>OY728155.1:592400806-602400806 GCA_963277665.1 Viscum album | reverse complement strand
GGTAGTTGCGGCTTGAGACTGGTAGGTTCGGGTCCTGACATTTAATATATCATCCAATCATATAAAATTTAGTCATAAAAATTTTGGTTACTAAAGCACTAAATGTATTATTACTCCTATTGGAATGTAAACCAATTTATCTATTAATGAATCTAGAAAAACAGATCATCAAAAAAATTATTGAAAGGTTTCGTAGTTTACTATACATTAAAAATTGTCAACCATATTTAATGTTTTTTATGCTTATGTTAAAGATTTCCAGGAAATCCAAAAATAATCCAATATTAAAGATATTAAATTAATTTTTCATTACCTTAAGGTAACTATGGATCTTGATATTTTTTTTACTTCTAGAAATTATTTTTATTTAAAAAATTTTCTATATAAAAATTTTAATGGATGTAAAATGGATGAAAAAGGTTATTTGGATCATTTCATTTATTAGGAGAGAATTTGGGTAATTTTTCAGGTAATAAATAACACTCATTAGCACATTTAACTGTATAAGACTTAAATTTGTTATCTAGAAGTTTTTGTTATCATTTGTTTTTGTATTCAACACACACTCACTAATTTTGGTATGATATTTACAAAAACACTAATTTTTTTATAACAAAAGTGCCACATCTTTTTGTAAAAACCCATCTCATGACTCATGAGAATATAATGTAGATATAAGACATCTTTTATCTTGGTAATGAAATTAAATTTTTATTTAAATTTGAAAATATGGGTCCAAGAAAAGACAATAAAATCAAGGAGGTTGGAAAATGATTCAGACCCAATGCATCAACCCTGGTAATAAGGATTCAATCATTTGGATGGGATTCAGAACAACAATATAGGGTGGTGTTCACACTAGGATCCAATTTTATATCCAAGGAATCAGTTGAAAAATTACCCTCTCTCTATGTGTACTTTATCATCGCATCATGGTTTACAATTTCCCTACACTTCCTCATGATGTATGCTAAGGCCAAGGGAAAATTGGATCTTCAATGAAGCATACAAATGAGAACATCAGGATCAGATTGTACCTACATAATGTTGATATTTAAGTGTCTTCATAAGTTTACAATAGTATCCATAATTTTCTTTCGGGATCACTCCCAAAAAGGTGATATAATAATACAATTTATCAAAATATTATAATAAATTGGTTATATTTAAAAAAAACCTCTCAATTCTGATAGATTTGAATATTTTAATCATAAGTTAGGATTGGTACGCATAAATAAACACTCATATATTCTTCTTATTTAATAATCAACTTATATTCAAATCTCCATGAAAATAAGAGAACATTTTTAATTTTTTATTATATTTTATATTTTCATAATGGGTTTAATTTTTTTTAAAAATATTATATTTATTTTTTCTATGAAAAAAACTTCTATGTATTTTTTTGACAGACACCTCTAACTTTTTTTCATAAATAAATTTTTTTAAAATTTATTTTATGACACTTTTTTATTATAGAAATTAAATAATTATAATCACAATAAAAAGATTCATAACAAATTTTACAATTTTATTTCTAAGAGGAAATTTACAAATCTTTAGTTTTTCAATCCGTATTTCTAATTTAATTTCTCTTTTTATATATTTTTTATTTATTTTCAAAAATTGTGAATTATTTTAAAAAAATATAATTATTTTATTCAGGAAAAAGTTTGTTTGATAAAAGTCTTATCATTTACTCAAGAAAAATTTATGATTTAATTTATAAATTTTTTGACAGTGGATAATAACTATATATAAACAATTTTATTTCAATCTAAGCCATTAGATTTGGAGAATTTGAAGCATCAATCCTATCATTCATATATAAAGGGGTTCAGATTACCACCTCTTCTTTCACTTCCTGTTTTAACCAACATATTTCTCTACATGGTTTCCTCTATATCTGATTGTATACTATTTTTCTATTAGGTCTCCTTAATTTGATCAACAACAGTGGATTCTTGAAGTTTTTTTTCGAGCATAGAAGTTGAAAAATAAAGACTTATTGAAATATCATAGAATTTGAAACACGATTCATTGTAAAAATATTAAATTTTATTTCATGTTTACGAACACAGTTTTATTAAAAAAAGATTAAATTGATCTTTATTATCCATAAATTTTTAGTGATTTTTATTATTCAGTTGAATTTATTGAAGAAGATAATCCCCAAGATATCACTTTTTATTTCATTGAATAACTATATAAGTTGAACTTATTCTTTTTTTTTGAGTTATTATATATTCTATATAATGTATAATCAAATATTGTCACACATAACATACCTAATAAATTAAAATATTATGAGATATCCATATATGAGACCTTGTTGTTTCCTTTTAATGAGAAATTATGAAAAGTGTACCATACTTCTCTAGAGGCATAAATAAAATATATTTGGTTATAGAATAATCATATTACAAGAAAAGGTTATAGTAAAACCCTATTGGTTTAGGACATTTATGTTTTGGATTTTTTTTGGGTATTATGAAAGAAGTTTAACATTCCAAAAAAAATTCATCTCTATAAAAGCTATCAAGTATAAACATATAATGTTTAATATTCTTATTTTTCCATGTTCCATAAATAGATTTTTAGTTAACCTCACAAAATCTATGAATGTTTAGTATAAATTTACTCTAATAAGGAAAAAATATCATTTATTGGTGAACAAATGATTGGTAAGAAAAAGAATGTCGTTGTTTATTCTCTTAATAAATTTGTTAAAAAAGCAAACAAACCCATTTTCAATTAAAAAATAGAGTAATTAAAAGTTAGATTTTTTTAAATGTAAAAGGCTGGATAAGTATCTCCTCCTTTAACAAAGAATAATGTTAAAAACATTTATGATGATGGATTTATGAATTTATTAATGAATAAATAATCAAATAATTTAGATGATCCTAGTTTGGGATTAGATAAGGATCAAGACATGTCTCTTAGAGGACAAACTTATGATAATATAAAAAAAGTAAAAAAATATGTGATAAAATCAAATATATGAGAAATCCAAATATTCGAAATATTTTATAAAAGGTGATGAGGCATTTCTTGAAAATGTTGAGGTTACTACCCACATAAAACCCCTCTTAGTTTCTCCACTATTCATTATAAATTATATTTTTCTTTAGTTGGATCCATTATAAGGAAAAAAAGTTCAACAATCATAATTGCGACTCACTATTGGAGATTTAGTATTTTGTGATGGGATGTTAATAATGAAAATATAATACTAAAGTTCATTAGCGATGGGAATATTTCAGTCATTATCAATAATAAAAAATGACATAAAACATATTGCTTGTTGTGATGGCGTATCAAAAATAATTATTATTTTTAAAGGATCCGGTTTCTTTAAAAAAATAAGTGTTAATTTTTAAAAATAAATAATTTCAAGGGACCAAAAAATAATAACAAATATTTTCAATGAATATGGTATTTGTCACAATTAGTTGGAGTAAATGTTTTATAAAACTAATTGTGAAGGATGGCAATATATATATCAATTGGTTGTATTTAAAAAATTACAAACAAAAATTTATAAAACAAATTAATCATTGTAATATATATATATATATATAATAAAAAAGAATAAAATCATTACATAAATTCAAGAATAATGTGTTTATGAGATTAAAATATATAATCATTATAAAAAATCATGATTAAATTGTATCTAGAGAAGGAGATTGCCCAATGGTTCATGGGGAGTAATCTCTATACCAACACCATGTGCAAGCCTCCACATGTACTCCAAAATATTCTAATCTCTAGGATCCTATGGCTAACACTTCTCCTCCCGGTCTTCCTACATACACTGGATCATCTAATACTGAGATCACATCCTCTTTTCGTAAAATTCAATAGATGATAATGAAGAATCTCCATGACCTCCCATTACGCTGATCAATGATACCTCACAAGTACCAAAATAACCTGTATGTTTCAATTATGGATGAATACCAATCACTCAAACATTCTCAACACCTTGAAAAGTGACCTGTATCGATGCACCATCATAAAAACCCAACTCACAAGTGGTATCTGATTCTCTCTCAACTTAAATTTATCATGAATTAGATTTCATATCCTTATATGTTTTCATCAAATATAATTATAAATTAAAATAACTATAAAATTAATATATATATTTTTTATAAAAATTACTAACAACAATACAACATTGTCTGTCATCAAAAACCTATCCTATACGAGAATTATGGTATGTCTTCTTGTAAAAATAAAACTATATAATTGACGGTTCATTAGAGGTATGTATAATATGAAAAATATTTTAAATTATAATTATATATATATATATTAATAAATAATCTTACATACTCTATGTTACTGATGTATGCCAAATGTATGACTCTTGGCCCTTTGTGTGACCCCATGCCTCCCTCTGTTCTGATTTCCAGATGAAAAAATCCTCTTAAAAGTCTCACCTAGATAGTAAAAACTCAATCCAACCAATACTAGAGCTGAATTATAGTCATTTCAATGAGAGACACAATAATTTTCATAATTAGTAATTGATCCTCTATCCATGGTTGGCTTTCTTGAGGTTGTATAAAAACTAACAAAAATTTTCATGTAAAAAAATATTCCATGCCTCCCAAATATGATCTCTAAACTTTTCATCAATTAAAGACGAGAAATTTTTCAATTTAGTTAAAAAAAGTTACAAATTAAATAAATTTAAACAAATATATATTATTAAATAACATAGAATCTAGTGTCCGAACATCTAGCAAAGAAAAAAATAGGAACATGATCTAATGATACCCATAGAGAGGGAAAATAATTTCTTAAAATTGCACCAACATTCCCAATAGCTACACAAAAACATTATTAAAATCAAATTAAATAATTAAACTATTATTTAAAAAAATTAATTAAAAAACAATATAAAATAAATACTATAAACAATTGAACATGCCTCTTTAAATGAGGATCAAAATTAAGAGATGGACATCATTCTACAACAAGGCTTGAAACAATAAATCTAGCAAGGTCACACACCTTCATATTAAGTGGGGCTATTATGAAATACTATTGGTTAGATGAATCAGGCTCATCAACGGAATGTATGATATCATTGAGAGAATGAAATATATTATTAGGATCATCTTTTTCCATCTAAAAAAATATTCATAAGTAAAAAAAATGAAAATATAGATATCAAATATAAAAACTAACAAATAACATAAAATAATAATATTTCCATTAAATAATTTTAAATAAGAATATAAAATATCAAAAACTAATAAATACCATAATATAACATTTACATAAAAATAAATATCATTATTAAATAATCATACCTCATAATAAATGTTAATAAATTTCATATATATAAAAATAATAAATACCATGAAGAATATAATATTATTACCTATCAATAATTGTTAATATGTATATAAATATAAAAAATTAATATATACCAGTATCAGCAAGGGAATGAAAATGATCATTGAGAATATCTCCAGCCATCCAAAATAAACAATATTACCTATAAATAACTATTAAAATAGATAATATATATATATATATAACTAATAAATATCGGAATATAATATATCATTCGTAATCTTCATCCTCATCTTTATCGATGACAATGACTTCGTCTTCCTATTCATCATCCCTTATTACTTCGATAACATTATCAATATCTTCATCACTTAAGTGTCCAGATTCACCATCCATATTTATATATCACCACAAAAGATATGTATTTGGGGATGTTTCTTGAAAACAATAAATTTGTTTCACTTTCATTGAATGATTTTTAATTTTCAATAAATTGATTGTCATGAGATTTCATATTTTTCACTCCATGAGTCGTTTAAATCTCTAAAAAAGAGTAATTTTTATTATAAATATTATGTTATTTTTGTGACAACATAAATGGTTCATTTGGTGACAGAATACTGTAATATTTAATGCCAAAGACTCTATATAATGAATAAATTTGAAACCCCTGATCAGTATCAGAGAGATTATATTTAAAAATTATTACATAATTTGGTCACATAAAACATAAATTAATTATTTCATCTAGAATACCACAAAAGTAAGCTTCATTTTTTATGATTATACCATTTCAAACTAACACCACTATAGATTGATTTCTTTGATTCACTGTATATTCCTCCATGAAATTGAAGTCCATTAACTGCATACCCATTATAATGTTTTGCAAATTTTTATTGAGTGTTTTTTGAGAACACATAATGGTCTCTCAATTTTAATTTCATGTCATATTGGCTGAAAAAATTAAAAATTATTAATAAGAGATATCATTACAATGTTGATTTAATATTCTATCATAATCAAAATAACTTTGCAATATTCGAAAACAATATGAAAAATTTTGTTGTTGACATTCTTCAAGAGAAACAGGGTTAATTTCATTAAATTTTTTTTTATATGGTCATAATATAGTATAAAAAATGATAATGTAAATAAATTTATTTATTAAAATAATAATAACAATAATTAGTCACACTTAATTCTCAAATATTAAAATTTATTAACAGTTGAAAAGAAAATATGTATAAAAATTGTACAGTTTTTGATCTGAAATCCATTGTTCATGATAACCATTAAAACCAAGATCAGGATGATTAAAAACTAATGACAGATTTTCCGTGATATCATCAACATTTTATTTATTGTGAACCATATGATTATGTTTTAAATAATTTTTTGATTGAAAATTATAAATTCATAAATTTAAAATTTCCCCGTACAAGTATGCTTCTGCAATAGACCCTTAAACTAATTCATTTTACATACATCCTTCTTTAATTTAGGAAAACATTTCTCTATTGGGTACATCCATTAGAATTGTATCGTCCTTACACATTTACAAAAATTATGAAAATTCAATATTAAATGTTCCAATCAGTCAAAGAATGATGTGGGGAATATATTCTCCAATTTAGATAAAATTAAAACAAAATATCCCTAAAACGTAATCAATTCATCCAAATATGATGTACCACAAAAATATCTCAGAATAAATATTTTAATTTTTTCAACAAATCCCAAATTGAATAATTCATATCCCTCTAATACCAACATGCATTATTCTTTCCATATGAAAAGATATTCATGACTTTTTAACCTGGAAATATGTCCACTTTTGATAAAATATATCATATTAGAAGCATGACAATTTGTAAACATAAAATCCCTAATATATTCATATAATAATAAATAAATTTCATTATAATGTGTGTAAGATGATTTTGGATACAATAAATTTTGTGACCTTTAATATTCAGATATTTCAAGTTTTGGATTCATGCAAATCTGGGCTGGATCTAAATATTCATTTACATTATTTTTTTTATTAATAATTGTGTCTAGAAGATATAAAATATATTATAAAAAAAATATTCTCAATATGAATTTTATCTGACATGTGATGAAAAAATAAATCTGACCAATCTAGAAGGTCCCAAAAAATACTATGTTTATCAAATTATGATATTTACCAAATCCATTTATTTTTTTCATTTATCATTGGTCCAACTGGAATATTAAGTACTTAAGAGCTGATGAATTTTACCTAAATACATAAGATAACTACTAGAGTTTCATCTCATTCAATTCTACTTCTTGTAAAACTGTTTATATTATTTTGAAAAGGGTGATTTTCTGAGAGAAATCTCAGATGACATTAAAAACCTGTTCTTTATTATTCTAGAAAGAATAAAAAGTTTATTCTCAAAAATAAATTACGGAAAATATTTTTGACAATGTATACTCCATCTAGATAATATACAATACACTATGAAGTCACTAAATTTCCATATTAATGCACACTTCTGGGTAAAATTATGATCTTTAACTGTATCCTACATAGTTACACCATCATTCCATATTTAAATTAACACATCAATAAGTGTCTTAAAATAAATTTAAATGTTCTTATTCAGATGTATGATAATTAATAGCTCCAAATATATATTTGGTTTCATAATCAGTATCCAAAGAGGTAAGTTGAATAAAGTTATGAAAACATGTAAATAAGAATATTGTATGTCGTAGGAACAAAATAGGAAAAAACCATTAGTATAAAAACTCAACAATATGTTAATAGTTTTTGATGAAAAATAAGGATGAATATGATCGATGTATTTCCATGAATATCCATCACATGGACGATTTAAGCTTTTACTAATTGAATTATTTGATTTATTCCATGTCATTAATGTAGTTGTGTTGTGAGATATAAATAAATTTATCAAAGGAGGTCTAATTGGAAAATATATCAATTATTTCATAAGAAATATGGACCTTATTCATTTTACCTCTTTAAACCTTGATTTTTCACATGTTGGACAATTAACTAACAATTCATAATAAACATAACATAATATGCCTTCATTTGAACATCACATGGATCATTTAATAACTAAGACCCAAATTATGGACCAACCTCTTACAAACATATAGACTTATATGAATTATATTTTTTTCAAGAAATACTAATTTCTCTAGAGAAAATATTTGATAAAACACTATTTGACATTCCAAACATTGATTTAATTGCTATAAATTTTGTAATGACTTATATTTTTCTTACCTGGTATCCCAAATAGAGGGTATACTTAGAAGATTTCAAAAAATTGTAAAAGAGAGATGGTATTGATTCAAGATTTGAAATATAATTCTAAGTTTTTTTTCCTAAAAAGATAGAAATGTAGCCTCTTGTAATATAATTTGAAATAATGGATCTAGAAACCTTTTTTTATATTTTCTATTGAATTTTGTTCACTGTTTTGATACCAAAAAAATATAATCATTCTAAAAATAAAAATGTAGTAGAAGAATTCCAATGTTTTCAAACATTTAAAATATCTAAATATCAAAATTATTATATAAAAATTTAGGTCATCCGGAAACAAATTATGTATTTGAAAATTAAAATGATATAAAATCATCAACACTATCAATGATGACAAGATTTATATGAGACCCATTGGCATTTTTTGGATGATTTATCCAATCATGATCGCATAATAGAAACTCGTGTCTACTTCTTGAGTCAATAGTTATCTAAAAAACAAAAAAATAATAACAATTATGAATTATTTTAACTAATTACAAATTATGATCATATTTTAATTATATATAATTTTTATTACTTATCACAAATTTTTAATAATTTTACTAATTATTACATATATTTTAAAATTTTATTATAGTAGATAAAATTATTTATTATGTAATACTATTAATTGATTAACTATAACTAAATTTTTAATAAATATTACTATTTTTTAATAATTATTAGTATTTAAAATATTTTGTATCCAATATATTACAAATGGTCATGATTTAATATTTATTACAACTATTTTTTATATTTTACTAATCGATATGATTATTTATTAAGTAATATTAATTATTTATTATTTATAGCTAAACTTTTAATAAATATTAAAAAAAATTAATAATAATACTAATTTCATATATATTCATTTTCAATTTATTACAAGTTATCACAATTTCTTCATATTGACTAATTATTACTAATATATTTTAATTAACACTAAAAATTATTTCCAATTACTAACATTAAATAATTAATTATAAATTATTAAAAAATAATTATTATTATTAATTATTATAATTAATACATCGTTTTTACTAATTATTGTGACAGTTTAGTTCTTATTTGTATTTTTTATATTTTCATAGAATGCATTAAAAATGTTTTACCAATCATTGAAATACTTTTTAAATTTTTTCTAATTATTACAAAAAATTTTAAATTTATACTAGTTGGTACAATTAATAATTAATTAGTACTGATTATATAATAATTATAACTAAATTTTCAATAAATATTTATAATTTTTAATAATTATCAGAATTTCATTCCTTTTATTATACAATTTATTAAAAATTATCATAATTTCTGCATATTTAATAATTATTAATAATATTTAGTAATTGAAATTAACATTTACTAATTATTACTAATATTGACTGATTATTTATTTGTTATTACAAATTAAATAAGGATTTTTAGGAACTATTTTATTTGAAACTACCTTTTTACTGATTATTGTTAATTTTTAATAGTCATGAGTATTTATTATATTTTTTACAAGGTATTAAATTTTTTCAGTAATTATTATAACTATTTTTATTTTTTTACTAATTTAGACTATTATTTATTAAATGATACTAATTATATTTTAATTATAAATGAACTTTTAAAAAATATTACTGATTTTTAATAATTATTATTATTTCATATATTTTCATCTATAATTTATTAGAAATTATTATAATTTCCTCATATATACTAATTATTAATAATATAATAGTAACAATTAATTATTATTACAAATATTAACTAAATATTTATTAATTTTTACAAATTATTTAGTGATTATAACTAATTATCTAAATTATTACTCCAATTACAATAATTATTATGATTTTTTTATAGTTGTTAGTATTTTTATATATTTATGATGTCTAATTTTTTTAGTAATTATTAATGATTATATTTCTAATAAATTTTACTAATTTTTAATAGTTATTTTTTTCATTAAAATTTTTTTATCAATTATTTCTTCTAAAAATTAGTTTGTTCAAACGTTTGTTTAATTGATTTTCCCATTAAATATATTTTTAGATGTTTTTAAATAAATATAAATATCAAATCTATATATATATATATATCATAAACCATACACATTTATTAAATGTTCATATATGTATATTCACATGTTAATATATATATATATATATCAAAATATTTACAAAAATAAATACACAAGTTCAAAATAAATGGAAACCAATCATAATTTTACAATCAGCCCAATTATAACATCACAACCGCATTGCAATCATTATTATAATTCATCAAATATTATATCATCATAAGAATGCTTTCAAAATGACTATAATAACGCATAGAATTATAAAATATCCTTAAAAATTTAACAACATCGAGTTTCACATTATTATATATATATATAAATACGCACACACTACAAATAATTAAATTTATCTATTTATAGATCTAAAAAATCATTCAAAAGTTATATACATACATGTGTTTAAATGGTTGTCTTATTTATATATATACATATATAACCTGGAATATTTTTCAATCATATATATATATGGAATATATAAATATGTGTATGTGGGTGATTATATATATATACATGGTATGTGAGAGATATTAGCAGGCAAAAATGTGTGTAGGTGCACAGATGTTCCTCGACAGTCAGTGGGGTATCTATATATCTCAAAATAAATATAAACAAACACAAAAATAAACAAATATCATAAATATCCAGTTTAAATATTGGTAAAAATATTGAAAATCAATTGGAATCAGCCAGTGAAAAGTAGAACCACATTGCATTCAATAGTGGACACCTAAATATAGAATAACAACCTATAGTAACATTAAATACAAAATAAAACATTAAAATTAGGTAAATATTTTGACCTAGGGTTTTCCCAAACCAATTTTTGAAAGACCCAAAGCTAAATCACCAAAAAAATTAAGGAGGAGAGAAGAGGAGGCTATAACTTGGAGAGTATATCCTAAATCTAGATGAAATCAATTTTGATGGGTGATTTTCAGAGAGGGCATTCAGATGGTTTTTTGAGTGGAGTGTTGTGAATAATAGAGAAATAAAACATGGGGAAAGGGGAAGTAAGGGTTCCCGTGAATTTAATTAATATAAATTTTTCATGGGTTAAGAGTGATGGAATTTTACCCATTGAAAAAATAAATTTTTGAAAACCATTTGTGATGTATTTCCTTATTTGTCTTTATTAAACTTCATAAATTACTATAAAGATAGATAAAATAGCCCGTCATTATTATACATCACTAATAATATTTCCCACAAAAATGTGCACATGTGAGCCAAATGCATTTGTGATGAGAAACATTTCACATTAAAAATAGTAATAAATATACAATTATTTTAAAAAAAAGGTTTTCCATCACAAACAAGTGTTAATATGAGATGATTTGTGACTAAGATATTTCCCTTCAAAACTATCTATTTTTTCAGTATGTTATATCCATAGAGAATGAAGATTTAAAGGTAGTATCTATTGAAAATACTCATTATAAATTAGATTTATATGTTCTTGAGGTTCTGAAAGAGTTTGTAAAAGATAAATCTATAAGTGATGAAGAGATTACAAAAAAATAGAAATCATTGGAAGTTGAATAAAGTGTAGATACTTCTTCTTCTTCTATTTCATCTCAGTCTCACAAGGATACCTAAATTTATCTATCAAAAAAGTTGAATTTTTAGAGGAAGAATAAGATCAAAATTCTGAAACCAATATACATGAAAAAGATAGGTCTGATAAAGAAGTTCTAGTAGTAGAAGTTTTTAATGAAAAATCAAGTGAAGGGAAAGACGAAGATGGTTCTTAAAATCCTAATCATATTTCCATTCTAGATGTTTCATTTGATTATACTCAATTATCTCCCATAATGATTAATTAAATTTTTTAAATTATGATAAACTATTTCAATGAGCTTATCAAAGATTGTGATGATTCTCCTCACTATTTATTGGATATATAGTATTGATATAACTACATCCAATAAATTATTTTCTTTTTTGTATGTTTAAATTAGTTAAAATATCTTATAGAAATAGTTATTAATAATTAAATAAAGTTTAAAGAGTTCAATAAAATATTTATAGGAGACATAAGAAGTCTGAAACAACTTATGAGATAGATAAACAAGACTGAGAAATATATACAGTTCTATGATGACATGTTTGATGGAATGAGGATTTCATCAAAATTATTCATGAATTTAGTAAGATAAGTGTCTGTATATTCCAATTAAATTAGAAGAACCATTTATTACTTTATTTATCATTTCGTGAACCAATATGATGATGTAATAAAATAGATGAAGAAGATTATATATCCAGAAAAAGATTTTATTAACCTCATGTTTGGAAATAATAAGTTTCAAAGTATGAAAGAAGAACTTTTGAGGATGAATAAAGAATACGGGAATTTCTATGTTTTAAAAGATGATATATAAAAGTTGAAGGAAATAGTTACAGAATTATAAAACTTCCATGAGGATGTGAAGAATATGAAAGTTCTTGTAAATAATATTTTGAAGAAAGATTGTTTACTTTATTTTAAAATCAATATGACTTTTAGAATACAAAAATATTTTAATTAATGTTTTAAATGAATATTTCACAATATATTTTTGAAGGGATGTTTTATAATTCCTTTAGAAGAATATATTTTTCATATATATTTTTATTAATTTTTATTCATTTAATAAAATTGTTTCATAGAAATTCTTATATCTACAACATTTCAAGAATATTTTCTACCTACCTATATATTTTCTTGAAAATCACATTTGTTAGAATGAAATAAAAAACCTAATCACCAATGAAAATTTCCAGAAAATGTTTTTCCAACCAAGAGGTATATATTAATCATGGGATATAAATAGAGAATGAATTAAAAAAGATAACTTTTCATAAATATATAAGACATTATGAGTATGTTTTTTCAGTGTTTTGAAACTTGTTTTTTCTATTCCAATGTTGCATTTTGTTCTTTTCAAAAATGGGGATATTATTTAGTCAATTTTATTTAATTTCAACACAGTCTAAACATTTTATTGAAAATTAAAACACACTTCCTTAAATATTTTATTAGATGATATTTTTTACTTTAAAAGTAATCTGTAATGTTTTATTGGAATTTTTTTACTAGATGTAGAAATGTTATTTCATAGGATGGAATTTTTATACTTGGTCAAACATGTAATATTGTATAAGGGATGAATGGGTACTTTTTTACATTGGTTTAGCCAATAATATAGCACAATGGCTAAACCTACAAATTTTTACATAGATGTATATTATTCTATTAGACAACAATTTATAAAATCAAAATGAGAAAGTAAAACCAAGTCCCATAAGCTGATACTCCACTGAGTCCATATTAAAAATCTTCCTTTGACAGTTTCAGAAATAATATATAGATGAACCATTCAAAATATATCAAATGAATAATTTAGTTCTAATGAGAGAACAAAGTTTATTCTTCCAGAAAAAATTATTAAGCATTGTAAAGGTTCTAGTAACATAAGCATCAGATGAAGATATGATGAACATTTCATGTGATGAATAGTTAAATTAAATTATTTGAAACCAACATTTAAAAATATGAAATATGACCATTAGAGTTCTTCTATAAATAGAAGCAGTACTCGAGGAGGAATATTTTTCATCACTGATAGTTTAATAGTTTTTGTGATTCTTTTTGTAACATCTTTTTACATTGAGTGGTCACTTAATTTTAATTATTTAGAGAGTTCTTACACAAGGCATCCTATTTGTGGGGATCTTTTTAAATTAATTATTTTTTCTATATTATTAATTATTTGTATGATCTTGTATGCTCGAGGGATTCCATATTTTGGAAGATAGATTTTTTTTATCTTTCTGATCGAGGGTTCCCATGAATAGGAAAATAGAGTTCTTACAATATTTGTATCAAGTTCTCTCGTGCTTTAGGAACACATACCATTATAGGTTGGTGAAAATCGTGGATACCCAATGTTATAGTTTTTGAATTTTTTAACACTAAAGGTTAAAGTGTCGATGATTTTATAAACATTCTATAAATTTTATTAATACCTTTATACATATTTTTTGTACTTGTTTTCACAATTTTCTATTTATGCTATTCATTTCATTATGGAATATTTTTTCTGATATAATCTTTTGTTACAATATTAATTTATAAATTATCAGTATAAAAATTATGTTCAATAACATTTCATAATCAGATAGAATTATTTTTATATTGACCTAAATAAAGAGGTTCTTAAAATTAGTAGTTTTATTTTATAAATGAAAATTTACCCCATATTTTAGTGTTAATACTTACTATTATAATCTTACTTTTTATACCTTTGTATAATAGATGGTATAAATGGTGTGTTTTTTAATAATACATGTCTTGTGATTGGGATTTTAGACATAAGAACCCAATGAACAACATAAATCCACCAAATTTTTCAATATTTTTTCTTCCATGGGCCTCATACCATTCTTATTAGCTGAAAACCATTAATTATAAGCGTAAATACCAAAACAAAATGAGGTGTAAATATAAATAACATTCTCCAACTTGTGGCTAATCAATGAATCTATAAATTCACACACTGAAGATCAATACTCCATGGAAATTACATCTTGATATGGATCTGGTCAGCCTCATATGATGCATATCCCCCTCCAAATCCCTCCTTCTCATAGTTTTATTTTATTTAATATAAATGGGTAAGGGTTTTCCTTAATCTCATGTGTATTGGGATAAAAATGATTTTTAGGGGGAGTACAGCCCAAAAATAAAATAAAATTCCCATTTAGGGGTTTGTCCTAGGAACCGAAATCGGAATGGGGTGTATACTTTTCCTCGATGAGACTATAAATCTAAAAATTAGCTACAATGATGAAATTAATATTAGGATCTTCAATTAAGAGATATAAAAATTCTAATTTGTGAAAATGAATAATATTTATTGAATAAATATTGAATATTACAGGAAATTGTTCTGATTCAGAATCTTCCCAAATTCATTCCAAAGGGTAAACTTCTTATCCCAAGAAAAACAAGACCATTATAATATTTTTAAAATGTATTTTTATATATAAATTTACCATTATTATTTTTATAGGTGTTTAGGGATCAAAAACTCATAAATGATCCAAGTCATATTCATCGGTAAACTGGGGTTTCTAAATTATTATATGTAACCCTACACCCCTAGAATCTGTCAACTACTACTATATAAATATTAATATAAAGGATGGATCTCCCACTGGGAGGAGTTGGTTAATAACCTAAGCTAATTTGAATCTGACTAAGGGGATACATAGGAGGAATCATTATTATTAAAACTCGAAGAAAGGATGATCTTAAGGTTTTATTTCCCCATGGGATGAGATTTTTATAACCTATCAATGAAAAACCAATATATAAAATCACATGATTATATTAAATAATTTTCTAGTTAATATTTATTAATTTATTCATATGATTCGTGGTTTTTTTTTTGATGATTAAACTGTAAGTCCGGGAATTTCCATGATTTTTTTTAAATATATGGGAATTTTACGAGTCTGAAAAATCTAACGGCGCGTGATTCCAAGGTCTAGAGTGCCCAGAATGATCCGTCGAAGTTTTGTTAAGCTTAAGTTAACCCGCATAATCTGTTTTCCTGAAAAATTGGAATAAATCTTAAATGGTTACTTGAATCAAAAATATGAGGGCACAGTTGCGCTCAGTATGGCGGGTTTACCCTAGGTGCGACATAAGATTAGCCGACCCGAGCCTCATGTGAGAAAACCCAAAAATGTCATAATCGTAAATAAAATAATTAAATAAATTATTTTATTTTTCAAATGCTTATAACTCACAAACGGTAACTTGGATTAAAAATCGAAGACCACCGATGAACTCATTAGGTAATGCTTTATTTAAGAACATACTAACTTTGGATGGCACGGGCCAGTAGAAAAAGTTTGTTTTTGGCCGCAAATAAAATAATTAATTGATATTTATTTTATTGTAAAATTCATAACATTTAAACAGTAACTCAGATTTAAAATCCGAGAGTACCATTGGGTTTTTTGGGGCATGATTCACCTAGTCAGAGCCTAAAATCGACTGGCACAGGTCGAGGGTGACTGATAATAATTTTCCGAAACTTTTTTTGGGTACTTTCAGTAAAGGTGTGAGAGAAATTTTTCAAATTTTGAACTGGTGCTAAGAAATGAAATCTGAGGGCAGCGTTGAACTCATAGCACCGTTATTCGCTTAAGAATACTTTCACCTCGATGACAGTTGGTTGAGGGTGAAAGTTAGTTTTTGGGTTTTTCGTGGAAATAATTAAATAAAATAAGCTCATGTTTTATTTTATTTTATCTATTATAACCACCCTTGTGGAAGTTAGAAGTGGGGACCACCACATCTTAACCTCCCATGAGAGGTTATGGTGGTGGGGACCACAACACATTAACCTCCCATGAGTTATGGTGTTGGGGACCACCTGAGGTTTATCCCTCATAATGGGGTGGGAGGAAACCTCTCAAATCCATCAATTAATTTTATGTGTCAACGTAAAATTAAATGATTTTAATTTAATTTTATGTGTCAATGTAAAATTAAATTCATTCAATTTAATTTTATGTGTCAACATCAAAATAAAATGATATCAATTAATTTTATGTGTCAATATAAAATTAAATCCTATCAATTGTCTTAATGAAGGCTATGTGGGGAAAGCCTCTTGGAATCCTCTCAATAACTAAACCAACTCACCTCTTAAATTGCGCCATCATATTTTAATTAGCTTACTCCTTTTAAATTTAAATAACTGCGTCATTGGAATTTACGAAATTTCCTAGTAAATTAACCGTCATAAATTCCAACGATCGTTACCCACCTCCCTCCCTCTCCTATATATAGAAAGATTGGGAGGAGGTTTTGGGATGGCTTCACCAAGCGACGAAGAGCTGGTAAAGTGATGTGATGCCCAACAATTGGAGGATTACACTTCCTCCATGAAAAATGCATTCTTCAAATGAAGAATTACACTGAGGAGTGACTTCAACTTCCTTCCTCGAAACCTACTCTAACGTAGGACATCTTCAACTATGACGAGCCGACGCAGAAACCGACGATCGAGGAAAATGCAAATGACACTGACGTCTATCTTTTTCCAATGATTCGTCTTCTTCATCATGCCAACGTTGACAAACATAGAAAAATAAGAGGTAGGGTGTTTATTATCATGTTAATGCTTTCCTTGATTTTCCTTTGTAGATTGGAAAAGAATCTTTTTGGAGGCTATATAATTTGAAGTTCATCATTCTCTTTTCTTGATGGACCGATTGGTCTCATCCTAAACGTGGAGGGTTCCAGCCAAACTAACATGGCCTGACTCCCTCTGCTGATTTCTTTGTGATGTTCTTCGACATGGAAAGGAAACGACGAGGTGACAGAGGTGACATGCAATGACCATGCTACCCGCGGACTCCGCAACCTGCGTCGCCCCCACGACGCTTCAGCCGAACCAGCTATCGGCCGCCGTCGGCCTCCTGTGCACCCGCCGACCACCTGACCACCCACCAGCCTCCCGGCTCCCGGCTACAGTCGACCTTCCGTGTGTCTGTCGGCCCCTCGGCCGCCCGTCGACCTCCCGGGCCGGGCCAACCTAGCCTCGCCCCTCGCATCATTGTTTGAACTGGCATCGGCCATCCAGGTCGAGCCGCCGAGCCATGACCCATGCATGCCTGGCTGAGCCGGCCTTTCACGCCCCTCACGACTCCTCCGTGCAGAACCTCCCTTACACTGACGTGTGGTCGGTCTACACCCTCGTGACTGGTCGGCTCCCTCGCGCTACTCACGACCTTCGCGGCTAGGTGGACTGGGACCAACTGGCCAAACCAGACCCAATGGGTCAGACCTGGTTGACCTAGACCAGGTCGTCCTATACTAGGTCGGGCCGGGTCGATCTAACCGGGTCGGACCGGACCGAGGCCCACTTCGACCCATTTACTTTCTTCGACCATATATTTGACATCAGACGTCCTTTTGACGAACCGTCAGTGGCACTAAAAATCATGGAGTGTAACGGTCCCTTAGAGTATACCCCACTAGATCTTGGGGTACAGTTGAGATATGGTCAGCTTGGATCGGGCACAAATCCAAACGGGCCACCGGGACTAAAAGGTTAATAACTCTCAGAACGGTCGCCTGATTGACTCGTTGTCTATTGTGTTGAGAACCCTATTATGAGGCGGACCTTCGGGTTATTTCTTCATGGGACTTCATGGAAGTTTATGTATCAACACCTGGCTTGAGGAGTGGATCCTCTCGGAATCAAGCGTGCTTGTGTGGAAACCATGTAGCTGGATGCTCTCTAACTAATGTTCCTGGATCCTATGTGGGTTCAACATCACTGGATATTGTTCCTAGATCCTATGTGGGTTCTAGAGATCTGACTAGTGCTCCTAGATCCTCTGTGGGTTCGACATCTCTAACTACTGTTCTAGGATCTTGTGTGGGTTCGACAGTTTTGACTACTATTCCTGGATCCTGTGTGGGTTCGACAGCTCTGACTAATCTTCTTTGATCCTATGTGGGTTCGATAGCTTTGAATAGCATTCCTAGATCCTGTGTGGGTTCGATAGCTCTGACTACTGTTCCTGGATCCTGTGTGGGTTCAACAGTTCTGACTACTCTTCCTAGATCCTGTGTGGGTTCGACATCTCTGACTACTGTTCCTGGATCCTGTGTGGGTTCGACCATTATGACAACTGTTCTTGGATCCTGTGTGGGTTTGATTGCTCTGACTACTATTCCTAGATCATGTGTGGGTTCGAAAGCTCTGACTACTATTCCTGGATCCTGTGTGGGTTTGACAACTATTACTACTCTTCCTGGATCCTATGTGGGTTCGACAGGTCTGACTACTGTTCATGGATCCTGTGTGGGTTTGACAGCTCTGACAACTGTTCTTGGATCATGTGTGGGTTCGACTGTTCTGACTACTGTTTCGGGATCCTGTGTGGGTTTGACAGTTCTAATTTATGTTCCAAGATCCTATGTGGGTTCGAAAGAATATATGAATTTGTGGCTACATATAATCATCTATAACTCTCTATAAAAGTTGTATACCTTTGTGAGATGAGTCAGTAACTTTTTTGTTTTCCTCATGATTGAGATGGATTAATTGATAACTTAGGTTTATGTATAGGAATATGACTAAGTGGGGTTATCTGTTGATTTCATACTTTGTGGTATATCCTTGTTGGATTTTGTGAGACCTTGAGGGTCTTGGGGTCCCTACTGAGTATCGTTATACTCACCCATGCACGGGCTATGCCCACACATCATTGTGTTAGATGTAGATGACGGAAAGCACTGATTGAGGCTGAGAGTACCAGGACCGGACAGTACCCAGAGGTGGACCATACGGCGTGATGATACACGGAGGAGACGGATGGACCTAGAGTGCTGAGGAGGCGATCTGCACCTACCCTTCAGGTAGGAACCTCAGAAGACGACCCAGTGGCATCTTTTCTTTTCTTCAGTTGTACTTTATGTTTCCTTGTACTTTACAGTTGGTATTGTATTTCCGACCCCCTTTTACTTTCAGTACACTTTGTTATATAGTTTTAATTAGTATTTTGCTTCTAAATTTTACTTTGTTGTGTTCTTTTTCTAGTTTTAAAGGCAATGTATTCCCAGTGTTAGGGATTTACACCTTTGGTGCTAGTCGTCATCCCCTGGACTATGGAAGGTGGGCATGGGGAAGTCACGGCACGGGTCCTAGGGGAAGGGTCATGACAAATTGGTATCAGAGGAGTTGGTTCTATAGAAAAACTAGAAATTGGATATTTCTTTTGAATGACAATAGTGTCAAGTGTAGTGAGTGTGGTTTTCATTTTAGGGAGTTCAGTGTTAGTGCGGCGGCCGATGTATCCATACACCAGGACCCTGAGTTCTGATTTTCGACTCAGTGCACGAAAACACGGATTGTGTGGGTGTTTTCAAAGAGTCTTTTTTGTGAACTCTTTGATTCATCTCATCAGGTATAACTTATTAACCATGGAACACCTATTGATTTTAAGGATGCCTTCACGCAGACACCCAACTAGGGTTCTGAAGGTTGTATGCACTGATAGCCCACTGAGCGACAAGGCTCCGATGCAGGTCCCTGTTACTATGTTGGAACCTTCGGGTGGTGTACCAGTAGCACCACCACCCATTGGGAAGCAAATACCACCAGCCACTCTAGCAGATGGTGCACGCTGACTGAGCACGTTGCACGAGTTCCAGTAGTATAGGCCTCTGAGGTTTCAAGGTGAGACAGATTCCCACACAGTTGAGGGGTGGCTGGAAGCGGTTTC
The DNA here is from genome assembly GCA_963277665.1 of Viscum album. Taxonomy (NCBI): domain Eukaryota; kingdom Viridiplantae; phylum Streptophyta; class Magnoliopsida; order Santalales; family Viscaceae; genus Viscum; species Viscum album. The sequence goes on along the minus strand of OY728155.1, from coordinate 602,379,813 downwards.
TAGAGTTTCCCATCTTGTTGAGACACCGGAAGAGCAGGCAGTGATCTTAGCTACTTGTCATTTTCAGTGAGTGACCATGAGGATGGTCCGTTGAGTGATAAGTCTTCGATATGTGGATCGTTGCCCGATATAGTACCTTCAGGTAGTGTGCCAGCTATATCACTTCCTGTTGGTCAGTAGTTACAGCCGGCAGTACTGGTAGATGACACATGTAGGCTTAGTGCCTTACATGTGTTTTAGCATCAGATACCCCTCAATTTCCAAGGTGATCTCGACTCACAGCCGGACGAGGACTGGATCAAGGCGGTGGCTGAGAGTTCTCTAGAACTTCTACAGCTTCGGGAGGACGACATGTCGATAGCTAAGTATTCATCGAGGTGTACTGATCTTTCCCTGTACGCAATGAATACGATATGATCAGTGCTTCAAGGATCGAACTTCTGAGAGAGGTGTGTTTAAAGAACATCTAAGCCAGTGCTATTCCTCTATGCATTCCTACTTATTCTAAGATTCTAGAGAGAACCTTTGGGGTTGAATGTTCTTTGGCTGAATGGATACAGCCAGGGAATGTTAGCAGTGGGAAAACATAGAACTGGTGCCAGTCTTAGATACTTGGGTGTGTAAAATTTGTTAGGGATAGATGAATATGTAGGGTATCATATGTGGAATCAGAGCTAGGAGAGAAACATGTGGTGGTGTACTTTTCGACATGTTACAACCACCCCATTTTTGTGGACCCTGTCCGGCTCAGGGAGATGGAGGACTGGGGAATAGAGTTGTTACATTTGGTATCAGAGGTGGTACCCAGCATTAAGTGCGGTGCACTGCCTGGGATGGGATGTAGGGCCCACAATGAGGACGTTGTTCTCTAAGGGGGGAGGATTGTAACACCCTCGAATGATAAAGGGTTAAATGACTAAATGATATGACTCATGTCAACAAGGTTCACCTTCCTTTTTAGGAGCCTGTCTGATTAGAACTCCACAATTAAGTGTGCTTAGCCTGGAGTAGTGATTAGGATGGGTGACCTTCTGGGAAGTTTCTAAGAGTGTGTGTGAGTGAGGAAAAAACCCACTAGAGAGGACATGTGTTGGCATGTGGGGACTGTCATTTGTCAGATGACCCATTCATGAACCTGGGTGGACCCCAGGTTGGGGGCCACGTGTCTGCGAGGCAACTGGTGGTACCTGGCGGGCTAGGACCCGACGGTCGTGTTAAGGCGGGGTGTCTGTGCTTTCACTGGGGGCCAGTTGTTACATTGACGCTCTCTGGTAACATTGTCACTTCAGGAGGAAGTATTGTAGGAGTTACACACATTCCCTCAAGTGGTACATCCCGGAGTGGAGAATATGTACCAGGACCTCCGATGACAGCACTGGTGGCCTAGAATGATGAAAGTAGTTATAGAGTTTTTCTCTCGGTGCCTCACTTGTCATCAAGTGAAAGGGGGAACATCAGGTACCAGTTGGCTTAGTTCACCCTTTAGAGGTCCCAGAGTGGAAGTGGGATGGGATATCCAGGGGCTTTATGACAGGACTTCCACGTATATCTAGAGGACGTGACTCAATTTGGGTGATCGTCGACCGACTCACCAAGTCGGCCCACTTCCTAGAGATCAAAGAGTAGGGTTAAGTAGAGGGCTTGGTATGCCTCAATGTGCAGAAGATTGTGCGGCTACATGGAGTACATTCGACTATTGTCTCTGATCGTGATTCACATTTTACTTCCTGGCTATGGAAGGGGTTGCAGGAGGATTTTTGGGTTACAGCTTTATTTGAGCAATGCCTTCCATCCTCAGACGGATAGTCAGACTGAGCGGACCATTCAGACCCTTGAGGACATGCTACGTACTTCTTTCCTCGACTTCAGTCGCATTTGGGAGGATCAATTACCCTTTTTGGAGATTTCATACAACAAAATCTATCACTCCGCCATTGGGATGGAACCTTTCTATGTATTGTAGGGGTGACCTATCAGATCAAATTTGAGCTGGACTAACCCAAGGGATTCAGAACTCATGGGACCAGAGATGGTATGGGCTACCACGGAGAAAGTGCAGATAATCTAGGAGTGTATGAAGACTACACAGAGCCGGCCGAAGTTGTATGCTGACAGAAGAAGGAGACCTCTAGAGTTCGAGGATGGCGACCACGTCTTTCTACAGGTCTCATATCGATGAGGTTTACAGCTATATGGGTGAGGCTGAAAATTATCTCTAAGGTTCATCAGACCTTTCTAGTTCCTCATCAGAGTTGGTGAGGTGTCTTACCACTTCGATCGTCCACCTTAGTTGCACCAGGTGCACGACGTCTTCCATGAATCCCAGCTGAGGAGATACGTGCATGACCCTCCTCACATCATCGACCATGAAGAGATGGTTTTTGAGGACGGTGCGATTTTTACAGAGGTTCAAGTAGAGATTGAGGATCGACAGGAGCGGTTCCTTCGTGGACTGTCGATACCTCTAGTGCGTTTTCGTTGATAGCATGGGAACCTCTAGGAGAGCACATGGGAGTGGGAGGCTCAGATACGTGCATAGTACCCTCATTTGTTTCCTTAGTTTGAGTTGTGTCTTATGGGGACATACAACCCTGACGTAGGGAGAATGTAATGACATGGAATTTCCATGATTCTTTTTAAATATATGGGAATTTTATGAGTCTTTGGAATCTTACGGAGTGAGATTCGGAGGCCTAGAGTCCCATGAATGATCCGTCGAAGTTTTGTTAAGATTAAGTTAACTCGCAAAAGAAGTTTTCCTAAAAAAAGTGGTATAATTATTAAATGTTTACTCGGATCAAAAATATGAGGGCACCATTGTGCTCAGGATGGCGGGTTTACCCTAGGCGTGACTTAAAATTATTCGGCGCATGCTTCCTATGACAAAACCCTAAAATGGAAAAATCCTAAATAAAATAATTAATAAAAATTATTTTATTATTTAAATGGTTATAACTCACAAAAAGTAACTCGGATTAAAAAACTGAGACCACTGCTAAACTCGTGAGGGCATGCTTTATTTATGAAGATTCTAACTCTGGCTAGCACAGGCCACCTGAAAAAATTAGTTTTTGGCCGCAAATAAAATAATTAAGTGACAATTATTTTATTGTAAAATTCATAACATTTAAATGGTAACTCAAATTGAAAATATGAGAGTATCGTTGGGTTCGTTGGGGATTGTTTCACCTAGGAAAATCCTAAATCCGATCGGTGTAGGTCGAGGGTGACTGATAATAACTTTCTGAACATTTTTTCGGGTACGTTCAGTAAATGCACGAGCAGCATTTTGTAACTTTTGAACTGGAGCTCAGAATTGAAATCTGAAGGAACCATTGAACTCGCAGTGCCGGTATTCAATTGATAAAACTTTCACCGTGAAGGCAGTTGGTCGAGGGTGAAAGTTAGTTTTTGGGTTTTTGGTAGAAATAATAAAATAAACTAAGCTCAGGTTTAATTTTATTTTATCTATTATAACCACCCATTTGGAAGTTGGAAGTGGGGAACACCACATCTTAACCTCCCATGAGAGGTTATGATGGTGGGGACTACCACACATTAACCTCCCATGAGTTATGGTGGTGGGGACCACCTGAAGTTTATCCCTCATAATGGGGTGGGGAGAGCAATCCTCTCAACTACCTCAATTAATTTTATGTGTCCACATAAAATTAAATTCTTTCAATTTAAATTTATGTGTCAACATAAAATTAAATTTTTTAAATTTAATTTTATGTGTCAACGTAAAAATTAAATGCTATCAATTAATTTTATGATTCAACATAAAATTAAATCATATCAATTGTCTTAATGCAAGCTATGTGGGGAATGTATCTTGGAATCATCTCAATAATTAAGCCAACACACCTCTTAAATTGTGCCAGCATATTTTAATTATCTTGGTCCTTTTAAATTTAAATAACTTCTTCATTGGAATTTAGTATGGTTTCTAATAAATTAACCGTCATAAATTCCAACGATCATTACCTACCTCCCTCCATCTCCTATATATAGGAAGTTTGGGAGGAGGTTTTGGGACGGCTTCACCAAGCGATGAAGCACTGGTAAAGTGACGTGATGCCCAACACTTGGAGGATTACGATTCCTACACAAAGAATGCATTCTTCCAATGAAGAACACCAGAAAAGAGAGACTTTGACTTCCTTCTTCGGAACCTACTCCGACATAGAGAGTCTTTTACTACGACGAGTCGACACACAAACTGACAATCAAGGAAAACGCTGATGACACCGACATCCGTCTTTTCCCTACGATATGTCTTCTTCATCACACCAACGTCGAAAAACATAGAACAATATGAGGTAGGGGGTTTGTTTAAATGTTAATACTTTCCATGATTTTCTTTTTTGGATTAGAAAAGAATCATTGGGGAGGCTGTAGAATTTGAAGTTCATCATTCTTTTTTCTTGATGGACAGATTGCTATCATCGTAAACGCAAAGGGTGTAGGCCAAACTAACATGGCCCAACTCCCTCCGCTGATCTCTTTATGATGTTCTTCGGCATGGCGATGAAACGACAAGGCAACATGCAATGACTACGCTACCTACAGACTCCGCAACCTGCGTCGCCCTTGAGGTGCTTTAGCTGAACCATATCCCTGTTGCTGCCAGCCTCCCATGCACTTGCCGGCTGCCACCAGCCTTCCATGAACCTGCCCATCACTCGGCTGCCCGCCGGCTTCTCGGCTCGTGATCACCGCCAGCCTCTTGTGTGTCCACCAGCCACCCTGCCGCCCACCGGCCTCCCACCGCCCGGCCGCCCGTCGTCCTCCCAGGTCGGACCGCCCGATCCGCGCCCCACGCGGCGTTGGCCGAACTGACCTCGTCCATCCGTGTCGAGCAGTTGAGCCGCTCCCCACACGCGCCAAGTTGAGCCAGCCTTCTGAGCCCCCCCGCTGCGCCTTAAGGTCGAACCGCCCTTACACCAACTCGCAGCTGGTCTATGCCCTCACGACTGGTCCACACCCTCGCGCTACCCGCGGCCCACTGGACCAGGCCCAGCGGGCTGAGCCAAACCCAATGGGTCAGGCTGGGTCGACCCAGACTAGGTCGGCCTAGACTAGTTTGGGCCGGGTCTATCTAATTGGGTCGGACTAGACCCGGGCCCACTTCGACCCATTTACTTTCTTCGACCATATCTTTGACATCAGACGTCCGTTTGACGAACCGTCGACATCACTAGAAACCTTGGAGCATGATGGTCCCATAGAGTATACCCCACTAGATTTTGGGGTATAATTGAGATATAGTTCGGTTGTATTGTGCAAAAAACCAACCGGGACCTCAGGACTAAAAGGCTAATAACTCTCAAATCGGGCGTCCAATTGATGCGCCATCTGTTGCGTTGAGACCCCTATGACGAGGCAGGAATTCATGTTATTTCTTTGTGGGACTTCATGGAGGTTGATGTATCGACACTTGGCATGAGGAGTGGATCCTCCCAGAATCAGGCATGCTTGTGCGGAAACCCTGTGGCTGGCTGCTATCTGACTACTGTTCCAAGATCCTGTGTGGGTTCGACAGCTCTGACTACTATTACAAGATCATGTGTGGGTTCGACAACTCTAACTACTATTCCTGGATCCTATGTGGGTTCGACATCAATGACTACTATTCATGGATCCTGTGTGGGTTCGACAGATCTGACTACTGTTCCTGGATCCTGTGTGGGATCGACCGCTCTGACTACTGTTCCTAGATCCTGTGTGGGTCCGACAGCTCTAATTACTGTTCTTGGATCCAGTCTGGGTTTGAAAAATCTGACTAATATTACTGGATCATGTGTGAGTTTGACTGTTCTGACTACTAATCTTGGATTTTGTGTGGGTTTGAAAACTCTGACTAATGTTCCTTGATCGTGTGTGGGTTCAACAGTTCTGACTACTGTTCCTGGATCCTGTGTGGGTTTGACAACTCTGACTACTATTCCTAGATTCTGTGTGGGTTCGACAGCTCTGACTACTATTCCTAGATCCTGTGTGGGTTCGACAACTATGACTTCAATTCCTAGATCATGTGTCGGTTCTACAGTTCTGACCACTGTTCCTGGATCCTGTGTGGGTTCGACAGCTCTGACTATTGTTCCTGGATCCTGTGTGGGTTCGACAGTTCTAACTACTCTTCCTGGATCCTATGTGGGTTCGACAGTTCTGATTTCTGTATCAGGATCCTATGTGGGTTTAACAGAATAGATGATTCAGTGACTACATCAAATAATCTCTAACTCTCTACAAAATTTTTATACCTGTGTGAGCTGAGTCAGTAACTTTTGTGTTTTCCTCATGATTGAGATAGATTACCTGATAACTTACCTATATGTATGGTCATATACCTAAGTGGAGTTATCTGTTGATTTCATACTTTGTGGTTTATCCTTGTTTGATTTTTTGAGACCTTGAGGGTCTCGGGGTCCCTACTGAGTATTTTTGTACTCACCCCTACACGGGTTATTCCTGCACCTCATTGTGTTGGATGCAGACAAAGGACAACACTGACTGAGGCTGAGAGTACCAGGACCAGACAGTACCCGAAGGTGGGCCATATGGGGTGACGACACATGGAGGAGACTGACAGACCTGGAGTGCTGAGGATGCGATCTGCACCTACCCTTCAGGTTGGATCCTCGGAGGACAACCCGTCGGCAAATTTTCTTTTCTTCTGTTGTACTTTATGTTTCCTTGTAATTTACAGTTGGGCTTGTATTTCCTGCACCCTTTTACTTTCAGTTCACTTTTTTATATAGTTTTACTTTGTTTTTTTCCTTCCGGCTTGTACTTTTTTGTGTGTGTTTTCAAGTTTTAAAGGCATTGCCTTCTCAGTTTTAGGGATTTATGCCTTTGGTGCTAGTCGCCAGCCCCTGGCCTATGGAAGGCGGGCTTGGGGTAGTCGCGGCACAGGCCCCGGGGGACGGGTCGTGACATAAACGTTATCACATAACCTAAATAAATTGACTATAATTGTAAAAATAAAGTTAAATTAATTTATTATGAATAAATTATTTTGTCATACATGGTTAATTAATTATAAAAATTCCACATAATATCAATAAGAATTTGATGTACAAAATAAAGTATATTTTCATGTAAGGGTAAAAAATTCCTCAATCAAAATATTAAGTCCAAAAATGACTACCCTCACTTGAGTTAAAATGAAACCTCATATAAATTACTTTTCTATCCCTTAGTGGTGTGATTTAAATTATCATGGAGATATAATGGTAATCCTAGGTTTACATAACCAAAAAATGTAAAGGTATTAACCATAGTCTTCTTAATACAGTCTAGAGGAAATCATTATAGGAATCTAAGTATAGATTTTTGGATTGGGTAGTTCACTTTATTGATTAAGGATCTTTGAGTTAATTTAATATGAAAGTAAAGCCTACCTAAATACATTCAAGTATCTTTCATGGACATAGTCTGAGTTATGAGAATCGAATAATAGATCATTTCTTCTATATATTTCAAGAAATATGATATTCCAAATCCATTGGTGATGGATTTTGTGATTCGATAAAATAGTGTGATACTAAAAAAATTAATTTATTATATTGTAATTGGTAATCGTGATAGATTAGTAAATAACTGATTTTATTTATTTTAGAAATATGGAATTATTTTCATCACTATCATAATCCCTATAATCCATTTGGGATAAGGATAAAATCTTGATTGGTGTTAACTTTCAATAATGGTAATTATTCTTTCATGATGTACTCTTTAAAGAGTAGAATTGATTTTATACTAGAGTCAATAATTCCTATTCATCCTTATTTTGGTGGTGAGGTAGATATAAAATATTTTGGAAATAAGTCGATGAGGTATTAGATTCTCAATTCCTCATGTTATAATCAATTAATATTGTGATCTTGAAGTATCATGAACAAGTGGAGGGATGCATCATATTTTCTCATATTCAAGATCTCTATCAGGGTAAAGAAATATAAGAGAGATATGAAATTTACAAGGTACTCTTTACATGAAATCTTGTAGAATAAGTTCAAGATAGACACCATGTAGTTATGATTATTTTTCTATTTAGCATCAATAAATTCTAGGATTCAAGATACTAAAGGGATTGTGCATAGGCCACATTCTATCATCACTAAATCTGATTTTATCACATTTTATTGTGAATTTAAGAAATAGTAATATATTTATGGTAATCATGGATCCCGGGAAACATATTTTCAAGTAGTTAAATAACATTATGAATGAAAAAAATATCTCTAAGACGATCAAGATGAATGAAATGATGAAAACTTTCAAAGAAAATTCTTCATCTAAGGAATCTTTCCAATTTACATAAAAATATTTAAAGAACCAAAACTGGACAAAGATATATATTTTATGTTTTTTATTATGTTAATAAATGTTTCTAGAAGAAAAAATGTTCCTTAAAAAATAATGAAGGGTAAGATTTAATAATTACTATTATCAAGTGAGATCTATTAATTTCTACAGCTTTTTATTAGATATATCTTGTGGTTATCATATTTATGTTTATATATAGGAACAAAGTAGATTCTGTAATATTTCTAATGGTGAGGTGGATATTACACTTTGCAATGGAGTGAGGCAGGATATGATATGTATAGGTGACTACCGTCTCACATTTCATATTTGATTGATTTTAGTTTTAAGGAATCATTATTTTATTTAAAGGGATTGTAGGAATAAAAATTATTTTTTAGTATTTGACATATTTGATTTTATTTTCATGTTTGAAAATAAAGAATTATACTATTATAAATATATAATATGTTATGTAATAGAACATTTGAATGAAATTCATTGGGTAATAGAATATGGAAATTGATTTTTGAAAATAGATAAATAATAAAGTTTTCAGGAAGGACACCACACCTAGTTATTCCATAAAAACATAATCATGTAAATGTGAATCATATGAAAAAAAATTATCACAAAATTTATTTAATTTATTTTTAAATATAAATCTTGGATATATTTCACAGATGTTTAAAATGAAAATTGAGTAAGGATCTATTTAGTATACATGGGGAAATATTCACATTCTTTAGTGAGTTAATACATACAGACTTGTGTGGTTATATATTAGTATAGACTTGATGTGGAAACTCTTACTTAATAACTTTTACCAAATGTAATTGAATATATATTTGTGGGTGTGTTTATTTCATGAGGTATAAGGTTTAATAATTTAAAAAATTTAAATTTTAAGAGAATGAGGTAAATAATTAACTGGGGGAAAAGATAAGGAAAAAATGTTATGACTGAGTTGAGGAGTATATTAACCAATAGTAATAAAATTATAAAAAAGGTTTTGAGATACTATCTTAACTCACTCAATATTATACACCATAGTGGTATTTTTTTATGTGAAAGGAAGAGAAACACCATTTTTGTACATGGTGAGAACAATGATGAGTCTTATATATCATCAATTATCTGTCTAGAAATATTCATTACATAATATGGAATATATATTAAATTGGGTTTAAAATAAAGAAGAAAGAATAATTTATATGAGCTGAAGATATTATTTTTGACAAATTCATTTCTCAAGATGTGAGTAATTTCTTAAGGGTAATTTTATAAATAAATTAGAATCATGAGGAATAAACTATATCTTTATATGATATCCGAAATAAAAAATTGATATTATCGATGCATTCCCTCGTATAAAATGATTTTAGTTGATAGATGTGATACATTACGTTAAAGTGGATATATATATATAATCAATAGTGAGATCAATTTAGACTTCAATGAGACCAAATCATTTTTTGTAAAAGATTTTTCATAGAAATATTTTTTATAAAAACAGATAGGAGAAGTTGTTTTTTAGACACATGTAATAAATAGGATCAAAAAATAATAAATAACTAGAGAGGTGTGATTTTATAAATACAAAGAAATGTGAAAATTTATTAGTAGAAAATTATCAACCTCTGTCCTTCTTATAAGTAATGAGTAGCTCAAAAAATATAATGTGTAAAGAATCATTTAATTTTAAAATGGATTTCATATACTAATACCAAATTTGGTTTTTAGTCTATATATTGGTTGATGTTATGACTATTATGTATAAATGGTTATTAATGATAAAATTGGAAATGAATTTTAAATTCATTACCTATAAACATGACTATTTTCGAAAGGGTTTAAGGGGTGATGAGGCGTAAAATATGATGATACATTTCATCCAGATATCGTGCTGAAATCCCTTAGAATTGTACATTCTATAGTAACTTCCCATGATTTTTCTATTTCGAAAATGGATGTATATACTACCTTAATTTATTGAAACCATGTGGAATATGTCATTATGACATGGAAAAAATAATTTTTTTTACCAAAGGTGGTTGATTCAATAAGTTTCCTTATGACTTTTCTGTTCCTCCATGTTTTGGAAATCAAAAAACATTTTTTAAGGGAAATTATATTTCTCTATGATACATTTTCTTAATGAAAATTTTATTTATCTAATAATTATTTTTAATTTAAAAATTATTTTCAATGTCTTACATAATGTTCTCCAAATTAAACCTAACCATCTATTCATTAAGTCAAAAAATGGGTTCATTATTTAACTCAGATCCTTTTAGTTCCATAGAATCCGATTTCTCTAGAATTCAGAATATGATTTATCTATAATTTAGAATCTGATTTCGATAGAATTGAGAATTAGATTTTTCTAGAATTGATAATCATATTTCTCTAGAATTCATAATTTTATTTCTCTGAATTTAGAATCTGACTTTATCAGAAATAAGACTCTTATTCTCTTAGAAATCAAACTCTGATTCTCTAAAAAATCAAACACTAATTCTCTCTGAAATCGGACTATAATTATATCATAAAACATACTCTGATTCTCTTAGAAATTAGACTCAAATTCTCTCAGAAAACATACACTCATTCTCTAAGAAACTAGACTCTGATTTTAATAGAAATCAGACTCTGATTTTCACAAAAATTAGAATCTGATTATCAGTTCTCTTAGAATCCGATTCTCAATATTTTTAGACTCATAATTACACTACCTTAAGAATATAATTAAATTTTTTTATATTTATAATATTTAATTAATGTACAGTTTCATTTTTTTAGATCCTAAATGTGATAGTGTTTCTTAATCATAGTAATGTTTCTCGTAGTTAATTATATAAAACGATGTCAACCAATCTATTTTACCTTAATAGTTGCTTGAGTTCCATATATACAATTCCCTTTAAAATTTAAGGAAAAATATGAATGTTTGAGGAGAAGTCGACCATTGGAGATTTTGTCTTATATATAACCAACCATTTGAATGAGCTGGTAGCTTTTCAACTCTGGAATGAAGTGATACTTTTTGAGAGATATGCTCAAATCTTCCTTGTGAGAATTCTATGAACAACTTGTTCAAGATGAGAACATCTTATTAAACCTTCCTAGTGAAAATATGATTGTTTCTGTTATCAATTAAGGTTTTTGAGGGATAAGAAGATAGAGGTTCTGATTACCTACTAAATCTAGGGCTTGTGGGGATATCAAGATAGATAATGATCTTTGTATCAAGGGCTTACCCTGGTGTGGGTAAGACAAACTTTATAGAATGTATAAATCAATGGACCATTATCCAAGGTTGTGGGATACCCTTCTATTTGGGTTAAAATATTTCATATACTTGTTTTATTTTTTTCGTTACAAGTTTTATTTCATCTTTATTTTTTTATAGTTAGAAGGTGTAACTTTTTACATTTTCTTATAATTTTACAAACTATGATATATTAGATTATATATTCATTAAGGTATAATATTTCCTTAAGTAAACATTTCTTAAGTTTCTTCATCAGATCAATATTATCGAATCCTAAGAAAGTTAGTTTCTTTTTTATAAACTAAAGAGGGATTTTGAATTCATATTGTTTAGATTTTTTAATCATATATTTTTTTAAGGATAGAAATGAAAGTTTCTAAACATACAATCATCCCGCCTCTTATAATTGAGTAATCAAAATTTACATTTCCATACTACAAAGGTATCCAATAATGTATGCAAGTTACATAGATTCATTTATGGGGTGAAGAAATCATCACGATCCTAGATCATCCATTTTGATGAATTTATAAGAGAATTTGGTTTTATAAATAATGAATTTGTTTCGCATTTATATAAATAATTAGTGAGAGTTTAGCAGTTTTCCTAGAAGTTTATTGATATGATATATATATATTGGGGAATGAGAAACTAATCTCACTAGAAATTAAGAAATGGTAAAATAAATAATTCTACGTGAAATACTTAGACGAAGCATCCTATATTTTAGGGATTTAAATCTATCAATATTGTTCTATGTAGATACTCGGACTATGTCAAGGTATATACAAAGATAATGTGTTAAATAAATTTAATATATTCTAATAAAAGAGATGATTTTTCCAAGGTAAAATTGTATACATATCTCTAAGAAAATGAATAATGGTATATAAGAGAAGATAGTGAGTATGAAATCAATATATTATGTTCATGCGATTAGATCTATTATGTGTGTTATTCAATGTACAACAGTTGTTTATTCATTTTCCTTGGTCATGGTGGTGAAATATCAAGAAGATCTAACAGATCCACATTGGTTGGATGGAATTACTATTTTTAAGTAGATTTTGTGTAAAAATGATATGATTTTTTTTTCAGGAGATAATGAACATGTTTTTGTAGGATACATAAGTTATAGTATCCAAATAGATCAAAATGATTCAAATTCATAATCATGATATTTTTTAATTAATGGAGGAGCTATGGGATGGAATAATTATATTAATATTTTTTAATTTATTATAACAATAAAAATAATGAATCAGTGTAGATTTTAATCTTTTTAAATGATATTTGTATTTTATCCATAAGTTATGGCTCTATCACTCTATATTGTGATAATATTGCATCATTAGTTCCAGCCAAAGAGCCTAGGTCACATCTACAACACCACAAGGTTTTTTAATTTTTTTTTCAAATAATTTTTTTTTGTATTTTTAATTACACACAACTTTAATGTTAGCTTACATCACACAAAACACTGAGTTTATCTAGTATTTTAGAAAAAATATATTTATCATCGATTACATGAAAAAGTGAGTTTATCTTTAATTACATGAATCAAAGAGTTTAAATGAAATGTCACATAATATTAAAAAAATTCAAACAAAAATATATAATGGTGTCCTTTCAGTGTTTATGTGTTTTTCTATTTGTTGAAAAAGACGGTTGATAACATTCCAGCGTTGTTGTGTTCAATGCTGGTTTTTTTCATGGAACAATTTATCAGTGTTTTCAACATTTTTGGTCCTCAAAATAGGTATTTTGTTTTATGGAAAAGGATTTAATTCCACATATTATAATTGGAGAATCACATATAGAGTGTTCATAATTGAAAATAAAAAGTAGTAAAGCACAATATCTATATAGAAGATTATTTATATAGACCACAAAGGAGTTCACATATTGCAAAGGAATTCATGGACCACAAAGGGAGTTTTCGTTTTCATATGGAAGTGGTGACCTAAAAAACATGTATGGGAGGCTAGCTTATAGGAATATCATCATTTTAAGTTTAAGACATTGAATTGGAGATCTCTAAAAAGGTATCATAATTTGTAGATGAATATAGTGATTTAAGGGGCACCACAAATGAATAACAATGTTATGTGGCCCCCATAACACGTTCAGTATGTGGTGAAAACAAAGACCCAAAAGAGTTAATTTTAATTGTGATTAACATGATTTATGGTATTTCATTTCCTATATAGATGACCTTATTCACAACATTAGATACAAAAAAAAATTCGTTGTAGAATATTTTCAATAGATCCATTTGGCTATGTCTGAAGTGGTTCACAAAGGAGGTATTCAATGAAGGAAAAGTGATTTTCAAAGGAGAATTTTACAATGGTATAGTACATGAAAGTAGTTTTTTGTGGGAATATTTACCTGAAAAAGTAAATGTGATTTGCAACATATCATCCATACACAAAGAAAGGGATGTCTTCAAAATAGAGGAATCTCACAGAGCACTCATGCTACATAGTGAATAGTTTTTCAAAAAAATTATAAGTAGTTCACAAAGAAGATGAAATAGTTTATGAAAGGTCTCTCTATAAGTAAAATTCCACACAATGAAGTGTATTTCATATACTAGATGAAAATCGGAATTTATGAAACACTCATATATGTGTGAGACAATTCTGATGTGATTTAGAAAAACTAAAGATTCTAGTGAAGAAGTAGTGAATACACTTCACTAGAGAGAGCAGTGAGCTTTCAAACTACGATTGGTTGTAAAATAGAAGTAATAGTGAGTCAAATATAAATATTGTATTGTTAGTGGGCATTAGTAAATTTTGTACAAAGTAATATTTCCTTTGTATGCTCCTTAGAGATAGCCCGATGAGGGTGAAAAAATTAAAATTGTTGGGTCATAGACATGTTTTATTCTCCATTTTATTCTATGATAGGTGAAATAGATAGAATAGTATTTTCCATAACAATGAAATAAGATCCAAAATGATATTTTTTTAATCTGTCATTCACTGATTCACCCCCCCCCCCTCAGGATATTTAACAAAGTTGGGATAATGATATTACTATTTAATATGGTAATTATCACCTAGCCTTAGAACTGATGGGTATGAATAATATTAACTAAATTATGAAAATATATGGTTTAAAATTTTGTATCTAATTAATTCCAAGGCCTCCAATTAATTATAAATGAATGTAAAACCATTTTAAAATAAAGGAAATCTTTTTCTTGGAAACTATTTGAATACAAATAAAAGTTATTTATCTTAATAAATTAAATAAATCACTTTTGGTGAATTATTTTAAATAAATATTTATATTATATATTCAATAATTTTTTTAACATTCATATTATGTGTTTTTAGTTAAGATATATGAAAAAAAATCTGATTTTTCCAATAAAAACAGATTTTTTCTAAATAGTAGTTTTATAGCATCTTACACACTTATTTTAAAATAAAATATTTACACATTTAGAAAATTTATCATAAAAATTTAAATTCATTTTAAAATATCCATGTTAAAATTATATTATGGAGGGTTTTTGATTATTTTCTGAGAAGATTAATTTTTGATGAATTGTGAATAATACATGTTTTTATTAAAAAAATTATTTTAAATAATTTAAAAACATAAAAATGTTTTAATACATTTTAAGAGAAAAAATAATAAATTTTTATGTTTATTAATCCAAAATATTTCATTCGAAGCAAAATCATGTTGATTTTTGATATAAAATTTTTTAAACTTTCGAACATTTTTTCATTGAAAATCTACTTTCTCGTTGCGTTTGTGGGATTTATTTTTAATAAATTATCCTAATTATGTGAGTTTAATGAGAAAAAATTTATTATATATTTTTTAATAATAATAAATATATATATATATATATATATTAATAAGATAAACATAATTTTTTAACATTGTGAATAATAAAAGCTGTATTAATTTGTTACCATGGTTAAGGTAAGAATTGGAATATGAAGGGGTTAAACTAAATATATAAGATGTCAAAATACCTATAAACATGAAAAAAATAGACATATTTCTAATTTATAACCTCTAATTTTCATTAATTTCTCATTTTTTAGCGTTTTGGCATGTTAAAAATATGAGTACACCATTTCTTTACAATAACAAGAAGAGTGCAAGTCAACTCTCTAATAAAAGGCCACCCACTTTTCTATCCTCTTAAAACTTACAAGACATTATATTTTGGCCAATATCTTACCAAATAACATTATTTTATTCACTAATTTCATCCTATAATTCTTATTTTGGTAAAAAAATGAAAACTAAAAAACATTTTGGGGCAATCCAAAAGAAGTTGTCCGAATAAGAGGTAATATCCCTAATAGAGGGTTTTATTTTATTTCTACCCCACCTCCTTCAATTATAATTAATATGTTATTATATAATATCATTAGTTTATTCCATATACATAAATTTTATTATGATAATTTAATAACCTAAAACCTTTTTATCTTCCATTAAATGGGATACAAAATCAACATTTGCGTGTATGGAGGATTATCGCCTCACAAATCAGTGTTATTTTTTTCCTAAATAAACTATCAAGAATGGATATAATTTTTTTATATTATATTTATGATATTATTATACATTTAGTTTTATAATACCACATATAACTTCTTATATTCAAACCTTTTGGAAAATAATAATGTCGCTTGTGTGTATGGTGGGCTACCGTATCACGAACCGATGTGATGTGTTTTTCATTTCTATTTCACTTGAATTGTAATAAAGACAAATTAAATAAATATATACTATATTTGTAACATATTTACAATTTTTAATTTATTATATCTCATACACTTCCTTACTTTTCATATTGTTGAAATATGATAATGGTGCTCGTTTGTAAGGAAGACTACCACCTCATGAATATATTTGATTTGTTCATTCATTACATGGAAGGTAAAAAAGGAAGGTTTTAATGAAAATATGTGATATATATGAAATAAAATTATTTTTTTAAAGGTAATATAGTATTTATTTTTCTTTCCTTCATTTCAACTTTTTATAAAATGGAAACAATGTTCATTTGTACGTACGACCTACCTTCTCTATGAATGATCTATTTCATTTTATATCTCTTAAATTTATAGACTAATATGAATACATATTTAATGACTATATAATATATTTATATCATGTTTAAAATTATGGATACTATGTCACCATTATCAAAGAATGAGGACATAAAATAAAAAATCAAAACATACATGAACAAAATTGGTTATTACCCAAAACCCAACTTTAACATGAAATTATTAATAAATGGATATTAAAAGGTCATAAGTAGATCATATATGGTATGGTATAAATAATTATTGTTTGTTAATATATTTATAATAAAATTATATTCATTATACAAGAGGTTTGAATTCATATGATGTAAGTCAATTCTTAAGGTAAATGATTTTCTTCTCACTTTTTAATTTTGTGATAGACAAGACATATTCACAACCTATTTATTTTATATTTTGTGTATAATGAAAATTATTTTTTTATGATTATTATCCTTATAAATATTGGTTTTTAAATACAAATTTTAAGATCACTCTTTCATGTGGTTTGTAGTTGAAAATTTACCAAAATGTTAAGGAATTTTTATCTCAATTTGACTTCTTTGGGACGCAAGTTATGTTATAAAACTATCATATTATATGATGTTTATATACTTCCCATTTGAAATATTATATCATTAATATACATCTTTAAATTATTTTAAATATTTCATTTGATGTTATTTTTTACTAATGTTGATGATTCAAACTATATCTATATAGTAAAGGTTTGATGTTACGATCTCAACGTTTATCTGGATTGTATATGTTTATGATTCCGATGATGAAATAATATTATAAATCTCTAAATAAAGTAATTAATTATCTTATACTATAGATATTTAATAATAATTTTTTTCATTCTTTTCCCGATATTTATATACTCAATATTTTAAAATAATGTTTTTAAATAAAATAGTCTGTATTTCTCTATTCAGTCAAAAATCTGTTTTATTCCAAAACCAGGTTTTTTAAAAATATTTTAAATTTTTTAAATATCAAAATTGATTCATTTAATAATTTTTTCCCTACATTTTACTTTTTAATTTTATTAATGGAATATCTAAGTCATTTTCAAAGAAAGGTCTGTTTGGATTTTACCGAAAATGTAAAAGGAACTTTGTTTTAACATGTATGATATTTTATGAAGTCATTAAAACTCAATGATTTAAGGATTTATGTGTAAATATTAATTTTTATTTTCAAATAAATGGATTTTGAAAAAAAAAAATTATGTTTTAAAAAGTATTTTTCAAAGTTCTATGGTATTTTCCTCATTAAAAGTTCATAGTGATTTTAATTTCAAAATCATTATCCATATAAGACGACATCATTTGATGTTACATATTATTTATTGGGTGTATGGTTTATTCATGCTCAAATTTACCCAAATCCTAAGGGTTAAGAGGTCTCTTGTAGTGTAGTTTGGGTTGTCGAATCCTCAGAGACCTAAGAAGATCCTTAGATACACAATAAAAAGAGATAGAATTTTTTGGCTATGAAGTGGAAAACATTGGGTTAATTTTAAATTGTTTTAAAAGATAAATAAGAGATATATTTGAATACAAATTATTAGATAATTATTTGATCCTAGGATATAGCTCGGGGTCGATTGGATGACTTCTTTTTTTAGCAATTTTATTTTCAATAACTCGAGAAGGATTCATGCAATGAATTCAAACTAACCTCATCACCTACTAGATAAAAACCTTTACAAACACATGCTAATCACATATACACTTATAGGATAATTTTCATGAGAACTTCATGGTAAAGGGTCTTATTATCACATAAAAGTGGGGTGAATAAATTCAATATGGAAGAGGAAGAGAGAAAATCATTGAACGAAAAAAACGCGAATAAAAGAAATTAATAACATTTATAGATCAAGAACTAAAATCCAATACATCCCCTTGCTACCCCCTTAGACCAACCCATAAATTTTTTAGCCCTCCATTGATGACATGTTTCCAACGGAAGTGGGATTTAGACTCATAAGGGCGGAATTGAAGAAGTAAAAAAACAAAATAACGATAACTCCATCAGTGTGTGAAAAATATCCCAAGGTTTGGTGTGAAAAAGTGCACACCTTAATGAAACAGTATCAACGTGATGTGAAGAAAAATATAATAAAATATAAAAAATAACTTTTATTAAGAACTAATGTGTTTCAAAAGACTTACATGATAATGAAGAACGATTACAACACCAAATTGACAGCATAACAATACAATGTAACAAAGCACCAAAGATGATAAGAAAAATAGCAGCCCTTATTACCTTTACCACCAGCTACTTATATAGGAATATTAGGAGTCTTATTTCCACCCCCCAACAATTAATTCACCCCCAACAATTAAGAGATTCAAAAGGAGGGTTAAGAATCAAAAGGAAATTGATGTTTCAAAGTTGACTTGGAAAACTGTCCAGATTCATCCTCCATTTGGATGTTCGAATTTGACATTCAATACGGCCGAATCGTCAGTGGTCATAGCAGAAAAATATATTCTTCCATGTGTTCTATATAAGATTTCCAAATTTCATTTCATTTTTTCCATCCATTTGAATTTTATTCCCAAAATGGGGAGAAGAATTTATGGGCGTTCAAATCGGTCCCACCATTTAAATGTAAACTTCGGATCCATATATCTCCATTAAAACTTCAGAATTAGCTCTATCAACAGTTTAATATAATGATCCTTATATTTTTAGCATTATAATAAAAATATTTGAGCTTCATTGGGCTTGGTTTGTGGGACCCACAATTGTTTGATGGGCCTTAGGCCCATTAGGCTTTTTCTAGTAAATTTCTGCATTCCTGAGAAAAAATCTCCATCTTCCCTTAGGATTCATCCATCAGACATAAAAAATAAAATGTTCAAAATAAAGTGATAAATCATATCCCAAAATATCAAATTCAAAAAATTAATATAATTCAATCCAAAACTAGATGAATGATTGGGCCCACATTTTCATTTTAAACATTAATTGCATTTAAGATGAGAAATGAAGTTCTATTTATATAATGCACAAAAAAATGATTATGGACTTTGGAAAAATGAATATAAAGATATTGAAAATGAATATTAGCCACTTTTAGTGACTAATGACACCACCCAACTTGTGTTTTTCTTGTCCCGAGCAAAATATATTACAAATATGAAATTTGAATCTCCTTTTCCAAAAACATTTTAATATACATTGCTCACCCAATGATCTCATACCAAAAAAATTATGAAACCCATCAAAATCATTTAAAACAAGCTAGGCACATAAGCATATCCCAAGAAAAAGCCCATTCATTTTTTCAAATTCATCTCCACATTTCATCTAATTTCAATTAATCATGATAAAGTGTTGTATATCACAAAAGATATGGGGCCATTTTATTGTTCAAGGGGAAAAAATGGAAGCGCTAGGTGGGAATAACATTAAACCTTAAGACGAGTATCCATTTTTTTTGTTTTTTTAACCAAAATAGATATGAAAAGACTAACTTTGGGAAACACAACTATGCAGTGATGATCCCCAAGTATCAGATGCCACACATATTGTCAATTCTATGCTCTACAATAGAGATATAAAGTCTAACTCTGGGAAAGACAACTATGGAGTCACGATCCCCAAGTGTCGGATGCCACACATTTGGACAAAACATTTCTCTATGTGGTTATTATTTTCTTTCCATTTTTTTTGTTTTTTTTGTTTTTGTTTTTGGATACTCAAATTAAACTAAAAGTGACCCCAGAACCCGATGTTATAATTAAAGGGACCCAAGAACTAAAATTTACACCCACGATCTAGTAGACGTGCCTTGTGGAATTTATATTAAGAGGATGAAAATGTTAACTTTAAAAAATCACATCAGACAACTGGACTTTCCAAAAACTATGCTCATGAACCTAAACTTGCATTAAAATCAGAATCAAGGCATGCAAAATTATTTGATACCCAATTTCAGAGTTTTCAATGTGTGTTATCATGTTCAAGGTTAATCGAAATTTTCTTTCTATGCATGTTCATATTAAAAAAATAACAATCATTTTTTTCATCTCTCCCCCAAAATAGAATAGCATTGTCCCCAGTGTTGAAAGAAAAGAAATGTTATAAGGGGGTAGGAGAGGAGTTCAAAGAGGAAATTGAAATTGATGAACATGGAACAAATTCACCTAGTTTTTGAAGTTGAAGTTCATGATGCTCCAGATTACTCCGTTGATCTCTTGGGGGATGTAGTCACCTCCTTGATTGAACATGTATCATCCAAAATAGTTCTTGAACCATAAAAATAAGAGAAAATAAGACAAAACAAGCACCAT
Organism: Viscum album; assembly: GCA_963277665.1. Lineage (NCBI taxonomy): Eukaryota > Viridiplantae > Streptophyta > Magnoliopsida > Santalales > Viscaceae > Viscum > Viscum album. Next base: position 602,358,838 of record OY728155.1, on the reverse strand, counting down.
AATGATTTATTTAATTCCAAGTATCATCATTTTTATGGTTTTACCTGTTTTTTTTAATTTTAAAAATCAAACAGATGATACCTTTTCTTCTTTATATTTTCTGGGTAAGGTATTACTCAGGGATCACACCGCGTGACACGGATGAATACATTTCTCTCCTTTCATTCCCATCCTTACTCATAAAAGAAGAACATGTCAACAATCTATTTTTTTAAATACCTACAAAAACATAAAATAAAATAAAAGAAACTGATGATACATTGTATTCTTTTAATTTTCTGGGTAAGGTATTACTCAGGGATCACACTTTGTGATATGGATGAATACGGTGCTCCCCTTTCATACCCATATTTACTCATAAAATAAGAACAGGTCAACAGTCTAAAAAAATAAATAAGAAGTAAAAAAATGATTCATAATGATTAGAAACATGAAAACCATGGGTTTCCTCCCATGCAGTGCTTTTGTTTAACTTCGTTAGCCCAACATAGACCCTAAATCAATCAATTTTTATCTGTTTCATATGTTGGATCAGTTAACTCCTCCTTGGTTTCTTGTTTATTGAATGATTCAATGAATGGTTTTAACCTATGACCTTTGACTTTGAAGACATGACCACTTGTGGGATCCTTAATCTCTATTACCCCATGAGGGTACACATGATGCACTAGGTATGGACCAGACTATCTAGACCTTAGCTTTCTCAGGTGTAGATGATGTTTTAAACTATACAAGATCATGAATTTTCCCAGTTTAAAGTGTTTGACTTTGAGATTTCTTGATTGGTATGCTTGAACTCTAGATTTATTGATCTTTTAATTTTCATAAGCCTCCATCTTAAGTTCCTCGAGTTCATTAAGATATAATTTTTTTTTGTTTCAGCTAATGATATGTCAAAGTTCATTTTTTATTGCCCACAAGTCCTTATGCTCAATTTTAACAGGTAAATGACATGCTTTTACATAAACCAATATATACGGTGACATGCCTAGGATAGTTTTGAAAGCAGTTAGATATTCCCAAAGGGAATATAAGAGTTTCTCAGACCAATCTTTCCTAGAGGGATTTACAGTTTTATCAAGAATTTTCTTAATTCCTCTATTTTCTAACTCGGCTTGACCGTTGGTTTGAGGATGGTATGCAGTGGAAACTTAATGAGAAATACCATACTTAGACACAAGTGAATAGAATGGACAGTTGCAGAAATGGGTTCCACGATCACTGATTATAGCCCTTGGAATTCCAAATCTAGAAAATATATGCTCTTTTAAGAATCAGATCACAACTTGATGATCATTAGTCTTGGTGGGAATGGCCTCAACCCATTTTGAGACGTAATCAACCGCTAAGAGGATGTATAGATATTCCCTAGAGTTTTAGAAGGGTCCCATGAAATAGATTCCCCAGCAATCAAATATTTCAATCACTAAGATGGGAGTGAGTTGCATTTGATTTCTTTTTGTGATGGACCCTAGTTGTTGACACCTAGGATAGCTTTGAAAAAATGTGTATGAGTCCCTTGAGAGGGTGGTACAAAAGATACCACATTGAAGAACCTTTGCAGACATTTTCTTAGATGAAAAGTGACCTCCACATGCTTCACTATGACAGAATTTAAGGATGGACTCTTGTTCAGATTCTAGGACACACCTCCTAATGACTTGGTCAGGGAAGAACTTATAGAGGTATGGATCATCAAACACATAGTTCCGGACATCATAAAGGAATTTCCTTCTAGCTTGAGTCCCTATGAAATTTGGAATGACTCTTGTAACTAAGAAGTTGGCTATGTCGTCATACCAAGGGCAGTCACTCAAAGAGTATAAGTGTTCATTTGGGAATGAATCAGACACATCAAGGTGATATGATTTTTCATTAAATTCTATCCTAGAGAGATGGTTAGCTAAAACATTTGCAACACCCTTTTTTCCTTGATTTTGAGGTCAAATTCTTCTAAGATAAGGACCCACCTAATCAGTCTAGCCTTAGCATCTTGTTTCTGGAATATGTATTTCAGCATAGATTGGTCAGTGAACACAGTGATGGGGGATCCTAAGAGGTAGGACCTAAACTTTTCTAAGGAAAACACAAAAGAAATTAACTACTTCTCAGTGATGGTGTAGTTTATTTGGGCATCATTTAAGTATTTTCTTGCATAAGCAATGACGTAACTAGTTTGCTCACATCTTTTTCCTAAGACTGCACCTACAGGAAAGTCACTCGCATCACACGTGAGTTCGAATGGAAGGTTCTAATTTTGAGAATTCATAATGGGATGAGAGGTGATAGATAATTTTAAGGTTGAGAATGAACCTTCACAGCTTTCTGCCCAAACAAATGGAGCATCCTTTACTAGGAGAGCACAAATGGGATGGGAGATTGAACTAAAGTCCTTGATGAATCTTCTATAGAAACTAGCATGTCCTAAGAAATACCTCACTTCCTTAACAGTTCTAGGTGATGGAAGGTGAATAATGATGTCAACCTATGCTTTATCAACTTCAATCCCCCTACCCGAGACATGATGTCCTAGAACAAGTCCTTCCTTTACCATGAAATGGCATTTTTCCCAGTTTGGGATGATATTTTTATCCTCACTTCTAGACAAAACACTATCTACATTCCTAATACATTCCTAAAATGTAAGCCCAAAGACAGAGAAGTCATCCATGAAGACCTTAAGAAAATCCCCTACCATATCTAAGAAGATTCCCATCATGCATTGCTGGAAGGTTCCAAGGGAATTGCATAACCCGAACGACATGTGTTTGAAGGAAATGGTGTCGAATGTACAGGTGAATGTAGTCTTCCATTGATCCTCTAGGGAGACCTCAATCTTATTGTACTCTGAGTACCCATCTAAGAAACAATAGAACTCATGACCTTCCACTCTCTCAAGGACTTGGACAATGAATGATAAGGGGAAATGGTCCTTCTTGGTGAATGAGTTTAGCTTTCTATAGTCAATGCAGACCCTCCATCCACTACTCACCCTAGTTGGAAGAATCTCTCCATCCTTATTGGTTATCACTGTGATTCCTGCTTTCTTGGGAACCACTTGGATTGGGCTCACCCACTCACTCTCAGCTATAGGATAAGTGATACCAGCTTTTATCAATTTCAGAAGTTCCTTCCTTACTACCTCCGTGATATTAGGATTGAGTCTCTGTTGATGTTGACAACATGGCATTGAATCAGATTCTAGAATAATCTTATGAGTCCTTATTAGTGGGATAATCCCAGGAATATCAGACAGGGTCCAACCAATGTCTCTCTTATATTTTTTGAGGACATCTAAATGCATCCTCTCATGATTGTCTTCAATAGAAGAAGAAATGACAATAGGTTGTGTTTGATTGTCCCCTAGGAAGACATACTTGAGTGCAACGGGATGTTCCTTCAATTCAAGATCATCTTGGCTCAGAATTTCAGCAGAAGATTGGGACATTAGATCAAGATCAATATTGTTTCCTAGGTTTTTAGATAGAATTGAATCCCCATGTGTAGAAATTTTAGCTACAAGATTGGTTTGATTAGATTTAGGGAAGGAAGTTTGATTGGTCTCTATGAAAGTGGTTTCTTGAAAGGTTTCACTGATTTTTGGACCTAATATTTCATCATTAGAGAAATTTGAAAGTGATTCTATCCATAGAGATAAACTTCCTTCATGTGAACAAAGGAAATTAATCTCTTCCTCACTTAAACATTCCTCAAATATCCATTGATGTTCTATGGATTCTTTATCAACGCATGCTATCATGTTTACTTCATGAATATCCTCATCATCCCTTATTTGTGAGCTTTCATTATAGATGTTCAAGTCTAGACTCATGTTTCCAAAGGTGATGGTCATGTTCCCATTTTGGACTCGGATAATAGAGTTGATTGTTGCAAGGAAGGGACGACCAAGGATGATTGGGGTTTGTTCCTTATTTCCTATGGTTGGATTTTTTTCAAGGAAAATGAAGTCAGAATGGTAGATTAAGTTTTCAACCTTTACTAGAATGTCCTTTAAAATCCCCTTTGGAACCCTAATGCTACTATCAACAAGTTGATGTGTGAAAAATGTGGGTTGGAGCTCTTCTAGGCATAGTTGGTAGTACACAGCATAGGAGATGAGATTGACACTGGCACCTTGGTCACATAAGGCTTTGACAACATTGTTCTCTCCTAGTTCAACATTGATGTAAGGGCATCATGGGTCTTTCATCTTTGGTGGAAGGGTTCCTTGGATTGTTGTGCTAACATTTACTACCATAAGGACTTGGTTATTATGTGAGAATTTCCTTCTAAATGTGCATAGATCCTTTAGGTATTTTGAGTATGAAGGAATGGTCTGAATAGCATCAAGGAGTGTAATGTTTAACTTGACTTGTGAGATTATTTCCATCAATGATTCACTTAATTTAGGCTTGGTTTTACCCCTCATGTGTTGAGGAAATGGTGCAGGTTGTGGGGTTGTTTGTTGAAGAGTTGTTTCTTTCACATTGTTATTAGTTTCTTCAGTTTTATCTTGTGGTTCATTTGAATTTTCATTAGAGTTTGAAGATTCACATGGTTTTTGACTTATTTGTTCAGGTTTTTCAATTGATTTCCCACTTCTTAGAACAATCACAGCCTTTAGTTGTTCATGAGTTTTTTGAGTATAGATTGACTCCCCCTTAAATCTAAGAATGGTACCACTTGAGTAGGCATGGGTGCCTTTCCGGTTTTGATGGTTTGAATTTATTGTTTAATGGATGAGAATTCTGAGTTCATTTTCTCCATTTTTTTGCACAGTTTTTCTAGTAGGCTTTGTGAAACAATTTGGGTTGGTTCTTGAGCTTTTTGGTTTGTCCTAGGAGGATTCTTTAGTTGTTGGATTGGTTGTTGAATGGTTTGTTGGATAGGTTATTGATATTAGACATGAGGATGTTGGAATTGGACCGGTTGTGGTGGAACTGATTATGATGTTGAATGTTTTGTTGAGGGTATGGGTTGATACATTGTTGTTGTGTTGGTTGTTTATTGTCCTTCCAACAAAATCATAGATGGTCATTATACCTTGGATTGAAGGTGTTTGGGAATTGTAGCTTTTGAAAGTTCATTGCATTAACTTCTTCCAGTGGTCCTCTTAAAAGAACATCCTTGATGGAAGGAATGGTTGGGAAATTATTAGTCTTGTGGTCATGTTTGTCAAATATTGCACAAACAAGCTCAATAGTTTGGGGTTTTTTGGACCTTCCTAAGATCAATCTTCTCAACTTTCCTCGTGAGTGCAACAAGTTTTTCTCTAAGGTTTTCTTATTTTCCAAGATTGTACATTCCACCAGATTTGGGTGGCTTCTCATAGTATGGTGATGTTCCCCATGTTTGGTTCTGTTCAGCAAGATTTTCTAGATACTCGTAAGCATCATTTGGGGCTTTGTTTTTGATGGTTCCATTACACATCATATCAAGGAATTGTTTGTTTCTGGGACCCAACCCTTCATAGAAAATTCTCACTTGTTCATAGATTAAGAAACCATGGTGAGGTACCATTTTCAATGTGTCCTTGAATCTTTCCCATGTTTCATAGAATGTTTCTCCCTCTCTTTAAAAAAAATTGTATGTTATTTTTATGTGCAATTGTTTTTTTATGGGGGATGTATTTTTTATAAAATTCTAGTTGAAGTTGGTCCCAAGAGTAAATGGATGCTGGTCTCAAATTGCATAACCATTTATTTTCTCGGTCCTCCAAAGAAAAAGGAAAAGGTCTCACTTAAGTAGATTCAATTTGATTTGGAGGGCACATGGTCTCAACAATGTCATTAAATTCTTTAACATGAAGGTAAGGAATCTCAGACACCATCCCATGAAAGGTTGGAAGGTGGTTCAGGACATGGGGTTTGAAAACATATTGGGAATATCCTATGTTATCATGCCTAATTCATGGGGTTGAATTGGTCCAGGTTGGTGTGAGGTAGTCATTCATGGTCGGGTCGGCAAAAATTCCCAAGTTAGGGTCTTCCTCATTATTTCGGTTCCCTCCCTGGTTTATGATTTGATTTTGTGGGAGATTCTCCATTGTATCAAACTCAACTTCTGCATCTGGAGTATTGGGAATATTTGGATCTAATGGAAAGAGACCTCTATGATTGCTTGACTCCCCATCCCTAGGACTATCCACCCTAACTAATACGTTTGAGTGATCGCGGGTGTAAGCGGACATGTGCCAAAAGAAAAAAAAGAGAAAAAGGGAAAAGATAAGAGAATTTGGGTTGGAATAAAAGAATGGGGGTAAGAAAAGAAGGTTTTCAGTCAAAAGAACTTACTTGGTCCCCGGAAATGGCGCCAAAATTTTATTCACACTCAAATTTACCCAAATCCTACGGGTTAAGCGGCTGCTTGTAGTGTAGTTTAGGTTGTCGAATCCTCAAAGTCCTAAGAAAATCCTTAGACCCACAATAAAAAGAGATAGAATTTTTTGTCTATTAAGTGGATAACTTTGGGTGGATTTTAGATTTTTTTAAAAGAGAAATAAGATATCTATGTGAATTCAAATTATTAGAAAATGAGTTGATCCTAGTTTATAGCTCAGGGTCGATTGGATGAGTACTTTTTTTAACAATTTTATTTTCATTAACTTGAGAAAGATTCATGCAATTAATTAAAAATAACCTCATCACCTACTAGATAAACACCTTCACAAACACATGCTAATCACATATACACTTGTTGGATAATTTTCATGATCACTCCAAGGTAAAGGATCTTATTATCACATAAAAGTGGGGTGAATAAATTCAATATGGAAGAGGAAGAGAGAAAATCATTGAACGAAAAAAAACACAAATAAAGGAAATTAATAACATTTATAGATCAATAAATAACATCCATTATAGCCCCTTGATACCCCCTTGGACAAAACTATAAAAGATTTATCCCTCCATTGATGACGTGTTTCCAACAGAAGCGGGATGTAGACTCATAAGGGCGGAATAGAAGAAGTAAAAAAACAAAATAATGATCACTCCACCGTTGTGTGAAAAACATCACAAGGTTTGGTGTGAAAAAGTGCCCAACTTAATGAAATGGTATCAACTTGATATGAAGAAAAACATAATAAAAGTTAAAGATAACTTTTATTAAGAACTAATGTGATTCAAAAGACTTACATGAGAATGAAGAACAATTACAACACCAAATTGACAGCATAACAATACAATGTTACAAAGCACCAAAGATGATAAGAAAAATGTCATCCCCTATTCCCTTCACCACCAGATCTTTATATAGGAATATTAGGATCCTTATGATCCCCACCCAAAAATCAATTCACCCCCCAATAATTAAGAGAGTCAAAAGGAGGGTGAAGAATCAATAGGAAATTGACATTTCGAAGTTGACCCGGAAAACTATCCAGATTCATCCTCCATTTGGATGTTCGAATTTTACATTAAATACGGCCGAATAGTCAGAAGTCGTAGAAGACAAATATATTCTTCCAAGTGTCCTCTACCGTCTGTCCAACTTTCAGGTCATTTGGTGCATCCGTTTGAATGTTCTTCCCAAAATGGTGAGAAGAATTTATGGGAATTCATATCGGTCCTACCATTTAAATGTAAACTTCAGATCCATATATCTCCCTGAAAACTACGTAATTAGCTTTGTCCACAGTAGAATAAAATTATACTCATATTTTTCTATTTCTACTGTAAAAATTTGAGCTTCATTGGGATTGGTTTGTGGGCCCCACAATTGTTTGATGGGCCTTAGCCCCATTAGGATTTTTCCAGTAAATTTATGCATTCAGAAACAAAAATATCCATCTTCCCTTAGGATTCATCAATCAGACCTAAAAATAAAATGTTCCAAATAAGGTTTAAAATCATATCCCAAAATAATAAGTTCAGAAAATTAATATAATGAAATCCACAAAGAGATGAATGATTGGGCCCAAATTTTCATTTTAAACATTAATTGCATTTCAGATGAGAAATGAAGTTCTATTTATGTAATGCACTAAAAACATTGTTTATGGACTTTCGAACAATGAATATAAAGATATTAACAATGAATATTATCCACTTTTAGTGACTAATCAATGGTCCAATGACACCATTTTTATTCTTAACATTAATGGTATCTTTTTATTATTACAAGATGTTTATGAGACCCATATATTTTCTATGGGTTATGTTATGACTAAAAATGTTGAAATGATTATTAAACCCATTTATTTTCCATCGGTTATTTTATGATTAAATATTATATATAAACTGTTCCTTTTCATGGGTTAAAATTTGATATATGTTTTATGGTATTTTTCATAAAAATATATGAATTATGTGATAGTTGAGACCTATATCTGTCTCCAATTCATTGGGTAATGATTAATGTTATATGAACTCAAAGGGTACATGGGAGGTTATCCCAAGCCCAAAATATCGTAAGTGGTAGGTTATCTGAATCCCAAAAGTGGGAATATGGGATGTTATCCTAATCCATAAATAGTGTGCATGGGTGTTTATCCCAAGCCTGATATAGGTACATGTTTCATCATTCCAAGCCTAATGTGTTAGTAATTTTTTGGTAGATATCATTGACATAAGATTTATTATTATTATTTTTATGACCCATATCCATGTATTATACATAATGTAGATGATGTTTTTGATTCCTTCATTATTCATGTCTTAGGAACTTACATGATTTATTTCATGACTCATGTTTATTATCTATGATATGTAGGGTATGGTTTTAAAATTTTATTCTCAGGTTATAATACCCATATTCTCATGTTATATTTATATCTCCCTTTTTTACCCTTATTGAGTATCAGATAATTCCTTTCTTATGTTTCCTTTCCCTAGGTTATAATAAATGTTTTATGTAGGGTATTAAAATAAAGAGTACTAAGTGGGAAGATATTTTTCGGAGACATTGATGATATTTAATGAAATAATAAGATTCTGAATTTAGTCTCCAATGAAACTAAACCTATATAGTCCATAGGAATGTATTTGTTAAATTTGTTCAATATTTGTCTAAAAACGAAATATTCATGTATAAGAAATGTGGGTTTCTAAACTTGATATTAGATAAACTTTCTTATTATCTTTTGGAAACTAGGATGATTAAATTTTCGTGAGACCACTTGGAATATTTCTAAGGATATTTTTTGGTATATATTTATGGATAAGTCTAAGTATGAGTCAAAATATAAGAAAATATCTTGTATTCTTTTTAAGGATATAGCGAGTGGTTTCCAAGAAATTGCATCCCTCTTTTTATAATATAAGTGGAAGTGTATCTGGCGTAGAGCTATGTAGGGTTAATAACTCCAAAATGATAAAATTACCTTGACTCAATCATTACCTAGTGCATAACAATGGGCCCTATAGCGCAACTAGTTTTCCATTACTAGGGGATATTCTTTGTTAATTTACAAACTCTTTAGGAAAAAACAAAGAGTATTTAAATAATAACACGGAATGTCCAAGGTTAATCCTAATGTGTCATATATTAAAAGGAGGGTGTCGTGATTTAGACATCCTGTAAGTTATTTTTCATAATTATGTGGTTTCCCACTATGAATATTGATACTCATTCTAGGATTTTTGGTTTTTAATAATGGTGGGAACCAGAAGGAATTGTGTAAATGTTGAATGTGATAGAGATTTTTTTAATGAGAAACCATATGGGGTGATGACTATAGTAAAGAATATTATTATTATTCTTAATCCTCTATCATTATATATGATCAACAACTATGACATTAACAAACTATCAGACTCAAAAAACAAGAGTATGATATATTTTATATAGTGTTAGAGTGGTGGAGACTATGAAGTAAAATGACTTAGTTTCCTATATGTCAATATTGTATGAAGAATGAGTCTATGGAATGTCTCAAAATAATGAGAATATGTTATATTTTTGGATAATAAGGAGGATAAGTAAGAAATTTACAAGGAAAAAATAAAAGTTTAGTTAACACAATGGATGATAATAACAGTGTTTCTAAGGAATCGTCAGTGATAGAATGTTATAAAAGTGGAATTAATGGGCATTATACAAGTCATTATCTTAGGGGGGAAGTTTATAAAGAGAATAAAAAAGGTTTTATGGGTAATTCTTATATTATTGGTGATTAAGTTATCACCAACAACATATGAAATGAAAAAGGTATTAATAAATAAGATGAAAAATCATAGTTAATGGTTTAAGAATGTATTGGAATGATTAAAGTGTTTATGTATGGGACTTCAAGAATTATTTTATATGAATCTTGAAATACATAGGTATTTTTCAGTAGAATGTTTTCATTATGGATAATACTGATCACCTAGAAAAGTGGACCAATTGAAATGTGATATTTTATTAAGAAGTTGTGATTAAAGGAAGATAACCCTAAACATGTTCCTAATGTTGAGAAAATGATTATTAGTTTTCATATAGAAATGGTTAATATAGATAAAGTAAAATTTATAGTATTGATAACCCCAAAATTTATTCTTGTTTTATTGAAAAAGTTTTATAGGTTTTAAATTATGAAGTGTATGAAATTTTTGGATTTATGGGATATGATCAATAATATGTGGTTTTATTCAAGGAATGAGGAAGAATATTTATTTTTATTATGGTTTTAGGGTAATTCAATACATTACAATGTTTTCTGAGAATATATAATCAATGTATCCACATACTTGGTATATTAAATTAAGAGATACTTTAGGATATTTGTGGGATTAATGTTAATTTTATTTTGGGAAACTTAGTGACCTTCTTTATAAATATTGATTTTTTGTAGTTTCATAAGGTAAAATTTTATGGAATGATTTTAGTTGAACTTCTAATGATGTTTTAAGAATAATGTATTATTTCTGCTTATGAATATTTATACATAACCTGTGATAACCCTTTATTTTAATATAAATAGAGATAGAAGGAATAAACTACCACTATTTTATGGAACATATGATCCACTAGTGATTCAGGTATAAAACCATCTTAAATTCATAAAGTAGGAGGTTATGTAGAAATTAATCGAATCACAAAAACATATTGGCATTGTGTTTATAAAATAAAATAAAATCTTGTAATTACATATTCTCACAAAAATTCACCAAATTTTGGAAACATATCTAAAAATAAAATCCTATATTGTTATCATTATTTTTGATGATATCAATAACCTTAATTACACCAATACGGTTTATGGTTTTGTTGTAGTTGATTTTTACATCACCATTCACTTTCTTTTGATCAATGATCCTTGACACTCTTTATCACTATTTGGAGATTAAAATCTCTACCCATTTCTAAAACATCACTTCCCACCTGTGTTATCAAATTTGAAATCCTGGTATATTTTATACTAGATTACCTTCACACATAGATATATCTATTTTCAAGATAAAGTTTTATTAACTATTTTTATTATGTGGGTTTCTCAAAAATATATTTTCAAAATTTTGACCCCTTTTTACTAAAAACATGTTTAAATATAGAGGACTAAATTTTTTTAATGGGGTATAATATAAAACTCATAGATTTTGTGAATTTGTTTCAAATAAATTTAATATTTTTCATATATTTTGTAACATTAATCACCATGTTTAGATTGTGTTACAAGTAAAAATGATTTTATATTTCATTAAAAAAACTCAAATTTTATCTTCTATTACATACAAAACTGATTTTATCTTGTGTTACATGTAGCAACGAGTTTGAACAAAATGTTACAGACTATTAAAATATTATTATTTAATATGATAGTTATCACCAAAGAATGGAATGATGGGTGTTAATATGATTAAATAAATTATGAAAATATATTTTTTACATAATTTTAAATAATTAATTATTTAGTGACCAATTAATTATAAAAAAAATAAAAACCATTTGAGAATACGGGAAATATTTCTTTTAAAAACTATTTTTTGCATTCAAACTTGTTTTATCTCAATATATTAAATAAATCGCTTTTAGTGAACTATTTTAATAAAATTTATATATTATAAATTTAATCATGATTTTTAACATTAAACTTATGTATTTTTTTAACAAAAGATAATAATAAATCCATTTTTTTTCTCAAAAATGTTTTTTCAAAAAAAAAAATAGTTTTGTCACATTTTGAACACTTATTTTGAAATTATTTTTTTGCTTTTTTAGAAAATATATTGATAAAATTTGATTCATTTTTTAAAAAATCATTTCAAAATTATATTTGGGAAACTTTTTAGTAATTTTATAATATTATAAGTTTTCACTGAATATTAGAAATTACGGATTTTTATTTAGAATTTCAATTTATTTTTTTTATTTCAAAACATCCAATTTTTTTAGTATATTATTAAATTAAAAATTAGTAAAATTTCATATCTATTAATACTATTTATTTTACTAGAATAAATTTAATTTTATCAAAGAAAAAAAATTAAAAAAGTGTTTATGTCCTTGTCTATAAAATGACAATACTTGAAAACCTTGTTGTCTTTCCCCTGGTAGAGTTTGATTTTATTTTGGGTATGGATTGGATTTATCATTACCATTAAAATATTTATAATAGATATATAAAAGTTATTATTTCAAAAACAGATAAATTTTGTACATATAAAGGAACTCATACACTTCATAATATATCAAGAAGCTGAGATATTGTTAACATATAGAAACAAAAGTTATCTTCACATATTTTCTAGAGTAAGAGAACTATTTGGATTGATAATGTTCTAATAGTAAAGGAATACCTAGGTGTTTTTCAAGATTAGTTTCCTAGTGTTATACCAGATCTGAAAGTTGAATTTCCTATTGAATTAGTTCTCAATTCTAAGAGAATTTAAAGAAACCCTTATTTAATGGATCAAGTAGAACTTTTTGAATTCAAAAATATGTTACAGTAGTTTCTAGATAATTGTTTCATTCAACATAGAACTTAACCATTCGGTGATCTTGTTTTATTTTTTAGAAATAAAGGTAGTTCCATAATGATTTTCATTTATTATAAATCTTTTAATTTCATTAATATTAAGAATAAGTATTTGTAACTCATATAAATGACTTTTATTATCAGCTCTTAAGAGTTTATGAAGGTTTACATGAGGTCAAGGTACCATTAGATAAAGTCTAGGAGTTTTAAATTTTGAAATAAACATTACATACTAGATATGGGCATTATGAGTTTGTTTTTTTCCCCATTAGGTTAAAAAACTCCCCTTATGTATTTATAGATCTTATGAATAGAGTCTTACATTAATATTTGGATAAGTTTATAGTTTTTTTTATTGATGATATTTTTGTTTATTATAAATGTTTATTGGACATTAACAACTTCTATGGATTTTTATGCAAACCATAAAAGAAAATAAGTTATACCTAAAATTTAGAAAATGTGATTTTTGGTTTCATAAGATCTCTTTCCCTAGGAAAATTGTAAATAAATATATCATTACAATTGAACCCTCTTAAAAACAGTATTTGATGAATGGAAAAGTCCAAAAACTATTATTGAGATTCATAGTATTCTTAGATTAGTAAGCTATTACTTGTGGCTTGTTGAAAACATTGCATGGTTATCTATACCACTAACTAAACTAACATGAAAATGAGTTAAATTTTTCATGAAAAAATAATTTGATGATTATTATCTGGACCTTAAGAGAATATTGGTTAATTCTCTAGTTTTTTCCTTTCCCTCTTGATGTAGGGAATTTTTCACCTATATTAATTTAACTTTGAAAGTACCTGGTTGCATTCTGATTCAAAATGATCAGGTAATTTCTTATGATTCATGGAAAATGAATACCCATGAGTTAAATTATCCAACATATTATCTAGAGTTATCTTCTGTGTTTTTTGATTTAAAAATTTTTAGGACTAAATTATATGGATTCAATTTTGAAATATATAATGACAATAAAAGTTTAATAAATACATTTACTCAGAAAGAGTTGAACATGTAGAATTGATGTGGCTATAACTGATTAAGGATTATTATTACATGATCCCTTACCATCATGAAAAATGATAACAAGGTTTCCAATGCTTTGAGTTGGAAAAATAATTCTACATTAACCATTTTACCTGAAATATATCGTTACCTTCTTCTCGGTATTTCTCATACCTCATACCAGTCTCAATTTTTATTTGGGTAATTAATTGATTCTACCTATAAATGTTTCAAACAATTTCATGGGATCTCTATGGGTTTGGAAGGATTCATAGGTGGTTCAAATGTTTTTTGTAGAATATTAATTGTGATCTATATTTTGGACACCTTAACATCGTGAACTTGTTTCAAAACCTAAATTTATTTTAGATAATATTTAATGAAATTTTTCTGAGGATGAAATTTTTTTAATCCACGAAATCGGTTTATGTCATGAAAAGGTCAAACCGATTTATTCTTAATCTAAGGAAACTCATTTATTAGTGAATCTTGTATGTTATGAAATTTAAATTGATAAAGGGTTTTACATGATGAATATTTCAACGGTAATGGTTTTAATCATGCCCCATGTATGATTTCTTTTCATTTTACATACAGAATTCTCTATCAAAACTAGGGAGATCTCCTAGTAAATTTTGCAGACCCCTGATCCATCCAGATCATTTTTTTATCAATTGAACTTCATATTGGATAAACAGTTTCACTCAGGGTAAGTAGTCCTTATACTTATTTGTTTCTATTGGTTATATTAGTGTCACTACATTACATTTTAAGATATCTTGGTCTTTTGTTTTTGTTCTTCTTCATCTTCTCTAAATCTATAGTGTGATATTTTTCTAGGGATGATCCATTGTTAGTGATGGTGCGGTAGGTGCGTTTTATCTGAGGTATGTGTGACTTGACCCCTCTACTAATAGTTGTTGTTATGGAATATGATATAAAGTGTAGATATAATATCTAGGTCCTTTCTTGTTATTCTATATTCCTTTTGTGGTTTTGGATCCAATTAATGGGGTTTAAGACCTGAGTTTGAGGTTGGTGGTTCTGTATCTCTCTTGTGTTGGCTAAACACTAATTTATTTGGTTTTATAATTTATTTCTAAATAAAATGGAATGAATTATTGATTAATTTGTATGTATGTCAAAAAATGATTTTTTTTAAAATATGGTTTTGTTTTTATTTAGGTAAAAAAAGTTGGAGTATTAAACGAATTGTTAAATGGGTTTGTGAAATGGGTTTCAAGCATTTTTCCAATGACCTAGTTTGGAAAATATAGTAGATGGTAATCTTTGGGTACTTATATGTAAGTTGTATTAATTAGCCTCATCTATTGATATTAATGTGGGGATAACTCATAGGGTGTTCCTTTTATCCCTAGGCCCATTTATCTGGGGACCTGTTAAACACTGTTTGGATGGTCACTTTCTAGGTCGCTCTTGTGCTCTCAAGATTGGATGCATATGTCTAGAGACCTGATACACATGATATTATATGTATTACATATGAGTGTTCTATATATCATGACCTATAGTGATCCTTGTCATTATGTTAACTATTCTTCTGGGTTATACTACCTGGCTTTGATTTCCTTCCATGATATATGTGATATGATTTGAAACTATTTTAACTAGATTTTTTGAAACTATAGAAAAAGGGGAATTGTTTACCTTGATTTTATATAAAAACTATCAAACTGACTATCATGCCCTATTTTAATTAATTTTTAAAATTATTTTATTGTTGTATATATTTTTTATAAAACACCTAGGTGGGATACTACGGACCCTATTATCTCACACTTAGCACACCACTTCGGCAGTGTGTATACCAATTTATTTCTTTTGATGTAAGGGAAAGAAAGTTTCCATATTGAGGTGGTGAGTTTTTTGTCCGCTGAGTTGGGTAGCTAGTGGTGATATAGAGTTACTTTGTCTGCTTATCTCATAGAATGTCTATTTCTCATTTTTTTTCTTTATTGTAGTTAAACTAATACCTTGGAGTCTTTTTAACTACTTTTCAGTTGCATCGGTTCTGTTATTTCGTTTTTTATGCAATATATTTCTAGTTTTTCTCTTACAATGTTTCATCATGATTTTATATATATATATATTTTATGTTTTCTACTTCGTGTTCGGTAAAAATTTTCCCTTTGGTTATTTTTGATCCTTAGGTGATAGTATCTAGAACATGGGGATTTTAAATTCTATTCATCCATGTGATGGTTTTGGATGATTTATGGTTTTTTGGGTACCTATGTGGGTTCATTATCGTTTAGTATTAGAGTATATTTGGTGCACAGTTTTTGGATGTTGGTAGACTGAAGATAGGATTTTCATGACTTAATGTGTAGGTTACAGTGACTCTATCCATCTCTAACTAGTATGGGACTCAATTAACTATGTGATATTGGGATATGTGTCTTATATTGTGAGTTCATGATCTTAATATTTATTTTTTATTATTGTCCTATTATTTGATGTAAAATTTTCCAATCATTTGACATATTATTCTATTTTTGGTGTCTAGTAATATGCCTTTGGGATTTCTTCCAGAGGTTCCACAAGAGGGTGTATTGGATGATCCTCAAGGGAATCAACCTTTGGATCAAAATTTTATGAATAATTTTTTTAAGTAGTTCATTCCATAGAAGAAAATTTAAAACATGTACAGAATGAAGTTGTTGAGGTACAACCACTATTCACTAGATAAAGTGTTTGATAATGGGATTTCATACACAAGGAGCCACTACCCTTTAGAGGTATGAATGAACCTCAAGAGGTAGAGTACTGGCTGGAAAATATCTTTTAGATCCCAAAATTATTGGATACACTTAAGAATATCAAGGTGAAGTGCATGAAATTCAGACTAGAGGGTTCTTGTAAGCAATGGTGGGACTCCACAGTATAAGAATATATACATGTGGGCTTAGACTTGAAGGGATTCATGAATCACTTATTTATGTAGTTCTATCTGGAGTCTTTGATGATATAAAAGTATCTAAAGTTCTTATCCCTGGAACAAGGAGAGAAGTCAGTGTCAGCGTACAACAATATGTTCATGGAGATGGTTTATTTTTCTCCATAGGTACTAAATAATGATTAGTTGAAGGCGCAAAAGTACTTTTTGGGTTTGCAAATGGATATCAGATTGAAGTAATTTGGGATGAAGATTTCTACCAATGGGAAGATAATAGAAAAATATATGATGGATCAGATGGATATGGTTGGAATGGTTGGATATTTTTACCCTTCAACTTTACTTAGTGATAGCTTTGGTTTCATGCATGAAAATAAATGGAAGTTACATGAGTATCACAGTGGTGGGGGAGGTAGTTCTCAGGAATAGGAATACTATAGACTATTGTTTCCATCCAGTAGGTTTCCCCTATGTTTTTATCAATATGTAATGGTTGGACACACCTAAATTTCTTATCATGAACCTCCAAATATGTGTAATTCTTTTGGATGGGAAATCCATCTTTTGAGATTTATTCAGGCTATGTATACACCTCATTATGACCATAGATCCTTAGATCCAAATGATTATGTGGTGTATTCATATGTGCCATGGACTATAGAGATCCAACCACAAGCCTCAAGACTAATGCAACTTCACGGAGAAAATTATTTTACATTGGTGGCTGATGTAGGGCCTGTGATTGTGATATGTACCATCTATATTTCATCTTCTGTAGTGGATTATTTGTTTGATATTGGTGCCTCCAACTCCTTTATTTCTTCTCATTTTTTATTTTCGTAAACATCCAATGGAGATCATATATTTTTTATGGAGTTAGGGAGACCTACTAGGAAGAGTAATGGGCAGGGGTTTTAGAGTCTTTATTGTTTACTATCAATAGTTGATGTGGATTTAGTATGTTATTTCCTCATTCTCAATCTGGATCTACTCAACACAATCATCAAGATGGATTGGATTATTTCTCACCATGATGATATTCAACATTATAATCATGATGTTTCTTCTATTATTGATATTACCACTATTGTCTGAGTCTTTCCTAATATTTTTCTAGAAGAATTTTATATTCATACTCTAGAGAGGGAGGTAGAGTTCGCAATTGACCTGGTTACAATTATGAATTTAGTTTCAATTCCCTCATATCATATGGGTATAGTGAAGCTAAAAGGGATCAAGATTTAGTTAGATGATCTAATGGTGATTGGTTTCATTCACAATAGTGTTTTTCCATGGGTAGCTCCCTATTATCGTTTCTAATAATGAAAATTTCTCAATTCAATTTTGAGTGTATTATAAGAATTTAAATCGAGTTATGGTTAAGAATAGGTATTCATTACCTCATGTGGATGACATTTTTAATATTTTAAGGGGGAAATGTGGTTCTCAATAATGGATCTTTGATTGAGTTATCATCATCTAATATTTTAAGAGTGTGATATACGGAAGACAGCTTTCAGGAGCAGTTAAGTCCATTATGAAAAACTTGGGATGCATTTTTCTATGACTAATTATCCTATTGTTTTTATGGATATGATTAATTAAATATTCTGTTTTTATCTTGAAATCTTTTTGGAAGTGTAATTGGATGATATTTCGGTTTATTTGAGATCTCAATGTGATCATGAGAAGCATTTGACTTTATTTCTTGAAGCACTCAACGGTTACTATATATGTATACAGATTTTGAAATGTAGTTTCTATATCCAAAAAGTGAAGTTCCTAGGGAATGTGATTTATGACTGTGTCTTATCAATTTTCTTAATAAGGTGAATATTTTTTTGTCAGGGAAGGATTTATAATATTTCTTTGAGATTTGAAGCATAATTGGCCTTATTTGATAATTTCGATGGTTTATCAAGGACTTATCAATGTTGGTGTTAACTTTGACTGTACTTACCCAAAAATGGGTAAAATTCATATCATATGTGAAAATTTATCCATATTTCAAATATTTAAAACAAATTTTGTTGTTAGATCCCATTATGATCTTACCTAATCCCAGTATGTAATATGTGGTGTAATGTTATTCTTTAGGTGTATTTATATGTAACATTCTTATATAGGATGATCATGTTGTAGATTATGGATCTCTTTAGCTTTGGGAACATGAAGAGAATTTCCCAATTCATGATTCAAATCATTCTACTGTTACACATGTTCTTAAGTGTTGAACGAACTATATCATTGGGGAGAGGTTCAATGTCTTTTTTAATCATGAGAGTTTAAAATATATCTTATTTATAAATACATGAATCGTATGCAAATAAGGTCGGTGGAATAACATAAAACATAAGACATTTAAATCGACTATACTCACGAGTAGGTAAATTTCATCACATATGGTCATGGTCGGAAAGCACCGTTGTATGTTGTTCTAGTATCAAATGAGGAGTGTAACATTTAGGACTCTTCACTCAGTTTTATCTACGTACTCAGGAGGATTTTCCAAGCGTGGTTTTGGCCAGTGTTCAGTTTTCACCATATATCCTTAAGTCTATTCACATGGATAGTAGTAGGATGATGTGTTTAGAGTTATAGAAACCATTTATATAGGGGATACCATTTCTAGTTTTTCTATCCCTTAATATTGTATTATCTAATTTTAAAATTATTTTTTCATATAGGAATCTATGAGGATCTCAGTTTTGTTTGACAGTCATCATTCAGTATGGTATATTCATTGGGGAACTATGAAGATGTATCATGACATGATAATAATATTTTTGTGGCTAGGTTTAAAGTGTGAAATTATAGACCATGTGTCCCATAATTACACCTAAAAATGGATAAAGGTGGAGCAGCAGAAACCTTCTGGTTCTCGCCATCATCTTCTACTATTGATTTTGAAATGGGATAAAGTGTCCGTATAATTTTTTATTAGATTAACATAGACTATTTTAGGGATGAATTATATCTATGTTTTGATCAATTAAATGATAAATTTATTGCATTTTATTTTGATATGGGACACCAATAATTTTGAATACTAAGATAATATGTATATGCAATAGATTATGAGGTTACATGGGGTTCACTCTGCCATTGTTTGGGCTAGGGATCCTAGGTTTACCTCAAGGTTTAGGAAGAGTCTCCAAGATAAATTGGGGACTCAGGTCAGGTTGAGAACAACATACCATCCACAAACATAAGGTAATATGGAGTGTGAGATTTAGATCCAATGGTATATGCTCTGTACTCACATCTCAGATTTTGGTGGATCTTGGGAATATGAGACTAGTTGAGTTTTTGTATAAAAACAGTTATCAATCATAGATTAAAATGGGTCTCGTTGAGTCTATTTATAGTCCCTTGTTCAGGTTACCTATGTATTGGGAAAAGGTGGTTGAGTCCTCTTAGGTATGACCGAGTCTCAATCAGAAGACATCTATGAGGATTTTGGATATACACCTACAATTGGTAACATTCCAGAGTTAAAAAAAATCATATGTGGGTCCTCAATGTCTTCCTTTGTAATTTTCCATCATTGATAGGTTTTTCTTAAAAATATATCATCATTTGGGTCACTATTATCTTAGAAATAGGGGATGTTGGATCCATGATTTCATATACCATTTGATGTCACTCAGCAGCTTGGGATGGTTACAATCGGTAGGTATCTTTTTCTGTGTTGATAAGTATTCATGATGTTGTCCACATCTCTCACCTAGGAAATACCATCCTAATCCCTCTCATTTTATGATTTTATAAGAGATTGATCTAGAGCTAGATGTTTCTTCTATGGACCAATAAGAGGAGATCCTTTTCTATTAGGTGAAAATATTAGATGGGAAGTTTATCTTCTTATTTGTATTTTTATAGAGACATGATTTAGATTACCATGAGACTTGGGATCATGAAATGACCACTAATACAAAAAAGGCCTTTATCATTGATAAAAATGGACATTTCAATTACTAAAGAACTGTTGACTAACAAATAAAGGTTAAAGACCTAGGATTTTATCAGTTTTAGACAATCACTAATAAAGGGATCCTTTATCATCACTAAAAAAAGTGATAATAAAGGACCCAGTTTTCATCGCTTGTACAATACGCAAATAAAACATCCCATTTATAAGTGATTTTATTTATTGGTGTTAAAGGGGTCATTTATCAGTGCTAAATAAAATGGGATAATAAATGGGGTCTTTTATCAATTCTTATATAAGAACTAATAAAGGATTATTTTACATGCACTAAATATTGGAACTGATAAAGATCCCATTTATCAACACTGTTAGAAGCACAGATAAAGGGGAATACTACGGTGTGTTATAATAGCATAGTTCAAAAATAGAAATAGGGAATACTATAGTGTGTTGTAACAACACACTATATCACCAAAAATTAGAAAAATCACATAAAAATATATAATTTTAATGAAATAAAATTTATAACACAAATATAAGAAAAAAACTATTATAGAGGAAAAAGAACACACCTGTATAAAAGAACAAACCGCCCCTTCTCAAGAAGAATAATGCACCTATATAAGAAAAAAATTATTAATTTATTATTAATATAATGAAATAAATTAAACAAAAATTATTATTTTTAAACTAATCTTTGAGTTATACCACGAACACTTTGTATCAAATTGAGTTGTGGTTTATTCTTGCACGTCAAACTATATCTTATTTATCATCATTCATTTTCTCTATGAAAATAAACTAAATATGTATAATATGAAATTGATAAGGAATTTAATTAATTAATAGGAGATGGAATTGTGAGATAAAAATTTATGCTCAAGTTCTTGGTTTTTGGGATGTGATGTACATTTTAAACTAAAACGAAACTTTTATATTGAGAACACACACTTGGAGTCATACTTGTCACACCATACATCAAATTTAGGTGGTACTAATTCCTATATTCCCCAAATGACCTATGTATCTATTTCCTAAAGTATCACAACATTTTGAGTGTTTTTATCAGTTTTGAGTACGTCAGTTATGCTTTATTACTAAAATGAAAATTTTAAATGGGAACACACACTTTGAGTCATGATGGTAACATTATGTGCACTTATGAAATTATATTGTTTCCAATATTTCAAAAATGACATATTAATTGTTTTCTTAAATTATTAATTCAATCAGAGCATGTTTTAGTGGTTTTCAATGAGGTATACATTTTTAACTAAAATGGATATTTTAAACTAATAACAGAAATTTTGAGTCATGTCAGTAACATCATGTATTATATTGAGAAGATTATGATTTATACACATAAAAAATTACTTCTAGATAATTTATATAAAGTATAAAAACAATCCAAAGGAGTTTTCACAATTTTGAGTATGTTAATTTTATTTTATTATAAAATTAATGACAATTTTAAATAAAAAAATCACTTGATATCATATTGGTCATACCATGTCTCATATTGATGTGTGGACGATTCCTACATGTTAAAATTGACTTATCGGTCATTTTACCAAATTATAAAAAAAATATGAATGATCTTTTTTGTTTTGAGTACATTACTTATGTTTTTTCCAAAAATGTAATTTAAAACTGGAAACACACACTCTAAGTCATACCAATCACTTCGTGGGTATTTTTTACCCAATTTTAATTCTTAAACCTCATAAATCACAGATAAATAATTTTAATACATTATTAAAAAAATAAGATAATTTTTTTCTCATTTTTCATTTAGGGACATATTTTGTACTAAAATATCAATTTTAAACTGATAACAGACACTTTGATTCATTCTAGGAAGATCATATATTAGATTAAGGTGTCGCTGAATCCTAAACATCCAAAATGACTGATGGATCATTTAACTAAATTATAAAAACAATATTAACATGTTTTTTAGATTTTTAGTATGTCATTTTACTTTTTATCTAAAATTAATGAAATTTGAATTAAAAATACGCACATGGGGTCATACCAGTCACTTTTGCTTCATATTGAGGTGAGGATTATTCCTAGGTGTCCAAAATTACTTATATATCATTTTTCAAAAGTATCAAAATCATACTAATGTTTTTCTTTGTTTTGAGTATGGAACATGTGTTTTTAATAAAATACCATTTTAAACTGATAACACGCACTTTGATTCATACAGAATACATCGTGTGTCAGTTTGATGTGATGATGATTAATACACATCGAAATTTACTTATGAATAATTTTGAAATTTTTTGAATGAAATCAGACCACGTTATCTATTTTTTGTTGAGTGGTGGTTTTTGAACTAATGTGTCAACTTTAAATTGATAACAGACACTTTGAGTCATGTTGGGAACATCCTATATCAGACTGAGGTGTGACTAATTCCTACACATCATAAATGACTTATTTATCATTTTACAAAATTATAAAAAAATCCCAATTATTTTTATAGGTTTTAAGTATTTCAGTTTTCCTTTCTACTAAAATTATTTCAAATGTTAAATAAAAAGACATACTTGGATTAATGACTATCACAATGTGCATCAAATTAAGGTTAAGATGATTCTTACACATCTCAAATGATATATGCATGTTTTTACAAAAATATTAAAAACTATATTATTGTTTCTATCATATTTGAGTACGTCACATCTGTTTTGTTTATTATTATGTCATTTTAAAATGTAATCATGATCATTGAGTCACGCTAGTGACATAAAGTTTCAGATTAATGTGAGGTGAATTCTGACACATCAATAATGAATAATTAATAATTATAATAAATTATCAAGAAATTTTGAGTTATTTTTCCCATTTATTAGTGAGTGACACTTTTTCAACTTAAATGTTAGTTTTAAACTGATAAAGGTTAGTTTGAGTCATAGTATAAACATCATGTATCATATTAATGTTAAGTTGATTCCTACACGTCAAAAATGACTTATAGGTCATTTTCAAAAAGTATAAAAAAATACGATTTTTTTTTGAGTTTGTAAATGGTCTTTTTTACTTAAACAAATGTCAAATTTAAATAAAAAGTTTCACTATGAGTCATACTGGTCACAATTTGTGTCAGATTAAGGCGTGGCTGATTCCTATATAACCCAAATGACATATAAATAATTTTATACAAGTATCAAAACAATATGAATTCATTTTATGAGTTTTGAGTATATCACTTGTGTTTTTTACTAAAAATTCATTTTAAACAGGAAGAGTGAACATTAAGACGTAATAGTCACATCGTGTGTTCAATCAGTGTGAGACTAATTCCTACATGTCAAAATTTTCTTATTAATCACTATCCTAAATTTTGAAGACAACCCAAGTTTTTTGCTCAGTTTTCATGATGGTTGTAAACATTCTTGTCTCATTCCCTTATTTTTTTCATCTTCATTGTAAACTAGATGTCTAATATCTCATGTGCACGAGAAGATTCGAACAATCCACCCCAATCTAAAAATATGGGAATATACTTATTCTCTTAAATTTTATATTAAGAATTATGATGAGTTTTTTATTAATGATCTTGTGGAAATGGATAATTTTACATAATGAATGTGCACATGTATAATGAATGTTACTTGTATTGATTTTATAATAATTTTTTATGTTATATCATACATATATTTATGATTTTATAGTCCAAATAAAACCACATTCCACCAAAGTGAATCCACTGTATTTTTCTTTTCTAAAAATTCATGATTCAGTAAATAAAGTTATGTATTTCATTATTTGTTTAGCGTTCTTGGATCAAGAAACTTGATTATTTTTAAATGGGGTGTTCATTTTTATTTTTGGTGCTTCACAATTTCATTTGAAGTGCATTTTTTCATTTTAAAAGGTTTCTTAAAAAATTGGTTTCTTTTCATTTGATGTCATATTTCCATTAACACCAACCCTCCCTAATGACCACAATCTCTCAATGTTAGTTGTCCTCTAATAGTTCTCTTGTAAACCTTCTAGATTTAGTAGTAGATTACACACATATTTATTCCAACATTTGAGCTAGATTATATACTTATTTGATGACTGCATTAGTGTTGTATGACTCTCAAGTGACTATTAGATCAACTACCAAGACCCTTTATTTGTTGTGAAGTGAAGACATGGGAAATAAACTACATATGTTTTTTTATTATGGCTTAGTTTTTTCTTGTTGAGGGGTTTCATTCACACATTAGTAATATTCTATAGTACATGTAATTTTCTAATAGAAATTATATCGTATGATAATAATTTTGATAAAATAAGTGTTTTTTTTTGTTTCTTAAAAAAATTCCTCTACATAAATTCATATACACAGTCGATTAAAAAAGGTGTGAAAATAGTTTTATAATAAGAAAAATAAAGTTGTTTTAAAATGGTTCTTATCTTAATTGGAAAGTGTTGTGTGGTATTTTTAATAATTTTTATCGATCAAAACCTTTAGATGATTCTAATTCTACTGCATTTCCCAAAAATTGTATTAATTTCGAGTCAGTACTTTGTATCATCCTCTTCCATGATATTTTCCTCTGCCTCCTCCTCCACATGGTCTCTAACTTCACCTCCAACTCCACCTATACATCCAACTCCACCTCTACCTGGACTATTTCCCAAAAATATTATTGTATGAAGTTCAACACTTATAAACAAATTGATTTCCTCCATTATAATTATCCTTGTGTAATTGATCAAAAATAAAATATAATCATTTAGACACTAATGTTTCACACACCAAATATATTTATAAGGTCCTAGAATGTTCTAGATCAAAATTACAGTCGGTAGTCACGTAATTTTTTTGTTAGAAAACATTAAGACATCATGTATGATTCCCACTCATCTGTAAATAAATTTACTTCCTGTTTTTAGGATGAAGGTTGTTGAAAATATTATTATTATTTAGAAAATATTGATTAAAATGATTATGGAAAATTATTAATGAAATTGTAATTACCTTTGAAAATCACCAGTTTAGTGATGCTGGTATTTTCAAGGTTTATAATCCCTCTAAAAAAATTTAAACATAATAACCATAGTCTCTTCCATTATCTTGATGTATACACTTATAGATATATTTACCAAAATAAGTAAATTACTTTGAAATATTTATTGATAGTTAAATATTTGAATGTATACCTTAATCTATTTTTATTTCTAGTAATCCATATGTTTCTTAGGATCAGATACCAACATCAGCCATTATTTATTATATATTTAGTGACATCCCTATCACAAAAAAAATTCTTGTTAAAACACATTATAAAATATATAATTCTATTTTTATCTATAAAATGTTGATTGAAAATATTACAAATTCACAATACACATCATATATTGAAATTTTGTTGGATATCGATGAATTGGATCAAAAAATCAACATTTTTTGTATCTATATTGACTATGATCAAGATCCAATTCATCCAAAAAAACAAACAATTAATGAGAAAATTAAATAAATATTTTATGTTATTAGGTTGTAGAGTTTTTATTATTTATTATATTCATCAAAAAGAGTCTTTCTTATATTGTTTTTTCTCAAACTCTTTGAGTATCTCATATTTTTTCTTCTTAATCTTATTGTTATCCAAAGTAAGTTTTCTTGTTGAAATGTTAAAGGGATTAATGAATCCAAATCATAATTCTCATACTTTTCCAATTATATAGTAGTAATATAAACATCTGTAAAATATTTTTATATTTATTAAATTTAATAAAAATATTAGCTCACTATTTTTACATACATATTATGAAAATGTAACTTATTTATGCACTCACAACTGAGACTCCCAACCTTTCATGAATGGGATTTGAAACCAACTACATCTGTCGTGAATGTTCTATATATTTCATTTTCATATGGAACGTAATACATATTTTCATATATAAATGTCATCTCTTCATGAATTTATAATGACAATAAATGCTTCCGAGGAACAAGTATGGAGAAGGTACTCTTTTAAGGTCATTTGGATTTATTGGTTGATTCACTAGATTGTCTTGATTTGACATTTCGTTTACCCTTTTATTTATACATATTTAATATTGTACCTCACTTAAGACCTTTTTTATAAATTTTTATATGGTTTTTATAAGAAAAAATTTGTTAAAGACATACATCATGTATCATTATAGGATTTTACTACCATGATATGAATGTTTCAACAACATCATTGACCAATGTACTATTTATATCATCAAGTGGAACAAGAAACTCAACATTAATATCATGATATACCTCAATCCCCACTCTCATTTCATCTTTTTGGAGTTCTTTCATATATAGATTTTCTCACATGATATTATACACCATACCCCTTACACCAAGACAATGTACGGGCATTGATAGATAAAAATCACATACAACTATACCCTAAACAATTTTAGATATACAATGTTATAAGAAGTTTTTTGATTTAAATTTAGGAGAAATAGTAATGAAAAAAATTGATTAAATTAGGTAAGGTATGAAATTTAGGTGAATTATTAGCCTCATATCAATAAAGATATTTTGGTCAATGTGTGGATCATTAATCCAAAACTAGTTGAATTTGATATTTTCTCATACATCGGTCTGCTAAATTGGAAAAGACAATAATATCTTGAAAATAATATACTTGTGTATTCAATCCTTTTACAATATTATTTGTATCTTCATGTGTTTTTATCTTCTCAAAATATGTTCTAGTTGACACTCCAAAACCAAATCCTCTCACATGACCATATTGTTCTAGCCACTTCAAAGCTACTTCATGTATTTTTTCTTCTTGTATGATCACTTCTAATTAATATGTCAAAACAATGGAAAATATATGAAAATAAATATATATTTTTATGTAATAATGTCATAAATAGTGAATAATTATTATTATTTCATACTTACGCATGTTTCCCAAATTTATTTTTTATTTTCATTTTCTATTTTACCCTCCTTATTTATGAGATATTCCATCCATAGCACATAACATGGGATGAAAGAGGATTAATATTTTGATTCATTAATATGAATATAAACAAAATAACATAGGTTATTTTATATCACATAAAATAATTGTTTTTGATATAAAATACATACAAATATCTTCGGTAGTGGAGTATACCCCATCTTTGCTTCGTGACAGGGGCACATTAGTTTTTCTGCATAATTTTTATTTTCATCACACTTTTTTATATTTTAAAAATTAATAATTGTGAATCAAATTGGATAAAATAAATAATGTATACTAATATATTATCGACTTCAATGCACATGAAATGATTTGTCATCACGACGACTAATGAAAGCATTCTGTGTTTCATACTTTGTAATATGTACATAAATAACTGGTGGGTGGGGATTTATATTCCCCTTATCATATATAATATATAACTCAATAAGAAGATTCTTGAAGCCTCTATGGGATTTTATAGAGGCCACTAAGACATTTTTCTTACAAAAATATTCTAAAATAAATAAACTTCTCAAGGAATAATGAAAATTAAATCAATATTTCATAATCTATTTTTTTAAAAAAATAGAGAATACATATCATAACATTAATTTTATATCTTTCTAAAGGGTTTCCTACATTATAGGATGAACATTGTGCCATGATTCAATATTATTTGACACATGAATCCTCATTGTGACCCCAACAAAACTAATTGACATTGACGTTTTATGGTCAACAAGTTTTCCTCTTTGATTTCAACAAACCTCAAATTTTATAACCTTATATATCTCATTGATATTTTTATTCAATACTATGATGCTACGTTAATATTTCTTTTTATCATCAATATGTTGTTGATCCCCTAATAATTTTGTAGTTATATCATTACCAGTATTTTCCTCCTTGATATTGGTAATATAATCATGTGTAGAAGACATTATTTGCATGAGTATTACTAAATTTAATTTATATTGAATAAAAACAATTAAATCGTGAATAAAGGATATTATAAGGGTCGTATGCATTCTCTATTGCAAACATTATGAACTATTAAGCTCCATATCCAGACTCTTTTATCAAATGATTAGCATGAGTCCATTTTAAAAGAAATAGGTAATTGAATTTATGAAAATAATTAATCCACTATGGTAGGTGTTATCCTATGAACTAATCAAAACAAGAAATTTATAAATAGTTTTCATACTCATCTGCTTCATCTCCCTAATAGTTATTTTTTCATTTTGTTTCATGAGATTCATTTTCCATAACTTCTTTACATAATAATTTGTTTCTTGAACTATTTTGAGCAGTATATCAGTGATCATTTTTTATGACTACCACTCTTAGAAGTTTAGGAAACATATGAGATATGATGGATGAGTCTCTAGAATCAATATTCAACTATAACACTTCGGGAGATGAAGCTGGTGAGGATGGCAGTTTTCTGCTTAAAACATTTTAAATTACCACTTAATACTTTAAAATTTCAAATCTCATCTTAAAATGATAAAAGGTCTCTGACACTACAATAAGAAGATCATCTCATTCCAACTGAGCTCCATTGACTCTAATATATGTTACTAGTCTTTTTTCTTCACTCGTATCTCTAATATAAGGGATTTATGTCCACTAAGGTTCATTTGTTTGGTGTGAGTATAAAAATAAAAAATTAAATAGCAACAAAGGACCTACAATATACGAAAATTCGTATATTTGATAATGTGTTCAATGATTTGACACCCAAAGTACACATGTAATTCATGTTATTGTGTACTAATGGGGACACCATGATTATCAAATGTACCTACTTCATTTCATACCAATGTATTATACTTATCACATTATAAGTTTACCTGATGGTTATTTCCTAAAATTAAAACCATTTCACTAATAAATTGTTAAAATTTGAATCATAGGAGGAGAAAATATTATTTATCTCTCTCTAGAAATAACCACATCACAGGTATGATGGAAATCAACCTTAGACCCCTAGAATCAAAGGCTATACAATCGGGAACACCATCACATGTGCTTGTTACATCAAAATAATTAAATGGGTATAACATACCCATGTTATATAGGAAGTGTATTTGAAATATTGAGAAGTTGTAAAATAACTAGTTCCCTTATGAAAGAACCAGACAATGGGTTCCACAAAACATTAATTAAACCTAACTTCTAAAAAATATGAAGAACAAAATAAAACACAAATGCCACATCACCATCACCCTATCCCTAAATGAATCACTAACATGTCTATAGTAACTCACATTCTTACATTCCATACCTAGCCCTCATATAATACCCATCATATTTTAATCCCTGAAAGTCAAATATCATTTATCTTAGGCATTGATCATCTTTCTCAATGACCATTTCATAGATAATATCATAGTTTTTAGGCCTTAAATCATCACCCACACACCTCAAATCTCATAAAAAATACAGTTATATGATAAAATAATCCACCATACCCTTTATAGGTTATCCCAATAGGTTTTAAGGGATTATAATCAATTTTATACCACATTTATAATCACTACTATGGTTATAATATTACCCTTCTTATCACATCACTACCCTAAGAAAAACAATCATGGGGAAATTCATACAGTTTTATTCCCTTATAAGATACTTACGTTATAAAATATTACCCATATGTCCCTCTTATGACATCAGAATCTAATAATTTTGTTCATGGGATTGATTTTTGTGGGATAGAAACCAAATCACACATGTCGTTCACATTATATATTTATTCCTGGTTTATTTTTTAAAGTCTATTAGGCATGATTTCTTGTTTTGAAATTATTTATTCAAGGAAATTAATTTTTGGACTTGTGTGATTTAATTATTTACATTATTTAATTTATAGAAGTTTGTACTTATAAATTATTTGAGTTACAAATAATTTTAGGATCCAAAAAGTATTCAAGATATTATAAGTTTGGTCTATCAAATTTTATCTACCCATATTAGAAACCACTCTTTGGTTCAGATGTGTTTTCCAGTTCATATACAATTGGTGAACCTACAAAAGTGGAAACTATATCAAACTATTGGTACTTATTTTTTATATTCCAATTATATTATGATCCTACCTTTGTAATCTCCTAGCCAGGATCATCAATGGGAATGGGATATGATTTAATAAAAAACCTAATACCTTAGCTAATAAATTTTCCATGATTTGATTTGTAAATTCATAAATGAGACAATAAATTTTCTATAACCTTGATTCAATTGTTTTTCAGTATCACAATATTAGTGTGTGATGATTGGTGCATTCTCAATTTCTAATAATTTAATATCAAAAAGAATTTAATCAGTTTTACTGAACTAATCAACCTCATAATATTCACCATTAATATATCATGAATTTGACCCAATTTTACTATTCCAAATATAAGGACTGTAACATGTATTAAGACCATAACAAATTAAATGATGTTTAATTTCTATAATTTTCAACATTTTCAGTTTTAATTATTTAAAACAAAGATAGAAAACATGTCATTTTTTAGAACATTCTGTTTTAAAATTTATAAAAAAATTATCAACATATACCTCTTATTCATCACTTGTTCATATTATTGTAATCCAACTACAATTCATTATCACCTATACTAAATTTCAAGTAGTAAAACATTTTTTTGAAAAAATGAACTCAAATATACCATTATATATAAAAATATTGTTAATGAAATAAACAATGTTTCAAAAATAAAATAAAGGCAACATAATTCAAAAAAAAAGTTTCAAGTGAGACTTATTCAATTATAATCTAATCAGAAAGAATTCAAACATAATAATAAATCATAACATTGATTTGAAAAGGTTTAACATAAATAAAAATTATAATTTAATTTTTTTTCTTTATATAATTGGGTATTTATTGATTTTAAATTATATAAATAAATATAAATTATAAAATAACATTTAGAATAATATATTAGTGATGATAAAAATATTGATAGTGCTAATGATCCAAAAGGGGGGATATGATTTCATACGTCATAATGAAAATTAAAATATCACTTCATGTTGAAAATACAAAGTGATATATAATATGAACATGATTAAATAGGGATATAATTTTATTATTTATTTCTAATTATATTAAAAATATATTTCAATCTTATTCTCTTTGTAATATAATTTTATAATGATAAACATTATATACTCTATGACTTGAGAAGATGTAGAATGTAACATTAAGGAAGTGTTGATGATTTTTTAGGAAAAATTTATAATACCTAATAAGGATTAAGTTAAAAATTTACTAGTTGAATTGTATATAGATATTAAAATATATAATGGAAAATAAATGGTGGATAATAGTATAAAACACTTATATTATTGTAGTGTTTTTCAAAATGAATTATAAACTAATTACCCCTATACTTAAATTTAACATTCAACATAATAAAAAAATTCCCAGTATGATTATTTAAAGATATATTATCAATAATCCATATTCAAACTCTTTAATCTATTATACCATCAAAACACCAATTCCAAATTCAAGAAAGATACATTCATTAATCATCCTAAAACTCATTTAGTAAATTAAACATACCATAAATGTTGTAAAAATATTAATAAGTAAATTTATGATACATTAAATGTATTGAAAGAATTAAAAGATTTATAGGACACCCATTCATCAGAAAATCATTCCTCAGATATAACACTGGTTAAATAATCATTCATGAAAATTAAATATACCTTGGTTTTCCTAAAACTAATTAAATAATAATCCGATCAATGATGGAACCTACTAAATATACCTTAGACCATCATTTATAAGTAAATCAATATGATTTATGACACCCATTCATTGGATAATCATAAAAGTAAACCACAAACTTAAAAAAAATTTATCCAATAAAACAGACCATGGATGCATGAAAAAGTAAGAACTATGATTAAAAACCAGGGAGAAAAATAAAAAAGAAGCAGTGGTAGATGGGGAAGAAAAATGGCAGGTTGATGATGGTGATGGTGATGGTGACTGTGATAATGCTAAAAATGGAAATATACATGACTAAAGGTGCTGATAATAATAGAAATAATGTAGAAGAATGAGAGATACCAATCATTACTAGAGTTATGGAGGTAGAGTAGTGGGGTTCATCATGGTTGAGAACACCGCAATAATGAAACTCGTAGAACCTAAACAAGTAATAAATGAGTAATGAGGAGGAGAAAATAACAAAACTTGTATTCTAGCCTTGATTTATCAAATATAACGAAGAGGAGGAGTGAAACTAGTAGCAAAGTTCCATGAAAGCTGGAGAATCGCGACCGAATCAGTCGTAGTAAGGGATCTTTTAAATAGATTGGGGAGACCTTTATTAGTGTTTCCCAAAAGCAGTGATAAAGATCTATTATTTTCAGTGCTAAACGACATATATAAAATGCATATTTATTAGCTTTAAATGATTAGTGTTTATAAAGATAACTTTTATCAGCACTTCTTTAGCACTCGTAAAGCTCTAACTTTATTAGTGTTAAAAAAGTAGTGATAAAAGCCATATTTATCAATGCTAAGACATTAGCACTAATAATGGATTTATAATTATAATTATAATTAAAAAAATTGTAAACATATTTATATAATTATATATTTATTTATTATAATTTAATAATTATTTAAATATATAATTATTGATTTATAATTATATAAATTATTTTTAAAAATAATTATTATTTTTATTTATAGTCATAAATATATAATTTTATAGATATAATAAATATAAATTTATAAATTCTTTTATAAAAAAATATATTTTTAAATATATTTTTATTTATTTATTTATAATTATAAATATATTTATAATAAATATATATAAATATAAACTTAGTATATATATTGATTATTTAAATATAATTGTTATATTTTTAGAATTATAAATATATGTAAATAATTATATATATATATTGTAAATATATTTTTATTTAATAAATAAATAAAAATTGTATTTTAAATCTATTAAATATATTCATCATTTATATATATTTATTATAATTTTAAAATTATTTATATATATATATATTGATTTATAAATATGTAAATACTTTTAGAAAAAGTATATATAAATTTATATCAGTATATATATGCATAATATATATATACACAATATATATATATAATAATAATAAATAAATATATACAATATATATATAAATATAAATATAGATATAAACATAAATATTATAAGAACCCAGTTTTTCACTCACGTATGGATCCTTTTAAATTTCATTCTAATTCTTTATTTTGGACGTAATATGGATACCTAACGAGTTAGTGAAGGTCGCAAGGTAGTATGGGTTGTTCTAATCCCAAAACCCATTTGTTTGGAAGAAATGGGCTTGTCTAATGGTTGGAGAAAATCATACGGTTTGGCCCCATAGTTATATCTAGTTGTTTGGATGGCCTGAATTTTTCGAGAGAGCCATCTTGCTTGATTGGTGCACAATTTCTCAAATTTTGCAACCCAACCAAGTAGTGTACCCCATCATATAGGTTCACATTCATGGTTGGATCATAGTTTGGAAAATCTTTCTGCCAAACAATCCACAATCAAATTTTTTGTTTAATTTTACATTTTATACCTTTAATGGTCTATTTATCCCCCTCCTATAATTCGATTTCTAGTGTGATGAACCTCATTTTCTCCCATTTTGGAGCTTTTTGAAGGCCTGACCTAGAAATCAAGAGATCTCCTTCATCTGGGATTTGTTGGAGCTTCCTTTCATCACCTTGGATGCACAATGGTATGTAATAGAGTCCATTTGATCCATTCATCATCTCTCTTTCTCTCTATATAGTTATCGAGGTGTAAGAGTTTTTACTCTTTTCTTAGATCTACTCCATTCCAAACTAAATTAGAGGCTAATATTGGTCGATGGGATTCATAAAATTCTAAGGTCAGTGTTCTATAACTCATCACTCAAGTTGGTTGATTTTAGAATTGACGTGTGGAGCCTGCCCATTTCATCCAGTGCAATTTATTGAATTTTTGTTCTATGGTTTTATTCAATAGAACCATATGGATATGATCCTTCCAGTAATGTGATTGTTTGTTGGTGGTTACATCCAGAACACCTAACATCCCATGTAGGGTGATATTCTATAATTGATTTTGTAGTGTTTTTTAACACTTTAGAGCATCGTTCTAGTGTGCTCGATCTTGACTACACTAATGGTAAGACTCATTTTATTAATTTTTTATAGAATCCTAAAGTTTGGAATATATATTTTTCTTTTCAATTCCACTTGACCCTCCCAATGTAAGTGCCTAAATGTAATTTTTTTTTTGAAAGTTGACATGAACTGGTTTACCAATACATGTCCAAGAAATTTATTGAATCAAAAAAGGGGGGGTACATGGTAATCTCGAGGTGTAATGTGCTTACACCCTATGAAATTTAAAGAAGCCAAAAAACATACATTGAAAACCAAAGAAAAATGCAGTTTGACCTCCAAGATGAAGAGCAGCCCTGCTGTAGGGCAATGGACTTTCAGTCCTACTCCAAGTAGTGCAGCAACTGGGAAAGCTCCAGGGTCCCAAGGTGATGTTCCACTGGCCGGGGTCAACAGAGGTGGAAGGACACTTGCAGTCTTCATGAGATGAAGGGGCAGACCACACCTTACTTGTATCCATCTGAAAACAAGAATGCATCCAAACAAAAAATACAGCATCAAAGAACCAGGAAAATAGCATCCAACAGCTTCCAGGTTCCAACAGACAAGGAGTTGCTTGCAAGCATAGCAGATCTGGATCAGCAACCAGAGGAGAAGGAGTCCCCAACCAAAAACAGGCTAAATCATCACATCCGGAGACTGAAAGGAACCATCCAGAATTAGGATGATTTGGAACTCATCTTTTCTTTTTCCTTGGCAATGGATCTTTTTATACTAAGGAATTCAGCATGAGATATATTTTTTTCTTGAAATTCTTGCTGGGAAATTTCTTGTTGCCTGTCCATATACTGAATCCATACTTGTAAATCCTTCTCATCAAAATTCTGAGAAAAGTAGTACAATTGAGTACTAGAAGCAGCAACCAAAGTATTATCTTGAGTTTTCTCTACAGGCAAAGGTTTGGAGGCCTCAACCAGAAGTTCTTCCTTAGGAGCCTCAACTGGTTCAGACTTGGAAGCATTCATTGATCTGGTCACAATTGTGCGCTCAGTGTTCGAGAAATCCTTTCGTCTTCTAGATTTTCTTGATTGTGGGGTAATAAACCCATCCTCATCCACAAGGGGTTTCTTACCTTTTTTTGCCATTTCATTTATGAATGTTTCAGCAATCAGATCTGGTTTATCCCTTAAACCAGAGGGTGCAAGCTCTCCTACAACTTCATTCCTTTCTATAACATGTGTGTCATCTTGATTTTGGACAAGACCCTCTTTATTACTTGAGGTAGGGGGGTCACACCCTTTATCAATGACCACCTTAACAGGATCTTGAAAAGAAGCCTGATTGGGATCTGGAATCAGAGATGCATCCTCTGTTACAGCCATGGAAAGAACCTCAACTTGA
This sequence comes from Viscum album, assembly GCA_963277665.1. Lineage (NCBI taxonomy): Eukaryota > Viridiplantae > Streptophyta > Magnoliopsida > Santalales > Viscaceae > Viscum > Viscum album. The sequence goes on along the minus strand of OY728155.1, from coordinate 602,322,562 downwards.
CTCCCATCAGTGTGGTTATCCTTAAAGTTATATCTAGCCATCAAGTTAGAGATTATAGGATCAACAAAATCAACCATGGCATCCTGAGCATCATTCTTAACAGAAACAGTTTGATTGTTGTGCATACTTAGTTTCTGTTTTTGGACCCATGTTGGCTTCACATGTATTTGAGAGATATCTTTCCCACAATCTTTATAAGAATGACCTGCTCTATAGCATTTTTTACAAAAAGGTGGAAGGTTTTCAAATACCACATCCTGGACGAAACCGCTCTCACCATTTTGGATCCAGAAACAAGAAGGAAACTCTTTAGAAAGGTCAATTTCAGTGCAAGCTCTAGCAACTGAAGGCCGAGTGAGATTCAAAGTGGCATAGTCTAATTTAATGGGAGTTCCAAATAGTTTGGAAATTGAGAAGAGGGCCATCTTCTTAAATAAATGGATCAGAAAATCTGGAAAAACAAGCCAGATGGGAGCAATGGGAGACTCAAAACCCGGCACAAAATCAGGAGACCATTTATGAACTTTCATGATAGCCCTCCCAAAAGACCACGAACCACGCATCCAGAAACGGTAGAAATCAGATTCTGAAGAAAATCTAAACAACACAATCCTAGCGTTTAAAAATCCAATGCTAAAATCAACAAATCCAATCCTTTCTAAGTGCCTAAATGTATGTAATTTATTCAAATGATATTATGGAAAGCATACTTATGTATATGACTTGTCCTTATTAAATGTAATGGAATGTTTGGTTACACATCCATAGCACACCCTTTTGTGTTCATGGAAGGTAGCAGAGTGATCCTTAATAATTAAACTTCACTTATGTGGTTTTAATTAAAATGTTTCAAGCTACTTGTCATTGTCAAACTAATAAAATGCATGACTTAAACCAAGAGAATTTGTTAATCTAATATTTTTCACATGAAAAAGTTAATTATAGTGAACTAAATGTATGGTGACTCATTAATAACATGTAAATTGACATGCTTATAGGATGTTTTGACTCATGTTAACTCTTCTATTCCTCAAGGAATGCCTTAGGTACTCGAGGATGTCATTTTGATTCAAGGATGCTAGTTTCCTTGGGTGAGACCTGCCCGGGCACCCGATCATTGTATACCTTTCGATGCCCATTATGAAACCATTTGATCCCTTCATTATTATTATAGGGTGCCTCATATACACTCATTGGATTCAACATGACATGAGGGTCCTTGGTTATATCCTTGGGAATGACCACTACTTATCTCCTGTTTTACTGTGGATAAATTCCCTGGACTCAGTTTGAAACATTATTATGGGAATTCCTTGGATGATGCTCCTTGGATTACACTCTTACCCCTAAGATAAACTCAGTTACTACAGATTTAGCTTCCCCATAGGTATAGGTTTCTTTGGAGAATATAAAGGGACCACTTTATATTTATTATCAATTGTTTTTTCCTTATTACTTCTTAGAACCTTCAGTATTTGTACTATCATGAGGTGATGAAAGTGTTTGTTATTCCTTACATGACTTCTTTATATAAACTAGAACTAAAATAATTTATTAAATGGTTACACATTCAAATACAAGTCGAGGGTTGAAGCAGGTACTTGGTTATTCGGTATCATTGTATTGATTTACATTATATATGCATGCCTGCATGCTATTACATTTTCATTAAACGGGGCCGTATGTTATTGACAACATTGTTTTTGGACCACTTAGATTTATGTTACATACTCTACAGGTCCCATTGGTACCCAAAGAATATTACATGTATACATTTATTTATAAGGGAAGTGTAACACTTCAGACACATGATTGTTTTTTGTGCTTGTATGGAGCTGGTAGATCGGGATGCTTGAGACAATTTACATATTTCCTTTTATCTAAATTGGGTTTTTCATGTATTCCTACTAATTTTAACCATTTTTAACATCTTTATAGTGACACAACATATATCATCATTATCTATTTTAAGTTATTCCAACTGTTTTAGTTGTTATTAATTTTTCTCCTTCCATTGTGCATTCATTTTAATTATGTTGCTTTCACTATTTTCCACTATTTATTATTATCCATTGTTCTACACTCTGGTAGTGAAGGAATAGTCTCCCCAGAGACACACCTTAGGCCCTCGCTACTTGTCAGCAGCCTCTACCATTTGGGAAGATGCACTTGGGGCCATGTGGCCCACAGAGCTTGGAGCACCTATTAAGTGGTATCCGGGTCTGGGACATCACAATGTGGTATCAGAGGCTTTCCTTTATTACTTTTATATTTAGAGACAATAATTAAAATATTAGGAACTCTTGGTACTTGTTCCTAATCCATGCATGGGCATCACAAACCCATGATTGGGGTAAAGGCTGAGTTTCCTAGATTATAATTGTTGTTCTGCTTTTCCCTTTTACAACTAACTTCATTTCACCATTGGTTGATGTACATGTTTTTGCGGTGTAGTTTATTTTTATTATAACTGGGATTCTAATTTATCCATGGTCCAATGATATGAGAGAAAGGATCATTGTTTCATTCATCATAATAGGAATAAATAATTTACATTTCATTCATATCCATTCCATATAGGTACATTTCACTACTTTTCATTACTTTTTATTCTTGTGATTGATGATTGGGCCTTTCCTTATTTATATATTTATTGTGATGTTGTGGGATAGTGTTTAGTGGTTTCTTGTTTCAATTCATGAGGTGTTATGGGACCTCATGGAATGGAATTATTAATTTATCAAATCAATCCTTTAATTAGAAATTCAAATGGGTTTCATTTTCAATAATAACGAGTTTGGGGCCTAATTAACTGGGAAAGGAAGTCTATTTTATATGAAATTTGATACATGTAATAATAAAATGATAACAAAAAAGTTGAGTGGTTTTACATCCTTATCCCAAATAGTCATTCTTATGAAATGAAAAGGTGTAAACCTGGTAATTAAATGTTAAAAGAAATGAAACAGTTTCTAGTAAATGACATGGAAAGTAACTATTGAACATTCATCTATTGAAACTCCTAAAACTTATAACAATGAGCTTACTGATACTTGGATATCTTAGTTGGTAGTTGGCGTAGTATTCCTTGGACAGTGAGTTTTCTTATTTCCATCATCCTCTATTGATACTATATTTATTATTCTATATTTTTTCTACAGTGTGTGCTTGGAATTTGTAGACCATTGTCACCATGACATCCTCATGTTGTATGCCCAGAAGGTGGCGACGACCATGCCTCAGATGTGGTGGGCCCTGATCTACCAGTCATACCTCCAGAAGTTCCACTAGATGCATCACCTCCTATAATTGATCTGGGCACTGATTCCCATGTTCAGGATATTTTTCTACATCTAATGAAGGCCATGAATGGTGCCCCATGAGATGCACCTATGATGGATGATCTGACTCATGAGTTCTAGTTACATCACCCTCCCACCTTTTCTAGGGATGGTGGTCTACATGATACTAAATCTTGGTTAGAGGACAATGTATCTATCTTTGATCATCTAGTGATTTCTACAGATTGGATGGTATAACATTCTACTTACAGGATTCATGATTTTTACAAGTGTTGGTGGGATGTGATTACCCGGGTTGGTTGTCATCAAGGCATGATTTGGGTTGATTTCTAGACTTCCTTATTTGATCAGTTATTTCCTCAAATGCATAGAGATGATAGTGAGAGAGAGTTAATGCAAATCAAGTAGGGTTCTATGATAGTTATGGGGTATTTAACATGTTTCAGAGAGTTTCATAACTTTCCAATGCTTCTAATAGGAGATGAGCTTTTTCATGCTAAATGCTTCGAGGATGTGATCCATTATTCCATCCATAGTCATGTTAATGTTTTTTTCCTACCAAATTTCTCAGAAATAGTAATCCATGATATTATAACTGAGTGAAACCTAAGGGATTTTTTTAGTATTGTTATTAGAGGACCGGTGATGTGTCAGACCAGTAGTTCTTCTTGTGGTAGGAATCATTCACTCAATGTTTATCATCACGGCACTGGCAGCCAGGGTACCCGTGTAGGTATCTCTATAATGTGTCACTATCGCGAAAATACAGGGCATCTAAAGGCTCAGGTTGATAGAGAAACACTGGAGTTTCAGGATGACGGTTGTATGGGGAATATTTAGTTTTTATGTTGGACCTTTCCTTCATCTTCTAGTGGAAGAGGATCTACACTAATTCCACCTTCTAGGGAAGGTTCTTTTACACCGCATCAGGTGGGGGGTTGGAGTACCACTGGAAGTACTGGCCAAGGAGAAGGTCAGGGATGTGGTTTCCATACCCCATATCACTAGAAACTCCATCAAAGCGGCATTGATCATGGTAGTCTAGATGTTTCTCATGGTTGTGGATCAGTTTAGATTCATGATTTATAGCTGATACTCGAGGATCAGGCTGCAGTACCATCTACAGTATGATGTACTATTATAGCAGCCTCCACTATAGTATCAGTTTTATTTGATACCAGTGCTCCACAATCGTTTATCTCTATATCTATTATGGAAATCCTTGGTTAATAAATGTAGTGTTACTATGGTTTAATGACTTTAGATACACCATTAGGGGTACGATCAAATTGAATACACCAATGTATGGATTATCCCCTTCAGGTAGGCAGTTACCCTTTCTTATAGGACATCTTTTTTCTTGAGATGAAGAGATTCAATTTCATTATCATGATATATTGGTTTGTTGTATACAATTCCTTTTTAGACTTCTATTATCAAATGGTATCATTTACATCACCACACTACTTCAAAACTGACCTTTAACAGCACACTACAACACCACTACAATGTGTTCTAACAACACATCACAACACCAAAAACACACTAGATATCAGAAAAATAAGTTCCAATATAGAATTTAAATGAAATGAAATTTAAAACAAAAACACAAGAAAAAAATATGTTATTGACATTTCAAACATTGGTTTATACCATTACATAAATATAACTTATTACATACATTATAAAACACCAATGTTCATTTATATTTTAATCCAGCCCTGACTCATGGAATAACCAAAAAAACCACCCTTACTCGAGAAAAATAACACACATGTATAAGAAAAAATTTCTTATATTAATAATAATATAATGAAACAAATTAACATAAAGTGTTAATTTTAATAAAAATGATGTTAATTTTAAATAAAAAGACGCACTTTGAGTCATACCAGGCACACTGTGCATCAGATTGAGGTGTGGAAAATTCCAACACATCTCAAATAACATGTGATTTATTTTTCTAAAGTATCAAAAAAATATGTATTTAGTTGATCAGATTTGAGTACATCATTTGTCTTTTTTATTAAAATGACATTTTAATCTGGAAACATGCACTTTTGAATCAGTTTGATCGCATTTTGTGTTAGATTGATGTGAAAAATATTCTTACACATAAAAAATGATATATGTATCATTTTACAATATTATAAAGAAAATATGAGCATGTCAGATTTTCTTTTAGTGAGTGACACTTTTTGAACTAAAATGTTTATTTTAAATAGATAACTGACACTTTGAGTCATATTAGTCACATCATGTATCATATTGATTTTTGTCTGATTATTACATGTCAAAGATGACCAATGAATAATTTTACTAAAGTATCAAAACAATCCAAATGTGTTTTCTCGGTTTTGAGTACGATAGTAGTCTATTTTACTAAAATTGATGACAATTTTAAATAACAAGGTGAAATTTGAGTTATACCGGTCACACCATACGTCGGATTGAGGAGTGGATAATTCTTACACATTCCAAATGACATATAGATCATTTTACAAAAGTTCAAAAACAATATTAATGTGTTTTGTTGAGTTTGATTATGTCACGTGTATTTTTTGATAAAATGTCATTTTAAAATTGAAACATGCACTTTGACTGATAATGATAAAATTGTGTATCGTATTTAGGTGTGACTAATTCCTACACATAAAAAATGACTTATGGATCATTCTCCAAAATTATTTTAACAATGTGAATTCATTTTCTCTATTTTAAGTAGGACAGTTGTCCGTTTTACTAAAATTGATGTCAATTTTGAATAAAAAGATGCACTTTGAGTCATACCCATCACACTGTGTGTCATATTGAGGTGTGACTGATTCCTACACATCCTATATGACTTATGGATATTTTTATTATAGTTTCAAGATAATATGAACTTGTTTTCTTTGTTTTGAGTAAATAAATTTTCTTTTTTACTAAAATGTCATTTAAAAATTGAAACACATATGTTGACTCATACCGAACACATTTTGTATCATATTTAGGTCCCACTGATTCCTAAAAACCAAAAGTAACAAATGGTTTATTTTCCTATACAATTTAAAAAATAGGAATTCATTTTATCAATTTGGAGTAGGTTAGTATGCCTTTTTACCAAAACTGATGTCAATTTAAAATAAAAATACACAATTAGAGCCACATTCGTCACACCATGAATCAGATTGAGGTGAGGATGATTAATGCACGTCTCAAATCACATATGGATCATTTTCAAAATTTATCAAATAATTTGGAATCTGTTTTCTTAGATCTGAGTATTTCAATTTTATTTTTTACTAAAATTAATATTATAACATGAAACATTCACTTTGATTCATACGGACCACATTTTGTATTTGTTTCATGTGAGACCAATTCCTAAACATCAAAAATTATTTATGGATTTTATTCATAAATTATTAGAAATATATGAGTGTGTTTTCTTGTTTTTTAGTGAGTGATTTGTTTTTAAATTCAAATGTTGATTTAAAACAGATAAGGGACACATTAAGTCATTCCAGGCACATCATCTATCATATTGAGGTGTTATAGATTCTTATATGTCAAAAATGACTTAAAGATAATTGTCTTAATGTATCAAAACAATCTGAATATGTTTTCTAGGTTTTGAGTATGTCAGTTATCTTTTTAAAAAAATTAATTTCAATTTAAAATAGAAACAAGTATATGGAATCGTATCAGTCAAATAATGTGTCCAAATGAGGTGTATATGATTACTACACATCCCAAATTCTAAAAAAATCCAAACTATTAATGTTTACATTATTTCCATCAACTTTATTTTTCAAACATCCAATACTGCATGAGAAGCTTTGAACAAACCACATGAAATCGTAAAAAAGATTCCACCTATATAAGAAAACAATTATAATAAGTAATACTAAAAATAAATAAATTATATATAAATATGAAATGATACATTTATTCTATAGAGAATTATTTTACTGTGAAAATATCAATATTACCTCTTTGATTGAGAAGTATAGGGAACTTAAAGGAAACTGATAAATGTAAACACAAAAGGGGTGAAAGGTTTTGAGGGAGAAGAAGTCTATGGAAATTTTTATGCATACAGAAATGAATGATGGATAAATCACCCCAACATGAAAAAAATAATAAACTTTTATTAGAAAAAAAATATTATTTTATTAATACTAAAAATAAATAAATTAAACATAAATATGAGACAATACAATAATTCAATGAACAACAAGTTTACTGTGAAACCATCAAGATTACCACTATAATTGAGAGTATTTAGTGTCATTTATCTTCCTATGAAGGAATTAGAGATTACTTGAAATAAAGTGATAAATGAACCACTATAGGGATGAAAAGGTTTTGGGGGAGAAGAAGCACGAAACTTGGATAGATCACCCCAACTCAAACAAAAGAATCCACCTGTATAAGAAAAAATTTATTATGTCAATAATACTAAAAAGAAATAAATTATACATAAATATGAAATAATAAATTAATTTTATGGACAATTATTTTATTGTTAAATCTTCAATACTATCTTTGTAATTGAGCATAGGAAGCATTGTTTCTCTTCCTATAATGGCACTGGAGATAAGTTGAAAGAAAGTGATAAATGCCCCACTATAGGGGTGAAATGTTTTAAGGGAGAATAAGTCTATGGTTGTTTTTGTGATGAAATGGTTAAAAGATGGACAAAGAATCCCAAATAAAACAAAATAATCCACAAGTATAAGAAAATAATTATTTTGCGATTAATACAAAAAATAGATAAATTAATCATAAATATGAAACAATACATTAATTCTATGGACAATGATTTTATTATGGAAAAAAATTACCTCTATAATTGAGCATAAGTAGCATCATTTATCTTCCTTTAAATATAGGTGAGATAACATTAATGAAAGTGATAAATACAACAATACATGGGTAAAAAGGGTTTGAGGGATATGATGCAAGAATGTTGGATAGAGCACCCCAACTCAAAAAAAATAATCAACCTTTAGGATAAAACAATTACTATGTGAGTAATACTAAAAATAACTAAATTAAACATAAATTTGAAATAATACATTAATTCCATGGACAAATATTTTACTCTGAAAACATAAAGATTACCTAAATGATAGAGTAGGGACAACTTCATTTCTCTTCCTATAAAGGCATTACACAAGGGGAATAAATCATCTAAAATAAACAAAATCTACAAGGAATAATGAAAATTAAATCAACATTTCATTATATAATTTTTTAATAAAATAGAGAAAGTATATTGTATCATTACTTTATATCTTTCTAAAGGGTTATATTTTATTATATTTTGTTCTTACATAATGTGTAGAATAAATTTTTTATACGAGTATTAAAACATTTAATTTAGATTATTCTAATAATGTATAAAACACATAATATTATGAGGAAAAAATAATACATTAAAAAATGATTTTACCTTCACATTGAACCCTCTTTATTTAATTAATGGTTTCACAGATTTGGTTCCTCTATCAAGAATCTAAAACCCCTATTTATAGTCCACTCTACCATACAAGACATTATCTACATTGGGACTGACGTGAACTGATTGTGATGTCCCAATGAAAGGGTCATCCTTGATTGAATTTTCATCTGACTGAACATTTATTTTAGTCGCCAATAAGATAATCGACCAATTATTGTTTGTTGGACTAGAGACATAAAATACATTCACTGCTTTTTATTCCATTATAACCAAATATTATTTTTCCCCTTCCACACTGAAATTCATCTTCACAAAGACCATTTTATCAACTTTAACTGCATTAATGTTGGAAGCCAATTTGTAATAGAAAAGATAAATTTGAAATGTTTTATATTCCAACTCATATATTTGTTCAATAATGACAAAATATCACATTTTTTCATTAATTGGATTTCTATCCTTGAAACCAGATATGTACATCACTTCATCTACATGCATAACACTGCTATTTTTCATCATACTAAAGTCGTCGTGTTATGTTTTATATAATATATAACCCTTATTAGAAAAAAGTGTAAGATTTAACATTTTCATTTAGTACACTAGCTAGCCATTGAATTAGTTGAGTAATTGAATTTAGATTGTCAGATAACTCCTTATAAATTTGATCTATAAACCAGTCTATAAATTTCTTATTATGTTTTTTGGATATCCATACTTCATCCCTTGATGGATTCAAATCTTTATAAATTTATTTGTGGGATTCAATTTAGGGTTCAACATCTTCACTATTATAAGATATGAAAAGATGTGTTTGCTATTACTCTATCAAGGTAATTATAACAATACCTTTTATAGAAATTGCTTTTCCCATAAGGTGTTCACTATGACAAGACTTTGGAAGACCCATGCTTTAAACATCTGATAGGTAGTCGTTATAGAATTCAATATATTATTCAATAATAAACCGTTATTCCATAAAAACTTATTCCAGACTTTGATTATTGATATTCAGTTTCAATATATTCATATACCGATCAATGGGTTATATCCATATGTAATGGAAATGACCACATAGATGAACCACTCTAACCAAGTGAACTATTAGGTGGACTGTTATATCAAATAATGATGGTGGGAAGAACATTTCTAATTCAAATAATATGACTCCAATATCCTTATTCATGATGGAAAACATCATCGGGTCTACAATATTACAACATATGGAATTCAAAAAGAAGTAGATTCTAGTTAATGTAGGCCATGCGTTTTGAGGTAGAATGCAGCAGAAAGCCACATGCATAAAATATTGCATCAAAACATGAGGGTATGGTTATTTTAGTCCTTATAACTTAAAATTAGTCATTGAAACGACATTCATTTTTTTATGAATACCCATTTGGATCTTTTAAAATAGTATGGAAAAGTAAAAAATGGAAATTTTCCTATCTAGATAGAGTTTAATATGCTGGAGGGAGAAAAGTACACCTTTCACCCTTCACCAGTACCAACACTTCCCTTATCCCCATTTCAATAAATTCCAACCTAGAATTGATTCCATCTATTGTTTTTCTAGGAAATCATAGTAATGTTCTAATAAAACTATAAAATACATTTTTTTCTACATAAATAACATCACAAAATTGAATTTCATACAAACAATTTCAATATAGTAATTCAAAGAAAATCGATCTCTTATTCGAACCTAATGTTTTAATGTTTATTGAAAATGACTGACTAAAAGATGTTTTTTTATTGAATTTAAACGATGAAAAAACAAAAAAACAGGATCCAGCCTCCCTCAAGAAGGAAAAAAATGATGAAGACCAAGGGATATTTCAACTAAACTGAGTATGTGTGTTTTTCAAAAATGTGAAACCCCAACATTCCTTTAATGCTATAATCAGATAAATTCCCATAAGAAGGGAAGTTATTTATCATTCCATACAACATTTACCTCAATATGAATTCATCACTTTTATGAGCATCATACATTGTATCACTTGTATCCCACATAAATTTCAGATAATCAATCAATGGATTCAAATAGACATTAATATCATTACTAGGCTACTTTGGGATAGATATAAGTAGAGAGAAAATAATTTATTTTCACTTCATGAATAACCATGTAGGAAAGTTATAATTTACCAATATTATGGCCCATGTAATTTTAGTACTGCTCTATACACCAAAATGATTTATTCCTCTTATAAATAACATAATATGAATGTTTCCTAGCTCATCTCCAAATTCAGGAAACTTGTAATCAATTTTCTTCCACTAAGGAGAATATTCTGGTTGATGTGGGTTCCCATTTTTATTATTTTATCTTAATTCCATGTTAATTTCATCATCATTTCCTAACATCCATATAGTCTCCTAAACCATGTAATGATAGTAATATACCCTACTAATTTTGAATTACTTGACTCGTTTTTCTTGTATCGATCTACGCCACACTTAGGGCATTTTATGAGTGATTTATAGCCCATTAGAAAAAATATGCAATCAATTGCACAAGAATATATATTTTTATAGATCATTCCCATTGAAAATAACATTCTTTTATAATTATATGTTAAGAATGGTAGTTTTTTTCCTTCTAGTTTCATATCTTTCAGAAGAACAAGTAGTTTTATAAATTATGTGTCACTCCATCTGCTTCCATCTTTGAAATTATATAACTTCAATAAAAATAACAATATTTTGTATTTAGAACAACTGGTATATAATGGTTTCATGGAACAATGATTTAACTCCTAAAATAACTTTGGATAACAACAAGGTAATGTTCAGTTTCCATTATCATTTCTTTCATGCGATCTCAATCTTATTTTATAAAGGTATTCATATCAAATGATTTATAAATTGTAGTATCATCCCAATCAATGTAAAACATTTGTGTTTTTAAAATATTAGTCTAATATTTATATATTTGATATATTCCATGAAAAATCAAATGTTTTTTCTAGTATTCTAGACAAATATTTCTTGAATAACAATAATGTAAAAACGGATATAGGTTTTTAGAAGGGTCCTTTGAATGCTCTTTTGGAAACTCGATGAACTATTTAGCTCCATATTCTTATTTATTTGTAAAATGATTAGTGTGAGTCAATTTTGAGTTCATATCTATCCTATTGGGTTCACAAAAGATTAATTTAATACAATATATAAATAAATACACATAAGATATTCACTATAAAATGTGAAAGTTATTAACAGTTCTAATACAGGGAACTCAACATTTGATTATTTTAAATAATTTTAGTATGTTGAAGAAAATGGGTGATTGAATTTAATAAAATAATTACTCCTCATAAAATATTTCTTAAATCCCCCAAAAATAAAAATATAATTTAGGAAATTAAGGAGTAATACGAAATGAAAATATGATAAACAAGAATAATAAAATCTCATTCAATCAACTAGAATATATTAAAATGTATTGGAACAAGGGATGTAGAAACCTAAGGAATTATTACATTTAAAATTAATGGTATATTAATATTTGAAAACATATCCAGACTCTTGGGAGGTAACATCACCACACTGACTCATACCCAGTAAATTTAAGGTACTCACAATAGAAGTAAAATTAGTATTTACTAATGGATTGCATGAAAAAGAAGTTTACATCAAAAAAACATATAGTTTTATCATTATTTAATATGATAATAATGTTTGTAAATTAATAAAAGTGATTTTTGAATTGAAACAGGAACTAATATATTGTTATTTAAGGTTACATTAATTATTTAAGAAACATTAATTTAATTATTAGTAATTGAACATAATAATTACATAAAAATTAATTTTATGGATAGATTGAAAGTATTAAAAAATTTTGATGACATAATATTTAGAGTACCAATAGATAAACGATGACAATAATTTTAAACATTTACAATGACATATGTTTAAATATTTATGATTAGTGAGTTGAAATTTTACATATCTTATAGGAGACTCGTAGAATTCATGGGATATTTATTTCCCAATACATGTATGTGAGGGAAGGTTTTTATAGATTTCCAATGGAAGATTGAAAACCCATGTTGACACCCATTGAATACTGAATAAAATTTTTAAATTTTTTGGATGGAATATCAATCTATATTATGGATTGTGGGAGATTTGTTATATGCCATATTTTTTTATTGTAAAAAGGTTTTACATGATATTTTTATACATGCCATATATCTTGGTATCAAAGTGATTCCATGGAAATCCACTTATTATTATTTAAATAAATAATCAAAAGGGGTGAAATTTTTGAAAATCTATTTTTCTCTGTAAGAAATTATAATGTCTTGTAGTGGTATATAGGTCTCAAAAAAGTGGTATAACTAGAAAGGGGTAATAATAAAAGTGTTTTTTAAAATTATTGAGATATGTGGAGTAGGATAATGATAAGAAATTATAATGTAGTTGGGAAATAGTACCGAGAATCATGGTATAATATATCACATATTATTATTAAAATTATTTATAAATAATGTTGGATTAATCTAAAGAGGGAGAAAAATAAAATATATTTTTTTAAAAGTGTAGAGACATAGGAATTTCTATTATTGAGAAAAGGTGCAACACATTTAACAATATATATAGTTTCCAAAAAAATCCAAAGACAACGATATATTAAACACCTGAGCTAGGCTATGATAGTGTCCAAGGGACATTCTTGATCCCCCTCAGTCTGGCAACAAGCACTAGAGAATGAAAAACAACATAGTGGAAATGACTTGGCCCAAAAAATAAGTAAAACTAGTATAAACAAAATTTAAATAAAAAATTCCATGATGCATCCATACATTGGATTTCCACACCAACCCATATAAGTATAAAAAATATAATATGAATCAGTATAATAAAAAAGAAATCCCTTAACCAACCCTCAACACCCTCACAAACAAAATACCCATTTTAAATTTCTAAAATTTTACTTTTATGGAATACCATGGATAAATTAAAGAATTAAAAATATGTATGAGAGATTTGGGTGATAAATTTGTGAAATTTTAACAAAATAAAACAACAAACTAAACTGCATGTTTCACTAGCATGTCTAGAAACAATAAACTCTCCACGAGTGATCAAGAGTTGAATTAAAATTGGAAACTCAGAAAATATGAATCCCTACTTTGATAGTATATAATTAACAGACCACAAATAATAACAATATCAAAGAAGAAATAAAAAATTAAACCAAAAAATACACAAGGAAAATTAGAATTCCTACCTCTCCGGGTTGAAGAAAATTCAACACCCTATTCGAAAACTCTAACTTCAATAAAACACCATATGTTGAACAAGACATTCAAGATATAGTCATCTGTTGTGATTCAAGGTTCGAGTCACCGAGGAGGATCCCCAGTAGCAGGTGGCTTCCACAGAAAGTTTCTAAAATCACAATGGGTTCCAAAATTATTTGGGTTTTTTAATTAGATCATGAAAATTTTTATCATCACTTGAAAATAAGCGCTGATAAAGGTAGGTATTTATCAACGCTAAAGAAGTGCTAACAAATTCAATTTTTAACAATGCTAAAATTATAGTGCTATTAAATGTTAATTTTATCAGTCGTTTTTACCATTGATAAAGTCTCATCTTTTTCATCATGAAAAAAGCACTAATAAAGATTCTTTTATCAATGCTTATTACATAAGTGCTGAAAAATGATTTATAATTATAATTATAATTACAAAATGTAAATATTTATATATACTTAATCAATATATATAATAAAAAATATAGTAAATATATTTATTTTCGAATATATTTATTATAATTTTATAATTTTAGAAGTATATTTGAAAAATAATATTTATATCGTTATATATATTTGTATAATTATACATATATATTTAATAAATATATATAAGTATAGTAAATATATTCATTATTTAAGTAAATTTATTATAAATTTAATATTTATTTGAATATATATAGTTATTTACGTATAAATATATAAATACATTTAGAAAAATATTTATTTACTTATAATTATAAATTTATAATTGTATAAATATAGTAAATGCACCCTTATAAATATATTTATTTATACGTATTTTTTTACAATTATATTTTTATCATTATTATTTAATATCTAATTTTATGTGCATGCGTATATGTTAAAAATGAGTGAAATTGAATAAATTGAGAATAAGTACATGTTAAAAATATTGAAAAGTCAATAAGTTTTATGTGTGTGCATTATATATAAAAATAAATTAATTATGTATATGTGAAATCAATATAACACAAATTCGATCTATGTTAAATTGAAAAATCGAACAACATTCAATTATATGTCGAGTATTATGCAATTAATCCATATTTTTAATTCATATTAATTTTTCATTATAACCCATTACTCAATAATATTTGACTATTTAATGTAAAGCGCATAAATATTTTTTAATATATAAATCATATTTATATACATTATTATATATCTATAAATTTAAAATATAATATTTAATAACATTAATTATTATAAATATCTAATTCATAAAATGTATATTATTTAGTCAATTATAATCAATTTATTCATTTTAATCAATAATTATTTAATTAATAAACTTTTTAATATTTTTTTTTATAAAATAATTTTTTATTTTTTATTTTTTTAATTATTGCACATTATTTGTTAGGTCATTTGTCAGTGTTTAAAAATTATTGATGAAACAAATATTTCTCAATGCTAAAAATAAAAAAATGATAAAAGGTGCCCCTTAGCAGCGCTAAAAATAAACCACTGGTAAGGGACACCCTTTATCAGTGCTAAAAATAAAGCGCTAATTATGGTTTCCTTTATTTGTGTTAAAAAAGTGCTGACAAAAGGTTAAATTTATGTTTGTTTCTTAGCATTGATAAATATTTCATTTATCAGTGTTTTTTTCTTGCGCTGATAAATACAAGTGTTGTTAAACACAGGTTTTGTAGTAGTGTTAGGGGAAGTAGTTATATACATAGGGGTGAGTGGGATGTCCATGCTAGTAGAGATAAACCAGAACATCATGGGCTAGGTGGGGTAACCACATATATTGACAATCTATTCATGGAGGATCAAGGTTTAGGCAGGCTAAATTCCTTCCAGTGGTAGATCATTTCAAGGATGTTTTTGCGATGAAATTCCTAACTTACCTTCTGAGAGGGAGGTAGATTTTGCGACCAAGATTATTCTAGGAGTAGATCTAGTTTCCATTCCTCTATATATTATGTAACCTACTAATATCCAAAAGATCAAGCAGTAGTTAGAGTACTTGGAGGCCAAGGATTTTATACAACCCAACACTTCCTCTTGGGGTTCACCCATGACTTTCTCCAAAAAGGCAGGTGTGACCCTTCTTCTGTTTTTGGATTGTATATGGTTTATCAATATTGTTGTGAAGAACTATTATCCACTTCCTTGAATAGATGATATCTTTGACCATCTTTGAGGAGCATGGGACTTCCTTAATATCGACTAGAGATCGGGGTACCATCAGGTGCGGTTTAGGCCATCAGCCATACCTCATACAAAATTCCATATTAGGTATGGTTTGTATGAGTACATTGTTATTACACTAAGTCTTATGGACACACCCACCATTTTCATGTCTCTGATGAATAGGTTGTCCACCCCTTTTTTGATTCTTTTATCCTGGTCTTTTTGGATGACATATTAGTCTATTCTCACACTCGTAAAGACAATTCCAAGCACCTTGAGATCGTTCTGATTACAGTAAGAGAACACTATATTTATACTAATATTTCTAAGTTTCACCTCTGGAATGAAAATTTTCACTTAATGTGTCATATTATCTCAAAATCAAGAGTCTCTCAGGGCCTAAAGAAGGTTAGAGCTGTGGCTTCCCGGTAGAAACCTGATGTGCCTAATTTGTGTATACATTTTCATACAATCTATTGAATATCAAAACATTTTTAGTGGATAAATATGTTTTTTTGGAGATAAAATGATTTAATTCGGAGATAATGATGGTTTTCAAGATTTTTACATCCTAGGACCCAAATCAGGTAATATTAGAAAAAAATTCATTTATACATGGTGTGTACTTTTTATATACACGTCTTGTACCATTGCCCTGACACGAATCAGTCAGACCAAGTACATGCCCATATTTTCGGCCAAAAATCACACATTTTGTACAATCAATTTACATGTCACATAATCCCTTCTAGAATAATTTGGTTGCTAAAGGTGAAAATACATGTCGTTTGGGGAAATTGTTCATGCAATGTACTCCCTAAAATAGATTAATGATGCCTTTAAAGTCTTGGGTTGTGCAGCAGATCACCTACTAGTGGTGAAAGAGGATCCATGTCAAGTTGACATAACTAAAAAAAATGTACATTATGATACATTCCATGTATTTTTAATACTATAAATAAGAGGGTAGGCCCTCCAATTTCAACACCTAGAAGGAGGGGACAACTAGAGACGCCAAACAGAATAAGAATGGAGAGATAAGAAAAGAGAGAAAAAAAGAAAGAGGGAAGAGAATATATGAGGTGTTGTCACTTTTCCTTCCTGACTATCTTTAATTCAAAGTTGTTTTGATGTTTTATTTAGGTTTTAAGAGTCTATTAGTTATTAGTTAATCTATGTGTAGATAAATGTCCCATGTTTTGGGGTTGTGGATGAGTATGGTTCGTTATTAATCAATTGTCTAATTATACATGTGTTAATTAACTTTCTCACACAATCCATTGAAATTTATTTTTAAATATCCCTAGAAATCTTGTATCATACCAAGAAGAAAATTTCTATGGATCTTCCAAGGAATTACTAAAATGTATACCCATGATCATTTGGAATGCTTATCGTCTCAAAATGGCATGTAATTTATAAAATTAATAGGAATCAAATTCCAAACCCAAGAATTGGTCTTTATTGATTCATAAGAAACTCACCAAACCAAGGGAGTTCTGCTATATTCAAAACCCAATTATGTGAGTTTTTGTGAACAACAAAACATGATAAAAAATTTGATTTATCGATGACCTTAAAAATCCTCAACCCCGATGCATTCATCCCATTTAACATCAGAATAAATCATATGTTTTTCATTATTTTTAAATAAATTCAATATTGAATAGAATAATTAGTTACATTATCTTTGAAAAATCAAATATCGAATCTAAATTTAGAAAATATTCACCTAATTAATCCAAAACAAGAGAAACAGAATGCAGTGACTCTCTCTACATGTGGATCGACCCCATACATGAACTATACTAGTAATAAGTTTGGGTATTTCAATTTGGGATACTAAATGTAAAACACTGTCTGAAATGACACCAAATTATGGTGTTGTGGTCGGGGAAGAAAGTTAATGGGGTTTTTTTAAATCATGTTTTTATCAATTAAAGAGAATACAAAATCCAAAATTCTATAAATTCTACTCTTAATCTCATTTATGTTTTTTATTTTTTTTCTTCCTATTTTACACATGGTGTGTGTTTAGATTTGTATAGAATCACAGGTGCATGATTGGGTAAATCAATTGTTTCAAGAGAGTTGAATCATCAGATGTTCTTCAAATTGTTCTGGAGATTTAACTAATGACCTTACAGTGATGTCAGAAACTTATGGGATAGCACAAAAAAACACCCTCATGAAATTCATATAGTAGGGAGAACTGAATATTGTCCAAGGAGTTGGACAAAAAATTATGCTTAATGACAACCAAAATCAACAGCTAGCTTCTAAAGATGATCCAAACCAAATTATACCAGAAAACATCATGGAGTTCAAGAAACAAAACCAGAAAATAGAACCAGCTCCATTTTATCTGGGTCATGGTTTATGTTGATGCAGAATTTAGATAGGGACATGATTGGGGTGATAATGAACAACAAATTTATTTGGAATGGAAGGAGAATATTCTGTGACCTGAGAGGTAGGTGCGTGCAAGATTCAGGGGATGCATGCCAAAGTACCTTCATTACTCAAACTCTTGCATGCCCAATGTGACTTCAAAGGTATGATTCTATGAAAACCCACCCAAAACCACCAAAGGCACTGGTGTGCAAGAGCACAGGGTTTCACACAACACTCCTCCCAAATAACAAAATCTTGCACTCCCAATGTGACGTCAAAGGGGCCCTTGTGCGCTAGTGTGATCAAAAATAATTTAAGGCTCGAGAGTGAAGGAACCCAGTGTCATGCAAAGCCTTGCACGCACAATGGGACTTCAAAGGAAGGCTTCCATGACAACCCACTATAAACCCCCAAAGGTGGCGGTGTGCAAATGTCTGGGATATGCACAAACTTTCCTCTAGTGCTCAATTCCTTGCGCACTCAATGCAGCATCAAATGGTCTTTGTGGCAGTGCCTAGTGCACGCCACCTATGAGGACATTGGATATAAAACCAAGCATCACCCCCTCACCCCCCCCCCCCCCCCGCCCTTCGAGGATGGTGATAGAAGACGAAGCAACACTCTGTTGCGTGAACGACATCTCTTCTATGACCACGCGAAAAACACTATGTCCTCAAAGTATTGGATCTTGCACGACAGGTCCCCCAAGCTTCCTCCTTTGGGTGGGCCCTCTTGGACAAGATCAATGTCCATTTCCTTTTACTCTAAGTCATTTGTGTGTAAAATATCCTTCTTGTGCACGAGTTCCCCCCCTGCATCGGACCTATTTTGCATGCACCATTCCAGTTTGCATGCGACCTTCCGGTTTGCACGCAACCTCTCATTTTGTGCACACCCTTCTTGTTTTCACACAGTCGTTCCATCTTTCACGCAACTGGTCATCTTGTGTGTGGCCCTCCTTGTGTGCTCCATGTTCTGTCCTTACCTTAAGGTACCATGTCTGAGCACCTCTTATGCGAAACACACCTATGTCATGCATCATTCTCTAATAGAACCCTCGAGGATCGTATGTTATGATTTCAGAGTCCCCTGGGTGGTGCTTTTCATGTCATTTCTTAGCATTATGCTTCTTTTCATAGGCACACTAATAGCTATTTCTTCTTCGCATAGCCACGCTAATGTGGCCCCCTCAATAGATCACTCCACAACACCCCCCGCACAAGGCATTGCTAGTGCCTTCCCATCACCAAGGGTAAAAGTGTGATAGTAATGTAAGTCCTAGAGGTACAGAGTAAACCTGCCTCATCTGAGATGCATGACTTTAAACTACCAAGAACCATAGACCTCAGAACATTACGTTAAACTATGGCCTCACCTTGTGCCTTCTACACAGGGAGCCCCATCTCGGACATTCTTTAAGCCCGCTCGTCTCCATGGGAGTGAGATCTTCCTCACATGGAATGAGATCAAATTTTCTAGAGTGGCGTCTGTCCATAGGGGAGGAACAACACCTTGTTGTAAGGCCCCAATATTTTTTACAGGATGTAGTACCCTTAATTATTTTAGTTATTCTGTTCCAAGGAATAGAGGGGGGGTATGGGCACCAGGACCTTCATCATCTCATCCCTCTCCCTCAGGGTTTTGTCGCCATCGGGCCTCCATCCTAGAGTAAGTCCCAATCTCCATATCACTGGGTTGTGAACCATGTATAAACCCATATTTTCTCAATGGGCTACTAACCACATGTAAGCATCTGTTTCCTTTTTGGATGTCCAACCAAACGTAATCCCCAATCCACTTCCCACAGATGCACCTTCCGCGACGTGATCATCAAGTCTTTGATACATCTTGTTTCTCCCAAAAAGCATGACTCACATGGACTTAGAGTAATCATTGACCATGGAATCGTCTTTGGTCTTCCCTAGAGTTAAACCCCAACACCATCCTGGATATCGTGGACTTTGATCCTTGACAAGGAAAGGTATGTAGGTATCCTCCCTAAGGTTCAAGCCCAACAACCATTGGCCCTAACCCCTCCTCACATCATCTCCCCAACACCATCCTGAACTATGTGGACTTTGATCTTTGCTGATTCAAGGTATGTAGGAAGCCCTCCTGATGTTGAATCCCAACACCCATTGGTCTTGACCACTTCATGTCGGTCCACCTTCATCCAGCAAGATGTTAAAATGTAAGCCCATTTTTGGTCATGCAAGGCATTAAAATTTACCCATTCAATCTATGTGGGATTTGATCCTTATCTCCTAGGCAAGGTATATAAGAATCCTCCTTGAGGTCCAAACCTGACCAGCAGTAATCCATTGTGTTCCTTGACCAGCGGTTATCCATTGTGTTCTCTAACCAACGGTAAGCATTCGTCAACCCCATTTAGTGGTAAGCCGTTGTGAACCCCGACCAACGGTAAGCCATTGTGTTCCCCGACCAGCGGTAAGTTATTATGTTCCCTAACCAATGGTAATCAGTCATCATCCCCATTCAGTAGTAAGCCATTGTGAACCCCAACCAGAGTTAATCTGTTGTCATACTTCAATTGATGGTAAGTCGTTTCATTCTTTAATCGATGTTAAGACTTTTTTTTTCCAGTCAATGGTAAGACATTGTGTTCCCTAATCGAGGGCAATCCATTCTATTTCCCAAACGACGGTAAGTTGTTGTGTTCCCCAATTGATGGTAAGTTGTTGTCACCCCCATTCAATAGTAAGTCATTGTATTCTACAATCAATGGTAAGTTGTTGTAGTCCCCTTCACTGGGAACCACATCCTTGGACCATTCCAGTGGCGTCAGACCATCCTTGGGCTACTAACCATGCGTAATCCCCATCATGTCATCAGGTCACTATCCTCTATGCACACCCCTATTCTATACCCCCATCTTGAACTACGTAGACATTGATTTCCTTCCATGGGGACACTTAGGAAGCCTCACTGAGGATCAAGCCCATCACCCATGTCTCATCCTAGTCTTTCCCTCGATCATATGTGTTTCGATAAGGTCATGCCCCAACCTGGAGGTTCCACTTACTCTGGGTTCCCTTCTCACAGGAAGCCTCCTCAGGTGTCCCATTACCCAACCGAACTACACATACTTTGATTCCCTACCACGAGGATACGTAAGAAGTATCTTTGAGGCTCAAGCCCAATACTACCATTACCTTCATGATGGTTCCATCTCATTCCTCTCCACTTCATTAAACTCTCCATCATTCATCCCGATTCTTCCTCGAGACACCACATCCCATTGAGATCATGCCAATTCACCTCTTCACTACTCTTAGCAACACTCGAGTAACTAACCACATGTTATCCCAAGAATCATTGTTCCATATAGGGGTTTCACCTAACTGATCCACTCTAGTCAGTGTTCTGATCTATCTAATCAGTCTATCCTATAAGTTAAACTCACAGCATACCCTGTGTTAAACATGGGAAGCTGAGGAAAACCTCAGAGACATGCATATGGCATATAATTCCTCACACTCAATTTGGGATTCCTTGGGCTTCCGCGCCCTTGAGAAGACCTATAATAAGAGGAAGAAACCCAAACACACTAGTGTCCCAGTTCCTAGAAAAACAAGTGATATTCCAACGTGACTACTCCCCTGACATAAGGTTGATTCCCTGACCGGACCCCTTGGAATGTCCCAATAAAAATAGTGTAATTAACTGGCATCCCTGAAGATATGGCACCAGGAAGTGTTTCAAAAACAATGTCTTAATCTATAAGGGAGACCTGGACTACGTAGCAAGATCCGAGGAGGAATCCACAGAAAGATAAACCGACATCCCATCATCCCATTTTGATCAAGGAGAAAACATCCCTGAACAGGTGATAGATGTCTCCCTCTTATAGAAAGCAGGAATGCAGGGCAATAGTCAGCATGTCCTCCTCCTCCAAAATGGATGAATATGCGTGCCCTAGCGAAGACATCAGAAACATAAATGGTGAAACTGATGTGAATTTATTCTCTTCAATGTTGATATTAGTAGCATTCAAGACATCAGTGGACTATCATGTCACTAGATCTAGTTATCTGGAACTAGGTCCCACCATGAAAAGAGAAGGCCTGGCGTGAAACTCCCTAGATGTTGGGGTAATTACAGTGTTGGACATCTCGATCTGTGATGTTGTCAGCGTGGATCCTTCTTACCATCCATGGAAAACAAAATGTAGTTGGGTCACTGGATGTCAATTTCCTTTTTGCAGTACTAAAGGATTAATCTTTTTTCCTTACAGGACCCGAGATTCCATAACAGAAAACCAATCACCACGCATCCACTGACTTAGGGGAAGGGGAAATGTCAACGCGGAAATCCTGCATGGCTCCATCGCTTCTACAATGGTCTCCACATCCACAAATTTTGGGTGCACAAGCCCCATCTCCCCATATGATTTCGTTCAGTGAAGGGTGATAAACGACCTCGTTCATGGATACGAGGAGGAGAGGATTATCTCGACTCAGGATATGGCCCACCAACATTTAGAGGAATATGCGCCTCATTGCCATGACTGACCCCAGGGGCCATGTAGGAAGCCACTTCTACCCACTCTAACGCACAACCATTCCAGGAGCCTCTCCCTAGAACTCTTCGATTACCCCCTCCACTACGCTGATGAGGTGGGGGATATCTGGGTTAGCCTAGTCAGGATCCCCTTCCAGGGGATCCCAATGAGGGTCCCCACTATTCTGTGACAGCACCACCACCTGGCCCCACGAGTCAAGGAGTAGGTAAGCTATGTGCTTGCACAACCATCCCCAATCAGGTTGACCTGACGCCAGCATCAGGAGCAGGCTAAAGAGGACGCCCACTGAGGGGCGTCATCATTAGCCACTACCATGGCTCGTGCCACTATCGAGGTATACCATCATCCTTTGT
Organism: Viscum album; assembly: GCA_963277665.1. Taxonomy (NCBI): domain Eukaryota; kingdom Viridiplantae; phylum Streptophyta; class Magnoliopsida; order Santalales; family Viscaceae; genus Viscum; species Viscum album. The sequence continues at coordinate 602,299,083 of OY728155.1, read as the reverse complement.
GTATGTTGATCAGGGGCACTCATACACCCGGCCCGGATCGAGGTCCCAACCGCCCCATGAGTAAGCTGGGGCGACTCTCCTGGTCACCGATGTAGGGAGCGCCCGCCGCAGATTGACCCACGGCAATGACACCCAGTATGAAGGTCCTCCCCGTACTGCCACCATTGAGAATGTGGGTCCTCCCCACTTCCAATATTAGCCTAGAAGTCTGCCCCAATCCACCTTCAATATGAATGAGGGTCCTTCCCATGGCAGTGACACTCAGTACAGAATCCTCCTCTATGCTCATAACATCGGGTATGGAGTCGTTCCTCCTACCCCAGACCTCCAGCATGGAGATTTTACACACCCTGTCAATCTCAAGTGTGGATTCCTACCCCATGTCCTCGCGGCGGCCATAGAAGGTACTCCTCACCCTAGAAATCAGAGGAGTGATGGTCTACCTCATTTCATTGGCACCTAGCATGGTGGTCCTATCTATGTTAGGCTTGACCAATACGTGGACCCTCCTTGCATTGACAGAGCTAGAGGAAATAAGCATGGAGGTCATTCCCATGCTTCTACCCACTCGAGCACTTCACATGGATATCCTCTTCAAGCGTCAGCCTGTGGACATGGAGGTTCTCACCCTATTCCTTTTTATATTTGTCCAGGTTCTTCTCACACCCTAGCTCACTCAGGCGGAAGTCCTCTCCACCCTAGCACCATTTGGGCCGAATGACATCCCTGAGATATAAATATTCCATGTACCAAAGATCCATCCCAAAGCAGTGTGGTAGGTCTTCACTGCCATAAAAATAATGGTAGGAAGATTCAGACTAATATTAAACATGTCTGCTTCTCATATTCTTAGGCAGAATATGACTCCGCAATGGAACCCTCTCCTAGATCCTCCGTTTCAATGGTCGGATCAAGAATAAGGCACACCATCCTCATAATTCCGGAACTCGTGGTCCATTGTATCCTTGCCTATCTCCATAGATACCTCCATGAGGAAGAAAATTTGGCTACTCCCCAGGGTCTGACCATGAAATCGCCACTATCACCACCAGGAGCATTCTCTACCTTGACCAGAGATCAAAAAGAGTTATTCTAGGGACCGATGGAAAATGAGCAACAGCATGGTCCACCGCCATCAATCATAGTCCCCATGCCAAAAATTGTGGTCACCAGCCCATCTTATAGTGACATGGTGGCCATGTCACTATACTCTTCAGAGAATAGCCCAAGATACGACAGCATGTTAGCCCGCTTGTCGTATTCTCCACCGGCCATCCTACCGTCTCAGTTATTTTCTTTAGTACTGTTACCGGTTCCACAACCAACTCCAGTTGATGAGTGGGGAAATGAAGGGATAGACCCTAAATCTAGGCCGACGATCTTGTGGGACATTCTGGCGGCAGACCATTTCCTGGAGATGTTCTGGCCAGTCGCGGCACCAGAATTTAGTGCACTAGAGTTGCTCACCCAAAAAGAAGTTGGATTCTTTCGCTAGAATATTTGGGTGACACACTTCCGACTTCTTCATTGGTGAGTGTATTACCCCAAAATCCAATCACATTTGGATTACATCAGCCTACAATGTCGTCTGGTTGATCTGGATGCACTCCCTATGGCCCAGCACCCTGAGTCATCAGGCCTTATAGGAACCTCCAATAAAGATGCATCCAGAGCATTAAAGTACTCCACAGGATTATCAAGTAGGCTTCCCCCCACATGAAGATCCATGTATGGGGGTAGTACGTAGCCCTCCACTTCAGTTCCATCTAATAACAGCCTCACATTCCATGTGATATCGAGGATATTACTCTAGACAGAGTTGCGTTTAACATGGCTGATCTATCAGAGGAAGATATGGAGACCGAACTCCTTGGGGTAAACTTACGCCTCAAAGGGAGTGTCACAACTTTTAGACCAATAAGGAAGGGTTACTATCCATCATAGAAATATACTGGGTCTTCACATACCCACTGTCGAATTGGTCCTCAGCCGAAATCTCAACAAGGGTAAGAAGCACCTCGGAGCAGCCAAAACCTCCTAACCATATATATCATTACAAAAGATGGAGGATGATCTCGAGAAATCCGCATTCTGTCAACAATTCGCAGAGCATAAGAATATGGTCGATAACCTCTTTGTTGAGCGTTCCACGGAGTGACAACCAGACTACGAAGATCCTCAGTCGGGGTAGCATGGGTAGACACAGCTTCCCCTTGGAAAATTTCCTCCAGTTGACCCTGACCAGCCTGCCCACACAGATAGGGTGGAAGATGGAACTTATAGAAAGAGGGCGCAGTATGTGTCGTCAAACCCACTTGAGTGGAGAGACAATCCCCAAGATCCAGCTCAGAATCCCCAAGATCCTTCGCAATTCAACCCACTAGCCTCTCCATGATTCACAAATCATTATTATCATATTGAAGAACCATCCAATGAACTGGTGGTCATGGATCCCCATCAAGACAGGAACCCCCATCTAGAGGATCGCATGGCGGTGCTCATTGCCAGACTTGAGAAATTGGAGACATGATAAGTGGAAATACATCTTAATGGAAAGTCGTATCTGGCATGGGTGGATGATATGCCAGCACCCCCCAGTTTTGAAAATCCCACCTTCTCTCCCTTCAATGGGATGGGTGACCCGCTACAGCATCTGGACCATTTCATTTCAATGTGTGAACCCATGTTGGGAACCCCAGCGCTGCAGGAAGCCGCCAAACTCTGATGTTTTGAATAGACATTGGAAGGGTATGCATTTTTATGATACAACCACCTACCCATCTGATCAGTAGCCAGTTGGGAAGATCTTCATAGTAAATTTATTTACCATTTCAGTTCCGCCACTCGAAATATGAGTATTTACAACCTCTGCAAGTGAAAATAGAGGTTTGATGAGCATGTCGCGGACTCTGTTGCCCAGTGGAAAGGGATAACCTACTATCTTGACATGCCACTGAATTGGGATCAACTGCTGATGATGTGTGTAGGTAATGTCAAGATAGAATTGGTCCCCTCTCTGATCACCCTAAACTACCCCAGGGGATTCTGAGACTTCTCTGATAAAGACCAATTCCTAGATAAAGCCTTACAACAGGCCAAGAAAGTATGCCTGTTGCCTCCTAAGATTCCTGAAAGAAGGTCCGCTAAGACTGAGCCTGCCACAATGGCCCAAATAGAGGCCCCCAGGCAACTGGAGTTGTTACCAGTGGAGCCACCTCTAAAGCCTCGCAGAGGCCCTCCACCTCAGGCGTAGCCCAGCCTAGCAGTGCCCACCTCAGAATTGGAAGGCTCCCCCACGTAACGCACCACCACCACCCAGGCAAGATAACCAAGCTCCACATCTTCGACAAGCTCCTCCATCCCCTGGTCAAGGTCGGGCTCCCCATGCCCCTTTCTGAAATAGGAGAAACTGGACCTACTCATTTAATGAGGCTCAGGTCCCTAGCTATTTCCGAAGTGCTTGGTAACAGGGGATTGTTTGTTTTCCTAAATGTAGGTGGATAGAAGATCTGGGTCTCATTGATCTCCCCAATTATGGCCCATATCTCCGAATCATAGGGCACACCCTTAAACAGTTCTATGTGTTTAAGGACTAGCTTCAAGACCAGTTCAACAATAATGTATTCAGTTTGGGCCCAGCTCCGGCACATGTGACATGTGTGTTCATGAATCTTGATAGCGGTAGTGACAGTGAAGGAGAGTGGCATCAGGTTTCTAATCGTGGGTCCCATAAGTTTGATGACTAGATGGATCGTAAGGCAGTTTCTCGTGCCCATGGTATTATTCATCCATGCCTGAATAAACCCGAAACTTTAGGAGATGTCGTGTCACCCATAGCCAATACCTATGCATCAATGACTCTGTCGTCCTCTTCCTGTAAAAGCAACCATCATCGGTGCAAGGGAAAATGAATCCCCTGATCGATGGCGTCATCATCCCATACTCTCAGAGACTTTATGCACCCAGAGATGATGATTCCTCCATGAATCCGCTCAGTAGTGGATGAATCTTCAAGTGACAACCAAGGGTATTTCTTAGTTAACACTGTAGATCTGGTAAGCCCCTACATGATTTCTGGCATCGAGGAGTGACAGGAAGATCCTCCCAATGTTCTCAGTCATTATCAGTGTCGACGAAGCCACAAAAATATCAGTCGTTGGGGTGACTTTGTCAGTATTTTCCATCTAGACTGTTCATTATACTGAAACTAGGAAGTAGGCCTAATGTAGAGCTCAACAAGCACAACCTTTCATCTGGTTTCATAAGATCTGTCTCCACCCCCTTTTGTGTTGCTTGATTAGGAAGAGCCACCTCAACCGCATGTTGATCATCCATGCTTGGCTATGGGATGGTCTCAGTCATCCATCCCTCATCCTGTTGTCACTCCATAGGCTTCGACTAGTGAGTAGTGGGATATTCCCGAACAAGTCAGCCACTGATCTAGCTGGCAGGGCATGCCATACCTCCTATCATAGAGCAACCTCTTGTAAGTAGAAGCTCGCACCTAGAATAGAAGTATGATGTCCTAAAACATATTTCCAGCATTCCAGCAAGGATCTCAATTCATGAGACCCTTATCATGTCATATGATATGCATGAATCACTTGTCGAGGCTTTAAGAAGACCCCTCTAATTTGTGATGGAGGTAGCAGCTGCAGAAGCCTTCCATGCTAAGGCGGTCAAGCATGATGAATGCCAGGACATCACCTCATTCTCTGGATAAGATTAATTCTCTCCTATAAAAGGTAACATTCTCCCATATTACGTCACCATCCATTTTAATGGTGTGGGTTTTTGTCACTGTCTGGTCAACATTGGCTTCGGGATCAACCCAATCCAAACTCTAACACTATGAAAATTGGAGTTTTCTAAGGATGATCTGAGTCCCTCTGACCTGAAAATTCAATGTTATGATAGGATGAAACAGACACTGGTTGGAAATATCTTCCTGAAGACCGTGTTCAATGGCTTAGTTTCCAGCACTGAGTTCATGGTTGTTTCGTCGGACACTTCTTACAACGCATTGATGGTCAGGCCATGGATCCACTTACATGTGGCAGTTCTTTAATCGTGTCACCAATTCCTCAAGTACTCCCTTAATGGTAGAGTGGGAATACTTCAAGGTGATGCATCTATATTTGCTTCTTGTGAAGACCTCTCTCTAGATGCCGACTATTACAGGAGCAAGGATAAGAAGATCCAGGCTAACGAGGTTGAGCATGCTACATCTGTGACTGGCCCATGGATAGATCAGGATGATGCTTACATATTTCCAATCCACCGATTAGAGGCTACCACCCTAGACATGAGACGATGATTCTTTTTTTCTAGAATTATGGGGGAGCACATTCCTAAGTTTATGTGGTTCTGGAAGATCACCTCGAACTCCTACATGAATCAGGATAAGGTGATCCTAGAGACCCTTACACCCATAAGGTATCGGGAGGTCCGCCCCATGGCGACGTTAATACGTCATACTTTCTTTTTTCATCGGGCTGGGATAAACTGGCTCAAGTCAATGCTCCAATATTACTTTGATATCATTAATAGTGTCCCCTTGGGATGAAAACTATATGGGATCAGATCAACGACCTTCATCGCTATGGTTTTGGTATCACATGAGTCCCTCAATGCAATGTCCACTGCTGTTCCGAATGGTACCAGCCTCCCATCGGGATTTGTTGACTCAGATGAAACTCCTCCTACCAAGGATTCCTCCTCCATAAATAGATAATAGGATTTAGAGGATGCTCACCCCCACCCTCCTTTTAAGAGTGTGTCCCTTCCACGGTCGATGAATTGGTACAGGTGAACCTCGGTAGAGAGGCGGACTCAAAACTGACATTGATTAGTGACGTCATGCCCCTTGAGGAGAAACAACAGTAAATGGACATTCTTAAACAACGCCATGATGTATTCTACCAGAGTTATAACAAGAAGTTAGGACTAAATCCTCAGGTATTTGTCCACCACCTTGGTCTCCCAGAAAATCATTGCGGGTTCAAACAACCTCCCAGAAAGATGAACCCTTCTCACGGGGCCATGGTTGAGGCCAAATTTGATAAGCTCATCAAATCCAATTTTGTTAAGGAGGTATAGTACCCCAAATGGATAGCCAAAATTGTTCCAGTCATGAAAAAAATGGACAGATCAGAGACTGCATTGACTTCTAGGATATCAATCGTCATTTCTCGAAGGATGATATTCCCATTCATGTGACGGAATTGTTGATTGATTATACCACTGGGTTCCAGGACCTCTATTTCATGGATGGGTACTTTGGGTATAACCGATTCAGAATGGATCCTAAGGATGAGGATTCTACGGCCTTCAGGGCACCACAAGGTAATTTCTGTTACCATGTCATGCCCTTTGGCCTAAATAATGAAGGTTCCACCTATCAGTGGGCTATGAATCACATATTTAAGATGATCTTCAAGACACTGGTGTAATGATACGTGTAAAATATAGTGTTAAAATCTCACCAGTGTTAGGACCATCTCAAGGACCTTGAAAACGTGTTCATTATTCGTCGTTCCCAACACCTAAAGATGAATCCATTGAAGTGTTACTTTGGGGTCACATATGGAATGTTTCTCGGATTCATCGTCAGATACAGGGGAATTGAAATTGACGTGGAGAATATCAAGTCCATCAGCCATATTTATCTCCCAAGAAACCCCTAGGAGCTTCAAGGTTTCTAAAGCCATAAAGCCTACATATGTTGATTCATCGCAAACCTGTCCAAAAAGTGTAATCCCTTTTTCTAGCTCATGAATAAAGGCATTTTCTACCAGTGAGATGGAAAATTTCATACTACTTTCAAGGAAATAAATTAGTATCTTTTCTAGACTTTGTTCTTAATGCCACCTGTCTCGAGAAATCCACTGGTCCTTTATGTGACCGCCCTAGAATGATCTCTATGTTCCCTTCTTTCCTAGAAGAACAATGAGGGAATAGATAACAGTATATACTATCTCAGCCACATGTTCCTAGATATAGAGACCAAATAGTCCCTTATCGAGAAGAGATTCCTCGTGCTGGTATTTTCAATGCAGAAATTACGACATTACTTGAAAAACCATGAGGTACTGTTGGTGTCCCATGTGGGTCCACTAAAGTATATCCTGAACTGCCCAATTTTGATAGGTCATCTAGCTCATTGGGCAGTAATCCTTCAGCAGATTGACATCAGGTTTTTCCATCATAAGGCTATCAAGGGGAAAGAATTGGCAGATTTCCTCACCGCTCATCCACCTCCTACGGACCAGTCCCTAGACCTTGATTTTTCTGATGAGGCAATTCTCTTAGTAGACCAAGCCATTTTTTGCTGGTAGATGAAATTTGATGGTGCCACCCAGAGCCCTACTAGTAGAAGGCTCAATGACCCCAGAATCAATGACCGTAGACTCAATAGAGTAGGCTTGGGAATCATCTTCATCACCCCAGCACAATCCATTCTTCCAGATTCATTCCTGCTTTCAGAAGGCCACACCAACAATGAGGCGGAATTCCAAGATCTCATTATTGGCCTCGAGCTAGCCCTCGAGATTGAAGTTCCCTAATTTCATGTGAAAGGGGACTTTGAACTACTCATCAAGAAGATAAACAGTGACTATGTCATTGGGAAGCCAGATCTTGTACCATTGTTGGAATGCACCCTCCAGCTGATGGAACATTTCCCATCTCGGTCGTAAGTTAATCATATCCCTCAATCCTAGAACGGTGGAGCTGGTGCCTTGGCCAGCCTAGATGCATCACTTTCAGATCCTGAAAAGGATAATTTGATTATCCATGTGGAAAACCGGAGAGTCATCGCTCTCATCATTCTAGATGATAATGAAAACCCATAGTTAAACCATCTTACCACTGGTGCCTCCACGTCAGGACCTCCAGGTCCCCTGGATGTAGTGATTGAGGTGAATCTCGTCTAGAGAAACTCCATTGTCTAATACCTCCAAAAAGGTAATCTCCTGGAAGATTCAGCTGAGTGTGAGAGAACCCAATGTTGTTTATTACAGTTTACCCTCCAGAGTAGTCCCGGTATTGAGAAGATCCTCTATAAGCATGAGTTTGATGGGATTCTCCTCTGTTGTATTCAAATAGTTGTTATTCCTAAAGTCATTAATGAGGTTTATGGTAGTTCCTTTAGGGATCATCATACTGGGCCAAAACTATCTCACCATATTTGGAGGTTGAGATATTTTTGGCCCTCCATGATTAGTGACTGCATTGAGTTTTCCAAGAGGTTCCATGCTTGCCAAATTCATGCCAACTTTGTGCACTAGCTTCCAGAGCCTCTTCACACTACCAAGTACTCTTGGACCTTTGTGGTCTAGGGACTCGATGTCATGGGACCATATCCACCAGAGACATCTCACCAATGCAGGTTTATCCTGACCGCTATAGATTTCTTTTCCAAGTGGGCAGATGTAGTTTCACTCAAAGAGGTCAAGGCCCATTCTATCGTCGACATTGTGTGCTCTAATATCATCTACTAGTTTGGAGTCCCTCATGCCATCCTCACTAATAACAATACCAACTTATGGGTATCAGAGTCGAAGAAATTTTACACCAAACACAACCTTAGTTCTAACCATACCTCTCACTACCACGTGTAAGAAAATGGGTAGATGAAGGTTTTCAACAAAACCCTCTCTAATATGATATAGAAAATGGTGGTTTATAACAAGAAGAGTTGGCTAGAAAATCTCCCTAATGCCCTCTGTTCTTATAATACGACGACTCGTAATTCCACAAAGGTGACCCCACACTCCAGGGTGTACGGAACAGAGGTCGTCCTACCCATCGAGATTTAATTTCCTTCATTATGCACAATTTCCTATGATCATTAAGAACCATATAAATTAGCTGAAGTCCGTCTGGATGAATTGGAAGCCCTTGAAGAAAATAGGCTTTGTGCCCTGAATAATCTAAAGAGGCATCGAGACAAGATAGCTAGCTCTTTCAACAAGAAATTTTTTCTCCACTCTTTACTACAAGGTGACATGGTGTTTGCATTGAGAAACCAATGATACCTAGGCAGAAACCACCCAAATTGGAGTCCAAATTGGAAGAACCTTATATCATTCACAAGTTTACCCCAATTGTGCATACTTACTATTTACCATGGATGGTGAGAAAATAACTCCTCTCACCAATGCCATGATCCTCAAGAAATACTTTTCCTAAGAAAATGTGGTCCTACATGACCTTAAACTGTCTGGTCCTATATAACCTTAAACTGTCTGGTCCTACATGACCTTAAACTATTCAGTCCTACATGACTTTAAACTATCCGATCCTATATGACCTTAAACTTCCCAGTCATACATGACCTTAAACTATTATGTCCTGTGTGACATTAAACTATATGTCATCCTACAGGACATTAAATTTCATATGGTCCTACATGACCTTAAACTATTATATCATGCATGACGTTAAACTATATGTTGTCCTGTAAGACATTAAACTGAAAGAACTATGTATGTATTGATTTACATCCTCAAGGGATACGTAGGAATGCTCGAATGCTTCGTCTTGATTGCAGCCAACAGCTTCCTCTTTGACTATTCCCCCTTGGTGTAGATATCTTGGAGGATCCCGCATGGTGTCATGGAGAATTATTTTTCCCCACTCATGTCAGGTTAACAATGATCTCACCATATTCTACTCTCATCATTCTTATATTCTCCCACATCCATATCGCACGACGCTAAACTACATGGCCTTCAAGAACTACATATGGCTTGATTCCCATCCTTATGGGATACATAGGAACGCCCAAATATTTTCTCTGTTTGCTGAAATCCAACTTCAAAATCTTCTCTCGGGTCAGAAATCATGGTGTGGTTCTAGCATATTCCTTCCTTTACAACGTATTCATCATGACCGCACCATATATCACCTTCCCTGGAGATTTCCACCTCTTTCACCGTCCTACATGACGTTAAATTGCATGGGCACATTTATGCTTCACACATTCCTTGTACTTGGGTCTCCATCATCTTTCACATCCAAAAGGTCCCATGAATGGTTTGGATACTTATACTAAGGGATATCCTCTCATTTTGGGCCAACTCCCTCAGACAACAAGTTGATATAAGTCCTGTGTTGCGAATATGGTCAGTGGTCGATGCTCATTGGTTGTTCCCTTTTTAGGTCACATGATATAGATATTGTGTTTTGAACCTGGTCAACAGCAATCCTTTTTCATTGTCACTACCCCCACATATCCCAAATATTGGGTATAGTGGTTCATTATGCCCTACTGTGTCTTCAAGCTTCAGTCTGCCTCATGAAAGAGTGTGAGTCCAGCTTCCATGCCCCTATATGATGGGGATAGCCCGATCCAACTCCTTGTTTCCCACATCGATCATTACTCATGTGGGATTAGGAGAAGTGGTAAGGCAATACCCGCATGAAGGGTCATATGGCTATAGTTGGATGGGACTCCCTGACATAGGTCTAACGACCCTTTAGGCCCCTTATCCTAAGTTCTCATCTTGGATTGTGTGGTGTGGTACGGACTCACATCCTCATTTACATCGGGCTATCTTTCTACGCCACACATATCCCCTTGAGACATCCCTCCTTCATCCATCATCCTCACCACAAGATGTTAAACTGTGAACTAGCTGGGACTTCCCATTTTAGGTCCCTCAACCTTTTCGGCCCCTCGGCCTAAGTGTTTATTCAGAATTGTGTTATGTGGTATGAGCATATTCCCTCATTCACTATAGGCTACTCACCATGCCATACACATCCCTCATTGGGGTACTTTTCCTCTATTTGTGTCCTTACTGTAGGACGTTAAACTGCACAACATCCTTCCCCATAAATATGTGTGGATTGATTCCCATGCTTATGGGATACATAGGACAGCCTAAACATCTGGTCTTCAGGTCCAGCCCCATCTCTTAGAAACCTCCTTATCAATTTGGGCTCTTGTCCTCAGTCCTTATAGGGGAGGGGTGTGTGGTGGGGTATGGGCTTATATCCCCATTCACGTCGAGTTTGTAACGACAACAACACATGCCCCTCTCTCCTGAGTGCCCTTTTCTCCCTCAACCTACACTCATATTTTCAAGGAGTTTTTTCAAAAGTTGGGTCCCCCGGCCCTCTTTGGTGATTCACCAATGTTCTCAGGGGTACCCGGGTTCAGAACATGGAGTGTTGGATTCTACCTGGACATGCTTTCACTAATTTTTCAGGATTTTTGTTCCTATAAATTTGGTATTTCATTATATTTCTCATATAAAGGGATCCCCAAATTTCATGGATGCTCGGCCCAAGGGCTCTCTTACCATAACGGTCCAACGTCCTCGAGGGTTTAAAACAAAAAATTGATACAAGTCCCGCGTTTTAAATATGGTCAGTGGTTGACACTCATTTGTTGTTCTCATTCCTGGTCACATGATATGGATACTATGTTTCGATCATGGTCAATAGTTATCCTCCATCGTCATGCTAACTCCATAAAGCCTTAAATGTCGATTGCATGATTCAAACCATTTCCCACCCTATCATGTCCAAGTGGAATTTCCACACTGTTGGTGTTATCCCTTAGTGCACATTTTCATGTTATGTGGAAGAATCCCCATTAAGGTGTCATTCACGGATCCAAACTGACTTCCCCTTTACATGTATCCCATTTGTTGCAAAAACATCTTCCTCCCTCATTTCCCACACTGAGTTTGACTCACGTGGGATTAGGGATCAGATCAAGGTATGTGCTCACTAGGAAGAGTTTCAATTCCTCATGGTCCAAGATATAAGACCATAAAATAAGTTCTCCTTGTATTTCATATCCTTAGAACTTTATATAGTATGATTCCCATGCTCATGGGATACATAGGAACACCTAGACATCTCACCTTTGGGTCCATCTTGAGTTCCACTAATTATCTCTTATGTTTATCCTTTTAGGCCCTGACTCTTTTATGATTATGTGGTGTGGAGTGTGTGGGATTGTGTCCTCATTCACTTTAGGTTTTCAATATCCACGCCATGTACTCGTTTTCTAGGAGCTAGTCCCTCACACCTCCTATCATGCATGACAATAAACTGTATGTTGTCCCACCTCGCGTTAAACTATATAAAATCCTACATGACCTTAAACTGTTACGTCTGGCATGAAGTTAAAATTATCACTCAGAACTGTGAATGGATTTATTCCCATGTTCATGGGATATGTAGGAATACCTAGACGTTTCATACATAGGTACAACCCCAAATTTTCTAACATCTACTGGCCCCTTAGCCCAAGGATTCTTCTTCATAATCGTACATAGTGGGATGTGGACCTCATCCTCTTTCACATCGATTATTCATTAGCACATCATGTGAATATCCCTTGTTGTCTCACATTACTTTAATATATTGTGTCTTTATTTCAAGACGTTAAAATGCATGGTTGGTCCTACCACATGACCTTAAACTGTGAAATTATAGTCCTAGTCACAGGACGGAAACCGGCACTGCATCATGGTGTCCTCACTCGAGGGGAAATCATGTTGGGTATTGGTTATCCACCATACCATTTTTTAATGCCTACATATGGATTGATTCCAGTAGCAACACCAGGATTCTTGGTCCAAGGTTTATCACTTCATAAAAAACACATCTATCCTAAAGTACAGACAACATCTATCAAATATCGCTTCTTTTGGTGCAAGGTCCAGACCCGCATGACCTATCCCTAGTAATGGTACCTTAAAATGATATCTATAGAACTAAATATGGATTAATTCCCATTCTCATGGGGTGAGTAGGAATTCCCATACACTTTTCCTTAGGCCCAACCTAACTTTCACTTTTGGTCCCTTGACCTAAAAGTTTACCGAGGAGCACATTGTGGTGATACGGACTCATGTTATCCCCATTCACGCTAGGTTTAATAATTACCTCACCAGTGTATCCCTACCACAGTTTCATCTATAGTTCAAGCTCTATGACCATAATCTAAGACTACTATGTGTCCTTTCCACAAGATTTTAAACTGTATGATGTCTTCTAGAACTATGTGTGGCTGGATTCCCAACCTCATGGGATACATAGGAATGCCTAGAAAATTTGCCTATGGGTCTAGCCTTATGAATCTTAAATCCTACCCCCCTTTTTTTGTACACTTGGACCAAAATCATTTAGGAACATGTGGTGTTGCGAGTACCTCCTAGGTTCTCATTCACGTCAGGTTTTGAAACAGCTGCACCATGTTCTTCCCTTGTCTTTTCCAAATATGGTCTGAGTTCTATGACCCTAAACTAAGATCTCCCTAAGGGAACTACACATTGGGTTTGGTACTTCTATTCCCTATGAACAGTCCATTAAATAAATTACCCCCTTATTGTTCCACCCTAGGACCTTAAGCTGGAAGTGTGCGACCCCAGGACCCTCAGCTTTGTAAAGGGACTTGACTCCCTCTATCTGATATGTCTTATTTTTGTACTCAGATGTGTTTCAACAAAGATCCCAAAGTGTGGAATTTTTAAAGGTACATTCCCTCGTTATGTTTCCAAGCTTTGTGAGCCCGTTATTTGGATCCTCATCCTCATCCACGTATGAAGGTATTCCCTTTACTGCTTGGTCACATGACACATCGTCTTACCTACCATCTTGGGCCAATGTCTCTGAGGACCTCGAACGAAATTTGCAACAGGTCCCATGTTTCGAACATGGTCAGTCATAGACCCCCATTTGTCTGTCCCCATTCTAGTCTAACGAGATATGGATGTTGTGTTTCGAACATGGTCAACAGTTATCCCCTATCATCACGCCACCACCATTGTGTTCCAGATCTTGAGCATCATGATTCACATTTTTCCACTCCCTTATGCTCAAGTGTAATTCCAACATACTCAAATTTACCCCTTTATTCATCTAGGTGTGTTAAGTAGGAAGGTAAGTATTATTTGGACGTTGTTCACCTAGCACTTGATTGAACCTAATGTGTGCATCCCTGTTCTAGGAAATTCCCATCACCACTTCTTGTTTCTCATATCAAGAAAGACTCACTTGGGCTTAGTGGTTTTGGTAGGATGTGTACTTGTATAGAAAATCTATAAATTCCTTTCATCCCTCATGACATTAAAATTAACTCTCATAACTACATATGGCTTGATTCCCATTCGCATGGGATACGTAGGAATGCCCAGACAACTTGTCTCGGTCCCAGCCTGGTCTTCACCTTCTGTCCCTTGACCTAAGGATTCTTTTGAGAGCGTGTGGTGTGGAATGGACTCTTATGGTCCTCATTCACATCATGGTATGTGATGCACCACACATTTCCTTTCTAGGTATCCATGTCCTCAATGCATGACTTTAAATTTCTTCCCCTAGCCTGAACATGTTTAGGATGCCCCATGATAGTTACGGGATGCATCAGCTTCCTCGCTAGAGAGGATTCTCCCCACCATTGTTGGTATAAGACCACACTATGCCCAAAACTACATTTTTATTGATTCCCATATTCATGGCATACATAGCGACACCCATGCAATTATCCTTGGGCCCAGCCTCAGGGAAATTAACCCTTCTGGCCCCTCAAATAGATCATGGTCCTAGTAGTCTGACTTATTAAACTATGTACATCATCCTCACCATATGACGTTTAAACTACATGTTTATCATATTTATTGGTAAGGCATAAAACTAAAATTAATTCCAACTCCTTACTAGGGAGGTACTGTTCGGAAGTAGGTATGATACATGATCAGAACAATGTGCCCACCTAACATGTCTTCACCACGATGGCGTAATTTCATGAGTGTTGGACTCCATTCAAACAACTCGTCACTCCACCCTCCACATGTTGTGTGCCCTAAATTTGGACCCTTGTCCTATTTCATGTCTAAAGGAACCCCCAAAAAGAATGGATTCTTGGCCTATGGCTTGCCTACTATCCTGGAATAACTTTCCAGAAGACTAATAGATGACATTTCGAGTCAGGCCCCATGATTCGAACATGGTCAGCGGTTGGCCCTCATTTGTTTCCCCAATTTCTAGATAACACAATAAGGATATTGTGTTTTAAACATGGTCAATAGTTATCCTTCATTTTTATAACATCCCATCAATGTTCTGAATCTTGGGTATCGGGATTCACACTTTCCACTCCCCTATGTTTGGATTAATTCTAACTCCCATGGGGTTACCCCGCTCATGCACTAGAGTACACTGGGAATGTGATAATTTGACTATTTTGAGAGATTCATTCTCTGGTCAGGCCTCCCTTTTTCTTATCGGGAGCCCGGATGGGTCATTTATACCCCAGACGCCCGAACTTTGGTATGCGTTCCCACAATCAATCAAAGTGACGACGCGACCATCCCTTTTTTCTCAGATCAGGCACGACCCATGTGAGCTTAGGGATGGATTGATAATTATTTCATGATTGTGGTTGGAATGCATTAAACTGAAAAAACATGTGAATAATTTGTTCATGCATGAAGTTCAGAACAAGAAGTAGAAAAGAAAAATAAGTTTACGAGTTTGGCCAAAATAGGGCCCTTAAGGATCGACATTTTGGATGGATTATTACAATGTTTCCACCATCTGACATGTGGCCTCCATCATTGCATCCCACCCCCTGAGATCATTCTCTTCGTCAGCAGCGGAAGAGAATAACTCATTGGCCCTATCCTATGCTCATGATTGTTTAGTTTGGAGCTCAATCAATTGGAAATTCACCCGCACTATCTACTCCTAGGCATCTTCCAGCTGGTCCCTCAACTGTTTGATGATCTCAGAGTTTTTTGCAATGAATGCCTCCCTTTATTTCACTTGTTCTTCAAGGAATTGGACATCCTGATTCACCTCCAAGAATTATTGAGTATTCTATAACTCTTTCTATCACCAAAAAACATTGAAACGTCGGCTATTATCCCATATATTCCCTTCCATGTAATCACAGATCATTATGTGAAGATGGTGAGCATTTAACCCTCTAACAAAGGGAAAGCGTATCCAGGTGTGTATTGAACCCATCCAACATAGCCATTCTGCCTGTGGCTAGCTGAAAAAGCATTTGATGCACTTACACACCTTGTGAAATGTTATATGGCTCTCCTCAGACGTATCTGAGTCAGAATCATCTATTTCCTCATGGCCTACAGGCCTGTATTCGGTGAAAGAAGTAAGGAGTTCAGTAGCAGGGTCCTCTTTAGAAATTCATTCTTCTTTAGATACTTCACCCTCGTTGGACTGAAACTCTTACCCATCAGCATTTCCACCCATTATCTCAACCTCCGGATAATCAAGTACGGGGGTGGGGCCACCTCAAACGGTTTCCTCTGCATGAGATGATGTGGTCACCGGCAGAGCTCCTATAGATGTTCCAGACCTGATGGTTTATTGAGAATCCAACATTTCAATAAATGCCTTGAGGATTAGTGTCTTGGTTAACCGAATATCCCAAAAAATAATAGAGCAAGGGAACATAAAGGCTTATGGGAGACAAGCTCAGTAGTGTCCAGCGCTTGTGTCATAGCGGGAACTGCTACCACATGGGATCCTTCAGTACTTGTTAACTCGATCACTGGTACCGTATCCTAACAGAACGTGGGGACAGAGGGAGGCACATAGGCTTCCATTTTATCTCTTCCATCGGGCTCATCACCATCTATCCCAGTAATATCTGGTTCCCCGCCTTGTTCAGTTATGAGAACAGGTTCCTGAGAAAGTTCCCTTACATCTATAGGTGCATCGTCATCCCCTGCGAGGAAGGTTTCTTGGGAACCCTCTGTAACGACCCAATCTTTTTGAGTATTATATTAACTTACTCTTAATGATTTAATAAGACGTTAATGGTTAATGCAGAAAGGGGAGTTGATGGCTTCATCCAGTAGACTCAACCCTTACGAAGCCCACTTATCAGAGCTTGGGAAGGAGGTAGCATATGTGGGCTTCGCTTTGGACCAAGCCCAAGCCGAGCTCCAGTGTGTAAAGCTTGAACGAAAACGCTTGCAGGAGAAGTTCAAGTTAGTGGAGATTGCTACTAGGGCAATGTTATCTGAGACTCCCTCAGATTCTCTCACCATAGCACACCTTACACTTAGGTCTTATGCCAGTGTTATAAGGGGCTATGTGATGAGACCCTAGTTTCCTTGTGTAATCCTTTCGGGTGAATAAATTGAGATTTCTTCCTTTAGTGATGTTTGTGAAATTTCAAATGTCTAGATAATTTTAGAATGTATTTTATTGATGAATTTTGAAAAAGGGATATTTTGAAATATTTATGTAAACCCTAAATAACTAATGATGTGTAATGATTTTCAAAAAATGGTCTTCTACAAAAGTGTTCATTAAGGAATTTGGAGTCTAATAAGATCAACTTATTTTTTGATGAATAGTAAATTATGAATAGTGATTTTATGCTTAGGATTAGTAATATGACCAAATGGATTAGTAATTTCACTCAAAGAAAGTTTTAATATAATTTAGACACCTAGATTAAGTAATGTGATTCAATAAAATGGTTAAATAACGGTTTCATAAATTATTATTCAAGTATTAGTTTTTCGGATGAATAGTGTTTTTTAATTAAAAATTTAATTAAAAATAATTAGAAAATTATTTTTATAAAAAGGACTTTATTTTTGAACTCAGAGCATCGATATTATGTTAAGGTAATTTTTGGGGATTTTTCTGAAAAAAATGAATTTTCGATGAATAGTGTTTTTATTTAAAAATTAAATTAAAAATATTTAGAAAATTATTTTTATAAAATGGATTTCATTTTTGAAATCAGAGCATTGATATTTGGTTAAGGTGAAATTTTGGGGTTATTCTGAGAAAGTTGAATTTTTCAGTAAATAGTAAAAATACAGTTTTAGGGTTTCAGTATGTTTAATGACATCATAATGGTGTCATGATGATGTCATGAGATCTTTTGAGGGTTGGCCAGCCAAGGGTGATGAATTATTGTTTTGGGGGCCCCATGTCGCCTAACTCCATGATAAATGCCAAGGGAGAGCACATGGGTTTGAGAAAAGCACATGTGAGGTGTCTCTTGGCCATTAATGCTTTGTCCCCTCACTTTCCCTATAAATACCCACCCTTTCCTCCCTTAGTTTTCACTCCCAACTCTCCCCCAACGAAGTTCTGGTCTTATTACCTTCCAAAGAGTCCTCCCAAGGTGCCCCCAAGCCCTCAAGGTCCAATCCTTTGAGTTTCAAGAGTCACATTTTAAGGTAAGGGATCCGACCCCTCTCTTTCTTTTCATGTAATCTCTTTTATGTCATTCCTTTTATGCTCCATGTTTTTATGTGAGAGGATGTTCTTTTATATTCCTCTTACTGCCCTTTCATGTTTATATGATGAGAGATCCCCTCTTACTCTCATCATTTCGTTTTATGAAAGTTTAAGTGACGCCGTTAGGCTGCCGAATTTTTACGGGATTCTTTCACCCTTCTCATTTTTCAAGTTCGATTTTCATGTCAAGTCTTTCAAGTTCCTTTTTATTATGTTGGGGTATGATCTCTATATCTATCATACTGATATCTTATGATCATATGATGAGGGACCCTATTTGATCTTGTCAAATCATTTTTTTTGAAGTTAAGTGACGCCGTAAGGCTGCCGAATTTTCATAAGAGAAATCTAATCTTTTTCCTTCCATGTTTTTTTCATTTAAAATGGTATGTCCCTCAAATTTCATTACCATTTCCATATGTCCTTCTTATTCTTTCACCCTACTGTTTTATGGATCATTTATGAGTGGGTGACCCATGTCCCCTCTCATTTCAATGTTTTCTAAAACCCCGGAACTTAGCCGTTATGCTGCAGAATTTTCCCCTCAAAATGCCTCTCTCTTTTCTCAAAAATTATTTTATGTTATAAAGTGAATACTCAAAGCTCTTATTTCTACAAGTGTATTCACATATATATCAAAATGTTCCATTTTAAATTCTGGGATTTACATACATGAGACCCGCTTTTCCTTTCCGTGGGTTTAAAGTGACGTAAAGATCATGTCTTTAAAGCAGTTTTTAAAACGTTATGATTATGAAATGAAATCCATTTATTTTATGCTATGTGGGTTATTTATGAAATGTTTGATGATGATATATGTTGATCACATGATAATAAAGGCAAATTTAAGGGTGCGCCTGATAGCGCTCCAATGCATTGGGTAATGATGTAACCACTAGAGATTACAATTTTCACGATACCTTGGTGAATAACCTTGGTAATTTTCAAATGACACCTTGGGGATGGACCTTGGTGATATGTTCATGATTGTCTATGTTAAATGATGTATCCACATCTTCAAGTTATGAAAAATGTTATTTTTATTATGAAATGCCTCATGATTTCTTTCTCATGCCTAAAAGTTCTTTTCATGTCCTTATTGAAGTATCTCAAGTTCACATGTAAAATGTTCCTCTTGTTTCCCTTACTGGGCCTTCTGCTCACCCTTTCTTTTGATGTATGTCCCCAGGTTATGAGATGCAGTAATGAACCTAGAATGAACTTAAGGAGATGCCTTTCAAGTGTTTAAGAAGATTGTTTTATGTTGTTTTCATGTATTATGTTCCTGGTTTCCAAGACACTAGACCTTAAAGATCCTCAGTTTTGTGTAATGTAATGAAAGTTTATGTTATAAAATGGCGGGATGCAATAGTTGGTATCAAAGGATGGTTTAGTTATTTGTGGAAATTAGGATATAAAAACTTTAGGAAGAACCCTATATAAAAGTTTAAATATAGGAAAACTTCCTGGTATTTTGGTAAGTATTGAGTAAGTGGTCTATCAAACAAATACATCCCTATCTGGATACGAGCAGGTAGAGGCGGCTCTGGCACAGATGTACATAGGGGTAAAACCCGAAAACACTGCTTTGAGCTAGACTCGAACGGGAACTGGTGCACGATAACGGGCCTTGCTGCACTCTTGGTTATGACACTCCCGGGGGATATGTTTGGTTAATCACATGCTTTTTATGAATCATTATGAAGGAATTATAGAGAACTATAATTGTCTAAGCACGAAGTCTTAGTTAAAAGATTCATAAATGAAATAAGTTTCTCACTAAGGTTTTATTCTTTTAGAAAATGGCGGGCAATAGGAGAAATCGTGCCGATGGTGACCGCAATGCACCATGTGCTGACGGCCCTCCGATGGAAGCCGGAATGGAAACATTCATGCGAATGATGAACCAACTGACTCAAGTTATGAGTAATAACTTGAATCAAGCTTAGAGGCTGACCTCACCACGAAGGGAAAAACTTTCTGTTGAGTCCTTCATGCATCAACGACCGCCAACATTCAGTGGATCTACTGACCCATTGGTTGCGGAACAATGGATAAGCTCCATTGAAAATATCTTTTCTGTACTTCATTGTTCGGAACAAGAAAAAGTCACCCTTGCTATTTACCGCCTAGAGGGAGAAGCTGATCAGTGGTGGTCACTGATCAAAAACACGAAGCCACGAGGAGAGATGGAAGCTATGTAGTTGGAAGAATTTCGGGGGATTTTCTTTTACAAGTATTTCCCTCGTTCCATGAGGACGAAAATGGAGAAAGAGTTTCTCGAGCTGAAGCAGAAGGAGAACGAATCTATCGGAAGCTATGAGATGAACTTCACAAGGCTTTCCCATTATACCTCAAGCTTTGTCATGGACCCTAATGGGAAGGTTGATAGATTCTTTGGCAGACTACGACCACATCTGCGGAAGAATCTAGACAACAGGGACTACGATAGCTATGAAGAAATAGTTCGAAGTGCTATGAAAGTTGAACTAGAGTTTGGGGAGACACAGTGGTCTCACAAATCTAATGAGAAGAAGAGAACTCTAGAACCGAGCCTGGGAAGAAGTTTTGATCAGGAAAGAGGTGGAAAGCATATGCAACATGCCACATGCAATAAATGTGGGAAGAAGCATCCGGGGAACTGCTTGATCGGAAGTGGCAAGTGCTATAGGTGTGGAAAAGAAGGCCATATTTCTCGGAATTGTCGTTGTGATGTGAAGCCTCAAATTCCCAACACAAACGACAGAGGAAAGATGGTTCTGGCCCTACCCGAAGTCACATGCTTCAAGTGTGGACAGCTTGGGCACTTTGCTAATCAATGTCCAAATCCGAGGGCGGTGGAGGGGAATCACCATCAACCTCAGCAGAGGCCAAGGGAGCAAGGTCGTGCTTTCGCTATCACAACAACTGAAGTTGAAGTTCCAAACGATGTGGTAGTAGGTACTCTTGTTGTCCTCTCAAAACTAGCAAGTGCTTTATTTGATTCTGGTTCTACGCATTCCTTTATTTCTTCCAAGTTTGCAAAGAATATAGAATCAATCCCCTAATTGCTTGAGGTAGAGTTGTCAGTCAAGACTCCAAGTGGGATTATCCATGCATTAACAGTGTTTAGAGACTCTAGTGTTTACTTTGGTGAGCACAATCTTATCGCAAATCTAGTAGTCATCCCCATGATGGAATTCGACGTTATACTAGGGATGGACTGGCTCTCAAAGTATAATGCTAAGATCAAATGCAGAAGTAAGGAAATCTCAGTAGTCTTGAATGAACGACCTACAGTTATCTTCCAAGGAGAGATATCCCGAACTGATCCCTATCTAGAAGCACCTCCTATAGCTTTCTTTATGGAGTTAATCGGCGATGATGAAGAAGGGAAAGGGAGCATACAAATTGAAGATGTTCCGATTGTTCAGGAATACATGGATGTATTTCCGGAGGAGTTACCTGGACCTCCCCTAGAAAGAGAGGTAGAGTTCTCCATTGAACTCGTACCAGGGTCTCAACCGATATCAAAGACTCCGTATAGAATGGCAAATGTGGAGCTAGAGGAGCTAAAGAAACAACTCCAAGACTTGTTGGAGAAGGGGTTTATCCGACCGAGTGTGTCTCCTTGGGGAGCACCAGTTCTCTTTGTGAAGAAGAAGGATGGATCAATGCGGCTATGCATTGATTATAGAGAACTGAACGGGATCACAGTGAAGAACAGATACCCTCTTCCAAGAATTGATGATTTATTTGACCAACTTCGTGGGGCTCAATTATTCTCTAAGATTGACCTTCGATCTGGTTATCATCAACTAAGGGTGAAGAAGGAAGATATTCCAAAGACTGCCTTCCGATCAAGATATGGGCATTATGAGTTTACTGTTATGCCCTTCGGCTTGACAAATGCTCCTGCTATTTTCATGGATTTGATGAATAGAGTCTTTAAGGACTACCTTGATAACTTTGTGGTAGTTTTTATTGATGATATTTTGATATATTCAAAAAGTCGTGAGGAGCATGAAAATCATCTGAGGGTTATTTTGAAAACTCTACGGAAGGAGAGGCTCTTTGGGAAGTTCAGCAAGTATGAGTTTTGGTTACAACAAGTGGCTTTCTTGGGGAACATCGTAACCAATGAAGGAATCTCGGTTGACCCTGCAAAGACAATGGTTGTGGAGGAGTGGCCTCAACCCACAACAGTAACTGATATTCGTAGTTTCCTTGGTTTAGCGGGATATTATAGGAGGTTTGTGAAAAACATTTCACGGCTTTCTAATCCACTAACCAAGTTGACTCGAAAAGGGGTTAAGTTCATCTGGACAAAGGAATGCGAGGAAAGTTTCCAAGAGCTGAAGAAGAGATTGGTTACTGCACCTGTATTAACACTAACCTCTATCGGAGAAGGATTCGTTATTTTTATCGATGCATCTCTGAAAGGGCTTGGGTGCGTCCTCATGCAAAATGACAAAGTAATTGCTTATGCATCTCGACAGTTGAAGATTCATGAGCAGAATTATCCTACGCATGATCTAGAGCTGGCGGCAGTTGTTTTTGCTCTAAAGATATGGAGTCACTATCTTTATGGGTAGAAATGTGATATATACACTGACCACCAAAGTCTAAAGTATATTTTCACACAGAAAGAATTGAACATGAGACAAAGGAGATGGTTGGAGCTTATTAAAGACTATGATTGTTCAATTCATTATCACCCTGGAAGAGCAAACAAAGTCGCGGATGCGTTAAGCAGGAAAGATCCTGTTGTTCTGGCAACAATGAGGATCCTGGGAGATCCCTTGATTAAAGATCTAGTAAAACTGGACATGGGAATTATAAGGAAAGGGACATCATCAACCCTATCCCAAATGATTTCTCAACCTTCATTACTAGAGAAGATCAAGAAGGCTCAAAAAGAAGATCCTTTGCTGCAGGAGATGTTCGAGGCTGTAAAGGATGTGAAGTTCCCTGATTTCAATATTGATCAAGACGGTGTATTGAAATTTCATACAAGACTATGTGTTCCATCTATTCCGGAGATAAAGAAAGAACTGATGGATGAAGCTCATAGCTCTACTTTCTCTATACATCCGGGAAGCACTGAGATGTATAGAGACCTTCGTGATCATTATTGGTGGGATAACATGAAGAGGGAGATTGTCGATTACACTACAAGGTGCCTGGTGTGTCAGCAAGTAAAGGCAGAAAGACAACTTCCTAATGGGGTATTACAACCGCTACCCATACCAGTATGGAAGTGGGATAATATCACCATGGACTTTGTAACGGGTCTCCCAAAAACATCCAAAGGAAACAATGTGATATGGGTTATTGTGGACCGTCTCACCAAGACAGCCCATTTTATCTCTATTCGGGAAGATTTCTCTCTGGATCAGCTTGCCATGATATACGTGAAGGAAGTGGTAAGGCTGCATGGGGTACCACTATCCATCGTATCTGATCGTGACCCAAGATTCACATCAAAATTCTGGAGAAGTCTTCAGCATGCTCTGAATACTGAATTGAATTTTAGTACGGCCTATCATCCTCAAACTGATGGCCAATCTGAAAGGACTATTCAGACACTCGAAGACATGTTGAGATTATGCTCAATGGAATTTAAAGGTGGATGGGAACAACACCTCCCATTAGTGGAGTTCTCCTATAACAACAGCTTCCATGTGAGTATTCAGATGGCACCCTATGAAGCTCTGTATGGAAAGCGGTGTAGAACTCCTACTTGTTGGGATGAAACTGGTGAGAGGAATCTTCTTGGGCCTGATCTTGTGCAAGAAATGACAGAACAAGTTCATGCCATCCAGCAACACATAAAAGCTGCTCAGAGTCAGCAGAAGAGCTATGCTGACAATCGACGAAGAGACTTGGAGTTTGGTGTTGGTGACAAAGTCTTCCTTCGAATTTCTCCATGGAAGAGAGTCATGCGGTTTGGGAAGAAAGGGAAGCTCAGCCCTAGGTAAATTGGCCCCTATGAAATCCTTGATCGCATAGGAGCAGTGGCCTATCGTCTAGCACTTCCACTAAACCTATCTCAAGTTCACAATGTCTTCCATGTATCTCTCTTGAGGAAGTACATACCCGACCCTTCGCATGTACTGAACCCAGAGGTGGTACAACTTGAACATGACCTCTCTTATGAAGAGCAGCCAGTGGAGATCTTAGACCGTAGAGACAAGGTTCTACGAAACAAGACTACCCACCTTGTGAAAGTGTTGTGGAGGAATCATAAGTACGAAGAAGCGACTTGGGAGCCCGAGGAAACGATGAAGCAAAAGTACCCTCACCTTTTTGGCTAGGCCTCAAGTATAAATTTCGGGGATGAAATTTCTTAAGGGGGGAAGAATGTAACGACCCAATCTTTTTGAGTATTATATTAACTTACTCTTAATGATTTAATAAGACGTTAATGGTTAATGCAGAAAGGGGAGATGATGGCTTCATCCAGTAGACTCAACCCTTACGAAGCCCACTTATCAGAGCTTGGGAAGGAGGTAGCATCTGTGGGCTTCGCTTTGGACCAAGCCCAAGCCGAGCTCCAGCGTGTCAAGCGTGACCGAAAACGCTTGCAGGAGAAGTTCAAGTTAGTGGAGATTGCTACTAGGGCAATGTTATCTGAGACTCCCTCAGATTCTCTCACCATAGCACACCTTACACTTAGGTCTTATGCCAGTGTTATAAGGGGCTATGTGATGAGACCCTAGTTTCCTTGTGTAATCATTTTGGGTGAATAAATTGAGATTTCTTCCTTTAGTGATGTTTGTAAAATTTCAAATGTCTAGATAATTTTAGAATGTATTTTATTGATGAATTTTGAAAAAGGAATATTTTGAAATATTTATGTAAACCCTAAATAACTAATGATGTGTAATGATTTTCAAAAAATGGTCTTCTACAAAAGTGTTCATTAAGGAATTTGGAGTCTAATAAGATCAACTTAATTTTTGATGAATAGTAAATTATGAATAGTGATTTTATGCTTAGGATTAGTAATATGACCAAATGGATTAGTAATTTCACTCAAAGAAAGTTTTAATATAATTTAGACACCTAGATTAAGTAATGTGATTCAATAAAATGGTTAAATAACGGTTTCATAAATTATTATTCAAGTATTAGTTTTTCGGATGAATAGTGTTTTTTAATTAAAAATTTAATTAAAAATAATTAGAAAATTATTTTTATAAAAAGAACTTTATTTTTGAACTCAGAGCATCGATATTATGTTAAGGTAATTTTTGGGGATTTTTCTGAAAAAAATGAATTTTCGATGAATAGTGTTTTTATTTAAAAATTAAATTAAAAATATTTAGAAAATTATTTTTATAAAATGGATTTCATTTTTGAAATCAGAGCATTGATATTTGGTTAAGGTGAAATTTTGGGGTTATTCTGAGAAAGTTGAATTTTTCAGTGAATAGTAAAAATACAGTTTTAGGGTTTCGGTATGTTTAATGACATCATAATGGTGTCATGATGATGTCATTAGATCTTTTGAGGGTTGGCCGGCCAAGGGTGATGAATTATTGTTTTGGGGCCCCATGTGGCCTAACTCAATGATAAATGCCAAGGGAGAGCACATGGGTTTGAGAAAAGCACATGTGAGGTGTCCCTTGGCCATTAATGCTTTGTCCCCTCACTTTCCCTATAAATACCCACCCTTTCCTCCGTTAGTTTTCACTCCCAACTCTCCCCCAACGAAGTTCTGGTCTTATTACCTTCCAAAGAGTCCTCCCAAGGTGCCCCCAAGCCCTCAAGGTCCAATCCTTTGAGTTTCAAGAGTCACATTTTAAGGTAAGGGATCCGACCCCTCTCTTTCTTTTCATGTAATCTCTTTTATATCATTCATTTTATGCTCCATGTTTTTATGTGAGAGTATGTTCTTTTATATTCCTCTTAATGCCCTTGCATGTTTATATGATTAGAGATCCCCTCTTACTCTCATCATTTCGTTTTATGAAAGTTTATGTGACGCCGTTAGGCTGCCGAATTTTTACGGGATTCTTTCACCCTTCTCATTTTTCAAGTTCGATTTTCATGTCAAGTCTTTCAAGTTCCTTTTTATTATGTTGGGGTATTATCTCTATATCTATCATACGGATCTCTTATGATCATATGATGAGGGACCCTATTTGATCTTGTCAAATCATTTTTTTTGAAGTTAAGTGACGCCGTAAGGCTGCCGAATTTTCATAAGAGAAATCTAATCTTTTTCCTTCCATGTTTTTTTCATTTCAAATGGTATGTCCCTCAAATTTCATTACCATTTCCATATGTCCTTCTTATTCTTTCACCATACTGTTTTATGGATCATTTATGAGTGGGTGACACATGTCCCCTCTCATTTCAATGTTTTCTAAAACCCCGAAACTTAGCTGTTATGCTGCAGAATTTTCCCCTCAAAATGCCCCTCTCTTTTCTCAAAAATTATTTTATGTTATAAAGTGAATACTCAAAGCTCTTATTTCTACAAGGGTATTCACATATATATCAAAATGTTCCATTTTAAATTCTGGGATTTACATACATGAGACCCGCTTTCCCTTTCCGTGGGTTTAAAGTGACGTAAAGATCATGTCTTTAAAGCAGTTTTTAAAACGTTATGATTATGAAATGAAACCCATTTATTTTATGCTATGTGGGTTATTTATGAAATGTTTGATGATGATATATGTGGCTCACATGATAATAATGGCAAATTTAAGGGTGTGCCCTGATAGCGCTCCAATGCATTGGGTAATGATGTAACCACTAGAGATTACAATTTTTACGATACCTTGGTGAATAACCTTGGTAATTTTCAAATGACACCTTGGGGATGGACCTTGGTGATATGTTCATGATTTTCTATGTTAAATGATGTATCCACATCTTCAAGTTATGAAAAATGTTATTTTTATTATGAAATGCCTCATGATTTCTTTCTCATGCCTTAAAGTTCTTTTCATGTCCTTATTGAAGTATCTCAAGTTCACATGTAAAATGTTCCTCTTGTTTCCCTTACTGGGCCTTCTGCTCACCCTTTCTTTTGATGTATGTCCCCAGGTTATGAGATGCAGTAATGAACCTAGAATGAACTTAAGGAGACGCCTTTCATGTATTTAATAAGATTGTTTTATGTTGTTTTCATGTATTATGTTCCTGGTTTCCAAGACACTAGACCTTAAAGATCCTCAGTTTTGTGTAATGTAATGAAAGTTTATGTTATAAAATGGCGGGATGCAATACCCTCGCCCATGTGTTCTTAAATGGGACAAAGTTCAGTTGAAAATTTGGGGTTTTTGAGAAGATAAAGGCCAGTGGATATAAGAGTATGACCCACCTCGAGCTGCTCAGCCTGTTCTGTGCCAGAGCCTACAATTTTTCCGCTCTCTTAGGATCTTTTTTGGTGAGCATATGCTTCTGAGGGTCCCCCAACACCAAGACCTTCATCTTGGTCCTCCTCTTCTTCTTCATCAACTACAACTTATTCCCCTTCTTCCTCTTCTTCTTATCCTTCATCTTATTCTTCTTTCTCCCCTATACTTTCATCCTCGAATGGAAGCTTCTCTGGGTCAGGTTCCTGGCCATGCATCACTTTCACCAGGAGATGTGCTTCTTCATACTGCCCATGCTAGCATAAATACATATCCATAGCTATTAGGTATGCATGTCGGTGATGAAATTATACCCTATTCTTCATCTGGATGCACCCTATGTCTAGAAATTAGAGCCCGATGTGTACTAACCTCCACCACAATTCTTCAGTGGACATATATTGTCCTAGTTTTCTGAAAGAATACCATAGATAGGGGAATATATAATTGGTAGTCAGTTTTAGGAGGTACCTGAGTTTCTTTCCCGAAAGTTCCCTATCTAACCCACGAGGCCACACATGAGACCACCCTTCCCGAGAAGACGGAGGCATGTTCTCAACTTGCGATGATCCTGTCGATGAAGTACTGGCTTTTGCCATGCTAGCCACCCAACCCATTCTTTGTCTCACCTCTACCGTGGCACCTCGTCTACCTCCTTGGTCTTTGGGATCTGCACTATCCACCTGGATTTTCAAGATGAGTTTCCAAAGAATCGCCTAGGGATATGTTTTTGTCTATTGTTCTGCATAATCTGTTGACATGCCTAAACTGACATCGGTGGGGGGAAGAGTGATGATTTCTCCCAAGCCTTCCATTATAAACATAAGACATAGTTGAAGGATAATACAAGGATGATGTTCTTACCGAACCTCTGTATATAATTTCTTTGGCATCTATTACATGCACCCAAACTGCTGAGTGAAACTAGTCAGCACGTACGGTTCACAAAATATTTTACTATTAATCTGGGCTACTAGTAAACCACCGCCGATGCTTTTCAATTACTCCCTCTACTCTAATGGGCCCCACCCATCATCTACCATTTGAAAGACTAGGGTTCGGAATGGGTGGAAGTCGAATTGGGTGTGGCTGCTGATCTTGATCTTGATCCCTTCTTCTATGAACGTCGGAAGGGGGATTCCTTTAATGCTCAAGAGGGATGGTTGCATACCATTACTAGGGGAAATGGAATTTGGGAAGTCATACCCACCACAGTGGGATGCGACCCAGCTAGGAAGAATCTAGAACGGTTCACATATCCTCATGGGCATACTTCCCCTTGAGATACACCCCAAAATACTAAACAACCAATCCAACACTAGCACCCCTAGGTTAACCTTGTTCTTCAACTCCATAATCCCAAGCATCACTAGAATCCTTGGGTGGACCCCCAACCTTGTGTTCCTCACTGGAAACATCCAGCCGCTCAAAAATGCAGCAAGAACACTTGCATATCTTATATTTGGGTCCCGACTTTCATTTATGCCAATGCCCCATGATCGGTACTCTCCTACCTCCAGGACCCTACGGTATGATCCCACTTTTCCCCTCTAAGATTTGTTCGGGCATTGATTCCCTCAGCCTGGAATTTTTATAGTCATGTACTGCATCAGGAAAATGCTAAACCATTCTAAATAGGGTATTTCCTTAAGAATATATTTTATTTTTAGCTCCTTTTTAGCCGTCTCTAGAAGGTTCCATGACAGGATGGGAGTGTGTTTCCTATCGCCTTAGAAATTCCATGTCGAGAGGAAATCGTCATACTGGTATGCCTCCAAGGGGCTTCCCCCAAGGCAGTGGACGTCCCACAGACTGATTCCAACCTCCCCGTGATGGAGGTGGAAGGTGTTGGTACCAGGGGACCAGTGACTAAATAACTCTGCTAGCAGATCTTTCTTTCGTTAGAACTTGAACTGGGATGTCCAAAGAGCTTCAAAAATTCTGATATATTGCATCTCTGACCCAAACTCCTTGCATTCCTAGTGTACCCAGTATGCCAATGCCCATTCATTTTTGAAGTTCCCCCGGATCTGAAATCCCATTCTGGCCAATCCTTCTACTTGTCTATAATACTACTTTTGAAAGTACTTTCATAAAGATCAGTAGATTTCTCAAGAACCGGATCACTCCCTACAACAGTCCTAGTCTTCAGGTTTAGGACATAGCTGGATGTGTTCTATGTTTCCCTAGTGGGGTGGCTATTTTTCATGATATTGAACTATGAGAGACTATCTTCACGGGTCACCCATGACCGCGGTGTATCTCCCCCGAAGTCGGGCATCAACACCTCCTCAAAGTCCAAAATTCCACAACCGAAGGCTATCACTCATGAAATAATCATTTTGATATTACATAAGAATTTATAAAAGAATATGATTTTCAGAAACAACCCACCTCGAAAATAGAATTTGAGGGTTCATGATCATCTGAGTCCTCCTTGCAGTCGTAGTGGCCTTCCTCTTATCATCAGTCTGTTTGGAAGAATATTTTTTGAAATACCGAGGGATGGGCATGAAATAATAGAGATTTGGCATTTAGAATAAACAAATTCATGAAATAGTGTTGATCTGCATGAAAAAGGTAGGGTAGCGTGCAAAACCCAAAGTCGGCCATGAAAACATGCACGCGGATTGAGACCATTTTCACGGATGAGAGAAAAGCATGTGTCGTATGAAAAAAGTCAAAGTAGGGTTCTATGTGGGGGCCCTAAACCTATATATAGGCACGAACGCATATTACGTGTGCGAGAAAGAAGACTTCACACCCAAATATTGTTCTTGCGTGCCCCAAACAGGCACATCCACACTTTTCGGCGTGACCCCCAGAATTCAACCTTGGGGCCCCCTTTCAGCTCTGATTATGAGGGGGAATTTTTTGATGCTGAATTTCATATATGTATAGGATAGGGATGACAAAGAACAAAAAATGTATTTGTAGGGGAAGGAGAAGATTTCGTGACCTGAGAGGCAAGTGCGTGCAATATTCAGGGGATGCATGAAAAGGTCCCTTCGGCGTGAAAACTCTTGCGTGCCCAATGCGATGTCAAAGGAAGGCTTCCATGAAAACCCACCCAAAACTGCCAAAGGTGCTAGCATGCAAGAGTGTGGGGTTGCATGAAACACTTCTCCCAACGTGAAAAATCTTGCACGCCCAATGCGACGTTAAAGGGACCCTTGCGCGCCGAGGTGCTCAAAAATCAGATAAGGCCCGAGCGCGAAGTTACCCGGTGGGGCACAAAAAATTGCACGCCCAATGTAACGTCAATGGCATGCTTCCACAATGACCCCCCAGAAACCGCCAAAGGCACTGGCATGCAAAAGTATGATAGGCGCACAAACATTCCTCCGGAGTGCAAACCCTTGCGTCCCCAATGCGATGTCAAATAGTGATTTTCACATAGCTCTCCTTAAGAGCCACCTTCTAGGACTTAGTCTATAAAATGAAGCATCCCCCACCCTTCAAGGATGGTGACAGAAGAAGAAGTGATGCTCTGCTGCGCAAAAGACACCTCTTCCATGACTGCGTGAAAAACACTATGGCCTCAACATATTTGATCTTGCGCGATAGGTACCCCAAGGGTCCTCCTTCAGGTGGGCCCTCTTGGGCATGATCCTTGTTCATTTACTTTTAATATAATTCATTTGTGTAGAAAAGATCCCTCTTTCAAGAAAGTTCCCCCCTGCATCAGACCTACATTGCGCACACCCTTCTGGTTTGTGCGTGTCCTTTCAGTTTGCGCACAGATGTTCCATATTGGTTGTAGCCTCTCATTCTGCATGCACCCTTCCAGTTTGCACGCATATGTTCCATCTTTCATGCAGACTATCATCTTGTGTGTGTCCTTCCTTGTGTGCTCCATGTGTCATCCTTACCTTAAGGAACCATGTTTGAGCCTCTCTTATGCACAACACACCTATGTCGTGCATCTTTCTCACATAGGACCCTCCATGTTCTTAAGAAGTTATTTCAAAGTCCCCTAGGTGGTGCTTTATGTAGTGTTTCATACCCTTGTACTTCTTCATATAGGAACTCTGATGACTATTGCTTTTCACATAGCCACAGTAATGTGGTCACTTAATGGATCACTCCACAACACCCCCTCACATGACATTGCTGGTGCCTTCCCTTCAACAAGGGTTAAAGCATGCCAGTTATGTAAGTACTAGGGTTATGGAGTGAACCCGCCTCATCCGAGATTCAAGACGTTAAATTGCCAAGCGCTATTGTACTCATAACATGATGTTAAGTTTTGGCCACACCCCGTGCCTTCTGTATGGGGAGCCCCATCTCAGACATTCTCTATACCCACTTGTCTCCATGGGAGTGAGATATTCCTCACATGAAATGAGATCCTTTTTGATAGAGTGTATTCTACCCGCGGTGAAGGGAAACCACCTTGGTGTAAGCCCCCTAGCTTTATTGCAAGATTTAGTAGCCTTACTCCTCCTTTCTTCTTCCATTCCAACGACCATAGGGGGATAGGCATCGAGACCTTCATCATCCTATCCCACTCCCTCTAGTATTTATCTCCACCAGGCCTTCATCCTGGAGTAAGTTCCAATATCCATCTCCCTGGGTTGTGAACCATGCATAAGTCTCTATTTCCTCTTTGGGATATTAACCACGCGTAATCCTCTATTTCCTTTTTGGGTAGCAAACTGCACGTAACCCCAATCCAATTCCCACAGACACACCTTCCATGACGTGATCATCAAGTCATTGCTACCTCTTGTTTCTCACACCAAGCATAAATCACGTGGGCTTAGAGAAATCATTGACCATGGTATCCTCTTTGGTCCACCATAGAGTGTAATCCACCACACCATCCCGAACTACATGGACTTTGATATTTTTCAAGGAAACGTACGTAGGAAGCCTCCCTAAGGTTCAATCACAACAACCATTTGTCCTGACCCCCCCCCATCAAGTCAGCTCCCCAAAACCATCCCGAACTATGTGGAATTTGATCCTTGCCTAGGCAAGTTACGTAGGATGCCTTCTTGAGGTTCAAGACCAGCACCCATCGGTCCTAACAACTTCATGTTGTTCCACATTCTTCCCTCATGATGTTAAACTGTATGCCCCTTTTTGTCCCACAATACATTATAATGTACCCATTCAAACTACGAGAGATTTGATCATTGTCTCATAAGAAAGGTATGTAGGAAGCCTCCCTGAGGTCCAACCCCAACCAGCAGTAAGTTGTTGTGTTCCCCAACTAGTGGTAGGATGTTGTGTTCCCTGACCAACGGTAAGCCGTCATCAACCCCATTCAGTGGTATGTCATTGTGAACACCAACTAGAAGTAAGCCATTGTGTTCCCCTACTAGTGGTAATCTATTGTGTTCCCAGACCAACAGTAAGTCGTCGTTAACCCCATTCAGTGTTAAGCCATTGTAAACCCCATCCATGGGTAATCCATTGTGATACTCTAATCTATGGTAAGTCATTGTATTCCCCAATTGATAGTAATTAGTTCTATTTCAAAATCAACGGTAAGCCATTGTGTTCCCCAATCGACAGTAAGATATTCTTTTTCTCAATTGACGGTAAGCCATTGTGTTCCCCGGTCGACGGTAAGTCGTTGTCACCCCCATTCAACGGTAAGTCGTTTTAGTCTAAAATTGACGATAATTCGTTGTATTCCCCTTCACTAGGACCCACATCCTATGTCATTCTTAGTAAATTAAGACCATACTTGGGCTACTAACCACGTGTAATCCCTAGCATGTCATCGGTTCGTTGTCCTCTGCACACCCCCTGATTCTAAACCCCCATCTTGAACTATATGGGCTTTGATTCCCTTACAAGTCGATACGTAGGAAGCCTCATTGAGGCTCAATACCATCATCAATGTCTCATCATGGTACTTCCCTCGAGCCTATGTGTTTCGGGAAGGTCATGACCCAACCCGGAGGTTCCACTTCCTCTGAGTTCCCTTCTCACGGGCTGCCTCCTCAAGTGTCCCATTACCCAACCGAACTACACAGACTTTGATTCCCTACCACGGGGATACATAGGAAGTATCTATGAGGCTCAAGCCCAGATCTACCCTCACCTTCATGATGGTTCCATATCATTCCCCCACTAATTCATTCAACTCTCCATCATCCAACCTGATTCTTACCCAGGCCGCCACATCTGAGTGAGATCATGCCAATTCACCTCTTCACTGCTATTAGAAGAACTCGGGTAAATAACCATGTGTTATCCCTAGCATTAGTGTTCTATCTAGAGGTTTCACCTATCTGATCCACTCTAGTCTGTATTCTGATCATACCAATTTTTCCCCACTAGACATTAAACTCGCAGCATACCCTATGTTAAACATTGGAAGATGATGAAATCCTCAGAGACATGATTATGACATATAATTCCCCGCACTCGATGTGGGATGCCTCGAGATTTAGCAACATGAGAATCCATATAATAAATGGTAGAAACCCAGACGTTCCAGTGTTCCAGTGCCCAGACATGCTAGTGATGTCCAACGTGACTACTCCCCTGAACGAAGGTTGCTACCCTGACTGGACCCCTTGGAATGTCCCCACAGAAGCATTGAAATTAACTGGTGTCCGTGAAGACATAGAAATTGGAAAATTTTCACAAACAACATCTTGATATATAAGGGAGACCCGGACTAGGTAGCAAGCTCTAGGGAGGAATCCATGGAAGGAGAAACCGGCATCCTGTCATCCAGTTTCAATCATGGAGAAAACATCCCTGAACAGGTGGTGGATATCACCCACCTTTGGAAAGAGGGAATGTAGGGAAATGATCAGTGCATCCTACTCCTTTGAAACGGATGGATGCACGTTCCAATACGAAAGCGTTAGAAACAGTATGCAACAACCCCAGCAGTACTATCCACTAGAGCAGTTTCCATATATGCATATAGGTCATGGGCCTTATTTTAATCATGAGTAGAAATTTATGCCCCCCCCCTCCTCAAGAAATACTACCCACACACTGTACCATTATGAAGTACGATCTTCCATTTATCCATGGAGTAGATATAGGTATTGTCAGATCGCCAGTTCAATCCCAACAATTTGAGATCAAGACTGCCATCATGCAGGTCATCTAAAATTTGGTTCAGTTTGTAGGATTACCAAGTGAATACCCAAACACTCATCTCTTAAATTTTCAGGAGATTTGTGACACACTCTGTTACCATGGGGTGTCTGAGGATTTTATTTTCCTTCACATATTCCCTGTATCAATATGGGATTAAGTGAAGGAATGGATTAACATATTGACTTAATGCTCTATCCTCCCCTGGGAGGCATTTCCAAAGGTTTTTTTGTCAAAATATTTCCCACCATCCAATATGGTGACATTGAGGAATGAAATTCACAACTTTCAACAACAAGATTCAGATTCACTGTATGAATCATGTGAGTATTTCAAAAAAAAATTAAATAAGTTACCTCATGAGGGACTCTCATTGTGGATGGAAGTCTAAATATTCTATGTAGGTCTTATGAAAAACACCAAATTAGTTGTGGATGCAGCTGTAGGAGGAATGGTGATGAGGAAATACTAGGAAGAACTCTTTGACTTTCTAGAAGATATGTCAGCAAATAGATTCCAATGGAACTCTGAGGAGGGGTACTCAAAAGTGGGGGAAAGCATAACATTGATGATAATAAGATTCTTGTTTCCCATCTCAATGTTGTTTCCAGGAATATTGATGTGTTTAATATTAAAAATTCATTTCATGTTCAAGCGTTAAATCACCTAGCATGCAGCGAATGTGGTGACAATAACATCATGGGAGAATGCTTGGGGACAAGTGAAGATCCTTCAACAAGTGAGGTAAGATATGTTTCTCAAAACATAGGTTAAAACATGTATCCTCAATATTAAAACAGGTCATGGAAAGATAAAGAAAACACGTTGTGGGGATAGAAAGAACAAAACTCCAAACCCCACCCCCAAAGGCCAACCTGTTATGTTCAATAGCAGTATAAAAATTCCTATCCTAGGCAGTAGAAGTGATCCTTCCCAAAAAGGGTATCAAAAACCTCATCCTGTTCAACAACCTTGGCAGCCAAAACCTCAACCGGCTGCACAATAACCTCAGCAGGAACACCCATCAAATCAATAGGAAATGCATTCAAAATTCAAAACAACTACAGAGATAAGATTTTAGAATCAAGAGGAATCTATTGTAAGCCTTGAGAATAAAATTGGGTATCTTGATAATCATCCCTCTTAATGAAAACTCGGTACACTACAAGGTAAAACTAAGACAAACCACAAGAGTAGGAAAATGTTGTCACTCTATGATGTAGGGTGGAGCTACCCTAGAAAATAACTAAAAATCAAGGTGAGGCCAAAAATACAGCTCCACCCACAGCCACTTAGAATAATAAAGTTGATGTCAAGGAGTCCCCTCAACACAAGTCCTATTAAAAGGGAAGGAGGTAGTAAATGGTAGAGAAAATAGGTGGTCAAACCTTATAAACCCATCTTACCATTTCTCACATAAAATAAGTAGAGCCAGCTGGATCAGTAGTTTACAAAATTCATGGAGGTATTCTAGATACTTCACATCAATATTTCTTTTGCCATGGAATTGAATCAAATTCCCACATATAAAAATTTCATGAGGTAAATACTCTCATACATGATGAATATAGAAGATTTTAGAACCATTCCTCTCAATAAATAATGCCCAGTGGTGGTTCATCACTCTATTCCTCCAAAAAACCAGATCCAAGAAGTTTAAAAATCCCTTTCAAAATCAGATCTTGTGAGTTTGGGAAGGCCCTTTATGACTTTGAGGGGTCATATTCAATATTATTCTCTTTTGAGTCTTTAAGAATCCGGGTTTGAATAATCTAAAACCAAATCAAGTGGAATTATAGATGGGAGATCGCTCCATTAAATATCCTAGAGGGATACTTGAGGATTTTCTAGAGAAAGTGGGAATGATGATTCTTCCAACTAATTTTATCATACATTACATACAGGAAGACCAAGATGTACCTATTATTCTGGGAAGACCCTTCTTAGTTACTAGGGAAGTTTTGATTGATGTTCACTAAGGTAAATTGATCTTTATATTAGGAGATGAAAAGGTATCCTACAACATCCTCAAAGTTGTTAAGTAAGTATCACTTAAGGAAAATGAGGGTTCTTATGAATTAACTATAATGGATGATCACTTTGGACACATTAGAGACTACATTGGATGTTGTTCTATAACCAATGAACAAGCCATCAAGGAAATTCATCCTGATTATGAACCAGAGGAGCTACAATTCATCGCAGGTTAGGGCAATCATTATTGACAGTGTAAACTTATTCTAGATATTCTAGATTGGGATAAGGTAAAACTGATTGTTCCTTCAGTTCTTAATTCCCCAAAACATGAACTAAAACCTCACCCATATCCTTTTAAAATATGGGAACTTAGGTGATAAACACATGCTTCTAGTTATACTCAACGTATCAATCTCTCAATAGAAAGAACATAAGCTTGTAAAGGATCTAAACCAAAGAAAAAAAAGAATATTGGGTGGACAGTGTTTGATCATAAAGTGATTGGTCTGACCATTTTTACTCATAAGGTTCTACTTGAGGAAGGATCCAAGCCTTCTCAATAGCCGAAATGACGGCTAAACCCTCCAATGAAGGAGGTTGAGAAGAAAGAAGTTATCAAGTTATTAGATGTGGGAATCATCTACCCCATCTCTAATAGCCAATGGGTGAGTCCTTTACAAGTGGTGCACAAAAAGGGGGGTATCACCGTGTTTACCACTGATAAAAATGAACTCATCCCTATAAGAACGGTCACAGAATAGAGAGTATGTGTGGACTTTAGAAGACATAATTATTTCACATGGAAAGATCACTTCACACTTCCTTTCATGGATTATATGTTGGATTTATTGGCAGGGCACGAGTTCTATTGCTTTGTAGATGGTTATTCTGGCTATAACCAAATTTATATTTTCCTTAAATACCCGGAGAATAGAACTTTCAAATTCCCATATGGAACTTCTCTTTATTGATGGATGGTCATTGGCATGTGAAATGCTCTATCCACCTTCAAACGGTGCATGTTAGTAAAATTCCATGACATGGAATAGCTAATTCTAGAAGTCTTTATGGGTGATTTTTCAGTCTATGTAAAATCATTCAACAGCTATTTGAGAAATACGTAATTGGCCCTAGAATGGTGTAAACACCCCAATATGGTTTTGAACTGGGAGAAATTTTACTTTATAGTGAATAATGGTATCATCTTAGACTACCAGATTTCCATGAAAGGAATTGAAGTTGACCCTATGAAGATTGAAGTCATACCAAAACTCCCCATTCTAAATTTTTTATGAGCAATCTGATGTTTTCATGGCAATGCAGGTTTTTAGAGAATATACGCTCAGGACTTTTCGAAGATAGATCAACCACTAAACAAACTCCTTTCAAAAGTTGATATATTCGAATTTTAAGAAACATGCACCATATCCTTTCAAATCTTGAAGCAATGATTATTTGAATAACCTATCATGATTTCCCCAATCTGGGAGTAACAATTCAAAATCAAGTGTGACCCAAGTCATTATGAAGTGGAATTAGTTCTTGGAAAATGGTTTAATCGTATCTTTAGACTTATATATTATGCCATTAGAGCCCTAAAAGAAGAACAAATTAATTACAACACCACAGAGAAAGAAATTCTAGCAATAGTTTTTGCATTTGATAGGTTCTAATGTTATTTGGTACTATCAAAAGTTGTTTTTTATACTGACCATGCAACACTCAAATATTTGATGAACAAGATGTATGTCAAACCATGTCTCATCCGTTGGGTGATTCTATTCCAAGAGATTGAATTGGAAATCTATGATAATAAAGTAATTGAATATGTTTTCACAGGTCATCTATCTCATCTAGAATTTCCTCATTTGGATATAGAGGATGATAGAGAAATCAAGGAGGACTTACCATACAAGAATATTTTCTCAGTTGGAGTTAAACCACTCCCATGGAATGCTGACATCACCAATTACTTGGTTATGGGAGTCACTCATCCTGATCTTAAATTCTAAAAAAATGATTTCTATTTGAAGTAAAAAAGATATTTCTGGGAATACCCACTACTCTTTCGTTCATGTGGTTATAGGGTGATCCACCACTGCATCCTAGAAGAAGAAATTAAATGAATTATGGGTTTTTTAATTCTTCACCATCTGGTGGGGCATCACGGGTGAGACTGAATGGTAGAAAAATTTTGAAATCTAGTTTATTTTCACCATGTGCAAGGATGCCAGATATTTTGTACCACACTGTGATGTGTGTCAGCAAGCAGGTAACATGGGGCACTGAATTGAAATTCCTCAACACCCCAACCTTGAGGTCGGGGTCTTAAATGTATGGGGTATTGATTTAATGGGACCCTTCCCCCCATTATTTTGAAACTCATACATTCTGGTTTGTGTGGATTATGTATCTAAATGGGTTGAAGATACATACATGATACACAACACATCAAAGTTCATAATTGTGTTCTTGAAGAAGAATATTTTCAGTAGGTTCGGTGTTTCACAGGTTCTGATAAGTGATTGAGGGATGCATTTTGAAAAATTCATTAATGAAGAATGTTCTCATGAAGTACAGAGTTAGGTATAACATAGGTACACATTATCATCCCTAATCCGTTGGCCAAGTGGAGGTATCAAACTGAGAAACAAAGAAAATCCTACAGAAAACTGTGGGAGCATTAAGGAAGGACTAGTCCAAGAAGCTTGATAATGCATTCTTGGCATACCAGACTGCCTTCAAGACACCTCTAGGTAATTACCCATTCCATTTAATCTACAAAAATCCATTTCATTTACTAGTGGAACATGAGCATAAATCATACTAGGATGTGATGGCCTTGAATTATGATTTAAAGGTTATAGAAGATAAAGAGAAGTTTTAACTAACAGAGCTCAATGAAATTCAGTGGGTTGAATATGAGAATGAAAATATGTATAAAGAAATGACAAAGATGGTCCATGACCACATGATCTCTTGGAATTCATTCTATCTTGGCAATAAGGTACTATTATTTTACTCCTGTTTGAGATTGTTTCCTGGAAAATTGAAGTCATAGTAGTTGGGGCCTTTCTGAGTGATCAAGGTCATCCACCATGGTGAGGTGTATGTAGCTGGAGTTGATGGTAAAGAATTTAAGGTGAATGGGTATTGTCTCAAACCCTATCTTAACATGTAGTAAATGGTGGGTATGATCTCTACTATAAAATCTAGGTAGCAAGAGTCTCAGGTAAGGTTGATCCAACGACCTAAAATAAAGGATCTTCATGGGAGGCAACCTAGAGATTACATGTTGTGTATCACCTTTTAACATGGCATGTACATTATTTTTTAATATAAATTATAATATAACCACTAGTAAAAGTAAATATTAATTAACTTAATAAATGGGGCTGATGCATGTGATTTTAGTAAGGTCACTAGAATGTATCCAAGTCGTCACCGGTTCGAATCACTCCATACCTGCCTTGGATATGGGGTTCATCATTTTTGAACCCCTGTTTAATTAAATGGTTTGTGAGTAATTTTCAAAACAAAATATAAGTTTTTTAAATAAAATAATACCCAAGCTGGTGATGGACTGGCTGGCTAGGGTCTTCACCCTCTAATCCAAAAGACTTGGATTCAAATCTTGAAAATCAAGCCAATTCCAACATTTCTCATATTAATAAAACTACACGATATGAATTTCAATATAAATCATGTTCACAATGTATTCATTCATAATTTAAACATTTTTACCAATAATAAATTACATGTTGGTGATGTTGGGTGGTTGGAAGAGTCTCGGCTCTGGATTCCAAAGACTCGGGTTCAAACTCAGCTAATCTCCCCCCTTCATCCAAATCATTAAAATTAATACCACACGTAGGGAGTTTTCTTAGTTTCATGTTGACCTAAACCTATACATTAATTATTAAAGGTTCATAAAACCATGCAGCAATACAACCTTCACTCTAGTGGTTGAGGGCTTGCATTCAGAACGGCCAGTCACCTGTTCGAATTGCTCCCCAAGCACTGAAATGTAGGTTGTAGTTCTCTTTTTAAAATTTTAGGTTACACGACATGTCATCCTTGATAAACTATGTGTATAGGTTTATTTTAGTTGATATATATTATATTTTTCTATATGCATGTTAGTATTGTATTGGTGTTAAAAAAACACATACATGGCATGTGGTACCTCAGAGATGCCATGTGGTTTGAGTATAAAGGTCGGGAACCCTACCCGTCCTAACCCCATGTCAATCACCCCCTCCCCGTTTCTTTCTCCCAAACACATCCATCCACCTAAATCTCCTTCAATATTTTATTTTTTTCCATTTATATTCTCAATTTCTTCAGCATTTTGATCCTCACTCCAGGTACTCTATTCTCGACCCTTTATTTCGTGGTTTTAGTTGTGTTTATGTCGAATTCTGGATCAAGCGATCATTCAGCTTCAACCCACAGTACACATGTTGAATGAATAACACACTCCATGTACGTATTTTACATGGAAACTTGCACACATTTCTATAATTTGAAATGCACGTGGAGTGTATATTTGGTACATGTTGTGTATGGTGCATGTGTCTGACCTTCAAGAGCTACCTGTGTACTGACCCAAATAGACCTAATCCCATGTCTTTACACACGACGTGTATGTTTGGTACATGCCATGTACCCTGTTCATCAGCAGCTACCCATGTAGCGGGAATACATGATTTGTATGCCATGTTCTCACATAGGATGTGTTTTTCTCACACATATCATATACTTTTGTCTTTAGCACATTTGTGCCAAACCCATGTACGGGAACTCACACAGGTTGCACCCCATTTTCTTATACAAGGAATGCATGCTATATGACACACTGTGTATTGGAAAAATCACTATCACATTCCAACTTGGTGTTTCTATCTAGAATACATGGATTCTTTATCGGATCATCATACATGTTGTGTACACCTAACCACACACTATGTATATTTGTTTTTCAAATTTGTCACATTTTATTTCTTCTTATTCCTTTTATTTTTCTTCTTTTATTTTATTTTTTTATAGATATGAAAGGTGATGATCACATGAGTAAGAAGCTTCCCTCTTCCACTACTGAGGGATAGATACCCCATCACTATCAATTTCATCTTTGGTATTCGAAGAGGCCCGCATTCGATTTCCCAGTTTTCTAGCCACCAACGTTGGCAGCACTACCTCATCTTCCACCGACACCTCCATCAGCGACATCTGATAGTTGGTTAGATTCAATGACACCCACTTCATCCACCACTAATCCTAATACAGTTGCTAACACACCATCCACTATAGTTGAGAGCTCCGGTTCCATAGTTACCCTTTATAACTTTGTACCTTCGGGGTCGAGCACTACTTTAGCATATCTGCATGAGCCCACTTTGGCATCAATTGCTCCACCACCAGTATCCACTACTGGCCCAAACACACCAGTAGATATAGCCCCACCTCATCCCACATAGGCTGCAGCCAACCTTAGCTACATCCCTGCATGATCTCTTATGAGGGACTCCCTACCGCATACCGATTATGACACTTTTCACAGAGGATGATCCAGTTGAGCGATACTTTCTCGATATTAGCATTCCATAATGTATCAAAATATAGGAGGATATAGATGTTATCCTTGGCCATTCACATCTACTCAAGACACTCCATGTCAGTACTCTGGCCTATAAAGATTTATTTTTTGAGATTATCTCGAACTTCAAGTTTGACAGGCCCATCAATTTACAGACACCCACCGATACAGCAACCCCAGTTCGATTTTGGCTGGGCGTGCACAATTTTTACATGAACATATCTGAGTTTGGATGAGGGTGTGACTTATACACCCATCCTTCCACCCCACCTCTTATCTCCACCCTTACCTGCCCTGAGAGCTCTAACGTCATCACCATGTGGCGGGAGCTTGTAGTGCCTAACCATAGGTACACCCGACATCCCATGAGATCACGCTCATCATTTCCCCTCCTCTTCATTTCCTACATCGGTGTTTTAGTTCCATCCTATTTCCCCTCCATGATGATATGGGTGTCATTTCTAGGTGATACATAGAGATTCTAACCATTTTCATCTGGTATGATTACTATGACCTCTCTTGTCTTGTAGCCACCTATTTCTATTCCATGATCCATGGCTGTCATAGAAACCTAAACGATGGATTATATGCCACCCTATTTGTACACCACCTAGGTGTTTTTGATACGTCTCTCCCTCATGAACCCTTAGGCTTTACTTAGTGTCTCGACTTCCTCATTCTTATCTACATGAGGATGGTTGATCATAGGGGTAATGGATAGGTGCTTGAGCAGAATGACCCATCTCCCGTGGGGGAGAGAGATGACCCAGCTGCTCACGATGGTGTTTCTAAGAAGGTCCCACCCCATCCACCAATGGATGTTCCTTCACCACCTAACCCCACTTCTTACTCCCTTCCATCTTCTTCCACAATTCCATCTTCTTCTATGCCCTCCAAATCCCCACCTCCACCCACACCTTCAACTGATCTTCCCATCACCCTCAGTCTATCCATGATGGACTACCATCCAGACATCCTTAAGCACCATCATACTACCATCCAACCGTCCCAAATATGGATTCAACAGCCATTGGGGTTTTTCCTCAAATTTATAACCTTCAGTTACCCCCAACACCTGCTCCTCCCTCTACTACTCCACTTTCTACAACCTTGGCCTCGATGATGGCACTGGCCACTGATTCTATTCTCTTATCCACTTCTAACCAAGATTCTCCTACAACTACATCCCACTAGGATGTATCAATATATCCTCTCATACAGGGTGTTGATCTTGTGTCTTCGGATACTATTCCTCGTCCTACTGTGATGGTTGTTCGTATTTCACCTTCCACTCTGAGTACAGAGAAGGGGACTCTCGTTTCCCCTATGGGTGGTCCTTCTCTGATGGATACTCTTATTGCTGATGATGCCTCGTCTGAGGGCACCCCATTACTTGTTTTTGGAACATTATATTTTATTATGTATATCTATTTTGTGATATACACGTGCTATGATGATTCATTTCTCTTCATAGTTATATTTATTTCTCCTCACCAGTCATAGGTTCCATGGATGATTTTATGGCACTTTTATTTCTACTATATTCCATATTTCTCGACTCACTATGAGGGGAGTATTATTTCGGAGTTTCATTTTCATTTTTCATTTGGCTTTAATTCTTTCACTACTTTCCCTCATCCTGTCCTCCCATGTGTCCTCCCTTATTCTCCTCTACATTGGATTTGCACTTAGAGGACCATACAAAATATTAATTGTGGGGGAAATTCTCTAAATACACTAGTATTTTACCTTGAATTTATATTGGAGACATCATTAATATTTGAAATATTTTAGAATGTGGAATTTTTTTTGATTAATTATAATTAAAAATAGTATAGAAATAAAATGTAATTTTAATAGTTACATGCTTATTTTAAATTTATAAGTATTTTTAAATGATTGATTATATAGTTTGATTCTGTATTTAATGTCTTGGAAATTTACATTTATTAGTCTGGTCATTTGTACTCATGTCGTGAACTGATTAACATTTTATTTCTCCTCATTCCTGAGAGGAATTGTATGCACTTTTGACATATTTCTTCATATACCATATTTCTTGAGAGAATCGTAGGATATGCATAACTACCATAAATCCCTAGGGTTACTCTTCAAAACATGAATATTTTTTAATCACAATAAAATGATTGAGGTATTTTATTGTTTTTCACCCCCAAATACATTGAGACCTACCCTACACATTATATTCATAAAACATATGGAAACCATGACCTGCCTTGATAGGAAGACACATTACAAGCCTATTTACCCTTCCTATCTTATTTTTTTCATGATTTTTCATGATTTTTCATTTGATATTTAGAGAGGTACTTTTTTAGCTATTCATGGTAACTTTTGGTACGCCACCATGAAATTAACTATGAGGGATAATGTCTCCTGTTCTTTGGAAAGAAATGTTCCAAACCACTATTTATTGTATTATTGGTGGCCCTTGTTAAAAAGGTATTGAAAATTTTAGAAGAGGGACCACATTCATTTGTTACACATTATTGATGGTTTATGGACCCATGTTGGTAAGGGAGTATCATGGTGATGATACTCCTGGAGAGATGTTGATTGGGGATGCATTTTCAGTAAGATTTTATTTTGAATATCATGCATTACTATTTAATAATTCAGCCTCCTTTTTTCAAGGATCTCGGATTATTTTTTCCATCATTAAATTCTAACCCTTAGCCT
Organism: Viscum album; assembly: GCA_963277665.1. Lineage (NCBI taxonomy): Eukaryota > Viridiplantae > Streptophyta > Magnoliopsida > Santalales > Viscaceae > Viscum > Viscum album. The sequence continues at coordinate 602,254,125 of OY728155.1, read as the reverse complement.
CAAAAATATTTGAACCATATTGAAATCCCTCATGATTATTGTGATTTAACTTATGAAGTGGATAATGAGAACACTTTAAAGCCTATGAACAGACTACATATACTTAAAATTTAGCATAACTCTGATAAAATATTCTTGAGTGATGAGTGTGGTACCCTTTAGTGAAGTAAATCATCAAGTGGAATGTTTAATTATGAAAAGTTAAATAATGTGGATAAAAGAGAACAAAAATAATTAATTGGATTATATAGGAGGCATGATTAAAATATATTTGGAATTGAAATATGTTTTGTGCCTTTTAAAATACTCTACTATGGATATACTATTTATAAGTATAATTAGTTGAATGATTCCATTTTCATAGTATGGATTCTGTTGATTGGATGTTTATATTTGAATTGAGGGAAATAAAATAGCTATTTGTGGGGGAGTTTGATGTGCCTAATTTGTGTATACATATTAATAAATTCTATTGAATATGAAAACATGTTTTCACCAAATATATATGTTGTTTTGGAGATAAAATGATTTAATTTGGTGATCATGATGATTTTCATAAGTTTTACATCCTAAGACACAAATTGGGGATGATCAGAACAAAAACATAATTTATACACAACATGAACTTTGTATATACATGTTGTGTACCATTGTCCTAACACAGATCAACCAGACCAAGTGCACGCCCACGTTATCGACTAAGAAACACACGCCGTGTACAATCGATTTACACACCATGTCCTCCATTCCAGAAGTGGTTGGTGGATCAATTTGATACTAAATTCCATGTGGGGTGGTGCAACTTTTCATTTACTCCCACCAACCAACCACCAATGCCTTTAAAGTCAAGGGAGGCATGGAAGATCACCTACCAGTGGTGAATGAGGATCCAAGTAAAGTTATCCTTACTACACACCATGCAATTTATGGTACATGCCATGTATTTTTTAATAATATAAATAAGAGGATAGGACCTCTGATTTTGACACACAGGAGGATGGGACAACTAGAGAGACAAATCAGGAGAAGAAATGAGATATAATAAGAGAGATAAAGAGAAAGAGGGAAGAGAAGAGAGGATTTTTTGTCGCTCATCCTTCCCGACGATCTTCAATACAAATCTTTTGTGATGTTTTATTCAGGTATTAGAAGTCTATTAGTTATTAGCTACTCCATGTGTAGATAAATCACTCTTGTGTTGGGTCTGTGGATGATTATGAGTCATTATTAATCAATTGTCTTATTATATTTTTATTAATTATGTTTCTCTTATAATCCCTCAAATTTTATTGCTAAATATCTATGGAAACCTAGTGTCAGAACAAGAACATAATTACTAGAGATCTTTAGAGGAATTAAGACAAAATACACCCATGATCATTGCGTGAAATTATCATCACAAAATGGCAAGAAATTAATAAAATTAATAGGAATCAAATTCCAAACCAAAGAATTATTCTCTATTAATTCAAACAAAACTCACCAGACCAGGAGGGTTCTGTTATATTTTAATCCCAAAGATGTGAGTTATTATGAACCACGCAACATGATAAGAAAATTGATTTATCAATGACCTTAAAAATTCTATGCCATGATGTATTCTTCCCATTTACCATCAGAATCAATTTTAAGTTTTTCTTTATTTTTAAATGAATTCATCAAGAAATAGAATAATCCATTATATTATGTTTAAAACATCAAATATTAGATCTAAATTCAGTTAATATTCACTTAATTAATCAGAAACTATAGAAACAGAACACAGTGACTCTCTCCCCTTATGGATGGACACCGTACTTTCACTATACTAGTTATAAGTTTGGGTATTTCAATTTGTCCTGCTAAAATTAACACATTGGATGAAACGAGACCAAAACCCTATAATATGTTTGATATAAGGAGTTTCTTGTTACTTTTTGGACATTATAGGTGTTTCATATAGGAATTATCATGCCTTTTATCAACTCTTACTGTCCATACAAATAATTTTGTTATGTTCCTATGGTTATAAGCATGTAAGAAATCCATTTAGGAGCTGAAATGGAGGCTTTTCTCAGCACCTATTCAAACTCTTCCAGAGCTAGAAAGAGGTTATATCATCTTATGTGATGAATCAGGCATAGACCTAGTAGAATTAATGTTGCAAGTGGGAAGATTCATTACGTAATGATCTCGATAGATGAGGCCTCATGAGATAAACTACCCGACACATGACCTTGATCTAGCAGCAGTTGTCCATGCCTTACATTGTTTGGAGACACTATATTTTAGGTGAGAACTTTATGGTCTACATGTAACTCAAGAGACTCAAATATATATTTTCACAGTAGGTCTTGAATCTCAGACAACATTGATGATTTAAATATCTACAATCCTTTGATTTTAATACTTATTATATGCTTGGAAGGGGCACTGTGGTTGTTGATGATCTAATCCCAAAAACATAAGAATATGCTATAAAATAACCCAATGACAAATGAAATTTAATGGATCTCTTTTCTAAGAATCATATAGAGTTTCATGATATTCATGATCAGATTTTACTCTCAGCCTTGATAGTTACTTATTTTCTCCTTTTTAAGGTAAAGGGAAGACAATTTTCAGATCCTGATGGCTTGGTTCTCTGTGAAAGTATATCAGGAGTTGAACTTCCTTTAGATTGGTTTATGGACATAGATGACATACTACATATTCATGGGAATATCTGGGTTCCTATAAATATGATATGGGATTTGATTTAAGAGTCACAAACTCTTAATTGGGCAGTTTATCCTAGATTCTCCAAAATGAATTGAGACATGCAACGTCGGTATTCGTGGCTTGGGTTGAAATGTCAGATATCATGATTTATCACTAAGTTCTCCACCTATCAGTAGGTGAAGGTAGAGAATCAGAGACCTACAGTATTTTTACATCCTTTTCTAGACCCGAAATGGAAATGGGAAGACATTTATATGGATTTCTTAGTCGTCTTACCAAGCTCGCTAAGGGGTAGCTATGTTTTTAGGTAGTCATTGACCTACTTACAAAAGTATCCCACTTAATTACTATTCAGGAGACATTATAAATTGATTAGTTGGGAATAATGTATGTTTCTTAGATCATAAAACTACATGGGGGTACCTCTTAATATCATTTCAGATAGGGATTCTCATTTCATTTCACAGTTCTGGAAGGGCTTATAGAAATATTTGCGTACACATGTGCTTCTAAGAACATCTTTTCAGCATCATATCAATGGGAAGATAAAATGGTTGATACCAATTGAAGAGGACATTCTCTAAGAATATTTCTTTGATATCAATGGTTCTTGGGGAAAGAATATCCCTCTCATTGATTTCTCCTATAATAATAGCTTTTAAGAGATTGTTCAAATGGATCCTTTGGAGGCCTTATATGGTAGGCCGTTTTTCACACCTACGGTAGATAGAGGTAGGTGAGGTATCCATAATAGGTCCTTGTCTCATATAGGAGACATTGGATTAGGTTCAGGTGATCAGTAATCATATGAATACTACTCTATATATATAGAAATATTATTCCAATCACCATCAACAACCTTTAGAGTTTGAGGTCCGAGATCTTGTTTTCCAATGGGTATCACCCAGTCTAGGGAATAGACAATTAGAGAAGCAAGGTAAGTCGTCACCTCATTATGTAGGGTTCTTTGAGATTTTGGAAAGAGTTGGGATAGTGGCTTGTCAATTTTTACTACCTCATAGGTACCATGGTATGAACACCATCTTCCTCGTTTCAAATATTCACCAATATCATGCCAACCCATGTCATACCTTTGATACTGAGTAAGTTGAGTTATATGTTGATGCCACCTTTGAGGAGTATACATTGAACATTGATGAATGGATCATGAAGTCTCTATGAGGCTATTATATCTCTCTAGTACTAGTACTATGGTAGCACGACCACATGAATGATGAGACTTGGGAGAGGGAGGTTGAAATAAGTTTCCAGTGGTCAGAGTTGTTCTCAGACAGTGTATCTCCACCCTTTTAAGGTGAACACGGGGATGAGTTCATTTAAGGGGGATGACTATAAGAACCCAGTCATTCACTCATGTATATATCCTTTAAATTTAATTCTATTTAATTATTTTGGCCCTAATATGAAAGCCGAATGAGTTGGGAAAGGTTCCAATTGTGTCTGGAGAAGTTTTGAAGCCAATAATCCATCCTTTTGGGGGAAATGGGCATGTCACATGGTTTGAGGAAACTATGTGGCTAGGCAACACTATTATATCGAATAGTGTGTATGGTCTACATTTTCAGTAAGATCCATCTAGAATGGTTAGTGCATGGTTTCTCAAACCATGAGACTTATCTTTGTGTTATACCCCCTCCTACAGGTGCCCATACATGATTGAAACATGGTTTGGAGAACCATGCATCCAAACCATGCAGATGATACATTTTTTGTAATTTTTTAGTTTTACCCATAATGATCTAATAATCCCCCTCCTTCCCTAATTCGATTTCTAGTCATATAAACCATCATTTCTCCCAATTTGGATCATTTTGAAGGACTAACCTTGGGATCAAGTAATTTACTTCACTCGGGATCCATTCTATCTTTTTTTTATCATGTTGGATGTTCAACTGTAAGTACTCAAGTTTGTTTGAGCCGTTCTTCCTCTCTCTTTCTCTTAACAAAGTTATTGAGGTGTAATCATTGTTACTCTTTTCTCATATCTACTCCATTTCAATGAAAATTATACGCTAATACTAGATTATGATAGTTGTACAGGCCTATGATGTGTGGTATATAACTCATCCCTTGAGCTCATTGATTTTTGGAATTGATGTATGGGGACTACTAATTTCATCATGTTCCATTTATTACATTTACGTTCTATGATTATATTAATTAGAACCATATGGATATGATCTTTCCATTAAAATGATTGGTTGTCGGTGTTTATGTCCACAAATCCAAACACCCCATGTAGGATGATATTTCATAATTGATTTGGTAGTGTTTTTAACACATTTGAGCAATCGTTAGGGCGAGCTCGAGCTTGACCACACTAATGGTTTTACTCTAATATTATCAACCTATTGAGTCATGAAATTGTGAATAGCTTGTTCCTTGTCACTTCCACTTGACCCACCCAAGGTAAGTACCAAATTTTAATTAATTCATTCAAATGATACAATGGAAAGAATACTTAAGTACATGGCTTAGACTTATTAAATTTAAATAAATGTTTAGTTTCACATCCATATCACACCATTCCATATTCATTGAAGGAAGTATAGTGAACCTTATTAATTGAACTTTACTTACATGTTTTTAATTAAAATGTTTCATGCTACTTAGCCTTATCAAACTAATGAAAGGAAAGTCTTGATCCAAGTCAATTTGTTAATGTCATAGTTATCATATGACCAAATTAATTTAGGGAACTAAATGTAAGGTGAATATTTATGAACATGGACCTTGTTATCTTTATAGAGAGGCTTGAATCACATTAACTCCTGGATTTTTAAGGGAATGACTTGGGTACTCGAGGACGTCATTCTAATACAAGGATACTGGTTTCCTTGGGTGAGACCTAACCCAGAACCCAATACATGTCTACCTTTGGATGCTCTATATGATACCATAGGATCCATTCATTATTATTGTAGGATTTCTTGGATACACTCCTTGGATCCAATGTGACATAGTTTCCTTGGTTATATCCTTGGGACCAACCACTACTTATCTCCCATTTTACCTTGGATTAATTCACTGTACTTAGTTAGAAACATATTTTTGGGATTTCCTTGGTCAATTCTTCTTGGATTAAATTCTTACCACTTAGCTAGACCTAGTTACTAATGAGTTACTGGAAACTGAGGTCTCAGTTTCCTTGGTAAATACCATGGAACAACTTGATATTAATAAATAATTATGGTTTCCCTATTACATCTTAGAATATTCACTATTTATAATATCACAAGGTGATGTTAGTGTTGGATATACCTCACGTGACTTATTTATATAAACTGGAACATAATAAACTAATGAACTAGTTACCCATTCAGACACTAGCCAAGGGTTAAATTAAGTACTTGAGTATTTACTTACATTGTACTACATTAATTTATATATTAATTCATGCACACTATTACATTTCCATTACATGGGCCTGATGTTATAGTCACCATTGGTGATAGCCCACTAAGATTTTTATGAAACCCTCTTTGGGTGCCATTGGTTACTAGGGTAGATTACATGTATGTATGTGTGGATAAATGGAAGTGTAATTCTTCAGAAAAATTATTGAATTTTGTGCTCAGATGGAACAGGTAGCAGATGACCGAGATGTAGCTCAATATTATTTAGATAGTTTATATATTTCCTTTTTTCTAAATTGGGTTTTTTATGTATGCATGATACTTTGTTTCTATAATTTATACCTTTTTAGTTACATGAAATATATCATCATCACATATTTTATGCTATTTTAGTTGATTTAGTTATTATTGATTGTTATCCTTCCACTGTGCATTCTATTTACATATACAACTTCCACTATTTACCTCTTTTTATACTTACTCATCATGCTAGAGTTTTGTAATGAGGGTTTTATCACCCCACAGACATACCCAAGGCCTTCACTACTATTTGGTGAACCCCAATGTTCTGGTAGTTTCACTTGATGTTAAAACCATGATTTGTTTTGGTTGTATTTGTTTCCATAGTTGATATATGTTTAATGTTACAAACATAAGAAATTTCAGGTTTCAGAACCTAGAAATCTTATTGAGGAATCAGACTCACCCCATCAGTGTGAGTCATTGAATATGATTTTTAATATTGGTATTTATAATGAGAGATTATAGAAATTATATTGAGTCTATAATTAAGGTGTTGATCATACTGACAACCACATCAGAGTCTTCTTTGACCTGATGTAAAATCAAATGATGCTTTGGTGTTTTTTATTTCTCATTAATCATAAGCATGTTGTGAGACTTATGAAACAATATTTATGAAGAAAAATATAAGTAAATAAAAGATGTTATTGAGGTATTTTATGGAAAATTTATTGCTGAGGATCTGGAAGAAAAATATGTTGATGAGGATCAAGAAGAAAAAGATATTGTTGAGCCTAAGGAAGAAAAAGATTTTACTGAATAATTTGTACTGAAGAATTCATACTGATGAAATAGTACTGAGGAAATCATAATAGAATTCATACTGAAGAATTCGTACTGATGAAATCGTACTGAAGAATTTGTATTGAAGAAATAATATTGAAGAAATAATATTGAAGAAATAATATTGAAGAAATCATACTCAGAAAAACATATTGAATAATTCATACTGGAGAATTCATACTAATGAATTTGTATTGATGAAATCATAATGTGGAAATTGTACGGAAGAACTGGTACTGAAGAATATGTACTGATGAAATCATTTAGAATAATTTGTACTGAATAAATCATATAGAAGAATTCATACTGAATAAATCATACTATAAAAATTTTATTGGGATTTCATAATTAAAAAATCATACCGGTATTTTTTAATAAAAAAACATACGTGGATTTCTTTATAAAAAAATAATACTAGGATTTCCTAATGAAACAATTGTACAAGGATTTCTTAATGAAAAAATTATACTGGGATTTCTTAATGAAACAATCGTACAAGGAAATAGTAATGGAAAATCAAAGAGATTTTAATATTTGAAAAAAATTGAAAAAGTAAAAGAGAGATCCAAAAATCATGGATATTTGAATATTAGAAAATGAATTGAATGAGTCAAAGATAGATGTGAGATTTAAGGAGAATTGAATATTTAAGAATTGTAATTAAGTGGGAAAGGTTTCAGAACCCCACCTAAACCATTTTTTAGGCCCATATAAAAAGAGATCTGGGTTTATTTTTATGTGTGCATAAAAAAATGCTTCAAGTGATTGAGCTCTAGAATTTGTGGAATAGGTATTGAGTTTTCAACCAAACATTGTGTTTTAGGTTGAATCTTAGTCAGAGTGAGGCCATCAAATAGACATCCATCATATACAGGTTCATCATAAATAGTTTCTTCAGATGCAGAATTGTGAGCTTCTGACTAGGTTTCAACACATTTGAAGAAGGAAGTGAAAATGGATAATCAGACCAGACTGACAATCAAATGGAGACCGTTGTATTGGGGTTACTATACTAGGAAGATCGAACTGACCTTGCTAAGGATGATTTCTAGACCATGGTTCTGGAAGACGTTTTAAGAACAATACGTTCCTTAGAGTATTGTTGAAGTTCATGAAGGTTTTATGCAAGAAAAGTTTAATTTAGTTTACATGTGGAGGAATTGAAGAGATAATGAAGTGGATCAGAAAAGAAAAACAAAATTGAATATTGAAACTATGGATACTTACATGTTGCTGAAAAGGGTTGTTTTTTAGTGGATGTTGGAAAGGATAGATGAGGGTATAACCAACTTTAGTAGGAAACTTGATACAAGGATTATAGAATTTATCTTTTCTTGTAACATTTTCTTCCAGAAAGAATATATTAAAAGAATCCATGTTGGTGGGACTATTTAACATGGAAAGTAGTAGGTCATTGTGTCAAACCTTATAAATAGTGTGTGATTCCTTCTCTTCATATTTGGTGAATATGAAATGTGAGGCTGTGATTTATCTTTGAGTGGATCATATCTCTAACAAGTTTCTAAGGATAAGTATGTTTCTATTAATGAGATACGAAATATTCTAATAATAAAAAAGTAACCACTGATTCACCCCCCACCCCCCACCCTCAGCTGTATTGATCCCACTTGGGAACAACACTTGAGGTTATGTGGCCCACCTAGATTGGGGCACCTATTAAGTGACATATAGATCTGGGACATCACAGATATAAATATAGTAAATATATTCATTATTTTGATAAATTTATAATAATTTTATAATTACTTATATATGTATTATAATTTATTTATAATTGTATGAGTTTTTTTTCAAAAAATAATATTTATATATTTGTAATTATTATTATATAAATTTATAAATATATTTGTTTACAAATATTTATTTAAAAATATATTTTAAAATTTATTAATTAATTAATAATCTTAAATTCATGCATCTTAATAATGAGTGACATTGAATAAATAAAAATGAGTTCACTTTAAAAATATTGAAAAAATAGATAGGTTTGATTAATTAAATATAAATTATTTGAAAAATATGGATATATATTTAATTAAAGATGAATAAATTTTTAAAATACTAAATTATAATATATAAATATTTATAAATAAATAATATAAAATGATTAAATTCAAAAAAAAATATAACGGAATTAGAAATGTATAGTAGCCATAGCCTTATACACATATTATTACATTATTTTAAGAATAATTAACCATCAAATTACATGCCAAGGATCATAAAGTATAGTGACTTGGGATGATTGGATACATAAAACTAAAAAATTTGGAAGTTTAATAAAAAAATTATTTTAATAATCCATAAAGAGATCCTAACTTACATTGATCTCCTACGTCTTTATAGGATAACCTGGATAATATAAGAACAAATAGGATGACCTAAAAAGGTCACTATGGGTATAAACATGGGAATAAATCCAAGCACATGGGTTATAATTCATAACTTGAGGACATAAAAGGCATCGAACATAAATAAACATAAAGAAGAATAACATGTAGAGAATTGGGACATGTAATCATGGAATCATTGGAATGTGGGAAAAATACAAAAAATTACATAATTATTAGTGATGGTTAACATCCAAGATTATTTGACTTGGAAAACAAAGTCTCACAAATGAATTAGGTTCAATCCATGTCCCCACATGATGTCCATTGAGACTAAAAATTACCCTTTGCATTGGAGAACTATCTGGGAACACCAATAATAACATGTTCATGCATACTTATTCTACATGAGGAATTAAATAAAAACATAATGGTAACCAATATAAAGAAATGGGTATCGTATCATGTCATAGATCATAACAAATGGGTGTAACATAAAATTGTCCTTGAAGGAATGGATTTAAATAATACATGGAAATTGAAAAGGTAAAATAGGAATAGATCATGATAAATTATGTACAATTTTATCATAAAAGTGTAAAAATAGGGTTTATAAGACAATAGAAATGAAATGATTTTCAGTGGTTTTACGTAAAATATTAAAGAGCGTTTTGAGTGAAAAATGAATATTTTCATCATAAAACCATAATTGAACCAAGATAGATTTTCATTATAAAATAATTGATTTTGTAAAAATAATTTTGGATTAAAACATATTTTGGAGTAAACTTAAAAATGGGTGGCAAATAAGAATGTTCCCTTTAACCAGGCTTTCTTATCAAAAATATTTTAGAAGAGAGTTGTTTAAAAAAATGTATTTTCCCAAAAAAAGATTCAATGATTCGGATACATGATTTTGGAATTTCTACATAGAATATATAAATTTTTTATAAAAATTAGGAATAATTACATTGGGATAGAGAGACAGAAAATGTAACCTGAAGAAAAAATGGAGGTTTGGAAAGAATCTCTTACCTTATGTATGAAAATATTCTTCACTTTAACATAATGACCTGGATAATTAAAATTAAATATATTAATTAATTAACTCATAACCTCTTATACATGTATTTTATTTAGTATAATTTTATAAAGTTCATTTATCACCTTTTTCATTAGTTATATGATATAATTTCATCATTTGGGGGTGTTAGATTCCCAGATTCTCATGATCGGTTCATTTTTATACGTGTATGAATGATCATGTATAATAAGAATAGTTGTAAATAATTAACATTATTTGTTATTAATGAACATATTATAGTTTATTTTGTCTTATATATCATTTTTTATGGTATAAGGATGAATCATTAGATAAAATGTTAATGATAATCGTTTAGATTAATTTCGCGGTTTCTCGATCATCACGAACTAGTTTTTTCTAGTATTTAATATTATGTATATATACTGGTTATAGAAAATTAAATAAGTTTTACTACATATATAATAATCATTTTTAACCATAAAAAGGGTTTTATGACCATCCTCGAAGGAGGTAATGGAAATTGAAAACATGGCATCCTTGAATGTGATAAATTAACACATTAGAGACAGTGTTTTCATTTTTAGAATAGAAACCAGAGGGGAAACTAATGATAATGGATTATTCCATTAACATAATAAAATTAAGGTACATGTAAGATACTTTAGTTTACATTCAACTTGGATAAGGGGAGTTGTGGAGAGAATAATATATTAAAAGAAATTGGAAAGAAATTAATAGAAATGGAAAAATGTTTTTACCTCTTGATTTATTCTCCTTGAGAACCTCCTTGAGGCACTTATGTTTGGTATTTTAATGAGACAAAAAGATCAAGTGTGGTAGATACATGGGAAGAGGTTTTGGATGAATGTTTACCAGATTTAAGTATTCGGAAGTGTGAGGAGAAGATGTAGAGAGGGGGCATTTATAATGGAGGAGAGCAGTGTTTTTAGATTGTTTTATTCATTAGTTACATATTTTGTCTCAATGAAATGAATAGTGTGTATTATTGTGGATAAATAAATTTTAATAATTCATGTGATTTTGAAAAAAATTCACTTACAAAATACATGACTCAAGCAAGACTAAAAAATGCATTTATTTAACATAGAACATAAATTATCCTATTTCACTATTCAATAAAAATTCAACTATTGTAGAAAAATACTAAAAGTTCAACCTAACCAATTTTTGATGTTTATAACTCCAAATTGGACTCAATTTCATGAAAATAATTTTCATAATATTTCAAATTTAATTATTAATTAAAATCATCATTAACTCAAAAAAACTGATTTTAAAATTATAATTGAATTTATAACACTTTTAATTTTTAATTAAGGTATATTTTTTGTTATAATCCAATAACAATAAAATATAAATTAGTGAATCTATTTTATAAAAAATAATTTTTATTTTAAATCATTATATTAATTATTAATTATAAATAATCATTTCTATTTTATTTAAATACAAACACTTAATTTATCATTTCCAAAAACATTTATTTACTTATACTATGATAATTTTATATCATATTTTAAGTTATAAGATGGTTAAATTTTATTTATACTTTCATAGGTTAGGTTACTATTCAATTGGTCGAGTTACTATTCTTAAGGGTTGAATTACTATTCTATAGGTCATATTAATATTCCATTGGTTTAGGTTCCTTAACATCAATAAATACTTATTATTTCATTCATTATTCATTTATAAAATTTGTATTGTATTCTATATGTGATTTTATTTGATTTATTATGTATAACATATTTATAAGAAGGGAATTTTCGTTGATAAAATTTTGGTTCATTACATTCTTCCCCCTTTTAAAATTTCTCCCTTTAAATTTCTTTTTAGAAACTATGGGAAGAATAAGTGAGGGTACATTTCATCCACTACTTCCTCCAGTTCCAATTTTGACTCTTTATAATTGTGGTTCCACCATAGTACTCTGACTATATGAGTGGTCTTGTTGCGTAGAACAATATCTAAATGATCTTATATCTTTATTGGCTTCACCTCATAAGATATATTATTCTCCAACTATACCACCTATGAATTAAGTACATGTGATGGATATTTTTGGTACTTTATCAAGAGGGATACATGGAATACATCATGTACTTGAGACGTGGTTGGTGGAAATTCTAGTCTATAGTCAACATCTCAAACACAGTCAAGAATCTCGAAGGGCCTAATGTACCCAGTGCATAATTTTCCGTTCTTCCCAAAATCTCATGATCCACGTATATGGGGATATGGTGAGGAATACCATTTTTCCTACACTAAACTACAGGTTTCATCGACTATTGTCTGCATAAATCTTCTGTCGACTTCGGGATTCCTTGATGTGATGATGAATGGTTTTCACCATTTACACCTTTTCTTTGACTATTTCATGTTCTAGCAGCTGACGTTCACTGAATTCATCCTGATATTCTAGTGCTCTTTATATTTTCCCATAATGGAATTCATATGGATCCATTTAGATGCTTTATTGGAAAATATTGTTGTAAGAGAACAACAATAGAGGAAGATATTGCTCTCATCCTACTTTGAAGTCTATAAAATATTCTCTCAACATTTCTTCTAGTGTCTTAATAGTATGATCAGATTATAAAGTCATTTGAGGATGATATGTTATACTGAAGTTCAAATCAATGTTTATACATAACACGGTGGTGAATCTTAGATCTTGATTAGATACCATAAATAGGGGTACTCCATGTAGCCTTACCACTTTTCGGATATATATCCATGAAAATCGATCCAAGGATAAGTACTCTCGAATTGCGATAAAGTGGGATTTCTTTGTAAGACAGCCCATGAAACCCATATAGACTTTTTTTTCCTCTGGATATCTTCAAAAGTAAAGTAACAAAGTCTATGGTGATACTTTCCCACTTCTTTCCTTTCCTTTAATTGGTGATATTCCAACTAAAGGTCCACATTAATGAAATACTTGACCCCATGTAGTTGATCAAACAAGTCATCTATCTTTTCTAGGGAATACTTGTTCTTTATTTTTATTTTTTTGACCTCATGATAATCAATACATAGGTGCATTGATACTTTCTTCATCTTGATTAAGATGACTGGAATACCTCATGGTGAAGAAATTGGGTGTAAAAACCTTTTTATAGATTCTCCTATAACAGCTTCTTTAGTTTTTCCAACTCAAGTGTGGAAATTTTATAAATTTTATATGATATAGGAATAGATCCAAAAATAATTACAATTTAGAACTCAAAATATTGATTATAAGGATGACCACAAAACTATTTAGGTAACACATCAGTGTGGTCACTAAAAATGGGAATGACTTTGAGGATGATTCTCTCCATTTTATCAATCATTTGAGCTAGATATACATTCTTATAAATAAATAATATCCACAATTTAGAGGATTATTATGATGGATATTCATCCTCCTCCTTGCACTTATATAGAATTAGAGGATGCACGGGGATGTGAAAAGTGATCTCCCTTTCTCGATAGTCAATGCTGGATTTGTATAAAGATAGTAAATACATTCCAAAAAGAGCATAAAACACCACCAAATGATGTAAAACAATATTTCTAGGATGTTCAGTACCCAAACATTAACAATGGATGAGTTATATACTTCGGATGCAATAATTTACCCATTTTTTGTTCTCACAAACAACTCAACCTCTAAATTTGGATATAGTTTTTGAATAGTTATAATAAACATTCAAGATAAGAAAGAATTCATAGAACCAAAATAAAATAGTATGTTCTATATTCTTGAATGAATACTCAAATTACCTTTAACCACATCATTTTCAGGCTCCACATCACCAGTAGTGATAAAAGAATCCCTTCCTTACTTCCTTGGAGGTTGTTGTTATTTATTTCCTCTAAAAACCTTAGGATTAGGGAAATTATGTTCATAATTCCCATATTCCTTGAATTTTAAACATTGAACTATAAGTTGAGTGTTGATATGAACATTCCCTTATTCTTCTAAATCAGTGGGATTCTTTATATACCTTTGGAATTTATTTTCAAGATTCTCTATTTTTCCATATTTGAAGCATTTCTTAGTTCCCTTTAGATAGATCCCAGGTTGCTTCATCCAAAAATGTTCACATGTGGGATGTTGGGTATCATGGTATTTATGTGTCGATCCACGAATATTAAACTTTTTTTTACACTTTTTATCTTCGGGCCAATGAGACCAATGAGATACTATGATCTGCATTTCAACTTTGAGGGAACAACAAACAATATCTTCATAGATTTCAATGTCTCAAATCCCTAATTCCTTTCATAGACTAAAATTTAGTCCAATAAAGAATTGATATACCATTATTTCAGTTTCCATTAAAAAGATAGAGGCATATCATGCATGCCCTGTTATGTTTTTTCATACATCCTGATAGAATCTTCTTCCTTTTAATTCAGGATGAGGGACTCCCTATCCATCTTCATATGGTAAGTTTTTTTAAAATATTTATTGATAATTTTTTTCCTGAAATATTCCCATTACATGGAATCAATTTTCTCGTTGGACATCATTTTCTTGATCAGTGTTCCCCACGAATCCTCTTACCCATCAAAATGATAGACCACCAACACAGCATTCTCTTCTTATAAGCATTGGATGATAGAGAATATCTTTTCAGTGTTGTTAATCCACTGTTCTGTTTAGAGGGTATCGAAAGATCCACTATACAGGGGAGGCCTTTTCACATAAAGGATTCAATTTAAATATTCTTTTTCTTAGGAGAAGGAGGGAATTTCACATGATTTAAGATATTGTTCATAACTTGATCCATTTGATCAAGTATTTAATGAGTTTTTGATCCCCTATTCCCATTATATTTGGAATTTCAATATGTAAATTCTCACATTGCCTATCACATTGAATATTGGAATGAGTTGTACTATTTTTAGAAATTAAATAAGAAAAAAAGTATAATTAGGGAGCTTTAATACTCGGATAATAGGCATATAAAAAGGAAAATTTCAACATAGAATTATAAAATTGTAAATGAAAAGTATATCCAAACATTTGAATCCATAACTTTCAATTTAGGTTCTCCATATTGATAGAATTATCCCTAGGTATCTTGCTAAAGTTCTCTAGTCATAATCTCAAAAAATTACTAAAACTTTCACTGATACCAACTATAGGGGACCTCTCCATTTATACATATTATTACATATTTTTAGGCATAATTAACCCTCAAATTAAAAGCCAAGGATCGTAAATTATAGTTTTTTTGGATAATTAGGTACATAAAACTGAAAACATGGAAATAGAATAAAAAATTTTCATTTTAATTGTCTATAAATATATACTAACTTACATTGAGATCTTATATCTACAAAGGATAACCTAGGGAGTACATAAACAAAAGGTATGATCCAAAAAGTCTAGTAAGGGTATAAACATAGGAATATAGCAAAGCACATGAGTCATAAGACAAAACATGATGACATACAAGGAATGGAACATGAATAAAATTGAGGAAGCATATAATTTAAAGAATGGGGACATGTAATCTTTAAATCATAGGAATGTGTCAACAACACACAACAAGACAAATGAATGAGTTCATGCTTACTGCCAAGACCATTGCACATGGTGGAAAAAGTGCCATAAAGGAATCAGGTTCACTCCATGTCCCAACATGACATATCATCAGATTAAACATTACCCAATAAATTGGAGCACTATATAAGTGTATCCAACCTAACATGTTCATTCATATGTCTGCCACATGAATAATCAAATAGAAACATAAGGGTAACACGTGGAAAGAAATGGGTATCATAAAGATGTCATGGAGCATAAAAAATGGGCGTATAATAAAAGTGTCCATGAATAAATGGATTTAAATCATACATAGAAATTAATAACGTAAAATAGGAATAGATCATGAAAAATTACATTCCCATTAAATGGAAATAATTAAAATAGTGTTTAATAAACATTATAAATGAATAATTTTAGTACATTTTTAAGGAAAATACAAAGACTACTTTAAGAGGAAAAGGCATATTTGTCTTCATAAAACAAGAATTGAACCAGGATAGATTTTCTAGATAAAATTAGTAATTTTTTAAAAATAATTGTGTCTTAAAACATATTATGTAGTGAACATAAAAATGGGTGAGAAATCAGGATGTTCCCTTTAATGATTCTAGCTTATCGAAAAGATTTGAGAAGTGAACCATTTTAAAACATGTATTTCCCCATAAAAAAGTATGAAATGATCTGAATACATGATTTTGTACAATATATATAGAATTTATAATTATTATATAAAAATATATAATAATTACATTGGTATAGAGGGAGATAAAATGTAACCAGAAGCAAAAGTGGAGGTTTTGATTAATTCCCTTACCTTTTGTATGAAATTGGTATGAACATGAACTTAATGTCCCCAATAATAAAATTATATCAATTAATTAATTAATTCAGAACCATTTATACATTTATTTGATATATTATAATTTTATTATGTTCATTTATGACATTTTTTATTAGTTATAAGATAAAATTTCATCATTTGAGAGTTTTCGTTTCCTTGGTTTTCATGATCAGTTCATTTGTATACGTGTAACAAAGATCATGTAGAATGAGAATAGTTTTCCAGAATTGAAATTATATGTTTTTAATGAACTTAAAGAAGTTTATTTTCTCTTATATATCATTGGTTGCACCCAAATTTACCCTACAGGTATGCGGTCGTTGTAGTACAAGTAGGGGTCGAGTCCACAGGGACCGAAGAAGAAACCGAGAGACACTCTGATTTTGGAAGGATTTGGCTATGGAGTGGCCAACTATTTGGATTGATTTTATTTGAATAACTACTGAATTAATTTAAAGAAAATAAATTAAAACATAAACTTACTTAGTCTAAAACAATTAATGGAGATGAGTTGATCCTAAGTTGTTACTAGGGTTAGATTGGATGTATTTATTATCTTATAACGTTCGTTTCACTAATTCAAGACGTGTCCACAAAATGATATAATTCCTCAACATCATTAACCAATTTAATCCCTCACAATTCCAAGGCTAATCACCAATGCACTAAGAGGATCAATTTAATGATCACTCCAAGGAATTGGATCGTACTAGCACTCGAAATGTGTTATTGTTAAAGTTGGCGAAGATGAAGAAGAAATTAATCATCAAATGGAAATCTTAAATTAATGAAATGATTAAAGAATTTTAGATCATAAAATAACATCCAATCTTCCCCATGAAACTCCCTAGGACCAACCCATAAGGGTTTAGCCCTCCATTTATGCTATTAAATAAATGGAAGCGGGAAGTCGACTTCAAGAAGCAGAATTGGAGAAGAAAAATAAAACAATGAAACGATCACTCCACTGTTGTGTGAATAAATTCACAAGTGCTGGTGTGAATAAATTCACACCTTAAAGCAACGGTATCAAAGTGATAAGAAGAAAAAAAAAAGATGAAATGAAGAACTTTTATTGAGAACTAATGTGATTCAAATAACTTACATGAGAATGAAGAACGATTACAACATCAAATGGACAGCAAAACATTACAATGAAAACAAAGCATCCAAGATGATAAGAAAATTTTCCACCCCTATTCCCTTCACCAATAGCTCCTTATATAGTCATATTAGGAGCCTTAGGTACATACCCCAACAATTAATTCACCCCCCAACAATTAATAGAGTCAAATGGAGGGTGAATAATCAAAAGGAAATTGATGTTTCGAATTTGACCCGGAAAACTGCCAAGATTCGTCCACCACATTGAAGTGTGAATTCTAAATTGAAGAAGGCCGAATCCGGAGGGGCTGTAGAAGAGAAATATCTTCATCCATCTGTCCTATATGAGCTGTAAACCTTTCAGAAAATTTCGCTCAGCCGTTTGGATGTTATAGTCGAAATGGTGGGACGGATTTCTGTGCATTAATGACGAGTCCTCCATTTAAATCTCAAATTCAGATCCCTTTATCATCATGAAAACATAGGAATTAGATCCGGCCACAGTTGAATAAAATGATCCTAATATTTTTATCTTTCTACTGTATAAATTTTAGCTTCATTGGGCTTGGTTTATGGGCCCCACATTTGTTTGATGGGCCTTAGGCCCATTACGCTTTTTCCAGCATGTTTATGCCTTCAGGCGCAAAATTCTCCATCTTCCTTTGGGATTCATCCATCGGACCTAAAAGATAAAATGTTCCAAACAAAGTGATCAATCATATCCCAAATTTCAAATTAAAATGTTGAATATTGTAATTTCCACAAGCAAATTATTGAGTGGGCCCAAATTGACATTTTAAGCATGAATTGCACAATGATGGGAAATGAAGTTCAATTTCTGAATTGGACTAAAATTGATGTTTATAAACTTTTAAACACATTAATATTAAGAACTTAACAATGAATATCAGACACTTTTAGTGACTAATCACACCCCCCAACTTGATTTTTTCTAGTCCCGAGCAAAAGAAATTACAAATATGAAATTGAAATCCCCTTTTCCAAAAACATTTTAATACACATTGCTCACCCATAAGACCTCATACCAAAAAAAATTATGGAACCCATCAAAATCATTTAAAACAAGCTAGGTCCATAAGCATATCCCAAGCCCAAGCCCATTCCTTTGTTCAAATTCATTGCCACATTTCATCCAATTTCAATTAAGCATGATAAAGTGTTGTGCATCATAAAAGATATGGGGCCCATTTTATTGTTCAAGGGGAAAAAAATGGAAGTGCTAGGTGGGAATCACATTAAACCTTAAGATGAGTATCCCTTTTTTTATTTATTTTTTATTTATTTTTTTAACCACAATAGATATGAAAAGACTAACTCTGGGCAAGAGAACTATGGAGTCACGATCCCCAAGTGCCGGACGCCACACATATTGTCAATTTCATGCTCTACAATAGAGATATAAAGTCTAACTCTGGGCAAGACAACTATGGAGTCACGATCCCCAAGTGCCGGACGCCACGCATTTGGACAAAACATTGCTCTATGTGGTCTTTTTTTTTGTTTTTTTTTTTGTTTTTTTTTTGTTTTTTTTTTTTTGATACTCAAATTAAACTAAAAGTGACCCCAGAACCCTATGCTATAATGAAAGGGACCCAAGAACTCAAATTTACACCCACAATCCAAAAGATGTGCATTGTGGCATTTTTATTAAGAGGATGAAAATGTAAACTTTGAAAAATCACATCGGACAACTGCACTTTCCAAAAACTATGCTCATGAACTTAAACTTGCATTAAAATCAGAATCAAGGCATGAAAAATTTATTTGATATCAAATTTCAGAGTTTGCAATGTGTGTTATCATGTTTATGGTAAATGGAATTTTTCTTTTCATGCATTTTTTTAATCAAAAAAATCATTTTTTATCCCCCCCCCCAACTTAGAATAACATTGTCCCTAGTGTTTAAAGAAAAGAAAAGCTAGAAGGGGGTAGGAGAGGAGTTCAAAGATAAAATTGAGAATGAAAAACCTGGAATGAAGTCACCTGGTGGTTGATGATGATAGTGCGTGCCATAGTCTCCCTTCACTCCTGGATTTGAGTCTCAGAGGCTTGGATGGTGGTGAATGGATTCTCTATATGGCTTACGACATGTCCTTTTATTTTTTTTAAACCTATAAAAACATAAAAATAAAACAAAACAAAATAAACTGATGATACATTGTCTTCTTTAAATTTTCTGGGTAAGGTATTACTCAGAGATCACGCCACGTGACACGGATGAATATGGCGCTCCCCTTTCATACCCATCCTTACTCATAAAAGAAGAACAGGTCAACAGTCTATGGTAATTTATTATATGAAAAAGAAAATGATTCAAAATTATTATAAACATGAAAACCATGGGTTGCCTCCCATAAAGCGCTTTTTTTAACGTCGTTAGCTCGACTTGAACCCCCCAACTTATCCAATTCCAACTTTCAAAATTTTAATTAACCCATCTTTCTCCACTTCAACAAGATTAAGATTGATTATTTGTTTGAAATATGTTTCATGTGAAATCCCATGGTCAATAATGAGTGTGGAAGTCCAAGGAAATTTGGTAATGGTTGATTTGGTTGAATTTCTAGTCTTTCCTAAGACATCAATGACCATTCCAAAATTATTGGTTTCTTGAGAAGAATGAACTACAAATACAAGGTTTTTCTTATCTCCTATAGTGGGATTCTTGAGTTCAGATGAAAGTAAAATAATTTTGAGCTCGGGTTCATTGAAATTTCCTAAAGGAGTTTGACAAATTAAATCAAAATCAGTTTCTTCTCCAAAACATTTAGAAATAATTGGTTCATTTTGAAATAAGATTCATCCTGAAAATTGTCCAGTTGAATATCAGAAGTATGTATGGGATCAATGTTTGGTATTTCTCCCAATTTTTCAGTGATTGGTGGTCCTAAAAATTCACTAATGGAGCCATGTTTAGGAAACTTAATCCATGATGTCATGTTATTATCTTTTGAATTCAAAAAATCAGTTTCCTCTTGATTTAAGCACCCATCAACAATTCCTTGATTATCTTCAACTATCCCAAATTCAATGGTTGGTTCTTCAATAAATTCTTTTGAGGTTTGTGTGAGACAAGATTCTTGTATTAGTATTGAGGAAGAGACAACTTGAGTGGGAATGGGTTCCACAACCATTTCAATGCTTTGTAGTTCTACTCTTAAAGATGAAACCTCTGAATTCATTTTATCCATTTTTTCACACAATTGTTCAAGAATTTTTTCAGAATTAGGATTTATAGATGTTTGGACATCATGAACTTCATTATTTTTTATCTCTTCAATCATCCTCGAGAGGTATGGAAATTGATCCTTTAAACAATCAGCATCCCATTGATTGTACATCTCATCTGGTGTGGTGTACTCAATCCTGGTTTGGTCAATGAAATTTTCTATGTGAGGTGATTCAAAATTTTGATTTTCCAGTTGATTATAGACTTGGTATATTAATGGGTAATGTTGAATATAATCCATTGGAGTTGATTGAAAGTTGTTTTTTGGATTCATTGGACACGCAGAAATAGAAAGGGGAATAGAGAAGATAAATTAGGGTGAGAATAGAGAATTTGGGGTGAGAAAAGAAGATGAGTGTCTAAGGTACTTACTTGGGTCCCCGACAACGGCACCAAAATTTGGTTGCGCCCAAATTTACCCTACAGGTATGCGGTCGTTGTAGTACAAGTAGGGGTCGAGTCCACAGGGACCGAAGAAGAAACCGAGAGACACTCTGATTTTGGAAGGATTTGGCTATGGAGTGGCCAACTATTTGGATTGATTTTATTTGAATAAATACTGAATTAATTTAAAGAAAATAAATTAAAACATAAACTTACTTAGTCTAAAACAATTAATGGAGATAAGTTGATCCTAAGTTGTTACTAGGGTTAGATTGGATGTATTTATTATCTTATAACGTTCGTTTCACTAATTCAAGACGTGTCCACAAAATGATATAATTCCTCAACATCATTCACCAATTTAATCCCTCAAAATTCCAAGGCTAATCACCAATGCACTTAGAGAATCAATTTAATGATCACTCCAAGGAATTGGATCGTACTAGCACTCGAAATGTGTTATTGTTAAAGTTGGCGAAGATGAAGAATAAATTAATCATCAAATGGAAATCTTAAATTAATGAAATGATTAAAGAATTTTAGATCATAAAATAACATCCAATCTTCCCCATGCAACTCCATAGGACCAACCCATAAGGGTTTAGCCCTCCATTTATGCTATTAAATAAATGGAAGCGGGAAGTCGACTTAAAGAAGCAGAATTGGATAAGAAAAATAAAACAATGAAACGATCACTCCACCGTTGTGTGAATAAATTCACAAGTGCTGGTGTGAATAAATTCACACCTTAAAGCAACAGTATCAAAGTGATAAGAAGAAAAAAAAGAAAAAGATGAAATGAAGAACTTTTATTGAGAACTAATGTGATTCAAATAACTTACATGAGAATGAAGAACGATTACAACATCAAATGGACAGCAAAACATTACAATGAAAACAAAGCATCCAAGATGATAAGAAAATTATCCACCCCTATTCCCTTCACCAATAGCTCCTTATATAGGCATATTAGGAGCCTTAGGTACATCCCCCAACAATTAATTCACCCCCCAACAATTAATAGAGTCAAATGGAGGGTGAATAATCAAAAGGAAATTGATGTTTTGAATTTGACCCGGAAAAATGCCCAGATTCGTCCACCACATTGACGTGTGAATTAGAAATTTACGAAGGCCGAATACGAAGGGGATGTAGAAGAGAAATATCTTCACCCATCTGTCCTCTATGAGCTGTAAAACTTTCAGGAAATTTCGATCAGCCGTGTGGACGTTATAGTTGAAATGGTGGGACGGATATCTGTGCATTAATGACGAGTCCTCCATTTAAATCTCAACTTCAGATCCCTTTATCATCATGAAAACTTCGGAATTAGATCCGGCCACAGTTGAATAAAATGTTCCTCATATTTTTATCTTTCTACTTTAAAAATTTGAGCTTCATTGGGCTTGGTTTCTGGGCCCCACATTTGGTTGATGGGCCTTAGGCCCATTATGCTTTTTCCAGCATGTTTCTGCCTTCAGGCGCAAAATTCTCCATCTTCCTTTGGGATTCATCCATAGACCTAAACGATAAAATGTTCCAAACAGAGTGATCAATCATATCCCAAAATTTCAAATTAAAATGTTGAATATTGTAATTTCCACAAGCAAATTATTGAGTGGGACCAAATTGACATTTTAAGCATGAATTGCACAATGATGGGAAATGATGTTCAATTTCTGAATTGGACTAAAATTGATGTTTATAAAATTTTAAACACATTAATATTAAGAACTTAACAGTGAATATTAGACACTTTTAGTGACTAATCAATCATTTTTTATAGGGCATGAGGATGAATCATTAGATAAAATTTTATTTATAATCGTTTAGATTAATTTGGCAGTTTCTCAATCATCACGAATTATTTTTTAAATATTATTTAATATTATGTATATATACTAGTTCAAGAAAATTAAATAATATATAATACATATATTATAATACGGTTTGATCTTAAAAAGGTTTTATGGCCATCCTTTACGGCCATAATGTAAATTGAAAACTCATCATCCTTGAATGCGATAAATTAACACACCATAGTTGATGTATTTATTTTTGGAATAAAATATTTAGGGGAATGAAATGATGATGGATTATTCAATTAACATAATAAAATTCTAGTATATGATTGACACTAGAGTTAACAAGAGACTAGGATAATGGGATATGAGGAGAGAATAAGAAAATAAAATAAATTCGAAAGAAATTAAATGAAATGGAAGGTTGTTTTTACCTCTTGAATTCTTCTTATTGGGAACCTCCTTGAGGAAATTGAGTTTGATATTTTATTTAGACAAAAGAATTAGGGATGCAGGGAAGATACTTGTAATGATTTGGGTAGAATATTGAAAAACTTCAAGGCATTGGATGTGTTAGGATAAGAGGTGGTAATTATAGTGGAGGAGAGGGGTTTTTTTCATTATATTATCATTTTGACTCAATACTATGAATAGTTTGGATTATTGGGTCTAAATACAGTAAATAATGCATGTGAGTTTGATCCAATGTCCAATTACATCATCCATGACTCAAGAATGTCTCAAAAATTCATTTATATACCTTATACCATAAATTACTGTATTTCACTATTCAACAACAATTCTGCTATTTTAAAAAAATACCAAAACTTTACCCAAACCATTTATCAATGTGTAGAATTAAAAAATTAGTCATAATTTTATTAAAATTATTTTCTCAATATGAGAAATTTAATATTTAACTAAAATCATCATTTACTTAAAAAATACTAAATTTAGAATTATAACTAATTTTATAACACTTTAACATTTTAATTGAGGTCTCATAAAATTGTTTTATAATAATAAGGAAAAGAAATATAAATTTATGGATATATCTGGAGAAAGTAAATTTTCTTTTAAATCATTATATTAATTGTAAAATTTTAAATAAAAATTTCTTGTTTTATAAAAATATAGACAATTTATCATTTTCAGACAATCTATTTACTTATAATATGATATAATAATATCATATTTTCATTTATATGATGGATAAATTTTATTTATAATTTCATAGTTGATTTTTACAATTCAATTGGCTAGGTTACTATTCTTAAGGGTTACATTACGAATCCATAGGTCATGTTATTATTCCGTTGGTTTTGGTTCCTTAATCTCAATAAATACTTCTTATTTAATTTCTCATTCATTTATAAAGTTTTATTTCACTATATATGTTATTTTATGTGGTTTATACTATATAAAATAATTATAAGAATGTAATTTTCATTGATAAGATTTTGTGTCCTTACATTCTACCCCCTTATGATATCTCTACTAAAAAATTTAGTTTTAGAAACAATGGGGAAAATATGTGAGGGGAATTTTACTTCATTATATCCTCTAGTTCCCATGTTTCCTCTTTATACTTTTGGTTCCACCATATTACTTTGACCAGGTGAGTGGTCTTTTTGAGTTGAAAATTATCTCTACAATTCAAGATCTTAACTGGATTCTCTTCTTAAGAGAGATCATTCTAGAACTGTACGACTTCTAAATTTTATACATGTGATGGATCTAATATATACTTTATCAAGAGGGATACATTGAATAAATCATTTCCTTGAGACATGGTTGGTGAAAGTGCTAATTGACAGGACACATCTCCAACATGATCAAGAATATCAAAGGGGAATATATAACTGAGAATTATCTTTCACTTCTTACTAAACATGATGATCCTCTTCTATGGAGATATGTGGACAAATACCATGTCTCAAACTGTAATCTCTAGGTCTCATCGATGATTTTATGCATAACTCTTCCGTCGAATGGATTTCACCTTTTCCAAAATTTATTCCACCATTTTATTTTCTAGCATCTTATGTTCTTTGACTTCATCCTATCATGCTAGTGTTCTATACCATTTCCTATAAATGGATTCATATAGAGCCATTTGGATGCTCGAGTGGAAACTATTGTTGTAAGAGAACTCTACCAGAGGTAGATGTTGGCACCATCCTACTTTGAAGTCTATATAATATTCTCTCAAATTTTCTTCCATTGTTTTAATAGTCCACTTATATTGGGAATTAGTTTTAGGATGATATGTCATAATGAAGTTTAGATTAGTGTTTATATCATGTTGGAAACTTTTCCAGAACTCGGAGGTGAATCTCACATCTTGATCAAATATATTTGATAGTGGCACTCAATGAAGCCTTAAACACTTCTTTGAAGTACATCCATTCACGTTTTTATAGGGATATGTCCTCTCTAATTTTGATAATGTGAGTTGTCTTTATAAGATGATCCAAAACAGCCCATAGTTTATTGTTTCCTATGGATTTATTTGGAAGTCCAGTTACAAAGTCCATGGTGATGTTTTCCCATTTCCATGTTGGTATGGGTAATAGTATCATCATCCACCTATACCTTTTCCATTTAGAATTCACTTTGGGACAGACAAGGAATATTGATTTATATTCAGTGATCTTATTTTTCATATTTAACCACCAATAGTTTTCTTGGGTTCTCAATACATATTTTTTCTCCCAAGGTAAATAAAGAAGGTTGGTATTTGTGTGTCATGAAGAAGCTCTTTCTTAACCTCAGGATTGTATGGTAAACAAAGGTGTGTCCTAAATCTCATGACTCCTTCCTCATCCATTTGAAACTCTGTGAATTTCCCATTTCTGATAGCTTCAACATTTTTATGAATTTCTATATCATTTAATTTGGAATCCATTATTTTCTCCATGAAGAATGGTTGAGAAATAGTTTGAGAAATGATTGATGATGTTCCATCCTTAACAATTCTCATGTCCATCCATTGCAGGACTAAGAATATTGGATCCATCTCATTTATCACTATTGGTAAAGATGTAAGACCCCTTCTACTTAGATAATCTTCCACATTATTTTTTTACTAGGATGGTAGTATATTGATAATTCGTAATCTTTGATGAGATATTAATATCTTTTGAAACACAAATTATGGTCCTTCCATGTAAATATATTTTTGAGCATCTTATGATTAGTATATATTCATCACTTCTCCCTATATAAACAATGGTGTCATGTTTTTAATGCAAGGACCATAAATACTAACTCCAGATCATTTAAGGGATAGTTTTGATCATGAATTTTCAACTTCCTTGATGCGTAGTCTATCACTTTATAATTTTTAATCAGTACATAGACTAATACCTTCTTTGAGGAAATTATGTACACTACCAAGAGTTCTACACTTTTTGGTAGTGTGATCACTGGTGTAGTGATAATCCTCTTTTTCAACTCTTTGAAGCGGGTTTCACATTCACTAGTCAAAAAAAAACTTCACTCCCTTCCGAGTTATCTTGGTTAGTGGATTTGAACATTGTGATAAGTTCTTACAAAATCATTGGTAATACCCATCTAGTACAAGTAAACTACAGATCATTGTTACTGATATCATCTTGGACCACTCATTGATAACCATTATCTTGGAAGGGTTCATAGATATTAATTCGGTGGTGATAACATGACACAATAATTATATTTCCTCTATCCATAACTCACATTTACTGTACTTTACATTGATTATCTACATTAAAAAGGTATCTAAAAAATTTTCAAATGCTCCTTATGCTCCTCCTTTCTCTTGAAGTATATTATAATATCATCAATAAATACTAACACAAATTATTTGCAGTAATATATAAATACTCTAGTCATTAAATCCATGAGAATTTTTGGAGTATTAGTGAGTCTGAAGGTAATCACAATGAAATCATAGTGTCTATACCTCATTTGAAAGGTACTCTTAGGAATATCTTCCACCCTCACCTTTATTTGGTGATATCCTAGAGAAATTTGTTCCTTAGAGAAATACTTGGCCCCACATAGTTGATCAAACAAGTCATTTATCCATGGCAGGATATTCTTTTTCTTTTCCATGATTTTTTTGAGCTCATGATAATCAATGGATTGGAACATTGATATATCCTTCTTCTTGATTAATATGACTTTTGCACCCAATGTTTAATCACTTGGGTGTAAAAAACACATGTCTATATTCTCCTCTAATTGATTATTCATCTATTTTAGCTCAACGAAGGGAATTTTATAAGGTTTCTAGGATATGGGTAGATATTGTGGAGTACATTCAATTGATAACTCATCCTCTTAATAAGAATAAATTCCATGAAATTTTTTGGGAAACACATAATTGTAGTCCCTCATAATCGACATGTCTTCAATCATGATTCTCTCATTTTTCTCAATAATTTGAGCTACAAATTCTTGATCATAAGAAAATGATATAAAAAATTCCAATAGTGATTTTTATAGATATTCATTCTCCTCCATACAATTTTAATGAATTTGAGGATTCCTCGGGATGTGAAGAGTGTTCTCTATTTCATGACAGTCGATGTAGGCTTTGTATAAAGATAGCTAATCCATTCACAAAATAGCATCAAACTCCACCAAATAAGGTAAAAAAAATATTTTCTGGGAGGTTCATTCCACAACAATTAATTTGGGAAGAGTTATATACTTTGGATACTATAACTTTCATGTCTTATATTCCCAAAGAAAACTTAACCTTTATATTTTGAGCTGGTTTTTGAATAGTTCTAATAAACTTGAAATATATGAAAGAATGTGTATAGATGAAATAAAACACTATAGTTTATATTCTTGAATGAATAACTAGGGTACCTATCACCAAAAAAATTTTGGTATCCACATCAAGATTAGTGATAGAATATGACCTTTTTCTACCATGAAGGTTGTTGTTGTCGATTTCCTCTAACAAAATTTTGATTTGGAAAATGATTCACATAATTCCAATAATCCATATATTTGAAGCACTGAAATATAGGCTGAGTTTTGATATTAATTTTCCCTTAATATTCCACCTTAGTGGGATTATTCATATCCCTTCTACAGTTATTGTCTAGATGCCCTATTCTTCCACATTTGAAGTATCTCTCAGTGTCCTTTAGATAGTTCCTAAGATGCTTCTTCTCACCAATTTGACACATGAGATGATGAGTTTTCTTTCCACCTTAGTATTTTTCTATTGATCCTCCCATATTAAACCCCATTTTCCTCTTTTTATCTTCGGACCCACAAGGCCACTTAGAGTCTCCAATATCACTTTCAACCTTAAGAGAACAATAGAGAATATCTTCAAAGATATCAAAGTATTGAATCACTAATTAATTTTTTAGACTTGAATTTAGTCTACTAAAGAAAAAATATACCTTGTTTTCATTATACATGAAAAAGACAGAGGTGTATCATGCAAGTTATGTGAAGTTTGGTTCATACACCCCGATATACTCATCTTCCTTTTTCTTCATACTAAGGAACTCCCTCTCAATATTAATATGGAGAGTTTGGGGAAATTATTTATTGAAAAAACATATATTGAAATCATCCAATTTAATGGGATCAATTTACTCCTTGTACTTCGTGCTATGGATCAGTTTCTACCACTAAACAACTTCCCTATCAAAATGATATACTGCTAGCACAACATTATATTCTTCTGATCATTGGAGGATGGAGAATTAATTTTGTAACATCTTAGGTCTGGAAACCACTTTATTGGTGCTCCGTACCTGGTTGGCCACATGGATTCAATAACATTTCCCAAAATTCCATAGGCTTACAACTAGCAATGAGGGCATAGGGTGTGATAATGGGGAAATTGTGCCCCCATTGGCAGAGTGTAACATAGAAAAATAAATAATAACAATTGTGGAAGCAGTAAAAAAAATGAAACTAAAGTAAACAATGAAAGACTACAAAATAAAGATAACCAGAAGGCATAAAATATCCAAATGATGTGGCATTTCACAAGTTCGGAGAAAATATTGAAAATAGGGTACACTTCAATCAAGTACAACACAATACCAAAGTATGGTAAAAAAAATGAAACTCAGTAGCATTGCAAGCATTGGATTGGTCCCATCCTCTCCCACTCCTAAACAGTAATAAAGTACCTTTATAAGGGACCTTTCCCCTATCCACACCTACAACAATATAGTCTGTTTGGGCCCAAATACATGACACAAACAGGGTGTGATAAATAAATCCTAGTAGGTAACCACAAAAGGTCAGTTTCAATCTATTAGTGAGTATATGAAACAATATTGTATAATGGTGAAATGCAGTAAACCAGTAGGAAATAAAAAGTAAACAATCCTAAAATTACTGGAATTCATTTACATTCATTTCATGTTCTTTAATCAATTCAAATTCACTGAATTATATAAGTCTCAAGTTATGGCCTAAGCCCATCAATCCCCTATATAAATTAAAAACATTAGATACCTTAGTAGGATATCTAAACAAAGAAGTGTATACTGAATCAAAGCTTGTGATTTGGCTTGGAAGATGCATCATCAGTCATTCCATTTCAATATGTCTCAGCACCAAGCTTGATGTATAATTATTTTAGCATATTCAAATTAGTGATAATCTTGATGTATTAGTATTTTATCATGTAACATGGACTAGATTGTTGTATCATCATTTTAACATGTATTAGGTCCAAACCTGATATATAAGCATTTAAGCATATTCAGGTCCAAGCTCGGTGTATAATCATTCCATCATAGTAAACAACACATGTAAATTACACCATTACATGGTTTTTAATAATCAAATCACATGGGAAAAATTATATAACAAGACTAACATGTGAATTAAACCATCACAAAGCTTTAAAAATCATATTCACATGGAAACATTTATTTAACAAATTTCATTCTAAAAAAACCATTCAAAAAGGAATAAAATGCAATCCCATTGGCATCCTAGTCCAAATGGCTAAACAATGGTCATCTGAGGGAAAACGCAGCCATGGGGTGGACCTTAATCAAACTAAATAAGCTTAAACATGCTTTAATTAATTTACTCAAGATCCTAAATGACATTAGGTATTAACAGAGTCAAATTCTCAATCAAGAAACACCCTAAACATGGATGTGTGACAAAATGGAACGTATAAACAACTTAACTTTAAGCAACTAGCATGAGACCACCTACCTTGACATAGTATGACTCTCCTCATCCAGCCTCGACATCCAATTCAATTTATAATGGTATAAATATATGAAACAATGATAAAAATTCAACCTTAAATGACTTATTCAAGAACAGAAATTATAAAGAAAGGATTTAGAAGAAGGAAGCTCTTACTGAGAGGATCCCTACAAGATCAACGACGTTCAAATTGGGTTTCGGACAACAAAACGAAATGGGAAGGAACTCTCGGTGCTCCTTGTTCTTCACCCGATGGATCCTATGTCCAGAAGAAGAAGAAACAAGGCTACTGCCTATTTTAAACCAAAAATTAGGAGTACGTGGAATTTAAGACCATATATATTGCATGTATATCATTGTAATGCTCATAAATTCGCCGACTTACTTTACATGTCTCACACCGACCATCCGACATTACTAAATGGCATGTATCAGTCTGTACACAATATCTAATGGCTTTTTCTTCTCTCCCAAGAAACAATTCTCACACTCCATGTATCATTAACCTACACGACCATACCACATGGAGTGTATATAGGATTACATGGCATGTTACCCTAAAACAACCCTTTTCTCAAGTTTCCCTTGTTTTCACAAAAATCAACTCAATGAAAAAGAATAGAATTAAATTATACCTCAAAAGAGGAATCAGGTTCTTACAAACTTCCCCCTTAAATAGATTCATCCCCAAATTCCCTTCCAAGGTTAGTGATGGAATATCTGAGAATAACTCCGACCACTGAGAATGTGTGTCGGCCTCCCTATCCCAAGTCTCATCCTACCCTCGGCCATGCTGACATAACACCCATATGAGAGGAACTGACCGAACTCAAATAATCTACATGCTACTATCAACTATATGAATCAGATTCTCCTCAAAGGGTGCATCAACCTAAATCTCAACCTCCTCAGGCTGAAAACATGAGATGAGTCTGAGTGATAGCAGTGTAGAAGAGATACATGGAAAACATTGTGCATGACTTGGTACATCTAAGGTAACTATAGCTGATAGGCAAACCCAACTGACTCATTCCAGAATCTCAAATGGTCTGACATATCTCGGTGAAAGCTTTCCAGGTCTTGTAATCCTCTTATTTCCCAATCTCAATATGACCCGTAGGAAAACTCGATCCTCGACCATGAACTCCAAAGGTCATCTACGGTGATCGGAATATGATTTCTAATGAGACTACATAGTATCCATCCCACTTTGAATCAATTAAACTTGTTCAGTAGTCTCTTGGAGAAGACGAGGTCCCAGAATAGCTGCCTCTCTTGCCTCCATCCAACGCAGTGGTGATCGGTATGGCCTCCCGTACAAAGCCTCATATGGCCCTATCTGAATAGTAGCATGAAAGCTATTATTATAAGAGAACTCAACCAAGGGAATATTATTCTCCTAGGATCCCCTGAATTCCTAGACACATGCATGAAACATGTGCTCTAGAACCTGTATCGTACGCTCTGACTGGCCATGAGTCTGAGGGTGGTATGTTCTGATCAGAAGCACCAATGTACCAAGTTCCCTCTGAAAAATCCTCCAAAAATGATATGTAGAGAGAGAATCCCAATCTAAAATGATATAACTAGGTACCCCATGAAGTTGTACCACCTATCATATATACATCTTTCTGATCTCATCAATACCAAAGGTCTCCTTCATCGGCAAGAAGTAATCGACCTTTGTAAGATTGTCAACTATGACCCACACAACATCATTGCCTCAAGGAAACCATGGTAACCCCGTCATGAAATACATATCCACATCAACTCATTTCCACTAAATAATGGGTTACTATTGTAAAATTCTAGCTATCTGTTGATGTTCTTCCTTCACTTGCTGATAGGTGGAACACCTCGTAACAAAACCAGATACTTTATTCTTCATACTTGGAACCTAGTACTGGCGACGCAAGTCACAGTACATCTTGGTGACTTCAGGATGCACTTACCAAGATGAATCATGAAACTCCCACATCATATACTTTTTTATATCCCCTAAAACCAACACATGTCCATGGATACATAAAACTTCATCATCACCTATCGTCCATCTAGGAGGCGGGTCCTCACCAGGCACACTCTCCCATAGAACTAGGCCTTTAGGATCAGATAGTTGCCTCATCCTCACTCTATCCAGTAGGGTAGAATACATAGCTAAAGATGAAAGATAATTCTTCCCCTAACTATTTTCCACCACTAAATTCATCTTAGAGAACAAATCTGTGAGCTTCCACTCACCATTGGCCTCCTGTACTGCATGTATCTGAGTCCTCCTACTCAGTACATCAGCCAATGCATTCCCTTCTCCTAGAATATACGAGAGATAAAAATCGAACGAATGAAGGTATTCCACCCACCTTAATTGTCTCATATTCAAATAACGCTCTGTTAAGATGTATTTGAGAATTTTTTGGTCTGTGTACACCACAAAATGATCTCCTAATCGATAATGTATCCAACAACACAAATAATGAACAACTCAACCAAATTGAGATCATGCATTGGGTAATTCCTCTGATGTGGCCTAAACTATTGAGACCTGTACGCAACAAATCATTCTCCCTACATACTCACTGCTCCCAGACCAATACCTAATTCATCATAGTACATAGTGTAACTCTTTCCTGGCTCTGGAAATATTAGTATCGGTGCTAAAGTCAAATGTCCCTTCAACTCCTAAAATGCTTCTTTATAAGAATATGACCACTAAAACTTCCCACATTTCTTGGTCAAGCCCATCATAAATGATTATAAGTATGAGAAATCCTCTATAAAAAAACCTATAGTAACTAGTTTTCCCCGTGAATCTTTTTACCTCAAAAATATTCTTGGGCTTCTCCTAGGTCACTACTACTTTCACCTTCTCTAGGTCCACTGATACTCCAGTCTCTGAGATGATGTGACCTAGAAAGTGAATATCATCCATCTAGAAGTTTCATTTAGTGATTTTATCATATAAATGATTCTCTATCCGTGTATTAAAAATGATATCAAGGTTTTTTTCATGGTAGTGTCGATTGTGAGAATACACTAACATATCTTTCAAGAAAACCACCACAAAAGAATCTATGTAAGGATGGAACACTTGGTTCATCAATGCCATGGAAACTACTGGTTCATTTGTGAGACTAAATGGCATAAACATATCCTCATATAGGACATACCATCTATGAAATGTTGTATGTGCTATGTCTGAAAGTCGAACACATACCTGGTGATATCTTGACCACAAGTCAATCTTTGAGAACACTCGAGATCCTTAAAGTTGATCAAATAGTTCATCTATCTATGTTAAGGGATATTAGTTTTTAATAGTCAACTGGTTTAGTTTTTGATAGTCCACACATAGCCTAAAAGTACCATCCCCCTTTTTCGCAAAAAGGAATAGTGAACCCCAATGAGAAGTACTGGGTCGGATAAAACCCTTAACTTCTATATCTATTGACTACCTATTCAGATCTTGCAACTCCATCATATCCATCCTGTATAGAGGAATTGATATTAGTGTTTCTCCTGGAACTAGCTCAATAATGAAATCCACCTCTCTATCTAGAGGTAATCCTGAGAATTCGCCTGGGAAAACTTATCTAAAATGATCAACCACTAGAGGGAAATATTCCAAACAAATTCCCTAATCACCCAAATATAAAATTGAAATCTGGGATGTCATCTCACCTATCCCACGATGTTCAGGTCTATATCTACTCTACTAAACATCTCATTCACCATTATGTAAAAATGCTCCACCCTATGGTGATGTGAAACTCACCCTATAAAGATAGAAATCAACATGTTCTATAAAATAAACAAACCAGTCTATTAAGAGAATGAAATCAAAGCCCGTTATCTCTAAGACATAGAGGTTTCATAGAAAGTGACTCCCACTAATATCAAGGGGGAACTCCTTGCACTGAAGAACACCTTCCGTTCTAATCCCTAACAGAGTGTCTTGCATCATAACATTATAAGAAGTATAAACAAAGAGCCCAAGGATTTCCACAATGGCCCCTGATATAAAACTATGTGTAGCACCGGTATTAAAAAGTTCTTAAGATAAAAAATAAGTGACTAGTATAATACCTATGATAGTATAAGGTTCAGAATTCTACCCATGTTGGGTCTATTGCACTGCATAAGTCTAACCTACACCACAACCATGAGACACTTCTTGGCTACCCTAAATTGACCTGCCCTACAGTCACTGAGATCCTGGGGTCTGGCTACCATGGACAATACCACCCCATCAGCCTAAATGACTTGATGTATTCTAGTTCCCTGAGTAGTGAGAAGATAATGACCCCACTCCTGAATATGGAATTAGTGAAGACTATCTCTCTCCAGATTCTAGTAGAAATGTCTTGAAGTACCGCTGTAAATGTCCCATCTTTCCACAAGCTCAACATTCAACCGATTCCATCAAGCACTCAGGTTTAGTATTCCAAATACTTCTGCATTGGTATCACCTCACCTAGCTACTAGAAGAAAATTTCTGACCCGTCGTATCCCTATGATAAATATCCATAAGACAATTCTTGATTCCAGTCAAGACAGTATGAGATCTATGTGTCGAACTTCCCGAGCT
The DNA here is from genome assembly GCA_963277665.1 of Viscum album. Lineage (NCBI taxonomy): Eukaryota > Viridiplantae > Streptophyta > Magnoliopsida > Santalales > Viscaceae > Viscum > Viscum album. Next base: position 602,218,834 of record OY728155.1, on the reverse strand, counting down.
CTCATCCCCATATTCCTGTAGGTTGCACTTGGTAATCAGCACCTCATTCACAATAGTATATACAAAAGTCAAACTAAAGACATTCACCTTTGATTAGCTGCCAAACCTAAGACCATCCTCGAATCGTCCAGATTTTGATATGTCATCACCCATTAGAATAGGTGTGAATCACTGAAGCTCAATAAACTGAATAGAATAATCCATAAATGAAAGTGTTCCCTACTCCAGGTGTATAAACTCCCAGGCTCGGTTGGACCTCAGCATTTCAGGAATATAATAATCCTTGAAGGCCGCCTAAAATTCTACCCATGTCATATCCTGATGATGCACTCCCTATGTGATAACATCCCACCATCTATTGGTAAAATCATTCATCATATATGTCGCGATCCTGACCCTCCTCTCAAGAGGCATCTCCAGATTCTCGAAGATAGTAATCACTAATTCCAGCCATGATTCCATAGCCTATGGTCCTCCATCCCATGAAATAGTAAGTAGATGATGCTGCTAGAATATATGTATCATCTCTACCATAGATGTGTTGGCCTGTAGTGCTCCCTAAAAGGTCTGCATGAACCTCCCAAAGCCTTCACAGAACTGTGCATCTACATCTACGTCTGGTATAACAGATGGTTCTGTAGCTGGCACAACTGGAGGATGCATCGGTAGCCCATGACCTACCATCTCTAAAGTATGATCATCACCACTCTCCTGGAACACAGCTTGTTGTTGTCATGGAAACATGACTCTATAAGGTCAAGAACATGCCTTAGTTAAAACTCTTAGTCAAATTTTTCCATTCCTTAGTTCCAAAAAATAACAGTAAAAGACCCTCAACGTTTGGCAAAAAGGGACTATACGATGTGTTGAAAGAATACATAGTGTGTTGCCTTATGCAGTCACATGGTCGTGTGATACTACCATCCCTTGGAGTGTATCAACCCCAGGAACACAACGTGTTCCACCCACACATGGCATGTACACAGTCCCGTCCTCCCGACCATGTACTCCCACATGAGCAGGTATACACGGGTTCTATCTGGGTAGAATACATAGCGTGTACCAAAGTCACATGCCATATTCTAGTCAAACTCAATACTTCGAGTTTCCCCTCACACGGATCGTTACATGGTCAGCTATTACAGAACATGTACATACGGTATACGACATGTACATCTTTAATACTTACAATACCTTCTTTCCAAAATAGAAATAGCATGCAGTGTGTTAAGTTAAACTACATGCCATGTATACTAGGTTTTTTTAGAAAGAATCTCCAAATTTCAAAAAAACCACTATTTTTCAGAGAAAAAAAACCAATGGGATGCAAAATTCTAATCTGTGAGGGTTCCTACTCGCCATGAATCAAGGTTTTACACCAAAGATTATCACATCTTAGTAGAATTATATATAAAAGATAAAACATTATCCACCAAATTATGGTCCAAGAGGGCCCATATACCTCAGGAACCAAAGTTTGGAGTCCATTTAATCCAAAACATAGCATGTACCCATACAACTACCATAACAGTAGGCATATCTATCAAGGTACTATCACAACAACATGAATCTATAGAACGACATATATCACAACAACGTCCAATATCTAATTCATCCTAGATGGCATGGAATAATGCTTGAAATGTGATTCTAAAAAGTGTATATATGATGCATGAGATTGCTTACCCTCGTCTCATTAGTTTGCAAAAAAATAGAACCACAATAGAATCAATATCACAGAACAAGTGTGTCACCCAATGGTGAAATCAAATCAACAATAATAATAATAAAAACTAGAAAAATTTTAATATTCAAGGTAACTTGGATTTTCCCTGTAAACGGGTTTGCTAATCCTGGGAACAACTTATTACCAATTAATAGTTCCTTTCTATCTCTGCCTATAGGCTACAAATATTAAGACAAAGAAGAAAAGAAACTCTTTGATCCCACTTTGTAACGTCTCGGGTTTGGAATCCACTCTATTCGTTCCCCATACCCAGTTGGCCACATGGCCACAAGTTCATTTCCTTATACACCAGAGGCTACCGACTAGAAGCGAGGGCCTAGGGTGTGATAGTCAAAAAACTATGCCCTCATTGGAAGAGTGTAACATATCAGAATAAATAATAATAATATCATAAGTAGTAAACATCATGAAACTGAATTAAACAATGAAATACTGCAAAATAAAGATTACCAGAAGGAATATATTATCAAAATTATGAAGCATGTAACATGTTCTAAGAAAATAGTGAAATCATAGTACATTGTAATCAAGTATAGAACAATACCAAAGTACAGTAAAAAAATGAAGCTCAACAACATCGCAAGCATTGGATTGGTCCCATTATCTCCTACTCCTAAGCAGTAATCAATTACCTATATATGGAGCATTTCCCCTATCCACACCTGCATAAATATAGTCTGTTTGGGGCCAAAAACATGACCCACATTTGGTGTGAGAAATAAATCCCAGTAGGAAACTACTAAAGGTCGGTTACAATCTATCAGTGAGTATATGCAATAGTAGTGTACAATAGTGAAATGTAGTAAACAAGTAGGTAATCAAAATTAAATAATCCTACAAGTACTGGAATTCATTTACATTCATTTCATGTTATTTAATCCATTCAAATTTACTAATTTATATAAGTTTCGGGATCAGGCCTAAGCCCATCAATCCCCAATACAAAGTAAACACTATAGATATCTCAGCAGGCTATCTAAACAAAGAAGTGTAGACCGAATCCATGTTTGTAATTTAGCATGGAAGACACATCATCAGTCATTCCATTTCAATATGTCTCATGGAAAAACCCTATTTATATGAATTTAAGTATATTAAAATTAGGGACAAGCCTAGTGTATCATCATTTCAGCATGTAACAGGGACTAGCCCTGTGTATCAGCATTTCAGCATATATCAAGGTCAAGCCTGGTATATCATCATTTCAATATATTCTCGGCCAAGCCCAGTTTATAAGCATCTTATCATAGTAAACAACACATGTAAATTACACTATTAAATGGTTTTCAATAATCAACTCACGTGGGAAAAATTATTTAACAAGACTAACATGTGAATTAAACTGTCACAAATAATTAACAATCATATTCACATGAAGACATTTATTTAACAAATTTCATTCGAAAATAACCCTTAAAAAGGTACACAAATGAAATCCCATCAGCATACTATGCCAAATGGCTAAACAATGCTCATATGAGGGAAAACACACCCACTAGGTGTCCCTTAATCCATCCAAATAAGCCTAAACATGCTTCGATTAATTTACTCAATCACCTAAATGGAATTATGTATTAACATGATCAAGTTATAAATAAAGAGAAACCCTAAATATGGGCGCGCGACACAAATTCACATATTAAAAAGTTGAATTTAATCAATTAACACAATACCACCTACCTCGACATAGTATGACTCTCCTCATCCAGCATCGACTTCCAATTCAAGCTAGAATGGTATAAATCTATGAAACAAGGTTAATCATTCAACCTTAAATAACTTCTTTGTGAATATAACTAAGGAATAATGATTTTAGAAGATGGAATAATTTAACCAGAATATCCCAACTAGATAGGCGGCGTTCGAATTGGGTTCCAGATGATGAAATGAAAGGAGAAGGAACTCTTGGCACTCCTTGTTCTTCAGCTAGAATATCCTATGTCCATAAGAGGAATAAATGAGGCTAAGTCCTATTTTAAGATGAATATTAGGAGTACACGGTTTGTAAGTCCATATACATGGTGTGTATATCACTTTACTATTCATAAATTCTCCAACTTAATTTACATGTCTCGCACTGAACTACTGATATGACTACATGGTGTGTATCACGCAGAACACAATGTGTTGTGGCTTATTCTTCTCTCCCAAGATGACATTATCACATGCCATCTATCCCTATCCCATATAGCCATAATACATGGTGTGTAACCCTAAAACAACTATTTTCCCAATTTTCCGTTTCTTTCCGGAAAAATAACTCTAGGAAAAAGAATATAATAAAATTATACCTCAAAAGAAGAACTATGTTCTCACTAATATCTAATAGAGTTAATACACTATTTCGTGGGGAGGGTATCAGAAGATCCAAAAACGTGGGAGGCCTTTGTTTCCTAAATTATTCCACTGCAACTTGTTATTTCATAGAATAAAGAGTTAATTCTATGTGATTCAAGTTATTGTTCATACCTTTAGCAAGTTGAGAAAGTACTATCAGGAAATTTTTAGGGACCATTCCCATCATATTTGGAATTTAATTAGGTACATAATCACAATACCTATGACATTAATTGTTGACATGGGTTCTACTATTTCCATTAATTAACTAAGAAAAAATGAATTAAAACTTGGGGGCTTGAATACTTGGCTAATAAGATTATAAAAATAAAACATTAAACATATAATGATAAACTTATAAATGAAAATTACATCATAAATTATTACTAAGTATGTTTCAATTTAGGTTACCCATAGTGATATAGTTATCCTTAGGGTTCTTACTAAAGTTTTATAGTTGTAAACTCAAAAAAATAACTATATCATGATATGATACCAAATCTAACTATCCTATTATTTTACACATATTAATACATGATTTTAATCATAATTAAATGGAAAATTACCAGCCATGGATTGTTAATTCTAGTGTCTTTGTTTGATTAGATATATAAAACTGAAAACATGGAAATAGAATAAAGTATCTTCATTTTAGTCAACCATAAAGAGCTTCTATCTTCCATTGATCTCCTACCTCTGCATAGGATAACCTGGGTTATACTAGAAAAAAATGATGATTCAAAAAGTCTATTAAGGTTATAATCATATGAATAATTTAAATAATATTGGTTATAAGGAATAACATGATGACATAAAATACATGAATCAAGAATAAAAATAAGGAAGCATAACATGTATAGAATGAGGACATGCAATCATGGAATAATAGGAATGAGGGAACAAAACACAACATTAAATATGCATGAGTGAAGGATAACATCCAAGACCATTGTATGTGGCAGAAAAAGTCCCCTAAAGGAATCAGGTTCACTCTATGTCCCAATATAAAGTCTCATGATAATAAACATTACCCAATTCATTTTATCTTAATCTAGTCACACCCATAAAACATTTTCATGCATATGTGTTCCACAAGAAGTATCAAAAAATAAAAATTGTGGTTACCCAAGGAAAGAAATGGGTATCATAATCATGTCATGGATAATAACAAATGGGTGTTTCATAAAAGTATCCCTGAAAGAATGGATTTTAATCATACATGGAAATTTATAAGCTAAAATACAAATAGATCATGATAAATTATGTTCAATTTAAATTTTAACAAGTAAAAAAAATACTATTTTAAAAACATTAAAAATGAAACATTTTAGTGCCGTTTTAAGGAATTCACTAAACTGAATTTTATATTAAAAATGAATATTTTTCTTTATAAAAAATAATTTAAACAAAGTATTTTTCCATGATAAAATGATTGATTTCAGAAAAAAAAATTGTATTAAAATGGATTATGCAATGCACTTAAAATGGGAGAGAAATCTAGAAGTTCCCTTAATCAGGCTTGCTTATCGGGAATATTTGAGAAGGGGCCTTTCTAAAAAATGTATTTGCACATAAAAAAAGGATAAAATAATCTAGATACATGACTTTGAAAAATATAAAATTAATTTATAAGTATTATATAAAAATAATGTTTTAATACATTGGGATAGAGAGAGAGAAAAAAATATGAAGGAGAAAATGGAGGTTCTCAAAGAATCACATACCTTATGTCTGAAAGTGTTATTCACTTTAATATAATATATAGAATAATAAAATTAAATTAACTAATTAATAAATACAATTTTAAAAATTTATATGATTTATTATAATTTTACTAATTTCATTCATGGTATTTTTTGATTTGTTATAAGATACAATTTCATCATTTTGGAGTGTTTGTTTCCTTGGTTTTCATGATCGGTTCAATTGTATATGTGTATGAAAGATCATGTTGAATGTAAATAATTGTCCATAAATGAAATTATTTGTTATTAATGATATTATAGGTGTTTATTTATTATTATATATCAGTTGGTAATAGGTACGAGGATGAATCATTAGATAAAATATTGACGATAATTATTTGGATTAATTTGGCGGTTTCTCAATCATCAAAAACTACTTTATATTATTATTCAATATTATGAATATGTACTAGTTCAACAAAATTAAATAAGTTTTAATAAATATATTAAATTATTTTTTAACCATAAAAATGGTTTTATGAAAATCCATGAAGTCAGTAAAGGAAATTGAAAACTCATTGTCCTTTATGCGATTAATTAACACATGACAGACGATGCTTTCATTTTTAGAAAAAAGATTAGAGTGGAAATAAAATGTGGTGGATGATTCCATTAACATAATAAAATTATACTATATGTCAGATTATATAGTTACCATGAATCTTGAATAAGGGTGGGTGAGGATATAATATGAAAAGAAAAATAAATTGGAATGAAATTAAAAGAAAAGGAAATAAGATTTTACAGCTTGAGTTATTCCCATTGAGAACCTCCTTAAGAAACTTGAGATTGTTATTTAATTGAGACCAAATGCTCCTAGACTTGGGGGAGATAAATGGGATCATTTTCTGGTATTCTTTGGTCAAGATTCAAGTCTTTGTAAGTGTGAGGAGAATAGTTGGCGAGGGGTGGTATTTATAGCAGAAGAGAGGGGTGTTTTTTGATTATTTCATTCATTAGTTTATTATTTTGGCTCAAGAATGTAAATAGTGTGGATTATTGTAACTAAATGCATTAAAAAATTCATTTTAGTTCCAAAAAATGGCCACTTACATAAACCATGACTCAATCTTGACTCTAAAATGCATTTATTTACCGTAAACCATAAATTACAATATTTCATTATTCACCAAAAATTCAACTAATTTAGAAAAATTACAACAATTTAACCTAACATTTTTTTGATTTTTATAATTTAAAAATGGACCCCATTTTATGAGAAAGATTATATAAATATGAGAAATTTAATTTTTATTAAAAATTTCCATTTACTCGAAAAAAATCAATTTAAAAATTATAAATGGTTTTATAACACTTTTAAAATTTAATTGAGGTCTCATAAAATTATGTTATAATCATAAGACAACAAAATAATAACTTATGAACATATTTTATGAAAATAAATTTTATTTTAAATAATTATATTAATCATAAAATTGTAAATAAACATTTATATTTTATAAAAAAATAACCACACTTAATTTATCATTTTCAAAACAATTATTTACATATAGTATGATATAATTATATCATTTTTTTAATTTATATGGTTGCTAATTTTTTTTATACTTGCATAGGTGAGGTTACTATTCTATTGGTTAGGTTACTATTCTTAATGTTAACAATAATTTTCCTTAGATTATGTTACTATTACATTGGTTTAGGTTCCACAATTTATATAAGTACTTCTTATTTCATTAATTCTTCATTTATAATGTTTTTATTGTGTTTTATATGTTGTTTTATGCGATTTATACTACATAATATAATTATAAGAATAGAATTTTCATTAATAAAATTTTGGGTCATTACATAATTCCTAACTCTAATAATATTAAAAATAAATAATTAAAATTTACTAATTAAAAACATAATATATTAAATGAATCATGTATGTCATAATGAAATTCTGAAATGTATACTAAAATTTGAATAATTTACATAAATTGTATGTGTCTATGTTTCTATATAATATTTCATTAATTGCATAAATATTGGAGTGTGTGTGTTGTATATAAAAAATCATTAATTACGTATATGTACGTGAAATCAAAGTTACACACATTTTGTAGATGTTACAATGAACAATTAGACAACTTTTAAAAAATCCACTCCACTCTAGTTTTTTATTTTTAAATATTGTTGATGAAAAAGTGTAAAACCTCCAAGTTCCAACCAAATACATCAAACAATGTAGGAGATAAAAAATTATTAAAATCCAACTTGAAACTATTAAACGTAACATATATATAAAATTTCCAAAAAATACAGTTTACCTTTTTTCTGGTTCATCTTTCATAATGTCTTCAAATTGATACGCAAATTATTCAGTATTTTTAATTAAAATTAATTTTTAATTATAAATAATTTCTCACAAAATATATAACTTATTTAAAATAAAAAATAATATTTTTTATTATATAATTCATCTTTTAGTAAAGATTATATATATTGATAAATATATAAATATATAAATATATTTTTATATTAAATTTACTAATGAATAACTCAGTATAAAAACCATTAAAAATGAATAAAATATTAATTTGTTTTTAAGTATGAGATCTTTTCTAATTTATATATTTATATTTAACACGTGTTATTTATTACTATTTATAGTTAATATGTATATATATATTAAACTTATTCATTTTTATTAATTATTGTTTCATTAATAATTTTTTTAATAATTTTGTAATTTATGAATTTTCATTTTTTGTTTAATTATTACAATTTATTCATTTTAATTTTTTTGGTTTAATTATTATAATTTATTCATTTTATATATCTATATTTAATATATACTATTTATTAATATCTATAATATATATATATATAATAGTTTTTCCATTTTTATCAATAATTATATAAGTAGAAAAATGTTTAATATTTTTATCAGTTTACTTAATTTTAATTTTGATTTATTTAATTATTTAATTTTATTAATTTTAGAAATATTTTTATTTAATATGAATTTTTTTTAATATTTATAAAACATATATATTAATTATTTTATTTTTATCAACAATTATTTAATTAATAAAATTATTAATTTTTTTAATTTACACATTTATTATTTCTATTTATTTAATTTTTTTGAGACCTTTATTAGCCCTAAAATAGAATTGATAATGGATACCCTTTATCAATGCTAACAAAAACACTGATAAATGGTACCTTTTGTTAGTGCCGAAAATAATGTTTTGGTAAAGGGTATTATTTATCAGTGTTACTGAAAAGCGCTAATAAAGGGAACCTTTATTAGTGATTTTTGCCAGCAATGATAAAGTCCAGTGCTATTAAAGTTATTTTTTGTTGTTGTGGATGGTGAGGGAGCAATGGGCTCACCTACATCTAGAGCTTCATTCTTCTAAATGACTTTATGGGGATGGAAAGTCTTATAGTGGGGACTTTTTGATGTCCACTTACCTTGTTTTAGTTATTTCTCATCCCTCTTGTTGTTTCCCTTTTTTTGGTGTGTTTCGGACCTTTTGAGGATGTGGATATTTTTTTGGGAAAATGACATATTTTTCATGGTTTTATGTTTATTTGAAGTAATGGAGTGTGGGTATAAATGTTTTAATGAATTTGAAGGGTTCTTTATGGGTTTGAAAATCTTGAAAGGTGGATTAGGTTTTTTTTATAGAATATGGACTATGATCTGTTTACTATAAACTTTCACATAGTGAATAGGTTACACGATGTGAATCTGTTTTATAGCTGATGAAAAGAACAATTTTATAGCATTAAAAGTTTACAAGTCATAATACTAGTTCTCATTGTGAAAATATCGATCGAAGTTTTTTTAATCTTAGGGGACGTCTTTTCAGTGTATCTTATGAATTTTGAAATTCTCATAATGAAAGTGTTTGAAGTTATGAATGGTTCAGATCTAACGATTTTAATGACACTACTTGTATTATTTTCTTTTCATTCGAAATGTATGATTTTATATAAAAACATAGGTTGTCTCCCACAAAATTTTAGGGACCTCCATTCTTTTAGATCATTTCATTTGGTGATTGTTATTTATAGTGGATGTGTTTTATATCTTGGGTTAAGTGATCCTTTTTCCTTATTATTGTCATTGGTTACAATATCGTCCTTGTGTTACATTTTCATGTTTTTTGATCTTGTTTTGATGATATTCTTTGTTCATTCTAGATCCATTTTGTGATTATATTTTGAAGGTCTGTCCTTTATTAGTTGTGGTGTGGTGAGTGAATTTTCTCTGAGGTATGTGTGACCTAACTTCTGTACCAACCATTTTTTTATGGTATAATAATATAAAATTTGGAAATCATAGGTAGGGATTTTGTTTATTTTTTTCTCCTTCCCGGGTTATTGGATCCAGTTGTGGGAATATGATAAATGATTTTTTAGTAGGTGGTTTTGTATCCTATCTATGTTGGATAATCCTTCATTTCTCTAGTTTAATAAATTGTTTTATAAAAAAATGAATGATTTATTTACTATTTTTTTGTTGGTGTCCAAATGGGTTTTTTTTAAATATGGTTTTCACCTTGTTTTGGTAAAAAAGTAAAATTGTTGTTTTGAAATAATTGTGATATGGTTTTGAGAAATATATTTCCACTAGTATTTTGATGAAATGGTATGGAAAATGTATCACAATCTATGACTCATGTACTTAGGTAGAAGGTGTAGTAATTGGCATTTGGGGGGGTTCACTCAAGGGTTGTTCCTCTTCTCCATGTGAATATTTTTCAAGGGACTTGTTAGAATCTTTTGGAAGGTTCAATTTATGGGGAGTTCATTAACTCTCTAGATTTGATGAATATACCTATAGACTTTATACAAACGATTTTCAATGTATTGGGTACATGTTTTAAATCTAGCCAAACCTGTAGTGACCATTCACAAGGTATTGCTTTTTTCTTTTAAGTTAAACTACTTGGCTTGGATTAACTTCGTTGATATATTAGATTTTATTTGAAACTATTTTTCCAGTACTATTTGAAACTATGAAAAAATGGGAATTTTTTACAATGATATTATATAAAAACTATAAAACTGGTTATCATGCCTTATTTTCTTTAAACATGAGAATGTTAGTATTGTTTTACATAGACTTATTATGAAACACCTGGGTAGGATCCTACTGAGCCTGTTATCTCACCCCTTAAAGACCCCTTTGTGGTTATGTAGATCATATTATTTCATTCTATGTAGGGAAAGGAAAGGTATTGTAGTGAGTTTTTGAGGTTTCTCTCATTTGAGTTTGGTAGCTAGTGGTGATGTTGTGGGATGTTGTTTTCTTATCACATTGTGTAGTTGTTTTTCATTTTTTGTTTTTTTTACATTGTTTTTGGACTCATGTCATGATTTTTAGCTATTTTTGGGTCTTATCATTTCTATTGTTTCTTTTTTTTCTATGTAATATATTTCATGTTTTTATGTTCCTTCATTTATTTATACTTTGTATATATTTATATGCCTCGTATTCTTCTCAAGGTTGGTAGAAATCATTCCCTCTTATTTTTGTTTATTTCTAGATACTAGTTTCCATCCCACGGGGATTGGGAGTTCCCTTCATATATGTGAAGGGTTAGGTAGGGTGCTGGTTTGGGTGGGTACCTTGGTTGGTTCATTACATTAAATTTGTAACATGACATATTGGTTGATGATTTGATTAATTTTTTCCTAAAAGTTGTGGATTCATGAACTTCAATATCTTTTAAAAAAAAATCAGTGTATTCATCTCTGTTAAAAAGAATTTGTGAATCTTATAAAGTAGACCATGAGTTTCAAAAAAGGTATAATTGGTTAAAAAAGGTATGTTTCTGGAATTTAATATCGATAATGAATGTTTTCTGAGATTGTTATAGAGAATATGTGTGCCATTTATTTCCCAGTTGAAGAGGGGTTTGTTAGGTTAAGATCATTGTTCTATGTTGTTCGTCCATCCTGGAAGCACTATGGTTTACATAGACCTTCAAGAGTAATACTAGTGGGATGGAATTAATATATATTGATTAATTTACAATGAAATTTTTACTTTTTATTAGGATATATTATAATAAAAATTACTGAATGGGATGCTTCATTCTTTTCCAGTGCCATAGTGGTAACTATAAAATATATCTATAGATTTTATGGTTGGATTACCAAATACATGTTGAGGTAATGATGAAATTTGGGTTATTATTAATTGATTGAATAAATCAAAACATTTCATTCCCTTTTGAGACACTATATATTTAGATCAACATTCTTGTATGTAGCTAAAAGAGATATTATGTTACATGGAGTTCTTATATACATTACATATTATTATTATTCTAGGTTCACTTAAATTTTTTGTAATGGACATCCTAATTCCTTAGAAACTGAATTAAATTTCATTTTGACTTTTCATACTCAATATGATGTAAAATATGTGATAATAATTACGACCTTATAATACATTATTCATTATTGTTCAATGGATTACCATGTAATTTGAATCAATATCTTAGTTAGTTTATTTATTTATAATAATAGTTTTCATTCTAGTACACTAATAGAACCTTTTGAAGAATTATAGGGAAATTTATTCCAACCTACATATTTTTAGGTTTAATTATGTGAAAAAATGTTTATGGGATAAGAATTGGTAGAGTAAATGGTTAATAAGGAAAAGGAAATTCAGAAACATATAAAGATATCTCAGAGAAGGAAGAAATGTTATGCAGATAATTAGGGGAAAGACATCTCTTTCAAGGAGGGAGATTGTGTTTTTTGAGAGTATCACCATGAAAAAATATGACTTTTTTTGGTAAAAGAGGAAATTATATCCATGGTTCTTTGGACCGTATGAAATCTTGGAGAAAGTTGGATTAATTTGTTATAAAGTATCCTTGTATCTGGATTTATGTCATTTACACAATGTTTTTGATGATTCGATGTTAAGGAAATATGTTCTGAATTCATCTTATGTTTTTATCCATAAGGTAGATCAATTGGAATAGAAAATTTAATATGAGGATCAACATGTTCATGTTCATTACTATAGAGAGAAATTATTATGGAAGAAGTTAAATCACCAGGTTAAGGTTTGTGAAAACACATATGGTGGAAGAGGCAACATTAGAGTCTAGAAATTCTATAAGGGAAAGGTATCCCCAACTGTGTAATAAGATAATCAGAATTGTGATGATATAATTTCCAAAAGTAGGATAATGTAATGACCTAATTAATGATTGAATAAATCATTTTCATGTTTTTCAGCATTCTCAAATAAGATAGTTATATTAATTATAAATATATTTTGTAATTTTTTAAATCAAAAAGGGAAATAATAATATTAACTCATTTCATATAATGTTTTATTTGAATGATTAATTTTAAAATAATTATATTTCAATCTTAAAAATGGATTGTATTTTTATGTTAATAAGGTTAAAATTATCTTAGGATAGTTTTATGATTTTTTTTTGAAAATTTTTATTTTTCAATAAATAGTGAAAATGTTGATTTTTATTTAAAATTATTTACAAAGAAATTTTTTTTTTACTATTTTTAAAAATTCATTAGATCCCTTTGATTTAAAATTATTCAATTATGGTTTTTAAAAGAAATTTTATTCTTGAATCTATTATATAAACATTTTACATTTAAAATTGAGTTTTTTTTAAACTATTTTATATTGTGTTTTTTCAATTTAATTTTAAAATAAAATATTCCGCTTCAATTTTTTTCAATTTTGAAAAATGGATTCTATATTTGAAGCAAGTGGGTCCAAATTTATTAAATGGATTCCTTTTATTTATGATTAATATGAATAGTAACCTTTGTAATTTTTACTACCACAGTAAAGTGTAAATTAGGTAATTAAAGTTAAAAATAAAATTTTAAGGACTATAAAATGACCGAAGAACATTTATTCAATTTAATATATGATTTCATTTCTTTATTACTTATCCAATATTCATTTATATTTCATTTTGTCCATTTGAATGAGATTATGAACTATAGAATATTTTATTTAAATAAAAGTAAAAAATGCCACACACTTTATTTTAATAATGAGATTAGTTTTAACATGACATAAAAAAATATAATATGTTCAGTTGTAAATAGTATCTAGAAAAATAAATTATATATCTCAAACAAGGTAATTTAATTTTAATTTTAATTGAATAAATAATTATCTTAATTGAATACACAACATTGATGAAGTAATTATTAAATTAGTGAAAAGAATCAAATAAATTATATTAAAAATATTAAAATAAATACAATTTTAGAAACATTTTAAGATACCAAACATCATGTAGGTATGTATTTGTTTAAAATTTTGGTTTTAATCTCTTTCTTTGGGTTAATGAAATGTTTCCCACCTGTATGAGGGGACTTGTCATGTTTCGGGGGTTCGTGACATGAAAGGAAGAAAACTCAAGCCAAAATGTGCAAGGTGCACAGTTGGGGCATAATTAAGTAAACTATACAACTATCCTAGGAAACATTCATAGCCTTGGATAGTGTCTTAATGAACGATTGGAGCATGGTTTGTTAAATCATGTTACATTCCTAGGTAACTGTGTGACCAAACTTCCCTTGGATAATGTCTCACGCATGGTTTGTGCGCAGTTTGGAAAACATTGTGGGTAAACCGTGTGGCCCAGTAAAGTTAGGAGAAATTACAAAATTTCCTACTCATGTTTTTATGTTCTAACTCAGGATTATCCATAATTTCTCCTATTATAACCATAGGAAAAAACCCTAGTTACCAAAGCTTCCAAGAGGAAATTCTCCCTCGATCCTAAGCCATTTGGAGCACTGTCTTTTGCAGATCAAAGCTCTGGGTAAGTAAAATCCATCCATTCTTCTCTTTTGGGTTTAGGGTTTGCATCATTCTATTATCTCCATATGAATCTCAAAAAACCCTTTTTCTGGTGAGATCTAGGGCAAGGCTTCTAAGGGTGGTTGAATCAAGATCTAATTATTTGAAAAAGAGTGTGAACATTAATGAATTTGAGGTATGTGGTCTATCAGACATATCCCATAGTTTAATTGTAGATTTGTGACACTTCGGTTTTTTTTTCTTGGTTTCCACTTGTTGTTCATTTGATTCTGTTGGTGATATTTGGTTAAATTGTTGTCCAAATGAGGATTATAAACCCTCAAGGTCCCCATGGGACATGTCGAGGATGATTTTACCTATTTAGGTTCACCCATGTGGTGCTCTATTATTCCCGAACATAGAAATTAGTCAAGTTTAAGGACATTGTGTGATAATGTAAAGACACTATTGAGTATGATTGTGTGTATAATTTAAGTGAAAATTCAATATGGGTAATGAGCTTAGATTTGGTAATGGATTAAAGGGTTGGTTGGCATGAAAAAGAAATTGGTTAATTTGGTTAATTTGGATTGTGACATGTGGCTTAGAAATTATATTAGAAATTTCGAATATATTATAGCATATTAATCGATTAATATTTTAATTGGTAATCGTAGGTTAAATGAATAATATACTAAATGGAATTTCATAAGATAATTAATGAATATTTGAAATGGTAAGATTATGAGAAATATTTAATTTTCTTAGTCAGCTAGGCATGAGAATGGAAATTGGGATAAGTATAACATAATATTCATTATATTATTATTTTTAATGGATTATGATTGTTATGTGTATTGGTTTTGATATAGGTTATGTGTGATAAATAGATGAATAAGTATGTTCACTTGTCTTGATTTTCGGGACAAAGGATTGAGCCTCCTCCCATGGGTCGAGTTGGACTGATTCTATGACTCCACCCACAATGCATGGGTGAGGGAAGGGGAAAAATCTCTATTCACTTAATGGTCGCATTCCATACAGAATGAGGCTACGAGGTGAGCATGTTTTGATATTATGATGTGTTATCCTGAGCGATATAGGGACTTGGATTTCTACCGTATGAAAAATGATAAATTCCTTGAATAATTGTGTGAACGATGTAAATGCATGACCCATGGATAACATGTTGATTATGAACTATGTAATGAAGAAGATGCAAATGATGAATTGTTCCAGTTGTAATAACAGTAAAAAGAAATGGATCACAGCAGATAGAAACCAAATTGTATTTTATTTAAAAGACATTTATTTAATACTTCTAGGAACTATCTATTTATAATGGATTTGTGTATACATCATTGGTAGTGGCTTACTGAGTTGTAATCACACCTTGTGCGGGCCACCATTGGGTACTCGAGTAGATTTCCAAGTTGTTTGTCAAGAAAGGGGAAAGGGCCCTATGATTGGGAGTTGAGTCATGATTGATAGGTACACAGATGAGGTTCCAGACATGGAATAAGGGCCATTTTGGGGATTCCACTATTTTTATTTATTTTGGGCTTTGTTTCACTTGAAAATATAGTATGACATGAGATGTTTACATCTGGTTTTGGTTTGTGCCTATTTTAGGAGGTGGTTATTTGTGAATGTTCATTGGTTATTCTATATTATTTATTATATTCTAATTGTATTTTCTATATATTACTATGTTAAAGAGAGTATAGTCTCTCCACATGACTCTTAAACCATCGTTGCTAGTCAAAAACCTATGTTGTATAGGGATGTGTGATTTAGGTTATGTGGCAATCTATATTGAGGCACTGGTTTAGTGGCTCCTGATATGGGGATGTTACAATTTGGTATCAAAGTAGTTATTTTATTTGACTTACTCTTTGGGAATGGTTGATAGGAGGTTAGGAAGGTGTCAGAACTTGCTAATTAGATCTTTATTTGGAGTATCTAACCCATATACGAGGGAAAATCCAAGTCACGCAGGGTGTGAATTTTTTCTCTTGTTTTGTATTCATATATTTATGATATTTAAACATTGGGTGATGCACTTGCTATGTGATGTGATGGTTTTTTTATATTTTAATCATGACCAAAATGGAATGGTGTGGTGAATTAAGGTATCATTATAGGCACCTAGGTATATAAGTGTCATGCATAATTTTAGGAATACACACAAGATGGGTTTTTGAAACATAAAGAGTAAGAAATACTTGATTTCTTGAATGTGGTGAAAATGGTGTCTAATGAAATGATGTAAATGGGTAAAAATGGAAGTATAATGTTAAATAATTATTAATAAATAATTATTAATAAGGGGTTGTATGTTTATTAAAATGTAGTTGAAGTAACTTGTGATATGGGAATAGTTTTCAAATGTTGTCGAAGGTAGTGATTATAATGGTGTAAGTTAGTTACCGCGTGTTAGCTGTGGACTTTGGTAGTGATGGTTGATGGTATTTTTCTGGGTATGATAGGGAAATTTTTTAAAGTATATATTAAATGGTTTGTTTCTAGCTAGTGGTGAGACTTTATTTATATTTTATGTAATATTTATGGTTTGGGTTCTAAATCTCATGTTTGGCATTGTAGAGACATGCCACCACAAAGATGTGTTTTGGTTGGGTGATAAGAGAAAGTTATTGAGAATTCTCCCCCAATATTAGAGAATGAATATACAATGGTTTAAGATAATAAGGAAGATATGTTATGTTATAAATTCACTCGTTTTATGAAAATAATGGAATGATTCCTAGGGCAGGTTGTATCGAATATGTTCAAGAGGACCAGGGAGTTTCAGCTGCAGCACCCTTAGACATTTACTAGAGAGAGTGGGCTAGATGTAGCTGAGTTATAGATAGATTCTTTCTAGTTGATTATTGATCACATCCATACTCCTTCTTATAAGTGAGTCAAGTTAGCATCCTATTTGATGTTGGGCCAATAAAGCATTGGTGGGACATTATGATTCAGACATAGTAGGATGAAGGAATGATATGGAAGGATTTATAGGAAAATTTTCATGAACATTACTACCCAAAGTCCTTGAGTCATGAGAAGGAGGAATATTTTATGAGTTTTAACTCGGGTTTTCTTTAGTTATGGATTATTCTAGTCACTTCACTTACTTTCACTGCTTCGTTTTGATGTTGGTAGGGAATGAGGATACTAGGGAGAAATGGTTCTAGGATGGGATTAGGCGTGAGATTAGGTCTTAGGTGAATATATTCCATACGAAGAGGTTTCCATAGGTAGTGTACCAAGATCTTATCTCAGAATGGACCATGAAGGGAGCTTTAGGTGGTGGGATTGTGGTACTAGCTAGGTAGATAGGTGGTAGAACTTTTGAGGGTAGGAAGTGTTATTTTGGTAATTTACAATAGGTCAAAAGTGTGTAGAGTAGTCATAATAGAGGACTGGTTTATCAGTGTGGTGATCAGGTGTTCTATTACAAATATGGATGAATGGGGAAAATGAGGTGTTAGTTTCTATGACCACTAGTCGAGTGTCATTGGTGTAGAAGTTTTCGACATATAAAGAGGTTCCATAAAAACCCTTGGCATCTTGGTATAGAATAAGGTTTGAGCCATATTTTGAGTGAGAGAAGGGGGTCAGTCACCCAATATTAAGAAGAAAGTTGGAGCTCCACGGGTCATACAGGTAGTGCTGGTGTATGTATATCTATGGGGTGATATCTTCTATACTAGTAGGGCATTACGGTTCAATGTACTCAGTCTGGAGGCCAGGGTAGAAGAGCATGTCATATTCACATACTTTAGTCTACACCAGGATGTGGTGTGGTTGGACCATATTTCATTAGAGGTGTGATTCTTGTAAATTCCATTATCTCTCGTGATTTATTTGACATAGGTGCTACTCCTTATTTTATTTCTGTATAGTTTATAGTTTTTTTGTTCCTAACTATGGAAAGTTAAAATGGGGTTTTGTCAATTGATACACTATTGTCAATGAGAGTTGAGAATATAATAAAATGTAATGGTTGTGCATTATAGGTTGGTGGATATCATTTCTGATGGAACCTAATTTTCTTAGGATTTTAGGTTTTGACCTAGTTTTGGGTATGGATTGGTTTGTGTTGTATCAATCATATATCAATTGTTATCAATTTTGGGTAATGTTCATGTCTCTCAGTGAAGGAATTTATGTCCTTTTTGGTGAGTGGGATGTTTATAAAGGCCATGCAAGGCCAATTTTCTAAAAATTGGAAGAGATTTTGGCTTAATTCGATTTCCTTATTCTTGATGAAGGAGGATGGGAGAAAACATTTTTCCCTTCCATTTTGGATCAATTTGAGGATGTGTTTCATGAATACTTCGTAGGGCTTCCACCTGAGAGATACGTTGTGTTTACGATTAAGATGATGTCAAGGGAAGAACTAGTTTCCATTCCTCCATATCGAATGGTTACGAAAAAACTCTAGGAACTTAAGGTTTAGTTGGAAGATTTGGAGCGAAATGGATTCATCCATCCTAGTAAGTTGACTTGGGGGGTCTCCCATGTTGTTTTCGAAGAAGAAAGATAGATCAGTGAGGTTATGTGTCGACTATAGGACGTTTAATTAGTTGATAGTTAAGAAATTATTCCCACTTCCTAGAATTGATGACTTGTTTTACCAACTGAGGTGTGCTTAAAAGTTCTCTATTAACTATTTGATATCGGGATACCATTAGTTGAGAGTGAGACCTTCTGAAATTCCATGAAAATTTATTAAGAGCAGGAATGGTTTATATGACTTTGTGGTGATGTAATTCAGGTTGACCAACACAAAATATTTGTTCATGGATTTAATGAACCAAATATTTCACCCTTTCCTGGATCATTTTAGAGTCATATTAATTTATGATACCTTGGTGTACTCTATAACTCTTGATGATCATTCCAAACATCATGACATCATTCAAGGTACACTAAGAGATAATTTGATTTATACCAAGCTATCAAAATGTAATTTCTGGATTGATAAAGTTAATTCCATGGGAAAAATCTTTTCTGAGTTAGGTGCGTTAGTGGATCCAATGAAAGTGAAGGTTGTGGTGTCATGGGAGCATCCTAAGAATGTTTATGATGTTCAGAGTTTTTATGGGATTGGATAGTTTTTACCGAAGTTTCATTATGGATTTATCCCATTTTACAGTTTCACTCTTAGGATTAACCAATAGGGAGTTAAATTTGAGTTCTAATAATCATATGATAATTCTTTTCAAGATTTGAAGAAGCGGTTGAATACCACATCGATTCTCATCTTACCCGAACTAGGTAAGTGGTACACCTTGTTCTATGACGCATCCAGCATTGGACTTGGGGTAATATTGATTCAAGATGATCAATTTTTAGGGTATGGTTCAATATAATTGAGGCCTCATGAAATAAATTACCCTACTCATGATCTTAAGATAGAATATTTGGTTCATTACTTAACATATTGAAGGTATAACTTGTTGGGAGAGTGGTTCAAGGTGTTTACTAATCATAAAAATCTTATGTACATCTTCTCTCGGTGGGATTATAATCTTTCATTGCAAAGGTGGGTTCAGTACCTACAGTCCTTTGACATTGAGTTGGTTTACACACCAGGAAAATGGAATAGCATTTC
Organism: Viscum album; assembly: GCA_963277665.1. Lineage (NCBI taxonomy): Eukaryota > Viridiplantae > Streptophyta > Magnoliopsida > Santalales > Viscaceae > Viscum > Viscum album. Next base: position 602,198,597 of record OY728155.1, on the reverse strand, counting down.
ATATTCTTTGAGCTAGAACACTCAGAATCATGTGTCTTATGACTCCAAGTATGAGTGAAGAATGATGGCTTTGTCTGTTGAGATGCTCATTGAGATGTAGGACATGAACTAATAGATGACTCTCACACCCTTAGTAGTTGAGTCCATTATTTTGAGTCGGGTTAAGGAGAGTCATCTTGAGGATCCATGGTATTTGGAGATGAAAAAAACATTAAATGTGGGGGGTCACATTCTAGTTAAGCTATTGGTTATGATGGGATTATTAATGTTTATGACCATGTGGTCGTGCCATTGTGTATGTGGAAAGATTTGAAGTGTGATTTCAATGCATCGAAGTGGGAAGTGAATATTGGCTTGAATAATATATATTTTGATCTTCGATGGTAGTTTTTGTGACTGATAACGAATAAAGTGGTAGCAGATTTTGTGGAATGATGTATCAGCTCTTGGCTAGTAAAGGCTGATCAATAGTGCCCAGGTGGAGTGTTACAGCATTTTCCCATTCCATAGTGGAAATGGGATGATGTAACAATGGATTTTGTAGTGGTTATTCCAAGGATGCCTCAGAAGAATGATATAATTTGGGTATTTATGGATCTGTTAACTAAGGTGTCACATTTCTTGCTGATCCAGGAGAGATACATAGTTGATCAGTTGGGTGAGTTATATATTTGAGAGAAAGTAATATTACCTGATGTGATGGGAACTATAGTTTTAGATCGAGATCGACGTTTCACATCGTGCTTCTGACAAGGGTTATAGGAGGTGCTCAGTACCCAGGTATTTTTGAGTACGTCATATCACCCATAGAAGAATGGGTAGTCTAAACATACCATCTTGGTATTAGATGAAATGTTGAGATATTATGTTTTGGATTTTGGTGTTTTGTGGTAAAATCACTTGCCCCTTATTGATTTTTTCTAGGAACCCAGTTTTCAAGATACGATTCAGGTGGCACCTTTTGAGGTACTCTATGGGAGACCATGTAGATCTCTGTTGTGTTGGTTAGAAGCTTGGAATTCAGAGTTTTTACGATCAAGTATTGTGCAGGAGACATCAAAGAAGGTTCAATTGATTCATAAGTGTATGGAAATAGGTTTTAGTAGGCATAAGTCATATGTCGATTGATGTCATAGAACTCTTGAGTTTATGGTGGGTAAAACTATGTTTCTTTGGGTGTCACAAATTTTTAGTCACCATCAAATTCTAAAATAGGACAATTTGGCACCCAATTATGTGGCACCGTTTGAAATCATGGAGAGAATCTGACTAGTGGCTTACTGATTGCCTCTTCCATAGTAGTATAGTGGCATTCTTGATGTGTTTCATGTCTCTCAACTCTAGAAGTATAACCTTTATCCATATCATGTGATAAATTTTGAATATGTGGAGCTTGAGGCTAATGCGTCCTTTGAGGAGCTCCTAGTTTTATTGTGGATCGTAGTGAAAAAGTAATGTGGGGTAAGTTTGTTCCCCCTATGTGAGTTCTATGGATGCATGGGAAAGTTCATGAAGTAACCTAGTAGTGAGAGTCAGGTGTGTGGGACCAGTGGCCTGATATTATTTTGAAAGAAACTCAATAATTCTTGGAAGAGTGTGTAGAGGATGAGTTATCATAAGGTGGGTAGGTTGCAAGATCCCAGACAACATTAAGGTAGGAATTTGTTTAAAATTTTGGTTTCAATCCCTTATTTTGGGTCAATGAAATGTTTCATGGGTGAATAAGGGGACTCATGGGTGTTCCAGTTATTCTTCACACAAAAGTAAAAAAAACTTTTCTAAACTATGCAAGGAGCATGGTTTGTGCATGGTTAAGTAAACTGTGCAGCTTCCCTAGAAAACTGTGCAACCATGGACATTGGTTTAACACACAGGTAGAGTATAGGTTTTCAAACTTTGTGACCTACCCTTATAACTGTGTTACCCAACTTTCCTTGGATATTGGATCATGCACGGTTTGTATAGGGTTTGTTAAAATATGGGGGTAAACAGTGCGGCCTAGTAAGATTTGGAAGAAAATAAAATATTTACACCTCGATTTTTTATGTTCTGAATCAGGATTATCCTCTATTTGACCTCCTATAACCCTAGGGATGAACCCTAGAAACCTGAGATTACAATAGTTTTTTATCCTTCAATCCTAATCCATTTGGAGGGTCTTTAGTTGTGGAACGAAGATCTAGGTAAGTATAATCCCTCTGTGCTTCACTTTTGGGTTTAGGGTTTTCATCTTTCAATTATCTCCACGTAATTCTCTAAAAATGCCTTATTCTTTTGAGATCAAGGTTGAGGCTTCTAAGGGTGGTTGAATACAGATCTAAGGATATGATAAAGATTACTAATGTCAAATAATTTGAGGTAGGTGGTCTGCAAGACATGTCCCATTGTTTCATTATAGATTTATGCATGTTTGGTTTTGTTCTTGGTTGTATCTTATTGTGATTCTAATTCCTTTAGTGAGATTTGGTAAAATGGGAGTCGAAAAGATGATTATAAAACCTTGTAGTCCCTATGGGATACATAAAAAATTATTTGACCAATTTAGGGATACCCAGGGGGTGCGTCGTTATTCCTGGACCTAGAAATTAGTCAAGTAAGTGTAAGGTTATTGTGTGATAATGTAGAAACCTTGTTGAGTATGTTGATGTGTATAATGGAAGTGAGAATGAAATTTGGGTAAAGTGTCTAGATTTGGTAATGAAATAAAGGGTTGATTGGAATGACACAAAAATGGGTTAATTTGGTTAATTGAGATTGTGATGTATGAATTACGAATTATATTAGAAATGCCTAAGATATTAGTAAATATGAATTGACGAATATGTTAATTGGTAATGGTATATAAAGTTAATAATATATAAGGGGATTTATAAATATGTGAAATGGGATGATTTAAGGGAAATATTGAATGTGATTAGTGTGCTAGGCATGAGAATGGGAATTGGGATAAGTAATGTAAATGATAAATGTGCTAATGGGTTATGGAATAATATTAACTCCCTAATTGTTATTATGGATTATGATTATTATGTGTATTGGTTGTGATATTGTTTATTTTTGGTAAATGGATGAATAATAATTTTCACATTGCTTGAGGTGTGGGACAAAGGACGGATGGTCCTCCCATAGGTCAAGTAGGGTTGATACTCTGACTCCACCCACAATGCACAAGTTAAGGAAGGGGATAGTGCTCTATTCCCATAATGGTTCCATTCCACCAGGACTCAGGATTCAAGGGGAGTTCATTGATATATTATGATATATTGTCCCTGGTGATATTGAGACTTGACTTAATCCCTTATACTAAATGATAGATTTATCGAATCATTGTGTGAATGATGTAAATGCCTAACCTATGGATAACATGTTGATGATGAACTATGCAATGAAGAAGATGCGAATGATTAAATTTTTTAATGGTAATAATAGTTAAAATTAAAGGTTTATAGCTAACAGAACCCAAAAAATATTTTATTTACTTTCCATTTATTTAATACTTGCATGCAAAAACTATTTAGACTAGATATTTGTAGACACCATTGGTGGTGTCATATTGAGTTTTACTCACACACAACTCAGACCACCATTGGTTTCCCGATCATATTTCATGCTTACAGGTGAGGAAAGGGGAAAGAGACATATTCTTGGATGTTGAGTCATGCTTGATTGTTACATGGATGAGGTTCCAAACTTATAGTTAGGGCCATTATTTGGGTTCCTTTATTTGTCTTTATTTTGGGTTTTGTTTCACTTGTAATTGTAGTATGACATGACATGTTTACTATTGGTTATGGTTTACACCCAGTTTGGGAGGTGGTTTTTTGTGAATGTTAATTGGTTATTATATATTATTTCTATTATTCCATTTGTTTTATATTATGTATTACTATGGTAAAGAGGGTATAGTATCCCCCATGACTCTTATACCCTCGCTGCTAGTTGGCAACCTCTAGCGTATGGGGAGGCATGCTTGAGGTCATGTGATGAACCAGCTCGAGGCACCAGTTTAGTGGCTCCAAGGATGGGAATGTTACATAACTAATGTGATACATGAATTTTATAAATTTAACTTAAATTTTTGGGGATATAATAAAATATTGTTTTTCAAATTTACTTGTTTTATTTAAAATACTAAAATAAATGTGATGAAATCTTCTAGAATTAAAAATAATGAGATTTTATAATAAATAATATTTTTTAAAATAATATAAAATCCATAAAAATGTTATATTCAACCAATTAGTTAATTTATGGTTAATAATATCTACCATGGTCCATTTATGATACTTTTTCCATTTATAGTATCTATATTGACCCTCAAATTGTAAAAATATTTATTATCACAGTATGTTTAAAAGGGGTTAAAAAGAGGTTATAACCAAATGATAAGGTTAAAATTGTGAGCTAAACATTTCCAAATATTATAAGTTGTGAATATTTATTACCATACTCATGATATCTTTGAAATAAATCATGTTTTAAGATTTTTTAATAAAAAATTAATATTTATTAATTTTATATTTTGAGAAATTCAAAGAGTTCTACTCCCCCTCTTAAAAGGGAACATATTCTTCTAATTCATTCACACATAAAACAAATTTGTTAATAAAATAAAAACCAAAATACCTTCATATAATATCTAAACATTTTAGTGTTCTTGGTTTAGGAAGAATACCATCCTTATAGCATTTAAGTTATTAATCAATGGATACATTCCAAAGAATAGGTATAATTATTAAATGCATGTTATATTTTCATTTCTTCTTCCACATCCTTAAAATATTTTTTTATAGTCATTTTATAATAAAAAAAGTACATCCCATATACTGATTTATTTTTTTGTTAATGTCACATCTTATATTCATCTCCTCTTCCATTAAATGGTAAATGAAGAGGTCACTCATTTTACTTCCAACTACTACCTCACAAATCGATGTGATTCATTTTCCATCACCACCATTTGTCACTAGTTATATGAATTTAATTAATGTTAATATGTGATATTAATGAAATATTTATAATTTATAAATGATAATATTTCATTAAATTTCTAACATTTTCATTTACAAAAAATTATAATGTTGTTCCTATGTACGTGTGGACTACCACCACCACGAAGCGATGTGAGTCGTTTTTCAACACCACATAACATGGATCATATATATATAAGTATATTTATAGAATTAATATAATATTTATGATCTCATGATCAGTATTTAAATCTTAAATGATACTTACCTTGTTTCTATAATGATCATCAAAAAATGGAAACGTTATTCAAGTGAGCATATAGTCTACCATCTATATGATTGTAACATAGTTCATTTTTCATTACCATGTTTTATGACTATTTTTAGAAGTAAAATTTATTTATAAAAATGATAATTATTTAATTAATATTATTTTGGATGTGATGAAATGATGAACTCATTAACCATATTCAACCAACTGAAGTTGTTTTGGCCTTATATATCAAATATTGTCCAAACGTTTGATGTGAACTTAACTGATTAAATTCTTGTATATGACATGGTAATAAGTGGTATAAAAGGAATAATAAAATTTGAAAAAATTATAAATAAATTAAATAATAAACATTTATTTGTTATTCTAGAAGATAAAGAACTTAAACGATCAGTCAAACTCAAGGTAAGTGACTTTCCTTAAAAACATTCTTTAATGATTCCCTTTAAACTCTATTTTTCTTCAATATATATTATTGTTTTTTAAAAATGATTAAAATAAGGTTTTTAATATTAATATGTGACTTTTCAAAGACATTTTTACCCAGTTTTTAGTTTTTAGAAGATTTTCTGAAAGGATGATTTTTATCATTTTCCAAAAAAGGCAGTTTGTGACTTTTCAAAAAAAATATGGAAGGAATGTTTTTTAAAATTTATAGATCCTGGATAGATTTTACAACTGTCATGACTATTTCTTGTATTGATGTTTAATTTAAAATTTTACAATGTTATTTTAAAATAAAATGGTTTCTTTAATTTTTTCAAAATATTTACATTTTATGAAGTGATTTGAAAATAGAAAGGTAATTTCCATCAAAGAATGTTTTTATGATACAATATTTAATTAATTATGTTATAGTTCATTGAAATTATTTATAATGATAGGTGGTTCTATTATAAACCAATTATAGGTGGGTCCATTATATCCCTCCAATTCATTGGGTATGTTTATTTTGGATTTTAATTGTGATTTCTATGCCAAGTGTAACTGTGATGTTTACTCAAAGTATAACCATGAGGGTTATTTCAAGTATAAATGTTAGGGTTATTTCATGTGTAGCTCTGAGCATTAAATAATAAGTAATTATGATAATATAACTTTAAACCAAGTTACCTACATGATTTATCTATTCTTTCTATGGTTTTTTAGGGAATTCATATAATTTTACAAGGAAAATGAAAGTATATGATACATCATAATGTCGATAAGTATAACTTTTAGAGAAATTTATTACGATTTTTCATGATTTAAAATAAACCATATGATTTTTATTTTTACCTTTAATATTTCTTATGAAATGTTTTAAGATATGATTTGGGAAGAGAAGATGATTTCTATGGTAAGAAAATGTTTATTTTGAGCCAAAGGTTTATTTGGAAAAAAGTGTGTGTTTACAAGTTTTCATGGAGAAACGTTTTCTTTATTTATTTTATATCCCTTATAGAGAATGTTTTTCTCATATAACATTTTAAAATTCATTTCATAGGGATCAATGATAGGAAATGTAAAGGAAGAATTAAAGTTGAATGTAATGGATGTTTTTTCATGAAAAGAAAAAATGCTTCATTTTAAATGTTTTAAATTATGAAAAAATAGATACAGATTAGATGTGTCTGCTTTGTATATATGAGTATTTTTTTATGTAATTGGAATGAAAAAACTCTATAAAAATCTAAACCAAAAATATCAACATATTTATAATAAAATGAATTATTGTCTAAATAAACTAGTATATATAATATTTGATCGCATTTATTTATATTGATGCTACAATATACAGGTGAGGTAAGTATTTTATGTGAATGAGAGGATAAATGAACTATGAATGTATTGAATGAACTAAACAGAGAACAATAAATATATATTTTTGTACGACTAATGTTATATTTTTTTCTTGATGTTAAATTAGCGTATATCATTGGAATATGGTTTATATTTTCCTTGGATATTATTTTTGATTATTTTTGTACACAATTTCAAGTGTAATATTTGGGGGATTTGATAAAACAAGTATATTACTTATTTTAATATTTATTTCAGTTATATAAACCCAAAAAATATTCAATTTTATGTTGAATTATAATTTTTTGATTTGTTTCTGAATTTTGGGGATTATTATGGGAATTTATTAATAAAAAAAATTAACTATTTTTATAAGGTTTTTTTTCCAAAAAAAAAATATTAACTATTACAAATTGGGAATTTTTTTTACAGTTCCTTGGTTAGTGTTATTCATTTCCATTATCTAAGAAAAGTGATAAATTAGACTCCCTAGGGCCCAAATAAATAATACAATGTGTACTATTTTTTGGATAATAGATTTTACCAATCCTCAATAAATTATGCATATATCATTATACAAAATTCAAATGTTTTGATTCTTGTTTTCACTAAAATTACAATAAAATTCATGTATTAAAATTAAATTTCATGGGGAAATTCATTCATTAATTATTATTTTTTCACAATTTAATGTGGAGGAATGTGAATAGTATTTTTACCCATAAAAAGTGCACTTTAGTAATTAGGTCATAATATTTCCAATAGTATTTATATGAATCTCAACTTTTGGGAGAAGAAAGTGGACGAAAAACATTATAGAATAAATCATGCATAAATTAGACAATTTAATTTTTCAAATATATTATATCATTTGGAGGAGAAAAACTTTAGGGAAATATGCCACATCCTTTCTCTATAAATAAGAGTATCTATTTCCATTGAAAAAGTTAGAAGGGGAGGGAAGGCTATGTTGGAGAGTTCACATGTTGAAGTGTTGATTTCATTTTCCTTTCTATTTTCAGTATCTCCCACTTTTTACTTCTTCTCTTTGAAAAATAAAATTAAGGGGTAATTTTTTAGTGATCTTGGAAGGGAGAAGAACCCTTTTTGTAATACATGAGTCTTGTGCTATAAATTAAAATTTTATTTTTTGAAATATTTCTCTTCAGAGTGGTCATCAATTATTTTAATTTTATTTTATTTAGGATTTAAGTGTTATTATTTGTATAAAATTTTGGTTAATGTTATGAAAAATCCATATACATATTTCAACTTGTCTCAATTGATCATATTATGCTAGGTGGTGAGTTTCTTGTAATCCCCATCACATGTGTGGAAGCTATGAGTTGTTTCTAAATTTTAAAAGAGCACTAATTCAATATTGGTATTTCTTTTGTAGTTTATGAATATTACACTTATTTTCACGAACAAAAGATTTATTTCCATTATATCATTCAAATAAGGGTGATTTGATACTCAATTAAGGATTCTTTCACTTATCATTCTATCAAAAGAGAGGTAAAATAGCATTTAATACTATGGTAGAATTTGTGCAGTCAATCCAAATCTAACCCTATAACTTACTTCATTAATATGTTTTAAATAATTTCTTACTAATATATTTTTTCCTTCAAATAATCACAACCAAAACACCCCCATTTCATCTATAATCTCATTAAATTATAAAGAACGTACTATTTAGAATAAGTGTTTTTCATATTCTTGATTACTTATTATTCATGTATACTAGGTTTTATAAATATTAAATAAGTTTATATTTGAGTTTAGAATCTGTGTGATGAATTTTATCACTTTTTATTATTCACAATGTAATAAATAAATAAACACTTATTCACTAGTTTAGTGATTATACCAATATAAATTTTTGTTTACTTGAATTAATATTAAAATAATAATTTATTCATGAGTTTAGTGAATAAATTATTAATTTTTTTAATAAATTGATAATATTTAAATTTTATATATTTTATTTTTGAAAGGTTCAATTAGTTACATATAGGATTAATGGAGAGAGTTAATGATGAGATGGAAATTATATATTTCATTGAATATCATTTAAGAAATCTTTATTTATTTATGAATTTTATTAAATAATAAAATTTCATAAGATATATTATTATTTATATTTGAAATTGTGTATTACTTATTTTAAATATATTGATTATGGAATATGTGTAATTATCAATTATTTTAACCCTATGTGTAAATTCCTAGTTTATCATTTTGGAAATGGTGAGAGACAGTTGGTCAACAAATAAAAGCTCAGCATAATTCACTCGCAACCTATAGTGAAAATCCTCCTATCTCCCCTCTCAAGAAAAATTATAGAATAATAAAATCCCTTATTTGCAATAAACAATGAATAATATAATTTAATTTTCTCTACAACAATGTAACTTGAAGATTAAAGATCATTTTCATGATATTTGTGGATCATGTGTGGATACACCTCCAAATATCATTTTATGTATTATCAATTGCAATGATGATAGGAAATAATAAGTAATGTAAATATATAAATATGATTATCTCATTTGAGTTAAATATTTTTTTTTAATTGTAATTTATTTATGAAATATCCACTCTAGGAGATTATTGGGTAGAATTCGTCATATTCTTCTATTTTTTCCTTTAAACCCAATAAAAAATATGTCTCTCACCCAATATTTCTACTATACCGAAAAACATTCACTTGGTACCCCTCACATACATGTGAGTAATATTGTAAAGATGGTGGTTCCATTAGAAGTGATTATGTTTGATAATGGATCTATACACCCTGAATGAAAGGATATTGATGGTTACTAGTTTTTGAGATAGTGTAGGGACAATTAAATTTATCCTTATTTTTTAAGTAGTTTATCATATAATAAAAAAATTAATAAATAATATCTCAAGAAAAAGGCACGTTTATTTATTGTGAAAAAATTAAAAAATGATATGATTTTAATTATGTAGTATTATTAAATTCAATCAATAAGTGAATTTAATTTATATGAAATCATGTATCTATCTATATACTACAATTGATATGTAATTTATAAAGATCTGGGTCCATGATACAATTTACTAATGAAATGGCTTTCCAATCATCAGGATTATATGAAATTATAAGAAGTGAGTATTATGATTAATTATCACTTAAAATAAAGGACTGATCATGTAATAAAATTCATCACATAATATAATCATCATTATACTGACCAATGATGAAATATTTAATATCCACTTCTAGGTGATGAGGATTGGGTGGAAGCATCATCTTTTTTTAAGAAGTAGTGTACCCAAGGTTTAATGGAATCGTATATGGTAAATTATATTATTAATGAATTAAAACCTACTATTATAGAACCCGTCTATAGGGTATATATTAATTTTTATGCATTAAAATAATATGATTCTATGTCAAATCATATTAATTCAGTAATATAGATGTCAAATAAATATAATGTTGACAGAAACATTGGATACATCCTTATCAATATTAATGATTTAATGAGTAAAACATTTTCTAATGAGGATGTAGTTGATGATGTGATCGAAGATGAGGTAGGTGAGGAATATTTTGTCTATCATCCTTTAGAGGTTCCTTTATTAGGGAGTAAATAACTATTAATTGATAAATATTCACCATTATTGACTTCATTATTATAGGTAATGTCACATGTAGTAAATTTTTATTAATATTTCATTACATCAAGTAAAAAATTACCAAGCATCATGGGTAACACATCTACAATAACTGATGACACATTACATGTTGGTAGAGAGTTTGAAATAGAAAGTGTACTGGAAAAGTTTCTTAAGTAATACCCTATTGGGCGAATTTTTTTCAACCAATTTGATGAGAAAAAAATGTAAAATAAATCATTTAGTGTGAAAAATATGGGCCAAGATATATATTTTTATTTTCAGAAATATTTCATTTAGAATTTTCATTTTAGAATATATGTTTGTTAGAAGTCCCACATAATTCAGTACTCCAAAATTTTTTATAAGATCACTCTATAGAGGAAAAATAATTTATATCTTATATAATTTTTTATATGATACAAACAAGTGAGGACATTATTATTTCTCTTGTATATTAATGAATAAAATATATTTTTAAATGTCAGATATCATGTGGTAAGGATTGGATGTCTAAGAAAAAGATTATTTTGAAAGTGCATGTTGTCTAAGATAAATCATATATGGTTTTGCATCATTTAATGGGATTTTTTTGTCTCAATAATGAATTGATTTATCATATTGAAACCATTACATATGTTTCCCATATTAATCATGTTTATATATTTAAAGTAATGTTCTAGAGGATATTTTGAGCATTAATATCATGTAATGAAACATTTCTTTATTGTAATAAATTTATTCAGGTAGATTAAAATTTTATTTTTGGAAAGTATAAAAGTATCCTACACATTAATAACTCGCAAGATGATGATTTTTCTCTTTTATTACATTCATTCTCCACTGTCAAGAAGGAGGCTTTTTAATTTCTTATTAGGTCGCAACATGTATACATGTTTTTGTTATGAAATTCCAAGGGGATTCCCTGATATATAATCATTAGCATGAAGTTATAGATATAATCAACTATATGGGACTTCAATGGGGAGAAACTAATTCTTATTATTGAAATTTCATTAGATATATTTCCATTTTCGTTATAAATTTAGTCATTAGGAAATTAATAATGATATAATTAAGTTAGGTATATTTCTAGATACTTTTTTAATTTAATTTAATTTCTTATTATAATTTTAAATAAAAATAATACAGGATTGTTTTCATGTATGAGCACCAACAAAGAAAATTCCATGACTATCTAGAAGGAATTTTGGGATCCAACTAAGAAGTGCATGATTATGAAATATCGATTTTAAAAAATAAATGGTCATCAGAATTTGATAGTGAGAAGAGATATCGATATAAAGACACTAATATTTTATAGTGTATAGATAGTGTTATTAATGTTGTTTTTAATCTATTGATAAAAGTATTACTACATCAGAATTTTTATCAATATGAAATATACTTTTTCAAACAATCCAAATATAATAATTAGGGTATACAACATGTGATGGACCTTGGTTGAGTATTAAAAAGATTCATTAATCAGGTTTTATATGACACAACATCATTTTATGTTTTAATATCTGAATGATAAGGGAGATTCATTTTGATGTTAGAATGCTTCAAGACCCACTCATAGGAAATAATGGTCCACTTCTAGTGGTTTTAATAGATTATAGGTACCATGATTATGATTATTTCAAAAAATATGTAATCCTTATGAACTTGATATAGTGTGTTATGGATAACCATTGAGGATTTTTATCATTTTACCTTACATATTGATTAGTTGGTCGTGGTCAAAGGTATAACCAGGTTTAACCCATAGATACTACCAATGTTTACTTGAATTAAAATTGATATGGACTAGAATTGAGAATTTGGGTTGGTATATGATATTCAATATGTCATGGGGAAGTCCTTATTCATAAAAAAAGTTCAAATATAGAAGCAAGGAGATATATCTCAAATCAGTGTTTATAATTTATTATATATTTTTTCACTATTTAGGAAACATTTTAATTTATTAAATATTCATTCATCTTTAATTATATATTTTAATTGGGTTTTTATGTTTTTTACATTTAATTAATAAATGGATTTATATAAGTTATATTAAATTAAGTATAAATTTTAATGATTATATCATATGTACATATAGTGGATGTCCTATTTCTAAGGCCTCGTGTTAATAATGTTCCACATTCTGTATTTTAGGGTCATCATGTTCCATTTATAAGCATATGGAGGACAAAACACTTCCATCATGTTGCACCCCCACCTGTAATCATCCCTATATTCGAAATTTAGGGTTATACAATGTAGATAAGAAATATTTCACCATTATCAATCACTATATTATTGAATAAATTATAAAGATATGAAGTTATGATACATATACATTGCAAATATTGAGTGGAGATGTGATTTTCTCTCTAAATTAAACCATGATTATGTTTGTTCATGAAATTAGATGTGGAGCTATGAAATACCATGCTATAAGTGATTGGTATAGTTTAGTACATGAAATACATGTAATAAAGGTTTAAGATGGTGGGAGTTTTAATTTTGGTATTCAATTTCAGATCATATGGATTGAAGATCACTTTAACTATATAGTTGATGATGCTACGGTTATCACTATCTTATGTTTTTCACATTGATGCATGTCGTGAATTATTAGATGAATGACCTTCATCGATAATTATACGAAACATTTACATATGATCTATCTAATATAATTAAAAAACTAATTAAGGTCCTATGTAGCATGGCTCACATCAATATGATGTAGATTAATGGATTTTTTTATTGATTTGTGAGTTTCAGAGTGTATCCCTTACTTCTCCACCCATGTTTGTGTGCCAATACCTATGGATATTCTATAGAATTCATATATGGATCATAGTATTTTTAGCTGTAATTTTTATATGGAATTCATATATAAATATTTTAATTATGAAAAGAAAATTTAAATAATGTTATCAATAGGAGGATTTAGGCATATAATCATTATGAAACTACCAAAAATGATGTCCATACAAATAACCTAATGTTCTATAGTCTTCGATAAAATTATGTACATGATTTTTAATTATGTACTGAAATTATTAATTATTGAATGTAAATGATTTATTTTAAAAAATCTATATTCATTTTTTTCTATTTTTGGTTTCATGGATTCCATATTTCTTACTTTTACTACTGAGTCTCCGACTATACTACATATAGATGCTTAATGTGAGAAAATTCATGGTATCTCTTATAAATTTTGACATGGTTGTGTGGTACTAGGTCATTTTTGGTTATGAGGTAGTCATGGTTCTTATAACCTATTCTCATTCGACCTAGATTGGTGGAATCACAACATTCTTTAAAGATACCAAGTATGAGAGATGTAGTCTATAGGAAATTTCATGTATGCAACATTGATATATTGGAAAGACATTTAAAGTCTCAATTGTAAAGGGGTATCCGTAATGATCAAGCATCTATCAAACCAATGGGACTATAAGTCTTGGTAGCATGTGAGGTTATTATTATTATTTTCTGACAAGGGAAATGCTATCATGACTTGGTAAAAACTCTTATTCATATTGAAAAATTATTTTTTTAACTAAAAAAGAATAAAAAATTAGTTTTCATAGGATTATAATATCAAACACTTATTTCAAATCTCTTATCGATATTTTTATTTGACCAGGGTAACTTAAATACACTAATTTAAGAATAATGTGTTACAATGGATGAGATTTTCCATGGAATTTTCCTCAATGTTTCCTAGGATGTTGATCCCTAGTTCGATGTTTCATGGGTTAACAAGCCTTATATAGAAGGGCCACATGATGATTCGGAATATAGGAAGAATGTAAAACATGATCATCTAGATCCTCCTCCATTTCATTTTGTTGACATACCACAACCACACCATAGACCTTGTTCTATATCTCAAAATTAGTATACAAAAAATCCACTTTTAATTCTTGATACACAATCTATACTGATAGGGAGTCATAATGGATCTTCTAGTGATTCAAATTCTTATTTCGTTAATTTATCATGTTACACAACACTGATATTTGGTGACTAGAATGTATGTGAATCTCTATTTTCCCTAGTAGTAAAATTCCCAGGGCATAAAAACCATCTTTTTTTCTACTCTGGAGAAGGTTTTAGCTGTTAACCTTCTTATTCTCATGTAGGAGAGAGTTCTAGTTAGTAACCATCTTCCTTTTTCATAGGGAATGGTATAAGAGAGGGTACTTTTGATCCACTTCCTATTATATATGATAATGTTGAGGGTACTACAACAGATGCTATGCTGGAGGAGTATACACCAAAGTAGGCACATTAAAAAACAAAGTATATACACATTATCTATACACCAGGATATGGCATAGAGGACTACCCGAAAAAATTATGTAAAGGTTTTTGACCCCATTTCCATTATTCATAAATTTTGAAAATTAATTTATATAAAATCATTCTCAAATTTTTACTTATATGATAAATTAAAAAAATTATTTTTAAATTAATTAAAATAATATTTTTTTAATTCATTAATTAAGATGACTAATAAAAACAAATATATTAAATTTGTTAACAATTAAAAAATAATAATTACTTTAAATATTAATTAATTAATAATATTATTAAATACTAACAATAATAAATATTTAATAATTATTATTAATAGTATGGTGATTATGCTACCTATATTTTAGTTGGTACTTGGTAATTATGTAAATTATGTTGTTAATTGTTATTATAAACTATCTTATTTATAATTAATAATAAAATATGTTACATTATTTGAAATTAATTATTTTAATTATACTTTTAATAATTAATTACATTGTTAGTTCTAATTTATTTAATAATAAATTTATTATTATCATTAAAATTCTGAATTTTTAATTAATAATTATAGTAAAAAACATTTCATTATTTAAAAAATTGTATGATTTCATTTATTTTAATTAATAATAATATTATTTTTTATTTAAGATAATTAATTATTTTTTTCATAATTATATTATTGAGTACTAATTATATTATTTATATTATTAAATATTAATTAAATTTTTTTAATTACTATTAATTAGTCATTTAATATTATAGATTAATATTAAAAAGTATTAAACTAACCGTATAATATATTAACTACATTAAATTATTAATCATTAATTATATTATTAATTATACTAATTATTTTGAATTATCATAATTAATAAATTACTAATTGTAATATCAATAGCTAACTATATTAATTATATACATTTTTTATTTATTATGTTATTGACTATTAAATAAATTAACTATTAAGTAAAATTACCACTTTTTTGAACCCTTATCACCAAAGGAGGGATTCTCTAGTGTTAATGGGGTCCACCCTAGTACAAAACCATTTTGCAAAATAATTTTTTCCTTACCCCATTTTTAAGTTTTCTTAAATATCCACAAAAAATATGATACATGAATGAAGAAAAGTGAAATAGAAGATAGATTATTTTTTATATATGAATAATTGTATATCATAATTTTTATAAATATTCATATATGGTTTCTTATAAAAAAAATGTCATGAGGTGGTGTCTCTTTAATCCATTTACATCGCTCTCTAATACTATATAACCATAGTGATTTAACAACCTCTAACTGAAACATGTATAGTTATATAAATGCACCCACATGCAAAAAAAGAAAATGGGTCATGTATGTGTCCAAAATAGCTCAAAATTCAAGTAAAATATAAAAAATATGATCCTTTATTTAAAATTTTCAAATCTCTTCAACCAAAACCCCCTTAAGGGCCTCAAGAAATGTAATCACTAACAAAATCGATGTTGTCCTTGTAGATGCTTATATATAATAATTTATCAACATATCTGCTACATTGACCTTTGTAGAGACCTTTTCTTTTCAAATTTGATATTTCTATAGAATTTCATTAATTAAATTCAATCAAATATTAATATTTTTCTTCCACTCCTAATGAACTTGGCTATTTACCGTACCCAAAGTAGTTCGGAAATATAAAAATATAATCAGCCTATGAACCTCTAAAACTAGGATATTAATAAAAAACATTTAATGAGATAACTTCCCACAATACTTTAAATACATAACCTCCACCTCAAAATTTGATAAAGAAACCTCATATTCTAATTTTTTTTCAATATTATAAAATTAATTAAAATTAAAATTCAGTAATTTCAAGGACCACATTATCTGAAAATATCCTCTATAATTTATGAATATATACCATGTTACACGTCCTCTGAAGTCATTAGTTTCATAAACCAAAATTTAATGTATTGTACTACTAAAAACTATATAATCAACTTGAAGACATCCAAATGAGTATTTCATGTGTTTTTCATAAATTTTTACACCCCATTGAGTACATGATCCAAATCGGTATTAATGGAAACCATAGTACACATTATAATATGAATCACTATAATATGAAACTTTTATCTTGTAGCTCTTATCAGCAACAATGTTAGGAAAATAAAAAAATTATAATTAAAATAAATTTCTAATAGATTAACATGTAAATAGTACATCTTCAATGAAAATGAATGTAAAATTTTATCAATGTAGTTTTTTGTGAAAAATAAACTATTCTAGCCTTATAATACCTCTAGGTTTTCTGTCCATATATCCTCTTTGCTACAACCAAGTCCTTCATTTCAATCTTGTGATGACCCGAACATAAGAATCTATAATTTTATGAAAATAAAATATTCTTTTACAAACCATTTTAAAAATAAATAGGGGAGTCCCAATTTTAATAATCAATAATTTTAATTTCACTAATAGATGTTGATTCACTACATTTAAAAGAGATTTTAGGATTAGATATTTTGAGGTTTCAGAAATATATAAATTAATAAATACCACATCTTTCTTATAAAATGGAAAATTTTTTCATTATATAAGAAACTACTACATCTACTATAATTATTAAGCTTATCATACAAAATCAATGACACATTCCACTCTTCTAGACATATCATTTGTAATAATTTTCCTCGCAACCTGGAGAAATAGAAACATAATAAGGGGAAGCTCAAATTATTATTAAGGGAAAACATATATCAAAATCTTTCAAGGGATAAAATTGGCGTTAATAATATTCCTGGAAACCAATTAAAAAAAATAATTCAATATAAAGGATTAAACTTAGTTAAAACAAATCCAGAGTTAAAAATATAAATAAAAATATGGAAAATGATAAATGAATTCATGGTGATGAAATTCATATTTACCAAAATCCTGATCTTTACCATCATGGAAACTTCTAAGTTATCATTGTTTCCACAAAGGCCATGGCTAAGATATCATTATTAACATAAAATTCACTACCAAGACATCATGTATGAATTGGGAAGGCATACAAAAAATACAAAAACATATTATCTCATGTGACCAACAGATGCATCGAGTTACGATATATTATAGGGACCCAGCCATTACTTCTTTTTTGTCCAATGAATTCACTATTTCGATGAAAAGAATGATAACACAATTAATAAATAACTTTATTTTGTAATCCATAAACATCTATATTGATATAAAAGTATATGGAATGCCAATAATTTTATAGTCAATACATGAATATAATCCCTCTATATATAAGGAGGGTGTATTGTTAAACAATACATAATCATGCCCATAATAGAGGATGATTTGGCCGGGAAATGTAGTGATAGATCATTTATCTTATATAGATTGGATTTAAATTTTTCAAGTAAAATGTAATTTTAAAGTACATTAATTAATAATTCAGGCGCATATATAGATATTCTTAAAATAATCTAATGATTACTATCATAAAAGAAGAATATTACAAATTAAAATGAAGAGGTGGGGTTTTTTCCTTTTAATGGGTCAATATTGAGATAAAGAGTAAAATACAATACTGATAAGATATGTAAATCCAAAAAATAACCAAAGTTGGAGATAATTTTATAGATTTTTGAAATAAAGAGAAATTAAATTCCCTTAAATGATTATATTTAAAAGGAAATCCATGTTTTAAGATTAATATTGGGGAGGAACCCATTATATCTTGGGTGACATTTAATCAAAAACCCTATAATAGGGACAGATTTGAATATGAATTAAAATATATTGAGTTAAATATAATTCCTGATATAATATAATAGGTTATTAGTATACACAACATTTAAATTAAATTAGGTACGTTAGATGAAATATGTCTCACAGAAATGAAATTCTGATGAAAAACTACTATGATAATCGTAATGTAATAATTAAGAGAACATAAGAGGGTTACCATGAAATAAAAATTAAAATATAATTAAATGAGAGATATTAATTTCACTTTAAGTAAATTAGGGTAGATAACGCATCATATAAAATAAACTATGGGGAAAAATATCCAACATATCACATGGAATTGAAAATAGAGACAAATTTCTCTTACAACATTAGAATCCTCTGAATTTAAGGTCATTTAAAAAATGAACACGATATGGATCTTCAAACCCCATGAATTACATGAATATGGTAAAAATAAGTCAATTATTATAACAAATATATCATGGTGCACAATATGAAATATGTCTCATGAAATTTAATTTGAGACAAAGAACCCCATACCTTAATTCTCTTTACTGGAATGCACTCTAACCTCATGTAAACTAAAAATAACCATATTAATAAATTATTCCATTACATTATTCATATAAATTTCTTTTTATAAACATCATTTATAACTACTTATTATAAATATAATAGTATATCATGGTTTATTTGCATCATTGGATGCTAGAAACTCTGATTTCTTGTTCCGAACAAGTTTTGTAATGGAGTTATTGATTCATATTTATTAAAACAAATTATAATTCCCATATTATCCAGGATAATATATTCTTGGTGTTTTAATGATTCATCATTTTAAATTTTAATTTATTGAATTATATTGTTATGTACTGTCAAAATGAAAATTATGAATAATTTTTTTCAACTTATTTAATGACCAAAAGGTGATATATTAAAAAATATATCGAATATAAATAAAAAAATTCAAAAAATAACTAATAAATATTAATTACACTATTTTTATATGATATTATCATTATATACTATTTATTTTCTATTTATTATAAAAACATTATAACATAATTAACTCATCTAGTAAAACTGATCCAAATAATGGCATGTTATAATAATTTTACGAGTAATGAAATTTTTTTATATAATTTTTATTTAACATTTAAAGTATATTAAACAAGTCATAAATATCACTTAAATTTATTAAACTTATTCTATGAACCATCCATGAATCATGTTGATGAAAAATGGAATTTTCCGTTCATGGTAGTGGTAGTCCTCACATATGCACGATTAACGATTCCATTTCTCACAAAATGGGATAGAATAAAAGTATATGATAAAATATCATTTTAGATTTATAATTTTTACATATAAAACATATACATTTATCAAATACATCCATTTTAGATGCCACGGGAGGTGGGGATGACAAATTAACCACATCATTTCATGGAGGTGGTAGTCCTTACATACACATGATCAATGTGGTTTGTTTTCTATTAGATGATTGAAAGGATTAAATGATGGATGATACATTAATTTAATAAAATTAAAATATATAAATAATACTTTATTAATTTTATTAGGGTCAGTAGTATAAATTTGGAAGATAATTATTCATAAGAAAAGGCTTAGGTGTAAGAAATACTCACATTTGGACCTTCAACCATCTCTTGAAATCATCCATCAGAAACGAAGGGATTATGATAACTTATGTTGAACAAGGGATTTTGGCCCTTAAAGTTAAATCAGTTAGATTAAAATTAGGTGTGATTTCGAGAAAATTTCAAAATTCATGTGTATCTTTGAGAGGGTGGTATTGATCCCCTTTTATAAGTGAAGAAAAGGGAACTTTTGTGAACACCAATTATTTTTCAAAAATTGAATGACACTATTTAAGAGTAAATTTCTCCCAATATGATAAATAATGTATTTTTTGGTATGATAATGTTTATAAATACTCAACCACTCATTTTAAAACTTTTCGACACTGTTTCAAACCAATATTCTCAGGTTTTTTATTTTAGCCTTGTTTTATTTTTACCTTTGGGACTGCTTTTTAACTAAATTATTTATTTTTTAATAAAATAATAAGATAACCTATATTAACAAAATTGGGTGTAGTGAAATTAATTTTTTTCTCCATATAATCTAATTAAATTTCAAAATAAGTTAAAATTAACTATTAAATTAAACCATTTAACATATGGAAACCCCGTTTTTGTTGAAAAATGATGGTTAAACCATTTATTGTTTTTAATGTTACATAAGAAAATTAATGACTTAAATGAGTTATAAAATATTTATATATTTTTTAAAAATCATATCACATTCATTATATAAAATGACAAATTAATTTTTTAGAAAAAATATTGCACTATATTAGTAAACAAAATCATTGTAAATAACTAATTCATCGCTATCATAATAATTAAAATTAATCTTAGTAATCAATATTTTACAAAAAAAATGAAATTTAAAATATTACATAATATTAATTTATTGATATAAATTATTAAATCCTTTTTTAGATTTAATTTAAAGTAAAGAAAACTATATTTTAATATAATCAAATCAAAATAGTTTTTAAAGTAAAAATTTACCTAAGATTCCAAAACATTAAGAATGAGTTTTATAAATCCATCATAGTATTTTTAAATTACATATTTTACATTATAAATATAAAATTTTAAATAAAAAAATTCTCAAAATAATTTAAATCATTGTTTTTTTATGATAATGTTATAGGCATGATAGCATTATCAAAATCATTATTTTTGCACAATTTAACTAAAAATTCATTTTTTCCAAAAATATAAAAATAAAATAATAAAATAAAATTTTTATGATGAAGTAAAAAATAAATTTCATTTTTTAAAATTAAAATTATAAAATTTGATAATTTTAATTTTAATTAATAATAAAAAACATATAATGAAAACTGCTTTCATATGAAAATAAAATTTAAAATATTATCTATTATTATTCATATTTTCAATAAATAACTAATTAAATTTGGTGTTAATATATTTTTAAAATAAATAATATATTTTATGCATAATATACTTAGTATCTTATTATTATGCACATAAAAATCTAATTTTTATAAAGGTTACATTATAAAGAATAAATCAGTCTAATTAGTTATTTAGCTATAATAATTTAATTTTATTAATTACTTAGTATTAATAATTAACTTTGTTTTCATTCATAAATATATTTCGTAAATAAACTACCTCTATTTTTACTCTCTAATTCTGTAGCTATATATTAATTTATATATATATTTTTTTCATTTTAGTATAATGTTGTATGTGAATCACGATATGAGAGATAATAATTTTCAAAGGAATGTATAATTTAAAATCACTGGGTCTTATATTATCCCTCCATAAATAAATTAAATCATAAAAATTTTAGTTATCACTTACTATCAAATTGGATAAATATGTCTAAAATATAAGCATAAGTCAAGATATAATATCAAATGAGGCGTCTACTTTAATATCTTAGGTATGATTAGGAAACACTTATTTTCCCCTCATAATGTAAACTAATTTATTTTTCCTTACTTTGAAACTTATTTCCATTTATCCTCCTTTTT
Source organism: Viscum album (assembly GCA_963277665.1). NCBI lineage: Eukaryota > Viridiplantae > Streptophyta > Magnoliopsida > Santalales > Viscaceae > Viscum > Viscum album. The sequence continues at coordinate 602,176,282 of OY728155.1, read as the reverse complement.
CATTCAAAAAATACCCCCCAATTACTTTTACAAATTTTCCTTGGTGATTCTTACCACATTTTTTACAAGAAGGAAATTGAATCTTCTTTCCTTTTTAATCACCATCATCTACAATTATTTAATAATCCATCATTATCTTATTTGGAGTGTTCAAAAACTAAACTATGATCACATTGCTATTAATAATGTTTCATAGATGATTAGGAATAATCGCATTATTTCTCACTCAAGATCATATCTTGTTATATTTATAATGGAGACTATCTATGTATTATCCATAATATCCATTATTAACTGTGTTCCTCTGTGAATCTACCTATACTAAAACAAAAAGGATTTAACCATGACTGATGAACAATTAACACCATATTAGAATTATGGTAGGATAATTATTTAACAAATTTAACTAAAAAATACTTTTCTCTATGAAATTATTACATTAGATTTCAATTCAATCTAGTCCATTTTTAAGGAATTATAGGTATCATTAGGATGGGTTTTCTCATATTCCAAAAACTAATTCCTTAAAATAATAAATCCTTCATAATCACTTGTAAATAGAATTTGATTAACCAAATAATATTCCCTTGGAGTGTCCAGCCATGTGTGTAGTCTTAAGCCCACTAATAATGCATCAGAGTAGAGATTGAGTTGATTCTCAAAAATCCTTTTTGAGGATGATCACCCATAGGTGCATCTTATCCACAACCATTTCTACTTTCTAGTATCTAGATTGGGTTGAAATGTTTATTAGAACCACACAATATGAAATTTTAAAAAATCACAATGTTATCCTACATGTAGACTTATCCCATGGTCATATCTAATAGTTTTTCACAAAGGTTCTCATAACCTAATTTCCAAAAAACATAAATTCTTAAATATTATCTCAACCAACCATAAGTTTTATCTATACATGTGAAATTATGATCAATATTAACTTATCAAAACTTGATGAAATTTATAACTATTGAATTATCTTCAACTGATAAAATCCATTTTTTCTAATGTTATCTAAACTCTCCTTTGATATAAATTGTGATGACCATGTCTCATGTTCCCATGATTCGTTGTGAATAAACATATACTTTTTTAATAAGGATTTGAAATCAAAAAATTTAACCTAAATTTATGCATCAATAATTACAATATCACTAAAAAATATTCAGTTACTTACATTCAAAGGACCTTTTGAGTTTAGAGTTTTAAAAAATTAGGAAAAACATTTAAATAATTAATATCCTGAATTTCTCCTCGCGTATACATTTTTAACACTATATAAGAAACTACTTAATGTGTAATAAAACATTGAAATCCCCCAAACAATTCCCTACACATGCTAATCTTTTACATATATCATGTGTAATAATTTTATTAATATTCTAGGGAAATAGAAATAGAAGCAGGGTGATCATAAATTCTCAATAACGGAAAATGTATATAAAATGTAATCATGGAATAAACATGTCATGGATAATTTTGTATAAAACCAATTGAAATAAAATAATTATATATAATTAACAACATGAAATTGAAACAAATCCATGTTTAAAAATATAAATGAACACATGGACAATAATAACTAAATTTATTATGATTGAATGCATAATATCAGAAATCATGAATTTTATCACAAAGGCGTCACCCAAGACACCATTCTTCTCTTCAAGTGTATAACCAGGACAACATTATTTTCATCAAAAACACAACCAAGACATCAATATTTTTGTCGGTAGGTGTACACCAAATACCCAAACATTTTTTCTATTGAGATCAACCGATGCATCAAAGGTCAAAATATTTTTGAGATCAACCCATAACATCATCAAGTCCAATGCATTCACAATGAAAAATATTAATAAAAAAAAATTCATAATCAACTTTCCTTAATAGTCCATAAACATCTAATTGGGATTCCAAAATATGAAATTTCAATATTTTCTAGTAAATAAATGAACATAATAAATCCATAGAAAGAAGGAAGATGGTAAAACAATGCATATTCCACTTTCCTGAGTAGTCAACATACATCTATATGAAAATACATGTTTAAATTTTATCAACATTTCCACAATCAAAAAGGGGAAACTAAGATATAAACATGACTTAAATCTATAAGAGAGTCCTAGAACACGAAGAAATCCTCCCCCAGAAGGGTATGGTGAGCCTGACCTCTCATCCTCTTGACCAATGGAGTCCTTAAGTGTCGTTTGCCAAATTGTTAGCCGATGAGATCCTGCCTTTGGGAAGAAGGTCCATGAATCATGGATAACAGGTCTTTTGGGCATTCTTGGCTCCACGAATAAACCTTTTAGAGACCATATGAGAAAATTATATCTGATAAGGACTAGATTCATGAGTGCTTAGACCCCATGAAATCACCCATTGGGACCAACAATTCCCACGAGGTTAATTCAACCTTCTTTAATGGATATTGACATTGAACGGGTCAAAAAAAAGGAATGGAAAATTCAATGAGAACTCTCCTATATAGAAAAAGGGATGGGTGACGATTCGTGTCGACCATTTTCACACTTCCCATAAACGCACCACCTCATAGGCGGAACGAAAATGGTGAACCCGACATAAATCGTTAACAAAGGTGGAGGTTCTACCCAAATGATAAAAGAAAACAGGATACAGCATGTCAGACCATTTTGTTCACCCTAGTACATGAAAAATATGCCACCTCATAGGAGGAACAAAAATTGTGAACCTGATGTGAATCCTTAACTGAGGTGGTAGTTTAACCCCACTCAGACTCCTTCACCCCACAGTAAAAGAAAATGGGAAGGGGGTAAGATGAATCCCTAAATATGTGTATGTTTAAAGTAATGATATTTTGATGGTGATTTGTGGTATGTAAGTCATATATGTATATCGTAGGTTCCCACAGGGTGACCTTTGATCCAAATGACATCCCAACGACCCATGTAGACATGCGCGTCAGTGATCCCATAGGTGGTTGGGGCCTCAATGAAGATAATAACCCCCTTGCTTACCTAGAATCTTCAACGATGTGTATCCAACTTGCTGATCAGTGAGTACCAACGAAATATTACTCTCCCCATACTGGAGGTTGCAAGATAATCCCTCTAGTCTGCAAAGGTCCACTATCCGCCTCTTCATCCATGGCTAGTACCACAGTGCAAGGCGGCCCCAGTGGTTGTCTCAAACCGTTTCGGGAGCCTATCCCCGGAACATGACAATAAATACCTCCCTCACCTTAGAGAGGCAGATTAAGTCAATACTGACGACTTCATCTCAACTGTACAGGGGTCCTACTCACGGGACCCTGCCAGAGAGTGTCACCACCAACACCAGATGACCAAGCCCCCTCCTGTCGAGGAGGACCTTATACTGAGGGTACCTACTAAAGTCCATGAGACTTGGGCCCCTCAGGATTCCCGCCAACGGCGGCGAATATATAACCAGGAACACGCTATCACCCTGGTTCCTGAGGAGCAGCAATGCCGTACTAACATGGTGGAATTCAACAGATAGACACAAAACTATTCCCTCTCTACTCAAGCCCACTATAGAAATAGGGTTTCACAATGCGAGCACACACACATTCCATCTAGTGCTCATTGGTCCCTCCATGAAGACAGAGTAGCAAGATACAAGTAGATGCAAGTATCTATCGACGCACAACAATACCACCATAAAAATAGGGTGGCAACATGCTATACACAGGACAAATACCTACTGATACACAAGAATACCATCAACCAAATAGGGTGGCACTTAGTTATACATAAGCACAAACACCTGCTGATGCATTCCAAGCCTCCGTAAATAGGGTGGAAATAGAGTATATGCAGGTACAAAGGCTTGCTGATGCATTATGATCCCGCCATCTAAATTGGGCGGTAATAGGATATATGCAGGCACAAACACCTGCTCATGCATTCTGAGCCCGCTATCTAAATAGGTCAGCAATAGGCTATATGCAGCAACAAACACCTAGTGGTGCATTCCAAGCCCTCTATCTAAATAGGGCAGAAACTGGATATGAGAAGAGTCAAATTCCTTTGGATGCATACAAAGCCAGTGAGACTAATACAGCAGCATGTGAGTGGATAAAAATCCCTGCTCATGAATATGAATACCACCAATAAAATGCAGTGGAAACCATAGAAGATAATTGGTGACAAAATCGTTCCTATGTCCTAGCACAAGAGAACAACCAGTATCTACTGGCAACTCATTGTGGACCGGAGTAGGAAAAAACTCTTGCCCTGATAACAGAATGGTCCTTCATACCCGTTCCATTCAAAGATGTATCTCTGCACAGCCTAGAAATGATGTAATACCAGACACTGATTCCAGACCATATCCTCCAAACATGCCAAGATATCATTGCATCGGTGGAAGAGGAGAGAAATGAGGCCAACATCCCAGTTTCCTCGAATAGAATGACTCACTTACGAAATGATTTAGTCACTCCAGATCAGTTATTCATCCCTACTCTAGTCCAGGAGGGTCGATGGAAATATCCCGTGACATATGGACAACTTGATCAGGAAAAAATACCCGTTCCAACTAGGGGACATCAGTCTAACATGGTGGCTGCTCATGGGAAGGCATATATCCCTGCCAAAACATAAGATTTTTGTCTGTGTATCCCAAGAACATCATGAGAACCAATAGGATAGGGACCCATATATGAATTCTATTACCAATAGTAGATGGCCCTGGTTACCCACAAGAGAGTGCCCAAAAATGAAGAGCACCAAAGGAAACTGAAAAATGAAGAGCACATACATGATCCTTCTCTTCTAGAAGCTGCGGTTCTTGATTCCATCAAACATATATTGAAAAAGGCTCAAGTCCCTTTCATTCCATTACCAAATTATGGAAGTGGTAGTAGCTATTTTGAAGGTAATCCCTGTAATGTCGCTACCAGCATCTATAAAGGTCCTCCATAGAGCACCCATGGGGGCTCACTTCATGGGTAAAGAGTGATCGATCACGAGATCATATCTCCTGATGCGTGTCGGGGTATCCCTCCCCACGACCTGATGATCAGATAATAAGAAGTACCTCCCCTTGCTTTCATCCACCCTGATGGTCCTCCTTGGGGTATGCGCTGCTGATATGCTTCTCCCTATAGTCTAACGTCAAGTCATGATGGTAGTTCTTGTCATGATTATGGTCATTGAGAAGTCCTTCCCCACAATTATAGTTTCTGTGAAGGTCCTCCCCATGGTAACATCAAAAAACGAGAAGTTCCTCTTCTCATTGTAGTACATCCTGAAGCCCCTCTTCAGGATGTACACTACAGAAATTCTCCCTAGAGCTAGGTATTAAGTCATGTTGGTAGTCCTCACCATTATGATGGTAATTACGATGGCCCTACCTACAAGTAAAGTTGTTGTGAAGGTCCTCCCCATAGTAACATCAAGAAATGATAAAATCCTCTCCTCATTGCAGTACACCCGGAAGGCCCTCCCTAGGATATAAACTACATAAATTCTCCCTGTAACCAGGTATCAAGTCATGATGGTATTCCTCGCCATAATGATGGTCATTGTGAAGGCCCTCCCCTCAGTAATGGTTGTTGTAAAGTTCTTCGCCTCAGTGGCATCAAGCATCAAGAAGGTACTCCCCTTGATATAACTCACCCTGGAGGTCCTCCCCAATGTATATGTTATAAAGACATTTTCTATGATCAGACATCAAGTTGCAATGGTAGTCCTCCCCATTGCAGTACCACTTACGAAGGACCTCCTCTCAACTAAAATCCATACTGGAAAACTGTACTCCCCTTTCCAGAACTAATGTTAGAAATCCATCCTATGATGAGGTGCTCTTAAATGATTCAAACACATAGGGAACTCCGTCTATAATGGGTGATATTCGTTCTCAACTAGAGGATGTCCCGGGGACACGCTCATCTTCTGATCCACCCCTGCTCCACTTAAAAACCAATTAGGATCCCACAAGACCGATTTTTTTGGAATGAAATTATTAAGAAGCAGTCGAGATAGGCATATCAAGTATAGGAGCCTCTAAAAGAACAACAACATGATATGTTTCCTGTGAGAAGACAACTAGCTAGGGACAATATACCAGTGATGTATTGGCCTATGGATACTTCTCACTTCAACATACCAAGATATTTTGTGGGGGAATGCTTGCATGAAATTCGCCTCAACATATGGATGACTCTTCAAAAGATGAAAGAAAAATTCCTACCCTATGAATGGTACACGGACCATGTCATCACGATAGGCGATCATCGCTGTTTGATAGACTTGGAAGCCCTCCTATATGCAAGACATCCAAAATCATAAAGGTGAAAGAAAAACCTTAAAATGGATTCCCTCCATGCACTACGTAAATTTTGTTGCCTCATTGGAAAAGAATCGACTGGAGTTCACATTCGCGGATGGGGAGAACATGGAGCTTTGCACTTTACCCCACTTCTTGTTCAGTAGGCCTCATTGGAAACGACATCCTGCAATTTCATCACCCAAAGGGAACAATCAAGTGAAACCCCTACTCATAGAGGATTGGATACTCAGCAAAAACCGGCTTGGAGTAAGTCTCAAAAGCATCAGGGCCAAAGGGATCAAGCCATTAAAAAGATTCTGAGTCAGGAGACCAGGAACATCCAGCATGCTTCCTACCTTAGGGAAGCCGACCAGAAATCAGTTCCCAAGTCTTCAAAATTCCATACACTCTGTGTTGTACCAATTACATACTCATCTCACACATGTGAGAAAGTACGTGAAATTGAAAGGGTGGCAATAGTAGCGGCTATCAGAGCGATACGAGAACAACCCCTACCCCTAGGTATAGGAAAATTTTTAAATCAAAATTACCCCATAAAACCAGAAAATCCAGGATAGAGAGCAGAAATATACAAATAGGAGCATCCGCATCACATAGGGATGGGGGAATTTTTACCTCGAGTCCCCACACAACGGTTGTTTTTCCTCCACCGTCTAGGAAGAACGATGGACAGTGGAGTTACTCATTCCACCCCTTCTCATGGTTTTCACACTTCGAGACAAATGAACTTCATGAGATCAGACCAGGGATCCCTTAGGGATGACCCTTTGTAATAAATCCATAAAATACCATAGAATGGAAGAAGAAAGTCAAGAAAAGGGCGCAGGAGTCCTTCCTACAATTCATCATGGGGTACACCACCCTGAATGTGGTATGCCTCAGTGAACATGGTAAACGTATACCCTATAAATCTCACAAAAAATGACGTGAAGGGAGGAGACGTGAAGGAATATGTTCCCCTCTCAGAGGCATCTTACCTTGAGCCTAATGAAGTGCATACCCAGAATTAGAGAGCGATCTTAAATTTGGGTTCCCCTTCAACTAACTCATCGCTACCTCCCCCGCGAAACTACAACATGGAAAAAATAAATCCAACTTCATCTATGAACCACCACCTCCTCCCCATGAGAATGAGTCCCTCACCCTCGGGGAAAGTTTTTCAATGAAGGATGAAGAAATGAAAGAGCTCAGGAAAATTAATGTCGAGCTACTTCGAGGGAGTTACCACGCCGGATGTGTTCCCCTCGTGGAACATCAATAGGTTCTCCCAGAAGAGATTCCCATGCCACATGCACTCATTCTGGTGAATGAATCCAAGCTCAGAGAACTGATAAACTTGGACCCATAAGGACATCAAGACTTCCCCTACTGGGAAGGCATCTGAAATATATCCAGGTAAACCTTAAAATGATACCCCCTGCTAGGTATCAACCCCAAATTCTAGTAGCAACTGCATGCCCGGTCTTGGCCACTATCGCACCAGATCAAGCTCAAGTCCAACAGGACATGCATAAAGGGAACATACACACCATCGAGCATCTAACAGCTTGACGAGAATCCATGGAGGGGAAGCACACTCTGATTCAATCAAAGCACAAACCCTACCTTGAGTGGGTGATCAATGTTCCTCCACCTCCATACTTTAGGAAACCTATATTCCCAATATTAAATGGATTGGGGGACTCGTAACAGCATTTGATGCACTATGCCTCTTACTATGATCCCATTTTGGGATTTCTAGAGCACCAATAAGCCATAAAACTCAGGTTCTTCATACGAACCCTACAGGGCCCGGCTTTCATATGGTATACTAGTCTACCTTCCAATTCAATTACATGCTGGGAGGACCTCCAGAAAATGTTTATATTCTAGTTCAGTTTGGTGCTATCCAAGATGACGGTTAGTGACATCATGAACTGAAAATAGAAAGGGATCAAAAGAGTCTCAAACTTCATTACTAGGTGGAAAGTCCTGGCATATTCCCTGAACCAGCCACTCCCTAGGATGAGATGTTGTCCATGTGCATTGATAACCTTCAGGATAAATTGTGAATGATGCTCATCTCGGTGAAGTACACTAGTGGATTTAGGGACTTCTATGTCATTTCCAAAAGGAATGAAGACTCCTTGAAATATACCAACCTCAAGTCCTGAATGGCCCCATCAGCACCAGGTAAAAGAATGAGAAAAGTTGAAGTGGCTTTTGTCATGCTCAAGCCACCCCCAGCACCAACTCCATCTGAGAGGCCCCCACCGAACCGTGTGGGTCCACCTGAACACCAACAACCACCCCCACCTCGACAAGATGAGCGACAGGGTCCAAAAAGAAATCAATTCAAAGAATGAAGAAATTAATTTTATTCATTCCGTGATGACCAGGTCTGTGGCCACTTTATATCTTCCTTGAAATAAAATTTACTCCATCTTCCAGATTCAAACTGAGTAAATGAATTAGGTCTTGATGAAAATCCAAATTATTGTTTGTATCATAAAATACTAGTACATACAATCCATGAGTTCTTTGTTTTCAAGGATCTTCTGCAAAATATGGTGGATTCCGGGCAAGTCAAGTTGGGCCCACCGCTAGCACAGAATAAGTATTTTTTCACCTTCGACTCAAGAGAGTAAAAGGAGTGGAAAATAGTCACTATAAAGAAGGAGAAAATGTTAAATAATTGGATGACACGAAAAACTATCAACCGAGTCTGTGACATCCTCCTGGCATAGTTGAAACAACCGACTGTTCCCCCAAAGCTTCTAATACAGCACAACCATCCTCCTTGGTCTTGTGGTCCTCTAATGTCCAGAAGAGAAGAAATAAAGAGTAAGAAGATGAGCTGACACCAAAGGTGAAGTTAGTGTTGATGATTTCAGACTTCATGCCAATAGTATTGGAACAATGGTCACTAACCCTCCAAAAGGTACAATGGGCACCATCCCACAAAATGGATCCATCAGAAAGAAAAAAAGTCAGACAGAAATAGTGTCAGATCAAGAATTGTTCTTTGGATCGATTAACATCATTCACTTGATGGACCACTTCTATGATGAAGAATATGGACACGAACCTGAATTCTGCTTGCCCAACTAGAGATCCAGGGGAAGAGTCCACAGAGGCTGAATGTTTCCAAAAAGGTATGATCATGGCAGAGGTCAAATTCCTAGTCACACCACAAGTCAAACCGTTAACATTACGGAAACTCACAGAAGGACCTTCTGATAGACACAATAAGAACCATAATGCTTATTTTCCCCCATAGAGATAAATTCAATACCAGATATCTTGGAATATCCATCATGGGAAGAACAAATACCAAATCTCCCAAGGTATACAGGTAGACCAGTTCAGCCAAACATGGAATGGACTATAGCATCGTTGACCCTTGATACAGAGGTCGAACCATCTATGCCCAAATATCAGACCCCCTAAGTGTTTGTAAAATGTCAAACTTGATCTGGGAAATTCCGAATTTTAGAGAAGAAATATGATTTTTTGAAGAATCTGGCTTCATTACTAGAAAAGTTTTCAATCTTGGATGCGTTGAGCATATCCATTTATCTTAGGGAGGAACTCATAAAATCCTTACTAAATCCCCTGGAGTTCAATCCTGAAGTAGTAGTAGATAAAGTATACCGGATGAAGACTAGTCCCTTAGAATGTCACATAATTATCTCCTTCACATATAGGAATGAAGACACCATAATGAAAGGGAATATAAAATACTTATATGTGTTCGGCAAGATAAATAGAATTTATGTTCAGAGGATATTCATCAACAATGGCTCTAGAATTTACCTCCACCCACTGAGGACGCATCATTGATTGGGGTATGAAGAAGTATAGCCTGACACCCTGCACTACCAATCTGCTGGGATATGACATAAGTGAGAAGAAACCATTGGGGATAATCAAGCTTAAAACTTGGCTCGGAGATCCCATATTAGATTCCAAGTTCTTGGTGGTGTAGAAAAGTACGACCTTCAACATCCTGTTAGGGAGGTCTTAGCTGTATCAGCATGCTGCAATTCTGTCTGCATTCCATCAGTGCATAAAATATTACACTAATGGGGAAAATGGGACATTTCACTTAGATAAAACCTCGTTTGAGTTTTTTGAATTTCATTATATTGACCCAAGTCTCTATGAGAAAAAATATGAACATATTTCAGTCAATGACATTGATTGGATAAATGCCCCAAATGGATTGGGTATGGCTCCTGTAGACCCCCTCCAGCAGCATGGGGAAGATTACGTACTACCCATCGACCAATTTGAATGCATAAATGCGGTCCCAGATGCAGACTCAGTGGCATTCATGGTCACTATTGTGACCAACAAGTCCAAGGACCCGAAAGAGTGGGCTAACTCCCATTATGCCAGGAAAATCCCTATCAATGATGCTCTTGGTCCATTCTCAGGAAATAAAACTACCCTTGCCACACAAACTAAGTAAAAGGATGGTGTGTCTTCCAACATCGAAAATTTCTCCTCAAAAACCCTTTCTCCTTTAAAAGAGGAAGATAATGAAGATGATGGACATAATGAAGAAGGAGAAGAAGAATAATAAGACCTCAAAGATTCCACTCCAACATTCGAAGAAGGTGTCTTAACCATAATTGAGGAACTTAAGGAGATACATATGGGCACTGAAGATGACTCGTGACCCACGTTGATCAGTGTGTCCATGTCTATCAAGGAGTTGGAGGCATACACATCCTTCCTAAAGAAGAATTGATATGTATTTCCCTATAATTACACAGAGATGCCAGGCCTCGATCATGATGTCGCAAACCATCATCTGGGCTTACCATACGATTACTGGGGCAATAAACATGCATCCAAATGGACCCACCTGACGCATGCTGCCAAAATATAGGTAGAAGTTGATAAGATGATAAAATAAAAATTCATACGGGAGGTCCAATATCTGGTATACCTACCGAGCATTTTTTCTATAAAAAAATAATAATGGGAAGATTAGAATCTATATTGACTTCAGAAACCTTAATCGACATTTCCCAAAAGATGACTTCTTGGTTTCGATCACATAACTGTTGATCGATGAAACAGTCGAATATGAAGCCCTCGCTTTCATGGAAGGATATTCTGGATACAACCAAATCTGTATGGCCTAAGTAGATAAAGAAGTTATTTCTTTTAGGGCCCCTCAGGGAGTGTTATGTTACAAAGTTGTGCCTTTTGGTCCAAATAATGTTGACGCCACATATTAGTACACCATGCATTGCATCTTTAATCCCTTCTTGGGAATATTGATTGAGTGTTATGTCAATAACATGCTGGTTAAATCCCAACAACATTCAAACAACCTGGATTATCTTGAAACTATCTTCCACAAATTGCAACAACATAGTTTAAATATGAATCCCCTTAAATGTGCCTTTGGCGTTACCTCGGGAAAATTCCTTGTCTTCATCGTATGCCATCGTGGCATCGAAGTCAGCCCCGAGAAGAAAAAATCCATTCTTGGCATGTACCCACCTCGCAACCTCACCAAGTTGAGAGGTCTCCAAGGTCACCGTGCCTACATTCGGTGTATCATAGCCAACCTATCAAGTAAATGTTTACCTTTAACTGGGATTATGAAGAAAGGAGTAATGTATGAGTGGGATAATTATTTCCAAGAGGTGTTCGACAACATTAAAACATATCTCTTAATCCCACTGGTGCTCATGTTGTCAGTTTAGGGGAGACCGCTCATTTTATACGTAAACTCCCTGGAACATTCATTAGGTGCCTTACTCATAGATAAGAATGATGTCGACATAAAGAACAACCTATACTACTTCAGAATTACAATGATTGATGAGGAAACTGAGTATTCGAAGATTGAAAATAAAAACCTAGCCCTAATCTTTGTGGTTCAGAATCTCAGGCATTACCTGCAGCACCATGAGGTCCACCTGGTTTCCCGCAACAACCCACTAAAATATATCCTCAACTATCCCATGCTAGACGGGCACCTATAATGATGGGCATTCATCCTACTATAGTTTAACATATGATACATTCCCAAAAATTCCATCAATTTCCATGTGTTATCAGACTTCCTAGCCAAGCACCCTTCAAAAGAAACAATATTGTCTGATGCTGAACTTCCAGATGAATAATTATTTTCTATTCAAGAGGACCCCCCTACGTGAGAAATGTACTTTGATGGTGCTTCCCAAATCCCGAAAGGAAAAATTATAGAGGATCCCAAACTCAAAAAAGTGGGTTTGGGATTCATAATCATATCTCTCAAAAATGTCATCTTTCCTTACTCTTTCTTGCTTTCAGAAGGGTGCACAAAAAATGAAGTGTAGTATCAGGCCCTCATTGCAGGCCTAGAATTGGAACTCTAAATGCAAGCCAAATGCCTAAAAATAAAGGGTGATTCAGAGATAGTCATAAAATAGGTCTATGGTGACTATGATATCAAGAAAAAAGTATTGGTTACTTTGATGAACTTTTTTGAGCACTAATTAAAGAATTCTCATCAGAACCAACATTGACTCGTGTCCCCGGATCATAAAATGCTTGAGCTGACGCTTTAGAAAATGTAGACACATCCTTGTATAATCCCAATCGAGATGAAAGATTCATTAGCATTGCTCACCGCCGGATGGTTTTTCCATTCATCAAGATCAATACAGAGGAAATAGATGAAATAAGTCATGTTCCTGAGCCTCATGGTAATACCATAGATTGGATATCGCCCATTGAAAATTACCTTCGGCACGGGGATCTCCCACCTGATAGGACTGGATGGAAGTAGGTCCGAAGATGAGCATACAAATTTGTCTTATACAATGTAGTAAACCAAGAAAATGTTCTATACAAATGTGGTCTGGATAGAGTCTTTGTCAGTTGCATTGATGGAGAACAAACAGTTACTGTCATGAAAGAGGTGCATGTCGGAGCTTGTCGAGCACACCAGTCAGCAACCATGCTCTCTCACCAAATCCAGAGTCTTGGGTATTACCAGCCCACCAAGATACAAGATTGTTCCATATTCACTAAGAAGTACCATTCCTACCATGTTCATGCTAATTTTATACACCGTCCCTCAGAGTTACTTCATAAAGCTAAGTACTCCAGGACATTTGTCACTTCGGGGATGGATGTTGTGGGACTATATCATCCCACCATAGCCAGAAAATTCAAGTTCATACTCACAACGACTGACTTCTTTTTCAAATGGGATAAAGTCATACCCCTTAAGGATGTCAGGGTGAAAAACATCGTCAGATTTATGAAGGCCAACATCATAACCAGATTTGGTGTTCCTCATACAATAGTGATGGAGAACGACACCAACTTCTACTTTGCTGAGCTGGACAAGCTGTACTAGGAGTATGTAATCAAAGAAAACTAGTATTCTGACTACCACGCGGCGGAAAATGGTCAGATAAAAACTTTAAACAAGACTCTATCCAACATACTTCAAAAGATGGTTCATAAGGATAAGAAATCATTGACAAACAAGCTCTTTCTAGCATTATGGGTTTACTAGACCACGACCCGCATGGCCACCTAGGAAACCTCTTACTCCCTAAGTATACATGTAAAAGGTAGTGTTACCCATAAAAATCCAAGTTACATCACTTCTTGGGTCCATTTACAATCAATTGTCCACAGAAAAGCAATCCTAGAGACGGTTCAATGATTTGGAACAGTTAGATGAGAAAAGGTTGCATACTCTGCATCTTTTGGAAATCTACCAAAATCGGATTTCACGAGCCTTCAACAAAAAGGTCACCTTTTATCATTCCTAGAAGGAGAAATGGTTTTAGTCCTCACAACCTAGATGATACTCAGTAATAACCCCAAATACTTGAACCAAAGTGGGAAGGACAATAAGTTATACATAGTGTCTATTCCAATGTAGCATACTCTCTGATATCAATGGACGGACATCTCATCACGGCTCCTACAAATGTAACGTTTTTGAATAAGTACTTCACCGAACTCCAATATCACGGCCCAAACACTACGACCCTAAACTATGAGTCATAAAAATGGCCTCCAATATCATGGTCCAAACTCTACGACCCTAAACTATGAGTCATAAAAATATCCTCCAATATCATGGTTTAAAAACTATAACCCTAAACTATGAGTCAAAAAAATAGCCTCCAATAACATGGTCCAAACTCTATGACCCTAAACTATGATTCAAAAAAATAGCCTCCAGTATCATGGTCCAAACTCTACAACCCTAATCTATGAGTCATAAATATATCCTCCAATATCATGGTCCAAAATCTATGACCATAAACTATGAGTCATAAAAATAGTCTCCAATATCATGGTCCAAATTCTACGACCATAAACTATGATTCATAGAAATGGCCTTCAACATCACGGTCCAAACTCTACGAACCTAAATTGTGAGTCATAAAAATATCCACAAATATCATGGTCCAAACTCTATGACCCTAAACTATGAGTCATAAAAATAGCCTCCAATATCATGGTCCAAACTCTATGACCCTAAACTATGATTCATAAAAATAGCCTCTAATATCATGGTCCAAACTCTACGACCCTAAACTATGAGTCATGAAAATATCCTCCAATATAATGGTCTAAACTCTATAAACCTAAACTATGAGTCATCAAAATAGCCTCCAATTTCATGGTCCAAACTCTAAAACCCTAAACTATGATTCTTATAAATAGCCTCCAATATCATGGTCCAAACTATATTACCCTAAACCATGAGTCATAAAAATAGCCTCCAATATAATGGTCCAAACTCTACGACCCTAAACTATGATTCATAAAAATTCCACACAATGTTAAGGTATGATCTCTAAGACCTTAAATTATGGGTGACAATACCGTGAACCCATATCATGGTCCAGACTCTAAGACATTAAACTATGATTAAAACAATTCTACCATATCATTGTCCAAACTCTAAGACCTTAAACTATGAGTCATTGTCCTTTATAGATGACATTATACTATAAGTAACTCATCCCTGAATCAGGGAGTTAAACTGTGACTCATGTACTTGTCATATGGTGTTAAACTATGTACCATAAAACATCCTAATCGCATGATTATAAACATCATGATCTCATAAAGAACTACGTGCAGCTTGCTTCCTACCCTCGCAGGATATGTAGCGATGCCTTGATCCTCGATCTTGGACCACCCACCATAAAAAAAATGCCCCCATCATGCCCCCTGTCTACCCACATTCGTAAGGGAAACCATTTCCACGCCTTGTTTTTTACATATATTATAACTCCCAATAGCTTAGGATTAGTGGAAGGGATTCTATTATGAAACCCAACTATAGAGTAACATAGTATACTTAGAAACCGAGATGGAAAGAATGTAAATGCCCCTACCCTTTGGACCAAGCCAAATCGGTATAGGGTCCACACAGAACTACGTATCACTTGATTCCTTCACATGCATGATATATTTCAATTCCTCAATCTCGATGTTAGCCCTGCACCACTAGTAAAGAAAAATAAAATTCCCCCGTAATATTTTATACTTCCCCGTACTTGCGAAGGAGACTCTACAACCACTCCTTGTTTCTCACACCATGTATAACTCATGTGATCTTTGGATCAGTGGTAAGGATTATCTTTTGCAAATAAATCATAGTGGAATTTGATAGGACTGACACCTTTATCATGTGAAATCAAAATTCCCTCAAGTGTCCCTAACACATCGAGAAAAACTGTGTAGGGAACATTCAGAAGTACGTGTGGCTTGATTCCTACCTTCGCAGGATATGTAGTGACACTCAGATTCAGCATCCTAGCCCATCCACCGGAAAAAAATTCCCTTTTCCCCCATATGTAGTTCATACTTGTATGGGGTGTCTTTAAAAGGTCCTATCGCATGATAATAAACTATGAAATTCTTCAAGTGTTATGTGTGTCCCAGTCCTCGGTATTATGAGATTCTGTGCATACCTCGTGTTCATGAGAAGTCAAAAGATCCTACTTCCTCCAATACCTATGGGTCAGACCTATGTGGAAGCTCCAAGTAGTTCACGGTTAATCATGGTCTGAGTATTATCACATTACCAAGAACATCTTTCCCATTTGTCACACTCTATACATTGATAATGCTTGGATCCTCATAATCATTCAAGGCCATCTGAGATGGAACTCCAGTGTCCTGCAGACACCTTTTCTTGAATATACATATCATGCCCTGTTTTTTTCATATATTGCCTACAAAAACGAACATCAATCTAAGGAAAATTCGTCCCCAAAAGATTCTTCTCCTATCCAAGTATTCCCAATGACTTCCAATACCCATGTCATGCCTCCTGATTCAAGTTTCCTCTGGGACTATGGTTTACACCTTCTATCATCACTCACGTCTAAGGAATTCTAGAACATCCTGATTATGATTAATATAAAACTATTGAATATCTTTATGACAGTAAAATCATCCTCACTACATGACGTTAAACTAAGAGTCTAGATTCGTCCTCACCACACAACGTTAAACTACGAGGCCAAAGTCATCCTCACTATACAACGTTAAACTACGAGGCTGAAATCGTCCTCAATGCATGATGTTAAACTGCAAGGCCAAAATCTTTTTCACCGCATGATGTTAAATTGCGAGGCCAAAATCGTTCTCACCACATGACGTTAAACTACGAGGCCAAAATTTTTCTCACCGCATGAAGTTAAACTACGATGCCAAAATCGTCCTCACTGCATGACGTTAAAATGCAAGGCCAAAATTTTCCTCACCAAACAACATTAAACTACAAGCCTAAAATCATCCTCACCACAAGACATTAAACTGAAAGGCCAAAATCAACCTCACCCCATGACTTTAAACTATGAAGCCAAAAGCATCCCCACCGCACGATGTTAAACTGCATAAAAATGGTTTAAGCCTAAAATTTAACTCTAATACTGATCTTTCGATTCCTATGAAATGGAAAAGAATCCTTGAGATCCCCCTTTTCTCAAACCGAGCATAGCTCAAATGGGCTTAGGGATTTCAGCGAGAGATCCACCATGTCATTATAACAAAACAGTCCAGGAATTTGGTTCTAGCAGCATGACCCTAAAAGGCATGACATGATTCCCTCCCCCAGGATGAACTGTATGTCCTAACCATGTGATGTTAAATAACCAGATATACTAAATATGGAACTAATTTCTCACCATGTGTACAAGTCAGATCTACGTAACGGACACCCAATTCCATGATTTAATTGTGGCCCAAATTCCACCAATATGTATGGATACACTCTTTCCATACTTCAAACTCTATGCTCGGAGTGATCTTGAATATACATATCCCTCCAAGGCTATCTAGGGTGGAAGACTATTGTCTTGTGGAAACCTTTGCTTGACTATACATATCATTCCCCAGTGGCTCTACATATGTTTACCACAAAAATAGCCATCAATCAAAGGAAAATTATTCCCCAGGAGAGACATCTCCTATCTCATTATTCCCAATGGATTCCAAGGCTCGTCTCATCCCTCCTAGTTCAAGGGTCCTTAAATTTATGGTTTACACTTTCCTCTTTACAAATATACTAGATATATCGGGACATACAGGCCCGATTCATCTCTGGTCCCTTTTGAGGATTCTAAAGATATCCCATACATATGCGTGAAGTTGATCCGAATACAAAATGAGAGTGACCCCACTCATTTTCATGTTTCCCTGAAGAATATTTGTTAAAATTACCCTTTTTGATTCCCAGTTTCACCCCTCATTGAAGGTAAAATACCATGTTCATAAGGATCCCAATCTCCATAATCCCCAATAGCCATTGGAAATGGAAGGCCAGTGTCCTGCAGACACCTTTGCTTGACTATGAATATCATGCCTGGGTGGCTCTACATACATTGCCCACAAAAATGGCCATCAATAAAATGAAAATTTGTCCCTATGAGAGTCATTTTCATATTTCATACACTCAAATGACATTAATGTCTTTCCATACCCTGGATTAGGAATACTATTGGATGACAGCATATCTACCTCCTTCTTCCCAAATTCCTATGACCTAAAAAAGACTCTTAATTGACATGATCATTCACCATCTCTCTCCTCATGCAATAAAGAAATGTGTGGGAATAGTTTCCCACTCACAGCCTACATGAATGTCTCTAATGTCTTCAGACGTCACTACTCAGTCCAGCCACCCACTATAGCTCCCAGTTTCAAAATAAAGTCTAAATGTTTCAAATCCCATCAGGCCATAAAAACTGGAAGGCCAGTGTCTTTAGGACACATTTTCTTGACTATTCATATCAATCCCCAGTGGATCTACATATGTCTGCCACAAAAATGGTTATCAATTAATGGAAAATGTTTCCCTAAGAGAGCCCTTTCCTACATATTTACGCCTAAAGTGTCTCCTGAGTCTCATGCATGTCCAGAATCCATAAATTAAAGGCCAAAAAATCCATAATCCATGTCTAAAAGATATTAGAACATTCTTGGCCGATGATCTCGAGTCAAGGCCCCACCCTGTTAAGTCTGGTCAAAGCTATTTGACCGAAAGCATAAGTAGAATGTTTGATTGGAAATACAGTGAACTACTACTGATAAATTTTCCAAATATACCAAAGGTAAAGTATACAAAAGGGAATGTCTAAGAAAAAGTCAAGTATCAGTCTGTTAAAAAAAGAGTGAAACATTAAGCCATCATAAATGGCGTAAATATTGTTTAGTCGAAAACCCGCAAAGGGAGACCTAAGAAAAATTCATGTTATAATCGTTAAGCCCATGTCAAGCAGGCTTAAGAAAAAATTAGGGTTATAATGAAAAATCAATATAATTTTATGAGGTATTCCATAAAACCTCAGTAATAGTCTAACTACGCTCCCTGAGTCCATTGTATCAGGAAAAAATTAGATCACGATTAGATTATCTCAGTTTACTGATTTCAAGTCATGGTTTACAACTAATACCCAATTGAAATACATTGATAGGAAGAGACAGAGAATGTATGATTAATATCTAAATCTGTTACATTGTTTTTGGAAAAAAAATTGGAAGAACATCCCTAATTCTGAGTCTCTGTAGAGTATTAAAAAATATAGAGTACATATCGTAATTTGGGTCAGAACTACAACAGCTCCCAGTTCACCCTTTCCAAAAGGATAGAAAGTGATTTCCATGGTCCATTGGTAGTATGTTCTAAGGAATTTCTTTCCTCTGTTTCAGCTTTGACCGTTAGATGCACCCACCCCAGAACTGCTTTAAGGATCCTCCCATTCTTCTGGATGGCTTCATAGTTTACACGTGAGGAGGCATGTTGTCCCCTAAACTTGGTTGTGTGGGCATAACACTCCCACATATCCTCCTCTTGGGTCACCACCAAATCATGATCCTTCACCTATTTAGATTTTAGATGATTTAATTCTTCCAAAATATCTCTGAATGTTGCCACCAGGTGATGGGAAGAATTTATCTTGGCCAGCTTGGCCTCGCAGGAGGTGAGGTCTTCTTAGAAAATGAATATTTGGTAAATGAGGAGGTGTAAGTTCTGGTAATAAAAGCCACAGGAACCTAGATCAGTGAATAAATGATGAAAATTGTCACCCTCATCAACAAAATTGTCCAGGGGTGTCTCCACAGCAAGAGAAAATTGTTGGCCACATGCCTCTTTTCGCACTTCCTAGTGCCTTTCCAAAGCACCAGTACATTGATCCTCCCCTGCTACCACGTGCCTATAAGTATTAAGTGTCTCCATAAGAGTGGGTAGTGACCTAAGGAAGTTCACCCAATATGGGAGACTCTCTTTGTAGTCTGATGGCCTAACCACTGGAGCTGGATGCGGTAGACTAACTGTGGCCTCTGGGATGATCGGTGATACTCGGTCGGTGCCAATCTTGATAATATCTTGGGAAATATCCGTAGGAGGGGAGCAGTCTGAATCACTTCCCATCGAATTGGATTGTACTTATGAAACCACTCCAAGACGCTTTTGACAATGGACCGAATGCCTTCTTACCATAAGAGTGTGGGTAGGAGGTGTATCCACCTTGGTTGCTACAAGGACGGAAGTAGAAGGTGTAGTTGTTGAACAATTCACAGTAGAAGGAATGTGTTGTGTGGTTTTTGTGGCAAGAATAGTGTAGGAAATGTTCAAGGTTTTTTTCACCTGCTGAACTGCTTCTTTCAGCATCCCACTAGGGTAACATTATACCCATAGTTGGGAATACTCCATCGATAGAAAGGTGGGGACCATCGTGTTAGGAATGATAATCTCCCAAGAATCCTCTTCATGCATCATCATAATCCACAATTTCTGGAGAACCATAGGATGATATTTTCCCCTTAACTAAACGACTGAAAGCATTGTAGTCTGCTGAAGGCATCCAAATTGCTTTGAAAACCGGTAGGGGAGATATGGATTGCAAATGACTACTAGGTAGATACGAGTAGTGATAATCCCATCTCGAAGGTTGTTGAGGTATGATAATTCCTCCAAGGACCTCCCATGTCACCTCTCAATGATCCATGATGTGTAGGATGTGGTGAGAACAAGAAATGAGAGGCATTTTTCAACATCTTAATCGAATCAGTAACACTCAGAGTCCTAGGTCGAACATTATAAATGTTGACAAGAGTAGGATGAAAGTAAGAATGGGGAACCCTTGCAGTATGTTGGTATTTGTGATAGGGGAAGTCTTCCACCATCCACCTATATAGAAATTGGAATAGTACACTAAGATGATGCGGAGGCATGCCTTCTTGTATCATTTCCAACAATTCATAAAGCCGGGAAAGGGTATTAAGGGAAAAATTAATGGGTCGACCCTCTACCATCTTGTCTGCCATCATCAAAGTGTAGGCATGAACCCTAGTAAATATGTCACAATATAGGAAGAGCCATCCACTTAAAAACATGGAAAAGAAACCTAAAATTCTAAGCACAGAAGAGGTGTCTGACAGAAGCTCATATCCTCATGTGGTATATCTCCATTCTTCAAGCATAGCACAATATGACCATAGAGTTTGGCGGGACTATTGAGTGGGATGAGTTTGACTATGGTGAGCCCTCATATTGGGTCCATTCGTCAGCAAGAATAGCCATATCCATGCTTTGAATGGAATGAGGGAACGAGCCTTGAGTGGATGATATAGTGATCCCGCTGCCATGACCTGTAAGCTCCTTGTCAAAGGAGAGACGTGATCGGTGTTGTTCCACGTGGCGACTATCGGGAGGAACTCGTCATACATTTCTCCAAGTATGGGGAGCCCCCCAAGTTGGTAGATATCCCATAGATTAATTCCCACCTCCCCATTCAGTAGGTGGAAGGTGTTGGTGCTCGAACACCAGTGGCTCCCCAATTCCGGAAGGATTTCACCTAGAGAAAAGATTTCAAACTGAGAGAACCATGTTTCTTGGTATAGTCCCACCACCTCTGGTTGGTCAGGGGACTCTAGAAAGGTCTGATATACCTATAATTCCCAGGCCCACTCATCATAGAAACATCCTCCGGCCCGAAAATACCACTTGGTGCTCCATCTTCTGCTAGGATTCGCTCAGGATATGCTAATGATTGATGGGTATTCTCAAGCGTCTAGTCTCGGGACACCGTCTCAGTACTCACGGTTTCCCCGACTCCACGTCGAGCCTCACAGTATAGAGATGTTCTTGTGAATATGAGTGTCGATGACTTCCCCTAATGGGGAATTTTTGTTGTTTCCGACACTTTCGCCGGGGCGCTAGCATCCGTCCGTCCGTGAAGGAGGACGCGTTGCGCTTGTTTCCCCGCATTCTCGCTTTCCAAAGGCGGGCGGCATTCGCTCCTTATTCAGGGACGTCGGCTCCTTGATCGAAACTAGATGATGGGATGTCGGTTCTTCCTCCTGTGGATTCCTCCTCAGAACTCGTCACCTAGTCTGGATTTCCCTCATAGATTTAATACGTTGTTCGTGAAACTCTTCCCAGTGCCATGTTTCCATGGGCGCCGGTTAATTACACGGCTTCTGTCGGGACATTCCAAAGGGTCCGGTCAGGGTAGCAACCTTCAGTCGGGGGAGTAGTCACGTTGAGGCATCAGTAGCGTGTCTGGATGCTGGGGAACCTGGCATGTCTGTCTATTATCCCTGGTCACAGGGCTTCTCGAGGGCGTGGAAGCCTAAGGCATCCCACATCGATCGCGGGGAATTATATGCCATAGACACATATCTGAGGTTTTCCTCAGCTTCCTGTGTTTAACACAGGGTATGCCGTGAGTTTAACGTCCAGCGGAGACGGATCAGCCCGATCGGAGCAATAGCTAGAATAGATCGGATTGAGGGGTTTAGCTTAGAGGGGTGCCGATATCGGGACCAGCCCATGGGCGGTTGTGAAGAGAAGCATATAGACATGGTCTCACCGAGATATGATGGTATGGGCGAGAATCAGGATGGGTGATAGATGGATGAATGGAGTGGAGTGGGAATGAAATGGTACCACCGCAAGGGCGATAGTGATGTTGGGATTGAGACTTGAGGAGGCTTCCTACGTATCCCCGTGGCAGGGAATCAAAGTCCACGTAGTTCGGGATGGTGCCGGTGAACTGATGTGAAGGTGGAACTTGGTCCGATTGGCATCGTCAGCGAACTGACGTGAAGGTGGACCTTGGTCCGATGGGTGTCATCAGCGAACCGACGTGAAGGTGGACCTTGGTCCGATGGGCATCGTCAGCGTACCGACGTGAAGGTGGACCTTGGTCCGATGGGCATCGTCAGTATACCGACGTGAAGGTGGACCTTGGTCCGATGGGTGTCGTCAGCGAACTGACGTGAAGTTGGACCTTGGTCCGATGGGTTTTGTCAGCGAACCGACGTGAAGGTGGACCTTGGTCCAATGGTGGTGGGCTTGAACCTCGTGAAGGCTTCCTACGTACCATTCCTTGACATGGATCAAAGACCTCATAGATCAAAGGATTGACAGAATATAGTTTAACGTCATGCAAGAAAGTAATGAACCCTGACGTGAATAAACAATGGGCGTTGGGTGTCGGCGAACCGACGTAAATGAGGGACCTTGGTCCGATGGGAGATGGTCTTGAACCTCGGGTAGGCTTCCTACGTACCATGCCTTGACATGAATCAAATTCCTCATAGTTCGGATTGAAAATGGGGGGCTTGGCACACCGACAAGGAGACGGTTTGGGCCAATGATTGTTGGGCTTGAACCTCAGAAAGGCTTCCTACGTACCATGCCTTGACATGGATCAAAGAACTTGTAGTTCGGGTTAGTCACAACGGCTTGCCGTCGGACTGGAATGCAGTTTAAAGTCATGTTGGACGAAGGTAGAACTTGACGTGAATAAATGATGGGTGGGATTGAACCTCAGGGAGGCTTCCTATGTACCATGCCTTGACATGGATGAAAGACCTCGTAGTTCGGATGGGTGTACAGTTTAATGTCATGCGGGACAAGGGGCATACAGTTTAACGTCATACTGGACGAGAGAATACAGTTTAACATCATTCTGGACAAGGGAATACAGTTTAACGTCATGCTGGATGAGGGTATGTAGTTTAACGTCATGCGGGACGGGGTGTGCAGTTTAACGTCATGCGGGACGAAGCGTGCAGTTTAACGTCATGTGGGATGAGGGCGAAACTCGACGTGAATGAACGACCGAGTAATGTGGCTTGAACCTCATGGAGGCTTCCTACGTACCATGCCTTGACATGGATCAAAGTCCTCGTAGTTCGTTATGGGTGGGGTTCAGGGTCGGTGATCACTCTAAGCCCACGTGAGTCATGCTCGGTGTGATAAACAAGAGGTTGCAAGGACCTGACGATCATGTCGCGAAGGGTTCGTCCGTGAGAAGCGAAGAGGGGCTTACGCATTAGGAGGACCATGGTGCTGGGACTTACTCCAAGATGGAGGCCCAGAGTGCGGCAAAGCGCGGCGAAAGAGGGACTCGGGACCAATGATGGGAGGTGCGTCGTTCCTTATCACGCCCTCCACTGACCTTGGTAGTGGGGAAGTACGGAGATACAGGGGTGCAGCCATCCGCTGGGGAACTAGGGTCGCCCTTCTCCTGAGAACATATGCCAATCCAATAAGGAGGATATCATCCCTTGTGGATGGGTGATTCCACCCTCGTGGAGATGAGTAGCGTAAAAAATGTTCGAGCTGGGCGGACCCTTCTTGAGAGGCACGAGGTCGGGTCACAGTTTAACGTCGTGTGTTGAGAACATGGTGCTTGGCAGTTTAACGTCCTGCAGCTCGGACGAGGTGGGTTCACTCCGCCCCCCTAGGACTTACATAATCGGTTCCCTCTGGTCCTTGGGGAAGGGAAGGTATCAGTAAGTCCATAGTCAAGGGGGGTTGTGGAACGAACCATCAAGGCGTCCACGTTAGCGTGGCTATGCGAAGAAGCAATAGCTGTTAGAGTGCCTATGCAAAGAAGCATTAGGTGAAGCAACGCTACGGGTGGTATTGTCCATGGGACTTTGAAATCACATCGTGCAAACCTGGAGGGTCGCACAGGAAGAGGAATTTCCAAGCAAAGGAGTGTGCTTCGCGAGGCAGAGTGCCTTGGCCTTAGCATGGGGCATAGGTGTGAGTGGAGGGTGCTTCGCGAAGTGGAACAGTATTCGCGGAGCACTGCCTCGCGAAGAAGGGGTGACTCACAAAGCAGGGTGCTGCGAAGTAATGTGCTTCGTGATGTATAGTTATCCTGCCTTAGCATAGGGTTTACTAGTACAACTTGGGTGTCTCGCGAAGCATAAATGCTCTGCGGCTGCCCGGGTTCCCTTGGGAATCCCCTTCCTTCGCGAATGCCCTTGAGCTTCGTGAAGGGCATCCCTCTTAGAAGAGGGGCTAAAAACGAGACAAAGCAAAGGAGGATCGTGAAGTAGAAGTACCTCGCGGAGCTCATGATTCCCGGGACAAAGAGTGCTTCGCGATTTAGGAGAGGAGAAGCCGAAAGGTCGGATTGTCCGTCCGGGACTGAGGGGGAGTCCAGTATTTATAGAGAAGGGTCACCGCGAAGCAGAACTCGCGTGCCGCCTCAGGTGCTTCGTAGCGCGCTCGCGAACGTCAACGTCATCCGCGAAGAGTTACCGCCTCTCGAGCTTCGTGGAGGGCTCGCGAACGTCAAATGTGTTCGCGGAGAGTTACCACCTTTGGAGCTTCACGGCGGGCTCGCGAACGTCAAATGCGTTCACAGAGCGTTACCGCCTCTAGAACTTCGCGAGACTGCGATGCTCGGGGTGCTTCACGGTGGTGCTTCGCGTCGGTGCTTCGCGAGGTAGCGTGTCGGCCATCTTTTTTTTCCCTTCCTTTCATGCCATATTTTGGAACCAACAAATGCCCCCCCTCAGACTTCGAGCCGCGGAGGGTGAAGGGTCGAAGTCTGAGGAAAAATCGCCAAAATTGTCGGTGGTTTGCGATGCAGCTATGTGAAGGGGGTCCGCGGTGCTGACTGGGGCCACGGATCCGGACGCGCCGTGATGCTCCGCGCGGGCGAGGCGTGCCGCGATGCTCCGGGGTAGCCGCCTTTAAATAGGGGGGTTGACCTCTTTTGTCTTCATGCGACTTCCTTGTCTTTTTGTGCTCTCGACTTCGCGAAGCTCGGCATACTCTGCGACAGCCCTCCGTGAATCGAGCTTCACGGAGAACCGTGGGTCTCCGACTCCGCGTCCGCGCCAAGAGAACTTCTTCTTGTCGGCTTCGGCTGGACTTCGCAGCTTGGTCTCGCGACCGACCTTCGCGATCCGTCTTCGCGATCCAGCTTCGCGATCCAGCTTCGCGATCCAGCTGAAAAAAAATATTTTCTGAGGGCCGGAATCGAAATGGCCCATCAAGAGGCTGTATTGGGGGTGCTTGCAGATGCTGCCCATTAGGATGAGATGGCCAACTGTCTAGGCCTTGGGGAGATGGTCTGAAGCCATTCAGACCATGCTTCTTTGACAGATCTGCTATCGGAGTGTCAGAAGAATTATCCACAGTGTAAGAAGCTTCCATTGTACGGCTTCGGGCAGAAGGATGACGTCTTCATCCCTGAGGCGGGTAGGGACGAACCAGCTTGCTGGTTCAGGAGTACAACATATGGGAGCATTGGTTTGATCATGGATCATTCCTTCATTCAGATAAGGCCTCTCTGGCGAGGGGGTCTGTCACTTCCCAATGGGACCTTGGGGCATTCTGAACTTGTTCAGGGTAGAACCGCAGTTTAGTGCCTTGCGTTGAGGACACATGGACTCCTGTAGTTTAACATCATACGATAGGATGTGGAATAAAAGGGAAGATCCCAGGGAGCGTGCGTTGTGGTAGATATGAAACCACCGTGAATGAGGACTTGGAGTCCAAATCACAGCACGTACCCTCGGAGGAAACTCTTCAGGTCGAGGGACCAAGAGTGAGGATTGGGCTGGGCCCGAAGCAGAGTGGTCGGGCGTTCCTATATACACCATGAGGATGGGAATCAATCCATACGTAGTTCTGGAAGCGCAGTTTAACGTCATGCGGGACGATGAGAAGCCTGGCCGTGTTGGTACACATCATGCCAAAACTACTAAGCCCACGTGAGTCGTGCTCGGTGTGGGAAACAAGCAATAGTGGTGGGAATTTCCCGACACAGAAAGGGGCAGGTTAGGGCAAAGGGACGCTCGGTGAATACCATCCCAATGACACTAACACGATCATTTAGCGCACCTATACGCGCAAAGAGAAAGAGCCGAGTATGATGGAATTCCACTTGAACATGAGGAAGTGGAAATGTGTGAATCATGGAGCTCGAGATTCAGATCACAATGATGGAGGTGTGGCGATGGAGGATAACTGTTGATCGTGGCGGAAACCCAACATCCATATCGCGTTAGCCTAGAATGGGGACAAACAAATGAAGGTTGACCATTGACCATGTTCGAAACACGGGACCATGTCAAAAATGTTGTCAGATATCCGAAGGGACGTTGGCCCGAAACGATTGGAGGGCCCTTAGGTCCAGCATTCATGGAGATCCCTTAAGCCTAGTATCCATGTCGTCTGAGTGTCCTTTTGGATGTGGAAGAGGATGAGGATCCAAATAGCGAGCTCACGAAGCATGGTCATGGGATGAGGGGGATGTCCCTATGGAAATCCCACACTTTGGGCTCTTTATCAAAACACATCTGAATACGACAACGAGACGTATTAGATAGAGGGAGAAGATTCCTTTCCCATGGGGAGATCTTAGTTTAGGGTCGTAGAATTCGGACCATGGATGGGAGGAGACATAAGAGGCACATGGTGGAGTTACTCAAACACCTGGCGTGAATGGGAATAGGGGGTGTGTGCGGTGTGATGAACAACCTGATGTGAACGAGGACGTAATCCCATACCACACCACACGACCTCCTTAGGAGAGGTTTTTGGTCAAGGGACTGAAAGAGAAAGTTACGCTGGGCCTGCGGGGAAGTGCCCGGGTGCTCCTACGTATCTCATAAGGATGAGAATCAAGCCATACATAGTTCTTGATGGACCTTAGGCCATAAATGGGTAATGGTAGCAGGGGACACATGGAAAAAAGACCCGACGTGAAGGAGGACCTAAGCCCTACTTACCATGCGTTCTCTAGGAAAATGCTCGAGTCGAGGGACTGAACACAAAGGTTAGGCTGGGCCCACGGGGAAGTGCCCGGGCACTCTTACGTATCTCATAAGGATGAGAATCAAGATATACGTAGTTCTGATAGGTTACATGGTAATATACCAGTGTCGGGGGGAAAGGGGAGTGCGGGTGTGGCCCTTGCACTAAAATAAGCGGAATTCCATAAATCATGTTTGTTCTTTAAGGTGAGAGGTTTTTTTTGTGAAGCGACAGGCCTAGAGTAGTAGGTCGTGGTGTCGCCACAAGGATCAAGCCGTGATGGGCGTTGACAAATGGCATGGCACGTGACCAATACCCAACGTGATGTCCTCTACAATGAGGTCACCACAATGCAGTGCCGTTTTTCATCATGCGGCCTGGACGATAATGTCACAGTTTAGGGTCGTATGATAGGACCAAGCATGAATTTTATCGTCATGCAGCGCAGACGTAGTAGAGACGATGCTAGGCGGGGAATGTGTGCAGTGTTATAAAACACAATTGATGGAGACATGATCCCACATCACACTGTACGCCACTCGGAGAGGGAGACCTTATGTCGGGGGCCTATATATAGAGGTAAGAGGTGAAACACGGGGCAGAGACCGGCTCCCTAAATGGGCTATACCCAAAGACAGGGCGTCCGGGCGATCCTATGTATCCCATGAGGATGGGAATCAAGTTGAACGTAGTTCCGGATGGATCTTAGTTTATGGTCTTAGAGCTCGGACCATGGGAGCCCCGAAGGACGATATTGCAGCTTTGTCCCCCTGACATGCAAAGGTGCACTGAGGGATAGCGCCAAAAGTGTCGAGATTCCACCTGGACATGATGGGGTGGAAAATGATGTGAATCATGCAACCATCATTCAAGGACTGAAGGGGTTGGCGTGACGACAGAGGATTACTACTGACCATGTTCGCAACACAGCATCCCGTCGCATTAGCCTGAAATGGGGACAAACAAATGAGCATTGACCGCTGACCATATTTGCAATGCGGGGTTTTATCGATTTGTTGTCCAAAACCCTCAGGGGCGTTGGCCCGTAATGGTAGGAGAGCCCTTTGGCGTAGTATCCAAGCCATTATTGGGGGTCCCTCTGGGTGTGAAAGGTAATGGAAGCCCGAATGGAGGGGAACACGAAGATTGACAAGTGGAAGGAACTTGATCAAGTTGAATCTGACACTCTTGGTCCTAGACCAGAGTACTCTTAACACATGGGTGAACCACTGCAAGGGGTTAAGAGACTCAACTTGAGGGTAACCAAGAGATGACGGGTTCCCGGGGGAAGGGGGCATGGTGCCCAAAACCTTGTATCATACCTACATATCCCCCTCCTGGAGAGGGATAGACCAAGTGGCCTAGGGGACCGAGAGATCAGGAGATCTCTAAGAGGTGGGGCTGGACCCAAACCCTAGACATTCAGGTGGTCTTACGTATCCCATGAGGATGGGAATCAAGCCACACGTAGTTATGAAGGGTGCCTTTTAATGTCATGTTGGATAAGGAATAGGAGGGCTAACTCTCAAAACGGAGGTTTTTGTGGTGCAGCTATTGCAAACCCGATGTGAATGAGGACGTAGTCCCACACTACGCCACGCGGTCCCGCAGTCGGGGTCCTGAAGGCAGGACCAGAGAGGTGAATTTGATAAACTCAAGATGGACCCAAAGACAAGGGGTCTGGGCATTCCTACTATCCTATCAAGATGGAATCAAGCTGAACGTAGTTCCAGATGAGAATCTTAGTTTATGGTCTTAGAGCTCGGACCGTGGGTGGTGACAACTTCCCGAGTAAGCACAGATGTCAACCTGATTCCTAAGCCCACATGAGTTAAACTCGGTGTGGGAAACAAGGGGGGTATCCTCATCGCAATACTTAGGGAGAGTTAAACGAGAGTTGGTAGAGAGCCCCGAAGGACACCTTTGACGTGGCTTGTTCCCCCAAAGCGTGGACGTGCATAGAGGAAAAGTACCAAAAGTTACGAGACTCTACTTGGACATGGTGAAGTGAAGAAGGGTATGAATTGTGCACCCGACATTTTGGGCCTAATGGGTTGGCGTGGCGATAGAGTAAAACTATTAACCATGGTGGAAACGCAGCGTCGTGTTAGCCTGAGGTGGGAACAACAAACAACCATCGACCGCTAACCATATTCGCAACGCGGGATTTTATCGATTTGTTGTCCAAAACCCTCGGGGGCGTTGGCCCGTAACGGTAGGAGAGCCCTTGGGCGTAGTATCCAGGCCGTTCTTGGGGGTCCCTCCGGGTGTGAAAGATGATGAAAGCCCTGATGCAGGGATACACAAATCCTGGAAAGCGGGTGTGGATGTGTCTGAGTAAATCTTGGCATTCCAGGTAATAAACCAGAGTACTCTTAGGCACATCGGTGAACTACCGAAAAGGGATCGACGAAACGGCTCAAGAGGGAGAGGTACATGGCGTGGTCATTATGAGATCAACGTGAATGAGAAAATAACCTCACACCACACCATACACTCCTATAAGAGAGGACCTGGGCCATGGCCCGGAAAGGCCAAGGGGCCTGATGGTTAGGCATTGGTCAGGAAGGCATGGCCTACTTGTAGTTTAACATCTAGCAATAAGGATGATGGTTGGGGACCCGAGGAGGCCAAGGGGCCTATGGCTGGGCCTCGTAAGGGAAGGCGTACGATAGGGTACATGATCCCTACGTAAATTATGACATAGTCCCACACCACACCGTACACCATGGGTAAGAGGTTGGGTAGAGGGGACCGAGAAGGCCAAGAGGAATAAGGTCATGCATCAGTCAGGAAGGCCTGACGGGTCTGCAGTTTAACGTCTTACATGAGGACGGGGGTCGGGGACCTGAGAAGGCCAAGGGGCCTGAGGCTGGTCCTCGTAAGAGAAGGCGTACGGCATGGTACATGATCCCGACGTGAATGAGGACGTAGTCCTACACCACACCGTACACCCCTATGGGGGAATCGAGGTCGTGGGCCCGATTGCTAGCGCCACCCGAGGAGGAGCATGTTACTTCAGGATGGGGTAGAATGAATCACTGCACTCGATGTCTGGGACATCTCGGGGTGGACTCAAAGATCCAGGACACTGTTGACCATGTTCGAAACACAGCGTTCCTATGGTAACCTGATATGGGAGCAACAAATGAGTGTCGACCACTGACCAAATTCGCAACGCGGGACTTGTATCGGCTTGTTGCTTGAAAACCCCTTGGGGGCATTGGCCTGTATCGGTAGGAGATCCCTTGGGCATGGTATCCAGGCCGTTCTTAGGGGTCCCTCTGGGTGTGAGAAAAAATGATGGAATCCCAGTCAACGAGTGGGTGAAGCATAGCTGTATCCATCCACGAAAGTGGCAAACATCTCCAGGGGGGATGTGCAGCCGGGTCAAGGCTTGCTCAATGTGAGTTGGGGAAAAAGTGTGCACCCTGCCATATCCTGACCCGAGGGGAAGATTTTGGCTTTGGGGATGGGCCAACAGACGAAATTCCTGGGTGTTCCTACGTATCCCAGTAGGATGGGAATCAAGCCATACATAGTTCTTGAAGGCCATGCAGTTTAGCGTCATGCGGTGAGGACGTGGGGGGGATAGAAGAACGGGAGTGCGCACATGGTGCGACCCTTACAATCCTTGTGTGAGCAGGGTTGTATGAGCGGGGCTAAGAAATCCTACCCCTCGCTACACAGGGAGCCTCCGAGGAAACTATTCCCAGGGGGGATAGTGGAAGAGAAAAGCTTGGGGGTGGGCTCAAGACGAGGTGTCCGAGCATTCCTACGTATCCCATGAAGATGGGAATCAAGCCACACATAGTTCTTGAGATGCAGTTTAACGTCATGCGAGACGAGGAGCATCTCATTTGGGGATATGTAAGGTACGGCAAGAAATCTGATGTGAATGAGGATGTAGTCCCACACCATACCGTAAAATCCTGCAAGAGGGTAAGTCAGGGAAAACCAAGGGGCCTGAGGCTGGACCGCGGCCAGGGGGACCTGACCAGCTTGCGGTTTAACGTCTCGCGGTGAAGACGGGGTCGTGGGCCCGAGGAGGCCAAGGGGCCTGAGGCTGAGCCTCGGTCAGGAAGGCCTGACTGGCTTGCATTTTAACATCTTACAGTAAGTATGGGGGGCCGGGGGCCTGAGGAGGCCAAGGGGCCTGAGGCTGAGCCTTGGTCAGGAAGTCCTGACTGGCTTACAGTTTAACGTCTTGCAGTAAGGACGGGGGGGGGGGATCTTAGTTTAAAGTCATAGAGCTCGGACCAATTTGCAGTTTATCATCTTGTATGACGAAGATGTAGTTTAAAGTCGTGAAGGACCTTACAGTTTAAGGTTGTGTTGGACCATAACGTGCAGTTTAAGGTCATGCGGGACCATTTCACAGTTTATCGTCTTGCAGGACAAAGATGCAGTTTAAGGTCGTGCGGGACCCTACAGTTTAGGGTCGTGTTGGACCATAACGTGCAGTTTAAGGTCATGAGGGACCATCTTGCAGTTTAGGGTCGTGCAGGACCCTTTGGCCCTAGGCAAAGTATCTCTTAAGGAACTTGGAATTTGTGGGAGGGGTTATACGCTCTCCATCCGTGGTCACCAAGGAGTATGCTCCATTGGGGTAAACCTTATGGATGATATAAGGCCCTTCCCATTTGGGTTCTAATTTGGGTGGCTTCCTACCAGGAATCATTGGCGCTCGAAGGGCCAGTACTAGGTCGCCTTGTAGGAAAGAACGGAGATGAACCTTCTTGTTGAAATCCCTCGCTATATTATCCTAATGCCTTTCCAGATTGTGCAGGGCACGAAGCCGGTTCTCATCCAGTGCTTCTAATTCAGCTAGACGGATCTCAGCTACCTCATCTGATGTCTGGTGATCATAGACTGCAGTGCGTAATAATGGCAGCTGGATCTCAATGGGTAGGATGGCCTCAGCTCCATACACCAGGGAATATGGGGTCACCTGGGTAGAGTTGTGAGTCATCGTCCGGTAAGCCCAGAGGGCATTGGGGAGCTTGTCCGGCCAACTTTTCTTGTTCTGACCAACCATCTTCTGCAGAATGTTAGAGAGGGTTTTGTTGAATGCCTCGATCTGTCCATTTTCCTATGCGTGGTAGCGGGAGGTATGGTTCGACCGGATGTCGTAATTGGCATATAATTTCTTTAATTCAGCCGCTCGGAAGTTGGTGTCGTTATCGGTGAGGACAGCGTGAGGGACCCCAAACCGGTGGATAATATTGGAGGTCACAAAGTCAACAATGGAATGGGCCTTGACCTCTTTGAGTGGAACTGCCTCTGCCCACTTGGAGAAGAAATCTGTAGCAGTCAGGATGAACCTACACTGGCGGGCTGTTGCCGGTGGATACGGTCCCACTACATCAAGTCCCCATACCGCAAATGGCCAAGAGTACTTGGTGGGGTGGAGGGGCTCCGGCGGCCGATGCAGGAAGTTGGCGTGAACTTGGAACGCATGGAACCTCTTGGCATACCCAATACAATCGTGGATCATAGAGGGCCAAAATTACCCCAACCTCCGGATTTGATGGGATAGCCTCGGCCCAGCTTGATGGGCGCCACAGGAACCGGCGTGAACCTCTTGCATAACTTGACATATCTCTACTCCTTGGATGCAACGGAGGAGCACACCATTGAAACTCCGCTTATAAAGGATCTATTCAAGACTGGGGCCGCTCTGGAGGGTAAATTGCAGTGCGTGGCGTCGGATTCGCTCGCGCTCGGCCCGGTCATCCGAGAGGCAACCATTTTGGAGGTACTCGACAAAAGGCGCCCTCCAGTCGGGAGTGGCTTCAACCACTGTTTCTGACGAACCCGGGACCCCTGACATGGAGGGTCCGGCAATGAGATGACCTACCCGTAGGCCATCATTGTCCTCTTGGGTGACGGGGGAAATGACTCTCCAGTGTGCCACATGTATGATCAAATCATTTTGCTTGAGTACTGTGAGCGATGCGGCCAAGCCAGCCAAGGTGTCTTCTTGACCGTTCTGTGACCATGGGACATGGGTAACCTCTGGTCGAGAAGAGAACTGGGCCATTAGGCAGAGGGTGTACTCCAGCAACGGTGCAAGATCCAGCTTCCTGACGACGTTGTCTCCATTAACCTGTTTGATTACCAGCTCGGAATCTCCCTTCACATGTAGGTGGGGCACATGGATCTCAAGGGCCAACTTGAGGCCGGTGATGAGAGCCTGGTACTCTGCCTTGTTGTTCGTACAGCCTTATGACAACAGGAACGGGTATGGCAGGATGGCTTGCACCGGGGTAATGAAGACAATACCCAGGCCCACTCTGTTGAGCTTGGGATCATTGAGCCGCCTACCGGTGGGGCTCCGGGAGGCTCCGTCGAAATGCATTTGCCAATACGGGATTACATGATCGACTGAGAGGATCGTCTCATCAGAAAAATCTAGGTCCAGGGATTGATCCGCGGAGGTTGGATGGGCAGCTAAAAAGTCTGCCAACACCTGTCCCTTAATGTCCTTCTGAGGTACGAACCTGATATCAAACTGCTGGAGAATCACCGCCCACCGTGCTAGTCGTCCAGTCGGCATGGGGCGGTTCAGGATGTACTTCAGTGGGTCTACCCGGGAGACCAATTTCACCTCATGGTGCTGCAGGTAATGTTGCAACTTCTTCATGGTGAAGACGAGCGCAAGGCAACTCTTTTCGGTAGGGGAGTATCTAACATCCGTATCGAGAAGCATGCGGCTGAGATAGTAGAGACTGTTCTCAGTACCCTCGTTATTCTTCTGGGCGAGCAACGCACCGAGGGATCTTTCCAGGGTGGTCACATAAAGGACCAGCGGCTTTCCGGAGACGGGTGGCATCAAGACCGTAGGTTGGAGCAGATACTGCTTGATTTCCTCGAAGGCGGTTCGACACTCCTCATCCCATTCGTAGGCGGTGCCCTTCTTCATGAGCCTGGAAAAGGGCTTACACTTGCCGGCCAGATTCGCGATGAATCGGCATATATAGGCTAAGTGGCTTTGGAGGCCTCGAAGTTCCCGAATGTTGCTCGGGGGAGGCATTTGGCTGATGGCCTTGATCTTCTCTGGGTCGATCTCGATACCTCGGTATCTGACAACAAAGCCCAGAAACTTCCCAGAGGTGACCCCGAAGGCACACTTTAACGAGTTCATCTTCAGGTGATAGGAACGGAGGAAACCGAACACCTTCTCAAGGTCTTTGAGATGGTCCTGGCGCTGGAATGATTTGACTACAAGGTCATCTACGTAGCATTCCACCAATGTCCCGAGAATCGGCTTGAATATGCGATGTATGGCCCTCTGATAAGTGGCACCTGCATTTTTGAAACCGAATGGCATAACCTGGTAGCAAAAGGTACATTGGGGAGCCCTGAAGGCAGTGGACTCCTCGTCTTCGGGGGCCATCCAGATCTGGTTGTACCCGGAATACACATCCATGAATGAGAGAGCTTGGAACCCGGCCGTGGCGTCAATCAATAACTCTGTAACCGGGAGTGGGAAGTCATCCTTTGGGCAGTGGCGATTAAGATCGTGGAAGTCGATGCAGACTCTGATCTGCCCATTCTTCTTCCTGGCTGGCACAATGTTGTAAAGCCCCTTGGGGTACTAGAATTCCTTAACGAAGTTGGATTTGATAATCTTGTCGACTTCGGCCTCAACCATATCACCATGAGAAGGGTGCATCTTCCTGGGAGGCTACTTAAACCCACGATGTTTTGCCGAGAGGCCCAGATGGTGAACGGCTACCTGGGGATCTAGTCCTGGCATCTCGTTGTAACTCCAGGAAAACACGTCATGGTGTTGTTTGAGGAAGTCTACGTACTGCTGTCGCTCCTCAGGGGACATGACTGCACTGATCAATGTGGGTTTCAGATCTGCCTCACTACCAAGGTTCACCTGTACCAGTTCATCAACCGTGGTAGAGACGTCTTCCTCAATGGCTGGGGGAGCATCCTCTAGGTCTTCCTCCCCACCCATGGGGGGATTTCCAGCGACGGGAGATACTTATGGGCTATCAAAACCTGAGGGGAAGCTGGTGTCGTCTCGGGCAGCAGTGGTCATCATATCAGGAGACTCACTCGCCATTGAGACCATAGCAATGAAGGCAGTCGATCCTATCCCATCTAGCCTTCGGCCTAAGGGGAGACGTTTGACAATATCAAAGCAGTGGTGACGTGTCGGCCTGAGTCGGTGGATTCCAGCCCGGCGAAAGAGACACGTATGGCATACCGCCGTTGTCATAAGCTTGACATCCCGGTACCGTACAAGGGTAGGAGGTTCCAGGATCACCTGAGCCTGGTTGATGTAGGAGTACGAGGATATTTTCTGTCGTCGCTTGGACACAGGAACATGCCTTCCTTGTTTACCCGAAACAACAAAACATTGCCCCATGTCGGGGGTCGTGGCCTCCAATCGGTGGATCGGGAGGACATAGGTGTCATCCATGCTTGCCCAGGGATCACTTGTGACCGAGGCAGGTTCATCCTCACTCACTAGGATTTGCTTATCCTTACTTTTATAATAACCCGCATCCAGATAGCGGGCCTCACAAGAAGCGAAAGGCGATGCATCTCCTTGGAGCATGCCTACTCGACAGTTGAGTGAGTATTTGAGGCACTGGTGATATGACGAAGGGACCGCTGCATATAGATGGAGCCATAACCTACCCATCAACGCGTTGTAGGCGGTGTCCTGAGAGACGACCATGAACTCGGTGCTGGCAATTAAGACACCGAACTGAGTCTTCAGGCGGATCTTGTCGACCGGGTTTTGCTCGGTCCTGTCGTACCCCTAGATTCTGTGGTCAGAGGGAGTTAAATCACCTTCAGACAGACCCATCTTCCGCAACGTCCGAGTCGGAATTAGATTGATTCTGGAACCCGTATCAATGAGGAAACGACGGACTTCCACACCATTGAAGTGGCCAGTGATGTACAACGGGCGAATGTGCCCCTATATAGGAGGGTCCTTATCTTTACCGGAGAATGAGATAACTGCCTGACATTCCGCGTTTTCAATCGTCTCGGTATGGAAGGATTCTGCAGCTGCTACCTCCATCTCAAACTGGAGGGGGCTCCTTAGGGCCTCGACAAGTGACTCGTGCATTTCGGATGACAGACGAAGGGCCTCAAGGATAGAAAGCCTCGCCAGAAAGCCGGCTAGGTGCTTCCGGACATCATACTTTTGTGCCAAACGCGAACCTCTGCTTATAGAAGGTCGTTCGGCATTTGGAGGCATAGAAGGTCCTACCGGTTGAACCGAAGATCGGCTAGTACTGGGTACATCCTGCTTCCTGCTAGTTGAAGCTTGGAGAGTAGTCGCCGGACTAGGATTGGACAGCGGAGGCTGGCCTGTAGCCGGGCAAGACTGACTGTGATACGAATGAGGCTGCTCTCCCTGATCTAGTAGCACAAACGGTGGTGGAGGTAGAGCCGAGGGCATTAGATGGGGTTGCGCGTGTTGAGCTCTGCGCTGAGCATGATGTCTGGTCTCAGTAGTGTGCACAGCTTGGCTGAAAGTGCCCGATGACATACCTCGATGACCGGCGCAGTTGTGATTCCGCTGACGTTGACGTCGGCTGGAAATGTTGGGGAGGTTCGCCTGGCGTTCCCCCTCGTCGGGGGTCATATAGGGCTTTACCAGATCCACGGTGTTAACCGAAGAGTACCCATGGCTGTCGCTCGAGGAGTCATCCACCGCTGGGCGGATTCTGGGAGGAATCCCCATTTCAGGGGGCATAAAGTCACCGAGAGTGCGGGATGACGACGGCAACGGCGGTGCGCGTTGCTTCTTCTTGCGTCACCGCTGCTTGCCCTTTTGGGAGGAGGTCGACTATGAAGACAATGCAGAGGTACCGGATACCTCTTCTGAAGGTTCCGGATGCTTCAGGCGTGCCTGGATGATACCATGGGCACAGACGATGGTTTTTCGAGCCATCCAGTCGTCGTATTTCCGTGATCCATGACTGGGAACCTGCTGCCACTCTCCTTTGCTATCGCTGCCGATCTCTGACCCTGCAAAGACACCTTCCACTTGCGTTGGTGCTGGGCACAACTTGACTATGTTGTTGTTTACCTGGTCTTGAAGCCATTCTTTAAACACATAGCATTTCTTGAGGGTGTGCCCCAGGATCCGATGATAGGGACAGTAGTTGGGGTGATCGGTGAGATTCGCCTCTGCCGGCCTTCTGCACTCGGGCGGGCGCACAATCCCTTGCTCTAGAGCACTTCGGAAGTAGCCAAGGACATGACTTTCGTTGAACGAATAAGTCAGGTGCCTTTTTTCTAGATAGGGGGCCCTGGGGGCCTGGCCCTGATGAGGGGCCGGAGGGGCCTGCTGAGGAGGCGGCACCTGATTGTCTCGCCTGGGTGGCGGTGGCGCATTGCGCGGGGGAACCTGTCGGTTCTGAGGCAGCTGTTGCTGGGCAGGAGCCTGTGCTTGAAGTGGAGGACCTCTGCGTGGTTGCAGGGATGGTGCCACCGGTAGTAATTCCAGCATCCTAGGGGATTCTATTTGGGCCACCGCAGCGGGTTCAACCCTGGCGGTCCTCCTGGATGGGATCATAGGGGGAAACGAACGTGCCTGACTAGCCTGTTGCAGAGCTTCCTCAAGCCGCTGAGCTTTATCTGAGAAATATCTGAACCCTCCAGGGTAGTTCTGGGTATTCAGGGAGGGTACCAGCTCTGTTTTGACGTTCCTCACACACATTTTCAGTAATTGCTCCTGAGTCAATGGCATATCGAGGGAATACGTAAGTCCCTTCCACCGGGCAATGAAATCTGCAACCCGCTCATCAGGCCTTTGCTTGCACTTGAAGAGGTCTGCAATGCTGGTCTTCCGCGTGGTGGAGCTGAACTGGTATAGGTACTGCCGGCGGAGGTCCTCTCAACCGGTCACCGATCCGATAGGGAGCTGGATGTACCAGACGAATGTTGGACCTTCCAATGTCTGTACGAAACATTGGAGTTTGGCGGCTTCTTGCTGACCCAGGGTCCCCAGCATGGGACCACACCTGGAAGAAAAATGTGCCAAGTGTTGTGGCGGGTCCCCTGTCCCGTTAAAGGGTGAGAAAGTGGGGTTCCCAAAACCCAGAGGTGCGGGCATATCATCCACCCACGTGGGATACGACTTGCCATCTGGTGGGACCGCCACCTTCCACGTTTCCAATGCTTCGAGGCGGGCTGTGAGTGCCGCAATAAGATCATCCGGGTGGGGGTACCTGTCTTGATGGGGATCCCTAACCACAAGTGCATTTCCAGGTTCTTCTACATGGTAAATGGCTTCGGCAGCTCATGGATCAACTGGCGGAACGACCTGCGGGGCGACTGGGGGAACCCGGACTGGATTCTTTAGATTGCCACGTCGTTCTGGGGGGTTTGGCGAGACGTATCGCGCCCTCTTGCCGTAAGTTCCGGCTTCTGCCCTGTCTACGGCAGTAGCATGATCAGGGTTTCCCGGAGGCAGCTCACCGGGGGGAAATTGCTCCTGCCCCTGCTGCCCCGGCCTGGGATTACCATAGTCGGGTCGCCGCTCTACGGCGCGCTCAGCCAAGAGTTCATCAACCAGCCTCTTCTGCTCAGCAAGCTGCTGGCATAACGTGGCCTTCTCAGGATCTTCGTTAGCTTTCTAAACAGAGGCAGATGGGTTGGAGTGCTTGACAGTTCCGACGTGCTCTTTACCCTTGCCAGTATTTCGACCGAGTACCAGCGACTCGGTGGGTACGAGGAGGCCTAGCAGGTTTTTCTGCTGACGGGTAACTCTCCCTGATGGGTCCAGCAGTGGCGGTACGCCCTCAAGGGGTAAGTCTCCATCAAGGAATTCAAGCTCGTCTTCCTTGTCCACTACGTCAGCCATGTGGACCGCGACCCCTCTCGAGGGCATGTCCTCGATGTCGCATAGCGAATCGGGCTGCCGTCGGATAGGGTCGAAGAGGAGAGAGGCATAGTGTCCCCAACCACGGACTTGCACATGGGGGGTATCTTCCCTGACGATTCTGCGGAGTGCTTTAAAACTCTGAACACATTTCCATTGAAGGGCGCTCTGACGGCCTGGCGACTCGGGGTGCTGGCCCACAAGGAGTGCGGCCGAATCGATCAGGCGGCACTGCTCGCCGATTTATTCTAAGTGCTCTCGACTTCTGGGGTACACCACCCGTTTGTAATGAAGGTGGAAGTGTGTCGCCCATAGGGTTCGACAAAAGCACCCCACTTCTTCAGGGGTAAGGGACTCTGGTGCGCGAAAATTCAGCACCTCCGTCGGCCAGAACTTCTCCGGGAAGTAATCCGCTGCAAGAATACTCCAGAAGCTCCTGGGTTCGGACTTGGGGTCTGGCCCTGTATTTCCCCACTCATCAATCGGGGGCGGCTAGGGGACCGGTAGCGGTACAGAGGCGGACCTCTGGGATAGTAAACTCGGTGGCAGAGAATACGGCGAACGAGCTGACTGGCCGCCGAATTCCAGGCCATCCTCCAAAGATTAAGGTGACCTGGCCACGATGTCATGATACGATGGGCTGATAGCCACAGCTTCCGGCACAGGAACCGCAGCTACTGGTGACAGGTCATTTCGTCGCTCTACCGTCGTTGGCCCCCAAAATAGTTGTCTCTGATCTCTGGTAGAGGTAGAGGGTGCTTCTGGTGACAATGGCGGTGATTGAGCGGTCGAGACCTGCGGAATTCCCAAGATTTCTTCCTCCTGGATGTACCTGCGGAGAGAGATGTGAATCTGGGGGACCTCATATTCTGGGAGAATGAGGCTAACGCGTCTGGTTCCTACCCCAGCCCTTGATACAGAGGAGTGGGGAGAAGGTTCCATCACTGATTCGCATTCTGCTTCAGAATCGGAGAAGCGGGCAGGTGTGATCTCCACCCGGGCCTTCCCAGGACTCTTCTTGTGGCGGCGACGACCCGCTCTCCTGCCCCGGGGTGGCTCTTCGGGACAGGGTTGATCCCTATCATGTAGTCTCGGGGCGGCGCTGGCGCCGTGACGGAGATGGCCCCCACTCGAGATAGCTGAGGTGTGAGGGGCACCAGGGAAAATGTTGAAGGGTACATGGGGAGGACCTCCATGGATAGCACCCATGTGGGCGGAGCCTCTATTGGAATCTGCAGGAGCATGGGGAGGACCTCCATGGTCGATGTGGGTGGAGCGAGGCTGACCTTCACTCCTCGAGTTGTTGGGGTGAGGAGGACCTTCGCCGGTTGCAGAGAGGACGTAGGGAGGGCCCCCACGTTGGAGAAGGACTGGATGGGCAGTGTCTTCAGATCAGCATTCAGGGGCAGGAGGATGGACTCCATACCCTATATAGTGGGCGCGGGAAAGTTTTCCGCGCCGAGCGTCACTACCGCGGGGCAGGTCTTCCTTCAGGATGGGGGTAGCACGAGGCATACCTCCATGACAGGCTTCGGGGCGGGGAAGGCCCACGCTCTGTGGAGTAGTGGTACGGGGAGGGCCTCTGTACGGGGTGACATCACCGTGGGTTAGTTCGCGGTGATCACCACTTGGGCCTGCAACCCGGAGAGTCAACCCAGCCTGCTCGTGGGGCGGTTGGGGTCTCGATCCTGGTTGGGTGAAGGAGTGACCCTGATCAGTGTATGCAGGGACTTCATGATGCACGTCGGCGGTGGCTCGGGCCACTGTAACTGTCGGCGTCGACGCATCTGGGCGAGCGTCCTCAGCCCAGGCCCGGCGCTGAAGTCGGGTCAGGCGAGCGGGTGCATGTGGTGCAGGGGCATGGCCGGCCTGCTCTTCCTGTGGAGTCGGACGGCGGCACTGACGCGGCTGGGTGGGAGCTCTTGCCTGGAGCCCTTGGGTCAGGACCCTGAGCGGGCTGAGCTGGATGACGCCCACCTCATCAGCGTAAGGCGAGGATTCGTCAAGGCGTTCCGGGGACAGGCTCCCGAAACAGTTGAACGTTGGGGTGGGGAGTAGGGGCTCCCTGTGTGGCCTGTTAGGGCGGAGTTGAAGGCGGGGCCTGGATGCCTCTAGGTCCAGGCGGGCCATATCCCGAGTTGGGATGACCCCTTCCTCCTCGTACCTGTGCATGAGGTTGTTGATCACCCTTCGCTGGATGACCTCTGATGGGGAAAGGGGACGTGGGCGCCCCGTATTCCGCGATGTGGCGGCTGTCGTGGCGGTAGCGGCACCATTTGGGGTGGCTGTGGCCGTGTTTCCCCTGCCCATGCGTAGGCTAGCGGGTGGTGATCGTGTCTCTGTAACAGTAACCTAGTTCCTAAGAAATTAAGGGATCAACTCATCAGAACTGAGAGGAAAAGGATTGACAGCCAGTGCCCTAGCGTCCTTCCATTCTCCACGTCTATAAGAAGGATCCACGCCAACATGCTGCAGAACGGAGTGCCCCACGTTCTACTGTCCCGACTTCCGGTGAGTTTCACGACAGGCCCGCTATTTGCTTGGCGGGACCAGGCACCGGATATCTGGATCCGGTGACACATCAATCTACTGGTGTCTCGAACGCTACTAATCTCCATATTGAGGAGAAGAGTTTCACGTTGGGTTCACCATTTCTGTTTCTGACGCTTTTTTCAGGGCGCGCGCATCCGTCCGTCCGCGGAGGAGGACGCGTTGCGCTTGTTGCTCTGCATTCCCGCTTTCCAAAGGCGGGCGGCATTCGCTCCTTATTCAGGGACTTCTGCTCCTCGATCGAAATAGGATGATGGGATGTCGGTTCTTCCTCCTGTGGATTCCTCCTCAGAACTCGTCACCTAGTCCGGGTCTCCCTCGTAGATTTAATACTTTGCTCGTGAAACTCTTCCTAGTGCCATGTTTCCATGGGTGCCGGTTAATTACACTACTTCTGTCGGGACATTCCAAAGGGTCCGTTCGGGGCAGCAACCTTCAGTCGGGGGAGTAGTCACGTTGAGGCATCAGTAGCGTGTCTGGATGCTGGGGAACTTGGCATGTCTGTCTATTATCCCTGGTCACAGGGCTTCTTGAGGGCGTGGAAGCCCGAGGCATCCCACATTGAGTGCGGGGAATTATATGCCATAGACACATATCTGAGGTTTTCCTCAGCTTCCCGTGTTTAAAACAGGGTACACCATGAGTTTAATGTCCAGCGGAGACAGATCAGCCCGATCGGAGCAATAGCTAGAATATATCGGATTGAGGGGTTTCCCTTAGAGGGGTGCCGATACCGGGACCAGCCCATGGGTGGATGTGAAGAGGAGCGTATCGACATGGTCTCACCGAGATATGACGGTCCGGGCGAGAATCAGGATGGGTGATAGATGGATGAATGGAGTGGAGGGGGAATGAAATGGGACCACCGCAAGGGCGACAGTGAAGTTGGGCTTGAGACTTGCAGAGGCTT
This sequence comes from Viscum album, assembly GCA_963277665.1. Classification (NCBI taxonomy): domain Eukaryota; kingdom Viridiplantae; phylum Streptophyta; class Magnoliopsida; order Santalales; family Viscaceae; genus Viscum; species Viscum album. The sequence goes on along the minus strand of OY728155.1, from coordinate 602,133,103 downwards.
CCTACGTATCCCCATGGAAGGGAATCAAAGTCCGCGTAGTTCGGGATGGTGCCGGTGAACCCACGTGAAGGTGGACCTTGGTCCAATTGGCATCATCAACGAACCGACGTGAAGGTGGACCTTGGTCCAATGGGTGTCGTCAGCGAACCGACGTGACGATGGACCTTGGTCCAATGGGCATCGTCAGCGTACCGACGTGAAGGTGGACCTTGGTCCAATAGGCATCGTCAGCGTACCGACGTGAAGGTGGACCTTGGTCCGATGGGTGTCGTCTGCGAACTGACGTGAAGTTGGACCTTGGTTTGATGGGTGTTGTCAGTGAACTGACGTGAAGGTGGACCTTGGTCCAATGGTGGTGGGCTTGAACCTCATGAAGGCTTCCTACGTACCATGCCTTGACATGGTTTGAAGACCTCGTAGTTCAAAGGATTTATGGAATACAGTTTAACGTCATGCAATACGTTAATGAACCCTAACGTGAATAAACGATGGGCGTTGGGTGTCGGCGAACCGATGTAAATGAGGGACCTTGGTCCGATGGGAGATGGGTTTGAACCTCGGGGAGGCTTCCTATATACCATGCCTTGACATGAATCAAATTCCTCATAGTTCGGATTGAAAATGGGGGGCTTGGCACACCGACAAAGAGACGGTTTGGGCCAATGATTGTTGGGCTTGAACCTCGGGAAGGCTTCCTACGTACCATGCCTTGACATGGATCAAAGACCTTTTAGTTCGGGTTAGTCACAACGGTTTGCCGTCGGACTGGAATGTAGTTTAAAGTCATGCTGGACGAAGGTAGAACTTGATGTGAATAAATGATGGGTGGGCTTGAACCTCAGGGAGGCTTCCTATGTACCATGCCTTGACATGGATGAAAGACCTCGTAGTTCGGATGGGTGTGCAGTTTAATGTCATGCTGGACAAGGGGCATATAGTTTAACTTCATGTTGGATGAGGGAATAGAGTTTAACGTCATGCTGGATGAAGGAATATAGTTTAACGTCATGCTGGACAAGGGTATGCAGTTAAACGTCATGCGGGACGGGGCGTGCAGTTTAACGTCATGCGGGACGCGGCGTGCAGTTTAACGTCATGCGGGACGAGGGAGAAACTCTACGTGAATGAACGACCGAGTAATGTGGCTTGAACCACATGGAGGCTTCCTACGTACCATGCCTTGACATGGATCAAAGTCCTCGTAGTTCGTTATGGGTGGGGGTCAGGGTCGGTGCTCACTATAAGCCCACGTGAGTCATGCTCGGTGTGAGAAACAAGAGGTTGCAAGGACCTGACGATCACGTCACGAAGGGTGCGTCCGTGAGAAGCGAAGAGGGGATTACGTGTTAGGCGGCCCATGGTGCTGGGACTTACTCCAAGATGGAGGCCCAAAGTGCGACAAAGCGCGGCGAAAGAGGGACTCGAGACCAATGATGGGAGGTGCCTCGTTCCTTATCACGCCCTCCACTGACCTTGGCAGTGGGGAAGTATGGAGATGCAGGGGTGCAGCCATCCGTTGGGGAACTAGGGTCGCCCTTCTCTTGAGAACATACACCACTCCAATAAGGAGGATATCAACCCTTGTGGATGGGTGATTCCACCCCCGTGGAGACGAGTGGCGTAAAAAATGTTCGAGCTGGGGGGACCCTTCGTGAGAGGCACGAGGTCGGGTCACAGTTTAACGTCATGTGTTGAGGACGTGGTGCATGGCAGTTTAACATCCTACAGCTTGGACAAGGTGGGTTCACTCCGCCCCCCTAGGACTTACATAACTGGTACCCTCTGGTCCTTGGGGAAGGGAAGGTACCAGTTATGCCATAGTCAAGGGGGGTTGTGGAGAGAACCATCAAGGGGTCCACGTTAGCGTGGCTGTGAGAAGAAGCAATAGCTGTTAGCGCGCCTATGCGAAGAAGCATTAGGCGAAGCAACGCTATGGGTGGTATTGTCCATGGGACGTTGAAATCACATCGTGCAAACCTGAAGGGTCTCACGGGAAGAGGAATTGCCAAGTAAAGGAGTGTGCTTCGCGAGGCAGAGTTCCTTGGCCTTAGCATGGGGCATAGGTGTGAGTGGAGGGTTCTTCGTGAAGTGGAAAAGTATTCGCGGAGCACTTCCTCGTGAATAAGGGGTGCCTCGCGAAGCAGGGTGCTGCGAAGCAATGTGCTTCGCGATGTATAGCGATCCTGCATTAGCATAGGGATTACTAGTACAACTTGGGTGTTTCGCGAAGCATAAACGCTCCGCGGCTGCTCGGGTTCCTTTGGGAATCCCCTTCCTTCGCGAATGCCCTTGAGCTTCGCAAAGGGAATCCCTCTCGAAAGAGGGGCTCAAAACGAGACAAAGCAAAGGCGGCTCGCAAAGTAGAAGTACCTCGCGGAGCTCATGATTCCCGGGGAAAAGAGTGCTTCGCGATTCGGGAGAGGAGAAGCCGAAAGATCGGATTTTCCGTCCGGGACTCAGGGGGAGTCCAGTATTTATAAGAAAGGGGCACCGCGAATCCGAACTCGCGCGCCGCCTCAGGTGCTTCGCGGCGCGCTCGCGAACGTCAACGTCATCCGCAAAGATTTACCGCCTCTGGAGCTTCGCGGCGGGCTCGCGAACGTCAAATGCGTTCCCGGAGAGTTACCGCCTCTGGAGCTTCGCGGTGGGATCGCGAACGTCAAATGCCTTCGTGGAGTGTTACCGCCTCTGGAGCTTCGCGAGACCACGATGCTCGGGGTGCTTTGTGGCGGTTCTTCGCGTCGGTGCTTCGCGAGGTAGCGTGCCGGCCTTCTATTTCGTCCCTTCCTTTCGTTCCATATTTTGGCACCAACAGTTGTCATGCTTATGATCGTGTGGTGCCTCCAAGAGGATGAAAGGGATGTTGGGGTCAGGCAATGACAGAGGCACATCATCCGGAAGACCAAATCCATAAAGTGGCAACTATACGGATAACGGATATGCTAAGAGCTATGGAATCAAGAAGACCATCCAAAATTGTCATGAGGAATGATGTGGGAACGAAGTAGATCATAGTTATCCCTCCCCATGGTTTCCCTTGTCTTCTACAATTTTTCATGAGCATGTGAATCATCTATTGTACCCTGCACTGGACAATCTAGAAGCCAATGAGAAGTTAGTACAATAAAATTTTGTTGGGAAAATGCTTTGAAAAAAATTGTTAAAGGAGCAATCCACGTACAACATGAAAAGTGGAATCTAATCTCCCTTTAGCTATGGTACGTGGATGTAGTTCACTACATACAACCATGGTATGTGAAAGAATCGCAAGGCGTAGGCCCGTGAACCATTGGTCGGCGAAAAAAATGGTTTGCGAAATGAAGAAACTAAAAACCTCAGCCTTGGTTAAGGTCGCGTTCAGAAGTTTTAGATTAAAATTTAAGTCTATATTAATAGTTTTAAAGTTCAGTTCAATTATCCAAGTTCAGTATGAAGACAACCCAGCTACATATCATTCTTTCATGCAGAATCTGGATTTTAGGTTTTAAAAATTCCACTGCCCCATTCACAAAATCCAAAATATTTTATGTGGATGAAGAAACGGCAAGGAAATCGGTTCACAGAAATACGGAGTAGTTTGTGAACAATATTTTTGCAAGGAGAATGGTACACAAAATTAAATGAGTCTATGGAAATCAGGAGTGATTTTTACCGCAAGAAATGGTAAAATAAAAATGACATGGTCCCCTATATATAGGTGTGGTCCCCTCTTACTAGGGATAACTATTCTACCACGAACAATTTTAGTTCAAGACCATTTATAAATCGAAATAGTCCCCTTTTATTTCTGAATTGATTCCATTCTAATGGGGGGAATTTGTAGGGTCCTGAAAATTCTAAAAAGATGCGAAAATACCTCCAAAATTGTTTTTTAGAAGGAAGTAAGTGCTTCTAGAAGTCTATCAAGGCAAAGGGACTCAAATTGAGTTGAAATTATTTGAAGTAAATTGAAGGAATTCAAGTTTTCAAGGTTTTTAAGTGGCATGTGTACCATCACTAGGAAAGGTATGGAGAGAAGATGTATCGTGATCCTCCAGGTATACGAGATGATCTCCGAGGCGATGGTCGGTGAGCAAGAAGCCCACAAACTACATCAACCGAAGGAGTTTTGCGCGTAAGGCCAGTCTGAAAACCATACCATGAACCAATCAGTTCGTGGATGAAGCGAACGGGCAGAGTTCTATGAACCATTATCACGAACCAAATCCTTTTCATACCCTAGTTGACCGACTCTTCCGCGGGTCAGGATATTCCTTCAATGGGCCTCCATAAATGGTGTCATGTGCCCAATATATATGATCACTCTGATGCTCTATAAAAGTAGCACAACATAAGTATGAAAGAAACACACATATAGGAAGATGTGTAGATAGAAGAACGGATGATGAAATCTTGAGGGAGACTTAGAGGTTTCACTCTGGCTTCCATCTTATTTTATCGTTGAATCACGAACTGAGAAACACTCCTCCATAGGTAGAGCTGGCCATGAACCATAAAATGAAGGAATTGAATAATAATAACAGAACTGTGAACCTAAATTGTGAGATAACAACCAAAGACTTATCACGGATAATATCCCTACGAATAATGATCCCATGGACAACCTTCAATATGGTGCTCAACATAGCATACCGCTACACAGACTGAACCCAGTTGCATGTAACAAATCAGTATGCAGATACAACTCAAAGTGGAAAGGTGATCTGCATACTGCAATGGTACACAGTTGTCTATACCCATTCTTGAATACCACGTTGGTATGCAGACAACCCCTCTGCCTGCATAACACTACGGAATGCGGATCCTCCCCCATCCAGCATAAAAATTGAGTACGCAGAATAGGGTTTTTTTGGGTATTTTTCTCACTGGTTCCAACTTCACACCACAACTACAATCGAATCCTCCATGGTCCCTCAACTAACCAGTCTTCTGGCATTAGGCCAAAGACTCCTCCAAAGCAACTAGACCTGTATGATAAAACCATCAGGTGCATCATCGCAACCCATTGAGTCTACATACCCACGGTAAGTAGAGTCATGAAGGCCCTCCCAAAAAGGTGCAAGATTCGGGAATGCATGTGAGGCTACTTTCCCATTGTAACCTAGATCCCAACCTTGGGACACTGACATGAACCTCCGTATTCTCAAGACTAAGGGTGATCACTTACTTTTCCATTGATTTAGGAATAATGATCAGTCAATTGGGTTATGTTCACTCCCACCTTTGACAAGGATGAAACTCCTCCCCTTCCGAGAATGTTCTCTAAGGCCCTCCCACTGAGGTATATCCCCAATATTCCAAGGTTGGTCCATATGACCTTTAATGAAATATCACATGGAAAGTTTCATTACTCTGTGCCCTCACCCATCATCTCCCCGACTTCTTCCACTGTGGGCTCTCCCTCCCCCCCCCCCCAATAGGGGAGGACTCATGGTCAATGTTGAATATTTCAAATCCTCTTGTTTCTCACACTAACCATGACTCACGTGGGCTTAGAGGTTTGTAAATATTACAACATACACACCATTTGAACTATGATAACTATGATTCCTAATCAAAACAGGATATATATTACACCTACCAGAAGGCCCGAGCTCAAATGGGTTCCCATCCAAAAGGGTCCAACCAATCATGTCCCATCAAATGGGAAGCTTCTATGTGTAAGCACCACACAATCCAAACAACGTGGGTTATGATTCTTATTCCAAGGATACGTAAGAAGCCCTTCTTATGGGCCCAATCCCAACATCAAGTCAAATTTTTTCTACCTGGAATGAAAATAAACTCTATAGATTTTTATAATATGGATGAAGTCAGCATCACCTCTATAGCATCAAATACATGCATTATTATGACAATTTTTCAAAACCAAGGGTAGCCTGTGGACGCAGTCTTCAGGAATGTACAAAGGATTCACAAACATATCAACACGACTTAAATCTATAAGAGAGTCCCGGAATAGGCAACAATACTCCCCTGTAAGGGTTCTGTGAGACTTACCTCCCATCCTATCAACCAATGGAGTCCTTGAGTGTTGTTGGACAAATCGTCAGCTGATGAGCACATGAATTTGGAAAGAAGCTCCATGAATCATGGATACCAGGGCCATTGGGAATTCTTGGATCCATGAATAAACCCATTGGATACCATATGAGTAATTTACATCCAAGAAGGATATATTGAATGAGTGATCGAACCCCATGAAATCTCCTACTCGGACCAACAGTTCCTACAGGGTTAATTCAAAATTCTTTAAAGGATAATGACGTTGAACAGGTCGAAACAACGGAATGGTAAATTCGACGATAACCTGCCTCTATAGAGAAAGGGACGGGTGATGATCCTCATCGACCATTTCCACACTACCCGTAAACGCACAACTTTAGAGGCGAAACATACTTCATTCTTAGTATAGATGATTTGTCCATATTTTATGATTAGATTGATTTTTTTAGGAGAAGATTGTGGTGTTTCCATAGTGATAGGACCATATTTTCCTTATTTGGTGAAAATAAATCTAGCCAGTATAGGTTGAACTCACACATTGGAGGGTGCAACCAATTACTTATCAGTGGGCTAGCCTGACCCTCAGTGTCATGAATGTTTGGAGTCCTCATTTTCATAGAGTGGTGGCGGAGTACAAGGACCTCTTTCCTGAATATGTTACAAGTTTAACTCCCCATATAAATATAGAATTATACATTGATCTAGACATCGGGATGAAATCGATATATAAACCTTAATATAGGATATCCCTCGTAGAGCTTCATGAGATGAGGGTACAGTTGGAAGCCTTGTAGAGAGAGGGATTCGTGAGACCCAGTGTTTCACACTGGTCATCCCCAATTTTATTTTCCAAGAAGGTAGATGGGATCTGGAGGTTATGTGTGGATTTATGGTGCTCAAACCAAGTGATTCTAAAGAATACGTATCTACTACCGAGGATCAATGACCTCTTTGATCAGTCGAAAGGGGGAATAGTGGTTCTCAATGATTGACCTCTAATCAGGGTATCACCGGCAATCTGTATGGGATGAGGATATAATGAATACAGGTTTAAAATATCATTATGGTCACTATGAGTACTTGGTGATTCCATTTGGCATGAAGAACACACTTGTAGTGTTCATGGGACTCATGATCCAAATATTTCAGTCATACATAGACCAGTTCATGTTGGTATTAATCAATTACATTCTAGTGTATTCGGAATCTGAGGAGGAGTGCATGTGTAACACCCGAGACTTTTATGTTATATAAATCATGAAAGGAATCTTTTTCTACACACAACACTTTCTTGGCTTTCTTTACACGAAATCGTGACCTTCCTCGATAGCTTGCGTCGTACGCAATACCGAGTTTCACTAAACAACGATATACTATTAAAATATTATTAAAACTAGCCGTTATGAATAGTAATAACCACCTTTTGAAAATTTATAAATTTTATTTTTCAAAATGGACTTCATTTTTGGATTCGGAATATCAAAATTAGCCTAGGGTGAAATTTTGGTATTTTTCTGAAAACATTCAATTTTTTATGAATAGTGAAACCACTAAGTGGTAGTTAAAAAACTGAATTTTTCATAAAACATAATTTTACCGCTTCTGTGAATGAAATTTCAAAAATTCGAGAGACACAGTTGATGTCAGTAAGTAAAATGTGGTTCAATGAGATGAAAATAATTTTTTGGTGAATAGTAACTTTTTACTTTTATTTACCACGGTTAAAAGTAAATAGGGTAATTAAGGGTAAAAATGATATTATTATTACCCTAACACATGTCCTAATTCTATTAGATAAGTGTAATTCGACCAAAAACAACCTTAGGAATAAAATATTACCATTTAGGCCCACTTGGATTAGATTAGGACATTTATTATTAATTTATTTAAAGGGTTAAAATAGTTAAAATCAATGTTTAATAAGAAAATCATTTTTAATACAGGGTTATACAAAAGATAAATTCAACTATAAATATTCATTAGAAATATAAAAATATTTCCTACATAATGATATTTTATTTTTAATTTTTAGACGTTAAATAAGTTAATTTATTAATGACAGAAAGATGATGCAGTAATTATCTTATTAATGAAATATTGTCATAATTGATGTTATAAATACCCAAATAAATGTAATTTGACACTTTTTATAAATTACACTAATTTTATAGGTTACTATGACATGTTATTATTGATTTAATTAACTTTTTTGAACTAATAATTTTGTTATGATTTTTACAAAAATCAATTACTAAATAGTGTCAAAATTGACATAAAATAGTTTTTAAAACAAATATTATATTATTAATTGTTATTTTATTCCTAAAAATCTAAGTATCGTCCAAATGACTTATATAAGGTTATATATATTAATAATAAACAACTTGGGGTTCGTTTGTCTTGTTATAGTGAGTTTATTAACCTTATAGTATAAGAACACAAGAAGACACGGTAATAGTAAAATTATTTAACTTAATGATAAATCTAAATGATAAGGTTAAAATAGGAACCTAAACTTGTCTAAATTCTATTGGATGAGAGGATTTAGACCCATACCCACATTAGCTTCGAAAGAAATCAATTTGGAGCTATTTAAAACCGAACTTGACTTTATAATAAAATAATATTTTTAGTTTTTCCAAAGGAGCCCCTCTCCTCCCTTATAAATAGGCACCTCCTCCCCCTCTTCCTCACACCACTTTGAGCCTTCAATCTCGGCCAAACCCTTCCAATGGATCCTATCCATTTCCCTAGAGACATCCTAGAGGTCCTGGTCTTCTTCAAAGACCAATCTTAGTGCCCTAAAAGGAGGTCCCAAAGAGGCGTTTCAAAGAAGAGGTAATGTCCGTTACCAATTCTTTCAACTTTATTTCTTCTTCATCTTCTTCTTATTTAGTTGTTTCATTATGAAGTAATAACATAAGTATCACTCATATACTGATATGTTATTATAAGTATGAAACAACCCTATTTCACCATCTATCCATCCTACGGAAAACGAAATCACCGCGTGTGTGTACGTATGGAATACCATCTCCACGCCGTGGTGTAATATATTTTCCACCACCACCTTACTTGGATGGGTATAATGGTGTAAATAATGACTATATATGACTATTTTAAAGTGATATTTATTCTAAAATAGTATACATACACTCCAATACAATTACACGATCATGGGAACGATATCATCGCTTGTACGTACGTACGGAATACCATCTCCACGATGTGATATGACTCATTCTACATGATCTTCATTTCATAATGATTATATAAATGAATTGAATGAATAAATATGATATATAGTACACTAATACCATTCTGGAAATGAGGTATCTATAACCTAAAAATAAGGATAAGAATTTATTCGACAAAGCACACATAAGAACAAAAAGTAATAAACACCCGAATAAACAAGTAGTAATGAAATATTACTAATAAGAAGCTAAGAATATGACCATATATGATATCATAAAAATAAGTATGATTCTGGAATAAGTCAATAACATTATTTAAATCATTATACAAGAGGTTCAGACACGTACAAAGCATATCGGACCTAAGGTAAGGGAAATATCACAATCTCATTTTTATCTGAGATTGTTTATACTTCGATATTTACTAGGGTGTATTTTATCATCCACATCCATGTTTCCTCAATATGTAATATTATTTCCATCCACCTAAAATTTTTTAATCCCAATTTTACCCTTCGTTGAGTTTTTAGTAAAAGATATGAAAGTAATCTTTTGTCGTTTTTCATACGAGGTACTTTTTGACTTTTCCGACAAAAGTACAAGAAGAATGTTTTTTTTAACTTATACGGCATGAATGGATTTTTAAAACAAAATTTCCAAGAATATTCCTTCACAAGTTTTCAATTTTATTTTTAATCAACTTCTTTTAGTTTAAAATTTTATGACATGTTAAGAAAGGAAAAATGTTTTTGAAGTAGAAAGGAAATTTTCCTCAAGAATGGAGTTCAAGTGTTTTATCAAAATTATTTTCCATCTAAGATAATAACGGGTTCTGTTTCTATCCCTATTATTACATGTATTTGATTATGTTGTGATGGAATTATTTTTTTTATGAATTCTTTTATCTTATATGAATTGTATTATGATGTCACGATGTTTAAAGATTCCCATTTTTATTACATGGGTTATGCTATGATGTATGGTTTATGATTTTGTGGCACACATAAGAATGGTATCAATATGAGATGGGTGGGACCTATATCTCCCTCCAATGCATTGGGTAAAGATTTTATATCTCATGAGATAAACATGGCTGGAACGGTAGGTTAAACCTGTTCATTGAAACAGGACTGAAACGATGAGTGAACTCGGTTCAGAAATGGACTTTGTCCACTAAGACAGTCTTGGCAATGAGTCTTGACTAATAAGAAATGATTCTCTATGATTATGTGTGTATGCCACAAATTTCCATGTTTTATGTTATGATTATTGGGATTACATTTCACTTCTATGATTTATCCCATGGTATGAAATTATGATTTGTTTTGCAGGTTAAGATTTCCAAAATGCTATGTTCATGATGTGATTGATTTTTCTTTTGTTTACCCTTACTGAGAATTTGAGCTCACCCTTTTGTATGTTTTATTTCCCCAGGTCAGGAAGAAGGTTATTAAGTAGGATATGCCAAAAAGGGACTCTAGATATGATGAAATAAGTGGGAGGAAAGGTAGATGATTTATGAACCAGTTGTTTATGTTTCTCAGTTTCTAGACTCTATACCCATAGGGTCCTTTCCTGGTTTTGTTATATGTTGTAATAAGTGTTCATCAATTCTGAAGTAATAAAAATGTATGTAAATTATGGGTCGTTATAGTTGGTATCAGAGGAAGGGTATTGTCATCCTTTGGAAACTAGGATGTGAAAGCCTTAGTAAGAACCCTAAGGATAAGTCTAAGCATAGAACACAATCTTAGTGTTTTAGAAATGGCCATGAATAACCTAGGATAGAACCTTAAGTATGAAATTTTATTCTTGATTATGTGGTTTTCCTATTATAATTAGTGTTGCTCAAACTATTATTCTTGGTTTTAGTCAATGGCTGGAACCCGAAGGAACCGTGTTAATGCGGAATGTGACGGGCAATGCAATGATTGTCCCCCTAAGAAACCAAACGTTATGGGAGCTGGAATGAAAAATCTTGTAGCCATGCTCACACAACTTTCTCAAGCTATGAATCATGCAGGACTTCCAAACGAGCCAAGGAAGGAGAAACATTCTGTTGAATCCTTCATGAGGTAGCGTCCACCTTCATTCAGAGGGTCTACTGATCCATTAGTTTCTAAACAATGGATTAGTACTACTGAAAAGATATTTTCAGTTCTTCAATGTTCTGAACATGATAAAGTCATCTTAGCAGTGTATCGTTTGGAAGGTGATGTTGATCAATGGTGGAATCTTATCAAGAATACGAGGCAAAGAGATGAAATTGAGTCCATGGAATGGGACGAGTTCAAGAACTTATTTTTCAATAAGTACTTCCCTCGTATTCTCTAAACAACGATGGAGAAGGAGTTTCTTGAACTAAAGAAAAAGGACGATGAATTTGTTGGTACCTATGAAGAAAATTTTACAAGACTTGAAATGTACGCTTGTGTTATTATTATCCAACCTGAGAGTAAGATCGATCGATTCTTTAGTGTCTTAAAACCAAGTCTTCGAAGGGAGTTAGCCATAAGGGACTTCAATAGCTACGAGGAAATCGTTCGATGTGCTCTCAAAGTCGAGATGGAGATTGGAGTAACCCATCAGTCATATGGGTTTGATAAGAAGAGGAAAATGGAATTCAAAGGAAAATCTAAAGAACACATTGAAAAGAAGATGAGTTTTCCCTTATGCTCAAGGTGTGGAAAGAAACATGGAGGGAGTTGTCTTAAAGGGACAAGTAAATGTTTCAAATGTGGAAAGGAAGGTCATCGGGCATTTGAATGCCACAATGATGGGAAGAAGATGTCTAATGATGCAAACAAAGGAAGGGATACACAGAATGAACCTACTACACTTCAATGTTTCAAGTGCAAGGAGATGGGGAATTATGCCAATCAATGCCCAAATCCAAGGGTTGATGATGATAGCCGACGTCAACAAACTCTTAAGGCTAAAGACAAAGGAAAGTCACATGCAATTTCTATCAGCGATGTGGAGTACGATAACGATGTGGTGAAAGGTACACTTACCATCCACTCTAAAGTAGAAAATGTTTTATTTGATTCTGGATCCACCCACTCCTTTATTTCTGAAGAATTTTCTAAGGATATCACTGTATTACCTCAACAATTAGACATTGAGTTAGCTGTGACAACCCCTAATGGAACAACAGTCGCATCAAAAGTTTATAATTCTTCTCCGATTGAAGTTTGTGGGAAAGTGCTTCCTGCAAATCTTGTGATCCTTCCTATAGTGGAATTTGATGTGATTCTTGGCATGGATTGGCTTTCTCTACATGGAGCTCATATCAATTGCCAAACAAGGGAAGTCACATTTCATATTCCAGATCAATCTATGATCTTCTATCGATGCAAGGATGAACATAACCTTCCAGTGGAAATTTTTTCCATTTTATGGGTATTGATTCCACTAAATGAAGGTTATTTATCTCAAATGGTTGGTGAGAAACTCACGATTAAGAATATGCCCATTGTACAGGAGTTTGATGATGTCTTTCCGGAGGAATTACCGGGTCTTCCACCAAATCGTGAAGTTGAGTTTTCAATAGAACTCGTACCAGGAGATTTGCCCATTTCAAAGACACATTATAGAATGGCCCCAATTGAGTTGCAAGAATTGAAGAAGAAACTCCAAGAGAATCTCGATAAGGGGTTCATACGCCCTAGTGCGTCACCTTGGGGAGCACCAGTTCTGTTTTTTAAGAAGAAAGTTGGATCAATGAGACTCTACATTGATTATCGATAACTTAACAAGATCACTATCAAGAAAAAATATCCTCTCCCACGCATTGATGACTTATTTGACCAACTACGCGGAGCTCAATACTTTTCCAAGATTGATCTTCGTTCAGGGTATCATCAATTAAGGGTCAAAAGGGAGGATATACCAAAGACGACTTTCCATACAAGGTATGGACACTATGAATTTATAGTGATTCCATTTGGTCTTACTAATTCCCCTATTATCTTCATGGATCTGATGAATAGAGTCTTTAGATATTATCGTGATCAGTTTGTGGTAGTCTTTATAGACGATATTCTTGTCTATTCAAAGAGCAAGGAAGAACATGAAGATCACTTGAGAATTATATTGAATACCCTGAGAAAAGAGAAGCTTTATGCCAAATTTACCAAGTGTGAATTTTGGCTTCAAAAAGTTTCATTTTTGGGTCACATAATCTAAAAAGAGGGGATATCTGTGGATCCAGCAAAAACAGAGGTTATCGAAAGATGGTCGAGACCAACAACAGTGACTGAGATCCGAAGTTTTCTTGGTTTGGCTGGATATTATCGACGTTTTGTGAAAAAAAATTCATGATTATCTAATCCACTCAGCAAGTTGACTCGGAAAGCAGTTAAGTTTGTTTGGATGGAGGAATGCGTAGAGAATTTCAAGGAGTTGAAAAGAAGGTTATCCAGTGCACCTATGCTCACACTGCCTTGTAGTGGAGAAAGGTTTGTGATCTACAGTGATGCATCCAAGAAGGGTTTGGGGTGTGTTCTTATGCAAAATGATATGGTGATAGCTTATGCCTCACGACAGTTGAAAATACATGAGCAAAATTACCCAACTCATGATTTGGAGTTAGCTACAGTAATCTTTGCATTAAATATTTGGAGGCATTATCTTTATGGAGAAAGGTGTGACATTTATACTGATCATAAAAGTTTAAAGTATATTTTCAAACAAAAGGATCTGAATATGCGCCAAAGAAGATGGTTGGAGCTGATTAAGGATTACGACTGCTCAATCCATTACCACCCTGGGAAAGCAAACAAGGTGGCAGATGCATTAAGTCGACAAGACCATGCCAGTTTATCCACGATGAGGATCACAAAAAATCCAATATTTATGGATTTACAAAGGATGGATCGTGGAATTATAATGAAAGGGGGAAAATTGTATCTTTCTCAAATGAATGTTCAACCATCTATACATGTGAAGATTAAAGAAGCACAGAAAGAAGATGTAGAGTTACAAAAGAAGGTGAGAAATGTTCCTGAATTCAACCTTGATTGTGATGGGATAATAAATTTCAGGAATCGGGTTTGTGTTCCTACCATTCCTGAATTAAAGAAGGATCTGCTGGATGAGGCTCATAGTTATTCATTCTCTATTCATCCTGGAAGCACGAAGATGTATAGGGACCTGAAAGAGTACTTCTGGTGGGATGGCATGAAAAGAGATGTTGCTGAATATGTCTCTCGATGCTTGGTTTGTCAGCAAGTTAAAGCTGAGAGACAGAAGTCTAAGGGGATGTTTCAACCATTACCCATACTCGAATGGAAATGGGAAAACATCACTATGGACTTTGTCACCGGACTTCCTAAAACATCCAAAGGCAATAATGCTATCTGGGTCATAGTTTATCATCATACAAAGTCTGCACACTTCATCGATATTAGAGAGGATTTCTCTTTGGATCAGCTTGCTAGGATATATGTAAAGGAAGTGGTAAGATTTCATGGAGTACCACTTTCTATTATATCTGATCAGGATCCAAGGTTTACCTCATAGTTCTGGAGAATTCTTCAGCATACTCTGGATACAGAGTTATGTTTTAGCACTGCTTATCACCCTCAGACAGACGGTTATTCTGAGAGTAAAATTCAAACTCTAAAAGATATGTTGAGAGCTTGCTCTATGGATTTCAATGGTGGTTGGGATCCCCACCTACCATTGGTGGAATTTTCTTATAATAATATCTTTCACTCCAGTATTCAGATGGCTCCTTGTGAAGATCTCTATGGAAAGAAATGCAGGACTCCAACTTGTTGGGATGAAGTTGGGGAAAGAAAGCTATTAGGACCTGATCTCGTTGATGAAATGGCAGAAAAGGTTAGATCTATTCAACAACACATAAGAGCAGCTAAAAGTTGACAGAAAAGTTATGCCGACAACCGAAGAAAATACTTGGAGTTTGAAGTGGGTGATAAAGTGTTATTACGAATATCTCCCTGGAAAAGGGTCATGAGATTTGGAAAGAAGGGGAAGTTGAGCCCTAGATATATCGGTCCTTTCGAAATACTGGATCGTGTTGGAAAGGTAGCTTACCGATTGGCGCTTCCACCGAATCTCTCTCAAGTTCACGATTGTTCCATGTATCTCTCCTGATAAAGTACATACCTGTTCCTTCACATGTACTCAGCTCAGAAGTTGTACCGCTGGAGCAAGATCTTTCTTATGAAGAACAGCCGATAGAGATTCTGGATCGTAGTGAAAAAGTCCTACAAAACAAGACCACTCGATTGGTGAAAGTTTTACGGAGGAACCACCAATTAGAATAAGCTACATGGGAGCTTGAGGATATGATGAGGGAGAGGTATCCTCTTCTGTTTGTTACAAAGTGACAAATTTTGAGGGCGAAATTCATTTTAAGGGGGGTAGAATGTAACACCTGAGACTTTTATGTTATATAAATCATCAAAGGAATCTTTTTCTACACACAACACTTGCTTGGCTTGCTTTACACTAAATTGCGACCTTCCTCGATAGCTTGCGTCGTACGCAATACCGAGTTTCACTAAACAACGATATACTATTAAAATATTATTAAAACTAGCCGTTATGAATAGTAATAACCACTTTTTGAAATTTTATATATTTTATTTTTCAAAATGGACTTCATTTTTTGATTCGGAATATCGAAATTAGCCTAGGGTGAAATTTTGGTATTTCTCTGAAAACTTTCAATTTTTGATAAATAGTGAAACCACTAAGTGGTAGTTAAAAAACTGAATTTTTCATAAAACTTAATTTTACCGCTTCTGTGAGTGGAATTTCAAAAATCCGAGAGACACGGTTGATGTCAGTAAGTAAAATCTGGTTCAATGAGATGAAAATAATTTTTGGTGAATAGTAACTTTTCACTTTTATTTACCGCGGTTAAAAGTAAATAGGGTAATTAAGGGTAAAAATGATATTATTATTACCCTAACACATGTCCTAATTCTATTGGATAAGTTTAATTCAACCAAAAACAACCTTAGGAATAAAATATGACCATTTAGGCCCACTTGGATTAGATTAGGACATTTATTATTAATTTATTTAAAGGGTTAAAATAGTTAAAATCAAAGTTTAAGAAGAAAATAATTTTTAATATAGGGTTATACATAAGATAAATTTGACTATAAATATTCATTAAAAGCTAAAACAATTTCCTACATAATGATATTTTATTTGTAATTTTTAGACTTTAAATAAGTTAAGTTATTTATGACACAAAGATGATGCAGTAATTATCTTATTAATGAAATATTGACATAAATGATGTTATAAATACCCAAATAAATATAATTTGAGACTTTTTATGAATTCCACTAATTTTCTAGGTTAATATGACATGTTATTATTGATTTAATTAACTTTTTTGAACTAATAATTCTGTAATGATTTTCACAAAAATCAATTACTAAATAGTGTCAAAATTGACATAAAATAGTTTTTAAAACAAATATTATATTATTAATTGTTATTTTATTCCTAAAAATCTAAGGTTCGGCCAAATGACTTAGATAAGGTTATATATATTGATAATAAACAACTTGGGGTTCGTTTGGCTTGTTATAGTGAGTTTATTAACCTTATATTATGAGAACACAAGAAGACATGGTAAAAGTAAAATTATTTAACATAATGATAAATCTAAATGATAAGGTTAAAATAGGAACCTAAACTTGTCTAAATTCTTTTGGATGAGAGGCTTTTGACCCATACCCACCTTATCTTCGAAATAAATCAATTTGGATCTGTTTAAAACCGAACTTGACTTTATATTAAAATAATATGTTTAGTTTTTCCAAAGGAGCCCCTCTCCTCCCTTATAAAAGGGCACCTCCTCCCCCTCTTCCTCACACCACTTTGAGCCTTCATGCTCGGCCAACCCCTGCCAATGTCTCCTCTCCACTTCCCTAGATACATCCTAGAGGTCCTGGTCTTCTTCAAAGACCAATTTTAGTGCCCTAAAAGGAGGTCTCAAAGAGGCGTTTCAAAGAAGGGGTAATGTCTGTTACCAATTCTTTCAACTTTATTTCTTCTTCCACTTCTTCTTCTTTAGTTGTTTCATTATGAAGTAATAACATCAGTATCAATAATATACTGATATGTTATTATAAGTATGAAACAACCATATTTCACCATCTATCCATCCTACGGAAAACGAAATCACCGCGCGTGTGTACGTACGGAATACCGTCTCCACGCCGTGGTGTAATCTATTTTCCACCACCACCTTACTTGGATGGGTATAATGGTGTAAATAATGACTATATATGACTATTTTAAAGTTATATTGATTCTGAAATAGTATAGATACCCTCCAATACAATTACACGATCATGGGAACGATATCATCGCTCGTGCGTACGTACGGAATACCGTCTCCACGATGTGATGCGACTCGTTCTACATGATCTTCATTGCATAATGATTATATAAATGGATTGAATTATTAAATATGATATATAGTACACTAATATCATTCTGTAAATGAGGTATCTATAACCTAAAAATAAGGATAAGAATTTATTCGACAAAACACGCATAAGAACAAAAAGTAATAAACACCAGAATAAACAAGTAGTAATGAAATATTACTAATAAGAAGCTAATAATATGATCATATATGATATCATAAAAATAAGTATGATTCTGTAATAAGTCAATAACATTATTTAATTCATTATACAGGAGGTTCGGACACGTACAAAGCATATCGGACCTAAGGTAAGGGAAATATCACAATCTCATTTTTATCCGAGATTGTTTATACTTTGGTATTTACTGGGGTGTATTTTATCATCCACATCCATGTTTCCTCAATATGTAATATTATTTCTATCCACCTACAATTGTTTAAATCCAATTTTACCCTTTGGTGAGTTTTTACTAAAAGATATGAAAGTAATCTTTTGTCGTTTTTCATACGAGGTACTTTTTGACTTTTCCGACAAAAGTACGAGAAGAATGTTTTTTAACTTATAAGGCAAGAATGGATTTTTAAAACAAAATTTCCAAGAATATTCCTTTACAAGTTTTCAAGTTTATTTTTAATCAACTTCTTTTTGTTTAGAATTGTATGACATGTTAAGAAATGAAAAAAAATTGAAGTAGAAAGGATGTTTTCCTCAAGAATGGAGTTCAAGTGTTTTATCAAAATTATTTTCCATCTAAGATAATAAAGGGTTCTGTTTATATCCCTATTATTACATGGATTTGATTATGTTGTGATGGAAATATTTTTTTTATGAATTGTTTTATCTTATATGAATTGTTTTATGATGTCACTATGTTTAAAGACTCCCATTTTTATTACATGGGTTATGCTATGATGTATGGTTTATGATTTTGTGGCACACATATGAATGGTATCATTGTTAAATTGGTGGGACCTATATCTCCCTCCAATGCATTGGGTAAAGATTTTATATCTCATGAGATAGACATGGATGGAACGGCAGGTTAAACCGGTTCAGTGAAACAGGACTGAAACGAGAAGTGAACTCGGTTCAGAAATGGACTTTGTCCACTAAGATAGTCTTGGAAATGAGTCTTGACTAATAAGAAATGATTCTCTGTGATTATGTGTGTATGCCACCAAGTTCCATGTTTTATGTTATGATTATTGGTATTACATTTCACTTCTATGATTTATCCCATGGTATGAAATTATGATTTCTTTTGCAGGTTAAGATTTCCAAAATGTTATGTTCATGATGTGATTGATTTTTCTTTTGTTTACCCTTACTGAGCATTTGATCTCACCCTTTTGTATGTTTTATTTCCCCAGGTCAGGAAGAAGGTTATTAAGTAGGATATTCCAAAAAGGGACTCTAGATATGATGAAATAAGTGGGAGGCAAAGTAGATGCTTTATGAACCAGTTGTTTATGTTTCCTAGTTTCTAAAGACTCTATACCTATATGGTCCTTTCCTAGTTTTGTTATATGTTGTAATAAGTGTGCTTCAATTCTGAAGTAATAACAATGTATGTAAAGTATGGGTCGTTATAGCATGAGACACTTGAGGATGGTTTTGGACACTCTCAAAGAGCACTAGATTTATATAAATCTCTCAAAGTGTCATTTCGGGATTCAAGAGGTCCATTTTATGGGACACGTCCTCTCAAAAGCTGGAGTTGTAGTAGATCCAGATATGGTTGAAGAAGTTATTTCATAGGATCCACCCAATATTGTTACTGATGTTATGAGTTTCCTTATATTAACATGGTACTATCATAGGCTTGTACTGGACTTCTCCAGAGTGGCATCACCCTTGACAGCTATGACACAAAAAGGGCATCCTTTTTGTGGATGTAAAAGTGTCAGAAATTATTTTAGGAGATGAGTTAGAGGTTGATGAGAACTCTGATATTATGGCTACCATATGAATCTATCTAGTAAGTTATATTCTGTGATGCATCGGTAATTGGGAATGGTTGTGTCTTGATGTAGAGGAAATAATTTATTGCCTATGGTTTGCACCAATTGAGACCATATGAGAGGAATTGTGTGACCCATGATCTTGAGTTTATAGTGACAGTCTTCAGTTTAAATATGCGGTGAAACTACCTGATGGGAGAGTGGGTTTTCGTATACTATAACCATAAGAGTCTCAAGTATATATTCTCTAAAAATGATCTCAATTTAAGAAATAGGCGAGGGATAGATTTCCTCCAAGACCATGACATCGATATTTTCTATACTCTTAGAAAGGGGAACGTGGTGGCAGATGATCTTAAAAAGATATCTAGATCATAGTTTCTAAATGACGCATCTGAGAATTTAGCCTCATTTTAGTTTTCCTTTGTGGATAGAGTTGAAGAATCTTACCTTTAGTCGATGTCTTTCACCCCTCCACTCTTATAGTGAGTCAAGGAGGCACATCTTGGGGATACCGACTGGGAGACACTATGTTCTCATATGTCCAAAGGGAATGCTCTTAATGGATTTTCAAAAGGTTAGGAGAAAAATTATCTCTTTAGAGTATGCATGATAGTACCATTTATATTGTAATAGGAGGTTTTGAAGAGGTTTAAAACAACCCATTTGGCAGTAAATCTAGTTGAGGAAAAGATGTACTAGGGCCTTCGACGTCATTTTTGGTGGATAGGGATCAATAAATAATTTGATGAATTTTTTTCGCGATGCCTTTTCAACAAGTGAAGGTTGAAGACCACATTCTATAGGGTTTAACTCAACCCATTGAGGTTCTAGAATGGAAATGGGATTTGATATCTGTTGACTTCTTAAAGGGATTACCACGTACATCCATGGGAAATGATGAAATATTGGTGATCATTGACTAAATCATCAAGTTGTCCCACTTCCTAGATATTCGAGATTAGTGTTTGGTAGAGAGCATGAGATGCCTCTACATGAAAGATAAAGTTTGACTCCATGGAATTAAATTGATGATTGATTTTTATCAGGATTCTCACTTTACATCCCAGGTTTGGAAAGGATTACAGGAGGCGATCAGAACCCAGTTACACTTTAGGAAAGCATTTCATGCATAGAGTAATAGGCGACTGAGTGGACCATTTTGGTTATAGAGGACATGCTATGATTTCTTATGTTATACTTTGGATATAGTTGGTAGGATCACCCACCACTGATTGAGTTTGTGTACAACAACATCTACCATTCCACCATTGGTATGGGACCATTCTAGGCTATGTACGTGTGACACTACAGGTTACCACTTTACTAGATTGACCATGGAAAGTAGAACACAGGGGCCTAGAGTTGGTGTGATCTACTAAAAAAAAGGTGCATATCATCTAGAATTGGATGAAGACTACACAGATCCATCAAAAGTATTACGATGATAGAAAATAGAGGCCTTTAGAGTTTGAGGAAAGAGACCATGTGTTTCTTTGGGGCCTCAATGGGGATTTTGGATATTTGGTTTGGTCCGGAAACTATTTCTGAGGTTCATTAGGCATTTCCAAATGCTACATAGAGTTAGCGAGGTGGCATATTGCTTGGATATAACTCTTCTATTAGATTGGGTACACATCATCTTCCCCATGTCACAGCTAAGGAGGTATGTACAAGACACATCACATTTCATTGACTATAGTGAGAAGGACATCAAGGATGGAGAAACATTAATTGATTACCTAGTGGAGATATAGGATTGACAAGAGAGGATATTTTGTGAGTGATATATTTCCTTAGTGTGTGTCTGGTGGAAGCATGAGAATCTCTAATAGAGACCATCAAAGCAGGAGGCTCAAATTAATGCTCAGTACCCTCATCTATTTAAGTAGCCCTTGTTTTGGATTCCAAGGACAGAAAGCCCCAAGGTCGAGATAATGTAACATATCATATTTTCCATGTATTATATAGATTATTTTTTATATTAGGAACTGAGATGGCATGTGATTTCTAGCCCTGGGGTTCCAAAAATAAATGGTTGAAAAATATTAAAATAATTAGTAGAATGTGCTCTCCGTTTTATCGAAAAAAGTGAAATAAATCCTAAACAAGTGTCTAGATTAGAAATATGAGGGAACCGTTGAATTCAAAATAGTGTCTTTACATTTGTCACAACCTAACATTGGTCAGTGTGGGATATTTGTGAAAATATTATCAGGTCCCTGAAATAGATAAAATAAATTAAAATAAAATTTTATTTTATATTTCTTCAACACAGAGATATGAGCCCTCTATAAGTTTACAGCTAAGAAATTGTCTGAGGGTTGGATGAAAACCCTGGAGAACTAGATGCTATTGGAGGGGAGTGTTCTTGGGGGAGACAACGGATCATGGATTATAGTGCTAGCGAAGTTAAGGGATCTCATCAACAATGGAAACACAACTGTACTTCATCAAAAATTGATCCAAACTCCTGGTAGGGTGTTTTACTTGTAAATTTTATCATTTTCCTAATCCCAGGAGAATCTAGGTCAATTAAAAGAAAAATAATTATTCTAGGCATCATCAGTAGATTTAATTAGATAGAATTTATTATATTTGGTTGGTTGATTATCCCTATTTGTTTATCCTTCTACAATAACGAATCGAGACCAAAAGAACAATGGCCGAGATTTTTTCCTCACCTTTATGATTTTGAATTTCTCTCTACCTTCTTTTCATGTTCAACATGGGAATATCCTTTTGGACCATGATTCAAAAAATACCCAAAGATCAATCATTTCTCAACCGTTCTTTGGGATAATGTATCAATACCACATCTGAGGCTAGTGATCGGTGATGTGATCAAGATGCAACGATAGTGGTGGAAAATTAGATGTAGATCTGAACAGATTATGGAATCCATTCAAGATAGGTTTTTACATATGACATGTATGGATCAATGATGGAAATTTTTGAGTGGATAAAAACTTTAAACCAGCATATACGGAGACTAGAGGCATGGATGAGCCCCTATTTTCAGATTCCAATCAGATCGTAGGATTCGGCGGTGCATGGATCGACATGGGTCGGTATCCCTAATTTTATAAAGTATATTCTCAACTCATTCTTATAATAATAGTAGGACTCAATCTCTAAATATCCTAAATACAATGATTGCAATAAGAAAAATAATAGATCTTAAAATCAATCCTCATAGTTGTAAGATATTAGAAAATATTCAACAAAAAAATAATCGAAAGCACAGTAAAAAATATGTTATTTAATGCAATTGTCAATTTATTGCCTCTAAAGTATTATTTTTTTGTCTTCTATGTTCCTCTATGCACGGATATATTTATAAGAATACCACAAATGGTCATATTAAACAAACATTTGGTTCAGTTGTAACTACATCAGTAGAAATTTACTATTCTTCTTATGATGGATTCTTTATCTTTAAATATATATCAATGATGTTATCAAACACCACTATATAATTAAACAACAGTTTTTTCATAAGACCATAAACTAGTGGTTTTTTGAAATTCCTTATATCATTGGATTTTCATAAATCCTAAATCCATTAGTATTTCATATTACAATATGTCATGAATATTTTAGTCATTAGTTTTACATTTTGCATTAGTCAAAGATAAAGTAACAAATACACATAAATAAATATCTTAAAAAAAGTGTAGTTTGATTTAAAAATATAAATTATGTAATTAAATCAACAATATCCCCCATTTTGAAAGTAAAAGAACTCATGAAAAAAATTAAAAAATTACAAATTTTAAATTGAAAAACAACAAGTAATATTAATAAACTCAGATGTCTCCCACATTGAAAATTAATCAAGCAATGAAATTCTCTCCCATTGTTGTAAAAATCATTTATTTTTTATTTTTTATCTTTAAAAAATATCTCCCTAATTTTTGTAATAAAATATAAACAATTTTAATATTTTATTTTTCTAAAATTTAACTTTTTTTATTTTTGAAAATAAATGGAGAGGAAAAAATATGGAAGATAAATTTTATTCTTCTCACCCTTATTATATGCATGAAAATATAAGGGTGAAAAATCTACATTTTTAACATTAACTATAAATTTGGAAAGAAAACATCTTTCATAAAAATAATGGATAAAAACACT
Organism: Viscum album; assembly: GCA_963277665.1. NCBI lineage: Eukaryota > Viridiplantae > Streptophyta > Magnoliopsida > Santalales > Viscaceae > Viscum > Viscum album. The sequence continues at coordinate 602,109,376 of OY728155.1, read as the reverse complement.
TACACAATTAAGTAATTATAAACGTCAAATAAACAACCTTATTTCAAATATTCAGATATTCATACATCGGTAATTCAAAGATTTAGTCAATATTATAAACAATGGTGGTTGAAAAAAAAATCTTTCTTGATAGGTTTTTCAATATTATGTTTTATCAACATGATACGATTTCAAGGTTCTATTAGCACATCACCTTGTATCTTGATATCATATTAATACTTTTCTTCCTAAGCCTCTAACTACTAAATCAAATTAGAACAATTATCTTTTTGTGACTAAAACATTAGAATCATTTCATCCTAAAGTTTTAATCTCAAACATTTCTCAAATATCTTTTGATTTAGAGATAATTATAGTCGTACAATATCTACGATGGATGTACAAATAATTTCTATCATTCTTACTTATCCAATTAAAATTTGTTCTAACACTTCAAGCTATTTACAAAGGATATCAAAAAAATTGGAAATATAGAATTTTGATCGTCGATATAATTGATATCATTGTATTTTAACATTATATATTTTTTCATTTCATGAAAAATTTTATCATTTGTATCATATTCTTACTTAACCACTTTTAATATTACTTTAACTTTAGAAACCATCTCAATTAACTCATTTATCCAATTTGAATTTTTATAGCTAGTTATCTATAATTTTAACAAGAGTAACTTTACAAGTCAACTCTAAAAATATGTATGTGACATTATGAACATTCTTAACAAGATTATAAAAACAATCATACTTTCAAACAATATTTGTAGTCACCAATATAAAAATTGATTATAATTAAGTATCAAATTTTTCTTCATTTTTACCTTCCTTTTGATCTACCCATTTACCTTTTAGTACTTTGTTTTTCTCTTGAGTATTGTTTTCAAAAAAATAATTTCTTCATACTTTTAATCCTTGATGTCATTTATGAAATTTATAATAACATATGGTTATGTTTTTTCTCTTCCCACTAATTAATTAGATGAACTTGATATCATGGTTTATGAACATTACTCTTTATAAAAACTTGAATCCTTAGTTTATCCTACAAAAGTATGAACATAAGATTCTTATTGGAGGGATATATTTTATAGATTCAGTATTATATTTTTCATTCCATACTTCAACTTATAGAACTTTATCATCATTATTTTATGAAATTTTCTCTATTAGTGATACATTATTATTAGTATAAGTCAAATTCACCTTCATTATAATTTCCATGATCTTCTAATGGGTGATATTCTATAATAATTTCTACTACATATTTCTCATCTATTCTTTCAACCTCATGATGGGGTGATGAAATAGAGGAAGACTTCTCTAGTTCTTTTTTTATTTTATTTCCTTTCTTTTAATTACCTTAAATTTATGTATCTCTCTCCAATTTTTTTTACTCAGCCATATATTATATAATTGTGACTATGTGTACAATGGATCTCCCAATTCGAGATTGAATCCCTCTCAAATAATACCTTTTCTTATTATTCTCATTATCCATATTAGATTTAGATTCATCTCTCACGGCCTTAGTATCTACTTTTTCTTAGACAAAATAATACTTCCCCACTTCTCCATATACATTCTCATTATTTTATTCTTTTACATATTCCTTCATGAAAACACTATGAGATTCTGGTATCTTAAGGAACTAATCATCATTTGCAGTGAATCTTTGTCTCAAAAGAATTTTATTTTTTTAGAACTAGATTCTATTGATCCACATATAATATATTTCAAAATTCTTCTTTAGTGTATATTTTTTATACTAGATACATTTGATGAATTTATATTTATTAAAAATCATCATTAACAAATTGTTATACATTGGTAAAAGTATCTAAAGATAACTTTTTGAGAAAAATCATTTTTTAGAATCATATTTAAATCTCATTCTATAAATTATGTTGAATGTTTTTGGTTTTTCCTTAACCCTCTTAAAATGAACCTAATTGTTAAAATTTTATTCCTTGAATGTTTTCCAAGAATCTTATTGATTATCCAAATATATAACAAAATTTAAAATTTTACCATACCATTTCAGATAGATTCTATATAAGATAAAATAGATTTTATAGGATTTATCATCAAGATATGTTCTTGAAATATTAAAAATAAATATATTCAATAGTCATTGTTTCTTTATCATCCATCCTTTGCAATAGAAATAAAGGCACCCATAGAAAAACAATGAGAATTTCAGGTGGAAACTGGATGGTATTTTGAAAATTTTCATTAAAAAGAAATAAAATATTCTATGCATTGTCTTTGATAAAACATATATTGAATTCAAATAGTTTTATGAAAAAATGAATCTTCCTTTAATGAAATTTCATGAAATTTTGAAAAACAATCTCTTCAGATAATGAAAATTATATAATAACAGGACATCTGTCACCAGTATGACTCTATACACTTCAGTAAATTTGGATGATCTATAGAACTATCTTACCAATAGTGGATAAATAAACTCATACTATTTAGTTAGATTAAAAAACATGTTCCATCCTTATAATTCAATAACAAAATTCAATATAAAACCCTAAATCTCAAATATCTTTGGTTATATAAGTCTTTCCATTGCAATCTCCAACACAACTAAATCTATGAAAGATTCCATAGATAAATCTGTAGTTTAATACTAGTTTTTTTTAATCCAAAGAATATTTACTATTTATATATAGTGAATTAATACAATTAAATAAGGATTAAATTCTATATAAGGGTGTCATATAACTTTCAATATTCTCATTAGTGGCCTTTGATTTACAGAATCCAATATCTAGTATTAATTCCCACCAAAAACATATGAATTCAATTTGATTTTAGATTTATATTTAAAATTTCATTTATTACACTTTTAAAAAATATAGAATTATGTGTTTCTAAAAAACTAAACATGGTTCAATAATATTTCATATAATAAATTGGTCTCTAAAAATTTGATGAGTTAAAATGGAGTCAAAACTAATAAGAAGTTATATATTGTTAAACCACATTAATATTAATATTTTGATAATAGTTATATATTTTTTCTAATTTAAAACATAATACATCCAAAGAAAATGAACAAAAGTTGTTTTAAAAGTTTGACAAACAAAGTTATCACAAGATATAGAAACATAATTCTATATATAAAGGTAAACAAAATGATTTTAAATTTAATTAAAATATACAGTTTAAAAAAATATTGTTTCTGTAAACTTAATAAGAAATAATATCTACCATAAATAGGTTTCCAAGTGTTGTTTTGTTGTTCAATATAGTCATCGAAATTAATGCACCATGAGATATAGCTAGCAAGGTCCAGAAAATTTTCAAACATCACCTTTGATACCCTATATTTATTAGAGTTAAGTTTCTAATATTCAATTAGTTTGTTTGAAATAAAATATTAAGAACTTAAAAAAGAATGAAAAATATTACATGAATATTTTTCCTTTCAATTTACACCTCTATTAAATTTTGAACATAATTGATCATGAATCGTAATAAAATTATTCATCCAATAAACTTAACAACTATTGATTTTACTACCTAAAACAATTGATGTTTTATTGGGTCTTAAATATCCACGTATCTTTTCAAAACCTTTTTTACTTATATTTAACTTAGTATATATTTCTTTTGAAATTAATTCTATTATATTAATTTGATAAATTCATCATTACTATAAGGTGTTATAATTATTTTCATGGAATTTCTCATCTTTTAATCATTATTATTAGATAGATATTATGATTTGTTTTCAATGATTTTTAGTTTCATATCATCATTAACCTTAAAAAATTTATTCTTTACGGCTTCCAACTTAAAATTGATATTTTATTCATAATCTTTATATTGGAATGTTCTTTTGTAGTATCAAAAACTTTACCATTATATATAATTGGATTAGTTTCAATATCACTACACATCACAGTTAGTATAGAATAGTCTGTTTTAACATTCTTAAATTCATTGTCAACAAAGTTTGCTCTATATTCAATACCAGTTACCTGAACATCCATTTATTAAATGGAAGGATCATTTCACATTACATTAATTTCATATTCATTAGAAAATACTTTTTAATTGAGGGTGATATTTATAAGATCTCTTACAGTTATTTTATCAATAGAACATTATTCATACTTTGATAAAATCCTATAATTTTTTTCAGTATATTTTGATGAAATATCATTAAGAGTTTTCTCCTATACTTAAACTCCATTTATCTATTGATTTTATACCTTTCTTGTTATTTTTATAAATTTTTCTATATTAGTTTTTTATTTCCTTTTTAATTCAGGACAATTAGATAAAATATGATGTGACTTTATACATTAATATCAAATATTCATTGTATAATCATTATTATGATAAAAATAATTTATATCTTTCTAATAATATTATTAACAATTTATATTTTCCATATATTGGTTTATCCTCTAGGAAAATTGACGAATCCCAACTTTACTTACCTCTACACGACTATAACTTGTGAATTTGATTGGTTAATCAATATATGATCTGGTATTTAATGTTATATTGGTTTAAAATGGAACACCATTTTGTTCATTTCATTTTTATCATTTATCTTCAATATACTCTTATATTATATTAGCTTTTTAATTTGATCATCAAAACATAGCTTCATAATATGGTTCATGTAATCTATTTTTGTTGACCTTGACTTCCACTCTTTCATAAGTATGTAGATAAAAATTTTAAAGTTGGTTAAATAATAAATATTTTTATCGATGTTATTTTATACTATTTAAAATTTTAATCAACCTTTGGTTCATTTAAGCTACACTTTCACTAGCTATAAAATCAAAATCTTGATAACATCCCTTACAATTGTTATCATTTTCTCGGGAACTTTTTATGTTCCAAGATGATTTACTTCTATATATTTTTATATTTAACTTTTTATTCGTGATAAATAAACATTATTAAATACATTAATTTAGTTATAACATATAAAAATATTTTAATTTTTATAATTTAACTGAGATTAAGGATTCTCTTCTCAAGTAAATATTGATAATTGTTTCTAAAAAATTTTGTAACTTCCTATAATCATAGGAAAATTCTATCCTCTAGTATTTATTATGAATGTTTCCATTAAATATATATAGTAGTCAAAACAATTTTCAATAAATATGGTTGGTTTTTTAGGATAAATGTTTCATATAGATCCAATATGAAATCCTACCTTAAAAAAAGTCTTTTACTACTATAGGTGTGGGTAAGGAATCTATGAAATTAAAAATATGGAAAAATAAATTGAAATAAAATAAATTGGTTTAGTATTAGTCCAAAATATAGAGGCGATATCTTAGAAAAAAAATATCCCATGAATATTTAATATCCCATACTTTTTAAAAATGAAACATTGCATGATAGTGTATATAACACACCATAATGATCTAAACCAAACCCTAAAATATTACAATATAAATATAAATATGTTTCGGGTCGGTCTCAAAATGCCCAACGGTTCCGTATCTGATGACACGTGGACCTGCTTTCCAAAGGCAGGCATTCGCCAGATGGTCTGTCCAGCAACGCTTAAGAACTCACATTGGTCGAGAGGATGAGAAGTTAGGCTCATCACACCCATTTGGGGGGAATTATTGCATGTTCTGGGACTCTCTTATAGATTTAAGATGTATTCATATGTTCGTGAATCTTTCGTTTATACCCAAGCATAGTATCCACGGATTTCTCTTGGTTGGAAATGGTCAGCTGAACGCAAGGGTTCAGAATCATTTATGCCTGAGGTTTACCATCCCTTGTTGGATTAATGATTCCGAGGAGTCGGGACTCATTGAGGCAGTACTTGGAGTGGTGCGGTGAACCAATGTGAAGATAGTTGGATCGACTGGTTGTTGGGCTTGAACCTCATGGAGGCTTCCTACATACCTTTCCTAGGAGACACGGATCAAAGTCCACGTAGTTCGAGCGGGAGCGTCGGAGAACCGATGTGAAGGTGGACCCAGGGGTCCACTGGTGATCGAAATTGAACCTCATGGAGGCTTCATATGTATCCCTGTGGTATGGAATCAAAGTCATCGTAGTTCGGAATGGCTTGGGACTTATGATCTGAGGCAGCCTAGGGTGACGGATTGGGGCTTACACTCTGAGGAGGCCCATGGTGATGGATTGGAGCTTACACTCTAAGGAGGCCCATAAGAGTATGTCATGGTCGATGATTACTCTAAACCCACGTGAGTCATGCTCGGTGTGAGAAACAACAGGCGGCAGGGACCATACGATCACGTCGCGAAAGGTGATTCCGTGAGAAGTGGAGTGGGGATTACACATGAGGATGCCCCACAAAGTCGGGGCTTACTCCAGGCTGGACGTCCATGGCGACAAAGCGCAGCGGGAGAGGGAAATGGGTGCTTCTGTGCCTGTCACCTCTCTTGTTCCCAGGGGAAGTACCAAAGTGCATGGGGACTTCCTTCTGATGGGTATTTTACTACCCTCTGAAGAAGGGAGAAGTACCTCAGCCCTAACAAGTGGATGGTCAAAAAGGGGGCTCCCGAGCTCATAATCCACATTACCATGGGAATGTGAACCCAAGAATGCTTCAGGAATCTACTCAAGGGTCAGGGAAACCCATTTTCCCCTATTTATCGTGCGTATGTGAACTCAAAATGGCATGCTGATGCGCCTGAGGGTTACACCACACGGATCAGGTGGCTCTGGTGGAGGCCTCGGCTCGGGGCCAACGAGTAGGCCAGTGAGGGAGTCATAGAGGATCAGGCTGGATCAGAAGGATTTTATGTGGCTTGGGGAATGGGAACTCCGATGAATTTGGTGGTCCACACAGGGGTATGGGTGGTGGAGCCCTTCGCGTATGGAAGTGCTACGCGGTTGGAGAAGTCATCTGCGAACCAGGGTGGTTTGCGGCTTTGGGTTCAATCCACGAACCAGGGTGGTTCACGGCTTTGGGTTCTATCAGTGAACCAGGGTGGTCCACAGAGGGTTCCATGCAGGCAGCGGCGGCCAAGGGCGGTGTTGTCCGGAGACTCTTCGATCGGGGATTCACCCGCGTAGGAGGGTGCTACGCGGTGCGAAGGATCGGAAAAGAGGCATAAATTCCTTGGTCCGCGGGGAGCGCATTCGCGGAGGGACCATCGTTCGCGGTTTTCTCTTCTTTGTTATTTTATGTTCGTGGTTCACCAAGTTATTATGCACTTTTGGTTCCTTATTAGTTCATTCCCAGGTTCATACCTTCTCTGGTTCGCAAACTGGAACTTCCAAAATCCTAAGCCTTCCTTTGAAATCCTTCCACCCTAACCTGATTGATCTCATCTCGGTCTTTTTCTCTTCCCCTCGGTCTCCTTTTATAGAGCGGGTAAAATGATGTATCTATGGTCATCCGACACCTTTTGCAGAGGCCCATGACTGAAAACCCAATTTTCGGAGGACTCGATCAATTCGTAACTCGCGGGGGGCATTGAGTGCACCTCTCCCCGTGAACCAAACAATCTCCCCTGCGAACCAAACAAGCCCGGAGACTGCTTCGTAGCCGCAGAGGGTTACGACTCCATTCTGCGAATGACAGGAGATGCGGCTTGGGCCAGTCGACGCAGTTCGCGGCTGGGGCGGTTCGTGACGGTGGACCGGCTCAATGCTTGTCCTGCTTTGCACCCGCGGAGGATCTCCTCCTCCATCTTGCGAACGAGGTTGGTCTACGTTGGGGAGTGGTTCACTGAACCGGCCGCGTAACACTTGAGCCGGTCCATGGACCGGTTGGTCCCTTTACAATTTTGAGTATTTTCCTCCTTCCTTGGCCCAATTCGTTTAATTTAATTAGGTAAAAATCCTCTCTCGAATGAAGGGGATTATTGTCTTACTTTGAAGATTTTTCAGGACCCTATAGATGCCCCCCAACGGAATGGGGTCTGATCGGAACAAAGAGGAGGCTATTCCGATGTAGAGTGGTCCTAAAACTTGGATGGTTTGCAGTAGGGGAGTGGACCCAGTGGGGGACCATGCCTATAAATACGGGGTGCCCTTCATTTTTCCTTTACCAGATTCTTCATGAAACCAGATCTTTTTTGTGTTTCTGTCTGCGAGGGCTCGTTCCTTCTCGAGATGCTTCATCCGCAAACCAGCTACCACTTCCGCGAACCATTCCTCCTTCGCGGTCGCCTTCACCCACGGACCAATCTCTCAACTACGAACCAATACTTTTAATTAATTAAAAATTAATTCACGATGGGCCGCATAGGAACTCACTTCACAGTTTTAAATGGTCCGCAGACCAAAATGATCCAAACTTTGAAAAAAACATTATGTTCGAACTTAAATGCTTAACGCTCGGAGCTGAGGTTCTGCGAGGTAGCCTGGTTCGCGGATTTCTGGCCAATGCTCCATGGTCCAGTGTTTTGAGGACACATTCCTCGTAAGGCTGGTTCGCGGGATGCTGTCATCGCGAACCAATCCTATGATGCCACCTTGCGGATTTCATTATAAGTCTTGGATGGAGTCCTTTGCAAATACTTGGTATTTTGTCCAAGTTTTATTATTTTGGACTAACCATTTGCATGATTTCGATGATGTAGGGATAAAACATGGTTCCTCCTCGCCTTGCACCCAGACCTGCTTTCGAGCCTCTCCCAATTGGTTTAGGGAGACGTTTAGCTATGATTCGCAGAGCGGAGAACATCAAAGAGGACCCCGGTCGGTCTATCATTCCTGACGATGGTGTCTTGAAGGACTTGCTCTCTCCTGAGCTCCTGATCTATCTGTTATCAAATCAGCTTCCTCTTTATGACTTCAGTCTTCAGAATGATGTCCCTATTCCCCTACCTTCTCTGGTCTTCTGTCTCCTTTCCTAGAAGTGCTACCAAAGTGCGTTCAGGCGAGCCTTACCCCATTGGGGGAGATAACCTCTGATTCTGATAGGAAAGAATCTTTCATTTTTAGAGGCTCTATCTGGACCCAAAGTGACCAGTACACACAATAATTCTCTCAAGAATCCTTCCTCAAGAGTTACCCCTCCATAATCAACCTTTCTCGAGTAGACCCTAACGTGGGATGGAATTCTAAGTGGGATATATGGTCTGGTGGGATTTTCTCGAATGACTGGTCTTGGGCCTTTTGGGTCCATCATCATTTATGGGAATCTCCTTAGTTGCTTGAAGCAGTCAATTTTTACTCCACAGTATGGGCCTCCCAATTTTCTATTTACCCATCATCCCTAATCCTACCTGACTTGCTCAGTCGCTGGTCTTCAAGCACTAATACTTTCCACCTTGCCCATGGTGAAGTTGGCATTAGTCTATGGGACATTTATCAATTGGGAGGGCTCCCAGCTATTGGTGAGATGTATGATGAGTTCTTTCCCACTCCCAGTGTGTGGGATAACGTCGAACAAGTACCTTAGTTGGAAAAGGATCTGCTGGTTATGGCAGAGCAATCACTGGGTCAGGCCTTGCATTCACTCTCTCTTATTCCCTATAGCACCTGGATAGGGCTATTTCTGAACACCACTGGTCCTGTTCCAAAGATCAAGTGCCCCAGGACTCATCCTTCTCAATAGTCATGAACAAACCCAGGTTCCTACCGTGCATTTCTGGAGTCGGGTGACTACCTTTCATGGGGTTACGAGGTGCACCCCGGTGTGCCGCCTATGCTCCGGCTGGTAGGTTTTTTTGCAATGTTTCTGAGCGGGTGGTTATTCCCTTCTCGGGATATCAACCCGGGCATCAGAGCTTGCACCTTGATGATGGTAGTCGAGTTGGAATAGGTCCGCTTAGTGAACTTAGTCATGCCCACTTTGGCTTGTATTTACGAGCTGCTAAGTCACATGCAGAAGGTCGGGTCTCCCTATCGTCTGATTGGGCCATTTCAGTTCTTATATGGCTGGATGGAAAATCACTACCACTGTTATGAGTATTGTCATAACACGGTCATCCCACTTCCTACCTTTTGGCCTACCATTCTTGATATATATGGAGTTCTCTTGAAGTCCCTCAGCTCTGGTGAAGTCCTCGAGCTTCTGAGTTACTTCTCTCAGTTTGCTTTCACTCCCTACGCCACCCCTTCTGGCATTTCAGTTGACAACTGCCGGGGGATCCTAGAGGAGCATTCTTACATGATATCTCTACGTGATGGATTTTTGTCTATGCGGATCGATGGGGTTTATCTATGCGATATTTATGTCCCGTATAATTTTTCTCGCCAGTTTGGGTGCATGCAAGTCCAAATTTCCCTTCCCCCTCCTCAGGCTCAAGGACTGCACCCAGCCATACTTCGTCAATGGTGGCTGATACTAACGCAGGAGGGATCTGACACAAGCATTCCCCTGCCTATCATGAGGGTGGTTGCCGACCTTTCCTTGGAGTATGCAAAAACGTGGGTAAAACACTATCTCTATGGGATCCTAGGGAAGGCTGTCTAGAAGGTTCCCAAATCAGGAGGTACTACAGCTGTTACGTCCACCGCACCTTCCTCATCATCTCTAAGGGAGGATCGACCGATGGATCGTCGATCAAAACGACTCAGGGAATTTTCCTCTCCCATCCCTTTGACGGCCTAAGTTCAGGCTGGTTCATCCTCCTTGGACATGGATGAGGATGACCCTGTGGTTTCGGCTCCCATCGAGGCAATCCTATAAGTTTTTCCAGTCGATACCAGGCTTAGCAACTTGATCCCCAAGCCTGAACCAAGGTTAGAGGCTCTAGAATTTCCATCTTCGAAAGAAACTTCCAGCAAGCACATGTCTGCGCTGGTTGCAATGCCAGACTTTGTTCCTGTGCTATCCGGTAAGGATACCAAAGATCCTCATTTCATGGCAGATCACCGAGCAGTGTGTAGGGGGTCCTGGCCCCAGATTTGTGAGATCATTGCTGAAACTCCTCTAGCTGAGATGTCAACTAAAACTAAAGCTCTTTGACAGCTCTTCCTAGGTTTGGGGTCAGGTGGATTTGACTATTGGTAGTTCCATTCTCTTGTTTTCCAAGTTTTCATGGCCCATGAGGAGGTTTCCACTAGTGAATGAAAACTTGATCACTTCGTCGTTGCTCATTGCGGGACCCGATCCCTGGAGGAAGCCATGATACAACTCCATTAGCTAATAGCATAGGAGGCGATCTCTCGAGATCAGGCAGTCTCCCTATCCTCCGAGTTTCATGAATTTGAAGAATGGGCAGCGATGCTGAGGTATCAGTTATCAACTATGACTGGTCATCTTGAAGCCACCAGAAAAGGGATCAACGATATCCAACCAACAGTGGAGCATACTCATTCAGTGGCTGAGGTTGAAGTCGGGTAGAAGGTTGTGCTGGAGAATTATTGCAACAACCTTCGCCGCTCAATTATTGATCTAGTGGAGAGAGTGAGTCAGGCTCCTTTATGACTATTAGATCCATTCTTATACTCTCTGTTTTACTTACCCCCCCCCCCTTTGTGAGGGAGAGACCCTAGCTTGTGTACGTCCTCCCCTTTTTGTTTGAACGGAATATAATCTCTGTCAATCTCCTGTCTCCGTAAAATTTGGTTTTTATGAGAACAATTGTTGCATAAATAACAACTCAATGAATCGGAATTAATCATAACTCAAGAAAACAAACTCTAACTTTTTCCTGGACCATGGAATCCAGCGAGCATAGTCTGACTATTGCTAGGGTTTTGTAGAAAAACCCTAAAAACTTTTTGTCTTTTCTTTTAATTCCCTAATTTTTTCTAGGCCCATTTAGTGTGAACCCAGCGGGTGTGGCCCGAATTTTTCTTAGGTTGCCCTTTTCGGGTTTTCGGCCTAACAGGCTTTGTGCCTCTTTTGTGAGTAGTTTAAAGTCTCGTTGTCAAGACTATCATTACTGATATTTTAGTTCGAACAGATTTGACCAAATATAGTAGGGTAGGGGCCCTAATGAGATTTGGTTGATTAAAAGATGTCTCAGTGTCCTTCAGACGCTTTTGGAGGGAGTGTGTTTAGATTTGAATGACATGCAGGGCATGTATCAAGGCATGGGAGTCGTATCGGTGTGTAGAGGTGGGAGGAGCAACGCCTAAGGATATCATGCCTTTGATAGACAGGCCAGGGGCGATCAATGTGGAGGGCCGCTGAGGGCATGTTATGCATTGTCATGAAAAGGTGTCCTTAAGTCAATGACTCTCCATTTCTGATGTCCATAGGACTTTATGAAATCCCAACTTATGGAAACCACAATGGGTGGATTGGAAAATTATAAAACCCACCGAGGGTGGCTTGGATAGGGTATGTGATGTCTGAAAGTTTTTGAGAACATCTGTATCAATCTGGAGTGTGGAAGCAAGGTTCATGTCCTACGCATTTATCTAGCGTAAAGGACGGTTGTGGCTTGGTGCAGTTTAAAGTCATGCAGCTGTGACATCATCTAGAATGGAACAGCTTCTCTTGGTCCTCGGTAATCTTTTCAGAGACATTCCACCATATTCAAGAAGGGTTGTGAAAGGGGATAGTAAACTGCATCTCAGAGGGTTTCCGAATGGATATGGGGGCTTAGAGGCCAGCAAGCGTATGGAGAGAGGAAGTGCCTAAAGAAATCTTACCTTTGGTAGACGGTCTAGGGGCGATCAATATACAGAGCCTCTAAGGGAATGGTATTCATAGTCGTGCAAAGGTGTCCTTAGGCTAATGATATTATTCTTCCGATAGCCGAGAAACTTCAGGGAAGTTGAGATTCGGGACCACCAGGGGTGGCTTACGAGGGTTGGGCTCCTTCTGGGTGCAGAGTATGGTTTATGAAAAGAGGATGCCTGGACACGGGAAAAACGTCCCGGCTAAATTTCCTGGAATGGGTAAAGTCATCCCTCCCCGCACTGATGTGAGGCGGTAGTTTGTGCAGGTCTGGCCCTTGCACTGAGGGGGGGATGAAAACCTCTATCCCTGGCTGGACTCATGATGAGTTTGTCTATGCATTTAATGTCATATGGTAAATATGAAGTACTCTTACTTTAACGGTTATAGATCTCAGACCATTGGGAGACTATTTCTACAATCACTCAGAGGGCAATTGAGTTAGGGTGCTCTGGAATGCTCTTAGAAAGCGTGTTGGAATGAAGGTGTAAACTATATCTTTGGGGTTTCCCAGATCAGGAGAGATGATATGGGGGATCTGAGGTCGGTAAGCATACGGGGCTAGGAAGAGTATCACCTGAGGAAATCTTGCATTTGATGGACGATCCAAGGGATATCATTATGCAGAGCCGCTGAGGGCATGGTATGGATAGTCGTACAAAGTTTTCCACGGGTTGATAACTTTCCACTCTCGATGGCCATGAATGATTATGAAAATATGGGGTTGCTCATAGAACAGAGTTCGGCACATGGGGATAGTGGTGTCCCGAGCACAAAAGAGACATCTTCACAGTAGTTTCCCTCTGAGTCAGAGTAGCCCAGTTCTGGCTTGATTCTTGCAGATGAAAATTTTCATGTGAACCGCAGGCGGATACATAGACTCATCAGGTAGGGGTTCCCCGGAAACACTTGGATGCGGGTGAAGAATGAACTTGTAAACCACTACTCCATAAATTTTTGGATTGGGAGATATGTCATGGGTGCACTGGGGCTGGTGAGTGTACGAAGATAGGAATATTATCTCCTGGGGAAATCTTGACATTGATGGACGAACCAGGGGTTGTCATTATGCAGAGCCACTGAGGGTATGATATGCATAGTCGTAAAAAGGTTTCCATGGGTCGAGGGCCTTCCACCTCTGATGTCCATGAGTGGTTATGGAGATCCGCAATTATCCGGGTCGTGGAGTCTAGTGTATGAAGAGGATGCATCCAAATTCTCCAGGAGTATTCCTTTCCCCTTTCGCCATATATCTTGGGTTGGTCTCGATGACTCCCATGCAGTTTAACGTCATGCGGTAAGAATGATCTCCATGCAGTTTAACGTCATGCGGTGAAGACGTAGGTGACCTGACATGAAAGGAAAGGGGGGTCTGCGCAGTTTAACTTCATGTGGTGAGGATGACTTCCATGTAGTTTAACGTCGTGCGGTAAAGACGGGGAGCATTTTTAAAGGATGCGGTGTAGTTTTACGTCATGCAGCGAGGACATGGGAATTTTTAAACCAATGAAAATGATTATAATTGAAGGCATTTCCCAGGATGGTTAATGCTTGGTCTGTGCAGTTTTATGCCAAGTGGCCAAGATGTTCCGTGCAGTTTAACATCATTCAGTAAGGACATAGTGTCAAAGGCCACTCTTCATTAGAATGCAACTGGACTCAAACATCTCGGCATTCCCAAATGTGGATAGGGGTTTATTGGTGTAAATTATGGCTCTGGGGATTCTTAGATCAAGAGAAATGATATGAGGCTCATGAGGTCGGTAAGCGTATGGAGCTAGGAAGAGTGTCCCCTGTCAAAATCTTGCCTTTGGTAGATGGGTCAGGGGCTATCAATATGTAGATCCACTGAGGGCATGGTATGCATAGTCATGAAAAGGTGTACACGGGTCGATAACACTCCACTTTTGATGGTCGTGAGTGGTTATGAGGATCCCAAATTATCCGGGCCACGAAGTCTGTCATTTGGGAAGGAAATGTCTGGACATGTTGGGCATACTTGGTCCTGGTTGTTGTTAATGATTAGAGAGCTCTCTACGCTAGTTTATTTTTCACGCAGGGTTGTACCTTTACTTCATGCAGTTTAATGTCGTGTGGTAAGGACGAAGTACTCCTAGTTTAGCAGTCATATAGATCGGACCATTGGGTGACTATTTCTCTAGTCACTCGAAGGATAACTGAGTTACCATGCTCTGATATAATCTGAACAGGGTAGGGATGAAGGTTGTAAACTATAACTCTGAGGTTTCCCGGATTAGGAGGTGTGGTGTGGGGGCCTTGAGGCCGGTAAGCGTATGGAGCTAGGAAGAGTACCACCCAAGGAAATATTGCCTTTGATGGATGATCCAGGGGCTATCATTATGTAGAGCCGCTGAGGGCACGGTATGCATAGTCGTAAAAAGGTGTCCTCGGGTTGATAACATTCCACTTCTGATAGACATGAATGATTTTGAAAATCTGATATTGCTCATAGTACAGAGTTCGGCATGTGGGGATAATGGTGTCCGAGCATACAAGAAACATCTTCACTACAATTTTCCGTTGAGTCACAGTAGCCTAGTCCTAGATTGATGTTCGTAGAAGCAGGTTGTCATGTGAACCACGAGCGGATACATAGGCTAACCGGGTTAGGATACCCTGGTGATTTTGGATGTAAAAAGGGGATGAACTTATAAACAATTGTTCCATAATCTTCTGGATCATGAGGTATGGTATGGGGGCTCTGAGGCCAGTAAGTGTACAGAGCTAGGAAGAGTGTCACCCGGGGAAATTGTGCCTTTGGTAGAAAAGCCAGGGGCTATCAATATGCAGAGCCGACGAGGGAATGGTATGTATAGTCATGCAAAGGTGTCCATGGGTCGATGACTTTCCACTTCCGATGGCCATGAATGGTTATGAAAATCCATAATTATCCGGGCCGTGGAGTCTGATGTATGGGGAGGATGTATCCAAATGCGCAAAGAGTATTTCCACCTCGTTTCTCCATACATCTTAGGTGGTTCGCGATGAACTCTGTGCAATTTAACGTAATGAGGTGAGGATGCGGTCTGTGCAGTTTAACGTCATGCGGTGAGGATGATAAATACACCTTGTGCAGGTCTGGTCCATACACGGGGAAAGGCTAACTTTTATCTTTTATTATCCATGTAGTTTAACATCATGCAGATAGGACTTAAAAATACACCCCGTGCAGGTCTATCCCATACACGGGGGAAAGGGGCATTTTTAAATCTTTCTATCTATTCAGTTTTACGTCGTGCGGTAAGGACGAAGAGTACACCTCATTCCAGTCTAGTCCGTACACAGGGAAAAGGGAATTTTTATCCTTTATTTTGGGGGATGGGACATGATGGGGAACCTTGGAATCACTAGGTATCCTATGAGGGTAGGAATCAAGCCGCATGTAGTTCTCTGGAAGAAGTACACCACGTGCAGGGCTGGTCCGTACATGGGGGGAAGGGGGCATTGGTAACTCTTATTTGAGAGGTGGATGCGCCAGGATGGGGAACCCTAGAATTTCTACATATCCTACGTAGGTAGTAATCAATCCGCATGTAGTTCTCTGAAATCCATGCATTTTAACATCGTGCGGTGAGGATGAAGGATACACCTCATGCAAGTCTCATCCGTACACGGTGGAAAAGGGAATTTTTAAACCATATTTTTTTGGGCGGGATGGATGGGCCAGGATTGGGGACCCTGGCGTCCCTACATATCTTGTGAGGGCAGGAATCAAGCGGTACGTAGTTCTCTAAAAGGAGTACACCCCATGCAGGTCTGGTCCACACACGGGGGGAGAGGGAATTTTTAAAACTTCTTGTCCGTGCAGTTTAACATCGTGCGGTGAGGAAGAACTTCTCTTTGTTTATGGTCCTAGAGTTTGGACCATTGGGTTCTTGGCAGTTTAACGTCATGAAGCTTGGACGAAGAATACACCCCGTACAGGTTTGGTCCATACATGAGGAGAATGGGTAGTTTTTAACCCTTATTATCTGTGCAGTTTAATGTCGTGTGGTAAGGATGATGAGTACACCCCATGCCGATCTGGTCCGTACATGGGGGAAAGGGGGCGTTCTTAACTCTTATTAGTTGTGCAGTTTAACGTCGTGCAGTAAGGACGAAGAGTACACTTGCTCTTAATGTGAAATACTTATTTAGGAATATCACATTGGTAGGAGCCGTGGTGAATTGCTCATCCATGGAGATCAGGGTATATGCTCCGTTGGAGTAGACCTTGTGTACAGCGTATGGTCCCTCCCACTTGGGATCTAGTTTTGGAGGTTTCCTTCTAAGTATCATTGGGGTCTAGAGGAACAATACCAGTTCTCCTTCCAAGAAAGACCAAAGACAGACCTTTTTATTGAAGGCTCGTGCAATCCGATTCTGATAGACCTACAGATGGTGCAAAGTGTGCATCTGCTTCTCGTCCAGCTGTTCCAATTCACCCAACCAATTTTCTGATTGCTCGTCATCAGATAATTGATCACAGATGGCAACATGGAGTGAGGGAAGTTGGAGTTCAATGGGCAGGACCACCTCTGTGTCGTGCACCAATGAGTACGAGGTAACCCGAGTAGTGGTGCAGATTGTGGTTCGATAAGCCCACAATGCATGGAGGAGTTTATCCGGCAATAACTTCTTGTATTTGTCCACCATTTTATGGAGAATGTTGGATTGGGTATTATTGAAATCCTCTATCTTTCCGTTGGCCGCCGCATGGTAGAGGGATGAGTGGTTAGCCTTGATACCATACTCTTGTTATAGTTTCTCCAATTCAGAAGAGCAGAAGTTTGTGCCATTATCTGTCAGTATGGTATGAGGGACACCAAATCTGGTGATGATATTGGTTTTCACGAAGCTGACAACACTTCTTGACCTGACTTCCTTAAGGGGTACGGCTTCTGCCCATTTGGAAAGGAATTTTGTCGCCGTGAGGATATACTTCAGCTGTTTGGCTGTGGCGGGGGGATATGGTCCTACAACATCCATTCCCAAGATGGAAAATGGGTAGGAGTACTTGGCATGATGAAGTAACTCCAGGGGTTGGTGTATGAAGTTGGCATGAATTTGGCACGAGTGTAATTTTGTGGTAAAGTGCTCGCAATCTCGTGCCACTGTGGGCTAATAGTACCCGAGCCTTCGAACTTGATGGGAAAGCTTGGTGCCTGGATGATGTGCTCCACATACTTCGGCATGCACTTCAATCATGATGGTGGCGGTTTCTTCTCCGTCAATGCATCTGAGGAGGACTTCGTCGAGGCCTTGTTTGTAGAGGACCTCTTTCTGACCCACGCCACTATATAGGACAAAGTTGCTTGCCTTTCTCTGTATTTGCTCTCGTTCAGCCCTATCTGATGGAAGTTCTCCCAATTGAAGGTAGTTTGCAATGGGGGTCATCCAGCTGGTGGCGGGAGCATATGGCTTGGTGACAGGACTGAGTTCGTGGATTTCTTACGTCTTAGCCTGAACATATGGCAAGACTATTCGACAGTGAGCAATACTGATGATTGTTTCATCCCGATCTAGGTCAGTCAGGGCTGTGGTCGCATTGTCCAGTGCATCGGCCTAAGAATTCTGGGACCAGGGAATATAGGTCAGTGTTGGTTCCATGGGAAATTCTGCCATTAACCCTCAAACATAGTCAAATAGGGGAATAAGCTCCACTTTTCTGATAGCATAGTCACCATTGACTTGCTTGATGACCAGTTCTGAGTCACCTTTTACCATAAGGTGTTGTACTTATTCCTGGAGTGCGAGCTCCAGGCCTGCAATGAGGGCTTGATATTCCACTTCATTGTTTGTACATACTTATGATAGGGCGAAGGAATATGGAATGATTTCCTTTTCCAAGTACATGAGTATTATCCTTAAACCCACCTTGTTAAATTTGGGGTCTTCCATCCTCTTCCCGGTTGGGCTTCAGGATGCGCCATCAAAGTACATTTCCCATGTTGGGATCTCCTCTTGAACCTCGAATATGTCTTCATTGGGTAGTTCAACATCTGGTATGGCGATCCCCATTGAGGGGTGATCTACCAGAAAGTCTACTAATGCCTGACCCTTAATGGCCTTCTGAGGCACAAACTGGATGTCAAACTGTTGCAGGATGACTACCCATCGAGAGAGGTTCCCGGTTAGCATTGGGCGGGTGAGGATATACTTGAGCATGTTATTACGCGAGACCAAATGGACTTCATGATGCTGCAGATAATGTCGAAACTTTTGATCCGTGAAGACCAAGGCTAAATAGCTCTTCTAAATGTTTGAGTATTGATTCTCAGCATCGATCATTGTTCGTCTAAGGTAATAGAGACTGTTTTCACTACTATTGTTGTTCTTTTGTGTGAGGAAGGCTCCCAGTGACCACTCTAGGGCCATCACGTATAGGAGGAGAGGTCTTCCTTCAACCGGGGGAATGAGCACCGGTGGGATTAAGAGGTACCTCTTTAGGCTGTCAAACACCTCTTGGTAGTCATCTATCCATTGGTACGTACCTCCCTTCTTCAATAACCTGGTGAAGGGAAAGTATTTTCCTGCCACGTTGGCTATGAATCTCCTGATATAAGCTAGGTTCCCTTGGAATGCTCTCAACTCATTGAGGTTGCGGGGAGGTGGCAGGACAAAGATAGCTTTTTTATTCTCAGGGTTGACTTCGATGCCGCGATGACATTCAACAAAGCCAAGGAATTTCCCTAAGGTAACCCTGAAGGCTCACTTCAAGGGGTTCATCTTTAGGCTATGCTGTCAAAGCTTTTTGAAGACGGTCTCAAGGTCTGACAGGTGATCTGAGTGCTATCTTGATTTGATCACCAATTCATCTACATAAGATTCAACAAATCTCCCCAGGAGTGGTTTAAAGATATGATGCATGGTGCATTGATATGTGGCGCCAGTGTTCTTGAGACCAAAGGGCATAACCCTGTAACAGAATACTCTTTGGGGGGATCTAAAGGTGGTGGATTCTTCATATTCTTGGGCCATCCTGATTTGATTATATCCATAATTTCCATCCATGAAGGATAGAGCCTCATACCTGGCCGTCGCATCGATTAATAACTCAGTGATTGGGACCGGGAAGTCATCTTTCAGGCAATGCCGATTGAGATCTCTGAAGTCAATGCAGACGCGGATTTGCCCATTCTTTTTCTTGACGGGGATGATGTTGGCCAAACAAATGCGGGATTGGACCTCCCGAATGAAGCTTGCTTTAATGAACTTATCGACTTCAGCCTCTATTTTGGCAGCATGTGAGGGATGTGTCCTTCTGGATGCCTTTTTATATCCCCAGTGGTCTTTTGGAAGACCCGGGTGATGTTTCGCCACTTCAGAATTGATTCTCAACATTTTTGTGCAATTCCAAGAAAAAACATCCCGATGTTGCTTCAGGAAATAGTTATATACCTCGTGCTCCTTGGGGGACATGGCTGCACTAATGAGAGTGGGCCTCGGGTCTACCTCGGTACCCAGGTTTATTTCTCTGAGCTTGTCCACAATGGTGGAGATACCTTCCTCAAATACAGGAGGTGCATCCCTGAGATCTTCCTCCTCTTCTTCTCCCAAGTCCTCATCTTCTTGATCCGATGGGGGGAGAGTTTCTAGTCTGAGCCTTTGAGGGTTTGAGGGAGAGGCATCGTGGGCATCCCCGCTTGAGTATTCTTCCCCATATCAAGGGTTGGCAAACGTTCCCACATCGTCGTGCTCGACCGTCGTGGCTTAAGTCATGAAGAGAGCTGAGTGTGTGTCCAGACTTGAACCCCTTCTCTCAATATGGTTGATGGGAAAAACGTAGTCTCTACCAAGATGCCTGAGGGGGTTATTAGGAACCTTTTCCAGAACATTTGGAGGGGGATCCAGTCGACACTATCGACCAAAGTCTTCATTTTTCTTTTTCTCATAGAACCCGGCATCAATTTAATATGACTCGGAGAGCTCGAAAGGGGCCTTGTCGGCATACAATGTCCCACTTTTCCCATTGACACAGTACTTAATACACTGGTGGTTAGATGAAGGAATGAACATGTTCTTATGGAGCCATGACCTTCCCAGTAGGGCATTGAATGTTATGCTCTTCCGGACCACCAGGAATTCTGTGTAGGCTACCAGGTCAACAAAATGGTTCTTTAGCTTAATTTTTCCCATTGGTTTCTACTCGCTCTTTTCGTAACCCAACAGAGTTGTGGCCGAAGGTATTAGGTCATCCTCACTATAGCCCAACTTACGGAGTGTCCGTAGGAGAAGGAGGTTAACTCCAGAGTCATTTTCTATAAAGACTTTCCAGATCTCAATACCATTCAGTGTTCCAGACACATATAGTGGTCTGATGTGTCCTTCCATGATAGTATCTTCATCCGGATCGGTGAAGGAAATTACTGCATTGCATTCAGTCAGGCCAGCCTCTCTCCGGTAAATCTTGGCGGCAGCTACCTCGGCTTGAAACTCCGGGGGTCTGATCAATACTTCTATTAGTGCCTCCCTGAGGTCTGCTGATAGACATAGGGAATCGAGTATTGACAGCTTGGCTGGTACCAATGCCAGCTGCTTAAGGATATCGTATTTCTGCTCCAGCGGCCGACGCTTCTCCATTGGCGGGAGAGTCTTAGTAGGTGCTTTGGGTGCTGGAGCATTTGACGAGGAGGAACCGGCCGCAGGGTCAGATATCGATGGTGTTCCTGCGTTTTGAGTACATGGCCCGGTCGGTCTGTTTGTGCACACTTGGCGTCCAGACACTTTCTCCTCCTCTGGTGGGTATCGTAGAACAACAGGGCCAGAGTGGATGCTTGTAGAGGTGGAGGGGCATTCTTTCTCCTACTGAGTCTGTTGAAGGGCTCTCCCATGAGTTTTTGTGATATTAACAGTTTGGGCCGGGGTCCAACCATAGGGTTGGTTTTGGCCATGGCTGCACCTCCCTTGGTATCCCCTACCTCTATGATTTCTCCTCCCAGATCCTTGTGCAGGGAACTCGGGTTCATAACTTTACCCTTCATCAGGGGACGATTCCATGAGATGGATGACGTTAATAGAACCAAATATTGACTCTTCATCCTCTGACAGGTCAACCTGGTCGGTTGTCCCTGATGGTTCCATTTGGTGGGTCGGTGCCCATGGCGCCAAGTTCGAGGGCATGAAATCTGACAGCGTCGGGGCTATCTTTGGCCTCATTGCAGACTGATCCTCTTACGCTTGTCTCCTCCTTCGATTACACCTGGATGACCAACTTGTGGCGGGTTGTGAGGCTGATACTGTTGGTTGTGCAGCATCAGGGGCTATTGGCGGCAACACTGGCTATTGTAGTTGGGCTCTGATTATGCCCTGGGCTCGGTTGATAGTCTTCTGAGTCATCCAGTCATTAAATTTCTACCCCTTCTTGCTGGTGACTTTCTGCCACCCCTCCTCTTTTTCGGAGTCGGTGGTAGAGATTCATGCCATATGTGCTGGCGGTGGTCCCAGTTCGACCTATCCAAAGTCTACCATCCTCTGCAGGATGTCTTTGAAGATGAATAATTCTCGGATATTGTTCCCCCAACATTCGATGGTAGGCGCAATAATCTAGCCTATCATCGCGGCTGGCTTCTGCAGGTTTCCTTGGCTCCAGGAGGCGTAGAAAGTTGCAATTCATGGTGGAAATGAAGTATCCGCAGACTTGATCATCTTGAAATGAGTATAATTTTTTTCTTCATTCCTCAAACTAGTTCTGCTTCGGTCCTCTCTGAGTGTCCCATTTAGGCGGAGGCGGCCGCTGATATGTAGGAGGCCCTTGACGATTTGGTGGAGGCCTGAGCGGTGGAGCGGGCACAGGGGCCGGCTTGAGTGTGACAGTAGACGCTTCAGCTCTAGGGGCTCTTTTCGCAGGAGCCTGCGAGGCTGTTCGGGACTTCGAATTAGTCCACTACAGTGAGTCCTCAATTATCTGGGAAATGGCCTAGAGGTGGCGGAAGCTAGTGGTGCACTCCACTGGTATGAGCGGTGTCTATAGCTCATCTCGAAGATTGTCGATGCATATGGCAAGCAACTCATCTTGAGGCATTGGCATGTTCAGAGAGTAGGTCAGACCTTTCCATCTAGCGATGAAATCTGAGACCCTCTCGTTCTCTCTCTTCTTACAGTTCATGAGGTCGCTAACCGTTGTTTTGGGCAATGTCGAGCTGAATTGGAACAAGAACTACTGCCAAAGGTCTTCCGAGCTTTTTATTGATTGGGCTGGTAGACTCATATACCATACGAAGGTGGATCCTTGAAAGGTCTGCACGAAGTAGCTGAGTTTCAATGCTTCTTGTTGTTCTATAGTTCCCCTGAAAGGGTTGCAATAGGATGCATAGTGCATCAAATACTATTCTGGATCGCCCGATCCATTGAAAATAGGGAATACAGGGCTCCCAAAATTGGGTGGAGGTGGTGTGTTTCTCACCAAATTTGGGTAGGGTTTCTGCTATGGCTGTATCAGAGCGCGTCGACCTTCCATCGCTTCTAATTGAGTCGTTAGTGCCTCGATGGTGTTGGTGAGACCCTGATTTACATCCTGTTGGGCTCGGTCCTGAGCAGGTGTATCCCGAGGCATTGCCTGAGGATCCGGATTAGCCTGCACCAGGGGTGCGTGTGCTATTTGTGGCACCTTTGGAGGGTTCAGGCGTACTCACTCTGGTTTCTTCCTGAGTGGAGGGAAGTCTTGGTATTCATCCGGATCCACATTTAGGTAGTTGGACGGACCAAGCGCCTTATTAGGAAGGGTAAGCCTAGGACTTTGAGGTGCACTTATTGGGAGTGCATGATCTGGCTCTTCCTAGGATGCACTTCCAGTAAGGCGGTTCCTCTAGAGTAGCTCGGCGTTAAGCTACCTCAATTCTTTCATCTCCTCTTCCTATCAAGAAAACCTCTTTTCGAGCATAATTGGATTGTTTTTGTCGAGAGAATGAGGTGGGTTAATGGTAACCAGTCCTTTGTTCTTGTCCTTGTTTGAAGCTTGCAGGGTAGGCGGAGGGGGGTTAGCTGAAGGGGCGGCCATATTTAGGGCGTCCCTCTGGTTCTGGGTGTGCACACCTGGTGGTTTTTTGTGAGTCACAGCCTGACTGGAACTATCGTCTCCTGATCCCTCCTAATTTGTAGTATCCCTGGTGTCACCCAGGGGGTTAACCTCTATGACGTTGATAGATGCATATCACAGGGTGGAGAAGATGTCATCTTCCAAATGGGAAGGGGATCTCCCACATCTCTTATTGTCCTTCCCTTTCGTGACCTGGGATTGCCTTCGGACTTCTTGATGAAGGGTGATGTGGAGAGTTATTTGATGTGACCTTACGGTGCGCCTTACTCTCGGAGGGGTTGATGATTCAAATGAAAGGATAGTACAAGAACCACCCCTTCTGGTTGTCCTCCATAGACAAGAGAATACTGACTCTCGTGGGGGAGGTTGTTGTCGAGGGGGTAATAATTCCCCCAGCCCTGAGGGCTGGGGTTGGCTCCATTCCTTGGACATTGAGTCTCTTCCCATTTTTATTGGTCTTACAAGGCCATTTGTTGTTAAAAATGCCCCCTGCCCTGCAGGCTGGGGTTGACCCTGGATTGCGGCAGTGGCTGCTGCTATTGCTACCTGCCTAAGCTTGTGTGCCCCCATGTGGGGTTGAACTGGGTTTGGTGCCGAGTTCTTCTGTGAACCTATCCCTTTTGGGGAGGCAAGCAAATATCACTGATTGGCCTCTCTTAGATGAGAGGCCTATTGTATGCTCTCAGTTTCTTGATTCAGGAGTTCTTGAATAGCTTGTTCCCGTCGGGCCTGACACTTATGGGACTTAATCAAGTCCTGACTCTATTGGGTGTGTTTCCTTTCCTGAATAGGGAGACCACTCGATTTCCATCTTAATGTCATGACGTTGCAAGACACCATGCCAAACGGGTTCTTCTAGGTGGGGAACAAAGTGAAATGTAGAGCTCCTTGTTCCCCCCATCCCCTGATATGGACTCCCGTTGGAGCATCACCGATGAGGCAACGCAGCTGGTGCGGCGCACGGAGGTAGGATATCTCCATGATTCCTTTAAGTGTCTCAGGTCGATGTTGCCACACCAAAGGAAGAGCTTCTAGGTTGATGTGACGCAGGAGATCTCTTATTTTCTTGACGTGTACTTCATACCCATCGTAGGGAAGGAAGCTTGATTTCAGTCGGCGGAGGGTTGTCCATATATTATGGTGGATGTCGTGCACGCATTCTTCCAACAACTCTCTGGGTATGTCGAACTGAGAGGTGGTCATGGGCCAAAACATAACTGGTATATCATCCCTGGCCAGTCGTTTCCTCAAGTGTAGCATATCAGCATACTCCTCCACTAGTGATTCCTCCACCTGGTTAGCCCAACTGAGGTGCTCACTGATAGTGTGGTCGGAGGAAGTGGGATCGGTAGGTATTGAATCATCATGTGGGAGATTCCAAGGTGGTTTAAAAGATGAACGCGGCCCTGGATCGTCTCCTGATTGAAGAAGGATGTCGTTGGCGATTAGTTGGGAATCTGACATGCTTGATCCCATCCTTTGGAGTGCCTTGGCATATGAGGGATTTTCTGTGCTTGATTCGGCAGGGGAAGGACATTCCTGTCAATATGATATGTCATCGTGGGGAGGACCATTGCAATGGCGGCCGTAATGGAAAGGACTACCATTACTGCTTGATGCTTCACTGCATAGAGGACTTTTGCAGTGCACACCCTGGGAAGGACCTCCAAGGAATGTCGCAGCAAGGGGAGGACCTTCTGGCTGCGTAGCATTGTTACGGGGAAGGCCTTTGCAACAACTGCCATCTTGGTGAGGATGACCATCATGGTTTGATGTTCGGTGTGCATCCTGGGTAGGATCTTCAAGACACACTATGACAATGGGAGGACCTTCTTATTTCTTGGGGCCACTGCGGGGAGGACCTTCGCAATGGTGGCCGTAATGGCGAGGAATACCATTACTACTTGATGCTTCACTGCATAGAGGACGTTTGCAGTGCACACCCTAGGGAGGACCTCCAAGGCATGTCTCAGCAAGGGGAGGACCTTCTAGCTGCGTATCGTCGTTATGGGGAGGGCCTTCACAACAACTGCCATCATGGTGAGGATGACCATCATGTCTTGATGTTCGATGTGCATCTTGGGGAGGACCTTTAGGAAACAATGCAACAAGGGGAGGACCTTCTTGTTGATTGGGGCCAATGTGGGGAGGACCTTTGCAATGGCGGTCGTGGTGGCGAGGACTACCATCACAACTACGGAAATGGAGAGGACTACCATTACAGCTGCCGCAGGGAGAATATCTGCGCGATACATCCTGGGGAGGGCCTCCAGAATGTACCACAACGAGGGGAGGTCCTTCTCATTTCTTGACGTCTCTACAGGGAGGACCTCCATTATCAGGGTGGTGAGGACTACCACTGTGATCTAATGCCCGACTACACAGGCTGTCGTTGCAACGTAACCCCTGGGGAGGACCTTCAGGGTGGGCCACGAAAAGGAAAGGGCCTTCTTGTCGTGATGAGACGTCACTGCGGGGAGGGCCTCTGTAGTTGAGACTCTGAATGCAAGGACTACTGTCATAATCTGTGGTCCCACTGCATGGAGAGTGCTTGCAGCGTATACCCCGGGGAGGACCTTCAGGGTGGACTGCAGCAAGTGGAGGACCTTCTTGCTACTCGATCTTCTGGTCATGTTTAGGGTTTCTGCGACTCGCATCAGAAGAGTATCTCTCATGATCGATCGTTATATGACCGCATCGGAGGCCCCTGTGGGTGCTCTGGGGAGGACCTTCAGAGCTGCTGGTAGCAACATTTTGGGGAGGACCTTCGCAACTACTACTGCCACTCCAATAACATGGTAATGGGTGGGTAGGGTTCTGATCCTTTGATATAGGCTTAGAGGTGTTGGGAACCCCAGCCTCCAGCAGAGCGGATTCATGAACTCCCTATTTATTTTCCAGCTGCCTTCGGCGCGTTCAGGGCGCTTTATTGTGGGTAGCGGGGACTGTCTGCTGTTGACAACGGTCTTCACCTTTGGGTCCCAGACTAATTAGGTCTCGTTATGCTGCCAGGATATGTTGAAAAACATCTTGACTTTTAGCAGGGATATATGCCTGCTCTCGAGCATCCACTGTGATGGACGGGTGTCCCCCAGTTGGAACAAGTGAAGCTGCTTGATCCGGCTACCCTTGCGTCACCGAATATGGCCGGTGACCCTCCTGGGTGGGAGTAGGGATCTAGATCTTCTCTGAAGAGGCTATCTAATTTCTTAGATGATTCGCCTCAATTGGGGAGACAGTCTCATGGTCCCTAGTACTTTCTGTTTCCGCTGATGCAATTACACTCTGGAAAGTCTGCAAGATATGATATGGGATCAATACCTACTCCTCCATCATTTCCAGGATATGCAGAGAGACATCTTTGGCTGGAATGGGTATGAAGGCCCACTCTGGTATCGAAGTTGGAAAATCCTGCACTGGTCCTCCGGTGGTCAGTGGGTACTGACAATTCTCCTATGTCGGGGCAGGTGAACGAATCTGCCCCTGTGCCAGGATACGCCGGTTTATCTCTCCGTTTTCCACCACATCAGGGTGGAGGACTTTACTTGCATCCACAGGGAGCTGGACCTACATTTTTTGGTTCCCATCATATCATGTCGGTGGCCTTTATTGCTGGGGAGACGTGCCCGCCTATTAATTGCCACCACATCTGGGTGGCAGGCTTTGCTGATCGCCACCATGTCAGGATGGCGAGTGTCAGAAGCATCTGCTAGGAGCTGGTCCTACAGGCACCTGGCCGCCACCACGTCAAGTTGGTGGGCTTCATGACCCTGGGCAGGGAGAGCTGCATTCTGGTTAATTGTCGTCCTGTATGAGCGAAGGGCCTGATGGAGTTCGACAGGGATGCGCGCCGGCTCGTATGATGTCGCCATGTCAGGATGGCGGGCTTAGGAGGAGCAAACATGTGTAGGTTCCTGTTCATGGTACGTCTCCATGGCTAGGTAGTGAAGGTCCTACTGAGGGACCAGGGTGATAACCGGTCCTCGGTTATATGTTTTCCGCCCTCATCAGGCGGTCCGAGGGGCTGAAGCTCAGGGAGTGTGGGCCTGAATCCTCGGGGAGACATCCTCCCCGGCGTGAGGATGTCGAGTCACGGCATGACCGCAATGACGTATGATGGCAAGGTCCTTGGAGCGGAACCCCCATTCGGTGGGGATGAAGTCCTCAACGTCAACCTCATCTGCCTCCCTAAGATAAGGGAGGTACGCATTGTCCAGTTTCGGGGATAGACTCCCGAAACTGTTGGAGACAGCAACAGGGGCTTTCTGGATCTGCCTTTGCAGCTGTTGTTGGGTAGGAGACCAGAAAATCTTGATGGATTGGAGGGCGTGAATGGCCGCCTCCACCATGGGAGAGTACCTTTCATGTGGTACTCTCGGATCAGTGTGTCTGTTTCCTATGGAATTGGGAATGACCTCGTTGATTGAGGGTTCAAACATTCCAATTAGTTTCTAACGAGTTTGTTCGTAGAACTGAAAATATCCAGTGATTCCATATCCATTTGGACCTACTTTTCAAAGGTAGGCTCTCATTAGTTGTGGACTGATGAGGCTTAGGAATTTGCATTGGTCGAGAGGATGGGGGGTCGGACTCATCACACCTTTTTTAGGGGAATTATTGTCTACTCTGGGACTCTCTTTATAGATTTAAGTTATGTACGTGAATCCTTATTACATTACCAAGTATAAAATGAGCTTTCCTTTAGATCTAACAATCAATGATTGATATGTAGGAAATTTAGAGAATCTTTTATATGTATTCGAGGTTCTTCATAGATAGATAATCATATGCATTTATTAGCGATTCTTAGTCAATGGTATCCTTAAATACATAAAAGTCTATTGGTCATTATGATGACCATACTGGTTTTAAAGCCACTCAGTGGGGAACTTGATGTTTATTATCATTTAGAAGGACATGGATTATTTCAGAGTTGGGATCATACCTGCAGATGGGCTACCTATGTATCCTTTGTTCAGAAAAGGATTTATAACCCATGTATTTCGAGTAAGGGAGTATGATGTTTATGTATGATTGATGGCTCAAAGAAAGATTTCATAATTACTTTTACACTCTATGATCACGTAAGTCATGCTCGGTGTGAGAAACAAGACATATTGGTGAAACTAGACAATTGTTCCATCAAAGATGCAATCATAGAAAATTATGTGAGGCTTATGTATGTATGACTGCCTAAATAGGTAGAGATCGGGACTTATTTCAAAGAAGAAGTCCAAGAACAGGGTCAATAAAGGTTTATGTTCTTTTATGGAGATTTGTATACTCTGACTTGGGGCTTACTCATGAGGAATATTCCCAAATTAGGAGGGGACTTGTGGTTGGGTTTTACTCTTGAGAAGGAAGCACAAATCAAAATTAAATTAATACTGGTTAAGATAAATTAAGACTGGGGCTTATTCCTGAGAAGGAGGCCCAGGTTAAAATATTTGAGAACTGGGGCTTACTCCTAAGGAGGAGGCCCAGGTTAAGGGACTTGGGGATTACTCCTAAGGAGGATTCCCATATTTATAGACTTTGATACTGGGGCTTACTCCTAAAGAGGATGCCCAGATTTGGAAATTATTATTGGGGATTACTCCTAAGGAGGATGTCCGAATTAAGAGAACTTCGAATGGGGCTTACTCCTGAAAAGGGGGCCTAGGTTAAGGATTCTCATCATAAAGGATGAGGTTCAATGAATGAAATATCTGACCTTGGTGACATTAAGATATGTAAATTAGTAGGTTTTAAGAGATGTTCCACATTATTTCTTTTCAGATAAGGAATCCAACAAGGAAATCATGTCATGAATGACTTTGGAGAGAGTTCTGAAGGCTTAATCTTTGAAGAGGATGAGTGGATAGGCATAAGAGAGGTGAAATAGACAGGAGGGGCACCCAAAAAAAAGGTGGCGCGCAAGTCCTATGTGGGCGCACAAGTCCTGGTCGCACAAGTATACTTGCGTGACACATGGGTACTTGCGTGTCGGTGAATCCTTAGAGTAAAACTTGGGTGAGGCTTGGCTCAAGCCCTTAGTTCTATCCTTGGATTCTTTCAGAAGAGTGGCGTGCAAGTTCTGTTGAAGGGGTAAGGCGGCACACAAGTTTTTCCATTTACCTTAAGGGATGGCCACCTTGGTGCGCAAGTGTTGATGAGTTTCAACGCTTAGGCCTGCCCCCCCCCCCTCTTAAGATCTTCCGTTCTAGGTAAGAAATTGCCTTATAAGTGTTCAGAAGCTTTGAGAAGAGACTAGGGCATTGGGAGCTCAAATCTGAGTTTCTGGAATTTTTCGTCCTTGACATGGGGGCCCACAAGGGGTATTTATAGGCCAGGGAATACCTTGGGTGATAAATCAAAGAGGGTGCACAAGTCACCTGTGCGACCAATATGCGGTGCGCACGTATACTTGTGTGACCATGATGAAACTTGCACAACCCAAGTGGGAAGAAATCCTTCTTCATGCCTTTGTCGATTTTTGATGTTTCTTCAAAGGATGAATCATTTTGGACTAAGGTATTTCCCTTTTTCAGTCGTTAGACTTTGTGAAGGAAAGGAGCGTCAACAAAAGTCCCCCCTTAGAGTTGGATCCGGAGTGAAAAGAGGATTTGACTCTGAGGAAAAAACAGAAACTAGGGGTCTTTGTGGTTGTTGGTAGTTTAAAGTCATTCATGTCGGACATAAAAATGGTAATGTTTAAGGTCGAATAGCTTTGACCAAATGGGTTAAAATTGACTCAATTACTTGACAACTTATCTGAAAACATCTTACCACACTCAAGTATGAAGGCAAACATGTAAACTATGACTTAAGAAATTTTGAATCTGAGGAATGATAAAAAAAAGGGCTAAAAGGCATTAGAAGAAATAGTTCCCAAGAATAAAGTTACCATTATTTAACAAACCTGTTAGGGGGTTGAATTATGCAGGGCCGCCTAAGGGCATTGGCTGCATAGTCAAATAATAGTATCTTTTGGCTTACAAGTCTGTTATGTATACTGTTTATACAAGGCCGCCTAAGGGCACGTGCTGCATAGTTAGGAAAAAGAACTCTTAGAAATTTAATTTTCTACTGCTAAAAATATAGTGAATATTTATGGAGATTCAAATTTTCCAAATCATAGAGTTTTCTATATGGAGAGAGGTACTTGAATATGGAGAAGATATTCCCAAGAAAGATCGTCTAAGAACTGGATGAATGTCACTCCTACGAAGGTCTGAACCAAACGTTTGGAAGAGAAATATATACCATAGATTTGAATACTTTCAGATCATGAAAAAGAACATGGGGAAAATATGTTAAGGATGGATATTTTTTTGCAGATCCTTTACATATTGTTGATAAGACCAATAAGGACAAGAGAGGTTTTCTTCCCAAGAATGAAGTTACCATTATTTAACAAACTTTTTAGGGGGTTGAATTACGTAGGGACGCCTAAGGGCATTGGCTAAATAGTCAAATAATAGTATCTTTTGGCTGAAAAGTCTGTTATGTAGACTATTTATACAAGGCCACCTAAGGGTACATGCTGCATAGTCAGGAAAAAGAACTCTCAGAAATTGGACATTTTGTGACCAGAAGTCAAGAAAAGGGTTATGAAGATCTAGAGGTATTTAATACTAGGATTATGACACATAAAAATGGGTATTTTCCACTGTATGTAGAGATATACAGATTAATGCTAACCATAATCATGTTGTGGATGGGTCCTGAATTGAAATATTGGACTTCACTACGTATCCCATAAGAATGGGAATCAAGCCATAAGTAGTTCTTGAAATATAGTTTAACATTGTGTGGGACGAAAGTGTAAGAGATCTTAGTTTAGGGTCATAGAACTCGGACCATTATAAGAAATACATAGTGTGTGTTTTCACAGGGACTTTTCAGCCAGGGGACTGAAAGTGGAATTTGGGTTTAGAACCAATAGACTTGAGGCTGGATCCGAGGGACACTCGAACGTTCCTATGTATCCCATAATGATGGGAATCAAGCTACACATAGTTCTTGAAATACCCTCTGTACAGATTTAGTTCGTACAAGTGAAGGGTGAAAAAGGGGAATTTAGTGAAATGATGGTTTGACCCAAGATAAAAGGTTCGGGCATTACCATGTATGTACATAGTCTTTGAAATATAACATGATTGGATATCAATGTAAATAATTATTTCCTCATAGGTGAGGGTATCAAAGAATTTTGTAGTTTACTGTCATACAGGACAAAAGGTGTTGTACAGTTTAACGTCATGTAGCAAGGACAAAGGTGAACCAATGTGAAGAGATTGGTTTTGGGCTTGAACCTCAAGAGGCTGCCTATGTACCCAACCTAGAAGGCAAGGATCAAATTCCACGTTGTTCAATTTATGAATGAATTATTGATCAAGTTGTTCTTGGAGACAATGACCTAAAAAATGATGTTGGGACTTACACATGGTTAGTGACCCAGAGAGGGTGTTATGGTTGAAGTTTACTCTAAGTTCACATGAGTCATACTCAGTGTGAGAAAAAAGAGGTACCAACAACCTTAACGATGCATAGTTTAATGTCATGTAGGACATATGAAGGGATTATTCGGTTTAAAGTCTTGCAGTTAGGACTATTGGTGCTGCACAATTTAGTGTCATGTAGCAGGGAAAAATACAGTTTAATGCCATGTAGGACTAAAAATGGGGATTGTGTAGTTTACTTTCATGCAGTAAAGAAAAAAGAGGACACATTTTAACGTCATGTTGGACAAAAAAGGGATGATATAGTTTAGCATCATGTTGGACGATGGTGAGAATATTTTAAGGTCATATGCATGAACCATTTTTGTATAGTTTAATGTTGTATTGAATGATTAAAGGGACACAGTTTAACGTCATGTTGGACGAAACTGTGAATAGTTTAAGGTCATATGCATGGGCCATAGATGATGATGTAGTTTAACATCTTGTTGGATGATAGAAATGCCAATAGTTTAAGGTCGTATGCATGGACCATTGGTTGTACAGTTTAACGTCTTGCTGGACGTAAGGGACTTCTATATAGTTTAGTGTCATGTAGTTAAGACATCACAGTTTAATGTCATGTTGGACGTAAGTGCCAATAGTTTAAAGTCATATGCATGGACCCTTGGTGTATTTTGTGTTCATACAAAATATTTCTCCAGAAGTCTGGAATTGGTTGGATTAGTGATGAGTTCTCCATCCATTGAGATTAAAGAATAAGATCCATTGGAGTAGACCTTACATATTGAATAAGGTCCTTCCCATTTTGTCTCAAGATTGGGAGGTTTCTTACCTGGTATCATTGGAGTTCTGAGAACTAATACCAATTCTCCCTGAACGAATGAACAAAGATGAACTTTTTTGTTGAAATCTCGTGTTATTCTATTCTAATAGACTTACAAGTGGTGAAGGGTGCACAATATTTTCTCATCTAACCATTCCAATTCATCCAATAGCTTTTGATATTGTTCATCTGTAGATGACTGGTCACAAATGACTACTCTGAGCGAAGGTAATTGAACTTCAATGGGCAAGACTACTTCTGTTCCATATACCAGTGAATATGGAGTTGACCGCATTGCAGTGTGGGTGGTGGTCCAATAAGCCCATAAAGCATGAAAGAGTTTATCAGGCCATGATTTCTTATTATTATCCACCATCTTTTGCAGTATATTTTAAAAATTCTTGTTGAAAGCTTCTATCTGGCCATTGGCCACAGCATGATACCAAGATGAATGGTTGGATTTGATGTTGTATTCTTGATACAACTTCCTCACCTCAGATGAACTGAAGTTGGTGCCATTGTCCGTCAATATGGTTTTAGGGACACCAAATTTGGTAATGATGTTAGACTTGATGAAGCTAACAATGCTTTTATAACTGACTTCTTTGAGGTGTATTGCCTCTGCCCATTTGGAAAAGAAGTTAGTACCAGTAATAATGTACTTAAACTGCTTGGATGTAGCCAAAGGATAAGGTCCCACTACATCCATTCCCCAGGTGGAAAATGGTCACGAGTATTTAGCTGTATGAAGTAGCTCTGGGGTTTGATGAATGAAGTTGTAATGTACTTGGAAATAATGAAACTTATTTGTGAAATCAACACAATCTTGTATCATTGAAGGCCAAAAATATCCAAGCCTTCGAATTTGATCAGATAGTCTATGTCTAGACTGATGGGAACCACAGACTCATGTATGTACTTCTTTCATGATAGCTATTGTCTCTTCACCATTAATACATCTGAAGAGAACTCCATCAAAACCATGCTTGAAGAGAATTTTCTCTAAGTGATCTGGGCTATCAAAAAGAGTGAAATTGACCACATGTCTTTGGACTTGTTCTTTCCCGGCTCTATCCGGCATAAGTGTTCCATTTTGAAGGTATTACCTAATAGGTGTCATTCATCTTGTAGTATGACCATATGGTTCAGAGGTTGGACTAATTTCATTGATTTCCTCTATTTTGATTTGAACATAAGGTGAAATTGTACAACAGTGGGAAATATTGATGGTTGTCTCGTCCCGATTTGGATCTGCCAGAGCTGTGGCTATATTAGCCAGTGCATCAGCCTGGGCATTTTGTGATCTTGGGACATAAGAAAATGTCGGTTCCAAAGGAAACTCCATCATTAACTCTCTGACGTGATCATACAAATGGATTAGTTCTTCTTTTCTAATTTTCTTATTCCCCATTGACTTGTTTGATTACGAGGTCTGAATCACCTTTCACCTTTAAGTGATTCAATTGTTCTTGAAGCGCCAACTCCAATCTTGCAATAAGAGTTTGGTATTCCACTTCATTATTTGTACCCCCTCCCAATAATGAGAAGGAATAAGGTAGTAATGCCTTTTTTGGGGAAATGAGTACAAATCCTAACCCAACTTTGTTAAAATTAGGATCTTCCATTTTCCTCCCTGTTGGACTTCTGGAAGCACCGTCAAAGTACATTTCCCAGGTTTTAAGACTATCTTGAATAAAGAATACTTCCTCATCAGGAAGTTTAATATCTGAAGATGTATCTTCTACTGAAGGATGTTCAGTAAGGAAATCAGCCAGAGCTTGGACCTTTATTGAATTTTGAGACACATATTGAATATCAAATTGCTGCAAAATAACTGCCCACCTTTCCAGACGTCCTGTAAGCATTGGACGACTAAGGATGAATTTGAGCTGGTTATTGCGAGATACCAATTGGACCTCGTGATGTTGCAGATAGTGTATCAATTTTTGAACTTCAAAGATTAATGCTAGGAATCACTTCTCAATATTTGATTTCGGGTTTCTGCTTCAAGCATAGTCCGACTGAGATAGTAGAGGTTGTTTTCATTCCCAACATCATTTTCTGAGCAAGAAAGGAACCCAATGATTTCTCTAGAGCTGTCACATAGAGGATAAGTGTTCTTCATTCAAAATGTGTCATTAACACTGGTGGACTCAAGAGATACTTCTTGAGAATAACGAATGCTTCTTGACATTCTTCAGCCCACTGGTAAGTGACTCCCTTCTTCATTAATTTGGTAAAGGGTATACTTTTTCCTACCAAATTGGAAATGAAACACCGAATATAGGCCAAGTTTCCTTGAAGTCCTCTCAATTTCTTTAAATTTTGAGGAGGTGACATACCAAGGATTGACTTTGCCTTCTTAGGATCGACTTCGATATCATGATGGTGTACAACAAAGCTGAGAAATTTTGTTGAGGTTACCCCAAAAACACATTTTAAGGGGTTCATCTTCAAATTATGTTGCCGAAGTTTTTGGAATATGATTTCAAAATTAGCCAAATGATTAGAACGTTGTTTGGATTTAACCACAAAATCATCCACATAACATTCAACAAACTTCCCTAAAAAGGGTTTGAAGATACGATGCATGGCACGCTGATATGTTGCGTCTACATTCTTCAGGCCAAAGGGCATTACCCGATAGCAAAACACACCCTGAGGGGCTCTGAAGGCTGTAGATTCTTCATTTTCTGGAGCCATTCAGATTTGATTATATCCAGAATATCCATCCGTGAAGGAAAGTGCTTCATAGCCAACTATTTCATCAATTAAGAGTTCTGTAATCGGTGCTGGGAAATCATCTTTAGGACAATGTCGATTAAGATCTCTGAAATCAATGCAAACTCTAATTTTCCCATTCTTCTTTTTCACTGGGACAATATTATCCAACCATTTGGGATATTGAAATTCTATGAAGAAGTTAGCTTTGATAAGCTTATCCACTTCCACCTCAATTTTGGAAGCATAGGTTGGGTGTGTTCTTCTAGAAGCTTGTTTGAATCCTCAATGTTCTTCTGGAAAACCCAAATGATGAGTGGAAACATCAGGATAAAGCCTTGGCATCTCTATATAGTTCCAATAAAATATATCTCGGTTTTTCTTTAGAAAAGAAATATACATCTCTTGCTCTTCAAGATTCATAGCCGCACTAATTAACGTGGGGTGTGGATCTTCTTTTGTAGCCAGATTTATTTCTCTGAGTTCATCCATGGTGGTAGAGATACTATCTTCAAATGCTGGAGGAGCATCCCTGAGATCTTCCTCTTCTTATTCAACATGTGTTATTTATTCTATTTCTACTTCCATAAGAGATGATGAAGTAGAATTTTCATGATCAGAAGAGATGTTGAAATTTGAACATCTTGAAGAAGAAGCTTTCATTTCCAACCCTATTGATGATGAAGGGTCTTCCTTGGGAAATATAGAGGAGATGATGGATTGAGAATCAACATCATCATTCACTTCTAACATTTCTATAACTTCTTCTGGCTAGGTTTTTGAAGTATAGACTTGTTGGATTTCAGTAGATGAAATGAAGACATCTCCATTTGAGCTTTCATCGTTGCTTGGTGAATCACCAATTTCTCCCATGTTGTCTAGATTGATTTTCGTAATTGACATTATGGAAGTTTCCATAAGAGTATTTTTATTTGGGTCTATCCTGTCAATTTGACTAATAGGCAACACATAATCTATACTCACATGTGTAATAGGTTTACTGGAATCTTTTCCAAACCATATAGATCATTAACCTTGGTAATCTCCCTTGTTGTGGATTTCTCTTTTCCCTTCATGTGATAAAATTCCGCCTCAATGTATTGATATTCACATGTCTTGAATAGGGATTTATCACCATACAATGTCCCAATTTGACCATCGAAAAAATATTTGAGACATTGATGGTATGATGAATGGATAGTCGCATGTTGATGTAGCCAGGGTCTACCAAGCAAGATGTTGAAGGCTGAGTCTTGATCAACAACCATGAAATCTGAATTGGATACAAGATCTCTAAACTAAGTTCTGAGTGTAATCTCGCCCAGTGGTTCTTCTTCATTTTTATCATATCCTTGTAACATCAAAGTAGGAGATAAATCAGATTCTGTGAGGCCCAATCGACAAAGTGTACGAATGGGGATGAGTTTGACTCTTGAACCATTATCAATGAAAACTCTTCGGAAGTCTACACCATTGACCATTCTAGATAAGTAAAAAGGTCTAATATGTCCATGCACGACATCATCTTCATCTTCATTAGTAAAAGATATCACTGCATGGAATTCTGCAGGATTATTCTCTACATGGTAGACTTCAGCTGCAGCAATTTCAGTTTCAAACTCCTGAGGACTCGACAAAGCCTCGATGAGTGCCTCCTGAAGATCCTTTGATAAATTCAAAGCATCCATAATTGATAAATTGGATGGTATTTGTCCAATTGTTTCAATACATCATACTTTTGATCCAAAGGTCTATGTTTCCCAACAGAAAGATGTGGTTTCACAGGTTCCTTAGAAGTTGATGCTTTGGAATTTGATGCATCTTGTACCAGGAAAGGAGTTTGTAATACTCCTGGCTTTCAGATATTATACTGATTAGGTATCTTTACTTTCTAAGAGGAAGAATATGGAACCTTCAACCGATCTTCCAGAATAATTGTGTCAGGAATGAGTCTACCTTGTGTGGAAGAACTTTCTTGTTCTTGTTGAGCTCATTGAAGGGATCTACTATAAAATCCCTCCTTTTTATCACATAAAATTTCATTTAATTTTACAAAACGGAAGATCTTTAAGGTTTAGTGTCTTGGAAACCAGGAACTTAAAACATGAAAACATAAAACATTCTTCTTAAACACTTTAAAGGCTTCTTCTCATGTTCATCATAGGTTCATTATTGCATCTCATAACCTGGGGACATACATCAAAAGAAAGGGTGAGCAGAAGTCCTAGTAAGGGAAACAAGAGAAACATTTTACATGAGAACTTGAGATACTTCAATAAGGTCATGAAAAGAACTTTAAGGCATGAGAAAGAAATCATGAGATATATCATAATAAAAATAAAATTTTTCAAAACTTGAAGATGTGGCTACAAAATTTAATATTGACAATAATTTCATTTCACCAAGGTCCATCCCCAAGGTGTCATTAAAAATTACCAAGGCTATTCACCAAGGTATTAGTCTAAAAGGTCATCTCTAGAGATTAAGTCTTTACCCAATGCATTGGAGCACTATCTGGGTGCACCCTTGACATGTATTTATTATCACATGAGAAACATATATCATTATCAATCATTTCATAAACAACCCATATAGCATAAAAGAAATGGGTTTCATTTCATAATCATAACGTTTTAAAAACTGCTTTAAAGACATGATCTTTATGTCACTTTAAACCCACGAGAAGGGAAAGCGGGTTTCATGTATGTAAATACCATAATTTAAAATAGATCATTTTGGTATATATGTGAATACCCATATAGAAGATAGATCTTTGAGTATTCACTTAAAAATAAAAGAACTTTAGAAAAAGAGAGACATTTTGAGACGAAAATTCTGCAGCATAACGGCTATGTTACAGAGTTTTAGAAAACATTGAAAAGAGAGGGGACATGGGTCAAACATTCATAAATGACACATAAAACAGTAGAGGGACAGAATATAAGGGATTTAAGAACAAGTTAATGAAATTAAAAAATATAACATATGAAATGAAGAACATGAAAGGAATACAAAATAAGATTTCTCTTATGAAAAGTTTGCAGCCTAACGGCATCACATAAACTTCAACCAAAAATGAATTGATGAGATCAAATAGGGTCTCTCATCATATGAACATAAAAGATAAGTATGATAGATATAGAGATCATACCCCAACATAATAAAAAGTAACTTGCAAGACTTGACATGGAATTATAACTTTGAAAAAAGAGAAAGGTGAAAGAACCACTTAAAAATTCGGCAGCCTAACGGCGCCACTTAAAACTTCAAAATACTGAATTGAAGAGATTAAGGAGGGTATCTAATCATATGAACATAAAAGATCAGTATGATATATTTATAGATCATACCCCAACATAATAAAAAGGAACATGAAATATTTGACATGAAAATAGATCTTGAAAACGAGAAGGGTGAAAGAATCCCTTAAAAATTCGGCAGCCTAACGACGCCACTTAAACTTCAACAAAAATGAACTGACGAGATCAAATAGGTTCTCTCATAATATGAACATAAAAGATAAGTATGAAAGATTTAGAGATTATACCCCAACATAATAAAAATAAACATGAAAGACTTGACATGAAAATAGATCTTGAAAACGAGAAGGGTGAAATAATCCCTTAAAAATTCTGCAGCCTAACGGTGCCACTTAAACTTCAACAAAAATGAATTGACGAGATCAAATAGGGTATCTCATCATATTAACATAAAATATCAGTATAATATATTTGGAGATCATACCCCAACATAATAAAAAGGAACATTAAAGACTTGACATGAAAATAGATCTTGAAAACGAGAAGGGTGAATGAATCCCTTAAAAATTTGGCAGCCTAACGGCGCCACTTAAACTTTAATAAAACGAAATGATGAGATTAAGAGGGGGTATCTCGTCATATGAACATAAAAAGGACATTATAATGAATATAAAATAACATCCTCCAACATAAGAACATGGAGCATAAAATAAATGACATAAAAGAGATCACTTGAAAAGAAAAAGAGGGGTCGGATCCCTTACCTTAAAACGTAACTCTTAAAACTCAACGGTTGGGACCTTGAGGGCTTGTGGGAACCTTGGGAGGACTCCTTGGGAGGTAATGAGACCAGAACTTCGTTGGGGGGAGTGGGGAGTCGAAATGGATGAGAGGATGGCTTGGTATTTATAGGGAAAGTGAGGGGACAAGGCATTAATGGCCAAGGGACACCTCACAAGTGGTTTTCTTAAAAGCATGCGCTCTCCCATGGTATTTCCCATGGAGTTATGACACATGGGGTCCCCCATACAATAATCCATCACCTTTGGTCGGCCAGCCCATAAAATATCTCATGACATCATCATGACACAGTTATGAAGTCATTAAACATACCGAAACCCTAAAACTATATTTTTACTATTCACTAAAAATTCAACTTTCTCAGAAAAATCCCAAAATTTCACCTTAACCAAATATCAATGCTCTGATTTCAAAAATGAACTCCATTTTATAAAAATAATTTTCTAAATATTTTTAATTTATTTTTTAAATAAATACACTGTTCACCGAAAATTCATTTTTTTCAGAAAAATCCCCAAAAATTACCTTAACATAATATCGATGCTCTAAGTTCAAAAATGAAATCCATTTTATAAAAATAATTTTCTAAATATTTTTAATTTAATTTTTAATTAAAAAACACTATTCATCCGAAAAAATTAATACTTGAATAATTATTTATGAAACCATTATTTAACCATTTTATTGAATCACATTACTTAATCAAGGTGCCTAGATTATATTAATACTTTCTTTAAGTGAGGTTACTAATCCATTTGAACACATTACTAATCCTAATCATAAAATCACTATTCATAATTTACTATTCATCAAAAATAAAGTTGATCTTGTTAGACTCTAAATTTCGTACTGGACAT
The DNA here is from genome assembly GCA_963277665.1 of Viscum album. Classification (NCBI taxonomy): domain Eukaryota; kingdom Viridiplantae; phylum Streptophyta; class Magnoliopsida; order Santalales; family Viscaceae; genus Viscum; species Viscum album. The sequence continues at coordinate 602,068,868 of OY728155.1, read as the reverse complement.
AATTGTAGGAGACCATTTTTTGAATATCATTACACGTTTTTAATTATTTAAGGTTTGCATAAACATTTTTAAAATATCCTTTTTTCTAAAATTCATCAAAAATATGCATACTATATTTATCCGGTCATTTGAAAATTCATAAACTTCATCATAAAAAGAAATCCCAATTTTTATTTAAAACAAAGGATTACACAAGGCAGTTACGGTCTCCTTACATATCCCTTTATCACACCAGCATAGGACCTATGTGTAAGGTGTGCTAAGGTGAGAGAATCTGAGGGAGGCTTGACCAACGTCGCACGAGTAGTAATTTCTATCAGTTTGAACTTCTCACAAAGGCGATTCCGTTCTAGCTTCACATGATGAAGTTTGGCTTGGTTTTTGTCCAAAGCAAAGCCCAGTGGTGCTACCTCCTTCCTAAGTTCTGTTAGATGGGCTTCGATCGGTCCAAGACTACTCGGTGAGGCCATCGAATCTTCTTTCTATATTAATTAACCAAGATTACTTGTATTTAGAGACAATAATCGAAACGTTTAGTTTACAGCGGTCATATTGACCAATGGTCATATAATAGTCAAAACCCAACGGTCTCATTTTAATTATACTCATGTTATCAAATGAAACATTTTTGTTGAGTATAAAAATAAAATAAAATAACACACAAAATTAGGAAATAAGATTTATTCAAAATTTCGGGTCGTTACAATCATCCCCCCATAAGAAATCGTGTCCTCGCAATTTTTAAAATTGGGTTTTGAAATTTCATTGAAAGTCCCACATCGGAAAAGGATTCAGTAAAACTATTACTTTAAAAGAAAGAAAGGGAAGTACAAAGGTCACCCGAGTTAACCCACACTAGGATTCCATGTAGGAAAACATGGACATGGAGGAGAAAACAAAGTGTCATGTTCTACGAGAGACTGATAGAAAACATGATTAGGAGAAAGTTAACCATAAGAAAATCCCAAACTTATGATGTGTGTAAACGGTCTTTGATTACCTAGTAGGAAACGTAAACCAACAACATTTTTGTTTTACGTTCCTTTTCATAATTTTGAGGAATTCATTTACTACATAGAACAAAAACATAAGAAAATATATCTACCTTCATGTAGAGTTTCATCCTTTAATAAGTATCTACCAAAACTAATCTTTTTATCCAAATGAGGAGAATTCAAAAACACTTGGTCTCATCAAAAGCACAAGAATCATCTTCTAGAGAATCACATAATCCAAAAAATATTAACCATCTATTTCTTCTATCTTTAAAAATTATCCCAAAAATAGAAAGGGTAAGGTAAAACAACTCTTCAAAAGGAAAGAATCCCATAGGAATGGAAACTACTTTTAAATATTCAAAGTTCCATGGTACTACCCAAAGTTCATCATAGACCATTCCATAAATAACGGTCCTTAAAATTCCTCATAATAAACAAAACTAATATTGAAACCCAAATACAAGAAGGATTTGTAACATAGTCTTCCAAAATAAACTTCATTGTTCATCTCCAAACAACATAAACCACTCCTAACATCTTATAACAAAAGTAGCTAGCCTAAAAATATTTTACCCAAGATAGGTTAATCATTCCCATAAGTAACCTAAATTACTATATGTCCACCTTAAATTCATCGATTCTTCAAAATATAAGTCAACCTTACTCCTCAATGAAAATACCGTATTAATCTATTTACCTCGATCATATAGGGTCCCCTAAATAGTGAACGTCTTCCAAAATAATAATCATCTTTTAATCCCCTAATCATCTCTGTCATATTAATACAGCAATTGTCGCATTTCCTATCACATTGGTTGTTGGGACATGTTCTTCCATTTCCCACCATTAACTAAGAACAGAAATTATAATTAGGGGCTTAAATACCTAGCCAATAATCATGAAAAGGAACTTAAAGCATATAAAGATAACTTGTAGAAGAAAATTATACCCTAACTTGTGATCCCCTAGGTTCCCATATAGGTTATTCATGATCATATATTCTTATGTGAATCTTTATTTTATTTTATCTTTGTTCCTTTAACAATGGTTTATACTAAGCTTATGAATTTACCAAAGCATATCCCTTGGGAGTGTCGTAACCAAGAGTGCAGCAAGGCCCGTTGTCGTGTACCAGTTCTCGTTTGAGTCTAGCTCAAAGCAGTGTTTTTGGGTTTTACCCTTATGTACATCTGTTCCAGAGCCACCTATACCTGCTCGTATCCAGATAGGGATGTATTTGCTTGGCAACCCATTACTCAATACTCACCAAAATACTAGGAATATTTCCTATATATAAACCTTTCTATAGGATTCTTCCTAATGTTTTCATATACTAATTTCCACAAATAACTAAACCATCCTTTGATACCAACTATAACATCCCGCCTTTTTATCACATAAACTTTCATTGAATTTTACAAAACCGAGGATCTTTAAGGTTTAGTGTCTTGGAAACCAGGAACTTAAAACATGAAAACATAAAACATTCTTCTTAAACACTTGAAAGGATTCTACTAATGTTTTTCCTAGGTTAATTACTGCATCTCATAACCTGGGGACATACATCAAAAGAAAGGGTGAGCATAAGGCCTAGTAAGGGAAAGAAGAGAAACATTTTACATGTGAACTTTAGATACTTCAATAAGGTCATGAAAAGAACTTTATGGCATGAGAAAGAAATCATGAGATATATCATAATAAAAAAACATTTTTAAAAACATGAAGATGTGGATACAACATTTAATATTGACAATCATTTCATTTCACCAAGGTCCATCCCCAAGGTTTCATTAAAAATTACCAAGGTTATTCACCAAGGTATCAGTCTAAAAGGTCATCTCTAGAGATTAAGACTTTACCCAATGAATTGGAGTGCTATCTGGGTGCACCATTGACATGTATTTATTATTATGTGGGCCACATATATCATTATCAATCATTTCATAAACAACCCATATAGCATAAAAGAAATGGGTTTCAATTCATAATCATAACATTTTAAAAATTGCTTTAAAGACACGATCTTTATGTCACTTTAAACCCACTGAAATGGAAAGCAGGTTTCATGTATGTAAATCCCAGAATTTAAAATAGAAAATTTTGGTATATATGTGAATACACATACAGAAGAGAGTTCTTTGAGTATTGACTTAAAAATAAAAGAACTTTAGAAAAAGAGAGAGACATTTTGAGACGAAAATTCTGCAGCATAATGGCTATGTTACAGGGTTTTAGAAAACATTGAAAAGAGAGGGGACATGGGTCAAACATTCATAAATGACCCATAAAACAGTAGAGGGACAGAATATAAGGGATTTAAGAACATGTTAATGAAATTTGAAAATATACCATATGAAATGAAGAACATGAAAGGAAGACAAAATAAGATTTCTCTTATGAAAATTCTGCAGCCTAACAGCGTCACATAAACTTCAACCAAAAATAAATTGATGAGATCAAATAGGGTCTCTCATAATATAAACATAATATATCAGTATGATAGATATAGATATGATACCCCAACATAATAAAAAGGAACTTTCAAGACTTGACATGGAATTAGAACTTTGAAAAAGGAGAAAGGTGAAAGAACCACTTAAACATTCGGCAGCCTAACGAAGCCACTTAAAACTTCAAAATACTAAAATGAAGAGATAAAATAGGGTATCTCATAATATGAACATATAATATCAGTATGATAGATTTAGATATCATAACCCAACATAATAAAATGGAACATGAAAGACTTGACATGAAAATAGATCTTGAAAACGAGAAGGGTGAAAGAATCCCTTAAAAATTCGGCAGCCTAACGGCGCCACTTAAACTTCAACAAAAACGAACTGACGAGATCAAATAGGGTCTATCATAATATGAACATAAAATATCAGTATGTTAGATTTAGAGATCATAACCCAACATAATAAAAAGTAACTTGAAAGACTTGACATGAAAATAGATCTTGAAAACGAGAAGGGTGAAAGAATCCCTTAAAAATTCGGCAGCCTAACGGTGCCACTTAAACTTCAACAAAAATGAATTGATGAGATCAAATAGAGTCTCTCATCATATGAACATAAAATATCAGTATGATATATTTAGATATCATACCCCGACATAATAAAACGGAACATGAAATACTTGACATGAAAATAGATCATGAAAACGAGAAGGGTGAAAGAATCCCTTAAAAATTCGGCAGCCTAACGGCGCCACTTAAACTTTCATAAAACGAAATGATGAGAGTAAGAGGGGTTATCTAATCATATGAACAGAAAAATGACAGTATAATTAATATAAAATAACATCCTCCAACATAAGAACATGGAGCATAAAAGAAATGACATAATAGAGATCACTTGAAAAGAAAGAGAGGGGTCAGATCCCTTACCTTAAAACGTAACTCTTAAAACTCAAAGGTTGGGAACTTGAGGGCTTGGGGGCACCTTGGTAGGACTCCTTGGGAGGTAATGTGACCTGAAATTCGTTGGTTAGAGATGAGAGTCGAAATTTATGAGAGGATTGCTTGGTATTTATAGGTAAAGTGAGGGGACAAGGCATTAATGGCCAAGGGACACCTCACAAGTGGGTTTCTTAAAAGCATGGGCTCTCCCATGGTATTTCCCATGGAGTTAGGCCACATGGGCCCCCCCATACAATAATTCATCACCTTTGGTCGGCCAACCCATAACATATCTCATGACATCATCATGACACAGTTATGATGTCATTAAACATACAGAAACCCTAAAACTGTATTTTTACTATTCACTAAAAATTAAACTTTCTCAGAAAAATCCCAAAATTTCACCTGAACCAAACATCAATTCTCTGATTTCAAAAATGAACTCCATTTTATAAAAATAATTTTCTAAATATTTTTAATTTATTTTTTAAATAAATATACTATTCACCAAAAATTCATTTTTTCTGAAAAATCCCCAAAAATTACCTTAACATAATATCGATGCTCTGAGTTCAAAAATGAAATCCATTTTATAAAAATAATTTTCTAAATATTTTTAATTTAATTTTTAAATAAAAAAAAACTATTCACTAGAAAAAACTAATACTTGAATAATAATTTATGAAACCATTATTTAACCATTTTATTGAATCACATTACTTAATCAAGGTGCCTAGATTATATTAATACTTTCTTCAAATGAGATTACTAATCCATTTGAACACATTACTAATCCTAATCATAAAATTACTATTCATAATTTACTATTCATACAAAAATCAAGTTGATCTTATTAGACTCTAAATTTCGTATTGGACATAATTGTAGAAGACCATTTTTTGAATATCATTACATGTTTGTAATTATTTAAGGTTTACATAAATATTTTTAAAATATCCTTTTTTCTAAAGTTCATCAAAAATATGCATACTATATTTATCTGGTCATTTGAAAATTCATAAACTTCATCATAAAAAGAAATCCCAATTTTTATTTAAAATAAAGGATTACACAAGGCAGTTACGGGGTCCTTACATAGCCCCTTACCACACCAGTATATGACCTAAGTGTAAGGTGTTCTAAGGTGAGAGAATCTGAGGGAGGCTCGGCCAACATCGCACGAGTAGTAATTTCTATCAGTTTGAACTTCTCGCAAAGGCGATTCCATTCTAGATTCACACGATGAAGTTCGGCTTGGGTTTGGTCCAGAGTAAATCCCAATGGTGCTACCTCCTTCCCAGGTTCTGTTAGATGGGCTTCGATCGGTCCAAGACTACTGAGTGAGGCCATCAAATCTTCTTTCTATATTAATTAACCAAGATTACTTATATTTAGAGACAATAATCGAAATGTTTAGTTTACAACGGTCATATTGACCAATGGTCATATAATAGTCAAAACCCAATGGTCTCATTTTAATTATACTCATGTTATCAAATGAAACATTTTTGTTGAGTATAAAAAAAATAACACACAAAATTAGGAAACAAGATTTATTCAAAATTTCAGGTCGTTACATCTACCATGAGTTTCTGCCTCATACAAAATTCTAGCAGAGGTATAATTGTAATAGTATCCTTTGAAGGATCCATGTCTTCCCCTGTATCTTGAGCTTCTGGAACTTCCTCTGATCCTTCTGTTTGATATAGGGAACTCGAGCTTATCAAAATCGAAACTGTGACTGGCATATGAATCTATTAATTGAGTCATATTAACAGAACCGAAGATCAACTCTTTATCCAATGAAGACTCTGCCTGATTAGCCTATTTAGGTTGTGCCATTTGGTGGGGCGGTGCCCGGTGCTTCGAAGTAGATGGCATAAAATCTTCCATAGTCAAAGACAACTTGGGATTTGACACGATTTCATCTTCTTCTGATTGTTCCTATTTCTTGGAATTATGCCGCCCTTTTGAGGATTTTCCCTCTGATGAAGAGGGTTTTGCTGTGGAATTCATGGAAGAAGACACAATTGGCTTCTTCAATTGCGTTCTCAAAATTGAATGAGTTTGGTTGATCATTTTTCTGACCATTAAATCATCATATTTTTGTGCATTTTTGTACTTGACTTCTTGTCACTCGCCTTCTTCCTCTGGATTTGTAGCAGTAACACATGCTACCTGAGCTGAAGAACCTTTTAATTTGACTTGTCCTGAGTCCACCATTTTTTTACATGAGGTCTTTAAAGACAAACCACTCCTGAATAGAATGGCCCAACATCTGATGAAATGAGAAATAATTGGGACGGTCTTCATCTCCTTCCTTGTTCGGCCTCTTGGGCCTTGGCAATTGAACCAAACTATTTTCCAGAACCAAAATGAAGTAACTAGGAACTTTTTCATTTCTAAAAGAGTAAACTTTGCTCTTCAGATCCTCAAATTGTCTCCATCTTTGATCTCTTTGATCATCTTGATGAAACAGCCTCTGTTGTTGGCACTCATGAGGTGGATTCATTCGAGAAGATGAAGGTTTTGAAGTAGAATCAGGTAAAGGTGCTTGTTTAAGCATAACTATAGTCTCTAATTTACCCATTCTCCTTCCTGAAGCTGGTGGAATTATACAAGATTTATCCTTATTCTTCATAAGATAATATTAAATCTGTTGATCGATTGAAGTAAGGTCTTGAAAACCCTTCTGTTTATTTCACAGGGATCAATGGTGTGCGTAGATTATCACGTAAATTTGTCACACATATTGGCAACAATTCCTCTTGAGGGAGTTCTAAGCTCAGGGAATAGGTTAATCCCTTTAGTGAGCAATGAAATCTAAAACCCTTTCATTCTCCCTTTTCTTACATTTTGTAAGATAAAAAACTGTTGTTTTTTGGAAAAGTTGAGCTGAATTGAAGAAGGAATTTTTGGTGAAGATCCTCCCATCCGGTAATTGAATGGGATTGCAAGCTTGTGTACTAGACAAATGTAGCCCCTTTTAATGACTGTACAAAACACCTGAGCTTAACTGCTTCTTGTTTCTGAAGGGTTCCCATCATAGGATCGCAATGAGAAACAAAATTTGTTAAGTGTTTCTCTGGGTCTCCCGAACCATTAAAGATTGGGAATGTGGTACTTGCAAAATTTGATGAGGGAGGAATTTCATCAACCCTTTCAGGGTAAGCTCACTTTTTTGGTTGAATTTGAGCACGCTTTCCCTCTATAGCTTCCAACCAAGCTGTTAATGACTCAATAGTAGTTATTAACTTTTGAGAAACATCCGGTTGAGCTTGGACCTGAACAGGTGCAATGACTGGAGCTTGGACAGACGTGGTAGCTGGTACTGCAACCAATGGCAGCATGGCTGATTGTTGTTGCACTTGACCCATAGGATTAGACCTGTGAGGGTGTGCTGATAAAGAAGGATATTATTGATCTGTCTCAATATCCACAACAAATTTCTTTGGCTGACTGACTCCAGCACGCTTAGGAGGAAGACTACCCTAAAGTAGTTCTGCATTCATCCTCCTCAATTCCTTCATTTCTTCCTCGTATTGTGCAAATCTTTGCTCTAGTGAGAGTGATTGGCCTTCTCCAGAGGAAGGTTATGTAACCTGATTCTTTCCTTTCCCCTTATTGGACACCTTTTGGAGAGGGAGAAATGGGTTACTTTTAGGATTACCTAGGTTCTGAGTAATCCTTTGATTTCGTGTACGCACACCTTCTTCATTTGTGTCTGTGCATACAACTTCTTGAGCAGGAACCTCTTCATCTGATACCTCTGAGTGAAACTCATCTGGTGGATCAGAAACAATGGCATTGATGACATTTATTGATTCATAATGCATTTCATCCCTTCTATCGGCATTTCTGTGATATTTTCTTCTTTCATTTCATTGATGAGACATTGCCTTTTGTTGATTCGATCCCTTAGGAACTTCTTGACGAACCGTAATTTGGAGGGAATCTCTTGATAATTTGGCTTTTCATTCTTCTTGAGGCTTATTCCCCAACCAAATTATGACTGACTTTCTCTGAGGGAGGGATTTATGATTTGAAAAAGTCCCAAGTCCGGTGGACTGGGGTTGTTCCTGCTCAAATCCTTGAATCCTATTTGTTGATTATGAGGGTTGGGTTAAAAGAGTCTCCAGTATGGAAAGATGGGGTGTCTCTTGACATGTTATATCTGATACCTTCTTGTAAGATCTCCTGATCTTTCAGACTTTATTCTGGAAATTATCTAGATGCATCAACCTTCATCCAATTTTATCACCCGGATCAAAATACTATTGGATGATTTCTGACACTTCTGACACTTGGTGATGTGCTTGCTCAAAACGAGAGGCCTATTCAATATTCTCGTTTTCTTGAGGTAGGAGTATTTCAACAACTTGTTCTCTGTATTCTTGATTTTGAAAAGAACTAGGTGAGGCATGTTCTTGGTAAAGCCTTTGATTACAAACAAAACCCATTGGTTGTGGCCGGCCGTGGGCAATAACATTGCATGAAACCACTTTAGGCGGGCTTTGCTGACTAGAGAGTACATAGAAATGTAGTTCTCTATGAATACCCCATCCCTTGATATGAATACTAGATGGTGAATTGTCAATTAACTGGCGCAATCTTCTTAGTGCGTCAAGGCATGAATGCTGAAGGGTTCTATGCTGCTTTTCAGCCTTCGGGTATCGAGAAACTGAGAGAGATGCCAAATAAATTTGGAGTTGTAACCCTTCTATTATCTTGACATGATTTTAATATTCATCATAAGATAATATTTTCTTTTTCAACTAACAAAGAGTTTTCCATATGTTGAGAAGAATATCACCAATTCCATCTTCCGTCAATATTTCTGGAATGTCATACAGAGAATCAGCCAAAGGCCAAAACATAATTGGCACTTCACCTTTCACCCGTTGTTTTCTCATATTCAATACTTATTCTTTATCATTCAATGTAAATTATTCTACCTGATTAGACTAGAGTTGGTGCTTCCTTACTGCTTCATCGGATTCAACAAGATTGGTAGAGAATTCACTGATTAAACTAGAAGATGAACGGCCCAGGGGTGGTTCGCAGAATGACCTACACCCCATGCTATCTTCTGATTAAAAAAGTGTTTCACCTGATAAGGGTACATAATTAGACATGACTGGCTTCACATTTGCAAGTTCCTCAAGATAAGAGGGATTTCTCGTCACTACATTGTCTGTTGGAGAATTTTCCAAGAAATGTGAATCACTACTGCGGAGAGGACTTTTGTAGCTAAATTCATCATCATGGGGAGGACCACCATGGTGGGTTATAGAAAAATATGAAACATTTTTCTCCTTGGTCGTCTAGCCACACAGAGGGTTCTTATGGCTCTCATCTGAAGATTAAACTTCGAGATCAACTGAATCGTCATGAAGCAAGACTTCTTGAGGAAGTATCTGATGCAGACCTTCGAAATTAATGTTCCCACTATTGGTAACTGAGGAAGTATAATCTTGAGTTGCAACAGATAATTGTCTGAGTGCATCAATAACTCCATCATCGAGCAAGGCCTTCTTACATATTGGCTATTGATTTCTTGACTGTGAAGGGAGGGTCTTCTTTTTAGACGCCTTCTTACTCGCTTTAGGAACCACTTGTTGACGAAATTGGTCATTATGGGCAGGTTTATGTGCCTACTCAGGAGAAATGATCAGGTTAGGCCAATTGTCTCCACTCAAATCAGGTGTATGTGACTGACTTGGCTGTCTATATGATATGGGGGAGTACACCCCACAACCCTCTTGGACTGGAACAGATGTATGTATCTACTCCGGAGTGAACTTTTGATGTGTCACTCCACTGGTAGGGATAGATTTATGTGTCTTTCCCTGAGATGTTTTTGAAGATGTTATAATATCCTGGCAGGCATTAGGAATATGAGCAGGGATTTTCTTCTGCTCTTTCACCATTGACAGAATGTGCTTGGTGACTTCATCACCTGGAACGAGGATATACGTCCATTCCGTGCTTGGAGTAGGTGTATGTGCCTGCTCCTATCCTCCTTTTCCTGTCAGTGAATTCTGACAGTACTCATGTGTGGGGGCAGAGAGTTGAGTCTACCTCCTGTTTGTCGCTGAAGCTTTCCGAATGACTTCTCCAAATGCTACCAAACGAGATTGTTGGTAGGCTTGATCAATACTAGCAGGTGTATGTGCCTACTGATTGCACGCCACCTAACATGGTTGATAAGCATCCTTCAATACTATCAGACGAGGCTGCTGGCAAGATTGATGAGTGTAAGCAGGTTTGTGTACCTGTTTACCAGTTGTCAACACATTAGGTTGGCGGGCTCCATCACATGTAGTCAAACAAGCCTGCTGACTAGCCGATGATTTATAAACAGGTGTATGTTTCTATCTATAGTACTCCATCGGAATTACCAGGCGGGATTGTCATGCTGCTTCCAGACGAGTCTGCTGGACAACGGGATTAAAATGGACGGGTGTGTGTGCCCACTCATTGCTTGCCACCAAGTTAGGTTGGTGGAATTCTCCGGAAATGGTAGAGATAAGAACTTACTCACTGTTAACTGGTTTTCTCCTTTGGTGGTTCTTCTTGCCTGCTCGGGTTCAAGAAACCTGAGCCTAACGCCTGGAGATGACACCCTCATCATGTTGAGGGCATGCTGTCACATGAGACTGGCAGTGATTGTTGGTGGGAGCCCTCAGGAAAGACTCCTGTTTCCTAGAATTAAGGCCCTGAGCGGCCTTCTCATTCACCTCCTCAGAATATAGGATGGAATGGTTGTTGCATTTCGGGGATAACGACCCAAAACGGTTGGAGATGGTGGTTAGCACTGCCTGCTTCTTGATCACTGTTCGTCACTATTCGGATGACCAGGGTGAGTTGTTCACTTGGAGGGCTTGTCGAGCAGCCTCCAGAGTTGGAATAGTACCATGTTGATGGTACTTCTTAACCAGTGCATTTGATACCCAGTGTTAAAGAAGCTGAGTAGGTGATGTCTTCCTCAGAACAGACGGCGATCCAGTAGGAGTAGCAGTAGATGCCTCCACAACAGAGGCATTCAAAGTAGAGGTATTCACAGGTGTGAATTTAAGAAAATCCATTCTTGTAATGAAAAAGATCTTGGAAAAGTGTGCCTATTTGATATAATAGTCGTAATCAATATAATTCCAGCCACTACATCTTTTGGATAAGCACATATATTATTGATTGTTTTGTTGGCCCTCTCATTGAATTTTAAATAAGGGCCTAACAAATAAGTAAAACATCATTTTGAATTGGTTAAGGTTTCACTTCGGGTTCACCATTTTTTGTTTCCTCTGTAATTGGGAATGACCTCATTTATTGAAGGTTAAAACATTCCAATCGGTTTCTAACGGGTTTGTTCATATAACTGGAAACATCCAATGATTCTATATCCATTTGGACCTAATTTCAAAAGGTAGTCACTCATTAGTTGTGGACTGATGAGGCTTAGGAATTTGCATTGGTCGAGACGATGGGAGGTCAGACTAATCACACCTTTTTTAGGGGAATTATTGTCTACTCCGGGACTCTCTTTATAGATTTAAGTTATGTTCGTGAATCCTTATTACATTACCAAGTATAAAATGAGATTTCCTTTAGATCTAACAATTAATTATTGATATGTAGGAAATTTAGAGAATCTTTTATATGTATTCGAGGATCTTCATTGATAGAGAATCATCTGCATTTATTATAGATTCTTATTCAATGGTATCCTTCAATACATAAAAGTATCTTTGTCATTATGATGACCATACTAGTTTTAAAGCCACTAAGTGGGGCACTTGAAGTTTATTGTCATTCAGAAGGACATGGATTATTTCAGAGTTGGGATCATACCACAGATGTCCTACCTACGTATCCTTTGATTATAAAAGGAATCAGAACCCACGTAGTTCGAGTAAGGGAGTATGATGTTTATGTATGATTGATGGCTCAATGAAATATGACATAATTACTTTTACACTCTAAGCTCACGTGAGTCATGCTCGGTGTTATAAACAAGAGATATTGGTGAAACCAGACAATTGTTCCATGAAAGATGCAATCATAGAAAATGATGTGGGGCTTATGTATGTATGACATCCCAAATAGATAGAGATCGGGACTTATTTCGAAGAAGAAGTCCAGGAATAGGGTCCATAAAGGTATATGTGCTTTTATGGAGATTTGGATACTCTAACTTGGGAATTACTCCTGAGGAAGATGCCCAAATTATGAGGGGACTTATGTTTGGGTTTTACTTCTGAGAAGGAAGCCCAAATCAAAACTAAATTAAGACTGGTTAAGAGAAATTAAGACTGGGGCTTATTCTTGAGGAGGAGGCCCAGATTAAAATATTTGAGAATTAGGGCTTACTCCTAATGAGGATTCCCAGGTTAAGGGACCTGGGGATTACTCCTAAGGAGGATTCCCATATTTGTAGACTTTGAGACTGTGGATTACTCCTGATGAGGATGCCCAGATTTGGAAATTATGATTGGGGATTACTCCTAAGGAGGATACCCAAATTAAGAGAACTTGGACTGGGGATTACTCTTGAAAATGGGGCTCAGGTTAAGGATTCTCATCATAATGGATGAGGTTGAATGAATTAAATCTCTGACCTTAGTGACATGAAGATATGTAAATCACTAGGTTTTAAGAGATGTTCCATAGAATTCCTTTCAGATAAGGAATCCAACAAGGAAATCATGTCATGAATGACTTTGGTGAGAGTTCTGAAGGCTTAATCATTGAAGAGGATGATTGGATATGCATAAGAGAGGTGAAATAGATAGGAGGGGTGCCCAAAAAGAAGGTGGCGTGCAAGTCCTGTGTGGGCACGCAAGTCCTGTCCGCGCAAGTATACTTGTGCAACACATGGGTACTTGCGCGCCGGTGAATCCTTAGAGTAAAACTTGGGCGAGGCTTGGCTCAAGCCCTTAGTACTATCCTTGGATGCTTTCGGAAGACTGGAACACATGTTCTGTTGAAGGGGTAAGGTAGCGCGTAAGTGTGGCCATTTCCCTTAAGGGCTGGCCACCTAGGAACATAAGTGTTGATGATTTTCAACACTTAGGCCTCCCCCCCCCACTTAAGATCTTCTGTTTTAGGTAATAAATTACCTTAGAAGTATTAAGAAGATTTGAGAAGAGACTAGGGTGCTAGGAGCTCAAATCTGAGTTTCTGGAAATTTTTAACCTTGAAATGGGGGGCCCACAAGGGGTATTTATAGGCTAGGGAAGACCATGGGAAAAAAATCAAAGAGGGCGCGCAAGTCACCTGCATGACCATTATGTGGTGCGCAAGTATATTTGCATGACCATGATGAAACTTTAGCGACCCAAGTGGGAAGAAATCCTTCTTCATGCCTTTGTTGATTTTTTATGTTTCTTCAAAGGATGAATCACTTTGGACTAAGGTATTTCCCTTTTTCCATCGTTAGAATTTGTGATGGAAAGGAGCATCAACAGCTTCCGAGACCCAGCGTTGAAGACGCTGGGTGGGTGACGGGGTCCTCTGTTGGTGAGGATGCCCAGTCGTCGCGTAGCCTAAAGTGTGCACTTATGAGTTCCTTCGTGACACCATTGGATCGAAGGGAGTTCTGTGTAGTACGTGTAAAACATTTTAACAAATACAAATTGAAAACCCATCAAAGCAGCATCTCATGATCCCATGCGTAATTAATGATATTTCTTGGCCCTCTTTCTGAGTATAAGGGGGAACAAGGTGGGATTAGGTTAAATTCTTCATGCTTGGTTAAAGATTCACGTCGGGTTCACCATTTTTGTTTCGGGTCAGTCTCGAAACGCCCAACAGTTCTGTATCTGATGACAAGTGGACCTGCTTTCCAAAGGCAGACATTCACCAGATGGTATGTCCAGTGACGCTTAAGAACTCACATTGGTCGAGAGGATGGGAAGTCGGGCTCATTGAAATTTTTTGGGGGGAATTATTGCATGTTCCGCGACTCTCTTATAGATTTAAGACGTATTCATATGTTCACGAATCTTTGGTTTATACCCAAGCATATTATCCATGGATTTCTCCTGATTGGAAATGGTCAGCTAAACATAGGGGTTCAGAATCATTTAAGCATGAGTTTTACCATCCCTCGTTGGATTAATGATTCCGAGGAGTCAGGACTCGTTGAGGCGGTACTAGGAGTGGCGCGGTGAACCGATGTGAAGATAGTCGGATCGAAGAGTTGTTGGGATTGAACCTCATGGAGGCTTCCTACATACCCTGCCTAAGAGATAGGGATCAAAGTCCACGTAGTTCGAATGGGATAATCGGATAACCGACGTGAAGGTGGACCCGGGGGTCCTCTAGTGACTGAGCTTGAACCTCATGGTGGCTTCCTATGTATCCATGTGGTAGGGAATCAAAGTCCTCATAGTTCACAATGGATTTGAACTTATGTTATGAGGTAGACTAGGGTGACAGATTGTGGCTTACACTCTGAGGAGGCCCATGGTGATGGATTGGGGATTACACTCTGAGGAGGCCCATAAGAGGATGTCATGGTTGATGCTTACTCTAAGCCCACGTGAGTCACGCTTTGTGTGAGAAACAATATGCGACAGGGACCAGATGATCACGTCGTGAAAGGTGCGTCTGTGAGAAGTGGAGTGGGGATTACACATGAGGATGGACCATAAAGTTGGGGCTTACTCCAGGATGGACACCCATAAAGTCGGGGCTTACTCCGGGATGGACGCCCATAAATTCGGGGCTTACTCCAAGATGGACGCCCATGGCGACAAAGCGTAGCGGGAGAGGGAAAGGGGTGATCCTATGCCCATCACCTCTCTTGTTCCCAGGGGAAGTACCGAAGTGCATGGGGACTTCCTTATGATGGGTATTTTGCTACCCTCTGAAGAAGGGAGAAGTACCCCAGCCCCAACAAGTGGAGGGTCAGAAAGGGGGCTCCCAAGATCAGACTCCACATTACTGTGGGAATGTGAACCCAGGAATGCTTTGGGAATCTACTCAAGGGTCATGGAAAACCCTTTTCCCCTATTTACCATGGTTATGTGAACTCAAAATGGCGTGCTGATGCACCTGAGGGTTACACCACACGGATCCGGTGGCTCTGGTGGAGGCCTCGACTCGGGACCGACGAGTAGGCCAATGAGGGAGTCACAGAGGATCATGCTGGATCGGAAGGATTTTATGTGGCTTGGGGAATGGGAACTACATAGAATTTGGCGGGCCATATAGGGATATGGGCGGTGGTTCCCTTCACGTAGGGAAGTTTTACGTGGTTGGAGAAGCCGTCCGCGAACCAGGGTGGTTCGTGGACTGATGGGCATCCCGCGAACCAAGGTGGTCCACGGCTTCGGGTTCAATCCATGAACCAGGGTGGTTCGAGGCTTCGAGTTCGATCCAAGAACCAGGGTGGTCCACAGAGGGTTCCATGTAGGCAGTGGCGGCCAAGGGTGGCGCTGACTAGAGGCTTGTCAGTCGGGGCTTCGCCCACGTAGGAGGGTGCTACGCGGTGCGTCAGATCGGAAAAGAGGCATAAATTCCCTGGTTCATGGGGAGTGCATCCGCGGAGGGACCATGGTTCACGGTTTTCTCTTATTTATTATTTTAGGTTCGTGGTTCACCAAGTTATTATGCACTTTTGGTTCCTTATTAGTTCATTCCCAGGTTCATACCTGCTCTGGTTTGCGAACCGGAACTTTCGAAATCTGGATCCTTCCTTCGAAATCCTTCCACACGAATCTGATTGATCTCCTCTCTGTATTTTTCTCTTCCCCTCAGTATCCTTTTATAGAGCAGGGAAAAGGATGTATCTATGGTTATGCGGAACCTTTTTCGGAGGCCCATGACCGAAAACCTGATTTACAGAGGACTCGGTCAATTCACAACTCGTAGGGGGCATTGAGCGCACCACCCCCCACGAACCAAACAATCTCCCCCGCGAACCAAACAAGCCTGGAGTGTGCTCCGTGGTCATGGAGGGTTCTGCCTCTATTTCGCAAACGACAGCAGATGCAGCTTGCGTTGGTCGACGTGGTTCGTGGCTGGTGCGTTTCGTGATGGTGGACCAGCTCGGCACCTGTCCTGCTTTGCGCCCGCAAAGGATCTCTGCCTCCATCTCACGAACGAGGCTGGTCCGCGGAGGGGAGCGGTTCGCCGAACCGGCCATGTAACACATGAGCTGGTTTGCAGACCGGTTGGTCCTTTTCCAATTTTGAGTATTGGCATTCTTCCTTTGCCTAATTCATTAAAGGGAATTGGGTAAAAATCCTCTCTCGATTAAAGGGGCCTATTATCTTCCTTTGCAGATTTTTTAGGACCGTACAAACTATTATAACATAGACATTAAATTTATAGGTATGAATAGTATTAGAAATGTTATGTAACATATATAAGGTTCCTACTCAATAAAAATTTATTGATTAGTATATTGAAAATAAGTACCGAATTTTCATTAAAGTTATTTTATTCTTCAAAAATATTTGTTCTTAAAAAAAATTTAGTTGGTTTTTTGTGAGAAAATATTATAATTAATTTATTGAAATTTGAGATATTTTATTTTATAAAAATTATATTGTTTTTTAATTCATCATTTCAAACTAATCTTATGGTAATTTTTTGGTATTTTCCTAATAATATTGATTTTTCAGTGAATAATGAAACTTACTGATTTTTTGTAAGACTGGATTTTTTTCCCCTTAAATAAAAAGTTAATTTATGATTTGAAATTAATATTAAATTAAAATAAATACCCTTTATTTATAAATAATATAATTAATTACATAGTAATATTTATTATATATTAATTTGGTATGAGTTATTCTTTGGTCTTAAAAACTACTATTTTCAAAAACTGTTTTCTTTGCATTCTGTATTTTAATATTAAATTATATTATTACCCATATAGGATTTTAATATTAAAAAATATATCTCATATTAGGAATCAGGTTTTTTATTTTTTTTAAAATATTTCCCTTTTTAGTTTTTGTCATTTTGAATAGTAACAATAGTAAAACAATTACCACGGTAAAGGTAAAATGAGTTAAATTAGGTTAAACATAATACGATGCTATCTCGAAATCAGTTAAACATGTTACAATACTTCTTTTTATGAGTTTAATTCATCAATAATCATCCCAAAATTATAAAAAGTGGGTAATTTTTCACTTTTTTTAAATTATGGAATTTAAATTATTTTATGTAAATATAATGTAAAAAATGATAGTCTCTTGATTTTAGTATTTTTAATATTTTTTAACAAGTATAAAAACAAATTACCTTTGGTTATAAGTGTTTATGGGAAGCATAAATTATTTTTTATCATTTAAATTTATTTTTATTTTTTATTTATGATATAATTCTCCTAAATACTTGTGTAATGTTGACACAATACTTGTGCAAGTAGTAGTAAAATCATGTAAATGATTTTAAAAACTACAAAAGTAATGTTTTTTGAGTTATTTTTAGTGTCCAATGAATTTTATATATCCATAAAACATATTAGGGAAGGTTTTATGTATTATATTATAATTACATTATTGTAATGTTGTTTAAAAAGTTAAATTAATTGAGTAGTTCCAAAAATAATATTAATGATGTTTTATATTAAACAATATTTTATTAAATGAATTTAAATTAATAAAAAAATTCCTTATACAAGGGAATGGGATATGGTTTATAATATTAACCATGGTCCATTTATTTTATTCTTTTATTTTTATGAACCCGTCTTGGCACATATAATGTAAAAATCATTGAATCACAGTAATCGTCAAAATGGTTAATGAGCTTTTAAAACAAATGGATAAGGTTAAAAAATTCATCAAAATTTTTCAAGATTTTATTGGATGAATTATTGATAAAAATAATCATATTATACTCTTATTATATCAATTTTATTCCAATTTTACTGGAAAATTAATTTATATTAATTTAATAATTTATGAAATTCCATGAATTCTCCTCCCTTAACATATAAAAGGGAAACCTCAATCCTCTCCTCAACACAATTGAATATAAATTTGGTTCATCTAATACATAAAAAAAATACCATACTAATATACCTCCACATGTTTTAGATGACTTATTTTGATCAGAATACTAACCTTTGTGGGCTTAAGGTATAATGAAAAGAAGGTTGTTTAAAAAAGATATATAACTTCTAACTGAATGTTTCAGTTTTTTTCTTCTTCAACATAATTTAAATATTATTAATTAATTAGGGAGTAATAACACCATTATATTACATATTATAAGATATTATTATGTTAATATCATAATTTATATCCACATATTCTTCTATAAAATTTTTAATTAAATTGTCATTCTTCTGTATGATGG
This sequence comes from Viscum album, assembly GCA_963277665.1. NCBI lineage: Eukaryota > Viridiplantae > Streptophyta > Magnoliopsida > Santalales > Viscaceae > Viscum > Viscum album. The sequence continues at coordinate 602,050,142 of OY728155.1, read as the reverse complement.
ACTACCGCCTCACAAACCGATGTAATTTGTCTCCCTCACCACCGCTCGTGACTATTTGTAAAAATTTATTTTATATATATATATATTATATCCATAAAGTAATAATAATTATGTAAATATAAGTTATCATCAACATTATTACCTTTCTTTCCATTTTAAAATGATGACTTCGTTCGTGTTTACATGTGAATTACCACCTCCACGGAATGATGTGTTGTACTTTTTATAACCAAATAAAATACCTGTAATATATAAGTTTATTTAAATAACTAGTATTATATTTGATATATATTTATAAGTATTGAAAAATAATTTAATAATTACCATCTTTCTGTCATGTTCATTGAAATAATGGAAATGCTACTCATGCATACATATGACCAACGTCTCCATGATTGTAACACAATTTTTTCTGTAACAATTTTTCATGGTTGCATTTAAAAGTATAAGTAATATATATAAATTATAAATAATAAATTATTATTATTATATATTTTATATAATAATGACCACTTTGATGATAATTAACACATCCATGCAATTTTGGAATTATAAACTGAACATCCTCAAAACACCTAATGTGGCCTTCAATTATTAAGTAATTATATATGTCATTAATATAAATGAAATAAAATGTTCAGATATAAGTTATTAATCCTATAATAGTTTCTTAAAAAGTAAAATAAGTGATATTAGTTTATTATACATTTGTTAAAGGGCATATTTAACATGTCTGGACTTGAGGTAAGGAATTCTGTCTATATTTTCCTTCTTTGATGCATGTTATAATATTGTACACTTAATTTATTTTATATGGTGTATATAATACCATTTTATATTTTATATCATGAATCCTTAATAATTCATGGTATTTTATATTAAAATTAAAATTATTTCATCCAAGTGAATTTGACTTAAATCTTACCAAGTGGTAAGGAGTATCTTAACCCAATTTCATTTCATTAGGTTATAATTCTTCTTCACTAAATTTTTTATGACCGGATTATGTATGAATTGATATCTAATTTTTTTTATTTTATATATCCACTTGTTCTATTTTTTTTTATATATTCTCACATAGTAACTTCCAAAGTGATGATCTTTTCATGGGTTTTCTTCATCTCAATATCATTTTCATTAGAAATGATTCTTGACATGCATCATGACTTCCTTGTACGGTGTAATTAATAAATCATGGATGATTTTTTTTAATATTAATTCATGAAACCATTGTATTTATATAACCATGTAATATTATTTATTTCAATGACTTTTGATTCAAAAATTACCCAAATATTAAAGGTTTTATTTTTCAATGTCCTTTATTTGCAAGATTTTTTATGTTTGAGGTTATTTTAGAGGAACTCGTATGCTCTTATTTTATTCTACTATTTTTATTGATTTTTTTTCAACATTTTTAGTTTCCATTTACTACCTTACAGATTAAAGAAACACTGATAAGGTTTTTTTAAGTGATACTGATCTTATATCTCTTTTAGATTGGGGAACATTCTATTCCATATCGATGTTTTATAAACTTAATTCAAGAATGTTATTTTATAAAAAAAATTATTTCCGAATGTTAGTCTAAATAATCATTGAAATTTTTTTTAAAAGGGTTTAAATGGAAATTTCTTAACCTTTTTCACATGGTTCACTTTTGAATCTCTTTACAAAAGTTTTTATGTAATTTCTATTTTAAAATTTATGATATAAATCGATTTTCACACCTTAATGATTTTTTTTTAATTTAAATATTATTTTATAGGTTTACATAGTTATTTAAAAATAAAATCAATTCCACAATAGTTTTTTATTTTTTATATTTTAAATTTATTAAAGGAAATTATATTTTTCCCTTTTTAAAATAAATTTTTTAAATGTTCTTTGAATGGTATTTTCTTTTTTTTTAAACATTATTTAATGATTCATACAATTCATTAGGATTATGATATTATGATACCATACAATTATTTCTCTAGATGGGTTATGTTGATTTTTTAATGATATTTTTATGGAACCTATTTCTTTTCCTTGGGTAAATTGATTTATACAATAATGTAAGTTATTATGAAATGTTTGATGATTTAAATGATAGATTACATGTTTTATATTCAAGTTTTATACTTAGACATTATTTATGATTATGGTTGATACCAAAAAATATTATATGATGGGTGATCTTGATATATATTATATGGATGGGGGATCCTTAAACATATTATTTGAATAGTTTATCCCAACATATCTCTCCAATGCATTGGATAATGTTCCTTGTATTTAAATTAAATAATAAGGTAGCTAATCAGGGAGGTTTATCTTATAGATTTAACTGTAATCCAATTATTTTTGGCATGGGTTATAAAGTTAAGGTTCCAATATCCAAACGTGGTTTCTCTATACTTGCTATGGGTATTTAATATTTAATTTTATTGAGGTTTAAATCACATGGATCATGATTATTTATTCATATTACTTTTTCATTTGATAAATTTTTATACCATGTAACTTGTTTTATGATCTAGGTTTCGATTGGTATGAATTATCATATATTATAGTCAGGAACTTTAATTATGACATCGTACCCTTATTCTCATCTTATTCTCATAGATGACATTCAATTGTTAAGGATTATGTTTACCCTTATTGAGAATTTGATCACACCCTTATTATGTTTCATTTTCCCTAGGTTATGAATAAAGTTTTTAAGTATGTTATTCTTAATAAGGTTAATGTATGTTAAGATCTTAGTGGGACATTATGTATATATTTAAGAACAAGATATTTATGTATCCATGTTTCTAGGTAAGAGTTTTTCCTAATTCATTAAAACTTTAAACCTAAAAGGTCATTGGGTATATAAGTTATCCAATATTTCATTTTTATGTTGTATGTTTTAAATTTATAAAATAGGGTCACATTTATTGATATCAAGTTATAAATGTTAAGATTATGTTTTTAACAGCAGATCTATGAGTGCTGGTTAGGGGATTTTATAATTTTTATAATAGTATGGTTTATAAAAAATTGGATATTATAATGTTTTTATATCTAGTTAACTTAATATTTATGGATACCATCATGGTTTATATGTTTAATGATGATCATAATATTAATGGAATAGATACCCCTTTTGTGGTTTTATGTAATGGTATTTTGAGGTGATTTGAAATATTTACTAGGTTTTAGGAAGAATACTCTATTGAGATTTAAATAACCCTTTGGGTTAGTATATGATTTTAATGTATGTTAATTATGGTCTATTAGATATTGGGACATAGATAATTTTGATGGTTGAAAAGTGATTAATTGATAATGTGATATTTTTTGAGTTATTAATTTTCAACCTAATGATTACCTCTCATATTAGTATATAAATTTTATTCATAATATTTTGGTTAATTTCACTAAATTAAAACATTATATGGTTATTTATCATTGTGATTAATGGTATTTTGGTAGATTTTTCATTGTGTTGTGGTATATGTAACCTTTTAGTTAACCTTGTTGTTTAACATGAAGGATTATTTGGGAATAATTCTATTAAATTTTTCATGATGTAAGAAAATTTTTATGAGATAAACTTTGAGTTTAGAAATTCATTTCTTATTGATACATTTAGGTTATTTTAAATATCATGTTATAAATTTATGGAATGATCTATGTTGAATGTTTTGTGTTACCTTTGAATTTTTGAAATTATTTATTCATGTGAAGGTTTATTAATTTTGGGAATTATCTTACATTGTGATAACCATTTTGTTTTTTGTTAATTTTTAATGATAGAAGTAATAGACTATTATCCTTTTATGGATCATGTGATCTATTAGATGTTTATTTTAGTTCTTTAAGTTGTAAAAAAGTATCTAGAATACTCATTGTTTAAAGAAAAAAGGAGATTGTGGTTGAAATTGATTGAAGGATGACATTATACTTATCAAGTAAGAATATTTCCTTATGTTATTATCCAATATGGTAAAAAAAATTACTCATCTCAAAAAATAGGAATTTTTTAGTAATCATTTTATAGAATTACATTCATCTATGAGGAGTTGATGGTAATCTTAATTCAAATTTATTTATAGTTTTGTGGTCTTTAACTTTATCATGACCACATTCTCTATCACTCTCCATAAATTGGACAATATTTTTTCATCCATGTCCATATTTTAAAATTCCAATAATTTTACCTTATTTGAAAGCCTATAACAGTGCTATTTATGATGACCTTCACATTTCCATTCCTACTATTTCATAAAAAATTATTAAAAAATTTCATGATGTTGGTTTTCAGTAAAGGTATTTTAAAATTTCAAACTATTGAATACCTATTTTAAGTTTAAATTTTGTGGATGTAGTTTTTTAAATGTGGGACAATGTAATATCCCAGGGTTTTAAAAAATAAAATACTATTCATTATAATACAAGACATACAACGTTGAGCCTAATGGAACCATGAAATATTGTTATTTAAATGTGGTAGTTATAACCTATAAATTATATTGGAGGGTACAAATAAGATTAACCACATTATGGTAAATTATATAAATATTCTACTAAATAAAAATTTATTGATTAATATAAAAGAGATTAGTTCTCAATTTTTATTAAAGTCATATTATCCTTCAAAAATAATTTTTCTTCAAAAACGATCACTATTAATTTTTGTGAAAAAAATATTAAAATTAATTTATAGAAAATTAAGAATTTATATTTGATGAAAATTATGTAATTTTTTATTTTTAATTTCAAAATTATCATAATGTGGATTTTTGGTTCTTTATAGAAAATAATTATTTTTTAGTTAATAGTGAAAACTGCCAATTTTTTGTAAAACTGTAATTTGTTTTCATTAAATAAAAAAAGTAACATTATTATTTGAAATTAATATTAAATTAAAATAATTAACCTTATTTATAAATATTCTAATTAATTACATTAGAATCATCATTAGACATAATTTTGATATAAGTTCTTTTTTTGCGCATGAAATACATTTTTTCTAAAAACTAATTTTCATTGCATTTTTTATTCTAATAAAAAAATAATTTATTTCAAGTATAGGAATTTGATATTGAAAAATGTATACAAAATTATAATTCATGAGGTTTAAAATTTTTAAATATTTTTCTTATATTTTTCTTCATTATGAATTGTAACTCTAGTAATTTTGTTACCATAGTAAAGGTAAAATGGGTTAATTGAGATTAAGAATAACAAGATAAGGTCTCAAAAAACGCAAAATTTTCTATATTTAATTGGACTAATCCATCTCATATATAATCATACAAAATTATCAAATGGAATTTTTTTTCCAATTTACCTTTTTTATAACAATTATATTATTTTATGTAAATATAAACTAAATAATTTCACTCTCTTAATTTTAATATCTAAATTTTTTTTGATAGGTACAAAAAAAATAATGTTTAGTTATATATTATTACTAGAAATATAAATTATTTTTTCATATTAAATTTATTTATAATTTTTAGTGATGATATAATTTCCTTAAATACTAATGCAACATCAACACAGTTCTTGTTCATATGGTTGAAAAATTGACTAAATGGTTTTAAAAACAATAAAATTGTTTTTTAGTGAGTTTTAGTGTCCCAAAAATTTTATAGATCAATATACCATATTAGGGATGTTTTAATGGTTTATATATTAATTCCTTTACTTCCATGTCGTTTTAAAATTCATATTAAATGAAAATATTCAAAAATGACATTAATAATATTTTATAATTTAAAATATTTTATTAAAAAATATAAAATTCATAAAAAAACTTATCATCAAAAACTTGGAAGACATATGTATGTTAATATCAAACATATTCCATTTCTGGAACAATTTTTCTTTTTTTGTAACTTTATTAACTCTTATAATGTAACAAGCATTGATATCATGGTAATCATCAAAAGGGTTAGTGAGGGGTTAAACTAAATGGAGAAGGGTAAAAACATCATCTAAAGTGGTAAAATTTTAATTTATCATAATTATTACAAATTATAATCATTTTATATTTTATTTCTATAATTTTTTGTCCATTTTTACATAAAAAATAATCTTTACTAAGATAATATTATAGTAAATTCTAAGAATGTGCCTCCCCTCACATATAAAATTGTACCCCCTATCCTATAATATACACTAGGGGTATCCAAACCCAACCCAACCCGATTGACCTGACCCGACCTGACCGGGTGGGGTCGGGTGGGGTCGAGTTACACAGGTATATAGATGGGTTGGGTCTATTTGTATAACAACTCATACATTACATACATTGTTAATACTTCAAAATTGAAGTACACTTATTACGACATATAACAAAACCATTAAAGAACCGTATAGGTATAGTGTCTTTAGAAACTGGGAAACATAAACAACTGGTTCATAAAGCATCTATAGTGCCTCCCATTTATTTCATCATATCTAGAGTCCCTTTTTGGCATATCTTACTTAATAACCTTCTTACTGACCTGGGGAAAGAAAACATACAAAATGGTGAGCTCAAATGCTCAATAAGGGTAAACAAAATAAATATCAATCACATCATATTCATAAGAACATAACATTTTGGATATCTTAACCTGCAAAAGAGATCAAAATTTCATAACATGGGATAAATCATAGTAGTGAAATGTAATCCCAATGATCATAACTTAAAACATGAAACATTGTGGCATACACACATAATCATAGATCATCACTTCTTAGTAGTCAAGACTCATTTCCAAGACTATCTTAGTGGACAATGTCCATTTCTGAACCGAGTTCACTCCTCGTTTCAGTCCTGTTTCACTGAACCGGTTTAACCTTCCGTTCCAGGAATGTCTATCTCATTAGATATAAATCTTTACCCAATTAATTGTAGGGAGATATAGGTCCCACCCATATCATAATGATACCATTCTTATGTGTGCCACAATATCATAAATCATACATCATAGCATAACCCATGTAATAAAAGTGAGATTCTTAAACATCATACCATCATAACATAATCCATATAAGATAAAAGGAAATCATAAAAATAAATTCCATCATAACATAATCAAATCAATGTAAAAATAGGGATAGAAACAGAACCCTATATTATCTTAGATGGAAAATAATTTTGATAAAACACTTGATCTTCATTCTTGAGGAAAATATCCTTTCTACTTCAAAAACATTTGTCCTTTCATAACATGTCATACAATTTTAAACTAAAAGAAGTTGATTAAAAATAAACTTGAAAACTTGTAAAGGAAGCTTCATGGAAATAATTCTCGAAAAATCCATTCATGTCGTATAAGTTAAAAAAAACATTCTTCTCGTACTTTGGCCAGAAAAGTCAAAAAGTAGCTCGTACGAAAAACGACAAAAGATTCCTTTCATATATTTTACTGAAAACTCACCGAAGGGTAAAATTAGATTTAAAAAACTGTAGTAGGATAGAAATAATATTACATATTTAGGAAACATGGATGTGGATGATAAATATTCCCCAGTAAATTCTGAAGTATAAACAATCTCGGATAAAAATTGAGATTGTGATATTGTCCCTTAACTTAGGTCTGATTTTCTTCGTAAGTGTCTGAACCTCCTTTATAATGATTTAAATATTGTCATTTACTTATTCCATAATCATAATCATTGTTATGATATCATATATGGTCATATTCTTAGCTTCTTATTGGTAATATTTCATTGCTACTTGTTATTCGGGTGTTTATTACTTTTTGTTCTTATGCGTGTTTTGTCGAATTAATTATTTTTCTTCTTTTTAGGTTATAGATACCTCATTTCCAGAATTGTTTTATTGTAATATATATTATATTTATTCACTCAATTCATTTATGTAATCATTATGCAATGAAAATCATGTAGAACGAGTCACATCACATCGTGGAGATGGTATTATGTACGTACGCACGAGCAATGATATCATTCCCATGATCGAGGAATTGTATTGTAGTGTATGTATACTATTTCAGAATCAATATCAATTTAAAATAATCATATATAGTTATTATTTACACCATTATATCCATCCAAGTAAGGTGGTGGTGGAAAATAGATTACCCCACGGCATATAGACGGTATTCCGTACGTATGCACGCGCGGTGATTTTGTTTTCCGTAGGATGGATAGATGGTGAAATAGGGTTGTTTCATACTTATAATAAAATATCAGTATATGAGTGATACTGATGTTATTACTTCATAATGAAATAACTAAAGAAGAAGAAGTGGAAGAAGAAATAAAGTTGAAAGAATCGGTAATGGACATTACCTCTTCTTTGAAGCGCCTCTTTGAGACATCCTCTTAGGGCACTAAAATTGGTCTTTAAAGACAACCTGGACCTCTAGTATGTTTCTATGGAATTGGAGAAGATAATTTTTCAGGTTTTGGACGATCTTGAAGGTTCAAAGTGGTGTGAGGAAGAGAGGGAGGAGGTGCCCTTTTATAAGGGAGGAGAGGGGCACCTTTTAAAAATATTTTTTTATTATAAAGTCATATTCAGTTTTAAATAGCTCAAAATTGATTTATTTCAAAGATAATTTATGGATGGGTCCCAATCCTCTCATAAAATATAATTTAGACAAGTTTATGTTTCTATTTTAACCTTATCATTTTGATTTAACTTTAAGTTAAATATATTTATTTTTACCGTGTCTTCTTGTTTTCTTACACTATAAGGTCAATAAACTTACTATAATAAGCCAAACGAACCCCAAATTGTTTATTATTAATATATATAACCTAATCTAAGTCCTGTTTTCGAACCTTAGATTTTTAGGAATAAAATAACAATTAATAATATAATATTTGTTTTAAAAACTATTTTATGTCAATTTTGACACTATATGGTAATTGATTTTTGTGAAAATCATAACAGAATGATTAGTTCGAAAAAATTTAATTAAATCAACACTAACATGTCATATTAACCTATAAAATTAGTGTAATTCATAAAAAGTCTCAAATTACATTTATTTGGGTATTTATAACATCCATTATGTCAATATTTCATTAATAAGATAATTACTGCATCATCTTTGTAGCATAAATAAATTAAATTATTTAATGTCTAAAAATTATAAATAAAATACCATTATGTAGGAAATTTTTTTAGATTTATAATGAATATTTATTGTCAAATTTATCTTATGTATTACCCTATATTAAAAATGATTTACTTATTGAACTTTGATTTTAACTATTTTAACCCTTCTTTAAATAAATTAATATTAAATGTCCTAATCTAATCCAAGTGGGCCTAAATGGTCATATTTTATTATTAAGGTTGTTTTTGGTCTAATTACACTTATTCAATTAAATTAGGACATGTGTTAGGGTAATAATAATATCATTTTTAACCTTAATTACCCTATTTACTTTTAACCATGGTAAAAAAAGTAAAAAGTTACTATTCACCAAAAATTATTTTCATCTCATTGAACCAAATTTTAGTCCTTGATATTAACCGTGTGTCTCGGATTTTCGAAATTTCACTCACAGAAGCAGTAAAATTATGTTTTATATGAATTTGGGAATTCTCCTATGAGGTCGGTAAAAGACGGTGAAAAGTTCAATAAAATTTTTATATATCTAAAATTATTATAAAATGACTCCAATGAATTGTATTGAACTTATATAGGTATTATGTATCAATTTTTACCTAAAATAAATTTAAATAAAATAAATAATTATTTAAATAAAACGTCGGTTTTTAAATAGTACCCCATTGTTTTCACTATTCATCAAAAATTGAAAGTTTTCAGAAAAATACCAAAATTTCACCCTTGGCTAAATTCGATATTCCGAATCCAAATATGAAGTCCGTTTTGAAAAATAAAAATTACAAAATTTTAAAAAGTGGGTATTAATATTCATAACAACTAGTTTTAATAATATTTTAATAGCATATCGTTGTTTAGTGAAACTCGATATTGCGTACGACGCAAGCTATCGAGGAAGGTCGTGATTGCGTGTAAAGAAAGCCAAGATAGTGTTGTGTGTAGTTAAAGATTACTTTGATGATTTATATGACATAAAAACAAAATATTTCTCATAAAAGTCTCAGGTGTTACATTTTACCCCCCTTAAAATGAATTTCTCCCTCGAAATTCGTCACTTTGTAACAAACAGATGAAGATACCTCTCCCTCATCATATCCTCAAGATCCCATGTAGCTTCTTCTAATTGGTGGTTCCTCCATAAAACTTTCACCAAGCTAGTGGTCTTGTTCCATATGACTTTTTCACTACGATTGAGAATCTCTATCGGTTGTTCTTCATAAGAAAGATCTTGTTCCAGCGGTACAACTTCTGAGTTGAGTACATGTGAAGGATTAGGTATGTACTTTCTCAGGAGAGATACATGGAACACATCGTGAACTTGAGAGAGATTTTGTGGAAGCTCCAATCAGTAAGCTACCTTCCCAACACGATCCAGTATTTCGAAAGGAACGATATACCTAGGGCTCAGCTTTCCCTTCTTTCCAAATCCCATTACTCTCTTATAAGGAGATATTCGTAAGAACACTTTATCACCTACTTCAAAATCTAGGTCTTTTCTTCGGTTGTTGGCATAACTTTTTTGTCGACTCTGAGCTGCTCTTATGTGTTGTTGAATAGATCTGAACTTTTCTGCCATCTCATCAACAAGATCAGGTCCTAATAGCTTTCTTTCCCCAACTTCATCCCAGCAAGTTGGAGTCCTGCATTTCTTTCCATAGATAGCTTCATAAGGAGCTATATGAATACTGGAGTGAAAGCTATTATTATAAGAAAATTCCACCAAAGGCAAGTGTTGATCCCAACCACCTTTGAAATCCATAGAGCAAGCTCTTAACATATCTTCTAGAGTTTGAATTGTTCTATCAGACTGACCGTCTGTCTGAGGATGATAAGTAGTACTGAAACTCAACTCTGTATCTAGGGTATGCTGAAGACTTCGCCAAAACTTCGAGGTAAATCTTGGATCCCGATTATATATAATAGAAAGTGATACCACATGCAATCCTACCACTTCCTTGACATATATCCTGGAAAGCTGATCCAGAGAGAAATCCTCTCTAATAGCGATGAAGTGTGCCGACTTTGTAAGACGATCAACTATGACCCAGATAGCAATATTGCCTTTGGATGTTTTAGGAAGTCCAGTGACAAATTCCATAGTGATGTTTTCCAAATTTCTATTCTGGTATGGGTAATGGTTGTAACATCCCCTTAGACTTCTGTCTCTTAGCTTTAACTTGCTGACAAACCAAGCATCGAGAGACATATTCAACAACATCTCTTTTCATGCCATCCCACCAGAAGTACTCTTTTAGGTCCCTATACATATTCATGATTCCAGGATGAATATAGAATGAAGAACTATGAGCCTCATACAAAAACTCCTTCTTTAATTTTGGGATGGGAGGAACACAAACCTGATTCCTGAACTTTATTATCCCATCACAATCAAGGTTGAATTCAGGAACATTTCTCACCTTCTTTTGTAACTCTACATATTCTTTATGTGCCTCTTTAATCTTCACATGTATAGATGGTTGAACATTCATTTGAGAAAGATTCGATTTTTCCCCTTCCATTATAATTCCAAGATCCATCCTTTGTAAATCCATAAATATTGGATCTTTTTTTATCCTTATCATGGATAAACTGGCATGGTTTTGTCGACTTAATGCATCGGCCACCTTGTTTTGTTTCCCAGGGTGGTAATGAATTGAGCAGTCGTAATCCTTAATCATCTCCAACCATCTTCTTTGGTGAATATTCAGCTCCTTTTGTGTGAAAATATACTTTAAACTTTTATGATCAGTATAAATATCACACCTTTCTCCATAAAGATAATGCCTCCAAATCTTTAATGCAAAGATTACCGCAGCTAACTCCAAATCATCAGTTGGGTAATTTTTCTCATGTATTTTCAACTGTCGTGAGGCATAAGCTATCACCATATCATTTTGCATAAGAACACACCCCATCCCCTTCTTGGATGCATCACTGTAGATCACAAACCATTCTCCACTACAAGGAAGTGTGAGTACAGGTGCACTGGATAACCTTCTTTTCAACTCCTTGAAATTCTCTTCACATTCCTCCGTCCAAACAAACTTAACTCCTTTCCGAGTCAACTTGGTGAGTGGATTAGATAATCGTGAAAAATCTTTCACTAAACATCGATAATATCCAGCCAAACCAAAAAAACATCGGATCTTAGTTACAGTTGTTGGTCTCGTCCATCTTTCGATAACCTCTGTTTTTGCTAGATCCACAGATATCCCCTCTTTTGAGATTATGTGACCCAAAAATGCAACTTTTTGAATCCAAAATTCACACTTGGTAAATTTTGCATAAAGCTTCTCCTTTCTCAGGGTCTTCAATACAATTCTCAAGTGATCTTCATGTTCTTACTTTCTCATTAAATAGATAACAATATCATCTATAAAGACTACCACAAACTGATCAAGATAGTCTCTAAAGACACTATTAATCATATCCATGAAGATAGCAGGGGCATTAGTATGAAAAAATGGCATCACTATAAATTCATAGTGTCCATACCTTGTACGTAAAGTCGTCTTTGGTATATCCTCCCTTTTGACCCTTAATTGATGATACCATGAATGAAGATCAATCTTGGAAAAGTATTTATCTCTATGTAGTTGGTCAAATAAGTCATCAATGCGTGGGAGAGGATATTTGTTCTTGATAGTGATCTTGTTAAGTTCTCGATAAACAATGCAGAGTCTCATTGATCCATATTTCTTCTTAACAAACAGAACAGGTGCTCCCCAAGGTGACACACTAGGGTGTATGAATCCCTTATCAAGATTCTCTTGGAGTTGGTTCTTCAATTCCTACAACTCAATTGGGGAGATTCTATATGGTGTCTTTGAAATAGGCAAAGCACCCGGTACGAGTTCTATTGAGAACTCAACTTCACGATTTGGTGGAAGACCCAGCAATTCCTCTAGAAAGACATCATCCAACTCTCGTACAATGGGTATATTCTTAATCGTGAGTTTATCTCCAACCATTTTAGATAAATAACCATCATTTTGTGGAATCAAGACCCATAATATGGAAGAAATTTCCACTGGAAGGTTATGTTCATCCTTGCATCGATAAACGATCATAGATTGATCTAGATTATGAAATGTGACTTCCCTTCTTTGGAAATTGATATGAGTTCCATATAAAGAAAGCCAATCCATGCCAATAATCACATCAAATTCCACTATAAGAAGGATCACAAGATTTGAAGGAATCACTTTCCCACAAACTTCAATCGGAGAAGAATTATAAACTTTTGATGTGACTGTTGTTCCATTAGGGGTTGTCACAGCTAACTCAATATCTAATTGTTGAGGTAATACAGTGATACCATTAGAAATTTCTTCAGAAATAAAAGATTGGGTGGATCCAGAATCAAATAAAACATTTTCTACTTTAGAGTGGATGGTAAGTGTACCTTTCACCACTTCGTTATCGTACTCCACATTGCTGATAGAAATTGCATGTGACTTTCGTTTTTCTTTAGCCTTCAGAGTTTGTTGACGTCGATCATCATCAACAACCCTTGGATTAGGGCATTGATTGGCATAATGCCCCATTTCCTTTCACTTGTAACATTGAAGTGTAGGAGGTGCACTCTTTGTAGCCTTTTCTTTATTCGCATCACTAGACATCTTCTTCCCATCATTGCGGCATTCAAATGCCCGATGACCTTCCTTTCCACATTTGAAACATTTAATTTTCCCTATAAGACAACTCCCTCCATGTTTCTTTCCACACTTTGAGCATAAGGGAAAGCTCATATTCTTTTCAGTGTGCTCTTTATATTTTCATTTGAATTCCATTTTCCTCTTCTTATCAAACCCATATGACTGATGGGTTACTCCAATCTCCATCTCAACCTTGAGAGCACATCGAATGATTTACTCGTATCTATTGAAGTCCCTTATGGCTAATGCCCTTTGAAGACTTGGTTTTAAGCCACTAATGAATCGATCGATCTTACTCTCGGGTTGGATAATAATACCAGATGTGTACCTTGAAAGTCTTGTAAAAGTTTCTTCATGGGTACTAACAGATTCATCATCATTTTGCTTTAGTTCAAGAAAAGCCTTCTCCATCTTTGTTTATATAATACGTGGGAAGTACTTATTGAAAAATAAGTTCTTGAACTCGTCCCATTCCATGGATTCAATTTCATCCCTTTACCTCATATTTTTTATAAGATTCCACCTTTGATCAGCTTCACCTTCCAAGAGATAAACTACTAAGATGACTTTATCATGTTCAGAACATTGAAGAACTGAAAATATATTTTCAGTGGTACTGATCCATTGTTCAGCCACTAATGGATCAGAAGACCCACTGAATGAAGGTGGAAGCTACCTCATGAAGGATTCAACAGAATGTTTCTCCTTCCTTTGCTCATTTGGATGTCCTACATGATTCATAGATTGAGAAAGGTGTGTGAGCATGGCTACAAGATTTTTCATTCCAGCTCCCATAATGTTTGGTTGCTCAGGGGCACAATCATTGCATTTCCCATCGCATTCTGCATTAACACGGTTCCTTCGGGTTCCATCCATTGACTAAAACCAAGAAGAATTGTGTGAGCAACACTAATTATAATAGAAAAAACACATAATCAAGAATAAAATTTCACACTTAAGGTCTTATCATAGGTTGTTCATGGACATTTCTAAAACACTAAGATTGTGTTCTATGCTTAGACATATCCATAGGTTTCTTACTAAGGATTTCACATCCTTGTTTCCAAAGGTTGACTATACATTTCCTATTATACCAACTATAACGACCCATACATTACATACATTGTTAATACTTCAAAATTGAAGTACACTTATTACAACATATAACAAAACCATTAAAGGACCGTATAGGTATAGTGTCTTTATAAACTGGGAAACATAAACAACTGGTTCATAAATATTCTACATTGCCTCCCATTTATTTCATCATATCTAGAGTCCCTTTTTGGAATATCTTACTTAATAACCTTCTTCCTGACCTGGGGAAAGAAAATATAAAAAAGGGTGACTCAAATGCTCAGTAAGGGTAAACAAAAGAAATATCAATAACATCATATTCATAAGAACAAAACATTTTGGAAATCTTAACCTGCAAAAGAGATCAAAATTTCATAACATGAGATAAATCATAGTAGTGAAATGTAATCCCAATAATCATAACATAAAACATAAAACTTTGTGGCATACACACATAATCATATAAAATCATTTCTTAGTAGTCAAGACTCATTTCCAAGACTATCTTATTGGATAATGTCCATTTCTGAACCGAGTTCACTCCTCGTTTCAGTCCTGTTTCACTAAACCGGTTTAACCTGCCATTCCAGCCATGTCTATCTCATGAGATATAAATCTTTACCCAATGAATTGGAGGGAGATATAGTTCCCACCCATCTCATAATAATACCATTCTTATGTGTGCCACAATATCATAAATCATACATCATAGCATAACCCATGTAATAAAAATGGGATTCTTAAACATCATGCCATCATAACATAATCCATATAAGATAAAAGGACATCATAAAAAAAATTCCATCATAAAATAATCAAATCAATATAAAAATAGGGGTATAAATAGAACCCTATATTATCTTAGATGGAAAATAATTTTGATAAAACACTTGATCTTTATTCCTGAGGAAAATATCCTTTCTACTTCAAAAACATTTTTCCTTTCATAAAATTTCATACAATTTTAAACTAAAATAAGTTGATTAAAAATAAACTTGAAAACTTGTTAAAGATGCTTCATGAAAATAATGCTCTAAAAATCCATTCATTCCGTATAAGTTAAAAAAGCATTCTTCTCGTACTTTGGCCAGAAAAGTCAAAAAGTACCTTGTACGAAAAATGAAAAATGATTCCTTTCATATCTTTTACTAAAAACTCACCGAAGGGTAAAATTAGATTTAAAAAATTGTAGTAGGATAGAAATAATATTACATACTGAGGAAACATGTATGTGGATGATAAATATTCCCCAATAAATTCTGAAGTATAAACAATCTCGGATAGAAATTGAGATTGCGAGATTGTCCCTTACCTTAGGTCCGATTTTCTTCGTAAGTGTCCGAACCTCCTGTATAATGATTTAAATATTGTCATTGACTTATTCCAGAATCATACCCATTGTTATGATGTCATATATGGTCATATTCTTAGCTTCTTATTGGTAATATTTCATTATTACTTGTTATTCGGGTGTTTATTACTTTTTGTTCTTATGCGTGTTTTGTCGAATAAATTCTTATTCTTCTTTTTAGGTTATATATACCTCATTTACAGAATGGTATTAGTGTAATATATATCATATTTATTAACTCAATTCATTTATGTAATCATTATACAATGAAAATCATGTAGAACGAGTCGCATCACATCGTGGAGACGGTATTCTGTACGTACGCACGAGCGATGATATCATTCCCATGATCATGGAATTGTATTGGAGTGTATGTATACTATTTAAGAATCAATATCACTTTAAAATAATCATATATAGTTATTATTTAAACCATTATACCCATCCAATTAAGGTGGTGGTGGAAAATAGATTACACCACGGCGTGGAGACGGTATTCTGTACGTACGCACGCGCGGTGATTTCATTTTCCATAGGATGGATATATGGTGAAATAGGGTTATTTAATACTTATAATAACATATCAGTATATTAGTTATACTGATGTTATTACTTCATAATGAAATAACTAAATAAAAAGAAGTGGAAGAAGAAATAAAGTTGAAATAATCGGTAACGGACATTACCTCTTCTTTGAAGCGCCTCTTTGAGACCTCCTCTTAGGGCACTAAAATTGGTCTTTGAAGAAGACCAGGACCTGTAGGATATTTATAGGGAAGTGGAGAAGATAATTTGTCAAGGGTTGGCCGATCTTGAATGCTCAAAGTGGTGTGAGGAAGAGAGGGAGGAGGTGCCCTTTTATAACGGAGGAGAGGGGCACATTTGGAAAAACAAAATATATTATTTTATTATAAAGTCATATTCGGTTTCAAATAGCTCCAAATTTATTTATTTCAAAGCTAAGGTGGGTATGGGTCTAATTCATTTCATCCAATAGAATTTATACAAGTTTAGGTTTCTATTTTAACCTTATCATTTAGATTTAAATTTAAGTTAAATAATTTTACTTTTACTGTATCTTCTTATTTTCTTACACTATAAGGTTAATAAACTTACTATAACAAGCCAAAAGAACCCCAAGTTGTATATTATTAATATATGTAACCTTATCTAAGTCATGTTTCCGAACCATAGATTTTTAGGAATAAAATAACAATTAATAATATAATATTTATTTTAAAAACTATTTTATGTCAATTTTGACACTATTTGGTAATTGATTTTTTAAAAAATCATAACAGAATTATTTGTTCGAAAAAAGTTAATTAAATAAATACTAACATGTAATATTAACCTATAAAATTAGTTTAATTCATAAAAATTCTCAAATTACATTTATTTGGGTATTTATAACATCAATTATGTCAATATTTTATTAATAAGATAATTACTGCATCATCTTTGTGTCATAAATAAATTAAATTATTTAATGTCTAAAATTATAAATAAAATACCATATGAAGGAAATATTTTTATATTTCTAATGAATATTTATTGTCTAATTTATCTTATGTATAACCCTATATTAAAAATTATTTACTTATTAAACTTTGATTTTAACTATTTTAACCCTTCTTTAAATAAATAAATATTAAATGTCCTAATCTAATCCAAGTGGGCCTAAATGGTCATGTATTATTCCTAAAGTTGTTTTTGGTCTAATTACACTTATACAATAGAATTAGGACATGCGTTAGGGTAATAATAATATCATTTTACCCTTAAGTACTCTATTTACTTTTAACCGTGGTAAAAAAAGTAAAAAGTTACTATTTACCAAAAATTATTTTCATCTCATTGAACCACATTTTAGTCCTTGATATTAACCGTGTTTCTCAGTTTTTCGAAATTCAACTCACAGAAGTGGTAAAATTAAGTTTTATGTGAATTTGGAAATTCTCCTAGGAGGTGGGTAAAAGACGGTGAAAGGTTCAATAAAATTTTTATATATCTAAAATTATTATAAAATGACTCCAATGGATTGAATTGAACTTATATAGGTATTATGTATCAATTTTGACCTAAAATAAATTTAAATAAAATAAATAATTATTTAAATAAAAAGTCAGTTTTTAAATAGTAACCCAGTGTTTTCACTATTCATCAAAAATTGAAAGTTTTTAGAAAAATACCAAAATTTCACCCTAGGATAATTTGGATATTCCAAATCCAAAAATGAAGCCCGTTTTGAAAAATATAAATTACAAAATTTCAGAAAGTGGGTATTACTATTCAAAACAGTTAGTTTTAATAATATTTTAATAGCATATCGTTGTTTAGTGAAACTCGGTATTGCATACGACGCAAGCTATCGAGGAAGGTTGCGATTGCGTGTAAAGAAAGCCAAGCTAGTGTTGTGGGTAGTGAAAGATTCCTTTTATGATTTATATAACATAAAAACAAAATATTTCTCATAAAATTCTCGGGTGTTACAATTTGGGTCGGGTGGAGATCGGGTTGTGTCGGGTCAGGGGTTGGAAGTATAAAGACCCAACTTGACCCATCAACCCAAAATTCATTTTTTTTTGCTTTCATTATGCTTCTGTTCAGGAATTTGCTTAACCCACTGCCTTTTCCCCTCCCTCACACTAGCATGCACCACCTCAGCTCATCCATCCGCAACATCTGACTGCGATACCACCTAGTCTACCCACCGCTGTCAAATTCGATCTCTGACATTGTCTTCCCCTCTACGCACCGCTTGTCCACCACCTCCACTGTCAGGGCATGATCCCGCTGGATCCCCACCACCACCTCCATGCATCGCCGCACTGGGCCTCCCTGGCATTTTCCTCCGCCGTCGTGATGTGAATCGTTGCCTCAGAAGCCGGCCAACAGCCCATACACACCACTATCCGGTGAGGCAAATTTGGCCCTTCAGCATGACATCGCCCTATCCGCAATTGCACACCCACCGTGGATTCAGTGATCACCGGTCCGCTGAAACTCCACCCTCGGCTACCACCTTCAAACCAGAAGCATTGTAGCAAAAAAATCACCCGTGGATGAAAAATTAGAATCGATGTAAGAATGAGTCATAGGAAGAACAAAAAATCCAACTGAAACCCTATTAACAGTTTCACAAACCAGATCTGAAGAACTCCAAATGCCCGAATTCAAAAATTAGAAACCTCACCATGACCGAATCAGATCTCATGTCGGTGACCACCATCTGAATCCAAGCACCGTCGAACACCCCAAGTGAAGCCTACTCATACCTCATTCCCTCTACTGCTCGAGAACCTAAGTTGCCCGAAGTAGATTCATTGTTCGCACCTTCCAATGAAGCACCGCCACAGATCATCCCTCACCTCCACACATCGTCTGAACCAAACATAATCTCCCTCCTTCATTCGAAGAAGCTACCTCCGTTGATGAAGGTCGGACCACCGCTCGAGCTGCATCCCTCCTTTCTGTCGAGCGAGTGCTCGAACCCACCATCTCCCCCCACCCCTACCCCCACCCCACCCCACCCATTATGTATCCCCTGCGACCCCACTTTTTAGGTGCCCGGACCTACAAATGTAGAGGGTTCTATATTTTCTCAGCGATGTTTTTTCCGGTGACCCAATGGACCCAACCCGACGCAACATGATCTAAGCTTGGTTGGGTCGGGTCGAGTCTAAATGGGAAATTAGCACAGACCCGACCTGACCCGACCCAACATTTTTTTATTGGTTTGGATCAAAAAAAATCCTCCAACCTAACCCATGGACACCCCTAATATATACACTTTAAGAGCCATTTGTATTAGAAAATACCTACCCAAATCAATTCCTATCATCCCTCTAGAAATTCTATATTCCTAAATTTTGTAAGAATAGAAACTATATAGGGTTTAAGGTGTAAAGAAAACTAGGTTATCTAAAGAAGATGTATAGCTTTTTACCAGATGTTATAGTTTTATTTCTTCCTCCACCTTGATAAAATATTTTTCAAACATGATAAAATAATAACACTAGTATATCCCATATACTGAAGGTAATATAATATTATTATAATGATCTATATACAGCCTCAATTCCATCAAATGGGAAACGAAATCATCATTCATGTGTGTGGGTGACTATTTAATCCTAAACCGATGTAATTTGTTTTCCATCCCCACTTTTCCTAGTTTTTTATAATGAAGGATTTAAGGTATATATATTATTAATGAAATAATTATAATTATATAAATATAATGTATCATTTAGTTTCATATCTTTCTATCCATTGAAAAATGATATTGTCGTTCGTGCAGACATGTGGCTTACTACCTATATGAAGCAATGTGATTCATTTTTTATAACCAAATAACATTTATATTATATATAAGTGTATTTAAAAAACATTATATTTATTATATAATCATTATTTTAGAAATATAAAATAATACTTACCATCTTGCTATCATGTTCTTTGTAAAAATTAAAATGTTTCTCAAGTGTACGCAGGACCTTCCATCTCCATGTTTGTAATGTAACTAATTATTCCTAACCATCTTTGATACATGGTTTTAAAATGATATTTAGTGCATAAACATTATAATTAATACATGATTAATATTATGGATTTGTTTCAAAAAATTACCCCTTTTACCACGATTAATATAATGAATCTATTTTCAAATTATGAACTAAACATCCTCAAAACAACCATCTTGGAATAACTCATTAAGTAATTAAATATGTCCTTAAAATAGTTGAAATAAACTGTTAGGATAAGGTATTAATCTTGAAAAATAATTATTAAGAAATAAAATAATTGATAAATATTTATTATAAAGTTGTTAAAGGACATACATAGAAATTCTGGACTTGTGGCAAAGGATTTTGTCTCAATTTTCTTTCATTGGGGAATGTTTTCATGTTGTAAATCTATTTTATTTTAAATAGTGTTCATAGTAATATTTTAAATTTATATCATAAACAATTCATAATTCATTTTATTTTATGTTTCAATTCTAATTATTTCATCCAATGGTTTTTGACTTAAAAGTTAGCATGTTGTTAGGAGTCTCTTAACTCAATTTCATTTCATTGGGTTATACCTTTTTCATTGACATTGTTATGAAATGGTTATAGGGTTATATATATCTAAGTTATTTTTTCGTATTTAAAAATTTATTTTATTCATATTAATTCAAAAAATCCATTTGAT
Organism: Viscum album; assembly: GCA_963277665.1. NCBI lineage: Eukaryota > Viridiplantae > Streptophyta > Magnoliopsida > Santalales > Viscaceae > Viscum > Viscum album. The sequence continues at coordinate 602,028,780 of OY728155.1, read as the reverse complement.
TTATAAAACCATTTAATAATATTTATTTTAATGATTTTTTATTTAAGTATTACCATAGAGGTAAATAATTTATGTTTCAATATTCATTATTTTTAGGATTGTTTATGTTCAAGGTTCCTTTAGAGGAAATAATATGCTCTTATTTTCTAGAACTACATATATTTTATTTAACTAGGTTTATGAATTTTTTTACATGTTTATTTTCAATTTCCCCACTTATTTATTAAAGAATCATTAATAATTGTTTCTAAGTTATACTGATCTTGTATCTTCTTTATGATTTGGAATCTTTCTCTTCCATATCATTTTTTTATAAAATGTTTTAAAGAATGAATTTTTATATTGAATTTTTTCATTGAGTTATTTTAAATTATATTTGAACTTATTTTAAATGGTTTTGAAAGGAAATTTTTGAATGTTTCCTACATGGGTTAATTTTGACTGCCTTTACAAAATAATAACAAGAATGTTTATTTTTAAAATTTATTACATGAATAAATTTTTACACTATCATTATATTTTTTTATTTCCGTATTACATTATTGGATTAAATTTTTATTTTCATATAAAATAATTTTTTAAATAGTTATTTTTTGATTTTTTATATTTTAAAGGCGTTGAAAGAAAAGGGTTCTTTCCCATTTTTTAAAGAAATGATGAAAATGTTCCTTTTAAGGTATTTTAATCCATGTAAACATACTTTATTTATTCCCATTTTTTACTAGGATTATTATTTAATAATACCATCCATTTACTTTCTCTTTAAGGGCTATTTTGATTTTTTTAAATATATTTTCTTGAAAGCCATTTCTTAAATAAGGGTGAATTGAGCTATAAAATAATTAAAGTTATTGTTTAAATATTAATGATTAAAATAAAAAATTCCATGTATTATATTAAGTATAGGTTCTTGAACATTATTGATGTTGAAATGTGAGCTTGATAAAAAAATATATGACAGGTGTTCCTATTACACCTTATATGAATGAATGGGTAATCCTCATACATATTATACAAATGAGTGAGCTCGATATAAATTCCTAATGCAATGGGTAATGTTCCTTTTATTTAAAAGATAGAAGGAGGTAGTTAACCCTAGTAATTTCTACTATAAATCTACGTGGTCTCTTGGTATTTATGATATAGATTATGATGATAAGTTTCCAAGATACTAAAATGTTTTCTTTATGATCCATATGGTAATTTAATATTTCTTTCGATCAATATTGGCATCACGTAGCTCATGATTATTGATTCCTTTGACTCTTTAATTTTCAAAATATTAATTAAATATTACTTGTTTTGTGATCTATGTTTTAGTGGGTATGAATCCTCTTATAATATTCTCATTCACATTTATTATATCATCATAATCATATGCTCATATTATGCTCATTGGTGATATTGAATTTTTAGTGATTATGTTTACCCTTACTGAGAATTTGAGATCATCATTTTTATATTTCCTTTTCCCCAGGTAGTGAAGAAAGGTTTTATATATGTTATTCCTATGAAGTTTACAAGATATGAATAAAATAGTAGAAGATGAATTATATTTTTATAAACCATTTTTTATGTATCAAATTTCTTATGTAATATTTTGTCTTAATTATTTAAAACTTTAAACAAAAAAGGTCATTGGGTATGTAGGCGATCCAATATTTCATTTTGATGTTGTATGTTTTATATTGATAAAATTGAGTCACAATTATCAGCATTAAGACATAAATTTAAAGAATATGTTTTTGTCACCTGATATATAAGTGAAGGTTTGGGTAAGTTATAGTATGAATCAAAAACACACAATAACATGGGGTAAAATGTACTTTGAAAAACAACTAAAAATTTACATCCTCCTTGAGTATCAAAACAAATAGAAATAATATCTATCATATGACAAAATATTAATCATGGTAAAATAAAACTATGAATAACAGTAATAAAAAATTGGTAATTAATAGTTACCAATTATTTTAATATATACAATGAAAAATAAACTAACCACATTTAAACAACTACAATTTAATGTATAAGCACAATGGAAATAAAAAAATCCTAGAGTACCGATTTAACAATCAAGTACCCTTAAATTATATTATTAAAATATATATTTTAATCAATGATTAAGGGGAAATATAAAATTATTTTAAGATATCCTTAACTCTAAACTAACTCAAAGGTATTCTCTTATATAAACCAAAATAATATATATGACTTTTAATTCTTAAGAATACCTTGACTAAACCTATCGAAAGGTTCTTGCTTCATCAAACGAGAAGATTTCTATCCCCACTATAATAATTGAGAAGATTATATCTATCTTTAAGTCATATAATCCCTCAATCTTGAATGATAAAAAGTATAATTATTAAAAAAAGAAAATAAATATCTCTTATAATGAATACCCACAATTTTAATATAATAGGAAATAATACAAAGTAAAATAAACATTACTGAACTTAATAATAAGTAGTTGAAAACATAAAAAGATTTTCTACATTTTGATTATTCTCATCTTTTTTAATGTCTCTTCTATTCCCCCCAAAAATGGATCTATTTATAGGAACCCCTCCAATGGTCATAATATGTAAAATTCAGGTTTTATTGAAAAAATATCAATAATAGTTTACTATTCAAATTTTGATGGTCTTTGCGTCTTGTTAAATGTACCAAATATGTTATCAGGAACCACCAGAGTACTTAAACAACAATTTTTTCATAATTCCATAAACTATATATATTTTATAGTTCCTCAAATATTTATATTTTTAAAATTCATAAAACTATGAGTATTTCATTAAGCCTTAGGTTATCGGTATTTTAGTTATGGTTTTTTATTCTACATTCATTAAAATTAAAACAAAAAAATCTCATTTTATATCAAAATATTAAAAAAAAATTGTGTTTCATATGAAAAAGGTTAAGTGGGTCTATGAAATAAAATACATCACATGTCCAAAATATTTGGAAATGTCTTTTTTACCTACCACTTTGAAAAATTGAGTTAAGAATTGAGTGGGTGGGGTTGAAGGATTTTAACTCATCTAGGAATATATTTTAGGATCATGAAATAAAAAGTCAATAAATGGGATTGAGGGGATTAGATTGAGGTGAGAAGAAGAAATTTAGGAGATCAAAAATTGGAAGAAGACCTAGAAATATTAGTGAAACTTGAAACCCGAAGTTAGGTTTATATTTTGGAGAAAATGGACCCAAATTTCACTTATTTAGGGATATTTTCCTAGAAAACTAAATGGTACACACTAGAATAGAATATAAACATGGTTTATAAGAATATAATCGCATAATAACTTGGTTCCTCAATGGTTACTTGATCTAGGGCAACCAAGAATTTTGTTGGTCCGTAGACTCTAGGGGGTCTTCTCCATCAACATCCTTAGGATCTAATACACGAAATTCTTATTTTAACATCACATAATCAAAAAATAATTCTGAAAATTGATAAATATTATTGTATTAAATGAAATTAATTGGTTCATGAGGTCAGGTTCTTTATGACATCCCCATGACTGGGATACTCCCCCTTAAGAATACTTATCCATCTTTTTTTGGGAAAATATATGATAATTGGATAATCATATCAACCTCCCACAAATACCATCATAATTGGGAAACATGGAATTTATTATGCATGAAACTGAATTAAGGAGGTAAATATTGATAATAATATAATTACTCAGAAATTAATCATGATATTAAAGTCATTAACATATCTTGGGGTAAGTTTCCCCTACATTCGCATACATTTACAACTCAATTTTTTATATTTCTAAAGGATGACATGATTATCCATATTAAATTCCAAATGAATCCTTCACTTATTGGCATAAAATTTTTATCAGCTTTGGGAAATTATGATCCATTTACAAATTATTCTTATATTTATGGTTATCTCCTAAATAGTTTCATTCTCGGTAATTGAGGATCATCCTATCGTAGTATATCATAAGTTAAAATGAAATAACCATCCATAGGGAACACCGAGCTATTTGATTTGAATTGAAAACTGATATTTATTAATATAAAATAGTAAAATCAATGATAGGTGATCCTACCATAGGGCATTAAAATATATAATAAATTACCTTGATATATTATTTGGAATTTGGAAGGTTTACTTGGATTCACCATTGGTATATTGGCTGGAAGAATTAATAAATTTTACCTTTGACCTAGAGCCCATTGTAGCACCTTCCAAAATCATGATGTGAACCTTGGGTCTATTTCAATGATAATACCAGCGGGTAAACCGTGAATCCTTTTTTTTGTAACTAACATGTATATTCTGAATCTCATAAATTGAAGATTTATACATAATAGGGAAAATTTGGATGGTTTTATATAGAAGATCCAAATATACACATAATGCATCTTTTCCATTGGAATACCAAGGTGAATTATTCAAAAAACTATAATATGATTTCATCTCATTTCCTCCTTAAAAAATAAATTCACTGGATAATAACAATATTCTTTTGATTCTCTACCTTTAATTTCTTACAAGTTAATATTCAATATATGAATCCCATTGTATCCTTTATTAGTTATTGACACTGAAATTAGTGATGAATGTTCGGATTCTTCTTGATAATCCTTGGGTGGATTTATTATATGAATGATTGTAATAAAATTATTTCTCCTTCCTTTATACTTATTAGAACCAATAGTATCCCACAGACATATAGGAAAGACTAAGTTCCCAAGAAAAAACATTCAAGGTTGTTCCCACTATTGAGTTTCTCTTGAATGATGTTATATTCTACATCAGATACAAGGAAGTCCTTTTCAAGTTGCATAATAAATGATGTCCTATTGATGTGATGTAATCATACTCCACTATGATCCTAAATCACATACAAGTGTATTTTTACAATGAGTTTCATCAGTTTTTTCTAAATTATATCCTCTAAAAACCTTTTAGGATGAGCCTTCATGTAGTCAGAATTATAAACTAAATTACTATTAATAGTTACATGCCAAATATCAAAATGAAAAATAATCTTGATAATTATTTGAACGTCATTTAATGATATTTAGATCTCTTTAAGAGAATTTTTATTTAAGTAGTTTATAGTTATTGAAATCCATTAAGTGTTAATAGAATACTTAATGGATCTATAATTTTAATTCATGAACCATGACTACAAATTCATGATCAAGTGTATGCTAGTTTTTTGTATGAGAAAAATGTTTTATAGAATCACATACCACCACCCATTGATCTTACCAAAATTCCCAACAACACCCCACTAATGATGCATCACTATATAATTTATATACCTCAACTAATGGGGTAGAAAAATATCACAAGATGTGGTGAATTTCCTCTTTAGTTATTGAAAGGATGATTGAAACCGATCAAACCATATGAACTTATCCCAATTTTTTTTAATTCTATAATAGGAGAAGATATTTTTTAGAAGTCATATATTATGTTATAATAATACTATATACTCTAAATTAAAAAAAAGGATTTTGATTACATGAAATGAAATATTTGATTACATTACTAATTCCATGTCATCTTTTTCAATAGATATACCCACATTTGAGATTACATGACCAAGGAACATAACCTATCATATCCCAACATATAATTTTGATAGCATATTATTATATGGTTTTTCTATAAGGTTTCCAAAATTATTCAAAAAGGTTTATCAATATAATATTGGTATTTAGTAAAAAATAAAATATCAATATACAATTAATTAGTCTAAAATGGATGAAAATTGTGATAGTTAGGGAAATAAATATCGAATAAGATTTAGTTATCCCAAAATTCATGAACATCCACATAATGTGTCTATACTTTATATAAATTTAATTCTATGTAATTTATTCAAGTCTGATCCACTACATGTGATTGATTAATTGATGGTCAATAGAGGGGAATAGTCTTCCCACATTTTAGTGATCAAGGCGATCATCAACTCTAGGAAAATAGTAAAGGTACAAAATAGTGACCTAGTTTTGTTTTTTCTATTATTCTTATAAGAATAAAATCCCATGATATTTCTCTAAAAAAAGTATGGTAGAACCCAAAAATTTTGTTCCCATGTTAATGAACCCCTTTGATTCAAGTTTCTTCAACTGGATCATCAACTCTCAAAACTCTATTTGAGACATCTCATATAGTAGAATAAAAATTGATTCAGTTTCAAAAAGTATGTTGATAAACAATTCTCCTATATCTTATGTGGATACCTAAAAATGTATTTTGGGAACAAATTTGGTAACAATCTACTAGTGGATGTAAGTAGAACATCCCATAGGAATCACTAAAAAAATAATTAAGATATATTTTTCTATAAATATATCCCCTAGTCAACAATGTTTTGGACTCACTTAGCTAGTATAATTATCTCACTTTAATTGGATAGAATACTACACACTAACTAGAGAATAAAAATATACCTTTTGATCAAAATAATCAATACCGTTTTGGAATTGGGTCAGCTAGTCCACCCCAAGGATGACATAAAAAAATTAAAAAATTATAACCATAAGATCTAATAAATACCCATATAGAACAACAAATAATTAACAAAAAATAAATGTTTTAATATGCCAATTATTTTTACCATTGGTGCATCAGGTATCATATAATGTAGAAGTGATTACACTTTAATCCTCATAGGAATTACCATTTTAGTAGAAATAAATTAGTGTGATTCACCAATATTAAATAAATAGCATGTTAATTTATATAAATCAAAAAAAAAGTATAAAGTATAATATATTAACCCACTATAATATTTTTTTAAGTCTAGTCTGCCACAAACACTTTGGTTTTAGCTTCATTCTAACACTAATTTGTATATTCCTACACATATTATTGTATATAAACCCCATGGACTCATCTAAAACATTAGTATCATCTATAATACATCAATGGAGATGGTTAACTTCTACTAGTGTACTATGTTAGTGACTATTTTTTACATTTTGTATTCTGTATATGTCATTTCCCAATGCTCTCAAATGATTCATGATGATATAACCAATATAGATGATAATACTGACCACATAAATGAAATTTATTAGTGTTAAAGTTACAATTTGGATGGATTTGGTTAAATGTACACACTTCTAATACTATGTAATGGAACTCACATAACAAGGAACTACAGGTACACTACTAACATGGATTACCTAGAGAGATAAACTCCTCATGTCCTCGCATTACCTCTTTAAGATACTAAAGGAACTAACTCATGTAGCTTGTCTATGTAATGAGACACATAATGTTGATCCACTCATAGATCTAGTCTCAATAAAAAATAAATTTATTTACCACTTATGATAAAGTAGGTTTATTGAGAAGAAAAACCATTCCTATAGAGCCTCATACAACCCAATTCTAAAACATATTTCTTTTATCTCATTATCACTGCACAGGTTGGGAGGAAAGTGAAGGAGATCTTTGAACATGAAAAATTAGTCAATAATTATCATTAATATTGATTGTAGATTCATCAATTATTTCACTACAAACAAATATAGAGTATCAAGATAAAACTTCCCAAATGATAGATCTTGGATTTTCTTCTACATTAAGACCTAATCCTTCTTATCTCCAAACCCCACACCCAACCACTGATGCGCTACCCATTCCAATATGAATGTCTCCAACCTAACTTGATATAGAAATAGCATCTCCAAACACTCGAAGATCCAAATTATATTATTTACCCAATACATAGCCTTTTGATTAGGTATATCACCTCCATATGTTCGGAGAATATTGAAAATATAAATATCTCATTATTTTAGAAGTGATAAAATCATTAAATACATATCTTAAACCCATGACCTAGACTAGTTGTGAAATCCCTTTAAGGACCATAGGATCAACAACATTATTTTTAGGTAGTGCATTTTCAACTACACATTCCTACAAGGAATGGAGTGTTATATGATTTTGAGTCCCAAAAAATAAATTAGAGATTAATATTAATATATTTTACCTAAATGGATAAAATACCAATGTTTATAAACTACATGATATAAATTAGATGTATCCCCATTACCCTATTATTTATTACATTTTACAAATAATTTTTTTAAACTAAAAATAATTCTCTAGCCATTTTACTTAATCAAGATTCTTCAATAGAAATTAAAAAAAATAGAACAATCTTTAAAATTTAGTTATAGAAAAATTAAACATGATTCATGTTTATTGTAGAAAAATGAACTGTTGGTGTGCTAAAACAAAATGGTATTTTTTGTATTATTCATCAATTAACATGTAGTTAATGAGAATGACAGAAATGTATATTTTTATGGTAATATTGTAATAAATTCAAATTTTCCTAAATTATTTAGTTGTTACCCAATATGGGTTGTTTATATTCTCTGAGTTAATCATATTGGAAAACATTGTATCATGATATTAGAAGTTCCCCCATGATTGATCCATATTAAATAAATGTAAACAAAATGGAACAATGGGATACAATAAATTATTAGTAAATAATATTAGTGAGTTTCATACATTATGTATAATATATTCAAATTGTGTGGGGTGTTTTTGTTTATAAGGGAACATAAGTGAGTGAGATACTACCATTTAAAGTGTGCTACTTATATTAAATTATTATAGGTCCATTAATATGTAATAGGTTTAAAAATGATTTATTCTGATACAAATAATAATATTTCATAGAGAATAATCATTTATAAAAGACAGTTGAAGATGATGTTTATGTTTCTAGTTAGATAATAATGATATTATTTATAATTTTAGTGTATAATTATTGAGTTTGGTAATTACATTTCTTGAGTTGAATGGAATATTACAATATGAGTTCAGTTCCATAGAGTATTGTGATTATAGATATTATATCCTTATGAGGAATTTATGGATATGTATGAGAATAAAATATTACTATTATTTTAAAAAAAATATCCTTGGTGATATTATGGATGAGGACTATTGTTTTACTTTAAATACACTTGGCCGATGTTGCATAAATTGAGTTGAATCTATAATAGTTAATACTAATATTTAAAAATATTCTGATGTTGATAGAAGTTTATTTGAAGGTATTCAATATAAATTTGAAGATTATAAAGATGTCTAGAAATCATATAGATTATATGTTATATTTTAGAAAAAATGTAAAGGATTGAGGATTGGGAAATATATATAATTAATTTTAGGAGTATTTTGATGATATGTGAAAGTCACCCTTATCACACTAAGTGAATATTAATTAATTTCCCTAGGATTCCTTATATATGTTAGGCTAACCCATTATGAGAAAATTTTAAAGGAAAATTCCACCAAATATTATATAAAAAAATCATACTTGTAAAATAAAAAATTATAAATGCCTTTAAATGGAGAAGGTGGTGTTCATTTATAGGAGGGAGGGGTGAAATATTTTGTTTCCAAATATTTACTAAATAATTTCATGTGTGGTATCCATATTAAATAAATTAATTTTGAAAAGAGTTCTTCAAAAAAATTCCTATTTTCTTATGAATTCAAAAAATATATTTCATCATATTTAGACTCGTGGAGAAAAAGTTATGATAGTTTTACTTCATAGAATATTTTAGTTTTAGGTATTGTTCATATTCCAAATCACCATGTTCCCATGAATTTAAGTACATCACATATTTGGAATCATATATGGATATAGTAAAATAAAATGATATTCTACCGGTTATATTCTTAAATAAAAAATTTCAACTCATTTAATTCATTATTTTTAGACACGTGGTACCATATTTGAAAGTTTTTGGATCTAGGAACAAATTCCAAGGATCAGATCAGAGGCTTCTGTAATATCCCATAATTTTAAAGTGTTAAAAATATATGTAATATTAACCATGTTAACAAGTTGAAACTTTATTGTCAATAGACTACCTGATTGAACACCAAAGTTAAAGTGGTTTTTCCTAGAGTAGTGATTATGATGGTTTGCCTGTTGGGAAGTTTATTAGGGTGTGTTAAATTAAAGAAAAATATCATGATAAAGATAATGGGGTTGAATCTTGATATATTAATTAGTCTAACTAAATGTTTGGGAATGTGGGTTGGCCTTGGGGAGGTGACAACATGTGTCTATGAGGCAATTTGGGGTCTCATGGGGCCAAATTATAACATTGGTTTTTTGAGGAACCTAGATAGAAGTGTCATGGAATAGACTTGGTTGGTATGTGGGGTCAAAAATGATAACATTATACTCTAAAGGAGGTTAATGTGACACCCAATAATTTTAAAGGGTTAAAAGTCAAAATTTTACAACCAAGGTTAATAATTTTTACCTTTATTTTCTAGATCCGACCTGTTTTAAACTCCACAGTTAAAGAGTCTTATCCTGGAGTAGTAATCAGGATGGGTGACCTCTTAGGAATTTTCCTTGGGTATAAACAAGTGGGTAAAACCACACTTTAAATATCTTGTGTTGGACGATAATGATACTCAATAGTATAATGACACATTCAGGCATGTGGGTGGGCCCTGGAGAAAGGAAAACATGTGTTTGTGGGGAAACTCAGATTCTTGTAGAGCCTAGTTGTTACTGTTTCTTTCTAGCCTCAAATATTTGGATACAGATATTTCTACTATTAGATTAAATGTATCCTTTAAATCATGTAATACTAAAAAAATCATAATTTTAGTCAATTTATAAAAAAATTATATTTTAATAAAAAAAAAATTGAAAAATAGTAAAAAAACAAGAACCAAACCATTTTTAAAATAAAACTAAATTTACTACCAAAACCTAAACTTGTTTCCAATAAAATAAAACATTAATTAGATTAATAACATTAAAATTAAAAATATTATTATCTTAAATATTGGCTATATAAACCCTTAAAGAATAATTAATCAGTTCATCAGTGGTTTAAAACCATGTCAATGAAAGGCGTATGCCATAATGGAAATCAGTTGCAATGAAGAAATAATTTTATGTTCTATAAATATAACCATGGATAATTAATATTACAATCATTCTCATGGTTCTTATAAGAATATAAATGTTGGGTTTTGAGGATATTCTAAAAGTAAAACCCATGGAGGAAAGAAAATTAATCTTCTGTTATTAGAAAAATGTGGAAATAATTATATGGGAAATTTTCTCCAAGGGACTGGTAAGTATTTCATGTGTTCAAATAAAGTCAACTTACCAAGTGAATTATAAATATATTTAAATTTTAAATTTAATTAAAATAATGGGGAAAACTCTTTTGATCACAACCATTGAAGTGGGTCATAGAAATGAAGTATTGAAAGATATTTTTATCATCTACTATATAACTAAAAAAAATTATTTGATTCTGGTTCTACCCACTCTTTTATATCTTAATAATTTTTAAGTGTATTATATCACCTTCTCAACATTTAGGTGTTGAGTTATTTATGAATACTCATAATGGTATGATGATCCCATCTAAATTATATAACACCTCTCTAGTAGAGGTTTGTGGGAATGGGATTCCTATAAATGCTTTCAGTCTCCGTCAAGGTGAATTTGATGTGATTTTGGGAATGAATTATCTATCTCTATAGGTATCCCATTTTAATTTATGAGGAAGTTATTTCATGTTTAATATTCTTAATTATCCAATGATCTTCTATCATTTTGAGGATGAACATAAATTTCCATTGGAAACTAATTCACTTGTGTTGGTCTTATTACCTATTCTTGTGGTGTATCTATCTCAAATGGTTGGGATGAAACAAAACATTAAATATATTCCAATTTGTGATAATATTATAATTTATTTCATGAATATATTTCTAGTATTCCCTTAAATTATAAAGTTTAGTTTTTAATCATACTCATATTTGGTGGTATACCTATTTCAAATACTTCTTATAGAATGGACTTGATTAATTTACATGAATTGATTAATCATCTCCAGGAGAATATTGATAAGAGATTCATTTTTCAATGTTTATTACTCTTGGGTGCATGTGTTCTTTTTTCAAATAAGAAATATGGGTCAATAAATCTTTACATTGATTACAGAAAACTTAATAATATTACTACCATGAACAAGTATCCTCAACCCCATATTGATTATTTATTAGACTAATTGAAAAGATCTCAATGAATTTAAAATAATAAAATACAATATGGACAACATCAGTAGAGGTTCAAAAGGATAATATATATAAGAAATCCTATTATATTAGGTATGAGTATAATGAATTTTTTGTGATTACATTTGGAATTACCAATTCTCCTGTTATCCTCAAGGATGTAGTTAATTGAGACATTAAATATTACCAGGGTTAGTTTATGGTTGGGTTTATAGATGTTATTATTATACATTCCAAGAATTATAAAGCTTATTAAGATCATTTTAGTATTTTTTTGAATAAATTTATAAGGGATGATGTGTATTGGAAACTTAGTAAATGTGAATTATGGATACAAAAAAGTGTAATTGTTGGGTCACAAAATTACGAGTGAGGAAATATTAGTGGATCTCTCAAAGAAACAATTTATTGAAAAATGGAACATACCAACCATGGTGACATAAATACATATTTTTTTTCATTATAATAACACTACCAATTTTTTATGATAAATTTCACATATATATCAATTCCACTAACTATGTTGATGCGTAATGGTGCCAAGAAACATTTGACAGATGAATGTGAAGAAAATTTCAAAGAACTAAAGTGAAGATTAGTTATTGATCCTATTCTTGCAATACCATATAGAGAAGAATAATTTGTTATCTCGAGTGATACATTAATTAAGGTTCTAGGATTTATTCTTATGTATAATTAAATGGTGGTAGGTTATACCTCATTATAATTGAAAGTTTATGGGAAATTTTACCTGAATCGCGATTTGGAACTAGAAGTGGTAATTTTTTCATTGAATATATAGATTAATTATTTTTATATTAAAATGTGTGACATATATGCTAATTATATAAGATTCAAATATATGACAACATAGAAGGATTTGAATATGAATCCAAGGAAATGGTTGAAACTAATTAAATATTATGACTCCTCAATACATTACCACCCTAGGAAATAAAAAAAAGGTGGTTGATGCTTTGATTCAAAAAGTCCATGCTAGTTTTTCCCTGATGATGATTGAAAAAGATAAAATATATAAGGATTTATAGAAGATAATCCTTAAAATCTTATGGAATTTACAATGATATTAACTTTTTGAGAGATGATTGTTCAACCATCAATTCACATGAATACTAAAGAGGCATAAAGGGAATATCTGAAGATAAAAAATAATGTAAGTAATGTTTCCAATATTAGTCATGATAATAATGGGATATAAGGATCATGAATAGAGTATGTGTCCCTTAAATACTATAATTGAAGAAGGACCTATTAGTTGAAACTCATAGTTCATCATTCTCTATGAATAATGGTAGTACAAAGATGTATACAGATATTAAAGATCATTTCTAGTTGAAAAACATGAAGAGAGATATCATGGTATAGGTATCTTTATTCTTGAAATGTGAGAAAAGTAAGACTGAGAGATACAAGTATAAGGGGATGATACAAGAATTTATAATTCCTGAGTACAAATAGGAAAACATTACCATGGAATTCATCATGGGAATCCCTAAGGAATCTATAGATAGTAATCCTATTTTGGTTGTAGTTTATCAACTTATAAATTTTATACAATTAATTACTATTATATTATATTTATCTATTGATCATTTTCCAAGTTATAAGTTAATGGTGTGGTAAGTCTTCATGAAGTACCATTCTGAATCATATCTGGTCAGGATTCGAGGTTTACATCAGTATTTTGGATATGTCTTTAGAGTTGAGATTAAGAACTATATAACATCCCCAAACATATGTTCAGTATAATAGGACTATCCAAACAATAGAATATATACTAGTATATTTATCTATGTATTTCAAAGTAGGTCGGGATTAACACCTTCCACTATTATTACAATAATATATCTCACTCGATAATTTATATGGATCCTTATGAATAACTCTATAGAAATAAGTGTAGGACTCCAAAATGATGGGACTAATTTGGGGAACAAAAGATATTGGGACATTAGAAAACTTAGGATATGATAGAGACAATAATAATCATTCAACAACACATTAAGGAAGATCTAAGATTATAGAGAATTTGAGATGATAAAAACTAGGGTGATCTAGAGTTCATTTTTGTTGATAAATTATTTATATGGGTATCTCTTTGGAATAATATTATGATATTTGGAAAGATGTAAAAGTAAATCCCTAGATATATCGATCCATATGAGATTCTTGATTATAGTGGGAAATTATCTTATCACTTAGAACTTCTTAAAACCTCTCCCAAGTTTACATTGTTTTCCATGTATCTCTTTTGATAAATTGTATATTATATCATGTATATTTAATAAACACGTAGTTCATACAATTGGATCATTATCTTTATTATGATGAACAACCACTAGAAATATTAGAATATAGAGATAAAATACTATAGAACTATCCCAATAACCTAGTTACATTTCTATTGATGAATCAATTGGTTGAAGAATAAATGTAAGAATATGAATATTCAAGGTTGTACTCGTTTTTTTATATTGTAGTGATGGAATTTTGTGGCAGATATTTCATAATGTGGTAGATTGTAGCACCGAAATATTTTAGAATAAATTTATCTTTAATAAATAAATATTTTTAGTAGTGTGTGTAGCCTGAAACCATGAAATTATGTGAATATTTATCATACATTATAAAATTATGGAAATTATAAGCTATTTAAGTAAAATATAATTGTCTAAAGTAATTTCTAATCCTTTTATGAAATACTATTGATCCTAAAGAAAATTTTTGAAATATTTTAGGATAATTATTATTTTTATATAAAATTAATCTAAAAATTAATTTAAAACATCAAAATTATGAGAAAAAATAGTTTTTACACATGTTTTAAAATTAATTCATTGGTTATCTATTGGTTAAAAATGAAAATAAAATCATTTGAAGGTAAAAAAGATATTTTATGAAATATTCTTTAATGCATGAAATGTGTTTTTATATTATTAAATTATATTAATATATATTAATGAATGGTTATAATTAAATTGGAAGTTGATATATTCAGTAAAAAGTTTTTAATTTATTTTATGATTGTTATTAGGAACGAAATGAGAATAAATTCATTTTTCTGTTAAAAATTGATTTTTATAAAAAAAACATTTCACTATGTTTTTCACACTTATATTGAAATAAATTTCTTAAACTTATAAAAATTTTAATAGATAAAATTATTTCCATATTTGATGTTATAATTTCCAAATTTCTAAATGAATCCAAAATTATTTTTTGTCATAATGAATAGTAATTATGGTAAAAATCGGTTACCTCAGTTAATGTAAAAAACGGTTAACGAGGGGGATAAACTAAAAGTTAACGTTTAAAATATTAGTCAAACTTTTATAAATATTAATGTTTTATTATATTTTTGAAATTAAGTTATCTTATCTTCAGTTGTTTCTCCACTTGGTTTGAATTGTACTTGAATATAACATTATTAAATTTTAATATTTTAAGTATTTAGAAGAGTTCCACCCACCACACTTCACATCCTCTCTTCACTTATTCACACACATTGATCCCAATAGTTAGGAAAATACCAACCTAATAACTTTCAAAATTCCCTCCTCATATACTATTCCTCTTTTTCTTCCCAAAAAGATCATCCTTTGAAGGCTTAAGGTGTTAGCCAATTGAGATTTCTCAAAGAAGATATAATAGTCTTCACCGAATCATTTTGAGTTTATTCTTATATCTATTTTAAATATTATATAGCGATATTTAAATTATTAAATAATTTTAATTAATATTTTGAAATGATTTTATAGTAATGTAACAACCATTTTCTACATTTTTTTCATCCTATGTGAAAAGGAAACGTTTTTCATGAGTATGTATAGATTGTCACCTCCACGAAGAGTTGTGATTTATTTTTCATGTCCCCAAAAAATGTATGGTTATACGGACGAATTTAATGAATATATTTTTTATTTAATATATTATTAAAATTATTTAAATGAATATTATTATTTACCTTTCTTTATTTCCATTATTCGTAAAATAAATATATTACTCGTGCATACCTACAAACTATCATCTCCACGAAGTGATATAATTCAATTTTAATAAAATACATATATAAAAGGTTATAAAATATATATATCGAATAAATATGATACTTATAACATGATTATGATTCTTGGGATGATGAAACCATGACCATAGTGCAAGTACTAGAACCGCCTGTCCAAAACAAGCATGGGAAATAAAACATCCAACACAAAAATATTGATTTTAATAATTAATGGTTAATAAATGGGTTATTTTAATATATAATTTAATTATATATTATTATAATGTTAGGAATATGGTTTTTGAAAATATTTATAATAAATATAAAATTATTTTATAGAATCTAATGAACACATATAAATAAATTCATGACCTCAGGAAAGGGTTTATTTTTAAATATCATTTTTTCATGATTATTAATGCTCAAATATAAATTTGGATAATTACATGATATTTATCTCTAAATACCCGTATATTTTATTCTATTATTTTTTGGGGGGTTTTATGGTTTCCTTTCATTCTCCACTCTTTGATACATTAAAATTTTAGAAATTGTTTAAAGAAAAGTTGACATTATTTCCTCTTTGGTCATTGTACTTTTTATCCAATGTCTACATTAATTAATATGATTTCATTGATTTTTTTAAAAGGTAAAATTATTATTTAAATTCATATTCAATTATATTTTAATTTTTTAAAAAATAATCTTCTTTTCATTTTATAAATGATTTATTATATGAATTGTTAATAGAGGTCTGAAACGAATCTTTATTTTATCATTTTACACACAAAAAGATTTTATTTCCTTCTTCAAAATTATTTTCATTGAATTTTACTTTAGTATTTTACATATTTATTATTAATGAAATTAATTTTATAAATATTTTGGGATTTTTTTAAATGTTATCAAAATAAAATTATAATTTTTCATATTTTCATAGAGAGGGTTAAATATTCTTTTAAAGTTATTTTTAATCTTTTTAAACATCCTTAAAGGATTATTATTCTTCACTATGAGGAAAAAAAATTAAACCCATTTATTTTCCATGGGTTATGCTATGCCAAATTGAAGAATGTTTTTATGATCTAGTGTCCTTCATATTTATTATTTTCATAATATGGTATGTGGTTCTATCAAATCCCTCCAACGCATTGGGTAATAGTTGACATCTAATGACATAATATGTAATGTATTGGGGGGTGGACCTAGATTAGTATTGGAATCTTTCCACTATATTAGTCTTAGGAGTGAGCCTTGAAGAAGGAAATTATAGTGTATTTATATTTTCAAAGTCAGGGCACACATCATCACAGTGAAAGCTATTTATTTTCTTGCATTCCAACTTTCAAAATGATGGAGGCCTCTACCACCATTGATTGTGATGTTGAATCATTAATAAAAATGGAATGATGGGATTTTAGTTAATCCTTACATGTATTCCTCCTTGGATCTTGTTTCCTAGTTTGGGTATCCCTCATTTACTTGAGTCATGAAACTCATTCCCAGTTCTACATCGAGGTGGTGTCTAGTTAATTACATTTATTATGTCTAAATAGGGTACTAACCTTGGGTTAGAGTAGTTGGTAATTTCAAGAATATTTAGGAATTTATAAATTCTTCTCCCTTAGAAGTCTAAGGCATCTCATTTGAGGGATATTATGTATGGAAACTAATGTAGCATGTGTTAGTAATGAGGCATTTGAATATAGGGGTGTCAGTCTTCTAAGGTTTTTTACCTCAGGCGTCCAATGTTTATTATATGGGGGAGGGATTATGGATCAATTCATAAATTTAAAATCCTGTTGAGATAGTTGGTTTTAGTTTTAACATCTTGTGGGGATGGTTGGGTGCATGTTTAAAATCTCTTGAAGAATGGTTTGGTTCATGTTTGAAACCTTGAGAGGATAGTTAGGTCACATGTTTAACATCTTGTGGGGATAGGTTAAGGGTTGAGTGTGTCCCCAAGGGGTAATATTTCACACTTAGGGTTGTTAGGATTTAACCTCAAGGGGCATACTTCATTCCCTATAGGTAAATATGATTCAAAACCCATGTAGTTTGATTTAATAGTTTAAGGTCGTTTGACAGGACTGGTCTATACAGTTTAACATCATGCAGTATGGACACTCGTGTTGAAAAAGGAGCTTCAATGGAAGATAGTGTGGGGATTATGCATGAATACTTCCCAATGACTGATAGTATAAGAGATGATGTGAATGGGGATAACATGAGGGATCTTCTTTGGATATGTTAAGAGAAGTGATTATGTTAATGGATCTTATGCGTGGGAGATTCCTAGGTGCTGATATGAGTAGTGATGATGTGAAAGGGGATTACACATTGGAGATGCCTAAGTGCTTTTAGAAGTACTGAGGATGTTAATGAGGCATACAAATGAGATATTCCATAGAGCTTCTAGGAGTAACGATGATGTGAATGGAGCTTACCTGTGTGTGATGTCTAGGTTATGGGGTAACATCTCATGCTTATCACATGAGGTATCAAATGATTCTCAAACAATGAATCCTGAACTTATCACACTAAGAATCTTATGATCATTTGAGAGGGTAAGGTTACTGTTTAATTTCATGTGAAATGATACAGTGTTTAGGGCATATTCATTAAGTTACCCATCATTTCTTATTTATGTTTGGTCAAGAGATATTCTCGACCCGCTAGTGGGTTGTAGAGTATGATTGGGGATTACACCTGATGAGGTGGCCCATGTGGGATACTTGGGAGTAGCATGGAAGCATATGGGTATTTTGATCTATGGATTCCCATCCTTATCCCTCATGTGGGTTCATAAGTACATATCTTCTTACTGATGTTTCAATGGATATTATTGGGTATTACACCAGATATGGATTCCCATGGTTTCTATTTGGTGGTTTTCCTATGATCATTATGTGAGGAGTCTTGTAATTAACCCATAAAGAATCTCATTTTTTCACTAGAGGCATCATATACTCATCATATAAGGTACACTATAGTTTAATTTCATTTAGTGAGGACTATGGGGTACATATCATGATCATGTCATGAGTAATCTTACACTTTATGAATAAGCAATCTCATGTGTGTCACAAGATACAGACTATGTTTTTCATATAGTGTTCACTATAGTTTAATGACATTTAGTGAGGACTATTGGGCAGAAGATGCCTTGAAATAGTTGGTGTGGGACTTATGTGAGAGTTCCCCCTTTGGTTAAAATTATCATAGGATTCAAGTGATGGGTATCTAGGGGTTTCTTGAGGATTGTATTAACAAAATGTATTTAGGTAATCCAAGAGGAGAATCTTAACTTGTGAAACGGGATAGTGACTAAGATAAGAATTTAAAGTCAAGGTATTTCAGGTAATTTATAGTTGTATCACAAATCATTATATTTAGTGGGGTGAAATTTGGGACTTTATAGGGAGTAACACAATATTTCCTTGACATGGATCGAAATAATTTTTGTGTGACTCTCCATTTTGTGTGACGGTTAGTGATGGTAGGGAATAGGTCGGGCCAGAGGTTCTAGACTGAATCCTAACACTAATCTCGATTGGGGGTGTAGGGGGAGGGGGGAATACCCCAAGGTATAGAACATCAGGTCGGAATCTAAACATTGTTTCATGAGACTGGGTGTTAGGGCATGTAACTATGAATTGAGTCACACAAATTTTCACTATGTTGTGAAATTCTATAGTTAAGAGAAAAAAAAGGTTTTTCATATGGTGTTTCCTACACGTGTGATTTTGTAAAACACTATGTCATACAGATTTGTAGTTTCACACAAATATAGAAGAGAAAAATATTTTAATTTTAGTAAAATTGTGTTACCAATGTATAATGTTTCATTAAAACACCTTAGAACAAGCTTGTACATTTTGGGACCTCATTGAGGTAATTTCAATAATGTTCGGATCTTGGGGTTTGTGAAAAGTATGTAACCCCATGTTGTACATATGAGAGATCCAAAGATAAATTCTTGTATTTAATCTCCAAAATGAGGGGTTTATTCTATATTTATCAACATTTCAACTATGTCAAGTAACTTAGAATCTATTACAAAACATTTGGTTGTCTCGTGAAACTTTATGGATTTCTGTGAAAATGATTTTTTTCATCTCATGTATATGAGGATCTTATACATTTAATTTCACCTTTATCATGTAATTTAGTTATGATACCATAATTTATTTGAGTACACATTTGGAAATTTGTGATCAATTCCATACATTCCTCCAAAATCTCCCTAGCTAACCTTTTTTTAGTGCCAACTGATGGAATTGAGAAAGAACCCAATCCATTATTGGAATTTTTCTATTATGATCATATCTAAAGTTTACCTTGAATAATGAAATGATTTTATATTCTTATGGTCATTCCACAATTCATTTGACATGTTCTTTTTCATATGATGTATTTCAATGGACCTTGAATTATTAAAAATGATTTTGTACCCCTATAACTCATTCCATTCGAAATTATATAGATTTTTTCCATGAATCGTGATTTATTCTCTATATCATATTGGTTATTAACCATATAAGTTATGATCTTTTTCTCATACAATTATGCTTATCTTATGATTTCATCTGATCCTTGTTCAAAACCCACCTTGTTTACTGTTACTGAGAATCTGAGGTCAATTGTTTTATGTTTACATTTTCCCCAAATTATGATTAAAGGTTTTAAATATGATATTTATAAGAAGGTTACTATGAGAGAATGTTTTTTGAGATATTTTGAAGATCTTTCCCAAAATAAGTTTTTTTTGTATCTTGTATATTATGACACTAAACCATTACAGTTCTGGGGTGTGTATTTATGTGAAATGTGTTGAATATTCATTGAAAATGATGAAATATTTATTTATGATATGCCAGATTCTTCTTAGGGTATATCTATAGAAAAATGTACATTACAAAAAAATTTAATATCCTCTTAAAAAATAAACCATAAAGCGAACCATAATATCAAAGAATAAATGTAGGAAAAAGATCTACAGTTAAAATAGAGTGAAAAAAAATTAAGTTTTAAGTTGTTATAAGAATATTTTGGTGAATAAATTTGACATATATTTATTTAAAATTGAAATATATCCTATTTTTTATGTGATTGGTATATTTTGGTATTATGAATTACATTATACTGGGAGAACAATCAAAAATAAAAACAACTCAAACATAAAATTTTATTCCTTTTAACATTAGATTCTTTATTAATTAAACATTCTTTTTATTTTATAAATACCCCTTTGGGAACATAACAATAATTTTTAAAATATAAAAACTAAAATATCTATTATAAATAAGAAGTGTGTTCTAGAGGATGAAGGCATGTTTCACTCATCTCAATCGCTAGCGCCAACTCTTTTGTGATTCTTATTATAATCATTTATATCCTTTACTTGATGAAATATTTAGTCTTAAATTTTTATTTAGAAATGTGATTTTTATAATGGAATGTACAGTTTTATCAATATTCATGGTTTCTGTATACATTCTTCAATATAAAATCTTATGTTAAGAGAGTTTGAATAAAATAAACCTTTTTTCAAACCCACTATGGAAATTTTTTTAAATAATGTTTTATAGAAATAATGGAAATAGAATTTATGTTAATAAGTAATTTTTATTTTATTGACAGAGTGGGTGATAATACATTATCCAAATTCGCATTTAATATTGTATACCATGATTGGTATTGATGTTTTCAAGGTGAAAAACATCAATATCCAATATGAAGTTTATAGGGGAACAACGAATATATCTCAGTGATTTCCAAGAAAAAAAAGTAATCTATTTCATGAATAATATATCAATAATATGATGGGTTCAACCCTTGAATATTTTAGGGGGGGAAATTTATATTTCATTTATAAATAATTTTAAACTAAAATTACCTATAACTCAATAATTATTCTTTAATCAATTTTTTTTCAACCCTTGTGGTATTATAATTGTGGTGAATGGTATAAACTACAATTCCACAATAATTAACCATATGTGCTTCACAAATATCTAAAAAAACTCTTGGTATTCTTTGTGTTATCCTAGAGGATCCATGTTCTTTGTATCATTCACCATTATTCTAAATAAAAAGATTATATTCTTATATATTTATTAAAAGTAGAGAAGATGATATTATCTCTTATATTAAAATAATTTTTAGAGATGTTTTATTATGAATACCAAATATTACATTTAAAATTAATATAATAAAAATTAAATACTTGGGGTTAAATAATTTATAATTTCATGATGTCCCTTTATCTATTTTTTATCCACAATAAATTAATATCAAGTATTAATAATAATATTATTTTCATCTCATGACATGTTCTAAACTCATAGATTAATATATCATTTCCTTCAGGATCTTCACTCTTCTTGTTAATCCTCCAAAGAATTTATTGAACCATTAAGAATAAATATTATATTCCCAAAATATGTGAATATATATTAATTTTAATATCCATTTAACTAAATAAATATTTATATAAACAAATTCAATAAAAATAGTGAATAAATATTTAATTATGTATTAACTAATGAATAATTTTTAGGTGATAATTAAATATTATACTCACTCAATTAAAATATAGATATTTGTTTTAATATTAAAAAAATATTATAAACTTTAATACTTTGTTATTGAATTTATGCAATAAACTATTATAGAATAATTATTTTTCCAAAAACCAAGAGTAATATTTATTATTAATATTGAATTAAATGGAATTTAATGATATTCTATATAGGATTTATTTGTGACCTGTTGTGCCTCTTTCTATGTGTTATTAAGTGAACTTATTAGAATTCAAAGATAAAAATCTATAAACACATCAAGAAAACCATAGTGAAAGAATTTAATTTATTAATGAAAAAAATAATTCTATTAATTCTACTGTGTAATATAATACCTTTTTATAAATATTTCACCAATTATATTTCATACTTTCTGTAATCACCCAATATACTTGATTTAAATTTATTTTACTACCATAAATTAACTAACCAATGAACTACTATGGACTTTGATTTAGTCATATGGTTATATATCATTTGAATGGAAACATATATCTTCTTCTATCAAAACAAAATGGAAAATATTTTTTGAATTATTTAATTAATTCCACAAAACTGATGATTCACCCAACATATGCTACTTTTCTGAAAGAATATGTATGTGTGGATTTAAATAATAAATCAATGTGTGTGATTCCTGATAAAAATTAATAATAATATCAAGTATAAGGACTAATACCCACATCCACATATAAAAATTTCCAATTAAATATAAAACATGTTGAATTTATATTGGATGGTTTACCCTCATAACCTCCACATGGATATTATCTTGTGGAAACTTCATGAGAATAAGTCTAAATGTATTGTGAGCCTCCATAACTAGATATTAAAATATCATATATATATCAGAAGAAAGTTTTATCTATATCGTAGGACATATGTTTTAGAATATTATAATGGAATCTATAGGTTCTCATTATGGCCAGTAATGATGATAACCATTCAATGGAAAAAACAAAAAGTAAAATTCACATTAATGGTACATAGAAGAACAATAATAATGTGAGAATCTGTGTATTAAGTTTTTTTTAATCAAAAAAAAATTTGTTAATTCAAGGGAACCAAATCTAAAAGACTCTCACTTACACTAAATCCAAATAAAACCAAAAAACATTGTTATATCACACATGATAACATGATTATGCTGATATTTGGATATAATCCTTGAGCCTAACACTTTATAATATAGAAATTATTCATTCTATAATGTCTCTACTTAGAGAAAATCCCAAAATAGCTGATATAATTGTGTAAATACTATTTTACCTATATTATGACCTATATTCAAGGATAATTCCATACATTTAATATAATCATAATATATATTATGATAATACATTACTATCATAGAACAATTCCAAATTAAATAACAAATTGTTTCTAATATTCTTATTAAGATGCATTAGAATCTATAATAAACTCATACTATATATATATGGCTACCACCAGATTTAGTAACATTATATTAAATACTTAATTAATCTGATACATTATACTAGATCAAATTGATCTAAAGAAGAAAAAAATTGTTTATACATTTGAAAACATGTTTTACCATTTCTCCAACTACTGAGAACTCATCCACTGTAATTTATCAAGGTTTGTATGATTTTTTTCAATAATACCTATTGTATGTGTACTAGATCCAAAGAATTTGGACTTATATAATTATATACATAATAATATTCTCCAGTTATTTAAAACATCATCATTGTGATATTTCACACCATGTGACATAGGCAATAATTCTCTCCTTGAATTGTACCATATTTCCTTTTTCCATACCTCATCAATAAGTATACTACGACTTGATCCTAGAAACACCGTAGATTTAAATTAATAAATTTAAATCAATAGAACTTGTTTTTCCACATTAATTCATTCTTGGAGTAATATTTTTATTTCAATCATAGTAAGCTATAAGAATGAACATTTTTTCAAATGTTATTAACATATTTTTCTTAGAAAACTATTGTACTCTAAAAATAACTTCTAAAAACATTGATTTATTTCTTTTATAATAAATTTAAATTACTTATTAATATATTAATGATTATTATATGAACTTGATTCTTTCTCTAATCCATAAATTCATTTCTGCGACTTGCATACCTCATTACAATTCAATGGTTCCACCAACCCTTCTCAATGTTTCATACAGAAATATTTCATATGGTTTCCATTGAGGAAGGTGTTCGTCACCTAAATTTCCTAAATATCATAATTATTTATGGTTTCTATTAAGATAAACATTAAAAATATATTTTAGAAGGAAAAACAATTAAAATGTTTCATCATAGAGCATTTCTAAACATAGCTTGAAAAAATCAACAAAAACTCATGCCTTATTGGGAGAAACTTTTCCATCCATGTATGGTATGTTCTTGAATACCCTCCAGTGACATTATATCAACCATAGAAACTAATAAATAAACTATATTTTGGTAGATAGAATCTTGTACTAAATTTTTATGATCTTATCAATCTTAGATTGTTTCTTTTAACTTCTTCATTGTAATATTTATTATTCTTATAAAATAATATATCTCCTAAAATGGTGAATATAAAACCAACACTTTGTTTTTAACATTAAGATACGGTATTTATCTTTTAAAATCTCCTCCCACAAATCCTTTTAGAATTTAGTGATCAAATTCAAGCTCATGTGCATTTAGATCCTTGACTTCCTTAAAGTACAACTTTCTTCTACTCTTTCAAAAGATAAGTTCCTCTCTCTTATAAAAATATATTGGATCACTTGACTAATTCCTTTATATCTTAGGGGTACTTATATCCTATTTATATTTATATATAATTAATAGAGATGTACTTCATTTCTACCAATTTTATGTTTGTTTCTGAAATCAGCTCTAACAAATTGTTCTCATCATAACACTTAATGATATAATTGAATATATTTCTCTCATTTTATAATATATATGATTTAAATTAATTAATATATATGGAATATGGTTGGTTAATAACACTTCTATTTGTGAAACATGACTTGATAGGAATTGTAGAATGATTTCAATACTTATAAGTCTCGTCATATATCTGTCTTTTGACACCATCGTCACTCTTATGTGTATAAGGTAATTAAAGTATAGGAAACGATTAGTTTTTAATTTAAATGATTGATGAATTCTTTGTTATGATATACATTGATGGACCCACCATGAGTACCTTATATATTTTTCCATGTTTATTCACTACTCCACTATGTATCATGAAGATCGCTTAAAGGAATCTCATGAGTTATATGAATTTACCTCCAACTTTACTTTAACAAACATCAAAAATATATTTTTAAAATAAGTTTAGAATATTTATGGGTATAACATTATCTATAATAGATTTTTTTAATAAAAAAATATATAAGAGTTTTATAATACTTTAGATTTTTATATCCTAAGAGTCTAAACATCCTACAAGTCACGTACATGAAAATTACTTTTACTTTTACATGACTAATACTTTTTTTCCACAACTGCTTATGATTCTTCTATTTTATATTCATTATTAATTATCAATATTAGATAAATAAGATCCGTGACTTATTAAAATATAAATTAAGTATGATATATGATAATAATATTCATTTCATAAATGAAATAATTTCCAATTTTCTCTATAACTAGAAACTGAGAAAATATTTGGTAACACTCATATAAAACATTTAAAAGAATTAATCCCCCTATAATTTTGATGCAGTGGTATTTTGATAAATTAATTCTGAATCATCCACTTTTAAATTCATATAAGGTTCACCTTACATTATGTGATCTTTATGAACTTCATTGGCTCTTATATTTGAATATATGTATTTGAGTTACATGTTTTATTTAATACCCATAGAGAAAAATCACATGAAATGAATAATATACCGAAATAATAAGCCTTATTTTTCTTATTCTTTAATTTATTTCAGTTACCTATCCAATGAGTCTTCCTTCCACATTTGAATAAAATATAATCATATTCACTTCTCTACCTATAAATATTTTTTTTCTTTAAAGAAAATTTTAAAAAATTTATTGAATTTAATATTTTTACAGTATTTACAACATTTTTCCTCAACTCATTCTCAATATGTGGGGAGGAACCATGTTACCAATTATACCTATAAACATATAAATTTATACTAAAAATGATTCCTAAGAGGAATATCTATACTGTTCATTCTATAATTCATAATTAATAAGGAAAATCTCAGTCGTAAGGATTATAATATGAGAATAATGGATAATTTCTTATGTATACGTAATCCAAACATTTCTAATTGAGAAATATTCTTCAACATATTGAAGGAAATATCACTATATATGTACCCATATCAATAGTGACCCTATACTTCTTCATATAACATTACATGATTTTAAGAATAATTATACATCAAAGTAAAAGACAAGGATCATAAAGTATAATGTCATGGAAGACTAGGTACATAATCAAACATTATAAAATTAATTTTTTATTTAAAATACATAATGAGCTAATATATTCCATTATGATCATACAGCTTCAGAGGATAACCTAGGGATAACATGAACAAAAGGATGAGCTAAAATCCTAGTAAAGGAATAACCATAAGAACAAAGCATTATCACATGGGATAGAAGGAATGACATGATGATATAAAAGGCATGTAACATATCATAACATATAAACATGGGATCATTTTAACATGGAATCATATAAATGTGGTTTAAACATAAACAATGAAGTTAATACAAGTCAAGGATAACCTCCAAGACAGTTTCCCATAGTAGCACAAGTCAGGACTGGCGCCAAGACTGTTGCACATAGTAGCACAAGCTAAGGCTAACCACAAAGACCGTCACACATAACATCTCATGAGACTCAAATTTACCCAATGCATTGAAGTGATATATGTCACACCCAAATTACATTTTATTAATATATTTTTTGCACAAATAATTATACATAATCAATCTTACATAAACATAAGGGCTACCCATGGAAAGAATTGGGTACCACAATCATGGCATAAAGCATATCCAAAGAGCATATCATGAAAGGGTAAATAAAGAAAGGAATTAGAACATACATGGATTTTCGTAATGTAAAATATGCATATATATTGTTAGGTGATGTCAAATATAAGTGACAACACATAAGAAATGTATTTGAGAAATTTTAGCATTAAAACAGTTTTGTGCGGTTTTAAGGAAAATATTGTAGAGATTTTAAAATAGAAAAGAGAACAACATTTTATATAAAACCCAAATTTAACAAAGTATGTTTTTATAATAAAAAGACTGATTTTATGAAGAATATTTTGGATTAAAATAGAGGATTGAGTGTACTTGAAATTGGGAAGAAATTTTGGAAGTTCCCCTAAAACAAGTTTGCTTATTGGGAAGTATCGAGGAGGGATTCACATAAAAGCACAGGTATCCCCAAAATAGAATGAAAGATAGATATTGAAACATGATTTTGAAAAATATAAATAGAACGTAGAAGTTTTATAGAAAGAAAAGTCTTTTGGAACCGATTGTGTGGCGAAATCCCCAAACATGTGGGATTTTAAAAAAATTCCATCGATGATCGTCGTGAACTTGTCGATGTCGGTGTAGAGCTGCATAGTCAAATCCAAGGATCTCATGTGAAGGGTTTTAAGAAGAAAAATAAACCATAAAAATACTTATTATAAATATGAATTCGTGAATTAGGTATTCTCGTTGTTGGCAATTAGTGCTCAAATAATTCGATATCGAAATCCTCTAGATCATCGACGCAGTCTTTAAGAAACTGTAGGAATGTAGTTAATCATAATCTGAAAGCTAGCATAGAATCTTGAAGATGCATTCAACGCTCCAATGATCATAGCATCTCTTCACTGGCGATTCCTGAGAGGGTTCTCGATCTGAGATCCTTGGATGCAGATTCTCTCTCTCTAGATCATGGGAGAGAGGATAGGAGAGAGAAGTTCCATGAATAGTATTTGGCAATCTCCTCTCCTATTATTTTTATAGTGTCATTTAATTACTCAGAAATGTAAACCTAGCCACTGAATAATCAACGCACTATTAACGACATATTGTGATTACTTATCTGAGTCATAAATATTATTATCACTCACTTTTAATATATTAAAACCTATTACGCAATAATAATTGAGTCATTAATCTCGACTCATCACTCCCATAAATATTAATTGAACCTTAAATAATTTAGTATTCATCAATTAATACTTTTTATGTATATACTTAAAACTCATAAATACATTTAATAAATAAATTCAATGCTCATTATTCTAGACTAAAATAATATGAATTTATTTATTACATTGGTGATCATTTAACATTAGGAAATCTCGGACCCTAGTGGTGGGGCCCACCATGTATAAATATCTTATTCAACTGAATAGGGAAGATTATTGAATATGATATAGTGTGTGACCCTCTAGGCCCTTATATCGACAGTAGTGAATTGTATTCACAGACCAAGAGTGGGATCTGTAAACCCATAATGTCCCCTAAATAGATAAGGATTGACAGAGCAGCGACAACCATCCTACAAACACACACTGTGTAATATAGTCTATTTGTCTGTAATATCTCATCAAACAGGATAAACTCATGTGTCATCTCCCTTTTCTTAATTTATAGTTTGTTGATTTAACAGGATGGTTTTAACCTTTAATGTCATGACCATGATCTTATAAATGTACTGGAATCCATATCAACATGGACTAAGATATATTACTTCTATAACCTGGAAGAGACAAATCCTTTCTTAACCATTCAACCTATGACATGCCACCAATGATTTACCCAACACAAACTAACTCATCACAACTTCATTGCCATGGTTTTCTTCTTGCATCATAGTTTGCAGTTAAATGACATACATTGGTAATGATCTCATGTCAGGAGACTATTACACATGATCATAGATAGGAACATCGAATGACACCCGAAACATGTGTTGTTTCTATTTGCAGTTTAGTCCTCATGATCTCGCAACTAGAGATTACCAAGTGCGAACTTCATGAGAAGAATTCTCAATGCTTATGAGCCCCTAACACCTGATAGTCAGACATCTACTATGTCCAGTCAGTAAGATGTTTCCAGACTATAGAACATATATTTATGATTAATTTCATAGTATCTCGAGGTTCTCATTATAGCCTATGAACTGCTACAACCTCTTGATATGAAAATTAAACTTTGGACATTACCATTTCAATAGTTGACGTAGAAAATTCTACACTATAATGGTAAGATGACATCATGTGTAGCTAACTATATACATGATATGGTAATCAAAAGCATTGAATAGTTGGGTCTAGGTCACCCACTATTTCAACACTCCCACTTGTACTAGAGCCAACTATATAACCAAACTTGTTAGTTACTCACATGATTAACATTGTGTTTCTACTGAGTAATGGATTTAGCTACAGGGACTTCCAAGGTTCCGCCACATGGAAATTCTGTTATTGCGACCTGGTCTCCTTGAGTAAGACTACTAAAGAGATGATATCCCGAGTATATCTCACTTGTATGCTATCATAACTTTAAATCTTGGATAGTAATAATATCATAATTTACATTATGGTAATAATTTTCTCACTATGGACAATTCTAAGAACAAGAACAAATCATTTCATTTAACTGCTTCTTAGCTTCATTAGAAGCTACAATGTACTCGATCTTTGTAGGTATGGATACCACTAACTGGTATGATCTTGAATAGCTCATCATCTTTATCCTAACTATGATAGTAGATCAGTTTGGTCTATGTAAGAATATTTTGTATCCCTGTAAACTAGTATCCTTTCTTCTCCACCTACCAGGTACCTATCTTTTGTACATTCTGAAGTACAATTAGATAGTTCTAACTACATCCCTTGCAGTGCTCCTAGATATAATTGATATTTACCTATAGTAAAATATACCTTTCCAATATTGGTTCTTATAAATATCATGGCATACGTGATTGACCCATCACTTTGATGTATGGATCTCAACTCACCATGTTTCCCTTTTTATTTCATGGACATGTCAACCTAATGAAATTGTTCCCTTTTACATAGGTAACAATTCATCTCTTGAATTGTTCCAACTTGTATTTTTTCAATACAATGTCACTATATTTAAGATTTACTAGGACTAAGAAAAATATCGATCTACCTTAGTAGGTAATGTTATCTAGAACTTAGGTTTCTACATTAAGTCAATCAGGGGAGAATAAATTTCATCATTGTCTTAACAATCTATAAGACCAATGTCTATTTTCCATATATTTCTGAACATATTTTTTCTTGTAAAACCATTAAATCTCCCACTAACCTCTGATTGACACAAGGAAAACACTTTTTGAAAATTTATATTCTATGATCATGTTTTTTACTTAATCCTATACTATATTTCAATAACTTGAAAACTATATTAGCATTCTGTGACATGATCATTCCTTTCTAGTTGCATCATATAGACATCATCCATGATTGGTGGTTATTGTAACGACCCAAATCCGGAGCCCCTCCACTGGTGCCCCATACCCAGTTCACCACACAACCTCAAGCGCATTTCCCCGAACGCCAGAGGCTGCCGACTAGCAGCGAGGGCCTTGGTGAGTCGGTGGGGAAACTATGCCCCCATTTGGTAAGGTATACAGTGGAAAACAACAGTCAACAGTGGAAGTAGTAACAACATGCATAACAATAGAAACCAAACAGCGGAAGCAATGAATATATATATATATATATATATCAATGATGAAAATGATTCAGTAGGTACAGGTATCTATGGAAAGCAGTAAAGACAACAATGTGATGGAATACAACTAAAAACAAGTGAAAAAGAAAAACAAAATAAACTCCTCATCATCGCGAGCCCCGGCTCGGTCCCATGCTCTCCAGCTCCAGCGCAATCAAGATCCTGAAGTATAAGGGAACTTTCCCTTATCTATACCAGTAGAAACATAGTCTTCTTGGGCCGAAAAGAATGGCCCAAACAGGGTGTGAGATACAATCCCAGTAGGCAATCACCCAAAGATTTGTGCCTAACAGTCAATGAATACAAGGCAAGTAATAAAACAAGAAGTAGTAAACAAGAAAGCACAAGAAGCTACAATACATAGTTCTAAAAAATAAAGTACACAAGTAAGAAACCAGCAATAAGAATAAAATAGGTAACCCTCTGGGTATCTCTCACAGCCTAAACCCCTATGGTTGAACCTATAAGTACCGGCAACCCTCTAGGAGGCACACACAGTCTCAACCCTCTAGTTCATCTCTGAAAAAGATAGACTCTCTAGAGAAGCACTCACCGTTAATTCCTTCTATAGTCTCGTATCGTGCTAAAGGGTCTCTGGGGAAGCACTCAATGTCTATTCCCCCTGTGACCCGCGTTGAGGAACTACAGACTCTCTGAGGAAGCACACAATTTCAATTCCCCCTATGGTCTCGTATCGTAATTAAAAGACACTATGGAGAATTCCATCCGTCAATTATCCCTTTGGTCTACTACTCTAGGTTCTCACAGTCCTGAGTGAAAGTTAATACATGCTCAACGCGCGTGTACATCATCCATGTAAACCTCAATAACTACTTGGCTATCAACTAAGGCTAAGTAGAAAAACAAGGCAACAGTCCACAATCCTACAACTAGGCATGGAAACTGGAAAAACGCCAAATAGGCAGAACAAGCATATCAAACATTCAAGGTACATTAAAGCTACCATAATCACAGGAAAAACATCTACTCTAGAAATCAGGCAAAGCAGGCAATACAACAAGGGCAAAAGAGGAACACGCAATACCCCATTCAATGGTATTGGTAGAATTTTCACAAAATATTCATCAAATTTCTACATAAAGGAACAAACCACCTACATCAATCCTAGGTGATCGATATACGTGAACCATGACGATAGATTCCCCTTGGAACGACGTAGATCTGAGAAAACGCACAAAACGCTCAACCTATGATAACATGGAAACCATGAGGAATCAAGAAACAAGACTCAAGCAGAAGAGAGAGATCACCACTGCGATTCCAACTCAATTGACCATGCTTGAATCGGAGAACAGATGAAGAGGCAGGATCTCGTCGAAGATCCGGCCTTATGGTTGCTCTCGGGCGGACAAAATCTAGAGAAGAAGATGAAATTGGGGGTTAGGCACGACCTCGGTCCGTTTAGTGAAAAAAAGTACACAGTGTGTACTTTTAGAGTACACGACATATACTGGGTCCCTTCCATACTCCGCCAAAATCGACCTCCACGTCACCCCTATACACCATGTGTATGGCCCGGGCATGGCCAGCACACGGCTTTGAGCCGGATCAGAGTACATGGTGTGTACTCAGAAAGTACACGGCGTGTACTTTGAAAATATCCAGAAAAAAGCATTTTTCTTAAAAACTCCCGAAAAAAGGAAAAACATGCCTGAACAAAGATCTGCGTTCTTACAAAATTCCCCCCTTAAATAAATTCATCCCCGAATTTCCCTAACGGGGCGTAGAAGAAGAATCCATGAACAATTCCAGCCACTATGATCGTACATCGGCCTCCCTCTCACAGGTTTCATCCTGTACTCGCCCGTGATGCCATAGTACTCATACCAAAGGAACAGAACACCCACGGAGAACCTTCATACTGCGATAGAAAATCTAGATAGGATTCTCCTCGAACGATGCATCCGCTTCAAGCTTGACTTCCTTGGGCTGAAAGGCGTGAGACGGGTCTGAAAAGTAACGTCGGAGCTGAGAGATGTGGAAGACATCGTGCATGGCCCGATACCTCTGAGGTAGCTGCAAAACCGGTCCCACTCTCTCCAGGACCTCAAATGGTCCGACGTACCGCGGTGAAAGCTTACCCTGTCTCTGAATCCTCTTGTGTCCCAACCTCAGTGCGACGCGCAGGAAAACATGATCCCCAACCTTGAACTCCAGAGGTTGTCTCCACTGATCAGCATAAGACTTCTGTCGAGACTGTGCCATAGCCATCCTCTTCCGAAACAGCTCTATCTATTCTGAGGTCTCTTGAACGAGATGAGGTCCCAATAAATCTGCCTCTCCTACCTCTAACCAGCATAAGGGTGATCGGAAAGGCCACCCATACAAAGCCTCGTATGGTTCCATCTAAATGGTCGTCTGGAAACTTTTTTTGTAGGCGAACTCCACCAGAGGGATATGCTTCTCCCAAGAACCTCCAAAGTCTAGGATGCAAGCTTGTAGCATATCTTCAAGAACCTGGATCATACGCTCGGACTGGCCATCAGTCTGTGGATGGTATGTTGTACTCAAAAGAACTTGTGTACCCAAGGCCTTATGAAGTCCCTTCTAGAACCGAGAGGTAAAGCACACATCCCTATATGAAACAATGGAGTGTGGAACTCCATGCAGACGAATGATCTCTCGGATGTAAAGTCGTCTCAGATCATCAACATTGAAGGTCTCCTTAATCAGCAAGAAGTGTGCAACCTTCGTAAGCCTGTCGACGACAACCCAAACATCATCGTTCCCTCGAGGTGTCCTCGGCAACCCAGTCACGAAGTCCATCACGACATCGTTCCACTTCCACTATGAAATGGGTAACTGCTGTAAAAGGCCTGCTGGTCGTTGATGCTCTGCCTTCACCTGCTGAAAGGTATAACATCTCATGACGAAACCAGCAACATCCTTCTTCATATCTGGCCACCAGTACTGACGATGAGGATCCCGATACATCTTGGTGACGCCAGGATGAACTGCCCAAACTGAGGAGTGAAAATCCCACATCAGCTCCTCGCGTATGTCTGCTGGCACCCATACACGTCCCTGGAAACGTAAGATCTCATCCTCGCCCACTGCCCATCCGGGAAGAGGTTCCTATCTTGATACACTCTCCCACAGGACTAATCCTTCGGATTCTGATAGCTGCCTCATTCGTACCCGATCAAGAAGTTTAGAGGTAACAGCTACAGAAGATAGGAAAGTTTGTCCATGTTTGTCATGCACCTCCAGATGCATCTCAGAGAACAGAGCCATCAGCTTCCACTCACCGCTGGCCTCCTGAACTATCTGAATCTGAGTTCTCCTGCTCAACGCATCTTCCACTGCATTGCCTTTCCCCGGCATATAGGAAAGCTCGAAATTGAAATACTGAAGGTACTCGACCCACCTGCACTTTCTCAGGTTCATATCCCGCTGAGTGAAAATATACTTGAGACTCTTGTGGTTAGTGAAGACCACAACGTGCTCTCCCAGCAGATAGTGTCTCCAACAATGTAAGTCATGAACAACAGATGCCAACTCCAGATCGTGTGTAGGGTAGTTCCTCTCATGTGGCCTCAACTGCTGAGACCCATACGCAACGACTCCATCCCCTTGCATAAGAACAGCTCCCAGCCCGATACCTAAAGCATCATAGTGAACAGTGTAGTTCTTTCCTGGATCCGGAAAGACTAGTATCGGTGCTGACGTCAACCTCTCTTTCAACTCCTGAAAGGCTGACTCACAAGAATATGACCATAATAAATTTTCCCCCTTCTTGGTCAGACCTATCAAAGGTGCTGCTAGATGAGAAAAGTCATGAATGAAGTGTCTGTAGTATCCAGTTATCCCTAGGAAACTTCATACCTCAAAGACGTTCTTCGGATGCTCCCAGGAAACTACAACTCTCACTTTCTCTGGGTCCACTGATACTCCTGCCTCTGAGATTATGTGACCCAAGAAGTGAATCTAATCCATCCAGAAGTGGCACTTTGAGAGTTTAGTATAAATATGATGCTCTCTCAGTGTACTCAGAATGATCTCAAGATGTGTGGAATGGTCGTGTCGAGTGTGAGATTACACCAAGATATCGGCCACGAAGACCACAACAAAGAAGTCCAAGTAAGGATGGAACAGTCGGTTCATCAGTTCCATGAAAACTACAGGCATGTTTGTGAGACCGAACGGCATGACTGTATACTCGTATAGACCATACCTGCTACTGAAGGCTGTCAAAGGTATATCTGATGGTCTAACGCACAACTGATGATAACCAGACCTCAAGTCGATCTTCAAGAACACCCGGGCTCTTTGAAGATAATCGAACAGGTCGTCAATTCTCGGCAAAGGATATCGGGTCTTGACCATCAACTGGTTCAGCTTCTGATAATCCACACAAAGCTGAAGGGTACCATCTGCCTTCTTTGCAAACAGGACAGGCGAACCCCAAGGAGAAGTATTGGGTCGTATGAAACCCTTAGCTTGTATCTCCTCCAACTACTTCTTGAGCTCCTGCAACTTAGGTGTAGCCATCCTAAAGGGAGGAATGGACACCAGTGCCACTCCTGGCACGAGATCAATAGAGAAGTCTACCTCAGGATCCAGAGGAAAACCTGAAAATTCCTCTGGAAAGATGTCCCTGAAGCGATCCACCACTGGAGGAAAATCCAACTGTGGAGTCCCCTGATCATCCAAATAAAGACTAGCAATATGGGTCGTCACCCCTCCTAGACCGAGATGCTCGAGTCCTGCCCAACTTGTCCAAACGTCCCACTCGCCCTTATGAAGAAAAGACTCGCCCTCTAGTGAAATGAAACTCACTATGTGGTGATAGAAGTCAACGACTTCCTAAAAGGGAATCAACCAATCCATGCCAAGGATGACATCATAGCCTGTCATCTCTAGGGCCTAGAGATCCCATAAGAAGCGATACTCTGCAACCTCGAGAAGGCACACTCTACACTAGCGTTCACTATATTTCCTCGTCCCCAAAGGTGTGTCTAGTGTCAACAAGTCGGCAGAAGAAAATATACAGAGTCCAAGTATCTCCACAACAGCAATAGAGATAAAGCTATGCGTAGAACCAGTATCGAAAAGGGCTGAAGATAAAACTGAGGATACTAAAATCGTACCTCGAACAGTAGAAGGGCTGGGATCCTGCTCCTGATAAGTCTACTCCACGGTGAAATACTAGCCTGTACCGCGGCCCTGCGCCCCTTGTTGACCACTCTGAGCTGAACCCCCCAACTAGTGCTGAGGAACTAGTGGCTGACCACCACGGCCTCGACCTCCACCTCGGCTCGAACGGTTGGAAGAACTCCAGTTCCCCAACGGGTGAGAAACTAGTGGTGATGATCCTGAATGAGGAGTCATGTAAGAACCTCGGTCACTAGCTTCTGGTGAGAAGACCTGGCAGAAACGCTAAAGGTGACTCATCTTGCTGCAAGATCGGTACTCCATGGGGTCCCTCTGGCACTGCGGCCTTGTGTTCCCTAACCGGCCACACTGGTAGCATGTCACCTGGAGGCCAGATGATGCATCTCGCTTCCTCAGATCACCGCATGTAGGCTCTCTACGGCGCTTCTCGCTGTCATCTAGAAGAAGACTAGCTCTAGAAGCAAAACCTCCCTAGATCGCAGCTCCAGAGTCTCTCATATTGCGCCCCGCAATCAGTTCCTGGTTGACGATGGAAGTAATGGAAGTCAGCTGGAAGATGTTCTCCTATGAGCAGATCTCCCGCCTAAGACCATCCTCGAAATTCCTTGCTAAGAACACCCCACTCCCATCCCGGAGGGGCGTGAAGCGTTGCATCTCGGTGAAACAAGAAGAATACTCCATGACAAAAAGAGTACCCTTCTCTAAGCTCATGAACTCCGGGGCTTGGTCAGCCCTCAGGGTCTCTGGGTAGAAGTAGTCATAGAACACGTGCTGGAATTCCTCCCAAACCATAGCCTGCTACTGACCTGCCTGTGAGATCACATCCCACCACCTCTTGGCAGAGTCTCGGATCATGTAGGTGGAGAGCTTGACCCGCCTCTCTGGAGGCATCTCCAGATACTCGAAGATAGTCAGCATGGATTCCAGCCATGACTCTATAGCCTGAGGTCCTCCTTCCCCCGAGAAGGTGGGAGGATGCTGCTACTGAAAAACCTGCGTCAAATCTTCCATAGACGTGGCAGGAGGCAGCTCTTCCTAGAAGGCCAGCATCATCTTCATGAAACCTTCCCTGAACAGCACATCTTCACCTGCAACTGGTATAACAACCGGTTCCAAGGCTGGCCCGACTGGAGGATCGGTAGGAAGTCCCTGATCAGCCCTATCTGGCGTCTAATCACTGCCCGACGACAGACGTACGACCGTAGGACATCTCAGAGGCATATCTCTGAAAGATCAAAAGCACACCTTAGATCAGGAAAATAAGGACAGAGAACACAAGAGTATAAAATGGAAACAGGGGAAGAAAACAGATAGGTTTACAAAACCTGACTACACGGTGTGTATAAAACTACACGACGTGTCTTCTTAACCCACTGGCATGGGCATGTACTCCTTCCCTACAATTCATGTACACTTCAAACTACACGGTGTGTTGCACCCACACACGGCGTGTACTTGAAAACTATTCCCCTACCCAAGTGTCCTTAGACGGCTAACCCACACGGTATGACTTAACCCGAGACTACACAGAGTGTTCTTAACACACGCGGCATGTACTAGACTAGGCTTCAGTGGCCCGTGTTTGTGAAACACACAGCCGTCTACACGGCTGAACCTTACACAGCGTGCTCCGAATAAACATGGCATGCATAGGCAAGGTGACCCCGTCCCGTGTTGTTTGTGACACAGCTGGGTACCTGGACAAGACTACACGGCGTGTTCTGAACAAACACGACGTGTGGAAAAGAAGGTAATGTCAGCCCGTGTTGTTTGTGACACGGTCGGGTACCTGGACAGGACTACACG
Organism: Viscum album; assembly: GCA_963277665.1. NCBI lineage: Eukaryota > Viridiplantae > Streptophyta > Magnoliopsida > Santalales > Viscaceae > Viscum > Viscum album. The sequence continues at coordinate 601,990,389 of OY728155.1, read as the reverse complement.
GAATGTTCCCTAAGGACACGGCGTGTTCTACCCAAGCTTCCCCATCCCGTGTTATTAGTGACACGGCCGGGTACACGGCTCCGAACTTACACAGCATGTATCAATCGTACACGGCGTGTTCCCAAAGTTACTCCCAAGACTCCGTGTTCTACTCACACGGTCAGTGACATGGCCTGAAAACTACACGGCGTGTATCCAAAAAGTACACGCCATGTATTCTGGGTTTTTCTGGGCAGTAGGTCAGAAACTGCTCAGACTCCCAGAACCACTAAAAACAATGGAAATAGGTTCCAAATTTCGATTCATGAGGGCCCATACTCCCCACAAATCAAAGCTCGGAATCTCCTGTAGTCACATACAAGGGAAAACAACAGCTCTCTAACATAACAACAGGGATTCTATCAAGCATCTACCACAACAGCATGAATAATATACACAAGTCCTATCACAACAGCATGAAATCACTAATGCACCCTATATGGCATGGCAAGAATGCATGGCATGTGATTTCTAGAAGTGCCTACATGATGCATGAGATGGCATACCCTCATCTCATCGGGTTGCGACAGAAATAGAACTGAAATATCAAAACAATAACCTCACAAGTCATGCGAATCACTCTAGGTAAAAACATATCAACCATAAAACTCAAAACCAGCAAACTGCAATTAACGAGGTAGTATGGCCTTTCCCTGTACACGGGTTAGCTACTCCCGAGAAGAGCTTAATACCAAGTACCGAATATGTCCTATTCATGGCTAAAGTCTCCAAACAGTAAAGAAAGAGAAAATAACTCCTCTGATACCACTTTTTAACGACCCGAATCCGGAGCCCCTCCACTGGTTCCCCATACCCGGTTCGCCACACATCTTCAAGCACGTTTCTCCGAATGCCAGAGGTTGCCGACTAGTAGCGAGGGACTTGGTGAGTCGGTGGGGAAACTATGCCCTCATTTGGTAAGGTATACAACGAAAAACAATAGTCAACAGCGGAAGCAGTAACAACATGCATAACAACAGAAACCAAACAGCGGAATCAATGAATATATATATATATATATATATATAAATTATGAAAATGATGCAGCATGTACAAGTATCTATGGAAAGCAGCAAACACAAAAATGTGATGGAATACAACAGAAAACAAGTGAAAAAGAAAAACAAAATAAAATCCTCAGCAACGCGAGCCCCGGCTCAGTCCCATGCTCTCCAGCTCCAGCGCAATCAAGATCTTGAAGTAGAAGGGAGCTTGCCCTTATCTATACCTGCAGCAACATAGTCTAGTTGGGCCCAAAAGCATGGCCCAAACAGGGTGTGAGATACAATCCCAGTAGGGAATCACCCAAATATTTGTGCCTAACAGTCAATTAATACAAGGCAAGTAATAAAACAAGAAGCAGTAAACAGGAAATCACAAGCAGCTACAATATATAGTTCTGAAAAATAAAGTACACAAGTAAGAAACCAGCAACAAGAAGAAAACAGGTAACCCTCTAGGTAGCTCTCACAGCCTAAACCCCTATGGTTCAACCTATAAGTACCAGTAACCCTCTAAGAGGCACACACAGTCTCACCCCTCTGGTTCAGCTCTGAAAAAGATAGACTCTCTGGGAATCACTCACCATCAATTCCCCCTATAGTCTCGTATCATGCTAAAGTATCTCTGGGGAAGCACTCAACATCTATTCCCCCTGTGGCCCATGTTGAGGAACTACAAACTCTCGGAGGAAGCACTCAACATAAATTCCCCCTATGGTCTCGTATCATAATTAAAAGACACTCTGAAGAATCCCTTCTATCAATTCTCCCTTTGGTCTACTAATCTAAGTTATCACAGTCCTGAGTGAAAGGTAATACATTCTCAGCGCGCGTGTACATCGTCTAAGTAAAACTCAAGAACTACTTGGCTATCAACTAAGGCTCATCAGCAAAACAAGGCAACAATCCACAATCCTTCAACTAGGCATGGCAACTGGAAAAATGCCAAATAGGAAGAACAAGCATAGAAAACATTCAAGGTACATTAAAGCTACCATAATCACTGGAAAAACATCTACTCTAGAAATCAGGCAACGCAGGAAATACAACAAGGGAAAAACAGGAACACACAATACCCCGTTCAAGGGTATTGGTGGAATTTGCACAAAATATTCATAAAATTTCTATAGAAAGGCACAAACCACCTACCTCGATCCTAGGTGATCAATATACATGAACCACGACGACGAAATCCCCTTGGAACAACGTAGATCTGAGAAAACACACAAAATGATCAACCTATGATAACTTGTAAACCTAGAGGAATCAAGAAACAATACTCAAGCAGAAGGGAGAGCTCACCGCTGTGATTCCAATGCAATTGACCGCGCTCGAATCGGAGAATGGACGAAGTGGCAGGAGCTCTTCGAAGATCACGTCGTACGGTCACTCTCAGGTGGACGAAATCTGGAGAAGAAGATGAAATTGGGGGTTAGGCACGACCCTGGTTCATTTAGTAAAAAAAATAAAGTAAACGGCGTGTACTTTTAGAGTACACGGCGTGTATTGGGTCCCTTCCGTACTCCACCAAAATCGGCCTCCACATCACCCCTACATATCGTGTGTGTGGCCCAGGCACGGAAAACACACGGCTTTGAGCCGGATCAGAGTACATGGCGTGTACTCAGAAAGTACATAGCGTGTACTTTGAAAATTTCTAGAAAAAATCATTTTTCTTAAAAACTCCAGAAAAAAGGAAAAACATACATGAACGAAGATCCAGGTTCTTACAGTTATAACATCCAATACTAAATAATTTACTTATATATATTAGCTATGATAATTAAAACTATAATGGATTTAGGCATAACGACTTTTTGAAACCAATCGAGCCTTATTGATACTACATGTGTACCATCCATGTATCAACTCACTTGAATACCCACCACTGTATTCAAAATAATAAACCTCTTTGTACTTTGATACATGGAATCCATTAACTATATTTTAGTTGGTCTTATCAATTTAAGATAATTTACATACACTTATTACTTGTAGGAAATATTATTCACATTGAATAATAGATCACCTACTACGGTGAGCATAAAAACTATCACTATGGTTTTATCCTTCCTATGCAGTATGTGTCTCTAGAACATACTCTATTCCACATGCGCTTGTGGAACTAGTTCCTATGCCAACTATTTCTGTATATTGAGCATGGACTAAACACAAGTCAATATATCTCACACTATCTCTAGTAGAGATGTGTGCCCTAATATAGAAGTGTAGTCTATCTCAGGGATTTATTTAATTTCTTAGGAAACCATTAGGATTATTACACTGAATGGGAAATGTGTTTGTATTGATGCTAGTTTTTTTAGGTCCAAACAAACTATTTTCATCCAAACACATGTCCTTATGACATAATGAATTTACATCATACTAAGACTCATATGATATTCATTTTTCATTACAGTTGAAATATGATTATGGGATTATGTCGTTATTTGCAAAGCTTTTCCTGAAATATAATGGTATTTTCTGCTCATTGTAGCATTGATATTACTTACATCAAAATTTTGATATATCACATATGCGTTTATGAATTTCTCCAGGCTACATGTTTGTTGATCAATGTTAATATGTAAGACATCATCATCAATTCTCACCATTAACATAAATTTCATGATGTCGATAAGGTAATGTGCATTTAGGAATTACTCCACACTACATTATCATGATTGATGAATGCTTGGTCAAGATATTATTCAGTGTCCTAACCTGACGCAACTCATATCTTCTAACCATGCATATACTTCACTTTATTATTACTTAATTAATTAAATGAATCTTATGAATTATATATACCTATATCTAATACTTGGAATAGTTCACGCTTGATTGTAGAACTGTTTCCAGAAGATTTGTGACATACCTTTTTTTCTAAAGGCTCCTTTGTCCAAACTAAAGACGTCTATAATACTAAAATTATTTATTTATTCCAATCCTAAATAAAAAACATGGTATATTCATGATTTCCACTTTTAGTATTACTTGACAAATAATTGTCTCGTCACAACTGGTTATAAGTCTTACATATATATATTCATTACTAATTGACTATGATTCATGTATTACAGAACTAGTGATTGAGTTTACCAAAAGAAACATTCATTCCTCAACCTGAAAGAATGTATCCTTGTATCCAAGGATACATGAGATTAATGTTTCTGGTTATACTCAATAATAGTTCAACACAAATCATTCACTTGACAATTAAAGAATTCACGTACTTCTCGCCACTGGCTATGGTGTTACCTTTTCACAGCCACTTAGAGAATACAGCTTACTTCTAGTAAGGTTTCTATACTTACTTGGTAATTGTATTTAAATACGCGTGAAAAAATCATAGAGTATTAAATACCCAAGTATTAAAAAAACATTACATTGATGAATATGCCTGATGTATAAGCAGAAACTCTCTTCTTTAAATTGGTTTATTGATTTTAAACTTCTGTTGTATTATTTTATAATATGTGATGCAAATAACCTTTGTTAATACCTCATTAATTGAAGGACGTTGCAAGTGTGTCATTGGCATTAAATTTCTTTGACCTTTTCATATTGTATTTCAATTTTTTCAACATAAAAATTAAAACTTAACTGTCTTTTATTCTTATTCACTTGGAGAACATTACCTAGATAGGTCATGGAGAGTTTACTCAACACTTTCTCATTTCATAACATAAAATGAGACTTGAGTAGTGTGGTGAAAATTATATGATAAAGGGATTCATTTAAATACCAGGATCAATATTTCAATTTACACAAATCGGTGTAACCATCACCTTATTCATATCATTGCTTCGCTTTCTCTTTGCAAACATTTTGAATATGGGACCTTATGTTTATATCATCTATGTCCTAGTGTAGCGATCATAACTCACACCAGATGTTGATGAAAGAATAATGATATAACTATCATATTCTTTTTACATTAGTCATCTGTAAGCACTTTTTCACCCTCTCTTCTTAAGAAAGTTTAATAGGTGTTGGGGATACTGGCACCTTGAGTTTCCTATATCATAGTACTATGCACACGAACCTATACTATTCATCGATACTTGTGTCAGTGTGGAAAAATATTTATTGCAGTTTAAACTTGTGGAATAACTTACCAATTTTCTATAAAAATAAATTTTAGTATATTAGTGCCTTTTATCTGGATTACTGTTTTATACATTTTGATTAATTACTTAAATCCTTTAATGTCTTCCACTATTTTATCGGACTCTAGGAACCCTCTGTACTAGATTCAGAATAATCTGGTGCTTGAGTGTTCTACTGGAAAGGATCCCAGAACCACACCTCATAGTCTACAACCTATGGCTACGCCACTACTCAGAGGGTTCTCGGTGGGATTTTGGCTGTATGGCCACTTTAACTTGTGGTTCCTTGATCTATTGAGTGAAGTCCTAACTTCTTAAAACCAGATATTGATTTACTCAACACTTTCCTCTAAAATTACAACAAGCTAGATATGAATATTTATTTGCTGCAATTTTAGTTAAGTCGACCTAACACTCTTATAAGGGCTCCCCAGTAGTAAGAGGAACCCTAAGTTATGGCATGACCGAAACCTCAAACAACCGGTTTTGTCACAATTTGAATGACAGAAGGCGGTTATGACTTAATATATTTTTGAGGGTTTTATTATTATTAGTGTGATTAAAGAAATCATTTTCTATTTTTATAACCACGTACTATGTGACCGCACTCACAACTGATCATGAAAGGAATAGAAAATATGCATCGCGTCACTTGTTTATTTTATCTTGCATGATGGTTTATTGTTATTCTAGGTGATCGTGCTCTATCTACACATTCACAAAATAATAAACCATGAAAAATAAAAGGAATCCTGATCATGAACTATTGGTTGATCCATGGAGAGAATAACGAACCAACCAAAACCCTAGGGGTAAGTACCTTTAGTCGTGTGGCATGAAAAATGAATAGAACTAGCTGCTCATCCAATGCATGCAACTCATGTCGGGTGCATCGCATTTACTTGGCGTGAAATGCGTCATACCTCGTCTCGTCATTATAAAACTGTACTCACACGCAGGCAAGGGAGTCTTTGGATATAAAATACATCTTTGAGAATGGGTGTGCAACCCTTATACATATACTGACACTTGAGACACCACACATATATTCATTTATTTAATTAAAATAATTATTACAAAATGACATGCAATAATTAAATAATTAAATAAAATAAATAAACACCATACATGCATTGGTCGGTCTAAGGCTCATGGTCAGCCATACAAGAATTAAAATCATGTATATTAAATAAATGCAGAAATAAAAATTAGAATTGAATTAAATATGGTTGAGGGCATTTTATTTCAATTAAAAATTCACTCTTATCTTCAATTCAATTATCGTATCGTTCGGTCCCATTTAATTAGTTTAATTTTAAAACTAAAAATTAAATAAATTAATTAATTTAATGAATTTAATGAATTTAATTAATCTAACAATTAAATTAAATACACCATATTTTAATAACCAAAAAATAATATTAAATTAATTTAATTGTAAAATGAAATTAATTTAAATTAATTAATTAATTTAATTAATTTTTGATTAAATTAAAACACTTGGGCTCATATAACTTCGGGTAGGGCCTATGCGGGTTGGGGAAAACCTACACAAGACCATTCTGAGTGGTACCAGCCTTGTGTAGGGGAATTCTGGGCTGGGTAGGTCTGCCCAAACTGGTTTCGGGCTGGGCAGACCCGCCCGAACCTATTTGAGGGCTATAAAAGATATCTACCCGTTAGGAGAATCGAATGGCGGATAGAATGTGGAAATATAGTGGTAGAACGAGCTATCCGGAGGCAGTTGTGTGTGTCATGCTTCGGTTTTCGGTGAGGGGTGTTTCAATTAGAGGTAGTCAGTGCCTCGAGTAGGGAGGCGTCGGGACTAGGGTTCCAGTTGGAGACAGATAGATGGGTGGAGAAGGGAGCTGGACAGCAGGCCATTACTGGCTCCGACGAGGCGGAGGCCAAAGTCCGAGGGGAACCAGCGAGGGAGAGTCCTAGCGGATGGTGGCCGACTGAGGCTAAAGCAGTGCGCTACCACTAAAGTGGGTGGAGGCGGCCTAGGGTAGGGCTTGGTGTTGGGCTGGGGTGGCCCACTGTACCGCTGCAGAAGGGAAGAGACTGGAGGGACGGGCGACCATCACCGCCCCTAGTGTGCTCTGGTGATCCGCCACACCTACCTGATCCACGGGGAGGGATACCAATGGACCAGGGCCCCTAGTTGGAGGTTTTCCTCCTGTGCGTTACAGCGTGATGTTGGTAGTGGACTCGGGTTGGCCGGATGGTGCAGGGAGTGGAGGCAACGGGTGGCCTCGGTGTTATGTGCTGCTGCTGCTGCACAGCAAAGGGAGGAGTTGGAGGTGATAGGGGCATAACACACTACTATTTAACCTTTTTTGTCTAATTTTTTCTAGGCGCCGCCCCACTTTCCCCTTTTTTTACCAAGACTTGCAAATCAAGTCTTTCTCTTTTATAAAATTTTGCAAAACCTATATTAGGATCTGGAAAAGTAATAATAATATTATTATAATAATAATACAATTAATTTTAATAAATTAATATCAAATAAAAATATTGATTTTCTGGTGAGTATTTTGGCCACGGGATTTCTGATCGAAATACGAAACACCACCAGAATTCAACCTCAAATCCGAATTCAAAACTTCATATGGATGAAGACTACCCATTCTATGTCTGATTCATATTCTGTTTTTGGCGTCAGGAATGTATCGATTCCCTTCATTAAATTTAATGAAAATTTAATTTATACTTGGTTTAAAAATGAAAAGTGCTTGCTCTGATACCACTTTTTAGAACTGGGCATGTAGTTGAATCCCCAAATAGGTGGGATTTTAAAAACATTCCACCAACGATCGATGTAAAATTGCTGATTTAGGTGAAGATCTTCTTGGTTAATGTCAAGGATCTTGCGTGGATGGTTTTAAACACAAAAATAAACCATAAAGTACTTGGTTTAAATCAGAAGCCGTGAATGATGCCTTCTCATCGTTGGTGATCGATGCTCGAAGTATCTAACATATAACTCCTCTAGATCATCCGTATGTGCTTCAAGAAACTATGGGAATGTTGTTCATTGTAATTCATGTGCTAGCGTGGAATTCCTATGATGCCTTCAATGCTCCAAAAATCACAACATCACTTCAATGGTGATTCCTGAGAGAGTGCTCAATCTGAGATCCTTGAATCCAGAGCCTCTCTCTCCATATAATGGGACAGAACAGACGAGTGAGAAGTTCCATGAATAGTGTTTGGAAATCTCCTCTCCTCTTATATTTATAGTCTCATTTAATTACCCAAAAATGCCAACCTAGCCACTGAATAATCAACGCACAATTAATGACATATTATGACTACTTATCTGAGTCATAAATATTATTATCACTCACTTGTAATATATTAAAATATATTACGTGATAATAATTTATTCATTAATCTCAACTCGTCACTCCCATAAATATTAATTGAACCTTGAATAATTTAATATTCATCAATTAATATTTTTCATGTATTGACTTAAAACTCGTAAATATATTTAATAAATAAATTCAATGCTCATTATTCTAAAATCGAATAATATGAATTTATTTATTACATTGGTGATCATTTAACGTTGGACAAATCCTGAACCCCAGTGGTGGATCCCACTATGTCCAAATCTCATATTCAACTGAATAGGGTAAATTCTTGAATACGATGTTGTGTGTGACCCTCTATGCCCTTATCTCGACATTAGTGAATAGTATTCATAGACCAAGAATGGGATCTAGCAACCCATCATGGGCCCTGAAGAGATAAGGATTGTCACAATAGTGACAACCAACCTATGAACATGCATTGTGTAATATAAACTCTTTGTCTGTAATATCTCATAAAGCATGATGCACTCACGTGTCATCACCCTATTCTTGCTTTCTAGTTTTTTTGATTTAACTAGACAAATTTACCCTTGAGTTTCATGGACATGGTCTTATAAAGGTACTGCCATCCATATCAACATGGCCTAGGATGTATTACTTCCATAACCTAGAAGCGACAAATCCTTTCTTGACCATTCAACCAATGACATGCCACCAATGATGCACCCAACACAGACTACCTTTCCACGACTTCATCGTCATGGTTTTTGTCTTGCATCAATATACAAAACCAAATGATATATATTGGTAATGATCTCAATTCAGGCGACCATTACACATGATCATAGATAGGAACATCCAATGACACCCGAAACATGTGGTGTTCCTATTGGCATCTCATTCCTCATGATCTCACAACTAGATATCACCAAGTGCGACCTTCATGAGAAGAAGTCTCAATGCTTATGAGCCCCCAGAACATGATAGTCAAACATCTACTATGTTTAGTTAGTAAGATTTATCTAGACCATAGAAAATATATTTAAGATTAATTCCATAGTATCTCTAGGTTCTCATTATATCCTGGGAACTTCTACAACCTCTTGATATGAAAAATAACCTTTGGACAATACCATTTCAATAGTGGACACAGAAATTGTACACTATAATGGTAATATGAAATCATGTATAACTAACTATATACATGATTTGGTAATGAAAAGAATAGAATAATTGGTTCTAGGTCACCCACTATTTCAAAAAAGACAACTTCAATTGGGTAAAAATAAATATAGAGTAACCCAAAGGAATAAAGGTGGTTTGGGTAGAATTCCTTATGAATTATCGGCAGGGTATCAGGTGTACTTAAGAGGGCATCGTGAGAGAGAAAGGAGTTTCTCATCACTTATACATCATAAGGTAAGTATTGGGTAGGTGATAAATCATACCCCATTCTTAAGGATTACACATAAAATGAAATATCATAAAGGATATTCTTGAATAAAAGTGAAATAGAGAGGATATCTTACCATAAGTCTGTTGGTGTTCTCCACTTGTTATTAATGACCTGAATAAATAAATTAGTTTTATCAATTAATAAGTCAATAACCCATTTATATATGTATAATATTTATTATAGTATTTTTAAGTTCATTTATAACCTTTTTTATTGGTTATGAGGTTCAATTTCATTGTTCTGGTCTGTTTTCTTACTTGGTTTTAATGATCGGTTCACTTATATTCATGTTCAGATAAACATGTATGATAAAGGTGTTTTCCAGAATTAATTTTTTTTATTATTATTTAAAATCCATAAGGTTAAATGTTTGAAAATTTAATTTGGTTACTTGGAGCGTTGTTGAATTATTATATAAAACATCAATGATAAACGCTTGGATTAATTTAGTGATTTTTCTCATAATTAACTTCTTTCATATTACTATTTTTCATCATTAGTGAATAAGGATTACATAAAATTAAATAAGATAAAATACATATATAGTAGTCTGGTTCAACCATTAAAATGTTTTTATGACCATAATTGAAGAGATTAATTGAAATTGATAACTCACCGTCCTGGAATGTGCTAAATTAACACATCTCAAACAGTGTTTTCATTTCTTTCAAATAAAAGGTGGGGAAAGGAGAGATGATAATGATTTATCCCCTTAGAATAAAAAAATACGGTAAATTTATGTTGCTGTAGTTTTCATACCATTTGAATGATTAGAGATTAGGAAAGAAAATAAAACAAAGGAACTTAAAAATAAAAGAAAAAAAGAGGAATTTTACCTCTTGAATCAACCTTCCTTGAGAGCCTCTTAAGTGGAGACGATTTGGTCTTTTGAAGAGGAAAATGGTTTCTGGACTTGAGGGAGGATTTTGAGGATATATTTGGTTAAAATATAGGCAAGGAACAAGGCTTGATAGGATTTAATATAAGAGGTAAAGAAGGGTGGTATTTATAATGGAGGAGAGGAGGGTTTTGATAATATTATAATCATTAGTTTATTATATTTCCATAAGAAAACCAATAGTGATGATTCCATGACCAAAAATAGTAATAATGAATGTGAGTTCTAGATTTGGGTGCAGACATCACTTATGATGTCAGTAATAGTGGAATTAAATTATAATGTATTTATACAGTAAATTAATGTATTTTACTATTCACTAAAAATTCCAGTATTTCAGGAAAATCCAAAAAATTCACCGTAACCATTTATTGATGTGTAGAATCCAAAAATGAAATAAATCTTTCAAAAATAATTTTATAAATATGATTAATTTAATATTTAATTAAAATCATAATTTATTAAAATAATAATAATTTTTAAATGTTTATTTTCTTATTCCACAATATAGGTATATCGTACTCCCACTTGAATATTTATTATATACTATCATAGGTAAGGTTATTATTCCTTATGTTATGTCACTATTATTAAGGGTAAAATTATTATTCATAAGGGTATATTACTATTCACTAAAAATTATGTTGGTCTTATTAGACACCAAATAACATACTGATCGCAACCGTGTATGTCATATTTTTTAAATTCAAAACACAAAAGTGAAAAACTTATGTTTGAAGGTCACATAGCACTTAACATTTCATTATGTTATGATTTCATGTGATTATTCTTTCTTCTGGAAAAGGGGATGGCCTTGTTTTTTTAATGTTCAAACTTTCCAATCAGTTTCTAATGGGTTTGTCCATAGAACTGGAAACATCCAATGATTCTAAATCCATTTGGACCTACTTTCCAAAGGTTGGTGCTCATTAGTTGTGGACTGATGAGGCTTAATAATTTGCATTGTTCGAGAGGATGGGAGGCCAGACTCATCACACCTTTTTGGGGGGAATTATTGTCTACTCAGGGACTCTCTTATAGATTTAAGTTATGTTCACGAATCCTTATTAAATTACAAACATGAAAATGAGTTTTTTCTTTAGAATTTTCAATCAATGATTGATATGTATGGGATTTAGAGAATCTATTATATGTATTTGAGGTTCTTCATCGATGGAGAATCATCTGTATGTATTATAGATCCTTATTTAATGGTATCTTTCAATACATTATATAGAAATATCATGGTCATTTATGATAACCATAGTGGTTTCAAATCCACTTAGTGGGGCACTTGAAGTTTATTGTCATTCAGAAAGAGAGGGATTATTTTAGAGTTGGGATCATACCCACAGATGGGCTACCTACGTATCCTTGTTAGAAAAGGAATCAGAACCCCCGTAGTTCAAGAATTAATATTAGTTTAACGTCATATGGGATGGATGATAATTAATGAGTGATGGGATTGGACCTTATAAAGGCCTTCTGCGTACTCTACTTTTAAGGTAGAGATCAAAGTCCACGTATTTCGAGTGAAGAAGTATGAGGTTTATGCATGATTAATGGACCAAATAGAGATTTCGTAATTACTTTTATATTGTAAGCCCATGTGAGTCATGCTCGGTGTGAGAAACAAGAGGTATTAGTAAATCTGACGATTTGTTCCTTGAAAGATGCAGTCATAAGAAATGATGTGGGGATTAAATATGTATGATGGCCCGAGTAAATGAAGATCAAGACTTAGTTTAGGAAAGAAGCCCAGGAGAAGGTTCTATAAAGGTATTTGTTCTTTATAGAGATTTGGAATTTTAACTAGGGGCATACTTCTAAAAACGAATCCAAAATTAAGAGGGACTTATGATTGAGTCTTATTCTGGATAAGAAAGCCCAAAATTAAAGGAATTATGACTAGGGCTTAATCCTGAAAAGGAGGCCCAGGTTAAAGGAAATTATGACTGGGGATTACTCTTGAAAAGTAGAACTAGGTTAAGGGAAATTATGACTGGGGATTACTCTTGAAAAGGATGCCCAGGATAAGGGGACTTGAGACTTAGGGCTTACTCCTGATAAGGAGGCCCGGGTTAAGGGGACTTGAGACTTGGGGCTTACTTCTGATAAGGAGGCCCAAAATAAAATAACTTCTCAGAATTTCTTTCAAATAAGTAAGCCAATAAAGGAACCATTCCACAAATGTCTTTGAAAAAAGTTTTGAAGGCTAAATATTGAAGAGGAGAGTTGAATTTGAGAAAAGGAAGTGAATTGGAATAAGGAGAACAAGTATTGGTCTGGAGCGCAAGTCCTATTCATGCAAGTATACTTGTGCGACATGATTTCACTTGGGTGACAAAGAACCTGTGTAGTGATACTTGGGAGACTTTGAATTGGAGTCCTTAGTATCATCCCTAGAGGCTTCTATATGGGTGGCGCGTAAGTTTCCTTGAGAGGTAAAAGCGGCGCGCAATTATCATCACTTCTCCTAAAGGGATGGATACTTAGGCGCACAAGTATTTATGAGTTCTAATACTTAGGCCTTATTATTCCTCTTTATATCTTCCATTATAGGTAATAAATTACCTTAGAAGTGTTCAGACGACTTCAAGCAGAGACTTGGGTGACCAGATCTTAATTCTGAGTTTTGGAAAATCAGTCATCGAAATGGGGGGCCCAAATGGGGTATTTATAGGCCACTGAGCACCTTGGGTGAAAAAATAATAGGGTGCTCAAGTCACTTGCGCGACCCGTATGTGGCACCCAAGTGACTTGAGTGACCATAAAGAAACTTGTGTGATCCATGTGTAAAAGGTTCCTTGTTCATGCCTTTGTCAATTTTTGATGTTCTTCAAAGGATGACTCTCTTTGTGCTTAAGGAATTTACCTTTTCCATTCGTCAGACTCTGTGACGGAAAGGAGCATCAACAAAAGTCCCCCCTTAGAGTCAGATCCAAAAAAATAAGGAGGATTGGACTCTGAGGAAAATGAGAAACAAGGTGTTGCGGCGCGCAAGTAGTAGGCGCACAGGTATTGTTCTGGCGCATAGGTTCTGGCACATAGGAGTACGGCCTCGCCTATATATACGGGTGTCATTATCACGCAAAGCACCCGGATTCCAAATCTTCTTGCTATCATCATGAAAGTGAGCTCCTGTCATGCGGGTGTCTTGGATTTTTTCTCGTCCAGGCGTTTGTTCATTGTGTCGCGCTTCCTCAATCTGTTTTTGACTTCCGCGCCAGTACTAGCATGGTACAACTTGCGCAACCGACTTAGACTTACGCGCTAATTTTAGAATTGCTCTCCTTAATGTCTTAGCCATTTTTTCGATTTCTTCAAAAAATTTATGAAAAATCAACTTACTTAAAAGTTAATTATTTGATATTTGTATAGATTCAGTGGCTCCCAAAAGAATCAGATCAGCTGATGAGTTGGCCAACAAGCAGATTGATGACATGATGAACATCGTTTTCCATGATTACTTTGATATCTGTGACAACACTCTCCCAGATTTGGCATAGTACTAGAAGAAGTATCATGTTTATTTCCCGCATATCATTTATCTGCCTTTATATGGCCATGGTCATCTGTAAGGAGTCAACGTTACAGATCCAAAGAACTATCTCCTGCATTTTTTGTTTCAAACTTACACCAACTTTTCTTCAGTAAATGTTTCAGTTGCAAGATAATTTGTTAATGTTGGAAAAGTGGAGAAGGCTTACATGATGCATCATAGCCCTTGTGCCCCAGATCTGAAACCTTGCAAGCCTGAGTTGCAGCCGCATTGTTATTCCTCAATCTTTTGAAATTCTTAGATGGATCAATCCAAAGGATAGAAGAAGAGTTGGGACTTCCGTCCTGGATGAGGTGTGAGTCCAACTTAGAAGTGAGCATATTGGGTGCGAAAAAATTGTGCAGATTTTGTCGAGCATCTGAAAGGAGATACAATATATGAAGTCATATGGGTCGAAAAGACATATGTCTACAAAAATGATAACTATGTGCCGGAGCTAATCAGCTGCCGGAGCCCAGAAACCAATTATTTTCATCTGACTCATGGAGAAGTAGGCATCAGTTTTTGGGATGTCTATAAGATCTTGGGGAATCCAATTTTGGGCGATATGTATGATGAATTCATCCCCCCCAAGGTGACTTGGAATGATTTGGAGAAGACTCCGGCTTTGGCTTGAAAATTATTGAAAATTTTCTGTAAGATCAAGAATTAAAAGACCACAAAAACTCATTCTAGAAAGGATATTCATCCAGAGGAGTGGATGGATATGTTTCTTATCAACAAGAAGGAGAAGGGGCCCACCTATACTCGTCTTACTAACTGCCCCAAAACAGAGAATAGGGGTTCTCTTGGCACATTCTGTCCAACCCTAGAAGCGGGATAATTTGAAAAGTGGGGGTATGAAGTGGATCAAGGAATCTTAGAAAAGACCCATCTAACGGGCTTCTTAGCCTTGTGGCTCAGCGTTTTTCTTCTACCGGTTAGGGATTCTAAGGGAGGAAGCAGGCCAGGGACCTTTGTTGTTGCATCCAAGTTGGCTGAGAGGAAAATGGTTGGGTTGGCCACCCCAATTTTAGCGAAGATTCACAGGAGCTTACTCCATGTATATATGGGTAAGTCTCCATTGATAATAGTGGGACCATTATAAGTTTTTTGGGGATGGATTGCCACTCACTTCAGGAATTATGTTGTACAGAGCGGAGTACAGGTTACAGGAAGTTCTTTCAGGCCATTAGTGTAGGTATATTCTATAATTTTTCTATTGTCCCTCAACCCCTATGATATGAAGGTGAGGCTGAGCATGTTCAATAAATTCCATTTCTTTCCTTATAGAAACCCACCAACCAGGTGGTTTATTGATGATGGAATAGCTAGCCTGGAATTGAGTTCTTACATTCTGGCTTACAGAGATGGTTTATTGGCCACCAGAATTGACAGAGAGATTATATGTAAGGCCTATGCTCCATATATATTTTCATGCCAATTCAAGAGTCTGCAATAGATTTTTATATCCCCTTCTGTGCATATCAGGTCAGAGCATCATCCAATGGTTGCATGAAAACTTTGGTTGCTGAAAGCTATGGAGAAGACTGGGGTAGTGTTTGATCTACCAGTTACTGGAGTGGTGAGTCAATTGACTACATGGTATACCGAGAACTGGGTAGCATCATACCCTGAAGGGGTACGGAATCATCTGGTTCCTCAGGTGGGGACAAAAAAGAGAACTGTTGGGAAAGAAACCCTTCATCTGGAAGGTGATTCTTCCTCACCCGGAGCTGATTCATCGGGTTCCTCACCTGGGGCTGATTCGCCGGATTCCCAAGATGGGGATGATGAGGAACGACATGCTTCAAAGTATCCTCGTGCCATATATAATCCTCCTTCCAGAGTTAAGAGACCTACTCCATCAACTCTTGGTGTGTTAAATCATTAAGGCAATTTAATCGCCATTATTTTATAGAGAAACAAGTTTTATTTTCTTATCCTTTGTTTGTGATTGCAGGAGCTGGGAATAAATTTAAGTCCAAGATTGTAGGACCCTCCTCGCAGCCTTCTGGTGCACATGCTGAATATTTACAACCAGAGGCAGTCCAGACATGGAGGATTTTATATTGCGATGCTGAAACCGCCTGGATGGACTTATGCGAAGGGATACACATCCCTGGATTAGGGAATATTCAGGCTTCTACTGATATTTGTTTCGAGGATAACCCCGATGAAGTGAAGGCTTATATCAGAGAGCTATAGATGCTCATATATGCCACTGATGATTCCATTCCTATCACCAAGTGGGTGAAGGAAATGATGGATCGTGGCACCACTGAGAGGACTGATGCTTCAATAAATGACAAGTGGCATGATTACATGGATCTTGAAGATGTAAGTCTTTTTCCTTATTTTCTTTGTAACTTGATTTCAGTCAAATCTTTGTTACTCAAGGAAATTACTTTCCTTATCGTGCAACTTGTAAATAAAGGAACTGTTGAGGTCCGTTCACCAAAATACAGCCCTAGTGGCATCGCTATCGGAGCTACTGAATCTCCCCGTGAACTGGGTGAAGTATCCCCAGGCCGACAATCCATGGACGAGGATTTAGAAAGAGATTTTCACTCTCCAATACCTGTATTTGGAGGTGACGATGTCAACACACCCAAAAATCCAAAGAATCAAAGACATCGAAGGAAGAAGTCCATAGCTAAATGATTCATCAGTAGTGGAAAGTCCTTCAAATAGTCATGAATTCTAACTCATGAAAATATTGCTCATATTTCTTTGGATTATAGGGGATTCTTCAATTTCTCCTCTAAGGGAGAGGAATGACCCTCAACTGAGGACGAGGGAGGGTGCTGGTGAACGGTCGCCAATTCATGTTGAACTGGCTGCTCCTGTTGCTGCTGCAAGGAGAGAAGAGTCTGCTTCTGGTAAAATAACAATACTTCATAGAATAATGAATGAAAATATCAACTGACTTCCATTATATGATGCTTTAGGTTCAACAACTGCACTAGAATATTTGGCATCCACTGCAACTGACTCTGCAATTTTCTCTGAAGAAGCTGTTCGGGGTCAAAGGTCGCTGGATGAGGGTTGCCAAGAAGACATATCAAATGCTCCTACTAGTGAGACTAACCAGGAATATGAGATATCACTGGATGAAATGATGAATCTTGGTGCATCTTTTGAAGAAATTTTAGATCATGTTAAATTACCATGTGATTTAGAAGATTTTGGATGTGAGTGTTATCCTTCATCCTATTAAAATTTTCTTATTACATATCTGACAATGATTGGTTGAAATGTGTTGTTCCATCTGAGCAAGATGTTGATCTGCCGATGCCTGAAGGGGGTAGAGACAAATAAAGACAAAAGCGGTTTTTCTCCCAATAATTAAGTTACCACTATTTTACAAACCCGTTAGGGGGTTTTATTATACAGGGCCACCTAAGGGAATTGGCTGCATAGTCAAATAATAACATCTTTTGGCTAACAGGTCTATTATGTAGACTACTTATGCAAGGCCACCTAGGGGAACGTTCTGTATAGTCAGGCAAAAGAATTCCTGAGTATTAGACATTTTGTGACCAGAAGTCAAGAAAAGGGTTATGGAGATCTGGAAGTATTTAAGGATAGGAGCATGACACATGAAAATGGGTATTTTCCAATGCATGAAGGAGATACATAGACCAATGCTGACCATAATCATGTTGTGGATGGGTCCTGAATTGAGATGTTGGACTTCACTACATATCTCATTAGAATGAGACTCAAGATAAGTGTAGTTCTGGAAATACAGTTTAACGTCATGTCAGATGAGAATGTAGGAGATCTTAGTTTAGGGTTGTAGAGTTCGGACTATAATGAGGGAGACACCTTGTGTGATTTATAAACCTGATGTGAATGAATACTAGGGTTTTCATGCCACATTCATGTGCTCACAGGGAAACTTTTCAGCCAAGGGACTGAAAGTGGAATTTGGGGTTAGGCCTAAAGACTTGGGGCTGGATTCGAGGGACGATCGAACATTCATACATATCCCATATGGATGGGAATCTAGCCAAATGTAGTTCTTGAAATACCCTCTGTAAAAATTTGGGTCGTACAAGTGAAGGGTGAAAGAGGACTTTAGTGCAATGATGGTTTGACCCAAGATTAAAGGTTTAGGCATTACCATGTATGCACGCTGTCTTTAAAATATGACATAATTGGAGATCAATTTCAATGATGATTCCCTCTCAAATGATGGATAATGGGGGGACTGTATAGTTTAACGTCGTATAGAAAAGATAATGGTGCTGCACAGTTTAGTGTCATGTAGTTGGGACAAAAGGGACGTACACATTTTAACGTCATGTGGGATGAAGGTTAACCAACATAAAGAGATTGGTTTGGGGCTTGAACCTTGGGAGGTTTCCTACGTACCCATCCTAGAAGGCAAGGATCAAAGTCTGTGTAATTAAATTGAAGAATTAATTGGTGATCGAGTTTTACTTGAGGACAACGACCTAAAATGGTATTGGGACTTACGCATGGTTATCGTCCTAGAGAGGGTGTTATGGTTGAAGTTTACTCTAAGCTCACGTGAGCCATTCTCGGTGTCAGAAACAAGAGTTAGTAACAACCCTAATGATGCATAGTTTAACGTCTTGTAGGATGTAAAAGGGACTGTTTCACAGTTTAAATGACATGTGTCACAGACATGGGGTTCTTGGCAGTTTAACATCTTGCAGCTCGAACGAACAGTTTAATGTCATGTTGGATGACAAAATGGGACATAGTTTAACATAATATTGGACAATAGAGGTTCTATGCAGTTTAATGTCTTGTAGAAAAGACAAAAGGGACCATGCATTTTAAAGTCTTATAGTAAGGACTAAAATAGTTTAAGGTCATATGCATGGACCAGTGATGCATAGTTTAGCGTCATGTAGCTAGGACAACATAGTTTAACGTCATGTAGGATGATTATGTACAGATGTTACACAAAGTACTTCTTCAAGAATCTTGAATTGGTTTGACTTGTAATGAGTTCTCCATCCATTAAGATTAAATAATAAGCTCCACTGGAGTAGACCTTATGTATTGAGTAAGGTCCTTCTCATTTTGGCTCAAGATTTGGAAGCTTCTTTCCTGGTATCATTGGAGTTCTGAGGACCAATACCAATTCTCCTTGAATGAATGAATGAAGATGAACTTTTTTGTTTAAATCATGTGCTATTCGATTCTGATAGACTTACAAGTGGTGTAGGGTGCACAATATTTTTTCATCTAATCATTCCAATTCATCCTATCTATTTTGAGATTGTTCATCTGTAGATGACTGATCACAAATGGCTACTCTGAGCGAAGGTAATTGAACCTGAATGGGAAAGACTGCTTCTATTCCATATACCAATGAATATGGAGTTGACCACGTAGCAGTGCGGGTGGGGGTCCGATAAGCCCATAAAGCAGGAAAAAGTTTATTAGGCCATGATTTCTTATCTTTATCCACCATATTTTGTAGTATCTTTAAAATTGTCTTATTGGAGGATTCTATTTGGCCATTGGCTGCTGCATGATATCGAGATGAATGGTTGGATTTGATGTTGAATTCTTGATACAACTTCCTTACCTTGGATGAACAGAAGTTGGTGCCATTGTCCATAAAAATGGTATGAGGGACACCAAATATTGTAATGATTTTAGTCTTGATGAAGCTAACAATGATTTTAGAACTGAATTCTTTGAGAGGTATTGCCTCTTCCCATTTGGAAAAGAATTCAGTAGTAGTAAGAATATACTTAAACTGCTTGGATATAGCCGAAGGGTAAGGTCCTACTACATCCATTCCCCATGTGGAAAATGGCCATGAGTATTTAGTTGTATGGAGAAACTCTGGGGGTTGATGAATGAAATTGGCATATACTTGGAATGAATGACACTTCTTAGTGAAATCAACACAATCTTGTATCATTGAAGGCCAGAAGTATCCAAGTCTTCAGATTTCATCAGACAGTCTATGTCCTGACTGGTGGGAACCACAGACTCCTACATGTACTTCTTTCATGACAACCATTGTCTCTTCACCATCAATACATCTAAAGATAATTCCATCAAAACCTCGCTTGTATAGAATTTTTTCTAGGTGATCTGGGCTATCATAAAGAGTAAAATTGACCACACGTCATCGAATTTGTTCTTTACTAGCTCTATCAGGTGGGAGTGTTCCATTTTGAAGGTATTTCCTAATAGGTTTCATCCATCCTGTAGTATGACCATATGGTTCAGAAATGGGATTGATTTCATTGATTTCCTCTCTTCTGATTTGAAAAAAAGGTGAAACTACACGACGGTGGGAAATACTTATGATTATTTCATTCCGATTTGGATCTGCCAGAGCTGTGGCTACATTAGCCAGTGCATCAGCTTGAGCATTTTGTGATCACGGGACATAAGAAAATGTCGGTTCTGAAGGAAATTCTACCATTAACTCTCTGACAAAATCACATAAAGTGATTTACTCTTCTTTTCTGAGGGCATAATCCCCATTGACTTGTTTGATTACCAAGTCTAAATCACCTTTTACCTTTAAGTGATTCACCTGTGCCTGAAGCACCAATTCCAAGCCTGTGAAGAGAGATTGATATTCTGCTTCATTATTTTTACCACCTCCCAACAATAAGAAGGAATAGGGTAGCACTGTCTTTTCTAAGGAAATAAGAACAATTCCTAACCCAACTTTGTTGAATTTAGGATCTTCCATTTTCTTCCCTGTTGGACTTCTAGAATCACCATCAAAGTAAATTTCCCATGTTTGAATATTTTATTGAATAGAGAAGACTTCCTCATCAGGAAGTTCAGTATATAAAGATGTATCTTCTACTACAGGGTGTTCAGTAAGGAAATCAGCCAAATCTTGGCCCTTTATTGCCTTTTGAGACACATACTGGATATCCAACTGCGGAAAAATGACTGCCCACCTTGCCAGACGTCCTATAAGCATTGGACAACTAAGGATAAATTTGAGCCGGTTATTATGAGATACTAATTGAACCTCATGATGTTGCAGGTAGTTTCTTAATTTCTAAACTACAAAGATTAATTCTAGGCAGCACTTTTCAATACTTAAATATCGAGTTTTTGCCTTAAGCATAGTCCGACTAAGATATTAAAGGTTGTTTTCATTCCCAGCATCATTATTTTGGGCAAGGAAGGCACCGAATGACCACTCTAAAGCTGTCACATAGAGGATAAGTGGTATTCCTTCAACAGGTGTCATTAATACAGGTGGACTCAAGAGATATTTCTTGACGATATCAAATGCCTCTTGGAAATATTCGGTCTATTGGTAGGTGACTCCCTTCATCATTAATTTGGTGAAGGGTAAACACTTTCCTGCCAAATTGGCGATGAAACACTGAATATAGGCCAAGTGTCCTTGAAGTCCTCTTAATTATTTCAAATTTTGAGGAGGTGACATACCAAGGATTGATTTTTTATTCTCAGGGTCAACTTAAATACCACGATGGCGTACAAAAAAGCAGATAAATTTTCCTAAGGTTACCCCAAAAGCACATTTCAAGGGGTTCATCTTCAAATTGTGTTGTCGAAGTTTGTGAAATATGATTTCTAGATCGGACAAGTGATCAGAAAATTGTTTGTATTTAACCACCAAATCATCCACATAACATTCAACAAATGTCCCTAAAAAGGGTTTGAAAATATGGTGCATGGCATGTTGATACGTCGCACCTGCATTCCTCAGGACAAAGGGCATTATCTGATAGCAAAACACACCTTGAGGGGAACAGAAAACTTTTGAATCCTCATCCTCTGGGGCCATTCAGATTTGATTATACCAAGAATATCCATCCATGAAGGAAAGTGCTTCATAGCTAGCTGTTGCTTCAATTAAGAGTTATGTGATTGGAACTGGAAAATCATCCTTGGGACAATGCCGATTAAGAACTCTTAAATCAATGAAAACTCTAATTTGTCCATCCTTCTTTTTCACAGGGACAATATTAGCTAGCCATTTAGGATATTGAACTTCTCTGACAAAGTTAGCCTTGATAAGATTATCCACTTCAGCTTCAATTTTGGAGGCATAAGTTGGGTGTGTTCTTCTTGCGACTTTCTTGAATCCTCGATGTTCTTTTGGAAAACCGAAATGATGAATGGCAACATCAGGATCAAGACCTAGCATTTCTTTATAATTCCAAGAAAAAACATCTTGATTTTACTTTAAAAATGAAATATACATTTCTTTCTCTTCAACAGTCATGGCTGCACTAATTATAGTGGGGTGTGGATCTTCTTTTGTACCCAGATTTATTTCTCTGAGTTCATCCACAATAGTAGGGATACCCTCTTAAAATGATGGAGGAGAATCCCTAAGACCTTCCTCTTCTTATTCCATATGTTTTACTTCTTTTGTTTCTACTTTCATAGTAGGTGATGAAGCAGAATTTCCATGATCATAAGAGAAGTTAAAATTTGAACATCTTGAAGAAGAGACTACCATTTCTGACCCTAATGACGATGAAGGGTTCTTTGTGTGTAATAAAGAGGATATGATGGATTGAGAATCGACATCATCGTTCATATCTGGCATTCCTATAAATTCTTCTGGCCTAGTTGATGGAGTATAGAATTGTTGTATTTCAACAGATGAAATAAAGACATCTCCATTCGAGCTTTCATCATTTCCTGGTGAATCAATGTTTTCTACCATGTTGTCTAGCTTGGTTGCCGTAATTGACATTATGGAAGTTTTCATAAGAGTATTTGGATTTGGGTATATCCTGTCAATTTGACTGATAGGAAACACATAATCTGTACTCACATGTATGAATGGGTTTACTAGAATCTTTTCCAAACCATATGGAGCATTAATTTTGGTAACCCCCTTTGTCATGGATTTATCCTTTCCCTCCATGTGATATAATTCTACCTCAACTTATTGAGATTGACATGTTTTGAATGGGGATTTATTACCATACAATGTCCCAATTTGACCATTGAAACAAAATTTGAGACACTGATACTATGAAAAAGGTACGGTCGTATGTTGATGTATCCAAGGTCTTCAAAGAAAAATGTTGAAAGTTGTGTCATAACGAACAACCATGAAATCTGAATTGGATACAAGGTCTTCAAACTGAGTTCTGAGTGTAATCTCACCCAAAGGTTCTTGTTCATTTTTATCATATCCCTCCAACATCAAAGTAGAAGGAGATAAATCAGATTCGGTGAGGCCCAATCGACAAAGTGTACGAATAGGGATGAGGTTGACTCCTAAACCATTATCAATGAAATCTCGTCAGATGTCTATATCATTGACCTTTCCAGACAAATACAAATATCTAATATGTCCATGCAGACCATCATCTTCATCTTCATCTGTAAAAGATATCACTGCATGGAATTCTGCAGGATCATTCTCTATATGGCAGACATCAGCCGCAACAATTTCAATTTCAAATTCTTGAGGACTCGACAAAGCCTCAATGAGTACCTCCTGAAGATCCTTTGATAGATTTAAGGCATCCAGAATTGATAAATTGGCCGGTACTTGGGCTAGATGTTTCAAGACATCATAATTTTGGTCCAAAGGTCTGTATTTCCCAACAGGAACATGTGGTTTCGTAGGTGCCTTAGAAGTTGATGCTTTGGAAGTAGATGCATCTTTTATCAGGGTAGGAGTTGGAAATACTCCTGGATTTGGAAGATTAGACCAACTAGGTGTATTTATTTTCTAAGCAGAAAAAAGGTGTAACCTCTAACCGATCTTCCAAAATAACTGTTCCAGGACTGAATCTTCCATGTTTGTAAGAACATTCTCGTTCTTGCTGAGCCTGTTGAAGGGCTTTGCCACGATTTTCTGCCGCATATACAGTTCTATCAAGGGTAGGATTGAAATAGTGGCTTCTGGAATATCCAAGTCTTCCCCTGTATCCTAGACCTCTATATCTTCCTATAATTCCTCTGTTTGATATAGTGAACTCAGGCTCATCATGATTGAAACTGTTACTAGAATAAAGATCTGTTAAATGAATCATGTTAACAGAACCAAAGATCAACTCTTCATTTGACGAAGACTCTGCCTGATTAGCCAGCTCAGGCTGTGTCATTTGGTGGGGCGATGCCCATGCTTTGGAATTAGATGGCATAAAATCTGCCATAGTCAAAGACAAATTAGGCTTTAACACGAGTTCATCTTCTTCTGACTGCTCTTCTTTCTTCGAATTATGCCACTTTTTTGAAGATTTTCCTTCTGGTGAAGGGGGTTTTGCTGTGGAATTCATAGAAGAAGACATAATTGGTTGATTCAATTGTGTTCATAAAATTTCATGAGTTCGGTTGATCATTTTCATGACCATCCAATCATCATATTTTTGCGCATTTTTAATTTTAACTTTGTGCCACTCACCTTCTTCCTCTGGATCAGTAGCAGTAACACATCCTACCTGGGATGAAGAACCTTTCAGTTTTACCTGTCCAGATTCCACCATCTTTTACAGGAGGTCTTTGAAGACAAAACACTCCTTAATGGGATGCCCCAACATCTGATGAAATGGGAAATAGTTGGGGAGGTCTTCATCTCCTTCCTTGTTCGGCATTTTGGGCCTTGGCAACTGCACCAGATTGTTTTCCAGAGCTGAGATGAAGTATCCAGGAACTTGTTCATTCCGGAAATAATAAACTTTATTCTTCAAATCATCAAACTATTTCCACCTTTGATCTCTTTTATCATCTTGATGAGTTGGCCATTATTTTTGATGCTCAGGAGGTAGAGCCCTTCGATATGACGAAGGTTTTGAAGTGGAAGCAGGTACAAGTGCTTGTTTAAGTGTAACTGTAGCAGTATCTACTTTCCCTATTCTCATTCCTAGAACTGATGGAATTACACAAGTTTTAGCCTTAGTCTTTGTAAGATAATCTTCAATTTTCTGAGCGATTGAATTAAAGTCTCGAAACCATTTTTTGTATTTCAAAGGGATCAACGGTGTGTGTAATTCATCACACAAATTTTCCACACAGATTGGCAACAATTTTTCTTAAGGGAGTGCTAAACTTAAAGAATATGTTAATCCCTTCCATCAAGAAATGAAATTTAAAACTCGTCTATTTTCCCTTTGATAATAATTTTTAAGATAAAAAACTATTGACTTTGGCAACGTTGAGTTGAATTGAAGAAGGAATTTTTAACGGAGATCTTCCCACCCAGTAATTGACCGAGATTAAAAGCTTGTATACCAGATGAAAGCAGGTCCTTGTAATGACTGTACAGAATACCTGAGCTTAACTGCTTCTTGTTTTTGAGGAGTTCCCATCATAGGATCACAACGAGAAACAAAATTTGTTATGTGTTGTTCTGGATCTCCTGAACCATTAAAAATTGGAAATTTAGTACTTTCAAAATTCGATGGGGGAGGAATTGCATCCACCCATTTAGGGTAAGCTCTCTTCTCTGGTTGAACTGATGCATGATTTCCTTCTATTTCTTCCAACCAAGATGTAAATGAATAAATGGTATTCATTAATTTTTGAGAAACATATGGTTGATCTTGGACCTGTGCAGGTGTAATAACTGGAGTTTGGACAGGTGTTGTGACAGATACTACAACTGATGGTAGTACTACTGGTTTTTGTTGTGCATGACCCATAGGATTGGACCTATGAGGGTGTACTTGTAAAGGAGTATATTCTTGATCCATCCTAGTATCTACAACAAATTCCCTTGACTGACTAAATCCAGCACGCTTAGGAGGAAGACTACCTTGAAGTAGTTCTACATTTAACCTCCTTAACTCCTTCATTTCTTCCTCTTGTTGTGCGAACCTTTCCTCTAATGAGAGTGATTTCCCTTCTCCAAGGTTAGGGGTAACCTTACTTTTTTCTTTCCCCTTGTCGGATGCCTTTCATAGAGGGAGAAGTTGGTTACTTGAACGAATACCTAAATTCTAGGTAAGCCTTTAATTCTGGGTACGCACACCTTCTTCATTTATTTCAGTGCGTACATCCTCTTGAACAGGAGCTTCTTCATCTGATTCCTATGAGTGAGCCTCATGTTCTGGGGGATTAGTGACAATGGAATTGATGATATTTATCGATACATAACGCATTGCAGTCCTTTGTCAGCATTTCTGCGATGTTGTCTTCTTCCATATCCTTTATGAGACATTGCCCTTGGTTGAGTTGATCCCTCAAGAACTTCTTGATGAACTGTAATTTGGAGGTAATCTACTGATAATTTGGCTTTGAATTCCTCCTTTGGCTTATTCCCTAATCGAGAGAAGAATGACTTTCTTTGAGGAAGAGATTGAGGATTTGAAAAGGTCCCTAGTCCGATGGACTGTGGCTGTTCCTGCTTTCCATGCTCAATTCCTTAAATACCATCTGTTGATCCCAAGGGTTGAGCTAAAAGAGTCCCTAGCCTGGCAAGATAAGGTTGCTCTTGATCTGCTATATCTGAGACTTTCTTAAAATCTCTCCTAATTTTGCGGACTTTAGTCTAGAAATTGGTCAGATTCATTAACCTACATCCACTCAAATCACCTGTCTCAAATGACCATTAGATTATTTCTGAAAATTATGTTACTTGATGATGCGCATGCCCTAAATAAGAAGCATGTTCGGTATTCTCATTTCCTTGATGCATGATTAATTCGACAACTTGTTATTTATATGCCTAACTTTGGGAAAACTATTTGAGGCATGTTCCTATGAAATCCTTTGATTACACACAAAACCAATTGGTTGTGGCTGTCCATGGGCAATAACATTGCATGAGATCACTTTTGGTGGGCTTTGTTGACTGGAGATTATAGTGAAATGCAGTGCTCCATGAACACCCCATCCCCTGATATGAATACCAGATGGGGCATTGGTAATTAACTGGTGCAACATTTTTAATGCGCCAAGGCATGAACGCTGAAGGGGTCTATGCTACTTTTCAACCTTTGGATGTTGAGAAACTGAGAGAGATGCCTAGTAAATTTGGAATTGAAACCCTTCTATTATCATGACATGACTTTGATATTCATCATAATATAATATTTTCTCTTTTAAATGAAAAAGATTTTTCCACATGTTGAGATGAATATCGTGAATACAATCTTCTGTCAACATTTCTGGAATATCATACTGAGAGTCAGACAAAGGCCAAAACATGATTGGCACTTCACCTTTCTCCAGTTGTTTTCTCATATTCAGCACTTCCTCCTTATCATTTGATGAAGATTCTTCTACCTGATTAGACCAAATCTGGTGCTTCTTTGTTGATTTATCATATTTAACAAGATTGGTAGAGAATTAATTTATCAAATTAGAAGATGAATGACCCAGGGGTGGTTCAGAGAATGACCTACACCCCAGGCTATCTTCTGATTGAGAAAGTATTTCACCTGCTAGGGGTAAAGAATCAGACATGACTGGCTTCACATTTGTAAGTGCCTCAAGATAAGAGGGCTTTCTTATTACTGTATTGTCCTTTAAAGAATTTTCTAGGCAATGCAAATTACTACTATAGAGAGGACTTTCACAGCTAAAATCGCCATCATGGGGAGGACCACAATGGTGGGTTACAACAAAAGATGAAACCTTTTGCTCCTTGGTCTTCTGGCCACGTAGAGGGTTATTGTGGATCTTATATGAAGATGATGATTCGAGATCAACCGAACTATCATGAAGAAATCCTTCATGAGGAAATGTCTGATTAAGACCTTTGGAATTGTTGTTGTTACTTCCAAAATTTGGAAATGAGAGAGTAGAATCTCGAGCTGTAACAGATAGTTGTCTGAGTGGATCAGGAACTCCAGCATCGTGAATGGCCTTATTACAGATTGCCTCTTGATTTCTCAACTGTGCTGGATGGGTATTTTTCTTAGATGCCTTCTTACTCACTTTGGAAACCACTTTTTGATGAAATTGGTTATTATGGGTAGGTGTGTGTTCCTACTCAGGAAAAGTAGTCAGGTTAGGCTGATTATCTCCATTCAAATCGGGTGTATGTGCCTGACTTGATTGTCCGTATGACATGGGGGAGTATGCCCCACAACCCTCCTAGACTATGAAAGAGGTGTGTATATGTTCCGGGGTGACATGTTGATGAGTCACTCCACTGATAGGGATAGATTTATGATTCCTTCCCTGTGATGCTGTTGAAGTTGTTATAATATTCTGACAGGTATCCAAAATATGGGAAGGGATTTTCATCTACTCTTTCACCATTTTCAGAATGTGCTTGGTGACTTGAGCTGCTGGAATGGGAATATAAGTCCATTCCATGTCTGGAGTTGGTGTATGTGCCTGCTCCTGTCCTCCTTTTCCTGTTAGTGAATTTTGACAGTACTCATGTGTGGGGGAAGAAAATTGTGTCTTCCTCCTGCTTGTCATTAGAGCTTTCCAATTGACATCTCTGGGTTCTACCAAATGAGACTATTGGTTAGCCTGATGAATTGAAGGTTTATGTACCTACTGATTGTTCCCCACCACAGTTTATTGGAGAGTTTCTTTGGTTATAGTCAGACGAACCTGCTGACTAGCTGATGAATTATAAACAGGTGTATATACCTGTCTATAATACTCCGCTGGAATTACCTGGCGATATTGGCATGTTACTACAAGATGAGTCTACTGGACAGTGGGATTAGAACGGGTGGGTGTATGTGCCCACTCTTTTCTTGCCATCAAGTAAGGTTGATGGACTTCTTCTGAGGGGGAAGAAGTAAGAAACTGCTCCATGTTGGCTGAATTTTGCCTCTGGCGATTCGTCTTGTGTGTTCGGGTCTGAGGAACCTGATTCGAACCCCTAAAGGCAATACCCTCATCATGTTGAGGGTGCACTACCGGACGAGTCTAGAGGCGATTGTTGATGGGAGCCCTCGGGAAGGACTCTTTTCTTCTTGAACTGAGGCTTTGAGTGACCTCTTCATTCACCTCCCTGTAATATGGGAGGGACTGGTTGTTGCGTTCCAGGGATAACGACCCGAAACAGTTGGAGATGGTGGTTAGCACCGCCTTCTTCTTGATCACTGGTTGTCACTGTTCGGACAACCAGGGTGAATTGTTAACTTGGAGGGCTTGTCGAGCAGCCTCCAGAGATGGAATGGTACCGTGTTGACAGTATTATTTAACCAATGCATTTGAGACCCAACGTTGCAGACGCTGAGTAGGTGATGTCTTCCTCAGAGCAGATGAGGATCCAGTAGGAGTAGCATCCAAGGCATTCACATGTGTACACTTTAGACAAGCCATTTATGTATTGCATAGAGATTTTAGAAAAGAGTGCATGTTTGATATAGCAGTCATAATCAAGATAATTCTAGCTAGACTACATCTTTTGGATGAACATATATGTGATTTATTGCCTTTTTGGCCTTCATATTGTATTTAATAGGGGCCTAACAAATAAGAAAACATCATTTTAACTTGATTAAGGATTCACGTCAGGTTCACCATTTTTGTTTCTTCTACAAAATGGGATGACCTTGTTTGTTTAAGGTTCAAACTTTCCAATCGGTTTCTAATGGGTTTGTTTGTAGAACAAGAAACATCTAATGATTCTATATCCATTTGGACCTACTTTCCAAAGGTAGGTTCTGATTAGTGGTGGACTGATGAGGCTTAAGAATTTGCATGGTTGATAGGATGGGAGGTCAGACTCGTCACACCTTTTTGGGGGGAATTATTGTCTACTTCGGGACTCTCTTATAGATTTAAGTTAAGTTCACGAATCCTTATTAAATTACCAAGCATGAAAATGAGTTTTTCCTTTAGACTTTGCAATCAATGATTGATATGTATGGGATTTATAGAATCTCTTATATGTATTTGAGGTTCTTCATCGATGGAGAATCATCTGTATGTATTAGAGATCTTTAGTCAATGGTATACTTCAATATAGTATATATAAATCTCTTGGTCATTTATGATAACCATACTGGTTTTAAAGCCACTTAGTGGGGAACTTGAATTTTATTGTCATTCAGAAAGACAGGGATTATTTTAGAGTTGGGATTGTACCCATAGATGGGCTACCTACGTATCCTTGTTAGAAAAGGAATCAGAACCCACTTAGTTCAAGAATTGATATTAGTTTAACATCATATGGGATGGATGAGAATTAATGGTTGATGGGCTTGAACCTTAGAAAGTACTCCTACGTACTCTTCTTTTAAGGCATTGATCAAAGTCCATATAGTTATAGTGAAGAAGTATGAGGTTTATGCATGATTAATGGCCCAAACGGAGATGTCGTAATTACTTTTATACTCTAAGACCACATGAGTCATGATCGGTGCGAGAAACAAGAGGTATCAATAAATCTGACGATTTGTGCCATGAAAGATGCAGTCATAAGAAATGATGTGGGGCTTACGTATATATGACGGCCCAAGTAAATAAATATCCGGACATATTTTAGGAAAGAAGCCCGAGAGTAGGTTCCATAAAGTTATTTGTGCTTTATAGAGATTTTTAATTTTAACTTGGGGATAACTCCTTAAAAGGAATCCCAAATTAATAGGGACTTATGATTGGGTCTTATTCATGAAAAGAAAGCCCAAAATTAAAGGAATTATGACTGGGGATTACTCCTAAAAAGGAGGCCCATGTTAAAGTAAATTATGATTGGGGCTTACTCCTAAAAAGGAGGCCCAGGTTAAGGGAAATTATGACTGGGGATTACTTCTGAAAAGGATGCCCAGGTTAAGGGGACTTGAGACTTGGGACTTACTCCTGAGAAGGAGGCCTAGGTAAAGGGGACTTGAGACTTGGGGCTTACTTCCGATAAGGAGGCCCAAATCAAAATAACTTCTCAGAATTCATTTTAAATAAGGAATCCAACAAAGGAACCATTCCACAAATAGATTTGTAGAAGGTTTTTAAGGCTAAACCTTGAAGAGGAGAGGTGAATTTGAGGAAAAGAAGTGAACTGGAAGGATGCACGCAAGTATTAGTCCGGCGCGCAAGTCACGATCATGCAAGTATACTTGCATGACATGAATTCACTTTGGTGAAGAAGAACCTGTGAAGTGATACTTGGGCGACTTTGACTTGGATCCCATAGTATCATCCCTAGAGGCTTTCAGATGGGTGGCGCACAAGTTCCCTTGAGATGGAAAGGTAGCGCGTAAGTATCGCCACTTCCCTTAAAGGGATGGATACTTAGGCACACAAGTATTGATGAGTTCTAATACTTAGGCCTTATTCTTCCTCTTTAGATCATCCATTTTAGGTAAGAAATTACCTTAGAAGTGTTCGGAAGACTTCAAGCAGAGACTAGGGTGACCAGAGCTTAATTCTGAGTTTTGGAAAATCTGTCGTCAAAATGGGGGGTCCATAGGGGGTATTTATAGGCCACTGAGTACCTTGGGTGAAAAAAGAATAGGGTGTGCAAGTCACTTTCATGACCCATATGTGGCACGCAATTGACTTGCGTGACCATAAAGAAACTTCCGTGATCCATGTGTAAAAGGTTCCGTGTTCATGCCTTTGTCGATTTTTGATGTTCTTCAAAGGATGACTCTCTTTGTGCTTAAAGAATTTCCCTTTTCCATTCATTAGACTCTGTGATGGAAAGGAGCATCAATAATTATATGACATAATTATAAGAAATAAATTTCCATTGAAATCTATGGGTTGTCACATTCTTCCCCCCTTATGAAATTTCTCCCTCGAAATTTCATTTGACATTCTAATCCATAAATAGGTGTGGGTACTTTTTCTTTCATAGCCTTCTCTAGTTCACATGTTTCTTCTTCATACTTATGGTTATTCCATAGTAATTTTACCTAGTGAGTAGTCTTGTTATTTATAAATTTATCTCAATTATCCATAATCTTTACCGAAGTCTCCTCGTAAGAAAGATCATCCTCCAATTGTACCACCTCGGAAGAGAGTGCATGTAAAGGATCTGGTATGTACTTCCTTAAGAGGGTTACATGAAAGACATTATATAATTTGTAAATCATAGGTGGAAGTTCTAGTTGATAGGCCACCACCTTGATTCAATCAAGAATATCAAAGGGACCTATATACCTAGGACTTAGCTTCCCTTTCTTCCCAAACCTCATAACCTTCTTCCATAGAGATACACAGAGAAATAAAATTTCTCCAATTTTGAACTCAAGGTCTCATCTATGATTGTCTGCATAAGTCTTCTGTTGAATTTTGGATGCCTTGATATTATGCTTAATGTTTTTCACCTTCTCTACCATTTCTTAGAAAATTTCAGTTCTTAGAAGCTTACGCTCACTGAATTCATCCCAACATGTTATTGTTCGACACCTTTTCCTACATAGGGCTTCATATGGTGACTTTTGGATGCTCAAGTGGAAACTGTTATTTTAGGAGAATTAAACTAGTGGAGGATGTTTTTCCCATCCTATTTTTAAGTCCATATAACATACTCTCAACATATCTTCTAGTGTCTGAATAGTTTGCTCAGATTTCCCATCAGTTTGAGGATGATAGGTCATACTGAAGTTCAGTTCAGTGATTAGAGCATGTTGGAGACTTTTCTAGAACATTGAGGTGAATCTCAGATAATAATCAGACACAATAGATAATGGTGATACATGTGGCCTTACCACCTCTTTGATATATATCCGTGCAAGTTGATCTGATGAAAAATTTATATCGAATTGTGATAAAATGAGCTGTCTTTGTAAGATGATCCACAACAACAAATAGAGAATTGTTTCCTCTAGATGTCCTTGGAAGTCAAGTGACAAAGTCTATGGTAATGTTTTCACACATCCATGTTGGTATGGGTAGTGGTTTCATCATCCCCTTATACTTTTTTTCTCTCAGCCTTCACTTGATGACATATCAGGCATTTTGATGTATATTCAGTAATCTTCTTTTTCAAATTGTTCCACCAAAAGTTTTCTCAGAGATCTTGATACATGTTTGTGCTCCCTGGGTTGATAGACAATGTTAAGATATGTGGGTCATTCAAAATATACTTCTTTATCTCTGGATCAGATGGTATACATAATCATGATCCAAATTTTACAACTCCTTCCTCATCAATCTTGAACTATGAGGATTTCCCATTTCTAATAGCTTCCATCATTTTTATAATTTCTACAACTTTTATTTGAGAATCCTTTATTTTCCCCATGAGGGATGGTTGAGAAATCATTTGAGAAAGGATTGATGGTGTTCCTCCCTTAATTATTCCCATTTCCATCCTCTACAAAACTTAGAATATCAGATCCTTTTCAATTCTAATCATTGATAAAGATGAAGGATCCTTTCTACTTAGAGCATCTTCCACATTATTTGGATTACCAAGATGGTAGTGGATTGAGTAGTCATAATCCTTTATGAGCTCTATACATATTCTTTGGACCATATTAATTTATTTTTGTGTGAATATATATATATTTGAGACTCTTGTGGTGAGTATATATCTCACACTTCTCCCCGTAGAGATAATGCTGCCAAATTTTCAATGCAAAGATCATAGCTGCCAACTCCATATCATGTGTGGGCTAGTTTTTCTCATGAATTTTCAGTTTCCTTGAGGTGTATTCTATCATTTTTCATCAGTACACAACATAATACCTTCTTTAAAGATTCATTGTACACTAAAAAGAGTTCTCCAATTGTTGGGAGTGTGAGTACTGGTGTAGTGACAATCCTATCCTTCAACTCCCTGAAACAATATTCCCATTACTGAGTCCATAAAAACATTAATCCCTTCCATGTCATCTTGGTCATGGGGTTTTAACATCATGAAAAGTTCTTGAAAATTTGTCGATAATACCTAGAAAGACCCAGAAATGTGTGGATCTCCATTACAGATGTTGGCCTGGTCCACTCTTTAATTTCCTTTGTCTTGGAGGGGTCCAGAGATATTCCTTTACTGGTGATAACATGACCCAAGAATGATACATCCTCCATCCAGAACTCACATTTACTATACTTTTCATATAGCATATCCATTCACAAATTCTTTAACATAGTATTCAAATTCTCTTCATGTTCCAACTTTCTCTTGGAGTATATGAGAATATCACCAATAAAGACTACCAAAAATTTGTCAAGGTAATATCAAAAGACTCTATTCATAAAATCCATGAAAAATTCTAGAGAATTGTTGAGTTTGAATGGAATCACTATGAACTCATAGTTTCTATACCTCACTTGAAAGGAAGTATTCGGAATATATTCCTTTCTCACTTTTAATTAGTGATATCCCAACTAAAGGTCCACCTTATAGAAATAACAGGCCCCAAAAAGTTGATCAAACAAGTAATCTATCTAAGGAAGGGGATAATTGTTCTTTATCATTATTATATTGAGATCATGATAATTAATGCAGAGGTGCATTGATTCATCCTTCTTCTTGAAGAGGAGGACTGGTGCACCCCATAGTGAAGAACTCGGTCATATAAAACCCCTCTCAGAATTCTCCTGTAACTGATTCTTCAGCTCTTCCAGCTCTACGGTGGCCATTCTGTGAGGTTTCTTTGATATTGGCAGAGATCCAATAATAAAGTCAATTGATAACTTAACCTCTTGTTCAAGAGGAAGACTAGGGAACTATTCATGGAATACATCATTGTAATCCCGCATGATGGTAATGTCTTCAATCATGATTCTCTCCTTTGTATCAATCATTTGGGTTAGATATTCTTGCTCATAAGGAATCAATATCCACACTTGATATAATGATTCTAAATGAGATTAATCTTCCTCATTACACTTGTAATGAATTGGAGGATGCTTTGGGATGTAAAGAGTGATCTACCTTTTCTGATAGTTGACATTTTCTTTGTATAAAGATAGCCAATCCATGCCCAGAATAGTGTCGAACTCCACTAAAGAAAGTATGAAAAGATTAGCTGTGAGGGTCAGTCCACAAACATTAATTGGCGACGATTTATAAACCATGGACGCAATAATTTTTCCATTCATTGTTCTCACAGACCACTTTTCCTCCAAGTTTTGAGGTCGCATTTTAATAATACTACTAAACATTCAAGATATAAAATAATGTGAAGAACTAAAATAAAAAAGTATGTTCTCTATTCTTGAATGAATAACAAGAATACCTGTCTTTGTATCGTTGTTCGGCTCCACCTCATCGGTAGTGATAGAATATGACCTTCCTTGTTTCCTTGGAGGTTTTTGTAGATTTCCTCTAACAACCCTTGGATTAGGGAAATTTTTCGCATAATTTCCATTCTCCTTTTAGTTGTAACATTGCACCAATGGTTTAAAATTTAACTAAAACTTCCTTTATTCTTCCATATTAGTGGGATTTCTCATATCCCTTCAACAGTTCTTGGCCAGATGTTCCAGTTTTCCACATTTTAATGAATTCCTGGTTCCATTTAGATAGTTCCCAGGATTCTTCTTCCCACAACTTTTACAAGTTAGATATTTAGGCTTCTTTGCATCATGGTATTTGTTTTTTGAACCACCCATGTTGTTATCCATATTCTGCTTCTTGTCATTGGGCCCATGAGACCACTGAGAGTCTCCAATCTCCATTTCAACCTTGAGGGATCAATATACAATCTCCCCATAGCTTTCAAAGTCTCGGATCAGCAACACCTTTCTTATACTCGGCTTTAGCCTGCTAAAGAAGTGATCCACCTTGATTTCAGTGTTCATGAAAAATCCAGAGGCATAGCTTGAAAGCCTTCTAAAGTTTTCTTCACATGCCCCAATAGACTCATCTTCATTCTATTTGACATTGAGGAACTATCTTTCCATATTGAGATAGAGGGTTTGAGGAAAATATTTATTGAAAAACATCCTCTTTAATTCCTCCCAATACATGGAATCAGTTTCCTATTTGGACTTTGTGTTCTTGATTAGCGTCCACCACTGATCAGCTTCCCCATTAAAATGATAGATTGCCAGTACAACTGTCTCTTCTTCCGATCATTGGATGACGGAAAATATCTTTTCAATGGAGTTAATCCATTGTTCTGGAAGGAGGGGATCAAAATATCTACTAAACATGGGAGGACTTTTCTATATGAAGGATTCTACAGAAAATTTATCTTTACTTGGAGTAGGAGGGAATTCCACATGATTCATGTTATTATTCATAACTTTAGTTAGCTGACAAATCATTATCATGATGTTTTGAGAAACTTTTCCCATCATATCAGGCATTTCATTAGGGAAATATTCACATTTCCTATCACATTGGTTGTTGGAACGTTTTCTTCTATTTCCCTCCATTAAATAAGAAAAAGAACGTACAATTAGAGGTCTTGAATACTTATTTATTGAACATAAAAATGAAACTTTTGAACATAAAAGGATAAACTTGTAGAGGAGAAGTATATCCTAACTTGTGGTTCTTAGGTTTAAATCTACGTTATTTTCATTATATTTATTAACTTATATTATTATGGGTTTTTTCCTTAATAATTGTTTGTACTAAACTCATGAATTTACCAAATAATATCCCCCAGGAGTGTCAAACCAAGAGTAAGTCATGGCCTGTTGTCATGTACTAGGATTCCCCAGGTCAAGCCTGAAATGCCTTGTCGGATTTTTTACTCCAAGGTACATCTGTTCCAGAGCTGCCTTTACTTATTTATATCTAGATAGGGACATATTTTTTTGATAAACCATTTACTCTATACTTACCAAAACTTAAGGTTGTTTTCTTATACTTCGTCTCATCCTTAAGGTTCTTAATAAAGTGCTCTATTTCTAATCTAAAAAAATAACTATACCATCCTCTGATACCAAATATAGAGACCCTAGACTTTTTCATATAACATTACATGATTTTAAGCATAATTATACATCAGAGTACAAGATAAGGAGCGTAAAGTCAAGTGTATTAGAAGACTAGGTACACAATAAAACATTATAAAAACAACTTTTTATTTAAACATCATAATGAGCTTCTATCTTCCATTATGGTTATACATATACATAGGATAAAATGGGGATAACATGGACAAATGGATGAGAAAAAACCCCAGTAAGGTAATAACCATAAGAACAAAGCATTATCACATGGGATAGAAGGTATGACATGATGATATAAAAAAGAAAGTAAAATATCATAACATATAAACTTGGGATCATTTAAACATGGAATCATATAAATTTACCATAAACATAATACATTAATTTATTAAGAGTCAAGGATAACCACCAAGACCATTTACCATGGTCGCACAAGAAAATTCTAGCCTCCAAGACCGTTGCACATTGTAGCACAAGCCACGGCAAATCGCCAAGACTGTCTCACATAACATCTCATGAGACTCAACTTTACCCAATTAATTAGAGAGATATATGGGTTCATACATCTTAAATTTAATGAATATTTTTTCCAAATAAATAGTCATACATAAATAATCTTACATAAACATAAGGGCTACCCATGAAAATAATTGGGTACCACAATCTTGACATAAATCATAACCAAAGAGCGTATCATGAAAGTGTATATGAAGAAAGGTATTAGAACATAAATGGATGTTCATAAGGTAAATTATGCATATATCTTGGTAAGTGATGGCAAAAAGAAGTGACCAAATATAAGAAATGTATTTGATAAATTTTATCATTAAAACATTTTTGTGTGGTTATAATGAAAATACAATAGATCTTCTAAAATAGAAAATGGAACAATATTTTATATAAAACCAAAATTGAACCAAGAATGTTTTAATAATAAAAAGACTGATTTTATAAAGACAATGGTGGCTTAAAATAGAGGATATAGTTCACTTGAAATTGGGAAGAAATTCTGGATGTTCCCCTAAAACAAGTTTTCTTATTGGGAAATATCGAGGAGGGATTCACTTAAAACCATGTATATCCCTAAAAGATAATGAGGGATGGAAATTGAAAAATGATTATGAAGCATATAATAAGAATGTATAAGTTTTACAAAAAAATCAAATACAACTTCTTTTGGGTAAAAAGAAAGATAGAGCAACCCGAAAGAATAAAGGCGGTTCAGGTAGAATTCATTACGGATTATCGGCATGGTATTAGTGTACTTAAGAGGGATTCATGAGAGATAATTGGTTTTCCCATCACTTATCCATCAAGATGTAAGTATTGGGTAGGTTCAAAATCATACCCGATCATTAGGGATTACATAAAAAATGTCATAGCATAGATTAAATTATTGAATAAAAGAGAAATAGAGAGGATCCCTTACCTGAAGTACGTTATAATATTCTATGACATAATTATAAGAATGAAATTTCCATTTAAAACATTGGGTCTTTATAATATTCTACTTTACACATGTACATTATAGTGAAAATATAATTTATCATTATCCTCTTATTGTCCTTTTAATATTCTAAGTGATATGATATGATATGATACTTTATGCATCCATATCATTATGTTACACATTTATCCCTATAAATTTAGAAGATTAAATGATGAAGTGGACATTTGAAGCATCCTCCATGTATCACGTGTAGGAAACCATTTCCTTTTTCACTCCCTTACTGAGGTGGATTGTCATGAATAAGTAATACTATAATTTAATGTATTTTTTATAGTAGTGGAATGTACATGTGACTATACCACTCTTGGAAAAAAATTTGGTAAGGGAATTATATTTATACAGTAATGATCATTAGGTTCTATATGTTTTTCTTTATATTTTCTTTAATAAAATATAGAATATTTTTTAATTTATCTTCATTAACAAGTTTAATATAATAAATTTATTTTATTAAAATCCCAATACTTTATCAAATCATAATATCCCACACCATTAGATATATAATATCTTCTTTCGTGGAAAATATAGTGTAAATGACTCATATTTTCCCTCTCAAAAAAGGTATAAAAAATGATTTTATTCAATGGTATTTATCTAGGTGTAGTATCAAAATTATATTTATTAATAGTTCCTTGATTTATTTAGTGGACTCCCCAGTCCTGAAATCTAAAATACATATTTTCTCAATTATTACCATTTAATTATATTAAGTGGACTATGGGCATTACCCTTAATAAATACTTGGGTAAGTCAATACATTAACTTTTTTATTTTGATAAGCATGTTCCATGAAAACATTTTAGATAATTTTCAATTGATAGCAGTTATTAATAATTTGATCATTTATATTTAATACTCATTATTTTTTTCAATTTCATGGATAGAGTAATTGATATATACTTTTTCAAAGTTTCCAAAAATTCATGTTGTTACAAAATATTCATTACATTACTTCATTGAAGGGCAATTATCATGGAAAGGGAAGAAGGAACTTCACGCTACCATGTGAAGCATCATAAAGTAACACCAAAGAAAAAATATTGAGTGAAAGTTTAATATAGAGTCTAGAAGTATTTCACACAAGGATATAACATTCACACCATGCAGGAGGTTTTATATAATAATTATGAGTTAATCACAACCCATTCATGCTTTGGGAATCCATTTACATTGTGAAGCATATTGTAAATTGCCAAAGGAGAAAGAAATTCATGTTGATCCTCAAAAGAATTTTTATTATTGTGGTGGCCCCAATTTTTACATAATTACTTTTAAAGAAAAAGTAATGTGAAAGAGGAATCCTTATGATTCACGTCATGAAACATAGTTCACATTGGGAAACTGTAGTAAATAATTTATTTTGATGATATGATTTTTATATGAAATGAGAGTAATTTATAGGATGTTGAAAATCCTACTGTGGTTCATGACTAGGATGAATTGGAGGGTGACCCTTGGGATAGTTTTTTCTATAAATAGAGGGGCATTTCCAATTGAAGGATGGTATCAAAATTTGATACCCAACCTGATGTGTTGCTACTTTGTCTGCCCAACATTGTTGTTACATATATATTATAATTTTTTCTTTTAAATTTTTCATCCTCTCATGACTAGTATAAGGTGCTAATTTATTAGTGTTCGTTAATGTAATGAAAAGGGTTTTTTTAATTAAATTTCTCTTATTATACATTTTTCATTTGGTTATGGATTTTATTCTTTATCTTCCTAATTTCATTCATATTTCTTATCTCATAACCCTTGAACATGAATTTTTGAGGTGTAAATCAATGAATGACTAATCACCTTTCACTATGCATGAACATTGTTTATTTTTTTGTTATTTTTTTATTTAATGTATCAAGAAACATAGACTACAAATGAAATAAATAAATTGACCAATGAAAAGGTTATTTTATAATTTTGAGGGTGAAGTGAGAGACTAAGGGCTTTCCTTATCTTAACTCTCAAAACAACATGAACAAATGAGATTTCACTTTATTCCACTAGAAAAGTAACCTAGAAATTACAATTCATGATGAATTATATTACTTGATTTCATACATTTATGAATTTTAAAAAGATTTACTAATTGTATCAATGGGTTTGGAAGAAATACATTACAAGTATTATGTATTATTTAGTTTTATTCTTTTCAAATTTATAAATTTTATTCCCCTATAGGAACTAAAGATGACTTTAAGTAGAAATCAAATTTTAGAACTGTTGTATGGTAATTCTTCTAGGAATTATTAGGATAATTTTGAATTTATTTTTTTCTCATTTTCTATACTTGGTAATTTCATAATGTTATTCCTAGAATAACTTCAGTTCACTCATACTCAACTCCACAAAATTTTAATGAGGTTCTAGAAGTTTATCCTGAGTTGGAAGTGACACTAAGAAAACAAAAGAGTAAGCAAGAGCTTATATGAATTGAATAATATCTAGAAGATGGATGAGTAAAAAGAGGATGTATAGTACTTTCAAAATTAATGGACTACTAGAGGCCTATAAAATTAGGGCTACAAGAAAGTATCATAATACTACTATGGGAAGCAAACCACTTCGATAAATAGCCTTCTATTAGAAAAACTATCTGAAGTTCAATAAAATTCTATGAGGACCCACATGAGAATATAAATGCATATCCATAATGTTTTATTAAAATCTATGATATATTTCAAATTCAAAATGATTCAATTTATGTAGTAAGGCTATAATTGTTTATATTTTCCCTAATATTTAAGGTGATATTGTAATATCCTGAATTTTTAAATATAACAAAAACCATATTTTTTAAGGATTTATAATTTTTCAATGTGAAAATGTTATTATTTAAGAAAAATTTCTAAATAAATGATTTAAATGACTTATATAAGGGTAAAATCTAAGATATCATTGTGGAATATTCTATATAATAATATTAGAGCAAGGTGCTAATTTAGTATGAGATTTCGACGCCTATGGAGCCACAAAATTGACATATTATATTATGTGTTTGAGATTTATCCATAATAATTTAGTATCTCTCAAATACTAGGTTGTATGAGAAATATGAGACCATTGTTATGTCCGAGTCAGGAAGTTTACCCTTGGAAGAAATTAGCTTTTGTACACATAGGATGTATGGTCAAATCACACGTGAGGATAAGTTATTTAATATTTTATTATATTATTATTTTGGAAATAATTTAATATATCTAAAATAGTTTATTATATAAGAAATACTAGACCACTGTTAGATTTGGGATTTCTCATTTACCCTAAGCATGACATATATTTTGTGAGCATTGGTTGTTTATTTAGATTGCCTGAGAGGATAATTTAATTAATAATTTATTAAATTGTTTTTTGGATATAATTTAATATCTCTAAAAAAGTGGTTCAAATGAGAAATCTGAGCCCACTGTTAGGTATCATAAGTGGGGTTTTCCTTATGTGAGGCATAAAGCTTATGCATGAAGTGTGTTTTTTCTTCCTACTCATTGGATTAATTAATTTATTAAATTAATTATTAAATTTTAATTTTAATTCCTATTTCTTCACCAAAACAACTGAAACCCCCATTAACACACTTGGGATGTTTTGAGAGATTAGGATTTACCTTTTTTACTAATAAAGATTGTAACACCTTATTTAGGTGACATCAATGACTCGACATTAAATTTTAGACTAAAAAAATTAATTAGTAATTTAATTATTCAAAATGATGAACATGTGTTACAGGTCCTTTAAATAGTCATCTATTCATATTCATTTAGATCTTACCGATGAGTCTGAACGACCTCCTTCCACACATTGGTGAAGCCATCAATTAAATTTCTCGGTTCCTTTATCGAGGAACAAGAATGCGGTAGGGGAATATTTATCCTGGTGGGGTGCAACGATGAAAAATCTTGCTTCTTTTTTTAGTTTTTTTATTTAATTATTTTTTATTCCATAATCCTAATTCCAAATTTTTGAAAAAATTATTATCTAAATTTAAAAAAATTACAAGGCTAAATTATCAATGGATAATTTATCTGAATCATTCAAAAGATAAAAATAAATGTTTTCTAAAGATAATTAGACCAATTCATCAAATTTTATTCTAAAACAAAAAATTTACAAAAACGAAATTTTGAACTGTTATAAAATATATTTATAATGAGTTATAAAATTATAATTTAATTGAATTAGTAATTTTTTATAAAATTTTTCTCTAGTTGAATTATCATTTTATATTTGCAGTAAATTATCAAAGGTTATTTTATAAATATTATCAAACAATAATGGTGATATTATAAAAGTATAATTGAGAACACATGCATTGACCTAAAAAGAGAATTTTAAAATTATCCCTGAGAGATAAAATATCAATTCATGTTATAATCAAAAATGATAATTTGAAAATTTTCAAGGAGAGATAAAATATCATCACATGTGAAAATATAAAATGATAATTTTAAAATTATCTAGGAGTGATAAAATGTCATTTCATGTGATAATATAAAATTTAAATTGAAAAATTCCAAGGAGAGATAAAATATCATCTCATGTGGTAATCTAAAAAATAATTTTAAAATTATCTATTAGAGATAAAATATCATCACATGTGATAATATAAAATGATAATTTTAAAATTATATAGGAGAGAAATAGAGTTTTATCACATTCGATATTTTATTTATTTTTTAAATAAAATAATTGGTTTTGGTTAAAGGAAACCTTGAACCTCGAGTTTTTATCTGTTTTTATTCATGACAATAAGGTTACAAAGAGGTGTTTTTGACTGTTGTGGGTTTCACTATAACTATAGAACCACAATGAGTGGTTTTATTCCATTTATGACAATGACCTTTAAGGTAAGAAGTTCCTTACCTTCTTGGTATCTCATTATACATGTTTCCAAGGTGTGATTATATTATTATAATATTTTATATCCATTATTAACTTATGATTTCTTGTGGGTGTGTGTAGCCCTTAACACTTTATGACCTTTATCTATTTGAATTGTTGAGATAGCCAAATTTAATGTTGATGTTTGACTCACATTTTTTATTTATGATGATGAAATATTTTCTCATGAAACATTCCTTGATATGTGTCCATAATATGATGCCATTATTTCCATTTGATATTTATGGGAAATGATGTTTTGTTACAACTTATTAATGGTACCTATGAGATATATAGACCCATCATGTCTTAGTATCCCTAGAGGAGGAGTATGATCAAACACTGAATGTGACTTGATAAAGAGACTGAGATCGAATATGGGGAATAATGTATTAGTGTGGTCTGACCTGTTGAGTCAATAAGGTTTTCCTTATGACTTTTCCATTCCTTCTTGTTTTGAAAATCACAAACACCTTATTCTTAAGGAAAATTGCTTTCTTAAGGAAAATTGCTTTTATAAGGAAAATTTCATTTATAAGGAAAATTGTTTTCTTAAGGAAAATCTCTTTTATAAGAAAAATTATCCTTATCATATTTTCATCCATATTTTTCTTAAGTATAAGATTCGGATTCATTTTCTCGGAATCGTTGAAACTTTGATATAAAGCATTCTGTTTTAGGATTCGGATTTTGGATAAGAACCATAAGGAAGTTTCATTCCGAATTCCGGATATGAACCCTGACTAACTTCTATTCCAGATTCAGAATACGAAGAATAATTCTCATTACGAATTCTGATGACGAATTCTCATTACGAATTCTGATGACAAATTCTCATTACGAATCCTGATGATGAATTCTCATTACGAATTCTGATGACGAATTCCTATTCCGAATTCTCATTCCGAATTCACCTATTAAACAGAATTTGAGTATCTTTGTTTTATACACTCTGAATTAATTCAGACTCCGAAAAATATCTTTATTACACTCCGAACTTTTATATTTCTTACACTTCTAAAATTTGTCTACTCTTTACTATTGTTCTTTACACTCCGAACCTTCACTCCGAAGTTTTCATTCCGAACCTTGATGTTAGAGTTTAAAACGATGTCGTACATTCTGTTACATTTGTTTTGTTATAAAACGATGTCATCTGTTTTGTTATAAACTAACCGTTGTCTAAGTGACACGTGTACAGGTCCCTCCGATCTTTAAGGAAAATATGACCATTGGAGAAGGAGCTGACCTTACCTATAAATAGGAGCTCATTTGAAAGAGCTCGTAGCGACT
The DNA here is from genome assembly GCA_963277665.1 of Viscum album. Lineage (NCBI taxonomy): Eukaryota > Viridiplantae > Streptophyta > Magnoliopsida > Santalales > Viscaceae > Viscum > Viscum album. The sequence goes on along the minus strand of OY728155.1, from coordinate 601,945,661 downwards.
GATGGATGAAAGTGCTGAAAGGCTGACAAATTTGCTTGAAGTGATTTCTTGAGAGAGAGGCTTTTATTAACTCTCAAAAGCTTCGTGCGACTCCGAATGTTGGTGATTACATTCGAGGGCTTCCGGGGATAGGAAGACAGAGGTTGCCGACTACCTTAAAGTTCGAGGGCTTTCTTGCTGAGGAAGACAGAGGTTGCCGACTACCTTAAAGTTCGAGGGCTTTCTTGCTGAGGAAGACAGAGGTTGCCAACTACCTTGAAGTTGAGGGCTTGTGGGGATAGCAAGACAGAGACTCCGATCTTCGTATCGAGGGCTTACCCTGGTGTGGGTAAGACAGACTTTCTTGAAAGTATAAATCAAGGGACCTTTATCCAAGGTTGTTGGATACCCTTCTCTTTGGGTTAAAAGACTATTATCTTGTTACATGTAGTTTAACTACTTGTTTTATCTCCGATTCAACTTGTATCTTAAGGAAAGTATAACTTTCTTATACTTCCTTACTTACTCTGATTCATTTAGATTCTATACGCTTTAAGGTAGAATCTCATATTGTAACTTTTGTTAAGTTTCAATTTCCGGAACCATATTTCCAGAATCCACTTTCGGAATCTTATTTCAATTTTATATTCGGTGGTAGAGGTGTTGTGAATTTACTTAGTTTAACTTTGTTAAACTTAGCCCTTTCCTTTGCTTAAGGAAAACATAGTTAATCGTAACTAACTTTAAAGGTCCAAAGGAATTTTTAAAGTATACAATTCACCCCCCCTCTTGTATATTGAGCATCTACATCACTATTTCGATCCTACAATTGGTATTAGAGGTTGGAAACCTCTTACTCTATACCAATCTTACATTTGGTATCAGAGCAGGTCTTTGAAATACTTGTACTCACATACAAGTTTTTCTTGCTCACTTTTCTCATTCCGAACTTTTCCCATTCCGAACTTTGTTATTACGATTCTTTGCTACTGACAAGTTTGTGTGCAAAGTTATTTCTAGTATGGCAGGAATTAATGTTGGTTCAATTGAAAATCTAAATCCTACAAGACCACCTATATTTGATGGTAATGACTATGAATACTGGAGAGATCGTATGAATACTTTTGTTATCAATACTGGAGTAGAAAACTTTGTTATGCTTACTGGTGATTATAAAATTCCTGACAAGGAAGTCAGAACTTTCACTAACCAGGAAAAGCAAGAATATCAACTCAACTATAAGGTACGCAATACTTTACTATGTTCAATGACTAGAAATATATATAGCCAAATTTCTTCTTGTGAAGCAGCTAATTGTATATGGAAGAAGTTAGAGGTTACACACTTTGGGACTTCTAAAGTGATTGAGACTAGAAGAGCAATGCTTAGAGCTGAATATCATGGCTTCAATTTTCCTTATGGAGAACCAATCTGTAAAGTTCAACAGAGATTTATGACTATCGTCAACAGTCTACAATCCATGGGAGAGAAAGGCTTAGATGATGAAGCTCTTGTGGACAAGATAATTGATATTATGCCCAATGAGTGGGAATCCAAGAGAACAGCTATTGATGAGAACAGGAAGGTAACTCAAATTACTCTTGATGAATTATTTGGGACTCTTCTACAACATGAAACTATAATGAAGAGACATACTGACAACATCAAGAAGAAGAATGGAAATGGTACTATTGCTTTTACAACAACTTCAAATCAGATGAAAGCTAAGACTCCTGAGAGAGTAACCAGATCCAAGTCTAAGAAAGTCATTTTTCAATCCGAATCTAGTGAGAGTGAAGTCTCAGAAAATGAATTATCCAATCTTTCTCGAAGGATGAACAAGATATCTGGACAGAGAAACTTTCAATCTAAGTATAAGAAAAAGGACAGGAAAGATAAGAAAGATGGAGAAGTTACTTATTATGAATGTAAAAGAGCTGGACATATTAGACCAGATTTCCCTATGCTCAAAAAGAAAGAAAGGAAGGAAAGAAATTCAGACAGGAACACAAAGAAGTATTATAAAGCCAAAGCTAAGAAAGTTCTGAAAGATAATGACACCTGGAGTGCCAGTGGTGGTGACTCTTCAGATGAATCTTCTGACTATGAATCTTCAGGACAGAATAATCTTGGTCTTATTGCCAGATTACCTATTGATAATCATTGTCTTATGGCTAAGGTACGAAATGCTGAATCTTTGACCAATGTTTCTTTAAATTCTAATGATAGTAAGTATTATAATTCTTCTGATGAAGAATCATCTTCTGATGAGGAAAATACTTTACCTACTTATGAAGAAGTCTCTAGGTTTGCTGAACTTCTTGAGATTGATAATTCCAAACTCAACAAGAAACTTGACAAAGCAAACTCTAGGAATTCTATTCTTACAAAAGAGATATCAGATCTTTCTAAAGATCTTGATAAGAAAAATGCTGATTTTGAAAGTATTTCAAAAAATCTTGAGGAAGTAAGTTCTGAAAAGAACAATCTTTCTAAAGAGTTAGAAAAAGTAATTTCTAATAAAAATATTTTCGAGCCTAACTCTAGTTCTAAAACTAATGATTTTGAGGATAAAAACTTGGTTGTAAAACTCAAGTCCAAAATTTTTTCCTTAAAGAAGTGTTTATCAAACTTTACCCATGGTAAGGAAAATTTTGATAAGATGTATTCCCAAATACGACCTTTAAGAAATAAATCCGGATTTGGTTATACCCATGCAAAACCTATTTTCAATAACAATTATTTTGTTCCTCAAAGTGCCCCATTCTGTACCAAGTGTCAATGTGGTGGTCACTGGGCAAAGAATTGTTCCTTAAACAAAACCCATTCTCTAGGATTTCACAAAGCTTGCTTTTCTAAGAAAATGTGGGTTCCTAAAATTTTATTGTCTGGAAATCTCGGATCCAAACAAGTTTGGATTCCGAAAGTCTAATTTTCTTCTTGATTTCAGGAAAATAAAGAATGTACCAGCAACAATACATGGTACATGGATAGTGGATGTTCCCGGCACATGACTGGTAACAAAATATATTTTGAAAAGATTATCAAAACGAAAGGAGGAAAGGTAACTTTCGGAGATAATGCTAAGGGAGTGATTGTTGGTATTGGTAATATTGTTTTTCTTGGTAAAACCTTGATTTTAAATGTTCTTTTTGTTAAAGGTCTTAAGCACAACCTCATTAGCATAAGTCAATTATGTGATGAAGGTTACCTTGTGAATTTTAGGAATGATAAGTGTTTAGTTCACAATTCCAAGGAAGAATTTATTCTCTCATCCAATAGGCAAGAGAATGTCTACACTTTGAACCTAGAAGACCTCAGGAGCCAAGATTTACCTTGTCTAAGTGAAATAGAAGATCATTCTTGGTTATGGCATAGATGATTAAGACACTGTAATATGAGAAACCTATGTAAACTCTCAAAGAAAAAACTAGTTAAGGATATATCGGAGCTTAGATTTGATTCTTATAAAGTTTGTGATCCTTGTCAATATGGCAAGCAACATAAATCTAGTTTTAAGTCAATCGGTGAAGTCTCAACAACTGATGCATTACAGTTAGTGCACATGGATCTTTTTGGTCCAACACAAACTGGAAGTATTGGAGGCAAATACTATGTGTTTGTTCTAGTTGATGATTACACAAGATTTACTTGGGTCTGTTTTCTAGCAAAGAAATCTGAAGCTTTTTCTTATTTCAAAAGTTTTAGATCTCAAGTTAAAAATGAGAAAAACCTTCCATTGAAAACTATTCATAGTGATCATGGAGGAGAATTTCAAAATTCAGATTTTGAAACTTTTTGTAGTAAGAAAGGTATTACTCACAATTTTTCAGCACCTAGAACTCCTCAATAGAATGGTGTAGTTGAAAGAATAAATAGAATTCTTCAAGAAATAACTAGAACCATGTTGAGTGAATATTCTATTGAAAAAGATTTCTGGGCTGAAGCTGTAAGTACTTCTTGTTATACTATAAATCGAGTTTTGATTAGACCTTTTCTTAATAAAACTCCTTATGAGTTATGGAATGGTAGAAAACCAAGACTTTCCTACTTCAAGGTTTTTGGTTGCAAAGTATTCATTTTGAATACTAAAGAAAACTTACATAAATTCGCACCAAAATCAGATGAAGGGATTTTCTTAGGTTATTTCACAACCTCTAAGGCTTATAGAGTTTTTAATAAAAATACTAGTACTGTTGAGGAAACAGTACATGTAAAATTTGATGAATCAGATCCTTTTGTTTTTAAACCATCTCAACTTACATCTTCGTATGTTTTTTCAAAAACTGATTTTCAACCTTTGATAGAAGAACCTTCTTATAAGGAAATTGTTCTAGAAGATACTTCTGAAACATTTACCCCAGAATACTTTCTACCCTATGTTGATGAACAAGTTTTACAAAACCCAAATCAGGTGTTTCTTAAGAATCATCCCAGTGATAGTATCATTGGTGATGTAAACCAACCTGTAAGGACTAGAAGTTCCTTAAGAAATGAAGTAGAACATCTAGCATTTATTTCCCAATTATAACCTAAAAGCACTGATGAAGCTTTAGGTGATGATGATTGGATCAAAGCAATGCAAGATGAACTAAATGAATTCGAAAGGAATAAAGTCTGGACATTGGTTGAAAGACCTAAGGAAACTTCTGTTATTGGAGTAAAATGGGTTTTCAGAAATAAATGTGATGAAAATGGAGTCATTGTTAGAAATAAAGCTAGACTTATTGCTAAAGGATATAATCAGCAATAAGGAATAGACTATGAAGAAACCTATGCTCCAGTAGCTAGACTTGAATCTATCCGTATTCTACTTGCCTTTGCAGCATTCTTTAATTTCAAACTTTTCCAAATGGATGTGAAATGTGCTTTTCTTAACAGTTATGTTCAAGAGGAAGTTTTCGTTGAACAACCTCCTGGCTTTGAAGACACAAAACATCCTGATCATGTCTTTAGACTTACCAAAGCTTTGTATGGCCTTAAACAAGACCCACGAGCATGGTATGATAGACTCACTAGATTTTTGCTTCAAAATAACTATGTTAAGGGAAATGCAGATCCAACCCTTTTTATAAAGAAAGATATGAAAAATGTTTTAATTGTTCAAATTTATGTTGATGACATTATATTTGGTTCAACTCAGCAATCTTTGACTGACTCTTTTGCCAGTCTAATGAAATCTGAGTTTGAAATGAGTATGATGGGTGAGTTAACATTTTTCCTTGGTTTTCAAATTTCTCAAAAACCAGAAGGAACCTACATATCTCAACATAAGTATATTAAATATCTTCTTAAAAAGTATGGTTATGACAACACTAAAAGTATAAGTACTCCCATTGGTACCTCAAACTCTTTATATCTTGACGAAGCTGGGAAACCAGTAGATCAAACATCTTTTAGAGGTATGATAGGAAGTCTACTTTACTTAACAACTAGTTGACCAGACTTAATGTTTTCAGTATGCTTATGTGTAAGATATCAATCCAATCCAAAGGAATCTCACTTAAAGGCAGTAAAAAGAATTTTTCGCTACCTTAAGGGAACCATGGATCTAGGATTATTTTATACTTCTGGAAATGATTTTGTTCTAAAAATCTTTTCTGATTCTGACTTTGGTGGATGTAGAATGGATAGAAAAAGTACATCCGGAACTTGTCATTTCTTAGGAGATTCTTTAGTTTCTTGGTCATGCAAGAAGCAACATTTTGTAGCACTCTCCACTGCTGAAGCTGAATATGTAGCAGCTGGAAGTTGTTGTGCACAAGTGTTGTGGATGCAACACACACTCACAGACTATGGCTTGAGTTTTACCAAAACTCAAATTTTGTGTGATAACACAAGTGCCATTGCCCTTAGTAAAAACCCTGCACATCACTCTCGTGCAAAACACATAGATATTAGGCATCACTTTCTTAGGGATCACACACTTAAAGGGGATATTATTCTTCAGTTTATCGGAACACAAGATCAACTTGCTGATATTTTCACAAAATCTTTGCCTTCTGATAGATTTGAATATATTAAACAGAAGTTAGGAATGATAACCGTAAGGTAATCTTTCTTAATTAACTTTCTGTTGAAAAAATCTCCTTACAGTAATAAACTCCTTTTCATAGGGGGAGTACATTTGATTGTTTGTTTAACAAAGTTTTTCAAAATATGTTTTCAAACTTTTCGGAACGAAGATTTCCGAAATGGAACTTCCGGAACTACAATTTTCTAGAATGGATATTTTCGTACAGAATATTTCTGGAATGGAAGTATTCATATTGAAAACATCCGGAATGGAAGATTTCGTACTGGTATTTTCATAATCGGATTTTTGTACCGAACCTTCACAGTTTGTTTTTCGTACTAAGTTTTTCGTATTAAGTTTTTCGTACTAAGTTTTTCGTATTAAGTTTTTCGTACTAAGTTTTTCGTACTAAGTTTTTCGTACTAAGTTTTTCGTACTAAGTTTTTCGTACTAAGTTTTTCGTACTAAGTTTTTTTTTCGTAGTGAGTTTTTCGTAATAAAATTTTGCGAACTTTGTCTTTTCGTAATAAAGTTTTTTTTAGTCTGTGTTATATTACCCATTACGAATAATCCTCCTAATCCAATCCGAAAGGTATGATTACCTTACTCAAGTTTTTGTAGTCATATTTTACTTGCTGGAATTTTCTTGTATTATGTTTTCGGATTATAGTTTTCTTAATTCTTTGTTTTAATAAAAACCTCAAAAAGATCGGATTCAAGCTTTCAACCGTCAGATCTGATCGCAGCTCATTCTAAACCGTTAGATCAACCGTAGAAGGTGAACCGTCATCTCGTAGCCTATATAAAGGGGACCCAATTTCTCGTCCCACATCGGTTTCAAGCTCTTGCGTCCTGAAGCTCTGACCCTCTATTTTAAGGCCGTTCCGAACTACAGTTGTCTTCGTTCCGAACTTCTCAGAGGATTACAGATCCGAATGTCTGTGGAGTTAGCGTCTCAAGAAATGTCTTCAACCAAGCCTATTTCTCAATGGTTAGTTTATAGAGAAAGATTACTCCATCCGGATTTCTTCAACAACTATGATTCCCTTATCTCAAATAACATTAAGTTGAATGGCTGGGAAGATGTTGCGGTCTCAAAATCCGGGAATCAAGATGAAGTATATTCAGATTTACTTGTCGAGTTTTATGAATCATTTTCCTTCTTTAAGGAAGATGATAGGGAGAAGTTTTCTTTCAAGTCGTATGGCAAGACCTACAAACTTTCTTACACCAAGGCTGCAAGCTTGGTAGGATTGTCTTATGAAGGAGAAGCAGAATTTATTTCGCATGTGTTTCCGGATTCCAAGGGTAGCTTCAACAAGGAAAAAATCCTTAGAAACTCTCGGACTGGCTGATGACAAGGCTCTGAAGATTGCTAGTTTACCTATAAACTTCCGGATTCTGGAGCTATGGGTGCAAGGACTTATCGTACCAAGAAAAGGTGATAAAGACAGCTTGAAGAAGAGTGAGATCTATATCTTAGATTTCCAGATAAATCTAAGGAAGTTTAACCTCATGAGGCACATTCTTATAACAATTGAGAACCTTAAGAAAGGAAATCTCAGAGCTCAGATCGTAATGTACCCAGCAATATTATCAAAGTTGATAGTTTGGTGCCTATAATATTTCAAGGAAGCCTGTAGATCTAAGCCAAGGGTTTGTAAAATCTTGTTGGTTAGTAATGACACCCTTAAGAGGATGGATGTGGCTTTCAACAAGGAGATTGGTGAGTTTGTTGATTTGCCTAGTCAAGAAGAAACGGTTCTGAAGGCTGCTAAACTGGAATCATCCAAACCAGTGAAGAAAAGAAAGTTAAAGGAAGTTGCAGCTGAAGTCAAAGATCCTAAGTCTAAGGAAGTTCAAACCTCTCCTCCCAAACCAAAGAAGAAGAAGACCTATCCTGATGAGATCGTTGTGAAGTGGAGAGCAGACAAAGAGAAAAGGAAAGAAGGGGATCCGCAGTTCGGATTGGACCCTGCGGAAGCTAAGGCGTTAAAGGAGATAACTACTGATGAGCTTGAAAAACAAGCAAAGGAGAAGAAGCTCAAGAAAAAGATGACAGAAGCTGAGGCAGTCCAAGCGTTGTTAAAGTTTAATGAAATAGTATCCGGAAGCATCCCAGTTCCGAGATCTTTCTCCCTGGAATCTCTACCTGAGACTCTAGGAAGAAACCTTGATTTTCCAGAAGTGACTACAGCTGAGCATGTTGAGCAAATTGAGCAGATTCAGCAAGTGGTAGAGGAAGAAGAGGTTGCTGAAGGAAGTGGTGAAACAGGAGATCTTTTGAAACAAGTGGATGATTATAAAGGATCACCTTCGGAACATCTATCACTCCGAACTTCAGAGGCTGAATCCTCTAAGTTAGTAACTCCAGAGAAGGACAAGGATGAGGAAGATGTTGTTCAGAAAGTTGTTGATGAGATTATTCAAGTATCTACTGGGGAGCAGAAAACTCCTGATCAAGAATCAATTCCGAAGAAAGACAAGGGAAAGCAACTTCTTGTTGAAACTCTGAAATCAGTGGCTAGCAAAAAAAGAGAATATGGTGATTCATCTAAAAGGAAGTTGGAGATTATTGAGGAAGAAAACTCTCCAAGCAAGATTTCAGATTCGGAGTCATCATCGTTGGGGCATGATTTTGTTGTCCAGTCTTTAAAGAAGTTGGTGGGATCCATTCCGACCTTCTCTAATATTGACTCAAGATGCCAGATGCTCCAACATGCGTTGAATCAGAAAACAGACTCTGTATCTATGGTTATGGATAAGTGCGTTGAGATTGAGGCTCAGTTGAAAACATTCTTTGTTGGTTACGAAGCTCATAAAAGATCTTGCAAGAGGATGAAAAGCTGGTCTAAGAAGACTGTGGAAGAGATGAGATTGCTTGATGAGTTTCAAGACAATGTTAAATATGCCTTTGAGACCGAGGACAAGAATATAAATGAGCTGACTTCCTCCTTTGAAGAAAAGCTGACTGAAGAAAAGAACTTCCGGATCCAAGAAGTCAGGGATCTGAATGGAAAACTGAATTCTGTTTCTCAGAACTGGAAATTTGAAAGGGATCATCGGATTGATTTTGAAGAAAGGATGAAGGCTCAGGAAGAAAAGATCCAAGCTCAGGAAGAAAAGCTGAAAGCCCAGGAAGAAAAAATTGAAGCTCAATCCGCAAGAATAGTGGTCTTAGAGAAGCAAGCTGAAGAAAATCATAAAGACCTGAAGAAGATCAAGACTATTCTTAAGGGGCTCATGTCGAAGGAGAAAGATCCGAAATAACCAAATCCGATCTTTTTGTTGTATTCCTTTTGTTACTGACATTCCAAATCTAATGAAAATTGTGTATCTCATTTCCATTATTGTCATTACTAATCTTTCAGGTACTTTGTTATTTTTTTTCCATTCCCTCCAATTCTTTTTGAAAATCACAAAGGGGGAGAAGGAAAAGATCCTTAAGAAAAAGAGGAACTCTAATAAGAGTTTATCAAAGGGGGAGAAAGAAAAAATACCCAAGGAAAAATAACTCTAATAAGAGTTTGTTTAAGGGGGAGTTTTTCTTAAAGAATACCTTCTTATGAAATATCACTCTGGAAATATGAATACGATCCTTAGAGTTTCAAAGCCTAAGGGGGAGTTAGTCGTATTCATCTATATCCTTAAAGCAAGGGAGATAAGCATTAATATGTTTCTTTATTCTTAGAATTTTTTTTCCGTAAGGATGTTTGTGATTTCCAAAAAGGGGGAGATTGTTGAGTCAATAAGGTTTTCCTTATGACTATTCCATTCCTTCTTGTTTTGAAAATCACAAACACCTTATTCTTAAGGAAAATTGATTTCTTAAGGAAAATTGCTTTTATAAGGAAAATTGCTTTTATAAGGAAAATTTCTTTCTTAAGGAAAATTGCTTTTATAAGAAAAATTATACTTATCATATTTTCATCCATATTTTTCTTAAGTATAAGATTCGGATTAATTTTCTCGAAATCGTTGAAACTTTGATATAAAGCATTCTGTTTTAGGATTCGGATTCTGGATAAGAACCATAAGGAAGTTTCATTCCGAATTCCGGATATGAACCCTGAATAAGTTCTATTCCAGATTCAGAATACGAAGAATAATTCTCATTACGAATTCTGATGACGAATTCTCATTACGAATTCTGATGACAAATTCTCATTACGAATCCTGATGATGAATTCTCATTACGAATTCTGATGACGAATTTCTATTCTGAATTCTCATTCTGAATTCACCTATTAAACAGAATTTGAGTATCTTTGTTTTATACACTCTGAATTAATTTAGACTCCGAAAAATATCTTTATTAGACTCCAAACTTTTATATTGCTTACACTTCTAAAATTTGTCTACTCTTTACTATTGTTCTTTACACTCCGAACCTTCACTCCGAAGTTTTCATTCTGAACCTTTATGTTAGAGTTTAAAACGATGTCATGCATTCTGTTACATTTGTTTTGTTATAAAACGATGTCGTCTGTTTTGTTATAAACTAACCGTTTTCTAAGTGACACGTGTACAGGTCCCTCCGATCTTTAAGTAAAATATGAATGTTGGAGAAGGAGCTGACCTTACCTATAAATAGGAGCTCATTTGAAAGAGCTCGTAGCGACTGATGGATGAAAGTGTTGAAAGGCTGACAAATTTTCTTGAAGTGATTTCTAGAGAGAGAGGCTGTTATTAACTCTCAAAAGCTTCATGCGACTCCGAATGTTGGTGATTACATTCGAGGGCTTCCAGGGATAGGAAGACAGAGGTTGCCGACTACCTTAAACTTCGAGGGCTTTCTTGCTGAGGAAGACAGAGGTTGCCGACTACCTTAAAGTTCGAGGGCTTTCTTGCCGAGGAAGACAGAGGTTTCCAACTACCTTGAAGTTGACGGCTTGCGGGGATAGCAAGACAGAGACTCCGATCTTCGTTTCGAGGGCTTACCCTGGTGTGGGTAAGACAGATTTGCTTGAAAGTATAAATCAAGGGACCTTTATCCAAGGTTGTTGGATACCCTTCTCTTTGGGTTAAAAGACTATTATCTTGTTACTTGTAGTTTAACTACTTGTTTTATTTCTGCTGCAACTTGTATCTTAAGGAAAGTATAACTTTCTTATACTTCCTTACTTACTCTGATTCATTTAGATTCTATACGCTTTAAGGTAGAATCTCATATTGTAACTTTTGTTAAGTTTCAATTTCCGGAACCATATTTCTAGAATCCACTTTCAGAATCTTATTTCAATTTTATATTCGGTGGTAGAGGTGTTGTGAATTTACTTAGTTTAACTTTGTTAAACTTAGCCATTTCCTTTGCTTAAGGAAAACATAGTTAATCATAACTAACATTAAAGGTTCCAAAGGAATTTTTAAAGTATACAATTCACCCCCCCCCCCCCCTCTTGTATATTGAGCATCGACATCACTAGTTCGATCCTACATGACCTGGGGGTATGATGATCATGATTGATCAGACCCCTATTTGATGACCACGGGGAACGAAAATCATGAGTTATCAGACCTTGGTGGAAACAGTACAACATGATGATCTATGTAACCTATATTGGAGATAGATCTAGTTCATGATGGCCTATATTTTCTTTACCTAGATGTATGGGGCCTAAAATACTATCTTAAATCTTGAGGCTATCTCTGACATTGAGACATTTCCATGATTGTTTCTCTATTTTTCAACATTGATCTAAAGGATGTACGGTTGGGGTTATTTGGAGGCTTGGATAGTCCATGAATGGTCATTTTTTGGATTGTATGTTTATGTTGGTTGTGAATTGATCATTATTATGGAATTAACTATTATACTTGATCAAATATGGTTAAGGAAACATTTTTGGTGTCTCACTGAGTCTTAAACTCACACCCTAATTGAGTATTTCAGTGTGCTTTTAGATTTCATGAGGGATATGGAAAATGGAAATGGCGTAATTGTGGATAGTTGAGTAGAGGAGCATGGATCTAGTACCAAATTGGGATAAACTCCTAAGGATCCACTATTTATTAATTTACTTTATATACTACTTGTTAAAGTTATTTTAATTTCCACTTTTAGAGCTTAGAAATGTATGTCATCTTTAGATTAATTCATGTTTCAATATGATTGTTTATTATATTTTTTTATTGATTATTGATCCTATTAAATTATACTTTGGGTATAGCCACCCCACTGACAGACTTAGACCCACACTTCTAGTCGAAAACCTCTTGCATATGGGGAGGTTCACATGATGTTATGTGACCTTTTAGCTCAGAATATATGTTTCGGGTCGGGGTTTCACATAATGGTTTCAAAATCCACGATTCACTAACTTTTGGTCCCTTTTCCTTGGTATGGGACAATATATGTAAGATATAGAATTTTTGGTACTTGGTTATGTGAACGTTGTCAGTTTTTTTCTAAAACTGTATAGTTGAACTTCAAGTTACCATAAATGGTAAATTAGGTTTTTTCTATTACTATTGACTAAATACACCTTAAGTGATACAAATGATGTTTATATGTGATTTAAAATATTTTGGGTGTGTTCATGCATCATGACTAGTAACATAGGTTTACATGTTATATATATGGTGTTTTTATGCTTCATAACAGTTCTTTAATTAAATGGATAATTTTAAACTATCTTTTTGGGATAGTTTCCCTTGTGTGATATATATGTTAACATGTTGTGTGATATATCTTTATTGGAATTAATTAGTCAAACTGGGTATGTTTTTGTTTTGTTATATGTATGATGCATGTGACTAACATGTAGGGACAATGATAAGGTGTTAATTCTAGGAGGGTTATACCTTAGGATGATGGTAGACTCCTAGAAGAACCTTCTATGATCCCATAGACTATTTAGGAATTGTTATGTTTCTAATATCATCATGATGTAGATATTCTACCTCATAAACATTTTACAGGACCTCCAAATGAGGTTACTTAGGATATCCCAATACCACCACCCATGGTTTATGAGGATGCTCTCTAGTAAGCTCTAGTACCAAAACAGATGATCCAGGCTGCAGATCTCGTTCAGTCAGAAATATTTCGGATAGTACTTATTTAAGGTAGAGTCATTCAGAGGACCATGACCATCCATACTTAGGATTTCATGATCTAGTGTCCTATGAAATTATAGGGTACTAGTGTCTCAAAGGATACAATTGACTAGATAGACTATATCAAGAGAATTTTTGATTTGTTCCAAACTCTTGAGAAAGAGAGAGTGATTCTAAAAGTTGTTATATTCTAAGAACATTACCAGATATGATGGAAATCCATAAATAAAGCTAGGAAATGAAAAGGTATTTCAGGGATGACCATCACAGATTTTTTTTCCCAAACATTACTCTGATGACATGATAAAGTTGAAATATTCTCTGGAGTTCATCCAGTTATGATAGCATTCTATGATTTTCTCTTCAAACTCTTTTCAACTTACCAATTTTCTTCACATTACACCATTATTTACTAAGAATGAGGAACAAGAATCTAGGAAGTTTGAGATAAGATTTCAACCAAAGATCATAAGTAGGTTTTGGGGATTTGAACTAATGAATTACTCTCAAGTGCTTCACAAGGACATAACCTTTGAGAAGAGATAAGGAGAGGATAGGACAGAAGGATTACTTTCATCCCACAGTTGTCTAGTAACTAAACATTCTCTCAATACTATTGTTCCTCTTCAAAATTGTAAGATGAAGGAATATGACACACATAAATATAGTGGTGGAAAATCTGAGTTGATTAGATTCTCACCAACTCATATTATATAGGAGTTATGTCCTTTGTGTCAAAATTTTGGGTAGTGGATGCATTATCTGACATCATTCCCTAAACCGAAGATAAGGTTCCACTGATGTAGAAATATGGGACATCTATAGCACTTTCCATAGAAGGAAACTTTATCAAGGTATCATGGGGATTTTAGAAAGACTTAGTCCCCAAATAATGGGATATGATGGGGGACTCAGTAGCCATCCTAGATGATGGGGACTCAGGTGAGTTGCTAGGAGGGTCATGGAGTTGAGGCATACCGAGTCTATGTTGTGGATAAAAAACCAATAGATTGTTATTTGTAACTCATTAATGTATGATGTATAGTCTTGAACACTTATTTTGATCTTATTCCTTGTTTTATAATGTAAATTTATTTATATTTTTGAGTTTTATCTGGACTTAAATTACATGTAGAGTTTTTTTTCTATGACATAACATTAACTTCTATGTCATTGATTAATGATGTAAAATAGAAGTATATGAGAGGGTGAAAGTCATTGCTTCCATCAGTGAGATACTGATGAGGTACTTTCATATCACTAGGTGGGAGGACATCACAGAATACATTGTAATGGAGTTACCTATGACCTTGAAGAGTTGTGACATTCCCTGAGTGATTTTTTATTAGCTAATGAAAAATAATAACTTTTTACTGATCAAATAAACTCACTTAGTTGAGTAGATGGGAAATCTATATATATGTGAGATTGTACACCTGCATGCAGTTCCCTTGAGAATTATTTAGGATAGATATGTTCATTTTGTGTCACTCTTTTTTAATGTTTTGTAAAAATCACTAGGGAATCAGTTGAGATTGATTACGATGTACCATCCTCAGACTGATGGATAGTCTGATCAGACTACACACATATTGGACGATATGATTTGATCATGCATGATAGACTTTGGTAAAGAATGGGATGATCACCAAACATTGATTGAGTTCGCATAAAATAATAGTTACTGGGATTTGATTCATTAGGAAAATTATGAGTCTAGTTATGGGAGGTCATTTTCATTACTTCTCAATTGGGATGTGGTGAGTGAGGTAGTGGTTATTGTCCCCGGCATGGTAAAAGAGACATCTAAGAGAGTTCCCCTGATATGAAATAGGTTGATCACCGCTCAAATAAAACAAAGATCGTATGATGAATATTGGAGAATACCCTTTATGTTCAATGTGGGAGATCATTTTTTCTTGAGAGTGACACCTCAATTAGGGAACATACGTCAAGGGAAGTAGGTAAAGTTATCACCAAGTTTTTTTGGACCCTTTGAGACCATCGAGTGGATAGAGGATGTGGCATACCATCTAGACCTCCCTTCTCGCTATTGAGGTATGCATGATGTGTTCCATGTGTCACAGCTTCATAGGTATATACCAATACTTTCACATGTTTTTGATTGCGAGGATGTTGATATGGAGACTTATGCATTGTATGAGGAGCGTATGGTGTAGAGCATAGATCAAATTTATAAAGTGTTGTGAGGAAAGATGATTTAACTATTCCCGATTTGGTGGCAGAATGGACAGAACCAGGAAGAGACATGGTGGCATGAATCTGATGTTCAAGGTTAGTGACATGAGTTTCTTGAGTAATGACTCTAGATACACCTCTTGATAATTAGAAGTTGATATAAGGGTAGAATTGTAATATCCTGAATTTTTAAAGATAATAGTAACCCTTTTTGTTAATGATTTATAATTTTTTTATGTGAAAATGTAATTTTCAATAAAAATCACTTAATAAATTTTTTAAATACTTTGTGTAATGGTAAAACCCTAGATAGAATATTATAATATACTATAGAATATTTTTAGAGTTTAGTATTGAGTTAGTGTGAGATTATGAGGCCCGTAAAGTCTCAGGATAGATAAAATTAAAATAGTAAATATATTATATTACACATGCACAATTTATCCAAAAAATTTGAATATCTCCCAAATGGTGAGTCATATGAAAAATATGATACCACTATTAGGTTCGGTATGTTGGGTTTACCTTGGGAAGGGCATAATTTTTGTACACGTCTGGTGATTGGTCAGATGTCACCATAGGATAAGTTATTTAATTTTTTATTATATTATTTTTTTTAAAATAATTTAATATAACTCAAATGGTACATCATATGAGAAATATGAGAATATCATTAGGTCCAGAATGTGGGGGTTTCCCTAGGTGGTGATAAATTTTTTGTGGGTTGTATTTTTTGTTAGATCGCATATGCTGATAAGTTATTTAATATTTTACTATATTATATTTATTGAAATAATTTAATATCTCTAAAATGGTGTATCATATAAGAAATATGAGGCCACCATTAGGTCTAGGATGTTGTGATTACATTGGGTAGTGAAAATCATTTATGTACGATAGGTGTTTCATCTTCTCGCTCATTAGATTATGTTTTTTAATAATTTAATTATTAAATTATTTATTAAAAATTGAATTTACTATTCCTATTTCTTCCTCAAAATTCCTATAAATCCCCATTAATAAGAAATTGTTGTTTTAAAAGCTTATGATTTACCCATTTCTAACCCAATAAATATTTTAACACCTTATTTTGGTGAAATCAATGAATCTACATTCAATTTTATTCCAAAAAATAGATTTAAATATGGTATTAAATTCTTTTTAATGATGAACACATGTTATGGGTCCTTTAAATAGTCAAATGTTATTTTTGCATTGAGATTTTATTAATGAGTCAGAGAAACCTCATTTCAAACATTTGTGAATCCATTGATCCCATTTCTAGGTTCCTTTATCTAGGTTCCATTGATCCCATTTTTAAAAAGGTTTTGTTAATTTAATTAAATGAAAATCCTAAATTATCAACAAATAATTTACCTGAATTATTCAAAAGATAAAAATAAATGTTTTTCTAAAGATAATTAGACCAATTCATAAAATTTTATTCTAAAATAATAAATTTAAAAAAGGAAGTTGTGTTAGTTATAAAATATATTTATTTTTATTTTTAAAAGGATAATTTCATAATATTATCCAATTTTTTTATAAAATTATAATCCCATTGTATTATCATATTATATTTGTGGAAAATTATCAAAGGATAATTTGTAGAAACTAACAATCGATAATGGACAGATTATAAATGGATAATTGTTAATGCATTTGTTAACCTAGAATGATAATTTCAAAATTATCCTTGAGAGATAAAATATCATCACAAGTGAAAATATAATATGATAATTAAAAAATTATCCAGGAGAGATAAAATATCATCACATGTGATATTCTAAAATTATTATTTATAATTTATATAGAAGAGAAAAAATATCATCGCATGTTGTAATCTAAATTGATAATTTTAAAATAGTATGGGAGAGATAAAATATCATCTCATGTGATAATCTAAAATGACAAGTTGAAAATTTTATTGGAAATAGAATATTTTATCATATTTAATTTTTAGAAAAAATTATTTTTTGTGCTAGAAACCCCTAATGAACCTAAAACATTGAAATGATGATGTTCATGATAATATGGCTCCCAAGTGGTGTTATTGATTTTTGTTGTTTCTACTCTAACTTTCAAACCACAAAGAGTGGTTTTTTCTTCCATTGATGATGACTACATTTGATCTCGAAATTTTCTTAACTTCTTGGGAACTAGTTATACATGTTTTCATTGTTTTATTTCCATTTTGGAAGATTTGATATACATTCTTGAATTATGATTGTTTTTTGGTTTTTGTGTTTTTCCTGTGACACCGTATCACATTTCTCTATGAGAATTACTAAGATAGATAGAATCTATGTTGATTTTTGATCCACATGTTGTTCTTAAGACATTTCTATATTTTCTCATTATGTCTACCTTGATATGTGGTATTGATATGGTTCCACTTTTTCCTTGATCTTTATCTATTATTTGTTGTGATGTTGTTTATAGTGAATTATACCTATGGGATAGGTGGACCTATCATGGATCAGTATCCCTATAAGAGGAGTGTGTTCAGATGCTTCATGTGACTTGATAAAAAGACTGAGATGGACCACATGGCACGATGTCCTAGTGTTTCCTAACATGGGGGTATAAAAAACAATAGTGATCAGACTCGTATGTGAAAACCATGGGTCATGACACTCATGAGTGATCAAACCAGCATGGAAATAGTGGATCATGATGGTCTATGTGACCATAATTGGAGATAGAACTAGGGTATGAAGGCCTAGTGTGACTTGAACTAGAGGCCTAGGTCCTATACAACTATCAGGAAACTTGTGTCTAGCTCTAACATTGAAACATTTCAATCATTGTTCTAATGTTTTCGGGTATGTAACTGATGTAGGTATTATCGGGGGATTCTGGTGGTTTGGTTAGAGCACAACCACTCGATTTTTTATTATATGTTTGTTATTATTATGAATTGATATTTATTATGTAATACACTAATATACATGATCACATCAGGTTATGGATACATTTTGGATGTCCTACTGAGTCTTGTTCTTACACACTACTTAGATATTTTGTTGCACTTGTAGATTTCATAAGGGGTTCGATGAAGGACTATGGCCCAATGGTGGACATCTTAGTAGATGAGAATGAAACTTATAGCATATTGGGAAAAAATCTAGAGGATCCACTATTTATTAATTTAAATTTTCTACTACTTATTTCACTAGTTTTTATTTCCACTTTGGATGTTTCTTTATTTTTATGAAAAGTATAACATCTTTAAATTTCCACATGTTTTACTCTGATTATTTATTATATTTTTTTATGTTGATAATTGATCATATGACATGAAATTGAGGGTATAGACTCCCCACTAACAGACTCATACCCTCACTACTAGTCGATATGCTCTTGCATATGGGGAGATGCGGATGAGGTCATGTGACCTTTTGGATCATACCTAGTAGTTCGGGTCGGGATGTTACATAGTGGGTGGAATCATGTTTAACCACCTCATTCCATCACTACATGGGATCAGTTGAGAAGAAAATTTCTTACCTATTTGTTTCCCCCATCAAAATCTACAAACATTTAGGACACAATTTTAAATTTCATTCAATTTTACAATGAATTAATCTATCATTAATGGGAGAGATTTAATGATTTTATATGAAAATTACCTCACCATGGATTTTACATGGGGCATCAACTCCAAACATTTCATAAATATATTTTATGGGTAAACATGTCCATTTTTTGATATCATGTTTTGAGGATCATTTTTGTGGTAATCAATCTAGGAGAGATAATATCTTTTGGATGAGTTGTCCAGCAATATATTTTAGTGGAAACTAGATGAAACCCAAACTTGAGGAGTTCACAATATTGACATATCGAGATGGATAGTGGTCCAAATGGAGGCCATTAAAAATAAATCGTATCTAATTATGTATCATCATAACCCCCAAGGTATTTGTAATGAATATGTAAATTATTTTCATTATAATCTCAAAAATAATTTTTAGGTTTGGTGTAAACAATAAATATATTTTTAAGGGTACAAATGAAGGTCGTAAGAATTTCAACAAAAATCACCTCAATTTCCATCACTCAAAAGAAAAATTCATACCTTTGAGTTGATATCGGCCACATTCAAGACCAAAAACGATGCATTATTAAAGTAAAAAAATACTTAAAGAATAAAAAGTATCCAATGTGAAATCTGGAGTTTTGTATTGGAAAAATTTCTAAAGAACATAGACAAAATAAAATTGTAATACTACTTGGGATCCCAAAATTTATCCCCCATGGAGAATAAAATAAAATTACCCTATCAAGTGGAAGAATCATAAAGGATTCACATGAGATCCATATAAAATAATATGAGAAAGATATGAGAAGAGATTAAAAGGAAGAATAGAAAAGGGATAATGGGATGAAGGGTGAAGAGGAAGAAAGAGAATAATCCTCACTACCCTCAAAGATAGGATTTTCTTTTTCAACAATATTAAACCAATATAGGATAGATGAAAAATTAGGTAAGATTCTAGAACACTTTAAAAAGGTACATGTTAACATTATATTTACTTTTTCTTTAGATAATGTTCCCCATCATTAAATTTTTATAAAATAATAGGTGATTATAAAAACTAATCTTGAGTATTTTGGTACAATTCCATTAACTAGGGAATTCTCCTAAGTGGTTTCAAGGAGTTTACCAATGAAATAAAAAGGACTCGATATATTTTCTATTCTATTTATTGTTGAAACTAATGAATTTGTAAATTATTTTTGTTGTCTTGGAGTAAGTATGAATATCATTTATTACTATAAATTCAAAATTATATGACATTTAGTGGAATATATAAATCCTATAAGAGTGGATCTAAAATTTTAATATGCAATTTCTTGATGTCTATGATGTTTTCAAAAAGATGTTATAACAAATTTGTGACTGTTTTATTTTTTAGTATACTTCCCTGTACTGGACATGGATTAATATAGTACACCACTAATAATAGGGAGACAAATTTTAGTGATGAGAATAACATTAAATATTGTCCAAAATGGTGAGTTTTGATTGAGAGTTAGTGGTAAAAAATCACCTTCAATAGTAATTGTTTTAAGAATTCTATTGAATAAGATGATGAACTTAATATAGAATGAATTTAATTTCATAAAATATATTTTTCTATAATATAAAGGGGAAGGTATCTAATCTTAAAGATCAATAAAAATAGAAAGGAAATAAGAAATAAAAAGGATTTTGAGAGAAGATCACTGATAATTGAGGAATTTCAGGAAATGACAAGTTTAAAGATAGGGAATAGTTTTTGAAGTTCCATGAAGTATATTCTATTTTTTATGGGATGAATAATAATTAGGGGATTAGTCCTATTGAATATTAAAAACAATTCCCACAAGTATAGTGAGGTTGATTTTAGATAAGGGAAAATTTTCGACCTATGTTGAATGCACACAAATGGGACCATTCATTAACCCAAACTAGGTAACCACTTACTAATCATATATCACCTGAGATATAAAAAGGTATGGTTGAGGAAGTGACTTTTAAAAAATAAATTATAAAAGGGAATTATATTTTTTTGTCAATTTCTAATAATTTAAATTCATTTTATTCTAAATAATTCATTATTAACGAATTCTTTCCCCTTGTATTTTTTAGTATTAATGAACTAATCATATTATTTCACTTATTTTATATGACTTTATCTTTCAGCATGATATAAGCAATTACCAAAATATATATTAGGGTTTTTTAAAAATATAACGAAAAAAGATTCATGAAAATAAAATCATAAAATTATGATTCATGTTGTGAATGGTCGGAGAATAGATCCTAAGAAACCATGTTTAAAGAAGAGTAATATTTAAAAAAAATCATTTCTTTTATTCCTGTTTTTTTTTTGGAATATTTTTATTGATCTTTTAAAATTAAAATTAAAATTATAACACTCATATCATGCTTCGTTTCTGGACTAGGATAATAAATTCACATAGGATAACTATCATACCAATTTTAAAATATTTTTTCCAATGATATTGAATGATTAAAATTGGGGTTGAATTTGTAAAGATAAAAATGGGGGATGAATTTAAAAAACCACTATTTAAGAGGATGGATTTATTAATTAAAATTAAATTCTTCTTTGAATTAGCATGCTTTAAATTTATAAAAATAATTCATTGGTTTTTTGTTTAAATGTATACCTTGAGTAATTATCCCTATTTTATGTTCCCATTATCAAGAGAATTTTGGTCCATATATTTAAAATTATTTTATGAGTATATTTCTTAAGAAACATGGTAATGTTTTAATATAAAACTTTCTTGGAATCTTATAAAAGATATTATTGAAAAATGTCACATTTTAAATGATTAAGGATTTTTTATTATTTATACTTTACACAGAGACTCGCTTTTTCAATGAATCCTACTTAGTCTATATGATTCATGAGTAAAATTTTCAGAAAAAGGGACATGTTATAAGCCTATATTTTCCCTTAATAAACTACTCTTAGTAATACTTCATGATTATTATTAGGATAAGTGTATTTGATAGGTTGTTTGTGGTGGATAGGGATATTTCACATTAAATAGTAAATGTGAGGAGTTTTTATTGGATTTGGTGAGAGTCCATGATTTATCATTCATTTTACTTTATTATTAACCAAACTTAAAAAACCAGATGGTGAATGATTTATTATGATTACTTAAAATATATTGATGACCATCTTTGAGTGGTTATATAATTTCCATCATTGGAGGAGCTTTCATTTTACCTTAATTTTGAATATCAATCATTGTACTTAAGAGAATAACATCATTTTGTAGCTTGATAATTTTAAAATCATTTCCCACCAACCCTTTTGTTCTGGGTAATTTTCTTCTTGATGCAAGTAATCATGATTAATTTTTACCTTTGACATTATGTGGTGGACTTTTATTTTTGATTTTATAGTTTTGGTAAGTAACATTTACTTTAGATATGTTCATAACTCTAGTTATATTTATTATCTTGAGATATTTGATAAAAAAATTCAAATTGAGGTAGAACAAAATTGGAATTCATTGTAATGATGAATTCAGATATATTAGATGAATGAAATATAATCATTGGTTTTTAATGAGGGAAATTAAAATACATGAATATATTTGTTTCCATGAAAAATTAGTAGTTGAAAATCTTCTTATATAATGTGTGGTAATTTTTTTCTCAATTTATAATAATTTAATCTTATGGATACTGATGTTTAAAAATTGGTAATGTGGAAATTCTATGTGATATATGTTGAAATTTTATGATTGAATAAAATAAATGTTATATGTGTTAGGGTATTTGATAATCCTATTTCATGTATATGTTTTTCGATATTTCAAACTGAAAAATATTTTTAATCATTAAATCATTTTTTCTGAATAATAATTGTTTTATTCACTTTTATGAAATAAGGAACTTATATATATTTGTAAAGTTTTAGAAATTTAATGCATTTATAGACTATTCATGGTATGACTTCATTAATGGAAAACGACCCTGGAAAGTGTCTGAGGCACTTTGTGGCATGACACAAAGTGTTGTAATGCAACATTGTGGAAATGATATTGAGAGAAGGTGTGAGATGGCATCCAAAATTATTTCACACAGTGATAGTACATTCATGTTATGATTGTATGTTAGAAAAAATAGTTCCAAGATCATCACAACATTTTCTTTCCATGAGAGTTTGTTCACTATGTGAAATATAGCTTC
The DNA here is from genome assembly GCA_963277665.1 of Viscum album. Taxonomy (NCBI): domain Eukaryota; kingdom Viridiplantae; phylum Streptophyta; class Magnoliopsida; order Santalales; family Viscaceae; genus Viscum; species Viscum album. Next base: position 601,922,682 of record OY728155.1, on the reverse strand, counting down.
AACAGTCAAATTCAAAAGAGATTTAAGAAGATCTTCAGAAGAATTTTTATTCATGCCATGACCCAAATTTTTGCATCATGACTTTTCACTATAATAGAATTTGAATGAGTAATCAAAATTATTCATGAAGTGAAACATAGTTCATTCCATGAAACCTCAATCAACAACATATTTTAATGAAATTATTTTTCATAATCTATAGGATAATTTTGAGGTATTTTGATCAGCAAACATCAGTTCATGACAATGATTAATTAGAGGGAGACCCTTGGGATATTTTATCCAATAAATTTAGGGTATTGGTCAAAGGAAGAAGGGGGCATAAATTAGAGACCCAGTCTGAAGTGTTTCTTTTGTGCATACATGATTTTTCTGCTACTTTCATCTTACTATGATTTCTTTTTAATTGTCTATCCCCTAATGACATGTATGTGGGGGGTAATTTCTTAGTATCGAATAATGTAATTGAATGGGTATTTTTTTAGAATTCATATTATTCTACTTTGGTTCATCATTAGATTATGCATTGTGTGCTTAATATTATTAATTTCTTCCCACTTTATAATCTCATAATCATTGAACATGAATTAGGGATTTTATAAACATTAAATGAAAAGTCACCTTCCAATATTCATGAAAATTTTATATTTTAAGTTAATTTTGTTTTAATAATGTATTAAGACACCTAGTCTATGAATGTACCAAAATAATTGACCATCAAAAGGGAATCTAGTGAGTAAGGGGAAGTATTGGATCAAGGGAATTTAAAGTATTGAATCCAACAATAACATAACTAACTAAAATTTAACTTTATTCCACTAGAAAATGAACTTAGAAATTATAAAATCATGATATGTTTTCTCATTTTAATTCTTCCATTTCTCAAATACTAATTTAATTTTAATTTTTTTTACACTGTCCCTAGGGGATTGACACTCCTGATTTCCATGTACTCCATAGTAGTTAGTTTGATTTTTTTTTAAATTTTTAAATTTTATTCCCCCATAGGAACAAATCATGCCTCTAATAATTGATGATATTAGTACCTATAAATTAAAAGTGTTCCTAACTATTTCCTAAATGAAATTTTTTCTATCATTTAATCTTAATTAGAAAATTGAATTCTATAACTAAGTTAATACTTTATTTAGGGTATTTTAATATTTTAAACTTATTCATAAATATTACATATTTTATTCCTCACATGATAGTTAATTTTATGTGGATTTTACATGAGTAAATTATCATGTATAATAAAATTATTTTTGCATAGTCCATGTATTTTTAATCATCATATCATGATCCTTAAAATATTTACTTTATCTGATTTCATTTAATCCACAAAATATAACACATATAATATAAATCAATAAATAACTATGCACTTTCATAAAATAAAATAAATTTGTGACATCACATTCATCTTTTAACTACTAGTTGTTTTATTAATAAGATATAGACCAAACATGACCTTAGGGGTAATAAATATTTGAGATAATATATGGATTGAGTTGTACCAATTGTTTATTAGCCTATATATCTCCTCCATTAGTTTTACCTCATCTCAAATATGGGATCGTCTCCTCTCCTTGAAAGCTCAATCCATTAAAAATTTTGAATCACTCGTTATTGAGGGGTTTCAGGGGTTGAGGTCCATCTTGTAAAGTCATTATTCTTTTGTTTTTATTTATTTATAATCCCCTTTTTAACTTGGTTGAGAGGGATCCATTAGATGTATTTAAAATACTATATTACATAGATTAGAGAACTAGTTTCCTAAAGACCTAATACATGGCTCAGATGCCCAATGGACCAAGACACCAAACTATAACATCCCCCACCTGCATTATTGTCTCTTTCACTCTATCTTGATGTTATGTCATCACGTTCTTGGCCCATCATTTTTACCCCCCCCCCAATCAGAGCCTTGATCTGGTGTGTGAAATCCTCTCCCTGAATGAGACTCCACATCAAACTAGTCACTAGAGACCATATTTTCACCTTCATGCTCTCCACTAGTTAGGAATTTCTCCATCATGATACTTTAAGTCCCATCATTGATGGATTGGAATCCTAGTGTCATGAAGTCCCATGTACATGGTATAGAATCTCAATTTTAATGAGAGTACCCTTACTACACTACCTCAATGAAGAATCTTTTATAGAGCTATAATACTTCTATAATACAAAATAAATTCACTCTTCCCTAGATTTGAACCGAGGAAAAATACAGGGTTATGAGATAACCTTGGCACCCACATAATCACCCTACTACACAATGGTTTTATTATAACATAAAAAACCTTGGACGCACTGACCCATACATAGTAATAGGAGAAGGGATGGTACAATAATCATTACATATGTAATTTAAGAATAAATTTATAATAGAAACCCATTTAATAAATAAAATAAATAAATTAAAAAACATATGTGTGACCCTGTCGACCTTGTGAATTAATATTTATTAAACCTATAATAATAAAATATTTATTTAAAGAAATAAATATTAATCATTCTACAATTATATTATTCACTAAACATGTGAATTTATATTTATTTTTGTATTCATGTTAGTAAATAAATATTTATGTTAATCTATTTTATAAAATAGTGAATACATATTTATTTATATATTAAATTTTGAATAAAAAAACAATTTATAAATGAAATATTACTTTCATTAAACTTGTGAATAAATATTTATTTTAATATTGAACTCATATATTCTAAGCTCAAATATCAGGTGATTAAATTTATGTAGTCGAAACTAATTGATTACTTATTATGCATCAAATCATGAATGAAATTTATTCTTAATATTAAATAAAATATTATTAAACGATATTCTAGATAAACTTAGTGTTTCACCCTCTCAGCCTTTTTCATAGTGGAATTAGATGAATTTATCTAATGTTTAATATTTTTTTATAGTAATATGTCATGAAAATCATAGAGAAATTCATTAATGTTGGAATAGAATAAACATTAATATGAATTTTACCATGTAATATAATATCTTTTTCTCAATATATCATAAAGAATGTTGCATACTTGTTTTTCATAAACTCATATATTTGATTAATATTTCCATGGCTACCCAATATTAACTCATTGATAAACTACCATTTACATGGATTTAATATGATAGTTCAATTTCAATAAAAGGGCTAAAGATATCTTCTTTAAAGAAATTGTAAGGTAAAATCCTTTATTGACTTATTTAATTAATTTCATATAACTTATGGTTGTCCCATGGTATTCTAATTTGATGAAGGCTTATATTTTCATGAGTTTCACCAACAAATCAAAGTAGATATTTAATGATATACATTAATAGTAATCCAATGTCTAAGGACCAAGAGAAATTTCCATATAAAAAGGTATCCAATGACATATATAACACGTGTAATTACAATCACTCTTCATTTCCTTATATCCTCCTCTATTAGAGATCACTAAGTGAGAACTTCATGGGAATAAGTCTCAATGAGTTATGATAATCCAACACTCGATAGTCAAAAATCATATGTGTTCCATATGGAAGATGTTAACTAGACACTAGGATATATGTTTTAAGTGTATTTTCATGAAATCTATATGTTCTCATTATATAATGTAATATCAATAACCTCTCAATATGATAAGTACTCTATATATATTATAAAATTAATTTTAAGTTAATAAATAATAATCATGTGATAATATGTTTACTGATTTTTTGTTAATTTAAGTATATTTTCATGAAATATATATGTTCTCATTATATAATGTAATATAAATAACCTCTCAAAATGATAAATACTCTATATATATTATAAAATTAATTTTATGCTAATAAATAATAATCATGTGATAATATGTTTACTAATTTTTTGTTAATTTAAAGTAAAAGAGTTAATTGGTTTTATGGAACTAACTAAAACAAATCTAACACACCATTTATAATATTTTTCAACCTATGTGATTGTGTACCTTCATTATATTCAATACATTCTAATCATCCTTCAATGTAGTACTCTGAAAATTTACTATGTAAAAGAAAGTAATTAATCACACTGAAAAACATTTCACTTAAAAAAATATTTAGAAAACATAATACACTAAAATAATTGAGTCCCATAAAAATAAAAAACCTCAATAATTAGAGTGAAATAAAAATCAGTATTTTTACTAGGCAGTTTTAGTCTAGAAATAAATAATGGAAACATATTGTAATTTATATTCATACATAATTATAATGATAAAGTATAACTTCCAAACATAATCATCATAGTGTTTTAAGTTTATCTATGTATAAAATTTTATTTAATGAAAAATATAGATAGTTAAAGGAAACATATTTATAAGATATTCCAAAATTTAGTATTGTCATTCCAATGGAGAAGTTAAATTGTTTGAATTTCTAGCAACCAATTTATTGATGTGGTGACAGATTTTTTGTGTTGGAGTTATTACAGACATTATATTGGAGGAAAACTATGAATATTACATAAGTTATCGATGGGTAGAAGTAAATAATATCAATAATATATCTGGATAATAATGATTTTTTATATTTAAAGTTATGAGATGAAGGAGTTCTAAAACTATATGTTTGGAAGGGGAAGATACCACGATGTGATTAAAATATTCACACCATGATAAATGTACCTCAATTAAGTTCCAAGGAATTAAATAAGAGTGATTTTAAACTATAGTTAAAATTAACTAGGTTGTACTTTAATAATTTTGTAACCACTATTCATGCATATATGTTGCACGTTCCATTTATAAAAGTGATAAGGAAGAGGCATAATAGTTACTATTTCAAAACAAGAATGAATTTTTCCAAGAAAGGAATAAATATGACATGTATCATATGTAAGGAATTTTTCTAAGAGATAATTGGAAATCAATTAAAGGAGATATATTATGTGACACATAAGTTATTATTTGGGTTTCAAAATAAATTGGTAGACTCATAGTGCTTCATAGAAATACGTAACACATTTCATCTTGTACGTAACATTCTAGGAAGATGTAACGAATGAAAAAGGCAGAAATATTTTTTGAATATATAGGTATTTTTAAAGGATTTATATGTTTCTTATCAATGTATGTTTTTATATATAGAGGGAAATATGTAATAATGTTGATGTGTTCACATTATGGAATGAAGGAAAATGCTATAAAGATTATTCAACCAGAAGATCATGGAAAACAGAGAGTTGAATTACTAACATACAATCTATTTCATTTTCCATGGTATTCTGGTGCCTATAAATCAATATGCAAAGGATGACCACTCTATATTGGTGACCATGTTGGGATTAAAAAAATACTTTTTTAAAAGAGTTTTCACCATAAGGATCATTATAGAATCTTTGTTGGAACATGCCACACAATAAATGTTCTAGTTGAGGTAAGTGATCATACCATGTTAAGGAAATCCATTTCTTTATTAGTAGTGAAAAGTTAAATCTTAATTAAGTGACCACAGTGTGTTTTTTGGTTGGATCAATGAAATTTTTAGGTAACTGTTTACACACTACAAAGGTAATTATCATGCTATAGAGAGGCATGTGTTAGATGTATCATGGAGTTGGATGTTTAGGATCACAACATGATAATGGTAGTCATGTCGTGAAGAATATGATTAAGTCATTAACTTATTTTGAATAACCCATCAATCAGAAAATAAATCATGAAATTCAATCCTCCAAGGGTTTGACTCGTTTTTAAATTAGGTTTTTGTATGAAATTTCCCATCATATTAATGGAGGATCATCAAACGTTATTAAGGTAAACGAGGTAAATGTATCTTGAATGATAGATAATGGTTTTTGTTATTAAATAATTTGGGAGATATATTTTTTCATTCATAATAACATTTACTATGATTAAAAAATGAATATTGTAACATACAGACAATAGTAACTCGGTGTAAAATGTTATTTTTTTACATTAGTAAATAAAATATAGATAACTTTATCCAAATTTTTAGTAATATTAATAATATATATACAAAAATTACACTAAATTTAACACTAAAGATATTTTATATTAAACCATTAAAAATTTATTATTTTTCTTCGAAAATATATATCTCACACATAGTAATCATGTTTGTATCCTAAGAAAAGGGAAAAAATAAAAGGGGTGAGATAAGATTCTCATTAAACTGTAGAATATTGGGTGAGATATTATATATAATCATAGAATAAATAATTTGATATGAATAAATACATTCTATAACAAATGAAACTATGAGCATAATATATACATGGATCGAATAATAATAAATAAATACATAAAAAAGAATAATTTATTTTATAGTGATAGTGTAACACCCCATAATTTAGGTACTTTACCATTTTATTATGTATTTTTAAAGTTATATATTACTTGGGGTTTATTTTTGGGAGTTTCTGGTTTGTTTTTGGGTTTTATGAAAAGTTTTGGGAGGGAACACGGTTTGAGAGTAGTAGTGTATGGTTGGTGAATGGTTTTTCCAAACCGTGTCTGACTACCATGCTGCCCCTAGGTGATTTCCAGTATCAAAACATGGTTAGCACAAGGTTTTTCAAACTATGAAAAAAATCTATGAGAATTTATGAGTTTTATCCAATAGCATGCACACGGTTGGTGCACCTTTTGACAAACTATGGGGTCTAACCCTATAACTAGAATTAAATTCTCTTAAAATGAGTCCTTAACTAAGATTAAGGCCCCTAAACACTAATTTTTATACTATTATCCCAGGATCTTGGACTCTTATCCTCTATTAGGATACCATGAAAATTAACTTCGATTTGTAAGGTGTTTTTAACAAATAAAAGTTTGTAGGATCTCCAGAATCAATGGTAGACCTCATTCTTCCTTGCACTCTCAAGATAAAATCTTCTTCTATCTATCTGGTTTTTAGATCTAATTTATCATAAATATATCTTTATTAAATTACGTGAATCTTGATGTAATCATGTTTTATCTATTAAATGATTCATTTTGTGAGTTTGAATCTAGTGTTTATTTGGGTTGTTCAAGGTTTTCTTCATCCATTGATAGGTTGGTAGCTTCTCTCTCATGTCCACTTGTACTAGAACTTGAAGACTTGGTTTTATTTAATTTTTTTACTAGGATTTTATATGGAATCATTATATGATTCCTTTAATTAAACCTTTTTGGTTTATGTTTTTGAAATATGGGAATTTTATTTTATTATAGAAAACCCCTTATTTTATAATTTTAAATTATGTTTTAAAATTGAGATTTTGATTCAATAAAAAAAAGATGATTGATGGAATATTCTAAAAAGAAGAAATTTTTTATGTTGGATAAATTGATATAAAATTTTGTGTGGAATACATGGTATAATGTGTTAATATTTCATTATATGGGGCCTTGTTGAAATAGCCTTGGTGCTCAACACCAAATGTTTAATGGGACGTGTGATTAATTGATGTGGGATGGCTTAGTGGTTGATGAGATACCACTCATGATTATGGAATTATCAATCATTATTCATATGTGTGTGTGTGTGATATATATATATATGTGGGAGGGTATTCTAAGATGAAGTAAAATATAGTTTAATTTAGTTGAATTGTTTGTCCTTAAAACGATTTCTATGTAATAAACATTTTTTAGATTCTCACCCTTTGTTTACTTATTATTATTTCTATTATGAAATTGTGATTTAAAAAATGTCATAACATGTTCTTATCTTATTGGTGTGTATTGGTAATTCTTTATAGATTACCTAATAAGTGTTATACTTACCATATTATTGGTGTATTTGGTGTGTTTGAAGATGTTCTATATCAGGACACATGAAAAAGAAATATATCTTATGTCTCTAGGGATGAATCTTAATATCAGGGGTGTGGCATGATTATTTGGACATTATATCTAGTTTGGGAGATACTTGGGATTATTCGAATTTGGTTTTGTTGGGTCATGTTATCTTATTTTCTTTACTAGTTGGTGTATTTTTTCTCTATTGTCACTTTGATGTTGTGGTTTTATTGGTTTTCCCCTTGGGTTGTTCACTTAATACCCATGAAACATATATATAGTTTAAATATTTTTATTTTTTCATATTTTTTATTAAAATAAAAATCATCCTAAGATGTTCTCTTAATCAATTAGAATTTATTTATAGCCTTTGGTGTCTTGGGGATATAACTTAATGTTATTGTCAAATCATCTTTCCTCTAGAAAATGAGCTGGGGTCAGATTTCAAAAATGATATCTATCTTGTTTAAAACTATTTCTTGTGATATCATCAAAGAGATAGAAATGTTATAACATGAAATTTATGGCATAAAACAACATGGAAAACTTGTTTATGATGAACAGAATGTGACAATGGTGGTTTAGGTATAAAAGGTGTTCTAAGAAAATTCTAGGGGTCTTATCATCTCATAATTTTGTGTTTCACCAATGAGTGAAGTATATCATGATTTAGTATTGAGACTTCCCACTATGATTTCATTATTTATGATCATTTTTATGAATTAAAAAAATTAAAGGGGATATTATTAATTTTTATTTAGGTTTAATTTCTTATCAATGTTTCACCTGAGCTGCAAGTGAACCAACATCTTTTACAATGAATCATTCAGGATTTTCAATATTTTGATAATGGAAATTGAAATGAATAACCAAAATATGTAGATAAATCTATACAGTTTCAGAAGCAGAATACAGTAATATGGTGAGGTTTAATTCTGAACATGAAAATTTGGGGGTTTGGATTAATACAATGAAATGGATTTTTATTTTCTAGGTACACCGTTTGAGATAATGGTCATGATAGAATCCTATATGATCGAGGATCTCGCATTCAAATGGTGATATTTAGCTTTCCAATATAATTTTTTCTGTGGAATTACATGGGATTAATTTCAATAATTCTTCAACAAAAAATTATATCCTCACTCATTCAAGATAAAAATAACAACTTATTAATTCAACATAAAGTAGAAAAATCCATGGGTAATTTTGTATGCCACTATGTTTATGAACTTACTTTTCTTTTCTCTTATGATATGAGATATTGCGCCCTTGAAGTAATGAATTTTTATTATGAGCTATAACTGAATATTTACACAAATATTCCTATCCATGAATTATATATTAGATAGAGATGGTAAATAGAGAAACTATGGTGAAAAGTGGTATCTCTAATAATCCATATGGGGGAGTATGTTTATCTGAATAAGAACAAGTGGTAACTCAAATACTAGAAATATGAAAATGAGGGACACCTAATTCCAATGTGGTGAAACTTCACTGAATCAGACCACATGATCGGTTAACATGACTCCAAAATAAAATAAAAACCCTTCAAATTTTTAATATATATCATTTAATGATATGAAGTGATATTTCATGACACCACCTAAGTCATGTCACAATGGTAATAAAATTGGAAATCTTCAACAATTTTTCTATAGCACTACTAAGTCAGCTATTGAGAATGCATGTCATGTTTCTTATACATATTATTACTAGATTGGGTGTTATAATAAGAATAATTCTCATCATCAAAACCAATGGAGCAAAGGTTATTTTAGGAAGACCATGAGTCCTCCATCTATTCAATCTTACCAAGGATGTAAGGATCAAGGGGGAGTGATTAAATAGATGTATGTTTCCAAGTAGATGACTATGAATGATTAATATGGTCCTTCAATCATTTGAGATACTATTCTATTAAACTCCACACTCATGCAAGATGTTTTAATACTTCAATGCCCCACTCTTTTATTTCTATATGTGTTGTAGATTATATATTTATACATGTTCAAATTGTTCCTCATGTCTTAAAACATCAAATAGCTCTACGAAAATGTGGGTGTTAATAATTTAAGTATGAAAAGAGTTCTATAACAATTGGTGAAGATAAATTTGTTTGGTATTTCACTATTCTTGAGAATAACATCAATAACCTAATATTGGAGATGGATTGGTTAACAACATTCAAGTCCCACATCAACTATTATTCCCATTAGGATAGTTTCACATATTTCGATGGTTTTTCATGTCCCTTTAAAGGATATGAGGATGTGAATCAAAGTAGATAATGAACTTTTATAATAGTGGTTTGGACTATTTCTTAACATTTTTCAATATCTACTTTGGAATCTACTGATGCTACCACACATAGGAATTTTAAAACAACTATAGATTAATTTCTTGATGTCCTTCTGGATAATTTGTCTGGGTTTTCACCTTAAAGAGAATTGGATTTTAGGATTGATCTCTAATGATGTACCAATACAATTTGAATTATATTTTATATGATGACTCTAATGGAATTATGAAAATTTAATGTTCAACTGGAAGATTTGGAAATAAAAGTGTAAATTCGACCGAGTATGTATCTATGGGAAACATAAGTTATTATTGTAATGTAATAGAATGAAAATATTTAGCTTTGTGTGTATTATCGTAAGGTCAAACAATAATGATAATGAATTGATATAACCTTCCTTTAATTGTTGATCTATTTGATCCATTATGGGCTACCACGTGGTTCTCTGAGATTGATTTTCGGTCGGGGTACCATAAAAATTGATCATGGAAGAAGTATATTCATAAAACACCATTCTAGAGTCATTATGAACATTGTAAATATATGTTTATTCCCTTTTATACTACTATTCACCAACTATGTATATAGAATTGATAAATTTTATCTTTCAATGGTATCTTGACTACTTTTTGGTAGTATTCACTGATGATATTCGGGTGTATTCTTGGACTAAGGATGAAAGACCCCAATATTTTAAAAGAATAAAATTTTGTTTTATGGAATATATGACATATAAAACCAATATTATACAATAATATAACACCCAAAAAATTATATGACATATTTCTTTTTATATAAATTTTTTCTCTTCAATAGCTTTTAGAATACGCAACCTCGGGTCTATATGAACCATAATATAGTATATTATAATAACCTAGTAGTTAAACTATACTATATGAATAGTAACTACTAAATAATGAAATTTATATGGTTTGAAAGTTTTAAAAAAATCATTTCTAATCTATTTATTAGCAATAAAATATGAATCATTTGAATAAAAAAAATTCCGAAAAAACTATATTCTTCTAAAAGATGGCTTATTCATACTTTTCAAACATAATTAAAAATTTGTTTTAACCAATTTTATAAAATTTATATAATTAAATACAATTAATTTTTCAATACATCATAAAAAATTTTACTTAGGGTGAGTTTTATATATTTTTCTAAAATATTTCATTTTTCGATTAATAGTGAAAATATTGCTTTTTATTTAAAACTACCTCTTCATTTAAATAATTTATAAGGATAAATTACATTATAAATTGGTTTCAAAGTAGAATTAGTTCAATTATATTATTATTTAAATAATTTATTTCATTTAAATAAATTTCATATTGTATTTTGATATTAAAACATTCTATACTTATGATAATTTTCTCTTGGGAAACATGCTTTATCGTCCAATCTGTGGGTATAATTTTAAATTGTATTCTTCCATTTCTGTGAATTGAATTTGGAAAAATGAATTTCATATTTAGAATAAAAATAATTTATATTATGTAATAATTTTAACTTAATTTATGACCATTATGACTAGTAGAAGCAATAAAAATTAATTACAATGGTTAACGTAAAAACTAATTTACCATTGGTTAAACAAAAACGATAACAGTTAAAATGGCCTAAAACCTTTTCCAAAACAAACATTATGGAAATATTTGTACCCTATAACCTATAATTTCCTATTATTACCTATTTTTTATGTTTTCCCGTGATAAAAACGTGGCTGTAATGGAATCTATTCAAAAAATTCCATATGTGTCCTCTCCACCACTTTTAAAAGGCCACACATTCTCTTCCCCTATTCAAAATTCCAAATCCATTTTTACGACCAATACCAGACAAAATCACTTCCTTACTCCCAAAATAAAATCCTATATCCATTTCATGATCATAAATCCAACCTTGGAAGTATTTGGGTGCGAACCTAAAAGTCTTTTCCAAAGAAGAGGTAATGTTCTTAAATGAGTGTTTTTATTTCATTTCTTCTCCAACATACTTAAAATCTTATTAAACATTATTATATTATAAAATTAGTATATTAAATATATTTCTATGATATTATGTTAATTTTATGACCTATATCTGTATCATATTCCAAAAAATATGAAATGAAACCATTAATCATGTGTACGGTGGACTACCGTCTCATGAACCAATGTAATTCATTGTCCATCACCACGTTTCGAGGATGGATATAATGATTTAATTAACACATGTATATAATATTTATGATATAATTATGCTTATTTAATAATAAAATCACATATAACTTCTTACATTCCTTTCCATTTAAAATATGATAATGTTGCCCTGTGTACAGAAGACTACCACCTCGCGAAGTGATGTTATTTGTTATTCACTAACATTTTAAATGGAATCTAATAAGGATAAATTTAGTGAATATATGTGATATATTTAAAATTATATTGATTTTTTAAAATTAATATATCATGAAATTACTTACCCATTCACCCATTAATGAAATGATAATGTCACTCGTATGTACACACGACCTACCGTATCCACGAAGATAATGCAATCCATTCTCCAAGTGAAAATTTTATATAATGATTATAAAAATGTATATAATTAAAAAACTGATATTTATAACATTAATATAATTATATGTAAGATGAAATTATATAATATTCACAATAACCAGAACTTTCATGACAAAACGTGTATGAGAAAGTAAGGAAATTAACACCCAAAACAATGAAAATAATGAAATATTATTAATAAATGAGTGATTATATGTCATTGTTGGGAAAAATACCTCAAGGTATCATTGAATCATTTTTGAGGTGATTGTGTTTGTTGAAAAAGCGAGCATATGTGTTGTGTTTGTTGACAAAGCAGACCACGATGTACAAATTTGTTGGCAAAGGGGGTTTACATGTTGAGTTGTTTAGTTCAAGGGATGTTGTCAAAAATCCATGATTGACTGAAAAACATTGAAAAAGGAATGGATGATCTTGAGGTTGTAAAAAAATAGCATATACAAGGTGGTGCTGATTTCCAGTGTTTGCCAAATTTTTGGGCCTCAAAATTGACAAATGGAGAAAAGTATTTTTGGAAAAGGGACTTGCGCGCCGGTTCCTTAGAGGCGTGGAAACTTGAATGCCATATGTTTTTCAAGATCAGAATATAAAAATATGGCAAAGGAAAGAGTGGAGCCCATGTTTTAGTTTGGGCGTGCAAGGTGACTAGGGTGACATAGACTAGGGCAGTTGGACTTGCGCGCTGGGAGGAGACTTGTGTGTCGGTGCTCAGTGAACCCAAAATGCCTATAAATAGAGGGATACCCATCCTTATTTTTTATATAGTTTAACACTTAGAGAAAATTAGAGTTCTAGTCATGCAGGTGTTTTGGGCACGCAAGTGTTGGTGTGGACATGCAAGTATAAAAATATTCAAAAGTTGCGCGCCAATTGATAGTTGTTCGCCAATATTGTTTTGGGTGTAAAATGTTGTGAGTCTCCCAAGTTCTCAGTTGATGAAGGGAGTGTCACACAAGTGGTTAGGTGAAACTAGCATGCCAGACTTATAGAATCATGCCAAAGCATATAGAAGCACACCAAGAATAGAGAAGTGTTCCAGTCACTCTAGGGCTGCATGAAAGTTGGATAATTTCCTGATATCTTCAGTGAAAAGTGAGTTTTATCTATGGGTGAAATTTTGATGTCAATAGAGAATCTACATACATATAAATATGCATTCATTTGTGATAAATAAGGGACCTACAAGTCTTTAAACTGTGATTGGATCTATTGAATAAGTAGTTATCACACTTTAGTTGAGAGAGCAGTGAGCTTTCATATTTTGAGTGGTTTTAAACCAGAAGGGACAGTGAGTCCGCTTCGAACATTTTAAACAGTAGTGTGCTTATAGTGGATTCGGTACATAGGCACATTTTTTGTGTATGCTCCTTGGACGTAGCCCGGTAAGGGTTAACCAAGTAAAAATTGTTGTGCCATGTGCATGATTTAATTTATGTTTATACTTTGCTATGTTAAATAGAGAGAAGAGAGTTTTTATTAACAGTAAAACAAGTTCCAAAGGGGCAGAGGTTTAAATCTGTCATACCTTGATTCACCCCCCTCCCCCCCCCCCCCTCTTAGGTTATTTGTACTTATGGGAATAACAATCATAATTGGATCATATGTGATATTATAAATATGAATATGGTTATGGTATAAATTAATATCATGCTTAAAACCATTATATATGAGTTTAAATAATGTTCAAACAAATGGAAGCACGAGGTAAGGGACTTCGTCTCAATTTACCTTTATTGAGGCATATTGAAATGTTATACACCTAATTCATTTTATATTGTGTATAAATTTCACCTTTGAATTGTAATTTGATGATTCCTTAATAATTCATGGTATTTTTAAGTAACAATTTTAATTATTTCCAACAATGGTATTTGGCTTAAATGTTACCATGATGTAAATAATTTCATAACTCAATTTCCATTCATTGGGTTATATTACTTATTCATTATCATTGATATTTAAATAATATGTGTGTAATATATTTTGATTATTTTATATTATATTTAAAATTGTATTATGTGAATTTATATTTGATAAAAATTATTGATTTATTGATTAATTCTCACTTTAACATTATGATATTAGCGAGGGTTTATTTCCCAATATCATTTTAATCAGGATTGTTTATGATTTAATTCCAATTAAAGGAAATTATTTGATCATTAGATAATAAAAACCTCTAATTTTATTATCCTATAGTTATTCATGGTGTTTTAAAGTAATATTTTCATTTTTATACTAATTGTAAATTAAAATTGATCAGAAAGTGTTTTTAATAAAATCAGACTTCATTTCTCTCTCCATTCAAAAACAAATTTCCTCCAAATCCATATTTAAAAAAAATAAAAAATGTGTTTACCTTTTTGAAATTGATTTGTTAAATAAATTTTTAACCACATTTGGATTTTAAAAAAAATATTAAAGTAATCTTCATGTTGTTTTCCAAACAAGGATCATTATGATTTTATAAAAACTGGGAAACTAATCTTTGTTTTAATATTCATAGTATGTACGCAATTTCCTTCCATCATATCCACTCAAAGTTTTGAATTTTCCTTTATTTTTTTCAAAGTTTATTTTCAAAATATGTTTTTAACTATTAGTTCTAAATAAATTGAAAGTAAAAAATGATTTATTTCTCAATAATTTTTTTAATGATAATTTTATGTTATTTCTATTAATAAATGAAAAAAACCCCTTATTTTAATTATATTCCAATGGGGATATGTTTTATTGATACCATCATTATTCATTATATGGATGGGGTATGATCGTTTTTACCAAGGAATTTATCGACATTCAATTTCCTAATTCATATTTTTAATCATTAACTTTCCCTTGAAATATTAACTTTTATGTGATCATTAACCATTAAATTTTCCCCAAATATCCATATTATTAATCATGAATATGTTTGTTTATTAAAATTTATATCTTCTACACATATAGTGTTATATATTGAAATTTATTTGTTTATCTAGGGAAATATTGGTAAATCAGTATTCTTTACTAAATACAGATATTTAAGGGTAAGGTATATTTTTCATGAATTAAATCGATTATTTGATATATGATGAATTATTTAGAAAAACATTAATGGTTGGGGCCTCGAATTATATATCCCCTTCATTCATCAATAGTCTTATGAGTCGTAATAGTAATCTAGCATTAAATGGGATTTTTACCCAATGTTTTAAACTGTCTTTTGAAAAGACTTGAAAGTAGAGCAATCATGATTTTTGAGATCATGAAGTCCAATAATTAATAATTTCCTTCATTAAAAATTTAGTTGTGTTTATCCATGATATATTCTTAATGATGTTATCTTTGGATTTACTTAATTATAATATATTGATTAAATATAATGTGTTTTCATTTATTTACCTTACCAGATTGATTATGCTTGATCTTTTCATGATAGAAAATTTATTTTAATGGAATGTGTGTTCAGTTATTTACCATTAATTATTGATTATTCCTTATATAATCATGATACTCTAGTAATTTATTAAATGGAATGTGTGTTTATATATTTACCTTTCCATATTTATTATTCTTTATTTACTCATGATAGATTCTACTTTTCATAATTCTTATAGAGCATTTTATATCATAATTATTTTGTTTCATTTCCCATCAATCCAAGAAGTGTACTATGAATGACGAAAGGATATTCTAGAGGGAATAATAATAATTTCAAAAAAATAATTTGTATTCATTTATTCAAATGTTATATGATAATCACATTTGTATATAGTTTACTAAAAATAATAAACTATTTAGTCCTTAGGAATGAAATTCCTTATATTTTATGCTAATGTAATAATGTATAAATTGCCTCCAAGTTTCTAGAGTTGTGGTCATTATAGTTGGTATCGAAGGAGGTTTAGTAGAAATTTTGGAAAATATAATAAGTAAAAAATAGATTAGGGAACATAACTCTATAATAGAAATTGAGGATATGTAGATAATAACATCCTAATGATTTTTTATGGTAAATATTACCTGGTTTTTCATAGAAATAAATCCATGTGTGGATAATATAAGTGTGTTTGGTTCTATAATAGATGTACCTACAGGTAAAAACAATGAAAAGGGTGTATTGGTATTGACTTGAGTGTTACTTGGTACTTGAAAATGAGCCTTATTGTGCACCTAGTTTGACACTCCTAGGGGATATGCTTTGGAAAATTTACATTTTCATCACATACCATTCTGAAGTATTTCAATAGATGGTTAATATTAATGACCTATGTTTAACCTAAGGTTTATTTTATTCATAATAAGGTTTCATGATTTAAAAATTACATATGTGGGTCTTCATGATTATATTATTTCCCACTATGATTAATGTTACTAACACTATACTTTTTTTATTCAATTGGTGGAACCTGAAGAAATCATGTTAACATTGAATATGAAGGAAAATATGGTGACTATGAGAAAAAAAATGGATGATGATTGGAGTGAAGGATATGATGATTATTTTCATTCAGTTATCCTAAAATATAATTAACCATATATACCTTAACCAACTCTCAGACTCACCAAAGAAGATAAGGATGGATTTTACTAAGATCTCGAGTGGTAGAGACCATGGAGGAAATATAGATCGATATACTTTATTTCAAAAATATGGAAGGAGACACTACAATATGTTTCTCAAATGAATGGGAAATTTTTTTACGTGGGGAAAAGAAGGGCATAAAGAAATGAATTTCTGGGGGAAAATGAAGAGTATGACAGAAGAAAATAAATTTCATCCAAGGGACCCATTTATTGTTTATTGTATTAAATGTGAGTAACCATGGCACTATCCATGTCAATGAACTCTTCTAAAGGTTAACCCATAGATCAAGAAAGGTCCTATGTTGAAATAAAAAAGATTTATTATTTATGTATTAGGATTAAATAATAAAATTTTAGAAGTATTTCTAATAGTGGTATTTTGTTTATATTTCACATGAAATGTATAAGACTCGTGATAAATTTGGGAAGCATATATATCTTTATTAAATTAAGAATTATGGATAACATTATGATTTTATGAGTTTATAGAATTTACAAAGGCTTCATAACTTCTCAATCTAACCTTGGTGGATCTCTTTAGGAAGAAAATCCCTTCATTTGATGACTTCAACAGGTTTGTATCCAATGATTGGGGTCTACAATAATGGGAACTGGTTGGTCTTCTCAACAACCATCTTTTTTTGATACAATTCTCTTCAGAGAAAGATCTGACTCTCTCCTAGTCCATTAGCCCTCTCTCCATCAACAGGTGGTTATTTTACCTTCTTATATGGACCTATGAATTCCACGTGAAGTGTGATGTCCCTTCTATGGTGGTATGGGTAATGTTTCCTGAACTACCTCTACCTTTCCAAAACCCATCTATTCATAGTATGCTTGGAAATATAGTTTGTCTCTTTCTATGTGTTTATAGTTGTACTAAAATTTTTCTACATCTAATTTCTTTGTGGACATTTAATTAGGTTGATGTATCAATACCTCCAGTGGAATGGGCATGGATTGTCATAGGGGGATAATTCCGATGGAAAAAAAAGGTCAATTTTGAGTCCCGAACCAATTTCGACATGTCCTCCAATCAGTTGGGGCACCTTCAATCTGAATTTATTTTTCTCTATAGGGTGCCGAACTGGACGAACATGGAATGTAATGAATCTTATGAAGGCCAATAGCTACGATGGGAAAATGATTATGGGATACCATGTGAATAAGTTTTGGTTCCTTAGGATCCATTGATGTTTTCTCAACTTAATCCAAAAGTATTTGACATTTTCAATCCATTAATGTGTGTTTTGGGTGTCTACTGCTCAACTCAAGACTTTCATTCTAATCCTCGGTGTGATAATGTGGTTTCTAAGACTTAAAATGGGAGTGTTGGGGTCATAAATGGATTGGTACAGAATAAAGTGGCCCATATGAGTGTATATATGGTGTTACAGCTGGATCCATCAATTACATTAAATTCAATAGCATAGATTGAGGCAATATGTGTGGTTAAAATAACTAGTGAGGATTCCCAGTGCATTGCCTTGGAGGACACCTCTATTCAGTTTTAATTAATGGGTCACAGCTTTGAACAGCCAAGATGTTTCGATGTGCCAGTGCAGGTCCTGGGGGATAGTCTTTCTTATGCTAAGAAGGATAAATAATGGGGAATGAATGATATCTCTCAAAACCAATTTCCAGTGTTGGTATTAGAAGAGTTTCATGCTAGTGAGGAAAGAAATGAGGTGGAGGTTTCCCATAGTGATGACCCCTCTATGAGATTGGAAACTTCTCTAGAGGAAATAAACTCCTCTTCAGATTCACTACTGAGTCCAAGGAAGTAACCATTGAGGAGTATTATCTTAGATCCTCTTCAAGGAAGGGTAATAACACCATTATGAATTCTGACGGTTTTATTAAAAATACCTGGTGGACAAAACTTATGACGGATTACTCTAACTTAACTAGTCCCCTATTAATATATCCTCAAGTAAATTTAAGCTTCCCCCAAAGTCTCCTATTATTATAGGAAACACTTCCACGAGGAAGTGCAAAGACTCTAATAGGAAAATGGTGGTAGACATCTCTAAGTAGTTTGAAATAGAATAAGGGGAACCAAAATCAAATGATCTGATGCCTGCAGGATTCGAGGGTACTAATCCTACAATCCCCTTGAGTGATAATGAAATGACAGAGTGTGATGAGTGGGAAACCATCACTTGTAGAATTGAAATTTTTTCAAAGAAGAACACAAAAATCAATGATACGAAAGAGGATTATGATAGGCTGATTGGGAGGCGTATCTGAGATTACATTAACAAGGAGTAGGGGGGACTGGATCTTAAAACATCTTGGATTATTAGCGCGTGGATTCAACGGAAATAATATTACTATGGAAGATATTATCCATTCCTGGTAAAATCTGGTATTTGATATTGAAGACCTCCTCAATGATAATTTGGATGGGTAGACAGTCTCCCTTCAGTGAAGTCAACTCAGAGGTAAGAGTTTTAATAGGCTTAAACTAGAACTTAAGGATTCTGCTATAACTTATGATGTTGTTTTATTGTTTGTCTATGTTCTTGAATAGTTTCCCACTATTCCTCAAAAGTTCCCTTCTTAATAAAAATATTTATTTTGGTATAGAAATTTATAAAATAAATAAATCATAAATGAGCCACAATAATTTTACTTAGTTCACCCACACTAGGATATGTCCAAGGATCGTACATGGGAAATGTACCTATGTTAAAAATCCACTAAAGTTCACTACTATTTCAAATCTAGGAAAATATCCATTGTTCCATCTATTCTAATACCATTTATAATTTAAAATACTACTTCTCTCTCAACTGAAGTCTGCTCACTGCTCCCTCAAAATAATATTTTCTTCATCCTTTGAGTTGATATTTTTTACTCCTCATTTAGTGCATTATGAATATGTATATAAATCTGCTTGATAAATACCAATTTACCATATAATTATTGGGAAATCACATTTTTTCAAGTATGATTCAATTTTGTGAAGTGCCTTTCTCAACATTCATGAAAATTTTCAAACCTTCAAAAAATCATTTCACAAAACTCACAATCATTCATGAAAATTTCCTTAAATTCACAAAAAAAATCATTTTTCAAAACTCACAGATATTTTTGAAATATTATAATATTTCACAAAACATCTTTCCTTCCTGAAACTGATGTTCTTAAGTGTCCTTTGCAGAAGGAAATATTTTGTGAAATTCCATCATGAATTTAGATCCTTTTTATTTTTGTTAAGGCTAACTCTCTTTAAATTGAGGGGAAGCTACCTATTTATATATTTTACATCCCCATCATCAAACTTTCAAGATCGCGAAAATATTTTTTTTAAACTATTCATACTTGTTCACAGAACTCGATTTCTTCATGAAGCTTCATAGAAATTTTCCATTTTTAAAACATCTTGTTATAACATAGCATACCACCATTTTCCTATTAAAAAAACTTCTCATAATCACATAACATAATACCTTTTTCTTTCATGGTTTATTAGCCCTTTGTTAATCTTTCTTTCATTAATCTCTAAACCTTCAGGACACCAAAATTTCAAAAATTCTAATACTTTTATATATGTTCATGAGGCATCTTGAAAATACATCTTTCCTGAGACAAGTCCATTCTCTAAATTTTAGACCCCAAAAATTAGGAAAACATTGGCAAATGATACTACCTTGTGAAAAATATTTTATATACCACTTTTAGATATTCCAAATAAATATATTGAAGATTTTTCAGTATACCTGGTCCACAATTACACCAGTATTCCACAAATGATATTTTCAACATGATTTTTCAACAAATGAAATAAAAAATAACACTACAAAGTTATTTTGAGGGATTTTTCCCAAAAAACATATTGGTAAAATTTAGGATTTTTCTTATCATTTATATTGAGACAATTATAGGCTATTAAAATTTGTAATTTTTACAAGAATTATATTTATATGTTTTTCGAGAGATGAAAACCTGCATTCCCAGTGACAATGCATCATATCCAGCGAGGTCATGGGGCATAAACCCATCGAAAAATGGAAATAAGGGTTTAGTGACTACCACTGGCTTATGTGATGTTATAGTTAATATGTCATTATTTTTTTTTATAAATGATTTAATGAATAAATATTAATGATGAACCAGTAGTGTTAGTGTTTCTTTAGAGATTAATGTATTATATTTGATAAATTTTTCTAACCATATTGGTTTTGGAAAAGAGTTAGAGACGTATATAATGAATTGACAGGCATTTATAGATCTTATGATCCGTTAAAAGTGAATTTTAGTGCTTTATGTATAAAAAATTAATTTTTGGATATTCATTTCTTTTAGTTGTTTGTGAAATTGTAAATTCACAAAGGCACAAAAAATTATTAAATTGTTCTTGTGAAATAGAAATATATCAAGTAAGTATATTTCCATATATTCTTAAATAGAAAAGTAATTTGTTAGCTTTAGAAGTAGGATCTTCAAACAAAAATTTTTTCTTATTAAATTAATATATGATGAATCAAATTAACTTTAAATAATTATAGATTTATTGTTTTGAGTTCCATAAAATTCTATTTATCATTCACTATCTTATGATCAATTACCTCTATCACTCTCTAAAATTATTTACACTTTTCTTATATTTCCATATCTTCAGTTTCCACCAATGTTAACTAATTATAAACCTAGTTATGTGTTAATATATATGACCATTAAAATTTCATTTCCCTAAAATTAATTTTATGTTTAAATAACTCCTTTAAAATGTGTGATTTTTAATCATGGTCTTTACAAATACCAAACCCTTTATTACCGAGATCAAGTTTAAATTACGAGGATACAATTTATTGATGGTGGGAATAATGTACCAACCTGATATTTTAAAAGAAGAAAATCAGGTTTTATGGAATATATAATACATAATTATGATCTTATATAATAATTTGATATGCTAATAATTTATGATATATTTATTATTAAATAAATTTGTTCTCTTCGATAGATAGTGGAACACTCAACCCTAAGTCTAAATAACACATAATATAGTATACGGTTATAACCTATCCCTTCGGTGGTATGAATATTAATATAGAAATTATTAAAATTATATATTTTACCCATTTATAAACAAATTTATTGGTTATTTATTTATTTGGAATAAAATAAGAATCATTTCAAGGAAAAATGAATGTTTACTAAAAACTGTATTTCTCAAAAAGATGGTTTAGTCATGCTTTTGACGCATAATTTAAAATTAATTATTAACAATTTTAGATATATAATTTATAAAATAAACATGGTTTTTTAAATAAAAATAACAAAATTATCTTAGGTTGAATTTATCAGATTTTTCTGAAATATTTCCATTTTTGATGAATTGTGAAAAATACAAATTTTTATTGAAAACTTCTTTTTTTTTAAATAATTTATAGGGATTATTTATATTATAAATTGGTTATAAAGTAAAATTAGTTCAATTATATTACAATTTTTATAATTTTGTTCGTTTTAATCAATTTCATTTTGAATTTTGATATTAAAACATTTCATATTTCTGATAATTTTATCTTTTGAAACCTCATTTATCATCGTGTCTGCAAGTATAATTTTAAATTGGATTCTTCCAATTCCGTGAATTTAATTTTTAAAAATGGAAAACATAGTTAGAATCAGAATAATTTTATATTATATACTAATTTAAACTTAATTTTTTACCATTATAAATAGTAAAATGTCTAAAAAATAATTACCATGGTTGAGGTAAAAACTGATTTACTAGGGCGTTAAACTAAAATTATAATGGTTAAAATGACCTATAAAATTTTAAAATACCCATTTTATGGATATATATTGACCCTATAACCTATAAGTGTCGACAATGAACTATTTTAGTCACTTTTCATGATATAAATATTGGTGTAATTGAATCTTTTCAAATATCCCATGTGTGTCCTCTCCCCACTTAAATAATTCCACCCCAATCCTCCCATATTAACACATTTAAATCCATTTAATAAACCTATAACTTCTCCAATAACTTATTTAATCCCATACCAACGTCCTAAATTTCATGGTTTGATATGAAATCCAATATAGGGATGATTTTGATGCAAAGCTAAAGAAGTTGTCCAAAGAAGACGTAACATTCTTAAATGTTCATTTTTGTTTTGTTTATTCTTCCACCTCATTAAGATATATTAAACCATGATTATATAATAACCTCAATATATTAAATATAATTATATGTTATTATTTTATTATAATTAACTATATCTATATATTCTTTTATAAAATGGGAAACAAAACTTTTGATCGTGCGTACGGAGGACTACCGCCTCCCGAACCGATGTAATTTTTTTTTCATTACCACCTTTAATGGCTGGATATTATGATGGTTTTAGAACATTTATATTATATATATGATATTATCATACTTATTTAATTTTAATATCACATATACCTTTTTAACGTCCATGTTTTTTAAAATATGATGATGTCACTTGTGTGTACAGAAAACTACCTCCTCATGAAGCGATGTGATCTCTATTTCACATAAAATTTACATGGAAGGTAATAATGAAATATTTGGTGAATATATGAGTTATATATGAAATTATATTTATTCTTTAAAATTAATATATTAGACAATTCCTCACCCTTTCACCCATTAATGAAATGATAATGTCGCCCGTGCGTACGTACAGCCAACCATCTCAACGAAGGGATGTGATCCATTCTCCATGTACAAATCTAAATAATTATTATGAAATTTTATATAATTAAAAAGTATATTTATAACATTAATATAATTATATTCATGATGGAATGATATAATATTCACATGAACCTTAACTTTTATGACAAAACATGGATGAGAAACCACAGAAATTAACACCAAAAATAAAAAAAAATAATGAAATGTTATTAATGCACAAATGATAAGACGTTATAATAGGATAACATATGATATTATAAATTTTAATATGGTAATGGTATAAATTAATTAAATTCTTAAAAATCATAAATCATCTTAACTCATCTTTATCCAAAAGGAAGTGTGAGGTAAGGGACTTCATCTCAACTTCCATTCTTTGAGTCATATTGAAATGTTATGCACATAATTTTTTTATATAGTTTATATACTAACCCATTTACATGAAATATAATTATTAATTAATATTTTTTTGTATTTTAAGTTCCAATTTAAATTATTTCATCAAATTTCGTTTTAATTAAAAAATTCTAAGTGGTAAATAATTTCATAACTCAATTTCTATTCATTGGGTTATATTACTACTTTATTATCTTCAGTATTCTAAGATAGTGTGTATAATAAATTTTTATTATATTATGTTATATTTAAAAATTTTGTGGAGTTAAATTTTATTCACATTATTTATTCATTGATTAATTCCCAGTTAAAAGTTACAATCTTTGTGAATATTTATTTCACAATTTCATTTTAATTGGGATTGTTTATGCTAAAATTACCATTGAAGGAAATTATTTGATCGTTGGATAATAAAACCATTTAATTTTATAATTTAATTATTATTCATCATTTTTTTAAATTATACAATTTCGTCCACTCATTGGTACTTAAAATTATTGAGAAAGGTTTTTTTGAAAATCCAACTTCATTTCCATCTTCGTTTGAAATTCCTTTTCTTCCAAATCTATGTTTTTTAAAAATGTTTTCAAAAATATTTTTAACATTTTCCAAATGATTTAATATATAAATTTTTACTCGTGTTTTAATATTTGAAATATTTTTTCAAAGGAATCTTATTGTTGATTTTTAAACAAGGTCTTTTTGGATTTTTCTGAAAATGTGAATGCAATATTTTTTTAGTTTGTATGGAATGTTTGGAATTTCATTACATAATGAACACTAAATGTTTGAAATTGTACAATATAAGTTTCAAAACATATTTTCAAGGAAATTTTTTTAAAAATATTTTGTAAACTTTTAGTTTTTAAATTATTTTCATAGTAAAAAATTGCATTTTTCTAAATAATTGTTTTAATGAAATTTTTATGGTATTTATATTGATCAAGGAAAAAAATATTATACTTATACTAAACTGGGAATATGTTTTATTGATACCATCCTTATTCATTCTATGGATGATTTATTATTGTTTTTACAAAGTAAAGTATTGGCATCCACTTTTGGGATTCATTTTTGTAATAGTTAACATTACCTTGAATTATTCACATTTCTATGATCATTGGACATTAAATTTAACCTAAATATATATATTATTTATCATGGATATGTTTATTTATTAAACTTTATATTATCTATTCATAAATTTTTATATATTGAAAATTATTTCTTTATATATGTAAATATTGATAAATATTAATTCATTACTCAATAAAGGTATTTGATGATAAGTCACATTTCTCGTGATTTAAATCAATTATTCAATATATGAGGAATTATTCATAAATCAGTGATAGGTGGGTAATATAATTATATATCTCCTTGATGTATAGGTAATCTCATGAGGTGAATTGATAATCTATCATTAAATTGGTTTTTAACCATGGTTTTAAAATTTATTATAAAATATGTTGACAGTAGAGGTAATATAATGCTTGAGATCATGACATCCAAAAACTACGAATTTCCTTCATTAATAATTTAATTATTATTATCAATGATATTTTCATAATGATATTGTCCATAGACTCATTTCATTCTTAGTTATTGATTAAATGGCATGTGTTTTCTATTATTTTCCTTTCCATATATATTATTTACTATTTATTCGTGAATGTAAAGGTATTTATATGGAATGTGTGTTCAGTTATTTACCTTTACATATTTATTAATCCTTATCGATTCATAATATAAAATTTATTGATTAAATGGAATGTGTGTTTAGATATTTACTTTTCCTTATAGATTATTCTTCAATTACTAATGATAGCTTCCAATTTTCAAAACTCTTACTAAGAATTTGATCTCACACTTATTTTGATTCCTTTCATAAGAATCTAGAAAGTGTAACATGAATGATATACATAGATATCTTGAGGGAATAATGATATTCTAAGAAAAAATATACTATAATTTAAATATTAAAATGAAATTTGTAAATCATATGTGTATTTAGTTTATCAAAACTACTAAACTATTTGGTCTTTTAGGGTGTTATTCCTTTTATATTATGCTAAAATAATAAATTATACAATGGATCTAGGTTATTGGAGTCAGGGTCATTGCAAAGGATGATCATGAAAAAAACTTACCCATAATGTTGGGTATATTGTGGGCACATCGCCTTTATATTGTGCTTTAAAATTTTGTTTTCTTGATACAAGATGTATGTCTCACATGACATATAATTTATATAATATATGGATCCATAGACCCTAAAATGGTAGTATCAATTATCTCTTTGAAACCACTAAATAATGTCCTATAGATTTGATTTTTTCTTAAAGTAAAACAATATTAATGAATCTTTGATTGTGATATTTCATGACTTTACTCACTGATGAAATATTTGACAAGGAAAGGTTTTACTTTCCAATAGAGTGATAAGTTCATGAAATATTTTAAATAGGTTATGTTTCATGAACCTTACTAGTATTCCATTCAACCCAACACCCTACCCATCTAGTAGAATATCCGGAAGGGAATTCTTGATCCCTACGAGTTGGAAACTAGTTCCTGGGTATCAGCATTTTACTTTTTGGTAATGATTTCGCCCAAGGAAAGCTTCCATATACATTCAAGAATATTAAAACACCATCACATTCAATAAAAATATCCAAAAATTATGAAATTAAAATAATTTAAAAGTTTTACAACTTTAACCATAAATCCAAAATACAAAAATAGGGAAGGGGATCAACTATATGACTCAACCTCTAAGAAACAAGAGGTCCATAATCCTCATTCCAACTCTACCAATTCCTTTAAAAAAGAGGAACCACAAGAAACTAGATCCACAATCCCTACCATGGAACATATTTCCTTTACCTAGGTCAAGCATATCAAGACCTTCATTCACCCGAGTGTGTATGTAGGGTTTGAGCCAAAGCCCGATAGGATATCACCCAAATTAAGTATTTCAGGCCAAAACATTATAAGACAAATTAATATGATGTTTTAAGAAAAATAGAGGAATAATTTTTTAATAAAACATTTTAAGAAAAAAAATTAAAGAAAATAAAGATTAAAAATAAAAGTAAATCTATGTCCACCATATGCTGATGATAATAACAACATCACAATAGAACCATGGTTAATCCCTAAAGGAAATAGAAATAGTATGACCCCTGGAACCTCGTATCTCGGTGATATGGTATAGAAACCATGACCCACAATATCCTCACACATAATCCAATAGAAAAACATCCATCAAAAGTTTTAATGGTCTCGACTCATTATAATTTAGTCACTATTGTCAATTTAATCCTGCTAAAAGGATCTGGGCCTTAGCCTCGCCGATCCAACTAGTGTACTAGTCCCTGTTCACCCATATAGTAACATATGATTCTTATTGTGCTCAATTACCTATTTTTGTGTTATATAAAACACCACATAAAAATTCACAAAATCCATAATATATAACACATAAAAAATCCACCAATTTTATAAACACGCTTCTAACATTAAAAATACCCATGCCAAATATCCATTTTCAATAGGAAAACCATTTTCAAAACACATTTTTCATGTACACATGTTCCTCTTTTAAAACAACAAAAAAATAAACCATTTTCATTTATAAAGTTACATTTCAACCCATACCCACACCAATTTTTTTTTGAAAACATAGTTCTCACCTCACACATAATCTATATAACACATTTAAGAAGTAAAGAAAGAAGAGAAAAATCATCTAATGATTCTAAATCATGGAATCACATACCTCAGGCATGGAAACTTCTGAAATATGGGGTAAAACCACAAACTCGCCACAAGAGAAAATTATAAAGGTAATATTATAATATAAAAATCATGATTAAACCCAAGGAACTAAGTTTTAACCCATTTTAGGGCAACCAATCCACTATAAGTAAAAGAACCAAAAAACGAGGAAATAAGAACCTAAGAAGAAGGAGAAAACAACATATGAAGGTGTTTACTTGATGATTCCTTGAATATCCACACCAAAACACCAATTATTTGAGGGTATAAGGGATACAAGAGGAGGGGTGGAGGTTCCTGAGGATGAAAATAGAAAGTGGGGAAGAAGTGTTTTGGATTTGAGTTAAATTTGGGGGAGGGTGGAAAGATAAATTTCACATTTTTAATGACCTATAGAGGGTGTATGATTTGGCTGCATGGTTTTCCAAACCATTATCCAACCATGCATCCCTCTCTATCTTTATATAAAAAAGGTTGGATGGTTCCTCGGGGATACCACATTCATGTGCGGTTGATCTTGTACCCCAGAAAAAAACACTAGTCTGGGCACATGGTGAGCCACACACCAATGCAGCGGGTTGTACGTCCTATAAAGTCCCACTATCTAGGGAACATAGTCTCTTATAGGGTGGAAAATGGTGTCTACTAACCATTATTCAATTGTACACCACCTTCGGTCAGTTATGAAAACTCCATTTTTTCCAAAAAAACAACTAGGAAAGATAAATAATCAAGATAAGACCAAAATAAAAAAGAAAAATCCCTAAAAATAAAATCAAAGATGTGAAAATTATCCCCACCATGAAAAATTTCCACCCTTAGAAATTAATCCAAGAGTATGATCTGATAAAAAAATGGATACTGCTCTTCTACCCATGATTTCTACTCGCACACCCCATTATTTTCATTCCCATGTTACCAACCATACAAGGGTTATGAAATTTCCATGAAGCACTCTCTTATGAAAATAAACATTCTAAAATGGTCACTAAAACTCCAAAAATTCAGATTCTAACTCCAATTCTTCATAATTCATCACATAGGATGGGTCTGGATAATACTTTTTTAGTTGTGAGACATGGAAAAAATCATGAATTGACATTGATTGGGATGGAAAATCTAACTGGTATACCACCTTACCAAATCTTTAAGTAACCAAAAAAGGCTTGACATACCTATTCTTTAACATATCATTCTTATGAGGATGATGATGACCCATGTGATGTTCCGTTTTAAGAAACACTTGTTCACCCACTAATAATTCCAATGCTCAGCACCACTGATCAAAATAAAACTTATGGTGGCTCTTAACTATCAAAAACCCCTTCCTGATCAAATGAACTTTCATAAATGTCTCTTATACGAGAATTGGTCCCAACAACATGGTTTCACCCACCTCTGCCTTGAACAAAGGAAACAAAAATGGATAACCATAGAGAGCCTCAAAGGGATCCATCCTAATTGAGGATTCGTAACTCTTATTAAAGGAAAATTCCCCCGATACCAAATGGCTATACCATGAGTCTATGAAATCGAAAACACATTCTCAAGGAATTTCTTTAAAGATTTTATTTACCCACTCCATCTGACCATCCGTTTGATGATGGTATATTGTTCTCAACTTGATATGTGACCCAATTGCATTATGAAGGCCTTCCCAGAACCGAGTGGTAAAATAGGGGCCTCTTTATGAAACAATATCAAACAAAACACCATGAAGCCTCACTGTCTCTTGAATTTATAATCAAACAAACTCATCCACCTTGGTTGAATCTGTGATTGGGGTGAAATGGGATAATTTGGTCAGACATTCAATCACTACCCACATCAAATTCCTTCCCCAGGGAATGAGGCAATCAAATAATGAAATACATGGAAACCTCATCCCAATTCTAGGTAGGAATGGTTAGGGGCTAAAGGAAACTAGTGGGCCTATGGTGGTTTAATTTAACTTTGATACATATATAACACTAAGATACAAAGTCAGTTATAAATCTCTTTATGCCATGCTACCAAAACTAATGATGCGCATCATAAAACATCTTGGTGGTAATAAGATGAAAATACCAATAAGACTGGTGTTTATCCTACATAACCACATTCTTTAGTGACACCGACACCATTACATGTTCATTAAATCAAAAAATCTCATATATAAGGCAAATAACATTCACTGGGAACCTCCCAACTATTTTGGAACTGCATAGATAGATGGAAAAACTCATCGCCCGAGTACTCTTGCTGAATCATCTCTAGGATAGAGGGTGTCAGCTGAACACTATCCAAGAACGCACTCCCACTATATTCTATAGTCTTTATATGAATCTTGGAAAAATAACCCTCAAGGTACATTCATTACTTCACTCTTTCAAATCCTAAACTGACACTTTTCTACTCAAATCATCTTCCACCACCTTACCTTTTTCATGAGGTATAGATGATATCAAAATTGAACCCTTGAAGATTCCTGACCCAGAGGTGCTACCTCAAATTTATGTCCTTATGGGAAAAAATTCAATCCAATATTTTATGATCAGATTATACCAAAAATTTATCCTTGAAAAGATAATGACGAAATTTCTTTAAGGTATGTGTCCCCTTGAAAAACTTCAGGTCATGGATTGGTAATTCTTTTCATATGGTTGGATCTAGAGAAAACCATATTACTCCACATTATCATCCTAAAAAACATGTCCCAAATACCTATACTAGAGGAATCATAGTAGACCACATATCCCTTTCTAGATTCTAGAAATATCAAAACAAGGGCTATGGTCAACCTCTACTTAAGCTTCTCAAAGGATGCATGACACTTTGGGATCCACTAAAAATTTACCCCTTTTCAGGTAAGCACCATAATGGTTGATTCATGATGAGAGAAATCCTAAAAACCTTCTTTTAGTACCCTTCCTGACCTTAAAATATCCTGATTTCAAAGAAATTCCTCAGTTTGTCCCAATAAATCACTACACTGATCTCTTTGGGGAGAACCAAAACCCCTCGTTCCAAGAACAAATGACCCTAAAACATTACCTACATGATAAAGAAGGTGAAATTGTAACTTTTAGCATAGAATAAGTGATATTGAGGAGTGTTGAACACAATCCTATGGTGTCACTCATTCTCTTCCTCAATATCAAAGTAGACCAGTATGTCGTCCCTGAATACCACGACGAATGAATCTAGGTACTAATGAAACACCCTATTCATGAATTATATGAAAACCACTAGAGAGTTATTCAATCCAAAATAAGGACCAAACACTAAAAATGGTCATACCTACTTCCTAAAAATGTTTTAGGAACATCTGCCTCTCTGACCCAGACCTGATGATACCCAGAACACAAATCGATCTTAGAAACCCAACTTCCCCCTTAACCTAGAAAATAAGTTCATCAATGTGGAGAAAAGGATATTTGTTCTTGATCATTACCTTATTTTTCTTCTAGTAATCAATACCCACCTAGAGAGATCCATCAACCTTCTTTTCAAATATAACTAGGGTGGTCCAAGGTGAGATTCTTGAGAAAATGAGTCCTTTAGATTCTAAATCATCTAGTTTTATATTTAAGTCCCTCAACTGAATGGGGGATATAGATTATGAGGGAAGAGGTATCATATTTTTCTTAGGGGAAATCAATGATAAACTCCACATACCACTTCAGATGAAACCCTGAGAAGTCATCTGGAAAGAACTTTGGGAAGTCATCCACCACAGGAGGTAATCCACCATGATGTGGTTGTATTTCATTACTCTTTTCCACATACTTTTTTATAATTTCATTGACTTTTTAATTTTAATATTTTGTATTTTCATAAATTATTAAAAGTTGTTTTTTTTGTACATTGATGTGTAAAATAATCTTATTTATTATAAACTATGTATTTTGTTAATATTTTTTCCATTTTAAATAATTTTAAAATTAGTTCATTCATTCTTCTTCCACTTTTTATTTTTATTTTTGTTTTATTCATTTATTCTTTTATTATATCATGTATTTTGTTTTTTAAATATATTTTAATTATTTTGTAAATTGTTTTTGTGATTAATTTTTTAATTAATAATGTTTAAGTCATTAATATAATGTTTGAATCATTAATTTAATTAATTATTTATTTTTAATTGTAAATAAATAAAGTCTACACTTTTGATTTTAATTATTTAAATAATTAAGTTAATGTTAACAATTTAATTGAATTCCTTAAGTATTAATTTTAATTTAGTTTGTTAATTTCATTATTTATTTATTTTTATTTAATTTATTTATTAAATAAATGATTCAAATAGATTTATTTATTTTTTGTTTTTAAATTTTATTATGAATCAATTATAAGACATAAGTTGCAGTTAATTTTATTTTGCTGCTAAATGTTCTAACTTGTATTTTAATTAATTACGTTATTTATTTATTTTATTTTTATTAAGTTATTAATTTAATTTACTTGTGTTGTATAGGTGACACCGATAGTTGTTTTTGTTGACACAATTGAGTCACTGACACCCCATTCCTCTGTCTTGCCAACGCACCACTCCACCCAACTCACCAACACCTACTTGTATCACTGATAGCTCCTGTCGGTGACTCAAATAAGTCATCAAAAGCCCCATTTATTTGTCTCATTGACACCGTGTTGATGAGTCATTTATCTACCGACAAACCCCATCCACCTACTTATACTTCCCTAATTCCACTACACTGAACTACCAACGGATCCCCTTTCTATCCTACCGACATCATCCAAGCCTTATCTCCTCCTCACCGCCATTGGTAACTTGAGTCACTGACACACTACGTACCAAAATTCTTCCCCTTTCACCACCTACTGATACCCATGCCAAACTACCGATAACACCCACACTAGCACACTCCCCTCCTCTATCAACCCACTGAGGCCCCTTCTCCCCTCCTTAGTTGACTCACCGATGTCCCCCACACACTGCGGAAATCACACCCCAGTATCATTATTCCTCTTACTCACTATCACCTCTCCCTATACTTACCACCGCGCAAAAAATCCCATAGCACCATAAACTATAAAATCAATGCAGTAGTAGGAAAAATCAATTAAATTCAATGGAAGCAATATAACACATTAAGTAGCACGAATTTGAAGAACAAAATCTGAAACCCAATTTTGTTCACTATTAGTACAAATATATCAAATCCTGAATAAATGCACCATTCATTGGATTTGGAACCCTCACCTGATATGGTTGTCGTTGCTTCTTCAGAGCACACGTGAACTGTCGCTCCTCCATTATGCATCCCTTGAATCCCAACAACCCCACCATTTTCTAACTATTTCGTGGCGAGGCTACATGATCGGTTCTCATGTTTGATTAAAGGGAGTCGATGAAGTTTAATCATTCTTATCAGGTTCCCTATCTTTGTGGATTCTCCTGGTCTCCAACTGGTTTATTCGCGGAGCAAGAAATGCCCAACAGTTCTTGTATCCAATGATCCATGGACCTTCTTTCCAAAGGTAGGATCTCATTAAGTGATATGGCCAACGTCACTTAAGAACTCACATTGGTCGAGAGGATGGGAATTCGGGCTCATCACACCCTTTTGGGTGGAATTATTTTCTATTATGGGACTCTCTTATAGATTTAATACATGTTCATATGTGTTAAAATCTTTGGTTTATCCCCAAGAATAGTATCCATGGATTACCCCTGGGTTGAAAGTCTCAAGTATATGCAGGGATTCAGAACCGTCTACATCTGAGGTTTACCATCCCTCATTAGATTTACGATTCTGGGGACGTTTGAGTTTGTTTTGACAGCACTGGCCTCAAGACATATAATTGGGTGCTCTTGAGTTTATTGTCATCCAGGGGGGACAAATAGTGACTTGAGCATCTAGATCGAACCCATAATACAGGCTTCCTACATATCCTTGTGAAAGGAATCAGAATCCACGTAGTTCGGTACCACTTAACGGGACACATCACCTTCTAGGGTCGTGTGGCAAGGACCCAACCATACATTTTAACATCATGTGGCAAGGACATCTAAGCGACAGGTGCCATGTTATGGTTGGTGTGGGACATGTACCGAAGTATCCCAGAGAACCTGAGGGAAATGATTTCTTGGGCCTATGTATGGTCCTTCTAGGGGCATAAGGACATAGTCTAATAAGGATAAATGGGTATCAGACTTGGATGTTGGGATTTCACCTCAAAGAGGATTCCTATAATCCCGGTTGGTTAGGAATCAAGGTGTATGTAGTTATAGAAGGTCGGGGCTTAAGTGTGATATTTACCTATCAAGAGAGTGATTAGAAGCCCATGTTGGGGTATGGTTGGGGCTTACATGTGGTTTGTGGCCCGAGTTGGGATTGAACATCAGGGAGGTGTCCTATGTACCCTACTTAGGAGAAAGGGATCAAAACCCATGTAGTTCATTCTACCATCGTCGTTGTACGGAATTCGTGACCATCTCATATCTCTAAGCCCACATGAGTCATGCCTAGTGTGAGAAAAAAGAGAATGTGAAAGATTTAGCAATCCACATAATTTTTTCATACTAAGGGGAGATGAGGAAGATGACGGCAGGGGGAGAGGATCGAGACTATGAGACTTTCATTCTCCCAGGTGTTGAGGAGGTGGCGTGGTAGAACTTGCGTTGGTGGAGGTCGTGGTATGGTGGTGGAGGGAACGGGGCAATGAAACTTCTCGGATGGAAGGGGAAAGGCTATTTTCATCTAGATAGGATGGTGTGGGGATTACTCGAGGATCCCTAGGGGAGGAGAGAAGTGATCACCAATCGTGCTCATTGAATGGAAAACTAGATGTATCCCTCAATCCTAAAGAGTAGAGAGGCACAAATGGGCTCCCAGGTTTGGACTCTAGACTATTGTGGGTATGTGAACCCAGGAATGCTCCAAATGTCCATTCAAGGGATGGGTTAATCTCTTTGTCTCCACCTACCATGGGTATGTGAACTCGGGAGGGCACACTAATGCATCTAAAGGTTTCAGTATGCCGGTACGGTGGATTTGGGAGAGGCCTTGGCTTGGTGCCGATGGATAGGCTACTGATGGGATTCTGGAGGATTGGACTAAATTGGAAGGGACATATCTATCTCAGGGGATGGAAACACCAAATTCCTTGGTGGACCACTTAGCCATATGAGGAGTGGCGCCCTTTGCATAGGTAAGTGCTACGGGGATAGAGAGGTCATCTACATACCAGGGTGGTACGTGTAGAAGGGCATCCTGCATATCAGAGTGGTACTCATATTAATGTTTGGTCTATGTACCAAATTGGTAAGTAGCACTGGATTTCACTTGACCAGTGGTGGTTGGGGGAAGCACTGGTCAAGGCTTCTCCTGTGTAAAGGGGTGTTACACAGCGCGCTAGATCAAAGAAGGGGCATAGGCTCCCTGGTTTGTGGGGAGTGAATTTGCATAGGGGCCATGGTTTGTGGTTCACTAATTTTACATTTGTGGTTTTCGAATTTATTTATGCATTCTTCAGTTCTTAACAATTTTTCCCCAGTTTATACCTGTTACTGGTTCGTGAATCATAACTTTGTGGTATGCGAAATCCTAATCTCCTGAAAGTATCTTCCTTCTCTAAAAGTATGAATCCTTCCTTCAAAAATACGATCACCAAGAATCCAGTCTTCAAAAATCTGATCCCTTTTGTATCCCCCTTAAATTCCTTTTATAGAGGGGGGGAAAGGGTCATATATATGGTCATGCGCCACCTTTTGCAGAGGACCATGACAGAAAACTCATATTATGGATGACTTAGTCAACCTAATGTTCTTGGGGTGTGTTTAATTCACCTATCCCATGAACCATCTTGGTCACGGGGGTGCTTCATAGCTACGTAGGGATCCACCTCTGTTTTGCGAATGACGTTGTGCGTAGCGGGGGGGCCAGTCTTCCTTTTTCACAGATGGCATGGTTTGAGACTGTGGACCAATCTGACCTCACTCATCGGCCATTTGGTTTGTGCTCGCGTAGGAGTTCTGCCTCTATTTCACGAATAACAGTGTCCGCGGGAGGAAGGTTCACCGAACCGGCCACGTTCCACTGATGATGAACTGGTGCGCGGACTGGTAAGGTCCTTTACCATTTCCTCTAAAGAGTCTTCATATTTTTCCCAAATTATTGATGAAGATTGGGTAGATTCTTCCACTGATTTTAAGGGAGTATTTTCCTTCCCCTCTGTAACTTTTTCAGGACCATACAAATGCCCCCCATAGGAATGGGGTCCGATCGGAACAAAGAGGGGGCTATTCCGATGTAGAGTGGTCCTAAAACTCGAGTGGTTTATAGTAGAGAGATGGACCCAGTGGGGTACCACACCTATATAATGGGGTATACGCAACTTTTCCTTTACCATGTCCTTCTGCAAAAATGTCTCTCGTTCCCTGCTTCAACACACCTCCTCCACGTACGACTTCCTTCGCGAACTACTTCGTACATGAACCAACTTCGACTTCTACGAACTGATCATTGTCCACGCTCGCCCCTGTCTACAAACTAATTTCCCAACTATGAACTAAACTCTAGAAACTTTAAAAAGTAAGTCACATAGGGTTTCTTAGAGAAAATGTTGCATGGTTTAGTGGTCCGCAAACTGGAATTGTCCTTCAAAATATGAAATTTTCATTTCAAACTTCACTTAAGTCCTGAATTATGAGAACCCACATAGGGGCTTGGTACGCAGCCTACTGGCCATCACTCGGTGGGCCAGGATGTCGCGGACCTCTTCCGTGAACCTCTTGTTCATGGAATATGGGCATCACAATCCAACTCTGGGGTTGGTATGCAGGGCGTACTATGAATATCCTTTGTGGAGCCTTTTCCAAATATTTGTAAATTGCCTGAATATTATCCTTTTTACTAAACCGAGGTATGGTTTCTTAATGCAGGAAGAAAATATAGTTCCTCCATGAGTTACTATTGGGTGTGTCGTTGTTCCCCTTTCAGCTATCGATCAACAAAAAAATGATATGTCCATATCTACTGAGGATGAAGTTCATTTCATACCCCTGCATCAATCCTTAGCCAATCTGCTTACTGAGACTCAGTGAGAATATCCATTTTCCAATAGCCTGTCTGCTTGTGGGTTCGGACTATTATATGATAAATCGATCACAGCACCTTCTCATGACAGCCACCCTACAGCCTGGATAATATCTAGTACCATCCCTAGAGTTGTGATCTTGTATAGAGGATGGATTATTCTGAAGGACACAGTTGTTGGGTTCGTGCTGAATCACATTCATGTGTCCTCAACGGGTGAGCAACATCAACATGATGGAGTAATTCAATAAAATCATAGCATTGCGTGTAATTTCATGATCAATGAACAACATGGATGGTCACCAGATCGAGATCTTCGGGCTGGAGGCACGTTTCAGTTGGATTGGGGGTGGTCCTTCTGGGTTTGCCAGAGCTGTAAGGAGTTCCAAGTGGAACTGCGAACCGTGGGGTTGTATGAAGCTATTTGGGTATCCCATACTTAAACCCATCAGACTAATTCACTTTACACACAGCTTCTGAGTCGATAGATCCCAGATACCAATATGTTCCACTTAGTCCATAGGGATGTTGGCATCAGCCTTTGGGATATCTTGATGATCTCAGGAGGCCCCATTTTCGGAGATATGTATGATGAATCCATACATCCCCCTTATTCTTGGGATAATGAGGAGAGGAATCCTCATTTGGTGAAGCAGCTCATTGATCAAACCCAGAAGTGATCCAAAAAAAATTCTCTAAAATAGATCATCCCCTATCCCAAGTGGATAGAATCCTTTTCCAAGGACACCAAATCTGTAAACCATCCGCATAGGCCCATGTCTTGTCCCTCAATGGAAACTGGGCTCCTAATAATAAATTCTAGAATAGGGATAATTCAATAGTTGGGGTTGGGAGCTCGTGCCAAATATTGATCGGTTGCTTTGGCCGGCGGCCTTTCTAGCTATGTTTCTGAGTGGCTGGTTGTTGTTTGTACGTGAGACTGGTGGGGTATAGGTTTCCACCTTTTTATGGCAGCACATCTGGCCACTATCAAATACATCAACCTGGAAATTCTGGTATTGGCCAGGATTTACCAATTATTTGGCCACATAACTGAAGATAAGCGTCCAAATTGGGTGGTCATCCCCTTCCAAATCCTCTGGGGTTGGATAGGGGTGAACGTGAAGAACGGATACACTTTCATCAACCCCTTACAGATTATTGGTTCCATGATATGGCCATATCTACAATTGAACAGTGGGGTTATGCCTGAGGTATGGGCTTCCCATGATAAGGAGGAACATTAAATGGTCCATAATAAGAACCAGATATCAAGCTGAATCACGGGATATGACAACTTTAATTTTCAACCCTACACCTCTCCGACTAGTGTGATTATGAATTTTGGATCAGAGTAATTTACCAAGTAGGGATACCTCTTTTCCCTGGGGGAGGGTATCTTAGTGGCTCACATAGGCGGGGAACTTATTTGTGAGGGGTATGCGCCCTGCAGATTCGGCCATCAGTTCAGTTTCATTCAAATGATATGCCCCCCTTCCCTCGACGATGCTCGTAAGAATCGATATCTGATGGTATCCAGGAAGTTGTGGCTGATGTTCACCCAAGAGGACACTGGTTGCGAGGTCAAGACTCCCAATTTTGAATACCCTATTCCTTTCCTTTCCAAAAACTATGTCGACTCATGGGTGAAGTCATACCCGGACGGACAGTTGGGAATACTAGTGCCCACTATTCAGAGCTCCAAAATGTCAAAGGGTAAGGGAAAGTAGAAGGAGGTTATTGTGCCAACTCAGCCAGAAAAGGTTCTCTAGAATCCTATTGTCCATGTACTCCTGGGGAAAAATTTTACACATCGGTGTGTCTCTTCGCATGCAATCGAAGTTGCTGCTATGGGTAATCCATCCATACCCTTCAATGCTTCCTTCTTGAGGGCTTGGAGGTAATGGGATGAGTTAAAAAATTAGTCATACTTCTGTAGTCAATACCCCCATGCTCTTTGGAAATATCTTTAGTGTAGGGAAGTTTTGTTCGGTGATATGGCCTATATATCTTTGCTTGTTAATATTTTTTATGATGATGGCCCAGAGAAGGTAAATCAGTATCTTCAAGATCTCAAGGTTTACCTTCATGCTCACCGAGATTACTCTATGTCTCCCCACCGGGTCCGAGCCATGTTACGGTTAGTGACAGCCGAGGAGGAAGATAGAAGCAATTGTTCTTTAGGGGGGACAATCCTGTCGGTCCTCATACTATGATTGAGGAAAGGGAATTCCCCTATTTTCCTTGGATTCCTACAAACGGGCAGTTCCTGAGAGTTCTAAGGTGATTGTGGCACCCAGGAAGCAACCACAACTAACGGCACCCCCTCCAGCTTCTATTGCTGCTCCACCCCATCAGGTTGATCCCCCTAGACTAGTCGTTCCTATTACAGCTACATTCCTAGATGTGTGGAGGTTTTGGGATGACCTGAGGGCCAGTGGCTCTGATAAAGAAGTCTAGAATCTACTACAAGAGGTTCCCTTCAAGCTTCTAGTCCTTGGAGTAGTTTTTGATACTTCGTTTGTTTTGGTTGAAGAATATCTTGGGGAGGTAGTATCATGCTTAAAAGACATGGATAAATACTTTCAATCACTCAAGAATCGGTATTATAGGTCTAACCGAGTGGTTCTAATGATGATACACTCTA
The DNA here is from genome assembly GCA_963277665.1 of Viscum album. Classification (NCBI taxonomy): domain Eukaryota; kingdom Viridiplantae; phylum Streptophyta; class Magnoliopsida; order Santalales; family Viscaceae; genus Viscum; species Viscum album. Next base: position 601,882,913 of record OY728155.1, on the reverse strand, counting down.
ATCCATACAATACTGAGGAAGATGTAATCCTACTTATATATACCCCACCATTTTCCTTCTTCATTGGGAAGATTCTAACATCTTCTTACTTGCCGCAAGATGCTGAGGAGTCCCAAGAAGTGATACCTTCCCCGGAGTACACCCCTCGGGGTACTGCAGTGGATGAACATGTGCCTTCGGTTGTGGGGTTGTTGGGGAAGGCTCTCCTGGCTTGTCCGAGCATATAGAGGAAACCATTGATAACCAGACTAGGGTATTCCCTCATCTGGCTCCACCCAGTGTCTTAGGCGAGGATCTGTCTCCTTGTAAAATCATGAAATGTCAATAGTCAACCCGACTATCGGGACATATCAAACAAGGAATAATGGGTAATCATTATTCCTGCTTCTGAAATAATTAAACCAGATTCTTTCACATTGCTGGCTATTAACTGTTTGTGCACTTTGGTGTAGAGATGATTAGTAATCAGGTTGAAACTGTCTAAGTGGCTATGCCTCCCACCCCTTTGATAATAGAAGAATTACATGCGGCCACGTTTGAACATGGTAAGGGGGAGGGGCCCATTGAGGAAGCCAGTGATATGGATGTCCTTATCCTAATTTCAACAACTTAGAATTTTATATAGGAGGGGAAACTGACGGTTGATACTTCCACTGATTTCATGGTCTCCACAACTACAAGGGAAGATGGTCCACCCTTATTGATGACAACTAAAGTGGGAGAAATGAATTCATCACCTCAGTCCACAGAAAAAGATTCAGATCTGATGGAGTCAGATACCCTGGATTCTATGGATCATGCTCCAATGGAGGAAGATCTCACGAGAGAGGCTACTACCCCATCTCTAGAAAACGTGGAGTGTGCTATCATCTTGTTTACTGGGGAACAATTTCCACAAGCATAATTTTTGTAGGTGATTATTTGGGGACCACCTTAGAAGATGCTGGTCTCGGGCATGGCCTCAGGTCCTAGGCACCTCTAGGGGTCCCTACGGTTCATTTATGGTTGAGGACACAACATCATCTTCATCGGGTGGTAGTGGCAGTGCAGATCTTGAGGAAACCAACACCTTAATGATTGGGGGTAAGATTCTTAATCTTGTTACCACTAACCTCCTTTTCTTCCATTCTCTAATCAGGGGTACTTATCTACTTCATTTTGTGTCTAGGCTCTAGGACCACAACTGAAGAATTTGGTGATCATGCCAATAACCCTAATCCTGTCTTTGACTATAGTTGGGGATGAGGTTATTGAGGCATCTGAATGTATGTTCGAGAGTGGATCAGGTCACTCTCTGGTGACAGTGATCCCTGAATATATTTCATCCTCCATGAGTGATTTTGAGTTAGATCAAGGGTACCTCTCCAGCCTTCGACCTGCTCATCTGAGGGAATGGACAAATATCTGCAAGCTGATTTCTCAAACACCCCTAGGTGATATTCCAACCAAATTTCCAAGACTGTGCAACCAGTTCATAGTGTTGGGATTCGACGGATTTGACTATTATGGAATCTATAACATAATTAAACAAGTGGTTGTTGCCCGTGAGAAAGTCAGCGGACTTGAGTATTTCCTTTCTACCAATGAAGTTTAAGCCTATCTCACCGCAACCTGACAACTTCATATGATAGAAGTTCTTGATCATGTCAGGGAAGTCACAAGGCTACAGAGTGAGCTCCCAAGGCACCAATCTCAATTCGAGGTGTTGTATCATGAACTGGAGCAGGTGAGTCGAAAAATGGAACAATTGATGCAAGAGGAGTGGTTGAGGCGAGAGCGAGCTTGTGTCATAGGTACAATTGACAAGGGGTGTCAGCAGGTAGAGGGTGAGATGAGAGCGAGCTCCAAGGTGGAATAGTAGGTCGAAGTGTTGTGGGTAGGTGCAGAGGCCGAGACGACCACCCTATAGAGTCTCTATCGAGCTATCGAGGATTCTTAGTAAAGATTGATACAACTTTTTGAGTCTACTGAAAGCCTCCTGTAGTAATCAGGCCCTACTGGAAGAGGCTCCTGGTTGTGGAGGCCCTCCATACAATTTTTTTAATAGAATAGAAGATTCTTATCCTCAATACATTTCTAATGTTTTATCTTATGATATGAATTAATTGAAATGGTTTTTGTATGAACAACAATTCACTGAACCTTAATTAATCATTGTTTGGGAAAATCAGAATGAAATGAAAATAACCAATTCTAAATTTTTCCTGGGTCAAGGAATCCAATGAGTATAGTTTGAATATTTATAGGGTTTTATAGGAAAACCCTATAAATTTTTTTTCTTTTTTGATGATACCCAAATTTTTTCTTAGGCCCACTTGGCATGGGCTTAGCGGTTACAACTTGGCTTTTTCTTAAGCTGCCCTTTGTGGATTTTTGACATAAAATGCTTTATGCCTCTTGAGTTTTTATTGATCAATATTTTTCTAAGGCCATACAAGGTGTAGGACTATCGAGCTGATACTTGGATTTTTTCCAAGATTCCCTTTGCGGGTTTTCGTCTTGGTGAGTTTCATACCTATTTCTGTGAGCAGTTTAAAGTCTCATAAACAAGACTATCATTATAGATGTTTTAGGTCAAACATCTTTGACCAAATGTGGTGGGGCGAGGGCCCCGATGAGGTTTTTATTGATTTTGGATGCCTTAATACCTTTTATATATATATGGGGGGAATTATTTCACTCACATTTGAACAACATTCAGGGCATTCCATGGGGCATAGGAGCCATATGGTCGTACAGAGGTAGAAAAATCATCACCTATGGAAGACTTGCCTTGGTAGATGGGCCACAGGCCTCATTATTCAGAGCCGCTATGGGAATGATATTCATATTCATAAAAAGGTTTTCTTAAGTCAATGACTGTCTATTTCTGATAATCGGGTAATTTCATGGAAGTGCAGATCATGAAGACCACCAGGGGTGACTCAAAAGGTACATGGTGTCTAAAGGATTTGGGGGCATCCATATCAATCATGGATATGGATAGTATACCACTCCTATGCATACTTGTTTGTCATGAAGGAGGGTTGGAGATTGACGCGGTTTAAATTCATGCAGTGGGGACATTATTTCAAAATGGAATGGATTTCCCTAGTTCATAGAAATTTTCCAAGAAATAACCCACTATACTCAGAAGTTATTGTGAAAGGTTTGTAAACTCTAGCTTAGAGAGTTTTCGAATCCTGGGATGGATATAAGGTATCAGAGGCTAGAAGGAGTTCAGAAAGAAGCATTGCCTAAGGAATATTTGCCTTTGTCAAACGGGCCATGGGAAACAATTAGCATAGCCTCTAGGGAAATGGTATGAATAGTCATGAAAATGTGTCCTTAGGTTAATGGTTGTATTCTTCTGATAGTCAGGAAACTCCAGGGAAGTTGGGATTCAAGACCACCAAGGGTGGTTTATGGGAGTTCGGTTTTTTCTGGTTACAGAGTATGATTCATGAGGAGGGTGTGTCTGGACACAAGAGAGGCATTTAGTCTTAAGATATCCCAGGAATGGGTGAAGTCATCCCTTTCACGTATGTGTGAGATGATGATCCATTCAAGTTTGACCCATGCACTGAGGAAGAGAGGGAAACCTCCTTTCCTGACTGACCCCGTGATGAGTTCTTTCAAGACAATGAATTTTAACGTCATGTAGCAAGGATGGAGGGTATTTTTTATATAATTTCTTGTAAATGGGTAAATTATCGAATGTCAAGGTACTTTCCCTTTGCATTTTATCTTTGTGTGGTGAGTATTCCCTCCGTGCAGTTTATCGTCATGTGGTAAGGACGCTGCTATAAAGGTCACTCTTGATTAGAATGTAACCAGTTCTAAATACCATGACATGTCCAAGATGTGGGAAGGATGTAGATAGTGTAAACTGTAATTCTGGGGCCTCTTGGTTCATGAGAAATGATATGAGGGCGTTGGGGCCATTGAGAGTACAGGGGTAGGAAGAGTGTCTCCTAAGGATGACTTGCCTTTGGTATATGGGCTAGGGGGGTCAATATGTAGAGTTGATGAGGTCATAGTATGCATAGACATGAAAATGTGTCCACATGACAATGACCATACATGTCCGATGGACATGGAGGTTTATTAGGATCTATGATTATCCGGGTTTCAGAGTCTGATGTACAGAAAGGGTATGTCTGGTCATGTTTGAGATGTTAGGTTGTAGTTGTCTTTGAATCTCAGGAGGTTACCTGTGTGTGGGGTACACTATTATTCCATGTAGTTTAACGTTGTGTGTTTAGGATGATTGTCTCTTATTTTAATGGTCGTAGAGTTTGTAGCACTGTTGGATGATGTTATGGTTACCTATGGAATAATCAAATTAGGATTCTCTAGCGTGCTCTAACCAGAAAGGGGGATGAAGGTGTAAACTTTAATCCTAGGGTATCTTGAATCTGGAGATGTGGTGTGGTGGATCTAAAGCTGGTAAGTGTGCGGAGATAAGAAGTGTGTCACTTGAGGAATACTTGCCTTTGGTTGACAGTCCAGGGGTGATCAATATACAAAGCCACTGAGGGCATGGTATGCATAGTCATGCAAAGGTGTCTACATGCCGATGAAATTCCATGTCTGATGGCCTTGGAGGTTTATGAGGATCCATGATTATCTGGGTCGCAGAGTATGATGTACGAAAAGGGTATGTCTGGTCATATTGGATATGTTAGGTTGCAGTTGTCTTTTGAAGCTCAAGAAGTTCAATGCATGTGGGGTACACTGTTACTCTGTGCATTTTAGTGTCGTGTGGTTAGGACGATCTGATCTTAGTTTAATAGTCATAGAGATCGGACCTCTATTGGTTGATGTTACGGTTACCTATGGGATAACCGAATTATGATGATCAGGTGTGATCTGGTCAGAAAGGGGGATGAAGGTCTAAATTGTAATCCTGGGGTCTCTCGAATCAGGAGATGTGGTGTGGGGGATGTGAAGCCCGAAATCATACAGAGATAGGAATAGTGTCGCCTGAGGAAGACTTACCTTTGGTAGATGGGCTAGGGGCGACCAATATGTAGAGATATTGAGGGAATGGTATGCATAGTCATGCAAAGGTGTTCGTAGATCAATGACCTTCCACTTTTGATGGCCATGAATGATTATGAAGATTTGGGATTGCTCATGACACGAAGTCTGGAAGACGGGGAGAGATGTGTATGAGAATATGAGAAACAACCATATTTCAATTGTCTATTTGGTTAAAGCAGCACATCTCTGGAATTATGTTGTGGATGAAGACCGTTATAGGAACCATGGGTGGATACCTAAGCTAACCAGGTAGGGGAAGCTTCTAAAGGTCTGTATGTGAAGGGGAAAAAATGTAAACCATTGCCCCAGAAATTTTTTGATCGGGAAATGTGATATAGGGGCTCTGGGGAAGGTAAGAATATGGAGATAGGAAGAGTGTCACCTGAGGAAAACTTGCCTTTGGTAGACGGGCTAGGGGCGATCAATATGTAGATCCATTGAGGGCAAGGTATGAATAGTCATGCAAAGGTGTCTTTAGGTCAATAACCTTCCACTTCCGATGGACATGGGTGATTATAAAGATCCAAAATCATCCAAGTAATGGAGTCTGATGCATGGGAAGCTTGCATCCAAATGTGCAAGGAGGTTTCCAGCCATGTTTTACCATGTATCTTGAGTGGATTATGACTTGTACCATGCATTTTTCTATCTTGTGGTAAGGAAGATTTCCATACAGTTTATCATCTTATGGTAAGGATTAGGAGAATTTTTAAATCCGTGCAGTTTAACATCATGCAGTAAGGATGGTGTCGAACTGACGTGAAAATGGATTCCATGCAGTTTAACATCATGCAGTAAGAACAATGGTAAATCAATGTGAAAAAAAGGGTGTTGTGCAGTTTAATGTCTTGTGATAAAGAAGGGCTCTGTAAAGTTTAGTGTCATATGGTAAGGATGAGAGGAATTTTTTTGGGGGGGGGGGTGGCCCAAGATATAGAAAATTTCAGCATCACTGTGTATCCTACAAGGGCACGAATCAAGCCGCACATAGTTCTCTGCATATCACTCATCATTTTTTCACATGAGGGAACCTTTCCATAATTTCTAATCCCATGTGAGTAATACTTTTTGTGAGAAACAAGGAATGGAAGGGGTTCCCCACCATGTGGTGCGATCGACGGTGTTTAAAAGGGTTTTTTTAAAAGTGGTGGTTATACTAGGATATAGGGTGTGGGTGTCACTGCGTATCTTGTGATGGAAAGAATCAAGACACACATAGTTTTCAAATCCCTTGTAATTCGAAGGTGGTTCATGCTCAAATATGACTCATATGCAGGAGGGGGGAAAATTTTCATGGTGGCTAGGCTAGGATACAGAAATCCTAGTGCTGCTACCTATCTTGTGAGTGTAGGAATCAAGCTATACATAATTCTTTGAACATGGAACAGAGATCAATTTTTTCTCGGTTGAAGACACTATCTTGTTATGCAGTTTAATGTTGTGCAACTAGGACATATTTCTCTTAGTTTAGGGTTATAGAGTTTAGATCAGTGCAGCACAGTTTATTGTCATGTCGTAGGGATGAATTACCATGTAGTTTAATGTCATGCGGTAAGGACACTCTACTGTGTAGTTTATTGTCATGTAGTAAGGACATCTTTCTCTTTGTTTGGGGTCATAAAGCTTGGAACTTCACTAATTTCTTCCAAACATGGGTGAATGATATGATTTTATAGCATAACCGACATGAATGAGACTAAGAGCCTCTGGCATGCACCTTAGGTGGGAAAATCCTAGATATTTTGAGGTCACAGTACCAGGATTATTGGATCTTAGTTTAAGGTCTTAGAGTTTGGACCAATGTGACACAGTTTATTGTCATGTCACAGGGATGAAGTACCATGTAGTTTAATTTCATGTGGTATGGACACTCTACTATTTAGTTTATTTTCGTGTAGTAAGGACATTCAGGGCTTCGTAGTTTAACATATTGCAGCTCAGATGATAACTGCTTTTATGGTCACACAAAATATTTCTTCAGAAATATCGTGTTTGTAGGAGTGGTGGTGAGCTTCCCATCCATGGAGATCAGGGAATATGCTTCATTTGAGTAGACCTTGTGTATGAAATATGGTCCCTCCCACTTTGGATCTAGCTTCGGTGGATTCTTTCCAGGTATCATCAGGGTCTAGAGGACCAATACCAATTCTACTTCGAGGAAAGACCAAAGACAAACCTTTTTGTTGAAGGCTTGTGCAATCCTATTCTAATATACTTCTAGGTGGTGAAAAGTGTGCAACCGCTTCTCATCCAATTGCTCCAATTCATCAAGTCACTTTTCTTCTTGCTCATCATTGGATAGTTGATCACAAATAGCAATGCGGAGTGATGGAAATTGGAGTCCAATGGGAATAACTACTTTTTTTTCTGTATACTAATGAGTATGGAGTAGCCTGGGTAGCGGTGTGAGTTATGGTTCAATAATACCACAAGGAATGTAAGAGTTTTTATTTCCATGGCTTCTTGTCTTCATCCACCATTTTCTAGAGTATGTTAGATAGGGTCTGGTTGAAAGAATATATCTTTCTATTGGCCGCTGCAAGGTAGCAGGATGAACGATTGTTCTTGATACCATATTCCTAGTATAGTTTCCCCAATTCGGCAGAGCAAAAGATGGTTTATTTGTCTGTCAGTATTGTATGAGGGACACAAAATCTGGTGATGATATTGTCTTTCACAAAGCTGACAATGATTCTTGCCCTGACTTTTTTAAGGGGTGCAGCTTCTTCCCATTGGTAAAAGAAGTCAGTCGATGTGAGAGTATATTTGAATTGTTTGACCGTAGCAGGAGGATATAGTCCCACAACATAAATCCCCCCGATGGAGAATGTCCAGGAGTACTTATCTTGGTGAAGTATCTCCAGGGGATGATGAATGAAGTTGGCATGAATTTAGAAGGAGTGACATTTTTCGGTAATGTTCGCTCAATCCCGTGCCAAGGCAGGCCAATAGTATCTAAGCCTTCGAATCTGATGAGAAATCTTGGATCCCGATGGATGTTCTCCACACACTCCAGAATGCACTTCATTAATGAAGGTAGAAATCTCTTCTCCATCAATGCATATGATAAGGACTCTGTCAAGAACTCTCTTGTAGAGGACCTTTTGTTGGCTCGTGCCGCTATATAGGACAAAATTGATTTCCCTTCTCCGTATTTCTCTCTTCTAGCCCTGTCTGATGGAAGTTCTCCCATATGAAGGTAGTTTTTAATGGGGTTTATCTAGTCGGTAGTAGGAGCATATGGATCAGTGATAAAGATGACTTCATTGATTTCATCTACGTTAGTTTGAAAAAAATAGCAAGACCATTCGACGGTGAGCAATGATGATAATTGTTTCATCCCGGTCTGGGTTAGCTAGGGCTATAGCCACATTGGCTAACATATCGGCCTGAGAATTCTGAGAATGGGGAACATTAGTCAATGTCAATTATTTGGGGAACTACACCATTAACCCTCTGACATGTTCGAAGAGGGGGATCATCTCCTTCTTAATAGAATAGTCACCATTGACTTTCTTGATGACCAGTTCTGAGTCGCCTTTTACTTTAAGGTGCGTCACTTGCTCCTGGAGTGCGATATCTAGACCTGTAATGAGGGCCTGGTATTTCACCACATTTTTTGTGCATCGTTCTGACAAGAGGAAGGAATATGGAAAAACTACCTACTCTAAGTATATGAGTATGATTCTCAGCCCCACCTTGTTAAACTTGGGTTCTTCCATTCTTTTACCCTTCGGTATTCTATATGTGTCATCAAAGTACATTTCCAACATTTAGGAATCCTTTTGAACAAAGAATAAGTATTTGTTAGGGAGTTAGACGTCTAATGATGTGGTCTCTATCAAGTTATGCTCTACTAGAAAATCTACCAATGCTTGGCCCATGATAGATTTCTGAGGCACAAACTGGATGTCAAACTGTTACAGGATAACTACCCATTAGGATAGGTGTATGGTCATCATTGGATGGCTGAGGATGTAGTTCATTGGATTAATACGCGATATCAAATAGACTTCATGATGATGCAGATAATGTCGTAACTTCTGAACCATGAAGACTAGAGTCAAACAGATCTTCTCGATATTTAAATACCGGGTCTTAGCATCAATCATGGTTCAGCTGAGATAATAAAGGTTGTTTTCACTGCCGAAGTCATTCTTCTGCATGTGGAAGGCCCCTAGTGACCTTTATAAGGTCATCACATACACGATAAGTAGCCTTCCTTCAACCGACGACATGAGCACCGGTGTACTCAAGAGTTACTACTTGAGGTTGTCGAATGCCTCTTGGAAATCATCTATCTATTGGTAAGTAACTCCCTTCTTCATCAACCTGGTAAAGGGCACAAATTTTCCCGTGATTTTGGCTATAAAATTCTTGATATAGGCCAAGTTTCCATGGAGTCCTCTCATATCAGTGAGGTTGAGGGGAGGTGGAAAACCAAGGATAGACTTTTTCTTCTTAGGGTCAATTTCAATGCCATGATGGCGTAATAAGAAGCCAAGAAATTTCCATGAAGTAACCCCAAAGGTGCATTTCAAGGGTTTCATCTTCAGATTGTGTTGCCGAAGGTTTATAAAGATTGTTTCAAGGTTTGACAGGTGATATGATCGCTATCATGATTTGACCACCAATTAATCAACATAAAATTTGACGATCTTCCCCGGGAATGGTTTGAAAATATGATGCATGGAATGTTGATGTGTGGCACCATCATTTTTTAGATCAAAGGGAATGACCTTGTAGCAAAATAATCTCTAGGGGGGGATGAAGTAAATAGATTCTTCATACTCTCAGGCCATTCTAATTTGATTATATCTAGAATAACCATCCATGAAAGAGTGGGTCTCATATCCAGTCGTCGCATCGATCAGTAGTTCGGTGATCGGGATAGGGAAATCGTCTTTCAGGAAGTTCCGATTGAGATCTCTAAAATCGATGTAGATGTGGATTTGCCCATTCTTCTTTTTGATGGGGAATATTTTGGCCAACCATATGGGATATTGGACCTCCTGAATAAAGTATTCATTGATGATCTTTTTCACTTCAGCCTCTATCTTGGCCACATGTGTGGGCTGCATCCTTCTGGAAGCTTTCTTATAGCCTTGATGATCTTCTGGCAGGCCTAGGCGGTGCATTTCCACCTCAGAATCGAGTCTTAAAATTTCTGTGTAATTCTAGGAAAAAACATCTCAATGCTCCCTCAAGAAAAAGGTATATACCTCTTATTCCTCAGAAGAAATGGATGTACTAATGAGAGTGGGTCTTAGTTCTTCTTCAATACCCAGGTTTATTTCCTTGAGTTCATCAATAGTGGTAGAGATACCCTCTTCAAAGGTAGGAGGGTAATCTCTAAGATCCTCTTCCTCTTCTTCCCCCAAATCCTCCTCCTCTTCCCCTTCTAATGGGGAGATATCTCTTGATTTGGTCTCTCCAGAGCTCTGAGTCAAGATGTCACACGGGTGCTCTGTGGTGGAAATGACTTCCTCTAATTCAATTGGTTGTGAGGAAACCTTTGGAGAGGGAGAAGTATGGGGTGACAATTATCTTGTCCTTCTCCCACTTCAGAGAGTGCAGTTGGGATATCTTAAGATTCCAAGGATGGGTTTTGGGCACCCTTGCTCAAGCATTCTTCCTCATATTGAGGGTCAGTAGTTTCTTCTGCATTATTAGACTTGGATTTTATGACTGAGATCATGAGAATAGTTGAATATGCATTCGGACTCGGATCCCTTCTCTCAACATAGTTGATGGGCAGCATATAATCTTCACCAAGCTACTTGAGTGGGTCATCAGGAACCATTTCTAGACTGTTTGGGGTGGGGACCCAATCAATACCATCGATTGTAGATGTCACACCATTTTTCTTGTAAAATCTAGCATCGATGTAATGCGACTCAGAGATCTCAAAAGGGGCCTGATCAGTGTGAAATGTCACACCTTCTCCATTGATGCAATATTTGATACACTGGTGGTAGGGGGAAGGAATGGCCATGTGTTGATTCCACCATGTCCTACCTAACAGGGCATTGAATTCTGTGTTTTTTTGAACCATCAGGAACTCTGAGTAGGCCCCAAGGTCGCCAAAATGGGTTTTGATCTTGATTTGTCCCACTTGATTTTGTTCACTCTTATCATAACCCAAGAGATTTGTGGCTGAGGGTGTCATATTTTCCTCAATGTAGCCCAACCTATGAAGTGTTCACTGTGGGAGAAGGTTGACTCCAGAGCCATTTCAATGAAGAATTTCCAGACATCAACATCATTCATCATTCCAGAAACTTATAGAGGTTTGATGTGTCCTTGAATGGTGGAATATTCATCTTGATCAGTGAATGAAATCACTTCACTACATTCAGTTGAGCTATTCTCCATTTGATATATCTCGGCAACAGAAAATTTGGCTTGAAATTCTTGGGGGCTAAGCAGGGCTTCTATGAGTGCCTCCTTGAGGTCTGTTGACAAACTCAGGGCATCCAGGATTGATATATTGGATGGTACTGAGGGCAGATATTTTATAATTTCATACTTTTTCTCTAGAGGTCAGCACTTCTCCTTTTATGGGAGCTCTTTAATGGGCACTTTATGGGCTAGAACATGAGATGAGGAGGGACATGTCGTAGAGGAAAGAGTTGGTGGTGCTCCTACTTTTTGGGGACTTGAACTGGTCGGTTTACTTGTGTGCCCTGGGTGGCTAGACACTTGTTACTTATTTGATTGGTACCGCAGAATAACGGGGCAAGAGTGGCTATTCGTTGAGGAAATGGAATATTCTGGCTCTTTCTAGGTCCGTTAAAGGGCTCTCCCATGATTTTCTGCAATATTTACGGTTTGAGATGGGGTATAACCATATGGTTGTTTTTGGACACAACTGTGTCTTCCCTAGTATCCCCTGCATTTTCGATTCCTCCATCCAGTTCCCTGATTGGGTGTCGAGAACTCGGGTTCATAACTATATTATTCTTCAAAGAATGGTTCCATTAAATGGACAACGTTGATGCACCCGAAGATTATTTCCTTGTTTGATGAAACATTATCTTGGTTGGCTACCTCTAATGGTGTCATTTAGTGGGTCGGTGCCTTTTATGTTAAGTATGGGGGCATAAAATCCAAAAGTTTCATGGTTAGCTTTGGCCCTGTCACATACTACCCTCTTGTACATGTTTTTACCTCTCTAATTAGACCTAGATGACCAGCCTGTGGAGGGTTGTGAGGCCAAGGATAGAGGTTGTGTTGCATTAGGAGTTGTTAGCGGCACAACTGGTTACTGCAATTGAGCTTGGAGTATTCCATGAGCTCGATTGACCATCTTCTGAGTCATCCAACCCTCAAATTTCTGTTTCATTTTGATAATGACTTTCTGCCACTTCTCCCCCTCATATGGGTTGGTGTTAGAAACATATGCTACGTGTGTCGGGGGCAGTCCTATCTTGACCTGCCCCGAGTCCACCATCCTTTGTAGGAGGTCTTTGAAGAAGAAACACTCCTAAATATTGTGTCCCAACATCCGATGGTAGGGACAATAATCTGGTCGGTTGTCTAGGCCAACCTTTTCAGGCTTTCTTGGATCTGGTAGGTCGAGAAAGTTTCAATTCATGGTGGCTATGAAATAGACGCAAACTTGGTCCTCTCGGAATGAGTAAACTCTATTCCTTAGTTCCTCAAATTGTTTCTTCCTAGGTTCTCTTTGATCGTCTCGTGGGGTTAGAGGCGGTTGTTGATACGCAAGGGGCCCTTGGAAATTTGGCTGAGGCCTAGGTAGTGTAGCAGGTGTAGGGGCTGGCTTGAGCGTGACAAAGGATGCTTCAGCTCTACCTGCTCTTTTTGTAGGAGCATGTGATGTTATTCGGGACTTGAGGTTATTCCATTGCAAGGATTCATTGATTCTCGAAGAAATAGTAGAGAAATCCTATAATCTGGTGGTGAATTTCACTGGTATGAGTGGTGTTCGAAGCTCAAATCAGAGGTTGTCGATGCATATAGAAAGCATCTCGTCCTGGGGAAGTGACATGTTTAGAGATTAGGTCAGAACCTTCTATGTGGCGATTAAGTCTGAGACCCTCTCGTTCTCCCTCTGTTTTCAATTCATGAGGTAGCTAACCGTCGTCTTGGGAAACTTTGAGCTGAAGTGGAATAGGAATTGTTGTCGATGATCCTCTCATCCTTTTATAGACTGAGTTGGAAAACTTGTATACTAGAAGAAGTTAGAACCTTGTAAAGTTCACACAAGGCATCTGAGTTTAATTTCTTCTTGTTGTTCCTTAGTTCCCATCATAGGGTCGCAATATGACTCGTAGTGTATCAAATGTTTTTTTGGGAAAACTGATTCAATTGAATATAAGGAATACAGGGATCCCAAAATTTGGTGGAGGTGGCGTGTTTCTCACCTAGTCGGGGTAAGGCTTTCTCTCTGGCTGTATCAGAGCGCTCCTTCGTTCCACTACTTCCAATCGAGATGTTAGTGCTTCGATGGTGTTGACGAGACCCTAGTTCACATCCTGTTGGGCCTAATCCTGAATGGGTATAGCTGGGGGTACTACTTGAGGTGTTGGCTCGGCTGGTACCTGAGGCGCATATTCCATCAGGGGTACCTTCATAGTATTTATATGTACTCGCTCTGGTTGTTTCTTGAGTGGAGGGCAGTCTTGGTATGCTTTTGAATCCAAGTCCAAGTAGTTGGACGGGCCAGGTGTCACGCTGGGCAGGGGCCTAGACCTTTTTTTTTGGGAAAACCTTTGTTGTTGAGGTTCACCAACTAGAATTGTGTATTGTGACTCATCTTGGGGAACATATTTGGTAGGACGGTTCCTCTGGAGTAGTTCAACATTAATCTTCCATAATTCCTTCATTTCCTCCTCCTACTGAGCGAACCTCTCTTCAATCTTGAGAGGCTCATTAGTGTTTAGCGAAGGAGGTGGGTTGTAGAAAACCTGGCCTTTGTTCCTATCTTTATTGGCGACTCATGGGGGAAGTGGAGGATGATTTTCTAGAGAATCCAGGTTCAGGGTAGCCCTCTGGTTTTGGGTGTGCATGCCTACTGGCTTATTGTGAATCACAACCTGAACAGAACCATCCTCTCCTGATCCATCCAGATTTTCATCATCTTCAGTGTCACTCGTGGGGTTAACATCCATGATGTTGACAGATGCATAATACGGGGTGGATGAGGTGTCATATTCCAATTAGGAAGATGACCTTCCATGCCTCATACTGGTTTTCCCCCTTCTGTCCCGAGATTGGATTCGGGTCTCTTGACGAAGAGTGACCTGGAAGAATCCTTGGTGGAACCTTATGAAATCCCAACCTCTTAGAGGGGGTGATGTTTCAAATGAAGGGATAGGACAGTAACCTCCTCTTCTAACACTCCTCCCCAAATGAGAGAATACTTATTCTCATGGGGGAGGTTGTTATTGAGGTAAAAATTCCCCCAGCCTTGGGGGCTGGGGTTGGCTCCATTCTTTGGGCATTGCACATCTTCCCATGTTTGTTGGTCTTACGGGGGCATCTGTTATTAAAAATTCCACCAACACTATAGGCAGGGGTTAGTCCTATATTGTGGCAGCTGCTACAACTATCACTTCCTATCTGATCTCATGTGCTCCAATTCAAGGGTGAGCTATAACTGGTGTAGAGTTCACCTATAAATTAATTCCTTCTAGAAAAGCAAGCACTGATCGTTGATTGGATTTTCTTAGTCGAGAAGCTTTCAAAAAAAAATTGGTAGCCTGATTTAGAATTTCCTGAATGGATCACTCTCATTAGGTTGACGCTTTTGAGACTTACTCAAGGCATGTTTATGTCTGATGTGTCACCTCTCCTGAATAGGGACTTCATTTTATTGCCTTCCTAAAGTGATGGAATTACAAGACCTTACACCAAACGTGTTCTACTGGACGAGAAGTGGAGTGAAATACAGAGCTCCATGTTCTCCTCATCCACGGATATGAACTCTCATCAGAGTTTCATCAATAAGGTGACGCAATTTGTGTAGTAAAAGGAGGTAGGTTAACTCAAGGTCCCTTTTGCGCCTCTCTGATCATAGTCATCGCGCTGAAGGAATGGATTCCTGGAAAATGTGATGTAGGAGTTCTCTTATTGTCTTGACATGATCTACATAACCTTCATATGGTAGGAAGCTTAATTTCAACCAGTGAAGGGTTGTCCAGATATTGGAGTAGATTTCATGTACCCTTCTTTCTGAAAACTCTCTAGGTATGTTGAACTGAGAGGTGGTCGTGGGCCAAAACATTACTGGTATATCATCCCTAACAAGTCATTTCCTCATATGCAACACATCAGTACATGCCTCTACTAGCGATTACACTACTTGATCAGCCCAACTGAGACTCTCCTTGACAGTATGATCGGAGGTAGAGGCTGGTAGGGATCAAATTGTTATGTGGGTGGCTCCGGGGTGGCCTAGAGGATGAACATGGTCCCAGACCATATTCTGATTGAAGAAGGATTTTATTGATATTTGGCTGGGAATCTAACATGCTTTATTCCCTCCTTCTAAGTGCCTCAGTATAGGAGGGATTGTATGTACTTGATTGGGTAGGGGTACGACCTTCCTATCGATATGATATGTCACCACGGGGAGGACCACCATAGTTGGCGATGTAGTGGCGAGGACTACCATTGTAGCTTGAAGTCTGAATGCCCAAAATAATTCTGTAGTGCATACCCTGGGGAAGACCTTCCAGGAGAATTGTAGAAAGTAGAGGACCTTCTTGTTGTTTGAGGACATTGCGGGGATGGCCTTCGCAATGGCTGTCATGGTGGTGAGGACTACCACCATTGTTATTGTAGGGAGAAAAACTATAGGGTACTCTGTGGGGAGGGCCTTCAGAATGTAACACAATAAGGGGAGGACCTTCTCGTTTCTTAACGTATCTGTGTGGAGGACCTCTTCTATCCATGCTGTAATGGTGAGGACTACAATTACCACTTGATGCCTCACTTCATAGAGTGGGGGGACCTTCTGGTTGCATAGTGTCATTACGGGGAGGACCTTTGCAATAAATGTCATCATGGTGAGGATGACCATCATGGTTTGACATTCAGTGTGCATCTTGGGGAGAGCCTTCAGGAAACACTTCTCCAACGGGAGGAAATTCTTGTTTCTTAAGTCCATTATAGGGAGGACCATTGAAATGGTGGCCATGATGGTGGGGACTACCATCATAGTGGTCATGATGGCGAGGACTACCATCACAGCTATCATAGGAAGAATATCTATTGGTTACACCCTGGGGAGGTCCTTCAAAATGTACCGCAACAAGGGAAGGTACTTCTCATTGCTTGACTTCTCTACGCGGAGGACCTCCACTATTATAGTGGTGAGGACTACCACTATAATATGATGCCTTTCTATGTGAAATATCATTACAATGTAACCCCTGGGGAGGATTTTTAGGGTAGGCCATAGAAAAGGGAGGACCTTCTTCTGATGATGAGACGTCACTACGGGGAGGACCTCTGCAGTTGCGACTATGATGGTGAGGACTACCCTCATAATCTATGGTCCCATTGCACAGATAGTGTTTGCAACATATACCCTTGGGAGGACCATTAGGGTGGACCATATAAATTGGAGGACCATTTTGCTTCTCAATCTTCTGGTCACGTGGAGGGCTTTCGTGACTCACATCAAAAGAGGAACTCTCATGATCGATCATTATATTCCCATGAGGGAGTCCCTCATGGGTGCTCTGGGGGGGGGGGCTTTAGAGCTGCTGGTAGCAATATTGCAGGGAGGACCTTCCCAACTTCTACTGTCATTCCCATAGTATGGTAATGGTTTGGCAGGATTCCGAGCCTTTGATACATGTTTAGCGGCGTCGAGAACCCCAACATCTAGTAGAGTGGAGTCATGGACCCACTCTTTATTTTTCGGCTGCCTTCAGTGCATTCGGGGTTCTCTCTTGTGGGCATCGAGGACTGTCTTCTTTTGATAATGACCTTCACCTCTCGGTCCTTATTTAATTGGGTCATGTGATGCTATAGGGATATGCCGACAAACATCTTGAGTTTTGGTAGGGATATATGCCTTCCCTGGAGCATCCACCGGAATGGACGGGTGTCCCTTTATTGGAACAAGTGAGTATGCTTGATTTGGTTTTCCATGTATCATGGGATATAGCCGAAGACCCTCCTGGGTGAGAGCAGGGATGCATATATTCTCCAAGGTGGCTATCTCGTCTCTTAGATGAGTCACCTCAATTGGGGAGACGGGCTCACGGGCATGAGTCCTTATTGTTGTTTCTGATGCAATTTCATTCTGGTAAATCTACACAATATGATCTAGGATCAATACCTACTACTCCATTATTTCCATGATATGTAGAGAGATATCCTTAGATAGAATAGGTATGAGGGACCATTCCCCTATCGGTGTAGGAATGTCCTCTTCCGGTCCTCCAGTGGACATTGTATACTGACGATTCTCCTGTGTCAGGGCCAGTGAACAAGCTTGTCCCTGTGCTGGGATATGCTATCTTACTTATCCATTTTCTGCCACATTGGGATGAAGGAATTTACATGCATCCACAGGGGGCTAGACCTTCATATGTTGGTGTCCTACTGTATTGAGTTGGTTTCCTCTCTTTATAGGGAGACGTGTCCTCCTGTTGATCACCGCCATATCAGGATGGTGGGCTTCAGGAGCATCTATGAGGAGTTGGTCCTGCAGGTGTCGGATTGCCACCACATCTGGTTGGTGGGCTTCATGATCTTGGGTAGGGAGAGGCTCATTCCTAGTAGGTGAAATCCTATATTGGATACGGGCATGATGATTCTTAGCATAGATGCGCGCCTAGTCGTATGTTGCTGCCATGTCAGGATGGTGGGATTTGCAAGAGCGGGCAGGTGCATGGGCCTACCCGTGATATGTCTTCGTGTCTGATCAGTGGATTTATTTCTTAGGAAAGAGGGTGATGACCTATTACTATTTGTATGTTTTCCTCCCTAGGTAGGCGATCTGAGGGGCCGGAGCTCGGGGAGTGTGGGCGTATATCCTTGGGGTGGTATCTTCTTCGGGGTGGGGATACGAGGTCACGACATAGTTTTAGTGACGTCTTCTAGTGGGGGACTTGGAGCGGAACCCCCTTTTGGCGGGGTTGAAGTAATCATTATATAACTCATCCACATCCCTAAGATAAGGGAGGTATTCATTGTCTCATTTTGGGGGTAGGCTCTTGAATGTTTTGAGACGGCTACAGAGTCCGCCTGGATCTTCTCCCTCAGTCAGTGCTAGGAAGGTGGATGATGGGACTTATCTGACTAGAGGGTGTACATAGCTACCTCCATAGTCTAGAGAGCATGGTTCAGGTGGTACTATCGGATCAGTGCATCTGATACCCAGTGTTTAAGATGTTGGGTGTGTGATGGGGTCTTCTATCGACTGAGGGGCCTGATCTTCACGTTGATCATCATACATGTCTATGAATTCCTTTGCAATTCCATTGGATTAAAGGAAGCTCTGCTGCATACCTATAAAACATATGAACAAAAAAAAATAGAAAAACTTGTCAATTTAAAATCTCATAATCCCATGCATAATTAATGACATTGCTTGTCCCTCCTTCTGAGCATGAAAGGGGGCATGAAGTGGGATTATTTCACCACCTTAGTTGAAGGCTCATGGTCAGATCCATTTTTGTTTTGGTTGGAGAACGAACAAAATGGAGCATTGGATATTAATCATCCATTTATTATTATGGAGAGTTTCATATTATGGTAAATCTTTCATGCCAGTTAAAGATTCATGTCGGGTTCACCATTTTTGTTTCTATCTTCATGGATTCACCTGGTCTACAACAAGTAATTTCATGGAGCCAGAAACTCCCAAAGGTTCTTGTATCCAACGATCCATGACCTTATTTCCAAAGGCATGAACTCTTTGGGTGATCTGGCCAATGACACTTAAGAACTCACATTGTTCAAGAGGATAGGAAGTCAGGCTCATCACACCCTTTTGGGGGGAATTATTACCTATTCTGAGACTCTCTTATAGATTTAACACATGTTCATATGTTCGCTAATCTTTGGTTTATTCCCAAGCATAATATCCATAGATTACCTCGGGGTTGCAAGTCAAAGGTATATGCTGGGATTCAGAACCGTCTACATCTGAGGTTTACCATCCCTCATTGGATTAGAGATTCTGGTGAAGTTTGAGTTTGTTCAGACAGCACTGGTCTCAAGCCTTATAATTGGGCGCTCTGGAGTTTATTGACATCCAGGGGGACAGAGAGTGACTTGAGCATCTGGATTGAACCCATAATACATGCTTCCTATGTATCCTTGTGCAATGAATTAGAATCCATGTAGTTCAGTTCCACTTAATGGGACACATCAACTCTTAAGGTCATGTGACAAGTACCCAACTATACAATTTAATTTCATGTGGCAAGGACGTCTAAGCGATAGGTTCCTAGTCAAGGTTTGTGCGGGCCTTGTGCCGAAGTGGCCCAGAGGACCCAAGGGAAATGATTTCCTAGGCCTGAGTATGGTTCTACTAGGGGAATGAGGACATAGTCTGATAAGGATCAATGGGTATCGGACTTGGATGTTGGGCTTGCGCCTCAGAGAGGTTTCCTACATATCCCGATTGGTTGGAAATCAAGGTGTATGTAGTTATGGAAGGTCATGGATTACACGTGATAGTTGCCTGTCAAGAGCATGATTGGCAGCCCATGTTGGGGTATGGTTGGGGATTAAATGTGGTTGGTGGCCTGAGTTTGGATTTAACCTTAGGGATGTGTCCTACGTACCTTACTTAGGAGGATGGGATCAAAACCCATGTAGTTAATTATACCACTTTCGTTTTACGGATGTCATGACTATATAAAATCTCTAAGGCCACGCGATTCATGCTTGGTGTGAGAAACAAGAGAATGTGAAAGATTTGGAAATCCACTCACTTTTTTCTTACTAATGGAAGATTAGGAAGACAATGGTAGGGGGAGAGGGCTGGGACCAAGAGACTTTCATTCCCCCCGGTGTTGAGGAGGGAACGAAGGTGGAAGTCACATCGGTGGAGGTCGTGGTACGGTGATGGAGGGAACAGGGCAATGAACCTTCCCAGAGAGAAGGGGGAAGGCTATTGTCATCTGGTGAGGATGGTGTGGTGCTTACTCCATGAGGGATGCCCTGTTACTCTCTTCAGGGGAGGGGAGAAGTGCTCACTACTGGATCTCATTGAATGGAAAATCATGTGGGATCCCTTAATACTAAAGAGTGGAGTGGCACAAAGGGGATCCCAGGCTCGGACTTTGGACTACCGTGGGTATGTGAATCTAGGAATGCTCCGGATGTCCATTCAAGGGATGGGGTAACCCCTTTGTCTCCACCTACCATGGGTATGTGAACTTAGGAGGGAACGCTAATGCGTCTAAAGGTTTCATCATGCTAGTCTGGTGGCTTTGGGAGAGGCATTGGATTGGTGCCGATGGATAAGTTGCTGAAGGGATTTTGGAGGATTGGACTAAATTGGAAGGGACTTATCTGACTCAGGGGATGGAATCACCGAAGGCCTTGGCGGACCACATAGCCATATGAGGAGTGTCACCCTTCATGTAGGTAAGTGATAAATGGATGGACAGGTCGTCCGTGTACCAGGGTGGTAAGCAGATAGAGGGGAATCCCGTATACCATAGTGGTACGTGGCTTTAGGTTTGGTTCACGTACCAAATTGGTATGCGGTCCTGGAGTCTGCTCGAGCGGTGGCGGCTGGGGGAAACGTTGGTCAGGGATTCTCTCACGTAGTATGGTGCTACGTAGCATGCTGGATCGAAGAAGAGGAATAGGATCCCCGGTTCATGGGGAGTGTATCCGTGTAGGGGAAATAGTTTGTGGTTCACTAATTTTAGGTTCTCAGTTTACCAATTTATTTATGCGTTCTTCATTTATTAACAATTCATCCCCAGTTTATAACTATTACTGGTTCACGAATCGGAACTTCGTAGTACGCGAAATCCTAAGCTCCCAAAATCCTCTTCCTTCTCTAAAACTCTGAAGCCTTCCTTCAAAAATTCGATCACCAAGAATCTGATCTTCAAAAATTCGATCCCTTTCATCTCCCCCTTGATGTCCTTTTATAGAGGGAGAAAGGATCTTATCTATGGTCATGCATCACCTTTTTTGGAGGCCCATGATAGAAAACCCAGCCTATGGATGACTTAGTCAACCTAAGTTTCTCTGGGTATATTGAATGCACCTCGACCACAAACCAACTCAGTCATAGGGGTGTTTCGTGGCTACGTGGGGATCCACCTCCATTTCACGAATGACACGGTACATGGTGAGGGGCCGATCTGCCTAGTTTGCGGATAGCGCGGTTCGTGACTGCGGACCGGTCCGACCTCACTCGGTGGCCATTTGGTTCATGCCCGTATAGGATATCTGCCTCTGTTTCATGAGCGACAACGTCTGCAGGAGGGCGGTTCGCCAAACCGGTCACGTACCACTGATTATGAACCGGTTCAAGGATTGGTTAGGTCCTTTACCATTTCATCTGATCATTCTTCATATTTTTACCAAATTATTGATGAAGATTGGGTAGATTCTTCCACTGATTTTAAGGGAGTATTTTCCTTCCATTATGCGGATTTTCCAGGACCCTACACCGACAAAGCTCCGACGCACCCCCAACCTCCTCGCTGAAGGTCATAACCAGCGCCGCATCCACCTTGCTTCACCCCCAATTTCCACTATGAGTTACCACCCCTTACCGGAGTACTTGTGCCACTACTCCTTTAGTCAGTGACCTGATTCCCACTACGCCACACCTACCTATCCATCGCCACCGCCCTCTAGCCTCCACCTGAACCGCTAATGTCTGCCTACTCCGCACGACCCCCCCCCCCCCCATTTCATCTTCCTAACTCCCATCTTCCATGCTAAAACCAAACCCTCTCCCTCCCTTCACTTCTTTTTCTTATTTTTTATTTTACTTTATATAATATACAATATATAATATATAATATACAATATATATTATATAATAAACAACATGTAATATAAAATATAACATATAACTATAATAATAATAACATATTTAATAAGTAATATAACAAGTATAATATATTTATTTACATAATATATTTATTCTTTGTACATTATTATTTAATTAAATAATATATATATTTATATAATAGTAATATAATTATACATATATATATCTAATAAAAATATATTAATAGTTTATAAATAGTATTAATTTTATTTTTAATAGTACTTGTATATATTATATTTAACATAACATTTTTTAATAATAATTTTTTATTATTTTATTCTTTACTTTTAAATTTTACTTTTAATAATTCATTTATATTAATTTATTTATATATATATACATATTTAAACTAATAAATATAATTCTTGTAATAAATATTTTATTTATTTATTTATTTTTACTTGTTATAAATTAATTTCGTTTATCTTTTTATTTATTATAATTATTTAAAATATAATCTAATATGTTGTAATAATAACACGTAGTTTAAAATTTATTTAATTCTACTTATATTTAATTCATATTTCAGTGGGAGGGATCATGGCTCGTGGAACATGATTTTTCCATTATGTTAGATAGAATTTACTTTAGTGACACTTGGGGAAGAAATGGCATCATGAAAGCACCGCATGGAGGCTGGGAAAGTGATTCACATGATTCCAGAGAGTTCCATAGGGCAAGGAGTTGAGGTGAATTGCAGACTTCATCACTTGGAAGATTAGAGGAGGATAGGACACACTCACTTCCACATCTCATCTCTTCTATCCATGACATCTATCCACAACTCCCAATTCACTACGGGGAGGAAACCATCATTCACCTCTTCCAGTGAGTAGCGGATCAAAGTAGATCACCAGCACACCTCTCAATTCTGAGGGCAGGAGATTGTGATCACTTCATATCATACACTATCAAGTAGTAGAGACAACTAGTTGAGAGCATCAACAGATCGAGTAGGGAGACGAAACATTTCTTTTTTTTCCTTACGCTCTGTTTTATAACTTTTTCTATCTCATAAACTTCATTTATTTAAATTCAAGTAAAATGTTGATTCCAACCATAATCTATGTCTAATATCCATTAGGGGGAATAGGCTGGCCGATTAGATCTATGTTTATCTTATTTTTTCACTCATATTATGCTGGATATCTCTCTCTCTCTCATTTCTAGACAACGGTATTTTTAGAACATTAAGAATCAGAAAAAACTGATCTTGATCAAATCCTAATTCAACTATTTTCAATATAAGGATTCAACTAAAATGGTAATCAAGATCAAGATAGGGGAGATTCACTGAGTTCAAATGGTAATTTGAACCTGGTGAATTTTTATTTTTACTCATTGGTTGATCAAATAATTTCTTCATTTGAAATAAATGTAGATATTATTTAGTCTTAAATTGACCAAAAGAAAAATTTGTCCAACTAATTTGAATCAGATCTAGACACTTTGATTTAAGTGCATGGACAAGGGAGATCATATTGAAACCAGAAACTGATCTCCTCCTCTCTGTCATATTTTTTATTTTCACTACTTTCATGTTCTACTTATTTTATGTCTACTTTTCTGCACTCATTGACTCTCATAGTCACACACAGTTTCACTCACTTCACAACTACATCACCAACACCACCACCATCTACTAGTTTTTTTGCATTTTTTTTGTCACTTAAGCACAACATCATTCCTCCCTGTGGTTCCACCCTATCTTAATTCTATACTAGGTAGTATATAGGAATTATAAATTTTAATTTTTCTACTCAGGATAAACGATGCGCAGCGTGAAAATTTTAGCGCTGTTGTCGGTGAGGCCACGTGAAATCATAAAAAAAACAGAAAAATCACATAAAAAACAACAACAACAAAATTCAAAAACAAAACTGTAAAAACTGTAAAAAATACAAATACAAAAAGTTTCAAAAAAATCAAAAAAAAATTGTGAAGTACCTACTGTATGAAAACCAGGTCTGTGTCTAAAAACATAGAACTCATCAACCATAACATTGAGAAGTATCTAAGAGGGTTAAAAAAGATCAAAGAGAAAATAAAAATGGAAATGAACAAAGAATTTGAAAATGTAAACCTGAACAATCCACCCTCTGAAAACATGAACCCACCTGGAAATGAGATGGTTGAGAGGCATAGTTTGAGAGAATTCCTACTGCCTTTTGTCTCTAGAAACACATCCTTCATTAGAGTCTCTCCTAGATAAATAAATTATGAAATCAAACACTCCATGTTGATTTAGCTAATTACCTTCAATGGAATACCTAGTGAAGAATCTCTTGAATTCATTATGTCTTTCTATTATAGTGTCTAGTAGCTATCTTTGAGAGGTATTAGTCAGTAAGAACTTAAGATGAGAGTTTTCCCCTTTTTCCTCAAGGTAAATTCTAGGACATTGTAACACCCTGAGATTTTATGAAAAATATTCTTTTTAATTTTATTGATGTCTTGTGTTGTATACTACACCAAAAGGAGCTTGCACTACACGCATCCCTGACTTGGCTTGCATTACACGCAATTGCAACCTTCCACGATAGCGTGTGTTGTACGCAATACCGAGTTTCACTAAACAACGATATGTTATATAAACTAGCCGTTATGAATAGTAATACCAATTTTTTTTTAAAATTTTATAAATTTTATCTTTCGAAATGGACTTCATTTTTGGATTCGGAATATCAAAATTAGCCTAGGGTGAATATTTTGTATTTTTCTGAAAACTTTCATTTTTTGATGAATAGTGAAAACACTGGGTTACTATTTAAAAACCAACTATTTATTTAAATAATTATTTATTTTATTTAAATTTATTTTAGGTCAAAATAGATACATAATATCTATATATGTTCAATGTAATTCATTGGAGTCACTTTATAATAATTTTAGATATATAAAAATTTTATTGAACTTTTTACAGTCTTTTACCCACCTCCTATGAGAATTTGGAAATTCACATAAAAATTAATTTTATGGCTTCTGTGAGTGGAATTTCAAAAATCCGAGAGACACGGTTAATATCAAGGACTAATATGTGGTTCAATGAGATGAAAATAATTTTTTGTGAATAGTAACTTTTTACTTTTATTTACCACGGTTAAAAGTAAATAGGGTAATTAAGGGTAAAAATTATATTATTATTACCCTAACACATGTCCTAATTCTATTGGATAACTTTAATTCGTCCAAAAACAACCCTAGGAATAAAATATGACCATTTAGGTCCACATGGACTAGATTAGGACATTTATTATTAATTTATTTAAAGAAGGGTTAAAATAGTTGAAATCAAAGTTTAATAACTAATTCATTTTTAATATAGGGATATAAAGAAGATAAATTAGAATATAAATATTCATTAGAAAGATAAAAATATTCCCTACCTAATGGTATTTTATTTATAATTTTTAGACATTAAAATATTTAAGTTATTTATGACACAATTGTGATGCAGTAATTACATAAATAATGAAATATTAAAATAATTGATATTATAAATACCCAAATAAATGTAATTTGAGACTTTTTATGAATTCCACTAATTTTCTAGGTTAATATGACATGTTATTATTGATTTAATTAACTTTTTTCGAACTAATAATGTTGTTATGATTTTTATAAAAATAAATTACCAAATAGTGTCAAAATTGACATAAAATAGTTTTTAAAACAAATATTATATTATTAATTGTTATTTTATTCTTAAAAATCTAAGGTTCGGCCAAATGACTTAGATAAGGATATATATATTAAAAATGAACCACTTGGGGTTCTTTTGGCTTGTTATAGTAATTTTATTGACCATATAGTGTAAGAAATCAAGAAGACATGGTAAAAGTTAAATTATTTAACTTAGAGTTAAATCTAAATGATAAGGTTAAAATTGTAACATAAACTTGTATAAAATCTATTGGTTGAGAGGATTTAGACCCATCCCCACTTTAGCTTCAAAATAAATCAATTTGGAGCGATTATAAACTGAATATGACTTTATTATAAAATAATATTTTAAGTTTTTCCAAAGGTGCCCCTCTCCTCCCTTATAAAAAGGGCACCCCTTTCCTCTTCTCTTCACACCCTTTTGAGCCTTGAAGCTCGGACAACCCCTGCACATTTCTCTTCTCAACTTCCCTAGAAACATTCTGTAGGTTTTTTTCTTCTCAAAATACCAACTCTACTTTCTTAAGGGGAATCTTAAAGGAGGTGTGTCGAAGAAGAGGAGGTTCGGATACATACGAGGCATATCAGACATGAGGTAAGGGATAATTATTCCAATCTCATTCTTATCTGAGATTGTTTATTCGTAAGTATTTACTGGGGTTATGTTTATTATCCATTTACATATGTTCTCAAAATGTTTTCATAAAATGTTTACTTTTCTTCCATGTATGTTTAAAGTCATTCTTACCCTTTTTTTACTTTTACCACATTGTATGGAAGGAATCTTTATTTTGTTTACCATACGAGGTACTTTTTAACTTTTCCGAAAAAAGTATGATGAGAATGTTATTTTTAACTTATACAGCATGAACGGATTTTTAAGGTTTCATAACGCCTCATTTTCATGAAGCTTACTCAACAAGATTTTATGACTATTTTCAATAAAATAATTTTCTTTTAAAATTGCATGGAATTTTGTGAAAAGAAAATGATTTTGAAGAAGAAAGTATATTTTCCTCAAGAATTCATTTTAAGTGTTTTATCAAAACCATTTTTCATCTAAGATGACATTATTTCATATGTGTATGTTTCTAGTATAATGTATCTATGATTTACATGGTTTCACATTTCTTATGTTGAAATATCCATTTGTTTTATGTGGATTATGTGATGATGGGATGATGTTTATGAAACCCATTTTATTTTTGGGTTATGATGAATGTTTTAAGTTTATTTTGTGGCACAAGTAAGAATGATTTCATTATGAGATGGGTGGGACCTATATCTCCCTCCAATGAATTGGGTAAAGATTTATATCTCATGAGATAGACATGGCTGGAATGGTAAGTTAATTCGGTTCAGTGATACCGGACTGGAACAAGGAGTGAACTCGATTCAGAAAGGGACTTTGTCCACTAAGATGGTCTTGGCAGCAATGCCTTAGCTACTATGGAAATCATAACAAGTGCTGAATGGTTTCCACAATTACATGATTTATTCCCATGCTATTTTATCAATATTGATGTTCCTTTATGATATATGCCTTACGTACATCCAAGATTTATGTCTTTTCTCAAGATTTTGATGTTTAGATTTTATGTTCAAGCTTTTGCATTCAAATGTTTATGGATTGTTTTATGTTCTATATTTTTACCCTTACTGAGCATTTGAGCTCACCCTTTTTATGTTTTATTTTCCCCAGGATATAAATAAAGGTTTTAGGTAAGAAAACAAAAGGGGAAGATCTTTATGGGAGAAGTTGAAGATCTTTCACCACGATTAGAAGATTAAATTTCGGGTTTCCAAAGACACTAAACTATTACGGCCCTTGTGTTTTTGTGTTTATTATGTATTAAGTATTCCGAAAAAGTAATTTAATGTCCATATACATCAATCTTTGGGTCTCTACAGTTGATATTAGAGGAAAGGTTTAGTCAACCTTTGGAAACTAGGATGCGAGAACTTTAGTGAGATCCCTAGAGATATTTCTAAGGTATGTCTAGGGATGTCCCTAAGGTTATGTATAAGTATAGGTTATGGTCCTAGAATTATGGTAACGATCTTATAATTTAACCTAAGATGTTATATATTGAAGGTAATCCCCCTTTATTATGATTTTGGCCTCTCACGCTATTTTTTGGGGTTTTAGAAAATGGATGGGAATGGGAATATTCACAATAATGGAGGATATGATGGAAAATGGAATGATATTCTTCATGAGCAACTGAATGAAATTGGATTTGGAGGTCCACATATCGTTATTATGCCTAATCAGAAATCTCATAATATGATCAATAATCTCAACTTTGGTAAGTTTCCCGACTCAGCTAATAAGAGAAAGATGGAGTTTCGTGATGATCATAGAGGAAGGAAAGTTCAATTTCTATCATGTAAATCATGTAGGAAGAGGCATAAAGGATAATGTTTCAAAGGAACTGGAAGATGCTTTGGTTGTGGAAAAGAAAGACAAAAAGGCAGTAATTGCAAAGGAAAGAAATCGGTTAACACCATGGACAAGGATAATGGTATTGCTAAGACATCAAAAATGGTTAAATGTTTTAAAAGTGGAATGTACATGCATTATGCAAACCAATGCCCTAAGGTAATGTCACGTGAAGAGAATCAGCATGGATATATGGGTAGTATTTATGTTGATGATGATGAAGAGACTAAAAATGATCTATAAGATGAAAGAATTATTGAAGCTCGGTCAATGGTTTAATAATTCAGTGGAATGATTTATGTTTATCAAGAGTTATGTTGTATAGGTAATGGTACTATGGAATAAAGACACATCTAAGGATTGTTACACTATTTTTTTTCTTAAGTATTTGAAAGTATATGTTAAATGGTACCGATAAACATGAAAGGTTATTCAGATATTTTTTGGAAAGTAGATGATATGCGCATAATGAAGGGATAAGGAGAAAATTAAATGTTTGATAGTATTCATGAGCTCATGACTGATATAAGGACAATGTTATATCATGGTTTGAGTATATAGATTTTTTGGATTTTGGTATGTGGAAAGAGTTAACTTTTGACAACATTCATGTTTTCACTAAGGTTCAATGGGTATTCATTTTTCAAGAGAATACATGATTAAGGTATTCACGTGATTGGAATGTGACCAACAAGATATATGGGGGATAAATGATGGTATTCACATGCTTGGTTGATGACATTTCAAGTAATCGTTTTCTTTATACTATGAGATTAGACATATGTATTTTGGATAAGCCTAAAGATTGGAATGAATTATGTTGGACATAAGTTAGTATTGTTTAAGGCCAGAATTTTTTTCAATATTATTGATGGAATGTTATAATAGTGTAGTTTAAGAAAAGGGACAACATGCAGAACGGGTGACAACCCGTCGCATCGGACAAGGCTGTGAGAATCGAACACACAACCAAAGTGCGACATGCCTTTATCACCTACCACTGGCCTACAAGAAGTCCCTAGTTAGAGAAACTAGTTTTATTATATTAATAAGTATGATATATGAAGTATAAGTCCATTTTAGGAACCAAATATGATTAACAGTGAGACTATACCAAAATCAAGAAAGTATTTCTTCTAATTCCAATTTCTTCAACTTTAGGGAAATGATCTTGAAAACAAAAAATGATGTCCTAGTGCCCTTATATCCGATGAATCGGATGGTACCTTAGATCATCACAAATCTATGGCTTTGTGATTGTTGGTTTTTTCATATCCATGTTCTCTACCACTCTCCATCAGAACATGATGGTTAGATTTCTCTTCCATATCCATATTTTCACCTATGTTCTCCTATGTGGAAACCCAGTGATCAGTTAATTTGGGTAACCATTACGTTTCATACTTTAGTTTTTAAAGATTGGTTTTGGCATTCCTTTTTACGATGTGGGTTTCTATTAAAGAAAATTTTGAGTAGTAAACCATTTATAACCCCGACAAATTTCGAGGGCGAAATTCATTATAAGGGGGGTAGAATGTAACACCCCGAGATTTTATGAAAAATATTATTTTTAATTTTATTGATATCTTTTGTTGTACGCTACACCAAAAGGAGCTTGCACTACATGAATCCCTAACTTGGCTTGCATTACACGCAATCACGACCTTCCATGATAGCATGTGTTGTATGCAATACCGAATTTCACTAAACAACAATATGTTATATAAACTAGCCGTTATGATTAGTAATACACATTTTTTTAAAATTTTATAAATTTTATCTTTTGAAATGGACTTCATTTTTGTATTTGGAATATCGAAATTATCCTAGGGTGAATTTTTTGTATTTTTCTGAAAACTTTCAATTTTTGATGAATAGTGAAAACACTAGGTTACTACTTAAAAACCGAATTTTTATTTAAATAATTATTTATTTTATTTACATTTCTTTTAGTTCAAAATAGATATATAATACCTATATAAGTTCAATGTAATTCATTGGAGTCACTTTATAATAATTTTAGATATATAAAAATTTTATTGAACTTTTCACCGTCTTTTACCGTCCTCCTATGAGAATTTAGAAATTTACATAAAACTTAATTTTACCACTTCTGTGAGTGGAATTTTGAAAATCCGAGAGACACGGTTAATATCAAGGACTAAAATGTGGTTCAATGAGATGAAAATAATTTTTGGTGAATAGTAACTTTTTACTTTTATTTACCACGGTTAAAAGTAAATAGGGTAATTAAGGGTAAAAATGATATTATTATTACACTAACACATGTCCTAATTCTATTGGATAAGTTTAATTCGACCAAAAACAACCCTAGGAATAAAATATGACCATTTAGGTCCACTTGGATTAGATTAGGACATTTATTATTAATTTATTTAAAGAAGGGTTAAAATAGTTAAAATCAAAGTTTAAAAAACTAATTCATTTTTAATATAGGGATATACATAAGTTAAATTCAACTATAAATATTAATTATAAATCTAAAAATATTCCATACCTAATGGTATTTTATTTAAAAAATTTAGACATTAAATCATTTAAGTTATTTATGACACAATGGTGATGTAGTAATTACCTAAATAATGAAATATTAAAATAATTGATATTATAAATACCCAAATAAATGTAATTTGAGACTTTTTATGAATTAAACTAATTTTCTAGGTTAATATGACATGTTAGTATTGATTTAATTAACTTTGTTCGAACTAATCATGCTATTATGAATTTTATAAAAATCAATTACCAAATAGTGTCAAAATGAAATAAAATAGTTTTTAAAACAAATATTATATTATTAATTGTTATTTTATTACTAAAAATCTATGGTTCAGAAAAATGACTTAGATAAGGATATATATATTAATAATGAACCACTTGGGGTTCTTTTGGCTTGTTATAGTAAGTTTATTAACCATATAGTGCAAGAAAACAAGAATACATTGTAAAAGTTAAATTATTTAACTTAGAGTTAAATCTAAATTATAAGGTTAAAATTGTAACCTAAACTTGTATAAAATCTATTGGTTGAGAGGATTTCTACCCATCCCCACTTTAGCTTCTAAATAAATCTATTTAGAGCTATTATAAACCGAATATGACTTTATTATAAAATAATATTTTAAGTTTTTCCAAAGGTGACCCTCTCCTCCCTTGTAAAAAGGGAACCCCTTACCTCTTCTCTTCACACCCTTTTGAGCCTTGAAGCTCGGCCAAACCCTGCACATTTCGCTTCTCAACTTCCCTAGAAATATTCTAGAGGTTTTTCTCTTCTCAAAAGACAAACTCTACTTCCTTAAGGGGAAGCTTAAAGGAGTTGTGTCGAAGAAGAGGAGGTTCAGATACATACGAGGCATATCAGACATAAGGTAAGGGATAATTATGCCAATCTCATTCTTATCCAAGATTGTTTATTCATAAGTATTTACTAGGTTATGTTTATTATCCATGTCCATATGTTCTCAAAATGTTTTCATAAAATGTTTACTTTTCTTCCATGTATGTTTAAAGTCATTCTTACCCTTTTTTTACTTTTACCACATTGTATGGAAGGAATATTTATTTTGTTTACCATACGAGGTACTTTTTGACTTTTCCGACAAAAGTACGAGGATAATTTTATTTTTAACTTATACAGCATGAATGGATTTTTACAGTTTCATAATGCCTCATTTTCATGAAGCTTACTCTATAAGATTTTATGACTATTTTCAACAAA
Organism: Viscum album; assembly: GCA_963277665.1. NCBI lineage: Eukaryota > Viridiplantae > Streptophyta > Magnoliopsida > Santalales > Viscaceae > Viscum > Viscum album. The sequence continues at coordinate 601,851,026 of OY728155.1, read as the reverse complement.
ATACTTTTCTTTTAAAATTGCATGGAATTTTGTGAAAAGAAAATTATTTTGAAGAAGAAATGATATTTTCCTCAAGAATTCATTTCAAATGTTTTATCAAAACCATTTTCCATCTAAGATGACATTATTTCATATGTGTATGTTTCTTGTATAATGTATCTATTATTTACATGGTTTCACATTTCCTATGATGAAATATCCATTTGTTTTATATGAATTATGTGATAATGGGATGATGTTTATGAAACCCATTTTATTTTTGGGTTATGATGAATGTTTTAAGTTTATTTTGTGGCACAAGTAAGAAAGATTTCATTATGATATGGGTGGGACCTATATCTCCCTCCAATGCATTGGGTAAAGATTTATATCTCATGAGATAGACATGGCTGGAACGGTAAGTTAATCCGGTTCAGTGATATAGGACTGGAACGAGGAGTGAACTCGATTCAGAAAGGGACTTTGTCCACTAAGATGGTCTTGGCAGCAATGCCTTGGATACTATGGAAATCATAACAAGTGTTGAATGGTTTCCAAAATTACATGATTTATTCCCATGCTATTTTATCAAGATTGATGTTCCTTTATGATATATGCCTTACATACATCAAAGATTTATGTCTTTGCTCAAGATTTTGATGTTTAGATTTTATGTTCAAGATTTTTCATTCAAATGTTTATGGATTGTTTTATGTTCTCTATTCTTACCCTTACTGAGCATTTGAGCTCACCCTTTTTATGTTTTCATTTCCCCGGGATATAAATAAGGGTTTTAGGTAATAAAACAAAAGGGGAAGATCTTTATGGGAGAATTTGAAGATCTTTCACCACGATTAGAAGATTAAATTCCGGGTTTCCAAAGAAACTAAACTATTATGGTCCTTGTGTGTCTGTGTTTGTTATGTATTAAGTATTCCACAAATGTAATGTAATGTCCATGTACTTCAAACTTTGGGTCTCTACAGACATGGTTTTAACAGCTATAAGAATAAATATTTATCACCTAGGACCAATTGTACAATTCTTTCATAATAATTTTCGATCCTTGGAGTTTGGTATATGAGATTAGGAAAAAAATCACATGATTCCTTCAAGATGAAGGAGAGTTGATTCATGAAGCCTGAGATAGGTTTACAGGTTTACTCAGGAAGTGTCCTAACCACCAGTGTACCCCCAAATTCTTTATGGAAACCTTCTACAACATTATTACCCTTTTCCACCAAACTATGGTGGATCAGTCTACTGAAGGTGACTTTAGTGATAGGAAATTTAAGGAGCTCAAGCAAATTTTCAATACACTATCACAAAAATACTAGCACAAGTGTTCTAGGAGAAGAACCATTCTAAGGAAGGAAACAAACCCTATTCCTCAAGCTGAAGCCCATGTTGTTGGGTTCTTAAATGAGAACCCATGTAACACACTTAGAGAGAAATTCCACCACTATGGCATGTATGGGCACTTACAAACCTTCTATCCAAACTTTTACATTCCCACACAACCTCTTGAGAATGAAAACATTGTTGGTTATGGTCTTATGATGCATCCTAAGGATGAACCATTTTCAAATACCTACAATAAGGGGTATAGAAACCACCCAAACCATTTTGGGAGGGAGTTGGGAGTTCTTTGACCTACTACCTCTCCTGGATTCTAGTATCCTCCAAGGTAGTAGTTCCAATGCCAACCTAAGGATGAGTCATCCAATTCAAAATATGAGGTGAATGATATGTTTCATCAGTTTATAGGGATGTTTCATGAGAAAAATACCAAAAATGACTTTGATAAAATTCAAATGGATGCAAGAATGAATAATCTCGAAGTTCAAATGGGTTAGTTGTCTAGGGATGCTAGCAATAGAGAAAAATTTAGACTTTCAAGTACCACAAAATCCAATCCTTGGGAAAATTCAATGGATGTGACCATCAGAAGTGGTCTCCCAACCCACCAAGAGCCTAGGAAAGAACCCCAAAATGATCAAAATGGAAATTTGGATGAATCTGGAAATTTAAATATGGAAAATGTTGATTCAAGAAAACTGGATAGCAGGATCAAAACCCCTTTTGTTCTTGCTATTCTATCTGAAAAACCAAAGGAAAATGGATTGAAAAACAATGAAAATAAAGGGAATAAGTTGCTTGAAGAGGAAGTTGTAGGGATTCCGCAAATTGTGAGAAACTTTACCCATGTCATCCCATTTCTTGAAAGAATTAAAAAACCAACTCATGATTCTGAATTGTTAAAATTTCTCAAGGTTGTTAAGAAGTTGAACATTGACATCTTGTTCCTTGAATCTCTCATTCACATCCCATCATACATAAAATCACTCAAGAAAATATACTCAAATAAAAATACTTTGGAAGAATTTTCCACATATAGATTGATAGAGGAGTGTAGGGATATTTTGAAAAATAGAATACCTCCTAAGGTTTAGGACCTAGAGAGATTTTTATAACCCTACACCATTGGGGATAGAGGTGGTAAGTTCAATTGTCTAGGTGATTTGGGTGCTATCATAAATATGATTCCTCTATCACTTTTCCAACACCTGAGATTTGGAGTTCCCCACCCCACCATTGTTGTGTTACAACTTGTTGATATATCCATCACACATTCAGTGGGTAGGGTTGATGATTTACTACTGGTAGTAGGAAAACTATTTTTTCCTACTGACTCTTTGATTCTTAATATGGAGTGTGATCAGGAGGTACGAATCATCCTTGGTAGGCCCTTCCTGGCCATAGGGGGAGATGTGATAGATTTCTCAAAGGTGAAGTTGATTTTCAACTTGGGTGAACAAAGAGAATAATTTAATGTGTTCAACAAAATTAAAGAATCCACTCACCAATCTTTCCCAAAGATGAGTTGTTGGTAGCTGAGAGTAGTATTTATGAGGAGGAATAGGAGTTTCTAAGGATTATAGAGGATATCAATAATGAACTTGAGATCCCTGCTTCCTCTTGCATGGGGATCAGCTCAAGTAAGGATAGAGAATCTGTTTATGAGATTGAGGGATAGTTTTTGGAGAACCTATATGAGTTTTCTATGAAACACATTCTATACCCAGGAGAGGAGTCTGTGTGTGAGGAAAGTTTTTCTGGAAGTTCTAGTGATGATGAGGAATCCTTCTTTACTTCCTTCTTCAAGAGGAAGCATGAAAGCCTTGGCCCACCCAGGCCCAAGTGTCTTCTATCAAGCGAGTCACCACCCATTATTGAACTCAAACCTCTCCCTGTGCATCTCAAATATTCCTTTTTAGGAGAGATTTATACCCTTCTTGTGATTATTTCATACAATATGGATGGTATCCAATAGAAACCCCTACTAAGTGTTTTACAGAAGTACAAGTTTATCAGGGGATGGACAATTACTGATATCAAGGGGATAAGTCCAGCATTATGTATGCAAGAAATTGTCATGTAACCTAGGTTTAAACCTAGAGTGGAATACCAAAGGATACTCAATCCCAAAATGAAAGAAGTGGTTAGAGAAGAAGTGATTAGGTTGTCAGATGCTGGGATAATTTTTCCCATTTATGATACCCCTAGGTAATTCCTATCTAGGTGGTCCCAAAGAAGAGTGGAGTGACAGTAGTCGCCATAAAAAAATGAACAAATCCAAAAAAGGGAAGTGAACTAATGGAGAGTATTTATAGACTATATAAAGTTAAATGATAACACATTTAGAGGTGCATAATGGAAATATTCTCTATCATGATTGAATTAAAAATTGAGGTTTTTATGGATGATTTTTCTGTTGTGAGAAGTAATTTTCATATTTTCTTGGAAAATTTGGAATATGTGATGGATATATGCTAGAGAGAAATTTTTCTTAAACTGGAAAAAGTTCTAATTTCTGGATACTGAGGGAAATGTTTTGGGTCATAAAGTGTCTAATAGGGGGCTGGAGTTCGATAGTTCCAAAGTTTAGATTATCTAAAAGTTTCCCCACCTGAAAATTTCAAGGGAATTAGTAGTTTTTTTGTCATTATGGGTTCTATATGAGGTTCATTAAGGATTTCATTAAGATTACAACACCTCTGTTCTCCTTTCTAGTTATGGACACTATCTTTGTTTTTGATGAGAAATTTCTAGGGGCCTTTAATCATCTCGGGGAGAAGCTGACCACCTCACCTATGATCAATTCCCCTAACTGGATGCTCCCTTTTGAGGTAATGAGTGATGTTATGATTTACCTATAGGGGTTTTTTTGGGGTAAAGGAAAGATAGAAAGTTGCATGTCATGTATTATGACAGAAATCTATTGGATGATGTATGGAACAACTATTCCAACACTAAGAAGAAATTGTATGATGTGATGTTTTCTTTAGAAAATTTTAGGTAGTACTTTATAGGATATAGAGTTATCATTTTCACAGACCATGATTCCCTCAAGTACTTGCTAAATAAGAAGGATTCTAAACCTAGATTGATGAGATAGACCCTACAGCTTCATGATTTTGATATGGTTATCAAAAATAATAAGGGGGATGAAAATGTAGTGGCAGACCACTTGTCTAGGCTTCCAATTACCCAAAGTGAGGAGCCAAGAGAGATCAACACTTCATTTCCTGATGAACAACTACTTGTGGCTTTTGTGTAGTAGCCTGCTTGGTTTGCAGACTATGACAAATTTTTGGTAGTAGGTGTCATTCCTAAGGACCTATCAAATTACCAAAGAAAGAGGTTCATATCTAAATTGAAATATTATTTTTGGGATGATCCTCTTATATTCAAGAGGTGTGCTGATGGGATTTTGAGAATATGTGATGCTGAGGAGGATATGTTGTCCATATTTTAGAGCTGTCATTCATCACCTTAGGGTGGTCACCATAGAGGATATAGGAATTCTTTGAAGGTCCTACAGGATGGTTTCTACTGGCTTACTTTTTTTAAATATTATAGGAGTTTACTCATTGGATGTGAAAACTTTAAGATGATAGGTACTATAGGTAGAAGGAAAGAGATGTCTCAGAAAGGAATTTTGGAGGATGAAATTTTTCATTTCTAGGGCTTGGATTTCATGGTAATATTCCCATACTCTTATGGAAATGAGTATATTCTAGTTATTGTGGACTATGTGTCTTAGTGGGTTGAGGCAGTATATCTACCCAACAATTCTACAGCCTCATGTTCCTAGAGCATTCATTATTAATAATTGGACTCACTTCAAGAATTACAAGTTAAATATTTTTTGGAGAAGTATGGATGCTCACATAGGACATGTACCACCTATCACCCACAATCTAGTGGGCAGGAAGAAGTTTCAAACAAATAGATTATGAAGATTTTGGAGAAGACAATGTATAGCTTGAGGAAGGATTGATCAGTTAAGTTGGATGAGGCTTTGTGGGTCTACAGAACTGCATATAAGACTCCCATAGGGATGTCACCTTACAGGCTGCTTTTTGGGAAAACTTTTCATCTACCTATTAAGTTGCAGTAAAAGTCTTATTGGGCAGTGAAGGCCCTCAACTTTTATTTCATGTTTGTTGGTGAGAGAAGGTTGTTAGAGATGTGTGAGATTGAAGAGATTAGAATAGAGTCTTATGAGAATGGTGGTATTTAAAAGGAGAGAACAAAGGATTTTCATGACTTAATAATTCAGAATAGGAAATTTAAGGTTGTTGAGAGGGTCCTGCTTTTCAATTATAGATTTAAACTTTTTCTTGGAAAGTTGAAGACGAAGTGGTTTGGACCCTTTACCATTGTGAGAGTCTTAATTAATAGAGATATGGATCTAGTTGGAGAATAGAAAATACCTTTATTGGTCAATTGTCAAAGGATAAAACATTTCTTTAAAGGGCATCCAAAGGGCGTGGCTACCATCTATCTGCTGAAAGAATGAGTTGTCTCAAGTCTAACTGAGGACAATAAACTTAGTGTTTTATGGGAACTAACCCATGGTTGTTTACTTGTTTTAATTTTATTTTTGATTTCCAATAAATTTTACTCTTACTTCTAGTTCTCCAGTGTGTTATATTATCTTTCTGAAGGTTTCTTATGAACTGCTGCTACTAGTGAGAGAGTTGTTGCTGCCAAAAACTCAGCAAAGGGAAACCAAGGGTGCAATCTAATGCATCATATGGATAAAATTTCTTTCACTCATTCTTTGGTTTGATTTATTTTGAGCATTAAATTCTAGATTCTTTTGTTCAAATTATGAACTTGCAGGTAATAGAGAGGAGAATTCCACTTGAGCTGTAAAAGAGGATATCTGTTGAATGGGAATTAATGGAAAATCTCTAATATTTTAGGGAAGTGTTTTTATATTTTTAATGTTAAATTTATGCTCTATTTTCATTGGATGATGCATGGTTTTAAGTTTGGGGGAGTCTCTTAGTTTATTGTGATATATCATGAATTTGTTTCCCTATTGGGTGCTTGCTCCTTTAATCTATAGAGTTGAACACTTATTTAAACTGCATAGTGAAATCTTCTTACACCCTATTACTCAATTTGATTCAATAGATGTTGTGTATTCATCACATGTCATGTTGCTGATTATATTTTCAATATATATATATATATAATAAAATAAAAAACACTTTTTTTTTGTTTTTTCATATAAGTTTTTGTTTCATTTCTTTTCTTTTTTGGTGCGGAAAATATTCTTTTTGAATTTTCCTATCACCCATCAAAAATTGTTTCAAAACATTGAATTTTGTCTCCGACCTTAGAAGTCAACATTGGGGAAAATGTTGGGTTTTAAGTGTGGAGGAGGGGTTATACTAGTGTCACTTCAAATTCCTTCTTTTTAAAGTTTGTTTAAATAAAAAGGATCAATTTTTTTTATAAATTTTCTTCAAAATCTTTCAAAACAAATTAAATTCTTTCATCACCTTAAGGTCATTTGAGTTCACCTATAACTTCAATTCTATCCTACCTAGTGGATTGCTACTTACCAGATGTTGAGAGTTACACATAGTATGAAACTATTGAGGATGAGTGATTACTGAATGGGATATTTCACCATCTTTATAGACTTTTTATTCAGGAACTGAGGATAGGAGTGTGATAGGATAGTTCTTGTGGAATTAGGATCATGACTTTAGGTAACTATATATTTTCAATGGAAAATAGGAGAATCGTACTTTTTATAAACAAAATATTCAGTCACTTTAGGAAGTCAACTCAAATGATTATTATTTAAGTCTTTTGCAACTGGAGTAAAATGGAAAAATGGGATCCCACAGTGAGTCTCTGCGACAAGGTGCATTGGGTACATTCCTCTAAATAAATAAAAACAAATTTCAATATGAATAAGTGTTATGCACAGTTCTATACACATGAAATATGGCTATGAAAAATTAGAATAATGTGTCCTTTTCAAAAACGAACTCAATAAGGTGATGTGAATTTTGAACCCAAATGAAAAAGGGAGAAATTGAATTCATTAAAATTCATTTGAGTTGAATCAATAAAGTGATGAAATAAATGGACTTTAACTTTTGGAATCAAGGAGAATGTGAAATTTAATGGTGCCCTTGGTTAAGGTTTTAATTTCACTTGATTTAACCTATCACCACTCCTTAAATTAGTACTTGATTTGGAAATTGAAGTAGGATAGTTAATGAGTTCATATAAGAGTCATGATATACTTGACAGTGTATGACTTTCTGATTCCTTTGATTTCTAGTGAGTTTTTGAAGCATGGAAGGACCTCATTTTTGAACTCATTCTGGAAAAGACTTTCCCACTACTCGGTCTTGTTCCTTTGGTTGTTAAAGTTTAGTCATGTCCTTTTTGAACTGAATCTCACAAATCATTTTCTGTTTTAAAACGTCAATAAGAATGCATTTGTTTGAAGAAAAATAAAGTCTTAAGTGTGGAAGAGTTTGATGTGGTTATATTTAATTACCCTTTGCCACATCCTTTTTTATTTTATTTTTTTGTGTTTTCGTACATTGATGTGTAAAATAATCTTTTTTAGTATAAACTATGTATTTTAATGATTATTTTTATCGTTTTAAATAATTTTAAAATTAGTTCATTCATTCTACTTCCACGTTTTGTTTTTCTTTTTATTTTAATATTTGATTCTTTTATTATCTCGTGTATTTTTTTTAATATATTTTAATTAGTTTATTAATTATTTCAATTTATTAATTCTTTTTGTAATTAATTTTTTAATTTAATAATTTCCAATTCACTGATATAATGTTTGACTCATTAATTTATTTAATTAAGTATTTTTACTTGAAAATAAATAAATTCTCCACTTTTTTAATTATTTAAATAATTAAGTTAATGGTATGAGTTTAATTAAATTATTTAAGTATTACTTTTAATGTATTTCTTTAATTTCTTTAATTATTTATTGTCATTTTATTTATTTATTAATTAAATGATGCTAATAGATTTAATTATTGTTGTTGTTAAAGTTAATTATGAATCAATTGTACGTTTTAAGTTACAGTTCATTTTATTTTGATGGAAAACTTTCTAACTTTTATTTTCAATAACTTAGTTAATTAATTAATTAATTTTTTAATTTTAGATTTATTAATTTATTAATTTATTTTACTTGTGCTGTATAGGTGACACCGATAGCTACTATCAATGACTCAATACCCCATTCCCCTGTCTCACGACGCACCCCTCCACCCAACTCGCTGCTCCTCCATTCCGCATCCCCTACAGCCGACCGACCCCACCGTTGTCCGACCAAGCTCCGCTGCAGCCCGAGCCGGCTTGCTGAAGGTCCTAGCCAGCGTCGCCTCCACCCTGCTTCGCCACCAATTGCCGCAGCGAGTCACTACCCCTGGTCGGAGCACATGTGTCGCTGCTCCTTTAGGTGGTGACCTGATTCCCACCACACTACACCTTCCTGTTCGTCGATGCCACCCTCGAGCCTCCACCCAAACCGCCACCATCTTCCTGCTCCACACGACCCGCACCCCGTTTCTTCTCCCTGTCTCCCCTCTCTTCCGTGCTGAAACCAAACCCACTCCACTTCTCTCCACTTCTTTTTCTTATTTTTTTATTTTACTTTATATAATATACAGTGTATATAATATAATATACAACATGTAATAAAAAATATAACATATAACTATAATAATAATATATTTAATAAGTATTATAACTAATATAATATAATTATTTACATAATATATTTATTCATTGTACATTATTATTTAATAAAATAATATATATTTATATTTATATTTATATAATATTAATATAATTAAACGTTTATATATATATATAATAAAAATAGCAGTAGTATATTAATAGTTTATAAATAGTATTAAGTTTATTTTTAATAATACTGTATATATTTTATTTAACATAACAATTTTTAATCATAATTTTTGACTATTATTCTTTACTTTTAAATTTTACTTTTATTATTTTATTTATATAACAATATTTTTTGTATATATGTACATATTTTAACTAACAAATACAGTTCTTCTAATAAATATTTTATTTTATTTATTTATTTGTACTTGTTATAAATTAACTCTTTTTTATTTATTCTAATTATTTATATTATAATATAATGTGTAGTAATAATAACACGTAGTTAAAAAATTATTTAATTCTGATTCTGTTTGGTTTTTGTTTTAGGGGGAGGGATCGTGGCTCATGGAACACGCGTTTTCCATTATATTAGAGAGAATCTACTTCAGTGAAAGTTGGGGAAGAAATGGCATTGTGAAAGCACCATGCGGAGGATGGGGAAGTGATTTGCATGATTCCAGAGAGTTCCACAGGGCGAAAAGGTGAAGAGAATTGGAGACTTCATCACTTGGAGGAGAAGAGGAGGAGAGGACTCACTCACTTTCACATCTCATCTCGCCCATCCACAACATCATTCCACAACTCCCATTTCACTACGAGGAGATGACCATCATTCACCACATCCAGTGAGCCGCGGATCAGAGCAGATCACTAGCACACCTATTGATACCCAGGGTGGGAGATTGAGGGAACTTCATCTCATACACTATCAAGCAGCAGGGATAGCTACTTGAGAGGACCAGAAGATTGAGTAGGGAGATGAAACATTTCTTTTTTTCTTTATACTCCATTTTTTGCTCTTTTTCTACGACATGAACTTCATTGATTTAAATTCTAGTAAAATATTGATTCCAACCATGACCATCGGCTAATCTCCCTTGGGGGAATAGACTGGCCAGTTAGATATGTGTTTCTCTTGTTTTTTCACTCATCTTTTGCTGGATGTCTCTCTCTGTCACACATTTCTAGATTTTCATATTTTTGAAACATCAAGAATCGGTAACAAAATGTTCTTGATCAAATCCTAATTCAACTATTTTCAATCTGAGGATTCAAATAAAAATTTAATCAATCTCAAGAGAGAGGGATGTTCACTGAGGTCAAACACCAATTTGAACCTGATGAATTCTGATTTTTACTCATTGGTTGATCAAATAATTTATTCAGTTGAAATAACTGTAGAGATTATTTAGTTATATATTGACCAGATGAAAAATCTGGGAAACTACTTTCAATCAGATCCAGAAACTTCCATTTAAGTGCATGAACAAGGGAAATCATATTGAAACCATTAGTTGATTTTATCCTCTCCATCATATTGTTTTTTTTAATATTTTTTTAACGAAATCATTTTATAAGAAAAATATGATTAGAATTAAAATGAAACAAAGTTCTATTATATGCCAATGGTAAGTACAACATCACAAGAGCACCATGGGTAATCCCTAAAGGCATTAGCAATAGTGGCACCCTAAGAACCTTGCAGCCCAATGATAAGGTATATCAACCATGACCCACATCATCTCCATGGGTAATCCACTATAGGGATATCCATCCAAAATTATAGTGGTCTCTAATCATCATAATTTACTTAGTGTTGTAGAATCAATATTTCTAAATGGAATTGTTCCTAATCCCTATCATTATTAATAGAATAGTAGTCCTAGTATTCCCATATGGTCACCTATGATTTACTTTGTTCTTAATTTCCACTTTTCATGTCACATAAACCACCACTACACATTCACACAATTCACAATAGAGAACACACACAAAATCCAACACTTTTATAAACAAACTTCCATCATTGAAAACATTAAAAATACATTTTCAATAGGAAAACCATTTTCAAAACCCCTTTCACACATACACATGTTCATCTTTTTAAACATCAAATGAAATCAACCATTTTCATTTAGAAAGTCACCTTTCAACCCATACACACACTAATTTCCAATTAGAACATAGTTCACACCACACACATAATCCATAGAACACATTTAAGAATCAATGAAAGCACCCCAAAATAATTTAATAATGCTAAAGCATGGAATCACCGACCAAAAACTTGGAAACTTACAGAATCTAGTGAAAAAACAAAACTACACCATAAGAGGTCCATATAAAGGAAAGATCATACCATGAAAATCACGATTAAACCTATAACACCCCGACCCCAGTTACCCAGAGTCGGTGAATTATTACATAACATTGACATGATCACAAAATATCAAGTATCGAAAGACCTATTAGTTTAGTATCCTTGGAAACACTAAATACATTCATAAGTCTAACATTACATCATAAAGTGAAAAACTACACCAACATAGTCTCCATATTCCACACTCATATCCCCTCAGACTATCCCTACAGGTCAGTCATAAAATACTTCTTCACATCCTGGGAAAAATAAAACATAGAAAGGGGTGATCTCAGATGCTCAGTAAGGATAACAATATAGCGGAAACTTTCATAAATAAGCATAAACATTTAAGGCAATATATAACTAAAACAAAATCCTTTTAAACTTGAACTTTAGCATAACATGGAAAAAATAAAATTAAACAATTCTATTTACTTATTCACATGGATATTCTACTAGTCGTATAATCTCATGCAATATCAATAACCACATTCATAATGATGGCATGCATAATGCCAGACTATCATAACCACATAGTCAAGGCCTTGTGCCAAGACTAAAAATAAGATTATGTCAAGGCCTTGTTCCAAGACACTAGTTTGTCTCATGAAACCTACTGATTCATCGAAAAGCTATATCGGGCTCCACCCATCACTTACTAATTCCAATGCATTCCTCATATGAACAGGTTTAAACATAACATAAACATTCATATTAAAACTAGCATACGAAATGTCAATACTCTATCCATAAACCATGAATGGTATAAAAATAACACATCCACAGTCAAAAATATCACAAAACACTCAATACAATATGGAAGTTTTGTGTCATAATAAATCAACTTCAAATAAGCTTAAAATCCATCAAAAGATGCTGACATAGATGAAATCAAAACTATTTGAGATAAATATCTCTTTTTTTGAATTCATTTAAAAGTCACATAATTATAAAATAAAACATTTACTTTGAAAATATTCTTATAATCTTGTAAGTGAAGATTCAAAGATTTTATAATGGCGGAAAATAGTTTCACCCGACATATAAGTTAAAAATACATTCTTACCTTAATTTTCTCAAAAATGTTAAAAAGGACCTTGTTTGGAAAACAATGGAAAGATTCCTTTATAAAAATCTTATAAAAAGTCAAACAAGGGTATAAATGACTTTAACCCATAGTTTATAAAATAGTAAGAATTTTTTGAAATAAATTTTTAAGAAACATATATGTGGATGATAAAGAGGTCTCAGTAGATAATTACATATAAACAACCTCAGATAATGAAGAGATTGTAGAATTAACCATTACCTTGTACTTTTCCTTTGTCGAGGGTAGGTTAACCTACTATATAATGGTGAAATAATTTTTATTAAATTATACAAGAATTATATACATTAATATGATATCATATATGATTTTTTTAAAGGCAATGTCCTGATCAACGACTAAGACAAATTTTATTAAAGTCAAGAAAGAAAATTACAAAAGTCTGAAAGAGGGTATTTTATTACAATCTTTAGCAAGGAGAGGGAGGAGATCATCCGACAACTCATAAGACCACATAATGGCCTGGATGATCCCCTTGTTTCCAAGACCATCTACCACCATATTAGCTTCACGGTAGGCATGGGTGGCAATATATCTGATTTCCAGAAGCGAGTTTAGGCAGATCTTCCAACTCGCAGTAAGAGGCCAAGAGAGTCGAACGTCCCCATTCCGAATTGCATGAACAATGGTGGTGGAGTCACTTTTGATCTAGATGTTGTTCTAGCCTTTATAATTAACAAAGTGGATGTCATGGATGAGAGCCAACATCTCATCTTCAAGGTAGGAGTGACCCCATAGCTGCCATAGAAACAACCATGACAGTTTCCTTTAAAGTCTCTGAAGATTGCTTCACAACCGGCAAGGCCTAGATTTCCATTTGAAGCTCTATCCACATTGATCTTGACCCATCCAGGTAGCGAGGGTTGTCAGAAGACCTAAAAAAACGTTTTGGATGTGGAAAAATTCCTTCAATCTTCAGACGTCGCTGGATCATGAACTCACCAATCGAGTTGTCACAATTAGCTTTCTGGATCGAGGCAGCATCATTAATGGAAATTAGTATTCTTGTACAACCTGCAATGAGATTGGGTGAGTGATTATTGTGAATAATGGAATTTCTATCATACCAGATAATGTGTAGAAGCACCGCCACAACAAATAGGAAGAGGTTTTTTACTTGTGGTGAGAAGTCGAACTCCACACAATGCTTTAGCTGGAAGGGAATATTGTCCGAAGAAGGCCATCTGCAATCAAAGATGTCAGCAATAAAATTCCACATAGCAAAAGTTGTAGCATAAGATAAAAATAGATGGTTGATATCCTCTTGATGTTGATGACAGAGAGGGAATTTAGAACAGAATCGTTATCATGTTATATTTATTATTTACATCAATTACATATCATTATTATACCCATCCAAATAATAATGTATTGAATAATAATTACACCACGATGTGGAGACGGTAAGTCGTACGTATGCACGTATAGTGACATGTCATTCAAAGGATGGATAGAATAATGAATTTGGTTGTACCATATTTATAATAACATCACAGTATATAGAAGATACTAGAGTTATTATTTTATAATGGAAATAACAAAGAGAAAGAAAGTGGAAGAAGAAAGGAACTTGAAAGAGGTGGTGTGATTTTTACCTCTTCTTTGGGTTCTTCCTATTGATTTGAACAAAAGGAATCTTTAGGTCGGATTTCTGACTAAAGGAAGGCCTCTAAGATGAAGGGAGGAAAGTTGAGAGGGTATTTGGGTAGAGTTTGGCTGAGCTAAATGGCTTTTAAGGTGTGAATTAGAGAGAAGGGGGAGTGACCTTTTATAAGAGGGGTGAGGAGCACCATAGGAAAAGATAGAAATATTATTTTATAATAAAATAGTTTTTGGTTTTTAATGGCTCCCAAATGGATTAATTAAAGGCTAAGGTGGGTATTACTATTCATAAAGGCTAGTTTGATTGGTCGTTGTGTGTTATAATCTCCATGTTGCGTACAATGCAAGCTATTGCATTATTCAAAGGGAAATGTATCATGGAATCTTGGGGTGTTACATTCTCCCATCCTTTAAATAATTTCTTCCTCGAAATTTCTAGAGTATTAATGCATAAAAAGACTCGGGTGGTTCTTCATCATAAGTTCCTCAGGTTCCCACGTTGCCTCTTTCATCTTATGGTTTCTCCATATAACTTTTACCAGACATGTCGTTCGGTTTCTCAATACTTGTTCTCTCATATCAAGAATCCTGACGAGCTCTTCACAATAAGACATATCGGGTTTCAGTTCTAATTCCTCATAGGTGAGTACATGTGTTGGGTTAGTCATGTATGTTCTTAATAGTGATACGTGGAACACATCGTGAACTATTGAGAGATTTGGCGGAATTTCCAAACGGTAAGATACAGCCCTAAATTCGTTCTAGAATTTTGAAAGGTCTGATGTACCTAGGACTCAATTTTCCCTTATTACTGAAATTTATAACACCCTTCCATGGAGATACCTTCAAGAAAAAATGATCTCCTACCTGAAATTCCAAATCATTCCTTTAGTTATCGGCATAGCTCTTCTACCTACTTTGAGCTGCTTTGATGTGGTTTTGGATTACCTTCACCTTTTCCATCATTTCCTCCACCAGTTTTGGGCATACCAGTTTTCTTTCACCAACATTATCCCAATAGGTTGGTGTGCGACATATCTTTCCATATAACGCTACATATGGTGCCATATGAATACTTGAATGGAATCTATTATTATAAGAAAATTCTACCAGAGGTAAATATTGATCCCACATACCTTGAAAGTCAAGTGAGAAGGATCTCAACATGTCTTCTGAGGTTTTAATTGTCCATTTTTATTGTCCATCAGTTTGGGGGTGGTAGGAAATACTCAAACTAAGTTCAGTATCCAGGGATTTCTGAAAACTTTTCCAGAATCTTGATGTAAAACGGGGATCACGATCAGAAACAATCTATAGTGGTACTCCATGAAGTCTCACAACTTCATTAATATATAGTCTTTCTAGATGTTCAAGTGGTAAATCTTCTCTTATAGCAAGAAAATGTGCTGACTTGATAAGATGATCAACAATGACCCATATTGCATCATTCCTTCTAGGAGTATTTGGTAGTCTCATGAAAAAGTCCATTGAAATATTATCCCATTTCCACTGAGGTATGGGAAGAGGTTGCAGGACTCCTCCAGGCTGTTGCCTTCCAGCTTTCACTTGTTGACAAACCATACATCTTGACACAAAATCAGAAATCTCCCTCTTCATGTTGTCCCACCAAAAATGTTCCTTCAAAACTCTATACATTTTGGTTCTCCTAGGGTGTATAGAGAAATTGGAATTATGAGCATCTTCTAACAATTCCCTTTTTAGATCAGGTATATCAGGAATACAAAGTATCTTCCCAAATTTCAAAATTCCATCATCATACACAAAGTCACTCAATCTCCTGTCATTCACAGCCTTAATCATCTTTTGAAATTCTTCATCATCAGTTTGAGAACTCTTTATCCTTTATATTAAAGATGGTTTGGCAACCATTGGAAAAAGTATCGATGTTTCACCTTCCATGGTAATTACCATATCCATCTTCACTAGATCCATGAAAATAGGATCCCTTTTAACTCTCATCTTTTTCAAAAATCCACGATCCTTTCTACTCAAAGCATCTTCCACCTTATTTTCCTTCCTCGGGTGGTAGTGTATCATGAAATCATAATCCTTGAGTAGTTCAAGCCATCTCATTTACCTCATGTTGAGTTCTTTCTGTGAGAAAATATACTTCAAGCTCTTGTGATCAGTATAAATCTCACATTTTTTACCATATAGATAGTGTCTTCATATCATCAAAACAAATATTACAGTTACTAACTCAAGATCATGAGTAGGATAGTTTTTCTCATGAATTTTTAGCTATCTTGATGCATAGGAAATAACCCTATCATTCTGCATAAGGACACAACCAAGTCCTTTCATTAAAGCGTCACTATAAATAACAAACCCATCATTCCCCGATGGTAGATTCAATATAGGAGCATTGACTAATATTCTCTTAAGTTCTTCAAAACATTTTTCACACTCTTTTGTCCAAACAAATTTAACCCCTTTTCGTTTGAGATTTGTTAACGGCTTAGCCAACAGGGAAAAATTCTGGACGAAACATCGATAATAACCTGTTAAACTAATAAAACTGCATACCTCAGTTATACTTGTCAGTGTTTTCCATTATTGGATTTCCTTGGTCTTTAAAGGATTAAAGGAGATTACATCCTTAGAGACAATATGGCCAAGAAAAGAAATCTCTTGAAGCCATAATTCACACTTTCTAAACTACCCATATAATTCATGTCTTCTCAGAGTTTGCAGGATAATGCGCAAGTGATTTTCATGATTTCCATAGATTTTGGAGTATACCAAGATATCATAAATAAATACCACTACAAATTCATCAAGATATTCCTTGAAAACTTTATTCATTAGATCCATGATGACAGACAGTGCATTAGTCAATCCAAAAGTAATTATTGGAAAATCGTAATACCCATACCTGGTTCGAAATGCTATCTTCGAAATTCCTTCCTTCTTCACACACAACTGATGGTATCTAGATCAAAGGTAAATTTTTGAAAAGTATTGAGCTCCATGCAGTTGGTCAAATAAATCATCAATGCAAGGTAGGGGATACTTGTTCTTTATTGTTATAGCATTGATCTCCCTGTAGTCAATGCACAACCACATAGATCCATCTTTCTGCTTAACAAAAAGGACATGGGCTCCCCATGGAGAAACACTAAGGCGAATAAATCCCTTATTACTCAATTCCTCTAGTTGTTTCTTTAGTTCCACTAATTCCACAGTTTCCATTCTATAAGGGGTCTTCTATATGGGCCTTGATCCAGGAATTAAATCAATGGAAAACTCAATTTCTCGTTCTGGAGGATGTCCAGGTAAATCTTATGGAAACACATCAACATGTTCTTTCACAATAGGTACATCACCTATTTGAACATTCCTTTCCCCACCCACAGTTATTTCATTCTCTTCCTCCCCAATAATTGAATTTAGTTGAGCTACTGGGGGTGGATCTAGATAAGAATTAGGTGGTGACGATTCTTCTCTAAAGATAAGGTGTTCTTTATAATCATCATAAAAAATCATAACCTCATACTTCTTACAATAAATCTTCACATCATGGTCTGAAATCCAATACATACCGAGTATTATATCAAATTCAATCATGGGTATGATGATGAGATCAGCAGATAAAGAACATTTATATGCTCTAATGGGAATGGATTCACAAAACTTTATTGCGATGATACTTCCCTTAGGAGTTTTAACTGAAAACTCCCTTGTTAAATCAAATTGGAAATATCTAATTTTCTTAGAAAACTGAGAAGATATGAAACAATGCAATGATCCAGAATCAAATAAAGTATTTGTTAAACTTGAGGAAACCATTAAATTACCTCCCACCATGTCTTTCAGAGCTTTTACCTTAGTAGTAGTGATAACATAAGCTTAGCCATGATCCCTTGGCCTTTTCTGAGGTAAGTTCCCCTGAAGATTAGGAAATTCATTTTCATAATGTCCCATCTCCCTACAATTATAGCATTGAACATTAGTAGCTTCTTTCTTCCCCTTGCAATCATGAGCTTGGTGGACTTTTTCACCACACTTATAATAGACTCTCATTCCCTCCAAGAAAGTACCAGGGTGTTTCTTCCCACATTTACTACAGGATGGATATTCAACTTTTCCATTCTTCCCTTTATTTCCATTTCCAGAGTGATCAGTAGATATCTTCTTCTCTTGATTTTCTTTAAAGTCATAATACTTAGAGAATTATTTTTCTGTCTTGATAGCACATGAGACAATATCGCCGTACGACGAGAAGGATTGTGAGACTAATGCTCGATGGATAAATAGTTTTAACCCATCAAAGAAATGATTAATCATACTTCTTGGGTTACGTATATAATTTTTTGCATGCCTCGCTAACCTTGTAAAGTTAGCCACATACTTTGCGACATTCTCATCCTCCTTTTGCCTCAGACTTAGAAATTGGCTTTCCATATTTGCTCGATGGTCACGAGGAAAGTATTTTTCTAAGAAAAGCTCTTTAAACACCCTCCATTCCATATTTTATACTTCATCATCTTCCTTTGTGTTTTGAATCAATGACCACCATTGATCAACATCTCCAGTGAGGTGGTAAACTTCCATGATAACTTTTTCCCTTCCACTAATCCCCAAGGCATTGAATATTTTCTCTAAGGAATTTATGCATTGCTCATCTACTAATGGATTTGTACTCCCATTGAATGTTGGTGGTTGTTTCCTCGTGAAGTGATCTAACATTGATCCTCCACGTTGTGGATCCGGGTGCTCCATATGGGTAAGTTTATTATTCATAACCTAAGTGAGTTTTCCCAGTATAGTGATAATCTGATCAGCACCAGTTGTATAACCAACTCCACTATAATTATCTTGAGCATGAGGGCAATCCCTACAAGAAATGTGTGCATTGATATGGTTTCTATTCCTTTCACTAGGTGCCATTTCTAAAAAAATGGCATAAACTAGATCAGTTTATGAATTGAAATACATAATTCTAAACTTGTAAAACACATAACATAAATTGAACAGTTTATGGATATAATACATAATCATAAAAAATGTTTTCTTTGAGGAATTATATACTCATAAACCCTTTATAATGGTTTTTAAAGAAAATGAGAGTTATCCTAATCATATCTATCGGGAGTGTCATAACCAAGAGTGCATCAAGGCCCGTTGTCGTGCACCAGGTCCCATTCGAGTCTAGCTCAAAGCGTTGTTTTCAGGTTTTACCCATAGGTACATCTGTTCCAGAGCCACCTCTACCTACTCGTATACAGACAGGGATTTATTTCTTAGAAAACTCACAAAATCTCAACAATACCAAAATTATAGGAAGTTATTCTATACTAATCCTCAAAGTCTATCTTAGGGATATGTGCTCTAATTAGAGTTTATCTAAATCTAGCTTCCAGAATTTGTACTAAAGATCCTCTAATACCAACTGTAACTCCCCGACCCCAGTTACTTAGAGTCAGTGCATTATTACATAACATTGGAATAATCATACAAGATCAAGTCTTGAAAGACCGAATAGTTTAGTTGCCTTGGAAATACTAGATACATTCATAAGTCTTATATTAAATCATAAAGTGAAAAACTAAAACAACATAGTCTCCATAGTTCACACTCATATCCCCTCAGACTATCCCTATAAGTTAGTTATAAAATACTTCTTCACATCCTGGGGAAAATAAAACATAGAAAGGGGTGAGCTCTGATGCTCAATAAGGATAACAATATAACGAAAACTTTCATAAATAACCATAAACATTTAAGGCAATGTATAACTAAAACAAAAGCCTTTTAAACTTGAACTTCAACATAAAATGGCAAAAATAAAATGAAATAATTCCATTTAATTATTCACATGGATATTCTACTAGTCGGATAATATCATGCAATATCAATAAACACATTCATAATGATGGAATTTATAATTCCAGAATATCATAACCACATATCCATGGCCTTGTTCCAAGAATACAAATAATATTTTTCCAAGACCTCGTTCCAAGACACTAGTTTGTCTCATGAGACCTACCGATGCATCGAGGAGCTATAGCGGGCTCCACCCTTCACTTACTAAGTCCAATGCATTCCTCATATGAACAGGTTTAAACATAACATAAACATTTGTATTAAAAATAGAATAAGAAATGTCAATAATTTATCCATAAACCATGAATGGTATAAAAATAACACATCTACAGTCAAACATATCACAAAACCCTCAATACAATATGGAAGTTTTGTATCATAATAAATCAACTTCAAATAATCTTAAAATCCATCAAAGGATGTTGACATAGATGAAATCAAAACTGTTTAAGATAAATATATCTTTTTTGAAATCATTTAAAAGTCATATAATTATAAAATAAAACATTTACTTTGAAAATATTCTTATAATATTGTAAGGTAAGATTTGACTATTTTATAATGGCAGAAAATAGCTGCACTCGCCGTATAAGTTAAAAAAACATTCTTACCTTAATTTTTTCAAAAAGGTTACAAATGACCTTGTTTGGGAAATGATGGAAAGATTCATTTATAAACATCTTATAAAAATTCAAAAAAGGGTATAAAATACTGTAACCTATAGTCTATAAACTATTAATAATTTTTTTTAATACATTTTTAAGAAATATGGATGTGGATGATAAAGAGGTCCGAGTAGATACTTACGTATAAACAACCTCAGGTAATGAATAAATTATAGAATTAACCCTTACCTTGTACTTTTCCTTGGTCAAGGGTAGGTTAAACTCCTGTATAATGGTTAAATAATTGTTATTAAATTATAAAAGAATCATATGCATTAATATGATATCATATATGATATTTTAACATTTCTTTGTTAAAAATATTTTAGTATTATCGTTGTTTCGGGTGTTAACGGATTCGTTTTCCTTTATATTATTTGTTATGTGAGTCATATTTGTTATGTATGGGATGTATATTATTCATATTCAGAATTATATCAAGTCTTCAAACATTATTTTCAATCATCTAATGAAAATTATTCTTAAATGGATACGATGGGGAATGAATCTCATCGCGTTCGTGGAGACAGTAATCCGTATGTACGCACGAGCGAAAATATCATTATTTTGTTATTAAAATAATATACAATTGGAAGGTATATCATCATTATCATATTATATTTATTATTTACATAAATTACACATCATTATTATACCCATCCAAATAATAATGTATTGAATAACAATTACACCACGATGTGGAGACGGTAAGTCGTACGTACACACGTATGGTGACATGTCATTCAAAGGAATGATAGAATATTGAATTTGGTTGTACCATATTTATAATAACATCACAGAATATAGAATATACTAGAGGTATTATTTTAGGATGGAAACAACAAAGAGAAAGGAAGCGGAAGAAGAAAGAAACTTGAAAGAGGTGGTGATATTTTTACCTCTTCTTCGGGTTCTTATTTTTGATTTGATCAAAAAGACTCCTTAGGCTTGCTTTCTGACTAAAGGAAGGCCTATGAGATGAAAATAGGATAGTTGAGAGGGTATTTGGGAATATGTTGTCTGATCCAAATGGCATTGAAGGTGTGAATTAGAGAGAAAGGGGAGTTCCCTTTTATAAGAGGGGTGAGGGGCACCTTAGTAAAAGCTAGAAATATTATTTTATAATTAAATAATTTTCGGTTTATAATGGCTCAAAAATGGATTATTTAAAGGCTAATTTGGGGATGGGTCGAAAACCACTCAACCAATAGGTTTTAGGCAGGTTTGGGTCACTATATTAACTTTATCTTTTAGATTTAACTCTTAGTTAAATAGTTTGACATTTACCATGTCTCTTTGTATTTTTATATTATATGGTGAATAAACATACTATATACTTCTAAGAGAACCCCAAGTGGTTCATGAATGATACAAATATCATTATATAAGTCTTTTGGATGAACCTTAGAGTTTTAGGAATAGAATATCAATTAATAATATAATATTTGTTTTAAGAACTCTTTTATGTCTATTTTGACATTATTTTGTATTTTGTTTTTGCTAAATTCATAATAACATTATTTCTTCGAAAAAATTCATATAAACAACCCTAATATATCATATTAACCTAGAAAATTATTCTAATTCATAAAATGTCTCAAATTGCATTTATTTGTATATTCATAATATCAATTATTTTAATATTTCATTAATTAGGTAATTACTGCATCATCATTGAGTCATAAATAAATTAAATTATTTAATGTCTAAAAAATATAAATAAAATAAAATTATGTAGTAAATAATTTTATATTTATAATGAATATTCATAGTAGAATTTATCTTATGTATAACCTTATATTAAAAATGGTTTAGTTGATAAAATTTGATTTTAACTCTTTTAACTCTTCTTTAAATAAAATAATAATAAGTGTCCTAATCTAATCCAAGTGGAACAAAAAGGTTCATATTTTATTCATAAGGTTGTTTTGGGTCTAACTATACTTATCCAATAGAATTAGGACATGTGTCAGGATAATAATAATATCATTTTTACCCTTAATTACCCTATTTACTTTTAATCATGGTAAATAAAAGTAAAAAGTTATTATTCACCAAAAATTATTTTTATCTTATTGAACCACATTTTATTATTTCATATTAACTGTGTCTCTCAGATATTTAAAATTACACTCACAGAAGCAGTAAAATTAAGTTTTATATGAATTTACAAATTCTCCTAGGAGGTGGGTAAAAGACGGTGAACAGTTCATTAAAATTTTTATATATCTAAAATTATTATAAACTAACTCCAATGAATTACATTGAAATTATATAGGTATTATGTATCTATTTTTATCTAAAATAAATTTAAATAAAATAAATAATTATTTAAATAAAAATTCAATTTTAAACTATAACTCATTGTTTTTCACTATTCATTAAAAATTGAATGTTTTCAAAAAAATACAAAAAATTCACCCTAAGCTAATTTCGATATTCCTAATCCAAAAATGAAGTCCGTTTTGAAAGATAAAATTTATAAAATATCAAAAGGTGGGTATTACTATTCATAATGGTTAGTTTGATTGGTCGTGGTGTGTTAGAATCTCGAAATTCGGTACAATGCAAGCTATTGCATTATTCAAAGGGAAATGTACTGTGGAATATTGTGGTGTTACAAAACCAAAGGAACCAAGGTTAAACCCATATTAGGGCAAACAATCCTCTAAAAAGATAAGAAAAAAAGGAAGAGGAAAGAATAACCCATGTAGAATGTGAAAATAAAGGAATAAAGGTCTTATTTGATGATTCATAAAAGATCCGCACTAAAAAACATCGTGATTTGTTGCTCCAAGGTAGCCAATAGGATAAGATGAGGCACCTAGGGTAGGAAATACCGAGTGGGGAAGAAAAGAGGTGGATTTGTGTTAAAACAACGGGACTATATAAAAGAAAATTCCATATTTTTAATGACCTATAAAGGATGGATGATTTGGACACACAATTTTCTATACCATGTGGAAACCATGAATCCCTCTCTGTATAAGGAGTAACGAGGCCACACGATTCTTGTGGGGTGTCTGCACGCTCGTTCAGTTGACCGTTCACCTCAGACAAAACCATTGATATAGTCACATGGTTAGCCCCACTCCTGTATGTTAGGTCATGCGGCCTGGACAATCCCACTATTTAGGAAACATAGTCTCTCATAGGGAAGTTCACAGTTCCTCTTAAACTTGCACCAACAGTGTTCCACATTCTATTGAGTTTGAACACTCTATTTTTCACCAAAACAATTGGGAATACTAATGAAACAATGTAATACCAAAATATAAAATATAAATCCCTAAAAATATTATCACTAATGTGAAATTTAGGTTCAATTTACATCATCACTTATTCTTACATTGTAGGATTTAGGAAAATTTTATGTGATCTATTATAAGGCATCTGGATCTGGGATGGGATACGTTATCATGTAGGGATATCATGTTTTAGCTTATGACTTACGATCTTTATGGGACCATGTGAATAATTAAATTAAAAAATTATTTGTAATTAGCTATTTTTTTATATTCATTAAAGACATGGAATAATTATCTTTTATTGTGAGAAATTTATGGTTTTCATGGTTCAAGAAATATTGAAATGCATTTTCTTTAAAATAGATTTTAATTTTAAGGTAGTAAAGATCGATGTAATATCATCATATGTATGACTTTGACCTGATGTATATAGTGGGTAAAGGGAATTATGTGGCTGATGTATTAGTATGAGTTCATATAGTCAATTTCTAAATAATATTCAGACCAATGGAAACTATTGACAGTCATAGTAGATATAAATCTATATTGTAGTGAAAAAATTGATGTTGGTTTTCTTTCCAACTTATTCTATTCATGAATTCATTTAATATGTTAAAGATACTCAAAAATTAGATATTGAATGTTTGACCTTGATTTCATAACTCAATATTGGGGATATTATTGAGGTATTAATGTTATATAGTAGAAC
Source organism: Viscum album (assembly GCA_963277665.1). NCBI lineage: Eukaryota > Viridiplantae > Streptophyta > Magnoliopsida > Santalales > Viscaceae > Viscum > Viscum album. The sequence continues at coordinate 601,826,455 of OY728155.1, read as the reverse complement.
TATGATGAATTTTAGATATTGGATTTTGGTTCCACTAACCTATAAATAACATCTTTTTTTCAGGCCACCATCATTTGAGATTGGATTTTCATCTTGGAATCCATAAGATGTATAAATTGATGAGAGAAAAATTTTGGTCAGATGGAATGAATATAATGGTTGTGGACTTTTTCTTGATATTCTTCTCCCGTCTTTAAATAAAGGAAGAGCATTAACAACTAGCTAGTATATTGAAATGTTTACCTATACCAATGTGGAAATGTGATAAAATAACTATGGATTTTGTTACAAGTCTACCAAAAATGGTCTGGAAATACGATGTCATATGGGTTATTACAGATTGGCCCCTGATGTAGACCCACTTCAATACAATTTAGGAATATAATATCATGGAAAACTTGTCTAAATTCTATATTTTGGAAATTATAGAGTTTTATGGAATACCTATTTCAATTATGTTTGATCTGGAACCCAGGTTTACATCATGGTTTTCCAAATACTTACAAAAATCCCTTTGATCCTAGTTGAACATTATTATATCATATCATCCTCCAACTAATGGAATGTCCGATAAGAAAATATAAACATTAGAGGATAAACCTATAGCTTGTATCATATATTTTAGAGTATCATGAGAGGAGAATATGTTGGTAGTATAGTTCTCTTACAATAAAAGTTACCAGGACATGATATACTTGTATCCTTTCAAATCATTGTATGTTCATCCTTTTCATTGTACACTTTATGGGTGTAAATGGATGAAACTACACTTATCGACCCTAACATTGGGTATGATAAGGTGGAGAAAATTTATATGATCAGAAATTAGATGGTGGTGGATCAAAGTCATCAGAAATTGTATGTATAACACTATCACTGACTGTTATCATTTGAGGTGGGTGATCAGGTTTTCTTGTAAATATCTATAAGGCTATGGAATAGACATTTTGGTATTAAAGTCAAGTTATATCCTCAGTACATTGGCCCTTTTGAGATACATGAATGAGTTGGTGATGTGGATTATATTTTGGCTCTATCATTAAGATTTATTTCTATGCATAATGTGTTTCATGTATCTCAATTAATGAAGTACCAACCTCATCCCAGCCATGTGATTTTATGGGGCCCTTTTGATCTTGATTTAGATGATATATTGATTTATATGTAAATATATATTTTTTATTGGTAAGTGCGACTCGTAAGTGGGAAAATTAGAAAAATGGTATGTGCTTATGGAAGACTGGTTAGATTTATAGAGATACATAGGTACATGAGAAGGATATGTTTGAACAATGGCCTGAGATATTCCATGTCAATGTCAGTCTCCAACTTTTTGACGATAGAAAGACCAATGGTTAGGAGGATGTAAAAAAATCAAGTACTTTTCCCTTTTATTGATTATTTATTAATTTATATAAAACATGGGTTGAGTTTTGGGAGTTTCTCATTGGTTTTTGGGAGTTCTAGAATGTGTATGGATTGGATAAGGTTTGATCATGGTTAGTAGAAATCATGAACTATCTCCAAGAAACCATGCGAGAAGATACTAGGAGTCACTAGGAAAGCACATGGTTAGTACACAGTGTTATCGAACCATAAAGACACCTATGTGACATCCAATAGTATCATGTAATTTTCACATCATCTTCTAAACAATATAGAATATCCATGTAGTTCATTGGGTTTTTTCTAGTAGCATGCGCATGATTGGTGCATATGTTAACAAATAGTGTGGCCTAACTGTGTTATGGGAATTAAATTCTTTTAAAATGAGTCATTAACTCATAATAAGGCCCCAAAACTCTCATTTTTATCCTATTATTCCTAGATCTCACACTCCTCTCCTCCTTTAGTCACCCTTATAAATTCCCTTTGATCAAAAAGTGGATTTGATTACTCATAGTGTGTAGGATCTACATAATCAAGGGAAATTCATTTTTCTTCTATTTTCTCTATAGATTTACAATTTTACTATCTCTCTGATCTATAGATATAATCTATAAAATATAAATTTATGTGATATGATTTCAATATTTAATAGATCTTGTCATATATAATGATGGAAGGTTTTCTAAGCATAGATCTTGAGGGTCTCTTAGTGTCATTCTCCATTTCCGTCATTCATTGAGAGGTTGGTGGATTATATATCATCTATACATATTATAGAACTTGAAGAATTTGTTTTATTTAAATGTTTTTATTATATTTTATATGAAAACATTGAATGATTTATTAAAGAAATCATTTTTTGTTTATGTTTTTGGAAATAAGGGAATTTGGTTGGAATCTAGAAAACACCATTTTTATAATTTTAAATTATGGTTTTAAAATTATGTTTTTGATTAAAGGGAATTTTTTGAGACATTTTAAAAAGAAGAAATGTTTTAAGTGGGTTAAATTGATGTGGAATTTAGTATGGATTATATGGTGGTGTGTATTTATATTACATTATATGGGGCCTTGTTGAAATAGACTTTTTTCATGGTGTGAAAGGTGTATTATCACATGGGACTAATCACCTTGTGAATAATTAGTGTAGGATAAGAGACCAAACATGAGAATGGAACTTACATTAAAAATTCACGAGTCTATGTTTGTGATATATGGATGGGTATTCTAGTAGGAAAAAATTAAATGATAAATTGATTTATTTCAGTTATCTGTGATTAAATTGATTTCCTTATAATAAAATATTTTGAGATTCTCACCCTCAATTTGTTTATTCTTAATTACATTATAAAATTATGTTTTATGAAATGTTATAACAAGTTCATGTCCTAGAAAAATGTGTTGGGAACTCTCTGGGTATTGTAATTGAGTTTTATTATCACCCTCTTCTTGGGAACTTTAGTGTGTTTGTAGATTTTATGTATCAAGATAGAGGAAAGGGAAACATTTCTTATTTCTCTTGTGATGAATCTTGATTCCCTAGGAATATAAGGTAGAGTTAGATCTTGGATCTAGTTTGGGTGATTCTTAGGATAATGCCACTTTGGTATGATTTAGTCATGTTCTCTTTTAATCATTTCAATTTTATATCTTTTATTTCAATTTTCACTCTCATGTTGTTGTTTTATTGGTTTTTTCTTTTGTTTTGTTCACTTAATACTCATGTAAAACATAGTTGGTTTGGATGTTTTTATTTTGTATTATCATGTTTTTTTTCTAAAGTGCATATGTTCCCCCATTGTTCTCTTAATCCGTTGGAATTTGTTTACATCCTTTGGGTTTTTAGTATTTCATGTAAGGTTAGTGGCACTCTGTCACCTATCAAGCCAATGAGTTAGGATGGGATGTTACAAATGGAATGAAAATTTTCAGACATCATATACAGAATACCAAGGCCTAGTTCCAATACACCATACCTGAATGAGTATGGATTACACTGAATAATAAACTATTTTTTTCTCATGAGAACATCTGATACATCAAGTGGTTATATAATTTTAGGTACCACCCATCAATTATTAATTCCAATACATCAATTATATAAAGACAATGAATTGGAAATTTATATCATATTATTCCCTAAGTAACCTCATACATAATCATGGATACATAATCAATAATTATCCACAAATAAATAGTATATATATATATAGTAAATGTTTAACCATTCAATGGAATAATGTGGCTAACTCTGTGAATATAAAACAATAGGAAATTCATAATGCAATGGAAAGTAACATTTTAGATAAAATTATTATAATGTAGTAGAGAGGGTTATATTCATTGTAACGACCCAAAGTTTTTTCAATGGAGATTCCCTTATTATAATTATGTCATAAAATAACATGAAAACACAAAATAATGAACTAATAAGTGATGAGTGACCTTTAAACATAAGTTTGTCACTTCAGTGTTTTGAATTTTGAAAATCTGACATACACGGTTGTGTTCAGGATGATTTTTGGAGTCTAATGAAACAAAAATATTTTTTGATGAATAGTTACCTACCCTTATGAATAGTAACATACCCTTATGAATAGTAATATGACCCTTATGAATATTAAATCATACAACATAAGAGTAACATTACCTATAAATAATTAAATAAAATTTAGTCATCTTAGAAAAGTGACAATTTGACCTTAGTAAACATTTTGGAATTTTGTAAGTCATAAATAATTAATTATAATTAATTAATTAATTTAAAAGAATATTTATTTCCCTAAAATGTATTCATAAATTATTGAATCTATGTCTTATAGTTTTTAGATAATTTTATAAGACCCTACGTAATTTTTGAAAGCACTATAAAATCAGTTTTAATCTTAAAAACTATTTTTTTAAAGTAAATTATGATTTTAATTAAATATTAAATTAATAATATTTAGAAAATTATTCTTGAAAAATTAAATTCATTTTTGGATTCTACACGTCGAAAAATGGTTGGGGTAAAGTTTTGGGATTTTTCTAAGTTACTTGAATTTTTGATGAATAGTGAAATACCATAATTTACAAAATAAGCTGAATAAGGTAATTATTTGGTTATGTGTGATGTTCTGCTGATATAAGCCCACTTGGTTCGGGATTACATTATAAAATTACTATTCTTGTTCGTTCAAAACTTACTATTCCCTGTCTTGTGGGGAAATAATAAACTAATCAATTTTATATTAAGGAAACACATCTCCCCTCCACTATAAAAGCCACCATTCGCTCCCTCTTTTCCTCACACCTATCAAGCTCCAAGCCTTCTCTAAACTCGGCCCAAAAATCTTCCCTAGCCCCTTCCCCACGTCCAAAAGCTGATAGTATCATCAATATACCAATCCTAGCTTCCTTAAAGAGGATCTCAAGAGGAAGATTTAAGAGGTTATTTCCTTCCCTCTTCTCCTTTAATTTTCTTTTCAAGTTCAAGTTCATTTCTCGATCTCTCCCCACATATCTTCATCCAAATTTTATTGTAAATCTAGTATTATACATATACTATAATTTTATGATTCTAATGGGATATTATATCACCCCACCCCCTTTCCCTCTTCTTTTTATTTTATTAAAGAGAACGTTGTTCATGAGGTGTTAATTTATCACCTTCAAAAACGACATGCTCTCTTCTTCCATTTCTACCGTCAGATCTGGCCATGAAACCATTTTTATGGTTGAACCAGAATATTTTATGTGTAATATTTTCTATTTAAAGTTCTGGAAATAACCTATGGACATATTACTAAGTGATAAGTTAAAACAAGTTCATTATGATCCAAAAACCGCCCAAATTGACCCAAATAACCACCATTTAATTATTATATAATGATTCATCCAAATTGATCTAATGTAATTAATTATAAAATAATTGAATATCCTGTAATATCATTAATTACATGTAATTTAATTTCTGGATGTTTACTCATGTTCTACCCAAACTTCAATTTAAGAATACAAGTGAACCACCCAAGAAAAACCATAAAAACAAACATCCCCGAACAATGTTTTTAAACTCTATAAGTCATACAAAGGAACATAATATGACATAATGAAACCATAATTAAACCTATTAATGTAAACATGGTCCTGGATTTATAATTAATGAATATAATTTCATTATACAGGACATTAAAGTGAAGGAAGCATTCGGGTACAAGGTAAGGGGAAATCTCGAACCCAATTTTCTTTCTTCAGGTTCTCCCTCTTTCACTCCATTTTTGATATGGTTACTCCTAAAAGATCATTTTTTCATCATTTCCTATAATTTTCATGGATATACATGTTTTTTCACTGGTTTTTATGTCCAACAAAATGTTTTCCAAAAGAACTCTTCTTTTAAGAACACCCCTTTTACTTCTCACTCAAAGTGAACGGTTCTTGTAACATGTATGTTATTCCCCCTTTATTTTGGGAACCCAAAGCTTATGAATGTGTTATTATGAGATGAAACCCATTCCTTTTCATGGGTTAATTATGTTAATTTATGTTATATGTTCATTGTGGCAAGCATGATAAATGATAATGTTATGATGTGACCGGTGTGCCCGGAATTATATAGCGCAATATGAATGTTTAAATGTGATGGGTGTGCCCGAAATTATATAGCGCTCCAATGAATTGGGTAAAGTGATGAATCTCATGAGTAAATGTTAAATGATGTGTGAACAAGATGCTAGCTTGTTTCACATGTATGTGTGGTAGTTAACCACTAAGACATGATGTTTCATTTTTATGCATTGCCACATTTCAAGTCTTTTATTTATGCTCCTCTCATGTTCATGATCTTTTGCCTATGTCATGATTATGCTCACCCCATGATATATTGTTCTTATCTATCTTCTTACTGGGTTTTATCTCACCCCTTTTTATGTATATCCTCAGGTGGGTACATGTACTAAGGATAGGACAACTGCCAATAAGAAGCTATAGAAGAAGAAATTAAATGAATGTTTATGCTTGATGTTGTATTTGTTATGCATGGTCCTAGTTTTCCCAAGACACTAAAACTTTGGATCCTATATGTTTAATTCTATTTTGTTGTTTATCTTTAAAATTATGTAATAGTAAAGTAAGAAAAGGTTGGGTCGCTATAGTTGGTATCAGAGGAAAGGTTTAGTTAATTTGGGAATTAGGATTAGTGAACCCTAGGTAAAACTTATAGTATGAGATTAAGTACAAATATGCACACAAGAACATATACCTAGTGATCCCATATGTTATGTTTTTGGTATAATTTTTTATATGAATAAGTTATTCATGACTTGTTTACTTATGTTTTGTTCTAACCTTTTCTATTTTAGAAAATGGTGGGAACCAGGAGAAATCAGGCCAACAAATCATGCGAGGGCCAATGCAACAATTTCCCGAATGACATCCCCAATGATTTGGGAGGTGGAGTTCAAATCTTCATGGGAAGGCTTACCCAATTATCCCAGGTTATGAGTAATAACCATAATAATGGGGAACGTCCTCCTTCACCAAAGAGGGAGAAACTAGCTATCGAATGTTTTATGCGGCAACGACCACTAACGTTTTGTGGATATTACGATCCACTAGCTGCAGAACAGTGGGTTAAATCCATGGAGAAGATCTTTTCTGTACTTCACTGTTCTGATATAGAGAAGTTGACTCTAGCCATTTATCGTCTAGATGGAGAAGCTGATCAATGGTGGGCTTTGATTAAGAATACCAAGCCAAGGGAGGAAATTGAAGAGATGGAATGGGAAGACTTTAAGATAATGTTTCTTAATAAGTAATTCCCATGAACTCTTTGCATGAAGATGGAGAGAGAATTTATAGAGCTCAAGAAAAAAGAAAGAGAATCTATCACTACCTATGAAGCGAATTTCACAAGGCTTGAAAGGTACGCTTTAGGTTTTGTTATCAACAATGATAGAAAAATTGATAGATTCTTTATTGTATTAAAACCACACATTCGAAAGGATCTCGCAATTCGAGACTTTGGGAGTTATGGAGAATTTTTTCGGTGTGCTCTGAAGGTGGAGACGGAGTTTGGAGAATGGTTCCATGTCTATGGTGATAAGAAAATAAAGGTGGAGTTTCAAGCTGGTGGATCTAATGATAAAGGTGGGAAGAAAACTCAACGACCCACATGCCAAAAATGTGGGAAGTTGCACAATGGGAACTGACTCAAAGGGACGGGGAAATGATTTAAGTGTGGGAAAGAAGGAAACCAAGCTCAAGAGTGTCAAAAATACACGAAAAGGAAGGAAAATTTAGCCGATGAAAGGAGAGAACCACCCATGGTTCAATGCTACAACTGTAGGGACCTAGGGAACTATGAAAACCAGTGCACTAAACCTCGAGCTCTTGAGGGTAATCAGCATCAACAACCACCAAAGCCAAAGGAACAAGGGAAGGCTTATGCCATCACTACTGCGGAGGTGGAACATGATAATGAAGTCGTACAAGGTACACTTCCTATTCACTCAAGAATGGAAAAAGTCTTATTTGATTCTCGTTCTACGCATTACTTTATATCTTGCAAGTTTTCTAGAACTATCGAATCTAAGCCCCGAAACCTTGAAGTAGAGATATCTGTAAAAACACCAAGTGGTGCAATCATTCCAACCCAAGTGTTTGACTCTTCTCCTGTTGGCATATGTGGGAAGATTCTTCCGTAAAATCTCTTAATACTTCCCTTGGTGGAATTCGACGCTATAATTGGAATGGATTGGCTCTCATTATATAGATCACATATCAATTGTCGGGAAAAGGAAATATCTTTTCATATTCCAAACCGTCCCATGCTCCTCTACAAATGAAAGGAAGATCATGAATCTCCTTTAAAAAATCCTTCAATGGTGTGGGTGTTGATTCCCTATGAAGAAGCATACCTCTCCCAAATGGTTGAGTCAAAGGAAAGTTCCAACATTGAGTAAATGCCCATCGTGAGGGGAATACGACGATGTATTTCACAAAGAGTTACCTGGAATTCACCTAGATTGTGAGGTAGAGTTCACAATTTAACTCATACCTGGATCTACTCCTATCTCGAAGTGCCCCTATAGGATGGATCCTATCGAACTGGAGGAGTTAAAGAAGGATCTTCAAGAGCATCTGGACAAAGGGTTCATATGCCCTAGTGCATCACCTTGGGGTGCGCCAGTGCTCTTTGTGAAGAAGAAGGATGGAACAATGCGGTTGTGTATCGATTATCAGGAACTCAACAAGATCACCATAAAGAACAAGTATCCTCTTCTAAGGATTGATGAATTGTTCGATCAGTTAAGAGGAGCTCAATAATTCTCAAAGGCGGATCTTCGTTCTGGATATCATCAGGTAAAGGTAAAGAAGGAAGATATTTAGAAGACTACCTTATGTACAAGGGATGGGCACTATGAGTTTTTGGTGATGCCATTTAGAATTACTAATGCCCCTGCAATCTTCATGGATTTGATGAATAGAGTCTTTAGACATTACCTCGACAAATTTGTGGTAGTGTTTATCGACAATATTCTCATCTACTCCAAGAGCAAGGAAGAACATGAAGAACATCTAAGACTTGTGTTGGCGACATTGAGAAAGGAGAAGTTGTATGCCAAGTTCAGCAAGTGTGACTTTTGGATGAATCAAGTCACGTTCTTGGGACATGTGATCACAAGTGAGGGAATTTCTGTAGAACCTTCAAAGACAAAGGCGATTGAGGAATGGCCCAAGCCCTCTTGTGTCACATAAATCTGTAGTTTTTTTGGATTAGCTGGGTACTACCAATGTTTTGTGAGAAACTTCTCACGATTGTCAAGCCCGCTAACTAAGTTAACAAGGAAAGTGGTAAATTATGTCTAGATGAAAGAATGTGAGGGAACCTTCAAGGAGCTAAAGAGAAGGCTGATCACTGCACCTGTACTCACACTACCAAAAAGTGGAGAAAGTTTTGTGATATACAGTGATGCTTCAAAGAAAGGCTTAAGTTGTGTACTCATGAAAAATGATAATGTGATAGCCCACGCCTCACAAAAGTTGAAGTTCCATGAGCAGAACTACCTAACGCATGATCTAGAGCTGGCAGCCATGATTTTTGCCGTGAAAATATAGTGGAACTACCTTTATGGTGAGAAGTGTGACATATACACCGACCAAAAGAGCCTAAAGTATATATTCACACAAAAGTAGCTCAACATGCGTCAAAGGAGATGGTTAGAGCTAATCAAGGATTATGATTGCTCTATTCACTATCATCCTGGAAAGGAAAACAAGGTAGCTGATGCTCTAAGCAGGAAAGAACCTGCTACTCTATCCATGTTGTGGATTGAGAAATACCCAATCTTCTTGGATATGCAAAGAATGTATTTGGAAATCATAAGGGCAAGGGATACATCCTACCTTGCCCAAATGATTGCGCAACCATCCATCCAAGAGAATAATAAGGAAGCACAAAGGGATGATGAGGAGATACAAAAGAGGGTGAATGCAGTAAAGGAAGGGAAGCTACAAGAGTTCCATATCGACGATGATGGTGTGATTCAGTTTGGAATGTGGATTTGTGTGCCTTCATCACCTGGGATTAAGAAGGAGCTATTGGATAATGCACATAGCTCAATTTTCACTATCCATCCTGGGAGTACCAAGATGTACCGTGATCTCCAGGAACACTTCTGGTGGGATAACATGAAGAAGGAAATTGCGGAATATATATCAAGGTGCTTGGTATGTTAGCAAGTTAAAGCTGAGCGACAAAAGTCCAAAGGTATGATGCAGCCATTGCCTATACCCATGTGGAACTGGGAAAATGTTACTATGGAATTTGTCACAGGTCTCCCGAAGACGTCAAAGGGAAATAATGGGATATGGGTTGTGGTTGATCTACTCACCAAGACTGCCCATTTTATCGCTATTCGGGAAGACCTATTACTTGAACAACTTGAAAAGATATATGTGAAGGAATTGGTGAGACTGTATGGTGTTCCACTCTAAATTGTCTCTGACCGTGATCCAAGGCTCACATCTAAATTCTGGAGGAGCCTTCAACATGCTTTGAGTACTGAATTAAATTTCATCATGACCTATCACCCCCAAACTGATGGCCAGTATGAAAGGACTATTCAGACGCTTGAAGATATGCTAAGAGCCTGCTCTCTTGAATTCAAAGGTGGTTGGGATCAGAATCTCCAATTGGTTGAGTTCTCATAAAACAATAGCTTCCACTCGAGTATTCAGATGGCTCCGTATGAATCTCTTTATGGGAAGTGATGTAGAACTCCAACCTGTTGGGATGAAGTTGGAGAAAGAAAGCTACTTGGGCCCGATCTTGTTCAAGAGATGACCGAGAAGGTTCATGTCATCCAGAAACACATCAAAGATGCTCAAAGTCGGCAAAAGAGCTATGTTGACAACCATCTAAGGGACTTGGAGTTCGATGTTAGAGATAAAGTCTTCCTTCGAATATATCCATGGAAGAGAGTCATGCGATTCGGGAAGAAAGGGAAGTTAAGACCAAGGTACATTGGCCCCTTTGATATCCTTGACCGCATAGGAGCCATGGCCTATCGTCTAGCACTTCCACCAAATATGGCTCAAGTTCATGATGTGTTCCATGTATCACTACTGAGGAAGTACATACCAGACCCCTCACAAGTACTAAACTTAGAGGTGGTGCAGCTGGAAGATGATCTATCCTATGAGGAGCAACCAGTAAAGATTATGGATCGAAGAGATAAGGTTCTACGCAACAAGACAACCCATCTTTTCAAAGTGTTGTGGAGGACCATAAGTTTGACGAAGTAACTTGGGAACCAGAAGAGGCAATGAAGGAGAAGTACCCTCACCTTTTTGTGTAAAGTGAAATTTTGGGGGTGAAATTTCTTAAGGGGGGAAGAATGTAACGACCCAAAGTTTTTTAAATGGAAATTACCTTCTTATAATTATGTCATAAAATAACATGAAAACACAAGATAATGAACTAATAAGTGATGAGTGACCTTTAAACATAAGTTTGTCACTTCAGTGTTTGGAATTTTGAAAATCTGACATACACGGTTGTGTTCAGGATGATTTTTGGAGTCTAATGAAACAAAAATAAATTTTGGTGAATAGTGACCTACCCTTATGAATAGTAACATACCCTTATGAATAGTAATATGACCTTTATGAATAGTAAACCATCCAACATAAGAGTAACATTACCTATGAATAATTAAATAAAATTTAGTCATCTTAGAAAGTGACAATTTGACCTTAGTAAACGTTTTGGTATTTTGTAAGTCATATATAATTAATTATAATTAATTAATTAATTTAAAAGAATATTTATTTCCCTAAAATGTATTCATAAATTATTGAATCTGTGTCTTATAGTTTTTAGATAATTTTATAAGACCCAACGTAATTTTTGAAAGCACTATAAAATCAGTTTTAATCTTAAAAACTGTTTTTAAAGTAAATTATGATTTTAATTAAATATTAAATTAATAATATTTATAAAATTATTCTAGAAAAATGGAATTCATTTTTGGATTCTACACGTCAAAAAATGGTTGGGGTAAAGTTTTGGTATTTTTCTGAGATACTAGAATTTTTTATGAATAGTAAAATACCGTAATTTACAAAATAAGCTAAATAAGGTAATTATTGGGTCATGTGTGATGTTCCGCTGATGTAAACCCACTTGGTTCGGGATAAAATTATACAATTACTATTCTTGGTCTTTCAGAACTTACAATTCTTTATCTTGTGGGGAAATAATAAACTAATCAATTTTATATTAAGGAAACCCCTCTCCCCCCCACTATAAAAGCCACCCTTCACTCCCTCCTTTCCTCACACCTCTCAAGCTCCAAGCCTTCTCTAAACTCTTCCCAAACATCTTCCCTAGCCCCTACCCCACGTCAAAAATCTTCTGGTCTCATCAAAAGACCAATCCTAGCTTTCTGAAAGAGGATCTCAAGAGGAAGATTTAAGAGGTAATTTCCTTCCCTCTTCTCCTCTAATTTCCTTTCAAGTTCAAGTTCATTTCTCGATCTCTCCCCACCCATCTTCATCAAAATTGTATTTTAACTCTAGTATTATAGATATAATGTAATTTTATGATTTTAATGGGATATTATATCACCCCACCCTATTTCCCTCTTCCTTTTATTTTATTAAAGAGAACATTGTTCATGAGGTGTTAATTTATCACCTTCAAAAACGACATGCTCTCTTCTTCCATTTCTACCTTCAGATCTGGTCATGAAATCACTTTTATGGTTCAACCAGAATATTTTATGTGTTTTATGTTCTATTTAAAGTTCTAGAAATAACCTATGGACATATGAATAAGTGATAAGTTAAAACAAGTTCATTGTGATCCAAAAACCGCCCAAATTGACCCAAATAACCATCATTTAATTCTTATATAATGATTCATCCACATGGATCTAATTTAATTCATTATAAAATCATTAAATCTTCTGTAATATCATTAATGACATGTAATTTCATTTCTGTATGTTTACTCATGTTCTACCCAAACTTCAATTTAAGAATACAAGTGAATCACCCATGAAAAAACATAAAAACAAACATCCCCGAACAATGTTTTTAAACTCTATAAGTCATCCAAAGGAACATAATATGACATAATGAAACCAGAATGAACCCTATTAATGTAAACATGGTTCTGGATTTCTAATAAATGAATATAATGTCATTATACAAGACATTAAAGAGAAGTAATCATTTGGGTACAATGTAAGGGGAAATCTCGAACCCAATTTTCTTCCTTCGGGTTCTCCCTCTTTCACTCCATTTTTATATGGTTACTCCTCAAAGATCATTTGTTCATAATTTCCTTTACTTTAATGGGATATACATGTTTTTCACTGGTTTTTATGTCCAACAAAATGTTTTCCAAAAGAACTCTTCTTTTAATAACGCCCCTTTTACTTCCCACTCAAAGTGAACGATTCTTGTAACATGTCTGTTATTCCCCCTTTCTTTTGGGAACCCAAAGCTTATGAATGTGTTATTATTAGATGAAACCCATTCCTTTTCATGGGTTCATTATGGTAATTTATGTTATATTTTCATTTTGGCAAGCATGATAAATGATAATGTTATGATGTGACGGGTGCGCCCGGAATTATATAGCGCAATATGAATGTTTAAATGTGACGGGTGCGCCCGGAATTATATAGAGCTCCAATGCATTGGGTAAAGTGATGAATCTCATTAGTAAATGTGAAATTATGTGTGAAAAATATTCTAGCTTGGTTCACAAGTATGTGAGTTAGTTAACCACTAAGACATGATGTTTCATTTTTATGCATTGCCACATTTCAAGTCTTTTATTTATGCTCCTCTCATGTTCATAATCTTTTGCCTATGTCATGATTATGCTCACCCCATGATATATTGTTCTTATCTATCCTATTACTTGGATTTTATCTCACCCCTTTTGATATATATCCTCAGGTGGGTACATGTACTAAGGAGAGTGCAAGTGCCAATAAGAATCTATAGAAGAAGAAATTAAATGAATGTTTATGGTTGATGTTGTATTTGTTATGAATAGTCCTAGTTTTCCCAAGACACTATAACTTTGGATACTCTATGTGTAATTCTATTATGTTATTTATCATTAAAATGATGTAATAGTAAATTAAGAAAAGGCTGGGTCGCTATATTCATGGTGTATGGATATCTATATAAAATGATCATTCCCTATGGTTTGTATATGGAAAGTGAATTATCATAAGCATATCCATTGGGAGTGTCAAACTAGGTGTGTAGTTAGTCCTACAAGTTATGAACCGAGTAAAGATTGAGTTAATACCAGACTAGTTTTTTTAGGATTTTTAACCCTAGGATCATATACTCTAGATCATTTATACACTTGTATATATCCAATTTGGGATTTCATTTCTAGGAAGTCACACACTTTTTTTATCACCAAAAGTTTATGATATTTCATGGCCATGGGAAAGATTAATCATTTTAACATATTATGAAGGTGGTATAATGAGATTTAATGGTGATATATCATTACTAATAAAATAAAGAATTTATAGAAATGAGGAATAATAAAATTTCACATTTAAATGAAATTGAATTGTAAATAATAACACATTTTTATAATGTGAAGAGGTTAGGGACCCTTACTTTGAATGGTAGATTCTTATAGATTTAGAAGAGAACCATAGAACCTTAGAACCTCCATATAGAGACTCTTGAGATAAATATTAAGACTTAATTCATGATTAAAGGATTTGGAGTGGAGATAAATTTGGGAATGGGTGGGTATTTATATCAAATATGGGAGGATTATTTATCAATTTATTTACATAGGCCTTGGAAATAAAGGTTATGGAAAATGAAAAACCATTTTATTACCCACGTTTTTAGATCATGGTTTCAGAAATTTAAGACATGGTTTTTTATATTTTTATTTCTTAGAATTGAAACCCATTTTTTATTATTACGTCAATCACGGTATTATCATGTTTCTACAAAATATTATTTTTAAAAACATAATTTCCATTTTAGAGGTTATAAAGTTATTTATAGGTTTGGAAAATAATTTTAAATCATTAAACTAAATTATATTATTAAAATAATGTATTTTTATTGTGAATTCACTTATATTAATTTCTAAATAATTTATATATCAAAATTAAGTAATAATAATTAACATATATGTTTATCATATTTTACTAGATACCAAAAAATTCAACGGTCTCATAAAATTATGAACAATTCACCATTGAATAATTTCAGTGCACTACTTTTAAATTTAATGTCTCTTTTATGGAAAAATAATCTATACATATAAGAATTTTAATTATTAAAATAAAACTCCATTTTCATTTCAAAATCATGTATTTATAGTAAAACATTTTAATTTTTTTTCTAGTAAATATTATTTATAAATTATGTCACACATGTGTAGTTATATTAACATTTGTTAGTTAATATAAATTTTATTAGTAATTATCAATTTTAATATTATCAATTTATTTTATTCATTTTATAGGAAATTTTCATGAATAACTTTTGTATTATTATTTCAATGATTAGATTCTCAATGGAAAATTCTGATGGTTAGATTCTCAATGGTCATGTTATAATGTTAAGTATACCTATTATATATATACTTCAATCTCACATCCTAATATCATTAATATCTATCTTTTAGTTATTATACCTTTTATTTTACATTACTTATAAATTTTTTTCTAATAAAAAATTATCTTATATATTTTCTGTTCATTTTAGAGTATACTCTCCCAGATTCAAGATTATTGTGATGCCATATAATTCTATGTGTTCTATCTCACTGGTTTCATTTATTAGTATGAATGTAATTTTCTAGTTTTGTATTGTACTATTTTTTTTACCATTTTTATTAAATAATATAATGTGAATTGTGCCACATTTTTGTGATAATATTTTATTTACTAAACTAGAATCTCTAGAATTATATTCTCCAAACATTAAATAATTTCATCTATGAAATTTAGGGTGTGCATGAAACCAGAAAAAAAATGAGGGTAATTATTCCTCATGTATTCCTTGTGATCACATGTTTCTTTCTCTAACTTTTAATTCCTATAATGAACCTCCATCAGTCGGGTAGTATGATTTTTTAGAACCTACTCTCTAGTGTCCCTATTCCAAA
Organism: Viscum album; assembly: GCA_963277665.1. Taxonomy (NCBI): domain Eukaryota; kingdom Viridiplantae; phylum Streptophyta; class Magnoliopsida; order Santalales; family Viscaceae; genus Viscum; species Viscum album. The sequence continues at coordinate 601,810,407 of OY728155.1, read as the reverse complement.
CAATATATTCATTATAGGACAAATCCGGTTCAGAATATATTACACTATGGGTGAGTACATGTGTTGGGTATAGTATATACATTCATAACATTAAAATATGAAAGACATTGTGTTTTGTAGAGAGGTTGTGTGGAAAATATAAATGATAATCTACAGGTTCGATTCTCCCAAGAATCTAAAAAAGATTAACGTACCTTAGATATAGCCTCCCCTTCCTATCAAACATTAAAAATACCTTCCATAGAGATACTTTAAATATTTTATGATCCTCTAATTAAAATTCCAAGTCCTTCCTCTAATTATTAACGTATATTTTCAATATTCTCTAAGTTTTCATAATATGATTCGAGATCACATGCATCTTCTTAGTTGTCTCCTCTATGAGTTATGGAAAAAATAACCTCATTTCCCCCAAATTTATGCAAATGTGTGGATCAAAACATATTTTTTCATACAATTCCTGAAATGGATTCATTTTTATCCAATAAGGGAATCTATTATTGAATGAAAATTCCACTAAATATAGATATTTGTCTAATTTTACATGGTAGTTAATAGTGCATGACCCAATCATGTCCACTGAGGTTTTGACATTCCTTTTAGACTTCAAATTTTTAAATACCTAGAAATTCCATGGAAATTTTTTTTCATAAATTCATGGGATTTTTATGAGTCCGCAGTTTCTGACGGCGCTTGATTCTGAGGCCCGGTGTGCCAGGAATCAATTTATGAAGTTTTTTTCAGCTACGTTCTATAAATGTACGTTCAGAATTTTATAACTTCTAAACTGGTTCTCGGAATTGAATTTCTAGGGCACCGTTGAACTCGCAGCATTGATGATTTCTTAGTAAGACTTTCATTGCAGTTTCATTTTAAAGAGAATGGATGATAGTTTTTGAAGTTCTTTAATAAAGTTAAATAAAAATAAGGTGATAACTTATTTTTATTTCTTGGCGGTTATAAGCTCCAAGAGGAGGTTAGTGGTGGGGTCACCACACCATAACCTCCCATGATAGGTTATGGAGGTGGGGCCCACCCGCACATAACCTCCCTTGGGAGGATATTTAGCATGGCGACCACACGGACTTTAACCCCTTGTAACTCTCCATAAAGTGGGGGGGGGAACCCTTGAACTCCCCCCACTAATTAAATGTTCCAACCCACTTAGAATAAATTGAACCCCCTCATTTAATTAATTCAACTTTTGAATTATTTTAAATTCAATCCAATGATTAAATAATGGACAAAGCTATTATTTCATTTGGTTGGAAATTCATTTGGGTGGGACTTGAGAGAGAACTTTATCCTCTCAATGAAGAATGCAAAGAATGCTCCTTCCAAAAATGAACGACGAACACTATCTTCTTCCTTCTTTGACCGGGGCAAGGAAGTGGAAGCACCACCACACACGAAAAATGCCGACGACGTCGTCTTCGACTCATCTTCTCTGAACTCTTCCTCTTCCGACGTTGACGAAATGACGCCGCCATCCCGTGACTTTGTCAACGAACAAAGACAAGTGAGTTATGGGTATTTGAGTGGTTTTATTCCCGTTATACATCGTTAATATTTGGGTATTCGTTATGATGAATGTTATCAACAAAACATGGGGGGTTTGGACCACACCAACCCGGCGGACCCTCCCCATTTGGTTCATCTTGTTTGTTGATGACGGTGGAACAGACCACGGCGAACAACGGCGGCCGGCGATGGGCCAACCACGAAAGAAACTGGTGGCGCAAAGGCTGTCGGGTCTCCAAGAGGGCATTGCACCACCTTACTACGTGGAGGAGATCCGCGACCACTTCGGGCTGCAGTGGAGGTGTGCGGTGCCGTTGCACTGCACGGAGGGCAGCAAGAGGTCGCGGCCAAGGTGGGTTGCAGCACCATCGCGCCATGCCAAATGTGCAGGAATGTAGCCAGGACGGGCCGCAGTGGGAGAGTAGGGACTCAGAGTCATCGCGCCGTGGTGGAAAGGGGAGGGAAGCCGGCTTGGCCAGCCCCCAGTGCGCGCTACACAGGTGGGACCCTTCAGGTCCAGTAGTTACAAGGGTCGGCGCCAAGCGTCGGCCGTTACGAACAAATGGGGGAGCGACACCCCCCCCCCACGGTGTGGGTAGCCGGTCCACACGGTGTGGCCAGCCGGGCCACACAACGTGGCCAGCCAAGACACATGGCCAACCAACCGCGGCCAGCTGGTTCGGGCCACACAGCCAGCCGCCGGGCCACACGACCAGTGGGGCCAGGCCACACGACCAGCCAGGCCGGGCCAAACGGCCAGCCAACTAGGTCGATCCGTTCCTTCGGGACGGGTCGCCTTTGGGTTGGGCCACTTTTGGGCTGGGTCAGACCCGCGGACTGGGTCAGACCCCATTCCGGACCCGTCAGACCCGAAAACACCTTTACGCCCATAACTTGGGCTATGAGCGTCCGATCGAAAAACCATCTACGGCGACAGGAATCTTAGAGTGAGAAGGTTTCTTTGTCATATCCCACTTGAGTTTTGGACACATTTGGAGTACGGTCAGGTTGGTTTGAACCTAAAATCCAACCGGGCCTCTGGGATAGAAATGTCAATAACTCACAGACCGGGCGTTCGATTGACGCGTCGTCTGTTACGTTGAGGCCCCTATGATGTGGAAGTTTTTTGAGATAATTCCACGTGGGACTTCATGACACTTGTAGTATCAACTAGTAGCTTGTGGAGTGGATCCTCCCAGAGATGATCAGGCAGAGTGCGGAGACCTAGTAGCTGACAGACTTGGCGACTGCTTGACCGATTCGACTCAGAGTGATTCGACTTGCCCAGTGGGGAGCACCTGGTATTTGGTGGCAAACCCATGGTAGAGTAGATCCTGTTAATTAGAAGCATACTTGTGGTACTCAACAGGAGTATTACCTTTTCACACTATTAAGGGGAGCACCCGGTATTTAGCAGCAGACCCACAGCGGACAGAGCGCCTGGTAGTTAGCAGCAGACCCGCGGTACTCGACAGGAGGAGTACCTCAGTAGTGCAAGGTTTGTAAGAAGAACCTCGGTGTCACGAAAGTCCCACTGTACTCAACAGAGGAGGACTTATCCAACAGCTGTGGTTTCGATAATGAAAATTCTGTTTTGAGCTGAGTCAATGGCTTTTGTGTTTTCCTCGTGATTGAGATGGGTTACTTGATAACTTAGATATATGTATGAGTATATACCTAAGTAATGTCTATCCATTGAAATCATAATTTTTTGATTATCCTTGTTGGTTTTTGTGAGACCTTGAGGGTATTGGGGTCCCTACTGAGTATCATTATACTCACCCCTACACAAGATATGTCCGCACCTCATTGTGTTGGATGCAGGTGATGGATAGCGCTGACGGAGGCCGAGAGCACCAGGAATGGACGGTACCAAAGGAGGACCTTACGAAGTATCAGTACACGATGAAGTCTGACGGATGTGGAGTGTTGAGGAGGCCATCTTTACCTACCATTCAGGTAGGAACCCCGGAGTACGATCTAGGAGCTGCTTCCACCTTACAACTGTTTGTCCCTTTTTCAGTTGTACCTGATTTCAGTTGTATTTGTTCCTTACCATTGGGATTTTATCTTGACCCCCCTTACTTTCAGTACACTTTTTATACAACTTTTACTTAGTGTTTTATTCTTATTGTACTCTGGTTGTGTGATTTTCCGTTTTATAAAGGCAATGCCTTCCAAGTTTTAGGGAATTACCCCTTTGGTGCTAGTCGCCGGCCCCTGACCTATGGAAGGCGGGCTTAGAGTAGTCACGATACAGGCCCTGGGGGGTGGGTCATGACAAATTGGTTTCAGAGTATTTGGTTCTACCTTAGAACTTAGGACTCTGATATTTCTTTTCTGTGAATCAATAGTGTTAAGGGTACCGAGTGTGGATTTCAGTTCAGGGAGTCCAGTGTTGGTGCGGCGGCTGACGTATCCATACACCAGGACCCTGACTACTAATTTCCAACTTAGTGCATGAAAACACTGATTGCATGTGTGTTTCAAAAGTTTTCTTCAAGTCAGCTCAAACCATGTCATCTCACCAGGTATAATCATTTGACCATTTTGCATTTGTTTCTTTCAGGATGCCTCCCCATGGATGACCAGTTAGAGCCCTGAGAGTTTTATGAACTGATAGCCCACCGAGCGATGAGGTCTCAGTGCATGGCCTCTTTCTAGTTGATGCACTAGCAGAGGCACTAATAGTACCACCACATGTTGGGTCACCGATACCACCAGCCCTACCAGCAGACGATGCTCGCCGCTTGAGCGCATTGCATGAGTTTCAGCACCATAGGCCACCCAGATTCCAGGGAGAGACAGACCCGCAGGCGGCTAAGGATTGGATGGAGGCTGTGGTGAGAGTCTTCAGGCTAGTATGGACACCAGCAGACTTCATGGTTATCCTTGCTGCCAGCCCCCTTCAGGCAGCAGCAGACAGATGGTGGAGCCTGATGCTCCAAGTCCACAACGAGGCGACACTTCTATGGGCAGACTTCGAGAGCCTGTTCTGGGCGGAGTTTGTTCCAGCGACTCTACGAGCGGTGCATATACAGGATAAAATTCATTTGAAGTAGGGAATCATGACATTAGTGCAGTACTCAGCGAGGTTCACTGACCTCTCATGCTACTCTATGGATATGGTACGGGACCCATTCTACAGGGCCCAAACCTTCGAGAAGGGGATTAGGTGAGATATCATAGCCTCGATGATCTCCCTCAACATTCTGATGCAGGTTGGAGTGTTGGAGAGAGCCCTCATAGTGGAGAGTTTCCTTGCTGAGCAGTCACCAACAGTGAGACCCACTACATGTCGACATGCAGCGGAGTCTTCTGCAGCTAGCAGTAGATAGATGACGCAGAGGTCCAAGAGGACCAGACCTACAAGTGGTCGACTGCACAACTCATTATTGGTTGTCTGGGGCACCCAGGGTAGAGACAGAGCCAGAAATGCCAGGAGCGGACAGTGTTACTCATGCGGCGGGCAGGGTCACATGGCACGTGACTATCCGACCCGCTGTACTGATGATCAATAGTCAGTCTAAGGACTGCCCAGACAGAGATAGTGGTTCGATCAAGGCGGTCCTTAGGGATTAGGTGGATGTGGTAGAGCAGCTGGTCGAGCAGCTGACGGAGGTCAACATTATGAGGTTCTACCACCACCACCACCAGGAGGACCACTCCAACCACAGGGAGCTGGCAGACAGGGGAGAGCTCAGCTTCAGGCAACTGAGGTGTACAACCATGGAACTCTGGATATGATTCTAGGTACGATCTGTGTCTACTCCTCCTTAGTTGTAGTTCTTATAGACACAAGTGTCAGTCACTCTTTCATTATCACTGCCCTTGTTCAGAGCTCGAAGATTCCGATGGAGCTGTTGGCTCGATACTTACGGCTGGAGACTCCTATGGGAGGAGACTCGATGATTAGGAACTGGTGCCGGCAGTGTGAGATTACTCTAGGAGGGGAGAGCTTCAACTGGGATCTCCTCGTAGTGGTATTGAGGCCTTACGACATCATCTTGGGTATGGAATGGTTATCTACAGTCCATGCTCAGATCGACTATATTTGGTGCAAAGTGCGGTGTGTCCGTACAGATGGGACCAGGTTCACCTTCACCAGTGAGAACGGAACCTTTGCAGCACAGGATGGACTTACATGGAGGAGGGTGTAGCTGATCACTCACCAGTCGGATTGCCTTACCATCAGAGCAGTAGATGTGGTGAGTTCAACTTATCCTGTAGTGGTGGACCAGTACGTGGATGTTTTCCCTGACGGTGTCCCAGGACTACCTCCTCACAGAGAGGTGGACTTATACATTGACCTGTACCCCAATATGGCACTGATATCTACTCTAGAATATCATATGGCTCCCGTTGAGCTTCACGAGCTGAGGGTACAGTTTGAGGACTTGTAGGGGAAGGGATTCATCCAGCCTAGTGTTTCTCCCTAGGCAGCCCTAATTCTATTCACCAAGAAGGTAGATGGGAGCTTGAGGATCAGTTTCGACTATCATCGCCTGAACCAGGTGACCATGAAGAACAAGTACACACTTCTGAGGATTTACGACCTCTTTGATCAACTCAAGGGAGCATGATGGTTCTCGAAGATAGACCTCATATCAGGCTATCACCAGCTCAGATTTCTAGATGAGGATGTGTAGAAGACGACCTTCAGGTGTCTGTATGGCCACTATGAGTTCTTGGTTATGACCTTCGGTGTAACCAACACTCCAGAAGTGTTCATGAGTCTCATGAACAGGATCTTCCAGCCTTACCTCGATCTCTTTTTTGTAGTATTCATCGATGACATTTTGATCTACTTGACTGTTGAGGAAGAGCATGCCTACCATTTACAGGTAGTACTGGACACACTCTGAGAGAACCAGATTTATGGTAAGCTCTCGAAGTTCCAGTTTTGGATTTTAGGGGTTCAAATCTTGGGACACATCATCTCGGATGCTGGATTTGCAGTAGATCCACTGAAGATTGAGGCGGTACTTGCTTGGGATCCACCCAGGTGTGTGACGGAGGTACAAAGATTCCTGGGTTTGGCTGGATACTACTGGAGATTCTTTCCAGACTTATCCAGAGTTGCACCACTAATATTAGCCTTGATGAAGAAGGGGAAACCCTTCGTATGGTCGAAGAGATGCCAGCAGAGCTTTCCAGAGCTAAGGAAGTGGCTAACTAGTGCCCCCATCTTGAGACTTTCAGAGGAGGGATTAGGGTATATAGTTTACTGTGACGCATTAGGGACCAAACTCGAGTGTTTCCTGATGCAGGAGCAAGCAGTGATCGCATATGGTTCTCGGTAGCTGAGATAGCATGAGAAGAACTATGCTACCCATAACCTGGAGTTAGCATCAGTGGTCTTCGCCTTGAAAATGTGTTGAAACTATCTGATGGGTGAATGTTTTACCGTGTACTCTGATAACAAGAGTCTTAGGTATATAATCTCTCAGAAGGACCTGAACCTGATACAGTGACATTGTCTTGACTTCCTCTAGGACTAGGACTTCGAGATAGTCTATACTCCTGGGAAAGGGAAATGTTGTTGCAAATGCTCTCAGTAGGAGATCAGGAATTCAACTACTAGGAAAGGCGACAGAGCAGCTAGCTGCCTTACAGATATCCTTTGTTGATAGGGACGAATCATCCTATCTTCAGTCTCTTACAGTAACTCCTCCACTTCTTCAGCGATTTAGGGAGGTGCAACATTGGGAAGCTGACTGCGAGACGTGATGTGCTCAAATATCCATAGGGTAAGCACCTAATGGATTTTCTGAAGGTGAAGAGCATGTCATCCTCTTCAGAGGACGTACCATGGTACCAGTTGCACTTCAGGATGAAGTGTTGATGGAGTTCCACACCGCCCCTCTATAGGTACATTCGGGAGTGGCGAAGATGTACCAGGACCTTCGACGACAGCACTGGTGTCCAGGTATTAAGAAAGAGGTAGTGGTGTTTTTCTCATGATGCCTCACTTTTTAGTAAGTGAAGGTGGAGAAATAGGTACCAGCAGGCTTGTTTTAGCCCGTAGAGGTCCCAGAGTGGATGGGGGATGGGATATCCATGGACTTCATGGCGGTTCTTCCATGTACATCTAGGGGTCATGACTCTATTTGGGTGATCATTGACCAACTCAACAAGTCGGCCCACTTCTTACCGATCAGAGATCAGGGCTCAGTAGAGAGCTTGGGATGCCTCTACATACAGGAGATTGTGTGATTACATGGATTACCATCTTCTATTGTCTCCGACTGTGATGCACGATTTACTTCCTGGCCATGGAAGGGGTTGCAGGAAGCTTTCGGGACATAGCTACGCTTGATCACCGCCTTCCATCCTCAGACGGATGGCCAAACCAAGAGGACCATCCAAACCCTTGAGGACATTTACGTGCATGTATCCTCGACTTCGGTCATAGCTAGGAGGATCACTTTCCTTTGATGTAGTTTTCCTACAACAAAATATATCACTCCACCATCGGTATGGAATAGTTCGAGGCGTTGTACAGATGACCTTACAGATCACCAATATGATGGACAAACCCAGGGGAGTCAGAACTACTGGGACCAGAGATGGTACGAGCTACCACGGAGAAGGTGCAGATCATCCAGGAGTGGATGAAGACTACACAGAGTAGGCAGAAGTCTTATGTTGATAGGATACGAAGACCTCTAGAGTTTGAGGATGGTGACCACGACTTCCTACGGGTCTCACCTCGATGAGGTCTATGGAAATTTGGCCAAGGTGGAAAGTTATCTCTGTGATTAATTGGACCATTCCAGGTCCACAACGGAGTAGGCGAGGTGGCTTACTGTTTAGCTCTTCCACCTCAGTTGCATCGGGTGCACGACGTATTCCATGTATCTCAGCTGAGGAGATATGTGCATGACCCATCCCACATCATAGACCACGGGGAACTGGACATCAATAATGGGGTGAATTTTATGGAGGTCCTAGTGGATATTGAGGATCGGTAGGAGCGAGTCTTATGTTGACGTTCGATACCTCTGGTGCACGTTCGTTGGCAGCACAAGAACCTCCAGGAGAGCACATGGGAGCGGGAGGCTCAGATGTGTGCTCAGTACCCCCTTTTGTTCCTTTAGTGTGAGTTGTAGCTTACGAGGACGTAAAGCCCTAAGGTGGGGAGAATGTAAAGACCCAAAAATTCTGTGGATTTTTTTCTTCTTAAATTCATGGGATTTTTACGAGTTTGTAGTTTCTAGCGGTGATTGATTCTGAGGTCCGGTGTGCCTGGAATCAATTTCTGAAGTTCTGTTCAGGTAAGTTCAGTAAACTTACATTCGGAATTTTATAACTTATGAACTGGTGCTCAGAATCTAATTCTGAGGGCACCATTAAACTCGCAGTGTCAGTGATTTCTTAGTAGGACTTTCACCGCAGTTGCATTTTATTGAGAATAGATGATAGTTTTTGGGGTTCTTTAATAAAGTTAAATAAAAATAAGGTGATAGTTTATTTAAATTTTTTGGTGGTTATAAGCTCCAAGAGGAGGTTAGTAGTGGGGGACACCACACCATAACCTCTCATGAGAGGTTATGGATGTGGGGCCCACCCACACATAACATCCCTTGGGAGGATATTTAGTATGGGGACCACATGGGATTTAACCCCTTGTAACTCTCTATAATGTGGGGGGGGGGACCCCTTGAACTTCCCCCACTAATTAAATGTCCCAAACCCACATAGAATTAATTGAACCACCTTGTTTAATTAATTTAACTTTTGAATTCTTTTGAATTCAAATCAATGATTAAATAATAGACAAAGCTATTATTTCATTTGGTTAATTAGCAATTCATTTGGGTGGGGCTTGAGAGAGAACTTCATCCTCACAATGAAGAATGTGAATAACACTCCTTCCACCGAAGAATGATGAACACCATCTTCTTCCTTCTTCGACTGGGGAACGAAAGTGGAAGCACCACCATCCACAAAGAATGCCGACGATATTGTCTTGGACTCATCTTCTCCGAACTCTTCCTCTTCTAATGTTGACGAAACAACGCTGCCATCCCGCGACTTCCTCAATGATCAACGACAAGAGAGGTAGGGGGATTTAAGTTTTTTTGTTCCCATTCTATGTCATTAATATTTTGGTATTCGTTATACTGAATGTTATCAACATAACATGGGGGTTCGGACCGCACCAACACGGATGAACCTCCCCCTTTGGTTGATCTTGTTTGTTGATGACAGAGGAATGGACCACGGTGAACAACGAAGGCCGGAGATGGGATGCCACGAAAGAAACTGGTGGCACAAAGGCCACTGGGTCGCAAAGAGGGTGTGGCACCGCCCCGCTACACAGAGGACAACCTCGGCCAGGTCGGGCTGCGGTGGAGGTGCATGGCTTAGTCACGCCATGCCGGTGGTGCAGGACCGTGACCAGGGTGGGCCGCAGCGGGAGAGTATGGGTGTGGCACCGAAGCGCCTTGTCGGAGAAGACCCACGACCTATGGACGCAGTGGACAGGGGAGGGCGGCCGGCTGAGCCGGCCGCTGGTGCCTGCTACACAGGTGGGACCCTTCAGGTCCCGCGGTTACAGGGGCTGGTGCCAGGCGCCGACCGTTACGAACAAAGGGGGGGGGGGGGGCGACACCCCCCCCCATGGCATGGCTAGTCGGGCCACGTGGCATGGCCAGCCAGGTCACATGGCCAGCCAGCCATGGCCAGCCGGGTTGGGCCACACGGCCAGCCACTGGGCCACACAGCCAGCCGGGCCAGGCCACACGACCAGCCAGGCTGGGCTCCATGACCAGCCAACTGGGTCGGGCCGCGCCTTCAGGCCTGGACACCCCCTTTCAGGACGAGACACCCATGGGCCAGGTCGCTTTTGGGCCAGGACGCCTTTGATCCTGGCTGCATTCTGGCCGGGTTGGACCCACGGACTGGGTCTGACCCCAATCCGGACCCGTCACAACCAAAAACACCTTTACGCCCATAACTTGGGCTACAGGCGTCAGATCGACAAAAATTATATGGAGAAGGAAAGATTAGAGTGAGAAGGTTCTTTTAGAATATCACACTTGAGTTTTGGACACATTTGGAGTATGGTTGGGTTGGTTTGATCCTAAAATCCAACCGGGCCCCTGGGACAAAAATGCCAATAACTCGCAGACCAAGCATCCGATTGACATGTCATATGTTGTGTTGATACCCCTATGATGTGGTGGTCTTTTGAGATACTTCCACATTATACTTTGTGACACTTGGAGTATCAACCGGTAGCTCGTGGAGTGGATCCTCCTAGAGATGAGCAGGCAGAGTGGGGAGACCTAGTAGCAAACAGACCTGACGACTGCTAGAACGATTCGACTCAGAGTGATTCGACTAGCCTAGTGGGGAGCACCTAGTATTTAGTGGTAGACCCATGGTGGATTAGTGCCTGGTAGTTGGGAGTAGACCAATGGTACTCGATAGGATGCGTACCTATGCAGGCTATTAGGGGGAGCGCCCAGTATTTGGCGGCAAACCCATAGCGGATGGAGCAACTGGTAGTTGGCAGCAGACCCACGATACTCAATAGGAGGAGTACCTCAGTAGTCCAAGGTTAGTGAGAAGTGTCTCGGTGTCATGACAGACCCACTGTACTCGATAGAGGAGGATTTCTCTAGCAGCTGTGGTTTCGATAATGAAAATATTGGTTTGAGCTGAGTCAATGACTTTTGTGTTTTCCTCATGATTGAGATGGGTTACTTGATAACTTAGGTATATGCTTGGGCATATACCTAAGTAATGGTTATCCATTGAAATCATACTTTTTGGATTATACTTTTTGGTTTTTGTGAGACCTTTAGGGTCTTGGGGTCCCTACTGATTATCATTATACTCACCCATGCACGGGAAATGCCCACACCTCATTGTATTGGATGAAGATGATGGACAACGCTGACGGAGGCCGAGAGCGCCAGGACTAGACTATACTAAAGGAGGAACTTACGACGTATCAGTACACGATGGAGTCAAACTGACATGGAGTGCTGAGGAGGCCATCTGTACCTACCCTTCAGGTAGGAACCCTGGAGGACGATCCAGGATCTACTTCCACCTTACAGCTGTTTGTCCCTTTTTCGGTTGTACTTTCTTTAAGTTGTATTTTTTCCTTACCGTTGGACTTGTATTATGGCCTCCCTTTACTTTCAGTACACTTTTTATACAACTTTTACTTAGTTTTTTCTTCTGCATGTACTCTGGTTGTGTGAGTTTATGTTTTATAAAGGTAATGCCTTCCCAGTTTTAGGTAATTACACCTTTGGTGCTTGTCTCCAGCTCCTGGCCTATGGAAGGCGGGCTTAGGGTAGTCATGATATGGGCCCCATGGGATGGTTCATGACACCATTAGTTTGAGGATTATATCTGATTCTCAAATGTAACTCGGTGATCATATCCATTTAATTAATTCATGAAAAAAATTATGTGAAAAAAGTTTTACGATCAGATATAATTTCTAGAGATGCACCATGAAAGTCTACAAAATTTAATTTTATAGAGTTGTGAAAGTTTATCAAGGGTAATATCCTCCTTTTTTCTAGGAAATGTGTAAATTTGGTAAATTTTTCCATAATTATCATAAAATAAAATTCCTCTTAAATATCTTAGGTACCCAGTAAAAATTTCAATTATGATATTTTCCCACTTCCATATTGGTTTATAGAGTGTTTTCTTATAACCATTTTGATATTGTCTCTCAACCTTTACTTATTGACATATCTAGCACCTTGAAACATAGTTTTTAATCTCACACCTCATGTTTTCTCACCAATAGTATTTTCTTAAATCCCCATACATATTGCAAATACCTGGGTGTATAGTGAAATTTTATCTTGAGCTTCATCTCATAACTCCCTCTTAAACTCAAGTATCGATGGTATACTTAATCTATTTACAAATTTTAGAAGTACATCTTTATAGATAAATACTAAAAATTTTCCATACTTCATGGATTAAATGTTTATTTGTAAACTTTTTTCATCATGTTGATACCTCTTTATCTTCTTAGGAAAATATGGTTAGTCAATTACTAGGAAAACAAATTTTAAATATCTTTCCTTCATAACTTATATATCCAAATTTACTCAATCCATAAATATAGGATCCTTTTATATCAACATCATAGACTAAACTCCATGATCCTTCCTACTCAATACATCGTCCACCATGTTTTCCTTTCCAAGGTGGTACTGTATTGTAAAATAAAATTACTTCAGTTATTCTATCAATATCCTTTGTCTCATGTTAAACATTTTTTATATGAATATCTAATTAAATATATTATTATTCTTATATATGTCACATATTTTAGAATAAAGATAATATCTCTATATCATTAAATCAAATATTATAGCTTCCAACTCAAGTTCATTATTTGGACAGTTTTTCTCATGGCTCTTAAACATCCTTGAATCATAGAAAACTACTCTATCAATGTGCATAAAGAGAAACCCTAGTACTTTCTTTGATGAATCAGTATGTACGAAATACCATCCTTTCTGGATAGTTGGATTGATACAAGTGAATTGATAAATATATTATTTGGTTCCTCAAACATTTCTTCACATTCCTTAGACCTTATGATTTTGACCCCTTTATGTTTTAGCTGGGTTAACAGATTATACTATTTGGGAAAAAATGTAAATCACCTAAAGTTACTAGATAATCTAAGGAAACTACATATCAAGGTTATATTCATTAGTGTGTACCATTATTTCATATCCTCTTCCTTTTATGGGTTAACCGATATTCATTCATTGGAGGGAATATGTCTATGAAAAGAAACATACTAAATCCAAAATTCATACTCACTATATTTTCCCTATAGATCCTTATCCCTTAGAGTCTGAAGGAAAATTTCAATGCAGTATTAATGTTCTTCACAAAAAAAAAGAGTATTCTAAGTTATCAAATTTAAAAACCTCAATATATATTTTTGGATAATTCTTGAATACTCTATTCATAAAATTCATGAACACCAATGGTGCATTTTTTAACCAAAAGGCATAAATTGGAACTTATAATTCCCATACCCTATATAAAAGACACACTTTGATATATCATCCTTATTTACTTTTAATTAATAATATCTATAAGGAAGAAAAATCATTGATAATCATTGATCTATTTGAATATTATCAAATATATCATCGATAAGAAGTAAATGATACATTTTAATTATATTAATGGAATTTATTTTTCCATAAATGATGAAGAAAACACATAGACCCATCCTTTTTTTTCAAAAATAAGATAGTTTCTCTCCATAGTGAAACATTAGGGTGTATGAATCCCTCATCACAAAACTCATGCAGATGTTACTCTAATTACACCAGATCTATTCTATTAAGGGGATTAAATATGGGTTTTTCCTCATAGATAAGATCAATAGATAACTCAACCTCACAGTTATATATATATCTACAAATTTCTTTATAACATTAATCACTATAATCCCTTAAAATACATAAATACTTTATTATATGGATGTCCTTATCATTAGTTGATTCAAATTATCCAAAAACTTCTTTCAGAAGAACCACTATAGATTGTTCCAGACTAGATTTTGGTAACAAAATCTCTCCTATAAGAACAAGTAATTATGTTACATATTCATATCTTGTAATAACTTTTTCTGGATAATAAATTCTTTCATTATATATTGATATAATTTCCATCCCAATGATCATGTCAATATAAACCATTGGTCTAATGATCATGATTTCAACTCAACTCCCTTCATGAATTTTAATAGATATATACCAATATTCTATTTTTAAATAATACTTCTACTATAATTTTTAACTGAAAAGTCCTTCATTAATGCAATTGAGGATTATTCTATGTTCATAGAAAACCAGAAATATGTGAATGAGTGCATAGATCTTGAATAAAATAATGTATTAGAAAAATTTTATATTATAATCAAAGAACCTAAAATTTCATCATTTAGAACCTCAACTTATGTTGTGGTGATGCCAAAATCATATCTTTTTTCCTTGGCCTCTTCTAGGGTATATTTTTTAAACTCTTGGGGTATTGATTTTAATAGTGACCTACCTCCTTGAAATTAAATCATTGTACATTATATACTCCTCTCTTTCCCTTCAACTTATAATCTCTATAACCTTTATCTCCATATTTAAAGAAAACTCTAAATCCTTTCATGAAAACCCAAGGGTGTTTATTCCCATAGTTATTTCACATTGGGAGTTACACCATTACTTTCTTTTACTTTTCCAAATTTCCTTCAACATGGAACTCAATATTTTTATAATGGAATGGGTTCACTCCTCAAACCATCGTAGTAGTAAAGGTTCACTACCAAGAAAATCATAGTGGATAAAGTCCCATAATAAATAGGGTTCAACCCCCATTATAGTCATATTTATCTCATGAGATATCAATATTTACGCAATTCATTGGAGAGATATATATTTCTCACCCATAACAAAATGAAAATAAAATATATGCACGACACAATATCATAAAAAAATAATTAATTTAGGAATCAGGAAATGAAATGGGTTTTATAATCACTCATCATATCATAACCTATGAAAAATAAATTGTATTCGTAATTATTTCATCATTTCATCACATGATCACCCATGGAAAAATAATTAGGTTTCATTGTAATTTTATCATGGTATAACCCATGGAATAGAAACTTGTTTAATAAATATCTTTTCATAATGAACATAATAAATATAGATAAATAATAAATATGGTATCATTGGATCATATCTCCAGTAAATATTAAATAACATTAAAGTATTCCATCTTTGATAGAGAATTATTTTTGAAATAAAAATCACTTAGAATGTTTCTTGAGGAAAAAATCATTTCATTGAAAATAAAATTTTTTTAAATTAAAAATTAATAAAATATTGTTGAAATAATTTTATTTTAAAATAAAAATGATAATATATAAATTAATCTTTAAGGAAAATAGTGTTCATGACACTGAGAAATATTTTTTATTTCATACATGTTATAAGAAATATTCCTTTTACATTTTCGGTAAAAGAAAAATGATCCTTGTTTGGAAAGAGACATATATATTCCTTTCAAATTTTTATTTAAAAAGTATAAAATGGGTAAAAATTTATTTAATAAATAATTTTGATAATTTTAAAACCAACTTTAGAAAACATGGTTTTGGAACAAGGAGGGTTTTCACTTTAAGAGAGAAATAAATATATTTTTTCATAAAAACATTGTGTTTTGTATCCTGAGTAAATAAAGAGGAAAATAAAGGGAAACATGTATTTTCATTAAATAATCATATGAGAAGATATTTATTGAGTTTATTAAGATATTTATCCAAAAATTACATCTTCATAATCATAATAAAAACAATATGGATAATTAATTAGATTGTAACATAAAACCATTAACAATTTGGTATCTCTTGAATTGTATGAGTCATAAAATATAAGAATCGAAGGAAAAATTAAATATCATAAAAATAAGGAAATTAATGATATATATTCTCACATATTTTATATATACACCTCATAAATGAAGATAAGTTCATAACATAACATATTTATCTAAGAAGTCAATTTGATAAAAATAATTCCTTACCTTAATTATTGATTACCTTAGTACATGTTCAAACCCTCTGTATAATAAATATAAGATCATTATACATATATTAAATAAATATAAAAATATATATCACACCACATATGATTTAATTATGACCTTTTATGACCTTTTTATTAACAATTCCATGTTATGGTCATGTATTGGGCTATAATTACTTTTTTCATTTAGGTTTTTATTTTTTATCTTTTTTCTCAAAATTTTACCATGGTTCCATAATATCTATAATTTTAAACAGAATATAAGTATTAGATATATTCAGTATGTATGTATTTATAGTAACCCATAAATACTAGACAAATTAACTAAAATACATATTTTAGGAAACAATAGTTCATATGTACGCAAGAAAATTTCTTCCATTTTCTTGATTGATGAATAAAAATAAAGGTAAAAAATATATTACAGTTATAGAATAATATATATTTCATATATATCACATATATTCATTAAATTTATCTCTTATTTCCTTCCATGTAATATTTAAGTTAAAAATAAATTTATAGTGGTAGTTTGACGTACACATGAATGACATTGTCTTATTCTATATGGAATGGAAAGTAAAAAATGGTATATATGATAATATATTAATAGAGTTATAGTTATAATAAAGATATCATATATATAAATTAGATAAATTTTGACACCATGAAATATGTCATATTCACTTTATCATAGAATTCATGATGTTATCCTTACTTGGACACCAAATTTTGAGTTTGAGTGGAAATGTATGTTTATGATAGAAGAAGAAGAAAATTGGATTTCCAAGTGCTTTAATAATTTTTCACGCACCGATGTGTGGAACACAACCTGAAAAGTTTGTAGTCTGGATCTCCATTTTTCATAGGTGTTAGTGACGATAGTGGTTGGACCGACCTAAAGGTATGGGACCAAATCCTTCCACTAATCCCAAGTAGAAGTGTAGGGGTGCATCCTCCATGATATGGAGTAACATGTTTTCCAAGGTGTTCCTATGTGTTCCATCCCTGCATTCATATAGTATGGTGCACACCCTACCATTGCAATTTAGAAGGTAAATCCCCCCCCCCCTATGCGAGGAACCTATACACACTACATTCATGGAACATAAAAATCATCCACCCCTAAGTGGGGTACCTCTTCAAGGTTCTTGTTCCGGATACCTTCACAAAAAATCTCATTTGACTATGGTCACATATTTTCCTATAAATAAAACTCTATAGATCCTCGTTTTCAATACAAGAGAATAGAAAGAAGCCTTGATTCTCTGGTCCGGGATCCAATTCTCCTAGGTCCTCCAATACCTCTCATGTAGCCCTTTGAAACCAAATATAAGAGGATATTTAAAGAGATAGTAAGATAACAGTCCCTCCAGGGACTAAAAAACAAGACACCTATGTGATAATTCCTTTTACCCTCATTGATGACCACTATCACAAAGTCCCCTTACCTAATCAAGGACCTATGTGAGACCCCTATAGGGACACCTGAGGAGACCTATGGTTCATAGGATAAGACCTATACCAAGTGTTGTTTTATATGTATTCTATTTGATAAGGGATCTACATCTTATGCACGCCTTCTCCCTAAGAGAATCACATCCATCTCCTCTCATGCCCTGCAAAAGGCATCATTTCTCACCAATCTAGGACCTATGTGAGAACCTTTTTGATCAATCTCCCAAGACACTAATGGTAGGGATCCTATTCCTTTGGATCCCTCCCTTGTGGGTGACCAAATTAAACCCTCCACTAAAACCTACATACTTTAAAGGCCCTGGTAAGGGGCACACTAGCGTGTCTCCCATTTGGATATGTATTCCCTTTATTAGATTTTTCTTGAACTTTTCCTACCTGATGGGTAGGGTCATTATGGTGAATCTAGATATGCATTCCCATGTTCATGAGGACCCTGTACTTGGGAGAAGTGTTAGGGACCTCCCAGTATCAAACATTATAGTGAAAACTCTTTCCTCCACTTTTAGTCTCTAATACTAATAACCTGCTATTCCAGGTGGGTAGGGTGAGGATCAAACTTTATTTTTCATTTTAGGGTTAATTTGGAATCCTCCTCTCTTGAACCAGGGTTAGGTACATCCATCATAGAGGGATCCTTTAGGCTTCCATGCAGGAACTCTACTAATTTTTTTCTTCCTATGTCTCCATACCCATGGGTTGTACCAAGATGGAGAGTCAAAAATTACTATCCTAGATACCAAAATAAAATAGGGGATACTGGAACTTCAAATCCATCTCTCTCTTCCTTTGGGTATAGGGTACAATGAAAGGAGGGAGGTTCTAGATCACACTCCCTTTACCTCTCCCTTTAGGTTTTGTACTCATCCACCAGTGGAAAAATTAGATTGTGTGGTTTCCTAGATCTTCCACTTCCTCTTTTTTCTCACACCGATCATGACTCATGTGGGTTTAGAGGTTGGCAGTGGTCATGATAGCCGCATGATCCCATAACTTTCTGGAATGATTTCGAGTGTAACCCCCAAACAAGCATGGGAATCCTACTTAGTATAATCCCCAACCATGTTATATTAAAACCATGGGCCTCTTATTTAGTATAAGCACCAATAATAACAAAGCATATGAGTATCATTACATGTGTAATCCCTAACCAACCATGGACCACCTATTCATTATAAGTCCTAACCATGTCACCATAAACCAAAAAATGGGCCTTCTACTTAGTATAAGACCCAAAAATTCACAAAAGAGAATCCTCTTATATTCTGTAAGCCCCAAAACTCAAAAAGGGTCGCTTACTCGGTATAATCCCAAACTTTTTTCAAAAGGGATCCATCCTATATGTTTTAACCCACAAAACCCAGAATGTGCCTTCTACACATTATAAGCCCCAACCTTTCACAAAAGGGAATCCTCTTATATATTTGAAGACCTAAAACTAGGAAAGGGAATCCCCCTTAAGAGTAATCTCAAATCCATCAAGGGAATCCTTCTTAGGTTTAATCCCCTACCAAACCACTCAAACCCAAAGGAATCCTCCTTAGGTGTAAGCTCCAACTCAATCATCTCAATAGTCCATATATCCTGTGATAAAACCTCTTGAGGTCCTCTGGACTATTAATCCATATCAAAAGGGACTCATTACCATATGATACAAACCTTAAAAGGACATAAATAGGCATGATCCATCACAACCAAACTATGTGTTTTCCCATATAAATTGGATATATAGAAAGCCTCTATGAGGTCCAAACTCAAAATTTCAACACCAACCCTATTATTTATAGGAAACATTCCTAATAGGGTCTTATACCATGTGGAACCCCACATACCTTCAAGGTTATATGGGATTCCTTGGCATTATTCCCACACCAAAAATTTAATAGGAACCATTCGCCTAGACTTCCTTGTTGCATGATGTTAAGTGCACGGTTTGGTCCTCATCACATGACCTTAAAAGGATTGATGTTTCCCATTGAGTTGAAACAAACTGCAAGGTTTCTGATTCCATTCACAATGATATATAGGATTCTGATATCATGGGTCTAATCCCATCTTCCAAACAACTCCCATCTTCCCAGATGATGATACACTCTAGATCACCCCACTACATGGCCCAAAACTAGAACCATAATAATAAATGACAAAAGAATCTATAATATATATGCAAGAGGTTACTATTTATGGAGAACCATGAATACATACAGACAACTAAATCATTGAATAACCTCAAATACACACATATTATTCTATGTTCCATGAATGTTAATAAATTATTTTTATTCAAGGGTGATCCACATCATACTTGGTAATTAATGAGGGGTTTCAAATATGTATTAAATCATTAAGAGAGTAATAGAGCAAGAAATAATTCCCCCACAAAAGAGTGTGATGAGCCTGACCTCCCATCCTCTCAAATAATTTGAGTTCTTAATTATCATTTTTTATTTTACCCAATGAGTGTTTTATATTGGAAAGTTAGTCCACAAGTCATCACGAGTATGAGAACTGTTGGGTGTTTCCAGATCTACAAACAAAATTCATTGGATACATTTCAGAAGTAGTGAACATGACATAGAAAATTATAAAAAACTAAACCCCTAAAATAAATCATTAGGCACCATGGTTTTTTTAGAAAAAATAATTCATCATACCTAACATTGAGAGGTGTTAATGCAAAATGTGTCACATCGGTTTGTGGGGAGGTAGTTCATCGTGCACACAAGTGACATTATCGTTTCCCATTTGAGGGAATAAGAGATGGATGTTGTTCATGAACTTAACATAAAAAAATATCAATATATATAAGATAAAAAGGTTATTATATCATCATGTTTTAATAATAATCAAAGGAGGTGGAGAAACAAATATTGTTAAAACACTCGTTGAAGAACATTACCCCTTCTTTCGGAAAACTCATTGGTTTTGCAACAAAAACATTCCTAGGATAGATTTAAGATCAAAATAAGGATTATAAGATGATATTAGGGATTTATGTATGGTATTAGAGTAGGTATAAGATGATCCAATGGGTTTTGGAAGTGTGAAGATGAGATAGGTGGGGGTGACCCTTTATAGGTGTGGTTAGTGGCGCAATTGCTATTTTTGAAAAGAAAAATGCGTAACCAAATTTTTATCATGAAAAATATATAAAACTTTGACCATTATAGATAATCTAAGATTTATTATCTAAATACTTCTATACAATCAGTTTTTAGATGTTTTGGGTCATTTTTAACCCTTATCTTTTTATTTTAAACCTTAGTAAACCCATTTTTACTTAAATCATGGTAAATAAATTTTACTATTTTTACAATTTATTATGGTCAAAGATTAAGTTTAACATATTAGATAATGTAAATTATTATTTTTATTCCAACTATGTAATCCATTTTTCAAATTCTACTCATATAATTGTAATATTTTAATTTAAACCTAAACTTGCAGTTACAATGAGAAAGCGGTTTTCCAAAGAGAAAATGTTCAAATTTTAAATCATTTTTATATAAAAAATAAATATGAAAATGTTTTCATGAACCAAATTGGATTAATTTATAAATATATTAACGAAGTTTTCTTTTAATCTCATTTAAAAATAAAATATAACCGTAAAAATTCATTATATTTAAAGGTGGCTTTCAAAAAAAACAAGAATTTTTTACTATTCATCGAAATTTTATTTATTTCATAAAAATCACCAAAAATAAATCTTGGATAATTTTAATATGTTGAATTAAATAATAAATTTTATTTTAAAAAATTAATTTTTTTAAAGTATTATAAATTATATTTTTATTGTTCATTAAGAGAAATAAAAAAACATTATTTTGAGAAAATTGTATTTTTAAAACATATAAAGACTTTATAGAAAATTAATAGAAATTTTATCAACATGTTTTATTTTTATAAAACCATTATAATTATTATTTAAAATGTTTTTCTTAATATTATTTATGAAAAGATTAACGACTAGTTAATAATGGTTGTGTATGAATAATAATATTAACAATTTTTCATTGTTCGTTAAAAATCAGTGTTGCGTGTAACACAAGATATCAAATTAATTTAATTTATTAAAAAAACTTAAATTCATTAAAACCATGTGTCTTACATTATACCTCCTTAAATTTAATTTCTCCATTAAAATTCCATCACTTTGGTGAAAAAACACAGAGGATACGTCTGCCTCATTGCATTATCAGGTTCCCACGTAGCTTCCTCAAACTAGTGGTTTCACCACAAAACTTTGATCAGGTGAGTGGCCTTGTTTTGTAGAAAATTATCTATATTTTCTAGAAACTCCACTAGTTGATCCTCATAAGATATATCATGATCCAATTGTATGATCTTTGACTTCAGTACATGTGAAGAGTTAGGTATATACTTCCATAGTATAAATATATAAAACACATCAAGGACTTGAGATAACTTTGGTGGAAGCACCCCCCGATATGATACCATACTAATATGGTCTAGAATTTCAATGAGACAAATATAAAAACGGGATTATATTCCATTTATTCATAAATCTAATAACCTTCTTTCATGGATAAATTCTTAAGAACACATTATCACTAACTTTAAATCCACGATGACACTAGTAAATATCAGCATAACTTTTATGTCAAATTTATGTCACCCTTATGTGTTGTTGAATGGATCCAACCTTATATACCATTTCTTCCGTTATATCATATCCAAATAGATTTATTTCTCCAACTTCATTCTAGCATGTTGGATTTCTACACTTATTTCCATAGAGATCTTTATAAGTATCCATCTAAATACTCATTTGAAAGATACTATTATATGAAAACTCAACTAGAGGAAGGTGTTTATTGAAACCTCCTTTGAAATACATTGAGAAATATCTCAATATATACTCCTGGGTTTTAACTATTCTATCAAACTAGTCATCTATACATGGATGAAATGCAATGCTGAAACTAAAATCTATATCAAGAGATTTCTCAACTAGAGGAAGGTTTTGATCGCAACCTAGTTTTAAATACATTGAACCAGATCTAAATATATATTCTAGGGTTTGAACTATTCTATAAAACTAGTCATCTATATGTGAATTAAATGTAGTGCTGAAACTAAACTATGGATCAATAGCTTCTTGAATACAATTATATATCTTAAAGGTAAACCTCCTCTCTTGATTATATACAATTCAATGTGGTAACCCTTTCAAATTTACCAATTTTTTAATATATATCATGGAAATATGATCTATACTGAGATTTTTTTTATCATGTTGAGGTGTGATGAATTTGTAAGGCATTTGACAACAACCCATTTAACATTATAACTTTTAGAAATTTTGGGGAGTCCGGCACCATAATCCATGGTGATGTTTTCCCATTTCCATTATGGTGTGAGTAATTGATATAACAACCACTTAGAATTTTGTCTCTCAACATTAACTTACTAACATACCAAGAACATAGATACAATATCTTCGATATCTCTACTCATTCCATCCCACCAGAAATACTCTTTCAAATATATATACATCTTTATGTTTCCAAGATGAATATAGAATCAGGAACATTGGGTCTCCCCTAAACACTCCTTAAAATATGATATGAACAGAACACATATATAGTTCTTCAATCAATATTAAACTTAGTAACATTTATAACATTTTTTTATAACTCTAAATATTTCTTCTACGCCTCTTTAATCTTCACTTGGTTATATAGTTGAAAATTCCATTTAGAAAGATAATATTTATCCTCTTCTATCAAAATTTATAGATCCATACTTTTTAAATCTTGAAATATTGGATGTTGTGTGATCCTCATCATGGATAAACTATCATAATCCTATCAACTCAATGAATTTTCCTCCTTTTTCTCTTTCTGATAGTTGTAATGTATTGAGCAGTCATAATTTTAATCATCTCTAACCATGTTCTATTGTTCATATTCAACTCCTTCTATAGGAATATCTAGTTTAAACTTATGTGATCAATATATATATCACACTTTTCTCCTTAAAGATAATTTATCCAAATATTTAATGAAAAAAATAACAAAACTATATCCAAATCATTAATTGGGTTATCTTACTCTGGAACATTCAATTGTCATGAGTCATAATCTATAACCACACTAGTGAAAATACAAGATTCAACATCTAATTAATGATGTCGGTTTTTTTCTAAACCAATGCCAATAGTATTTGGGAGAAATTTTTTGTGTCGTTTTTTACTAAAAAATGACACAAAAAATATTTAAGAGTGGTTTTTGGCATTGGTTTTTATTAGAACCGACACCAAAAACCTTGAAAGGTATGATAAATGGTGCTGGTTTTTCCAAAACATGATGGAAAAAATAAAAAAATAGTTTTGGTGTGAGTTTTTACAAAAACTGACACCATTAATCCAAAACTCAGGATCTTTCATCATTGGTTCATATAGAAACTAATGCCATATATTAAATAAATATTTATGGCATCTGTTTTTTGGAAAACTGAATCCATATATTAAAAAATTGTTTCATCGTTGGTTTTCTCAAAAATCGATGCCGTAAATATATTTCAAACTCTTTGGCGTGAGTTTTTTTTTTAAAAACTGATGTTGAAATTCATTTAAAATTAGTCAGGATCGAGAAAACCTCATATATTTGGATCTTCAAAAGCTAAACTGTGGTGACTCCTATTGACTCGTGATTACTTTGAATGTGTATTTGTGATCTTAAACCACCAATCTTGTTGATTTACTTCAATTTTCAAGATCTACAGTCTGATTTCTTGAATATCTCACCATTTTTCATCATCTACGGGTTATGTTTTCTTCCCAAGCTTATTTCTAGTGGCATTCAATTGTGGTTTGATTTTATTTCGTTGTTCACATTTATTTTTTGTTTTTACAATAATTTTTTTATAGATCTTAAAACATCTAATATTCCAAATCATTCTACAAAGAAAAGTTTGGATTTGGATCTATTTTCTTATTAAAATATGAATTTTGTATGTTTTTTTAATTTTGAAGATAAATTATTTATCATTTAATTATGTTTTTTATTTTCTTAAATTTTTAGTTTATAGTTTATAATAAATTTTTTGAACATGTTTAATAGTTATCCATAAAAGTGATCATCCCATGTAAATTTACTTTATTTTTGTTTAATTTATTTTATTTTAAGATTTTACAATTTTGTTCAAATCCTGTTGAGTCTATTTAGGCCAATTTAGTTTGATTTGGTAAAATTCAATTCATCTTTATTTGTTTAGATTCCATCCACTCGTTAATGTAGATTGAATATCTATC
This sequence comes from Viscum album, assembly GCA_963277665.1. Taxonomy (NCBI): domain Eukaryota; kingdom Viridiplantae; phylum Streptophyta; class Magnoliopsida; order Santalales; family Viscaceae; genus Viscum; species Viscum album. The sequence continues at coordinate 601,785,531 of OY728155.1, read as the reverse complement.
TAACAGTGTCCCTTAAACCAACACATTTTGATCCACTTTCTCAATTATAGTGAAACAAAATTCTAATAATTATATAATAAGAGAAGATAGAAATTATTACCCGGTATGTATACAATGAATAAAAAGTAGTAGAGTCATTCCTTGAGTTAAAAAAACTAAATATTTTTTTATGCTCTTGCTCAAAACATGCAATAACTCATGGGACTACTATTGCTGCTACTTCATCTTTTTTGTAAAGACCCTTAAATTTTAAGGGAATTTTTTTTCTTAAATTCTTTGGAATTTTATGAGTACGCAGTTTCTGACGGCACATGATTCCGAGGCCCGGTGTGCCTGGAATATTTTTTTCTGAAGTTTTGTTAAGCTTAAATTAACGCGTGTAAGTTGTTTTCCTGAAAAAGTGAAATAACTCTTAAACGATTACTCAGATCATAAATTTGATGGCACCGTTGTGCTCAGGATGGTGGGTTTACCCTAGGCGTGACTTATGTTTAGTCGGCACATGCCTCCTGTGAGAAAACCCAAAAATGGCATAACCGTAAATAAAATATTTAAATAAATTTATTTTATTTTTCAAATGCTTATAATTCACAAAAATTAACTCAGATTAAAAATCCGAGACCACCGCTGAACTCGTGAGGGTATGCTTTCTTTAAGAAGATACTAACTTGGGCTGGTGTGGGCCACCTGGGAATGATAGTTTTTGGACGTAAATAAAATAATTAAGTGACAATCATTTTATTGTAAAATTTATAACTTCTAAACGGTAACTCGAATTAAAAATCCGAGAGTAACATTGAGTTTGTTGGGGCATGTTTCTCCTAGGAAGAGCCTAACCTTGACCGCAGTGGGTCAAGGGTGACTGATAATAATTTTCCGAACTTCTTTTCGGGTGCGTTCAGTAAACGTATGAGCGGCGTTTTATAACTTTTTAACCAGTGCTCGGAATCGAATTCTTAGGGCACCGTTGAATTTGCAGCGCCAGGATTCTCTTAGGCAAAGCTTAACTTTGGCTATAAAGGGTTGGGAGAAAAAGTTATTTTGTCGGGCCTTTCGAGAAAAATAATAAAGTAATTTAAATGAATTATTTTATTTTTCCTTCTCCCATTTTGGGTGGCAGGGCAGCGACAGGGCGGTGACGATGCAAATCAATGAGGCTCATTAATGGTTCATTAAACTCATAGCGTAGCGACGCTTTAATGACACCATTATGGAAATGCTGCGACGTGCTCCTTTATATTTTGGCACACCGAGAATGTGTGGGGAAAATAAATTAGGGGATTCTCTTGCGAACCTCTGACAGACTTCTGCCCCAGCGAAGAACGAAGAACGCTGACAAAACATCTTTTTCTTCGACGCCTTTCAAACATTGGAGCCAAAAAGTGACGCCGACACCTTAACCCCCTCTTAAGGACGAACGCGCGACAACGAACTACTAAGAGGTAGGGGTTTTTCTTCAAACAAGTTTTGTTCATTATCTTCGTGATTTAAAATTAAGAATTCTTGTTATAGTTATAACGGGAAGAGGTCGGACCACACAAACACGGTCAATCCTCCTCCCCTCTTCTTCTTGGTATTCATGGTTCGTTGTGGTGAAGATGGCATGGTGCCATTGCACTGCGCGAGAATGAGAGAACCGCGGCCGGAGCGGGCGGTGGCGGAGGTGCGCGGCGCCGTCGCGCCGCGCTGGTGAAGCTGAACGAACCGTGGCTGGAGCGGGCCATAGCAGTGGTGTGCGGCGCCGTCGCACCGTGACGAAGAACCCGAGGGAGCCGTGGCTGGGGTGGGCCTCGTCGGAGGGGCGTGGCGTCGTCGCACCATTCCGAACAGATGGAAGCCGCAGTGGTTCAGCAAGGGGACGACCAGACTCAGCATGCAGTCGGCGCACCGGGAGGTTGGACCAGTGGGGGTCCCACGACAGCTCACTGGCTGGCCAATTTGGCCAGCCATTTCCGAATATCCGGGGGGCGTAACCCCCAGTTTTAATTAGGGAGGACCCCGCCAGAAAGGGGGGCCGCCGTTTCGGAAATCAGGGGGGGCGCCCCCCCCCCCTCGCATCTAGCTCGGCCACGATCCGTGCCGGGGCACCCGCTGGACCGGACCGCCCGAGCCGGGCTGGGCCGCGCCCTAACGGGCCGACCCAGGGGGTATTGGGCCAGGTCGGACCGGGCCCAAACCCCTTATTTATGGAGAGATCCGTTCAAACTCCCATAACATGGGCTACGTACCATCGATCGACACACCTTAAGTTGCGTTGGGATCCTTGGATCGAGATGGTCATTTCGGTATATTACACTCAAGGTTTCGAAGAACTTTTGGTACGTACGGGTTGGTTCGAACATGAAACCAACTGGGCCCTCGGAGCGAAAACACTTATAACTTGAACCTTGGACGTCCGATTGGCGTGTCGTCGACTTCATTGGTTTCCTCTTAGTGAGAAGGTTCTTTTGGATTACTCCGCTCGAGGTTTGGACATATCTGGAGTACGGTTGAGTTGGTTTTAGCTTAAAAACCAATAGGGCCCCTGGGACGAAAAAGCCAATAACTCTCAAACCGGGCGTCCGATTGATGCGTCGTCTATCACATTGAGTTCCTATTGACGAGACGGAACTTCGTGATACATCAATTTTTGACTTCATGACAATTGATGTATCAAACCATTGGCTTGTGGAGCGGACCCTTCCAGAATCGATCATGCTATGTGCGGGAACCCTAGAGCTAGCTGCGATGAAGATGACGACTTCCGTACAAGGATCCTCAGTGGGTTCGACGAGGATGAAAACTGTACTAGGATCATCAGTGGGTTCTATGAGGATTAATATCGTACTAGGATCTTCTGTGGGTTCGATGATGACATCTACCATACTGAGATCCTCTGTGGGTTCGACGATGATGTCTACCGTGCTGGGATCCTCCGTGGGTTCGACGACGATAACTTCTGTACTAGGATCCTTTGGGAGTTCAGCAATGTTGTCAACTGTACTTGGATCCTCTGTGGGTTTGGCAGCGATGAATACTATACTTGGATCCTCCGTGGGTTCGGCAGTGAGGACTTCTGTACTAGGATCCTACGTGGGATCGGCAGAGGAGATGATTCAGAGGCTACATCTAATCACCTCCACCTCTCTTCAAGAAGTAGTATGCCTGTGTGAGATGAGTCTTGATTCTCAATCATTATCATTGATGTGGTTGAATTTCTTTTCCTATGTGGATTGGGTTGTGCTTTCCTGTGTGGATTGGGTTGTGCTTTCCTATATGGACTAGGTTGTGCTTGGTCTCAAGAGCAGGATCCGAACTGTAACTGATGACTTAGGTATATGTATGGGAATATACCTGAGTAGTGTTTTGATACTTCATGATTATATCTTTCCTTTGTGGTTTATCCTTCATGGATTCTGAGAGACCTTTGGGGGTCTCAGGGTCCCTACTGAGTATCGTATACTCACCCCTGCATGGGTTATGCCCGCACTACGTTGTGTTGGATGCAAATGACAGACAACACTGATCTAGGTGGAGGCTTGTGGAGCTGGACGGTACTCGGAGGTGGACCACTTTGCGGGACGTACACAGAGCAGACAGTCAGACCGAGGAGCTGAGGAGACTATCTGTACCCACCCTTCAGGTGGGATTTCTGGAGGATGACTTGGTGCTGATGTTTTACTTTCTACTATTGTACTTTCCTTTTAGTTGTACTTTACTTTCAGTTGGGTTTTTATACTAACCCATTTTCATTTCAGCACTTACCTTGTACCTGGTTTACTTAGTGTTTACTTCGCTTGCGTACTCTATGGTGTATGTTAATACATAAAGGCAATGCCTTCCATTCTTTTGGGATTTACGCCTTTGGTGCTAGTCGCCAGCCCCTGGCCTATGGAAGGTGGGATTGGGGTAGTCCCGGCACCGGCCTCGAGGACGGGTCGTGACAAATTGGTATCAGAGGAGCTCAGTTCTACCACAGAACTCAGGAATCTGATCTTTCTTCTATGTGAAGCAATATTGTTAAGGGTATTGAGTTTGGTTATCAGTTCAGGGAGTCCAATGTCGGTGCGGTGGCCGACGTATCCATACACCAGGATCCTAACTTTTGATTTCTGACTCAGTACACGAAAACATTGATTGCATGTGTGTTTTAAAAGTTTTCTTTGTGATTATTTGTGTCAGCTCACCAGGTATACTGTATTGACTGTGGCACACCTGTTTCTTTTCAGGATGGCCCCATAACGGCAGCCAGCTAGGGTTCCGAGATTTGTGTGAGACGACAACCCACCGAGTGACGAGGCCTCAGTGCATGGCCCCGTTATAGCGGAGGCACCAATGGTACCTCTACCCGCCGAGCCACCAATTCCACCAGCCCCAGAAGTTGAGAGTGCACGTCGCCTGAGTGCACTGTACGAGTTTCAGTACCAGAGACCGCCCAGGTTCCATGGGGAGATGGACCCTCAGGAAGCCGAGGATTGGCTGGAGGCTGTTGTTCGATTCTTCAGATTAGTAGGGACACCAGCTGACCTCATGGTGATCCTTGTGGTGAGTCTCCTGCACGCGGCAATAGGTAGATGGTAGAGCCTGATGCCCCAGGTGCTTGACGATGCACCTCTTCTATGGACGAACTTTGAGATCCTCTTCCACTCAGATTTTGTTCCAGACACCCTCCGTGCGGTGCGCATTCAGGAGCTACTACAGCTGCGGTAGGACAACATGACAATAGCCCAGTACTCGGCGAGATTTACCGATCTCTCGTGCTACTCCACGGACATAGTACGAGACTCGTTCTTTAGGGCCCGGACCTTCGAGTAGGGACTGAGGCATGAGATCAGGGCTTCTATGATCTCCCTCAACATCCCGACGTTGGCAGGGGTGTTAGAGAGAGCCCTACTAGTGGAGAGTTTTCACGCTGAGCAGTCACCAACGGCGAGACCCTCCATAGGACGACCCACAGTGTATTCTTCTATAGCCGGCAGTAGATAGATGACATAGAGAACCAAGAGGGCCAGACCATAAGAAGAGAAATCTCAGGAAACGGGTTTGTTTGTGCGGGGCACATGAAACATAGCCAGCCAAATGAGGAGCAGACAATGCTATGCATGCGGCGGGTAGGGTCACTTGGCTCAAGACTGCCCGACCCGCCCTATAGATGAGCAGCAGGTAGAAGAGGGACCTCCCAGGAAGAGGTTTGATAGTGGAGGTCCGCAGAGAACAGGCAGATGAGGCAGAGGAGCTGGCCGAGCAGTGGGTGTTGGGTGACTCTTTGAGGCCCTACCACCACCACCACCAGGAAGACCACCCCGACCATAGGAAATGGGTGGACAGGGGAGATCTCAGCTTCAAACAGCTGAGGCCTATGACCATGGAGCTCCGGGAGCATATGGACAGGAGCGGGACTATCTCCAGACATGGAGACTTTTGTTCATAATGCTTCTAGATTTGTTGATTTTGTGTTTGTAGGTGCTTTGTGTCTTTGTACCTAGAGCTGCAATAATAAAACACACTTGTTCTTGTGAAGTTTTCTTCCTTGTCCTATTTATGTGGTGCATACTGAGAGGTTCTGGTTAAAACCGTTGACTTGACCCTCACTTTCGAGATTCCTACTGGAGGAGACCTAGTGACCACACACTGTTACCGACAGTGTGACTTGACCATTGGAGGCGAGAGTAATCGTTGGATCTCTTGGTAGTAGCATCAAGGACTTACGACGTTTTCCATGGCATGAAATAGTACCATTCATGATAGAGTTGACTGTATTAGGAAAAGGACATGGTTCATCCAGGGGATGAGACCAGATTTCTCTTTTCAGCAGAGGAGGAATCTCAGCAGCTCATGTAGATTGTAGACGGAGAAGGGTGGAGTTGTGTTCTCACAAATGGTTAGTCTCACCCACTGTTCGTCGAGCGAACAGTTTACGGTTCTCACCAACTTAATAATCTTAGGTGTATCTTTTCTCAGAAGGACATGAATCTGAGATAGCGGCAATGGATTGAGTTCCTCTAGGACTATGACATTGAGAAAGTTTATACTCCTGGGAAGGGGAACGTTGTAGCAGATGCTCTTGGTAGGAGATCAGGCATTCAGCTGTTAGGAGTGGCAAGACAGCAGCTGACCGCGTTTTCAGATATCCTTTGTGGATAGTTTTGGAGTGAGTACGTGTTGAACCAGAGATGGTTCAGGCTACGTTGGAGAAGGTGCAGATCATCCTGGAGTGGATGAGGACTGCATAGATAAGACAGAAGTCCTAAACTATTAGAAGGTGGAGACCACTGGAGTTCGAGTATGGAGACCACGTTTTCTTACGGGTCTCACCTCGACGTGGATTACGAAGATTCGATCGTGGTGGCAAGTTATCTCCGCACTTCATCGGTCCTTTCCAGGTCCTTAGTAGGGTAGGCGAGGTGGCTTACCGCCTGGCCCTTCCACCTCAGCTGCACCGGGTGCATGAAGTCATTCACGTATCTCAGCTAAGGAGATATGTGTATGACCCGACACATATCATCGACCACGGAGAGCTGGACATCGATGACGAGGCGACCTTCACGGAGGTTCCGGTGGAGATCGAGGATCGACAGGAGCGGGTCCTTCGTGGACGGTCGATTCCTCTAGTTCATGTTCTTTGGTAGCATGAGAACCTCCAGGAGATCACTTGGGAGTGGGAGGCTCAGATGCATGCTCAATACCTCCTTTAGTTTCCCTAGTTTGTGTTTTAGATTTACGAAAACGTAAAGCCCTGAGGTGGGGGTAATGTAAAGACCCGTAAATTTCAAGGAAATTTTTTTTCTTAAATTATTTGTAATTTTACGAGTACGCAGTTTCTAACGGCACATGATTCTGAGGCCCGGTGTGCCCAGAATATTTTTTTCTGAAGTTTTGTTAAGATTAAATTAATGCGCGTAAGCAGTTTTCCTGAAAAAATGGAATAAATCTTAAACAGTTACTCGGATCAGAAATCTAAGGGTACAATTCTACTCAGGATGGCGGGTTTACCCTAGGCGTGACTTAAGTTTAGTCAGCGCAGGCCTCCTGTGAGGAAAACCCGAAAATGGCATAATCGTAAATAAAAACATTAAATAAAGTTATTTTATTTTTGAAATTCTTATAACTCAAAAACGGTAACACAGATTAAAAATCTGAGACCACCACTGAACTCATGAGGGTATGCTTTCTTTAAGTAGATACTATCTTTGGCCGGCACGGGCCACCTGAGAAAGTTAGTTTTTGGCCATAAATAAAATAATTATGTGACAATTATTTTATTGTAAAATTCATTACTTATAAATGGTAACTCGAATTGAAAATCCGAGAGTACCGTTGAGTTCTTTGGGGTGTGTTTCTCTTAGGAAAAGCCTAACCTTGACTGCAGTGGGTTGAGGGTGACTGATAATAATTTTCCGAACTTCTTTTCGGGTACATTCAGTTAAAGTACGAGCATCGTTTTATAACATTTGAACTGGTGCTCGAAATCGAATTCCGAGGGCACCGTTGAATTCGCAGTGCTGGGATTCACTTAGGAAAAGATTAACTTCGGCTGACAAGGTCCGAGAGAAAAATTTACTTTTTCGGGCCTTTCGAGAAAAATAATAAAATAATTTAAATGAATTATTTTATTTTTCCTTCTCCCATTTTGGGTGGCAGGGCAGTGACAGGGTGGTGACGATGCACATCAATGAGGCTCATTAATGGGTCATTAAACTCATAGCGTAGCGATGCTTTAATGACACCATTATGGAAACACTGCGATGTGCTCCTTCATATTTTGGCACACTGAGAATGTGTGGGGAAAAGAAACTGGAGGATTCTCTGGCGAACCACTGATGGACTTCTGCCCCAGCGAAGAACGAAGAACACTGACAAAACTTCTTCTTCTGCGATGTCTTTCGAATATCGGAGCCGAAAAGCGATGCCGATGTCGTAACCCCCCCTTGAGGACGAACGTGCGACAACGAACTACTAAGAGGTATGATTTTTTCTTCAAACAAGTTTTGTTCATCATCTTCGTGATTTAAAATTAAGACCTCTTGTTATCGTTATAACGGGATGAGGCCGGACCGCACAAACACGCCCGATCCTCCTCCAATCTTCTTCTTGGTCTTCGTGGTTCGTTGTGGAGAAGACGGCGCGGTGCCATTGCACCACACGGAAACAAGAGAACTGCGGCCAGAGCGGGCTGTGGCGGAGGTGCGCGGCGCCGACGCTCTGCATCGGTGATGTCGAAGGAATCGCGGCCGAAGTTGGCCGCGACGGTGGTGCACGGCGTCGTCGCGTCGCGCCGGAGAACCCGAGGGAGCCGCGGCCGGGTTTGGCCGTGGCGGAGGGGCGCGGCGCCGTCGCGCGGAGCCGGACAGATGCAAGATGTAGCCGTAGGCCGCGGCAGTTCAGCAAGGGGGCGGCTGGACTCAGCCGGATGCTGGCGCACCGGGAGGCGGGACTCTCAGGGGTCCCGCGATAGCCCATCGGCCGGCCAATTTGGCCGGATTTTTCCAAATATCTGGGGGGCATAACCCCTGGTTTTAATTAGGGAGGACCCCACCTGAAAGGGGGGCTGCCGTTTTGGAAATCAGGGGGGCGACACCCCCCCCCCCTTCGCGTCCAGCTCGGCCACGAGCCGAGCCTCAACCCGCACAGGGTCGGGCTGCCCGCGCTAGGCCGGGTCACCCGCGATGGGCCGAGCCGCCTGAGCATGGTCGGTCCGCGCCCTTACGGTCCGGACCCGAACCCAGGTCGGGTCGACCCGGGGGGTATTGGGCCGGGTCGGACCGGGCCCAAACCCCCTATTTACGGACATATCCGTTAAAATGCCCATAACATGGGTTACAAACCTTAGATCAATGCACCGTTAGTTGAGTTGGGATCCTTGGATCGATACGGTTGTTTCGGTATATTACATTCAAGGTTTCGGAGAACTTTGTGTACGTCTGGGTTGGTTTGAACACGAAACCAACCGGGCCCTTGGAGCGGAAACGCTTATAACTTGAGTCCCGGATGTCCGATTGACGTGCCGTTGACTTCATTGGTTTACTCTTAGTGAGACGGTTCTTTTGGATTACTCCTCTTGAGGTTTGGATACAGATGGAGTATATTCAGGTTGGTTTTAGCTTAAAAGACAATCGGGCCCCTGGGACAACAAAACCAATAACTCTCAGACCGGGCATCTGATTGGCGCGCCATCTGTCATGTTGAGTTCCTATTGACGAGATGAAACTTTGTAATACATCATCTTTGGACTTCATGATAGTTGATGTATCGACCCCTTGGATCGTGGAGAGGACCCTCCCGGAATCGAGCATGCTGTGTGCGGGAACCCTAGAGCTGGCTGCGACGAAGATGACGACTTCTGTACAAGGATCCACAGTGGGTTCGATGAGGACGACTACCGTACTTGGATCCTCTGTGGGTTCGACGACGACGTCTACCACACTGGGATCCTCCGTGGGTTCAACGACAACGTCTACCGTGCTGGGATCCTCCGTGGGTTCGACGACGATGACTTCTATACTAGGATCCTCTGTTGGTTCAGTAGCATTGTCGACTGTACTTGGATCTTCCGTGGTTTCGGCAGTGATGACTACTATACTTGGATCCTCCATGGGTTCGGCAGTGACGAATTCTGTACTAGGATCCTACGTGGGATCAACAGAGGAGATGATTCAGAGGCTACATCTAATCACCTCCACCTCTCTTCAAGAAGTAGTATACCTGTGTGAGCTGAGTCTTGATTCTAAATAATTATCATTGATGTGGTTGACTTGATTTTCTTATGTGGAGTGGGTTGTTCTTTCCTATGTGGACTGGGTTGTGCTTTCCTATGTTGACTAGGTTGTGCTTGGGCTTGGGAGCAGGAGCCGAACTGTAATTGATGACTTAGGTATATGTATGGGCATATACCTGAGTAGTGTTTTGATACTTCGTGATTGTATCTTTCCTTTATGGTTTATCCTTCATGGATTCTGAGAGACCTTCAAGGGTCTTAGGGTCCCTACTGAGTATCGTATACTCACCCATGCACGGGATATGCTCGCACTACGTTGTGTTGGATACAGACGATGGACAACACTGATCGAGGTGGAGGCTTATGGAACTGGACGGTACCCAGAGGTGGACCACTTTGCGGGACGTACATGTAGCAGACAGTCAGACCGAGGAGCTGAGGAGACTATCTATAGCCACCCTTCAGGTGGGATTTCCAAAGGAAAACTCAGGGTTACTGTTTTACTTTCTGCTGTTGTACTTTCCTTTCAGTTGTACTGTACTTTTAGTTGGGTTTGTTTACTGGCCCATTTTCTTTTCAGCACTTACCTTGTACCCGGTTTAATTAGTGTTTACTTCGCTTGCGTACTCTGTTGTGTATGTTACTACACAAAGGCAATGCCTTCCCTTCTGGGATTTACGCCTTTGGTGCTAGTTTCCAGCCCCTGGCCTATGGAAGGCGGGCTTGGGGTAGTCACGGCATGGGTCCCGAGGACGGGTTGTGACATTTTTAATATATAAAAATAATAAATTTTATTATTTCTAGAATGACTCATATAAAAGTTCTTGTGACTCGTTCATAGCATGATATATCAATGCTCTGAAAATTGAATTCTAATATAATGTTTTGTCTTAACTCTAAAAAACTCAATTCAAACATTTCATTAAATTTATATTGCATGTACCTCATGCATGTAAAATAAAAATCATGGTCTTTTTATTTTTATGCAATATTTCATGTGTATAAATGCAAATCATATTTTTTCATTATACTACCTTCATGAACATATATCACATACTATTTCTTCACTATTCTTTTGTGTATTTTAACACTTCCAAAATTATTAATATTGTACTCACTCAATTGGATGAATTCACATTGTTCTGCTTCCTTCAATACCAAAGATACTAACTTCCCATAGTATTATCTCTCTATTATTGTATGATGCATGAAAACACATAAAAGTTTCTCAACATCACATAAACATTTGGAAGCACACACTCATTATCAATGCTTCTCTCATGAAAACCCAATCACACATAATTTATTTTGTGCAATTCTCACTCACATGAAATATTTACATATTCTTTAGGAATGAATATTGTATACATCATGCTTTTCTACATATTTGAAAAAGGATTTCACACTGTTTTACTTGCATGAGATTATAAATATAATATCGAATGATTATTCATTTATGTTTGCATGAAATTATCCACTTATTTCTTCATACATACCCTTGAACACATTATTCTATCCCGCAAGACACAATGTCACTATGTGTTCTTCCTTTTCATGATAGAACCTCACACTACCTCTTGGACTCATAGTATGTGCACATAATTAAAACAATCTCTCTTCACAATATCATAGTCACCATTATTTACACAATAATATACTCACTATTAAAACCATTTCACAAATATTTGGTTCTTTAATTTTAATTATCATCACAATACACAACAAATTTTTTTACTGATTTGAGTTTTCTAAAAAAATCATCTCATAAACTAGTGAGTATTCATAAGAATATTGAATTTCTGAATTGATTCATATAACTCAGTTCATCATGAAACTAAACTAGTGTGATAAACACATGTATTTTTCTTATAACAGTTTCTACTCCTTTGCGCCAAAAAACTTGTATAGAACTCTACCTTTCGCGATCTAGAGAAGATCATGAAGACTCAAAATAAAAAAATTCAAATCTCTCAACCTCACAGTACCAAAAAAATGAACATGCTCTCAGATATACCAATTTAGTTATGTATTTAATTTCATCGGTTATAATTTTGGGAGTATTATGATTGATTTCACTTATAATATGAAAATTTATCCTAATTATTATTTCATATTACTAATAATAAGTAATTTCTCGCCCATTAAATTAATGCAATTTTCAATAATTTTGACACATAAAACATAGAAATAATGAAACAACTATGTAAAATGAACTAATAAATTTTAGAAGATTGATATTATATTTAAATTATAATATCTATATAACACATGTATATAATATGAAAATAAAAAGTTTACAATTTGTAAATGTGTTTCATATCTGATGTTTTCTATATGATTATCAATATTTTTTATCAAATTTATTTCTATTTACAATTTATCTGTATATATATATATATATATATATATATATAGTTGGGGTTTGTCTTGGTGGTAATCACTTTATAATCCCACATGAAAAATGAGGGTTCAAACCCCATTGGGAATAGGGTACTGTAGAAGCGGTGCTACTGTAGATCGGCGGCTATTGTAGCGGTAGTAGGACACTGTAGCAGCGGTAGGACACTATAGCGGCGGTAGGAAACTGTAGCGATGGTAGGGCACTATAGCAGCGGTGGGTACTATGCAGTACTATAGCAGACAGTTTACTATTCATAGAATGGGCATTGGGCCAAAAATTTGGGCCTATGGGCTATGTAATGAGCTACATGTTCACTGGGCCTTTGGGCTATGTAATGGGTCTCCCTCTACCCAGTTAAAAAGAGGTCTTTGCTTTGCTTTAATAATAAAATGAGGTATCATCCCCAACCTTTAATATATATATATATAATATGTTTTAATATATTCACCAATAATATTGTGATATCAGGTATTGAATGGATCATAATTCCATATATTTATGAAGAAACACTAGTGAATATGAAAAAGGAGTTGATAAATTCTTGGAATTTTATAAAATACATATTCAAAACATTGATTTTATTTTCTATCCATGTGTAAAGTATTTGAATATGAGAAAGTTAAAATCTATTGAAATAAAAGATCATCTCATTTTTTATGGTTTTAGCTCTAATTATACACGTTGGATCTGGCATAGTGAAAGAACTGAAAAATCAATATCCAATGTTGATGAAAGTATTCATAATGAGGAAGAGGACCGTATTGAATAATTAATTCATGATTTAGGTTTTGAAACCATAAAAAAATATCAACTGTTGAATGATTGTATGGAGATTTTGAGAAACCATTATTCACAGGTTGTAGAAAATATACCGTGTTATCAATAGTTTTGAGATTAGTTAACTTAAAAGAAAAAAATTTGGGGAGTGGTAAAATTTTCTGCAGCTTACTTGAGATTTTAGAAGAGAAAATTTTATAAGTTAATAGGCTTCTAGATTCCAATTATGAGGTGAAGTAAATATTATTCTCAATGGGATTGTGGTATAAAAAGATACATGCTTTCCCCATCTACCTACCATGCCCCGTATGAGAAACCTTCCCTGGAATATTATTTATTTTTCATCAATTTTTGTATTTTATAAATTATAAACACTAATATAACTTTTTTATTTTTGAGCCTTCCCAGTCTGCTCACCTGGACTACCTTACCCCATCCACCTACTTTGATCCTCCACCTCCTCGCTCAGACCAATCAGAATATTATTTATTTTTAATCATTTTTTCTATTTTATAAATTATAAACACTAATATAATTTTTTCTTTTTTCATCATTCCCAACCTTTTCACCTAACATACCCTACCCCATCTGCTTACTTTGATCCTCCACCACCTCACTTGGACCAAAATGTATATTGTGAGTTTTTTGATGGAGATCCACATATAAATATTTTTTTGTTAAGATTAGTACATTATTTGAGGGATTATGTACATCACCAGCCTATGTAGATGGGTCAGGTTAGAGTATCATTACATGATATTATAGATCATAATGCTCTAATACTATTTCTTACTAAGGAGATCACCAAAGTTGGGGATTGTCTGGGTCATTTTTTACTTTTTCCAACTGGTTTTCTTCATTATATTTCATATGAAGTATGTGATTTTTTAAATATTAATTACAAATAATTCAAAATTACTTATTATGTTTTCTAACATTTATCTTATATAGGATTATCTGAAAGAAAAATAAGCTGCACAAATGAAACAAAATGTTCCAGAACAATCGCCTGTAGATACTTTAGATATTTCTTATAGGATACAAAGATTATCTCTGGCTTATTATTCATTGAATTATATCTATGATTTTTGGATGATGGTTGATATATATGGAATATAATATCCATTGAGGTTACTCAATGAAGATATCATGCATCAAGTTGATTTTAAAAATCTCGTCTTGAATGTGGTGTGGTTGTTTTCCATGTATGTAAATTGACATTTGAATTTTTAATTCTTTAATAAAATATGGTTTTTAATTGAATAACTAAAATTTCTTTTTAAATTAGGTATCTACACATGCTTCTTCTACAAAATGAAAGTACATGTATTTACTGTTTTATAGATCCAGAATTCATTTCCATGGAAGTGAAACATGTGCATAATCCTGATAGAGTTGCATATATATGTGAGAGATTATCACATACGAAGATTGAGTGTTTGTTTCTACCATTTCTTGGTATGTAATAACAGAAACATAATTATGAACTAATTATCATTATAATTTCATTAATTGGGAACTTTTTGTATTATAGGGGGAATTGGATGTTAGGCATATTGTGCCCAAGTGAATGCACCTTTTATTGGTTTTTCTCTTTATTATGGAATGTTCATAAAAGATTCTCCACCTTATTAAATAGGTATTTTTTTTGTTTTTAATAAGCTCATTATGTTTCATTATCATTTTTTGGACATTTATTATTAGTTCATATATATGCAAATGAAGTTTATGGAAATTCTTTTACAATGAATACAAGTCGATAAAAACACCAAAATAAATCAAATATGTGGAAGCACAGGTAATTAGTTTTTATGTTAGATTTTGTTCTGTTTTTTTATTATATATTGATTTTTATTATCATTTTAATGTATTATAACTGTAGTGGCATCATCAAAAAGGACAAGTTGAATGTGGTTATTATATTCTACGATTCATGAATGATATAATCACAAGTGGGGAAACTACTGAATTTTATAAGGTTAGTTGTATAAAAAAATTTATATTTTCTTCCATATTATTCTATTTTATATCTCATATCATTCAATGTTATTATAGGAGTTCAATGATTACAAGTCTTATTCTCAATATTATCTTACCCATATTCAATCTATTTTTTTCAAACTATTTATTAAGTTTGGTTAAGATTTGAGGTATTTATATTATAATATTTATGAATAATATTACATATTAGTTCAAAAAACTGACAATTTAAATATAATAGGTGTTTGAACATACTGATAATCAAATTAATTTTTTAACAATAACCAATAGTGAGAATTTTGTAAATTTCAAGTATGTATATTTTAATTCTAATTTATAATACAAATGTATAGATAGTTATTTCGATTAATTAGATAAAGGCATGTAAGTTATAGTTTTTTATTCTAGGATAAATACTGTTTGATTGTTGTATATTGTGTTTCTATTATAGGGGTTTTGATTATTTTGGAAATGTAATATTTTTTTTAAAAAAAATTAACTTTTGGTATTGGTTTAAAAAAACCGATGCTGAACTTTGTAAAAAAAATCAGTTTTCCACATCTGTTTTTAGAATAACCAATACCGAAACCTATTCATAGAGGGTTTTTGGTGCCGGTTTATTAAGAAACCGATGTCTAAATCCAGGAATAGGGGGGGTTTTCCATCATTTTTCCCAAAACCGACACTGAAACCCTTAACTAAGATCATTTTGGCATCATTTTTCCAAAAACTGATGCTAGAATGATATTTTTATGTTGAATTTATAAACATTGTATAAAATCAGACGTCAAAAATAAAAAAACTGACGTTAAATCCTGGTTTTCACTAGTGCCAGGTCATTATTCATAAGAACAATGCTCAATAACTTTCGATAAGAAGTGTAAATTTGAAAATTTTCCAATATTATGAATTAAGAATCCATTTTTCATATATAATTTATCATTTTTTACCTTGTACCATTTCCATAAATATAAAACTCAAAAAAGAAATTTTTTTCATACCCATATTCTATTAGGTCCAGCAATGTTAGCAACAAATGATTTAAGAACCCAATTTTTTTTGTGTTGTCTAGTAATTTCATCACTTAATTCTATAAATTTTTTTGAAAGATAAGAATTTTTAAATCCAAAACACTAGGGGGTTTTCAAATATTATTTTATCATAATGACCTAACTCTCCATAATGAAAACAACTGATTTTTGAAATTGTTTTATTCTTGGAACAAGGAATGAAGTAATTTTTGTAAAACGTTGGTTTTCACATTGAATCCCTATTCAAAAATTATTTTTATGGGATTTTTTTTTAAATTTAATTTAAATAATTTTCACCTTTAGTAAAAAACACTTGAAACATTATTAAATTATTTAACCTCTTTTAATAATTTTAATTTTTCAATATTATTTCCATGTCTAAGGAAAGGGGTGGAAGAAATTTTCATTTTAGATATTAATTTTGAATTTTTTTATTTAAATCCTTTTTCTATTTACCATGTCAATATTGGAAATTTTAAGATCATTTTTTTCATTTTTTAAAGATTAATATTTAGTTTCCACCATATAACATTATTTATTTAATTCATCATATGATAAATCTTCATTTTCATATTCAAACTCATGCTCAGGAAGAATAATTTGAATGTACCTCATAAGAATGTGCCATAAATAACATGTTGTTCTTCTGATTAAAATATTTAGATTTTGATTCTAAATATGATACATCACTATAATCCTCTAAAGCACTGCATGTTTCTTTCATGTCTTTCTTTTTATAACCATCCTTGTTGAAGTACTTTATAAATAACTTCTTGTTATATTATATTTATGTGTATTTTGGTTTGATATGTCTATCTTTCTTACATTCATACATTCTAAATTATTTTCAAATTCCATCATAATTCTTGTACTTATTGAATGTCTTATTAAAACCAATTCTCTTATTATAGAAGTTCCCAACTTTCCTCTAAAAGTGAGCAAGCTCACCATTTGAAGAATAACTTCTAGAAGTATCTTCATTGGATTAATTATATATATTTATTTCTTATTGACCTCTATATATTGTATGATTTTATCCAAAATCCCACACTATCTATGTGTTATAATTCATAGAACTTTCCAGGTTTGATTTGGCTCAGTGAGTGGTTCTCCAAGGTAAGAAACATTATTTACAATCTCTATAATCCTTTCATTTAATTTGTTGATTATCTCTCCTTACAATATTATTATTGTACAAAACTTTAGTTTGGTAGTATTATATCAGTGGGATATTTCATTATTTTAACCATCATAATAAAATAAAATGGGTTTCCACATTTCATGGGTTGTTTGGCATTGAGAAAATCTGATGAACTTATCAATATATAATCCAAAAAATTTATCATTATTTTATTTTGAATTTAAATAATAAATTTTTAGTGTAATTATAAAATATATCTAGTTGAGTCTTTATAATTCAATAAGGCTTCAACACTTTCTGATAATCCTTTAAACTATGATTCTTTATATAAATGGTCCTCTATGCCATCAAGTAACCTTAGTTCTTACCATTGAAATATAGTTCCCATGACACAGAAATACCTTCTCTATTTTCATTCATAGTGTCTATTTGATGATATATTTAGATTTAAACCATTTACAGCTATGAACTCAATAATAAACTTCCTGTTATACCAATTTTTGTTAGGGATAGACCATACTAAGACACAAGAGGGGGTGAATTGAGTTTAAAAAATTTTATTCACTAAGAAAAACCACCATATATCTATTATGAATAATTTTATTTTTTTACTTATTTCAAGAAGTAGTGTAAAGTAAAAGTAGATGAAAAATAAATATACATAAGGATTTTTAGTGGTTTGATGAATAGAAGTCCCTTATTCCACTTCACCAACCCACTTCTCCATAAGTTTGGTGATTTTCACTAGATCGGTCCTTTTACTACTGAATAATAGTAATTATTAAAGGATTGTATTACTATGTACAAGAATTTAACACTTGTTAAAATATCATAATATATTTCAACAAGGATTTAGTATGGTGTTACAAACAATAGCGATCAGGTTCTTTTATTAGGAACCTTTACAACAAGAGGGATGAAAATATAGAGTCTATTGGTTTAGCATGAATTTTTAAGATACAAATAATGTAACGAATAAATATCCAAGAAATATGATAAGAAAAATAATATAGCTATATTAGAGCCTTATAAATAATGGAAAAGATGATAGATGATGCAGACTGTATATTGTGATGCTTTTTCTTCTTTTCATGTAAAACTGTGTAGCGTACAAGTGCTTCTATTATTCTCTATATATATATTTTCATACATTATATCACTTCTGTATTTCAATATAAGACCCTTTAAATTTAATGAAATAATTCTCTAATATTATCATTGAACATGATCTATAAAAATCAGGATCAGATATAAGTCATTTCCTCAAAAATACCTCGATAATAGTATAGAATAATAAATTATCCTTGTTAATTTTCTCATTCTTGGTACATCAAACTTATTGTAATATTTTATTACCAAAAAGAGGTAATATAAAATTTAAAAAATGAAGGAAAAAATTAAAATCTCTCTCAAGTGCTTTAATGGTAATAAATATAGATTGCATCACAATGTAGTTGATTGGAGTCACATAGTTTATTCTCACTTTTAAATCCACATAGTCAATTTGAATCTTGTAATTGATTTCATGTATTCATTCTTCATGTAGACAATTTATCTACATAGATTATTTCTCACATATTTGATCACATCAACATAGGAGACTTCCACATAGGTTTTTCTATTACATAACCATTTCATGTAAGAGAATCCTTAACATAGGCAATTTATATAGATATATTCTCATATAGACTTTTTTTCATGTAGGAAAATTCCTCACGTAGATGGTTTTTTCAAACATAGTAAATTTTTATAAAAAAATACCCATAATGCATAATGAATGAAATTAACTGCCGAAACACCAAAAAATAACATAAAATCTAATGAACAAACTTAAAAACAAACTCATCACTAAAGTACTAAGGGTATTTTAGATCATAAAAACCTAAGGTATATGAGATATGTTTGATCAATATTAGTATTCCAACACACCTTCCTTCAATGGGTCCTTTGATAAACTTATTACTGAGAAATGGATTAATTATATAGAAGAGATATTTTATATTCTCCTCTTTATGGGCCAAGGGAATGTTATTTTGGTTGTGTATATTTATAAGGGGAAGTTTATAAATAGTGGACTCTTATCAAGAATACGACATAATAGAAAGAAATTGACTCTATAAAATGGGAAGAGTTTGAAAATGTATTTTTGAATAAGAATTTTTAATGAGTTCTTCACACTTAAATAGAGAGGGAATTCTAATAAATAATTATAAGGGTTATGAATCCACAAATACCTATGAGGATAATCTCACAATACTTATAAGGGTTGGTTTTGGTTTTACCATAAACCAAGAAATAAAAATTGAACAATTCTTTAATTCCAAAACACCATGTGTCTGAAAGGCATTGGTTATAAGAGGCATTGATAGATATGATGAAATCATTTAATATACTCTCAAGGTTTAAATTGAAAATATATAATGTAATTGTTCTCATGGTTTTCTGGAAAATAAGGGAATAATTTATTTTTTAGGATATTCAAATAAAAAAACCCCTCTAGGAAATAAAATTAATCTCCCTTCATGCTAAAAATATGGAATTAATCATGGGGAAATAACCATAATGTTCTAGTAAATTATTTTTTTGTAGAAAATTAATACATCTAAAATATGAATTTTAAAGACACGTGAAGAGGTTAATCAATGTTTAGGGTAAATATCATACAAATGAACCACACACACTCCAACGTTTTATTTATAAGGGGTATGTAAATTATGTTAATTAGTGCATGAATCCAAGTATTAATAATGATAACAAGTGTTATAAACCTCCTAAAAAAGAATAAATATAAGGCTTATTCCATTAAATTTACTAAATTTGTTCGTGATAATGATGTGGTGAAAGGAACACATATCATTTACTCTGAAACTAAAAATATCTTATTTCATTAAAGTTCTAACATCACTTTTATATGTAGAGAAATTTTCAGGTGTATCACATCACTACCTTAATGGTTAGATATTGAATTATTAGTGAAAACACCTAATGGTACAATGATTACATCTCAAATATATATCTCCTCTCAAATTAATTTTTTTGGGAATATGCTTCATTTTAATCTTATTATTCTCCCTATTATTTTATTTAGAAATATTTTGTGCATTGATTATCTCTCTATATATATAATATATCAATTTTCAAGGATTTGAAGTCAAATTTGATATTCTTAATAAATGTATAGTTATCTATTAGTGGAAGGATAAACATGAACTTCCAATATAAATTACATCCATTATATGGGTCTTTCTGCCCATTCATGATGGGTATTTGTCTCAAATGGTTGGAAAAAACTCTACATTGAATATTTTCTTATTATTCTAGAATATTACAATTTATTTCTTAAATATTTTCCTAGTCTTCCCTAAATCTTGAATTTTATTTTTCCTTAGAACCTATACCTAGTGTTTCACCTATTTAAAATAATACGTATAGAATAGACCTAATTGAATTATTAGAAATAAAGTAGAAACTCTAGGAGAATCTATAAAAGTGATACACACACCCTAGTGTGTGTCCATCAGGGTAAACTGGTGTATATTGTTAAAAAGAAAGATGGGTCAATGTATCATTGTATTGGTTGTCATGAACTTAATATAATAAAAATTGATAACAAGTATCATATACCTTGAATTAATGACTTATTTGATCAACTGCATAGAGATCAGTGCTTTTTGAAGAACAGCCTCCAATATGGATATCATTATTTAAGAGTAAAAAATATGTGATATACCCAATAAAACCTTTTTTATGAGATATAAACACTATTAATTTGTTGTGATTTAATTTATACATAAAAATAATATTGGTATCTTCATGGATTTAATAAATATATTCATTATAGATTATTGTGGTCATTTTTTATGTATTATTTATAAATGATATTCTTATATAATTGAATAATAAGGAAGGGAATCCTAATCATATTATGATTGTGTTGACGGCCTTGAGTAAGGTGAATTTTTTTATATATATTTATAAAATTTGAATTTTGGATACATAAAGTATCATTATTAAGTTATGTAATTACATGTAATGGTATATCTATAGACCCTTTAAAGATAGAGGTTATTGAACAATTACCTAGGCCAAACATGGTGATATAGAGCCATAGTGTTATTATATTGGTTAGATAATATCAATTCTTTATTAAAAAGATATCATGGATATCAAATACATAAACCAAATAGTTTCCAAAGGGATCCAACTACTATAGGATGGATGAATGTGATGAAAATTTCAAAGAGGTAAAGAGAAAGTTGGTCATTACACATATATTTACACTTCCCTATAGGGAATAAGGGTTTTTGATATATAGTGATATATCAATAAAGGTACTAGGATTTTTTCTCATGTATAATGACATGTAAGTAGTGTATTACTCACACTAATTGAAGGTTTATGAAAAAATTACATGATTCTTCATTTGGATCTAGTGAAGTTATTGTTGTAAAAATCATATGTGTGGATTATCTTTATATATAAAGGTGTGATATATATAATGGTCATAGTGATTAAAGTATATATTCCCAAAGAAATATTATAATATACAATAAAGGATATAGTTGGAGTTGATTAAAGATAAATATTTCTTAGTATATTACCACTTGGGATGGTGAACAAGATGGTTGGTTCTTTGAGTCCAAAGAATCATGCTAGATTTTCTATGATGAATATTTAAAAGTATATTATACATATTTTTTTAATAAATATAGACCTTGAAATCAAAAGGAAATGGGGTATATCTTTTCTTTATCATATAGATATTTTACCATCCAAACATGTGAAGTCCATGCTAAAATAGAGTGAAGACATGAATATGAAAAAGAAGGCAAGGTATATTCTAGAGTTTAACCTTGACTGTGATGGAATGATATGATTAATTATATGAATATCTGTTTTTCAGCACCCATAATTTTTCATCATACACTTTTTCATTTAATATTTTGGAATTTTCAAGATTATGTTGTGATATAGATATATCTTTCATGGAATCCTTCAATAATGGGTTTAGATAGAGATAAGATACTTTTGGGACCCTTAAATTCTACTAATAATTTTATTCTTAGTAGTTAAAGAGTTTATTTTTTTTCATTTCCTACAATTATGGCTAGCCACCAACTAGACCAATGGACCATGTGGGATCGAGGTTCGATCATTCCTAGTATGAGTTAGGCTAGGATTTATATCAAATGAGTAGGGGAGAATAACACCCACATGATTTGAGCAGGCCCATGTATTGGGACTGATGTGTGTGATCTAGAAGGCACTTTTTAATTGAATATTTTATAATTTTGAAGATTATATTGTTATATAGATATATCTTGCATGGAATCATTCAATAATTAGTTTAGATAGAGATAAGATACATTTAGGACCCTTAAATTCTATTAATAGTTTTATTCTTAGTAGTTAAAGAGTTTATTTTTTCCACTACAAAAAATTATGTCTACCCACCAACTAGACCAAAGGCCCATGTGGGATCGAGGTTCGATCATGCCTAGTGTGAGTTAGCCTAAGCTTTATAGCATACGAGAATGAGAGAATAGCACCCACATGATCCGAGTGGGCCCATGTATTGGGACCGAGGTACGTGAGCTAGAAGGCACACATAGTCCATGTCAAAATCTATATTGGTCAAATCCTAGGTGGAAGTGATGCATGTGGTATGGTTGTTGACACTGTTGTTAGGTTGATGAAGTGGAAGTCACTAAATGAATTATATAACAAAGGAAATGTGTTGTGGGGTTCCGATCTGGGATGGGGTTTATCACATCTGGACCACTCGATCACACCTCCCACTAATCTCAACAATATGTTTCAATACTGGGGATCTCAAGTACAAACTAATTTGATCATGTGCTATGAAAATTAAAATCAGACCTGAATTCCATGAGCCCTCTTTCTTCAACCCCTAGTTTGACTGACCCCCTCCTACACTACTAGTTCGACGTGGTGACTCAATGACTATCGCATGATCACTTGGTGATCACTAGGATTTCCACCACTAACCCTTCACTGATATTAAGGAATTTCTGAGATAGAAACATGAACTTCCATGAAATCTGATCGATAACACTAGTTTCCATCTACAAGAACCCCCACTAGTGCTTGAAACTATCACATGATCATTCTTTGATCATGAAACCAATTTGAAGACAATTGATAAGGTTGTCATGAGTAGTTTATGATCATGAACCCTTCCACATACTTAATGATTTTAATATGATATAAATCATATGTTTATATCACGTGGCATCGCCAAAGGGATGAGAATCATGTGAAGCCTCTCATGGATATGTGATGTCAATCTGTAAAAACCTCTACCGCCTTAGTTGGCACACACAACATCTTCCCCGTGCAAAGAGAAATCAAACTCGTCCTCCCATGTCCTATAAAACCCCTACCTCCATCAAGAAAAAGGGACGCAAAGGAGAGAAAGGGTCACTCAAAAAAGGAATTGGGCGGAGAGATAGAGTTTCCAGACACCGACATCAAATATCTTCTCCATGTAAATCAGATTCCTCTCTCGTGAGAATATTCTATGGGATTTCATCATGATATCCCATCATGTGATCCTAATAGGATCACATGATTGGATAATATCATGAAAATACCTTGTAAAATGGAGTCTTCTTTTAATCCTGATCTCCTTTTTGAAAATATTTCCAAATCCCTTGCAAGACCCACCCCCCTCAGATCATATGATCACATGAGTTATAAAACTACATGTGACGTGGAGGAATAGACCCTTAGACATAAATCATAAAAAATATGTGTTGTTTTTCACTGACCATGATGAGAGATAATAGAGGAAGAATGGGAAGAAAAACAATCTCTATTTCAATAAGAACAAAGGATTATAATTACACCTCCCACACCTCCCTTTCTCTCACAAACACAGAGCTCTCAATGATCTCTTAATGATGGAGATCTCTTGGCTCAAACTGATCTCTATCTTGGGTATTAATTATGAAAGCTCCCTTTCCCTCATTATATATGCATGGTGGGAGGTGTCAAGTTTGACACACTTATCCCACCAATCCCCAAACCAACCTTGGACATAAAATCTGGTTTCCACCTTCTCCTTTCACAACTCTAATGGCTACCAAAACAATGCTTTCTACACATGTGAAATATGCAGTCCCAAAAATGGAAGTCCTCCTATGGTGGGTGTGGTTGGTGAAACAACCAATAACCATGGAAGCTAGAGAATATTCATTAATTCTCCCCCTCCAGCTAAAATCCATAGGAGAATCTACAAAGGTCTAGATTCTCCCGAGCAACAACATTTTTCAATATATTAGTTGGGTTCTCCTTTGTGTGGATCTTCACAAGTCACAGTAGCTATTGCCTCATCCCTTAGTGTATCCAATGATAGCGAATGTTGATGTGCTTCGTCTAGGAATGGTACATGGAGTTCTTGCTCATGTCCAGAGCACTTTAATTATTGCAATGAACCATATACTCCTTCTGGTTGAATCCGATCTCCCGGAGAAAACACTTTAGACACAAAATATCATTTCCAGCTTCTGAAGTAGCAATATACTCTACTTCCGTCATGGATAAAGAGACACACTTTTGCAACCTTGACTGCCATGATACAACTCCTATTGAAAAATTATAGAAGTATCCTAATGTAGACATCCTTATATCAGGATCTCTGGCCATATCCTCATATGTATAGCCCTCCAAGATAGGTTAAGCTCCCCCATATCACAAAGGTAACTTTTAAGTACCTTTAAGATACCTCATAATCTACTTGACTGCATCCCAGTGATGCTTCCAGAGATTGGAGAGAAACCGTCTCATGATTGCCACTACATGGTCAATGTCAGGACTTATACTCACCATAGTTTACATCAAGATTCCAACTGCTGAGGAGTATGGTATATTCTCCATCACCTCAATTTCTTCCCTGAATGATGGGCACAAAATCTTGATCAACTTCAAATGACTGGGATGAGGAATGCTCATTGGTTTGGATTTGTCCAATTTGAAACATTTCAAAACACGTTCAACATAATTCTCCTAAGATATCCATAACAACATCCTCTTTCTATCATGACTGATCTATATCCCCAAAATCTGTGAGCTTCTCCCAAGTCTTTCATATCAAAATACTTGGATAACTCATTCTTAAACTAGAAAATGATCGTTGCATCCTTCATAGTGATCAACATGTCATCAACATATAGTATAATGGAAAAAAAGTTACCATCCTTAAATCTCTAGATGAAGACACACTGGTCCGCCTATGTGAACTTGTAGTCATGACTCACCATGAATGAGTAAAACTTCTTGTACCACTTACAGAAATCCTATTTCAGTACACAAAATCTCTTCTTCAATTTGTATATGAGGTTTTCTTTTATAGAAACCTAAAATCCTTTAGGCTACTTCCTATAGATCTCCTCAGAGAGGTCACCATGAAGAAAATTTGTCTTCACATCCATCTATTCAAGCTCCAAGTCCAAGCTATACACTAATCCGAAAATGACTCAGATTGAATCCATCTTCACCACAGTTGAAAAAATATTGTCAAAGTCAACTCCATTATTCTTAAGGAATCCCTTGACAACTAACTAAGATTTGTGCTTCACCTTTCTTTTTCTACCATCCTTCTTCATCCTGAACACCCATTTGTTCGTAAGTACCTTCTTACCTTTAGGCAATTTAACCAAATTGAATGTTTGATTCTTTATCAAAGACTCCATCTCATCCTCCTTTGCAGGAAACCACACGAGTTTTTTAGGATGATACTGTGCTTCTTGGTATCCTTACGACTCCCCATCATTAGTCAACAATAGGTAATAGGAATCCAAATATTTTTTTGATGGAATCCTTCCTCAAGAAGATCTTAGAACCTATGAAATGTTATGTTTGGGAGGCACAACATCACTTCGCTCTTGTGATGGTTCTATAACTTCTTTTGGAGAGGATTGAGTCTCCCCTACTCAATATCCTCATTCACTGCCTCCTGATCTGCTGCTCATGAGTCTTCATGAACCTTCCCATCTTCAAGGACAGGTGGTAATAGTATAGGTGTTGGACCATGAATTGAGTCCTCAATAATTTCCCTTTGAGACATTATTGGATTTTGAATGTCCTTGATCATCTGGTTCTCATGGAACACGATATCTCTGCTTTTGACCACCTTATTCTCCTTCGGGTTCCAAAGCTTGTATCTGAACTCCTCATCTCCATAGTCGATGAAGTTGCATGGAGTAGATCTCCCATCTAGATTCTTCATTAGCTCCTTGGATACATTTGAAAATGACAGACATCTAAATAGTTGTAAATTAGAGTAAGAGGGATGTTTACTAGACCATCTCTTCTGTGGAATCTCAAAATTCAGTGGTACAGATGGCGATCAGTTGATGAGGTAGCATGCAACCTGAGTAGCTTCTCCTCAAAATGGGTTAGGGAGCTTAGCCAAACTCATCATGTTTTTTGACCTTCTCCATGATGGTTCTATTTTTCCTTTATTCAACTTAATTGTGTTTTGGGGTGTGAGGGACCTTCCTCTCATGTTGGATTCCCTAACTCCTACAATAGGCATCAAATTCCCTAGATGTGTACTCTCCTTCGTTGTCTGAATGAAGACACTTCAGCTTCCTTCTAGTTTCATGCTCTGCCATAGTGTGGAACATCTTGAAGTAGTCTATTACTTGGTCCTTCATCCACAAGAAGAACACCCAAACCCTTTGAGATGCATCATCAATAAAAGATATAAAATATTTGTTACCTCTCAGTGAATCCACCTCCATGGGTCCACATACATCAGAGTGCACCAAATATAGAAACTCTGATCTCTGTGATGAAGAAATATTGAATGAGAGTCTATGTTTCTTACCATACAAGCAGTATTTACAAGGATCAAGTGATACATCCTTGTCAATTCTGATGTACTTCTTCTTCATTAGGGTAGATAACCCTTTTTCACTCATGTGGCTGAGCCTTCTATGCCATAAATTGGATGAAATTTCTCTTTTCACTATGTTGAGGTTGTCTACACATATCTTCACATGATTTTTGTACAAGGTACCGCATATGTGTCATCAGGAAATGACGGTGGCTTCTTTTTTCATCTCACATGATCAATTACTGAAGATGTTGTCATAGCCTTGTTGATCAAATTCTATACCTGATAATAGGTTGATCCAAAGACTTGGAACATTCCGAACATCTTTCAGGGTGATTGTGTATCCAACATTCATCTTGAATTGGATATCACCCATGCCAACAATCTCCACTAAACTGGTATTCCTCATCTTGACTGCACCAAAGTCACCAGGTTGATAAGTCAGGAAATACTCACGATGCGGCGTGACATGGTATGATGTTGTAGTATCGACCACCCATTATATGACTTGGCCTGATGTATTAAAGATCATATCTTATTCGTCTTTGGATAAAAGTGTGATTTTTCTAAAGACTATCACATTAATGTCTCCATTTATTCTTCGTTAGTTTCTACTTTGACCCTTTTCTTATATCAACCTTCGACAGTTCATTATATGACCCATCATTCCACAATTAAAGCATTTTTATGATGGTATTCTACCATCTATAGACTTGATCTGGATTTGACATCCATTTCTGGCCCCTCTACCACCTCCTGTGGATAGTGCCTTTATGGAATTTTGATTTTACAAAAATCGGTGTAGAATTTGGAAAATGGACATCACCGATGCATTCAGATCAGTTGAAAATGGTGGCATCGACTCCTTGATCATAAAAATAAGATACCGATTGATCAAGTTATGGTCAAAATATTATCAATGTTTGAGATTGTCTGATGATGTGGAAATGATGTGGAGATGAAATGTCGTTGACGTGGCACACCAGAGCAGTTGTCAGAAACTTGCTGGAAAAGTCATCGGTGCTATAACAGTACCTTCTTCTCTTGTAAGGTGGTTTTGTAGCACCCGATGTTTGACCAAACTTTGTTCGGGATTAGGAAGCTCGTTTTAGCTCCATTTTCGATGTCTTTTATGCTGTTGTAATCGTCTTCACATAGGATTTCAGAATATGCCTTCAAAACACAATTTTGAGGGAAATTTAATTTTTTGGTTAATGAAAACTTTCCACTACCCATCATTGTTTCACCGGAACCGCCTCTGATACCACTTTTTGTGGTTTGCTGACTATGATGAGAGATAATATAGGAATAATGGGAAGAAAAACAATGTCTATTTCAAAAATAATAAAGGACTACAATTACCCCGCCCACACATCCCTTTCTCTCACAAACATGGGGCTCTCAAGACTCTCTTAAGGATGGAGTTCTCTTGGCTCGAACTAATCTTTGTATTAGATCACAATGATGATAGCTCTCATAGCCTCCTTATATATCCATGGTGGGAGGTGTAAAGTTTGACACACCTCTCTCACCAATACCCCTACTAACCTTGTACTTCAAACATGGTGGCCAACTTCTCCTTTGACAACTCTAATGGTTGCCAAAACAATAGTTGTTGCACATGTGAAATACGCATCCCCCAAAATGGAATTCCTCATATGGTGGTCATGGTTGGTGAAACACCCACCAACCATGGAAGCTAGAGAATATTCATCAATATGGTACTCGTATGCACACAAACATGGGCATACACCCTGCGACATCATGAACTCTTAGATTCGCGATGATCAAATACATCCCTAAGGTGATGGATTCAGTGTGAAATACACCACAAGTCCATTGTTATGAAAATGAAACACCAATAGATTGAATCCCATGAACAATGGTGAGTCTACATTCTTTATACCAAGTCCTTGTTTATGAATGCATCACCAAAAGGCATCTTCAACTTATGTCTGTAAGTCCCTCACATGATACATCATTGACCATGCAGTGTATGGGGTAAAATTTTGATAATTGAATCCTCGAAACATGGAGATAAGGAGAAAAACCATGATCTCATGAATACCACAAGAACCTTCATCTTGTAATAAAAACATACAACCTTGATAATAGCCTTATCATCCTACAAACACCCTACACAAGACTTTAGCAAGGTGGTTGAGAACGTCAAAAGACCCCGTATGATGGATTTGTGAATCACATGAATGAAGGAGCCTTATGAGAACCCTCAGTAGCATCAGATTCCCTCACAAACCTGCAATCATGTGGGATGCCACTCCTGGATTCTTAATCCATGACAACTATCCCCCAATTCTTTTCTTTGGTCTTGTGGTGCAAGAAACCTTTATGTCTTGTGATTCCTATATGAAGCCTCAGGAGTAGCTGCCTTGGAATTAAAAATCCCCACGGGCACAATCTCCCTACAAGACAAGAAATAAGAACATGTGGCCCACATTCCATGAACCATTTTCAAGCCAAATGAACCCTCTCCCCTGTAACACCCCAAGCTTCCACGGTACATTTCCCTTTGAATAATGCAATGGCATGCATTGTACACAACTTCGAGATTCAAACACACCACAACCAATCAATCTAGACATTATAAAATTTTATAAATTATATCTCTCAAAATGGACTTAATTTTTGGATTCGTAATATCGAAATTATCCTAGGGTGAAATTTTGGTACTTTTCGGATAACTTTAATATTTTGATGAATAGTGAAAATTACTAAATTTTAATTAAAAACAACTTTTTTAATTAAAATAATTTATATTGATAAATTATGAATTTGAGTGGTTTTAAAGTATATTTAGAATATATTTTTACCATTTAATACAATGTTGGTCATTGGACATAATTTCACAATTAAACCGAACATAAACAAGTATCAATCTTTTGATAGTTATTATATCTTAAAAACACGCTTTTTGTTTCGACAGCGGGAATTAATTTTAAATTAATTTATGCCACTACTATGTTTTGAATTTAGAAAAATGGATACAATATTTGGAATCAGGATGTTCAAATTTTGTAAATAGGTAACTTTTATTTTTAGACATTTTGAATAATTACTGCGGTAAATATTTTATTTACCATGGTTAAGGGTAAATCCGGTAAATAAGGGTTAAAAATAATATTATAATAATAAAAAATTAACCTAAAACGTGTCCTAACCTTATTTTATGATACATGTTCGACCATGGGCATCTTTGGGTTGAGTTTGGGACCCCATGGTTCCACTTGTAAGTGATAGGGACACTTTATTTTAATTAAGTAAAAATGAATACAAAAATGACACAAGCATATATCTTTTAAAAAAACAATTTTTACATAGGGTTATATATGTTGGATTTTAGACTATAAATATTAATTAGAAAGATAAAAAGATTTCATACATAATGATATTTTATTTATAATTTTTAGACATTAAATAAGTTAATTTATTTATGACACAATGATGACGCAATAATTACCATAATAGTGAA
Organism: Viscum album; assembly: GCA_963277665.1. Lineage (NCBI taxonomy): Eukaryota > Viridiplantae > Streptophyta > Magnoliopsida > Santalales > Viscaceae > Viscum > Viscum album. The sequence continues at coordinate 601,755,155 of OY728155.1, read as the reverse complement.
AAATTAAAAGAATTGATATTATAAATACCCAAATAATTATAGTTTGAAGCCTTTTAATAAATTAAACTAATTTTATAGTATAATATGACATATTAGTATTGATTTAATTGACCTTGTTCGAAGTAATCATTCTGTTATAAGTTTCACAAAAATCAACTATTGAATAGTGTCAAAATTGACATAAAAGAGTTTTTAAAACAAATATTATATTATTAATTGATATTAAATTACTAAAAATATAAGGTTCAGAAAAGAGACTTATATAATGATAGGTGTATCATTAATGGACCACTTGGGGGTCCCTTGGATGTATATAGTAAGTTTATTAACTATATAATATAAAAATACAAAGTGACATGGTAAATGTCAAACTAATTAACTAAGAGTCAAAACTAAAGTATAATGTTAATATAGTAACCCAAACCTGTCTAAATTCTATTGGTTGAATGGTTTTCGACCTATACCCACCTTAACATTTTAATAATCAACTTTTGAGCCATTAGAAACCGAATATGAATTTATTATAAATTAATATTTCTAGCTTTTCCAAAGGTGCCCCTCACCCCTCTTATAAAAGGGAACTCCTCCTTCTCATTTCTTCACACCTTAAAAGCCTTTTGGTTCGGCCAAACCCTGCCCAAATACTCTCTAAACTTCCCTCACTACAACCTTGAGGCATTAGTTTGATCAGAAAGCTAACCTAAGGAGCGCTTTTAAACAAATCAAAAGGAAGAACCCGAAGAAGATGTAATGTTTTCACCACCCCTTTTCAAGTTCCTTTCTTATTCAACTTCTTCTTTCTTTGTTATTACCATTATAAAATAATAACTCCAGTATCTTATATATACTGTGATGTTATTATAAATATGGTACAACCATATTAAGTATTCTATCCACCCTTTGAATAACATGTCACCATACGTCCGTACGTACGACTTACCGTCTCCACATCGTGGTGTAATTGTTATTCAATATATTATTTTTTGGGTGGGTATAATAATGATGTGTAACTTATTTAAATAATAAATATAACATGATAATGATTCTGTATATATGATATACCATCCAATTATAAATTATTTTAATATCAAAAGAATGATATTGTCGCTCGTGCGTACGTACGGACTACCGTCTCCCCGAACGCGATGAGATTCATTCTCCATAATATCCATTCAAGTATAATTATAATTTTATGATTTAAAAATAATGTTTAAGAACTTTATATCATTCTGTATATGAATAAGATACAACCTATCCATGAAAAACATGGCTTACGTAACAAAACATATAAAAGAAAACAAGTAAGTTAACACCCGAAACGACGATAATTCTAAGATATTATTAACAAAGCAATGTTAGAAGATCATATATGATATCATATTAATGTATATGATTCATGAATAATTTAATAAAAATTATTTCAACATTATACATGAGGTTAACCTACCCCCAACCAAGGAAAATTACAAGGTAAGGGGTTTCTTAACTCACTCTTAATTTCGTGAGAATTCCATTGTTCACCACTTAATTATTGCATGTGGTGTATGTGTACTGCCCATGATTGTATTCATTGTGTAATATACTTTAATTTATGGGTATTTACATCATCATGGTATGATCCTTCTGTCATGGGTGTATGTTTCGTAAGTTACCTAATCGATAAGGGAATTTGAAATTTCAATTTCCACTCATTTGGATTTACGCATATTTCATTGATTATATTACCCCAAGATTATGTGTAGAATCACTATTCATTTGATTATGTCATAATTTCCACTCCCCTTACTGTGGATATACTTTTTATACACATAATCACTCCATTGATAATTTCTCAAGTCATTGATATGAATTTGATAAGAGTAATTTTAACTCATTCTCCATTTGTTGAGTTAAACATCCAATTCGTTGGTGTTGTTTTTACAAGAATATGTGTGAATGTCCTTGATTGTTTTACATTGAATATCCAATCATATTTAGTGTATTTATATTTTTCACACATAATTATGTCGTTGATTTATCCTTAACCTAAGGATACGGCCTTTATGAGAGATATCATCTCAATTTACATTCCATTGGGGCTTCTTTGCTGTTATACACCAAATTACTTTTATGTGGTGTATATAATGTACTTTGATATAGTATATCATGAATTAATTTATTCTCATGATATTATAATGTTTTTATTACCTCAATTATTTGTATTCAAGTGTCTCTCTTTTGGTTAGAAACTCTAACTAAAATACCATTTTTAAATGTTTTAATGACTTATTCCTCTAAATCTTGCTCATTAATGTCCATGTTTTAAAAATTGTTTTAAGGATTTATTTATATGGACATTAAAGTTTTAAAATTAAAACTCCTTTTAAAAGTTTCAAAGTTGTATGGGACACTTTGATTCAAAAATCTATTTTTAAATGGCTTCTTGACAAATAGTGTGACTTTTAAATGATTTCAAGAAAAAGGGGGATATTTCTCTCAAATAGTTTTGACGGTTATTTTCATCTATGGAAACATCCTTCATTATTCTTGATTGAGGTTAATGTGATACAATACAATCTTCCATATTTTATCAAATGAGTTGTGTTTGACTATGGATGTGCTATTTTTATACCATTCATGGTTTGTGGTTAAAGTATTGACATTTCGTATGCTAGTTTTAATACGAATGTGTATGTTATGTTTAAACCTTTTCATATGGGAATGCATTGGACTTAATAAGTGACGGGTGGAGACCGCTATAGCTCCTCGATGCATCGGTAGGTCTCATGAGACAAAATAGTGTCTTGGCACAAGGCCTTGACAAAATCTTATTTGCAGTCTTGGCATGAGGCCTTGGCTATGTGGTTATGATAGTCTGGCATTGTGCATTACATCATTATGAAAGTGGTTATTGATATTGCATGTGATTGTTAGACTAGTAGAATATCCATTTTAATATGTAAATGGCATTATTTCATTTTATCTTTTCCATATTATGATAAAGTTCAAGTCCAAAAGGCTTTTGTTTTAGTTATAAGTTTCTTTAAGTGTTTATGCTTATCTAAGAAAGCTTCTGCTATATTGTTATCCTTACTGAGCATCTGAGCTCACCCCTTTCAATGTTTTATCTTTTCCCTGGATGTGAAGAAGTAATTTATGAATGACATGCAGGGATAGTATGAGGGGATATGAAGACAATATGTTGTTGTAGTTTTTTTACCTTATGATTTAATGTAAGACTTATGAATATATCTAGTGTTTCCAAAACTAATAAACTAATCGGTCTTTCAAGACTTGATCCTTTGTGATCAAGCCAATGTTATGTAATAATGCACCGACTCTGGGTAACTGGGATCAGGGTGTTACAGTTGGTATCAGAGGAAGTTTAGTACAAACCTTGGAAGCTAGATAAACTCTGATTAGAGCACGTAGACCTAAGATGAACTTTGAGGATTAGTATAGAAGAACTTCCTAGAATTTTGGTATTTTAGGGATTTTGTGATTTCTTCGAGCAATACATCCCTGTCTAGATACGAGCAGGTAGAGGCAGCTCTAGCACAGATGTACCTAGGGGTAAAACCCGAAAAACCCGCTTTGAGATAGACTCGAACGGGAACTGGTGCATGACAACGGGCCTTGCTGCACTCTTGGTTACGAAACTCCCGGGGGATATGCTTAGGATAATTTACATTTTCTTTACAAACCAATTTGAGGTATTATATATATAAGATGAGAGTAAATGACCTCGGTTAATCGTAATGTGTTTCAAATTTAGAATATGGTGACAAGTTAATCTCTAAATGATTTTATGATTACTGTTACTCACACAATGCTTTCTGGTTTTAGTCAATGGTTGGATTCTAAGGAAGTCATAGTGACTTTGATAATGATGTACAAGGTGGGAACGGTGGTGGCAATGAGCAACAAAATGGAATGTTGATAGGCGTAAAAGATATCGTCTTTATGCCAAATCAATTTTCCAAAAATATGATCAACAATATATATATTATCCAATTCCTGGACTCAACAAAGAAAAGAAAGGTGATGAATGATAAGAGCTCCAGTAGTGGAGTCCATGGAGAAAGGAATCCTCAATTTCCATCATGCAGGAAATGTGGAAGGAGACACCCAGGAAAGTGTCTCAATGGGACAAAGAAATGCTTTACGTGCAGGAAGGAAGGACATAAAGTGAATAATTGCCGAAGAAAAATGAAGAGTACTATGGAAGATGATAAAAATGGTCCCAAGAATCCATTTACAATCATTTGCCGTAAATATAGGGGACCTGGCCATTACCCAAGTGAATGTCCTATACTATAGGATATTTTCTTGTTCAGAGAAGAAGCTATGTGGAAATAAATGGTTGGATAAATGTTTAAAAATTATTAGTGATCCTTGTTGAAGGGTTTACTTTGGAATAATTTTCTCTTGTATTTGTAACCCTAACGTTTTCCATGTGAGAATGATATTTATGGAAGAATTATCTTTTCTCTTGTGGATATAGTTATAAATAACCATTTGGTTTTATATGATCATTGGGTTTGAGGAAATTACAAATTATTATAATTTGGGATGAAAATGCAAGGTATGAGATAAAATTTGTGGTTAAATTATGTTATGGTTATTTTGAGGAATTTATCTCATTTTGGTAATGTTATAAAATATAGTTTTTGAAAAAGGACAACACGTAGACTGTGTGACAACCCGTCGCGTCGGACAAAGCTGTGGGAATCGAACCCACAACCAAAGTGCTATTGGGATTTATCGCCTACCACTGGACTACGTGAAGTCCCTGGTTAGTGTGAATATTATTTTTTGTTAAATTATTTTATTGATCAATAATAATTTAATTTGGGATCTTATGTCTTACCAAATGAATACCCTTAGTATAATAAAATGATTTGGTGATTAAGTGATAAATGTTATTTTGGAAGTTGTTCGCTTTGTTGAGAACACTATATGCCAAAGGAAAATAGAGTCGTATGGGATTTCATTTGAGGAGTAATGGTGGATTTTTACCTATGTTTTTATTGTGGATTTATATTTATTTGGGTTATTTATGGAAATAATTAGGTTAATTACTTTTAAGTATGTGACTTTAAGAGTAATTAATGTCATTTGGAGATACAATTTAACATGGGAGACTACATAATCAAATTCTTCTATGTTTTGGGTTTCAATATTAGTTTGGATTATATTGAAGGATTTTATGGACAATTGATTATTGAATGGTATTTATTTAACTTTGGGGTATTATTGGTTTAATTTTAGAAATTAAGATTAGTGTTTATTTATCTCAAGTAATATCCTTTTGGGGGATCATTAGATCTTGTACTAACCATTTTGGTTTTGATTAATCTCTAGAGACAATGTAAATATATAGTTCATCCTGCATGGATCATGTGATTCTGTAGAAGTTTATTCTAGCTCTTACAATGTGACCAAGTCTTCTTGAATACTCATCATTTAAAAAAATGAGTTATTGGTGGAAATTTATTAAAGAATGAAACTCTACTTAAAATGTAAGTATATATCTTTATATTCTTAGTCAATATAATAAATGAATTCCCCATCCTTATGTAATGTAACTTAAAACGGAAAAAAATGTTGTCCATTTACTTTCCTACTAGGAGACTAATAGCCGTTTGTCCCAACACAAGTTTGTGGTTTTCTTATTGTTAACTTTCCCCTGATCATGATTTCTATCCCTCTCTATCAGAACTTGACACTTATTTTATCATCCACATCCATATTTTCCTACCTGGAATCCTAGTATGGGTTATCTTGGGTGACCTTTATACCTCCCTTCCTTTCTTTTAAAGTGATAGTTTTATTGACTCTTTTTCCGATGTGGGACTTTCCATTATATTCGCAAGCCCAATTTTAAAAATTGTGAGGACACAATTTATTGAAGGAGGGGAAAATGTAACACCCAAATCTTCCACGGTATGTTTCCCTTTGAACAATGCAATGGCATGCATTGTACGCAACTTCGAGATTCTAACACACCACAACCAATCAATCTAGCCGTTATGAAATTTTATAAATTCTATCTCTCAAAATGGACTTCAGTTTTGGATTCGTAATATCGAAATTAGCCTAGGGTGAAATTTTGGTACTTTTCGGATAACTTTAATATTTTGATGAATAGTGAAAATTACTAAATTTTAATTAAAAACAACTTTTTTAATCGAAATAATTTATATTGATAAATTATTAATTTGAGTGGTTTTAAAGTATATTTAGAATATATTTTTACCATTTAATACAATGTTGGTCATTGGACATAATTTCACAATTAAACTGAACATAAACAAGTATCAATCTTTTGATAGTTATTATATCTTAAAAACACGCTTTTTATTTTGACAGCGGGAATTAATTTTAAATTAATTTCTGCCACTACTGTGTTTTGAATTTAGAAAAATGGATTCCATATTTGGAATCAGGATGTTCAAATTGTGTAAATAGGTAACTTTTATTTTTAGACATTTTGAATAATTACTGCGGTAAATATTTTATTTACCATGGTTAAGGGTAAATCCGGTAAATAAGGGTTAAAAAATAATATTATAATAATAAAAAATTACCCTAAAACGTGTCCTAACCTTATTGTTTGATACATGTTCGACCATGGGAATCTTTGGGTCGATTTTGGGACCCCATGGTGCCACTTGTAAGTGATAGGGACACTTTATTTTAATTAAGTAAAAATGAATACAAAAATGACAGAAGCATATATCTTTAAAAAAAAAATTTTACATAGGGTTATATATGTTGTATTTTCAACTATAAATATTCATTAGAAAGATAAAAATATTTCCTACATAATGATATTTTATTTATAATTTTTATACATTAAATAATTTAATTTATTTATAACACAATGATGATGCAGTAATTACCATAATAGTGAAAAATTAAAATAATTGATATTATAAATACCCAAATAATTATAATTTGAGACTTTTAACGAATTAAACTAATTTTATAGGATAATATGACATATTAGAATTGATTTAATTGACCTTGTGCGAAGTAATCATTCTGTTATAAGTTTCAGAAAAATCAACTATTGAATAGTGTCAAAATTGACATAAAAGAGTTTTTAAAACAAATATTATATTATTAATTGATATTAAATTCTTAAAAATCTAAGGTTCGTCCAAGAGACTTATATCATGATAGTTGTATCATTAATGGACCACTTGGGGGTCTCTTGGATGTATATAGTAAGTTTATTAACTATATAATATAAAAATACAAAGTGACATGGTAAATGTCAAACTAATTAACTAAGAGTTAAAACTAAAGGATAAGGTTAATATAGTAACCCAAACCGGTCTAAATTCTATTGGTTGAATGTTTTTAGACCTATACCCACCTTAACCTTTTAATAATCAACTTTGGAGACATTGTAAAACGAATTAGAATTTATTATATATTAATATTTCTAGCTTTTCCAAAGGTGCCCCTCACCCCTCTTATAAAAGGCCACTCCTCCTTCTCATTTCTTCACACCTTCAAATCCTTTTGGTTCGGCCAACCCCTGACCAAATACTCTCTCAACTTCCCTCACTAAAACCTAGAGCCCATAGTTGGATCAGAAAGCCAACCTAAGGAGCCCTTTTGATCAAATCAAAAGGAAGAACCCGGAGAAGAGGTATTGTTTTCACTACCCCTTTTCAAGTTCCTTTCTTCTTCCACTTCTTATTTCTTTGTTATTACCATTATAAAATAATAAATCCAGTATCATATATATACTTTTATGTTATTATAAATATGGTACAACCATATTTAGTATTCTATCCACCCTTTGAATAACATTTCACCATACGTGCGTACGTACGGCTTACCGTCTCCACGTCGTGGTGTAATTGTTATTCAATATATTATTTTTTGGGTGGGTATAATAATGATGTGTAACTCATTTAAATAATAAATATAACATGATAATTATTCTGTATATATGATATACCATCCAATTATATATTATTTTAATATCAAAAGAATGATATTGTTGCTCGTGCGTACGTACGGACTACCGTCTCCACGAACACAATGAGATTCATTCTCCATAATATCCATTCAAGTATAATTATCATTTGATGATTTAAAAATAATGTTTAAGAACTTTATATCATTCAGGATATGAATAAGATACAACCTATCCATGACAAACATGGATTACGTAACAAAACATATAAAAGAAAACGAGTAAGTTAACACCCGAAACGAAGATAATTCTAAGATATTATTAACAAATCAATGTTAAAAGATCATATATGATATAATATTAATGTATATTATTCATGAATAATTTAATAACAATTATTTAAACATTATACAGGAGGTTAACCTACCCCCAACCAAGGAAAAGTACAAGGTAAGGGGTTTCTTAACTCACTCTTAATTTCGTGAGAATTCCATTGTTCACCACTTAATTATTGCATGTGGTGTATGTGTACTACCCGTGATTGTATTCATTGTGTAATATACTTTAATTTATGGGTATTTAAATCATCATGTTATGATCCTTCTGTCATGGGTGTATGTTTCGTAACTTACCTAATCAATAAGGGAATTTGAAATTTCAATTTCCACTCATTTGGATTTACGCATATTTCATTGATTATATTACCCCAAGATTATGTGTGGAATCACTATTCATTTTATTATGTCATAATTTCCACTCCCCTTCCTATGTATATACTTTTTATACACATAATCACTCCATTGATAATTTCTCAAGTCATTGATATGAATTTGATAAGAGTAATTTAACTCATTCTCCATTTGTTGAGTTAAACATCCAATTCGTTGGTGTTGTTTTTACAAGAATATGTGTGAATGTCCTTGATTGTTTTACACTGAATATCCAATCATATTTAGTGTATTTATATTTGTCACACATAATTATGTCGTTGATTTATCCTTAACCTAAGGATACAGCCTTTATGAGAGATTTCATCTCAATTTACATTCCATTGAGACTTCTTTGTTGTTATACACCAAATCACTTTTATGTGGTGTATATAATGTTCTTTGACATAGTATATCATGAATTAATTTATTCTCATGATATTACAATGTTTTGATTACCTCAATTATTTGTATTCAAGTGTCTCTCTTTTGGTTAGAAACTCTAACTAAAATACCATTTTTAAATGTTTTAATGACTTATTCCTATAAATCTTTCTCATTAATGTCCTTGTTTTAAAAATTGTTTTAAGGATTTTTTATATGGACATTAAAATTTTAAAATTAAAACTCCTTTTAAAAGTTTCAAAGTGGTATGGGACACTTTGTTTCAAAAATCTATTTTTAAATGGCTTCTTGACAAATAGTGTGACTTTTAAATGATTTCAAGAAAAAGGGCGATATTTCTCTCAAATAGTTTTGATGATTATTTTCATCTATGGCAACATCCTTCATTATTCTTTATTGAGGTTAATGTGATACAATACAATCTTCCATATTGTATCAAATGAGTTATGTTTGACTATGGATGTGCTATTTTTATACCATTCATGGTTTGTGGTTAAAGTATTGACATTTCGTATGGTAGTTTTAATACGAATGTGTATGTTATGTTTAAACCTTTTCATATGGGAATGCATTGGACTTAATAAGTGACGAGTGGAGCCCGCTATAGCTCCTCGATGCATCGGTAGGTCTCATGAGACAAAATAGTGTCTTGGCACAAGGCCTTGACAACATCTTATTTGTAGTCTTGGCACGAGGCCTTGACTATGTGGTTATGATAGTCTGACATTATGCATTCCATCATTATGAAAGTGGTTATTGATATTTCATGTGATTGTTCGACTAGTAGAATATCCATGTGAATATGTAAATGTCATTATTTCATTTTATCTTTTCCATATTATGATGAATTTCAAGTTCAAAAGGCTTTTGTTTTAGTTATAAATTACTTTAAGTGTTTATGCTTATCTACGAAAGCTTCTGCTATATTGTTATCCTTACTGAGCATCTGAGCTCACCCCTTTCAATGTTTTATCTTTTCCCAGGATGTGAAGAAGTAATTTATGAATGACATGCAGGGATGGTATGAGGGGATATGAAGACAAGATGTTGTTGTAGTTTTTTTACCTTATGATGTAATGTAAGACTTATGAATATATCTAGTGTTTTCAAGACTACTAAACTAATCGGTCTTTCGAGACTTGATCCTTTATGATCATGCTAATTTGATGTAATAATGCACCGACTCTGGGTAACTGGGATCGGGGCGTTACATCCCCTGTATGTGGCATCAACAAATAGACCTACACATGGTAGTCAAATTTATCGCAATCCCTCTTTGAATTCATGTGAACCATGAACCTTTATGTGATGCTATCTTGTATAAACCCCTTCACATGTACATGGCCTTGAACCACAAGGTAACACATGGAACAATCCTTCTATATCCATAAATCCCTCTACCTAGGAAAATATTGTCTATATGGACTTAGGTCATCATCTCTTTGGATGTGAATTTCCGGAACTTAAACAAACCCAATATCTTAAACACATCTGCAAGACCCCACTATAAGAATAGTTTATGGACACACAATTGTGATACCCTTTTATGGTATTGTGATGACCTTAGGTGACCATGGACATGTCACATTGATCAAAATAAAAACATCGGACAAACCAATTTTATCTCAAGGTAGCTAAATGACATGTCACCATTGTCACATTGAAATCCAAAGACAAGCCAAAACTGATCAGGTAATAGCCCCTTGACATGTACACATTATCACAATATAGACTCTAGACAAGTTAGGATGACCTCATAACAATTTATTGACATGTCATCATTTCCATGAGATAGACCGAAGATAAGTCAGGTTGATCATGTGATAGCACATGGTCGTGTCTACTTTTATCATGCGATAGTGCACAGTCTTATCTACTTTGATCATGCACAAGACCCCATATATTTTTTCTTTGGTTATATGAATTACTTTGGACATTTCCACTTCTCTCATGAAAAGGCATCCAAGAGAATTTAGTTGATCATATGAAAGATCCTAGATAAGTCTATTTGGATCATGAGAAAGATCTTAGACATGTCAACCGAGATAATTCTAAGCACCGTGAACATGTTTGGAAGACACCCTTGTACGTGTCTACCATAACATATTGACACCCCTAACATATCATTCGGGTAATCAATACATGTCCATCAAGAATCTAAGGCATGTCAGGAAAATACCTTATGACATGCCCACTTTGTCCAACATACCCATTTGGACTCATGCAATGTGGATCACAACCAGGAACTTTCGACTACATCCACCTTTTAGAAGGGAATTATCCTTGATGATCTACGGTGACACACTCATGAAACACATCCAATGTTATGCTCTCAGATAGAACATTAATAGTTACTACATCTCTTTAATCCATTAGAGGATAAATAATGAGTGTGTCATTGGGAAGCCTCAGTGCATAATCCCCAATTACTAACATGATATAGTATATCCTTAATGATAGGGTTGCATTAGAGTGTAATCCCCAACGATTTGGGAAACCTCGGTGTGTAATCCCCAATCATTAGGGTATCTATCCTAGAGTAAGCCCCTAAAATTCTTGAAAACTCAGGGATGATAATAATTTATCTGACTGTTATCGCCCACCTTAGCCCATTAGTGGGTTATGGGATAAGTGAAATATGAGTACTCCGATTACTACCATAGCCAGGATACATAGGACGCCTTTGTAAGGACCGAACTACAATGTTAATCCACTTCGGTGTAAGTCCCTTCCTATCCCAAGTATTCTCATATTAGAGGAATAAATCTTCCCATATGTCTGACATTCTCCCCCATCCATCAGCATATGAGAATTGGGGTCATACACTGGCATGATTCTATGTATAATCCCCAATCATGCCATCAAGTACCTCAAACCCATTAGAGGGTTTGTGATAAACTGAGCTATGAGAAATATGATTTTCTACCATAACCAAGATACATAGGACGACTTCATAAGGCCTAATATCTATACCATAACCTCCATGATATGGTTAATAATGCCTCTCAAAGGGAAAATTTAATGTGTAATCCTCGTACAGGTATTCTCTCATGTAATGTGGACAATATACCACTATCTCTTTTTTTCTCACACCAAGCATGGATCACATGGGATTTCAAACGAGTGATGATTGTATCAAAATCATGTTGAGAATTCCCCTAATGTGGTTCCATCATTAGGATGTAATTCGAATTACATCTCATCTCTACTCAAAGGGCTGCATTTAGGAAAAAGAAATCCAGGGCAGTCTCATATGCATAATTCTTGCCTTTGGCCTTTATTTTCATATCTCTCATGACACAAAAACCCACTACAAGAACTCCATATACTCTAATTCCTATTTTAAATAGGATATGTAGGGCATCTCATTGATTTTAGAGCTTGAAATTCATGTCCTTTCCATATGATGTTAAACTGCATGGATGGGTCCAATCATACAACCTTAAATTATGTCAAATGAACTAAGTGGTTTTTTATTCTTATTTTCAAAGGATATATAGGTTGTATCATAGAGGTTTAGTCCTATATCCAAGACACCAATCATCTCCCTGGATGATAATAAACTCCAGAGTACTTGAACATGTCCATAACTCAAAACATCATCACTAAATAAGAGATTGATATAGAACCCCTGATATTCACACCATTTATCCTATAAATACATGTTCATAATAAAATCATTTACATAGGGGTAACTAGCCCCATATCTGGGTCTGTGAAGGATTTCATGAACATATCATAAATTTATAAGAGACTCTTGGATTTGGAAAAATTCCCTCTAAAAGGATGTGAAGAGACTGACCTCTGATCCCCTCGACCGATGTGTGTTCTGAAGAATCGTTGGGCATGAAACCCTAAAGGACCACCTATCTTTAGAAAGCAGTTACATACATAGTTATGGATGTGGGAACCATTGGGAGTTTCTATGGATGAATACACAAATGGAAAACCTGATGTGAGTAACTGAGAAAGGCCTTAAACCCTTCGTAATAAAAAATGTTGGGCGAAAATACATACGGCATTTTACATCCTGATTAAATAGACTTCCATAAATAAAAATAAAATTGAAGAAGAATATATCAGATAAACCACATAGCTCATCATTTTCTATCTATCCTGGAGGAATAAAGATGTATATATATCTCAATGATTTTTTTAATGGGACAAAATGAAAAGTTATTGTGGAAGTATGTATCTTAATACATGACATATTACCATGTTAGGAAGAAATATTATAATTCTTATAGAATTATGTAAACATTACCCATGCATGTATGGAAATAGAAAAACATTTGAATGTATTTTTTCAAAGGACTCTCCAAAATATCTAAAGTATATAACTCCATTTGGGCCATAGTCGATCACCTTAAAAATTCATAATATTACATTTCTATCAAATAATATTTATTTCTTGACAAATATTCTTGGACATAAATTTAGAAAGAGGTAATATTTCAGGGATTACCACTCTCAATTTTATTTGATCATGATATGATGTCTACCTCAATGTTCTAGAGAATTCATTCGAAATAATAAAAAATGGAGTTGAACTTTAGCACAATATATCATCCTCAAATATATGTTCAGTCTAAGAAGACCATTAAAATCCTAGAATATATATTGAGCATCTGATATATGGATTTAAAAGGTGTTTCAGATCAGAAACTTCCTCTAGTTGAACTATCTTATAACAATGACATTCACATAAGTATTCAATGTCTCCTTATGAATAACTCTATGGAAAGAAGTGGAGAACCCAAACATGTTGGAATAAAGTTAGATAATATAATCTATTGGGACTTGATCTAGCTATGGAAATAGAATATAAGGTTAGAGTTATTTAGCAGCGCATTAGAGAAACTCATAGTCGATAAAAAATTATTCTAAAAATCGTATGAAAGATCTAGAGTTCCAAGTTAGTGACAATGTATTCTTATGAATATCTCTATGGAATAGAGTAATGATATTTGCATAAAATGGGAAGGTGAACCCCAAATATTTTTTCCCTTCATGAATCATGATCATATTAGAAAGGTATCTTATCACTTAGCACTTCCACCAAACATCTCCTAAGATCACAATGTATTACTTTTATCACTTTTTAGGAATTAAATATCTAATTATTCACATGTACTGAAATAAAAGGTTGTATAGATGGAGACCTTTCTTTATTATAAGGACCAACCATAGGACATTTCAGATAGAATAGAAAAAGTTTCATCTTAAAAGACCACTAAACCGGTCAAAGTTGTGTAGTGAAACCATAAGTTTCATGAAGATATATGGGAACCCAAGGATGTAATAAAGATGAAGGGTCCTATTTTATTTCATCAAATGAAAATTGAGGGAGAAATTCTTATAAGTTGGTAGAATGTATCCCTCTAGTTTTTAAAAAACTAATGTGTTTGAAAACTTGTGATTTAAGAAACAACATACTTAAGTGAATAGTGATTTATCATAATTGAAAATGAAATATATTACAATAAAATTAAATTAAACATGTATACTAAAATAAATGACGTAATTATAAGTAATAATTTAATTATTCACAGTTAAATAGAAATTTTATTTAATAATAGTGTTTTTATTAAATATTATATATGTTTTATTTTAATTTTTTTAAAATTTTGTAGTTTAATTTGAAAAAAGAAACTTAAATTTTGAATTCATAATATTAAAATTAGCTCAGTTTGATTTTATTATACTTTTTGAAAAAGGTTTATTTTTAGGTTAATAGTGAAAAATATCATTTTTTAAAATATTGTAACTTTTATGATATCATTATGATATGAATGTGACTTAATAATATATGAAACCTTTATATTGACCAAATATGTATTTATAAAGTAAAATAAATCATTTAAGACTATTTTTATGAAATTTTAAACTCAATATTTATGTTTTGGAACATAAGTAATATTTTATTCTGATAAAAAAATATTTTAATTATTTACCTTTAATTTAAGTATTCACAATGATCCATTCATATTTTTCATTATTTTAAATTCATGAAACAATTATTTTTTGATAAATAAACTAATTAATTTCTTTTGAATCAAATATAAACAATATTTTGGGGTAAATTAGTTTTTATGATTAAAAATGAATTTTTCTAATAAATATTTTACATTTCATTTTGCTTAATGATATTAAAATTAATTTTAACCATGAATATAGATTTAATATTTTAAATTGGATTAATTATTTGTAATAAACATATTAAAATTTTGTAATTATTTCAATTTTTTTATTCATAAATAATTTTTACCATAGTAGAAATCAATCCATCATGGTAAATATTAAAATGGGTTAAAAGAGGTTATACTAAGGGGTATGGCTTAAAATATCAAAAAAACTTGAATTTAGTATATTTTTTGAGTTTATTTAAACCCCACATCAACTTATCTTAAAAATTGGGTTTATTATTTTCCACATTTCAGTGAAAATGAGTTCACATTATTTTAATGTTAATTATATTTACAAGGGTGCCACTCCAATTATTGCAAAGGGAACCTCCTATCATCACTTATACACACTCTTTGAGACCCTTATCCTAACCAATATATGACCAAGTCACATCCCAAGTCTCCTCACCATGACTTGGTGGTTTTGGTATCACCAAAATACTATCCTAAGAAAGATTATGGTATATGCTAATGGAGGATACCCATATAAGTGGTAATTATCTTTACCAATTAATTTCAAGTTTCTATCTTCCTTAAATTTCTCAAAATATTATACAAAAATCAATACATAATGGAATTATTATCATTTTAATACTAAAATTTTATTATGTTCATTTAAAAAACAATATATACCTCCTTTATTTCTAATGGTAAAGGAAGATGTCATTCATGTGTACATGCAAACAACAACCTCCATGAAGTAATGTAATTAATTTTCATCACCACCACATGTGTATGGTTATAATGATTTAATTAATGAATATATCTGGTATTTATAAAATATTTATGATTATTCATGGATACATTATTATTTACCTTCCTTTCATTCCATCCATTTAGAAATTAACACACCATTTTTTGTTCTGTTTGGGATACCACCTCCATGAAACGATGTATTCAATTTTTCATTATAATCATACATAAATGATTATAAAAGTTTATATGATGAATAAATATAATATTTATGGCATTATAATATTTTGGTAACCATGAATAAGGTGCATGTACTGAAACCACCGAGATGGAAAATTTTAAGAAAACAAAATAGTTAACACCCAATTATAGATTTTAATAAATAATTGTTAATAAATTCCTAATTAGAAATTATAATGGAACTATATAAGTATAAATATGGTTCAATTATATATTTATAATTAATTTAAATTTATTATATATTATTTTAGATCGTATACTAAGAAAATCAGGACTTGGGGTAATTTTTTTATGTTACAATCACACATTTTATCTAGATTGTTTATGTCTCAATTTAAATTTAATGAATTGTATGTCCTTTCTCTCATAAAATCCATATATTTTTACCTACTCTATTTATTTCTTGGTTTTTAGGTATTATTTCCATTTTCCCCTCTTTAGTTTTCAAAAAGTCCAATTTTTTTAAGAAATGTTGACCTTATTTCTACTTTTAGGTCAGGAATCATTCACCTTCATATCAATTTTATTCAATTAGTTTTATTGTATTTTTTACCTATAATTAATTTTTTTAATAAATATATTTTATAAGAACTTTTAATTTCATTACAAATGATTAATGGAAAATTTTCATACATTATCTATATGATCCAATTTTTAATTTTTTACAAGAGTTTGTAAATAATATTTTTCAACATTTATATCTCATTCATATTTTACCTTCCTCATGACCATTAATATTTTTTAATCTTCATTTATAATCTTCTATGGGTTTTAACAGAAAAAATAACTCCCATTATTTTGTAATTTTCATGTTTTTTAGAAAAATATTCAAAAATAAAAGGATATTTCTTCTTGTTTATAAAAGAATAATTATAATATTTTTATGAAAGTGTTTTTCATATATATGAAGATACTTTATATATTTTTATGATTTACCAGGTATATTATCTTATGGTTCCATCCACTTTATTTTTATGTATTGATTAAGATGAAAAAGTTTTAAGGCTGCTTTTATGAAACTCATTTCCTTCCCATAGGTTAATTAAGATATAATAAAAATGTGAATGTTTTTATGATATTTTGGCACACTTGTGTCTTCTTTTCATTATGTAACATATGGTCCTAAAATTATATATCCCCCCAATTCATTCAATAAATATTTATATGTCATGAGATAATATAGTAGTGAATGGGTAGTTTATGTAATCCACTATGGTACCTTTTCAACTCTGTTTATTGGAATAGGGAGTGAACCCAATCCATAATGGGACTCCCTCCAATATGTTATGATGGTATTGGAAGAATTGAATAAGTAAATGATTTTATAATATTATTTATATTCCAAAAACTTATTTTGTATGCTTATGGTATGATCCCATGGCTCATGATTGTTTATTGATGATTCCAAACTCTAATGAACCATTTCATTTTTAAATAAAAAATATTTATACCATGAATTTTGATTTATCATCTATGACTTTTTGGGTATATTTTCATTAGTTATGATAACTTTCCCATACCCTTATTCTTACTTTAATTCCCACTTATGATCATCAATTGATATCTCTCATGATTATCCATACTAAGAGTCATATATCACCCTTTATTATGTTTCCATCTCCCTAGGTTATGAATAAAGGTATCAAGTATGACATTTATAATAAGGGTACTATGGGAGAATAACATTGTGGGATTTATTGAAGATATTTCATGAAATATGTTTATAATTTATCTAGTAATAAAATATAATAAACCATTTTTGTTATTGTGTGTGTATTATTGTGAGATATATTGAATATTAATATGAAATGATGTATTATTTATATAATTGATTCTCAGGTCATTATAGTTAGTATCAGATAAGTTATCATTAATTTTTTAAAATATTTTGTTAGGACCCTTTATATGAGTTTAAAAATATAAAATATCATAAAAGTTTTTTAAAGTATGGTGGATTTGATTTCATATCAAGGAAATACCTTTCTAGATAAAAATAATTTGATGCATGATTTGTCAAAAATCTACTTGGGGGAATAACCCTAAAAATAAACAGTTTTGTTGTTAATCAATATTCACTCAGTTTGTGACAAAGGGTTATAACTGCACACCTAGTGTGACCTTCGTAGGGGATATTATTTGGTTAACTCATATTTTCTTTATTATGATGGATTTAAATATGTTTTATATTGAAATATAGAATTTCATGGGTTTATAAGAAAATTTATTAAATAATGACATCTCTGTAATGATTCCATTATTATAGGATTTTTCTCTCCGATTATTAATGGATAATACTCATACTATGATTTTTGGTTTTAGTCAATGTATGTAACATGTAGGAATCATGTTAACATTGAATTTTATGTCCAATGAAATGGTTGTCGTAATGAGTAACCAAATAGAATGGGATTTGGAATGCCAAATCCCGGGGCTATTCTAACCCGACTCTCTCTATCTATCAATGGTACCATGAATCATTATAAACATAAAAAATATAAATTAAAGGTACTACTCACCATTGGTTATATTTTATATAAATTTCCCCTTACTCTAATGGGTCCTTTTATACACTTATTTCAATGTAATGGGTTAAATCTATAGAACTGATATTTTTCAGTCTCTAGTGCTCATACCTTGAAAATTTTATTTTGTGTATTGTTTTGAAGGTGAAGTTGATCAATGGTTTCATATTATCAGGAATATGAGAAAATAGGTGGAAATTGAATCCATTAAATGGTAATATGTTAAGATTTTTTTAATAAGCATTTTCCTTAAAATCATCACACCTTTAATTCCTAGAACTAAAGTAGAAGGATGATGAATCCATTAATACTGACAGGGAAAATTTACCCAGACATGAAATATAGGCTTATAGTTTTATAATCAACCTTATAATATAAATTTATTAACTATTTATTGGATTATGACGAAGTCTCAAAAAGCCATTCACTATAAGATACTTTGATAGATATGTATATATCATTTGATTTTCTCTCATAGTATAAATGGAGAGTGGAGACTCTCATTTCCATCATGGTTTTTAGTAAAAGATGAGGATATTGTATTTTCAAAGAGATTTAAAAAATAAACCCCAAGAAGTAATGAAAATTATCACCCTTCGTGCTGAAAATTTTGAAAGAGGAATTGAAAAAATTGCATTAAGGAAATAGGTAAATACTTCAGGTGGGGAAAATAATACCATCTATAAAATTAATTTCAAAGAAACATTAAGAGTTTGATACTTAATGATAGGAATGATAAATCAAATTCACCTCCATAATCCAATTCTTTAATCACAAGGTATATGGAAATTATTCCAGTCAATGAATTCATACAAAGGTTAATGATGATGATCTTTATTAATAGACTCTTATACCAAAGTATAAAAGAAAGTTCTATGTGATCACGATTACTAAAGTGGGTCATGATAATGATTTGGTGATAGGTAAAATTATCAACCACCCTAGAACTAAATTTTTTTTATTTGATTCAGGTTCTACCAACTATTTTAAATCTATAGATATTTCTATGGGATCACATCCCCACCTTAGTGGATAGATATTGAATTATAAATGAAAACTTCTAATGGTTTAATGATTGAATTTTAAGTATATAGATACTTTGTGATTTATTTTTTTGGGAATGTACAATTTGTAAACAGTATTATTATCTCTATATCCATATTTGATCTAATTTTTTGAATGGATTAGATCTCTCTACATAGAGACCATATCAATTTATGAGGAAATAAAGTCTCATTTGATATTATGAATCATCTTATGATCTTATGTCAGTAAAATAATAAAAATTAACTTATAATATCTATATCTTCCATTATATAAATATTAATACAAATTCATGTGGTATATTTATCTCAAATGGTTGTGTAAAACATAATAATAATGATATTCTAGTTATTCAAGAGTATGCTAATGTATTTCAAAAATATTTTCCTAGTATTTTCCTAAATCATGAAGTTATGTTCTTGATAAATTTAATATATGGTTATACACCTATTTAATGTAATTTTTATATAATAGACCCATTTGAGTTAATGCAATTTAAGAAGAAACTCTATGAGAATACAAAATAGTGATTCGTATTTCCTAGTGTGTTTCCATCGGGTGAACAAATTTTTTTTAATAAGAAGAATGATGGGTAATTACATCTTTCTAATGATTATCGTGAACATAATAAAATCATGACCGTAAACAAGTTTCTTATTCCCCATATTAATAAATTTTTTATTCAACTATGCAGAGCTCAATAATTTTCAAATATTGAACATTGATCTGTATTCCACCATTTAAGGGTAAAAAAGAGGATCTACACAAAACATCCTTTCACACATGGTATGGAAACTATGAATTTATATTGATTCCATTTATACTTACAAATAACCCCATTATATTCATGGATCTAATGAATAGGGTCTTTAGTTTTTACCTTGATCAATTTTTTGTAGCCTTTATAGATGATATTGTCATATATTTTAATATAAAGGAAGAAAATAAAGATCATATGAGGATATTGATGAAATCCTTACAGAAGGAAAAATATATACAAAATTATGAAAATGTGGATTTTATCTATAGAAATTATCATTTTTAGGTCATGTAATTACTAGAAATTCTATATATGTGGATCATTAAAAGATAGAGGTTACTAAACAATGGAATATACTAACCATATTCACCAAAATTTATAGTTTTCTTGTGTTTTCTAGATTTTATTTTTGTGATTTTTGATAAATTTCTCTTGGATATTAAATACAATAAACATGTTGACATATAAGGGAGATGGGTTTTTTAGATAAATGGATGTGAATAAAATTTCAAGGATCTGAAGAGATTGTTGGTCAGTGCACCTGAAATAAAACTACCAAATCGAGTAGAATGGTTTGATACATGTATTGATGTATCAATGAAGTTAATAATAGGTGTTATTGTAAAAAATGACATGGTTTCAGTATATGCCTCATCATAATTGATGTTAAATGAGAAATATTACCTGACTCATGATTTAGAGAAAGCATCATTAATTTTTTCATTTTAAATATAGATGAATTATCTTTATAGTGAATAAATTTATTTATATACTAATAAAAAAACTTAAAGAATATATTAAAATCAAAATAGTAGAATATAATTCAAAAGAGATAGTTAATTTGGATTAAAATTATAACTACTCAATACATTACCACCTTGGGAAGAAGAACAATATGGATGATGAATTGAGTCTAAAGGATCATGATAGCTTATCCATGATAAGGATTAAAAAAGGTAAAATAATTATGGATTTTAATAATATATACCTTTAAAGTTTATGTAATGTGGAGAGGTACTAACTTTATTAGATTATTTTTCTACAATTTACACATGTGAATATTAATTAGGTGAATAAGAATGATATGGAGCTAAAAAAGGTAAGGTATGTTCTGGATTTTGAACCTTACTATGATGGAATGAATAGGTTCAAAAATCGAATATGTATTCTATCAATACTAGAATTGAAGGAAGAGAAATTGGATGAAACATATATCTCATCATTCTCTATCCATCTTGGAGTCTCAAATATTCATAGGGATATCAAGGAGAATTTTTAGTGGGATAACCTAAAAAAGGTATATTGTAGATTTTGTATCTTGATTCTTGGTATTTTAAAAAATTAAGACATATTTTCAAAATTATAAGGGTTTTTTACAACCATTATCCATACCTATATAAAAAATAAAAAAATACCCATGTATTTCATTTTAGGACTCACCAATACATATAAAGGATATAATGAAATTTATTTTATATGAAATATCCTTATTAATTTAACCATTTTTATTAATATCTGATAGGATTTATCACCTTACTGAATTTATAAGATATATATTATGGTAGTGGCAAGGTTTCATGGAGTTCCACTCTCAATTGTATCTAATTGATATTTCAGGTCTATCTAGACTTTCTCGAGAATTATTCAGAAAGAAATGAATATGGAGTTGAAATATTTCACTTTATATCATCCTTGAAAATATTTTCAGTTTGATAGTACCATTAAAAACATACAATTTATGTTAATATCTTTCTTTGTGGGTTAAAAAGTTTGTTGGGATTAACACATTCATCTAGTCTAGTTAAATTAAAAACATAACCTTTACTTGAGTATTTAGATTGAACCTTATGAATCCATATATGGAGATAAATTAATAATTCCATTATATTGGGATGAATATAGAGGAAATAAGCTACTGTGACCTGAGAATGTTAAGGAAATAGTATAAAAGGTCATATCCATTCAGAAGCATGATTGAGAAACTCGGAGTTGACCAAGAGTTATATTGATAATCATTATTACGAAATATTTTTTGAAGTTAGTGACACAGAATTCCTATGAATATATCCTTGTAATAATGTTATAATATTTTTTTAATAAGGAAAAACTAATCTCTAGATATATCATCCACATTGATATTCTTGATCATATCTGGATAAGAGCTTATTTCATGTCACATCCACCGAACATATAATAAGTTCATGATATGTTCCATGTATCACATTTGAGGAAGTACATTCTTAATCCTTTACATGTACTATAAATATAGGTTGTAAAGAGGATCATGATCATTATTATGATGAATTACAAGTGGAATTTTTGGATTTAAGAGATAAAGTGTTTTGAAATAATACCACTCAACCATTTAATGTTTTGTGGTAAAACCATCAGTTTGAGGAAGCTTTATGAGAACCCAGATATGTAAAGTGGCATAATAATAATCATTTTTTGTTAGAGTAACATAATTATAAGTGAAAAATTCATAGAATGGGGTCGAATGTAACACCCAAATTTTTTTAAATATAATTTATTTTAAAATAAATAATATGTGTTCAATAGTTTAACTCCTGGGTTTAAAAGTTATTCTCTATTTTAGAGGAGAATAGTTTTTTTGTTCAGAGAGTGTTGAATATTTTTAGGGGTTTCTATAGGAAGATGGGTTTGGAGCTAGATGTAGGAAAATTTTACATAAAAATAATTAATTTATGGTTTAATTTCATATATTAGTGTAATTCATAAGTTGGTTTAAGGTGTAAGGAAATTTTATGTTGTAAACCAATTTTATGTCACAAAAGCATCACTTGGGATAAATTAACCCGAGGTGATGTGTTTTTGGTATAATTATATTATGGAATATTTATTCTGTAGCACTTTAGTTTTCAATTTAAATTATCCATGCCCAATGATTTTAATTCTCTATCTGGGTAACTCCATTCCATTCATCATGCAACAGTTCCCCTCAATCCCAAGATCTCTCCCCATGAGTTTTAGGTGTATCACCTCCTATAGATCTCTTTTCTTAGTGTGGTTGATCACCAGTGAAATTGGTTATCATCCTCTAGCTATGTGTAGTCTCCCTCGTCCAGTTTATCTTTCTTGATCTTGGTTTAATAGTGTTGTGGATGCATTTTTGAGGGGATAATAATCGGGATTCATCCTCAATCAAACCTTTATATTTTTTCAAAACTTTTCATTTGAAGGTTGATCTTATCATTTATAATTTTTTTCTAAGGTGACTCGATTTACTATTCCCTTATGGTTGGTGTCTCTATACAAGGGTTATAACCCATGAATTTCTTTATGTTCTTGTTAATTTATTTGGCAAATTCCATAAATTTGTTTGATTTTTGATCATAGCGGTTTTTTTGTAAGATATACGTGTTTTAAAATGGATTTTTCTTTAAAAATAATTTTGTGTACACCAAGTGTGTGATGAAGTTATTCAATTGTGGTTTTGGTTATAAAATGAATTTTCAAGCATGTATGAAAAAATGATTTATGGTGATTTATTTTTTAAAAATGTTAGGATGGTTTATAAATAGTTTTTGAAAAACATAGCAAATTGGGTAAGCATATGTGAATCAGGAAATATACCTATCGCTCTTAGTGTGTGTAATTCCACTAGAGGTTTTATTTCCACTTTAGTGTGTGTAATTAAACTTGATTTTATATTGTTTGGATCCAACTTAGTCCTGGATTGGGAATTTATTTTTCATCCCTAGCATGTATACCCATAATTAAGATCCCAAAATGAATTACTTGGTCTTTTATGATTTTTATTTCTTATAATGGTGTATTTTGTGGTTATTTTCTCACATGATTATCTTTATAGTGTATCGATGGTTGGTTTTTTCCAATGCTTACCTATTTCAATTCATACTTGAAATATTTATAGATTTGGTGAGTATGGTATGATTTTTATGAAAACCAAATTATGTTTTAAAAAATGGGTATATTTATGAAAAAAAATTGCAAAATGTGTTTGTTTTAAAGATGGATCTAGTGTATTATTGATATCAGAACTTGTATAGATTATTTGTTGAAATAAAACAAATAATTGTTCTCATATGCTACATTTTTTTAGGTGGTTGTAGATTCTATTTTTTGGGACTCAGGTATAGGGATATGGATTATGTAGTTTTTTGGTTTCTATCATTGTCAACATCTTCATATCAGGATGGTTTGGTGGTGTTGGATGATTATGGAATGACTTGTTTATTCTTTTCATATTTTATCTTTCTGTTTGGGATGTTTTGATTGACTTTTTATATCTCATGGATTTGTAATGTTTTCTTCCACTATGTAATCTATTAGTTTTCCTCATTCAAGTTTTACATGAGACAAGTTTGGTTGTTGTTTTTTGTATCACCCCATGTGGCAGACCTCCTTAGGTGACTTGTCTACTTGTTCAGGGATGGTTCATTAAAAATGGTATCTGAGGGAATACCCAACCTAAATTGTTAAAATAATGACTTAATTTTTTTCATTGTCTTTGGTAGAATGGATTTAGTTCCATCATAATTCATATAGTAAGTGTGGAATGGTTTTTGGATATCTCAAATTCATCACTAAATCCAAGATACCATGGGTGGTCAGAAATTCTCCCCAAGCTTGTGACTTGGTGTTTGGGGCCATTTTAATAAACTGGAGTTGGGGGGTTTATTTAGTTAGACATATTTCTTATTATGTTGTTGAATTTAATTTGTAGAATTCATAATTTATTTAAATTATTTCTTTTTTAAATCACTATTATAGATTGGGGAAGTCATTATTTTGATTTGGGAATTTCCTCATAACCTGATGGGCTATTATCTTAGGTTTAATAGATAATTCCTTTAATAATAGATATTTATAATCTAAGATATTAAGTTGTGAAACTGGATCCATATTAGAGTCCTCAAGTGGACCTTTTTTGGGGGGGGGGGGCTGTAATGTGTACTATTCAAACTATGTGTCATGTGGGTGTTAGGAACTCGGGATGAGTAGTGGACCATGGATCAAAGTTAACTAAGCATAATTAACCCATATTTCATGGTAGAAAAGGACACCATGAATCATATGAATGACTTGAGAATATTGAGAGGATATTTAACATTATTATGACTCATAATGACTCTAAGGTTGGTTCATTCAAGTAAATTCTTAAGGGACCAAGAAAAATGTGGTAGGAATCTATTGTGAAAGATAAGTTACATAAGGATCTTACTTGGGATTCCAATAAGAAAATCATCAACCCGTGGTTTTATCCTGAGATTTTACTTGTAGAAAAGACTCTGTAGATTATAACCTTAGAGAAAGGGGATTATACCATACTAGGGTATTCCACCCACTTTTCTGAGTTGGTGTACTTACAACTATAGATTCTTAACAATTATTACATAAAATTTTAGAGGTTTGAGATGGATATAAGGGATGATATTTGGTTGATATTGATTGTTTTAATCCTTTTAGACTTTGTATAAGTATTTTAGAAAGTGATTATGTAAGAGGTAGACATAGCATACATAACATGATTATATGGAGCTTTCGTAGGTGCAGTTTTTATCCAAGGTGTGTATTATAGCTAGAAAAGCAAGTGAAAAGGTAGCCAGTTTTATTCAAAACTAGTTTCAGGGTCTTCATTAAGAAAACACCAGAAACCAGTGTGGAAGTCCTTATCTTTTCAAGCCTAATTATATAGAGTCTCCTAAGAATTTTCATCATTGATGGAAATATGTTCATATGAGGTTTCATTGTGGAAGGATTTCCCAAGGTAGTAAGGTCAAATCCATGATCACCAAGGGTCTGTAGGTGCATTATAATGTTTCCAAGGGTGGTGGGTCTTATCCTCAGGCCAAGGGTGATATTACTATGTATAAGAAAGATAATGTAGAATCTAATACCATATGTATTTATGTATAATATAATTACCTAGAGGAATATGATGTAGGGAAGTCTAATGTTATAGGTAAAATGTTTGTTTTTTCTCCTATGGTGCTATATTTTTTTAATATAGGTGATACTCATTATTTTATATCTTTAATGTTAGTCAATATGTTGGGATTTAATTTGAATTTGATGCCATTATTTTTGGATATTTCCATATCTTTGTTAAAGAGGTTTGAATAAGGTTTCAAATATCCCACTTTTTGAGAGGCGATAGATGACTTTGAGGTAGTGTGAGAATTATTACTTATTGATCTTGAAATCTTTGACCTGATTATTGTCTTGGATTGTATGATCAACATTGAGGACCAGATTGACCATTATCATCTCGAATTTTAGTTTTAATCCCTTTATTGGTTCTTTCATATCTGTCAGGGTGAGTGGGATTATAAATGTGGGAGAGAGGGGCATGTTGTTCCTTATACTAAGGTGATCTCAAGTTGGTTTTTAGATATGTTCCTTAATGATGTATATCCTTATTTGAGTATTCTACTTCTTTCAGTGGTGTGTTCATACCTTAATGTCTTTTTGGATGAATTTTATGGCATAAACCACATAGAGAGGTTAATTTGACCATTGAACTGCTACCTAAAATGATGTCCATTTCTATGCCATCTTATCATATGGCACTACTGAGTTATAGGAACTTATGTTTCAACACATGGACCTTGAGGAAAAAGGATTTACTTATCCTATAACATCACCATGGGCTTCACCTATCCTATTTTATAAGAAGGAAGATAAGAAATTTAAAATTTTTACTGATTATTTAAAGTTTAATCGAGTGACCATTGATAACAAGCAATACTTTCCAAAGATTGATGATATCATTCATCAACTCATAGGGGAATGTTGTTTTTCAAATATTTTCCTTCAGTCAGGGTACCACTAGTGGATAATCCTAGAAAATAATATACCAAAGATAGTGTTTAGGAGATGATATTGTCATTTCTAGTTTCTGGTTATTCTATTAAATATCACTAACACTCCTATGGTATTTATAATGTTGATGAAATAGATATTTCATATGTTCTTGGACACCTTTTTGGTTTTGTTCATGGATGGTATTTCTGTGCACTCCAAGTTAGAGTAGGATCACATTGATCATTTGGATATCAATCATATAACATTTAAGGAATATCATCTGTATGGTAGGATTTCCAAATTTATGTTTTATATCATACAGTAACATCTTAGTGGATCCTGAAAATATACAATTTTTAATGTATTGGGAGTGTCATAAAAATGTGTTTGAGATCCTAATATTTTTTGGATATGCTGGTTATTACAGAGGTTTTATTAAAGACTTTTCCAAGATCAAATCACTGATGATAGATTTTAATCATAAGGGTATAATGTTTGAGTGGAATGAAAAATGTCATAGATGTTTTTGAAGAACCGAAGGTGAGGTTTACTTCATCTCTGTTTCTGATTCTATCAAAACTGTGTTCAGTTTATGATGTTTTAAATGATAATTTAGGTATGTTTTTGGGGTGTGTCTTTATATAGGATAAATATGTGGCTGCCTACAACACTTAAAAATTACACCATCATGATAAGAACTACCCTACTCGTGATTTTTAGTTGGAATTAGTCACACAAGCACTCAAAATATGATAACACTACCTCTTTGGAGAGAAGTTTAAAATATATTCTAATCATAAGTGTCTAAAGTATATTTTTACTTAAAGACAAAGGAAATGGGTTGAGTATATTAAAAAAATTTATTTTATTTTTATTTTATATAGTCTTAGGAATGGGAATTTGGTTGTTGATGCGTTGAGTAAAACATTTATGACTCAAGTTGGGAAGTAATCAGTGGAGGAGTTCAATCTAATAAGTTTGTCCACTGAGATGATATTGGGAGTGTAAGAGGCTATTGGGAAGATGTTTTTGGCTTTAGAAAAGGATAACTCATCATTTGATGAGTGGTTTCATCTTGAGTAGGTAGATGACACTAAGTGATGTCACTTTATTAAAATCTTTAATGGTGGGGAGACTAGTATTTTTGTTTCATACACCTTGTTACCACCAAGATTTATCATTATTTGAAATTTTTTTATTGGTGGATGGGGATGAGATGGTTGATTTAAAATTTTATGTCATGGTTCCTTAGTTTTCTTAGAATTAATGTATAGAACTAGATACATGCATGTCTATTATAAACCTTACCCATTCCAGTATGGAAGTGGGATGATATTTCCATATATTTTTTCAATTTTATACCATAGACTTCTTGAGGTAAGGATGTGAGGTTGATCATTGTTTTTTATTAAATCATATCATTTCATCCCTGTTAAGGAGATTAAAATAGTTGATAAGATCAAGCACTTGTATATCCAAGAGGTTGAGAGACTTTGTAGGGTACCCATTGTGATTTTTACTAATAGTAACCCATGTTTCATAACCAAATTTTGGAAAAAATTTAAGGGGATATGGGTTCACAATTGAAACTATGCATGGAATATCATTCATAGATGGATGAACAGATTGAGTGATACATCCATGTTCTTGAGGATGTGCTCATATCATTTGTTCTTCATTTTGTAAGTTCCTTGGAAAGTAATATCCCACTAGTTTAATTTCCCTATAAATGTAATTATCATGATTATAATAAAATGGTTCCCTTAAAAGGGTTGTATGGATGTCCCTGTATATGTCCCTTGTGTTGGGAAGAGTTGGGAAAGAGGTCATTGGTAGGGTTGATCCTTGTTAATTAGATGATAGAAAAGGTGCAGTTAATCCAAAATAGATTGGTCATGGTACAATGTCATCATAAATCCTATGTGGACTATCATTTATAGCCGATAGATTTTGATTTGGGTGATCAAGTCTTTCTTCAAGTTTTTTCCCACTTGGGACACCATCGGTTAGGTAGGAAGGGTAAGTTAGAACTCGAGATTTTTGTCCCCTTTTTAATCATTGGAAAAATTAGAAATATGAAATATTAGTTGGACTTAATATCTCATTTGACATTGATTCATGATGTTTTTTATGCTTTCCAGTTAAGGATATATCAACCATATCTTTCTCATGTGATTTAAGGGGAATATGTTGATCTTGAGCCAGATACCACCATGGTTGAGAAACCAGTTTAGATTATGGATCAATAGGATAAAGTAGTGTGTGGTTAAACAATTCCATTAGTTTTTTTATTATGCTAGTGTGTAAAATATATCCATTATATGTGGGAGTAGTAATTTCTTATGAGGTAGTAGTGGCCTTTTGTTTTTACAATTCCATGATCTTGGGGACTTTATGGGAATATAAATATGTTATAGTAGGTAGAATTGTGATGATATGGTTTAAAAGGTATGATCTCTTTTAAGGGAGAATTTTTTATTAGGTTTGAAGGGTTTTAGATGTTTCTTGGGATTTTATTCTTAAATATAGTTTGGGTGATAGCTTCTAGACAATTTTCATCATAAATGATTAATTTATGGAATAATTTCATCAATTAGTAGAATTCTTAAAACTATGGTGTAACACTATTTTACACCGTAAACCTATTTTATTTCAAAAAAAATTCATTTGGGATAAATTTACCTGAGGTCATGTGTTTTTTAGAATAATTATATTATAGAAGATTTACACTGTAACACTATGGTTTACGAAATATATCCACTATTCCTAGTGGGTTTAATTCACTACTCGGGTAACTCCTATTCATTTTAATGTAGTGTTTTTTCACAATCCCTATATCTCTCCCCAACCATTTTGGGTGTCTATCCTCCTTCATATTACTAAAGTTGAGTCAGATTCCACTGTATTTATTGGGTTCTTATAGAAAGAGGGTGTTATTTCATGGGAATTAATATATTTCATCAAGAACAATAGGGCCTTGCTTAGACAATACAGTTCTCTTCTTAATACATAGAGGGTGGGTAATGGTGTAGCTGATACTCTTTCAAACAATGGAATTCTAGGTGAGAGATTGATTTTGTACTTTAGTATGAGTTCTTTACCCAATTATTATAAGATTATTTCTAGAAGTGATGGGCTGGGTCTTCATCATTTTATCCCCCTAAGATGGGATGATTTTTACATTGCATGTTTTTAATAAAAATTTATCTTTCATCCCTTCAATTATATGTGATATCCCTCTCCCTGTTTATCTTTTTTATCTCTATTTAGTAGTGTTGTGTACTGTGTTTAAGAGTTTCTAATATCTATTATGTGATCTTCATTTATCCTTTGTAGTTTTTCTTCAATTCCTTGTATTTCATAGGTTGATCTTTTGGTTTCCAATCACCATTTTATAGGTGACTGGGTTTCCTCCATTCTTGAGGTATGTGTCTCTTTTAAAGGGTTCTAACTAGTGAATTTCTTTATTTTTTTGTGAATTCCATTGGTTTATTCCATTAAGTTTTTTTATAAATGTGGTTTTTTAAATAGATACATATTTTTAAATGGGGTTTTCTTAAAAAATGGTTTTTTCACACCATGTTTTTTATAAAATGATTCAATAGTGGTCTTGGTTTTAAAAAGGATTTTTATGTAGGGAAGTGGAAATTAATTGTGGTGAAAATGTTTTATGAAAAATGTGAACATGGTTTCTAAATGGTATTTGGAAAACTTAGTACATTGGGTAACCTATGGTGCATCAGAAAACAGACTTGTCCATCTTAGTGTGTGTAATTCCACTAAAGGTTTTTTTTCACTTTAGTGTGTTTAATCCCAGTAGATTTTATATTATTTGGATCCACCAGGGGACTAAATTAGGTATTTTTATTTCATGTCAACACATATAACCCTAGGTTAGAGCTAAAAATAGTGTTCTTTTTCTTTTATGATTGGTATTTTACATGATGGTATATTTCTTGCTTATTTTCTCACATGCAAATTTTTATGGTGTATCTATGATGGGTTTTCTGAAATTATTAATTTTTTTGTTCATAGTTTACATATTACTAAATTTTGAGAATATTTTATCATTTTTATAGAAACTAATTTTTTTTACAAAAATGGTTTTATTATGGATTTATTTTAAAGATAGTTCTAGTATATTCTAAATATTTTAACTTATATAGATTCTTGGATGAAATTATACTAGGATTTACACTCACACCATAATTTTTCCTTTCCCCTATCATATATGTTGTTTTTCAAAACTTGGGTAAATCTAAGGGAATTATGTAGCATTTTGGTTTCCCTTTTTTTCATCGTTTTCATAGAGGGATGACTTGGTGGTGACAGATGGTCACAAAAAGACTCGTTTAGTCTTTTTCATGTTTATTATTTCCACTTGGGCTTGTTTGGCATGAATTTGTTTTACTAATGGATATGTATCGGTTTATTTAACTGTGTACTATGTTTTTTTTCCTCATTTAGATTTTACATGAGACATGCTTGGTTGTTTTTTTATATCCCATCGTCTGGAAGACCTCCTTGGGTGACTTGTCTAGTTTACTCGGGGCTAGTTCATTATAGATATATTTTGATTCATGAATCATCATACTAAAGTTAATTGTGGTTTATTATAATACAAAATAAAATATATTATAATAGAGTTAAATAAAAAATATTTTTTAAAATCAATTAAGTAATTATAAGAAGTACTACATTAATTAGTCATGCCTAAACAAAAATATTTTTAATAATTTTATTATTAATTATATATGTTTTAGTTAAAATTTAATTTAGAAAAAAATTATAATTTTAATTTTAAAGAGGTCACTTTATATTTAATTCAGCATGCCAAAATTCTCTTAGGGTGATTGTTTTTGGGATTTTTCTGAAAAGGTTGATTTTTAGGTAAATAGAGAAACATATTGTTTTAAAAAATAACATAAATTTTATGAAATATTTATGATTTAATCGTGACCTAATAATATATAATACATTTGTATCAATCAAATATTCAGTTAAGGAGTAACATAAATAATTTAAAACTAATATATTGACTTTGGAAACTCATGCTTGACTTTTGGGAACCTAAGTTGGTCATTTTCCTTTAATTAAGTATTTAAAATCATCCATTTGGATTTGGATTGATTTTAAATCCATAAAAATATTATTTTTTATCTTAAAAAAATAAATAAAATTTTAATATATTCTATAAATCATTTTTGTGTAAATTTATTTTTATACTTAAAAACTCATTTCTCCAAAAAACTATTTTTCATTGTGTTTTTCAAACTTATAGTAAAAGAAATTTTTACCACATGGAGAAATTGAATATTTGAAAATGGATTTCATATTTCGATTCTGATTATTCAAGTTATTTACAAGGTTAATTATATTTTTATTCAAAATAAATAGTTACCCAGGTAAAATTAAAGTTGTCATGGTAAAGGTTAAAATAAGTTAAAAGGGGATAAAATGATGGATAAGGCTTCAAATGTAACAATAAAATTATATTTATTTGATTGGATGATTGTATTTGTACCTCCCTACACATTATATTTGAAATTGGGCTTATTTTTTTTAACTTTTCCCATGGAAATGACTTTATACTAATTTAATGTTATGGATATTTACAAGGGTCACACTACCCTAACTTATAAAAGGTAACCTAATCTTATCACTTATATGAACACTTTGATCACCATATCCCAACCAATATATTTCAAAATCAATTGAAAAATCTCTTCTCTATTACCTGGTGGTTTTTATCTCACCAAAATACCAACCTAAGATGGCTTAATGTGTAAGCTAAATGAGGATACCCCAAAAGGAGGTAATTGTATTTATCGATCAGTTTCATGTTTATTTATTATTTATATTCCTAAAAATATTATATAAAAACCTCAAAATAATTTAATTATAATCATTATTATACATAAATTTTACTTCATTGATGAAATAATCACTATCTACCTCTTTTCCATCTAATGGAAAAATGAAAACATCGCTCATGCGTATTTATAAACTACCGCCTCCATAAATTGATGTAATTCATTTTTTATCACCACTGTATATGGATGTTTATAAAAATTTACTTATGAAAATATTACATTTGTAACATAATTATGATTCTAGAAAGATAAATTACTATTTACCTTATTTTATTTCCGTCCATTGAAAATGAAAACATATCTCATGTGTGAGATCATATTACCACCTGCACAAAGTGATGAATTAATTATTTCATAATCACATTATATGGATGGTTATAAAATATTATATAATAAATAAATATGATATTTTTTACATGATTAATATGTTATAACCAATTCCAAAGTTAATGTATCAAAACCATCAAGTTAAATCATGCGAGAAAAAAGAAACATTTAACACATATATACTGATTTTAGGGAAGAATTGTTAATAAATGGGTAATTATAAATTATAATAAAATGGTATAAGTATGAATATAGTACTATTTTAGATTTATAATAAATCTAAATTTATTATACATTAGGCTATAGTGTATACAAATCATGTTGGGACTTGAGGTAAGTGTTTATTTTATAATCTCACTTTTTACTATGATTTTTTATGTTTTAATATATTTGGAAGGAATTATATATTAATTATCTTATAAAACCAATATATTTTCTTATCCTAATTTTATTTATGGTTTCAAAATTATTATTTTAATTTTTACCATCTTGGGTTCTCAAAACTAGCAAAAAAATGTTGTTAAGAAAAGTTGGCCTTATTTATCCTTTTAGGTTAGTGATATTTCTCATCCATGTCCATGTTTATAAATTGTTTTATGGAAATTTTCACCAATATTTAAAAGTTTTAAAAAGTAATTTTCTTGTACCTTTTACTTTCTTTAGATATTATTAAATTGTATCTTTAAAAAAAATCTGTGCAACTAAAAATTTCCTTTTTTAGTAAAAGTAATAAAATAATGTTTTTTAATTTTTATGGATTGATAACATTTTCTCACATTAAGAACCATTATTCATTATCAATATTCTATTATAAGTTTCCATATTTGTTCAAATAAACCCCTATTCCCCTTTTTCCATAATTTTTTAGTTTAAAAATAATTATAAGATATTTATTCTTGTTTTTTAAAGCATATATCTAATTATTTTGTGATATTATTTTTGTTCTATGTCACATCATTTAAGAATTTTTATGTTTAATTGGGTATAGGATATTATTATTCCATCAACATTCTTTCTCTGGATGGATTATGATAATGATGTCATCGGGATGATTTCATGAAATCTATTTATTTGTTATGGGTTTTAATTAAGCTATCTTGAAATAAGGAATTTTTTAGGATGTTTTGGAACACTTATGTATGGATTTCATTATGTAATGGGTGGGAGAAAAGTTATATACTCCTATAATGCATTGGGTAATGTTTTTAATATCATGAGATAATATGAAAGGGAATTGGGAGTGGACCCAATTCACTCTGGGACTATTTCCACTATGTTATAATGGTATGTTTAGTTATCCGTGACTAAGGAAATGTTTTTCCGTGCTTACATGTGTGCCAAAAGCTAATGTTTTATGCTTATTATAGGATATCCTAGATCAAGATTGATTATTGATAATGTTACCCAGTCAGGATCCAAGTATCACTGAGAGGGGGAGGGGTGAATCAATGATATCTTTTTATTTTATGTTTCCATTTTTAAAACAATGTTCACCTCTTGTTAAAGAGTTATTTCCCTATTGAACACACACAACCACAGGAACACAATATTTTCAAGGTTCACTACTCAACAAGAGTAGCTACATCCTTAGTATAGTACAGAAATAATCTAGTACCACATAATCCACTAGAAAATAATAATTTGACATGGAATAAAATGAGTAGGATATTCCCTTTCACTCATGTAGTACTTGGGAGATAAACCTCAAGTATGTGTTAACCCTGTTAGCACAAATAGGGTAAAGAAATATCTTTGTGCTTCTTGACAACCATTTACAAATCTAATCTTTGAAAACAACTCTTCTATTTCCTATCCAGAAGCTGATATGAACTACTTGGACTTTGTAATAATAATTAGTCTTATACCCTAGTCATATCATGATTACCTTTAAAGCACTTCCCACTTAATTTGGGTACTCAAATCTTCTGCTCGCAAAGCTCCTTTGTAGAGCTCCTTCATGAAGCTCCCAGCTTCACATAGCACTCTAGTTGACAAATCTATCAAGTTTGAAGAGCTCAATAGATAACATAGCTCACTATTTCATAGGGAAAAGATTGTTCTTTGTGAAGTTCACTTATTTTTCAAATCTCGAAGGCTGTCTGTGAAACTTCTTTCCTTCTCAAAGATTACTTCCTTTGCAGAGCTAGTTTTTCTCCCCAAACCTTCTTTGCAATTCAAGAGCTCTAAAATTCTCGTTAAGTCTCTCTACTTCTCTCTAGGGGGTAGGGGCCTATTTATAGGCTTTTCCTTCTAACTCTAGAACCTTCCAACCACCTCATTTCCACGTCACCATCAAATCACGGAGCTCCAAAATTTCCACCAAAATTCACTCTATTTCATGAAGCACCATGTATATTTTCCAGATTTCTGAAGCTTATCATAATCACAAAGAATTCCGTCAAATCCTTTATGTCACTGCAATGATATTTATTCCTTTGTGCCCCCACGATGCTCTTTGTTTCTTTGCACTGCCATAATGATCCTTCTTTATTTTCACCACAAAGCTTTCTTGTGAAGCTCTTCACCTCTTCTATTCACGAAGCTCATCGTAATTGCAAAGAACACCATCAACTTTCTTCACGTCTTCACAAAATACAATTCATGAATCCCATATTCTCTAAATTAAGGACTTTTATATATTTTTATGTTCCCTTCAAGGAAATCCACTTTTCGCAATGCTAGCCAAACACCAAATTTTGGACCCCAAAAATTTGGAAAACACTGGGCTGTTGTGCCACTTTATACAACTACTTATGCAAGACCAACCATACTGATTGGCTGCATCTTTTCTCTCCCTTTCCTTCATAATTATTACATCATAAGTTCTCCAACCAACTTATGATCTTGGTAAAATATAAAACAGAAAATTATCATCATATTTACTGTGTAAAGTATTGAAACTTTCATGTCTTTCATCACCCACTTATACAGAGTGAAGTGATTTCCTTTCTTCTCAAACTTCCTAGAAAAAAAAGACAATACTTAGTTCATCCAAAAACATAATCAACCAAATTGGTCCCAACGATTGCTGATTCCACACTCTAATGAATCATGTGTTATAATATGAAAAATCCTAATTTTGTGACTCATGATTGGTGGTCTATGAATTATTGGTTATAATTTCATAAGTTATGATCATGTTCTCATACATTTATTATTTTATTATAGGCACTTATGATCATTAATTTGTATCCCCAATTATTACCCTTAAGGCACATATGATATTTCCATTTTTTATATATCCATTTTCATAGGTTATGAAGAAAGGTATTAAGTAGAAAATGTCTAAGAAGGATACTATGTGAGAAGAAAATTTTTGTTGATATTGAAGATCTTTCATGAAATAAGATGATTATATATCTAGTATCAATAGAAAATAAACCTTTAAGGTTCCTTGTAATGATTTATTGTTTGATATAGTTAATGTTCATCTAAAATGATGTAATATTTATGTAAGTGATGATCAAGTTGTTTTAAATTGGGTTCCCAATATACCACAATCTAGAGTAGATGAACATGAATATTAATATTAAACTAATCAATAAACTCCAGACCCTTGGATAATTCCTCCAAAAAGTCAGGTAACCAAGAAAAACACCCTCTAGAGGAAACCTCCACTATAAGATAGAAAGTTTTTCAATTTCATGGGAACATAACAATGGATTCACTAGACATGCCAAACTAAGGGTTGTGATTTACTAGATAGATATCCATTCAGGATAACAATCCCAATATTTAACATGAACACTAAGATAAAACCACTATCTATATAGGGAAGTAATGTAAATACTCCCCATCTTCAAAAAACACTATTTAGGTGCATCACTTGATAATTTTAAATCATGTAGGACCCCTAAGTTGAAATCACTTCCATATGCATCTCTCACACTAGGGAAAAGTGTGGGGATACCACCATCTATCATAGCTCATAAATATATCCTAATGCATGTAATAAATGAACTACTTTGAAACTAGATAATCATAAATATCTTCCATCATTTAGGCACAAATTCTTATACTAGATTAATTAACCACCACATCATTATTTCTCAACCTTGATATCATAATTCACCATGGTTTCAACTATATAAGGTCCAAACACTATTACATGAATCTAGCACTCATTCTATAAGAGGTTACAACATATCTACTGATCTCATGTAAAAACTATGTAAATTCTTAAATTCCTAATAGAAACCCCCTAATATTGATATTTTTAAGGTTTGGTCTACTTTATACACAAATTCAACAAGGATTATCATTATTCCACTTAAAGACATATGAATTCTACCCCTAAAACTTAGGATGATGTATACATTGGTTTCCAATTTAGGGTAACCATGGTTTTCTCTTTCGAAGCATTCAAGAATTCTTTTAAATTCATACAATGTGAGTTTTCATCCATACACATAGTTCATAATGACATACTTACAATTTCATGAGTATCATTGGATTTGTTATGCACTCTTGAGTGGATCCCACTCACTACTTTGGGTGGACCACACTACACTTAATTAACTGTGTATCATTGTACCATACTAGAATTTGTATAGAATCCATACCAATATAGGTTTCACTTGATATAATCTCTAGAATAAAGGAATTACTTGAAATACCTCTTTCTACTCTGTAGATAAATTAACATTCTTAGATGGGGTGAGTGGAAGATGGTCTCCATTAGTAGAAACTCATTAACTATCAAGGGTCTAGCTATGGGATCCACTGAAATCTCTAACTCCCAAAAATATTTTGTAAAATAAATAAATAATGACTACACTATCTAGTATGAGGGTTTATGAAGAGAGGAAATGAATCATTCTTTGAACTGCATCCATTAACACCTAATCATATCCTTACATCACACACATATTCTCATATATTTGACTATCAATGACCCATGTGTGACATAATCTAATTAAAGGTGGTGATTGTGAGTGATGATCGACACATTTTCTATTTATGATTATATTTGAACCCTAGGTTATTCAATCAAGGAGATACTTTGTGTGAAACTGGGACTATAATAGAGTGGTACTTGATCTAAACATTATCTCCATTATGAAGTTATATCCATGAATTAACCTTAGATGTATTCTGGAAAAGTGAAAGCTTTCTCCAAAATCTTGGGTGCATATGTGATATGAATAAATAATTTCTAATGCTCATTTTAGGGTATATGGAATAGGTTGTGTTTTATGAAAAAAAACCACTTATTGATAAATCCACCTTAAATTTATCTATTTGAACCACTAACCTCGAACAATTACATATTGAAACACATCTAGGGAACACCTCGTGAGCTCTATAGGCTGCGATACATAGCTAGAAAAAGTCATGACATCCTAAAAGGGGTACTACATCCTTGGATAATACTCCATCCTAGACTAGGGCTCAAATTCTAACCACAGTAGTGAAGTATCATTATGAG
The DNA here is from genome assembly GCA_963277665.1 of Viscum album. NCBI lineage: Eukaryota > Viridiplantae > Streptophyta > Magnoliopsida > Santalales > Viscaceae > Viscum > Viscum album. Next base: position 601,716,267 of record OY728155.1, on the reverse strand, counting down.
TTCAGTAAAACCATCATCCACTAATGGATTAATAATTCATGTAGGGGGATCAATGCAAGAGTAATCATATTTCCAACAAGATTTTGATCTAGGTGGAAATGAAATTCTCATACATTAGTAATATTTCAATCACTTAAGGTACTAGATCTCCTTAAAAACCTCCATGGACTCAGTTATTAGAACTCACATGGAATACCTAACCTATGGTTAGTCTCATAAAACTTATATTGAACACACATCTACTCTAAAAAAAATATATAATCTAACCCAAAATGGGAGATAAACCACCTAAGATCATGGAGGAAGGATATATCTAAATTGAGACTCATAAACAATGCATCATCCCTTAGTAACCAGTGGAATGAGGCCCAACTATAGAAATAGGATTATCACAAACCTTAATATGAACATAATATGGCTATTATCAGGTAGTACCATTAATGTTATAGGATGAACCCACAAGGATTTGAGAATATATGGAAAAAGTGAAATGAGTGGGACATGAAGAATCGTAACTGACTTCTATATGATTCATGTACCAACATTCCTGTACCTTGTAATAATTTCTTAGAGCTCTAGGTTGACTAATAGATTATCAGAGTCCTAATGGAAGGAAATTTTAGGTTTCACACCTATGATGCCTTCATTGGTCCGATGACTGAACCTATTTCCCCATCATACATTACATACATAGATTCCAAAAACCAATCTCCAAATTACTAATAACTTTATACTTTATTCCTATGTATCACCTAATTTGATACCACTATAATATGATAAGACCCACCAGTGCTCCTCCACCATCATAAACCACCATGATCCACCACACATCATCAGATATCACTAGAAATTATCTCTGAAGATAATAGACCAATTGCAAAACCACTAAGACCATCTCTTAACTGTGTATTGAATTTATAAACATAACATGTGTGGTCACAAATCTCATATAGGGTGAGTATAAACATACTTATTAGAAACACCTTAAAAACATCATGAAAGATAAAGAAAAGTCATCTTAGATTTTGATATAGAAAAATCATCGATATTAAGACAATGAATGGTATATATATATATATATATATGATCAACCGCTAGATTTCATAGGGATTCAAACAATCCCTAGTCATATCTACTCCCATCCTCAGAGGTTTCATCTCATTAAAAACTTATAATTATTCAAGCATTGAAAATCCCACATACTTTTGAATTGATAAGCTATCCATATATCGCATCTTAGAAGAAACTGAGGGGTTATTGAGGAACTATAAGTCATTGGGGATCATGTTTTATCAGCCTATATAACTTCTATATTTCCACTAGAAACTATAAAGGGGTATTTTCTTCTCATTGAAGTATGAACAATATTCAATGGAGTACCACACATTACTATCCACTGTTATCAAGACACCATTTTAGAAACCCATAGGAGAACACACACCTTCACCATGATTAAATTTTGGACAAGGGGGAACTAACCCCTACCATCATAAATAACAAGATATAAGAAAGCCCAATTACCTCACCCAAACCATAGAATAAGAGCTGTGGCTCATCGGTTAGAACAGAAAATATGATTGTGGACTTACCTCCAAAGATAGAGGACCTATGTCCATATTAAAAAATAATAAACAAGGGGGTATGAGTTTCATAGATATAAGAACTAAACCTTAAGTAGTGCACAAGATACCAGGTCCATTCTAACTTTGTAAGTAGTACATGGGACATATTCTTCCTTGAGTATCACACAATAGATGAGAGTATCACATAGTATATGATAGTATAACCTTCCATTTGAATGATCTAATCATCGAGTTAAATCCCTATCATAATCCATATATATATAGGAGGATACTACACCATATATATTATCTCATGGCTCTCTTCACATGTAGATATGAAGAAAACCATTTCATTTCAAGTATAAATGATGATATTTTTCTTAAAACCTACTGGAAAGGCTGTATCATAATAATAATATATTGGTTAGATTATTGTGGGCTATTATTAAGGGGTTTCATGGAATTAATTATTCTCCTAGAACACATGAAACTCTCCATTCTGATTCCATAATTTCATAGAACCCCTTTCACATATTTTTTTCCCACTTTTCCATCACCCATCTTTCATAGTGTGTTATCCTTTATTACGAAGTAAAGATACATAACATAAAACCTTGTATAGGATGAGCCTTATAAAATATGTTAGAATTTTCCATTTATGTACTCTAATTATCTCACCATGGTGTCCCTAAGACATGATGTGATACTCCTGGATCGGTCGCCCTACCATGCTATGAATCTCTACATCACATCATGGTGACCAACTCACAACAAACTATATAGAGTAACCCTAAATCATTATCTTCAAACCACTTACACACATCCTTGGTACCACAATGAAGGCCCCACACGACCCCTCTCCATCATTCCCTTTGATCACTCCATTACCCCCCTTCACTCCACATGATTGTGGCCTTGACTCTATAATAAGCTACATCACACTTACATAGTCCACCCTTTAATGAGAAGCCTCCCAAATATTTGTACAATGGAGAATAAATAAGAGGGGGGACAATATCATACCATGTTAAGTGATCCACCATAAATAATGCACATGTAGGGAAAACATTTGGTATAAAAAACCAGTCCTAGGGGTTTTACATCACGGGGAATTGGAAAAAATATAGGGATTAATATTCTGAAAACAATGTTAAAAAAAGTATGAATTAGGTTTTTCATAATTCATCCATCATGAATAAAAAATAATGATGAATAAATAAGAAACATTGAACCCTACATCACTCTTGGATCGATACCCAGTAAAGATAGTTTCAAATCTTGAGTTTGATTTAGATCCACTATGTAGGTAACAACTAGGGGCCTAATATCTTATAATCACATCCTCTCCTATCCATTCTAATTAGGTTTTCAACTCCATCCTAATTTGAGGTTCTATTGAGGATTAATTAATAGGGAGGGTAATTATTTACATATAAAACATTAATTTATTAGTTATTTAATTAATCTAATTAATATAAACTATGGAAAGGAAAAATCAGTGAATCAACCACCCTAGGAGTCATGCTATGGCCACACCACGATAGCCACCCCACCGAAAAATTAACCATCATGAGAATCCATATCTTTATGAATAGATCACGTCGTGTATTGAGAATATCAATACACTATGTTAAACCAAAAATCTTTCAAATTCATGACCAACACCCATCACATTGTGACTAGGACTCCCTCCCTTGATAAAGTGAAACACTAATATCTCATGGGACATGAACATTCTACAAAACCATAGGACATGTCATGACACCAATTATCACACCATGATATATCCCCCCTTTAATTTCTTGAACATAAATTTATTTACATTATATTTATCATCATTGAAGTACTGAGACTCCAAAATTGAAGAAACATCTCAACGACCATCCTCAAAAATATTATAATAATGTTCTAGTAGTTTAAAATAAAAACCTCAGGGTTTTTATTAAATCGATATTTTTTCTAGTAGGGTAAATTTTTAATTAATTAATACATAATATAAAACCCTTAAAATCAAAGATGTTAAAAATTCACTGAGACTCATCCAAGGGGTATACAGTTCACTCTAAGGTTAGAAAAACCATCAGAAATTTTTTATGATGTCATTTTGTTCGATAAATTTATTATTTTAGCACTAATAAGTTCTTGGGATTCTAAAACTCTCCACTTAGATAAGTATTTATTGGGAAAAATTTTGTTCATTATAAGGATGTAGAGTAATGATGATGTAGATAGAGGATAGACTCATAACATTCATCACCCTCATATATTTAGGGCTATGCATTTTTTATGGAAGAGGCTATCATCAAGGATAGTGAGGTATAGGAGAAGGGTGTTCCCATTTTCATTCCAAAGAATTACCATTTCCATGTGGGTATAGTTCATTGAAGGAGGTGGAAATTATATAGAATGGAATTTGAAACACCGCAAAGAATGATATATCTGTACACACGACTAATTAGACATCCTCCCAAAAAAATGTTTATACAGGAAGATAAGAAGTCAAAGAACCCAAATACCACACAAAAATACACATGGAATATGAACAATCTATAAAACTCAATATAAGAATTCATGATTAGTAAACAAATAAGAGAGAACACATTACTTTTCATGGTTTGGATAATTATTTCTAACTTCTATGGGAGAAAACTACTAAAATATTATAACTATCCAATGATTCAATAATTAAAGTATAAATAGTAAATGATGTATGATAATAGATAACTTTTTTTCCAAATGAAAATTGCATTACATGTACACTTGGTTCAACCCCACTTAAATAGTGGGTCTCATATGGTCATTCAGTTGCACCACCATCTAAGATTTAATGATGATCATCCAATTAACTTGTTGACCTTCAATGTTCAATAACCTTCGACACCTAACCGATGAATCTAATAATCATAATAGAAACACTAAAAAGATAAATCTTTATTGAAACATCCAAAAAAATGACCAATTTTTAATTCATGTTCATTGGACAATGATATTGTCTAACCAACCCTTCAACTACTGATGATCACCAGCTACTACTTCAATAATCATAAAACTGAACCATCATCCAATACAAACTATCTAGTAGAGTATGTCTGCTAAACAAAAACATGATTCTTATTCCAATAATCTCCCACTTGGATACTACTTTAGGAGACCTAAACACCCTTAAATAACTAATAAAAAAATTCATAGATCAACCCACATTGGATTCACCTCCTCCATTTGTTTACCCAAGTCCCCTTAAGGAATAATAATTTCTTAGAATAATGTCTTAGAGAACATATCTACTATATTTTTATTTCTAGATATATTTGGTATATCATGCTCATTTTCCTCCATCAACCCCCAAATGAAATGGTATTTTAGATTGATGTGATTCATCCATGCATGTAAAACTAGATTCCCCACTAAGTGAATTTCTCTTTAGCTATCACAGTAGGGAAATCAACTTTTATTCTCCATTATGAGTCCCTAAAAAATATTCCAAAACCATATTAGTTCCTTTGTAGTTTCTGTTTCTTCTACATATTCAGATTTCTTCATAGAAAAAAGTTTCCACCAATTTCCTTCTAAACATATTTACCATTTTCATTTCACCAAATATGAATAAAAAGTTTGTTTTAATCATTTAAGTATCTAAATCTCTTCCAAAGTATAAATCTACAAGACCTTATAAAGGATCATCCATCCCAAAGTATAAGGTTATATCCTATATTTCATTGAGATACTAGATGATTCATTTCATAGATTCCTTGAATTCATTCCACAGATTTTACCTAAAATGACAGACAACCCCCACTGCCTGAGCAATGTTTGGGTGAGTACACACAATGGAGTACTTCAAAACTCTGACCATTATTTAAAAATGAAACCTTCTTCATATGTTTCACCTCAACATCCATCTTCAGTTACTTCACCATTGAAACATTAAACTATTTATAAAGTGGAGTTGAAACAGATTCCATCCCAACATACTGAACATCTAAAAAATCTTATAGATATAATCCCTCAAAGAAAGCATGAGACTTCTGGATTTCCTATAACTCTCGATTCTCATATCCAAATTATTTGTTTCTCCTTTGATATTTTTCATTTAAATTCTTACAGAAAACTATTACATTATCTCTGGAATACTTTAAATGTTCGAACCTACTAGAATAAATTAATTTTTATATAAGAGAAAAAATATGTGACTCCCATTTTCAAAATAATTCTAATTGAAATAGTGGTCCATGATTCTATATACAAAAAAAATGCCTATCATAAGTGATTCAAATTTTTTATTTATACTTATTGGTTCTTTTTTCAATATATAATGACTTTTATTCATTATGCACACTAATTACTCATTTTTTATCCATAAAACCCTATGAATCTTTTTAGTAAATTTCTTCCACTAGATCTCTATAATGACCCATATTTTGAATGAAGATAAATATCATTATTTTTTTTATTTTTAATACATTAAACATACCAAAAATTGAATTTTAATCAATTCATGGAGGTTACAGGTGTGTTTGGGGATTGTTCGGAGCTCATAGCTCCGAAATGGGAGAAACAAACTAGGGCACACGGTTTGTCTGCAATCGTGCGACCCAGAGAACACATAGCCAGTTAAAGACATGGGAAAAATCCATTCTGTACAATTTTCACATGTTTAGTCAAACTATGAACCTAACCATGTGGTGTTCCCCATGTAGCAATGAACTGAGCATGGTTTGTACACGGTTTGGATAAACTTTGCGGTCAAACTGTTTATCTTGATATTTCAGGGTGAAATTGCAATTTTCTTCCATTTATCTTAAATCCTATATTTCCTTTTCCCTTCATCCTCCATTTTCCAACACTCTCTTCCGCCACCTTTGAACTCAAGAACACCCAAGGATAGTAATCGAATCAAAATCTCAATTCAATGTCTGTTCTTTAATCAATCCAAGTCATTGGATCCATCTCAGTAAGCTCCCCTAGTCTCTTGGTTCCAATATAAGTTTATCTTTCCATCCATTGAACTATTTAGGTGTTATATCTTTTCTTCTATTTTTAGTTCGTGGAACTGTTTATTGGATCTATTCAAAACTACTTCAAATATGAGGCTGATAATGAGTGAGGATTCGTCTACGGCCTTGAGGTATGTGTTCATGTCATTTCCCCATTGAATTTTGTAATTATTCTTAAGGATTAGATTTTGTTATTTTTTTCTTTCCTATTGTATATGTATGTTCCCATGCACACATTTTTTATTATATTTCCATGCATATGTGTATTAGACACCACCTTAGAGGCTTTTTATATTATTATATATTATTAAGATATTTATTTCTTCTGCTTCTTACATATTCAATTATCTATTTATGCTTTCATAGTTTATTGATTCTATATATTTACATATTCTTTTGATGTTGTATATTTTTTGTTGTATCCATTGTGCTACTTTGACATGAGGGTATAGTCTCCCTGATGTACCACATTTACACCCTCATTGCTAGTTATAAAGCCTTTGGCATATGGGGAGGTGCGCTTGAGGCCATGTGACCCGCCGGCTAAAGGAATGGATTAAGTGTACCCCAGGTCAGGATGTTACAATGTGGTATTAGAGTGGGTTTTTTTCTGAGTTACTATTTGGATACAATAGATTGTGTATTGGGAGTTCTGGGGACCTGGTCATAAGTCATTCTTGGGCATCACAAAACCATGTTCAGGGTAAAGGCTGAGTTTCCTAATTTATAATTTCTATTCTTAGTTTGAAATTTATTTTTGATATGAATTCACTATTTAGTGACACACTTGGTTTATGATCTTATAGATATTTATGTTATGTAAATTATTATTTCTTTACTATCTCTTAATTAAAGGAGGGAAATACATTGCGTGTATCACTATAGTCATAATATGAATTATAGGCCATGATTTTTTCCATGTCATGTCTATTTTTAGTGTGCAATTGTATGTTTCATATTATTAGAGCTTTGGTTATATTGAATTATGATAAAACTTATTATAGGTATTGTAAAACATAATTGATACTTAATGTGTCGACCATAACCTGGTAGTTTTTTCCTAAATAGGTTAAAGAATACACCTTAAGCATTTCAGTATGGTACATTGAGCTATGGACCATCGTTTACATAAGATGAAACATGTAATGGTGTGGGTTGAGTGGATTTCGTGTTTTGTTCCATGAGGAGTACTCGCCCTTATGGATAAAAAAAATGAAAAACCATCTAATTAAACCATTTTTTATATGTTTAAATATGTTTTAAAAAAGAACATTTTAAAAATAAATGTGACTTATAACGTGAAAAAATACATCTTATATACCCATCAGAGAGGCATAGACCCAAACCCATCCTTATTAGTGGGTAGTGGGTGTCTCTTGTGTTATTATGGTACGTTCTACTGCCTAGACCTAGATTTTTAAGGAGTCAAAGATGTGTGGTTGTTTCTATACGAAGGCTTTACACATATCCTAGTTTCTTAAATACAATCTTCTTAGTTTCTTAAATATCTTTAAAGGCTTGTGTTTGGAATTATAGTGTCATTTTTTCATTTAATCCTTTGGTTGCACGCTTTGAAGGCAATGATGATAATGTTCCTAAGATGGGTTCCATGAGCTACCAGTGATTCCTCCTATCCTCTTCCAGTTCTAGATACGGGAACCAACACCCAGTTTCGAGAGGATTTTATGTGTATTCTTTAGTCTATGAAAGGTGTAGTTTGATGATGAGAACCATGTTAAAGACACCAAATCGATTGCGTGGGAGGAAGAGTTGGATTTGCAAGGCCTGATGACGTGTGGGAGATTAAAGAGGCCGAATGCCACAATGGGCGCTCATCTCGCTTCATTAAAGGACCAATGGATATTCCCTTGCATGGATGGAGAAAATGGGCCTATAATATCACTTATTCAAGCCCAAAATTGATTTTTAAAGCTTGGCCCACATGGTTGCACGAATTTGGATGCCTTTCCCACATAGAGGATTCTAGAAATGGCATCTTTGGACACCAAAGTCAAATATGGTGGGCTATGCACTCAAAGTCAAATCTGGTGGGCTATAGTTGGAAAGTTGTGTGCCACTTTTCCAAAAGTCATTGGTAGACTTTATCTTTTTGAATTTAAGGGAACAAAGTAGTTTAGCCTTTATGACTTTAGGGTATTAGACCCTTGACTATTGTATCACTCCCTTGGCTATAAATAGCCACCCCCATGGCACTTGTATGGAATTCAAGAATTAATTGAGAGCTTAAGATTTGTTTCTCTCCATTGTGTGAAGATTATCCCGGGTTTTTGCCTTTGATCTTGTGCATTCTTGCCTTGTCAATCTACAAGTTAGATTGGTGATCCAAGATCACAAAGCCCCCAATTTCATGCCTCAACCCAAGTGCGTTGTTGTGTGGATTGGCTATCGCATCCCTACCTTGAGTGTGTTGTCTAAGTAGTAGTTCGCACTCCTTATAGTGTTGATTGACTACTTGAATCCGCCATCCATACCCATCATCCACCACTTATCCCAGAACCACATCCTTCATCCGCCGACCTACGTCGTGAAGATCGGGTCACCCCGTGCGTCACACATCAGTTGGTATCAGAGCTCCGATTGACACGGTAGGCATCTATCACCCTCTTTTATCTCATATATCTATTACCCTTCTCATCTTTCCTTATTATCCACCCATTCAAAAAAAATATTTTTCTTTGAGAACCTCCAGAATTGGCCTTTGTTGTGCAATATTGAAATATTTTTACATTGAGTCAATTTTTCATCCATCTTATTTTCACATTTAAATCACTATATGTGATTTTTATCCGGAAAAAATCAAATTCTCTCAACTCATCATTTTGTGCTTCTCAAAATTAAGAACATCCTTTCCTTTTAGATATTTCAAAAAAAATTTCCTTACTCTCCATTCATCATCTTGTGCTTTAAAACTCAAAGAACAACACTATTTGGGGAGATTTGACAAAAAAAAAGTGAAAAAAGAGAGAGAGAAAAAAAAAACAGATACAATTACTTCATCATTGTGCTTTAAATTATTAGCACTTTCCATTTCCATACATCACTTTCTCCATCATTTTATTTCATCCCAATACTATATTTGGCTCATATTGTAATTAATTTTTCTTATCTTGCACAATTGTGAAAAACCCAAATGCCACCTTTCTACCCTCTTTTCCACCCACCCTTATCCATTTTTCTACCCTCTTTTCACCCTTTATCCATTACCACTCAAACGGGTTGTGATAAACCATCCTCCAACATAATCTTGGTTTGGGAAGGATTGGTGGCACATGATCATCATAAACAAGGTATTATATTGTATAAGATCTTGGGATTCAAATTGAGTTTTGAGTGGAGAGAAATAATCAAAAAAATATATATCTTGTGTGTGTGAGTGTGTGCATCTTGTTGTGTGTGTGTGTGTGAGTGTGTATATCTTGTGTGCGTGAGTGTGTATCCTTGTGTGTGTGAGTGTGTACAACTTTTGTGTGTGTGTGTACATCTGGCGTGTGTGAGTGAGTGTGTATCATTGTGTGTGTTCTCCCCCCCGTTGTTTGTTTGTGTTTGCATAACATATCATGGCAGAAAATCGTGGGAAGAAAATTGCTCATGTTAGCGATGAAGGAAGTCGAAGTAGATTGCCCGCACCTGAAGCTACGCAATTCCAAATGCAAGATTTGGTGAGCCACTTTGAGAAGCTTCTTGATCGGAAGTTGGAGGTGCTACATGAGAGGATTGATAACCTGGAGAATCAATCAAGCCCAAGGAAGATCCATGATAACCCGCGGTGAGCTCCGGCACCCCGTCGCACCCACATCATGGAGGAGGAGATGGAAAACCTGGATGGTGATTTTGAGGATGTCCCCCAAAGGAGGAGGTTGTACCAACAACTTATAGGAGAACAAAGAAGACAACAAGATAATGACCAACTTGGAGGGATCAAGGTGAAGGTCCCTTCTTTTCAAGGGAAAAGCGACCTAGAAGCATACTTGGAGTAGGATATGCGAATCGAGCAAGTGTTTTCATGTCATACATATTATGAGGAGAAAAAGGTAAAACTTGCAGGCCTTGAATTCATTGATTATGCATTAATATGGTGGGATCAAGTTCAAAAGGAGAGGGCTAGATATGGTGGACGTCCCATCAACAATTGGGAAGACATGAAGTTCGCCATGCGGAAGCGGTTTGTTCCCACACATTACCATAGAGATATCCACAACAAACTTCAACGCCTCACCCAAGGGAGTAAGAGTGTAGAAGACTACTACAAGGAGATGCAAATTGCCATGATTCGAGCAAACATTGATGAGGATCCGGAGGCAACCATGGCATGTTTTTTACATGGGCTAAATCGGGAGATTTCCGATCAAGTGGAGATGTACCACCATGTGGAAATACAAGATATGATCCATCAAGCCACCAAGATCGAACAACAAATCAAAAGGAGGAGCAGCATGAGTAAACCCACTACCCCTTTCACACCATGGATAAATCCGAGGAAGGATATTGGAGAATCATGAAAGCCAAAAGAGGTGGTTGATTGTAAAAGTGACAAGGTAATTATTCCAAGTAAGAAACCTACTTTTTAGGCTAACCAAACCAGGAATTGGGATATTCGTTGTTTCAAATGTCAAGGAAGGGGTCACATTGATAGTGAGTTCCCAAAACGGTGCACCATGACCGTAAATAAGTATGGAGAATGAGATACCGATGGAGAGAGTTCGGAAGAGGAGGAAGAATCTCCAGAAATTGATAATGGAGAATTTGCGGAAGACAATGAGATTCTTGTCACTAAGAGATTTCTAAGCACACAAATGACTTTGGGAGATAAGGATCAACGGGAGAACCTTTTCCATACACGATTCAAGATCAATGGGAAGGTATGTAGTGTTATTATTGATGGAGGAAGCTATAGTAATGTTGCGAGCACCGAGTTAGTAGAGAAGTTGGGTCTTACTACTTTGAAGCATCAACATCTATATCGGCTTCAGTGGTAGAATGATTTTGGGGAGCTGAAGGTCACCAAGAAAGTGAAGGTTTTTTTCACCATCGGGAAGTACAAAGATGAGGTCTTGTGCAATGTTATTCCTATGAAGTCCTGCCATTTGTTGTTGGGACGACCGTGACAGTATGATCGGCGTGTTACCCATGACGGTTTCTTTAATCGTCACTCTTTTGTACTCCGAGGGGAACCTATAACCCTCAACCCCATGTCCCCCAAACAAATTCTGGAAGATCACATTTTTAGAGAGAAGAAAAAAATGAGTGATGAGGAAAAAATGAGTGATGAGGAAAAAGGAGAGAATGAGGGAAAGAGAGAAAATGAGAGAAGAAAACAAATGGAGAGCAAAGAAAAATCAAGTGGGAAAAAGAATTTGAGAGAAGAGAAAATCGTGATGTTGGAAAAAAAGAGTGAGGTTAATGAAGATTTGTTTTCACAGCAAACCCTCCTAGTACTCATGTACAAAGAGGTGATGTTGAACACTAACGACTTAACATCTTTTTTTCCACATGTTGTTGAGTCTTTGTTGCAGGAATTTGAAGATGTGTTTCCTGAAGAGGTGCCACCTGGTTTGCCACCCATTAGAGGTATTGAGCATCAAATTGACCTCATACCTGGAGCATCACTACCGAACCGCCCAGCATATCACACCAACCCATAGGAGACAAAAAAATTCAAAGGAAAGTTCAAGAGTTATTGAATGTGGGGTATGTGAGAGAGAGCCTTAGTCCTTGTGCGGTACCGGTGCTTCTAGTACCAAAGAAGGATGGAACATGGAGAATGTGAATTGACTGCAAAGCCATCAATAACATCACAGTTAGGTATCGTCATCCTATCCCTAGGTTAGATGATATGCTAGATGAATTAAATGGTTTAACTATTTTCTCAAAAATTGATTTAAGAAGTGGCTACCATCAAATTAGGATGAAATAAGGAGATGAGTGGAAAACTGCATTTAAGACAAAACATGGAATTTATGAATGGTTAGTCATGCCCTTTGGTCTCACCAATTAACCTAGCACATTTATGAGGTTAATGAATCATGTATTACGTTAATATATTGGAAAATTTGTTGTAGTTTACTTTGATGATATTCTGGTGTATAGTAGGACTTTTCATGAACACGTAGATCACTTAAGAAAAGTCCTAGAGGTGTTAAGAAAATAAAACTTGTTTGTAAACATCAATAAGTGTGAATTTTTCCTCGATTAGATTGTTTTCCTTGGATTTGTTGTGAGTGGCAATGGATTTGAATTTGACACTGAAAAGATCAAAGCAATACAAGAATGGCCAACTCCAACCTCCGTTGGACAGGTAAGAAGTTTTCATGGGCTTGCTAGTTTTTACAGGAGATTTGTGAAGGACTTCAGCACATTAGCAACACCATTGAACGAGTTGACAAAGAAGAACATTCCTTTCAAATGGGGGATAAATCAAGAGAAGGCATTCAATGAACTTAAGGAGAGACTCACCCACGCCCCTCTACTTTCACTTCCAGACTTTGGTAAGACCTTTGAAATTGAATGTGATGCAAGTAGAATTGGAATAGGAGGAGTACTCATGCAAGAAGGTAAGACTATTACTTTCTTTAGTGAGAAGTTAAATGGCCCAACTCTAAACTATGATACATATGATAAAGAGTTGTATGAATTGTTTAGATTACTAGAGACATGGCAACACTATCTTTGGCCTAAAGAATTTGTGATCCATTCTGATCACGAGGCTCTTAAATACCTTAGGAGACAACATAAACTAAATAGGAGACATGGTAGATGGATGGAATTCATTGAATCATTTCCATATGTCATCAAGAATAAAAAGGGTAAAGAAAATATTGTGGTTGATTCACTTTCACGTAGATATTCTCTTTTATCCTTGTTGGATTCAAAACTTCTTGGTTTTGAATACATTAAGGATTTATATGCAACTGATAGTGATTTTAAAGAACCTTATGAACATTGTAAACCAGGAGTTAGTTGGGAAAAGTTCTATTTACATGATGGATTCTTATTCAGGATTGATAAACTTTTCATTCCCAATTGCTCTATCCATTTACTTTTACTGAAAGAGTCACATTCGGGTGGGTTAATGGGGCATTTTGGTGTTGCAAAAACTCTAAGTGTTCTTAGTGAGCATTTTTATTGGCCTAGGATATCTAGAGATGTTTAGAAATTTGTGGGAAAGTGCAATGTCTGCCATAAATCCAAATCAAAAATGAACCCACACGGACTATATCTTCCTCTACCAATCCCCAACACCCTGTGGGAGGACATATCAATGGAATTTATTGTGGGGTTACCACAGACCAAGAGGGGGAGAGATTCCATTTTTGTTGTGGTGGATCGGTTTTCAAAACTGGAACATTTTATTCCTTGTCACAAAACTGATGATGCCACTAATATTGCAACACTTTTCTTTCAGGAAGTAGTCAAACTCCATGGAATGCAAAGGACCATTGTGTCGGATCGAGACACAAAATTTCTTAGTTACTTTTGGAAGACCTTGTGGAGAAAACTGGGTACAAAGTTACTATTTTCTACTACTTGTCATCCGCATACCGATGGGAAAACGGAGGTGGTGAATCGAACACTATCACCCCTTATGCAAACAATTATCAATAAGAATATCAAGAATTGGGAGGAGTGTCTGCCACATGTGGAATTCGCATATAACAGGGCCAAGCACTCAACTAATCAATATTCTCCATTCGAAATTGTTTACAAATTTAACCCTCTTGCCCCTATTGATCTAGTTCCTTTTCCTTTATAGGAAGCAACTAATATGGATGAAAAAGGTCGTGCAGAATTCATCAAACAACTCCATGAGAAGTCAAGGAAAAATATTGAGCAGATGACCCAAAAATATGTTGATCGTTCAGACAAGGGTCGCAAACAAGTGTTGTTCGAGCCCATGCACTTAGTCTGGATTCATATGCGAAAGGATAGATTTCCCGACAAGTGAAAATTAAAACTCATTCCATGAGGAGATGGACCTTTTTGAGTTCTTGAGAATATTAACAAAAATTCTTACAAGATAGATTTGCCAGGTGAGTATGGTGCATGTGCCACTTTCAATGTTTCTGATCTTTCTCCTTTTTTGGGTGTAGAGGATGAAGAGTCGAGGACGACTCCTTTTCAAGAGGGGGAGGATGATGAGAACCATGTTAAAGACACCAAGTCGATTGCGTGGGAGGAAGATTTGGATTTGCAAGGCCCGATGACGCATGAGAGATTAAAGAGGCTGAATGCCACAATGGGCGCTCATCTCGCTTCATTAAAGGCCCAATTGATCTTGCCTTGCATGGATGGAGCAAATGGGCCTATAATATCACTTATTCAAGCCCAAAATTAATGTTTAAATCTTGTACCACATGGTTGCACGAATTTGGATGCCTTTCCCACATGGAGGATTCTAGAAATGGCATCTTTGGACACCAAAGTCAAATCCGGTGGGCTATGCACTCAAAGTCAAATCTGGTGGGCTATAGTTGGAAAGTTGTGTGCCACTTTTCCAAAAGTCATTGGTAGACTTTATCTTTTTGAATTTAAGGGAACAAAGTAGTTTAGCCTTTATGACTTTAGGGTATTAGACCCTTGACTATTGTATCACTCCCTTGGCTATAAATAGCCACCCCCATGGCACTTGTATGGAATTCAAGAATTAATTGAGAGATTATGCTTTGTTTCTCTCTGTTGTGTGAGGATTATCCCGGATTTCCCCTTTGATCTTGTGAATTCTTGCCTTGTCAATCTACAGGTTAGATTAGTGATCCAAGATCACAAAGCCCCCAATTCTGTGCCTGAACCCAAGTGCTTTGTTGTGTGGATTGGCTATCGCATCCCTACCTTGAGTGTGTTGTCTAAGTAGTAGGTTGCACTCCTTATATTTTTGATTGACTACTTGCATCCGCCATCCATACCCATCATCCACCACTTAGCCCAGAACCGCATCCTTCATCCGCCAACCTACGCTGTGAAGATCGGGCCACCCCATGCGTCTCACATCATTTGACCTCCCAAATCATGGAAAAGTTTACTCAAGAGTTTCAACTGCAGCATCCTCCCACCTTTCTGAGGGATGGTGGACCTGATGTTACGGAGTCTTAGCTTAAGGAAATACTATCTATATTAGAGAATCTTGAGATGACTACAGAGTGGAGGATCATTTTATCTATATATATGCTTCATGATTCATTAAAATGGTGGTGGGACGTCATTACCCATGCAAATCAACATCATGATATGTTCTAGGCTAACTTCTAAATGGTCATATATAACTAATTATTTCCCTAGACTATGAGGGATTAAAGAGAGAGAGAATTTATGAACCTGTAATGGGAGAGCATGTAATTTATGGATTGTTCTACTCATTTCACTGATATTTAGTGATTCGTTCTTACTCTAGTTGTTGATGATATTATGACCACTATACGATTCAAGGATGGGTTGGTTTATGCGATATGGTTGTACGTCAACATGTCCAGGTTGAAAATTATTTCTAAAATAGTCAACCAAGACCTTATTATAAAGAGAAATATGAGGGATGCTAAAGGTGTGGGTTAGGGTAGTTTAGAAACTAGAGCTATTAGTGGTTCTTCTTATAGTCACAAGAATCACTTCAATATTTCTCATGGGGGTGGTAGTAGACAGGATTATCTCATTGATAACTTATTGGTTTGTCACCAGTGCGGGAAGCCGAAACACTTAAATTATTAGTGTCCAGAGGATCTAGTTGAGTGTAGAGGTTTTGAAGGATGGTCCATAGTAAGTTCTTCTATAGGACTTTCACTCCAGTTCCTAGAGAGTAGGGATATGATCCTACTCCTTGATTAGGGTGAGAACAAGTAGGATCATGATAAGCAGGTGGATGGAACACCACCGGTCAATCAGGAAAAGGTGACTGTTGAGGCAGAGGAATTCAAACTTATGATTCTCATTTCTAGTACAGCGGGGTTGCTCATGAAGTCAAGAAATGAATCAAGGTTGTGGTACATAATAGTTACATGAATTCCATCCTACAACACTTTAATAGAGAACCAAACCATCTAAAGTTTGAGGTACTATTCTAGTTGCCTCCACATTAGTGTCTACTTTATTTGACATAGGTGTGTATCACTCATTTATATCTGATACTATAATGGGTTGTCTGGTCCTTGATATTGAACATCATCATGGAGTTATGATTCTAAAAACCCCATTGAGTATCAATTATGAGGGGATTTATTGTTTCAAAAATCGTTCTCTTGAGATTTGAAGATGCCTTTTTGTATGAAATATTTACATCATCAACATGACAGGATTTAACGTAATCATTTGGATGGACTAGTTAGTTATCTATCGATCCTATATTGACTTCTATCATTATAGGGTGATGTTTTCATCACCAGAGAGATACGTGTGTGCATAAGGGTGAATCATATGTCCAAGCCCTGTAATCCAGAACCGAGCAGCATAGGCTAGGTAATGTGACAACGCATATCACTAGTCTTTTCCTAGACGATTAAGGGTTACAACCCATTATCTTTCCTCATGTAGTGGAGAGTTTCAGAGACTTCTTTCCTAATGACTTATCTTCTATACCTATGGTGAGAGTGGTGGAATTCACTATTGAGTTAGTGTCATGAGCAGCACTAGTTTCCATTCCTCCTTATAAGATGGCACCTAAGGAGCTTCCAGAGATCAAGAAGAAGTTGTGGGATCTGGAGGCTAAATATTCTATGTCATCCATTACTTATCCTTGGGGTTCACTGATTCTTTTTTTTGTAAAGGAAGTCGGTTCCCTCAAACTTTTTTTA
The DNA here is from genome assembly GCA_963277665.1 of Viscum album. NCBI lineage: Eukaryota > Viridiplantae > Streptophyta > Magnoliopsida > Santalales > Viscaceae > Viscum > Viscum album. The sequence goes on along the minus strand of OY728155.1, from coordinate 601,698,915 downwards.
GATTATTGTCGGTTGAATCAGCTCATGATAAAGAATTGGTATCCACTACTTAGAACATCTGACTTCTTTGATTTATTATAAGGATTGAAATTATTTTCAAATATAGATATGAGGTTGGGCTATCATCAGTTTCATTTAATAACTTCATGCATACCTCACTAAGATTTCTAGAGAAGGTGTGGTCTTTATGAGTACCTGTTTGTGTTGTTCAGACTCAATAATTCTCTTGTGGTCTTTATGGATCTTATGAATCAGGTTTTCCACCCATATCTAGATTCATTTTTTATCCTTTTTTGATGATGACTTTGTGTATTCATTCTCTAGAAACGACCATGAAACTCATCTTGATATTGTGTTGAATACAAAGAGAGAGCATTGGATCAATGCTATTCTCGGTAAATTCCACTTCAAGATCGAAAAAGTCCACTTACTAGGTCACATTATCTCCGATTTAGGAGTATTAGTAGACCCATATAAAGTGAGAGTTGTATTATTGGAAACATACCAAGATCATATTTTATATTTAGAGTTTCTTGAGGATAGTTAGATATTACATATACTTCATTTGATATTTTTCACTCTTTGCAGCACCGCTTAAAGGTTTGACAAAGAAGGGTGTGAAATTAATATGGTTAAAATATTATCACTCAACCTTTCCGGATTTAAAGGGTGGTTTGACTTCAGAGTCGATATTTATTCTTCCAAATCCAGGTAGAAGTAATACTTTATACTATGATGCATCAGGTATTGGTTGTGGAGCTATTTTGGTGTTGAACGAGATATTCATAATGTACAGGTTGAATCAATTGAGGCCCCACTAGAAGAATTACCCAACTCTCGACCTCTAGCTCACTTTTTTCATGAATTACACTGTTAGAGACAATATTTACTTGGAGATCATTTTTCATATTCACAGACCACAAAATCCTAAAGTAAATATTTACACAGTGGAATCTAAATCTTAGATTATGAATGTGGGTGGAGTACCTATAGTTATTTTAATTTTATCTTGCCTACATGCCTGGTAAAGAAAACTCTACAATCTATGCTATGAGTCAGAATACTTAGACATAGGCAGTTCAGGAATCTAGTGGTGGATTTGTAGCTTAAGGTCTTATTCTCAGAAATTCATTTTTAGGTTTAGTAAGACCATGCATAGACTATTATCTTATCCTTAGCAATGGAATATACTCTTCTAGAATGGGTAAGAATGAGATAGTTATATGATACCAAAGGCCTTGTCCTAAGGTAAATCATTCTATAAGATGACACATCTTTAGGTTCAACTGTGGATGGGGATGATGCCTTATTATTCCATGTGCTTGTATGGGTCTCAAAATACATCGGAGAGGAGTTTATGTGGGAATTCCACATCTCAGTATGGGCGGTTCACCCTGGTGTCACCAATATTTATCAAAAACTATGTTGACAGTATTTGTGTCCTGGTATGAAATGTGAGATTGTTGGATTCATCACTCAACGTACCACCTTTCTGTAGGTTAAGGTAGAATATCTGTGACTGAGATAGATTTTATAGCTATTGTCTATTCTTAAGTGGAAATGAGACAATGTTTCAATGGATTTCGTGATTGGTGTACCCAAATAACCTCAATGCAATGATGTATTTTGGGTTATCATTGATCATCTGATGAAGTTCACATAGTTTTTTCATGTGAGAGAGACCTTCTCAATATATAAGTTAGGAAGGATGTATGGTAGAGAGGTTTAACATCTTCACGGAGTTCCTCGATCAATCATTTCTGATAGATATGATCATTTCACGTCATGGTTTTGGAAGGGGTTTCATAAGGATTTGAATACACAGTTACTTCTGATCATGGACTATCAGTTAAAGATAGATGGACAGGTAGGGAATGCTATTATGGTTTCAAAAGACATGCTATGTGCATGTGTCCTTGACATTATAGGTTCCTAGAAGAAACATATTTCCCTTGTTGGGTTTTATTATAATTATATCTTTCAGGATGCCATAGAGATGGCTCTCTATGAAGCCTTATATTATAGGCCTTGTTTCTCCCATATGTTCTAGATAGAGGTAGGAGAAGAAGCTATGATTAGACCACATCTCATTTAGAATACTACAGAGTAGGTCCAACAGATCAGAAAGTGCATGTTGATAGCTCAATTTAGACAGTAGTCATATGCCAATAGACATTGGTGACCTCTCATGTTTGAGGTTGGAGACTATGTTTTCCTATGATTCTCACCCAGGTTAGTGCATAGACATGTTCAGAAGTAGTTTAAGCTCTCATTGAGGTTTATTGGACCCTTTGAGGTTGAAATATGGATTAGACTAGTGGCTTACCGGTTGGTTCTTACTCAGAGATACTCGTCAATGCATGATTTATTTTATGTATCTTAGCTTTATCAATATTTTCCAAAACACTTTCATGTATTTCAACCTAATGAGGTAGAATTATATGTATATTCTTCCTTCAAGGAGTATCCATTGCGTATAGTTGATCAGAGAATGAAGAAACTCTTAGGCATGTCAGTTCCTCTGGTATAGGTGCTATGGAAGCACAATCAAGTATAGGATGTGACCTAGGAATGGTAAGGTGATATACGTTCTTAGTGGCTATAGATCTTTGTTGACAACACCACTTTACCGTTATAAGGAAAACTTAGGGATGTGTTGCTTTAAGGAGGGGATTTTGTAACGACCCTTCTTTTAAAAAATGTATAGATCATTAGCTTTTTTATTTAAATACCTTAAACAACCCAAATATTGATGTTTAACAAAGTCATAGAGGTCATGGGTGAATCAAAGGCTCATTCAAAGCCTATATCTCCAAAATGGAAAAAACATACAAGGTTGTACGGTTTTTTTGCAATTGGGAAACCCAAGGTGCACGACTGTATGGCTAGTTGAAGACATGGGACAAACCCATTCCTCACAGTTTTCACACATTTATTCAAACCTTGTGCCTAACCATGTGGTGTTCCCCATGTATTAGTGAACTGATCATGGTTTTCATATGGTTTGGCCAAACCGTATGACCAAAATGTGCGCCTTGATAATTTTTTGTGTGAAATTGCAATTTCCCCCCATTTAACTTAAAATATTTATTTTCTTTTCCCTTCTTTCTCTAGTGTCTAACACCTCTCTTCCTCCTAATTTTAGGTCAATAAAACCCAATTATAGGCATTGAAGCAACTTCTCAATCTGGTGTCTATTCTATGATATGTATGAGGCATTGGATTTCTCTTTGTAAGCTCCCCTTGTCTCTCAGTTCCTATCTATGTTTAAATTTACATCCATTGCACTATTTAGGTGTAGGTTCATTTTCCATATTATCATTTCATTGGATTATTTCTCATATTTCTTCCAAATTACTTTTAATATGAGGCTAATATTGAGAAATGAGATGTCTACGACCTTAAGGTAGGTGGTCACATCATTTTCCCAATGAGTTTTTTTGTTTCATAATTATGTCTTTGTGTCACATGACATATTTTTTTATACTTATCAAATATATTTATTTCTTCTTGTATAATTTACTGTATCACCTTAATACAAGACTATTGGTCCTTCTTTGGTAGGTTAGAGGTTTGTTTCCTTGTTTATGGACACCCCATGGGTGTGCAGAGTGGAATTTCTTCTTTTTGTAAAAAAGTGAATATGAATGATTTGTCTATTAAGAGTTAAACTTATCTTTTAAGTTGAAATTACCTTATAATATGAATTATTAATTGAAATTATTGTCTTTTTTAGGTTTTTGGACCTCTTATAGTTGTAATTTCCCATATAGGAATTTTCTTTATTGCCCATGTCACCGCCTAAGTGACCCCTTGAGCCTTATGAATTGAATTATCATGCCTTAGTGATTTGAATGATTTAGTTTTTTTGGGATGGCCTACTCTTTATGGTTATCCTTCTTCAAATGAATTGTCTTAATCAAGTGAAATGGTTTAATTGGAATGACACATAACTTATAATTAAAACATTAGTTTTTATAATTTACTATTAAATGCTTATGGTGAATTGTATTTTCTTAAATGGAATAAAACATGGATTATGACATGAATAATAGGTTATGTCTAATGTATTATGTTATAAATGATTATTTATCTCTTATGTATATGGGATATATGAATGAAATGTAAGGGAGGTAATTTCTTATGCTAGTTAAATTTATAATTCACCTTTATAGAGGTTGTGATATGATACTAAGGGATTGTTGATCTTAGAGACATCACACTACCTTACATCAAGTGTTGATTACAGCATCTCACACCAATGATACTACATGGGTGATAGGATTTACGCACCACATTACATGATTAGAGTGTTTCTATGGCTGCTCACTTTCCATCCTGAGTGTTGTAGCATGATGTCTCCCACTCTATTGGGATGTAGGGAATGCACCCTATTTCATGAGATTTTAATCTCATTACACTGATCGTGGATGTCTAAATTATTCCATGGTCCATCAAAAACTAGTATTCTAGGTATATTCCCACTTATTTCTTCACGTACTTGGTTCATATAGGTGGATTCAATATACAGTTAAACTATACAAATTATTAATATTATATATATAGTGACATGATCAGACATATATTCCATCCATGAGATGAAGTAGGTAGACTTACCATATGTCCTATATAAACCTAAGTGGGATGGTTATTTATTTTAGATTTTTTTTCTTATACCAACACACTATTTAGTTATGATCATGGCATAGATTACACATAGACACCGTTGGTGGTGGACTACTAATATTTTTATCTCACATCCTACTTGGGATTACTTTTTTCCTTAGAATATTATATTTTTATAAGTATTGACAAGGTAAAAGTCCCTATTTAGGTTTTTGATATGATTATCTAGTTGCATCTTATAGTAGAGGATTAGGCTTTAGCTTGGTATTATTATAGAACAAATATTGTTCTTTTTTATTTCTTATTTTATATGACTATTCCCATTCACCCATTTTGTATTAGCTTTCCATGCATACATGTATCATGCACCGCCTTAGAGGCTTTTGATATTATTATATTTTGTTATAGTATCTATTTCTTCTGCTGTTTTCTTATTCAATAATCTATTTATGCTTTAAGAGTTTATTGATTTTGTCTATATATATATGATTTCATTGCTATTTATTATCAGTTGTATCTATTTTACAGGGGTGACCTGGAATCCCTCTGAACAGCGGACGACTTCCACGTTTATGAACTCTGGAAATTTGCAGGATGGATTGTCCACCGTGCGTGGGCAGCGATCCTTTGTGGATGTTATGAAGGATTCTGCAACGGTGAAAAAGAATGAGGATCCAAGGAGGATTCTTCGAAAGGGCTCACTGGCCCATGTTGAGGCCAACCCCAGTGTGATTGCTGAAAGATTGGCATTAGGTGAGAATTCTTTGATTGATCGCATTGTTCTTCCTAAAGGTGCGCTGCCCTGGAAATGTGAAGATCTATTTCGTAAGATTTCGATGTTATGGGGTTTTGACAACTGGAAATGTGTCTCCATTGGGCGGGGATTCTTCCACTGCTTGTTTCCATCGGCTGACGTGATGCTTAAAGCTTGGAGTTTTGGGTCCATGTTTTTAAGGCCAGGATGGATTCATCTGCATGAATGGTCACTTGACTTTAACGTCTCCACTGCTAAGAATGTTTTCGCCCAGGTATGGGTGCGTTTTCATGGGATTAATTGGGTTCTTTGGCATCCAGAGATCTTGCATGATATTGGAACGGCGATTGGAACACCCATCCGTCTTGATAAGGAGACGACAAATGTCAGGTATGGGCACTTTTCTAGAATGCTGGTGGAAGTCGATCTTAGATCCACTCTCATTGACACGGTAACACTTTCTATTCCCTCTGATCAAATTCTTATTGATGTTGAATATGAAAACAAACCTCTTTTCTGCACTAAGTGCATGGCTGTGGGGCACTCTTTGGAGTTGTGCCGCAAAAACATTACATGTAAGGAGTGTGGGATGCGAGGGCACCCCTCCAATCTATGCCGACGTAAGGTGAATATGAAGGATTCGCCCCCGCCTGAGCTTGACACCAGGGACAGTCACCCTCCTCCGGAGTCAGACTCTCGTGATCTGCCAATTCATAGGAATGGCAAAGAGTTGATAATTGATGCTTCTCTGCCTCGATCTGTTGCTCCTCCTAAAGCTCATGAGCCTGCTAATGTTGAGATTCCGAGCCCCACTCCCGCCTTAACGGTGAACGTTCTTACACAACAGAATGTCCAGACAGAACCTTCTTCCTCTGCTAAACGGGGGAACATCTCTGATGCACCAAAGGAAAGGGCGGAGGATTCCACTCATGGATTTGGGGAACCAATCCTCTGCAAGTGGGGTGACACTCAGGATGAGGCCAAGGAAAGAGATAGGGACATGAGTATAGTTTCATACAGTGAAATTGTTCGAGGAGAAAAGAAACGGATCTCTAACAGTGAGGGTGTCAGGACTGACCCAGTTAGAAGGAAACCAAGGAAAGACTACTCTGCAGTTCCGAGGACAGTGACCACTAGGTCATCTGCTAAGAAGGATATCGAGAAGTTATCTATGGAGCAAATGGAAAAAAGGAAGGTTTATAAGAAGCTGCTCAAAAAATATGAGACTCAATCAGAATGGGAATCGGCTGATCCTGACGACATGACTAGGTATGGGTGTGATGATTATGACTTTTATAACTTGTAAACTCTCTTTTTTCCTATCTTCTTTCTCTGCTCTTTTCTTTTTATTAATAAATTTGTTGGTCCAAGCATGCTTGGATCTGACCTTTTCGGTATAAAAAATTTGAGGTGCTTTTATCTATATGTAGATCCCATTCTGATCTACTTAAATTTTCTTAGTTGAATATTTAACTTCAAATTATATCTCTTTCATGTTTTGGTGTTTGTATAGGACTTTCTCATTTAATATCAAATTTAGTCTTCAGATTTTTACTTTGTTATCATCATCACAAAGTCCAAATCCAGAAATTCTATCTCTATAACCAACAAAGAAACACATTTTGTATTTTTTTTGAATGAGTTTATATTGATTCTTAGCATCCACATGAATATATGAAATAATCCAAAAAATAATGAGGTGATTGATCACCATAGATTTACTAGAACATAGTGATTTTGTTATCTCCTTCCCTATTGGTTTTTATGAAACTCTCATAAATAATAATACTTCACAATTTACCACTTCCATGTAAATATCATATGAAATTTACAACTGAAACCTCTTGATCTTTTCCTTATTTTTTATTGAATTTTTCATTATTCAGTGTAACTCCCAGACCAACACTATATGATCTATTTCTATAAAAACATACTTTACAAATGATATTTGATACCAACTATATATTCTCAATACCATCCATTTAGTATTATAATAATTAAGAAAATATGCCATTAAATATATTCTCAATACCTTTTATCTTTAGAGGATTAAATAATTATGAAAAAAATAATAACTAAACAATCCCATGTTCTTTGTATCAAATGGCCCTTTTTCCATTATATGTGAAACTACTAAATCAAAATTGATTATTCAAAATCTCCCAAATTTTTTTCCACATTTTATCCTTCTAATCATGTCACATAACCACTTTACTTCATAAACTTGGGAATGAAAACAAAAAAAAGGTTTATCTCAAAGGCTTTAAAGCTATAATAAATAATATGGGAGGATTAAAAAATATAAATAATTCTATAATAATATGAAAGTAAGGTTATGTTATATACATGAAAATACAAAGTATAATAATAATTAATGATCTCATGCCGATTGAATGCATAATTTAAAATAATAAAACATGTTGTCATGGACATATTCATAGAAACTGTACTGATATAGGGTTTTGTATATTGAAAAAACATTGTTTTTTGTCTCATGAGACCTATTGATGCATCAAGTATTATATAAGGTCGGGCCCCACTAATCACTTGATTAATTCTAATGAATTAATTATAATATTCACTAGTACATTTCATACCATTACTTACAAAACTTAAAATTGAATAAAAACATAGTTATCTATATAATAAAGGATACATAATGTAAATAAATAATTAACCTCCGTTAAAATTTAATAATCATTAATAATTTCAACACTTTTTGAGAAAATAAATAAATGTTCTTTCTAGGTGAACATCCTTTAATCTAGTTTTTTTAAATTATATGTTTACATCGTATATAGTAATGAGTATATAGTTAAGTAAATACTGAATTAACATAATAATAATCCATATACAAAAAAATAGCATGTTTACTAAATATAATATCCCCAGTGCAACAAATGAAATAGATAATGGTGTTAAAATAAATTAAAATTTCCACTGAAAAATAATGCAACAAATAGTATCAAAAAATAAGATATAAAAAATAAAATTATTTGATACCATATCTTCAATAAACCAGATGATAAATATATATATTATAGGATAAATCATTTAGCATAAACCACATTTGTGTAAACCCATTTGAAAGTTATAAGGTAAATTGATGATAAAAAATTAAAAGAGATTTTGGAAACCATTCTTAATATTGATGTAAGATAAAAATTTACATATCGATTTCAAAGGTAATTCTTGAAAAGGTGATATGAAATATTTTGAAATCATTTAATTTTAAAAATAATTTATTATAATGGAGCCTTGAAATTGACATCAAGTATATCTTAAATAAGAGAGGAGAGAAAGATAAAACATAAGAAGGTGAAAGGAAAAATCATTTTCATTATTTTGAAAATACCTTTATTAAAAACTAAAAATTACAAAAAGAGTAACAAAAATTTACTTTTTATAAAAATATATCTTTTACAAATATTAATAGAGAAATTTCCATTATATAATATATTAAGGTAGAATATCCCAATCATGGGATAAAGGAGTTAATAATAATAAAAATAACTCAAAGAAATTAGATTTGAGTAATCAATATCCCTTATGGAAACATACTCTTAAAGTAATAAATATTTTAAAAAGATGTACTATGTAGTTGAAATTTAATTTCATAGAAAAAATTATAACAACACATAATATATTCAATTGGTAAAATGTACCACAATTTTAATCCCAAGAGGAAAATCATAATTCAATAAAAGAAAATTTGGTTGCTAAAATCATTAAAACTGGGGTAAAAACTGAGTAAAATTCATTTGGTGAAAAGGAATTGATTTTGGAATAGTATTTCCCATTAAAAAAGGATAAAGATACATCCCTGGAAAATTAATAAACCATTCAAAGAAAAATGTGGTGTATAATATAATTATATCTCAAGGAATTAATGTAGAGACAAATATCCATTGTGGCTTGAGTAATATTTTAATCAAAACCAATAGAAATATAGGTCTTATAATTAAACATAAAATACCATGATTAAAATATAATTCCTAAAATTTTAACTCAAATGGGAATTATATGCACAACATAAACTAAATTTTGTTTTTAATACCAAATATGTCTCAAAGAGAGGAATTTGAGATGAAATACCTTGCCTTGCTATTGATTTATTTTTCTCTTTCAACAAATGTAAGAAACATTTAAATTTAGTTCATTAAATACATAAAAAATAATATTGGTCATAAATATAACCATTTATACTCCCCATGTATAATCATTCCATATATTTTTATATATTAGTTTGTTTTTTCTCATTTACAACACAAGGTGTAAGTAATATTTATCTATTTTAACTAGTTTCATAAAAACGATGTTGGAATTAATTCTTGTTAAAATTCTCATCATTCAAATATACTTGAAGGAACTAGAATATATTTTCCATGATATTTATCAGGGTATAATTTAATTCCATGGTAGTTTTGGTTAAAAACCATAATGATTTAATCAATGATGATCATGTTTCAATGATTCATAAGAGATTAAAGGTGGATTTTAATTATTGGGATAAATGTTTTTATAACCTTACTGAAAAAAATCCATTATTTTACTAGTAAATAATTTTTAAAATTCACCCATGATATAAATTTGTAGAATGGTTAAACTGAACCAAACAAGAACCTACCATGATTAATGGATGATTATGAGGTGGTTTAGTTGTAATATCCTTATACGATAACTATAATGGTCTTATTTAGTTTTTAATAGTGTGATATATAATAATTTTAATGAATTATAATGAGAATATAATTTATATTAAGTCATTTCTTAGAAATAAGAGATCATTTTCCTCATTGTTCATCCGTTTTGACCAATTGAATTAATGATGCTTGTTTTTTGATCAGGGCAATAATATGTTCTCCAATTTTTCAAAAAATAACCATAATAATATCATGAAAATATTATTTAACCTTTAATATAATACCCATGATATTTCATATAAGTCAATGATGAAAATAAAAATAAAAATCAATAATTCCATGGAGGCAGTCGTCCATAAATAAACATGGTTAAATATTTAATTATCCATAGAATGAGGAAAATATATAATATATTTTATCATTTTATAATAAAAAACATGTTATAAATACTATAAATATTTATAAAATTTAACATTATTAACATCCATGTAATGTGGTTAATAGAAATGAAACATGAATATTTTTAGAGGTGATCGTCTGTGCACACACACACCAATGTCATTTTTTCTTTTCTTCAAATGGAAATGGTTGAGTTATTATTATTACAATATAATAAAAAAAATTTGTATATAAAAAATAATTATTTCATTACATAGTGATTTTATAGTTAGAACTATAAAAGAAAAATAGAAAGGAAAGAAATTAAGTAAAAATGATTACTCATGTTTAGAACATTGATATTTCTTTAGAAAATACCATGAAAATGGATATAATAGGCACATATCATATGAAAATATCCTAAAAATAGTGAAATATGATTCTAGGTTAAGGAAAATGGGAAATGCATTAGGAGTAAACTGAATTTTTAGAGTATTATTTAAGGGGTTTTGAGAGGCCCCTTTTATAAGTGCTCATAATGGAATTTATGAAAATATTTCAACTTAATATAAAGGGGACACATATTTAACATTTCATGTGGATTTAAAAACAAAAAATAATAGATTATAGGGTGATATAAGGTTAATAAGCTCTCAAATATTAAATTATAAACATGTTTTTAACATGGTTCAATCCCTTTATCCCTTGAATTATTACATTTTCTCATTTAATCATTTACAGTGGTAACTAGTTTTTACCTAAGGTAACTTATCTTTTTTACCAAAAAAATATACTGAACCTTATTACATATTTTGGACCTACTAATTTAAAATTTGAAATAAATTTTATTTTATTCAATTTATAAAATTGGTAAAAATTAATTTTAAAAAATTAAATGTTCATTGTATTAATTTTTTTTGAAATATATAACTTCAATTATAAAATGTAAAATATGGGTTTGTAAATTAAAATGAAAATTTTATATATTATAAATTATCATATAAAAAAAATTTAGCTTATTTAAATATTTCATGAATTTAAAATTCATAATTATATACAAATAATTTCATAAAATTCATGGTATTTGTAAAATTTGTGTTTTTCACTAGCCACATAAAAAACATTATTTTAGAAAAAAACCCAAATAATAATAATAAAATATTACTATGATAAATAAAAAATAAATTTCATTTTTCCAAATTCACATTCTAAATTTCATAAATTTAAATATTAAATAAAAAGGTGATATATAAGTAAAAAGATTTTTTATAGGGAAATAACATTTTAAGAATATTAACAATTCTCATTCACATATCCTATTATTTACTAATTAAATTAGTATTAAAAATTATTTATATGAAATATATTCAATCATCATTAATCACAAGTTTCTTGAAATTGAAATGAATATCGTATAAAAATGATTTTTTTAGAAAAATACATTTCTTAACATAAAATGATCATATTAGACATTTTAGCTATAACAATTGAATTTCATTAATATTAAAAGTATCCTTTATTTTCTTCCAATAAATATTTATAAATAAGTTATTCCAATTCATTCCCAATTCTTCAAAAACTAGGTTCTAACAGTCTAAACATATAATGGTTTCATTTCAATTTGATGCTGCAACCGGTGTAAGCTATCAAACACATTGACTTATTTAACGGTGATCATATATTAAAATTTTAGTGAGTTACATTCACTAAAAAATAAATATTTATTTCTAAAAAGTTTATATCTAATGGAAAAGGTTAATTTTCTATTGGAAAAACGTTTCTCCAACAAAAATTGTCATTTCACTAAATTTTTGGTAAAAACTCAATCACTAAATGTTATTGCACAAGATAAAATCATTTTGTTGGAATTATAATAATACCACATATAATATATATGTTCTTTAATATCTTTAGAAACAATTTAATATGAATTTTTTTTTGTTGATAATATTATCAACATTTATCTTTCAATTTATTATAAGAAATATCAAAAATTAAAATTTATTTTAAATTATATTTTGAATAAAATATTATATATCGGTATTCCAATATTTATTGAAAAAAAATCAATAATATATTTATTGATATATATATTTTAATTTATATTTGTTACATTTAATATATTAATTTATATTTATTATATTTATTATATTTATTATATTTATTATATTTATTATATTTTTATAATAAAATTTTATTATATGAACATTTTAAAACTTGACATGATGTTGTAAGAATCAAGTTACAAATATGTTTAAAAGTATTAAAACTCAAAGAAACTTTACATGAAACTCCAAACTCTCATACATCATTTTTCATTCCATGGTTCACAAAAAAGGAGGGTCCACGCATGCAGTAATCATTTGCCTCTCCACTATGACATGCTCCCCATGCCTGTTCCATGTCACAATAACCCCACCCACGAGTCTCCACTACAACATCTTCTACTCGGGACTATTCCATTCCACGACAACACCACCATGACATGATCCCCATGCATGTATTATTGATCCCATAGTGAAAAAAATTAAGCTCCTTTATAAGATTTTCCTCAACTAACATGAACAGACTTGTATAGGGTTTAATTCCATTATCAATATAAATTCCTGATAAATAATTCAATGGCCTACAATATGAGTTAATCATCATATATAATTACCAATAAAACTACATATAACAAAATTTAAACAAGAAATTTTCATAAATAATTTATTTATTTTTCCCAAATGGTTGTAATAAATGAGAATAAAAAACTAGGAGTACCAAAAATACTAATTTAAAATAGAGAAAAAATGAAGAATAAGAAACCATGCAATTAAAGGTAAAAATTATATAAATCTGTAATCTTTCACCCACCCAAATCACCGTAATTTTTTCTTCCCAAGCTAGAAAATTTAGTTATTCGCAACATGAAGACCAGTAGAATGTCCTTGAATGGACTATAAGTACCTCCATGGACAAAAATATAATGAAATAATGATCAAAATTGAGATAATGAATATATGATATGTATATAGATGAATACAATGACATGACGAGTGAAACGCACTAAACAAAATAAAATTAGAATGACCATAGTGAATTAAAATGACCAGACCTAGCTTGTTAATCAATTAAACCCATCCTTTATTTTATAGAAATGATTATTCTCTGTTAATCGCTCAAATTCACAATAATCAATCATTTATTATGTATATCATAATTCTAAATGGATAGAATATTTCACTGCAATTATAATGATGGAATTAAGTTCCAAAGAGATATAACATATTCATCTAGAAATATCTAAAAAAAGATTCAATCTAAACTCACTATTCTCAATCCTTGTTATCAAGAACCAGAAGATTCAATAGTGAATAATGGTTCCTTTAACATTACAACCATTTTGTGAACTCATTCCATTGCATATGAATTTAACACATGAGACAGAAATAATATGATAACATAGTGTTTTGATGCATTAATTCTAGGAAATAAAATTGTTCATTATTCAGAACAAAGAACACAATATATATTTAAAATCCAAAAAGTAAAATAAGTATAACTCAGTAAGTTTTTTCAAGAGTTTTGGATTTTTATAGCCATATATGAATATAAAAACATGAAGATATTATAGTGAGAGAAAATATTAACCTTAACACAACATGAATAGATGAAAAAAATATCAAAACCATTAAAAGAACATCACAAGCGCATCACTTTTATAGAAATAAGAAATTAGAACAGAGGGAGAGAACCAAAGAAAATAGTTTCCCAATAGGTTTCAAGGATGGGAAGTCATCATAAAAATTCCTCATCCTTTTTAATAAAGAATTAATAAATGGATAGAATATACCTTGACTCATATCTTGAGTACACCTAGAATTAGTATCGATTGACTTTTAGCTTCCACTATTGTATCATTTTCTTCACCATTCGAATAAATTACCCACCTGTACATGCTTCCAATTAACTCCATCTTTGAAAAATATTAATTAATGTTTCTTTTAAAGACTATGTTTTTTGTTTTTTAAGACTTTGTAATATTCTTAGAATATTTTCAGGGCCAGGAACTAAGACGATGCACGATTCCAAGACTCGGTGAGCCCAGAATTAATTTTATAAAAATATTAAATAAATTTCAATATTACGCCTGTTTGGTTTTCATGAAAAAAATTGAATATCTCCTAAATGGAGTCTCTGATCAGAAATATGAGACCACATTTTAACCTTTAGCGCACGGTTTACCCTAGGTGTGACCAAATATTGGTCGGCCTGGGATGTTTGGATAGGGCAGTCATTGGAGAGTGCATTAGATAAATTAATTATTTTAATTTTTTATGTGATAATCCTAACCCCAATAACACAAAAAAGGTGAATTGGATGGTAAATATGAGACCACCATTGAGTTTGTAATGTGGTTTTTTCCCTAAGTGTGACATAACCTTGATCGACGTTGGGTGTTTGGCTTGAGCGCCATCATGGGTGAAATAATTGAATAAATGAAAATATTTATTTAATTGTTTTATTAAAGAGCCTAACAAAATTATTTTTTATAAATATATGGTTAGGCTATATTTTAGGGTCAATCACATAACCCTGTTATTTTATAAGAGCTCCAACCCGTTCTTTGTTAGTGGAATTGAGATTGGATGATGACTAGTGATCCGATCAATGTGAATTAACAAGTGGAGGATGCAGTGGATCATCTTCATCATTAGCGGATGCATTATTCAACAATGATTGATCCATAATCAAGGTAGGAATCATCAATTTTGGTTTCCATCCCTTTTTATTAAATCCTTGAAGCATGAATTTTGTATCTGCTTTTGATCTACGATAATTCTTCTTCAAATGAGCCCCGTAATTTAATTGATTATATTCATCGGGTATATTTTTTTCTCTAGTTGAACATGTTATCACCCAGTTTATATAATATTTGTCCAATAACACTTGGAAAATTATGGTCTACAATGTTCTTGAGATTTTTACGTTATTTTTTGGTTGTTTTCTTCACCATTGGGCAACAGGGCCATGATTCAACTTTTTCGGGGCATGTTTGGGTGCAGTCGAACCCCTAGATTCATTGCGGTAAAATAAACAGGTGGGGATAAGTTTTGTGTATTGATCAAATTGGTACTGAAGGTGTGATTTTTTTATTATAGGTGGTTTGAGATCAGATCAGGGATCCCCTTTTTGCTAGTTTGTGTGCGGTGGTGACATACGGTGTGACTGAATCGGTTCCGAGTGGGGGTTGTGTGCATGGTCTCATGGCAGAAGCTGCTCAACGTGGATGGGACAATTTCTATACTTAGATCTCTGATGAGTTAGTTGGACATGGTCAATGAGGTGATCATTAATGTTATTATTAATAGTAATTATAAGGGAGATAATTATTATTATTATTGATAATAATAAGGGTTTTAAATAATAATAATAATAATAATGGTGATGGATATTATTATTATTATTAGTAAATGGGATTTTTGTAATTTATTAACATAAATAATAATAATATTGATATATAAAAAGAGAGAAAAAATTAAGTGAGGAATCAAGTGGGGAACTGTTGGGAATGATAATTGATGGGAAAAAGGTGTATTGTTATTATAAATGATAATAATAATAATATTTTATAAAATGGGAAAAGGAGGAAAAGATTGAGGCGCCATGGGGGAAAGCTGAAAGTGTATAGGAAGGAAGGATGTGAGATACTAAAAATGTGGCTATCTCATCTAAATAAGGTTTTGAAAAATAAATAAATAATAATAATATAAAATATTTTTATTATTAACTTTCACTACTGGAAAAACAAAAATTAACGTCGACTTTTTTTGATTTTTGACGTCAATTTTAAACTGAATTCTATAAAGGTGATATTAAAAATATGGTTTTCAATGTTGGTTTTTCAAAAAACAAGGCCAAAAATAATTTTGTTAGAGTTTCAGTGTTATTTTTATCTAAAATCGATGCCGAAATTGAATTTTAGACAGGCTTTTGGGCGTCGGTTTTATCTCAAACTGACACTGAAAATAGGTTCCACCGGGTTTTCGGCGTCGGTTTTAGATAAAACGAATGCCGAAAACCCAGTCGAACCAGTTTTCAGGGTCGGTTTCAGATTAAACCGACGCCGAAATTCAATTTTTTTTAAAAACATTCGGCGTTGGTTTTTCAAATAACCGATGCCAAAATGAAAAAAAAATTGTAAAATAATTAAAATTACACTTCGAAAAAAATCGAAACCCCTATAAAAATAACACAATATACAAAAACAATCAAAAATATTTATCATCCAATGCCTCCTATAACTTAATTTCTTGTATCTAGTTAATCAAAAAATTATCTATACATTGTTATTATAAAAGTTAAATTAAAATACACGTACCTAGAATCAATGAATTCAATAATTTTTTTGGCATTTACAAGTCCCACGACTCCAGCATTTTCGACATGCTCATTTTTGTTTATCGTTGAAGCATTCATTTGATTATTAGTAGGTTCAAACAACTAATATATCAAAAGAGTTAATTTTTTGAACCCATATGTATTATTATTTATAAATATTAGAATATACATACCTCAAATCTTTATCAGACTTAACAAATAGTTTGCAAACGTAGATTGAATATGGGTCATACCAGATTGGGAATAAGAATTTGAATCATTGAATGCCTACAATAATATTGAATGATACGAAATTAAAAAATAGAATAATTTGATAGAAAATATATAAAAAAATTAATACAACTATCCTTATGAAAATCAGTAGTTTCCCTAGTTGTGATAATCTCGTACATGAATCATAGAATATAATAAGCACATTCAACATGTCTATTTTGATGGTGACACTGAAGTTATAAAACATTTAAATAATAATAAAAACCAATATATAACAAAAATATAAAAACTAATTACTTGTACTTCCATATATTTGATTTTCGTTGGTTTCTTTACTGACATGTATTCCTTGTTAAAATTATTCCATGAATTGCATTTTTTTATATATAAACTAAAAAAACTTGTATAAACAATGAAAATTAAACATAATGAGATTATAAAAAATAAAAATAAAAACTTACCTATTTAATATGGTGAAAAATCGGTTACACATTGTTCCTAATAAAGAGAAAAACCAATATAAGGTGCATTCCTTTAGAAAAAATATGTCTAACATCCAATTCCTCCTATAATACAAAAAAGTTCACAATTAATGACATTATAATTTTCATTAGTTCATAATTATGTTGATGTTCTTACTTATCGAGAAATGGAAAAAACCAGCACTAAATCTCTGTTTGTGATAATCTCTCGGATATATATTGAACTCTTTCATCATTCTTCACATGTTTGACTTCCAAGGAAATATACTCTATATCTACAAAGCATTAAATTACTGTAGTTTCATTTTGTAAAAGAAGCTTGTATAGATACCTAATTTAAAAATAAAATATAGTTAGTCAATGACATAACAATCTTTTATTAAAGAAATAGAAATTCAAACATTAATTTACTTACATGGAAAACAACTGCACCAAATTCAGCCCGATCTCTTCAAAATTAACTAAATCCATGATATCTTCTTTCATTAATGTCAATCGATAATTTCTTCCACATATATAAGGCATCATCCAAAACTCATAGATAAACTTCAAGGAAGAAAAGGGCTCAGATAATCTTTTCAACCCATAAGAAATATTAGATGTATCTACAACCGACTGTTCCTGAGAATTTTGTTGCATTTGTGCAGTTTCTTTTTCTTTTAGATATTCCTATATAAGTTAAATGTAAGAAAAAATTATAAGTAATTTTTAATCATTTTTAATTAATACTTAAAAAAACGCATACCTCATGTGAAATATAATGAAGAACGGTAGTTGGACAAAGTAAAAAATGACCCATACATTCCCCAACACTGGTGATCTCCACAGTAGGAAATGGTAGTAGAGCAATAGGTTCTATAATAACAAGTACTGATACTCTAACCTGACCTATCTGCATAGGCTGATGATGTAATGAGTCCCCCAAAAAATTCACCTCTAATAATGCAACAATATGTACATGAGGATCTCCTGCAAACAACTCACAATATAATGCTTGATCCGAGGGAGGAGGTGGAGGCTCAAAGTAAGCAGGTGGGGTAGGGTAGTCCGGGTGAGCATGCTGATAAGGTAGAAAAATGAAAAAGGTATATTAGTGTTTAAAATTTATAAAATAGAAAAATTGATTAAAATAAAATAATATACCTCGAAAGGTTGCGTAGACGGAGCAGGGTAAGCAAATGGGGAGGGGTAGTCCAGGTGAGTAGGCTGAGAATGCTGAAAAATGAAAAAGATATATTAGAGTTTATAATTTATAAAATAGAAAAATTGATGAAAAATAAATAATATACCTCGGAAGGCTGTGCAGATGGGGCAGGGTAAGAAGATGGGGCAGGGTAGTCCGGGTGAGGAGGCTGAGAAAGCTGAAAAATAAATAAGTTATATTAGTGTTTATAATTTATAAAATAGAAAAATTGATGACAAATAAATAATATACCTCAGAAGGCTGCACAGACAGGGCATGGTAAGCAGATGGGGCAGGGTAGTCTGGGTGAGGAGGCTGAGAATGCTGAAAA
Organism: Viscum album; assembly: GCA_963277665.1. Taxonomy (NCBI): domain Eukaryota; kingdom Viridiplantae; phylum Streptophyta; class Magnoliopsida; order Santalales; family Viscaceae; genus Viscum; species Viscum album. The sequence continues at coordinate 601,679,921 of OY728155.1, read as the reverse complement.
ATGAAAAAGTTATATTAGTGTTTATAATTTATAATTTAGAAAAATTAATGACAAATAAATAATATACCTCAGAAGGCTGCACAGACTATGAGTGTCTTTCCAAGTGTTCTAATAAAGCCTTCTTCACTACTGCTTGAATTTGATCACCAATAGACCATTTCATATCTTTCGGCTCTTCTTTTAAGGATTCTATTTCTGGGTCTCTTGATTGCTTACTCTTACCAAAAACCGTCCAAATACTAACACCCGCCTGATATCCTCTAACATGGCCAGGGTGTTCTTCCTTTCCCAATGCATTGGATAGGATGTCCATCCTACCCTCAGGGATAAAAGAACCCTGTGTCTCTTGCTCCTAAAGTTCATCCTGAAATTAAAAATAAAAAAGTTATATTAGTTTTTATAAATTATAAAATATAAAAATTGTTAACAAATAAATAATATTTACTTACAATTATATCAGCCACTTGATGAGCTTCCTCAGTAAGATACTGTTCTTTTTTCTTCTTCTTACTCATTTCCATTTCTCATGGAGAGTGGGAGGAGATGGAGGACCAAACTGGACCTCTTCTGAACCACTACTTGATCGAGCTCTTAATGCTTCAAATTTTTCTTCAATCATTTTCTGCTCCAAATACAAATACCCTCCTTGTGATAAAGTATGAGAGTATACATTTCTCAACTAGATCTCCTGATGAGATATCCTAGAGGCTTATTATATAAAAATAAACTACTAAGTAATAAGAAAAATATAACACAAATTTTAAAATATAAAACAATTACCAAACCTGAAATTTCTCTTCCTGATGACTATCAACAAATCGCTTCCATGTTTATTCATCTATATAAATATACTTAAGACATGGGCTTTCAAACCTTATCTTTCCAAAAACATAATTTCTTATCAATTTGGTTGTAAAATCTCTTTATCAAACCACCGCTAAAGAGAGATGTCTTTTCTTAATTTCTTTGTTTTCTTAAAAATTTAATGTCATCTGTAATTGAATAAATTAAATATGTCCTTTAAAATACGTAATATTAAAAAAATATGATAAAAGAAATAAATTAAGATATTTTACCGTCAGGGCCTTCCAAAGCTGCTGCTTTGCCGTCCTGTCCACTGACTTCCAATAAGGATATAAAATACTAATCCTGAAATGGATCTGCATCACTATATAAATGAAAAACTGAACTACATTTGGTCCAACTGCATTATTATTATCATTAAAATGGTTCTGTACTTTGTCATCATCATGAGCTTGTGATAGTTTTTGTAAATGTGTAATACCATATTTACCAACTTGAGTGCTTGATTTTTGATTAGTAACAGGAGAAGTCTCCTCTGCCGAGGGTGCATCAGTAGTCCTGCAATTTTTTTAAATTAACAGTTTTATTTCATTAAATAAGTATATTACTGAATATTTAATAATATGTAAAAATATATATACCTCGGTAACTACTCCTCTCTATCTGTATTTCACATTGCTACTATAAAGTGTAATGTTAATTTGTGTACCTTCATATCATTAAAAAAATAAATAATTAGAAATAAGGAAGAAAAAAATAAGTAAAAAAAGAGGCATGCATTTGTAAGTTTCAAAAAATGAAAAAAAATATAAATATTTACCAGAAAAACTAGGAGACTTATTTATTGTTTTCCCACATGCCTTCATCATGATCAGTACGTACTGCATACACTATGTCTGTCTTATACACATTGTAATCATCTGGAAATTGCGTAATATATGAATAAGGCTCATGTAAATCACTAACATCATCAGAATCATCCTCATCACCCAAATGGTATATTATTCCTTGAAAAACAACTAACTGTTGATCATTCGATGGATCAATGACATAAAATACTTTTTTTCATGTGTCTCCATCATAAATGGTTCCTTATTGTAATTAAATCTTTTCAAATCAACCATTTTAAATCCTTATTCATCATGTTTCACACCACTATTACTATCAACCCAATTACAATTAAAAATAGTGACTCAAAATTTAATATAATCCATTTCCCATATGTCTTCAATAACTCAAAAATATGACGTTGATGCAGAAATTGGGTTTTTATCTTTGGCACTTGAAAAATGAACTACTTCATCAAAAACCATCACACCACTATTATGAACGGTACTCTTGTCATCCAGGTTTTTTTGTAAAATGTGCAGCCATTGATATCAAAACCAGACCATGTGATCACATTAAGAGATGGTCCCCCTACTAACCACTTCAATGTTTCTTATGCAGATATATCTGGGGTGACTTTCTCTTTAAATCATGAAACAAATGTCTTCTTATGCTCAATCATCAACCACTTTTTGTTTCTTTTATGATATCATAACTTTAATTCACCAATATGTGAGGATATATATGATTGAACCTCATCTGTGTTGTTCAAAATGTATAAATGTGCATGCATCACTTCATCACGTGGAATGAACTTTACCTTTAAGCCTTGAACCCCTCTACCTTCACTATCAACTATCATATGTTGAGATACAGGGAGACCAATCTTATACACCTCATTCAAATAATCAGCATAAAACTCAATCACCTCTTCTGATACATATTTTTGAACAATAGAGTCCTCTGGTAAATAAGGATTTTTAACATATCCTTTCAAAAGTTTCATATATCTTTCAAAAGGATACATCCATATTAAATAAACAGGACCACATATTCTTATCTCACACACCAAATGAATTAGCAGATGAACCATTATATCAAAAAATGTGGATGGGAAATACATTTCTATTTGAAAAAGAATAAGAGTTTCTTCATTCTCCAACACATCTAACAAATTTGGATCAACGAATTTGCTACAAATGGATTTGAAGAAATTATATAACCTAATGATAGTATTTCTGACAGCTGTCGGCAATATACCACGCACTGCTACTGGTAGAAGTTGTTGCATCAACACATGACAATCATGAGATTTCATACCTATTAATTTAAAATCCTTAAATGACACCAAATTATTCACATTTGAAGAAAAAGCACTGGGTACTTTAATACCATGAAGAAACTGAAAAAAATTCATCTTTTCAATCTTGCTTAATGTGTGAAAACCAGAGGTAAATATGTTCTGTTTCCTTTCACAGTGGGAGCTAACTCCAAATGTATTCTCATTAATATCAAGTCCAATCTAGCATGAAATCCATATTTTTTCTTTCCTTTTATGTCTAACAATGTTCCAATAAAACTGTCACATATGTTTTTCTCAACATGCATAACATAAATGTTATGTTTTATCTCTAAAAATATCCAATAAGGTAGTCTGAAAAAAATAGACTACTTCTTCTAGATATGTTTTTGAAAACCAGAACTTCTTCTCTTTCCAAATGTTGACTCAATTTCTCTCACCCTGTCATAGTATTCTTCAATTGAAAATGGTCTAGGGGGAAGGTTGTATTCTTGTAAACCGTTAAATGCTTTTTTCAATCTACGATGGATGATCAATTTGCAAAACTCTTTGATGTCCCATGTACACTGTCTTTCTTCCATTCTTCAGTTGATAATATGAATTTTGTTCTTCACAAATTAGAAATGCTTTATGTCCCTTAACACTATATCTAGATAAGTTTCCATATGCAGGAAATCCATTTATAGTGAACATTATCATAGCACGCAAAAGAAAATACTCTTTCTTGTATGCATCGAAAACTTTAACACCTTCCTCCCACATTAGTTTCAAATCATCAATCAATGGTGAAAGATACACATCAATATCATTTCCCAGTTGTTTTGGTCCAGAAATCATCAAGCTCATCATAACATATTTTTTCTTCATACATAGATGTGGGGACAAGTTGTAAAATACTAGCCAAATAGACCATGAACAATTTTGGCTACTGAGGCTCTGATATGGATTCATTCCATCACTACACAATCCCATTCTGAGATTTCTAACATCACTTCAAAAATCATGAATTTTTCTATCAAAACTCTTCCATTGTGGTGAATCAACAGGGTGATGTAAGTTACCATTAGAGATATGCTCATCTGAATGCCATCTTAACATTTTTGCAGCAATTGAATTTTCAAATAGACGCTTAAAACGAGGAATTATTGGAAGGTACCAAATTGCTTTTGCAGGAGTTTTGATTCTGGTACCTAAAATTGAATCAGAATTGAATTATTAGAATTGTATGCAAAAAATATTGGATGATATCATTGGAAAGAACAAAATAGATTTTTCATGACATTAGATGACATCACTTAAGAATGAATCTGAGTTGACTTTCCCATCTGTCTTATAGCGTGATGTCCCACATGTAGGACAACTTGATAAATATTCATTTTCTTTCCTATATAGTACACAATCATTGGGGAAAGCATGTATCTTTTTATACCCCAATCCCATTGGGCATAATATTTTCTTCACCACATAATTAGAATATGGAATCTCGTTTCCTTATAGAAGTAGCTCTTTTAAAATCTCAAGTAAACTGGAGAAAATTTTATCACTCCACCCATTTTTTGCTTTTAAGTTAACTAATCTCAAAACTGCTGATAACATTGTATATTTACTGCAACCTGGGAATAATGGTTTTTCAGAATCTCCATTCAATCGTTCAACAGTTGGTGTTTTTTCGATGGTTTCAACACCTAAATCATGAATTAAATCTTCAATATGATCCTTTGCCTCATTATGTATATCATCATCAACATTGGATGTTGAATTTTCAGTTCCTTCACCATCCCAGATCCAACGTGTATAATTAAGGCTAAAACCATAACAAATGAGATGATCCTTGATTTCTATGGAGTTTAACTTTCTCATATTTACGCACTTCACACATGGATAAAAAATCAAATCAATGTTTTGAAGATTTTGTTTAGCGAATTCCAAAAAATCATCAACTCCTTTTTCATATTCACTAGTGGTTCTTCGTAGATGAATCCAATTACGATCCATTAAATACCTGAAATCACAATATATTTGGTGAATATATTAAAACATATAAAAATTTAAATATCTATCATATAATTTTTAAACAAAAACACATTTAATAAAAACTATTGATAATCAGATAGAAAATATCAGATATGAAACACATTTACAAATAGTAAACATTTTATTTTCATATTATATACATGTGTGTTATATTGATATTATAATTTAATTATAATATCATTATTTTAAAATTTATTAGGTCATTTTACATAGTTTTTTCATTATTTCATCATTGCATGTGTCAAAAGTATTAAAGAATGCATTAATTTAAAGGGTGTATTAAGTGTATTGGCTGAAATTTGATTAGAGTCAATGTAAAAATATACAATTTGTTGACAGAATATTTAAGAATGTTTGTTGAAATAACATTTAACCATTTCCTAACACATTTAAAATAAAATATAAACTAATAATTAAAGCAAATCAATAACCAAATTGAATGATAAATGATTTATCTACAAAATTAAAAAAAAATAAAAAATTTGAAGTTCAACCCAAATGGAGATCCTCAATCTAAAATGCATTCGGTATAATGACTTCAAAAAACAAACACTACAAAATCTATACCAACAATGATAATACAAGACCAAAAAATGATAAATAACAACTAAAATCAAACGAAAATTGAAAGTCGCGTAAAATAGGGTTATAGAAGAAGAAATAAACAATGAAAGATAAAACAAGAGATAAAAACGAAGAACGCAAACCGAAAATCAAGAAAATTGAACAAAACCGTCAGCAATGGCCTTCCAATATCACAAATAGTGCTTTGAAGATCATTGGGAGTCCAAGGTACCATAGCGGGTTTTGATTTCGACGACCCAACAAAATGAGGGTTTCGCGACCCCAATCAATTTTAAAATACTTTCAGCGTTGATTTTGTTAAAAATCGATGCCGAAAATTAAAAAAAACATTCCGCTTCAGTTTTTAGAATAACCGACAACAAAATTACTTTTTTTTATTTTTTGTGTCACTTTTTACCAAAACCGACGCTGAAAATTAACAGGATTCTATATTTCGGCGTCAGTTTTGGAGAAAACCGATGACGAAACTTCAACTTATGGGGTTGGTTTTCTGGAAAACCAATGCCAAAAAGTTTTTTCTTATTTTCTGCATCGGTTTTCAGAAAACTGATGCCATAAAATTCCCTCACATACTATTGGCGTCGGTTTATAAAAAACCGACGTTATTACGTCAATGTTAAATCCCATATTTCCACTAGTGTTTGTTGTCAAAACCTTAAATCAGTCGTAATTTCTTTATACGGTGTCAAATTGATGAACTGTCAGTTGTAGCATGACCCTGAACTTGAGACAGGCATTTCAAAACCAATATAGGGTCTTTAATTTGGATTTGTGTCTTAGGCCCAAAGAGCACTGTTCATGTGTTATATCGTGAAATGTGGGCTTTTCACTAGGTGTCCAAATTAGGCAAGTGAATAACTTATCTCGAACGTTTTTCTGTGAGGATAAAAATCATGAGATCCATTTGGCCATCTAGGGATATTTTCATAGGTATATTAGTGGAATTAATCTTTTTACCTTAGACTGATGGTGAACCTCATGTGTTCGTTAGGCTTTTTGGCTGAGACACGTCGGGTAGTACTATATGGCTAGCAAGCCATGTTCTAGTAGGGACATGGCTAGGAAACAGAGCAGGACCACATGAAGTGTGGGTCTGCTTTTGAAAGTTGGTGACCTAGACCTAATTGGTTATATACTTACCACCAACAATTAAAATTTTATTAGAAAAAAGGGGGAGTATAAAAGGCAGAAAGAGGAAAAGGTGGAGAGAGAGGGGGAAGTAATGAGAGAGAGAGAGATAGAAAGCTGGTAGGCTACAGAGGATGAAAGTAATGTAATCCAAGGGCATACCCTTGGATAATATTAACTACCTCAACAGGAAGTGACCCTAGATTGGAGATGCATGTGATGCTTGTACCTTGAGTGGCCAGAGAGGCGAGAAAGTCAGCAGCTTTGATTACCACTGCATGTATACAATTTGTTATATATAAATGTGTTAATATTACAATAATAGTTTTGATACTTCTACATACACTATATTTATGGTCATGTCCTAAAATTATGTTTCATGTCAAATGGTTGTAATAGATCCCAGACTATAATGAGAACCTGGAGATACTATGACCATAATTTTAAACTATTGTCCTATGGTCCAGAAACTTCATCTTGGAAAGACACGGATGATGTGAGACAATTATGTGTCGAGGGCTCATAATCATTGAGACTTATTCTCATAAATTTTTTACTTGGTGATCTCTATTAGTTGAGATCATGAGGACAAAACCTCTGATAGGAACACCACAAGTTTGGGGTGTCATTGGTTGTTTCTATCTATGGACACGTGTATTGGTCTCTTGACTTGAGATCGTTATCAATTTATATCAATTGATCACGTACATTGATGCAAGGTGAAAACCATAACAATGAAGTCCTAACGAGGTAGTTCGTGTAGGGAGCTACATTGGTGGTGTGACATTGGTTGAAAGATCAAGATATGATTTTTTGCTTCCGATTTGAGGAGGATATGTCTTTGGCCATGTTGATCAGGATGGTAGTACCTTCATAAATCTATTTTCATAGAAGTGGAAGGTAAGTATGTCTAGTTAGATCAGCAACTAATAAATCAAGAAAAGGATGGTGACACAAGTGTGCATCCTATTTTATGATATATTAGATGACAAAGATAATTATAATACACAGTGCAGGTTTGTAGGTTGGTAGTCTTTGCTATGAATTTTCCTTATCTCTATAGGGGCCCTAGTGGGTTGCTAGACTGTGGTCTTGGTCTTTGAATATGATTAACTACTATTGAGATAAGGGCCTAAAGTGTAACACACAATAATGCATTCAAGAATCTTCTTTATTCTATTGAATAAGACTTTAGGACATGATGAGCCCCACCACAGGGTTCGAGTGTTATATATGTTCTATCAACCACCAATAAATAAATAAATTCAATATTATTCAAGTAAAGAATAATTGGGTTCAATTTATTTATTACATGTATTTTCAAGTGAATTAATAAATACAAGGATTAATATTATAATAAAGAATATTATTATAATATTCCAAGTTCGTTTAATATTATCAATAGTTACGAGTCGAATTAATGACTCTTTTTTATAATGTATTATTATATATTTATATATATATATATATTGAAGGAGTGTGATAAAATATAAATAATATTTATGATGCAGTTTTGTTCATTATAATTAATTATTTATAATACTTATTTATTTAATGTTTATTGCATGGGGGTTGGGAACCCTTATCGGGTAATATGATTATCCACTATATAAGTGGAGAGAACCTCTTCCCAATTCACTATTCGGTCCGTTGAAATCGATATCTTCTCTCTCCTCTTGATCATAGAGAGATAAATGCTCAATCGAGAGAACGATCCAAGTCCGTCTTTGAGGATCAAAGATAGAGGATTGTGGTGATTGTGGCTGCAGTGAAGTTAACGTTGGAGCTATGCGTTAGCACCCCGCATTTGATGAACAATGTGCATTGAGATTCGAGAAGAATGTGCGGACAATCTAGAGGGATTCAACATCAAATCCTTCAAGCAACGGACACCGGAAACTCGCAACAGACTTGCGTGCATCAAATCGAAATGTTTTATTCATTCATTTTTACTTATTTGCTCCGATAAAATCATGTGGGGTCCCCGGACCATACCAAGGCTGGATCGCTGGAGTCGGAAATGTTATGTCGCTTCGATGATAGAAAATTTTTAAATCCTTGGCCCATTGTCTTTCGTTGAGCGCACTGTTAACTTCAATTGGTATTAGACAACATGTGGTTTTTATGAGTCAAAATAAATTAAATTGTATTAAATTTTAAAGTATAGGGTATTAAAACGGTCCCAAAGAATCTTTCCCCACTCTCACTGGCAGCTCCTCCCACGCGACCTCCGCCCCGGAGCATCTTTTGTCCACCTCTAGGTAACCCTCTTCTGCTCTCTTTTGTGCCACCTACCCCATATCTGAGAGCACCGGCCAACAGGAGACACCGCTGCACCTGAGCTCCGGTCGCCCGGACTGCCGCCACTTTCGGCCTCATGCGAGGTCCCGCCACCTATGTCTACAAACGAGGTTCCGCCGACGCCATCGACTCGTACAACGTCCCGGTGGCCGCTGAGGGTTCGTTGACACCTCCTCCAACGAGTGCCGCCGGGGGATGCAGCCAACTAGGACCCCGACTGTAAGGGTCCGTCGCTGACTCGGGTACCCCTTTCATCGCCTCTCACTTAACCGATCGCCACCATTTTCCCAAACTCCAATGCCAGCCAGATCTGCTCCTTCCTGAGGTTCACTGCCAGTGGCCGCCTCTTACTATCGAGTACATGGCCACCCCAAGGTTGATCTTACCCTGTGCATGGGGTTTTGTTGGTCCAAATGGGCAAGCGGAGCTACGGTCCAATACGCAAAAGGGACTACGAGGGACTATGAAGGGGTTATTTTTTTTTTACATTTTTTCAAAAAAAAATTCTTAAAAATACCACCAGGTTTAAAATAAGTTTTTTTACATCCTAAAGGCGGCACCTGGTGTGCCGCCTTTACCCAAAAAATAACCGCAAAGGCGGCACACCAAGTGCCGCCTTTGCCTAAATAATTTTTTTTTAAAATTTTTATTTTTATTTTTATTTTTTGTTTTGTTTTGTTTATATATATATATATATATATATATATAACAAAACTTTTCAGCAGAGTTTTTCTGCTATTTAATATCCAGCGGTTCTGCCATTACAGCAGTCTGGATTCTGACTGATACCCTCACCCAGGACTCCCTTTTATAAGGGGGTTTGCCCTGAAAACAATACTGCATTTTTGATGTGGGATTCTGGTTCTCCTTTTCCTGCACAGTACATTCTGCGTTTCCGATGTGTGATTCTGTTTCAAGTACGCGACTTTGAAAGACTATAAAAGTTAAACTATAAGACCAATACAAATGAAACTTTAAACACTGATTAAACATATAAGAAATAGTTGAAAACAAAAATAATTTCATAAAAAATGTTGATACAGATTAATTTATAAGCTTTCAAAACCACCTACTTGAAACTTAAACATATTTGAAGTACGTGACTTTGAAAGCTTATAAAAGATAAATTATAAGACCAATACAAATGAAACTTTAAAAATTGATTAAACATATAATAAATAGTTGAAAACAAAAATAATTTCATAAAAAATGTTCACCAAAAACAATTTATAAGCTTTCAAAACCATCAACATGAAACTTAAAAATGTTTCAAGTTCCCGACTTTGAAAGACTATAAAACATAAACTATAAGACCAATAGAAATGAAACATTAAACATTGATTAAAAATATAAGAAATAGTTGAAAACAACAAAAACTTCCTAAAAAATTTCCATAAAAATTAATTTATAATATTTCAGAACAATTTACTTGAATAGGGAATCTGATCCATCAGTTTGAGGGATACCAGGGCTAGGTAGATAGATAATCGGATCATTGTATCTATGGATTTTTTAGATAGGAAGATAGATTCATTTCATTCATTATATCGAGGTATTTATTTTTTAAGAGAATATAGACTTTCTTATAATTATAAAATAAGGGACACCTTTATTTTTTGGTTATAGAATACGATTCTCTTAAGGTTAAAAGACATTATTCTTTTAATGGCTTTGAAAGTCATTATTTGTTTTGTATGAAATTGTATTTCTTTTTTGTAAAAAGTTTTTATATTTCCACCACACATATAATTGAATTCAAAACATCATATTAGTATTTTTATTATGATTTTATCCATATTAATATGATTTTGATAATAACAAAACTTTTGAATTAATAAAATCTATCATGATTATGATTCTTGTACTCTGATTACTCGGATTCATATAGACTCTGATCTTTTACATTCTGATTTAATCAAATTGTTTCTATTTATGATTATTTGATTGGACTGAGAACCATGTCCAATAAAAAATGTAAGAGTTTTTTATTTTTTAGTTTATTTCTTTTAAACTACATTTTTTAATACTAAAATATTCCCACTTTTAACTTATCTATTAGAATAATATTCTTATGATCCTAATAAAAATTATAGGCATAATGATACAACATTGTGTGGTTTTCTCAAGAGAATATTCCAACTCATCTTTTAATATCCATTTATTGTATTTTCTAGCTTTACCATTATCATTACTATATGAATAAATTGAAAATTTCTCAACTTGATTAATGAAACTAAATTCATATTTTTAAGAACTACTAGTTGATGAATTATATTTTAAATAATTTCTTATCAAATTATTATGTCTATTACTAGAATGATACGTCTTCTTCATATCGTTTTTCTATTTTAGAGGATTCTCACTTTTTTTATCAAATTATAAATTATCCATTTTCATTATAAAATTCATGGAAAAGATTCCAATGAAATTATAGATTCATCACCATAGTGGTTTATTTAGTTTTAAATTCATTTACCCTATATAATACATCTTTAAATAGGTGAATAAATTTCATTAATGTATTCATCAAATTCATCATCATCAGAATCAATTGATTCCCCAATTTCCAATTATTTGAACTTATTTTTTCTTATAGCCTCAAAGGATATATAATCTATATCTTCTTTTTGAAACTCATTTCCTTTATCATTTCATAATCTATGAGAATAAAATATTACTCCTCTAATGAAATATATTCCCTATCTTCCATGTCTAAAACCATGGCATCAAATCATATAGGGAAATTTATCAAAAGTGTTTTCAAATTTTTTGAATCTTATATCTTCTAACCAAATCCATAGATATTACATACCATCTCATTGAACCTAATGAAATAGTCATCAATGATTTCATCATTGACCATTTTAATATTCTCAAACTTTATTCTTAGTATTTTCATATTATCTCTCTTAACATTAATATTTCCTTCATAAGTACTTCCTAGTTTGTCTAAAATATCCTTGGTAGTTTCAACACCCATCGCTTTAGTGTATAACATTTTTGATAAATCCATTAGGGTATAATTATGATATTTTCCATAAACTTCAAGATTTATCATTTTAGATTTAGTACAATAATAATACTTAATAATAGGTGGTAATCTAATGGTTGATACGTCCTTCATTTATAAGAAAAGCGATTGAAGGAAAAGAGTATAATATTCCTCTATGTATGGTAGTTATTTCCCTAAAATTAGGCATTCCATGGTTTCTCACTGAATTATGATCCTTAATTTCTCATAATGTTTTCTTATCATGAGAGGGGATCTTTTTATGATACCGTTTGATTTAACCAAGGATCAGTTGGGTTCTAATGAGGGGGGGGGGGTGAATCCATAGTACATTGTTTTAAAAATTCACTATTCTGTAATATAAAATCTATGACTGATTAAACTATCTATCCCTTATCTTAAATTCTTAAAATCCGCCTGAATGAAAAAATAAAATCAATGAAAAACACAGGGATTCTATTAGGTTCATTACAAAGGCCTACTCCTTACTATAACCATTTATTACACCTTGATAAAGGTTATTCACTTTTTTTAGTCGGTTACAACATGGGAAAGTTGTATTCCCATAAAAAATAAGTCCAATAGTGCTTCATATCTAGAGTCCCACTATAAATTACAAGCTCCCACCTTCACTAACAACTCTTAACTCCCATAGGTGGATCTTTATACTATATCCATGGTGATTCTAAAATCTCATAAGCCTACTCGAGAGTCCCACTGGTGACCTCTTCTACATCTGAGTCCCAAAAAAGACTTCAAAATTACTAAATCACACAATATATGAACTTTTTCCTAAATATATCTATCAAATTTTTATATTTCTGGACAACCTTCGTATATAGTCTTTCTCAAAAAACAAACCAAAGCACCTGATCTACCCATGTACAATATTAATGAAATTAGGCAACTGTTTTTCAATGACCTTATCTTTATCACTATCCATTGAACATAAAATTTCCTGGACTAATCTCAAAAAACTCATAACATGGGTATATATCTTCTGAAACACTACCTAGATCGGTCTCAATATTTATGTATATAAAATTAATGGAATATTAATTCAATTTTATTTAAAAAAGACAAATATAAAATATTCCATGATAATTTTATGTAAGTGTTATTTAATTTTCATGAAAATATTTTATAATTCATGCACACCTACAATGCCTCTTTCCTTCTCACTTTAGTGCTTCCACTGAAGGCCTTTCCTAACCGAGGCACTGGTTTTATGGCACCCAGGATATGATGTTACACTTACTCCTCCTAATCAACTCTAATTTGAACCTTTGGTTTTTTTAGGCTCTCAGTAGATTATTTTGACCACTCTAACCCGTAATATTCTTAGACCAAAGTAACAATGGATGTTATTATTCTTCCTTCGATGTGGATATATCTTATTGTTGTGGAATCCACCATTATTCTCTACTCTCTATCTTTGAGAGTGAAAAATTCATATGCTGCTGATGGATTGGATCCTTGTTTTGATGGATTGAAATTATAGGGATTTCTCATTGATCTACCTCAACTTTGACTCTCATTGGCATTTATCAACACATGTGATTGATTAATCGTGTGAATAATGGTTTGTGGATACACTATTTTCTTTTTTGGGAAATTCAATTTAGAGTAGATATGGGTGTGGATTTTTAGTTTTTTGGATACCCTATGTGGGGGAATATTGACATGTAAGTAACATCACCATATCCCATTTATTATATGTAGAAAGTAGTTATATGTGTTACATGGAAAGATTCCATGTTGGAATATGGAAAGATTCCATGTTGGAACATTGAAAGATTCCATGTTGGAACATGGAAGGATTCCATGTTGGAACATGGAAAGATTAAATTTTGGTACATGGTAAGGTACCCCATTTGATATGCACGCTATGTATAAGGGAGACATTCCATATAATTTGGATGTACATGTTAGGTTGGGAAGAGTTTTATGAGAAGGTAAGGATTGAGGAGGAACATTCTATATACATGATGAACACACCATTTACTTCTTATGAATTTTAGGTGTGAGGATGAAGTGGTGATATGAGGAAATTATTGATATATTATATATTTATATTTGGTTTTTACAATGGTTTTTGGAGGACCCCTTCATGGTTTTTATTTTAGAATCCTATTAAAGGAAGTGTGGTGTGAGGTCCAAGTGGGGGCTGTAGGATTTCTTCTTGGAATGACTTAGAATTACCATGGTGTATTTTTTATGCTCTTTTTGATTTTTTCTATAATTAAGGATAGTGTAGTCTCATGGTTGTGTTTTATTAGTCAGTTTCTCAAAGTTTAGTTTTTTTATAGACATTATGATATGGTGACCCTATGGGGATGTCAAGAACAAATGAGTTCTATTAAGTAAAGTTTTAATTAGGTCTGATGGACCTTTTAGTATATTATAATGTGTGAGGTATTGATTGGATATAGGTTTTATTCCAAGAGGATGGATGAGGTCCTATTTATATGGTCTTGAATTAAGGATTTTTACATGTGGTAGAGTAGAACTGTATTGGTTTTTATGTTATTTATGTGGTTCTGAAAACTATTTTGGGTGCCCTATTATTTTCACCCCTATAGGGATAGTACTGGTTTCAATTAAAATGGTGATGGGTTTTAGTTTTCTCAAATCATGTCTTTGTGGCCTCTGAATTGGATTTTATTGGTCATTTCTATTCACGTTCTAGATGTGAGAGGAGTCATTTGGGATATTATTAGATTTGGCATCAATTCTGAGAATTATATAATGAAATCTTCTATTAGTTGGATAGTGTTTTTTAGGTCTGGGGAGCTTATAGTCTACCTATATTAGTGAAAAATTTCTTTCTAGTTTAGTATTATATCCTATCTATGGTTTGGGGATTTATGGATTTTTTTCTTCTCTATGAACTTACATGGAAGTGGACATGTACATGAATAAAGTTCCAACCTAGTTAGGTAGAACATACTGAATATTATGATTAGATTTCCTGGTTGAATCTTCCCAACCATGGGAACATTTATGGGTTCTCTAGTGTCATCCAATATGTTCTTCTTGCCAATTTATAGTCTTTGAAATTCGCGTACTTGAAACATTTTTAAGTTTCAAGTAGACTGTTTTGAAAGATTATAAATTAATTTTTATGGACATTTTTTAGGATGTTTTTTTTTCAACTATTTCTTATATGTTTAATCAATGTTTAATGTTTCATTTATATTGGTCTTATAGTTTATGTTTTATAGTCTTTCAAAGTCGGGAACTTGAAACATTTTTAAGTTTCATGTTGATGGTTTTGAAAGCTTATAAATTGTTTTTGGTGAACATTTTTTATGAAATTATTTTTGTTTTAAACTATTTATTATATGTTTAATCAATGTTTAAAGTTTAATTTGTATTGGTCTTATAATTTATCTTTTATAAGCTTTCAAAGTCACGTACTTCAAATATGTTTAAGTTTCAAGTAGGTGGTTTTGAAAGCTTATAAATTAACCTGTATCAACATTTTTTATGAAATTATTTTTGTTTTCAACTATTTCTTATATGTTTACTCAGTGTTTAAAGTTTCATTTGTATTGGTCTTATAGTTTAACTTTTATAGTCTTTCAAAGTCGCGTACTTGAAACATAATCACACATCGGAAACGCAGAATGTACTGTGCAGGAAAAGGAGAACCAGAATCCCACATCGGAAATGCAGTATTGTTTTCAGGGCAAACCCCCTTATAAAAGGGAGTCCTGGGAGAGGGTATCAGTCAGAATCCAGACTGCTGTAATGGCAGAACCGCTGGATATTAAATAGCAGAAAAATTCTGCTAAAAAGTTTTGTTTTATATATATATATATATAAAACAAAACAAAACAAAATAAAATAAAAATAAAAATTTTAAAAAAAATATTTAGGCAAAGGCGGCACCTGGTGTGCCGCCTTTGCGGTTATTTTTGGGCAAAGGCGGCACACCATGTGCCGCCTTGCCCTGGGCGGAAAATTCCCCAAAGGCGGCACACCAGGTGCCGCCTTTGGGGGGTAAAAAAATAATTTTTTTTAACCTAGATGTATTTTCACAATTTTTTTTTTGAAAAAATGTATATTAAAAAAAACTCGACTATGAAGGGTTATGGGACCTGGGTAATTTTAATAATCAAAATTAAATTAATTTGATTAATTTAATTTTAGTTTTAAATTAATTTAATTAAAATTAATTTTGGTTTAAATTTTCTTTAATAATCTGAAATATTAATTTAATTTGAAAATTACATTGATTTAATGGTTTTAATTTAATTTTTGGATTTAAAATTAAATTAAAGCTGGAACCGATAAAATATATTATTTGAAATTAATCCAGATGGGAATCGAATACATTACATTGGGGCGCGTGTTGTGAAATGCTTTAAAAGTCACCTCGGGTATGAAACCCCAAGTTCAAGATTGATCTATTATGGATCAATCATAATTAGATGCTCAAGACTAGTCAGGTTGTATTATTTCCTTTATGCAATGTTTGTTATTTTATGCAAGTGCGTGATTATTGCGTGATCATATAAAATAATAAACAAGATAAAATGCATAAAATTATGACATATGTTTTTCTATTTCTTATTCTTTTGTGACCACGACACCTTATATTGAACATATTCAATATAAATAGATTACATTCGTCAAGAAATAATAAAATCCCTCAAAGATATATTAATTCCTAATGCATTTCATTGCTCATATTTAAACAAAACCAGGAGTTTAGGGTGCTCTTCATCCATAGTTGAGAGTGCCTCTTACTACTGTGGAGTTATCAGGAGAGTATTGGGTCAAATTAACTAAAGTGGGTAGTCAAATATTAGCCATAGATAATTTTATATCACTTTAGACGCAAAGAGTTGAGGGAATCAAGTTACGATTCTAAGAAGTTGATACTTTACTCAACATATCAAGGAACCATGAGTTAATGCAGTTCGCTAACCTATTTCCTACCTTGTAAGGCTCCGAGTATTGGTATAGCCTTATCTTGTTGACTATGATGGGAAATTTTGAGGATCCTTGCAACTAGAATACCCAAGCAATAGAGAATTCTAAATATAATAGTGATGTCTATTACGGTTTGATAAAATAGTGGGGGACATTTAAATGATATAATAATTAATTAATTATAAATGTCTATAAGGCAATCAAGATAATGTAACGATTGTTATAATTTATTTTTTGTAGATTTAAAATGGAAATCACCAACACCACAAGTACATTATCACTGTAATCAATTTTGGATAAATAAAATATCCCAACCGAGCATAACTTCCAGGAGTGGTACAGGTGGTTGCACATAGCACTAAACCATTAAAAGAAGCTTTATGTGTTAGAATCCTCAATTCTTGTTGAGCCTCCTTAGGGAGCCAGCAAGACGAATAAAGAAAAATGAAAAAAACATGTAGATGATGCACTAGATGTTTAATGCATCATGATGTCATCCTTATCCAGTCAATCCTATAAAATGCATGAGGACAAGGATGTCTACAAGATGCTGACTCATCTCCAAGAAATATATCACGAGAGAGTAAGGTAAGAATGGTAAGATATTTCCAGTTCCCTTTATAGGTGTGGGCTAGTAGAAGGGAATCGAGTGGGACATCATGTACTCAATATGATTGGGTACATAGAGAGACTTGAAGACCTTGGGTTCAAATTAAACCAAGAACTAAAAATAGATCTCATTATTTCCTCTTCACTGCCATGATTTTTTACTTTAATTGTCAATTATGAAAAAAATATGAAAAAGTCACTCCCAAACATTTTGGCTTTAGTTTTCCAAACTGATAAGGAAATGAAGAATACTAATTTTTCAATCCTCGTGGTGGACAAGAGAAATAAGGGCAAGGCTAAGGGATCTATCACTATGTCTAGGATAAAGACTACTCCACACCATCCTTCTAAGATTCCAATGATACAGAGGCAAGTCAATGAGTAGGAGGATGTCTAATGTTTGTGTGGCAAGAAAGGAAAATGGATAAAAAATTGTAGATCTAGGAAGAAGAAGCAAGGTGGTGCTTCAACTTCAGGTATATTTTTCATTGAATGTAATCTTTCATTATCTACAAGTTGGTTATTGGATACAACATGTGGCTCAAACATATGTACTCATATACAAAAACCAAGTAGATTCAATAATATTACTAAAGATGAAGTTGATCTTTGAGCTATAAATGGTGAAAACATAGAAACATTGGTAGTGGGAGATTATCACTCAACTTTTCTTATTGGTTTGGTCTATTATTGAATAATTGTTATTATATACCCTCTGTAACATGAAACATAATATTAGTGTCATGTCTGTACACTATGGTATTTTATTTCATGTTTGGAAATAAGTTTTTTCTCTTTAATAAGGATAACATGTGTTATAGTGTGACACATATTAACAATGGATTATATATACTTGAACTTGAAAACATGGTAATGATAATTAATGAAAAAACTATAAAGCATGACTCACATAACACCTGCCTATGGAACTTTGGGATAGATCATGTAAATGAGAAGCAATTACAAAAATTGCATCAAACAAGGTATTTTGACTTGGTTCAGTTAAAACCCTTTGATATATGTCATGATTGTTTACAAGGTAAATGACCAAAGAACCCTTCTTTGTGAAGGTATAAAGAGCTAATGGATTAATGGAATTAATTCACACTGATGTATGTGTTCCACCTCCTATAGAGGAAAGGGGTGGGTTTTCATACTTCATCACCTTTACCAATGACTATAGTAGGTATGGATATAACTACATAATATGGTATAAGTGAGATTCCTTATGGATGTTTAAGGAATACCAACATGAATTAGAAAACTATCTTTGCACGATGATTAAGGTAATCTGCTCAGATCGAGGAGGAGAGTATCTTAACCAAGCTTTCATTGATCTTCTGAAGGAGGGTGGGATAGTATCACAACTCAATCCTCCTTATATACCATAGAGGAATGCTATTAGTGAAAGGAGTAATAGGACCTTGATGTACATGGTTAGATTAATGATGAGTTGGGAAACTCTTCCATTATCCCTTTGAGGATATACTTTGTAGACAATGGCATATACCCTTAACCGAGTACCGAAAAAAATACATATCGGATTCCATATGATTTATGGTATGGAAAGAAACCTATCCTATTACACATACATGTATGGGGATGTGAGGATTTTTAAAGACCATACCTAGTGTTAAATTATCAACTCGAAGCAAAAATTACATCTTAATAGGTTATCCTAAAGAAACCAAAGAATATTACCTACATAACCCTTCAGATAGAAAAGTGATTGTAGAATGACAAGACACATTTCTAGAAATGGAACACATTTCCAATGTAAATAGTGGGAGTAAGATTGACTATTATAAAGTTAATTCTCTAGATGCATAGGAGTTGGTAAGGGAAGAATCTCCACAAGATATATTGACAGAAGAATAGGTTCTCAAGACACAACTACTAAATAGATTCACTCGAGAGGTTAGAGAACCAAGTCATTATGGTTTTTCTTATCACTGAGTCAGCTGAAACATTACTCCTTGAGGATGATGAACCTCTAACCTACAAGGATGCAGTTGAAGGAAAGGATGCTGATAAATGGAAAGATGTCGTGCATTCAGATATAGAGTTCATGTTCCAAAATCAAGTTTTGATTTTGGTAGACCTCCCAGCTAATGTAAAACCCTTTGGGCACAAATGGGTCTTCAAGAAAAATCTAGACATGGACGGTAAGGTTAATACCAATAAATAAAGACTGATAGTGAAGGGTTTCAGACAACATCAAGGTATAGACTATGATGAAACCTTCTCACCAGTTTCAATGATGAAATCCATCAAAATATTTCTTACAATAGCAACCTTCCATGATTATGATATTTTAAAAATGGATGTCAAAAATGATTTTATAAATGGGAAGTTGGTTGAATATTTTTATATGACTCAACCCGAAGGGGTTTTTAGGTTATAGAATGCCAATATGGTGTATAAGCTACATAGATCCATGAATGGGTTGAATTTGGCATCATTATCATAGAATTTTCATTTTGATGAGGCTATAAGAAAATTTTTATTTTTCAAAAATGAAAGTGAGAATTGTTTATATAAGGTATTTAATAGAAATTCCATCACTTTCCTAGTATTATATGTTGATGAAATCTTAGTTATAGGAAATAGAGTGCAAGTATTGTAGTCAATTAAGACATGGTTAAATGAATGCTTCTGAAAAAAAGAATTAGGTGAAGCAACATAAATTCTAGGGATTATGATCTATCGAGATAGATATCAAAGGCTACTTGGGATAAGTCAAAGTATATATATTGGAAAGTTACTATAAAGGTAAAATATGGAACAATCCAATATAGGGTTGTTGCCCATGTAACATGGTATCAATCTCTTTAAGAAAATGTGTCCTCAAACACAGGAGTAGATTGAGAGGATGTGTAGAATACCATATGACTCAGTAGTAGGTTATATCTTGTATGACATGCTATATACTGAGTTTTATGTTTTCTTTTCTTTAAACAAGGTGGGAAAATATCAAGCTAATACCAGATATATTTATTAGGTAGCTGTTAAAAATATCCTAAAGTATTTCATGCAAACAAAGGATATGTTCCTGGTGTATAAAGGATATGGGGAACTAGTAGTGAGAGGATACACTAATGCTAGTTTCCAGAGACATTGGAATGATTTGAAATCAAAGTCAGGATACATATTTTTCCCGAATAGTGATGCAGTGATATGGAGTAGTTCGAAGAAATCTATGGTAATTGATTCTACATAAAAATACAAGTATATAGTAGCTTCTAGTGTAAAAAGGAAGAAACCTGAATACACAACTTTTTTTCTTAGAAATTCGTGTTATACCTAACAATGTAGAACATGTTCTAGTTTATTATGATAATACTGCAGTAGTGGTTCTTTCTAAGAATCCCAAGTCACAATAGAAGACAAAGAATACAATTTAGAAGTTTTATATCTTGAGATATTTTACTCAAAGAGGTGAATTTTTAGTTAGAAAAGAATCCATATAGGGAAATGTAGCAGACCCTCTGAATAAATCCATATCTGAGAAGAAGCATGATTATCATGTGAGAACTAGAGGATTGATACTTGTTAGTAGTTGGATCTAGTGCAAGTGGGAGTGTTGAATGTGTGTTCCCTAGGACCAACATGTGATATACTTTAATTATCACTACATGTATATAGTTTTTTATATAAACATGTTTTAATCTTACCATAATAGTGTCAATACTTCTACATCCAATATATTTATGGCAAATTCCTTAGATTACATGCCATATTAAAGGGTTATAGCTGATCCCATACTATAATGAGAACCTAGAGATACTATGACAATAATCTTAAATTAATTTCCTATGGTCCAGATACATTATACTGACATGACATAGATGATGCTTGACTATCAGGTCCTAAGGGATCATAATAATTGAAACTTCTTCTCATGAAGTTCTCACTTGGTGATCTATAGTAGTTAATATCATGAGGATAGACCCACCAATAGAAACACCACATGTTTCAGGTGTCATTGGTTGTTCCTATCTATAGACATGCGTATTGGTTTCCTGACTTGAGATCATTATCAATGTATGTCGTTTTATCATGTATGTTGATGCAATGTGAAAACCGTGACAATGAAGTCTTGGCGAGGTAGTTTTTGTTGGGTGCAGAATTGGTGGTATGAAATTGGTTGAATGATCAAGATATGAATTTTTGCTTCCAATTTGGGCACGAGATGTCTTAGGAGAGGTTTATCAGGATGGTTTTACCTTCACAATTTTTTGTCCATGGTAGTTGAAGGGAAGTCCATATGTTTAGGCCAACAAATAATAAATCAATAAAATTATGATTACTCAAGTGTGCATCCTACTTTATGATATATCATATGAAAAAGATAATTATAATACACTGTGCATATTCATAGATTGGTAGTCATTTATATGAATTTTCCTTATCTTTATAAGGGTCTTGATGGGTTTCTAGACTCCTCTCTTGGTCTTTGAATATGATTCTCTATTATTGGGATAAGGTCCTAGAGGGTCACACACAGTAGCACATCTGAGAATCTGCCATATTCTATTAAATAGGAATTTAGGACATAGTGGGATCCACCCTAGGGTCTGAGTGTTATCCATGGTCTATCGATCACCAGAAAACAAAATAAATTCATTATTATTCATGTAACTAAAAATTGGTTTTATTTTATTTACTACATGTATTTATAAGTGATTATGTAAGTACAAGGATTAATATTATATGAATGAATATTATTATAATATTCTAGGTTAGTCTAATATTATCCAGAGTTATGAGTTGAGTTAATGACATGGGTTTATCATGTAATATATTATTTATATATATATATTATATAAATTTTACAAAATATAAATAATATTTATGATGCAATTTAGTTCTCCATAATTAATTAATTATAATACTTATTTAGTGGATGCTTATTACATGGGGGCTGAGAACCCTTATCAGGTAATATTAATATACACTATATAAGTAGAGAGAAGCTCTTCCCAAGGCACTATTTATTACATTATAATTAATAGATTATCTCTTCTCTTGACCCTAGAGTTGTGAATGTTGAATCGAGTGAATGATCCAAGTTTGTCTTCGATGCCTGAATATAGAGGATCATAGTGATCATCAATGCATCAAAGTGATCACTGGAGCTCCACACTAGCACTCGAAATCCAAAGAATAACATGTGTGTAGATTCAAGAAGCGTGTGCGGATGATCTAGCTGGATTCGACATTGTATTCTTCAAGCAATGGATGTCAAGAACTTGTGATGGTCTTGCATGCATCAAATCAGCATGATGTATTCATTCATTTTTATTTATTATGCTCTGATAAAATCATACGGGATCCTTAGACCATACCGAGGATGGATCACTAGATTTGAAGATGTTATGTCACTTCAGTGATAGTAATTTTTTAAATTCCTAGCCCACTGGATTCTATTAAGTGCCTTGGTACCTTCATCCCTGACATGTCATGTATGTTCTTTTGAGGAGACTTAAACCTTTAATATCTCCTTCATTCGCACTCATATTCTGGACCATGAGTATCCTAACATGTGTTTTTTTACATAGAAAATTGTGGTTTCCTCAGTTGGGATTTTTAGATATGATGTAGAATATTACAATAAGGATGTCAGGCTAGGCGACACTTGATGAGGAAAGTGATCACACAGGATCACCAGAGACATTCCTAGTGGTACCCTCTAGTAGTGTTGGGAAGTGGGTCCTCAACGACTTCTAAGTGTTACCCTCCAGTAGATCTAGGCAATGAGTGATCAATGAATTTATGAGTGGTACCCTATATTAGATCTGGGCAGTGGGTCCTCGACGACTTCTGAGTGGAACCCTCCAGTAGAGTTGGGTAGTGGTTCCTTGATGACTTTCTGAGCAGTACCCTTTAGTAGAGATGGGAAATCTTTCCTCAATGACTTTCCAAGTGGCACCCTCTAATAAAGATGGGTAGTGTAACCTAGATGAATTTTTGATTGGTACCCTCTATTAGAGCTGGGAAGGGGGTCCTCGATGACTTCTTGAGTGGTTCCCTCCAAAAGAGATGAGCAATGGGTCCTCGATGACTTATGTAGTGGAACCATCCTACTGGGCTGCATGGGTCCTCTATCACCTATTTGAGTGTAACCCTACTATTGTATCATGGAATGGGTCCTCTACCTAGATATTTTCCCCCTCATCTATGTGGCACAATGGTGAGGTATGAATTGGCTATTATGGTTACTTTTGTGATGATGTGTGAGATGTTGGGCATCTTTGAGGGAATTTTGGAACTTTTTGTTACTCTTGTTCTTGGTATGAGATGTGATATGGAGATCCACTTTATCTCTTGATTGATATTATTTTGACTGATCATATATATATATATATATATATATATATATACTTCTATATTTATACCTTTGGATTTGGTTACTCTCTTTCCAAGAGATTGGAAGATGTGTGGGGTATGACACATGATTTCTATGTTTACCTTCACGTGGTTGGATGAGTCTAATCTCCTGTTATAGTTGAAAAATACTCAACATGTAGTTTTCTTACACACCACGTTGATCCCCTTATGTTTGTAAGTGGTTACTTTCCCTATTATTTTGATTTGAGTTGTTCTCTTTCATCGCATTTGACATATTATTTTCTATCTGCAAACCTTTTATTCTTGTTGTTTCTCTTACTACCCACTTTAGCTTCTAAGGCTTCCTACATGGTATGTATATACTCACCCCTGTATAGGATTTTCCTACTTGTGTCATGTCTTATATAGATGACAAACAAGTCAACATCAATTACATAGGAGCTTAAGGATACTTCGTTCCTTGGACTACGTATGGTATTCATTGATTGGATATCAAGAGATGATATCTCTCAGCACTTTTACTTCGATTTCATGTTTTTTTAGATTGGGACATCTTTCTATTTGGGAATGTATTTTTTCCCTTTGTACTTTCAGTATTACACTACCATACTCTTTTACTATCTAATGGTTTTACATGCATTCTAGTTCCCTAGTTTTTGTATCTTTTACTTTTATTCCTCTATACTTTTGAATCAATATAGTCACGTGTGTGTTTACATGTACTTAGGTAAAGGCCTCCCCATGTTATTTATGAATTCGGCACTGGTCACCAACCCCTAGCTTATGGAGGAAAGCTTGGGGTAGTTGCATCTCGAGCCCCACTAGGTCAGGTCATGATAGATTGGTATTAGAGCTGGTTCAATCCTTGGGATGGTTTTTGGAGTGGTACCTTTATTTGTATTTGGTTTGGATTTTGAGAAATAGTGTTAAATAGTCTAAAGTGTGGCTCTCAGGCTAGGGAATCTAGTGATGGTATGTGAAACTGACATATCCATTCACTAGGACCTTGACTACCTATGTGTTGACTCAGTATATCGAGACATTAGTTGCATGGATCAATGGTACATGAATCATATATGATCGATTCTTTGAATTTACTTCTTGATCCAACTCCCTATTTATATATATATTTGTGTGTGCTCATTTGACCACGGTACATCTTGATTACTTTCGAGATGTCTCCACAAAGACAGCCAACCTGGTTACAGATTCAGGATCGTGATGATGATCTGATGAGTGATAAGGCCTCAGTTTAGGGGTCATCCCATGAGCTCCTCCCTCTAGGTGGGAAGGTAGTATCACCCCCACCTATCAAGAAGCAGATAGTACTAGCAGAGTGGGATAAGGATTCACCCATTATTAATGCACTCAACAAGTTCTAGGGCTAGAGGATTTTGATGTTTAGCAATGAGCCAGATCCCCCTACAGAAGAGGATTGGATGGAGTCTATGATCTGAGTTTATAGGCTTGTGTGGATCATGAACAATTGAATGGTTTCACTCAAAACCAGTTCTCTTCATAGAGTATTAATTGTTTATGGAGGTACCTATAGATGAAACATTTGTGTTGAGTGTGAATTGTGGGTTCCATAGATAGAGATATCCTAGATTTTTTGTTGATATAGACTCACTTATCAGGTTGTTGAGGTATGGCCCGATTCTGTGGTTTGGATATCCCACTAGGATGAAACCCAATACGAAGGTGGTACTCAAGGTGATACATCATCATGGTGATGTGAGGAATCAATAGAAAACAATTTTGGTGTTGTTCAATGTGGATTCAAACATGAAATAAATAGGGAAACTTCTACAACCAAGATGCTTTCTTGTGATGTGATCTAAAATCACACGTTCGAGTCAATTTCATCCCAAAGAGGATAGTATTGAGGTGACATGAATGATTTTATTTAGATTTTGTGTTTGAGGTCCTTTTGGTGTGATGAGGTGTCAGAATAGGACTTAGTTGAGGAGAGTAGGCCAACAAGGAAAAGTATAAGTTTCTAACATAATGGGCTTTTGGTCGAGAGGATTGAGTGTGCTTCAGGGTATGAATTTTGTCTTCCTTGATCAAGCTTTAGTTTTTAGAACATAGTGTAAAGTCACATTTCCCTATATATAGACCCAATTCCAGACTTAATCATACTAGTGGAGGCCTTTTTTCTCAACCCTTTTTCTAGAGGCTCATGAAAAATAGAATCAATGATTACCCATATCTAATGATGGGGATACCTTACTCTGTGAGGAGATAAAGACTCACATGAAATATTCCTATAGCCACAATGATACCCTATGATGCTTTTTTCCTCTGTATATATTGGTCATCAACAATCCATGCTCATATAATTTCTACTAGTGAGTATGGTAGTGATTCTAGGTTATGGGATAAAGTTTTCCTCCATGATGAGTAGTGACCTCCAAACAGAGTAGGCTGATCTCATTCACAGGAGGATACAATCAATGTATCAGTAAGTTAGTAATACTCTTGGAGTAGCAGATGCTATGAGATTTCAGTTTCCTATTATGGGAGAGGAGTATGAGGACATCCTTCTTAAGGATGAGTTGGGTTTTACCTCACCATCAAGAGTTGATTTACTACATGTACTTTCACTAGGGATGAACTGATATTTTTTCTAGCATATCATATGACCCCATTAAGTCGGGAGATATGGAAGTGCAGTTGGAGGAGTTTGCAAAGAAGGGGATTTGTAAGACCTGGTTTTTTCTTCCGGTTAGCCCAGTGTTATTTTACTAAGGGGTGGATTATAACTTGAGGTTGGGTGGGGATTGATGTCATCCAATCTAGGTGACTATCTAGGAGGAGTATCTGCCCATGATAATCGATGACCACTTCTACTGGTGGGTGGAGGAAAAGTGAATATCAATTTGACCTCATGATGGGTTATCACCATCTCTAGGTCTGAGAGGTGGACATATCGCACATTTCCCCCGAGAGCTACACCAGTTTCTTTGAGTTATTAGTGGTACTCTTTGGTGTGTTAAATGCCCCAATAGAGATTATAAAACTTATGAGATGGATACTTAAACCTTCTTGGATCAGTTCATGTTAGTCTTTTATGATGGTACCCTCGTTTCCTTCGTGTTAGAGTTAGATCACAAGAGACACAATATAATGGTGCTATATATGACTTGGGAGTCCTATTTTTATGGAAACTCTCTTAGATTAAATTCTAGATATGAAGGTCCACTACTCAGTATATGTCTTCTCAGGCATGGGAGTGATATTGGGCCCTGTTTAGATTGAGGCGGAGTGAGCATGAGGGAAACTCTAGGCATGGTCGTGGTAGTAGATGCTCATAGTGAGGTTTTCTATGTATTGTTGTTGAGCGAGGTAAAGGAGAAGTCGACCACATTACAGTTAGACCAGGTGCTTGGTATTATCCAAATGTCACAGCTAGGGAGGTATGTGCATGAGTCATTATATGATACCAGACATGGTAATATGGGCCGTGAGAGTGGAGTTTTGTTTTTCATGGATCCAGTTGTATTAATAACTTGCATATAAAGACTCTTCATGGGAAATTGGTTTCCTTGGGTGTGTGTTTGTTGGAAGCACATGAAACCATCGAGGGTTCTCGTGGGAGTGGGAGATCCGGATGGGGAATCTGTGTCCCCACCTTTTTCCTTAGTTTGTGCATTTCATAGATGAATGTATTTGAAGAAGGGAATAATGTAGAGACTCGGGTTTTATTGTGAAAGAATTTGAAATATTATTAAAAATATTTTCAGAGTTAGGTACAGAGATGATGGACAATTCTGAGGCCCATTGAGCCCAAAATTAATTATATATATATATATTAAATATATTTTTATATTATGCATGCACAATTTTCCTAAAAAAGTAGAATATCTCCTGAATAGATTCTTTGATTGGAAGTCTGAGACTGCAGTTTAATCCATACCATGGTTTTTTATCCTAGATGTGAACTATGATTGGTCAGTGCAGGGTGTTCAGATGGGGTAGCAATTGGTGGGTGCATTAGATAAAGTAATTATTTTAATTTATTTAATTAATAATTATAACACAAATAACTCACATACGGGGACTCATATGGGAAATTTTAGACCACCATTGAGTTTGGAACATGGTATTTACCCTAAGCATGACATAACCTTGATCGACATCAGGTGTTTTTCTTAGTGCCATCATAAGTGAAAGAATTAAATAAATTGAAATGTTTGTATAATTTTTTTATTAAAGATCCTATCCTAAATATTTTATATAAATAACATTATGGACAAATTTTAGGGTTAATCCCATAACTCTAAGATTTTAGAGGTTCTCCTTGCATTATTTGTTGGTGGAATTGATTTTGGAAGGTGACCAGTGATCAGATCAAGGTGAATCAACAGGTGACAGAAGAAGTAGATCATCTTCATTGCTAGACGATGTATTCTTCACCAATGATTGATCCATAATCAAGGTAGAACTCATCAATTATAGTTTCCTCCCCTTTTGATTAAATCATTGAAGCATAATTTTTTTATTTTCTTTTAATATGTGTTAATTCTTCTTCTCATGAGCCCCTCAATTTAATTGATTATATTCATTAGGTATAATTCGTCCTGCATTGCACATGTTATCACCACATTTATATAATCATTGGAAAGGAACTATTGGCCAATGGTGGTTCGCATTGTTCTTTTGGTTTTACCCTCTATGTTTTTTGTATTCTTCCCCATTGGGAAATGGGGCCACTGTTCAACTTTGTTAGGGGTGGTTTGGAGCACGATCAAACCCCCATATTTGTTGAGGTAGCACGAATGATGAGGATGATGTTTTCTAGATAGATGATAAAAGTACCAAGAGTGTGGGTTTTTTTATCGAATGTGGTTTGGGATTGGATCAGTGATCCCCATTTCCCTAGTTCATGTGTGGAGATGACGTACGGTGTGACATAATCAATTCTAAGTAGGGGTCATGTGTGGGGTCACATGGAGGAGGGCGATCGGTGGGGATGAGACGGTTTCCATAATTGGATCTCCGGTGAGGTGGTCAGACATGGACAATGTTGTGAGCATTAATATTATTATTAATAGTAATAATAAGGGTGATAAATATTATTGTTATTGATAATAATAAATGTGTTAAATAATAATAATAATAATAATAATAATAATAATATGGGTGATTTATATTATTATTCTTATTAATAGTAAAGAGGGATTATGTAATTTATTAACATAAATGATAATAACATTGATATATAAAAAAGAGAAAACATTATGTGAGGAATCAAGGGTGATGTTGGGAATGATAATGGTGAAAAAAATATACATTATTATTATTATAAATGATAATAATAATTTTAATTTATTAAATGGGAAAAAGGGAAAAGGCTTGAGACTTCTTGGGAGGAAGTCGAACACATGTAACAAGGAAGGATGGGAGATCATTAAAACATAGCTATCTCATCTAAATAAGTTTTAAAAAATAAATAATATAAAATATAAAATAATATAATTATTAAAATTGTTATCAAAACCTGAATTCGGTTGTAATTTATTCATATGATGTCGAATTGATGAACCATTCATGGTATCATGACCCTGACTTTGAGACGGCCATTTTTAGACCAATGTTGGATATTTAATTCAAGCTCATGGCGTGGGTCCATGGAACAACCAATAATAATATTATTATAATTTTTATTATGGAATTTGGAATGTGAAATATATTCTTCATATGAGGTCGGATTGAAGAATAGTCATTGATATTCTGATCTCAAAATTGGGGTGTAAATTTCAAGACCAATATCTAATATTTAATTCGGATTTGTGGCTCTAGACCATGAATAATTGTTTGTGTGTTATATGGTGAAATGTGAATTTTTCACTGGGTGTCCAATTTGGGTAAGTGAATAGCCTATCCCGAATGTTTTTACATGGGGATTGAAATGGTGTGATATATTTGTCCATCTAGGTACATTTTCATAGTTGTATAAGTGGAATTGAATTTTTTTCCATCAGACTGATAAAGAGAATCATGCATTCATTAGGATTTTGGTCAAGACATGTCTTGTAGTGCCTTACATGTTGTGTAGTCCTATATGTCCAGAAATCCATGTGCTGGCAAGGACATGCCCAGGAAGAAGAGAAGGACCAAATTTTGTGTGGGTCCTTGACATGTTGATTACCTCCTTTTGAGGGTACATCAATATATCATATCTCTTTCATTTGTACTCGTATTTTGGCAAGTGAGTATCCTATCCAAATTTTATTTCCATATATAATGTCGTGGTCTTAGTTGTGTATTTTGAGATATGATGTAGAATATTCCATTAAAAAAACTTGGTTAGGTGACACTCTATGACAGATGTGAACACGCAGGATCATCAGAGGCATTCTGAGTGGTACCCTCCAGTAGATCTGGGCCATGGGTCCTTGATGACTTCTGAGTGGAACCCTCTAGTGGAGCTGGGAATTTAAACCTTGACAACTTCTGAGTGAAACCCCCCAGTAGTGCTGGGTAGTGGGTCCTTGATGACTTCTGAGTGGCACCCTCCTGTAGAGTTGGGAAGTGGGTCCTCGATGACTTCCAAGTGGTTCCCTCTAGTAGAGCTGGGGAGTGGGTCCTCGATGATTTTTCGAGTGGCACCCTCCATAGAGATGGGAAGTGGTTCCTCAAGGACTTATGAGTGGTACCTCCTAATAGATCTAGGAAGTGGGTCCTCAACCACTTTCGAGTGGTATTCTCTAGTAGAGTTGGGCAGTGGGTCCTTGATGACTTCTAGAGCAGAACCATCCTGCTGGGCAGGGCATGGGTCCTCCATCAGATATCAAAGTGAAAACCTCCTATTTTTACAAGGTATGAATATTATAACTAGATATTATGTCCCCCCAATTATGTTTCACAGTGGTGAGATGTGGCTTGTCTTGGATGGTTACTTCTGGGAAAACACGTGGGATACTAGGTATCATATAGAATTTTGGAACTATTGTCTACTCTTCTTTCCAAGCTGAGCTGTGAGATAGATATCTCATTTCTCTCTTGATTGGGATTATTTTGACTGATAATACACACACACACACACACACACACACACACACACACACACACACATATATATATATATATACATCTATATCATTAGATTTTTATTTGGTTACTCTCTTTCCATGAGATGTTAAGACATCTGGGGTATGCCATCTGATTTCTGTGGTTATCTTCCAATGGTTTGATAATTCTATTATCCCATTATAGGTGTAAAAGACTCGATGTATAGTTCACTTACACACCATGTTAAGCCCCTCGTGTTTCTATGAGGTTAATTTACCTCTTGTTTTGGGTTGAGATGTTATCTTTCACTACTTTTATCATCATGTTTGATATATACAGTCCTTATATTCCTATTGTTTCTCTTACTTATACCCCTTTAGATTTTGGGGTGTCCTACTAGGTATGTATATACTCACCTATGTGTGGGATTTTCCCACATGTGTCTTGTCTTACACAAATTATGGATAGGTCAGCGGTGATTTCAGTGGAGGTTAGGGATACTTGGTTCCTGATACAACATATGGTGGTAATCTCACAAACATGAAATACTAGCAATGCCTTGGATCAAAAGAAATTTACACATGAAAAATAAAAATATTCAGATTACCAAAATCTTTTCTGGGATAGATGCTACTGATGATGGTGACCTAAAATATAAAATAATAATCTAAACCCCTCTAAAGCTCAAATACCCATTCTCAATAGTAGGGTCTAAGGAACCACTAAGATCTTCATAACCTAAACCTCCATGGATTAAACCCCAAATTCCAAATATCTCATTTCCTCATAAATCAACAGTAAGAAAGATCATGGGAACCAGTTTTAACTTCCCTGGTTGTAGAAACTCCAAGCCGAGCCCTATTTGAACTAGATCTGATACTTTCCTATACCCATATTCATCTTTGATAAATCATATCAGCAACATAACCTTATCTAAATCAAATTTTCCCTGACTTAATAAGAACAACCCGACCAAAGTATTGATCTATATCTTGAATTGAAAATGAAACCAAAACAATAATAAATTATTTCAATCCCCATATTCAATGAAGAGAACTAAAGATCGTTAACCAAACCCACAACCTCCATAATCAATCTTATATGGAAGAAAAAACAAATGAAATATAAAATTTTTACTAATATATTACATTATTCATTTGGGCATCAGTGAAAGAATGATTACCAAACCCCCCCAAATCTTTGATAAATTTTTATTAGAAGTAAAATTAAAATATTTTACCTAGGATCTATAACCTTCAAATAGATAGTGAACACACCCCTTCAGCCATGTCCTTGACATTCTCGATGTTATGTTTCTGGGAATTCCTATAGAAGCACGAAACCTCACATCACCGTCATTGACAAAAATCATAGAGGTAACACCAGTTTATTCTACTTCATATTTACCCTTTTATGAATCCTTCATCATGGTCAAGGGAATGATAACCCAAGCATGTTGCAGCGGATAATTACAACACTAATGTTTCTCTTCCTATGTCCACTCCCTAGTTGATAACTATGATTTGCGGGTATCGAATTGAGGAGGATTATCAGTGGTAGTTAGAAGAGGTGTAATATTTTTCATTTTCATTAAATTAATATAGATAATAAACAACTACATATAATATAAAATTTTTAATTTAAAATATATCATTATATAATTCATATGCATCCAATTTTTTTAAAATTTGTAAATTTAGAGTTGGTATTATTTTTGAATCATTTATCAATAATTGTATATTAGATATATTTATTTCATTAAACATTACTAAATTATTAATATTATAATTCAATGTATAAGCATGTGCTTTTTATTGAAAAAATAAAATTTAGAATTAAATAAATAATAAATATATATTAAAATATTACAAACATATTTATTCTTATTAGATAATTTATTGTAACATATTTTTCTAATGGTAAAAGTGTTTTTAGTAATAATAATTAATATAATAGATTTATTTTTTTATTAAAACAATTGTTTGTATTAAAATTATAAAAAAATATTTAACTATTAGTAAAATATTTTTTGGTATTTAATGATTAATATTAACATATATATTCGATGGTAAAAATTTTTTTGGTACCTATAAATAATACCAACAAGTGTTCATATCTGTTTAAAATACTCATTTTTACCAATAGATACGTTATATGTGTTGGTAAAATATTCATCAAGGTTTCATCTTGGTGTTTTGGGTTTGATTTTGCTTTTTTGAAAAATCTAGATGACCACAAATGAAAATGGTTGGTGTTTCCAAAGAAGGTATTAAGGTGGCACATTTTACCAGTGCTTGCCAAATTTTTGGCTCTCAAAATCAAGAGTTTTTTATTTTGGAAAAGGAAGATTTTATGAAAAGGTGTTTGAAAATAATGGTTTTCAAACCACAAAATATAGTTCACTAATTATAAATTATATACAAAGAATGACGAAGAATATAAGAAAAGGAAGGATTTCCACATAGCAGCGCTATGTGAACTGCGAAGAATGTTATGTGGACCGCGAACGAAAAAAAGTTTGTGGGAGTCTTGGAGTATTTAGAAGGCTTTAAGTTCATGGGATGTCTTGTAATTTTTGAAAATAATGTACTTATTTGAGGGTCCACAAAGGGTTTTCATATTTGGAAGATTTAGGCTTCCATATAGGATCAAAGCACCATGTAGACTGCATATCATAGTACATAGTGAAGGTTGTACCACATTGAAGATATAAGTAAAATGGATTAGCATATTTTGTGAATATATTTTCCAATATAAGGACCTCTAATCCCACTATTACTTAGAGTGATTTTCATTAGAAAACATAATTACTCTGGAAATATTTTTGTGAAGTCTGAAAGATTTTGTGAGAGGAAATTCCATAAAGGAGAAGAGGTTCACAAGGAGGATTTCACAAAAGGAGAAGTGGTATGTGGGAGATAGTATGTGGAATAGATTTTACAGGGCACTGTATACCACAAAGAAAATGTTCTGCAAAGTTGAGATGGTCTATGGAGCATCATAATTCTGTGGAAGATGAGGTGGTCCATGAAGGAGAGATGGTCCACAGAAGAATAATCAGTCTACAAAGAAGGGACGATCCATAGTGGGAAAGGTGATCCACAGTGAACTCTCCATGCGGTGTAGCTCTTCACAGAGGAATAAAGGAAATTCAAAAAGGATTCAAGGAAGTGTGAAAATTTACTAATAGTTCACTAATGTAATTTCCACAAACCAAGTGGAAAAGTGGATTTCATATATATGTAAAAATGGAACTTCAAAAGAGAATTTATATACAGTTTAAGATGCGTTATTTCATGAAAATGAAGGGATATATAAGTCCATAAACTATTAGTATATCCCTTCCAAGAGTAGTGAGCAAAGGAAGAGGAACATGATGATCCTTTCCACTGGAAGTGAGCCAAAGAATGAGACATATGTATTGAATCTTGAGAAATTAGTGAGCTGAACCTTAACTTTGTAAATGCAGTGATCCAAGGCCTAGAAATGATCTAGCCAAATCATAATTATTGGTAGTGAGAATTATTTAATTTTTGTACAATCGTAACATTGTTCTTGTATGCTCCTTGGATATAGGCCAGTGAGGGTGAACCGAGTAAAAATATTTGTGTCCTTATGCTTGATTTATTACTTTACTTAATGTTCATTATCATCAAATAAAATTAGAAAGGATACGATTAGTGTAAACAATAATGATAAAACAAAGTGATACTAATAATTAAGAGGTCAATATCTAGTTGGGAATGAATAATTTTAAAAATAATATACATATCCTGATTCACCCCCTCATGGTATATTGGCCCCTTTTGTATCTAACAATATCTTATTGAATTGCTGTTGTTATAATTTAATTTTTTTTGTAGTAATTATCCCCACATTTTTTTAAAGAATGTGGCACTTTGGTCAAAATACCAAAAAAAAATTTATTTGAAAAAAAAGAGATTACATAAGTTTAAAATACAAAATCATATTACAATATTTTATATACAAAGTAAGAAAGTTATCTGGGAGCTCTTCTAGATAGGTTATGTCTAGAAAAACTCCTTTATTGGTGAGACCATCTGCAACCATATTCACTTCTCGATAGGCATGTGTTGCAATGTAGTTGATGTCATGGAGAGAGTGAAGAAAATTCATCTAGTTTGTAGTGAGTGATCAAGCTAGATGAATCACTCTGTTCCAAATGTCATGAACTACAGTAGTAGAATCACTTTTAATCCATAAGTTGTTTTAACCTTGGTGCAATGTGAAAGTTATTCTAACCACCTTAAATAAATTTAATTCTTGCAATTTGAAACAAATAATAATAGTAATTTCTATAGGGAACTAATAATTTACAACACACTACTAGTTGATCATGGTCTTATTTAGGACATGGAATGTTATTTTTCTATATGAAAAATTATTAAAAGTGCTTTATAAAGAGAGATAACTCATTCCTAATATCACATAGAATTATATTAAAGGATGAATATCTAGATAAATAATGAATAAATTCCCCCAAACCATGAAAATTATTTAATTATAATCATACCACTAGGTATTTTTATTTATAACTCAATATCCATTAGTTGGTGAAGACTTATGTGACATAAGACCCTAGAAAGTCTTAGGTGAAAAGTCATTGTCTACTTCTTTATTGGTAGTTGAAAGTGCTTTTCCTTATTTTCATGGTTTCTGGTGACTATTTCTCTCATTGGACCTTAGATTGGGACATAGAGTCACATAATTTCCTACTCTACTATAATTAAAGCAATAAATTGTTTTGGATTATCTCGTTCCCTTACACTTGTGGGTTTGATTCCCTTTATATCCACACTAATAGGATTTAATTATCCCATTAAGAAAATTTACCCCATTCTTCTTCTAATATTTTTTACATGAAGGAAATTGAATATTATTTCCTTCATTATATTTTTTACTCGAATTTCTATGATATTCCATCCTTATCTTCTTTGGAATGTTTAGGATTTAGACTATGTTTACATTATTAATCATAATTCCTAATAGTAGGTTTGGCATAATCACATGATTTATCACTCTGTACGTAATCCCATTAATTTTTTCATTTAGCTGGTTTCTTAATTTTTTTTCATCTATTATAAACCTGGTTAATTAGAGATTTATCCATTACTAAAACAAAAAGTGTTAATATTAATGGTGATCCTTATAAGTGAACTATCAAAAATACCCATGGGAAAATTTATCCTCAAGACGTCTCGCTTTATAACAATATTATGTTAGCTTATAGTTTTTATATATAAAATTGTATCAGACTTGGTTAAACCTATATAAATATTAGTTTAAACTATATCATTATTGGTTAAGCCTAGATTTATTTCAGTTGGGTTCTATCATACTTCTTAACCTAATCCAAAAAATAAAGATCTCAAAATACCTTGAACTTTATTAAAATATTGTAATATTAAAAATAATTGAAATTTGTGCTTTCAAAATCCAACTTATCATATATCTATGAAATTACATATCAATTAACAAATTCCATAACTTATGAATCCCTATGTTTTCATCTATATTATCCATGTTTACTTTCTGATTAGGTTATCTAAACTAAACATATTTAAATACATCATACTCATTCATAAGGAGAATGTAATCAACCAAAAATTATCCCCTAGGAGTGTCAAACCATGTTTTTATTAAGGGATCTTTTTAATTCATAAGGTGACAATCAACTTAGTACCTGGTCCACACTTTTAAGGGTTATTACCCCTAGGTACATATATACTAGAGCTTATATCCACTTTAAGTATCAAGATGAGGATTTAATTTCTTGTATAACCACACAATATCTACTTTACTGAAACTTTGGGATGTTATCCTATACTTATAATTATTTTTTAGACTTATCCCTATAGTTTTCACTAAAATTCACTTATCCTAACCCAAAAATAAATAGTGAATTATTATCTTAATGTTAAATAATATACTAAATTATGATCAACCCAAACTTATATACCCTTAAAGTATACTAAATAAAATTCTCATTGTCCAAATTTATCTAAACCCAACTCTAATACCAACTGTCATTCCCCAGACCCGAACTCTTGGATCTAATACCATAGAAACATACTTTACATACTGGCTTCAATACCGATGTAGATTCCCAAACATAATCACCTAATAATTATACTACCTAAAGAAAATATTTCATTTTATACATTCCCATAAACTTTTAGTTTTAGAAATTTAGATAATTTGGATAAGAAATAACTAACAAATCCCATGTTCATTGTATCAAATATTATTTTCCCCATTATATGAGAAACTTTTTTATTCATAATGAGTCTTGAAAATATTTAGAAAATTCTTCCACACATGTTAAAATTCTAAAAATGTCACATTTACTATATTACATCACAACTTGGGGAATGGATTAATGAGAAAGAAGTGAACACAGATTCTTATTTAGGGAAATATATAACTGAAGTTGTTAAAAACATAATCATGGAATTAAAAACATGGAAGGATTAAATAAACTGAATAATTCTATAATAAATTTAATTTGAGAGAATTATATATATAATAAAATAAATAAAATCATGGATACCTATAATTACTAGCCTCATACAAATTAAATGCATAAATTCAGATATTAAAACATTCTTCGTGACATTATTCCAAGATACTATACTGATATAGAGATAGGTACACCCCAAAACCCAAGATTTTTTGTCTCATGATACCCATCGATGCATTAAGGGGGTATATAATGTCATGAACTATCCATAATGTTGTAACATCCCAACCCATATGTGGCCTCAATCATGCCTTCCCATATGCCAGAGGCTGCTGGCTAGCAGTAAGGGTCTAAAGGTGGTGTAGTGGGTGGACTATAGCCTATGGATCAGTGATAAATACATTAGAGGAAATAAGGAATATTATAAAATAGTGTAATAATAATATTAACTACATAATCCATCTAATTCCAAGTAAACATCCATGAACAAGTGTACTATGACATAGATACAAATTACTAAGCACACTCTAGATATATATATCTTGACTAAACTGAAAAAAGAAATAAATAAATAAAAGAATCTAACTCTGGGAGGTAATTCAAGTACATTATAAACCACTAATCATAATCCATTGTATATAGTCCTAGTCCATAAACGAAAACAATATAGAGAATAGTCCAATTCCTAACCTACAACCAGGATATCTATCCAAGTACCAATTGGCAGCCCAAACTGGGTGTGAGTAAAACTATCCGGGCCACTAATGACGGTTTCAAAGAAAATATAGTATATGAAAATAAAATTAATTAGTGTGTAGTTATATCAATATTAAATTAGTAAATAAATAGTTCATAAACAACCATGTCGATCTCAGGTTCCTTGTGGGACACTTGGCCGATTATACCTGCTTCGACCTACATTTGATATCTCTAAACATAATAATAGTAAGCAGAAATAGTACCCTAAGCTATAATCCTAGGTTCCCTTTTTAACACTAGTAATGTGGGGCCCAAGGAGTAACCAAGGCATCCATATGTAGTAATGATCATGTAATTTTCTTTAGGTTCTATGGAGTCATGATTTAGTAATTAAAAGGAATAATGTAGTAATCAATCATAACATGAATCACTTAACCTCTAAGCCTATCTAAGGCATTCCATATAATTCCATTTGAACTACGAGCCTGTCTACGTAATTTCACATAAGTAATCAAGCTTTCACTCTAGAAATATTATACAATATATCTTAACATATGATACCATCCAAGGAATTACATATAAAGAACCACAGTTCCACCCAAGTAATAACATAATCTCATTTAAACTTTGTTTCCATACATGGAATTCTGTATAAGGAATCCAAGTTTTACACATGATGTAATATTAATCATATAACCTTTGAGCCCTTAGAATGTATTCCATGTAAGTAACTTCAGTATCACTCAAGGTGTAACATTATTTTCAAGTACTACGAGCCCATCCATGTCATTATGTAATAGAAATCCAAGTATTTCCCAAAGTTTTTTATCATTCATATGACCTATGAGACCATCCAAGGCATTTCATGTTAGGAACCCATGTATCACTCTATGTTTGATATCATTTTTACGTCCTATGATCCCATCCATGGAATTTCATAATAGGAATTCAAGTATCTCTCATGGATGTATATCATTCATATTCCCTATGAGCTCATCCATGGAATTACATGTCAGGAACTCAAGTACCACACAATTCATCACATATAATCAGGCATGTTGCACTTAATAATTAACATAGGCCATGGAAAATTTCCATGCTGGTTTAAAAGTCAATAAACACCTTATATCATTTATTTCATAAATTACAAGATGGGGAAAGTGAAATTTTCTTACCATTCACACATCATTTAATCTCATTTAGACAAGGCCATACTTCATAATATAACAATGGCCCCATGACATGGCATCAATATTATTTTTCTTTTTAAGTAATTTACATTTATTTGTATTTTAATTCATTCTCCTTTAATTTAACATGGAAAACATGCCAAGAAACATGATATAACCATTCATGGTCATCTAATTCCATTTTAAATATTCACCGTCAAGTGGTGATGATAGGAAAGGTATTTCATACATGTAATTTTAAAAATTGTTCCATATTTAATGTGAACATTTAGTCACTTTAATAATCAAGGATGAACCAATCACACCTTAGTGGTGTTTTGGTCATAATAAAAAATAATCATCAAATAATATAATTGAACGCATCCATGGGGTGGCTTAGGTAAAGGTAATAAACCTACAACCATGTATAAGGGTTTCAAATTATGTCTAATCAAGGTCTATGTAATCAATTTAAGGTACATAATACTTTAGAAGAAACACATGTAGATCTTGACATGAATAAAAATGGAATCCTATTAAAAAAATGTGAGGCTTTAATGAAAAACTCCATAGAAAACCAACCTATTTCTTACAAAGCCTCACTCATTTTTTATCTAGATTTGATTATATCCAAAACGAGGGGAATCAGAAAAATAGAAAAACTACCTTAAAATAGGGAATATGATCTCGCATAGAGATATGAACCGATATGGAAATAGAAAATTAGATAAAAAGGAAGAGTAATCATAGACTAGATGAGAGCTATCCAACTTCATTGAAGGCAATTAATTTTGAGTATGAATAAAGTATATCTTATCATGCCTAGGAGGAGATCCCAAGGATGAGATACCAGCAAGGAGGATATTGTGTGTTTATGGGAGTTGAAAATAGAGTAGGAGACTTAAAAATAGGAGGTAAAATGATAATTTACACTCCTTTTTAGATTTGTGTGGTTTGGCTACACGGTTGGGATAATCATGTGCCAAACATGTAGTTCCACTGTCCAAGGACACCCACACCTTGCACGGTTACAACACACAATTAGAAAAAAACATGTAACAACAGTGTGGGTAACAATTTTTACCTACACTATGTTGCATGGTTCCACCTAAAGGTTCACATTGTTTTTATAAAATGTGATCCTATAAATAATAGGAAACATGACTTGGTCCACACTATTAGAAAAATCATGCACCAACTGTGCACCCTTTTCTGTTTCTCCTGAAACTAGGTTTTTAAGATCGATACTCCTAAAACCTTGCTGAACACCCAAGACACTTTTTGAGTGTTAAACCACTTCCAAAAAAAACTTTTAAGTATTCCAACCCTCAAAATTTTATTCTAAATTTCAAATTACATTTTCCCATCTACTAAATGGAAATCTGAAATTCCTTTGAAAATTTATGACTTGTCCAAAACACGGGACATTACATATAAAGAACCATACCCCAATTTCCTTGAGAAAATGAATTATATTAATACATTAGAATGATTAAAAGAAATTTGGATCCTGAATAAATGAATAGTTTAGTAGTTTTGAAAAACAAGATACAAATATTATTTTAACAGTACAACTTGAAATGAAATACCTAATAACAATTCTATTGGAAACATCTATTAATCCTAGATTATCCCTGAAATTCATTCATAACATTCATCTTCACAACCTAGGAAAAATAAAACATAAGAAATGGGTGATCTCATATGCTCAATAAGTTTAAGTAATACATAAAAAGTTATCATAAAAAAACACTAGGCGTAGTGAACAACTAAAAACACATTCCTTTAAAAATATACTTGAGCATAATATGGAAGGAATAAAAACTAGTTAAATAAGGACATATAAATGATCATAAGAGAATGAAAAATAACAATTGATATTATACTATTATAATAATAACATGGTTTATCAATTAATAATACCCTAATGAGAGATTTCACAATTTCGTACATCTCAAACATATCATCAAGACCTCGACCAAGATGTCTGAAAATACTAGGGTAAGGCCGCGACCAAAATCCAATTATGTTTTTTCTCATGAGACCTAACGATGAATTGAGGGGATATATCAGGATCCAACCATAAAATTATATGTCAAATTAATTCCTTATATTAATGGGGTTAAACATAAACATCATATACATATGCAATGTAAATAACTTTCTACAATATGTAAATATGATTATTAACCATTATGAGTAGTATGGTGAATGATATCAAGATAGTACATCCATAGTAAAACTGGTCATAAAACATTTAATAAAATATGTTAGATGATAAAAATAAGATATTAACCTCAATAATACATAAAATTCAATAGATGTGCTGAAATAGAAAAAAAAATACTCTAATAACATCATCAAGGAATTTTTCAGAGAAATAAACTTTCACTTTGAAAAGAAGAGTTCTTTTGGAAAAATATTTGTATAGAAATAGAAATGAACTATGGTGTTTTTCACATGATGAAATGATTGGTTTTAGAAAAATAATTCTTTTTTAAAATAGATTATATAGTGAACCTGAAAATAGGTAAGAATTTGAGATGTTCCCTTGAATCAGGCTTGTTTATTGGGATGAATTGGGAAGGATATTTATAAAAAATTTAACTACCCATAAAATAAAGAAGGATTATGATTGGTACACATATATATAAAATTAAAAAATAATTTAATATTAGTACATAAAAATAATTAAGAATTTAATTGTGGTAAAGGGATATAAAAAGTAACCCGAATGAAAATAAAGATTTGGGTAGAA
Organism: Viscum album; assembly: GCA_963277665.1. Taxonomy (NCBI): domain Eukaryota; kingdom Viridiplantae; phylum Streptophyta; class Magnoliopsida; order Santalales; family Viscaceae; genus Viscum; species Viscum album. The sequence goes on along the minus strand of OY728155.1, from coordinate 601,637,906 downwards.
ACCCCTTACCCTATGTCTAAATGAGTTCTTCACTTGAATTTAATGTCCTAGATAATCAAATAAAATCCATTAATTAATTAATTAAGAACATTATATACATATATTTGATTTATAATAATTTTATTATGTTCATTTATGACATTTTGGAAGAGTAATAAGATACAATTTTATCACTCCTGAGCATTCGATTCCTTGGTTTTCTTGATCGGTATACTTATATATGAGTATGTAACTTCATGTGGAATTGATATAATTATCCAGAATTTAATTTATATGATACTAATGAACATAAAAAATTTTAAAGTGTGATATAATTAATTTTTTATATGGTATGATGATGATTTATAAGATTGAACATTAGTGACAATCAATTAGATTATTTTGGCGATATTTCAATTATTTCAAACAAGTTTTGTCATATGAATTAGTATTATGTATATATAATAGTTTCAAAAAATTAAATAAGACATAATAAATATTTTATAATCTATTTAAAACATAAAAATTATTTCATGACCATATTTTAAGGACAAATTGTAGAACCAAGGTTCGTTATCCATGAAGGTTGTAAATCAGAACATCTGAGATGATGATTTTGTTTTAAAAATAAAAGAGAGAGAAATATTAGTTTGAGGAAGTATATTCCATTAACATGATATAATTATAGTATATATATTATACTGGAGTTATCATGATCATTTGTACAGAGGTGGTGTGGGGACAATAAGAAAATAAAATAAATTGAAAATGAAATTAAAAGAAAAAGGAAGAAGATTTACCTTTTGAAATATCCTCCTTGAGAACCTCCTTAAGGGAAGGGGTTTTGGTCATTTGGAAAGAAAAATAGCTCCTGGAAGTGTGGAGATACTAGGTAATACAATTTGGTATGAACCTTGAGAATCTTCTAGTGTTATAGGAATGAGGAGAAGAGGGAGTGAGGGGTGGGTTTTATAGTAGAGGAGGGGTGATTTTTTAATATCTTATTCATTATTTTATTATTTTTCTCAAGACAAGAAATAATGTTAATTATTATGACAAAAAATAGTAATAAGTTCATTTTAATTCGAACCAAGTGTTCTTACATTAGAAATGACTCATGGAATAGTGTATTTAGCTTCTAATGTATTTATACCATAAATTACAGTATTTCACTATTCACAAAAATTCAAATATTTTAGTAAAATCCCAAAAATTCACCACAACCATTTTTTGACATGTATAATTCAAAAATGGAGTCCATTTTATCAAAATAATTTTCTAAATATGTGAAATTTAATTTTTAAATAAAATAATTAATTACTTGAAAAATATAGATTTTTATTTTAAAACTGATATTATAACACTACATAAATTAACTAAGGTCTCATAAAATTATCCTAAAATCATATGAAAAAATATTTATTTAGAAATAAATTTTATGAAAATAAATTTTATTTTATTTAAAATTTTAATTACATATTTATTACTCACAAAAATACCAGCACTTAATTAATTTATAAAATATTCAATCTCATTTATAAGGTGCCTAAATCGTATTTATAAATAAAAGGGTGATATTACTACTAATATGGGTCATATTACTATTCATAAATGTACATTTCAATTCCTAAAGATACACTACTATTCATAAGGATAAAGTTTCTATTCACAAAAAATGTAAGTTGATTCTATCAGACTCTAAATATCTTACTGATTACAACTATATAGGTCCATTTTTCGAAATTCAAAACATAGAGGAGAAAAAATTATGTTCAAAGGCTTGGTTATTATAAAAAAGTGTTGTTTCACAGAGACTTAGTGTTTCATGCATTATATTCTATATTAAATTTATTTTTAAAAATTTGGTCTATTACATTCTTACTACCTTACAAAAATTTCATCCTCAAAATTTCTAAATTTTTACCCCATAAAAATATTTGGGTAGGTCTTCATCATAAGTTCCTTAGGCTCCCATGTTGCCTCTTCAATTTTATAATTTTTTCAAAGTACCTTTATCATCTGAGTCATCTAATTTCTCAACACCTATTCATTAGTGTCCAGAATCCGAATAGGCTTTTCATAGTAAGACAAGTCAGGTTCCAATTATATACCTTATAAAGTGAGTACATGTGTTGGGTATGGAATGTACTTCCTTAATAAGAGAAGTGGAACACATTGTGTTCCTTTGAGAGGCTAGGATATATTGGAAAATGATAGGCCACAACTCCAATTCTCTCTAAAATTTTAAAAGGACCAATGTACCTTGGGCTCAGTTTCCCCTTATTCCCAAATCTTATAAAACCCTTCTATGCAGATAATTTTAAGAAAACATGATCTACCACTTAAAATTTTAAATCCTTCCTTCTATTATCAGCATATATCTTTTTCATTCATTGATATTCTTTGATATGGGTTTGAATAATCTTTACCTTCATGGTTGTTTCCTCCACAAGCTTTGGGTCTATAAGCTTCATATCACCAAATTCATCCCATCATGTTGGTTTACGATATCTTTTTCCATACAATGCTTCATATGGTTGAATTTTAATACTTTAATGGAAACTATTATTGTAGAAAAAATCTACCAAAGGTATATACTTATCCCATATAACTTGAAAATCAAGTGATCATAATCTCAACATGTCTTCTAAAGCTTGGATCATCCTTTCTGGATGCCTGTTAGTTTGAGGATTATAAGCAGTACTCAAATGAAGCTCATTAACCAAATCTATCTAAATACTTTTCCATAAGTTTGATTTAAATTTTGGATCATGATCAGAAACAATTGAGAGAGGTACTCCATGAATTCTTACAACTTCATTAATATGGAGCCGGGAAAGGCGATCTAGTGTAAAATCCCCCATTATTGCGAGGAAATGTGTATATTTTGTTAGTTGATTAAAAATTACCCATATTTAATCATTATTTATTAGCGTTTTGGTATTCTAGTGACAAAAACCATGGTGATATCATCCCATTTACATGTATAAATAGTTAGGTATTTCATGAATCCACTAGGATGTTTTCCTTCAGCCTTAACCTATTGACATACTAAACATCTTGGTACATAATCAACAATTTCACACTTCATGTTCTCCCACTAGAAATGTTCCTTCAAATAACTAAACATCTTAGTGCAACCAAGGTGTATAGAGAAATTAGAACTATGGTCATCATATAATAAATCCATTTTTAGTACGGGTATAGAGGGAACACATATCATTCTCCCAAATGTCAAAACTCAATACTCTCACAGGAAATCCAAAAACATCCCATCATTCACAACATTAATTTTATTTTGAATATTATCATCATTAGATTGAGAACTTTTAGTTATTTACAATAAATATGGTTTGGAAATGAATTTAAAAAGTAATAATGCTTCACCTTCTTGGATAATTCCTAAATCCAACCTTGCTAGATCCATGTACATAGGGTCCTTATCAATCCTCATTTTGTTCATAACTCCATGATACTTCCTACTCAATGCATCTTCCACCTTATTTTCCTTCCCGTAATGGTAGTGTGTGGAACAATCATAGTTATTGATTAGATCGAGCCATCGCTTTTTCCTCATGTTGAGCTCTTTCTATGTGAAGATATATTTCAAGATCTTGTGATCAGTATATATCTCACATATTTCACCATAGATATAATGTATCCATATATTTAGAGAAAAGATAACAGATTCTAACTCAAGATCATGAGTTGGATAGTTTTATTCATGATTTTTAACTTCCTTGATACATAGGCAATAACTCTATCATTTTTCATAAGGACACAACCAAATCCTTTTTTGATGCATCACTATAAATTGAAAATCCACCATTTCTCAATGGTAGAGTCAAGATTGGATCATTCACTAACATCTTCTTAAATTCTTCAAAACATTATTCACATTCTTTTGTTCAAATGAACTAAACCCCTTTATGAGTAATCTTGGTTAAAGGGTTAGCTAATTAGGTGAAGTTCTGAACCAAACACCGATAATAACACACTAAACCAATAAAACTACATACATCAGTTTTTTTGTTGGAGTAAGTAATTCCTAAAATGCATTTTTCTTTGAAGGATTAACTAATATTCCATCCTTATAGACAATATGAAAGAGAAAAGAAACTATTTAAATCCATAATTTACACTTTCTAAATTTACCATATAACTCATTTCTTCTAAGAATCTTCAAAATAATGCGTAAGTGATTCTCATGATCTTCATAGCTTTTGGGAGTATATCAAGATATCATCAATAAACACCATAAAAAATCATCAATATATTACATGAAAACTCTATTCATTAGATCCATGAAAACAGAGGGTGAATTAGTTGGTCCAAAAGGCATTACTATAAACTTGTAATTCCCATACCTGGTTTGAAATTCTATATTTGGAATATCTTCTTTCCTCACATGCAACTGATGATATAAAGATTGAAATTCAATCTTCAAAAAAATATTAGGCTCTATGAATTTGATCAAATAAATCATTAATCTGAGGCAGGGGATACTTGTTCTTTATTATAATAGCATTTATATCTCTAAAGTCAATTCATAACCTCATGGATTCATCTTTCTTCTTGAAAAATAGAATAAGGATGCCCCATAGAGAGAAACTAGGGTAGATAAATCCTTTTTCACTCAATACCTCTTGTTGTTTATTTAGTTATACTAATTTCACTATGGAAATTCTATAAGGAGTCTTTGATATAGGCCTTACACCAAGAATTAAATCCATATAAAACTCAATTTCTGGCACTAGATGATGTCTTGGTAAATCCTCTGGAAATAAATCAATGTATTCTTTCACAATAGGTACATCCTTAATTTTAATATTTCTTTCCTCACCCATAGAAATTTTTTTATATTCCTCCCCAATAATTTCATTCAGTAGTGCTACTAAGGCGGATCTAGATAAGAATCAAATGATGAGGTTTCTTCTCTAAAGATAAGGGATTCTACATCATTCTCAAAAATTGTAACTTATTTCTTATAGAAATATATTTTCACACCATAAGTTGAAATCCAATTCATACCCAGAATTATATCAAAGTAAATTATGGTTATTATGATAAGGTTAGAAACTAATTCTTGTTTATGTGTCATAAGGGGGACTGATCAACACATATTTATTACAATGATAATTCCATAAGAAGTTTTGAATGAAAACTCTTTTATTAAATCAAATTGTAAATGTCTAATTTTATTAGAATATTGGGAAGATATAAAAGAATGAGATGATCCATAATCAAATAAAGCACTGGCTAAGTCTAAGTAAATGATTAAAGTACCTGCCAAAACATCATTATGAGCTTTAACCTTAGTAGCTATGATCATATTACCTTGATCTTTCTCCCTTGGACTTCTCTGGGTAATGTTTCCTTGACACTTAGGGAACTCAATGGAATAATGTCCCATATCTTTACAACTATAGCATTCAACATTGATAGCTTCTTTATTTCACTTGCAATCATGAGATTGGTGGCCTCTTTCTCCACATTTGTAAAAAACCCATTTTCCTTTTAATAATGATCCTGGATATTTCTTTCCATAAGTATCTCATGTTAAAAAACTACCATTTTTATTCTTCCCTTTATCCATTCCTCCTTCTGCTACCCTCTTCTTCTTTTTATTTCCTTTAAAGTTTTATAACTTAGAGAATTATTTCTCTGTCTTGATTTCACATGAGACTATATATCCGTATGGTGAAATTTTTTGGGAAACCAGTGCCCTTTGTAGGAATGGTTTTAAACCATAAAATAATTGATCAATCTTGATCCATATATTATATTTTTAGTCATAAAAATTCCTTGATGGCCTTGTAAAATTGGCTTCATACTTATCAACATTTTCATCCTATTTTTGTTTCAAAATCAAGAATTTCTTCTCCACATCTTATCTATGTTCTAAAGGAAAATAATTTAAAAAATATATATTTAATTAAACTAAATCCATTAATTTTATTCTATTTCTTAATCCTCAATTGTGTTTTTAATTAAAAACCACCATTGATCTTCATCTACTGCTAGATGATAAACAGCCATGATAACCTTCTCCCTTTAGTTACATCCCAAATAGATAAATATATTCTCTAAGGAAATTATCCACTGCTCCACTAGGAATGGGTTTTTAGTCTTATTGAATTATGTAGGTTATTGTAACATAAATAATTATAATATTTATCCTCCATGTTGTGGATCAGGATGATCCATATGGGTAAGGTTATTTTTCATAACCTTATTCTGTTGTCCCAATATAATTATAAGTTGCTCGGCACCAATCACAACTTCAAAACCAACATCATTATTTTTAATAGGAGGTAAGTCCCTACATGGGATAAATTCATTCATTCGGTTTCTATTCCTTCCACTAGGCACCATTTTTAAATAATTGTGTACACTAAATTAGGTTTTGAGTCATAATGTATAATGTTGAATTAGAAAAACACTTAACATAAATTGAAATTTTTTCCATGTATAATTTCATAATCATAAGAATGGTTTATTTTAGGACATATTTATATTTAAATCCTTTATAATAGTTTATAAAGAAAATTTTAATTATCCTAGGAATATCCCTTGGAAGTGTTAAACTAGGTGCGTAGTAAGGCTCATTGTTGTGTATGAGGCTACCCTGAGTCAGGCCCAAAACACTTTGTCAGAGATGTTACTCCTAGGTACATCTATTCAAAAACCATATCCTCCTATATTATTCAAATAGGTATGTATTTTCTATTATGATAAACATAATATAAACATTACTAAAATTATAGGATGTTTTTGTATTCTTATCCTTAAATTCTATCTTAGGGTTTTATTCCCTAGTGTATGCTTTCTAAATCTAGTTTCCAAGGATTCTACTAAACTTTCTTTGATACTAACTGTAAGGACCTAAAACCTAGTTTCCCAAAGATGGTATCTTATATTAATACATTGTAATGATTATAAGAAATTAAAATCCTGAAGGAATTAATAGTTTAGTAGTTTTTGAAAACAAGATACAAATATAAGTTCAACATTACAACTTGAAATGAAACACATAATAGAAATTTTATTGGAAAAATATATAAATCCTAGGTTATATCTGAAGGTCATTTATAATATTCATCTTCACAACCTTTGGAAAAAAACATAAGAAAGGGGTGAGCTTAGATGCTTAGTAAGGGTAAGTAATACAAAGGAATTTATCATAAAAAATAAACACTATTCATGGTAAACAACTAAAAATAAATGCCTTTAAAAATATACTTGAGCATAATATGGATAGAATGAAATATGATTAAATAAGGACATATAAATGGTCATGATAAAATGAAACATAAACATTTATATTCTATTAGTCAAATAATCACATGGTTTATCAATTACTAATACTATAATGAGGGAATTCATAATGTCAGACATCTGAAACATATTTGTAATGGCTTAGCCAACATACTTGGGTAAGGGTTTGGCTAAAAACCAATTATGTTTTGTCTTATGAGACCTAACAATACATAAAAGGTATATAGAGGTCCCCACCTATTATTTTATAAGTCTAATTCATTCCTAATATTAGTGGGGTAAAACATAAACATTATATACATATGAAATATATATAACTTTACCCAATACGTAAAAATGATTATTATTCATTCTGAGTCGTATGGTGAATGTTATCAAGATAGCACATTTGTAGTTGAACTGATCATAAACCATTTAATACAATATGGTATCTGATAAAAATAATATATTATCCTCAATAAGACATAAATTTCAATATATTTTTTTGAATAGACAAAAATACTCTAATAAAATCATTGAGAAATTTTTGAGAGAAATAAACAATTACGTTGAAAAGAATGGTTATTTTGAAAATTATTTGTATATAAAAATAAATGAGATAATTTTGTTTTACCATTATGAAATTATTTCTTTTATAAAATTTTTTTGTCTTAAAATAGATTATAGAGTGAAATTGAAAATAGGTAAGAATTTGAGAAGTTCCCTTGAATGGGGTTTGTTTATCAGGAAAAATTGAGAAAGATCTTTTTAAAACATTTAATTACACATAAAATAAAGAAGGATTATTATTGGTACACATATATATAACATTAATACATAATTTATGAGGAGTATATAAGAATAATAAAGAATTTAATTGGTGTAAATAGAGAAAAATAGTAACTCGAAAGAAAATTGAGATTCGTGTAGAAAACCCTTACCTTATGTCGGAATGAGTTCTGCACTTGAACTTAATGTTCTGGATAATAAAATTAAATCCATTAATTAATTAATTAGGAAACTTATATACATTTAATTTATTTATTATAATTTATTAAGTTCATTTATGGAATTTTGGATGAGTTATAAGATATAATTTTGTCATTTGGGAGCGTTCGATTCATTGGTTTTCATGATCGGTATACTTTTATATGAGTATGGAAGTTCATGTGGAATTGGTATAATTATCCATATTTGAATTTATATTATACTAATGAACATAAATAAGATTAAATTTTAATATAATTCATTTGTTTTTATGGTATTATGATGAGTTATTAGGTATAACATTAGTGATAATCATTTAGATTATTTTGGTGATATTTCGATTATTTCGAACTAGTTTTTTCGTATGAATTAGTATTATGTATATATATTGGTTTTAGAACATTAAATAATACATGATAAATATTTTATAATCTGTTTCAACCATAAAAATGGATTCATTACCATCTTTTAATGATAAATTGAAAAATGAAGGTTCATCGTCCATTAAGGATGTAAATCAACACCACTCGGATGATGATTTTGTTTTTAAAATAAAAATGAGAGAGTGATATATAATAGTTTGAGGAAGGATATTCAATTAAAATAATATCATTCTAGTATATATATAATACTAGAGTTATCATGATCATTTTTATAGATGAGGTGAGTGGATTATATGAAAAGAAAATAAATTGAAAATTAAATTAAATGAAAATGGAAGAGGGTTTACCTCTTGAAATATCCTCCTTGAGAACCTCATTAAGGGAAGGGGTTTTGGTATTTTTGAAAGAACAAAATCTCATGGACATGGGGAAAGAATAGTTAAGAGTATTTGGGTATAACTTTTATAATATTCAAGGCTTATAAGAGTGAGTATAAGAGGGAGTGAGAGGTGGGTTTTATATTGGAGGAGAGGGGTGATTTTTGAATGTTTTATTAATTATTTTATTATTTTGATCAAGTCAAGAAATATTGTTGATTATTTTTACCAAAAATAGTAATAAGTGCATATGAATTCTAACCAAGTGTTATTACATCAACAATGACTCAAGGAATAGTATATTTAGCTTCTAATTTATTTATATCTTAAATTACTATATTTTACTATTCACAAAAAATTCAATATTTTAGAAAAATCCCAAAAATTCACCATATCCATTTTTTGAAGTGTAGAAAAAATTGGACTCCATTTTATCAAAATAATTTTCTAAATATGTGAAATTTTATTTTTAAATAAAATCATTATTTACATGAAGAATATAGATTTTAAATTTAAAATTGATATTATAACACTTTCATAAATTAACTATGATCTCATAAAATTATCAAAAAATAATAAGACAACAAAATATTTATTTAGAAATACATTTTATGAAAATTAATTTTATTTTAAATCAATTTATTAATTTAAAATTTTAATTAACTATTTATTACTCACAAAAATACCAACACTTAATTATTAATTTTTAAAATATTGACTCTTATTTATAAAGTGTCTAAATTTTATTTATACTTACATTGGAAAGGTTAATATTCATAAGGATCATATTACTTTTCATAAGGGTACATTACTATTCATGTAGGTACATTACTATTCATAAGGGTCAAGATACTCTTCCCTAAAAATGTAAGTTGATCCTATCAGAATCTAAATATATTTCTGATCACAACCATTTATTTCCATTTTTGGAAATTCAAAACATAGAAGCGGAAAAATTATGATTAATAACTAGGTTATATTAACAAAGTGTTGTTGGATAGAGACTCAATGTTTCATGCATTATATTCTATATTACATTTATTTGTAAAACCTTGGGGTGTTACATTCTCCCCCCCTTTCAAAAATTTCATCCTCTAAATTTCCAAACTATTACCACATAAAAATATATGGGTAGGTCTTCATCCTAAGTTCCTCAGTCTCCCACGTCGCCTCATCAATTTTTTGATTTTTCCAAAGTACCCTTACCAGCCGAGTCTTCTAATTCATCAACACCTATTCTTTAGAGTCCAAAATCTTGATTGGCTCTTTAGTGCAAGATAAGTCAGGTTCAAATTCTATACCTTTATAAGTGAGTACATGTGTTGGTTCTGTCATGTACTTCCTTAACAAAGTGACATGAAACACATTTTGTACCTTATAGAGGCTAGGAAGCATTGGAAAATGATTATACACAACACAAATTCTCTCCATAATTTCAAAAGGACTAATGTACCTGGGGATCAGTTTCCCTTTCATCCCAAATCATATAACACCCTTCCATGGAGATACTTTTAAGAAAATATGATCTACCACTTGAAATTCCAAATCCTTAATTCGATTATCATTATAGCTCTTTTACCTACACTGAGCTCCTTTGATAAGGGCTTTAATAGTCTTTTCCTTCACTTTTGTTTCATCCACAAGCTCTTGGCTTACAAGATTCCTTTCACCAACTTCATCCCAACATGTTGGTGTATAACATCTCTTTCCGTGCAATGCTTCATATGGTGTCATTTGAATAATTGAATGGAAACTATTATTATTGGAAAACTCTACAAAAGGTAAATAATGATGCCATATACATTGAAAATAAAGTGATAATTATATCAACATGTCCCATAAGGTTTGTATCATCCTTTCTAACTGCTCGTCAGTTTGAGGATGATAAAAATCACTGAAATGAAGCTCAGTATCCAAACATTTCTAGAGACCTTTTTAGAATTTTGATGTAAATTGTGGATCAAGATTATAAAAAATTAAGATAGGTTATTCATTAATTGTTATAATTTCATTGATATAGAGCCTTAAAAGGATCTCCAGTAGAAAATCCTCCATTATTGTAAGGAACTGTGTAGATTTGGTTAGTCGATCAACAATTACACATATTGCATCATTACTTATTGGAGTTTTTGGTAATCCAGTAGAACAATACATGGTAATGTGATCCCATTTCCATGTAGGAATAGTTAAAGGTTGCATGAATCCTATAGGATGTTCTCTTTCAATATTCATCTATTTATAGACTAAACATCTTGATACATAATCAGAAATTTAACACTTCATGTTGTCTCACCAGATATTTTCCTTCAAATATCTATCCATATTAGTGCTACCAGGGTGTATAGAGAAATTAGAACTATGGGAATCATACAATAACTGCATTTTTAGTTTGGTTATAGAGGTAACACATAGCCTTCTCCCAATTTCAAAACTTCATCCTCACACACAAAATCTGACAACTTCCCATTATTCACATTTTTAATTTTATTTTGAATATTCTCATCATTGGAGTGAGAACTTTTAATTATTTCTAATAAATATGGTTGGGAAACCAATTGAAAAAGTAATGATGCTTCAACTTCTTTGATAATTCCCACATCCAACCTCACTAGATCCATGTACATAAGGTCCTTGTCAATCCCCATTTTTTTCAGAACTCCATGATCTTTTCTACTCAATGAATCTGCCACCTTATTTTCCTTCCCTAGATGGTAGTTTATGGAACAATTATAATCCTTGAGTATCTCGATCCATCTCCTTTTCCCCATGTTGAGTTATTTCTATGAGAAGATATATTTCAAGATCTTGTGATCATTATATATCTCACATCTTTCACGATGGGGATAATGTCTCTATATCTTTAGAGAAAATATTACAGATTCTAACACAAGATCATGAGTAGTATAGTTATATTCATGAATTTTTAACTTCTTTGACTCATATAAAATAAAACTATCATTATTCATAAGGAAACAACCAATTAATTTTTATGATGTGTCACTATAAATAAAAAATCCACCATTTCCTTATATTGGAGTCAAGATTGGATCATTCACTAACCTCTTCTTAAATTCATAAAAACATTCATCACATTATTTTTTCCATATGAACTTAACCCCTTTACGAGTAATCATGGATAACATGTTTTCCAATTGAGCTAAGTTCTAAATGAAACGCTGATAATAGTCTACCGAAACAATAAATCTATGTACCTCAGTTATGTTCATTGGAGTTGGTCATTCCTAAACCGATATTGACTTTGAAGGATCAACTTTGATTCCATAATTAGAGACAATATGTCCATGAAAAGAAACTATTAGAAGCCATAATTCACACTTTCTAAACTTATTATATAATTCATTTCATCTAAGAGTATTCAGAATAATGCGCAAGTGATTCTCATGATCTTTGTACATTTTTGAGTATACCAAGATATCATCAATAAATACCACAAAAAATTTATCAAGATATTCTTTGAAAATTCTATTCATTATATCCATGAAAATAAAGGGGGAATTAGTCATTCAAAAAGGCATTACCGTAAAATCATAATTCCTATACCTGGTTCGAAATGATATGTTTGTAATATCTTCTTTCCTCACACACAACTGATAATATCCATATCAAAGTTCAATCTTTGAAAAATATTAGGCTAAATGAATTTGATCAAATAAATTATCAATCCATGTAAGGGAATACTTGATCATTATTTTAATAGCATTGATTTATCTATAGTCAACGTAAAATCTCATGGATTCATCTTTGTTCTTCATAAAGAGAACAAGGGCTCCCCATGGAGAAAACTTGGGTGGATAAATCCTTTATCACTCAATTTCTCTAGTGGTTTATTTAGTTATACTAATTCCATTTTGGCCATCCTATAAAGAGTATTTGATATAGGTCTTGAACCATTAATTAAATCAATAGAAAACTCAATTTCTCACTCTGAAGGATGTCTAGGTAAATCATCTGGAAATACAAAAATCTATTCTTTCACAATAGGTACATCCTCAATCTGAATATTTCTTTCCTCACCCAAATAATTTTTTTTATTTCTCCCCAAGAATTGCATTTAGTAGAGCTACTGGGTGTCTATATAGATAAGAATCAAATGACGAGGTTTCTATTCTAATGATAAGGGATGCTACATCATTCTCAAAAATTGTAACTTCCTTCTCGTTACAATATATTTTTTCATCATAACTTGAAAGAAAATTCATAACAAGAATTATATAAAATTAAATCATGGGTGTGTTGATAAGGCCAACAACTAAATCCCGTTTATGTGTCATAAGAGGGACTGATCGATACATATTTTTTTCAATGATACTTCCCTTATTAGTTTTTACTAACAAATCATTTTTTAAATAAAATTGGAAATGTATAATTTTTATGGAAAATTGGAAGATACAAAAGAATGTGAAGATATAGAATCAAATAAAGCATTGGCTATGTTTTAAGAAACAATTAAAGTACCTACCACCACATCATTAGGAACTTTAACCTCAGTAGTTGTGATCACATAATATTGGTCTTTCCCCCTTGTCCTTTTCCGGGTAATGTTTCCTTGATGCATAGGATAATCAATGGGATAATGTACCATATCTTTACAGTTGTAGTACTGAACATTTTAGTATTCTTTATTTCCCTTACAATCATGAGATTGGTGGCCTCTTTATCCATATTTTTAACAGAATCCTTTTCCATTTAACCAGGCTCTGAGGTGTTTATTTCCAAAAGTATCACATGTTGGAAAATTCCCCTTTTTATTCTTCCCTTTATCCATTATTTCTTTTTCCACCCTCTTCTTCTCTTGATTTACATTAAAGTCACAATACTTAGAGAATTATTTATCAATCTTGAATTCACATGAGACTATATCTTCATATGATTAGAAAGTTTGGGAAACTAGTTCCCTTCATAGGAATAGGTTTAAACTATCAAATAATCGATCAATCTAGCTCCTCAGATTATGTATGTAGTCCATGGAATGCCTTGATATCCCTGTAAAATTATATTTATACTTCACAACATTTTCATTCACTTTTTATTTTCAAACTCAATAATTTCATCTCCATATTTTCTCACTATTCTTGAAGAAAATGTCTTTCTAAAAATATTTCCATACAATACCTCCATTCCATTTCATCAATTTCTTCCTCCTCTTTTGTGTTTTGGATTAACAAAAACCACTGATCTGCATCTCTTGATAGATGATAATATTCCATGATAACCTTATTCCTTTCGTTACATCCCAAAGCGCAAAATATCTTCTCTAAGGAACTTATCCACTGCTCCGTTATGAATGGGTTTGTAGTTTCATTGAATGATGGAGGCTGTTCTCGCATAAAGAGGTATAATATTTCTTATCCACATTGTGTATTTGGATGCTCATTATGGGTAATTTTATTGTTCAAAACCTAAGTTAGCAATCCCAATATAGTTATAATATTCTCAGAACCAATCACACCTTCAGAACCAACGTCATTATTTTGCATAGGATGGAAGTCCCTACATGGGGTACATGCGTTCATGCGGATTCCATTCCTTCCACTAGCTTCAATTTCTAAATAATTGAATACACTAAATTAGGTTATGAGTCATAATGTATAATGTCGAACAAAAAAAACACTTACATAAATTGAAATTTTTTGCACGTATAATTTCATAATCGTAACCCTGGTTTCTTAGAGAACTTATTTAAATTTAAATATTTCATAATGGTTTATAAAGAAAATTTTCATTATCTTATGAATATCCCATAATACTGTCAAACTAGGTGTGTAGTAAGACCTGTTTCCATGTACCATGTTACCCCGAGTTAGCCCCTGAACACCTTGTTGGAGTTGTTACTCCTAGGTACATCTGTTCCAGAACCACATATACTTATAGTATTTAGATAGGGATGTATTTTCTAATAAGATCCACATAATCTATACCTTAAAAAAATTGTATGATTTTCATATATTCTTATCCTCAAATTCTATCTTAGGTTTTTGTTGCCTAATCTACACTTTCTAAATCTAGTTTCCAAGGATTCTACTGAACGTCCTTTGATACCAACTGTAAAGACTCATACCCCAGTTGCATGGAATTGGTTCCTTATATTATTACATTGGAAGGATTACAATAAATTAGTATCCTAAAAAAATAAATAGTTTAGAATTTTTGGAAAACAAGATACAAACATAAGTTCAACATTACAACTTGAAATGAAATATTTAATTACAATTCCATTGGAAACATATATGACTCCTATATTATCCCTATAAGTAATTAATAATATTTATTTTCACAACCTAGAGAAAATAAAACATAAGAAAGTGGTGAGAGTAGGTTCTCAACAAGGGTAACCAATAGAGTGTAAGTTATCATAAAAATAAACACTAGTCATTGTTAATAACTAAAAATACATGCCTTTAAAAATATTATTGAGCATAATACGAAAGAAATGAAAGATGATTAAATAAAGCCATATAAATGATCATAAGAGAATGAATCATAACCATTTATATTATACTATTAAAATAATCACATGGTTTATCAATTGATAGTACCATAATGTGGAAATTCATAATGTCAGACATCTAAAACATATTATCACGGCCTCGACCAAGATGTCTGAAAATACTAGGGTAAGGTCTTGACCAAAATACAATTCTATTTTGTCTCATGAGACCTATTAATGCATCAAGGGAATTTTTTGGGGCCCACCCATAACTTTATAAGTCTAATTAATTCCTCATATGAATGGTATTAAACATAAACATCATATACATGTGCAATGTAAATAACATTCCCCAATCAATAAAGATTATTATTATCCATTCTAAGTACTATGGTGAATGGTATCAAGATAGAACATACACAGTAAAAATGATCATAAAACATTTAATAAAATATTTCATATAATAAAAATAAAATATTAACCTCAATAAGACATAAAATTCAATCTAGTTGTTGAAATAGAAAAAAATACTCTAATAAAACCATCGAGGAATTTTTGAGAGAAAAATAATTTTAATTTAAAAAGAAGAGTTCTTTTGAAAAAATATTTACATAAAACTAGAAAATAGATAAGGTTGTTTTCCAATTATGAAATTATTGTTTTTAGAAAAATAATTTTTTTCTTAAAATTTATTATAGAGTGAACTTAAAAATAGGTATCAATTTGAGAATCTCTCTTGAATAGGGCATTTTTATAGGGAAGAATTTTGAAAAATCATTATAAAACATATAAATCCCCATAACATATAGAATAATTATGATTGGTACACATATATATAACATTCACATATAATTTATGAGTAGTACATAATAATAATTAAGAATTTAATTGGGTTAAAGACAGAAAAAGAGTAACCTGAAGGAAAATGGATATTTTGGTAGAAAACCCTTACCTTATGTCCAAATGAGTTCTACACTTCACCTTAACATCCTAGATAATCAAATTAAATCTACTAATTAATAAATTAATAACCTTATATAAATTTAATTTATTTATTATTATTTTATTAAGTTCATTTATAGAATTTTTAATGAGTTATAAGATACAATTTTATCACCCTGGATCATTCGATTCTTTGGTTTTGATGATCAGTATACTTGTATATGAGTATGGAAGTTCATGTGGATTTGGTATAATTATTAAGAATTGAATTTATATGATAATAATGAAAATATTTAATATTAAATGGTGATATAATTCATTTGATTATGTTGTATGATGAAGAGTTATTAAATAGAACATCAGTGGTAATCATTTAGATTATTTTGAAGATATTTTGATTATTTCGAACTAGTTTTGTCGTATGAATTAGTATAATGTTTATATAATGGTTTCTAAACATTAAATAAATAATAATACATATTTTATAATCTGTTTAAACTATAAAAATGGTTTCCTGACCACCATTGAAAGATAAATTGAAGAACAAATGTTCGTCATCCACGAAGGTTGAAAATCAGCACCTCTCAGATGATGATTTTGTTTTTAAAATAAGAGAGAGAGAGAGAGTAGTTTGAGGAAGGATTTTTTGTTAACATGATATCATTACAATATATATATGATAATATATTTTTCATGATCATTTTTATAGATGATTTTAGGGGATGATAAGAAAATAAAATAAATTGAAAATGAAATTAAAAGAAAAAGGAAGAGGGTTTACCTCTTGAATTATCCTCATTGAGAACCTCATTAAGGGAAGGGGTTTTGGTATTTTGGAAAGACCAAGCTCTAAAGGAGGTGGGGATAGACTAGGGAGGTGTATTTGGTCATAAATTTGAGAATCCTCAGGGCTTAGAGGAGTGAGGAGAAGAGGGAGTGAGGGGTGATTTTCGAATATCTTATTCGTTATTTGATTAGTTTTCTCATGACAAGAAATAATGTTGATTATTTTGAAAAAAATATTAATAAGTTAATTTTAATTCTAACTAAGTGTTATTAGATCATTGATTACTCAAGTAATAGTGTATTTAGCTTCTAATGTATTTATACCGTAAATTACCGTATTTTACTATTCACAAAATTATAGTATTTTAGAAAAATCCCAAAAATTCATCACAAAAATTTTGTGATGTATATAATAAAAAACTACTCCATTTTAGAAAAATAATTTTCTAAATAATTTTATTTTTATTTTTAAATAAAATAAATATTTATTTGAAAAATAAATATTATATTTTTAAAACAGATATTATAACACTTTCATAAATTAACTCTAGTCTAAAAAAATTATCATAAAATAATGCGACAATAAAATATTAATTTAGGAATACATTTTTTGAATATGAATTTTTTTTTAAAATAAATTTATTAATTTAAAATTGTAATTAAATATTTATTACTCATAAAAATACCGAAAGTTAATTATTAATTTTTAAAATGTTCAGTCTCATTTATAAGGTACCTAAATTTTATTTATACTTACAAGGATGATGTTACTATTCATAAGGTTCATATTACTACTCATAAAGGTACATTACTATTTATAAATGTACATTACTATTCATAAGGTTCATGTTTTTATTCACTAAAAATGTAAGTTGAGCCTATCCGACTCTAAATATCATACTGATCAAAACCATTATGTCTGTTTTTCAAAATTCAAAACACAGAGGCCGAAAAATTGTGTTTAACAGATAGGTTATAATAAAAAAGTGTTGTTTTGTAGAGAATTAGCATTTCATGCATTACATTCTATATTAAATTTATTTGTAAAACCTTGGGGTTTTACATTACAACCTCCCCACATTATTACTTATTATTCCTAATAAGCCTTATTAGACAGAGAAAACATCACCCAACCTACTAGGTTTGGGAAGATCCACTGAAATAGATATATTGCATTTCAAAAAACCCAACACACCTCCAATATTTATCTCAAGGATATGGTACTTCAGTCATTATGACTTGAACCAATGCTCGTAACCACCAATAAAACCACATGACATCATTTACCTGAGAATGTCTAACTCTAGATATGATAATATCACTATCTATTTCAGCAACTTTCCTATAGTGATCTCCATCATAGGTTCTATATTTTCAATGACTAATTTAGAGTAACGATATACCCATTGTTGGAATTTCCTACTGAATCACATCTATAGTTTCCTAGTAACACTACCTGAATTTTTATCAATTTGATCAAATGGACACATTCCAATCGACCAAGTTCAAACAAGTCATGCCAATTTTTCTTTAAAAACCCCTAACTAACCTTTAAATTTCACCCACCTCATCACAAAAGGTTTTTAAAACATAAGAATTTACATTTTCCAAATATAGTATCCATGAATTATCATAAAAAAACATTGGGATTAATACCCATACTAATAACTAATCCAAGTTTATATTCAAAGCTTGTACATGGCGTTTGACATAAAAACCAACTATAAAAATTTCTATTTATCCAATGATATATGTGAGCCAACATGACCATAACATGAATAAACTCAAGGTCTACAAACCATATCACATTAGGTTTTCCCATTGGAGGCTTATGTCCTACTCCCCACCTTATGAGAATCCTTATCATCACACTAAATCTAAAAAATTCGGATTACCAAAACCCATTCCTCAACCATTCATTACAAAAATAACAGATTCAAGGTGGAACCACCTTGAATCTTTTCTTTTTAAATTACCTCCAGTTTCTCCATTACTTTTTCATTGTTATTTGTTAACATATGCTATCAACAAAATATCTTAAACTCAACAAATTTCCATGGAAACCCCCTTTTTCAACAAATTGAACTTTGAGACCTACTTTGTCAACAAACAAAATCACCTCAAAAATGCACCAATGATACCTTGAGGGATTTTTTCCCAACTATATCCCCCTTTGGGTTTTTTTGAAAACTCTTATCATAAAAATTCTCTACACTTTGATACCTCACTGAATCTCTTTCCATCATATGCCACCATTCACCTCATGTGATTCAGATAATGACCAAAGATTCACTCACCACATACTCTAAACCCTCATGAGCAAAGCTCGGTGTGAGAAACAAGATTAGTATGAAAATATAATCAATGAATCACTTCATTTTTGACAATAATCATTGATACCATACTAATATCAATAAAATTATTTCATCACAAACCTCAATTATCGTGATATATCTTCATTGATCGATCACTTCAAATGTCATCATATTTAAAACTCCTCATTTAATGTTTCTTGGGTACTTATGTCTTCCAAGATAAGATCTGACTGATCACTTCGAACACCACATACTCTCATCATGGTTCTCCCCCTATCAGTTTCTTCACCTATCTTGATAAAATCCCCCTATCTTGTTGCACCACCTGTCAGATTCTCCCTGTGTCTTTGAAAAAGACATAGTCTCCCTTCTTTAGCCATAGTTTCTCCCCCTTTAGGAGTCAATATTTTTACCCCTTTGTCAATGAACCCAAAGGTCACTCCTTTTTGGTCTACAACAGAGTAGAGAGTACATATTAGTATAGTAAATAAATACACCATACCTCAAAGAGAGGGGGAGGGTTCCACAATCACACTCTTTCAAGAGTGGGGAGTCAACTAAACTCCCAAATCTAGTCAATGCCTCTCAAAATCTTCCTTGGGTAAGGCCTTCATTAGAATTTCAATAATCTGAATCCCTATAGTCAAATATTCAAACATCACTAGACCTTAATCTACCTTCTCCTTAATAAAATGATATTTTATTTCAATGTGATTGGTCCTCAAATGATGGATGGTATTTTTTATAAGATTTATAGCATTTGATTTATCACACTGGATTTTAATTGGAGACTCAATTGTCATGACCATGTCATCAAGTTGTTGCTTCATCCATAATAATTTTGTGCATGCTTGTGTGGCAGCAATATACTCATCTTCTGTGGATATCAAAGAAATACAATCTTGTTTCTTGATCAACCAAGAAATAAAAAATCCACCAAGATAAAAAGCACCTCCTGACATTTACTTCTTGTCTTCTATTGAACCGGACCAATCTGCATCTATATATCCCAAAAGCTCTGGATGAGATTTGTCACTATACATTAAGTTGAAATCAATCATTCCCTTGATATACCGAAGTATTCTTTTTCACTATAAGCATGTTTCTTTCTTTACTTTGATATCTCACTACTTGGCATGTGGAGAATATAAATGCAGGCCTTGTCGCGGTCAAGTACGGTAAAATTCCAATAATTTTCTTGTATTTTGTGATATTAACCACCTTGCCTTCATCATCTTTTGACAGTTTCATCCAAGTAGCAACTAGAGTCTTCATTTACTCGGAATTTTCCATCCCAAATATCCTTAGAACCTCTTTGGAATATTTGTATTTAGAGAGAAATGTGCCATTCCTTCCTTGTGTTACCTGTAAACCAAGGAAAAATGTCAGCTCACCAATCATAGACATTTCGAACTCTTGTTTCATGAATTTGGAAAACTATATGCACTATGCTCCATATGATACAACATAGATTATTTCATTGACATATACCAGCACCATTATCGTTTTATTACTATTATTATTAAAATATAATTTGTAATCAACTCCTCCATGCTGAAATCCAATCTTCTTAAAATACTGATCAAGTCTTGTGTACCATGCTCTCGGTGCTTGTTTCAACCCACAAAGCACCTTCTTTAGATGATTTTTTCTCATCTTAAAAAATTAGAAAACCATATGTATTCTCAATATACACTTCTTCTTCTAGGACCCCATTCAGAAATGATGACTTTACGTCCATCTAGAAAATTTTTAATTTTCTTTACTCTACTATGGCCAAGATTAATCTAATGGTCTCCATCCTCATGAAAGGTGAAAATGTCTCATCAACATTAATAAAATCTATCTAGGAGTACCCTTTCCACACTAGTCGTGCTTTGTTTCGAATCAATGTGCCATATTCATTCATCTTGTTACGATAGACCCATCTAGTCTTGATGAAATTTTTATCTACTGGCCTCGAAACAATCTCCCAAGTTTGATTCTTCTCAATTTGGTCTAGTTCTTCATTCATCGCCTGAACCTAGTTTTCATCTATAGATGCATCATAAAAAAATTTAGGTTTAACTTGAGATAAAATATGTGTCTTTTTTAGTGAATTCATTCTTTTTTTTTTCTGAATTGGTTCTATATGATCACCAATGATATTCTGCCTATAAATTTTGACTCAACTCTTTGGATTCATTACAAATACAGACTTGACTTATTCTTGTTCATCATCAGCATCTTCTTCTAAGTCAGCATCTACTACTTCTTCACCCCTTGTTATTTTCCTCTTTATCACTTTAATCAAGAAAAGTTTCACTGCATTATTGAATATTCTCTTCATTTTCCAATACAGTGACATCATTTCTCTCAACTAACTTTCCCAACATCTTTTTAAAGTATTTGTATTCTTTGCTTTTTCCTGAGTATCCAAGAAATATTCCCTCATATTCACATGGCACAAATTTCCTATGTTTATCCTTGCTGATAATAATTCAATTACTTCCAAATATTCAAAATTATTTCACTATTGGCTTCTTTCTATACCACATCTCATACGGAGTCATTCATTCCTTTGGTCACAACAGAGCTTTGTTTGAAATGTAGACTGATTCCAACACTTCTTCCTTCTATAACTTCTCTGGTAGGTCTTTTTCTATAACCATAATTCTGTCCATGTTTTTGAAGATTTTATTTATCCTTTTAATAACTCCATTATTTTGGGGAGTTATCACTGAGGAAACTTGATTCCTTATCTTGTGTTTCTCAAGATAGTGTTCCACCTGAATGTTTGTGAACTCTATAGCATTATTAGTGTAAAACTTCATAATTTTCTATCCAAGCATCCTTTCACACTCCCTCTGGAACTTATTTAAGAAGATAAATACATCAGACTTATGGTCAATAACAAATACCCATGCCATTCTACTATAGTCATCAATGAAAATAATGCAGTAACTCTTTCTTTCAATTGATCTTGGTGTGATAGGCCCAAAAACATCAGCATCCACCAATTCGAGCACTCTTGTTAACTTCTTTTCCTTTTCCTTATAAATATTTCTGATGAACTTCCCTTGTTTTCATGAATGACATGTTTGAGTACGATTCCATGATAGCATAGGGAGGTCTCTAGATGCATCACACTTTACAAAATCTTCCAGGGATGGTTGACATAGATGAACAAGTCGTTTATGCCACAACTTGTTTTCTTCCTCTCTAGATAAAAAGCACATATCTTATTCTCCACTTACCAGGTAGAGATTCCCCTTTGTTATTTTTTTCTGTAGGATCACTGTACCATCTCTTACCTTGAAAATAAATATCTTCTTGGAAAACCATATAGAATTCCTTGAGTCACACAGTTGAATTACGTTGAGAAAATTGTGACTAAGACCTTCTACAACCAAGACATCATCACGTCTTATTTCTTTTCCCCCCAAAACTGCCTTTCCCGATCTAATTATCTTCAGGCCTTCATCATTTCAAAACTTGAAAACTCATTCTTTGTCATATTTTATGCCTATAACCAGATCCTTATTGTCTGTCATGTGAGATGTGTAACCACTGCCCGGGACCCATACACTAGAATGGTCTGATTCTTTAAGGGAAATTTCAGCAACCACTGCCTTCTCTACTCTCTTCTTCTTGGTCTATATTTTTTCCTTCACACTTGGCATAGATTGTGAATTATGTTTTTTCATAGATTATGATGGAACAACATCATCTTGCAAATCTACATATCTATTTTCCATTTTCAACTCACCTGTAGGTTTATTGATCTACTGCTTGCGAACATTTTGATTCTTCTTTGGCACATTACTCTATATGGTGTATGTATAGTATCTATCCATGTTTCCAAATCCTCCACACCAAAAATAGTGTCCTATGAAATATGTTCTAGAGAACCATTCTCTATTTGGTTTCCACCTCTATTCTTGTGCCCTTCAGTATCTTATGGATATAGAACACACATTTTACAAGTGTCCCATCTTTCCACATCAATAACACTTGATGAATGGTGCATTACTATGTGTCACTTATGTAATTCCAGTTGTCTCTTGGGTTATTTTAATTTTTTTGATTTAGCTTTGCATCCACATCAATATTCATTATCAAAACAGGTGCTTGCGGTCTGACTTCGATCCTGACTATTTTAGTTTTTGATCAAGCCCTAAATTAGCCTTAACATCTAAGCTCGACTGATACTTCTTTCCTACTGAACTACTAGGCTCTTATTTCATATTTTTAGTCTTCTGAATGATCTACTTTCCCAATAACGTGTTGGGAATCAGAAGTTTTTCTTGGTCCTTAACTTTTTTTTGCAGACCGAAAACATCCTCTTCAAGATCTTCAATATGATTTACGTGACCTTTCACTATGTTATTAAAGCCATAAATCTCCCTTTTCTTCTATTCATCCATGATTTTATGATCACTTAAATATTATAAGTTCTCTGGTGCTGATGAATTGATTTTTTCAATTTCATTCATTAGCTCAAAATTTTCTTCTTCTTGTTGTTTTATATAGAGTTTGGCATCACAAACAACTTTGTTTTCTTTCTTTGTTTTGGATCTCCAAACATCTATCTCTTCAAGAGCTTCTTTTAACTCAGCCTACATATCAATTATTCCTTCAACTTCTTCTTCTTCATCAATGTTAGCTTCTTATTTTTATTAAGCACTACCGACAAAATCCACCATAGCCGACAAAATCCACCACAGAATTTTCTCCATGATCATTGCAGTTTTCAATCTCCTTAAACTCTTCAACCTCGGACTCATCTAAACTGTCAAATTCTTGTGAAAGAAGATTCTATTTCTTGAATAAATTTCTATTGAATTATTTCTTCCCTTTCATATAGGCTGAATTCTTCTTCTTGTGAATTCCTATTTCACCCTCCTCATCTTATTTAAACTTCTTGGGGCACCTTGCTGCAAGGTGGCCATCTTTTCCACATATAAAGCATGAAAGTTAAAGTATCCCTTTGAACTTTCCTTTTCTTATTTTAATATTTGAGGAAAGGAATGACATCACCTCATCTGTCTCTTCTTCTTCCTACGAATCTTCAATGGTGAGCTTCTTCATGGCCTTGAATGCAACCTCTTTAGATTTACCCTTTTCCACAACACCATTATTATCATTTCGCATTTCATATGCAATAAGGGTGTTGTGCAGGTTATCCAATGTCATCTCTTTTGGGTCTTTATCTTTCAAAATTGAAAATTTTGGATTGAACCGAGATGGAAGTTTCCTCAAGATGTGCTTCACAATCTTTAAGTCTTCAATAAATTCTATAAGACCTCACATGTCTTCCACTACATCATTTACCCTATCAAAGAATGCATCAACAGACCCATTTAGGTTCATTCTCAGATCCTCATACTTGTTCTAAAAAACTTTCTTCTTTGCCTCTCTAACCTTTGAATCTCCATTATATATGTTCAAAATCTTTTCCCACATATCATGTGATGTTTTTTATGACATGAACTTCGTATATATAGCATTGGATAGGGCTCCCCCTAAAGAATTTTTTCCCTTGGAATAAACATCAAATTCTATTAATTCAAATTCCAATAACGAAACACTATTAATATTGACAGTTATACCATGAATTGATACTATAAACACATCCATTTGCAAAGATCGGAAGTAGTTTTTCATCCGATTCTTCCATAGAGGAAAATTGTTCCCGTCAAAGATTGGAATCCCATTATGATTGGTGACCTCCATTTGAGAGAGAAACACTGATATTAGCCTTTCCCTCTGATACCAATTTTTAGTTACACTAGGCTAGATACCCTAAAAGGGGGGGGGGGGGGTGAATCAAGGTACAACAGATTTAAAAAACTTCTCATTTGATCTTTTTTTGTCATTAGAAAAAACTCTCTTCTCTCTCATTCCTGTCGTAGAGAATAAACAAATATTAAAGCATGTGTAGGACACAAAAATTTTACTTGGTTAACCCTCACTGGGATATGTCCAAGGAGCATACACTGGCAATGTTACAATGAACCAAATATACTAAAAAGCGCAATACTATTTAAAAAGCTTGGGGAAGACTCACTATCCCTTCTGGTTTACAACCACTCACAATATGAAAGCTCACTCCTCTCTCAACTGAAGTGTGCTCACTACTTCATTAAAAGGTCCACTCATAGTTTAAATAATTATAGGTCCCTTAATTATCACAAATGCATGCATCCTACTCTTTATGTAGATGCTCTATTAATGTTCCACTTTCATTCGTGGATGAATACCCCTTTACCGCAGGTGTACAGGGCAATCTTCAAACTTTCGCACAACCCTAGAATGACAGATGCGCTTCTCTAAGGCTGGCACACAAGTCTCACCAAACCACTTGAGCGAAACTCCCTTCTTTAACTCAAAACTTGGGAAACTCAAACCCTTTTATGCCCAAATCAATATTGGCGTGCAACTAACAACTGGAACACAACTAATGAATAACTTTATACATGCACGCCCTAACCACCACTTGCACGACAAAACCACCTACATGACTGGAGCTTTAAAATTCTATAATTGTTGAGATTCATATAAAATGAGGATGGGTATCCCTCTATTTATAGGCATTTTGGGCAACCTAAGCACTGCACACAAGTCTCCTGCCAACGCGCAAGTCCAGCCGCCTGAGCCTCTGTCGCCCTAGTCACCTTCCGCGCCCAAACCAAAACTCAGGCACCCCTATTTTATTTCCCATATTTTGATGTTCTGATCTTGAAAAACATATGGAATTAAACTTTCCAAGTCTCCAAGACACTGGTATGCAAGTCCCTTTTCCAAAAACACATTTCTACATTCACCAATTTTGAGGCACTAAAATTTGGAAAACACTAAAAAACGGTGTCACCTTAAATCTATTATTTCTTGCACTGCCTCTAGTATGTCCATTACGTTGACATGGTTCTTTGTTAACATAGGTTTTCAACAAACTCTCTTAAACTCGACAATTTTCGATGAAAACCCACTTTTTCAACAAACTGAACACCGAGACATGATTTTTCAACCAACACAATCACCTCAAAAATGCTTCCATGATACCTTGAGGGATATTTTCACAACATAACCCCTTCTGAAGACATTATAGATAGTTGTGAGGAACTGTTTCTAATGTGCCTACCTACTACCATTAGATATGATTTTGAGTAACCGCTAGTAAAGACAGGGTGACTTTAGCGGTGGTTACATTATAGAAGGTTTAAACCCCCTCTAATGTTGACTTAAAATCACTAAAAATGATTTCATTAAAGGTAGTTGTAGCTAAAACCACCACTAATTGAGCACTTTAGGGGTAGTTCAAACTGCCCCTAATAGGGGGTCACTTTAGGGGTAGTTGTGGAAACCGCCCCTAAAGCTCTTGTTTTTTTCCTATACCCCCCCTCCCCCCGCCTCCCTCTAATTCTTGCTCCTCCTCGTGTCAACCCCGCCCCCCTCTTATTCCCACTCTCCCCTTCCCCTCCTCTCCAATCCCTCCCTCCAGTGATCCGCTACCATCTCTATCGATATATATATATATATATATATATATATATATATATATATAAACATCAACACACAGGAATCAAACCATGTACCGCAATGAACCAACACTATCAGAAACCAACCCGCTAACCACTATGGAAAATTCATTTTTTATTTATAAATTACGCATGAATATATTTATATATATATTTGACTATTTATTATAATAAATATCATTAGCCTTATATATTTAAATACATTTAAATAATAATATATATATTATTTACTATATTTATATGTATATACAATTATATATATTCTATATTATATATTAATATATCACATCAATATATTACACAAGTATATATGTATATATTGTAAGTATATATATCTGTGTGTGTGTGATAAAAATAATATTATTAATTATTATTATTCATATTACATCTATTTTTAAATCTATAAAAACTATATATTGGTTTTATAAATACTATACATTTATTTTATGATTTATATCAAATATATATTATATTAAATACATTTATATTATATATTTCTATAAATTATTTACATACTTAAATACATATTTATTATATATATATATAAAGTATATATATATATATATATATAATTATTTACTTCATATATTTATATAAGGTCTTTAAATATATATATATATATTATGTATTTGAATACACATAATTATTATTATTTATATTAATAAATATGTACTTGTTTAAAATGTATAATATTATAAAAAATTAATATGTTATTATTATTATATGAAATAAAATTTATAAAAATATAAATATTATTTATAATTAATATTATGTATAATTAATATTATATGAAATACAATTTATACAAATATTTATATAATGTTATATGAAATACAATTATATATTATATATTATTAATATGTATGTTATATATAATAAATATTATATGAAATACAATTAATACAAAAATATACTTAATATTATATGAAATAAAATTTATAAAAATATTTATATAATGTATTTAAATACATATATTTTTTATTATGTACATTAATATATATTTGTATTTTAATAAATAAAATTCTATAATATTTATTTGATTAATATAATTTTTTTATATAAATTCTATTTCATATAATATTAATTATATATAATATAAAGGCATAAACCTTTTATATAAAAATATATATTATTATTATTATATAATTTATAAAAACTACAAGCTTTGTTTTTTATATGATATATTTTTTAAATAAATTATATTTATGTATATATTTATACAATATGTTAATGATTTTATATTATAAATAATTATCATTATATGAAATAAAATCTAAAAAAATAAATATATAATAATTTACGTAATATTATACAATTATATTTATGTATACATATAAATACAATTAAATACAATCATATAAATATTTTATATAATATATTCATATAATGTATTTAAATACATTTATATATTATGTTTTAATTATATATGTATATATATATATTATGGAAGTTTCTTTTTTTTAAACAGTGGGGTTTCACAACCCCTTTTAATCTTTTAAATTAGAGGGGTTTTTTCGACCCCCTCTAATTTAAGAAAGCAGAGGGGGGTTTTTACCCCCTCTATTTTAATACATTAGAGTGGGTTTTGAACCCCCTCTAATTTAAAGACGATAGAGGGGGTTTTGGACCCCCTCTAATTTAAGAAAGTAGAGGGGGGTTTGGAACCCCCTCTATTTTAAGACATTAAGGGGGGGGGGGGGTCCACCCCCTCCAATTTAAGACATTAATGGGGGTTTTTAACCCCCTCTAAAATCCAACTACTTATTAAAAAAATAATGTTAAATTGTTTTTAGGGGGTTCAGAACCCCCTCTAATTTAAGAAATTAGAGGGGGTCCATAAACCCCTCTAA
Organism: Viscum album; assembly: GCA_963277665.1. Classification (NCBI taxonomy): domain Eukaryota; kingdom Viridiplantae; phylum Streptophyta; class Magnoliopsida; order Santalales; family Viscaceae; genus Viscum; species Viscum album. The sequence goes on along the minus strand of OY728155.1, from coordinate 601,609,062 downwards.
ATTCGATGATTAGTGAGGGTTTTAGACAAACCCTCTCTAATTGTTATTGAAAATTAATTTTTAGGGGGTTCATAACCCTCTCTAATGTTGATGATTATAGAGGGTTGTGAAGAACCCCGTTTAATTATATGAAAAAATGAATTTAGATGGGGTTTTGTATAACCCCCTCTAATATGCGGTTTTTTATAGTTATTCCTGAACATAATTATTAGCATGGGTAAGAACCGACTCATTTCCCAAGAACTAAAGCAACCATCGCCCATCTCCCATTACCTATTTCTAAGAAGGGTCTAAATGATGTTCATTGACTATTGAAACATAAAAAGGGTCACTACCCTGAAATGGTCAATGGTGTACCACACACTATCTGGATCTCCTTAACATTTACCCTCTAGAATGACTCTTAAGAGTATCTTCTTCAAGACATAAAGGATATATTATTACCTCTATGTATATACAATTCTCTCTCACTGTAAATAGGATGATGTTAAGATATTGGGAATGATTTTATCTGACTAAGAGTGCACCAAGATTTCATAGATATGTGTGTACCACTCTCTCAATAAATTCTCACATCTAACCAGGCTATACTTTCCTTCAACCAAATCCTGACCCCACGTCTCCTAATAATGTGTGTCTTGATCCAGCTATGATTATCCATTCCATAAAACCTAGTCTATTCACAAATTAACCCTCATCACTATGCCCTTAACATTAATTTATCAAGAACATTATTTATCCCTTCCCACAAGCATCACTCTTAAAAAAAAGTAGATCCTTAGTCCATACCTATCCACCCACTATCATGTAAATATAAACAGTTCCCATGTGTAACCAATATTAACTAAACATTCTATACACAATAGGTGCACATCCCATACTATCTAGTTTAAAACCCAACTCACACTGCTATGAGTGATCCATAAATAAGGCTATGGTAATCCTTCTACATGAAACATTAAATACAATATGTCAACAGCTCCCCCGAAACCTCTCTTTAAAAAAGAGAACATACATATTCCATGATTTATCAGATTATTTCCTTCCACACATCATAATTTTCGGAATTAAATAATCAACCCCATAAAAGTTTTCCTACTGGTCTAGGCACCAAAATCATTCTACCCATAAAAGTCATCTTTGATATCCAACACCCTAGGTGATTCCTCAAAAACCACTGGCATCACCATTCCTATATTTTAAAATGAAATAAACTTTCATGAAAAAATCTTTAAATGAGATTATAACCAAGATCATAATCTAAATAAAAATTCATAAACATTGATTAAACCTCCTTCATGGGTTTCCTTCAATCAAAATATGAGTAACCTCGTGAATATTTGTGTCAAAATTAAGGGTCTCTAAGTTTCACACCCGTCCTTACTGATCAAAATTCAAAACAAGGTTACTAATTCTATCCACCTAGACCTAAGGTATCTTACATTAGAACCACATCCCACTCATGGGCCTCTAATACATGATATCTAGCTTGCCTGTAAACTCTCTCTCTAAAATAGGTAAAACTGAAAGATATAGGGATTCATGAACCTAAAATGGGAATACTCTACGATATAAGTGTAATGACATCACCTTCCACACATCATCCTACCAGGACCTGGTCATTTATGATAATATTTATAAAGAAAAGATCCCTAATGGGTCACAACATCAATATAAATGGATTGAGAGCTGACATTCATTGGGTACATGTACATGGTAATACCCCCTCAAGGTCTAAATTTCCAAACAACCACCTATATTATAGGTGTGTCATTTCATTATCAAATATTCATACCAAAATCAAGAGGTTAAAATAATATTACTTATTGTTCCTAGAAACATGGATCAAAGGTCTACTAGTTTCCCATTTTAAGATTATTACCACAACAGGCTAACCACTCACTTTTAACATAAGGCATTAACTTTTAAACTAGATTCATGCCTAAAAGGAAACTATGATCTACCACTTTCCCTTCCAGTTCAAGAAACATAATGAGTATACAACTGATACCTATAGGAAATTACCTTTTTCATATTTAATGAATCTCTCAAGGAAACATTGGTATTAACCTTTACTCGAGGATTCTTCATTACTAGAATAACCCAAAGATTTTAATTCATCCTTTTCATAAATTTATGTTTATATAACATTTAAAAGGATCAATTATTGGAAACTTCATAAATCAATGGTTTAAAAGAAAGAATTTTAGAACTGTTCTTAGCAATATATTTACCTGAAACTATGCAACATTGTGCAAGTTATTTCATAATTTCCTTTAAAACCATTATTTATCGATGGTTCTCATAATTGGGGCCAATTAAAAAAATTCATTTCATACTATAGGGGAAAATACTCTTTATGTTGTAATTAAAAATTTAATTAACTATAACCTCATAATGATCAATATTATAAGAATATAGATGGTCTTTTATCATTTTAAATAGGTTCACTTTAGTAAGATTCCACCATACATTTATATGTAACATCATATAAATGGTTGCTGACACTTTAAATAACTATATCATATAACAAAAAAATTCCCTAAAGGGGTTAAGTACTAACGTATATAAAGAATAAAGGTATACTATGAGGTTCCTATAAAGAAAACATAGGTTTGGTTATATGGGAATCCATTCACAATTTATGGAGTTAATGCTCTATAAATTACAATTGGCATCCGATTTTAGTGAAACCCATAACAGTTTTAATTTCAAAACACCCGAAGTGGTTTTATATCATAGGCATGAAAATGATAAAGTTCACTTATAAGGGCTAAATAAATCATATAAGGATTCAGTAATATGGGTCATCATTCTCATGTTTAAATGTACTTACATATATAAGTTTCAATTGGAACCCTATTTAATTGACATCCATTTCCCTCAATAATTTCAAGTTTAAAAGTTTATATATATATATATATCATGGCTCAATTATATGCCTCCTTAATTACCAAATTTCAAGGTCCTATTTCGAATTAGTTTCAATTGGCATTTTATGTAACTGAATTAAGTTTTAAACTATTTTAGTCTCAGAATAAAATGTATATATATGATGGTTTGATTATATGTGTCACCCTTTCCAATATATGAAGTCCCATACAATTTATAAATTTCTATTGGCACCCATTTAATCACCATACCAAATATTTCAACCCATGAAACTAATAGTCCATGGCCCAAAAATGTCACAACAGGTTAATTAATGTGTCAACATCAAGATATATGAGAAAACACCATTTAGTTTAGTGGAGAAACATTAATAACTATTGACCTCACCTATTTTGATAATACCAATTATGCTTTCACAAGATTTGATAATCCCAAATAATATTTATCTATATATTAATTATTTCAATCTATGACAGTCTATTATCAAGATGATAACAATATTAAAATAGTCCTTGAAATACGTTAATCAATGTTTATATATGTTTATATGAGTTTTGTAATTAATCCTAACTCAATCGGATATGTTTTGCATAAAACAGATAAGTATTAAAGTCACTAAACTGCTTATAGCTACTGATACAGATCTACCAGTACTTAGTCTACCGATAGATTTAGTCTACCGATAAACAAAGGTTACCGATAGACTGAATAGACAGAGTCACTGATATGCAGAGTTACCAATATATGTAAATCTACGGATACAGACAACTACTGAAAGAAGCTACTAATAGAAGCTATCGATAGATGCTAACCGATAGAACAAGTCTTTCGGTATGAATAATTCTACCGATATACACTCCATTGGTACAGAACGGAGCTACCGATATGTACAGACTAAAAGTCTACTGATACAAGCTACCGTTACACTAGAGTTACCGACAAAGTAAGTCTACTGATATATAGAATCACCGATATAGAATGAAGCTACCGATACAAAGTAGAGCTACCGATAGAACAAGATCTGCCGATAGAAGGAGTCACCGGTATATAGAGCTAATGATATAAGATCAAACAGCTACCGATACCAGGAGCTACTGGTACATGATCAAAGAGCTACCGATAGAAGGTCACTGTTACATAGAGTCAACCACTACCTATAGAAGGATATTGATGAAAGACTGACCAATCAAACTCTATACTCTAAATATTATTTATTTATTATGTAATGGTTACATTTGATGTTTTTAATGCAATTAATGAAATTTAATGTTAGTTCTTGGCATGTCAGGGAACCGTACCTAGTACCCATGAAAAAGGTAATCATTCTTTTTACCGGAGTTGAAAACTATAAAATGAAGGATAAAGACCGAACAGTATAGAACAAAGAAGGAACGTAAAGGGTGTAAAAGGAAAGGGTTGAACATCATTGAAACATGGTTCATTCACACAAAAGAAAAAAGATACATTCATACTAGAAGATCACTGGACACACATGAAGCCACTCATTCTAGAGGGGAACACAAGCTGCATCTTGAGTGAAGAACCACAACGAACTCTTAATGCACTCGAGCTGATAAAGCTTAACCAGGAAAAAAGGAAGAAAACAACCCTCTGTTTTTCAGACAAAAAACAGAGAAGGACTCAGAAGCATTTCTGATAGACCAAAAGAGTTAGGAGCTGCACTTCACATCACTAGAGCATTCTAAAATCTTATCTATTATTTTATTGGTTCTTTTATTTACATTTCTAGCAGTGTGTGAACTCTGTATATTTCTTACACACACTGTCTCCTATGCTAAGCTGGAGGATTTTTAAATCCTCATTCAAACTCTATAACTCCCTTGTTTCCCACTGTGGACAGTGGTAGAGGTCAAGTAAGACCTGGACAGCCTGTGAGCTGTTGTTGGTTTTCCCACGTAGAACTATGGTAGAGGTCTTTGTACCTGGATAGTGTATTCACTGTTGTTTACCCCGATCCAGTGTGTGGATGAAATTTATATATATTATTTGAGAGGACCAGGTCTCGGCTTGAGAATGAACCTCTTGGTTACATCTGTTGTGCATTTTAGTTTAAGTCTAAAGTATTCTATATATTTTACATTTTTATACTAATTACTTTGAAATAAAATTTGTTTTAATGTTACTTTGATAGTTAAATTATCAAGTGTTTATACTTATTGTGAACCAGCGAGTTAGTTTAAAAAGTTAATTTAATCTTCTGATTAAATTAACTGAGACCTAATCAATCTTTGAGAAACTAATTAAACTTTTACAATCTGTATAAATTCACTACAGTTTAACTTGTTTTTAAATAGGTCGATTTTAAGAGAAATATTTTTAACAGAATTTTTTATTAGAACTCAATTCACCCCCCCCCCTCTTGAGTATCCACTCCGACCAACATTTGGTATCAGAGGGTTTTTTTAATTATCAAAGTTTTCAAAATACTCTGTTTTTATAACTGTGATTTTAGTTGAATCTTTAAAGATCTTAAATTTCGGTTAGTTCTAAATTTTATCTCTTTAAATATATTCTCTAAAATCTATTTATGGACAATAGACTAGAAGGTTCTACTACCAACCGAACACCTTTCTTTAATGGTACAAATTATGCTCAGTGGAAACTTAAGATGAAAACTCACTTAAAGAGTATGGGATTTGATATCTGGACTACTATAGAGAGTCAATATAAAATTCCAAAAACTAAAATAACAACTTGGGATGATCCTACTAAAACAACTTGAAATAATAATTGTAAAGATATGAATGCCCTGTATTTTTCTCTAGGAGATGAAGATTTTAATAGAATATCTGCTTGTAAAACTACTTATGAAATATGGGACACTTTGGCTATTTCCCATGAAGGAACAACCAATGTTAAAGAAATGAGATTAAACACTTATACTATTAAATATGATAATTTTAAAATGAAGACTGATGAACCTATCTCTGACATGTATCTCAGGTTTAATGATATTGTCAATACTATGAGCTCACTTGGAAAGGCTGTTCCAGCAAAGGAACAAATAATGAGAATATTGAGATGTCTACTGAACCGATGGAGAGGAACTTATGTTTCAATCAGAGAATCATGTGATATTGGTGCTTTACCTGTTAAAGAGATTATTAGTAAGCTTATGATGTATGAGGAAGAACTCAAGGTTAATAAGGATGAAGATGACGAACCCAAGAGAAAATATGTGGCATTTATGTCTACTGCTTCAAAAAGCAAGGGCAAGGAGAAAACTCCCATACAAACTGAAATCTCAACAAGTGAAAGTTCAGAATATGATAGTGATGCTGAGATGGATCAAATATCAAGAAGATTTAAAAAGTTCTATAGGAAGAAGAATTTTGTCAGAAAATCAAATTACAAAGGAAAATATGACAACAAAGGTCATTAGAAGAAGGACTAGAAGAAGCCTGATAAAGGTGATGAGATTATCTGTTATGAGTGAAAAAGGAAAGGACATGTAAAAGTAGACTTTCCAAAATTGAAGTTCAAGCAGAAACATGACTACAAGGACAACAAGTATAAGAAAGAAATGAAAGCAACATGGAGTGCTTCAGAAGACAACACAAGTGAATCAGAAGTTTCTGATTCTAAAAAGAATCGTTCCAACATCTGTTTCATGACCAATACTTGTGAGGTACTTGTTTCCCCTATGCTGAATGATTATTACTCCGGAACTAATTCTGATTCTGAATCTGAAAACATGTCAAGTGAGGAACTGTTTGAATACTGTAATATGATAGAAGAGAACTGTAATGAACTTAAGGACAAGTAAAAAGCCTTAAATAAACAACATGCTTTATCTAGCACTGTTAAATCTTCCCTTGAAATTGAAAAAGAAAAGAATGCTCAATTTCTTAAGGAAAATACTGAACTGAAATTGTCTAATCAGAAACTGAGAAAGGACTTAGAAAAATTCGCAAATGGAAAATATACCCTTACAAAAATTATAGGTAAACAAGTGGCACCAAAGTACACTACTGGTTTGGGATACCAACCTGGATAGAGACAGTTTACCAAAAATAGATTTATTCTTAAATCTGGAAAAAATTCTGCTAGTTATAGTTCTAGAAATTCATATGCCTCAACTAGTTATTCACATTGTTATAGATTAAATAAAGTTTTTCTTTCAAAATATATTGATTCTGTAAATTATTTGAGACCTATAAGACAAATTTGGGTACCTAAATCTTTACTTGCTAACCTTCCTGGACCCAAGAAAATCTGGGTACCAAAATCATTCTCTGTTTAAAACTGTTTTGTAGGAGACCTGCTTAAAGAGTTCTCACAATAAGGTATGGTACTTGGATAGTGGATGTTCAAGGCACGTGTCTGGAGACTATTCATTCTTTAAAAGATTAATAAAGGATGATGGAGGCTATGTCACCTTTGGTGATAATTCTAAAGGAAAAATCATCAGCCTGGGCCAGATTGGTAACATTAATTCAGTTTTAATTTATAATGTTTTTTTTGTTGATGGACTTAAATATAACCTGTTGAGTATTTCTCAGTTATGTGATGATGGATTTAATGTTAAGTTTGAAAATTATTCTTGAAATGTTTTTAACTCTAAAAATACTTTAGTATTTTTTGCCTTGAGAAATGAAAATGATTATGCTGTTGATTTTAATTCTTTAGCCAAGCAAAATATTACTTGTTTAAATGCTTTTCATAAAGAATCCTGGCTTTGAAATAGAAGATTAGGACACTGCAACATTTATTCACTTAGAAAATTGACTAGGAAGAACTTAGTTAGAGACCTACCTAAACTTTAATTCCCAATTGACAAAGTTTGTAATCCCTGTCAAAAGGGAAGGAAACATAAAGATTCTTTTAAATCAAAGAAATAAGTTACAACTTATCAACCTCTCGAGTTAGTTCACATGGATTTGTTTGGACCTTCTAGAGTTTCTAGTTTAAATGGGAAGAACTATGTCTATTTCCTAGTAGATGACTTTTATAGATATACTTGGGTATACTTCTTAGCTCAATAAAGTGAATCTTGTTCTTATTTTGTCAAATACTCCAAGTCTATAGAGAACCTTAGTAGTCTTAAGATTAAAACCCTAAGAAGTGATCATGGATGTGAGTTTGAAAATCATGAGTTTGAATCTTACTACTCACATAATGGCTATAGTCATAACTTTTCTCCCCCTAGAATACCTCAGTAGAATGGTGTAGTAGAAAGAAGAAATAGAACCCTTCAAGAAATTGCCATAACTATGCTTAATGAGTATGACCTTCCTATTTATTTCTGGGCTGAAGCTGCGAATACAACTTGTTATATTATCAATAGAGTCTTGATTAGACCTGTTCTTAAGAAGACCCCTTATGATCTATAGAATAATAGAAAACCTAAAGTTAGTTACTTTAGAGTCTTTGGCTGCAAAGTCTTTATCCTAAATACCAAGGATAATCTTGAAAAATTTGCTTCCAAAAGTGATGATGAAATTTTTCTTGGTTATTATTTAACTAGAAAATCCTATAGAGTCTTTAACAAAAGAACCAAATGTGTGGAAGAATCTGTTCACATCAAATTTGATGAAACTGATCCACATGAACCTAAGCTTTCTCGTGAAAATCTTGAAGAAGATTTGACTGTTCTAGACCTTAATGATAAAACTAAAGAACCTACTGTAAAAACATCCATTTCTTGACATATTCCAGAATCTTCTTCAATAGAACCCGAACTCAGAGAAGAGCATGAAATTTCTAGTCCTACCTTTACTAGATCAAATAGGATTATAAAGAATCATCCTTTGAATGATTTTTTTGGTAATCTGGATCATGGGACACAGACTAGAGATTCTCTAAGAAATCATGTTGAACATCAAGCATTTCTTTCACAGATAGAACCTAAAAATTTCAATGATGCAATCAATGATGAATTCTGGGTAATTGCTATGCAAGAAGAGTTAAATCAATTTGAAAGAAAAAAAGTCTGGGAATTAGTTGACAGACCTAAGGACACTTTGACAATAGGCACTAAATGGGTTTTTAGAAACAAATTCCATGAATCTGGAAACATATTTAGAAAAAAAGCTAGGTTAGTTGCACAAGGATATAGTCAATAGGAAGGTATAGAATATGAGGAAACCTTTTCCCCTATAGCTATATTATAAGCTATTAGGATCCTACTTGACAATTCTTCTCATCTGAATAATGGATGTCAAAAGTGCTATTCTAAATGGTTTTATAATTGAAGATGTTTTCATTGAACAACCACCTGGATTTACTAATCCTCATTTTCCAAATCGAGTTTTCAAGCTATCCAAAGCTTTATATGGTTTGAAACAAGATCCAAGAGCCTGGTATGATAGACTTAGTAATTTTCTTATTTCAAAAAGTTATACTAAAGGGATTATTGATCCAACTCTTTTTATTAAAGGAATTTCTAAAGATTTTTTAATAGTTCAAATCTATGTTGATGACATTATTTTCGGATCTTCTAAAAATTCTTTATGTACTGATTTTTCAAAGAGTATGCAAAATGAATTTGAAATGATTTTAATGGGAGAACTCAAATATTTTCATGGATTTCAAGTTTTTCAAAATGAAAATGGTATTATGTTGAATCAAAGTAAATATACCAAGGATCTTTTAAAACATTTTGGTTTGGATAGTATTAAGGAAAGTGATACTCTAATGAGTACTATCTGAAAATTGGATACAGATGAAACTAGGAAACCAGTGGATCAAACCAATTACAGAGGTATCATTGGAAGCTTACTTTACCTTAATGCCAATTGACCAGATATTATGTTTAGTGTGTGTATGTGTTCAAGATTTCAAGCTAATACAAAATAATCTCATTTACTTGCTGTTAAACGAATTTTTAAGTATCTTAAACATACTGTAAATTTAGGTTTATTTTATCCAAAAGGAAAATATTTTGAATTAATGTGTTATTCAGATACTGACTTTGCTAGTTGCAAGATGGATAGAAAAAGCACATCTGGAACATGACATTTATTAGGGAAATCCTTAGTATCTTGGTGTAGTAAGAAATAGAATTATGTAGCTCTGTCCACTGCCGAAGCAGAGTATATAGCTGCTGGTAGTTCCTATGCACAAATTCTGTGGATGAAACACACTCTTTTGGACTATGGATATAATTTTAAGCATGTTTCTATTAACTGTGATAACACTAGTGCAATAAAAATTTCGAAGAACACTATATCTCACTCCAGGACCAAACAAATTGATGTACGACACCACTTTTTGAGAGATCATTACCAAAAGGGTGATATTACTCTTGAATTTATAGGTATTGAACATCAATTAGCTGACATATTCACAAAACCTTTAAGTTCGGATAGGTTAAGTTACATTAGACATGAGTTAGGGATGATTAAACTTGATCGGTAGGTACCTCACCGATGTAAAAACCTCACCGATGTACCTCACCGATGTACAAACCTCACCGATGAGAAAATCGCACCGATGTACAAACATCACTGATGTGAAAATCTCACCGATGTACAAACCACACCGATGTACAAGCCTCACCAATGTGAAAACCTCACCGATGTGTGAACCTCACCGATGTGAAAACCTCACCGATGTAAAACCTCACCGATGGACCTCAATGATAGGAATTCTCACCGATGAACCCTACTGATGAGTACGTGCTGTTTTAAACTTCTTTCTACCACCAGAATCTAAATCATTTTTACTTATGATATTTTAATTATTTATTTTATGATTCCTAAATGATAACACTAAGTCATAGTTACTTCTCAATCCACCGAGCCTCAAACCCTTTACCCTCAAACCTTAGCTCCTGAATCTCTTGAAAAAACCTAAATCCCTCGAACCAGTGATGGAAAAAACCAAACTCCCTACCATCAGATATGACTTTGAAGAGCCGAATGCGAAGAAATAGGAGACCAAGCCCGAAACAAGTGATAGTGTTGGTATAACAAGATCAGGAAGGTGGCCAGTGAATCCTCATTTTCAAAATAGAGTTATTGTAATCGAAAAAGAGCTGTGTGTGGAATTGTTGTTGGCTAGAAAATCATTAGTTCTTGAGGTGCTGGAAGATCAGAAGTGGGTAGATTTGTTTTCGAACAACAATGGTCCCTACTATCTGAAGCTAGTGAAACAATTCTATGAGTTTGTGAGTTTTGAGAAATCAGAAGATGAGAACCGAGTGATTTCTTTTGTGAATGGAAAGGAGATATATTTTTCATCCGTTGAGTGGGCTGAGTTCCTGAAGGTTCCACACGAAGGTGTTTTTGGATATGTCTCGAAAGACATAACCCCTACAAGTGATATATTCGATTATGAAATTGCCCTAGAAGAGCTCATCGATAGTGGAAATCAAATAAAAGTGGTAAGTGGTGGATGTTATAATGGATGGAGAGAATAGATTGCTATTAAAATTTGTTCATAATGTCTTAATAACAAGGAGAGGGGACTTTGAGAATTTAAGATATCAAGATATCTATCTCCTACATCTCTTGAGACATTGTGTGAAATTGAATCTGTGCAGATTTCTAATGTTTCAAATAGAGGAGATGATCAGACCTAAGTCAAAAACCAATGCCCTATTCTTTTCCAACTTTATCTCAGTAATGATCAAAGTGAAAGGAGTAGTTGAGTCTCAAGATGAGACAGTGGCAGTAAAGAATAATTTTTGTATCACAAGCATAGTTTGCAAATATATGAAGATAAAATGGAACCCATAGAGAGGATAATGGGTTAATGATGACAAGAAAGTGTATGATAAATTAAATCATGTGAATCATACTTCAAGGCCTAAGGATGTGAGGGATCTAGGTCTAGGACCTGATGAAGAAGAACCTGAGTATAGTGATGAGACTGATGAAGAGGAGACTTCTATGGCTGATGGAAGGGATCCAGACTTGCCTCCAAGTCCTACTGCTGAATTTGTGTCTTCAAAAAAGTAAGCTTTAGAAGAAGAAGAAACTTATGCTAATGAGGAAGACTAGCCAGTCCCTGAGAATGAAGAAGAATGGGAGAATGAATCTGAAGCATCTGATTTAGTTTGCTTAAGTCTAAGTCCATTTATTGAAAGCTCGGTTGTGCCTGTTAAGGAAGTAGTGGGTGAGATGGAAGGACTTGTGCCTAATCTAGAGGAGCCTCCTTCTGTTGCAGCTGTTGTAGAGATGGAGCTGATAGTAGAAGATTCTTATGAGGAAGAAAGACCTGCTGAGAATTCTCTTTCTATACCAGAGAATTCACCAGTTGAGTGGGAGCATCAAACCATATGTGGTAGTGTTTTAGTGTCTGTTGAAATTGAGGATTGGGAAGAAGACCCAGGTTTTGTGGTTTGTGGATTGGACTATCCCGATTCTGATAATGAGGCATCCCTCAATAGACCAAAAACAAATTATGATATTCAGACTGAGTTGTTACCTGAAGATGTGGTCAGAATGTATGATCTGGACAAGCTCAAGTGTGATCTCAAAATCAGTTTTGTGGAAGAAATAAAGAAAATTTATGCTTCACTGGTGTCATCCATTCAATCGATTATGAATGATTCAATGACCATTATAGCATCTGAAAAAGGACCTGTCTTGGTTTCTCCTACTGATATGATCACCAGGGATGACTTATCTTCCTTAAAGGCTGAGATGAAGGAGTTGTTGAGTAATTATGTTGCTGGGTTAAGGAGTCACTTTGTTGAATAATTGAGCAACTTGGAAAAGTCCTTTGAACTCTCTCTCGGCTGTAATGTCTCTACCTTTTTGGAATAGATAGTGGATGACGTTACAGCTTTCCAAAATCAAGTATCTAGACTGGAAGAGGATGTGGAAGCTCTTAATAAATCTGTTATCTCTTTAGAATATTATATGATTTCTAAATCCCAAGAAGATGAAGATTTAGCTTATGTCAAAGGTGTTGTGAGTCAGATGGTATCAGTGTTTGAAGGTTTTAAAACCTCAATGAAAGATCTTGTTAACACCTAAGATTCCCAAGTCAAAAATCTCATCAGTGGGTTGACCAAAAACTTCAAGGAAATAGTAAATTTCTATGTTGGTTCTCTTTCCTCCAGACCTTCAATTGAACTAAACCAAATTCAAGCTATGATGAAGGAGGAGCTTGGTTCAGCGTCAACCAGTGGCTCTGTGGACTCATCTAACCTGGTCAAAGTGGTGATTTCTACTAGAGATTCAACTAGAGAAATAATGAATATTGTCCAAGACTATATGAGAGAAGCTTCTGCCTCTCAGAAAGAAGTGAAAGAAAAGGTAGACTAATATTTTCAAAGGATTTATACCAAAAACCAGCTCAACAATAATTTCAATCTCATAATAAAAAATATGAAGATGCCACCAGTTAATCAAGACTTCAGAGAGCAAGTCAACAAGCTAAGAGAACTGACTCCAGCCTTGGAAAAATTCACAGAGAAAAAGGATGATTTCATATCTTCTATAGAGAGAGGAGGAGAAATAATTATGGATTTCAGAAATCTTTTGTTGCCTTTCTTGCATGTCGATTCTAGGACAATGATTATACCTCCATCTTTACCTTCCTCTTCCTCTACTGCTTCTCCTGTTCAGATGAATCCAACCCAAGATATTAGAAGCCTCACTCCTATGATCACTCAGAGGGCTACTCAGTACAAACCATGAACAGTTTCAGTCACTCAGCCTCCTGTGATCATTTCTGGAATTCCTAATCCTTCACCTGCATCCACAGTGTCTGAATCCTCTTCTGATCCAAAGGGAAAATCTCACATTGAGGACATGGATTGAATAGGTGTCTAAGATATTTTATATAAATCCCTTGTATTTTGTTTTATTTCCTTGTACCTTTTTGCCACATAAAATACAAATGGTTGTCTTTTCTTTCTCATTTTGTTCCTTTTCTCTTTTTTGTTTCCCAATTTTTGATTATCACAAAGGGGGATAAATATTATAAGGAGAGAAACATTATATCCGGGAATAATAACTCTTATGCAAAAGGGGGAGAAAAATTATCTAAGGGAGAGCTACTATGCTTTGTAAATATAACCTTTGGTACCATTGCATTTAATTCTATCTCTAGTACATTACATATTTCACATCTTATTTTGTATTCTCTCATATAATTGGATTTAATGATATACCCTCTGATACAATTACTCATTATTTTAAAACTATAATATCATAAGTTTTGATTATAAAAAAGGGGGAGATTGTTGACCTCACCTGTTTTGATAATCTCAATTATGCTTTCACAAGGTTTGATAATCCCAAATAATATTTATCTATATATTAATTATTTCAATCTATGAAAGTATATTATCAAGATGATAACAATATTAAAATATTCCTTGAAATACATTAATCAATGTTTATCTATGTTTATATGAGTTTTGGAACTAATCCTAACTCAATCGGATATGTTTTGCATAAAACAGATAAGTATTAAAGTCACTAATATTCTTATAGCTACTGATACAGATCTACTGGTATTTAGTCTACTGATAGACTTTTTCTACCAATAAACAAATGTTACTGATAGACTGAATAGAAAAAGTCACCGATACACAGAGTTACTGATATTTGTAAATCTACCGATATAGACAGCTACTGATAGAAGCTACCGATAGATGCTAACTGATAGAACATGTCTTCCGGAATGTATAAGTCTACCGATATACACTCCATTGGTACAGAACGGAGATACTGATATGCATAGAAAAAAAGTCTACTGATAAAATCTACCGTTACACTAGATTTACCGACAGAGTAAGTCTACCGATATACAGAGTCACCGATACAAAATGAAGCTACCGATACAAAGCAGAGCTTCCGATAGACTAAGAGCTACCGATAGAAGGAGTCACCGGTATATAGAGCTACTGATACAAGATCAAACAGCTACCGATACCAGGAGCTACTGGTACATGATCAAAGAGATACCGATAGATGGTCACTGTTACATAGAGTCAACCGCTACCTACAGAAGGCTACTATTGAAAGATTGACCAGTCAAACTCTATACTCTCAATATTATTTATTTATTATGCAATGGTTAAATTTGATGTTTTTAATGAAATTAATGATATTTAATGTTAGTTGTTGGCATATTAGGGAACCATACCTAGTACCCATGAAAAAGGTAATCATTCTTTTTACCGGAGTTGAAAGCTATAAAAGGAAGGACAAAGACCGAACAGTATAGAACCAAGAAGGAACGTAAAGGGTATAAAAGGAAAGGGCTGAACAACATTAAAACGTGGTACATTCACCCAAAAGGAAAAATCTACATTCATATTTTAAGAGCACTGTACATACACGAAGCCACTCATTCTAGAGGGGAATACAAGCTGCATCTTGAGTGAAGAACAACAATGAACTCTTCATGCACTCGAGATGATAAAGATGAACCAGAAAAACAGGGAAGAAAACAACCCTCTGTTTTTCAGACAATAACCAGAGAAGGACTCAGAAGTATTTCTGATAAATCAAAAGAGTTCAGAGCTGCACTTCACATCACTAGATAATTCTAAACTCCTATCTATTATTTTAGTGGTTCTTTTATTTACATTTTGAGCAGTGTGTATACGCTGTATATTTCTTACACACACTGTCTCCTATGCTAAGCTGGAGGATTTCTAAATCCTCATTCAAACTCTATAACTCCCTTGTTTCCCTCTGTGGATAGTGGTAGAGGTCAAGTAAGACCTGGACAACCTGTGAGCTATTGTTGGTTTTCCCACATAAAATAATGGTAGAGGTCTTTGTACCTGGACAGTGTATTCACTGTTGTTTACCCTGATCCAGGGTGTGGATCAAATTTATATACATTATTTGAGAGGACTAGGTCTCGGCTTGAGACTAAACCTCTTGATTACATCTGCTATGCATTTTAGTTTAAGTCTAAAGTATTCCATGTATTTTACATTCTGCTGCTAATTACTTTGAAATACAATTTGTTTTAAAGTTGATTTGATAGTTAAATGATCAAGTGTTTATACTTATTGTGAACCAGTAAGTTAGGTTCAAAAGTTAATTTAATCTTCTGATTAAATTAATTGAGACCTAATCAATCTTTGAGAAACTAATTATACTTTTACAATCTGTATAAATTCACTACAGTTTAACTTGTTTTTAAATAGGGGGATTTTAAGAGAAATATTTTTAACATATATTTTTATTGGAACTCATTTCACCCCCCCTCTTGAGTATCCACTCCGACCAATAATAACCAATCATATATCATAACTATAAAAATATATGTTATCAAGGAGTAAACAGTTCTAGTGTGTAAGAAAGATATCATAGAATCATCATGTATGTATAATCATGTTAAATTTCATGTGAATCTTATGTTCCTGAAATGATTCATGAATGTACCCTGTCTCTTTCCAAACCAGACCATGAATTAAATTCCATAAATCAGTAACTAGTAGAAGTACATCAATTAATAAATATTAAATTATAAACAACTATAATAATGAATCATCATGAATAACAGTCACATGCCTGACAACTTGATCATTCCCATGTGTGTTGGGTGGCTAGACCCAAACATGAGAAATTTACAAAGTGTCGACACATTACTAGACTCCTATATACCATCCAAGATAGTAATAAAAATAATACAAGAACCTTTGGTACCATGTTGTTATAAGGTAATAAAATGGTTCCATTGGCTGATTGACTAAGTGGCCTCATGTGTAACTCCTCATACACCAGAGGATACTGACTAGTAATGAGGATCTAATTGTGGTATAGTGGGGAGACATTACCATATGGATTAGTGATAAATATAGTGGAAAAAATAAGGAATATTACAAAAATAGAAGAAAGATAAAAACACTATATAATATGGAAAGTTCCAAATAAACATCTATACATGAACATACTATAACATAAATACAAACATCCAAGCATACAAAAAATACATACTAAAAGAATAAAATGAATACAATGAATAGATAAATAAAAGGACTCCAACTCCAGGAGGCATCCTGAGTACATACACAACCACTACTACCAAGCCCCCATGTCTAGTCCTGGTCCATAAATAAAAACACCACAAAGCATAGTCATTTCCCTAACCTTCAACTAGGAGATCTTTCTAAGAACCAATCAGCCGCCTAAATAGGGTATGAGTAAAACTCAGTAGGCCACCACCAACAATGTAGAATTTAAATCCAATTTTTGAATATAAAATTATGCATTGTGCAGGTATATCAATAGTAAATTAGTAAAGTAATAGTGTATATATAACCATGTTTAGATTAGGTTCCTCATAGAACACCAGGCCAACTATACTTACTTCTGCCTATGCAGGATGTCTCTAAACAAGATAATATTAAGTATAAATATGACCCATGGCTATAACCCTAGGTTTCTTTATTTAACACTATTCATGTGTGTACAAATAAGGAACCAAGGCATCCATATGTAGTAATGATCATATAAGGTTATCCAGTATCTAAGGCATCATGATTTAGTA
Organism: Viscum album; assembly: GCA_963277665.1. Lineage (NCBI taxonomy): Eukaryota > Viridiplantae > Streptophyta > Magnoliopsida > Santalales > Viscaceae > Viscum > Viscum album. The sequence goes on along the minus strand of OY728155.1, from coordinate 601,591,737 downwards.
ATTTAAGTAAAGCACTTAATAATCAATCACAACATTATTCACTTATCCTCTGAGCCAATATGAGGCATTCCATATCAAGAATCCAGGTATATCCCAAGGCTTAACATATCTATTTAACCTATGAGACCATCCCAATAATTCCACATAAGTAATATAGGTATCACTCTATGAGTATTAAAAGTTCCATCTAAACATATGAGGTTGTCTAGGGAATTATTTATATGAAACGTAAGTGTCGCCCAAGGAATAAACTAATCCCATTTAACCTTTGTTCCCATCCAAGGAATTCAATGTAAAGAATACAGATATCATACATATTCTAATGCAGATCATATAAAATTTGAGCCCATCCAATGCACTTTTCATAAGGAACCCAAGTATCAATTAAGGTGTAACATCATTCACAAGTCCCATAAGGCCTTCCATAGAATTCTCTATTAGGAATCCTAGTTTCACTCAAGCCTTTATATTAGTCATATGAAATGTTTTCCTATAAATGGATTTTCGTGTTAGGAACATAGGTATCACTCAATATGTAATATCATTCGTAAGTTATATGATCCCATCTATGTCATTCCATAATAGGAATCTAGGTATCGCTCAAGGTGTTATGTCATTAATATGCCCAATGAGACCATCCATGGAATTACAAGTTATGAAATAAGGTATTTCTCACAATATCACATATATAAAGGCACTTTATACTTAATAATTAATATATCCCATGATGAATATAAATTCTAGTTTACAATTCAAGAAACACCTTATATCATTTAATTCATAAATGCCAATAATGGAAAGTGACATGGTCTTACCATTCACTCTTTATTTAATCCCATTTATCCAAGGGAATAATTAAAAATATAATAAGGTACAAAAACATGGATTCAATATTATTTTCCCATTTTAAATCATTTAAATTTCGTTATAATTTTATATATTCTCCTTTCATTAACAAGAACAATTGGCCAAGTGCCATGGTCTAACCATTCAAATTTCTATAATCCCATTTTAAACATTCACCAGCAAGTGGTGATGAAGGAAAAGCATCTCATACATTCCATTTTAAAACTTTTGACCATGTTCATTTGATCATTTAGTCACTTTCATACTCAAGGATGAACCAAACACACCTTAGTGGTGTTTTGGTCATAAGGAAAAATATTCACCGAAGCATATGATCGAACCCACCCATGGGGTGTCTCAGGTTAATGCCATCAAACTTTAACCATGTATATGGGTGTCAAAGGATGTATAAGAAATTTCTAAGTAATAAATTTATGGTATGTACTACTTTAGGAGAAATGTGTGGAATTTACATCATATGGTATAAGGAAAACATATTATAAACATGCAAGAATTTAAGGAAAAATCCATAAGCCACCAACCCCATTTTTATGAAACCTTACTCAACCATTATAAGGATTTTATTCAATACATAATTAGAGGAATTGAAAATATAGGAAAACACCCAGAAAATAGGGCATATGAGATTACATGGAAATAAAATTTGATATGGAAAGAGAAAACAAGATAAGAGGGAAGTGTAATCATAGACTAATTGAGTGATATAAAACATGACAAAAAATTCTTGATTCTGAGTATGAATGATGGAGTTCTCATCATCCCTAGGAGGAGATCCTATGGAGGATCTCCCAATAAGGGGGATGCGTTTCTGGGATAGATGGAGAAAGAGAGGAGGAGGCTTAAAGAAGAGGGGTAAAATGGTAATTTACTTACCTTTTAAGATATTCATGGTTTGCCACATTGTTTGGATAACCATGTGCTAACCATGTAGAGCCACTGTCCAAGGACACCCACACCATGCATGGTTGCAACACATTATTAGACAAATAATACACCAACAATGTGGATCGCCTTGTACACCTACACTAGATTGCACAATTCCCTCTATAAGGCTTCACAATTTCAACAAATTTAACCTCTTAAAAAAACATTCCACATATTTTGGGCTATAAGGTTATACAAATCATTTTACAACTGTTCGCCACTGTCTGTTTCTCCAAAAGACTGATTTTTCAAAGTACAATGCTCCCGAAACCCATCTAAAATCCCAATACACTTCCCAGAACATAAATCTCATCCAAAAACAACAATTTTAATCATTAAAACTCCCATAATTTCACTTTTTAAGATACAATTTCAATTCTGCTTGTCCATTAAAAAAACTCAAATTCATTCAAAAAATTTGGACCCATCCAAAACATGGGACATTACACACGTAACACCCTAATATTTTGATATATTATTAACTTTAAATAATTCAACTTTTTGGATATCTTTCTTCACACACAAAATCGAAGTTAAATGAAACTATGTTATATTTAGATGAAAAAAATAAATATTAAGAATGATGGTTAAAACATAGTCTTTCAATTAATAGGAATTAATATAATTAACATATTTATTGAATAATTATTGATGTAAAATAATGGCTAAATTTAATTTGAATTAAATTCAATTAGTATAACTAAAATAACTAAAAAATCATTTTGTTCTTAAAAAAATAATTTTTTAAAATTGGTTTTATATTTAAAAATAATAATTATATTATAATTATAAAAGAATAAAATAGATTGGTAATAAAAATAATATATTACTAATAAATTATTTAATAAATGGTAGGAAATATGGATAAATAATAGTTAAAATTCTAAGAATAAGATATATTCTAATATGAAGAGTTATAAACTTTATTTTAGGATTTTATTTAAATATTTAATAATAAAATTATAAATAATTATTTTTAAAAAATTAACATTAATTTTGGATTAACCATAATAATATTTTATTAATATTATTTTTGGTGTTTTTTTCTTAAATATAGGTTTTATGCGCACAAATTATAAATATAATTTTTCTTATTTATTTTAATTTTATTATATGAAATGGGATTTATATTTAGACTTAGTAGGTATAAATTATTTAACACATAAAAGTCTTATTTTTAGTTATTTTAAATAAATTATAGAGGATAAATATTAATTGACATGGTAAAATTAAAATGGTTGTTTTTAGAGAATTGATTTTATAACTGTTATATAATTTTCATATAAAAAAATTAGACCAATATACTTTAAAATATTAATCTAATATTATTTTAAAATGCATAAAAAATATATAAACACTTATTCAATTAATAATTAATAGGAAATAATGGAAAAAACACATAATTTATTGAAAACATTTTTCTATAAAAACATTTTCCCTAAATCTTATATTTTAATTTTAACTTAAGTTTTATCATATTTATAAATTTAATTAGGTTAAATGGATACTAAATTATTATTAATATTGTGAAAATTTGGTAATAATATTCTTATTATATTTTTTATTAAAAAAATTACCATGGTTAATTTTTAATTAAGATAAGCGAGGGTAAAATGGGTAAATGATGTATCTCAAATTTTTATAAATTAAAAGGTCACAGACACCTTATATAAATACATATTTGGACTTAAAGACATAATAATATGTCTCCGAAAATATTTCTCCACCTAACTCACCTAACTCTCACACAATTATATTCTTATCCCCTACCTAACATTATTTTCCAAACATGTGTCTATCTTTTTCACCCATAAAAGGAGATCACTTTCTCCTACTTCAAGACAAACCTATAGTTCAAAGTTCCCATAAAATTATTTCCTATTTAATTTTTATAGATCCCTTATACATGTTATTAATCCCCTATCCCCAAAAAAGTTCCTCATGTTCTTTAATTCTAAATAATACTTCAAGAGAAGATCCAAATTCTCAATGTAAGTATTACTTACCCTTTTACTTTTATTCTATATAATTCCCTTCCACCCTCATCCAAATCCATTTTATCAATATGTATATAATGAAAAAATTATGCATAATATACTGAAATTTTATTATATTAATTTTATAACCATCATTTATTCCCCTCCATTTTAATTGAACAAATGAAAATGTTGTTCATGTGCACCTGTGAACTACGACCTCCATGAAAGACACATTTTTTTTCATCACCACATTTCAAGAATAGTTATACAAAGTTATTTAAAGAATATATATTATATTTAGTCCATGATTTATATTATTTAAATATAAATTAGTAATTATATAATTAATATTAGAAATAAGAGATTATTGTAACATTAACTTCCTTAAACAATAATACTAAGAGGAAAATATTTTTATTCATACAACATAATATTTTTCACATCCATTGATTATTTATCTAAATAATTAAAATTTTAATATTTCACACTAATAAAAACTAAATAATTTCATTATTATTCTATTATAATGATATTTCAACTAAGAAACCTCAAAATCATCCATTAATCATGGTTGGTTTATGTTTGGGTCGGTTTAACCACCTACTTGAACAATAATATGAATTTATATCATGGATGACTATGAGAACTTATTTACAAGTATAATATGATATAAATATGTAAATAATGGTTTTTTCTTTCATGTTTATATGAATATTTAACTCAATAATTTAGAAAAAAAATTATTGTTCATTATGAATGACTAAAACATGATCTTCATTTGTTTCATCTTTATGGTTTGTAAACAAAAATACAATGGAATTTTTTTTTAGTTATAACTATCATGAAAAATATATTAAATTACCTTTAATTTTCTTGGAATGATTTAACTTTTAAGTATAATTAATACCAACACCATTTTTTCTAAACTAGTTCAAATCTATAAAGAATACTTACACCCAATGCTGAAAATTTGTAAAAACTAAGTAATATATTTGTATATAATTATTATAAAACAATAGTATAAATTTTTATATTTATGAATAATGTTTTTGGGTATGTATTTATTGAACTTAATTTAATTATTTGGGATGTTTTTTTTCAAGTTGAGAATGAATCGAGATCGAGGTAAGGGTTTTCATCTCAAATTACTGTATTTGAGACATATTGGTATTATGAACATAATTCTATTTATGTGGTATATATAATTCCTATTTGAGATATAATATTATGAATTATCTTTTAATAATTTTTTTTAACATTCAATTATAGTCACTCTCTTTCAAGGGCTTTATATTAAAATGTTACTCAAGCTGCCAGGTTTTTCTTGGTTATAACTAGGATTCTTTGAGACATGTTACATGTTATGCACCATGTATCCTTTGTATGAGGTTAAATTTATTTACTATCCCATGAATTTATTATACTCTATTTCCTTTTAATACATGGGGTAAACTAAACTATATCATTTTAGAGTACCATATTTTTGGACATGGATAAAATATGAAGGTTTTTGAACTTTTTCGTTTAATGCATAGTTTGGTTTTAAGTTCAAGATTCAGAAATTAGTTTCAAAAGTTGGGTTCTTTTAAAGTGTTCATAACATGATCGGGTAAGGGATCGAGGGGTTTCCTATATGGAAGGGTGGGTTTTGGGATAACTAGATTAGGTAGTGATGTTCACGCTGGCTGTGCACAGTTAGTCAAAACCATGTGGGTCAACTGTGCATAATAAATCATATGTCCAGAAGTGGATGCACGGTCTGTGCATAGTCTATAAGACCATGAAACTCAACCATATAGTCTAACCAGTTTTTAGTTTTGGGTTAAATTATTTTAATTTAATTCATGGTTGAAATTAATTTAATTAAATGAGTTTTTGGGGGTTTCTTTTAATTAAACTAATGTTGAGAGAATTTAATTAAATGATGTTGAGATGGAGAAGTTATTTAATTAAATTGAGATAAAAATAATTATATTTATTTTAAATAATGTTGATAAGTTGGAGTATTTATTTAATTAAATAGATATTGAGGAATTTAATTAAATGAGGTGAGATGGAGAGTTTTATCTAATTTAATTGAGTTGAATGGAATTTAATTAAGTGATGTGAAATGGGGGTTTTAATTTAATTAAACTAAATATTAATAGAATTTAGTTACATAGAATGAGTTGGAGAATTCATTTAATTAAATTTGGTTAAGGTGAATTAAATTAAATAATGTGTAAATGTGAGTTTGGAGTTTATCAAAGGGGTATAATATTAAAGGGTAATAATAATAATATGATGGTTATTATTATTATTATTATTATATTAATTATTATATTTTAAATTATTATTTTTTAATTTATTTAAGGGAGAAAAGAAGAGGGAGGTACACCAATCCCTACTCCTACAGGGGGCGCAACGCACCCATGGTGCATCACCCATGGGTGGTGCACCACCCTCCTCTCCAGCTCCATCTTCATGTAGCTATCTCTTCTAAAAGCCTTCACAGAAGTTTTCCGTCTCATCGAGGTAGGTCCTTCGATGTATGTTTTGTTCTTCACAATGGCTGTCTCGGTTCTCCTTCTCCTGGTCTCCATTAGGACAAAACCCTAAGGTCCGGGATTGATTCGGTTTCTTCATTTCATCTGATTCTTTGTGGCACAGATGATGTCTATGGACCCATTGGTCCATATTCTGATGACCTCCACCGAAGGAAAAGTGACTCAACTTATTTTTGGTTCACCCATGTCATATTTGGGTAAGTATATATACCCGATAAAAGCATTCTCACTTTTTATTTTGGGTCCTCTTGGCTTCGTTGAGTTGCGGATAATTATTTGTGTGTGCGTTGCTCCTCTCTACACTAATTGTGGGTGTCAGTTGTTGTTGTTAGGTGTTGCGATCAATTCCAAGTACATGCACACATTAATGTGGAAGTTTTCATGCATGATTAGGTTGCAGTTTGAGTTAGAAATCATTGGATTGGACAATTCTTTGAGGCAGGGTTCTAAACTCTGCATAATTAATAAAATGTAGTTTTGTTGATTTATTACTTTTGAAAAAGTTGACTGAAATGTTGGATTAAATTTTATATTGGGGGAATGAGATGATTAATTATGAATTAATTTTATACTAGGAGGTTTTAAAATAGATAACTAATCAGGTGATTAATTATGAGTAATTAATTTTTTTAAGTTGAGATAATTAATTATGAATTAATTATGTGCTGTGAAATGATAATTAATCAAGGAATTAATTATGAGTAACTAATTTGGTTAAGTTGAGATAATTAATTTTGAATTAATAATGTGCTTTGAGATGATAATTTATCGATGAATTGATTATGATATATTAATTTGGTTAAGTTAAAATATTTAATTATGAATTAGTTATGTACTTTGAAATGATAATCAATAGGGGATTAGTTATGAGTAATTAATTTGATTAAGTTGAGATAATTAATTATTAATTAATTATGTTCCTTCAGGTGATAATTAATTGAGGAATTAATTATAAGATATTAATTTGTTTAAGTTGAGATAATTAATTATGAATTAATTATGTGCTTTAAGATGATAATTAATCGAGTAATTATTTATGAGATATTAATTTAGTTAAGTTGAAATAATTAATTATGAATTAATTTTGTTCTTTGAGATGATAATTAATAGGGGGATTAATTATGATATATTAATTTCATTAAGTTGAAATAATTAATTATGAATTACTTTTTTTCTTTGAGATGATAATTAATCGGGGGATTAATTTTGAGATATTTAACTGGTTAAGTTGAGATAATTAATTGTGAACAAATTATGTGTTATGATATTATAATATAGATAAATAACTTGGAGGTTAATTATGAGATATTTATTTGGGATAAGTTGAGATAATTAATTTGTGAATTTATTTTGTTATATTAAAACTATTTTCTTAATATAATTAATTTTGAATTAATTATGTGTTATGATATTATAATATAGATAATTAACTGAGTCTTAATTATGAGATATTGATTTGGGCTAAGTTGAGATAATTAATTTGTGAATTTATTTTGTTATATTGAAATGAATTCCTTGAGGTAATTAATTTGTGAATTAATTATGTGATACTGAAATAGTTTCTTTAGAGATAATTAATTTGTGAATTAATTTTGTAATATTGGGATGGTTTCTAAAAGATAATTATTTTTTGAATTAATTATGTGATATTGATATGGTTTCCATGTAATAATTAATTGTATAATTAATTCTGTAATATTGAGATGGTTTCCATTTGATTAGTTAATTGTTAAATTAACTAGAGAAATTGAAGAGATTAATTAATGGTTGAATTAATTAAATTTATATTAATTATTAATTATTTGTTGAGTTAACTAATGTAATTGTTGTGTTTAACTATTTTTTGAGTTAGTAGTGAATGTGATATTGTTAATTATTTTTTGAATTAATTAACGGACTTGATTAATTAATTTTATGAATTAATTAATGGATGGGATTTTGGGGTGATAAACCTGACATTCTACACCCATAATATAAATATATGTATAATTGATAAATGGGTTGTGAGATAGGGACTGATGCTCCAAATACTCACGGGGTGCTAAGCATAACGTTCTATACCCAGCATGCATAATTTTTTTTGCTTTTATGGGACAAGGACTGATGCTTCAAATACCCATGGTTTGTGAGACAAATACTGATGCTTCAAATACTCATAAGGATGCCAGACATGACGTTCTACATCCATTAATTGATATTGGATTGAGGGTCTAATTGGTAGTACATGAATTGAATTAAATGGTTAATGAAATCTCATATGATGTAATGTTTTTTGAATTGAATATGAGAGGGTTGTGAGACAAGGACTGATAGTCCAAATACTCATGAGGGTGCTAGACATGACGTTCTACCCCAATTAATTGACATTAGACTATGGATCCAATTGGTCATATATAGATTTAATTAAATGGTTAATAAAATTCATTGTAATGTAATGATTTGTGAATTGAATATGAGAAATGGTTCAGACTTAGGCACAATTGAGATAGGTATTGATATATGGGTGTCTAGGGGAACCTGGGGATTTTTGAGGTAAAATAAATAATATCAAATAATAGTTTAAATGGTTTCTTTATGCATTATATATATATAGAGTTCTATTTCATATTATTATTTCCGACAATGAGCTGAAGCAGGTATCTCTGTCAAGTGTCCCTTAGGAACTTTGATAGGTTGTAGTTTATTTATTTGATTCTCTTGTTACTTAGTTATATCTGCACACTGTTTATTTATATTGAATTGTCTATATTGAACTAGACACCGGTGGCCTAGTCCTGCTGAGATTTATATCTTACACCCTATTTGGGCCACCATTGCACTGGGGTACATTATTAGACTTTCTTGTTTGCAAGAATGTGGAATCTTTCTTATGGACGATTACTTGTACTTGGGAGTTAGGAGAAAAGGACCGATCAGGAGCTTAAGATTCTTATAAAGATCACCCTTGTAGATTTTAGTCTTTTCCTTATTTATGTATTGAAATTTAAAGCATGTTTTTTTGTTTACCATTTTTATATATGTGTCATCATGATATGCATGCATTGTATAAACTGGTGTTGGATTATTTTCTTTATAAAATTGATTATTGCTTATATCATCTTATGCTCTTATCTAAATTTAGTATTTCTTATCACTGTACACTCTGAATATGAGGGTATAGTCTCCCCACTGACTATCCTAAGACCCTCTCTACTAGTTGACAACCTTTGGTGTATGGAGAGACATGATTGAGGTCATGTGGTGACCAATTCGGCTACCTGTTCGAGGGTAAGACGGGTCAGAACATTTCAAAGTGTTATCAGAGGGTTTATGTTTTCTTTCTTTTTTCCTTTGTAATTCTATTTTGGGTTGGTATATAGGAGACTATGAAAGTGTCAGTGCATAGTTCATAGTTGTTCCTAGGACTGATCACCCCACATATGAGAAATTACCAAGTGTCCCGGGATGGGAATTTATGTTTATGTTGTTTGGGGTCATAGTTGATATGATTTCACCTTAACTGACTGGTGTATTTTATGTTTCTTATTGATTTTTAGAATTTTAAAAATTTTCCTTGGCCTGATATGGAAAGGAAGTTTCATTACATGCATCATCTTAGTCAATTAGAGATTCACATGTCATTCATATAACATGCCATGTAGTTGCATTAGTAGGATGCCTACTAATTTTGATTGTACGCCTTGGGTAAAATGCCATGTTTTGATATGCTTTAGCATGCCTCTTTATATTGCATGTTTCGGTGATATATTTAACATGCTTGGGTGTTTATATGCCATGTTGACTCTGTTATTATCATGTTTTGATGTTGTACCATTCTTCTGTGTTATAACATGATTTTTTGTTACTTCTTACATTAACATGCAATATATGATTTGATATGTAAATGGATGCATTAGTGAAAATTGATTGATTTCCTTTAGAATGGGATCCAATTTCAGTATAAGGTGTATGAGAGCCTTATAATAGGGAAAATGGTAAATGGAAATTTAATATAATAAATGGGAGCGAAATCCCAGCGGTAAGGTGTATGTGTACCTTAAAGGTGTGCTAGGTGTTTAGGAATGCAACGTGATTGTTCAAACAAGAAATCATGACCTTAGTGGGTTAGCTTGTGTTGTAGTAGCTCCTAATGGCTTCTTAGGGATGAAAAGTTTTTAAGGTGGGTAAATTGTAAAGTCCCATGTTTTTGGATAGGGCTAAAATATGAAAGTTTTTGAAAGTTTTTGTTTACTACGTGGTTCGGTTTTAAATCCAAGCTTCGAAAAGAATTTTCATGAGTTGGGGTCTTTTAAAGTGTTGATAATGAGATAGGGTAAAGGTTCGAGGAGTTTCCTGGATGACTAGATGGATTTCAAAAGAAATAGACCCAACAGTGATGTTCGCACGGGCTGTACGCTGTTAGTAAAAACCGTGCGGGTCAGTCGTGCATAATAAAGCAGGTGTCCAGTAGTAGATGTACAATCTGTGAATAGTCTATCAGACCGTACAAGTCAAACCATATGGTCTACCAAGTTTTTTGTTTCAAATTAAATTAATTAAATTAAATTCATGGTTGAAATAAATTTAATTTAATGAGTTTTTGGGGGTTTATTTTAATTTAATTAGAGTTGAGATAATTTAATTAAATGATGTTAAGATGGAGAAGTTATTTAATTAAATTAAGAGAAAAATAATTAAATTTATTTTAAATAATGTTGATAATTTGGAGTCTTTATTTAATTAAATTGAGGTTTATGAATTTAAATAAATGAGCTAAGATGGAGAGTTTTATTTAATTAAATTTAGTTGAATGGAATTTAATTAAGTGATATGAAATGGGGGTTTTAATTTAATTAAATTGGATATTATGAGATTTTAATTAAATAGAATTAGTTGGAGAAGTCATCTAATTAAATTCGGTTGAGGTGAATTTAGTTAAATAATGTGTAAATGAGAGTTTGGAGTTTATAAAATGGGTATAATATTAAAGGGTAATAATAATAATATGATGGTTATTATTACTATTTTTATTAATATTATATTAATTATTAGATTTTAAATTAGTTTTTTTAAATTTATTTAAGAAAGAAACGAATTGGGAGGCGCACCTCACCCCCTCCTACAAGGGGTGCGAAACACCCATGGTGCAACACCCATGGGTGGCGCACCACCCTTTTCTCTGGATCCATCTTCAAATGGATATATCCTCCCGGAGTCTTCATAGAAGTTTTCCGTCTCATCGAGGAAGGTCATTCTCTGCATGTTTCATTCTTCACATTGGCTGTCTCAACTCTCCTTCACCTAGTCTCTGTTAGGTCAAAACCCTAAGGTCTAGAATTGATTCAGTTTATTCGTTTCTTCTGATTCTAAGTGGTGTAGATGATATATTAGGTTTTTTTGGTCCATATTTCAATTGTAAGGACCTTTAAATTTCATGGAAAAAAATATTCTTAAATACTTAGTAATTTTACGAGTCCACGGTTTCTGACAGCGCCTGATTCCGAGGCCCGGTGTGCTTGGAATCAATTTTTGAAGTTTTGTTCAGGTACATTTAGTAAACGTACGTGCGGGTTTTTCTATCTTTTGAACCATTGCTTGGAATTGAAATCCGAGGGCACCGATGAACTCGTAATGCCAGTATTCGCTTAAGGGGACCTTTACCGCAGTTGCATTTTCTCGGGTGGAGAAGTTAATTTTTGGGGATTTATAAAAAATTAAATAAATTATTGTACACAATTTTATTTATATTTGGTGGTTATTTCCTACAAGGGGAATTTATAGGTGGGGATCACACCCACATAACCTCCCATGAGAGGATAATGTGAGGTGGGTCCCACATGAGCCCCTAACCTTTCAACTTCTCTTAAACCCCCATTAACTCCCCTTCATTTAATTTGACAACTCCTCTCTTTTTGAAATTTAAACTCTCCATCTCCATCTCATTAAGTATGCCAACACAATTAATTAATGACTTCATTAATTAATTTGTGGGTAAACAATTCTTTTCAATTGTTTTGAATTGCATGGAAATTATATTTTTATTGGGGGATGCCTTTCTAAAATAATTTCTTGGAAAATATTTGGTGGTGGAGACTTTGGATAATTGGAGTAGAGCTTCATCCCTCACCAACAAAGAATGTAAGGAATGATATTCTCTTGTTGACCGAGGCAAGAACACGAGGCAATGCTCGTGAGGAACGCCTTCATCCTTTCTTCTTCCTCCGCGTCAAGGGAGAAGACACCGCTCATGAGGAATGTTGTCTACGACAACGACTTCCAAAGTTGACGGGACGACAGTGTTCTCCATGACTCTGTCTTCTGCGATGCCCAACTACAGTGACGCTCATCTTCCACAGATCAACGATGTGCGAAGTCATTTACCGAGGTAGGGGGTTTGATATAATTTTAAGTGAATATTTTGTACCCCATTTTTCATTGAATTTCCAGATTGTCGTTGGCCTTATGATATCGCCTAACACAGATGGTGCAGGCCGAATAAACACGACCTGAAAAACCTCCGATGGTTTTTGAATATTTTTGTCGATGGTGAACGGAGGCAGTGCCAACCGGAGGAAGCACCATCAGCGTGCGGAAGAACTGCGGCCCGCAACTGCGGGCCGCTCGACTAAAGATGAACAGGTCGGCCATAGCCAGCTGGGCTGGAGGAACCGCAGCACCCCATGGCACCACGCTGTGAAAGACCACAACCCGCATTCTATGACAACCCTACTTTTTATTACAACTTAAACATGCTTTATTACATAAAACTTCACTTGATACAACAAAGAAGATCGAGAGGTTTAGTGTCTTTGGGGCTTATGATCATTACATAAAAACTTTAAACTTGAAATACAACATCCTTATTGAAAACTTCCTTTACATGACCACTACATTCCTTCATACTTAGCATTGGATGGGATAACCTGAGTACATGCATAAGAAAAGGGTGAGCTATAAAGCCCAGTAAGGGAGTACACAATGAGTAACATGAGGAGTACAATACATGTTAGGCAATAGGCATATCAATAGAGCATAAGAGAGACATGAACATAAAGGCATGATAAAGCATGATAATCATAACATGGAAATGTGGCAACAACACTTAACATTGAATTAGCATGAGCCAAGGCTCATTGCACATGGAGCATGAGTAAACCCTCATTGCACTTGAAGCACGAGTAAACCCTCGTTGCACTTGAATTAGCATGAGTCAACAATCATTGCACATGACGTATCATGATACTATACTTTACCCAATGCATTGGAGCGCTATAAAGGGCGCACCCTTCTTAAACATTTCATTTCATGCATAAGTGTGCCACATGGATCATAAAACATGGATTCATAAAACATAATCATTTATTCCACGATAAAGGAATGTGGAATTAATACATGAAACTTTACAATCAATAAGTAAATGTGCATAAAGGTGAATACCCTTGATGGAAAAATGGGCATGGTATTCACTACACAATGATATTGGCTTAGAAAATCAGTGTGATTTCGGCAGCGTAACAGCGTGACATAAGAATTCATAAAAAAGTCTGATGAGAGAGAAAGGGGTTCATCATCATATTTACATGTAATGGACAGTAAGAAGGTCATATAGATACATGTCCCAACAATTGAAAAGGAATTTAGATTCATGATACAAAAGTATTGCTTTAATATAAAAGAGGAGAAAAAGGTTCCTTTCGGAATTTCGGCATAGTAACGGGTGTACATGGGAGGCTTTTAATGAGAGAGAAAGGGGTCTCCCATCATTCAAACAATAAAAGGGAAGTATGGTAGAGGTGAGAAACCATACCCCAACATTCATAAATTTAATTAAAAGGGCAATACAACTTAAAGAAAAATTGACAAAAATGAGAAAGGAAGAAAAACCCTTACTTGGAAGTGTGCTTCCAAAGGCTAGAGAGAGGTTTGTGGGAGGCTTCTTGGGAGCTTGGGGCACCTTGAGAGGATTCTAGAGAGAGTAGGGAAGAGGTTGGACGAACTTCAAGGGATTTGGGTGAGGAGGAAGTGGGAGCTTGGGTGGGTTTATAAAGGAGAGGTGAGAGAATTCTTTATTATTTAGGTTTGGGACCCCTTATATTAAAATAATCCAAACCACAAACCATCCCATGGTATTTGCCCATGGTTTATGGAAAAGGAAAGAGGAAAACAATATTTTATAATGCCAAGGTCCGAACTTATTAAAAAATTAGGGTTGCTTATGTGGAGGTGAGTCACACTCCCATGGAAATTAATTTAAAAAGGCAAAGTGTTGAATAAGTCTTGAGGGCTCCATTAATGCTTTGAAAAGTGAGTCAAACAAACCCAAAACCTCATTATTTTAATGATAAAACACATATTGGCCGAACATAAGGATTATGGTATTTTATTACATCACCATTGGGTCATTATGATGTCATAAAACACATTATATATTTAAATGGTATTTAATTTTTACCCAAAAATTTGACTGTCTCAGAAAATTATGAAAAATTCACCGTTGGATAATTTCGACATCCTGATTCCAAAAATAATATTTATTTTATCTGAATAATTTTCTAAATATGTTAATTTTTACTTTTAAAATAAAAACCGACATTTATAAAAAATTCACGGGTTTTGACAGAAATGGCTTTCAAACCTTAATAAAAATTTTAATTACATTCATAAAATTATAAGATCATTTATATTTAATAAAAATTAATTTAATATTAATAATAATATTTTATTAAAATATTATTTAATTCAAAAATCCTTTAATTTAATAAAATATAATTCTTAATTAAATAATAACTAAAAACACCGTTTGTACTTTAAAAACTAATTACAATGTATCAAAAATGACTAGAAATTATATTCATTATTATATACAAAGATAATGTACATGAACATGGTGCTACTTATTTGTTACATAAACCCTTAAAATAGCCGCATAAGACCTAAGGGTAAGGTGTGAGATGGTGACAGACTCTTGGGGTTGCTCGGATAACATCGCTCAAGTGGTAATCTCTATCAACTTCCATTTTTCCCGTAGGCGATCACGTTCGAGCTTGACTTGATGAAGCTAATCTTGGGCTTGGTCAAGGGCAAAGCCCAATGACTCCACCTCTTTTCCGAGCTCCGAAAAATGGGCTTCGTAAGGGGCGATTCTACTGGATGAGGCCATCGCTTCCTTTGTCTGAGTAGAAAATTGGTTCGTTAACGCCTTATATTTAAACTACCCAGATGATCACTGTTAAACGGCTATAAAAGTAATGGTCACAAATCTTAACGTTAAACTAAAGAAGTTGACATCTTATAAAAACATAAAGAAACATTTAACTGGATCAAGAGGGATTTTCCATTAATGAAATTTTGGGTCGTTACAACATTCCCCCCTTAAGAAATTTCGCCCTTGAAATTTTTCTTTTTCCCACACTAAAATAAATGTGGGTAACTTAGCTTCATCATATCCTCAAACTCCCAAGTTGCTTCTTCAAACTTGTGGTTTCTCCACAACACCTTGACGAGGGGCATTGTCTTATTTCGTAGAACTTTTTCTCTACGATCCAAGATCTTCACTGGTTGCTCCTCATAAGAAATATCGTCTTCTAATTGTACCACCTCAGAAGAGAGTACATGTGAAGGGTCTGGTATGTACTTCCTTAAGAGGGATACATGGAAGACATCATGCACCTTGGCCATAGTAGGTGGAAGTGCTAGTCGATAGGCTACAGCCCCAACACGATCAAGAATCTCGAAGGGGCCGATGTACCTTGGACTTAACTTCCCTTTCTTTCCAAACCTCATGACCTTCTTCCATGGAGATATGCGTAAAAACACCATGTCTCCAACTTTAAACTCAAGGTCTCGTCGATGATTATCTGCATAACTCTTCTGTCGACTTTGAGCTGCCTTGATATGCTGCTGAATGGTTTTCACCTTCTCCACCATTTCTTCGACCATTTCTGGTCCAAGCAGCTTACGTTCACCGACCTCATCCCAACATGCCGGTGTTCTACACCTTTTCCCATACAGGGCTTCATATGGTGCCATTTGGATGCTCGAGTGGAAACTATTATTATAAGAGAACTCAACTAGAGGAAGATGTTGATCCCATCCTCCTTTAAAGTCCATTGAGCACGCTCTCAACATATCCTCAAGTGTTTGGATAGTCCGCTCGGATTGGACATCAGTTTGAGGATAATAGGCCGTACTAAAGTTCAGTTCAGTATTCAGAGCATGTTGAAGACTCTTCCAAAACTTAGAGGTAAATCTTGGATCTCGGTCAGACACAATAGATAGTGGTACTCCATGCAACCGTACCACTTCCCTGATATATATCCGTGCTAGTTGATCCAAAGAGAAATCCTCTCTAATAGCAATGAAGTGTGCAGTCTTTGTAAGACGATCCACAATAACCCAGATTGCATTGTTGCTTTTGGATGTCCTTGGAAGTCCAGTGACGAAGTCCATGGTGATGTTCTCCCATTTCCATTCTGGTATGGGCAATGGTTGCATCATCCCCTTAGACTTCTGCCTCTCTGCCTTCACTTGCTGACACACCAGGCACTTTGATGTATGTTCGGCAATCTCCTTCTTCATATTATCCCACCAAAAGTTTTCTTGGAGATCTCGATACATCTTTGTGCTCCCTGGGTGAATAGAGAAATTTGAACTATGAGAATCATCCAAAAGTTCCTTCTTCAGCTCCGAACTCGATGGGACACATAGTCTTTTCCCAAACCGCACAATTCCTTCTTCATTAACATTAAACTCTGAGGATTTTCCCTTTTTGATAGCTTCCACTTTTTCTTGGATTCCTGCATCATCCTTTTGAGCATCCTTTAACCTTTCCAAAAGAGATGGTTGAGCAATCATTTGTGAAAGGATTGATGATGTTCCCTTCTTTATGATTTCCACGTCCATCTTCATCAAGTCTAAGAAGATTGGATCCTTCTCAATTCTCATCATTGATAGAATTGCTGGATCCTTTCTACTTAGGGCATCTTCCACCTTGTTCGCCTTCCCAGGGTGGTAATGTATTGAACAGTCATAATCCTTTATGAGCTCTATCCATATTCTCTGGCGCATATTAATCTCTTTCTGTGTGAATATATATTTAAGACTCTTGTGGTCAGTATATATCTCACATTTCTCTCCATAGAGATAATGCCGCCAGATTTTCAAGGCAAAGATCACCGCCGCTAACTCCAGATCATGCGTTGGATAGTTTCGCTCATGGATTTTCAACTGTCTTGAGGCATAGGATATCACTTTATCATTCTGCATCAGCACACATCCTATGCCCTTCTTCGAAGCATCACTGAATACCACAAAAAGATCCCCACTTGTGGGTAAAGTGAGCACAGGTGCAGTGATAAGCCTCCTTTTCAACTCCTTGAAGCTTTCTTCGCATTCATCACTCCAAGAAAACTTTACTCCCTTTCGAGTTAGCTCGGTAAGAGGGTTGGACAATCGTGAGAAGTTTCTCACAAATCGTCGATAATATCCAGCTAACCCCAAGAAGCTACGGATATCAGTTACCGATGTTGGCCTCGACCATCCCACAATTGCATCTGTTTTGGAGGGGTCCACAGATATCACATTGCTTGTGATAATATGGCCCAAGAATGAGACCTCCTTCAACCAGAACTCACACTTGCTGTACTTGGCATAGAGCTTCTCCTTGCGCAAAGTCTCCAGTACAGTTCTTAAATGCTCCTCATGGTCCTCCTTGGTTTTGGAGTATATTAGAATATCATCTATAAAGACTACCACAAATTTATCTAGGTAATCTCTAAAGAATCTATTCATCGAGTCCATGAATATTTCTGGAGCATTGGTGAGTCCAAAAGGCATTACTATGAATTCATAGTGCCCGTACCTTGTACTAAAAGCAGTCTTGGGGATATCTTCCTTCTTCACCCTTACATGATAATATCCCGACCGCAAGTCGACCTTGGATAAGTATTGTGCTCCACGCAGCTGATCAAACAAGTCATCGATTCTTGGGAGAGGATACTTGTTCTTTATCGTGATTTTGTTAAGTTCACGATAATCGATGCAAATCCGCATTGACCCATCCTTCTTCTTAACGAATAGGACTGGTGCACCCCATGGTGATGCACTTGGGCGTATAAACCCTTTATCCAGATTCTCCTGTAGTTGTTTCTTCAGTTCTTCAAGCTCAACCACAGCCATTCTATATGGAGTCTTGGATATTGGTAGCGCCCCAGGTATAAGTTCAATTGAGAACTCAACATCTCTTCTTGGAGGAAGACCAGGAAGTTCCTCGGGAAATACTTCAGCGAATTCCCTCACAATAGACATTTCTCCAAGGGTGGTTTCTTCCTTGGACTCAATCATCTGAGCCAGATATGCATGCTCATAAGGTAGTAATATCCATTCTTGAGATGATGGAGCTAAAGGAGATTCATCTTCCTCCTGACACTTGTAATGAATCGGGGGTCGATTCTCCATATGGAGTGTGATTTCCCTCTCCCGACAATTTATGTTGGCTCTATATAAGGAAAGCCAATCCATGCCAAGAATTGCATCAAATTCCACCAAAGGGAGTATGACGAGGTTCGCCGGGAAATTCAATCCACAGATTATAACAGGGGAGGACTTATACTCATGGGATGCAATGATTGCACCATTTTCCGTACTCACCGACATCTTTACTTCCATTATTTGTGGTGGTGCAGGGATTGTTCTACTAAACTTTTGAGATATAAAGGAATGCGTAGAACCTGAATCAAAAAGTACGTTCGCTATTCTTGAATGAATAACTAGCGTACCTGTCACCACTTCGTTGTCGGGGTTCACTTCGGCAGAAGTGATGGCAAAAGCTCTTCCTTGCTGTCTTGGAGGTTGTTGATTGCCTCCGATAACCCTTGGATTAGGGCACTGATTTGCAAAATGACCCGGTTCTTTGCATTTGAAGCATTGAACAACGCGTTGAGGTTCGAAGGGAGCGTTCCTCCCCTCTGTCGCAGCCGCGGGTCCTTCTTGCTGACAGTTAACAGCTAGGTGCCCTTCTCTTCCACACTTGAAGCATTTTCTTGTCCCCCTAAGGCAATTTCCAGGGTGCTTCTTTCCACACTTTTGGAAAGTGGGGTGCTGGAATTTCTTAGCGCCGTTGGATTTATCCATCGGACCACCAGCATTGAAGTCCACCTTCCGCTTCTTGTCCCCATAATAACCCTGTGATTCTCCGATCTCCATTTCAACCTTGAGGGCACATCGGACAATTTCCTCATAGCTGTCGAAGTCACGGATCGCTAATGCTTTCCGCAAGCTAGGCTTCAGCCCACCAAAGAAGCGGTCAACCTTGCATTCGGGGGTAACGACAAAGCCGGAAGCGTATCGTGCAAGCCTTGTGAAGTTTTCCTCGTACGCTCCCACAGATTCCTCATCTTTCTGCTTTAGGGAAAGGAAGTCCCTTTCCATCTTAAGACGGAGGGTGCGTGGAAAATATTTATCGAAAAACATCTTCCGGAATACCTTCCATTCCAAAGCCTCGATCTCCTCATCAGGCTTCGTATTTTTGATCAACGTCCACCATTGATCAGCTTCACCCTCCATACGATAAGCCTCCAGGAGAACCTTCTCTTTTTCAGAGAATTGGAGGATGGAGAATATCTTTTCAATGGAGTTGATCCATTGTTCAGCAATCGTGGGATCGGATGATCCACTAAAAGTAGGAGGCCTTTGTCTCATGAATCTTTCAATAGCGACTTGTTCTTTCTTAGGGGGGGTTGAACGTTCCTCTTGACCAGTGTTTCTATTCAAAACTTGAGTTAGCTGAGAGAGAAGCGTGACAAAGTTCGCGATTCCCGCTCCCATTGGATTGGGCATCTCATAAGTACAATCATCACACTGATCTTCACAACGGTTGTTAGCCCGAGTTCTCCTATTACCGGCCATTGGCTGGAATAAACGGAAAGTTAGGGGTACATAAAGGGTAATCCAAAGACAAAAGTTGATGACTTATAAATAAACTTTAATCTCTTCAACTCATGAGTCTATAGGATTCAATCCAGGCTTTTCATGATCTTCCTTCTAACATATATTCTTAGGGGCATTTTTCCCTTAATAAGGGTTCATACTAAGATTGTGAATTTATCAAAACATATCCCCCGGGAGTGTCGTAACCAAGAGTGCAGCAAGGCCCGTTGTCGTGCACCAGTTCCCGTTCGAGTCTAGCTCAAAGCGGTGTTTTCGGGTTTTACCCCTAGGATACATCTGTGCCAGAGCCGCCTCTACCTGCTCGTATCCAGACAGGGATGTATTTGTTTGATAAAACACTTACTTAGTATTTACCAAAACTTAGGGATGTTTTTATTATGCTTAGTCTTGTATATAAGGCTTTACTAGGGTTTCCTAATCCCAAAAATAACTAAACCTATCCTTTGATACCAACTAAGACAACCCTGCTTTTTATTACAACTTAAACATGCTTTATTACATAAAACTTCACTTGATACAACAAAGAAGATCGAGAGGTTTAGTGTCTTTGGGGCTTAGGATCATTACATAAAAAATTTAAACTTGAAATACAACATCCTTATTGAAAACTTCCTTTACATGACCACTACATTCCTTCATACTTAGCATTGCATGGGATTACCTGAGGACATGCATAAGAAAAGGGTGAGCTATAAATCCCAGTAAGGGAGTACACAATGAGTAACATGAGGAGTACAATAAATGTTAGGC
Source organism: Viscum album (assembly GCA_963277665.1). Classification (NCBI taxonomy): domain Eukaryota; kingdom Viridiplantae; phylum Streptophyta; class Magnoliopsida; order Santalales; family Viscaceae; genus Viscum; species Viscum album. The sequence goes on along the minus strand of OY728155.1, from coordinate 601,570,745 downwards.
AATAGGCATATCAATAGAGCATAAGAGAGACATGAACATAAAGGCATGATAAAGCATGATAATCATAACATGGAAATGTGGCAACAACACTTAACATTGAATTAGCATGAGCCAAGGCTCATTGCACATGGAGCATGAGTAAACCCTCATTGCACTTGAAGAACGAGTAAAACCTCGTTACACTTGAATTAGCATGAGTCAACACTCATTTCACATGACGTATCATGATACTATACTTTACCCAATGCATTGGAGCGCTATAAATGGCTCACCCTTCTTAAACATTTCATTTCATGCATAAGTGTGCCACATGGATCATAAAAGATGGATTCATAAAACATAATCATTTATTCCACAATAAAGGAATGTGGAATTCATACATGAAACTTTACAATCAATAAGTAAATGTGCATAAAGGTGAATACCCTTGATGGAGAAATGGGCATGGTATTCACTACACAATGATATTGGCTTAGAAAATCGGTGTGATTTCGGCAGCGTAACGGCGTGACATAAGAATTCATAAAAAAGTCTGATGAGAGAGAAAGGGGTTACTCATAATATTTACATGTAATGGACAGTAAGAAGGTCATATAGATACATGTCCCAACAATTGAAAAGGAATTTAGATTCATGATACAAAAGTATTGCTTCAATATAAAAGAGGAGAAAAAGGTTCCTTTCGGAATTTCGGCATAGTAACGGGTGTAACATGGGAGGCTTTTAATGAGAGAGAAAGGGGTCTCCCATCATTCAAACAATAAGAGGGAAGTATGGGAGAGGTGTGAAACTATACCCCAACATTCATAAATGTAATTAAAAGGGCAATATAACTTAAAGAAAAATTGACAAAAATGAGAAAGGAAGAAAAACCCTTACTTGGAAGTGTGCTTCCAAAGGCTAGAGAGAGGCTTGTGGGAGGCTTCTTGGGAGATTGGGGCACCTTGAGAGGATTCTAGAGAGAGTAGGGCTGAGGTTGGAAGAACTTCAAGGGATTTGGGTGAGGAGGAAGTGGGAGATTGGGTGGGTTTATAAAGGAGAGGTGAGAGAATTCTTTATTATTTAGGTTTGGGACCCCTTATATTAAAATAATCCAAACCACAAACCATCCCATGGTATTTGCCCATGGTTTCTGGAAAAGGAAAGAGGAAAACAATATTTTATAAGGCCAAGGTCCAAAATTATTAAAAAATTAGGGTTGCTTATGTGGAGGTGAGTCAGACTCCCATGGAAATTAATTTAAAAAGGCAAAGTGTTGAATAAGTCTTGAGGGCTCCATTAATGCTTTGAAAAGTGAGTCAAAAAAACCCAAAACCTCATTATTTTAATGATAAAACACATATTGGCAGAACATAAGTATTATGGTATTTTATTACATCACCATTGGGTCATTATGATGTCATAAAACACATTATATATTTAAATGGTATTTAATTTTTACCCAAAAATTTGACTGTCTCAGAAAATTATGAAAAATTCACCGTTGGATAATTTCGACGTCCTGATTCCAAAAATAATATTTATTTTATCTGAATAATTTTCTAAATATGTGAATTTTTACTTTTAAAATAAAAACCGACATTTATAAAAAATTCACGGGTTTTGACAGAAATGGATTTCAAACCTTAATAAAAATTTTAATTACATTCATAAAATTATAAGATCATTTATATTTAATAAAAATTAATTTAATATTAATAATAATATTTTATTAAAATATTATTTAATTCAAAAATCTTTTAATTTAATAAAATATAATTCTTAATTAAATAATAACTAAAAACACCGTTTGTACTTTAAAAACTAATTAAAATGTATCAAAAATGACTAGAAATTATATTCATTATTATATAAAAAGATAATGTACATGAACATGGTGCTACTTATTTGTTACATAACCCCTTAAAATAGCCGCATAAGACCTAAGGGTAAGGTGTGCGATGGTGACAGACTCTTGGGGTTGCTCGGATAACATCGCTCGAGTGGTAATCTCTATCAACTTCCATTTTTCCCGTAGGCGATCAAGTTCGAGCTTGACTTGATGAAGCTCAGCTTGGGCTTGGTCAAGGGCAAAGCCCAAAGACGCCACCTCTTTTCCGAGCTCCGACAAATGGGCTTCGTAAGGGGCGATTCTACTGGATGAGGCCATCGCTTCCTTTGTCTGAGTAGAAAATTGGTTCATTAAAGCCTTATATTTAAACTACCCAGATGATCATTGTTCAACGGCTATAAAAGTAACGGTCACAAATCTTAACGTTAAACTAAAGAAGTTGACATCTTATAAAAACATAAAGAAACATTTAACTGGATCAAGAGGGATTTTCCATTAATGAAATTTTGGGTCGTTACACATTCCTCGGGCCACTTCGGCGGGTGAACCGGCCGGCTTGTCAACCGGCTGGGTTGAAGGAGGTCGTGGCACCAGCAGGTGCCGCGCGGGAGGACATCGGCCTGCCCATGCGGGCCGCTTGCGTCGGGAAGACCAGCCAGCTTTGGCCGGCCAGATAAGAGGGTGGTGCCGCTCGGTGCCACCGGTTCAGGAATTCGGGGGGCTGCACCCCTTCTGCACCAGCTTGGCCAGCTGGCCGAGCCATGCACAGCCGGGACGGGACGCGCCCCGCCTGGTCGAGCCGCGCCCTTGCGCGGGACAGGCCGCCTGCCACGGGCCAGGCCGTGCCCCACCGGGTCGAGCAACGCATTATCTGTTTGGTCCGACCCCTTAGCTGGTTCAGATCTGCCAAGTTAGAATGGGCCGACCTGCCAGCCCATCGGGCTTGACAGGTCGGGCCCGTTTTGCTTAATTGTGAATAACATTACGACCATGCATCCGATCGATGCACTGTCTGCGGCACTGAGACCCTCACGACGAAGCAGTCCTTTTGCGATAATCTAAGTGAGTTTTTGTCAGCTTGGAAAACAGACGGGTTTGAAACGAGTGTATTTCCAACCGGGACACTGGAATGAAAATGCTAATAACTCTCAGACTGGGCGTTCGTTTGACGCGCTGTCTATCGCGTTGGGTTTCTTTTGACGAGACGGAACTTCAGGATACATCAAATTTAGGCTTCGTGATAGTTGATGTATCAAACCCTTGGCTCAAGGAGTGGACCCTCCCGGAATCGAGCGTGCTGTGTGCGGACGAGCAACAGACAGTAGATGGACCTCCCTGGTAGAGGCAAAGGTTCGACCATGGTGGTCCGTCGGGAGTAGGTGGACGAGGAAGAGGAGCTGGACGAGTAGTGGGTGGTGGACGACGTTTCGAGGCTCTACCACCCCCACCACCTGGAGATCCACCCCGACCACAGGGAGCTGGCGGGCAGAGGCAGGCTCAACTCCAGGCAGTCGAGTCCTAAGACCACGACGCACCTGAGATGATTCGAGGTACTATCTATGTCTACTCCACCCTTGCTGCAGTACTTATAGACACAGGTGCGAGTTATTCTTTTATTTCCGCTCCCCTTGTTCGGAGCTCAGAGATTCCAACGGATCTGTTGGCTCGATCCTTAAAGCTAGAGACTCCTACGGGGGCAGACTCGACGATTACGCACTGATGCCAGTAATGTGACCTTGCTCTAGGAGGTAAGAGCTTCGGCTGGGATCTTCTTGTAGCGGATCAGTATGCGGACGTTTTTCCAAATGACATTCCTGGACTACCTCCTCACAGAGAGGTAGACTTCTACATAGACCTTTACCCCAAGACATCACCGATATCTATTCCAGCATATCAGATGGCTCCCACTGAGCTTTGTGAGCTGTGAGTATAGCTAGAGGACTTTCAGGGAAAGGGATTTATCTGACCCAGTGTTTCACCTTGGACTTCTTTGATTTTGTTCACCAAGAAGGCGGATGGGAGCTTGCGACTGTGTGTCGACTATCGTCCCCTGAATCAGGTGATCGTGATGAAAAAGTACCCACTTCTGAGGATTGACGACCTCTTTGATCAGCCCAAGGGAGCACGATGGTTCTCGAAGATAGAACTCAGGTCAGGCTATCACCAGCTCAGAGTTCAAGATGAGGATGTGCAGAAGACGGCCTTCAGGTGTCGGTATGGCCACTACGAGTTCTTGGTTAGGCCCTTCGGCTTAACCAACGCTCCATCAGTATTCTCGAGTCTCATGAGCCAGATCTTCCAGCCTTACCTTGATGGATTTGTTGTATTTTTCATCGACGAAATACTGATTTACTCGACTACTATGGAGGAGCACACCTACCACTTTCGGGTTGTACTGGATACACTGTGAGAGCACCAGCTGTATGGTAAGATCTCAAAGTGAATGTTTTGGATTCAAGAGGTTCATTTCTTGGGACACGTCATCTCGGAGGCTGGAGTTGTAGTGGATCCAGTGAAGATCGAGGAAGTACTTGTTTGGGAGACACCTAGAAGTGTGACAGAGGTGAAAAGTTTCTTTGATATGGCTGGGTACTATCGGAGATTTATGCCAGACTTCTCCAGGGTTGCAGTACTGCTTTCAGCCTTGAAAAAGAAGGGGAAACCCTTCGTGTGGTCAGATAGATGTCATCAGAGCTTTCAAGAGCTGAGGTAGAGGTTGACCAGTGTGCCTATCTTGAGGCTACCAGAGGAGGGCTTTGGGTATGTAGTTTACTACGACGCGTCAGGGACCGGACTTGGGTGTGTCCTGATGCAGGAGCAAGTGGTGATCACATATGGTTCACGAAAGTTGAGACAACACGAGCAAAACTACGCTATCCATGACCTGTAGTTAGAAGCAGAGGTCTTCGCCTTGAATATGTGGCGACACTATATGAAGGGGGAGCGCATTACAACCTACTCTGGCCACCAGAGTCTTAGGTACATCTTCTCACAGAAGGACTGGAACCTGAGACAGCGGCGATGGCTCGAGTTCCTCCAAGACTATGACTTTGAGACAGTCTATACTCCTGGGAAGGGTAACGTTGCAGCTGATGCTCTCAGTAGGAGATCGGGAATTCAACTGCTATGAGAGGTGACAGAATAGCTATCCGCGTTGTAGATATAAGTTTTGGATATAGATGGAGCAACATTTCTTCAGTCACTCCTCCACTTCTTCAGCGAGTCAGGGAGGAACAACATGGGGACATTGACTGTGAGATGCGATGTGCTCAGATATCCACAGGGCAGACGCCTGATGGATTTTCTGTATGAGGGGAGCACGTCATCCTCTTCAAGGGATGTACTATAGTACCAGTTTCACTACAGGAGGAAGTGATGAGGGAGTTTCACACTTCCCCTCTAGAGGTATATCCAAGAGTGGCGAAGATGTATTCGGACCTTAGACAATAGCACTGGTGGCCAGGTATAAAGAAGGTTGTAGCAGAGTTTTTATCACGATGCCTCACTTGTCAGCAAGCGAAGGTAGATCACCAGGTACCAGTAGGCTTGGTACAACCCTTAGAGGTCCTAGAGTGGAAGTGGGACAAGATATCCATGGATTTTTTGATGGGGATTCCATGTACATCCAGAGTACACGACTCTATCTGGGTGATCGTAGACCGAATCACCATGTCGGCCCACTTCTTATCGATCAGAGAGAAAGTCTTAGTAGAGAGCTTGGGATGCCTCTATATTAAGGATATCGTATGGCTTCATGGTGTGCCATCGTATATAGTTTCCGATTAATATGCTTGATTCACTTCTTGGCTAGGGAAGGGGTTACAGGAGGCTTTTGGGACGCAACTATGTCTGAGCACCACCTTCCATCATCAGACGGATGACCAAACAGAGAGGACCATTCAGACTCTTGAGGACATGCTCTGTGCATGTGCCATTGACTTTGGTTTCATTTGGGAGGATAACTTACCCTTAGTGGAGTTTTCGTACAACAACAGTTACCTATCCACCATCGAGATTGCCCCTTACGAAGCATTGTACGACCGACCTTGCAGATCACCTCTGTGCTGGACTGACCCAAGGTAGTCAGCACTTATAGGACCAGAGATGGTTCAGGCTATGACAGAGAAGGTGCAGATCATCCTGGAGAGGATGAAGACTGCATAGAGCAGAAAAAAGTCCTATGATGATAGGATATGGAGACCACTGGAGTTCGAGGATAGTGATCATGTCTTCCAATGAGTCTCACCTCGACGAGGTCTACAAAGATTTGGGCGAGGTGGCAAGTTATCTCCTCGATTCATCAGACCTTTCCAGGTCCTCAATAGAGTAGGCAAGGTGGCTTACCGCCTGGCCCTTCCACCTCAGTTGCATCAGGTGCACGACGTCTTCCATGTATCTCATCTGAGGAGATACATGCATGACCCGACCCACATCATCAATCACAGGGAGCTGGACATCGATGACGGGGCGACATTCATTGAGGTCCCGATGGAGATAAAGGATCGACAAGAGTAGGCCCTACATGGATAGTTGATTCCTCTGGTGCACATTCGCTGGAAGCATGGGAAACTCTAGGAGAGAACATTGGAGCGGGAGGCTCAGATGCGTGCTTAATACCCACTTATGTTTCCCTAGTGTATGTTTTAGATTTACGGGGATGTAAAGCCCTGAGGTGGGGGTAATATAAAGATGTGAAAATTTAAAGGAAATTTTTTTTCTTAAATACTTTGGAATTTTACGAGTTTACAGTGTCTAACGGTGCATGATTATGAGGCCCGGTGTTCCCGAAATCAATTTATGAAGTTTTTTTCAGGTACATTTAGTAAACGTACATGCGGGTTTCTCTAACTTTTGAACCGGTGCATGGAATTGAAATATGAGGGCACTGATGAACTCGCAGTGCTGGTATTCACTTAAGGGGACCTTTACCACAGTTGTGTTTGCTTGGGTGGAGAAGTTAATTTTTGGGGATTTATAAAAAATTAAATAAAATTATTGTACACAATTTTATTTATCTTTGGTGGTTATTTCCTACAAGGGGAAGTTAGAGGTGGGGCCTACACCCATATAACCTCCCATGAGAGGATAATGTGAGTTGGGGACCACACGAGTCGCTAACCTTTCAACTTCTCTTAAACCCCCATTAACTCCCCTTAATTTAATTTGACAACTCCTCTCTTTTGGAATTTTAAACTCTCCACCTCCCTCTCATTAAGTATGCAAACATAATTAATTAATGAATTCATTAATTAATTTGTGGGTAAAGAATTCTTTTGAATTGTTTTGAATTGCATGGAAATTCTATTTTTATTGGGTGAAGCCTTTCTAATATATTTTCTTGACAAATATTTGGTGGTGGAGCCTTTGGAGAATTGGAGGAGAGCTTCATCCCTCACCAACGAAGAACACAAGGAATGATATTCTCTCGATGACCAAGGTAAGAATGTGAGGCGACGTTCGTGAGGAATGCCTTCATCCTTTCTTCTTCCTCCGCGTCAAGGGAGAAGACACCGATCATGAGGAATGTCGTCTATGACAATGACTTTCAACGTTGAAGGGATGACACCGTTCTCTTCGACGCCGTCTTCCGTGACGCCCGACTACCACGATGCTCATCTTCCATGGCTCGACGACGTGTGACATCATTAATCGAGGTAGGTGTTTTGATATAATTTTAAGTGAATATTTTTTACCCCATTTTTGTTAAATTTCTGGATTGTCATCGGCCTTATGATATCGCCTAACGCAGAGGGAGCGAGCCGAATGAACATGGCCCGATGACCCTCCGATGGTTCTTGAATATTTTTGACGGGGACAAACGGAGGAGGCGGCAATTGGAGGAAGCGCCGGCCGCATGCGGAAGAATCGCGGCCCGCAACCACGAGCCGCTCTGCGGAAGATGAACCGGCTGGCCATAGCCGGCCAGGCTGGAGAAACCATGGCGCCCCATGGTGCCGCGGTGCTGAGGACCGCAACCCGCACTCTGTGGGCCGCTTCGTTAGGCGAATCAGCCGTCTCGTCAGCCGGCCGGGTTGAAGGAGGCGGCGACACCCGCATGTTCCGCACGAGAGGACAGCGGCCCGACCATGAAAGCCTCTCACGCCGGGAAGACCGTCCGACTTTGGCCGGCCAGATAAGAGGGTGGTGCCGCTCGGTGCCACCAGTTCGGGAAGTTGGGGGGCCTCCACCCCCCCCCCCCTTCCTCCCCGCACCGGCTCGGCCAGCTGGCCGAGCCGCACCCTACCGGGCCGGGCCGCCTGCCACGGTCCAGGTCGTGCCCCACCGGGCTGGTCAATGCATTATCAGGACGGGCTGACCCCTTAGCCAGGTCAGACACACCGAGTCAGAACGGGCCGACTCGCCAGCCCACTGGGCTTGATGGGCCGAGCCCGTTTCGCTTAAATACGAATAACTTTACGACCTTATGTCCGATCAACGCGCCGTCTACGGCACTGAGACCCTCGCGATGAAGTGGTCCTTTTGCAATAATCTAAGTGGGTTTTGGGAAACTTGGAAAATGGTCGGGTTTGGAACGAGCGTATTTCCATCCTGGCCCCTGGAACGAAAATGCTAATAACTCTCAGACCGGGCGTCTGTTTGACGTGTCATCTATCGCGTTGGGTTTCTATTGACGAGACAGAACTTCATGATACATCAACTATGGACTAAGTGATAGTTGATGTATAGATACATTGGATCGAGGAGCATACCCTCCTGAAATCAAGCATGCTATGTGCGGGAACCCTAGAGGTTGATGCGACTGTGACAACTTCCGTACTGGAATCTTCCATGGGTTCAACGATGACGACTACCCTACTGGAATCCTCTGTGGGTTCGATGATGATGACAACTGTACTGGAATCCTCAGTGGGTTCGATAGCGATGAATACTATACTTGTATCCTAAGTGTGTCCAATAGTTTGACTTCTGTACTAGTATCCTGAGTGGGTCCGATAGAGTAGCTGGTCTTGTATACTCCATGGGTCCGATAGCTTAGCTGGTCTAGTATCCAACATGGTCCCGATAGCTTAGATGAATCAGTGACTACATTTGATCATCTCTATCACTTTACGAAAGATATATACATGTTTGAGCTGAGTCTTGACTTTAAATCATTAGCATCAATGTGATTTACTTGCTTTCCTGTGTGTACTGGGTTGTGCTTTAGCTCGAGAGTTGGAGCTGAACTGTGATTGATAACTTTGGTATATGTATGGAAATATACCTAAGTAGAGTTGGTTGATACTTCATGATTGTATATTTCTTATGTGGTTTATCTTTCATGGATTCTGGGAGACCTTCAGTGGTCTTGGGTTCCCTACTGAGTATCATATACTCACCCATGCATGGGTTATGACCACACTACATTGTGTTGGATGAAGACAATGGACAACACTGATCGAGGTGGAGGCTTGTGGAGCTGGATGGTACCCAGAGGTGGAACACTTGGCGAGACGTACACGGAGCGAATGGCCAGACCTGAGGTTCTTAGGAGGCCATATGTACCCAACCATCAGGTGGGATTCCCAGAGGAAGACTCAATGGTTTCTGTTTTACTTTACTGTAGTTATACTAGCTTTTTTGTTGTATTGTACTTACTATTGGGCTTGTATTTCTGGCCCCCTTTACTTTCAACGCTACCTTTTGTATACATTATTACTTAGTGCTTTCTTTTGTTGCGTACTCTGTTTTGTTTGTTTACTTTTATAAAGGAAATGTCTTCCCTTTTTATTGGGATTTATGCCTTTAGTGATAGTCGCCAGCCCCTGGCCTATGGAAGGCGAGCTTGGGGTAGTCACGACACGAGCCCTAAGGATGGTTCATGACATCAATGACCATCGTCATAGGTGAAGTGACTTGACTTATTTTTGGTTCACCTCCATCATATTCAGGTAAGACTATATACCGATAAATGGTTTCAAACTCCTTATTTAGGGTCCTCTTGGCTTCTTTAAGTTGTGGATAATTATTTGGGTGTGCGTTGGTCCTCACCACATTAATTTTGGGTACCGGTTATTGTTCTTAGGTGTTGCGATCAATTACAAGTATGTGTGCTCATTAATGTGGAAGTGTGCATGCAATACCGGGTTGTGGTTTGAGTTAGAAAGCATTGGATTGGCCAATTCTCTAAGGTGGGGTTCTAAACTCTATCAAATTAATAAAATGAAGTTTTGTTGATTTATTACTTTTGATAAAGTTGACTGAAATTTTGTATTAAATTTTATATTGGGGGAATGATATGATTAATTATGAATTAATTTTATGCTTTGAGGTTGTAAAATAGAAAATTAATTGGCCGATTAATTATGATTAAATAATTTGGTTAAGTTGACATAATTAATTATGAATTAATTTTTTTCTATGAAATTATAATTAATCGGGGGATTAATTATGAGAAAATAATTTGGTTAAGTTGAGATAATTAATAAGGAATTAATTATGTGATTCAATGCTGGAAACCAAGGTTATCCCAATGGTTTAAAATTGGTGGGATAGGCTACCAAACTGTTGGTATATATTATACCAACATTTTGGAAAACCATCGGGTGATAAGGCATGGTGATAGCCTTATACCAATGGTTACAAGGAAACCATTGGAATAGAGAAATTAAAAATGAAATTTCCCTACGGTTCAAAAGAACCGTTGCAATATATAAGTACCAATGGTTTGTAACTATTGGTAAATATAAATCTATAACCTATACCAACGGTTTACAAACTATTTGTATATAGGTTTACCAATGGTTTTTTTAGAATCATTGTTATACATAGTAATTCTCTAAATCTATACCAATGGTTAAGAAACTATTGGTATAGTGTATTACCAATGGTTTGCCTATAAACCATTGGTATATATGATTTTTTCCATCTTTATACCAATGGATTGTAAACCATTGGTATACCCAACTACAGAATTTATCCAGCCCTCCCTCTTGCCTCCCCTCTACCATTTACAAAATTACAGCAGCCTTACAATAACCTTCCTCCCATCTTGCCTCCCCTCTGTAATATACATAATTAAAAACCACATGAAAATACAATAAAGGAAGTATACAATAATTATCTAACACCTAAAAATATAGAATTCAGAAAAACACACATTCCCACAATACAATGTATATAATTCAAAAAAACACTCATGGAGAGAATATACATAATCACACTGAAACCAAAATAGAAACACCTAAAAATACCCAACACCCTTAAAACTATCTTCCTATGATTATGGGCTCTATATCTTCCATCCATATCCTCTATATGATGGTTAAGGATCTTATTTGATGTGATTTGATATTTATCCATCATTCTATATTTATATATTTCATGTTGTGGTTATGTGATATTTATCTATCATTATATCTTTATATATTTCATGTTGTGGTTATGTGTGGTGTTAGTTGAACCATTGGAAGTTGGGTGGTGAGCTAACAACTGAGAATTTTATGATTATATGGATGAAAAAAGAGAGGTGACAGTGGTAGTAAGACATTATTTTTTTCATTTCAGGGTCACCCTTGCTATTAGAAATTGGTGTATTTGGATTGAATCTCAAAGGTTTTCACAACATAATGTTTACTCATTACAATGTTGTCTATGTCAAAGAAGATAATATATGTAATGGTATGGGGTACCATTGTGAGGATAACCCTATTTGTTGTTGGTTGATATGTTGGGGTTCAAAATAGAATGGTGTGTAAGGGAACAATAAACACCTAGATGGTGGTCATAACATATGCCTATGTTTCTAGAGATTATTACAGATGCCAAAAATGGTTTGTTCAATGTAGTGGATTTCATTTTGAGTCATCAAGCTCTATGCAGTACTTGGTGTCTTACTTAAAAATTGATTAAATGGATGATCATGTTTAATCATTTTCCTTGACGATGGTCTATTGAAGATAGAGTAGAATTATGTAAGTTATTCAATTTGACAATTAAGGATACTCATATGGTTTATAGAGTCGACCTAGTAACATCTAAAAAAATTCTCTTGAGGGAAGGGTTGTGGTCTCATATAAAATTGATCACTGAATGATTTTGGTGACTCTAGAATATTGATTTATAGTAGACCTAAGAATGTGTGGTTCTACATTTAATGTATGATTTTGATTCATATGTATCATTGTATAAATAACATATGTGGGATTGGAAATATAATAAAATCATATCAAGAAGAGAGGGAGTAGGATCATTAGTGCATTGACACATGATTTAGAGCCTTATGGACAATGAATGTGGTTAGAAAATTTACAGGTAAAAACTCTTTTGAAGTCGTTTAAGACTTCAGTGAGGTTGTATGAACATATAAAAGATGTCATCAGAACTTATAGATCCATGATGGGTGGATTCATTCTTGGAGTCATACCTCCTACACCCCCACTGCACACCCCCCTACAGCCCCCACTACATAGCCCCCCCCCCCACATATCCCCCGACAATCCTACTTCCCCTCCCACTACACAGCCCCCACCTCTTATTTCCCCCCTAACCCCCTTCCACTACACAACCCCCCTCCCACTATAGAGCCCCCCAATACACATCCCCCTCTACACAACCCCCCCCACCCACAGCCCCACCCTCTCAATGCACACCCACTCCCACTACAAATACCCCTAATGACCCCCTCTCACTGCACACCCCCTCCCACTACACAGTCCCCCATACACCCCCTACAGCCAACCCCCCTTCCACTACACATCACCCTACCCACAACCCCCACCCTCTCACTGCACACCCCTCCCACTACACAGCCCCCACCCTCTCATTACACACCCCCCTCCCACTACACCCCCTACAGCCAACCCCACTCCTCCCCCTCCCATTGGCACAACCCCCACCCTTCCACTAGACAACCCCACCCCACCCCCACCCTCTCACTACACCCCCCACCACCCCCACCCCCCCTCACTGCACCACCTATATCCCCCCTCCCACTACCCAACCCCCTCCCACTATATAGCCCCCCCTACAACCAACCCTCCCTCCCATTGCACAACCCCCACCCTCTCACTGCACATCCCCCCCCCCCCCCTCGCACCCTAACCTCCCACTTCACATACCTCCCACCCACCCCACCCTCTCACTGCACACCCCCTCCCACTACACGCCCCACACACCCCCTATAACCAACCCACCCCTCCCCCTCCCATTTCACATCCCCACCCTCCCACTGCACAACCCCCCACCCTCTCAATGTACCCCCCCCCCCATAGCCCCCACCCCTCACTGCACCCACCTTATAGCCCACCTCCCACTACACAACCCCCACCCTCTAACTACACACCCCCTCCCACTACACAGCTCCCCCTCCTACTACACAACCCCTCCCCCTACAACAAACCCTCCCTCCCATTGCAAAACCCCCAACCTCCCAGTACACATTCCCCCCACCCTCCCAGTACACATTCCCCCCACCCCACACTCTCATTATACACCCACCTACAACACCCAACCCCCTAAAAACACACCCCATAGCCCCCTCCCACTACATAGCCCCCCACCCACAGTCCCCCCCACAACCCCTCACACTCTCACTCCCCCCCACTACACTGGCCGACTTTCCTCCCCCTATGCAATCCCTTGTGAAATTTGAATTCAGAATTCAATTCAGAACCCAATTACCCTATGAAATATAGAATTCAGAATTTAATTCTCAATTTAAAACATATAGAATTAATTATATACTAAATTTTGAATTATTAATTAATAACCCATAAAAAATGAATTGTGAATTATATACAGAATTATGAATTATGTATAGTGTATTCAAATGAAAATTCATTACATACAAAATTTAATTTTTTATAACACATATAGAATATGGCATACAAAATTTAATTCAGAATATGGAGGTGTCCATGGGAATGGGGGTGGGGGGAGGGGCTGTCCGAGGGGGTGGGGGAGTCTAGGGGGTGGGGGTGTATAGGGGGGTGGGGGCAGGCTGTCCATGGGGGGTGGGGGTGCCCCAGGGGGTGGGGGTGTCCAGGGGGGTGAGGGTGACTGTCCAGGGGGTGGGGGATGTCAAAGTGGATGGCGGTGTCTAGGGGGTGGGGTGGAGTCCAAGAGGGTGGGGGTGTCTAAGGGGGTTGGGGGGATGTCAAGGGGGTGGGGTGTCCGGGGGGGGGATATCCAGGGTGGTGGGGGCTGTCTAAGGGGGAGGGGTGTCCAGGGGAGGGGTGATTCAGTCACACATATATTCAGTCACATCAAATCATAATGTCAAGTTTTATTATTTATAGATAAATAAATAAAGATAATGAGACCTACCTAATCACACATATATTTAGGAACAAAAAATCATAAAACATCAAATGTCAATGATATCAGTCAAAAATTTAATAGATCAATTTTTCCCTCATCACCGTCACTATCATCACTATCATCATCAACCACATCCCCATCCTCATTTTCATCCTCTCCCTCCTCAACACCCTTCTCTTCTCCCTCGTACTCCACCTAAGCCTCCTCCTTGCCCTACTCCTCTCCCTCCTCCTCTGCCTTAGTCTCCTCCTCTCCCTCCTCCTTCCCCTCGACCTCCTCCTTGACCTCCTCCTCCACCTCGACCTCCTCTTCTCCATATTCATCACCAGGAATGACATAGTCTCATCCACTACTATAAATGACACCTGGGTCACAATATATAGAATGTATCAATGAAATATATTCATCACAAGATATGATGGCCTCTAGTGGGAGTGTTGGATATAAAACTTCCATCAATTTCATAAATGTAGTGTTTTCCCTAGCAGACTGTTCTGCCATCTCTGTGGCTCATTTTCAGTCTATTATGGCTATGCCTTAAACTTATGGAACACAGTGGTACTACAAATATTACTTTAGTAGTGCCAATACCTCATTAGGACTATACTCTTCCCAGGTCAGTAGCATACTCTTCTAGGGTGCTTATCTCCCAACACCTGATGTAAGTGATCATTTGGCCCAAAATCATCAGGTTCCTGGGAATCAAGGGCCTCTATAGTGGACTATTACAAATATAAATAGATTATTATTTTAAAAAATAGATATTAAAATTTGAAATCAACAAATTAAAACTTATAATTTGCTGCTGAGTCAGTTCGTTAATCGTACTTCCATCTTTCTTCCTTCTACTCGAGAAAATATTTTTTGCTCGAGGCACACATCCTTCAATATTCAATGTTTTCCTCTAAAATGGAATTCAATGTTGGAAACCATAATTAAAAATAGGTTACCAATAATTAATTTCATAACTAAAATTATTTAATAACTTTATCAATCGAATAAATTATGGAGGAAAACTAGAAAGTGAAAGTCATAAAGAAAAATGATAAATAAATGTTATAACTGCTTCCTCTCATGATCTAGTATCATAGTACGTCCCAATGTGTGGAGGTATTTTTTGGAATCAATATTTTTTATATCTTTCAGATGATTCCTAAATAAAATTTAATAATTCAAAAGATAGTATTAATGAAAAACATGAAAATTTTCATTTAAATACCTCAAATGTGATTAATACCTTAAACTGGATAGTCGTCCAATGAGTAATCATATTCCAATAGTGTTTAACTAGACAATAATCCATGATAGTTACAACCTCTAACTCTATTCCAACTCTAGCATGCCAACCAATATATAACTCATTCTTATAGTCTCTCCAACGCTCACCAAAATCCTTTAGACATGCTGGTCGTGCACCCTCACCATTGGGGAAATTAAGCTGAAGTTGAAACCAAAATATTAATTCATATAAAAAAATATATTACATTAAATAAAACAGATTTTTTACCCACATCTCTGCCCAAATGTTATCCTTAACTTCATTTGGCAACTATCTCCATGAGAGAGGGCTGACAGGAATGATGTCAGAGTATTTGGAAAGAATATCTAAAAAACATCTACATTGATACCTTGTTTTTTCAATCATTTGATTGTATTCATTTTATTCCACCATCAACTATGTTCGGTGGTTCCATGCTGCACGCATGCATGTACGTACCCGCCCCCACCTCCTATATGTAGATATATATTTTATGAAAGAAAAAAAATATTTTATCAATACATTTTATAATGAAAATAACTAATGGTATAATTTTTTTAGGGTTCTATAAATATACCTGCGGTAGTCTGAACAATGAGCACCGCTGGATCTGCAGAAACTTAAGGAACACCCCGTACAAGTGGAGTGGGTCCCAGTATATTTTTCGTAGGAAGAGATTGTAGCAGATCAGGAGTCAAAGAATATGGAATATAAAAGCTCAAAGGGAAGGAATTTGAAGTAAAATAAGATGGTATAGATGGATGGCTGAATGATGGATGGGGAGTGGGAATCATCATTAGATATGGTAAAGATGGGTGAGGAGACTCAGATGTAAAGGGTGGTGGAAACATTGGAGGCCTAAATATCTGGTGTTTCCCTAACAACACACCGAGATCAGAATGTGGGATAGATGGTATTTCAGTGGGTGGGGAAGGGTCTAATCAGGTACACCGACTACATTTCTTAGCTCTCGTACCACCCCCTCATATAACAACCCTGAGTACTGGGACCACTACTAGGCTGCTCATCAAATAATTTTCACCTAAGAGGTGGATCCTATAAAAAATTTTAAAACAAAATTAATCACATTAAATTATATATTATATATATATTTGAAATAAAATACTCACTATAAGCAGTAGTGGTGGAACTCCCATATCAGCCATGCGAAGGTTGTTGTTCATCATCTTTTTCTATCTCATATCTTCAATTGGTTGCATTTCCTGAATTTGAAAAAAAATATATAAGTAATTATAAAAGGATAACTAATGTGTAACCCGAAAAACAAAATATATGAGAGGGAATAGGGAGATTCATGTATAATTTAACTATCCATTACTTTAGGCTAGATTGAATAGATATATAATGAATTCAATAAATCATACAATATATAATAAATAAATTTAATTTTGAGTACAATGCTTATTTACTAAGTGTCACTAGTCTATTAAAATTATGGAACATTGATTCTGAGGATTTATTTCACTCAAAAACCAAGAGAGAGAGAAAGAGAGAATACTGAATTATGCCTCTAGAAAATTCAGAAAGATATATATTATGAATGATTAAACCCTTAATATAGTTGGAAATGATGATTTAAACATATGAACAAGGATGTGATATTGACCAGATTAATAAGGGATAAAGCACTTGTCGAAATTAAGGAAAAATTTAATTTCTTTAGTGTAGGTAGATGATGCAGGTTTCTATACATGTTTTACAGAAGAAGACAAACCATTATGTTAATTATCTTGTAAACTGTTAAAAGGAGGTCTTAGAGTTATACGAATTTTATACATGGTCAATATAGCATTGAAATGTTCACCAAGTTAGAAATGTTGGTTTCATAGGTTTGAACACAGTTCAATTCTAAATTAGAAAATGAAATTTAAAAAATATTTCAACCAATAAACTTTTAAAATTCACATAACGGTCTAGTCAGATACAACATATTTATAATAAATATTAAATCAATTTGAATAGTACTAACCTTAACAACCCAAGTTGAGTTAAACCAACATAATTGAGAATAAAGATGGATGATTCTATATATGTCCCACCACAACTTCAGGTTCACAGTCAAATCTAACAATTGAGATATTAGAGTTATCAAAAGTAATAAATGGATCATTTCCAATGGAAGTATGGATGGTGTCAATTCCATCATCACCACCATAAAAAAATATGTCTTGGAATTACTGCAATAATTACACAAAATTTAGGTTGAAGATGGTCTTTGACATAAAAAACTTGTTTCTCCATTAATGCCAATACATATGGTTCATCGGTAGAAAGAGTGTGAGTTATATCAATTAATAGAAATCCACAATCATCAATAAGTGTGCCATGCATTTTCATCGAATCAAACCACTGCATTTCATCATCATGACTCGCCCATGAGAGTAATAATCCAATATTATTATTTTTTCAACGACTCCATAATAACCTACATTTTAAAATCGTGGTCTACTATCTGATGCACTGTCATAATAGTCTGTTGGGGTAATAAACATAATACCATCATATTGTGTTCTCATGTTCTTTTCTCATTTGGTGATAATAAATCTATACCCATTGATAACAATTGATTTATAGTCACGAACCATGGTATTAAGACCAAAAGCTAAATATATTATTTTCTCAGTGACAGAGTCAGCAGAAAAACTCAATACCTAAAATATAAATGAATATTAAATTAATTAAATATTTATTTAATTATTTTAAATTGTAATATTTTTACCTTCAATTTTAACCAAGATGAAAACACTTTCCTATGAAAAGTATCCCTCCTTCTCAAATATAATGAACGATTATTTCTATTTATCACTGCTTTATGTTTCATATAGATAAAAATAGGAATAGTTTAACAGATATATATGTAAGATATACATATTCAATTTACTTACCTGATGTAGTCATCGAACAAATCATAGTTGAACAGAACTGTGTGATGTTCCATATCCCACCCTTAAAGGCTTAATGTCATCAATGTATATAATATTGGAATTCCTCATATTTGAGAAAGTGATAGAAAACTGGGTTCAATTTGATCATATTTTTCTTCTTTATTTCTCATTGATCTGTTCATTCTTGTAGTAAGATCATAAAAATACATAGAGCAGAAATCCATTCATTTTGAGCCAAGTAACCATTCACAATAGAACCTTTGGTATGATTCCTATTTCAGACATAATACTTTAATGTGTACATATTTGTTTCATTTAGATATATCCAAAGAAAATAATTAGGTCCTCAGATAAGTATTTCAGTTGGAATATGGAGAGTGAGATGCAGTATGCATGTGAAAAATGATGGAGGAAATATTTTCTCTAACTCACACAAAATTAATGGAGAATCTACCAACATTTTTTGCAAGAAAGGCTTGGAAAACTTCTTATCACAAAGATCTATAAACAAATGGCACAACCACATAACAACCACCCTTACATTATTGGAAAAAAGATGATGGATTTCTATTGGAATAAACTCATGCATAAGGACTTGATAATTACGAGTCTTAAAATATTTTAGCTTCAAATCTATTCTGTTGACCCATTTAGATATGTTTCTTAAATATTCCTTAGGAACTTTAATAGTCTATAGAACTTCCATGAATTTACTTTTTTGTAGGTTTTATCACATAATAAGCACATTGAACTTTCCATTCATTTTCACTAATACACACAAGAATCAATTCTGGTCTGATGCCCCAATCCACCATGTCACACTGAGACCATAAATCATCTTTTGTCTTTCCCTTAACATTAGAAGAATCAAAATCAACATTTCAAATCTATTCTTTTCAATGTGAATTACGTATAATTAATGATGTAACAAATTGGTTGACTAATAAGGAAAATCAATGAAGATACTCCTCTTCTTCCAATTATAATAGGTTTTAGTGGAAACATTATTTCTATTTCTATATTTCATTTGAACCTTCCTAAATGAAAAAATGAAATCCTTAAATTCATTAAGAACATCAGTTCTAGACATATGCTGATGTGGATCATCAGTCTCCATTGTAATGTCAAATATTTGATAATTATTTCTAGATGGATGGTCCATTGGAAAGAATCATTGATGTCCCATAAAACTGAAACTACAGTGATGTTTCAATCTTCTAGATTGTGTATTTTTTATACAAATAAGACATTATATTTTTCCCTTCGTGATCAATCCATACATCATTGCATGAGTAGGAAAATCATTGGTCATCCACATAAGCACAACATGCATACGAAATATGTCTTTTGAACATTCATCGCATGTGCACACACCCACATCTCAAAGAAGTTTCAACTATTTTATTAAAGGTTTCATGTATACATCTATATCATTTCCAGGATTAGAAGGGGTAGATATAAGTGTAATCATTAAAGTGAAAGGTTTTTTCATACATAACCATGGGGGAAGGTTATAAATTTGTATAAAAACTGGCCTTATGCTATGTAAAGTAAGCATCTACCCAAAAATATTAAAACCATCACATGTAAGACCCAACCTCACATTATGCACATCATTAGAAAAACTCAGGATATCGAGAATCAAATCTCAGCCATGAAAATCCATCTGTAGGGTGAACAAACTCATCATTAGTGTCCTTTCTCACAGCATCATTCTATCACATTTTTATTGATATTTAATCATAAATAAAAAGATTTTGGAGTCTGGGGATCAATGTAAAGTTCCACATTACTTTCTGTGGCACACAGGATGGTGTTACATCATATTTTGTCTTCCAACGGGATGTGAGACATTTTATATGGCATATGATCATTATTATTAATGTATTTAATTATCCATATACTCATTTCTATATATGATGTGAACATTAAATTTTACATAATTTTTATTGGATTATGTTTACCTAGAAAGAATATTATTATATTAATATGGGGAAAAGTATTCAAATTTTTTATGTTTTTATTAAAATGTAGATGTTTATTGGAAAGTTGAATATGTGTTATTAAACAATCCATCTTCTTCCTCTGGATTATTTTTGGTCATTTTTCCCTTTTATTGACATGGATAAAGTGTGTGTGTTCTATATATTGTTATTCTAATATGGATGATTAATAAAAAGTTAAATATGTATTATTTAATCATCAATCTTTTTCCTTTGGATAGGTTATGTTCATTTTATTTCATTTCTTAATATTTAGAAATGTTATAAAATTCTTGATTATTATTACCTACACACGTAGGTTAATTTTGTATTGATATTTTTTATTATTCTTTATACATATATACATGTTTTTATTCATCCATAAGATCCTTAGGGAATTGTATAGAAAAAATTGTTGACTATTATGGTTAATACATTGGAATTAATCAGGTGATGGGTGGGACCCAAAATTATATAGCACCTTGATTTGTCAAAAATTCCCATGATACAAAACCATTTTTTATTTATTTATACCTCTTCCCTTAATAGGACAATTTCTTGGAATAAGGCCTTGAAAACAGGTTCTTTATGTCTGAAATTATGCATTCTATCTGTATGAGATTAGTATTATTGATATAAAAGTTTTCATTTATTATCATGTATATATCTTGATTTCAATGCCAATTTGATTATGGATTCATTTTCTTAAACTATATATGTAATAATATTTCTTCCATGTTTATTCTATGGTTGATTCAGTTTTATTTTTCCCTTATAGAGCATTCGATATCACCCCTTCTTATATTTCTATTTCCCTAGGTTATGAAGAAAAGTAGTAAATGTGAAATTTTTAGAATTATAGTATGTGTGAAAGGATTTGTAACACCCCAAGATTTTATAAGATACATTATTTTTAATTTCTTTGATGTCTTTTTCATATGCTACACCAATATTATCTTGTGCTATACGCAACACCATATTAGATTTCAGTATAATCAACACTATTATTGGCTTTTATTACACAAAATTTCAAGCTTTTTTTGATAAAATTCATTTAATTCAATACCGAGTATAAGTGATAACTAAATAGTATAACATAGTCAATATATTGATGGGTATGAATGGTTTTAATTTTCTTCTAAAAAACAATTTAAATGAAAATAAGTGAGTTTATAAAATAATAAAATCACTATTTATGGATTTTATTAATGAAATATATATTTAATATATTCAATTTAATATTTAAAATTCATCTAATATGTTTTCTAGACATGATATAAGAACAAATGTGATTTATTATCCACTTTAGGTTCTATTTTAATTTTATAGTACCTATATTGACCATATAGTGTAAAAATACAAGTAGACATGGTAAGAGTTAAATTATATAACTAAGGGTTAAATCCAAAAGATAAGGTTAAATTTGTGAACTAAACTTGAATAAAACCTATTTCTTGAGATTATTTAAATACATATTTATATTATCCTATAAATATATCACTTTGGAGCTATTATAATAGGAAAAACAATTTATAATAAAATAATATTTCAAGACTTTCTTAAAGTGCCCCTCCTCCCTCTTATAAAAGACCACCACATATACCCACTTAATCACACCTCTAAATCCCCTTGGCTTGTACAAATTATGATAAATAATCTATCAAAATTACTACCTTCCTCATAGAGTCCACCTTTGGTAATTAATCCATACTAAGGAGACCTTTTGTGAAAATCGAAAGCAGATACTTGAAAAAGAGGTAATTGTTTTATCAACTCTTTCAAAATTAATTTCTTCTTCTACTTCCTCTTATTATGTTGTTTACATACTAAAGTAATAAACCTAGTATATTATATATGATGATATGTTATTATAATTATGGTACAACCTTATACCTCCTTTTATCCATCCAACAAATAAGAATATCACCATGTGTGCGTGCGTACGGCTTACCATCTCCACGTCGTGGTGTGATTTTTTATTCAGCAATACTTAATTTGGATAAGGTATAATGATGAGTATAATGTATTTAAATAATTAATATAATATTATAATTATTCTTTATTATTAATATAAAATCCAATTCCATACCATTTAACCATTAATTGAATGATATCTTTGCTTGTGCGTACGTACGACCTACCATCTCCACGATGAAATGTGATTCATTACATATAATCATCATTAAAACATGATTATATACCTTAATGGAATGAATAAATATAATATATATTATACTAATATAATTTTTTAAATGATATAACTATTACCAAAGAAGTGTAGCATGAATTATTTGACAAAACAAGCATAAGAAAATATAGCAGTTAATATCAAAATAATAGGAGAGAATGATATATTACTAACAAACGGATGATAATATAATCATATATTATATCTTAAAAATTACTATGACTATTTAATAAGTAAATAACTATATATAAATCATTATATAGGAGGTTCAGATATATATGAATTATATCATACATAAGGTAAGGGATAATTTTGCAATCTCATAATTATCTGAGATTGTTTATACGTAAGTATTTACTGGGGTATATTTATCATCCAAATCCATGTTTCCCAAATATATAATATTATATGTATTATTATACTATTTTTTAAAGTAAATTTTACCCATTGGTTAATTTTTATTAAATGGTATGGAAGGAATCTTTCCTTTTCTTTTTCCATACAAGGTACTTTTTTAATTTTCTGGAAAGAGTACGGGAAGCGTGTTTTTTCAACTTATACAACATGAATGGATTTTAATGTCTTTATAAAACCTTATTTACATGAATATTAATATAAAAAATTTCTTTTTTTTTCAACTAAATTCTGTTCTTTTAAATTTTGTGGCATTCTTAGAAAAGAAAAAAAATTGAAGAAGAAAGAATATCTTCTTCAAGAATTAAGTTCAAGTGTTTTATCAAAATTATTTTCCATATAAGAGGATACTCTTTAAATAGGGTTATGTTCATATCCCTATTATTACTATTATTTGATTATGTTAATTATGGAATTATATTTTATATAGATTATGTTATAATGGAATGATATTTAATAAACCCATTTTATTTTAAGTGTTATGGTATGATGAATGATTTATGTTTTTGTGGAACATATAAGAATGATTTCATTATGAGATGGGAGGGACCTATATATCCTTAAAATTCATTGGGTAAAGATTTATATCTCATGATATAAACATTAATATAATGACATGTAATTCTGGTTCAGTAATACAGGGCCAGAATAGCAGGTAAATCCGGTTTAGTAATACGTGTTTGGAACGACAAGTAAACCTGGTTCACTAATGGACTTTGTCCACTATGATGGTCTTGGAAGCAATGAATTGTCTACTATGGAAATCATATTATGTTCTTATTTTCTTTCCACAATTCCATGTTTTATGCCAATTCTATTTTATCGTGGTTAATGTTTCTTTATGATCTATGCCTTACGTACTACTGTGATTTATTTCATTACTCAAGATTTTGATAGTTAAACTTTATGTTCAGGTTTTTTCCATTCTTATTTTTATGGTTTGTTTTATATTCTCAATGTATACCCCTATATGTCATTTTATCTCACCCTTTTTATTCTTTCTTTTCCCTATTATATAAAGAAAGGTTTTAGGTAGGAAAAAGGGGAAGATCTTTATGGAAGATGTTGAAGATATTTCACCAAGTTTGGAGATTATGTTCGAAGTTTCCAAAGACACTAAACCAATACAGTTATTGAGCGTATATTTGGGTAATGAATTAAGTATTGTACAAAATAAATGTAATGTCCATGTACATCAAACTTGGGTTGTTATAGGATTTATGTGAGATGTTTCATACTTGTTATGGATTAACAAGTTTTTTATATAGTGGAAAAAATAAATTTATACTGGAAAAAAGAATACATGATTTATTAGTTTATGATGTGTCCTAATTCTATAAATATCTAAACCTGAAAAGATACTTTAGATTTAAGAGTTAATGTTTATTTTTATTGTTTTTTATTTTATATATGTTTATTTTTAGGCTTTTAAAGCTGGTTCCAAATAGAGTATGTATAGTATGTTTTTATGGAACTAGATCTGGGAGTGTGGGTTTTTGGCATCACACTTCACTTGATTAAGTCCAGTGAATTCACCATTAAAGTCAACAAAAAATTTCACACCATTACCTATGGAAGGTATATATGAATAAAAACATATTTTTCTATCTAATGAAATATACAGAATTCTAATACATAATAAACCCACATTATTAGGGAATAATCCCCAAGAATTTCATTACTTCACCAGCCAATAAATAAACATTATTTCTAGGCAACCATCCTCCAAAATTAATTTTTAAAAATGAGATGTTCACATCAAATAGGGTAATGTTCATATAATGAAGTAAATATGGGAATAACATGATCATAAGAAATATAGAGACAAAATTTGGATGGTTTTAAAATAACATATCCTCAGTGTAATAAAAGAAACATATAAGGGTGGTGGAATTATTGAAATACAACCTCTAAAAATAATACTTCTAACCATATCATAAAAGAATGGATCAAAAATAAAATTGTTTCATATCCCAAGTTAAATACCCCAAATGATATATATATATATATATATATTTGAGGATATATCATGAAACATATTCACTATTAGGGTTTATCCATTTGAAAATTATAAGGAAAATAGAAGACAAAATGTAAAAGATCTTTTAGAAAACATTTTTATCATTCATGTAAAATAAAAATTTATAGGCCTATTTCAATGGAGATGTTGTTTCAACCAAAAAAACCCATGGGGTGTGAATGGAATTTTTTGGGGGTGGTGGCATGACCCTTCACATCAAACACATATTTACAAATCCATTTTGAGCAGTTTCTAATGGTTTTTATTTGTGGAATCAGAAACACCAAGTGGTTCCATTATTCTTGATGTCTCATGGACCTACTTTCCAAAGGATGGTTGTCATTGGGAGATGGCTCCAATAGTTTTTAGGGACTCAAATTGGTTGAGAGGATGTGAGGATAGGTTCATTTATACTTTTTTTGGGGGAATAATTTCCTACTCTATGACTCTCTTATAGATTTATGACATATTCATGAATCCTTTATTAAATCTAAAATATAAAATGGGTCACCCTTAAATTAACAATCAATTATTATAATGTGATGGATTTAGAATCATCTAAATGCATAGAATATTCTTCATAGATGGAGATATATGTATGTATCTGAGGTTATATATCAATGGTACCATTTTTATGTAGATTAATGACTCTTATATCATTTATTGTTACAATGTAGGTTTTAAATCAGATAGTGGGGAGCTCTTGAATTTATCATCATTCAAGAAGATGGGAGTTGTTTGGGTTTTGGGATCAGGCCCCTGATATGGGTTTCCTATTTATCCTTAATAAATTAATCAGTACCCAAGTAGTATGGTGCCACTTAATCGGACACATCATATCTTTTAAGGTCAGGAGAAATGGGCCAAACCATATAGTTTTAAATTATGTGTAATGTAATTCTAGGTGAATATTTCATAGTTGAGGGATGGTGTGGGACTTATTCTGAAGTGTCGTGGGGGGCTTAAAAGGTATGTAGACACCCATACTAGATATTAACCTACTAGAAATATGTCTTAGAGAATATTAGGGTGAGTTTGGGTTGTTGGGTTTGAACAATAGGAAGACTTCCTTCATATTCCATTAGGTTAGAAAATCAAATCTCGCATAATTTAAAAATTTAGGGTTTAAACCTATGGAGGAGGAACATGTCAGGTCAATAGGAATATCTAAAAAATTAATCTCTTATATAATAAGTAATTCATTCCCCCCGGTGATTCAAGATTTAGGGATTATGTTTTCACCACCTGTGCTTCTCTGGAAAGGGCATGGTGTAAATACTATCTTGGAGGAGTAAAAATCAGAAGGCCCAAGGGTTTACCTCATTGGTAGTAAGTACCTTTGGTGCTATGATAGGTTTTTCAGGGATTACATTAAATAGGAGGCCATAGAGAAGGTGATAGAAAGATTTGGAAAAGGATTCCCCTTTCGAGATAGGTATTTGATCTTGAAGATGTCCTAATAATAACTAACTTCTAATCCCACATGAGTCATTCTCAGTGTGAGGAACTAGAGAAAGTGAAATATATGAAAAATTGTGAAATCTCCTTCACCCACTAGTGGACATGGTTGGGTATATGGAATACGAGTGGAATACCCACCACAAAATACAAGGTTCTTACTCCAGGAGGGATGAACCTATGTGAAATTTACTTATCATCTATTGGTAGACATGGTTGGAGTCTTGGAGGGGGACTTAAAGAGAGAGATAAGTCTTTGATGTACCCATATAATATATTTTTTTCAATCCTAGATCCCATCATCATCCCTATGTTTTATATCCTCATTTCCATGGGAATGTATAATAAAAAACAATTTTAGGATCCCACTTATTTGGTTAGATAAATGAAGTACCTCCATTACCACAGGAAAGTATAATTGATATGACACATTTCTATACCATGTCCTCTAATCATAAATTTTTGGAGGCTTTGGTGGAGGACTTGAACTAGTCCCATATATATGAGGGATATAAGGGAAGATGTTCACTACTATTAGTTCTATGAAAGAGGGATCAAAGGATGGATTACACAGGTGAGGCCTAGGTGAGTAGAATATGGCTTGGGCAGGTGAGGCCTAGGCATACCGAATGTTCTTCACCCAAGTGAGGCCTAAGAGAGGTAGAGATTATTTTATCAGGTGATGTCTGGGAGAGCTAGATATTCTTCATCTAAGTTATTTTTGGGAGAGATCATACAAAGAGAAACCTTGGAAAAAATACTAGGGTGTGGACATTCTCAAAACTCTAGGGGCCTCCTTAGGATCTTCTAGAAGGGGCCGACACAAGTCTTAGGCTTGGAAGGGGGGAGGGGTATCACTCTAGAAGTTATTGATTATATGAAAATTATCCCCACAAAAGCCCCTTTTCACATAATGGATAAACTATAATATCACTACCCTATTTAAGCCCCTTTTTATTTTAGTCTTGGAGAGATACATGGGAGGTCTTGAGTACTTGGGTGAAGGAATAGGTCAAGAAGAGATTTAATGATTACTTTGGTCTTTAGGTCATGTAAAATAATGATCCTAAGGGTCCCATTTATAGAAAAAATTCATGACCCTACGAGAAAGACTCCATCCACATATTCCCATTGCATAGATGTATTTTACAGAACCCTTTCATAGGTCTTTGTTGCTCATGTTGGGCCATGCAAGTGAGGCATGTGTAAGAATCTTGGTGTGCAGGTGGGGCTCATGCAGGCTGTCTTGAGACTTCTTTGACTCCCCTTATTTCCTCTAATAATTTAGGTAATTTCTATTAAATCTTGTCATTCTAATATGAAAAAGGGAGTTTTAACAAAATCCCCCCATGAGATTATATATGGTTGGAAGAAGAGGGTCTGATCATGAGGTAGGTAAACACTACTGGAATTCTTGGTAATTGTGACAGAATCCTATCGCAAATAGGCTTTAGCGACGGGGCCCCATTGAAAATAGCCCATTGCATAAAACATTGTCGCAAATATAATTATTTGCGACGGGCCCGTCTCAACAAATCTTATTTGTGATGGGCCCATCACAACAAATCTTATTTGCAACGGGAAACATCATTGTCGCAAATTAGCCTCCGATTATATGTATTATATATACATAAACGTTTTCGCGATGGGCCCGTCGCAACAACTAGTTGCGACAGGTCCTTGTCCCGCTGAAAATATATATATATATATATATATATATATATATATATATATAACGTTCTGTGATGGGCCCGTCGCAACAAAGTATTTGCGACGGTCAAGTAATCACGTCGCAAATATGTTTTTAAAAATATTTAGTTAAACTATTTGCGACGGGACCCTGTCGCAAACAGTCCCATCGCAAATAATAAATTAATTTGAAAAAAATAAAATTTAATAAAATTATGATTAATGAAAAAATAAGATTACTATAATTAAAACAACAAAAAAATAAAAAATATTAAAATTCTCAATATTCACAAAAAATTATAAAAAAATAAAAAAATATTAATAATTAAATTATCTAATATTTGCACTAATATAAAAGATAGAAAATGTAAATAATTCATATTACAATGTTAAATTCAAATGTTTGTAACATAAAAAAAATCACTGGGGAGGGTCGTCTTATGGAGGAGGTGGAGGAGATGAAGGAGCTAGTGGAGGAAACTCCATCCCTAAACTACGAGTCAGACGATGCATGTACTCCATATGCTCGTGATGTTGCTGCTATCATCGATGCGTCTCCTCCTCATGTTGCTACTGCCATCGATACAGCTGCTCCTCATAATGCTACTCCTGCTACTGTTTCCACCGACACATCTCTTATTGCTGCTTCTGCAGAGTCTCTATAAGCTCAGCCTGAGCTCGCAACTGCTCCCGATACTGTGAGCCAGAAGATGATTCCTCTCCACGAGCTCCTCTCGAGCTGGACGCTGACATCACATCAGTACCATAATAAGTACTAGGAGTCTAATGTGAGATTATAGCAACTAATTTTCCTTTCTCAAAGCCATACTGAGTCGCTTGCATCCATGCCTCATCATCGAAATGGTGAGCACTGGTCTGCTCAGTCGTCTCGTACTAACCCTCAACCTGTTTCTGAGAGGTCGCAGCCTCATAAGACTCCTTCAATTCAAATTTAAAATTAAAATTGTGAAAATATTATATTCAATTAATTTTCAAACTAGAAAAATAATACTAACCACAATCTGACGCTGGCGATCACCTCTAATCTCTCCTGTGGATGGATCACTGTACATCCTTCGATAAACGTCGAACTCCATAATATCGGGATGATCAAATACCTATAGAAATATAAAATAAACTATTTATATTTAATGTTATATAAAATAATAATAAAATACACTAACCAGATGCTCTTTATGTGAACTAAATGTATGGATTCCAGCTCGATGCGTCACCTCCTGTCTCCCCCAGTTTGGTAATCCCACTGAAGATCTCCTCTGAAATCCACCACCCAACCAGTGTAAACATAATCCATCCCAAATGTGAGATGAAATGTACTCTGGTCAGTGCGATCTACACAACTCATCAAATTCTGTCACCCTTACTTTTTTAATGGCTATCCTTCTCAAATTGTGCAAAAACTCATGGAAACGGTCACACATAGAAACCTGCCATGCCGCGTGGATAGCGTCATGCATGCTATCATTGATAAGATACTATAAACACTAAAAATAATTTATAATATCAAGTTGTTAATAAAATAAATTTCAAAATAAATATTATTTATTTATGTACCAGCCAATGATGGAACATGTTGCATCGCACATCAATGGGAATCGGTTCCCATGTGATCCATGGTTGATAAAAATAATTGTGCAAGATAGCGTTCCCCTATCCAATAGCTACATGCAGAAAATTGTGAAAAATGAATAAATAATCAAACAATTAGTATATATATAAATAAATTTATGAAATATAACTAAAATATATAGGTTACCATACCTCTGTGTGCGTGGATCGAAACCAAGATATGGATGTCGCTCAGGGATAGGGTCAGGAATCATCAGTCATGTAAGACCATGCCCCCTCCGCGTACCCCCTGAACCGCCAGTAGGATGAGGGTCAAATGATCCAAAATCCCCCTCATCCAACGGTAAGTCAGCCTCCTACAACTCGAAAAATAGAACAGAGTCCATCTGAAATAAAAAATTATTGTTGTTAGAAAATAGTTGAAAATAACTATTATATATATATATTATTTATGATTATTATCAACATTTAATTATGTCAATGTTCATCTTTATACTCTTCTCCATAACTGTCAATGTTAATGTCTTCATCTTCCTCCTCAGCATCATTAATATCCATATGAGTTTCAGTTTCAGCATCTCTTGTCATTTCAAATTCATTTATAACATCATTAACAAATTCATCACCATTGATCCTTAATTGTGGGGTGTCATCATTGATATTCACGTCTCTTTATAAATCAGATGGATTTTGAGCAGTATCTTGAAAAATTTCAATTCCTTCCACTTCAGCGGAACCACATTCATTTTGAGTAAACTGATTTTCCCAAGATTTTATTTTTATTATACTCCACCAATCTCTCAAGTATCTTGAAGTAGCACAGTAATTTGCATAATAAATTTTATGTGCCTGTTGAGCCAGTAAAAATGGTTCATTTACTGCAAGAATAATTTTATATTTAATATCGACGATTCCATGAGTCGGATGAACACGCAAGCCTCTCTCAGTATCCAACTACCGACATTTAAACATTGTTATGTAATTCTATCCTCGATAACACAACTCAATAATTTCATCCAAAATACCATAAAATTCAACTTCAGTTTCTCTATGATGTGATCCTCTAAAGAAAACTCCACTATTAATTGTTTTTTGATTCCCTGTATGCATGTGTATGAAATCAAAAACTATTCACCACATTTTCATTATATGATTTAACCATTTTGGATGGTGTCTTACTCAATATACACAGTCGCTTATCAATTTTATCATCATATTGAGACACCGGAATTTTTTTAAAACAATTATCAATATAATAAATAATAAATGGAATTGATATTAAACCATCAATAATTTATGTTACCAGTTTTTGAAACCATTGAAAAAAATTTCTTTTTCTGCGTTCTTCAAGAGCAGCAGCAGTAATTTGTGGAAGTTGTTTCTTGATATGATTATCATATAACCAACTAATAAAATAAGTTTAAATACTGTAACATAAATTACAAAATAAGTGATAGAAGCACTCACAGGACAAAAGATGTCATTTCTTCACAGTTGAGCATAACATATGTATGAGCTCTGTGATGTTTATCATTTGAAATCCGTCATTCATGAACTCCACCGAAACCAATATTTGGATAATTAAAAACTATTAATTGATTGTCCACTTCATCATTAACATTCCCCTCATTTCGTCCCATGTGATAGTGTTTTGAGGGATATTGAGATTCAAAATAATGAGTGAAGAAAAAAGAAATTTCCTCTTGCAAATAAGCTTCGGCAATTGAGCCTTCAACTGATTCTTTGTTACGTAATTTTTTTCTTCAATTTCTGTATGCATCTCTCAAATGGGCACATCCATCGAAACTATACCGGACTTCCACATTTTTCTTCATGTAGAATATGTAATATCAGATGTTCCATTGATTCAAAGAAAGCCGGGGAAAATATTTTTTCCAGTTTATATATAATTACAGCAACATATTCTTCCAGTTTTCTTATCGCATCATAGTCTCTTGTCACTGCAAAAATGTCTCATAAAAAAATGATATGTCTGTTATCGAATCCAAAATCATAGAATTAAAAAAACCTCTGAATCCAATCGACATAAGTCTTTCCATTATAACATGACAATCATGACTTTTTAATCCAATAATATAACCATTCTTAACACATATGCCCAAATTGGAAGCATAGCCATCTGGAAGTCTTAAATATATAATCCACTGACAAAATAATAAGAAGCTCTCTTTGGATAGTGTATAAGCTGCTTTTGGATTCATTAAACTCTGTGATATGACATTTTCAAATAGTTCTAGTTCTGGTCACCTGCAAATTAGGGCAAGATCTAATCGTGCCTTTACAGTATCTTTGGTCTTACCTGGTCTATCCAAATCTATATGAAATAAATTATCAAAACATTTCTTCTCAATATGCATAACATCCAACATGTGGAGGACCAACAAATCAGACCAATATGGAAGATCCCAAAAAATGCTCCGTTTTATCCAATTATGTTCTTTCCTAAACCCTTGAATTTTCTGTTGGTTTACTATTGGTCCAAATGTGATGGGGGGTATTGAAAATACAACTAATTTTAACTCTATAACTGAGATCATCTTTGGAGGTTCATCCCTTTCAATTGTACCTTTTTTGAAATGAGATTTGTTCCTCCGAAAAGGATGATCGGTTGGAATAAATCTACGATGACAATAAAAATAGCAAGGTTTTTTTCCATTGATGAGCATAAAGGCTTTGTTTTCTTTCATATCGTAAGGACATGATTTCAGACCATGTGTACTCCAACCTGATAACATGCCATATGCTGGAAAGTCACTAATCGTCCACATCAATGCAGATTTTAATAAGAAATTTTGTTTCGCAGTAACATCATATGTAATAACACCATCACTCCACAATGAATTTAACTCATCAATCAATGGTTTCAAATAAACATAAATATTCTTTTTCGGATGTCCTTGGATTAATATAGTCAAAAATATATAAGGCTCCTTCATCAACATCCATGGTGGCAAAAGGTACGGAGTTATACAGACAGACCAACATGAATACTAACTACCATAAGAACCAAACAGACAGAAATCGTCAGTAGAAAGACCCAATCGCACGTTTCGTACTTTTATAGCAAAATACGGATACAGACGGTCAAAATGTTTACATGAATCACCATCAGATAGATGATTCAAGCTTTTATTAGTTGAAAACTTGGTTTTGTGCGATAAAATCATTGACGCTGTGTTCTGAGACATAAATAAATGCTAAAACCTAGGTATAAGGGGGAAATATCTCAACTATTTTATTGGAATCGATCTAGACTTCCTTGGTTGAGCATCTTTATACCTCAATTTTCCACATGTGGGACAACTATCCAATGACTCATTTTCACCAGAATATAAGATGAAATCATTTGGACATGCATGAATCTTCTGATAACTAAGGCCCAAATTACAAATCAACCTCTTACTCTCATAGTAATTTGCAGGCAACACATTTCCTTCAGGTAATAGTGTTTTAACCAATGAAAATATCTGATCAAAATAGTTGTTTGACATTTCATTATTTGATTTAATAGCCATAAATTTTGCAGCCACTTCTAATTTGCTTATCTTGCAACCAGGATGTAATACATCCTTAGCAGACCTCAACAACTCATAAAATTCGAATGTTTCTAACTCAGGAGTTAAATCAATATCATTGTGAGTTTCAGTTTGTTGCATAGATGGACCAATAACATCATGTACTAAATTTTTAAACTGTGATGGATCCAGAATCAAGTTAGTAGGATCTTATCTGGAACTGCGTTCACCGTGTTGATACCAAAAAACATAATATTGTTGAAAACCAAACCGTAAGAGATGTCTCCCAACCTTGTCAAATGTGTCAAACGTTCTCAGAGCACATTTTTTAAAAGGACACTTATTTGTGCCTTCTGAAACATATTCTGGTTTTAATGATGCAAATGATAAGAAAGCTTCAACACCCTCAATATATACAGGATTTAAACCAGAACCATTTGGATTTCTACGCTGATTTATCCAAGCTCAATCATCTAATAATGATTGATGCCGACTTCCTTATTCCATATTTTTCTACATAAAATATAAAATCATCAATGTTTTTGAATAATTTGAAATTATAAAAACACTATGTGAAAAAAGAAGATAAATAATTGCAACTACTTAATAATTACCCTTAATTAAGGGTGACACAATTTCGAGTGGATTGACGGCTACTATTTTATCCGATGGCTCATTTAATTGCATATTTTTCACACTTATTATTGCTAATTATTTCTAATTATTCCTAATTATTTCTAATTATTTCAAATTATTACTAATTATTACAAATTATTACTAATTGTTACTAATTAGTACTAATTATTACTAATTATTACAATTTATTACTAATTATTACAATTTATTACTAATTATTACAATTTATTAATAATTATTACTAATTATTACTATTTATTACTAATTTAGCAATACTTAACAATACTTAGCAAAAGGAAAACTACTTGAATAATGAAAGGAAATTATTTAATCAACATTGGGGAGATGGTTACAAATTTTCCCTTCATTATCCAAGCAGATTTTGTTTACTAATTATTAGTAATAAAAAATTATATTATCAATATTTACGAAAAAAAATATTAATATTATTAAAATAATAATAAATTTATAAAATATTAAAATTATCAATATTCGCAAGAGACTTTTCTCTATTCTTAAGATGTTCAAATCTCAAAGGGTCGTCAATTGTCAAGTCATGCGCAATAAATATTTTGTGTTAGTCATGTCCAATGTAAACTCTATAATTGTACTTGCATGGATGATCACCTCGCAGGTAGTGTTGCAATAGGAAGGGCATAATAATGACGTTCTCATCTCTAAGAATCATCTCATATGACTCTTTACATAGATCATTCTTCCTTAAAATTTTGAGGGGATATCAGTATCGTTCCCTTAAATTTTCAAGGAAGAATGGTCTATGTAAAGGTTCATGTGAGATAATTCTTATAGATAAGAAAGACATGACTTGGGTTGTCCTATTGCAACACAACTTGTGAGGTGATCAACCATGCAAGGACATTCATAGAGTTTACATTGGACATGGCTGACATAAAGTTTTTATTGCACATGACCTGACAATTGGTGACCCTTTGAGATGTGAACATGTTAAGAATAGATAAAAGCATGTTCCAAATACTGATAATTTTAATATTTCATAAATTTTTTATAATTTGAATAATATTAATACTGTTTTTTTGGTAAATATTGATAATATAATTTTTTTATTGCTAATTATTGCTAATTATTTCTAATTATTTCTAATTATACCTAATTATTGCTAATTATTTTTAATTATACCTAATTTTTCCTAATTTTTCCTAATTATTCCAAATTATTGCTAATTATTGCAAATTATTTCTAATTATTGCTATTTATTGCTAATTATTGCTAGTTATTGCTAATTATTGCTAATTATTCCTAATTATTTCTAATTATTCATAATTATTTCTAATTATTGCTAATTATTTCTAATTATTTCTAATTATTGTTAATTATTAATAATTATTGCTAATTATTGCTAATTATTAAGAATTATATCTAATTATTGCTAATTATTAAGAATTATATCTAATTATTACTAATTATTCCTAATTATTAATAATTATATTTAATTATTTCTAATTATTAATAATTATATTTAATTATTGCTAATTATATCTAATTATTGCTAATTATATCTAATTAATACTAATTCTATCTAATTATTACAAATTATTACTAATTATATCTAATTATTACCAATTATTACTAATTATTACTAATTATATCTAATTATTACTAATTGTTAGTAATTATATCAATTTATTACTAATTATATCAATTTATTACTAATTATATCTATTTATTACTAATTATATCTATTTATTACAAATTTATCTATTTATTACTAATTATTACTAATTATTACTAATTATTAATAATTATTGATAATTATTACTAATTATTACTAATTATTACTAATTATTACTAATTATTACTAATTATTACAAATTCTTACTAATGTTTACTAATTTTTACTAATTATTACGAATTATTACTAATTATTATGAATTATTACTAATTATTACGAATTATTACGAATTATTGCTAATTATTACTAATTATTACTAATTAGTACTAATTATTACGAATTATTTCCAATTAGTACTATTTATTACTAATTATTGCTAATTATTACTAATTATTACTAATTATTACTAATTATTTCTAATTATTACTAATTATTACTAATTATTACTAATTATATCTAATTATATCTAATT
This sequence comes from Viscum album, assembly GCA_963277665.1. Lineage (NCBI taxonomy): Eukaryota > Viridiplantae > Streptophyta > Magnoliopsida > Santalales > Viscaceae > Viscum > Viscum album. The sequence goes on along the minus strand of OY728155.1, from coordinate 601,534,853 downwards.
ATATCTAATTATATCTAATTATATCCAATTATATCTAATTATTACTAATTATATCTATATATATCTAATTATATCTAATTATATCTAATTATATCTAATTATATCAAATTATATCAAATTATATCTAATTATTACTATTTATTACTAATTATATCTATTTATTACTAATTATATGTATTTATTAGTAATTATATCTAATTATTACTAATTATATCTATTTAAATCTATTTATTACTAATTATATCTATTTATTACTAATTATATCTATTTATTGGTCATTATATCTATTTATTGCTAATTATATCTATTTATTGCTAATTATATCTATTTATTGCTAATTATATCTATTTATTTCTAATTATATCTATTTATTCCTAATTATATTTATTTATTCCAAATTATATCTAATTAATATTAATTATGACTAATTATTTATAATTATCACTAACAATATCAATTTCTTATTAAAAATAATTATAAATAAAAATCAATTGAAATCTAATTAAATTACAACTAATAAACAACAATTAAATTTAACATAAAAAAATAAAATAAATATAAAAAAATAATATATAAATACCTTAAACTTTGATATTCTGAAGATATTGACGCCCTCCGATTGTTCTTGTATAAAAAATTTCAACTAAAAGAAAATTTTTCTTTGAAACTGAAGAATGAAAATAGAGAGAGAGCAAGATCTGAATGATTTGAAAAAAAAAACGGATGGGGTTATATATAGGTTAGAGTAATTGCGACGGGGTTATTAGCGGCGGGCTTCTCGTCGCAAATGGTGGTATTTGCGACGGGGCTCGTCACAAATAACCTTACCCGCATTAATTACAGTCGGCAGTTAAAAGGTTATTTGCGACAGGGCTCGTCGCAAATAGTTCCTGCTGAAAGTCTTTTTGTGACGGGAGAACATCCCGTCGTAAAAAGTTATTAACCACTGCCGGGTATTTATGACGGGAGCCCGTCGCAAATACACCTGTGCGGTTTGGCGCGCAAGCTGCGCGGTTTGGCGTGCGGTCGCGCCAAACTATTTGCGACGAGATACAACTCCTCGTCGCAAATAATATTCGCTCGGTTTGGCGTGCAAGCCGCGCCAAACTATTTGCGACAGGAGATGAAAACCCGTCGCAAATAATCGGTTATTTGCGACGAGAAATTTTCACCGTCGCAAATAGCTTCCTAGACGGGTTATTTGTGATGGGATGAAATCCCATCGCAAATAACCCGTCGTAAAGAGTGATTTTTCCCATAGTGAAATATGGATGTTTAATGAATACAAAATTCACTAGCCTCCAAATGTTCTTGTGTATTTCTTGGATGACTTCGAACATCACTGATTCCAGTGTAAAGTGGGAGATCCAATATTGATCACAAATGTCCACTTCAAAAATCAGTCAAACATGTAGGGCGAGCAGGCATCTGTGCTTGTATGCCAAACAAATTTTCCTTGTTTGTCAACCATACAGGTGACCAAGCATCTATAAATAGGGAATCCTATCAGAATAATTCCTTCCTCTTCCAACATCATTTTATTTCTCTCACCATGTTATTTTTCCATTTATCCCCCTCGAATACCTCTCTTGTCCTGGTCATCTATGCACCTTTTGGTATGAATGTTTTATGTAAACTAGGGTGAGATACTTTTTCAAAATCACTTGAGTGAGTGAATTGTGGAAGGTAACTAGAGTGAGTGACCTATGTGAGGTCTCTTGATCGAGTAACCTATGTGATTTCACTCCATTTTTAAATTTCCTCATTTTTTAAAATACATCCCAAACTAATATCTTGATGATAATGAACATTATCATGTTTTCTCTATAGATTTCAAATGGAAACTCGAAGGGATTATGATGAACAAGATACTGAACCTCTTATAGAAATGCTAAAAACTATTGGAATAGATTACTAGTATATATGTAACTTCACCCTTCCCAACATAGAGAAATACTTGAATAAGTACCATTGTACATACCTATGAAGTGATCAATTCCCGCTTTATGACCATGGTCTTATGAGATATGCATTAATACTAAATATGTATTGTTTCTTACTAAATTAATTGTTTATAGAGTAAACCAACTTTCCCTCTACCAATATCTTCTCTAGAGGCATGTTTATCAATGAAGGAATTGTTCCCACTGCATGCGTCCTGCATCATAATTTGTGTACCTTAGATCTGAAGCCTCACACCTAGAAATCAAAACCTCAGTACAACCTATCTATATTCAATGCTTCCAAAATAGGTCAATTGAAAGGTTGTAGAAAGGATTGGGACTTCCATTATGGGGGGGGGCGGTCAAGCCTGAGTGGATGTGGGTGTACTAGGTCTACCAAACTTGCATAGAATTAATGATTGACCTGTAAGATGTTAGAATCTATGAAGTTGTTTGGGTGGATCAAATATATGTATAAAAGAGTACATATATCATCCCTAAGTTGTTGAGCCAATAGATCCCTTAAACAAATACTTTCCATTTGACACATGGAAAAGTCAACATTAGTTTATTGGAGATCTACAAGATCAAGGGAGTTCCCATTCTTTTAGACATATATGATAAATTCATGTCGCTAAAATAAACATGAGAAAACATTGAATGGAAGTTAGATTTAGCCTATGAACTATTAATGTTGGATTAGAATGTTCTAAAAAGTGACCCTCCCCTTTTGGGAAACATTCATTCTAAGACTTGGGTGAAGGCATTCCTTAGAAAGCAATGAGAGTTCCCTATATTCTAGGCCCTATTAGGATTCCATTCATTTGAGAATCTAAGAATTTCTAGAAAATTTTTCCTACCTTGGAGAAAGTCCAGTATGAACAATGGGGATATACCATCAAGTAAGATGTTCCTAAGTGTACCTGGATGGTTGGATTTATGGTGATGTGGTTGAGCACTAATCTTTTGTTGATCTGTGAATATAATAGTGGTGTAAGGATGGTTAATTTTTACATACCAATCAAACTAGTATAGGGGAAGTACATAGGGTTGGATACCCCTATTCCGGAAAAACTTTACTGGTGGTTATTGCATGTATATGTGGGGAAGGCCCCTTACCAAATTTTAGGAGAACTTTTGGTGTTGTGGGGGCAGTTTGTGGAACACTTCAACTCTTATGTTGAGATGAGTACATTTGATATTTTTGAAGTTTGGTTACATCAATTTGTTCAGGTTGTTTTTGGTATTCATCCCTTACCTATGAAATATGGCGCGACTCCGAATAATCAAAACATCCTGGGAGTGTTTGACTTCTTCCCATGTAATTATCTTCCTACCGAAACATTAATTGACAATGGATAAGGTGATAATGATCTAAGGTCATACGTAATTTCATTCAAAGATAGTATGTTGGTAACCTATATTTATAGTGAGATCAAATGCGAAGTATATTATCCATACCGATTCACCGACTAGTTCAAGTGTCTACAATATCTTAATATATCTCCACCCACACATGTTTGGTTTGTGAAGCACCTGATGGTTGTGTAGTAATTATAGATCCTCATGGACATGGATTTATCCCATGTGTAGATTAATCTACTTCCACCATCTGCATCCATTGGGTTAAACTCTAGGTAAAAAAATTCCTAGATTTCTTCTTATACTCAACGGGTGTTAAAAAAATAACCCCCCTGATTCGAGGCCATAATAACTACTAGAAATGGAAAGTGTGTTTGGAATTCTCAACCTAGGGATAATGATACCAAAGTTCCAAATTCTTAAAAATTATTTCACACATAGCCCATAGAGGTGGATAAAGTTAAAAATATAACATATTTCGAGCTGAGGTGGTCTAGTAATCATCACCAAGATGAGACCCAAGCTCTATTTTCCTATACACCTTTTAGAGTAGAGAGGCTTGAAAGGGACTTAAAGTAAAAATATGTCGGGTATTCCTCATACCAGATGCATTAAAATTGTATTATGTTCATATTATCATAGTCCAAGCTAGGAAAGGTGTAAACCATGACATCAAAGATTTATGGGTATTTATCCAAGATGGAATACTTAACCTGCATCTTGGGTATATTTGAGTTCCCTCCAATATTTACCCTCATCCCAATTTTTCTGAGTTGGGGGAATATATTATGGATATGAATATGTTGGTATATGCAACTGATGACTGAATCCCTGCCATAAATAGGGTAATCGATATGCTATCTTGAGTGTCATTGAGGGAATAACTAACCTATTTGATGATGAATGGAAGGAATTCATCAATGCAAGTGATTTAATATTCTGTCATATCCCTTTTAATCCAAAATCATTTTTGTAAGTATAGGAAATTATAATAAGAAGACACTTTGAATTACAAAAGGTGGTGTCACTAAAACCAGCCTCCCAGAAAAACACTTCAATTGGAACCTCGATCAGGGTTGAGGGATATACCCATGAGCCTTAGAGTTATCACCAAGAAAGATATTAAGGGAAAAGGATATAGTAGGGGGACCATTTCCACCAATGATGCCCATATTTTAGATATATAAACAAGGTACCTTCTTCTTATAGGGGAAATAAACATAAAATAGAAGAGACGTTGATCTGGAGTATGTGCTACAATAAGTCTCCATAATGTCATTAATCTCTTTAACTCACCTTACATAAAAATATATTCATTTTTTTCACTTTGTAGGATCTACTTCACTTTCATCTCTCAAGTGGTCTAGTACCAATCCTTCAAGGACTGATTGGGAAATTCCAGATGTGGAAAATACTTATGTTGGTGGTTTTATTCCTTTGATGGTACAAGTTCTAAGAGATGAAGTCATGTCTCTCCCCACTACTATAGAGAGGTATTAGCATCCTGGTAATGTTTTATGTGTATCATAAGGTTTCATGTACTGATAACTAACTTCTATTCATGATGATGTTTCAGATATTCTATATACATTAGAGGACCCTATGACCACCACTATTGGCCCTGTTACTGTCTCAAAGTAAGTTTATCAAGGTCTCCAATCATCATAGGAGGATATTCTGCTGGTCCATGAGTCTGATGTCCTATGTGTCCCCATGGGTGAGGCTACTACGAGGTTTTGGTAATTAATCCATGAAATGAGAAATCATGAAATTAAAATTGATTACATGACCACACATATTAATATTAACGCCTCTTAAGAGTATTTTGAGGAATTAAATAAAGAATTTAATAGACACAAATCTTTATTTTTTCACAACCAAACTTTACACCTAATTTTCTAACCACGTCTACTTGATTCATGTAACTTTTTCCACGGAGTTCATTTTCATTTCCTTTGAGTGGGGTGGTACCAAGATTCATCCCCCTTCTCTAATGGAGGAGGCACTAGTCCCATGACATGATGTGAGGGAATCCCAAGACCCTTCTGTCGTTGATTCTAAGAAAATTCAAAGGATTGTCTCCCATCTAGAGGACATTTTTTAGACTATAGAAGTTACATATGTAGAAGATTATGAAAATCGAGTGGTCGACCCATCAACATGTTAGTATTATTAACTACTCTGATTTCTCCCCTCCTTTTATATCTGTTATCCCTCCATGTTAATAATGATTCCCATCAGTTATCTAGTGTCATATACTTCGATAGATAATATTAAGGGAGAATCCTCCATGCCAATTCATCCAATAGTAGAAGGAGAAGCTGTTACTACTTCTGATGGAGTCAGATAGGGTTCCTCATTGAGTACCTTAATCCTAGAGTATATATATCTCTCTAAAAGAGGCTCTAAGTAAAACTTGGAGGCACAAAATTCTGTTCACACCGCACACCATTTCATTTAGTGAGACATCTGGAATTTAATCTCGGATATGACTCTCAGAGAACTACTGATAGGACATCACTGACTTCCAACAATGTTTTCCATTTTTGGGTATGGTGAATTTAACCACAACATGATCCATCATGTCATTAAATTGATCATCCTATAATGAGATGAGGAGAAAATATTATGGCAGGCTGAGGAGTAGCTACTGGGCCAGTTTTAAGATCTTAAAGTTATTGTATACAAGAAAAATCTCAGCCATGCTAAGGAAGTGGAGGATAATTAGTGTCAAATTGATGATAAATATCTATATATGGTGTGTATTTAAGAATAATTAGATTCTATGGAGGAAGATATTGTCTAACTTCACATGTCTATGAATTTGTACACATATTTGAAAGGTAGTTTCTAGAATGATATTATTGGGGAATATAGAGATATAAGATATTTCCTTATGTATCAGAAATTCTATTACTGAAGGATAAGGGGGGTTTATGAGGGTTTGGATTTCTCATGAAAATGAATTACGGTTTCTGAAAGGAATGTATCTAAGAATGAAAGGGGATTCTGGGTCCTCACCATATGTGTATGATCCCCCTAGCTACAAAAACAATATTTTTTTAAAGAAGGGGAATTCTAATTTGACCATGAGCTTATAAGGAAGAAGTTTGAAAATAAATTTAGAACTTTAGGGATAGATCTAGGTTGTGTCTATGAGTATAAGAAAACACATTCTTTGTTTGTTGTAGTGGATAGGCCTATAATAGAGAATATACGTGTCGCTACATATATCATTGAGATGATAATAAAACCATATGTGGTTCTTGGTATCCAAGTCCCCATATTGATCTAACTTGATATAGATAGGGTCATTTTTATTCATATTTTTAGGGGCCTTGGATGAGGGATCTAGGAATTACTACATGTCTTTATGAAATGAGAATCAAGTTTCACATAGTTTATTAGGGTGGTGTAGTGGATGACTAAAACCTAGAGGAAAGGCTCCTCCCAAATGAGGGTAAAGCATCAGGATGTCTAATTTCATGTGAACAAGACATGGATGATGTAGTTTAACTTCTTATAGAAAGGATGTTGAGGTTTGTAATTTAAGTTTTTTTAGATTTTATTTAAATACTAGTGATTTACCATTTCATGGTGATCTAAACAAAAATTTTCCACCATGCTTCAGGCATGAATATAGAAAGTTTAATGCTATAATTTATGGTCCTCTAGATCCAAAGAAAAATAAAGGAAAAGTTTATAGAGAAGGGCCACTGATTTTTTGTAAAGTAGTTCCTAGAATGATATTTTCATGGATTATAGAGATAAGAGAGGTTTCTATAGAGGATAAAGGTTCCTCTAGTTGACATGAATTTTTGTGGTGACTTATAAAGATACAGACTAGGGAATATTATGCACAGTTAAAACAAAGATGTCCTCAAGAAGAATACATTCTATCACAAATGGTTGGGGAACACTAATGCAAAAAATAGGATTTAACAACAGATTTTTTTTATTTTTGACTTTGGTTTTTAACCGTTGTTTATAAAGGAGATGTAAAAATATCATTTTTGGCATCCGTTTTTGGAAAACTGAAACAAAAACGATATTGTTTAAGGGTTTTAGAATCAGTTTTGGGAAAACTGATGCCAAAAACCCTCTCTAAAAAGGTTTTAGCATCAGTTATTTTAGAAACCAACTTTGAAAACCGACGCTGAAAGTTAATTTTTTTTTAAAATTGAAAATATTACACTTACAAAATAACTGAAACCCCTGTAATAAAAACACAATATACAATAATCAAACAGTATTTATCATTGACTAAAAATATATAACTTACATGTTTTTATCTAATTAATCAAAAATCTATCTATAAATTTGTATTATAAAGTAGAATCAAAAGACACATAACTGAAATTTACAACATGCTCATTGTTAGTTATTTTTAAGAATTCATTTGATTATTAGTATGTTCAAACACCTATTATATCAAAAGAGTTAGTTTTTTTAACCCATATGTAATATTATTCATAAATATTAGAATATACATACCTCAAATCTTAATCAAACTTAACAAATAGTTCGTAAAAATATATTGAATATTGGTAAGATCATATTGTGAATAAGACTAGGAATCATTTAATGCCTACAAAAACATTGAATGACATGAGATATAAAATAGAATAATATGTTAGAAAATATAAAAAAATTAATACAACTAACCTTATCAAATTCAGTAGTTTCTCCAATTTTGATTATCTCATACATGAATAGTATAATATAATAACCACATTCAACATGTCCTTTTTGATGATGAAACTATAGTTATAAAACATTAAAATGATAATAAAAATCAATATATAACAAAAAATCAGAATAAAATATAATATAAAAACTAATTACATGTACTTATACATATTTAATTTTATTTGGTGTCTTTATAGACCATTATTCCTTGTTAAATTTTTCCCATGAACTTCATTTTCATATATATGAACTAATAATACTTGTATAAACAATGAGAATTAAGCATAAAAATCTTATAAATTTTTTTAACTATCTAATAAGGTGGAAAATATTTTACGAACATTCCCTAAAAAAGAGAAAAACCAATATAAGGTGCATTCACTTCGGTATAATACGCCTAACATCTAATTCCCCATATAATATGAAAAGTTCATAATTAATGAAATTATAATTATCATTAGTTATTAATTATGTTTCTTTTATTACTTATCAAGAAATGTTAGAAGCCAATACTCAATCGTCATATGTGATAATCTCTCACATATATATGCAACTCTATTAGGATTCTTCACATGTTGCACTTCCACGGAACTGAATTCTAGATATATAAAAACGTAAATGCATGTACATTAATATTGTAGAAGAAGAATTTGAAGATACCTAATTTAAAAATAAAATATAGTCAGTTAATTTAAAACCATATTTTATTAAATAAATACAAATTCAAATGTCAATTTACTTATATGGAAAACAACGACACCACATTTCGGATGAGCTCTTCAAAATCCACTAGATGCATGATATATTCTTTGAGTAATCTCAATGAATATTCTATTCTGCATATATCGGCCATAATTTGAAAATCAAAGATATAATTCAATGAATAAGAAGCTTGAGATAATTTTTGTATCCAATAATAAATATATGAAGTATCTACAGTTGATTGTTTCTAAACATTTTGTTTCATTTGTGTAGCTTATTTTTATTTCAGATAATTCTATATAATTTAAATGTTAGAAAAAATTATAAGTAAATTTGAATCATTTTTAATTAATATTGAGAAAAACACATACCTCATATTAAATATAATGAAGAAAACTAGTCGGAAAAAGTAAAATATGATCCAAAAAATCCCCAACTCTGGTGATCTCCTCATTAGAAAATGGTTGTAGAGCATTAGGATCTATAATATCGAGTAATGATACTCTAACATGAACCATATGCGTAGGCTGGTGATGTACAGAATCCCCCAAAAAATTCACTAGTCATAATGCAACAATATGTATATAAGGATCTCCAACAAACAACTCACAATATATGTTTTGGTCCGAGTGACATGGTGGAGGATCAAAGTAAGAAGAATGGGTAGGGTAGTCTGGGTGAGAAGGTTGGGAAGGATGAAAAATGAAAAAAATATTTTAGTGTTTATAATTTATAAAATAGAAAAATTGATGAAAAATAAATAATATATTGATTGGTCCGAGCGAGGAGGTGGATGATCGAAGTAGGAAGATGTGGCATGGTAGTTTCGGTGAGCAGGCTAGGAAGGTTGTAAAATGAAAAAGTTATATTAGTGTTTGTAATTTATAAAATAGAAAAATTGATGACAAATAAATAATATACCTGGGAAGGCTGCTCATATGAGGTAGGGTAGGCTGATGGGGTAGGGTAGTCCGGGTGAGCAGGCTCGAAAGGCTGAAAAATGGAAAATTTATTTTAGTATTTATAATTTATAAAATAGAAAAATTGATGGCAAATAAATAATATACCTGGGAAGGATGCTCATATGAGGCAGGGTAGGAAGATGGGGTAGGGTAGTCTAGGTGAGAAGGCTCGGAAGGCTAGAAAATGAAAAATTTATACTAGTGTTTATAATTTATAAAATATAAAAAATTATGACAAATAAATAATATACTTGGGAAGGATTTGCAGGATCTGACTGTCTTGCCAAGTGTTTTAACAAAGCTTTCTGCACTGTTGCTTAAATTTGATCACCCATAGACTGTTTCATTTTTTTCAGCTCAGCTTTTAATGATTCTATTTTTGGGTCTCTTGATTGCTTACTCTGACCAAAAACCATCTGAATACTAACACTTACCTCATTACTTATAACAAGTCTGGGGTGTTATTATTTTTCCAATGTAGTGGATAAGATATACATCCTACCCTCAGGGATAAAATATCCATGTGTCTCTTTCTCCTGATGTTCATCCTAAAATGAAGATAAAAAAGTTATAGTAGTATTCAAAATTTATAAAATATAAAAGTTGATGACAAATAAATAATATTTACTTACAATTTTATCATTTACTTTCTTAGCATCCTCTATAAGATGCTGTTCATTTTTACTTATTCTTTCTCATTTTCATCTTTCATGGTGAGTGGGAGGAGATGGAGGACCATTTTGAACCTCTTTTGAACCACTACTAAAATTAGTTCTTAATGCTTCAAATTTTTCTTCAATCATTTTATGCTCCAAATACATATACCCTTCACATGATAAAGTATGAGGTTATACATTTCTCAACTAAATCTCTTGATGAGATATTTGTGGTTCCTATTATATAAAAATAAACTACTAAGTAATTAGAAAAATATATAATAAATTTTACAGTATAAAATAATTATCATACCTGAAATATTTCTTCATGATGACTGTCAACAAATCGCTTCCATTTATGTTTATATATAAATTGATACTTGAGGCATGGGTTTTAAACCTTCTCTTTCCAAAAACATAATTTTTTTTTTCTTTTTTGTTTTAAAATCTCTCCATCGAACTACCACTAAAGAGAGAAGTGTTTTCATAATTTCTTTGGTTTCCTCAAAATTGAATTTTATATGTAATTGAATAAATTAAATATGTCATTTAAAATATTCAATATTCAAAAATTTATATAAAATAAATAAATTAATATATTTTACCACCATGGCCCCCCAAAGCCGTTGTTTCGCCATCCTATCCCCTGACTTCCAATTAGGATATAAAATACTAATCCTGCAACGACACTACATCGATATATAACTGATAAACCAAACTACACTTGGGTCATTTTCACTATTATTATCATCAAAATGGATGTGTAATATGTCATCTTTGCGAGCAAGTGATAGTTTTGGTAAATGTGTAATACCACATTTACCAACTTAAGAACTTGATTTTTTATTAGTAACAGGAGAAGTCTCCTTGACTGAGGATGCATCAGTTTTCCTTCAAATGTTTTTGTGAATTAACTATTTTCTTTCATTAAATAAGTATATTATTAAATATTTAATAACATGAAAAAATAGGTATACCTTAGTAAATGCTCCTCTTTATCTGTATTTGACTTTTCTACTAGAAAGTGTTATGAAATTTTGTGTACCTGCAAATCATTAGAAAGCTAAATATTTAGAAATAAGAATGAAAAAAATCAGTAACTAAAAAAGAGTCATGAATTTATAAGTTTCAAAGAAGAAACAAAATATAAATATTTACCAGAAACATTAGGAGATTAATTTAGTGTTTTCCCATATGCCTTCATCATGATCATTATGTATTGGATGCACTATGTCTGTTTTATACTCATTGTAATCATCCACAAATTGTGTAATATATGATCAAGGCTCATGTAAATCTATAACGACATCAGCATCTTCCTCATCACCCAAATGGTATCTTTTTCCTTGAAAAATGATGGACAAATGATCATTCAATCGATCAATGACATAAAATACTTGTTTTTCATGTGTCTCCATGAGAAATGGTTCCTCATTGTAATTAAATCTTTTAAAATTAACCATTTTAAACCCATATTCATCATGTTTCATACAACTCTTACAATCAACCCAATTACACTTAAAAATGGTGAATCAAAATTTAATATAATAAATTTACCATATGTCTTCAAGAACTCAACAATATGGAGTTGATGTAGAAATTGGGTTTTTTTCTTTGGCACACAAAAAATGCACCGCTTTAGAAAAGACCATCACACCACTATTCTGAACAGTACACTTATCATCCTGATTTTTTGTGTGTAAAATGTGTGACCATTAATATCAAAACTAGAAAATGTGATCACATTAAAAGATGGTCCCTCTGCTTACCACTTCAATGTTTCAATTTCAGATATATCTGCGATGACTTTCTCTTTAAACTATAAAACAAATTCTTTCTTATGCTCAATCATCAAGCACTCTTCATTTTTTTCTAATATCATAAATTTAATTTAGCAATATGTGAGGATATATATTATTGAACCTCATCTATGTTTTTCAAAATATATAAATTTCCTTCATAACTTCATCACATTGAATGAAATTTACCTTTAATCCTCGAACCCCAATACCTTCACTATCAACTGTCATATATCGAGATATAGGGAGACCAATATGCTCAACCTCATTCAAATAATCAGTACTGAAATCAATCACCTCTTCTGATACATATTTTTGAACAATATAGGCCTCTGGTCAATAAGTATTTTTAAAACATCCCTTAAAAAAATTATATATCTTTCAAAAGGATACATCCATCATAAATAAACAGGCCCACATATTCTTATCTCACACACCAAATGAATCGGCAGATGAACCATTATATTAGAAAATGTAGGTGGGAAATACATTTATTGTTGACAAAGAAAAAAAGTTTATTTATTCTCCAACACATCTAAAAAATTTGGATCAATGAATTATCTATTAATGGATTTGAAAAAATTACATAACCCGATGATAGTCTTTCAGAAAACTATCAAAAATATACCATGCATTTTTACTGGTAAAATTTGTTGCATAAATAAATGGAAATCAAGAGATTTCATAACTATTAATTTAAAATCCTTCAATGACACAAAATTATTTACATTTGAAGAAAAAACACTAGGTACTTTAATACTATGAATACACTGAAAAAAAATTATCTTTTCAATCTTGCTTAATGTGTGACAAGCTAGAGGTAAATATGTTCTGTTTCCTTTAATAGTGGGAGCTAACTCCAAACATATTCTCATTAATATCAATTACAATCTAACATTCAATCCATATTTTTTCTTTCCTTTTATGTCTAACAAATTTCCAATCAAACTGTCGGATATGTTTTTCTCAACATGCATAACATCTATGTTATGTTTTATCTCTAAAAATATCCAATAAGGTAGTTCAAAAAACTATACTACTTCTTCCAGATATTTCTTTGAAGACCAGAACTTATTTTCTTTCCAAATGTCGAATCAATATTTTTCACTCTATCATAATATTATTCATATGACAATGGATGAGGGGTAAGGTTATATTCTTGTAAACAATTAAATTCTTTTTTAAATCTATGATAAGGATGATCAATTTGCAAAAATCTTTGAAGTCCCATGTACATTATCTTTATTACATTCTGTAATTGATAATATGATGTTTTTTTTCACAAATTGGACATGCTTTATATCCCTTAACACTATATCCAGATAATTTTCCATATGCAGGAAACTCGTCTATAGCGAACATTATCCTAGCATGAAAAAGAAACTACTCTTTATTGTATGCATCAAAAACATTAACACCTTCCTCCCATAGTAGTTTCAAATAATCAATCAATGGTGAAAGATACAAATAAATATCATCTCGTGGTTGTTTTGGTCTAGAATCATCAAGATGACCATAACAAATTTTTTCTTTATTCATAGATGTGGGGAAAAGTTGTAAAATACTAGTAAAATAGGCCATGAACTATGTTGGCTAGTGAGGCTTAGATATGGATTCATTCCATCAGTACACAATCCCATTATGATATTTCTAACTTCACTTCCAAAATCAGGAAATGTTTTATCCAAACTCTTCCATTGCGGTGAATTAGCAGGGTGATATAAGTTATCATCAGATATGTGCTAATATGAATTCCATCTTAACCTTTTTCATCAATTGAATTTTCAAATAGACTTTTCAAACAAAGAATTATTGGAAGGTACCAAATTTCTTAGCAGGAGTTTTCATTCTGGTACGTTAGAATGAATCACATTTGAATTATCAGAATTGTAAGCAAGAAATATTCAATGATATCATTAGAAAGTACAAAATTTATTTTTCATGATGTTAGATGATAGTACCTAAGAATTAATTTGAGTTGACTTCCTCATCTATCTTATAACATGATGTACCACATGTTGGACAACTTGATAAATATTCATATTCTTTCCAATACAGCACACAATCATTGGAGAAGGAATGTATCTTTTTATTCCCCAATCCCCTTGGGTATAATATTCTCTTCTACTCATAATTGGAATATAGAAGCCCTTTGCCTTCTAGAAGTAGTTATTTTAAAATATCAAGTAAGTTGGAGAAACCTTTATCACTCCACCCATTTTTTTCTTTTAAGTTAACTAATATCAAAACTACTGATAATACTGTATATTTACTGTAACTTGGGTATAATGGTTTCTCAAAATATCTATACAACTGTTCAACAGTTGCTATTTTTTATGGTTTCAACACCAAAATCATGAATTAATTATTCAATATGATCCACTACCTCATTATGAATATTTTCATCAATATTTTATGTTGAATTTTCAGTTCGTTCACCATGTCAGATCTAATGTGTATAATTAAGGCTAAAACCATAACAAATGAGATTATCCTTGATTTCTCTAAAGTTTAACTTTATCAAATTCAAACACTTTACATGTGGATAGAAAATCAAATGAATTTTTTGAATATGTCATTTAGAAAATTTCAATAATTCAATAACTCGTTTTTCATATTTACTAGTGGTTCTTTGTAAATGTATCCAATTACGATCCATTCAATACCTGATATCATAATATAATTGGTGAATATATTAAAACATTTAAACATTTATATATATATATATGTATATATATTTACAGATAAATTGTAAACATAAACAGATTTAATAAAAACTATTGATAATCAGATAGAAAACACCAGATATGAAACACATTTACAAACAGTAATATTTTTATTTTCATATTATATACATGTTTTATATTGATATTATAATTTAATTATATTGTTAATATTATAAAATTTAATATCTCATTTTACATAGTTGTTTCATTATTTCGATGTTTATTGTCTCAAAATTAGTGAAAATTGTATTCATTTAATGGGTGAAAAATTACTTATTATTAGTAATATGAAATAATAATTAGAGTAAATGTTTATATTATAAGTGAAATCAGTCATAATACTCCCAAAATTATGACACATGAAATTAAATACATAACTAAATTTGTTTATCTAAGAGCATGTTCATTGTGTGGTTGAGATATTTGAATGTTTTGTAATGTTGAGTATTCATGATCTTCTCTGGATCACAAAAGGTAGAGTTCTATACAAGTTTGTTGGCACGAAGGAGAAGAAAATGTGGTCAGAAAAATATATGTGTTTATCACACTAGTTTAGCTTCATAATGAACTGAGTTATGTGAAGAAAATCATAAATTCAATATTCTTATGAATACTCACTTGTTTATGCGATGGTTTTTTTTGAAACTAAAAATCAGTGAAATTGTTAGTTGTGTACTATGATGAGCATTAAAAATAGAGAACCAAATATTTTTTGTTGCGGTATTAATAGTGACTATATTATTGTGTAAATAATTTTGACTATGTTCCTCTGTAGAAATATTGTTTTAATAACATACACATACTTTGAGTCCAAGAGGTAGTGTGAGATGCTATCATGCAAAGGAAGAACACACAGTGACATTGTGTATTGCATGATAGAATAATGCATTCAAGGGTCTATATGAAGCATTACATGGATACTTTCATGAATATATAAGTGAATAATCAATTGATATTATATTCATAAGATCATTCAAGTAAAACCAAGTGAAATCCTGTGTCAAATATGTTGAAAAGCACGATGTATACAACAAGTATTCATAAAAATTATGTAAATATTACACATGAGTGAGCATTGCACAAAAGACATTCTGTGCGATTGGGTTTTCATTAGAGAAGCATGGATAATGAGTGTGTGATTCCAAAGGTGTATGTGATGTTGAGAAACTATTATGTGTTTGCATGCATCATACAATAATAGAGAGATAATATTGTTGGAATTTAACATCTTGTGTATTGAAGGAAGTATAATTGTGTGAATTCATCCAATTGAGTGAGTACACTATTAATAATTTTATCAGTATTAAAATACACAAAAGAACAATGAAGATACAATATGTGATATATGTTCATGAAGGAAGTACAATGAAAGAAATATTATTTTTATTTATACACATGAAATATTTCATAAAAATAAAAAGTCCATTCTTTTGATTTTACATGCATGAGGTACATGAAATATTAATTTAATGACAAGTATGAATTGTGTTTTTGAGAGTTGAGATGAAGAACTATATTAGAAGTCAATTTTTAGTGCATTGATATATCAAGCTATGAATAAGTCACATGAACTTTCATATGAGTCATTGTAGACATAAAAAATTTATAATTTTTATAAATTAATAAGTTGAAGCAGCAGTAGTAGTAGTCCCATGAGTAATTTCATGTTGTGAGAAAGAGCATAATAAAATACTTAGTATTTTTAACTCTAGGAATGACTCTAATATTTTTTATTCATTGAATACATACCAGGTAATAATTTCTAGGTTGTTTTATTAGATAATTTTAATAATTTTATTTCCCTATAATTGAGGAAGTGGATCAAAATTTATTGGTTTAAGTGACACCCTATGATATATTTTCAATCTAAATTATCGACTGGAAGGAATCTAGAAAAATAAAGATGAATTTAATTGAACCATATCAAACTAACTTGGACTAAATTAACTCATCCAAATTTGAACCAAATTTAAGAATCTTCGACTGAACTAAATTAAACAAAAAAAAAGTAAATTTATATGGGATTATCACTTATATGGATAACTATTAACCATGTTCAAAAAAATTTAAAAACTATAAAAAAATAATTGAAACAAATCAAAAACATAATTAAATGATAAGTAATTTTTCTTAACAATTAAAAAAAACTTACAAAATTTGGAGTTTAACAAGAAAATAGATCCAAATCCAAACTTTACTCTGTAGAATGCTTTGGAAGATTAAACAATGCAAGATCTATACAAAAAATGATTGTAAATATTAAAAATATACATGAAAAACAAACTAAAATCAAACCATAGTTGAATGTCTCCAAAAATAATCTTTTAAAGAAAACATAACCTATAGATGATGAAAAATAGTGAGATAATCAATAGATCAGACCGTAGATTGTGAAAATAGAAGAATGTTGACAAGAATGGTGGTTCGAGTTCACAAATCAACCTTTGAAGTTGTCACGAGTTGATATGAGTCACTATAGTTTAACTTTCAAAGATCATAAAACATGAGGGTTTCCCAATCCCAACTAATTTTAAATGACTTTCAGCATTGGTTTTTACAAAAACCAACGCCTAAGAGTTCAAAAAAAATTAATGGAGTTAGTTTTTAGGAAAACTGATCACAAAAATATATTTGTTAATATATGGAATCAGTTTTCCAAAAAATGGACGCCATAAATATATATTTTTTAATATATGGTGTTGGTTTTTATAAGAACCAACGCCGAAATATCCCGAGTTTGGGGTTAATGGCATAGGTGTTTGTAAAAACCATTTCAAAAACTTTTTATATTTTCATAGTCAGTTTTTTGAAAAATTGATGCCATATATCATACCTTTCGAAATTTTTGGCATCATTTCTACTAAAAACAGACGCTAAAAACAACTCGTAAATTTTTTTAGCATTGGTTTTTAGTAAAAATAACCCCCAAAATTTCTCCCACATACTATTGGAGTCGGTTAAGAAAAAACTAAAGTCATTACTTCAATGTTAAATAACGTATTTCCACTAGTGGAAAGATTATGGAGATATGTATTTCCATCAATATGGATGTTTATTTATGTAAGGAAGGTTCCTGAGTATGGAAAGAGAATTTCATGTTGAAATCACATAATAATGGGGAGAAATATTTCTTATACAGGTCTGACCCATATGCAGGGAGGTGATTTTTTTTATATTTATTTTAATATGGGATCATGAGCAGGGTAAGAATCTATATTGAACCCTCCAATGTAGATCTTTCTTATACATAGGGGAGTGGTGGAATTTTTATATTGAAGCTTGGTCTAAGACATACAACTCAGGCTTCTCTATAAATATTTTCAAAGAGAGAATCAAGCCATATAGAGTTCTTGGATAGAGGGTGGTGGGACACCAACACCCAGGATAATAGTTATATTAGGAAAAGTTCTATAGTAAGTCTCAATATTACATCATCCAATATAAATCAACCATTCAGTTTAACATAATGATATAAAGTTGTTTGGTGTCCCTTTTAATGTCTCACATCTAGGACCATGATAACCATGACATGAACTGATACGTCTTGATCATATTGGAAGTTTTTATTAAAACTCCTAATCTAAAATGATCTATGCTTTTTGTGAGAAATAGTGAGGGGTAAAGGTTTCTTTCACAATGCAATACTGAGTAAAAAAGGATAGGGTATTTTTTCATGTGGTATCTAGACCAACATATAGGATCTGGGCATCACTACGTATCTCTTGGGGTTGAGAATCAAGTTTTATGTAGTTCGTGAAGCCTCTTATCATCAAATAAGAGGGACTTTAACCATTAAGTTTAGAATAATATGGTTAGGAGAAATTTTATCTTTCATTTTTAGGTCATGTTAATAGGGCCACACATCTCAAAAAAATAGTGATGTAAGGATTACTAGGTCAAGGATGTTCTTACATAATTTGTTCATGAATAATGAAATTGTAAACCATGATCTTAGGTGTTTTCAAATTAATATAAATTATATAGGAAAATTATTATATGAGTGACCACATACCATGTTAGAAAAGTGGTTTCAAACATGATATTTTTGGGGATTACAGAGATATAATAAGTTTCTATTGAGGAAAAAGGTTCCTCTGGTAGACATTCCTTTTGGGGGAGATGTATGCAAAGATATATTGGGGAGTAATAATTAATAATAAAAACAAAGGTTTCCTTTGGTGTTTTAAATTCTATTTCCAATCTTCAAATAAATCTTATGGATATACAAATTTTCTGAAGATAAGGAGTATGATGTATGTAAGGAGTGTGTCTGAGCACAAAGTAAGCATTTGGACCAGCATTGGCCATAGAGTGTGAAGTTCCCTATATAGATTTTTTTTTGTTTTCCTGTAGGAGAGGGATAATTTCTATAATTTTTGGTTAGGAATAATATGTAATGTCTAGGAATCACTATACATCTCATTGATATTAGAATCAAACCACATGTAGTTCTAGAACAAGCATGTGGGGTGACACCAGCACAAAGGATTGTGATATAGTCAAGCACGATCCAGAATGTTATATAGTTTTACATCATAAAACAAATACATGAACCATGTGGTTCAACATTATATGAAAAGGGTATAGTTTTAAATCTTAACATCTTGTAACTAGGATTTTATATTATGTATTTTAGAGTGTTATAGCTTAGACAATGATGTCTTGTAGTTTTAGGTCATATGATGCAGACCATATGTCATACCCTTTTAAGTTCATGTGATGAAGACCATTTGATGATTACACAAAGTATTTCTTGAGAAAAATAACATTGGTAGGTGTGGTAACAAGCTCTCCATCCATCAAGATCAAGTAATGGTCACTGTTATAGTGGACTTTGAATAAGGCATAAGGTCCCTCCGACATTGGTTCAAGATTTGGTGGATTATTCCCTAGTATTATCATTGTTCTAAGGACTAGTACCATTTATCCTTGGAGAAATGAGTGGATGATAAATTCCTTGTTAAATGCATTCTATATAATTTTGGTTGACTTCCAATTGATTCATGGTATGAAATCTTTTTTCATCAAGTCACTCAAATTCAACCATCCGTTTTTGGAATTTCTCATCCGTGGATAGATGATAACATATGAAAATGTGAATTGATGGAAATTGGACCTCATTGGCTATAAATGATTCCATTCTGTATATGAGTGAATATGGGGTTTCCTATTTGGTAGTTTGGGTTATATAATGATAATACCATATGGTATACAAGAGTTTGTCAGACCAATTATTTTTATCTTTTTCAACCATATTCTGACTTATGTTTGATAAGGACTTGTTGAAGGCATCTGTCTATCTATTATTCACTACATGATAACGATATGAATGTTTAGACTTGATAGTATAATCCTAATATAGTTTATAAAAATCTGATGAATAAAAATTGGTTCCATTTTTTTTTCAGTGTCATATGAGGTGCACCAAATATAGTAATGATATTTTCTTCCATAAAGCTAAAAATGATTTTGGTCCTGACTTCTTTGAAGTGTATTACTTCATCCCATTTGTAGAGCAAGTTAGTAGTAGTGAGGATGTACTTTAATTTCTTAGTTGTGGCTGGAGGATACATCCTTATGATATTCTTTCCCATACATAAAATATCTATGAGTATTTTTTTTTGGGTAGAAACTATGGGGTTGATGGATGAAGTTGGCATGAACTTTGAATAAATGACACCTTTTGGTGAGTTATGTGAAATTTTGTGTCCTTGAAGTCCAGAATTATCCAGGCCTCTAGATTTTTGGGAAATCATAAACCCTGGTTTGTGGGCACCACAGTCCCCTATATGTACTTGTTTAATGACATAAATAGTCTCTTATCCATAAATGCACCTAAGAAGAAATCCATCGAAGACCTATCTATAAAGGAATTTATGGTGATTTGGTCCTTTATAAATAGTAAAGTTACTCACTCATTATTATTTTTTCTCTTTTCAATATTTGTTTGATTGGGGAACCCCATTTTAAATGTAGCCCACAGTGGGAATCCACCAACCAATCATGATACCATCTGGTTCAAGGAAGGAATTAACCTTTTTGATTTTTCTATGTAATCATGAAAAAAGGTGACACCATTAGGCGGTGTAAAATGATGATGACAATTTCATCTTAGTCTGAATCCTCCAAATCCAAATTCTTATTTTCCAACGAATCTTACTATGAATTATATAATTGTGGGATGTGATTCAATGTCAGCTCTGAGGGGAATTATGTCATTAGTCTTTGGACATAGTCAAGTAGGGAGTTCATCTATTCATTTTTTATGGTGTAATCACTATTTATTTTCTTGATTACCAATTATGAATCACCATTAACATTCAAAATGGTCCACTGGAATTTGAATTTCCAGTTCTAATATGGTAATGAGGGCCTAATATTCTGCTGCATTGTTTGAAAATACTTCTGATAACAGGAGTATGGTAAGACTGCCCTTGCATAGGTAATGAGCACAACTCCCAACCCAACATTATTACGATTTAGGAATTACACTCATTTCTTGGTTAGGATTTTGGATGAACCATCAAAATACATATCACATATCTGAGGGGCCTCTTGAATAAATAAGATATCATCATCATGAAATTCCATATTCAACAACATTGATTCTAAAAATGTATATTATAAAAGTAATTCATATAATTCCTAGCCTTTTACCACCTTATAAGACATGAAATGAATGTCAAACTACTTCAAGATAACTACCCACCATTCAAAACATAAATTTGACATAAAAATTATGGTGATGAATTGGAGTGGATTTTTACAAGAGACCAAATGGATCTTGTGTTATTGTGGGTAGTGTCTTAGTTTCTGAACCAAAAATATTAGCGCCAGAGGGCTATTCTTGATATCTGAATAATTTTTCCCATTATCAATCATGGTTTGACTAAGATAATAGAGGCTATTTTCATTCTCCGTGTCATTATTTTGTGTAAGGAAAGGACCCAATGATCATTCTGAGGATACCACATAAACAATTAGTGGATTTCTTTTAATAGGTGGCATTAACACTAGTGAAATCAATATAAATTTATTGAGACAATCGAACTATTCCTAATATTCTGTATCCCATTGATATATGACCCCCTTTTTTAACAACCTTGTGAAGGTAAAACACTTTTGTGTGAGATATTCTTTGTATTTTTAAGTATAAGAAAGGTGTCCTTGTAATCCCATTAACTCCTTGTGGTTTCCAGGTGGTGACATACCAAGAACGGAATTTATCTTCTTAGGATTGACTTCAATTACATAATGGTGTTCTATGAAGCTGAGAAACATTCATGAGGTAACTTTGAAATCATATTTCAAGGGGTTCCTTTTCTAAATATGTTGTCCAGGTTATTAAAAATGGTGTCGATATTAGCATGGTGGTCAAAACTTTGATGGGATTTAAACATCATATAATCAATGTAGCACACAATAGACTTCCCTAAAAAGGTTTTGAAGATGAAATTCATGTCACAATGATATGTAGTGCCAAAATTCTTCAAACCAAATGGAATTGTCTAATAGAAATATACCCCTTAGGGAGATCTAAAAGTGGTGTCTTCCTCATCCTTAAGGGACATACATATTTGGTTGTACCTTGAATAGATATACATAAAGTAAGGGGCCTGCTATCCAAAAGTAGCATCAATCAGTAGTTTTGCGATTGGAACTTGGAAATCATCTTACAGAAAATACCAATAGTGATATTTGAAGTTAATAAAATCACTGATTTCCCCATTATTCTTCTTTACCAGGACTATATTGTCTTTGCATTTTAGATATTGAACATGCTAAATGAAATTATCCATGATAATCTCATCAACTTTAGCCTCAATTTTGGCAGTATAAGCTGGGTGAATCCTTCTAGCTTCCTATTTGTAACCCCAATGGTTTTCTAGAAAGCCCAGGTAGTGGATGTCCACCTCAAGATCGAGGCTCGACATTTCTATGTAATTCCAAGGAAAGACATCCCAATGTTTCTTTACAAAGGAGGTATATAACTATTTTTATTTGTAATATATTCTAGCACTAATAAAATTGGTCTATGGGTCCTCCTTTGAATGCATATTTATTTTTATGAGTTCTTCAAAAGTGGTAGAGAAACACTCCTTGAATTCTAGAGAGAAATATCTGAGGTCCTCCTAATCTTCCTCTTCCTCTTATACCTTACACTTAGGGGAAGTAGATGATGAAGGAGATTCTTCCGATTTATGAGAGGAGTCAACATTTTGATATTTGGAAGATGAAGCATCATCCTTCGTCCTGACTGATAATGTAGGGTTTATTTGAAGCTTAGAGGATGGAGTGAGGGAATTTTAACTAGAGATTTTACAATTTTTTATAGGTTCAATGACCTTTTCAAAATTTCTAATCTCATTCATCATGACTGATATCATGCAATTTGATGAATATATACTGAATCATGACTTATACATTAAATTTGATTTATAAAAAGTACATATTCTTCACTAAGATATTTGAAGAGATTTATTTGGGTTATTTCTAGATCATTTGGGTCAGTGAATCATGAAACATATTCATTCATTTTTTTCATTTCCTTATGGTAGAATCATGCATCAATATATTACGATTCACAAGATTAAAATGGGATTTTATCACCATGAAATGTACCAATTTGACCGTTAATGAAATATTTGAGGTATTGGTGGTATAATGAGGGGATTATAAAGTGCTAATACAACCATGGGCTTCTTAGTAGAATGTTGAAGTATGTATCTTTCTAAACAACTAGAAATGTTTAGTCAGATAGAGGTCCCCAAACTAAGTTATGATCTTGATTCTACTAATGGGCCTTTTCTCACTTTTTCCATAACCTTATAGTTTTATAGAGAAAGGGGATAGGTGGTACTCATTTAAACCATGATTTTGAAGTGTTTGGACTAGGATCAGGTCAACAAAAGATCCATTATAAATGAAAGACCAATGAATGTAAATATAATTCATCATTCCATACATATACAAAGGTCTGATGTGTCCTTACATAATAACATATTTTTCCTACACTATGAAAGTGATGATCATGTGGTATTCTACAAGATTTATCTCTGTATAATATATTCCAGTAGTGGAAACCTTAGCTTCAAACTCTTGGGGGATTAAAAAATCCTCTATCAGTGCTTCATGTATGCCCTTTGATAAACATAGATCATCCAAGATCAGTATCCTGGCCAGCACTGGGGATAATTGGTTTAAAATATCATACATACCATCTAAAGTTATGAACTTCCCATCATGAATCCAGTATCTCAAGACAACATTAAGAGATTAAGTACTTGATGTAGGTGGATCTTTTTTTCGAATAGAAGTTGAAGATGCTTCTTTCCTGGGTGGCTTGGGTTGAATAGGTATGCCTTCATTCCAAGGTAGGTCATATAATTTCATATTCTCTAATCAATCATCTAAAATGATTCGGTCAGGGAGACACCTGGTATATATGGGGGAACATTCCTACTCCTTTTAGGCCTATTGTAGGGATTTTCCATGAGTTTTAGAATAATATAAAGTCTAAGAAGGTACATGGTCAGGATATTGAGTTCTGTCACAACCACATTTTCCCTTATACCTTCAGCTCCAATAGCCTCTTCCTCCATATCCCCAATCAAGAAAAAGTAACATAGGTTCATGGAAACATCCATAATTATATAATGGATCCATTAATTTAATTACATAAATGTAATTGAAGATAATATTTTTTTTATGATTATTCCATCTTGCGGGTCAATTATTGTGGTACTGTTTGGTGGGATGGTTCATGTGTCTTCTACGCTAGAGTAATTAAATATGGAGAGAGTTTGGGATGGATGTGGAATCTATAGATGATCATCTTCTAGTACTTCAGTTTTTATTCTCTAATTATTATTCTTCTTGGATGACCAGTTCTTGTAGGATTGTGACACTGATGAGGTTGGTCATTCCATATAAGGAGAAATGGGGGACATAGTTTTTTGATTCAACTACACCTTGAGGATAGAGTGGGTTCAATTTATTTTATTCCTTCTAATATAATCATTGATATTTTTCACACTATTTCTTGAAATTTCATTCCAATCATCTTATTCCTATGTGTTGTCTATAAAAACACATTCTACTTGCCCTGGTGGTTTTCCCAACATCATTTTCCCATAGTCCACCATGCTATGCAGGATGTCTTTGAAGATAAATTATTCCTAAATATTTTTCCCCATTGTCTGATTGAAGAGGAAATAATTTGGGATATCACTGAGACCAACCTGATTAGGCCTCTTGGGATTTCTAAAGTTGAGAAATTTGTTCTCCAAATCCACTCTAAAGTTGCATGGGACATTCTCACCTCCAAATAAATAAACTTTATTTTTTTTTCCTTAAACTGATTTCACATTTATCCCTTCAAATCATCCTGATAAGAAGGGTATTTTTTTCTAATGATAAGATGGGATTTTATCATGATATAGTGTGGTATTTTTAGTTGAAGGTATCCTAGGGACTGGCTTAAGCTTGAGAGTGCAAGAATATGCTTTTCCTTCAAATTTTCCTTGAGCTGATAGAATTAGTTGGTACTTATCATTGGTTCTCAAGATAAAATATTACAATCTCAGAGAA
This sequence comes from Viscum album, assembly GCA_963277665.1. NCBI lineage: Eukaryota > Viridiplantae > Streptophyta > Magnoliopsida > Santalales > Viscaceae > Viscum > Viscum album. Next base: position 601,509,424 of record OY728155.1, on the reverse strand, counting down.
TATATGGAAAGATACCAAACCCCACCTATATATTTCATAAAAATTCGAAACATTCACAACTCATCCTGAAGATTCTTTATATAGAGGTAAAACATATCTTCTTGTTGAAATTGTAGGTTTAGAGAGAAAGTCAACATAGTCCACATAGTGATGAAATTATAAAATCTCTTATTATTTAAGTGTTTGTTGTTTTAGAGTTCAAGGATTTTTTTATTATATAGCGTTGATCTGAATTGAAAGAGAAACAATCAGCTGAGATCTTCCCATATCATGATTAACTTATCCATAAAATGGGTATAACATATGAATGTTTTACCCTATAATATTTTTAAGAAGAACATGAGTTCCACTACTTCTTATTGTGTAGGGGTTCCCATCATGGTATCATAGTGGGACACCAAGTGCATTAGATGTGGCCTTGATTCCCCCGATCCATTAAACATTGGAAATATAGGGCTCCCAAAGTTTGTTGGGGGAAGGTTTGCATCCAAAAATTCAGGGTAATCATACTTTTCAGTTGTACTGGTGCACACTATTTCACCATAGCATCCAACCAGGATGTTATAGACTAAATAATACGGATAAATGTTTTGATAAATGGGAACTTGAAAATGGGAAGCATTATATAGGGCTTAATATTTCATCACTTCCAATACCTATGGTTGACACCCAGCCTGGGTTAACCAGTTATGTTTTTCTAGGCTCAGCTTTGGCTATTTCTATAATGGAGGGAATTCCTAACACCCTAATAAAATTAGGTCCAAATAAATAGGATTTTTGGTCATAGGGTTGAGAAAGTTATATATATCTTCTATCATTGATATAATAATCCATTATTTTTTAGTGGTATCTACCATGAGGTTAATATGAGGATCCTCTTAAAGGACATACCCAAAGGGAACTATTCTTCTGGTTAGTACTTCATTTAGCATGATCATATCCTTTAATTCCATCCCATATTTTGTGAACCTAGATTCTATCATGATTCATTTGACTATTTCTAATAGATTATGGTATGTAATAATTCCCTTACCCTTTTCCTCGATGGAATCCCTTCAAGGGGGTGGTGGTTGAACATTAATGGAAACCCCAAAGTTTTTAACAAGATTTTGATTCCTATTGAAAACACTTTCTTCATTTATTTCAGTGTAGACTATGTTTTAGATGGAAACATCCCCACCTCACTCATCCGTGTTTGTATCATCTTCTATGGAATATGATGGAATAGTACGAATTGAGTTCACCAATGAATAATGCATTATAGGTTTCATATTGTTAGTAGAGAGATAGGAGGGCTGAATGAAACCATTATATGCACTGAACCCATTAATATTTTAGGAGTAGATATAACCCTAATATACCAGTTTTGTTTTTTTATTATTGAGCCTCATCCCTCCCTATAGGATTTCTTTAGAGCTACTTATAAAAGGGTTAATTGAAGGTAAACATTGAAAAAATTCATTATATGTTCTTGTATTGATGGAATTGGGTCGAATGACAGGATGAATTGGGAGGATTCGTTTTTTCTCCTTTTAAATGGGAAACAACTGAATCCCATTGAGTATGAGGTTTAGGAAAAACTTCCCCCAACCATAAGGGATGGGATTTCTCCCTTTCCATTGTTTTAATACCTCGAACTTAATTTATTGGCTTTGAAGGAACAAATTGGGTTAAAAATCCCCCATACCTAGGGGTTAGGACTGATCCTGTATTGTGGTTGTTTCTGCTGCTACATCAACTTTCTTGATCTTATACATTCTCATTTAGGAATAATCTAGGTGAAATTTAGGGTCTTCACATGAGCCACTTTCTTCTGAGTTCATAATTGGTATTTAATGATTTTCTACCCTAAATAAAGAATCTTGTTTGATGTTCTCATATTCATGGTGCATGAGCCTTTTTATAACTTTGTCTAATTGGGCCTAACACCTCTGAGACTTGTTTAAGGATAACTCTTTTGAGAGCACCATCATTTGTATATGGGGCCACATATGAGAACCGAATCAAAGAAATAAAATTAAAAAATTTAACTTCTACGGGACTTTTCTAATCAGAGAGTGAGGTGAAATGAAAACCTTCGTGTTCACCCCATCCCCCGATATGGACATCAAACGATCCATTAATGATCAGCCAAAATAATTCATGAAATTCATTGAGGAATGAAATTTTAATATCCTTCCACTTTTTTGCTAATTTTTTTGTGTCATATATATAGAAGAGATGAAAAATCCATTTGGATACGAATTCATTATTTACCTTAACATGGTTTGCATACCCTTCATAAATCAAGAACTTCATTTTTTAGTGATAAAGAGTTTCCTATAGGTTCATATGGATATTCTCCATGAATTTTTCTGATAGTACCTCTAGAATTCCAAATTGGGAACTGGATGAGGGACAATACATGATGGGTATGTTTTCCTTATACAGTTTCCATATCCTAAGTAACATATTCTACACTTCTTCATCTAGAAATTACTCTACTTGATTTTACCAAAGTTGGTGTTTCCTAGCTGATTTGTTGTGGATAGCTGGATATAAAGGGATATCGTCTATTTCATTGGAAGGAAAGTGATCTATGAATGGTTGGAGAAAGATTATTTCCTAGGGTTATCTTTTAGTTGATAATGGATGTTAGTTTTTAATGATGAGGTATCTGGTATAACTAAACCAATTTTTCTAAGTGCATTGTGATAGGAGGGATTTCTCATAGTTGATTTGGAAAGGGGAGGACCTTATTTAAAAAATGAAGTGTCACTATGGGGAGGACCTTCTGGAAAAAATGAAGTATCATTGTGGGGAGAAACTTCTAAATGAATTCCATCATTACTTGATATTCTATTTCAAGGGTAATTCCTATATTGTATAACCTAGAGAGGGAATTCATGGTGGATGATAATAAGGAATAGGCGTCCTTGTTGTTTGATCTTCTAGCCACAATGTGGGTTTTCATGCTGCTCATTGGGAGATGTGTTCTCATGAACTATCGGGTTACAAACATGAAGTAATCCTTCATGGAAAGATGTCCGGGGAGGACCTTCAAAAATGATAGAAGAAAATTTATGGGGAGGGCCTTCACAATTTCCACTAATACCTATGTAATTTGGTAATAGATGATTTGGATCATAATCCTCCATAGATAAATGTATGGGGGATAAAAAACACTAGTATTGTGTAAAGAAATTTCATAAACTGTCTAATCAATTTCCAATCACCTTTGGTGAGTTTTCTTTTTAGATTACCTCTTGTGGGGGACTGGTCAGTTTTTGTGGACATATGCTTTCATATATGGGGGAATGTTTGAGAAGCTCCCATTTTTCCCTAGAATTTTTAGGAATACTTCTATAATTTTTTAATGGATTATATGCCTACCCTAGTGTTTCCAATTGGATAGACTGATGACCTCTGTTTCGAATAGGGATATGGGACCAATTTGGTTGTCCATTTATTTTTGGATATTTTCCATGACCCTTTAGGATGAGAGTAGGAATATGTGTCTTCTCTATAGTGACCCTCACATTACATTGATGGGACACCACAATTATAGGGGTGGATTTCTGTGTCCTCACTTAAACCACTACCACTACTGTCATTACATCCTAGTATGTTTGAAAGATGTGGGTAGGAATTTTAATCTTCCATTTCATTATCATAATGATATGTTGAGTGACTTTAGAATCTAAAACAGGGACATATTCTCATTATTTTCTCAAATTTGTGGTTTTTACCTACTCCTACCCTCCATTTACTATCAGTATATATGAACATTCCTTATTTTTGTTGGAAAATATATAGTAATGACCATGGTTTGATGTTGGTATTTTCCAGTTAGTTTTTGGAGTGTTTCCAGATCATGATGGAAGGTTTGATATATATGTGTAGGAATTTTTTTCTGCTCATTGTTTTCTTTAATATTTGTTTCCATGTCCCTACAGTCACTGCTAACTTATAATAGAAAAATTGAGGGATATGTGAAATAATTTTCATTGGCTCGTAAATTGCTACCTTGTTTTGTTAGTGAGATTCTTTGGTAGGAACATAGAGGTGGTCTGATCCCTAATTATTTTATTTCTGCACTTTATGGGATTACCTATGTTCTTGGGTTCGAATGACCAAATCTTTAGACTATAGGGTGGCTTCCTCATTATTCTAAGGACTTTGTATCACAAAGAGTTGATGAAGGAGTATTATAGTAATATCCCCTTGGAGAGACCCATGTTTTATCGACATGAGACTGATAGTGACATCTTGATCATCCTACTTGAGATAAGGGATGAATATTTTGATAAATTTTAGGTGAATGCTCCCAAAAAATTCAAAATAGAAACTACTGTCGTTTGCTTCTGGCCCACCAACCATTGCTAAGTAAATGGTAATTAGGTATTAATGTACTAGAGGGATTGTTGAGTGACTTACTTATTTGAGAAAATACTATTAAGCAGGTACTCCCAAATCATAAAGTTTGAAACCTGAAATCGAAGATGGTAGGTTGGGAATGTAATCACCTTTATAGATGAAGAATTATCTTGAGAAGCATCCAATGAGTATGTTTATGATAGCTATAAAGACACCATTGTATTGAAGGGGGATCTTGTTAAAAGATATTGGGAATATATTAAAAAATAATAATAAAACCCCATAAAATAAGAATCTTAATAATTGAACACATGAAAAATAAATTGTTTGAAGTCCACATTTGTCCTTATTTCATTTTGTGAGAGTGAAAAAGGGGACATAAATGTGGGAAACATAGTCATTTTGGTTAAGGATTCATGTTAGGTTCACCATTTTTGTTTCATCCTTAAAAACCATGTGATGTGTGAATTGAATTTTTTGGGGGTGGTGGAATGAAACTTCACATTTGACATATAATCCCACTTCCTTTCCGATTTTATTCCAATGGCTTTTATTTTTGGAACAAAAAATACCCAACAGCTCCCTTATTAGCAATGTCTCACATAAATAATTTCCAAAGGAAGATGGTCATTAGGATTTGGCACCAGAAACACTTAGGGATTCACATTGGTTAAGTGGATGGTAGTTTAGTCTCATCAAACCTTTTTTGGGGGAATTATTTCATACTTAGGGACTCTCTTATAGTTTTAAGACATATTCATGAATTCTTTAATGAATCCCAAATATAAAATAGATTTCCATTAAATTAATAATAAATCATTAGCAGGTATTGGATTCAAAATCATCTACATGTATTTGAGGTTATTCATCTATTGATACATATATATGTATCTAGGGTTCACCATAGATGGTATCCTTTTGTAGGAATATTATATATTATTATTCCATTTATTATCATGTTGCCAATTTTAAGACACATAGAGGGGAGCTCATGAATTTATCATCATCCAGGAAGATGATAGTTGTTTTAGTATTGAGATCAAGCCCATTGGATAGGATTAATACATATCCATGTGAGATTAATTAGAACCTAAATAGTTTAGTGACACTTAATGGGACACATCATACCATTTATGGTCATGTGAAAAGGGAAAACCAAGAAGTTTAACATTAAAAAGAAAGGATGTATAGGTTAAAGGTTCCAAGTAAATGGTTGATGTGGGACTTATACTAAAGCTTCCCAGTGAACCTAGAAGTTATTTAGCATCCCATGATGGATATGAAGCTATTGGGAATATGGCCTATAGAAGATTATGATGAGCATGGGGTGTTGGGTTTGAACCTTAGGGAGGCTTCCTACATATCCCATTTAGATAGAAATAATATCCCATGTAGTTCAAATTTTTTTATCTTACACCTGTAGAGTAAAACCATGGAAGGGTGAGATGAATATTAGGAACAGTACTCTCTTTTAGGACAAGTAATTAATTCCACACAGTGATTCCACCTTTAAGGATTACATGTTCAATACTCATACATATTTGGGTGGGGCATGGTGAAAACATTGTCCTAGAGGAGTGAAAATCAAAAGACCCAATGGGGTGCCTAATTGATAATATAGTACATGCAAGTGGTGATAGGGTTTTTTGGATTACAAAAAATAAGAGGCTTTGGGGAAAGTGAGAGGAAGATATAAAAAAGGATTCCCCTCCTGAGAAAATTTTATGGTCATGTGAATTTCATGATCATCAATAACCTATAATCCCCTATCAATTATGATCAGTTTTATAAGCAATAGTATGTGTAATATATGAAGAACTAAACAATATCATTTATCTACTGGTGGATGAGGTTGGGTCTATGGAAGGTGGGAGAAGTCCCCGTATTAAATTCTAGGGGATTACTTTAAGAGGGATTCCACAATGTGACATTCTGGTAGATGAAGGTGAATTATTTGTGGGGGAGTAAAGGAGAGAGATAGGGATTTGATGTGCATGTCTTCCATCCCATTTTAATCCTCAGGTACCATCATTAACCCTAAGTTTGAGATCCTTATTACCAAAATAATATATAATAAAAAAATCCTAGGATCCCACCTATTATGTGGGATAAATGTTGGACCCCAATTATAAAGGAAATTTATAATCTAGAGGACATGATGGTGCGACCTTTGCTCTAATCACGCATGTCTAGAGGCTTTGGGGAAGGCCTTGACTTGGCCCCCCTCTAATTAAGGATCCAATAGAATATGTTCCATATAATTGGTGGTATGAAAGATGGATCGAAAGATATCTTGTGAAGCTGAGACTTGGTCAAGAAGGAGATGTCTCATGAATATGATTCCTCAGTGTATAGAAGGTTTTATTCCCAGGCAAGGCCTAGGAAAGCTAAATATGATTCAACTAGGTGAGGATTAAGTGAGATAGAGATGATTTTCCTAGGTGATGTCTATGAGAGATTGAGATTTTTCCCCCATGGGATTTCTAGGTGAGCTCAGATAAAGAGAAAATTGGGAAACAATATGGGGGAGAGGATTTAGTAAAACATATAGGGGCCTCCTCAAGTGCTTTTGGTATATCCTCACACAAGTATTGAACTTGGAAGGGGGATTTCCATATTGTATTTATGGACTTGGTGAAAATACTCCTTACATAAGTACATTGTGTTCCACACACTGGATAAACTCTAATCTCACTAACCTCATTAATTTTTACTTTATTCGAGTCTTAGAGATATACTTGGGAGGTTTTTAGGACTTGTGTGAAGGAATATGGTGGTAAAATCTTTTAGGATTCTTGTAGTATTCCATTAATGTTAAATGTGGACTCCAAGGGTCCAATTTGTAGTAAAATTTTGCACCCTGGTTGAATGAGGATATATGTGTAGGTCAATAACATAGGTTTCACATGTAGGACCCTTGCGTAGATATTTGTTGCTTATGTTGGGCTGTGTTGGTGGGACCTACATGAGCCCTTTGTCTTGAATGTGGGGTGCGTGTAGGTTGTCTTGGGTGATTTCTTCAACTCCCCTTTCTCATCTACTACTTGAGGTATTTTCCTCTAAATCATAACATCCATATACAAAAAAGGGAGTGTCAAAATATATGAATGTTTTTTAAAACCTTTACTTTTAAAAAATATATGAAATAATGGATCATTTAAAACTACATAATATTTTTCTTAGAAAATATGGAGATGAATATGAAGTTTCCTTCGACGATGATGGCGTGACAGTTCATGTTTCAAGTATGGAAGTGATGATGATGTTTCCTTCAATGGTGATGAAAAACACCAATGGAGCTCACTAGTGTTCTAGTCTGATGTAGATAGGGAATCTGTCACTTTTAGTGTGTGGCTCAAGATAGGGGTGATACATGAGGTGATGCATGGATCGATATGACTCATTTTTCATGATGGATGATGATATCATGGATTTTAAAATTTTTAATTTATGTATTTTTTGAAGGAGGTAGTGGTGGTAGGGTTTGACTCTAGGGGATTCTGAATTTTGATTTTCCATGCTGTATGTGGATCTTCTAAGTGGGGTATGTGGGGTTATGTGTGGGTGATATGTGGAGTTTTTTTTATGGTTCCCACTTATCCAAAATGTGACTTCTTAAAAAATAATAAAATGGATTGTGGTCAATAGATCTTGTAATCAAACATAAAATACCATTATTAAATGATAAATCAATATATGATATCTATAATAGTAATTATATAGACCAAATAAATGAAATTAGGGGAATGATACCAAACATGTCTCAAAGAGAGGAACTTGAGATGAAAACCCTTACCTCAGTCCAGATACACTCTTCACTTGCACCAAAAATCCCGAATAATAAAATTCAATTCATTAAATGCATACCAAAAAACCTTGATCATAACTATAACCATATATAATTCTCATTTATAACATATATATATATATATTAGTTAGTCTTTACTTATTTTCAACATGAGGTGTAAGTATTCATTATCTCTTTAAACAAGTTTTTTTAAAAATAGTATTGATTTTAATTCTTGTTACAAAATTAATCATTACAAGTTAATTAAAGGTACTATAATATATTTTCCATAATATTTATAAAGGTACAATTTCAGTAAATTTTATTTTTGGTTAAAAAGCATGAAGATAAAATCAGTGATGATCATGATTTAGTTATTCATAATGGACAAAAGGTTTTTTCTTAATTAAGTAATCAAATGTTGATATAACCTACCCATAAAAAAATTATTTACATATCTATATCATAGTCTAATAGTCAATATTTTATCATATTCATCCATGATGTAAATGAATAGTATTTTTCAAGTTGGTGGTTAAACTGACCCAAATACAAACTTACACTGATTAATGTATGATTATAATGTGGTTTATTTGTAATATCATTATAACAAATTAATAATGAAACTATTTGGTGTATATTACTATGATATATCAAAAATTGGAATAATTATAAATATAATATAATTTATTTAAAGTAATTACTTAGAAATATAAGATAATTTTCCTCTTAGATCACTCATTTTATATGATTGTATTAATGATAATCGTTTTCTGATCATATAATTAATTATTTCCCCAATTTTTCATACCAAAACATTAATGATATAATAAAAATAATATTTATCCTCTATTCACATCTACATGACCCTTTATTTAAGGAATTAATGAAAAGAAAAATAGAAATAAATCATTCTATGGAGGCGGTAATACACAGATATTTTTGGTTGATGATTTATTTTTCCATAGAATGGGAGAAATGTATAATGTATTTTTTTATTTCAGAATATAAAATATTTTATAAATATAATACATATTTTTTAAATTAAACATTATCACCATCCATGTGACATGGTAAATAGAAATGAAACATGATTCTTTGTGGAGGCGGTAGTCCGTGCACACACACACAAATTCCATTTCTTCTTTTCATAATGGAAAAAAAGAAAAGGTGATTAGTGATCATTCCTATAAAAAATAAAATTACTTATATAACTGATATATATATATATATCATTATATAGTGAATTGAAAATAATAACTAGGAAATAAAAAATGAAGGCAATAAGTTAAGTAAAAATGATTACTTATGTTGAGAATTTTGAGATTTCCATGGAAGAGCCCTTGGAAATTTATGCCATAGGATAATATATTTTGACTAGAAGATCAAAAGAGATAAATATATTTCTAGGGATAGGGGAAAAGGTAATTTTTTAGAGAAACCTTAATTTCAATTATGGTATTTATGTGCTGGTTAGTGGTCCTTGTTATAAGTACTGAGAATGGAATTTTTACAATATTTTAACTTATTATAATGAGATAAAATTTAAAATATATCATGTGGCTCAAAAAATAAATAATAATTCTATTTAGGATGAGATAAGGTAGGGTATCACTCCAAAACTTAGTTAGAAACTTGTTTTAACATGTTTCAATCCCTTTATTCCTTGAATTAATACTTCTTCCAATTAATCATTTATCATGGTAATTATTTTTTACCAAAGTTAACTTATTTTTTATGGCCAATAATAAAATTTCAATTATTTATTTTTTTGTTCCTATTGATTCCAAATTTTAAATAAATTTTGTTTTTTCAATTTGAAAAAGTGATAAAAATTTATTTTAAAATATTGAATGTATAATGCAATAAAAACATTTTTTATAATATAACTTATGTTCTAAGATGTCAAATATGGGTTTGTAATTTAGAACCAATTTTCTTAAAATTAAAAAGATACTTATAAAATTCACATTGGGTCTTATAAAAAGGTTTAATTAAATTAAAATTCATACTTATATGCTAATAATTTCATAAAATTCATGTTATCTGTATAAACAATATTTTTCACTATTCACCAAAATTTTATTTTTTTAGATAAATCCCAAAAATTAATCATAAGGTAATATTATTATGATGAATCCATAAAAATTATAATTTTTCAAATTATCATTCTAAATTTTATGAATTTAACTTCTAAATAAAATGTTGATATATAGTGAGAAATTGTTTTAATAGGAAAATATAATATTAGAATATTATCAATTCTCATTCATATTTCTAATTATTTACTTATTATATTATTATTAACCAATTATTCCTATAAAATATATTTTATCATCATTAATCAAAATTTTCATGAAATAACAATCTATATCACATAAAAATAAAATATATAGAATTTTTTTTAAGAATTAAATGATGGTATTAGTTATTCTAGTTATACTAATTCAATTTCATTCATATTAATAGTAAAATTTAATTTAATTTTATAAATATTTCAAAATTTAGTTAATCCTATTAATTCCCTATAATTCATTGGATTGGTTTTAATTGTCTAATCTTATCATGGTTTTATTTTAGTTTGGTGTTTCATGTGAAACAAGTTATCAAACACGTTTATTTATTTAATTTTAATAATATATTAAAATTTCAAGGTGTTACATTCATACACTCTATTATGCTATGAAATTATTGGTAAATTAGTCTTAAGTATTATCCCGCTATGATTTCAAATGTTCATAAACCTTATTCCTCTCTACCCACTACCACTATCTGACCATAATAATTCCATCTTACACCTAGTATTGTTTTCCACTATTTTATTATAATAAAAAACACTTCAAATGCATAAAAATTATATTGGAGGAAGTAAAACCACATTTTACTCAAGGAATCGTCAATGGATATCAAAATGAATTATGACCCCGCATGATATTAGATAAGGGAAGGCCCCCAAACATCCTTGTGAACAAGATCTAGATTTTGGCACTTCGGTTTCCATCCATTCCAATTGAATGTCACATTGTTGTTTCCTAAGTATGAAACTCTCACAACATTAAAAGTCTAAATGATTAAATTTCAATAAACCTTTCACTATAAGATTATTTATCTTTCCTTACTAAGATGATCAAGTCTATAATTCTATAACCCTAAGTTTCCAGAGCTTATTATTCTGATAGTTTTCACTCTATCTAATTGTCTAGTCAGATACGGGGTACCATCCTTTATCCATATGGAAATTTCCATTTAACATTAAGTGATATTCCAAAATCCATTGGTAAATCCCACTCTAAATATTCTTTATTAAACTATCCTATAGTAATTTAATTCCTTCACAAACTAGGTGTGTGTCAAATATCCTTGAGATTAAGGAAACTACCATAATTCATATGAACATTCAAATATCACATCCCAAAAATTTTAAAATATTCTTTATCCACCAATTAAAACATTACAAAATATATAGTTAAATAATTTTCAATTAATACCTTCTTTATCATGGAGTGAAATGATTCTTCATAATCAATGATCCATGATTCCACCGGAACATTCCCACATAGAAGTAAGTTAATATTTTATTTAGGTGGCTCAAAATTTATAGAAATTGTACATTAATACACTACTCATATAGAGATTCGTTTTATTTCCATATAATAGTTATTGATATGATATCTCTTACCATAATTATAGTATGTTAGGCCTAGACCAACCGATTTACATTGACTTCGTATGCATGAGTTTCCATCTGAACTTATCTAACTTGTCTTCAGATGAGGTTAGCATCCCTTCCTATCTTCATTGAGAGAATTATGTAATATTCCATGATACTCTCTTTGATTGAGCTCCTCATTCAGGATAATCCCTTGAATATCCTCAAACACTAAGTCATTCTTCCTGTAGAATTTTCTCATAGAAGTACCATTGCATTCCAACCCTCCAAAAGTGACGATAATAATAGAAATGTCCAAATATCAGAATTGAATTTCATATTAACATATTAGAGATTAATATGAATCATGTTAAAGTAATTTATATGATTTTAAATATCCTAATCTTTGAACAACATATTGTAAAATAGTCATCACATCATGAAAACCTTGACCATTATTGAGGGATTCATGCATGAGTCCACCATAGTCTTAATGAACTCTACTGATGTCTCCTCCTCCAATATATTAAAAGAAATATTATGAGCCAATCAGATATTAATGAGTATTATTACCATTCTCTCAAGACTCTACCAACTTGGGATTTAATACATTCAAAAAAAAGTTCATGATCATTTTTAATGAGATAATCCGTTATCTACTTTCCCTAAAATACAAATCCTTTCTCACCAAATTTTTCAATCTATACCATATCATCATTAAACTCCATACTTCTTATTAAAATCAAAACTCTTACTAAATTAAAAAATATTAAATAGAAAGTAAAATATAACCAATTTATTGCCAACTATGAACTAGAAATAATTTAATCAAGCATTGATATTACTTATTGGGGTTGAACACAACAAAGATATTTTGATACAACTCCTTTGAATACTATGATTAATTGATAGTCACTCTCAAGATCCCCCCCCCAATCAGTCCTCATTCCATGAATTTTATATATAATAAGATATAAACTTTAAGAACACTACTCGATACACCATAATACACACCATATACACACAACTTATACAAATCAACACAATTATTCAATATAAGAATAAATATAAGAATTCAAGGAAAATTACCCTTTTATCTTACATGGTTTATAATTTTATTTCCTAAGTTCATGGTTGAAAATTTCTTCCATAATATAACTATTAGACAATTCAATGATTACAATATCAATCTGAAATAATTTATGATAATAGATAACATCATTTCCTCAACATAATCACATTAAATGTATGAATTTCCACACGCCACTTGTCTAGTGGGTCTTAATCATTCAGCTAGTTTCACAATTATCCAAGACTAATACATGATCTTCTAATTTTACTTGGAGTCCTCTAATATTCTACAGACTTTGAAACTTGCCCATTGAATCCATTAATCATAAAATAAATAGTTACATAGTAAATCCTGATTTTAATGTCTAATAAACCAATCAATTCTCAGTACATGTTCATTAGACAATGAAATTTTCTGACCAACCCATATTCCATTGAAGAACACCAGTTTTCAATAGACTAATCATAATATAGAACCATCATCTAGAAAACACTATCCAGTAGACTCTATCTAGTGAACTGAATAAAACTTTACATCCCAACATTATAGTGAACTTTTTATTTACTACACGAGTTAGAGGTTAGTATATATTTTTTTAGTTGTGTCTGGGATGAAAATGATAATGTTTCATCATCAATTTCTACATTATTTATTTTTCTTATAGATACAATCTTATGATGTTGAAGAGACCATTTTATTATGATGATAATGATTTTATTTTTTATCACTAACACATTTTACAAAAATAATGGAAACAAATAATACTATCAATATGTGATTCGTTTTGATAAAGAACCTAATAAATGATTAAATTGAAGAACCCCATGTTTTATGAATTATTTTATAAAAATATTGATATTAGAGAGTTCATTGATTTGAGATACATCTTGGAGTTCCCATGATATCTTCAATTATTTTTATTACTAGAGATACATTCATGTATTAGATATATATTCAAATAAAAAAAATTGATATTAATAAAGGAATGGAGATAATTATTGGGAACTTGATATATAAAAAGTTGTTTATCATATCTTATGTTTTTTTTGTTTTTTATAATTCAAATTAATAACTTATATTGATGGCTAATGAGATAATTTTTTACTATATTTTCTTTCTAAGGATTGTGAGAATCCACCCTTGTGTTTTTTTTATACCAAAACTACCATCTATATAGAAATTAACTTGGATAAATATCGAACAATATTTTTTGGAATTCCAATAGATAAATCCAGAAGATACATAAATGGATGTTAAATCATCAATACATAAATATAGGTATTTGAATATGTATTTGAATGAACTAATTCTATAATAGGGGTATTTAAAAATGGATGACCTCATTATGATAGTTTTTTAGGATATATACTTACATACTAATAAATTTCTATAATATTAGTCATAGATGCAGGATGAGGTGTATTTGGATGATTATGTACTAAGTAAAATAATATTTAATAATTCATGTTAATATTGAGATAACTCGTAAAGGCATACAACATTACACAAGGATGTTTCAGAAAATCATTGTTAAACAAGTTAACATCAGGAACCATCTGATGTGGAAGGAAAAATATGAGTTTAAAGAATAATGATATTCGAAAAGTGTTCATAAATGAACAATCAATTATGTACATTATTATGTAATAATGAAGTAGTTTTATTCCTAATGTAATTTTAGAAGTGTTGAGTTTCCTGGACATTAGAAAGAGAAAAAAGAGGAACATACAAATTGGATATCATCATTATCCATAAGATGAGTCTTGAGTATTGAAGTAAAATATATTGTGGATCATATTGAATTACCATGATTTGGAAGGTGAGTTTAGAATATGAAAAGGAAATTTAATGGATAAGAATTACATGGAAGTACTAAGTGATATTGATAGTTCCTACTACTGTGAAGATCTAGAAGTATCAGAATGTTGAATGAATAAATAATTATTTCAGGTGATTTTGAAGATCAGTGGTAGAAGAAAATGTATAAGGATAATTATAATGTTTGGATGTATAGGAATAATTGAATTCAAGAAGATTCATTGATAAAAAATAAATACACTAGAAGATATAGAGTTATAAAATAATGATCTTTGGTTAATCCTAGAAAGTGTTTTAGAAGGTTATTTACCTAAGTCCATAAGTACATGAGTGGTATATGAGAATATAAAAAGGTATGTTGAATCTCAAGATTCTATTAGTCTGAGTTTCGATTATGTATTGATGACATATAAGAATTGTTTCAGAATACATTTTCATTATGTCAGATTAAATTTGCAAGATCCCAGAAGTTGTATAGGATTTTCTCATCATATTTAAATCATAAATAAGAATAACCCATTGTTTTCCGAAGGAAAATAAAAGATGCATAATTATAATTTATTAATTTAATTAAATAAAATTTATGATGATAATTTATTCTTTATGAAGTATATATCATGAGTCTTAGGTTAGGATTTAATCCTATATTTGAGAAAGTGGTGAATAATATTGACTAGGAGTTGATCGAGAAGCCCTACTTTCCATGTTTTGTTTTTTAAAATAATTAGATAGAGAAGGTAAGGAATTAAGAAATTGGGAAATTCAAATGATGTACTGTAATATCATATTTATTATATGTTTCAATGTTGAAACATCAGTTATGAAATGGAGACCGGTGCATTAAATAATTTATTTAGGGTAATCTTAAAAGAAATAATCAAATACATATCTATATATTCTAGAAGATCATTTGTTATTGAATATGAAGTAATACTGACCTATATATTTTGATGTACCTATTAAATTGAATAATAATTTAGAGTATATCATATATATTTCAAGATTAGTTTAGTTAAAGAATTAGTGAGGGTCAGACCTGAATCTAATAGAAGATCATTTGAGTTAAAGAACGAAGTAAAGAAGTTGAAATGTATATTTTTTATATTATAATAATTGAAAGTAAAGTGATGTTGGAAAGTATATAACATTTAGAGTTGAATTTATTTGTAGAAATAGTTAACTTTATGTATTCATAGAATTAAATAAGAATATAATGTAGATATGCTTCCTTATTCTTGAGTTTATCATTTTGAAGATTAAGAGAACGGGGTAGATGTACATGTTATTGAAGTTATTCATTCACTAGTAATAAATTTCATACTATTGAGGAAACTTATATATTTTATTGATGTCATGATATCATTAAGTGAATAATAATAACTTTTTCTTGAGGTTTAGTGGAATAATTGTGAGTAAATTTAGGATTCTAGTATAATGAACCTATTTAGAGACAAAAAATCAGTAGGGAAAAGTTTTTTGGGATAAGGATGATACCTTACCAATCAATGGGTTAATAATGATATCTTTCCACTTGATGTGATTTTTGAGCTAAGGATGATACCTTCTCATGTATTGTAATCAATTTTATATATCATTGATAAAATATGTGACTCAAAATCAACCCAAATATAGAAAAGATGAATTCCCAACAATAGGGTAAAACTAGGTAAAAATATCTTATGTTGTGATCTATTTAGTTTCTATCATTCATGGAATGAGAGTGAGTTGGTTGATGTGTATGAGATCCATTCATCATAATGAGTGTGTATGTTCAAATATTCATAGTAGAAAAATATTTTGGTAAAATCTTGTTCACGCTAATTTACTCCCCCACCTCTCAGTGTGACTGTACTAGATTACTTGTCACTTAAATTGGTATTAATGCATAAGTTGACACATATGACTGGATATTTTTTCCCTAGTTATTTTTATCTATTTTTTGATAAAAAACTGTGGTGTCTCAGTCAAAGACCAAGAAACAATTTATTGAAAAAGGAATGAATTACATGAGTATGAAATAAGGAGTCTTATTACAACCCCTTTCATAAAAAGGAATAAGATCAACAGGAAAATCATCCTTCCAAGTAATGGCCTGGTTGATTCCCATGTTGGAAAGACCATCTACAACCTTGTTCACTTCACAAAAGGTATGAGTGACACTGTAGTTGATCTCTAGAAGTGAAGTCAGTTATCTCATCCAAAGGCTAGTAAGAGGAAAATAGAGATAGACTATGTCATTCTAAATCGCTTGGATAATGGTGGTTGAGTCACTCTCAATACAGATGTTGTTCCATCCCATTTGCTTGATGAAATCCACAACATGAATCACACCCATCATTTCTTCCTTCTAAGATGAGGTCGTACCATAACTTCCAAAGAAGCATCCATGGAACTGGCCAATAATATCTATGAAGATAGCACCACAACAAGCAGGCCCCGGGTTTCCTTTGGAAGCTCCGTCAACATTCACTTTAATCCATCTGGGAAGAAGAGTTTTCCAAAACACTTCATTGGTGTGCCTTAGTTGCCTATAAAGTCCATCAACTCTGAGATGACGAAGGATCTCGAAATCACCAAAAATGTTGTCACAATAAGATTTCTGGATCGAAGTGGAATCCGTAATGGCAATTAGAATTTGCGTCTAACCTACATTAAGACTGAATGAGTAATTGTTGTGGATAGGAATTTCTATCATACCAGATCACATGGAGGAGCTCCACCACCATCTCTAAGAAGATGTTCTTGATTTTCTATGAAGATTCAATCTCCACACAATGTTTTAATTAATCACTAATAGAGTTAAAGTGTAACCATATGAATCCAAACAAGTTATTAATATAATTCCAAAGCATTGAAGTTGTAGTACAAGACAAAAATAGATAGTTAGTATCTTCTATATACTGGTGGAAAAAAGTGGCATTTATAACAAAGTTGGATTCCAAAATATTGAAGAAAAACCTTAGTGGGAACACAGTTGTGGGTAATACGCCAAACAATATCGAGTCTCAATGGATTAATCCAGGTCTTATCAAAATATTTTAACTAAACAAAGTTGAAATCCAGAATTGTGATTGTAAAAACTTTTTGAGTCAAGAGCCCCATTATAAGGAGGATCCCATATAAGAAAATCATCAGCATTAGCATAAGAGTAATTGTCAATAATATGAACAATGTTTTCAAGAAAGTTGAAGTTACAAAATTGTATGATATAATTTATAGTACATTTGGTGTTAATCAGGGGGGAGTTAGATGTAAAATAGAAATTAGAGGTACATCATTCCAATTATGCATCAAAAAATTCATGGAAGAGTTAGCACTAACCATCTATATTGAGTTAACTATAATGTTTGCAAAGGATTGCCTAATGGAGGGCCATATGGGAGAGTGGATATAGTTAAAATTTCCTTTCATAAATTTGTCAAGTAATCTTTTTCTGAGAAAAGCAACAGAGTCAGAGTTGTTATTAATCAATATCCAAGTAAGTCTAGCTTGAAGGGTATCGTTAAATAGCCTAAGGTTTTTTATATCAAGACCACCTTTATCTAATGGTTTGCAACAAGTAGCCCAGTAACTAGTCACACGTTTTCTTTCAAGAATGATTCTAGTGAAAAAAAATTCTTGATATAAAAATTATTTTTCATAAGAATACCAATAGTCCATTTATAGATCATCAGTGAGTAGAATAATTTAGACACAATAGTATATTTCACCAAACAAATCATGCCATCCATGGAGAGTGATTTTCCCTTCCAGGCAGATAGTTGGTTGATGACTTGGTCAACAATGGTGGAAAAGAATATAGATTTAGGCCTTCCCCAAAAAATTGGAACCCCTAGATAGGTTAAGGGGAAGGATCCTTCTTTGATATCAAAGTTATTGATAATGTCATTTTTTTTTTGTTAGGAGAATTTTTTTGCCAAAGAACCCCAAAGATTTACTCCAGCTTATAGAATGACCAGAGATCCCTTCATAATGATCCAAGGTGTTTTCACAATTTTGAATATTTCTTTTATCACCTTGTAAAAACAGGATGATATCATCGGCATAAAAAAGATGTGTAGGTACACATAAGTTTCTAGCCACCCGAATGGGTTTAAGTTTGTTTTGAGCAACTAGGCAAGTGAGAAGTCTACTAAGGTGATCTTCCACATTGGAAAATAGGATTTCAGATAAAGGTTTACCTTTCTTGACACCCTTGGTGCATTTAAAATAGCCCTTAGGGGTTCCATTTACAAGAATGGAAATATAGGCCGAATTGAACAAGGAATTAATCCCACTGATGAAAATATCATTGAAACCAAAGGCTTGTAGAACCATAACGATGAAGCGCCAGTCAATGGTATCAAAGGATTTCCTAATATCAAGCTTAATGGTAACATTAACTCTTCTGTTGGATTTTTTCGGAGTGTTGGTTCATTCTGAGGCAAGGCCAATACAATCATGTATAGATCTTCCTTTGATAAAACCAAATTAATTCCATGAAATAATTTTTTGACATTGAGAATAAAGTCTATTGGAAAAAAGTTTTGTGATGATTTTATAAAGAGAGTTAATAAGATAAATCTGATGAAAGAGATG
This sequence comes from Viscum album, assembly GCA_963277665.1. Taxonomy (NCBI): domain Eukaryota; kingdom Viridiplantae; phylum Streptophyta; class Magnoliopsida; order Santalales; family Viscaceae; genus Viscum; species Viscum album. The sequence continues at coordinate 601,490,164 of OY728155.1, read as the reverse complement.
AATTTTAGAATCATTGGCTACTTTTGGAATTAAGGTAAGTAATTGAGCATTAAGACCATGAGTGAGCACCACATTAGAAAAGAAAGGATTTGAAAATTTTACAAACAACCATGTGGATTATCTCCTAATGATGTTGAAAGAAACCATTATTAAACCCATCATGTCCCGGGGAACTATCTAGATTAACGATGAAGATTTTATCTTTGATTTAATGGTCAATGGGGATGGTTAGGAGTGTAAGATTGTCTTCCTTATTCACCAAGATGATTTAGTTGTACAATAAGGAAGTTGTCCCAGTCAATATGGTGGTTCATTCCAAAACATTGAAAAACTGGGAAAAAGAGGATAATAAAGTAAGTAAGGTCACTTTTGAGAAAAATGAGAAAGTGGATACATCAATATTATAATGTAATAGAATTTTTTACATTTATTTCATATCAATTGATAATTTTCCTCTTAATAAATAAATTTCGGACATTAATGAGAATGTTCAAATTGAATCACATGATTTTTACTATGAAGATAAGGATTACTTGATAAATGTTACTTTTTATGTTTTTACGCAAATAATTGGGTATATTAAGGGTCTATGGAAAGAAAAATCATAGAATGGGTTGAAAGAAGATGTTAGGGAAAAGGCATTGAGTAAGAAGCTTAAAAAAAGTGACACTCTCATTAATCTTATTGAATCTAAAGTTAAGGCTTAAATTATATAAAAATAAAATCACTCTTAGACTAATGATGAATAAAAAATATAATTTTTTGATAAAGTTGAGATAAGTAAAATCTATTGGGATAATATTAATTATCTTGAATAAAATCATAAAGATATCATTCATTCTAGGAAAAATCAGTTGGAGATCATAGAAAAAGATGTAATTGATCATGAAAATTATAAATATGAAATGATTACATTGTATGAATACCACTTTGAAAATGTAAATATATAATTGTAAGAAAGGGTTAGATCTATTAAAGATGATAATAATAACCAAAAACTTAAAGTGACTTGTGTTGGTGGTAAAAATGTAAAATCTTGAGCTAAAATAAGTTAATTCATCCAATGATATTGAAATAATTAATACTTCTATATAAGTTAATTATAAATATCTTACTTCTAAAAAACCTCATTCAAGTATAAATATATGCAAAAAATCAGTTAAGGATAAGTTCACTTCATGATCATATAAAAGGGTAACACATACTCTAGAAAAAATTATTTTCTCTAAACGTTTTTCCTATAATTGTTCAGGTTATAATTAAAAATATTGATGAATATGGGTGATGAAATGTTTTAAGAAACACAACACATCTTTAAAGGTGTATTTGAGAAAAATTAAGAATATTGGTTCCCTAATAAGATACCACCTAGAATATTTACTTATATAGAAATAGTTTGGTATTAATGCTTGTTAGAATGTTTCAAAAAGGTTGAAATCATTTTTTATTGTATATTATTGGTGTTGTGAAAATTTTGGACATATGGCCATAGATTTTGGGTATAATCAGTTAATCATTGGAATAAAATGAAGGCATTTATTAAGGGGTAGAAAATATAGTTCAATGGAAGTCATACTAAATTTAATCAATATTTACATAATAAAGTATATCTATTCACTTAAATTAGATGTGAATATGTTCAGAAATTATGTGGAAATTCAAAAAAAATAGTCATTTTGGTTATGAGTACGGGTTAAAAAAATCCAAGTATGATTTATTTAACGTTGAAGAATGAATGCCACCTTTTTTAAATAATAATCAAAGTAAGAAACATGTTTAATTCACCTTAGGGTGTAAATAAGGGAACATAATAAACAAAAAACACCCCAAATGAATATTGAGGTGGATTATACACTAAATAAGTGATGATTATATTATAGAAGGAAATTGGACATTATGGATAATAGTAAGAAATCCATGTGTATTACTTTTGAAGGAATAAAAGTAAAAAATTAAAATGGATATAAGAATGAAATAAATGGATTGTTATTTGGGAGGAAATATGTGAATATGAATTTTATTTTCATAAGAGTATTTTGATAGATGTTAACCCAAACAATCTTGATAAGTCTTGTGTAATATCTATCAAAGATGATCATGAATCTAAATAATGCAAGATTATTTGGGAAACATATTTGGAAATAAAATAAGAGATATAGAAAACATAAAAGGATTCATGTGAATTTTAGATTATGTGAAAATATCTATTTTATATAAAAATAATGTAAAATAAAGGAAGAAGAACATGATACTCAATGAAATTCACGTTTAAAAAATAATAGTCATAGAAAGTATGAAGAATTATCACTTAGTTGGAGAATAATTGAAAGGGGTTTTTTGGATGAGAATCAAATCCTAGTATTCTTTCTAAAATTAAGAAACAAAGGAAAATAAAATTTATTCCCATATATATTGTTCTTTATTTTATTGTGTAGACAATTGAAGGTGATGCATGAAGTTATGGTTGAACTGAAAAGTTGTAAAAAATTTATAACTAGAAGATATATCCAACATGGATTGATTTATATAGTTTCATATTTCCTCCTTAAAAATATTTAATTGACAACATAAATACCTTTATAAAGTTCATTTTTTATGAACACTGGTCATGATGAAGGAAATATATATAGATTTAGAGGATATCATCCGAGAGAAAATATATCATTATGATATAACCATAGTCCAGATCTAGTTTTGTAAAGTAATCCCATAGGGAATTGTAATTCTAGATGATCATTTCATATGATGGAAGAGGATGTGTTTCTAGAATTATTATGAGTGGAATTAATAGAGATAGAATTTACCCAGTATTGGGATGTTAATATGAATAGATTCCAAATAACATTATCTATTGTGATCAGAATTTATTAAAAGTGATGGAATTTTTCATTGAAGAAGTATGTTGATTTCAATACCCAAATATTTTTTTGAATGATTTAATTTCATTATTAAGGGAGAGAGATCTACTATTTAATGACAATAGAATTGTAACATGAGGGATGAAGTGTCGAAATTCTTGAAATTGATATTCTGAATATTAAGGGAGAGAGATCTACTATTTAATGACAAGAGAATTGTAACCTGAGGGATGAAGTGTTGAAATTATTGAAATTGATATTCATAATGTTAAGGTAGAAATATCAACATGTTTCCTTAAATTATAACATTTTAGACACTGAATTTTTTGAAGATTTCACCACATGATAAAACTTGAAATTTTTCTTAAAAAATCCCTAAAAGAACTTTTTTATTTGGTATCACATGTTGGATTATTTTGGGATATATTTTATATATAGGTTGATATCTCTTATTTTATACCCCAATAAATTATCATATAGACTTTGAGTGGATTAATTTATAGCCTATTTCATTAATAATAGTGATGTCATCCTTGTCTCATGTGAATTTGGTGATACGATCACCAAAAAGGAAGATTAAGGTAGAGAATATAAAACATCAATTTATGATTGAAGCATAAGGTGAGTGTTACTTCCCTATTCTTGGGAACCACAAAATGGGGAGAGAATAGAAATTGTGTATGTATTATTAATAAAGGGGGTGAAGAAAGGATAACATATTAAGAGAAAATTTGAACAAATTGATATTAAATTTCCTATGGTATTTTAGTGTATTGGGTATTGAAAAAAAAATCAAAAGGGGGATTGAAGATATCATTAGATTGTGATGATAATGACTGTAACTTTTTTAGTAATCTAGTTTTTAATAAGTATTACAATGAGTAAGATGGTCTATATGTTTTATGTGTTAATGAATAACTCAATAAATGCAGAACATAAAGAACCTTGGGTTAAATGATATATTTCTTAAAAATACAGAGATTTAAGAGTTTTCAAATTATATACCATTATGTGCATTAATCAAGATCCATCAATGTATTAGTGATTTTCTCTTACGTTTTTAATGGAGTTTAAGGAATTTTCTTCTTAAATAATTTATATATAAGGAAACACATTATCATATCAATTGATTATTGTACTAAAAATAGTTCAAATCAATGACTTTTGATTATTGTTGATTAGATAACTATCAACAATATGTTGTTGCTAATGTTTTTGATAATCTATATTTATGTTTATCAGGTATGAAAGCAACTATATATATGAAACTTCAATTAGATGATGATTGATGCAATTAAGTTATGCATTCTATAATTTTAATATAGGAGATAAACATAATGAAGTTAAATAAATAGTATAGTAATTATTGTATCTAGATATTTATTCGGAAAGATTATTTCAATAATAATATTCTTTTATAAAGGGGTAATCTCAATGTAATAGTTTAGGAATGAGATATGATGAAATATTGATAAATTGTCTGAAGATGATTTATGGGTGCAAGATGAGGTGTATCTTGAAGATGAAGTACTGAGTAAATTAATAGTTAATAAGACATTATAGAATTGATATAACAATTAAAAGTGTAAAAATGTCCACAAGTAAGTTCAAAAAACTGTTATTATGGAAGATACCATATGGAACTAGGAGATTATGAAGTTAAAATTTGAGTTTGAAAAAGGTTGAATATTGATAAAGTCTCACAATTATCTAACCTATGATTTTATTTTTTATTTTTTATTAAATATTTTAGATTCTAGAATAAATTTGAGAAGACTTTGGTTTGAATAAAAGTGACAAAATTCATAAGATAAATAGATAAAGTGGAAAGAAAAATAATCTATAAGATGAGTCTATAAAATATAAGCAATAGATTTTGATGATTCCCTTAAAAAAATTCACCAGAATTTGAGTTTGGAAGTAGAAGAAATATTATGAAAAATAATTATGTGAAAGTATTCAATGATGATGATAGTTTTAGCTATTATGAAATAAGTAAATTATCAGAATATTTATAAAAGAAATAAATGTCCAAGGATGTTTTTTTTCTAAAACATGGCTTGACTAAGAATTACATGATCTTTTCATAATTCCAACTTGATGTTATCAAATAAAAATTTATTGAGTTGAAAAAATAAATGTGATGATTCTAAGTTATTATTCATAAAGAAAATATAAAGATCCTTAATCCATTATTCATTCCAATATTTTAAAAATCTATGAAGAAAAATGACTAGGATTTGAGAGATGACATTCCTATTCAAGTCAAGTTTTAGAAAAAAACAATGTTTGAAAATAAAATATTGTGATACGGAAAATTCAAATGATATCCATTGATTCTATATTTAAAATAGGTTTAAAATTTTAATCAACATATACAAAAATAGAATAACTGTGTTTAAGTAATAATTAATGAGAATCTTAGAAGATATCATGAGATACTAACCTGTATATTCTGGAAAATCATTTGATGTCAAAGAAGGAGGAATTACAACTTACATAATTTAAAAGATCAGTTATTCAAAGAATAAGTGAAAGTATAACCTATATATTATGGAATATTAGTTGGGTAAAATGAATTTCGAGTCCAACTTGATTCTACCAGAATATAATTTCAGTCGAGTAAGGGAGTGAAAAAGTTAAACTAAATCCTTCATAAATTAGAATAATTGAAATATGAGTTAAGTTTTAAAGAAAATAAATTCATAAGATGAGTCTATTTAAAAAAAAATAGTTGATTTTTAATATTCATTGAATTTATGAAGAATAAAACTTTGACTCACTTTCTTATTTTTTATTTAATGATTCTAAATATTTAACAACAAATACTGATTTTTAATATTATGAATGTATTTATTCACTTTTAATATATTGAAGAACCTTTTTTACATTTATTTTAATAAATTTTTCTTATTTTTTGAAAAATAATATTTAAAAAAAACAATTTTAAAGAAAGGTCAATTTTTTTGAATGTTTTAACCCAAAAAAATGGGGGGAAGAGTTTTGTTTTTTAGAATTTTTTTTTTCCAAACATGGAGGATCGAAGTGAGTAGCACTAGGCATAGAATATAGGAATGAGATGAAATGTATAAAGATGTTGTTAGAAAGATGAAGTTATTGATCAAAAACATCATTGGTCTCTGATAAATCATCATAAAGTTCAAGATTCATTAGACTTGGTCTTTGATATAAATTCATATGTTTATGAGAATGAATGTTAAAATGTTTTTGAAGAGTTTGAATGGATACAATTATATCAGGAGTTAGAAAGTTATTAAACTTTATAACCTTAATTCAGATGATGCATTGCTAGTCATGGAGTTATCATAAATCATGAAACATTCTCATGATAAAATACTTTGAATAAATATAAGAATCATAATGATTTATCTGTTCCAAATATCAATAAAAATCTTGAATCTGATCCAGAAGTACGTGACATAGAAGTCATTAGATTTATGAATAAGTAAAATATGATAAGGTTTGAATTTTTTCAAAGTTTTAGAATGGTTTTTTCATCGTAATGAGAATTAAATCATAATGGTAAATCCATTTTATTGAGAAATTCCATCATAATAAATTTCCATCAGACTAAGTCTGAGGAGGAATATCAATCGGACTGACTTTGGGGAGGAAAGTGAACCAGATTGACTCTAAGGAGGAAAGTAAATCAGAATGAATCTGAGGTGGAAAGTCAATTAGATTGAATATGAGGAAGAAAGTCAAATAAAAATGAGTTTTTTAGAATGTCAGATCATAATGATAAGAGGAAGAAAGTTATATCATAATTAATATAGGAAGATAGTCATATTGTAATGAGTAGATGAATAAAGTTAGATTATAAATAGTAGAGTAAGTTAGTCACATCTGATTAATGACGATGAATTTAATATAACTGAAGGTAAAAAGTTAAGGAAAACAAATATGAGGAAGATACTTCATACTGAATAAAAGTTAATATGTTAAAAAATAAAAAATTCTTACAAATATTGAGAAGGTTTGAAGCAATCAAAGTTGAAGTTTAAATGGGAGTGTTTTTCAGAGATATGAAATTTGAGTAAGTGGGAAACGCTCTGCAGCTTCTATCCATTGATATTATTAATTTCTTATAAATAGAAGCATATTACATTAATAATTTTCAAAATTTTAACCAGATCGGAAGTGGTGGAGCTCTATAGAATTCATGTAAAAGTTATCATTCTGGACATAGATCTCGTTAGAAGAACCAATAGCTGAAAGTTTTATTATTAGACTAAGGAAGATCATACTGAAGAATATCAAACTAAGGAATATCTGATTGATCATTTGAGAAGAGTTTGAGAAGTGAAAATTGATAATGGGAGCATTTTATTGATTCAATTAGACTGATTCAATCTGATTATATTCATTATATTGAATCCCATCAGACTAAAGAACTTTTGTGGAGTTGATTGAAAAAAATCCTTGATACTTTTTTTTGGGTTAATTATTTACAAGAAATTTTTTAAACTGACTAGATTCGGTATAATCATTCTTATTGGGAGATAGAAGGTGTCTAATAGGAGTTAGAAAAGGTTGTATTAACTTCTTCTTAATAGTGAATTTCTATAGATCCGTAAGAGTGGCTATGGAAAGGATGTATGTTCTCACACTATCATCAAACACTATAAATATTGTGTAATTTTCTCGAATTTATAATCTTTAATGAATGATTATTTACAAAAAAATGGAAATAAAGTGAACATTAATGAGGCTTGGGGGTTAAGTTTCTAAAATTCTTGAAACTTATAAAAATTTAACAATTGATTCACCCCCTCCTAGTTTTTATTAAATAATTTGAAACATCAATTGGTATCATAGGAAAGGTTACCTTATTTAATCCTTATCATGGATATTATCAATTCTGTCAATAGTAGTGGAATTTCTATATTTTATGGAAACAATTAATATGGAAGAAAAAATAAGATGATTATTTATCTTATATCTCTTAGCCTATAATTTCTTAATGATACTATAATTGGGTTTCCATCATGGAATGTATGTTTATCTAGAATGTGGATAAATGTGTTTTATCTAAGATAAAGTGTTTATCTATAACTTTGTTTAAATTTAATTTAATGTGTTCCCATGACCCATTAGTGGTATATTTTATTAAAGTATTTTTTTGAATGAAAAATATTCAGGAACATAGAATAACATTTATTTATAATAGTTTATTTCTTAAATTATCCTACTAAAATGAAATATATATTATTTCCTTAACAAAAATTGGTTTGTGATTCTTAGAATTTTATTATTAAAAGAATATAGTGTCTAAGAAGCTAGTGGGTGTATTTTTAGACTTATAGAAGTTAAAAGTTAACAAATAATAGATTAAACTAGTATAATATTAAATTTTTTTCACTTGATATCCTAAATATTTTAGGATATGAGCTGATAAAGAAAAATGTAAGTATTCATATTTAGTTATCATTAATAAGTGAACATCACAGTTTCCTATATAATTTTAGAAGTAAAAATACAAAAATGAATTTTTCTTTACATCATATATGTATTTAGGAGATGATTATAATGAGAAATATAAATTTTTACATTAGTTACTATAGCATAGTAAATTCCACTTTGTCCTAAAAGGTTTTAGGATATGATGGTAATGTAATAGTTAATATATTTGAAAATTTTGATAGAAAATTATTGATGGAGATAGTTCCTAGGAAGTCAATGATATACTTAGAAATATATTTATTTATAAAACGGAAGCTAACATTATATATTTTGTTGTTATTATGTTAAGAATTTTGAATATGTTGAAGAATTTGAGCATTAAGAAATTGTTTCCTAAATATCATCATTATTCAAACTAGCTTACTTCCTACATGATTCACACTAAAGTTTTTAATTAGAGTTTTTTATTTGATGATCACAAAGTGATGTGATAGGAATTACATATTCTATAATGAGTTAACAAAACCTAAAATGTGTTGCAAACAAAATAATGGTCAGGTATTTTTTCATATATGTGATAATTAACTAATGATTATGTGTGGGTTGTAAATTATTATTTAGTTTTAAGGATATAAAAATGTATCATAATAAAAATGAGAAATGAACTTTACCATTATTTCATGATGGATATATATATTTACATATATAAATAAATTTATTGAAATACTATGATAATATACCTCTCAAAGTATGGCTTTATGTTTTTCCTAATTAATGTTCATTATGGAGTATTAATAGTTACAGTGAAATGTTATGTTTATTTTGAGTATCATTATTTATTAGTGATATGGAAGATTCTACTGAGTCACAAAATAAAGAATAAGATTATTTTTATTCACTGGATAACCCACCATATATACAACATGGATTTTCAAACATATTTATTTTTTATACAAGTGGTGAGGGGATTATATTTTCATCCACACTACCTGGATATTGAAAGGTACCTAGTATGTGAAACTTTATTCTTGAATACCCTACTAATGAAATTCTGTGAATTAACTCATCTAATCAGTGGGTGGTTGGGTATTTTGTTGATATTGTTACTATTTAGAGATTAACTAATATTGGATTTTTTCTATCATATGAAAAGTATAACATCAGGTCCCTCAATTGAGAGAAATTGTAGGATGTGTGTGTACATCTAGAAAGTAAATATTATGTTCTTTTCTATTTGGATGAGTGACCTATGATGTGATCTCCCAAGTTAATGAATAAAATGTGATGTATTAATCTAACAAGTTAATTTTTACTTTTAGAATCAATAATGGATGAGTTAACTATATGGTATTGGCATACTCCAAGTCCCATGGTCACATGACTTTTGGGGAAAAAGGAAACATATGAGATGTATGTTTGCATATGATGCAGACTAATAGATATATGTATGAAGATGCATGTTTTAAATGGAGACCACACCAAATCAGTTTATATCTTGAGTATCACTAATGTATTTCTATAGTCCACTCTTTTCTTAAAAGTATGGATTCACAGATTTATATTTTTTTCAAATATATAAAGGAATGCGGGGTTACAATTAGTATTTTAATGAATGGGGATTGAGTTTAACTAAAATAATTTTTATAAAATTATTTTAAACTTGATACAAAAGTGTTTTAGATGGATTTTCACAACTTGTTACTTATGATTCAATTCATGATGAAGTTAATGGAAGCTTTACAAATGTATTTTGGTAGATATACAAAAGATGTTTTGAATGGATTCACAAAGAGTTGAGAAATTTTTTATAATTTTTTATGGGACTTTAATTTAAGTTGGATATTATCATATATGCAATTAAATATAAACCACTACACCACGGTGGTGCTGGTGAAGTCATGTACAAAAATAGACACCACTATGTCATAGTGGTTCAGATGAAGTTGTGTTCTTAACCAATAGCTTTCATATAATGCATGGCATATCAATGATATTATCATTGATAGAATAAGTAGATGAACTATCACAAATATCTTTAATTAATGATATGTAATATGAATCATTTGATGGGGTTTCATTCATGCATGTGATACAAGAACTAGACTAAGATTTAACTCAATAATTTTGAGATAATCCATGCTTACCAAGGAGTTTCCTCATACAATTTAATTCCACTAGCATGTGATGCCTAAAATTTAATTGTTCTCATGAATACATGTTTTTTCTACTTAGAAACTAATTCTCTCTTCATCTTCTAACTTTACACCCAATATTCTATAAGGATATAGAGGAAGGTAAGATTCCACTCGAATGTCGTGAGATTTAGATCAATTTGTGGATACACTATAGAGGCTATAGGCTTCCAACATCCAATCTAATGATCTCTTTAAAACTCATCATATAAAGATGAAATGTTATAGATAATTCTCTAATGAATGGTATGAATATTTCTCAATTTTTAGTTTCATATGAGATTTATATTTCTTCCATGGAAATCCTTAATTTTTATGGTTTCCCTCACTTACAATTCATCAATTATGTGTTAATAAACCCTAAGGAAATATAACAATTGATATTTTCTCAAATGTTTCTTCTGAAGAGGTTGTGATGCTATTACCGAAATGCAATATTGAGTTCATAAGAGATTTGAAACCAAGTTCCATTATTATTTTGATGTCACCGTATTTCAAGAAGCCTTCTGAGTTAAAGGATTTATACATTTAGATCAATTATTTATGGAAAAATGGTTTAATCTAGAACTTAATGTCACCACAGGGAACTCATATGAACTCATAAGGAAGGAAGATGATACTCATATGTTTATTATATACTACTAGTGGTTAAAATAGGTGGCTATGAAAAATAATTCTCTTGATAATTAATAATATACTCAATAATCTAAAAGTAGTTGATTGGTTCTCATATATCTATTTTTTGTATAAATGTCACTAGAAGAAATTGAAAAAGTTATATAACCAAGATCCTTCACTTAGATATCTCTATAAGAACTTTGAGTTCATGGTTGATCCCTTAAATGTCACAAATTCCCCAGTTTTTTTCATGAGGATGATTAATTTAGTGTTACATGAATTCCTATATTAGTTTATATTACTATACATTAATGAAATACTCAAGTATATAAGGGAAAAATAAGATCATGTTTATCACATGATGAATAACCTATAAATTATTTTATCACTTAAATTTTATGGGATCTATGAAAGTAAATATGTTGGACCCAGAAGGTGTATTTTTTCAGGAATTTTGTGTCTCAATTGGGTGTAGTAGTGAATCCTTTTGACAATTGATTTTTTGTTTCCTAGGTTGTGAAATCTCAGGACATGTTCACTCATAAGTATCCAAACCCAATTAGCTAGAAGACCTCAAAAATGGATCATTTTATTCAAGAATATTTTAACTATAAGTGATAGTCTGTGATGGTATTCTAGGGATACAATACCCACTTTTTCTAAGTGGAGCACAATGGTAAGAATATATAAACCAAACAATGGAAATGATATTATAGAAAAAATTGGAAGCAGACCATCTAAATAAATAATTATAAACATAATAAATATCTATTATCATATAAAAAATTATGATTTCATGATTAGATATAAATATAAGGAGAAAAGGAAACTGGCAATCCATGGAAAATGGAATATGTTATAGTACATGCTATACAAAAAGGTATAAAAATACCAAAATCCATCTCCACTGTAATCACGATAACTAGCTTCATCCTCTTATCTTATACCATATACTAATATAGAAACTAGACATCCATAACTAGTAACTTACCTTTATCCATACCTATATCCATAAATTATGTCTAGGTACTAAATGAAATAGTAACTTGCTTTGGCTTCGCGCTTCGCTGCATCGGTGATTCCACAGGTTAGATGGAGGAACTCCCAACCCCACTCCAATTTGGATGTAAGGGTATAGATCTTCTCATTACCTCATCGGAGGCTCTACCATGTTCCTTTAATCACTTCTCATGGATTCATTTTATTTTGATGTTTCTAGAGATACTGACCAGTCTAAAGGTTCTCAATCTACTTGACAGTTCATTTCAACTCTCTCTTTCATTATCTGAGCTCATGGAAGCCTCATGCCTTCTATATATAACTCTAGTTGCTTGATTCAAGTCACTAAGGCCTTATATTGATTCCATCGATCAATTTTCTTTAGATCTTTGGGTTTATAGGATTGTGTGATAACCTTTTTTCTTGATAAATGGAATCTTATGATCTGCTTTTCATCAATGGAGGATTTGATTTGTGCATAGTCTAGTGTTTTTTCTTCTATATGATTTTTACTTTTATCTCATTTGGTGGTTCTATAAATTTCACATGAAGCAGGATACTCTTACTATAGTGATATGGGTATGTTTCCCTAAACTCCCATTACCCTTTCAAAATTCCACTATATTGTGTTTTTTGGGGAATATAGTGGGCCAATATTTGTGCTCGGATAGTAGAAGGAATATTGTTTTCCACCTAATTTCCCCCATTTTTTTTGGTGAGTTTAACATATCTTGTCTACCAGTGGAGTAGGTATGGATCTGATTTAGTGAATATTTCACTATAAATAGGCAGTTATTTTTGAATGCTGGATGGATTTCTGTTTATCTTGTAAGTGTATCAAGCACCTTCCTACAACAAGTTGATGAAGTCATAATTTCCATGGGACTTAGGTGTAAAAAATACAACAGATTAATATTTCTAAGTCTGTCACTAGACTAATAAAGATATATTCAAGTGATGGTGGTCTATATTTGGATGATCCTATCTAGAAAAAGGCTTGTCCTTTGAATTTGAATCCATCAATCATCGATATTTACAACTGAATTCAGTTTGATCTTGTAATTACCAATCCAATTGGTTTATCTTATTCAGGACCTATGATAGTGGGGGTGTGGGTGTTATATTTCCCTAAAAATTTTCCCTCAAACTTTCTAATCTAGTATCAAACTTAGGGGAAGTTCTATCTGACAAGGATCATACTCATTAAATGGAGAGATCGACAAAAAGTGAGGGTGTCTCTATGGAACGTATGGGTCAAGAGTCTAGTCCTGGTTTAAATAAGGAAGGATTCAGTTTATATAATATTTTTGGAGGCTTTGGTAATGAGGTTCCTCCCTAGTAAGATAAAAAATGGGTTGTTATCTTAATGTAAGGTCAAGAAATGACTGGTTTTTTGGACAATATATAGCAGATTGATCACTTCGTTGCATCTAGTGCTGATGATACCCAGTCGGTCCCCAAATTTCTTGCTGAGTTGCATGATGGTATGAATATATATGAGTCTTTGAGTCTAGGGTAGCTTGATCGACATAAACCTATAAGGACTATTCATATACAAAATAAGTTCTCGACCTTGAAAGCAAATGGGAAGGAGAATTTTGATGTTGAAGGATGGAAAGCATACATGCCAAGATGGAAATTAAAGAATTTCAAGTCAAGGTCTTCTAAGGATATCGAACGAAGTGACAAAGAGGTAGACTCAAAACTGATGAAGAATTATGAGCATGACTCCCAAGGGGACATGAAGGTTAGTTACGGCTCATGGAATGGAATTCTAGGATATCTGGTCTCTAAGAATTTTCCAGTTCACAAGGGGGGAACCAAGGCCTCTCAAAGACTACTCGAATATTTCAAAACCAATTATCACTAGAAGTATATGATAGGGAAATAAAAATGGTATATGGATAAGACTAGGGAAATCACCAATTGTATAATGTGATAAAAATATTTCTAGTAAGTTGGGAAAGCATGATCTAAGTGAGTTAATTAAGGCTCTTGAAGGCAATGTCATTGAGCATAATTAGGAACCACTGTCGGATGAAGAATTAAACAGAATGGCAGGAAATGTAGAATATACATATAGGGAATATTTTGATCTTGTTATATACTCTATGGAGGAAATGTTAGAATGATCCTTAAATATCAATGCTTCAAAATATGGTTTCAACATAATATATAAGATATTTATTAGAGATGAAATTAATGAAGAGAAAATTGTGTGGATCAATAAATTGGACTTCATTTTAGTTTGAGGGTTCCACGAAAAGAAGACCAATGTAGAGGAATACATTTAGGTCTTGGATAATAGGGATGATCATTTGGAAGATCTTCTCAATAATGACTTGTAAATGTTGGTTAGCACACTAAATTGGTTGATTTATAGAGTGGTTGGTTCTAATATCCTTAGTCTTGTATTTAATGATTTTTTAGATTCCTTTTGTGGTTAACACCTTTGTTTTGGACTCATCTTATTTTTCAACTTTTTCCTCAAAAGTGATTTTGGAATAAAAATTTTATTTACATGTCTTGGTACTAAATGGTATCTCAAAAAAGGTGTGAGTAAAACTTAGTAAGTAACCAAAAATGGTGTTTATAACTAATCCAATCTATGAATATAAGAAAATCAATATGTGGGTATGTCAAAAGTAGGAAACATGATAAATAAAACCCATGCCACACTTAGGATTATAATGGGATTTTTGGTAGACCATACCTTCTCTGACCTATGTTTGGTGTATCTAAGTATGTTATCAACAATTTGGTCAGGGTATGAGAACATAATTGAGGTGTCCATATAATAACAATAGTGATGTAGAATTTAAGTTAAAACAAGACATCATTGAACTTAGAAGGTTGATTCATCAGATAATAATAAATTATTCAGCCTAGCTAAGAGGTACTAAGTTTAATCCAAGGGATACATCCTTGTAATTAAACTGGAGAAGTCTCTAACCAATTTTGTTGAGCAAGTCCAAAGTAATTTTGGGATAATCATGATTGGTGCCCAATGAGATAATCTAAGGTGTCACGTGTTTGAGGAAATCAAGATAAATCAAAAGAGATAATCCTTGGAATTATAATTTCTAGATATGGAGGATAGATCTATGATGTAATGATGGGAACCCATCTTATATAAAATTTATGAATTTAAATTTGGGTATATCCCTTGGAAACTGGATCGATGAATTCGTGTGGATTCAGCTGAGTGCTTTAAGAATTCCCATGGGAATCCTAGACTAGATCAACTCTTACCACTCCTTAAAAAGGAAAAGGTCCCTTAAGAAGTAGGATCCTTGCATTTAATTAATAGTCATAGTCCATGAAATTATAGCATACCAATACCATTCATTAAAATTCATGAACAGTAGTCCATTCACTCACAAGGGATAATATATCCAAGTAAAGGATACTTTCCATTTTACAATTCATTGGTTCCATTTACAAATTAACTTACCAAAGTCAAAAAGGGTTCAAGTGATATTAAATAGCCATATAAAATTCATTAAATCAATTTACCCTTTATTTATATCAAGATCTAAGACAAATTCATCCATGTGGTGCTATGGATCATTACATACAGTGTTAATTGGGGGTGTATAACAAGACATTCCCAAAGGGGTGTTCAATATTGAGGTCTCAACCTATTAAAATGTTAACGAGTCTCATAAGGTCTTGGTAAAGGTCTACACAATTAATTTAAATAGTTTTATATGAAAGGATCAATGCATAGAAGGTCTATCATTTTTCACAATGGAAAGAATTTATAAACAATGATACATTGAAAGAAAAGTTATATACCACCTACCTTATTGTGATAAAGTACCCCTTATCTAGTATCAGTCTCTAATTTTGTGTTGAATGAGATAAATTGACGAAACTAGAAAAATTTCATGAAAAATAAGTAATATTATCTCGGATATACTCTGAAGATAGTGATAGAAATAGAGGAAAAGGGGAAGAGGAATTATAGAATGGCTAAGAGGAATCCAACATGATGAACATCTCTTGAATTGGATATCAGAAGCAGGAGTAATATAAATTCTTATATTGAGAGGATAAAAGTAAAAACCATTGAAGGGATAATATGTTTTTAAGGAAAAATAAGGGAAGGTTTATGGTATAAGGCTAGGCCAGAAAAACTATACTTTTACTCTTTTAAATGGGTGCACAGTTTTGAAGAAAGGTGAGCCAAACTCTATACGGACCATAAAAACCTCCCTCCCAATGAGACTCCCACCAACCCTCTCATGGCTAGTTGAACTGCTTGAAAATCCATGCATATCTAGTTTATACCCACTATCCAACTTATCCAACACCTTTCACAGCTAGAAATATGGTTATGAGAAACCATATGCCAATTGTGCGATGGCACGCGCGTCGCAACGCGTGCAAATTTGCAATATTTATTTACCTACTAACTACTGTAGAAGTGGCGAGCAGGGTCGAACCACAGAGAGAATGTGAGTAGACACTAGAAATGTCCTTTTGGAGGAATGTTCAGGCGGATGGGCTTTAATTGTGTGATTAACAACTAAGTTCTAAAAACTAAATGACTATTTTAAAAAAGACTAATTAAATTAACTAAAACTATCTAAGTGAACTTAGCTATGAAAGAAACTGGCAGAGATGGAAGTTTCAGAGTCGTGATGTCCGTTCAAGTGCATGCAATGTCAATTATTTAATTCCCATATTTGAATATTTATTTATTCAATTATCACCGATTCCAAATTTAATCAAAATGTCATCTGGTCTCGTTCTCTGATGTTAGAAAACATTCTAATTTTCACACAAATTATTTATCATTTCGTTCTCTGTCCTGAAAAATAATTTGCGCGTCCTTATAGTGCTGAATCACTTGGTGAAATACAACGACCCGTTTCTCACAAAGTCTAAGTATCTACCTACGTTGGGTTCTCTCACATGAGATTACTTATTAAGTATCACTCATGCAAGTTTGAAGGAGAGCGCACACAAAATATTAATTTTTCAATTAATATATTTATTTATTCAAAATTCGATCGCGCGCTTGATTGAATTCTAGATAAATAAATTCTTTGATGAACTCCCATTCGTGATTACTTATTAGGTATCACACGAATGAGCACCAAAGCATGTGTGCAGAGCCCAATAAAAATTAATTTCAACGCAGATATAATTAATTAAATAAACATCTAATTAAAATTAATTTAAAAGACAATCAAACATAGGAATAAATTAAAGACATGCAATTACCATCACTTTCATCACAACTCTGACACAAATGAATTAGTCTGCCATCGCGACGACACAGCAGCACATAAAATAATAAACAGAAATCACCGTGCTCATGTCGTCGTAATTGTCACCATAAGCCGCCTTTGATGATCGCAAAATAATAATCTTTAATCCGCTGATCGTCGCAACATCGAACCACATCATCGCGCAACTACAAAAATGATTGGATTTGTATTTGTTCTTGGTGCACACCGCCGATCTTCGAAAGTGAACCGAACGTCGATGAAGCACTCGAACCACCACTGCTCACACGGAATTAAGGAGACCGGCCGTCGTGGTCCGCCTTGGGGTTTTCTCGGTGGGGTGCAGATGCAACGAAAGCTCGACGGGAGAGAGAACAACACCCCACAATCAATCCTTCAGCCCGATGGAGACGATGCCAACGAGAGGAGGCGCGATCGGAGGAGGCGCTGCCGACGAGAGGAGGTGTGGCCGGAGGAGGCGCTGTCGGTGTGGGAGGGGGAGTCGGCGAGTCGCGCTGCACAGGGGAGCCGCGCTGCCGGAAGCGGGCCGAAGGAGGAGGGTGCGCCGGGAGTCGGGTTGCACAGGAGGCAGGCCGGAGCCAGAGGGAGAGAAAGGGGACGGCGACAGGGAGATGGGGGCGCGGGTGAGAGGTGATGCGGGAGGCGGCGGCTTAGAAGGGATGCGGGAGAGTAAGGGGAGAAGAAGGGGAGGGGTTCCGCGTGGGGAGATGGGGGCGCTAGAATGGAAGAAGAGAGGTGAGTGAGATTGGAGAGAGGGGGAGACGGAAAAAAGTGGGGTGGCGTGGAGGATAAAAGGGATGAGAAAATTGATTGGAGAGAGAAGATGAAAGGGGTAGAGGGAATGACGTGGGAAAGGGGATAAGATGAGTAAAAGGTGGAAGAAAAGGTCAAAGGGGGAAGTGGGGCGTGGGAATAGGTGGTTAGGGGATGGGGAAATTGGAGAGATAAAAATCAAAACAAAAATAAATAAATAAACAAGTAAAATAAAAGTTAAAACTAAATTTCAAATTCAAATTAAAAGAAAACAATTATCTAATTATTTAATGTTAGAAAATAATAATAATAATAATAATAATAATAATAATAATAATAGAACTAAAAATTAATGCACTTGTAATTAGATATTATACTATTAAATATAAAGATAATAAACTAAAAAAGATACTATGTTATTAATACTATAAAAATAATGAAATAAAATACAAATAGAGAATTAAAATATATACATACTAATAAAAATTAATAAAATAAACTAAACTAAAATTAGTGAAACTAATAATAATAATAATATAGTGTTAAATATAATATATAAAATTAATACAACTAATAAAAATACTAAATTACTAATATAAGTATATAAATTAACTAAAAATTATCAAAATGTTTAAACTAATACAAAACTACAAAAATAAACTAAAAATATAAAAAATCGTTAAACTAATTAATTAAAACTATGTTAGAAAATTATAAAAATACATGCGAAATCCATGTACATCAAATCCCCCACACTTAAACTTTTTCACTCCTGGGCAAAACAATCAGAAAGAAAAAAAAAGTGGACCCATAGACAAATCAAAATATCAAAATTACATGTTCAAAATTTTCCAATCTCTTTCCTCATAATATATCATGCTTCATTTAAAACTTTAGTTTCAAAAACAATTTTTCTTTCACTTGCATTTTTTCAAAACAAGTATGTGCACTCATCAAGCATGTGACCTACCTTGCCATTACACTCATCGCTCAAAAAGATTTGATCAAAGTTTTTCTCAGTTCTCATGCACATGCATGCTTACCATAGGCTTGCCATGAATTTCACATCTCCACTAGTGGAAATCAAAAGAATGTACCAATCTCAAGGACTTTACATGAGGTTCAAATGTTTCTGAAGCTGTGGGATGGTGGGTTAAAAAAAAATATTGACATCTTTTTGGTAAAAAGGAGGGTTGAATCTTGAAATAAATGCATGATAAGTCAATCTAAATGTCTCCCTCAAACTCTCGCTCCCCCACACTTAAAACATTGCTTGTCCCCAAGCATATGATAAGCCAATGTTTCGCTCTCTTTTTTTCATTTTTTTTAAAGACACAACTCACTCACAATATGGTCAGGAAAAACTGGTGAGTATCAACCCAAAAACCCCATGGAATAGGTGTCAGACAATAATCCCAAAGAATGGTACACAAGCAGCGTATATGCTGTAACATCTCAATGAAGGTAGGTCATATAGAAAACTCTCTAGTTCCTGGAGTAATGGATCATCACTTTAATAGGTATCCCCAAAAGGGAGGGTTACCGCGTAATGACCACCAATGTACTCATTGTTGGAACCAAAAAGATTCTATATTCCTATATCAAAATATCTATAATGAATGTGGCTACTGTGAAAAATTACTCATATGATCAGGATGGGATAATGTCAATCCATGTACATCAAATGACTCACTGCCCCTCGAAGAACCCTCTCCATGAGTAAGTCTCTCTCCCCCACACTTAGATTGTAATCATCATGCAAAAATCCAAGAAATTGGTAGGGAAGGGTATCGGCTTGGGCTCATCCTAAAAGGCTCCTGCATGGCTTCTAAGGGCTATACGAAGGAGAAAATGTTTGGGTGGCTCAGTGGGTCAATGGGGCTAAAATATCAAACAGATGCCTCGATCATTTTAGTACAACTTTCAAAAATTCCTATCGCTTTGATGGAAAAACATGGCAAGTTCTAGAAGACAAAACATGGTTGAGATTCCCTCAAGAAATAGGAGAAATAAGAGATGATTGTAAAATAGCTCAGAGTCCTCACGGGTATGGAAATATAATTTTGGATAGCACAGATGATCATGAGTGCGAATAAGTGTAAAAAATATACAAGTTTTTGAAAAACATTTTTGAAGCATGAAATAATATCAGCAATCATCTAAGTCATGAGAGAAAGGATCAGATAATTCCAAAACAAGAATCAGGTGCTCAAACTGCCTAGGGACACAAGTGTTATGTTCCTGACTGTGTTGTGACAAAAATACAATGGATTTTATGTGGGTTCATCAATGACAAGAATGATAGTTTTTTTTTTCAAATTTTTCAAAAAATTTCTCTCTCTTTTTTTTACATGGTGTTTTTGGAAGCATAAAATATGGAAAAAAATAGAACACTTCCCTGTGTAAGTGCAGATTGACGCGGAGAGGTTGTTTGTATTCGATGAAGCTCCAGAAATGGTATACCTGTAAGACCTACACATTGACAGCACATACTCGCATCATATCAAAGAAGTCACACCATAATAAAAAATTGTGGATGATAAAAATATTTATGATGAATTTAAATCCACTACTGTGCCGGGAGAAAAACAGATTGTTGTAAATGCATGCCATTTTATTTAAAATAAAACTAAATGAAATGAAATGAAATGAAATGCAGTGAAAAGAAAACAAACAAATGATGGGTTGCCTCCCATTGAGCGCTAAGTTTTACTTCGTCTTCAGCCAGACGTTATTGAAACTCCACCAGGATCGAACGGAAATGTAAACCATGCATCTGCTTCTTTTTCAGTAGGAGCGCGGAATCCATTCGTTGAAGAAGAGTTTATCCTGCAAGCTGCACAAAATCTCAACGGAATCTTGTTAGAATAATGGATGTGTGGAATGAAATGAAAATATGCCAACTCACAAGGGAATGAATATACCTCACCTGAAGAAAGACTCATCGAATTGTTGAATTTTGGGAAAAGGTTGTCAATGGAAAGATCAAGAAGATTACCTCCTTGAACATACACAGGTGAAAAAGTTCCATTACTAGAATCCTTCAGTGGTTCGCTTATATCCATCACATTCTTGAATGCAGTATCTGGGTTGATGATGTATCCCAATTCGTTTTCACACCCAACCACTAGCACGGGGAAATATACTGGTTTCCAACTCAATTCATGCTCGATGGCTTCATTGATTGTGCCAAGGTCAAAAATATTGTTAGAATATATGGGTATTTCAAGTGAAGTGTTTTTAACCTCGACGCATAGAGAAAGTGGCGCAGGATCAATTGGAGCAGATGACTCCATTGTGTCAAGAATGACATCTTTTTCAAAATTTTCTTCTATACCACCCTCATTATATTTCTCCATTGGTACATGTTTCACCACAAACTCAGGATCCTCCAAGCAATCCAATTCTTCCATTATTTCTAGAAAATTATGAGTGTTCTCTTCCACCAATGCTGATTGATTCTTCAACTCCAGAAATGTTTCAGATGTCTCCATTTTAGAAAAAGTTTCAGACTCACATGGATTTTCAGAAAGAGGTGATTCAATGTCATTTAAAGTGATGTCCTCTTGAGTGTGGCAATCCACTGTCTCTTGGTTCAATTCTGAATCTATCATGGTAAAGAATGATCCTAGTTCAATGTCCTCTTCATCCTCAAAAGGTGCAGTTTGATATACATTGAATGTGTCCTTTTTCACATTGGGATGACTAGGTTGTGAATTCACAGAAGGACATGAAATCACATTTTATGAGGGACCATTATGTTCAACAGGGCGGAAGACCAAGCTCTCATATTCTTGAAATGTGATTAGATTAGAAGAAATATTTTGTGATGGAGGGGAGTCATCAATTGTATGATAAGAAGGCAGATCAATCCCATTATCAGACTCGGGACATAGATGCTGTTCAAATGGACCCTCTATTGCACTCTCCTCAAAAGAATTGTTTTAAATTAGATCATCAAGGGGTAATGAAGCATCTAGTTCGGAAATATGATTCATTTGATTTACTAAATTATTCAATTGATTTTCTAGATCTTTTGTTGAGGAAATAAACTTTGCATTGCATTCATCTTGAAGTTCAAACCTCTGATTGGTCTCAGTGATAGCACAATGCAACATGTGTTCAATTATTGAATCATTTGTTTGATATGAATTGTCAAGTTCTAAATTTTCAGGAATGCATTGACATTGAAAATGATCAACAGATGTATAAGGTCGTGTTTCATAGCATGGTGAAATATTCTCATATGGATCATAGCATGGACTTGAATAAAGATCATTGAAATAAACGAGATTACCTGGATAGATCATGTGCGGTGAATCGTTATACGTCATACCTTGAGTCGGGGCTGCATAGGGCGGGTACTGGTTGTAATTGTGTGGTGCGGCCCACGTCATTCCGAGCTTCTGGGTGTCTTGAAAATTCCTGCAATGAAAAATTCCCAGAGTAGTAAACTTTTTTTTTAAATTTTTTTTTTAATTTTTGACCTAAATTACTCTTTTAAAGGAACTCCTAATGCTACTATTCTCCCCGGCAACGGCGCCAGAAATTTGGCACGCGCATCGCAACGCGTGCAAATTTGCAATATTTATTTACCTACTAACTACTGTAGAAGTGGCGAGCAGGGTCGAACCACAGAGAGAATGTGAGTAGACACTAGAAATGTCCTTTTGGAGGAATGTTCAGGCGGATGGGCTTTAATTGTGTGATTAACAACTAAGTTCTAAAAACTAAATGACTATTTTAAAAATGACTAATTAAATTAACTAAAACTATCTAAGTGAACTTAGCTATGAAAGAAACTGGCAGAGATGGAAGTTTCAGAGTCGTGATGTCCGTTCAAGTGCATGCAATGTCAATTATTTAATTCCCATATTTGAATATTTATTTATTCAATTATCACCGATTCCAAATTTAATCAAAATGTCATCTGGTCTCGTTCTCTGATGTTAGAAAACATTCTAATTTTCACACAAATTATTTATCATTTTGTTCTCTGTCCTGAAAAATAATTTGCGCGTCCTTATAGTGCTGAATCACTTGGTGAAATACAACGACCCGTTTCTCACAAAGTCTAAGTATCTACCTACGTTGGGTTCGCTCACATGAGATTACTTATTAAGTATCACTCATGAAAGTTTGAAGGAGAGCGCACACAAAATATTAATTTTTCAATTAATATATTTATTTATTCAAAATTCGATCACGCGCTTGATTGAATTCCAGATAAATAAATTCTTTGATGAACTCCCATTCGTGATTACTTATTAGGTATCACACGAACGAGCACCAAAGCATGTGTGCAGAGACCAATAAAAATTAATTTCAACGCAGATATAATTAATTAAATAAACATCTAATTAAAATTAATTTAAAAGACAATCAAACATAGGAATAAATTAAAGACATGCAATTACCATCACTTTCATCACAACTCTGACACAAATGAATTAGTCTGCCATCGCGACGACACAGCAGCACATAAAATAATAAACAGAAATCACTGTGCTCATGTCGTCGTAATTGTCACCATAAGCCGCCTTTGACGATCTCAAAATAATAATCTTTAATCCGCTGATCGTCGCAACGTCGAACCACATCATCGCGCAACTACAAAAATGATTGGATTTGTATTTGTTCTTGGTGCACACCGCCGATCTTTGAAAGTGAACCGAACGTCGATGAAGCACTCGAACCACCACTGCTCACACGGAATGAAGGAGACCGGCCATCGTGGTCCGCCTTGGGGTTTTCTCGGTGGGGTGCGGATGCAACGAAAGCTCGACGGGAGAGAGAACAACACCCCACAATCGATCCGTCAGCCCGACGGAGACGATGCCAACGAGAGGAGGCGCGATCGGAGGAGGCGCTGCCGACGAGAGGAGGTGTGGCCGGAGGAGGAGCTGTCGGTGTGGGAGGGGGCGTCAGCGAGTCGCGCTACACAGGGGAGCCGCGCTGCCGGAAGCGGGCTGAAGGAGGAGGGTGCGCCGGGAGTCGGGTTGCACAGGAGGCAGGCCGGCCGGATGAGAGTGGTGCGTCGGTAAGTCGGGTTGCACAGGAGGCAGGCCGGAGCCAGCGGGAGAGAAAGGGGATGGCGACAGGGAGATGGGGGCGCGGGTGAGAGGTGATGCGGGAGGCGGCGACTTAGAAGGGATGCGGGAGAGTAAGGGGAGAAGCAGGGGAGGGGTTCCGCGTGGGGATATGGGGGCACTGGAATGGAAGAAGAGAGGTGAGTGAGATTGGAGAGAGGGGGAGACGGAAAAAAGTGGGGTGGCGTGGAGGATAAAAGGGATGAGAAAATTGATTGGAGAGAGAAGATGAGAGGGGGTAGAGGGAATGACGTGGGAAAGGGGATAAGATGAGTAAAAGGTGGAAGAAAAGGTCAAAGGGGGAAGTGGGGCGTGGGAATAGGTGGTTAGGGGATGGGGAAATTGGAGAGATAAAAATCAAAACAAAAATAAATAAATAAACAAGTAAAATAAAAGTTAAAACTAAATTTCAAATTCAAATTAAAAGAAAACAATTATCTAATTATTTAATGTTAGAAAATAATAATAATAATAATAATAATAATAATAATAATAATAATAATAATAATAGAACTAAAAATTAATGCACTTGTAATTAGATATTATACTATTAAATATAAAGATAATAAACTAAAAAAGATACTATGTTATTAATACTATAAAAATAATGAAATAAAATACAAATAGAGAATTAAAATATATACATACTAATAAAAATTAATAAAATAAACTAAACTAAAATTAGTGAAACTAATAATAATAATAATATAGTGTTAAATATAATATATAAAATTAATACAACTAATAAAAATACTAAATTACTAATATAAGTATATAAATTAACTAAAAATTATCAAAATGTTTAAACTAATACAAAACTACAAAAATAAACTAAAAATATAAAAAATCGTTAAACTAATTAATTAAAACTATGTTAGAAAATTATAAAAATACATGTGAAATCCATGTACATCATGCGACACGTTCATGTAGTTTAATTTAGGTTTTTCATGTTTATTAAGCCTCCCTCTCATTGAAAAATAAACCATGCTCCTCCCCCATGGGTCATGAAGTTGAGATTCATTGTATGTTCACTATGTTCCAACTGTGTTCCTCGCTCGATTTTTTCAAAATTAGAGTTTTGAGATCCAAACAAGACCCAGGTACTCTTGGACCTTTCCTTAGACCCTTAGGCACTATTAAAAGAATAAAATATAATCTTAACAATATTTAAAAGAGTTTTTAACTCCATAAAAATTATTGATCTTACAACATCCCCTCTTTAAGACAACTCTTCCTTGAGTTTTCTTGATGGTGGTTGATCAACATCTGAAGATAAATCTAGATACATAGCATGTATAATAGCTTCTTGATCAAAGGTCTTGTCTTGTAAAAGGTCTTTCTTCCATATCACCTGAACCAGAGTAACTGACTTACCTCAAAGAATCTTCATGATATGATCAACTATATGAACTCTATAATCCTCAAAACAAGAATCAGTATCCAACTCAACATCCTCAAGAAAAAACTCATGTGAGTGGTCAGAATGATAGTGATAAAGCTATGAAGCATGGAAGATGTCATGCATGGATTGGTACATATAAGGAAGAGTTATCTGATAGGATACCAACCCGACTCTCTCTAAAATATAAATGGGTCCAACGAACTTATGCATATTATTCCTTTTCCTATGAACCACTGATAAATAAATCTTGGTAAACCACACAATAAGACCATATCTCTAACCTTGAACTCTAAATGTTGGTTATGGTGATCAAAATTGGAATTTTTCCTTGACCGAGGTATAACCATATTATTTTGGGTCAATTATACCAGCTCTGACGTCTCCTGAATGACATGTGGACCTAGCAGCACTTCCTCACTAGCCCCCAATAAAGAAAAAAGGTGAATGGAATGACCTACCATACAAGGCCACATAAGGATCTATCTGGATTGTCTCTTGGAAACTATTATTGTAATAGAACACAACTATAGGTAATTTTTTTAACAAGAACCTCAAAAATCAAGTATTCATTCCTTAAGAATATCATGAAACACCTTTATAGTGTGCTTAGACTTATTATTGGTCTAAGGGTGGTATGATAAACTCAAATTTACCTGTGAACCCAAGTCCTTTTGTAACCATTTCCAAAAACTAGAAAATGAATCGAGCATCCCTATCCGATATGATAGTGTATGGAATAGAATCAATTATTATAACCTCACTAACATATATCCTTCCATGTTCATCCACTAAAAAGGTCTCCCAAATTTTAATGGAACGAGGGACCTTTGTCAATCTATCAGCATTCACCCATATTGAATCACTGCCTCAAGGTTACCTAGGTAAACCTGTCACAAAATCCATAGTGATATCATCCCATCTAAACTTCAGAATTGGTAATGGTTTTTAAAGTACCATGGGTGATTGGTGTTCCACCTTCACCTACTAAAATGTGGATCTCCAAGTAATAAAAAATTTTATCTACTTTTTCATACCTAGCCCACCAATCCTGGCAGTGTAAGTCATGATACATCATAGTATGTCTATGGTGTACTGCCCACTTGGAATCATATGATTATAACATGAATTCCAATATCAAGTACATAGGAGCCCATACATGTCCACATATATTTAAGATATCATACTTATCAATGACCCAGCTAGGTAGTGGGTCCCCACCTACAATGCCATCCTGAAGGACTAAACCTTTGAGATCTGAAATATAATTCATTTTTAGTTGATCCAAGAGTGATGAGCTCACTACTAATGATGTATGGATGGGATTCCCATGAAACTCATGAACCTAAAGGTGCATCTTGGAAAATATATCCATTAACTTACACTCACTACTGGATTCTTGAAAAGCTACTGTCTGAGTCTTCCGACTCAGAGTACCATCCACTACATTAAATTTCCTAGTTTTTTAAGAAATTTAAAAATCAAAATACTAAATATATTTACCCCAAATTCACTATTTGTGGTTCAAATAATTCTGGTTTAATATGTATTTGATACTTTTATTTTACAAGTACATCATAAACTGCTCTCCCAGTAAATAATGCCTCCAAAATCATAATGTATGGATAACTGTTGCTAGTTTAACATCATATATTAAGTAATTTCACTCATGAGGCCTCAACTAAAGAGACATATAAACCAAAACTGGCTCCCGTTATATCCAAACTATACCTATCCAAATACCTAATGAATTATAATTAATAGTATTGAATCTTCAAAGATTAGGTGGAATCAAGATTGATACTAAGGTTAACCTACCTTTTAACTCCTGAAATGCTATCTCACAAAGATCAGACCATGTGAATTTTATTCCCTTCATGGTCAATCATATTAGAGGAATTGAATGTAATGAGAAATTATGAATAAAACACCAATAATAACCATCTATACCTAATAAAATATGAATATCAAAGACTTTATTTGGATTATCCCAATAATCTATGACTCTCACCTTCTCTAGATCCATAGATTACCATTATTCTAATACGGTGTGTCAGGAAGTGAAATTTATCAATAAAAAAGTGACATTTCGAAATCTTGGCTTATAACATATACTCTATTAATGTATTAAGTGTGATGTTAAGTTGTTCGTAATGATTGATTCTAGTTTGAAAATAAACTATAGAAAAATAGGGGAATAATAAAAGTTTTTTTTTTAATTTAGTAGTGGTTTAAACCACCTCTAAATTTTTCCGCAATAATTTTTAGAAATAACTCCTAAAGTTGGAATTGGTATCCAACCTTCATTAGTTTCATAAATTTATAAGTGGTTCCTAAGAAGTGTCATGAAACATTTTTTTAGTGGTGGTAATTTTATTTTTAGAGGTGGTTTTACTCTCATAAACTACTAATAAGTTATTGGAGGTTTAAATAACCACTAAATGTTATAATATATAAGGGAAATTTAAACAGATTCTAAATTTCTTTGAAAATATATAGTAGTTTTTTAGATAACCACTAATTTTTTTTACCATATTGGGTAGTGGTTTAAACCATCAAAATTTAGTGCCATTATAAAAAATTACAGAAACTGCAGCCCCAAAAAATAAATAAATCATAACACAAAAACAAATATCTATTTTACATACAAGCATTACATAAATACAAAGGATAATCAAAATTTTAAATTAGAATATCATAATATAGAGAATATAAATGTGTCAAAACATACATGGTATAAGATAAGAGAGAAAACCCAAAATTGAAAAGTATAAACCTCAATGTGAACAAGGGAACCATCCAAAACCCTCACCAAAAGAAGTTATACCAAAAAGAAAAATACAATTGAGAAAAAACCTTAAAAGGTATAAGTTTGAGAATCACATATAATGAAAGAATAATAAAGGAAAATAAAGAATAATAATAATCAATTATAGTATTAATAAAGTCACATGAACTATATGCAATCATGGGAAACTCCCACAGTCCTAGTGATACATTCCTAAATAGACTCAGGTGGAACAATATTCCATCCTATTAATGATATTGCCAGAAAATTACCTCTTAGATAACTCAAAAAATCCTCACTAAATGGTGTTCCCTATAGAAATTACAAATTATATAATATAGGAACCTAGTTAGAGTCTCATTATGACTAACATATAAACCATCTCCTAGTATCCCACTTAGATTTAAATGGTTCCCATGATACTAGAGACTGATTTCAAAGAAACAGGTATCACATATTAGTGAGACATCAATTACATTCCATAAGGAAAAGCATATAAATTTCATAACTCATCCCTCCCCCATACACCCTTTTATAAATTACCCACATATTGTTCATATAAAAAAAATAATGACAATTATCTCATAGGATTCACAAACTTATATTAAACAAGGTTCTATTAGGGAATAAATGAATTGTGTAACACATTTTTTGAAAAGAAAAAACATTATACAAATAGTCAAACAAGACGTTGGTTTTAAGCTAATAACCATACATATAAAACCTTCCTCAAAAACTACTTTATAAACCATTGTTATTTAGATTCATTATTCAAGTGTCTTTTTGAATCCATTATATAAATAAAGGGTACAATTCCATTTAAAACCACTAAATCTAATTTATCATATATAAATACAAATACAACCTTTATAAAAAATATAGAAGACCTCATAAGAAAAATTCAACAATAAGAATAACCAGACCATATTTAAGAAATTATTGGACCCCATATATTTTTTAGAATGGAAATAGTTTTGTTGATAAGTGAATCTATTGAAAATATTTTTTTGATTTATGTAATTTTTTAAAGGTTTAATACATGGCGATAATGGATATGTGAGAAAATAGGATGCATGGACTGTAATGACCCTCTTATACTCATTGCCTTAAGAATATATTAAATCATTACTAGGACTTAAATGGCATCCTCAAGATGCCAAAGGCTAGAAATAAATTCTGAAGGATTTCAAATGCAAGTAGTGGATGATTTACCCTTTAAAAATAAAATCACTAACTCACAGACTTAGAAACTCTTAAATGATGCATGAAAAAACCATGACAATGCAACCATTTCCTTTACAACAAAACCAACCAAAAAGTTCTATAGTGGAAGCCAAACCAAAATCAATGTAAATAGCGGAAGAAAAACTAAAGACTCAAATATGAATAGAAAACTCCATGCTTCGCAAGATCCAAGCTCCAACATCACAAAACATCCCACGTATCATGATTTGGTGCTAAAAATGTGTGATACTTTACTTTTTACCTTGTCTTAGAAGATAGTATATATTAAATCACCAAAGTGCCAAATCATGGCAGAGTATAAAACCCAGAAGGCTTTCCCTAATGACTTCACTACTATTTTCATTAGGATATAAAGGTAAAAAAACATTTATATATAACCATTTATATAAAAAATTATTCAAAATAGTTTATAAAAAAATATAAACAAGTTTCAAAACCATTCACAACCAAAGGCAAACAAGTGCTACATAACAAATTTTCCATCAAGTCATATTTCTAGAAAAACAACCCAAAAAGGCTTTAAAAAGATTTATCAATATCATTTGTTCATACCAATTTCATTGTTCACTACACACCCACACAATTAATGAAACTTTAAACTACATATACTCACGAGTGGTGAGTTATCCTTCCATGAAGACTTTACTTAGTGGACCGCTTTGATGGGGGTACTTCACACCCATATACATCCCAACCTATTAATGGGGGTTCTTAATGCCCTTATTGATCCCAATGCATGTATAAATACACCACAATCCATTCCAAATTCATGCCAAATCCAAGTGTGTTCAACCAATTCAGTAAACCCATTATTTTATGGAAAATCATGAAGTTATACAATTAAAATAAACCATTTAATTTCACTAAAAACATTCTTTTATTGAAATGTTTTTCATCAAAACCTTGTTCCATAATTCCAAAAAATCCTCATTTTAAAATCCACTTTTTAAAACCAAGGGTAAAAGAACATTTTCATGAACACCCAATTTTCCAGATTTCCCCAAATTACCAAACTATCACTAAAGCGGGTTTCCAAAAATTTCTTAACAGATAATTCCCTGTCAATTAAATACAATATATTTAATTTCAAACCATTCCATTTAGTTATACTCATGGATGGGAAATCTAGGATATATGGCCTCTGAGAATTTCACAATTCACAAGGGGGGAACCAAGACCTTGAAAAGACTACTTGAATATTCCAAAAATAATTATCACAAGATATATAGGTTAGGGAAAGAAAAATTGTACACAGATAAGACCCGGGAAATCACCAATTGAAGAAGGTGATAAAAATATTTCTGGTAAGTTGGAAAAGAAATCTCTAAGTGAGGTAATTATGAATCCTGAAGGTGAAGTCATTCAGCATAACTTGGAACCAATGTTGGACAGAGAGTTAAATAGAATAATAGTAAAGGTAGAAGAGGCATATAGAGAATATTTGGATATTATTCTACACTCTAAGAAGTAAATGTTATAATGATCCTTAAATATCAATGCTTTAAAATACGTTTTCATCATAACATATAATATATTGATTAGAGATGACATTAATGAAGAGAAAAAGGTGTGGATCAACAAATAAGACTACATTTTAGTGTGAGGCTTCTCCAAAAAGAAGATAAGCATGTAGGAATACATCTAGGTCTAGGATAATATGGATGATCATTATGAATATCTTCTTAATAATGAATCAGATATGCAGGTTTACACACTTAATTGGGGGATTTATAGAGTGGCTAGTTATAATATCTTTAGTCTTGTCTTTAATGATTTTTGGGGTTCCTTTTGTGGTTAACACCTTTGTTTTGGACTCATCTTGGTTTCCAATTTTTTCCTCAAAATTGATTTTGGAATAAACATTTTATTTTCATATCTTGGTACTAAATGGTATCTCAAAAAAGGTGCGAGAAAAAAAAAGTAGGAAACCACAAATAGTGTTTATAAATAATATAATTTATGAATATTCTAACACCCCAAGCTTCCACGGTACATTTCCCTTTGAATAATGCAATGACTTGCATTGTACGCAACTTCGAGATTCTAACACACCACAACCAATCAACCTAGCCATTATGAATAGTAATACCTACTTTTTAAAATTTTATAAATTTTATCTTTCAAAATGGACTTCATTTTTGGATTCGTAATATCGAATTTATCCTAGGGTGATGTTTTGGTACTTTTCAGATAACTTTTATATTTTGATGAATAGTGAAAATTACTAAATTTTAATTAAAAAGAACTTTTTTAATACAAATAATAAATAGTGATAAATTATGATTTTGAGGGGTTTTAATGTATATTTAGAATATATTTTTACCATTTAATAAAATTTTGGTTATTGGACGTAATTTCACATTTAAACTGGACATAAACAATTTTCAATCTTTTGATAGTTATTATATCTTAAAAACATGATTTTGTTTTGATAGCGGGAATTAATTTTAAATTAATTTCTGCCACTTCTGTGTTTTGAATTTGGAAAATTGGATTCCATATTTGGAATCAGTATTTCCAAATTGTGTAAATAGGTAACTTTTATTTTTAGACATTTTGAATAATTACTTCGATAAATATTTTATTTACCATGGTTAAAGGGTAAATCCGGTAAATAAGGGTTAAAAGATAATATTATAATAATAATAAATTATTCTAAAACGTGTCCTAACCTTATTGGTGGATACATGTCCGACCATGGGCATCTTTGGGTCGATTTTGGGACCCCATGGAGCCACTTGTAGGTGATAGGGACACTTTATTTTAATTAAGTTAAAATAAATACAAAAATGCCATAAGCATATATCTTTTAGAAATTTTTTTTTACATAGGGTTATATATGTTAGATTTTATAATATAAATATTCATTAGAAAGATAAAATGGTTTCCTACATAATGGTATTTTATTTATAATTTCTAGACATTAAATAATTTAATTTATTTATGACACAATGGTGATGTAGTAATTACCTAATTAATGAACAATTAGAATAATTGATATTATAAATACCCAAATAAATGTAATTTGGAAATTTTTATAAATACCAATAATTTTATAGGTTAATATGAAATGTTAGGATTTATTTAATTAACTTTTTTCTAAGTAATCATTCTTTTATGATTTTTACAAAAAACAATTATTGAATAGTGACAAAATTGACATAAAAGATTTTTTAAAAGAAATATTATATTATTAATTGATATTAAATTTCTAAAAATATAATTTTCGGCCAATATACTTATATCATGGTATTGTTATCATTAATGGACCACTTGGGGGTCTCTTGGATGTATAAAGTAAGTTAATTAACCATATAATATAAAAATACAAAGAGACATTGTAAAAGTGAAACTAATTAACTAAGAGTTAATACTTAATGATAAGGTTAATATAGTAACCCAAACCTGTCTAAATCTTATTTTTTGAGTGGTTTTCAACCTATCCCCACCTTAACCTTTAAATTATCCACTTTGGAGCAATTAGAAACCGAATATTAATTTATTATAAAATAATATTTCTAGCTTTTCCAAAGGTGCCCCTCACCCCTCTTATAAAAGGGCACTCCCCTTCTCATTAATTCACACCTTCAAAGCCTTTTGGTTCGACCAAACCCTGAACAAATACTCTCTCAACTTCCCTCAATTCATCTTAGAGGCCTTACTTTAGTTATAAAGCCAACCTAAGGAAACCTTTTGATCAAATTAAAAGGAAGAACCCGAAGAAGAGGTAATGATTTCACCACCCTTTTTCAAGTTCCTTTCTTCTTTAACTTCTTATTCTTTGTTATTAACTTTATAAAATAATAAATCTAGTATCTTATATATACTTTTATGTTATTATAAATATATAACAACAAAATTCATTATTATATCCATCCCTTGAATGACATGTCACCATACGTGCGTACGTACAGCCTACCGTCTCCACGTCGTGGTGTAATTGTTATTCAGTATATTATTATTTAGATGGGTATAATAATGATGTATAATTCATGTAAATAATAAATATAATATGATAATTATTCTGTATATATGATATACCATCCAATTATATATTATTTTAATATCAAAAAATGATATTGTCGCTCGAGCGTACGTACGGACTACCATCTCCACGAACGCGATAAGATTCATTCCCCATCGTATACATTCAAGACTAAATTTCATTTGACGAATAAAAATAATTTTTAGACACATGATATAATTCTGGATATGAATAAGATACATCCCATCCATAACAAATATGGCTCGCATAACAAATAGTATAAAGGTAAATGAATCCGTTAACACCTGAAACGACGATAATACTAAGATATTATTAACAAATAAATGATAAAAGATCATATATGATATATTATTAATGTAAATTATTCCTGTGTAATTCAATAACAATTATTTCACCATTATAAAGGAGTTTAACCTACCATTGACCTAGGAAAAATTACAAAGTAAGGGGTTTCTTTTCTCACTTTAAATTCCGTGAGATTTCCATTATTCACCACTTATTTATTGCATATGGTGTGTGTACTGCCCATGTTTGTATTCATTGTGTAATATATTTTAATTCATGTATATTTACATCTTCATTGTATTATCCTTCTTTCATGGGTGTATGTTTAGTAAGTTACCAAATCAATAAGGTAATTTGAAATTTCAATTTCCACTCATTCTCCTTTACGCATACTTCATTGATTATTTTACTCCAAGATTATGTGTGGAATCACTATTCATTTGATTATGTCATAAATTACACTCCCCTTTCTGAGGATATACTTTTTATGCACATAATCACTCCATTGATAAATTCTCAAGTCATCGGTATGAGCTTGATAAGAGTAATTTTTACTCAATCTCGATTTGTTGAGTTAAACATCCAATTCATTGGTGATGTTTTTACAAGAATATGTGTGAATGTCCTTTGATTGTTTTACACTGAATATCCAATCATATTGAGTGTAGTTATATTTTTCACACATAATTATGTCTTTGGTTTATCCTTAACCTAGGTATACGGTCTTTATGAGATATTTCATCTCAATTTACATTCCATTGAGACTCCTTTGTTGTTATACACCAATTCACTTTTATACGGTGTTTATAATGTACTTTGACATAATATATCATGAATCCCTTTATTATCATGATATTATAAAGTTTTTATTACCTCAATTATTTGTATTCAAATGTCTTTATTTTTGTTAGGAACTCTAACTAAAATATCATTTTAAATGTTTTAAAGATTTATTATTCTAAATCTTTCTCATTAATGTCCATGTTTTAAAAAAATGTTTTTAACGATTTATATATATGGGCATTAATGTTTTAAAATTAAAATTACTTTTAAAAGTTTCAAAGTGGTATAGGACACTTTGATTCAAAAAAATCTATTTTAAATGGATTCTTGACAAATAGTGTTAATTTTAAATGTTTTCAAGAAAAGGGGGCATATTCCTCTCAATAATTTGATAATTATTTTAATCTATGTCAATATCCTTCATTATTATCAATTGAGGTTAATCTGATACAATAAAATCTTCCATATTGTATCAAATGAGTTATGTTTGACTGTGGATGTGCTATTTTTATACCATTCATGGTTTGTGGTTAAATGTATTGACATTCTATATGCTAGTTTTAATACAAATCTTTATGTTATGTTTCAAACTTTTCATATGAGGAATGCATTGGACTTAGTAAGTGACGGATGGAGCCTGCTATAGCTCCTAGATACATTGGTAGGTCTCATGAGACAAACTAGTGTCTTCGCATGAGGCCTTGACAAAATATTATTTGTAGTCTTGGCACGAGGCCTTGGCTATGTGGTTATGATAGTCTGGCATTATGCATTCCATCATTATGAAAGTGGTTATTGATATTGCATGTGATTATTCGACTAGTAGATTATCCATGTGAAAATGTATATGGAATTATTTCATTTTATTTGTACCATATTATGCTGAAGTTCATGTTTTAAAAGGCTTTTGTTTTAGTTATTCATTGCCTTAAATGTTTATGCTTATTTATAAAAGTTTCCGCTATATTATTATCCTTACTGGGCATTTGAGCTCACCCCTTTCTATGTTTTATTTTCCTCAGTATTTGAATAAGTATTTTATGAATGACCTGCAGGGATAGTATGAGGGGATAAGAGTGTGGACTATGGAGACTATGTTGTAGTAGTTTTTCACTTTATAATGTATTGTAAACTTTATGAATGTATCTAGTTTTTCCAAGGCTACTAAACTAATCGGTCTTTCGAGACTTGATCTTTCTTGTGATCATTCCAATGTTATGTAATAATGCACAGACTCTGGGTAACTGGGGTCATGGCGTTACAGTTCGTATCAGTGGATGTTTAGTACAAACCTTGGGAGATAGATTTAGATAAACTATGATTAGAGCACATAGCCCTAAGATAGACTTTTAGGATTAGTATAGAAGAACTTCCTAGAATTTTGGCATTGTAGAGATTTTGTGAGTTTTCCAAGCAATACATACCTATCTGGATACGAGCAGGTAGAGGTGGCTCTGGCACAGATGTACTTATGAGTAAAACCCGAAAACACCGCTTTGAGCTAGACTCGAACGGAAACTGGTGCACAACAACGGGCCTTGCTGCACTCTTGGTTACCACACTCCTGGGGGATATGCTTAGGATAATTTACATTTTCTTTAAAAACTGATTTGAAGTATTATATATAAGATTAGAGTGAATGACCTTGGTTAATCCTAAGGTTTTTCAAATTCAGAATATGGTGACATGATATTCTTTAAATAATTTTATGACTACTATTACTCACACAATGCTATCTGGTTTTAGTTAATGGCTGGATTCCAAGGAAGTCCTAGTAACATTGAGAATGATGTACAAGGTGGGAACACTGGTGGAAATGAGCAACAAAATGGAGTGTTGATAGGCGTGAAAGATATCATGTTCATGCCAAATCAGTTTTCAAAAAATATGATCAACAACATATATATTAACCAACTCCCGGACTCAACAAGGAAGAGAAAGGTGATGAATGATAAGAGCTCCAACAATGGAGACCATGGAGAAAATAATCCTCAATTTCCACCATGAAATAAATGTGGAAGGAGACACCCAGGAAAGTGTCTCAATGGGACAAAGAAATGCTTTACGTGCGGGAAGGAAGGTCATAAAGTGAATAATTGCTGAAGAAAAATGAAGAGTACTATGGAAGAAGATAAAAATGGTCCCAAGAATCCATTTACAGTCATTTTCTGTAAATGTAGGGGACCTAGCCCTTGCATGAGTGAATGTCGTATTCTATAAGATATTTTCTTTGTCAAAGAAGAAGCTATGTGGGAATAAATGTTTGGATAAATTTTTAAATGTATTAGTGCTCATTATTAATGGGATTATTTTGGAATAATTTTCTCTTGTATTTGTAACCCTGTAGTTTGCTATGTGAGAATGATATTTGAGGAAGTCTTATCTTCTCCCTTGTGGATAAAGTTGTAAATATCCATTTGGTTTTATATGATCATGGGGTTTGAGGCAATTACAAGTTATTATATTTTGGGATTGAAATTCAAGGTATGAGATAAAATTTCTAGTTAAAATTATGTTATGGTTGTTTTGAGGATTTTATCTCATTTTGGTAATGTTATAAAATATAGCTTTTGAAAAAGGACAACACGCAGACCGTGTGACAACCCATCGCTTCGGACAAAGCTGTGGGAATCGAACCCACAACCAAAGTGTGATTGGGATTTATCGCATACCACTGGACTACGTGAAGTCCCTGGATAGTGCCAATAATTATTTTTAGTTAAATGACT
Organism: Viscum album; assembly: GCA_963277665.1. Classification (NCBI taxonomy): domain Eukaryota; kingdom Viridiplantae; phylum Streptophyta; class Magnoliopsida; order Santalales; family Viscaceae; genus Viscum; species Viscum album. Next base: position 601,452,735 of record OY728155.1, on the reverse strand, counting down.
TTATTGATCAATAATAAGTTGATTTGGGTTCTTATGTCTTATCAAATGAATACCCTTAGTATAGGAAAATGATATGGTGATTAAGTGATAAATGTTATTTTGGAAGATGTTCACTTTGTTGGGAACACTATATGCCCAAGGAAAATAGAATACTATAGGGTTTCATTTGTGGAGTAATGGTGGATTTTCATCTACATTTTTATTGTGGATTTATAGTGATTTGGATTATTTATGTAAATGATTAACCTATAATAGAGAATATGTGATTAGGTTAATTACTTTTAAGTTTGTGACTTTAAGAGTAGTTGATGCCATTTGGAGATACAATTTAACATGGAAGACTACATAACCAAATTCTTCTATGTTTTGGGTTTCAATATTAGTTTGGATTATATTGAATGATTTTAAGGAGAATTTTTTATTGAATATTATTTATTTAACGTTGGTGTATTGATTTTAGAAATTAAGATTAGTGTTTAATTTTCTCAAGGAATATCCTTCTGGGGGATCATTAGATCTTGTACTAACCATTTTGGTTTTGATTAATCTCTAAAGACAATGTAAATATATATTTTATCCTGTGTGGATCATGTGATTCTATAGAAGTTTATTCTAGCTCTTCCAGTTTGACCAAGTCTTCTCGAATACTCATCGTTTAAAAAAAATGAGTTAGTGGTGGAAATTTATTAAATAATGAAACTCTACATAAAAATTAAGTATATATTTTTATTTTCATAGTCAATCTCTGAAATTAATTCCTCATACTTATGTAATGTAACTTAAAACAAAAAAAATGTTTTCCTTTTACTTTGCCTACTGGGAGACTAATGACTGTTTGTCCCAACACAAGTTTCTGGTTTTATTATTGTTAATTTTCTCCTAATAATATTTTCTATCCCTCCCCATCAGAACATAAAACTTAGTTTATCATCCATATCTATGTTTTTCTACATGGAATCCTAGTATGGGTTATCTTGGGTGACCTTTATACCTCTCTTTCTTTATTTTAAAGTGATAGTTTTATTGACTATTTTTCCGATGTGGGACTTTCCATTATATTCTCAAGCCCAATTTTAAAAAATTGAGAGGACATAATTTATTGAAGGAGGGGAGAATGTAACACCCCAAGCTTTCATGGTACGTTTCCCTTTGAATAATGTAATGGCTTTCATTGTACGCAACTTCGAGATTCTAACACACCATAGTCAATCAAACGAGCCGTTATGAATAGTAATACCTACTTTTTGAAATTTTATAAATTTTATCTTTAAAAATGGACTTCTTTTTTGGATTTTTAATATAGAATTTATCCTAGGGTGAAATTTTGGTACTTTTCGGATAACTTTTATATTTAGATGAATAGTGAAAATTACTAAATTTTAATTAAAAACAACTTTTTTAATCGAAATAATCAACAGTGAAAAATTACGATTTTGAGTGGTTTTAAAGTATATTTATAATATATTTTTACCATTTAATACAATGTTGGTCATTGGACGTAATTTCACATTTAAAACAGACATAAACAATTGTCAATCTTTTGATAGTTATTATATCTTAAAAACACGCTTTTGTTTTGACAGCGGGAATTAATATTAAATTAATTTCTACCACTTCTGTGTTTTGAATTTGGAAAAATGGATTCTATATTTGGAATCATGATTTCCAAATTGTGTAAATAGGTAACTTTTATTTTTAGAAATTTTGAATAATTACTTCGGTAAATATTTTATTTACCATGGTTAAAGGGTAAATCCAGTAAATAAGGGTTAAAAAATATTATAATATTACTAAATTACCCTAAAACGTGTCCTAACCTTATTGGTTGATAAATATCCGACCATGGGCATCTTTGGATCGATTTTGGGACCCCATGGAGCCACTTGTATGTGATAGGGACACTTTATTTTAATTGAGTTAAAATAAATACAAAAATATCATAAGCATATATCTTTTAGCAAAACAATTTTTACATAGGGTTATATATGTTGAATTTTATAATATAAATATTCATTATAAATATAAAAATATTTCATACATAATGGTATTTTATTTATAATTTTTAGACATTAAATAATTTAATTTATTTATGACACAATGGTGATGCAGTATTTACCTAATTAATGAAAATTTAGAATAATTGATATTATAAATACCCAAATAAATGTAATTTGAGACTTTTTATAAATAAATATAATTTTCTAGGTCAATAGGACATGTTAGAATTGATTTAATTAACTTTTTTTAAGTAATCATTCTGTTATGATTTTTACAAAAATCAATTATTGAATAGTGACAAAATTGACATAAAAGAGTTTTTAAAACAAATATTATATTATTAATTGATATTAAATTCCTAAAAATCTACGGTTCGTCCAAGAGACTTATATCATGATTGGTGTATCATTAATGAACCACTTGGGGGTCACTTGGATGTATATAGTAATTTTATTAACCATATAATATAAAAATACAAAGAGACATTTTAAAAGTGAAACTAATTAACTATGAGTTAATACTTAAAGATAAGGTTAATATAGTAACCCAAACCTATCTAAATCCTGTTGGTTGAGTGTTTTTCGACCTATCCCCACCTTAAACTTTAAAAAATCCACTTTGTAGCCATTATAAACCGAATATGAATTTATTATAAAATAATATTTATAGCTTTTCCAAAGGTGCCCCTCACCCCTCTTATAAAAGGGCACTCCCCCTTCTCATTAATTCACACCTTCAAATACTTTTGGTTCGGAAAAACCCTTCCAAAATACTCTCTAAACTTCCCTCACTTCATCCTAGAGGCCTTCCTTTAGTCATAAATCAAACCTAAGGAGCCCTTTTGATCAAATCAAAAGGAAGAACCCGAAGAAGAGGTAATGATTTCACCACCCTTTTTCAAGTTCCTTTCTTCTTCAACTTATTCTTCTTTGTTATTCCCTTTATAAAATAATAACTTCAGTATATTCTATATACTGTGATGTTATTATAAAGATATAACAATAAAATTAATTATTCTATCCATCCCTTGAATGACATGTCCCCATACGTGCGTACGTACGGCCTACCATCTCCACGTCGTGGTGTAATTGTTATTAAATATATTATTATTTAGATGGGTATAATAATGATGTATAATTCATGTAAATAATAAATATAACATGATAATTATTCTGTCTATATGATATATCATCCAATTATATATTATTTTAATATCAAAAGATTGATATTGTCGCTCGTGCGTTTGTATGGACTACCGTCTCCACGAACGTGATGAGATTCATTCCCCATCGTATCCATTCAAGAATAAATTTCATTTGATGAATAAAAATAATTTTTATAGACATGATATCATTCTGGATATGAATAAGATAAATCCCATCCATAAAAAATATGTCTCTCATAACAAATACTATAAAGTAAAACTAATCCGTTAACACCCCAAACAACGATAATACTAAGATATTATTAATAAATCAATGTTAAAAGATCATATATGATATATTATTAATGTAAATGATTCTTGTGTAACTAAATAAAAATTATTTCACCATTATACATGAAGTTATCCTACCATCGACCAAGGACAAAGTACAAAGTAAGGGGTTTCTTATCTCACTTTAAATTCCGTGAGATTTTCATTATTCACCCCTTATTTATTGCATGTGGTGTGTGTACTGCCCATGTTTGTATTCATTGTGTAATATACTTTAATTCATGTATATTTACATCTTCATTGTATTATCCTTCTTTCATGGGTTTATGTTTAGTAAGTTACCAAATCAATAAGGTAATTTGAAATTTCAATTTCCACTCATTCGACTTTTTGTATACTTCATTGATTATTTTACTCCAAGATTATGTGTGGAATCACTATTCATTTGATTATGTCATAAATTACACTCCCCTTTCTGAGGATATACTTTTTATGCACATAATCACTCCATTGATAAATTCTCAAGTCATCGGTATGAGCTTGATAAGAGTAATTTTTACTCAATCTCGATTTGTTGAGTTAAACATCCAATTCATTGGTGATGTTTTTACAAGAATATGTGTGAATGTCCTTTGATTGTTTTACACTGAATATCCAATCATATTGAGTGTAGTTATATTGTTCACACATAATTATGTCTTTGGTTTATCCTTAACCTAGGTATACGGTCTTTATGAGAGATTTCATCTCAATTTACATTCCATTGAGACTCCTTTGTTGTTATACACCAATTCACTTTTATATGATCTATATAATGTACATTGACATAGTATGTCATGAATCCCTTTATTCTCATGATATTATAACGTTTTTATTACCTCAATTATTTGTATTCAAGTGTCTTTATTTTGGTTAGAACTCTAACTAAAATATCATTTTAAATGTTTTAAGGATTTATTATTCTAAATCTTTCTCATTAATGTTCACGTTTTGAAAAAATGTTTTTAAGGATTTATATATATGGACATTAATGTTTTAAAATTAAAATTCCTTTTAAAAGTTTCAAAGTGGTATGGGAAACTTTGATTCGAAAAAATCTATTTTAAATGGATTCTTGACAAATAGTGTGAATTTTAAATGTTTTCAAGAAAAAGGGGGATATTTATCTCAATAATTTGATGATTATTTTAATCTATGTCAATACCCCTAATTATTCACAATTGAGGTTAATCTGATACAATACAATCTTCCATATTGTATGAAATGAGTTATGTTTGAATGTGGATGTTCTATTTTTATACCATTCATGGTTTGTGGTTAAAAGTATTGACATTCTGTATGCTAGTTTTAATACGAATGTTTATGTTATGTTTCAAACGTTTCATATGAGGAATGAATTGGACTTAGTAAGTGACAGGTGGAGCCCACTATAGCTCCTCGATGCATCGGTAGGTCTCATGAGACAAACTAATGTCTTGGCACGAGGCCTTGACAAAATCTTATTTGTAGTCTTGGCATGAGGCCTTGTCTATGTGGTTATTATAGTCTGGCATTATGCATTCCATCATTATGAAAGTGGTTATTGATATTGCATGTGATTATTTGACTAGTAGAATATCCATGTGAATAAGTATATGGAAATATTTCATTTTATTTCCACCATATTATACTGAAGTTCAAGTTTTAAAAGGCTTTTATTTTAGTTATACATTGCCTTAAATGTTTATGCTTATTTATGAAAGTTTCTGCTATATTGTTATCCTTACTGAGAATTTGAGCTCACCCCTTTCTGTGTTTTATTTTTCCCAGGATGTGAAGAATTATTTTATGAATGACCTGCAGGGATATTATGAGGGGATAAGAGTGTGGACTATAGAGACTATGTTTTAGTAGGTTTTCACTTTATAATTTAATGTAAACTTTATGAATGTATCTAGTTTTTAGAAGGATACTAAACTAATCGGTCTTTCGAGACTTGATATTTCTTGTGATCATGCCAATGTTATGTAATAATGCACCGACTCTAGGTAACTGGGGTTGGGGTATTACAAATATAAAAAATATATGTGGGTATATCAAAACTAAGAAATAATATAAATAAAACCCATGCATACTTTGGATCCTAATGGGTTGTATGGATGACCATAAGTTTTTTGACCTAAGTTTGGTGTCTCTGAGTATGTGATCAATAATTTGGTCAGGGTTTGATAACATAATCAAGGTTTCTATATAATAACAATAGTGATGTATGATCTAAGTTGAAACCAAGGAATCATTGATCTTAGATTGTTTAGTCAGCTCACAGTAATAAATTATTTAGCTTAGCTATTGGGGTATAAGGGTAATCCTAGGGATACTCCATTGTAATGAAACTGGTGAAGTCTCTAACCAATTTTGTGGCGCATGTCCAAAGTAATATTGTAAAAAACATGACTGGTTCCCAATGTGATAATCTAAGGTGTCACTTGTTTGAGGAAATAAAGTTGAATAAAAAGAGATAATCCTAGGAATTATAATTTATTAAGATATAGGGTGGATCTATGGTGCCATGATGGGAACCCATATAATAGAAAATATCTAAATTCTAAGGTGGGTATCTCCCTTTCAAACTGGATCGATGAATTGGTGTGGAGTCAACTGAGTTCTTAAGGCATTCCCACACGATTCCTAGACAAGATCAACTCTTTCCACTCCTTAAAAAGGAAAAGGTTCCTTAAGTTATAGGATCCTTGAATTTAATTAATCGTCATAGTCTATGAAATATTATCATACCAATACCATTCATTTAAATTCATTCATAGTAGTCCATTCACTCATAAGGGACAATATATCCACGTGATGGATAATTTCCATTTTAAAAATATTTGGTAAGGGGTCAAGTGATTTTCAAAAGACATATAAAATTCATTAAATTAATTTACCCATTATATTTATCGAGATCCAATACAAAAACATCCAATTGGTGCTTTGGATCATTAAATAAAGTGGTAATCGAGGGTTTATAACAAGACATCACCAAAGGGGTCTTCCATATTGAGGTCTCAACCTCTTAAAAAGTTAATGGATATCATAAGGTCTAGGTAATGGTCTACACAATTAATTTAAATAGTTTAATATTCAAGGATCAATGTGCATAAGTTCTATCATGCGTCACAATGAAACTAATTTATAAACAATGAGACATTTATGGAAAAAATATATACCACATACCTTATGGTGATTGAGAACTCCTCATCTAGTATCAGTCTCTGATTTGGGGTTGAATGAGATAAATTGATGAAACTAGAAAAATTCTAAGAAAAATAAGGAATATTAACTCCCATAGACATTTGATATACTGATATAAATAATGGAAAATGGGTAGAGGAATTATAGAATGACTAAGATGAATCTAACTTGATGAACATCCCTTGAATCAGATATCTCAAGGAAAAGTAATATCAATGCTTATGTTTAGAGGGTAAAGGTGAAAAATTTTAAATGGATACTATGTATTTAAGTAATAATAAAAGAGGGCTAAGGGTTTAAAGTCTATGATGTAAAAAGCATAATTTTACCCTTTTAAATGGGTGCATGGTTTGGAAGAAAGGTTGGACAAACTCTACACTGACCCTAAAAAACTACTTCCCAAGGAGACACATGCCAACCCTCTCATGGATAGTCACACAATTTGAAAAACCATGCATAGCTAGTTTATACCCACTATCCAACTTGTTCACCCCCTTTCACAACTAAAAAATGGTTATGAAAAACCATATTCCAATTGTGTGACACATTCTTGCAGTTTATTTTATCTTTTTCATGTTCATGTAGCTCCCCTCTTAATGAAAAATAAACCATGATCTACCCCAATTGGCCATGAATTTGAGCTGCATGGTTAGTTCTAACCATGTTCCAACTTTGTTCCTTGCTCAATGTTTTTAAAACTAGATTTTTGAGCTCCAAACAAGACCCATGTTCTCTTGGACCCTTTCTTAGTCCCTTAAGAACTATTTAAAAGAGTTTCACCTTCCTAAAAATTATTTATCTTACAACCTCCATTATTTAAGACAACTCTTACCAGAGTTTTCCTAATCGTGTTTGATCGACATCTGAGAATAAATATAGATACATATCATGTATAATACCTTCTTGATCATAGGTATTTTTATGTAAAATGTGTTTTTCCACAACACCTGAACCATATTAACTGACCTACCTCAATTAAAATTCGTGTTATGATCAACTATTCGAACTCGATACTCCTCAAAACATGAATCCATCTCTAACTCATAATCCTTAGGAAAAAAACTCATGTGATGGGTCAGAATAATAACGGTGAAGCTATGAAGCATGGAAGTTGCCATGCATGGATTAATGCATCTAAAGAAGATTTATCTGATAAGATACCAACCAAAATCTCTCTAAAATATCAATGTGTCCAACAAACCTAGGAATATTATTACATTGCCTATGAATCCACCGATGAATCAATCTTGGTGAAAAACACAATAATACCACATCTCTAACCCTAAATTCTAAATGTTGGTGATGGTGATCAGCATTGTACTTTTTCCTCTACTGAGGTATAAACATATTCTTTCCGGTTATTTATATTAGCTCCGAGTTCTCCTAAATGATATGTGGTCATAGTAACACTTATTCCTTGGCCTCCAACTAATAAAAGGTGAATAGAATGACTTACCATACATGGACTCATAAGGATCTATCTGAAGAGTCTCTTGGAAACTATTATTAAAATAGAACTCAACTATAGGTAACTTTTTTCACAAGAACCCCAAAAATCAAGGATACATTCCCTAAGAATGTCCTCAAAAACAGTATTGTATGATTGGACTAGTTATTGGTCTGAGGGTGGTATGATATACTCAAAAGTACCTATGAACCCAAGGATGTTTTCACCCATTTCCAAAAACCACAAAATGAATCAAGCATCCCTATGTGATATGATAGTGCATGGAATGAAATAAATTCTTATAACCTCGCTAACATATATCCTTCCATGTTCATCCAATAAAAAGGTATACCAAATAGGAATGAAATGAGGGACCTTTTTCAATCTATCAACAGCCACCCATAAGGAATCACTGCCTTGAGGTTACCTAGGTAAACATGTCACAAAATCCTTAGGTATTTCATCCCATTTAAACTTTAAAATGGGTAATGGTTTTTAAAAAACCATGGTTCATTGATGTTCTACCTTCAACTACTGAAAGGTGTAACTCCAAGTAATAAAACTTTTTATCTACTTCTTCATACTTAGCCACCAATACTAGTGGTGTAATTCATGAAAGATCATAGCATGTATACAGTGTACTACCCACTTGGAATCATGTGATTATCACATGAATTAATATCTCATGTCTATAAGAGCCCAAACATGTCCACCTATATGTAAGATCTCATCCTTATCAATGACCCAGCTTGGAAGTGGGTCCCCACCTACAATAATTTCCTGAAGGACTAAGCCTTTAAGATCTGAAAGCTAACTCATCTTTACTTGATCCAAGAGTGATGAGGTCACTTCTAATTCTGTAATGATGGGATTCCCATGAAACTCATGAACCAAAAGGTGCATCTTGGAAAAGAGAGCCATCAATATACACTCACTATTGTGTTCTCTAAATGTTAGTGTCATATTCTTCTAACTCAGATTATTATCCACTACATTACCTTTCTAAGTTTTTTAAGAAAGCTCAAAATTATAATACTGATGATATTCACCCCATATTCACTATTTGAGGTTCAAATAATGATGGTTTAATATGTATTTGATATTTTTATGGTACATTAATACAATAAAATTCTCTCCTAGTAAATAATTCATCCAGAATCATAATACATGGACAACTTTTTCTAGTTCAACATCATGTGTTAGGTAATTTCACTCATGAGGCTTGAACAGAAGATACCTGTACACCACGACTCGCTCCCCTTGGATCAAAACTATACCCATTCACACACCTGATGCATCATAATGAATTTTATATATTCTTCTAGGATTAGAAGGAATCCAGATTCATACTAAGTTTAACCTACCTTTCCACTCCTGAAATGACATCTCACAAACCTTATACCATGTGAATTTGATACCCTTGTTGGTCAGTCCTATTATATGAACTGCATGGAATGAGAAATTATGAATAAAACACCAATAATACCCTTCTATCCCTAATAAAATATGAACATCAAAGGCTTTATTGGGATTCTCCCAATAATCTAAGATTCTCACCTTCTCTAGATCCATAGATTACCATCATTCAAATATGGTGTGTCAAGAAGTGAACTTTATCAATAAAAAGTGACATTTTTTTGTCTTGGAATATAACCTATAATCTCTTAGTGTATTCACTATGATTTAAAGGTTCTCATAACGATTGTGTCTCATTTGAAAATAAACTACATCAAAATAGGGGAATAAAAAAAGTTTGCTTTTAATTTAGTAGTGTTTTAAGATGCCTCTAAATGTTTTATCAATGGTTTTTAAAAATTTCTCCTAATGTTGTAATTAGTATCCAACTTGAATCAGTTTTGTCAATTAAGTAGTGGTTTTTAGTAAATTTTGTGAAACATTTTTCAGTGGTGGTAATTTCATTTCTAGAGGTGGTTTTACACTCAAAAACTACTAAAAAACAGTGAAGGTTAAAATAAACACTAAATGTTATAATATATAACAAAAAATTAAACTGATTATATTTTTTGAGAATATTTAGCTGTGTTTTAAAGCACCAATAAATTTTTTACCATATTTAGTAGTGGTTTAAATCATCAAAATTTAGGGCCATTATAAAAAATTGCATAAACTACAGCCCCAAAAAATCAATAAATCATAACAAAGAAACAAATATCCATTTTACATAGCAACATTACATAAATAAAAAGGATAATAATAAATTTAAACTAGAATCTCATAATACAGAGAATATAAATTGGATAATTGATGTACATGGATGTTACTAACATTTTTTTTATTTATTTTCGTTTAGTTTTAACCATTCTTGTGCTTTTAGGTTCTTTTTGTAGTATTTTAAATAATTTATTTGTTTTTATAGTTTTTAGTTAGTATTATATGAACATTAGTTATTTATTTTCATTTTTTTAGAATTTTATTTTATTAACATTTCATATTATTCTAATATTACTTTTAGTTTATTAATTAATTATAAATATAAATATAATCCTATTTATACTAATTTATTTTTAATAGTTATTTTTTTTTATTTGGAAATTTGAAATTTGTTTTTTTATCTCCCGCTCCTCTCCCCGGATCACCCCGCCGCCACCCCCCTTGACCCGCTCTTCCCTCAACAACCGGCCCCCATCTCCCGGCCGACTCCCCCTCCTATCCGCTCCCTACCTCACTCCACGAGGGCCTGCTGCCTTCAAGCCGCCACCCTGCCCAGCGCCGCAGAACTCACCCGGCCTCATCCTCTCCCCTCATCCGAACTCACCCCGCCGACCCTCTCCTCTCCATCCCGCTGGCCGCGCACCCCCTTACCAGCTTAGCCACCCCGCGCCCCCATCCACGGCTGCCTCCTCTTCTCCACGCCGCTGGCCGACCCCGCTCCCCCCTCTCCATTCCGAACCCGGCGGCCTCCCCTCACTCTCCCTGGTTCTCTCCCCTCGGCCGCACTCCCTCTCCGGCCTTCTCCCTCACCGCTCGACCTCTCCTACCCTGGCCGCGCACCCCTCCTGGCGCACTCCTGCTGCATAGCCCGGCTCTCTCCCGCCAGCCTCCCTTGCCGCCAGCCTCTCGGTCGGATCACCACCCTGCCTCGCACACCTTTCCAGCAGCCCCTCTCCCTTGGTCGCGCCTCTTTCCGGCGGCTTCCTCTTTTTCCGGCACTCCTCCGCCGCACTCCCCCTCCTGCTGCACGGTCCAGCCACCCACCTCCACTCAGTCGCCGCTGCCCTCCACGCACGCGGCACTACCCTGGCCGCACCCCGTTTTCTTTTGTTTTCTTTGCAGTGCACCGGTCACCGCCATCCGAGGAGTCGACCATCAGCCGCGCATCGCTTACAGCTCATATTCTCCGTTCCGGTGGTCGCATAGCTGGCGCGCGACGTCATCACATGCTGAGGTGCAGTCAGATATTGAAGAACTAGTTGCGCGCGGTGGAAATAGAGACGGACACGATCATCTTTTTGGTAACGCAGTGTTGTTTTACATGACATATCATTTTATTACTGCGTTGATTTTTTTAGTTGTGATGTCGGGGTAATTTTATTAGTGTCGGGATGTTAGTTGATTAATTAAAATTACTGCGCATGCCATGCAAGATATTGTTTGATGATTAATTGTCAATTAAATTTATTTTAATTGAATATTTATCTGTTTAAATTATTTTTGCACTGAATTAATTGCTAAAATTAAAACTGGCCATTTTAATTATAAGTCGACGCGGCGGTCCGAGAAGGTAAACCGCGTTGACTGATGGTAAGTGCAAATTAGTGACACAACTTTGTGAGAAACGGGTTGTGTCATTTCGCCGTGTAGTTCGGGGCTTGAACGAATTTTCTAATTTATTTATGACACCAGAGAACGGGACTTTAAATATAATTGGGAAATTAAAATTGAGCATCTAAAAAATGGTCATATTTTCGGAACTGGCGATAATTAAATAGAATAAATAATTAATCATCCTAAAGAATACCTTGCACGGCTGCGTGATAATTTAATTGTGACACCAACATCCCCGACACATTTTGTTGACTTAGAATCCATCATCATTTCCGTTTGCACTTTTCTTTTTATCTTTTGTCTTCTCACCCTTTAGTTTAAAAAAAAGAAAAAAAAAGAAAACTCAAAAAAAAAATAGGAATTCCCTCAAACCTTGTCCATCTAAACATTGTCCAACGAAATATTTTTAGTGGACTAGATTCCGTGCTCTCTGTCGTTCAAGATGTCTGAAGCTAACTTCGTTAGTTACAACCGTGGAAATTATGGGAACAATTACAACACAAACTGGCAAGGCAATACCCAAAATCAAGGTTGGAAGGAACCAGTGGCTACTCAGCCGATGAACCATAACATGGGTCCACCTGGATTCACTGCTCAACCTACCTTCAGACCCGCCATGCAACCACAAGAGCAAGGGTCTCAATAGAAATACCGACCACCGTTCCATCAGCAACAGCAGTATAAGGAGCAAAAACAAACAACGGACTGCGGCCCTGCTACAACACAAGGTCAAAGAGATTGGGGAGAAACTATAGCAAAGTTAATGATGTCCAATCAATCACGGTTTGAATCACAAGAGATGGCAACCCAAAACTTACAGGCTTCCATGCGCAACATTGAAAATCAAGTCGGTCAGTTAGCCGCACAAATGCAAAACCGACAGCAAGGAACTCTACCAAGCAACACAAGAGTCAACCCAAGAGAAGAAGCAAAAGACATCACATTGCGAAGTGGCACACAGTTACCAGAGCACCAAAAGCCTGATGTTCAACCAACAGATGAGATGCCTATACCTTCCACTGAAAATGGCGACTCAACAAACAAAGCAATCCAACTTGAACCCAAAGGGGAGGAAGATCCAAACAACCTTGAAAAGAATGAAAAGTCAAGAAAGGAGAAGGAAAATGAGGCACTCAACGAAAGAGCGAAATCCCACATACCACCTCCTCCATTTCCACAAAGACTGAAGCAAAGGAAGTTGGATGCTCAATTTTCAAAATTCATGGAGATGTTCAAAAAGCTTCAAATAAATATTCCTTTTGCGGAAGCCATCACACAAATGCCCCACTATGCCAAATTTCTCAAAGAACTTCTGTCCAAAAGAAGAAAATTAGATGATGTGGGAACGGTCATAACGCACGAGGAATGTTCAGCAGTCATACCCAGATCCATACCTCCAAAACTAAGAGACCCTGGGAGTTTCACTATTCCTTGCAATATTGGAGGATGTCAATTCGGAAGAGCTTTGTGCGACCTCGGAGCTAGTGTCAATCTCATGCCGTCTGGAATCCTTGAAGAACTGGGAATCACCGAATTAAAGCCAACGAGAGTCGCCTTGCAAATTGCTGACCGATCAGTGAAGCATCCTCGAGGGATTCTAGAGGACGTTCTTGTCAAGGTTGATAAATATTACTTCCCTGCTGACTTCATTGTCCTCGATATGGAAGAAGATAAGGACGTCCCACTCATTCTCGGGAGACCCTTCTTGGCGACATGCAGAGCACTGGTTGATGTCCAAGAGGGAAAGTTAATTTTTAGAATTGGGGATGAGAACATAACATTTGATGTCCTAAAGGCCATGGAAAAACCATCTGTAGCAGACTGTCATTTCCTGGATACGATTGAAGAATGGGATGAGTTTGCAAGCGATGTGCTGGACCTCGCAGATTTGCACAAAGAAAATAAAGAGTTCACTGAATCAATCGAGGAAGTGGAATTCATCAGGAATATAGTCGAGCCTTTAGATAGACAAGAATTCACTTCACTTACTCCATCACTTGAAAAGCCTCCAACTCTTGAGCTTAAACCTCTTCCATCAAACCTGAGATATAGCTACTTGGGAGATTTAAACACCTTACCAGTCATCATAAATGCCAATCTTTCGAGTGAACAAGAGAGCAAATTGCTCAATGTCCTGTCACAAAGGAAACCAGCAATAGGTTGGACGATTGCTGATCTAAAAGGTATAAGTCCTGCCATCTGTACTCACAGAATACATATGGAAGATAATTCAAAACCCTGCAGGCAACCACAACGACGCTTGACACCTCCCATGAAAGAAGTAGTCAAGAAAGAAGTCATTAAACTTCTTGATGCCGGTTTAATTTTTCCAATCTCCGACAGTCAGTGGGTTAGCCCGTTGCAAGTGGTACCTAAAAAGGGTGGAACCACAGTGGTTGAGAATGATAAAGGAGAATTGATAACCACAAGAACAGTGACTGGATGGAGAGTGTGCGTCGACTATCGGAAATTGAATGATTCCACTAGAAAGGATCACTTCCCATTACCCTTTATTGATCAAATCCTTGAACGATTGGCAGGACGAGATTACTACTGTTTTATGGATGGATATTCGGGCTATAATCAAATAGCAGTGACACCAGAGGATCAAGAGAAAAGCACATTCACTTGTCCATATGGTACTTTTGCTTATAGGCGAATGCCTTTTGGAATGTGTAATGCTCCAGCCACATTTCAACGATGCATGATGGCAATATTCCATGACATGATTGAAGAGTTCTTGGAAATTTTCATGGATGACTTCTCAGTGTATGGAAATTCTTTTGATGACTGTCTAGAACATTTGTTTAAGGTTTTGGCAAGATGCGAAGAAAAGAATCTGGTACTTAATTGGGAAAAGTCACACTTCATGGTCCAAAGTGGAATAGTCTTAGGCCATCAAATTTCAAAGAAAGGAATTGAAGTTGACTCCGCAAAGATCAGTACAATCTCTGAGTTACCCATGCCTTCTTCAGTTCGTTCCATTCGAGGTTTTCTTGGGCACGTTGGATTCTATAGACGCTTCATCAAGGATTTCTCTGTTATTGCCCGACCCCTTACGAATCTATTGGGAAAAGATGTCACGTTCCACTTCGGCCCTGAATGTCAGGAAGCATTTAAATTATTAAGGCAGCGTTTGGTTGAAGCCCCAATAATGATTTCACCTGATTGGGAGCAACCATTCGAGTTAATGTGTGATGCTAGTGACTGGGCAGTTGGAGCTGCCTTGGGGAAAAGAAAAGAAAAGATCTTTAGGCCAATCTACTATGCTAGCCGAACTTTGAATGAGGCCCAACATAACTACACAACAACTGAAAAAGAGCTGCTAGCAGTTGTTTTTGCCTTTGATAAATTTTGATCCCATCTGTTGTTCTCAAAAGTCACTGTCTATACGGATCACGCTGCACTTCGGTATCTAATGGCCAAGAAAGATGCAAAACCGAGACTCATTCGATGGATACTGTTACTTCAGGAATTTGACATTGAAGTCAAGGACAAAAAGGGAACAGAGAACGTCGTTGCTGATCATTTATCACGCCTCGACCATGACACAAGTGAAATCAATGTCGAACTAATCACTGAAACATTTCCTGACGAACAACTCTATGCCATTGAGACAATCACACCTTGGTATGCTGATTTCGTGAACTACTTAGCTTCAGGTGTGATACATCCAGATTTATCAAAGGAACAGAGGAAAAGATTTCTGAATGAATCACGACATTACTACTGGGATGATCCTTTACTTTTCAAAGACTGTGCGGATGGAATGATAAGAAGATGCATCCCTGAAGAATAAGTGGAGAGTGTTTTGAACTTATGCCATACTGGAGAAGCTGGAGGACACCATGGGATTCATCGAACAATCAGCAAGGTGTTACAATGTGGTTTGTACTGGCCTACCATGAATCATGATATTCGTGAATTTGTCATGAATTGTGACAAATGCCAAAGAACCGGGGGTATAAGCTGGAAGCGCGAAATGCCACAACACTCAATCATGGGAATTGAAATTTTTGACATATGGGGAATTGACTTCATGGGTCCTTTTCCTAAATCTTTTGGGAAATCCTATATCCTTGTCTGTGTGGACTATGTGTCAAAATGGGTGGAAGCTGAGGCATTCTCGGAAAATAATGCTCGAGTCGTCATTAAATTTTTGAAGCAACACATTTTTACCCGGTTCGGAATTCCAAGGCTAACCATCAGTGACCGTGGTACCCACTTCAATAATGCGTTGTTTCAGAAGCTAATGACTCGCCATGGATGTCACCACTACATGAGCACCCCATACCATCCACAGACCAATGGCCAAGCTGAGGTTTCAAACCGAGAAATTAAGGGTATTTTGGAGAAAACTGTAAGTACATCTAGGAAAGATTGGGTCACCAAACATGATGATGCACTATGGGCCTACAGAATTGCCTACAAGACACCCATTGGAATGTCCCCATATAGGTTGGTCTTTGGGAAAACCTTCCACTTACCTGTAGAATTGGAAGATAAAGCTTATTGGGCTGTGAAGAAACTGAATTTTGATCTCAAAACTGCCCAAGAGAAGCGTTGTCTACAAATGAATGAACTGGATGAGATGAGGAGAGAAGCATATGACAATGCTTTGATTTACAAAGAGAAAACTCGAGCCTGGCACGACAAATGGATCCAACAAAGAAATTTTCCAACAGGCGACAAAGTTCTCCTCTTCAACTCACGACTTCGAATCATGGCTGGAAAACTCAAGACGAAGTGGTCAGGTCCTTACACCGTCACAATTGTTTATCCACATGGTGCTGTCGAAATTTCTGATGGGAAGATGCCCCCATTCAAAGTAAATGGTCAACGCCTTAAACTTTACCACACTTCGGATAAAATAGGCATCATTGAAGAACTACAATTGCAATGAGAAGTTATCCGTCTGGCTGAAGACGTAAAACTTAGCGCTGATCGGGAGGCAACCCGACTGCTTCTTCATTCTTTGATCTTTGTTTTCTTACTCTATATCTATCTCTCTATCTGCTTTGTGAATGCAGCTAAAAAAATATCTAGCTCTTCTGATTCTTCTGTGGTCATCGATGCGCTTGTTCTGTCTCCCTCTGACTTAGTACGACGGATAACTCAGGAGCTGGCCGATATCGAGCGCCGGCTTGAGGAACTTTCACTGGAGATTCGTGCTCAGCATCCAGCACCACCACAAAGAGCACAGATTCTGTTCCTCCCTCACCAGCTTCACGCTCACTTTGCTCCGGAGGTGGTTAATCCCACCAAGCGTCCCCGTGAGATCGAGGATACAGCCACTAGTTCTCGTAAGAGGCAGAGGAATTCTGAGCTGATGGACCAAGACGATTGAACATTGTCCATCCGTCTGGCTGAAGACGTTAAACTTAGCGCTTCCTGGGAGGCAACCCATGTTCCAGTTTCATTCCCCCCCCCTTTTTTCTCCTTTTACCTGTTCTAATTTGTTTGAAAAAAATAAAAATAAAAATAAAATAAAACATGGCATGTGTGATTTTTCTTTTAGCTCCTCCTGATATCTGTATGCACCTGTCACTCTTCTGCATCTCTGCTTCTATTTAGATGATTCTTGGTGTTATCTTTATGATATGATGCGGGTATGTGTTTTCCATATGTAGATTTTACAGGTACATCATTTCTGGAACTTCATCGGATACAGGCAGCCTCTCCGCATCTATCTGCACTTACACAGGGAAGTATTTTAATTTTCTCCATATTTTCTGCTTCCAAAAACACCATGTGAAAAAAAAAACTAACACTCCTGTCATTCATGAACCCACATAAGAACTGTTGTATTTTTACCGCAACCCAGTCGGGAACATACCACTTGTGTCCCTAGGCAGTTTGAGCACCTGATTCTTGTTCTGGATTTCTTTAATCCTTGACCTCATGACTTAGATGATTGCTGATATTATTTCATGCTTCGAAAGATTTTTCAAAAACTTGAATATTTTTGAGACACTTATTTGCACTCATTCTCATCTGTGCTGTCCAACATTATATTTCCATACCCGTGAGGACTCTAATCCATTTTAAAATCATCTCTTATTTCTCTTTTTCTTGAGGGAATCTCAACCATGTTTTGTCTTCTAGAACTTGCCATGTTTTTCCATCAAAGCGATAGGAATTTTTGAAAGTTTCACCAAATGATCGAGGCATCTGTTTGATATTTTAGCCCCGTTGACCCACTGAGCCACCCAAACATTTTCTCCTTCGTATAGCCCTTAGAAGCCATGCAGGAGCCTTTTAGGATGAGCCCAAGCCGATACCCTTCCCTACCAATTTCTTGAATTTATGCATGATTATTTCAATCTAAGTGTGGGGGAGAGAGACTTACTCATGGAGAGGGTTCTTCGAGGGGCAGTGAGTCATTTGATGTCCATGGATTGACATTATTCCATCCTGATCATTGAGTTCTTTTTCACAGTAGCGACATTCATTTCATATTATTTTGATATAGGAATATAGAACCCTTTTCAGTTCCAACAATGAGTACATTGGTGGTCATCACGCGGTAACCCTCGACTTTGGGGATACCTATTAAAGTGATGATCCGTTACTCCAGGAACTAGAGAGTTTTCTATATGACCTACCTTCATTGAGATGTTACAGCATATACGCTGCTTGTGTACCATTCTTTGGGATTATTGTCTGACACCTATTCCATGGGGTTTTTGAGAGTTTTTCCTGACCATATTATGTGAGTGAGTTGTGTCATAAAAAAAAAAGTGAAAAAAAAAGAGAGCGAAACATTGGCTTATCATATGCTTGGGGACAAGCAATGTTTTAAGTGTGGGGGAGCGAGAGTTTGAGGGAGACATTTGGATTGACTTATCATGCATTTATTTCAAGATTCAACCCTCCTTTTTACCAAAAAGATGTCAATTTTTTTAAAACCCACCGTCCCACAGCTTCAGAAACATTTGAACCTCATGTTAAGTCCTTGAGATTGGTGCATTCTTTTGATTTCCACTAGTGGAGATGAGAAATTCATGGCAAGCCTATGGTAAGCCTGCATGTGTATGAGAACTGAGAAAAACTTTGATCAAATTTTTTTTTTTTTGAGAGATGAGAGTGATGGTGAGGTAGGTCACATGATGAATGAGTGCACGTACTTGTTTTGAAAAAAATGCAAGTGAAAGAACAATTTTTTTGAAACTGAAGTTTTAAATGAAGCATGATATATTATGAGGAAAGCGATTGACAATTTTTGAACTTGTAATTTCGATGTTTGGATTTGTCTACAGGACCACTTGTGTTTTATTTCGGATTGTTTTGCCCAGGAGTGCAAAAGTTTAAGTGTGGGGGATTTGATGTACATGGATGTTACTAACATTTTTTTTTATTTATTTTCGTTTAGTTTTAACCATTCTTGTGCTTTTAGGTTCTTTTTGTAGTATTTTAAATAATTTATTTGTTTTTATAGTTTTTAGTTAGTATTATATGAACATTAGTTATTTATTTTCATTTTTTTAGAATTTTATTTTATTAACATTTCATATTATTCTAATATTACTTTTAGTTTATTAATTAATTATAAATATAAATATAATCCTATTTATACTAATTTATTTTTATTAGTTATTTTTTTTTTATTTTTTTTTTATTTGGAAATTTGAAATTTGTTTTTTTTATCTCCCGCTCCTCTCCCCGGATCACCCCGCCGCCACCCCCCTTGACCCGCTCTTCCCTCAACAACCGGCCCCCATCTCCCGGCCGACTCCCCCTCCTATCCGCTCCCTACCTCACTCCACGAGGGCCTGCTGCCTTCAAGCCGCCACCCTGCCCAGCGCCGCAGAACTCACCCGGCCTCATCCTCTCCCCTCATCCGAACTCACCCCGCCGGCCCTCTCCTCTCCATCCCGCTGGCCGCGCACCCCCTTACCAGCTTAGCCACCCCGTGCCCCCATCCACGGCCGCCTCCTCTTCTCCACGCCGCTGGCCGACCCCGCTCCCCCCTCTCCATTCCGAACCCGGCGGCCTCCCCTCACTCTCCTTGGTTCTCTCCCCTCGGCCGCACTCCCTCTCCGGCCTTCTCCCTCGCCGCTCGACCTCTCCTACCCTGGCCGCGCACCCCTCCTGGCGCACTCCTGCTGCACAGCCCGGCTCTCTCCCGCCAGCCTCCCTTGCCGCCAGCCTCTCGGCCGGATCACCACCCTGCCTCGCACACCTTTCCGGCAGCCCCTCTCCCTTGGTCGCGCCTCTTTCCGGCGGCTTCCTCTTTTTCCGGCACTCCTCCGCCGCACTCCCCCTCCTGCTGCACGGTCCAGCCACCCACCTCCACTCAGCCGCCGCTGCCCTCCTCGCACGCGGCACTACCCTGGCCGCACCCCGTTTTCTTTTGTTTTCTTTGCAGTGCACCGGTCACCGCCATCCGAGGAGTCGACCATCAGCCGCGCATCGCTTACAGCTCATATTCTCCGTTCCGGTGGTCGCATAGCTGGCGCGCGATGTCATCACATGCTGAGGTGCAGTCAGATATTGAAGAACTAGTTGTGCGCGGTGGAAATAGAGACGGACACGATCATCTTTTTGGTAACGCAGTGTTGTTTTACATGACATATCATTTTATTACTGCGTTGATTTTTTTAGTTGTGATGTCGGGGTAATTTTATTAGTGTCGGGATGTTAGTTGATTAATTAAAATTATTGCGCATGCCATGCAAGATATTGTTTGATGATTAATTGTCAATTAAATTTATTTTAATTGAATATTTATCTGTTTAAATTATTTTTGCACTGAATTAATTGCTAAAATTAAAACTGGCCATTTTAATTATAAGTCGACGCGGCGGTCCGAGAAGGTAAACCGCGTTGACTGATGGTAAGTGCAAATTAGTGACACAACTTTGTGAGAAACGGGTTGTGTCATTTCGCCGTGTAGTTCGGGGCTTGAACGAATTTTCTAATTTATTTATGACACCAGAGAACGGGACTTTAAATATAATTGGGAAATTAAAATTGAGCATCTAAAAAATGGTCATATTTTCGGAACTGGCAATAATTAAATAGAATAAATAATTAATCATCCTAAAGAATACCTTGCACGGCTGCGTGATAATTTAATTGTGACACCAACATCCCCGACACATTTTGTTGACTTAGAATCCATCATCATTTCCGTTTGCACTTTTCTTTTTATCTTTTGTCTTCTCACCCTTTAGTTTAAAAAAAAAGAAAAAAAAAGAAAACTCAAAAAAAAAAAAATAGGAATTCCCTCAAACCTTGTCCATCTAAACATTGTCCAACGAAATATTTTTAGTGGACTAGATTCCGTGCTCTCTGTGGTTCGACCCTGCTCGCCACTTTTACAGTAGCCAGTTGGTTATAAAATTCGCAAATTTGCACGCGTTGCGACGCGCGTACCAATAATACATACATGGAATAAGATAAGAGAGAAACCCCAAAATTGAAAAGTAGAAACCTTAATGTGAATAAGGGAACCATCCAAAACCATCACCAAAAGTAGTTATTCCAAAAAGAAAAATACAATTGATAAAAAACATAAAATATATAAGGGTGAGAATCACATATAAGGAAATAATAATAAAGGAAAATAAAGAATAATAATAATCAAGTATAGTATTAATAATGACACATAAAGTATATGTAATCATGAGAAACTCCCATTTTCTAAGTGATATGATCATAAATATACTCGGGTGGAGCCATATTCCAGCCTATTAATGATGTTCCTAGAAAATCACCCCTCATATGACTCCAAAATCGTCACTATATGGTAGTACATATATTCATAACAAATCATATAATAGAGGACCCTAGTTATAGTCTCATAATGACTAGAATATAAACCATCTCTTAATATCCCACTTATATTTCAGTGGTTTCCATGATACTAGAGGCTAATGTTAGGGAAACATGTATCACATGTCAGTCACACATCAATTACATGCACATGGAAAAGCATATAAATTTCATAACTCTTCCCTCCCCCATACACCCTTTTATAACCCATATATTGTTCACATAAAAAAAATAATCACAATTATCTCATAGGATCCAAAAACTTATATTAAATAAGGTTCTATTAGGGAATACATGATTTGTGTAAAAAAAATTTGAAAAAAATTATTATAAAAATGGTCAAATAAAAATTTGGTTTTAAGATAATAACCATACATATAGAACCTTCCTCAAAAACCACTTTATGAACCACTGTTATTTCAGATCATTCTTCATGGGTCTTTTTGAATCCACTATATAAATAAAGGGTAAACATACCATTAAACTACTAAATCCAATATATCATATATACATGAAAACAAAACCTATATAAAAATATATAAAACCTCATAAGAAACAGTCAACATTAATAATAACCAGACCCTATTAAATAAACTATTAGAGCTCATATATTATTTAGAATGGAAATAGTCTTTTTGATAATTGAATCTATTGAAAATATTATTTTTTGGAATTATAGTATTGTGAAAAGGTTTAAGTCTTGGATAAAATGCCTATGTGAGAAAATTAGGTACATGGCCTGTAATGACCCTCTTATTCGCATTGAATTAAGAATATATTGAATCATTACTAGGCCTTAAATGACATCCCCAAGACACCAAAGGCTAAAAATAAATTCCAAATGGTTTCAAATAAAAGTGGGGGACGATTTACCCTTTAAAAATAAAATCACTAACTCACAAACCAAGAAACTCCTAAAGGATGCATGACAAGACCATGAAAACTCAACCATTTCCTTTATCACAAAACCAACCAAAAAGTTATATAGTGGAAGCCAAACCAAAATCAAAGTATACAAAGGAAGAATAATTAAAGACACCAATATGACCAGAAGACTCTATGCTCCACAATATCCAAGTTCTAACATCACCAAAAAACCAATGGATCATGAGATGTTTCTAAAAACATGTGATACTCTACATTTTCCCATGTCACGGAAGATAGTATCTGTAAAAGCACCAAAGTGTCAAATTATGGGTGAGTAAAAAACTCAGTAAGCCTTCACCAATGACCTCTATACTCACTCTATTAGGATAGAAAAGTTAGAAACATTTATATATAACCATTTATAAAAAAAAATTAAAATAATTTATAACAAAATATTAAAGAGTTTCAAAACACTCACAACCAAAGGCAAACAAGTGCAACATAACCAATTTTCTGTCAATTAATATTTCCAGAAAAACCCCAAAAGTCTATAAAACCATTTATCAATATTATTTTTTCATACCCATTCCATTTTTCACTACACACCCACACATGCATGCAATATTAAACTCCATATACTCACGAGCAGTGAGTTATCCTTCCACTAAGTCTTCACTTAGTGGACCGCTTTGATAGGGGTACTTCACACCCATATATGTACCAACTTATTTATGGGGGTCCTTTATTCCCTTATCCATCCTAATGCATGTAAAAACTCCCCACAACCCATGCCAAACCCATGCCAAATCCAATTTTGTTCAACCAATTCAATAAACCCATTCTTTTATGGAAAATCATGAAGAAATCCTATTCAAATAAACCACTTAATTTCACTAAAAACATTCCATTTATTGAAGCTTTTTTTATCAAACCCATTTTCCACAATTCCAAAAAATCCTCATTTTTAAATCCACATTTTAAAACAAAGAATAAAAGCATGTTTTCAAGAACACCCAATTTTCCATATTTCCACAAATTACCAAACCATAACTAAAGAGGGTTTACAATAATTTCTTAACAGAAAATTCATAATAAATTCAATACGTGATATTAAATTTGAAACCATTCCATTTAGTTCTACTCATGGAAGGGAAAGATAAGATATCTGGTATCTGAAAATTTCTTAGTTCACACGGGGGGAATCAAGACCTTGTAAAGACTACGAGAATACACAAAAAACAATTCTCACGAGATATATAGGTTAGGGAAAGAAAAATGGTACACTGATAAGACCATGGAAATCACCAATTGTAGAAGGTGATAAAAATATTTCTGGTAAGTTGAAAAATAATTCTTTAATTGAGGTAATTAGGACTTTTAAAGCGGAAGTCATTGAGCATAACTTGGAACCAATGTAGGGAAGAGACTAAAAAAGAATGGTAGGAAAGGTAGAAGAGGCATATAGGGAATATTTAGATCTTGTTCTATACTCTAAGGATGAATTATTAGAATTATCTATCAATATCAATACTTTAAAATATATTTCCATCATATTATATAATATATTGAGTTGAGATGACATTAAGGAATAGAAAAGGGTATATATCAACAAATAGGACTACATTTTAGTGTGAGGATTCCAAAAAAAGAATATAAGAATATAGGAATACATTTGGGCCTGGGATAATATGGATGATCATTTTGAAGATCTTCTTATGAATGGATCAGATATGAAGGTTATTAAACTTAATTAGGGGATTTATAGAGTGGTTGGTTCTAATATGCTTAGTCTTGTCTTTAATGATTTTTGGGGTTCCTTTTGTGGTTAACACCTTTGTTTTGGACTCGTCTTGGTTTCCCACTATTTCCTCAAAAAGTGATTTTGGAATAAAAATTTACTCTTCATGTCTATGTACTAAATGATTTCTAAAAAAATGTGTGAGTAAAACTTACTAGGTAACCACAAATGGTGTTTATAACTAATCTAATATATGAATAAAAAAATATGTGGGTATATCAAAATTAGGAAGCTTGATAAATAAAACCCATGTCATGCTTAGTATCCTAATGGGTTGAATGGATAACTATACCGTCTTTGACCTAAGTTTGGTGTCTCTGAGTATGTGATCAATAATTTGGTCGGGGTGTGATAACATAATCAAGTTTTCTATATAATAACAATAGTGATGTAGGATCTAATTTGAAACCAAGGAATCATTGAACTTAGAAGGTTGAGTTAGCTCATTGTAATAAATTATTCAGCCTAGCTATGGGGGTCTAAGTGTAATCCTAGGGATAAACCCTTGACATTAAACTAGAGAAGTCTCTAACCAATTTGGTCGAGCATGTCCAATGTAATATTCTGATAATCATGACTGGTGCCCAATACGATAATCTAAGGTTTCGTGTGTGTGAAGAAATAAAGCTAAATAAAAAGAGATAATCCTAGGAATTATAATTTACGGAGATGGAGGATGGATTTATGGTTCCATGATGGGAAACCATATTATAGAAAATGTCTGAATTCTAAGTTGGGTATCTCCCTTGGAAACTGGATCAATGAATTAGTGTGGATTCAACTGAGTGCTTAAGGCAATCCTAGAGGAATCCTAGACTGGATCAACTCTTACTAATCCTGAAAAGGGAAAAGGTTCTTTAAGCAGTAGGACCATTTCATTTAATTAATAGTCATTGTCCAAGATATAATATCATACCAATACCATTCATTTAAATTCATTCACAATAGTCTATTCACTCATAAGGGATAATATATCAAAGTGAATGATACTATCCATTTTACAATTCATAGTTTCCATTTATAAATTAACATACTTAAGTCAAAAAGGGGTCATGTGATATTAAAAATCCATATACAATTCATTAAATCAATTTACCCTTTATATTTATTGAGATCTAATATAAACTCGTTGAAGTTGTGATTTGGATCATTATATACAACAGAATAGAGGTTTTATTACAAGACACACCCAAAGGGGTGTTCCATATTGAGGTATGAACCTCTTAAAATGTTAACAGGTATCATAAGGTCTAGGTAATAGTCTACACAATTAATTAAAAGAGTTTAATATTCAAGGATCAATGCATAGAAGTTCTCTCATGTGTCATAATGGAAACAATTTATAAACAATGATCCATTGAGGGAAAGGTTATATACCACCTACCTTATGGTGATAGAGAACTCCTCATCCAGTATTTGTCTCTATTCTGGGGTTGAATGAGATAAATTGATGAAATTAGAAAAAATCGTGAAAAATAAATAATATTACCTCCCATAGACTCTGAAGATGGGGATATAAATAGTATAAAAGGGGAAGAGGAATTATAGAATTACTAAGAGGAATCCAACTTGATGAACATATATTGAATTAGATATCACAAGGAGGAGTAATATTAATGCTTATATTGAGAGGATAAAGGTGAAAAACTTTAAAGGGTTGTAGTGTTTTAATGTAAAAATAAAGGGGGGGGGTTAAGGGTTTAAAGTCTAGGATGGAAAAAATAGAATTTATCCCTTTTAAATGGTGCATAGTTTGGAAGAAAGGTTAGCCAAACTCTACACTGATCATAAAAACCTACTGCCTAATGAAAAACCCACCAACCCTCTCATGGATAGTCACACATTTTGAAACACAATGCATAACTGGTTTATACCAATTATCCAACTTTTCCACCCACTCACCCAGCTAGGAACATGGTTCTGAGAAACCATATTCCAATTGTACGACACATTCCTGCAGTGTTTTAGCCTTTTCATGTTCATGAAGCCCCCTCTCATTGAAAAATAATCCTTTCACCTCCCCCATGGTCCATGAATATGAGATTCATGGTTAGTTCTAACTGGGTTCCAACTGTGTGCCTCATTAGATTTTTTCAAAACTAGAGTTTTAAGATCCAAACAAGACCCATGTGCTCTTGGACCCTTTATTAGTCCATTTGGAACTGTTAAAACAATAAAATAATAATCTTAACAATATTTGAAAGAGTTTTCACCTCCATAAAAATTCTTTATCCTATAACCTCCACTCTTTAAGAAAACATTTCCCTATGTTTTCCTAGTGGTGGTTTATCGAAATATGAGAATAAATCTAGATACATATATTGTATAATAGCTTCTTGATCATAGGTCTTTCCATGTAAATAGTCTTTCTACCAAAACACTTAAACCAGAGTAACTGACCTACCTCAAAGACTCTTTATACGATGATCAAATATACAAACTAGATACAACTAAAATAAATCATTAGTATCTAACTCAACATACTTAAAAAACTCATGTGATGGGTCAGAATAATAATGGGGAAGTTTTGAATCATGAAATATGTCATGCATGGATCAGTACATCTAAAGAAGAGTTGTATGATAGGATACCTACCCCACACTCTCCAAATTGTCAATGGGTCCAACAAACCCAGTCATATTATTCCTTTTCCTATGAATCCACCGATGAATCAATCTTGGTCAAACACACAATAAGACAATATCTATAACCTTGAATTCTAAATGTTGGAGATGGTGAGAAGTGTTGTACTTTTTCCTCGACTAAGGTATATCCATATTCTTTTAGGTCATTTATACTAGCTCCGAGGTATCTTGAATGATATGTGGTCCTAGTAGCACTTCCTCCCTGGCCTCCAAACAACAAAAAGGTGAATGGAATGACTTACCATACTTGGACTCGTAAGGATCTATCTGAATAGTCTCTTAGAAACTATTATTATAAGAGAACTCAACTATATGTAATTGTTTTCCTAAGAACCTCAAAAATCAAGGATGCATTCCCTAAGCATTTCCTCAAACACCTGTAAAGTATTATTGGACTAGTTATTGGTCTGAGGGTGGTATGATATACTCAAAAATACCTATGAACTCAAGGTTTTTTTACCCATTTCCAAAAACCACAAAATAAACAGATCATCCCTATGTTATATGATAGTGCATAGAACACAATGAGGTCTTATAACATCATTAAAATATATCCTTTCATGTTCATCAACTAAAAAGGTCTCCTAAATTGGAATGTAATGAGGTACCTTTGACAATATATCAATAGAAACCCATACATAATCACTGCCTCATGGTTACCTAGTTAAACCCATCACAAAATCCATAGTGACATCATCCGATTTAAACTTTAGAATGGGTAATGAGTTATAAGGGACCATGGGTCATTGATGTTCAACCTTCACCTACTGAATGGTGTAACTCCAAGTAATAAAAACTTTTATCTACATTTTCATACCTAGACACCAATAATAGTGGTGTAAGTCATGATACATCATAGTATGTCAACGATGTACTACCCACTTGGAATCATGTGATTATCACCTGAATTTATATATAATTTCTATAGAAGCCGAGACATGTCCACATATATGCATGATCTCGTCCTTATCAATGACCCAGCTAGGAAGTGGGTCCCCACCTACAACACTTTTCTAAAGGACTAATCCTTCAGGATCTGAAAGCTAACTCATCTTTACTTGATCCAAGAGTACTGTTAATGCTGTAAGGATGAGATTCTTGTGAAACTCATTAACCTAAAGGTGCATATTGTAAAAAGGTCCATCAATATACAATCACTACTGGGTTCTTGAAAAGTTAGTATCTGAGTCTTCTAACTTAGAGTATCATTCATTTCATTACCTCTCCTAGTTTTTTAAGCAAGCTCAAAATCAGAATACTGATGATATTCACCACATATTCACTATTTGAGGTTCAAATAATGCTGGTTTAATATGTATTTTATACTTATATGGTACATTTATACCATAAACTTCTCTCCCAACAAATAATTCCTTATACATCATAATACAAGTACAATTGTTGCTAGTTCGACATCATGTGTTAGGTAATTTTACTCGCAAGGCTTCAAATGAAGAGACCTCTATAACAAGACTCACTCTACATGGAACAAAACTATACCCATACCCACACACGTTTCTTAATAATGAATTTTATATCTTCTTCCAGGATTAGGCGGAATTAGGATTGATACTAAGGTAAACCAACCTTTCAACTACTAAAATACCATCTCACAATCGTCAAACCATGTGAATTTCATGCCATTCTTGGTCAATCCTATTAGATAAACTGCATGGAATGAGAAATTATGAATAAAACACCAATAATACCCATATATCCCTAACAAAATATGAGTGTCAAAGAATTTATTGGGTTCTCCCAAAAATCTATGAATCTCACCTTCTCTAGATCCATAAATAACCATTATTCAAATATGGTGTGTCAAGAAGTGAACTTTATCATCAAAAAATGAAATTTTGTTATCTTGGAATATAACCTACACTCTCTTAGTGTATTCACTACGATGACCTAGTGTTCGGAAAGATTGTGTCTAGTTTGAAAATAATCTATAGTAAAATAGGGGAATAACAAATGTTTTCTTTTAATTTTGTAGCGTTTTAAACCACCTCTAAATGTTTGAGCAACAATTTTTAAAAACTAATCCTAAATATGGAATTGGTATCAAACCTGAATCAGTTTATTCAATTTAGAAGTGGTCTCTAGGAATTGTTTCGAACCATTTTTCAATGGTGGTAATTTCATTTTTAGATGAGATTTTAATCAAAAAAAAACTGAAAAATTAGTGAAGATTTAAAAAACCACTAAATTTTATAATATATAAAGGAATTTTAAACTGAATCTAAATATTTTTGACAACATTTACCAATGGTTTAAATCAAAAATATTTTTTTACCATATTTTGAAGTGGTTTAAGCCATCAAAATTTAGCGCCATTCTAAAAATTTGCAGAAACTACAGCCTGAAAAAATCAATAAGTCATAACACATAAAAAAATATCAATTTTACATACCAAAATTACATAAATAACAAGGATAATAATAAATTTTAACTATAATCTCATAATACAGAGAATATAAATTATCCAATACATACATGGTATAAGATAATAGAGAAACCCCAAAATTGAAAAGTAGAAACCTCAATGTGAACAAGGGAACCATCCAAAACCATCACCAAATGAAGTTATACCAAAAAGAAAAATACAATTGAAAAAAAAAACCTTAAAATACATAAGGATGAGAACCACATATAATGAAATAATAATAAAAGAAAATAAATAATAATAATATTCAAGTATAGTATTAAAGAAGTCACATAAAGTATATGTAATCATGGGAAACTCCCATGGTCATAGTGATATGGTCTTAAATATACTCGGGTGAAACCATATTCTAGCCTATTAATGATGTTCCTAGAAAATATCCTCTCAGATAACTCAAAAAATCCTCACTAGATGGTGGTAAATATAGTCATAACAAATAATATAATAGAGGACCTGAGTTAGAGTCTCATCATGACTATCATATAAACCATATATTAATATCCCACTTATATTTTAATGGTTCCCAGGATACTAGAGGATGATGTCAGGGAAACATGTATAACACATCAGTCACAAATCAATTACATGCCACAAGGAAAAGCATATAAATTTCCAAACTCATCCCTCCCCCCATACACCCTTTTATAAATTACCCATATATTATTCACATAAAAAACAATAATCACAATTATTTCATAGGATCCAAAAACATATATTAAACAAGGTTCTATTAGGGAATAAAGGAATTGTGTAAATCATTTTGTGAAAAAAAAACATTATACAAATTGTCAAATAGGACTTTGGTTTTAAAATAATAACCATACATATAAAACCTTCCTCAAAAACCACTTTATAAACCACTGTTATTTAGATTCATTCTTCAAGTGTCTTATTGAATCCGCTATATAAATAAAGGGGAAACATCCATTTAAAACCACTAAATCTAATATATCATATATACATACAATCACAGCCTTTATAAATAATATATAAAACCTCATAAGAAAAATTAATCAATAAAAATAACCAGACCATATTAAAGAAACTATGAGACCCCATATATTTTATAGAATAGAAATAGTTTTGTTGATAAGTGAATCTATTCAAAATATTATTTTTTGGAATTATGGAATTGTGTAAAGGTTTAATGATTCGAAAAAATGGATATGTGAGAAAGTTGGTTACATGGGCTATAATGACCCTCTTATTATTATTGGATTAAGAATATATTGAATTAGTACCAGGCCTTAAACGATATCCCCAAGATTCCAGAGGTTAAGAATAAATTCCAAAGAGTTTCAAATGAAATTTGGGGATGATTTCCCATTTAAAAATAAAATCACTAACCCACAAACCAAGCAACTCCTAAATAATGCCTGACAAAACCATGAAAATTCAACCATTTCCCCTATAACAAAACCAAACAAAAAGTTCTACAGTTTAAGCCAAACCAAAACCAAGGTAAATAATGGGAGAACAACTAAAGACTCCAATATGACAAGAAGACACCACGATCCACAAGATCCAAGATCCAATATCACCAAACAACCCATGTATCATGAGGTGGTGCTAAAAATGTGTGATACTTTACCTTTTACTGTGTCTTCGAAGATAGTATTTATAAAATCAGTAAAGTTCCAAATCATGGGTGAGTAATAAACATGGTAGGCTTTCCCCAATGACTTCCCTACTCAAGTCACTAAGATATAAAAGTCATCAAAATTTATATATAACCATTTATATTATACAATTATTCAAAATAGTTTTTAACAAAATATAAACAGGTTTCAAACCCATTCACAACCAAAGTCAAACAAGTTCTATATAACCAATTTTCCATCAAGTCATATTTCCATAAAAACAACCCCAAAAGGATTTAAAACCATTTATAAATATCATTTTTTCTTACCCATTCCATTTTTCACTACACACCCACACATGCATGAAACATTAAACTCCCTACACTCACGAGCAATGAGTTATCCTTCTACAAAACATTCACATAGTGGACCGCTTGGATGGGGTAACTTCACACCCATATACGTCCCAAACTTTTTATGGGGGTCCTTTATTCCCTTATCCATCCCAATTCATGTAAAAACATACCATAAACCAGGCTAAACCCATGACAAATCCTAGTGTGTTCAACCAATTCAATAAACAATTTCTTTTATGGAAAATCATGAAGCAATCCAATTCAAAAAAAACATTTAATTTCACCAAAAACATTCCTTTTATTGAAACTTTTTTCATCAAACCCATGTTCCATAATTCTAGAAAATCCTCATTTTAAAATATACATTTTAAAACCAAGAATAAAATATCATTTTCAATAACACCCAATTTTCCAGATTTCCACAAATTACCAAACCATTACTAAAGAGGGTTTCCAAAAATTTCTTAACAGCCAATTAATAGTCAATTAAATACAAGATATTCAATTTTAAACCATGCCATTTAGTTCTACTCATGGAAGGGAAATCTAGGATATATGGTCTCTGAGAATTCCCATGTTCACAAGGGGAAACCAAGACCTTGCAAAGACTACTCAAATATTCCAAAAACAATTATCACAAGTTATATAGGTTAGGGAAAGAAAAATGGTACACAAATAAGCCTAGGGAAATCACTAATTTTTGAAGGTGATAAAAATACTTCTATTAAGTTTGGAAATAAAGCTCTAAGTGAGGTAATTACGGCTCTAGAAGGTGAAGTCATTCAGAATAACTTGGTACCAATGTTGGACGGTGAGTTAATAAGAATGGTTGGAAAGGTAGAATAGGTGTATAGGGAATATTTAGATATTATTCTACACTCTAAGGAGGAAATTTTATAATTATCCTACAATATCAATGCTTCAAAATAGGTTTTCATCATAATATATAAGATATTGATTAGAGTTGACATTAATTAATAGAAAAAGGTGTGGATAAATAAACAAGACTACATTTTAGTGTGAGGCTTACCCAAAAATAAGATAAGAATGTAGGAATAAATTTAGGCCTAGGATAAGATGGATGTTCATTTTGAAGATCTTCTTAAGAATGAATAAAATTTGCAGGTTAGCACACTTAATTGTGGGATTTATAAAGTTGTTAGTTCTAATATCATTAGTCTTGTCTTTAATGATTTGTGGGTTTCTTTTGTGGTTAACACATTTGTTTTGTACTCCTCTTGGTTTCCCACCATTTCCTCAAAAGTGCTTTTGGAATAAAAATTTAATTTTCATGTCTAGGTACTAAATGGTATCTCAAAAAAGGTGTGAGTAAAACTTAGTAGGTAACCACAAATGGTGTTTATAACTAATCTAATATATTAATATTAAAAACAATATGTGGGTATATCAAAATTATCCAAAAAATATAAATAAAACCCATGTCTTTCTCAAGATCCTAATGGGTTGTATGGATGACCATACCTTCTTTGAACAAAGTTTGGTGACTCTGAGAATGTGATCAATAATTTGGTGAGGGTGTGATAACATAATTAAGGTTTCTATATAATAACAATTGCGATGTAGGTTCTAAGTTGAAACCAAGTAATCATTGACCTTCGAAGGTTGAGTCAAATCATAGTAATAAATTATTCAGCCTATCTATGGGGGCCTAATTGTAATCCTAGGGATAAAACGTTTTAATTAAACTTCAGAAGTCTCTAACCAACTTTATGGTTCATGTCCAATGTAAGACAACGAGCCCGTACCTGAGTGGTAAGGGATCCTGCTTGGGATCCAAGAGACCCGGATTTAAAACTGGGTGGAGGTGAATTTTCGGGTACTGTAGCAGTACTGTATCAGTCACTGTAGCAGTACAGTAGCAGTTACTATTCAGTACTATAGAAGTGGGAATTATTCACCCGATTTGTGATTTCGGGCCACCGGTTTGTGCCTACGGGTCTCCAGGGCCTTCGGGTTATCAAAGGCCTTCGGGCCATAGGGCCTTCAGGTCACGTAAACCATGGAGTAACCCATTTTACACAGAACAAGCCCCAGAAGAGGATCAGAGCAACAGGAGTAGCAGCCACCAGATGCAGAGCTAACCGGATTGGAAGAATGAGAGGGTATGGTAGCCGCCATCGGGACCAGGCACCGTGCAGCTTTTTACGGGGCAATGCTATCCAATCAGCAATGCAAGGTGGGGAGCTAGGTGATCAATGATGTAGAAAGCTGGGGAGTGGGCTGGGCCTACGGGTCATGTATTGGGCATGGTATGCCTCTGGGCCTTCGAGTCATGTATTGTGAGTTTGTCAGGCTTGTGCCATGGGCCTACGGGTCATGTACGAGTTCCCCTTAAACCCTTAAAATGGGTATTATCCATAATAAAATAAAAAAGAAGGCCTTCAGGCCATTTATATGTCCAAAGTAATATTGGTATAATCACTATTGGTTCCCAATGTGATAATCTAAGGTGTCGTGTATTTAAGGAAATCAAGCTGAATCAAAGGAGATAAACCTAGGAATTATAATTTATGGAGACAGAGGACAGATATATGATGCCATGATGGGAACCCATCTAATAGAAAATGTGTGAATTATAAGGTGGATATCTCCCTTGGAAACTGGATCGATGAATTGGTGTAGAGTCAACTAAGTGCTCAAGTCATTCCCACAGGAATCATAAACTAGGTCAATATTTACCAATCCTTAAAAAGGAAAAGGTTCCTTAAGTAGTTGGATCCTTGCATTTAATTAGTAGTCAGAGTCCATGAGATAATATCATACCAATACTATTCAATTAAATTCATTCAAAATAGTCCATTCACTCATATGGTATAATATATCCAAGTGAAGGATACTTTCCATTTTTCAATTCGTTGGTTCCATTTCTAAATTAACTTACTTAAGTCAAAAACGGGTCAAGTGATATTAAAAATCCATATAAAATTCTTTAAACCAATTTACCCTTTATCTTTATCATGATCCAATACAAACACATCAAAGTGGTTCTTTGGATCACTACATACATTGGTAATCGAGGGTTTATAACAAGACATGCCCAAAGGGGTGTTCTATATTGAGGTCTCAACCTCTTAAAATGTTAATGAGTATCATAAGGTCTAGGTAATGGTGTACAAAATTAATTTAAAGAGTTTAATATTAAATAATCAATGGTAAGAAGGTCTATCACGTGTCACAATGGAAACAATTTATAAACAATGATACATTGAGAGAAAATTTATATACCACCTACCTTATGGAGATAAAGAACTCCTCGTCTAGTATCGATCTCTGATTTGGTGTTGAATGAGATAAATTGATGAAACTAGAAAAATTATATGAAAAATAAATAATATTTCCTACCATAGACTCTGAATATGGTGATAGTAATAGAGGAAAAGTGGAAGATGAATTATAGAATGACTAAGAGGAATCAAAATTGATGAACATCTCTTGAATCAGATATTGGAAGTATGATTAATACAAGTGCTTATGTTGATAGGATAGAGGTGAAAACCTTTTACTGTATACTATGATTTTACAAAAGAAAAAAGGATGGTTAATGGATTAAAGGCTAGGATGAAAAAACTATAATTTCACCCCTTTAAATGGGTGCACATTTTGGAATAAAGGTTCTCTAAACTCTACACTGAACATAAAAACCTACTTCCCAAGGAGACACCTTCCAACCCTCTCATGGATAGCTGCATAGTTAAAAAAACCAATAATATCTAGTTTATATCCCCTATCCAACTTGTCCACCCCGTTACACAGCTAGAAAAATGGTTATGAAAAACCATATTCCAATTGTAAGACGTGTTCCTATAGTTTATTTTATCTTTTTCATGTTCATAAAGCCTCGTTTTCATTAAAAATAAACCATGATCCTCCCCCAATAGCCCTGAATTTGAGATGCACAGTTAGTTCTAACCATGTTCTAACTGTGTGCCTCATTCGATGTTTTTAAAACTAGTGTTTCAAGATCCAAACTAGACCCAGGTGCTCTTGGACCCTTCCTTAGTCCCTTATGAAATATTAAAAGAATAAAATAATAATCTTTATAATATTTAAAAGAGTTTTCAACTCCGTAAAAAATCTTGATCTTGCAACCTCCCCTCTATAAGACAACTCTTCCCTGAGTTTTCCTGATGGTTATTGATCGACATATGAGAATAAATTTAGATACATATCATGTATAATATCTTCTTGATCATAGGCCTTGTCATGTAAAAGGTCTTTCTACCACACCACCTGAACCAGTGTAATTGACCTACCTAAAAGAATCTTCATGCTATGATCAACTATATGAATTGAATACTGCTTAAAACAAGCATCAGTCTCCAACTCAACACCCTTAGGAAAAAAATCATGTGATGGGTCAGAATAATAATGGTGAAGCTGTGAATCATGGAAGAGGTCGTGCATGGATCATTACATTTAAGGAAGAGTTATCTAATAGGATACCAACCAGACTCTCTCCAAAATATCAATGGGTCCAACAAACCTAGGCATATTATTCCTTTTCCTATAAAACCACCGATGAATCAATCTTTTTGAAACACAAAATAAGGCCATATCTATAACCATTAATTATAAACGTTTCTGATGGTGATCAGTGTTGTAATTTTTCCTCGACTGGGGTATATCCATATTATTTCGGGTAAGTTGTACCAGCTTTGAGGTATCCTGAATGATATGTGGTCCTAGTAGAACTTCCTCACTATCCTCTAACCAATAAAAAGGTGAATGGAATGAATTAACATACATGGAATCATAATTATATATATTTATAATCTCTTGGAAACTATTATTATAATAGAACTCAACTATAGATAATTTTTTTCAAAGAACCTCAAAAATGAAGGATGCATTTTCTAAGCATGTTCTCAAACAGCTATGTAGTATGCTTGGACTGGTTATTGGTATGAGGGTGGTATGATATACTCAAAATTACCTATGAACCCAAGGATTTTTTTCACCCATTTCCAAACAGCATAAACGGATGAGCCTATAAGGGGATTAATAGGATGCTAGGGTTGACTCGTGCCGCCTTCTCCTCCCCGCTTCAGGTCATCCATGATTTCCTCGGTGCTTCTTCTCAACTCAGTCTTCGCGGGTGGTCTCTTCCATCAACGACATCATCTGAGCTCGTTCAACTTGGAAAACCTCATTGTTTTTTGGCCTCATCTCTACCTTTACTTCAAGCTAGCAAGGGTTTTATATTGATGCATGGTGTTGGTCCAATGTTTGTGTTCCGGATGCTACTCTCAGGGGGTCTCCACTACATCTGGTGTCATCTTTGGGTATTATAGGAGGATCTATCCTCTGTGTGTGGTTTTGAAGGTGGTGGCGGGTTCTGTGATTGGATTGTGGTGGGCTTTTGATGATCTAGCATTCAAGAGGTTGTCACATCAGGTATTTTTTATTTCTTTTTGATCTTTCTTCTATGGTTCTATATTTTGAATGTGTGGATTTTCTCCTATGGCTTGCAGTGCCTATAATGATGTGCAGACCTTCTCCATTTCTTGTTGGTTCCCCTATGAAGGGTGGATTGTGGGTTTAGTGAGGCGATGTTACCCCCAGTGTCAGATTCGACGTACTGGTTCTCAAATTTTCTAATGTTCTGTGGAGTTTGGATTGATGATCTTTATTTTTTGGCTGTTGATTTTCTGCTCATGATGGTTTGTGGTGTGGTTTGTATTGATTTTGGTCTGCGGAGTGTCGATTGGTTCGTGGTTGCCATGCGGTGTCTTTGGAGTAGGGTGTGGAGTCTGAACGGCCTGGTCTTCCTTATTCTGGTTACTTTGTCTTCCTTTGTGGATGCACTCTTTAGGTTATCTCACATCATTGGAGGGTTTGGGTGAACTCTGAATAGATTCTTCCTTGCACCAGTGGGCACTTGAGGTGATTGGTTCTGTGGTTTTTTCAGCTTTTCTGATGTTTGTGTTCCCTGGTTCGTGGTACCTCATCCTTCTATTGACAATTTTGGCTCCAGCTATGAAGGTATGTCAGTTTGAATTCTTGAATGTATTGTTCATCCATTGTGCTTGAATATTGTTTGTTGGGAAGCCTTGTATTGTTTTAAGTGGAAAAGTGGTGAAGTTCTAAAGTGGTAAAATGGTGAAGTCATGTATGGTTTCTCACTTTTTCCTCAAAAGTGTTTTCATAATAATAAAAAACAATTTTCATTTATTTAGACAAACACCACAAAATAAACTTAGCATCCTTATGTGATATGATAGTGCATGGAACACAATGAAGTCTTATAAACTCACTAGCATATATTCGTTCATGTTTATCCAATAAAAAGGTCTCCTAAATAGGAATGAAATGGGGGACTTTTGTAAATATTTCAACAGTCACCCATACGGAATCACTGCCTCGAGGTTACCTAGGTAAACATACCACAAGATCCATAGGGACATCATCCCATTCAAACTTCAAAATAGGTCAAGGTTTTTAAAGGACCATGGGTCATTGATGTTCCACCTTCACCTACTGAAAGTTGTAACTCCTAGAAATAAAACTTTTTATCTACTTCTTGATACCAAGCCACCAATTCTGGTGGTGTAAGTCATGATACATCATAGTACGTATACGGTGTACTACCCACTTAGAATCATGTGATTATCACATGAATTCTTATCTCATGTCTATAGGAGACCATGCATGTCTACATATTTGTAATATCTCATCCTTATCAATTAACTAGCTATGAAGTGGGTCCCCACCAACAACACTTTCCTAAAAGACTAAGCCTTGGGGATCTGAAAGCTAACTCATCTTTACTTGATTAGAGAGTGATGAGGTCACTGTTAATGCCGTAAGGATGGGATTATATTGAAACTCATGAACCTAAAGGTGCATCTTCTAAAAGAGATCCATTAATATACACTCACTAATGGGTTCTTGGAAAGTCAATGTCCGAGTCTTCTGACTCAGAGTATCATCCACTACATTACCTTTCCTTGTTTTTTAAGCAATCTCAAAATCAAAATACTAATGATATTCACCCCATATTCACTATTTGAGGTTTAAATAATGTTGTATTAATATGTATTTGATAATTTTATGGTACATGTATACAATAAAATGATCTCCTAGAAAATAATTCCTTCAGAATCATAATACATGGACAACTTTTTCTAGTTCAACATCATGTGTTAGGTAATTTCACTCATGAGGATTCAACTAAAGAGACTTGTGCACCACGACTCATTCCCCTTGGATAAAAACATACCCATCCCCACACCTGACGTGTCATAATGAATTGTATATCTTCTTCCAGGATTAGGCATAATCAGGATTGATACTAAGGTTAACCTTTCATTAAAATCTGGAAATTCCATCTCAAAAACTTCAGACCATGTGAATTTGATGCCCTTCTTACTCAATCCTATTAGATGAATTGTATAGAATGATAAATTATGAATAAAAAAACAATAATACCCATTTATCCCTAATAAAATATGAATATCAATGAATTTATTGGGATTCTCCCAATAATCTATGACACTCACCTTCTCTAGATCCATAGATCACCATTATTCTAATATGGTGTATCAAGAAGTGAAATTTATCAATAAAAAAGTGACATTTTGTAATCTTGGAATATAACCTATACTCTCTTAGTGTATTCACTACAATTTCAAGGTTTTTAGAATTATTGTGTCTAGTTTGAAAATAAACTACACATTATAGTGGAATAAAAAAAGTTTTCTTTTAATTTAGTAGAATTTTAAACCACCTATAAATGTTTCTACAACATTTTAAAAAATAGATCCTAAAGATGGAATTAGTATCCAACCTGAATCAGTTTTTTAAATTTAGAATTGGTTTCTAGGAAGTGTTGTGAAACAATTTTTAGGGGTGGTAATATCATTTTTAGAGGTGGTTTTACACTAAAAAACTACTGAAAAGTTAGTGGAGGTATAAATAACTACTAAATGATAAAATATATAATGAAAATTTAAACCGATTCTAAATTCTTTAACAATATTTAATAGTGGTTTGAAGCACCACTAATTTTTTTACCATATTTACAAGTGGTTTAAACCATCAAAATATTTGTAACATTATAAAGAATTCCGGAAACTACATCCCAAAAAAATCAATTAATCACAACATAAAAACAAATATCTATCTTACACACAAACATTACATATATACCAAGGATAATAATAAATTTTAACTAAAATCTCATAATACAGAGAATATAAACTGGACAATACATACATGGAATAAGATAATATATAAAACCCAAAAATTGAAAACTAGAAACCTCAATGTTAACAAGGGAACCATCAAAAACCATCACCAAAAGTAGTTATACAAAAAAGAAAAATACAATTGAGAAAAACCTTAAAAGAAATGGGACGAGAATAACATATAATGAAAGAATAATAAAGGAAAATAAAGAATAATAATAATAATAAATTATATTATTAATGAAGTCACTTAATGTATATGTAATAATGGAAAATTCCAATGGTCATAATGATATGGTCCTAGATATACTTAGGTGAAACCACATTCCAACCTATTAATGATGTTCCTAGAAAATAACCACTCATATTACTCCAACAATACTCACTAGATGGTAGTCGACATAGTTATAACAAATCATATAACAGAGAAACCTAGTTAGAGTCTCATCATGACTAGCATATAAACCATCTCTTAATCACCTACATAGATTTCAATGGTTCCCATGATACTAGATACTGATGGTTGGGAATCATGTATCACATATCAGTCACACAACAATTACATTCCATAAGGGAAATCATATATATGTCATAATTCATCCCTCCCCCATGAACCCTTCTTATAATTTACCCATATATTGTTCACATAAAAAAATAATCACAATTATCTCATAGGATCCACAAACTTATATTAAACATGGTTCTATTAGGGAATAAAGGAAGTGTGTAACACATTTTGTGAGAAAAAATTGTACAAAGGGTCAAACAAGACTTTGATTTTGAGCTAATAATCATACATATAAAACCTTCCTCAAAACCACTTTATAAACCACTGTTATTTTAACTCATTATTTAAGTGTATTATTGAATCCACTATAGAAATAAAAAGGAAAAATTGTCTTTAAAACCACTAAATACAATATATCATATATACATACAAACACAACCTCTATAAACAATATAGAAAATCTCATAAGAAAAAGTCAAAAATAAGAAACAACAAACCATATTAAAGAAACTATTAGACCCTATATTGTTTTTATAATGGAAATAGTTTTTTTGATAAGTTAATCAATTGAATTTTTTTTGGAATTGTGCAATTGTGTAAAGGGTTTATGCTTGGTGAAAATGGCTATGTGAGATAATTGGGTACATGGCCTGTAATGACCCACTTATTCTCATTGTCTTGAGATTATAATGAATCATTACTTGAACTTAAGAGAAACCCCCAATATTATAAAGGATAAAAATAAATGTCGAAGGGTTTCAAATGAAAGTGGGAGATGATTTACCCTTTAAGAATAAAACCACTAACTCACAAACCAAGAAATTACTAAATGATTCATGACAAAACCATGAAAAATCAACCATTTCATTTATAATAAAACCAACCAAAAATTTCTACAGTGATAGATAAAACAAAATCAAAGTAAATATAATAAGAACAACTAAATACTCCAATATGACCACAAGACTTCATGATCCACAATCTCTAAGATCCAACATCACCAAACAGCCCACATATCACGTGGTGGTGCTAATAACGTTCAATAATTTACCTTTTCCCATTTCTCAGAAGATATTATTTATAAAAGAAACAAAGTTCCAAAGAACAGGTGAGTATAAAACTAATTAGGCCTTCCCCAATGACTTAACTAATCATTTCACTAGGATAGAAAAGTCAGAAACATTTATATAAAATCATTTATATAAAACAATTTTGAAAAATAGTATATAACAAAATATAAAAATGTTTCAAAACCATTCACAACCAAAGGAAAACAAGTGCTATATAAAAAATTTTAAATCAAGTCATATTACCATAAAAAACAAAAAGTCTTTAAAACCATTTATCAATATAATTTTTTTGTACCCATTCCATTGTTCACTACACACCCACACATGCATGCAACTTGAAACTCCCTATACTCGCGAGAAGTGAGTCATCCTTCCACTAAGCCTTCACTTAGTTGACCACTTTTATGGGGGTACTTCACACCCAAATATCTCCCAACCTTTTTGTGGGGGTCCTTTATGCCCTTATCTATCCCAATTCATATGAAAACACACCACAACCCATACCAAACCCATGCCAAATCAATGTGTGTTCAACCAATTCAATAAACCCATTATTTTATTGAAAATCATGAAGCAAGAGAATTCAAACAAATCATTAAATTTCACTAAAACCAATCCTTTTATTGATAAAATTTTCATAAAACCCATGTGACACAATTCCAAAAAATCCTCATTTTATAATCCACATTTTAAAACAAAGAATAAAAGCACATTTTCAAGAACACCAAATTTTCCAGATTTCCACAAATTTCCAAACCATCACTGAAGAGGGTACCCAACAATTTATTAACTGCCAATTCACAATAAATTAAACAGAATATATTAAATTTGAAACTATTACATTAATTTATACTAATAATAGTTGAGAGTGAATCCACCTACCTCAACCGTTTTGACGAAAATTGAAAACTGATGAAGAACTCTCATGAAATCGGGTCAATTCTCCATGAAATCATGTGCCCACCATATTGAAGCTAATGTTCAACATATACAACCCTACAGAGTTTATCCTATGATTCTGCATGGTTTAAACAAATTGTGTGCATCTCGTGTGCCTTCCCTTTAGCCTAAATAACTCTTTCAAAGTTCCCCAAACTCTCATGACCTTAACCCTTATGCCTTATATATAAAAACACAAATAAAGGGTTACATACTAGAAACTGGTGGTACTAAATTCTCCCCACCATTGGTATTTCCATCCCCAGAAAGTATAATACCATCCTTTCCCAGAACGAGTTCAGGACATTTCTATTTCATTTTCTTCTCATGTTCTTAAGTCTATTCCTAAATCATAACATGTTTCCATAAAAACCATACTAGATCAATGATTTTTTCATGTAAGACTTTATCATTACTATCCATGATCCACATCGGGATACATACCAATGAAGCATATAACTCTAGTTCAATGTGATCCCATATGATCACATGGTCTAGATCATGATGATTCTTTTTCAACTGAGATATATGGAAGACATTATACACTGAACAGAGCCACGGTGGAAATGCCAAACGATATGCTAGATCTCCATACCATTCCAGTTTCATTAAAGGGACAATGTATTGAGGAGATAACTTTCACTACTTCCCAAAATGACGATGTCCAATACATGGAGAAATCCACAAGAACACATGATCACCAAACACAAATTAAAATAGTATTTGACGATGATCCATATATGATTTCTGATGAATCTAAGTTATCTCAATTCTCTTTTTGATCAAATAAATATTTTCTATTATTTCTTGGACAAGTCTCAGCCTAAATAGTAAAGTTTCACCTATTTCCACCCAAAAAAAAGAGGAGAATGACAAGGACGCTCCTACAATGCTTCAAAAAGAGCCATATGTATTGAATCCTGATACATGTTATTATATGAAAACTATACTAAGGGTATATGATCTTATAATTAGAGACTAAAATCCATTACACAAGAATGCAACATGTATTCCAATGCCTATATCATCCTTTTGGATTTCCCATCCATTTGAGGATAATATGCCATACTCATAGTCAACTGAGTGCCATGGGATTTCTATAAGGATTTCCTGAAATGATACATGAACCTTAGATCTCTATCTAAGAATATCGAAACTATTATTTCATGTCTCATTGCCACTTATTGGATATATATTTTGGATAGATCCTCCACTATATGAATTTAAAAAATAGGGATGAAATGGGCGGGCTTGGTAAGTCGATACACTATCACCCATATGTCATTATGTTTCCATACCATTCTTGGGAGAACTATAAAGAAATACATCGCAATCTGCTACTATTTCCACACTGAAATAGGTAAAGATTGCAACATACCCACTTTCCTCTGATGCTCTTCTTTAACTTGCTGATTAGTTAATCACCGTGAGATGAACTCAGTCACTTTCTGTTTCATACCAATCCACCAAAACTACACCTTTAACACCTCCTTCATCTTCTGTATACCTAGATGTAAATCCCATATGGAATAGTGGTAAGCATGAATAATTTGTTCCTAATAAGTTATAGGTAAAATTATCTGATTTATGAACTACCAAACCAAACTCCCATCAAGTTTACATCCCTTAATGGTATCCCCACTATTGAGTTTCGAACTCAGAACCATGCATTCTCCATCAGATGTTTGTACCTCTTTAACCATCCTTACCAAATCAAGAACCACAAAAACTGAAAAGAAACCTACAACATCACTTTGATCTTCACATTATTCATTCATGTTGACTAGGACAAACATAAACTACCATTCATCTATGTCTTATTTCACCAACTGAGAAAATGAATTTCTACTTAATGCATCGACCACATAATTACCTTTTCCTAGTGTATACATCAAGTTAAAGTAGAAAATTTGGAGATAATTCATCCATCTCCTTTTCCTCAGATTGAATTAACATTTTAGAAAATATGTTTTTATATCTTATGATATGTGAACATAGTAAATTTCTCACCAAAGCGATAGTGATGTCAGGTATTCAAAGCATGGATGACCACAACTAACTCCAAATTGTTTTTTTGGTAATTCATATCATGA
Source organism: Viscum album (assembly GCA_963277665.1). Classification (NCBI taxonomy): domain Eukaryota; kingdom Viridiplantae; phylum Streptophyta; class Magnoliopsida; order Santalales; family Viscaceae; genus Viscum; species Viscum album. Next base: position 601,408,558 of record OY728155.1, on the reverse strand, counting down.
ATTTTAAATTTTCTTTAACCATAATCAACCACATGGTCTCCTTTCATGAGAACACATCCCAACCCAGATCCCAAAGCAACACAGTACACCCCATACCCCTATCCTGATTCTGAAAAAATAAAGATAGGTTCTAATGTAAAATAAAATTTCAACTCTTAGCAAGACATATTTAATTCCTCATTTCATTTTAATGGAGCATTGTTCTTTTTAAAATCTATATTTGGGGAGGATTTTCATGAGAATTCACGCACAAAGCGTCGGTAATAACTATCTAGGCCAAGGAAACAACATATTTCAAAGACATTCTTCGGTGGTTGACAAGAGATAATATCTTTCATCTTCTCTAGATACACAAGAACACATTTTTTAGAAATTACATGGCCAAGAAAGTGTACCTCTTGTATAAAAAATCAGACAGTGAAAATTTCTCATAAAAATGATGCTCTCTCAAGATTCCCAACACTATTTTTAAGTATTGTTCATACTCAACCATTGTCCTTGAATACACTAATATGTCATCCACAAAATCCATAGAAAAATATTCCAAATATTAGTAAAATATCTGATTTATTAATGCTGTAAAGACTGATGGTGCATTCGTAAGATTGAAAGGCATGACTAAATATTCATAATGGTCATATCTACTTTTGAAAGATGTATTTGGAATATCTTCCTTCCAAACATGAAATTAGTGATATCCTAATCACATGTCAATTTCATAGAACCCCTGAGCTCCCCTAAATTGATCACATAGGTCATCAATGCATTGAAGTGGATACCTATTCTTTATCATAAATTTTTTAATCTTATGATAATCAATCCACAACTGAAGAGTTTAATCTTATTTTTTTTCACAAACAAGATTGATGCTTCCCACAGAGATGTAGTTGGATAAATGAAACCTTTTCTTTCTAGCTCTTCTATATGAACTTTTAATTCCCTTAATTACATTGGTTTCATCCTATAAGATTGAATGGTAGTAGGACTGGTCTCTAAAATAAGATCAATCGTAAACTCCACTCCCCATAGAGGTGGTAACCCTGATAAATTATTGGAAAATACATCTATAAATAGATCCACAACTACTGAAAAACTATTTTCCTCGATCTCTTCCACTGATGCCAAGGTCAATGCCAAAAACTAGTAAGAGATTGTTCACAATATTGGTTCCGAAAATACCTTTTCACAAAGCTTCACAACCCTTTCACCTATGAAGATATTTTCAATGATGCCCTCAATTGAAAATTTTACAATCCTTATATAATTGATGACGTGAGCCTTAAAAATTTTCAACCAATCCATATGTAGGATTACATCGTGGAAATCCATCTCCAACACTGGTAAGTCCCATTACAACTCATCTCCATAAACAATTATAAAACATTCTCTACACAAAAAGGCTCTACATTCTATTTCCCTGAGAGGATTTTTCAGTTTTATCATAGAAGGCATCATCTCAACTTTTAAAAAAATAAAATAAAACACAAGAGAAGAAATGAAGAAATTCGATGCACCAGTATCAAACAACACCTGTACAAGGGTAGAATTCAAAAAAATAATAATTCTCACCATATATGTTCTAGCATAATCATCCACAATAATCTTCTCATCTCCATACATTAGATTAATTATTACACTCTTCTCCTTGTTTCCTTACTGAGACTACCCTTGTTGTAGAGTCATGATATTCATACAATCACTATGGCTAGATCTACCTTTTTGACAAGACTGATTCTTCTGTCCTCATCCAATTAAAGCATACAATTCTTACAACACCTAATAAGTTTCTCGAGCACATGACCTCAGAGCACTGTGAAAATAGCACCAAAGACACCCCATTTTATTTCAATTATGGATTGATCTGGGTTTTTTGGTACACTCTCACTTCATCTGGTCAAGAAAACTATATTGGAATCATCCTGCTTTTCTCTTAGGTTGTGGAGGAAGGTTCACTGATCCAAATATCTAATTTTGATTTTCTCTTCCACCTTGGAAATAGGTGTCCCTCTTCCACTTACTCCTAGTGTTCTAGTTCCCTCCATTTCCCATAAGTATCATCATACTTCCACCTCCTATAGATCATGATATATCTCGTTCATCCACTTTCTCTATGTCCACCATCTATGTATAGTTTTTAATACATAGGATTGAAATATTCTATTGAATCTCCTACCTTAGCCCCAATTTAAAGATGTGTATCTTTAAGCCCACACTTTCTACAAATTCTGGTGCAAAGCACACTAAATTCATGAATTTGGCCACATATTCTGTGATAGAGTTATTTTTTCTTTAGGATGAATAAATCCATAATTATTTGGATCTTGAATGCATGAGGATAGAATTATTTGTTAAACAATTCATCAAATTCCTCCAAAGTAAGGAATTCATCCATTTTAGCCATCATTGCTAGATCCCACTACGAGCATGGAAGATCCCCAAGCATATACGTTACCATTTTTATTTTAAGCTCCGCTAGAGTATTGATGAAATCAATTATATGATTCATCCTGTTTAGGAACACCTGTACTCTTTTAGGTTTAAAATCACCCTAAAAATGGGTGGATTATAATTTATAAACTAGATGTTATAATCCATATGTCTTGGCTCATTCCTCTGGTTACTAGTGTCCATAACTTGTAATGCTTGAATGATACTCTGAACAAGCTATTAGTTAAACTATGTCTCAGGTACAACCAAATTCTTTGCAGTTATTTCTAGTTGGTTTCTAAGACGTCTACCAGGTTCCATTTTCTAAACAAACAGAAAACTCAATAAGTCTTACTCTCTAGCAACTGATGGCTTAGCATTTCAAATTCCATCACATAAACTATAAAAAAATTTATTTCCAAAACAAAACATATTCATGTTCAAACATTTTTTAAAACTTTCAACTTGATTTTTGAAAAGAAAATTCAAAATATCCCAACCATACTCTTTTCAAATCCTATAATTTGAAAATGCTTTAAAAAATTTCAGAAATCAACATTTTTTCCAAAATGTCAATCATTACTCAAAATGATGTATCCACTCCTAGTGGGATTTAATTCCTCTAATGCATGGCATGATCATATCATTAGGTAAACCCATGAAAATGTCATTTTCAAATCCTATAAGTGTCTTAAAAAGCCTAATGTACCCTACACCCTGGTAACTTGAAGTTCATCATAAAAAGGTTAACTACATATTTTTATGCTTCACATTTCAAGTCCTGACAATCCTACTTTTTTATAACATCAGAACCCAAGGAATAGACAAGAATGAATTCAACTACAAGAACAAGAATACCAATTACTAATTGTCCTGAAAGGAAAGGAACAAGCTGATACCATTTATCTCAAACAAGCATTTGGATCGAACAATCTGATACTATTTAGAATAACCCACTTATTCTAATTGGATTGAGAATACAATGAATCATTACTAGGATTTAATAAATATCCTCAAGATGCCAAAAGCTGGAAATAAATGTCAAAGGGTTTCAACAGTAAGTGGGGGGTGATTTACACTTTAATAATAAAACCATTAACTCAAAAACCAAGTAACTACTAAATGATGCATGACAAAACCATGACAACTCAACCATTTACTATATTACAAAACTATCCAAAACATGCTATAGTGGAATCCAAACCAAAATCAATGTAAATAGTAGAATAATAACTAGACCCCAAGATGACCACAAGACTCCATTATCCACAAGTTCCAAGCTCCAACATCACCAAATAGCCCACGTATCACGAGTTTCTGCTAAAAACGTTTGATACTTTACATTTTCCCATGTCACGAGAGATATTATCTGAAAAAGCACCAAAGTTCCAAAGCAGGGGTGAGTATAAAACTTAGTAGGTTCTCCCCAATGACTTCCCTACTCATTCCACTAGGATATAAAGTTCAGTAAAATTTATATAAAACCATTCATATAAAACAACTCTAAAAAAATATTTATAACAAAATATAAACAAGTTTCAAAACCATTCACAACCAAATGGAAATAAGTGCTACTTAAACCAATTTCCAACAAGTCATATTTCTAGAAAAATAACCCAATAAGTCTTTAAAACCATTTCTCAATATCATTTTGGAATACCCATTCCATTTTTTACTACACACCCACACATCAATGAAACTTGAAACTCTCTATACTCATGAGCAGTGAGTTATCATTCCACTAAGCCTTCACTTAGTGGTCAAATTTGATGGGGGTAGTTCACACCCATATCCATCCCAAATTTCTGATGGGGGTCCTTCATGCCCTTATCCGTACTAATACATATTAACACACACCACAACCCATTCCAAACCCATTCCAAATCCAAATGTGGTCAACCAATTAAATAAACCTGTTCTCTTATTAAAAATCGTGAAGCAATAAAATTCAGACAAACCATTTCATTTCACAAAAAACATTCCTTTTATTGAAAAATTTTTCATCAAACCCATGTTCCACAATTCTAGAAAATCCTCATTTTAAAATCCACATTTTAAAACCAAGAATAAAAGAACATTTTCCAGAACACCCAATTTTCCATATTTCCACAAATTACCAAACTGTCTTTAAAGAGGGTTTCCAACAATTGCACAATATCCAATTTATAGTAAATTCAACAAAATATATTCAATTTGAAACCTTAACATTTATATATACTAATAATAATCAAGAGTGAATCAACCCACCTCAACCATTTTGATAAAAATCAAAAACGGATAAAGAACACTCACGAAACCATGTCGATTCTCCACAAAACCACCTTCGATCTCTTCCCCTAACATAATCAAGACCAAAAATATGATTATTTGGAATAAAAAATCTTATATCTAACCACAGTGGGTGTAGATCTATGAAACTGAGATAAGAGGAGAATTAGATCTTAGAAACCATGGAATGAAGGATGAAGAATGACACTTACCATGATGATTTGACTTTTAATCTCCAAGAGAGGCATCTAGATTGATTCCAAAATTCATGGGAGAGGTTATATAACCTTCAATAGAGAAGAATACAGAGTTAAGGATGCATAGAATTAAAAATTAATCCTATAGAGTCAAAAACATAAGAGATCCACTTTTTTTATCTCACTTTAACCCCTTACATTTTTATTCCACACGGTTAGAAAAACCATGCATTAACTACCTCTTGGGATGACAATATCATGGCCTCATCACACAGCCTCCTTAATCATGAACCCATTGTGCCAAAGCTACAGTCCCACATCTACAACTCTTCTCAGTTTCTCCTAGGATTCCCTATGGTTTAGACAAACCGTTCACATCTCATGCACTTTCTTTTTAGCCAAAAAACTCTTTTAATATTCCCAAAACTCTCCCAACCTTCACCCATACACTTTATATAAAAAACAAAAATAAATGGTTACATACCAAAAACTGGGGGTACTACATGTCTAAAACCTAAGAGCCTAAAAAGGAGGAGTATAAGGTAAACTTTAGAAGAAAACATAGAAAATAAAAAAAAACATATAGATTTCATTCAATATAAGGGAAATAATAAAATACTCTTCCTCAAACCACAACAAAGTTTATCAATCACCATATCAGTGTTATTTTTTCATGAGTTTAGTTACACATCACCTCCACTGAATCCAAATTCAACCCTAATAAATACCTAACGAACTAATATCGACACCATCTCTATCTCCATATCCACTCCCTACTATCAGTACTTGTTTGAAAATTTTCTTTAAAGTTAAATACCTCTATATATTTAAATTTTAACTTAAAACCAATAAAAAAATTTGTACAAAATTATTATGAAGTTTTATGTTTTACTTGCTCACTAAAATTATCCATCGATATTATATCATTACGGAATCATCCAGTCATCTTCTGATATAATTCAACCAATGATTTATACATAGAAATGATAAAGTGGAATAACATATTTCAAAAGAGATTATTTTTTAAAGTATAATAATTTAATTGAATAATGTAATTCAATTGGTCCATGATGTATTAAAATTACCTTTATCTGGGAATCAAAGACTTAATTCTTCCAAGACTAAGGAATATGCCTCCAATAAGAATATGTAATCAGAAGGGTAATCGACTTCACCATCAATTGTACTAGAATCTAACCAAATTATCCCTCAACAACATCCTTGGGGACCTTATTAAAAAAATGGGATAACTATCTTCAATCATTTTATATTCCATACATCTTAGCTATTCATATTTGTCTCTGTAGTAATATTGTTGTTATCTTTTATGGAAAAAATTATTAGTATAAAAAAGTTCAATAAATTCATTCAAATTAAAAATTTCACCTATAACTATCACCATCTAATGTCCTTATGAAGAGATAGGAATGAAAAAAATTTCCCTCACTGTAAATTTTGTGTGTGTTAAACCTGCTGAATGGGGAGGAAATATTCTATATGTTGATGCAATGGAGAAGGAGGGTGTGATAGGAACTAATGGAAGGGAGGAGGGTGTGGGTATCCTAGATGGTGTAGGTATGGAGACTTATAGATGATCAGGTATTTGTGTACTTGAGTTAATTTCAACTGGAAGTCAATAGGGGTCAGTTAAATGCTTTCTCATTTGAATTCCTACCATTTAAATAAGTAAAATTAACCTGGGAACATATGTTTTCAAAAAAATAATGAAAAAACGAAATTTAGAATTTTTTACAGATGCATAATACTAACAATAAAAATATACATAGGTATGATAATGAATGGCTACACATAGAAACAAATATAACATTTATGTTTTCAAAATTAAACAAATCATGCATAAAAATAAATTTAAATATGATAGCATATCCACAGTACCAGAAATTAATAACATACAATATAGGTGGTTGATAAGTTAATTAAATCATGCATAAAAATCAATTTAAATTTGATAATATATCCACAATAATGAAAATGAATAACCAATATTATGGGTGGTTGATAAGTTAATGGATGACTACACATACAATCTTTTTTTCCTTCAATCGTGTCATTATCCTACTCCATCATTACTTCATCTAATTTATTCACCATTTAAAACCGAATATTTTCAATATCATAGAGAAAATTTAATTCTATTTCCTGTTATTTATGGGATTCAATATCAGTGGTCAAATATTTCACTTAATCACCAAATAGAATACAAGTTTCATTATTTTATCTGAACAACTACATTCCACCCTTAATTGATGATATCTTCTTGATAATATACCATCTTTTCTTGTGGTTATAAGATATATGGACCATGTAATTCATGCTCACTAACATCCATCAAGAAAGAAAATTTCAAATAAGTAAATTGCAATGAATTTGTTTTAATACCCCTATTAATATTTACTTACTTGAATTTAAATAAAATAACTAAAAAATGGCCACATTAGTTTAATTTGATAATATCATTCAATATTTCATAGTATATTATTTCTGAAACTATAAATATACAACTATTCTATTTTTTTAAACCCTCTTCCCAATCGAAAGTGTGAAATTTAAATCCATCCAAATTATAAGAATCAAAATTTCTATCCTTTTTTAGAGAACCTTGATATATAAACATCAAATATTATGAAAAATCATCTAGATTATCAGTATTACTGATAAAAAAAGGTAATATACATTATTATATTTTAAAAGTATATGCTTCATCAAAATATCCAAATTTATTGAAATATTTATTAACTTGAAAAATGTACAAACCATTCTACAATATCTTTATTAATATATTTTGTTATATCATTTTTTAACTTATCATTTTTCTCTTAGTTTTTATCATGATCTATTCAATAAACTGATATGCAATTTCACTATTTAGCAGCACATATCTATGTGCTTGTAATATTTCCATTTTTTCAGTGTAATATTTGAGATCCTCACAATTGATCATCTAATAATAAGAACAATTTTTTATTTCCCGTGTATATGAGATTGAGTCATTATGTCATCAAAAAATACAATTCAGTAGAATCTTGTCTTAATATCATCCAAGTATACATAAAAAGTTTAGAAACCCCTATACTAAATAGAATTTATAAATAGATCCATCAAGTTGATATTTATTTTTAACCTATGATTTCAAATGAACAAGGTATTTGTGAAATAAAATAAATAAAACATATTTACATTTTTAATTTAGTGCCAATGATTTTTTACATGATATGAAAAACATATAAATAAAGTACTACTCAATTAGATGCATCCATTGATAATGTAAAAGACATCCTAATTTAGCTTCCTTGAAAAAATGCACAGTTAAATGCATCATAAAAGTAAAAAAACCAGGAAAGGTCATCTCCATTGTGAAAAGAGTCAGTAATAATCAATCTTGATTATTTTCAAGTTTAGATGGTTATAGAGTTTTCTCACATAGTTTTCTGAATAATTTGGAAACTTGGAGTACAACTAGAGTAACCATTTTAAGTAAAAATTCATGAAATGCTAATGATAGTAACACCTATAACAAAATATATGAATCATGAAATTTCAATCCATGTAAAATATAAAGATTTAAGTCGAGACACCTTGAAATTTTACTTAAATACCCATCAAATACCTTCAAATGTTTTAAAATTAAAAGGAATGTATATTTAACCTTATTTTTCATTTCAAAAATTATTGGATCATACTTTACATTCTCATATGGCCAAAGATCATACTTTATATTCATTTTTTTTGTAATTCCATCTAATAATTGAGATAGTCCATATATTTTCCATTCTCATCAAGCAATGTGGATATCAAATTTTAAAAAATATTCTTATCAATATGAATAACATCAATATTATGATGCAAAAAATTAAATTCCCAATACAAAAGATTAAAAAATATACCTTTTTCTCCCACTATTGTGTTCTGATTTAAATTAATGATTAACTTGAAAATATTTTCCTACTATCATTTAAAAGATGAACCTTACCAATTTTTTTCAACATTTCTAAGTTTTTCCAATATTTCAGAACCCATCAACAACTTTGGAGGTGGTATAAAATAAATAGAACCATTTAATTTTTACACGTTCAACTACAATCTATGAGATGTATAACGAAATATGTGTTGGACCAACAAGCCCCATTTTTTACTATAAGGTAGTTTTTTGGGCTCAAAATCATATTTATAAATAGGAAAATTCAAACCAATGTAAGTGTTCTAACTATATAAGTTCCCAAGTCCAGGGAAGCCACAAATGGTCCAAATTAGAGAATCGTACATTTTGAACATTTTTATAGAAGATGCATCATATATCTCACCACCTTTTCTCTATAACATATGTAATTCTTCAATTAGAGGTTCTAAGTATACATAAATATCAATTATAGGGATTTATTTCTATGAATAATCATTTAAATAATAAAATAATTTTTTTTCATACACATCTATGGGGGTAGATTGTAAGGGATCAAAACAACTATTAAAATTATATAACTGGTACTAAAAGTCCCAAATGGGTCGAATCCATCAGCAGACAATCCCAATCACACATTCATAGGATCATATGAGAAATATGGATGTAATAAATCAAATGTGTTCCAAAATTTTTGAATCTCTTGGATGTCACATTAACCCATCATTATTATTATCTATATATTACCACTTCATGAGCTCGACAATTTTTGATGACATGAATAATATTTTCAATCAACATTTTAAAGGTAAGTAACACTAAAACTCTATAGAAGTGTTCTTTTTCTTAATCTTTATTGTATTATTCTGATTCAAACTTCTCGCATCACCCATTGATTTCCATCTTGAAAATGAATGTTTTTTTCAATCATGTCTGCATGAATCCTCTTCTAAATAAAGAATAAAATCATTGGGAAAATAATATATTTTTGTATAACTCATACCAAGATTGTTAAAATATTTTGTCATAATATAAAAGGACTCAGGTATCTTGGATTCAATAAATTCATCACATAAGAATTCCAATATCATGTATATATCCTTATTTAAAATTTAATAAAGGCATTTGATATGGTAAAATATCCTTAGAAAATATTGTTTTCATTATTTCATACATCCAACATACATCTATTTATTTCCATCATCAAGTAAATCATGAAGTGAATTTTTCCTCTTATTGAAGTTAAATCTTACATTATTCCTCACAGCATCAAGAGGTAGATCCAATGATATGTTACAATCTTGATATGATTATCCTATAGTCCCAAAATCATCACTTGTCAAGTTTCTATTTTTAGCACCCTTAACTGATTCTTCTGATATGTTTTTATGTTTATTTTTTTGTCTTACAATGAAAAAATGATCATTTATAAGGTTTTTCATTTCATTTAACATTGTTGATAAATTTGGGAGCTTACTCTATTGACTAAAATCAATGCTAAAACTTTTTTTGATGTTTGATTCTCCAAGACAAATCCAAAAAAAATATTGAGTAGATATTTTATTCAATATCAAGTATTTAGAAACATCACCTCTCTTCAAACATCTTTTATATTTAAATTTTTAGAATGAAATATTATTTTTCCATCAATGGATTGATTGAAATTTTCAAAATCTAAAAAATACTTCAAACCCTAAGCATACTGAGTTGTGTTCCCTAGTAATGTGATCCATCTTTTATCCATATATCACAATATACCTCAACTTTGTTAAATAAAATAAAAACACATTAAAAATATTATGTCATTTAAAAATAATAACTAATTTATTCTAAATAAAAAATATGGAAACTTATTGATGCTTTTATATTTTATTGTGTTTTTTAATAACATAATTTTTATTAGATTTTAATTTGAATGTATAAAATCCATCACATTGTGTAGGAAGAGACGATCTAAAGTTTCTTCTTTAGTATAGTATAAATTAAACCTTGAAGGAGAAACCCCACTTTAAAACCAAATAAAACTTATGGGAACCTTCAATCAATGAGTCAAGACAACATTAAATAATTACACAATCACCATAAAACATGTAAAATCTATAAACATGATAGAAACAACTTGACGCACAAAAATAATTCCATTTAAAAATGAATTTCAAAGAACCCCATTTTAAATTCCAAGACATCCCTTAAATAATTTAACATTTTAATTAATGTTAATTAGTTAATTTACAAAACAACTGTATATAAAATGAATTTAAATAGATTTCTATCAAACTTCTAAATTATGGAAATAATTTAAATTGATGTAGATATAAACTAAAAATGCATTTCCCCTTCAAACAACGATTAACCGTATTTCTTATAATCATTTGTAATCTAAATGAGGGATTAAAATGCAACAAAGATATCTTTTATAATTTAAAGACTTAAAACAAGGGATCCTACCTGAAACTCACTCCCTTGGAGAATGTTGGTGAAATTCCACCCCAAAAGAGCCAATGACGCCCTAGAAAATTAATAGGAACTTAAAAATAACAAAATAAAAAATTTAATTTGATCCAAAACTGAAGGAAAAAAAATAAACCCTACCATAAATCGGATTAAAACTATCTCCTTTAGATAATGTCACTAAAATAGGACTTCAATCACTCTTAATTAACCCTATGAATTAAAAAACAACAAAAGAAACCACCCTAATTTGTTAGGGTTAAACATGAAATGTGAGCAATGAAGGAGAAGGGAAAAAATCAATAACAAAATGATGAAGTATTACCATGAATATCCAGAAGGGATCAGGAAGTAGTTGTAAGGGGAAATGGTGGTGGTGAAGGGGGGTCAGGGAGCAACAGAAAGGGGAAGGGATAACGGTAAAGGAATCAGCTCGGGGTGGGGGTGGGGGGTGGGGGTTGGGGGAGAAGGGGGTTCTTGGGGGAGGAAGGTTCATTTTAAAAATAATAATAAAATTATTTAGAAAAGGTTTTTAAAAAACCACTTCTAAATATTTGCTATATTTTTTAGTAGAAGCTTCAGAAACCACTGCTAATAAACCACTCTTATTCTCCAATTTTTTTGTAGTGATATCATCCAAAAATACTACCACAAAATAATCCATGTATGGACAGAAAACTCAATTCATCAAGTCCATAAATACTATTGGTTTCTTTTTGAGACTGAACATCATTTCCAAATATTCATATAGTCATATCTACATTAAAAAGCTAGAAATTTTATATATAAACATCTAACCTTACCTAATGTTATCATGATCTCAAATAAATCATCATGAAAAGTTTGGTTCCTTAGAGATAATCGAGGAGATATTTTATACGAGGTAGTGGGTATCAGTTCTTAACAGTAATCCGATTCAAATGTTGATAATACATATAGTCTAAGGGTCCCATCCACCTTCTTGTTAAAAAGAATGGGAAATTTACAAGGAGAGGCATTGGGTCATATACACCCTTTGGGTTCTTTGTCCTCTAACTGTCTCTTGTATTCCTAAAGATCAGTAGGAGCAATCCTATATGGAATAATTGTAAAACCTATGTTTTTATGGACCCTTTTTTGAATAAATTAATTTTCATTGATGTATTACATTTCACTAAGTAAAAAATTCCTTTCACATGGAACTGACTCAGTGTATGGAACACTTCCTTAGTGTGCATTACACACTACACTGAATTAGCATACATCACATGTCACGACCCATCCTCGGGGCCCGTGTCGTGACTACCCCAAGCCCACCTTCCATGGGCTAGGGGATGGCGACTAGCACCAAGGCGTAATTCCCGATAAAAAGGGAAGGCATTGCCTATGTAAAGTAAACAAACACTCAGAGTATGAAAGCAGAAGTAAACACTAAGTAAAATTGGGTACAATAGTAAGTGCGGGAAAGTAAGTGGGCCAGAATACAAACCCAAACTGAAAGTAAAGTACAACTGGAAAGAAAGTACAACAACTGAAATGTAAAGCCGCAACGGCGTGCCATCCACAGAAAGTCCCACCTGAAGGGTGGTTACAGATGGCCTCCTCAGCTCCACGGGTCCAGCCGTCTGCTCCGTGTATGTCCCACCCAGTGGTCCTCCTACAGGTACTGACTTTCTCCATAAGCCTCCACCACGATCAACGTTGTCTGTCGTCTACATCCAACACAACGTAGTGCGGGCATAGCCCATACAGGGGTGAGTATAAGCTACTCATTAGGGACCCTGAGACCCCAGAAGGTCTCCCAGAATCCACAAAGGATAATCCACAAAGGAAAGATAAAACTCAAAACCACACAGGAAAGCATATAGTAATCCACACAGGATATCAAGTCAATATTATCGAAGATAAATATTGAAAGTCAAGACTCATCTCACTCAGGAATACTTCTTCGTAAGAAAATAGAGATGATCGGATGTAGCCACTGATTCATCTAAGCCGTCGGACCCACACAGGATTGATAGGTACTAACCCCCGCAATGACCCACAAAGGATCGATAGGTACTAACCACCGCAATGACCCACACATGATCTGACCCACACAGGATCGGTATGCGCTGGCCCACACAGGACCGCTAAGCGCTGACCCACACAGGATCTGACCCACACAGGATTGGTAGCACTGACCCACGTAGGATCTCTGAGTGATGTAGTCGTCGTCGTCGAATCCACGGAGGATTTCTCTACAGTCGTCATCGTCGTCGCAGTCGCAGCCAGCTCTAGGGTTCCCGGACACAGCAAGCTCGTTCGTGAGGGTCCGCTCCACGAGCCGAGGGGCTGATAAATCAACTAAAACGAAGTCTGGAGTGGATGTATCCAAAAGTTCTATATCGTCCACAGGAACTCAACGTCACAGACGGCGCGTCAATCGGACATCCGGTCTGTGAGTTATTGGCATATTCGTCCCAGGGGCCCGGTTGGTTTTTAAGTCAAAACCAATCCGACCGTACTTCAAATGCATCCAAAACTTGAGTGGAGTAATACAAAAGGTCCATCTCACTAAGAGGAATCCAACAAAGTCGTCGGCACGTCAATCGAACGTCCGGAGCTCAAGTTATAAGCGTTTCTGTTCCGAGGGCCCAGTTGGTTTCGTGTTTGAACCAACCCATCTGAACACCAAGTTGTATGTAACCTAAAGTGTAATATAAAAAAACAACCGCCTCGATCTAAGGATTGCATCACAGCTGACGGTGCGTCGATCAGAGATCCACAGCCCAAGTTATGGACAAAAGACCGAAAGAGGTCCGAAAATGGGGGTTTTGGGCCCGACCCAAGACCCCCTGGGTCGGCCCGAACCAGGTCGACACGAACAGGGTCCGAGTCCGGCCCGCTTGGGTGTGGCCCATCCCGGATGGCACAGCCCGGCCTGGGCGCGGCCCGGCCCGGCGCGCTGGCGCGGTCCGCTGGCCCGCTCGGTGTAACCGAGCTGGGCGGACAAGGGGGGGGGGGGGGGGGGGGCGTTGCGCCCCTGTCTAAGTAAATGTGGCCCCCACGTGGGGGGGGGGGTGCTCCTCCCTTCCAGGAAGGGGTTTCGAACCCCCGGTCTTCCACCTGACCTGCCGGCACGCTCCGGCTGGCCGGCTGCTGCCACCACGGGACCAGCGGTGTCTCGCCCCCCTGCTTCGACACCGGCGGCCGGAAACCGGTCACCGCTCCCTGCTCCATCACGGCCTTGGTCCATCCGGTGCGGCGCAACAGCGCTGCCCCCCTCCGCCGCGGCCTCGCTCTGGCCGCGGTGCCTTTGTGCTTCTCGGGTGTGGCGCGACGGCGCCGCGACCATGTTCGACTTCTACGGTGCGACGCGATGGTGTCGTGCATCCTTGTCGCACGATCCCGCGCGGTGCGACGACACCGCGCCATATCCGTTACAAACCACATTATGGTCAACAACAGAATTAAGGGAGGGGGTTCGGTCATGTTTGTGCGGTTCTGCCCCCTCCCGTTATTTGATAGCAAGCAGCTAAGATTACAAAGAACACTTGAATATTCACGAACAAAAACAATAAATCCCCTACCTCAAGCATTGTTGAACGAAGGCTCGTCGTAGAAAGTAACGTCACGGAATTGATTGTCATGGAAGAAGGTGTCATGGAAGGAACTTCTTTGGTGTCGCAGTACACGACGTCGCGTAGTCGATCTCCGAGGATTCGGCGTTCTTCATCGGAGATCGGTGCGTTCTTCGAGTTCTTCACGTTCTTCGACAATGAAGAAGATCTTTAGAGTTTCTTCCCCCAATCCACTCTCAACACAACAAGATCCAACAATAATACAATAAGTGTTTAGTCTTATTTTATTACCTATGCCTTAAGTATTTGAATTTCAAACATTCAAATTAAACTCACTTAATTAATTAACTTAAGTTATCTAATTAAATTGTGAGTTTAGGGAGTTTGGGAATATGAAGGGGTGGGGTTCGTGTGGGACCCACCGCCCTCATAACCACCTAGGATAGTTTCCCAACTTCCACACAACGGATAACCACTTAGTGACAATAAAATAAAATTGAAGCTCAATTTTATTTTAACTTCCACAATTTTTTACATTTCCTCCCGAGCAAACACAACTCCGGAAAAGGTGTTCCTAATCACTTACCGGCGTTGCGATTCCATCGGTGCCCTCGGAATTCGATTCCGAGCACCAGTCCAAAAGTTAGGAAATCCTGCTCATTCATTCACTGAACGTAACCGAGCAAAACTTCGGATAAAAATTCCGGGCTCACCGGGCCTCGGAATAAGGTGCTGTCAGAAACGACGTTCTTGTAAAATACCAAAGAAAATTAAGAAAACATTTCCCTTGAATTTTACGGGTCTTTACATTACTCCCACCTCAGGGCTTTACGTCCCCATAAATATACATCATAAACTAGGGGAACAAATGTGGGTACTGTGCACGCATCTGAGCCTCCCGCTCCCAAGTGCTCTCTTAGAGGTTCCCATGCTCCCATCTGATACGCACTAGAGGAATCAATCGTCCACATAGGCTCGCTCCTGTCGATCCTCGATCTTTACTGGGACCTCCGCAAAAGTCATCCCATCATCAACGTCTAGCTCCCCATGGTCAATGATATGTGTTGGGTTGTGCACGTATCTCCTCAGCTGAGATACGTGGAAGACGTCGTGCACCCGGTGCAACTGAGATGGGAGAGCCAGGTGATAAGCCACCTCACCAATCCTGCTAGGGACCTAGAATGGTCTGATGAAGCATAGAGACAACTTGCCGCCTCAGCCAAATCTCTATAATCCATGTCGAGGTGAGACCTGTAAGAAGACGTGGTCTCCATCCTCGAACTCCAGTGGCCTCCGCATCCTGTCAGCATAAGACTTATGCCGGCTTTGAGCTGTCCTCATCTGCTCTTGGATGACCAAGACTTTATCTTTCGTGGCTTGGACCATCTTCGGTCCCACAAGTGCTGACTCCCCAGGGTCTATCCAGCACAGCGGTGATCTACAAGGTCGGTCGTAAAACGCCTCGTATGGTGCCATCCCGATGGTGGAGTGGTAGCTGTTGTTGTACACGAACTCCACCAAGGGTAGGTGGTCCTCCCAGCTGCGACCAAAGTCAAGGACACATGCGTGGAGCATGTCCTCGAGAGTCTGAATGGTTCTCTCCGTCTGACCATATGTCTGAGGGTGAAAGGCGGTGCTCAGACGTAGCTGCATCCTGAATGCCTCCTGCAACCCCTTCCAAAGCCAGGAAGTAAAGCAAGCATCTCGATCGGAGACGATAGATGATGGCACACCATGAAGCCATACAATCTCTTGAACGTAGAGACGTCCCGATCTCTCCACTGAGCCCTGCTCTCTGATGGGTAAGAAGTGGGCTGACATGGTGAGTCGGTCGACAATCACCCAAATGGAGTCGTGACCTCTAGAAGTGCGTGGAAGTCCAGTCACGATGTCCATAGATATCCCATCCCACTTCCACTCTGGGACCACCAAGGGCTGTACCAGGCATGCTGGTACCTGGTGATCCACCTTCACTTGCTGGCATGTGAGGCATCGAGAAACAAACTATGCCACAACCTTCTTCATACCCGGCCACCAGTTCTGTCGTCTGAGATCCTAGTACATCTTCGCCACTCCCGGATGTACCGTTAAAGGGGAAGTGTGAAACTTCCTTAGCACCTCCTCCTGTAAAGAAGCTGGTACCATGGTACTTCCTCTGAAAAGACGATGTGCTCTCCTCCCATAGAGAATCCATCAGGTGCCTGTCCTGAGGATATCTGTGCACACGACGTCTCACAGTCAACATCCCCACACTGTGCCTCTCTGACCCGTTGTAGTAGTGGAGGAGTGACTGTGAGTGACTGCAGAAAGGTTGCTTCATCACTATCCATGAAGGATATCTGCAAAGCAGCTAGCTGCCCTATCACCTCACCAAGTAGATGGATTCCCGTCCTCCTGCTGAGGGCATTAGCTACTATGTTCCCCTTTCCAAGAGTGTAGACTATCTCAAAGTCATAGTCTTGGAGGAACTCGAGCCATCGTCACTGTCTCAGATTCAGGTCCTTCTGTGAGAATATGTACCTGAGACTCTGGTGGTCAGAGTAGACTGTAAAGCACTTGCCCATCAGATAGTGTCTCCACATCTTCAGAGCAAAGACCGCTGCTGCTAACTCCAGGTCATGGGCAGTGTAGTTCTGCTCATGCTACCTCAACTAACGTGATTCATAGGTGATCACAGCATGTTCCTACATCAGGACACATCCAATTCCAGTCCCTGATGCACCGTAGTAAACTACGTACCCTACTCCCTCATCTGGTAGCCTCAAGATAGGTGCTCTGGTCAATCTCTATCTAAGCTCCTGGAAGCCCTGCTGACATCTATCTGACCACATGAAGGGTTTCCCCTTCTTTTTCAAAGCTGAAAGTGGTGCCTCAACTCTGGATAAGTCTGGAAAAAATCTCTGGTAGTACCCAGCTAAACCCAAGAAACTCTACACCTCTGTCACGCTCCCGGGTGGCTCCCAAGCTAGCACTGCCTTGATCTTCACAAGATCCACCGCAACTCCCGCCTCAGAGATAACGTGTCCCAAGAAGTGGACCTCGTTTATCCAGAACTGACACTTCGAGAGCTTACCATAAATATGGTGCTCTCAGAGTATGTCCAGTACAACCTGCAAGTGGTAGGCGTGCTCCTCCTCAGTCGTCGAGTAAATCAAAATGTCGTCGACGAAGACCATGACAAATAGATCGAGGTATGGCTGAAAGATCCTATTCATGAGGCCCATGAACACTTCTGGAGCATTGGTTATGCCGAATGGCATAACCAAGAACTCATAGTGGCCATACCGACACCTGAAGGTCGTCTTCTGCACGTCCTCGTCCCGAACTCTGAGCTGATGATAGCCTGACCTGAGGTCTATCTTTGAGAACCACCGTGATCCATTGAGCTGATCGAAGAGGTCTTCAATACTCGGTAGTGGATACTTGTTCGTCATAGTCACCTGGTTCAGGAAATGGTAATTGACACATAGTCGCAAGCTCCCGTCCACCTTTTTGGCGAACAAAATCGGGGATGCCCAGGGTGAAACACTGGGTCAGATGAATCCCTTGCCCTGCAAGTCCTCCAACTGTACCCGTAGCTCTCAAAACTCGACGGGAGCCATCCGATATGCTGGGGTGGATATCGGGGTTGTCCCGGGGTACAGATCAATATAAAAGTCTACCTCTCTGCGAGGAGGTAGTCCTGGAACATCGTTAGGAAAAACGTTCGCATACTGATCCACCACTACAGGTAAGCTTGGACTCCGCACGTCAACTGCTCCAAGGATGAGGCTAGCAAACTGATGAGTGATGGGCTGTCCTCTATTCCACGTGAGTCCATCCTGTGCTGCAAAGTCTCCCTTCTCGCCAGTGAAGGTGAACCTGCTCCCATCGGTGCGAACACAATGCACCTTGCACCTAATGCAGTCTATCTGAGCATGAACTGTAGATAACCAATCCATGCCCAAGATGATGTCGTAAGGCCTCGACGCTCCTACAAGAAGAAACCAACTGAATCTCTCACCTCCTAGATTAAGCTCACACTGTCGGAACTAGTGCGTAATCGTCGAGTCTGCTCTCGTAGGAGTCTCTAGCCGCAAGGATCGAGCCAACGGCTCCGTCGGAATCTCTGAGCACCGAACAAGGGCAGCGACTATGAAAGAATGACTCGCTCCTGTGTCTATAAGAACTACAGCAAGGGTAGAGTAGACACAGATAGTACCTCGAATCATCTTGGGTGCGCCGTGGTCGTAGGCCTCTACTTCCTGGAGCTGTGCCTATCTCTGCCCTCCAGCTCCCTGTGGTCGGTGTGGACCTCCTGGTTGTGGTGGTGGTAGAGCCTCAAAGCGTCGCCCACCACCTGCTGCTCGGCCAGCTCCTCTTCCTCGTCTGCCTGCTCCCTGCGGACCGCCACGGTCAACCCTCTGCCTCTGCCTGGGTGGTCCCTCAACCATCTGCTGCTCCTCGGCACGGCGGTTTGGGAAATCACGATCCATTGGCCCTGCCCGCCGCACACGTAGCACTGTCTACCTCTCGAAAGACAGGCTCTATGCTGCGTGCCCCGCACCTCTGAGCCAGTGTCTTGAGGTCATCCGCCTGAGGGTCTAGTTCACCTGGACCCATGTGTCATATGTCGACTTCCAGATGCAGAAGACTCTGCTATGTGCCGCCCTGCGGTAGGTCTCGCTGCTGAAGTAGGCTCAGCAAGAAAGCTCTCGATGAGAAGGGCTCGCTCCAGTACCCCTGTCTATGTCAGAATGCTGAGGGAGATCAGTGATGCCCTGATCTCATGCCTCAATCCCTGCTCGAAGGTCCGGGCCCAGAAGAATGGTTCTCATACCATGTCCGTCGAATAGCGCGAGAGATCGGTAAATCTCACCGAGTACTGGGCGACTGTCAAGATGCCCTGCCGCAGCTGTAGTGGATTTTGAATGCACACCGCACGGAGGGTGGCTTGGATGAACTCCAAGCATAAGAGGCTCTCAAAGTCCGTCCAGAGGAGTGATGCCTCGTCATGCACCTGAAGCATCAAGCTCCACCATCTTCCTGCTACCGCGTGCAGGAGACTCGCTGCAAGGATCACCATGAGGTCTACTGGTGTCCCTACCAGACGGAAAACTCATACAACTGCCTCCAGAAAATCCTCGACTACCTGGGGGTCCATCTCCCCATGGAACCTGGGCGGTCTCTGACGCTGGAACTCTTGCAGTGCACTAAGGCGACGTGCACTCTCAGCAGCTGGGGCTGGTGGAATCGGTGGCTCGGTGGGTAGTGGTACTGCCGGTGCCTCTGCAGTCTTAGGACCCTGCACCGAGGCCTCATCGCTCGGTGGGCTGTCGTCACGTACAAAACTCGAAACCATAGTTGGTTGTCGTCGTGGGGCCATCCTAAAAAGAGAGAGGTGCGCCATGGTCAAACAGTATACCTAGTGAGCTGACATAAAGTAATCACAAAGAAAACTTAAAACACACATGCAATCAAAGTTTTCGTGCATGAGTCGGAAATCAGAAGTCAGGGTCCTAGTGTACGGATACATCGGCCACCGCACCAACACTGGACTCCCTGGACTGATAACCACACTCAATACTCTTAACACTATTGCTTCACATAGAAAAATATCAGATTCCTGAGTTCTGCAGTAGAACCGAACTCCTCTGATACCAATTTGTCACGACCCGTCCTCAAGTCCCGTGCCGTGACTACCACAAGCTCGCCTTCCATAGGCCAGAGGCTGGGGACTAGCACCAAGGCGTAATTCCCGATAAAAAGGGAAGGCATTGCCTATGTAAAGTAAAGAGACACTCAGAGTATCCAAGCAGAAGTAAACACTAAGTAAAACTGGGTACAATAGTAAGTTCAGAAAAGTAAGTGGGCCAGAATAAAAACCCAAACTGAAAGTAAAGTACAACTGGAAAGAAAGTATAGCAACTGAAAAGTAAAGCTGCAATGTCTTGTCGTCCACAGGAAGTCCCACCTGAAGGGTGGGTACAGATGGCCTCCTCAGCTCCACGGGTCCAGCCGTCTGCTCCGTGTACGTCCCGCCCAGTGGTCCTCCTCCAGGTACCGACTTGCTCCACAAGCCTCCAGCATGATCAGCGTTGTCCGTCGTCTGCATCCAACACAACGTAGTGCGGGCATATCTCGTGTAGGTGTGAGTATAAGCTACTCAGTAGGGACCCCGAGACCTCCGAAGGTCTCCCAGAATCCACAAAGTATAATCCCAAAAGGAAAGATACAACTCAAATCCACACAGGAAAGCATATAGTAATCCACACAGGATATCAAGTCAATCTTATCGAAGATAAAGATTGAAAGTCAAGACTCAGCTCACACAGGTATACTTCTTCGTAAGACGATAGAGATGATCAGATCTTGCCACTAATTCATCTAAGCCATTGTACCCACACATGATCGATAGGTACTAACCCCCGAAATGACCCATAAAGGATCGATAGGTACTAACCCCCGCAATGACCCACACAGGATCGGTATGTGCTGGACCACACATGACCGCTGAGCGCTGACCCACACAGGATCGGTAGCACTGACCCACGTAGGATCGTTGAGTGCTGTAGTCATCGTCGTCGAATCCATGGAGGATTTTTGTACAGTCGTCATCATCATCGCAGTCGCATCCAGCTCTAGGGTTCCCGCACACAGCAAGCTCGTTCAGGAGGGTCTGCTCCATGGGCCGAGGGGCTGATACATCAACTGACACGAATTCCAGAGTTGATGTATCCAAAATTTCCGTATCGTCCACAGGAACTCAACGTCACAGACGGCACGTCAATCGGACGTCCGGTCTGTGAGTTATTGGCTTTTTCATCCCAGGGGCCCGGTTGGTTTTTAAGTAAAAACCAATCCGACCATACACCAACTGCGTCCAAACCTCTAGAAGATTAATCCAAAAGGGATGTCTCACTAAGAGGAATCCAGCAAAGTCGACGACACGTCAATCGGACGTCTGGAGCTCAAGTTATAAGTGTTTCCGTTCCGAGGGCCTGGTTGGTTTCGTGTTCGATCCAACTCGGCCGAACCCCAAGTTCTCCATAACCTAGAGTATAATATACCGAAACGATCGTCTCGATCTAAGGATCGCATCTCAGCTTACGGTGCGTCGATCGGAGGACCGCAACCCAAGTTATGGACAAAATACCGAAAGAGGTCCGAAAATGGGGGTTTTGGGCCCTAACCGACCCGGTCCGAGACCCCCTGGGTCGGCCCGAACCGGGTCGACCCAAACTGTGTCCGGGTCTGGCCTGCTTGGTCATGGCCCAGCCCGGCTGTCGTGGCCCGGCCCGGCTCGGCGTGCTGGCACGGTCCGCTAGCCAGCTCGGTGTAACCGAGCTGGGCGGACAAGGGGGGGCGTGCTGCCCCCTGTCTAAGTAAACGCGGCCCCCACGTGGGGGGGGGGGTGCTCCTCCCTTCCAGTCAAGGGGTTCGAACCCCCAGTCTCCCCCTAACCGGTTGGCCCACTCTGGCCGGCCTGCTGCTGCCGCCACGGGACCAACGGGGTATCGTCCCCCTGCTCCGACACCGGCGGCCGGAAACCGGCTGCCGCTCCCTGCTCCGCCGCGGAACGACGGCGCTGCGGCCCCACTCCGTCCGCGGTGCCTTTGTGGTTCTCCGATATGGCGCGACGGCGCCACGACCATGTTCGACTTCTGCGGCACGGCGCGACTGGCCGCGCATCCTTGCCGCACGATCCCGCGCGGTGCAACGACACTGCGCCTTCTCCGTTCCAAACCACATCAAGGTCAATAACAGAATTAAGGGAGGGGGTCGGCCGTGTTTGTGCGGTTCGACCCCCTCCCGTTATTCGATAGAAATCGGCTAATATTATTAAGAACGATCGAATATTCACGAACAAAAACAATAAATACCCTACCTCGAGCATTGTTGAACGAAGGCTCGTCGCGGAAAGGAATGTCGCGGAATTGATCATCGCGGAAGAAGGTGTCGCGGAAGGAACGTCGTTGGCATCGCGGTACACGGCGTCGCGTAGTTGATCTCTGAGGATTCGGCGTTCTTCGTCAGAGATCGGTGCGTTCTTCGCATTCTTCACATTCTTCGATGATGAAGAAGAACTTTAGAGTTTCTTCCCCCAATACACTCTCAACACAACAAGCTCCGACAATAATAAAATAAGTGTTTAGTCTTATTTTATTACCTATGCCTTAAGTATTTGAATTTCAAACATTCAAATTAAACTCACTTAATTAATAAAATTAAGTTATTTAATTAAATGTTGAGTTGAGGGATTTAGATAATATGAAGGGTTTGGGTTCGTGTGGGCCCCACCGCACTCATAACCTATCTAGGATAGTTTCCCAACTTCCACACAACGGATAACCACTTAGTGAAAATATAATAAAATTGAAGCTCAATTTTATTTTACCTTCCACAATTTTTTACATCTCCTCCCGAGCAAACGCAACTCCGGAAAAGGTGTTCCTAAGCAGTTACCGGTGTTGCGGTTCCATCGGTGCCCTCGGAATTCGATTCTGAGAACCGGTCCAAAAGTTAGGAAATCTCACTCATTCGTTCACTGAACGTACCCGAGCTAAACTTCGGATAAAAATTTTGGGCTCACCGGGCCTCGGAATCAGGTGCCGTCAGAAACTGCGTTCTTGTAAAATCCCAAAGAAAATTAAGAAAAAATTTCCCTTGAATTTTACGGGTCTTTACATAATGTAACAACTGGGGCCCTCCCACCAGTTACCCCGCAGACACGAGGGCCCCACCCTAGGTCCCACCCACGTGCCCGAACGGGCTATCTGACTAATGACTATCCCCACAGGCCAACACATGTCCTTTGCAGTGTGCTTTGTCCTCACTCACACAGACCCTGGGATACTTCCCCGAAGGTCACCCATCCCGATCACTACTCCAGGCCAAGTACGCTTAACTGTGGAGTTCTAACCAAACAGGCTCCTGAAAATGAAGGTGCACCTTGTTGACATGAGTCATATCATTTAGTCATTTAGCCCTTTATCATTTGGGGGTGTTAATATCACCCCCCCCCCCTTAGAGCACAACGTCCTCGTTGTGGGCCCTACATCTAAACCCAGGCAGTGCACCGCACTTAAGGCTGGGTTCCTCCTCTGATACCAAATGTAACAACTAGGCCCCTCCCACCAGTTACCCCGCAGACACAAGGGCCCCACCCTAGGTCCCACCCACATGCCCGAACGGGCTATCTGACTAATGACTGTCCCCACATGACAACACATATCCTTTTCAGTGTGTTTTGTCCTCACTCACATGGACCCTGTGATATTTCCCAGAAGGTCACCCATCCCAATCACTACTCCAGGCCAAGTACGCTTAACTGTGGAGTTCTAACCAAACAGGCTCCTGAAAATGAAGATGCACCTTGTTGACATGAGTCATATCATTTAGTCATTTAGCCATTTATCATTTGGGGGTGTTACAATCACCCCCCTTTAGAGCACAACGTCCTCGTTGTGGGCCCTACATCTAAACCCAGGCAGTGCACCGCACTTAAGGCTGGGTTCCTCCTCTGATACCAAATGTAACAACTGGGCCCCTCCCACCAGTTACCCCACAGACACGAGGGCCCCACCCTAGGTCCCACCCACGTGCCCGAACGGGCTATCTGACTAATGACTGTCCCCACATGCCAACACATGTCCTTTCCAGTGTGCTTTGTCTCCACTCACAGGGACCCTGGGAAACTTCCCAGAAGGTCACCCATCCGGATCACTACTTCAGGCCAAGCACGCTTAACTGTGGAGTTCTAACTAGACTGTCTCCTAAAAATGAAGGTGCACCTTGTTGACATGAGTCATATCATTTAGTCATTTAGCCTTTTATCATTTGGGGGTGTTACAATCACCCCCCTTTAGAGCACAACATTCTCGATGTGGGCCCTACATCTCAACACAGACAGTGCACCGCACTTAAGGCTGGGTTCCTCCTCTGATACCAAATATAACAAATGGGCCCCTCCCACCAGTTACCCCGCAGACACGAGGGTCCCACCCTAGGTCCCACCCACGTGCCCGAATGGGCTATCTGACTAATGATTGTCCCCACATTCCAACACATGTCCTTTCCAGTGTGCTTTGTCCTCACTCACACAGACCCTGCGAAACTTTCCAGAAGGTCACTCATCTTGATCACTACTCCAGGCCAATCACACTTAACTATGGAGTTCTAACCAGACAAGCTCCTGAAAATGAAGGTGCACCTTGTTGACATGAGTCATATCATTTAGTCATTTATCCCTTTATCATTTGGGGGTGTTACATCACACGCAATACTGACTTAGCTCACATTACATGGAACACTGATGTTTCTACGAAACATCATTTTATTGTTATAATTATTTAAATGGGATAATTATAACCTAGACATTAAAATTAGTAATATTAACAGTAATTACAACTTTTCAAATATTTTTTATAAAATTTATATACAAATAAAACCTATTGATAATGAAATATATATTTTTTGGTAAAGTCCTTATATGTTTTAAAATACTATTTTCTCAAATGATCTACTTTTAATGTCCTTATGTGAAAAATAAAAAAACCAATTTTAGACACATTTATACATTTAATTTGATAAAATATACTTATTTTTTTAATTTATAAAGTAAAAATTATCTTAGGGGAATTGTTTTCAATTTTTTTGAGAAAATTCATTTTTGGACGAATAGTGAAAGATACTTGTTTTTAATTAAGAACTACCTTTTCATTTAATTTATTTATAAGGACATATTATATTTTAAATTGGTTTCAAAGTTTAATTACATAATATTTTTATAAATTAATACAATTTTGTTCATTGAGATAAATTTCACTTTGAACTTGGGTATATAAACTTACAAAATTTTGAATGTTTTTACTTTAAAACCCCACATAGTCGACCTGACAATGAGATTAATTTTAAATTAATTTCTACCACTTCTCAGATTGGAATTTGTTAAAATGTATTCAATATTTGGAATCATAATAATTTCTAATTTCTAATAATTTCAAAATAGTTTTTGACCAAAGTGATTAATGAATGTAATCAAAATTAAATTCATCAGTTGAGCTAAAATTAAGCATAACTAAGGAGTAAACCTTAAATTTATAACCCAAAACGACATAGAAACTTTTAAAAGATCCATTGAATGGACATATTTAGACTATATAATACCTTGGATCTAAATTTTTCCATTATTGGATCCAGTTTACAAGTGAAAAATGTGTATGGAATTCCTTTGTAAAAACATTACAAGTGTCACTACTCCACTATAAAAGGCCTCCTCTCCTCCACTTATTTGAACATGTAAAAAACTTATATTCAGAAAATATATTTTCATATATACTCCCAAAAATCCTCACTTCCCCCTTTAATCCTAAATTTTTTACATAAAGTCCTCCAAGGAATACCTTTAGTGCAAACAAAAAGGAGTTACCCGATTAAGAGGTAAGACCATCCCACAAACTCCTTTATTTTGTTTTCTTTCTCCACTCCCTCAACTCATATTATTACATTACTATACAAAACAATAGTTTCCTAAATATACTAATATTATTTTATGATTAGTTTTCAACCTACACTTACACACACATCCATCTAATGGGTAACAAATATTCTGTTTATGTGTACGATGAACCCTCGTCTCACAAAATGATGATTGTTCGTTCTTCCTTTACCGCCACTCATGGTGAGAATTTTGATGGACACTATATTTATATAAAATATATATGATATTTATTATATATTTAATATTCTATAATACTTTTACAATAAAAATCATTATACATTCCATTTGGTGAATATACAACAATTTTGTTTGAGGAAGTGTGGACTACCACCCCCTCAAAGCGATGTGATTCGTTCACACAATACATAGAATGTACTAATGATGGGTCTAATGAAATTATATGATATATATGATTTAATAATTATAATTTAATTATGAAATTTAATTATGATATATATACATATATTTCATTAATTATTTTTCTTTCAATACGATAACTAAACATAAACAATGTCCATGCGTACGTACGGCCTACCATCTCCATGAATGGTGTATTCCATTCTATAATTATATACTATATAGATTATTATAATAAAAATATAATTAATATAAATTATATTTATATCATGGTGAAAATTCTTGAAATCATGATGTAAGTATAAGGACCAAATATATAACAAAATAAGACACATGCAAAGAACAAAGACGATATTACCTGAAGTGAAACCTTAACATAGAATTGTTAAAAAGAGGGTAATATAAGAAAATAATCAAACAATATATGGTAGTAGATATAAGAATATTATTTTTTAAAATATTTATAATAAACTTACATCTATTATATGAGAAGATTTTATGAGTGCGAAGAGAGTCAATACATGAGGTAAGGGGATTTCATCTCACTTTTTATTTTCACGAGATACATGATTTATTAACCACCAATTCCATTTTTGTTTTGTGTATAATGAAAATTAATGTATTAAATTATTCATGTAATTAAATTTATAGGTATTTAAATATCCATTTCGGGATATTTTTTTTCATGTGGGTTATGTTTCAAAAGTTACCAAATCGGTAAAATAGTTTTGTCTCTGTTTTCCTTCTTTGAGACTCATGTTTTGTTATGCACCTAAATTATTTTTTAAGGTGTATATACTTCTATATTAAATGTTATATCATGAATCAGTTTATTTTTATGATATTTTATGCTTCATTAAATTTTATTTTCTAACATGAAGAGTATAATCACAAGTAACCAAGGGGTAATAGTTTATTGAAAAAATATCATCGCTTTTTGAGATTGTTAATTATTATGCTTCTTTGATGAAATATTATGATCCATATCTCAATAACACACATGAGTTTACTTATACCATATTTATTCAAGATATATCCATTTATTATCACCATTTTTCACTCTTCCGTACTTAATATAATTAATAAAATGTTTTTTAAGAAAATCTGATTATATTTCTCTCTTCAGTCAGAAATCTATTTTATTTCAAAAACCATGTTTTCAAAAATGTTTTAAAAATTGTTTTCAAATGATCCATGAAGATAATTTTCAAGTAAAAATGATTTTAAAAATGTTTCATTATTTTAAAATCATCCTTTATAAGTTTTCAAATGTATTTTCAAAGAAAAGTTTTTTCAAAAGGTTTTATGTTTTAGAAATAATTTTTCAAAGAAGAAATGATATTTTCCTAAAGAAATATTTTTAATAAATATTTAAAAATTATTTCCTGTATATGATAACATCTATCGGTGTTACTCATTCCTCTATAGGAAAATTATTTAATTTTTCCATTCATATTCATTCTATTAATGGATTGTTTTTTAATGTCATCATGTTTATTAAACCTATTTCTCTTCCATGGGTTATGTTTATGATGAAATGATTTTGAAACTTGTCTTTTTTCATATATTATGATATGATTACATGTTTATAATACCCATTTCATTTAATAGGTTACTATATGATTATTTATGATCTTGTAGAACATGTATTTTTGATTTCCTTATGAGATGTGTGTGACCTATATCTCCCTGTAAATAATTAGGTAAAGAATTATATCTCATGAAATAGACATGGTTGGAATAAGAAATGAACTTGGTTCAGTATTACATCGATGAAATGATTAATGTACTCAGTTCAGTATTTTCGAGCTGGAATGAGGAGTGAACTTGGTTCTGTAACACATGGATGGAATGGGGTGTGAACCCATTTTAGTAAAGGAATTTTTACACTAAGATGGTATCAGTAGTAATTAATTGAATACTATGGAAATAATTATATATTCCTTTATTTATACCAAAAACTCCATGTTTTATTCCTTTGTTATAATTTTATGGATTATGTTATTTACTTCCTTAATATTCATATCTTATGAACTGCAAGGATTTATGACACGATTCATGTTTATGATCTTTGATATGTAGGATATGATCTTCTATTTTCAGGATCATGTTCTCATACCCTTATGCTCATTAATATGCTTATCTGTCTCCCTTGTTTACCCTTATTTGGAATCTAAGATCAACCTTTGTTATGTTTCCTTCCCCCAGGTTATGAATATATGTATCATGTTTTATGTTTTTAAGAGGTTTTATTGTTAAGAAAAACCTAGTAGGAGATTATGTTGCTCATTTATATACCAATGTTTATGTTTCCATGTTTCCAAATTCACTATAAAAGTATGGTCTTTAGGAATTTTTTTTGTATAATGTTTTAAGTCTTTCAAAAAAGTATTTTAATGTTAATGTATGAAAAGAGAGGGTCTCTATAGTTGGTATCAGAGAAAAGGTCTAGTTAACCATTAGAATCTAGGTTGAGAAAACCTTAGTGATAACTCTATGGAAATGTCTAAGGATAAGTCTAATGATAAGGAAAAGCATAGAAAATGTCATGGAATTTTGGTAAAGGATAGAGTGAGTGGTTTCCTACTAATACATCACTCTATTGATACTACAAGAGGATATTGATCTGGTATAGATGTACCTATGGGTAAAAATCTGATAAGATTTCCCAAGCCCAACTCAGGGTTATCTGGTACATGAAAATGGGCCTTGTTTCACACCTGGTTTGACACTCCTGGGGTATATTCTTTGGTAATTCACAAACTCTTCATAAAATATCATGTAGTATTTAAATAGAATTTGGTTATGAATAACTTTTGATAAACCTAAGTTGTCATAGATTAAGGAAAGTGTCATGATTTAGACATCCTATAAGCAACTTTTCATTATTACGTGGTCCTCAATATGATAATTATTTCTTAATCTATGATTTTATTTTTAGTCAATGGATAGATCCTGAATGAACCATGTTAAGGGTGATTACAACAGACAATGCAACAATTTTACCCTTAAGAAACCAAATGCTATGGGAGTAGGAATAAAAAATCACATTGATATGCTCACTCAATTTTCTCAACATAAAAATCATAGTGGACTCCAAATGAGAAAACGATGCAAATTTTTTTTGTTGATTCTTTCATTGGGAAATGACTACCATAATTTAGTGGGTCTTATAATCCACTTGTTACTAAACAATGGATTCATACCACTGAAAATATATTTTTTTCCTACAGTGTTTGTAACATGAGAAAGTTATTATGGATATTTTTCATTTAGAAGGTTAAGTGGTCCAATGGTAGACTATAATTAATAATATGAGTAATAAATATGAAATTTAATCCATGAAATGATACGTGTTCAAGAACTTATTTTTCAATAAGTACTTTCCTCAGATTCTTCACGCCAAGATGGAGAAATAGTTCCTCGAGTTTAAGAAAAGTGATGTTGAATCTTCCGGTACCTATGAGGCTAATTTCAAAAGACTTGCATGGTACACTACAGAAATTATCATTCAACCCAAAAGGAAAGTTGATAGGCTCTTCAGTATCTTAAAGACAAGTCTCATAATTGTGTTGTTTATAAGATACTTTTATAGATATGAAGATATTGGGTGTTGTGCAATCAAGGTTGAAATGGATGTGGGATTCACGTATCAACCTCAGGGTTTTGACCATAAAAGGAATATGGATTTCAAAGTAAACTCTAAAAACTATGGATAAAAGAAGATGAGTTTTCCTTTATACTCTAAATGTGGGAATAAGCATGGAGGAATTTTCCTTACGGGGTATAGTAAATGTTTTATGTGTCTAAAGGAAATTTATAGGGTAATTGATTATCGAAATTATGGGAAGAAGTTAGTTAAAAATGATAATGTAGAAATATCTTCATGGAATTCACCTCCCACGGTTTAGTGCTATAAGTGTAATTATAATGTGCGTCATGAAAACCACTACCCAAACCCAAGGTCTAGTGATGATGATCAATGTCAACAACCTCTTAAGCTGAGTGAAAGGGGGAAATATCATGTATCACTATTTCTAATTAGGTTTGCGGTAACGATGTGATGAAAGGTACACTTACCATTCACTCTAGAATTGCTAATGACATGTTTGATACTAGATATACCCACTATTTAATATCTAACGAATTTGATAATTTTTTTAAAATTCCACCAAAATGAATACATGTGGAATTAGCAGTGAAACCCCCAAATGGTATAATGATCCCATCCCAATTCTATAATTCCTCTCTGGTAAAATTTTATGGGAATGTGCTTCCTACAGATCTTGTGATTCTTCCTTTGTTTGAATTTGATGTCATCTTAGAAATGGATCGGATTTCTCTACATATGGCCTAAATCAATTTCAAAGGAAGGGAGGTTATATTTGATATTTCAAACCCTACTATGATCTTCCATCCATGTGACAATAAGTATGAACTTCCTGTGGAGATTACATCCAGTGTATGGATCATAATTCCCATTCAAAAGTGGTGTTTATCTCAGATGGTTGGGGAGAAAATCAACATCAACAATATGCATATAGTTTGGGATTTTGTGGATATATTTCTAGAAGAGTTACCTAGCATTCAACTAAAATGTGAAGTTGAGTTCTTAATAGAACTCATAAATAGTTCCACACCAATTTCAAAGACTCCTTAAAGAATGGATCTAATTGATTTACATGACTTAAAGAAGAAAATCCAACAAAACCTTGATAATAGATTCATTTGGCCTAGTGTTTCACCTTGGGGTTCACCCTTTATTTTCTTTGAAAAATAAAAATATATCAATGATACTCTGCATTGATTATTAGGAGTGGAATAAGATCAAAATAGAGAGCAAGTATCTTCTTCCTCATATTGATGACTTGTTTGATCAACTATGTGGAAATAAATACTTTTCCAACATTGATCTTTGTTCTAGATATCATAAATTGAGTTTTAAAAAGGAGAATATAAGCAAGATAAAACTATGTGTAAGGTATGGAAACTATGAATATATAGTGATTCCTTTTGGTCTTATTAATTACCCTACTATCTTCATAGATTTAATTAATAGTCTTTAGAAATTACCTCGATTAGTTTGTGGTAGACTTTATAGATGATATTATTATCTATTCCAAGAGAAATTAAGAGCATGAAGATCACTTTAGAATTGTACTAATACCCTAAGGAAGGATAATCTATATGAAAAATTTACAAAGTGTTAATTTTGGATAAAAAAGTTTAATTTTTGGGTCACATAATCTCAAGAGATGGTATAGAAATAGATTCATCAACGATGGAGGCTATTGAATGTTGGCCGAGACCAACCACGGTGATTGAGACACATATTTTATTTTTGTTTTTCTATATATTATTGATTATTTGTGGAGAATTTATCACAACTATATAATCCTCTAACAAAGTTAACTTGAAATGGTGTCATGTTCTTCTAAATAGATGAATGTGAGTAAAATTTCAAGGAATTGAAGAGAAGGTTTGTTAGTTCACCTTTTCCTAAATTACCCTATAGTGGAGAAGGGTTTTTAATCTATAGTGATGCATCTATGAAGGGATTGGGGTGTTTTATTATGAAAAATGATATAGTTATCGCTTATGCCTTGAGGTAGTTTATGATTCATGATAAAAATTACCCAACTCATGATTTGGTGTTAGTATTGGTAATTTTTGTATTAAAGATATGCATGCATTAACTTTATGGAGAAAAGTGTGATATATATATATATATACTTATAATAATATTCTGAAATATAAATTCACATAGAAGGAGTGGAACATGTTCCAAAGAAGATTATTAGAGCTGATAAATGATTATAACTATTCAATACATTACCTCCCTAGGAATTAAAACAAGGCGACTGATGCTTTGAGTTAGAATGATAATGTTATATTATCCATAATGAGGATCACAAAATATCAAATATTTATATATTTCAAAATGATGGATCTATAAATCCTAAAGGATGTTTAAATTTCTTATCTTTCTCAAATAATGTTTAACCCTCTATCCAAGTAAAGATTAAGGAGTTGAAGAAGGAAGATGTAGAGCCTCAAAAAAAAGTTAGAAATGTTCTTCAATTTAACTTTGATCAGGATTGAATTATAAGGTTCAAGAACTGTGTATGTGTTCCTTCTATACCATATTTGAGGAAGGAGATGTTAGAGGATGCTCATATTTCTTCATTAACTATTCATCTTGGAAGTGTGAAGATGTATAGAGACTTTAAAGAATACTTTTAGTCAGATGGTATGAAGTGAGATATTGCAGAGTTTATATCACGGTTCTTGGTACACCAATAAGTTAAGTCTGAAAGACAAAAATCTAAAGGGATGTTTCATCCATTACCCATATCGAAATGGAAATAGGAGAACATCACTATGGATTTTTTAATTGGACTACCAAAAACCTCTAAAGGGTTTAATAATATATGGGGGGTAGTCTATTTCTTTACTAATTCCACACAATTCATCACTATTAGAGAATAATTCTCTCTGGATCAGCCAGCTAGGGGATACATTAAGGAAGTGGTAGGGTTGCATGGAGTACCACATTCCATTGTATCGAATCAGGATCTAAGGTTCACCCTAAAGATCTGGAAAATTCTTCAGCAAGAACTTGATACAAAATTGAGTTTCAGAACTATTTATCATCATCAGATAGATGTTGAGTCTAAAAGAACAATTCAAATACCAGAATATATTTTGAGATCATGTTCTCTCTATTTCAAAGGTGGTTTGGACGAACACTTTCCTCTAGTTCATCTTTATTACATAAATATATTTCAATTAAGAATCCATATGGAACCTTATTAATCCCTTTATGGGAAGAAATATGGAGCTCCCATGTTCTAGGATGAGGTTGGATAAAGAAATCTATTAAGACCTGAGATTGCTGAATAAATGGTCAAGAAGGATATAACCATTCAGTAGTGCATCATGGAAGCTCAATGTCAATGTAAAATTTATGCTAATAACTGACAGATGATCATTAATTTTAAATTTGTGAAAAGGTTTTTCTAAAAATTTCACCCTGAAATAAATTTATGTGATTTGGGAAGAAAATCAATCCCAAGGTATATCAGTCCCTTTGAAATTATTGAATGTATTGGGATTATAGCCTATCACTTGGAACTACCTCTAAATATCTCTCAAGTCCTTGATGGGTTCCATGTATCTATCTTGAGGAATTATATACCTGAACCTTCATATGTACTGAACTCATCGGTCATACCGATAGAGCGTGATCTTTATTAAAAGGAACAACCAATTGAAATTCTTGATCGTAAATAGAAATTTCTGTGAAACAAGACCACTTACTTGGTCAAAGTTTTTTTGGGGAAATCACCATATAGAGAAAGCTACATGAGATCTTTAGAATTTTATTAATCATAATTATCCTCATTTTTTTACCCAAATTCAAAATTTAAAGGGATAAATTCATTTTAAGGGGGATAGAATGTAACACCCCATGTTTTTATGACACTTTTTTTGAATAAATTAATTTTTATTGATGTCTTTCATTGAACTAAGTCCAAAATTTCTTTCACACATCACCAAAAAAGGAAATTAAACACTGAATCGGCATACATTACATGCAACACTAACTTGGAATATGATAGAAGCAACACTGAGTTAGTGTACATTACACACAACACTGATGTTTCTACGAAACATCATTTTATGGTTATAATTATTTAAACGAGATAATTATAACCTATCCCTTAAACATAGTAATATGAATAGTAATAACTACGTTTCAAATATTTTTTATAATGGTTTTATAGAAATAAAAAATATTGAGAACAAAATATATAATTTTTGGTAAAGTCTTTATATGTTTAAAAACACTATTTTCTTAAATGAACTACTTTTAATATCCTTTTGTAAAAAATAGTTAAAATAATTTTAGAAACATTTATAAATTTTATTTGATAAAATAAAGTTCATTTTTTAATTTATAATTTCGAAATTATCTTAGGGATAATTTTTTGTATTTTTCTAAGAAACTTCAATTTTGGATTAATAGTGAAAGATACCAATTTTTAATTAAAAATAGCCTTTTTGTATAATTTATTTATAAAGTAAATTTATTTTCTAAATTTATTTAAAATTTTAATTAGATAATATTTTTATCAATAAATAGAATTTAAGTGATTTAGATTAATTTCACTTTGAACTTGGGTATAAAAACATAGAAAACTTTTGATTTTTTTTACTATAAAAATTAATATTGTCGACCCATCTACGAGATTAATTTTAAATTAATTTTTTTCACTTATGTGATTGTAATTTAGAAAAGTGGATTCAATATTTTAAATTATCATAATTTATAATTTCAAATAATTTAAACTTATTTTTTTACCCAAATGATTAGTGAATGTAATTAAAATGAATTAAATCAATTAAGGTAAAATTAAGCTTAACTAAGAACTAAACCTTAAATTTAAAACACAAAATGACCTAGAAACTTTTTCAAGAGAAATTTTCTTGACATATTTCGACCCTACCATACCTTTTATCAAAAATTATCCATTATTGGATCCACATGACATGTGAAAGACATGTATGTAATTCCTTTGTCAAAATATTACAAGAGTTCCACTCCTCCTCCACTATAAAAATACCTCCCCTCCTACGCATCTTTAATCCTATAAAACCACTTAGGTTAATAAACTATCCACTCAAATATCCTCCCCAAAATCCTCCATTCCTCATTTATCATCTGTTTGGTCGTAAAATCTCCCAATGAATCCCTTTATTGGAAACCAAAAAGAGTTACCCGATTAAGAGGTAACACCCTCCCTCAAAGTCTATTATTTTATTTTCTTTATCCACTCCATAAATTAATATCATTAAATTTTTATAAAACAAATAAAATTATCCTAAGTATACTATTATGTTTTTATGATATGTTTTTGAAATACAATTACACACACCTCCATCGAATGGGTAACAAACATACTGTTTATATGTATGATGAACTACCGTCTCACAAAACAATGATTGTTTGTTATTACATTACTGCCTATCAAGGTGGGAATTATGATGGAAAAATAAATTTATATATAATATATATAATTTATATTATTTATTTAATTTTATTTAATTCTTTTACCACGCATATTTTGATATATTTCATTTGGTGTAAATATGATAATTTCGTTTGAGGAAGTGTGGACTACCACCCCCTCAAAGTGATGTGATTCATTCACATACTAAATAGAATGCATTAAGGATGGTTTTAATGAAATTATATGATACATATGATATATTAATTATACTATAATAATTATATATATATACATATATGTCATTTATGTTCTTTCTTTCAATACGATAATTAAACAGAAATAACATTCATGCATATGTAAGGTGTACCATCTCAATGAATGGTGTATTTAATTTCATAATTATATACTCTATAGATTATTATAATACACATATAATAAATATAAATTATATTAACAATGGTTTAAATTCTTTAAATCATGATGTAAATATAAGGACCAAAGATTTAAAAAATTAAAACACATGCGAAGAGCAAAGTGAATATTACCCGAAGTGAAACCTTAACATAAAATTATTAACTAGTGGGTAATATAAGGTCATAATAAAACCATAAATGGTATTATATATAATAATATTATAATTTAAAATATTTATAATAAAATTACTTTTATTATACAGGAATATTTTATGAGTATTAAGAGAGTCAATATATGAGGTAAGGGGATTTTATCTCACTTTTTATTTTAATAAGATACGTGCTTTATTCACCACCCATTCCTTTTGGTTTCATTTATAATGACCATGGATTTATTAAATGATTCATATAATTAAATTTATGGGTATTTACATATCCATTTCTTGATATTTAGTTCATAGGATTTAATTTTAAAAAGTTAACAAATTGGTAAAATAATTTTGTCTCAATTTTCCATCTTTGAGACTCATGTTTTTATATACACCTAAATTATTTTTTGAGGTGTATATAATTAAATTTTACATTTTATTTCATGAATTTACTTATTTTAATTATATTTTAAAATTCATGAAATTTTCATTTCTAACATGAAAAGTATGATCCCAAGTACCCAAGGGGTAAGAGTTTATTGAAACAATCTCATTACTTTTCGAGATTGTTAATGATTATGCTTCTTTGGTGAAATATTATGATCCATATCTCAAGAAAACTCATGATTTTATTTCCTATTTATTTATTAAATATATATCTATGTATTAGTACCATTTTTTCTCTCTTGATTCTTAATATAATTAAGAAAATGTTTTTAAGAAAATCTAATTATATCTCTCTCTTCAGTCAGAAATCTGTTTTATTTCAAAAAACATGTTTTCAAAATTGTTTTTATATTTTTATTAAAATAATACTTTATGATAAATATAAAAGGATTTAAAAAATGGTTCATTTTTTAAATAAAATTCATTTATAATTTTTCAAACCTATTTTCAAATAAAAATTTTTTCAAAAGGTTTTATGTTTTAAAAATCATTTTTAAAAGAAGAAAAGATATTTTCCTTAAGAAATGTTTTTAAATGTTATTTAAAAATTATTTCCAATATAATATAACATTTTTGGTGTTACTAATAATTTTTTAGTAAAATTATTCAATGTTTCCATTCATATTATTTCTCTAAAGGAATTATGTTTTAATGTCATGATGTTTATGAAACCTGTTTCTCTTTCTTGGGTTATATGATTTTGAAACCTGCTTATTTTCATATGTTATATTTATGATGAAATTATTATGAAACCATACTTTTTCCACAAATTATGATATTATTACATATTTATAATACCCATTTCATTTAATTGGTTATGATATGATTATTTATGATCTTCTGGCACATTTAAGTATAATTTCATTATGAGATGGGTGGGACCTATATCTTTATCCAATCCATTGCGTAAAGATGTATATCTCATGAGATATACATGGATGGAATGATAAATAAACTAATTTTAGTATTATAGAGATGGAATGAGAAATGAACTCGATTCATTATTATAGGGAAGAAATGAGGAGTGAAATCAGTTCAGTAATAAAGGGATGGAACAAGGTGTGAGCCTTATTTAGTAAGTAAAAATTCCACTAATATGGTGTAGGAAACAATGCCTTAACTACAATGTAAATAGTTTTTATTTCTTATGTGTCTACCACAATTCAATTTTTTATTCCTATTATATGATTTCATTTATAATGTTCTTTATTTTGTTATGACTCATGTCTTATGAACAGTTATGATTTATTTTATAATTCATTTTTATGATCTTTGATATGTAGGGTATGATCTTATATTTTTTATGATCATATTATCATACCCTTATGGTCATTATTATGCTTATGTGTCGCCCTTGTTCACCCTTACTGGTCATCGGATCTCAACCCTTTTATGTTTCCTTACCCTAGGTTATGAAGATATGCATTAAGTATTATGTATCTAAGAAGGGTGTTATTCAAGATGAACCTAAAAGAAGATGATGTAGCTCATTTATGTACTAGTGTTTATGTTTCCATGTTTCCAAAGGCACTATACTATTATGGTATTTGGGAATTTGTTAGTATAATGTTTTAAGTATTCCTCAAAAGTTATTTAATGTTAATGTATGAAAAATAGAGGGTCTCTATAGGAATATATACCAGTTATACTATTATAATAAGATCTATGGTAAAATCTACCTCTCTCTATAAAGGTAGTCGAGGAAATTAGTCAATAAATACATCTCTAAATCGGTACATCATTGGTTAAAAAATATAATTTCCTACTCCTAGATCATTCAAAAAAGGTAAGGATTCTAGTATGAAACTTAACCCATCCCATGATTCTCAAGTCCAAATTGGGTATCCTAGTCATCCCATTCACATTAGTAAATATAGTCACCACCTTTAGGTGATAAGAAAGACACCCTATAATGATAAAAATAAATATGTTCCTGATTTGGAACAAACCAATCCATCCCAATAATAATATCAAAACTCATCATCTTGAGGATGAAAAAGTTCCATAAGAAATGGTAACCACTAATATTGAGGGGCACTCCTTATATTGATGTACACTTTCTGATCATACTTCTAATGGAGTATCAATATTCAATACTCCAAGAAAATAATCAATCTTGAGACTAATACTTTCCATGATAACCAAATATATAAAATAAATTGAATCGACTATATCAAATAGATCAGATAATAATATAGAGGCTACTAAGATCATACCATATGTTGTAGATGAATCCAAACTCTTCTCCTCAGTTGTAGGTTATGATTCATATATCTAGCCTGATCTGTGACCCTAAGATATAAACTAACTACCCTAATTAGGTTCATTATAATGGAACTTCATATTATAAGTCTTGATTCCTCAACCACATACACCACCTATTATTTTAAGACTAGTAGTACTCTAGATCCCTACCAGATGTGGAACTACACATGCTTATCTGGGAACTGGAGCTAGTGTGGATCCTCTCCTAATTAGAATGGGAGATAATTTTAGAAAAAAATTATATATTTGGAGAATTTTCCTATAGTATCGGCACTCATCTAGTTCTCAGTCATACTGAGGATTTACATGACC
The DNA here is from genome assembly GCA_963277665.1 of Viscum album. Lineage (NCBI taxonomy): Eukaryota > Viridiplantae > Streptophyta > Magnoliopsida > Santalales > Viscaceae > Viscum > Viscum album. The sequence goes on along the minus strand of OY728155.1, from coordinate 601,369,318 downwards.
CTACCTTCCACACCAGTGGAATACCTAGTACAGATACTCTAAATATCGCTACTTTGATGAGAACCCACAAGGAAAAGCTTCCTACTACTGTATAAACCACTTCCCTGCCAAGGGGATAAACTATCATTCCTTGTACCATACAAATATTTCAAGTAATTTTCATTTATAAGGGCATAGTTCCCAATTTCAAAAATAGTGTCTATCTGGAAAACATTCACATGAGATCAAATGGAATACTTGATCCTATGATACGATTGGTGGATGGAGTCCACAACGCCGCACCTCTCAAACCCAACGGATGAAAAAAACCCTAACCTTCGAGTCAGATCCTTTGCAGATGTGGTTGCTGGAAGATCTGTAGATGATATTCCTCAGAAGGCTGAGGTTCCAGAACTCAAAATCTCGCCCATGTTCTATCGGCACAGAAGGCAAGACGCGATTTCATTCTCAGAATATGAGGTAAAATCTCTTGCAGAAGGTTTGTTCTTTACTCTTGTTAGAAAATTCATGAATCGCAAGCCTTCTCTGAAATACCTTCGTTCTGCGCTTGAATCTATGGGATTTTTGGGTTTCAACTTAGGACCCCTAAACTCTTCTCACATTATCTTTAGATTCCGGACTAAAGCTGAGTATTATAGGTTATGGGTCTGTATATCTTGGTTCTTTGGTGGCTGTTTTATGAATTTTTTAAAATGGGAACCAAAGTTTGATACGCACATTGAATCCACAGTAGTTCCAATCTTGGTGGGATTTCCCAAACTGCCATTGCACCTCTTTAATCAAAATGCTTTGTTTCCTATTGCTAATCTCATTGGTAATCCTTTGAGACTAAATTTTTCCACAAAGTCTCTTTCTATACCTTCTATTGCTATAATTTGCGTCGAAGTGGATGTTTCAAAGAACTTACCTTCACATATTTGGATTCAGAGTGGTAAGCTTGGTTTCTCTCAGGAGCTTTTATATGAGAGATTGCCTGACTATTGCCATAGTTGTCTCAGACTTGGTCATCCCTCTATTTACTATAGCAAAAAACAGGACTGTCATAAGGTTAAGAAACCCACCTGGGTTGAAAAAGGGCATAAATATGGTACCTCCCAAGTTGAACAAAAACATTTCACAAGTAGATTGGATCATACAAATAATTCTGAAAATCAACTTTCATATTTTACTGATGCAGTTATTGAAAATCTGATTACCCCCTCTAAGATTGAACCTAATGAAACCCAGCACTCTAGTGATTCTAAGAAGACCGAACCTCAGATTTCCATCCCCCTTCAAGAACAAAATTATACTAATGTACCAAATGAAAACTTAGAGGAAGAGGATCATGATGCCTTAGATTCCAATGTTGAGGAAGTTGACAAATCAATTCATATGGAAGAATCCTACTTAAATAATATGGCAAAAAAGGAAAAAACCCTATGGTTGATGAGGATGGGTACATCACTACACACCCAAGAAAAACCAGAAGATGTAAAGACTACTCAAACATAGAACGTACCATTGTTACCAGATCATTGGACATCTCTAAATCTGAGCATGTATAAATCTCCCAAGAGAAGTCTCAAGTCGAGACTCCCAAATCTGAACCTACTAATGATCCTCAGGAAATGCCTCAAGTATCAATTTCTATTACTGTTCTGCACTACTTCTCACCGCATTTGATGAACATGATATTAAGGAATGGATCAAGCATATGGATAGACAACAGGAGATTTCCCATCAAGAGCTTGAGGAAGGTAAGATTTCAACTAAGCACTATCTTTATATTAAAAGATCCATCTCCGCTGAAAAATCAAATATGAATAGAAAATCAACTTGAAGCTAGCCTGGATGTTGCTCTTGTCTTGAATATCCCTGCTTTAGAAGATCCTATATTCTTTTGGAATTTTTGATCCTTCTTGCTTGGTTTTACTCTGCTGGATATCTTGCTCTTGACTTCTGATTATTATGATAGACATTTATTTCCAGTTGTCTTGAGATTCTATTTATTGGAATGTTGCTGAGTTTTTTGGAGTTTGTGTATCTGGATTATTTTTTGGAAGTCATGATCAGTATGAGGATTTAGTTTGAGGTGTTTTAATGGCCTAGACTACTGTCTCACATATCCAAATGTTTATCAGTTGATTTGGATCCTAATTATTTTGGTTTTCTGCTTTCTCCTACAAAGGTCAGCTCTTTTTCTCGATCTGGAAGAAATGGTTTGGATTAATTGAATCTGAACAGTTATCTTTTGCTCTTTCTTGGAACTGGTTCTGATCTGGTCAGTGGAATTCTGAATGGGTATGAGACGAGATGGCTATTGGTTTCAACTCAATACAGATTTCTCTCATTTTTAATTAGTTTGCAGTATTTTCTGCTTTACTTCATTGCTCAACATCTGATCTTCCAAAACCTACTCTGAAACAGAACTGAAATTTTGGAATTCTGCCCTTTTTTGAGTTGGTTTCTTCTATTTTTTTCATGACTCCTGGAATGCTTGTTGGATATCAATTCTGCTCTATCTATTTCAAGTAGTGCAGGTGGTCTGCAAATATGAAATGTTCAGTCTGGTAAGAAGCCTACCTGATTTATTGGTTGGAGCTCTCTCATAATGAATTAGCCTTGAAGCTTTGAGCAGACTGGTGATTTTTTTTTGGCTGACTTTATATTTTGGTTTTATTTTCTTGAGTTTTTTATTGTAACCCATTTAGTCCCTGCTGGTGTAAGCTAATTACACCTCGAGGTTTGTTTTGTACTCTTTTGATTTTAATAAATTTCATTGGCGACATGAATTGGGAAACCAGTTCATGTCCCCAACTTCTCAAAAAAAAACTTGATCCTATCAATAATGTGTCTAAATCTCAATAACTCATCACCAACAATGGTTAATGAATTTATTTAGCTTAGTGAAGTTGGATGAATAGTCCATAACAGACATAGAATTCTTCTCCATCTTTATAAACTATCTATCTTGATCATCCCTCAACGTCTCTGGATGGAAGTAGTCATAAAATATTGATTGGAAATCCCTCTAAATCATGCCTTCATGTTGGTCAGTCTATATAAGAACATCACACCAGTGTTTGGTAGAACTACAAATTATACAATCAATGAGCTTGAATCTCCTTTATAGAAGAATATCTATATTCTCAATGGTAGATAACATGGCCTCTATTCATTACTCAACAACCAAGAGGCCACCCTCCCCCAAAAAAGTAAGTGGGTGTTGTTGCTGGAACTCTCATTTAACTATGACCTAGTTGGTGAAGGTCTTGGATATATTTTAATTAACTAAACTATGTGAATAAATTTCTCTCTAGGATGATCATCAATTCCCATACCAAGTACAAGAGTTGGTATTATTGTATGTGTTATAGGTGGCACTACTAGATTATTAGGTCCCGCCACCTCAGGAGAATGGTCATCACCACTTTCCTAGAACTAAACTCAAGGCCATTAGGGAGGCATATATCTGTAAGGACAAGAAAATGCCTTGAAACAAGATAATATATTATGAAAGATCACTAAAAGGAAAAACTATAACATGATCAAGGATGAATTATCACTGATAGAAAAATGTATTAGATACAAGGGCTCAATACATAAGTTATACTAACTCATCTACCTAAATCCAAGTCTAGTGCATTAGCATGTTTCCAAGATTTTAATCATAGACGTTCAATTATATGGAATTTCAATTATATGTTATAGAGTAAAACACTTTTTAATTTTCAATTTAAATCCACAATTAATAGAAAAAAATATATTTATATGTCATAATTTAATGAATTTTCATATTTTCACAACGATTCAGTTAGATGAATTACCATTGCTAATTTATAAAGATGTAATCTTTATAAGTTTCAATTGTAACTTCATGTAACTGCAACATGAATTGTTACATCTGTTCTCATGAAGTAAGAATCAATATATTATATCAAGATTATATGGATCAACATTCTCAATTAATAGAATAAAAAATTTTATAAATTACAATTTATATCCCTTTAATCAAAAATACCCAACATTTCATCTCATGTAAACATATTTACATATCTAAAACCTATGATAATTGGTTATCTAAGGTTCCACTATTAAAATATATGGGAAAGTGCCATTTAGGTTGATGAAAACACTTTAATTAACCAATTATCTATCATTTTCTTACAATAGAAATTAGAAAAATCTCAATAATAAAAATAAATGAACATATGATATACAACCTTAAATGCACATAATAATGTAAACATGGCATGGTATATGCATGACATATAATTCATCAGGTTTCTATAATGATGCATGAACAATTATTTCTTTCCATACTAGTTCAAGGGAAAAAATCCATGAACATTTCATAACATTGTAAATCATGTGTGTCACCCATTGGTGAAATTAGTACAATTATAAGAGGAAAAAACAAAAATATAAAGTCCCTTCCAGGAAACTTTTTCCCCCATACAAGGGTTAGCTACTCCCAAGCACATGTCCATTGCCAAATTCTAACACATCCTAGTCTACTGTCTACCATTCTAAAATAGTAAGGAAAGGAAAATAATCCTATGATACCACATTCTGACGTCCTAGACCCGGTTCACTCATAAGTAACCAAAACTGTTATCCATAAGGCCTCAAGCATGCCTCCCCATATTCCAGAGACTACAGACTAATAGTGAGGGACTATGATGATATGGTGGGGAAACTATACCCTATTTATTAAAGTGGATCATAATGGTAAGAATATATAAATAAAATAGTGATAATGATATATGGTAGGAAAAAAAAGATATAGACCATACATATAAATAATGATAGTCATTATAAATAGCTTGCATCAAATAAAAAATGATTATTTCATGATGCTATAGAAAAATAGGGAGTAATGAAGATAGGTCATACATGGAATTATACATAAAGAGAAATAAATGCTATATAAGAATTTATAAAATACCAAAAAGATGTCTCTAATAAAACCAAAAGAACAAGCTTAGTACTCATCTCTCATACTCTATCCTTGTACAGAAATTAAGTGTCCATAATTGGGAGCTTTCCTTTATCCCTACCTGTATCCATGAATTCGATCTGTGTACCAAACGACAGTCTGAACTTGGGGGGGGGGGGTATAACTTAGTAGATCACTAAAAATGATTTCTATAACTAATCAAATTTGTGATTGTAAAAAAATAACAGTGTGTATATATATGATAATTAGGTATCAAAATAAATACAACCAATGTCATGCTAAATATCCATATGAGATATATGGTCATCCATAACTACTTTGGCCTATTTTGGATGTCTCTGAGTATGTGTTCAGTAATTTTGTCAAGGTTTTAAGAACATAATAAAGGATTCCATGTAATAACAATGGTTATGTAGGATCCAAGGTAAAACTAAGGCATCCTTGACCTTAGAAGGTAAAGTCAACTAATATTAATAAACTATATAACCTATCTATGGGGGTCCAAGTATAATCCTAGGGATACACCCTTAGAATTCTATGGGAAATGTCTCTAATTGAATCTTTGGTGCATGTCCAAAGTAATCACTGGATAAGAATGACTAGAGCCTGAGGCAAAAATCCAAGGAATCACTTATCAAAGGACATAAATATAAATCCATAGATATGAACCGAGGAATTTTAATTTTTGGATATGTAGTATGGATTCATAACACCATTCTAGGAAACCATATAATAAGAAAATACTAAATTGCATGGTGGGTATCTCCCTTGGAAACATGATCAATGAATCAGAGATGTGTCCACTAATTGATCAAGTAATTACCATAAGAATCCAAATCTAGATGATGTTTGACCACTCCTTAAAATGTAAAAGGGTTCATAAACATTAGGCACATTACCTTTAATTAATATTCACATTCCATTTAATAATATCATTCTAATAAAATTCATTTAAATTCATGCTCAATAGTCCAGTCACTATAAAGGGATAACTGATCCAAGTAAAGGATAAATTCCATTTTACATTTCAATGGTTCCATTTTTGTATTCCCTTACCAAGCTAAAAAAGGTTCAAGTCATATTCCAAATCCTCTCACAATTCATTATATAAATTTATCATTGCCCTTTATTAAGATCCAATCTAAATCCACCCAAGTAGTTCTTTGTCTCGTTACATGCATAGGTCATCGATGGTGTAAAAAAAGGAATGACCAAAGGGTAATTTCATATTGTGGTATCAACCTCATAAAATTTTAATAGATATCATAAGGTATAGGTCATTATCAACAAAATTTATTTAAATATTTTGATTTTTAAAGAGAAATTCATAGAACGAACGCCATGTGAAACAATTGAAACAACTTGTAAAAAATGATACTTTGATGAAAAAGTTATAGACCATGTATATTATACTAGTATAAAAATGTGAATCAAGTATCAGCGTTTGATTTTTGATGGAATGATATAAATCAAAGCAACTTGAAAAAATTATTAATGATAGGGAATTTTTTATCTCATGGAGATAATTCCAAATATGGAAAGAAAAACATATTAAAGAAGGGAAAGGAATAATAAAATGTCATATAGGAATCCAAAATGACGAATGGATCTTGAATCAGATTTCATATAAATAATATCAAATCCATGGTTGAGACAGGAAGGGGGAACACCTCATGAAGGATTTTGTGATTTTGAGGGAAGAGGAAAGGAGGGTTAAAGGTTTAAATATTGGGAGTTAAAGCTATAATTTCAAGATTTTTAAAGTGCTTCATGGATTTCCCACTTGATTGGATAATCAATGTTCCAAATGTTCACGCCAACTTCCTAAGGTGACACCCCCACCCCTCCATGACTAAGAACATGGTTTGATAAACCGTGTGAAGTTTCTGGGCGCAGCGAAAGCGCGTGGGTGGATGTGCCCACTTGGATTTTTGTCATTAACAATGATCAATCTGGGATCAATACGACGATAAACGCCAGTCTCCACGGATCGAATCACAGAAATAGACAAAGAAAGGAATATCCCGAAACCACAAAGTAGGATCGTTACAGGTTTATTATAATTAATTTAATCAACTTAAAAGAAATACCTTTTGGTTGTTCTTTCTTCGTTGATGTTCTTGATCACGTTCTGGTGTGATTCGTCGTTGCGTCGTAGAATCCAACTATAGACTTCCTCTAGCTGTGATCCACATGTGTACCTCGTATTTTAGGACGTCGCCAAAGGATTCTCCAGGTGCTAGCATGGAGAAACCTTTGCTTGCGTTGTCGGCCTTATATCATCTTGATCCAATGGAAGAGGATCTCTCTCGGTCTTGAGAGCGTTCTTGGAGGAAGAGGTTCTTTCGGCCTTGAAATAATTCTCCAGAGATGTTGTGCACAACGATTCTCTTGTGTGTTGGAAAAGAGTTGGGGTTGTGAGGATATTTATAATCGGGTTTGAGGTTGTAGAGTTATGACAATAAATAAACATGGTATGTGTTTTATTTATTTCATCGACTCTTATTTAAAAACCCCATGTCAAATAATTAATTCCTTGACATGCACCCACACTGATTATAATAAATATCATTTAAAACAATATTATATCCTCAAAATCCCAACTAGAAAAACTACACGGCATGTATTAATAAATACATGGAGTGTACTTGTTTTTCATTGAAAACTATACGGCATGTATATTTAATGTACACAACGTGTATATCTTGTTTTCATTTATTCATTTCCTTTCCATAAAGAAAACTACACAGCGTGTAATTATTAATAAACGGTGTGTACTTGTTTTCCATGAAAAACTACAAGGTGTGTAATCTTTAATACACGGTGTGTATATCTTGTTTTTCATTTCCTTATTCCTCCTTTATCAAAACGATTTAGGCTTCCTTGAATAATTATTAAACCACGTATGGTAATAATCTTTATTCTACTTGAGATACTTGAATACACTTAGTGTGTGACCCTCTAGGACACTTTCTCGTTGGCATTAGGCGAGCTTGCCTAAAGTCCAAGATTACTATTTAGAAACGGATCAAGGCACACAAGAGAAAGAATTTGACGTCGCATTGACGTATCACCTCATACGAACACTTACTGTGTAATTTAATCCCTTTTCTCGATATCTCATCAAGCAGGTTTCATGGCAGTGTCATAAACCTATATGCTTGATCCGTCGTTCTTTGACTACCTGAAATAAACTCGTCATTCACACCATGGCCATGGAATTTAATGTGATAGTCCTATTTCAATCAAAGGGCTGATATATCAACTTCCATAAATGGAAGGGACAAATCCTTCCTTGACTTATCCATTAATAACATGTCACTCATGATGCAACCAACGTACCCTACTTCCTGCCAACTATCTGTGTGGCGGTTTTCGTCAGTAAATCTAAGTCTATGAGTCATGACATGAGTTAATGATAATCTTCTAGTCTAAGGACCATTACACATGATCACAGATAGTAATATCTGATGACACCAAGACATGCGGAATTACTACCGGCGGGTCTGTTCTCATAATCTCTCATCTTGGAGATTACTAAGTGAGAACTCCATGAGAGAGAGTCTCGTCTTCTTACGAGTACTCACACATGACGGTCTGTATATTATGTGTCCTATCATAGTATGTCATCCAACCATAGAACTTTATTTAAGAATATTGTTATAGCATTTCAAGGTTCTCATCATAGAGGGGATCTTCCATGACCTTATTAATGCAACAAATATTCGAGGACATTATTATATTATAGTCATGTCGAACAATGAACAATATATAATAAGTGAACATTCATGTTATCAAAGTACAAAATAGTTGGTTCTCAGGACACCAACCCTTACTAACTCCCACTTGGACTATAGCCAACTACCTATGACTATTAGTCCTCTAGACCTCACATGATGATCATGTTTCTGCTGGGTAAAGGCTTTAGTCAAGGGGTCTGCCACGTTTTGTTCTGTGGAAATACTGCTCACTGCAACTTCTTCTCTCGGAGAAAAATCCCTCAAGAGATGATACTTCCTAAGTATGTGCTTTGTCCGCTGATGTGACCTTGGCTCTTTTGCAAGTGTCACCGCTGTAGTATTATCACAATAGAGTCTGATAGGATCTTTACCGCTCGGTACAACATCCAACTCTTGGAAGAAGTTTCGCATCCATACTGCTTCTTTAGCTGCCTCAGAAGCTGCGATATACTCAGACTCCACTGTAGAATCTGCCACCACACTTTTCTTTGAGCTCTTCCATCTCACTGCACCTCCATTCAAACTGAAGATGTATCCAGTCTGCGACAACATGTCATCCTGATCAGTCTAGAAACTATCATCTACATGTCCTCTGATGACTAGTTCCTCATATACTCCATAAACCAGGAACATATCCTTAGTACACCTCAGATACTTAAGGATAGTATAGAATTCCATCCAATGGCGGTCTCCTAGATCAGCTTGATATCTGCCTACCGCACTTAATGCGTAAGCAACATCTAGCCTCGTATATAGCATAACATACATGACTGACCCAATCGCGGATGCGTAAGGGATCCTTTCCATTCTTTTTCTTTCCTTATGTGTCTGAGGACACATTTTCTTGGAAAGATGAATGCCATGTGACACTGGCAACAATCCCCTCTTGGACTGTTCCATATTTAATCTCTTCAGTATCTTGTCAATGTATATACTTTGACTTAGGACTAGCATTGTCTTAGATCTATCACGATGGATCTTTATCCCAAGAATATATGTTGTCTCACCCAAGTATTTCATGGAGAAGCATTTATGCAACCATGCCTTAACTGAATGTAAGACAGGTACTTCGTTTCCAATTAGCATTATTTCATATACATATATTATTACGAAAATGACAGCACTTCTACTAAACCTTTTGTAGACACAAGGCTCACATTCATTCTTAACAAATAAAAATTCCATTATAGCTTCATCAAAATGAATGTTCCATGACCTTGATGCTTGCTTTAATCCATAAATGTATTTCTACAACTTTCATACCTTGTTGGCATCCTTTGGAGTCACTAACCCTTCAGGTAGTGTCAAGTAGACATCTTCCTGGAGGTTCCCGTTAAGTAAAGATGTTTTGACATCCATTTTCCAAATTTCATAGTCATGGTAAGCAACAATGGCCAATAGGATTCTGATGGATTTCAGCATCGCAACCAGGGAAAAGGTTTCATCATAGTCAATTCCTTGACGCTGTCTAAAACCTTTTGCAACCAGTCATGCCTTGTAGGTGCTGACTTGCCCCTCCATGTCCAGTTTCTTCTTGAATACCCATTTATTACCAATAGGCTTTACATCAACTGGAGGATCTACCAAAATCCAGACTTGGTTTTGGTACATGGAATCCATTTCAGAATTCATGGCTTCTTGACACTTGGAAACGTCTGTTCCTTAAACTTCTTCCTTGTAGGTAAGAGGATCATCATTGTCAACCAATAATGAGTCACCATCCTCGGTGACAAGAAAACCATATCGTTCTAGTTCTCTCACCTCTCTCATTCTCTTACGCAGTTCTTGTGTCTCTGGAATAGATTGTTCTTCCATGTTCCTTTGTGGAATCTGTTCTTGTACCAAATCATATGTATCTTGAGCCTCGAATTCATCGAATTCTATCTTTCTCCCACTATCTCTTTTGGAGATGTGATCCCTCTCAAGGAATATGGCGTGTGTTTCCACTATAACCTTTTTGTCTGAGGGGTTGTATAGGTAATATCTCCTTGTTTCCTTAGGATATCCTATAAAGATACACTTTGTGCCTCAGGGTGCAGGTTTGTTACCTGAAGAGGCCTTAACAAATGCTTCACTACCCCACACATGTAAATTCGATAACATGGCTTTGAATTCACTCCATAACTCATATGGAATACCATTTATCGATTTAGTTGGTACTTTGTTTAGAATGTGTGTTGCTGTTTGTAATGAATATCCCCAAAAGGATAATGGAAGATTCGCATGACTCATCATTGATCTCACAATGTCCAATAGGGTGCGGTTCCTCCTTTCACTTGCACCATTCCACTGAGGTGTATAAGGAGGAGTGAGTTGAGATAGAATCCCAAACTCCCGTAAGAAATCAATGAAGTCCTGATTAAGATATTATCCTCCTCTTTCTGAGCAGAGTTTCTTAATATTCTTACCAAGTTAGTTCTCAACTTCATTCTTGTATTTTTTGAACCGATCAAAAAAACCTAACTTATACCTCATTAAGTAGATATATCCATATCTACTAAAATCATCAGTAAAAGTTATGAAGTACGAGAACCCACCCCTTGCTTTAACTGGAAATGGTCCACACACATATGTGTGAACTAATTCTATAAGCTCTTTATCCCTTTCACCATTCCCACTAAATGGGGTTTTGGTCATTTTTCCTTGTAGACATGCATGACATACACCAAGTGGTTTTAGTTCGAAAGAATCTAAATACCCATATTGATGTAATTTTGTCAAATGTTTCTCATTGACATGACCAAGCCGGTGATTCCAAAGTTGGGTGTGGTATGAGTCATGTGAATTTACTTTGTCATAAATTGTCATTACTTGGTTTGTGTAGACTAACGCATAAAGGCCGTTATATAAATGTGCCCTACCAAAACAAATTCTATCTTTATAAAAGTAGCAACATTCATTTCCAAACTTGAATATAAATCCATCAGTATCTAATCTTGATACTGAAATAATGTTTTTAGTAACAGAAGGCACATAATAACAACCCTTTAACACCAAGATCATCCTTGTAGGAAATGTGAGGTGGTAGTCTTCGACAGCTACAACAGCGAGTTTGGCTCCATTGGATGCTTGTAGATCCACCTCACCTCGGTCAATCTTTTTGAATCTACTTGGTTCCTGTATTTGGATACAGATGTGATCACCATAAGAAATATCTAATACCTAATTAGTAGAAATAGATAGATTTCATTCGATAACAAACGCACTTGAAGCTTCCCCTTGCTTCCTTGGATGGGTGCAGTTTTTCTTCCAGTGGCCCTTCTTGCCACATGCGAAACAAACAGCATCCTATTCCTTTGCCTCCCCTTTGAACTTCCTTTTCTTGGAAGGCTTTGAAGAAGCTTGGGTCTTAAATCTCTTCACCTTCCCTTTCCTTTTATTCACCATAAGGACAAAAGGTTTTTCATGCTTCATGTCATTATCCACTTGGCGAATAAGGATAAGGAAATCAGATAGAGACTTCTCAATGTTGTTCATATTGAAGTTCACAACAAAGTTAGAGAAGCTCTGGGGAAGTGATGCAAGAATGAGATTGGTACCCAGTTCTTCAGGGAGATTAAACCCTAGAACTTCCAATCGCTCAATGTAGCCAATGAGCTTGACTACATGAGGCCCAGCTGGGGAACCCTCTCCAGGCTTTCTCTGGAATAGAGCCTTGGAGATCTCAAACCTTTCCTATATTGCTCTCTCCTAGTATAGACCATGGAGGTGCGCAAACATGCTATAGGCATCCATGTCCTCATGAGACTTCATGAGTTCACATGACATTGATGATAACATCAAACATTGAATGTCGAGTGCATCGCTCAAATGTTGATCATAGACAAGGAAATCTTCATCACTTGCCCATGGGGAAGGACGACCAGGAAGTGAGGACTCCATCACGTAATACTTTCATTCATGGCATAGGTCAATCCGAAGGTGCCTAAACCATTCCTGAAAGTTACTGCCAGTGAGGATATTGTCTTTGTCCAGAATTGATCATAGAGAAAATGTGGTTGACGAGTTTGTCATCTTGATTATACAATTAAAAGATCAGATTTATTAGTAATTTCTTGATTACATTTTATGAGAAATAATGAATTTATTAATTCTCCCACTATTTTATCAAGTGCCAATGGCCCTCACCATTAAACTCAGAATGTCCAGTTGCTTTGACATTCTAGTGGAAAGGATCCATATTCCCCTTCTCATAACCCCAACAACGGTTGGTCAAGCTATTTGAAGGTATTTAGGTAGGCAAGTCTTTTCCAACTATGAGATTACAGTTCCTTGATCTGTTGAGTGGACTCCCTAATCCTGAAATCCTGACTTAGATTTCCTCAACTCTTGCCTCCAACATTACATCAAGTCTAGCAAGGGTACTCCTCTTGATGTAATATGGTTAATTCAACCCAAAACCTTTCATAAGGGCTTCCTTTATAAAAGTAAGTGTCCCAACAAGGGTTGGTCAAACACATAGTTTTATTGAGTCTTGCCCTTAATCAAGTAACATAAGGCTTGGTCTGACTTAATATGGTATTTGAGGGATTTTATTCTTTATGCATAGTTTTGCATTATCACATGCTTGTTAATATTAAGTGATGCTTGCTTAAGTTATTAACCAAGTTTTGATAATGTTTACGCATAGTACGGTTTTTATTTTATTCCATCTTTGCATGCTTGTTAATTTTATTAAATATGTGATCACAACACATACATAATAAATAAACCATGCAATTTAGATAGAAATAAAATAATATGGCATGATCATGATCTTCTGTTGGTTATCTTATCCAGTGGTTTTGATAAGCTAACCCTGACCTAGGGAAAACACCTTGAATCGGATGGTTCGTGTTTTGTAGCTCCCACCTGTCCACATTTTTATCTTCTTGCATCAATTTTGCCTCTGCTTCGGGATTTGAACCTCCTCCTCCGGCTTGGGAGATCCTACATTACATGGGTTTTACATTAAAGAAACCATGGGCACGCATGCCCTACATTTTTTTGGAAGAAGGCTCGTAGGCCAATGAATTTAAATTAAAAAAATTTAAATGAAACTATACACTCATACAAAGGGTCTTTGGTCTAGCTCATGATCATCCATGGCATGCAACGACATTTATGCATACTTAGAATTCAAATTCTTTTAATCTTTATTTCATTTAAGATAAGTTGTGCTCGAATTAAATTAATTATGATCTTATAATTAATCAATTCTTTATCTTAAATTACTTTTGGAATTTCCTTGAGATTCTTCTCATCCATATTCCTTGTACGGGTCTTTGTACATTGGAGGAAACCTGGTGAAATTCCATTTCTGGAAAGTACACAACGTGTAGTTTATAATTACATGGCATGTATTTCTTTTCACTCTTTATCCAAAGTACACGCCTGGGATTTGGTGTGTTTTCTGTACTTTGGAACTTTTGGATTACACGGCATATAGATAAATCATACACGGCGTGTACTTCCTTGTTACGTGGTAACCGGCCTAGCGATCCCTTGTATGTGGTACGTGGCTTATCCTTGTACATGGTTTCACCTGGGCCGGAACGGACTACATGGCGTGTTGCTCCAACATACACGTCGTGTATTCTGGTTCAACTCTCCATTCAATTCTGGTCAACACGGTGTGATTAATACTTAGGCATATTCAATTCACATGGTGTGGTTTGGTGGACCAGTGCCGGTTCATTGAACCTGAGTACACGGCGTGTAGTTTTAATTACACGCTGTGTAATCCCGTGTTGTACAGACAGAAAGAGCGGATCCTCTGGATGAGTTACTCTTTTTTATTTTAATCAAAAATTAAAATTAAAAGGCTGTTTCTATTATATGAATCGAGAAACAAAATAGGAAGAATAGATCTCATTTATTCAGATTAACAGAACGATATATTTTGAATTGAATCAAATATAAATGCGTAAATTATCAACAGAAATTAAATAACTATAATCAACATTGTAACCTCCCTCTGATACCATTTGAAGGTTTTGGGCGCAGCGGAAGCGCGTGGGTGGATGTGCCCACTTGGCTTTTTGTCATTAAAAATGATCAATCCGGGATAAATATGAAGATAAATTCCAGTCTCCACGGATCGAATCACAGAAATGGACAAAGAAAGGAAAGTCTCGGAACCACAAAGTAGGATCATTACAGGTTGATTATAATTAATTTAATCAATTTAAAAGAAATACCTTTTGGGTGTTCTTTCTTCATTGATGTTGTTTATCACGTTCCAGTGTGATTCATCGTTGTGTCACATACGCCAAGTGTAGACTTCCTCTAGAGATGATCCACACGTGTACCTCGTATCTTGAGATGTCGCCAAAGGATTCTCCAGGTGCTAGCGTGGAGAAACCTTTGCTTGCATTGTCCACCTTAGATCATCTTGATCTGATGGAAGAGGATCTCTCTCGGTCTTGAGAGTATTCTTGGAGGAAGAGGTTCTTTTGGCCTTGAAAGAATTCTCCAGAGATGTTGTGCACAACGATTCTCTTGTGTGTTGGAAAAGAGTTGGGGTTGTGAGGATATTTATAATCGGGTTTGAGGTTGTAGAGTTATGACAAAAAATAAACACGTTACGCGTTTTATTTATTTCATTGAATCTTATTTAAAATCCCCATGTCAAATAATTAATTCCTTGACATACGCCCACACTGATTATATTAAATATCATTTAAAACACTATTATATCCTCAAAATCCCGATTGGAAAAACTACACAGCGTGTATTAATAAATACACGGCATGTACTTGTTTTTCATTGAAAACTGCACGGCGTGTACATTTAATGTACACGGCGTGTATATCTTGTTTTCATTTATTCATTTCCTTTCTATAAAGAAAACTACACTGCATGTAATTATTAATACACGGTGTGTACTTGTTTTCCATGAAAAACTACATGACGTGTATATCTTGTTTTTCATTTCCTTATTCCTCCATCATCAAAACAATTTAGGCTTCCTTGAATAATTATTAAACCACATATGGGAATAATATTTATTTTACTTGAGATACTTGAATATACTTAGTGTGTGACCCTATAGGCCTCTTTCTCGTTGGCATTAGGCGAGCTTGCCTAAAGTCCCAGATTACTGTCTAGCAACGGGTCAAGGCACCCAAGGGAAAGAAGTTGACGCCGCATTGACGTATCACCTCATACGAATGCTTACTGTGTAATTTAATCCCTTTGTCTCGATATCTCATCAAGCAGGTTCCATGGTAGTGTCATAAACCTATATGCTTGATCCGTTGTTCTTTGACTACCTAAAATAAACTCGTCATTCACACCATGGCCATGGAATTTATTGCGACAGTTCTATTTCAATCAAATGGCCGAGATATCATCTTTCATAAATGGAAGGGAAAATCCTTCCTCGACTTATCCATTAACAACATGTCACTCGTGACACACCCAACGTACACTACTTCCCGCCAACTATCTGTGTGACGGTTTTCGTCAGTAAATCTAAGTGCGCAAGTCATGACATGAGTTAATGACAATATTCCAGTCTAAGGACCATTACACACACTCACAGATAGTAATATCTGATGACACGAAGACATGCGGAATTACTACTGGCGGGTCGGTTCTCATAATCTCCCATCTTGGAGATTACCAAGTTCGAACTCCATGAGAGAGAGTCTCGTCTTCTTATGAGTACTCACACATGACGGTCTGTATACTATGTGTCCTATCATAGTATATCATCCAACTGCATGAACTTTATTTAAGAATATTGTTATAGCATTTCAAGGTTCTCATCATAGTGGGGATCTTCCATGACTTTATTAATGCAACAAATATTCCAGGACTTTATTATATTATAGTCATGCAGAACAATGAACAATATATAATAAGTGAACATTCATGTAATCAAAGTAAAAAACAGTTGGTTCTCAGGACACAAAATCTTACACCGTGCACAGATCTTACGTACTTATTTCCCAACTTATCAACCCCCCCACATGGTTAAGCACACAGTTAGTAGAAACTATGTTCCAACTGTGTGACACACACATTCAATTTAATATGTTTTTTTCAATACCATAAAACCCCCATCATATGGTTAAACAAACTATTCTCATCCTCCTTTGGCCACATGGATGAGCTACACAATAGTTCTAATCATGTTCCAATCATTTTCCCCAATCTTTTGTTCCAAAAACTAGATCTCCTAGATTTGAAAAATCCCCAAGCTCTTCCAGAACCTTATTTAGTCCCTTATGCACTATTATAAGTTTAAAATAAGAGTATTATCAATATTTAAAAGAGTCTTCACCTCCATAAAAATTTTAGATATTACATTGTTGGATTCTAAGAACATTTTAGAGGTTTACAATTATGTTAATCATATATCAAACTACTAAATATTAATTTATGAATTCTATAAAATTTAGGTTCCTTTGATAGATTTTAGGAGGAAATACAAGGAATTTGTTTCAATAATAGTGTTAGAAAATGTTTTAGTACTTCAATGTGAATCTAATTAGTGCTCATATTTTATTTTTTCTAGAAGAGGGATTCATGTGTGAGGTCTTCCATGATTCTTTCTATCTCGAATTTGGTTTCATTTGAATTTAGTATATGTAAGTGATATTTTGTGTGTCTTAATGTTTATATTCCCATAATAATTAATAAACTACCCAATATCTAATATTTTAAGTAGTGTAGTTTTCATTTAATCTTTGGTGGTATTACCTCATTGATGAATGACTTCTGGTATTCACTGATATTAAAATACTACGGTATATTTTCTTCTAGAGTGGTTTGAATAAATGTTAGTGGCGGTGTATAGTGTTTCTTAAGTATTAAGGAATTGATATTTATTCTACTCATGTGAACTTTATTGTGATAGTTCATGTTCTAAGAAATAAGTCACGTAGTGATGCAGTTCTTGGGTCTAGAGATGCATGGGGTGATCTAGGATATTATAGTTTTACATTTGGATAGAGAGAATGTAAGTTGTATGGGTTTACTATATTAGATGAAAAATATAGTTTTCCTTGGTAAAACATTTGGAGGAGTCTTATCTTTTAGATAATCATGTGGTGGTTTTGGGTAATCATACCATCTTTATATTCTCTCCATAGGGATAGTGAGAGGATGATCACCATCAAGTGATGTTTCATGTGAAGTTTTACATTTCATTAGTGATGTGGGGGCTGGTTCCACATGAGTATCATATCTCACCATTAGTATTATATCTTGGTATTTGCAATATGTTTCATGAATTTATGATTATTTTCATGTGTTTAGGGATATTGATGTTAATGGTGGGGTTAGTTTCCCATTATATGGTTTTTTAGAAATTGATAGTTGGACATCATATTCTTGAAGGTTTGTTTCAACCATTAGATGTTCCTCAATGAAAATGGGAGGAAATCATGATAGATTTAATGTAAAGTTTTCCATGATCCTAGGTATTATCTAATTATACCTTGGTAATTATGAATTAGATGTGGAGGAGTCAAGTGTAGTGAATTATTTACCAATTTGTATATGGAAGAGATAGGGTATCTTCAAGGGGATCTGATGATAAAATTTTATGAACATGATCCTAATTTTACCTCATGAGTGTATAAGTTTATATATTGTAATTTAGATTCTCAACTATTCCTTAAAAATTCTTTTCATCCTTAGTCGACTTGTCAGAAAATGCAGACAATCCAAAACCATGAAGATATATTGTGCACATGTGTTCTAAATTTTGGGTTTTCATGAGTAAATCATTGACCTCTTATATTGTGATTATAAAAATATCTATAACTCATTCATTATCATTGACTCATTAAAATATTTGTATATATGGCCTTTAATATCTCTATTTTCATGGATCAAGTATGTAGAATCATTGATTCATATAACTTAGTAAGAGTTGTGCATAAAAGAGAAGGATTAGATGATTTAATAGTGGATAAAAAAATTTCAATACCCTCAAAAGTATTATAATGATAAAATTATGATAACATTAAAGTTTATTGTTGTGGATCATGTGTTCTTAAATTTTTCTCCTTTATGTATAAAAATTTTTCCATTTAAGTTAATAAGTTGTCTCCTCAGTTTATTAGATCTTTTTGAGGTATTGGATTACATTGATGAGTTGGTATATTGGTTAGCTCTCCCTCAAAATATAGATCATATTTTTGACATATTTATAGTTTTTTAGCATCATTAGTATCCTTATAATGACTCCCATGTCATTTTTGGTGATTTTTGAAAATTAAGGAAAATATGATATTCACATAGTGAACTATTGAGATTCAATATCATAAAGATAAGGTTATGTGTGGGAAAATAATTCCATTAATTCACGACTTATAGAGGAATGATAGATTGGAGGAGTGTACATTGGAGTGTGAGTGGTATATTTATATATTCATACACAATGCCATGATTTTTACTAATCTTTTTTATGTTGTCATATTAAAATATTTTTCTTTATGTTACAGTGATTGATTTTTTTTTCTTTTGTGTGATGTGTTTCGGTTTTCTAATATAAATTTTATTTTTGACGTATCTCCAAGGTATGTCTGGGTTGTTTAGTTTCCTTATTTTCCTCTAGGATTATTTTATATTCTTGAGGATGAGAATCATTTGGTAGGATTATAATGTTGAATTGTGGAATTATTTCTATCCCTATAATTTAGGTTTCAAAATTTTTAGGAGTTTTGGGTGGATGTTTAGAAAATGTTTATTAAAAATAATTATAGTTTTAGAAAAAAAATTAGCTATAATATCAACTTATACCGTGAAGGGTAGAATATTTTCAGGATATTTTTCCACCGGTGACGGAGAGATTTTTTTCTTATTACTGTGTAATGGGATATATTTTGTATTAATGAGTTGAATTTCGTCATGGACATTGATCCATGACTGTTCAGTGTGACTCTATATGTTTTGGGTTTACTCATTGAACTTTAGTGTCTACGATTATACTATTGAAGCTACCATTATGCTTCTAATTTTATCTCATGATGACATAGTTTATTAATATGTGAGTACCATTTCACTATGTTGATAATCGATGCACTGTGATTGTCTTCCACGCTTGATCAGGTATGAGGTAGAAGGTATCGGATAACATTGGGATTCTTATAGGTTTAATATTTGGGGAATTATGATACTTATTTCACCATAATCATTCTCATTTTAATCAAATTCAAATCCTTTTTACCCTAACCCCCTATAATTTGGGGAGATCACCCCATAATTATTGATTCATATACTCATTACACTATGAAAACCCCCACAATACTATGATATTATGTATCTGGACTTTTAACATAATTTTGAATACCCTCTATAATTTTATTCAATCTCCATGGCCTTCTCGGAATCCTATGTTATTTTTGGTTCATCTTGGGTTCTCTTTGATTCTATGTTGATTCTTCTTCATAGTTGGATTTTTATGATCTTGATTTTGTAATCTAAGGTGAAATTCTATTACCCTTCCATGTATTATTGTATTTTTCTTATTATTAAAGAATATTTAGTTGAGGTTTGGATTTAATTTTATTGGTTTTGGTGTATTTTTTATGGATGATTGTTTTTCATGGGTTTTATAAATGTTCTTGTGAGTTTGGGGGAGTTTGAACATTACTCCCTTTAATATTCTATAGCAAAAATTGTTGAAGATCTAGTTAAGGTAGGGGATTTTTCTTTTTACTACTTATTTACTATATTGTTATGGAATTAGAATTATTTGGTTTTATTTAGGTAAATAGATACGAATAAACTAATAAATATAATAACCATACATATTTAAATAAAGTAAATTGGATGGTTATATTATTGAGAATTATTTATAATTATTTATCATTATCATATATTATTTATTTCTATTTATTTTGAATTTTGAATTACATGTTATCGTAAATTATGTTGATGTTAACATTTTGAACATGTTTGAAATTGTATAAACAAATTAATTATGGTAATAAAAGAAAATAATGGGAACCTGTGAATTTTTATTATTTGATATTATAATTTATTGAGGTAGCATAAATATTTTATGTTTTTATTTCATTTTTATTTGGATATTATGGTATTTTTTTACTAGTTTTATTAATTTTACGGTGATAGTGGATGTGGTTATTCCTTTTTATTGATGTGATACTAAATTATAAGATGATTGTGTGGTTATATTGTTGTGGGGATGTAGGTGGGAATTATTGTTGTGTTTTTTAGTTTTCGAGAATATGTCATATTTTTTCCAAAATTAATATAAATATTTGAATACTATTTTAGGATATAAATTAAGTGATAGATTTAAAATATGAATTTTTGGTAATTGATGAATTGGTGAATAATGAATTAATGATCAAATTAGATAATGTGAAAATAAAGGGGAAATTTTTATAATGAAATTTTTTCATAATGAATGTAATGTGGCTATTGATTTTCAACCTATGAATTGGTAATCAAGTGATAAATTTGATCTTTTGTTGTGTAAATTGTGTAGTTTTGGTATATTTCTCATGATGGGTGACTAGAGGTGGCGGGGAATGTTTTTATGAGGTGGAAATATATAAGTGGCTATAGAAATTCATAGTTTGACCCAAAGTGTTGGTCGGAGTGGAAAACCCAAGAGGGGGTGAATTGAGTTTCCAATCCAAATTTCTATTAAAATTTATTTAGGAAAAAATTCCAAAAATTATAAAATATACCTAGTTAACTAAAATTGTAGAATTTTATAATTTTATCTTTCGAAAATATTCTCAAAAGTTTGATCAAAACTCGGTTAATACAAGATTAAAGATTCTTTATCTTTTGAAATAGATTTACTTGTATCAAACACAATATATAAAGCACTTATTAAAGTTAACTATAAAAGTAGAGTTTTATAAATTATTTTTGAAAAACAAAATCATATTTTTTTTAAAAAATAGGGTATACCAAAATAAGAAAAACACACAGTTGAATAAAACAAGAGGTTCGTTCTCAAGTTGAGACCAAGTCCTATGCACATGTAAAATAACCAATAAGAAGATGTTTATTAATAAACAAATTATTCTATAACATAGATAGTATTTTATAAAAAACTATTCACAAACAATCCATACTACATATCCACTTTCACAATTCTTCATGGGATAAAAAAAATAACAACTGCATGTATGAAGTCCAAGCTACACAACCACTTCTATTATTTCTATGGGATATAAAATGTAATGAAAGGTAGAGAGATTATAAACATACTCTTCAATATAGTACAAGATTTTGTTCTTGAAAAATATACCTATTACCACAAGAACAACTCAAAATGTAAGAAACAAATAGTAATAAAAGTGAAATAATTCAATGTTTTTGAGAATGTAGTTCTATTTTTCTATGCTTGAATTTCCTCTTCTTGATTTAATATTTTTATTTAGAAATTATTTCAAAGTTGAAAATATGTTCTCTAATGTTTCATCTATGTTCTAGTGATAATATAGTGTCATAAATGTTCAAAATAGAGCATAAGTTCATATTTTTCATTCATGGACAATTTATAATATATACATGTCACAACTCCTCTATTTTTATCTGTCTTAGTTATTCTATGAAAGAAAAGTATTTCTCAAAAAATAGCCATTGAAAAATCATCATTAGAGATCCTCTTACTTCGGAATGAAATCTGGGATCATTAAAAGCTTCTAACCCTCATTTAATTTTTCATAGAAAAGTAGATGAATTAATATATTTAATAATATAATAATTACTTTTAGATATAGTCTCTTTAAGTTTTCTACACAGTATTTCATGGTCACTTCAGTACTTTTGTGATAATTCATGTCAGATTCTTTGATAGGTTGTACGGTTGATCAATTGAATGTATAGTCAATCAATTTTTACTTATGTTTGATCACTTTATACATATGTTTGGTCACTTTATACTATTGGTTGATCACTTGAACTTATGATCAATAAATTTATACTTATGGTCGATCACTTTATACTTATGTTCACTTCCTTGAACATAAATATGATCCACTACTTTGAAAAATTCTTACTACTAGCCACTATCATTTTATCTAGTAATGTGGTTTATTCCTTACTTTTTCAAAAATTCACATCCCACATACGATCACTTCCTTCAATACGCATTCACATAGAAATAAATGTATGTTTCATCCATCACTTTTTTAGATTTATTATAGATGCATGGTCTCTTCCATGTGGCTTTTTGATCAATCTGTGAGTGTGATAAATTTTCTACGGTTGATCTGTCAGGCATACGGATGATCCATTTTCCTTATGGTCGATCCATGGCTTTGTGAAAAACTTGATCACTACGGTCACTCAATTTTTCTTACGGTCACTTTATTCCTTTTCCATATATTAGACACAGTTGATCTGATGGTCATGCAATCAATTATGCACTTTTCTAAATTCTCTTTCCTCAAACTTATAGTTGATTTTCTATTTTTTTAATCTTCATAGTCAATTTAATAATTATGAAAATTTCCTATATTTTCTAGAAAACTAATTCTATTACATAAAACATAAGATAGGTTAGAAAAAACATAAACATGATTTTTTATTATTAAAACAAAGAACTTATTCACTATGCCAAAAAAATGTTTATCATTTCTAAAATATATATATCTATATACATATATTCATTCATTGTATTTTATATTATTTTTTATAAACCACCACCCACGTCTCATGTCCTTATTAATGCCCATTTTAGGATTTTTCATCCCAATGTTTTAATTAATATCTTGGATAAGGGTAATAATTATTTTTTACTACACCCTATTATATAATCCCTTAACCAGATGTGGTATAGGCTATAATTTCCTTAGGTGATGATATGTTGGGATGTGATAGTGATGATACTGTATTTATTATATGAGTTCATAGTGGGGGTATATTGAAGGATGAGGGGATGAGGTTGATGTCATTTATAATTAAATACTCTACCATGATGAGTTTGAGGATGCATGGTAAAGTGATAGTGGATATAGTTGTAATGTTGATAAGGTATGTGGTTTCATATATGTGGTTCTATTTGTGATGTGGTATGTGGTTGTGGTTATGTGGGTATGGAAGGGAAGAAAATTTTAGAATGTAATCTATTAGGACATGAGGGTGGGGAAGTTGTTCATGGGTACCTTTATATTATTTATTATCATGCTTATTTTATAACTATATTTCCATGAGAATTTGGTGGGTGAACCTTGGTGATGTTGAGTGGTAGATGAATTCTTATAGGTAAAGAATTTGTTTTGCTGTTTATTGATAGAAGATTTAGTATTCTTCTAAAACATTTATAAAATAATGTTTGAATAGAATACTATTGGGTATAATTATATGGTCACTCCTTTATATATATATTGATATCCTATTTTTTCAGATATGCATTATGGAGTTGGTGATCAGGCTTGGAATTACAAACACAAGACATAGAGTTTGGTTATTATTCATGAAGTTTTTATCATAGGAGTTTATTTTTGATATTTTATTTTGGAGGCATTTATTTATATATGACATTACATGCATTGTGGGAATGGTTTTATTGTATATTATATAGATTTTATTGGTTGTCCTATTGTATGTTTATTAGATTTTTGTGGGTAATATCTCCCATATTTCTATTTTATACCCTCAGTAATGGTCACCAACCCATGACCTGTAGGAGGCAGGATTTGGGTATCACACATCAATTAACTATTGAACCATGACAGGTTGTATTGGGGATGCTTCATGAAAACACACACACACACACACATACAATATAAAAAAATATAAAAAGATAAATACGCAATGCATAATATATATTTATATATATTTTAGAACAAAGTATACAATTATATATACATATATATAAAATACATAAAAATTTTATATAAATAATATATTTACATAAACACTATGAACAAATAAACACACACACACATAGTAACATTTACATGTATAGGAGTGTAAGTGTATGTATACACCCACAAACACTACATAAAATATTTATAAATATATATATATATATATAATAATCATTTAGATACAACACACATATATATACATATATTATAAACACAATATAAAATTATATATATAACATAAAAGAACATATTAAATAGATATTATTTATACATAAATCGTATGAACATATAATTATATATATCAACATTTTTATATATATAGTATAAATAATATGTATATATATATATTAAAAGTATTTATATAAAATACATAAAAAGGTAAATACAAACATAAAAAACATATTTATTTATATGAAAATTAATATATATACATAAATATATATATATATATATATACTTATATGTGTGTGTCTATATATATTAATCAATATATATATATATCTTTATGTATGTGTGTTAATATATGTAAATATCAATATATATATTTGTGTGTGTGTACATGTGTATTTATTTTTGTATGTTTGTATGAATGTATATAACAAACACACACACACACATATATGTAATCAACCATAATGAATAATACTGATAAAAATCGCGTGGAATGAAGCAATATCGAAAAATTTGCTTGATTTTCATTAAAAACACATTAATAACATAACCAAAAATAAGTGAACCATATAACAAATATTTAATAATTATTTTAAGAACGAAATCAAAGATCACAAAGAAGTTGTAGAAGTTCATATAAATAGTGCATGTAAAGGAAGGGGAAGAGAAGAATAAGGGGACTTTTGGGGTTAAATTTGAGTGACCCTTTCTCAAAGTTATAATACAATTTGTTAAAAAATGGAATCACTAAATTTTTTGATTTTTTGGTATTATTATTCATGAATTGTGTGCTATAAATTTAATGAGTTGTAAATGGGTAATGTTATAAATGATTATAGATATTAATTTTCATGCATTATAATTCTATAAAAAAATACTCGTGTCAATATTTATCATAGAGTGTAGGAGAAAAATTTAGCTATTTATTCTAGGATAAAAGTGAGGTTTTCTTAGAAGAAGACTCATGTGGTTTTCTCATCATTGAAGGGTTATTTAATTATATTTATGATTTTAATTTTCATTGAAAAGTTTGTAATATATATAAATTTTGTTCATGGAATGAAGCATGAATAAAAAATTCTTGGATCTCATCTATGGTAGGTAGAAAATACGCACTTTTTTATATAATATAAGAAAAATGTAACTTAGTGTTGGATTCTTAATCTTCAGAAAAATATTAAAATTTTAAGCTAATTTTATTTTGTCTTATTTTACAATAATTTTAAAAATAACCTCTAAATATTATATTATGTTCTTTAGGGTATAATTAAAATCAAACACACACACACTGCACACACACAGGCTGAAAAGGTAGGTCATATACCCTCTAACCAAGGGATGACCCACCCAACCTGAAACTTATTACATTGATGATTTATGTCCCAAAGGCTCATTGGGAATGGATTCCTTTACATATCATGTAGGTCCACTATTGGATGGCCCAAAGACCCTGATTGAGTTCTGCCTGAATCACTACCTTCCCATCAAGCCTATGTCACCACCCCATATTGATGGGCCGAAGGCCCTTGTGGGACATATGCCCAAATCGGTGATTCGAAGGCCCAAATGGATGAATAGATGTGGATATAACTATACTTCTATACTACCAACAACAGTAAACTGAAAATCTTCATCCATTGAGATTTGATCATGGGTTTCATGCAATCTAATAGGGTGTGTTAACCACTCATCCACCTTCCCAACTACAAAAAATCACCTCTAAATATATTAATTCATAAAGCATTTAAAAAATATTTTCAATTAAATTTATAAATCAAAGTTTCCTCCCTCCTCCTTCATATAACATTAAATGAATCCTTCATATCTAACACTATTAGAATGACCTATAATTATATTTACATGCCTTCTCAAACATTACTGGACTCATTTTATCATTACATACCATCCTCCCCCTACCCCCTCTCCTCCCATACTACAAGTCCCCATGAATACCCCTCATAACTCTCCAACTCTACCAACTCCCTAATGTCTTCTCAACCCAATCCTTAATCTCAAGCACTTTAATGAATATTCAATAATATTACCCTCATGGAACACCAATCCATTTTCCTCAACTGCACAAACATTCAATATCGTATCCAATATGTGAAAAAAATTCTATTAAATTTATTTCCACTTTTTAGGTTTATGTTATTTTATAAAAATAAGTTTCTTAATGTTTTTACACAAGTATGAATTTTAACTTTTTTTATTTATTTATTTTAAAAATTATGCAATGTGTGGATTTGATAATTTGTAAAAATATTGTTTATTTTTAAATTTTTCATTTGATTTTATTTTTTATATGTATTTTAAATAAAAGAATAAAACCCATTTATCTTTTTTGTAAAAATCATTCACTTAAATTTTGATTTTTGAGCATGGTATCAATATTAAAATCATGTTTTAAATATGAATTTTTTTATATAGTTTTATATAATATTATAAAAGGTTTTGTGAGTGGTAATTGAATAACTATATTTGAGCTTAGAATCCTTAATAAATTTATTCATTTAATATTCATGTGTATTTTATTTTAAAAAAATTTAAGTACTATTTATATTCGATCTATCCTAACTGGATTCAATTTTATAGGTGGTTGATTTTTTATGATAAGGTTTATAATGAACTCAATTGATGGTAAAAGATGTTTCCAAACAGTATAACGTAACCATAATTTTTTTCATTCATATATTAGAATTTAAACAATTATTATTATAAATATTTTTCAAATTTTTTATATTATAGTTTAAACTATTCCCCATGTGAGTGGGTTTTGACCATCATACCACAGTAGTTGAAAATAAAATATTATTTTCAATACATAATAATATATTATTTTTAAGACATGTAAAATATTTACTTAATGTTAATCATAAATGTTTAATATTTAGAATAAGATAATATGAATAATTTTCTTATAGAAATTAACTATATATAACAAAAAAGATATGGATATTATAGTTTTTATGAGCTATTGAAATTGAATTCTATTAAATATAATGTTGTTCAAAAAATCCATTTAAAAATTATAAGTATATATAATTTCAATTACTTTAAAATAAAATCAATATTAATTTTTTGAATTAAAATTTATTTGTATTTCTTATAATAATATGTTATATTTAAATAATTCAATGAAATTATTTATATTTTATTCTATAGTTTAGTTTATAGAATATTATAATCAATACAACATCAATTTTATATAAACCTTTTTTGAATCACAATTTCTTTAATAAAAATGAAATGAGTTTTAAATATAAATTTTAACACTATTAACACTGATGGAATCTAAATGAAAGTCAACTTGGAAAACGCTAATTTTAACAATGATATAATTTAAATAAATGATTATTTAAATCATTTTTCAACCTCAATGATGTAATGAAGTATTTTATCACTATATTTGGAAATAAATTTTATATATACATTATTTCCAAATTTATGGTATCCTTAGGAATAGAATCTCTTGAAAATGTAAATGGGTCAAAGTTTTCTAGATTATAGATTCAAAGTGATTATAAAATTATATTATCAGTTTTTTAGAAAATTATTTTCAACTACAATGATATGTGTTTTCATGATATTTTTTTTTGGATGCTCCAAAAAATTAATTCAATATTTTTTTTGTAATATCCTAACCTGGAACCACCATCCCCGATCTAGAATGCCACATGAACTCATGCACACCTCCTCATATGCAAGACGATGTTGACTAATAGTGATGCTCTAGATTGGATAGTGGGGAGACTATACCCTCTGTATCATGTCATAGAGAAGGATAATAATGAAAAATAATAAAAGAGTGAATAAATAATCAGAGAAAAATATAGAATATAAACAAGTGATATTAATATAAAAATATATCCCAAAGTGGTAAGCATGTCCAGAGTATAAGAAGCAGGTAAATACAATTCAAATAAAAAAATATGTGGGGTACTCGGGTTCTATCCTAGTCCACTCTTTCTCTATGCTCCACCGCTCGACTGTCCACCATACGTCCCTTTCCCTTCATCAGATCTCTGGTCACTAAATCTACAAGGGTACCGAAAATACTGAGTAGAGTGTTAGTAAAAGACTCAGTAGGGCACCACCAATATGGATAACCTGGTGACACATGCCTATCATGGGGTGTAGAAAAAACATTTATTTACTAAGTTAAAATATAGTATAGTGGTTAACCTAGGTTGTCTCCAGAGAGGAGTGCTCAAAAATAGTGTTTTTCACTTAAAATTAGAGGATGAAGTGATATTTTTTTGAAATTATTTGATTTTGAAAATACAAGAAAGAAACTAAATAAAGTAAAGAAATTAAGTATAAGTTTTAAAAAAAATTTAAAAATGATGCGATTTAAATCAGTGATATGAAATTTTGATCTTGTTAGGGCTGATTTCTCAATTTTAATGTTATTATGGTTCCAGTTTTATTCAATCCTCTTCTACTAAGTCGGTTTAAGTTATATTTAATGATGGATTCCTATCACTACCTTAGTAAATAGTGATGGTAAGATTAAACCATACCAATATATTATATTAGTCTAATCCCCTTCCTATGTGTTAAACAAATGTAGTAAATACCCTCAATTGGGTTAGGCAATTCTCAACCGGGTCTTATTTATCCAAAACAATTAAGAATATTCAATACCCCTGCCACACATACTGATGATCGTCGAGTACTTCAACACCAATCCCTGATCTATTACATAGTATATAGACCAGAACCTAGTGGAGGGAGATTATGAACATTTACTAAGGAAATAATAACAATAGAATATTAAATCAAATATAATCGCATAAGATAATAAAACTGTTTATTAGAATTTGAAACCAACGCTGCAGAAGAGAGAGAGTTTTTAATTAATCAAATGAAAGAACTCAAACATTATGAAAGATAAAACCTAAACTTCCTCAATCACTCATAATACTTACCCCATCATGGTAAGGTTAATTGAGAACAATGGGGAATAATAAGGCATTAAAAAACTAAGAAGAACAAAATAAAGAAAAGAAAGAACATAAATTTTCTTCTCCAAAATATGTCCACCAGAAAGATATCTTAGGTTATCTAACAATATCATAAAATAAAGCTTATTCTTATTCTTATAAGAGTTTAATAATATAATTGTCCATTTTCCCACGAAGTTTCAAGGAAATTGGAGCCATTTTGAATGAGTTATGGCCGACTTAGTAGTTCTGACATTTTCTGGATTCCAATCACCATTCCACAAAACCTAATTTTACCAGTTTAATGGTGGGTAAATGAAATAATTTATCTATTTACTTTAATGTGACTCTTCCTCATCAAGTTTTCCTTCTAACCCAGCTAGAATAACCCCATGTGGTGTTCGGTATCCTGAGATATGGATTATTAAATCAAGTAAGGTCCAATCTGTCGGCTAGAATAAGTGTTCACATTGACCCATTTTGTTTGGAATCTTGGAGTTCTAATTGGATTTGGGTCCTACATACTTATTTGTATTCCAAAAATCATGTCATCCTAAATGAATTAATCATGTGAATTGGATAAAAATTGTAGTATTTATTCTCAAAATACAGAGGAAATATAAAACTGTTTAATGTCCAAAATTAACGACTTTTCACACTTAAGATCAAAACTCACCAAAAGTCATAAAATGATCCAAAGAAGCTCAAATTGGTTAATTGTAAGGGATTAAATCATTGAAATTCATATGAATAATTATGAAAATATGATCTTTGTCTCATGGTGTCCTCAAGTATAACATGTGTATTCCAAAATAATAATAAATAAAAGAACTGCAAACACACAATCCAAAATAGAGAAGTAGTGCGCTAAGAAATCCGCCACCAAACCCTAGGCCATACCTACTTTGCCTCTATGCTGGATTGATAATAATGTAATGTTTTAAGGATAATGGACTATCATATGGTGATCAGAATCCATCTTCGAATGGACTAGAACATGTCACTTGGAATCCATTTCTAATTTTCAATAAGAACATGAAATGATAGTACACTCGAAATCCCTCCCCCATAAATGGCGTGGAATCAAGTCACATACCATCTCATGGATCTGAATATATACTCATTTCAAGGTTCATGCTCAAAATCTGCCACATTTCCATGATGATTTATGTTAGACCACTATATCATCATGCCCCAAACAGACTTCCTTGTGTCAGGCCTCTAAGTCATCATTCCCCATACTTTATACACAATTCCACCATCATCGTCATCACATTCCATGCCCACACTCCCCATCCAAATACATAAATCACACAAAGGTTCACTTATCTCAAGTAATAACACAACATATAAGTCAATGGGAACATATATCATGGAGTAAATATATAAAATTCATGCATATCACTGAATCATGAGTACATAATATCAATATAATAACATGTGAACATATCAAACATGACAAGAGGCATACTAATATCATTAATAGAAATCATATATCACAATATATATCATATCTATACACAGACTAACATAAAATCACAATAAATCATGTAGTAAAGAAAAACATAAATAATCATCATGGAAACATGTGTAAACAAGTGCCCAAGAGGTTAAGAAACTTATAACTATGGGTGAAATAATAATTTGATGATAAACATTAAAATATGATTTTAATTTCACCATCAAGAGAAGTTTCATAATAATCAAATATTTTATTAGAATTATCATTATCTTTGATAATTAAAACATTCAAAATAAGAATTTATTTAAATCTAAAAATAATACCTTGGTTCCTTTAAAATGAAATTTAAGATTAAAATTCTACTCATCTAGACAAATCCAATGGCACCAATGGAGCGTCAATCCAATCAATGTAAAATAAGATATTGAGTAGATAAGTTTAGAATAAAACAATAATAAATAAATTGTTAAATTAATAAATGATATGACCCATGTCAAGAAGTTGAAACTTTCTTTTCAAGATACTACCTAATCAAAACTTCATAATTAAACATTATGGGACTAGATCAATGATCATGATGGGTAACCTCATGGGAAGCTTCATAGGGTGTGAATGAGTAAGGATAAAGCACATTGAAATAACATGTGTTGGAATATGGGGATAGTAATTTTTTTGATGACCCATTAGAGCATGTGGGTGGGCCTAAGGTAATAGACTATTTGTTTGTGGGGAAACCGGTGGTACTTGGCAGGCCAAGACTCGATGACCATATTAAGGTGGGTGTCTGTGATGTTAGTGAGGCCTTGTTATTACAATTTTATTCGATGATTGAAATGTAAAAAATTGACATGAAATCATATATCACTATAGTTGAATGTGATAAGTGACTTTATGAAATATTTGATGCTTCATGATCATGAAAAACTAAACATTGGATTGATTTTTCAAGAACTTATAGACTCAATTATTTCATGATGTCCAATATCACATTTATGGAAAATAATATTTTACCTAAAATAAATGATGAAATAAAGATATATTTAAAGCTTCATGATCTATAAATTTTTAATCAATATTTATTGATCAGTATTTTATAGGATTAATGTTCCATAAAATATCTTATCACTTTGTGTAAAGGTTATGAATATTTATCTTTGGAGTTTTTCAATGTTAAAGGGTATTTTTTTAATTTAATATCTTAGGAATAATAATGGAAAGTTAATCAAGTAAAAAACACCATAATTTATTTATTGTTCCATGGATTTTAGAATGTGATATTCATATTAGGATGGATATCTAACATTTATGTGAAGAGTTTTGAGTTGTAGGCTAATAATTGTTTTTAAATTAGAATGATTTAAAAATTCCACATGTGTGTTTTTAGTTTTTAGATAAAAATATCATTTTATCATGGAATATGATTTTAAAAACATCTTTGGACCAAAAAATTAATCCTCGAATTAATCATTTTCTAAAAAATGAATGTTTGGTTAATTTTAGAGGATATTTAATATCCATACATTTCATTAATATAATAAAATAATTTATTTAAATAATTTATTTACATGTGATGTGTTTAATTATGTTTCTTTTATTTTTTGAATATTTTTTTATAAAAATTCAAAAAAAAATTGTTTCAGTTTTTTTGATTACAAGTGTTTCATATCCACATTTCATGATGATTTTTCCTTTTCTTGTATTTTATGTTTGTCTTATTATATTCCTATATTTTTGAAACTATCTAGTGGTTTATTTTTACAATAATGTGAGGTTTATGTGAACCTTATGTAAGGTGTGAGCTACTCTTCTATTTCTTCTTTTTGATGTGCATTTAATATTATATATAGTTTCTTTTACTTTTATGTATAATTTTACTTTATGCGGGAGTGTACACTAGAAAAGGTATTGACCCTTATGCATCCCTTGGTGATTTTGGATGGGTAAATGTACAATGATAATGGTAGGAGACCTTATATATTGCTTGATTTCATAGGGTTACCCTTATGTATCAGATCATTGTGACCCTTATGTTTAGTGAACCTTACATATTCCTTAGTCAAGAGATGACCCTTTTGTATCAACTCAAGTCAACCCAACATATATACAATTTTCCACAATAAGATCCTTAAGCCTCAAAGCTTTTGGAGTTTATTAAAATGAAAATTTATTACATGAGAATCTTTTTTGAACATATGTCTCAGTATTCTTAGGTCTAATTATTTAAATGAATTTATATTTTTCTTGAGGACCAGCAACATGGAGATAGATATAGAATCAAATAGAGGGATAGAAATTTCGAGTTCCCACTAAAGAGAGAATTTGATAACCAGGGAGGTGTTTCGAAATAACTCACCATCATTGCTCCCTAATTATTGTTCTAATATAGATACCCATTTTATAAGAGAATCTAGGATAATGAATATTGTGGTAGTTTGAATCATTCTTTTCAAATATTAGTATCATATTCTTGGTGTAGGACTATGTTTTTAAGAGTTCTCTTCCCATTTTATTTCTCGAGTATGTGTATTAGTATTTTCTTCTATTTGGATTCTCTAGGGTGTTTGTGTGACATGAATTTATTTTTACTTTGGGTTTTTATATATGTAATTTTTTTTTATTTTTTATAATAAAATGTTGTAATTTGGTATTATTTCCATTCATGTAAGACTAAAATAATCTAAAGCATATAAGTATCTTTTGTTCTTTACTTTTGGTGTGGTTTTATTTTCTCGTTATCTACTTCTATTTTGGTATTCCGTTATTTTTTTCTTATTGTGAGGTTATAAAATGATTCAATCCCTTTTTTTATTTCTATTGAGTGGTTATATGGTGATACACAACCTCTTTCTTTGGTGAGTTTTTTGTTTTTAATAGATACCCCCCAATATTTCCTATGAACTAAAACACAGATATGGATTATATCAACTCCATGATACTTGAGAAGTAGTGTTTTATTTATGTCCAAAATTATTTCATTCTTATTTTTGGGAATGAAATATTACCATCTTGACATTTAAATATACATGTTATCTCAAATAGAATCATTTTAATGTGAATTATAGAATCAAATCTCTAAATTAATTTTTAATGATAGAAGCGTGAATGTGGTAATATTGAGGAAATATGTTCTCAAAAACCTTGTTAATATTTCATGTGACTTTTTATCATCGTATTTTTATTATAATATTTGGGATATTATATTTGTAAAATCATACTCTTATTTTCTCATGTACTGTTTATAGATTCCAGGTAACACAGAAACTCAAAATAAAAACAAAGTATATTGTAATCAAAGTAAATAAGTTAAGAAGTTAGATTATATTCCTTGAATTGTTGTGATGTTGATATTTGATAATTGATCGAATAATGTTATGACGATATTATTATTGGTTGTAACTAAAAATGATCATGCACTCTATCATGATCCAACCCACCGAAGGCATCTTGGTTGATTGAAGGTTGAGTCGCAGCTAGCCCAATCCCACCTCCATAGGCTAGTGGTTAGTGAGAAGTATAGATAAGGTATAACAAATATAAAAGTATTTTTCCTAATTTACTTATATGAATGAACACAACCATCTTCATGAAGAAGTGAATAAGAATACAAATAAAATACCAAAACATCTAGAGTAAAACCCATTCAAGAAACAACCTTTAGGGAATTCAAAAGAGTGAAGCATTACAATAAAAAAGTAAAGGGGAAAAATAAATTCCCAACAATAAAAGATGTCCCAACCTGAAAACAGCTATAAAATAAATGTTGAGAGATCTTGGCTTCGTATCTTCAAGACCTGACCACCATACACTGCAAAATACACCTAGGTATCCCAAATATCCTCTAAAATAAATTAATACCTATCCACCATCTTCATAAGACATGATATGTGTGGGAAGATACTATTTATGGTTGAGTATATACATAACTAGGAGTATGCCTCAAAAAATATAGGGGGAGAAATAAGAGACATGATAGAAGTAGTCATCTCAGCCCAAATCAAGTGAAAAACCCCATCAAAAAAGATATATATATATATATATATATCCTAAAAAATAGTATGAGAGAAAAAGGGGATCTCCATATCACATCCCAACCTAGGATGATGAGTCTTCCAGTAGTTCTAAAATTTCTATTAACAAAGCCCTCTATCTCATATGTTTGTCCAAATAAGTTGTGAGGATAGTCCACACACCTCCACTCCACAACACAATGGGGCATAATATAAAAGTAGTGGAATCATTCTCTGATGCAATAGTAGGTTTCCACTCAATACGTAGAGTACCCAAGTCATGATACAACAGGAGGGTGTCAGTCAATAGGTATAAGACCCATGCAATGATATAATAATATGGTTCCACTCAATAGTTAGATGACCAATGCCCTAATATGATGGGAGGGTTCCACTAAATAGGTAGAGGACCCATAACCTAATGCAATAGGAGGGTTCCAATCTATAGAAAAATTACATATTCCCTTATACAATAGAAGTGTTCCACTTAGTAGGTAGAGGACCCATAACCTGATACATCAAGAGGGTGTCACTCAATTGTAGAGGACCCATACCTTGATATTAATGGATGGTTCCACTAAATAGGTTGAGGACCCATGCATGAGTTTGACAGGAGTGTTCCACTGAATATGTAGAGTAATCATGACTTGATATTATTGTAGGGTTCTACTCTATAGGTAGATGATCCATTCATCGATACGACAGGAGTATTCCACTCAATAGGTAGAGGACCCATTCTCTGATACAATGGGACAGTGTCACTCTATAGGTATAGGACCCATGAATTGAAATGATATAAGTATTCCACTTAGTAGATATAGTAATAATTCCCTTATACTAAAATAGGGTTCCACTTAATATGTAGCGGACTCATGCCTTGATACAATAGGAGGGTACCACTCAAACCAGTATGAGGAGTATGAGGGATTTCCATCCTTGGTCTCTCTCTAATCAACCTTCTTGATCACTTTCATCATATAACACCACCAAAAATATTTTAATGATAAAACAATCTCAAATAATATCTAAAAATACACAATTAAGGCCTCCATTACATTTTATGTGAAAAATACTGAAGATAGGCTACTCACAGGCCAAAATATGAGTCAAAAAAAGGAGATACGATAGGTAAAATATTATCAAGAAGTAAATGGAGTATAATTAGTCCACATAACATGTTTACCCAATCATAAATTATACCAAATCCACCCCATAATTAGTCTTTTTGGTCATGTAATAATACACAATGTTTGAATTTACTACAAGGCATCTGTAGACCACCCAGGGCCTACCTGTGGGATTCTGACTATGGTCTTGTACACTATCCATGTGAAAGTACATGGAATGTTTCTAGCCATTTCCATATCCATATACTCCTGGATCACATGTTTGGATTCCATCACTAGGTCACACAGCGTGTCGGGTTCCCACACGATGTGTAATATATAACTCACATTGAAACCCTAGTCATGTCATCTAGGGGACTACACAACGTGTGCTCATCCCATTGCATGTCATATGGTCAGGTTTTCATATAATATACAAAATACTTACACAGTTTCTATATTAATCCTTAAAATTAATATTCCACCCATTTAACCACCCAAAATTTGTGGAATTTCCTTTCAACATTTGATTCCTTCCCTCCAGTGGCTGGAAATCAGATCTCGATTCTTCACTTGAAGCCATCGATGCCTCATGCACCTACTATTTTCACTTCCAATTGGTCCCTAATCCTAGATCTCCATGATTCATCACCCACATCCCTCTATCTATCCAGATCCATCCTCAATTAACCAATTGATTCATTTCATGTGAATCTATAATGAATCTAGGGGGTTGATCACCCTAAAACCATCATGAAAAATTCAAAATGTTACCCCATAGGCCAATGGTAAATTACATAAATAATGATGGTGGTTAAACACCATAAAAAAGGTAATAAACATAGTTGTACACGAGTTCTCTTACAACAATTTCAAGTCAATAATCTAGGGTTAGAAAAAAAATAATGAGAAGATAAATATAATAAATAATTTAATTTGATATAGGGTCTAATGTGAAGGGCATATAATCACCAAAAAATGATATTTAAATCAAATTCAAGACTAAAAAATTTAATCAAGAGGGAAGAAACCATAAATACTAAGTCTCACCTCCATTTAGATTGATCATTGGTGATGAACAAAGTTTTCAATGATGAAGGGGACCCATTTAGTTTGTTGTGCTTCGATTCAACTTTATCTTGTTTTCATTCTTCATTTGATCACAATTCGCTTACGAATATTCATGAAATCCTAATATCAATGATCCCATGGTTATGAAGATAACCCTGTATATTATTCATAAGCACGTGTTTTAGAGGGAAATTAGTTATGGGTATTTAATGAATTAATTAATTAAATTAAATAAATAAATAATTCACTTAATATACCTGACAACAGTTTCCTCATCTGAACATCTAGTGTTGGCCAACTTTATGCCACTCTTGGGGTAAACCCCACATTCAAGATTCAATCATGGTATCAAATTTTTATATGAGACTCTATTTAGTAGATATTCAATTATTTCTGAAACATGATCATGTGTGATATAAAATATATTTAACATTTTTATAAAATTAATTTTAGGATCACCGAGCCTCAGAATAATGAATTATCTCAACACCTAGATTTGAAAATATTTATTTATATATTTAAAAGTATTACTAAGAAAAAAATATAGTGTATAAATTATTCACCCCATAAATATTTTGTTCAATGAAAAGTACAAATGAAGAAAAAAGGTGAGGATACTGAGTATGCATCTGGCTCTCCAACTCCCAAGAACCCTCCTACATGCTGCTATGATGCCCCAACACATGAACCAATGGAATAGTCCATCCATGCAAGATACTCTCCTTAAAATCATTAATCTCCATTGGGTACTTCAGGAAGGTGGCTCTATCCTCAATGTCCAGTTAACCTTAGTCAATAATGTGAACAGGATCATGCATATATCTCCTCATATATGGAACATGGAATATATCATGAACCCTCTACAACTGTGGGGGTAAGGCGATGTGGTGAGATACTTCACCAACCCGTTGTGAGATCTTAAAACTCAAGGATATATTTCTTACCTCGATGAATCTCTACAATCTTCATCATGGGGAGACTCTCAAAAAATTGTGGTCTCCTTTCTTGAACTCCAAGGGCCTATGACGTAGATCTATATAATATTTATTCCTTCTCTAATATTTCCTCATTTGTTCATGGATAACCTGGACCTTTTCTATCATCACCTTCACTATCTATGGCATGACCATAGATGCCTCACCGATCTCAGTCCATCATAACGGCGTCTTGTAGGGTCTCCCATAGAGGGCCTATAAAGATTCCATGATGATAGTGGAGAGATAATTATTATTATAATAAAAATATACCAAAGGTAAGTGATCCTGCCAGATCTAGCTAAAGTCTAGAACAAAATCCCTTAGCATATACTCCAACACCTTGATAGTGTACCTATTCTTCCCATCCATCTCAGGGTGAAAAGTTATAATCATACTTAACTGGGTTTCAAATGCCTTTTACAAGCCTCTCCAAAACTGTGACATGTAACATGCATTGTGGTTGGAGATAATCATCACGGAAGCCTGATGGAGTAACAAAATCTTTCACATGTACAACTAACCCAAACTCTCCAAAAAACTCTGCTCCCTGATAGAATGGAAGTGAATATACTTGGTAAGTTAGTAAACTATCACTCAGATAGCATAATCGCTTATCAATATCCAAAAAAAAATCCCTATCACAAATTCCATCGATATTCCATCCCATTTACACTTCAATAACTCAAGAGTCTGCGACAAACCTTCAGGAAATTGGTGCTCAATCTTCACTTTCTAACATGTGATAAACTGAGATACAAACTCAGCCATTCTCCACCACATGACACCCCACCAAAACTACCACTTATTGTACTTTTATATCCTCCCAAAACTGGGATTTATATCCAATGGAGAATTTTGAAACATTTTTCATCACCTCCCCTAAAATGGCGATTGGAACCACCATCTTTCCCTAGTAATGGATTTCATGATTCCATCCTTTGCATAATATATATAGTGAATCTTATCAGGATATATAGCCACATAAGACCTCACATTCGATTCCACGCAACTAATCCTCCATTACAAGATTAATAAACAGGTGAGTCAAACCCATTGAATAAATATAAGTTGCATCCCTCTCCTCTACTAGGGTCAGCTTCAAGGAATCTAACTGCTCAAATTCCTCCTCTACCAAGAGAGATTGGGACTTCTTACTAAGGGAATATGCTACCATATTTCCCTTCCTAGAATTACAGAATATCTAAAATTCATATTCCTATAAGAAATACATCTAGTGACTCTATCTCAAGTTTAGGTCTCTCTGTATGAATACATACCTAAGACTCTAATTGTATAAGTAAACAACAAAGTGCTCTCCCAAAATATAGTGCCTTCATGTTCTCTGAGTAAAGAATACCTCTAGAAACTATGGTTCCTAAGTCATGTAGTTATTCTCATGGGGTCTTTACTGCCTCAACCCATAGGATATCACTATTTTACTCTAAATCAAAACACACATGATCCCAAATTTAATGTCATCGTAATGAACTACATACTACATAACCTTCACTGGTAGTCTAAAAATAGGATCAATTTCTAACCTTAAATCCTAAAAGGCTCTTTGTCACTTATCATTCTAGGTAAATAGACACCCTTTCCAAATCACGATGGTGAAAGTGGATGAAATCCTAGAGAATTCTTCCACAAACCTCTTACAGTACCCCCAAAATATAATAAAACTCCTCACCTCTAACACTCTCTTAGGTGGCTCCCAAGAAATCACAACAACAATATTTTATGGGTCCATAACTAATCCATTCTTAGATATGACATTCCCTTGAAAGTGAATCTTATGGATTGAGAAATGGTAATTAGAGATATTACCATAAATATAGTTATCTCTAAGAAATTATAGGACTATTCTCAAGTGATTTTCTTACTCCTATAATTTATAGTACTTGATTATGTTTTCAATGAAAAAAAACAAATCACTCTATATATGGCTGGAAAATACAGTTCATCATAGCCATAAACATAGTAGGGTAATTTATCACACTAAAAGGAATCACAAAGAACTCATAGTGTTTTTAGTAGCATCATATTTCTATATTTAGAATATTAGGCTCAAAAACTCTCAAATGGTTGTATCTGAATCTGATATCATTTTTTGGGAACCATCTCTCACCCCTCAATTGATCAAAGGGGTCATAAATACTCAAAAAAGAACTAATTGTTCTTTATTTTGTCCTAATTCAGGTGATGATAATCTACATAAATATGAAAACTATAATCCTTTATTTTCATGAAAGAAAACTAGAGTTGGATAGGGGATATGCTGGGTTTGATAAAACCATTCTCTCGTTGGTACCCCAAACTACACACTCAACTCCTAGAGCTCGATACGGGACTTCCGATATTCCACTGAAGATATTATAGTTGTTATAGGAATCGATTCGATGTAAAAGTCAATATCACACCTTAGAGGTAGTCTCAGAACATACTCAAGGAATATTTAAATATAATCATCCCTAAATGAAGGAATCCAGATTCCTAAAGAGCCTGTTGTGCCAGGGGATAAACTAGAAAACTAATGCGGGATGTGTTATATCTTCCTACTCATAAGACCCAATTTCTTCACCATGAGATCTGTCTCCCCCAAAAAATATAATCACATACCATCTGTCTAAATGTATTTGACTCATCTATGGTGATAATCAATCTAGTCTGAGACCATGTGTAAGGACCTAAAATGTTATAAATAAAATTCCACTTTTGATTTAATTAAATGTATTATTATGTAATATGGTTATATAAACACGTGAACTTACTTGGTTTTATTATATTCTATCATATTTAAAAGACCATTAAGAATATTTACCATTGATAATATATTCATTGAATAGTGACCACGCTATTAGTATAAATATTTCATTTTAACAAATCCAGTTGACATAGAAAAATGATGTGATGGCCTCAACTAGTAGGATTTTACACAATGAATCCCATTTATTAGACCTTAGAAGGGAGATATAATCACTAGGATTTACCCTTAACCAATATCAATATGATATCCAACAACTTAAGCATGAGAAAAACTATTTATGAGAGAAGTTCAAGCTCATCGAGATCACGACCCAAACCATGTACGCCGAAACACCCCATGAAAGTCTCACTATCGTGCACCTTAATCTGAGGAAATTTTCTGGTGTATTAAAGGGGAACGTATCAAGAAACTATAAATATAAGTATATACATTATTTTATATATAATAATTAATATATTTTCTTCCAATTATTTTTGCATTATATTTTTTTATTTCGATATAATAAAAAACAAATTGTATTTTTGGGGTAATATTCAAATTTATTTTAGGAATTTATTTTTTATGAATAAATAGATTTTAAAATAAATATTATTTTAAGAAAATATTATTATTATATATTTTTTGTTCAATAGAAATGATTATATTCTCTTTATAAAGTAAAATGATATTTTTATAAGGGATGGAAAACTATTATTGTCAAAAAACCCAGCATCTTTCAATAAATGAAAATTAGTATTTTAAAAGTAAAAATTCACATATTTTGAAAATTATTTAAAAAAAATGAATATTATTTTTTTAATAATAATATAAAAATTATACAATGGTGATTTTTTCATAATTTTCTAAGACAGCAGAATTTTAGGCTAAAAAATAAATACAGTATAAATATACTCTATGTATTATGACATCATAATGACCGAAAAATGATGTAACAAATACTATAAATTGGATAAAAGACCAAATATATGTTTTCATTAAAAATAACTCAATTTTATGTATATATGGTTAATTTTATAAAGCCTTTATGAATCCTCCAAAACCATTAATATATTTTAATGTTTGAAAATCATTTCTTTAAGAGTATGACTCTCTTTATCATAATAAAGGGTATTATTTTATAAATTTAGGCCCTTGAACTTATAAAATAATTAAAACCACTCCTATTTTTAATAAAAAATGGGTAAAAACCTTGTTATGTTTTGTGTTTTTGGTTATTTTATTTTATAGAGTCCAAAACCTATGTTTGAGAAATAATAAATAAGTCCCCACTAATTTCTATATAAACCCACCCAATTTACCATTTATCTTCACTAAAAAAACATTTTATGATTTCCATACTCTTCTATTCCCTCTATATAGTCCTCTTAATGTTCCTTGATCTCTCAATAATCCCCTCTCGAGCATTTAGAGTCACACACTCAAGTAAGGGATCTTTTCTTTTCCCCTCTTTATTCAACTATCTTCTTTACCTTATATATATTATCTTAATTTACATATGATGTGATTTATTATTCCATATACCCCTTATTTTCCAATTTATTTAGAAATTATTATATCCACATTTCTCTCTCATCAAAATTTTTTTTTGAATTTTTAAGCGATATCGTTATGCTTCCAAAATTGCACCGCGATTTTCCATGACAAAAAAAATGCATAGTGAATACCATACCCATTTTCTATAAATGTTATTCACCTTTATACACTTATAAAAATTTTAATTGGGACATAAATTTAATTATTCCACACTCCTTTATTATGGAATAGATTATTAAGATGAATGGATCCATGTTTTATGATCTAAGTGCCACACTTAATCATGAGAATGAAATGAAAGTGATGGGTGTGCCCAGAATTATATAGAGCTCCAATGCATTAGGTAATTTTTAGTCTCATGAGACATCATGTTGGTATATTGAGTGAAACTTATTCATTTATGGGATCTTTCTCATCATGATTTCTTGAAGGTTATATTTGACCTATGTTTATGATGCAGTGTTTTAAGTTGTTTACACATTTCTCATGTAATGATTATATTTCTATAACTTGTCTCATTATTCAAGTATAAGATTCATAATCATTTTATACACCATTTATATTCCTATTTTATTACATGTACCACTTTATTCCATGTTCATTACCTTACTGGGATTTATATCTCACCCATTTCATATGTATGTCCCAAAATTATCCCATGCAATTTTAAGTGAGCATGTTAAGGAATTTTTCAATAAAGATAATGTTTTTCATGTTTTAAACTCCTATGTAATGTACCAAATTCTAAAATAAACTATAATTATCGATATTACAGGTTTTATTAAGTGTAATATGATGTAACAAATCATGTGATAATTTTTAATAGTGAGTATAGTTTTTATATTTGGTATCAAATGAAAATTTCAGTTATTTTTTGGATTACTATTAGAAAACTCTAGCAGAAGGCTTAAGGATAAAACAATGTATAATAAAACATCCCCAAATTTTATTAATTATAGATTATTTATATTATGAATAAAATATATTAATATATTGATATTAACTATGGATTTGGTTCTATATTATATGTACCTTGGGATAAAAACTCTAACAAGGTGCATCGGGCCTAAGTTGACGTAACATGGAAGACGACAACGGGTCTTATTGTACACCTAGTTTGACACTTCTGAGGGGTATGCCTTGGTAAATTTATAATCTTATTACAAAACATTATTAATGGAATAATAAATTCCCATAAGATTATATGTAATTAAATAGATCATGGATAACATATATTGATGCCTAGAAATTCACAAGTTAAAGAAATACATGTAATTTATAATTTATCTCTTTAATGTCATTAGATTCCCCCTTTATGTGTTTAATAGTGTAGAAATACTCATCCCTAATTTTCCTTTTATTCTCTCCATTGGTCATAAATATTATTAATAGAGTAAAAAATCAATTCGATGGGAAATGTGATGACCACCCCAATGAGATGCCCAACCCGATGGGTACAAGAATCGTGAACTTTATTATGATACTCTCTTAGTTGAATCAGGTTCAGAATAGAAACATGGATAAAGAGGAGATTCCAAATCCCCCTAAGAATTAAAAAGATATAATTTAGAGTTTTATGTGACAAAGGCCTCTAACTTTCAATGGATCATCTGATCCCTTAATCATGTAACAATGGATCAACTCCAACGATAAGATCTTCTCAATCCTTCAATGTTTTGAACCTGATAAAATTCTACTGGATTTTTGTCATATGTAGGGAGAAACTAATTAATGGTGAACTTTGATCAAGAATATAAAGCTTTAGGAAGAGATCAAATATATAGGGTGGAAGGAATTTTGAAAAAAAATC
This sequence comes from Viscum album, assembly GCA_963277665.1. Lineage (NCBI taxonomy): Eukaryota > Viridiplantae > Streptophyta > Magnoliopsida > Santalales > Viscaceae > Viscum > Viscum album. The sequence continues at coordinate 601,324,992 of OY728155.1, read as the reverse complement.
TATAAATATTTCCCTCACACTCTCTGTCTTAAAATGGAAATTTATTTCCTTTCCCTCATGCAAAAAATACGATGAATCTATCAAGGAAAATGAGGAAAACTTCAAAAGACTTTCATGGTACAACTTCAACTTTTTAGTTACCCCTAAATAAAATATTGGCCAATTATTTTGTAAGAAAAAACAAAGTATATGAAAATCCCTAGTGATCCATGACTTTGATAACTATGAGGAAATTTTACGATGTTCCATAAAAGTCAAAATAGAGATCAGAGAAACTAAAGTGTATCAAGGGGATAAGAATCTAAAATTAGATTTTAATTTTGGTGGTATTATGGGGAAATATAATGGTGCTAATAAATTTCAACATCCCACTTGACAAAGGTGTGGAAAGATGAACCATGAAAATTGCCATAGGGTGACGAGGAACTACTTTAGGTGTAGGAAAAAGGACATATAGATAAAAATTATCAACGAAAGAAACTGTCTAATGAAATGGAGGAAATGAATGATCTAGTAAACCCTCAATGAATTATTTATTTCTAAAACTTTAAGGAACCCAGACACTTTTCAAAATAATGCACTAATCCAAGGGTTTATGTTGACAACCAACAAACTCCAATGTAGCAAGGGAGATATTTTTCCATCACAACCACCGAGGTGGATCCTAATATTGAAGTGGTGATAGTTATGATAATTATTTATTCAAGGATAGAGAACATACTTTTTTATTATGGTTCTATGAATTCCTTCATATCATTAATGTTTAGTAGAATAATTAAAACACTACCAAAAAGCATGAAAGTGGAGTTATTAGTGAAAACATAAAATGGGGAAATTATTGCATCCTGAGTTTATAACTCCTAAAACATCTCAATTTGTGGGATAAAATTCCCAACGAACCTTTTCATACTCTATTTGGTGAAATTTGATGCAATTTTGGGTATGGATTGGATTTCCAAATAGAGATCCATGATAAATTCCTAAGATAAATAAATCACTCTCTGTATTGAGAATCGACCCCAGATTCTGTACAAGTGGAAGGAGGAGGATGAGTCTTCTTTAAAACTAACATCACAATAATGAATATTATTTACCTATGAGAAAGTTTATCTAGCTCAAATAATTGATTATAAAGAAATAATCATCCTCAAATCATGACTATTGTGAGGGAATACGTTGATGTATTTCCTGAGGAATTATATGGTCTTACTTCTAGCCAATAGGTTTAATTTTGAATCGATATTATACGAAGTTTTTTACCATTATCCAAGTCTCTGTATTGAATGGATATTTTTTAAATTGAAGAGCTGAAGAAACAACTAGATAAGAATCTCAATAAAGGGTTCATATTCCAAAGTTATTCATTATGGGGTGCAACAGTCCTCTTCACTAAGAATTATGATGGTTCCATGTTCCTTTCTATTGATTTTAATGAACTTAATAAGATCATGATAAAGAAAAAGTATCCTCTTCCTTGGATTGATGACTTATTTGATTAGCTATGTGGAGCACAAAACTTCTCTAATCTGGATATACAGTTGGAATATTACCAATTTTGGGTGAAGAAGGAAGATATCCCCAAAACTAATTTTTGTATAAGGTACGTCCACTATGGGTTCACAGAAATGTCATTTAGATTCACTGATTCTATAGAAATATTTACATAATTGATGAATAGAGTCTTTAAATATTACCTTAAAATTTCACAGTACTCTTTATAGATGATATTCTAATGTGTTCTAAAACCAAGGAGGATAATGAAGAGCATATTAGAACTATTCGAAATTTTTAAAAGGAGAGGCTTTATGGAATTTAAAGCTAATGTGAGTTTTGGTTAAAGGAAGTATTGTTCTTGAGGAATATCATCACAAGAAAGGGGATATTTGTAAACCCTTAAAATACAACAGAAAGTGAAGGATGGTTGAGGCTGACATATGTAACAGATATCCATAGTTTTCTTTGGATTATCTGGGTATTATCATCAATTTGTGAAAAACAATCATGATTTCCAAACCCTCTAACCAAGATAAATCATAATGTAGTAAATTTTTCTTGGAATGATGAATGTAAAGAGATATTCAAGCAATTGAAAAGGATTATTATCACTACCCCTATGATCATACTACCCACAAGTGGGTAAATTTTTTTAGTATTAAGTGATGCTTTAAATAAGGGATTCGGTTGTGTGTTAATACAGAATAAAACAGTCATATACTATACTTCAAGGAATTCGAAAGTTAATGAATAGAACTACTGAACACATGATATGGAGTTGTATATAGTGATCTTCTATTTGAAAATATGGTGACATTATCATTTTTGGGGGAAATATGAAATATATATGGATCAAAAAAGCTTCAAGTATATATTCACACAAAAAGAGAATAATATGAGCCAATGAATATGGTTAGAGCTAATGAAGGACTATAAATTCTCAATTCGCTACCATCCTAGGAAATAGAATAAAATGGTGGATTCTATAAGTAGAAAGGATCCATAAATTCCATCAATGATGAGAATTGAGAAAGATCTAATCATATTAAATTTTGAAGGTTTTGACTTGGGAACCATAAAGAAAGTAAAAAAATCAATCCTTTCATAAATTATTTCTAAATCGTCCCTTGTCAAGAGGTTAAAGGATGATCAAAGAGGGTATGGGGTAATTCTAAAGAAAGTGGAAACTATAATGAATGTTAACTTCTCAGAGTTCAATGTTAATTAAGAAGGAGTTGTATGATGTGTGTTAGACTTATGGGTACCATCGAATCCTGAGTTAAAGATAGATTTTTTGGATAATGCACATAATTTAACCTTTTCTATCTATCTTAGAAGAAAAAATTTCTATTGAGATCTCCAAGAACACTATTGGTGGGACAATATGAAGAAGTAGATCACTGAATATACATCAGATTTATTGGTATGTCAGCAAGTTATTTATAAAAGGAAAAAGTCTAAGGTGATGATGCAAACACTACCCATACCTTCATGTAAATGGGAAACCATCACCGTACACTACTGGAAAAACGGCCTATACGCACGGTTCAAAACCGTGGGTATATCCCCCAAAACCATGGGTATAGCCTATACCCACGGTTTTGGGAACCATGTGATGGAAAGGCATCGGTATAGGGGTCTTAACCTATACCCACAGTTTTGGAGAACCGTGGGTATAGGGGGTGTAAAATGTGTCACACTGTTGTTCCACTGTCGCCCATAACAGACCCCACGGTTTTCAAACCGTGGGGATTTAATTCAAAAAATAGGCGCCTAGGGAGTTTTGAAACTGTGCCTCCCTCAATGCCCCGCAGCAGCGCTCCACCATCGGACCAACCAGGCTGTGAATTTTATCTGTTATGTATATATATATCTTCTTATATATATTAATATAATCCATGTTGGGTTTTAAAATTCAAAAAACGATATTACGGGGTTTCGAACCCTCACTTCCCGCTACTCCTCGCGCCCGTACAGAACACCGGACCAACCGAGCTATTAAGATTATTTGTTATATGTACATATATCGGCGTATATATATTAATATAATGGGGTATTTAAATACAAAAAGCGCATCCATGGGAATTCAAACTCTCGTCTGGCAGTAAACCTCAAATCTGCATTTCACTAAGGTTCCAACCGAGCTGAAATTGTTACTTGTTATATATATATTCATCTGACTATATATATTAAAACCGTCTGTGAAAAAATTTATTCCCGCCAAATATTTTTTCGTGTCCCGCCTAATGTTTTTTCCCCGCCATAACGCGGGAAAGCTATACCCATGGTTCTGGAGAACCGTGGGTATAGGTCTTCCAAAAAAATACTGCAATACCTATGGTTATGAAGAACCGTCGGTATAGGTCTTCGAAAAATACCCTATACCCACGGTTTTCTCCAGAACCGTGGGTATAGGTCTTATTGGAAAACAATACCCAGGGTTTTTTGGCACAACCGTGGGTATATCTGGCCTATACCCACGGTTTCGGAAAACCGTGGGTATAGGTTCCCATGCTATCCCTATACCCACGGTTTGTTGCAAAACCGTGGGTATAGACCTATTTTCCAGTATTGGTAGACTTTCTAACCAACTTCTAAAGACATATAGAGGAAACAATTATATTTTTATTATGGTGGATCATCTTACAAAGACTGCACATTTCATTATGATTCAAGAGGATTTCTCACTGGATCAACTTTCATGGATATAGATCAATTAAGTGGTGGGGATACATAGAGTGTTGAAACCAAGGTTGTTCATTGCTATAAATGAATTATGTTTTGTGTCTGTTGTAAATCCTCACAAAAAAGATTAGTGATTTTCAAAGAAAAGGGATATTTCAAGTAGCCAATATTTTTGAAAGTGGCATCATTTCCAAGTGTTCTACATATTTTTGGGGTATAAAATTTGGAGGATGGATTTCAACGTGAAAAGTGGTTTTTCTTGAAGTATTAATTAAAATTTGGAAAATTCATAAGTTTTTCGAAGGTGGGTTTCATGAGTTTTTTTTCAAAGGCCTAAATAATTCTAACTATGTGCTTCACAATTATGATGGGCACCATGAATGGAGATGGTGTTCTAAAAAATTATGATAATTGGAGCTTAACAGTCATTGATTAAAATATCTATGATTAAGATGAGCGTTGTGAAGGGTTTTGAAAAAAGGATATGAGATTATGATGAGCATCATGATCATAAAATTCCCATAGATATTCGAAAATGAGGGAGCACCATGAAGATGTTTTTGAAAGATCCATAAAATCCCTGAAGATGTGGTGAAGCTTCTCGAATATCCAGACTATAGATATGAGGCTGCCTTTCTTCATTTAGGATGGAAAATTTCAGAGAAAAGGTGAATCGCTCTAGTTTCACAAAGACAGGAAAGATCCAAAATTTGATTAGAGAATCCATATTTCTATGCTAGGTTAAGCATCGTGAAAATACTAAGTATTAAATGATGCTAATGATTTTGATTAAAGGGTCATTTTTTATGATAGGTTTTACCAAGTTTACTTTTTGAGCTATGTGAAGGAGTTTGTTCTACGAAAGAAGGGGTGCTTCGTGATGATAGGTTTTACCATGTTTACTTTCTGATATTTGTAAAGGAGTTTGTTTGTGAAGGAAGGGGTGATTCGTGAAGGCAGTTTGTTCCATGAAGGTAGGGGTGATTCATGAAGGCAATTTGTTCCATAAAGTAAATGGAGTTTCACAAAGGAGCTTCATGAATGGTAGTTTTGAATATCAATTTTTAAGTGGATTTGGCTTTAAAAGTGAATCAACTTAGGTAAATGTTTCAATAAGAGTCTGGTGATAAGTCAGGGACAAAGACTTTAATACCAATCCATTAAAGCAACCTTCAAGTCAATAAAATGAGTTAGACTTCTCTCAAAGCAGTGAGCTAGAGGGAGTCAACAGAAGTGATATGAGAGAAACAGTGTTCTATCCCTAAAAAATTGTAAAAGTAGTGAACCTAGGACATAGTAACTATGTAAAAACTCATGTATTTAACATCTAGTAAAGATTTTTAGATTTTGGTATGACCAAAAATTTGTCGGCATATGTTCTGTGGAATAGCCCTTACTGGTAAACCAAGTAAAACTTAGGTGTTTTCTTTTATCATGTGAATTTTTTATTACTGAAATACTACAACATATTTGTTTAACAAGTTTATACCAATTTGGGAACAAGATACATCACTTTAGAATAAAAATGTGACACCCACATCTCATGGTACTCTTATTTTCTACATGGAGTACCACTATAGATTCTATCAGATCGAGATTTTAGATTTACCATAAAGTTTTGTAAGAGTCTCCAACACACTTTGAACACTGGGTTGAAGTTTAACATGGATTATCACCCAGAAACTAATGTAGAATCTAATTGTACTATCCTAAAACTTGATTTCCTACTAAGAGCATGATCAATTGACTTCAAAGAAGGATGATAGAAACATCTTCCCTTGGTCGACTTATCTTAAAACAAAAGTTTCTACTAGAGCATCAAAATGGATCCCTATAAAGACCTTTATGGAAAGAGGTGAAAAACACCTACATGTTGGGATGAAGTTGGGGGATGAAAACTTATAGGTCCTCAAATGGTCAAGGAAATGGTGGAAAAGGTTAAGATCATTTAAGAGTACATCAAGGATACTCAAAGTCGACAAAAGAGATATTCTAACAATCATCAATGAGACCTACAATTTTATTTTGGAGACATGGTATTCCTCTTCATATCTTGATGGAAGAAATTGATGATATTTAGTAATAAGGTAAATATTAGTCAAAGATATAATAACCCCTTCGATATCCTTGATCGCATCAGAGTGGTTTCCTACCAACTAGTACTCCCACCTAACCTATATAAAGTACATAATGCATTACATTAATCTCTCTTGAGAAATTACATATCATTCCCATCACATGTACTTAATATATAGGTGGTACTTTTAGAGAATGATCTTTCCTACAATACACAACCAGTGATGATCTAAGATTATAGAGACAAAGTTCTATGAAATAACCAATGAACCTGGTCAAATTGCTATGGAGAAACCACAAGTTTGAAGAAGTGGAATTGTAATTGGAGGAGGTGATGAAATAGATTCACGCTCATCTTTTTTACTGTGTAAAATAAAAATTTAGAGGGAAAAATTTCACAAGGTGGGTATACTGTAATGACTCTAACTGTTATAAATAAAATCCCCCTTTTGACTTAATTAAATTAAATATTATGTAATATGGTTATATAAAACACATTAACTTCCTTTTTATTATTATATTATATTGGATTTAAAGTACCATTAATCATATTTACAATTGATTACATAGTCTTTGAATAGTGACCATGTGATTAGTATAAATATAGGGTTTTAGAAAATCAAATTGATAGAGAAAAATGAGGTGATAGACCCAACCAGTAGGACCATACCCCATGAATCCCATTTATCAGAGCTTCTGAGGAAGATAAAATCATTGATATTTTACCTTGAAAATTACCAATCTAATATCTAAAAAATTAAGAATTAGAAAAACAATTTACAAGATAAGTTCAAGCACACCGAGATCACGACACAAACCATGCACGCTGAACAAACCCATGAAAGTCTCATCACCATGCCCATTACTCGTAAGGAATTTGTTTATGTAATAAAGATTTATGTATCAAGACCCTAGAAATATTATTATGTACATTATTTTTTATAGAATAATAAATATATTTTTATCCTATTATTGTTAATTTATAAATGATTTTTATTTTGATATCATAAAAAAAATTGTATTTTTGGATAATATTCACATTCAATTAAAGAATTTATTTTGATGAATTAATATATTTTTTAAATAAATAATTTTTTAATAAAATATTATTATTAAATCATACTGATTAAAAATAAATTATCATATAATTTTTTTGAATTCAACTGTAACTTTTATAAGGGTTCAAAAACTCTAATTGTCAAAAAACTAGCATTTTTCAATAAATGTCAATTATTATTTTAAAAGTGAAAATGAAAATATTTATAAAATTATTTTTATAAAATGAATACTATTTTTTGAATAATAATTTCAAAATTATTCAATGGTAAATATTTCATAATTTTCTGAGAAAAACGAATTTTAGGTAAAAATTAAATACTGTATAAACATACTTTGTATATTATGACATCATAATGACCCAAAAGTGATGTAATAAATACTATAGATGGGATCCATAACAAAATATTTTCTTTAAATTTAAAATAATGTGATTTTATTTTTATTTGGTTAATTTTATAAAGCCTTTTTGAATCTTCCAAAACCATTAATATATTTTAATGTTTTAAAATCATTTTTTTAAGAGTGTGACTAACTTTCACATAAGAGTGGGTATTACTTTATTATGTTCGGAACATTTACATATAAAATAATTAAAACCACTCCCATTTGGAATAAACCATGTAATTTGTTTTTTTTATTTTATTATATTGAGTCCAAAAGTGGATTTTGAGAAATAATAAAAAAATACCCACTTATTTCTTATATAAATCCACCCAAGATCTCATTTATATTCACTAAAAAAACTTGTAAAATGTACTAACTATTCCCTACCCTCTTTATATTCCTCCCAAGGTTCCCCAATCTCTCAATAATCCCCTCCTAATCATTTGGAGTTGCACACTGAAGTAAAGGATCTTTTCCTTTCTCCTCTTTATTCAAGTATCTTCTTTACCTTATGTATTTTATCTTCATTTCCTTATGATGGGATATCTTATTCCATATACCTATTACTATCCAATTTATTTCAAAATTATGAGATATCCCTTTAACTCTCATCATCCCATTTTTATAAATTTTTAAGTGAGGTTGTTATGCTTCCAAAATTTCACCATGATTTTCCTTGCCAAAACAATTGTGTAGTGAATACCATACCCACTTCCTATCAATGATATTCACTTTTATACACTTAAAACTATTTTACTTGGTACTTACATGTATGTATTCCATGCTCCTTGAGTGTGGAATAAATTATTAATATTAATGAATCCATTTAGTATGATATATGTGGAACACTTAATCATGATAATGAAATGAAAGTGATGGGTGCGCCCAAAATTATATAGCTCTCCAATGCATTGGGTAATGTTTGATCTCATGGGACTTAATTTTGGGATAGTAAGTAAACCTGATTCCTTTATGGGACTTTTTCCATCATGATTTTATGGTGGTTATCCTTGACCTATGTTTATGATGCAGTGTTTTAATTTGTTGCTATATTTCCTATGTTATTATTATAATGTTATATCATGTCTCATTATTACTGTTTAAGATTCCTACTCTTTTTATTCGCCATTCATTTGCATATTTTCTTACATGTACCACCTTGTTCCATGTTTATTCTCTTACTTGGATTTATTTCTCACCAATTTCTTATGTATTTCCCCAGGTTATCCTATACAATGTTAGTGAGTACATTTTAAGAATGTTTTAAATAAATATGATGTTTTTATTATTTTAAATTATTATGTAATGTACCTAATTTTCAAAGATACTAGATTTCTAGATCTTATAGGTTTTATTAAGTGTATCCTTATATAATAAATCATGTATAAATGTGTAATAAATAGTAGGGATTATATACCTTGGACACCGAGTCCATACCCAATATTATGTCATATGGTGTCATCATGGAATCCAAGAGGTCCCATGAGAAAAAATATCCACTAAAAAATAACATTCACTACTGAAAAATAAACAATATTAAATAATTATTCCTTATAATAACCTCAATACAATGATGCTTGGATAAAGTGTCAACTGGAAGCTCAAGCTCTCACTCCAGAAGTATATTAATTAATCACTTTCACATGATTCTACTAGTACTAAATCAAAAGTATAATAAACATAGATCATACCTCCAGTCATATTGTGAGCTACCAGGTCATAAGCCTCTATAGCCAAAAAAATCCCACGACCCTAATAATTATCTCCTTGATCCTAACATGGGACTTATAGTGGTGGTGGTGTAAGGATATCATAAAATCATCCACCACCTGAAGCCACTTTTGGATCCCCACTGTCATCTCTTCTATATCAACCTCCCTCAAGGATTCCCTAGCCACACCTAGGAGATCCATGATCATGATGTTGTCTCTATTGTGGTGGTCTTTCTATTGTCTACCTACCCTTCTCTGCACTTTGAGTAGGTTTATGTCATGTGAAATTTACCTTTAAAATATTATCACTACCCCTCTAAAATTAGTCTTGCTCCTCAATGTGGTCCTTATACTACATAACCACATGCATGATTTTGAAAATGAGAAGATCTCATATTCCAAGACCCTTTTGTCTAGATCCTAATAGCTGTTATGGATGAATCATTCCTATGACACCCACTACCAACTCAAAATGCATGGAGACTCTATTATAGGAAAATATTTGTCACTATAACCTAATCTAACACTCCACCATATTTGGGAATTCATAGGGGCACCACACCGGCATAAATTTCTCTATGGATACCCTGCTCAAAATTCCATGCCTAGAAATAACCATCTTGAGCCATTTCAATTGAGTATTATGTAAGTTTAATGAAACTCATATCATACTCAGTAACCATCATCCCTCCCTACTACATCCCAAAAATATCCTAAATATGAACTGTGTGAAACAATAAGGGGTAATACTTCTCATGAAATAACAACTAGAAGTCAGACCATGGGAGTGACGACTCATCGTGCATCTTCATGACTAAACTCCACTGGTGCCTAGAATATTTATAGAGAAGGATGGATTCCAATGGAACCATTTGATTGTTCGGGCTTTAAAAAAGTCTAAAAACTCATATCACTGACTTAAGACAATCCTCCCCAGTATGAGGATCTAGCTCACTATGGAACCTTATCGGCCTATGGCACTAGAACTCCTAGAGTGCGCTAAGCCTGTATGGATTCCCATCATGCTCCACTAGTATAATATTCCTTTAAACAGGCATAGGTGATTCTACCTAACCCCATGTAGGAAACATATCATGAGATGGCCCCTGAACTAATGCCTCGTCACTCATCGGATCGTCATCACAATCTTAAATTGGAATCCGGGCGAACTATCTTTATGGAGGAATCCTGAAAATTTAGTCAAGTTGTACCACAGTCAGATGAGAATATATATAGTGAGATAAATCAAGAAGGATATTCAAAGTATTAAATCTTATATAATGCATGTACTAATGTTCCATGAAACCAATGTCTCTATATTCTGAGTTGACAAGAAGGTTTTCTAGTCCTAGTGAATGGATACGTTAGCCGTTGCACCAAAATTGGGTTTCTATGGCCAGAAATATGCACTTGAGACACTTTGACACTCTTTCCCTATGTTTCCAACCCAACCTCATATAGGGTAAAACTCCAAACACCATCCTGAGGTCAAACCGCCTTTGATTCCAATCTGTCATGACCCAGTCCACTAGGGCCTTCTGAACCAGTGAAAGACAAACTTGTAACTACCCTAATCCATCCTCCATAGGCCATGTGGTGGAAAAAATTATTGATAATAAACAACTAATACGGGAGTTCTTTGGATAATATACTTGTATGCATACACTCAACCATCTCCATGAAGAAGTTCTGGGAAAAATAATAAATCATTGTAACATCTAGAGTAAAAACCATGAATGTAACAACATCTAGGGAATAAAAATGAGTGTAATAGTGTAATCTAAAAATTAATGGGGAAAATACACAACCAACCATAAAATATATCCCAACATGAGAATAACTAGAAAATAAATTTTGAGAAATTTAGGATGTAAATATCTAATCCCTGTCCATCATACACGATCAAACTCACCTGGGTATCCCTATACTCTTCTAAAATCACTATTGACCTATCCATCATCTGAATAAGACAAGACATTTTTAGGAAAATACCATGTAATGGTGAGTATATATATATACCCTGTTGGATTCCCCAAAATTAATGGGGGCATTAGGAGACATGATAGAAGTAGTCAACTCATCCCGAAGTAAATGGAAAATGAAAACCATAAAAAAAGATATATATATATATATATATATATATAATAAACCCATTATAAGAGAGAAATTATATCTTTGTATCACATACCAACCCTTGATGATAAGTCTACCAGTAGTTCAAAAATATCTTTCAATAATTCCCTGCATCTCACCTGTATACATAAATCTATGAGGAGGGTCTGCACCTCTCCACTACTCGACAACCCAATAGGGAGCAATCTACCAGTAGAGGACCCATGCCCTGATACAACAGGAGGGTTTTTCTCAATAGGAAAACGAACCAATCCTGGATAAAACAAGCAGAAACAACTTAGTAGGTAGAGGACTCATTCCCTAATACAATAGGACGGTAACACTCAGTAGGTAGAGGACACATATATTTATATGATAGGTGGTTCCACTCAATATCTAGAGGATCCATGTTGTTATATGAAAATATAGTTCCAATCAATAGGTATATCATTATTTCCCTGATAATATAGGAGGGTTCTACTTAGTAGGTATAGGAACCATGCCTTTATATGATAGGATGATTTAACTCAATAGGTAGAGGAATCATTCCCTAATAGGACAAGAGGTAGGTAGAGTAACCATGCCTTGATACAATATGAGGGATCCACTTGATAGGTAGAGGAAACATTCCATGATACTATAGGAGGGTTCCACTTAATAGGTATATCACCCATTCCCTAATAAAATAGGAGGGTACCAATCAAACCAGTATAAGGAGTATGGGGGAATGAAAACCTTGGCCACTCTCTGATGATCTTTCCCAATCAGTTCCATCATCAAGAACTCCCTAAAAAAGATTCATACTCACAATATCTCACATATTATCTAAAAATACACTATAAAGGCCACCATCACATTTCACATAGAAAAAAAGTTAGGATAGGCTACTCACATGCCAAAATTGGAGTTAAAATAGAGGAGATATGAGTGGTACAATATTATAAAAAAGTATATGGAATGTAAGTGGTCAATATGGTGTGTGTCCTCACTTATCTACCTAGATATTTCCTCACCAGAAAATGGATTTTTTTCATGTAGTATTACATGGAATGTAAGGGTACTACCCACTGTATCTTGGCCACCCGATCTAGCACGTGTAATCATGGTCGTGCTCATGTACACTAGCCATGGGCCAGTACACAACATGTTCCTAGCTATGTATATGTCTATGTACTCCTAGATGACACACCAGGATACTGGAACTAGGTAACATGGTTTTGGGGGTCCTACACATTTTGTGATATTTAACCCACCTATAAACCCTAGTCTCTATAGCTAGGGGTGTACACAGTGTATCTTCATCCCATTATATGCTATGTAGTTGGGTTATTCATAGAATCCAAATAATTATCATGAGATTTTATATTCATCCTTAACACCATGATTTATGCCATTTTACCACCCAAAATTGGTGGAAAACACCTTCGTCCATCGATTCTGGCCCTCCGGTGGCTAGCAATCATATCTTGATCCTTCTCCGGAAGCTGCCTTCACCTCGTACACCTGTCGTTGTCACTATTAATAATTCTTAGATCACTGAACCTCTTTCTTCATCACCCTCATCCCATGATCTATCTCTATACATCCTTAAATCTCTAATTCATTCATCACATGAATCTTCCATGAATTAGGGTGGTTTGATCACGCTCGAACTCACCCAGAAAAGTCAAACTGTTACCCTATAGTATAATGATGAAGAACATGAAGAATGATGGGGGGAAGAAACATAATAAGGGTGATAAAAATTATTCTCCATGATTTATCAAATAATAATTTAAATCGGGTAATTAATTTTGAGAAACATGGTAAATGAGAATATAAGTTGAATAAATAATTTATTTTGATAGAGGGGATCATGTGAAGGGAATGCAATCACCAAAAAAATTAATCAGATTAAATTCATGCTTAAATAATTTAATCAGGAGGAAAGAAATCAAAATTAAAAATTTATACTATAATTTGGATAAATGCTTGGTCACGAACATAGTTTTCAATGATTTAGGGGACTCGCTTCATTTGATTCACCTCGACTCACCTTGATATGGTTATTGTTCATCATCCAATCACAATTCTCTAATGAAGATTGGTGGAATCCTCCTCCCAATGATCCCAGGGTTATGAAGATACCCTATAAACTCACCATAACCACATATTTGTATAGGGAAAATGTTCTGGGTATTAAATTCATAAATTAATTAATTCACTTAACATACAATCCAATGGTTGCCTCATATGAACGTTCAGTGCCAACTAAATTTAAGTCACACATGGGGTAAACCTCACATTCCTGATTCTGCCTTAGTATCATATTTTTTATCTAAGGCTCTGTTCAAGAGATATTCCCTTATTTCTGAAAAATTGTGCATACGTGAAATTATATATATTTAATATTTTTATAAAATTAATTCCAATATCACCGGGTCTCAGGATCACGTTTTGTCTCAGTTCCTAGATCCAAAAAAAAATTCTTAATATATTTCAAAGTCTTACAATGAAAAAAGAGTCTCTACAAACTTCATCTTGAAGCATATATTTTTTCCATAATTAAATAAACAACACTTATGATTAGAAGTGGTAGAAACCTTTTTGTTAGGAGAAACTGTTATTATAGTGTAAAGTAGTGGAAAGTGATAGAAATAACATGGTCCATCAAAATCCGACTCCACCAGTGAAGTCTAAAATTTAACTCTAATTTCCAAAATTACAAATATATCTTAAATATATCATCTCCCTAAACACGAGGAATTTCTCACACCCAACACCTAAAGGATTTGTTTTTGTGTAGTAGGATTCATTCAAACCACATTATTCATATCATTTTCAAACCATCTTCCATTATGGTGATGAACACTACAAAAATAATCAATGATTGGGATGTTTATTAGAGTTGGTGTCCTAGGAATAACTAATTAAACTTTGATTAAATGTATATTCGATGAAATTAAAATTAATTAAACATCTTAATACATATTCTATATTTTCTACATTACTTAAATGTAATAATTTCTTAAAGTATTTATCACATTGATAAGGTCATTGCAGTTCCCTACTATGATGAGAACCTTGGAGTGCTATAAAAATTATTAATATGGTTTTGTGGTTGGATAACAAACTATGATGGGACACATAGTATATATACCATAAATTTAGATTAGTCATAAGTAGATGAGGATTCTTCTCCTGAAATTATCACTTGGTAATCTCCAATATAGAAGATTATGTGAATAGACCCTCCAGTAAGAATTTTTCATTTTTTGGTGACATCAGATATTACTATATGTGAGTGTGTGTAATGGTACTTAGACTTTAAGATTATTATTAATGTATTTCTTTACTTTTGTGCTTAGATTTACTAACGAAAATGGTCATTCCATATGTTGGTGGGAATTAGGGTACGTTGGGTGCATCATGATTGACATTTGGTGGGAAGTAGTGTATGTTGGTTGCATCATGATTGACATGTCATTAATGGATAAGTTGAAGAAGGATGTTTCCCCTCCATCTTTATGGAAGCTGTTATCCCTACCCTTGGATTGGAAGATAACCATTTCACTAAATTCCATAGCCATGGTGTAATGTCCTTTTTAATTCAAATAGTCAAAAAAGACATATCAAGCATATATGTTGGTGACCCTAATGTGAAACAATATTGATGATATATTGCGATAAAGGGATTATATTACATAGTGAGGGTTTGTATGTGGTTGTCATCATTGCAACACTAAGTTCTTTATCTTGGATTCCTTGACCCGTTTCGAGATAATAATCTTATACTTTAGGAAATCCCACCTATTCCAATGAGAAATAATACTAGAGGGTCACACACTAAGTCATTTTTTTATCTTGATTAAATTATATTGGAATTTAATTAGTGGAATAAATATTATTCTCAAGATGAAAGAATAATTTTATTCAAGTTATATTGATCACATAAATTAAATAAATATTTTTTAACAAATATATGAATAAAAATATATTTGTTTATTTCATTAAATATTTAACAAATATTAATTTTTTGGTATGTGAATTAAATATTTATTTATGAACAAAATAATTATTTGGTTATTCAATAAATTTTAAGGAGTTTAAATTGACCAACACGGTATCTGGTGATAAAATAATTATTTACAAGTTAGTAAATATTATTTATTAGTTTATGCAATTTGGTGCACCAAAAAATATTATTAATATTATTATTATGTGTCATGGGGTTTATTAAAGGTTTTAAACGTTATTTATTGTCCAAAATGAAATTAAATAAAATTTTAACCTAAACCATTTCTCTATAAATAGATAGTTATATCTATTGTTTATTGCAACCAAGACTGAGAATATAGAATTGTTATGCACAATGAATTCTCTCTCGAATCCTACTTATCTCTCTTCTTATCGAGAATGGTAAATGCAAGATATATTTCATCAAGAAAAAATAATGAGTGAACAAGAACGAATAACGCAATACATTCTATTCACTATGCTAACACCCGGAGATCGAGTGGTGTTGCTCATATATCATAAGATCACGTGTGGATCACTTCTAAAGGTATTCTATCCTTGGATCCTCATATCACAATGAATGTAATCTGAAATAATCTTTTTGAACTATAAACATTCATCAATGAATAAATTTTCTATGCCTTGGTGTTAATTTCTTCAGATATTAAATAAAATATTTATAAATTTTATGTACGAGATCCTCACTCATGGTTTTGAGAAACTATAGTTTAAATAAATTTTAATATATCTCCCACCACTGCATGCTTCCACTGCACCTAGAACCAATAGGTGGTATCAGATGGATTTTATGTTCAAATTTATAATTATTTATTTTATTATTTTTATATGCACAATTGTGATTAGATTTTCATTTCATGTTATTGTTTTTTTTTAATAAGATTTGAATTAACACATTAACGATATATTAATCATGTCATCCAGTGCTTTATTTTCTTAATGGTTTAAGAAAAAACTAATAATGACTAGAGATTCCATCAGGAAGTGCCAAATATTTGTCCAGTAAAACTAGGTTACATAGTATGTAGATGGAGCACACATCGTGTACCCATGAAAATTGTACATGGATGCACCAAGCAGTTAATTACACGTGGTGCATTTATTTCACAGTGTGTGTTGCCTGGGCCAATATGGCACACAAAAAGTTGTTACATGGTGTGTAGTTGTCATGTATATTCTGTGTAATCCATCCAAGTTAACCAGAACAAGACCCATTCATATGACTCGAATACACATAAACAAAGGTACATAGCGTGTAACAAGATTTTAAATCCCATGTAGTATCCTAATTAATAGAAAAATTAAATTACACTAAATTAAAAATTTAAGCATTAAAACCATAATTTATTTATTAACACCTATTGTGTGTTTGAAAAATTAATAATGGTTTTAATGATTTATAAATTCTTAATTAATTTATTATAATAAATATGTCATTATTGGTTCTGACTTTTATTTTCCATGAATTCTATAAATTATGGGTATCTCCAATTAAGTTTGGATGATCATTAAAATGAAATGGAATTAATTAATTAATTAAATTTTTTTATCATAATAATAAATAATGAATAAATAAATAAATGATAATGGGTTAATTTTGTGTATTTATTGCATGTATGACCATTCATGCACTTAAACAAGACCAAAATATGCATTGGATGTTTTAATTTAATTATTTCATGGCCTTTAAATAATTTACAATTAAATTAAATGTGATGGATTGCGATTCATCCCTCCCTCAATTATTATATAGGATTTATGTGTCCAAGGATATTCATGTCATCCCATTTTAACCAATACTTTAGCTCCCATCACATATGTATCAGTAAAAAATATATGTAATTAATGAAGTATCCCAAGGCATGTGGAGGTAGTTCAAGACGAAACCATGCTGATTACAACTTAGATTATAGACATGTGTATAGGTGGAATGTTGTAACTCATGCCAAGACTAGAAAAAGGAGTTATTTCCCCCATGTCATTGGTTGATTTAATGTTCTCTCATTAAATCAACTGTTATAAAAATCTCATGAATGGGTCATTTATTTAATTATTTATTTATTTATTTATGTCTATTAAATTATTTATTTTATGGATTCAAGGCCATGGTCACATAAATAAATAAATTAATTTTCAAAGATACAATTTAAATAATTGTATTATGCATAAATATTTTATCCAGTATTGTTAATTAATTTAGTAACATCCCCTTAATATTAACAAGACATTTAAATGATAAAATAGGATAAAATTTATGAATAATAAATTAAATAAATGAATTATACGTGAATTTTTTATCCAACATGGTTAATTAATTAATTAATGTCCACTTAATATTACAAAGAAATGTAAAGGATAAAACAAGATAAAATTTATGAATAATTATTTAAAATCCCTCAACCTAACATTAATTCATACTTGGCCTTCCATTACTATATTAGGGGAAAAATAAATATAACTAAGTGTTTGGAAAACCCTTATTGGGAAACTTAATTTTATAAGGGCAGTTGAAGGTTTTGGGTAGTTTTAACCATTTTATATCAAGAAGAGTATCCATTGTTATACTTGGTGTTATTTGGAGGAAAGTGTTGAGAAAATCCATGTCATGATTTTAGGATTGGGGAATCCACTCAATAAACAATGGAGCTACAATCCCATAGTTGGAAAATACATGCCTACCTAAATACCTTCATGTAGCTTGAGCAACCCTTTTGGGGTTATGTGAAGGGGAATAAGGATCATTTCCACTATAATGTTAAATAAACTAGACATTTAAATTTAAATGGTGAGGGCTATTGAGACTTGATAAAATAGTGTGAGATTTAATAAAATAAATTAATTTCTTATTTCTCGCGTAATTTGTAATCAAGAAAAACCACTAATTATATAATATTTTAATTTTAGAATAAAATTAAAATATATTCATCTACATTATCACTATGATCAATATTAGATAAATACAGCCTCTTAACAGGCAGTAACTTCTAGGATTGGTTTACAAACCATTAGGTCGTTCTATACCACGAACAGAAATCCTACGTTCTAGGATCATTAATCCCTGATCTAACTTATAATGAGGTGAGTGAGGAAGAGTTCCTTGTATACAAAAATCATTTTTATGATGCAGTTGATGTTCAATGTTTGATGATTTTTTCAATATATAGTGAACTCACGAAGTCTTACAAAAACATGGATGTGTATATCATTCTTGAGCAGCTCCATAGTATTTACCATGAGATATATAGATAATAATGGTTTGATATTTCCAAGTTTCTTTTTAAGAGTATGCATGGAGAGGGTTCCCTAGCTTGACCTCATTTAGTTAATCTGGCTAAATTAAGTTCCTAGTGGTTATATGTTTGAAAATCCCTAAAAAACTGGTCACTAATCTTATTATAGCATCACTTTCTCATATATTCTCTAGTTTTTTTGTGATTTTTAATATGAACAACATTTATATGTCTCTTATATATATTCTCTCTCTCCTTCTCCAAGTAGATAAGGATACAAGACATGAAAATCCTTTCATACAAATGGTGAACAAATAGAAAGGTAAAGGAACGAGATTTAATCCCAAATATTCTTCACACACTTCCAAGAAGAGGAATATCAAGTGGAATGCAAGGGAACATGATGTTGTCTATTTCGAATGTGTAAAGAAGGTCCATTGGAAGAAAAACTACCACCATCCAAAGAATCAAGGGGAGTATTCAAGTGCTTTTGTTATTAAGTGAAATTTATCTATTTCTACAAATTTGGTATTAGATGTAGTTTATGGTCCTCACATGTGTATTAAAATACTGGAACCAAGTATATTTATAACAATTGACTGAGGGTTGGTAGATATACAAGAAGAAAATGGAGCAAAACTTGCTACTATAATTATCAGGGATTAATACCTCACATTGTCGATCGGAATGATCATAGTTCTGAAAGGTTTTTATTATGTTCTATATGTTACTAAAAACATTATTTATGTATATAAAATTGGTATGAAAGGATTTATTTTTAAATTTGGGAATAAATTTTTCTCCTTTTATAAATATATCATTTTCTATGGATGGAATATTTAAATAATAGCCTTTATGTGTTGGATTACATGAACCAAAGTAATGGAAATTGATCAAAAATTTACTTTACATGACTCATACCACACTAAACATTGGAATCATTGGCTTGGTCATGTAAACAAAAAGTGCTTAACTAAATTATATCAAGATAGATATTTATATTCTTTTGAACTAAACCCACTTGGTTTATGTCACACATGTTTACAAGAAACAATGACCAAATTCCCATTTAATGGGAAAGGTGGAAAGGCTAAACAAATTCTTTAATTAGTTTATACCGATGTGCATGGACTATTTCCTATTAAATAAATGGGTGGGTTCTCATAATTCATAACTTTAAATATTGATTTTAGTAGATATGGATATGTCAACTTAATGAGGTATAAGTTGGATTATTTTGGTCAATTTAAGGAATACAAGAATGAAGCTGAGAATAATATTGGCAAGAAGATTAAAAAACTCTCCTTATACTATGGTAGAGAAAATATTAATCTAGAATTCATTGATTACTTATGGGAGTTTGAGATCCTATCCAAACTCATTCCTCCTTACACACCTCAATGAAATGGTGTATGAAAAAGGAGGAACCATGACTTGTTAGACATAGTGATATTAGTGAGGAATCATGAAAGTATTCCATTATTATTTTGTGGATATTGGTTAAAAACAATATAACACATACTAAACTAAGTATCCACTAAATCGACAAATGGAATTCCATATGAATTTTGGAGTTGAATAAAAACCAAGTTATCAAATTTACATGTGCGGGGAAGTAAAGCATTTGTTAATTCCTATTCATGTAAAAATAATTCACCCCAATGAAAAATGATTACCTTTAAAGGATACCCCAAGGATTAAGGGGATATTACCAATAATACACTTAAAAAGGTTATAGTGAAAAGACTGATCATATACCTTGAGAGGAATAAAATATCTAAAATAGATATTGGGATCGAGATAGACTTTGATGAAGTTGAGGGTCAAGGAGAACAATAGTTGGTATAGAAACAGATTCTACAAAGCCCCGTGGAAGAAGAAACAGTTCTAGAGGCACATATATTATTATTAATCTGTTAATTAATTAATATATGTTTAATTTTTAATAACAGTCTTAAATGATTTAATAATTAGTTGTATTAATTTAAAATTTAATATTTTTTAATGTTTATCTTTTTGTTGTTTCGTTAATTAATTAATTAATTAACTGATTAATGAAATTTGAATTTAATTTTTAATCATTTATTTGAATTTTTTTATTTTAGAAATTTTTAATTTATAATATTTCAGTATAGTAGATGTGGAAGAGTATTTTTTAGAAAATTCAAAAAATTATGATGCCTTATATCTTGAAGTGACCGCACGACCAACTAAATAATTGAAAAGGCATTCATCTATCCTAATATTTTTGATCAAATCTGTCTTTATATCATTGTTCCCATCTTCTACTCATGTTTATTTTGTTAAGAATGGGATCAAACGTGTGCCCATGTTCGATCGACCATACTTGAATATGCATAAAACATTCCCTTGAAACTTAATCTGCCACAAATCTAAACACGATTGTCCATCAATAAGCTCAAGGTTAAGCACACATTATAAAGAAGAACCATAGATGAGGATGAAGAGGTTCATCGGAACTATGGATTTAAATGGAAAATGATTCTAAGATGCATCATTAGAGGGAATTTGGAGATGGATATAATGTATATCGATCAACGAACCATAATTTCGGAAGACACAAGTCAAGGTGATGATGTTGAAACCATAAAAACTGAGAAATATCATAGAATCCATGCTTCGATCGAAGCTGAAAATTCATAAAGGAAGGATTAATTTTAGATCCATGATTTCCAGATTTAAATATTGGATGATATAAACTTATTCATATGAACCTCAATTTTTGAATAAGATCTTGATTCCTATGACCTAGGTTGAATAATATGATCTAGGAAAAATATGACACTTCTATTTTCCTGTTTTAGGATTTTTGTGACCAACCTAGGAAACTGATTTTCACCTATGTATGAGATAAAGAATCATCAAATGCCTAGGATTAAGATGATGGTTCTTGAAATAGAAAGATGGTTCTACCATCTTTTAAGCTCAAGCCACCACCAATTGTAGGAAAATTTTTTCTAGAATCAAGGTTGGGATGGTAATGAAGGTTGAACTAAATGAGAATGATAAAGGGAGTCTAGGGATTAAAATTACTCAAAAATCCAAGTATCATCCAAATAAAACCCCATTTTTTATTCAGAAATTGAAATAATTTGAAGATGAATTACGTTCTGATTGATTTGTATATTGACTGAGTTTGCAGATTGAATACCCAGGATAGATTAGGGATTTAGACATCCCAATTAATGGATATTGCAAGTTTGGTGGCAATAATATTGTTTCTAGTTTTCATCTTTTTTATAGGTATATTCAAGGAATTTGGAGGGTTTTAATTGTTCTACCATTTCATGATTAATAGTTTTTATGAGCATGATCTGTAGGTTTTTTATTTTATGCACCAAAGAATATTGTGGTCTTTAGAATCACACATGATAAAGAAGAAAAGTATGTTAGTTGATTTAATGTTAAGTCTCAGTATTCCTGTTGAGACCAAAGAATTTTATGGATAATCTCAAAGTATTTTTTGAAGCAAAATCCATCAACTCATAAAAGTGTCAAAATGTACTTAAAATAGATTACACATGAGTGTGTTATGGTTGATAGAATGGAACTAATTAATTAATGTGCCGGTGATAAAATACTATCACCAATGAAATATGGTCGGTGAAAAAGACATAATTGTTTGAGTTGGTGTAAGACAACTGTGACCAACCTAAATAAATAATGAGAATAAATTTCAATATTACTGGAGTGGGAGAAAAATTCTTGAGACTACTGAAATGTTTTTAGATCAAGGAAACATTCATAAAATAGTTATTGGAGAAGAGATACGGTGACTAAATAAATACGGAGGGCTTAACAGTGCTTGTTAATTATTATGATCAAAGGGGGGTTTTCTTCTTTTTTTCCCTTAAATTCATTCCAATTTTAACTGAATTGGATTTCTATTTTTATTCGTGAAATAAAAGTATTCTTGGATAATTATTTTTTTTAGTGAAATTTAATATTTCTATAAAATTATTTTTTATTTTTGTTTATAAAATCATATCAAAAATTATGTAATGTTTCCCTTTTAATTCAAAGTTTTTCAATGAGAAGAAATTATCCTTGGTTAAATTTGTTGAAGTTCAAACCATGTTAATCTCAAAATAAATCGAGGATCATCATTTTCATATTTTTTATATTCTATTAAGTAATTGGGGAATTCTTAAATTCAACACTACCACTACATAAGAGAAAGTATGAAAAAAAGTCAAGTTGTAATGTTCCAAATAAAATCTTTTAAATGGACTAGGAGTTATATTTAATCATCCAATCAATTTTTATCTTAACCTACCTATTTTATTTATTCTATTACTACTATATTTTTCTATATATTCAATATTTTCTTATATACATACTTATTTTTTGTTTTTTCATGTTTTTATTAGTCCCTATTTCATTTGATTTTGAGTTTTTTTAATGTTTTAATGATCATTTTTACCCTTAAATATGGTTTCAACACCTTTCTTACCAATACCATTATAGTTTGTAAGGATCTATAAATAAAAAAATCTAGTACTTTATCAAAATGGCATCAATATTCCCACTTCAATTGAATATGCATGTCAGTATATCCAATTGATAGAAAATGTGCATGCTTATATTTTCACTCAAACCCTTCTGAAGTGCCAACATATTATGACACCAATGGAGGAGATACACCATAATATTCCAATTATCACACATGAACAAGAATATAATCATATTCCATACATAAGATAATAATTCCAGCATGTCCAACATAAAAAGATAGATACTTAGGTGAAATCATGTATTCTTGGTTCTATTCAGGATGATTATTGAAATATTTTGATAAAGGATAAGGAATGAGATCTAGATCATATCCCTATTTTTATTGGGGTTCATCAACCTAATTTCATAGACACATAAAGGTAGGTTCATATTCCAATCAAAGATATCCGATGAAATATTATAGAGGTAAATCAAGGTCGGGTGTATACTCCCATTCCAACCAATTTTTCTTGGCATATCTCGACTATCAACTCATGTAAATACCATATACCTACCAACAATTTAGAATCTTTCCATCATATTCCAGTAGCTGAGAAGATAAAGGTTCATATTCTTACTCCTATCAGTGAAGGACTATGTAAACATCAATCTGAGGCTATACAGGTGGATGTACAGATGCATTCCCCCATTCCAAAGGCCCTTCAACATATCTTGATAGGGAATTAATATCAGTATTAGCATCATATACCTATTTCAACCAAGGTTGGATGCTATATATAGGAAGCCACTAAAAAGAAAAGCTCATATTCCTACCAACTATTCAAATATTTTTTAGAATATCCCAAAAACTTCTCGGAAGTTTGTGTGCATCCCTGATAGAACTAAAATAGTCATCATTATATTTTTATGACCACCATACATTAGGTTCATATTCCTAATCAAAACAAAATTTTAGGTATTCATATTCTACAGATGACATGGGATGAGACTCATACTTCTACCATTCTCAATAGAAACATCATTAAGGCCATACGATGCATATCTACTATAGTCAAAGGATCTTCCAACACTTAATCTAAAGTAGAAGGATATATATATCCCATGGAACTCCTCCTCATGGTAGAATGGATATGGATTATGTGGATCTAAACCCTAGAATATTCCATGGAAACCCTTCCTATAGTTATATCTCACTAGGGATAGTAAATCCTCCCATTATCAGAGAACCTTTATATAAATAGGTTCTTGAACAACTGGGGTCAACTACATATGGTTCTATATCAATCTCCAATAACATGTCTCCTTAGTGAGATGATAACCTATAGAGGAAACCACTATCCATTTTTTCTACAGGTTTTGAGTCACCATTAGTGGAAACGTTACCTCTTAGGTATAACACAATAGAGAATATACCTTTGATTAAGAGGTTTGAATGGATATTTGGAAATTATTAGTCAATAAAAATCTTCTATCTATGTTCCATCCCATTACAACTTCTAGTTATGACATCCTAGATTATATAAAGTAAGAATTCATGCCTTATTTATGCTAGAACATGTGGGAAATTCTTAATTGTTTAAAGGATAGTCACCATCCCTTTTTAGGGATATGATTATCATCTCTAATAAGTGAATATGTTTTTTTATTTGATAAACAATGTTACTTTCTACATGGATCAAGAATTGAGGACAAAAAAGAACTGTGAGAGATTGTGGCATGCTTTTACCCATAGTATACTGGCCCTCCAGAAGATAATTTCTAATGTCTCATGAAATTTATGCTTCAAGGGATGAATAGAGTACATAAAATTGAACTTAAATCCATCCCCATGTCAGCTTTATCCCCCAAAAATTGCATCTGGCAATGTCATTTCCACAGGAGAGTCCATAAGACCATGAAACATGCCCACCAGTTAGCAAAACTATAAAAATCCTCCTATATCTAAGTCACAAAAGAACTATAAACAGAGATATAATTTCCCTAGTATGATCCTAATATAGGTCTCCCAAAACATCATGAACATATATCAAATGATAAAAACAAAACCTTTGACCACATGGAAACTCCCTATTACAAGTAGATCCCATTTTTAGCGGATGCTAAACCCATATCATGCTCGGGTAAAAATGCACAAAATCAATAAGACATAATTGGTAACAATCATGGAATATATTTAATAGAAACCCCATCCCACAAGGATGGGATTATTTTTACCACAATTTCCACCCTCAGAATCATCAAATTCTCAACAGTTTTGGGATGTATTGGTCATGACACTATATAAACTATAGTCCTTAGGGATTGGTAAATTATTATCATCTCCAATAATAAAATAGGACTTTTCTAGAGTCATTAGTGGTTTCCAGTAGCCTACAACCCAATATTTCCTATATCCATGTGACACATCTCTTTTCTTCATGGTAAATTATACAAGGACTATTGGATATTCCCACAGGGTTACTATTCATAGATTAAAACCAATTGAACACAAAAAATATAATATCAATCCCTACAAAGGTTTAAATCTAAAATATAACATTGATAAATGGGGTGGTGGAGACTGTGACATAACTCTTGAAGGGGAATAAGGTAGTTCTTGTTTACTCTATTACTCAAATGATGATTAAATTATGCATTCTTCTTGATATTCCTTAGTGAACATCGTCACTATCAATCTAATAGATGATAAAAATCAATAAATGTATACTAATGAATGAAATAATGAAATAATACTTTGGTAGGTGGGTTTTAATGAAACACTGGCCAAGGCTATGCATACCTATATTAAGTGAAAGAACCAAAACTTGGAACTTCCAATTGATGAGTTTAATCCCCTCGATCCAATTCTACTAGAGACAAACGTAAAGGCATTGGTAAATCCCTATCACCACAAATTGAGACTAAAGTTCCCTACCTAGTAGATAATTTGGAATCGTATGTTTCTGACATATTCAATCTCAAAAGGATCAATGAAAAATTACTAAGGGGTAATATTCCCACAAGGTATCCCCTCTATGTAGAAGTGGATACCTCTCCTCTCACTCACCACGAGGGGTTCAATCTAACCTCAAGAGTAGAATCTAAACATAATTTTATCTTTGGATCTAGAAATATAGTCTATTCGAATACAATAATTGAAGGAAAATAGGATTTACATTTTTAATGATAGCCACTTCACTCATATCAGGATAGTCACCCAGTCCCCACACAAATAGGCTATTAGTAGTGGGTAGATGTTGGAAGACCATGTTAAGCTTTACGTGTTACTCACACTCAGTAGATGACTTAAAAACTATTTCCCCAAAAACTCCACAGCATAGTCAATTCTCTTGTATCTCTAATAGAATAAATAGAATAGTGGTTTTCCCTAGTGTATCTTAAAAAGAATCCATATCCCAAATTGGTGGATTCCACTCCTTCTATGCCCGATTTTTAGAATCCTATTTTCCCAAATTTCATTGGAATTGGATATCCCAAGTAGTATCTCTCACACTTTTTACCTGGGTTCCCCCATGATGGGCCTATATGACTAGCACGAGGTGGCCAAATTGAGGTTCTTTATTAAAACTCTATTAGGCCCACCTTTTATCTGGTATAATAGTCTACCAACATGGTCCATCATAGGATAGGTGGACCTTCACTATCAATTCCTTTTCCAATTAAGATCCATGCTAATGAAAATAAAGGTTTTTTATCATAAAAATTGTAAATTGCATGAAAATGGTAGGGTCTCTGGGTTTATAATTTTATTGAAATTCCGGATATACTCACTTAGAATTACACTCCCACATGAACTTTTGGTTGATCTCTATATAAGAAACCTTCTCAAAAACTAAAAACAATACTCATCCCATTTAAATAATTGGGTAAAATCTATGATTTTACATACATAGTGTAGAAAATAAAAGACATTATTCATTTAATGAGGTCTAAATATCATCACACACCCATTAAATGAGTGAAAAGATATTAAAAGATAGAAAAATCATTAGTACACTTAAACTAGTGCTAGTGAATGTTAAATCACCCAAGAAAGATCCACATCACCCAACACCTCATGTTGAGTGATAATAACACCAAAATTTCCCTCATACAGATGAAAAAGGTTTTCAATGCCACTCGTGATTTGAGGAGATAATAAACCAAATTAATTCCTTCTAAAGTAACCATTTTCCTAGTTACTTTATCATAACCATGGAAGAAAATCTTCTCAAGATTTATGATCCTAAGAAACCTAGTGAATCTAGACTCAGGGATCAACATGATTATTTCTCTTTTCACCATAGACCAATCTACAAAATATAAGATTTATTTTTCTTTAGATACATCCTCTAGAGTATGTTTCATTTCAGATAAGTGATACTGTCAAAATCCATAGCTAAGTGGTCCATGTTTTTACCACTAAATTATAGAAATAATATAAATATAAAAAAGTTTTTAATAGTCATTAATGAAAGATTAATGATTGGATGGCCCATAAGATAGTTGATAGGGCCCATTTTGTTCTTAGGGAACAACCATGTCAACCAATTTTGTTTTAGGAACCTCCTATATTGGTCAAAGTTAAATAATAAAAATCATCCTATGGAGATATATGAAACTAGAAAAAGTAGAATATGGTATAATAACTAGATTCTCATATATCATCCAAACCATCCCAAACTATTATGGATTTCATCCCCTCGTCATTCATAGCATGGTCATCACCAAATAGTATTATCATTGGATGGAGAGATACACTTTATCATTGTTAATTTCATTCATTTAACAATCACATTCTATGATGAAGAATAGGAATATGAAATTGAGTTCATTGTATCTTACCAGATATCCAAACATAAGTTCCACAAAATTTGAGGGAATAGAGGGAGATCTAATCATGGTCGAGCTTAGCATCCCTACCACATCATTATTGAATCTATATATGTGTATGAGTAATATGGTTAATAACTTTAGTGTTCCCATCAAGAGTATGGAAACACCTTGGAATATTATACTAGTCTTCCAAACCCAATTTTTAAAAAGATTGGTTGGTGGATGTGAAATGTTCTAACCGCCTAGAATGAGTGCGTATAATAGTTCAGCTCAATCCTTCAGTGATATGTATGTCTTAAAATTTTATCCAAACACTATATCTATCTACTTAAAGTACTTTATCTTCTAAGAAACATGCATAAGGGTATACCCACATTGGGAAGCACAAAACTTTCATGTATAATTATGGAATTTTGAAATAGATTGTGGAAATTCCAAATAGTCTCTCAATCCCAAACGCTCTTCATCTTGAAGAAGAACTTAGTGAGGTTCTTTTTGAGTCCCTCTAGAGTAACTAGGATTTTAGGACATAAGTCCCTTCTACTGAGGTGTGTTAAGTAGAACCTACAATAGTATAATACTATACTATTATCTCATTCATAGATCAACATAAAGAATAATTAATTTTGGAGAATATCACACCATTTTACATATTAGGAAATATCAATTACATTTACATTTTATGACATCTAGTTTAAAATTATTATTAGATTAATCTTATCAATACAAGGACATTGTGATATTTGGGATACAGTGAGGATGATTTGTCCCCCCCCCCCCTCAATGCTAACCATTCAAGGGTATGAAAAGTGAAAATTTCCTCTTAGAAAGATCAAACTCAAGGCCTGGTAATAATACCTAGAATCTAAAGTTGAGTACATGGTTTCCAATAAGACAAATAATATAATTTTATACTAATAATGCATTTTCTTTATATCCATTCAGTTTGGTCATCATCATACAATAAATTCTTAAAGTAATTCATCAATAAAAAGGTTGGAATACTAGGTGGTGATATCACCTCCTTTGAATCTTTTCAATCCTAGTATATTGAGTTGGGTTTATACAATAGAGAAGTAAAGAAACCATTGATGGGGGTGACATGATGGTTTCATCTCACAACAATATAAGGAAAACTCTTATAAACATCTATATAGTTCTCAACAATGATAATCCATTACCTATCAACCTAATAAGGGTGGTAGGTTCATCTCTAGTGAGCCACTAAACTTTAAAAACTTCACAAAACCATGTCTATATAGTAACAACCATGCTATAATAATCGTAAAAATCAAGAGGTAATCACGTTACACCTAAGGAGTTCAATTCCTTTAACAAGAGTGCTCCTTTTTATCATTTAGACCTTAGAGCCACCCCCCCCCCCCCAGTACGTCATCTGAATAGAATAATTCCCCTTTAACATCTGTAGAAATTGAAAATTCCACCATGATGTCTCTTATAATTTAGTATATTAATGTTTCTTCTACCCTCGATAATAGTAGAGAATGGGGTAATCCTCTTAAAAGTACTCTTGATCATGATACATATTCTTTACTACTCCTAGGGCCCATGAATGACTTCATGTAGTTCAAAATGTAATAAGATTATCCCATATTATCTACCTATCCTGGGGACCCTTCTGACAAAATTAAGATGGATGATAAAGAGGATGACCATTGGGATACCCCTCTATCATCAAGTAAGGAATCTCCACCACCATCAATGATCCCATGCAGGTAAACTAGGAACATAAGAGGATCTGTGACCAACCTCAATTAGTTCCTCCATGCCTTTGTAAAATAAATATATGTATATCGCCTTATTTAAATAGAACCATTACGTGTTATTTTATAATTATAAATAAAAGTCTATACTGGATCCTAATGTGTCTACCCATCACCCGAGTGTTCTAGATGATCGCCAAGGGTTAAAGTAAGTAACTAGAAGAATGCATCCATCACATGCCATTAATTTATAATCTGAAGTTGATAATCTTATCAAATACACCTTCATCTGATATCTACAATAACTAAAACAACTTTCTAACATTTTACCCATTAAGAAAAATAACTAGAAGATAATGTTCTAAATTGATTTTAGATATCTCAATTGATATTTCCCAAAGGATTATTTACTTGTTCTAATTCTATAACTCTTTATTGATATATACATATGCTTCCAAACCCTTTAATTTATGGATGGGTAATCAAGGTACAACTAGATCAAAATGTCCCCAGAGGATGAGGAATCCACCGCCTTCGAGGCCTCCCGAGGGATATTGTACTACTTAGTCATTCCCTTTGGTTTGGATAATGTAATCACCACCTACTAATTAGTTATGCATTATATTTTTAAACACTTTCTAGGAGGAATCTTAGAATGTTATATCCATGATATGGTGATTAGTTCTTAATGGTTCAATGATCATATTACTAATCTTCAAACAATATTCAAAAAATTATAGAGGTATATATTGAAAATAAACCTCGTGAAGTGTTATTTTAGGGTGAAAATTGGTAAATTACTTGGTTTTATCTTAAAATATTGCCGCATCAAAGTTTTCCCAATAAATACTTGTGAAACCATTATAGTTCCTCTTCTACAAAACCTTAAAGTGTTGAGAGTAATTTAAGTATACCTCATTTATATTATTCAATTCATAGCCAATGTGGCCAAAAAATGTCTTCCCCTCATTAGGTTGATTAATAAGGGATTCACTTATCGACGGTGTTTGGATTTCTAAGAAACCATGAAAACCTCATGTGATATCTTCTACACCAACTAGTTTTAATTCCACCAAAGCATGTGAATCCAATCATCTTATATGTGTCCACTATGGAGTGATTTCTTGATTCCCTTATCACATAGAAGAATGATGTTATAAAATAAAATAGTCTCTAATATCTCAATAGGATGATTCTAGATGCCTAGAATTGATATTTAGATATTGAGAAGAACATCTTTCCATTCATTTTTAGTGTAAAAATATGAGGAACATTTGTGTGGCACCAAATAGTATGTGTAGTATCTCATATCATCACACAAATTACATTATCATCCTCCCTATTTTGAATGGGTGTGAAGTGTGATGGGATTTTTTATTCCAAAAATATAAAATTCAATTTGTATCATAGAAGACAATAAAAGGGAAATAACTAACTGATTTTATCATACCATATCCTTCCCTATAGAGCGTGATGGTAAATACCGAGCTTCTAGACACTGATAATTTCTATACACATGAAATTCCCCAAATATGGGATATTTATTTTAATAGAGTCTCTTGATGTCCATCTAAGAAAATAATAAAAATCCCGAAGCTCAACCAATTTGGTTTGAGGATTGTATTTGAATCCCTGACCAAGGAAATTCTACCCAATTATTTCCTGTTATCAAAAGATTTCATCAAAAACTCGGTGAAATACCAAGACCTTATAGAAAGTCTGGAACTATACAAATAGATATTGATATCCCATCTGAATTTCAAAGGTGATTCAAAATTGGATATTAAGTAGATAAATAAAAAATACACCGTTAATAAAGAATAATTTTCCAATCTCATTGTCTATGTGAGGTGATTGATCATGGAGTTCCCTTTTGAACTAACACTAAATCACTTCCCACATTCATATAATGAATGTGATTATGTTCTAGCCAATGTACCCACAACCCTATATAACCTTGACCAATATGATATAGTCTTTCTCATTGCACACTGAAGGGTAGTATCTCTATATATTTTATGTGACATGGAATAAATCAATCATGTTACCACTTCCCTATGGTGGAACAAGCTAATATTCATGCCAACCACTACTAGATAGATGAGACCCATAATAAACTACAATCAAAATTGATATATCCCATCTAAATGATCCAAAAACAAATAGATTTGATGTCAGGTAGAAAAAAAATCACCCTTTATGATGAACTAATGAACAAAAATTCCTCTATAAATGAGTTTTATATATTTTTATCCTTAGATACATCAAATGAATAGATAACCTCATCGTAATATATGAAGTCCATATAAGTTCTTATAGTGATCATCTATTGGGAACTAGGATCTTCCACTAAATTCTAGGGTTGGTAATTTTCATCCAATGATGATACAAGGCTCTGTGGAGTTCACTACGAAATGGAATTCCTATAAAATAAATGAAAATTTTATCCATCATCCTATAGGGATGTATTATACTAAAAAATACTCTTATTCATTTACAGTATAGGGAATGGATGTCATGGGGCCATATCTACCAACTACATCTAGATTATTTAAGTATATCCTTATTACAACCTACTTCTTTTCTAAATAGGTTGAGGTCATACCCCTCAAAAAATTTGGGAGGAAGAATATCATCAACTTTGTGAAGTCTAATATCATCACCATATTTAGTCTCCCTCATATAATATTGATAGAAAATACCACAAAATTTTTTTCTTCCAAGTTTAAAAAGATGTGTCAGGTATACAACATTGATTCCAACGACTCATCTTTCTATCATATAATGGAAAATGGGTAGATATAGGCTTTAAATAATACACTATCAAATATACTCCATAAAATTATTGATAAGGACAAGAATTGTTTCCTATAAAAACACTTGCATGCCTTATGGGCTATCATACTAGAACATGAAATTCCACACAAGATACCCCATATTCACTTTCCTATGTAAAAAATGTGGGGTTTCCCATTGATGCCCATCTTCCATCACTTTGAATCACAATTTGCAGCTAGCTCTCAGAATATTAACAATCATATAAACAACTTGATGAGTTAGAATGACTCGATGAGAATATTTTGAATATATTTCACAATTTGTAATTCCATCAGAATCACGTTTCATGAACCTTCAATAAGAAGTTCCATCTGCGCTCATTACTTTATGTGGAGTTAGTATTGACTATTTGAATCCCAATGATACCAAGGATAAGCCTCTAAATATATATCTAAAATGATAGGGGCCTTACATCGTACATGAGAACTATTCTAATAAATCTTACTCTTTGATCATGATAGATGGGGAATACATCACTCCCATAAAAATTCAAGGTTTATCAAGAAATAATTTTCATAATTACAATGTTATAATCCAGGTTTTGGTGGTATGATTCAAACCCTCACAACATATAGGTCCCAATGGAAATTAATTAAACTATATAACACTCATGTCCTCATTATACAATGTTAAACTACATGGTCATAATCCCTACCACATAATGTCAAACTATGAGGTGGAAGTCTTAAAGGCATGACCCTAAAATAAACAACATCAATGTTCTGGTAGGAATAATTTAAATTGTATCACTCCCATGTCCTCACCAATCGATGTTAAACTAAATGGTTATCATCCCTACCATATGAATTCAAGCTATGAGGTGGAAGTACATCCCACGTGACTCTAAAATTATCTGAGTGGCCTATTCCTTGTTGCCTATTTCTCCCATGCATGAGACCTCAATACATGTAGTGTATTTGGGATAGAATACACCTATGTCTTAGAACAATAATTCCCCTATTAATTTCATATTAACTAGATATATGTAAGGAATCATCTAGTATAATAACCATATATGGATTTATTCTAGTTTTCATAGGTTATGTAGTGATGATCATATCCTTTTTCCTAGGCCCAACCACAATTTTTTTTTAAAAACATCCCCTTTCCCTGCGTATCAGTTAAATATATATAGGGTACATTTTCTTTAATTATTATGTGCAGATTGATTCTTATCTATATAGGATATATAGTGATGCATAGATGTTCAATAATTTTTGTAGTTTTAATTTAAAAAAATAAAATACCCTCTTCCACCATAGTTTTTAAGACTTTCTAGGAATATGAAATTTCCTTATTGGTTTCTTTTCCTATGCATGATTCATATCTATATAGAGGAGGCATCACAAAAAATTCTCTGTGAAATGATAAAATTTTATTTTTTGTATATGAGATAGATCTATATAGGAATCTTTATCATAGATTTATTTATTTTGATCATATGATGAAAATACTCTCCTCGGTGCATGAGCTTGATCTACATAGAGGAGATAAAACAAGAACAACTTACTGCTTGATTCCTATTATCATAGGATATGTAGTTACAACCAGATCTTTTTTCCTAGGCCCATCCATAAAATCAAACTAAAATCTTACCCTTTCCCCTATATAATAGCTAGATCTATTTAGGGGAATCCAATA
Source organism: Viscum album (assembly GCA_963277665.1). Taxonomy (NCBI): domain Eukaryota; kingdom Viridiplantae; phylum Streptophyta; class Magnoliopsida; order Santalales; family Viscaceae; genus Viscum; species Viscum album. Next base: position 601,290,732 of record OY728155.1, on the reverse strand, counting down.
TATGAACAATTGGTAGCTCAATTTCTATCTCCATATGATACATAGTGATTCTAATTTTTCTTAACCTAGGCCTAACCAAAATTTCAAAGATATACATCCTTTCACCTTATCATTCTAGATCTGTTGGTGAAACTTATAGTTTTTAAATAGAATTAAACTTAGGTAAAACCCAACTTTCCTACCTTGTGTATGAACTTTATTTGTGTGTAATAAGATGAATAAAATTCCCCCTATTTTATGTATGATGTTTCCTTATGTGGGAGTCTTTAACATTGAGTTCTTCAAGAACATATACCAAAAAAACACTCTCACCCCTTTATAGGATCTCAATCTGTATATTAAATTACATATAAGAACTATGTATGGATTAATTCTTATTCTTATAGGGTATGTAGGGACACCTAGATGGGTCCAGCTACATAGATAAAAAATGACCCACCTCGTCATCATGACCAATCAAATCACACTTCCATCCTAAAGGTATTTATTCTATTTTAGTACTCATATGAGTTTCTCTTAGCTCGTGTGTGAATACAATACATGAAAATGGTCCCCCTCCTATGTATGATCCAAACCTATGTAGGAGTATTTGGCATAGGTTTCCTCATTTATGAACCTATTCCTAGAAACTTCCCCTTCCCCAGAATATGAGTTTGATCTATGTACGGGACACTCTTTATATTGAACTACATGTAGCCAAATTTTTATTATCATAGGATACGCCTAGATCTTATATTCAAGACTCAACTACATTAGATAAAATTCTCTCCTATCTTACACATATAATATTTCATTGTGGGTCTATTCAAAAACCAATCTTGAGTAAGGAGAGAGAATATAAATTCACTATTCTATATTTTTTCACATACTCATAGATCTATGTTATGATAATGTTTCCCCCATATTTTCCATCATTTTTCATTCACCCATAAGAAAAATTGCATGAATTTTCTCCAATCACCTCTTGTTTCTCAAATTGATCGTGACTCACATAACCTTAGAGTCTTGGACAGTCACCCCATTTGGTATAACTTGGAGAATCACAACTAAAGACAAGACGCAATAATACTCCATCATTTAGGGCCCTAAACTATTCAAGAAATTCATAGTCCTAAATCTTTATTTACTTACGTACAAGTCATATCTATGTAAGATACCCCAATATATAGATATTTATCCATAATCATATGTAGGGATGGAAATTTCACTCACATTAAATCACCCCAAACCAGTGAGAGTTGTCTCTAAATATAATTTTCATAATATTCATGTCAGTGAAAAATGACTTGGCTACACAATGTTATACTATAAAACCTTCATCCAACCTGTATGACTTTAAACTACATAGTTTAAAGTCCTCATTATGTGAAACTAAACTAAAAACACCTAATTTCTAATATAAATAAGTTAAAATTCACAATAGTTACATCCTTGTTACATGATTTTATACTCTCTATACCATCATCCATTAACACTCCCTTTCAAAGGAAAATGATAGACTTACCATAGTCAATAGAGGTTTTTAATTCCTTTATCAAATTTTTTGAGCATATCAGTCCATGAATCATAGTTTAGGTCATGACTTTCTTAGGTTATTACAAACTTATCATGGCTATCAGTGACTATTATATCTTGTTTTAAGGTAAAACTCTATTTGGCTATGAATACATGCCCAAATTTGGCTCCTGCATATACGCCCTTAGTTATACCCACCAAATAGAGGCATATTTATCTTAAGAAAAAGGCCTTATGATGTACATGTGTCCTGAAAAAATTGAAACAGAATCCATCCTTAAAATATTTAAAGTGTTCATCCTTTTCATGTATGTCCCATAATATTACTTCACATCTTAGAACCTAGAGCCATGATTTACATAATCCCCATCCTTCATTCAAAATGGTGTCAGATTATTCTCAACCTTTCAAATCATAATTGGGTAATTGTGTCACGTTCCCTTTTTTCATGGTACATGAATTATGACCTAAAATTATCTGTGATTTGATCCACACATCATGATTTAAAAACTGTGTGAATCTTGGGAAAAAATGTATAACCTTAAACTTTTTCCTTGGATGTTCCAAATCACAATACCCTAATCTACTAGTGAAAGAGACATAAAACTTATCATACTAAAACCCATAAAGTTCATTCTAAAGAAAATTCAAGTTTATTCCCACTAATATTCACACTTCAAGTGATTAATAAACAGTTAGAGTGTAAATAAAATAACTTACAAAGCTTGTGAGGCCCATAATATGACCCTATAAAAAGTCAATCCATGAATTTGGTACTTTTTTAGTCTAGAAAAATATTATATACTTGATTTATCTCATCCCCTTACCAAGACAATATGTTTAGTACCCGGAGTTTCAACTTTTAAGGTGGAATAACCTTCATTGAATATAATTTCCTCTATAATATAATTCATTTCTGAAGTGTTTGAATCTTTATAGACCTTTCCAATCCATTTATAACAAGATTGTAAATTTTTTTGGGACACCTCCATTTAACTATATGTACATTCCAAAATTTTGATCCTTAATATGTTCCCTCCATATAGCCTACCAACCAGGGTCATTTTCACCTCAATTAAAATGTTATTAGATCTTTGTATTCCCTAAAAACATCATTACATGGTTTGTCCTTCGAATATAGTCAGTATGAATCCATCATATGTATTCCACATCTCATCATCCTTAGTTAAAAATACTTGATATTGGATTTACCCAACTCATAATCTAACCATTCAAATAGATTCAATTTCATCAAAGTTATTCCACCATATACCATACAAATTCTTAGGGCAAGGATTTGGTACCTCAATTGTGAGCCTTTTAATGGTCCTAGTCACATGACCATAAATTGTATGACACACTGATCTCACTTGTTGAACTTAAACTATATAAGGAAAGAGACAAATTATTCATCTAGAAAAAACCCATAATGGGAATTCTGGTAAAAAAGTCAATAATTTTCTCTCTATACATTCACCTCGAATGATATTGACAATTTTGAGCATATAAAGGAAAAATAAAAGAGTCAAAAAAATTTAAGTCAAAACTCATAAAGGGTGGCATAATAAAAATCCAATTTTCTACCTAGTAATTATTCCTCATGTAAATCTTAGGAAAAAGTAAGGAAAATAATTTAAAAAAACAAAAATATTATGGGTATTTCTATACAGTCTTTTCAATAGTCAAGTTATTCTTTCTAGGCCCCCAACCTAGGAAATAGTTCGATAATTCTATTTTCATAACATGATAACCCAAATCACCCATTTAATATAAAAAATCATCATTATTCCTGGATATACTAGCTCTAGTTCATTAGTGATGGTGTTATATAGATATACATCCATGAGTCATTCCTAGGAAGAATTCATTATCATTCTAGAAGGGATCTACAATAGTGTTTTGGTGATATTGTTTATACCAATATTCATCTTCTATCCACGCCTAAGAGTAATTTATCATTTTTCTCAAATGGACCATCTTTAGTTTTTTGATATTGTTGCTTATACCAATATCCATCTATGCACCATGCCTTAGAGGAATTCATCATTATTCCCAAATCTACCTGATGTAGTACATCAGAGATAGTGGTTATACTAATACTCATCCACCAGACATGCCCAAAACGAAATTATAACTGTTCCTGAATAAACAAACTCTAGTGCATAGATGATTGTATTTATACCGATATATATCTATGATCCATGCCTAGGAAGAATTCATCATTATTTTTAAATGGACTAGCTATAGTGTTTCATTGATGGTGTTTATAACAATATCCACATGTGAACCACATTAAGAAGGAATTTATCATTATTCTCAAATGTTCTATCTCTAGTGCATCAGTGATGGTGTTTATACCAATATCCATCCATTATCCACACCCATGATGAATTCATCATTATTTCCAAATAAAATTTCTCTAGTGCATTAATGATGGTGTTTATATCAATATCTATATATGAGCCACTCCTGAGAGGAATTCATCATTATTCTAATATGTACCAACTCAAGAGCATTGATGATGGTGTTTATAATAATATTATTCCCTGAGAAACACTTATGAGTAAATCATTATGGATTAAATATTTAAATTTTTATTTAGGTCGGATTAACATTTTTGAGAATCTTAACATGTCTCAGTGATTTATAAGATATTAGGTCATCAAGATAATTTTAATAATTAAAAATTTTAACAACAATATAGGGATACAAGTATCTCTATTCCTTGATGGTTTATAAAGTGGTAGGAACCTTCACATCTTGCATTCTCTCCCATGATCCCCCAAATAAAGGGGAGAATAAAATTAAAAATCTATGATTTCATGTGATTAGAAGACTCCTTGAGTTCTATTATATTCTTTTCCTGATTAGTTATAAACTAGATAAATTGATCACCTTTTATAGTCTCGACATTTTTATTCCATCAAAATGCCTCTTATTTGGAAAATAACATTGAGTTTATTATTTCTTCTATATCATTTAGCTTCGGTTTCTCTATCATTGCCTTCTCATTAACAGTAATCCTATAATATATGTTGGAAAAATCTTAATGAAATCTATTAATTTCATGTCTCAATTTAGTTATTGGTTTTTTATGTTTTAATACTTTTATATCTTATGGGGAAGTAACACACCAACTCCAGTAACCCAAATTTGATGGTTATTTTACTACATTATAATATGAAACAAGGGTTCACCTACTAAAGGGTTAACTATTTTAGTAGTCTTGGATGACTAGATACATATATTATTCTCACATTAAAGTTGAAAACATAAAATAACAATTAATATTATGTTAATAAATTTATCATTTCTTCTATAATATCCTTGAAAACATCCATAAATATCTTCTTGGTAACTTGGTGAAAGGTGAAAATAATAATGGGTGAGCTCCTATGCTTAGTAAGGGAAAGAGTACAACATAAGTTATCATATTATAAATAAAAATGAATAATATGGAATAGATAAAAAATAATAAAATCTTCAATATAACTAATATCATAAAAAAGGGGACTATTGACGAAATTAAAAAATAAATAATCACATGGATAATAAAAACTAGTTTCTTAATGATAGAATGAAAAATGTCAAACATCATAATATATCCATCAACGCCTCATGCCAAGGAATTATACATAAATAGTTAAGGTATATGCCAAATACCAGAGCTAGTTTGTCCCATGAGACCTACTGATTCATCGAGGGGATTTAACAGTCCCCTCCTGTCACGTATGAAATTCAATTCATTCATCATATTAAATAAATGAACAACAATTCAATACATAATCAACAAAAATATTATTACTAAAAAACAAGAATATGAAATATTAATATTTTCCAAATAACTAAATATAAAAACATGATCATAATCCATATATAGTAATATTATCGATGGTATCATTAGATTATATCCCAAGAAAATCATAGGATTAATCAAAGGATTCTAATATAGATGAAAATACTTTTAAAAGATCTATAGAGCATTTTTTGAGGAAAATAACATTTTCTTTTTGAGATAACTTATTTAAAATTTAATAATTTTGAATATATTAGGAAAAAAATATTTTAAAATAAACTTGGAAACATAACATGGAATCTTCAAGGTGAATAGTAGCCATGATAGTGGGAAAATCCATTAGTGTGGTAAGAGTTAAAACAAATATTCTGTTCACACATTGGGTAAAAAGTTCCTTGTAGGAAAATGACAAGAAGATTTATTTTAAACATTATCATAGAAATTAAAACATGTGTAAAAATAAATATAATAATTAATTTTATAATAATAAAAACATTCTTGAAAATATATTAATAAAAATATGTTCATGGAAGAAAAAATATTTCCTACCAAATAGAAAAACAAGGTCTATTTTTCTTACAAAAATTATTTCATAATTTTGAGTATATAGAGAGTGGAAATGAAATGAAAACTTAAAAATTTTATAAATAACCATAGGAGAATAAAATATATTTTCTTTAAGAGAGAAATTTCATAAAATTCTCCCAATAAAATCTTAGAGAACCCTGAATAACGATGAGAATGTGAAATAATCATTTACCTCACATCTATTTCTCTTCATAAGTTATTTTAAACTCTTGAATAATAAATATATATTTATTATACTTATATACCAGAATCATATTCATACTTATAATACCATACATGATTTTATTATAACATCTTATCACCCATTTGTTAAAAATATTTAATTATCATCATTTTGCGTGTTAACTACTTCATTTTTTTTATGTATTGATTTGGAGGACATAGTCCTTGAATCTTGATAATGGTTACATAAAATCGTGAAGGTTATCAAATATATAAATATAATATATATAAATATATTCATATTTATAATCATAAGTGAATATAGAACATGAAAAATGAATCACATCACATTGTAGAGGTGGTAGTCCACACGTATATACGAGCGATGTTATCATTATTTTAATAGGTGGAAGGTAAAGAAGGTAAATAATATAATATATTTAAAAAAAATAATTATTTCTTAAATATACTATATATTCATTATTTCCATCTTTATAAATATCTAATTAAATTTGTGATGAAAAATCAATTACACTGTTATGTGGAGATGGTAGGTCATACGTATGCACGAGTGAGGTTTTCATTTTTCATAGGATATTAAGGACATAGAAAATGGTTGTCCCATGTTAAAAAAATATGATAATATTTATGATTCTAGATTTATTTTATTAGGATTATTAAAAAATATTTATAGTAATTATAAGAATAAATAATCTTTGAAAGAGTTGGTAAATACCATTAACTATTCTTTGAGAGACCTCATTTGGATTGCTCCTTAAGAATTCTTAGGATTGTCTTAAGAGAATACCATAAGCTAAATAATGAATGGAAATAATTTATGAAGTATTTTGTAAAGGTCTTGGCTGAAATATAGTGATCTAGGTTTCTAAATAATGGAGGAGGAGATATTCCCTTTTATAAGGGATGGGAAAGACACACATTAAATTACTTACAATATTTAAATAATATAAAGCCTATTTCTTATGAAAGTGGAACCAAATGGCTAGGAATTATATTTTAATATAAAATAATGTTGAAATATATTTTAAAAAATAATATTTAGACAAGTTTATGTGGTCTTTTTATCTTTATCTCTTAGTTTAACCCCCCCCCCCCCACCTCAGTAACCCCATTTTAATTGTAACCATGGTTATAAGTTGTTATCGTTTTTAATATTCATTATTACCAAACATTAAGTTAACATTATTACCTAATATTATTTATTATTATTAAAAATTTCAATCTATTTTACAATATTCAATTTTTAAAAGTTCCATAAACTAATTTTAATATAAGTACATAAAATGAAACAAAAATAGTTTTTCTTAAATGTTTTATTAATTATAAAATTGATTTATAGAAAAATAAAGTATAATGGTGTTTAAAATGGAATTAATTAGATTATTTTAAATTAAATTTGACTTAGTTTTATTTCAAATAAAACTATAACTGAAAGGAACTTTGTAAATATTATATTAAAAGAGAAGAACTAAAAAACTTATTTGAAGAAAAATAATACACAAATTTCTAAAATGTTAAGCATATATTTAAAATTTCAATGATATTTTATTAATTAATTTATATTAATCCTTTAATATATATATTTTTATATAGAAAATTTTTTATAATATTTAATTTTAATCTTATATCTATATAATTTCATAAAAGTTCCAGTTTTTATAAAACTAGTATTTTTCACAATTCACCAAAAAATCAATTATTTCTAAAAAATATCTAAAAAATACCCTAAGATAATTTTTTCATGCTAAATTAAAAAATAATATTAATTTAACCAAATTAAATCTATGAAATTCATGAATTTACTCTTAAATCACATTCTAGAGTAAAGCTACGTGCATTGGCTTATTGTTTCTCTAAAAAGAAAAGTTTGCTATAATTGAATCTTAGGTGTTACATTCTTCCCTCATTCAAAAATATTTTTCATAAAAATTATATAATTTCACCCCATGAATATATATATATATATATGGGAATTTAATCACCATGCCTTCTTTAGTTTCCCACATTACCTCTTTTATCTTATAATTTCCCCAAAGTACATTTACCGATTGAGTCATCCAATTCTGCAACACTCATTATCAATTTTTAAGAGCATATATATTCTCTTCATAGTAAGATAAATGTTGGTCATATTAGGACACTCAAGAGGGTGTGAATTGAGTTCCTATAAAAATTTATGTTAAAAAATTTATTTGAAGGTCCCCCAATTTTAAAAACAAAGCAGGATAGTTAATAAAAGTAGTGAATTTATAATAGTCTGGTTGTTTATATAGTTTATTATAAGATTTCTTATTTCTCAATTATAACTGTATGAAATATTGGTATAACTTTAGAAACTAGTCTACTAAATCAAAATATTTATAAATACTATCAAAGACTAATTATCCAAGTGAAACTTATTTTTTTTTGAAATATGAGTTAAAACAGAGTAAAACTAAATTTAAAAACATGGAGGATTAAAAAAGTTGGTTCAGTATCAAGATGAGACCTAATCCACTCCACCTGGTGATCGCCTTCCATAAAGAAAAATATATGCAAATCTTTGATCCACCCCCTGGATTAGGGTTTACACAATAGTACACAAGAATGTCTAGGTCACTTGACCTCTACAATAATTTGATGTGAGAAATATAATATCCAAGTCACACAGGACCTCTTCCATAGTTATACATGGGAGAAACAAGGTGTTAAATGATTTTTGTGTGTGAATATCTTGTATCCTCCAGTTCAGTACCGGAGATAGTGTGTGTTTTTAGTACAGACACACACACTAATCGAAAGTTTAATAAAATAGTACAAAATAGAGCATAAAATGATAATAAGGGATTAGAAATGATTTGAGTGTTGTTCTATACAACTTTGTACTTCTAAGATGTATCATATTTTATGATTTGGTCATCTTCTGAAAGAAAACTCAGAAACAGAGTATCGTAAGTTTAGTGTTCTGATTTCAGTTCAGCGATATGCTCTTCTTCCCTTCTATTTATTTTTTCTACACAGATGTTCAAAGATTTGATCTATATAAATACAGCTATTAGGTAAAATTATAGTTCTTCATGTGTTCTTATGTGTGTTCTTTCATGCATGTATATTTTTTTCTGATGCTTCTTTTCAGTCGCCACACTTCACTTCTAGTCTCTTTTTCAGCTTGAGTGCTAATTTGTATTTAATTTTCAAGTGTTTGTGTTATGTATTATGGGAAGCATGTTGTATTCACCTCATACCTCATACTATCAGGTGTCATGTATAAAAAATATCATTAATCATGTCAGTTTCATTAAATAAATCAAATATGACCATTAGAATAAACTCTTAAATTTAATTGAAAAAGACAGAAAATTTGTTTAAGTAATAGTGTCATAGTTTATGGTGAGACAAAATTGGTGTCATAGTCACAGTGATTCTGAAGTAGTACCACAGTGAGAAGTGATGTCCTTCTCAAGTTTAATAACTAGTAGCACGGTTATAGTGTTTGTTCGTTTGCAATTTTTGGAACCGGTAGCAATGTTACGGTGTTAGGGAAATGATGTCTAGTCCTTTGTCAAAATTATAAACCATGTATTGTTACTATATCTTGGAAATAGTTTCATGGAAACTGTTTTGTTTCCTTTTCAAAATCTAGAACTGATAGTAGGGTTATGGTGTTTGGGAAACGGTGTCATGGACTTTTCCAATTTCCAAACTAAACAGTGAGACAATTTGATCACAGAAATGGTTGCTCATACTTATTCAAATATATATCATCTATCTTAATAATAAATACTCAAAAAATATATTACATTTAATAATAATCATAATAAAACATAGTAGAACAATATTGATCATGATTTATAATATTTAAACATGATTTCTATGACTTACATGATTTGAGATTTACATGATATACATGATTTGAATGATTTTTGGGCATTAAAACAAGAGGAGTCCACAATATCCCCCTTTTTTATGATCACAAATCAAGGCATTTACAATCCATAAATTTTCTTAACAAATCAAGGTATTAAATAATATATGTAACAAATAGCATAAATGAAGATAAATGCCTAAAAGTAGGTTTTTATATTTCCATTTTTAGCACAAATACCAACTCTTCTCCCCCTTTAGGATTATTAAAAATAGAATAAGAAAAAGGAAAATCAAATAGTAAAAGAAAATAACTAGGGAATAAAATAGAGATAACACCTTCATTAAATAATTTTAGAGATTGGAGTCACAATCACAAAAAGAAAATACAACAGAGCCCTATCAAAAAAATATTCACTTGTAACGACCCAAATATTCATTAATGAAAATTAATCTTCATCTAATAAAATGTATCATTCTGTAAATTGTTTATATAAATGTAAACTTCTTTGTTTTTTTGTATTTGGATTTTAAAATACCGTTAAGAATTGTGATCGTTGATAATATAGACATTGAACAGTGATCACCTGATTAGTATAAATATAGGGCTTTAAAAATCCAATTTACTCAGACAAAGGAAGCGATGGCCTCATCCAGTAGACTCACCCCATACGAATCCCATCTCTTGGAGCTCATAAAGGAGGTGGTGTCATTATTATTCACTCTTGACCAAGCCCAAGCTGATCTTGAACACGTTAAGTTTGAGCAGAACTGACTACGGGAGAAGTGAAAGTTAATGGAGATTACCACTTGAGTGATATTATCCGAGCCACCCCAAGGTTTTGTCACAATTTCACACCTTACCCTTAGATCTTATGTGGGTGTTATAATGGTTTATGTAACAATACCTTAGCACTATGATTATGTGCATTATTTTTGTATATAATAATGAATATACATTCATTTTATTATAGTTACATTGTATATAGTTTTTAAAGCGCAAATAATTTTCTTAGTTAATATTCAACTAAGAAATATATTTTGAGGAATTAATGGTTTTTTGAATTAAATAATATTTTAATAAAATACTATTACATTAATTTTTATTAAATATAAAAGGTCGTATAGTTTTTATGAATGAAATTGTAATTTTTATTAAGGTTTGAAATTTATTTTTATAAAAACCCATGATTTTTTGATAAATTTTAGTTTTTTTATTTTAAAAGTAAACATTAACATATTTAGAAAATTATTTAGATAAAATGAATATTATTTTTGGAATTAGAACTTCAAAATTATCCAACGGTGAATTTTTCATAATTTTCTGAGACAGTTGAATTTTTGCGTAAAAATTAATACCCTTTAAATATATAATGCATTTTATGATGTCATAATGACCCAATAGTGATGTAATAAAATACTATAAACTTTATGTTCAGACAATATATGTTTTACTATTAAAATAATGTGATTTTGGTTTTGTTTGATTTATTTTACAAAGCTTTAGTGGACCCTTCAAGGCTTATAAAACATTTTGTCTTTTTAAATTGTTTTCCATGAGAGTGTGACTCACCTGCACATAAACTACCCTATTATTTTAAGAAGTTAGGCCATTTTCCTTATAAAATATTTTTTTCAGTCCCCTTAAGAAAAAAAACGGGCAAAAACCATGGGCTGATTTGTGATTTTTATTAGTATAATATGAGGTGTCTCAAACCTAAATAATAAATAATTCCCTATCCTTTCTTATATAAACCCACCCAAGCTCCCACTTTATCTTCACTCAAAGCCTTTGGAGTTCATCCAACCTCTTCCATACTTTCTCTAGAATCCTCCCAAGGTGCCTTAAGCTCCCAAGAAGCCTCCCTCAAGCCTCTCCCAATCTTTTGGGATCACACTTCCAAGTGAGTGATTTCTTCCTTTCTCATTTTGGCCCAATTTTATTTAAGTTTCTATGCCATTTTTTCAATTAAAAATGTCGGGGTATGATTTTACACTACCCCCATACTTCCCTATTTATTTTTGGATGATGGTATACCCTTTTCTCTCTCATTAATGCCTCTCATGTACACCCATTACCATGCAGATATCCCGTGAGGGATTTCTCTCTCCTCTTTTACATCCAAGTAATTATTTTATATTATGCATCTAAATTCCATTACGTTTGTTGGGAAATGTATCTATATGACCCGCTTACTATCCATAAATGTAAATATGAAAAGACACCCATTTCTCTTTCATTAACCATTTTCATGAATCCTTATGTCACGTCGTTATGCTGCCTAAATTGCATTGCATTTTTTCAAGCCAAGATCATTGTGTAGTGAATACCATACACATTTCTCTGTAAAGGGTATTCACCTTTATGCACATATACATTTTTAATGGTACTTTCATGTATTTATTCCACATTACTTAATCGTGGAATAACTTATGATGTTGATTGATTCCATTATATGTGATCCATATGGCACACTTATGCATGAAATGAAATGTTTAAGAAGGGTGTGCCCTGATAGCACACGCTCCAATTCATTGGGTAAATATTAGTATTATGATACGACAAGTGAAATTAGGTTTTACTCATGATAATTCAATTTCAATTAGGGTTTACTCATGCTTCATGTGCAATGATCCTTGGATCATTCTAAAATCATGTCAAATGTTGTTGCCACATTTCCATGTTATGTTAATCATGTTATGTCATGCCTTTATGTTCATGTTTCTATTATGCTCCATTTATATGCCTATTTCCTAACATGTAATGTATATTTCATGTTATGCCTCTTTTAACCCCCTTACCGGGCTTTATAGCTCACCCTTTTCTTATGCATGCCCTGAGGTTATCCCATGCAATGCTAAGTACGAGGGAATGTAGTGGTCATGTAAAGGATGTTTTCAATAATATGTTGCATCATGTGTTTTAAGTTGTTATGTAATGGTCCTAAGCCCCAAATACACTAGACCTATAGACCTTCTATGTTGTATCAATTGAAGTTTTCTATGTAATAAATCGTGTTTAAGTATGAAATAAAGAGTTGGGTTTTCATTGTAGGTATCAGAGGATAGGTTTAGTTATTTTTTGAGATTAGGATTAGAAAACCCTAGTAAAGCCTTAGAGACAAGACTAAGTATAAAAACATCCCTAAGTTTTGGTGAGTATTGAGTAAGTGTTTTATCAATAAAATACATCCCTGTCTGGATATGAGCAAGTAGAGGAGTCTTTGGCATAGATGTACCTAAGGGTGAAAACCCCAACAAGGAGTTTCGAGCTTGACCTGGGGTATCATGGTACACGACAATGGATCTTTCTGCACTCTTGGTTATGACACTCCCAGGAGATATGCATTGGTAAATTCACAATCTTAGCATGAAATATTATTAAGGGAATAAAAAATCCCCAAAGAATATATTTTAGAAAGTAGATCATGGATAACATAGATTGAAGCCTATGGATTAATAAGTTAAGGAAATAAAAGTTATTTATAAGTCATCAGTTTTTTCCTTGGATTACACTTTATGTGTTACCCCTAACTTTCCTTTTATTCCCACCAATGGCCAATAATAGGAGGACTCGGGTTGAAAACTGATGTGAAGATCAATGTGATGACTGTGCTAATGAGATTCCCAATCTGACGGGAACAGGAATCACGAATTTTGTCACACTTCTCTCTTAGTTAACTCAATATTTAAATAGAAACATGGGTTAAGAGGAACATTCAACCCCCCCTGAAGAAATAACAAGTCACTATAGAGAGCTTCATGGGACAAAGGCCTCCTGCTTTTAATGGATCATTTGATCCCTCAATCGCCGAACAATGGATCAACTCCATTGAAAAGATATTCCCCATCCTTCAATGTTCTGAACAATAGAAGGTTATCCTAGCTTCTAATCGTAAGGAGGGTTAAGCTAATCAATGGTGTACATTGATCAAAAATACAAATCCTGGGGGGATATTGATACGTTGGAATGGAAGGATTTCCGAAAGAGGTTTTTTGATAAATATTTTCCATGCACCCTCCAAATTAAGATGGAAGGGACTTCCTTGACCTTAAGCAAAAAAATGATGAATTTGTCAGAGTGTATGAAGAAAACCTCACAATGCTTTCACGATATGCCTCCGTCTTTGTCATTGCCCCCGAATTCAAGGTTGACCACTTATTTTGTGGGATGAAACCTAGCCTGTGGAAAGTGCTGGCGATCCGTGACTTTGACAGCTATGAGAAAATTGTCTGATGTTCCCTCAAGGTTTAAATAGAGATCGTAGAATGTCAGTGGTGTCATGTGGATAAGAATATTAAGGTGGAATTAAATTATGGTGGTCCAATGGATAAATACAATGGTGCTAAGATGATCCATCACCCCACTTTCCAAAGGTGAGGAAAGAAGCACCCCAAAAATTTCCTGAAGGGGAGAAGGAAGTGCTTTAGGTGTGGAAGAGAAGGGCACCTAGCTATTAACAGTCAGTAAGAAAAACCTATGGCTGTGATAGAGGAGAAGAATGCTCTACTCAACCCTCAATGTGTTGTTCATTGCTTCAACTACAAATTACTATGGCACTTTTCAAACTAGTTCCCTAAGACAAGGGTTTTCAGAGGCAACCAACAACCTCCAAGGCAGCAAGGGAGATCTTTTTCCATCACTACTACCGAAGCGATTCCCGACAAAAAAATGAGTGACAGGTACGCTAGTTATTCATTCAATAATATTGAATGTTCTTTTTGATTTAGGTTCTATGAATTCTTTTATATACCCAAATTTTAGTATAATAATCCCAAAACCACCACAAATCATGGAAGTAAAGATGTCAGTGAGTATGTAAAATGGTGAAATCATTGCATCCCATAAATATAACTCCTCTCATGTCATAATCTGTGGATTTTATTTCCTAGAGAACCTCATCATACTCCTTCTGGTGGAAATTGATGCAATTTTTGGCAAGGATTGGCTTTAATTATATAGAGCCAATATAAATTGTCGTGAGAGGGAAATCACTCTCCATGTGGAGAATCTACCCTCGATTCTATACAAGTGAAAGGAGGAAGATAAATCTTCTTTAGATCCATCATCTCAAGCATGGATATTACTTCCCTATGAGCACGTGTATCTAGATCATATGATTGATTCTAAGGAGGAAACCATCCTTGAAGACATGCCTATTGTGAGAGAATTCGATGAAGTGTTTCCCAAGGAATTTCCTGGTCTTCCTCCTAGAAGATATGTTGAATTCTCAATTGATCTTATACCTGGGGCATTTACAATATCCAAGACTCTATATAGAATGGATGTTGTGGAGCTTTAGTAGATGAAGAAGCAACTATAGAAGAATATACATAAAGGATTTATATGCTCAATTGCTTTACTATGGGGTGCACCAGTTCTCTTCTTCAAGAATAAGGATGGGTCAATATCCCTTTGCATTGATTATCATGAGCTTAACAAAATCACGATAAAGAACAAGTATCCTATCCCACAAATTGATGACTTATTTGATCAGTTTCATGGAGCACAATACTTCTCCAAGGTGGATTGGTGGTTGGGATATTATCATGTAAGGGTGAAGAAGGAAGATATCCCCAAGACTGATTTTTGTACAAGATACGGGCCCTATGAATTCATAGCAATGCCTTTCAGACTCACTAATGCTACATAAATCTTCATGGACTTGATGAATAGATTCTTTAGGGATTACCTCAACAAAGTTTTGGTAGTCTTTATAGATGATATTCTAATATACTCTAAAACCAAGGAGAATCATGAGGAGCATCTATGAACTATACTAGATACCTTACGGAAGGAGAAGCTCTATGCAAAGTATAGTAAGTGTGAGTTCTGGTTGAACGAGGTCTCATTCTTGGGCCATATCATCACAAGAAATAGGATATCTATGGATCCCTATAAAACAAATGCAATTGAGGGATGGATGAGGCCAACATCGATAATAGATATCTATAGTTCTTGGGGTTAGCTAGATATTATCGACAATTTGTGAGAAATTTCTCACAATTTTCCAACCCTATTACCAAGCTAACTCGGAAGGGAGTAAAGTTTTCTTGTAGTGATGAATGTGAAGAAATATTCAAGGAGTTAAAAAGTGGGATTATCATTGCGCTTGTGCTCACTTTACCCACAAGTGGAGAACTTTCTGTAGTATTCAGTGATGCTTCAAAGAAGGGCCTGGGTTGTGTGTTGATGAAAAATGACAAAGTCATTGCCTATGCTTCAAAGAAATTGAAAGTTCATGAGCAGAATTATCCAACACATGATCTATAGTTGGTTGCGGCGATCTTCACTTTAAAAGTTTCATGGAATTATCTCTTTGGAGAGAAGTGTGAAATATATATGTACCATAAAATCCTCAAGTATATATTCACACCGAAATAGTTGAACATGTTCCAACGAAGATGGTTAGGGATGATTAAAGACTCTGACTACTCAATAAATTACCACCCTAGGAAAGCAAACAAGGTGGAAAATGCTCTAAGTAGAAAGTACCTAGCGATTCTATCACTGATGAGAATTGAGAAGAATCCAATCTTCTAATATTTGATGAAGATGAACATGGGAATCATAAAGAAGGGAACATCATCAATCCTTTAAAAAATGATTGCTCAAACTTCTCTTTTAGAAAGGTTAAAGGATTATCAAAGGGATGATGTGGGAATTCAAAAGAAAGTGGAAGCTCTTAAAAGAGGAAAATCCTCTAAGTTAAATGTTAATAAAGAAGGAATTGTGAGATTTGGGAAAAGACTATGTGTTCCATCAAGTTAGGAGCTCAAGAATGAACTTTTGGATGATGCACATAGTTCAAATTTCTATATTCACCCAGTAAACACAATGATGTATCGAGATATCTGAGAGCATTATTTGTAGTATAAATTGAAGAAGTAGATCGCTGAATTTACATCAAAGTGCCTGGTGTGTCAGCAAGTGAAGGCTGAGAGAAAGAAGTATAAGGGGATGATGCAACCATTACCCATACCGGCATGTAAATTGGAGAAAAACACTATGGACTTTGTCAACGAACTTCCAAATACATCCAAAGGAAATAATCAAATTTGGGTTGTTGTGGATCGTCTTACAAAGTCTGCACACTTTATTGAAATTTGGGAGGATTTCTCATTGGATTAACTGGCATGGATATATATCAGGGAAGTGGTAAGGCTGCATGAAGTACCACTATATATTGTATTCGATCGAGATCCAAGATTCACCTCAAAGTGTTAGAAGAGACTTCAATATAATCTGGATACTGAACTGAACTTCAGTACGTCATATCATCCTCAAACATATGTCCAATCTGAGTTAAATATTCAGACACTAGAGGATATGTTAAGATCATGTTTATGGACTTCAAAGGAGGGTGGTACCAACATCTTCCTCTGGTTGAATTATCCTATAATAAAAATTTCCACTCGAGCATCCAAATGGGACCATATGAAGCCCTTTATGGGAAAATGTGAAGAACACTAGAGTGTGGGATGAAGTCGTTGAGCATAAGCTGCTAGGACCAAAAATGGTTGATGAAATGGTGGAGAAGGTGAAAAATATTCAGCAGTGTATCAAGGCATCCTAGAGTCGACAGAAGAGTTATGAATATAACCATTTATGAGACCTTGAGTTTAAAGTTGGATACATGGTATTTCTATGCATATCATCATGAAATAAGTTGAGGTTTGGAAAGAAAGGAAACTAAAGCCCTAGGTACATCGACCCCTTTGAGATTCATGATCGTGTCGGGGTTGTGGCCTATCGACTAGCACTTTCACCTACCTTGGCCAAAATACATGATGTTTTTCATGTATCCCTCTTAAATAAGTACATACCCAACCCTTCACATGTACTCTCTTCAGAGGTGGTACAGTTAGAGGATGGTCTTTCTTATGAGGAGAAACCATTGAAGATCTTATATTGTAGAGAAAAAGTTAAAGGAAATAAGACAATTCCCCTCATCAAGGTGTTATGGAGAAACCACAAGTTTGAATAAGTAATGTGGGAATCAAAGGAAATGATGAATCAGAGTTACCCACGTCTATTTTAGTGTGGGAAAAGGAAATTTCAGGGGGAAATTTTCTTAAGGGGGGAAGATTGTAATGAACCAAACTTTTATTAATGAAAATTCCTCTTGATCTGATTAAATGTATCATTATGTAAATTGTTTATATAAAGGTAAAATTATTTAGTTTTATGTTTTAAGAGTTTAAAATACCATTAATAATTGTTACCATTACTAATATATCTATTTAATAGTGTCCACATGATTAGTAAAAACATAGGGCTTTAACCAATCTTATTTACTCAGACAAGTTAAGCGATGGCCTCATCTAGTATACTCGCTCCATACAAATCCCATTTTTTGGAGCTCAAAAAGTAGGTGGAGTCATTGGTCTTTTCTCATGACCAAGCTCAAGTTGACCTTGAACACATTATGCTTGATCGGCACTAACTACAGGTGAAGTGAAAGTTAATAGAGATTACCACCCGAGCGATGTAATCCGAGCCACCCCAAGAGTTTGTCACCATCGCACACCTTACCCTTGGGTCTTATATGGGTGTTATAATGGGTTATGTAACAAGACCTTATCACAATGATTATGTGCATTATTTTTGTATATAATAATGAATATACATTCATTTTATTATTGTTACTTCGTAAATAGTTTTTAAAGCACAAATAGTATTTTTAGTTAATATTCAACTATGAAATATATTTTGAAGAAATAATGGACTTTTTAATTAAATAAAATTTTAATAAAATTTTATTAAATTACTTTTTATTAAATATAAATGGTCGTATAATTTTTATGAATGAAATTGTAATTTTTATTAAGGTTTGAAAGCTATTTTTACCAAAACCCGTGATTTTTCGATAAATGTTTGTTTTTTTATTTTAAAAGTAAAAATTAAAATATTTAGAAAATTATTTATATAAAATGAATATTATTTTTTGAATCATAATGTCAAAATTATCCAGTGGTGAATTTTTCATAATTTTCTGAGACAGTTGAATTTTTGGGTAAAAATTAAATACCCTTTAAATATATAATATGTTTTATGACATCACAATGACCCAATAGTGATGTAATAAAATAATATAAACTTTATTTTAGGCTAATAAATGTTTTAACATTAAAATAATTTGATTTTGGGTTTGTTTGATTTATTTTACAAAGCTTTAGTGGACCCTTCAAGGCTTATAAAACATATTGTCTTTTTAAATTGTTTTCCATGAGAGTGTGACTCACCTCCACATAAGCAACACTATTATTTTAAGAATTTCAGCCATTGTCCTTATAAAATATTGTTTTCCACTACCCTTTGGAGAAAACAATGGGAAAAAACCATGGGATGGTTTGTGTTTTTGATTAGATTAATGTGAGGTGTCCCAAACCTAAATAATAAAGAATTCTCTCTCTTTTCCTATATAAACCCACCCATGCTCCCACTTTCTCTTCACTAAAAGCCTTTGGAGTTCATCAAACCTATGATATACTCTCTCCAAAATCCTCCCAATTATCCACAAGCTCCCAAGAAGCCTCTCTCTAGCCTCTCCCAAGCCTTTGGGATCACACTTCTAAGTAATGGATTTCTTCCTTTCTCATTTTGGTCCAATTTTTTTTAAGTTGTTATGCCCTTTTTTCAATTAAAAATGTTGGGGTATGATTTTCCACCTACCCCATACCTCCCTATTTATGTTTTTATTATGGGATACCCATTTCTATCTCATTAATGCCTCTCATGTACACCCGTTACCATGCTCAAATTTTGTTAGGGATTTCTCTCTCCTCTTTTACATCCAAGTAATTCTTTTGTATTATGAATATAAATTCCATTGTTTTTGTTGGTCCATGTATATATATTACCCCCTCACTGTCCATTTCATTTAAATATGATGATACACCCATTTCTCTTTCATCAACCATTTTCATGAATCCTTTTGTCGCATCGTTATGCTGCAGAAATTGCACCGCGTTTTTTCAAGCCAAGATCATTGTGTAGTGAATACCATACCCATGTATCTATCAAGGGTATTCAACTTTATGACCATATACATTTTGAATGGTAATTTCATGTATTTATTTCACATTACTTAATCGTGGAATAAATTATGATGTTGATTGATTCCATGTTGTATGATCCATGTGGCACACTTATGCATGAAATGAAATATTTTAGAAGGGTGTGCCCTGATAGTGATCCAATGCATTGGGTAAAGATTAGTATCATGATAAAACAAGTACAATGAGGGTTTACTCGTGATAATTCAATTGAAATGAGGTTTTACTCATGCTCCATGTGCAATGAGCCTTGGCTCATGCTAAAATCATGTTAAATGTTGTTGCCACATTTACAAGTTATGTTAATCATGTTATATCATGCCTTTATGTTCATGTTTCTCTTATGATCCATTGATATGCCTATTGCCTAACATGTATTGTATCTTTCATGTTATTCCTTGTTAACCTCCTTACTAGGCTTTATAGCTCACCCTTTTCTTATGCATGTCCTTAGGTTATCCCATGCAATGATAAGTATGATGGAATGTAGTGGTCATGTAAAGGAAGTTTTAAATAAGATGTTGTTTCCTATGTTTTAAGTTGTTATGTAATGGTCCTAAGCCCAAAATACACGAGACCTATCGATCATATATGTTGTATCAAGTGAATTTTTATATGTAATAAATAATTTTTAAGTATGAAATAAAGAGTAGGGTTGTCATATCACTTCTCATTAGATTAGGCAGCATTCACTTGATTGGGTTCAGAGACAACAGTTGTAGAAGTAAGAGGTGCAGACGTGGAGGTGGTAAAAGTAGTATAAAGGGAATGAAATGGAACTCCTTCAATGATGGAAGGGGAAAGGGTTGGTCTGGTGGAAGACCGAGGCAAAGGTTTCTAAATAATAATAGGTCTAATATGGCTCAGAGCCTGAGATACAAACATGGATATATGAGAAAAAGAAGTAGAAGAAGAAGGATTGGTAGAAGGGATCAGGATAGGTATCAAGGGAGCTACTATAGGATCCATAATGGATGTTCTCTGAACATGCAGATAAGGCTTCAATAGATTAATAAAGTATGTGATGACTTCACCACCATACTGTATGGCCTTCTCAAAATCATCTTTATTTTATATGGATTTCTATAGAGTAAGAGTGAATACCCTTAACTTATGAAATTGATCATTGAAATCTTGAGTTACAGTAGAAAACTTTAAATTCTCCACAAGATACTTGAAATGATTGTTCGACTCATTCTTGGAATAGATTATCTTGAAGTATTAATCCCCTTTATTAGGTATTTCTTCTTGATCATCAGTGGAAATTTTGGAGTGAACTCTTACCAAGTCAAGAAGATGGTCACTATTATTGAAAATTGTATCAAGACATTCCTTATCAAAACCTTCAATCAAAGACTAAAACGATTCCTTAATTATAGATCTGTATATTTCACAATATAAGGGATGAGATGGATGAGCAGAAGTAGATAGATTAGAAATAGCTTATGTGATAGTTTTAATCTGATTTAGAATAGTTTTTAAACATCCCTTATATTCATTAGTAAGAGTATTGAGTCCATAGACAAGCCCACGCATCTCATTTTCTTTTTTGGTGTTGTTTTCAACAACCTTTTCATACACAGTAATCAAGTTTTGTTGAATCAGATAAACAACCTTCTATGGAATCTTATTAGCATAATCCTCACTAAGATGAGAAATAGGATATTTAACAACTTTCAATTATTTATTTATTTCTTCAACCATATCTTTTAGATATTTCAACTCATCACTCAACTTATTGTTCTCAATCCGGACTTCCTAAATTTCATCAAGCATCTTGGGTTGGAACTGTCATATGATTTTCTCTAGAAGAAAAGTAGCATATATTTCACTAAGATTGGTCATAGGGGTAATCTATGAATTCATGAGGTTCTCAAAACCAGACAACAAAGTTTCTTTGAAAACTTTCAAATCAACTTGAATTACAAAACTAGGCAATTTTTTAGTATGTTTAGGAGCAGGAACTGAAATAGGTTCTAGTTCTAGAGCAGACAAAACTTCAGAGACCAGTTTTATCTGAAACATAGTTGAAAGACCTAATCCCTGAACTGGTATTCCTTGTGGCTCATCAAAATCAAAATACCTTAGTGTTAGGACCAATAGGGGCCTATATACCCTGAGAGGGGGGGTGAATCAGGGTATGGATATTATTTTTCAAAATTCTTCCTGCCCCACTGGATCATGACCACTTTATTACAAGGGTCACTTTGTTTGAACTTGTGTGTTTATTATGATCAATTATTTTCTTCTTTATCTGATGATGATTCTTTAAATTCAATGCAAGGAAGTAAGCAGGCAAACACAGATATTTTTACTTGGTTCACTGCTAAGGGCTGCGTCCAAGGAGCATACGCCGACAGTTTATCGGTCGTACCAAATTCCACTAAATATTACTAGATGTGGATTACAAGGTTCGGACACAGTCATTATGTCCCAGGATCACTGCCTTTACAAGGTTTAGGGTCAGCTCACTACTTTCCCAAGCGCCACTCCCTGTTTCTCTCTCTCTCTGGCTCACTGTCGGTGGAGAGGATCACATTCTTCCTATTCCTTTACTCACTGCTCTGGAAAGGATCCACTCACATTTTATAGACTTGTAGGTATCTTCATTATCACTAATGAATGCATCCTATGTTTTATATGGATGCTCTGTTGAAATCTAACTTTCACCCGTAGATGAATTTCAATTTGTACCAAAGGTATCGGGCAATATTCCAGCTTTCACGCAGCCTAGAAACATTGCCGTAAAACAACCTTACTTGGAGCGTAGGTCTAACCTGGCGCACAAGTCTTGGCGTGAAAGTCACAACTGGGTCGCAAGTCCACCTTAGACACTTTCACAACATAAGCTTCTTCAACTTCTAACTTGCGCGACACACATCCCTTTACGCCCAAACCAATTTTGGCGTGCAACAAACTACAATCGCCCCTCTTCAAATCTGGTGCACAGGTCCCACTTGCGCGACAAACCACCAATTGCGCGACCACACACCTATGCGACGGGAGCTCTGATTCTTCAAAGTGTTGAACTCTGTTGAGAAATGAGGAGGGGTGGTCTAGTATTTATAATCAATTTGACCACCCTACGCGATGGCGCACAAGTCTACCCTCGGTGCGCAAGTCTCGACACGCAGGTCTATTCTCCTGCAAGTCACTTGCGCGACCCACTTCCAAACTTGCGTGAACCTCTTTACTTTTCCATATTTTGAAGTTCTAATCTTGAAAAACAACAGGCGCGCAAGTTTCCAATCCTTCTAGGCACTAGCGCGTAAGTCCTTTCTCTTGTCGCACAGGTCACCTGTGCGACCAACTCAATACTTGCGCAACCCTTATCCCTTTTCCATATTTTGATGATCTAATCTTGAAAAACATATGGCGCTCAAGTTTTCAAGTCATCAAGTATAGGGCGCACAATTCCCTTTTCCAAAAACCACTTCTCTTCATTTGTCGATTTTCAGGCCCAAAAATTTGGCAAACACTGGAAAACGGCGCCACCTTGTATCTGTTCTTTTTGTACCACATCCAGATCATCCATTCCTTTGTCAAAGTTCTTGAATCAAACATTGATCTTTAACCACAGATCTTGAACTCGACATTCCACCATGAAATCCCCTTTGTCAACAAATTTGTATTTCATTGTTTTACTTTGTCAACAATCACCACACACATGTCCACTTTGTCAACAAACACAATCACCTCAAAAATGCTTCAATGATACATTGAGGAATTTTTTCCCAACACATAGAAACTTGTACCAGGTATCCACAGAACTTGAGTTAATAGGATTTTTCACTTCAATCCTTTCGAGGTTATGGTTTTTATCCTCCAAAATAGATGCATCTATTTGAGGACTAAGAGACTCAATCTCTTGACCATCTTCTATATCCTCTTCTCTATTAGATTCATCTATACCTATAGCTAATTGAAAGGCTTGGTCCATTCTTTCTTCAATAGATAAAATCACTTCTATTTATACATGCTCATCCTTAGTATGTTCTTCAATAGAAACATGCGCTTCCACAGCCTCATTTTATTCTTCAACAACAACTTTTATTTTATCAATGTCTTCAACTCCTTTTATAAAATATTCTTGACCTTTAGAGAGAGGAGATTCTCTAGAGTTAATAACCAGAGGTTCATGATATTCTTCTATAATTGGTTCACCTTCATTAGAAAATTTTTCTCCGTCAAGTTTATCAACTTCTATTCCTTCATCTGAGTCTTCCACAAGCTCATATGACTCTAAAATCAAGTCAATTTCATTCTTAGGTCTAAAAGGGTGCTCAACAAGATTAAAATCCTTATATAATTTGTCATTATATTCAACCCATGACGTATTACATGGATTACAACTGATATTCATTCATCTACATGTATCCTTAGATATAAAAAAATCATAATCCTTAACCAATTCTTCATTCTTACCAACCACACATTTGGCTAGCAGCATAGCAGAAATCCACCTTGAATAAAATAGGGAAGTTGACTTTGAGCTTGTCTTGATCATGTCACATATGTGAAGAATAATATACTTTCACAAATTAATCTTGTGACCATTATTCATAAGATGTATCAAAAACATATCTTGATACATGAGAATAGAAAAGTCTCCTTTCCTTAGAAAATTTAAATGTTGATTAAACTTAAACAACATCCTAGTCTCCCCATTCAGTTCAGCAGCAATGGGATTTCTTTTCATTTTGTTTCCAGTCAACTCGCCCAAGGCCTCTTCTAAGATAAATATGTCACTTGGAGGAGGAGGACCTCTCTGATGGTCCAAAAAAAATCATTCATGTGGTATTCCTAATAAGGAATCCCACAACCTCAAAGAAAAGGTACATCTTTATCCATTCACCCAACTTCTAACCACAAAATCATCCACATAGTTGAAATAGAACTGAACATACTGATAAAATTAAAAAACTAGATTCGGATAGATGGGTCTCTTATATTTTATAAACCACTAAAACCAACCATGTTCATCCAAGACTTTCAGAATAAGAAACTTACTTTACAGAATCCACTTCATGAAAATTTATTTTTCGGTAATGACTTTGCGATCCTCAAGACCTGGGTTTAGTGATTTCTCAGGCATGGTAATTATAGACTTTTTCTATTTCTTTGAATACCAGTGTTTTCTAGGAGATGATGTAGATGGAATCTTCATCCTGTGAATTCAACACGGGCTCAATGAAGAAGAGGATTTCAAGAGAAAAAATATTGGATTCAGGAGTAGAGAGTATGAGTGAAGAGAGAAGTTAAAAGACAGGTTTTTATCATTTAGGGAGTTTAAATGTCGCAAAAAAGAATGGTATATAAGAAATAAAATAATCAATATAGAGATATAGGGAAAAATATATATATATAAAAAGAAAAAGTAATAATGGTAAGACTGGAATAGGTAGTTATAGTGTCAACAAAGCGGTGTGACTCTAAACAGTGTGACTGTAATTAATGAGACTATAAACAAGAGATAGTAAGCTGAGAGATAGTAACTATGAGATAGAAAACATAAGACAGTAAACATGAGAGAGTAATTGTTAGATAGTAGACTGTTCACTCAAGGATGATCATTCCTAATTCATGTATGATGTAACTCATCCTTTCATAATTTAATGGATTAGTGAAAATTCCATCAAACTGATGTTCAGTGTCAATGAATTCTAAAGTAATATCACATTTTTTATAATGATCTCTCAAAAAGTGATCTCTTACATCAATATGTTTTGTTCTTGAATGGGAAATAGGATTCTTAGAGATGTTAATATCACTTTTATTATCATTGTTTATAGGTACATGTCTAAATTGATATCCATAATCTAGAAAAGTGTGTTTCATCCACCAAATTTGAGAACAACAACTACCAGAAGTTATGTATTCAGCTTCGACATTAAAAAATGCAATAGATTTTTTCTTTTTATTACACCATGACACTAGTGACTTTCCCAAAAACTAACATGTTCGAGAGGTTCTTTTTCTATCTAAATTATAACCACCAAAATCAGCATCTGAATAGCTAACTAAGTCAAATTATTTTCCTCTAGGATAGAACAGTCTTGAGTTAGTAGTATGTTTGATGTATTTGAAAATTATTTTTAACTAAAAGTAGATGATACTCTTTAGTATTTTCTTGAAATTGAGCACACATACACACACTAAACATAATATCAGGCCTATTATTAGTTAAGTAGAGTAAACTCCCAATCATTCCTCTATAAGTAGTTTGATCAATAGATTTTCTATTCTCATCAAGATCTAACTTCTAGGTAGTACTCATTGGAGTATCACTACTTTTAGTATTATCTAAACTAAAACATTTTATAATATCTTTAGTATATTTACTTTGATTTAAAATAATGTCTTCTTTATTTTGAAAGATTTAAAATCCAAGAAAGAATTTTAGTTCACCCATCAAACTCAATTCAAATTCATTTTTCATCATCTTTGAAAAATCAACACATAAATAATTTTTTGAATATCCACAAATAATATCTTAAAAATAGATTTGAAAAACTAAGACATATTTATAAATTATTTTTATACAGAGAGTAAGAAAAGCTATAACTTTTTTAAATCCTTTGAAAATAAGAAAACTACTTAGTCTATCATACCATTCTCTTGAAGCATTATTTAAACCATATAAATCTTTTTTTAACTTAAAAAAATGATTTTGAAAATGAGGGTTTGTAAAACCAGGGGTTGTTCTAAAAAAACATCCTCAACTATATACCCATTTAGGAATACACTCTTAACATCGATTTCATATAGTTTGAAATTTAGATGTGCTACAAATACAAGAAATATTATAATGGCTTCAAGTCTAGCAATTGTTGCAAAATTTTCCTCATAGTCAATCACTTTTTCTTGACTATGACCTTGAGCAACCAATCTATCTTTTTTTCTTACAATATTAATAGCTTCGTCTAATTTATTCCAAAACATCCATTTAGTACCTATGGTCAAGGTGTATTTAGGCCTATCCAAAAGTTTCCAGACATTATTTCTTTCAAACTCATTTAATTCTTCTTTCATTATCATCACCCAAAATTCATCGTTGATTGCCTCATTGATGTTCTTAGGATCAAGTTGTGACAAGAAAGCTTGATGTTCAACCAGATTTCTTAGAGAAGATCTAGTTTGAGTTCCTTTATCTAAATCTCCAACTATAGCATATAAAGTATGGTTCATAAGGGTTATAATGATTCTAGAAAAAGAAGGTATAGAGATTTCATCTTATTATATAGGTTTAGTTTCATTATGGCTGGATTCTGGAGAATTTATAGAACTAGAAGATTGATAGTAGGGTCAAAAGACTTCACATTCATGTCCAGATTTTACATATCATCCTCAAATTTTTATAGGGAGTTCTTAAGTTCATGTGGATCTTTTTCATCAAAATTTTACATGTACATATTCTTCCACACATTTGGTTCTTTTTTTAAATACTTTGTAGTCTTTACTAGAGATTGAATAACTTAGGAAAATTCCTTCATCACTTTCAGATGAAAAAATTTCAAGATTATCCTTCATATTGAGAATATAAACATTACACCCAAAAACTTTGAAGTAATTAACTTTGGGTTTTCTATTATTCTAAAAATCATATAGAGTTTCTTAAGAATTGGTCTGATTAATACTCTATTAGTAATATAAGAATTTTTATTCACATCTTCATCCAAAAAGTAGACAGGTAGGTCATATTCATTAATCATGGTTCTATAAATTTCTAGTATGGTTCTATTTCTTATTTCTATAACACCATTTTGTTGAGGTGTCCTAAGTGAAGAGAAGTTATGACTATAACCATTTTGTGATAAAAAAGATTCAAATTCTTGGTTTTCAAACACACGACCATGGTCACTTTTTAAGGATTTAATTCTAAGACCACTTAGGTTTTCTACTATTCGAGCATACTTGGTAAAATTAGAACAATAATCACTTTTGTGGTCTATTAAAAATGTTCAATTATATCTAGAATAGTCATCTAATAGAACATAGACATAGTTCTTCCCATTAAGGATTGAAACTATAGATAGTCCAAACAATTCCATGTAAACCAACTCAAGAGGTTGAGAAAGTGAAACTTCTTTATTTGGTTTGAAAAAGATTTTTTTGTTTACCCTTTTGTCAAGGATTATAGACTTTTTCATTTGGAAACTCAAGTTTGGGTAGATCCTTGACTAGTAATTTTCTAGTAAGATTTATAAGGGAGTGTACATTGCAGTGTCCTGGACTTTTATACCAAATCCAAGAATCTTTGTGAAATACACTTAAGCATGAAATATTCTGAGAATCTAAGTTAAAATAATATACACTTTCATTTCTAAAAGTAGAAAATACTAATTCATTTTTGTTATTAAAAACATAGAAAGCATAATTTTTTAATTTAACATGAAACCCATAATCACACAAGTTTGAAATACTAAGCATATTATATTTTAATCCATAAAAAAAGTACTTTAGAAATTAAAACTGAGTTAGAGTTACAAATCTCGGCAAGGCTAATTATTTTTCCATTAGTATTGTCACCAAATTTGACATATAAACCAT
Source organism: Viscum album (assembly GCA_963277665.1). Classification (NCBI taxonomy): domain Eukaryota; kingdom Viridiplantae; phylum Streptophyta; class Magnoliopsida; order Santalales; family Viscaceae; genus Viscum; species Viscum album. The sequence continues at coordinate 601,262,198 of OY728155.1, read as the reverse complement.
CAATCTTTATTAACTTCTTGAAGCATGATTAATCTCTTATCATGTGTCTTGAACATCCACTTTCCAAGTGTCGTAGGCATCTACAAGATCTCTTCAAATAGATTTCCCAAAAAATAATTAATTAAAATATTATTTTGGTACCAAGATTTTTTTTGTCTTGTAACATTAGTAATAAGAACTTTTGGAACCCATACTTGCTTCATGGGTTTCCTATACATAGTTTGTAAAGTATTGGAAAAGTAAAATTTGTTTGGTCCTGAAAAATTAGAAGTATTTAATGACTTACTATACCTAGATCTAGAATATTTTTCAGTTTTGAGTATAAAAACAGATTTTCCATATTTTTTTATAAAATGATTTTTAGCTTTGTTCCTCTATCCAGGATGGTATCCTATACCAGTAGTATACCTAGGAGATAATTTTTTACCAAGAATTTTTGTTACAGTATTCTTTATATTGTTAAATTAATATAAGTCCTTTTTCAATTGCTCATTAGATAATTTAAGTTCATTGTTCTCTTTAAGAAATTGAACATTATGTTCCTTTTTTATAGTAAGATCATATTTAACAGTAGAAGTGAGAATAGGCTGTTTCTTTAAATCATTATATTTATATTTTAACTCATTGCATGTATCTCAAAGTATTTAGAAGTATTAAAAAATTTCTTCATTAGTCATTTTTTCAGAATCACTTTCATCAATAGAATAATAGGAATTTTGTATAGGAGACTAAATGGTTACCTCTGATGTGTTTGTCATGAAACACAGATTGGCTTTGTTAGAATTTTCATCATGTGAAGATTCTAAGTCACTAGAGTTGTCATCAAAATAAATCTATGTTGCTTACATTTCCTTTTTATACTTTCTATATTTTTCCTCAAACTTCTTTTTATAATTTATCTTGGTATAGTAAAACTTACATGTCCCTTTCTCTTACATTAATAACAGATTATTTCATTTTATTTATCATTCATTTTCCAGTCCTTGTTCTATTTTCCCTTTTGATCATACATTCCTTTGTATCTAGGCATCTTGAAGAATTTCTTCCTCCTATAAAACTTCTGAAGCCTTATGGCTAATTGAACCATTTCTTCATCACTATATGATAGTGAATCATCATTACTTGTACTTTAAAAATGAGTTTGTATCCTATCCTTCTATTTATTTTTGGAATTAGAGGTTTTGAAAGACACTGACTTTCTCTTTAGTTCATCCTATTTCTATTTGTTTAACTTTAACTATTCCTCATACATCATCAATTTACCTATTAGATCCTTGATTGGAAACATACTGATATCACAAGATTCTCTAATTGATATTGAGGTTCCTCTCCATCTTTCAGGTAGACATATGAGTATCCGCATGATTTTTTCTTTCGAACCCACTGGATTTCGAAGAGATCTCATTGTATTAACTATTTCATTAAACATGAGATACATATCAGAAATGGGTTTATCAGGCTTCATCTTAAAGTTATCATACTTAATAGTATAGGTATTACATATCATTTCATTAACATTAGTTGTACCTTCATGTGAGATAGGTAAGGTATCCTAAATTTTATAAGCATATTTACAAGAAGATATTCTATTAAATTATTAATCCCCTTAGGAACCAAATAAGGCATTCATATATTTACAATTATTATTATAATCATCTTTTATAGCTTCACTCCATGTTTTTATTGGAGTTTCTGGTATTTTATATTTGTCTTCTATTACTTTCCAGATATCAAAGCCCATGCTTTCTAAGTGCATTTTGATTTTAATTTTCCACTAAGCATAATTTTTTCTATTAAATTAGGGAGGTATATTGGTAGCAGTACCTTCCTATATATTTTTCATAATAATGAAATATAGGCTAGGTTTTTAAAAATATATAAATTTAGAAAAAAACATAAATTTATAGATCTTTACAAAAACTAAATCACAGTTGAAAATATTTGAATTTTTTTTGAAACTTTTGAAAATAGCGGTTTAATAACAACCACTTATACCAAATATTGGTCAAATTATGACACTCAAGAGGGGGGTGGATTGAGTTCCTATAAAAAATGTTGTTAAAAACTTTATTTGAAGGTCCCTAAATTTGAAAAACAAAATAGGCCAGTTAATCAAAGTAGTGAATTTATAATAGTATGACTGTTTAAATATTTTCTTAGAAGATTTATTATTTCTAAATTATAATAATATGAAATATTGGTATAACTTTTGAAACCAGTATACTCAATCAAAATAGTTATAAATACTATCCATTAATAACTATCAAAGTGAAACATAGATTTTTTTTAAATATGTGTTAAAATATAGTAAAATTAAATTTGAAAACACAAAGGATTAAAACAAGGGGTTCAGTCTCGAGATGAGACCTAATACACTCTACATGGTGATCACCTTCCACCATGAAAAATATATATAAATCTTTGATCCAAGCCCTAGATTGGGGTTTACACAACAGTACACAAGACTGTTCAGGTCAATTTACCTCTACCAAAATTCGATGTGGAAAATATAATAGTCAGTTCACACAGGAAATATTCCATAGTTATACGTGGTAGAAACAAGGTGTAAAAAGATTTTTGTGTTAGGATCTCTTGTCTCCTCCAGTTTAGTGCAGTAGACATTGTTTGTTTTTAGTACATACAGACACACTACTCAAAAGTTTAATAAAACAATTCAAAATAGATAAAAATATGATAAGAAGGGATTAGAAGTGTTCTGAGTGTTATTCTATGTAGCTCTGGAATTCAATGATGTAGCAGATTTGATGTTTAGGTCCACTTCTGAAAGAAAACTCATAAACATAGTATTATGAGTTCAGTGTTCTAATTTCAGTTCAGCGAGATTCTCTTATTCTCTTCTATTTGTTTTTTATGAAAATATTTTTGAATATTTTATCTATATAAATACAACTATCAGGTAAAATGAAAGTTCTTTGTGTGTTCTTCAATGTTTTATTAAATGCATGATTTTTTTTTATGTTTCTTTTCAGTTTCCACACTTCACTTATAGTCATTTTTTTAGCTCAAGAAATACTTTTTATTTAATCTTTGGGTGTTTGTGTATTGTCCAATAGGAATCAAGTTTTCTTCACCCCGTACCTGATAATGTCAGGTTTCATGTAAAAAAATAACTTTAATGATGCCAGTGTCATTAAATTACTCAAATATGACTATTAGAATAAACTTTTAAATTTAATTGAAAATGATGGAAATTTTTTTAAGGAATGGTGTCATAGTTGATGGTGAGACTGAAGTGGTACCACATTCATGGTGAGTCAAAAGCGATGCCACAGTCAGCATTGATGTCCTTCGCGAGTTTGAGAACTCGTAACACAGTTACAGTGTTTGGTCCTTTGCAATTTTTTGAACCGGTAGCAGGGTTACAGTGTCAGAGAAATGGTGTCTAGTCCTTTGTCAAAATTCTAAACAGTGTCCTATTACGGTGACTTAGAAATGGTATCATGGAAATCGTGTTAGGTCCTTTGTAAAATTTGGAACTGGTAGCAAGGTTACGGTGTTAGGGAAATGATGTCACATACTTTACCGATTTCTAGACTAAACGGTGTGACAGTTTGATCACAAAAATGGTGTCTCATACTTAGTCAATATCTGCCATCTGTCTTAAGAAGTAATACTCACAAAAAGGATTAATTTTAATCATTATCATAATAAGACATACTAGAAAAACATTAATCATTATCTATAATATTTAAAAATTATTTACATGACTTACATGATTTGGTATTTACATGATTTGCATGATTTGCATGATTTTTGAGCATTAAAACAAGAGGAGTCCAGCAATAAATAAGGTTCCAATTTTATTTCCACATAGGTGAGAACATTCATTGGGTTTCTAATTTACTTCCTTAATAAATATATACAGAACACATCATGAACATTAGTGATGTTAGGTGGAATTTCTAAATGGTAAGCCACATCTCCTATTCATTCTAAAATTTAAAAAGTCTTGATGCACTGAGAAATTACTTACCCTTTCTTATTAAACCTTATAATACCTTTAAATAGAGATAAATTCAATAACAAATGATCTCTAACTTGAAATTATAAACCATTCCTTCATTTGTCGGCATAAATTTCTTGTCTACATTGAATTTTATTAATATGATTTTGAAGAGTCTTTACTTTCACCATTGTCTCCTCAATGAGATCTAGTCTTACAAACTTCCTTTATCTAACATATTCTAAAAATATTAGATCATGAAACCTCTTTTCAAAAAATTCCACATATGGTTCCATTTGAATGCTTGAATGAAAGCTATTATTATATGTTATTTCAACCAAAGGTAAATACAGATCCCATTTACCATGAAATTCAAGTGTACATGACCTTAACATGTATTCTAATGTATAAATAGTATTTTTAGACTGTTAATCAATTTCAGGATGATTGATACTGCTCAAAATATAACTTAGTGTAAATATCCTTCTAAAAACCTCGAGAATTTCAATGTAAACCAAGGATCATGATCTGATACAACCACAAGAGGTTCACCATGAAGTATTAAAAATTCATTAATATAGATCTATGTGAGGTGCTCAAAAGGTAAATATTCCCTTATATTGAAGAAATTTGTGAACTTGGTAAGTTGATCTATAATAACACGTATGGAATCATTATTTATAGGATTATATGGAAAATTAATTACAAAATCCATAGTAATATCATCACATTTTTACAAAGTAATTAGTAGAGGTTACATGATTCCTTTATGATATTTTCTCTTGGAAATTACATGTTGATCGACTAATCATCTTGACATGTTGTTTATAATTTCCCATTTCATATTTTCTCACCATAAAATTTTCTTCAAATCCTGATACATTTTAGTTCTAATAGGGTGTATTAAGAAATTTGAGCTATTAAACTCATCTAATAATTCTCTTTCAATATTAGGTTTGAGTGGTACACATAACCACATTCTAAATTTGAAAATATAATCTTCATATAAGAAGTATACCAATTTACCATCATTGAACATTTCAATTTTATTTTGAATATTATTATAATCAAGTTGGGAACTTTTTAACATTTCTAATAAGGTTGGTTTGGAAATCATTTGTAATAGATGTGATGTTTCCCCTTATTTAATGATTCCCATATCCAACTGTACTATGTCTATGAATATAAGATCTTTTTCAGTCCACATTTAAGAAAAAACTCTATGATCATTCCTACTCAACACATCAATAACATTATTTTCTTTCCCAAAGTAGTATATATTGAACAATCATAATCCTTTAGTAGTTCCAACCATCACCTTTTTCACATCTTGAACTCCTTATATGATAATATGTATTTAAAACTTTTTTGAAGTGTATATATTTCATAGATTTTACTATAAAGGTATTTCATCTATATATTTAATACAAATATTTTGGTTGGAAACTCAAGATCATGGGTTGGATAAAAGTGTTCATGAATCTTTATCTTCTTTCATGCATAGTAAAAAACTCTTTCATTCTGTATAAGTACTCATACAAGTCCTTTCTTTGATACATCTCTATATATCACAAATATTTCCCCTCCAAGTGCTAAATTAAATATCAGTACATTGGAAAATATCATATTTAATTTTTAAAAACATTACTTACATTATTTTGACCTTATAAACTTAAACTCTTTACATGTTATATGTTAGGACCACTAGGTTAGATACCCTGAGAGGGGGGTGAATTAGGGTGTGACATATTAAAACAACTGTACCTATTGATCTTTTCTCACTATTAAGAAAGACACTCTTCTCTCTCTTTCCTGCAGCACGGTATAAACAAAAACTAAAGCATGCATAGGACATAATGATTTTTACTTGGTTCACCCTCACTGGGCTACGTCCAAGGAGCGTACACCAGTGATGTGCCGATGTACCAAATCCACTACAATCACACTACAATTTACAAATTTCGGGATAGATCACTTTTATTCTCAGGCTCACTGCCTTTACAATGTTTTGGGTCAGCTCACCGCTTTCCCAAGGGTCACTCCCTCTTTCTCTCTCTCTAGCTCACTACCGGTGGAAAGGATTACCTTATTCCTCTTCCTTTGCTCGCTGCTCTACAAAGGATCCACTCATAGTTTATAGACCTTTAGTTCTCTTCATTATCACAAATTAATATATCCTCTATTGTATATAGATGCTCTGTTGAAGTCCAAATTTCACCCATAGATGAATCTCACTTTGCACCGAAGGTATCGGGCAATCTTCGAGCTTTCATACAGCCCTGAATCACTATTGTGATTCAACCATACCTAGTTCCCTTCTCCAATCTAGCATGAAAGTCTCAGCTTGAAAGTTAAAATCGGTGCGCAAGTTCACCTCAACTACTTCCGCGACACTAGCTTCTACAAATCCAAACTTGTGCGACTTACACCCTTTTACGCCCAAACCAATATTGGTGTGCAACCACCAACTGTCACGCTTCTTCAAAATATGGCACACCAGTGTCACCAAACCACTTGCATGACACGTCCTTCTTCAACTCAAAACTTGGGCGACTCCCTTCTTTTCTCTCCCAAACTACTATGGATGCACAATAATCAACTGGCATGGAACTTCTACTTGTGCGACCAAACCACCACTTGTGCGACCAGCACACCTATGTGATGGGAGCTCTGAAATTATCTAAGTGTTGAAATTGAACAGAATGAGGAGGTTTAGACCTCAATTTATAATCATTTTGGACACCCTGTGCGATAGTGCACACGTCTCCCCTCGGTGTGCAGTTCTCACCGGCCTAGTCTCTTCCACGCAAGTCACTTGCGCGACCAAACATAAAACTTGGGCACCCCTTTTCCCTTTTCCATATTCTGCTGTTCTAATCCTAAAAAAAATATGGCGCACAAGTTTCCAATCCTCCAATACATTGGCACGCAAGTCCCTTTTCCAAATACACTTTTCTCCATTTGTCGATTTTCAGGCCCAAAATTTTGGCAAACACTTGAAAACGGCGTCACATTATATCTGCTCTTTTTGAACCGCCTCCAGATCGATCATTCCTTTATCGGCGTTCTTTAATCAAACATGGATCATTAACAACATCCCTTGAACTCGACATGCCAAAAATAAATCCCCTTTATCAAAAAATTTGTACTTTATGTTTTCTTTTTCAACAAACACAACACAGAGGCCCACTTTATTAATAAACACAATCACCTCAAAAAATTCTTCAATGATACCTTGAGGGATTTTTTCCAAACATTATCTTTGTTAATAGGTTATCTAATAGAGAATTTTTTTGAATAAATCATAAATAGGAACCTAATAATCTAAGGAAAATCTATACCTTGGTTGTATTCGTTTACATTGGCCATTCCATCACTACCTTTTTGTTTGAATAATAAACTGATATTCTTTCCATAGAGAAAATATAGAAAAAACTTCTAGAATCCATACTTCCCATTTGTTAAATTTTTCATGTAACTCATTTTCTCTAAGATTAATAAGATTTATTTACAAATAAATATTATGATCATCATAGATTTTAGAGTATATCATGATGTCATCAATAATTACCAGAAAAAAATTATCAGGATAATCCATGAATATGATGTTCATTATATCCATAAAAAAGTTTGAATTAGTTAATCAAAAATGAGTTATTGTAAATTCATACTTTTCATAAATCATATGAAATTATGTCTTTTGAATATATTTTATCTTTAATTTTAGTTCCTGATACCCAGAACAAAGATTGATTTTGAAAAATATTAATCTCCTTGAAGTTGATCAAAAATATCATAAATATAGGGATGAGGATACTTATTTTTATAATAATGGAATTTATTTCACTATAATCAATGGGAAACCTTATAAACCCAAATTTCTTCTTGATAGAAATAATAGGGGATCTCCATGGTGAAACAATGGGGAATATAGTTCTCTTATCATAAAAATAATTTATTTTTTTCTTCAGCTACACTAATTTCAGTGTGTCTATCATGTAGGGAGTCTTAGATTTATGTTTTTTTATTAGGGATGAGATCAATGGAAAAATAAACTTCATGTCTAGGTGGGTGTCTAGGTAGTTATTTAGAAAAAATTTAGTGTCTTTCTATACAATAAGTACATCCTCTATTCCAAGGATACCTTTCCTATTCATAGGTTTTTTCTTCTCTTATTCTATAAAAATTTCATTAAAAAGAGATATTGGAGGTGGATCCAAACATGATTTAGATAATTTCGTATCCCCTATAGAGATAAGTGATTCTACATATCCATCAAAAATTGTAATCTATTTTTATTATCTATAAATATTTTCAGTATAATCTAAAATACAATCCATACTATGTATTTAAACAAATTAAATCATAGATATAATAATCATGTTTTGAAATGGGTTATGTCTATGAGTCATAATTGGAACTAAATGACATATCCTTATTTCAATAATATTTCCACTCAGAATATTTAATAAAAACACCCTCATTTTGGTGATAGAGGAAATATATTTTTTTCTTGGAAAACATGAAAGATATAAAATGGTGTGAAGAACCATAATCAAATAAATAATTAGATATATTTGAGGCTATAATCAACATACCCCCAACTACATATTTAGGTACTTAAAACATATCCCTAATGATTTCATAAACATTTTTATGCTCCATTTTCATTCTATGAGTAAAACTCCCTTGATACTTAGTGAATTCATTTTAATATTTCCCCATCTCATTGTATTTTAGAATTGGACATTGGATGTTTCTTTTTTACCCCTATAATCAAGATACCAGTGTCCTTTATCTCTAATTTTGAAACAAAATCCCATTCTTATCAAATGTTTTAATTGGTTTTTCTTTCCAAATTTATTAAAATTCTAAAATTACACCCTTAAATTATTCCCCTTTTCCATATTTCCATTTCTAGAGTGCTCATGTTCCCATTTATTTTCCTTTTTTCCTTAGAAAACATAATAATTGGATAATTATTTCTCTATTTTGGTGGATCTTAATACCATATACTCACACAATAAAAATTTATAAGAGAATAATTCCATTTTAAGTGTAACATACTATGATTTTATTATATATTTCTCTTTATATAAATTTAATTTCTTTTATAGCTTTACTTATATAAAACACTGAGTTAAAACAAATTGTGGTATACTATTGAATTATTTTTACTTAATGTGAAAATTATCACTTAGATTTTAGATTGGTAGGTATTAATAGGTTTAAATAAATTATGAAAAGTTATTTTTTATATTTTTATAAAATTAATTCATTAGATTTAAATTACTGAGATACTAAAATAAAACCTTTTGAATTTAAAAATAGATTTTTTTTCTAAAAACTATTTTTATATGCACAATTTGTTTTCATCATAATAAATTAAATTAATATCAATTGATGAATGATTTTAATGAAATTTCATTATAATATATTTAATAAAATATTTTAATATTCAATTAATAGTTTTTACATTGAATGTAATAAAGTTAAACTTGGGTTTATTATTAAAAATGAATTTTTTGATAAGTTGTTTTATTGTGTTTTATTTACTTATGTTAAAATGAATTCATATCAATTATAGAAATTTAATGTTATAAAATGAGTTATATGTTTTTAATCATAATAATTAATATTATGAAATATTTTTTACTTAATTTTTTTGTTGTAAATAGTAACCAATATAAAAAAATCATTACTACAATAAAGGTTAAAAGTGGTTAGCTAGGGGTTAAACTAAGAATATCATGATTAAAATAACATTAAAACATGTCTAAATACTATCTTATAAATATATTTAGATTCTATCTAATCCTATCTTCAATATTTTACCAATTTGAAGCCACATTCTAATGAGAGTAACTTTATTATATTTTTAATATTCATAATAATTACAAGTTTAGAACTCCCCTCACTTATAAAGAGACACACCCTCTTATATTATCCACACCACTTGATCCCTTTATCTTGAGAAAACCATACCTTAATCCATTCTAAAATTCCATACCCACATCCTATATGTGATTATCTTTTTAAAGACCAAACCAAGGGTTCTTAAGAAGAGATTCAAAGAAGGTTTCTGAAAAAAGAGGTATAGATATTTTTAAAGTTTCATTATTATTATACTTTATATTAATCTATTATATTTATTATAACATTATTAATTGATTAATATAAATATACTGAGATGTTATTATATTTATGAGATAACAATTTTCCACCTCTTTTCCATCAAATAATAAAAAATCATTGCTCGTGTGTACATGTGGACTACCATTTCCACGTAGCAATATGATTAATTTTCCATCACCAACTTTTATAGTAGGTTATTATGATGGATATAATGTTTATATATGATATTTATTATATATTTATTCTTCTATAATTATAATATCATATCTACCATATTACCTTCCCATCCTTTGAGAAATGATAATGTCTCTTGTGCGTACATTGTAGAGTACCCCCTCAATGAAGCAATGTGATTCAATCATCATTTTTGTTTTACATGGATTGTAAAAATGATATATTTAATGAATATATTAAATATTTATGATATAATAATGATTCTAGAAGGGTGAATTATTATTTACCTTTATTTTATTCCATCCATAAAAAACTAGAAACATCACCTATCTCAACCCCTTCTCCCAAAAGGTACCCCTCCTAGGTTGGAAATGAGAGAAATAATATAATGATTCAAAAATAATACCACTAGTAGGACATGTGTGAAGACAAGAACCAAGGATATATTATATAAACAAATTATAGGAATTTCCCTCAATTATATTAGAAATGAGATATAAGATAGAAAAACCCAATAATTTATTCTCATAAAAAAAGTATAGAGAGATACCAATACATGTGTGTAATGGAATATAACTGAGAAACTATAAATAAACTGCTAGTACAAAAAGATAAAATCCTTGGTAGTGACCGCAAAGACCAAAAATCTCTTCAACAACTTCCAAAGCAAATAATTTCTAACCTAATAATCAATGAGAACATGTGACCCTAAAAAAGTTGATATGCATAGGGTGTGAATTACATGTATACTCAGTAAGATCCTCCCTAAATCCTCTCATGAAAAATACAAATAAATAATACTAAAACTCATTGGATAAAACAAGTGAAGCTAACTCATCACCTAAATAGGTATTCTATGTTCTGAGCCTTACCAAGGATCTCTCACTTGGTTTTTCATATAAGAAAAATATAATATCTGCATATATCAAGATGGTACACTACTACCATTTCCCCACTGGTTTTCCACTTTGACTCAACATCACACGTCTTAAGATATCTCTCTCTGAAAGTAAGCCATCTTGATGACACATGGGATACTATGACATACCATTCACACTATGCATCACATCATCTCAACATCATGTACCATAAACCCTGTGCATCACATGATATCATCATCACATACCATTAACCTCATGCATCACATCATCACCTCATCCTATACCACATCTATAGATAGTAATCGAGTATTTTATATAATCCACTGCAACTTGTATGTCAGGTATTATACATCAATACATTACAATCCATACATATCATACTTATAATAATTCATTCAATACTATATCTAGAGATAAATGTGTGTGACATAACCACAATACACTAAATCCCTCTACACACATATATATGTGAAAGATAACCATTTTTTATTCCATCATATAATCTACCAGGAGAAGAGAGAGAGTAATCATCAATTTATCCCTTTCCAACCTAGATATTGGGGAAAACACCATCCTAGAGTCCACAGAGTGTCATTCACCCTACCTACATGTGTGGGGTATCATATAAAATCACGTAACATTATATATATATATATATATAATACCCACACTCTGGGAATTAACATAGTCTTAGGCTCAACTGCAGCTATCATCACCCAGACACCTAGATATTATAGCTATGTACTAGATTACCAATAAGCACAAAAACATTCAAGAATACTTTTAATTAATTATTTATTTTTATTAATAATTCATCATTTTGTTAAATATTTATATTAACCATTAAGAGTAACATTGATATTATTTTAACATTATCACCAACTGATTCACATGCTCTCTAGTCATAAACCAATTGATCCTACAATTTGTTAAGATTGTCATCATTTTTATTCCAACAAGAAGGATAATACATTAACTATTCATTGTCATTATATGATTTAAGCTACTCAAGGACTCGCCCTAAGATAACATTAAGAGATGTAAAAACCAAGTGAAACCAGCTACCTCAAGCAGTTGGGAAAGGAATGCATAAACAATAAACCTAACCATCCTTCCTTTAAATTAGATTCATTATCAATCAAGCATCCCAAATTTAAACAAAACAAAGAGAAATCCAATCTTTGACTTGTTCCATAAATCCTAGTTCCATCCCCAACACCACCATGCACATCACCATGACTCCCTCCATATAAGACATCGACTACTAGTGAAAACAAGGGCCTCCCTACCCATTTCTCATTAAACCATCAGCTATCACAAGATCACATAATATTTCATAAAAAACCTTGTCATCATGAGAAATCATATAAGGCAGTAAAAAAATGTTAATAGGGAATCTAAGACCTAAAACCAAATAATCTAAACTTTATATGAAAATGATCTCACTCATACCCAAATATTATTCTTTATTAAACAGATGGTCCATTATCATCTTGTGTTAACTGATTCATTAATATAGGTTACAATGACAAGAAACCTTAGGAATCATCTATTAAAAATATATTGATCATTTACACATTTTTAAGTATAACTTACAAGTTAAACAAACTAGAAGGAATAAAAGTTCTTATTTAATGTGCCTATTTATAATTTCATCGGCAAGAATTACTATCTTTGTTTTTAGGAAGATGGGTTTCATTTAATCATCCATTACGAATCATATTGATTTCTATAAAATTATAAGAAAGAATAGTTTTATTTAAACATGACTCTTTAATTCATTAAGTAGTATTTATTTATATATTTAAATTCCTTAACAAATTCCAACATATCAAATATTTTTAACCATAGCATAAATAAAAATATATCACACAATCTAGAAAAAAATATCCAACTTGTTATCATGGTGGAAACACATGTGTTCGATACAACAAAAAACCATTTGTTTTAATTATTATGGTATATTAATCATGATGGTAAATACCATTATTACCGAAATAAATAAATAAAGATAAATTTATGACTAAACATAAAATAATTATAGAATTAATTAATCTCATACCTCAATTATAAGTTCAATATTCATTATAAAATAATGGATAATTGAGGATCAAAAATAATAAAAATTGAAGGAATGATCACTAAAAACTATCACTAAAAATCCACCAACAACCAAGTTTATCTCTCTACATCAAAATTGAAGGCTCTCCACAATGGACATCCAAACAAAATAGATGAAAAGTTAATGATGGGAAGAAAGGTACCTTGAACCAAGATTGTTTGATTCTCTATTAATTAGGGGTCTAAATGCACAAGGAATAAATCACAAGGCATCAAAGGAGGGAATAACATACATTACAAATCAATAAAATTCATCAATAGAGACTCAAAGTGAGTTAATTTTAAACTGTACCCTAGGTTCATCCATAGTGACTAAAAAATTAAGGAATTTCAAAGGAGAGAATATTTTTTATTAGAGATGTTGAATCAAATTAAAATGAATTCAATACCCTATATTAAGATTCATGTGTTTTACCCTTAGTGACATTAAAGATCCAAGGAAGAAGGTATACATTTCATCCATTTAAAATAAAGTTTGATAGCCACCTTATGTTCTACCATAGTCAGACCATGGTCATGGTTATCTTCAGCATGTTAACCCAAAATATATTCTACAAGGGTGTGTTTCCTAGACCCATTGAATTTTTCCTTCACTAGAACTTTTAAAATAGCTTTACAAGCCATTCCCAAGCTGTTATTTTCATATAGAAGATTCATCATGGTGTTGTTTCGAGTTTTATACCTTCACCAGTTTTTTCCCTTACTATCATTTCAAACACGAGTAAAACACATCCAACATGGCCTCCAAAACTATTTTTTGGCCATGGTGGACCAAAAACCACATGACCCACACAAAATAGATTTATCGTGCCCTTAGCCACAACAAGTCCTTCACCATGCCCACCACCAGGGAATGGTGACTCCCAAAATGGTAAATACCACTCTCCAAGTCTCTAAAACACCTCTAAACTCACTCTTGACACCACCAAGCCTTAGAAAAACACAAAGAAAAGGTTAGTAAAGTCAATAAAATCAAATTATACACCTATTAAATAATTCTCGTCCTGGAAAATTAAATCCAAGCCTAAAGAGAAGAAAAATGAAGGGGGAATCAAATAGACACCTCGTAAGATACCTCTCAAGAATCTCATTATCATAGGATCCTAACAACATCAATTAGTGGAACAATGTGAAAAACTAAGCAACCCCCAAAAAATATGATAAATACTCTCTTAGGTAATATACCTCTCAAATAATAGAAATGATACAAATAATTCATTGAAGAAGAAAACCATCTCATAATCCAGATAAATTTCAACAACCACTAAATATCGTTACAAAAAAGAGATAAACATAAAATAGGTTGGTATACTAATAATTTATCTATGAATAATATCCATAGGTGATCTCGTAACATCCCAGTCTAGGTGAAACTAATCTGATGCCCTGAGCTAGTTCAGTGCATAAATTCAGGAATGTCTCCACATACTCTAAAAGTTATCGACTGATAGTGAGGGTCTAATGAGGAACATGGGGGAATTATACCCTATTTACCAGAGTAGTAAAAAAGAATAAATTAAAATGAAAAATAACAAAATAAGTAATAATAAATTAAAATGAATCATCTAATAAATTCCCAAAACTGGCTAAATTCCCATAACCAATATAAAATAAACATGTCATGTCATACTTGTGTCAAGTGTCGATGAAAATAAAAAATGGAGACACCTAAAAAATTTCCAAAATGGGTCCTAAAATCAATACAGACCCCTCATCTATGCCTCTTCATGAATCCCAAAAAATCCATCTATCATTTGGCATTTTCCCTTATCTTGACTTGAGACCATGAATTCTTCTCAAGTACCCAAGGTGGCCCAATCAGGGTGTGAGTACAACATAGTAGGACACCCCAAATTATGTCTAATGAAATATCCATTCTAATAATAGTGCATGCATAATATGAATAATAAATAAGGTATCATATAAAATAGTCACTAGATGAAGTTGGAATGTTTCATTGATATGGTCCAAAATTCATGGAGTGGTCTATTTTAGTATTTTCATGGATATCTATTCAAAAAAATTTAAGTAGGATCAAGTGTGACATTATTTCTTGGATTCACCTACTTCCCAACAAGGATTTTACTTTGGACTCCCTTTTGGAAGATATTAACAAACTTGAACTCCAATTACTAAGCTAATGAGATTATAACTCTTACATGATTTTGTCCAGTGAGAAATATAGGTTGTAGGAAGTTTTACTTGATATTGAGAAATTGACCAGTGAGATATCTAAAGATAAATAGATTATGTAAGGGGAAAAATACTTACTACTTTCATTCATGTATAAGTGATAAAAAGTTTAAGGGATGTCTCAACATTTCTCTCCCTTACGATTATTTCACTAGTGATGCAAGAATTGAGGGTCCCATATTAGTGGCTCATTTCACTGATGCTATATTTGGTCAGTAATAGTTCTAAGGGGGTCTCTCTCAATAATGGGGGTTATAGATCTATCTCTGATAGCATTCCTAGTACTATTTATGTCTTGTACAACCAAAGTTTGGCTTCTCTCCCAAAATAAGGAGAGATTTTTTATGCCATTAAGTCATTTAATTCTGATATTTACCCTATTCCATATGGTTTTCCATGGTATTTCTAATATTATTTTTGGATCATTATAAAATGGGATGTTATCTGTGCTATTAGGGATTATTTTAAGGGTGGTCCTTTTCCAAGAGTTATTTGAGCTACCATTTTGTCTCTAATTTTTAAAGTCAATCAGCTTACCAAATTTGGTAAATTTTATAAAATTAGTATGTGTAATTTTTTGTATAAATTTTTGGCCACCTTTCTCATCAAAATATTATCCACTCATCTTCCACTTTAGGTATCAAAAGAAACATATAGTTTCATTAAAGGAAGATTCATATAGGGAGTTATTGAGATTACTTTGTAAATGATTAATGGTCTTGGTAGAAAGTTGATTGGAACCAATGTGATTATAATGATTGACATGGAAAATACTATTATTAGATAGACTGGTATTTCATTATCAAAGTGATCATAAAGTGTGGTTATTTTGAGTGAGTTTTTGGACTTTTACTTAGGTTAATCTCCTATCATTGGTTCTCAATTTTTATCATGGGGAAAATATTTGGTTTCTTCAAATACATGAGAGGTTTGAGGCAAGGTTAACCAATTTAGCCAATCCTTTTAATTATATCCCATTATTTCCTCAGTAGAAATATATATAAGGGTTTTGGAAGATGGGTTGATTCATTCTTTTAAAGTGAGGTATGGATTTTATGGTATTTCTTTTATCTTCTTTGCAGATGACATGTTTTTTTCCTCAATAGTAGTGCAAACCCAATTCAAAATTTCAAGATGATTCTCTATAATTATTATAATAAGGCTACTCAATGTGTTAATACCAACAAAATTGGAATTATTATCTCTAAAAAGCGTTTATTAAATAGGTCCAATCGTATTCCAGATGGAATTGGAATTCCTAAACAGAGTTTTCCTTTGGATTATATAGGTTCCCCCTTATATAACGGGAGGTTTATATTTATACACTATGATAATATTGTGAAATGAATCTTAGGAAGGGTCTTGAGCTGGAAAAGTAATTTTATGCCTTTTGGGGTAAGAATCACTTTGGTTAATCGTGTTCATTATTCTATTCCTATGCATGTTTTGCCTGTGTGTGGACCTCTTAAAGTAGTGATCAAGAACATTGAAATATATATCAATGTTTTTTTATGGGATTCACATCAAGAAGGTAATAATCATTGGGAAGGCTATAATATTCTATAAAACCCTTTAAAACAGGGTACGGTATCAATCTCAAAGGTATTGAAGACAGAATGTGGTTCCTAGAGGCTAAATTTATATGGGATGTTATTTTAGGGGATTGTCTCTAGTATTATTTTATTTAGAAGAATTATAGGGAGTTTCCCATTTATTGGGTTGATAATTGTGATGGATATCATCTCTGGGGAAGTCTTAAAAATATTTTTACCCAATCTTGTATAATTTTAGGTGGATTATCTGGAATAGATACATTTCTTTCTAGAAACCTAATTGGTCTAGAACTAATATGTTCTTTTTGGGATGTCTAGTTATGGATATTAGATTTAACCAAGAATATTTCCATCCTCGGTTTAAATATTTAGTTCTCAATGAGGATCAAAAGGATGTAATACATACCATTCATTTTTCTCTGGATCCTTGCTGGTGTTTTATCACTTCTAATATTTCTATAAAATTGAGTAGTTTTATATATCATAGTATGGTTCATTCCCATTATAATATGGTTATAATGGGTACTATATTGTGGTGGAAATACATGTATCCAAAATATTACTTCCTTATTAGAAGAATACACAATAATTCTATTACAGCAAATGATAACCTTTAGTGCATTTGTATTCCTATAGCATCGAAATGTGAGTGTTGTTCTATTGTCAATTCGAAATATGTTACTCATTTATTTTTAAATTGTGAATGGGAAATATATTTTTGGTTTCAAGTAGAAGGTCAGTAATATTCAATTGGTCTAGTGTGATCTATAAGTAAATTTCTTTAGGATAATTTGGTTGTTTAGGATAGGGATAGTGTACAAGACAAGGGGTCTTCTATTTTCACTACTACTTCTGGTTGGACCATATGGGATACTTGAAATATTTTTTCCCATTAGATTCTTCAGTCAAATTTTCAATACATCAGGTTTAAGTTTCTATATATTATCAACTCTCTTATTCAGTAGTGTAAAGGAATTTCTCTTCCATTGGTGTTGAAACCCCTTTTCTCTCCTAGTTGTCCTATAAGAGAATCTTCTCTCGGGTGGAGGGGTACCAGCTCATGCATAATTTGGAAGCCACCTAGTCAGGGTCTTAAGCTTAATATAGATGGATCCCATGTTCAAGGTATCATGTGTGGTGTAGGTGTTGTTTTAAACTTTTAGGGATCGATCATCCTATGTTTCTTAATATTTTTTCAAGAGGGAACTTCTTTTGTGGAAGAGGCCTTGGAAATGGTTCAAGGGTTGACAATTTTTATGTTTAGTTCAATCATTTTATTTTAAGTGGAATCTAACTCTTCCTTAGTTTCCAATTCTTTGAAATGGCATCTACACTATCCTTGGAATATTATTTATCACATTAATATGTGTGTTTATTTTCTCAAACCGTATATTAAGGTTGTTCATACTTGGAGTGTGGGAAATATGTTGGCAGATATGGTTTCTTCTACGGTTATCCAAGATGAATTTTTTTTGGTGTTTTATAATTTTGGATCTCTACCTATTGATTTTGTTATGATTTCCTGAGGGTATTCACTCATGATTTATCATTTCCAGCCTCTATGATATGTTTTTATATTTTTTTCTTTATCTTTATTAATAAAATATTTCAATTTCCATTCAGTCATACTAAGTCATTTGACCATTCATTCCTCTATCACAAACATTAACATTATTTCAAAACATTTAATATATTTACCCTCAATCATATCATAGACTATTTAACCTTTCCATGTTAATTTGAACACCCCTTATACCATTTTAACATGATGAACACACATAAAAATGGTTTGGTATCAAAAACCCTCTAATTCCCCATTCCACAACTCATTTTATCATTCTCATGGAAGTGAAACACACCATGGGTGACCATATAACCAATATCATAATCATCATCAGACATGGTGGGGTTTTTTAATGGATTCTCACATCAATTTAAGATTCAAATTACTTTTCTTAGTCAATGAAAAAAATTCAGCATGATAGAACAAATTCAAAACACATGCACATGAAAAAATCAAGACTATAAAAGAAACCTTATAGAACACCTACTTTGGGGTCATTGAAAAACACTCATCTAACCTCAACAGCTGATTCAAGATATAATTTCCAAAGACACATAGTTTAAGAATATCTAGGAAAAATAGGGTTCATAAGTTTTGGAAGGAGTAAAGACAACCAACCTTTTTATTCTAGAAAATAGAAGGAGATAGAGTCAAAGAATTACTTGGAGCTTCAATTTTCACTAAAAGGGCCTTTAAACACACTAGAAATGAAGGAGAACAATCCTCAGAAGAATTGGGAGGGTTTGGTTTCTACCCCTTTCTATTATAGAATAAGTGATGAGGATAATCAAGTGAAATCATATAAGGGTCGGGAGGGTAAAAGTTCATTTTACTATTTTTAAGTGGTTCATGGTTTGGACACATGGATTTACAAAATGTGTTCCACAAATTTAGTTCCCTCTATATAAAAGTAAACTGATCCATGTGGTTTTTCTATCGACCAACATGGTTTGATAAACCATGTGGTATCCATGTGGTAGCCTCTTTAGGGGGCTTGAACTCCATGGTTTCCTAGGACCTCCACTCTTGTATTTCTAACCATGATCCATAATCTACCAGGACACATGGTTGTGGAACATTGTTTGTTATAACTGTGTACTAATCATGCACTATGCACTGGATGGAATTTTTCCCCCATTTTCAGTCCCTGAACACTTAGGACACTCTCAAAGCCTTCTCCATTTTGGGGAGACATTACACTAATAATTTTAAAGGGGGTTTAACCAAAATTAAAACAAATAGATACCTCATTAATTAATAGTATCTTATAGTCTCCCTACCTTATAATTATTTATCCTTGCGCTACCCTTTCCAGCATCTCTAAGCCTCCAAGGTAAAAAATATGAAGCCATTAGGACTTAATATCAGCTTCCCTCTCCCATGTTTCGTCCTGAATTTTTTCATGTTAATAAAACACTCAAACTAAAGTAATGGTATTATCCTAAAAAATATTATCACTTTTATCCACAACATGAATTAGATTCTCTTTAAAGGATGCATCATCCTCCAACTCAACATCATCGACATCCATCATATGTGATAGATCAGGGTGATACTGTAGACGTTGTGACACATAGAAAAAATCAGGCATAGAACCATACCTCTATGGAAGAACAACTAATACACTATCAGTCAAATCCTAACCACAATCTCAAAGGACCCCATAAACCTAGGATCCAACTTTCCATATTTCTAAATCTGATGGTGACCTAATCTCGATAACACCCAAAGGAAAACATGATCACCCACTACAAAATCAAGGGATAGAACACATCAATAATTGTATAAATTATATCTACTCTATATTGTATCCATATGATTCTGAATAAATAGAACATACTATGAGGTCTCATGCATGAAACTTGATCCCAACAACTCAAACTATCCCACTTCTATCCAAAATAATGGTGATCAACATGTACTACTATACATTTCCTCATATGGAGACATCCAAATCATCATTTGACAACTGTTGTTATAGGAAATCTCAACAAGTTATAAGTTCCTTTACCATGTCCCGACAAAACCCAGGATGCATGCTCTCAGTAGATCCACTAATACTTGGATATTACATTCTAAATTATGATCCATATATGGGTGAAAATATATAATCAAAACAATTGATTACCCATCACCATCTATAAACATGTCTAAAACCATTAGGTAAGACATATATCATGATCTAAAATGATGATCTGAAGCACCCTAGGAAGATGTACTATCTCTCGAATATAAAAATGTCATATCTAATCAATGGTGATAGTCTCCCAAATTTGGCATGAAATGGGATAAATTTTTCAATTGATCCACAATTACCCATATCACATTTTTTTAGGAGTCTTTATAAGACCTAACAAAAAATATATAGTAACATAATCCCACTTCCAATTTAAAATATTCAATGGTTGTAATAGACCAGTAGGTTGTTAATGCTTAACCTTCACCTGCTAAAAGGTGTAACATCATGTCAAAAACATGTGATCTCTTTCTTCATTCCTAGCCACCAATAATATATATTTAGATCACAATACATTTTGTTTAAACAATTTTTCACCACCTACTTTGATTCATTATTCTCAGGCATCATCTCATCATGCATACAAGTATGCATAACTACACAGCCACGAACATGAATAATATCATCATCATGATAGTCCAATCTTGTGGTGGCCTCCCACCTTCAAAACTAACCCTCAAATACAAGAATTATGATTCCTTATACTACTTAATATTGACCTAGTTTAGAAGAGATGGAATATCTAACGAGGACATGAGTGTCATCTCCTCCTCCTCCTGAACACCCATATTCATCTCAGTGAACAAATCCATAATCTTATACTCATAACTAAACTCCATCATTTCCTGAGACTGCATATTCTAAATCAATACATCAGAAAAAATTCTACCTTTTCCCAGTATATACATTTGCTCAAAATCAAAAGATTGCATATAGTAAACTCATATTTGCTATCGAATATTCAAATCCTACTGAGAAAAAATATATTTTAGGATCTTATGATCTATAAAAATAATGAACCTCTCGACCATAAGTTAATGTTTCCAAAATTTTAAGGAAAACAATAGTATGGACAACTCAAGATCATGTGTAGGATAATTTTTCTCATGCAACCTCAACTGTTGTCATCCATATTCCAAGAATCTATCTCCATGCATCAATACATCCCCAAGTCCAATCCCCAATGAATCATAATACAAGGTATACTCCTCACCTAGTTCTAAAAATATCAGAATTTATATAGTGTTCAAATTCCTCTGACCATGCAAACTTTATACCCTTATTGGTCATGCCTAAGGGAGAAACTTCCAGTCGTGAAATTTCTTTGATGAACCATTAGTAATAACCCACCAAACCAAAAAAAACATCTGAAATCCAAAAGAAATAGGATGTTACAAAGAAAAAACCTCATGGACCTTCTTAGGGTATACTAACACTCATTCCTCTGAGTTGATGTGACCTAATAAATATACCTTAACAAACCAAAAATTACACTTAGATAGATTTCTATATAGCTGATTCTCTCTCAATATACTCAAGATGATGTCAAGGTGTTTGGCATGATCATCATGAGTCAGAGGGTATGTGAATATGTCATCAACAAAGGCAACCAAAAATAGATCCAAGTATATCTGTAAGATTTAGTTCATTAGGGCCATAAACACTGTAGGAGAATTATTCAAACTAAATGGAATCACGATGAATTTATACATTACATACTAACTTTTTAATAAAGTATGAGGTATATTAGAAGGTCTCACCCTCAAATATTGATATCCCTTATTCTCTTAACTCATCAAGCTGAGTATTAATCCCATGGAGTTATTCTATTTTCATTCAGTGATGTGGAATAGAAATCGGCTTATGTCTATTTATCAACTCAATCAAGAACTCAACATCTCCCTCATGCTATAGACCTAAGAAATCCTATGTAAAAAAATCCTAAAATGAATATATTCTAGGAGTAAATAGATCTTTCTTCACTACTTTATCATCAATCATAAGACTTTCCGTATGGGTTGTGATCTCACCCAACCACTAACAAACTAGCCCTAAAATGCTTACCTGAATATCCCATTCCCCATAGTGAATTCAATTTCTACCCTTAAGAGATGTGAATGATACCATTTGATGTTAATAGTCAATGTGGGATTGATATGAAACAAATTATTCCATTCTAATTACCTGGTAGAAACCTAACATTTTAAGAAAAAAAATTCCCAAAGGAGATAGTACCCACCAACTTCAAGGGTACACCCATTGAAATGTCAGATACCCTCTGATCAAAACCCTAATGGCATGTCGATCGACATAACCCCACACATAAACATCACTATCAGAACCAAACCATTCAAAAACAAATAGTATATGAAATAATTTGAAGATATTATATCAAATAAATCACTACCAATCATGAAAGATATAAGAATTGTACCTTGGACAGTTGACATACCATCCTCACTACCACTAGGTGAAAGTTGAACGACATGAACTTAACCTATCCCTATACCCTAAAATACCATATAATTACCATGTGATACAAGTTCATACTAATACAGATACTCTTATCATAAAGAGCCACATTCACTACCCCAATCGAAATGTCCAATAGAACTCTAACTTCTAAACTGATATGGGGTTGTTGATCCCTTTTTGGTGCTCTATATCATCCTGGATCCTCCATCACTTCATACCTATTAAGGGTTCCTACATAACTTATATATATGAACCATCCTTCCACAATCTCATCACTCCACTTTTGGTTGAAGTAATTGAGCTCACATGTGACCAATCCTTCCACACTAATAGTAGATGACTAAATTGCCTCCCTAAGAGGATGATCATCACCCCTGGATACTCTATCCTCCAACGCCTTGATAAAAACTCTCATAATGGAACTTCCTAATATTGGAAAATGTACCAATATATTTACCAGATGAAACCATCTTTCCGCCACTAGAATACTCTCTTGAGCTCCCCTTAGAAATGAGGGTTTTCTTTACTACAGCAGTGAACTTCTGCAACTAGAATATATTAATTTGTTATTTGAACTCGCATCTAATACAACACTAAAAATTCCATCATATAGCCACCACATCCCCTTCCAACACTGGAATTTCTTTTTCAATTTTATGGAGTGTCTAGAATAATTTATCCCTGACAATGTCCCATAGTTCAAACTCATAAACTTTTCAACTCTCTCTTGCATCGGGGTCTCTGAGTAAAAGTTTTCCAAGAACTTCTTCTGAAAATCCTTCCATGCCATTCCCTCCAAATAATCATCCCAAAATTGAATATCCCACCATATCTTCACTTTTACTTGAAACATATAACCTTATAATTTGATCATATTCTCAAAATGAGTCTCTAAGTGATCCAGATTGTCTAAATAGATTATGTCTAGAACTTAGATGCCCCATGTCCACCCTCTATAAAAAAATTTAGAGGTTGTTGCAGCTGAAAATACCTTATTAGATCAGACATACTTGGTGCATCCCACCATGGGTATCTTTCTAAAAAATTCATAATCCAGGTGTAATTCTCATGGAACTAATTTTTTTCATATCATCCAGAACCAACGGGGGTTATGGTTTTACTACCGGAGGTGAATTCTCTGCAATACCCTCCTGTCACCCTACTTGTAAGAATCATTGTGGAGGAATATCTCTAAAATTACTAACATAAGTCTCAGGGAACAAAACTATCACTTTACCATTTAAACAAAATAAGGGCCAAAACTAGACATAACATACTACTCCATGTGAACTATCCCAATATATATAAACAAATTATTATTGCTACTCCCAATCATCCCTATAATAGACCATGGAAAACTATGGGTAACCAATTTATGAATTATGACAACCCATGTAATTACATTTTAACAATTTCATTTAACATATTTTAATTTAAATAGTTTCAACTTCTTTATTAGTCACATTTCCTTAAAACTAAAAATAAACAGAAGAGAATTTCTATTTCCCAAACCCAACCATTACATGATTTCTCATGTGTTCCTAATGTGATTTATGTCACATAAATCCCTGAGTTCCTAAAATGATGCATGGAAATGAAAATTTTATATTAATCCATCCCATAACAAAAATATCAAAAACTAATAACATCACACCACATTTTTATCACCCAAGATGAAATAACATCCAACTATAACAAGCCAGTATAAAGAACCAAAATACCACCCTATGAAACTTGGGTTTTCCCCTACACATGGGTTAGATAACCACATGAACAAGCACATTTCCAAGTCCCAACACACCCTAGTCTCATTTATACCTTATCTAAACTAGTAAATAAATAGAAAATAAAACCCCCTATGATATCACTTTTTAACTTAATGGCCTATTTTCCTCTAATATGATTCCCTGAACTGGTTCATTACATAACCTCAGGCATGCCTCTTAGTACACTATACATTATCGACTAGTAGCAAGGTTATAATGTGGAACATGGTGTGACTATTTCCACTTTGACAGAAAATTGACATTTCATTATTATTTGTATGATAAAATAAAAGTAAAACACAATGGGACTCTCCCAATAAAGGGGTCATAAATGATGAATTCTATTGGAATTTACAATTAAATTTTTTTATAGTCATTAGGTAAAGACCCAAAATCATTACATAGAATAAGAGTATCACTAGGATTTCCTTTGTTGGCCAACACATCAACCGCAAAATTACATTCTCCCTATGTGAGACTATACCCTATTTACCAGAGTAGTATGATAGTGGAAATCAAAATAAAAAATAACAACATTTGTAATAATCAATTACCATACATCATGTAATAAATTCCCAAAACTAGTTAAATTTACACAAAAAACATACAATAAACATTTCATGTCATACTAATGTCAAGTGTCAATGAACACCCAAAATGGAGACACCCTGAAAACTCCCAAAATAGGTCTTGAAATCTATATGATCCCCTCATCCATGCTTTATCCTAAACCCCAAATCATCCATCGAATATAGGGCCTTTTCCATTATCCTAGACCACAACCATGAAGTCTGGGTGGGTACCCAAGGTAGCTTGATCAGTGTGTGAGTACAACCTAGTAGGCCACCACCAATGGTGTCTAAAGAAATACCTAGTATAATAATATTATATGAAGAATTATAAATGAATAATAAATAAGGAATTAGATAAAATAAATTCCTTCATTTAATAGTATTCAATTATACCCTAATGTCCCTCAGGTACTAAGGGAACATAATCCAATCAAACCCGATTCAACCCATGTTGGTCATATAAGCCATGTAATATAGGGGTCACACAATATTATATAAGGATCAATAGTCCAAGTATCTAAAATGAGGATGTGGAATTCCATAAATTATGATCCAAAAATATGATGTGGTCCAAAATTATCAACATCATTACCATAGTGTGGAAATACATGACAAATACTCATTCCTTGATGTGGAATTCCATGACCAATATCATTATCGTGGTGTGTAACTCAATGAACAATGCACGTTCATAGATGTGGAATGCCCTAACCATGGTCATAACTATTTCATTTTCATTCACCAATCTATACTCACTTTCATGGCCATTAATCACATTAAAACATTAAGGGTGCACCTCATTCATTTACCACTACTACCATGGTCTAATACATTTAACACCTTTAAGCCAAATTTGTACTTATCCATTTGACCACTAATTCATTTAACAGAACCATTAACATTCTTTCAAAAAAAATTAGCACATTTACCCTCAATCATATCATATAACATTTAACCTTTCCATGTTAATCCAAACAACCCTTATACCATGTTAATGTTACAAACACACAAACAATCATTTTATTCTCAATAACCCTCTAATTTTCTATTCCACAAGTCATTTAATCATTCTCATGGAAGTTTAACACCCCATGGGTGACCATAGACCTAGTCTCATAATAAAAAATAGGCCTTACAGGGTCTGTGAAGGGATTAATACATTTATTTAAGGCTCAAATTACTTTTCTTAGTCAAGGACACAAATCACATGATAGCAACACAAAGTCACAACAACATACACAAGAACAACATCAAACATATGGGATAAATATTACAGACCACCTACCTTAGGTTCATGGAAAAATAGTCATCCAATTTTTACCCTTTATTTAATATAGAATGGTCAAAGAAAACTAGGTGAAGAATATCCTAGAAAAATTAGATTTTTAATCTTCAGAGGGAGAGAAGACATCCGACCTTGGTTTTTCTATAAAATAGATGGATATGGACTCAAATACATACCCAAAGCATTGATTTGAACTAAAAGACACTTAAAACTCCATATAAATGAAGTAGAATTATCCTTGTAATACTTGTGGGGGGTTTTATTCACACCCCTTACTTCTAGAGAAGAAATGAGGATGAAAATATGGTGAAATAATATAAGGTTTGGGAGGGAAAATGGTCATTTTACAACTTTTTAAGAGGCACACGGTTTGGCTACATGGTTTTCCAAACCATGTGCCAACCCTGAGGATCATTATATCCAAGAGGAATATAATCCACACAGTTTTCCTAGATACCCACATGTTTTGAAAAACCATATGGTAGTCATGTAGTAGCCTCTATAAGGGGGATTGATCCACATTATTTCTTGGGCTCTCCTCGCATTGTTTTTTAACCCTTATCTACCATCTACCATGTCGTACTTTTTTGGGGAACTGTTAGTAATAGGCATGTTTCAACCATAAACTATGCACTAGATGGATTCTTTTTCCAAAATTTTCATACCCATAACCCTTGGGACACTCTCAAGGCCTTCCCTATTCTGAGGAGACATTACATTAATCATTTGAAAGGGTTTTTAACAAAAATTAAAAAAATACATACCTACTAAAGGATCAGGATCTTACAAATATCTTACATGGAATCATGCCACAAAAGGACACAAACCAAGGGAATATAACACCCATGTAACACCTTCTATAAAAATTAATATATCTCCATAATCCGCTCCTTGAAGGTTGCATAGTGATCAACATTGATCTTGAACCAATCGATGAAATGAGAATCACCATGAATATAGTAGTGAATTTGGGACATATGATATGAATCGTGAATATGAATCATCTAAAGGTGAATTTTTATGTGATGAATGATGATTCCAACATGATCTTACACCTCAAAAGTCCCAAAACAATTGGTGATAAATCATACTCTTAAAACCAAACCTTCATTTCCTATGATGTGGATTCACCTTCAAGAAAACATGATCTCTAAAATAATACTCTAGAGGACTCATCCAATGGTCGGTATAAGAATTTTTCTGATCATGAACTATCATCATCTTTTAATTAATCTCATGAACTATCTATTTCATGCTTTTCACTAGTTTTGACCTGAAAATTATTAACTCTCTGACCCCAATCCAGCATAATGTATAATAAAAAATTCAACCATAAAAATCTTTAAACCATTCTATATTAATGATGGAGTGAAAAATATTATGGTAATAAAAACCAACCAATGGTATCTGCATCATAGAAAAACCTACAATATCCAGGTCACAAGTTTGCAACATTTAGTCAATAGTCAGGATGTTCCAACCTCTCTAATTGTCAGTTTGTGGACAAAAAGAAATATTAATAAATAAATGATACCAAAATCATGTTAGATACCTCTTTGCACCCTGTAGGAAAAATGAGGATGGTGAATAGATATAATTTTCCTCAAGACTCCAGGAAATCTCACCACCTCCTCTAGATACTACCTCAACAAAACCTCAAATGATATTGACTGTTTGATCACTAAAAAGTGGGATGCTTTTTAACAATCCACTATCACCAATATACCATCATTTTCCTCCCTAATATCAATGTAAAACAGTGATGAATTCGATCAGAATTGTATCCCACTTCCACTGAGGAAAATCTAATTGATAGAGAAAACCACCATGAAAATAGTGTTTAACCTTTACCTACTGGAAAACTAAACATCTAGACACAAAACTCTAAAATTAAACACTCCAGTATAGGACACCAAAAATGACATTTAAGAAAATGGTACATATTTCTCCCACCATGATGTACTACTAAGGATGAGATGTGGAACTCACATAGAACCACCTCACACATAACTAAATGAATGAAAATAATCCCCTAGAACAACACTTGATGTTGATCATCCTCAGACCATCCATCAAGGGAATCACTATAGACAACTCAATCTTACTAAATCGCCACCTAAAAATCAACTAGTGAGGAATCCATTACCTACAAAACCATATATGAAATAAATATCATCTAAAAAAGTTAATCATAGTCCAACAACATTTCCAATGTCAATATACATTACATAGAGAGATTACATCACTTTCTAAGAATATCTAGACTCACTCACAACATCACTGTGTGACTTTATTCTTATCACTTCAATTACAAAATTACCCTTTCCCAATGTATATGAAATCCTTTAGGAATAGTAGTGAGATAATTTAAACCAAAATCACTATCGAAAGTTTAGGCCACACTGGGAGGATACATACCTCTCACTCTTATGATCGGTGAAAACCACAAAATGTTTTCTGATGAGGTAATTTCCTCACAAATTTAAGGAAACATGATAGCTTCCACTCAATATCATGAGTGGAATAGGTATATTCATGGGTATGTTACTATCGAGACCCATAATACAACCAATATCTACTACATCAAGATGCTTCCTAAATAAGAACATGAATTTTTAATTAAAACCTCATATTGAACTCCCTCTTCTAGAAAATAACTAAATAAAACACATACCATCTTCTCCTTCTAATACTCAAAATCTTTCCAATATTTTTCTTTCAAATAGAACACTTGATCCTTTCTATTCAAGGTTGTTATATTCATAATATGATGAAATTAATGTATTAACCTCCTATAATAGCCTTCAAGTTTGAGGAAACTCCACACCTCTACAACTATCTTGGGGTGTGACCAAGAAACAAACACCTCGATATTTGAAGGATCCACATATACTTCATGTTGGGACATGACACAACATAAAAAAAATCTCACAAACCTTGAAATCACACTTAGATGAATTTTCAAATAGTGTATGATGATGAATAACCCCAAAAACTTCTCATAGATGTAATTTTTTCTCTTCCTCGTAGGTGGAGTACACAAATATTTCATTGATGAAAACCACCACGCACTGATCTAGGAACTCTAGAAACACTATGTTCATAAAAACCATGAACATTGTTAGGGAATTCATCACAAAGAAATAATAATTACATTTATGATATTATAAAGTATTATTTTGTATATCCTCATCCTTTACCCACATATAATGATATCTTGATCACAGACCAGTCTTTGAGAACTAACTAGCTCCTTTTAGTTGATCGAATAAATCATCAATCCACATGAGAGTATAGAGGTTCTTCAATATTTCATGATTCAAGAAATTAAAATAAATATAGATAAATATAATAAAATCAACCTTATTTATGAATATAACCTAATAACCCCATAGTGACACACTCATCCAAACAAAACCTTTCTACAAAATATCATTTATTTGTGCATGCATCTCCCAAAACTCAAAAAGCACCATCTGATATAGATACATTAAGATCATATTAGTTCCATGTTTTATATTTATCCCAAATTTTATCTATAATATAGGGGTTAATACCTCATTAAAGAGATAAATTTACTCTTACACAGCTCTAGGAGACACCATAGGATGAATGTTCGATAACCTCAGCATTAACTCATCCATCAATGAAGATAAATAAGGAAAACACCTCTAAATGATCTGTGTGTATCACTCACCAATGGAAATAGAAAAATATATATTATCATCATATACCACAATATAAATCCTCAAGTAATCTATGATATCATACACAAAATATATCTAGTCTATGCTGAGGATGATTTCCTATGGTTGTATCCACAAACATAGAAAGTATCCCCAAGAGAAGAGCTACCCCAGCACAAGATCAAAGTCTCTATATATTTTTTATGTATATTCTTGACCTATAAATAGTGTAGTATATTCCAAGGTCACTGTAATTATCTTCACATAATTTACCAAATAATGGACTAGGGTAGGTGATATGAAAGAGTCAATATTTCCTTAATTAAAAAAAGCATGTACTCAAGTAGAAAACAAGCAAAGGGTGCCACAAAGGATGTCTAATTATCTTGGTTCTAGAAATTGTAATGCATGTATTTAAACATTAATTGCTCTATGGACACTTTGACCCTAATGAAAACCACCTCTATGGTCATGATCCACTCTTTGAGTATGATGAGCATCATGGGATTTTCCTCGACCCTCACCATCTCCCCTTTGTTGATCCAAAGTTGGAGCACCCTGATGCTATCATTGCCTCATATCAAACTACCACAATGGAGGAACATGAAGTAGAACACTTTTTGTATTCTATATTCTCATAAAGTTTAGAAACCCTTTCAATGGATAACCTTGTCTTCCACATGAAAAAAATGTTAAATCCCTTATTATGGGACTGAGATTTTCCACCACTGGAGAAATGAGGTGATGAAAACTTGGACCTACCCTCGGTTTTCTAAAAACTCTTCTATCTAGGAAACATTGAACCTTGTATCATATATCTTCTATTTGGAGAATCTTGATGAAACCCCTATCATGATTATATGTTCATATTTAGTATCCTCTTCACAACCTCTACCCTTTTCAGAACCTTGAGATATTTCAGTATTATAAATCGGGTGACCTAGAACTGGATCTCTGGACACAAAGCCTCCTGAAATCACCTCAACCAATACTCCTCATTAAGAAATAGGTTTCATGAATATCAGAGAAGGGTCTTGAAATAAATCCCAAACTCCCAGATTCTAGAACTACCCAATCGAAAGGTAAGAACCTCATAGAGACTAGTCACCTTCACTGTCATAGAAAGAAAATTGGATCAAAACTGGACCCATAACTTCTCTAATGAGACAATTGAATCATCATTATCCCTAAGGACTAAGAACCACCACTTACTTTATTCCACACACAACATTATCAATGAAAAAAAACCTACTACTCCTTTTAATCATGGATCCAACTAAAGTTTATCTCCACCTACTCCTAACAATCCTATATCACTGAGTCTAAAACAGATCCCTCATACTTTCAAAAATGATGGCATTGAAACTCTCAATGATTCATTCTATAAGTATCAATTTTTTTAACCTAAAACCAATTTATTTCTTCTGGAACATCCTAATGAACATCCTTGATGTGAACTTGATGAGGAATTCGACCTGGATCGATACCTATAAAAGAAAAAAATGTTAGGTAATATTAAACCTAGAATATGAAATATTTGAGATTAATATATGTATTAAGGTTTATCCTAATCCCAAGGTATTACCATTTTAAAAATATCCCAAAATAATAATTACTCATGATCCTTTCCTAGGTCTTTTCCTCAAAACCAGCATCACTTTGATTATTAGCTTAGTAAAATTAAAGTTCCTCACATCAGATCACATGGGTCTCTAAATACCAATTACCTAACTTGTATCCCTTATTTAAAATGATTACTAATCCCCCTAAAACCATTTCCATACTAAACCATTTCTTACTCA
Source organism: Viscum album (assembly GCA_963277665.1). Classification (NCBI taxonomy): domain Eukaryota; kingdom Viridiplantae; phylum Streptophyta; class Magnoliopsida; order Santalales; family Viscaceae; genus Viscum; species Viscum album. The sequence goes on along the minus strand of OY728155.1, from coordinate 601,230,010 downwards.
CCTGTACCGACCTCTAAACTCCATCTGGCCCACAACCAGAACCTTTCACGCCAATATTTCATAACCTCGTCCCCCCAAAGGTACCCACCTAAGATGAAAATGAGATAGGGGAGACAATGAATCATAAATCCCTCCTCCAATGTTTTATGGGTTGGTGACAATAATTGGGGTTATATCATACAAAAAATAGGGAGACATTACCCTCTAAGATTTGAGAAATGATAGATAAGATCGAAAAAAACAAATATGTCTCATAAAAAAGTAGAGAGATCCTAATAAATTCATGCAATGTCATAAACTGAGAAACTATAAAGAAAATACAAGTACCAAAAGGTAAAATCATTTGAATTGACCTCATATCCCAAACAACTCATCAACAACTCCACGAGCTAGTAATTTTTAGCTCAATAACCAATAAACTCTAACATACATTAAAAATAGTTCATATATATTGGTTGATTATAACATGTATAATTAGTGGGATCCTCTTAAGAGATTGTCCTATAAAAGATAAATAAATCATACTAAATCCCTGTGAATAATCAAGTGATTCTATCTCATCATCTAAATAGGTATGTCAAGTTTAGACTCACTAAGGATCTCTTAACAAATATCCCATACAAGAATAATATAATATCAAACATATATAAAGAAGGTATCCCGCTACAACTTCCCCACTCATTTTTTCACTCTTACCCAACATCGCAAAACCCAATAAATATCTCTCTAAAAGTAAGTCATTCCAAAGACACCTAGAATACTATAACATACCATGCACATCATGTATCACATCATCTCAACATCACATACCATGCACCACATGCATCACAACATCTCATCTGCACATACCATGCATCTTATGCATCACATCATCTCATTATCCCATGCCAATCCTCCAGACACTAACTAAGTAATTTATGGGATCCTCCATAACTTGTATGTCATGTATTATATCTCAATCCATCACATACCACACACGTCATACCTATAATAATCTATATGAATCTATATTTGGAGATACATGTGTTTTAAAAAACCACAATCCAATAAATCCCTATACACACATATGTATGGGAAAGATAACCATCATTTATACCATCGCATAAAATACCAAGAGAATTGAGTGGGTAATCATCCATTTATTCATCATTAATTGACAATTTGAGGGAAAACACCATCCTATAGTCCATTGGGTGTCAGTTCCCCTATAAAAATGGGTGAGGAGTCATATAAAATATAATAATAGAAAATATATATAGATTATAACCACACTATGGCCATCAACCTTATCTTAGTATCTATTTTTGATGATTTATCTAGGGCCTCACTTGTGTGTTAATGTACGATGGATTGTATGTTTCCCCGCATTTCCACTTTCCAAAGGTGGATAGTGTTCAACACTTTCATTGGTGATGTATACTCCTTGACTGAAATAGTATGATGGGATGTCAGTTCCTCTATCCACAGATTCCTCCTGAGATCTCATTGCCTAATCTAGGTCTCCCTTATAAATTTAATTAATGTTCATGGAACTCAATCCTATATCCATATCTTTGTGGACACCAATTAATTACACAAATTCTATTTTCACATACTGTGTTTGTTTGGATAGGTTAGAAAGATTCAGTCAAGAGAGTAGTCACATTGTGACTCTTTAGGAATGTCTGGAAATTGGGAACATTGGTCACCTTTATTCTTCCTCATGGGAGGGAATCTCATATTAGAAATATTAGGCATGGAACCCAAGGAATCCCAAGTTGATCATGAGGTAATGATGCTAGGGGATTATGTCTTTTAAGGATTTTCACCTCAGGAATCCCATTTTCACTGAATGAAGTAGGAATTATAATTTAGGTCACAAGTTATAAGTCCTTTGGAGACAGATCATGATGTATGATTGAGATGGATCAGAGCACAAGTTTAACGTCTTATGAAGATAGGAACATGGTTAATATCTTGATGGGATAGGTTGGGCATTGGTTTAACTTCTTCTGAGGATAAGTTTCATGATCATAAATCCCCTTGAGGTGGATCAAGAAGGTGGGTCCATATACGGGAATATGTCACACTAGAAAGGTTTACCAATGGATGGGAACACCCCATGGAGGTAGACCCAAGATGGGTGTGTTGAAAGTGGGTTACCTAGACCCAACTTGTGTGGAACTTTTTATTACTAATACATGTATATTTTTTTCTATATATCCATGTGTTTATCTTTCCATAATAGTGTAGATACTTTTGCATCTACTTTGTTTATGGTAATGTCCTTAGATTATGTGTCGTATCAAAGGGTTATAGCAGATCCCAGGCTACAATGAAAACCTAGAGATACTATGACAATAATCTTAAAGTAATTTCTTATGGTTAGGTTACATCATTCTGATAGGACACATATAATGTGTGACTATCAGGTGTTGGGGGATTATAAGCATTGAGACTTATTCTCATGAAGTTCGCACATGATGATCACTAGTAGTTGAGATCATGAGGATTGGCCTTCAAAATAAGAACACCACATGTTTTAGGTGTCATTATTCATTCTTATATATAGACATGTGTAATGATTTTTTGACTTCAAATCATTATCAATTTATGTCATTTAATTGCATTCCTTAATTCAAGGAGAAAACTATGATAATAAATTCGTGGAGAGGTAGTTTTTGTTGGGTATGTCATTAGTGACATGACAATGATTGAATGATCAATATAGGATTTTCTGCTTTTGAGTTGAGGAAAAGATATCTCGGGCCTGGTTGATTAGGATGGTATCACTTTTATTAAATCCATGTCCATGGTAGTCGAAGGTAAGACCTTCGAGACATATCAATAAATAAAATGAAGCAAGGAAAAAGGATGATGTCACAATTTTGCATCATGCTTTATTGATATATCATTGATTAAGAGATTATATTACAAAGACTGTGTTCCTAGTAAGGTAGTCATTGCTTTGACTTTTCCTTATTTCTATAGGGGCCTCGATGGGTTGCTAGACCCCACTCTTGGTCAGTGAATATTATTCACTACTATTGAGATAAAGTCTTATAGGGTCACACACTATATAGCTTTGAGAATCTACCCTATTCTGTTGAATAGGAATATAGTACATGGTGGGACCCACTATGGGGTCTTGGTATTATCCAAGTTCTATGGATCACCAAAGAATAAATAAATTCTTTAATTATTCAAATTTGGAATTATTTGTTGAATTTATTTATGACATGTATTTACAAGTAATTTAGTAAATACAAGGATTAATGTTATTCGAACGAATATTAATTAAATATCTCGGGTTCATTTAATATTATTAGGAGACGTGATTCGAGTTAAAGACTCAAGTTTATCATGTCTTATATTTGATATATATTACAGTTAAGTGATCAATTATAAATATTATTTATGGAATAATTAGTTTGTCATAAATAATTATTTATATTATATAGTGGATGTTTATTACATGGGGGTTGGGAACCCATACTGGGTATTATAGATATTTAGTATATAAGTGGAGAGAGGACTATTCCATGTGAACTATTCATTTTATGGAATTGGGTTCCTCTCTCTCCTCCTAAATCCTAGAGAAAGACTCTCTCAAACAAGCAAGTTCTTTAAGATCCGTCTCTTCAGATCTAAGACGCTAGCCTGTGGTGATCATCGTTATGTTGAAGTGATCAACGAAGAACCACACTATCACCTGCATTCCAATGAACGACACATGAATATATTTGAGAGGCATGTTTGGATGATCTAGAGGGATTCAACATTAGAGTCTTTGAGCATCGGTTTCTAGCACCTTACGACAGGCTTGTTCATGTCAGATCCAAATTAGGTACATGTTCAGTTTATTTTTGTGCTCTGTTTAAACCATGTGTGGTCCGAGGACAATACCAGTGTAATATCACTGGAGTCAACGATGTTAAGTCACTCCGGTGATGCAAAAAAAATTGTAATTTCCCATCCCATTCGCTTCTATTGCCCTTCCTGGTACCTTACAGTGGTATTAGAGGGACATGTGTTTTTTTCTAAGTCAAAAAGATATAAATTACCTTAAATTTCAATCGAGGGTGTTAAAACGGTTCCAATCGACCTGAATGCGTGTCGATCCGTTTCCAAATGGCCAAGTAACATCTATTTAAAAAAATTAATGGATCGACATCGTGTTGAATGGGTTTGTGTCTTCAGATTCTTAAATTTTATTTTTTGAAGAAAACGTTTTTTGATTTATTTGTGTTCTTGTAAATTACTGGAATCCGGCCATGTTTTTGCTGAAATCCAGTCAATGAAAATATTCTGGTGGAGATCAATTATTAGAGGAAAATCTGAAGAATTATATATTTTTATATTAATTTATTTCCTTCTAATAAAAGAAATTTTATGTTATCTTTTATAAAGTCTAAAACACCTTTAGAAATTTAAAAAGCTAAGATGACTGTGAAAAGAAAAAGTAAAAAAACGGGGAGTTTCATGACCTAATCGAGCCGAACCTTCCACCCTCACCCCTTTCTCTTGGCCGCACCACCTACAACCCTCAGCCCCGCCGTATCCTGGAGGTCGTCGCCCCACTATCCGGGTTGGTCGTGCTGCCCACAACCTGCAAGCCGCTGCCCCTTATGCGAGTCGGACCATCACAACAGCACATCCCACCACCCAGACTCGCGGGACACTGCTGTCACACCCATCGGTCGTTCCTCGATGGAGCTGCAATGTTTGAGTTCATCGCCACTGGTTTTCAGTGCCCATATCCAGCATCCTGACCCCTTGTCAGCCACCATTGTGGTGTACCTCCTTTTTTCCATGGGAAAAGACTTGGGGGTTGCTGGACAGCGCGGTCATGCCTCGATCATGTTGGGGTCACACCATAGTGTGTCTTCAACTATATGTAAACCATCTAAATTAATTTAATTAATTTAATTTAGTTTTTAAATTAAATTAATTAGAATTAATTTTGGGGTTTGAAAATAATAGAATCTGAATTATTAATTTAATTTGAGATTTTAATTAAATAAGTGGTTTAATTTAATTTTGGTTTAAAAAAATTAAATTAAACAGTGGAACCGATAAATAAATTATTTGAATTTATTAATATTAATTTAATTTATTAGAACACCCTTGTACTACATAAATTTACTGCATTTTAATTTTTATTTCGCACTTGCATTTTAGGACTGATCTTGAGCTAGTGACCGACCAATGGATGTCTAGATTTTATTTATTTAACTATTTATTCAATGTGTGTGATGATTGTAATAATTAATTAGATAAATATAGGTCTGTGTATAGTCACTTTAATTCAAATATATGTATAACGGACTGTGCGTCCATTTCACCTATTGTATATTGTATCCCAAATCCCCTCGCTTCATGCGAGTATATTTGTAATTATATGGTGACGATCTCATATGCAGACCCCATCAAATCGAGGCGGTAATCGATATGAGATTCAAGAACATTGCACCGGGGCATGATGTGATATGAGTCAGGTGACGACTGAGGTATGGAACCCCCTAGGTCATGATTCATCTATTATGGATCAATCATAATTAAATGCTCAAGACCAGTCAGATTGCATGTTTTACCTTTATGCATTGTTTATTGTTTTATTCAAGTGAATGATTATTTATTGATCACATAAAATAGTAAACAAGATAAAAATGAATAAATAAGTGACGAATATATTTATATTCAATGTTCAGTTTTGGGCGTGACAACCTAGTTTGAACATATTAAATAGAAAAGGATTATATTTTTCAATAAATATCAAAATCCATCAAAGGTATGTTAAGTCTAATTTCCTTACATTATTCAAATTTGAAAAAAAACTGGGTGTTTAGGGTTCTTGTCATCCATAGTTGAGAGTGCCTCTTACTACTGAGGCGTTCTCATGAGAGAATTGGGTCGGCTTAACTAAAGTGAGTAGTCAAAGATTATCCATAGCTAACTTACTATAACTTTAGAAGAAAAGAGTTGAGGGAATCAAGTCTTGATTCCAATAAGTTGGTAGTTTACTCAACATAATAAGTAACTTTCAGTTTAAGCGGTTGGTCAGCCTAGTTCCTACCTTTAAACCCTCCAAGTAGTGGTGTAGCCATAGCTTGTAGACTATTAAGGATTTTTTGAGGATCCTTGACACTAAATTACTCAAGCGACAAAGTATTATATATGAATCTAATAGTTAGGGAAATTGAGGTTCGATAAAATAGTGGGAGAAATTTAAAATTATATAATAATTAATTATAAATGTCAAAAGGTAATCAAGATAAAGTACTGACCACTAATGTTTATTTTTTATAGATTTAAATGGAAATCTCTAACAACACAAGTACATTATCACTGTGATCAATATTACATAAAGAAAATATCCTGACTGGCAATAACTTCTAGGAGTGGTATACGCGCTTACGCATAGTACTACACCATGAAAGGAAGCTATATGTGCTGGAATCCTCAATTCTTGTTGAGCCTCCTCAAGTATTATGTAAGGCGGAAAAAGATAAATAGAAAAATCATGTAGAGGATTCACTTGATGTTCAATGCATCATGTTGTCATCCATGTCTATCCAATAGAAAAAAATCATGAGGGTGAGGATTCCTAGAATATGCTTTCACATCTCCAAGAACTATATTTGGAGGGGGCCTGGCAGGAAAGTTATGAAATCTCCAGATTTCTTTATAGGTGAAGGCTAGCAGATTGCCACAAAGAGGTCCCTTAAGTACTCAAGATGATTGGGTAAATTGAGAGGCTTGAAGTCCTTGGGTTCAAATTAAACCAAGAGAAAGAAAAAGATCTCATTCTTGATTCTTTACCACCAAGATTCTTGACTTTTATTGTCAATTATAAAATTAATCATATGACAAAGTTTCTCTTGGGGATTTTGGATTTGGTTCTCCAAGCTGACAAGGATATGAAAAACATCAATTCATCTATCCTTATGGTGAAAAAAATAAATAAGGGCAAGGAAAAGGGGTATAAGGCAAAGTCAAGGTTGAATAAATGAATGCAATTTCCTGCAAAGAATACAAAGATATAGAGGCAGAGCAATGAGTAGGAAGTTGTCTTCTTTGGATGTGGAAAAAAGGCCACTGGAAGAAAAATTGAAAAGTTGTGAAGAAGAAGCAAGCCGACGCTTCTACTTAAGGTATTTTTGTCATTGAATGCAATCTCTCATTATCTACAATTTGGGTAGTAGATATGGCATATGGATCACACCTTTGTATTCATATACAGGACCCAATTAGGTTTGAGAATATTACAAAAGGTGAAGTAGATCTCTGAGCATCAAATGGTGCAAGTATGGTATCCTTGAAAGTGTAAGATTATCACCTTACTTTACTAAATGTTTTGGTTTTAGTTTTAAATAATTGTTATTATGTACCTTCTGTAACTAGAAACATAATATTTGTGTCATTTTTAGACATTATGGGATTTTATTTCAAGTTCAAAAATAAATGGTGTCTCTTTTATAAGGACAACATATGTTATGGTATGGCACATCTTAATAATGGTTTATATATACTTGAACTCAAAAACCCTTTAATGGAAATCAATGAAAAAACCAGTGAGCAAGACTCATATATCACCCGCCTATGGCACTTTAGGCTGGGTCATGTAAATGAGAAGTGATTGTAATGATTACATCAAGAAGGGTATTTAGACTTGGTACAATTAAAACTCTTGGATGTATGTGAAGCTTGTTTACAAGGAAAAATGACCAAAGCACATTTCTCATGGAAGGGAGAAAGAGCCAATGCAGTACTGGAATTAATACATACCTATGTATGTGGTCTATTTATGGAAGAGGCAAGAGGTGGTTTTTCATACATCATTACTTTTACTGATGACTATAGTAGGTATGACTATATCTACTTTGATGCTGTATAAGTTAGATTTCTTTTGGATATTAAAGGAATGCCAAAATGAAGTAGAAAACCATCTTGGTAAGAAGATCAATGCACTCTGCTCAGACTGTGGTGAAGAGTATCTTAACCAAGCTTTCATTGATCACTTGAAGGAGTTTGGGATTGTATCCCAAATCACTCTTCCTTATACACCATAGTGGAATGGTGTTTGTGAAAGCAAAAATATGACATTTCTTGACATGGTCAGATCAATGACGAGTCATACAACTCTTCCATTATCTTTTTGGGGATACACTTTGAAAATAGTTGCATATACCCTTAACTGGTTACCAATTGAAGTTGCATATGGGATTCCATATGAGTTATGGTATGGAAAGAGACCCACTCTGACACACATACATGTATGGGGATGCGAGGAATTTTTCAAGACAATACTTAGTGAAAAGTTGGAATCACGAAGCACAAAGTGAATCTTTATAGGTTATTTTAAAGAAACCAAAATATATTACCTATATAACCCTTCAGATAGAAAAGTTATTGTGAAAAAACAAGACCCATTTATAGAAAAGGAACACGTTTCTAATGGAGATAGTGGGAGTAATATTGACTTTGATGAAGTTAATGCTTCAGATGCACAAGAGTTGGCACGGTAACAATCTCCACAAGAGAAGTGGAAGAAGAAGTGGTTCTCGAGGCAAAAACACAATGTAGGTCTACTGGAGAGGTTAGAGAACCAGAGCGTTATAGTTTTATTGTCACCAAGTCAGGTGACACATTACTTCTTGAGGATGATGAAACTCTAACCTAAAAGGAAGAAGTTGAAGGTAAAGAAGCTACTAAGTGGCAAGATGCCATTCATTCTGAGATGGATTTCAAGTACCAAATCAAGTTTGGATTTTGGTAGACCTGCCAGATGATGTAAAATCCATTGGTTAAAAATGGTTATTCAAGAAAAATATGGAAATGGATGGTAAGTTTAATACCTATAAAGCAAGACTAGTTGTGAAGGGTTTCAGACAATGTCATGGCATTAACTATGATGAAACCTTCTCACTAGTAGAAATACTAAAATCCATCAGAATATTTCTTGCAATAGCAGACTTTCACAATTATGATATTTGAAAAATAGATATCAAAACTACTTTTCTAAATAAGAAGTTGGTTAAAGACATCTATATGACTCAACCCGAAAGTTTTTTCAAGTTAAATAATGCCAATAAGGTGTGAAAGCTACAAAGATATATTTATGGATTGAAGCTGGAATCTCAATCATGGAATGTTTATTTTGATGAGGCTATATGAGAATTTGGTTTTGTAAAAAATGAAAGTGATCCTTGTTTCTATAATAAGGTTTATGGGAATTCCATAGTTTTCCTAGTATTATATGTTGATGACATATTAATTATAGGAAACTAAGTACAGGTCTTATTGTCAGTTAATACTTGGTTAAATGAATGTTTTTTCATGAAATACTTAAGTGAAGAAACCTATATTCTAGGGATCAAGATCAATCGAGATATATCTCAAAGTCTAGTTGGACTAATTCAAAGTACATATACTGACAAGGTACTTAAAAGGTACAATATGGAACAATCCAAGAGAGGGTTGTTGCCTATGTCACATGGAATTAATCTATCCAAGAAAATGTGTCTACAAAGGAGGATATTGAAATAATGAATAGAATCCCTTATTCCTCAAAAGTGGGTTCTATCATGTATGACATGTTATATACTAGGTTTGATGTTACCTTTGATTTAAGCATAGTTGGAAGATATCAAGCTAATCTAGGAGATTTGTACTAGGAAGCTATTAAAACTATCCTCAAGTACTTGAGGCATACAAAGGATTTGTTCTTGGTATATGGAGGAGATGAAGAACTAGTTGTGTGGGAATACACTAATGATAGTTTCCAAATAGATCATATTGATATGAAATCATAGTCAGGCTGCATCTTTTTCTTGAATGGTGTTGTAGTGAGTTGGAGAAGCTCTAAGAAATCTATGTTCACCAATTATATAGTAGAATCCAAGTATATAGCGGCATCTGATACAGAAAAAGAAGCAGTCTGGATACATATCTTTGTCTCAGACATTGATTTTGTGCCTATTAGTGCAATCCATGTACTAGTTTATTGTAATAATACAGCTACAGTGGTGCTTGCCAAGGAGACCAGGTCTCACCAGAGGATGAATCATATACTTCAAAAATTTCATCTCTTGAGGGATTTTACTTGGAGAGGTGAATTCATAGTTATTAGTGTAACCATAGAGGGAAACTTGGCAGACCCCCTGACTAAATCCATTTCTCAGCAGAATCATGATTCTCATGTGAGAGCTAATGAATTGAGACTTGTTAGCATTTGGATCTAGTGTAAGTGGGAGTATCAAAAGTGGGTTCCATAGACCCAACTTTTTTGTACTTTTTATTACCACTATATGTATATTGTTTTTTATATATACATGTATTTATCCTTCCATAATAGTGTAGATACTTTTGCATCCACTTTTTTTATGGTAATTTCCTTAGATTACGTGTCATATCAAAGGGCTATAGAAGATCCTCGACTATAATGAGAACCTACAGATACTATGACATTAATCTTAAAGTAATTTCCTATGGTATGGTTACATCATTATGATAAGACAAAAATGATGAGATACAATCATCTTATAGGGGCTCATAATCATTGAGACTTTTTTTCTCATGATGTTTGCACTTTATGATCTCTAGTAGTTGAGATCATGAGGACGAGACCACAAAATAGGAACACCACTTGTTTTAGGTTTCATTGTTTGTTCCTATCTACGGACATGTGTAATGGTCTCCTGAATTGAAATCATTATCAATGTATGTCATTTAATTATATACTTTGATGTAAGGAAAAAACCATGTCAATAAATTTGTGGTGAGGTAGTTTTTATTGGGTACATCATTGGTGACATGACATTGATTGAATGATCAAGATAGGATTTTTTGCTTCTGAGTTGAGGAAGAGATATCTCAAGCCTCGTTGATTAGGATGGTATCACCTTCATTAAATCCTTGTACATGGTAGTTGAAGGTAATACCTTCCAGACAGATCAACAAATGAAATGAATTAGGGAAAAAGGATGATGACACAATTGTGCATCCTGCTTTATTGAGATATCTTTGATTAAGATATTATATTACACAAACTGTGTTCATAAGAAGTCAGTCGTTGCTTTGAATTTTCCTTATTTCTATAAGGGCATCGATGGGTTGTTAGACCCTGTTATAGGTTGGTTAATATTATTCACTACTATTGAGATAAGGTCCTAGAGGGTCACACATTATAGCGCTTTGAGAATATTCCCTATTTCATTGAATAGGAATATAGTACTTGGTGGGTCCCACTATAGGGTCCATGTATTATCCAAGTTATATAGATCACCAATGAATAAATAAATTCTTTAATTAATCACGTCTGGAATAATTTGTTGAACTTATTTATGACATGTATTTACAATTCATTTAGTAAATACAAGGACTGATGTTATTTGAATGGATATTAATTAAATATCTCAGGTGCATTTAATATTATCAAGAGATGTGATTAAATTTAAAGACTCAAGTTTATCATGTAATATATTTAATATATATTATATTTAAGTGATAAATTATTAAAATATTTATGGCCTAATTATTTTTTCATATATAGTTATTTATAATACTTATATAGTGGGTGTTTATTACATGGGGGTCAGGAACCCATACTGGGTATTATAGATATTTACTATATAAGTGGATAGAGGCCCATTCCATGTGGAGTATTCATTCATTGGAATTGAGATCCCCTCTCTCTCCTCCTAAATCATAGAGAGAGACTCTCTCAAACATACAAGTTCTTTGAGAATTGTCTCCTCGGATCTAGGATGCTAGCTTGTAATGATCATCATTATGTTGATGTGATCGCCGGAGCACCATGCTAGCACCTGGATTCTTATGAACAATGTGTGAGAAGATTTAAGAGTCATGTGTGGATGATATAGAGGGATTTGACATCACATTCTTCGAGCATCGATTTTCATAACCTTACGACAGGCATGTGCATGTCAGATCTGAACAATATACTTGTTCGATTTATTTTTGTACTCTGTTTAAACCACATGTGGACCTCGGACCATATTGGGATAATATCACCAGAGTTGAAAATGTTATGTTACTTCGATGATGCAAAAAAAATGTATTTTTTTTGGCCCATCGGCTTCCACTTCCCTTCTCAGTACCTTATAGGGTGGATAATAACATTCCATAAGATGGATCTAGAAGTTTGACCAGAACACCCCTTGTAGTGGATTAGGAAGGTTTTCCCCTAGGAGGGAATATATCACACATGAAATGGTTAATGAGGGATCATAACACCACTCGTGGTGGATCCAATTTTTATCAAAATGATCCTTGAGGTGGATCAAGGAGGTGTGTCCGTATGAGGGAATATGCCACACCTTGGTTGATGAACCATAACACCCCTTGAGACAAATTTGGGATGGATGGATCAGAACTTCCCTTGAGATGGATCTAGGAAATTGATCAGAATTCCACTTTAGGTGGATTATGGAGTAACATCCCTAGGAGGGAGCACCTGAGTTTTCCATTGATTAGGATGCTCCTTGAGGTGGAACCAAAATTTTGATCAGAACTCTCCTTGATATAGATTAGGGAGGTGTGTCCCTAGGAGGGAGCACCGAAGGTTTCCATTGATTGTGGTTGAACCTCAGGGAGGCATCCTACATAACTTTTTTAGAAGTTAGGGATTTAAAACCATGTAGTCTGATGCCACAGTTTAAGTATGTGTGATAAGGCCAATCCATCTAGTTTAACATCATGTGGTAAGGATGCTCGTGTCATGAAAGGAGCATAAAAGATGGGTTTTGTGGGGATTATGTGTAGAATATTTATCTTAGTAAGAGGATTTCTATTGGTTGGAGTGGTATTGGGATTACTTATTAAGTTTCCCAGATTTTTCTAGGAGAAGTGATGATGTGGATAGAAATTATGTGTGGAAGTTGTCTAGATTATCTCATTCTATGTGATTCTTTCATAGAGAATATTATATTCATTACACAGGGTAAGAGGCGTGGGTGGTGTAGGGGTCATCCCATTCTACTCATACATGGGGAATCCTATGTTTATCACATAGTTTAATACTACAATTTTACTCATGTGCTAAGGATGTTGTCTTTTATTTTAACGTCTTATGACTAGGATGTGGAACTATGCAATTTTACATCATGTTGCACAAACATGGGAGGACTCAATCTTTACCACTAGGGTTTATGTGACCACCACTCATGAGACTCTGTAAGGGGTATGGAATTGTCATTCCATGGAGGAGTGTTCAGTTATGAGGTCCACATTAGATACCACATGATCTAAAGCAAAGGGGGTTAGAGTACCCATGATCTGAAGCAGTAGGTAAGGTAATGGGTGCACTGGAGGCATAAGGGACTTCGGGTGGGGGACATGAAATTGTTGTGTGCAAGTTTGTATTACTGTGTGAAAGGGTTTTATGCAATCTTGGAGTTTTTCTCTCAAGATCTATGTGAGATGGTGGATCTATCCCAAGGGAATGTCATGGATTCTTTAAGTGTATGTGTGCACAAGTTTTTTGGGTTTCGCACATATCAGGGTTTCACATATGAATATTATTTTACACAAACCTGAACTACATTAAGAGGAGTTGTACGGGGATTAATAAACTATAGTCCAAGTCAAGTTTGGGACCACAGGAGGCATGTTTTGCAAGATTCTCTACCTTGGATGGTCCTTGTTGTGTGTTTTCATGGAAGATGATTACTTTCATGCATGTGAAAATATTTTCAACTTCTCAAGATCCTCTCCTAGAGCGGAGTTTGAAATTCTATTTATAACCAAAATCCATAGTAGTTGGAATGAAAGGCCTTGGGTGTATAAGGGACTTTGTGTGTGGCTTCTCCCATTGTCACAATTGCTCAGCTACACAACTTTCCCATCTTTACGTATCCTTTGGCACACAAAGAAGCTTGTTCTACACAGAACATATTTCTTGCATTCATCGCTTCTCTCTTTTTCATGAGGGGCTTATCAAACCTATCATTCTTGATGGAATATATGAAAAATATTGACACATTTGGTGTGAAAGGTCTTTGTGTGTGGGATGTGGTTGTTGTGCACAGTAGTGGAAACCTGTTCACGCCATGATCATCATTCCAAAAATGGTCCTTCAGGGTGGGGTGAATGCTTAGTTCATCCAAAACTATTCATTATAGTCCTCATCGAAAATTTTGGCCCCAACATATCCCCACCCCTTTGGAATATGTACTGAAGGGGAACCAAAAGGCTATATTCTGAGGGAAATGTCGAAGAGCATGGTTCATTCTCATGGGTACATGAAAAATTTGTAGTTGGTAGTGAAAGACTATTGAATGCATGCATAAGATAGCGGTCAATACCTATAAATAGGAATATGGGGATATTTTTATGGAAATTTTACTTTTTACATGATAGTATTACTTGATCTTGTGTGCATAAGTCATCCTCTTGCGTGAAAACTCGATCTTTTACTATGTCCTTCATGAAAACTATCTTATTTAGTGCATCTAATTCTATGACCAAGGACTCATTTTTCATATTTTTAACCCAACTAACATTCCACCTTGCCTTTTTTTCTCATAACACTTATTTTTATGTACCCCTTCATTAAAATTTCCAAACTCACTTGAAATGGTCCATGAATAGACCCAAGCTAAGATGGAAGTTGTTGTTGTCGTCTGAATAGTAGAAATGGAAATAAATCCTTACATACATTGAGTTAGGAGGGTCATTTTTGATAATAAAGTACCTTTTTCTATGCTAACAAAGGATTAGAGGAACTATCCATTGAGAAAACACCTTCCACTATGGAATTTTGGGCTTGAAGATGAGGTGAATATCCTAGTCTTGGAGTTCTGCACATCGTGGTCATGGTTCACCCACAAGGATGAGCTTAACCATTGGAATTTCAAAGTTCATGTACACCCATCTAGGGAGAATAGGACGATAATTGTCTATATGTTAAATGGAAATACAAGGAAGTTCATGGGGTAGGATCCAGAGGACGAATAATTCACTTCTAACTACACCATTAATATTCAGAGCAGTATTGGGGACAATAGTAGGGGTTGTCATAAGGAATTTGACAAGTGGTATGGAAGAAATTTCACTAGTTAATGGGATTGGGTGTATTGGGTACTCTATACCTTCTTGGATTATGGTGTTGAGATACAGCTGATCATATTTTAGGTGTCATTGTAGACTTTATAGTTCCATGCATACCGTCTATAGTATTCGGTGCTGAATCTCCTCAACCGATGGTCCCTAGATACCAACACCTTCTATCTCCACCATGAGGAAGTGTGAATCATCTTTTGGGATATTCACTACATTTTTGGAATACCACTGAAAGGGTTCTAGTATAATGAATTCCATTCATCGCAGAACACTTGGGATGGAAGGCAATATACTCCTCTCCTAGAACAAAACCTTCTAGAGGTGATGAAGAAAAAATTGGACCGCCCTCCCATCCTTCATACGTACATACCATTAAAGATGATATTTTATATGTTTATGAAGAATAATATGGTCTTAAGGATGATGGGGTAGGGAAATCATTGCCTAACAGTGCCACAAAGGAGGAGGATAAGATATTATTGGTTAATCCTAGAGGAGGGGAAGTTCAAGCAATGAGGATACAGTATGGTAGAAGGATGGGATCCACTAGTCCTATACACTGTATTTGTTACCATATTAATGATATGATGGATACTTCCAATTAGGGACATATTTATTGACCTGCTTTTGGGGACATTGGTGATGGTGGCAATCTTGGCGGTTGGTAACAAGGTGAACCTAGGGGTGCATGTGATAGCCCGGCTCTATAGCCTGTTGGGCCATGAGGTGACATGAGACATTCTAAGGAAAAAATTCAACCCATTCTAGTTACTTCATGAATAGATAATGGAGATCTTCAGGGGTTATGAGTTCCTAAATTATATCATCCCACAAAATGATGGCTTGTAGACTTCAATGCTTAATATTGTTTGGGTAAGGCTAGTAAAGCTCGACGAGACCGAGGTCATTATTGGAATTTTAAACCATATGAACTTCATCTTCCACCCCTTTTAAGCCTTGGTTGTTCTAATGGTGGAAAGAATATAGGGTATATGGGAACAAAATGAGTACCTATAGAACTTTAGGCGTAGAGTGCTGGTGGACAGGATTGATGGACACATCTACTACGAGCCGTATACATTATCTTGATTTTCCAGGGAGTTTAGGTGTCTCTAGAAGATGATTAAAATAGTATACATGGGTGTCTACGGGGAGTGACATCCATGTATCCTTCATCATTCGTAGTGTATGCTGACATGCATGATATCAGGGGATACAATTACACTATCACCGACCAACGTCGATGTTGGCATGTCAATGGATTATTCCAACCATGGGGTGGTAGTATACCCAGGTGCGATATTGAAGAATCATGTGAGGGTGATCGATCCAATGAGTGTGGTGCTAGAATAGCAAGGTGGTTGGCGGGCTTCACTTCAAGGATCATTCCATGAAACATATATCTCAAGTTATAGATGCAATGGGGATGGTGTGAGGAAATATTGCACCCCTGCCTCTTAGAGGAGAAGGGTCCTAGAAGTGATCTTGGAGGAAAGAAGGTGGCTCTTAAGTTGAGATGATCCAAGACAGGGAGGCTCCAGAGAATAAGTTGAGGTACTTTCTATAGTCTTCCATTGATGTGGTCTTTTCTTATCTCGTTATGGCTTGGAGTATTCTATGTACATCAATGTCAATGGATCACCAGTGGAAAAATTTATCCATGATGGAATCTAGCTTCAAGAGTTTGGATCCATCCAAATCATGGATAAGGTGAGATTCCATGAAAGACATGTCTACCTGAAAGCCATGGATTCCATTGCATGCTAGTAGGGGGAGTATGATCCTCCTTCTACCCTAGTACGGGTGATGTTCAGTGTAAATAAAAAGAAGGAGGATACACCACATATCAATGAATCATCTGAGGAGGGTTCAACAGATGATTATGTGAAAGTATCCAGTGAGGGGAAATCCTATGGATTATCGATCGATCAAGGGATTCCCCATGAGAGTAGAGAAATCATGTCCTATGTTGTTTAATTGGTCTTACTTATTAAGGTAAGCCTACTAACATACTTTCCTCCCTCAATACTTCCCTTTTGTAACTCAAAATCTCTAACTAGAGATTGTATTTTGAATAAAAAAATTAGAAATTTGAAAGGTTCCCTTACTGGAGGGGGTAAAGGTGCACCACTGGGTGCTGAAGATCACGCTCCAGGGTCTGTTCTTGAGGCTGAAGCAACTGGTTGGCCAGTCAATGAGGTTAGGGTGACGACCTTGGAGCCTCAAGTCTCGCATGCCATCTATGGGGGACCACACCCTGGTTTTCTAACAGAAGCACCCACTAGTGAAGGTTGTTCCCAGGGTGCCTTATCATTTAAAACCATATTCATCAAGGTGAGAGTGCACCTCAATTCACTTGGACCTTATCAAATTTCCACAGATATTTGCATCAATGTGTTTATTTTTTCCTCATGTAGGTCCTCATGCAGCACTGACTCAACTAATGTCAGGAGATCATGTACTAGATACTGAGGTACCAACTACCATCGAGGGATGTCCTATAATGGAACTCCCTACTAAGACTCAGGGACTCAATATATAGATGCTTATCCTCTATAAGTTTTTCTCCATCACATGATCTTAACTAGTCATCTTCTGAATCAATTGACCGACATTTTCTTATGTCAATAAGTGCTCAAAAGGTTGTGTTCCCCACTAGTGGTTGAGGTTGGGACATTGGGGGACCCTTATCTGGTGGTTGAACCAATAATAGTGTATCAAGATGGAAAAACCTTGGTTTTAGGGAAAAAATTGGTTGTAGTCATGAGTGATGCCACTAGTGGGGCGAAACATGATGCTGGAGGTGATGGTGCAATCGAGGAAGGGTTAGGTGAAGAAGAATTACCTCTTGATATAGTGTCCATCCCATCTAAGAGGATTCCATTAGAGGACCCTGCAACTGTCATCCTTGTGGATTTCCCCAAGTATGATCCAACACCCCATAAATAGATGGAGGACTATAGATCTGATGTTTCCAAGGGGAATCTTGTAGTTCAGAATAGGGTATGGATAATCATACAGAATATCATTACCTATATTCCAGAACTGCAACTAGTTATCTAGATGGGGTCCCTCCTTTATTTTTTCAATATGTTCACTATAGGGGAGAACACTCACAGTCTCCATGAACTGGTCTGCGTCTTCCTTGTTGAGTAAGTGCACGAAGAAAGAAAACATTTAGATATTTCTTAGTGCCAGTTAAAGTTTTACTGCACTCAAAATATCCAATAATTAAACTAGAAAATCCAATATCTAGGGTAGTAAATGAACGAGTGAGCTTCCTTTCTCAATTCTCAATTAGAGGCTTTCATCCAACTAAGTGATGCTCCAATATATGGATGAACCTCTCTAATCATCGAATCTTTCTTCTTTTAAACCTTATGCATTCATGTACATATAATTTTGATTTATTGTCATACTTTAATAATATTTCTAAGATAACCAACAACCAATACCTAAGATCACACGAGTAATGCCCAATGTGATAAACAAGATATGATCATGTGATTGTTCATCCATATGAGAGTTCTTGGACTATGATAGGTTACGTCTAGAGAAATGGGCTCTCAAAATAGCTGAAATTATTTTCTAACATGCATTGGTTCACGAAAGGGGTAATGCAATGACAATTGAATTCTACCCAAAAAAAATGGAAATTAGAAGTGTAAATCACAAAATCCAAAACATATGACACAAAAGGAGTGGTTTTGAGATATAGGATAACTATTCAAAATATATTACCCATATCACTCATCCAGATATGGGGAGAAACAAATTGACGCTCGGCTGTAGACCATGTTCAAAACGTTGGGACCTTTCTCAAAATGTCATCCAAAGTCCTATGGGGTATGTACTAAAGAATGTGGGTGATCCTTGGAAAAACACCATTTTCATTAGGAGATCCCTTCATATGCGGATGAGGATGAGGATCCAAATAAGGGTAATAAAATTCCAGGAATTGAAGTGATATAATGTTCGAATAGATTCTAACACTCCTAGAACTATGGAATCATGTCTTAGAGCACATTGAGGTGGTATTATTAGTTTGAGGAAAGGTCAAACTCACCTTCTAGGGGAAGAATCATCTTGGATACCAAGAAATATCTAAAGAACATGAACAATGCAGTAGGTGACTAGAAGTAGAGAAAAGGGCCTCTCAAGTGATGTACTAAGATGCCTTGCAGTTTTACATCATGAAATATGTAAGATAAATGTGTACTTTATCATAGTATGGTAAGGAAGAGGAATTGAACAATTTAACATCATGTGATTAGGAATCATATCACCATTTAACATCATATGAGTGGGGCGTTGAGTGTGTGGGGCTTATGCGCTAGTCCTTCTAACATTATCTTCCTCATGTAAAATCAAGATGACATCCCATGTTCCTTGCATGAGGTAGAGTCTCAGTTTAACGTCATGAAAAAAAGGACATAGTGAACTGACTTGAATGATACCCATCCAAATGCGGGAGTTAAGGGTGGAAGAGGGTAGCATGATATGAGACCTTGCACCAAGAAATAGAAACTAGGGTGGGTCACATATAGTTTAAGGTTGTGTTTCTTGGACCATAGGAAGGGTGTCTTGAAGGAATGTGTGCAACATCAAAGGAAAGTTACCCGACATGAATAAAGGGGTCTAGGAGGCCACCTAATGCCGCACAAAACACCACTAAGACAAACCATGCATGGATTAAGGTTATGATGATTGCACTTTGTACTTTGTTTTATGTTCATAAAGCATGGACTTGGAGAAAATATTTTATGGTCATAATGCATACACTATGGATTTAAATTTAAGGTCATAAATCCTAGAACAAGAAACACCTTGTATGGACATGTGTAGCATGGTGAGTTGACAAAACCAATGTTAATGTAGGGACAAGGATACCCATCACCACACAACACAATCCCAAGGGTCTTGTACATATTTTAGACTCATAATGTTTAGACTTGGGTTCTTCTCCTAGTTTAAGGTCTTAGAGTTTTGACTGTGGAACTAGGGAAGGAAAATGTCTCATGGAGATTCGACAAAGATGATGGACCCAATATAATATATTTAGGCATCAGTACATATCCCATGAGAACGGAAATCAAGACATACATGGTTCTGAAACATATTGTGGTAGAACCTCGACACTGATAGGGTTATACCCTCTCAAATGAGAGTATCTAATCTTCTCATACTTGGATATGAGGCATCCCAGATTCATATCGGGTAAGGGTACAGTTTAACATTGTGTGATGAGGATGTTTGTTCATCATACATTCATTATATGATGCATCCTGGTTTGAAACAAGTTAAAATCATCCCTTATTCGTAGGCATCCCAAAACTATCTAAGGTATATCAATAGTTTAATGCTAGGTTTTGAGGATGTTACTTCCTTATATCATGTAGTGAGGGAATCCCAGGCTGTTGATGGGTCGAGGTAATTAAATGGGGTTTACAATTAGAAGGATTCCCACGAGTGATTTCACCGTGGATAATGGATTATTTCATGGTGAATCTATGGATGGGTTTGGAGACAAACAGTATAGGTGTCACTGCATATCCCAAGAGGATGGGAATAAATACACACATAGTTCTAGATGAGATATACACTATTTAAGTTCATATAGTCTAGACCATGGAAAATAGTTTAGAGTCATGTTTCTTGGACTATGGAGGGGTTGTTTTCTTTAAGGGTATATGTGTGGCCTGGAAAATAAAAAAATCGATGGGAATAGATCCAAATGAGGATCATGTACTAGAAAAAACCAAGAAACAAACAACACATAGTTTAAGGTCATAATGAATGGACCATGGAAAATAGTTTAAATTCATGTTTCTTGGATTTTTGGGTAATTAGTTTAAATTCATGATGTGTAGACTATAAAAGAATTATCTTAAAATATATTTGTGCAGTGAAAAAGAGAAAAAACACAATGTAAATGGAGAAAAAGGAGGCTTACATACTACAAAAATATTAGGAGGAAAATGGAATATAGTTTATGGTTATAATTCTTAGACAAAGACTAGGGACAAGGGACCAAAGGGTTTTTGTAAGGTCCTGGATATGGGAAGTCTAGGTGTCCCTACATATACCATGAGGATGGGAATCAATCCATGCATAGTTCTAAAAAGTGGGCGGAGTCATAGGCTTCACCTAAAATGAGGAAACAGTTTAAATTTTTGTTTCTTAGACAATAGGGGAAATTTTTATTCTAATGGAATAAATGTCGCACAAAAAGTTAAAACCCAATGTGAATGGAGTAAAAGGAGGCTCATGTACCACATGTATACCATGAGATAAACTGCACATAGTTTAAGTACATAATGCTCGGATCATAGTTGAGGCCAAGGCACTGAAGGTTTGGTGAATTTTTGGAAACCCTAGAGATGAGATATTCAGACATTTATATGTATCCCATGAGGGTGGTAATAAATCCATATATAGTTATAAAACACAACTCGATAGAAGACTAACATCGGTGGGGTAAATTTTCTCTATTGAATAGAATTGAGGCTTCTCACAGTTATTGTGAGGAATCCCATGTTTAGGGAATGAGGAAACGTTTTTTGACCATCCCATACATATCGTATGAGTCATCCCATTTTAAAATAGGGTAAATATCATATCTTATTAATAGG
The DNA here is from genome assembly GCA_963277665.1 of Viscum album. Taxonomy (NCBI): domain Eukaryota; kingdom Viridiplantae; phylum Streptophyta; class Magnoliopsida; order Santalales; family Viscaceae; genus Viscum; species Viscum album. The sequence goes on along the minus strand of OY728155.1, from coordinate 601,208,315 downwards.
AATACCAGTTTCAGGTGGGTTAAGATCTCAGTTTTACATCATGCACTGAGGACATTGGGATCTGTATTTTAAATACATAGATCTAGGACTATAGTGGATCCAAATAGTTTAAGGTCATAATCCTTATACCTATTTGAAACTATTTAAGGTCATGTTTCATGGACTATAGGGTGGATATTAGTTAAGATCATAAATCTCGGACCAATGGAGCTCTTAGTTTAAGTTCGTAGAGTCTGGACCATAAGGTTATCCAAACAGATATGTGTTGCATGGTGAGCTTTCAAACCCAATGTGAATGAGGACCAAGGAGGCCCAGTTCCACACCACGTATTCCTAAAAAGGTCTTCTCAAATGTGTATATATATATATATAGAATAGTGAAGTGAAAACCCCAACATGAATGAGGGATAAGGTGGCCCAACACCGTACCACATATTCCTAATGGGATTTTGATATATTTTAAATTCATGATGCTTGGACTTGAAATCCTAATTTAAGTTCATAGATTTTAAACCTAATTAACACTTTAACATCATATGAATAGACATGTTAACTCATAGTTTAAGGTAATAGAGTTCATACCATATTCTCTCTTTACACAAATTATTTCTTGAGAAAATTTTCATTGGTGGGAGGTGTGATATGCTCTATTTACAAGGTAATCTAAGAGTATGATCCATTAGAATAGACCTTATTAATGATGAAAGTACCTTCCCACTTGGGTTATAACTTTTCTAGCTTCTTTCTTGGTATCATTGGCATTATGAGATCCAAAATAGTGTCACCCTAGAGAGTAGAGCAGAGGCTAACCTTCTTGTTGAATGATCTTGATATCCTGTTATGGTGCCTCTATATATTGTTCAAGTCCTAGATACTATTCTCTTCAAGGGATTATAACTCATATATATATAATTCTTCCATTTTTATATTAGATTCTAGTCATATAAATTTGTTCATAGTGATAGTAATTGAACCTCAATGAGAGAGACTATCTATGTTCCATACACTAGGGAATATGGAGTCACCTAGGTGGAATTCAAAGTCATTTTATGATAGACCCATTGGGTGTTAGGGAAATTGTATGGCCAAATTATATTGTTTTGGTCCACTATATTCTATATATTTTATAGAGGGTCTTGTTTACAACATAAATTTTTATACTCTCCTATGCATGATAGTGGGAAGTATGGTTGGACAGGATATTGCACTTAGATTAAAACTTCTTCAGCTCAACAGCTCATAATTTTCCACCATTATCAATGGGAATGGTTCAGGGGACTCTAAATTGATGGATTATGTGGGAGTTCACAAGAGAAATCATGAATTGGGCCTTAACTTTCTTGAGAGGGATCACTTCTGCCCACTTCGAAAATAAATTGGTCATGGTCAGAATGAAACTACATTGGAGAACTATCACTCATGAATATAGGCACACAAAATTGATTCCCCATACTGTAAAGGGAAAAAAATAATTTTTGGTGTGTAACAGATCCATCATTCGATGCATAAATTTGGCATGGATCTAACACACATGAAACCTATTAGAAAACTTGATGCAGTCCTAGACCATAGTGGGCCAAAAGTAGCCCAACCTCCAAATTTGGTGGGAGATCTTCAACCCTTCTTGATGGGAACCACAAGACCCATATTGAACTTCCTACATATCATGGGTAATCTCATCTACTTGGATATAGTGATGGATAATTCCATAAAACGAATGTTTGTAGAGAGTCTGCTTGAGGTTAGGTCTTCTCTGGAGGGTGAATTGTTCCTCACTCTAGAAAATTAACTCAGGCTCAACTTGATCTGCTGGGAGGATGGAACACTAGAGATACTCATAAAAATGAGTTTTCCAATTGGTTATTTCCTCTACTACGGGGTAATATGAGGGTCCTAACATAGAATAATCATTTTCCAACTAGTTTTCCTACTACCTTCCATCATCAACTGAAATTATGGGAGAAATGACCCCATGATGTGCCACATGAATGAAAAGCTAATCCTAGTCAGGCTCTGTAAGAGAAGAATCTATACTAACTATGGTGTTGGATCGAACATTTTTCAATTGAGGGACATGGTTCACCTATGGATTAGAAAGTAACTGGGACATCAGCCGATTAGTGTGCTCTAGAAAGGGAACAAGCTCCAGATTTATGATGATGTAATCACCATTAATATTCTTGATTACCAAATCAGATTCTCCATTCACATTAAATTAGGGGACATAAATATCAAGGTACATCTGAAGACCAATATTTATGGATTTATAGTCTACCTCATTTTCGTTTTATCCTTCTGATAATAGGAATGAGTATGGTAGGACAGCCTATGTTGAGGTGATGAAGATGGTCCCATGGCCTACTCTATTGAGCTTGGGGTCATTGAGCCTTCTACCAATTAGGCTATAAGAAACACTATAAAAATGAATCATCTATCATGGAATAATCATATCCACTGATAGGACGTAATCATTTATGAAATTGACATCTATGGGAAGTTCTTCAGGGGCTATATGAGTGGTTAGGAGTTCTACTAATGCCTAACCCTTGAAAACCTTCTATGAAAAAACATGATATCGAAATGCTGAAGGATAACTATTGATCTCACTAATCATACTATCAACATTGGGAGATTTTGTATATACATTATTGGATCCACTTGAGAAACCATTTGTATCTTGTGATGTTGTAGATAATTCTACAACTTATGTGCTATGAAAACCGGTGTGAGGTGGCACTTATCGATAGGGGAGTACATGGTCTTTGTGTCATAAAGCATGTGACTGGGATAGTAAAAATTATTTTATCTTCCTTTATTGTTCTTATAGGTGATAAGATCATTGAGGGACCATTCTTGATCAGTCACATAAAGGAAAAGAGGATTCCCAAATATGGGTGTCATCAGAACCAAAGGTTATAGCATATACTACTTTATTTCCTAGAAGGTGGTATGAAATTCCTCATCCCACTAGGAGAAGGTGCCTTTCTTCATGATCCTTGAAAAGGTATTAAACTTTTTGGATAGATTTTTTATAAATTATAGTATGTATGATAAGTGAACTTGGAGGCCTTGGATCTCCTAGAGGTTTCTCAAGGGAGGCATCTGGTTGATGGCTTTGATCTTCTCCATGTCGATATCAATGCATCTATATCTGACGATGAAGCTGAGAAACTTCCCAGAGGTAACCTCAATTTCACACTTAAAGGGGTTCATCTTCAAATGATAAGATCATAGGAAGTTTGACACTTTCTTAGGGTATCTAATATGGTCCTTACACTGGAGGTATTTGACCACAAAGTCATCCACAAATAATTCCACCAATTTATTGAGAACCAGTTTGAAGATGTGGTGCATGGACCGCTAATATGTGGATACTACATTCTCAGACCAAATGGAATCACCTAATAACAGAAGGTCCATCAGTGTGGAATAAAGGTGGTAAATTCTTCATCCTCAGGGGTCATCCATATTTGGATTTACTCGAAGTATCCATCCATAAAGGAGAGGTCCTAGAACCCATCCATAGAATTGATCAACAACCCTATCGTTGGAAGGGGAAATCAACATTCATACAATGGAGGTTGAAGTCTCAGAATTTGATAAAGACTCTGGTATTACCATTATTCTTCATGGCGGGGATCATGTAATATAGCCACATGGGTACTAGACTTCTCTAAAAAAGTTGGATTTGATAATCTTATTAACCTCAAACATGAAAATAACACCATTATTGGAGTACATATTTCTGAGATTCTACTTGAACTTGTGATGAATCTCCAATAGACCATGATGATGGACATTGACCTGGGGTTCTAGTCCTAATATCTCATCATATATCTTGGAAAATACATCACAATGATACTTTAGGAAATCTACATACTATTGTTACTCATCTGAAGTCAGGTTTGCACTGATCAACATCGGCCTTGGATATGCCTCAGTATTGAGGTTAACCTGAACTAACTAATCAATGATATTGGATACACCCTATTCAAATACAAGAGGTGAATCTTCCAAATCCTCTTTTTTTGTAAGGGATTCAAATCAATAAGAGGAGGTGGCTCTTTCATATCGATTGATTCAAGGGGAGTTTTGTGCTTGCTTGGACGGACACAGAATCTCCATTGAGGGGATTTTTCTCTGCTAAAACCATAGAGACAGAGTTTTTCAATCCAATTACATCAGGCCTTTTACCATGAATCCCATTTTAATGTCAAATAAATGGTGAGGATTTATCTTTAGATGCTTCATCCCTGCTATATGGAGGATATGTGAGTTTCATGAAATAATGGCCATATAGAGAACTTATCTGTACTTAATAAAGGTAGGTTCTTTTGGTATCACTAAGGCTTATCCTGTTTAATATTATGAGGTAATAATAAAACATTATGTACTTTTAGGCACATTGTGACCCTTTATCTTGGAAATGAAAAAGAAACCAAATTCTGGTATTGTGGTTTCTAGCCAATGAATTGGGAGGATTAAAGCATCATCCAAGTCCACCCATAGACTGGACACAGTGGTTGTGTGCTCAACCTCGTTGGTCTAAAATTTCTTCCCCTATATATTATAATAGTTGATGTCTAGATAGTTGGCCTCAAAATAATAAAAGGGATGTTAATCACCTTTAAGTACCCCTACTCGACCATTGAGGGAGTATTTGATGCACTAGTGATATGAGGAGGTGAATGCTGTGGGGAAATAAAGGTAGGTCCTTCCCATAAAATCAATGTAGGTAGTATCTTGTAAGATACAAAGAATTCAACGCTTGATATCAAGCCATCAAGATGTTACTTAAATCGAATCATGCTAAACTATCTCTTCTTAGTCCTTTCATAACCCAAAATCCTTATATTGAAGGGATTCATCTCTACTTCGGTCATCCCCAACTTATAGAGAATCCATGATAAGATGTGGTTAATTCCAGAACCTATATCCATTAGGCAGTAAAAGATTTTTAGGCCATTGAACTATCCTATTATGTACAATGGGTGGATTTTCCCTATCATGAGGTCACCCTCATCTTCTCCAAAGAATGAGATGACAACTTGACATTCCTCTCACATGACCTCCTCTTCACAGTAGGCCTCTGTTGTAGCAACCTATGATTCAAACTAGAAGTGGATTCTCAAAGATTATTCTATGGCCTCACACATTTATTTTGATAATAATAGGGCCTCAAGGATTTATATCCTTTTAGGTGTTCTAGAGAAGTTATTTATCATGTCATAATTCCATTTGAAATTTATGTTTCTTCTTATAGGAGTATTCTCTTTGGTAGGAGGCCTGACAGATGTCACTGGATAAACTATTAGGTTATGGATTTTTCTAGACATATCATGATGATGACTAGAAGACTCACTCTAAAGAAATTTCCACTGACTATTAGCTGGATAAGGCCTACATTTAGTTGGATGTACCGAGTCATGGTGTGGTCATGGCTATTCTTCCCAGTTAGTTAACATATTCAGTTATGGTGGTGTGTTTGGTAGAGTGATATAATTGAAATATTCCTACTAAGATCTATGAATATCCTATTTCCTAGTATTAAGAACAATTCATAGCTCAATTTTAAATGTTAGCCTAGAAAATCTGGTAGTTTTCATGTCCTCAACCTCCAATTTAATAGCATCAACCAGAGGCATTTGAGGGATTTACAGAGAACTCCTATTCATCTAGCAGTGTGAAGTGGCCATCTAGCTCGATGGTGTTCATGGAGGCATACTAAGTTTCTTCATTGTAGTGGTCTTCCAATACTAATATAATTCTAGGAATGATCCCTAACTCAGGAGGCATGAAATAACTGATAGTGTAGAATGATTTTGGTGCTAGTGGGGGACTCTAACTTCCATTTTTCATCACCACCTACTCTTATGGGACTTGGAAGGTTGTGATGTGGGTATGGAGGTAGTATATGGATAAGTTTTTATGACCACAAGAGGTTCCAAACTACCAAAGCAGGCATGGATACCACCACGGATGCGAGAAACTAGCTGGTGAGCCCACCAGTCATCATACTTATGGGTTCCATGGATGTAATCCTTTTTCCATTCACCTAAACCCTCACTATCGCTATCGGGATCATCAAATATGCATTCAAATTATGTTAAGACATCAACGAACTTAACCAAAAAATTATCCAATTATCCTTAGAGTAATTACTTAAACACATAGTATCCCTTGATTATATTTCCAAGGATCACATTGTATTGTGAATATTCAGGGTAGTCAGTGTGTTTGGATTATTAGGGTCTCCTGTACTCTGGTAGCTTCAAAATACCCTTCTCCAAAGCACAAAGTAAATAGTCAGGGACCTGTGAATCCTTGAAAGAATAGGTAATGCTACTTTTATCTATGAATGTCACTCTTGGAGCCTATCCCTAATGAGGTGTTGAATATTGATGAGGATCTAGATCCACATTCTCCCATCTAGATAGTTGTTCTTGGAGAGTTGGTCTTTGGTGATTTTTCACTAGGCAAGATTTTTCCTAGTAGGGCTATTTTACTCAGTGAGGCTCTTTAGAAAAAGTTTATAACAACTCTAATGGATCAAGGGGATCTACCTTCATAGAGGCAGAAATTTTTACCTCGGTAGTCCTTCTCGCTGAAGTTGGAAGAGTCAATAGGTGTGCTTTTTTATCCTGTTGCAAGGATTATTTTGAGCACTAGGCCTTACTAGAAAAATCCCATAACCCACCTAGGAAGTTATTAGTGATAAGTTTAGGGACTAGATCAGTCTTTAAATTCCCCACACACATCATTAGCAGTTTTTCTTGATTCAGTGGCATGTTGAGTGAGTACATGAGGCCTTTATACTGGGTGAAAAAATCAACAACTCACTCATCATGATTTTTCATGAACTTAAAGAGGTTAGTAATATTTTTCTTGTCTATAGTGGAGCTAAAATAGTAAAAAAACTATCTGTGGAGGTCTTACCAACTAGTGATGGACCCTATGGGTAGTTAGGTATACTAGAAAAATGTAGTTCCTTCTAATTTCCAGATAAAGAACCACAGCTTGATGAAGTCCTGCAGCTCTGGGGTTCCCAACATGGGTCCATGCATTTAGAGGAAGTGGGCCAAGTACTGAAGCAGGTCACCCATCCCATTAAATAAGGAAAAACTGGGGTTCTTCAAATCTGGGGGCACTCTTGTGATGACCACCCATGCTAGATATGACCTTCCATCAGGTGGGATCACCATATGTTGCGTCTCTAGGGAATTAGGTGAGTAGCGATAGCATCTATAAAATCATCCTAGTGAGGGTCCCTATCATTTCGCAGATTCCTGAACACTAATGCATTGACAGGCTCATCAACTCAGTAAGCAGGCACAACAGCTTATAGAGCAGAATGACTTGGATCCCTAGGAGGGTAATTACACTATTTAGGTGGGTTCAGTGATGCATACCTTGATTACTTTCCATAAACTTCTACCTATGATCTATCTAGATGAATGAGGTTACCATGATCGACTAGGGGAAACTAACCTAGAAGAACTTTCTGTCCCACTAGAGGAGAAATGGGATCTCTTCTGGTGGCACCAAAATCTGAGAACTAATCAACAATGATCTCATCGGTGACTCTTTTATCCTATTTAAGTTGTTGAATAAAAGAGGATACCATAAGCTCTACCTCTAATTTTGGAACAACCTTAGATGGATCAGTGGATCCAACATTCTCTTTACCCTTTTCGATGTTTTGATGGGTAGGAAATGTCTTAGAGGGATCCATGAGGTTGAGTGATTGCGCTTTATTATGGGTGAAGACACCTGTATGAGGGTATTTTTGGTACTACACTACCACTGGGGGAGATTTTTCCATATCATATCCTATGTCGAAGTCCCTATTCCTAGGAAACTTGGGAACAATCACGTTCATCATAACAGTGTCTATAGGGGAACCATATAGCATCCCACCATTTTATAACATAAACTTTCATTACATTACACAAAACTGAGGATCGTTAAGGTTTAGTGTCTTGGAAACAAGGATCATAAAACATAAAAAAAAACATAAAAACATTCTTCTTAAACACTTGAAAGGCTTATCCTTTAGTTCATCCTATGTTCATTATGCATCTCATAACCTGGGGACATACATCAAAATAAAGGGTGAGCAGAAGGCCCAGTAAGGGAAATAAGAGGAACATTTTACATGTGAACTTGAGATACTTCAATAAGGACATGAAAAGAACTTTAAGGCATAAGAAAGAAATCATGAGGCATTTCATAATAAAAATAACATTTTTCATAACTTGAAGATGTGGCTACATCATTTAACATAGACAATCATGAACATATCACCAAGGTCCATCCCCAAGGTGTCATTTGAAAATTACCAAGGTTATTCACCAAGGTATCGTGAAAATTGTAATCTCTAGTGGTTACATCATTACCCAATGCATTGGAGCGCTATCAGGGCGCACCCTTAAATTTGCCTTTATTATCATGTGAGCCACATATATCATCATCAAACATTTCATAAATAACCCACATAGCATAAAATAAATGGGTTTCATTTCATAATCATAACGTTTTAAAAATTGCTTTAAAGACATGATCTTTACGTCACTTTAAACCCACGGAAAGGGAAAGTGGGTCTCATGTATGTAAATCCCAGAATTTAAAATGGAACATTTTGATATATATGTGAATACCCTTGTAGAAATAAGAACATTGAGTATTCACTTTATAACATAAAATAATTTTTGAGAAAAGAGAGAGGCATTTTGAGGGGAAAATTCTGCAGCATAACGGCTAAGTTTCGGGGTTTTAGAAAACGTTGAAATGAGAGGGGACATGGGTCACCCACTCATAAATGATCCATAAAACAGTATGGTGAAAGAAAAATAAGGACATATGGACATGGTAACGAAATTTTAGGGACATACCATTTGAAATGAAAAACATGGAAGGAAAAAGATTAGATTTCTCTTATGAAAATTCGGCAGCCTTACAGCGTCACTTAACTTCAAAAGAAAATGATTTGACAAGATCAAAAAGGGTCCCTCATCATATGATCATAAGAGATCAGTATGATTGATATAGAGATCATACCCCAACATAATAAAAAGGAACTTGAAAGACTTGACATGAAAATTGAACTTGAAAAATGAGAAGGGTGAAAGAATCCCTTAAAAATTCGGCAGCCTAACGGCGTCACTTAAACTTTCATAAAACGAAATGATGAGAGTAAGAGGGGATCTCTCATCATATAAACATGAAAGGGCAGTAAGAGGAATATAAAAGAACATCCTCTCACATAAAAACATGGAGCATAATAGGAATGACATAAAAGAGATTTCATGAAAAGAAAGAGAGGGGTCGGATCCCTTACCTTAAAATGTGACTCTTGAAACTCAAAGGATTGGACCTTGAGGGCTTGGGGGCACCTTGGGAGGACTCCTTGGAAGGTAAGAAGACCAGAACTTCGTTGGGGGAGAGTTGGGAGTGAAAACTAAGGGAGGAAAGGGTGGGTATTTATAGGGAAAGTGAGGGGACAAAGCATTAATGGTCAAGGGACACCTCACTAGTGGTTTTGGCAAAACCATGGGCTTGCCCATGGTATTTGCCCATGGTATTGGCCACTTGGGACACCTCACACCTTATCTTACTATTCATAATTCGACCATATTGAATATATACTTAATACATCATTTAATGATGTCATTAAACACCCGTAACTTAAAAACTATACTTTCACTATTCACCAAAAATTCAACTTTCTCAGAATAATCCCAAAATTTCACCTTAACCAAATATCAATGCTATGATTTCAAAAATGAACTCCATTTTACAAAAATAATTTTCTAAATATTTTTAATTTTATTTTTAAATAAATACACTATTCATCGAAAATTCATTTTTTTCAGAAAAATCCCCAAAAATTACCATAACATAATATCGATGCTCTGAGTTCAAAAATAAAGTCATTTTTATAAAAATAATTTTCTAATTATTTTTAATTAAATTTTTAATTAAAAAACACTATTCATTCGAAAAAACTAATACTTGAATAATAATTTATGAAACTGTTATTTACCCATTTTATTGAATCACATTACTTAATCAAGGTGCCTAGATTATTTTAAAACTTTCTTTAAGTGAGATTACTAATCTATTTGGTCACATTACTAATCCTAAGGGTAAAATCACTATTCATAATTTACTATTCATCAAAAAATAAGTTGATCTTATTAGACTCCAAATTCCTTAATGAACACTTTTGTAGAAGACCATTTTTTGAAAATCATTACACATCATTAGTTATTTAGGGTTTACATAAATATTTCAAAATATCCCTTTTTCAAAATTCATCAATAAAATACATTCTAAAATTATCTAGACATTTGAAATTTCACAAACATCACTAAAGGAAGAAATCTCAATTTATTCATCCGAAAGGATTACACAAGGAAACTAGGGTCTCATCACATAGCCCCTTATAACACTGGCATAAGACCTAAGTGTAAGGTGTGCTATGGTGATAGAATCTGAGGGAGTCTCAGATAACATTGCCCTAGTAGCAATCTCCACTAACTTGAACTTCTCCTGCAAGTGTTTTCGTTCAAGCTTGACACGCTGGAGCTCGGATTGGGCTTGGTCCAAAGCGAAGCCCACAGATGCTACCTCCTTCCCAAGCTCTGATAAGTGGGCTTCGTAAGGGTTGAGTCTACTGGATGAAACCATCGACTCCTCTTTCTGCATTAACCATTAACATCTTATTAAATAAATAAGAGTAAGTTAATATACTACTCAAAAAGATTGGGTCGTTACATTCTTCCCCCCTTAAGAAATTTCGTCCCCGAAATTTATACTTGAGGCCTAGTTGAAAAGGTGAGGGTACTTTTGCTTCATCGTTTCCTCAGGCTCCCAAGTCGCTTCTTCATATTTATGATTCCTCCACAACACTTTCACAAGGTGGGTAGTCTTGTTTCGTAGGACCTTGTCTCTACGGTCCAAGATCTCCACTGGCTGCTCCTCATAAGAGAGGTCATGTTCAAGTTGTACCACCTCTGGGTTCAGTACATGCGAAGGGTCGGGTATGTACTTCCTCAAGAGAGATACATGGAAGACATCATGAACTTGAGCTAGGTTCGGTGGAAGTGCTAGACGATAGGCCACTGCTCCTATGCGATCAAGGATTTCATAGGGGCCAATGTACCTAGGGCTGAGCTTCCCTTTCTTCCCAAACCGCATGACTCTCTTCCATGGAGAAATTCGAAGGAAGACTCTGTCACCAACACCAAACTCCAATTCCCTTCGACGATTGTCAGCATAGCTCTTCTGCCGACTCTGAGCAGCCTTTATGTGTTGTTGGATGGCATAAACCTGTTCTGTCATCTCTTGCACGAGATCAGGCCCAAGAAGCTTCCTCTCACCAGTTTCATCCCAACAAGTAGGAGTTCTACACCGCTTTCCATACAGAGCTTCATAGGGTGCCATCTGAATACTCGCATGGAAGCTGTTGTTATAAGAGAACTCCACTAATGGGAGGTGTTGATCCCATCCACCTTTAAATTCCATTGAGCATAATCTCAACATGTCTTCGAGTGTCTGAATAGTCCTTTCAGATTGGCCATCAGTTTGAGGATGATAGGCCGTACTAAAATTCAATTCAGTATTCAGAGCATGCTGAAGACTTCTCCAGAATTTTGATGTGAATCTTGGGTCACGATCAGATACGATGGATAGTGGTACCCCATGAAGCCTTACCACTTACTTCACGTATATCTTGGAAAGCTGATCCAGAGAGAAATCTTCCCGAATAGAGATAAAATGGGCTGTCTTGGTGAGACGGTCCACAATAACCCATATCGCATTGTTTCCTTTGGATGTTTTCGGGAGACCAGTTACAAAGTCCATGGTGATATTATCCCACTTCCATACTGGTATGGGTAGCGGTTGTAATACCCCCTTAGGAAGTTGTCTTTCTGCCTTTACTTGCTGACACACCAGGCACCTTGTAGTGTAATCGGCAATCTCCCTCTTCATGTTATCCCACCAATAATGATCACGAAGGTCTCTATACATCTTAGTGCTTACCGGATGTATAGAGAAAGTAGAGCTATGAGCTTCATCCATCAGTTCTTTCTTTATCTCCGGAATGGATGGAACACATAGTCTGGTACGAAATTTCAACACGCCTTCTTGATCAATATTGAAATCAGGGAACTTCCCATCCTTTACAGCCTCGAACTTCTCCTGCAGCAAAGGATCTTCTTTTTGAGCCTTCTTGATCTTCTCTAGTAATGAAGGTTGAGAAATCATTTGGGATAGGGTTGATGATGTACCTTTCCTTATAATTCCCATGTCCAGTTTTACTAGATCTTTAATCAAGGGATCTCCTAGGATCCTCATTGTTGCCAGAACAACAGGATCTTTCCTGCTTAACGCATCCGCGACTTTGTTTGCTCTTCCAGGGTGATAATGAATTGAACAATCATAGTCTTTAATAAGCTCCAACCATCTCCTTTGTCTCATGTTCAATTCTTTCTGAGTGAAAATATACTTTAGACTTTGGTGGTCAGTGTATATATCACATTTCTCCCCATAAAGATAGTGCCTCCATATCTTTAGAGCAAAAACAACTGCCGCCAGCTCTAGATCATGCGTAGGATAATTCTGCTCATGAATCTTCAACTGTCGAGATGCATAAGCAATTACTTTGTCATTTTGCATGAGGACGCACCCAAGCCCTTTCAGAGATGCATCGCTAAAAATAACAAATCCTTCTCCGATAGAGGGTAGTGTTAACACAGGTGCAGTAACCAATCTCTTCTTCAGCTCTTGGAAACTTTCCTCGCATTCCTTTGTCCAGATGAACTTAACCCCTTTTCGAGTCAACTTGGTTAGTGGATTAGAAAGCCGTGAAAAGTTTTTCAAAAACCTCCTATAATATCCCGCTAAACCAAGGAAACTACGAATCTCAGTTACTGTTGTGGGTTGAGGCCACTCCTCCACAACCATTGTCTTTGCAGGGTCAACCGAGATTCCTTCATTGGTTACGATGTGCCCCAAGAAAGCCACTTGTTGTAACCAAAACTCACACTTGCTGAACTTCCCAAAGAGCATCTCCTTCCGTAGAGTTTTCAAAATAACCCTCAGATGATCTTCATGCTCCTCCCGACTTTTTGAATATATCAAAATATCATCAATAAAAACTACCACAAAGTTATCAAGGTAGTCCTTAAAGACTCTATTCATCAAATCCATGAAAATAGCAGGAGCATTAGTCAAGCCGAAGGGCATAACAGTAAACTCATAATGCCCATATCTTGATCGGAAGGCAGTCTTTGGAATATCTTCCTTCTTCACCCTCAGTTGATGATAACCAGATCGAAGGTCAATCTTAGAGAAGAATTGAGCCCCACGAAGTTGGTCAAATAAATCATCAATTCTTGGAAGAGGGTATCTGTTCTTCACTGTGATCCCGTTCAGTTCTCTATAATCAATGCATAGCCGCATTGATCCATCCTTCTTCTTCACAAAGAGAACTGGTGCTCCCCAAGGAGACACACTCGGTCGGATAAACCCCTTCTCCAACAAGTCTTGGAGTTGTTTCTTTAGCTCCTCTAGCTCCACATTTTCCATTCTATACGGAGTCTTTGATATCGGTTGAGACCCAGGTACGAGTTCAATGGAGAACTCTACCTCTCTTTCTGGGGGAGGTCCAGGTAACTCCTCAGGAAATACATCCATGTATTCTTGAACAATCGGAACATCTTCAATTTGTATGCTCCCTTTCCCTTCTTCCTCATCACCGATTAACTCCATAAAGAAAGCTATAGGAGGTGCTTCTAGATAGGGATCAGTTCGGGATATCTCTCCTCGGAAGATAACTGTAGGTCGTTCATTCAAGACTACTGATATTTCCTTACTTCTGCATTTGATCTTAGCATTATACTTTGAGAGCCAGTCCATCCCTAGTATAATGTCAAATTCCATCATGGGAATGACTACTAGATTTGCGATAAGATTGTGCTCACCAAAGTAAACACTAGAGTCTCTAAACACTGTTGATTCATGGATAATCCCACTTGGAGTCTTGACTGACAACTCTACCTCAAGCAATTCGGGGATTGATTCTATATTCTTTGCAAACTTGGAAGAAATAAAGGAATGCGTAGAACCAGAATCAAATAAAGCACTTGCTAGTTTTGAGAGGACAACAAGAGTACCTGCTACCACATCGTTCGGAACTTCAACTTCAGTTGTTGTGATAGCGAAAGCACGACCTTGCTCCCTTGGCCTCTGCTGAGGTTGATGGTGATTCCCCTCCACCGCCCTCGGATTTGGACATTGATTAGCAAAGTGCCCAAGCTGTCCACACTTGAAGCATGTGACTTCGGGTAGGGCCAGAACCATCTTTCCTCTGTCGTTAGTGTTGGGAAGTTGAGGCTTCCCATCACCACGACAATTCCGAGAAATATGGCCTTCTTTTCCACACCTATAGCACTTGCCACTTCCGATCAAGCAGTTCCCCGGATGCTTCTTCCCACATTTATTGCATGTGGCATGTTGCATATGCTTTCCACCTCTTTCCTGATCAAAACTTCTTCCCAGGCTTGGTTCTAGAGTTCTCTTCTTCTCATTAGATTTGTGAGACCACTGTGTCTCTCCAAACTCTAGTTCAACTTTCATAGCACTTCGAACTATTTCTTCATAGCTATCGTAGTCCCTGTTGGCTAGATTCTTCCGCAGATGTGGTCGTAGTCCGCCAAAGAATCTATCAACCTTCCCATTAGGGTCCATGACAAAGCTTGAGGTATAACGGGAAAGCCTTGTGAAGTTCATCTCATAGCTTCCGACAGATTCGTTCTCCTTCTGCTTCAGCTCGAGAAACTCTTTCTCCATTTTCGTTCTCATGGAATGAGGGAAATACTTGTTAAAGAAAATTCCCCGAAATTCTTCCCACTCCATAGCTTCCATCTCTCCTCGTGGCTTCGTGTTTTTGATCAGTGACCACCACTGATCAGCTTCTCCCTCTAGGCGGTAAACAGCAAGGGTGACTTTTTCTTGTTCCGAACAATGAAGTACAGAAAAGATCTTTTCAATGGAGCTTATCCATTGTTCCGCAACCAATGGGTCAGTAGATCCACTGAATGTTGGCGGTCGTTGACGCATGAAGGACTCAACAGAAAGTTGTTCCCTTCGTGGTGAGGTCGGCCTCTCAGCTTGATTCAAGTTATTACTCATAACTTGAGTCAGTTGGTTCATCATCCGCATGAATGTTTCCATTCCGGCTTCCATCGGAGGGCCGTCAGCACATGGTGCATTGCGGTCACCATCGGCACGGTTTCTCCTATTGCCCGCCATTTTCTAAAAGAATAAAACCTTAGTGAGAAACTTATTTCATTTATGAATCTTTTAACTAATACTTCGTGCTTAGACAATTATAGTTCTCTATAATTCCTTCATAATGATTCATAAAAAGCATGTGATTAACCAAACATATCCCCCGGGAGTGTCGTAACCAAGAGTGCAGCAAGGCCCGTTATCGTGCACCAGTTCCCGTTCGAGTCTAGCTCAAAGCGGTGTTTTCGGGTTTTACCCCTATGTACATCTGTGCCAGAGCCGCCTCTACCTGCTCGTATCCAGACAGGGATGTATTTGTTTGATAGACCACTTACTTAATACTTACCAAAATACCAGGAAGTTTTCCTATATTTAAACTTTTCTATAGGGTTATTCCTAAAGTTTTTATATCCTAATTTCCACAAATAACTAAACCATCCTTTGATACCAACTATAGCATCCCACCATTTTATAACATAAACTTTCATTACATTACACAAAACTGAGGATCGTTAAGGTTTAGTGTCTTGGAAACAAGGATCATAAAACATAAAAAAAACATAAAAACATTCTTCTTAAACACTTGAAAGGCTTCTCCTTTAGTTCATCCTATGTTCATTATGCATCTCATAACCTGGGGACATACATCAAAATAAAGGGTGAGCAGAAGGCCCAGTAAGGTAAATAAGAGGAACATTTTACATGTGAACTTGAGATACTTCAATAAGGACATGAAAAGAACTTTAAGGCATAAGAAAGAAATCATGAGGCATTTCATAATAAAAATAACATTTTTCATAACTTGAAGATGTGGCTACATCATTTAACATAGACAATCATGAACATATCACCAAGGTCCATCCCCAAGGTGTCATTTGAAAATTACCAAGGTTATTCACCAAGGTATCGTGAAAATTGTAATCTCTAGTGGTTACATCATTACCCAATGCATTGGAGCACTATCAGGGCGCACCCTTAAATTTGCCTTTATTATCATGTGAGCCACATATATCATCATCAAACATTTCATAAATAACCCACATAACATAAAATAAATGGGTTTCATTTCATAATCATAACGTTTTAAAAACTGCTTTAAAGACATGATCTTTACGTCACTTTAAACCCACGGAAAGGGAAAGTGGGTCTCATGTATGTAAATCCCAGAATTTAAAACGGAACATTTTGATATATATGTGAATACCCTTGTAGAAATAAGAACATTGAGTATTCACTTTATAACATAAAATAATTTTTGAGAAAAGAGAGAGGCATTTTGAGGGGAAAATTCTGCAGCATAACGGCTAAGTTTCGGGGTTTTAGAAAACGTTGAAATGAGAGGGGACATGGGTCACCCACTCATAAATGATCCATAAAACAGTATGGTGAAAGAAAAAGAAGGACATATGGACATGGTAACGAAATTTTAGGGACATACCATTTGAAATGAAAAACATGGAAGGAAAAAGATTAGATTTCTCTTATGAAAATTCGGCAGCCTTACGGCGTCACTTAACTTCAAAAGAAAATGATTTGACAAGATCAAAAAGGGTCCCTCATCATATGATCATAAGAGATCAGTATGATTGATATAGAGATCATACCCCAACATAATAAAAAGGAACTTGAAAGACTTGACATGAAAATTGAACTTGAAAAATGAGAAGGGTGAAAGAATCCCTTAAAAATTCGGCAGCCTAACGGCGTCACTTAAACTTTCATAAAACGAAATGATGAGAGTAAGAGGGGATCTCTCATCATATAAACATGAAAGGGCAGTAAGAGGAATATAAAAGAACATCCTCTCACATAAAAACATGGAGCATAATAGGAATGACATAAAAGAGATTTCATGAAAAGAAAGAGAGGGGTCGGATCCCTTACCTTAAAATGTGACTCTTGAAACTCAAAGGATTGGACCTTGAGGGCTTGGGGGCACCTTGGGAGGACTCCTTGGAAGGTAAGAAGACCAGAACTTCGTTGGGGGAGAGTTGGGAGTGAAAACTAAGGGAGGAAAGGGTGGGTATTTATAGGGAAAGTGAGGGGACAAAGCATTAATGGTCAAGGGACACCTCACTAGTGGTTTTGGCAAAACCATGGGCTTGCCCATGGTATTTGCCCATGGTATTGGCCACTTGGGACACCTCACACCTTATCTTACTATTCATAATTCGACCATATTGAATATATACTTAATACATCATTTAATGATGTCATTAAACACCCGTAACTTAAAAACTATACTTTCACTATTCACAAAAAATTCAACTTTCTCAGAATAATCCCAAAATTTCACCTTAACCAAATATCAATGCTATGATTTCAAAAATGAACTCCATTTTACAAAAATAATTTTCTAAATATTTTTAATTTTATTTTTAAATAAATACACTATTCATCGAAAATTCATTTTTTTCAGAAAAATCCCCAAAAATTACCATAACATAATATCGATGCTCTGAGTTCAAAAATAAAGTCATTTTTATAAAAATAATTTTCTAATTATTTTTAATTAAATTTTTAATTAAAAAACACTATTCATTCGAAAAAACTAATACTTGAATAATAATTTATGAAACTGTTATTTACCCATTTTATTGAATCACATTACTTAATCAAGGTGCCTAGATTATTTTAAAACTTTCTTTAAGTGAGATTACTAATCCATTTGGTCACATTACTAATCCTAAGGGTAAAATCACTATTCATAATTTACTATTCATCAAAAAATAAGTTGATCTTATTAGACTCCAAATTCCTTAATGAACACTTTTGTAGAAGACCATTTTTTGAAAATCATTACACATCATTAGTTATTTAGGGTTTACATAAATATTTCAAAATATCCCTTTTTCAAAATTCATTAATAAAATACATTCTAAAATTATCTAGACATTTGAAATTTCACAAACATCACTAAAGGAAGAAATCTCAATTTATTCATCCGAAAGGATTACACAAGGAAACTAGGGTCTCATCACATAGCCCCTTATAACACTGGCATAAGACCTAAGTGTAAGGTGTGCTATGGTGATAGAATCTGAGGGAGTCTCAGATAACATTGCCCTAGTAGCAATCTCCACTAACTTGAACTTCTCCTGCAAGTGTTTTCGTTCAAGCTTGACACGCTGGAGCTCGGATTGGGCTTGGTCCAAAGCGAAGCCCACAGATGCTACCTCCTTCCCAAGCTCTGATAAGTGGGCTTCGTAAGGGTTGAGTCTACTGGATGAAGCCATCGACTCCTCTTTCTGCATTAACCATTAACATCTTATTAAATAAATAAGAGTAAGTTAATATACTACTCAAAAAGATTGGGTCGTTACAAACCATCATTTTCAGTCAGCATTTTAGGATGTTGTAAGATAGGGATGAAGTGGAGAGCATTATAATGTCCCTAACCCCTGATCTTCATATGTAAAGATTTTTATTCCATAATCCGTTGGAGCATTATGTGGCTCTTGATGCATATATTTTGGAGTTTTTGGTAGTATTTGGGTAACTCAGGGTGCAGATCTACTAGGAGTGCAGCCAAGTCAACCCTTTGACATTGTTGATCAATGTTTTTGAGGTTCCCCTGGCTTCCTGGGTAGAACAATTGATGATCACGGAGAAATTTAAGTGCCTACTAGATTATCTAGTGGAAAAAAACTGCTTGTACCTTGGTAAGGGACTCCAAGATGTCAAATTTGGGAGTTACAGATGGCTAGAATACCACTGATAGATGGTTGGTGGACAAAGTCTCCCACGAGCTCTCTTTCTTAGAGTTAGGTCCCTACTCTTGATTAGACCAAACTTTGATCAGTGCTATCTGAGAGATATATGGTCGCACTAATGTGGACTAGTGCTATGGAAGGTTGTATGGTAGAGGAGTCTCTACAAGTGTTAATTGTTCGTTGTACTCTAGGATGTATCCCAGAGGTGGCATTAACAACATCATCACATCCTTATAGGATGATGAAATCAGCTCTGCCTCATGTTCAATAGAAACAATTCTCATCGAAGGATCAATAGATTACTCACCATCTATTGGAATCATCCTAGACCTGAATAGCTATCCACTATCTTGGGTATAGGGGATAGGTGGTACATTGGTGGTGATGGGGATGGCTACACCATGAGCCCATGGAAGTGGGAAAGAACATCCTCCACCTACATATACCTATGAAGGGATCTAAGGATCTTATGTATTTCACCTTCTGGGATGGAAAACTTCATTTTTCGTGATTGTAATGATCCGGACCCGAACAACCACTTGAACAGTGCTAAACAAGTTGAGTGTTACTACCTTACACGCACCTCCCCGAATGCCAAAGTCTTCCGACTAGCAGCAAGGGTCTGATAGGTGTATTAGGGAGGCTATACCCTCTCAGAGGATACTAAAGGTACTGGTCCGAGCATAATATGAAATTATAAGACTCTGAAGACTCGAGCCAGGACCGCATAGCATAATGACAATCAATATCGATAAACAACGGAAACAATAAATATAAACAACAGGAGAGGAAAGTAAACACAACAGCGTGATAATCACTTGTAACTACAACTGAACAAAAAACATTCATCCAAGGCATCTCATACATATCCATATGTAAAAGGGTTCCAATGGATAACCAACTGTAGCTACAAAACAATTAAGCATGTTGATATAAGACAAAAAGTGAATAAAAGTAAACTCCGGCTAGGCAAGACCTCAAGGTCCATACCATCTCTATGCAACAGCTAATGCAGCCCATCTCCTGAAGCTGGCCACTTTCCTGCACATAAATCCATAAAGTCTACATGTGTCCCAAAGGGCCCATGTAGGGTGTGAGACAAATCTTAGCAGGACACCACCCAACGGTGCATACCTAATATAAGTTTTTAAGTAGGCATGCATTTTTAAGGAAAACAGTACGATGCACAAATAAACACAAACTCTACTGGTTCTCAGCAGCCACCATGAAGTGTCACCTGCTTCATCCAATGCCAAAATCTCTGTCATGTAACCTAGAAGCATGTGCCCCCTCACACCGCATGTCTCAAGTACCTACATCTTGAAGGCACGCCCAAGAGATAGCAACCCGGAGGAACAACGATGTCTGTCCTCAAATAATTAACCGGAGGGAAAACGATGTCTTCTCTCAAATAAAGTAACCAGAGGGATAGAGATGTATGCCCTTAAATAATTTAATCAGAGGTACATCGATTTTTGACCTCAATATAATGTAATTGGAGGGACAATGATGTATTCCCTCAAATAACGACGAGCCTCTTCCCCCAACCTGATAGCCTCAATGTTATCCCCTAAAGTCTTCTCACCTCCCACGTGGCTTCCTATGGCAAGCAACCCCAATCCAATAGTTTCTAAATTGCAACTAACGGGGGCCTCTACCCACACGAGTTGTCAAAACCACATCATCACAAAGTCTCTCTATGAGAACACTACTCAAAGTTTTGAGTGAGCTGTAATCACCAAAATAGTACCCAATCCACAACATCTCTGACACCTCGTGCCCCTGCGACCATGTCGGTCAAGTCTGATGGCCCTTCCATCCAAGTAACCTAGTCCATACCGAATCTGACAGTCACACTGCCTCAAGCCAATGTCCATGATACCCAATCTCGTGGTCAGAACCACCCAACGTAACTCGGGTCAAGCCCAACCTGTGATCAGCATCACTCAAGAATATTCGGGCCATGCCCAACATAACCCAAATCTTCCAGCATATGCAATTCAATAATTACATATATAACACATTTAAGAAAAATACATAAATAGGAAAAACAATCTAAACAGTTGAATTACACTAACCCAGTGGTTATCAAACAACAGTACTGAGGTCTTGAATGCCTCTAACAATTCATATCAAGGTTTAATAAACTAAACTCAACAATTTAATCAAACAAAAACAATTATAACCATTTTGGCATTCCCCAGCCAAAATGACCTAATGAGAAATGACCACTTGCCCATCCCTGCTCAAGAAAAACAAGTAACAGGGCATACCCAAAGGAATCCCATAGGTCAAATAATAGTTTAAAAGACAATAAGAGATAAAACAGGGTCACACTGAAAATACCCAAAAATGCACCAAAGGCCACGCCACCCAAAAGTCTGCGAAAACAAAAAAAGAGGTATGCAACACCTACCTGAGACTCATACGATGATACTCCTCTGATAATAGCCTCCAATTAATTCTAAAATGCGGTATATCTACAAAATAATCAAACCCGATCAAACCCCTATAACTCTTTCTATAACAGAAACCAAGAAGAATGACTCAAGAGAAGTCAAGGCCTTACCGAGGGGGTTATAACGCATCTGAAGACAATAAAAACGGACTTAGGGAGGAAAATTAGGATAAAAAACAAGATCTGGCTATCTCTCCCCACTCAAACCCATTAACGGTTTGGGTTTCCACCTAAAAACGAGGCTACTACCTGTTTTAGTGAAAAAAATAAAATACACGGCCCCCCTACATGGCGTGTACAAATATTACATGATGTGTACATGCTAAAAAAATTCTACCCAGCCAACAGGCCTACACACCATGTGTAGCCTTCACATAGTCAAGGGTACACGACGTGTCTATAACTATACGTCGTGTAGTAAGAAATTCCTACATGGTCATTACACAGCATGTACTCGGTGAGCACAGGGCCGGTACTTGCCTAACCCATACACGACATGTACTCTAGAGGACATGGCATGTAGTCTGTAAATTTCTAGAACATCCCAGATTTTCCCAATTTTCTCATATACAAGTCAAAAATTCAAATAGGGTCGGGATTTTGACCCATTCTAAAAACTCAGGTTCTTACAACCTCCCCACCTTATTATAGCTCATCCCCAAGATATCAAATGAAACTCGGAGATGGCATCGAACAAACCACCCTAGTTTAAGTAACCTGGACTCCCCCGGTCTCAAAGGTTCTGGATAAATTCCCCAAGGGGATCCCCACCTTAGGAATCACCTAACTTGGTCTCAACCCGACAAAACTCAAAACAAGCAAAGTTTCACTAACCTATTTTCCGGACGCATGGTCCCCTCATGAAGCATTGTCACCCATGTGCCTCATTGGTGCTCCCGCATCATTTCCAACACCCAAACATATCTCACACCACATCGGTGTCCGCCTCCACGAGGTCCTGCATCCCATGGAAGCTCAAAATAAAACCTAATGCCATGAACCTCAAGTAACCCACATCCTCGATGCCCTGATTCCCAAGGCACCTCAATTAACCCACATCCTCGATGCCCTGATGCCCCGATGCCCACGACACCTCAAGTAGCCTACATCCTCGATGCACCTAATGTTATGCATCTCATACATATATATAAATATATAATGCACCCGATATGGTTCCAGTCCCATTGACCATCATCTAGTCAGTCCACATAGGTCTTGTGCATCACGTGCACTCAAAACGGACAAGCCTCTATAGGTCATGCCAAATCGAAAACATGGAAATCACAGCCACACCCGTGGTGTATCTCTAACCGTCATTGGCTCACCAACTTTCTCAGCCTCTGGCAGCACCACGGTCTGCACCTAGCCTGAAGTACGGTTTCCTGATGCCTAACCTCCCTGCGGTGCTGCTTTAGCCACCAGCCACTGACCCGTTACCTGGATCCCATTGTCTCTGTCACGTCCTCCATGTGTAGCTGAACTTCGGCTACCCTCTCCTGGTACCAAACCTGAACCAAATCCAGATTCCACTATCTATCCTGGTCCCTTCTTTTCGGCTATCTAATAATGCTTCCTGCAAAACCTCTTAAGATTCCCAACCTGTCTACATGCCTGACACTCCTTTGGAGGCCTATTGCACTAAGTCTGAACATGTCATGGCTATCCAAACTGAAAGCAAACCACTAAAGAACTACTACGAGGTGGTCCAGCTGATTCCTTGGCCTGACTGCCCTACTAAAACTCATCTCTTCCTTGCTTCCTATTATTAGAACCATCATCTAACACTACAACAAAAATTGATTCTAGCGGAGGTTCTCAGAACTTCCACTAAACCTTTTTTAAAAATGGTTTCCTGGCAGTTTATAATAAACAGTCGCGAAACATGTTTTTTTTACAATCTCGACCCTCCCCCCCCACCCTGACCACACCCCGCGACCCCGCTTCCCCCGCGACCCTGGCCCCCAGCGACCCTGAGACCCTGGTGAACCCACTTCCCCTGGAGACCCCAGCCCCCCGTGACCCCGGCGACCCCGCGACCCCGGCGACCCTGCAACCCCGGTGACCCCACTCCCCCCCCCCCCGTGACCCCAGCGACATATACGAACCCTAAGGTTTGAAATAAGTTTTTTTGAATCTTTTTTAAACTCTATTTCATTGCCAACCCAGGTTGGGTTCTTGAAGAATCGAGTCATGATAGAGGTATTAGAGTTAATTACTAATGATATTTTGGTTGTTTTATTAAAATTAGGGTAGTGGTGTTAGAGGTATTAGAGTTTATCCTTATAGGGTAGATAATCCAGTATATGTTATGATAGTTGATTCATTCCTACATAAGGACACTAATTATATATTTTCTAACATTAGTACTTATATCATTAATTATATAATACTATTGGACCAGTGAAAGCATTATATAGTGATCAGGATTTTATTTATGTGCTTGTTTTCATGTGATAAATGAACTACCATGGGATGGATAGTCTTGGAATTCCAATGATATATTCTAAATGATTTTCTTTATTATATTTTGAACCTATTGAGATTTTATTCTTATTTTATATTTGATATTTTATCTTGTAAAAAACTTCTATGTGAATTTATGACCTGAACACGACTAGGTTTACACCTATATAAGTGCCACTCTGGATTCATCATGAAGATAATGAGAAATTTTTCTAGGTAAATGAGCATGAGGGGCCTCTACTTATTTAAAAGTTATGAATTTATCTCTATGTAGATTCAATTTTCAAGACTTAGATGATAATTTAAGATTATTTTTTTACACATCATCATAATAAATTCATGTATTCTAAAACATTTCCTTATATAAGTGTAGGTTTTTAAATCACACTACCTACTTTCCTATCGATCTATATTCATCAATTTTACTAGAAGGATATTTATTTTCTTACTCATTATAGGATAAAGATTTTAAGTGATGCCTTAATTATAAATAAATGTGATATTGAAAAAGTGTTTCAATATTATATTGGAATGTTGTGACTTTTTGGGGATCACATGGAGATGTTTTGAGTTGTGAATATGGTTGTGACTTTTTTTGGGAAATTTTATTGTGAGATAGTTCAACCAGGTTTATTTTGTATTTAAATTTTATTTGTATTTTTTTCTCTATTTTTTATCCAAAGTAGATGATTTTTAATTAATATGTATAGTCTTGGATGAAAGTAATCACTTTCATTGAATATGTATCTTTGTATTTTTCATTATTTTTTGAAATGGACAAACTATTTATTTATAAGTCCTACTTGACTATAATGAATTATGACACTTAGGTATGGAGTTCCTTATACTTTTGATACTCGATCATGGAGTCCATCAAAAACGTGTTACTCAAGCATAGCATCCCTTTACTTTGAATAAATTTCTTTTGTGTGTTGAATTGAATGGTATTGAATTCATTCTAACTTATTATAGTGGTTTGGATGAATATAATTCTTCCAAGTTCCTGAATATAATGTTTAGAGAGAATTTCTTCTGGGATCTATTTCCACCTATGTGATTCTGATTATCTTATTATGTTGTCCATGATGATAGTACCAACACCCCACATTTCATCTCCAAATTTCCAACATGATTATACTATATAAATCCAAACACCAATCCCAAACACATCAACCATTCTTCAAATACCCTAGTTTGATCCCCAAACCACATCAGCCACATCTTGAACACCATTTCTGATGTGTTCTCCACCTTACCACATCAATTTTTATGCAACAACACTAGTAAGTCCTTCTCTAGATGAATTATACCAAAGACGCTCAATCCCACCCCCCAATGTGCTATCATATCCTGACCATGATTCCTTAAAACTCAAGGAATAAGAAAAATGTTCAATGCCCACACCAAAGTCTGAATCTGAATCTTAGTTCAAATCCATGGCCAGATCCTCTATCGTTCCATTTAACCATAATTCTCCACTCATGAGAACTAACACATATATGATCCCAATCACCCTCAAGTCACACCACCACTCTTTTCTATGTGAATAAACCAAAGATAGGTCTAGGAATTCAATTTACACAAGGTTCGTAGAACCCCAAAACCTAATCTCCCAAGTTATTTCATCATGCATTTCCATGAACACCACCACTTATCATGCCTCAAGACTACCATCCCTCACATGGTTCTTGTCACTCCAAATTAATAATGTGTTGAGTTTTTTAAGCATCATAAGGTTTTCCCTAAACATTATTTATAATAGATTTTTTCAATATTAGAGTTTTATATGAAGACTCTATAGAGAACTTAGGTTGGGGTTATTCCAAATTAACAATGTTTTTTGGTTTTCATGGTAAAGTAGCTACCACATTGTTAGCACACTGTTTCTCTTTACCAAAGAAACTTCCCCTATCCCAAACACTAGAGGGTTCATATCTAACTCAGGGGCTCATATTTATTATATTATGTTTCTATAATCTTATACTATCGTATATATGAATATCATTCTCTATTTAGTAGTAACTATGTGTTTTAATTTTTTTTATTGTGTAGGAACATTGTGATATACATGGATAAAAACTGGATCACATTATCGAGGAACACACCTCAGTATGTTAATGGACTGAATGAGTTTTTAGATTTTGCAATTTCTAATCGATCCGTTGAAGGGAGAACAAAATGTCCATGTCCTAAATGTAAATTTAGAACATGGTTGAATAGATATGAAGTTTATGAACATTTAATACTAAAGAAATTCTCTGGTCAATATTTTTGTTGGATTTTTCATGGAAAATCGAACATTATAGAAAGATTGAGCATTGATGTTAATCCACAGAATGAGGTCCCAAGTTCATCGACAATGGAAAATGAAATGAAAAACCTCATAAATGATGCATTCGGCACTACAAGACACCACTATCAGCATCAAAACATATCATAACAACCAGAAGAGGGTGCTACAAATTGCAACATGACAAATGATGTTTTTGAGACTGTAACACAGGCAGATCAAGATTGTAACATATCATTGGATCCTCTTCTTGATTCTGTGGAGCCAAATGTAAGAGAAATTTTCACTGAGGAAAATTTGTTTCATGATTTAGTTGATGATGGAAATAAAGTTTTGTATAGTGGGTGTTTGAAATATTCAAAGCTTTCATTTTTGTTGAAGTTGTACCATATCAAATGTCTATGTGGAATTATAAATAAGGAAATGTCCATGATATTGGAATTGATTCATGATGCATTTCTTGAAGCAAAAATCCCAGCATATTTTTATGATATGAAAAAAGTTGTTGACAAGATTGGTCTTAATTATAAAAAAATACATGTGTGTCCTAATGGTTGTATGAATTATTGGGGAGAGGATTCAAGTAGACAGAATTGCAAGAAATGTTCTTCTTCTAGATGGCAGGAAAAGGGTGATGTTGGAAGTATGAATGAACATAATTTCATGGAGAAGAAGAAAAGGAACACACCTGCAATGGTTTTGCGTTACTTTCCTTTGAAGCATCGATTGAAAAGATTATTTATGTAATCGAAAACTGCTGAATACATGTAGTGGAATTCTGTAGATAATAACAATGATGGGTTAATGAGACATCCATGAGATTTCCAATCATGGAAGATATTTGATTCATTACATATAGATTTCTCAGATGATCCTAGGAATGTTCGATTGGGATTGGTTGCCGATGGATTCAACCCATTTGGGACTTTGAGTACCAGTTATAGCATTTGGCCAGTAGTTTTGATCCCTTATAATCTGCCTTTGTGGATGTGTATGCAACAAACATCTTTTATCCTTTCGATGATTATTCCTGGAAAACAAATTCTTGGAAATGATATTGATTTATACTTACATCCTTTGATTGACGAATTGTAGGAGTTATGGAGCAACGGTGTTGAGACATTTGATGCTTCTTCTAAAACAATGTTCAAAATGCATGCTACTTTAATGTGGATCATTAGTGACTTCCCTAGGCTTGGGAATTTATCTGGTTATAACACTTACACGGGTTTGGGTTGTCCCATTTGTAACTTTTATTTTGAGCCCAAATAGCTTCCTCACAGTAGAAAATGGTGCTTCTTGTGTCATCAAAGATTTCTCGATGCATCTCATAGATTTCGGATGAACAGATCAAAATTTAAGGGTTTCATTGATCATAGACCACCTCCAAAGTTGTTAATTGGTTCTGAAATATTGACACAACTTGAAAATGTTGAAACAGAATTTGGGAAGGTTCATCATTTGAATGATAGCGGAAAATGGGTCTGAAGCGCATCGTCAAGCGAAATCGGAATGCAATAATGGAAGAAAAAAATTATATTCTTCAAACTTCCGTATTGGGAATTTAATTTGTTACAACATAATCTTGATGCGATGCATATTGAGAAGAATGTATGTGACAATTTGATTTTCACATTTCTTAATGAGCATGGAAATTCGAAGGATCATCTCAATGCTCTCAAATACTTACAAGAAATGAACATAAAACGCAATCTCTAGCCATATGAGAATGAAAAGTATCCTCTGACAATTTTTGCAATGAAAAATAGGGATAAAGATACATTCCTTTGAATTTTAAAGAATATTAAGGTAT
The DNA here is from genome assembly GCA_963277665.1 of Viscum album. Classification (NCBI taxonomy): domain Eukaryota; kingdom Viridiplantae; phylum Streptophyta; class Magnoliopsida; order Santalales; family Viscaceae; genus Viscum; species Viscum album. Next base: position 601,180,281 of record OY728155.1, on the reverse strand, counting down.
CTGATGGGTATTCAAGTAACATCTCGAGGTGTGTTGAATTGAAGAATCATATGTTACATGGATTTAAAAGTCACGATTCACATATTTTGTTACAACAGTTACTACCATTGGCATTGCATACATTATTACCTGAAAAAATTACTGTTGTTGTACTCCAATTCTACACATTTTTCAGACAACTATGTGAGAAATCTCTACATCCATTTCATCTTGACAACCTACATGATAGGTTTGTATTGACCCTTTGTGCAATGGATATGATCTTTTATCCATCATTTTTACTGTAATGGTGAATTTAACTGTGCATTTGGTTGAGGAAGCTAAATTAGGAGGCCCCGTTCATTATCGATGGATGTATCCAATTGAGAGGTACTTTATTTATATGTTTTTCAGTTAAGTAAAAAAATTTTGGTACTTAATTAAATGCATAATTATATTTATTTTATTTCACAGATATCTTGGGCATTTGAAATCATACGTGAGAAATAAAGCTCAACCAGAAGGCTCTATTGCTGAAGGCTATTTGGTTGAGGAGTGTCTTAACTTTTGTTCTCGATACTTGGATGATATTGAGACAAGATTTAATCGATTTGGATGTGTTGACAACACATCTACTCAATCTCAAATACATCAAAAATCCAAAATATTTCCTGCTATTGGCTGATCAGTTGGGAGGAAATCAAATGTGACACTGACTGAATTGGAATTATTACAGGCACATAGATATGTGCTGCTGAATAGTGGAATTGCAGATCTATTTATTGAAGAGTTGAGGATACAAACAAAGAGACAAATGAGAGTCCGAACATGAAATGAGAATGATATAATGAAGTATATTAATAAAGAGCTTGTAGAATTGTTTTCACGACATGTAAGTTCAAAAATATTACAATAAATATGAATATTAGTTTGACACATACATTTTGTAAATCTAATAAAGTATATTTATTTTTTCAGATCATGAATACTGATACTTGAGCAGAGGTGTCAGAATATTTGAAGTTTCTTACTATAGGTCCTCTAAAACAAGTTATAAAGTTCGATGCTTATAATGTGAATGGATTTAGATTTCGTATAGTCGATCGAGAAGTGGGTTTGAAAACACAGAATAGTGGTATATTTACATTTTCTGAAGTGGAATACTATGGAAAGCTACATGATATTATTGAATTAAACTACCACAGACATTTTTCTATTGTTTTATTCAAATGAAAATGGGTTGATATTATCATAGGTGTTAAAAGAGATTCCTAGAAATTTACTTCTGTGAACTTCTCTCGCTTGATGGATATAGGTGATCATGAACTGCATGATCCATATATCTTAGAATCGCAAGAAAAAATGGTATATTTTGTGAATGATGTTTTCAATGAAGGGTGGAGTGTAGTTTCTCACGTAATACAAATAGATTTGTATGATATGGATGATGAAGTGGAAAATTTGATCTCTGAAATTGAATTTAATAAACAATAGGAAGTATAATTATTTTTCCATCACGATATTGAAAATATTAGTCTAGCAAAGATTAATGAAGTGGATGAAGCAATGGAGTAGGAAACCTACATGATTGAAGGGAAAAATGATTGTATGTACAATTATTTATTTATTTAGCAACCACTTGTTTCATTTCTGCATTCATTCATTATCATTATTATATATATATTGTCTGTTAGTACTGGGCATCTATTATCATTTTTAATTTTTTTTCTGCATAATTTTTTTGAAATATATATTTTGAACTTAATTTTATTTGATTAAATGACAGGATTTCCAAGGAGGAAGCAGTACACTATTTCATCTAGTTCTGCGATAGATGATGATCCATCTGGATCCCTCCCCATGACATCTGAGGCACCAGCTGCCTACACCCCTGCACCATCTCCCCCTGCACTATCTCTTACACCATCTGTGGATGTCCCATTAGAGGTTGATTCATAGACTCCCCCTTCAGGAGCCTCAGTAGTGGGGCAGTGACACGCCCCTTCCAATTCACCATGGGCATACTGGAGTGTCACTGTCAAAGGTACAAATTTAAATTAAATAAATTTATTGCATTTTGTTTATACTAATTGTTTGCTCATTGAAGATAAAAAAATGAAACCGTGGAGAAAAACATAAAAAGTTCAGATGTTTGGAATATGACTGGTGAGAAGATAGTTGTGCCATTTGATTCTTATGGGGTCTCTATAGATGACGTCACGGGGTTACTTGGCCAGATTCTAGGCCAGCTAGCAGTGGAGCCCATTTCCCTTCCTATTTACTATGATGATTAGTGAAATACGCCTCCAAGCAGGAAAAATTATGTTTTTGATTCTCAAATAAAGATAAATTTATTACATTATGGTTTAATTGAATGTCATGTTACTAATATGTTCAAAATGAATTTTTGTATACAAATGTTCTTCCACTTTACAGTTGCTGATGTAATAGCACAGAAGTGGATGTTGAAAAATCTAGGTAAGAAATGGAAAGATTTCAAATGGAGATTGTGGTGTGATGTCAATGATACTTTTTTGAATGTGCAACAATTATATGAGAAGCTACTCAGTGGGGTACCGAAAGAACAGTGGAATGTTTTTGTTGACAGACATCGTGACGAGAAGCAGATGGTATTGAAATATATATTATTATATTATCCTCATTTTAAATTTATACATGTATATGAAGAGGACATGAAATTGAATACATTACTATTAAATTTCATTTTATTTATGTCAGGATCTCTCAAGACAGAATGAATCAAACTGGGCTAAGCAAGTCATCCCTCACACTGCGGGCTCAAAAAGATTTTCTAGAAGCCGAACAACATTGGTAATCTTTTAATTAGTTTAAATATTTATAATACAATATTATCTATTTAATATATTGAATTGTTGATTTATCTTTTCTTAATGCAGTCACAGAGTTTAGGGAACGAAGCATCCCGAACTGAACTGTGGTTGGATGTTCAGAAGAAATCAGATGGAAGTTTTTTTAATGATCCTGCTAAAGAAGTTGGGGTATGAAGTAAATTTTTTATTATAATAAATTATTATCAGTTTTCACTGTGTTAATATATATTGATATTTTATTTATAGGTAAAAATTAAAGAACTATGGGATACCAATCTAGTGCAGTCCTACTCAGTCTCCCAGAATGACCCGGTTGCTAAAGTCCTTGGGAAAGAACATCCTGGTAGAGTGTGTGTGATGGGTTTGGGACCCGTACCATCTGAGGTTTTTAGTAGGACACTGGGGATGGAAGTTGTATCTACTACTAGATTTAGTCATCCCATACCTGGAGATGCTAAAAAAGAGACTGTTTCTCTATGAAACACAGTTCACCAGTAGGGGGATCAGATATCTGCTTTGCAGAAAGAGTTGACTGAAATGCGTCATCATATGAGCAGATATGCCCCCGGTGGTAGTGCATCGACTGGTGGTATGCAGGTAAATCACAAAAAATCAAAATCATTTAGTTTTCTAACTTTCATTGGTTTTAAGCTTTAATATAAATATGAAATCGTATTTAATTTTCAATATAATGTTCTTACAGGTGACAACAGAAAGTGGAGATGAAGGTGGAGAGGGTGACGATGCATCATCGGACCGTGAGTAGTTGTATTGTTGATGTGTTGAACAAATATGGGAATAATTGGTTTGTATATGTAATATTTTTGGCACATAGTTTCCACCAAACATTTTCATGTCCTAAAATTTCCGTGATTTATCATGTTTCCTTTTATGTATTTTATTGATTTATGATGTTTCTTTTTATGTATTGATTTCTTGAGTGTGGTATATATCATTCCATTTAGGCTTGTGTTTGAATTTTTAGTTGATATTTTGTATTACTAGGAGTTAAACCCATTGTTGATGTGTTGGAAAAATTGGGTAATCTCATAGTGATCAAGGGGATAGTGTTGTGGACACTTTGGTGAGGCCCTTGTAATTTGTCTTACTGGGAGTCCCTTGTGAGTGGTAATTGACATGTGTGATAGGTTTTGTGTTTTTAATATGTCTAGGTGTGACCTGTGGGTCATTCTAGTTTTGTGGGTATGAAATTTGGACCTAGGATGACTGGTAGTGTTGTGTAGCTATGTATTATGTTAATGATTTTGGTTGATGAGATTTTTAAGGGTGGTTATTTTTTGTTGTATGTGTTACCCTCTTGGAGAAAGATAAGTTGGGATTTGGAATGTTGTATGGGATGAGACCTCACCCTAAGTGATAGCATGGTAGTACGAGATATGGTTTTAGATGAGGTTTGTGATATAATGTAACAAATAACCTTTAGTGGAGGTTAGAGCTGTGAGATGTAATACATTACTTGTTCTATGGCCCCATCCTAAGTGGAAAGGTAGAGGTATGAGATTTAGTTTGAGATATTGTATGGGACCTTACACTGAGTGTGAAAATATTACTATGAGACTTGATGTAAGATCATGATTTTGTATGAGAATGTACCCTATGTGAGAGGGTAGAGGTTGAGACTCAGTTATGGGACCCTACACTAAGTTATAGGGTACCCGTTTGGGTTTGTATAATGGGATGCATTCTCTTTCAATATTGGATGATGAATGTGAGGTCTAGAATCTTTGTGTTTTAGTTAGAACACAATAACCAAAAGTGATTGTTTTCATGCTATATATTGATGAATAATTTATATTATAATACATGTATACAGTTTATAGGATGGTGAAATGAGGTTCACTAGGTGATACCCAACTGTGTTTTACGCTCACTCCCTATATGGGAACACCGACACACATGTAGATCTAATGTTTCATTTTAAAGTGATATATATTATAGGGGATCAAGAAGGATCAGCTAGATGTATGTTTGGAGAGTAGTCAAATAATGGACCTATGTTTTATAGTTGATTCTATCATATATTGTTTTTCAATTTATTATATACTTATTTCCTAGGTTGATGTTTCTTGTTGTATGTTGGTATATACACTATGGTTCATTCTTATATAGCATGTCAATGTTTACTTATTTTTTTCAATTTATTCTATACTGATTTCATAGGTTGATGTTTCTTGTTGTCTATTGGTATATACAATATGGTATTTCTGGTTTGATTTGTTTTTCAGGGCAGTGGTGCAGTGGAAGAATTTTTTTTTCTGGTCATCTTTTAGCGGCGGTTTGACCCGCCGCGAAATGTACATTGGCGGTGGTTTAAACTGCCACTACATCATCGCATCATAGCTGCCTCATTCCACGGTGGTTCTCGTGACTTCAGTGGCGGTTTTATGGCCATTGGATTTGAGTTTATTCGCGGCGGTTATAACCGCTGCGAATAAACTGATATCAAGGGCTCGTAAAAAACCGCCGCTAAACTCAGTAAAACTGCCGTGAAATGAGGCAGCTACGACTCTTTCCTTAAACCACTACAAAATAGAAATAACTGCTGCTAATAGATTGGAGACGCCGTATTAGGTGGCGGTTTACAGAAACTACCGCCAAACCATGTAGCGGCGGTTTAAACCGCCGCTACACGCAAAAATTGTAACACCCCAAGCTTCCACGGTACGTTTCCCTTCGAATAATGCAATAGCGTGTGTTGTACGCAACCTCGAGCTCTAACACACACCACAACTAATTAAAATAGCCGTTGTGAATAGTAATACCTACTTTTTGAAATTTTATAAATTTTATTTATCAAAATTGACTTCATTTTTGGATTCGGAATATCGAAATTAGCCTATGTTGATTTTTTTGGTATTTTTCTGAGAACTTCTAATTTTTTATGAATAGTGAAAAATACATAAAAACAACTTTTTTAATCAAAATAATTTATAGTGATAAATTATACTATTTAGTGGTTTTAAAGTTTAATTAGAATATATTTTTACCATTTTATCCAATGGTGGTCATTAGAATTAATTTAACATTGAAATTTGACATAAACAATTGTCAATCTTTTGATATAAATTGTTTCTTAAAAACACGCTATTTGTTGTAACTGCGGGAATTAATTATAAAATTAATTAATGCAACTTATATGTTTGGAATTTTGTAAAATAGACATCATTTTTGAATTCGGAATATCAATTATAGCTTAGGGTGAAATTTTGGCCTTATTCTGAAAAACTTCAATTTTTGATGAATAGTGAAACCACTAAGTGGTTGTTAAAAACTGATTTTTCGTTAAAATGAAATATTACCACTTCTGTGATTTGATTTTCAAAAATCCGACATACATGGTTGTCATTAAGAATTAAAATGTGGTTCAATGAGATTAAAATAATTTTTTGGTGAATAGTAACTTTTAAGTTCTTAATCACGATTAGAGGTAATTAGTGTAGTTTAAGGTAAAAATAATGTTTTAATAATATGAGATGAGCTTGACACTTGTCCTACTCCTATTGGATGAGTCATGGCCGACCAAGACAACCCATGGGTCAACTTGGGGACCCCATGAAGCCACTTTGGTTGGAAAATGACATTAATATATATTTATTTAATGTTAAAATTAAATTGACACAAACATGAGTTGTTTTACTAAAACAGTTTTTAAGTGGGGTTACACAAGTACAAATTTTGACTATAAATATTCATTAGAAAGATAAAACGATTTCCTACATCATAGTATTTTTTTATAATTTTTAGACATTAAATAAATTAAATTATTTATGACATCATTATGATGCAGCGATGACCTCATTATTTAACGATTTTAATAAAATGAAAAGATAATGTAAAATGCAAGGCTTACACTTGTCCAAAGACTATTGGATGGGTAGATTTAGAACCCTTATCACCTTAGACACGAATTATATAAGTGTGGGACCTTTAGAATCCGAAAATAATTTTATAATAATGTAACATTTCAATCTTTCCAAAAGAGCCCCTCCTCTCCTCTTATAAAAGGCCCCCACCTCTACCACCTTATTCACACTTTCAATCCTTTTGGTTCGGCCAGCCTCTGTCCAAATACTCTCCCAAATTCTTTCCCTTCATCCTAGAAGCTTTACTTTAGTCAGAAATTCATCCTAAGGATTCCTTTTGATCAAATCAAAAGGAAGAACCCGAAGAAGAGGTAACGTTTTCATCACCCTCTTTCAAGTTTCTTTCTTCTTCCACTCCCTCTTTGTTTATTATTTCAATTCTAAAATTATAACTCCAGTATCTTCTATATACTGTGATGTTATTATAAATATGGAACAACCATATTCAGTATTCTACCCATCATTTTAATGACATGTCACCATACGTGCGTACGTACGGCTTACCGTCTCCACGTCGTGGTGTAATTGTTATTCAATTTATTATTATTTAGATGGGTATAGAAATGATATGTAATTCATGTAAATAATAAATATAACATGATAATGATTCTGTATATATGATATACTATCCAATTATATATTATTTTAATATCAAAATAATGATATTGTCGCTCGTGCGTACGTACGGACTACCGTCTCCACGAACACGATGAGATTCATTCTCCGTCGTATCCATTCAAGTATAATTATCTTTTGATGATTTAAAAATAATGTTTAAGGACATGATATCATTCTGGATATGAATAAGATACAATCTATCCATGAAAAACATGACTTACGTAACAAAACATATACAAGAAAACGAGTAAGTTAACACCCGAAACAACGATAAATCTAAGATATTGTTAACAAAGCAATGTTAAAAGATCATATATGATATCATATGAATGTATATGATTCGTGTATAATTTAATAACAATTATTTCACCATTATACAGGAGGTTAACCTACCCCAACCAAGGAAAAGTACAAGGTAAGGTTTTACTTCACAACCTCTTCATTATCCAAGGTTGTTTATACATAATTATCTACTGGGACCTCGTTATCATCCACATCCATGTTTCATAAAAATGTCTTTCAAAACATTTTTACTATTAAATGGAAAATGGGTTAAAGTCATTTATACCCTTATACGTTTTTGAAAGGAATCTTACCATCGTTTTCCAAACAATGTACTTTTTGACCTTTTTGACAAATTTAAGGTAAGAATGTTTTTTAACTTATAAGGTGGGTGCAGCTATTTTCCGCCATTATAACTTCGTCGAAGCTTCCCTAACGATCTTATAAGAATATCTTCAAAGTAAATGTATTAGTTTATAATTATGGGACTTTTAAATGATTTCAAAAAGGAGATATATTTTTCTCAAATAGCTTTGATTTCATCCATGTCAACATCCTTTGATGGGTTTTAAGTTTAATTGAAATTGATTTATGATACAAAACTTCCATTGAACATTTTGTGAAATATTTGACTGTGGATGTGTTATTTTTATACCATCCAGAGTTTATGGAGAAATTTTTGACATTTCGTATTCTAGTTTTAATACGAATATTTATGTTATGTTTAAACCTATTCATATGAGGAATGTATTGGACTTAATATGTGACGGGTGGAGCCCGCTATAGCTCCTCGATGCATCGGTAGGTCTCATGAGACAACTAGAAGTGGAATTGGCCGAGGCCCTTTCCCAATTTGATTTATGGTTTTGGCCGAGGCCTTAATCATTTTAGACGTCTTGGCCAAGGCCTTGACAAAATGTTTCAGAACGTCTGGCATTATACATTCCCTTATTATGAAAGTGGTTATTGATATTTCATGTGATTATTCGTCTAGTAGAATATCCATGTGAGTAAGTAATGACATTATTTTATTTTACTTTTGCCATATTATGCTGAAGTTCAAGTTCAATAAGGCTTTTGTTTTAGTTTTACATTGCCTTAAATGCTTATATTTTCTTTTGAAAGTTTCCGCTATATTGTTATCCTTACGGAGCATTTGAGCTCACCCCTTTCAATGTTTTATTTTTCCCAGGATGTGAAGAAGTGTATTATGACTGACTTGCAAGAATAGTCAGTGAGGATATGAGTGTGGACTAGGGAGACCATGTTATTGTAGTTTTCATTTTTATGATGTAATGTAATGTTTATGAATGTATCTAGTGTTTCCAAGGCTACTAAACTAATCAGTCTTTCGAGACTTGATCTTTTGTGATCATGCCAATGTTACGAAGTGATGCACCGACTCTGGGTAGCTGGGGTCGGGGCGTTACAGTTGGTATCAGAGGCAGTTTAGTACTAACCTTGGAAGCTAGATTTAGAAAAACTCTGATTAGAGCACGTAGACCTAAGATGAACTTTGAGGATTAGTATAGAAGAACTTCCTAAAAATTTTGGTATTGTAGAGATTTTGTGAGTTTTTCGAGCAATACATCCCTGTCTGGATACGAGCAGGTAGAGGCGGCTCTGGCACAGATGTACCTAGGGGTAAAACCCGAAAACACCGCTATGAGCTAGACTCGAACGGGAACTGGTGCACAACAACGGGCCTTGCTGCACTCTTGGTTACGACACTCCCAGGGGATATGCTTAGGATAATTCCCATTTTATTTACAAACCACTATGAAGGGTTACGAGTATATACTTCCTCAAAGAAAACATTTTTATAATTATGGATTATATCCATAATTAGTTCAATTTATGTTAAGTGTTTTACATGTATGAGATTATGTATTTTGATTCATAAACTAACCCAGTTTATGCCATTATTTAGAAATGGCGCCTAGTGGAAGGAATGGAAACCATATCAATGCACGCACTCCATGTAGGGATTGCCCTCCTGCTCAAGATAATTATGGTGGAGCTACTGATACAACTGGTGCTGATCAGCTTCTCACCGTACTGGGACAACTCACGCAGGTTATGAATAATAACCTTACTCGTATGGAGCACCCTGATCCGCAATGTGGAGGATCAATGCTAGATCGTTTCATGAGGTAACAACCACCAACCTTCAATGGGAGTACAAATCCTATAGTAGCTGAGCAATGGATAAATTCCTTAGAGAAAATATTCCATGCCTTGGGGAGTAGTGAAAGGGAGAAAGTTGTCATGGCAGTTTACCGCCTCACTGGAGATGCTGATCAATGGTGGTCACTAATTCAAAACACAAAGGAAGATGATGAATTAACAAACATGGAATGGCAGGAGTTCAAAGAGCTGTTCTTAGAAAAATACTTTCCTCGAGACCATCGAGCGGATATGGAAAGGCAATTTCTAAGTCTGAGGTAGAATGAGGATGAGAATGTCGCAAAGTATGAGGCTAACTTTACAAGGTTAGCGAGGTATGCTGCAGATTACATACATAACCCAAGAAGTAAGACTGATCGTTTCTTTGATGGGTTAAAACCATTTCTCCGTCGAGCTTTAGTATCACAAACCTTCTCTTCATACGAAGGTATTGTCTCGTGCGCTATCAAGACGGAAAAGGAATTCTCTAAGTATTATGACTTTAAATCAAAGCAAGATAAGAAGAGATCCGCTGAAAACTCTGGGAAAGGAAATAAGGAAACAGGGAAGAAGGGTAGAAATGAATTTCCACCCTGTGATAATTGTGGTAGGAAGCACCCTGGTGCCTGTCTAAAAGGAAAAGGAGTATGTTACAAGTGTGGTGAAAAAGGCCACCAAGCTCATGAATGCAAGGGAAAGAAAGCGGCTGTCAGCGTGGAATGTTATAATTGTAGAGAGAAGGGACATTATGGAAATTAATGTCCTAAGCATCAGGGGAACTTACCTCAGAAGAGGCCAAGGGATCAAGTCCAGGCTTATTCTATCACTACTGCTGAGGTGGAAGCTCCGAAAGACGTGGTGGCGGGTAATTTAATGGTTTCCTCAAGTTTAGAAAATGCAATATTTGATTCTGGATCATCGCATTGTTTCATATCTTCCCAGTTTGCTAAGAAAATTAGATATTTCCAATTTGATTTAACAAGGGGGTTATCGGTCAAAACCCCTAAGGGAAGTATTGTTTCAACAAAGTTTTGTCGATTAGTTCCCATTAGAGCACCTAAATGTTCTTTACCTGCTGATCTCATCATCATACCCATGATTGAATTTGATATAATCCTTGGTATGGATTGGCTTTCGGACCATGATGCAAAAATTTATTGTAAGAGGAAAGAGGTTACGATTCTTGATGATGATGATAAGGAACACCTTATCTTTAGAGCAGAATCGTCGCCACATAATTCTTATGTAGATCCACCCCCAGTAGGCAACTAAATTCAATTATTGGGGAGGAAGAGAAGGAAATTACTGAGGGTAAGGAAAGGAATATTCAAATAGAGGATGTACCTATTGTGAGAGAATATGTTGATGTGTTTCCGGAAGATTTACCTGGACATCCTCCAGAACGAGAAGTTGAGTTTTCCATTGATTTAATTCCTGGATCAAGGCCCATATCGAATACCCCTTATAGAATAGCCACTTTGGAATTAGTTGAACTAAAGAAACAACTAGAGGAATTGAGTAATAAGGTATTTATTCGCCCTAGTGTTTCTCCTTGGGGAGCCCCTGTTCTTTTTGTTAAGAAGAAAGATGGATCTATGAGGTTGTGCATTGACTATAGGGAGATCAATGCTATAACAATAAAGAACAAGTATCCCCTACCTCGCATTGATGATTTGTTTGACCAACTGCATGGAGCTCAATACTTTTCAAAGATTGACCTTCGGTCTGGATACCATCAATTGTGTGTGAAGAAGGAAGACGTTCCAAAGACATCATTTCGAACAAGGTACGGGCATTACGAGTTTACAGTAATGCCTTTTGGATTGACTAATGCACCCTCTTTTTTCATGGATCTAATGAATAGAGTTTTCAAGGAATATCTTGATGACTTTGTAGTGGTATTTATTGATGATATCTTGGTATACTCCAAAAGCCACGAAGATCATGAAAATCACTTACGCATTATCCTGAAGACTCTTAGAAGACATGAATTATATGGGATAATATTACGATGGACTTTGTCATGCGACTACCAAAGACTCCTAGAAGGAATGATGCAATATGGGTCATTGTTGATCGACTTACTAAGTCAGCACATTTTCTGGCTATACGGGAGGATCTACCACTTGAACGTCTAGCAAGACTATATATTAATGAAGTTGTAAGACTTCATGGAGTACCCCTATCGATTGTTTCTGATCGTGATCCTCGTTTTACTTCAAGATTTTGGAAAAGTCTTCAAAAGGCCTTGGATAATGAACTTTGTTTGAGCACTGCCTATCACCCTCAAACAGATGGACAATCAGAATGGACTATTCAAACCTTAGAAGACATGTTGAGATCATACTCTCTTGACTTTCAGGGTATGTGGGATCAATATTTACCACTGGTAGAATTTTCCTATAACAATAGCTTCCATTCAAGCATTCAGATGGCACCTTATGAAGCGTTATATGGAAAGAGATGTCGTACACCAACCTGTTGGGATGACGTTGGTGAAATAAAACTTGTGGGACAAGAAATGGTGGAAGAAACAATGGAAAAGGTGAAGGTAATCCAAAACCACATCAAATCAGCTCAAAGTAGGCAGAAGAGCTATGCCGATAATAGAAGAAAGGTTTTGTAATTTCAGGTGGGAGATCATGTTTTCCTAATGGTATCTCCATGGAAGGTAGTTATATGTTTTGGTAAGAAGGGTAAGTTGAGTCCCAGGTACATCGGGCCTTTCGAAATTCTAGATCGTATTGGGGCTATAGCTTATCATTTGGCGATGCCGCCAAATCTCTCCAAAGTTCACGATGTTTTCCACATATCGCTATTGAGAAAATACATGCCCGACCCAACACATGTACTTACCTATGAGGAATTAGAACTGGAACCCGATCTATCTTATTACGAAGAGCCCATCAGAATTCTTGATGTGAGGGTGCAGGTGCTGAGAAACCGGACGACTCGTCTGGTAAAAGTTTTGTGGAGAAATCATAAAATGGAAGAGGCAACGTGGGAACCTGAGGAACTTATGATAAAGAACCACCCGAGTATTTTTATGCAGTAATACCCTAGAAATTGTGAGGACGCAATTATTTGAAGGAGGGGAGAATGTAACACCCCAAGCTTCCACGGTACGTTTCCCTTCGAATAATGCAATAGCGTGTGTTGTACGCAACCTCGAGCTCTAACACACACCACAACTAATTAAACTAGCCGTTGTGAATAGTAATACCTACTTTTTGAAATTTTATAAATTTTATTTATCAAAATGGACTTCATTTTTGGATTCGGAATATCGAAATTAGCCTATGTTGAATTTTTGGTATTTTTCTGAGAACTTCTAATTTTTTATGAATAGTGAAAAATACTTAAGAACAACTTTTTTAATAAAAATAATTTATAGTGATAAATTATACTATTTAGAGGTTTTAAAGTATAATTAGAATATATTTTTACCATTTTATCCAATGGTGGTCATTAGAATTAATTTAACATTGAAATTGGACATAAACAATTGCCAATCTTTTGATATAAATTGTTTCTTAAAAACAAGCTATTTGTTGTAACAGCGGGAATTAATTATAAAATTAATTAATTCAACTTATATGTTTGGATTTTTTAAAAATAGACATCATTTTTGAATTCGGAATATCAATTACAGCTTAGGGTGAAATTTTGGCCTTATTCTGAAAAACTTCAATTTTTGATGAATAGTGAAACCACTAAGTGGTTGTTAAAAACTGATTTTTCGTTAAAATGAAATATTACCACTTTTGTGATTTGATTTTCAAAAATCCGACATACATGGTTGTCATTAAGAATTAAAATGTGGTTCAATGAGATTAAGATAATTTTTTGGTGAATAGTAACTTTTAAGTTCTTAATCACGATTAGAGGTAATTAGTGTAGTTTAAGGTAAAAATAATGTTTTAATAATATGAGATGAGCTTGAAACTTGTCCTACTCCTATTTGATGAGTCATGGCCGACCAAGAAAACCCATGGGTCAACTTGGGGACCCCATGGAGCCACTTTGGTTGGAAAATGACATTAATATATATTTATTTAATGTTAAAATTAAATTGACACAAACATGAGTTGTTTTACTAAAAAAGTTTTTAAGTGGGGTTAAACAAGTCCAAATTTTGACTATAAATATTAATTAGAAAGATAAAAAGATTTCCTACATCATAGTATTTTTTTATAATTTTTAGACATTAAATAAATTAAATTATTTATGACATCATTATGATGCAGCGATGACCTCATTATTTAACGATTTTAATAAAATGAAAAGATAATGTAAACTCCAAGGCTTACACTTGTCCAAAGACTATTTGATGGGTATATTTCCAACCCTTATCACCTTATACACTAATTATATAAGTTTGGGACCTTTAGAATCCGAAAAGCATTGTATAATAATGTAACATTTCAATCTTTCCAAAAGATCCCCTCCTCTCCTCTTATAAAAGCCCCCCACCTCTACCACCTTATTCACACTTTCAAGCCTTTTGGTTCGGCCAAACTCTGCCCAAATACTCTCCCAAATTCTCTACCTTCATCCTAGAAGCTTTACTTTAGTCAGAAAGTCATCCTAAGGAGTCCTTTTGATCAAATCAAAAGGAAGAACCCGAAGAAGAGGTAACGTTTTCATCACCCTCTTTCATGTTTCTTTCTTCTTCCACTCCCTCTTTGTTTATTATTTCAATTCTAAAATTATAACTCCAGTATCTTCTATATACTGTGATGTTATTATAAATATGGAACAACCATATTCAGTATTCTACCCATCATTTGAATGACATGTTACCATACGTGCGTACGTACGGCTTACCGTCTCCACGTCGTGGTGTAATTGTTATTCAATTTATTATTATTTAGATGGGTATAAAAATGATATGTAATTCATGTAAATAATAAATATAACATGATAATGATTCTGTATATATGATATACTATCCAATTATATATTATTTTAATATCAAAATAATGATATTGTCGCTCGTGTGTACGTACGGACTACCGTCTCCACGAACGCGATGAGATTCATTCTCCGTCGTATCCATTCAAGTATAATTATCTTTTGATGATTTAAAAATAATGTTTAAGGACATGATATCATTCTAGATATGAATAAGATACAATCTATCCATGAAAAACATGACTTACGTAACAAAACATATAAAAGAAAACGAGTAAGTTAACACCCGAAACAACGATAAATCTAAGATATTGTTAACAAAGCAATGTTAAAAGATCATATATGATATAATATGAATGTATATGATTCTTGTATAATTTAATAAAAATTATTTCACCATTATACAGGAGGTTAACCTACCCCAACCAAGGAAAATTACAAGGTAAGGGTTTACTTCACAACCTCTTCATTATCGAAGGTTGTTTATACATAATTATCTACTGGGACCTCGTTATCATCCACATCCATGTTTCTTAAAAATGTCTTTCAAAACATTTTTACTATTAAATGGAAAATGGGTTAAAGTCATTTATACCCTTATACGTTTTTGAAAGGAATCTTACCGTCGTTTTCCAAACAATGTACTTTTTGACCTTTTTGACAAATTTAAGGTAAGAATGTTTTTTAACTTATATGGCGGGTGTGGATATTTTCCGCCATTATAACTTCGTCGAAGCTTCCCTAAAAAGCTTATAAGAATATATTCAAATTAAATGTATTATTTTATAATTATGGGACTTTAAATGATTTCAAAAAGGAGAGATATTTCTCTCAAATAGATTTGATTTCATCCATGTCAACATCCTTTGATGGGTTTTAAGTTTAATTGAAATTGATTTATGATACAAAACTTCCATTGAACATTTTGTGAAATATTTGACTGTGGATGTGTTATTTTTATACCATCCAGAGTTTATGGAGAAATTTTTGACATTTCGTATGCTAGTTTTAATACGAATATTTATGTTATGTTTAAACCTATTCATATGAGGAATGTATTGGACTTAATATGTGATGGGTGGAGCCCGCTATAGCTCCTCGATGCATCGGTAGGTCTCATGAGACAACTAGACGTGGAATTGGCCGAGGCCCTTTCCCAATTTGATTTATGGTTTTGGCCGAGGCCTTAATCATTTTAGACGTCTTGGCCAAGGCCTTGACAAAATGTTTCAGAATGTCTGGCATTATACATTCCCTCATTATGAAAGTGGTTATTGATATTTCATGTGATTATTCGTCTCGTAGAATATCCATGTGAGTAAGTAATGACATTATTTTATTTTACTTTTTTCATATTATGCTGAAGTTCAAGTTCAATAAGGATTTTGTTTTAGTTTTACATTGCCTTAAATGCTTATATTTTCTTTTGAAAGTTTCCGCTATATTGTTATCCTTACGGAGCATTTGAGCTCACCCCTTTCAATGTTTTATTTTTCCCAGGATGTGAATAAGTGTATTATGACTGACTTGCAAGAATAGTCAGTGAGGATATGAGTGTGGACTAGGGAGACCATGTTATTGTAGTTTTCATTTTTATGATGTAATGTAATTTTTATGAATGTATCTAGTGTTTCCAAGGCTAATAAACTAATCAGTCTTTCGAGAATTGATCTTTTGTGATCATGCCAATGTTACGAAGTGATGCACCCACTCTGGGTAGCTGGGGTCGGGGCGTTACAAAAATAAACGCCGCTAAATGGCGTTTCTCTTGTAGTGTAAATTCATAATCTGGAAAACCTAGGGCATATCCCTCTGGTTTCCCTTCACTATAAGCACCTAATTCACTACCTCTAAGAATGAACCCAGCCTAAAGATATTCACCTGGATCTAAATGGCATGTCGCTAGCCATCCTCGAAGCGCCCCACCCTTGTCGCGTCATCACTTACCATACCAGGTGCAAAGAGAGACAGCTCAGTGAAAGTAGTTTCATAGTCCATGACAGACATGTCTCCCTAATGAAGACTCAAGAACTCCCAAGCTCTCTTTGCTCTCAGTTTCTCTAGGTAAAAGTGATCAAAGAAACTATCCTCGAAGTCCTTCCATGCTATCCCTTCGTGCCTGCAAGCCTGAACCTACACATCCCACCAATGATTTTCTAGTCCTCGCAACATATACATTGCTAGCTTGACCCTCCACTTTGGAGGCATCTCAAGCTACTCGAAAATCATCTGCATGCTCTCTATCCAGTTCTCAGCTACCTATGGACCACCCTCACCTTGAAAAAGCATCGGGTGCTAAAACTGGAACTCCCACATCAGATATGCCATAGATGGATCTATACCTTGTTCACCTCTATCGATCCCCTGCAAGACACGTACCAGGCTAGCTTGGAGCTTCTCATTGATCCATGGTCCAAACTCTGCCAAACCCGGTTGTTGTCCTTCCTGCATTGGATCCTGAACCTGATCATGTCTGTGAGCCTATACCAGCGGCTCCTGCTCTGCCTGCACCAGATCCTGCACCTGCGACACTGTATCATCTCCATCCAGATACTCTATCAAGACGTATAAGAGGAACCCGCTGAATTCCACAAATGGTTAGACAGAACATATATATATATATATATCAATATATATTTAATGCAGATAAGGAAATTAGTAAAAAGGAGCACACAACTACCACCCTTACTCTCCCCCACTACAACCATGCCCCTGACATCCCGACCTCCTGGCCTCCTTAGCTGCCCTCAACAGATCCAAGTATCAAAAGTACATCGGTCCATGCCCGCCCCGACAACCAATGTTGCCTCAAACCAATGACCGAGTTGCCCAATCCTGGTGATCAAAATCACCTCAACCATATTACCTTCCTTCTCGTACATGATCCAGACCCAAATACCCTACCACATGCAATTCTACAAATATATAATGCATGGCATAACACATTTCAATAAACCAGCATTTCAATTAGGAATTTCACATATTCACATTTTCAAAGCATGGAAATTTGATATTATTCACATGGAATTATCACTTCACAAAGCATACGTGTAGTTATAAAATTGAAATACCCTAAAATGTGCCTATCAAAATCCAAACAATCACACCTTTCCATACCGGACCAAGGCCAAATTTTCCCTTACCGCACCAGGTCAAGGGTCACATATCACAATCAATAACATCACACACCAAGTGAGCCACCGAGGTGAAAATCATATAAACTATAATCTAAGAAAAAATAAAACAGAAATTCCTACCCATGGAAACTTGGTTCATCCCTCGTACCTGGGGCTGCAAGCACCCAAGCACAAGCTAGAAACTCAGTTCCAATCACAACCTATCTCCAGTCTACCATATCCCAAATAGTAAAACCAACATAAATAAAAAGAGAAGCCTCAATCTCATTATTATCCAGCAAAACACTACTACTAAATCCCTATTAAAAACTCCTTTGATACCACTTTGTAACAACCCGAACCCGAACATCCACCCGAATAGTGATAAAAAGGTCGAGTGTTACTAGCTTAGGCGCACCTCCCCAAATGCTAAAGGCTACCAACTAGAAGCTAGGGTCTGATAGGTATAGTGGGGAGGTTATACCCTCTCAGAGGATAATAAAGGTACTGGTCCGAGAATAATATGAAATTAGAAGACTCTACATACTCGAACTATACTTGCATAGAGGAAGCACAATCAATATCGATAAACAGTGGAAACAATAAATATAAAAAACAACAGCGTAAAGTAAACAAAACAGCATTCTGATCACTTGTAACTACAACTAAACAACTAACATGCATCCAAGGCAGGTCATGCATATCCATATGTAAAAGGGCGCCAATGGGTAACCAACTGTAGCTACAAAACAAGTAATCATGATGATACATGATAGAAAGAGAAACAAAGTAAACTCCACCTAGGAAAGACCATAATGTCCATACCATCTCCATGCAGCAGCTAATACAGCCCAGCTTTTAAATTTGGCCTATTTCCTGCATGTAAATCCATAAAGTATGCATGCACCCCGAATGGCCTATGCTGGGTGTGAGATGAATCTCAATAGGACACTACCCAACAGTGCGTACCTTATATAAGTGTTTAAGTAGGCATGCATTTATAAGAAAAATAATATGATGCACAAATAAACACAAACTCCATCAGTGCTCAGCAGCCACCATAGAGTCTCACCTGCTTTGGCCAATGCCAGAATCTCTTTCATGTAACCTAGTACCATGTTCCCCCTAACACCATGTGTCTCAAGTACCAACGTCTTGAAGGTACGCCCAAGAGATAGTAACCCGGAGGAACAGTGCTGCCTTCCCTCAAATAATGTAACCAGAGGGACAACGATGTCTGCCCTCAAAATAATGTAACCGAAGGGACAACGATGTCTTCCCTCAAATAATGGTGAGCCTATACCCCCAACCCGATAGCTTCAATGATATCCCCTTAAGGCTCCTCATCTCCCACGTGTCTTCCTATGGCAAGCACCCCCAAACCAATAGTACCTAAACCGCAACTAACCGCAGCCTCTACCCACATAAGTGTTCAAAAACACCTCATCACAGAGTCTCTATGTGTATACACTATTAATAGTTCCTGGTGAGCGGTAATCACTAAAATAATACCCAAGCCACAACATCTCTGACAAATCGTTCCCCTACGACCATGTCGCTCAATTATAATGGCCCTTCCATCCAAGTAACTGGGGCCTTGCCTAAAATGATAGTCACACTGCCTCAAGATGATTTTCATGATGTCCAATCTCGTGGTCAGAACCACCCAACATAACCTGGTTCAAACCAACCTATGATCAGCATAACTCAAGAATATCCAGGCCATTCCTAACACAACCCAATGTATCCAATATATGCAATTCAAAAATTACATATATAACACATTTAAACAAAACTCATAAACAGGAAAAACAATCTAAACAGTTGAATTACACTAACCCGACGGTTATCAAACAATAGTTCTGAGGTCTTTAATGCCTCTAAAAATTCATATCAATGTTTAATAAACTAAACTCAATAGTTTAAACAAATAAAAACAATTATAACCATTTTTGCATTCCTCGACCAAAATGCCCCTGTTGGGACCACTTTGTATATGAAGATTGTATTTGTTGTCAACAGTTTTCAATGCTGGTCAAAATGAAGAAGGATATGAAGAAGAACTCCAAAGTTAATGGAGATCGGTTGAAGTGAAGTTGCCTGGAGAATTGTTATGGAATCATAGCATTGGATTTCATAATTGAGCAATTCTCTTAGACGATAAATTCAGACGATTGTTGAGCTAATCCTAAGTTCAAAGAACATGTGTCAATGGTGACACATTGTTTACAACAATGAAGAATGGAGAAGTATCATCCATATGAGGATGATTGGAGCAGAATGGTGAATTATCATCTATCTAAGGATGGTTGAAGAAGAATGAGGATTTGAAGAAGACAATGCAATGATTTATGATTGCATGTGAACCATGAAAGAGCTTACTTGAAGAATAGAATCATATGATTTGCAGAATGATGGTTATGAAGAAGAGAAAATGTGGAAGGGCTTGACATTCTGAGGTAGACAGGCATTTCACATTGTATCTAAATCAGACGATGCTTTGCTGGTATGTATTTCACACAAATCATGAGTTAGGAGAACTTGTGATGCAAGCCTTATGAAGGAAAGGGGGAGAAATGATGATGCCAGTCAGATAATGTTTTGATTGGAAGGAATGATGCTGCTGGAAGATAGGAAATACTCAGTTCCCATTGCAACTCTGACGATGCTTAAGCTGATCTATCAAAGGATAAGTATCACGATAGTGGGATTCGTGATAAGAGCAGAAGAATGGTTATGGGAAGTAGTAAAGAGACAACATGACAAAGCAATAGACAATCTGGGGATGGCAGAAAAGCACAGTTTAAGGTGGCGCCGTTTTCCAGTGTTTGCCAAATTTTAGGGCCTGAAAATCGGGAGATGAAGAAATGTGCTTGGCAATGGATGTTGCACATACGATTGAAGATGGTTTATACGTGCAAAAGAGTTATTCAAGGTCAGAACTATGAAAAATGACAAAGGCATGGATTGCGTGGAAATTTAGGCACGTTTCGCGCAAAAATAAAGTGGTGCGCGCAATATCTGCGGGATGCGCGAAATAGTAGCGGGTTGCGCGAAAAATCTGCGGGATGCGCGAAATATTGGCATGGTGCGCGAAATTGAGGAATGATGTTTTCGCGCAAATGATGGTTCGAGATCAGAAGATCAAAAATTGGCAAAGGCATAAAATGCGCGAAATATTGGAGCAGTGCGCGAAATTTGATGTCGCAGGAAAGATTGGGTTTGCGCGCAATATGGAACGCGGTGCGGAATTTTGCGCGCAATTGGTGCTTCATGCTTAGAACGATGAAAGATGGCAAAGGCATGAGGTGCGCGGAATATTGAAGCATGGCGCGAAATATGAAGTTGCATAAAAGAGTTTTTACGCGCATGGAGGAGGTTTTACGCGCGGATTAGTGTTTTTCGCGCGGGTACAAAAATGCCTATAAATATGAGGCTAACCCTTGTTAGTTTAAAATGCTCGACACATAGACAAATCCTGAGCTCTGACGCGCGGAAAAATTGAAGTATAGAGTATTGCGCGAAAAGAAGAAGTGCTGCGCGAAAAAGGAACTGCTGCGCGAAATAGGAAGTTCTGCGCGAAAAGGAAGACTTGCGCGAAAAAGGTTTTTCGCGCCAAAAGGTGTTTTTCCGCGCAAGGCTTGAATTTTATGCGCAAGTCGCCTAAAAGGGTGCGCGAAAAATTTGAGGGTACCGCAGGCCTTCGATAGGTGCATTGCACTCTCGAAGCAGCTTTGTGAAGAAGAAAGAACTGTGAACCATTCAGTTTCACAAAGAGAAGTTGAACCGCACTCACACGACTGGTGTTTAACACTCTCGTTGTGCTTTGCGAAGTGAAGAAGAACTAGATGTGCAATTGAACTCATATTTGCACAAAGGAAGAATTCAGTATACCAATACACTCAGGTGTTGGTATTGAGAAGAGAAGGAAGAGAAGAAGAATAACAGAGTATGCCCAACTGAAGGCTGACAATTATTCAGGGCAGTTTAAATTCAGATGATGCTTTGCGAGCAGATCTTCAGTGTTTAAATAATCACATTGGTGTATGTGATTCTAGATAAAGAGAGAAGGTGATTAGTGCAGTCAGTTGCTGCACTAAGAGGAAGAAGGAAGAAGAACTAGTGCAGTTTGTTTTTGCACTAGAGAAGAAGAGAAAGAAAGAAGAGAATTTCTTGCCTACTGCTTTGCAAGTAATCAAGTGAAGAGCACTACAATAGATCAAGAGCAGAACCAACCTTTTGAAGAAGGAAGAAGACTGTCTCGATAGGCAGTATAAAGAACCAGCTAGAGGCTGCAAGTTGGACTTGGCTTTCACCAGTCCAGGGAAGAGGATTGTTTCCCACCCCCCTTCAAAGTGTAGGGACTCACACTGGCTAGAGGATTGTTTTCCTAGCCACTCCATTGTGACAGCATTTTACTTTATAGTGGAGAATCCATGCAGTGGTCATACCCATGCATGGCAAGGACGTAGCTACTCTTATTGAGTGGTGAACCTTGTAAAAATATCGTGTGCACATTTTTACTGCTTTCTATTATTGCATGCGACAGGGAAAAAGAGAATAAGAGAATCAAGATCCTAACAGGTCTAGAGGTACAGGGATAAAAGTTGGAATTGGATTAAAAAGTCCCCAACACTGATTCACCCCCCCTCTCAGTGTTAGGTATATCCCAAACTGGTCCTTTCAGCCCCGATGAGCAAAATCCACTCGCCCAACCCCACTCAATAAAAACAGGTAACAGGGCATTCCCAAAGGCATCCCATAGGTCAAATAATAGTTAAAGAGGCAATAACAGGTAAAACAGAGTCATGCTCAAAATACACGAAAATGTGCCAAAGTCCATGCCACCCAAAAGTCTATGAAAACACAAAAGGAGGTATGAAACACCTACCTGAGACTCGTACTATGATACTCCTCTGATAACATCCTTCAATTAGGTTTAAAACAAAGTAGATCTGCAAAAGAATCAAAACCTATCAAACCCCTATAACTCATTCTATAATATAAATCAAGAATAACAGCTCAAGAAGAATCAAGGCCTTATTGAGGGGGTTCTAACGCATCTGACAGTGATTGAAACAGACTTTGGATAGACGATCGAGAGAAAAAACGAGCTCCAGACGGCTCTCCCTTCTCAAACCCATCAAGGGTTTGGGTTTCTACCTCAAAATGAGGCTACTGCTCATTATAGAGGAAAAAAGAAAATAAACAGCCCCCCTACACGACTTTTACAAATATTACATAATGTGTAAATTCTAAAAATATTCTACCCAGCCTACAGGCCTACACGCCATGTATGGCCTCCACACGGTCAAGGGTACACAACATGTCTATCACTACAAGTCATGTCGTAAGAAATTCTTACATAGTCATCACATGACATATACTTGGTCAGCACACGACTGGTACTCGCCTAACCCATACATGACGTGTACTCTAGATGACACAACATGTAGTCTAGAAATTTTCAGAACATCCCATATTTTCCCATTTTTCTCAAAAACAAGTCAAAAATTCAAACAAGGTCGGTATTTTGACCCATTCCAAAAACCCAGGTTCTTACAGTGATCCTACCCTAGTATCTTTCACCCAAGGTGTAAATTCCATTATAAATTCATTTTTTTTTATAATTAGATAGATCAATTAGGTCAATTTCTACTTGGCATTTCCCACGATTTCCCTTTTGGTAGTGGTTGTTCTCCCTTCTTCCCCAGGACAAATCTTCAGGGATGGGTACCTATTCGGCATAGGGAGGACCTATGTGCTAGTTGGTTGGATCATGAGGAATACCTTCATACTAATTGAAATATACATGGGTAGGACCTCTAAGTTGAGGATTGGTTGTACTGGTTTAAAGACTAGGGGGACCTATGCTTGGGTTGGTGATGGTGTAGGGAAGACCTTTGCATTGTATCTCATCATTACAGGTTGGATTGTAGCGGCTTTTTGTGGTGTCGATTATTGAAATATACAACCTATCGTTATAATGAGGTGGCTAGGGTCTGGATCCCAATTGAGTGAAGAAGGATCCTTATTCGCTTGTTGCAAGGATCTGGCGGAATGCATGAGTGGTTTAAGGGGCCACAGGAGGCATGGAAGATGATTCCCCTTATTTTTTATTCTACTAATCTTGACCCAATGTTGTAATTGGGTAGTTCATACCAGTGTTAAAAGAACAGAGGTAAAGTCTTCCTTCTCTTTAGCTTGAGGGATCAGTCATTGCTGGCGTTAATGGGTCGTGGTGGGGGACCTCCTTAGCTACTCCTGGGCAGTAGTCATGGTTGGTGTGACTCGGGTATCCCACACCTCCTTGTAATAGCGGAGAGAGCCATAAGATCACTTTTATGAGAGAATACTGAAGTGGATTTTTTTTTGGAATGGGGGGTGGTTTCCCCTAGCACGGCCCTCAGGGGCGCTAGTGTCAGAGAGGCACTAAAGCCTCAAGGTCCTAGTAGGCCAGATACTTTGAGAGAATGACACTTTTTTATTCCTATCGGAGAATTATGGCATTGATAACCATTATTTGGATGATATTTGAGTGTGATATGGGGCATGGGAACCTGATAGATGAATTCGAGGCAGAATTCATTATAGAGATGGAGTTATATGGTATTTTTGCATCCATATTTCCCCTTCCCCAGTGCCTGCAAGTGCTGGATTGATGATTCCCTACTATGTGAGTAATTAAAGTAATGTAGATTCATTCATCAATATAGTTACAATGAAATTTATTCCCAATGACCCAATTTCATTTAATATTCTGAAGATAGAGTTGGATTTGCACTAAAAATGTCACAGACTAAAGATTCCCAATTTTTACCTACCCAAATTCCTGGAAAGTTCCATGATGGTCCCTCTTTTTTCATGGTGGTACTTGGAACTGAATGTTTGAATATTATGACATGAAAATCTACTGATGTATCAAATT
This sequence comes from Viscum album, assembly GCA_963277665.1. Classification (NCBI taxonomy): domain Eukaryota; kingdom Viridiplantae; phylum Streptophyta; class Magnoliopsida; order Santalales; family Viscaceae; genus Viscum; species Viscum album. Next base: position 601,155,542 of record OY728155.1, on the reverse strand, counting down.
CTAAAAGTACCCATGTTTAGGAGAATATATTCATGTCGGTTTCACCATTTATTCTATGCCTTTATTGGGGCCCTATATGTATGTTAATGTACGATGGCATTATTGTTGCCTTGAATTTCCACTTTCCAAAGGTGGGATGATTTCATCACTTTCATCATCAATGTATAATACTTGATCAAAATAGGATTACCAAATTTTGGTTCTTCCTTTCATGGATTCATCCTTTGAGCTAATTTCCTAGTCTGAGACTACCTCGTATATTTAATTCATGTTCCTAGAACTCATTCTCTGTTCCATCTATTTGTGGAAACTGGTTAATAAAAATAATTATACATTGAAATATTGTGCTCATCTATACATGGAAGAAATATTTATTCAGAAGAGCAGTTGTGTTGGTCATTTATGGGTATATCAACAAATTGGGTACATTGGTAACCTGTATTCTTACTCATGGGAGAGAATCTCATATTAGGAATATTAGGCATGGAACCCAAGGAATCCCATGTAAATCATAAGGTAATGATTTCAAGGGATTAATTATTTCATGGATTCTTATCTTAATAATTCCTTGTTTATTACATGGGGTAGGAATTCTGATTCATGTCTCAAGTTCTATGTCTTGTAGAGATGGTTCAGGAAGTCTTGTTAATACGAAGCGGGGCATGATTTTAACATCTTATAGAGACAGGCACAGGGTTAATGTCTTGTGAAAACATGTTGGAAATAGGATTAAAACATTACAGGGATATATTGTGTGATCATAATGTCTATTAAGGTGGATGAAGGAGGTGTTTCTGTAGAAAGAAATATGTCGCACCTAAAAGTTTAACCGATGGATGGGAACACCCAGTGGAGAAAGACCCATTATTTTTGGATTAGAATGTCCCTTCAGAAAGATCTAGAAGGTTGATTAGAATTCCCCCTGAGGTAGATCAGGAAGGTGTGTCTCTATGAGGGAATATTCCATAGCTGAAAGTTTTTCTGATGGATCAAAACACCCCTTAAGGTGGATCTGGAGTTGATCAAAACGTCTATTGAGGTAGATTAAGGAGTTGAGTCCCTAGGAGGTAGTATTTCATGCCTAGATTGATGTACTATAACTCCCATTTTGATGGATATGTGATGGATTGATTAGAATTCCCCTTGAGTTGGATATGGGGGGTTGATCAAAGCACCCCTTAAGGCATATCAAGGAGGTGCGTCCCTATAATGGATCACCTAAGTTTACCATTGATCAAGACACCCCATGAGGTGGACCCAGAAGGTTGATCAGAATGCCCCTTGAGGTAAATTAGGGGGGTGTTTCCCTATAAGGGAGCACCTACATTTAGAATTTATCAATATTTAACCTCAGGGAGGTATCCTACATACCCTGTTTAGAATATAGAGATCAAAACCTGCATAGTTTGATGTCGTAGTTTAAGGTCGTGTGACAGGACTGATCCATGTATTTTAACATTGTTCGGTAAGGAAACTTGTGTCCTGAAAGGATCATAGATAAAGGGTGGTGTGGGTTTTACACATATAATATTTCCTTTTCAAGAGGATTTCTCTTAGTTTGAGTGGTGTGGGTATTTCACATTAAGCTTCCTAGATACTTCTTGGAGCAGTGATGATGTAGATGGGGATTACACACGAAAGCTTCCCAGAGGATCTCATTCCATGTGAGTCGTTCATGGAACATCTTATGCTCATTTAATAGGGTAAGTGGTGAATGAGGTGTAGGGTTCATCCCATATCACTCGTACATGGGGAATCCTATTTTTATCACCTAGGTTAAGGATATAGTTTTACCTCACATGAAAAGGATGTTGTCGTACAATTTAACATCATATGGCTAGGATATGGAACTAGGAAGTTTTACATCATGAAACATAGACATGGTACTAAAAGAAGAATAGCCTCTGAGTGGCTTCTCTCCCTCATCACTCTCTGCTAGGTTTTCCTTGGTGGTACCTCATCAGGGGGAGGTTGTCATGTCTCTAGCTTCATATCCCCCCTTTCATCCCTCCTTCCTTATCCCTTTCCCTTTTCTCCCTTCCCTAGGTTCTATTATCTTATTTTTTGTTTATATTTTTCCATATTTCCCACTCCTAAAAAAACCCTTGTGTGGCCTTTCCCACTATTAAATCCTTGTTTTCTCTTCCCCTACTCTTTCCTCTCGGTAGTTGTGTTTCTAAATTCACTCTGGTCTGAAGCACTGGTTTTTTCTGGGATATTTAAGATGTACAGGTTGATTTTCATAGGTTTATCAGGTTCTCAGCATGTTTCTGGTCTCTCCCTCTCTCATTTATTTCTTCCTAGTGATGATTTTCGTTTAGTGTTGTTTCATGTGTGTTATCTACAATTTGGTGGCTTCAATGATCGAGGTTGGTGGCTCAGTTGGGGATGAGCTTCTCTGGTGAGGCCCAAGCTCAATTCAGACACTGATTTGGATTTTGGTTCTTCTATTTCTCTTCCTATCAGTCTACTTCAGTTTTCTCATGGAGGTTTTTGGATGTGTGGTTCAATCGATCATTTGGGTTCTAGTAGGTGCCTCCAATGCTAGATTCAATCCGAGATGTGGTGGTCCTCGTTTTTTATCTACAATGTGGGATGCTTGTAGGATCGAAGCTTCTTCTATTATGCTAGCTGTTCATTATTCTTTTTCATCATTGAAAGGTGTTTTTTGGGAAGACGGTTTTGGATCATGATGCCTATGGCGGTGTTTTGATGATAGAGAGGTTGAGAGTCTTATTTTTTCTTACTATCGGCTCTGGTGGTGATTGGGTGTCGATGATGATATTTTTTGATAGCAGTGTGGGTTGTGGCCATCGACTATTGATGATGTTAATGTATTGGCGATGATGGAGAATTGTTCATGGAAATGATAATGTGGTGGGAGACCTATGTCAGACCTTGTTGTAGGAGGTGGTTTTCAAAATCATGGATTTTGGCGGAATCATGTTTGAATTTTAAATTTTAAATTTTGATCTATATTGGAATTTTTTTTGGAATGTTTGGTTCCCATGAAACCTCAGAGTAGATTTTAGAAAATACAAAAAAATGGTTTTAGGAGGATCATATCGGATATTTTGGGAATCAAAATTTACCCCTAGAGCTTATGTGACCACCACCCATGAACCTTGGGAAGGGGCATGTCATTGGAACTTTCATGGAGTGGTCAGTCATAAGGTCCATGTTTGAGTCCCCATGCTCTGAAGCAAAAGGGGTTAGATTACCCATTCTCTAAAGTAGTAGGTAAGATAACGGGTGCATTGGAGGAATATGGGATGCTAGGTGGGGGAATAGGAAATTTTTGGGTTAAATATTAGAGTATTGTGTGCAAAGGTTTCATGCAATATTTGAGTTATGTGAATAATAGTTTCATGATATGGGGGTTATATAATAAGTGCATCACATATAGTCTTTAGGTGTAGGTGTGCACAAGATTTTTGGGTTGTATGCAGATCAGGGTTGCGCACATGAAGCTTCTATTTTACACACCCAAACTACATTAAAAGTAGTTGTTAAAATATTACTCAAATTTGGTCCAAGTAATGTTTGGTCCCATAGGAGGCTTGTCGCATAAGATTCTATAACTCGGATGGTTCATGTTGTGTGTTATCCCAACAGAGGATTACTTGCACGCTATCATGAAACAGAAGTACTTGCGTGCATGAAAGTGGAATTTTTTCTTTTGTAGAGTCTCTCTTATATATGGGTGATATATTATATATAGCCTAAATCCTCTTTTGTGGGTTCATAATCGCTTAGGAATGAATGGGGCTTTGCATGTGGCTTCTTCCTTTGTCCCGGGTGATTGGTTGCACAATACGCCCAACTTGACGTCACCTTTGGCGCACAAAGTGGCATGTTAAGTGTGTCGATTATTTCTTGCATGCATCACTTATCTCATTAGTAAAATTTTATTAGTGATCCTGTCAACCTTGGTGGAAGATATAAAAAATCCCATCGCCTTTGATGCACAAAGTATTTGCGCAAGGAATGTGGCTCTTGTGCGCAGTAGTTGAAACTTGCACGCACCACACTTCCTAATCATAGAATGGTCCTTTGGGGTGAGGTGCATGCTTGGTTCATCCAAAACTAGCCATTTGAGGCATCATATAAAATTTCCGTTCCAATAGGCTCAACTACATCTATCTTCACTCAGATGCCCAACTTCCACTACTAAGGACTTGATATATTATAATCAAATAAATATTCACGAATACTTTCAATTAATTTGTTATTTCAGTTAAACATTTATCATTATGTAAATTATTTTTTTTAACCATTACACATTACATTAACATTAATTTAAGATTATCACAAGTTGATTCCCATGCCCTCTAGGAATAAACCAACTGATCCCACAGTTTCTCAATATTATCATCATTTTTTATTCCAATAACCCATCAACCCCACAAGTTAAAACATTTATTATTGATATCAATCCCTAAATAAGTATAATTTATAACTATCCATAATATTACATTAAGATATTCATAAACCAAGAACAACAAGTTGCCTCATGCATTGGGGAAAGTAATGTTGAAACAAGAAACCCAGTCATCCATATTTTAAAGAAAATTCAATATCAAGTAAGCATCCCAACAATCATTACAAAAATCATCAATCCCAACATCAACCCATTAAATCACTCTCAATTATAACTCTTAAACCACCATACATATCACCATTAATACCTCTATATCAAGCTTCAACTTATTCCAAAAAACACAGGACTCCCCTCCTGTAACATCCCAAGTAAATAAAGAATATGGAATTTTCTTATTTATTAATATTTTTTAATTAAATATTAATTTTACTTTAAAGGGTATGATATGGTCAATGGAATTCCCAATACGTAATAATGGTTTTCTCTGAAATCTTATGTTTCACACAAGGTTGAGTCATACTGAGAAAAATAATAATAATATAATATTATTACTTGTGGTAGTTAATGCATAGTAGTTGTATTGATGGGAATAAATAGAACTAACAATATTATGATTATAAATTTTTTTAAATGTATTTAAATTTATCCAATAAATTTTAGAGGCTTAAAATGAGAATGAATCCAATTTTAATCATATATACTCTAATATTTTTAAAAGGTAGTTTTACTACCTTTTAACAGAAAACCCCTTTTAAATTTAGTTTTTTACACTTTTATATGTTCCATATGACTAAATAATATTCTTATTTAGAATTATGAAATCAAAATTTACTTTGGGTAAATATTTGATATTTTTCTGATAAAGTACATTCTTTAATGAATAGTGAGAAATACTGCATTTTAAGTCAAAACTATATTTTCATCTAATTTATTTATATGATTAGATCATAATTTTAATTATTTTTAAATTTTAATTAGATTGTGTTTTTATCATTTAATCCAATTTTGGTCATTGTAAATGATTTTACTTTGAAATTGGACATGTCAATATTTTGGTAGTTTTTACTTCTTAAAAACACACTTTTTGGTTTTGACAACGGGAATTAATTTTAAATTAACTTTTGAAAATTTTTTGTTTTGAATTTGGAAAAATGGATTCTATATTTGGAATTAGGAGGTATAATTTTTGTAAATAGGTACCTTTTATTTTTACACATAATGAATAACGACTTCAGTAAATATTTTATTTACCATGGTTAAAGGATAAATCTGGTAAATACATATAAAAAATTATATTATAATAATATTAAATTACCCTAACACATGTCCTGACCCTATTGGATGAGATATTTCTGACCATGGTAATCCTTGGGTCTATTTGAAGACCCCATGGAGCCACTTCTATGTGAAAATGATATTTAATTACTTTTGATTTAAAGTTAAGGAAAATATAACATAAACATGTTTCTTTTAGTAAATTTTTTTTTATATGTGGTTATATAAGTAATATATTAAAATTTAAATATTCATTATATAGATAAAAATATTTAATAAATCATGGTTTTTTATTTATAATTTTTATAAATCAAATGAATAAATATATTTTTGACACAATGATGATGTAGTGATTACCTCATAAATGAATTTTTTAAATAAATGAGATTATAAATATTAAAATAAATTTATTTTGAAACTTTTTATGTCATCCACGAATTTTATGGATTATTATTACTTGTTATATTTAAATTAATGAAGTTTTTTTTTCAAATGAATCAATTTTTTATGGATTTTAAAAAGTCGTGATATGAATAGTATAAAGATTGACATAAATAAGTTTTTAAATAAATTAATATTTTATTAAATGATATAATAGTCCTAAAAATATAATATTTATATAAATTACATATATGATTTTACAAATTTCATTAATGATCCATTTTTGGGTCTCTCGGTATTTTATAGTAACTATGGTAACCATATATTATGAATATACAAGAAGACATGGTAAAAGTTAAATTAGTTTACTAAGGGTTAAAGCTAAATGATAAGGTTAATTTTATGACCTAAGCTTGTATAAAACCCATTTTCATATATAATTTAGACACATACTCATCTTACCATTGAAATATATCACTTTGGTGATATTATAATTTGAAAATAAATTAATAATAAAGTAATACTTTCAAACTTTCCTAAAGTTCTCCTCCCCCCTATTATAAAAGGACACCACCTATAACCCATTACTCACAAATTTCAAGCCCATTTTCTTGTCAAAAATATACTCCAATAATCTCCCAATATTCCTCCCTTCCACCTAGAAGCATTCCCCTAGGAATAAGGCAATTCAAGAGAGCCCTTTGGCTCAAATCAAATGAAGTTACCCGATTTGAGGTAATGTCTTCTCTCAAGTTCCTTTCCATTATTTTTCCTTATCCAATCCCTTTGATCTTATTATTCTTTGTTTAAATAAAAACATAATTATAATAAATGTACTAATTTTTTATGAGAATTATTCTAACTACACTTACACACACCTCCGTCTAATGGGTATAGAACATATTGTTTATGTGGACGGTGAACTACTGCCTCACAAAACGAAGATTGTTAAATATTCTACAACCACTATTATGGTGGAAATTATGATGGAAATGTAATTATATATGATATATATTATATTTATTTTATCTCTATGCTACTTTAATTATCATTTATAATATACCTTTTTTCTTTTCATGTTGTATAAATACAATAATTCCATTTGAGGAAGTGCGGGTTACCACCCCATCAAAGTGATGTGACTCGTTCATGCTATAAATGAAACATATAAAGGATATAGTTAATGAACATATGTAACATATATAACATATATATTATACTGTAATTATAATATACCTATGTTTTAATTCCTTTAAATATGATAAAAATGAAAGTAGTGTTCATGCGTACGTACGGCTTACCGTCTCCATGAATGGTGAATTTCATTTCTTATATACAAATCCTATGGACTATTCTAAATAAATATATACTGTATATATATATTATATATATGATATCTAAGTCATGAATATCATTATGTAGATAATTTACTTTTGACCACATGGACAATTTATAATTATAACAAGTTTATTTTTAACTCAAGTTCTGAACATCGAAAAAATGTCTAATATGAACTAAAATAATTAACTAATTGTTATAGTAAGGTAATAAGTGATATAAAAGGAATAATAAAATTGAAAAAGGTTCTAAAGAAAGTATAAATTAACTTAAGTTTAGAACGAACAAGGCAATTCAGACTCGAGGTAAGGGACTTCGTCTCAATCTTCATTCATTGGGGAATGTTTTGATAATATACACCTCCTTCCATTAAACAGTGTATAATAAACCCCTGTGACATTAACTTTCATTCAAAGGGAATATTTTTCTATGTATAGTTTTAATAAAGTACAAAGTTAATGTTTCTTTTTAACATATGTGGTGACAACAACATTTCCACCACTACGAACATTATTTGATATTTGGATTCCTTAATAAGACGTGATATTTTTAAATGGAAATTAAATACCAAATACCCTTTTTACATATTTTGGTATTGAAAATGGGTTTGAAAGTGGATTTACTGTTTCAATATCTTGAAATAATTTCTTGTGATGGTAAATGAAATTTTTATGATTGAAATGTCAATATTTTCAATCTTTTATGTGTGATTATTATATAATCATACTTGGAAATTTGATAGGTGGTTACGTCATAAACCAAATGACAGGTGGTTATGTGACAAACCAAGGACGGGTGGTTACATTATAACCTCCAATTAATTGGGTATGGAATTCATCCATATGTCTCTTCCATTTTTAATAATTATTTGTGGAATTCGACCGTATGGTTATTCCATTTAAGTATGATTATGTCCCAAATTTACCTTTTATATGTTACGTGTGATTTCTATGGGTTTTATGGTAATATTTTGGTTGCAAAAGGGTAAGAAATGATATTTTATTTATTGAAGAATATTTACTACCTTATAAAGGTCAAAATTATTACTTATGATAAAGTAGTCATGGATTACATGTTGTTTTAAAAAAACCAATAGTTTTCCCTTGTGAATCCCTTACCAAGAGTTTTATGCTAATCCCAAGTTTTTGAAATGTTTTTCACAGGACTTAAATTGGAATAGGGTCAAGGATGGGATCAATGAAAAGCCATGCTATTTAAAACATGGAACTAAACATGTTTATTTTCTTTTAAGAGTTTTTTTTTATGAAAAAATGGATACTAAGTAGAAGTGTATACATGTAATATTCCAGTTGTTATGTTTAAGTTATTACCTAATTCTCTAAATATATAAACCTGAAAAGATCTTCAATGTGAATTATTAACTTAATTAAATATTATGTAATGTTTAAGGCTAGGGCCTTATAGTTGGTATCAAAGGTAGGTTTAGATAAGTTTAGGAGTTATAATTTTGTTAATAGAATATCCATAAATTATTTTGACATTATGTTCAAATTAAATTGATATAGAATTTAAATATTACCATGTTAGTTCATCTAAGATATGTTTGTTTAGAATGGTTTTCCACAGAGGAAATAGGGAAGCAGTGCTGGGAACGTATATAGAAGAGAATAACCTTCCAAATCAGCATTCTGAGATGGATGGAATCAAAATTGAACAGTTTTTTGAATTAATGGAGTAGTTTAATCATGATATAAATTGTGGTGGTATACATGCACAAGATCAACCAGATCAACTCTAGATGAACATGTTTATAGTGGAACATTTAATGAGGCAACATCCCCCATCATTCAGAGGATCATCTGACCCTGTTCAAGCTGAAGGGTGGATCAAAGAAATGGAAAATATTTTCAATGTTATGGTTTGTATAGAAAATCAAAAGGTTAGCCTTCCAATTAATCATTTTAAGGACAAGCAGGTCAGTGGTGTTCAATGGTTAAAAATATCAGGGAAAATGAGGATATTTATGCTCTTGGTTGGGATGAATTCAAAGGTATGTTTCTTGAGAAATATTTTTCTAAGGTGGTTCGACTTATGATGGAAAACAATTATTGTAATTGAGGAAAGATGGGGACTCAGTGGCTGCTTATGAAGAAAAGTTCACTCGACTGGCATGGTATGCTCCAAATTTCATTCGATATCTTGATAGTAAGATAAATTGATTTTACTCACGATTGAATCTGTGATATCAAAGAGCATTAGACTCTCGTGAATTAAAAATCTATGAGAAATTTTTTAGATTTTCCGAGAAGGTAGAAATGGAGTTTTATGATGATTAGGTGTTCTAAGAGAGAAAGCAAAAGAATAGGTACAGTTGGAAAGTAAACGGAAATAATTCATCAAAGAAGTCTGGAGGTAAGAAAATTAAATTTCCATCTTGTGAGAAGTGTGGTAAAAAGCATCTTGGAGAATGTTTATCAAAATCTAGAAAGTGATTCTGGTGTATTAAGACTATTCATATTGCTCGTAACTATAAAAAAGATGATCATGCAGACAATGAAAGGTCATCAGTAAGATGTTTTAGTTATAATGAGTTTGGGAATTATGTCAATATGTGTCCCAAGTTGATTACCCAGGGTGGAAACTAGATAGATCAAAAGTATAAGGGTTGAAAAAAATATTTTTCTACTACTATGGTTGATGTGGGACCATCAAATGAATTGGTATCAAGCACTTTGTTTGTTTTTTTAGATTCTGTTAATGTATTGTTTGATTCAGGGTCTACACATTCTTTCATTTTTGAGAAATTTTCATGTAAATTTGTAATTCCACCTTAAGAAATGAATCCAAAACTTATGGTTAAAACACTTGGGGAAAATGTTGAGGAAAAAAGAAATTATAAGAATCTTCTTATCCTTATTTGTGGAAAGAATTTACCTAAAAAACCTTCTTGTTTTTCCTCTAGTAGAGTTTGATGTTATTTTGGGAATGGATTGGATTTCTATTTACCATGCTAAGATTGAATATATAATATAAAGAGGTTTCCTTTCAGAAAGACTTTCAGTTTTTGTAAAATAATGAACCCTTATCTCTAATAACATATCAGGAAGCTGAGAAACTAGTGAAATATGGAAATGAATGTTACCTTGCACATATTGCTGAAAACAAATGAATTGTTCAGATTAATGATGTGCTAGTATTAAATGAGTACCTTGATTTTTTCTTGATGACTTTCCTGGTATTATACCTGACCGGGAAGTTGAATTTACTATTGACTTAGTTCCTAATGTTAATCCAATTTCAAAACCCCTTATCGAATGGCTCAAATTGAACTTTTAGAGTTAAAGAAACAATTACAGGAGTTGTTAGATAAAAGTTTCATTCAACCTAGAAGTCACTATGGGGTGATCCAATCTTGTTTATTAAAAAGAACAATGGTTAAATGAGACTTTTCATTAATTATAGACTCTTGAATAATATCACTATTAAGAACAAGTATCGTTTTCCTCATATTGATGATTTGTTTGATCAGCTCCAGGGAGCTCATTATATTTCAAAGATTGAGTTGAGATCGAGGTACCATCAGTTGAAATTAAAGGAAGTGGGCATTTCAAAGACCGCGATTCATACTATATATGTTCATTATGAATTTGTAGTTATGCCTTTTGGGTTAACCAATGCACCTACTATATTCATGGATCTTATTAATAGAATTTTCCATGAGTTCTTGGATAAGTTATTGGTTGTGTTTATTGATGAAATTTTGGTATAATCCAAATGTAAATAGGAATATAAAATTCATTTAAGGGTTGTCTTTCAAACCTTAAAAGAAAATATATTGTATAGGAAATTCAGAAAACGTGAGTTTTGGTTACAAAAAATTTAATTACTTTGTCACATTTTATCAAATAATGTCATAACTGTTAAAAAAATTTATTGAAAAATGGCCAAGACCCACAAATATAACTGATATTTTTAGTTTTCTTGGCTTGGAACGGTTATCTAGCTCACTGACTAAGTTAACTCGAAAAGGTGTTACGTTTATCTGGACAAAATAATCTGATGATTGTTTTCAGGAATTGAAAAGAAGATTGGTGAATAATGTAGTTTTGAAATTACCTTACAGAGATGGTGAATTTGTTATCTACAGTGATTCTTCATTAAAAGAACTTGGTTGTGTCCTAATACAGAATGATCGATTAATTGCTTATGCTTCACATCAGTTGAAACCTCATTAGTTAAATTACCCTACACATGATTTGGAATTATCTACTATTGTTTTTCTTTAAAAATTTGGAGGCATCATCTGTATGGAGTAAAATGTGATATATATACTGACCACAAAATTTTTAAATATATATTTACTTGGAAAGAATTGAACATGAGACAGATGATATCTATGGAATTAATCAAGTATTTTTATTACACGATTCTTTACCATCCAGGAAAAGAAAATAAAGTGGTCGATGCATTGAGTTGAAAAAGTAATGTTACATTAACCATATTACGTTTGGAACAAGATCCTTTGATTAATGATTTGATGAACTTTGGAATAGAAGTTGTTGGTGTAGGAAATTACTCTATTTTGTTTAAGGTTTTAGTGAAATCATCTCTTTCAGACATAATTAAGAAAATTCATAAGGAAGACAGTGAGTTGTAGAAAAAGGTAGAGTTGGCTCAAAAGGGTAAGTTTCTTGAATTGAACATTGATAATCATTTTATTTTGAGATTTGAGAGGAGATTATGTGTGCCTTGTGATTCACAGTTGAAGAAAGAGTTGTTATGTGAATCTCATAGTTATCTATTTTCAGTTTATCCCGACAGTACTAAGATGTATTGAGATCTTCAGGAGTATTACTGGTGGGATGGAATGAAAAGAGATATTTATGACTTTACTCTAAAGTTTTTGACTTTTCAACAGGTTAAATAAGAGTAGCAGTTATAGAAAGGGATACTTCAGCATTTACAGGTTCCAGAGTGGAAATGGGAAAATATATCAATGGACTTCATTGTGGGGTTACCGAAGACATCTCAAGGTAATAATGAAATCTGGGTTATTATTGATCGATTGACTAAATCTTATCATTTATTTCTTATTCAAGATACTCTATCTCTAGATCAAATTTCTTAGTTGTATGTTAAAAAGAGAGTCAGGTTACACGGGATTCCCCCTTCTATTATATCTGATCATGATCTGAGATTCACTTATAACTTTTGGAAAAGCCTTTAGAAGTTGTTGGGTACTGAATTAAATTTTTGTACAACTTTCATCCTCAATAATATGGGTATTTAGAATGAACAATTCAGTCATTGAAAGATATGATATGTGATTATTCAATGGATTACCAAGGATGTTGGGACCAACATCATTCTTTGGTTGAGTTTTAATTTAATAATAGTTTTCATTCCAGTATAAAGATGGCTCCATTTGAGGCATTATATGGGAAGCGGTGTTGAACTCCATCTTTTTGGGATGAATTAGGTGAAAGGAAAATGATGGGGCCAATATTGGTAGATGATATGGTAGAGAAAGTTCAGTTGATACAAAAACACATGAGGACAACTTAGAGTAGGCAGAAAAGTTATGCAGATAACCGCAGGAAGGATATTTCTTTCAAGGTAGGTGATCATGTCTTTCTCAAAGTTTCTCTATGGAAAAGTGTGATGTGTTTGGTAAGAAGGGGAAGTTGAGTTTGAGGTTCATTGGACCCTATAAAATCCTGGAGAAAGTTGGATCAGTTGCCTATAGAGTTTCTTTACCTCCATGTTTATCCCAGGTACATAATTGTTTTCATGTTTCAATATTGAGAAAGTATATTTCAGACCCATCTCATGTTTTCAGTCTATAGGTAGTTCAGTTGGAAGAGAATATTTCTTATGGTAACCACCAGTCCAGATTCTTGATCGTATAAAGAAAGTGTTGCGGAATTAGGTAATTCATCAGGTTAAGGTTTTGTGGAAAAATCATATGGTTGAAGAGGCAATAGGTGAATCTAAAAATTATATGAGGGATAAATACCCCCACTTATTTGATAAGTGAATAAAATTGTGAGGATGAAATTTCCAAAAGAGGGGAAAGATGTAACATCCCAAGTAAATAAAGAATTAAATTTTCATATTTATAAATATTTTTGAATTAAATATTAATTTTACTTTAAAGGGGATGCTATGTTCGATGGCGTACCCAACACGAAACAATGGGTTTTTCTGAAATCTTATGTTGCACACAAGGCTGATTCATACTGAGAAAAATAATAATAATATAATATTATTATTTTAAATGGTATTTAACGCATAGTTATTATATTAGAGGGAATGAATAGCGCTAACCGTATTATGATTATACATGTTTGTTAAATTTATTTACATTTATCCAAAAAAAATTAGAGACTTAAAATGAGAATGAATCCAATTTTAATCATAAATACTCTAATATTTTTAAAAGGTAGTTTTACCCTCTTTTGACGGAAAACCCTTTTAAAATTTAGTTTTTTCACTTTTATATGTTAAATTTGAAAAAATAAAAATCATATTTAGAATTGGGGTGTTAAAATTTACTTTGGGTAAATTTTTTATATTTTTCTAATAAAGTTTATTTTTAATGAATAGTGAAAAATACTGTATTTTAAGTCAAAACTGTCTTTTCATATAATTTATTTATATGAATAGATTGTCTTTTTAATTTTTTTTAAAGTATAATTAGATTATATTTTTATCATTTAATATAATTTTTGTCATTGGAATTAAATTCACTTTGAAATTGGACATAAACACATGTCAATCTTTTGGTAGTTTTTACTTCTTAAAAACACGTTTTTTGATTTTGACAACAGGAATTAATTTTAAATTAATTTCTGAAACTTATGTATTTTGAATTTTGAAAAATTGGTTCCATATTTGTATTAAGAGGCCCAAATTGTGTAAATAGGTACCTTTTAATTTTATACATTATGAATAGTAACTTTAGTAAATATTTTATTTACCATGGTTAAAGGGTGAATCTAGTAAATAAGGGGAAACAACTAATATTATAATAATATTAAATTACCCTAACACATGTACTAACCTAATTGGATGAGATATGTCTGACCATGGTCTTCCTTGGGTATATTTTAGGACCCCATGGAGCCACTTGTGTGTGAAAATGACATTTAATTACTTTTGATTTAAAGTTAAGGAAAATATAACGTAAACATGTATCTTTTAGTAAAAAAAATTTTATATAGAGTTATATAAGTAATATCTTCAAATATAAATATTCATTAGAAAGATAAAAATATTTCCTACATCATGGTATTTTATCTATAATTTTTTAAAATCATATAAATAAATATATTTTTGAAACAATGATGATTTAGTGATTACCTCATAAATGAATGTTTTAAATAAATGAGATTATAAATATTAAAATAAATTTATTTTGAAACTTTTTATGTCATACAAGAATTTTATGAATGATTATGACTTTTTATATTTAAATTAATGAAGTTTTTTTTAATTAATCAAATTTTAATGTATTTTTAAAAAGTCATGATATGAGTAGTATAAAAATTGACATAAATGAGTTTTTAAATAAATTAATATTTTATTAAATGATATAATTGTCCTAAAAATATAATATTCGGCCAAATGATATATATGATGTTTTAAATTTAATTAATGATCCATTTTTGGGTCTCTAGTTATTTTATAGTAACTATGGTAACCATATATTATGAATATACAAGAAGACATGGTAAAAGTTAAATTAGTTTACTAATGGTTAAAGCTAAACGATAAGGTTAATTTTATGACCTAAACTTGTCTAAAACCCATTTTCTGGGAGTATTTCTACCCATAATCATCTTATATTCTGAATATATTACTTTTTTGTTATTATAAATCCAAAATATATTAATAATAAAATAATTCTTTCAAACATTCCTAAAGTCCCCTCCCCCCTATTTTAAAAGAACACTACCTATAACCCATTACTCACACCTCTAAAGCCCCTTGGATCATCCAAACTCTACTATATTAAGCTCCCAACATTCCTACCTTACTCCTAGAATCCTTACCCTAGGAAGAAGTCAATTCAAGAGAGCCCTCTGTCTCAGCTCAAAAGAAGTTACCTGATTTGAGGTAACATCTTCTCTCAAGTTCCTTTCCATTATTTCTCCTTCTCCACTCCCTATGATATTATTATTATTTGTTTACATAAAAACACCAGTATACTAAATATAATAAGTTTTTTTATGAGAAGTATTCTAACTACACTTACACATACCTCTGTCTAATGGGTATAGAACATGTTGTTTCTGTGGATAATGAACTACTGCCTCATGAAATGATGACTGTTCAGTCTTCTCCTACCACCTATTATGGTGGCCATTATGATGGAACTGTAAGTATATATAATATTTTTTTAATTTATCTGTATTATACTATAATTATCATTTATATCATACCTTTATGCTTTTCATGTTGTATAAATACGTTAATTTTATTTGAGGAAGTGCAGACTACCACCCCCTCAAAGTGATATGACTCATTCATGCTATACATGAATGTATAAAGGATGGAATTAATAAAATTATGTAACATATATAACATAGATATTATAATAGAATTATAATATACCTATTTTTCTTTCCCTTAAATATGAAAAATAAATGAAAGTAGCATTCATGCGTACGTACGGCTTATCGTCCCCATGAACAATGCATTTCATTTCTTATATCCAAATGCTATGGACTATTCTAAATACATATATACTGGATATATATGATATATATGATATATAAATCATGAATATAATTGTGGAGATAATTTAATTTTGATCACATGGACAATTTATAATTATAACAAGTTCATTTTTTACTCAAGTTCTGAACATCGACAAAATGTCTGATATGAACTCAAATAATTAACTAATTGTTACAGTAAAGTAATAAATGGTATAAAATAAATAATAAACTTGAAAAAGTTTCTGAATAAATTAGAAATTAACTTGAGTTTATTATTTAGGAAATTAAATAATGAATGAGACAAGTCGTACTCAAGGTAAGGGACTTCATCTCAATCTCCTTTCATTGGGGCATGTTTTGATAATATACACATCATTCTTTAACATGGTGTATAATAAACCCCTTTTAATTTTACTTTCATTAAAAAGTAATCTTTTTCTACATATAGTTTTACTAAATGACAAAGGTAATGTTTCTTTTTAACATACATGGTGATAATTAACTTTCTACTGTTGCTATCATTATTTGATATTTGGCTTCCTTAACAAGCCATGATGTTTTTAAATGGAAAATAAATACCATATACTATTTTACATATTTGGGTATTGAAAATGGTTTTGAAAGTGGATTTAATGTATCAAAATCTTGAAATTATTTATTGTGATTTCAAATGAAATTTTTATGATTGAAATGTTGATATTTGCAATCTTTTATGTGTGATGATTATATAATGGTACTTGGACATTTGATGGGTGGTTACGTGATAAACCAAATGATGGGTGGTTCCATGATAGACCAAGGACACGTGGTTACATTATAACCTCCAATGCATTAGGTATAGAATTTATCCATATGGCTATTCCATTTGTAAGAATGATTTGTGGAAGTGGACCATATGGATATTCCATTTAAGTATGATTATGTCCCAAGTTTACCTTTTATATGTTATGTGTGATTTTTATGGGTTTTGTGGTAATATTTTGGTTGTAAAAGGATAATCAATGAGCTTTTATTTAGTGAAGAGTATCTACTACATCATAAAGGTGAAAATTATTACTTATGATAAATTATTCATGGTTTACATGTTGTTTTGAAAAAATAATAGTTTTCCTTCCTTGTATATCCCTTCTTGGGATTTTTATACTCATCCCAAGTTTTTGAAATGTTTTTTCACCAAACATAAAGTGGAATAGGGTCAAGTATGGGATCAAGAAAAATTCAAATTTTTTAAAACATGGAACAAAACATGTTTCTTTTCTTTTAATATTTTTTATTTTCTTAAGAAAAAATGGATACTGAGTAGAAGTCTCTACATGTAATATTCAAGTTGTTATGTATAAGTTTTTACCTAATTCTCTAAATCTACAAACATGAAAATATCCTCAATTTTAATTATTAACTTAATTAAAGATTATGTAAATTTAAGTCCAGGGCCTTATAACTCCCTTGTCTTTTCAAACCATTAGTCATTTGAGGCTCATGTCTTGTTATATAGCAAGAATACTTATCCAAATTAGTTATAGAGGGAAATAAAAAAAACATAAATAGTCAATAATTAATATAGGCCTTAAAACAAATGTATCTATCCTTCATAAGTAATAAGTCTTTCTCAGCCCTAAACATGTGTCTTTTTCAAAAAATCATTTCATTATTTTCTTCTATTAATTTATTTATTATCATAAGTTAAAACAATAGGAAACCTAAGGCATCAATGATTAAAAATATATTAATCATTTAAACAATCTTTATAAATAACTTACAATTTCAAAAAACTTTAAGTAAGAACAATTCTAGTTTAACATGCCTTTTTATTATTTTATCAACAAGAATTACTAGTTTTATCTTTAAGAAGAATGATTTCATTTAAACATGAATCAAGAATTGCATTGAATTCCATAAAATCATAAGAATTAACACTTCTATTTAAACATGCCTCTTTAATTGTATATCCAACAAGAATTAACAGATTTACATTCTTTAACTAATTCTAATATATCCAAAAAATTTAACCATAACATAAAAGAATATAACAAAATATCTAGAAAAACAAGAGGAATCCTATTATCACAATTTAAACACATGTGTTCTTTATAATCATTGACCATTTATTTTCATTATTTAATTTTATTCGTCATTCAGGTTAGTACCATCATTACCCAAAGAGATAAATCATGATAACTTTATGATTTCACATAAATTAATAGGAGAAGCAACGAATCCCATACCTTTATTAGATGTTAATTTTTCTTCCCACAAGAATGGACAATAAAGGATCAACCACCAATGAAAATGAAGGTGGATTCATTAGATCTAATCATAAGCAATCCATTAACAACTAAACTCAATTATCAGCCTCAAAATAGAATTATTTTCTCAACAATCATTCAAAAAATGGACAAATGAATAAATAAGGATATAAAGGTTCCTTAAACCAAAATTATTTGATTCTCCATGGTTAAGGGGTTTGAATCCACAAGGAATTTACCACAGGGACTTAAGAGAGGGTAGAACAAACATTACCCGGTAACAACTTTCATCAATACAGCCTCAAAGAAAGAGAATGATCAACCACACCCTAGGTTTATCAAAAGAATCTTAGAAATAAAAGAATTCAAGAGGAGGATATTGGATTGGTTACTATTATAGATGAATTTAATTAAACTAAATTCAATAACATTTATAAAGATGTATAAATTTTCCCATTTGTAATGTTCAAGATCTAAGGAAGAGGGCATACATTTCAAAGAAAGCTCAGCCTCTACTATGGATTCCACCACATCCTAAAAATGTTCATGGCTTCCTTAATCACATCATACTGAAGTATATTCCTCTATCCCTTGTTCCCCACACCCAAGGATTTTTTTCCTCGCTATGGATTCCAAAATGACTTGAGCAGTCATTTCAATGTTGTTTCTTTCAGATAAGAGATTTATCATGGTTCCACACCTCACATCAAACCCTAATTAGTTGTTTATCTTTCTTCCAAATTGGATAGAAGTAAACCACATCTAACATGGCCTCTATAATGGAATTACAAGAAGTGTTGATGGTCCTGGTGCACTAATCACTACACAGCCAGCCCAAAACAGCTAGTTTAAGCCTCCCGACTTCAATATGACCTTCACCATGCCCACCACCAAGGCGTGGTAACCCCATAAATGGACAAGAATACTATCTAGGCCTTTGGAACACCTCAAAACTCCCTATAAGAATAACTGAATCTTGGGAAAACATAAAGTAAATTTCAGGAAGGTCTGAACCATTACATCACTCAAATGTACATATGGACTACTGCCTCCATGAAGTGATGTAATTCATTATTTATAATTGATTTATATGAATGGTTATAAAAGTTTATATAATGAATAAATATGATACTTATTTCATGATTAATATTTTTATATGGTCAAACCATCACTAAAATCATCGAACCAAAACATGCATGGAAGAAAGAACAAGTTTTCACCATAATTTATATTTTAATGAATAATTGTTCATGAAGGATAAATAAAATTATAAAAGAATGGTATATAGTAATTTATGTATGAATATGGTTCATAAATATATTTATAATAAAGATATACTTATTATATAAGATTTTTGGAACATGTATGAAGAAATATGAGACTTGAGGTAAGATATTTTGTTATAATCTCATTTCTTTTTAGGATTCTTTATGTTAATTTTCTATTAATAGAATTTATATGAATTATATCCTTAGAAATCAATATTTTTTATTCTAATATATTTATTCCTATAATTTCCAAGTTTTATTACCATTTTCCTCCCTTTGTATCTTAAAGTAATAAATAAAATGTTTTAAATAAAAATTGATCTCATTTCCTATTTGGTTGATGAACTTTTTATTCCATATCCATATTCTTTAAAATGATTTCAAGGATGTTTTTTATAGGATCCAATGATTTTCTAAATTAATTTTTACCATATATGAATTTATTTTCAAAGGTTTAGAAGTGAATTTTTAAAATCTCTTCTAAACTAGTTATTTATGATTTTTTTAAAGTGTGAAAGGAATATTTTTTAACTTATAAAACATTAACATATTTTCATATCATCATGATAGTTATTTGAATTTAATATTCCTATATAAGTTTCCATGGATATTTTTAATAAAAAATATTTACTAAATATTCTTTTTAATTTTTAGTTTAAATTGTATCAATATTTTTAACATTTTTTCAAAGAAACGTTCAAATGATCTTATAAAGGTATTTTTAATCTATGTAATCATCCTTTAAGTATTTTTATTCTTTATTGGGGATATGATATTATAATACCATCCAGTTTATTTCTCTAGATGGATTATTATAATGATGATTTTATGAAATTAGTTTCTATTCCACTAGTTAATTATGATAAGAAGAAATATTTATAAAACTCGTTTATTTTCCATGGGTTATGAAATGATGAAATGATAGAATGAAACATGTTTAATTTCAAAAGGATATGATATTATGAATTGATGAATATTTTTTTGATCTCATGGAACATTTATGGTCTATGTTTTTGGGATGTGTGGGTTTATTATTTCCCTCCAATTCATTGGGTAATGATAGATAACACATTAGACAAATATTTCATATCTGAAGCTAATTTCATGTTCATAATATTATGTGTGGACATGGTTTCATGTCCATAATTTTATGTGTGAACTTGGTCTCATGTTCATAAGTTTATAAGAGAACATGATTTCATGTTCTTAACTTAAAGAGTGACCATGTTACTATTTATAAAAGTTCACAATGTTGTAGTCTTATGTTTGTCCCAAATTCATATGTTTATAAAACATACTCAGGGATCATGATTGATTATTGATTATTCTATACTTTTATCACTTTTTTTCTTTTGTTAAGAAAAACACTTATTCCATGGATCATGGTTAATCATATTTAATTGATTGGGATTTACACTATTATATTATGATCACATTATAATACCCTTATAGTCACTTATGATCATTCACGGGTATTTCCTATATTTACCCTTACTGAGCATCTAAGTTAACACTTTATTATGTTTCCATTTTCTCTAAGTTATGAAGAAACATTTTAAGTAGAGTATGTCCAAGAAGAGTACTATGATAGAAGAATAATGTGGGACATGTTGAATATCCTTTATGAAATATGACTTTTATGTGTCTAATATCCAAAGGTATTAAACCTTTACAGTTATAGGGATTGTATAATTGTTTTATATATTATATATTCATCTAAAATGATGTAATATTTATATATGTTATGATAGATTCACCACTAATTGTACTAGAGATGGGTTTGAATTTTTAGGAGATTTTATTAGATAATGTTGATGAAAATTCTAGGTATAATAAATTTATAAGATAACATCCTAAAGTTGTGGTAAATTAAAGATTATGTGTTTTCCTAGAAATTACATTCATGTCAGGACACTAGAGAGTGCATGTAATTATGGTATAGATGAACCTAGGGGTAACAAATATGAATGTTGGTGATTGGTTATTAACTCAATCATCAATAGTGAAAGATTCGTTGGCCTAATATTGCACATTTAATAACCCATACTTTTTAGATGATAATTGTTTCATAGATAAATGTGTGTTATATTATATTGTAAAAGTATTATATGTATAGAGAACATAGAGACACCACCAAAAAATTAATTCATTAATAAATATAATTACATTATTAAAGTGTTAAACCATTGAAAATACACAACATTACAGTTCGATAAGAAATTTAAAATCTATAATCTAAAATGGTAAAATATGGATCACCCCAATCTGCTAGAATCATAATTCCCACTACCAATACTATAGAAATTAAATAAAATATTAGTAAACTAGTCAAAATCTTGGAAAATGAAAATATATAACATTGTGAGTAGTTTTAGTGAATATTTAGTGAATTAATGAATTGATATTTATATGAATTAATGTGGTCATTTGAATAATAATGTGATAGTTGGAATAGTAACCTGACCGTTGGGATTAGTAAACTGGTTGTTGGTAATGGTGATTTAATTTCAAAATAATAAATATTTATATATATAATATTTTTCAGGTGTAATATAAATAAATATAAATATTATAATTTTGAAAAATAAATATCATGATTAAAAAAATCAAAGAAAATATAAGCACATATTAATAAATTTCATTCTAAAGTATTTTGTAAAAATTAGATTTTTCATATTAAAAATTAAAATTACCTATGTTAGAAATTTATTTTTATCAAATGAATATCATTTTTTAAACCACCATGTTGAAATTATACAAGGTTGGTTTTTCATTTTTTTCTAAAATAATTCAATTTTCAGGTGAATAGTATAAATATTGTTGTTCACGTAATCATTGTATCTTAAAATACATCATTAATAATTTAATAATCATATAATAATTTCTATAACATGAGTTTTGGAAAAAATACATTAAATTTTATTAATGAGTTATTAAAATATAATAAAATTAATTTCCAAACCTAAAAATCATTTTCCAAAACCTAAAGTCAAATGTGATCCCTTAAAATAACAATTTTTCTTTTTTCCACTTTTTTTAAGAAATAAGTGAAGTAGAATTATAAAGGGTTTTAAAATTATAAAACTATTATATTATATATTTATATGATTTATATTGTAAAAAATTCACTACTACAAGTTTTACCATCGATATATTATTTTATTTAATATTTTATTCTAAAAATACCCCTCTCCTAAAGTATAAAAAACTCATCTCTCTCCCCTTGGAAAAAAATTACTCCCTCACTTTAAAAATACAAAACTCTAACAAAATACTACCTATAAATACCCTTATAATACCTAGGGACATTATTTATTAAACCAAATCCAAACATCAAGGGAGTTTTAGTGTCATATAAGAGAAGCTACACCGAGGAAAGAGCGAGTTTCCATTAACACTTCTCTCTTTTTCTTCTTCTCTTTACTTTTTCCCAATTACTTCCAAAAAATCTTATACAATTAATTGTGTAGTATTTTAACAGTATAATAATTATTTTAACATACTATAATTATTAGAGTTATGACATGTATAAATTTTAAACTTCCCTTTCCCACTCGTTCGACAATGTACCATCAACGGTCGGTTAGTCACCAACAAAGAAAATTTCCAATCCTTTTATTATAAAAAAACCTATGGTTGGTCATAATAAATTATTTATTATATAGAAAGTTATAAATATATATATTTTAATATTATATAATTAATTCTAATAATTTATAAAAGAAATTGAACAAAAATAGCAACATCAAAACAAAAAGAAAAAATTTAATGAAAACATAATATCAAAATAATTAATATTTCACAAAGAGTGTTATAAATTAAAATCCAATAATTATACTGGATAAATAGTGGAAAAAATTAACATAATACTCATATATAACTATGTTTTAATAATCATAGGTTTATTATTTTGGAGGTGGAAAAGAATCTAAATAAAGTGGGATTTAAGATAAAGGGACTCTCAATCCCAACTCTTTTTCTTAGGGTTATCCCTCTTTCACGATATATTTTGTGTGGATATTACTATAATATTCCATAAATATCATTTCACTATTATTCCATTTTCTTTTCATGGATATACATGTTTCCACCATTATTTTTATTCCAAATAAAAATATTTCCCAAAAATACATTTCTTTCTAAAACACATCTTTTAATCCTCTTAATTTATTTCTCCTTCACTCAAGAATGATGATGTTTATGAAGAATATTTTTTCCATTATTCATTTTGGAACTTCAAATTTATTGATGAAATAATTATTTATGAAATCTTTATGAAACCCATTACTTTCCGAGGATTATTTAATGATTATGATTTTTATATGTTCTAAGTGGCATGCATGATTATGTAAATATTATGATGTGGCAGGTGTACCCTAAATTATATAAACCTCTAATTCATTAGGTAATTTTATTTATCTCATTATACAATGTATCTTATGCATGAACATGATGTTATATTTGTTCACAATGATTACGTTATTATTATGCATATATATTATGCATGATTGTGATTATAGATTTGTTCTCAACTATGTGTGGTATTTGACCACTATAACACGATATTTCATTTTTATACATTTACATATTCCATGACTTTATCAAATGTTTCCATAATGATTATGGTGATTATAATATGCTTATTATGTGATTATTATGATTATTATCCCCCAAGTTATATTTATTTATGTCCCTTATTCCTCCTCTTACTGGGATTACAGCTCACCCCTTTCTTTGATGTATATCCTCAGGTGAAAATTTGTACTAAGGAGAATGTGAGATTTCAAAAGGATAAATAAGAAGGATTCAAATAAATGTTTTTGTTTTATTATTCACAAGTGACGTATGATCATAATTTCCCCAAGATACTAAACCTTTTTATCCTTGAAAATATAACTACTATATTATTTTTATTTAAAATAATGTAATAGTCATGTAAGAAAAATTAGGTTCACTATAGTTGGTGTCAGAGGTATGGTTTAGTTAATTTTTGAACTTATATTATAAATAATTAGTAACAACACTTAGGATAAGTCTAAGTATATGTAAACATCCAAGAATCTTTGTTTTAGAAAAAGGCTAAACAAAAAAATCCCAAAAGATATGCCTTTATAGTTAATTGTGAAAAAGAATAAATTATTTATTCATGCTTTGTTGGATTATGTTTTGTTCAAACCTTTTCTATTTTATAAAATGGTGGGAACTAGGAGAAACCAGGTCAACAACACATGTGAGGGACAATTCAATGATTTTCCAAATTACATCCCCAATGCCATGGGAGGTGGAGTTCAAAAAATTATAGAAATTATTACCCAGTTGTCTTAGGCTATGAAAAATAACCTAAACTATGTGTAACATCCTCATTCACACAAGAAGAATAAACTATCTATTGAGTATTTTATGTAGAAAAATCACTAACATTTTGTGAATCCTCTAATCCACTTATCATGGAAAAGTGGGATAACTCAATGGGGAAGATATTTTATATGCTCCACTATTCTAAGAAGGAGAAGGTAACTATGGACAGATATTGTTTAGATTTAGAATCCAATCAATGGTATAAATTGATAAATATCACTAAGACAAATGATGAAATGTAATAGATATAGTTGGACGAATTTAATAAAATATTTCTTAACAAGTATTTCCCTGAAACTCTTTGAAAAAAAATATAGATATATAATTCATAGATATGGATAAAATATAAGGTTAATCTATCATATGTTACAAGGAAAGTTTCATAAGGCTTTCAAGATATTCCATGGGTTTTTTATTAATAATGATATCAAAATAGATAGATTATTTAATATTTTAAAACCACACCTTTGAAAAGATCTAGCTATCTGATACTTTGGCAGTTAGAAAGAAGGGGTTCAATGTGCTCTCAAAGTAGATATGGAATTCAGAGATTTATTCTTTGTACATGAGGATAAAAACGAATAATAAAGTTTCGAGCTGGTGGGTCAAATGAAAAAGGAGGAAAGAGGATCCAACCATCCACATTTCAAAAATGTGGGAAGAAGCATCAATGAAATTTCCTCAACAGAATGGGTATATACTTAAAGTGTGGGAGAGAAGTATATCAATATCATTAATATTGAATATACATGAATAATATGACAAATATTATGGAGTAAATTAAGGAACCTCATAATGCACCACCCATGGTTCAATGCTTCAACTGTATGGAGAATGGTAACTATACAAGATAGTGTACTAAACCATAGGTATTGGAGGGTAATCAATGTCATAAAAACCAAAGATAAAATAGAAACAAAAATCTTATGACATCACTAATGCTTAATTGGAGCATTAAAATGAAGTCATACAAGGTATAATTCATATTCACTAAATAATAGAAAAAAATATTTGATTCTCGTTCTATGAATTTCTTTATATCCTGCAGGTTTTCTTGAAATATTAAACAAATCCCTGGTACTTTTAAGAATATATATATATATAAACACCTAGTGGTGTGATCATTAAAAACCAAGTGTTATACTCTTCTCCTAGTAGTGTATGTGGGAAAATTATTCTAGAAAATCTCATAATCACTTCCTTGGTGGAATTTGATTCTATATTAAGTATGGATTAGATCTCATTATATTGATCACACATTAACTATCATAAAAATAAAATCTCTTTTAATATTCCAAACCATCTCATACTCCTCTATAAATGAAAAGAATATAATGAATCACCTTTGGAAAATCTCCCAATGGTGAGGGTATTGATACCCTATGAAAAATCATACCTTGCCCAAATAGTTGATTCAAAATAAGGTATCAACTTAGAGGAAATTACCATCATGAGAAAATACACTAATGTATTTCCTGAAGAGTTACTTAGACTTATCTCATATCGTGTGGTAGTGTTCCCAATAAACTTTTTTCATGAAGAAACTCTTATCTCTATATTCCCCTATAGTATAGCCTCTATTAAACTAGAGATGTAAAAGAAGTAGCTATAAGAGAATTTGGAAAAGGGGTTCATATGCCCTAGGGTGTCACTTTGGGGTGTACCAGTTCTCTTTTCCAAGAAGAAGGACATATCGATGCGGTTGTGTATCTATTACTGAGATCTTAACAAGATCACCATAATAAAAAAGTATCCCCTACCAAGTATTAATGACTTTTTTGATCAACTAAAAGGAACTCAGTATATCTCAAAGGTGGATCTTCATCCAGGATATCATTAGTTAAAGGTGAAGAAGGAAGATATTCAGAAGACTACCTTCCGTACAAGGTATAGAAACTATAAGTTCATAGTAATTCCCTTAAAAATTACTAATTCCCCTGAAATATTTATGAATTTGATATATATAGTCTTTAAAGAATACCTTAACAAATTTTTTTAGTTTTTATCAACAATATTCTCATTTACTCCAAGAGTAAGGGGGGATATGAAGAGTATCTAAGGATTTTTCTGGTGACATTAAGGAAGGATAAAATGTATTCTAAGTTCATAAAGTGTATATTTTGGTTGAAACAAGTCACATTCTTGGGGAATGTAATCACAAGTGATGTAAGTTTTTTAGTCCCTTCAAAGAAAAAGGCAATTGAGTAATTTTCTAATCCCACTAGTGCCATGGAAAACCTTAGTTGTCTTATCAATTTAGGGTACTAATAACATTTTGTTATAAATTTCTCATGACTGTATAACCTTCTAAATAAGTTAAAATGGAAATGGGTAAAGTATGTCTAGACATAAGAATGTGAGGGAATATTTGAGGAGCTCAAGAAGAGCTTAATCACTGCACCTGTACTCACACTACCAAAAAGAGGAGAAGGTTTTGTGATATAGAGTGCTGATTAAAAGAAATTATTGGGTTGTGTACTCATGAAGAAGAGTAAATTTATAGTCTGTGCCTTGGGATATTTAATGATACATGATAAAAACTACTCAACACATGATTTGGAGTTAGCAGTTTTAATCATCACCATGAAGATTTAGCAGCACTATTTATATGTTGAGAAGTGTAACTTATATACTAACCATAAGAGTCTAAAGTATATATTCACATATAAGGAGATAAACATGTGATAAAGAATAATGTTAGATCTAATAAAGGACTAATATTTCTCTATTCACTACCATGTGGGAAAGGAAAACAAGGTAGCTGATTCTTTTATCGTAAAAGAAACTTCTCCTTTATCCATGATGTATCTTGATAAAGACCCTATAATCATGGATATGTAAGGTATGGATCTAGAGATAATAACTATAAGGAATACATCCCATATTTCCCAAATTATTTATGAACCATCTATCCAAGAGAAGATCAAGCAGGCATAGAGGAATGATATAGAGCTTCAAAATAATGTGAAAGAAATTATGGAAGGGAAGCTTCATGAATTCTATATCAATGATGATGGTGTGATTCGGTTTGGAACTAGAATTTTTTTCTTCATTTCATGATATACATAAGGATATATTGGATAATTCACATAGATCATCTCTCTCTATCCATCGTAGAAGTACCAAAATGTACCATGATCTTTGGGATCACCTCTAGAGGTACAAAATGAAGAAGAAGATTGAAGAGTATATCTCATGGTGCTTGGTATGTCAGTAAGTTAAATCATATTGATAGAATCCCAAAGGTATGATTAAACCATTACCTATACCCACATGGAAATGGGATAATTTCACTATGGACTTTATCACTAGTCTCCAAACTAAATCCAAAAGAAACAGTGTGATATGGGTTGTGGTGGATCGACTCACCAAGACTTCCCACATCATAACTATTTGGGAAGATTTTTCAGTTGCATAACTTTACAAGATATATGTGAAGTGGTGATGATATATGGGGAACCACTTTTGATCATTTATGATCATGATCCATGGATTACATCTAAATTATGGAGAAGTCTTTAACATGATTTGAGTACTAAAATGAATTTCAATATGTAAAATCACCCCCAAATTGACATTTAATCTAAAATAAATATTGAGACACTTGAGTAAATGATGAGATCCTACTCAATGGAATTTATATGAGTATGGGATCAACATATTTCTTTATTTTAGTTCTCATAAAACAATAGTTTCCACATGAGTGTTCAAATAGATCCATATGAAGTATGGGAATCAATGTAAAAATTTTATAAGTTTCGGGATGAAGTTGTAGGATGAAATATACTTTGAACAAATCTTGTGTAAGATATAATATAAAATGTTAAAACCATCTAACAACATATAAAATCTCCTCAGAGTCAGAAAAAGATTATGATGACAACCATATAAGGGACTTGGAGTTTGATTTTGGAGACAAATTTTTCCTTTGAATATCACTATGGAAGAGGGTTGTGTGGTTTTGAAAGAAATGGAAGATTATCCCAAGGTACATTATCCCCTTTCAGGTCCTTGATCACATAGGATTATTGTCTTATTAGCTTTCACATCCACCAAATATGGCTCAAGTACATGATTTTTTTCCATTTATCTCTCTTAAGGAACTATATACACGCCCCCTCACATGTAATGAATCTAAAGGTGGTATAAATAAATAATGGAATGTCATAAGGGGAGTATCCATTGAATATCTTGGATTGTAGATACAAAATTCTATTAAAAAAGACAACTCACCTTCTCAGAGTTTATCGATGGAACCATAAGTATGAAAAGGCGATATGGGCACTAAAGGAAACAACAACAAACAAGTAACCTCATCCATTCTCAATTGAGAATAGGAGTTGTAATTTAGAGGCTAAAATTTCTAAATGAGAAATTAATGTAATGATTCAAACTTTTTAAATGATATTTTTTTCATAAAAAAATGTTTGTTATATTATTTTATATCATATAAGTATTATACGCATAGAGTACATAGATAAACCAATAACTTTTTAATTCATTAATAAATATCATTGCATTAGTCAGATTTAAAAATAATGAAAATGAAAAATATTACAATTTCATAAAAAATATATAATATAAAATCCAAAATGGTAAAATATGGATTACCCCAATCTAAAATAATCATCACCCATTTGAGAAACACTATAGAAATAAAACAAAATATTATTAAACCAACCAATATCTTAGAAAATGAAAATATATAACATATTAAGTAATTATATTTAATATTTAGTGAATGAATTAAGTGGTATATATGGGATGTAATGTGATTGTAGGAATAATAATGAGATCATTGGAATAGTAACTTGACCATTGAAAATATTAACCTGACCATTGGGAATAATAACTTCATATTTTGGAATAATAATTTTACCTCAAAATAATAAAATGTGATATAAATAATATTTATCATGAGTAATATTAGTAAATATAAATATTATAATGTCTAAAAATAAATATCATGTAAAAAACCAAAATAAAATATAAGAAAATTTTAATAAACTGTATTTTAAAGTATTTTATAAAAATCATAATTTTTCTATTAAAAATCAAAATTACCTATGTTAGAAATTTATTTTTATAAAATTAATATCAATTTTTAAATCATCATATAGAAATTTTCTAAGGGTTATCTTTTAGTAATTTTTTGAAAGACTTCAATTTTCAGGTGAATAGTAAAAATACAGTTCTCACGTAGCAAGTGTATCTTAAATTGCATCATTAATGTGTAATAATGACCTAATATTTTCTAGAAATTTAGGTTCAAAAAAATTATATTTAATTTTATAAATTAGTTATTAAAATATAATAAAATTAATTTCAAAACCTAAAAATCATTTTCCAAAAACCTAAAATCAAAATTGATCACTTAAAAAACATTTCTTGTTTTTTCCACTTTCTTTTTTAATAAACTAGTTGAATTAGAATTATAAAGATTTTTAAAGACATAAAACCATTATGTTATAATTATATGTTATTTATATTGTAAAAAAATCACTATTACAAGTTGTACCTTTAATATGATATTTTATTTAATATTTTATTCTAAAAACACTCCTTTCCTCAAGTATAAATAACCCATATACATACCCTTGTAAAATCACTCCACCATCAATTTATAAATCCAAAAATCTACCCAAACACTCCCTCTCAATCCCCTTATAATTCCTATGGATGTTTTGGAGTAAAAAAACCCCAAACATCAATGAATTTTTAGTGTCATACATGATAAGCTACACCGAGGAAAGAGTAAGTTTCTATCAACCCTTATATCATTTTATTCTTCGAATTATTTTTTAACAATTACTTACAAAACCAAATATTATGAAATTAATTAGTCATTATCTTAATATTATTTTTATTATGTTACCCAGGTATCACAAATATGACATATATAAATTACAAACTTCTCTTTCCCACCCTTTTGGCAATGTCCCACCAAAAGTCGGTTAATCATAAACAAGTTCATAGTCAATTATGTTATTATCATCAAACCTATGGTTGGTTAAAATAAATTATTTATGATATATAACTTTATAAATAATTTTTTTTTTAATTTTTTGGAATTAATTCTACGAATTTATAAAAGAGTTTGAACCAAAATGGAAACCTAAAAAGTGGGAAAATTTAATGAAAACATGATATAAAAACAATTCACATTTAAAAAATAGTGTTATAAATTAGACTAAAATAATTATAATGGATAAATCTGGGAAAATGAACATAATTCACTTTTGTAACTATGTTTTAATAATCCTATGATTATTATTTAGGAGTAGAAAAATAGATGAAATAAAGCGGGATTTAAGGTAAGGGGATTCTCGAACCCAACTCATTTTCTTTGGGTTATACCTATTCCATGATATCATTGGTTTAGATATTACTATAATATTACATAAATATAATTTCACTATTATTCCATTTTATTTTTGGGGATATACATGTTTCCACCTTTATTTTTAATCTAGATACAAATATATTCCAAAAAGAATTTTCTTTCCAAAACACTTCTTTTACTCCTCTTGAGTTATTTCTCCTCCACTCAAAAATGAAGATGTTTATGAAAAATTTATTTTAACTTATTAATTTAGAAACCCTAAATTTATTCATGAAATTATTATTTATGAAATCCTTATGAAATCCATTCCTTTCTATGGTTTATTTTATTATTGTGGTATTTATACATTTTGAGTATCATACATGATTATGTAAATATTATGATGTGATGGGTGAGCCCAAAATTATATAGCCATGTAATGCATTGGGTAATGTGATGTATGTTATGATATAATATACATTATTCATGAACATGAATCTATATTAATTTATAATGATTATGTTATGATTTTTCACATATGTTATGTGTGAACATGATGTTATCTTTTTTCACAACTATGTGTGGTATTTTACCACTATGACATGATGTTTCATTTTTTTGCATCACCACATTAGTTGACTTTATAAAATGTTGCCCACAAGATTATTATGATGATTCTATTATTATTATGTGATGATTATTATTATTCTAACCCATGTTATATCGATTCAAGTCCCTTATTCCCCCTCTTAATGTTCTTTTATCTCACCCCTTTCTTTGAGGTATATCCTTAGGATCACATGTACTAAAGAGAAGGTGTGATTTTAAAAGTGTAAATTATAAGGATTTAAATAAATTTTTATGATTTATTATGTATAAGTGATGTATGATCCTAATTTTCAAATGATACTAAACATTTTGATCCTTTAATGTATAACTATTATGTTTTTTATATTTAAAATAACATAATAGTCATTTAAGAAAAAGTAAGGTCATTATAGAACACCTAGATAGACAATCTTGGATGATATGATTTGGTCAATTCACATTATATTTATGAACCGTTAATAATTATTTTAATAGATGATTACCATGGATTAATTAGGTTAAATCTAAAGTTTCATTTTTTGATAAGAAGTTTTCATAATTTAAGACATCTCAGGAATGATTTCCAGGAATATGTGATTGTTCACTCAAATTATTATCGCTTGATAATTAAACAATATTCTTAGTTTTAGTTAATAAATAGAACTAGAAGGAATTTTGTGAACAATGAATGTGATGGCCAATGAAATGGCCATACTCATGAGAGACCATATGTCTTAGGATATTGGATGTAATATCTTATGACTATGGTCACTCAATTATCTAAAGATATAAATGCTAACATAGATGATATAGAACTTCTTAATACACCAAGGAGGGAGTGACATGACAATGAATCATTTATGTGAAAATGACCACCCAATTTTTGTGGGTCATCTTAACTAATGGTTACTAAACAATGGATCAATGTGATGGAAAATATATTTTTTTTCTATGGTTCCCAGATCATGATAAATTTATCTTAGTAATTTATAACTTATAAGGAAAATATTATAAATGGTTGTGAAAATGACCACCCAATTTTTGTGGGTCATCTAAACCAATGTTTACTATACAATTGATCAATGAGATGGAAAATATATTTTCTTTTCTATGTTTCTCAGATCATAATAAATTTATCTTAGTAATCTATCACTTAGAAGGAAAATAATATAAATGGAGGACTCTTATCAAGAATTCAAGGAATGTATAATAAATCAACCCCATGGAGTGGAGGTTTAATAATGTATTTCTTAGTAATTACTTCCCCAAACTCTTCATAATAAAATATAGAGGAACTTTATATAGTTTAATCCAAAGGATGATAAATCTATTAGTACCTATGAAGAAAACTTTACAATACTTGAGAGGTATGATTCTAGTTTTATCATTGAACCAGAATGAAAGATATAACATTTATTTAGTGGTTTGAAATAAATTTTTCAAAAATAAATAGAAATAAGGGAATTTCGATGTTATGAATAGATTGTTCAATACACACTCAAAGTGGAAATGGAAGATATAAATCCTCATTATAATGGTTTTGGCGATAGAATAAGGTAGATGGAGTTTCATGGAAGCTCCAGTGTTATGTCAAGTGAGTGAGGAAGTTTCAATCTCATGCATACCAAAATTTTTGGAAGAATAACTCAGGAAAATTCATGAAAGGAATGAGAATATTTTTTAAGTGTGTGTGTGGGGGGGGGTTATCTATAGAGAAAAATAATTTTGAAGTGATGTGAAGAGTCTAGAAAAGAAATGAATGAAGATAAATATCAATTGAATACACCAAACACACATAAATTAATTGTATTCAATGATTTTTTAAATTATGATAATCAATTCCCTAATCCAATGGATAATGAGGATATTATGACTTAGTTACCTCTGAAGTCAAATGATGAAGGGAAATCTTATGCAATCACTACTTCTTAAGTTGGTTAAGAGAAATATTTAGTGAAAGTTACACTTATCATTCACTTTGAAATTGAAATTTTTTTATTTGATTTAGGTTATACCCACTCTTTTACATCTAGAGAATCTTCTAAGGGTATCACATCACCCCCTAAATGATTATATGTTGAGTTACCATTGAAAAATATTAATGGTACGATGATCACATGTCAAGTCTATATCTTCTCTCTAACAGAATTTTTCAATGAATACGATTCCTAAAAATATTTTTATTATTCATCTTATTTAGTTTGATGTTATTTTGGGAATGGTTTCTCTCTATCAGTATATATCCTAAATCAATTTCCAAGGAAGTGAAGTTACATTTTATATTTTGAATCAACCTTTAATCATCTATAGGTGAGAGGATTAACTTTAATTTCCAATGAAAATTACTTCCATAATATAAGTTTTAATACCTATTCATGGGATATAATTATCTCAAGTTTTTAGGGAGAAATTCAACATTAAATATATGACTACTGTTTCAAAAAATTTGGATTTATTTACTAAGGACATTCCTAGTCTTTCCTTGAATTGTGAATTTGATTTTTCAATTGAAATCATACATGTTGTTACTCTTATTTTATAGACTTGAACACATTGTCATGAAACATAAAATTAATTATGTTTTTAAGGTTTATTTATGGTATATGTCATACCCTAGTTCATATATCAAGGAGTATTGGCTGTTTATAGTGTAAATTTTTAATAAAAAGGAACAAAAGAGGGGGTGGTTTTGAAAACAGTTTTAAGAAAATAACTTGATTTAAAAAGTTTAATAGTCGATAAATAAAGGTAGTGTTTTATAATTATGAGATAAGGATGTAATTTCAAGTTCACTACACATATTGGATACTTCATTTTTATGAAACTTTTAGATGGTTTAATGTAATCCTTTGGTTGAGGGTTGTCAAGATCTCTACTTCCCTCTTAACTCTTAAAACAATGCTCAAAGAATGACCCCTTGACACAATAATCGTGTTTTCAAGTTTTGGTTATAAAACATATAAAAATTGATACCAAATAATACTAAAATATTATTTATGTGTGAGATAAATAGGATTATTTTATTGTCTAATTAGAACAACCCAATATTCCCACTTTAAATCTCAACCCAATCGATGTTGAAATAAAAAGTGCTTCACTTAATTATAACAAAATAAATATATTCAAAGGATAAGAACATCCAAATTAAACATAAGTTAAATATTTAAAATAGAAATTATACAAAACTATTAGAATAACAAGTGTCTAAACTCCCTCTCATGTATGTATAACTCCCTCAAAATGATCCTCCACCGTTTAGCACACCACCGAGAGGAGGAGGAGGCTCGGGTGGAACTTAACATTCAAAATTGATCCCCCTTTGAGGATAGGGGCCTCCATAAATTCTTGTATGAGGATATTAATCCTTTTGGTCTCTAAAATACCATAGTTTTTTCTCCTGGACGAGCTTACAAATGAGGAGCCCAAGGTGCCAATTTATAGGAAATGTAGAAGGTCATTTAGGGCACCCTGATTTAAAAA
The DNA here is from genome assembly GCA_963277665.1 of Viscum album. Taxonomy (NCBI): domain Eukaryota; kingdom Viridiplantae; phylum Streptophyta; class Magnoliopsida; order Santalales; family Viscaceae; genus Viscum; species Viscum album. The sequence goes on along the minus strand of OY728155.1, from coordinate 601,120,221 downwards.
ACCACTTGGCCTATAGATTTTGATGACCATACCATCTTATATAACATTTGAAAAACTAAAAATTTGTAGATCCATTTTCTGAATATATCCAAAAAAAATTGGAATCATTGGGACAATCTCATCTTGAGGTATGGATGAAGTATAGAACCCAATTTTTGACTTCAAGCAAATTAGGTTGCTTGGATAGATCAGTCTGGATGGTCCAATAGAATAAAAAATGAGGCTTAGGTTTATTCATATGAAATTTAGACCATTGTATTTAGTACCATACCACAAAATATAATCCCATTTGGATTCACGGTTTAGTAGAAGTGTGCATTTGATTCCAATAGTATGCATGGATCCTACGTAGTTTGGCCCATTTTTCTTGATCTTTGTCATGGGCCCTCCAAATAAACTCCACCTACAATTTAATTATCAAAAAAAGTAACATTTAACTTTTTAATAGTAATAAAAACAAAATAATTTAATCAAACATGAAGTGAAATTTGTTATTATTTTTATAATTTTCAATACAAAACTTGTTTAGCACAGTGGTGTAAGGGTGAAAATGAAACAGTGAATCGTGGTGCGATCACACCCCTACACCTAAACATTTTCTCTCCTGGGAAAAGTTATATTTCCAAAAATTATTCATGTATATATTTCCAACTTTATAAATATTTAACATTCAATTAGAATTTAATTCCTGATTGAAATATGATCAAATCAAAAATCACACCGAGGTGTTATTTTCGGTAATCATGGAAAAAGACATCTCAAAAATAATAATAGAAAGAAATTACAAAATATGCATGATACAAATCAAATAAAATAATTCAAAAGTTAATAATGTCACTAATAATCCACATGTGTGTGTGTCAACCATTTCATGCTATTATTTCAACTTTTTATCGAGTAAATATAAGTTATTATAAAAATTGTCTAGTTACATGATCCTTTCCACCAAACCTTCCCTACATCCTTTAAAATAAAATTTCAAGACAAACTCACTTAATAATTCCAAAAGGAAAAACCATAAACTCCATACCTATATATCCCTATATGTTTTACATTTCATCACTCCCCTTAATGTTTATTTGTTTTTGTTTTTTAGGGTGTATAATAATTAGATAATAGGCACACATGAATAGGTCAATCTGGTACAATAATAAAATGGATTGGATAAGGAATGAACATATGGGAAAATAATTATTTAAGGTATAGAAAAATTAACCTAACTTATATTTACCTTCTATTAAGTAATAAATTTTTACACTTCATTGTTGGGTAAAAAGATGTGTGGAGATATTAAGTGAAACAATTTTCCCTTAAACTATTCACACAAAGGGTACCATTATTATCAATGGTTTTAAAATGATACAAACATTTATATCATCAAAAACAAAAAAAATCAAGAGAAAGTCTCACCAAATTATTGAATTCTTACTAAAATGAACATTTCATCAGAATTTTTTTTGGACTGTTAAAATAACATGAAAAAGAGAAATTACTCATACATTTTCAATAACTTCCATGATTAAGTGAACATATTTTTCCATGATAAAGTGGGAATCAAAAATTAACATTATAGAACAAAAATGAGTGGGATTAAAGGGGGAGAAAGTGGTAATACAATCCAGTAATCCAAAGAGAGAAAAAGAATAAAGATGATGAAAATTCCTAACTAACCCAAGAATATACCCACCCCCTCCCCACACACCCAGAGTGTGTAGTGCCCTAACAGTAATAAAACTGAATGTGGGAAGGAAGGAAAAACCTAGTTGGTGTCATTCATATATTTCTTTTTTAACATGGTGTTACTCCATCAAGATCTATAGAAGGGCTTCGTGGAAGTACTTAAACCACTGCCCATTGACAGAAAAGGTTTATTTGGTTTATTCATTTTAAACATGAACAACACCAAATTGATAAACATTAGTAATAGTAAATGAACCAAACCAGTGGGAATGAAGCTTACCTTGATAAAAATTTATCCTTGCATTATAAAGGAGGACCTTCTACCCAATGTTTAATTGACGATGAAGGATGATATGTTCATGGGTAGGCTTGGTTCACTCCTTATAAATCCTAGACTTCTCATATGAATCTCTATGCTTTTCCTCCAACTACTGAATCTACAACTTACTTTGATCACCTACACCAAAAATATTATAACTGCATTGTTTAATGGCCCAATAAGCCTGATTCTCTATCTCAACAGGGAGTTTACAACTCTTTCCAAACACTAGCAGATATGGTGACATGCCAATAGGTCTTTTGAAAATAGTATGGTAAGCCCATAATGAATCATCAATTCTAAAAATCCAATATTTTCTGTTCGGTTGAACTATTTTTTAAGAATCTATTTTACCTCTCTATTAGACACCTCATATTGACCATTGGTATGTGGGTGATAAGTAGTAAACACTTGATGCTCGACCCTATACCGATGCAGAAGTGCTTTCATTGTTTGGTTACAGAAATGAGAACCCTAGTCACTAATGATGAACCTAGGTACTCCTAACCTAAAAAAATTTAGATTCTAAAAATTTTCACAACAATATCAGAATCATTAGTCCTTGTGGCATGTTCTTCTACCCATTTTGACACATAATTAACTACCATAAGAATGTAAAAGTTACCAAATGAATTGGGAAATAGTCCCATAAATTCAATTCCCAAAACATCAAAAATGTAATGGAAGAGTAAGGCTTGTTGTGGAATTTCATTTCTTTTAAAGAAATTCCCCATTAATTGATAGTCAGGACAAGATTTATAGAAATCATGGGTATCCTAAAATAATGTTGGTCAAAAGAGACTAGAATCAAGGACCTTGTGAGCAGTCCGTTGGGGACCAAATTGTCCCCCCAAAGCAAGAGTGTGGCAGAACCTAAGAATGGATCGAAACTCACTATTGGGAACACAATACCTAAGGACTTGATTACTACATGTGCATAAAAAGGTAGGGATCATCCAAAACGTACCAACAAGACTCTTGTTTTAGATAGTCAGCCTAGTTTTTGTTGAAATCAGCATTAATTCAAGATGCTACCAAATAATTTACAATTTCAGAATATCAAGGAATAATAATTTACACTCATTACAGTTTCTCATTAGGAAACATGTCATTTATAGTAATACCGGGGGATTATTCAATTTATGAGGATGGTTCATTCCTACTGATATGTTTAGCCACCACATTTTCTTCTCTTTTTTATACCCTATTTTCTAGATTGAATTTATGAAGGAGTAGCGTCGAATGAATGATATGTGGTATGTAATTTGGTTTCTTAAAGAGATACTGGAGAGTTTTATGTTCTGAGAACATAATGACTTTGGACCCTAAAAGGTATGACTAGAATTTATCCTTGGCAGACACAATAGAAATGAATTCTTTTTCAGTTATGGTGTAGTTTTATTGGGTAGGGCTCAAAGTACGTGAGGTATAGGAAACAAAATATGGATCTCGATCTACCCTTTATTATAAGACTATTCCCACTGTATAGTTAGAGGCATCACACATGATCTCAAATGGTAAATACCATCAAGGTGGTTGGATTACAGAGGGTAATGTGAGACTCCATTTTAACTTATTTAAAGAATCCTCACATTCTTTATCAAAAAAATTACTTCTATTTTTGGAGAAATCAGAATATAGGGAGTGCAATATTACTGAAGTCAAAAATGAGATGATGGTAAAATATAGCATGAACTAGGAAATACCACACATCCCATACATTTTTGGGGAATGGTAAGGAAGAAATGACATCCACTTTTGACTTATCAACTTGGATACCATCCCCAAAAATGTCATGTCCCAATACTAAACCTTGTCGCACCATGAAATGGAATTTCTTATAATTTAATATGATATTATTTTCAATACAATGACGTAGGACTGAACCAACACTAATCAAACATTCATCAAAAGAGGATCCATAAATATTGAAATCATCCATGAATACTTCCATGCAATTCTCCAGGTAATATGAAAAAAATACTAAACATGCATTGCTGTAAAGTACTAGGAGCATTGAAAAAACCAAATGGCATCCTCCTATATGAAAATGTGCCAAAGGGTCAAGTAAAGGTTGTCTTTTTCTGATCCTCATGGAAAATATGGATCTAAAAGTATACAGAATACCCATCAAGAAAACAGTAATGAGACTTCCCAACTAGCCTCTCTAGAATATGGTCAATGAATGGTAATGGTAAATGGTCATTCCTAGTGTTTTGGTTTAATATAAGATAGTCTATACCGATACACCAACTATTCTGCACATGATTTGGAACCAATTCATTATTTTCATTTTTAATTACTGTTAGATGATTTTTTTTAAGAACCACTTGTACTAGACAGACCCATTGGATATCATAGATGGGTTAAATGATTCCAGAAACAAATAATTTTGTTACATCCTATTTAAAAACATTTAGGAAGGTTGGATTTAGTCAACATTTTGATTTCATCATTGGTTTAGACTCATCTTTTAACAATATATGATAGGTAAAAATTGATGGGATAATTGCATTAATTTCTACAAGTGTCCACCCTAAAGATTTTTTATACTCCCTCAAAAGTTTAATAAGTTTCAATTCATTCTCTAGAGAGAGTGAACTAGCAATAATGATAGGAAACTTTTTTCCATTCTCAATATATGATTATTTTAAATATTTAAACACTTGTTTTAGTTCCAATTCAGATGAATTCTTGATTGATGGGGGTGTGTGTGAAAGTGATAGGTCATTAATCTCATCTAACTACTCAATGGTATCATCCTCATATGAGGAATGATATTTTACAAGCTTATTAGTATCATTAATGGTCATGTGATCCTTAGTGTTCAAGAAATCATAAATTAAAAATCTTGAATGACATTTTTCTAGATTGGTACAACATTCTATGCATGATTCATTTCCTATAATTTCAATCAGTGAAAAAAACTCAAAAATGGGTTTAGTGTAATGAAAGGAAGTTTTTTTAGGGGAAGGGAGTACATCAATTGAATTAACATAGAGAGAGGAATGTTCCTCTCAAGTGTGATTCATGGAAACAAGGATATTGAAGTGAAAATTTTCACCACCAAACTCCATAGATAATGTACCATTACGGACATTAATTATAGTGTTTTTGGTTTTCAAGATGGGAATTCCCTATATAATCAGGTAATATCCATTCACCTTATCATCTTCCATTTTTTAGAACATAAAAATCATTAAGAAAAATTAAAATTTTCACCCTCACAAGAACATCCTCTAACACACAATAAGGGTGTTTTGTACTCTGATTTTCTAATTTAACAACAATTCTAGTGGTATTTAGTTCCCCAAACCAAAATGAAGAGTAAATAGAGTGAGGCATAACATTTATAGAAGCACCCAAATCAATCATAGAATTGAAAAAAGAATACTACCTTATAGTGCATGGAATTGAGAATGTAATTGGATCATTGAATTTGGTGGGAAGTGATGTCTCTATCAATGTTGAGACATTTTTTTCCAATCTTACCTTCTCATCACCTCAGATTCTCCTTTGGTGTGTACACGTCTCCTAGAGAAACTTTTCATATCGTGGAATTTGTTTCACGGTATCGATCAAGGCGTTATTAACATACACTTTTTTGAAAGTTCCCAATATTTTTTTTATCGATTTCGGTTTATTTTTTCTTCTTTTTTTGGTGGCCCTTTGGGGAAATAGAAGAATAATGGTTGGGCTAGGCCACTCATCAACAGACACACTCTTTCCTTTGGCAAGGCTTCTCCCAAGACAAGGTTTTACCTCATTTGGACCATTTATAGTGGTCAGGATGGTGGTTTCTTCAGGAAGGGATTATTCAATTGGAGGGGTCATTTGGATTTCAAGATGAGTTCTAATCCTAAGGGTGACGACACTAACATTTCCCTTATCCCTAGGTTTAAATACTGGTTAAGGGGGTTGTTTACTAGACCCATGACTTTGAATTTCCCTCCACAGAGTTAGCTAGTTGGACTAATTGGGTTTTCATGTCTTTTATGGATGCTTGGGTAATTTTTTGGAATTAGATATTGTCTGAATCCTTTTTTTCATCATATCTTCTAGGATAGGCTCTAGTTTTGGAGGGGGTGGTTGTAAAGGCCTTTGTGGTGGTAGGGTATTTCTGGGTGGTGGTGGTGGATGACTACTCTACCCCAATTAGTTCCATTTTTGTTGAGGTTGGTTTGAATATCCTTTTACCTATAAGCTTGGTTTTCTTTCCAACTAGGGTTAGATGGATAGTAAGGTTCTTTCCTAAATGGTTGGTTATAGGGGTGGCCTGGAAAGATTTCCTCACAACTCTCATAAGTTTCTCTTATTTGGGGAATTTTTCAGAATAATGGGTGTCATAAAAACATATTCCACATTGGATGAGAGGAGGATATTTGGATTTCCCTTGGAAAAGATAATTTTTTTAAATAATTTCACTTACCTCTTGAAACATCGTGTCCAACTTCTTCTCAAATTTTGTAATTTTTACCTCATAGACACCTCAAATGGGTACACTAGACCATGAACCTAATTATTGAGTGTTTTGTGCCATGCTATCAATTAGTTTTTTTGTAGAAATTGGAGTTTTATCAACTATTACACCACCTACTACAACATCAATCATCTTTCGATCAAAAGAAACAAAAACTTCATAAAAACGGAATTAAAAGTTGATCACTTATTTGGTGGTGTGGACAGCTTGAACATAACCTATTAAATCTCTCCCAATATCCGTGAAGTGTTTCCCCTTGTGATTGTCTTATCCCACAAATTTCTTTCCTTATTATTTTAGTTTGAGAGGTTGGGAAATATTTTTCAAGAACAATGTGTTTCATGTTTTCCCAACCTCTAATTGGTGATTTAACATACTACAACCCAATCTTCAACAGTGTCTTCTAATAAAAATGGGAATGATCTGATCCTTACTTTTTCTTCATCCACATTATTAGGTTTTAATGTGGAACACATAGTATGAAATTATTTTAAGATCATATGTGTATATTCTCCAGCAAGTCTATAAAATCTTCACAATAAGTTAATTAGACCAGAGTTTAGTTCAAAATTGGGTGCCTCACCTTGAAATTCAATATAGGTGGGTTGAATATCAACATCTGGTGAGGATAGTTATTTTAATGATCAATTTTTTCCATTTATATTATGCAAGTATAATTTAGTTTTGATGTTGGTTTCAGAAGAAGAAGAAGGATCAAGAAGAGGTTCAACATGTGATGCGTCCTCCTTCAAAGGGTTTTCTTGTGTGTCATGGTGTCTCTGATGTAGGATCCACTTCGGTTTGGATTCAAAATGTGGAAAACCTCTCGGAGTAGAATGTTTTATGCATAAAAACTACACAAGAGGAATATTTTAGAAATCAACTAAAAATATAAGGAATAAAAGAATCAAATAAATATTTACAAAATTAATAATATTTTTATAAAATGCACACTAAAAACAAAATCACTCTCCAGAAATAGCATAAAAATTTAAACATGTTTTCATGAAACATCAAATTGATTATGTTTTAAGGTTTATTTATTGTATAGGGAAGACCTTAGGTAATCTCTCAAAGAGATTTGGTGGTTTATAGTGTGAATTTTTAATATAAAGGAACAAAAGAGGGGGATGGTTTTGAAAACAGTTTTAAGAAAATGACTTGATTTAAAGAGTTTAATATTTGATAAATAAATGTGGTGTTTTGTAAATATGAGAGAAGTAGATCATTTAAATTTCACTACACATCTTGGATAGTTCATTGTTTTGAAAATTTTATATGGTTTAATGTAAAACTTTGTTTGAGGGTTTTTAAGATCTTGAATTCCCACTTGCCTCTTAAAACAATGCGGAAAGAATCACCCCTAACACAAAAATCATGTTGTAAATGTTTGTTTATAAAACATAGAAAAAGGGATACCAATTTATACTGAAATATTATGTATGTGTGAGATAAATATTATTCTTGTATTGTCCAATCAAAACATCCAAATATTCCCACTTTAAATCTCAACCCAATTGGTGTTGAAATAAAAAGTGTTTCACTTTATTATAAAAAAGGAAATATATTTATAGGAGAATCACATAAAAATTAAACATAATTTAAATATTTAACACAAAAAATTACAAAAAACCAATATAATAACAAGTTCCATAACTCCCACCCAAGAATGTGTAGCTTCCTTAAAATGATTCTCCATCATATAGCTCATCATCGAGAGGAGGAGGAGGCTCCGGTGGAACTTCACCTTTATCCTTGATCCCCCTATGAGGATAGGGACCTCCAGAACTTCTTGTATAAGGAGATGAATCCTTCAGGTCTCAAAAATACCATATATTTTCCTCCTTGGACGAGCTTAAAAATGGGTATCCCAAGGATCCAATTTATAGGAAATGTGAAATGTGTTTTTGGGCACCCTGATTTCAAAAAACCACATGGTCCATGGTTTTTTATGTAAAAACAATCTTATATAACTTTATACAAAACAAAAAAAAGTGTATCTACACCTTATGACTATATCCTATGAATGTATGAAACCATTTGGACAATCTCATCTAGAGATATGGATGAAATATAGAACTCACGTTTTGACTTTGAGTATATTCGGTGTCTTGGACAGATCAGTATGGATGGGCCACCTGATTTCTGAATAAGGCTTGGGTCTCTTCATATGAAATATAGAACACTAGATTTATGACCATCACAAAAATATTATCTCATTTGTATTCACTTCTTATTATAAGTGTATGGTTTATTCCACTGGTGTTCTTGTATCCTATGTAGTTTTTCCCATTTTTTCATGAACTTTGTCATGGGGCCTCTAAATCACCATCACCTACAATGAAATTATCAAAACAAGTAACATTTCCCTTTTAAACAATGATAAAAACAAAATAACTGAATCAATCATGAAGTGAAATTTGTTATTATTTTTATAATTTTCAATACAAAACTTTTTTATCATAGTGATGTAAAGGTGAAAATGAAATAGTTAATCATGGTGTGATCAAAACTCTATATAGAATTTCCACAATTAAGTTGAAATAATTGAAGAACAAACTCTAGGATAATCTAGAAAATGGATTCATTTTGACTAATTCTTAACCATGGGGTGAACCTATTACATTTATTAAGAATAAATATGTGCCAATTAATCTTTGCATTAATTATAAGAAACTTAACAAGACACTATTAAGAACAAATATCATCTATCCCATATTAATGATCAGTTTGATTAATTGTGCAGAGATCAATATTTTTCTAAGATTTTTCTTTGATTTGGATATCATTATTTAAGTATAACGAATGAGTATATACATAATACAACCTATCATATGAGGTATGGTCATTATAAATTTATAATAATACTATTTTTACTTAAGAAGTCTCTTATTATCTTCATGTATTTAATGAATTGAGTCTTTAGATATTACTTTGATTAGTTTTTGGTAGTATTTATAGATGAAATTATTATATATTTGAAAATAAATGAAAATAATTAAGAACATTTGAGTTTTGTGTTGAGTACCTGAAGGAAGGAGAAGTTTTATGATAAATTTTTCAAGTGTGAATTTTGGATTGATAAAGTTGCATTATTTAGTCATATAATATCAAGTGAGGGTATATCGATAGATCCTTCAATGATGAAAATTGTTGAAAAATGTCCCAAAAATACCATGGATATTGAGATCTATATTTTTCTTGGGTTGGTAGTAAAATACCAATGCTTTGTGAGAAATTTATCATGGTTATTTTATCCACTAACAATGTTGACATGAAATGGATCCTAGTTCCTATAGACATATGAATGTGAAGAGAATTTTATAGAACTAAAGAGAAGGTTGGTAAGTGAGCATGTACTCACACTACCCAAAAATGGAGAAGTATTTGTGATCTATAGTGATTCATAAAATAAGGTATTAGGATGTTTCCTCATGTAGAATGACAAGGTGATATCTTATTCCTCATGTAAATTAAAAATTCATGAGAAAAGTTACCAAACTCGTGATTTTGGAGTTGGAAGTGGTAAATTTTCAATTAAAAAATGATGTAATTATATTTATAGTGAAAGATTATATATATATACTAATTATAAAATATAAAATTATATATTCACACGTAATGATTTGAATTTTTTAGAAAGGATATGGTTGGATTTCGTTAAAGAATATGAATTTTCAATACAGTCCACCTTGAGATGGAGAACAAGGTGGATGATGCTCTAAGTTTGATGTTCTATGCTAGATTTTTCATAATGTGGATTGAAAGAGATAAAATACTTATGTATTTATAGAATATGGATCATAAAATACTGAGGAAAGGGAATATGTCATATATTTCTTGGATTAATGATCAATTATTCATCCATGTGATGATTAAAGAGGCGCCTAAGGATGATGTGTAACCGTAAAAAAATTTGAGAACTGTTCCTAAGTTCAACCATGATTTTGATGGAGTGATAAGTTTCAGAAATAGAGTATGTGTATCATCAATACAATACTTGATTAATGAGGTATTATAATATTATTTACAGTGATACAACATGAAGAGAGATATTATAGAGTATTTGTCTTAATGCTCGTTATTTCTTAAAGTTAAGGCTAACAAATTGAATTCTAAGGGTATGTTACAACCATTACCCATACCAGAATGGAAATGGAAAAAAATTACCATGTATTTCATCCTTGTACTCTCCAACATATCAAAAGGAAATAAGTTTATTTGGGTTTTATTCAATCACCTTATGAAATCAGCACATTTTATTTTTATTATAATATTTCTTTCATGATCATCTTTCTAGGATATACACTAATTAATTGTTAATATTACATGTAGTACCACATTCAATCATATTTGATCAATATCTTCAGTTGAACTCAAAGTTATAGAGAAACCTTTCATAAGATCTAGATACAAATATAAGTTTCAGTAATGCATATCATCCAAATATAGATGGAAAATATGATAGAACCATTAAAACCATATAGAATATATTGATATATTATTCTATGGATTTCAAAGGTGGTTATGATTAAAACCTTCCTTTGGTAGAATTTTCTTACAATAATAGTTTTCACTCAACCATTAATATGTCTACTTATGAATCCCTCTATGGAATGAAGAGAATAAATCCAACATGTTGGGATGGAGATAAATAAATAAAGCTATTGGGACCTATGAAATATTAGGAAGTGTAAGATAATGTTATAACCGTTCAATAACACATCAAGTAACATCAGAGTCAATAGAAAACTTATGTTCACAATCATCGATGACATATAGAGTTCAAAGATGGTGAAAATTTATTCCTATGAATATCCCTTTAGAAGAGGGTTACACAATTTAAAAAGAAGTTAAAATTTATCCCTAGATATTTTGGTACCTTTGAAATTATTGATTTTTTTGGTAAACCTTATTATCACATGGATATTATATAGAATCCCTCTCAAATTCATGATGTGTTCTATGTAACTCTCTTGAGGAATTACATACCTAGTTCTTCACCTATACTAAAATCAGATGTTATACCATTGGAATATGGTATTTCTTATTATAAATAATCAGTGGATATTTTGAAACAAAGGTATAAAGTTATTTGATACAAAAACACTCATTAGGTCAAAGTTTTATGGTGAAACCCTAAATTTTAGGAAGCTACATGGGAACCTAATGATTTGATGAGGCGGAAGTATACTCGGATGTTTATTATGGAGTGATATAATTTCATGGGTGAAATTATTTTAAGGCGGATAGAATTTAACACCATTATATTTTATGATATATTTCTCTCTATATAAATTTAAATTATTTAATAGCGTGTTTTACACTCCACACTGAGTATAAATAAACAGTGATATATCATTTAATTATTATTGTTTAATGTGGTAGTTATTTACTAGATCTTGTATTGGTGGGAAATAACTGGACTAATAAAATTATGAAAAATATTTTAAACATTTATATAAAATTAATTCATTTTTTTCTGTTGGTTATAAATTAAAATAAAGTCAGTTAAAATGATATTTTTTTCTAAAAAAATTGTTTTTATGCGCACAATATGTTTTTATCTTAAAAAATTAAATTTATCTCTACTGATAATTTAATTTAATTTAATTTACTTTAATTTAAATATAATATTTTAAATAAAATATTTTAACATTCATATAATTGTTTTAAATGGAATTTAATGAAGTTAAACTCATTTTTATTCTTAAAAATGCATTTTACTAAAAACGGTTTTATTATGTTTTGTACACTTACTTAAAAATGAATTTCTACCAAATGTATAAATTGAATATTTTAAAATGTATTACATATTTTGATTCATCATAAATAACATTATTTAATATTTTAAATTAATATTTATTCATTATTAATAATAATTGAGGAACAATTAATTACTACGATATATGTTAAATGGGATTAATGAGCTGTTAAACAAAGAATATAAGTGTAAAAATGACCTAAAACATTGATAATTCATATTGTATGAATATGTTTAGATTACATATAATTCTATATTATAAAATGATCAAATTTTTATCCACTTTCCCATGAGGGTGAATTTTCAATATTTTAATATTTTTCATAATTACAACTGTATCCCTCCCCTCACTTATAAAAGGACACCCCCTATCCTCACTTAATCAGACCACTTGATCCATTTATCTCAATAAATACCTAACCAAATATCTTATAAACTTAAATATTTATGTTCTATTGATGTTTATATTCTTAAAACACAAACTCAAGGGTCCTTAAGAAGAGATTCAAAGGAGGTTTCTTGAAGAAGAGGTGTATGTTTTTATCGAATTTTTCAAGTTTCGTTATTATTTTACAAACTATAAATATATTGTATATATCCAAAAACAATTAATTCAGTATAATAAATATACTAATATTTTATTAGGATTTTTATATAAGCATTTTCTTCCTCATTTCCATTAAATAAGAAATGCAAGTATCTCTCTTGTGTAAGTGTGGACGACCGCCTCTACATAGAAATATGTTTCATTTTAAATCACAATATTTAATGGCTGGTTATTATAATGAATTTAATATTTATATATTATATTTATGATATAATTATACTTCTATAATTATAATTTATTATCTACCATTTTACCTTTCCATTCCTTAGATAATGATAATGTCACTCGTGCGTATGTGTGGACTACCACCTCCACAAAGTGATGTGATTCATTTTACATTTTTGGTTTTATATTGCTAGTAATAAGTAAATATATAATGAATATATAAGATATTTATGATATAATAATTCTTTTATAATGGTGAATCATTATTTACCTTTATTTTTCTCCGTCCATCGAAAACTATAAACATCACCTGTGGGTACATACATACTACGATCTCCATGAAGTGATGTAATTCATTTTTCATCACCACTTTATATGAATAGTTAAAAATTTATATAATTAATAAATATGATAATTATATCATGATTAAGATTTTATATATGATGAAACCAAGACCAAGGTGCAAGTACTAGAACCATTGAACTGAAAAATGAATAGAAAACGAACCAGTTTTTACCAAAATTCCTATTTTAAGAAAGAATTATGAATAAAATGATAATTGGAAATTATAATGGAATGGTACATAGTAAGTTATGTATGAAAATTAATTTGGAATAAATTTATAATAAATGTATATTTTTTATATGGGGTGTTTGAATGCATATGAAGAAATATTATACTTGAGGTAAAGGATTTATATTGCAATCTCATTTCTTTTCAGGATTTTTATGTTAAATTCACATTACCAAAAATTATATAATCCTTATTCTTTGAACCTGATAAATTTTATTCATCTCTATTTATTCCTATAATTTTTTAGTATTAGTATCATTTTCCTCTCTATGGTACTTAAGATTATCAAGAAAATGTTTTTAAGAATAACAAATATTAATTCATCTTTGGTCAATGATATTTCTATTCCTTGTCCATTTATTTAAAATGTTTTCAATAATGTTATTTTATATGATATAATGATTAGTTAAAGTAATTTTTAACCATATTTTAATTTTTTAAAGTTTTAAAAAAGAGTTTTTATAATTTTTTCTAAACTGGTTATTGATGATTTTTTACAAGAAGGTGTAAAAGGAATCCCTGTTTTAGTGTATACTAAATGAACATATTTTCCCAAAATCATGAAATAATTTTTATTTGAATATTACATTAAAATTTTACATGTTTATTTTAAAATAAAATTATTTATAAATATTCTATGAATTTTTACTTAAAATTTTATCAAAATAAAGGATATTTTCTTCATATTTTCAAATAAAGGTTCAAATGATCTTTTAAAGTTATTTTTTATCTATATTCTCATAATTTAAGATTTTTTATACTTCACTGGTGATATGATATTATGATACCATCCAAATTATTTCTATGGATGTTTTATGATGATTATGATTAAAGGATGATTCAACGAAACTAGTTTCTTTTACATGGTTTAATTATGTTATGATGAAATCTTTATGACCCCAATTTCTTTGGTAAGAGTTATGCTATGATTAAATGATATAATGAAACCCATTTATTTTCCAAGGGTTATTATATGATGAATTTATGAATGTTAATATGATCTTATTCCACATTTATGGTTTACGGTTATGTGATGGGTCGGTCTGTTATAGCCCTCCAATGCATTTGTTAAAGATGGATCACACATGAGATAACTATGTTATGTGTGAAACTAATTTAATGTACATAATATTATGCATAGACTTGGTTTTATGTCCATCAATTTATGTGTGGACCTGGTTTCATGTCCATAAGTTTATACAAGGACATGATTTTATGTCCTTAACTTAATGAGTGAACCAGTTACTATTTATACATGTTCACAACATTATAGGATTTTGAATGTTCCATATTACTATGTTTATGATATACACTCATGGATCATGATTAATTATTGAGGATTCTGAAAACTTGGGATTTTTTGTCTTTTGTTATAACAAAGCCTTATTCAATGAATCATGCTTAACGATATTTAATTGATTGGGTATGACTTTCTTATGTTTCAATAATTTTCTCATGCCCTTATGATAACTTGTGATAATTGATTGACATCTCCTATTTTTAACCATATATAGAATCTAATCTCACTCTTTCTTATGTTTCCATTTTCCCCTGGTTATGAATAAATTTTTAAGTAGGGTGTATCTAAGAATAGTACTATAATAAAAGAACTTTATGGTATGTGTTGAAGAACCTTTAGGAAATAATAAGTTGATGTATCTAATATCCACATATAATAAACCTTTATGATTCTAGGGTGTGTATAATTATGTTATGTATTTAATGTTCATAATATTTATGTATGTTATGATCAAGTCATCTCATCTACAAGATATTTTTCTAACCATATAAAGATAACTTCATATTCAAAAACATTTTATCTTTCCTTCTACATTATATTAAGTAATTTCCCCTCCATTTCATATCCTTTCTCATGAGGAAATTATTTTTTGAATAATATCACCTTGTAAGTCTTCCAAACCATTATATTTATTTTCTTAGACTCCTTAGTGTTCTGGATCAATGACCATCATTGATTAGTATCTCCTTTAAGATGACAAAATTTCATGATAACTTTCTCTATTTCATTAATTCCTAAAGAAATAAATATCTTCTAACAAACTTGATCCATTTTTCAACTACTAATGGATTATTAGTCCAATTGATCTATGGAGGTTGTTGTCACATGAAGCGGTCCAATATTATTGCACTGTGTTGGGGATCAACAAGACACTCCATATAGGCATAGTTATTAATCATAGCCTGAGTCAAATACCCCAATATAGTTATAATTTATTCGGCTCCAACTCCAAATCTAGCTTCAAATCCATTGAATTACCTAAGAGGGAAATCCAAACATAGATTATGTCTATTTATACATCTTCCTTTCCTTATTTTATGGTTCATTTCTAAAAAATGAAATATAATGGATTATCTCATGATGTTATGAATTATAATTCTAAATATGGTGTAACACTAAACATGAATTTAATATTTACACATAGATGATCTCAAAATCATAAGTTTAGTTCATTTTGGGAAAATCTTAAAATAAAAAAATTGTTTTTAAATCTTTTATAATGGTTTGTAATGATCATGTGAATCATCCAAGTCATATCCCTCGAGTTTTTCAAGGTAGGTGTGCAGTCATAGGCTCACTAATCTTACATCAGTTATGATTGAGTTAATACCCAGTCCACCCTTTTCATATTTATTACCCATAGGTTCAATTATACCAAAAATACATGCACGTTTCAGTATCTATAAAGGGATGTATTTTCTAGGAAAACCACACAATCACTAATTTACCAAAACTTTATAATATTATTTAACACTTATATTTATCATTAGATTATGTCATATGGTTGTGTTATCTAATATTTCTTTTTAAATTTAGTTCCCAATATTTATACTAAATTTATTTTGATAACAATTGTGAAACCCTAAATTTTGTAACCCAGTGTCAGTGGTTATTTTGCTACATTGGTACAAGATATAAGATATCGTATCCCGAATGATCGAATAGTTTATAAGTCTTGGGGGATAGATACATAAATTATTCTCACAATGAATTTAAAAAAATTAAATATAAATTAATATTCTAGTGAGAAAATTATAATTTCTTCTATTATATCCCTGAAATCATTCATAAATTCCTTATTAATAACCAAGGTATTGAAAAACATAATAAATAATGAGTAAAATGATAGAGATAAATATTCCATAAAATTAATATCATATAAAGGGAACTAAATCCATGGATGATATAGAAACATAAATAATCACATGGATAATAAAAATAGTTTCATAATGATAGAATTAATAATGTCAGACATCATAATTTTACCATCAAGGCCATGTCCCATGACATCTTACATAAATAGGTATGGCATATGATAAATAGACAAACTAGGTTTGTCTTATGATACCTAATGATGAATAAAGGGGATATAATAACCCCTTCCCATTAATTAATAAGTCCAATATATTCATAATGTTAACGAAATAAATAAAAATTCAATACATAATCAATATAAACATTCATATTGAAAAACTAGCATTAGAAATATTAATATTTTCCACAGTCAATAAATTAAACAAAATTATCTTAATCCATCCAAAGTAATATTGTGATTTATATCACTATATTATATCCATATTAAATCATAATATTATATAATGGATGTTTATATGTAAGGAAAAAAATAAAATATCACTTAAACATTTATTGAGGAAATTACCTTTTTCATTTTGAAATCAATTATTTAAAATTTAAAAAAATATAGAATGTTGGGTAAAACATTTTATTTGGAAATAACCATGGAAATATTTAAAGGAAGCTTTAAGGTAAATAATATTCATGATTTTGGGAAAAATAATTCATGCATTAAGCATTAAAACACAGATTCTGTTCACACCTTTGGTAAAAAGTGTCTTATTTAGAAAATGAAAAGAACATTCCTTTTAATCATTTTTATATAAATTAAAAAATAGATAAAAATTATTTTAATAAATAATTGGATTATATTAAACATATTCTTCAAAAAAATTAAAGAAAATATTGACGCTAAAGAAACATATTCCTAACCGAATAGAAAAACAAATTCGATTTTTTTTAAAAATGTTATTTCAAAATTTTGAGCACTTAGAGAGAGGAAATGAAATTAAAACTTTTAATTTCTATAATTAACTAGATATGGTAAAAATATGTGGTTTTTAAGATATAAATATTATATAATTACCCAAATGGAAACTTAAACCTAAAAAATATCGAATAAGGATGAGATTGTGAAACAAACCCTTACCTTAGGTCATGATTAATTCATAAATTCTTTAAAATTGTTATATAATAAATTTAAATTTATTATAATTCTATATGAGAATTATATAAATACTTATAAAACCATATATGTTTTGCTTATAACATCTTTTCACCTATTCGCTAACAATCTTTCATTATCATCATTTCAGGTGTTAACTACTTCATTTTTTATGTTTTGATTCGGAAGTTATGGTCCTTGGATATAGATCATGGTTCCATATTATCTAAAATTTTAATCATGATATAAATATAAATTATATAAATATTTATAATCATCCATGAAATTCATACATGAAAAAATAATCATATCTCTTTGTGGAGGTGGAAGTCTACACGTACGCACGAGCGACATTATCATTTTTTAATGGGTAAAAGGGTAAGAAGGTAAATGATATATTATAATCATAGAATTATAATTTTTTCTTAAATTTAATATATTTTCATTAGTTTCATCTTTATATCCATATAATTAAAGTGGTTACCAAAAAGGAATTATATCTCTACTTGCATACGATTAGTCGCGCATACGCACAGGTGGTTTTTTCATATTTCAAAGGATGGAAATGAGGTGTAAAATTGTTTTACCAAATTTATAATGACATATAATTAAATTTATGATACTAAATCCCTTATTTTAAGATTTTTAAAATAGATTTATAGGAATTATATGAAAAAATAAAGTTTGAAATAGTCGTTAAAGATGATTACCTATTATTCGAGAGACCTCCTTTAGATTACACTATAAGCCTCCATTAGATGGTTTAAGGAGAATAAAAAAATCTCAAGAATGTTGGAAAGGAATATAGGAAGTATTTTAGGTAGTTTATGTCTGAACTATATTTCTCATGGTTTTTTAATAAGGTAGTAGAAATCAATCCCTTTTGTAAGTGAATGGAGGGACACACATGGAATAACATAATATATTTAAATAATATAAAGTCATTTTATTATGAATGTGGAAAAAATGGACAATAAATCCCACATCCAAATAATTTACTCATATCCTTTAATAAATTTATTGGGTACTTCTTTCCACACCTTTGAAAAGTGGGGTGTTAAAATTTCATAGCATTGTTATATCTCTGTATCGGATTTCCAGAATTGATCTCCACTTTAAACTTCTTATCCTCATGATACTCCTATGATTTTGTTATCTATATTATGATTTTAGGGAATATTTAAAAATTTACTCATACCTATCGAATTCACGGATCACCAGGTATTTATAAGGCTAGGTTTTATCTCACCAAAGAAGCAGTCAACCTTGCACTTGAGGGTAGTGACAAAGCCGGAGGCATATCATTCAATCCTTGTGAAGTTTTCCTTGTACGCCCTGATAGATTTTCCACATTTTTGCTTGAGGTTAAGGAAATACCGTTCCATTTTAAGTTAGAGGGTTTGGGGAAAATATTTATTTAAAAACATTTTTTGGAAATACTTCTATCTCATCACCTCGATCTCTTTCTTAGGATTCATATTTTTGATCAATGACCACCATTGATCAGATTCACCCTCCATATGATAAACATCCAAAATAACCTTATCCTATTCAAATCATTGATGGATGGAAAATATCTTCTCAATTGAGTTTATCTATTGTTCAGATATTGATGGATCAGATGATCCATTTAAATTAAGAGGCCTTTGTTGCATGAATCTATCTATTTCGAATTATTATATTTTGGGGGGATTTTGATGCTCCTATTGATCTAGGTTTTTATTCAAAACTTGATTCATATAAGAGAGTATCATCATGAATCTCGTGATTCAAGCTCCCATCAAGTTGTTCATCTCATTGGGGAAATCGTCACATTGCTCTTCATATTAATTTTTTACATGATTCCTCATATTTTCGGCCATTGGATGGAATAAAAGGGAAATTAAGTATGATTATGTTAAAATTTTAAACACATAAATGGTAATTTAATTAAATTAAAGTTATAACTTATAACTTACATGTATTTCCTTAACTTATGGATTTCTAGGATTCATTCTTTGTTATCCATGATCTATTTACTAAAATATATTCTTATGGGATTTTTTTAACTCCCTCAATAATGGTTCATAATGATCTTATGAATTACCAAAGTATATCTCGTTGGAGTGTCAAAATAGGTTCACAGTATGGACTATTGTCATATAATAGGTTACCCCAATTTAGGGCTAGAACACCTAGTTGGAGTTGTTACACCTAGGTATATTTGTTCTATAACTACGTCCACTTATAGTATCCAAACAGAGATTTATTTTCATGATAAACCACTTACTCTATACTAACCAAAATTTAGGGATTTTTTCTTATACTTAGTCTTATCCATAATTCATTATCTAGAGTTTTCTAATACTAACCCCAAAAATAACTAAACTTTTCCTTTGATACCAATTATAACAACCCTTCTCTTTATTACATATTAGTATATGATTTAATTACATAAAATTACACTTAGTACATCCCAAAAGATCGAGAAGTATAGTTTATTTTGTAATTAGGTATATTTCATTACAACTTTAAACATGAATTACAACATCTTTATTGAAAACTTCTTTAAAAAACTTGATCTTAAAACTATATTGGATAACCTAGGGAAATACATAAGAAAGGGGTGAGACATAAATCCCAATAAGGGAATAAATATGGAAGAAAATGGAGATAATAATACATGTTAGATAAGAAAAATAAATAAGGCATAGAGGAACATGAATAATAAGTCATGATATAACATGACAATCATAATTAATGTGGAAACAACTTAAAAAACTGCATCATAAACATAAGTCAATACAAATCCTCCAAGAATTCATGGTGGAAAAATTTCCATAAAGTAATCAGTTATACCCCTGTCCTAATATGACATATCATGATACTAACCATTACCCAATCCATTGGAGCGCTATATAATTTTGAGGGCACCCGTCACTTTCATTTCATTATCATGCTTAAGTGTTCCACATAGATCATGAAAAATGGATTCATTCATAATTATAATTTATTCCACAATCAAGGAGTGTAGAATAAATACACGTAAGTTCCCATTAAAATGTTATATGTGCATAAAATTGAACACCCTTGATAGGAAATGGGTATGGCATTCACTATAAAATTGGTTTGGTATGGAAAATCATAGTGAAAATTTGGCATCATAACGGCATCACTTAAAAGTTCATAAAATGGGTTGATGAGAGAGAAATGGGTCTCTCAAAATTTGGATATGAATTGTATAGTAATACGTACATTCAAGGACATGTCCATGCATATAGAATTTTAAAAATAAGGCATATGATAATAAATAATCTTAAGAAAAAAAAATTAAAGGATGCTTATGAAATTTCATCATGGTAACAGGTGTACACGGGAGGGATTAATTAGAGATAAAAGGGTTTCTCATCATTTTGAAATAATAATGGTAATATGGGGGATGTGAAAATATAAGGCCCCATCCTTAAACATTACATAATCTTGAGTTAATTCAATAATTTTACTTTATTTCACAATGAGGGTCTTTTCTTGTTTAGAGATTTAAAGAATAAGGCCATAACTATTACATAACAAAACCATACAATTAGAAAGTGAAAAACTTACAAAAGTATCCATTTCATAACACAATTTTTTTTTAAAAAAACAAGATTTATTTTCATATCTAATCATAATAACTTTTCCTTGATTCTATCCTTGAATATATTCTTCATTAAATTATAGGAAAAACATTTAAAAACTTAGGATGAGTACAAAAAACTCCGTACAGGATACATAAAGAAGAAAAATTATTAGCCTTATGGAATAATGTAAACCATGAATACTTTATCATAAACTAATACTTTTCACCTTTAAGAAGTAGTAAATAATCTTCAATGAATATAATCTCATTACTTACCATTTTTTTAATAAAAATATTAATATAAAACCCATAGAAATCACATATAACATATAAAGGTAAATTGGGATATAATCATGATTAAATAAAATAACCATATGGCTGACTTCCACACATATCACTAGATGGAATAGTCATACGACCAACATCCATACCCAATGCATTGGAGGTTATAACATAACCACCCATCCTTGGATTATCACGAAACCACCTATCTTTGGTTTATCATGTAACCACCCATATTTTTTTTATCACGTAAATACCCATCAAATTTCCAAGTACCATTATATAATCATAACACATAAAAGATTGCAATTATTAATATTTCACTCATAAAATTTCATTTACAATCATAAGAAATAATTTCAAGATATTGAAATAGTAAATACACTTTCAAAACCATTTTAAATAAAAAAACACCCAAAAAGGTAAAATGAATTTATTTTCCTTTTAAAATATTCAGGCTTATAGAGGAATCAAAATATCAAATAATGGTTATTGCAGTGGAGAAGTTGTTTTCAACGCATACGCTAAAAAAATTTCTTTTATCATTTTGTAAAGAAAGTAAAATGTTTCATATAAAAAGATTCCTTTTGAAAGACATTGAATTAAATTAAAATATATACATAAAATATCTTGTATACTCATTTTATGTCCATATAAATAAATATGTAAATTAATATTATGAATAATAGATTTGATATTTAAATCTTTAAATATTCATGGTGTCTCATACAACTTTGAACATTTAAATCTTAATCTCCATAAATTAAGAAATTTAACAAAATTTTAATTAACATTAGTATACATAAAATATGGATATTAAATTTCATAGCATCTGTATATACAATTTATAAAATAATAAAGGTGCATATTATCAAAAAATGTCTCAATGAAGGAATATTGAAACGAAGTCTCATTCCTCCATTATGAATCATCTCGTATGTGCTTTATATTCCTTAATAATAAACTTAGGTTAATTTATACTTGATTTATAACATTTTTCATATTCATTATTCCTTTTATATCACTTATTACCATGTTATAAAAATTACGTAAAGATTTAATTTCATGTCAGATGTTTTGTCGATATTCAGTACATGAGTCAAAAATGAACTTGGTACGATGTCAATAGTCTTTGTGTTCATAAGTCCTGAATATAAAAAATAATATTCATTAAATTATTAAAAAATTTATACATAAATTATACCTTTAAATAAAACCATGAGGTTTGTTTATGAAAAATTAACAACGTTATAATCGTGGAGACGGTAAGTCGTACGTACGCATGAGTAATGTTTTCCATTTTTCATTGATCGTTATGGAAAGAAGTTAAGTATTATTTTATCTTTTCATAATGATAATAAAATCATTAATATCATATTAAAATTTTAAATATACATATATATATATATATCATATAAGTTTTGTATTGAAAAAAACAAGTCATGTCGCTTAGTGGAGGTGATAGTTCACATGTACACACGGATAATGTTATCATATTTATGTACATGGAAAGTAAGAACATAATTGATATATTATTATAATATAATGATTAATATTTAATTAATATCACATATTAACATTAATTCCATTATAATAACCATTCTTGATATACGGTTATGGAAAACAAATTAGATCGGTTCGTTGATGTGATAGTTCACACGTACGCACAAAAGATTAATTCCATTCACATTTAACAGAAGTGGAGATGGATTTAGGTGATTATATTAACATAATAAAATATAAGTAAATTTATGATACTAGAGTTATTATTTCATATTGGAATAATAATATTTCAAGTAAGTGGAAGAATAAATAAAATAGAAATATTTAAATAAAAAAATTGCCTTTCCTTCGGATGAGCACCTTTCTTAACACCTTAACACCTCTAAGGATGGTGTTCTGACTAAACTAAGGATTCAAGAATTTTTAGAGTGGTTATATTAACTGTTTTGGTAAGATATTGGCTTAACCAAAAGGTTTTGGAAGTGTGAGTAGTAGATAGGAATGGGTGTCCTATTATAGGAGAGGGGAAGGGCACTCTTGGAATTATTAAAATTTTTAAATTAATATAAATTCAATTTATATTCCAAATGGGTCCACAATAAATTAGTTATAATATAGTATAATTATGGGTCTAAATATAATCATTCAATTAAAATTATACAAGTTTTAGTATTTTTTTAATCCATATCTTTTTTAACCCCTTTTAAATCTTACCATTTTATCAAGTAATTTACCCTTAGAGTGTTAAAATAATTACCAAATTATGTTAAACGTTAAATTAATGATTTATTAATGAAATTTTTAGAGTTATAACAAATTTTTGGAATAATCTTATATTTTTATAAATTTTATATCATTTAATTAAATATTTTATATTTTAAAAATATAAATTATGTCAATTTTTAAACGATTCATTACATGAATTTTTTAAAATATCATAACAACTTTATTACTTAAAAAATACATTAAATTGATATTAAAATGTCATATTAATACATAAAAATAGTTTATGACATAAAATATTTCAAATTATATTTATTTTATTATTATTAATATCATTTATTTGATTCTTTCTTTTATAAATTGATTATTTCATCATCTGTGTCTCATAATTAAATTTAATTATTTAATTCCTATAAATTATAAATAAATTACCATTATATAGGGAATATTTTTAGATTTATAAGGACTATTTATATTCAAATATTTCACTTATATAACCCCATATTAAAATTGTTTTAGTAATAATATACATGATTATGATATATTTTCTTTTACTTTAAATTAAATGTTATAAATGTTATAATCACACCCAAGTAGATTCAAAATGCCACATTTTTTGGACCAAGGATTTTATTGGTTGATAATAACTCATCCATTAAGATTTTTACAAGTGTTGGGGTAGTTTTATATTATTATAATAATATGTTACCTTTAATTACCCTATTTACCTTTAATCGTGATAAATAAAATACTAAAGTTACTATTAACCATGAATTACTTTGATCCTATTATACCAAATTTTTAATACATATTACAACAATTTATGTTATTTTTTGAAAATATAATTCACAGAATTAGTGAAATTAAATTTAAAATTTATCCCATTTTCGGAATGAGAAAATGAGTTTTTTAAGTAAAACGTTCAAAAGTTCACATGGTTTTTCTGTTACATTTCAATATGAAATTGCTTAAAATGAAATAAATTGTATTAAATGATGAAAAATTAATCTAATTACACTTTAAAATAAATTAAAAGGATAATCTAACAGTATAAATAAATTAGATAAAAATGCAGTTTTGAATTAAAATATCGTATTTTTCATTATTCATTAAAATATGAATTTTATCATAAAAATAAAAAAAATAAACCAAAGTAAATTTTTATATACCAATTACAAATAAAAATTTTATTTTGTCAAATAAAAAATATAAAAGTGATAAAAACTATATTTAAAATGGGTTCTCCATCAAAAAGCAGCAAAATTGCATTTTTAGAAAGGCACTCATTTTTTATGTAAAATTATATTTGTTCTTATAAAAAGTCTTGGAAACACATAATATGAATTTTAAACATTATATTTAATTTATATTTCATTAATACAATCAAAAAATAGTTATTTTATTATTTTATATACATAATTATTCACATTTAAATAGTTTTTCATAAAAACGCAACCTTTATATTCAATTCATTTTTATTTAATTTCCTAATTAATTTGGTAACCAATGAATCATTATATAAACATGTTTAAACTATATTTTCATAATTCAATTAATCATTTTCATTCTCACCATTATAATGGCTATGTGATGACTATCATATTAAATAATAATAATAAGTTGTTCATTTAATCTAAATGTCGCATATCATATATACTATCAAACATAGTGTTTCCTTTTAAAAACTCAGGATGTTACATTATCCCCCATTTTTTGCAAATTACATCCTCTAATTTTTAATTTGGGGTCAGTAACTAAGGTATGAATTTTCAAAATACATTTATAGTAATCTCACATCGGAAAAGAGGATAAACAAAACTTCAACTTTAAAAGAAAGAAAGGAAAGTATGAAGGACACTTGAGATAACACATAATAGGGTTCCATATATGAAAACATGGATATGGAAGATAAAACTAACAATAAAGTTCTGATGGAGAATAATATAAAACATTTTTAGGAAAAATTTCACAATCACACAGTTATAAATTTGTGATGGGTTAAACAGTCTTTAACTTCATAGTAGGAAAAGTAAATAGAAAACATTTTTGTTTTATGATAATTTTCATAAAGTTGTGAAATTAATTTATTACCTTGACTAATAACATAAGTAAACATACTTAATTTCCATGTATAGTTTTAAATTTTATTCAATTTCCACCACAAAATCATATTTTTTTCCAATGGATGAGTATTCAAGATGAATATATTTTTTCACTCCTAAAACACTAAAATAAACTTATAGATAATTCTATAATACACAGAAGATTAACTATATATTAATACTATCTTTAAACATTAACTAAAACTAGAATTGTTAGGAAAATTCCATATAATTCCCCTAAAAGAAAAAACCATTAAATGAATAAAAACTACTTTTAATCTTCAAAATTTAAAAGTAATACCTTAAGTTTGACCTAGTCCACTTGATAAATAATTTTCCCTAAAATTCCTCAAAATAATCCAAACTAAGATTGAAACCCAAAAATTATAAGGATTTGAAAACATAGTCTTCCAAGATAAATTTTAACATTTATATCCAAATAACATCAATCACTATTGATGTCTCATACAAAAAATGTAATTTATAAAATCAAATATTCTCTATGATAGGTTAATCATTTCCATAAATAACCCAAATTTTCATAAGTCCATAATTATAATAGAGATTCTTCCAAAATAAAATTAAACCATTACTCTCTTCAAATAAAATCTCACACTATTCTATTTAACTTAATCATATAAAGTTCCTAAAATAGTTAATTTCTTCCAAAATAACATTTATCACTTAATCCACAAATCATTTTTCAATACCAAGAATATCCATTTGATCAAACATAAGTCACCAAAATAAAATTATTCTTATTTCAACAACTATTTAACTAAAAAAAATTCATACTAATATGTTACTTCATATAGTCCAGTGGTAGGTGATACACCCTTATCACCCTTCGATTGTGCGATTGATTCCCACAGCCTTTTCCGATGCAATGGGTTGTCACCCTTCTTGTGGGTTGTCCTTTTTATAAGACTATATAATTCTTATAACATTCTCAAAATGTGATAATGTCCTTAAAAATAACCATAAAATGTTTTAACCTCAAAGGTTATCTCATACCATTCATTTTACATCCCAAAATGTAATAACCCTTAATTAACTCAAAACTAAGAGATCATATAATGGTTATCTGTTACTTTATAATTACGTCCACAAAAGAGAATTCTTTCTCAAATAACATTTTCACACAAAAACATCAGGGTTACATATTACACAACCAAAAATTTATTTTAAAGTACCCCATCATAAAAATAGTATTAATACTTTTAAACATTTCAACATCCTTAAGTATACCATTACTATTAAATCCTTTATATGTAGACATCTAAATATTTCAACAGTCTTCACAATCCATTAACTATTCATTTACACCTTATCTATTAATACCACATTCCTAAAAATCAAAGATATGGATTATATCCTCATGATTCATAAATATCAATTAGATCATGTTTTATACTTTATGTACAAGGAGAAAATTCATACCTTGAATCTATATTTTAGGATCTTCTTGATGTTCCATTTCTCTTTCGGCATGTTGTCCTACTAAAAAGTAAATGTTCACACCGCTTCTGGTATTTATCCTTTCAAAAGAGTTGGGAGATTTAAGATCTTGATATCATATGAAAATTATACCATGAACCATAAAAAAAATTTAATAAAAGAGTATGTTTTTGATAAATCAAAAAATTTCTTTCACGTAATTTGAATACTCAAGAATCTGTCAAAATAATTTGAACAAGATTTTGAGATAATAGTGATGATCAAATCATCAGAGAGGGATAAAAAGGTTGTGCAAGATATCTTTCCTTACATATTGAAAAAAATTCCTTCATCTTCTGAAAATATAATCACTCTAACATGAGATAAATTATTAAAAGAATAATCCTCTATAGTGTAAAGATAACATAAAACGTTTTATACTACACTAATCCATCAAACTCTTTATATCTCAGTTGATTAATTTTTTATCCAATACACCTAATTTAACATATTCCTAAAAAAAATATCATAATAAACCTCTTGGTTATATGGGATCTTTAACCTACACCCAGATAGCATCCTAACCTCTAAAGTTATTTAAACTGACCTTTGATGGCAACTATAAGGCCATATCCTTAACCATTATATAATATTAAGTTAAGTAAATAATTTTACTTTATTTCACATTTAGGATCTTTTAATGTTTAGATATTTAGAGAATTATTCTATAACTATTACATAACAAAACCATATAAATAAAAAGTGGACACTTCCAATAGCATCCATTTCATAACACAAAAACGTTTAAAAATAAACATGATTTCTTTTCATGTTTAATCATCATAACTTTTCTTTAATCCCATAATTGAATCTATTATCCCATAAATTATATGAAAAACATTTAAAAACTTGGGATGAACACAAAAAACTCATTAATGGATACACAAATAAGAAAAACAGTAAGCCTTACAAAAACATGTAAACCATGAACACATTATCATAAAGTAATAATTTTCACCTTCAAGAAGTAGTAAATAGTCTTCACTGAATATAAGCTCATTTATTATTGTTTTTGTAATAAATATATTACCATAAAACCCATATAAATACAATATAAAATATAATGGCAACTGGTTACATAATCATACTTAAATGGATTAACCATACATTCGACTTTCATACATATCACTAAATGGAATAGCCATACCGCCAACTTCCATACCTAATGAATTTGAGGTTATAACATAAACAAACATCCTTGGTTTAACATGAAACCACCCATATTTGGTTTATTATATAACTACCCATATTTGTTTCATTAGTTAACCACTCTTCAAATTTCCAAGTACCATTATATAATCATAACACATAAAATATTTCAATTATCAACATTTCAGTCATATAATTTCATTTTCAATCACAATAAATCATTTCAAGATATTGAAATACTCAATCAACATTAAAACCCATTTTCAATACCAAAACACCTAAAATACGAATAAGGTATTTCTTTTCCTTTTAAAAACATTAAGGCTTATAGATAAATCCAAATATTAAATAATGGTTATGGTAGTGGATAATTCATTGTCTCCATATAAGTTAAAAAAAATTCTTTTTTTCGTTTTGTAAATAAAGTAAGATTATTCTTATAAAAAGATTCATTTTTAAAAAAAATTAATGAAATTAAAATATATAAATAAAATATCATTTATAATCATTTTATTTACATATAAATAAATATGAAAATTAATATTATGAATAAAAGATTTGATATTTAAATATTTAATTGTTCAAGGTGTCCCATAACACTTTGAACATTTAAATCATAATATCCATGAATTAATAAATTTACAAAAATATTAAATAAAATTATTATAGATAAAATATTCATATGAAATTCCATGGTGGCTGTATATACACTTTATAAAATATTAAATATGCATATTATCAAGAAATGTCCCAATGAAAAAAGATTGAGATGATGTCCCTTACCTCGAGTCTGAATCATCTCGTATGTTCTTTATCTTAATGAATAATAAACTTAGGTTAATTTATAATTTATCAAGAACCTTTTTCATGTTCATTATTCCTTTTATATCACTTATTACCAAGTTATAACAATTGCATAATGATTTATGTTCACACCAGACGTTTTGTTTATATTCGGTACTTGAGTCAAAAATGAACTTGGTATGATGTCAATAGTTCATGTGGTCGTAAGTCCTTTTTCTCCAAAATAATATTTGTGAAATTATTATAATTTTTATACATAAATTATACCTTTAAAACCCATGAATTGTTTTTATGAAAAATGAACAATGTTATAATCATGGAGACGGTAAGTCATACGTACGCATGAGTAACATTTTACATTTTTCATTGATCATTATGAAAATAAGTTAAGTATTATTTTATCTTTACATAATGATAATAAAATCATTAATATAATATTAATAATTTAAATATGTTTATATATATCATATAAGTGATGTTAAGAATAAAAATGAGTCATATCGCTTTGTGGAGGTGATAGTTCACATGTACGCAGAAACGATGTTATCATTTTTATGCGCATGTAAAGTAAGAATGTAATTGATATATTATAATATTATAATGATTAATATTTATTTAATATTACATATAATCATTAATTCCATTGTTATAACTATTCATGAGTGACAATTATGGAAAACGAATTAGATCGGTTTGTGGAGGTGATAGTTCACATGTACGCATGAATGATTGATTCATTTCCCATTTAATGTAAGTGGAGATGAATTTAGGTGATGATATTAAAATAATAAAATTTTAGTATATTTATTATACTGGAGTTATTATTTCATCTTGGAAGAAGAATATTGGAAGGAAGTGGAAGAAGAAATAAAATAGAAATACTTAAATAAAAACATTACCTTTCCTTTGGATGAGAATTTTCTTAACACCTTAACACCTCTAAAAAGGTTGTTCTGACTAAAATAAGGCTTCAAGAATGTGTGTATAGATTATAGGAATGTTTTTCGGTAGATATTGGCTGAACCAAAAGGTTTTGGAAGTGTTCATAATAGAGAGGAATGGGTTCCCTTTTATAGGAGAGGGTATGGGCACTCTTGGAATTATTAAAAGTATTAAATTAATATAAATTCAATTTCCATTACAAATGGGTATAAACTCAGTTAGTTATAATATATTATGATTATGGGTCTAAATCTAATCATCCAATGAAAATTATACAAGTTTTAGTATTTTTTTAATCCTTATCTTTTTTGTTTTAACCTCTTTTAACTCTAACCATTTTGTCATGTAATTTACCCTTAGAGGGTTAAAATAATTATAAAATGATGAAAAAATTCCAATTAATGTGTCATTAATGAAATTTTTAGAGTTATAAAAACTTGGTGGATAAATATTATATTTTTATAAATTTTATATTATTTAATTAAATATTTTATATTTTAAAAATACCAATTATGTCAATTTTAACACTATTCATTACATGATTTTTTAAAAATATCATAAAAACTTGATTACTTAGAAAAAACTACATTGACTCAATCCTAAAATGAAATATTCATACATAAAATTCACATATGGAATCAAATATTTCACAATATATTTATTTTAATATTATTAATATCATTTATTTCATTTATTTTTAATAAATCTATTACTTCATTATCTTTGTGTCATAATTAAAATTTAATTATTTAATTCCTAACAATTAAAAATAAATTACCGTGATGTGGTTAATATTTTTATCTTTTTAAGGATTATCTATAGCTAAATCTATCACTTAAATAGCCTCATATTGAAGTTTTTTTACTAATAAGATACATAATTAGGACATATTTTCCTTTACATTAAATTAAATGTTATAAATGTCATAATCACACCCAAGTGGCTTCCAAAAGACAAAATTTCGTCTCAAGGATTGTCTTGGTAAAAAATAACTCATCCAATAAGATTATAACAAGTGTTATGGTAGTTTTATATTATTATAATAAAATTTTACCTTTAATTACCATATTTTCCTTTGACCATGGAAAATAAAATACTAAATTTACTATTCATCAAAAATTATTTTGATCCTATTGGACCACATTTTTTATAATGATTAAAACTATTTAATTTAGTTTTTGAAAATTTAATTTTAAAAAGTGGAAAAATTAAATTTAAAATTAATCTTGTTGTCGAAATGAGAAAATTGATTTTTTAAGAAAAATGTTCAAAAGTTCACATAGTTTTTCTATTCAATTTTAATATGAAATTGATTCCAATGAAATAAATTGGATTAAATGATAAAAACTTAATCTAATTAAACTTTATAACCAATTAAAAGGATAATCTAACAATATAAATAAATTAGACGAAAATGCAGTTTTGGATGAAAACACAATATTTTTCACTATTCATTAAAATATGAATTTTATAAGAAAAATACCAAAAATTAAACCAAAGTAAATTTTGATGTCCCAATTCCAAAGAATAAGTTTATTTTTTAAAATATAACATATAAAAGTGACAAAAAAATATTTAAAATGGGTTCTCTAGTAAAAGGTGGTAAAACTTCATTTTTAGAAAAACACTCATTTTATCCGTAAAATTGTATTTGCTCATATAAAAAGTCTAGGAAACACATAATATGATTTTTAAATATTATATTTAATTTATTTTTCATTAATATAATCCACCAACAGTTATTTGATTATTTTATATACATAATTATTCGTATTTAAATAGTTTTTATTAAAAACATGTCCTTTATATTCAATTGTTTTTTATTTAATTTACTAATTAATTTAGTAACCAATTAATCTTTATATAAACATTTGTAAATAATATTTTTATAATTTAGTTAATCCTTTTCATTCCCACCATTCTAATGTATATGTGATGACAATCATATTAAATAATAATATTAAGTTGTTCATTTTAGCTAAATGTGGTGTGTCATGTATGCTATCAAACATAGTGTTTCCTTTTAAAAACTTTGTATTTTAAAGAAATCATACCCCATCATTATTAATTGAAAATAAAAGGGAATAAAAATATAAACAAACTTTGATAAAGATGAGAAAGGAAAGAACCCTTACTTGAGTGTGTGGCTTCAAAAGCTTGAAAAGGGTCTTATTGAGAGCTTGGGGTGACTTGGGAGGATTCTATATAGTGGATGGAAGAGTATGAAAATTATACAAGGATTTTTAGTGAAGATAATTGTGATATTAGTGGGTGAGTTTATATAAAAATGAGAGGGGAATTCTTTAATATTTCACAAACATAGGATTTGGACTCTGTATAATAAAATATTCAAAATCACAAACCTTCCTATGGTTATTGCCCATGGTTTTTTCCCAAGTGGCGAGGCTTTAATTATTTTATTTGGAAAAGGTCCAAACATATTAAATTATTATCCTTGCTTATGTGGAGGTGAGTCACTCTTTTAATGAAATGAATTTAAAATCATAAAATATATTATATATTATGGAAGATTCATAAAGGCATTATGAAATTAATCAAATAAACTTAAAATCACATTATTTTATGTGTAAAAAATAAATATAGCAGAGGATACCCATTATAGTATTTATCACATCATTTTGTGGTAATTATGATGTAATAAAACATATCATATATTTATACGGTATTTAGTTTTTACACGAAAATTCAACTCTCATAAAATTATGAAAAATTTAAAATTGTATAATTTAGAAATTATGATTCCAAAAATAATATTTATTTTATACAAATAATTTTATAAATATGTGCATTTTCACTTTTAAGATAAGATTTTACATTTATTGAACAATGCTGGATTTTTTGACAATAGCAGTTTTTTAACCCTTATAAAAAGTACATTTCACATCAGAAAATTTATATGAGCATTTACAATTAATAAAAATTATTTAATAATAATTTTTTTTAAAATAATATTTATTTAAAAAATCCATTAATTCATTAAAATAAACCCCTTAATTGAATTTGAATATTACTCAAAAATACAATTTAGGTTTAACTGAATCAAAATCAAAATCATTTATAAAGTAACAATAAAAAATGAAGATAAATTCATTATTCTATACAATATACATGTTAATATTATTAAGGTCTTGATACATATCCTTTTATTACACCGATGTATGCCCTAAAAGTAAGGTGCACGACGGTGAGACTTTCAAGGGGTCATTCAGCGAATGTGGTTTGGGTTGTGATCTCAATGAGCCTGAACTTCTCATGTAAATAGTTTCTCTCATGCTTATATTGTTGGATATAATATTGGTCATGGTCAAGGTAAAATACTAGATATTCTATCTCTATAGGAACCTCTAATAAATGGGATTCATATGGAATGATTATACTAGTTGAGGCCATCACTTCATTTATCTGGGTCAATTGGATTTGTTAAAAGCCCTATATTTATACTAATCATGTGATCACTATTAAACAATTATATTAACAATGGTAAATATTATTACAATTCTTTTGAATCCAATTGGATATAATAAAACAAAACAAGTGCATGTGTTTTCTATAACCATATTATATAATAAAACATTAAATCATACGGGAATTTTATTTATAATAGTTCAGGTCATTACATTGAAACTCTCATGGAATGTGCCTAGGATAATTAAAATTTTCTTTACAAACCATTATGAAGGATTTGAATATATAATGACAATAAATGACCTGGGTTAAACCTAGGACCAAGTAAGGACCTATGTTAAAATAAAATGGATGATGTGTTTATTGGGATTCAACAATTAAATTATAGAATTATTTTACCAATGGTATTTTGGTTATAAGAATCAAAAATCATCTAAGGATTCCATTAAATTTTAGAAGTAATTTTGTATTCATTAAAATAAGAGTTATGGATACCATCATGGGTTAATAATATGTTCAAATTATTAAACACCTATTTTTAGGTTTTATGTGGTAGGATTGTCATAAGATTAAGGACATTTTGGAAGAAACTTATGGTAATAATATGTTTTATTAGAAAAGTTATTTGATGAATAATGCCTTTATATTTTATTGGAATAAGTTTAATGGTGTTTATTATAAGTTCACGGCCTTAAAAATTACTTAATATTTTGTTTTTTTCAAGAAATTAGTTTCTTTGACATTGAGAATCTTTTTGGGTATAGAGTTTTAGATAATTAGTCCATATCTCATACATAAAAAAACCATAAAATATAGAGTGTACTATCACGGCCCATCCCCCGGGGCCTGTGCCGTGACTACCCCAAACCCACCTTCCATAGGCTAGCGGCTGATGACTAGCACCAAAGGCATAAATCCATAAGCTGAGAAGGCATTGCTTTATAATTTGTAAACACACACAATCAGAGTACAAACCGGAATCAAACTCTAAGTAAAAACTGTATACAAAAAGGAGTGATGAAAAGTAAAGGGGGGTCGGAAATACAAGCCCAACTATAAAGTACAAGGAAAATGAAAACAAGTACAACTGAAGAAAGGTAAACAGCTTTCGGATCATCCACTGGGAAGTCCTACCTAAAGGGTAGGTACAGAAAGCCTCCACAGCACTCCATGTCCGTCTGTCTCCTCCGTGTACCGTCACTCTGTGAGGTCCACCTCCAGGTACCGTCCAGTCCTATCCACTTAACCTCGGTTAGTGTTATCCATTGTCTGCAACCAATACAACAAGGTGCGGGCAAATCCCATGCAGGGGTGAGTATAACAATACTCAGTAGGGACCCCAAGACCCTCAAGGTCTCACAAATCCAACAAGGACAAATCACAAAAAATGAAATCAACAGATAACCCCACTTAGGTATATGCCCATACATATACCTAATTTATCAAGTAATCAATCTCAATCATGAGGTAAACTCAAAAGTTACTGAATCAGCTCAAACCATGATTTTTATTATCGAAACCATGGCTGCTGGAGAACTTCTCCTCTGTCGAGTACAGTGGGAAAGCCGTGACACCAAGGCGCCTCCCAATAATCTTTTACTGTTGTGGTACTCCTCCTGTCGAGTATCGTGGGTCTTCTGCATCCCACAGAAGCGCTCCCCACCATAGGTTTGCCGCCACAACCAGGCGCTCCCCCTCATAGCCTGCAGAGGTACACCTCCTATCGAGTACCGCGAGTCTGCCGCCACAACCAGGCACTCCTCCACCGTGGGTCTGCCGCCACAACCAGGCGCTCCCCACTAGACTATCAAAATCACTCTGAGTCGATTAGTTAGCAGTCGTCAAGTCTCAGCCAGCTACTAGGTCTCTGCACTTTATCCACTCACCTCTGGAAGGATCCGCTCCATAAGCTACTGGTCAATAATCCAACTATCATGAAGTCCAACGTAGAATTATATCAAAGGTCCGCCACGTCATAGAAGTATCAACGCAACAGACGGCGCGTCAATCGGACGTCCGGTTTGTTAGTTATCAGCCTTTTAGTACTAGGGGCCCGGTTGGATTCGTGCATGATCCAACCTTACCGTATCTCAACTATACCCCGAGCTATGGTGGGTTATACTCAAAGGGACTTTCATGCTCCAAGAATACCAACACCGCTGATGGTTCATCAAACGGTCGTTTGGTGCCAAAGATATGGCCAAAAGAAGTAAAGGGCCAGTAGTGGGCACGGGTCCGGTCCGACCCCGTCGAACCTACCCGGACTGTCCCTGTCTAGGCCGACCCGGTCGGACCTGTTGGGTCTGGCCTGGACCATTGGTTGGGCCAACCTGTTAGGTTTGGACCGGTCTGTTGGGCCTGGCACAGCGGACTACGAGGGCAGTTCGGCCCGGAGGTCACCACGTAGGCGGCTCGGTCCAGAGGTCGTGGCTGGTTCGACCAACACTATGTGGGGCGCGGATCGGGTGGCACGGCCTGGGAGGCCAAGTCGGTTCGGCCAGCGATGATGCAATGGACACCGCGGGCCGACTCAGGAGGCCAGTACGGCTCGGCCGGTTTGGTCGGGATCCGGGGCGTGGTCGGGCAGGCCGGGTGATGGTCGGGCAGGGTCCCGGGTAGGCCGGTAGATTGGATGAGAGGGCTCCGGGCAGACTGGTAGGCTGGCAGGCGGCCGGGTAGGCCGGGTGGTAGCCTGGGAAGGTCGTCGGGGCGTGGGGCAGGCCGCAGGCAGGGCGCGCGGGGCATGGTCAGGTCGCGGGTAGGGCGCGTGGGGTGCGGGCAGGCCGACAAGGCGCCGGGCAGGCCGCGGGCAGGGCGCGTGGAGCACGGGGAGGCCGTCAGGGTGCCAGGCAGGCCACGTGAAGGGCGCACGGGACGTGGGCAGGCCGTCAGGGCAATGAGCAGGGCGCGCAGGGCGCGGTTAGGCCGACAGGGCACCGGGCAGGCCGCAATCAGGGTGCACGGGAGGCCGCGGACAGGCAGGCCAGCGGCTGGGTGGTGGTCGGGCAGGCCAGTTCGATGCAGCTCGGGTCGGCAAGGGCCGGCGGTGTTCGTCCAGGAGCACCGGAGCGCCGCGTGGGTGGCGTGATTTGCGGAGGCCGCGGGTAGCGTGGCCTTTGTCGTTGCCGCTTTCGTCACCTCGTTTCTGCTTCGTCACTGAAATTTCAACATAAACAAGATCAACGGAGGGGTCGGGCCATGTTAGTTTGTCCCGCACCCTCCGCGTTTAGGGTGGTATCAATTGGTTCATCAATGTAGTACGATGAACAACAATTATTTTACAAACTCTGAAAATAATTCTTTCTATCTGATCAAGAGAAAGAGAAAAGGGATAAAACCCAAATGTAAATCCCCTACATTTGATTGTCAGGCATCGTCTGTTGACGGAGTCATGGAAAGTAGATGAAGAGAATCGCCATTCGTCACATCTGCCGCACGCTTCCAAATCCGAGCTACGTCGGCTCGTGGAAGAGGCTCCACGTCGGTAGGCGTCTGGGAAAGAAGTCGAAGAATGATCTTCATCGACGTTCTTCGTTGGAAGAACGCGTTATTCATTCTTCGTTCTTCGTTAGGAGAATTCTAATCATCCCAAGCTTTCCTCTCCCCAATATTCCACCCAAATGCCAAGTGAAATAATATTATATTGAGTTATCTAATATTTTGTTGGCACAGAAATTCAAAAGAGAGAATTAATTAATTAACTTGGCTCCCCTAACTAATGCTTGAGAGGTGGTACAAATTAATTAGGGGAGGTCAAGAGGCTCTCCCTTATAAATGAGTGAGATTTGAAAGGTTTTACTCTCCTCCCATTAATAGGGGGTTTATCCCCTTGTGGTCCCCACGCTGTAACCTCTCGTAGGAGGTTATGTTCGGGTGGTCCCCACGTTGTAACCTCTCACGGAAGGTTATGTTCGAGTGGGCCCCACCACCATAACCTCTCATGGGAGGTTAAGGTGTGATGGTCCCAGCTCCAACTTCCAAGAGAAGGTTTCAACTACCAGTCACCCACATGGCGGGTTAAATAAAACAAAGTGTAGCTCACTTTATTTTATTATTTTTCTTTATGAAAACCCAAAAACTAAGTTTTATTCTCGAGTCACTACTGTCGAAGTGAAAGTATTCATAAGTGAATATCGGCACTTCGAGTTCAACGGTGCCCTCGGATTTCAATTCCGAGCATCTATTCAAAAGTTATAAAAAACCCCACTCATACGTTTACTGAATGTACACGTACAAAACTTCAAAAATTAATTCCGGGCACACCGGGCCTCAGAATCATGTATTGTAAATTTTCGTGGACTCTTAAAATTCCCATGTATTTAAGAAAAAAATTTCCACAGAATTTTTGGCTCTTTACATTCTCCCCACCTCAAGGCTTTAAGTCCCTGTAAGCTACAACTCGAACTGTGGGAACAAGTGGGGGTACTGATCACGCATTTGAGCCTCCCACTCCCATGTGCTATCCTAGAGGTTCCTGTGCTACCAGCATATGCACACTAGAGGTATCGACCATCCACGTAGGACCTGCTACTATTGATCCTCAATCTTCACTGGAACCTCCGTGAATGTCTCCCCACCATCGACATCCATCTCTCCATGGTCGATGATGTGAGAAGGGTCGTGCACGTATCTCCTCAGCTGAGATACGTGGAAGACATTGTGCACCTGATGCAACTAAGGTAGAAGAGACAGGGGGTAAGCCACCTCGCCTACTCTGCTGAGGACCTGGAATGGTCTGATACACCTCGGAGATAACTTGCCGCCGCAGCCAAATCTCCATGGACCTCGTCGAGGTGAGACCCATAGAAAGACGTGGTCTCCATCCTTGAACTCTAGAGGTATCCATATCCTATCAGCATACCACTTTTTCCTGCTCTGTGTAGTCTTCATCCACTCCTGGATGATCTGAACCTTCTCTGTGGTAGCCCATACCATCTCTTGTCCCACTAGTGCTGACTCCCCTGGGTCTGTCCAGCACAAGGTGATCTGCAAGGTCGCCTGTACAACGCCTCAAAAGGTGTCATCCCTATGGTGGTGTGATATCTTTTCTTGTACCAAAACTCTACCAAAGTAAAGTGATCCTCCCAATTGTGACTGATGTCAAGGAAACAAGCACGTAGCATGTCCTCGAGGGTCTGAATGGTCTGCTCAGTCTGGTCATCCGTCTGAGGATAGAAGGCAGTGCTCAAACGAAGTTGTGTCCCAAAAGCTTCCTGCAACCCCTTCTATAGCTGGGAAGTAAAGTTTGCATCATGATTAGAGACAATAGAAGAAGTTACTCCATGTAGTCTCACAATCTACTGCACATAGAGGCATCTCAAACTCTCTACTTAACCCTACTCTCTAATTGGTAGAAAGTGGGCCGACTTGGTGAGTCATTCGATGATCACCCAAATCGAGTCGTGACCCCGGGATGTACATGTAAGACCCATCACAAAGTCTATGGATATCCCATACCACTTCCACTCTGGGACCTCTAAAGGATGTACCAAGCCTGTTGGTACTAGGTGCTCCGCCTTCACTTGTGGACAAGTGAGGCATCGAAAGACAAACTATGCTACCACCTTCTTCATACCTGGCCACCAGTGTTGTGTCTCAGGTCCTGATACATCTTCACCACTCCTGGATATACCGCTAAATGGGATGTGTGGAACTTCATCAACACTTCCTCCTGAAGTGACATTAGTACCATAGTACATCCTCTGAAGAGGATGACGTGCTCACCACATTCAGAAAATCCATCAGGTTCTTACCCCGTGGATATCTAAGAACATCGTGTCTCACAGTCAGCATGTCCATGTTGTGCCTCCCTGACTCGCTGAAGAAGTGGGGGAGTGACTGTAAGAGACTATAAAAAGGCTTCTCTGTCTCTATCCATGCAGGAAATATGTAAGGCAGAAAACTGCTCTGTCACCTCACCTAGTAGCTGTATACCAGATCTCCTACGGATTGCATCTACTACAACATTCCCCTTCCTAGGAGTATAGACTATCTTTAATTCATAGTCCTGGAGGAACTCAATCCATCATAATTGTCTCGGGTTCAGGTCCTTCTGAGAGAAGATATACTTGATACTCTTTTGATCAGAGTACATGGTAAAATGTTCGCCCATAAGATAGTCTGCCACATCTTCAAGGTGAAGAACACTACTGCTGACTCCAGGTAATGGGTAGCGTAGTTCTGCTCGTGCTGTCTCAGCTGCTGAGAACCATATGCGATCACTTCTCACTCCTGCATCAGTACACACCCGAGTCCGGACCCTGATGTGTCGTAGTAGACTATGTACCCTATGCCTTCCTATGGAAGCCTCAAGATTAGGGCACTAGTCAGCCTCTACCTCAGCTCCTGAAAGCTCTGTTGTCATCTCTCCAACCACACGAAGGGTTTCCCCTTCTTTTTCTAGGCTTATAGTGGTGCTGCAACTCTGGAGAAGTCTGGAACAAACCTTTGGTAGTATCCAGCCAAAGCAGATGTCCCTCTCACTTTGGGGGGGTAGTCTTGGAAACATCTTTTGAAAAGATGCCCCCATCTTCTGTCACTCCTTTTTGGAACTGAAAACTCAAAACTCCTACTTCCACGGGGGTAAGGCTGGCCGAATCAAGAGTGATCGGCTTCACCCTCCTATGCATGAGTTTAACCTGTGCTGCTTGGGTTTCCTTTTTCACTGACTAAGGAAAACATCATCCCAATGTTGTAGATAAACCACAACCTTTATCCCTAATATAGTCAATCTGTGTATGAACTGCGGTTTCCCGGTCCATACCCAATATAACTTCGTAAGTCCTCAACGTAGCCACCAAGAGGTTCCAATCGAAAATCTCGCCTAAAGGGCCAGATCACACCACCGTAGTAAGTGTGATTATCGAGTCTCCTCCAAAAGGTATCTCCAGACGTGAGGGTCAAGTCAATGGTTTAATTGGAAACTCTAGGTCTGGGACAAGATTTGTGGAAGGAAGGAATGATTGGTACGTATGTCTATTGATGCGGTAGCTAGTAGTAGACATAGACCGTACCGTGAATCATTCCTAGAGCCCTTGGGTCAGACTTCTTGACCGCATGCAGCTACTCTCTTCCCTTTCCATCCAGCTCCCTAAGCCTGACAGGGACCACAAAGGCGGTTGGTTGTAACATGTCGAAATGTACACCACCTCATGCTGCTCTCCTAACTCTAATTCTACGTCTTTTTCCCTTCAGATTCATCTGTCCCTGTTACATACTCTTCTCGAAACTTATTTCACACCCAAGTCTCTAAGACCGACGCCAGTTTCCTATTTTCCCACTACTATCATTCACTGGATGTATCCGCTCAACCAAAGAACATTCAACTACAAAGGTTATCTCTAGAATCTAGAGAAAAGGTGCAGGCTTAGATGTCCTAAAACACACCTCTCTCAGTAGTTCAAGCCTCAAAGCACTGATCATATCGTATTCATCGAGTAACTAAAATAATCAGTACGCCTAGATGAAAACTCAGCTACCGACATGTCATCCTGAAGAAGTTTTACAAGCTCTAGAGAACTCTCAGCCACCTACTCAGGCCAGTTCTCAGCCGCCTCTGAGTCGGGCTCACCTCGGAAGCTGAGGGGTATCTGATGTTGAAACACGTGTAAGGCACTAAGCCTATATGTGTCATCTACTAGTACCTCTGGTTATAACTACTTACTAATAGGCAGTGATATAGCTGACACACTACCTGAAGGTACAATCTCAGGAAACAATCCACATACCAAAGCCTCATCACTATGCGGACCAACCTCATGGTCACTCACTAGAAAACACTAGTAGCTAAGATCACTATCTGCTCTACGGGTGTCTCAAATAGGTGAAGAACTCTAGAAATCACCTCCAGCCAGTCCTTTGCTTCCTGGGAATCTATCTCACCTCTTAACCTTGGAGGCCTCTTCCATTGTAACTTGTGCAACGTGCTCAGTCAGTGTGCACCATCTGTCAGTGCGACTGGTGGCATCTTCTGCCTAAAGGGTGGTGGTGGTGCTGGTACACCACCTGAAGGTGCCAACATAATAAGAGGGCCCTTCACCGGAGCCTCGTCGCTCGGTGGGTCATCATCGTGTACTCTTTTGGAACTCTAACTGGCTGTCTGCGTGGAGGCATCCCGAACAGATGCGACATGGTCAAAAGTTATACCTGGTGAGATGACCTGGTTGAGCTGAATTAAAGAAAACTTTTGAAAACACACACGCAATTAGTGTTTTCATGAACTGAGTCGGTGACCAGTAGTCAGGGTCTTGGTGTATGGATATGTCGGTCACTTCTCCAACACTGGACTCCCTAAAATGAGAACCACACTCTGTACCCTTAACACTATTGCTTCAAAGAGAAGAAAGATCAGATTCCTAAGTTCTGCAGTCGAACCAACTCCTCTGAAACCAATTTTTCACGACTCGTCCCCCGAGACCCGTGCCGTGACTACCTCGAGCCCTCCTTCCATAGGTCAGGGGCTAGTGACTAGCACCAAAGGCGTAAATCCCTAAGCTGGGAAGGTATTGCCTTTATAATTTTTAAACACACACAATCAGAGTAAAAACCAGAATCAAACACTAAGTAAAAACTGTATTCAAAAAGGAGTGTTGAAAAGTAAAGGGGGTCCATAAATACAAGACCAACTGTAAAGTACAAGGAAACTGAAAACAAGTACAACTGAAGAAAGGTAAATAGCTACCAGATTGTCCAGCGAGAAGTCCTACATGAAGGATAGGTACAAAAATCCTCCACAACACTCCACATCTGTTCATCTCCTCCATGTACCATCAGTCTGTGAGGTCCACCTTCGGGTACCATCCAATATTGTCCACTCAGCCTCGATCATCGATGTCCATCATCTATAACCAACACAATGAGGTACGGGAAAAGCCCGTGCAGGGGTGAGAATAATAATACTTAGTAGGGACCCTGAGACCCCCAAGGTCTCACAAATCCAACAAAGACAAATCACAAAGAATGGAATCAACA
This sequence comes from Viscum album, assembly GCA_963277665.1. Classification (NCBI taxonomy): domain Eukaryota; kingdom Viridiplantae; phylum Streptophyta; class Magnoliopsida; order Santalales; family Viscaceae; genus Viscum; species Viscum album. The sequence continues at coordinate 601,077,378 of OY728155.1, read as the reverse complement.
GATAACCCCACTTAGGTATATGCCCATACATATACCTAAGTTATCAAGTAATCCATCTCAATCATGAGGTAAACTCAAAAGTTACTGACTCATCTCAAACTAGGATTTTTATTATCGAAACCACGGCTACTGGAGAACTCCTCCTCTGTCAAGTACAGTGGGTATGCCGTGACACCAATGTGCTTCCCACTAAACTTAGATTGCTGAGGTACTCCTCCTATCAAGTACCATGGGTCTAAAGCATCACACAGAAGTGCTTCCCATCATAGGTCTGCCGCCACAACCAGGCGATCCCCCTCATAGCCTACAGAGGTACTCCTTCTGTCGAGTACCGCGGCTCTGCCACCACAACCAGGCGTTCCTCCACCATGGGTCTACCGCCACAACTAGGAACTCCCCACTGGGCCATCCAAATCACTCCGAGTCGATTGGCTAGCAGTCGTTAAGTCTCTTCCAGTTAATAGTTCTTCGCACTTTGTCTGCTTGCCTCTAGAAGGATCCTCTCCATGAGCTACTCGTCGATACTCCAACTGTCACAAAGTCCCATGTAGAAGTATCTCAAAGGTGTGCCACGTCATAGAGGTCTAAACTCAACAGACGGTGCGTCAATCGGATGCTCGGTCTGTTAGTTATTAGCCTTTTAGTCCCGGGGGCCCGATTGGATTTGTGCATGATCCAACCTAATCGTATTTCAACTATACCCCGAGCTCCAGTGGGGTATACTCAAAGGGACCGTCGTGATACAAGAATATCAGCCTCGCTGACGGTTTGTCAAAGGATCATTTATTGCGAAAGATATGGCCAATGGAATTAAATGGTCAGTAGTGGGCCCGGGTCCGGTCCGACCCGGTTGGACTGACCTGGTCCGACCTGTTGGGTCTGGCCTGGCCCATTGGGCGGGCCAGCCTGTTAGGTTTGGCCCAGTCCGCTGGTACAGACCCATTGGACCGTCAGGGCTGTTCGGCCCGGAGGTCGCCGCGTAGGCGGCTCGGTCCGGAGGCCAGGGTCGGTTCGTCCAACACCATATGGGGCGTGGTTAGGCCCGAGAGGCCAAGTCGGTTCGGCCAGCGACGCCGTGAGGGACGCCGCGGACCGACACGGGAGGCCGGCGCGGCTCGGCCGGTTCGTCCAGGAACCGGGGTGTGGCCGGGCAGGCCAGGTGGCGGTCGGGCAGGACACTGGGTAGGCCGATAGGCTACCGGGCAGGATGGGTGGCAGCCTGGGCAGGCCGGCGGGGCGTCGGGCAGGATGCGGGTAGAGCGCGCGGGGCACAGGCAGGTCGCGGGCAGGGCGTGCGGGGCGCAGGCAGGCCGAAATGGTGTCGAGCAGGCCATGGGTAGGGTGCGCAAGGTGTGGGCAGGCCGGCAAGGCGCTGGGCAGGCCACAGGCAGGGCGAGCGGGGTGCAGGTAGGCCACAGGCAGGCCTCGTGGGGCGCAGGTAGGCCACGCGGGGCACCGGGCAGGCCGCGGACAGGTCGCGCGGGAGGCCGTAGGCAGGCGGGCCAGCGGCCGGGGGGCGTCCAGGTAGGCCGGTTTGGCGCGGCCCGGGCCAGCGCTGGCCGACGGTGTTCGGCTAGGAGCACCGGAGCACCGTGAGGGCGGTGCGATTCGCGGAGGTCACGGGTAGAGCGGCCTTTTTCGTTGCCGCCTTCGTCGCCTCATTACCGCTTCGTCACCAAAAGTTCAACATAAACAAGATCGGTGAAGGGGTCGGGTCATGTTGGTTTGTCCCACACCCTCCGTGTTTATGGTGGTATCAATTGGTTCATCAAATTAGTACGATGAACAACAATTCTTTTACAAACTCCGCAAATAATTCTTTCTATCTGAAGAAGAGAAATCGAAAAGGGATAAAACACAAAAGTAAATCTCATACCTTTGATTGTTGGGCATCATTCGTTGATGGAGTCGTGAAAATTAGATGAAGAGAATCTTCATTCGTCACGTCCGTCGCACGCTTCCAAATCCGAGCTGCGTCGACTTGTGGAAGACGCTCCATGTCGGTAGGCGTTTGGGAAAGAAGTTGAAGAAGGATCATCGCAGGCGTTCTTCATTAGAAGAACGCGTTCTTCATTCTTCATTCTTCATTGGGATAATTCTAATCCTCCCAATATTTCATCTCCCAAATATTCCACCCAAATTCCAATTGAAATAATATTAGATTGATTTATCTAATATTTCAATGGCACATAAATTCAAAATAGAGAATTAATTAATTAACTCATCTCCCCTAACTAATGCTTGAAAGGTGGCACAAATTAATTAGGGGAGTTCAAGAGGCTCTCCCTCATTAATAAGGGAGAGTTGAGAGGTTTTACTCTCCTACCATTAATAGGGGTTTAGCCTCGTGTGTTCCCCACGAAGTAACCTCTCGTGGGAGGTTATGTTCGGGTGGTCCCCAAGTCGTAGCCTCTCGCAGAAGGTTATGTTTAGGTGGGCCCTACCACTATAACCTCTCATGGGAGGTTAAGGTGTGGTGGTCCCACCTCCAACTTCCAAGAGGAGGTTTCAACTACCAGTCACCCACATGGAGGCTCAAATAAAATAAATTGTAGCTCACATTAATTTTTTTTATGAAAACCCAAAAACTAACTTTTATTCTCCACTCATTGTCATCAAAGTGAAAGCCTTCTTAAGAGAATATCGGTGTTGTGAGTTCAATGGTGCCCTCAGATTTCAATTCTGATCATCGGTTCAAATGTTATAAAAAACTGGCTCGTACGTTTACTGAATGTACCCAAACAAAACTTCAAAAATTGATTCCAGGCACATCGGGCCTCAGAATCATGCGCCGTAAATTTTTATGGACTCATAAAATTCTCATGTATTTAAGAAAAAAATTTCCATAGAATTTCCAGGTCTTTACATGGACACTTCAGATCATTATCCATTTTTCTATAATATAAAACTTTTAAAAAATAAAAAATGATCTATTTTATGAAAACTCTTCATGAATTTCAACTTGAACTCTTCTAATCCATTACTCAATATTAAATCCTATGAATAATATTTAAAAACATGGGATGAACATAAAAAATCTCAATAAGTGATATAAAGAGAAGAAAATTCGTATTTCATTGACAAAAATTAAAACTCATGAAAACCCCTTTCATAAAAACATAACATTTTACCCAAAAGGGAAATATCATTATTTAATAAATATAATTTATTTTAACTTTTTTAAATAATTGGTTTCTATGAAAACTCATTAGAAAATATAGAAAATTCATGTAGATACCTTAGGAAATCATCAAATTTAACCCTTATATAACCCTTATAGATTATAATAACCATATAACCAACTTCAAATATAATTATCTGAAGAATATAATCATTACCCAATGCATTGGAGTGATATTTGGGTAAACCCATTATTTAATTTATAGTGGGATCACATGGATCTATCTAGGTGCACCCATTATTTATAATATCCAAGAACCAAAATATGAAATAAAACATTTCATCATTCGAAAAATTGTTTTAAACATGTATGAAAATAACTTTCATATATGAAAATACCATTTTCTTTCAAAAATCCCAATTTTAATACAAAATACACCTTTATTTTAAAAAACCATTTTCAATACCAAAATGCCCAGAAAAATGAAAGAAGTTTTTTCATTTAATAAAATATAAAATCTGGAAAAGGAATCTAAAAATAAAATAATGGCCACAGTTCCAAAAAAGTCATTATCATTATGTATGTTAAGAATAGAACATTCTTTTTATCATTTATCAAACTATTCCATATAAAACATGTAAAAATATTAATTTTAAGAAATATTTGAATGAAATTCAAAATAGACATAAAATTTCCTTTATAATCTTTTTATATAAATAATATCCAGAATATTGACATGGAGAAAATGATTTCAAAATCAAATCTTTAAACATTCAAAGTATCCAATACCACTTTGAACATTTAAATTGTAATCCCCATACAAGAATACCATTTAACAAAACATTAAATAAAATGATAATAAATATAATATAGATATATAATTTCAAGGGGTCGGCCTATACACCTTATAAAAGTATAATGGTGCATATCATCAAGAAATGCGTCACTGAAAGAAGATTGAGATGAAATCCCTTACATTGAGTCCAACTTGTCATGTGTGTCTTTATCTTCCTAAATAATAAACTTATATTAATTATTTAATTTCTTAAAAATCTTTTTCAATTTTATCATCACTTTTATTTTACTTATTACATTTTTTGTAAAAACTATTTAAACAATTAAGTTTATGTCGGATGTTTTGACCATATTTATTTTATGTGTAAGAAATGACTTTTATGGATCAATTATGGTCAAAGGGGTAATTAAATAAAAATATAAAGAATAATAATAATAACATAATTATAATATTTATAAATCAATTAAACTTTTAAAACCAATCATTAAATATTGTTATTAAAAATAAACAAGTATTACATTCATGGAGACGGTACGTCGTATGTACGCATGAGTAACGTTCCTATTTTTGAATGATCATTATGGAAATAATGTAAGTAAAATTTATCTTTAAAAATTATAATTATATAATAAATACCTTGTTTTTTAATCATATATACTTATATATAGAATTTTTGTGATTTAAAAGGAATCACATCGCATTAAGGAGGTGGTAGTCCACACATATGCGAACGACATTATCACTTTTTCAGTGTGTAAAAGGGTGATAAATAAAATTTTATATTATATTTATATATAGTAAATTATTTAATTAATATAATATATATGTTTTTTATGTCACATAAGTTTAATTAAACCCATCCTTAATTCATTCTATGTAATTTGAGAATGTATCACATCGTTTTGAGGAGGTTGTAGTCAACACATCCACAAACGATGTTATTGTATTTAAAAAAATGGAAAGCATCAAGAAATGTGTTATATAAAAATTAAATAAGTATAAAGAAAACATAAATATAATATATATCATATAAAAATTGTTTTTACAACATAATTTCCAACCATGAGATGTGGTAAATGAAAAATGAACGACATCATTTCGTGTGGCGATAATTCGTCATACACGAATGGGAATTTCGTTGCCCATTTGTTGAAAGTGTGTGTAGGTTTAGGTAGAACCCTTAACATAAAAAATTATAAGTAAATTTATTATAATTATTTTATTATATAATCATGTAATAACAATAAATTAAGTGGTGGAAAAATAAATACACATTGATGAATGTTACCTCTTTTTCGGGTAACTCCTTTTGGTTTACACCAAAGGGATTTTTTGGTTGGATTTCTACCTAAATTGAGGAATATATGGTTAATTTAGGTATTTTTTAGCTTATTAGGATATATTTTGGATGATCTAAATGGATTGAGAGGCCTGAAGAAGTAAGTTTGTTGAATTTCATTTTGTAGTAGAGGGGGAGTGGAATTCTTGTAAATATAAAAATGTAAACACTATTGAGATGTCTACCTTAAATAATGTGCCATCAATAAAGATAAAAAGTATATAAAATAGGTTATATGGTCTAATTATTTCCATATAAAAGGGTTTGGACATGTTTCAAGGTTATTTAGACTCTTAATATTAAAGTTTAACCACTAAGTAAACACATTTTTACCTTAATTGTTATAATTAATTTTAAATAATTTTAGTAATATTTTTGGTCAAAAACAAAGTTCATGTTATTATAAATTATAAATTTTTATAATTATAAATATGGAATCATTTTTTCCAAATCCCAATAACATTATTAGAATATATTAATTTAAAATTAATCCTACAAACAGGATGACAAAGCGGGTTTTTAAAGTAAAAATATTCAAAGGTTTTCTAAGTTTTTATATCTAAATTCAATTTGAAATTTATTAAAATGACCTAAATAAGTTTAAATGATATAAAATTTATCTAATTATATTTTAAAACAAATTAAAAACATAATTTAACTATATAAATAAATTGGATGAAAATACAGTTTTGAACTAAAATTCAATATTATTCATTATTCATCAAAATATGAAAGTTCTCAGAAAAATACCAAAAAATCATCCAAAGTAAATTTTAATATTTCACCTTCAAAAAAGAATTTTATTTTTTCATATAAAAATTATAAAAGTTTTAAAATTTGGTTTCAAAGTAAGTCTTCCATTGAAAGGTAAGAAAATTTCCATATTAAATAATAATATTAACAGAATATTATTGTTCAGTATAACTCAATTTTGCATGAAAAGAAAGTTTTTAGAGAAACTCATTATTGTGTGTTGGGTATTCTATTGTACGTAGCATCCCTTTTAAGGTAAAATTATTATATAAATCATTAATATTAATAAATATGAAAAAGACTTATTTTATCATTACCTAGGATGTTACATCCTTCCCCCTTTTGTAAATTGTGTCCGCACAATTTTATTCACTTATAAAATAAGTATGGATATTTTTCCCTCATAGAATTTTTAGATTAAAATGTTTCCTCTTAAACCATATGGTTTTTTCATAAAACCATAACCTGATATATCACCTCATTTCACAATACTTTCTCTATACAATCAAGAACATGACCTGGTTATTCCTCGTAAGAAAGATTCTCATCCAGCTGAACTACTTCAGGGCTCAAAACAAGAGATGAATTAGGTACATGCTTCCTTAGCATTGAAATATGAAATATTTTGTTTACCTGAAATAAACTCAGAGGTAAATCCACTCGATATGAAAATGTTCTAACTTTCTCGAGTATTTCATACTATCCAATGAAATAGGGAATCAATTTCTCTTTATTACCAAAACACATCACACTTTTCCATGGATAAACTTTTATAAATACGTGATCACCTATCACAAAATAATGATATTTTCTCCGGTTATCTGTGTAACTTTTATTTTTTATTTTTTCTTTTCTCATGTATCACTGAATCAACTAAACTTTCTCTATTTCTTCCTCTACCAAATCTAGTCCCATAAACTTTAATTCTCTTATATCATCCCAAAAATCTAATTGCCATCAACTCTATCCATATAATTCCTTAAATGGGGTCATTTATATAATGGAATGAAAACTGTTATTATAAGAAAATGCAAAAAAACTATGCAAATACCAACTTTGCTGGTAATCCATTGAGCAAGAACGAGGAATATATTACAAGGTATAAATCATCTGCTCAGACTGTGCATCGGATTGATGATGAAAAGTTATACTAAAATTTAATTTAGTACCCAACAACTTCTAAATTCTTTTACAAAAATTTTATGGGAACCTGGGATCGTGGTCTGATACAATGGAGAGAGGAACTCTATCTAACATGATAATCTCTTTTAGATACTATCTGGAAAGCTACAATAAAAAGTAACATATCTCGAATGGGAAGAAGATGCAAATATTTAGTTAATCGATCAAAAAAAACCCAAATCACATTATTAAATTTATAATTATTTATAAATATCGCCATGAAATCCTTTGATATAGTATCCCATTTCCTCTTTAGTACTATAAACAATTGAAGCATGCCCTTAGGTAACTTTCATTTTGATTTAACCTACTGAAAATTCAAAAAATTCACAGTAAAGCCAGTAATGTACCTTTTCATTTCATCCCACCAGTAATACTTCTGAAGGTCCCTATAAATATTAGTGCTTCCTAGATGAATGGAAAAAAGGATAACTATGAGCTTCAGTCAAAAAAACTTTCCTCAAATATGAATCACAAGGAACACATAATATTTAATACTTTCACATCAGTAAGTTGAACAATTTGTTTATTTTCAACAATATGATATAGGTAACATTAATTTCCATCTATAATAAATTTCTCATATTCTTGGTACGTTATTAATGGAATTAAATAATTTAACACAACTTTCTTAGCATTGAAATCTATCTTAGCATGATAAACTGAAATCCAATCCATACCAATAATGATATCAAACTCTACTATGTCTAGTTCAACAAGATTCATAGGAAAGGTCGTATTACTGATTAAAATAGAAATATTTATATAAATCATAGTTTCTTTAATACTTTTACCCAGTGTTTTTACCAAAAGATATATATTACTTTCAGGAGGTGATATTCCCAATTTTATGGAAGATTTATCATAGTTGAAAGAATGTGAAGATCCAGATTCAAATAGGGTATTGGAATAATTTTAATACACAAGTAACATACATGTCACCATTTCATTTGACAACCAAACATCAACTATATTAAAAATAAAATGACCTCGCTACACCTTTCTATTTTTGATCATGAATATTTTCATCATGTGAAACTAACAGTGGATATGAATTAGCATAATGACCCATCTCATTGCAGCTAAAATATAATAACATCAGATGGCTATCAGTTACTACATTCTTTGATTCATTGGGATTCTATTACTTGCATTCGTGGGCCATGTGGCCAAACATTCCACATGAGTAACACTTCCTTATCTTCATAATACATCCTTCAGGGTGATTTTTACCACACTTTCTACAAGATTGGAACTTAATTTTCTTACCTCCAGATTTCTTTGTTTCATGTTTCCCCATATCCTTCCATCCTGAACACTTCTTAAATTCATCATCATGAGGCACATAAGATTCAGAAAACTCTAACTCATCCTTTAATAACAATGAACAACTTTATCATAGATTTAAAATTATTGTGTGGCCAATGATCTTTATAAACTTGGATTTAATCCTAAGTAAAACCGATTAATTTTTCTATTAGTGTACTGAATAAAATCTAGAATGTACCTGGCTAATATCGTGGAGTTTCCTTCATATATAGCTATGTAATATTTATCTTTTTTCCATAATTACAGGAATTTTTTTTCTATTCAAGGTCAAAAAAACCTTAGGGAAATATTTCTCAAGGAAAAGTTCCTTGAATATTTCCCATTAAATAGCATCAAGATCATCTTTCTCTTTAATATTATTTACCAAATACCACCATATATCAGCTTTACCTTCAAAATGATAAATAAAAAGGGTTAACTTTTGACATTATTAACATCTCATGACATCAAATATCTTTCTCATAGCATTTATGTATCCTTCGGCTACCATTGGGATATATGATCTACTAAATGATGGGGGATGTTACCTCATGAAATCCTCCAAAAAAGAAATTTTCTTTTAGGGTAGACCAAGTTCCACTCTAGTATGGATTCCACCACTATTTATCGCTTAATTAAACTAATCCATTACTTCAAAAAACTATCCTCTTCCGATTTTGACCATCTTGAAATGCTAATTTAGAAGGATATCATCCTCTCAGTTCTATCCCACTACTTATTCCATGTTTTATTTATGGAAAACCATTATAAATAGACATATTTTAGATGAATCGTAATTTTAATCTTCAAATGATATAACATTTTAACTTGAATATAAGGTAAAATAATTCAAGGGAAAATATTTCAAGGGAAAGTTATTAATATTACCCTAACCTCTATAGTTATCTAAACCTACCTATAATAATAACTATAAGGCTCAAACTTAAAAATTTCTAAATATTGAGTTTTATTTAAGAAATTACTTTCTTACACATTTATGATCTTTTTGGTTTTAGAGTTTTAGATAATTATTTTATATCTCATACATAACAAAAACCATAAAATAAAAAATGGACACTTCTGATCAGTATCCATTTTTTCTGCCGTATAAAACTTTTAAAAAATAAAGCATGATCGCTTTTGTGAATGCTCTTAAAAACTTTCAACTTGACCTTTTACAATTCATAAATCATATTTAAATCCGATGAAAAAAAATTTAAAAACATGGGATGAGAATAAAATGATCAGTAAGTAATATAAAAAAGAAGGAAATCGTTAGTCCATTGATAAACATTAAAACTCATGAAAACCCATTTCTTAAAAACATAACATTTTACCCAAGAATGGAAATATGATTCTTTAATAAATATCATTCATTTTAACTTCTTAAAACAAACTATTTCCAAGAAAAATCATCATAAAACATATAAAATTCATGTAGGTACCTTGGTACATCATCACATTGAACCCTTATATAACCTTTATATCTTAGAATAACCATACGGACAACTTCCAATATAATTTTCCATAGAATATAATAATTACCCAATGTATTGGAGTGCCATCTGGGCACTCTCATTGTTTAAGCTATAATAGGATCACCCAGTTCTATTTGGGAACTACCATCATTTATAATGTCAAATAACCACAACATTAAATAAACCATTTCATCATTTTAAAAACTCTTTTAAACTCATATGAAAATCACTTTCAGATATTAAAATACCATTTCCTTTTGAAAATCCCATTTCCAGTACCAAATACACCTTTATTTTGAAAACCCATTTTCAATACCAAAATAACCATAAAAAAGGAAATAAGGTTTTGTATTTAATAAAACATGGAACCTTGCAAAGGAAGTAAAAAATAAAATAATATCCAAAGTGGTGGAAAATTCATTATCACCATGAACGTTAAGAATGGAAAATTAATTTTTTCATTTGTCAGAACGTTCAATATAAAACACTTAAAAAGATTACTTTTTCAAAACATTTGAATGAAATTAAAAATATACATAAAATTTCATTAATAATCCATTTATATAAATAATATCAAGAATATTTACATGGAGAAAAATATTTGAAAATTAAATCTTTAAATATTGAAAATATCTCATACCACATTGAACATTTAAATCCTAAGGACCATGAAAGAATACAATTTAAAAAAATAATATGATAATATGTAAAATATAGATATATAATTTCATTGGGGATTCATATACACCTTATAAAAGAATAAAGGTTTATATCGTCAAGAAATTCCTCAAAGAAATGAGATTGAGATGAAATCCCTTACCCTGAGTCTGACTTGTCATGTGTGTCTTTATCTTCCTAAATAATAAACTTATGTTATTTATTTACTTTATTAAGAACATTTTTTTGGTATTATCATTACTTTTATTTTACTTATTATGATTTTTTTTAAACTACTTAAATAATTAATTTTACGTTGGGTGTTTTGACCACATTCGGTTTTAGTTTCAAAAGAGAATGGTAGGTCAACTATGGTCAAAGGGGGAATTATATAAACATATCAATAATAATAATAATGAAATAATTATAATATTTATACATCAATTATACTTTAAAACCCAATCATTAAATATGGTTATAAAAAACGAACCAACTTTTAAATCATGGAGAGGGTAGGACATGTATACACATGAGTAACATTCCTATTTTTAAACAATCATTATGGAAAGAAGTTAAGTAAAATTTATCTTTCTATAATTATCAATATATCATAAATACCATTTTATTTAATCATATATAATTATTTTTATGTAAAAGTAATCACATCATGTAACACCCCGACCCCAATTACCCAGATTCAGTGCATTATTACATAACATTGTCATGATCACAAATGATCAAGTCTCGAAAGACCGATTAGTTTAGTAGCCTTGGAAACACTAGATACATTCATAAATTTTACATTAAATAATAAAGTGAAAAACTAAGACAAAAGCTTGTCTTCATATACCCTCATACTATCCCTACATGTCATTCATAAAATACTTCTTCACATCCTTGTAAAATAAAACATTGAAAGGGGTGAGCTCAAATGCTCAGTAAGGATAACAATATAGCGAAAACTTTCATAAATAAGCATAAAAATTTAAGGCAAGGTATAAATAAAACAAAAGCCTTTTAAACATGAACTTTAGAATAATATGGAAAAGTTAAAATTAAATAATTCCATTTACTTATTCACATGTATATTCTATTAGTCTAATAATCACACGCAATATCAATAACCACTTTCATAATGATGGAATACATAATGCCAGACTATCATAACCACGTAGCCAAGGCCTCGTGCCAAGACTACAAATAATATTTTCTCAAGGCCTTGTTCCAAGACACTATTTTGTCTCATGAGACCTATCGATGCATCTAGGATCTATATCAGGATCCACCTATCACTTACTAAGTCCAATGAATTCCTCATATGAATAGGTTTAAACATAACATAAATATTTGTATTAAAACTAGCATACGAAATGTAAATACTTTCTCCATAAACCATGAATGGTATAAAAATAACACATCCACAGTAAAACATATCACAAAACCATCAATACAATATGGAAGTTTTTTTTCATAATAAATCAACTTCAAATAAGCTTAAAATCCATCAAAGGATGTTGACATAGATGAAATCAAAACTATTTGAGAGAAATATCTCTTTTTTGAAATCATTTAAAATTCACATAATTATAAAATAAAACATTTACTTTGAAAATATTCTTATAATCTTGTAAGGGAAGCTTCTATGATTTTACAATGGTGTAAAATAGCCACACCCGCCATATAAGTTAAACAAAATACATTCTTACCTTAATTTGTCAAAAAGGTTAAAAAGGTCCTTGTTTGGAAAATGACGTAAAGATTCCTTTATAAAATTCTTATAAAAATTCAAATAAGGGTATAAATGACTTTAACCCATATTCTGTAAAATAGTAAGAATGTTTTAAAATACATTTTTAAGAAATATGGATGTGGATGATAAAGAGGTCCCATTAGATAATTACGTATAAACAACCTTGGATAAGGAAGAGATTGTGAAATAAACCCTTACCTTGTACTTTTCCTTGGTCGAGGGTAGTTTAAACTCCTTTATAATGGTGAAATAATTGTTATTAAATTATAAAATAATTATAAAGATTAATATTATATCATATATGATCATTTTAACATTTCTTTGTTAATAATATCTTAGTATTATCGTCCTTTCGGGTGTTAACTTACTTTTTTCTTTTATATGTTTTGTTACATAAGCCATGTTTGTTATAGATAGGTTGTATATTATTAATATAAAGAATGATATCAAGTCCTTAAACATTATTATTAATCATCAAATGAGAATTATACTTGAATGGATATGATGGGGAATGAGTCTCATCGCGTTCGTGGAGACGGTAGTCCGTACGAACGCATGAATGCTACTTCCATTTCATTTTTATTTTCAAAAGGAATAAAAACCAAATGATACATAGGTATATTATTATTCTAGTATAATATAATATTTATATGTGTTACTTAAGTTCATTAACAATATACTTTATACGTTCCATGTATGGTATGAACGAGTCATATCACTTTTAGGGGGCGGTAGTCCGCACTTCCTCAAATGAAATTATCGTATATATATACAACATGAAACAAATAATGGTTTGATATAAAATAGAATTACATAAGCTTATATATAAAATATATATCATTAATATCATATTTAATTAGATTTCCATCATAATGGCCACCATGAGAGGTGGTAGGAGATAATTGAAAAATCATCATTTTGTGAGGCGTTTGGTTTCCATCCACAGAAACATTATATTCTTCACCCATTAGATGGAGGTGTGTGTGAGTGTAGTTCTAATACTTCTCATAAAAATATCCTAGTATATTTAGGATACTGTTTTTGTTAAAAAAGAAAATAATTATAAGATTTTAGGGGTTGGAGAAGTAAAATAAAAGAAAAGAAGCTAAGAGAAATCGTTACCTTTAATTTGCATAACTCCCTTTGGTTTGAACCAAAAAGGACTCTTGAAGAGCCTTCTACCTAAGTTAAGGATTCTATGAGGAGGATAGGGATGTATGGAGCTTAATTTGGGAGAGTTTGGATGATACAAAAGGCTTTAGAGGTGTGATTAATTGGTTAGAAGTGGTGTCCTTTTCTAAGGGGGAGGAGGGGCTCTTTAAGAAAAACATAAAGTATTATTTTATAATAAAATCATATTCGGTTTATAATGGCTCCAAAGTAGATTATTCAAAGTATAAGATGGGTATAGGTTGAAAACAACTCAACCAATAAGTTTTATACAAGTTTGGGTCACTACTTTACCCTAATATATTATATTTAACTCTTAGTTAAATGGTTTGACATTTACCATGTCTCTTTGTATTTTTTATGTTATATGGTTAATAAACATACTATAAACTACCAATAGAACCCAAAGTGGTTCATTAATGACATAAATATAATCATATAAGTCCTTTTGATGAACCTTAGATTTTTATTAATATTATATCAATTAATAATATAATATTTTTTTTAAAACTCTTTTATGTCAATTTTGACACTATTTAATAATTGATTTTTGTTAAAGTCTTAATAACTTTATTAATTCGAAACAAATTCATTTAATCAATAATAAAATGTAATATTAGTCATTAAAATTTTTGGAATTCATTAAAAGTCTCAAATTATATTTATTTGGGTATTTATAATATCAATTATTTTAATATTTCACTAATAAGGTAATTACTGCATCATCATTGTGTCATAAATAAATTAAATTATTTAATGTCTAAAAATTATAAATAAAATACCATTATGTAGGAAATATGTTTATATTTCTAATGAATATTTATAATCTAATTTATCTAATGTATAACCCTATATTAAAAATGTTTTATTTATTAAACTTTGATTTTAACTCTTTTAACTCTTCTTTGAATTAAATAATAATAAATTTCCTAATCTAATCCAAGTGGATAAAAGAGGTTCATATTTTATTCCTAAGGTTTTTTTGGTCGAATTATACTTATCCAATAGAATTATGACATGTGTTAGGGTAATAAAAATATCATTTTTACCCTTAATTACCCTATTTAGTTTTTACCATGGTAAATAAAAGTAAAAAGTTACTATTCACCAAAAATTATTTTTATATTATTGAACCACATTTTAGTCCTTGATATTAACCGTGTCTCTCGGAGTTTTGAAATTCCACTCACAGAAGCGGTAAAATTATGTTTTATGTGAATTTGCAAATTCTCCTAGGAGGTGGGTAAAAGACGGTGAAAAGTTCAATAAAATTTTTATATATCTAAAATTATTACAAACTAACTCCATTGAATTACATTGAACATATATAGTTATTATGTATATATTTTGACATAAAATAAATTTAAATAAAATAAATACTTATTTAAATAAAAATTCAGTTTTAAACTATAACTCAGTGTTTTTCGTTATTCATCAAAAATTTAAAGTTTTCAGAAAAGTACCAAAATTTCACACCAAGCTAATTTCAATATTCTGAATACAAAAATGAAGTATATTTTACCAAATTAAAAATATAAAATTTTCATTTATTAATTTAAAATTAATTCCCGCTGTCAAAACCAAAAGGCGTATTTTTAATAAATAATAACTATCAAAAGTTTGACACTTGTTTATGTCTAATTTCAAAGTGAAATTACTTACAATGACCATCATTGGATTAAATATTAAAAATATAATCTATTTATACTTCCAAACCATTAAAATGTATAATTTAACAATATAAATTATTCTGATTAAAAAAGTTGTTTTTAGTTAAAATATAGTATTTTTCACTATTCACTCAAATATGAAAGTTATCATAAAAAACACCAAAACTTTATTGAAAATAAATTCTTATGTCCCGATTCTAAATAAAAAGTTCATTTTGTCAAATTGAATATATTAAAGTTTCAAATATTGGATTTAAAAAAGGCTTCACCATTAAAAGGCGATAAAATTTTATTTTTTGAAAAATACTTCTTTTATCAGAAAAAATGTTCTTGTTCTTACATTATGTCTAAGAAACTCATAATATGGATTCCAAAATTATAAGGATTATATAAAGTTAAAAATTCAGTTAATACTATTCATAACTGTTGTTGAACGGCTTGTTTGGTAAGTCATGGTGCGCTAGAACTCGGTGTTGCATGTAGTGAAAGTTATTGAATTACTTTAAAGAAATAACATACTGTGAAATCTTGGGGTGTTACATTTTTCCCTCCTTCAATAAATTGCATCCTCACAATTTGAAATTATTTTTCAAAAATAAAAGGTTAAAAATAGAAAATACCTTTGGGAAAACCCACATCGGAAATTAGGTTAATAAAATTTAGTCTTAATAAGAGGAAAAGGGAAATGAAAGGGTCACCACCAAATTTTGATCTCGATTATGAGAACATTGGTGGAAATTAGAGACATATAATTAGAAAAAAATGTAAATATTTATAGGTAGTGATTGAGGTCATCAATCACAAACAAGTGTAAAATTTAGGGCCTTAAATTCATCAATCTATGTTGATTTAAAATACCATCAGTTCAACAAAACATATGGTATTAGGATAACACATTTTTTTGTTTTAAGATCCATTCACTAAAGTATAAGAATTAATTCCTTTATAGAATATGAGAAGAAGAAAAATATATACTTGACAAGTAGAGTCCTATCCTTTAACTAATTTCTACCACAAACTCATCTTTCACTCTAAAAGATAATAGAACTTAAAAATAATATTCTATTTATCCTATTCATATAGGGTTCAAAAAAATGAATTTATAATTCATCTACCAGATTTTTTTTTAAAAAAAGACTACATTATTCAATCTAGGACATAACGTGGGCCATTGGTAGGTGATACACCCTTGTCACCCTTCGGTTGCAGGTTCAAGTCTCGCGGCCTTGCCAGACGCGACGGGTTGTCGCCCGACCTCCGGGTTGTCCTTTTATGGAAATCCAAAAATAATATCAAACTAGGATTATCCAAAATACTTATGTCAAAACTCACAGTAAAAAATTTATGAGGAAGGTAAACACAATGAAGATCCTTTTTTCCACGTAATAACTGTTGGATCTTGAATATATAGATTATACACAAGAGGGGGGTGAATTGTGTCTTTCAGATTTTTCGTTAACTCTTTGATTGAACGAGTTCTGTCCTCTATGCTTTATCAGATTTGATCATGCAGCGGAATAATTAAAAAGCAGGGACACAAGGATGTATAGTGGTTTGGGGAACAGAAGGCCCCTAGTCCACTCCACCTACGCTCAACTCCACGAGCTTGGTGATTTTCACTATCTGGTCCTCATTTCAACAGACCGGTTCACAACTGAGTACAGGCAGTTGACACCTTTACAATCCAAGGAAAAACAAAGCCTTCTGGTTCAAACATGAACCTACACATCTTAGTATGAGAAGCTGGTCACTCAATAATAGAAAGAAAATATTTTCTTATTTTGAAAATACTTTCCAGATGTTCTTCAAAATTGCAACCGCATGCAATTGACAGTAGATGGATCATCGTCTCTAGAAATATTGATTTTCAAGTCGAAGCAGTTCTAAGTCGATCCAGTTGCTGTAGATATAGATATATAATTCCCAACTTCAGCAGTAGTAGATCCACAGTAGATATTTGATGTACAACAAGTGAATCTTCTATCGATTTCCTTCTTCTTCTTAAAATAAACAGAGCTTTGATGTTCCTTTTGAATCAGCAGAACGAAGTGCTTTTTGCAGTCTCTGTTTTCTACCTTTTTGAATAATAGATTGATCACCACACACTTGTGCCTGGTGTTTCAAAGAAAACATATATAATAAAGCATAGAATATTCCTTGCACATTTAGATCCATAAAATTTGCCTTTTGATTCATGATATTCAAAAATTTGAATTTACAGAGTAGTCATAACTTCCCTGAAGACTCGGCATAAAAAGCTCCTTTTAATTCGATCTTTAATCCATTGATAAAACGGCTTTGAATCAGTCAAAGTTGTATTTTAAAATCGGCTTTAAATCCGGCTTGAAATCTACCTAACAATCAGCTTGCTGACCATTGCATAAAAAATATCGTCTTTCAAACTTTCTGATGCCAAATGTAAGGTTGATGATGTGGTCTCCAAACGTAGGTTTGATGACATAGTCTTCAAATATAAGGTTCACAACGTAAGGTTGAACATAAACTTAGGGTTCATGTTACTTTCTTTAAACGTTAGGTTGATCATAAATGTAGGGTTGATCATCCATACTTTTCTCTTCAACATTCAAACGTACGGTAAAAGATCCATACTTTTCTCTTCAACTTTCAAACATACGGTAAAATATACATACTTTTACTTGGTCCATACTTTTCCAAGAACATATGGTTATTTACAAAATTAAGGTAGATGAACCATACTTTTGAGAAACAAACGTAATGTTTAAAATTTACGTATGGTTCTCCTTCCATACTTTTCTGATAACCCAAATGTAAGGCTCCTTCCTAACGTATGGTTCTTCTTACATACTTTGCTGATAACGTATGTTTGATTAACCGTACTTTTCTCTTATCTCAAAAAGTATACACGCTTTTCATCCTTATGCTATGTTTATCCACATAGGGTATGAACAGTGATTCCAGGACGCGCTAAAGCAGATTCTGACTAAGTAATGCATGAACAGTGTTTCCAAAACATGCTAAATATGAATACTTTAACAATAAATTCCCGTAATTTCAATAGTAAAATAAAATGTTAAATTCTTACAAAATACTAAATAAAATCATTAGAAAATAATTAAGGGTATTTGTGAGCATCAAAATTATCATAAAGAGATAGAGTATTATTCTAAATAATCTCCCCCTTTAAATAACATTATTATGTATTGTTGAAAACAATACTTTGCTCAACAATATACCCCTTTTTTATGATCACAAAACCCATAAAATAATAAGACTAATTAAATTAAATTAACTTTCAAAATTATTTACATAATGTTTTAGAATTTTGAGAGGATAAAACAATATTTAATTTTAACAAGATCATTTCAATAAATATAAATTTCTCACCCTTCATAAAAGTGTCTAGTTTTATCCAAATTTTAACCCTAATAACTTAAAATAAAATGTTGTGTTCATCCAAATTTCTCCCCCTTTTGTGATATCAAAAAGAATGATAAATTATGGATTTGAACACATTTAATGTTGCACTAAACTGTAGGTAAATGCTATTATTAACTGTTTATCAATAATTAAATCTGGAGTACTGGCATATCAAAATAAAGACAGTAAAACAAATAGAAAGAATCAAATAGACAATGGAGAAAATTTTCATTCAAAAACAGCAGTATTTACATAATAATGATATACATAGGAATCAAGGTTTGGGTGAGGTAGGCAATAGGTTCTATCTTCTCTAGATTACAGACTTGATTTCTGTGAACTGTTCCCTGAATCTCTTCATCTTCCCATCTCCAAGTTTGATAATGAGCTCTCTGTTCTCCTGAGTCATATGAATATCATCGATTCAATTGACCCTGAAAAACTCATGCATCCTTTCCTCTTTTTCTATAAACACTGACAACTTCTCTGAAATCTGATTTAACAGTGTTCTGATTAGTGGATCATTAGATGCCAGTTGATCCACTAAAAATTTCTGATTGTCCAGCAACACTGATAATGGATCACTGTTACATTGAAGATCTTGCAACCTGTCATTCATGTTGCTCATCGCGGCTATGATAGCTTGAAATCTTCTGATTAAATCAGGTGAAGTCCCTGATCCACTAGAAGCATTATTTGAAACTGATGCAAATTGGTTCTCCATAAACAATTTTAGATCTGATAAATATGTCTTCATAACCATTTCAGATTTAAACTTGTCAACTACATTCAGCATATCCTTTTTAAACATTTCAACTTCTTGCCTTGAGACTGTACTCTCCTTCATCTTTTTAAATCTCAATTGTTCAAAGTCTAAGGCATTTCTCAGAGTGACATTCTCATATTACAAATGAGAAACCTTTTTGTACAGTTCTTCAACTTCTTTCTTTCTTGAATCAAAGGCACCCTGTGCTTGATTCACATTTTCAGGCTCTGGATGATGCAGCAGTACCAATGGTAATGTTTCAGCATCAGATTTTTCTCTCTCTTTGTCCTGAGTAGGTTGGTCCACAGATTTTTCCTTAGAGTTCGCAGACTCCTCCATATAAAAATCCTCTTGAAGTACTTCTGTGTGAGCTTTAGAAGCATGCTCATCACGAACATCAGCATATTTGTCTTCCACTGGAATTTTGAGAACAATATTTTCAGGATTTTCCTGAGGTCTGACCACTTCCTCACCAGGCTCTACCTCCTTATCTTGTTTCTGTTGAAGTGTAACTTCAACATCAGCTACAATCTATTCATGATTCTCCCTTTGAGCTTCTTCTTCAACTCCTGATCCCTCTACTGGTGTTGTCCTTTCACTAACATATTCCATGGTCTTATTAATAACAGCTTCTCTTACAAAAGAATAAGAAAATAAAGCTTCTATTGTTGCCAATGTAGGGGAAGTAATTTCCTCAGTAACAGGTCTAGTTCTTCGAGATTGAAGTCCCTCCTGACTTCTTTCTTCCTCAGCATCTTCCACTTCAAAACGGATCCTTCTTGCTACATTGTTGACTCTTGATTCAGCTTGTCCCTCCTTGGACTTAGTATGTTAAGCTTGAGCACTCTCTAAGTCATCCTAAGATCCTATTGGAAAAAAAATTCCTTTAATGGTGCTCCAAAAATAGCCAATTTTTCTTAGAGTTGCAACATTAAACATATTACTGTGATGACAGTGTACTCGGGCATCCACTAATCTCACCATGTATTTTTTAAGCAACAGATTGGAAATAAATCAACCAAAAGGGTAAAAGTTCATCTAGGCATCACTTTGACAACAGTATTTTAGGTACCTTACCATGTACCTTGGGAAGTTTAATTTGATATCGCTTAATAGAAGATACATAATGTACATATTAGGGTACAAAATCTTTTCCATTTCTACCATTCTGGGAGCTATTTCTGTCTGAACAAATTTAACCAGGATCTTCTAATCCAGTTCTAAATCTTTCACCATCATTTTCTTAATAGTAGATGTTCTAAAAAAAGGACATAATATCCTAAGATTTATGCACAACATCTCCTATGTTCTTCAAATCAAAATGAAAAACTCCCTCATGAGGGCAGTTGAGAATCTGACCAATTTCTACTGACAAGATTGAGAAATCTCTGTCCTCTATCTTAGCCATCATACTATCCTCAGTATCCCCCAGACTAAGCTGTATAGATTTGAAAAAGTATCTAAGTTCTACATCATACAGAAATTCCATATTTTCACTGTTTAATGTATGTTTAAGGTTCTGAAATAACAGTGCTTGTTTCAACAGTAGATTTTTCTGAAATAACCAGTCAAGATCGATTACCTTGCCCTGTAAGATTTTTATTCCTTCGGAGTGTTGTCTCTTGGCATTGCTTGGCTCGGCTTCACTGGCTCTTTTAGTCCTTACCATATCTGTGAGAATCTATGAAGGTTTGGAGGTTAGGGTTTCAGAGGTTCGAAGGTTAGGGTTCACGAGCAGAGGTGTGGTTTGCAGATTTGAAAAGGTTTCGATGGGAATGTAACGGTTTAGAAGTCGAAAGGGTTTATGACAACCTTGATTCCCGTGTTTTTAATAATCATTACATATATTTAAAAATAAATAAAATAGATTACATGGATAAAAGAAACTTATTCTGTTAAAAAAATTATTTTAAGCAGAATTAAAAAATAAAGAACTAGCATTGTAAAATAAAATTTTATTTAAAATCAAATAAACCTAGTTCCCCCTTAATAAAATCAAACCTTACAGTGGTAATTGGTTTAGTAAAAATATCTTCTAATTGAATTTCTGTATTTATAAATTCTAAAAATATATCCTTTTTAATAACATGATCTCTTAAAAAGTGGTTCCTTATATCAATGTTCTTAGTTCTAGAATGACTAATAGGATTTTTTGAAATATTAATTGCACTTATATTATCACATAAAATAGGTGTACTTTTAAAATTCAATCCAAATTCCATAAGTGTGTTTTTCATCCACAACACTTGTGCACAGAAACTGGTAGTAGAAACATATTCCACCTTGGCTGTTGATAGGGAAACTGAATGTTGTTTCTTACTAGACCATGACACCAAAGACTTTCCTAAAAAGTGACATGTTCCTGATGTTCTTTTTCTATCTAATATACAACTTCAAAAGTCAGCATCTGAATATGAAATCAAATTGAAATCATAAGTTTTAGGATAAAGTAGAGATTGAAAAATAGTTTCTTATAAATATCTAAAAATTCTTTTGATAACAGTTAAATGAGATTCTTTAGGATTTGATTGAAATCTAGCACAAAGACATATTGAATACATTATATCTGGCCTACTAGCAGTAAGATATAACAAACTACCAATCATACCTCTATATAACTTGTTGTAACTGATTTCCCAGTTTCATCCAAATCAAGTTCTATATTAGTACACATAGGAGTTGTAAATGGCTTGCTGTTTTCAATTCCAAATTTCTTAAGTAAATCAGTAATGTATTTGTTTTGATTCAAAACATTTCCAAAATATTTTTGATAAATTTGAAGTCCAAAAAAGAAATTTAATTCTTCAATCATACTCATTTCAAATTCTTTTGGCATTAACTTTGAAAAC
Source organism: Viscum album (assembly GCA_963277665.1). NCBI lineage: Eukaryota > Viridiplantae > Streptophyta > Magnoliopsida > Santalales > Viscaceae > Viscum > Viscum album. The sequence continues at coordinate 601,055,140 of OY728155.1, read as the reverse complement.
TCACAACAAAGGGTTTTATTAGTTGATCCAAAAATTACATCATCAACATAAATTTGAACCAATAAAACATTATTTTTTACAATTTTATTAAAGATTGTTGGATATGCCAATCCAACAGTAAAGTCATTTTTCAAAAGAAAAGAACTTAATCTTTCATACCAAGCTCTGGGTGCTTGTTTAAGGCCATAAAGACCGTTAGTATGTTTAAAAACAAAATCAGGTTTTTGAGAGTTTTCAAAACCAGGAGGTTATTCAACATAAACTTCCCCCATTAAATAACCATTTAAAAAGGAATATTTAACATCCATCTGAAATAATTTAAAATTCATATAGGATGCATAGGATAAAAGGAGTCTAATGGATTCTAACCTAGCTACAGGTTCAAAAGTCTCATCATAATCTATTCCTTATTCTTGATTATATTCTTTAGCTACTAATATTTCTTTATTTCTAGTTATTGTGCCTTGGTCATCCTGTTTATTTCTAAAGACCCATTTGGTTCCTATTACTGGATAGTTATGTGGTCTTTTAACTAATTCCCATACTTAATTTCTTTTTAACTGGTTTAACTCTTCTTACATTTCTATCATCCAGATTTCATCATCTAAAGCTTCTTCTATAGTCTTGGGTTCTTATTGGGATAGGAAGGGAGAGAATTCCACTAGGTTTCCTAAGTTTATTCTACTTTGAATTCCTGTATCTAAGTCACCTATCACAGTTTCCAAAGGGTGATTCTTTAGGGTTCTAGACTGTCTAGGAAATACACTTATAGGTTCTTTAGTATCATGTTCTTCTGAACTGGACTAAATTTCTTTTATATCATTTTCAAAATCATACTTTAAGTTCTCAAGTCTCATGTTATCATTAGATCCAGGTTCAACCATTTGATCTGTCCTTTTCTCAAAGGGATCAGATTCATCAAATTTCACATGAACTGATTCTTCAACAATCCTTGACTTTTTTATAGACTCTATAAGCTTTGGAGGTAACAGAATATCCTAAGAAAATACCTTCATCAGATTTTGGATCGAACATACCAAGATTATCTTTGGTGTTCAAGATGTAGTCCTTGCATCCAAAAACATTAAAGTAATTTACTTTAGGTTTTCTGTTATTCCATAGTTCATAGGGTGTCTTTTTAAAAATAGGTCTAATTAAAACTCTATTAATTATATAGAAAGTTGTATTTACAGCTTCTGCCCAAAAATATATAGGTAGTATATATTCATTTAACATAGTTATAGCCATTTCTTGAATTGTTCTATTTATTCTTTCTACAATCTCATTCTGTTGAGGTGTTCTTGGTGCAGAGAAGGTATGTTTAATACCCATGTTCGAGAAAAAGGAATTAAATTTCTGATTCTGAAATTATCCACCATGATCACTTCTCAATGAGATTATATTAAAACCTTTTTCATTTTAAACAGATTTACAGAAAATTTCAAATAAAGTAAAATCTTTATTTTTAAATTTCAAAAAAAAAATCCAAGTAAATCAAGAATAATCATCAACTAATACATAAACATATAATTTACCAGCTAATATTGCTACTATTGAAGGTCTAAACAAATCCATATGGATAAGTTCTAAAGGTTTAGTTGTAGAAACTTTATTAACAGATTTGAATGATGATTTGTGTTGTTTTCCAAGTTGGAATGCATCACAAAATCTGTCACTTACAAATTTGAGACTAGGTAAATCAGAATCGTAATGTTTCTTATATAATTTATGTAAAACATATATATTGCAATGTCCAAGTCTCCTATTTCAGATCTAAGATTCACTTACTTTAGCAGTCAAGAAGTTTACTTGTTGTTTACACAAGGAATTTAAATCCAAAGTATAGACATTATCAGTTCTTGGTGCGTTAAATTAAAATAGTTTATCTTTATAAATAGTACAACAATTGTTAGTAAAATTGACAGTATATCCATCATCACAAAGTTGATAGATACTTATCAGGTTGTGTTTTAATCCTTGTACATAAAGTACTTTGTTGATTGAGACTATTTTTGGATCTCCAATAGTTCCAATGCCAATGATTTTTCCTTTGGCATTGTCACCAAATGTGACAATTCCTCCTTCATTTTGAGTGAGTAAAGAAAAATTCAATGAGTTTGCACTCATATGTCTTGAGCAGCCACTGTCCATGTACCATATATCTTTTCTACTCTGGTGGCCTGCTACCGGCAAAGACATTCAAACAAATTGCTTTGGTACCCATATTTTGTTGTGTCCAGGGGTGTTAGCTAGCAATGATCTGGGTATCCAGATTTGCTTTGTTCTTTTAAAATCAGTTGAATCATATAAGTCTTCTGAAACATAGGCTTTCTTAATACCACAGATTTGAGGTTGCCTTAAGAAATAGTTTTTAGCTATATGTACCTTTGTCCCACAAAAGTTACAATTAACCCTTTTAGAGCTAGGAACAAAATAATTTTTATATAGCTTAGGTTTTTCTCCTTTACTGCCAATTCCAAATCTCTCCTTTTTAATGACAGTTTTTCCAATAATTTCATTTAATTAATTCTCTCCTTTTGTAAAAACCAATGCAGCCTGTTTGTAAGATTCTACTTCATCATGTAGTGTTTTTATTCTTGATTCAAAATTAATATAGTTAGTGTTAATAGAATTGTATTTATTAGTTAATTCCTTGTATTGTTTCAGCATTGTATCTCTTTCATCTGAAACAACTTTATGTATGTTTTTTAGTGACTTATGTTTCTTAAATTTTGAGTCATATCTTTTTTCAAGCATATTGCAGTAGGCTGCAAGTTTTTTATTTGTGTAGCTTTATTCAGAACATGATTCATTATTTGAGTCAGAGGAGTAATATGAGTGTACCTCATCGGTTTCTTCCATGAAACACATGTTTGATTTTATATTGGCTTCTTCTTTCTCTGAGATTGATTCAGGAGATCTACTAGAGTCTTCAGATACACTCCAAGTGGCCTTCATATATTTCTTGTCTTTCTGCTCATATTCATTTCTTTTGAAGAATTTCTTCTTCTTTGCATCTTTTAATTGTGGGCAATCTGGTCTGATATGCCCCATATTCTTTCATTCATAGAATCTTACTTTCTTATAATCTCTCTTAAAGGATTTTTTGAAGTCTCTTTTCTTGGTGTAGAATTTTCTAAATTTTCTGGCTAGCTGAGCCAATTCTTCATCTGAGTTTGATGAGTCAGAGCTTTCTAATTTAGCTTTGACTTCTCTGCTTTTCATCTTTCTGCTTCTGCTCTATGATGATGCTTTCAGGGAAGTATATTCTCTTTTGATAAGAACTTTATGTTCATTAGCTTCATCTTCCATCTCAGTGTCATACATCATTAATGTTCCAATCAGTTCTCTCATGGTTAAATCTTTGATAGGTGTCGACTGTCTAATTGCTGCAGAGATTCCATTCCATTTTGTAGGCAGTACTCTCAATAATTTTAAAGCTTGATCAGCTTGCTTAATGGGATCTCCTAAGGCAGTTATGTTATTGACAATATCTGTCAATCTTCTATTCATTTGAGTAATACTCTCACCTTCAACCACTCTGAATGTATCAAATTTTAGCTTAGCAGTTTCATATCTCATTTCCCTAATATTTTTAGTTCCTTCATAAGAAACAGCAATAGTTTTCCACATTTCATATGTTGTTGGGCATTGAGATACTCTGTTAAACTCATCAGATCCTAGACCACATATAATTGCATTCATTGCTTTCGAATTCAAATCATATTCTACTTCAGTAGCTGCACTCCATGTTTCAGGTTTTTCAGGTATTTCATATGGAGTTAGAATCTTAGAATAGACTCTGTATCCAAGATTTTTCAGATAGATAATCATTCAAGACTTCTAGCATCCATAATTTTCTTCATTGAAGTACGGTGCTTTGACCATGGACATTCCCTCTCTTGTATCAGTCATGATTCTTTGTTGTATAATCTTTAAATTCTTCTAGCTTGATAAGGCTCTATCAGAAACTCCTCCTCTGATACCAATTGTTGGATATTGAATATACAGATTATACACAAGAGGGGGGTGAATTGTGTCTTTCAGATTTTTTGTTAACTCTTCGATTGAACGAGTTCTGTCCTCTATGCTTTATCAAATTTGATCATGTAGCGGAATAAGTAAAAAGCAGGGACACAAGGATGTATAGTGGTTCGGGGGATAGAAGGCCCCTAGTCCACTCCACCAACGCTCAACTGCATGAGCTTGGTGATTTTCACTATTTGGTCCTCGTTTCAACAGACTGGCTCACAACTGAGTACAGGCAGTTGACACCTTTACAATCTAAATAAAAACAAAGCCTTCTGGTTCAAACACAAACCTACACAGCTTAGTACGAGAATATGGTCACTCAAGAATAGAAAGAAAATATTTTCATATTTTGAAAATACTTTTCAGATGTTCTTCACAATTGCAACAACATGAAATTGACAACAGATGGATCGTCGTCTATAGAAATATTGATTTTCAAGTCGAAGCAGTTCTGAGTCAATCTGGTTGCAGTAGATATAGAGATATAATTAACAACTTCAGCAGTAGTAGATCCAAAGTAGATATTTGATGTATAATAAGTGAATCTTATATAAAGTTCCTTCTTCTTCTTAAAATAAATAGATCTTTGACGTTCCTTTTAAATCAGTAGAACGGACTGATTTTTGCAGTCTCTGTTTTCAACCTTTTTGAATAATCAATTGATCACCACACACTTTTGCCTGGTGTTTTAGAGAAAACATATATAATAAATCAGAGCATATTCCCTGCATATTTAGATCCATAAAAGTTTCCTTTTGATTCGCGATATTCAAAATTTTGAATTTACAGATTAGTTGTAACTTCCTTGAAGACTCGGCATAAAAAGCTCCTTTTAATTCAATCTTTAATCCATTGATAAAACGGCTTTGAATTGGTCAAAGTAGTATTTTAAAATCAACTTTAAATCTGGCTTGAAATCTTCCTAACAATCAGCTTACTAACCGTTGCATAAAAAATATCATCTTTCAAACTTTCTGATGCCAAACGTAACGTTGATGATGTGGCCTCCAAACGTAGGGTTGATGACATAATCTTCAAATGTAAGGTTCACAACGTAAAGTTTAACATAAGCGTAGGGTTCATGTTACTTTCTTCAAACGTAAGGTTGATCATAAACGTAGGGTTGATCATCCATACTTTTCTCTTCAACTTTCAAATGTACGGAAAAAGATCCATACTTTTCTCTTCAACTTTCAAACATACGGTAAAAGATCCATACTTTTACTTGATCCATACTTTTACAAGAACGTATGGTTGTTTACAAAAGTAAGGTTGATGAACCATACATTTGAGAAACAAACGTAACGTTTAAAATTTACGTACGGTTCTTCTTCCATACTTTTCTGATAACCCAAACGTAAGGTTCCTTCCTAACATAAGGTTCTTCTTCCATAATTTGCTGATAACGTATGGTTGATTAACCATACTTTTCTCTTATCTCAAAAATTATACACGCTTTTCAACCTTATGCTTCATTTATACACGTATGGTAAGAACAGTGATTCCAGGACATGCTAAAGCAGATTCCGACTAAGTAGCACATGAACAGTGTTTCCAGAACACGCTAAATATGAATAATTTAAGAATAAATTCCCATAATTTCAATAGTAAAATAAAATGTTAAATTCCAGAAAAATACTAAATAAAATTATTAGAAAATATTTAAGGGTATTTGTGAGCATCAAAATTATCATAAAGAGACAGAGTATTATTCTCAATAATCTCCCCCTTTAAATAACATTATTATGTATTGTTGAAAACAATACTTTTCTCAACAATAACATGTGAACACCTTCATCATGTATTCTTTTAAAACACTACAACATCCTGAATTACCATAAAACCTTATTGATTATATTCATGATCCATTATTCCTTATAGAATACTGGATATACTCCTTCTATCCAAAGATGTTGTAAACTCCAATAATTATGGAATATACAAATCATTAAATAGTTTCAAGGTAATCAAGAATATCCAATATAATTTATCCAAATCAATCATGTATTATTCCAAAATCACTACCTCGGTATCACAACCATATTATGGTTTATCTTTCTCTCAACCATATATTTTCCAAAAAAATTACCTGCTATTGAGTCAGTTTCTTGGTTCCACACAATCTCAAGTCCTTAATGAAATAGTACTGCAGTATAATCCTTATATATTCCATAATTATTATAACTATCACATTGTTGATACAACACTAAAATGACATAATTCCCTAATAACAACATAAGAACTCTAATCATTCCTCCTCATCTGTGGTAGTATTATAACTTGATTATTATCCAATAACATCATTTATGATATACTCTTATAAATGGGACATTGATTCGCATAGTTTCCTAACTCCTTGAAGATGAATCATTGTACATTTGAAACATTTTTCTTACCCTTGCAGTCACGTACATGGTATCCTTTTTCTCCAAACTTATAACAAATTCTCATTCCCTTAAGGCAAGTTCTAAGGAGTTTCTTCCCACAGTTATCACATATGGGAAAATTCTTCTTTTCCCTCTTCCCTTTATCCATCTTTCTCTCTTCCATCCTTTTCTTCTCTTGCTTCCCTTAAAATCCATAGGACTCGGAGAATTATTTACTTATCTTATTAACACATGATACTATTTCGTCATATGTTGAGAATACATGGGAGACTATTTCCCTTCTAAATGTTGGCTTAATAATGTGAAAGATATGATCCTTATTACTCTTTGGATCATACGTATTTCTGGAGTTCACATTCCTTCTATTGGGCTCCATTTCTATACAGTAGCATAAACTAGGTCAGTTTATGAATTGTAATGAATAATTCGAAACTTGTAAAATACCTAACATAAATTGAATGGTTTATGGATATAATCCATAATAATAAAGATGTTTTCATTTAGGAATTATATACTCATAAACCCTTCATAATTATTTGTAAAGAAAATGAGAATTATCCTAAGCATATTCCTCGGGAGTGTCGTAACTAAGAGTGCAGCAAGGATCGTTGTCGTGCACTAGTTCTCGTTCGAGTCTAGCTCAAAGCGGTGTTTTTAGGTTTTAACCCTAGGTACATCTGTGCAAGATCCACCTCTACCTGCTCTTATCCAGATAGGGATGTATTTCTCGGAAAACTCACAAGATCTCTACAATACCAAAATTCTAGGAAGTTCTTCTATATTAATCCTCAAAGTCCATCTTAGGTCTATGTGATCTAATCAGAGTTTATCTAAATCTATCTTCCAAGGTTTGTACTAAACTTCATCTGATACTAACTATAACACCCAGACCCTAGTTTCCCAGAGTCGGTGCATTATTACATAACATTGGCATGATCACAAAAGATCAAGTCTCGAAATACCGATTAGTTTAGTAGCCTTAGAAACACTAGATACATTCATAAAGTTTACATTACATCATAAAGTTAAAAACTAAGACAACATCTTGTCTTCATATACCCACATACTATCCCTGATGTCATTCATAAAATACTTCTTCACATCCTGGGAAAATAAAACATTTAAAGGGGTGAGCTCAGATGCTCAGTAAGGATAACAATATAGAGGAAACTTTCATAAATAAGCATAAACATTTAGGGTAATGTATAAATAAAACAAAAACCTTTTAAACTTGAACTTTAGAATAATATGGAAAATATAAAATGAAATAATTACATTTACTTATTCACATGGATATTCTACTAGTCGAATAATCACATGCAATATCAATAACCACTTTCATAATGATGGAATGCATAATGTCAGACTATCATCACCACGTAGCCAAGGCCTCGTGCCAAGACTACAAATAAGATTTTGTCAAGGCCTCATGCCAAGACACTAGTTTTTCTCATGATACCTACCGATGCATCGAGGAGCTATAGTAGGCTCCACCTATCACTTACTAAGTCCAATGCAATCCTCATATGAACAGGTTTAAAAATAACATAAACATTTGTATTAAAACTAGCATACGAAGTGTAAATACTGTCTCTATAAACCATGAATGGTATAAAAATAAAACATCCACAGTCAAACATATCAAAAAACCTTCAATAAAATATGTAATTTTTGTATCATAATAAATCAACTTCAAATAATCTTAAAATCCATCAAAGGATGTTGACATAGATGAAATCAAAACAATTTGAGAGAAATATCTCTTTTTTTGAAATCATTTAAAAGTCACATAATTATAAAATAAAACATTTACTTTGAAAATATTCTTATAATATTTTAATGGAAGCTTATAATATTTTAAAATGATGTAAAATAGCCATACCCTCCATATAAGTTAAAAAAAGACATTCTTACCTTAATTTTTCGAAAAGGTTAAAAGGGTCCTTGTTCGGAAAATGATGTAAAGATTCCTTTATAAACTTCTTATAAAAAGTCAAAAAAATGTATAAATGAATTTAACCAATATTCTATAAAATATTAATAATGTTTTAAAATACATTTTTAAGAAATATGGATGTGGATGATAAAGAGGTCCCAGTAGATAATTACGTATAAACAACCTCGGATAATTAAGAGATTGTGAAATAAACTCTTACCTTGTACTTTTCCTTGGTCGAGGGTAGTTTAACCTCCTGTATAATGGTGAAATAATTTTTATTAAATTATACAAGAATTATATACATTAATATGATATCATATATGATCTTTTTAACATTGCTTTGTTAATAATATCTTAGTATTATTGTCGTTTCAGGTGTTAACTTACTCGTTTTCTTTTATATGTTTTGTTACATAAGCCATCTTTGTTATGGATAGGTTGTATCTTATTCATATCCAGAATGATATCGAGTCCTTAAACATTATTTTTAATCATAAAATGATAATTAGCCTTGAATGGATACGATGGGGAATGAATCTCATCATGTTCATGGAGACGGTAGTCCGTACGTACGCACGAACGCTACTTCCATTTCATTTTTCTTTTTAAAAGGAATCAAAACCAAATGATACATAGGTATATTATTATTACAGTATAATATAATATCTTATATTTGTTACTTATGTTCATTAACACCATCCTTTATACGTTTCATGTATGGTATGAACTAGTCATATCACTTTGAGGGGGCGGTAGTCCGCACTTCCTCAAATGAAATTATCATATATATATACAGCATGAAATGAATAATGGTATGCTATAAAATGGAATTAAAAAAGATTATATATAAAATAAATATCATTAATATCATATTTAATTATAGTTCCATCATAATGGCCACCATGATAGGTGGTAGGAGATAATTGAACAATCATCATTTCAGGAGGCGTTTGGTTTCCATCCATAGAAACATTATGTTCTTCACCCTTTATATGGAGGTGTGTGTAAGTGTAGTTATAATAATTCTCATAAAAATATCCCAGTATATTTAGGATACTATATTTTTTACAAAATAAAATAATAAGAAGAGTTTAGGGGTTTGAGAAGTAAAATAAAAGAAAAGAAGCTAAGAGAAATCGTTACCTTTAATTTGGGTAACTCCCTTTGGTTTGAACCAAAAAGGACTCTTGAAGAGACTTATGCCTAAGATAAGGATTCTAGGAGGAGTATAGAGATCTAGGGAGATTAATTGGGAAGATTTTGGATGATCCAAAAGGCTTTAGAGGTGTGAGGAATTGGTTATAAGTGGTGTCCTTTTATAAGAGGGAGGAGGGGTTCTTTAGGAAAAACTTAAAGTATTATTTTATAATAAAATCATATTCGGTTTCTAATGGCTCCAAAGTGGATTATTCAAAGTATAAGGTGGGTATAGGTCGAGAACAACTCAACCAATAAGTTTTATACAAGTTTATGTCACTATTTTACCCTTATCTTTTAGATTTAACTCTTAGTTAAATGGTTTGACATTTACCATGTCTCTTTGTATTTTTATATTATATGGTTAATAAAATTACTATAAACTACCAAGAGAACCCCAAGTGGTTCAGTAATGACATACCTATCATAATATAAGTCCTTTGGCTGAACCTTATATTTTTAGCAATATTATATCAATTAATTATATAATATTTGTTTTAAAAACTCCTTTATGTCAATTTTGACACTATTTAATAATTGATTTTTTTAAAGTCTTAATAACTTTATTAATTAGAAAAAAATTCATTTAATAAATCCTAACATGTCATATTAACCAATAAAATTCTTATAATTCATTAAAAGTCTAAAATTATATTTATTTTGGTATTTATAATATCAATTATTTTAATATTTTACTAATAAGGTAATTACTGCATCATCATTGTGCCATAAATAAATTAAATTATTTAATGTATAAAAATTATAAATAAAATACCATTTTGTAGGAAATCATTTTATCTTTCTAATTAATATTTATAATCAAATTTATCTTATGTATAACCCTATATTAAAAATGGTTTAGTTATTAAACTTTGATTTTAACTCTTTTAACTCTTTTTTGAATTAAATAATAATAAATGTCCTAATCTAATCCAAGTGGACCAAATAGGTTCATATTTTATTACTAAGGTTATTTTTGGTCTAATTATACTTAGCCAATAGAATTATGACATGTGTTAGGGTAATAATAATATCATTTTTACCCTTAATTACCCTATTTACTTTTTACCGTGGTAAATAAAAGTAAAAAAGTTACTATTCACCAAAAATTATTTTTATTTTATTGAACCACATTTTACTCCTTGATATTAACCGTGTCTTTAAGATTTTTGAAATTCCACTCACAGAAGCAGTAAAATTAAGTTTTATGTGAATTTTCAAATTCTCCTCGGAGGTGGGTAAAAGACGGTGAAAATTTCAATAAAATGTTTATATATCTAAAATTATTAGAAACTGACTCCAATGAATTACATTGAACATATATAGTTATTATTTATCTATTTTGACCTAAAATAAATTTAAATAAAATAAATACTTATTTAAATAAAAATTCGGTTTTAAACTATAACTCAGTGTTTTTCACTATTCATTAAAAATTGAAAGTTTTCAGAAAAGTACCAAAATTTTACCCTAATCTAATTTCGATATTCGGAATCAAAAAATGAATTCTATTTTACCAAATTCAAAACATAAAAGTTTCATTTATTAATTTAAAATCAATTCCCGCTGTCAAAACCAAAAGGTGTATTTTTAAGAAATAATAACTATCAAAAGTTTGACACTTGTTTATGTCTAATTTCAAAGTGAAATTACTTACAATGACCATCATTGGATTAAATGGTAAAAATATAATCTATTTATACTTCCAATCCATTAAAACTTATAATTTAACCATATAAATTATTTTGATTAAAAAATTTGTTTTCAGTTAAAATATAGTATTTTTCACTATTCACCCAAATATGAAAGTTATCAGAAAAACACCAAAACATTATTGAAACTAAATTCTTATGTCCCGATTCTAAAGAAGAATTTAATTTTGTCAAATTGAATATTTAAAAGTTTCAAATATTGGATTTAAAAAGGCTTCACCATTAAAAGGCGGTAAAATTGCATTTTTGGAAAAATACTTCTTTTATCTGAAAAAAATGTACTTGTTCTTAAATTATGTCTAAGAAAATCATAATATGGATTCTAAAATTATAAGGATTATATAAAGTTCAAAATTCAGTTAATAATATTCATAACCGCTTTTGAACGGCTTGTTTGGTAAGTCATGGTGCGCTAGAACTCGGTGTTGCGTGTAGTGCAAGTTATTGAATTACTTTAAAGAAATAACATACTATGAAATATTGGGGTGTTACATTCTTTCCTCCTTCAATAAATTGCATCCTCACAATTTGATATTTTTTTTTGAAAATAAAAGGTTGAAAATAGAAAATACCTTTGGGAAAACCCACATCGGAAATTAGGTTAATAAAATTTAGTCTTAATAAGATGAAAAGGGAAATGAAAGGGTCAGAACCAAATTATGATCTCGATTAGGAGAACATTGGTTTCAATTAGAGACATATAATTGGAGGGAAAATGTAAATATTTATAGGTAGTGATTGAGGTCATCAATCACAAACAAGTGTAAAATTGAGCGCCTTAAATTTATCAATCTATGATGATTTAAAATGCCATCGGTTCAACAAAGCATATGGTATTAGGATAACACATTTTTTTGTTTTAAGATCCCTTCACTAAAGTATAAGAATTAATTTATTCATAGAATAACAGAAGAAGAAAAATATATACTTGACAAGTAGAGTCCCATCCTTTAACTAATTTCTACCACAAATTCATCTTTCACTCTAAAAGATAATAGCACTTAAAAATAATATTCTAGTTATCCTATTCGTATAGGGTTCAAAAAATGAATTTATAATTCTTCTACCAGATTTTTTTTTAAAAAGATTACATTATTCAATTCAGGAAATCAAGTGAGCCAGTGGTAGGTGATACACCCTTATTTCCCTTTGGTTGTAGGTTCAAGTCTCGCGGCCTTGTCAGACGCGACGGGTTGCCGCCTGACCTCCAGGTTGTCCTTTTATGGCAATCCAAAAATAATCTCAAGCTAGATTTATCCAAAATACTTCTGTCCAAACTCACAGTATAACATTTATAAGGAAGGTAAACACAATGGAGATCCTTTTTTCTGCGTAATAACATGTGAAAACTGTAGACGCCGGAAAAGTCCGTTGTTCCCAAACGAAGCTCCGGATGCGGGAAGCGAGGTCATATTTTGGAGTCGGAAGCCCGTTTCGGAGGGCCCGGAAGCCTTGCGCGGAATTTTGGAGAGCCGCGCGCAAAGTTGGAGTGCCGCGCGCAAACCTCCCGGGATGCGCACAATGCGCTGGGCCGGCGCGCAATTTTGCGCGCCCGTTGCCCGCGCGACTCCCTTGCTCGCCGGGCCCGATTCCGCGCCCGCGAAGGGAATTCTGCGCCCGCGAACCGGATTCCGTGACCGGGGTTGCCTATAAATATAAGGCGACCCCCGACGTTTTGAAGGTGGCCAGAATTCGAAAGGTCTCTCGTGCGCGCAATCCAACCCCTTCCGCGCGCAATGCCGATCTTCAGGTAACCTCCTTTCTTTCACGCAAGAAAGCCTCGGGGTTCGCCTTCGCGCGTAATCCCTTTGGCTCCTTTCCTTTGAACTAATTCTTCACCCGAAGGCCTTCGCGCACAAAAGAAGCCTCTTGCGCGCAATTGCCCCCGGGGTGCGCGCAATCCGGCCTGATTGCGCGCACCCCCCCTTTTTTAAAGTGGCCATTCATCAAAGAATGAGTCGTTGCCCCCGCGCGCTATCCGAAACCCGGTGCGCGCAATCTCAATCATCTGCGCGCAAAGTGCTGGCCCAATTGTGCGTCAGCCCGCCCATTTGCGCACCGACTCGCGGTATTGCGCGCCAAGCTTCTCTTTTGCGCGCAATCCTCCGAGGTCGCCCCCTTTGACCCCCTGAGGGTACCCGCCTGCGTGGCGCCCGATGATCCTCATCCCGGGTGCCCGCACTGTGCGTTGTCTTCCTGTGCGGCCCTCCAGGCTCGCGCGAAGTGACACGGACCCTTTGGCGGCGCTCCAACGTCCAAGCTGCACGACGCTAAACTGCCTAGCCTCCATCGTCCGCGCGACAAGACGTTAAACTGCCAAGCATCCATTGTCCAACACGACGTTAAACTGTACCACGTCCGCGCTGTAAGACGTTAAACTGCCAAGCATCTTCGTCCTCAACACACGACGTTAAACTGTACTTCGTCCGGCAAGACGTTAAACCATCCGCTTCGTCCTCAACACACGACGTTAAACTGTACTTCGTCCGGCAAGACGTTAAACCGTCCGCTTCATCCTCAACACATGACGTTAAACTGTACTTCGTCCGGCAGGACGTTAAACCGTCCGCATCACCCGATCCCGTGCCCCGCACGCAGGGTCCTCCCGGTTTGGATGTGGCCCCCACCCGCTCGTCTCTGTAGGGATGTCGGGATTGGAGTGGCCTTCGTCCACGGGGGTAGTGTCACAAACAGAACTAACTACGTGGACTTTGATCCCTGTCTCCTAAACAGGGTACGTAGGAAGCCTCTCCGAGGTTCAAGCCCACCACCTGGTAACCCCGGTCGTATTCACGTCGGTTCGTCCATCAGTGGACCCCTCCTGGGTTCACACTCGCATCGATTCACCTATGAATCTGCCCTTGTGGGAGACTGCACATGTGTATCTCCATTGTGCTTCCCCACTTCCCTTTTCTCCTTTCAACGTCCAGCATGACGTGAAACTGTGATCCACCCGTCCGTTCCATCCCCCTCTGTGCGAGGTGGTTCGGTTCAATCCTCCGTTCAGCAGCCTCGATCTCCTCGTGAGTCGGCTTGCCGACGTCCAGCATGACGTTAAACTGTATATCCGAACTACGCTGACTTTGATCGGCGCCAACGCGCGGTACGTAGGAAGCCCCTACAGGGTCCAAGCTCTTCACTCCATCATCCATCCTGATCCTTACCCGGGCCGCCACATCCCGGTGGGGTCATGCCATTTCATTCCACTCCACTTCACTCGGGAAGCCGCCCATGTGCTGGCCCCAGCGTCGGAGGTTCCCCGCAAGGGGTTCTGTCATCTGATCCACTTCTCGTGTTGATCAGTCCGATGCCGTCCCCGCAGGACGTTAAACTCGCGGCATACCCCGTGTTAAACATGGGAAGCTGAGGAAAACCTCAGGTAACACAGTTCCCCGCACCCAGCACGGGATGCCTCAGGCCATCATGCCTTCGAGAAGCCCTATTAGGGACGGAAGGCAGTCATGCAGAGTTGTAGTGTTAAGACACGCCCCCAACACCCGGAGTCACCCGGTCTCCTCACCGCAGGTTGCTGCCCCGACCAGACCCCTTGGAGCGTCTGGGCGGAAGCGGTGTAATTAACCGGTGTCCATAGAGATATGGCGTCGGGAACGAGATTAACGAACATTCTTAAATCTATGAGGGAGACCCGGATTAGGCAACGAGTTCCGAGGAGACGTCCACGGAAGGAGGAGCCGACATCCCATCATCCCGGTTTCGATCAAGGAGCAGACACCCCTGAAGAAGGGACGAATGTCGCCCGCCCTTGGAAAGCGGGACTTCGGGGCCACAAGCCGCGCGTGCCCATCCCCTCGGGTCGACGGGTGCACGCGCGAACGCGCCCTGGCGGAACAGCGTTGGAACAGAAACCCGACGCACATCCGCACCGAAACAGAAAAAATGGTGAACCTGACGTGAATCTCTTCTCCTCAATAAGAAGACCGATGGATTTCAGAGGTGTTGGAAGACCAGCATGCTGCTCGACCGAGCATTCAGTTTTACCTGCCAGGGGCTGGGGAAGGGAAATCGGGCACTCCGTCTCACGACGTCGATGGCCTGGGTCCCCCCACGGAAGGCGTCATGGCGCTAATGATTGGTTGTCGATTCCTTTTCCTGTCAGTATTAATGGGTTTTTCTCCCTGCTTTCAGAAGTCATGTCGCCCAATCCAGTGCCCGATCGCCGCCCGCCCACTGGCGCAGGGGTAGGGGAAGCACCGACGCGGCTACTCCGCGCGGTCCCGCCCGTTCCACAGCCGTCCCAGCAGCCGCAGCTGCGGGGCAACCACGCCCTCTCTCCCCCTCGGAGGTCATCCAGAGACGGGTGATCAACAACTTGGTGCGGAGATATGAGGAAGAGGGAGTCATCCCCACCAGGGACATGGCTCGCCTAGACCTCGAGGAAGCTGCACCTCGCCACCAACGCCGCCCTCGAGGGCCGCGCAGGGAGGCACCGCTGCCTACCTCGACGTCCAACCGTTTCGGGAGTTTATCCCTGGAACGCTCCGACAACTCCTTTCCCTATGTGGATGAGGTGGGAGATGCCCGGGACCACCCTATCCGAGATTCGCTCCAGGGATCCGCGACAAGGGCTCCTGTCAGGCCACGGCGACACCGCCGCCAGG
This sequence comes from Viscum album, assembly GCA_963277665.1. Taxonomy (NCBI): domain Eukaryota; kingdom Viridiplantae; phylum Streptophyta; class Magnoliopsida; order Santalales; family Viscaceae; genus Viscum; species Viscum album. The sequence continues at coordinate 601,039,254 of OY728155.1, read as the reverse complement.
CCTCTCAAGTCGAAGAACGGGCTCTCCACCTGCCCGCGCCGCTGATCCCGACTCGTTTGTCCCGACGCCAACGTCGGGAACGAGCGGAAGAGGATGCCCACATTGGGGCCCTAGCAACAGCGGCCGCGTTGGCTCAAGCCACTGCTGGCTCCAGTCACCAGGCCCCTGCGCATCCTGAGCAGGGGCACTTCTATGCCCGACCTGGATCGAGGCCCCGACCGCCCCAAAGGCAGGTTGGGTTGACTCTCCCGGTTGCTGGCACAGGTAATAGCCACCGCGGACCACCTCGCGGTAGCGCTATTCACTAACAAGGTCTACTCCATGTGGCAGATCCAAGAGGCATGGGTCACCCCACCTTCCGATCCCGGCCCGGAGGACTGCCCGGAATCATCTCTCCCCGTATCCCCTTTGATATCTGTCCCGGTGCTCCTCGCACCTTGGTTTCCAGTCCTCTTGGCCCCAGCACCGGTGTGGCCAGAGGACGCCAGGACAGAGATCATCCATGCCCCGAAGAACCACCCAGGGGCAGGAAGGCGAGGCGTCGACGCCGAGGGAAGAATGTTACGGAATTCCGGACAGAGATCCGACCGGTTTGTTTCTCTGATACAGAGGCGGAGTATGATTCGGCGACGGAGCCCTCCCCCCGATCCCGCCATTTAGGGGCAGGGGTAGGAATGCGGAACGTCAGCCTCGTACTTCCCGAGAGCGAGATCGATACGATCCCCGCTTCTCTCCGAAGGTATATCCGGAGTAGTGAGGGCCTGGTAGACCCCCAAGGATCAAGCTTGCGGTTGGTACCGGCCCCTCCGGAGGCGCCTTCCGCCTCGATCGGAGAAGCCGGAGACTTTTTCTGGGGACCGACGGTCGAACCACGATCTAGTGCACCCTCGGCGAGAACCGAAGCTACGGCAGGATGTTCGCTCGCCAGCCCGTCCTATCGTGATGTGGTAGATGGGGCACCGCCACCCTCAGAGGGCAGCCCGGGATATGGAGGCCAATCGGCCTGCTCGCCGTATTCACCGCCGGCCAGCCCGCCGGCCCGGCGGCCTGCCTCGGCGCCACTACCGGTTCCCCGTCCATTCCCAGTCGTTGAAGAGGACCAAGGAGACCTGGGTCCCGAGTTTGAGTCGTGGAGCTTCTGGACCGTCCTTGCAGAGGGCCACTTCCCTGAGAAGTTTTGGCCAGTCGCAGGACCGGACTTCGATGCACCCGAATCACTCACCCCGGATGAGTTCGAATGCTTCCGCCGAACTCTCCGGGAGACTCACTCCCGTCTTCACCGCCTACAAATGCCATATCCCGGGAGTCAAGCACACCTGGAGGATATTGGTGAGCAGTGCCGTCAAATTGACCTGGCCACGCTCCCCGCGGTTCGGCACCCCGGGTCATTTGAACACCACGAGGCCCTCCAACAACGATGCGTTGAGTGTTTTCAAGTACTCCGCAAGGTTATCGAGGGAGCCACTCCCCACGTGTATATCCGTGGATGGGGGCAGTACGCTGCCCTACGCTTCAGTGCGATTCACCGACAGCCCGATTCGCTGGGTGGCCGTGAGGGTACATCCCCAGGGACGGAAACGGTCAATATGGCTGACCTGTCGGGAGAGGGGAACGACTTGGAACTTCTCGACGGGGGCTCTCCCCCCGAAGACAAGCTGTCGTTGTATCCATCGGTGAGAGTTACTCGTCATCATAGGAACCTCCTGGGACTCCCTGCACCCACTGAAGCACTGACGTTGAGCCGAAACGTCAGCAAAGGTAAAGAGCACGGCGGGGCTATGAAGCCCGCCGACCCATCTGCCTCCATGCAGAGGGCGGATGAGGATCCCGAGAAGGCTATGCTATGTCAACAGCTCGCCGAGCAAAAGAAGCTGGTTGACCAGCTCCTCGCCGAGCGCGCTGCAGAGCAGCGGCCTGACTACGGTGATCCTAGGCCAGGACAGCAGGGACAGGAACAACCACCCCTCGATGAGGCTCTCCCGGGCAACCGTGATTATGCCGGGTTAGCCGTCAGGGGAGAGGCCATCGCCTATGGCAAGAGGGCGCGGTATGTTTCACCGCACCCTCCCGAGCGGCGTGACTACCTGAGAGACCCCGCTCGGATTCCTCCCGCTGCCCCAAGGGCCGCTCCGCCCGCCATCCCACGAGCTGCCGAGTTCGACGACCCGGTCGACGACCCGATTGAAGGGCCGTGCAATGCGCTCGTGGTTAGAGATCCTCGCCAGGACTGGAACCCATGTCCGGACGATCCGATGGCGGCACTCATCGCCCGCTTGGAATCCTTGGAGACTCGGCAAGTGGCAATCCCACCGGATGGCAAGCCATACCCAGCATGGGTGGATGACATGACGGCGCCTCCGGGATTCGGGAATCCCACTTTCGCCCCCTTCAACAGGACTGGAGATCCGCCATAGCATTTGGCCCATTTCAACTCGAGGTGCAGGCCTATGTTGGGAACTGTGGCGCAGCAAGAGGCCGCTAAGCTTCGCTGCTTTGTCCAGACACTGGAAGGGCCAGCATTTGTCTGGTACAGCCAGCTCCCCATCGGGTCGATAACTAGCTGGGAGGACCTTCGTAGACAATTCCTCTACCAGTTCAGTTCCACGACCCGGAAGACAAGTATCGCAGACCTCTTCAAGTGCAAGCAGAGGCCTTATGAGCGAGTCGCGGACTTCGTCGCCCGATGGAAGGGTCTCACGTATTCCCTTGACATGCCATTGACTCAGGAGAAGTTGCTGACAATGTGCGTCGGGAACGTCAAGACCGAGCTGGTCCCTTCCCTGATCACTCAGAATTACCCCGGAGGGTTCAGGGACTTCTCAGACAAAGCTCAACGTCTTGAGGAAGCCCTGCAATAGGCCATCCAGGCACACCTGCTGCCTCCTATGATTCCTGCAAGGAGAGTCAGCAGGGCTGAGCCCGCTGCTGTTGCCCAGATAGAGGCCCCCAGGCCGTTGGAGCTGCTGCCGGCGAGGCCAGCTCCATAGCCTCACAGGAATCCGCCTCCACGGGCTCAGTTCCCGGCCCAGCAGCGGCAGCCTCAGAACCGGCCGGCCCCTCCGCGTAATGTACCGCCACAACCCAGGCGAGATAATCAGGGTCCACCTCCTCGGCAGGCCCCTCCAGCTCCTCGTCAAGACCACGCTCCCAGGGGCCCGCAATACCTGACTTACTCATTTCACGAGGATCAGGTCCCCGGTTATTTCCGGAGCGCCCTGGAGCAGAGGATTGTGCGACTTCCTGAGTGTTGGAGGCCAGAGGAGGCACATCTCATGGATAACCCCCGCTACTGCCCTTACCATCGGGCCCTGGGGCACACCATCCAGCGGTGCTATGTGTTTAAGGATTGGCTCCAAGACTAGATTAACAACAATGTAATCAGTTTGGGCCCAGCTCCAGCACAAGTGGCGGGCGTGTTCGTGGGATCAGATGACGATAGTGGCAATGAGGACGAATGGCAGCTGGTCTCCAACCGCGGATCCCAGAAGTATAATAACTGGATGGCCCGCAAGACGATCATTCGCGCCCATGGAATCATCCGTGCGCTCTTGAATCAGCCTGAGCCCCCAGAATCTGCGGGTGCTGCTTCGGCATCGTCATCCCAGCCTGCCTCTTCCGAGAAGAGCAAACGGCGGCGGCGCAGGAAGGAAGAGCGCGCCCCGCCAGTTTCGCCACTATCCCGCACTCTCGGCGATTTCATGCCCCCGGAGATGGGGATCCCTCCCCGGATCCTCCCAGTGGTGAATGATTCGTCCGATGACAGTGGTGGGTACGCTTCGGTTAATACCGTCGAGCTGGTAAATCCCTTTTCGGTTCCCGACGCTGAGGAACACCAGGTGGACCTCCCTAGTGTCCCCGGTCGTCGCCACCGTCGGAGGAGCCGCAACAACAGGAGTCGTCGGGGCACAGCAGTTGGTACCTCCAGCCAGGCCGTACATGCCACTGAGACTAGGCAGCAGGCTCAAAACCGAGCTCAGCGTGCGCAGTCCCCCCATCCGGGGGTGACGGATTCGCCTCTGCCACTGTTTGTGGTGTGGGACCAGGCAGAACCGCCTCAGCCGCGTCACGATCAGCTCCGCCCTGCCACGAGTCCATCCCGGCCTCCTGACCCCAGTACGGTGACTACTTCCCGGGCTTCAACCAATGAACAGTGAGATGCGCCAAGCACCAGTCGGCCGCCGGTCCAACCGGCAAGGCCCGTCATGCCTCCAACCGCAGAGCAACCTCCTGCAACCAGGGGCTCGCGCTTGGCCAAAAAGTATGATGTCCTGAAGCACTTGGCCGACATCCCAGCAAGGCTCTCCATCCTTGAGGCTCTGCGCATGTCATCTGAGATGCGTGAGGCGCTCGCTGAAGCCCTGAAGAGCCCCCTCCAGTTTGAGACAGAGGTTGCGGCTGCAGAGGCCTTTCACGCCGAAACGATCGAGGACGCCGAATGTCAGGCAGTTATCTCGTTCTCTAGTAAGGATGAGGACCCTCCTATACAGGGGCACATTCGTCCGCTGTATGTTACTGGCCAGTTCAATGGCCTTGAAGTCCGGCGCTGTCTTGTCGACACGGGGTCCGGGATTAACCTGATTCCAACTCGGACGCTCCGGAGATTGGGGTTGTCTGAGGATGACTTGATCCCCTCCGACCTCAGGATCCAGGGGTACGACCGCACCGAGCAAACCCCGGTCGGCAAGATACGCTTGAAGACCCAGTTCGGTGACTTGGTTGCCAACACCTAATTCATGGTAGTCTCTCAAGACACTGCGTACAATGCTTTGATGGGCAGGCCATGGCTCCACCTTCACGCGGCGGTTCCCTCATCATACCACCAATGCCTCAAATACTCCCTTAACGGTCGAGTAGGCGTGCTTCAGGGAGATGCCTCTCCTTTTGCCTCATGTGAAGCCCGCTATCTGGACGCGGACTATTACAAGAGCAAGGATAAGCAGATCCTGGCAGGTGAGGTTGAGCCTGTCGCTATTGCGAGCGATCCCTAGGCAAGTTTGGATGACACTTACGTCCTCCCGATTCAACGGTTGGACGTAGCCATGGTCTCGACGGCCTGTGAGTCTCCTGATGAGATGACCGCGACCGCCCGTGCCAGCACCAGCGGCCCAGCAGGATTCGGTAGCCCCAATGCAGTTTCCAACGCAGTCTCTCCCGTGGAAGATCCCTCCCCGAGTGGAGAGGATGTGGAAGACGTACCCCCAGCCTTTGAGGAGGGCGTCTCCGCCACGGTCGATGAGTTAGTACAGGTGAACCTTGGAACCGAAGCAGATCCAAGACCCACATTGGTCAGTGCCGCCATGCCCTCTGAGGAGCGGCAGCAGTACGTGGACTTCCTTAGGCAGCACCGTGATGTGTTCTCTTGGGGCTATGATGAGATGCCGGGGCTAGATCCTCAGGTAGCCGTCCACCGCCTTGGTCTCCCGGCGAACCATCGCGGGTTCAAGCAGTCTCCCAGGAAGATGCACCCATTCCACGGTGCCATGGTTGAGGCCGAAGTTGACAAGCTTATCAAAGCCAACTTCGTGAGGGAAGTTCAGTACCCCAAATGGCTGGCCAACATTGTGCCGGTCAGGAAGAAGAACGGGCAGATCAGAGTCTGTATCGACTTTCGCGATCTCAACCGCGCCAGCGTCAGGACCATCTCAAAGATCTTGAGAAAGTGTTCGGCTTCCTCCGGTCTCGCTGCCTGAAGATGAACCCGTTGAAATGTGCCTTCGGGGTCACCTCCGGAAAGTTCCTTGGATTTGTGGTAAGATACCGGGGTATTGAGATCGACCCAGAGAAGATCAGGGCGATTAGCCAGATGCCTCCCCCAGGTAACATCCGGGAACTGCAAGGGTTCCAAGGCTACTTAGCCTATATACGCCGATTCATCGCGAATATGGACGGCAAGTGTAAGCCCTTTTCTCGGCTCATGAAGAAAGGTGCCACCTATGTATGGGATAAAGAGTGTCAGACCGCTTTCGAGGAAATCAAGCAGTACCTGCTTCAACCTCCGGTTCTGATGCCGCCTGTATCCGGGAAGCCGCTGATCCTTTATGTGACCGCCCTGGAACGGTCCCTGGGTGCCCTTCTCGCCCAGAAGAACAACGAGGGAACAGAGAATAGCCTCTATTACCTCAGTCGCATGCTCCTCGATGCGGAAGTCAGGTATTCCCCCATCGAGAAGAGCTGCCTGGCGCTCGTATTTGCCGTACAGAAGTTACGGCACTACTTGCAGCACCATGAGGTATAGTTGGTTTCTCGGGTAGACCCGTTGAAATATATCCTGAGCCGGCCTATGTTGACTGGCCGTCTAGCGCGGTGGGCTGTGATTCTCCAGCAGTTCGACATCAGGTATGTGTCTCAGAAGGCCATCAAAGGGCAGGCATTGGCAGACTTTCTGGATGCTCACCCGACCTCCGCGGATCAGCCGCTGGATCTAGGCTTTCCTGATGAGGCCATTCTCTCGGTCGATCATGCCGATCCGTGCTGGCAGATGCACTTTGACGGTGCCTCCCGGAGCCCCACCGGTAGAAGGCTCGATAATACTAAGCTCAACAGAGTGGTCTTGGGTATCGTCTTCATTACCCCGGAGCAAGCCGTGCTGCCATACTCTTTCCTGTTGTCAGAGGGCTGTACCAAAAATGAGGCGGAATACCATGCCCTCATCACCGGCCTCGAGTTAGCTCTCGAGATCGACGTGCCCCATCTGTGTGTGAAAGGGGACTCTGAGCTGGTCGTTAAGCAGATCAATGGCGACTATGTTGTCAGGAAGCCGGAACTTGTGTCGTTGCTGGAGTGCACCCTCCTTCTGATGGCCCAGTTCCCTTCTCGGCCAGAAATTGTCCATATTCCCCGGTCGCAGAACGGTCGAGCATATGCTTTGGCTAGCCTGGCTGCGTCACTTGCAGAGCCTGAACAGGACAACCTGATCGTCCGCGTGACGCACCGTAGGCTCATCGCCCCCGTTACCCCGGAGGGAGATCGCGACCCGTCGGTAATCAATCTCACCACGGTTGCCCCTATTCCCGGAGCCTCGAGTACCCCAGATATGGCAGTCGAACCAGCCCCTGATTGGAGGACGCCTTTGGTTGAGTACCTCCAACATGGCATTCTCCCGTCGGATCGGGCCGAGCGCGAGCGAGTTCGACGCCGCGCATCGCAGTTTGTCCTCCAGAGCAGTCCCGGCCTGGAGCAGATCCTCTATAGACGCGGATTTGATGGTGTTCTCCTCCGTTGCCTCCAGGGGGTTGAGATCCCATGAGTCATGCAATAGGTTCATGCTGGTTCATGCGGTGCCCATCAGACTGGGCCGAAGCTGTCCCACCAGATTCGGAGGTTGGGATACTTCTGGCCCTCCATGATCCATGACTGCATCGAGTATGCCAGGAGGTGCCATGCGTGCCAGGTTCATGCGAACTTTGTGCATCGTCCGCCGGAGCCTCTCCATACCACCAGGTATTCTTGGCCCTTTGCAGTCTGGGGGATGGACGTTGTGGGACCTTACCCGCCGGCGACGGCTCGCCAGTGCCGGTTCATTCTGACCGCTACGGACTTCTTCTCCAAATGGGCAGAGGCGATTCCGCTCAGAGAGGTCAAATCCTGTTCGATCGCTGACTTCATGACCTCCAACATCATTCATCGATTTGGAGTGCCTCACGCTATCCTCACGGATAACGGAGCCAATTTCCGAGCAGCCGAGTTGAAGAGGTTGTACGCCAAGTATAACATTCGCTCGAACCATACATCTCGCTATCATGCGCAGGCGAATGGACAGATTGAGGCATTTAACAAGACCCTCTCTAACATTCTGCAAAATATGGTTGGTCAGAACAAGAAGAGTTGGCCGGACAAGCTCCCCAACGCCCTCTGGGCTTATCGGACGACGACTCGCAATTCCACCCAGATGACCCCTTATTCCCTGTTGTATGGAGCTGAGGCCGTCCTGCCCATCGAGATCCAGTTACCATCCTTGCGCACTGCGGTCTACGACCAGCAAGCGCCGGACAGAGCTGCTGAAGCCCGTCTAGTCGAGTTAGAAGCACTGGATGAGAATAGACTGTGCGCTTTGCACAACTTGGAGAGGCATCAAAGCAGAATGGCTCGAGCTTTCAATAAGAAGGTTCGCCTCCGCTCCTTCCTGTAGGGTGACCTGGTATTAGCCCTGAGAGCACCGATGATCCCCGGCAGGAAGCCGCCCAAGTTGGATCCCAAGTGGGAGGGACCTCTTGTCATCCACAAAGTCTATCCCAATGGCGCGTACTCCCTAGCAACTATGGATGGTGAGCGTGTCACTCCTCCCACCAACGCTAGGTTCCTCAAGCAGTACTTTGCCTGAGGGCACTACGTCCAAGCTGCACGACGTTAAACTGCCTAGCACATCGTCCGCGCGGCAAGACGTTAAACTGCCAAGCATCTTTGTCCAACACGATGTTAAACTGTACTTCGTCCGCGCGGCAAGACGTTAAACTGCCAAGCATCTTCGTCCAACACGACGTTAAACTGTACTTCGTCCGCACGGCAAGACGTTAAACTGCCAAGCATCTTCGTCCAACACGACGTTAAAATGTACTTCGTCCGCGCGGCAAGACGTTAAACTGCCAAGCATCTTCGTCCAACACGACGTTAAACTGTACTTCGTCCAAGCTACAAGACATTAAACTGTTCAGAATTCGTCCAACATGACATTAAACTGTACCACGTCCACGCTGCAAGACGTTAAACTGCCAAGCATCTTCGTCCAACATGACGTTAAACTGTACCACGTCCGCGCTGCAAGACGTTAAACTGCCAAGCATCTTCGTCCTGCATGACGCTAAACTGCACCTCAAGAACTACGTGTGGCTTGATTCCCATCCTTATGGGATACGTAGGACCGCCTGGACATTCATGTTTCAGGCCCAGCCCCATCCTTCGGGAATTTCCATCCCATCTCGGGCCCTTGGCCCAGTTGCCTCTGGGTATGCGGCGTATGGTGTGAACGCGGGGCTATTCCCTCATTCACGTCGGTTTGCTCGTCACGCTGTACGCCCCCCATGTTTGGGGATGCCTTCCGCTCCCCCCACTAGTGCAAAAACACTTTTTCGCGTCGGTTTTTTTTTATTTTTAACGTCGGTTATAAACCGACGTCTTTATAGGCGACGTTAAAAATAGCGTTTTCGCGTCGGTTCATAGAAACCGACGCGAAAAATAATTCGCTTATGAGCTTCGGCGTCGGTTTTTTATAAAACCGACGCCGAAGCTACATGTAGACATTATTTTCCGCGTCGGTTCATTAAAAAACCGACGCGGAGAATATATTCGAATAGGTTTTCCGCGTCGGTTTTTAGAAAAACCGACGCGGAAAACCGATTGGAACAGGATTTTCCGCGTCGGTTTTTAGAAAAACCGACGCGGAAAACCGCATTCAACCGGATTTTCCGCGTCGGTTTTTCTAAAAACCGACGCGGAAACCCGCTTTCAACCGCGTTTTCCGCGTCGGTTTTTCTAAAAACCGACGCGGAAAACCCTTTCGGCGTCGGTTTTTAAAAAAACCGACGCCGTAAATAATTTTTTTTTAAAATTATTCGGCGTCGGTTTTTAAAATAACCGACGCCGTAAATTTTTTTTTTTTTTTAAATAAAATACATATATTTTCTCCTCCAAACAAATCGGAACCCTGAAAAAAAATAACGAAGTATACAAAAACAATTAAACAGCTTTAACAGAAGTACTTCAGAAAACTCAAAGTAAAGCAGAATTAAAATACACGTACCTACATGGTGCATTTTCTTAATCTAACCATACTCAGTATCAATCATTGTAAGTTTCCTCCCATAGATAGCACCAATCCTGTCAAAACAGTAATGAAACGAGTGAAAAAATCAATCCAAGTTATTAGTGCAATGAATAAACATTAAATGAAAATGTGTAATTTATTTGAATCATTCATTTTTTCACAAAGTAAATTACCAAAATGAAATGATCAAAATTCCAGGAACACTCAGCCGATGCAACCTCTTCCTCACCTCCCCCACTGAAGATGTTGGGGGTGTCTTTTCACCATAGAATCCCCACCACCCCCAACCTCAGGTTTTTATATTTGCTCTGTATAGACGTGCATTACCTATTCACTATTGTTATTTGTTTAAGTTATGGAATAACAGAGAAATAAATTTGAGTGCAAAAAATAGGTTAGAAAATTGAAATCAAATGCAGATTGAAGATACATAAAGAAACATACCTTAAAAATTGACGCCTTCTATTTTATCTTTGTGCAAACCCACTAAGCGTTGTTTCAGGTATTATGTGATATGCTTCTCGGCAATCATTTTTCGATATTTATTTGCATAAAAAATAAAAAGGCCTAGAAGATATTGCTGTGCATTCAAGGGAGACAATTTTTAGTGTTTGTGAATGTTATTTCGCTATACGAATCTCTATGTTCATGATCCAAGTACCACCCTACAGATTTGTCACTGTACAGACAAATGATTTTAAGAAATAACAATGAAAAGAAATATAATAACTAATTCTGAATTAAAATACACGTACCTGAAATATACGACATGCTTATTGTTGGTTATTGTTGAAGGATTCATTTGATTATTAGTAGATTCAATAAAACAGTTTTTGCAGAGGCACTTGAGAAAACTCAGTAAATCAGAATTAAAATACACGTACCTGAAATATATGACATGCTCATTGTTTGTTATTGTTGAAGCATTCATTTGATTATTAGTAGGTTCAAACACCTAATATATCATAAGAGTTAGTTTTTTAAACCCATATATAATATTATTTATAAATATTAGTATACATACCTCAAATCTTAATCAGACTTAACAAATAGTCCGCAAAAGTAGATTGAATATGAATCATATCAGATTGAGAATATGACTGTGAATCATTGAATACCTACAATAATATTGAATGATATGAAATTAATAAATAGAAGAAAGTGGATGAAAATATATAAAAAAGTTAATACAACTAACCTTATGAAAATCAGTAGTTTCCCCAGTTGTGATTATCTCGTACATAAATCGTAGAATATAATAACCACATTCAACGCTTCCATTTTGACGATGACACTGCAGTTATAAAACATTTAACTAATAATGAAACCCAATATATAACAAAAATATAAAAACTAATTACCTGTACTTCCACATATTTGATTTTCGTTGGTTTCTTTTCATTTGTAAAATGTTTCCATGAACTGCATTGTTTTATATAAGAACTAATAAAACTTGTGTAAACAATTAAAATTAAACATAACAAACTTCTAAAAATAAAAAAACAACTTACCTGTTTAATAAGTTGGAAAACGTTTTACGCACTTTTCCTAATAAAGAGCAAAACCAATATAAGGTGCATTCATTTGGGCAAAATACACCTAACATCCAATGCCCCCTATAATACAAAAAGTTCATAATTAATGACATTATAATGATCATGAGTTCAAAATTATGTTGATATTCTTACTTATCAACAAATGGCAAAAACCAGCACTGAATCTCTGTTTGTGATAATCTCTCGGATATATATTTAACTTTGTCATCATTTTTCACATGTTTGACTTCCGAGGAAATGTACTCTGGATCTATAAAGCTATAAATGCTTGTAGTTTCATTTTGTAAAAGAATCCTGTATAGATACCTAATTTAAAAAGAAAACATAGTTAGTCAATGACATAACAATATTTTAGTAAAGAAATAGCAATTCAGACGTCAATTTACTTACATGGAAAACAACTGCACCACATTCAGCCCGATCTCTTCAAAATTAACTAAATTCATGATATCTTCTTTCAATATTCTCAATTTATAATTTCTTCCACATATATCGGGCGTCATCCGAAACTCATAGATAAAATTCAAGGAAGAAGAGCACTGAGATAATCTTTTCAACCCAGAAGAAATATCAGAAGTATCTACAGCCGACTGTTTTTGAACATTTTGCTGCATTTGTACAGTTTCTTTTGCTTTCAGATATTCCTATATAAGTTAAATGTCAGAAAACATTATAAGTAATTTGGAATCATTTCTAATTACTAGTTAAAAAAACTCATACCTCATGTGAAATATAACGAAGAAGTGCAGTTGGCCAAAGTAAAAAATGGCCCATGCATTCCCCAACACTGGTGATCTCCGCAGTAGGAAATGGTAGTAGAGCAGTAGGATCTATAATAAAAAGTACTGATACTCTAACCTGACCCATCTGCATAGGCTGATGATGTACCGAGTCCCCCAAAAAATACACTTGTCCTAACGCAACAATATGTACATGAGGATCTCCCGCAAACAACTCACAATATAAGGTTTGATCCGATGGAGGAGGTGGAGGCTCAAAGTTAGCAGGTGGGGCAGGGTAGTCAGGGTGAGCAGGCTGAGAAGTCAGAAAAATGAAAAGGGTATATTAGTGTTTAAAATTTTTAACATAGAAAAATTGATTAAAAATTAAATTAAATAATATACCTCAAATGGTTGCGCAGACGGGGCAGGGTAAGCAGATGAGGCAGGGTAGTCCGGGTGAGTTGGCTGAGAATGTTGAAAAATGAAAAAGTTATATCAGTGTTTATAATTTATAAAATAGACAAATTGATGACATTAAATAATATACCTCGGAAGGCTGCCCAGACGGTGTTGGGTAAGCATATGAGGCATGATAGTCTGAGTGAGTAGGCTGAGAATGTTGAAAAATGAAAAAGTTATATCAGTGTTTATAATTTATAGAAAAGAAAAATTGTTAACAGTAAATAATATACCTCGGAAGGATGAGCAGACTGTGACTGTCTTGCCAAGTGTTCTAATAAAGCCTTCTGTACTGCTGCTTGAATTTGATCACCCATAGACCGTTTCATATCCTGCAGCTCTTCTTTTAAGGATTCAATTTCCGGGTCTCTTGGTTGCTTACTCTTACCAAAAACCTTCCGAATACTAACACCCGCCTGATATCCTCTAACACGGCCGGGGTGTTCAGTCTTTCCCAAAGCAGTGGCTAGGATATCCATCCTACCCTCAGGGATAAAAGAGCCCTGTGTCTCTTTCTCCTGAAGTTCATCCTGAAATGAAAAATAAAAAATTTATATTAGTGTTTATAAATTATAAAAAAGGAAAATTGTTAACAAAGAATTAATATTTACTTACAATTCTATCAGCCACTTGATGAGCTTCGTCTGTAAGATATTGTTCATTTTTTTTTCTTCTTGCTCGTTTCCATTTCTCATGGCGAGTGGGAGGAGATGGAGGACCATACTGGACCTCTTCTGAACCACTACTTGATCGAGCTCTTAATGCTTCAAATTTTTCTTCAATAATTTTCTGCTCCAAATACGAGTATCCTCCACGTGATAAAGTATGAGGGTATACGTTTTTCAACTGGATCTCCTGATGAGATCTTCTGGAGGCCTGTTACATAAAAATAAACACATTAGTAATAAGGAAAATATAGCATAAATTTTAAAATATAAAACAATTACAATACCTGAAATTTCTCTTCCTGACGACTGTCAACAAATCGCTTCCATGTTTCTTCATCTATATATGGATACTTAAGACATGGGCTTTCAAACCTTCTCTTTCCAAAAACATAATCTTTCGTCAGTTTGTTTTTAAAATCTCTCCATCGAACCGCCGCTAAAGAGAGATGTCTTTTCCTAATTTCTTTGGTTTCCTCAAAATTGAATGTCATCTGTAATTGAAAAAATAAAATATGTCATTTAAACTATATAATATTAAAAAAATGAGATAAAATAAATAAATAAAGATATTTTACCGTCACGGCCTCCCAAAGTTGTTGCTTCGCCGTCCTGTCCACTGACTTCCAATCAGGATATAAAATACTAATCCTGCAACGGCTCTGCATCGCTATATAACTGACAAACTGAACTGCATTTGGGCCAACTGCATTATTATTATCATCAAAACGGATGTGTAATTTGTTATCATCACGAGCGAGTGATAGTTTTGGTAAACGTGTAATACCACGTTTACCAACTAGAGAACTTGATTTTTCAGTAGTAACTGGAGAAGTCTCCTCCGCCGAGGACGCATCAGTAGTCCTGCAATTTTTTTTAATAAATTAACAGTTTTATTTCATTAAATATGTATATTACTGAATATTTAATAATATGTCAAAATAGATATACCTCGGTAACTGCTCATCTCTATCTGTATTTGACATTGCTACTAGAAAGTGTAATGAAATTTTGGGTACCTGCATATCATTAGAAAACTGAATAATTAGAAACAAGGAAATGAAAAATAAATATGTAAAAATAGAGGCATGCATTTGTAAGTTTTAAAAATAGACACAAAATATAAATATTTACCAGAAAAATTAGGAGACTAATTTAGTGTTTTCCCACGTCCCTTCATCATGATCGGTACGTACTGCATGCACTATGTCTGTCTTATATTCATTGTAATCATCTGAAAATTGCATAATAGATGAATAACGCTCATGTAAATCACTAGCATCATCAGAATCATCATCATCACCCAAATGATATCTTTTCCCTTGCAAAACAACTGACCACTGATCATTCGACGGATCAATGACATAAAATACTTGTTTTGCATGTGTCGCCAAGATAAATGGTTCCTCATTGTGATTAAATCTTTTCAAATCAACCAGTTTAAACCCATATTCATCATGTTTCACGCCACTATTACTATCAACCCAATTGCACTTAAAAATAGTGACTCGAAATTTAATATAATCAATTTCCCATATGTCTTCAATAACTCCAAAATATGATGTTGATGCAGAAATTGGGTTTTTATCTTTGGCACTCGAAAAATGCACTGCTTCAGCGAATACCATCACACCACTATTCTGAACGGTACTCTTGTCATCCAGGTTTTTTGTGTAAAATGTGTAGCCATTGATATCAAAACCAGACCAAGTGATCACATTAAAAGATGGTCCCCCTGATAACCACTTCAATGTTTCTGATACAGATATATCTGAGGTGACTTTCTCTTTAAACCATGAAACAAATGTCTTCTTATGCTCAATCATCAACCACTTTTCATTTCTTTTCTGATATCGTAACTTTAATTCAGCAATATGTGAGGATATATATGGTTGAACCTCATCTGTGTTGTTCAAAATGTATAAATGTGCTTGCATCACTTCATCACGTGGAATGAACTTTACCTTTAAGCCTCGAACCCCTCTACCTTCTCTGTCAACTGTCATATGTCGAGATAGAGGGAGACCAATATGCTCCACTTCATTCAAATAATCAGTACAGAACTCAATCACCTCTTCTGATACATATTTTTGAACAATAGAGGCCTCTGGTCGATAAGGATTTTTAACATATCCTTTCAAAATTTTCATATATCTTTCAAAAGGATACATCCATCTTAAATAAACAGGCCCACACATTCTTATCTCACGCACCAAATGAACCAATAGATGAACCATTATATCAAAAAATGTGGGTGGGAAATACATTTCTAGTTGACAAAGAATAAGAGTTGCTTCATTCTCCAACAAATCTAACAAATTTTGATCAACGACTTTGCTACAAATGGATTTAAAGAAATTACATAACCTGATGATTGTCTTCCTGACAGCTTTCGGTAATATACCACGCACTGCTACTGGTAGAATTTGTTGCATTAACACATGACAATCATGTGATTTCATACCTATTAATTTACAATCCTTCAATGACACAAAATTACTCACATTTGAAGAAAAACCACTGGGTACTTTAATACCATGAAGACACTGACAAAAATTCATCTTTTCAATCTTGCTTAATGTGTGACAAGCCGGAGGTAAATATGTTCTTTTTCCTTTCACAGCGGGAGCTAACTCCAAACGTATTCGCATTAACATCAAGTCCAATCTAGCATGTAATCCATCTTTTGTCTTTCCTTTTATGTCTAACAAAGTTCCAATCAAACTATCACATATGTTTTTCTCAACATGCATAACATCAATGTTATGTTTTATCTCTAAAAATCTCCAATAAGGTAGTTTGAAAAAAATAGACTGCTTCTTCCAGATATGTTTTTGTAAACCAGAACTTTTTCTCTTTCCGAATGTTGAATCAATATCTTTCACTCTGTCATAATATTCTTCAGCTGACAATGGTTGAGGGGGGAGGTTGTATTCTTGTAAACCGTTAAATGCTTTTCTCAATCTACGATAAGGATGATCAATTCGCAAAAATCTTCGATGTCCCATGTACACTGTCTTTCTTCCATTCTGCAATTGATAATATGAAGTTTGTTCTTCACAAATTGGACATGCTTTATGTCCCTTAACACTATATCCAGATAAGTTTCCATACGCAGGAAAGTCGTTTATAGTGAACATTATCATAGCACGCAAAAGAAAATACTCTTTCTTGTATGCATCGAAAACTGTAACACCTTTCTCCCATAGCAGTTTTAAATCCTCAATCAATGGTGTAAGATACACATCAATATCATTTCCTGGTTGTTTTGGTCCAGAAATCATCAAGCTCATCATAACATATTTTTTCTTCATACATAGATGTGGGGACAAGTTGTAAAGTACCAGCAAAACAGGCCATGAACTATGTTGGCTACTGAGGCTCCGATATGGATTCATTCCATCAGTACACAATCCCATTCTGAGATTTCTAACTTCACTTCCAAAATCATGAAATTTTTTATCAAAACTCTTCCACTGTGGTGAATCGGCCGGGTGACGTAAGTTACCATCAGAAATGCGCTCATCTGAATGCCATCTTAACCTTTTTGCATCATTTGAATTTGCAAATAGACGCTTCAAACGAGGAATAATTGGAAGGTACCAAAATGCTTTAGATGGAGTTTTGATTTTGGTACCTAAAAATAAACCAGAATTGAATTATCAGAATTGTTTGAAAAAAATATTGGATGATATCATTGGAAAGTAAAAAAATTGATTTTTCATAACGTTACATGACATCACCTGAAAATGAATCTGAGTTGACTTTCTCATCCATCTTATAGCGCGATGTTCCACATGTAGGACAACTTGATAAATGTTCATTTTCTTTCCTATATAGTACACAATCATTGGGGCAAGCATGTATCTTTTTATACCCCAATCCCATTGGGCATAATATTTTCTTCGCCTCATAATTGGAATCTGGAAGCCCATTGCCTTCTGGAAGAAGCTCTTTTAAAAGCTCAAGTAAACTGGAGAAACTTTTATCACTCCACCCATTTTTTGCTTTTAAGTTAACTAATCTCAAAACTGCTGATAACACTGTATATTTACTGCAACCTGGGAATAATGGTTTCTCAGAATCTCCATACAATCGTTCAACAGTTGGTGTTTTTTCGATGGTTTCAACACCTAAATCATGAATTAATTCTTCAATACGATCCTCTGCCTCATTATGAATATCGTCATCAACATTGGATGTTGAATTTTCAGTTCTTTCACCATGCAAGATCCAACGTGTATAATTAAGGCTAAAACCATAACAAATGAGATGATCTTTGATTTCTCTGAAGTTTAACTTTCTCATATTTACACACTTCACACATGGACAGAAAATCAAATCAATATTTTGATTATGCCGTTTAGCAAATTCCAAAAAATTGTCAACTCCTCTTTCATATTCACTAGTAGTTCTTCGTAGATAAATCCAATTATGATCCATTAATACCTGATATCACAATATAATTGATGAATATATTAAAACATAAAAACATTTAAATATCTATCAGATAAATTGTAAACAAAAACATATTCCATAAAAACTATTGATAATCAGATAAAAGACATCAAATATGAAACACGTTTACAAATATAGTAAACAGTTAATTTTAATATTATATACATGTGTGTTATATTGAAATACAAGGACAAAATGGTTAAATCAAAGGTTTCATTTTTTGAAAATAAAGTTCCATGATATAAATATTATATGAATGACATACAAGATAATATGATTTCTCACTATAACTACTATTGATCACACTATATTTATTTTTTTATTCATTTGATGTAACATGAATGAATCATGGAAAACTTAATGTGAAAAATAGTGCAATAACTATCCTTATTTAAAACAATGTGTATTAAAACACACATGTGGAACTCGATTAACAAAACTACTTGTGGGATTTGAAGAGTCATTAAAACTATTCAAAAGGGCTCCATATGGTTGGCCTAACTATGGGGGATAGACCTATAGCTACAAATATTCATCCACCATCACCCCAATATTAAGTGAACCCCCAAATAGATTACACATCATTGGTAATTCAATCATCATTTTTATATCAAACACATAAAACCAATCAAAATCAATATCAAAATCCAACAATAAATCCTAGAATTACATAAACACTCAAGGATTCAAATGGAAAAGATATTATGACACTTTTCCCAATGTGTAGCACTAGATTTTTTATAACCTATATCCATAATAACATTATAATGCCAAATAACAAAGGGAACTTGGAAACCCAAACCCTCTGAAAAATCTTGGTTTTGATACCATTTTCATGAACCAACCCAAGATATCTATCCATTAAACACCTAAACTAGACCATGACATACTTGAGGGGAGTACCTAATCCTCATAGACTAACAATAAGCATTATAGGCATCTAAAACAATCACTAGGTATGATTTCACCCATTAATCATAGTGTAATTAACATCATATTTCTATCAGAAATCTGAAATGACCTATCCATAGGTTATACATCAACACAAAATTTGAATCAGTAGAAATAATATAAAGAATAACTATAAATAGATATAAACTAATTCCCTCAATACACTTCATCTCCTAAATCACCTAGTCCTCACAAAAGTAATTCAATACACTTTTAACCATAATTTTAAGTAGTAAAAACATCATTTAAATGGAAAAAATTTACACATATTCTATTTAAATAAATCCGTAAAAAACCTATAATAGGCACACTTGGGATAATTTGATAAGTAAAACAATAACTGAGCTCAAGTCCCCACTAATCACTAACCCAAACTGAAACAGAATGCATCCTAAGAGGGAAAAAGAACTGGATAAGATCCTAAAACTGAAATGTAGATAAACATGAGTATACAAATACTAATTAGGCCACTACTCACCTTACAAAATTTCTAACTTTTAATTAAAGCCCCTTTTAATCTAGTTTGAAATAAAATAAAATAAAATCTTACATAATTATTTAAAATCCAACATAATATAAAATCTTACATAATTATTCAACCCGAATTGAGATGTTAAATCCAAACTGCGACCGGTATAATTACTTCCAAAAACAAACAATATCAAATCTACACCAACAATGATAATACAAACAAAAAATAATGATAAATTACAACTAAAATCTAACCAATAATCCAAATCACGCAAAATAGGGTTATTGATAAAGAAATAAACAATGGGATATGAAACAAGAGATAAATAGGAAGAACACATACCCAAAATCGTGCAGACGACAAAAAACCTTCAACAATGGCCGTTCAAGATCGCAAATCAAGTTCGAAGGTCGTCGGGAGTCCGAAGCGCCGCAGCGGAACTCGATTTCGACGGACGAACAAAATGAGGGTTTCTGTCCGTGAATATTTTTAAAAGACTTTTCGCGTCGGTTTTCATTAAAACCGACGCGAAATATATTTTTTTTATGAGTTTCGGCGTCGGTTTTCATGAAAACCGACGCGGAAAATATAGTCGAAGAGGTTTTCCGCGTCGGTTTTTCTACAAACCGACGCGGAAAACCGATTAAAACAGGATTTTCCGCGTCGGTTTTTAGAAAAACCGACGCGGAAAACCTCTTCGACTATATTTTCCGCGTCGGTTTTCATGAAAACCGACGCGGAAAATCCGGTCGAAGAGGTTTTCCGCGTCGGTTTTTAGAAAAACCGACGCGAAAAAAAAAACATAATTATTTTTGGCGTCGGTTTTGTGTAAAACCGACGCCAAAAATTCCCCGCATATACTATTCGCGTCGGTTTTTAAAAAACCGACGTTATTACGACGACGTTAAAGCCCGTATTTCCACTAGTGCCCCTTTCTTTTTTCGTCCTGCATGACGTTAAGCTGCACTTCAAGAACTACGTGCGGCTTGATTCCTATCCTTATGGGATACGTAGGACCGCCTGAACATTCATGTTTCGGGCCCAGCCCCATTTCCCGGGAATCTCTATCCCGCGTTGGGCCTCTGGCCCGAGTTCCCCTCCTTTTTGTGCGAGGCGCATGGCGTGAGCGGGGGATTATGTCCTCATTCGCGTTGGTCTGCTGGCCGCGCCGTACGCCTCCCCCGTGTGTGAGACTACCTCACACCCCTCATCGTCCTACATGACGTTAAACTGCCTCTCGAGAACTACGTACGGATTGATTCCCATCCTTATGGGATACGTAGGACCGCCTGGACGCTTGTGTCTCAGGTCCAGCCCCGTCTCTTGGTTGATCACGGGGATCTGCTGTCTTTTGGTTGCTCTCAGGATGAGTCCTCCGACCCTTTCCGGTGATCTGTTAATATGTTTTGGGTACTTCGGTCTATGACTCGTGGTGTCGGATTCAATCCCGACAAGTCCTGTGTTTCTTGTCGGGCCGCGCGCTTCCTCTTGTTCGAGCCTTCACTCAAAGGGATCCTCGTTAGCGGTTTGGGTACGATGCCTCAGTGCTCTCCTACCGCTCCGGGTCGATTTACCGGCGGGTCCTGGGCCGCAAATCGATATGAATCCTGCGCTTGAGCGGTTGATGCTCGTTTGCTTGCCCCGTCCTAGGCTGACGCGATCGGATGTTGTGTTGTGAATATGGTCAGCGACATCCTTGATCGCCATGTCGGCTCTTTTAGGCTCTGAACATTGGTTGCGCAGTCCTCATCACACTCCGCCTTTGTGCGTTGTAGTGGAATCTCGACACTCTCTTCATACTGACCTATGGTACACCTTTACACGTTAGGCAGGCCAACCAGGGTAATGGTGTCTTTCGAGGCTCCCGCGATCTGAGCACCAAGGATATATGCTGATGTCCTCCCTAAGGGCCATGTGTAGCTGGACCCTCGTCCCCATAAGGAGGAAGGAGTCGCCTGAAAAATCGCGTTCTGGGCCCAGTATAGCTGGAGGCTAGCATCTCTGCCCCTCGGGTGATGGACATACGCAGGCCCCTATCCCAGGATCCTTCTCCTGGAATCGTGCGTGACCACAGGGCTGGGTATGTTCCCACCTCCACTGAGTCCGCCATATCGCAATAAGCGGGTTCCTCCATGGTCCGAACCACACGACCTTAAACTGTGTTGTCCGGTCCTACCACACGACCGTAAACTGTGATCGTCTTGGCCGCCCGACGAGAAACGGCACTACATAGTGATGTTCTCCTCAGGGGACACTCATGTTGGGCGCTGGTTAATAACCACGCCATTTATCAATGCCTAACATGGCTTGATTATTGTGGCGACGCCAGAGATTTCTTAATCACAGGCATGTCGCTGCACAAAGAAAAACCATCCACCTTTAAGGACAAACAAGAAATATCAAATGCCGCTTCTTCTGGGTGCGAGGGCCAGACCCGCACCCCTCCCCGCGCTGGTGCCCGATTGTGTTGCGCCACGCTTCCAGAACTATGTGTGGCTTGATTCCCATCCTTATGGGATACGTAGGAACGCCCGGATGATTGAAACTTCGGGTCCAGCCCCCCACCTCTTAGAGATTCCCCCTTCTCTGGGGAATCCGCCGCCTTCGGGTCACCCTCAAGGCGTGTCCCTCGACCCCTTGCAGTGGTCCACCGGTGTCAAGAGTACTCTGGTTTATTGCCAGGAGGGTCAGGTTCAGCTTGGTCAGGTTCCTTCCACTTTTCATGCTTCGTGCTCCCTTTCATTCGGACCCATCGCCTACGCCCAGGGTGGAGCCCCCTTGAGCGGTCTGGACACAATGCCTCAGTGCTCTCCCACCGACTCGGGCTGGTGCCCCCAAGGGCCTCGGGTAGCAAATCGATATGAATCCTGCGCTTGAGCGGTTGATGCTCGTTTGCTGCCTCATTCCATCAACGGTCAGTGCGATATGGATGCTGCTTTTCCGCCACGGTCGGCAGTACTCCCATATCGTTACGCCGGTGCCCCCAGTCCTTGAGTGAATGCCCGCATGATTCACATTACGTTTTCCACCCCCCATTCTGACCAGGAAAAATCTCGGCACTCTTGACACTATCCCTCAGTGCATCTTTGCCTATCCAGGGGATGGAACCACGATGTGGCGTGCTTTGAGGTCCCTATGGTCCAAGATCTACGACCTTAAACTAAGATCTCCCTAATCGGGGTTCTACGTCCTGCATGACATTAAACTGCACTTTCAGAACTACGTGTGGCTTGATCTCCAGCCTGATGGAGTACGTAGGAACGCCCGGACATCTCGACTCGGGTCCAGCCTCAGGGATCGCTAAGTCCCGCCCCTCCTCGTCGCCGGCCGTCTGGCCTGACTTCGGGTAGAGTGGTGCAGTTGTGATATTCTCCCCGATTCAGCTCGGGATTCCCCATCGCAATGATGGGAAGCGACAGTTTCCTCGTCAAAGAGGTTCTATCTGAGAATTGGGGTGATTCACGGCCAGATTAGTGCATCCGCCTAATACGCTTTCCCCACGGTGGCGCAATTTTGGGAGCGTTGGATTCTGTCCGAACAAATCATCACTTCGCCCCACGCTTCGCATGCCCTGTTGATTTGGATTTCCACCCTTGTGCCTGAAGGAACCCCCAAAGCGGCATTGATGATGACATGTGATCCGCCTCCTGGAATATGAATGATGACCTTCGGTCTGTCTATTGCAGTAGTATGGTCGATTGATCCATTGTCCGCTTGTCGTCTTGGGCATTTCCTGGAAGGCCGACCGTTGTGGATTTCTGAATTCGGGACACGCAATTCACCCTTTCTCATTTCCCTATGTTCGGATAAAATCTCAACGCCCCTAGCGTTGTCCCGCTCGTGTGTTGGAACAAGTGGGGGGGATGATACATTGATTAGGTCTGAGGTCTCCTTTCCTAGGAATGACCTCCCTCTTTTCTTTAGAAATCCAGGCCCAATTACGGATGCCTGAAGCTTGGTTAACGCTCCCGCGAGACAATGAATTTTGGTTGAGCATGTTAGGCCAAAATATGCAGATAAATATATTGGTTCATACAAATGGATCGAAATATTGAGTAGCGGAAGCAAATGTTCTGGGAGTGGCAAAAACGGATCCCCTAGGGATTAGCGTGCTGAATTAGTCTTTCTAACGCCACTACCCTTTGGCTGGAGGCCTCCAGAGCTGCTTCTCGCTCTCTGCGTGCCCTCTCTTCGTCGGCGGTCGCAGCACGCAGTTCGTCGATCCTGGCCTGTGCACGCTCCCGCTCGACTTGAAGTGTGACCATATGTTGGCCCGCCTCCGTCAGCTGTACCTGGGCGTCGATCAGATGGGCCATTAGTTGCTCCACAAGCTCAGTTCACGCTGCGACGAAGGCCTCCTTCTCTGCCGCCTGCCCTTCGAGGCGCCGGACTTCCTGCTCCACCACGAGGAGCGCCCGCGTGCTCTCCGACATGTCCCGACTTTGTGCGACATCGGCACGCCGGCGGCTCTCGCGCATCTTTTCGGCCATGAAATCACGGACCGTCAGATGGAGGCGTTGAGCATCAGCTCCCCCGGCACACAGGAAGCGCAACCAGGTTTGAAGCGATCCCATGCGCCCCAGCCACTCCGATGGGGGTCGCTTGAGGAAGCACTGTATGCACTTCCACCCCCTGCGGCGCGTTATCTGGCTCTCCTCGACCGCCTCCTCGTCTGAGTCGTCCATCTCCTCGGGGTCGGCAGGCCGGTAGGCAGGGAAGGCATCCAGCAGGTCTGCTGCAGGGTCTGCCCCTGGGATGTCCTCATGGGGGATAGGTTCCCCAACATCTGGGCGACCTTCTTCTCTCGCCCCAGCGGCTTTGACACCCTCGTCAGCCCCCGACCTCTCTCCGATGTCAGCACCGCCGGCGTCCGCAGCCCCTTGATCAGCAGTTGGTGGGGCCGGCTCGGTGTGGGAAGTCTGTTCCGGAGCAGGCGGCATGTCTGCCACCGGTCCACTCGTGGATGGCCCGGGTTCGACAGCCCGACGAGCCTCCAGTGTTGAGATCACTGCGCAGGGCATGTCGTGGTTAGTCACGGATCGTCAATGGCAAGCACCAGCAGTAAAGTAAGGAGACTTACGGGAGTTCAGAGCGTCATCTTCCGCTGCCCCGGCCGCCGCAAGAACAATTGCAGCAGGGGACCCTTTCGCGCTTGTCAATTCAATGATGGGTGTCTGGCCCCCGCCTTGTCCTGCTGGCGCCTCTCCTACTCCCACTGAGGACGCCTGACCAACATCCGTGCGCTCTTGAGAAAGGTGGAGAAATGGGTTAGAAGCTGCATAAGAGAATGGATGAAGCAGGTTGAGTAGGGATAGAAGCGGACCTCGAGGAGCTCAGTGACGTCAACATTGTCAGAGCCGGCCACCTCACCGCTCTCCCGCGGGCTCCCCTGATGGGACCTTCCCTCGAAGCCTTCATCCTCCCCCGTCTCCTCCTCTTCCTCGGAGTCGTTGCTACTGTCATCTTCCTCCGGCGGCATCTGTTCTGGAGCGGGCTCTAGACCGACCATCACCTTCACCAGAAGGGATGGCTCCGCACGCTGACCACGTTGGCGCGCGTACTCGTCCATGGCCGTCAGATACGCATACTGCTGGTTGAAGTCCACCCTGTCGGCGATCTGGAGGCGCCCGACCTCTGGCAGATGGATTCCTTCTCTGAGTATCTTTCGCCAGATGGCGTCGGTCCCCAGTGACTGCCGCAGGGTCATCCAGGCCGACCACAGCGCCGGGAAGACTGCATCGTGGGAGGGTTCGAGCAGACGCCTTACCTGCTTCCCGGGCCGCTCCCCGACCGCCGCATGTTCCCCCTATCTGGGCGCTGAAGTCGTGGCGGCAGCTTGCGATGTGCCCGCCGCCGAAGTCCCTACCCGCGCCGGCTCCGCTGCTTGGCGCGCCTCCGTTCTCCCCCGTGTGGCGGCGCCTCGCCTCCTTCCTTGACGCCCGGTCTCCGCACGGGTGACCTCGAGCCGCCGAAATGGCTTCCGTAGAAGCCCCTCAGGGTACGCGATGGCCCAGTGTTCGGCGTACTCGGTTGCCAAGCCTGCGTCGACCCCGGTAGGAGGGAGAGTGATGACGTCGCCAGAGCCAAAGGCGGCGAACATCAGCCACATCTGGCGAAGGACGCCAGGGTTCGTCTCCTCCCGGACAGCAGTGAATACCCTCTTCGGCATCGGTTGAAGGCACCCGAACTGCCTGGCGAACCGGGTTGGCACGTAGGGCTCGCAGATCACCTTCCCGTCGATCCGAGCCACGAGCACCCCGCCCCGCATGTTCAGGAAGTACTCGTGCTGCTTCAGCGGAACCTTCCCGTTGTCGATCATTTGGCCAACGGGAGTGGGGAACGGGCTGAAGTTGAAATTGGCATGATTGCCAATCCGAATCCTCACGCCCTCCTCATTTAGGGTCATCGGAGCGACCCCCGCAATGTTCAGCAGGGAGGGTCGCAGGCCGTTGCCCAGAGGAATGATGGTGTTCGGAAACGTGTACCCACCAAGGTGAGCAGCCACCCAACCGTGGAAGAATTGGAAGGGCCCACAGATTCTTCGTGGCGACCCCCCTCGCGAGATGCGTCCCAGGATGGCATACAGCTTAGCCAGCACTGGGACCCCGAGGTTGTATCTTTTATAGGCAGCCATGGCGCCCGCCATCGCCAGTGTCGTCGGGCGAACGTCCATTCTCGCGTCCCACACTGGCAGAAGCCACCCACTCAGAAAGGTGGCCAGGAACTCCGCGTACCGGACATTTGGGTCCCGGGCCTCGATGATGCGGTACCCCCATGAGCGGTAGTCTCCCGTCTCCAGGACCCGCCAGTACGACCCGTTCCGGCTCCTCTGAGCCGCGGTCGGGCACCGCTTCCCCCTGCCTGGCATCTTGACCGCTGGGTCATGCTCCAAGAACTGGCCGAACCACTCCTTGTAGGCTATGTCCTTTTGGAAGTCCTTGACCCCGAGCCGCTCTGTAGCCAGGTCCAGCAGATGCCATGTCAGGATGGGAGTCCGTGACCTGTCGCCCCAGGTGTTCCGCGGAGGCAGGAACTCATCGTATTGGTAACCCTCCAGCGGGATACCTCCGATGTAGTGGATGTCCCAGATACCGATGCCGACCTCCCCATGGTGAAGATGGAAGGTGTTGGTATCTGGGGACCAGCGGGTGAACAGCTCCGGCCCGAGCTCGGACTGCTGGTAGAAGTGAAACTGTGACGTCCACACCGCCTCAAACAGGTCGATGTACCGCAGCTCCTCTGCGAAGTGATCGCAAGTGTGGCGTACCCAGAACGCCCAGGCCCACTCACTGGTGAAATTGCCCCCAGACCGCAAGTCCCAGTCCTTCAGCCAGCCCTTGGTGTCGTCGGTGACACTCTGGCGATATGTGCTCGAGTAGAGGGCTGGAGAGTTCTCCGCAGTAGGCTCACCCCCGGCGATGGTTCGCGTCCTCAGGTTCAGGACATAGACATCTAAGTGTCTGGTCTCCCTGGCAGGATGCCCATTGTTGGTGATGTTATAGCGGGGAAGCTCGTCCTCCCGAGTCACCCAGGTCCGTGGCGCATCAACCTCGAACCCTGGCACCGGAACCTCATCTAGGATGCCGAAGTTCCAGAGCGGCAGGTTGTCCGACAGAGGATATGTCTTCTGGGCCGGCGTCAGCAAGTCGAACAAGGATTGATTGTTGGAAACAATCTCCTTGGCTCCGTATACCTCCTCGTTCGTCGCCATCTCAGCTCTGCGAGTGGCGGCATCCCCCTCATTTCCTTGATTCGCGGCCATCTCAGAAGCTCCGGGAGTCGTGCGGGTTAAGGGATGAAGCGTGCGGAATCTGACGAGGCTGGTAGAGAAGTTTGAGAGTTGGCGCGCAATCCTAGTGGACGGCGCGCAATCGGGATGTCCGTCGCGTAAAACCCCGGATGTTCGCGCAAAATCAGGCCGAAATCCGGAGAGGTTTGCGCGATGAACGGGTGAATTCCGCGCCGGAAAGGGCAATTTCGCGCACGAGAGCTCCAATTCTTATCGTGCGGAAGGCCATTGTACGGTGCGGGGGACCCAGGGCCCCTATTTATAGGCAAGGCTGGGAGTCTGCGCTGCGCGGAAAGCGCTTTGCGCGACCGCACCGGCGAATTTCGCGCCCGACGCCCCTTTTTGCGCGCCACAGTCCCGCGCCACCCAGGACTTCGGCATTCCGGCGTCTCCCTCGGAACCCGATCGTTGCGACCTCTCGCCGATCAGATTCCGAGGGGGGACTTTTGTAGATGCCGGAAAAATCCGTTGTTCCCAAACGAAGCTCCGGATGCGGGAAGCGAGGTCATATTTTGGAGTTGGAAGCCCGTTTCAGAGGGCCCGGAAGCCTTGCGCGGAATTTTGGAGATTCACGCGCAAAGTTGGAGTGCCGCGCGCAAACCTCCCGGGATGCGCGCAATGCGCTGGGCCGGCGTGCAATTTTGCGCGCCCGTTGCCCGCACGACTCCCTTGCGCGCCGGGCCCGATTCCGCGCCCGCGAAGGGAATTCCGCGCCCGCGAACCGGATTCCGCGCCCGGGGTTGCCTATAAATATAAGGCGACCCCCGACGTTTTGAAGGTGGACGGAATTTGAAAGGTCTCTCGTGCGCGCAATCCAACCCCTTCCGCGCGCAATGCCGATCTTCAGGTAACCTCCTTTCTTTCGCGCAAGAAAGCCTCGGGGTTCGCCTTCGCGCGTAATCCCTTTGGCTCCTTTCCTTTGAACTAATTCTTCACCCGAAGGCCTTCGCGCGCAAAAAAAGCCTCTTGCGCGCAATTGCCCCCGGGGTGCGCGCAATCCGGCCCGATTGCGCGCACCCCCCCCCCCCCCTTTTTTAAAGTGGTCATTCATCAAAGAATGAGCCGTTTCCCCTGCGCGCTATCCGAAGCCCAGTGCGCGCAATCTCAATCATCCGCGCGCAAAGTGCTGGCCCAATTGCGCGCCAGCCCGCCCATTTGCGCGCCGACCCGCGGTATTGCGCGCCAAGCTTCTCTTTTGCGCGCAATCCGCCGTGGTCGCCCCCTTTGACCCCCTGAGGGTACCCGCCTGCGTGGCGCCCGATGATCCTCATCCCGGGTGCCCGCACCGTGCGTTGTCTTCCCGTGCGGCCCTCCAGGCTCGCGCGAAGTGACACGGACCCTTTGGCGGCGCTCCAACGTCCAAGCTGCACGACGCTAAACTGCCTATCCTCCATCGTCCGCGCGACAAGACGTTAAACTGCCAAGCATCCATCGTCCAACACGACGTTAAACTGTACCACGTCCGCGCTGCAAGACGTTAAACTGCCAAGAATCTTCGTCCTCAACACACGAAGTTAAACTGTACTTCGTCCGGCAAGACGTTAAACCGTCCGCTTCGTCCTCAACACACGACGTTAAACTGTACTTCGTCCGGCAAGACGTTAAACCGTCCGCTTCGTCCTCAACACATGACGTTAAACTGTACTTCGTCCGGCAGGACGTTAAACCGTCCGCATCACCCGATCCCGTGCCCCGCACGCAGGGTCCTCCCGGTTTGGATGTGGCCCCCACCCGCTCGTCTCTGCAGGGATGTCGGGATTGGAGTGGCCTTCGCCCACGGGGGTAGTGTCACAAACAGAACGAACTACGTGGACTTTGATCCCTGTCTCCTAAACAGGGTACGTAGGAAGCCTCTCTGAGGTTCAAGCCCACCACCTGGTCGTCCCGGTCGTATTCACATCGGTTCGTCCATCAGTGGACCCCTCCTGGGCTCACACTCGCGTCGATTCACCTATGAATCCGCCCTTGTGGGAGACTGCACATGTGTATCTCTATTGTGCTTCCCCACTTCCCTTTTCTCCTTTCAACGTCCAGCATGACGTGAAACTGTGATCCACCCGGCCGTTCCATCCCCCTCTGTGCGAGGTGGTTCAGTTCAATCCTCCGTTCAGCAGCCTCGATCTCCTCGTGAGTCGGCTTGCCGATGTCCAGCATGACGTTAAACTGTATATCCGAACTACGCTGACTTTGATCCGCGCCAACGTGCGGTACGTAGGAAGCCCCTACAGGGTCCAAGCTCTTCACTCCATCATCCATACTGATCCTTACCCGGGCCGCCACATCCCGGTGGGGTCATGCCATTTCATTCCACTCCACTTCACTCGGGAAGCCGCCCATGTGCTGGCCCCAGCGTCGGAGGTTCCCCGCAAGGGGTTCTGTCATCTGATCCACTTCTCGTGTTGATCAGTCCGATGCCGTCCCCGCAGGATGTTAAACTCGCAGCATACCCCATGTTAAACATGGGAAGCTGAGGAAAACCTCAGGTAACACAGTTCCCCGCACCCAGCGCGGGATGCCTCAGGCCATCATGCCTTCGAGAAGCCCTATTAGGGACGGAAGGAAGTCATGCAGAGTTGCAATGTTAAGACACGCCCCCAACACCCGGAGTCACCCGGTCTCCTCACCGCAGGTTGCTGCCCCGACCAGACCCCTTGGAGCGTCTGGGCGGAAGCGGCGTAATTAACCGGTGTCCATAGAGATATGGCGCTGGGAACGAGATTCATGAACATTCTTAAATATATGAGGGAGACCCGGATTAGGCAACGAGTTCCGAGGAGACGTCCACGGAAGGAGGAGCCGACATCCCATCATCCCGGTTTCGATCAAGGAGCAGACGCCCCTGAAGAAGGGATGAATGTCGCCCGCCCTTGGAAAGCGGGACTGCGGGGCCACAAGCCACGCGCGCCCATCCCCTCGGGTCGACGGGTGCACGCGCGAACGCGCCCTGGCGGAACAGCGTTGGAACAGAACCCCGACGCACATCCGCACCGAAACAAAAACCTTCATCATGTATTCTTTTAAAACACTGCAACATCCTGAATTACCATAAAACCTTATTGATTACATTCATGATCCCTTATTTCTTATAGAATACTGGATAAACTCCTTCTATCCAAAAATGTTTTAAACTCCAACAATGATGGAATATACAAATCATTAATTAGTTTCAAGGTAATCAAGAATATCCAATATAATTTATCCAAATCAATCATGTATTATTCCAAAAATCACTAACTCGGTATCAGAACCATATTATGGTTTATCATTCTCTCAACCATATGTTTGTCAAAAAATTTAACCTGCTATTGAGTCACTTTTATTGGTTCCACATAATCTAAAGTCCTTAATGAAATAGTACTGCAGTACAATCCTTATATATTCCATAATTATAATAATTAGTACATTATTGATACAACACTAAAATGACACAATTCCCTAATAACAACATAAGAACTCTAATTATTCCTCCACATTTGTGGTAGTATCATAACTTTATTATTATCCAATAACATCATTTGTGGTATACTCTTATGAATGTGACATTGATTCGCGTAGTGTCCCAACTCCTTGCAGATGAAGCATTGTACATTTGAAACCTTTTTCTTACCCTTGTAGTCACGTACATGGTGTCCTTTTTCTCCACACTTATAACAAACTCTCATTCCCTTCAGGCAAGTTACAGGTTGTTTCTTCCCACAGTTATCACATATGGGAAAATTATTCTTTTCCCCCTTCCCTTTATCCATCTTTCTCTCTTTCATCCTTTTCTTCTCTTTCTTCCCTTCAAAGCAATAGGACTCGGATAATTATTTACTTATATTATTAACACATGATACTATTTCTTCATATGTTGAGAATACATGGGAGAATATTTCCCTTCTAAATGTTGGTTTAATACTGTGAAAGATATGGTCCTTCTTACTCTTTGGATCATACGTATTGCTGGAGTTCACATTCCCTCTACTGGGTGCCATTTCTATACAGTAGCATAAACTAGGTCAGTTTATGAATTGAAATTAATAATTCCAAAATTGTAAAATACCTAACATAAATTGAATGGTTTATGGATATAATTCATAATCATAAAGATTTTTTCATTTCGGAATTATATACTCATAAACCCTTCATAATGATTTGTAAAGAAAAGAAGAATTATCCTAAGCATATCCTCTGAAAGTGTCGTAACCAATAGTGCAGCAGGTCTCGTTGTCATGCACCAGTTCCCATTCAAGTCTAGATCAATGTGCTGTTTTTTGGGTTTTACCCGTAGGTCCATCTGTGCCAGAGCCACCTCTACCTTCTCGTATCCAGACAGGGATGTATTGCTTGGAAAACTCACAAGATCTCTACAATACCAAAATTCTATGAAGTTCTTCTATACTAATCCTCAAAGTCCATCTTAGGTCTATGTGATCTAATCAGAGTTTATCTAAATCTAGCTTCCAAGGTTTGTACTAAAATTCCTCTGATACCAACTGTAACACCCTGACCCTAGTTACCCAGAGGCGGTGCATTATTACATAACATTGGCATGATCACAAAAGATCAAGTCTCGAAATACCGATTAGTTTAGTAGCCTTGGAAACACTAGATACATTTATAAAGTTTACATTACATCATAAATTGAAAAACTAAGACAACATCTTGTCTTCATATCCCGGAATACTATCCCTACATTTCATTCATAAAATAATTCTTCACATCCTGGGAAAATAAAATATTGAAAGGGGAGAGATCATATGTTCAGTAAGGATAACAATATAGCGGAAACTTTCATAAATAAGCATAAACATTTAAGGCAATGTATAAATAAAACGAAATACATTTACACTTGACCATTAGCATAATATGGATAAGATAAAATGAAATGATGCCATTTACTTATTCATAGGGATATTCTACTAGTTTAATAATCACATGTAATATCAATAACCACTTTCATAATGATGTAATGCATAATGTCAGACTATCATAACCATGTATCCAAGGCCTTGTTCCAAGACTACAAATAAGATTTTGTCAAGGCATCAGGACAAGACACTGGTTTTTCTCATGAGACCTACCGATGAATTGAGGAGCTATAGCGGGCTCCACCCATGACCTATTAAGCCAAATGCATTCCTCACATGAACATGTTTAAACATAACATAAATATTTGTATTAAAACTAGCATACTAAATGTAAATAATTTCTCCATAAACCATGAATGGTATAAAAATAACACATCAACAGTCAAACATATCACAAAAACATCAATAAAATATGGAAGTTTTGTATCATAATAAATCAACTTCAAATAAGCTTAAAATCCATCAAAGGATGTTGACATAGATGAAATCAAAACTATTTGAGAGAAATATCTCTTTTTTTTAGATCATTTAAAAGTCACATAATTATAAAATAAAACAATTACTTTGAAAATATTATTATATGCTTGTAAGGGAAGCTTCAAATATTTTACAACGGTGGAAAATATCCACACCCGTCGTATAAGTTAAAAAAAGACATTCTTACCGTAATTTGTCGAAAATGTTAAAAAGGTCCTTGTTTGGAAAATGACGTAAAGATTCCTTTATAAACTTCTTATAAAAATTAAAACAAGGGTATAAATGACTTTAAACCATATTCTGTAAAATATTAATAATGTTTTAAAATACATTTTTAAGAAATATGGATGTGGATGATAAAGAGGTCCCAGTAGATAATTATGTATAAACAACCTCGGATAATGAAGAGATTGTGAAATAAACCCTTACCTTGTACTTTTCCTTGGTTGAGGGTAGTTTAACCTCCTATATAATGGTTAAATAATTTTTATTAAATTATACAAGAATTATATACATTAATATGATATCATATATGATCTTTTTAACATTTCTTTGTTAATAATATCTTAGTATTATCGTCGTTTCAGGTGTTAACTTACTTGTTTTCTTTTATATGTTTTGTTACATAACCCATGTTTTTTATGGATAGGTTGTATCTTATTCATATCAAAAATTATATCAAGTCCTTAAACATTATTTTTAATTATAAAATAAGAATTATACTTGAATGGATATGATGGGGAAGGAATCTCATCACGTTCGTGGAGACGGTAGTCCGTATGTACGCATGAACGCTACTTCCATTTCATTTTTCTTTTTAAAAGGAATCAAAACCAAATGATACATAGGTATATTATTATTCCATTATAATATAATATCTTATATTTTTTACTTAAGTTCATTAACACCATCCTTTATACGTTCCATGTATGGTATGAACGCGTCATATCACTTTGAGGTGGCGGTAGTCCACACTTCCTAAAATGAAATTATCGCATATATATATATAACATGAAACAAATAATGGTATGCTATAAAATGGAATTACATAAGCTTATATATAAAATAAATATCATTAATATCATATTTAATTATAGTGTCATCATAATTTCCACCATGAGAGGTGGTAGGAGATAATTGAAAAATCATCTTTTCGTGAGGCGTTTGGTTTCCATCCACAGAAACATTATGTTCTTCACCCATTATATGGAGGTGTGTGTAATTTTAGTTATAATACTTCTCATAAAAATATCCTAGTATATTTAGGATACTGGTTTTGTTACAAAAGAAAATAATAAGAAGAGTTTATGGGTTGGAGAAGTAAAATTAAAGAAAAGAAGCTAAGAGAAATCATTACCTTTAATTTGGGTAACTCCCTTTGGTTTGAAGCAAAAAGGACTCTTGAAGAGCCTTATGCCTAAGGTAAGTCTTATTGGAGGAGGAGAGGGATGTAGGGAGATTAATTGGGAAGAGTTTTGACGCACCAAAAGGATTTATAGGTGTGATGAATTGGTTATAAGTGGTGTCCTTTTATAAGGGGGAGGAGGGGCTCTTTAGGAAAAACTTAAAGTATTATTTTATAATAAACTCATATTCGGTTTCTAATGGCTAAAAAGTAGATTATTCAAAGTATAATGTGGGTTTAGGTCGACACCAACTCAACCAATAAGTTTTATACAAGTTTGGGTCACTATTTTACCCTTATCTTTTAGATTTAACTCATAGTTAAATGGTTTGACATTTACCATGTCTCTTTGTATTTTTATATTATATGGTTAATAGAATTACTATAAACTACCAAGAGAACACCAGGTGGTTAATTAATGACATATCTATCATCATATAAGTCCTTTGGCCGAACCTTTGATTTTTAGGAATATTATATCAATAAATAATATAATATTTGTTTTAAAAACTCATTTCTGTCAATTTTGACACTATTTAATAATTGATTTTTTTTAAAGTATTAATAACTTTATTAATTCAAAAAAAATTCAGTTAATCAATCCTAACATGTCATATTAACGAATAAAATTCTTGTAATTCATTAAAAGTCTCAAATTATATTTATTTGGGTATTTATAATATCAATTAGTTTAATATTTCACTAATAAGGTAATTACTGCATCATCATTGTGTCAAAAATAAATTAAATTATTTAATGTCTAAAAATTATAAATAAAAAACCATTATGTAGGAAATATTTTTATCTTTCTAATTAATATTTATTATCAAATTTATCTTATGTATAACCCTATATTAAAAAATTTTTAGTTATTAAACTTTGATTTTAACTCTTTTAACTCTTCTTTGAATTAAATAATAATAAATGTCCTAATCTAATCCAAGTGGACCAAAGAGGTTCATATTTTATTACTAAGGGTGTTTTTGGTCTAATTATACTTAGAAAATAGAATTATGACATGTTTTAGGGTAATAATAATATCATTTTTACCCTTAATTACCCTATATACTTTTTACGGTGGTAAATAAAAGTAAAAAGTTACTATTAACCAAAAAAATTATCTTATTGAACCATATTTTACTCCTTAATATTAACCATGTCTCTCAGATTTTTGAAATTCCACTCACACAAGCGGTAAAATTATGTTTTATGTGAATTTGCAAATTCTCCTAGGAGGTGGGTAAAAGACGGTGAAAAGTTCAATAAAATTTATATATATATATAATTATTATAAACTGACTCCAATGAATTACATTGAACATATATAGTTATTATGTTTCTATTTTTACCTAAAATAAATTTTAATAAAATAAATACTTATTTAAATAAAAATTCGGTTTTAAACTATAACTCAGTGTTTTTCACTATTCATCAAAAATTGAAAGTTTTCAAAAAAGTAAAAAAAAATTACCCGAAGATAATTTCGATATTCCGAATCCAAAAATGAAGTCTATTTTACCAAATTAAAAACATAAAAGTTTCATTTATTAATTTAAAATTAATTTCCACTGTTAAAACCAAAAGGCGTATTTTTAAGAAATAATAACTATCAAAAGTTTGTCACTTGTTTATGTCTAATTTTAAAGTGAAATTACTTACAATGACCATCATTGGATTAAATGGTAAAAATATAATCTATTTTTACTTCCAAACTGTTAAAATGTATAATTTAACAATATAAATTATTTTGATTAAAAAATTTGTTTTCAGTTAAAATATAATATTTTTCACTATTCACCCAAATATGAAAGTTATCAGAAAAACACAAAAACTTTATTGAAAATAAATTCTTATGTCCCAATTCTAAAGAAGAAGTTCATTTTGTCAAATTGATTATATAAATGTTTCAAATATTGGATTTAAAAAGGCTTCACCATTAAAAGGCGGTAAAAATTCATTTTTTGAAAAATACTTCTTTTTTCTGAAAAAAATGTACTTGTTCTTACATTATGTCTAAGAAACTCATAATATGGATTGTAAAATTATAAGGATTATATAAAGTTCAAAATTCAGTTAATATTATTCATAACCACTTTTGAACGGCTTGATTGGTAAGTCATTGTGCACTAGAAATCGGTGTTACGTGTAGTGCAAGTTATTGAATTACTTTAAATAAATAACAAACTATGAAATCTTGGGTTGTTACACATCATGTCGAGGAGGTGGTAGTCCACACATCCATGAACTACGTTATCACTTTTTCATTATGTGAAAGGGTAATAAATAAAATGATATATTATATTTCTAGGAAGGTAATTAT
The DNA here is from genome assembly GCA_963277665.1 of Viscum album. Classification (NCBI taxonomy): domain Eukaryota; kingdom Viridiplantae; phylum Streptophyta; class Magnoliopsida; order Santalales; family Viscaceae; genus Viscum; species Viscum album. Next base: position 601,003,370 of record OY728155.1, on the reverse strand, counting down.
TTCATGAATATAATATATATATTATTAATGTCATATATGTTTAATTAAATCCATCATTAATAAATTCCATTTAATGTGTGAACGTATCACATCGCTTTGAGGAGGCAGTAGTCCACACGTCTAGAAACAATGTTATCGTATTTTTACAAAATGGAAAGAAAAAAAATATGTGTTATATAAAAATTATATAAGTATTAAGAAAAATAAATATCATATATATCATATAAAATAGTGTTTCCATCATAATTTTCAACCATGATATGTGGTCAATGAAAAATGAACGATATCGTTTCATGAGGCAGTAGTTCGTCGTACACGAATGGTAACTTCATTACCCATTTGTTGGAAGTTTTTATAGGAGTAGGTAAAAAATTAATATAAAAACATATCATTATATTGAGGATACTGATTTTATTATATAATAATGGAATAATAATAAATTAAGGGGTGGATAAAGTGATAAAACATAAATTCATGTTGAAGAATGTTGCCTCTTTTTCGAGTAGCTCCTTTTGGTTTGAACCAAAGGGATTCCTTGGTTGGATTTCTGCCCAAAGTGAGGACTCTATGGTAAAAAAAGGGATATTGGGATATTAATTATGTAGTTATTGGAAAATTAAAAGGTCTTTATTATGACATCCCACCTTTTTATTTAATAAAATTTTCATTATATTGTACAAAATATAGGATCTTTTAAAGTTTAGTTTCTTGGAAACAAGGTACATAATACATGAAAACATAAAACTTTATTATAAAAAACATGAAAGAATTATTCATGGTTTATCCTAATTAATTTTAATACATCTCATAACCTGGGGACATACATCAAATGAAAGGGTGAGCATAAGTCCCAGTAATAGAAAACAAGAGAAATAGTTTACTTGTGATCTTGGGAAATATTTATAAGAACTTGAGGAATATCATAAAGGCATGAGAAAAGAAAAAATAGGAATATAAAAATAAAAATAACATGAATCATAACATTTAAATTTGGATACAACATTAAAATGATACATTCATAATAATATCACCAAGGGTTTTCACCGAGGTGTCGTAAAAATTACCAAGGTTATTCACCGAGGTATTGTAAAACATGTCATATATAAAGATTAAATTTTTTACACAATGCATTGGATCACTATTAGGGATAAACCTTAGTATTTATTTATTAATTTTATTCAGATATAATATAATAACAAAATTTATAAATAACCCATGTAGAATAAAAGAAACATATTTTATATCAAAATCATGGTGTTTTAAAAAAAAGGTGCTTAAAGACAATATCATTTTATCATTATTAACCCATCAAAAAGGAAGTTGGGTTTCATTTATGTAAATACCAGAATAAAATAGATCATTTGAAAATATATGTGAATACACTATTAAAATAAATAGTTTTGGGTATTCAAAAAAGAAAATAAGTGAATTTTATGAGAAAAATAGAGAAATTTTGAGAAGAAAATTCAGCGGCATAATGGGAATAAAACATGGTTTTAGAAAATAGTAAAAAAGAGAAGGGAAAGGGTATCCCAGTAATAAAATAATCTTAATAAAGTAAATTTATTAATTAAAATGGATAGAATAACATTTTTTGAAAATTTTAAAGACATGCCACATAAAAATGGAACTTGATAAGAAAAGAGAAGTTGAGATTTCCCTTACCTTGAAGAGTTTATCCTAAAACATGAGGATCGGGACTTTGGGGGATTGAGTACACCTTTAGAGGACTCCTTGGGAGGTAAAACTCTCATATATTCATGAAAGATGAAATAGTAGTGAAATAAATGTAAAAATGGGTGGGTATTTAAAGAAAAAGATGAGGATTTGTTTATTAATTTCCTTTGAAACCTAGGTAGTGGTAAATAAAAACCCATTGGATTTACCATGGTATTTTTCCATGGTATTAAACAATTGGGACACCTAATATGTTACTTTAATACACAGAAGTCTAAGAGAATTTTATATTACTTATTACATCATTATGACATAATTATGAAGTCATTAAACTTATCAAAAGACCCAAACTATACTTTTACTATTCACAAAAAACTAAAGTATTTCAGAACATTCTCATAAATTCACCCTAACCTAATTTTGACATGATTATTTAAAAATTTATATTTATTTTATCATAATAATTATCTAAATATGATAATTTTAACTTTTGAATATATAAAACCTTATTTATTAAAAATAATAGCGGATAGAAAATGCATAGTGAAATTTATAACACTTGAAAAAATCATTTATATATAAATTGGAGTGTTTTTATCACACTATTTTATTAAAATAAGTATTTTCCAAAATATCTTAGTTTATTTAAATTATTTATATATTTTCTAGACAGTACCATTTTTGTTCGAAAAATCAATTTATCAAATTTTACCTCTATTTTATTTAGAAAAACAATTCTTAAAACGAAAATGATGGAATAATAATTTTATTTAAACAAAGGAACAACACACTAAGGTCAGGACACATAACCCATTATTACACTCGTGTACACTATAAGAGTAAGGTGTGCGACAGTGGTAGTTTCATGGGGTGCCTTGAATAACATCGGTCGAGTGGTAATCTCTATTAACTTGAACCTCTTCTGTATGAGATTTTATTCAAGATTCACTTATTGAAGATCAGCTTGGGTTTGGTTAAGGGTAAACCCTAGTGATGAAACCTCCCTCCCAACTCTGAAAAAAGGGATTCAAACGGCATGACTCTTCTGGTTGAGGCCATCGACTCTTCATTCTGTATCAATTATCTTTTTTCAAAATTTTACTTATAAACTCAAATGATAATATTAAAATTATTATCAAGATTATAGTTTCTAGTGGTCATATTTTCTAACGACCATAATTTACCAATGGTCATATAACATATGAATCCATATGGTCACATTTCTCTTTATATTCACTTCATAAAAAGACATAGTTTTTTTGTGAATAATGTAACACAAAAATTCAGGAAACAATTATCAATTAAAAAGTTCAATCTGTTACATTAAGAGGTGTGAAGAAGTGAGGAGGGTGAATGCATTTTTATAGTTGAGGGGGAGTGGAATTCTTGTAAATATAAAAAGATAAACACTATTGAGAGGTATTCCTTGCATCGTGTGCCTCAAATAATGATCCCAATTTGAGAAAATACATGTTATGGTTGAATCATGTCCATCCAAATGGGTTTTGAACAAGTTTCTTAGTCATTTAGACTCTTAAGATTAAATTTTAATCACTAAGTAACCATATTTTTACCTTAATCATTGTAGTTAATTTTAATTAATTTCACTAATATTTTTCTTAAAATTTAATTTTACCTAATTAGACATTATAAATTATTGTGATTCCAAATATGGAATCCATTTTGAAAAAATCCAATCACATAAGTGTAAGAATTAATTTAAAATTAATCATGCAGATGGGATGACAAAGTGGGTTTTTAAAGTAAAAAAATTCAACAGTTTTCTAAGTTTTATATATAAATTCAATATAAAATTGTTTCTAATAACCTAAATTGGTTTAAATAACATAAAATTAAAATAATTATACATTAAAACCAATTAAAAAACGTAATTTAACTATATAAGTAAATTGGATGAAAATTTGGTTTTTGAACTAAAATTTAGTATTATTCACTATTCATCAAAATATGAAAGTTCTCAGAAAAATACCAAAAATTCACCCGAAATAAATTTTTATATTTTAATTTCAAAAAAGAAGTTTATTTTTTCATATAAAAAATATAAGTGTCAAAATTTAGTTTTAAATTATGTATTCCATTAAAAGAAGAAAAAATACCCATATTAAATAATAATATTAATAGTATATTATTTTTTGGTATAACTTAGTCTTACATGTAATACAAGATTTCAGAGAAACAAGTTTTTTTTTGTGTCATATACGTTATTGGACGTAGTATCCCTGTTAATGTAAAATTACTGCCTAATTCATAAATATTAATAAATATGAAAAAGACTTGTTTTATCATTACCTGGGATGTTTCATTGATAACCATTAGTTTTGAAAAATATTTAGAGAAATATGGAAAGACTTTTCACACTTTTGTGAATCTTATGATCCGTTAAAAGTGAATTTTATTACTTTTAGCATAAAATTTTAATTTTTTCATATATATTACTTAGAATAAAGGATAAATTAGAAATTTATCAAATTAAAATCAAAGGATAAAATTGTGATTATAAATTATAAATGTATCATGTAATAAAAAATTTCTTATATTCCGGATCAATAAAATAATTCTTCAACATTAGAAAAAGGATTGTAAAACAAAAAATTTATCCTAAAACCTTCATTTTTTTTTTGAACTGATAGTCTTTTAAATCATCACAGATTTATGGTTTTGATCCCCTCAAATTTTCATTGACCACTCACTTTATTATGATCAATGACCTTAATCACTCTCTATAAATATGTGTTCTTTTTTTCCATTCCCATATCTTCACTTGCTACCAATTTTCTCCTACTTAGAAACCTAATTTTGTGTTATTCTAGATGACTTTTATACTTCCTTTTATCTCTTATTAAGAGGATATTTTATTAACTCTTTTATGATGTACATTTTTCAACAATGGTATTTTAAAATTCTAAACCCATTATTACCATGATCAATTTTAAATTGTGAGGACCCAATTTATTTAGGAGGGGATAATGTAACACCCCAGAATTTTAAAATATAAACATCATATTAAATAGCATGTATAAATGTAATAACAAACATAGGAAGGAAAATAACATCATGAGAATTTATTATGTATTTACTATATTAAATAAATTCAATAAATTATATATCTTGAAATTCATGCATTACTGAGTTAGTTTGTGTTACACGCAACAATGAGTTTCTTCAATAGTCGGTGTAACACGCAAGACTGAGTTTTAGTGAAAACTATTGATATTATTATTTAAAATGATAATTATCTCCTATACATTAAATTGGAAGTTATAAATAATATTAACTGACTTATAAAAATATATAGTTGAAATTATTGGTTTCTAATTAATTAAAAATGAATATAAAAACCAACTGAATATAAAGGAAATGTTTTTATAAAAAACTATTTTTATACGCCAAAGGCATTTTATCTTATAAATTAAAATAATTACTATTATTTGATAATATAAAATATATTTATAGATTATATATTCAATAAAAAATTACATTCATCTAATAGATTTTATGGGCATAAAAAAAGACAAATTCAATTTTACGTATAAAAACCTGTATTTTTCTAAAGGTAGTTTTTCTGCCTTTTAATGGCACACTTGCTTTAAAACTATATTTTTACACTTTTATAAATTTTATTTGAAAAAATAAATTTTATTTTTGAAATATTAATGTAAAAATTATCTTATGGTGAATTTTTGATATTTTTATGAGAAATTTCATTTGTTGATGAATAGTGAAAATTACTGAATTTTAATTGAAAACTAGTTATTCATCTAAATCATTTATAATGTTAAATTATATTTTAAATTGGTTTTAAAGTAAAATTAAATTAATTATACATATATAAATTAAATTTAGGTAATTATAATCATTTTCATATTGAATTTTGATATAAAAATAGTGTAAACATTTGAAGATTTTCACTTTAAAACCCATTTCTCACCATGTCTTAGGGATTAATTTCAAATTAAAATTTTATTCTTATGTGAGTCTAATTTGGAAAAATGGATTCCATATTTTTAATTAAAATAATTTATAATTTATAATTATGTAAAATTATTTTTTTAACAACATTATTATTGAAAGTAATTAAAATTAATTACAAAAATTAAGGTAAAAATGAGTTTACTTAGTGGTTAAACTTAGAATATAAGGTGTAAGAATTTCCCAAAACATGTCAAAATAACATTTTATGGCCATATTTAGACCTTATACCTTCAATTATATATTTTTTTGTGCATTATTGGATAATTTTGGTAGATAAAAATTTGGGTTCACCTGACTTTCATTTCAAAATACCAATGTGTCTTCTCCCCCACTTATAAAAGGCCACCCACTCTCCTCATCTATTAAAACATTTAAAACCACTTAAGTTCGACCAAGTCCTATCCAAATAACTCCCCATCTTTCCTAAACTCATCATATAATCATTGTCTTAGGTATAAATCCTAATTAGTAAGACTTTAGTGAAAACCAAATGAAGATACCCGAAGAACATGTAATGTTCTTCTGAAAGCATTTTTATTTTATTTTCTTCTCCAAATCCTTAAATTATTATTATAAAATTATTATATAATAAAATAAGTATATTAAATATAATTATATTTTTTTATGATAATTTTATGACTTAAAACATCACATAATTCCATCAAATGGGTTACAAAATCATCATTCGTGTGTATGGTGGACTACCACCTCGCAAACCGGTGTCATTCATTTTTTCATTACCACTTTTTAAGGTTGGGAATAATGATGGTTTTGTAGTTAATATATTATATTTATGATTTTATTATTTTATTATCCTTATTTAATTATTATATCACACATACATTCATGTTTTCCATTTTGTGGGAATATGATAATGATGCTTATGTGTACAGCAGACTACCACCTCGCAAAGTGATGTGATTTGTTCACGCTTCACATGGAATGTATTGAGAATGAGTTTAATAAAAAAATGATATATATGAAATAAAAATGATACTATATTTATAATTTATATATATATATATTACTTTTTTTATTTCAATACGATAAGAAAATGGTAACAACATTCATCCATACGTACGGCCTACCGTCTCTATGAATAGTGTATTTCATTTACTATCACAAACTTTTATGGATTACTATAAATAAATATATAATGAATATATATGATAATTAAATCATGGTTTAAATTATAGATATGATGAAATCATGATCTAATTATGAGGAACAAAAAAGTAAAAAGTTAAAACATACTCAAAAAACATGGTAATTAACACCTGAAACCTGAAACTTATTTTTTTTTATTAAGAAAACACTTTTGTGGGAAAAGTGAGAAACCGAAAGGTTCAGCATACAACAAAAACACCCAAGCAGAAAACCAGAAACAGACCCGACCAAGCAAAGAAAACACTACCAACCCCAATGCAGGACCACTCGGCGATCCCATGCAAGCATGGTCCCTCCCGAAGGCAAAGCCCTCCCTCAAATTCAACCAAGTCCCAAATGGCCTGCAAAGTGGACAGAGGTGTACTCCAGCTCATCGGAGCCAGTCCGGCCCTCATACTTTCCCACACACATCAACAGAGATTTCAGAATCATTGATAAACAATTTGATTCTGCCAGAGCCCATATCCCTAAAAAGCTTCCACGATAAGAAGAATACCTGATAGTGAGGTTCCTCCCTTAGCAGATCTTCAAGTGCAGAAGTCATCTTGTTCCATACCTGGATATACTCCTCGAGTTTGATCACCCCCTTGTTGAAGCCGCCAACCAGAATCATATCTTGTTTGTCAACCCATTTATATTGCTCCTCATTGAGATTCACGTCAAAGGTCCGACCCATAATCCTAGCTGCATCCTCCTCCGAAGCATTGAGATATAGAACCTGCTCTTCCACCTTCTCATCTGAGGACAATATCAAGTCCAAGGATGGGTCAGACTTACCAGATGAAGTTGAATGACATCCAACCCCGCTGCCCATCTCCTCGGCCACTGTCCTTTTAGCTGACCGAGTCTTCATAGGAGGTGGCAGGGAGGAGTAGTTCTTCTTACCCCTCCTCCTCTTGTCACTCCTATTACTCTTCAGACCTTGTTCTCCTTCAGAATAGACTTTACTGACCTCCAGGGTTTCTTCATGGGGCTCCTCTTGGTGCTCTGTCACAGCAAGACTGGCAAATCTGTTGCTCAGATTGACCGGAGTTCGAGTTGGAGAAACTGCTCCCCCTGCCTGAGAGCCTGAGTCTGGTCCCCCTATTTCCTCAGCACTGGTTAGGAGAGGAGTTTCCAAGACCTCCTCCTGCATAACACCAGGTTCGTCCTCCCCCATCCCCTCCTGAGAGACCTGTTCTGCCCTGCCAACATTGAGCAGACCTTCCTCCGACCACTTATTCCCCGCACCAGCCTCCATGGAGCAGTCACCGGGGTTGTGTGCTGCCTCGAGACCCCTTCCCATATACTGGCAAGCAGTATCCAGGTTCACCACCTCGGAGTGTCCAGTTTCCCTCCTGCACTTCCCAACAGAATCCGAAGGTAAATCTGCAGCATCCTCAGGTAAAGGAGCCTTCCCTTTGAACTTATCCAATCCAACCTCCTCCTGAGATGCCCCCAGCCCCATTGGGACCTTGACCTCACTTGACTTACGAGGATCCAAGTCGGCATGAGGCCGGTCTGCAGGGGTGGCCTGGGCACTGCTATGTCCAGCATTAGTGTTGATCACACCACCCCTCAGAGGTGCAACTGTGGACACATCTGCAGTAAGGCAGCCCATTCTCATCATACTACAGTCCCCTGCCTCTTGCACAGGAAGAGCCTCCTCGGTCAGCTGCCGTGGTTGAGGGTCTTGGGTTCTGTTCTCGACACCCATGACCTGCTGTTCTGAGATCAGAAACCCGCATTCCACTGGTTCCTTCCCCTTACCATTGCCCACTAATGAGTTCGCATCCTGCCCACCCTTGTACCAAACACCCCTGGAATGGGAGTTACCTCTCCTACCCTCCATCGAAGACGATCCCTGCCGGCACACGTCCGAGATATGCCCCAGCCTCCTACAGGTAGAACAGAAGTTGGTCCATCCCTCATACACAACTTGCTGTTTACACCTGTATTCCTCCCCAATTGTTATCCAGACAAAATCGAAGGGAGCCTTTGATACATCCATCTCAACAAAAACCCTCGGATAAACTGGGTGACACACTGCCTCTGTTCGGCTATCCGAGCAAAGATATCTTCCGACCAGATTTCCGAGCATCCTTATGATTGCAGGATTTTGAAACGGTAAAGGAAGATGAGGGAAACTAACCCAAATCGCAGCCGACGGTGGGTCACGATTCATGTGGAAGTCAAACGACCAGCGGAATAAGAAGAAACGGCAACCATTGCAACTCCGGGGCGCCCTAGACCAGGCGCGGATAAGATCTTCCTCAGAGGAGAAGCGGATCATGATATGCCTATAATCGAGCAAACCAACAGTTGCCCGCTCCTGGAGACCCCAAGCATTGAAAACGAACCTGTCGAAGGAATCAATTGATGGTCGTCTCTGCTTGAACCGAGCAACAAGGGTGAGCTTCAGAAGAGAGGTTGATTCTGTGAACTCTGAGTTCGAAATGGGGAGATTCGGGAAACCCTCAACGAGTTCTGGAGCCTTCGGGCATAACTCAATTTGCGGAAAAGCAGGTAGAAGGTCAGGATTTGAGAAGGGGCGGAACGAAGGAGGTTGAATACCCGGGAGAGATCCCTCCCCCACGAGGGGGGGAGGGATCTTCGCGGTCGTCGTCGTCGTCACCGAAGAAGGCGAGACAGCCTAGGGTTCCCTTCGCCGCTTCGCCTCCAAAGCAGCATTAACACCTGAAACAATGAAAATAATGAAATATTATTAATGAACAGGTGGTAATATGTTATAAAAGGATAATATATGATATTATAAATATTAATATGGTTCTAGTACAAGTTAATAACATGATTAAAACCATTATATAATAGGTTAAAGAGAATTAAACCAAATGGAAGTGTAAGGTAAGGTATTTCGTCTCAATTTCATTTCATTGAGGCATATTATAAAGTTATGAACTAAATTTCATTTATATGTTGTATATACTAACCCTTTTTCATGTATTATCATAAAAAAATAATTATTCATGGTATTTTAAGTTTAAATTTGAATTATTTTACCTAAGGGGGATTGAATTAAAAGTTACAAAGTGGTAAATAATTTCTTAACTCAATTTCCACTCATTGGGTTAAACTTATACTTCATTGTTGATGTCAAGATAAGATTATGTATGTAATTAATTTTTATTATATTATGTTTTATTTCCACTTTTTAATTTTTATTTATATTTGATGCACATAATCAATTCATTTATTAATTATCATTTCAAAGTTATGCTCATTTTAAAGGTTTATTGCACAATCTCGTTCTAATTGTGATTGTTTATTATTGAATATCATTTGAAGGAAATTACTGGATAATTTCTTAATGAAAACTTTAATTTTAATATATTGTTTTTATTCATTATATTGTTCATGTAATAGTACTATTTTCCACTCTTTGGTACTTAAAATATTTTATAAAATATTTTTAAGAAAACCTACCTTTATATCTCTCTTTGGTCAGAAACCTGTTTTCTTCCAAAACCATGTTTTATAAAAATGTTTCCAAATTTTTTTTCAACCTTTTAAAAATTATTTATGAAATGAATTTTCAACCATTTTTACTCTTTAAAAAATATTTTCAAAGCAATCTTTTGTCATTTTCAAAATAATTCGCATTTGGATTTTACTGAAAAAGTTAAAGAAAACATTGTTTTAACATATAAGACATAAAATATTTTCCAACCATCATGAGTACTGAAATTTTTTAAATATTACTATATAAGTTTAAAATATTATATTAAAATAAAAATATTTTCACATTTTTTTGTGAAATTTTAGTTTTTTTAAAATTTATTTTCAAATAAAAGTATTTTCAAAAAAACATTCAAAATGAAAAGGATATTTTCCTCAATAAAGTTTTTAAATATCTTTTTATTCTATTAATAAATGAAAATAACCCTGTATTCTTACTATATTGTGTATATATTGTATCGATACCATCCTTATTCTTCCTCTGGATGTTTTATAGTCATTTTTACTAAGATAAGTATTGATATTCACTTCCTTGATTCATTTTTGGATGCATTAGATTTGATTTAAATTATACACCTTCTAGTGCACATTAAATTTCCCCTAAATGTCAATATAATTTATCATGGATATGTTCATTTCCTAAAATGAATACCATTTTTTATATTAAGTGTTTAAATTGAAAATTATTTTATTAACTGGATAAATATTGACAAATAAATATACTTTACCTGATACATATATTTGATAAGGCACATTATTATGAATTAAATAGATTATTTGATATATGATGAATTATTTGGATAGGTATGACGTAGTTTGGGGACTATTTAAAGTAATCCCCTTGATTTATTGTTAGTATCATGTGGTAAAATCATTTAGACAAACCCTATGTGTTTTTAACTAGTATGTTTTAAATAGTCTTGTGAAAGGTCTTAATAGTAGTATTTTCTAAACCATTATGTGAAAGGTCTTGATGGTATAGGTATCATGTGCTTGGGAAACATGGAATCCAATAATTAAGAATTATCTGCATTCAGAATTTAGTTATTATAATCCATGATATTTTCACTATGAAAAAATCTATGGATGCATTTTATTTTTAGTTCATTTATTAAATGGAATGTGTTTTTAGTTATTTACCTTGCCATATTAATTATGCCTTATCTAGTTATTTAAATGGAATGTGTGATCAGTTATTTACCTTTTCATGTTGATTATTTTTATTGATCCATTATTACTTACATTGTATTTAACTCTTACTGAGCATTTGATATCACCATTATTTTTTCCTTTACCTAGGATTCCATGAAGTTTACTAAAAAAGATATTAAGAGATACACTATATAGAATAAAGTTATTTTTTAAAAAAATATTATAATTTTTTATTCCAAATGTGATTTAAGACTCATGTATTTATCTAGTTTACCAGGACTACTAAACTGATTGGTTCTTTAGGATGTGTATCCTTTTATCCTATTCCAATGTAATGGTATTAAGCACCAGTTATAGGCTTTTGGGGTTGTGTCACTATAGTGGAATCTTGTCTAACTGATACTTTACATGGTTTTAAATTTAAATTTATTATTTTTAAATCTAGTTTCATTACTATATCAGTTAAATTAAATGACCACTATAACTTATAAAGTGTTTTCCTATATAACTTAAAATTTTATTTACTTGATCCTATATTATGAATGATTATTGAAAAACTAAATGAAATTAAAATATATAACTTCTATAAGTATGTGACTTGACCTTGAGTATGTGTATATAGGGCTAGATAGAGCACCTAAATTATGAGATTATTATGCTATGGGGTGTAAAGAATAGTAGGACTCTATGTCTATTATTTCTTTCCCCGATATGTGATATATATAATTTTTATGGTAATTTTCTATAAGGATTGTGTTTGGAATTTTAGATTAATTCCTCCATGATGACCTATGGTAAACCTCTATGATGTAAATGATGATCATGACCAAGTAGTGGTAGGACCTAATCATCCTATGGTTTTTTCTTTAGCAATAGATGTTTATCTCTGAGAGATTTTACTAAGATTTGTACTGTTAATGGAGATAGTGGCTCCTCGAATGAACCCTATGATGTCTAATCTGACTTGGGTGTTTCATATGCATCATACTACATTTTTCACTAGGTAGGGAGGTCCCTAGGTAATTGAGTTCTAGATAGAGTTTATACATATGATCTTTTAACATCTTGATCCACCCTTATAATGGAGGTTAAGGCTATCCACTTAGATTAATCAAGGTCTAGTAAAGTGCTGGTGGGTTTCCCATATCTAGGAATAATATCATGTGGTGTTATTCTGAAATTAATTTTAGACTTTATTCATCTATCATTTTCTTCTAGATAGCCTAAGTAAAAATAGGACTATGGGGTATATTCATATCTTGAAGGGATGTATTTCAATGATGGACTATGTCGATCAATTCATATATATATATATATATATATTATTTTTCACTAATGATGGTGTGGGATGAGATGGATAAAGTGAGATGTTTTGATTATGGAATAAGGTATGAGGTCTGAGTTCAAGTGAATGTGTTTGACTAATCATATTTTATAGAGGTTCTGAATCAAGTGCTTATTACTAATAGGAAATTGAGGGAAGATCGAGGATTCAGGAAGGTGGCTTCTTCTGGGGGATTCAGTAGTGGGTATTTAAGTAGAATGAAGTACCATTTTTAAAGTTTGTGTCAGGGTAGTGGTGGATAGGGTATCCATAGTAGTAGTTCATATATTCCTCATTAGGGAGGTATTTTCTTTTAGTGTAATTAGTGCAGTATGGATTTCAAAATTTGACCACATTAAAATTTACCTCTATTTGAGTAAAAATAATATGGGAGGATGGGATGCCTATAGAGATTCTATAGGAGTGCCCAACCATTGACCGGTGACATAGGATTTATATGGGTACAAGGTTCTGAAAGGGGATCAAATACCCTATGGAAGGAGGGAGGTTGTAGCTCTACTAATTTTTTAGGTTGAGTTAGGGGATATGGTACCTAGGGGTAGGGTTAGTAGTTCCAGTGAAGTGGTGATTCACATGGGGCACAAATGGGAGTTCAATATCGAGGAATATTCTAGTTACATTCCATTTAGCCAACTCCTACTAATCAGGATATTGAAGCTTCTACTATATAAGGTAAAATTTTAGTTTCTTTCACTTTATCTTCTTTATTGTTTGATATAGAAGCATCTCACTCATTCATTTTGACTTAGTTTTTTATGCATTAGGACTATCCAAATATTACATATACGAAGTAATGATGATAGACACCCTATTAAGGTTGTAGTCTAAGGGAATTCATCAGTATAGGGAATGTACCCTCATGGTTTGTGGTTATATATTCCTATGGGACATTTTCATTTTGGAGATGACCAAATTTTAAATGATTTTTGAGATGGTATTATTAGTATGGTATCAAGAACACATTGATTTTTATCATCGACGGTTATATTTCACATCTTCTAAAGGTAGAAGTTATGTTCATGCTGGAGAATGGGGTTTTTTAAGGAGTTCATGCATGAACTAATCATCAGTAAATAGGTAGGATTATAACGTAGTTTTCTTGTCTAATTATGGATTATAGGGAGGCATAGGAGGAAGTATTTCATTCTATTTTTGACCAATTCCATGATTTTTTCCTTGAAAATTTCTTAGGTTTTCCACCATATAAGGAGGTTTAGTTTACCATAGAGCTCATTCGAAGTTAAAATCCAATATACATACCACCTTATAGGATAGATCCTATGGATAAATTATATTTAAAGGATTACTTGGATTACTTGGATGCCAATGTATTTATATTACTAAGTACATCTTCTTCGGGTGCTCCAGTATTATTCTTCAAGGAGGATTGATCTTTGAGGATGTGTGTGGACTATAGAAAGTTAAACCAAGTGATAGTCAAGAACCAGTATCCAATTTCATGTATCGTTGATTTATTTGATCATTATATGGTGTCCTAAATATTCTTTAAGGTGGATTTTATACTGGGTGATCACTTGATAAGGATGATACCTTCAAACATACCTCACACTCCTTTCAAGAGAAAGCATTGTCTGTATAAATATTTGGTGATCATTTTCATGCTGATGAACGTGCTAGTAGTATTTAAATACCTAATGAAACTAGTTTTACATATATATCTGGTCACTTTCATGGTCATTTTTCTTGATGAAATTATCCCGTACTCTAATTTGATCGGGGATAACATGTGAAATCTAGAGGTTGTTTTTGGAAACCTTTATGGGCATTAGATTTATTCCAAGATCTCAAAGTTCAACTTTTGGATTGACTAAGTTTGTTTATTAGGATACATTATATCTAAGACTGGTGTATCTATATACCATAAAAAGGTCATATTAGTGGTTTCATCAGATCATAACTTGAACTTTTTTTATATCTGTGGATTTTAGGGTTTTTTCAGTTTTTAGTAGGGGATTATTTGAGACTTCTCTCACTTGAAAACACTGATGATAGGAAAAACCAAGAAAGGGGTGATGTTTTTTTGGCCTAATGCTAGTTAAAGTGATTCTAAAAATCATAATGGTGGATTTAATATAACACTAATTATAAAATTTTATGATTTGGGTTAGGAGTAAACCTTTTTCTTTAATTAATAATGAGTTGGGATGGGATTAGTCATGATGATGGATGGTCATTTGGTCTCTTATGGGTCTAGGTAGCTAAGGCCTCATGAGCTAAAATATCCAACATATGAATTTGAATCTATGGTAGTGGTATATACATTGATATTTTAATGACATTTTTGATTAGGTGATAGTTTTTGGGTACACACAAACCATAAGATCCTAAGATATATATTCATATAGTGGGACTTAAACCTTTTGTAGTTAAGGTGGGTTGATTATTTGTAGTCCTTTGACTTCAATATGGCATACAACCCTAGGAAGGGAAACGTAGTTATAGATGTGATAAGCCAAAATACATGGGACTAGTTAGTCCAAGAGTCTATCAATGAAAGGAAATTGATACCCAAATTTTACATGATGTATTTGGACAATCAATAATACCAGGGAAGCATGAACCTTATATCTTGTTTTCATATCTTCACTCCTTAGTTGGGTAAAGAGGAGTCAATTATCTGATTTTTATGTTCTAATTATGATAGACCATATATATGTTGGGGAGAAACCTTTATATTAGTCCCTTTATTTATATGATATCCTTCATGTTTAAGGTTGTTTTGTGCTCGCCAATGATCATGTGTAGGGAGTTGATGCGAGACCTTCACATCTCGAAATGGATGGTACACCCATATTTGAGAAATACGTATCATGACATAAGTATACAATATTTTTGGTCGAAGATAAATAGGCACATAGTGGATTTTCTCACATAGTTCTCCACCTATTAGTAGGTGATGGTCGAGCACCAATAGACTACAGGTCTTTAACTACCACTGCCCAAACCTAAGTGGAAATGGAATGATTTAACCATGTATTGTTTTATGGGGTTACCAAATATTCCCTTGGGTAGTGATGTAGTGTGTATGATTACTGAATGGCTAGTGAAATGGCTCATTTTAAACTAATTTAAGATACCTTTTCAGTTTATGATATATGTAAGCTCTACATTTGGGATATATTTCACTTACATGGGATCCCTTAGAGTGTTATTTTAGACTAGGATCATCATAAAACATTGATTTTCTAATAGAGATTATAGAATTATATAGATATATAGTTTTATTTGAGAACTTATTCTCATCCATAGATAGAGGGATTGTTCCATCATACTATTTAGATTTTAGAGAAAATGTTATGATCATGTGTCTTAGACTTTGGTGTTACATGGGAGAACCACTTAGCTATGGTAGAGTTCACCTACAATAAGATTTATTAGTATTTGATATAGTTTGTTGTATTTTAATCCTTATATATTATGCCTTTTCATTCACCTTTGTGTTTTCTAGAGGTTGTATATTCTATGATGATTATTATAAGTCTATTGCAAGATACCTCATAGAATATTTAGTTGATCATGAATCAGTTGGAGAGAACCTAGAGTAGGAAGATGTTGAATATCAACAGGTGGATTTATCCTCTCATGTTTGGGGTTGGTGACTATGTATTCTTTTGAGTGTCACCAAGTTTGAGACCTCATAATGTTTGAAGGTATGGAAAGCAAGAACCCCAGTACATGGGGACTTTTGAGACGATGGAGAGGGTCAGTATAGTGGAATTTCAAATAGATATCCCCCAGTATTTCATTGATATTCAGGATGTGTTCCATGTATCATAGCTTAAATGTAATTATCCTGATCCATCTAACATGATTGGTAGTGATGATAAGGAGATTGAGGATCATATGTATTTTGAGGATCATCTAATTTTTTATAGTGGATTGGAGTGATAAGAATCTTAATAAAAATATGGTTCCTCTGGTGTGACTGTAGTGGAATCACAATCGTATCCAATAATAGATATGGGAGTGAAATCTTGATATGTAGGATCAGTGACAAGAGTTATTTTTACAATGAGTCCTGATAATGTTTAAGTGAGAAACTCAAGGAAGAAATTTTATATATTAGATAGGTTGTAAAACCCTTGACTTTCTTAAGGGATGGATCTATTTAATTTCATTTAAAAATAATTATTTTTCATTATTTTTAATACCATGAAATCATTTATGAGGATTTGGGGTGGTATCAAAGGTGTTTTAGGATTTTGAGTCCTAAAAATATTGAAAATGGAATTGCATGTTGGGGTGCATAGTTAGAAGACAATTTTTACTAACCGTGAACCCAACCCTCAAGGAGAGGATTATCCTAGAACATGGTTCCTCAAACTGTAATTTTTTATAGTTTAAAACATGAAAAACACATAGCTTTTATTAAAGGTTTTTTGTACAGTTAGTTCGTAGTTTACCCAAACATCCATCCCAAACATGTGGAGTTTGTTTCTTTAAACAATAGGAACCACACGGTTGGAACATAGTTTAGAAAATAGTGAAGTCTTCCTGGATTCTTAAAAAGTATTAATTTACCCAAATTACATTATAATATTTTAAAATCTAAACCACTCATTTCTATCCCCCTCATCAACTAGCATCTCTCTCCCACACACGTCCTTCCCTTTCCTCTTTTTCCTTTGGTGATTTCATTCTCAAATATTGACTAAATCAAGTTCCATTCATCCCTATAGTGTTCTAGGGGTGATTATATCATTCTATCTCTACTCATTGTATGTTTATTTCATAACCAATTGGCTTCACGCAATTTATTCCTATTTATTCTATATTTCATGGATTTTGTATTAATTAAATTTATATCCATTTTAAATCAAAACAGTGGATAAAACTTCATGAGTGATCTTCTTCAAGAATAAGGTAGGTGGTTCTTGAACTATCCATCATGTATAGCTTGATTCCCATGTGCATGTGATGTATGGTTATGCTAACCTAATGTTAAATTGGTGAAAAAAATTAATGAATCAATTGGTTCCATATTTCATGTAATTAGACTCTCTTGCAAGTCATGAGTAGTCCTTGGTGATCATAAACCCAGAACCTTGTGAAAGGACCCAAATGGATCCATGTAATCACTTAAAGGGGGAGGGTGAATCAGTGATATTTACTTTTTACAATTTCTTCTTCTGAAACATCATTTTCCTCCTATTACAAACTTATAACTTTTTTGAAAAGAAATCACACAATCACATTCCACAAGGACAAAAGAATTTACAAGGTCCACTACTTAGTAAGAGTATTTATTCCTTGGAATTATTTTTAAATAATAAAATATCAAAAAATATACAAGAAAAAATTATGTTTACGTGGTTACATCAATTATGGAATATCCTTACACTTGTATTGAGCTATTATCAAATCTAGAGTACTTGTTCTTTCTGTACAAATAAGATGTAACAAATATTTCATAATATATTTTAAGAAACTTCACCAAAAATTTTATTACATTATCATTATACTGCTTGTACTTATTCACTTTTTCTCTTATTTAAAATCCTTTATTATTCATTTTATTATCCATCATTTCTAAAGAAAAATCTTCTTGTACTTTAGTATAGAAACTTTCATTCATTCACTATTCATCCATTTTCTCCATCTGGTTTTTCTATCTAATAATTCCATATGAAATATCATCTAGAATTTTTTTTCTCTCCGGATAATAGAAAAAATATTCCTTACATTTTGTTCATTTTATTCCACATAATATAAAATTTTATTTAGTGCCCTAAAAATTCATTTTTCACTAATCAAAAAACCTCTAATCGATATCAAATTCTAATTTAACCTCAACCAATAGATTCCTTGGTTGAAAACCTTATACTTATACTTTTTCTTACAAAAGTTCATCTGGTATCTTTGTATGGAACATATTCTACAACACATCATATTTTATCAAGAATGAATAGTACACCTTCTCCATACTATACATAAATTCTATTTATATGTGTAATAGTAATATAAATAGTGGTATTTAAATTTTACTTTTATGATCAATGATAATTTTAAATTCAAATCTCTCACTCAGTAAAATTCACTCAGATGATTCTCAATGATTCCAAAGTATTCTTGATGCTTCTCGTAATTTGGGCATCCATACCCTTTAAAAAACTTCCTTCTCCCTCAGTGAGAATCACATTTCTTTCTTATGTGATATTTGGAATATTAATCAATCATTATAGAATCTTCATGTTTGATATATTTATGAAAACATCATAAACAATATTAAATCATCAAGAATATTTACCATTGATTTTTTTTTTCAGTAAGAAACATTGTAAAAAATATTTCTTCAAATGAAAATCTATATCTCATTGTTCCTTTATAAACTTCATATGAATATCTAAGTATTCCTTCTCAAACTCTTCCTTTATCTGATAATTTTCATCGTAACTCTCTTTTCATTTCCTTCATTCATAAATGTTTTTTTGATTATCTTTATATAAAAATATCATCCAATCATATTATAGAAATTTCAACTTCACAAATTAAAACATGTTTTTATGATGGAAATTATATAATATTTTTTTATGGGTTTTGACTGAATAATTTTTCTGACTCAACTATGTCCAATGACATTCTTCAGTATCCTCCCTTTGAGATTCATCAATTTTTCTCTATTTTCAAAACATCATAGTGTGTTTTTTCTAATGAAAACTTTGTAGAGCCATATCTTTCAATCTTCTTAAACTTTATACACAAAACATTAAATAAAATGATATTTTTCTTATTAGGATTATTCCAAAAAACCTTTCTCGGTTCTTTAAAAAAATTTCAAAAACAAAATCAAATCATCCAAAACACTTTTTGGTAGATTCTATTTAGTGAACTTACTCATAATTTTATAGTGTGAACATTGTACACCTGAACACATTTATACCCCTTTCTAAAAAATTCTTGGATCATGAAATATTTGTAACTCATGAAGTTATAAACATTCATAATAGAAAATCATTTCCATCTTTTATTTTCATATAAAACTTTTTCTAATGATTTTTAAGCATCATAAAACATTTATAAAAAATCTTTGTATGTTAACCATTATTATTTCGATAGAATTTTTACAAAATAGTTTTTTTGTTTTCTGATTGTTGGGAACTTAAAAAACATTGATGATTTATGTTTGGACAACAAAAGAAAAAAAATCTTACCAACTTTCATTACAAAATTCATCATCTTAAAAACACCACTAAACTTCCTAGTCTCAATAATATCCCCCTTTTTATTTTTTTCATCCAAGGAACATAAATCACTAAAAAAATTTAAATAATGCAATAGATTATGTATCCAACAGTTATAAGAATGTGTAAGTGAACTTGGTGTAGGAAAC
Organism: Viscum album; assembly: GCA_963277665.1. Lineage (NCBI taxonomy): Eukaryota > Viridiplantae > Streptophyta > Magnoliopsida > Santalales > Viscaceae > Viscum > Viscum album. The sequence goes on along the minus strand of OY728155.1, from coordinate 600,983,229 downwards.
AATAATCATTGAAAAACAATTTTGTGTTTTCCATAAGCAATGACTTAATAAACATCTTATTTCCTTCCACTTAAAACATTCATCATAAAAACAAATTTTCTGGAAAATAGAAAATTTCCTACATCCACTTCAAAAAACTATTAAAATGGTTCACACATGCTAAAATTGTAGCTTACCCCCTTTAAAAAATACATAAAAATAAATTCATTACTTAAAAGTTTAAGCACATACCAATGGATAGATTTATGTTATAAACATTTTTATCCCCCTTGAAGACACTATAAAAAAGACAAGATGGATAGGGGATAGAAATTGAATTCCTTGGGGATGTTGAACACCCATTATCAACCTCGTCTTATGAAAATTTTCCTTTGGTAGTGGTTTTTTAAATATATTAGAAACATTCTTTATTGTAAAAACAAATTTCAACTTCAGTTCATTTTTCTCCACATGCTATTTAATGAAGTGATATATTAAATCAATGTTCTTGGAACGATAATTTTGCACTGGATTTTTCATGAGTTTCATAGAACTTGGATTATTACAACATAAGAGAAGGAAAACATCATATTTATAAACAAGTATTCCAATTTTTTCTTCATACACATAAGTTGTGTTACACCTTGAGTGGCAGCAACATACTCAACTTCTATTATATTGAGAGTTACTGAATTTTGTTTCTTTGTATTCTAACTAACACATCTATATCCCATGAAATATAATCCACTATATATGGATTTTAAATCATTAAAACTTTCTGGAAAATTGAATTTATATATATAAATATATATCAATATTTCTTACAATTTCGTATTTCAATCCTAAATTAGTTGAGCCTTAGATATATCTAAGAATTATATTTACATCCATGAGATGAGATTATTTTAGTGTGATTTAGTATCTCTCACAAAGTGTAGAAACATATACTATATATGGACTAGAATGTTTTAGATATAATATACTTCCAATAAACTTTATAAACTATTTAGGATCTACATTATTTCCTTTACCATCTTATGATAATTTTGTTCCCATTAAAATTGGTGTGGAAATTGGTTTTGAGTTTTCCATGTCAAACTTCATTTTAAGTTCCTTAGAATAATTATCTTAATATAATAAAATATATTTATTTTTATCTGGATTTTAAATCCAAGAAAATAATTCATTTCTACCAACATGGACATCTCAAAATATTCCTTATCTCCTCAACAAACATTTAACATTTTTCTTTATCATAATCCACAAATATTATATCATCAACATAAAAAATCACAATGAGGTAAACCTCTCAATTTTCTTATATGTAGATGTTAATATAAATTCTTCCTTTCTTGAATTTAAAATTACTTAAGTAAGTACCCAACTCAAAATACCAGGCTCTCGGAGCTTTCTTTAGCCCATACAAATCCTTTATCAACATTCACACAAAACATTGATCTTTCCCAAACATAAATCCACACATTTTTCTAATATAAACTTATTCATCGATCACTCCATTAAGAAAATATAACTTAACATCCTTCAAAAATATTTTATATCTTCTTTGTACAAAAATATAAAGAAAGATTATTATAGTTTTAATATTTCCACTAAAAAAAGTTTTCATCAAAATCAATGCCTTTAATATGAGAGTGGCCTTTATAAACAAGTCATACTTTGTTTATTTTCAATTCACCTTTTTCATTTCACTTATTCTCAAAAACCCACTTTATACCAATCACATTTTTATTATTTGGTTTGGGTATAAGTTCTCAGGTATCATTTTTTTAATCTGATTCATCTCTTTATTCATAGAATAAATTCACTCTTGATGTGCCAAAGCATCATCAACATATTTCTGTTCAACATGTGAATATATGGAAGTATGTAAAACTGAATTTGATTTAAATATGGTTTTAACCTTTTTATTTTGATATCTAATGATTTTATGAACTTTAAATTTCTTCCTTGTCCTAGGATGAGACATATAGAATTGTTCCTCATCACTTGAGATGGTTGATTCAGAATCTTTATTTTGAGAAACTTTAACATTATTAAAATCATCAAGAACTTTTTTATGTTTTTTATCAATAACCACCTCATATTAATTTTATTATATATCTAAAAATATTGGACAAAAATAATTATCATATGGTTCAAGAACTTCCAAATTTTTCAAATCAATCATGTTTACTATTTCATTATTATAACTTCTATAACCTTTACTATTAGGAGGGTATCCAATAAATATTCCATCAACACCACTCTGATCAAATATCCTATTATTTTAACCCTTGATTTTTATAACATAGGGGCTTCCAAGAACCCTTAGATATTTCAAAATTTTGGTTACTTATTAATAAATATCATATGTAGTTATATATTATTTTGGTCTATAGAAACATTGATTATGAATATAAAATATTTTTCATATATATTTACTCTAAAACTAATGAGAACTATCATGTTCAAACAACATTGTTAATTTCATATACACCAAAATTTTATTTCTTATTTCAACAAAAAATTTCAATTATGGTGTGTAAGGTGAACTAAAATCATGGTGAATTTTATATTTTTCAAGAAAGTCTCTAAACTTCACATTTGTATATTTTCCACTATTGTTAGTTCAAATTTTCTTTACAAGACATCAATATTATTTTTCCACAGTTCTCCTGAAAATTTTGAACATACTGAGAGCCTATGATGTAATTCCCCAACCCCAGAAACCTGGATATGGTGAATTATTTTAATACATTGGAATAAATACAACTATCAAATTCCAAAGGACCAATAAGTTTAGCAGTCTTTGAAAATAGATTACATGAATGAAGTTTACATTACAATTAAAAAAAATAAAATAAAACATAGATAATACTTTGAGAATTCAATTATTCTCTTATCTTAACCCTACACATCAGTTATAATACACATTTTGGAATCCTGGGAAAGTAAAAAACAAGAAAGGGGTGAGATCAGATGCTCTGTAAGGGTAAATAATATAGAAGAAGCTATCATAAATAAGCATAAACTTTTAAGTAAAGGTGTATAATAAAATCTCAAAAATTTGAACAAAATAAAGAGCATAATGTGGAAATAATAAATCAAATATTTCCATATAAACATACACAGGGATATTCTACTAGTTGAATAATCACTTGTAATATCAATAATTAATCTCATAAAGAGGGAATGCATAATGCAAGACATTTTAAACATACCGACAAGGATTTAGCTAAGACACCATACATAATCTGGTAATATGTTATCCAAAACCCAAAATTATTTGTCACATGAGAACTACTGATGCATCAAGAGACTATAGTAGTCCCCGCTCGACACTTACTAAGTCCAATGAATACCTCATATGAAGAGGTTGAAACAAAACTGAAATAAACATTCATATTAAATCTAGCATATGAAATGTTAATACGTTAACCATAAACCAGGAAGTGTATCAAAATAGCACATCCAGAGTCAAAAATATTCTAAACCCTTCAATAAAATAAGTTAGATTATATAATGAGAGAACAAACTTGATTGAGGTAAAATTCAACAAAGGATCTTGATATTGATGAAAATAATTTAATAAAATCATTAAAAATTCTTTGAGAGAAATTCCCCTTTTTTATTTTGAAATCATTTAAAAGTCACGAAATTATAAAAGAAAATATTTCTTTTCAAAATAACCTTGTAATATTGTAAGGGAATATTCAAAATGTTAAGGCATCATGATGGCAAAAAATAGCTACTCATGTCATATAAGTTAAAAAAATACATTCTTACCATCAAAAAATTTCATAAAGTACCTCATTTGGAAAATGAAAAAATATTCCTTTCAAAATGTTTTATAAAAAGTAAAAAGTGGGTAAAAATTACTTTAAACAGTTGTATAAGAATAGTAATAATATTTTTAAATACATTTTAAGAAACATGGATATGGATGATAAATATGTCCTTGAAAATAATTACATATAAACAATCCCGAATAAAAATGAGATTGTGAAATTAACCCTTACATAAAACCATAAAATATTATTTTTTAAAAAAATTGAATGATCTTAAAAATAGGAATAAAATTTCCTTTATAATCCTTTTATATCTATATAAATTGTTATGTAAAATAATATCAATAATATTGAAATGGATAATGGATTAATTATTTAAACATTCAAAGCATCTCATACGACTTTGAACATTTAAATCATAAGCCTGATATCTTCCAATGAATCTTTAAATACCCTGAGTATAAATTTATTCATGATATGAAATAAAATATGGTTATTGAATACACCACACATAATAAATAGGTGGTGAACATGGCATATATCTCACGAAAAATAAAAGTGATACAAAATTCCCTTACCGTAGGTCTGATACTTGTCATATGTGTCCAAAAATCATGTATAATGGTTTTAAACATATTATTAACTTATAAAAAACTTAATAATATTTATTATATTATATATTATTCATTTATAACATTATATTACCCATTTATTAATAATTTCCAAGTTAAATCAACGTTTCGGGTAATAATCACTTTGTTTATCATACTTGTTTTGACATGTTATTCTTGATACTATTACATAGATCATGATTTAATTACTTAAATAGTGTAAAAAATGATCTATATATCATATATATTCAGTATATAAACATATATAAAAGATAGATATATGAAATTGAATACACTGTTCATGGAGACGGTAGGTCGTACATACATATGAACAATGTTTATGTTTTCTTATCATATTTAATAGAAGAAGGTAAATGAAATATGTGTGTGTGTGTGTACATATATTATTCAAGTAGAATTATTATGTAATGTATTTCATATTTATTCACTACATATATTTTTATAATAATTCTTGACTGGTTAATGTGTAAGATGAATCTCATCGCATTGTGGAGACTGTAGGTCGTACGTACGTACGAGTGAGGATATCATTCCCTTAATAGTATAGGGGTAAGGAAATGGATGGTATGTTAATTATAAAAAATAAATATAATTAAATATTGATTATTTATATCCAATATATTCATCATTATACTCATCCAAGTAAAGTGGTGATGAAAAACAAATTACACCACAACGTGGAGATAGTAAGTTGTATGTACGCACACATGGTGATATTATTATTCATATGATGGATAAAAGGAGAACTATGGTTTTAAAATTATCATAATAATATATCAGAATATATATATGACACTTTATTTATTACTTTATTATGTAAAAACATAGTAATAGGAAGTATAAGAAGAAGAAAAATTGAATTCAATTGGTAAAACAATTACCTCTTCCTCAAGTATCTACTTTTTATTTGCATAAAATATCATCCTAGGTTGAATGTATGCAAAAATTATGGCCTATATGATGAATTTAGGGATTTTAGGAAGAGAAATGGCAAGTTTTTTCTAATAAAAATGGCTTTAGATTTGTGAATAAAAGAGAAGGAGAGGTTCCCTTTTATAAGAGAGGGGAGGGATACTTTTGGAAACTCCAAGACTATTAATTTAATATAAATTTATTTTCAATTTCAAATATCAATAAAGTGAGTTATTTGGAGGATAAAATTAGTATGGGTATAAATTCTCTCAACAAATTAATTTTATACATTTTTAAGTCACAATATTAACCTTATATTTTATATTTAATCCTTAGTTAAACTATTTAACTCTTACCGTGACTACTTGTCTTTTTACTCTATAGGGTTAATATAGTTACTATAAAAATTCAAACGAACCTAAATTGTATCATTTATTAAATATTTAACACTATACTAGTTTATTGTCCAAAATATAAATTTTTATGAATTTTATATTATTTAATAAAATATTATTTATTTTAAAATCTCATTTATGTCAATTTTGAAACTATTTATTACTTGACTTTTTAAAAAATTATAACAACTTTATTACTTAAAAAAACTATATTAAATAATCCCTAACATGTCATGGTCATCAAAAAAATCGTTTATGGCATCAAATATTTCAAATTATATTTACTTTAATATTGTTACTATCATTTAATTGATTCTTTCTTTAATAAATTAATTACTACATTATCATTATGTCACCATTTAATTTAATTATTTAATTTATAAAATTATAAATAAATTATCATGATGTATATAAAAAATTTATATTTCTAAATACTATTTATATTCGATTATATGACTTATATAACCTCGTATTAAAATATTATACTTATTAAAAACAAAATTTAAAAAAAATTGATTTTCTTTAAATATAATATCATAAATATATTAAAGTCATCTAAGTGGATCCAAGTGGTCTTAAAACTGACACAAGAATGGTTTTTATTAACACAAAAACATCCAATTAATTTAATAGAAGTGTTAGGGTAATTTTATAATGCTTATAATATTATTTTTACCCTTAATTACCTGATTTACCCTTAACCGTGGTAAAAAAATAATCAAGTTACTATTCACCAAAAAATAAATTGTTCCTATTAGACCAAAAATTTCATAATAATTACAACCATTTATTTATTTTTTTAATTCAATTCACGGAAAGGGAAAAATTAAGTTTAATGTTAATCCAACAGATGTGGTGAGAAGGCGGGTAAAAGAGACGTTTAAATGTTCAATAAGTTTTTATATCTAATTTTAATATAAAATGTTTCTAATAACCAAAATTGTATTAATATATGTATTATTGATATATTTTGACTTTAAAAATAAATTTAATATATAATAATTATTTAAACAAAAGTGAGTTTTTAACTACAATGTAGTATTTTTCACTATCCATCAAAAAATGAATCTTTTCAAAAAAATACAAAAAATTCATAATTTAGTTAATACTATTAATTTCCACTTTTTTAAATGGATATTTTAATAGATAATAGTGTGATCAAACGTGGTTTTGGGTGCAGCACAAGCTATTGAACTTATTTAAAATGAAACATACCTTTAAATTTTGGGGTGTTACATTCTCCTCTCCTTCAATAAATTTTGTCCTCAAAATTTTCAAATTCAGGTTCAGTAACTAAGATTTTACTATTCAAAATTCCCTTATTTAAATCCCACAATGTAATAGTGGTTGATAAAATATTCTCTTAATAAGTGGAAAAGGTAAATGTGATGGTCACCACCAAATTATGATTTCAAATAGGAGAACATTGGTGGCAAGTAGAGATACATACATGGAGGGAAAATGTAAATATTTATAGCGAGTTATTGAGGTCATAAATCACAAAAAATTGAATGATAAATGGTAATTTTAGGGTCTTAAATCCATAAGTCTATGATAATTTAAAATACCATCAGTTCAAAAAAATTAAGGTATTAGGATAACATGTTCTTTTAGATACTTTTTCTTAGATTTGAGGGATTATATTAATATCTTGATAAGAACTCATGAAAACTTACTTGATTTCATTCCATGTCTCAATTTTATCCTTTGGTTGTGATTTGATCTATTTTTACTTCATTTTTTCACCTATAGATGGATATTCAAGATGATTCTTTATGAATGAAGCATTTTTAACAAATTGTACGGTTCATAAGTATTTCATTCATCCTTTAACTATTTACTAAAACCAAAAATGTTAGCACAGAATATCCAATAAATCAAACTTAAACCTTAAACAATAATATCCAATGTTCAACTTAACCCATTCCAACTTTAATAATCGACTAAAATACTTTCATCCAAATTCAATATCCAAAAAGGTCTCTAAATTTCCAAAATCAATCTTAACATTACATTCCCCAAACAACATAATGTAGCTCTTATTGTCACATACCAAATATTCTATCACCTTTAAATTCTTAATGAAAACTCTTATGCTTCCAAATCCTTAAAGAATAAGTATTGTAGTACAATATTTATATATATCATGAATCTTATAACTATAGAACCACTGATGTAATAATTATTGAATCAAAATAAAAAATAACCTTAATCGTTTCACTTCACTCTTAAACCAATAACTACGCTTCAAAATCTTATTCCTTAATACCTCCTTTATCTCATTTTTCTTTTGTAGTCTTTACATTATCAATCGTATAACCATTACTTGTATAACCTTGTTGATTCTAACCATCAACCAATACTTAAATCAAAAATTAAGAAACACTAATAATAGTGATATATCCATGAAGAATAATTTATAGTATCCTTAAATGATAGAATCTTCTTCTCAATACATAAGTCCATAGGATTAACATATGTTATACATTACCAAATATAAAGTATGGTATCCTATAATTAGAATTATCCTCAAATTCATTCATAGGGTTATGTTTTCTAATCATTGATTTCTAAATCTAGTTTCCAAGGTTGCTGTTAAACTCCCTTTGATACCAAATGTAGTACCCTAACCCTAGAATACTAGATCTAATGCATTATTTTAATACATTAGAGTCGAAACAAGTTCCAAATCCCAAAGGACCAATCAGTTTAGTAGTCTTGGAAAATAGATTACATACATGAACTTTACATTACAATTAAAAACATAAAATACAACATAGATAATCCTTTAATAACACCATTATATTATTAGATTAACCCTATACATCAATCATAATACACATATTGGAATTCTAGGAAAGTAAAACATAAGAAATGGGTGGTCTCAGATGCTCAGTAAGGGTTAACAATGGACTGGAAGCTATCATAAATAAGCATAAACTTTTAAGGAAATGTGTATAATAAAAACACAAGACTTTTAAACAAAATATTGAGCATAATTTGGAATGAATAAATCATATATTTCCATATAAACATACATATAAATATTATAAAATTTTAATAATCACATTTAATATCAATAACTAGTCTCATAAAGAGTGAATTCATAATGTGGGACATGTTAAACATATCATCAAGGCTTTGGACAAGACACCATACATAATCGGGTAATACGTTAGCCAAAACCCAAAATTATTTTTCTCATGAGACCAACCATTTCATTGAGGGGCTATGGAAGTCCCCACATGACAATTACTAAATCAAATACATTCCTCATATGAAAATGGTTAAACATAACCAACATAAACATTCATATTAAATCAAGCATACTAAATGTTAATACATTAACCATAAATCATGAAGTGTATCAAAATATAACATCAATAGTAAAACATATTATAAACCCTTAAATAAAATAAGGTAGATTTTATCATAATAGATCAACCTCAAATAAGTATAAAATCCAATAAAGTATGTTGACATAGATGAAAATAATCTAATAAAATCATTACAATTTTATTAACAGAAATGACTCTTTTTAAAATGAAATCATTTAAAAGTCGCACAATTATAAAAGAAAATATTTCTTTAGAAAATAACTTTGTAATATTTTAAGGGAAGCTTCAAAAAATTAAGGTGTCAAGATGGTGGAAAAATCCTCTCATTCCATATCAGTTAAAAAATATTATTACCATTGAATAAAATTATAAAGTAACTCATTTAGAAAATGAAAAAATAATCTTTTAAAAACGTTTTATACAAATTAAAACATGGGTAAAAATTAATTTAAACAATTGTAGAATAATAGTAAGAATATTTTTAAATATATTTTAAGAAACATGGACATGGATAATAATTATGTCCTAGTACATACTTACATATAAACAATCCTGAATTAAAATGATATTGTGAAATTAACCCTTAAATAAAATCTTCAAATATTCCTTTTAGAAACATTTTAATGAACTTAAGAATAGTCATGAAATTTCTTTATAATCCTTTTATATCAATATAAATATTTATGTATAATAATATCAAGAATATTGAAATAGAGAAAGGATTAATTCTTTAAACATTCAAAGTATCCCATACCACTTTGAACATTTAAATAATTAGCCTGATATCTTCAAATGAATATTTAAATTATATGAAGATAAATTTATTCATGATATGAAATATAATAGGGGAATTGCATACACCACACATAAGAAATATGTGGAGAACATGGCTTATATCTTGTGAAAAATAAAAGTGAGACAAAATTCCCTTACCTTGGGTATGATACTCTTCGTATATGTATAAAACTCTTGTATAATGGTTTTAAATATATTATTAAATTCTCCCAAAAAAATAATAATATTTATGATATCATATATGATTCATTTATAACTTTATATTACTCATTTATTAAAAATTTCCAAGTTAAAACAATGTTTTGGGTAATAATAACTTTATTTACCATACGTGTTTTGACTTGTTATTCTTGATCCTATTACTTAGATCATGATTTAATTAATTAAAATTGTTAAAACATGATATATATATATATATCATATATATTTAGTATATAAACACATAAAAAAGATAGATATATGAAATGGAATACACCGTTCATGGAGACGGTAAGTCGTACGTACGCATGAACATTGATTCCGTTTTCTTATCTTATTGAATGGAAGAATGTAAATAAAATATATGTATATATATATATATAATTAAATTATCATTATTATTTCATATATTTCATATTTACTAATTACATATATTTTTATCATCATTCTTGAATGGTTAACGTGGAAGATGAATCACATCACTTTGTGGAGACGGTAGGTCGTAAGTACGCACGAGTGACGATATCAATCCCTTAATGGTAAAGGGGTAAGTAAATAGATGGTATGTTAATTATATATAACAAATATAAATTCATATGTATTATTTTTATCCATTACGTTTATCATTATACCCGTCTAAATATAGTTGTAATGAAAAACAAATTACACTACAGTGTGGAGAAGGTAAGTTGTACGTATGCATGCATAGTGATATTGTTAATCGTCAGATGGATAAAAAGAGGAATATGGTTATATCATAGTCCTAATTAAATATCTTCATATATATTATACTATATTTATTAATTTATTATATAAACAAAATAGGAATAGTAAGTATAATAATAAAATAAATTAAATTGAATTGGTAAAATAAGTACCCCTTCTTCGAGTATCTTCTTCTGATTTGCACAAGATGGATTCTTAGGTTGAATTTATACCCAAGTTATGGCCTCTAGGATGAATTTAGGGAAGTTATGAGGAAAAATTTTCAGTTTTAGGATGAGATAAATGTATTTAGAGGTGTTAATAAAATATAAGGATAGGTTCCCTTTTATAAGAAAGGGGAGGGGAACTTTTGGAAACTCCAAAACTATTAATTTAATATAAATTTATTTTCAATCTAAAATAGCTCCAAAGTGATTTATTTAGATTATATTATGAATATGGATATAAATAATCTCAAAAAATTAATTTTATACATGTTTAGTTCTTAATATTAACCTTATATTTTGTATTTAACCCTTAGTTAAACGGTTTAACTTTTACCGTGACTACTTGTATTTTTTACACTATAGGGTTAATATAGTTACTATAAAATGTAAAAACAACACAAATTGGATCATTTATGAAATATTTAACACTATAATAGTAATTTGGATGAAATATATATTTTTATGAATTTTATATCATTTAAGGAAATATTATTTATTTTAAAACCTCATTTATGTCAATTTTGACATTATTTATTACTTGACTTTTTAAAAAACCATAAAAACATTATTCCTTATAAAAACTAAATTAAATCATCCCTAACATGTCATATTCACCCAAAAAATAATTTATGGCATAAAATATTTCAAATTTTATTTATTTTAATTCTATTAATATCATTTAATTGATTCTTCCTTTAATAAATCAATTATTGCATCATCATTGTGTAACCATTTAATTTAATTATATATTTTATAAAATTATAAATAAATTTACATGATCTGTATAAAAATTTTATATTTATAAACAATATTTATATTCAATAATATCACTTATATAACATCGTATTAAAATATTTTACTTATTAAAAACAAAAGTATAACAAAATTGGATTTTCATAAAATATAATACCATCAATATATTAAAGTCATCCAAGTGGATCCAACTGGTCCAAAAATTTACCCAAATTTGATTTTATAATTAAATAAGGACAAGTGTTAGGTTGATTTTATAATGCTTATAATACTATTTTTACTCTTAATTACCCGATTTAATCTTAATCGTGGTAAAAAATAATAAATTTATTATTCACCAAATATTAAGATGTTCCTATTAGAATAAAAATTACATAATAATTAAAACCATGTATTTATTTTTTTTTGAAATTCAATTCACATAAAGTTAAAAATTAAGTTTAATGTTAATCTTGTATATGTGGCGAGAAGGCGGGTAAAAGAGACTTTTAAAAGTTCAATAAGTTTATATATCTAATTTTAATATAAAATGTTTCTAATGATCTACATTGGATTAATATATGTATTATTGATATATTTTGACTTTAAAAATCAATTTAATATCTAATAATTATTTAAATGAAAATTTTAGTTTTTAACTACAATGCAGTATTTTTCACAATTCATCAAAAAATGAAACTTTTCATAAAAATACCAAAAAATCACCCTAAGATAATTTTGATATTCTAAATTAAAAAATAAAGTATATTTTTAAAAATATAAATTTAATAATGTGGTTAATACTATTCATAACCTCTTTTTAAATGGATATTTTGACAGATCATAGTATACTCTAACTCGGTGTTTCTTATAGCTAAAGTTATTGAATTTATTTAAAAAGAAACGTATCGTGAAATCTTGGGGTGTTACATCTGATTTTTATATTAGAAACATAAAATTTATAATGAGACTAAAGTCGAACATTAAAGATATAAAGTAATTATATCCATGTTTTTTTTGTTTACTCATGGCCCACAAATATTATAATGTATCAACTCTAAGGAATATGTTGAATGTTTCTCAACTTTCTTATATACTTATTTTGTAATCTTCTGTTTCAAGAAAATGGAGAAACACCAATATATTTTTATTTTAATATTATTAATATCATGAATAATTTCTCTCTTTATGATATTTCTTATATTCATATAACACATATTCCCCAACAAGATACTCAGATAGCAAGAAATTTTGAGTTCCTAACTTGAAAAAAGTTTCCATTTATTCATTATCATATGGTAACATCTTTCCCATCCTATATACTCTTCAAAAAAACCATATTTTATGGAAAAAAATTCTTATCTTCATCTTAGAGTTGTGAAAAAATTAACAAATTATGTTTCATCCATTCAATAATGAAGGCTCATTTGGATTTTAACTTTGATTTTAGAATGGTAATAGAGTAAATAAATTTGATTATGAGTGACTCATTATTTAAAAAATTCATTGTGCCTTCTTTAAAATCATTCTCACTCTTCAAAAACATCATCTCTTATCATATATGAATAGTACTCTCTATCCAAAATCCAAGGTCGTTTTCCTTTTTTAGCTTTGAGAGAAGTTTCAATAACTAAGGATTTTTCTTTTCCTTTCCTTTCTTATCACATGGATTTTGAGATTTTTTGTATAAAATTTCCTGTGTTGGTATCGTAACAAGACATCCTTTTGATAGATATCCAGGTTGATCATATTTTTCAAAAATAGTTTCTAAAGGTTGGAATCTATTTTCAATATTCTAAATAACTTTATCAAGTTATTTCTTTTGAGTAGGTTAACACCCCCTAAAAATTTACCTTATATTTTTATATGTTATTTGTAATGTTGATGGTTAAACCAACACAAATATTCTATATTCCCAAATCCACCACAATTCCAACAATAACAATAGAAATCATATCTCACTCTATAACTTGCATACTTTTTTGAGTTTTGTTTTTTTTCATCAACATTATTACCTTCCATTTTAGTATTTCTTTTCACACAAAAGTTGTGGTTACCTACTAAGATTTTCTATTTCAGTTTAGATTTATTCTCATCCTTAATAGAATCTCCTACAGTGGAAGTTTTTACTTTTGAATTTGTAACCTTATAAACTTTGGGTTTTTTAGCACTGCATGTTTTATATATATACATAGTTTTCTAAAATACTATTTCCTTATGAGAATATTTATTATTTATATCAACCTTTAAATAAAACTTTTGTTGATTCTTATTTGTTCTACTCTTCTCAGAACTTTTACTAACTTCTGTAACTGTGTTTTAAAAATTTTTAACTCCTTGTTCAGATTTAAAAAGATTTTATTGAGGAAGTTATAACTCTTCATCCTTTTCCTTTATTTTTTATTAAATATTTATATTTATATTATTCATTTCATAAACCAACTTATTTAGATTATAAATCTCTATTAGTAACAAAGATTTTTTCTTAATAAAAGAGTCTTTATTGTTTGCTGAAAAATTTCCTTTTTTAACTTATTGATTTCTATTTCATGTCTTTAAATTTTCACCTGACATTATTTTATCTCTATATTTAGAATAAAATACATCCAATTTTATTCATATTTTGAACTAATCCTTCATTAATGGTTAACTTTTCAACATTCAATTTTGAAATAAATATTTTTCAGTAGCAACATCACTAAAATTATCATCCTCTTCTTCAATGTCATCATTTCCATCACACTTATAAAAATAGTTTCTAATTTTGCATTTAAATAATGTATTATCCTTTAATATGGGGTGATATTTGTATTTATCTACCTTATTATTAAAGTATATTCTTGAATTTATATCATCTTCATCACTTTCTTCACTATTATTTTTTTAAGGACAATTTACAGCAAAATTTCCAATAGATCCACTGTGAAAAATTTTCAATGGTAACTTTTATTTATATTTTGATGTGACTCTTTTAAAATTTTCAAATAAAGACATAAATTTATCAAAAAACTTAATAACCTCATTTTCAGTGTCATATTCATAAACTTATTCATATTTGAGAACTTAATTATTTTTTATTTTCTTAACAGATTTGAAGGAAATTTATTGATCATCCTTCTCTTTGTTCATCATTAATTTTTATATTATCTTTTTATAAGTGATAATAGTGATATGTATATCATATAGAGATAGAGTTTTAGTATATCTGTATTAAAATTATGTAATTTTTTAATCATACTTATTTCAAATAATTATTAATATATTTTCAACAATAGTTGATTCTTCCAAATTTACACCAATACATCTAATGGTGTTAACAATGTCATTCAACCTTTTAAAAAAATCACCAAAATATTCAAAATCACCCATATTTAGATCTTCATACTTAAACCTTTATATTTGTAACTTTTACTTCTTTAATTTTATATTTCCTTTATAGATGTTCTTCATATTTTCCCAAGAACCCTTATCCATTCTAGTTCCTTTAACTCTAATAAAGTCACTTTCAAAGAGTGAGGAAAGTAAAGAATTTCTTTCTTGGCCGTCATTTTCCAAATTATTCTTATCATAAGATATAAGGGGAACACTCTTAGTATGAGGAATAAATCCATATTTAGAAATTTTGATAACTTCATAACTTAGGGACAAAAGATAAGGTAGCATTCTATATTTCCTTATATGATAGTTATTTCATTATAAAATAGGAATACAATTAATTTTCACATAATTATGAACATCCACTGCAAATTATATTTTCTTAAAAATTCATCAAAGAGTGAAAAGGGGAAACTTTTCTCTTATACCACTTAAAATTACCTAACAAGATCTAAGTGATCACTGAGAGGGGGAGGGGTGAATCGGTCATATTTTCTTTTTATAGTTTCTTCCTATGAAATAACCTTCACCTCCTATTCAAGAGTTATAACTATTATTAAAAACAAGAACGCAAGAACATTCCATAAGAACATAAGAATTTACAAGCTTAACTACTCAAGGATAGTACATATTCCTTGGAATGGTTTGGATATAATCCAATACCACACAATATACTAGAAAATAACACTTTTATGTGATTACAATAACCAGGGAATATCTGCACACTTTTGTTCCACTATTATCAAATCTATAGTACATTTGTTGTTTACACAAATAATATGTAAAAAATATTTTTTAACCGCTTTTATAAACCTTCACTAACATGTTCAATATTTTCTCACTATGTTTCTTGTAATAACTCACTTTTGGTCAACCTGTAAAAACATCCTTCTTCACATTCTTACAAAGAAGTAAACAAGAAATTTATTCTAAGACATCAGTACAAGAGCTTATATCTCATCACTATTCATCCAATTTCTCTCTATAATTTTTCAATCTGATAAGTCCATTTTAAAAGTTCATATGGAAATTTTGTCTAGTGCCTTATTATAATTGAAGTAATCTTCCTTAAACTTTGTTCATCAAATTCCACCTAAAATAAAAGTTTTTCTAGTGACCTAAAACTTCATCAATTCACTAATAAAAAAACCTCTTATTGATATCAACTTATTCATAAAGATCAACCAAGAAATTACTTTGTTGGAAACTTCTTTCTTGTACTTTTTATTACAAAATTTCTTATGGTATCTTTGTCTGAAACAAATTCTATAGCACTCGATCTTTTAGCATGCTTGAATAGTAAACCTATTTTGTACTTTACTAGTATCCAAATTATAGATGTAAGAGTAGTAGAAATGGTATTATTCCAATTTTACTTTACCACTCAATTGAAACTAGAAATTAAAATCTTCTAATTAGTAAAATTCACTCAAATTCTTCCCAATACTTATAGATTATTCTTGAATCTTCTCATATTTTTAAGAATCCAAAACCTTTAAAAAAAATTAATTCATCATCATTGAGAATCATGGATCTTTCTCATGTGATATTTTGAACTTTGATCTATCTTCAAAATATCATAATATTTTATATCTTTAGAAAAACTTTGTAGAGAACTCTGAACCAGCAAGAATATTAACCATCAAAAAAATTTCAATTAAGAAAAATTTTAAAAAACCTTATGTCTGATAAGGATATTCATCTGATTGTTCCTTTAAAAACATTTAGGAACATCTTGTTAGTCATTCCCAAACTCTTCCTCTATCTGATGAATTTCATCAGAACTCTCTTTTATTTTCATTCATTCATCAAGGTACATCCAGTGATATTTATACAAAAAAATCATCTGATCATCTTGTTTCAATTTAAACTACACAAATTCATAGATATTTTTAAGGTTTAGATTGTATAAATACTTTGTCTCATATACTTAATCTAAATAATTTGTATGATTATACTTCTTCTAATTTGGACATTTTCAAATTGTACTTCATTCGATGACATTCTTCAGCATCCTCTCTTTGATATTCATCAACTTTTCTCTATTTTCCAAACTTCACAAAGAAGTTTTTAGAATCAAAACTTCATAGATTCATAGATTTAAAAATTATTAAAATTAAAACACAAAAAATCATAGAAAATAATATTTTTCATTTATGAATTATTCCAATGTCCCTTTCATAGTGCTTCAACAATTTACAGATTCAAAATCATCTTATACAAAAAAAACACTGATAGATTATATTTGGTGAACTTCCATATAATTTTTTACTGTGAACTTTATACACCCAAACAAATTTATCCCCATTTATAAAAAAAATATTGGATCATAATATCTTTTTATCTTATGATGTTATAAACATTCAAAATAGAAAAGAATCTCCATGTTTTATTTTCACTGGAAACTTTTTCAACTGATTTTGTAAGCATTATAAAATATTTAGTAAAAAACTTCATTCGTTAACCTTTGTTTGTTCAATGTAATTTTTTAGAAATATTTTTTCCATTATCTAATTATTAGAAACATAATATAATTTAATGATTTATTTTCTGAAAAAAATGAAGAAAAATCTTAACATCTTTCATAACAACTTTCAGCATCTTCAAAGCACATCCAAACATCATGGCCCCAATACCTTGGGTATTTAATGAGGTGACTCATGGGGTGTTTGAAATAATTATGATTGAGTAATCGTTTGTGAATTATTAGGATGTGACCTAGGAACCAATGAAAGGTCATGTGATTTAAATCATGTGATAATCCATATTAGTAAATTCAATGACCCTAGTACACAAATTTTAATGAATTAAATAGTAAAAATTTACAATGATACTTACTAGTACTGGGATGTTGAGGATTACCACCCATGGATCTAGTAATGATGATGATTAAATTCTAATTATTACTTCCCTTGGATAAGATGGTGTTTGAAGATGATAGGATTATTGATATTTCCTCCATCATATTTGATGGTGTTCAATGATGATGGGATGTCAGGGATTACCTCCCTCATATCAAATAGTGTTTGATAATGACGGATTCTAGGGATTACCTCACCCAGGATTGATAGTGTTTGATGATGAAGGATATTAGGGATTAACTCCCTTAGATCTAATGTAACTTGATAATTATGGATGCCAGGGATTAACTCCAATTAATCATATGGTGTTTGATGATGATGTATGCCAAGGATCACCTCCCTTGAATTTTGTGGTGTTCAATGATAATGATATGATGTTAGGGATTACTTCCTATGGATCCAGTAATGATGATGGTTTTTCAATTCCATGGATTACCTCTATAGGATTAGATGGTGTTCCATTATTATTTGATGATAGGGATTATCTTCTAGGATATGGAAGTATGGGTTACATTAGATAATACTATGATCTGAGTCATTTAGAATTGTCTTAATCAGGTATTATTGATCCCAAGTGTCACCTTAGAACCCAGGGATCAATAGTGGTTTATTTAATATTTTTATTTATTTTATTATTCACATAAATATGAAAATTTACTCAAAGTGGGTATATTAATAGAAACTATTGGTGGTGGATGACTGAGTTGTGCTAACACCCTACTCAGATCATCATGGGTGCCCAAGAAAACTACATGGTTTCAAAACAGGACAAGGGTAAGTTACCTATGACCAAGGGTTAATTTTTTTAGTGGGTGTATGTAATAGGATATGTTATCATGATAAGATTCAAAATAATTTTTGTAGTTTTTTCCAGTTTTATATCTTTTGTTCATTTTTTGATATTGGTGTTATAATTTACCTATGGGGGATCCTCTTATATGTAAGAATCTCTTGACATGTATATATTTCATTTTTATGTTTCATGATTTATTCTTATTTATTAGTAATTTATATGATTTTTTTCTCTTTATTCATCTGATGTAAAATATTAATATCATTCCTTATATTATTTCACTCTGATATGAGGGTATATTCTCCCCACTATACCATCATTGAACCTACCATTGGTCAGTAGATGCTAGAAATGGGGAGTTATTCTGGAGGTCTCTATAACACTCTGATCTAGTTAATATAGAGTGAACCAGGTTGGGGTGTCACAATATTGAACCCAAAGACACTGAATATGATCTTAAATTTTTAAAATATCACACTACAATTTTTATTCAAGATGATTCATGTGAGTATTCAAAAAGAGTGATCAACGTGCATATCTGTTTGAAGTTTCATGTATTGTGTAACTAAAAAATTATTTGTATAGAATGTGAGTTTTTTGTGAAGAAAATCCATATGTTATTTTTGTATTATTATTGTGATGATGTTGTGTTGTTCTTAAGATCAAAAAATCACTTGCAACTTATTAGGCAATGATTCTAGCTGATTTTTTCAAGTATTTATATTTAAGAAGATAATTTATTTTGTGTTATAGTAGGATATAGTTATCTATTTCATGATATAAATAAATGATATTTGTTTGATATTTGTTTTTATGAAATTAAGAATATATGTATTAGTAGAATTCACAAATTCATAATTTTTGAATTATCTATGATATTCGAGTTTAAGAGTTTTCTTAGATAGATTTATTCCCAATTTATTGAGGAGGAAAAGAAGGGTATTTAGGAATTTTTCTAGATACATGTAGTTAATTAAATTTTAGAATATTCAAATATCATTATGCATGGTTTTGAGGTTAAATATATGAGGAAAGGATGGGGATCATGTTATATAATTCTAATAGGAGAAATATTAATAAAGCAAAGCTAGAAATGATATTTTCTAAATTATTTTAATTTTGGAATTACTAAGGTGTTTTAATATGAGGAGACACTGAAGAGAGAGAGATAATGTGCTTAAAGGGGGGTGTAAATAAAATATTACTAATAGAGGAAAAACCTAATGACCTGAATTAAGCTATGTGATCAAGGTTCAAATGTGGTAATATATATCTATTTGAGATCAAGAAATTGGTGAATAAAATCAGTTTTTGGTACTTAATAATTAGATCTACATAAGATTATGCATGAAGTGAGAAATTTTTTCTTGGATATCTTGATGGTTCGTGGTTAAAGATTAAATCTATTATTGATGAATCAATTGAACCTCTAAAGAGATATTTCTCATTATAATTCAACATCTTTTTGTTGTGGTGAAAAGTTCACAGTATAGTGTGAATCAAGATTAACATAGTGAAATTTTATTCTCACAAATGTAATCCCGAACTCACTTGTTCTTATAGTGAATAATCTATTACTAGGGATAATAACCTATCACATTAAGGATTGGGTTTCTAGGGAAGGGTATAAAACTTGTGAAAATTATTTTATTCATTTCTCTTTCATTCTTTTTATATATGAGTGAGGATAATAATTTATATTTGAGTTGATTGAATATTAACATATTGCAGAGGTTGATTTAAGTTGGATGAAATTTTTAAAACAGATGTCCATTGATTCAGCACACCCTTCTCGGTGGAGTAACTCAATCATAAGAAATTTAACTGGTATCAAAGCATGGTTTCCTTTGTATAATTAAATCAGGTGCTTAGGATGGATAGTCTAAATTCTATTAACAATAGGGGTGTTCCTAAATTTTATGGAAATTTTATCATAATTGGAATAACATGATGTTTCCATATCTTTTATCCCTTTAATTAGAGGTTAGAGAAGGTGCGGTTGTGGGTTTTCTACCCACTAAGGGTAATATACTAATTTCCTTTTCTAATAAAGAAAATATGGATGTTAATTTTAAGTCACAAAATTTTGATGTTATATATTTTTTGTAAAAGTATATAAAAAGTGATGGGACTTTAATCAGCTAAAGAGATCTAAGACAAACTCAAAAGCATCTATGATGGAAATGTGAAAGTCAATGAGGAGTAATTTAAAATTTAGAGAATCTGATTTAAAGACATAAATTTAATTGAGGAAGATAAAATTGATTAATATTTTACAAGGTTCAATGTAATTTTAAGAAATATATAAGGTTTTCGTGAAAAATATGAAGATTTTATCATTGTTAAAAAAATTGAGAAACATTCCACACACATTTGACCCTAAGATATCATCCCTTGATATAGATAAGACCTCTCACTAGGTGAATTTCAAAATAATTTCATATCTTATTATATGATAAAACTCTTAACCTTCATGATGAAGGATAAAGATAAAATGGATTTTTAGGTCGTGAAATTTTTTAAAGTTAAATAAAATATTGATGATGAATATTTAAGTGAATCTAAAAATGAATAGGATGAAGGAGACCATAAAGAATTTTCTCTTTTATTTCAAAGATGTTCAAGAAGGAAAAGAGTAAGAACAAAGGTAAATATAGAAAAGAGTAAGAACAAAGGTAACTCTTCTGTGTGCAACTATTTAAAGCGGTATAAGTATAAAGTCTTCTTTAGAAAATGTTACTTCAAATGTAGGGGGTGACTTCATATTTATAGAACTGGATGACCTTGTACGTAAGTTCCTTGTGTGCCTTCCCCCATGCATGCAATCCTAATTCTGACGTCGTATTTTTCATATAAGATCCTTTCATACAATTTCAACTTTTTCATGAAACTCATGCCTTTTACATATTTTGATTTTATGATCTCAAAACTTCACTTGCACGCAACTCATTTTGATGTCATATTTGGCATGTAATATTCTTTCATTCAATGTTAGAATTTTCATATAGCTCATTCCTTTTCCATTTTTTGATAATATGATCTTTAAACTCCACTTTCACACAATATTTTGATTCAACTTAATTCATGCATTTAAATTCTTTTAACTAAAAAAATTCTTAATAATCTAAATTTTGGAACCAAAAATTTGTCAAACACTAGGAAATGATTCCACCTTCAACATTATAGTCAGCTTATACTATAAGATCACTTTCATTGAAAACTTCTTGATCATCCTGGTGTGGAGTGAAAAAAAAAACTAGAATTCATTTCCAGTAATGAAAGGCCTTGGTTCCAAAAATATCCCCCTTTGGTATTGTTGGAAAACTATAGATAAATTCAATAAAGCATTATCCACTATCAAAACCTAAATGATGAGAAACAAATCCTCCAACACTCTAAGTCTATGTGAGCAAATCTCGGTGTATAAAATATGAGGGGGAGAGTGAATTGGGTTCCCATGCTTTGGAATTCTTAAATATGTCCAAGATAAGGTCTTATGGCTTCCTCATAACACCTAATTATCATCATGTTATAGAATCATTGCATGGTCTTTAAAAAACCTTTAACCGATAAACATTTATAATTTCCAGAAAACCATTATAACATTTGAATTTCCTTATTCTCCCCCTTTTGAAATAAACCAAAAAACCTTTATTTACTTGTAGATCTAAAAACATAATCCACTATATCTTATCTTCCCTATAAACTTGCATCAATTCCATAAACAAATTAAAATAGTTAAGATAAATAGGGAGAGGGGGATGGTCATATCCTTATCATGCACTAGGAGGTGGCTGAACACCGAGGTTCAACTGATTTTTCTCAAACACATTTACTACCAATTTCTTAGCCAGAATTTCAGCCACTTGGTCATCAGTTCTAATGTGATCCATTTTAATCTCACCATGTTCAACTTTTTTTTTAATGAAGTGATATCTAATATCAATATGTTTGGTACAATAATGTTGAACTAGATTCTTCATAATATTGATCATTCTCATGTTGTCACATTGAATCACCATCAGTTATTTCACCCCATCGTCAATATCAGTTAGTTTTTGTTCATCCATAATATCTAAGTTCATGCTTTCATTGAAGAGATATATTTCTTCAGCCATATTAATAGAAATTATTTTCTAATTCTTTCTCAACCATACAACACATTTTTTTCCTATTAATAATGATCCACCACATGTGTACTTTATATCCACCACATCTCTAGTCCAATTATCATCATAAAATTATAATAATTCATCATCTCTTCCTATAAAAAAGTATAATAAAAACTGAGAGTACCTTGAATATATCTCATGATTCTTTTAACTGCTTCCAAATCCTCTTCCTTCGGATTACTTTGAAAGTGGTACAATAAGAATGTTTCAAAGACGATATTTTAACATGTTATATTCAAGTATAATATGTTTCCAATGATTCTTCTCTACATGGTGGGATCCACATAAGTCCCATCCTCATATTTTCCATGTTTTTCCCAACTAAAATCAGAGTCAAAATTGGTTTGGAATCATGCATATTGAATTTATTCATAAGCTCTATTGTATATTTTTTTTATAAATGAATATGTAATCCTTCTTTTGAATCAACTATAGCCCCAAAAAGTATGTGAGTTCAAAAATAATAGAAATTTCAAATTCTGATTTTATGTGATTAGAAAATTCTTCCACAAATCACTTCTTGCTTCTTCCAAATATAATATAATCCAAACACACAATCACCATAAATTGATCCCTCTAAGTATTCTTCATATAGAGATTAAGGTTGAAACCACCTCTTTTAAATTCAATATTCTTCGGATAAGATTTCATTCAAGAATACCACACATGTGGTGCCTACTTCAAACCATATAGTGCCTTATTTAATCTACAAACCTTAATTTCATCATTACCAATCAAAAAACCCACTTTTTGTTTAATGTATACTTCTTCTTCAAGAATACAATTAAAGAATTTTGTTTTTACATATAAATGATAAATAGTGTGTCCTCTTTGAATTTATATAGAAAGGAAAATCCTGATCGACTCCAGTCTAGCCACTGGAGAAAATGTTTCTCCAACATAAACTCTTTCAATTTTTTCAAAGCCTTTAGAAACTAAACACACCTTATTTCTAATCACATTTCCATCCATATCAAAAAAAATTAAAGATCTATTTTGTTCCAATAAAATTCTAATTTTAGGTCTCTTAACAAAATCCCATATCTATTTCTTTTTAATCTGATCCAATTCTTCATTCATGTTCTTAACCCATGAATCATCTTTTTCTAATTCTTCAAATGAGGTTGATTTCACAATTGATTGGAATTTATAATGTGCTTAATTCCTCATTCTCATCATCTGTGTGGGTGTTGTCAAATCCCCAATAAAGTTGGGTTGATCAATTTATGATCTTTTATTTCTACTATGATTTTTTGATGATGTTTCTTAATCCATGGTTTCCACTTATGATTATTCTTATGAATCATCAATATTGTTTGATCCTTGAATGGTTTTCAAGCCTTCTACTATTTATACATTTTGATATGTCCCATATATACTTTTTTCTTCATCTTCTATAATATCATCCTATGAGATCCTCTGGGTATTTCTGGTTATATCTTCAATTATATTGACATCACTACTTTCCAAAATTATTTCGAGATAATTATTGTAACATTTTTAGGATTTATTCCTCATTTAATATCCAAGTAATATTCCCTCTTCTATAAAATCATCGTACTTTCCTTGATTTCCTCTGTTTCGAATGAAACATTTACTTCTAAAAACACAAAAATAATTTATAGAGGGATTCCTTCCATACCATAACTCGTATGGTGTCTTAGTTTCTCCCATAAAAATCCTAATTTGATTTTGAGTGTACAATACTTCTTGAATATCCTCTTTCCAGTAATGATAAGAGATACAACTCTAAATTAGCATAGTTTTGGTCATATTTTCACCTATTTATTTACGCATTCAACAACTCTATTTTGATTTGGGGCTATCATTACAACCAAATCATGCTTTATTCCATGTTTTCCTAGGTAATTTTCAAATTCAATTGATGTGTATTCTCATCTATTGTCAGATCGTAGAACTTTTATTGTATGGACAGTATCATTCTCATCTATTTGATGATAATTTTTCATGTAATCAAGAACTTGTTTTTTTATATTTATAATCACTAAACAATCCATTATAATATAATCATTGATAAAAATAATGAATTACCCCTATATATATGTTTTTTCCACACTTATTGAACCAAATACATCTTTGTGGACAAGATCAAGTAGATTTGATGACATTTTGTTCTTTGGAAAATATGAACTCTTGGAAATATTTCCTCACATGAAAGAATCACAAGTATTTCCTAATTTAAACTTTAGATTAGGAATATTGATGACTATATTCAACTTATATATATTTCCCATACTATTTTGATTAATGTGACCCAACCTTCGGTGCCTCAAGTTGTTTTCTTTTTCAACAGTCAAGTAACAAATGTTCTCTTTACTATCAACCTAGTATAAATTATCATCTATTTTTCATCTATTCATGATATAATTTCCTATATTTACTTTTATAGAGAACCCATTTTTATTAAAATTCTCTATCATTCCTGATTCAAAAATTTGAATCGTGCTCAGGATATTGTGACACAATCCTTCCATATAGAGAACTTCGGTTTTCCTTAGATGTTCATTTTTCAGTTTTGTACTACCACTTTCTTTGATCTTCAAATCACTATTATTACTAAACATAATTGTTCCATCAACCATTTTCTTAATATTATTTAATAAAAAATTCATTTCCTATTATATGGGATGATCATCCACTACTAATAATACAGGTGTTGTTGTTCTTTGTATCTTTGAGAAATATTTCAGTAAGGTTAAATTTCTCAATTTTCTTCTTTTCCTTCCATGATATATTTGATTAAGTGGAGGATAAATATGGTCTTTATAATATCTTTTCCATATGAATGGGTTCATCGTACTAATATTTTCCTTCCAGAGGAGAATACCTATTTGTAAGAGCAAATCTTCCAGGTGGGATGTTATTGACTTTTCTCTGAGTTCTGTAGGTAATATCCCCTCCTTTCCTATGTCTGTAATGAATAGCTTTATAGGCATAGTTAGAATAGTGAAAACAATATCCATAGAAACTATTTATCATATAATTAAAAATATAGTCTCATTATTCTTTTTTGACTTCCAAGTGCTTCCTGATTCATATATCTCCTTTCCTCTTCACAATACGACATGGTATGGCCCAGAAAGACATAGAATTGACATTTCATAAGACTAAATGTATTATCACATCCATTCCTACTCATTTACCCTTATTTTGTAAAATTTTTTGACTAGTGATTATCTTTGAACACTACAGGAAAATGACCATTTCATAGTGGTTATTTTTGGATATGGCGTCAATTTAAACCGCTACCATACACTCCTGTGGTGGTTTCAAAAAACCACCGCTAAATTGTGTGTTGGTATACAATACGTGGTGGTTTCCTCTATTTAGTGGCAGTTTATGGTAATCGTCAAATTAGACGCATTTAATGGTGTTTTTCTCAGAGAAAATGAATTTTTTTAGCAGTGGTTCAAATTGCCGCTAAAAAATCATTTTTTCTAGGAAAACCACCACTAAAACCAAGATAACCGCTGTAAAATAATAAAGGAATATGAGAACTATGTAGCAGCAGTTTTAACTACCGCTAAATTATTGTCTGTAGCGGTGGTTTTAACCGCCGCATAGAGAATAATACTAAAATTTTAGTGGTGGTTAAAACCGCTGCTAAATCCAGATTTACAAAAAAAATAGTTGATTATGTAACCCTAATACCAGTGCCCTAAAAAACCCATTCCAATTTCACTTGCACATAAATCCCACATAAAAAAGAATACCAAGAGACCAAGATTTTCATAAGAATCACATGATAGATACTTGAATAATAGTTTTAGTATGATTTGGGTACATAAAATTTATTCTAAGTACATTAAGTGTCACTTTTGGATATAGTGGTTTCATAATCAGGGATATAATTTGATCTCAAGTATGTTGATGTATTTGTGTATCTGTCATAACTAAGGAATATAATTGATAGTTAATGTTTTATTAGATTGTATGGTAATTAAAGGAGAATAATTTTGGATATCTCTCACTTAGCATTGTCAATGACCACAGTTACCAAGAATGGATTCACATTTGACTGTACATACTATTGTGTGGAAGTTTCCATAGTGTTGAAGAAGTGTTTGTTTTCATATCTGATCCTAAGAATTCCTGAGCCTAATGTTGGACATGTAGTTAAATGTGATGCATCTAGTTTTGGATTAGGATATGTTATGATGTAGAGTGATAAATTAGTCACTTTGGTTTTCATCATCTTTTAACCCACAAGATGAAATACTTTAATCCTGTATTTTAGTTTTTAGTTGTGGTCCATGCATTGAAATGAACGTGAAAAAACCTCTTGGGAGATAATTGTTTTGGGAACATTGGAACCTAGAGTGCGTATAATATTTTCTCACTTCATGGTATAATATTTATTAGATTAATTTCATAGAGTACTTGTATATGTTTGACATTGATAAATAGTATTCAACTAGAAATGGAAATGTAGTGGTAAATGCATTAGGATAGAAAATGTATGATATGGGAGAACAGATTTCATTATATGAATAGAAGATCTTATCTTCACTGTAAGACTAGTTGGTGGGTGTAGTTGAGGTTTTAGGGGAATAAATGTGGGTATCCTTAGAGATAATGTATTCATTGGTTAAACAAGTAAAGACAAGTTAGAATATTGTCCTTTAATGTATCATGATGTGTGATAGGTTGGAAGAATGTGAAACTATTTTAGGATTAAATTTTGATATACATGGAGTATTTATAGTTTATAGCATGGTAATGGTCACATATTCCATAAGAGATAAGTTTATGAGATCCTATAATTCTTTGAAGTGGGATGTTCACCCAGGGTCGACCATGATTTATAATAATGAAAAGTGGATGTTCTGGTGGCCCTCCATAGTAAGAGATATTGAAGGCTTTGTTTCCCGTTGATTAAATTGTCCAAAAATTATCACTAAGTGTCAGATTAGATAGTTAAAGTGGGATGTTCACCCAGGGCTAACCTGTTTTACCTCATAGTTTTGTTAATTAAAATAGAAGTCTATGAGTTGATAGTTGAACTTGTGTATAACCTTTTATCCTACGATCGATGAGCAATCAGGAAGGATGATCCAAATCATATAGTACATGCTTCAGGGTTGTATTATATATTTTATCTACCAGATGCATCTTTTGGGAGATACAAATTCTGGTAGGGTAATACACTCATGTGTTCAACAGATTTTTATAAATTCTACAATTAATGAAGTGGAGATCCCCTCTACCTTAACAGGATCAAGACACTCAAGTGTTAAATAGGTATTTATATATTCTTATCAAAACGATTTTTAATAAGAGGAAATCATAAGTGGGAGTGATCAAATTCCAACTATAAAACATGAGAAGAGAATGATATAAAATTTGAAGAAAGATGGGTTATCCACTAAAAACAAGTTGAAGGGAGTTACAAAACTAGATATTACCAAGAAAATCAATAAGAAGGTTGATCGTTCATCCTTGGGTAACAAACATAATAAATTTAAAAAAAATGAATCATAAAAAAACAATTCATGACAATAAAGAATCGACATATATGGTGCATACCACACTCAAGAAATCAATACATAAAAGGAAACATTATAAATCAATAAAATACATAAAAGGAAAAATGAGAAATCAAGAAAATGTTAGGTCATGAAAATGTTTGGTGGAAACAATATGCCACACATGATACATATACAAATCGAATGTTATCATATTTTTCCAACATATCAATAATACAACTAATCACAATCCGATGATGAACACAACTCGTCACCCTCTCCACCTCCATCTCTACTTCCTGTTATCACCTATAAGAAAATTATATTGAAAACTAAATATTTTTGTATATTTATATTTAAACATAAAACCAATAAAAGTTTTAAAACTAAATTATTTTGAATTTTTTTTATTTACCTTCTCACCACCAGTTGATGCAATACCACCAGGGGTAGATTCGGTCGTATTTAGATATAAATCAATCAACGCTTTATGCAAAGTGGATATTTGAGCCCCCTGATCTTGAACTATGTTTCATAGAGAAACAATATCTCTCTGAGTATATTGGGGTATGGAATGACTACA
Organism: Viscum album; assembly: GCA_963277665.1. Classification (NCBI taxonomy): domain Eukaryota; kingdom Viridiplantae; phylum Streptophyta; class Magnoliopsida; order Santalales; family Viscaceae; genus Viscum; species Viscum album. The sequence continues at coordinate 600,954,258 of OY728155.1, read as the reverse complement.
ACCAAGAGTAGATGCAGCTGTAATCCCTAATGGCCTGCCAATGACCTCAGATAGTATGGGTCCCAAACCCATCTTGCGCACTCTACTAGGATGCTCCTTCCCAAGGACTTTAGCAACTGGGTCATCCTTGGAGACTGATTAGGACTGCGTAGGATTGGCATCCCATAGTTCTTTAATTTTTACCTATAAATAAAATAGTATTCATATTAGAATAAATATATATTAACATAGTAACAACTGATAATAAGTTATTATAATGAAAAATGAGTTCATACCCCAACTTCTTTGGCAGGCTCATTAACAAAACTTCCATCATATTTTTGGTGAATATTCAACCACACTTCTGTTTTGGATGCTTCATGCCCAAAACTTTGTGACTGCATTAAACAAACATAAATCAAAAATTTAATATATTAAACAAATAATATTTTCTTATAAATATTTAAACTAATGAAAAGATTACCATAGCAGATCGGCTTCTAGAAAAACTCTTTGAGTTCGCAGTGTGAGGGATGACTTGCTTAGCCCGGCTTGATGCATTCTTTCTTAAAAGATACTGAAATAAATCAAATGAAATATAATAATAATGTATTCAATGTAATATCATCTTCATATACATTTATAAATGTAAAATTAGATTAATATATTAATATTTTTTAAATAACATTTTCTTCTCATCACGATGTTTGTCAACAAAAACTTTTCATTGCACTTTGGGTACCCCATCAGGAAGTTTGCCATAAATCTTTTGGGCAGTCAACGAAGTATTGTTGAAATTGACCCACAATATTTATTTAAAGTCTTTCCATTTTTTTCCAAGATTTTTTAATGTCTACTTTCGTGCTATCACATCAGCAACCATAAAGTGGAAAAAAAATATATACACAGAAATTCTTTTTGAAAATATTAATAACATGACATTCAATTACACCATAATGTATTAAAATTACCTTTATTTGGGAATCAAAAACTTAATTTTTCCAACTTGTAGGAATATTCCTCTAATCATCATACGAAATAGAAAGGGAAATGGGCTTCGTGGCCAGCTGGCCAAAAATCTGTCCAAGTAATCTTGTGGTGTCATCTGTAGAGACCCTATATGAATCAAATGGGGAAAATATCTTCTCTCCGGTCAGATTCCATAAATCTGAAATTTTATATTTTTCTATACACTTTCATTGTTTCCATATTTAATGAACAAAAAGTTAGTATAAAAAATTTCAATAAATTTATTCACATTAAAATTTGTACCTATAACAGTCACCCTCCAGTATCCTTGTGAAGAACTAGAAGTGGCGCGTTTCTCTCCCAATTCTGAGGATCCTGAAGCGGGAGGCGACGATTGAGCTGCTGAAGGGATGATCACAAAGGGTGTGAGAGATAGTGCAAGTGGAGATAGTGTGGGGGGTAAGCAGATGGTGGCTCAGATGCCGTAGGGAGGGAGACAGATGGATCGTCGTCTGTCGCAGTGGTCGATGAAACAGTATATCGCTTCCTCCTTGGAATTCCTATCATTTAATCAAATAAAATTAAGTTCAGAACATATATTTTAAAAAATTAATTCTGAAAAATAAAATAAAAATGATAATAGTTGCACAGTACTAACAAAAAAAATATACATAACAATGATAATGAATGATTGCACAAATTAAATAAGTGGTTGCTAAATGACTGCATAACTGTACATACAATCATTTTCTCCTTCAATCATGTTAGTTTTATGCTTCATTACTTCATCCACTTCATTCATCCTTGTTGGACTAATATTTTCAATATCATGATGTAAAAATAATTCCACTTCTTTTTGTTGATGAGATTCAATGTCAGAGGTCAAATCTTACACTTCATCACCCATATCATGAAAATCTTTTTGTTTTACGTGTGCAAATAAACTCCACCCTTCATATACAAAATCATTCATATAATATACCTTTTTTTCTTATGATTATAAGATATATAGATCATGCGATTCACAATCACCAACATCCATCAAGTGAGAGAAGTTCACAGAAGTAAATTACAAGGAATCTCTTTTAACACTTCTAATAATTTCGACCCAATTTCATTTGAATAAAACAAATGAAAAATGCATGTGGTAGTTTAATTCAATAATATCAGTTATATTTCTATAGTATCCCACTTCAGAAAATGTAAATAAACTACTATTCTATGTTTTCAAAACCTCTTCTTGATCGACTGTATGAAATCTAAAGTCATTCACGTTGTAAGCGTTGAACTCTCTAACTTGTTTTAGAGGACCTCAAGAAAGAAACTTCAAATCTTCTGACAACTCTGCTTGAGTATCATTATTCATGATCTAAAAAAATAAATATAATTTATTATAATTAAAAAATATATGTTTCAATCTAATATTCGTATTTATTGCAATATTTATGAACTTACTTGTCATGCAAACCATTCTACAAGATCTTTATTAACATCTTTCATTATATCTTTCTCATTTTGTGTTTGGTCTCTCATTCGTATCTTTATTTGTATCCTCAACTCTTCAATAAATGGATCTACAATTTTACTATTCATCAACACATATCTATGTGCCTGTAATAATTCCATTTCTATCAGTGTAACATTTGAGGTCCTCCCAACTGATTGGCCAATAGCAGGAAATATTTTTGATTTCCCATGTATTTGAGATTGATTTCATGTGTTGTCAACGTGTCCAAATCAATTAAATATTGTCTCAATATCATCCAAGTATCTATAAAAAAATGTAAGACACTCCTATTCCAAATAGCCTTCAGTAATAGATTCTTCTGGTTGAGCTTTATTTCTCACGTTTGATTTCAAATGCCCAAGATATTTGTGAAATAAAATAAACAAACATAATTATTCATTTATTTAAGTGCAAAAAGTTGTTTACTTAACTTAAAAACATATAAATAAAGTACCTCTCAATTGGATACATCCATAAATAATGAATGGGGCCTCCTAATTTAGCTTCCTCAACCAAATTCATAGTTAAATTCATCACGAAAGTAAAAAACCATGGAGGAAAGATCATATACATTTCAAAAAGTGTCAATAAAAACCTCTCCTGGAGGTTTTCAAGCTCAAATGTATGTAGAGATTTCTCATATAGTTGTCTGAAAAATGTGCAGAATTAGAGTACAACAGTAGTAACTATTGTAGGTAATAATGTACACAATGCCAATGGTAGTAACTACTGTAAAAAATATGTGAATTGTGAATTTTCAATCCATGAAACTTATGATTATTTAAGTCAACACACCTTGAGATGTCACTTTAAAACCCATCAGATACTTTCACATACTTTAAAATTTAATGGAACGTATCTTTATCCCTATTTTCATTGCAAAAACTATCAGAGCATACTTTTCATTCTCATTTGGCCAGAGATTATGTTTTATGTTCATTGCTTGTAAGTATTTCTGAGCATTGAGATGATCCATCGACATTCCATTATCATTAAGAAATTTGAAGATCAAATTATCACAAAAATTCTTTTCAATATGAATCACATCAATATTATGCTACAAAAAATTAAATCCCCAATACATAAGTTTGAAGAATATACTTTTTTTCTTCCATTGTTTCATTCTAATTTCACTTGACGATGCACTTCAAATCTGTTTCCCGCTATCATTCAAATGATAAACCTTCCCAAATTATATTTGAACATTTCTAAGTTGTTTCAATATTTTAGAACCATTTAACAACTTTGGAGGTGGTCTACGATCAATGAAACCATTAAATTTTGATCTATTCAACTGAAATTTATGTGATGCATCGAGAAATATTCTATGACACAAGAAGCACCATTTTATACTGTGAGGTAGTCGTTTGGGCTCAAAATCAAAGTTAAAAATAGAACAATCCAAACCCATGTAAGTGTTTCAACCAGATAAATTCCCAAGCCCATGGAAGCCACTAATGGTCCACATTAAAGCAACATGAATTTTGAACATTGTTTTAGAAGAATCATCAAATGTCTCAACACCATTTCTCCATAACTCCTTTAATTCTTCAATTTAAGGCTACAAGTATACATAAATATCATTTCTAGGAATTGTTTTCTAGGAATAATCATTGAAATGATAAAAGATGTTTTTGTTCATACACATCCACATAGGGAGATTGAAAGGGATCAAAGCAACTGGTTAGATGCTATAACTGGTACTCAAAGTCCCAAATGGGTGGAATCCATTGGCATACAATCCCAATAGAAAATTCCTAGGATCAACTGATAAATATGGATTTAATGAATCAAATTTCTTCCACGATTATTAATCTCATGGATGTCGCATTAACCCATCATTGTTATTATCTACAGAATGTCACTTTATGTGTTTAGCGGTTTTCGATGACATGAATAATCTTTTCAATCAAGACTTTAAAGTAAATTAATGAAAAACCTTTTCAGGTGTGTTCCATTTATTTTTCTTCATGGTAGTACATTGATTCAAACTTACAACATCAATTATTGATTTCCATCTAGAAGAAGAAACTTTTTTTCAGTCCTGTCTACTTGAATCCTCTCACCAATAAAGCATACAATCATTGGGACATGCATGTATTTTTGTATAATTCAAAACAATCCCACTAATAACTTTTTTAAAATCATAAAAAGACTCGGGGATGTTTTCTTCAGGAAATTGATCATGAAACAATTCCAATATCATGGACATTGCCTTATTTGTAATTCCACATAGACATTTGATATGGTACAACTTCATCAGAAAAGAAAGTTTTGAATATTTCAAACATCCACTATACAACTCCTGATTTCAATCATCAACTAAATCATGAAAAATATTTTCCCCAGTGAAGTTTTCACTTACATTATCCTCCACATAATCAAGAGGAGGATCCACTGATATGTTATAATCTTGATTTGGTTTTCCTATAGTCTCAAAAACAACACTTGTCATGTTGTTATTTTTAGAACACTCATCTGGTTGTTGTGATATGTTTTGATGTTGATGGTGGTGTCTTGTAGTGCCGAATTCATCATTTATAAGGTTTTTCATTCCATTTTACATTGTCGAAGATGTTGGGAGCTCATTCTGTGGATTGACATCAGTGCTCAACCTTCCTGTAATGTTTGATTATCTTTTCCAAATCCAACACAAATATTGACCAGGGAATTACTTCAATATTAAATGTTCATAAACTTCATCTCTCTTCAACCATATTTTAAATTTACATTTAGGACGTAGACATCTTATTCTCCCTTCAATGGATCAATTGTAAATTTCAAAATATAAAAACTCCTCCAAACCCTTAACATACTATGGTGTGTTCCTCAGTAATGTGATCCAGCTTTTATCCATGTATATCACAATGTGCCTACATAATTTTAAAAAAAATTAAAACGCATAACTATTACTAAATAGTGAAAGATATCCATATATACTAGTTGAAAAAATATATAAATTTGTAGAATAAGGTTTTCCTATATAAGTACATATGGTAAATAATGAACCCACCCACTGGAAAACTAAAGCATGAAAATTAAAAAAGATCTATAAAAGAAGAGGAGAACAAGGATCCAATCCCTGTAGTTTTTTGTATGTCGTTTTACACCAAAACAGATGGAAAAACTGATGATTTCATAACTTTGATATCACTAAGTTAAGGGCTTGATAAATCATATAATAATTGAATAGAAGTTAGGAATATGTAATGGAAAAAAACTCTTACCTTAAACATGACTCGCTATTTTAGAAAATACACGGGGAACCAAGATGTAGAACATGCCAGGAATCATCAGGTGAAAGGATTCATGGCTAGGGTAGATGAATCCAAGTCTTATAGAAATTTGGAAAACCTATTAAATATACCTTTTCAATTTCCATTTAATTTTTTTTCAATTATAGAAAGTGGGAGAACCTATTAAATCCATAATCTTATGGAATTCATATAAAATATTAAATCCTCAAAAAATAAACAATAGGGGTAGTATTAAATATTGTGCATATTAATAATTTTTTGCTACTTTTTATGTTATTGGAGGCCTAGAATTAGGATTCAAAGAGTTGGGTATGCTCTGTGGCTGAGAATTTTAGAACATGTGGGGTATAATAGTGAAATTTTATAGGTAGAAACATGTTTTGACCCTATGTGTGATTAAATTTTTTAGATCTATATGGATCATGGAACATCAATGGGGGTTGAAACACAATGTGGACCTCTATCAGAAAGAAATTATAGTTTTCCCTATGATGTTTCCTTTTAGTATCTAAGTAGATAGGTAAGTATAACCTAAAACCGAGACAATTACATGTTTGGGATGATCTTCATAGATTATTCATGAAAAATATTTTTTCCCATCACCATGATTAAAAAAATAAAAAAATTCATATATCCTATCTAACAGGAATCTGGGGAGATTCCCTATAAGTATTGAGAGATGTTCAAAAAAGATGTGTACCAGTTATCCTCATCAAATTGTTGAAGAGAACCATTTAATTTTTTTCTTATAAAAATACCTACTATAAAATGATAGAAAACTTCTATATTCCTCATAAGTAGGATCCTTGATAGGAAATAACACATATATTCCAAAGGGTTTATTGAAAATATTAATCAAAACTAATAACAATTTGTCACCATAGTTAATCTCATAAGATGAAATCATGTTTATAGTTTAGTTATAGGGTTATTTAAGTTTTCATAAACTACAAAACAATTATTTACCAAAAATATTTAAAATTAATGTTTTTGTTTCATGACCATGTATAAATTGTGCATTATTTATTTTATAAATATCCATGATCATGGATTGCTATTTAACTATGCATACAAACCATACCATGAATAGAAACTTATCCCAACTTATATAAATAACTTAGATTCTAACAAAAAAGGTACTCCAAGGTAAAAAAAACCATTCTAAATCTAATGGTATACTCAAAATTCACTTTTTAGATCATTAAAAATATATATTTCATTCCTTCGGTTCTCATGGGTAAATAAATTTCCCTTAATATTCCTAAATTCAATGAATGGAAATTTTATGTCTCTGTAGAATTATTGTTAATATTTTGGTTACGAAAAAACTCATAATATCATTTATGAATTAATCTATACTTTTCTACATAAACAATAATATGTAAAATTATATGATAACATACAAACAACAATATATTAATAAATTAAAAAAAAATGAAATATAAAATATAATTCTAATAAAAATTGAAATAAAAAATATTAACAAAGATAACTCATGGTAATAAATGGGTTTTTTTATAGAATGAAATAATTATGGTCGAGAAAGGGGATCTAGATAATTGGAGCATCGTGTTTATATTTCTTAGTGGAAAAGTGAGTGTGAGACCTGTGATGTAGGGATTCATGATCTATTAGTGTTTGATCAATTTTCATGAGGGTATATGGCATGATAATCTACATATATTGAAGTTGTTCAATGAACTAATCATGTAAACCACACTTTAACAAAATAATGGTCATGAATTGGTACTATCGATGACCATAATCTAGAATATAAAAGAACACTATAATGGATATACTCATAGATGTTTGATAATTTATAACTCCAAAGTAATAAGAAGAATAAGGATGATATTGACACCTTGTTGATCAGAACCTTGACTTCCTAGATAAACAAGAGCCTCTGTATAATAACTTAATCTTTTGGAAGTTATAATGGATCCCCTCTAAATATTATTTATTCCACACACACATATTCACTGTCACTTATACATTCACAAGAACATCTTGATACATCGATTGTGTAAATAAGGTGACCTGGATTTAGAAATATGAACACAATGTCTCCTCAAAATCTCACATTATATCCTTATCATATAGAATAACATCATGAGAAAAATTAATAAGGTTATTAAATCAAAATATGACCTCTAACATGCTAAAAAGTTTATGTTAAAGAGATAAACTCCTTCCATCTTGACACCATATGTGTCAAAGAGAGGAACTCATTATAAACCTACTACCATAATTCATCCCATAATATTTTATTCTACTCACGCTCGCCCAAGAACAATATCTACCACGTATGAATTACTCCATTCAATAAACTAATATCCAGTAGAATCCAATGTTTTTTTCATTCATTAATAAAGCTAAATGAAATATCAAAATCCTCCAAACAATGTTCTATATCCAGATTGGGGATATTATCATCATACTTCTCCAAGATATTATCCTAAAACTCACTATGAATTTATCTAACAAAAACAATGTCTATACCCTACAAGGCACGCTGAGGGGTAGCGAGAAGCGTTAAGCGATGGAACGGGTTAGGACCTATTGTGGGGAGGTGATCTAGGGATTTGGGGTTTAGTGGCGATGGGTGGCGAGCCACATTGAGGGGTGGTGAGGTGGTGAGCCGCGCTGAGGGGAAGTGAGCTAGGGCTTTGGGGGTTGCCAGTGAGGGGGGTCTTGTAGGGGCTGGGGGAGAAGGGGGGTTCTCACGGGGGTTGGGGGAAGATGTATCGGGACTATAAAAAAATATTTTAGCAACGGTTTATTAAAACCACCGCTAAATCATTTATAAAAAAATAGTGGTGGTTTACTAAACTGCCGCTAAAAACCGCCACAAAAGTCTATTTATGTTTTAATGAGATAATTGAGGATAATTTTTAGATCACTTTTCTATTTGACTTTAAGATTTGTTTGTTAATACATCAGGTGCCTTTGTGATATGTCCAACTTTATACTTCCCATTATTTTTGCTCATATTGTTTCCAGACTTTGATGTTTCATCATCATATACAATTCTACTTTTGCACATGCATGTAGATATCTAATCATTCAAGGCCTTCTCTACTCCTTCATAACCACTTTTATCTCTTTCTAATATCTATGTTTCTAAGAATCTTATAAACTGTAACTTTTTCTTTGTTTCCTTTCATTTTGGTTTAGTTTCCAATTTAATCCTTAGAGTAAAAACTTATTCTTAAATACCCTCAACTATGTTAGCCTTCTCCTCCAATATAGATGTGAGTTCATTAAAGGATTTTACCTAATATTAAATCATGAGATTAAGTTCCACAACTTCTTTCATGTTTTCAATATTTGTTAAATGTTCTTCTTCCCCTCCTCCCAGTCAATCAATTTCTACTTTGAGCTAATCAATATACTCTTATGAATCTTCTAGAATGGATCTCAACTTTTTGTTTATTTTTCTTTGATATTTAATCTTATCAAGCACACCCTCAAGTTCCACCTTGAGATCAAAAAAATCAATCAAATTATTATCTTTATCTTTTTAAGGTTCTACCTTGTAGACTATAGCCATCATGGATGCTTGAGTTTTATATTTAAACTCTTATTATTAATCCTCGAAAAATTCATTATCGTCTTTTTATTCTTTACCAAGGAAACTATTTATCTGTAATTTCTTTCCTAATTTTATGTCTCCCTTTTGGGGGGAATCTTTTCTGAGGCTTCTACATCTTTCCAGATTCACTTTATTTATCATCAAACATCCTTGAGCACTAAGAGGCAATGCTCCCAACTCTACCACATCTAAAATAGGCCAGTGGAAGATTTCCTTCAAATATCCCTTTTCCTCTCTTGAATTTATTGGAAAAAAGAGAAATTAGTTTATCTTCTTCATTATCTTCATCAAAACTATCTTTGGAAACCTCAATTTTTTCATGAATTTGAATGTCATTTTATTGTTAACTCGAGTTGTTGCATCTTCTAGTTTGAATATCATTTCATAATCCACAAAACTGCTTATTAGATCATCAAGAGAAATTTTAGAGAGATCCCATTCCAAAAGGGATGAAACTTTTTGATTTTACAGTGGTGAAAGCCTTCTCAATATTTTCTTCAAAATTTTAATATCTTTAATTTCTTCAAAAAGTACTCAAATTTCTCCAAAAAAATTAGAAATTCAATTAAAAAATGTATATTCATTTTCATCGGGATCCATTTTCATATCATTGAACTAATTAGGAAAAACTATTAGTTTCACCTCCTTCACTTTGTCATGGTATTCGTATGTATATTCTGGTTTTTCACACAAAGACTTGGATGAAATGAAACTCATCACCTTCAGATAGATTTGATCAGATAGAGATATAATAATGGAATTGTATTCTTTAGCATCAACATAAAGCATTTTCCTATCAGATTCAGTCATAGATAGTTCTATTGTATCAATAACTCGAATCCCTTGTGCAGTGGAAAAAATAAATTCCATTCCAATGGATATTAGATGATATCTCATTTTGTTCATCCAAATCTGGAAGTTTCTTCCATAAAATAGGGTGACTCCCCTAACATTTACTGAATTATCTATGAAAATAATAGGATATATTTAACTCTAACAACATGTACCCTCTGATACCACTTGTGAAACCCCATAACACCCTGAGAGAGGAGAGGTGAATTAGGGTGTAAACTTTTTATTTTAAAGCGTCGGATTTGGTTCCCACATTGGTTGGAACTTGTTAAACTTGTCTGATGGAAACGTGCAGAAATAAAAAAAAATACCAAGAAAAGAGAGAACACAACAGTTTTACTTAGTTCACCACTAATTCCTATTCAAAGGATCATATGCCGACAGTGTTTCAATCATACCAAAATCCACTAATCTTCACTAGTTATCAAATAAAAAAGTTCAGACATAGACACTTTGTACCAGGCACATTTCCTTTATAAGAATTTATCTATAGCTAACTACATCACTTAGAACACTTATGATAAATCCCCCTATATCACTTCTTTGGGTGAAGTCTTACTCAGTGTTAAAAATTTTAAGGTCACTTCAATAGTATTTAATTTAAGTATTTTTCCCTGACTTGTGTGAGACTCTTCTTGCACCATATTCCTAAATTGATGCACTTGAAAGTGGTGATTAAACAAAGCATATATTCAGCACCTTATAGAAGCAAAACTAAATTACTTACACGCAACACCTGTTCTTATGAGAAACTTTTGAGAATGTCATGAACTATTCATTTCACAAACCCCTTATATTTCTTTCAAACAAATCATGTGTTTCACTTAGTCTTGATAGATACATAAAACACTCTACATGCAATATTTACTATGTGAAACTCTTCTATGTGAAACTCTTTATCATGGTAGAAGTATCGGATATTATTTGGAAAAATTTACTTTGAATGTATAGGGTCCTTTAATATTTATATATCTAGAATAACCTATAAGAAATTTCCTTGTGCACCTTCTCCCATGTGTGCAAGCTTGATTTTTTTATCGTCTTTGGCGTGTAAGACTCTTTTATGCAATTTCATCTTTTGTGTGTAACTCATACCTTTGTCATATTTTGATGTGATTATCTAGAAACTTTACTTTCATGAAACTCATTTTTACATCATATTTGTAATATAAAATTCATTCATTTAATCTCATATTTTGTGCACAGATCATGGCTTTTCTGATTTTGGATGATATTATCTCAAAACTCTACTTGCATGAAATATTTTTATTCACCTTCATTCTTGTGCTCAACTTCCTTTTCCTAAAAAAAATATCTTCATCCACTAAATTTTAGACTCAAAAATTTGGAAAACACTGGTAAATGAAGTCACCTTCAACATTGTATTCATCTTTTACTATAAGATTACTTTCCATGTACACTCCCTAATCATCCTAGTGTGGATTGATAAAAAACACAAACTAGACTATGTTTCCAATAATTAAAGGCCTTGGTTTCAACCATTAACTCTTATGAGATGTGGTATAATAAGAATTAAAATCTAAATTAATTCAAATTATTTGGTATACCATGATTTATAAAGAAAAAAAATAACAATCTCTGGAACTTTAGAGAGAAATCCAATGAAGGAGTCTTTATGGGATACTTATCTGATTATAGTGGGTATAGGTACTGAAATTAGATATTAAAAAAGTTAGTGGACTATTCTAATTTTAAAAATGTTGAGAATTTTTTCACATAAGGTCAAATTATTGAAGCGAATTTTGAAATTTATGAGGTTGAAAATAAGTATATTTCAGACCAAATTATTGAAAAGAATCCTGAGATTGAACCACATGTTTATATTTCTTCAAAACATACCAGTGAATAATTTAAGGCTACTAGAAATGGAAAAAATAGTTTCAAATGTTGAAGAAACATGATGAAATATGAAATATCATTTTTAGTCAAGAAGATCATTCTTAATAAATATGAAGACTGGGAATTTAAAATCAAACAACAATTATATCATACATTCAACTAAGAACTATGGATAAAGAAATAGAGCATAAATAGTGGGTACAAGAAATGAGTGATGATCTAAATAAAATTGAGAAAAACTCTAATTGGAAGATTTTCCCAAGGCAAAAACATAAAAACTTTGTTGTTTCCAAGTGGGTTTTTATAATAAAATAATAAAAAGGGTGATGTTACAACAAATAAAGAAATATTGGTCTCTATGGGATATTATCAATTAGAATTCATAAATTTTGAAGAAACTTTTTCCCCAGTAGAAATGTTTGAAATCATGATAATGTTCTTGGAAGTAGTTAAACACAATAATTATAAAGATAATCAAATGGAAATAATGTAATCATTTCTGAATGATGAACTTGAAGAAGAAGTGTTTGTTGAGAAACTAGAGGGTTTCATCCTAGATGGTAATGGTACCATTATGTGTAGACTAAGAAAATAATTATATGAATTAAAATAGGATCCTAGATCTTATTATTCAAAAAATGATGGTTTCTTGATAAAAATTAAGTTTACAATAGGGAATATTGAAAAAAATTGTTTGTAAATGAGTTGTCCATGGGTATACTAATTGTGATAATATATGATGATGATATAATATTTGAAATTGAAAAAAAAGTTCTTTGTGAGGAGTTTTCTAAGTAGATATAAAATCATTTTGAGATGTCTATGCTGAGAGAATTCACATACTTTCTAGGATTACAAGTTGATCAAAAAAAGGATTACATATTTTTATCTCAATAAATATATGATAGAGAATTATTTAAAAAAATTGGACTATAAGATTCAAGATAAGTTTCAAATATAATATTAGTTGGGATAAAACTATGTAAGGATTATAATTGTAGTAAGGTTGGTCAGAAAGAGTTTCTAATATTCATTAGAAGCTTGTTGTATTTTACATCTTCAAGACTTGACATAGAATATGCAGTGACACTATTTTCAAGATTTCAGTGTGACCCAAGAGAGTCAAACATGCTTCCAGTAAAAATATTTTTGAGATATATTAAGGGAACAATGAACTATGGGAGTTTATAAATATATAATATAAATTTAAACATACTTGGATTCATTTATGTGAATTGGGTAGGTGATTGTACAAATAGAATAAATGGGTGAGGGATCTATGAGATGGTATAGTAAAAAATAAAAAATCAATGGAACTTAACACAACTAAAGAATAGTATGTGGCTACTACACATGCATGTACATAGGTTTCATGGATGAATTTTTAATTATTAGATTTAACGTTTGATACTAAGAGGCCAATAAATATACTATGGGAGAACCAAATAGTTATAGATCTATTATATAACCCAATTTAATATTCTAGATCCAAAAACATTTAAACTAGGTATCATTTAATTGTATAAAGTATAGACAATAGATATATCAATTTGGAATATATTTCTACATAGAATAAAATTGTATATATCTTCAAAAATCTATGTTAATAGATAAGTATTCTAAATTGAGGTTAAAACTTTGTGTTCATCCCTCTCATGTCACTTAGAAAAGTTACCCCCATAGGGATACAGATTTTTTCTTCAAAGTGGGATAAAATAGTGTCACTCCCATTTAGAAAAGAGGGATTTTTCACTACTTTTTTAAATCTGAATCTACGATTAATGAAAAATGGGGGAGATTTTAGAATTGAGAAATGGATGTATGAATTGAGAGGGATTCTATCTAATCCACTTGGACACTATTTTTTGACCCTAAGGGATGTAATTATATCAAAAAAAATTAAATTATATAGTAGTGTGGGTAAAGGCTCATATTATAAGAGATAGGTTGTTATTTAATGATTCTCAAGCTTTTTGAGACATTTTAAGTTGAAATATTTGAATATAGTTTCTAACAAATCCAAAGGGGAATATTGAAGTTCCCTTTGGAGTTTTTGATGGTTTTTATTTCTATAAAATCATGGTTGAGAATCATTAGTGGTTGTTGAGATTTTTTTGGAGCTAATTTTAATGTTTTTGAGATGTTTTGAGTGGACCTGAGTTTAAATAAAGAGGTTATGTGAACATTTACTAAAGCATGAAATTTTAAAATATGGATATGTCTTATCTTGTATGATTTTCTGGAAGAGATTATGAATTTTGATGTTTGTTTATAATACTTTTCATATTGAGATAGAAAATGGAAAAGGAATTTCTACCTAAGACTTTCACAGTGGGGTGTATTAATTTTTTCATAGTGCATGTGATGTTTGAGATCTTATAAGATATTTGAGTATATAATATGAAATCTTTATTCAAATGATATTAAAATTAGTGGGAAATTAGTGGAATTTGACTTTTCATGGATCCTATAATATATTGAGAATTTTTTATAATGCTTGAGATCCCATGATATATTCTAAGATATCATATGAAATTATGTTTTGTGAAAAATATAAGAATTGTATAATTTTATATTCTAAATAAAATCAGCCCAATGATGTTCAATATAATCTTCAGTGGTTAAACCATCACATTTAAAACATGATTCAAGCTGATTCATTTGAGTATTCAAAAAGGGTGATCATTATGCCTATCTATTTGAAGTTTTGAGTGTTTTGTAACTAAAAAGTTATAATTTTATCAAAGATGATTTTTTTATTGAATAATATATAGATATAATTTCTAGGTTATTATTTTGATGATGACGTGATGCTCTTAAGATCAAATAATCACTTTAAAATTATTATATAGTGATTTTTATTGATTTTTTCAAGTATGGATATTCAATATACTTAGTTATTTTTGTTGTAATGATATATATTTTTCTATGTTTTGAGATGAATAAAGAAAATGAGTTTGAGGCTGTGCCTTTTTAAAATTAATAATATAGGTATTACTGGAATTGAAAAATTCATCATTTATGAATTATCTGTGATATTTGAGATAGATATTTTTATCATATAATTTTATTCCCAATTAATTGATAAGTGAGCCAAAAAAAATATTTGATTAATTTTTATAAAGACATAAATTTAATTAAATTTGAGAATATTTTGAGATTTTGGTTCATGGTTTGGTAGATAACTAAATTAGGAAATAAGTATGATCATGTTATATGATTTTTTGAGAGAAATCTAAAGAAGGATGGGTTGGAAATGATATTTCCTTAATTATTTTAATTCTGGGATTTTTGGGGTGTCTAAATATGAGTAGCTTCCAAAGAGATAGATATCATTCTTGAAAAGGAGTATGAAGAACTAGGTATTAAGAGTGGAGAAAACATAGTTATCTAAAGTGATCATGTTGCCTGAAGTTCAGAAGTGATCATCTACATTTGTTTGAGATCGAGCAATCAGTGTTTGAGATTAAATAAGTGTATCTATATTATATTTTGTATGAATTGAGCATATTATTCATTAATATATTTAGGGATCATGGAAGAATATTATATCTATTTTTAATCAATTAAAGCTCTAAATTGATCTTTCTTATTAAAATTTTACATCTTTTTGTTGAAATAAGAAACTGTATAGAACTTTGTAAACCTGGATTAGAATAGTGTGATATTATTCTATCACATGCAATATTTTACTCACTTGTACTTATACTAAAAATTATATGATTATGGTGAATAACCAATCACTGTAAGGAGTAGGTTTTATCCAAATGTGTTGAACTATATAAAAATTAGTGTTTCCATTACTCATTAATTTTTTGTATGTTTGAGTGAGGTTGAGAATTCATATTTGGGTGGATCAAACTTTAATAGGTCACAAAGGTTGATTGAATTTAGATGAAATTTTAAAAAAAAATATCCACTGATTCTCCCCCCCCCCCCTTGTCAGTATAGTGACCTAGTCCAAGCCACTTCATATTCCATATTCACAGCTTCAAATCCTTCCCTTTATTCCTCACTTTTTTCAATGTCCATGGTTTTTTAATCACATCTGAAACATAAAAATTAAATAATATCTACAAATAAAATATATCAAATTCATTAAAAATGCAATATAATAGTTGATAAATTTAAATATTATCATATTTTTATGTATAATCATTTTAGTGACTTTATCTAGTTATTAGAAAATATGTTATTCCATAAAAGTGAAATAGGCCTTCAATATGAATAATGATTGGGGGGATGTTAGCACAAAATATTGGTTTATAATTATCATTGTTATGTTATTATTGTTATTTATTTTTTAATGTTTTAAGATATTTTTGTGTCTCAAAAAAAACAAATAATGAAATAAATATTTTATATTTATGTTTTATAATATTATGTAATTTTAATTTATTTTAATATTTAATTTTATAAATTTCGATTTTATGAATTTATTATTAAAATTATACTTTGTAAGGGACTTTTTTTTTTGAATCCCTCCCTTTGTGTTTTATTAGGTATTTTAGGTGTTGAAGGGTATTTTTAAGGTATTCCAAAAGTGTAGAGTATATTTTTTGCTTGTTAAAGGTTCACCACACTATGGTGGTAGGCTTGGTGGTGGTTGTGGTGAGGCATGTTTTGGATTTGTGGGTGTGGTGAGCTGGTGTTTTGTTAATTTGAGAAACTGGGGTGTGAATTTTCTATTTTAAGTGGAATGGTGTATAAGTAAATTCCCTATGTAACATGGGGAATAGATAAATTCATGTGGTTATGGGTGTGGTCCTTGGGGAATGTCCCCATGGGAAATGAAAATTCCAAAACATATGGGTTTTTTTATTGGTGGAGCTGATTCAGGTTGTAATACCCCAGAATGTTAAAGAGTTAAAAGGCTGAATGTTACTACCCATGTCAACAAGGTGCATCATTTTTTAAGATCCTACCTGATTAGAGATCTATATTTAAATATTTTTTCCTGGAGTAGTGATTAGGATGGGTTTCTTCCTAGTAAGTTTCTCAGGGTGTGTATGAGTGGAGAAAAAACACAATGAAAGAACATGTGTTGTCCTGAGGGGAAATTTATTAGTCTGATGACCCATTTGGGCATGTGGGTGGACTCTAGTAAGTGGAAAACATGTGTCTATTATTCAATTGTGGTTCTTGTAGGGCATAGTTGTTAAATTTTTATCAAGGTAAGAACATATCCATAAGTACGTTGGAACTACTTGGGTTGAGATATAGGGTCCACAACAAGGATGTTATGCTCTAAATGGGAATGAATGTAACACCATAGATTATAAAAGGGTTAAAAGGATAAATTTTACTACCCATGTTAACAATGTTTACCTTTATTTTTTAGATCCTACATAATTATAACTCCATAATTAAAAAGGTTTGTCCTAGAGTAGTGATCGGGGTGGTGACCTCCTAGGTAGTTTCCTAGGGTGTGTGTGAGTGAGGAAAAAACACATGGAAAAAACATTTGTTGGACCATGGGGATATTCATTAGTCTGATGACCCATTCTAGCATAGGGTTGGGTCCCTATGAAGGGACAACATATGTCTATGGGGTAATTGGGGTTCTTGTGGGGCACTTCCTCTATTAATATATAGGGTCCATAATGAGTAAATTGTGATCTAAAGGTGGGGTTAATGTAGCACCATAGAATTTTAAGGGGTTAAAAGGCTAAATGTTACAACCCATATAAAAAAATTTCACCTTTATTTTTGGGATCCTACCAAATTAGAACTCCACAGTTAAAGAGGATTTTCCTGAAGTAGTGATTAGATTGGGTGACCTCCTGGGAAGTTTTCTAGGGAGTGTGTGAGTGAAGAAAAAAACTCTAAAAGAAAAAGTGTTGGCCTGTGGGGATATCAATTAGATTGATTACCCATTTAGGAATTTGGGTGGGCCCCAAAGAGGGGGAAACACTTGTCTATGGGGAAACTAAGGTGCCTATGGCCCTATTTTTTACATGTGTAAAGGTCTATTTGAGAAAGGAAGAGTGGACATTGAAAGAATAGTTTTCCCACATCATGGTCTTCGTCTTGGTTATCTGAAAACAAAAGGGGGATTTCATATGTTTCTTAGTGAGTATCAATAGTGGTCATCTAGGGATTTAAATGATGTTTTTCTCACCCTGGTATATGTAATGGTGTTAGTTATGCCTATTCTAAGTAGGGAAAGCAACCTATGAGAAGAGGGGGAGATTGATGTTTTGATGGTTTGGGGTTTTAAATTAGGATTTAGATGAGAGACATCATGATCATAGTCTATGTTGGGCAAAAATTCTTCAAGGTATCATTGAAGCATTTTTTAGGTGATTGTGTTTGTTGACAAAACAGGCCTCCATGTTGTGTTGAAAAATCAGACCATGATGTCCAATTTGTTGACAAAGGGGGTTTAAATGGTGATTTTTTGGGTTCAAGAGATGTTGTTGGATATCTATGTTTGAAAAAAGAACCTCAACAAAGGAATGGATGATATGGAGGTGGTTCAAAAAGAGCAGATACAAGGTGGAACCGTTTTCCAGTGTTTGCCAAATTTTTGAGCTTGAAAATCTGAAAATGGAGAGATTTGTTTTTGGAAAAGCGAGGTGTGGAAAAAGGAAAGTGGTGCGTGAAAAAGGAAAGTGGTGCATGAAATATTTGTGTGGTACACAAAAAAGGAAATTAGTTCTTGAAATATTAGCATGGTTCGTGAAATAGAGGATTGGATTTTTTCACGCAAGAGGTGTTTCGAGATCAAAAGATCGAAAATTGGCAAAGGCATGAGGTGCGAAAAATATTAGAACAGTGAATGAAAAATGATGTTGCACAGAAGATTTTTTTTCATGCTCTAAGTGAATTACGCGCTCAAGGAGGGTTTTTCACACGGGGTCAATTTTTCCTATAAATATGTTGTGACCCCCCTTCATTTGTAGAAGATCAAGACTTAGAGAGTATCTGAGCTTTGGCGCGTGAAATTTGAGTGCACAAGGGAGTTTCACAAAAATGAAAAGCTTTCACGTAAAAGAATTTTTTGCGCGCAAAGAAAAGGTTGCGCGTAAAAGAAAACTATTATTTGTAAAAGAAGTGTTTTCACGTAAAGAAAAGGTTGTGCGTAAAAGAATTGGTTGCACATAAAAGAGGTGTTGCATGAAAATTTTATTTCGCGCAAGGCAAGGTAATTACGCAAAAGGTGTAGTAAGGGTTGCGCGTAAAAATTGGAGTTGTCTGGTACACCCAGTGCAAAGAGAGATTCATCTGCAAGTGAAATTTGGGTGTCAACGAAGCATCTATTAATAGTTAAGGATGTATAATTCATTAGAGATAATGAAGAGACCTACAGGTCTATAAACTCTGAGTAGATATTCTGAATAAGCAGTGAGCTCACTTCAGTTGAGAGAGCAGTGAGTTCTCAAATTGTGAGTGGTTGTAAACCAGGAGGGACAGTGAGTCTGCTTCAAACTTGTAAACAGCAATGCGCTTATAGTGGAATTGGTACATCATTACACTACTGGTGTATGCTCCTTTGACGTAGCCCATTGAGGGTAAACCAAGTAAAAAATTTTGTGTCCTCTGCATGCTTTAAGTTTTATTCATACTCTGCATCATGAATGAGAGGGAAGAGAGTTTTTTCTAATAGCAAAACAAAATCAAAAGGGGAAGTTGTTTTAATCTGTCATACTGTGATTCACCCCCCCCCCCCCCCCCACTCTCTCATGGTATCTAGCCTAGTGGACCTAACAGTCTAGGTATCCACACCATAGTGAAAGACCATCAAGTATTATCTATAAATAAGGGTTCGATATTCCTTAGTTCATCTTTTATTTCCTCCCTTTAAACCCCAGCTGACCCCAATACCTCTTAGTGATCCTTAGTCATTTCTCTTAAAGGTTTAAATCACTTGGTTAATAAAGATTGAACTATCTTAATTTTAGGTACTCACTTCTCCCCTTATCCTCTTATTCATTGTCCTGTTTAATTCTTGAGGTTTATTATAGTGAGGTTTCCCTAGTTTGGATCGATGTTTGGGTATATTCTGATAGTGTTTCATCATTTTTAGATGTTGAGGTGGTCCCTTTTTATTTTTCTAGTGATGGATTCCTTATTTCTCTATTCTTGTGTGGTGTTCCTCGAAGATTCATATTGAGGTATAGGATTCATAATATTCTCCTAATTCATGAATCAATGTTGAATTGGAATTCTTTATCTTCTCTAAGTAGATGGAATTTGGGTTTTCATCATGGAAGTTGTATATAGTTCTAGTCAAGGGTAGGATAGTTTCCTTTAGACTAGTTTTTTGTTATATTATCATTATGTTCTATTATATATTACACTCCACCAATTGGTTCAGATAGAAGTCGACGCCCCTAATGGCCTTAGGTTCCAGATGTTTTCCCCAACATCCTAGTTGATGAGGGAATGGATGGATGACTTCCCACTCTTCCCCTCTCTCCCTTTAGATGTATAATGGTATATAGGCATATCTAGGTTGTGATGTCTTATATTATAGGGTATGGACTCATACAATTTTTGATGGATCCTTACTTTACTATACATGTATGTGCGGTTTGTCATTTCTTGAGGGTTATAGCATATACATGTATCTTATAAGTAATGGATACTATTTTTTTGGTGTAATTATGCATGGGATTTTATTTCTTGGTGTGTAGTTTATAATTACATGGGTTAAGACAGCCTTTTGTCTAATAATTTGGTTATGTTGGTGATGTGTTGCATGAGGTGGAGGATGAGATGATGTTATGGCTATTATATACTTCTTCCAACAAGATCTTTGGACCCTGTAGGAGGATAGGATAGGTAGGGAAGGGGACCAACCCACATCATATGTAACTTGATATATATATATATATATATATATATATATATATATATATATGGTTTGATTGCATGGGTATGGAATGGAATGAGGCATGCGACACTTTTCATTCAGTGTGAGAGAGAAAAACTAGTGGTGAAGTGGAAGCAAGGTACTTTTGACACATATACACTTTTGAAATTATGTTACCTGTTTTTTCATTACTTGGTGAGAGATCCTTGGTGGATTTTGGATGCGGTTCATTAGATTTAGGTAACGAGTTGGTTTCCTCTAGAAATTCCCTCAGATACAGCACACTTTGTTCACATTTTCATTAGAGGATTTGGGAGGATTATATTAAGTATATTTGTATGATCACCCCAATATATATATATGATATTTTTTAGATCTACATGAGTTATTTGGTGATCGATTTTCTCTTTACTAGCTTATGGTGGTTATTCTGGAGCTACTGGTGTTAGTGGTCGCTGCCTAGGAATTGTTCATGGTTTATTTCCTTTTTATGCATTATATGGAATTTCATATATAGTGATTGGATATTTATTTATTATATAGATAATATTGGTGGATTTTTATCATTTACTTGGATATATATATACATATATATATAAAGGGTAATTCCTTTAATTTCATGTATTTTATACCCTTTGTGCTAGTCGTCAACCTGTAGCTTATTGGAAGAGAACTTTAGGGGTAACTCCCCTCTTCCCTGGATATGTGTGTGTGAAATAGGATTTTAGGTCCCCCCATGATCTTATGTAAGGAATTTAAGTTTAAAAAATTTACTGATTATGTAATGTCTCAGAATTTCTGTGTAATTTTTTTATTTATATGGAATTATTTTGAGATCGTGAAATCTAACGGTACGTGATTCTGAGGCCCGGAGTGCCTGGAATGATCCATCGAAAACATTTTAAGCATAAAATAGCGTGCATGATTAGTTTTCCTAAAAAAGTGGAACAACTCTTAAATTAGTTCCCGGATCAAAAATATAAGGGCATCGTTACATTCAGGATGGAGGGTTTACCCTAGGTGCGACTTAAGTTTAGTCAGTACATGCCTCCAGTGAGAAAACCTAAAAATGGAATAACTGTAAATAAAATAATTAAATAAAATTATTTTATTTTTCAAAATCTTATAACTCACAAACGGTGACATAGATTAAAAATCTGATACAGCTGCTGAACTCGTGATCATATTCTTTCCTTAGGCAGATACTAACATTGGCTGGTGCGGGCTGCTAGTGGAAGTTAGTTTTTGGTTGTAAATAAAATAATTAAGTAACAATTATGGTATTTTAAAATCCTTAACTTATAAATAAAAACTCAAATTGAAAATCTAAGAGTACTATTGAGCTCATGAGGTCGTGTGCCCCTTAGGCGGAGCCTAACCTCAACCAGCGCGGGTCGAGGGCGACTATTAATAATTATTGAAATTTTTTTAAGGTATGTTCAGTAAATGTGCATGCGAGATTTTCTATCTTTTGAACCATTGCTCAGATCAAAAATATAAGGGCACCATTGAATTCAGAATACTGAGATTCATCTAAGAATGACTTAATTTCAGCTGTCAAGGGTTGAGCTGAAAAGTTATTTTTTGAACTTTGCGAGAAAAATAAAAAAATTATTTAAAAAAATTATTTTATTTTCTTTCTCACCTTAGAGTGGAGGATAGAGATGTTTCGGGGAAGAGACAAGTAGGAGATGGTGCAAATCAATGAGACTCATCAATGGATCATTATCTCACAGCATAACGATGCTTTATTGGCGTGTAATAGCGATGATGTTTCTTAAATAAAATAGTGTAACGACGCGACGTCACACCATAATGGGAACGCTGCGATGTGCTCCTATTTATAGTTAGACACACTGGGGAAATATGGATTAGATTTTTGGAGTATTCTCTGGTGAACTTATGACGGACTTCCACCCCTGTGAAAAATGAAGAACGTCGGTGGAACTTCTCCTTATTAGACGCCTTTTGAATATTGGAACCAAGAAGCGACACCGAAGTCTTAACCCCTCAAGTACGGATGTGTGGAAATGAACTTAAAGGGGTAGAGGTTGTTTTATTTTAATGTTTCCCCATTCTTATTTCAAAATGATGGACACAGATTCACCCATGAACAGGTTAATATGAGGACCGTGCGTTCTTGCAGGAGGGTGGCTTTTTTTGGGGGTTTCTTTATCCATGATTTAATTATCTTTGTTGTTCAAATTAAAATCCCTAGACCTCCCTTGTTTTGTAAACTTCTAATGTGGAGGGCCCAGGCTGACATGAACAACGCCCGAGTTTCTCCGAATTGGGCGTTCTTCATGGACAAACGTTCGAATCGACGACAAGGCAGTTTTGAGACCATCGCGGTGGAGAGGACGATCCTAGGATAATGCAGGCGCAGGTGGCAGACAAAACGGATCACCAGTGTTGGCCCGGTGGTCCACCAAAGAATCTGTCGGTGCGTCGGCGCCGGTGGTGGCCCACGGTAGTGGTCACGGCTGGGAGGCGGCACGCTTAAGGAAGAGTCATGGTCGAACCAGGCAGCGGTGCAGTAGGAGGAGTCGCCAGCCGAGACGGCTACTGGAGGCAGTGGATGCAGTCACTCAACCGCGTCGGAGACCAACGGACGTGGCACCGAGCAGCGTCCCATGCGACGGGCTGTAGTCACTTGACCATGGAAAAGGAGGTGCTCCGCGGCAACCTGCGGGGCAAAGGCAGCAGACGAATGTGGCTCCCAGCTGCGTCCATCGAAGCGGACCAGTCTGCCTCTTGTGGACCGGGTGGGGTGCGAAGCACCTAGTGGGTTGGACCCACACCATGGGCCAGACCCACATCTCATCAGGCTGGGCCAGACCCGCTGCTTAGCGGGCCGAACCCGAGACCGGTGGGTCAGACCATACTGACAGGTCAGACCCACACCTAGCGGGCCAGAAAAGCGCTAGCAGGCCGAAACCACGCCCTCTTCGGGTCGGGCCTGACAAGACCGAGTCACCGGGCGACTCATTGGGTTGGACCCTCGGCCAACCAAGCCAAGTCCAACGAGGCCTATTGGGCCTGGCCCACTTTCCAGGCCGAACCAAACTGACCTTGACCCACACAATGTTGGGTCGAGTCTGTCTTAATAAACCAAGGTATGTGGGACCCCTGGGCCGGGTTGGTCAGGTCGGTCCAACCGGGTCGGACCAGGCCCTGTTACAACCGGCCTCCTGGTTACTAAAACATCTGTATCTTGAAAACCATACATCTGATTGAAAATTCATTTGTGGCATTGGGACCCTCAAGATGAGGCAGTTATTTTGCGATACTCCACATGACTTTTAGAGAAAGCTGGAGTTTGTCTGGGTTGGATCGTACCCAAATCCAACCGGGCCCTCAGCACTAAAATGTCTATAACATCCAGACCGGGCGTCCGGTTCACGTGTCGTCTATTTTGTTGGAACCCTCATGACGTGAAAGATCATTAGGTTAATTATCCGTGGGAATTTTTTCCAGTTTAAATACAACTGATGGCTTGAGGAGCAGTTCTCCCAGAATCAGGCGTGCTTGGTGCAGGAATCCAATGGTTGGCTATGACATGAAGAAGAAGAAGAACGACCAATATAGATCAGCATCAGAAACTCCAGAGTGGCATTATCTAGCTGTACGACTAATTATCTCTACCTATGTACCAATGACTAATACGGGTCAGAACCAATGTCCAATACGGGTCAGCATCCAGTGACCAATACAGGTCAGAACCAGCGACAAATACGGGTCAGCACCAGTGACCAATACGGGTCAGCACCAACGACTAATACGAGTCAGCACCAGAGACCAATATATGTCAGCATCAAGCGACCAATATGGGTCATCATCCAGAGACCAATACGGGTCAACACCAGCGACCAATACTGATCAGCACCAACAACCAATACAGGTCACCACCAGCGACCAATACGAGTCAGCACCATCAACCAATACAGGTCAGCACCAGTGACCAATACGGGTCAGCATCTAGAGACCAATGAAGGTCAGCATACAATGAATTATACGGTTCTGAAGTATAGTTACTGCAGATAGGATTATCTGTCTTTATGAATAGTCATCTCTATCCCAGTAACTTTGAAGTTATACCGTTAGATTAAGTTGTCTCTGTTGATTTATGCTTCATGATTTAGATCATGCTTGTGATATTACCTTTGTGGTATTTCTTGTGATGTTTTTCTTTGTGGATTACTAAGAGACCTTCGAGGGTCTCAGGGTCCCGTACTGAGTTTTTATACTAACCCCTGCATGGGCTTTGCCCGTACGTGTGTGTCTGGTGCGGAATACTAACACTTCGAGGCATACTTTGGAGGTTCGGGACTTGGTGGAGCTTGGTGTGACGAGAGCTAGAGATCCTCTTCTTTGACTTCATACTTATAGCTACTACCCTCTAAGTGGATCTCTAGGGCAGATGCAACAGTTGTTTACTTTATTTTCAGTTTGTAGGGCTTGTATTCCAGCCCACTGTTTCCAGTTTATAGTTGCACTTTTGGTTGTACTTTACTCTCGTGGTTGTACCTTAATTTTGTTGGTTGTTTACTTAAGTTGTCCTTTTTCAGTGTGTATATATCTCTGATGTAATACCTTTCCTATTCGATAAAATCCTTTAGGTGCTAGTCATCAACCCCTGGCCTATGGAATGCAGGCTTGGAGTAGTCATGTCCGGCCCCCGTGGGACGGGTCATGACAAAGTGGTATCGGAGGGCGGTCAGTTCTACAAGAAGAACTAAGTGTATACTTTTAATGAGTTGATGGTGTAAAGTGTCTTGAGTTTGGTTTTTAGTACATGGGTTCTAGTGTTGGTGTGGCGGCTAACGTATCCATACACTAGGACCTTGAATTTTTTTTCCAACTTGGTACATGAAAACAAAGGTTGCCAGTGTTTCGAAAGGTTTTCTTGATCTTTATTGAGTCATATCACCAGGTATAACTTATTGAATGTGGAGAATATGTTTCTTACAAGATTCCTCCATGAAGATAGCCACCTAGTATTTCATTTAGATGTCATGAAAGTGGCCCAACGATCGATGAGGCATCGATACAGGGACCACTCACAGTGATGGCACCTTCGGGTGGTGTACCAGCAGCACCACCACCCGTTGAGCAGAAAATTCTACCAGTGGATCATTCACACTAGCTGAGGGCATTTAATGAGTTCCAGAGATATAGTCCTGTGAGGTTTTGAGTCGAGATGGACCCACAGGTAGCATAGTACTGGCTTGAGGCTGTTTCGCAGGTCTTTCGCTTAGTTGAGACACCAGCCGAGCATATGGAGATCTTGTCTGCTATCCTTCTTCAGGTATTGACTGGATGATGGTGGAGATCAATGCTATAGGTGAATGGGGAGATGAACCTCACCTAGTTATACTTTGAGAGCCTTTTCAGGGTGGAGTTCATGTTATCAACACTACACTCTGTGCGTATTAAAGAGTTGCTTCATCTGAAGCAGGGCATCCAGACTATGGCTTAGTACTCGAAGAGATTTACTGAACTCTTCTGATACTCCACCAACATGTAATGAGACCCTAACTTCAGGGACCAAACCTTTGAGCATGGGATCTGATGAGAGATTAGAGCTTCAATAGTTTCTCTCAACATCCCGACGTAGGCTGGGGTGCTAGAGCGGGCTTTGCTGATGGAGAGATTCCTTGGAGAGAAGGCATCGACAGTGAGAGACCCTACCAGATGATAGGATGTAGATTCATGTGCAGTTGGAAGTAGACAGACGACGTAGAAGCCCAAGCAGGCTAGACCTTCCGAAGGGCGACCCGGGGATTCAGGGTCAGAGGTACGAGCCTTAAGAGGATGAGGGAGCCACCAGTGAGGCATGATCTATTTTTCCTACAGGAAACATGGTCATAGAGCTCGTGACTATCTGACTCCTCGCACAGATGATCGGAAGATGATGGAGGGGCCACTGAGGCAGCGGTAGTAGCAAGAGGATGAGCGTCATCTAGGTGGCAGACGGGGATGGGGAGCAGGACGTGTAGTGGGAGGTGGTCAGGGTCACTAAGCACCACCACCACCACCCCTAGGCAGTCCACCACGAGCTCAGGGAGCATGTGGATGGGGAAAGTCCCAGTTATAGGTTTTATAGGCTCATGATCCTGATGTCCCTAAGATGATATGAGGTATGATCTGTATCTTCTCTACTTTAGCAGTAGTGCTTATTGACACATGTGCTAGAAATTATTTCCTTGCAGCGGACTTAGTTCGGGACTCTAAGATTATGACTGAGCATTTAGATCAACCTTTTCATTTGGATACTCATATGGGAGGAGATTTAGTGGTCACACACTAGTGTCCATAGTTTGATCTTACTCTCGAAGGAGAGAGTTTCAGATGGGATATTTTAGTAGCGGCATTGAAGCCCTACGAAATCATTCTAGGCATGGAATGTCTATCAGTAGTTCATGCACAGACTTACTTCTTGAGAGTTACAGTGCAATGTACGCGCAGAGATAGAGACCAGTTTTCCTTTGTTGGTGAGAAGGAAAACAGAGCAGCATGAGATGGACTTGCGCTTAGGAGGGTGCATCCAATTACATATCAGCTGGCTTGCATGACCTTAAACACGGTGGATGAGATGAGTCCACAGTTCCCAGCGATGTTGGATGAGTATGAGGAAGTATTTACAGAAGATTTCTAGGGACTACCTCCTCATAGAGAGGTATACATTCACATTGACTTGTGCCCGGGAATAGCACCTATATATACACCAGCATATCATATGGCCCATGTAGAGCTCCAGGAGCTGAGGGTACAGTTTGAGGACATACAGAGGAAGGTATTCGTAAGGCCTGGTGTTTCTCCATGGGCATCCCCAATGTTGTTTTCCAAGAAGACAGACAGAATTTTGAGGCTATGCATGGACTTCTGGCACCTAAACCAGGTGACCGTAAAGAACAAGTATCCTCTGTCGAGGATTGATGGTCTGTTTGATCAGTTGAAAGGAGCGAAGTGGTTCTCAAAGATAGACCTCTGATCAGGCTATCACCAGCTTCGTGTGTGGGATGAGTACATCCCAAAGATGGCCTTTAGATGTCGGTATGGACATTACGAATACCTAGTGATGTTGGTTGGTGTGATGAATGCCCCTGCAGTGTTCATGGGTCTCATGAACAGGATCTTCCAAACCTGCTTAGACCAGTTTGTAGTGGTCTTCATCGACGACATCTTGGTGTACTTAGCACCTGAGGAAGAGCACACTATACACTTGAGGATAGTTTTGGACACACTCTGGGAGCACCAATTATATGGGAAGCTCTCAAAGTGATAGTTCTGGATACGAAAGGCCCACTTATTGGGACATGTCATCTTAGAGGCTGGAGTTGCAGTAGATCTAGTGAAGATCAAGGTAGTACTTGCTTGGGAGCCACCCAGGAGTGTTACTTAGGTGCAGAGCTTCCTTGGATTAGTAGGATACTATCAGAGGTTTGTTCCCAATTTCTCCATAGTAACATCAACTATGAATTCCTTAATTAAGTAGCACAAGAACATTTGTTGGACCCAGTTTCTATGGCACTGAAGCAACGCAAGAACCTTGGTTGGACCCAATTTATTCCCACGAGTTTGGGCCTTGGCTTTTTAGGGATAAAAAATCTCAAGGTGGGGAGAATGTAACATCTCGTAATTTTTGTGTAATTTTTTTATTTATATGGAATTATTTCGAGACCGTTAAATCTGACGACACGTGATTCTGAGACCCGGAGTGCCTGAAATGATTCTTCAAAAAAAGTGTTAAGCATAAAATATTGGGCATGAGTAGTTTTCCTAAAAAAGTGTAATAACTCTTAAATGGGTTCCCAGAACAAAAATATGGGAGCACGATTACGTTCAGGATGGCAGGTTTACCAGAGGAGCGACTTAAGTTTAGTCAGTGCAGGCCTTCAGTGAGAAAACCCAAAAATGACATAACTGTAAATAAAATTATTAAATAAAATTATTTTATTTTTCAAATGCTTATAACTCACAAATGGTGACTCGGATTAAAAATCTGATACCACTGCTGAACTCATGAGCATATTCTTTCCTTAGGCAGATACTAACATTAACTGGTGCGGGCCTCCAGTGGAAGTTAGTTTTTGGTCATAAATAAAATAATTAAGTAACAATTATTTTATTGTAAAATACTTAACTTCTAAACAGAAATTAGGATTGAAAATCCAAGGGTACTGTTGAGCTTGTGAGTTTGTGTTCCCCTTAGGTGGATCCTAACCTCGACCGGTATGGGTCGAGGGCGACTGTTAATAATTTTTTAACTTTTTTTAAGGTACGTTCAGTAAATATGAATGCAGGATTTTCTATCTTTTAAACCATTTCTTGGATCAAAAATACATGGGCACTGTTGAATTCATAACACTGAGATTCACCTAAGAATGACTTAATTTCGGCTGGCAAGGGCTGAGCAGAAAATTTATTTTTCAGACTTTGTGAGAAAAATAATAAAATAATTTAAATAAATTATTTTCTTTTCTTTCTCACCTTGGAGTGGCGGACGATGACGCTATGGAGAAGCGATAAGGCGGTGATGATGCGCATCAATGAGACTCATCAGTGGCTCGTTATCTCACAACGTAACAACGCTTTAATTGCACGTAATAGCGACGTTGTTTCTTAAATAAAACATCGTAACAACGCAGCATCGCACCATAATGGGAATGCTACGACGTGCTATTATTTATAGTTCGACGTGCTGAGGAAATATGGATTAGAAATTTGGAGGATTCTCTAGAAAACCTCTGACGAAATTCCACCCCAA
Source organism: Viscum album (assembly GCA_963277665.1). Lineage (NCBI taxonomy): Eukaryota > Viridiplantae > Streptophyta > Magnoliopsida > Santalales > Viscaceae > Viscum > Viscum album. Next base: position 600,924,654 of record OY728155.1, on the reverse strand, counting down.
CGAAGAACGAAGAACACCAGTGGAACTTCTCCTTCTTCGATGCCTTTAGAATATCAGAACCGAGAAGACACATCAATGTCTTAACCCCTCGAGGATGAATGTATGGAAATGAACTTCAAGGGGTAGGGGTTGTTTGATTTTAAAGTTTCCCCATTATTATTTCAAAATGACGAATGCGGATTAACCCACGAATAGGTTAATTTATGGATTGTGCGTTCACACGGGAGGGTGACTTTTTTGGGGGGGTTCTTTATCCAGGTTTTAATTATCCTTATTGTTCAAATTAAAATACTCGAACCTCCATTGTTTTGTAAACTTATCACACGGAGGGCTCAGGCCAACACGAACAAGTCTCAAGCCCCTCCTACATGGGTGTTCTTTATGGTCAAACTTTCAAATCAACGGCAAGGTAGTTTTGAGACTGTTGCGGTGGAGAGGACGATCCCTGGATAACACAAGAAAAAGAGGCACACAGAACGGACCACCAGTGCGGACCCGGTGGTCTGTCGAAGAATCTACCGATGCACCGGCACCGACGGTGGCCCACGGTGGTGGCTGCGGGTGGGAGGCGGTGCAATAAAGGAAGGGTCAGTTCCAGACCAGGCCACAACATAGCAGGAGGATCTTCTAGCCAAGTCGGCGGTGTACAAGGTCACTCGACCGCATCAGAGACCAGCGGACGCAGCACTGAGCCACGTCCTACGTGACAGGCCGCAGTCGCTTAACCGTGGTAGATAAGGCACCCCGCAATGATCCACATGGTGAAGGTAGAGGATGGACGTAGATTCTGGCTGCATCCAGTGAAGCGGACTGGTCTGCCTCTTGCGGACCAGGCAGGGCACGAAGCACCCAGCAGGTCAGACCTGCACTATAGGACGGACTCGTTGCTCACCGGGTCGGGTCAGACCCCCTGCCTAGCGGGCCGGACCTGAGACCAGAGGGGCAGACCTTACCGGTGGGCCGTACCCGCACCTAGTGGGCCTGACCCACACTGGCAGGCTGAAACCTTTCCATCTTCGGGTTGGGCCTGACAAGACCAAGTAGTTGGGTGACTCAGCGGGCTGGACCCTCAGCCAACTAGGTCGGGTCCAGCGATGCCTATTGGGCCTGGACCACTGGCCAGGCTGAACCAGACCAACCTTGACTCACACAAGTTTGGTTCGAGCCCATCTTAATGAATTGGTGTATGTGGAACCCTTGGGTCGGGTTGGTCGGGTTGGTTCGACTGGGTTGGACTGGGCCCCGTTGCAACCGGTCCCCTGGTTACTAAAATGTCTGTATCTTGAAATCCGTACATCCGATTGATGATCCATTTGCAGCATTAGGACCCTCAAGATGAGGTATTCCTTTTGAGATACTCCACGTGACTTTTTGAGAAAGTTTTAGTTTGGCTGGGTTGTATCATACCCAAATCCAATCGGGCCCTCAGTACTAAAATGCCTATAACATTCAGATCGGGCATCCAGTTGACATGTCGTCTGTTGCATTGGAACCCTCATGAAGTGAAAAATCATTGGGTTAATTCTTTATGGGACTTCCTGCCAGTTAAAATATGACTGATGGCTTGAGTATCGGTTCTCCCAGAATCAGGCGTGCTTCGTGCGGGAATCCATCGGCTGGCTATGACATGAAGAAGAAGAGCGGCCAATATGGGTCAGCATCACAAACTCCAGAGTGGTATGATCTAGCTTTAAAACTAATTATCCCTACCTCTGTACCAGCGACCAATATGGGTCAGCACCAATGACCAATACGGGTCAGCATCCAGTGACCAATATGGGTCAGCACCACCGACCAATACGGGTCAGCATCCAGCGACCAATATGGGTCAGCACCGGCGACTAATACGGGTCAACACCAGCGACCAATACAGGTCAGCATCCAGAGACCAATACGGGTCAGCATCAAGCGACCAATAGGGGTCATCACTAGTGACCAATACGGGTCAGCACCAGCGACCAATATGGGTTAGCACCAGTGACCAATACGGGTCAGCACCAGTGACCAATACGGGTTAGCACCAGTGACCAATACGGGTCAGCACCAGCAACCAATACCGGTAAGCACCAGCAACCAATATGGTTAATCATATAGTGACCAATACGGGTCAGAATACAATGACCTATATGGGTCGGTAGTAGAGTTACTATGAATAGGATGATATGGCTTTACAACTAGTCATCCCTATCCCAGTAACTTTGATGTTATACCATTAGAGTGAGCTGTCTCTTTTGCTTTTTTATTCATGATTTATATCATGCTTGTGATATTAACTTTGTGGTATTTCTTGTGATTTTTTCCTTTGTGGATTACTGAGAGACCTTCAGGGATCTCGGGGTCCCTACTCAGTTGTTATACTCACCCCTGCATGGGATCTACCCGTACGTGTGTGTCTAGTGTGGACTACTGATGTTCTGAGGTAGGTTTGGAGGTTTGGGACTTGGTCTAGCTTGGTGCGATGGGAGCAGTCGAGATCCTCTTCTTTGAATTTATACTTACAGCTAATACTCTCCAAGTGGAGCTCCAAGGAAGATGCGATAGCTGTTTACTTTATTTTCAGTTTCTAGTGCTTGTATTCCGGCCCACTGTTTTCAGTTTACAGTTGTACTTTTGATTGTACTTTTCTCTCATAGTTATACCTTACTTTTTTTGGTTGTTTACTTCAGTTTCCCTTTTTGAGTGTGTACATATCTCTAAGTAAATTCCTTAACTGTTCAGGAAAAGCCTTCAGGTGATAGTCACCAACCCCTAGCCTATGGAAGGTGGTCTTGGGGTAGTCACATCCGAGCCCCATGGGATGGGTCATGACAGATTATAGTAATACTTCTTGTAGGATAGAGACCTTAGTGAGGATCATACATCTCGATTTTCTATGCCTATGATTAACTTGGGTAGAAAATGATAATTAGGATGAATTTAAATTAATTAATTAATTAATCTTAATAATTACATATCTTATTTTTATGGATTCCCTAATAATTTTCTATTTTTTAGGTATGGATCCAGGTCAATGACCCCATCAGGCTTATACCAATGATGTCCAGTGGGATGCACCAACATATTGTTGTAGAGTTGAGATCAATGATGAAAACACTTAAAGTAGGATGCTTTGAGAGTTTTATAATTAGATCCTATAGACATATGAGGGGTCAATTTCATATCAATAGGGTAAGGAATGATTTGAGGAGTTATAAATTTCCTTCATCTTGATTCATGCTTGGAGATAACACTAATCGTTTGTCGTTAATATGCCTCGAGGAGATGTTCAGTAGTTGTGTTTTCCATTCCTCATAGATCAAAATCATTCATTCATTTCATGGGATAAGTTTCATGGTCAATATATATATGATTTTAATTAATCAACTATGAATTAATCCTATCAATATTAGATTTTTACTATCCTCTATGTGAGTTCCAAGGTGTAGGATTTTAGTATTTAGTATAATAACCTCTTATGGTATGATTTAGACCTTCATCCAAATGAGGATACTATAGAGAGTTATTTTGAGCAGCTTTTGCAACCAAAAATCCAATGTTAAGACACCCAATTCTCTTTTTCAATGTATCTTGAGGTGTTTGTGAAGATGGAGGTCATCGAGAGGATTATAGCTCAGATTGATCCATCATGGGAGGGGGTTTTCAAGACTCTCTATGGGGTAGAGATATGATCATAGATTCTTGGTTTTCTAATTATAAGAAGTATAAAAAAGTGGGGAGTCATTTTCATCCTTCTTCATCATGTTTCAATAAGTATGGAAGTTTTATAACCCATAATAGAGGATCATATGTGTTTTTTGTTTCATTTGGAGGTCATGGACATCAGAACCATGAGTGAACAACTTTACTTGAAAATTAATGTGGATCCAGTGGCACTCTTTAGGCTTAGTCATTATAAAAGTATCCTCCAAGGAAGCATCAACTATAGGGTGCTCGGAATTTTGATCAGTGGATAGGGGGTGGAGAAGGTAGAGGAAAACACCATGATACCCCTCATCCTCAGTGAAAAAGTTAAGAGTGCACCTTCCCTAGTCCATGATTTGAGACATGAGGTAGAGAGGCTACCATTTCCCTTGGTGTTGGCTATTTCTACTCGACGTCAAGTTAGACTATATGATGTGTATAGATATTTTGAGCTAATGTTAGGGAATAATTTATCATAGGTAAATTTTCTATGTTCATAGATATAACCATATAGAATCATCCTCGGTATGTATAACCTATATTTAGTGTTGTCTGTTGTTGATTTATTAAGAATTTGAGTAATATTTTAGGATGATAGTATAGATTATTCTTTTTTTAATGGAAATTGAGACCATCATATGGGTCATAGGTAGGTCAAGTAATTATCTTTATTTATGGTTGACCCGATGTTGAGTTTAGTGGAGGATTAGTCAAAGGTGTTTCCAAGGTTTTTAGAATATTATCTTGACATATTTACTAAATTTATTGTGACGCTACCCCCTTAATGAGAGATCAATTTTAGGATATAATTAAAGTCAGGTGTCTATTTGATTTAAATGTCTCCATATAGGATGGTTCCTTCTTAGTTGTGGGACCAATATATTCATATTGATGATGTTATATAGAGGGTTTATATTCATCCACATATGTCACCTTGGGGTTCTTTGATCTTCTTTTTGAAGAATTTTTATATAATTTTATGATTATTCATTGATTATCATCACATGAACCCATTGATAGTGAAGAACCAATATCCCCTGCCAAAAATTGAGGATATATTCGATCACCTAAATGGGGTCACTTGTTCTGGAAGATAAATTTGTGATCAAAATATCATAATATGTAAGTGAATCATGATGATATTATAAATACTACCTTTAGATTTCATATGGGAATTATGAGTTCCCAGTGATGTTGTTTAGTGTAATAAACACCCCATCCATGGTCCTGGGAATGATGAAATCTAAATTCTATGAGTTTATTTATTGGTTTATAGTGGTGTTTATTAATAAAATCCTTGTTTATTCTGAGTTGGAGGAGGATCACGCAGAGTATTTGTGACTTTTCTTAGTGATTCTTCAGCATCATCAATTGTTGGGGAAGCTGTTAAAGTGTGAGATATGGGATTATGAGGTCCATTTCTTGGGACATGTTTCATCTCATCATAAAGTAGTCATGGATTCTTCAAAAATTGAGGCAGATTATACTTGGGTAGCCCAAAAGAATGTTGTGGAGATGCAGAGTTTCCTTGGTTTTATAGGCTATTAGAGGTGGCTTATACTCATATTCTCTTGGATTGTGAATCCTTTTATAGACTTCACCATGAAGGATTAAGATTTTATATGGAATTCCCAATACCAAGATTATTTTGAGTATTTGAAGAAGAAATTGGCCAATACTCAGGTTCATTATTTTCCAGAGGGATTTGTATTTGAGGTTTATTTTAATTATTCACATCATGGATTAGGTTAATTCTTGAGGTGGTAGAGAGTATTCATCTCTTATAGATATCTAAAGTTACAAACCCATGAATGTAACTACAATACCCATGATCTTGAATTAGATCTAGTATTTTTTTCTCTAAAGTAGTGGAATAATTACCTTATTAGTGAACTTTTTTTGGTCTTCATGGATCACAAAATATTGAGTTTTTTGTTCTCTCAGTATTATTTGAATTTACGATAGAGATGGTGGAGGGAATTTTTATAGGATTATGAAATTGAAATTTTTTATACATTAGGGAAAGGGAATTTTGTGGCTGATGTAATGAGAATAAAGTCACACAGTGATATTTTGTGTGAGTCAGGTGATGCTTGGAGAGTGATAGATGATCTCTAAATAATTTAGCTTGGTATGGGATTAGTTAATGGTAGAGGGTGTGTTTATCATATGACAATGTAGTTTTCTTGGTTGCATAAAGTGGAAGAATATAATTTGGGATATTCTGATGTATAATTATGGAGATAATTTATTATTTGTGGGGATTCCCTTGAGGGTTTGTCGAAGGATGATCATCATTAAGTGTTGTTCTGGGGGAGGATCTTCATTCCTTCAGCAATTTGTGAAGTGGATCTCTATGAATTCCATAGTTTTAATTTGGTATTATATCCTAGCATGTTTAATATGTATCATTCCATGAGTTTTATATTTTTATGGCCTAGGATGAATATATTTGTTATAAAGTTTGTGTCTTAGTTTTCGGTTTTCTAAAGGGTGAAGTCTAAGCATCATGTTTGTGTTTGTTTTCTTCAGTCGCTTGATGTTCCCCAATGGAAGTGGGAGTACATCTCGATGGACCTTATCATAGGTTTACCATGGGCTTAGGGAGGGTGTGATTCAATTTGGGTTATCTTATATCACTTGATGAAATCATCTCACTTATTTTCAATTAAAGAGTTGAGAAAAATTGATGTTTTATCATGGCAGTATCTGGAGGAGGTGGGGGCAATACGGGGTTCCAAAGACGATCATATTTGATTATGGTCCTCATTTTACCTATAGAGTGTTTAGTGGTATTCAATGTTATTTTGACTCTCATTTATGATTTATAATATCCTTTTATCTATAGATGGACTTTAATATAGAGTGGACTATCCAAAATTTGGAAGTCACATTTCATGCATGTGTTATGGATTTTGGAGGTTTGTAGGTAAGGCACTAACCCATGGTTGAGTTCTCTTATAATAATAGTTATTACTCCACCATTAGTATAGCCTCATTGGAATTTTTTTTGTATGAATTTACATATATCTATTATAATAGAACAATGGTTAGAGGGTCAGTTATTTTTATATCGTAATTACTATGAAGAATAATAGAGATGGTGCAAGTGATTTGAAAGTAGATTAAAGCTTCAAAATATTATCAGTAGTCTTATATTGATCATAGGAGGAGGCATCTAGATTTTGATTTTTAAGATCATGTGTTCTTGAATTTATCTCTTCATAATGGGAAGTGGAGGTTTTTGGTTGGACTAATCTCTCTCACCAGTCTCTTGGACCTTTCGAGGAGTTGGAGTGTGTTGGAGATATTGTGTATCGAGTAGAACTTCCCATGTTAACATATTACTTTTAGTACAGAATTATTAGTATCCTCATAATGATTCTCATGTCATTGAGTTGCATGGGTTGGAAGTTAAAAATTATGTGACCTTTTAGGAATGGCATGTTGATATTTAGGACCTTCATGAGAGGTTGTTACTTCGGTGTATTATTCCTTTGGTTCATATCCTATTGCAGAATTGTGGCTTGGATAAGTGTACATGGGAATATGAGTAAAATATGCATGCTAAATATCCCAATATTTCATGTGTTTTATTATCTTTAGGTGATATGTTTTAAATTTTTGATTTATCATATTATTGGTGATGTTGTGTGTTATGTGACTTGTTTCCTATAATGTGTTGGTTATGTTGTTATTATTGTGATATCCCTAAGAGTTATCTTGTAGGGTGTTTGTTTTCTCTCCTCCATGAGAGTTATATTTTGGGGTGTTTGGTTGATCTCATTTACTTTCCTTCATGAGTATAGTTTAAATTCTCAATGTTTAATTTTTTTTAGAGGTGTGTGATGTAAGGACATCATTTTTTGAATCCATAATTTTATGTTTTCCTAAGGCTTGGATGTGTTGAGAAGGGGTTTAGAGGTGTTCCATAAGTAAAGAGTATATTTTTGGATCTCTAGAGGTTTACCATGTCATGGTGGTATATGTATTTTTGGTTGTTGTGAGGATCATTTTTTATCTATGGGAGTGGTGAGAAAATATTTTTTGAATTAGCGAACTAGGGGTGTGAAACTACCATTTTGAGGGGTGTGGTGTGTGAGGAATTTCCATATAAAACATTTGGATGGGTGAAATGAGTGTAGTGATGGATATGATTCTTGGGGAACTTCCCTATGGGAAACAGGAAGGACAAAATGGCCTTTTTTTGTCCTGGTGAATTTGAGTTGAGGTGAGTTTGAGTTGTGTGAAGAGGATTGAAAATGGTGAACATGGTATCTCTAAACCATGATTTTGGTCATGGCCATCTTAAAATGGTAGGGGATTTAATCTATATCATGATGAGAAGTCATGTTGGTCATTTGGGGAATGAAATAGAATATTCCACTCCATGGTACATTTTTTTGGTTCCAAATAAGTTTATTATAAATAGGGAAATGACTGTTGAGAATAAGGGGAGACATACATTTTGAAGGTGGGGGTTCTAGGTATTTCTTTGACCATAGACACCATGGTTGTGATCTAGGGCTCCACACCATGCTAAAAGTCCATCAGGTTTTCTCTATATATATAGGGGGTCAGGTCTTCCTTAGTTTGAATTTTATTTCCTCTCTTTAAACCCTAGATGGCCTCAGGCCCTCTTAGTGCTCCTCTGTTATTTCTCTTGTGGATTTAAACCTCTAGGTTCATTGAGATCAAACTCTCTTGGTTTTATGTACTCTATTCTCTTATTCTTCTTTATATTCTCTCATTATATAGGGTTATGGTGGTGTTTTTTATCTAGGTTTGGTTGATATTTTAGCATTTTATGATGGCGAATCATCATGGTTGGTCTCTAAGGTGGTCCCTTTCATGTTTGGGGATGATTGATTTGTTATTTCTCTATTTTTGTTTGGTGTTCCTATAAGATTCTTATCAAGGTAGGGGATTCATAAACTTGTCCTTATTTATGTTTCTATGTTGAATTGGCATGCTTTATTTAGGGAAATCGGGTTGTCATGAGGGACGTTATCTATTGTTTGAGTCTGGGGTAAGATAGTTTCCTAGATACTGAATGTGTTTTATACTATCATTATGTTCTATTATTTCTTACACTTCACCACCCATTTCAAATGGTAATTTGATACCCATAATGGCCTTAGATTTCGAGTGTCTTACCCAATGTCTAGGTTGGTGAAAGAACCGATCGATGGCTACTCTCTATTACCCGCTCTCCCTTCAAACATTGCATGGCATTGAGGCATATACAATCTATGATGTCTTATGGTATATGTTATGTGCTCATGCAGACTGTGATGACTGTCTTTTTTACCATAAATATAGGTTTAGACTATAGCATTTTTTTAGGATTATAACGTATACTTGTATCTCTATTATAATGGATATGATTATTATAGGTGTACTCATATATAGTTGTAATGGCTTGAGGTATAGTGTGTAATTACATAGGTTGTGATGGCCTTTAGTATTACTATTTGGTTATGCTGGTGATGGGTTGCATGAGGTTCAAGATGGGATGATGGTGTAACTATTACAGATCGGTGCCAATGAGAACGTTAGAACCTGTAGGGGGTGGAGAAGGTAGGGATAAGGCCTGGCCCACATCATATGTGACATGATATAAATATATATATATATATATATATATATATATATATATATATATATATAAGTGTGTGTGTGTGTGTGATTGCATGAGTATGGAAGGGATTGAAGAACGTTATGTTTGTCAAAGGGGTGTGAGCGTGTAAAACTAGTGAGTAAGTGAATGAGGGGTTCCTTTCACACATATATGCTTTGGAAATTACATTATCCATTTCTATGTGCTAATTGGTGAGTGATCCTTGGTGAGTTTGGGATATACCTCACCTTATTTAGTTAACGAGTTGGTTTTATATGTTTATTCACTGGGTTTTATCATGATTCTTTCACATTTTCACAATAGGCTTCAGGGATGATCCTACTAAGTATACTTGTATACTCACCCCTATATATATATAAACAATTTTTTAGGACTACGGGAGTTGCACTACGGGAAAAAGGACTTTTTGTGACGGACTTTTTGTGACGGGGGTAACGACCCGTCGCAAATAACCAATTATTTGCGACGGGGTTTCGTGTCCCTTCGCAAAAGGTTAGGCGCGGGTACCGCGCCAAACCGCACGAAGGTTATTTGCGATGGTGGGATCCCACCGTCGCAAATAGTAAAGTATTTGTGACAGAGCCCGTCACAAATACCCGACGGCGGTTAATAGCTTTTTGCGACGGGATGTTGTCCCGTCGCAAAAGGTGTGTCGGCAGGGACTGTTTGCGACGGGACCCGTCGCAAATAACTTTTTAACCGCCGACAGAAATTAATGTGGGCGTAGGTATTTGCGACGGGACCCGTCGCAAAAAATACTATTTACGACGGGTATCCCGTCGCAAATAGTCATGTTGCAAATAATCTAACCAATATATACCCTCATCCGATTTTCCTCTCATTCATCTCAATTCTTAGATCTTGTTTCTCTCTGAACTCTGATTTTAGAGAGAAAATTTTTCTAAGTTGATTTTTTTGTTCACGAAGAAGTTGTGAAGCCGTCTACATCAATAGAAAATCAAGTTTAAAGGTATTTATGTTTTATTTAATTTATTATTTATTTCAATTTTTTATGTTAAATTTTATTATTGTTGATTAGTTGTAATTAAATTAAATTTAAATTGTTTTGTCATGAATATTTATTTGTACTAAGAAATTGAAATTTTTAGTACTAATTTTTAATAACAAGTAGTAATTAATAATTATTAACGATAATTAGTAATGTATATAATTAATTTGTAGTAATTAATAATAATTGGTAATAAATAATAATAAATACAAATAATTAGTAATAAATATTAATAATTATTAATAAATAGTAATAGATAGTAATAATGAGTAATAAATAGTAATAAATTGTAATAAATTGTAATAAATTGTAATAATTAGTAAAAAATTGTAATAATTAGTAATAAATTGTAATAATTAGTAATAAATTGTAATAATTAGTAATAAATTGTAATAATTAGTAATAAATTGTAATAATTAGTAATAAATTGTAATAATTAGTAATAAATTGTAATAATGAGTAGTAAATAGTAATAATGAGTAGTAAATAGTAATAAATTGTATTAATTAGTAATAAATTGTAATAATTACTAATAAATTGTAATAATTAGTTATAAAATGTAATAATTAGTAATAAATTGTAATAATTAATAATAAATTGTAATAAATTGTAATAAATTGTAATATTTAGTAATAAACTGTAATAATTAGTAATAAATTGTAATTATTACTAATAAATTGTAATAATTAATGATAATTAGTAATAAATTGTAATAAATAGTAATAAATTATAATAATTAGTAGTAAATGGTAATAATTAGTAATAAACTGTAATATTTAGTAATAAACTGTAATAATTACAAATAAATTGAAATAATTAGTAATAATTAGTAATATTTATTAATAAATACTAATAATTAGTAATAATTAGTAATAATTAGTTACAAATACAGATAATTAGTAATAAATACAGATAATTAGTAATAAATAAAGATAATTAGTAATAATTAGTAATAATTAGTAATAATTAGTAATAATTAGTAATAATTAGTAGCAATTAGTAATAATTAGTAATAATTAGTAACAATTAGTAATAATTAGTAATAATTAGTAATAATTAAAAATAATTAGTAATAAATTGTAATAATTATTAATAAATTGTAATAATTAGTAATATATTGTAATAAATAGGAATAATTATTAATAATTAGGAATAATTAGGAATAATTAGTAATAATAAGGAATAATTAGTAATAATTAGGAATAATTAGTAATAATTAGCAATAAATTGAAACAATTAGCTATAAATAGGAATAATTAGCAATAAATAGGAATAATTAGTAATAATTAGCAATAATTAGGAATAACTAGCAATAATTAACAATAATTAGTAATAAATATCAATAATTAGTAATTAATAACAGTAATTAGTAATAAATAGCAATAAATACTAATAAAAAGGAAAAATTATTAATAATTAGGAATAAATACAAATAATTAGTAATAAATACTAATAATTACTATTAATTACTAATAATTAGCAATAATTACTAATAATTAGGAATAATTAGAAATAATTAGCAATAATTAGTAATAAATAGCAATAATTAGTAATAAATAGAAATAGTTAGTAATAAAGAGAAATAATTAGTAATAAACAGGAATAATTAGTAATAATTAGTAATAATTAAGAATAATTAGGAATAATTAGTAATAAATAAGAATAATTTATAATAATTAGTAATAATTGATAATAATTAGTAATAAATTGTAATAATTAGTAATAAATACTAATAATTACTAATAATTGTGAATAAATACTAATAATTAGCAATAATTAGCAATAATTAGGAATAATTAGCAATAATTAGAAATAAATAGAAATAGTTAGCAATAATTAGCAATAATTATGAATAATTAGCAATACTTAGTAATAATTAGAAATAATTAGTAATAATTAGCAATAACTAGCAATAATTAGCAATAATCAGCAATAATTAGTCATAAATAGCAATAATTAGTAATAAATAGTAATAAATAATAATAAATAGAAATTATTAGTAATAATTAAAAATAATTAGGAATAATTAGTAACAATTAAGAATAATTAGTAATAATTAGTAATAAATAGGAATAATTAGTAATAATTAGAAATAAATAGGAATAAATAGCAAAATATTAGCAATAATTAGCAATAATTAAGATTAAATAGCAATAAATAGTAATAAATAGCAATAATTAGTAATAAATACCAATAAATAGTAATAAATAGGAATAATTAGTAATAATTAGGAATAATTAGGAATAATTAGTAATAATTAGGAGTAATTAGTAATAATTAGGAATAATTAGTAATAAATAGGAATAATTAGTAATAATTGGTATTAATTAGTAATAATTAGTAATAATTAGTATTAATTAGTAATAATTAGTAATAAAAAGTAATAAATAGGAATAAATAGGAATAAATAGGAATAAATAGTAATAGTTAGTAATAAATAGGAATAGTTAGTAATAAATTGGAATAAATAGTAATATTTAGTAGTAAATAGGAATAGTTAGTAATAAATATGAATAATTAGTAATAAATACGAATAATTAGTAATAAATAGAAATAATTAGTAATAAATAGTAATAATTAGTAATAATAAGTAATAAATAGTAATAATTAGTAATAAATAGGAATAGTTAGTAATAAATAGGAATAATTAGTAATAAATAGGAATAATTACTAATAAATAAGATTAGTTAGTAATAAATAGGAATAATTAGTAATAAATAATAATAATTAGTTAGGAACTGTCAGGAATAGTTAGAAAGAAATTTTAATAAATTTTAATAAATTTTAAGAACTTGGCACAATTTCCAGTGGATTGACGGCACTCCTTTTGCTCGATGACTTTTCTCCTTTCAACTCTCACTGACTCAAAACACTATGAAAAATGCACTGCTACATTGGAATATTCAATCTCATATGCACGAGATTGGATATGCATTTGTAGAATCATATTTTTTATAATTTTTTCAAGCGGTGACAATTGGAAGAAGACAATTCATCAACGAAAAGGGCGCTCTTTTATCCGACAGCTCATTTACTTGCATATTTCTCACACTGAAATCACAATGAAGAATCTGGTCGGAGATACGCATGTATATTCATTCTCGTGCATACGAGAATGAATATGCGTACCTCCGACCACATTCTTCGTTGTGATTTCTGTGTGAGAAAGATGCAAGTAAATGAGCCATCGGAGAAAAGAGTAGCTGTCAATCCACTGGAAATTGTGTCTGATGCACTGTTGTACATAAGGCATTTCCACTTGGTCTAATATCTATAAAATGGTTTTGTGGATGGTTTTTACATGATTTTCACAATGATAACGTATCTTGATATTTTTTTCGGGCACCAAAGGATAAAGCATGGATTCTTTGAAGTTTGGAGATTCAGAAGGGAATTAAAGGCGTAAGGACCATTTTCTCCCTGATTATGCTGGAAGGGAGTCATTCGGATCAACCACTTGACATGAAGGATGGAAAATTGAGGAATTTAAAAGGCATAGATGACCCATACGGTAGCCTCACGGTTTATCCAAACTGTGTGCAAACTATTCGGGAGGAGACTCCATTGATAGAAAGGCCCGCATGGTTGTCACACAGTTTACCAAACCGTGTAGGCCATTAAAAAGAAAACTGTGCGGTTCAAAGATTCAAGAAAGAAGCTCTCGCATGGTTGGTGAACGGTTTACCAAACTGTGCACCCAAATGGTGCGGATGAAGGATTTGAGATAGTAGCTCTTGCACGGTTCGTGCACGTTTTACCAAACTGTGTGCCCAAACCGTGCATACCAGTCCATCTTTCTTCTTTTTTCTTTACCACTTTCCAACAACTCCTTGACCTAATATTTTCTTTGATTCTTTCTTTTAGACAACTGGGGAAAGTCTCTTTTTGACCCTGGAGACCCTGAGGAGTAAAGGAGACCAAGGACGGAGGGACACTGGAGGAGGAGGGAGATATTTTTTCTGGGAAACTTGTTTTTGTTCTTGGATGATAGTACTTCTAATTTTTTTCTTTCAGTTCTATTGTAATGAATTCTCTGATTCATTTTAGTATGTTTCTTACTCTTTAAATCATGAGTAGCTAACCCCCCCCCCCCCCTTGTGTTGGGGCTGGGGAAAATGTGGGTTCGCTAGAACCATTTTCTCTATTCTTGTATTTGTTCATGATCTCTCACCTAATTCTCCCAACACTTCTATATTTTATTTCGTTGGAAACATCCATATCAGACCAAGAATGGAGTTTCCAGGGATCTTTGGGAGAATTACGATAATAATATCCATGACCATTGGATATCCTTGCCATTTCTAGATGGTGGTTCCTACACTAAGAGTTAGTAGAAAGTAATTGCCAGACCGAGGAATTGATTTCTACCGACTTGATCAGAACTCACCGGACCAAGGGAGTTCCCACACATATGAAACCCAGAAATGTGGGTTATTATGAACAATACAACACAATAGGGAATAAGTTTTTAATGTCTCACATGAATTCCCATCCCTGTCACATTTTCATTATTATTCATTAAAATTTGGTTTTAAGTAATCTTCAGTTTCAAGTTTAATCGGTAGTGAATTAGAAAATCTCTAGTAACTAGTTACATTTTGAGGATAGTACCAATGAACCTACCAAACATGTTTAAATTTAGCATATTCACCAAGTGATATCAATTCAAGAAACATAAAAGGCCAATTCTGTTTCCATGTGGACTAACCCCGTACTTACTCACTATACTAGTGCAAGTTAGGGAATTTAATTTGGCTGAAAACAATATTTTAGGTAAATGACCGACCAAATTTTGGCATCGTTTTTCGGGGAATAATAAACGGTCATTTTTGTTAATTTAATTGGGATTATTTCATGAAAATAAAATTTAAAAATTCTCTAAAAATTCTTTTCTTCATCTCATTTCTGTTTTTCAACTATTTTTTCCCTTTTTATGTTGGGTGTTTTGTTTGTGTGTGTAGGCCTGTAGTATATGAGTGGCCGAGTCACTCGTTCTCATATTTCTGAGTCATCAGAGTTACACCCGATAGACCCCAAAATCTAAAGAACGTTGTCTAGGTGACGTCGTGTACTTATGGGTGATCACAATGCAGATGATCCCATGGCGCATTCGGAGGAAGAACCGGGGGCTGTCCAAGCCGTTGGGCAGCCATTTGTTATTGAAGGGAATCCACCAAGGGGTAGCGATTAAAAGAAGCATCTGAATCCATCGGGGGTTTATATGGAGTACCTTCCAGGAAACCAACCGCGGCCACCAGCTCAATTTGTGTCGGGGTTCGGGTATCCGCCGCAGAGACAATACATTCAGCGGGAGAAACCCCCCTTTTGACTCAGAACTAGCAGGCTTATTACCCTCAAGTTCAACAACAGTTTATTCCCCAAGCACCTTAGGAATTGGTGCCACCGTGTCAGACTCTTGTGGAATATGCACTACCCTCCATTCAGGGAGCGGACGCTAGAATATTCAGGCCACCGTTGCAGACCCAAAATTTTGAAATCAAGCTGGAAATAATGCAGTTGATTCAGAATACCATTCAATTTGGTGGTTTTCCAAGTGAAGACCCTAATTCTCTCCTATCCAAATTTTTGGAGATCTGTGACACTTTTTGGTAGCACGGAATATCAAAGGATGCCATCCGCCTTAGATTTTTTCCCTTCTCATTAAAGGACAAGGAGAAGGAATGGATCAAGGTATTGCCTCAGCGATCCATTCTAACCTGGGAGGCATTGGATCAACCCTTTTTATCAAAATATTTCCCTTCTTATAAGACAGTCACTTTAAGAAATGAAATTCATAATTTCCAGCAGCATGACTTGAAATCTTTGTATGAGTCATGGGAATGATTTAAGGAGATGCTTAGAAAGTGCCCACACCACGAACTGCCATTATGGATGCAAGTCCAGACTTTTTATGTTGGTCTCACTACTAACACAAAGTCCGTGGTTGATGCAGCTATTGGAGGGACAGTAATGAGAAAGTCTCTTGAAGAGTTGTTTGAATTATTAGAAGAGATGCCCGCCAATAGCTTTCAGTGGCATTCTGAAATAGGTACTCGGAAAAGGGGCATGCATAATATTGATTCCACCACCATGATTGCGGCTCAACTCGATGTCGTCTCAAAGAATATTGATGCTTTGAATCTAAAGAATTCATCTCAAGTTCAAGCTATCAGTTCACCAGTGTTTGGTGATTGTGGTGACAACCATACCATGGGCGAGTGACCAGGGGCTAATGTGGGAGCCTCAACCAGTGAGGTCAATTATGTTGCGTAGAACAGAGGACCCAACAGATACCCTCACTACCAGAACCAGGGGTGGAAGGAAAATCAAAATACAGGTTGGGGGCAGCAACAACAAAATCCTCATCCCCAACCACAAAGACCACCTGGTTACGGGCAGCAACAGTTCCAAAATCAGTACCCAAGGCAGCAACAGAGTAAACAATTCCAACAGGGCACTTATCAGCAACAAGGGTATCAAAACCCTCATCATGCCCAACCATTAAGACATCCACCTCCCCTAAAAGTCACCCAACAACCTCAGAAGGAACCTCCCTCAAGCCTGGAGGAAATTATGACCAAATTCATAACAACTGCTGAGACATGATTTCAAAACCAGGAGGCGTTAATCCGAAGCCTCAAAAACCAGATTGGGCAGTTTTCCAATCAGTTTTCCTATAGACAGCCTGGTACACTACTAGGTAACACAGATAAAAATCCATGGGATGAGGCAAATGATTTTACTCTATGTAGCGGGGAAGAGCTGACGCCAAAGGTCACTATGCATCAAGGTGCCCTAATATCAAAGTAGTCCACGTCCTCAGGTGGAGAAGTTGTAGCTGAGGAATCTTCCCCAAGACATGAGAAGGATAAAGAACCGGAAGTCCCAAATGATAAGGGTAAAGAATTGATCAAAGCATATGAGCATCCCTTTCCATTTCCAGCAAGGATAAAACAAAGGAAGCTAGACCAGCAATTTTCCAAATTCATGGATATCTTCTAGAAACTTCATATCAACATCCCCTTTGCTGAGGCATTAATTAAAATTCCCACCTACACAAAGTTCATGTAATAAATTCTTTCAAACAAAAATAAAATGGATGACTTGGGCATCATTCCCCTAACCAAGGAATGTTCAGCAGTTATCCAACATACTCTCCCTTCTAAGCTCCAAGATCCGGTAAGCTTTATTATCCCTTGTACAATCAGAACTTGTGAGTTTGGTAAAGCCCTTTGTGATTTGAGGTTGAGTGTTAATCTAATTCCCTTTGGGGTATTCAAGAATTTAGGGCTGAATGATCTCAAGCCAACCTGAGTGGAACTCCAATTAGCCGATCATTCTATTAAATACCCCAGGGGTCTATTGAAAGACGTATTGGTTAATGTGGGGAAGTTTATTCTACCAGCATATTTTATTATCCTCGATATGGAAGAAGTCCAAGAGGCATCCCTAATTCATGGAAGACCCTTTCTGGCTAACAGAAAGGTGTTAATTGATGTGCACTAAGGCGAGCTGATCTTCCATGTTGGTGATAAGAAGGTTTCCTACAATGTCCTGAAAGTGGTGAAACAAGTTTCGCTGATGGAGAAAGAGGATTGTTGTGATTTGACAACAAAAGTTGAGTTCTTAGGCCTAGCTGAAGGTGATATGCAATATTATTCTTTCAGCAAAGAATTCGTTCTGGAGAATGACCACCTTGAAGAAAATCGGGAGGAAGTGAGCTTTATTGAAGGCAGAGGCAGCCATTACTAGCAAAGGAAAATTGTTCTAGATTTGTTAGAGTGATCCAAGGTTGGGCCTATCGTACCACCCATTCTCAAGGCTCCCCATCTCGAGTTAAAACCTCTCCCTTACTCGTTGAATTATGGTTACTTGGAGGAGGAACATACATTTCCAGTGATCCTAAACGCATCACTCTTAAAAGATCAAGAAGAGGCTCTTTTGCAAGTCCTTTGAAGGAGAAAACAGGCCATTAGTTGGACGGTTTCTGACCTTAAGGGTATAATCCCCACTATATGCACTCACAAGGTACTTATGGAGGAAGGGGAAAAAGAATCTCGCCAACCACAACGGAGACTGAACCCCCCATGAAAGAAGTGGTCAAGAAGGAGGTGATAAAATTTCTTGATGTTGGTATTATATACCCCATCTCTGACAGCCCATGGGTGAGTCCTCTCTAGGTGGCCCTGAAGAAGAGTGGCATCATGGTAGTGACCAATGAAAAGAACGATCTCATCCCGACCCGAACAGTCACGGGATGGCGGGTTTGTATCAATTACCAGAAGTTAAATGATGCCACAAGGAAAGAACATTTCCCTCTTCCATTCATGGATCAGATGCTTGACAGATTGGAAGGGAATTAATTTTATTGTTTCTTAGATGATTATTCGGGATATAACTAGATTTCTATCACTCTAGAGGATCAGGAGAAGAGCATTCTCCTACTGCCGCATGTCATTCGGTATGTGCAACGCTCCAGAAACCTTTCATAGGTGCATACTATCCATCTTCCATGATATGGCGGAGCAAATTCTAGAGGTCTTCATGGATGACTTCTCGGTATACGGGAATTCATTTACCACTTGTTTGATGAATCTGGAGTTGGTGCTTGAGCAATGTGAGCACACAAATATGGTTTTGAATTGGAATAAATTCCATTTTATGGTACAACACAGAATTTTTCTAGGTCATCGGATCTCGATGCAAGTAATTCAGGTGGATTCGGCCAAAATTGAAGTTATCTCGCAGTTGCCCATTCCCACATCCATCTGAGGGATTTAGAGCTTTTTGGGACATGTGGGTTTTTATTAAAGATTTTTCTGGGATTTTTCCATGATATCTCATCCTTTAACCAATATACTGTCCAAAGATTCAACTTTTGAGTTTGATGATAAATGCATTGAAGCCTTCCAAATTTTGAAGGAAAAATTGGCCACTACACCCATTGTGATTGCTTCGAATTGGGAGGATCAGTTTGAACTTATGTGCAACACGAGCGATTATGATGTGGGGGAAGTCCTTGTAAAGCGGATGGATCGTATTTTCAGACCGATCTATTAAGACAGATGAGCATTAAATGAAGCACAACTGGATTATACCACCACGGAGAAGGAAATGCTAGCTGTGGTTTTTTCATTTGACAGATTCCGCTCTTACTTGGTGCTTTCCAAAGTTGTAGTCTACATGGACCATGTTGCGCTGAAGTATTTTCTGAATAAGAAGGACGCCCAACCACGGCTCATCTGTTGGGTTCTCATTCTGCAGGAGTTTGAATTGGAAATTAAAGAAAAAAAGAGAAGTGAGAATGTGGTGGCTGATCATCTCTCCTAGATGGAGCTGCCACACTTAGAGAGAGAAGAAGACCGAGAGATTAAGGAAGACTTTCCCGATGAGAAGTTATTTTCGTTAGATTCCCACCTCGGTCGTGGTTCACCGATCTTGCAAACTTATTAGCAACAAGAGTTTTCCACCCAGACTTCTCATTTCAACAGAGGAAGCGGTTTTTGTCGGAGGTAAGGTGGTATTTTTGGGAAGATCCCCTGCTTTTCCGCTCATGCGATGATGGGATTATCCATCATTGCGTCCTGTAGGATGAGATTAAAAGTATTTTAAAATTTTTTCACTCTTCTCTGGTAGGAGGACATCATGGGCCAGATCGAACATTTGCAAAGGTTTTACAATCAGGTTTCTTCTGGCTGACCATGCATAAGGATACACATCATTTTGTCTCCTATTGTGATTAATGCCAGCAGATGGGAAATGTCAGCCATCATGCCGAGATGCCGCAACACCCGATAGTTGAAGTTGAAATTTTTGATGTATGGGGAATCAACTTTATGGGTCTGTTTCCCCCATCATTTGGGAACACGTGCATTCTAGTATGTTTTAACTATGTTTCCAAGTGGGTCGAGGCAGTGGTAACGACTCATAATATGGCTCAGATCGTCATCATTTTTCTCAAGAAAAATATTTTCAGTCGGTTTGGGATCCCGCGGGTGTTGATTTGCGACCGCGGCACTCATTTTGACAACACACTTATGAGAAATGTGATCTTAAAGTATGGAGTCAAGTAAAACCAAGGGACTCCCTACCACCCGCAATCTAGTGGTTATGTAGTGGTGTCAAACCACGAGCTGAAACAAATACTGGAGAAAACGGTGGGCGCATCAAGAAAGGATTGGTCCAAGAAATTGGATGATGCATTATGGGCCTACCAAACACCTTTCATGACACCCTTGGTCATGTTTCCTTTTCGATTAGTCTATGGAAAACCCTGCCACTTACCAGTGGAGATGGAGCATAAATCCTATTGGGATGTCAAGTCCCTTAACTATGATCTCAAGGCTGTAAAGGAAAAGAGGAAATTTCAATTAATAGAGCTTAACGAGATTAGGAGAGAGGCCTATGAGAATGAAAAATTGTATAAGGAGAAGACAAAGGTAGTCCATGACCGCATGATCTATCAGAAATCCTTCTAGCTAAGTGATAAAGTCTTACTTTTTAACTCTCGTCTAATGTTTTTCCCAGGAAAGTTAAAGTCCTGATGGTCAGGACCCTTCATGGTGATTAATTTTTTCCGCCATGGAGTGGTGGAAGTGGCGGGCACAGATGGGAAAACGTTTAAAGTTAATGGGAAGCACCTAAAACCATATTATAGTATGGAAGACATGGTGGGAAAATTTTCAAAATGCAATTGGGATAGATCAAGGACCAGGTAAGTCGAGCTCGAGACTTAAAATGTAGCACTGCCCGGGAGGTAACCCGACATTTTGAAAAAAATTATATTCAAATTCTTTGTTTGTTTGAGTGTGCTTAGGACTGCATGCTAGTGTGCTTTTCTATTCTTGTGTGTTATAGTGTAGGATTCTCACTCCAAGTCAGGGTATCATATGGAAATTTGTTAATGCGAGTATTACACTTCCAATGGAAAATCTCCAAATTTCTTTTATCATCAAAAGGGTAACAAAGATTTTAATGACAAGGGTGTGTTTTCATTTTAAAAGGGGGAAATTTTCAAAAAATTCTTCACAAAGAACCAACCGCACGATTGGTGCATGGTTTGATCAAACTGTGCACCGACCATGCACCTTATACTCCCCCAGGCAGTGGCTTGCGCACTGTTGGCGCACGGTTTACCAAACCGTGCGCCCAAACCGTGCGGCCACTTAAAACACGAATTTTTTATTAAAAAACCATATCCCCCCCCCCTCTTCAAGATGTGTCGTGCCCCTCATCCTCTTACTCCAACCCATGCGTCGCTCCTCTTCCTCCTGCCCTCTTTCTCCTCTCCTCTTCCTCCTCTCCTCCATCCAAGTTATCTTGACGGAACTCCCTCCAAGGTATTCTTTCTTTCTTCATTCTTCATTATTCTTCCCTTTTCTCTTTCTTTTATTTCCTTTCTCTCTCTCTTTCCCTAGGGTTTGGCCATGAAAACTCTCCCACTCCCATTTTCTTTTCTTTTCTTCTTCTTTGTTCTTGGCCATTCACTCCCCCTCTTCTCTTTTGTTTTTCCACTGATTTTTCATCACACACACATGCCACAATGATTTTCATTGAACATGTGTTTTCAAAACCTAAATTTCTAAAATAGGATTTTCCGTAGGATTTTTACGCTTTGCACTTTAGAAATTTCATATTGTTATCTCTACTTGTCGTGATAGTATGTATGTTGTATTTTTGTTTTCTACTGTAGGTTCCCAAAACCAAAAACCCCAACCCTAACCTCCATGTCAACTTCCAAAAGATCCCAGGCCTCCGGATCAAGCTCCTCCCATGTCCCTTAGGTCAAGTTTACTAAAAAGGAGGAAACTATGAGATATCGTACCTTGTCGAACCGTGAGGTCAGTCTTCACCATGAGTTTTGTTTGGAACATCTTGAATCCTTGGACATCACGGAGGAGCTCCAGATGTATATTTCCTGGGGCAATCTCACTCAAGCTTTGGCGGTTCTCCAACCCATTTATAAAGAGATGGTATTGGAATTTGGGGCCACCTTCCACTGTCGAGAGCGCTACACTGAAACTGACCAGGGTTTTACCATTGAGGATACTGATGACGTCACTTTCTGTCTCATGAACCTGCAGCATAGCCTATGATTGAGTGAGTTCTCCATCCTCATTGACTTATATGAAAGAGAGTATGTCCAGAGTGACGCGTATTTCCTAGCCCCATTGGAATGGGATCCCACCCCGACCCGGGTCTTCTGGTCCACTGTTTCCACAGGAGACCCTTACGTCCGGCAGACTGCCAAGGCCTCCAGATTCATAAACCCTATCCACCAGGTACTCCATCGCATCATTACTACTTGTTTTACGGCCTGGTCAGATAGCCAAGGCATAGTGAGCACATGGGACTTGTTGATTTTGGAATCTATGGTGACGGGAAATTCCATCAATTTGGCCTACGTCTTCGCTCAGTATTTGTGGCAGATGTTCGCCAAGACAAAGGGCGATGTTTTTTGTGTCCCCTTCATCACACTTTTGGAGGACCGGCTTCACCTTTAGTATGATGCAGCGAAGTTCGTGGAACTATTAGTCGTTCCCTATTTTGATATTACTCTGCTCTGCCAAATGAGAATGATGGATCTCGACGGTGTGCGACTCTGCCTGCGGGGATTTCCTAGGACCGACCCAGATGCACCACTACACGGGGGCCCGGCTGCAGAGGAGCACCTTTCTGTGCCTGCGGATTCCCACCACTCCACATCCTAGGGGACTCATGATTTTCCTGTTGCCGCCTCTCACCCGTTCGGGCCACCACCATCTTACCCGCCATATCCTTTTTACCCAGCCCTGCAGGGAACACCTTACGCTAACCCAGACCTCTTCTGGAAATGGCAACAGGACCAGTACTCGATGTTCCACTGGTAGCTAGAGCAGACGCGGATGGAGGTGGAGAGCCTAAACTTGGTCGATATTCAGCCTCCCACCTTATATGAAGTTGTTCCCCACCAACCTCCATCTTACTATATGTTGGGAGTCATCAATTTGACGGGTGGGCCTTCTACTACCTCTGCTTTTACTGATCCTGTGGACCTGCCTCCGCCTACCGCTGATTCGACCTGGGACTCCACTGTGCATGCTTTCTTTTTTGATCCCTAAGCTCCCTGATCGGATGTTGTTGCATGTTATCTTACTATGTTATTTTGTTATTCCTTTGAATTGTCTTGTATTGTCTTCTATTGTGTGATGTTTTTTCCTGCATTGGTGTCCTTGTGTGTTGTGCTTTTCTTTTCTTATTGCTGGTACTGCTTGTTCCTGCTTCACTTGTATGGTTCTTTTTTCTAGCAGTCATTTCATCTGTTCCATGCCAGCCATTTTTTCCATTCATCGAGATCTCACACACCACATGATTTTCACACATACCATGATTCAGGGGAGCTTTTCACTTTTAACTTTTTCCATTTTTCATTGCCCCCCCCTTCATGCTTCTTTTACCACCCTTCTCTACATTATTACCTTCACGGGGGACCGTGTTCAGTTTTAAGTGTGGGGGAGGGCACCCTTAGTTGGCACCCCATTTTGATTGATTGATTGCCCAAGTACTTAGGGTAGAATATTTTCTTAGGTGCGTCTAAAGGGATGTTATATATGTCATGGGTTTATAAAAATTAGCTAAAACTGAATTTTGGAAATTATCTCTGAAAATGGCTCATATGTCCGGATTGTCGAACCTAGTTTGTGGTGTGAATAAACTTTGTAATACTTGAAAATGATCATTTAGCCAATCATTTAGAAAAACATTCTGTTTAAAGATGATTTTTGTGATGAAGTAATTCGAATTGAGAAATCCCTTAAAATGGAAGTCGAATTGTGCATAATGAGAGGTGAGGTTTTGGGAATTGTTATTTCCGCACTAGTGGATATTACGCGGTCTTAATTTCATGAACTCTTGACTTGCTCAAACATTTTCATCGTGTATTGACATGAGCATATTGGGAAAATTTATGCTATTATATCACACCACTACAAAGAAAAATAATATATTTTGAGATATGCAAAGTAATGCCCAATAATTTTGATGACCATTCATCATGTTCCAAGCAATGCAAGTCAATGAGGGTGTGTGACCTATAAAAGTGATAGCCTGCCAATTGGTGATGATAAAACCTGGGCTTAGCTAATCCAAGTGTATAATGAGATGAAAATGGAGGTAGGCAATCTCTTTGAATGAAGAAGGGAAAACTCACTTTTAAGAAAAATTGATTTATGAATGACTGGTTAACTGTTTGGATTAAGTCTACTTTGTTGGATAACTTCATAGACTTGGGAAGCCATGAAGTATGAATGCTGTAATTTTTAACAGTAATTAGTTCAAATTTTATATTCACCTAAATGGTATAATCTGTGATATTTCTACCTGTCTCTTTGGTGAAACCTTGGTTATGACTGTCTATGGTTTTTTTTGAGGACAAACAACCAATCAAGTGTGGGTGAGTTTGATGCACTGTTGTGCATAAGGAATTTCCACTTGGTATAATATCTATAAAATGGTTTTGTGGATGGTTTTTACATGATTTTCACAATGATAATGTATCTTGATAGGTTTTTCGGTCACCAAAGGATAAAGCATGGATTCTTTGAAGTTTGGAGATTCAGAAGGGAATTAGAGGCGTAAGGACCCCTTTCCCCCTGATTATGCTGGAAGGGAGTCATTCATATCAACCAATTGACATGAAGGATAGAAAATTGAGAAATTTCAAAGGCAGAGATGACCCACATGGTAGCCGCATGGTTTATCCAAACCGTGTGAAAACCATGAAGGAGGAGACTCCACTGACAGAAAGGCCCACACGATTGTCACACGGTTTACCAAACCGTGCGGACCATTCAGAAGAAAACTATGCGATTCCAAGATTCAAGACAGAAGTTCTCGCACGGTTGGCGCATGGTTTACAAAACCCTGCACCCAAATGGTGCGACTGAAGGATTTGAGACAGTAGCTCTTTCACGGTTGGTGCACATTTTACCAAACCGTGCACCCAAGCCGTGTATACCAGTGAAGCTTTCTTCTTTTTTCTTTACCAATTTCCAACAACTCCTTGACCCGGGATTTTCTTTGATGCTTTATTTTGGACAATTGGGGAAAGTCCCTTTTTCACCTGGGAGACCCTGAGGATTAAAGGAGACCAAGGATGGAGGGACACTGGAGGAGGAGGGAGATATTTTTTTCTAGGAAACTTGTTTTTGTTATTGGATGATTGTACTTCAGTTTTTTTTCTTTCAGTTATATTGTAATGAATTCTCTAATTCATTTTAGTAAGTTTCTTACTCTTTTAATCATGAGTAGCTAACCCCCCCTGTGTTGGGGCTGGGAAAAATGTGGGTTCGCTAGAACCATTTTCTCTATTATTGTATTTGTTTATGATCTCTCACCTAATTCTCCCAACAATTCTATATTTTATTTCACTAGAAACATCCATATCGGACCAAGAATGGAGTTTCCAAGGATCTTTGGGAGAATTATGACATGAATATCCATGACCATTGGATATCCTTTTCATTTTTAGAGGGTAGTTCCTACACTAAGAGTCAGTAGAAAGCAATTACCAAACCAAGAAATAGCTTTCTACTGACTTGATCTGAACTCACCAGACCAAGGGAGTTCTGACACATATGAAACCCAGAAATGTGGGTTATTATGAACAATACAACACAATAGGGAATACAGTTTTAATGTCCCACGCAATTGCCCAGACCCAACAAATTTTCATTATTATTCATTAAAATTTGGTTTTAAGTAATCTTTAGTTTCAAGTTTAATCGGTAGTGAATTAGAAAAGCTCTAGTAACTAGTTACCTTTTGAGGCCAGTACCAACGAACCAACCAAACGTGTTTAAATTCAATATCTTCACTAAGTGAAGTCAATTCAAGAAACATAAAACACCAATTATGTTTCCCTATGGACCGACCCCGTACTTGCTCACTATACTAGTACAAGTTAGGGAATTTAATTTGGCTGAAAACAATATTTTAGGTAAACGACCGGCCAGTTTCTCCCTTAATTAATGGTAATTATTAATAAGTAGTAGTAAGTAATTATATTTTTTTTCAGATAGTGTTTTCATAATTTCAAATTATTCAAAAATAGTGATGATTTTATATTTTTTAGAAAAATATAAAACAAGGAAGTCGACATCATTCATTATTAGATGATCGCGCTTGGATAAATCAGCGCAGAAATCCAAATGGTTCTAGTTTAAATCCTGTATATATTGAGGGTGTTGAAGCTTTCTTAGCATTTGCATAATCAAAACCAGAATATGTTTTAGAAGTCACAATTAAGTGTCCTTGTAAAAAATGTGCTCTGAGAATGTTTGACACATTTGACAAGGTTGGGGGACATCTCTTACGGTTTGGTTTTCAACCAAATTATATTTTTTGGTATCAACACGGTGAACATACTTCCATAGAAGATACTAATAACTTGATTCTGGATCTATCACGATTCCAAAATTTAGTACATGATGTTACAGGTCCATCTATTCAACAAACTGAAACTCACGATGATATTGATTTAACTCCTGAGTTGGCACCATCCAAATTTTATGAGTTGTTGAGGTCTGTTGAGGATACATTATATCCTGGTTGCAAGATAAGAAAATTAGAAGTGGTTGTAAAATTTATGGCTATTAAATCAGATAATTCAATGTCAAACAACTTTTGATCAGATATTTTCTTTGGTTAAAACACTATTACCTAAAGGAAATGTGTTGCCTACAAATTACTATGAGATAAAGAGGTTGGTTCGTAATCTAGGCCTTAGTTATTGGAAGATTCATGCATGTGCAAATGATTGAATCTTATATTTTGGTGAAAATGATTCGTTGGATAGTTGTCCCACATGTGGACAATTGAGGTATAAATAAGCTCAACCAGGGAAGTCTGGATCGATTCCTGTAAAACAGTTGAGATATTTCCCCCTTACACCCAGGCTACAACGTTTATTTATGTCTCATAACACAGCATCAATGATGTCATGGAAAAAAACCAATATTTCAACCGATAAAAGCTTGAATCATCCATCTGATGGTGATTCATGGAAATATTTTGATCGTCTACATCCGTCTTTTTCTTTAGAAGCCCGAAACGTGTGATTGGGTCTTTCTACTGATGGTTTCTGTCTGTTTGGTTCTTATGATAGTTAGTATTCATGTTGGCCTGTCTTTATAACTCCGTACAATCTACCTCCATGGATGTTGATGAAGGATTCCTTTATCTTTTTTACTTTATTAATCCCAGTACATCAGAAAAATAATATTGATGTTTATTTGAAACCATTGATTGATGAGTTAAATGCATTGTAGAGTAATGGTGTTAGTACATATGATGTTGCTGCGAAACAAAATTTCACATTAAAAGTTGCATTGATGTGGATGATTAGTGACTTTCTGGAATATGGAATGTTATCTGGCTAGAGTACACATGGTTCGAAATCATGTCCTTACTATATGAAAGACAACAAAGCTTTTATGCTCGTCAATGGAAGAAAACCTTACTATTTTAACTGTCATCATGGATTTCTTCCAATCGATCATCCTTTTAGAAGGAACAAATCTCATTTCAAAAAAGGCACAATTGAAAGGGATGAACCTCCAAAAATGATATCAAGTACAGAGTTAAAATCAGTTGTATTTTCATTACCTCCCATCACATTTAGGCCAA
Organism: Viscum album; assembly: GCA_963277665.1. Lineage (NCBI taxonomy): Eukaryota > Viridiplantae > Streptophyta > Magnoliopsida > Santalales > Viscaceae > Viscum > Viscum album. The sequence goes on along the minus strand of OY728155.1, from coordinate 600,896,659 downwards.
TGATAAACCAACAGAATATTCATGGCTTTGGGAAAGAACATAATTGGATAAAACAAATCATTTTTTGGGATCTCCCATATTTGTCTGATTTGTTGGTCCGCCACATGTTGGATGTCATGAATATTGAGAATAACTATTTTGGTAATTTATTTCATACAGTTTTGGATACACTAGGAATACCAAAGATACTATAAAAGCACGATTAGATATTTCCCAAATTTACAGGCGACCAGAACTTGAACTATTTAAAAATTTCAGATCACATAGGTTAATGAAGCCAAAATCATCTTATACACTGTCCAAAGATATTCTCTTATTATTTTGTTAGTGGATTGCAGATTTGAGACTTCCAGATGGCTATGTTTCCAATTTGGGAAAATGTGTTAATAATGGTCATATTACCAGATAAAAAAAGTCATGATTGTTATGTTATAATGGAAAGACTTATGCCGATTGTATTCATAGGTTTGTTGAATTCTCTGATTTGGGATTTGATAACAGACATATCATATTTTTTTCGAGACATTTGTGCAGCGACAACAGACTATGATGCACTAAGAAAACTGGAAGAAGATGTTTCTGTAATTATATGTAAACTGGAAAAAATCTTTCTGCCTGCTTTCTTTGACTCAATGGAACATCTGATATTACATTTTCCACATGAATCTAAATGTGGAGGTCCAGTACAGTTTCAATGGATGTACCCATTCAAGAGATGCATGCAGAAATTGTTGAAAAAAGTACGTAACAAAGCATCAGTTGAAGGATCAATTGTTGAAGCTTATTTGCAAGAGGAAATTGATTTTTTTTGCTCTCACTATTTTGAATCTGAATATCCCTCAAAACAAAACCACATGGGACGGAACGAGGGAAATGTTAATGATGAAATGGAAAATCAATTATCAGTTTTTAATCAGCCAAATCTTGGCTTCGGTGGAGTTCAAGAATGATGGATTTTAGATGATGAACATCACAGAACTCATACATATGTTCTTCTCAACTGTGAAGAAATGACATCATTTTTACTATGAGTGCTTATATCACTTATTCTATAATTTCTGTTACATTATGTAAACTTATTTTATTTGTAGGTTATATGGTAATCATATCAAGAAAAAACTTCCACAAATTATAGCAGCTACTCTTGAAGAACGCAGACAAAAAAATCTCAATGGTTTCAAAAACTGGTAACATAAATTATTGATGGTTTAATATCAATTCAGTTTACTATCTATTATATTGATAATTGTTTTACAAATTTTTAGGTGTCTCAACATGCTGATAAAATTGATAAGCGACTGTGCATATTGAATAACCCATCATCCAAAATGGTTAAATCTTATAATGCATATGTGGTGAATGGTTTTTGATTTCATACATGTGCATATAGGGAATCAAAGAAACAATGAACAATGGAGTTTGTTTAGGCGGATCGCATCATAGAGAAACTGAAGTTGACTTTTACAGCATTTTGGATGAAATTATTGATCTATGTTATATTGGAAAAAATTACATAATGATGTTTAAATGTTGGTGGTTGGATACTAAGAGAGTCTTGTGTGTTCATCCGACTCATGGAATCGTCGATATTAAATATAAAAGTCTTCTTGCAGTAAATGAACCATTTTTACTGGCTCAACAAGAACATCAAATTTATTACGCTAAGTGTTATGCTACTTTAAGAGACCTGAGTGATTGGTGGAGCATAATAAAAATGAAATCTCGGGAAAATAAATTTACTCAAACTAAATGTGGTTCTGATGAAGTGGAAGAAATTGAAAATTTTCAAGAGAATACTCAAAATCCATCTTTTTCACAAAGAAATGTGAATATCGATGATGACACCCCACAATTAAGGGTTGATGGTGACGAAGATGTTAATGATGTTACAAATGAATATGAAATGAAAAGGGATGGTGAGAGTGAAACACATATGGATATTGATGATGTCGAGGAGGAATATGAAGACATTAACATCGTCAGCTATGAAGATGATGATGAAAGTGAACATTGACATAGTTAAATGCTCGTTATGATCATAACTATTATATATCTATATATAATAGTTATTTTCAACTATCAGCTAACATCAATCATTTTGTGTTTTAGATGGACTCTGATCTATTTCGTGAGTTAGAGGAGGTTGAGCTACCTTTGGATGAGGGGGATGTGGGATCATCTGACCCTCAGCCTACTGGTGGTTCAGGAGGTATGCGGAGGGGGGGGGGGGTCTTGCGCGACTGATGATTCCTGGACCTATCCCCGAGCGACGTCCACATCTTGGCTTCGATCCACGCACACGGAGGTATGGTAACCTATATATTTTAGTTATATTTTTCATTAATTTATTTATATATATACTAATTGTTTGATTATTTGTTCTTTTTTCACAATTTTGCGCATGTAGTTGTCGGACAGGAGAGTGCTATCTTGTGCAATTATTTTTCTCAGCCATGGATCACATGGGAACAGATTCCCGTTGATGTGCAGCTCGGTATGTACAATCATTGGCTGGTACGTAAATAAATAATATTTATTTTGAAATTTATTTTATTAATAACTTGATATTATAAATTATTTTTAGGGTTTATGGTATCCCATCGATGATAGCATGTGTGACTCTATCCATGCAGCATGGGAGGTGGCTATGCGTGAGCGTTTGCTTCAGTTTTTGTACAATTTGAGAAAGATACCCATTAAGAAAGTAGAAGCGACAGTATTTGATGAGTCATGTAAAGCCCACTGACTAGAGTACATTTCATCTCAGGTTTGGGATGGATTATGTACACACTGGTTGGGTGATGGATTTTAGAGGAGGTCTTCATTGGGTCAGTAGAACCGGGGGAGACAGGAGGTGACGCATCGAGCTGGTAGTTGTACATTCAGTGCGCATAGAGTGCATCTAGTAAGTATTTTTTTTAAATATTTTATTTAACTTTAAATATAAAAAGTTTATTTTATATTCATATAGGAAGTCAAGCATCCCAATATTACAGAGTATGATGTTTATCGGAGGATGTATAGTCATCCAGCCACCGGAGAGATTATAGGTGATCGCCAGCATCGGATTGTGGTTAGTCTTATTTTTTCAGTTTGAAAATTCATTGCATATAATATTTACACAATTTTAATTTCAAATTGGAATTGAAAGAGTCATATGAGGCTGCGACCTCTCAGACACAGGCTGAGGGTCAAGATGAGGTGACTGATAAGACTAGTGCCCACCATTTCAACGAGGTGTCATGGATGCAGGCGACTCAGTATGGCTTTGAGAAGGGCCGAGTAGTTGGTATCAGCTCTAATGTAACTCCTGGTACTTATTATGGTACTGTTGTGATGTCGGCGTCTAGCTCGAGAGGAGCTCGTGGAGAGGCATCATCTTCTGCCTCACAGTATCAAGATCAGTTATAAGCTCAGAATGACCTTATAGAGAGTTTGCAGAAGCAGCAAGAAGAGATGCGTCAGCAGCAGCAGTAGCAGATGCAGTAGCATTAGGAGGAGATGCGTCGATGGCCGTAGCAACATCACGAGCAGATGGATTACATGCGTCGTCTGACTCGTAGTTTAGGGATGGAGTTTTTCTCCACCATCTCCTTTAGCTCCTCCACCTCCTCCAGAAGACGACCCCCCCAATGATTTTTTTATGTTAAAAACATTTTAATTTAACATTTTTTGTAATATGAACTATTTAAAGTTTCTTTTATATTGGTGTGAATATCACATAATTTAATTTTTAATATTTTATGATTTTTTTTGTGAATATTGAGAATTTTAATAATTTTATTATTTTAATAATATTAATATTATTGTTTCATTAATCATAATTTTATTAAATACATTTTTTCAGTATTATATTTTTTAATGATTGTTTATTTTAATAATAATAATAATAATAATAATAATTCATGATTTTTTATATATTTTTTTGTGAATATTGAGAATTTTAATATATATATTTTTATTATTTTAATAATATTAAAATTAATTTTTCAATAATCATAATTTTATTAAATTTATTTTTTTAAAATTTATTTATTATTTGCGACGGGATTTGTTACGACGGGTTCCCGTCACAAATTTCCTAAATAATTTTTTTAAAAGTATTTGCGATGAGATTAGGGGCCCGTCGCAAAAAGTATTTTCGAAGGGCCCGTCACAAATAGTCTAAATAAATATTTTCAAAAAATTATTTGCAACGGGATTACGGGCCCGTCGCAAATACTTTTTACGACGGGCCCGTCGCAAAAATTTTATATATATATAAAGTATATAATCGGAGACTTATTTGCGACGTGCCCATCATAAATAATATTTTTTGCGACGTCGTTTTCTGCAATGGGATATTTGCGACGGGACCCCATCACTAAAGCTTATTTGTGACAGGATCCCGTCCCAAATACCTAGAATTCTAGTAGTGTTGGTTAGTGATCACACTTGGTGTTACTAGTTTGTGGTGGTTGTTCTAGAGCTGCTGGTGTTCGTGGTCACTACATAGTAATTTTTCATGGTTTATTTCCTTTTCATTTATGCATTTTATGACATTTCATATTTTGGTATTGGCTATTTATTTATACTATGGTGTTGATTGGTTGAGGGTAATGTCTCTCATTTCATACATTTTTTACCCTCGGTGCTAGTCGTCAACCCATATCCCATTAGAGATGATCTTTGGGGGTCACTCTAGTCTTCACTGTCGGCTTAGGAGGGGTACCATACACTACTACAGAATCAACCTATAATAGTGATAAAAAAAGGTCTTTATCAGTGAAAAAAAGTGTTGACTACATAATCACCATTAAAATTGTGCAGCCTTTATGAGTGTTAGAAAAAACACTGATAAAGGCCCTCTTTATCAGTGCTCAAAAAGCACTCATAAAGAGTTCCTATATCATTACTTTTTTAGCATTGATAAAGGGGGACTTTATCAGTGTTTTCTTTGTATCGTTGATAAATGACACCTTTTCAATGATAGAGAAAGTGCTGATAAAGGCCATATCAGCTGCTACATAGCTGCAACCTTGTAGCAACCATGCAGCATCCCTATAAAAACAAACCCAATTAAAATACATAAATAAGAATATAAATATATAGAAGACCAGATATGAATATAAATATCACATTTCACCTTAATTTCAATTCAAAATTTATATACAAAATATTTACATTGATGTCATATTTACAATTAATCAAAAAAATTACAACCCATATAAAAAATCAAAACTAGCAGACTTCTTCCAATGAACAACCTTTATATAGAAGTTTGTTCCTATAACAAAACAAATATTTATTTTAGTAACAACAAATAAAAAATAAAAAACAAAATAATTTTAATGTTATATAATATACATATGATAAATTATATTATTAATTATTGTATATATTAATGATATTATTAGTTAATCATGCATCGGGTGACATACAGTCAATTCCTACACATCACAAATTAATTATGTATCATTGTCCTAAAGTTTGAAAAAAATCCAAGGTCATTTTATCAGTTTTGTCTACAAGATACAAGTTTTAAAATAAAATTAAACTTTTATTTTTGAAACACACACTTCAAGTCATATTGAACACATCATGTGTCGGATTGGTGTGTAGTTAATTCCTACATGTCACAAATTAATTATGGATCATTGTCCTGATTTTTGGAAATAATCACAGCTCGTTTGGTTTATTTTGGATATGGGGCTCATGTTTTAAACTAAAATGGAACTTTTATATTGAATATATGTACTTCAATTCATATTTACCATATCATTTTTTTTATTGATGTACGGTCAATTCATACATGTCATAAATTAATTATGGATTTTCTTCCTAAAGTTTCAAAACAATCCAATCTCATTTTCTTGTTTTTGGCTAGTGATGTGTGTTTTAAACTAAAATAATACTTTAACATTGAAAACATGTACTTCAAATAATATTTGACACATCGTGTGTTAGATTTATGTGTGTTATATTTACACTCATCACAAATGAATTATGGATTATTTTCCTAAAGTTCGAAAACAATTCAATCTTGTTTTCTCGATTTTGGTTATGTGATGTGCATTTAAAACTAAAATGGAACTTTTACATTATAAACATGAACTCTGAGTCATACCAGATGCATCGTGTATCGGATTTATGTGAGGCTAATTCCTACACATCACAAATTAATTATGGAGTTTGTTTCTAATGTTTAAAAATAATTTGAGCTTGTTTTCTCATTTTTGGCTAGTGATGCGCATTTTAAACTAAAATGTCAGTTTTATATTAAAAATACATACTTCGAGTCATACAGACCACTTCATGCATCAGATTGAAATGAATTCAATTCCTACACATGAAAAATAAAAAGTTTATTATTTTCATAATATTTGAAAACAATATGAGCTCGTTTACTCAGTTTCTTTTATGTGATGTGCGCTTTAAACCAAAATGGAACTTTTATATTAAAATAATCACTTTGGGTCATACTGACCACATCATGTGTTGGGTTGATATGTGGTTAATTCCTACATATCACAAATAAAGTATGGATACTTTTTCTAAAGTTTTAAAATAATTTGATCTCATTTTATCAGCTTTGACTATGTGATGCATGTTTTAAATTAAAATGACATTTTTTTTATTGAAAACATTCACTTTGAGTCATAACGAATGCATCGTGCATCAGATTGATGTGTGGAAAATTCCTACACGTCAAAAATGAATTAAGTATCATCTTCCTAATGTTTAAAAACAATATAAGATCCTTTTATTAGTTTTTTCTATGTGATTCTCATTTTAAACTAAAATGGAACTTCTATATTGAAAACACACACTTCAAGTAATACCTACCACATCATCTGTTGGATTGTTGTATGATTGATTCCTACACATAAAAAATTAATTATGGATCATTTTATTAAATTTTGAATATTCTGAGCTATTTTTATTTGTTTTTTCTATGTGATGTGTTTTAAACTAAAATAACACTTTTATATTGAAAACAGATACTTTAAGTCATACTAACCACATCGTGTGTCAGATTGACATGTGGTAAATTCCAACACATCACAAATGAATTATGGATTGTTTTCATAAAGTTTGAAAATAAATCAACCTTTTTCTAGTTTTTGGATATGTGACATGTGTTTTATACTAAAATGGCACTATTAAATTGAAATCATGCACTTTAAGTCACACTTAACACATCATGTGGTTGATTAATGTGAGGTCAATTATTACATGTCAAGGGTGAATTATGGATAATTTACCTAAAGTTTGAAAACAATTTGAGCTTGTTTACTAATTTTTGTTTAGTAACACATGTTTTAAACTAAAATGGTATTTTTTTAATGAAAACACGCACTTCGAGCCATACCTCCCACATCGTTTATTGGATTGATGTACGGTCAATTCTCACACATCACAAATGAATTAATGATCATTTTCCTAAAGTTTGAAAATAATTTGATCTTATTTTATTGGTTTTGGATATGTGGTGCATGTTTTAAACTAAAATGGAACTTTTATATTGAAAATGTGAACTTCAAGTCATACTGGCCACATTGTGTGTCGAATTAATATACAGTCAATTCCTACAAATCGAAAATGAATTATGGAGCGTTATCCTAAAATTTGAAAAAAAATCTTATCTTGTTTTATCATTTTTGGGTAGTGATGCATGTTTTAAACTAACGTGACACTTTTATATTGAAAACGCGCACTTTGAGTCATAATAGCCACATTATGCATTGGATTGATGTGAAATCAATTCTTACACATCACAATTAAATTATGGAGTGTTTTATTAATGTTTAAAAACAATATGAACTCTTTTACTCATTTTTTGCAATGTGATGTGTAGTTTAAAGTAAAATGACACTTTTATATCAAAAACACTCACTTTGAGTCATAACAACCACATCATGTATCGGATTGATGTATAGTCATTTCCTACATGTCAAAAATGAATTATGGATCATTTTTCTAAAGTTTAAAAACAATATGATCTCTTTTCCTTGGTTTTGGATATGTGACATGCATTTTAAACTAAAATGGCACTTCTATAATGAAAACACACACTTCGAGTCATACCTGCCACATCGTTTTTCAGATTGATGTGTGGTCAATTCCTATATATCGAAAATAAATTATTATTTTTTCCTAAATTTTGAAAACAATTCAATCTCATTTTCATGGTTTTGGATATGTGATGTATTTTAAACTAAAATGACACTTTTATATTAAAAATACATACTTTGAGTCATACCATATACATCATGTGTTAGATTGACATTAAAACAAGTATTACATGTCATAAATAAATTATGGATTTTTTCCAAAATTTTGAAAATAATCTGTCCTTGTTTTCTTAGTTTTGGATATGTAAAGAGTTTTTTAAACTTAAATGGAACTTCTATATTGAAAACATACACTTTGAGTCATATTGGTCACATTGTGTTTCATATTGGCTTGCAGTAAATTCCTACATGTCATAAAGGACTTATGGATCATTGTCCTAAAGTATCAAAACAATATGAATGTGATTTATCATATTTGATTATATGACATGTGTTTTGAACTAAAATGTCAATTTTAAACTAAAAACACACATTTCAAGTCATACCAATCAAACTATGTATCAGATTGAGGTGAATATTATTCTTAAATATCACAAATGAATTGTGGATAGTTTTTTAAAGTATCAAAAAAATTGAATGTTTTTTCTCAGTTTTGAGTATGTCTCATGTGTTTTGAACTAAAATATCAATTTTAAACTAAAAACATACACTTAGAGTCATACTGGGAACACCATGTATCGGATTGAGGTGTGATTGATTCTTACACGTCATAAATGACATATGGATCATTATCCTAATGTATCAAAACAATATGAATGTTTTTTCTAGATTTTGAGTGTGTGATGTGTGTTTTGAACTAAAATATCAATTTTAAACTAAAAACTTACACTTCAAGTCATATTGGGTACATCGTATATTGAAATAAGGTGAGGTATATTCTGACACATCACAAATGAATTATGGATTTTTTTCATAAAGTATTAAAATAATTTTAATGTGTTTTCTCTTTTTGAGCATATAATGTGTGTTTTGAACTGAAGTTTCAATTTTAAACTAAAAACATATACTTAGAGTCATACCAGGCACACCATATATCAGATTGAGGTGTGGTTGATTCCTACACACCATACTATTTCTTATTGTTCTCATAAGAAGGTGATCTTAAATTAGCTCACGTATTTGGTGATAAGAAACTCTCACCATGGATGTGAGCCAAGTAAAGAGAACATTCTTTTGAGAACAACAAACCCTCAACCATTACACCATTTCTTGTTCTTCTTTAAGAATTATCTCTACAAAAATTAAATAAATAAGTAGTAGGAAGTCACATTTTAATTATGTTTGTATACATTCTTAAACCATTTCCCAATCTCCATTATCTCAATTGAATCCTCAAAGTCCAATCTCTCATGAGAATGAGTAGCTTCAGACATGTTACTAGATCTAATATAATCAATAGAGAATAACCCTCCATTATAATTATCCTTGATAAATAGGTAAAAAGTAATATAAAATAATTATGATACTAATGATTCGCATCACAAATGTATCTCTAAGGTAATATCTCATACTATATCATAAACATAATAGGAAATCACCTAAATTTGATGTCGAAAAACATTTTGACACCGTGTACTATGGTCACTCTTCTCTAAACAAATTTATTTCTTCTTTTAGGTATGTAAATTTTTTTCAATCTTGGTAGTAATGAGAAAATATAGATAGACCAATGATTAACAAATATTTTTAATTAAATTATAATTACCTTTAGAAATTAAATGATTGGGTATACTAGTCTTGTGATGGTATATGATATCTTTCATAAATTTTCAAAAATAATATCTACAATCATTGTAATTATTTTTCTTCAAACATTGCATAAACATTGACCAAAATAAGTAAATTATTTTGAAATATGTTTTAATAGTTAAATCATACTATATATACTTTAATATGTTTCCATTTGAATAAATCCATGGGATTCTTATGTTCAGTTGATGACCTCATACCATGATTTAGCCTATATTTATATATCACCCTATCATAACAAAATTCTCATTAAAATAAAAATTGAAATATATAGTTAAAATTTTATCTACAAAAAATTTGATTGCATTGCGTTAAAAATTCACAATATTTTGTGGTCAGTTTGGTGCAAATCAATGCATTGGATCCAAAAAAATAAACATTTTTGATATCAAAATTGATTGCGGTGATCATTAAGTGCTTCCTAAAAAAATAAAAACAAATAATTAATGAAAAAAAAGAAATATATATTTTATATGGTTATATTTTATAGTTTTACCCATGTAATGTAGGAAATAAGAATATTATGTCACTTGTAATTTTCTTCTCAAATACATTGCTTAGTGAATATTTTTTCTTTTTAATTTCTTCCAATTCCAAAGAAATATCATGCATATAAATGATATAGGGATTAATGATTCCAAATCATGCTTTAAAAGTTTTTCTATTTATATATTAACAATATATATACCTGTAGAAAATATGAATGATTATTAACTATAATGAACATAGTGGATCATTTTTTGGATAGAAGGGTTATGAAGATGTACCTCGTGTATGTATTCACAACTGAGACTTCCAACCATTCAAACTTGATAATCTCATTTATACACTCCATACCAACCATGTCTGTAATGACATCTATAAATATTTCTTCTTCAAATTGAATTTAGGATATATTTACATCATTCAATGTTGTGTCTTCATAAAATTATAATGTTAATATATGTTGAAATTGAACTGGTGGGGAGAAGGTACTCCAAGAAGGTCCTTTTTATTTCTTGTTTAATTTACTATATTGTCTTGATCTGTAATTTTTTTACTTATCATTTTATCCATCTATAATATCATACCTCATTTCAAACCCTTTTTTAATCAATTATTAAAGTTTTTTCATTTGAAAAAAAAAATTAAAGACAAGTCGTGTGTATCTTTATAAGATTAGATAGTCATGCTATGATAGTTCCAAAATCATTATCGACTATAGTTACATCAAGATCATCAAGTGGTATAGGAAACTCATTTCTTGGCTCATGAGAAACTTTAATCACCACTCTCGTGTTATCTTTTGGAAGTTTTTTTGTGTGTATAATGTCTCATGGGATATTATAGATTGTACCCCTCACAATAAGGTGAAGCATGGGTGTTGATGGATATAAATCACAAACAAATTCACCCTAAATAATTTTAGTAATATAATGTTATCAGAAGTTGTTTGATTTACATTTTAAAGAAAGAGTAATGAAAAAATTGATTACCTGTAATAAGGTAATTGATTTAGGGGAATGGATATCTTTAAATCTAGTGGGGTAATTTGGATCTTCATGTACTGATCATTATTCCACTACCAGTTTGATTTGATCCTTCCTAATATATTGGTCTACTAAACCATACTGAAAAATAATATATTTCAAGGAAACTATATTTTCCTACATTCCTTTCATCGTCTCAAATGTATCTCTTTGTATCTTTATCTTCTCTAAATATGTTTGAGGTGACACTCCAAAACCTGAACCTCTAACGCGGCCATATTGTTCTGGATGCTTCTAAGCTACTGAAAGTATTTTTTCTTTAGGTACAGTTGATACTAATTCTTGTGTATAAAGAATATAAAAAACATATAAACATAAATAGATATTATTATATAATACTATTATAAATAATAATTAATTACTATTATTTCATACTTACACATGATTCCCATATTTCTTGTGTTTTTCATCAACTACTTTACCCTCTTTATTTATACAAGCCTCCTTCCATATCACATGATGTGGGATGTAAGTGGATTTGTATTTTTATTCATCAAGATTTATATAAAAAAAGGAAAATATTTTTTTCATATCAAATAAAACTTTTATTATATATTTAAAATACAAAACATTTTTCAAGTGAAGTGTACCCCATACTTACTTTATGGTAGGGATACATTGGTTTTTCTGCATGTTGTTTATTTTCAAAAATACTTTTTTGTTTCATAAATTAATAAGTTTTAATCAAAGTAGATAAAATAAATAATTTAAAATAAAATATTATCAACTGCATAATATATAATTTAAAATATAATATTATCAACTACATTACACCTGAAATGATTTCTCAACATGAAAACTAATGAAATATTTCCATGTATCATGTTTTATAATGTGTGCATACGTGACTAGTGGGTGGGGTTTACTTTCCCCTTAGAATCACTGAGATGATGCATTGTAAGAAGTTTCCAAAATCTTTTTTGAGCTTTTCTAGTGACCATTAAGATATATTTCTTACAAAAATAATCAAAAATAAACAAACCCTAAAAGGGATAGTGAAAATTAAATCAACTTTTCATTATATAATTTTTTAGTAAATTAGAGAAAGTATATCATAAAATTACCTTAATATCTTCCAAAAAAATTTCCTTAAATTTAGGAAATACATGGTTCCATGTATTAATATCAATTGTTTCATGCATTCTCATTATGATCCCAACATAACTAATGTACATTGAATTTTTGGAGTTAACAGTATGGCTATATTGATTCCATCCAACCTCAAATTTTATTCTCTTGTAGCTTGCCTTGATAATTTTATTTAATACAATAATGCTACATTTTTCTTGGTTTTTTCATTAACATGTTGTTGATCCCTAAATAATTCCATAGTTTCAACATCAATCATTTGTTCTTACTCAATATTAATAACATTATCATGTGCAGAAGTCATTATCTACATGAGTAGTCAAACATTAAATTAGATTATGTAAATGCAGTATAGAACTCATAATATTATGAGGAAAAGAATAATATATTAAAAAACATTGTAACTTTATCATTGAACTATTTTTTTCATAAAGGTTGAATGGATTTTGATCCTCTATTGAGTATCAAAATCTAAACTTTATGGTCCCCACTAACGTACAAGGAATTTTCTACATTGGGAACATCGTGAAATGATTATGATCTCCCACTAAAAGGATCACCCTCAATTGAATTTTCATCCAAACCTATAGTTTTTTTGGTCTCTAGTATAAAAATTGACCAATTCTTATTTCCTGGATCTAAGACATAAAATACCTCCACTGCTTGTGATGCCATTATGAACAACTCATCCTTATATCCTTCCACACTGAAATTCACCTTCATGAATCCCAATTAATCAACTCTAACTTCAATTCTATTTTCAAACCATTTTTAATAGAAAATCATCACTTGAAATGTTATATAATCCAACTCATATATTTATTCAATGATTTAAAAATATTATATATTCACATAAATTGGATTTCTATCCTTGGAACTAGATACATGCATTGCTTATTCTACAAGCATAACTTCACTATTTTGCATCATGTTGATTTTATCTTTCTAATTTTTATAGAATATATAACCATTAATTACAAACCCATTTTAAGATATAACATTTACATCTTTTCCCCTGGATAGCCATCGAATTCATTCAACAATTGAATTTGGATTTTCAGATAACTCCTTATAAATATGATCATGAAACCATCCTATAAACTATTAATTATTTTTATTTGATATCCATCCTTCATCCCTTGATTAATTAAAATGTATAATAATTACTTTGTGGGATTCAACATAGGGAGAAACCACTTCACTGTTATGTAAAATGTAAATGTGAGATTGTTCCCGCCATTTGATTGTAATTGTAACAACATAGCTTCTAGAAATATCTTCAACCATAAGGCATACACTATGATGAGACTTTGGAAGACCAGTGTTATCAACATCTGATAGGTAATCAGTGTATAATTCAACATATTCTTTAACAATATATCATTATGAAATACAACCTTCTAGCCGACTTTGATTCTTGATGTACCCTTTCAAAATATTTATATATCATTCAATAGGGTATATTCATCTATAATGGATAGGACCATGTAGTTGAACCTCTCTAACTAAGTGAGACATCATATGGATCATTATATCAAATAATTATGGTGGGAAGAACTTCTCTAATTCACATAATATGATTGTAATCTCCTTATTCATGATTGGAAACTTTGTCGAGTCTATAACTTTACTATATATGGCTTTGAAAAAGAAGTAGATTATGGTTAATGTATGTTATAAATTTTTATAAAGAATGCAACATAAAGTGATGGGCATCAAATCTTGAATCAAAACATGATAGACATATGATTTTAGACCCTGTATTCAAATTATTTATTGACATGACATTCTTGATATTTTATGAATAGCCCTATAGAACTTTTACATCATTAAAGAAATTGAAATTTTTTAATTTTTCTTGTCTGGGTAGAGTGTAAGCTATTGGAGGAAGAAAATTGCACACTTCTCCCTTCACTAGTGCCAAATCTTCCCTTATCCCCATGTCAATCATGTCCATCATAACCTTGATGTTATCTTTTTTTAGGAACATTTAGTAACATGTCAATAACGGTGCCCGTAAAGGGCTCCCGACCTAGGTCTTTCCTCTCGCCGTCGTCGCTCCTTCACTGTGGAAGATACGGCGTTTCTCCTCGCAATCGGTGGGTTTGTGGAGGTTCTCCACCGTCGTGGAGTCATGCGGGTTTGTGGTCTTCTCTCTTGATGTGGAGATTCACTATGGGCTTCTTTGGTTGCTGGTTCAGATCTGCGGGTGTAAGACTGGTCTGTGTCGACGACATACTCTTCATAGCGCTCCTAGTGTTGTTCTCGACATCTTGTTGTTGTCCTGTGGTGATTTTTCTCAATGTTGGGGGGTCGCGCTCATGCGTCTGTGGTTTGTGGGGTTCCTCCTCTTCTATAGTGAGTTAATTGGGGTTTTTTTGTGTCTGATGTGGTCGTTTGTTCTGGTGGCGGTGGGATCTTCCGAGACAGGGTGATGTTGTGGTGTCGCTTCTTGCATGGTTTGATTCTGTTTTTGGTGATTTATCTTTTGATCTCTTTGATTTTTTCTGTTCGTGATGGTTTCTGGGGTGGAGATGATGTTTTTGTGTTATTTTATTGCAAAGGTTTTGTGATTGATTATTTTTGCGAGACAAGGGTAAAGGTTTTAGGCTTTTTCTCTATTCTCATGGTGTTTTGGGTGACGATGTTGGTGTTCCGATGTCGGGATGTTTCTCCGACGGAGATGGTATTGATAGTTGCCGGTGAAGCTCGCCAGCATCCCAGTTTGATGCGGATTGGTTTGAGTTGTGCCTTTTTTGATGATGTAATAGACATTGGTTTTTGGCAAGCGATGTCGACGACGGGTGACGGTGAACCTCGTCGGTGTTCCGGTGAATGTGGGTTTGTCAGTTGCCTCGGGGGTGTGTCTCGAGGCTGATGTTGCAGTTGCAGGCGATCCCGGGTTTTGTGGTCGGCGCGTGGCTTCATGGCTTGAGGTGTTGCGCGTTTTCCTCCTATTTGGTTTGATCTTTGAATTTTGAAATGTTTGGTTGTATATATGGGTCCCAACAACCCTTATAAACCGGCTTTTTGATAATGTGGAAAAAAATGATTTGCAGGCAGGTAACATGTCAATAACACTATCAAATACATTTTTTTATACATATATGACATCAATAAAATTTCTTACATACAAAAAATTCTAATATTATAATTCAAAAAAAATTGATCTCTTTTTCCAACCTGATTTCATAAGGTTTTTCAAAAAAGGTTTACCAAAATTATTTTCAATATATTTTACTTTCTTGAATAGTTGATCACTCGTTGGTGGAGATGATGTTGTACCTTTTTCTGTATTCCCATTGAATGGTATCATCCACGATCGGTATTTATATCATCTAGGTTTAAATATTTGATTTCCTAAAAATAGTCTTCAATAAATGTTTCAACTGAACTGATTGTGTGCATTCTTTACAAATAGGACACCCCAACATTCCTTTAATGTTATAGCCTGATAAATTTTCATAAGAAGGAAAGTCATTTATCATCCCATACAACATGGATCATAATGTGAATAATTCACTTATATGAGAATCATATAGTATAACACCAATATCCCACATCAATTTCATATCTTCAATCAATGGATCCAAATGGACATTAATATCATTATCGGGTTGTTTTGGTCCATATATAAGCAGAGACAACATAATGTATTTTTGCTTCATTCATAACCATGGTGGAAAGTTATAATTTACCAAAATAATTGGCTATGTACTATGAGTACTACTTTATACACCAAAAGGATGTATTCCATATATAGATAACTCAAAATGGAGGTTTCTCAGCTCATTTCTAAATTCAGGATACTTATAATCAATTTTCTTCTACTAAAGAGAGTCTGTTGGGTGACGTATTTTCCCATATTCAATTATTTTATCAGTGTTCCATGTCAATTATGTAGTGGTTTCTTAAAATACATATAGGAATCTAAATCATGTAATGATAAGAAAGTATCATAAATATTTTAAATGACTTGATTCATCTTTCTTGTATCAATTCATGCCACACTAGAGAATTTTTTGAGTGATTCATGGTCTCTTTGAAACAATATGAAATCATTTGGATAAGTATGTATTTTTTTGATATTATTCCCATTGAAAGTAGCATCAATTTATCACCATATGTTCAGCAAGGAAGGTTTTTTTCTTTGAGTGGCATATCATTATAAAAACCAAGTAGTTCTATAAGGTTGGTATTTCTCCATCTGCTACCATCTTTCAAATTATATGACTTAAATACAGCTGACAATGTTGTATATTTAGTACAACTGGAATACAGTGGTCTCTTAGCATATCTATTTAAATTCTCAAACAAATTTGGATAATCACAATGGTCATCTTCAATTTCCATTTTCAATTCTACCATATGATCTCCATCTTCACTTACATTGGTATTCATATCAAATGATCCATAAATCGCAGTATCATCCCAATTAGTATGTACATTCAGTTTCTCCTCTTATTTATTCTAACATTTGTAGCTCTGATATATTTCTTGAAAAATAAATTATTTATCCAACTCTTCTAGACTGATTTTTCTTGAATAATAGAAACACATACATGGACAAAGGATTTCAGAAGGGTTGTGTACATGTTCCATTGAAAACTTGATGAACTCTTTAACTCCAACACAATTTGAAAAAGTTTCCAGTGGGATCATCAGAAAGACTCATCTCAAAAAAATGATTGGAGTATAAGCTCAACAACCTGGGATCACCTAAAAACAAGACTCAAACTCAGTGGAACCAATAGAGATAATCAACTCTAAAAAATGCCAAAGTGGAAACTAGGAGTGAGTTTTAAACAAGAAAAAAGTAGATATGGATGTTTTGAATGGGATCAAGAGAGGGAAGCATCTACTATGAGTGAAAATTTATAGAACTGGTCCATTACAAATGAAAAATAAGGTGAATTAACCTACTTAATAATGATCTGAAACTTCTTATTATGTACGCTCACTTTTTTGTATCATTCTTATAAGAAGGAATTTTTTAATTCAACATAAGGTTAGTGGTTTGTATTATAAAATTCTTATTGTATATGTTCATGGAAATAAAAATATTAAAATTATTGGGGTTCTTTTTCCTATTAATGGAAAAAAAAAATGGGAGGAATTGTATGGTTTTAATCCATTAGAGCATTAAGGATATCTAGAACTTGGATTCTTCTCGCTCGCGTTTCAAGTTCGATCCAAGCCGTCATTCTAAAATTACCTCAGGATATGGAATGAGTGGGAAAGTTCAAGTGACTAACACTTGTCAGTGGTCAAATGTCACGTATGATTAATTCGAAGATATGTCATATGATTATATATATAAGATCAAGAAAAAGTACTAAGAAATTTAAATCGTACAAAATATTTTGCCACTAACAATTACCAGTCACTCAAACTTGAAATCAAAAGAAAATAGAGAGTCTCATAAGAATCAATAAAATCAGAAGAAGTGTGAGCTTGGTGGTGAACCAAGTGGTAGCCTCACCTAATGAGGGCATTTTAAGGATGACGGGAAGTTGTGTGTGATGGTGGTTCCATATTAGGTATGTGTGAGGGAGGTGATGTGCATCGAGGATAATATCACAAGGATAAAGACACCGATAAAGGATAGCAGGTGATGTCGACTAAAGATATACATTTTTAAATAAATTATATACATCAATATAAATCAATTTTCATTAAGTTATAAAAAATATAATAATAAAATATTCACAAATTTAATTCCCATAAATTAGTAAAAAATAAGATCTCCAAATATTTTTTAGGAATAGGGTATTTTTATAAAAATGATTTAAATTATAAAATAATATCATACACACTTCATATGAAATTAACCAACATGATTTTAAATCTTCATCCTATTTAAAAGAGCACTCTATATAAATTGGAAAATTTATAATTTAAAACTATTTTTTATATGATAGATTTAAAAAACCCACTCAATTATTCAAGAAATAAAATTAAAAAAACTATTTTATATGAACCGCGATTTAGTTTAACATCAAAGGATACATTCAGTGAAAATTTTGTCACAACAAACTCTCAAAAAAATGATTGATTGTCGGTTTTCATTTTAAATTCAACACAACTAGATTTCAAAAAATTCATATGTACTCTTCCTGCAAATTCAATAGATTAATTGAAATTTTTGAACTAAACAAATTTAATAGATAACAATACAAGAATTTCTAAATCTAGAATGTATTTACACTTTTAGAAAATCTACTAGAAACATAAAATAATGACATGATTATGCACAACCTAATTAGATAGATCAACAACATGTACAATAATGGATTCAAACAAAACTTAGCCTCATTTTAGAATAATAGTTAATAAACATGAGGGCGAGGGAGAGGGTACAATGATAGTGGCTTGAGGCAATGGAGATTGGGTAGAGAATCAGAGAGTTAGAATAAGGTAAAATCACTTATGAGGATCGTTCAAATCCTTTGGGAAAATTAAAAACACCCAAAGAAGAACTAAAAATGTTGAAACAATGAAAGCGCTTGAATATAAGATCAAAATTTGAATATTGTGGGTTTTTAAAGTGTCGATCATTCAAGGAGTTTGAGGTAGAGTGGTGATGAAGTTTTAGTTCTATGAGAGCTTGAACAGTGCGAGCGATCAAATCCTATTCTAGGGTTTCATTTAAAATATCATAAAGGTTTTATCAATTCTTTTTAAAAATTAATGACAAAGACTCATATTTATCAACACTAAAATAGTAAGCAATGATAAAGGATACTCTTTATCAACATACCTCTTATCACTGATAAATATTGGTCTTTATCAATACTTTTTAGCACTGACAAAACTGATCTTTATCAATGCTTAGGTTTTTTCGATGCTACCTCTTAGCACTGATAAATTGGATATTTATTAACACTTTTTAGCATTGACAAAACTGATATTTATCATCACTTTCCAAAAAGCATTGATAATTCATGTTTTAAGGAGAGCTAGGAGCTACAACATGGTGGGGAAGATGGTCTGCCTTCTTCTCCCACTGGGTGTACTTATGATGCTTCCAGACCTGATGATATGAGGGATGATGCTTAGGATGGCCAAAGAAGGCGGTCTGTGGGTGTCACTACACCTTTTTTTTGCATTTTAAAGTCCATTAGTAAACCAGAGTTTGATGCTTTCTATCTTGAGAGCCTTGAGAATAAAGGCATTAGTTTTAAATGGAGGACACTAGAAGGATCACAACCAATATCATATGTCGATGGTATTGCTTCGACGTTAAGGGCGCATATCGATAATGCGACTCCGCTACTTGGTCTCGGCAGTTGCATCACGTGTTGGTTCTCTTCCATTTTTGGGTCCCATATCCCTTTGTTATTCTTGGATTTCTGGTGGTCCTTCGATCATGATGGTGTGGTTCAACCTTGTATGATGTTTGGCCTAGTGAAGTTTTAGATTGGATGACGGTGGGGCCTCTGATGGTTTTCTTTTATCATCAGTTTTTCATGATGTTCTGGTTTGGTTTTCATCCTTGCGACATCAATCGTGTTCAGAGAAGGTTTTTTGTTCGACATGTTTTGGTTTTTCTAGTTTTGGTTTTCTCTTGTTCGACGTCCTATGGATTTTCTTTCGGTGGTGTTGCTCGGTGATGTCAATGGCTTCTAGTGGTGTCGGGTTCATTTGGATCTTTGTCCAATGATTGGTGCTACGATTCTTGGAGTATAGGAGGATGGTGATGCTGACAATGGTGATGGGGTGGTGTCGTCAATGGAGCGATGATGGCATTGGTGATGAGGATTTATTGTGACCCAAAATGGCAGTGATTAGGTGTTTCTGGAATCAAGGAGGTGTGGTGCAGTTCTAAATGCATGGTGTTGTGGTGGTTGAAAATCAGTTACGGTGTTTTTGAATTTCAAATCTGTTTTACTTTGGCCTACTACAATGGATTTTGGTTTTGTGCTATTTTCAGTGTGAAATTTGCCAACTTGGAATTTTTTAAAGGTTCACACTTAACCTTAAAAGTGTTTTAAAAAAATGGAAAAAATGGATTTGGATGGGAGGGGGGTAGACACAAAATAAATGAATTGTGCATGATTGTTTATTTTTCTGTTGTTTTATGGTGGTGATATATGTGCCCCTTTTATTTTTCTACTTCATCTTTGCTCTGTATGTTTACTATCTTTTTAAAGAAATTTCCTGGTGCCATGGGTTTTAATCCATGGTCTGCACCGTTTCTAATACAACCATATTAAAAACCTTAAATGTTAATGAATAAATATGTATAAATAAATATTAAAAATAAAGAAATATTAAAAATATTAAAATATTAAATATTAAAACTAAATAAATTATAAAGAAAAGTTAAAAATAAGTATCGTTATTAGGGAAATAAATAGTACTAAATAATATTAAATGAATAAATGTTAAAAAAGAGTGAAATTTAATAATAATAAAACTAGTAGATTGCAAAAATATCACAAAAAATAACAAGTGTTATTAATTATATAGATTATTAAAAAAAGTAAAAATGAATATATGTTAAAATGAAAATGAATACATATTAATTATATAAATTCCAAGCATATTAAAAACATTAAATGGTAATAAATAAATATGTATAAATAAATATTAAAAATGGAAAAAATAAAAAATATTAAATAATGAATAAATTACAAAAATATTTAAAAATAATAATATTATTAATGAATATATAATATTGAAAATGAATAAATTTGAAAAAAAATATATTAAAAAGTAATAAGTAGTATATACTGAATACAAATATATAAAAAATTACCAATTATAAACATAATATATATTAAATATATTATGTTAATAAATATAATTCTAAAATGAATATTATAAATTGAATAAATTACTAAAATATTATTTGTATGTGAAATCTATATAAAAATACATTAATTACATATATGTATGTGTTAAATTAATGGAACACGTGTTTCATATATGATAAATTAAAGAAAAAAATGACATTTAATTAAACTTTCACTACCCGATACAATTAGTCAATATTTTTAATTAGTATTAATTTTTAATTATAAACCATTTTCCACTAAATATATAACTTATTTGATGAAAATATACATATTTTGTATTATATAAATCATATTTAAGGAAATATTATATATATTGATATATATATGTGTGTGTGTGAATATATTTCTATATTAAAAATATTAAATATATTAATGAATACTTATGTATAAAAAACATTAAAAATGAATAAATTAAAAAAATATTAAACAAATAAATATTTAAAATTGAAAAATTATAAAAAAAAGTAAAAAATGATTAACATTATTAATGAATGAATAATATTAAATGAATGCATATTAAAAATTAGTGAAATTAAATTATAATGATGAATGGATTGAAAAAATATTAAAAAATGAATAAGAGATTAATTATATTTACTTTTTAAAAATAAAAAATGTCTTTAAATGAAAATAAATATATATTAATTATATGAATTACAACCGTATTAAAAATGTTAAATGTTAATCAATAAATATAAATAGATATTAAAAATGAATAAAATTAAAAAATATTAACCAAATAAAAATTAAAAATGGGTAAATTTAAAAAATAATAAAAAATTTATTAATGAAATAATTATTAATAAAAATGAATAAATTTAATTTATATATATATATATTAATTATAAATAGCGATAAGTAATATATATTAAATATAAATATAGAAAATGAATAAAATATAATAATTAAAAACATATTATATGAAATATTAAATATTAAACATTAATAAATAAAAATAGAAATGATAATATTAATAATTTATATTATTTGTGTATGATTTTCTCTATAAAATTAAATTAATTTTGTTTATGCATACGTGTGAAATTATTGTATGAAATATCAAGTGTAACATATTTAGTCAACTTTTTTAATTAATAATTAAATTTATATTATTTGACAGATATGTCAAATTGAAAAAATAAAATGACGTAGATAAAACAAAATTTCTTAATTAGTAAATATTTTTAAATAATATTAAATATTTTTAATTAAGTTAATAAACTTTTTTTCACTAAATATATGGCATATAAATTTATATTATTTATAATACATATTGTTTATTATATAAATAATATTTAACAAAATTATATATATATATATATATTATTTTATATTATATTTTTAACTAAATATTTTATATAGCAAGTGAAAATGTATATTTATTTATATAATAATCATATTTAATAAAATATGATATAATTTTATCAATATAAATATATTTATATATTAGCATATTATTTTTAATCTTATAATAAGTTATCATCTTTCTGTATGCAATTTAAGAAATATTTATTTTAAGTGTATTTTCAAATTTGTTTATCTTATATAAACATTATTTTAAGATTACGAAGTTAGTTCTAGTTTTCATTAAATCTCACAAAAATAATGTTAAGTTCATTTTAGTTATTCTTAATTTAAATTATTTTTAAGTTTTTCTTCAGCTAAATATTATAAAAGTAGTTCAAATTTGGATTTTTTTTAATATTATAGTTTTCATATTTTATATTATGTAGTTTTGTGAGGTATAAATTTAATATCATGTAATCTGATGTATTTTTCATTTAATCTTACTTATGTGATATAGTTCAGGTTTAATATTATGTAATAAATTAAAATTTAATCTTATGAGGGCAATTTTTTTTAGTTTTATATTAAGTATGTTTTTATGTGCTCTACAGAACAATCAATTTAATAATACATAAATTTTAAATTTAACATTACGTTGGGTAAATGGATAATTATCTATTGACTTCAATTTTGATTTCCAGGTGCACTCATCTAAAATAATCTACTTTTAAAAAATGGGAGAATATAATATTTTTCAAAATTAGTAGAATTATTGGTATTGGATGATACGTGGATTAAATTCTAAAAACTGAATACATAAGTTTTGATCCAGCTCTTTGAAAGTCCCATGTAAAAATAAATTGTTAATTCACAAATTTTCTAATATACTAAAAAAGAAAACAATTTCCAAAAATTGATAGATTGATGAACTATTTCTAAATCTACCAATGAAATTGGGGGGGGGGGGTTAGGTAGAAGGGTGGATGTTGTCTCAGGCAGTGCCTTCTTCAAGATATGTGTAAAGGAGGCGTTGTCTCGGACAACGCCTTCTTCAAGATATTTGTAAAGAAGACGTTTCCTCGAACAACTCTTCCCTTGTTTTTAAAAAAAATATTTGTTTTTTTATATATAATTAAACAGTATTTAATTATTTTTATACTCAGTATTAGTTTAATTAAATTATTTTGGAAATATTGCATAAAATCTCACTTAACCTCTCCTTTTATAATGGTGTGATCGTTGACAGATTTTCCAAATTTTTGATGTGGGATTCACACATCACTTTCCATCATTTAATGAATACTATATTATTTCTAATAACACAATATTGTTAATAAACGATCAATGATAACATATTTTTAATAAATGTTAATTATTTAATATCATAATAAATAATAAATTCATGGTAATAATTACTGATAATGTCATTAATGTTGTTAAAACTATAATTAATAATAATACATGTTTTCATATGATGAAATTACTAGTCTAATTAAAAATAAAAAATAATTGTTAATAATTTTCAATACTTACAAACGGTCGGGGGGAGAATTACTAATACTGGATATAAAAAAATATAATTAATAATATAATTAATTTGATATTTTAAAATAATTAGTAATCATTAATAATATTTCAGGGTCGCACGTAGTTCTCGAGTCCTTCACCTTGCATCCGAGAGGTTGTCAGCAACATGCACCCCACATCACGAGGTCGTTGCCAACCTTCACCTTCCTTAAAATGACACAAAACAAAAAAGATAATAAAATGACTGAAAACGTAAATAATAACAATTTTTTTAATGTAATGTGAAAACATAAATATAATAAACAAAAAATAATTTACACGACACAAAATATTTTTGATTAAAAATAGTATTAATAGTAATAAAAATAATAATTATTGATTATTATTATTTTCTAATAATCACATTATTATTAATTGATTGTTATTAAAATATTTAATTACATCCTCGATTCTTATTAATAATAATAATTAGATTATTAATTATTTTGAATTATTTTTAATTATTTTTAATTATTTTTAAATATTTTTAAATATCAAATTAATAATATTATTAATTACTAATAATTATATTATTAAATAATTAATTATTTATTAACAATTAGTTAGAATGAGTTATTTATTATCATTAATGTGTAATTATAAATAATATATTATTCATTGAGTTTATTCATTTTATATTGAAAAAGAGGTGTTTCAATCTTACATTGAAAATCTCAAAAATATGTGAAGAGGGGCACCCTTATAAAAAGGGGGTTTTGGTGAAATTTTATTTAATATTTTAAGAATACTTTAATTATAGTAATACTGAATATAATAAGAGTTAAATTTTGTTAATGTTTTATTTTTTTGTTTATATATATATAAACTAAAAAATGAAAATATTTTTTTTTAAATAAAAAATACAAGGGAGGGCATTGTGTGAGATTATGCCTTTTTTGAGAATCTTTTATGGAAACTATCTTCTTTCTTGAAAATCACCTTTTTTGAAAATGTTTTAAGGAAGACATTACGTGAGACAAAACCTTTCAAAATCTTCCAAAGAAGACACTTGTATTATAACATTTTGAAGAATAAGTTTTTTTGGAAAATGATATTTTCAAAAATGCTTTAAGGAACCCAGTATGAGTGTGCATTCCTAAAACAAAATACAAAGGATTCATTGTTCAAGACACCACCTCCATTTTAAGGAACCCAGTATGAGTGCGCATTCCTAAAACAAAATACGAAGAATTTATTGTCCAAGACACCACCTCCCTTTAATATATTGGCACCCAAAATGTTCCTAGATTGGGTTGATTTAGACATTTCCAGATTTTTTTTACTGTTACATAAGGAAAGAACTTGCCGAGTCTCAGAAGTGTTCGGAAAGACGGAAAGTGATTAATGCGCTAATGAACACTAAAGAGAATGTGTAGCAGAAATAAAAAAAAATCCCTTCAAACAAGCCTGAAAAAAAAATAAAGCGGATGCACACCGACCAAATAAATGTACATAAAATAAATGTTGACACCGGAAATTTTTAACATAGAAAACTCAAAAAGGGAAAAACCACAGGACCAAGTCCAGAAAGCAGAATCCACTAATAATCAAGAGTATAAGGCATAGACTTCCAAAGATGAGCAGAATCTCAAAAATAATACTCAGATGAAATAGTGGATCAAATGCAGAAAACTGATGCAGTCTGAAAGTAGTTTGAAATGAAGAACGTATTCTGATAAAGAAACTCAAATATATATGATCGTGTAAAGAAAGTGTTCATTGTTTGAATAAAGGGTGAAAATGAAAAACATTGGGATCATATCAAAGACCACCACAGATGAAAGGCGATCAGGCCTAGAGAATTTTACCCATTTCAAATATGAAAACCACTGGGTATAACCCAAACTGAACAACCCTAAAGTTGAGAAGAGATGGTCGCACCATGCCTCAAAGGAAGAGAAGAAGTGTGTGGTGCCTCCAATTTTATCGCCTCAAAAAAAATATAACCCTTCAAACCTGTTTCCTTTTTTGTATCATTTTTTTAAATGAACCACATGAGGTCCACAAGTGAGGAGGACCCCAACAAACTCTCCCTCCCACTCAAGTGATGATAATTGTCTACCCTATAATCAGTCGGAAAGTCTCAATTTTACCTCTGGGTAAACTCTTTGTCAACATGTATAACCCATTGTCATCAATGTGGATCTTCTCAAGATCCAACTATCTTGAATCAAGGACGTCGTGGATCCAATGATACCAAACATCGATTTGTTTTGAACTACCAAGGAAAATGAGATTCTTTCCCAAACAAACAGCACTCTGACTATCACAAAATAAAATATATCTATCCTAATTAAAATTAAGCTCTCGAATAAAAGTTTTCATCCACAAAAAAATATTTGCAAGTCTTTGTAGTTGCAATAAACTCAGTCTATGTGGTAGATAAAACAACATGTCTCTACAATCTAGACTGCCAAGATACAACCCCCCCTACAAAAGTGATCAAATAGCCTGAAGTAGACTTCCTCAAATCCATATATTTTTTCATATATTAATCTGTAAAGGCACAAAGCATATTTTACCCATTACCAAAACACAATCTTAAATTAGAAGTACCACGAAGATAATGAAATATATATTTCACTGCTCTCCAATGCTCTCTACCTAGATTAAATAGAAAATGAGTGACTAAAGAAACTACAATAGCTATATTAGGTCTAATACATATCATCACATACATTAAACAACCAATGAAAGATGAATAAGGTATATGCTACATCTTATCTCTCTCTTCATTAATAGAAGACAGCTAACTGATACTGAGCTTAAAATGTAAATCAAGAGGAGTACTAATCACTTTCGCTTTATCCATAGAAAATATCTGAGGAACTTTCTCAATATATCCCTCCTGAGATAACTACAATTTCTTGGTCTTTCTGTCATAGGAGATTGACATGTCAAGAATCTGCTGTGTTGGCCCCAAGTATTTCATTGCAAAATACTAGCAAAGATCCTTCTTTAGTCTGTCAATTCTAGAAGCATCATGACCAATATTGATCATATTATTCAACATAAAATAAAAGTATAATAAAATCATCATCAGTAAATCTATGAATGAAAACACAATGATCAGAATATATATTACTGAAACCTTGATGAAAAATGACACAATAAAACTTCTTATGTCACAGTCTCAAAGCTTGCTTCAAACCATACAAACTCTCCTTTAATCTACAAACAAGATTATCTTTACCTGTTTCAACAAAACCCTCCAGCTGCTCCATATAAATATCCTCCTCTAAATCTCTATGGAGGAAATTAATCTTCACATCCATCTTCTCAATATATGGATCCAAACTAATAGCCAAACCAAGAACAATCCAAATGGAAAACATTTTGACAATAGGTGAAAAAATCTCATCAAAATCAATAACTTTCTTCTAACAGAAGCCTTTAACAACTAACTTTGTCTTGTATTGTGGAAAAGAACTGAATTCTTCATTTTTAATTCGATTAAATCCATTGATTTTGCAAACTCTCTTACCTGTAGGTAATTTCACCAGCTTAAAAGTATGGTTGTCGTGCAATAATATCACCTAGTCATCCATTGTCGCAACCCATCTATCCTTCTGGTCACTTTCCATCACCGCATCAAAAGATTCTGGTTCTCCCCCTTTAGCAAGGAGCATATAATCATCAGGTGAATACCGAGTAGAAATAGTATGATGTTGAGATGATCTCCTGAGTTAAACTGTAGGTTCATTAATAACCACATGGAATCAGATCATCATGAACAAACGGTGCGTTGGAAACATCAACTTTAACCTGTACACCCTGAACATCATTTTGTACATTAACATGATCATCAAAATCAACAATATGAGGTAAATGTGAATCAGAAAATGGTCCAAGATAGACAAAGTCATTAGAAATTGTAGAAGTAAATGATCCTCCTTAAACACCACATCATGACTTCTGACAAGTTTCTTCAAAGAAGGATCATAAAACCTATACACAAACTCATCATGTCCATAGCCAATAAAAATACACTGTCATGATTTACCATCCAATTTGGACCTCTCATCTCAAGGCACATGGAAAAAAATCTTGCAACAAAAAATACATAAATGGTCATACTTGATCTCTTTGTCATACCAAAACTTGTCAGGAGTGTCTATCTACAAAGAAACCATAGGTGATAAATTGATAATATAAGCAGCAGTAAATAAAGCCCCACCCCAAAAATGTACTGGAAAAATTGATTCTAAAAACAAACAATGAACTCTTTCAAATAAAGTCATGTTCATCCGCTCAACTACACCATTTAGGTAAGGTGTATTAGGAGGCGTCTTCTGATGTTGAATATCTTCCTGCCTGTAATACTGATCAAACATCCCACAATACTCACCCTCAATTTTCAGTGTGAATATATTTCAACTTCTTACCAGATTCTCTATCAGTTGAAACCTGAAATTCCTTAAAAACACTGAGTACTTTACTTTTGACATTCAAAACATAAACTCAAAGTTTACGTGAGTAGTTATCGATAAATGTCACAAAATAAAGATCACCACTAAAGTGCTTAGACTTCAAAGGACTATAAACATCAGAATGTGCTAATTCAAGTACATGTGACTTCATGTGTAAAGGATGACTGCTGAAACTCACCTTCCTCTGTTTTCTGGCCAAACAGTGATCGCACATGTCCAATTTGACACCTTTCAAACCTGGAAGAATATTTCTATTGACCAAACAACCAAGCCCTTTATCACTAATGTGGCTTCTCCTTTTACACCATAACT
Source organism: Viscum album (assembly GCA_963277665.1). Taxonomy (NCBI): domain Eukaryota; kingdom Viridiplantae; phylum Streptophyta; class Magnoliopsida; order Santalales; family Viscaceae; genus Viscum; species Viscum album. The sequence goes on along the minus strand of OY728155.1, from coordinate 600,867,782 downwards.
TGGAAGACAAACTGAACTCAACAACACAAGTAGTATCACAAGAAATATAAGATCTAGTCCAGTACAAACCTGACTAATTCTTCCCTTGAGTCACAATCAAGGATCTCATAGAAAGCATCCATTGGCCATCACAAAAAGTACTGATAAAAGCATCATCATCAAGAATACTGGTAGAAATAATATTCAAACGAACCTCAGGTGCGTGTTGAACATTCCTCAAAATCAGCTTACTACATGTGCTAGCCTCCAAACAAACATTCCTGATACCTACAACATCATCATGACCATCATTACCTATCTTTAAAATCCCAAAATTACAAGGGTTGTAAGATGTAATGATCTTCTTCCTTGATGTCACATGAAAACAGGAACCACTATCAACAACCCAGGAAGAATCATCAGAATCAATATTAATGGAGTCATAAAAAATAACAAGATCACCCCCTGTAACAACGATGACACAATCATCTCCATAACCATTTTTCTTTTGTTGATTTTCCTTCATTCTGTTTTCTTTTTTTAGTTGATAACAAAACTTCTTAACATGTCTTTTCTTACCACAATGATGGCATTCAAACTCTCTCTTCTTTGACCTGGATTTACTTCTACATTTTCTCTTATCTCGAATGCTTGTCCCTGATTCTTTTCCAGACGTTCCCCCTATTTTTTGTGACTAAAATCTATGAAGAATATTTCTCCTAAGTACATCTCCTAACCTCCTCATTCAAAATAGCAAACCTATAAAAATTTAATTTCATGACACCCTTAGGAATAGAACCGGTTAGAGTAACATGAAAAATCTCTCAAAAATTGGGTAAAGTATTAAGCGACAAAAGCGCTAAAACCTCATCTTCAAAAGTAATAATCATACTAGAAAATTGATCAAGACATCTTTGATATTCACTCAAATAGTCAAAAATAGACGCACTTTCTTTTTACCTTAAAGTAATCACCTTTTTAAAGAGAAAAATTTTACCGTTACATGTCTTGGAAGCATATGTAGTCTCAAGCTTCTCCCACAATGTTTTGGCGTGAGAGATTTTGACAATATGGTTCATCATGTTGTCTTTGACCCACTAAGGAATGAAACCAAAAATCATCTCATGGTAAAACTCTCATTCTTTATCCAACATTCTCTCCGGATTTTGAGTACTAAACACCGAAAGATGCATCCGCTTGACAAAAAGCAGATCCTTTATTTTTAATCTCCATTTATGATAGTTGATATCATTCAAAAAATTCACAAAACTGTAATTAGATTCCATAATTTATCTGAATAAAAACCAAACTCTTGGATACTAGATGTTGGTAAAGATGAAAAGAGGGGAATGTGCAAACAAACACCAAAACAAATGCGCAACGAAAATAAAAATATTTCCCTTCAAACAAGCCTAAAAAAATTAAAGCAGATGTGCAACGACCATATATATGTGCAAAAAATAAATGTTGACACTGTGAATTTTTAACTTGGAAAACCCAAAAATGGGAAAACCATGGGACTAGTCTAGAAAGAATAATCCACTAATAATCATGAGTACAAGGCAAAAACTCCCAAAGATGAGTGGGATCTCAAAAATAATACTCAGATAAAAGAACGGATTAAATGCAGAAAGAAGATGTTGTCTGAAAGAAGCATGGAATGAAGAACACAGTCTGATAAAGAAACTCAAAAAGATCTGACCGTATAAAGCAAGTGTTCATTGTCTGAATAAAAGGTGAAGATGAAAAACACTAGAATCAGATCAAATACCACCACAGAAGAAAGTCAATCAGACCTAGAGAATTTTTTCGGTTGTAGATCTAAAAACGGTTGGGTTGACTCTAATTGCATTTCCCCGAAGTTGAGAAGAGATAGTCGCACCATGCCTCGGAGGAAGAGAAGAAGTGTGCGGTGCCTCCCATTCTCTCACCACAAAAAAACGTAACCCCTCAAACCTATTTCCTTTTTCTATATTTTTTTAATGAATCGTGTAAGGTCCCCACGTGTGGAGGACCCCAAAAAACTCTCTCTCGGACTCAAGCGAGGACAACTGTCAACCCAACAATCAGTCGGAAAGTCTCAAATTTACCTCTGGGTAAACTCTTAGTTAACATGTCTAGTTCATTATCATCAGTGTGGATCTTCTCAAGCTCAAACTGTATCGAATCAAGAATGTCACATATCTTATGATACCAAACATCAATATGTTTTGATCTACCATAAAAAATGGGATTCTTTCCCAAACAAATAGCACTTAGACTATCAAAAAATAAAATATAAATATCCTGATTAAAATTGAGCTCTCGAATAAAAGTTATCATCCACAAAAATTCTTTTCAAGCCACTGTAGTTGTAAGAAAATTAGACTTTGTGGTAGATAAAGCAACACATCTCTACAATCTAGACTGTCAAGATACAACTCCCTCTGCAAAACTGATCAAATAGCCTGAAGTAGAATTCCTCAAATCCATATCTCCAACCATATATGAATATGAAAATCCACAAAGTATAGGTTACCCATTACAAAAACACAATCTCATATCAGAAGTATCGTGAAGATAATGAAATATATACTTCACAGCTCTCCAATGCTCTCTACATGGATTAGATAAAAAATGATTAACCACACCAACTGCATGAGTTATATCATGTCTAATACATATCATCACATACATCAAACAATCAACGACAGATGAATAAGGTATGTAATTCATCTCCTCTCACTCGTCATCAATAGAAGGCGACTAGTTGGTAATGAGCATAAACTGTAAAGCAAGGGGAGTACTAGCCATTTTCACTATCTATAAAAAAATATCTGAAGAACCTTCTCAATATATCTCTCTTGAGATAACCACAATTTCTTGAAATTTATGTCATGGGAGATTGACATGCCAAGAATCTATCGTGTTGGCCCCAAGTCTTTTATCGCAAAGGACTGACAAAGATCCTTCTTCAATCTATCAATTCTAGAAGTATTATGACCAACAATGAGCATATCATCAATATAAAGTAACAGTATTATAAAATCATCATCAATAAATCTCTAAACAAAAACAGAATGATTGGGATGCTCCATATAAAATCTCAATATATCAGAGCTTGCTTCAAACCATACAAACTCTTCTTTAATCTACAGACATGATTCTCTTTACCGGTTTCAAAAAAACTCTCTGGATGCTCCATATAAATCTCCTTCTTTAAATATCTATAGAAGAAAGTTGTCTTCACATCCATCTGTTCAATAAGTAAATCCAAACTAGCAGTCAAACCAAGAACAACCCGAATGGGATACATTTTGAAAACAGGTGAAAAAATATCATCAAAATCAATACATTTCTTCTAAAGGAAGCATTTGACAACTAACGTTGCCTTGTATCATGGAACAAAAATAGATTCTTCATTTTTAATCTGATAAATCCATCGATTTTTCAAAGGTCTCTTACTTGTAGGTAATTTCACTAGCTCAAAAGTATGGTTATCATGAAATGATCTCATCTCGTCATCCATTGTCGCAACTCATTTTTCCTTCTGGTCACTTTCCATCACCTCATAAAAAGATTTCGGTTCTTCCCCTTCAACGAGGAGCACATAATCATTAGGTGAATACCGAGTAGAATTAGTATGATGTCGAGATGATCTCTGGAGTGTAATTGTGAGTTCATTAATAACCTCATAGAACCAGATCATCAGGAACAAACAGTGCATCAAAAACATCAATTTCAACCTGTTCACCCTGAACATCATTATGTACATCAACACTGTCATCAGAATCAACAATATGAGGTAAATGTGAATCAGAAACTGACCCAAGACAGACAAAGTCATCAAAAGTTGGAGAAGTAAATTTTTATCCCTTATCAATATCTACAATAGATTGATCCTCCTTAAACACTGCATCACAACTTTTGACAAGTTTTTTCAAATTATGATCATATAACATGTACCCAAACTCATCGCGTCCATACCCAATAAAAATACACTGTCATGATTTACCATCCAGTTTGGACCACTCATCTCTAGGCACATGAACAAAAATCTTGCAACCAAAATCATGTTAATGATTATACTTGATCTCTTTATCATACCAAAACTTGTTGGAAGTGTCTATCTAAAAAGTAACCACAGGTGATAAATTGATAATATAAGAAGCATTAAATAAAGCCTCAACCCATAAATTTCCAGACAACTTTGATTCTGAAAACAAACACTAAACTCTTTCCAACGAAGTCATGTTCATCTGCTCAACTATACTATTTACTGAGGTGTCTTAGGAGTCGTCTTCTGATGCTGAATATCTTCCTACCTGCAATACTGATCAAACGGACCACAATACTCTCCCTGAATTGTCAGTGCGAATACATTTCAACTTCTTACCAGATTTCCTCTCAGATGAAACCTGAAATTCCTTAAAAAATCGAGTACCTAACTTTTGACATTCAAAACATAAACTCAATGTTTACATGAGTAATCATCAATAAATGTCACAAAAATAAAAAACTGGCACTAAAGGACTTAGATTTCAAAGGAAAATAAACATCAGAATGTACTAATTCAAATACTTATGACTTCCTGTGTAAAGAATGACTTCTAAAACTCACCCTGATCTATTTTCCAGCCAAACAATGATCGCACGTGTCCAATTTCACACCTTTCAAACGTGGAACCAATTTTTTCTATCCAAACAACCAAGTCTTTTCTCACTAATGTGGTTGAGCCTCTTATGCCATAACTTGGAAGACAAAATGTACTCAACAACACAATCAATATCACAAGAAATAAAAGCTCTAGTCCAGTACAAACCTAATTGATTCTTTCCTCGAGCCACAATCAACGATCCCTTGGAAATATTCCATTAGCCGTCACAAAAAGTACTGATAAAACCATTATCGTCAAGAATAATAGTAGAAATAAGATCCTAACAAACCTCAAGTGCATGTCTAACATTCTTCAAAATCAACTTACTTCTTATGTTGGTCTCCAAACAAGCTATCCCGATACCTACAACAATAGCATGACCATCATTACCCATCTTTAAAATCCCAAAAATTTCCTGGGTTGTAAGATGTAAAGAGCTCTTTCCTTGATGTCACATGAAAACAGACACTGCTGTCAACAACCCAGCAAGAATCATCATAATCAATATTAATGAAGTCATAAACAATAACAAGATCACCCATTGTAGCAGTGGCGACACGATCATCTCCGTCGCCATTTTTATTCTGCTGATTTTCCTTCATTCTATTTTCTTTTTTCATCTCATAACAAAACTTCTTAACATTATTTTCTTACCACAATGATGACATTCAAACTCTCTCTTCTTCGACCCGGATTTTCTTCTGCATTTTCTCTTACTCTGAATGCTCTGTCCTTGATTCTTTTTCTGAACTTCTCCCTATGTTCTTTGCGACTAAAATCTCTGAAAAGGATTTCTCCTAAGTATGTCTCCTAACCCATTCATTCAAAACAGCAGACTTAACAAAATTAAATGTCATGACACCATTAGGAACATAACCAGTTAGAGTAACATGCAAATTATCTCAAGAATCAGGTAAAGTATTAAGCAAAAAATGCTAAAATCTCATCTTCAAAAGTAATACTCATACAAGACAATTGATCAAAACATCCCTGATATTCACCCAAATAGCCATAAATAGACATACCTTCTGTGTACTTCAAATTCGTCACTTGTTTGAGGATAAACAATTTATTACTTCTGGCCTCGGAAGCATATGTAATATCAAGTTTCTCCCACAACGTTCTCGTGTGAGAGATGTTGACAATATGGTTCATCGCATTATCTTCGACCCAATGACGAATAAAACCACAAACCATCTCATGCCCAAACTCTCATTCATCTGGCATTCTTCTGGCTTCTGAGTACTAAACATCAGAATATTTCTTCACTTAACAAGCAGATCCTTCATTTTTAATCACCACATATGGTACTTGGTACCATTCAACAAAATCATTTGATTGTAATTGGATTCCATAATTTATCTGAATAAAAATCAAACCCTCTGATATCATATGTTGGGAAAGACGGCAAGAAAGGAATGCGCAAACGAACATCAAATCGAACATGCAATGGAAATAAAAATCTTTCCCTTCAAATAAGCCTGAAAAATAAAGCACATGCGCAGCGACCAAATATATGTGTAAAAAATAAATGTTGACATCGGGAATTTTTAACGTGGAAAACAAAAAAGGGAAAAACCACAAAACATAGTCTAGAAAGGGGAATCCACTAATAATCAAGAGTACAAGGTAGAGACTCCCAAAGATGAGTGGGATCTCAAAAATAATACTCAGATAAAATTACAGATCAACGGCAGAAAGCAGATGCAGTTTGAAAGCAGCCTGAAACGAAGAACATAGTCTGATAAAGAAACTCAAATAGATCTGATCATGTAAATCAGGTGTTAGTTGTCTGAAAAAAAAGGTGCAGATGAAAAACATTAGGATCATATCAAAGGCCACCATAGATAAAAGTCAATCAGACCTGGAGAATTTTGTTGGTTGAAAATCTAAAAACCGCTAGGTATAACCCTAACTGCATTTTTCTGAAGTTGAGAAGAGATAGTCGCACCGCGCCTTAGAGGAAGAGAAGAAGTGTGCAGTGCCTCCAATTCTCACACCAAAAAAATGTAACCCCTCAAACCTATTTCCCCTTTTATATCTTTTTTTTAATGAATTGTGTGAGGTCCCCATGTGAGGACCCCAACAAACCCCCCTCCGGCTCAAGTGAGGATAATTTTCAACCCTACAATCAGTTGGAAAATCTCAAATTTACCTCTAGGTAAACTATTGGTCAACATGTCTAACCCATTATCATCAGTGTAGATCTCCTCAAGCTCTAACTATCTCGAATCAAGGATGTCGCAGATCCAATGATACCAAACATCGATATGTTTTGATCTGCCATGAAAAATGGGATTCTTTCCTAAACAAATAGGACACTGAATGTCACAAAATAAAATATAATTGTCCTCATTAAAATTTAGCCCTCGAATAAATGTTTTCATCCACAAAAATCGCAAGTTATTGTATCTACGATAAACTCAGACTATGTGGCAGATAAAACAACACATCTCTGCAATCTAGATTGCCAAGATACAGCTTTCCCTGCAAAAGTGATCAAGTAGCTTGAATTAGACTTCCTTAAATCCATATATCCTACCGTATATAAATTTATAAAGCCACAAAGCATAGGTTCCCCATTGAAAAAACACAATCTCATATCAAAAGTACCATGAAGATAACGAACTATATACTTCACTAGTCTCCAATTCTCTCTACTTGAACTAGATAGAAAATGACTGACCACACCAACAGCATGAGTTATATCAGGTCTAATACATACCATTGCATACATCAAACAACCAATGGTAGGTGAATAAAATATGTGTTGGATCTCCTCTCTCTCTTCATTAGTAGAAGGTGGCTGATTGGTAATGATCTTAAAATATAAATCAAGAGGAAAACTAACCACTTTCGCTTTATCTATAAAAAATCAGTTGGGAAAAAATTCATCAAGGTAACATTGAAGCATTTTTTAGTTAATTGTGCATGTTGACAAAGAGGGTTTTCGAGGTGAGTTGTCATGTTCAAGAGGTATTGTTGACAATCAATGTTGAAAAAGAACCATGATAAAGGAATGGATGATCTGGAGGCGGTACAAAAAGAATAGATACAAGGTGGTGTCGTTTTCCAGTGTTTCCCAAATTTTTGGGCCTCAAAATTAGAAAATGTAGAAAGTTATTTTTGGTAAATGAAGTTGCGTGCAAATGATTGAAGATGATATGAAAACTAGCACACAAGGCATGTTTCAGGATCAGAACATCGAAAAATGGCAAAGGCGTGAAGTGTGTGAAAGACAAGGTTGCACGAAAGAAACTTGCGCGCCCAATGTGACATCAAACTAGTTTTTGCATGCACAGAGGGGATCTTGTGTGACGCGTCAAATCTTCCGCGCAGGGGTCGATGATGCCTATAAATAAGAGGTGACCCCATCATTTGGTGTAGCTCAACACTTAGGAAGAATTTGAGCTTCGGATCGCATGATATTTTTAAGCGAGTTACATGAAAGATTGGGAATTACGCGCAAGCTAAGGAAGATGTGCGTAAGATTTGAGTTGTGCGCAAGCTAAGGCAGTTGTGTGTAAGATTCAAGTTGTGCGTAAGAGGAGGTTTTTGCACGGAAAGTATAAAACTTGCACACAAGGCACGGTAAGGGTTGCGAAAAATATTTGAAGTTGCCTGATATATCTTCGGTAAAGCAGAATTCATCAGTGGATGAAAGTGGGACATAAATACAACATCTACATAAAGTTGAGGATGCATTCATTAGAGATAATGAAAGGACCTATAGGTCTATAAACTGTAAGTGGGTCTTCTGAAGAAGCAGTGAGCACACTTCAGTTGTGAGAGTAGTGAGCTTTCAAATTGTGATTGGTTGTAAACCAGAAAGAACGGTGAGTCCACTCAAAACTTTGTAAACAGCAGTGCGTTTTTAGTGGATTTAGTATATTGGCACATTGTTGTTGTATGCTCCTTGGATGTAGCCCAGTGATGGTGAACCAAGTAAAAATTGATGTGTCTCATGCAAGATTTAATTTCTATTTATACTTTACTACGAGAAAGAGAGAGAAGAGAGTTTTGTTTAACAACAAAACAATATCAAAAGGAGCAGTTGTTTTAATCGGTCATACCCTGATTAACCCCCACCACACCCCACCCCCTCTCAGGGTATTTGACCTAGTAGACCTAACAATTGGTATCAGAGGGAAATGTTAATATCAGTGTTTTTCTCTCAATGGGGGTCATCAATCACAAAGGGATTCCGATCTTTGATGAGAATAATTTTCAGTTATGCAAGAATCGGATGCAAGACTACTTTCGATCCTTAGGAATGGATGTCTTCACAGCAGCGATGCATGGTATTTCAGTCAATATCAATAGTGGTATTTTATCATAAGCTTAAAGAAGGTAAATGGATGTTGATGCCAAAGGAATCAATGCTTTAGAGGGAGCCATATCCAATGCAATATATACGAAGGTGATGTCATGTAAAACATGACATGTCATGTGGGAAAAGCTGTTGAATATATATGAAGGTGATTCAAAGCTCAAAGAGGCAAAGCTGCAGGTTCTGTGGAACAAGTATGAAGATCTGAGAATGAACCCAAATGAGTCTGTTGATTCATTTTTTGAAAGGGTAAATATTGTAGTGAAAGATATGTGAGGTCTTAGAGAATTCATTGAAGATATAAATATTGTGAAGCGTATCTTGAGGAAACTTCCACCTCGGTTCAATCCGAAAGTTTCAGTATTGGAAGATAAAGATCCGAAAGAGCTAACACTAGATAACTTGCATAGTACCCTTGTAGTATATGAAATGATAAATGATGATAACGATACTGTGTAAAAGGGAAAATCTAAAGAGGTGGCATTTAAGACCATGAAGAAGATCACTATTTATGATTCTCGGGAAGAAGAAGAGACAAACGAGGTGATGTCATTCCTTTCTTCAAAATCTATAAAGAGGAAAAGGAAAGTTCAAGGGGAAACTTCAACTTGCTTGCTTTAAATGTGGAAAGGTTGGTCATCTTGTAGCAAGGTGCCCCAAGAAGTTCCGATAAGATTAGGATGAAGTTGACATCCCTATGAAGAAGTCTTCAGCCTATGTGAAAGGAAAGAAAAACATTAAGATAAATTTATTCAAGAAAAAGAATATTTTTTTACAAGAATGTGACAGTTCAGATGAATCAGAGGTTGAAAAAGTTAAAGAGATAGAAAACTGCAAAGATTGTGGAGAAAATGTTATGGTGGCAGTTGTTGGTAGTGCTCAGAAAAAAGAATAAACAGACATTGATGAGGAATAAATTGAAGGACAAATCGATGTGGAGGCTAAATTAGAAGAAACTCTTGAGGAAATAGATGTTTGGGGATCCAAAACAAAGAATTCCAACAAAGTGGTTCATGATACCAAACTCTACATACAGTAACAAGATAAAGAGAAGTCCGAGTTAATGGAAGAAATTGAGAATCTGAAGTCTTTATTGCCAATGGACTCAGAAATAGTTAGTGAGAACAAACTCAAAGTTGAAAAACATAGAAGGGAGATTGATGGTTTGAATAACACAATGAAAGATCAAATAAAATGCATTAAAGAACTTGAATAAAAAGAATTTGGTCTGTGATGAAAAGTTAAGGATCAAGAAAAACTCTTGACCCCCAATGTGACATCGGGAAAGCAGATCATTCAAAAGACAGAAAATTTGGAAATATAGCATAGAGGTCCAGCAGAATGAAAGCAACAGTCAAATATAAGTGATAAGTCTATTATGGGGCTTGATCAAAAACAGAAAGCAGTCATGGTTGAAGTCAGACAGCAAGCACCCGCTCTGATATTAAAAGTTGATTTGGGTATTAAGCAGAATCAGAAGATTCAAAAAACCCAAGGGACAAGTAGCAGTGTAGAAATAACACGCAGTAATGAACCTTACATCATGTGTTATTGTTGTGGAAAGATAGAACATTCACAAAATGTGTGTTCCATAGCCAGGAGATATTGAAGGGTAAAAGAACAACAGTGGAATCCAAATAGAGCTCAATACTCTAGAATGTCCTTCAAGGGACATTGTTATTGGTGCCAAGGATTTGGGCACATGGCTATAAATTTTACATTAATCATTCAGATGAATGTTCCAAAGCAGAATCAAAGTAGTCGCAAATAGAAAATCAAAGAATCAACAGGTGAGTTGAAAACACAAAATAGATTTGTAGCTTTGTTGGATGAAGATGGTCCATCATATTCTGAAAAAGATAAAGGTTGTCAATCTATACTGAGTATGAATTCAAAAACATGGATCAAGAAGAGAGATGAGAAGACAGTGGTTGCTGAAATTTCCCTTAAAGTATCAGAACAATCTGGTGTATGGATACTTGACAGCGGGTGCACATCCCATATGACATGAAATAAGGATCTTGTTACGGGCATGAAGTATGACAAAGAAAAATTTGTCATATTTGGAAAAGTTGAAGGCCTAAAGATAATTGGTTCAAGAAAGGCCAGGTTTGGGGAAAATAAATGAGACGTGTTGATGTCTTGGTAATAGAAGGTCACAGCCGCAACTTGCTTAGTGTCAGTCAACTATGTGACTTAGGGAATTCTATCATATTTATCAAGAAGATGTTTATCGTCAAAGGAATAGATTGTGCAGTTGTTCTACAGGGAAAAAGGACAAAGGGAAATTTATACCTTATAAGTGGTGAAGAAGATATGCGCTTGTTATCCATAAGAAGAAAAGAAGCTATGGCATAAACAACTTGGTCATCTATGTCAACCATCCTTGGAAGATATGGTGAAGTGTGATGCACCTAGAGTCCTCCCTAAGCTATCACGTGATCATACTCATATGTGTGATGCATGTCGACAAGGGAAAATCATCAGAAAGATGTATAAGGAAAAGGAACAAAAATCAATGAGAGTGCTCAAATTGGTGCATGCTAATGTATGTGGATCTATCTCACCAAAATCCATTGATGGAAAGAGATATTACGTTCTTTTCATTGATGATTATAGCATAATGGCATGATTATTTTTCATTTCCCATAAGTTCGATGTGTTCAGTTGCATAAAACAGTATCAGAGGGAATTTGAAAGGATGTTTGGATAGAAAATTATGAAGTTTCGTATTCATAATGGTACAAAATTCACAGTCATGTGGAAAACTATCTCAAGAAACACGGGATAAGACATCAAGTTTTTTCAGTGAGAATTCCTCAACAGAATGGAGTGATTGAGAGGAGAAATTGAATCATCAACAACATGGTTAGAACAATACTTATTGAAAAAGACCTACCCGAGAATTTTTGGACGGAAGTAGTCCTGACATCGGTCTACATTTCTAACACGGCTATGTTGTGTCCGAAGGAAAGACTCTATGAGATTTGGTATGGAAAGAAGCCAACTTTAAAAAACTTTCAAATCTTTGGAAGTAAGTGCTTTATACTCAATAAAGAAAAGCACATGAAATTTAAGTCATGTGGAGATGAGGGGATATTCCTAGGCTACTCCGGAAAAAGCAAAGAATATAAATATTTTAATAAGAGGCTAGAAAAGTAGTTGAGAGCAATGATGTCACTATAGTGGAAAATGAAGAAAATATTCGATAGCACAATGAACAGATTTCTAATGAAAGTGATGAGGAAAGCAACACAGGGGGAGAAGAAATGGCAGACACTGATTCAGAAGAAGACATTGATGATGAGCAGTAGGAAGTTGAGTCTGTGTCTACGAAGAAGCCAAAGAGACAAGCTGAAATTGACAGGAAAAATATCATTGGTGATCAGATAGTGCATGTTCAAACAAGAAGAATGGATTAATTACAACATGCATCTTTCCTATCTCAGATAAAGCCTAAATGTTTTGTTGATACAACTGGAGATGAAAACTGGGTTCAAGCAATGAATGATCAGCTATACTAGATTAAAAATAATCAGACGTGGGAGATTGTTTCAAGACCAACAAATAAGAAATTGATCAAGACTAAGTGAGTCTTTTGCAACAAGATGAATGGAGATGGAGCGATGATTCGAAACAAAGCATGACTGGTGTGCAAAGGGTACTCCTAGATAGAGGGCATTGATGTTGATGAGACATTTGCACCTATTGCAAGGCTTGAGACAATCAGATTATTCTTGGTCATAGCAGTGCAAAGAAAATTTAAAGTTTTCTAGATTGACGTGAAGTCGTCATTTCTGAATGAGGTTCTGGAAGAAGAAGTTTATATTGAGTAGCTTGAGGATTTTCTCATTCATAAAGATGGGAACAATGTTTGTCGACTGAAGAAGGCACTATATGGGTTGAAGCAAGCACCAAGAGCATGGTATTCAATACCTGATTAGTATTTGAAGAAGCTCGATTTTCAGCGTGGTGGAGTTGATTATAATCTCTATGTCAATAATGACAATAATCAAATGATGATGGTGCTAGTTTATGTCGATGACATAATATTTGGAGGATCTGAGGAAGCACAATGCAGATAGATTTCTGAATTCATGAAAAGTGAGTTCGGAATGTCAATGATTGGTGAGCTGACAATTTTCCTTGGTTTACATGCGACACAAGGAAAGAATGACACTTCCATTTCTCAATTCAAATATGCCAAGGAGGTTCTGAGAATATTTGGAATGGAAAATTCTAAGTAGATGAAAACTCTAGTTGCTACCCGGATGAAACTATCAAAAGATGGTGATGGAAAGACAGTTAATATTACTGAATACATGCAAATTATTGAAAGTTTATTGTACTTGACAGCGACAAGACTTGATATTGTTTTTGTCACATGTTAAGAAACGAGATATCAAAGAAATCCCAAGGAAAGTCACATGCTTATAGTGAAATGAATATTTCGGTATATCAATAGAACTGTGGATATCGGTTTAATGTATGATGAAAAATCTCAGTCAGAGCTTTTGGGATATACAAATGCAAATTTGACCGGTTTAGTAGATGACAGGAAATCAACATCGTGAAGTGAATTCTATCTTGGTGGATTGTGTATTTTTATGGCTAAGCAAGAAACAAGATTGCATTTTATTGAGCATCACAGAAGCTGAGTATATTGTGACCACTCAAGCATACACACAGTTATTGTGGATGAAGCAGTAGCTTGATGATATGGGAGTTGAAGTGAAGTCTCTGATCGGAATTCATTGTGATAATTCATGTGCTATCAATCTTAGCAAAAATCCAGTTCATCACTCAAGGACTAAGCATATTGATATCAAATATCATTTTATCAAGGAGAATGTGGAGCAAGGGATTATGAAGTTGGAGTATGTGCCTACATAACTATAGGTTATAGACATTCTGACAAAGGTTTTACCCAAAGAAGCGTTTGAGAGTCATCGACTGGCTCTGGGAGTCCAGTCGACTCCCTGCACTTGAAAAAGTCTGGATGTGGGACCCCCCCCCCCCGAGCTATAGTGTGTTTTTCCTAATATACTGATATGTGTTCTCTACTCTTTTGCAAACCACAAAGGACTGACCTTTGGGTTTGTTGACAAAGGGAGAGAAAGTGTGGCACTTTAAAGGGAATTGTGGCTAAAGAATGGAGAAAATGTCATAAGTAAAGACCCGAAGAGAAGCTGACAGGTGGAGCAGCGAGATAGGGGGTGTTAAATCTAACGATGCTAAAAATAAGAGATCAAATGATATATATCACGACAGCTGGAGTTCGTGATGAAAGCAATTTTTTTTGTTTCAAGAATTGGTTTCAGGGGTGAAGTGATTCTTTGATGAACTTTGTATATTACTTTTGTTTCTCACATCGAGCACTGCTCATGTAGGCTTAGAGAATGTAGTAATGCGAAACGGGTGGGCTGGGGCGGGGCGGGCTAAGCCCGCACGGGTTTGAGCCCGCGCGGGTTTGTCCACAAAAGCCCGCATATAATGCGAACAAAAAATTTCAAGCCCGCCCCGCCCCGCATAAACTCGCGGGTTGCCCGCGGGTTGCCCGAGGGCTTACCTACATTTACAAAAATAATACTATTTATAATCATTTAAATACTGTATTTTTTATCATTCTTAAAGGTATTTGTGGGGAGAAGTATGAATTAACAATAACTAGAGTTTTAAAGGATGTGATAGAACATTTTTTGTGGGTTAATGGTGGCATGTGGTAATGCCGATGTGGTGGTGAATTGTTGTGATAGAAAGTAGGTGAGTGATCAGTGATGGGCGATGAATGATAATGTTGGTTGTGTGTTGATGTGAACAACAAAACATGTGAATGAATAAAGTCTCTCCAGGTAACGACCAGTTTCAGAGGAAGTTATTAGTGTTTTCACGTGCTTCTATCCAATTCTCTTAATAACAAAATAAAATTAAATAACAAAAAAATTAAATCGACCTAAGAAATATTATGATTATAACAACTCTTATAGAATTGAAACCATGCGCAGGGGCGATGAGTTCCATTTTTCAAGAGATGGGTTGACGCACCATGTGAATATGGTTAAAAATTACTATATAAATAATATAATATCATATTAAAACAATAAATATAGACCTATTTAAAATTCACATATGAATAAATGGTGAATTAATTTGACCATTACGGTGAGAAATCATATGTCACCGTTTAACCATGATTTTTTTATTAAAAAAATTAAATGTTAAAGAAACATATATTGTAAAAATAATATATATTTTTTAAATCGAGCTCGCGGGCAAGCCCGCACCCGCGCGGGCTCAACCCGCATTAACCCGCACCCGTGCGGGCTCAACCCACATTGGCCCGCACTCTAAACGGTCAAATTTTTTAGGCCCGCCCCGCCCCACATCCGCCCCATACCCGCAAAGCCCGCGGGCCGCGAGCCCGCTTTGCATCGCTAAGAGAATGTGTTAGAGTAAATATTTGATCGCTTTCTGAATCACATTATGTGAATGGTGGTAGAAGATGGATGAAACCAAAGAGGTATCAAATTATGAAAGAATTGTCAACAAAAAGAACAGATATAAGGTGGGGCTGTCAAGAATGGGAAAAAGGATTGAATGATATTTTTGGCAGAAGAACAGATATAAGGTGGGGCTGTTTTCCAATGTTTGCCAAATTTTTGAGCCCCAAAATCGAAAAATGTATAAAGATATTTTTGGCAGAAGAAGTTGCACACAATATTTAAGATGGTATGAAAACTTGCGTACAAAACATGTTTCAGGAACAGAATGTTGAAAAATGGCAAGGGCATGTAGTGCGCGAAAGAATGGGAAATGTGCACGAAAGATGAGGTTGCGCGAAAGAAACTTGTGCACCCAATGCGATGTCAAACTGGTTTTTGTGCGCACCGAGGGGATCTTTTACGACGCATCAAATCTTCCGCGCAGGGGTCGATGATGCCTATAAATAAGAGGTGACCCCATCATTCGGTGTAGCTCAACACTTACTGAGAATTCGAGCTCCGGATCGCGTAACATTTTTAAGTAAAGGGAGTTGCGTGAAAGATTGGGAATTGCACGCAAGCTAAGGAAGTTGCGCATAAGATTTGAGTTGCGCGCAAGCTAAGGCGGTTGCGCGTAAGATTGAAGTTGCGTGTAAGAGGAGGTTTTGCACGCAAAGTATAAAACTTGTGTGTAAGGTGTAGTAAGGGTTGCGCGAAAGATTTGAAGTTGCCCAGTACATCTGCGGTAAAGCAGAATTTATCAGTGGATGAAAGTGGGACATCAATAGAGCATCTACATACAGTGGATGATGCATTCATTAGAGATAATGAAAGGACCTACAAGTCTATAAACTTTGAGTGGATCTTCTAAAGAAGCAATGCACACACTTCAGTTGTGAGAGCAGTGATCTTTCAAAATTTGATTGGTTATAAACCAAGATGGGCAATGAGTCCACTCCAAACATTGTAAACAGTAGTGCGCTTTTAGTGGATTTGGTACATCACCACATTGTCGTTGTATGCTCCTTGGACGTAGCCCAGTGAGAGTGAACCAAATAAAAATTTTTGTGTCTCATGCATGTTTTAATTTATGTTCATAGTTGTTGTGGGAAAGAGAAGAGAGTTTTGTTTATCAACAAAACAAGATCAAAAGAGGCAGTTGTTTTAATTTGTCAGACACCGATTCACCCCCCCCCCCTCTTAGGGTATTTGACCTAGTAGACCTAACAAAATCCTTAAAGAACCTTCTCAATATATCTCTCCTGAGATAACCATAATTTCTTGACCTTTACGTCATGGAAGATTGACATGTCAAGAAACTATCATGTTCGCCCTAAGTCTTTCATCGCAAAGGACTGACAAAAATCATTCTTCAATTTATCAATTCTAAAAGTATCATGACCATCAATTAGTATATCATCAACACAAAGCAACCGTATAATAAAATCATAATCAGTAAATCTATGAACAAAAACACAAGGATCAGAAGATGTCTTCCTGAAACCCTGATAAAAAATGACAGATTCAAACTTTTTATACCACTGCATCAGATCTTGTTTCAATCCATACAAACTCTTCTTTAATATGCAGACATGATTCTCTTTACTTGATTCAACAAAACTCTCTGGTTGCTCCATACAAATAACCTCCTTTAAATCTTCATGGAGGAAAGTTGTGTTCACATCCATCTGTTTAATCTGCAAATCCAAACTAGCAGTCAAACCAAGAACAACCCGAATAGAATACATTTTGAGGGAACAGGTGAAAAATCTTATCAAAATCAATACATTTCTTCTGATGAAAGCCTTTAACAACTAACCATGCCTTGTATCGTGGAACAAAATTGGATTCTTCATTTTTAATATGATAAATCCACCAATTTTGCAAATCTCTCTTACCTATAGGTAATTTTACTAGCTCAAAAGTACGGTTGTCGTGCAATGACCTCATCTCGTCATCTATTTCCACAACTCATATGTCCTTCTGATCAGTTTTCATCATCGCACCAAAAGATTTTGGTTTTCCCCCTTCAGCAAGGACCACATATTCATCAGGTGAATGCTGAGTAGAAATGGTATGATTTCGAGATGATCTCCATAGTGGAATTGTGGGTTCATTAATAACTCTTGGAACCAGATCACTAAGAACAAACAGTGCATCGAAAACATCAACTCCAACTTGTTCACGTTGAACATCATTCTGCACATCAACATGATCACCATAATCAACAATATGAGGTAAATGTGAATCAGAAACTGGCTCAAGACTGAAAAAGATTTCAGTAGTTGGAGAAGTAAATTTTTCTCCCTTATCAATATATGCAGTAGTTTGATCCTCCATAAACACCGCATCATGATTTCTGACAGGTTTCTTCAAAGCAGGATCATAGAACATGTACTCAAACTCATCGTGTCCATATCCAATAAAAATACGTTGTCATGATTTACCATCCAGTTTGGACTACTCATCTCTAGACACGTGAACAAAAATCTTGCAACCAAAAACACATAAATGATCATACTTGATCTCTTTGTCATGCCAAAACTTGTTAAGAGTTTCAGTCTACAAAGCAAATGCAAGTGATAAATTGATAATATAAGCAGTTGTAAATAAAGTCTCACCCCAAAAATGCCTAGACAACTTTGCTTCCAAAAGCAAACGAACTCTTTTCAACAAAATCTTGTTCATCTACTCAACTACACCATTTAGTTGAGGTGTGTTAGGAGACATCTTCTGATGCCAAATACCTTCCTGTCTGCAATACTAATCAGATAGACCACAATACTCACCCCCAATTGTCGTGTGAATACATTTCAACTTCTTACCAGATTCTCTCTCAACTGAATGCTAAAATCCCTTAAAAATACTAAGCACTTGACTTTTGGCATTCAAAATATAAACTCAAAGTTTATATGATTAGTCATCAATAAATGTCACAAAATAAAGACTATTACTAAAGATCATAGAATTCAAATGACCATAAACATCAGAATATACTAATTCAAGTGCATATGACTTACTGTGTAAAAGATGACTGTTGAAACTCACTCTGCTCTATTTTCCAGTCAAACACTGATCGCGTGTGTCCAATTTGACATCTTTCAAACCTGGAAGTAAATTTCTCTCAACCAAACAACCAAATATTTTCTCATTAATGTGGATGAGTCTCTTATGTCATAACTTGGAAGACAAATTGCACTCAACAATACAAATAGTATCACGAGAAATATAAGCTCTAGTCCAGAACAAACCTGAATGTTTTTTCCCTCGAGCCACAATCAAAGAACCCTTGAAAAGCTTCCATTGACCATCACAAAATAAAGTACTAATAAAATCATCATCATCAAGAATACTGGTAGAAATAAAATTCAAACAAATCTTAGGCGAATGTCGAACATTCCTCAAAATCAGCTTACTCCGTGTGTTGGTCTCCAAACAAACAGTCCTGATACCTACAACATCAGCATAACCATCATTACTCGTCTTTAAAATCCCAAAATTATCTGGGTTGTAATATGTAAAAAACTTCTTCCTTGATATCACATGAAAATAGACATCACTATCAACAACCCAGCAAGAATCATCAAAAGCAATATTAATGGAGTCATAAACAATAACAAGATCAACCCTTATAGAAATGACGACATGATCATCTCAATCACCATTTTTGTTCTACTGATTTTTCTTCATTTTGTTTTATCTTTTTAGCTAATAACAAAACATCTTAACATGTCTTTTCGTACCACAATGATAACATTCAAACTCTCTATTTTGGCCAAGATTTGCTTTTACATTTGCTCTTACCTCAACTGCTTTGTCCCTAATTCTTTTTTTTGACTTCTCCCCTTGTTCTCTGTGACTAAAAGTTATGAAGAAGATTTCTCTTGAGTACGTCACCTGACTTCTTCATTCAAAACAGGTGACTTAACAAAATTGAATGTCATGACACCATTAGGAGCATAACCGATAAGAGTAACACACAAATTCTCCCAAGAATCGGAAAAAGTATTAAGCAACAAAAATGTTAAAACCTCATCTTCAAAAATAATACACATACTAGACAATTGATCAAAACATCTCTAATATTCACTCAAATAGTCAGAAATATGTGTACCTTCTTTGTACCTCAAATTCATCACTTGTTTGAGGAGAAACAATTTATTGTTTCCTATCTTGAAAACATAGATAGCCTCAAACTTCTCCTACAAAGTTCTGGCGTAAGAGATGTTGGCAATATGGTTCATCAGTTTGTCTTTGGCCCACTAACGAATGAAATCACAAATTATCTCATGCTCAAACCCTCATTATTCATCTGACATTCTCTCTACCTTTTGAGTACTAAACACCGAAAGATGCATTCGCTTACAAAAATCAGATCTTTCATTTTTAATCGCCACTTATGGTAGTTGGTATCATTCAACAAAATCATCTAAATGCAATTGAATTCCATAATTTATCTAAATTAAAACCAAACCCTCTGATACCAAATGTTTGGAAAGACGGCAAACAATGAACGCACAAACGAACATCAAAGCGAACGCGTAGCAGAAATAAAAAAAAATTCCCCTTCAAACAAGTCTGGAAAAAATTAAAGCAGATGCAGAGCGACCAAATATATATGCAGAAAATAAATGTTGAAATCGGAAATTTTTAACATGAAAAACCAAAAAGAACAAAACCGAGGACGTGATTCAAAAATCAGAATCCACTAAAAATCAAGATCATAAGATAGAGACTCCCAAAATGAGCGGAATCTCAAAATTAATAATTAGACAAAATAGCGTATCAAACGCATAAAACATATGCAATCTGAAAACAGTCTAAAACGAAGAATGTTGTATGATAAAAAAACTCAAAATAGGTCTGACCGTGTAAAGCGGGTGTTGGCTATCCGGTTGAAGATCTGAAAACCGCTGGGTATAACCCTAAGTGCACTCTCAGAGTTGCGAATAGATACTGAACTGCGGCTACGGCTAAGGAGGGCCCCAACAGGAAGAACAAAGAGGTTGAGGCATAAGTAAGCTCTAATTCCCGGTCAGAGAATATTAATTCGAAAGCTAATTTGCTAGAGCATAAAAGAAACGAAGAACATGGAATAAACAATGGTTCATCGGAAGAGTTCTGATTTTCAGATGTAGCAACAACTGAGGATTCCATATATTAACAAATACAAACAACAGATCTAACAAACAAATTGGAAATCATTGGATTCCGTTACGGTAATTAAAGATTAAAACGAAGTGATTGCCGTTCAACCAGTTGAAGCCCAAAGAACGCCGGTAATGCCGGAGTTGAACGCCGCCCAAGCCGAAGTGAATTGAAGAGAAGCGAAGCCGAGCTGAGCGACATCTGATGGGGATTCCCGACGAACGCCGGTAGTAAGTGGAACCAAAGGAAGCTGATTGATCGAGTCGAGAAAGAACCTTACCAGAGAAGCCGAGTGTATCGGACATCGGAAGAAGCTTGTGGAGGAAGCTTGAGAACTGAAGGCGACCGACTGCAGAAGATTGTAGACGATGAGTCACCGGGCCACGTGGATGTATTATTGACCATTGATGGTAGACTGATCGGATGACCGGTTAAGGAATCGTGGAGGAATAGCCTCCATCCCCCTTTTCCCCCTCTCATTGCACGCTGTACTTGCCCGCGCAACCCATCATACTTGGTCACGCGCTCTTGCTTCTACCAGAACTCGAATCCGAGACCTCTTTCTACCCGTCTGCACCTTTACCACTAACCCATTTAGTTTTTTTCTACATTTAATGATATATCTATTTATATATATATAGTTATATAGTTATATTTATTTGTATATTAATATAGATTCATATTAATATAATTATATTTAATTATATTAATACATATATATTTATTCATATATATATATATATATATATATATATATATATTTAGTTATAATTTTTTATCTATATATTTATTTGTATATTAATATATATTTATAAGATTAATTTTAAATACATTTATAAAATATGTTTTTTTATGTGTGTTTATAAATAAATAAATATATACATATATACAACACACACACATATTTACGAATAAATACATATATGTGTATCTAAAAAGCCATAGAATGTTAAAACGATCATAACTTCTAATCCAGAAGTCCATTTCAACTCAACAACTAGTCAAATCGAAGAAAATGAAACAATCTTCGATATGATATGTGCTAAAGGCCTAGACGACATCCGGATCAGAAGTTACAGTTGTTTGAATGTTAAAAAAATCGGAGTATCCTGACTAAAAACTCAGTTTTGGAGGCCGTTTGAACCTTTTTGGCCTTGAAAAATGTTGCAGGAGGTTTCCTTTAATTAGTAGCGCGTAGAGCTCATCAGAGGCTTCAATTTGATATGATGTAGAGCTCAAACGGACACCCGGATCAAAAGTTATGACAGTTTGAAATTTGAGTTACATTTTCAACTTATTTTAGATATTTTATTAATTTTTTTTGTCTTCAAATTGTTATTAAATGATTATTAGTCGATGATAATTAGCAAATTATTAATTAATAATATTTTTTAAAATATTTTAAAGTCATTTTCACTAAATTTCTTATATATTAAATGTAATAGTCTATTTATACTTATCTAAAACATATTTAGAAAATATATATCATATCTATATCGATATAAATATAATTATATATCAATATATTATTTTTCATGTTTTTTTTTGGAAATATACACTTTATCAGCGTTAGAAAAAAACACTGATAAAGCCCCACTTTTATCAGCGCTACTAAAAAAACGTTGATAAAGAGGTCCCCTTTATCAGTACTAAAAAAACATTGATAAAAAGTCACTTTTAACAGTGTTTTTTTAGTGTTGTTAAAAGTTCCTTTTATCGGTGATTTTTAGCGATGTTAAAGGCACCCCCTTTATCAGCGCTTTTTTTAGCACTGATAAAGGGTGGCGCTACGAAAACTCAGTTTTGTGGCAATGTTGGGAGGCGAGAGCGTCTCGCTCCTCGCGATAATGAATAAGGTTTTTTGGGCATGACATCTCCTCCGGTTGAGCTTTTCCTTTCTCACTGGAGATTTGACTCCCACATGCCCTTCCGCAATATATTGGAACCTTGGAAGAGTAATCGTAGACGTTTCTCTACGATCGACAAAGGCAAGACTAAGTGCTCTATCTCTCACTTCAAAGGACCTGCCCCAAATGTCATCCGTCGAAAAGGAACCACAACGCACATCAGGGAAGATCCAGTTGCGGTTTTTGAGAGGTTAGAAATTGGTGAGCACTCTATAATAGCTCGACTTATTTTTCCCTCGGGTTCAAATCCATTGAAAGTCGGGGAGTTGGTTGATCGCATTTCGACAATATAGGGATTCATGTCTTGGAAATGTGTGTCGTTGGGTCGTGGATGCTACCATCTTCCTTTTTTCTCTAAAGAACTCAAGACGCGTGCATGGAGCTTTGGATCACTCTCGCTCAAGCTTGGTTTGCTTCACATCCGTGAATGGGATAGGAAATTCAACCTGATGGAAGTTGTTGATTCCTCTGCTAAAATTTGGGTTAAAGTTTACAGTCTCAATTGGATGTTGTGGTATCTGAAAATTCTATTTGATATTGCCATGGTGATTGGTATACTAATAAGGATGGACAAAGAAACCGAAATGGCTAGGTTCAGAGACTCTGCTCAACTCTTAGTTGAGGTAGACTTAGCTTCCATCATAATTGATTGAGTTTTTCTTGCTACTGATGAAGATGAATTTGAACTGAAAATTGCTTATAAAAGGATCCTTAAATTCTACTCTGATTATAAAATTATTGGACATGAGATTTCTAACAGGAGGAGATCCTTGTATTGTGGGAAATGTTCTATTCGAGGGCATGATATGGGCTCATGCTATAAAAGTGGTAAACCTATTAAAAAGAAACCTGCATTTGTGGAAGACAGTGCGGTTGGACAAATGGGTTAGTCCCTAAATGAAGGGCAGGAGGTTGGACAATCACAACCTTGTGTTGATGATTACAACTGCACCTAGATGGATGAACCACATTCTGCTGATGCTATCAAGACATTTGTTATGGAAGCAGATGACACTCATGCTAACAAAGAAGCGAGGGTTTCACAATGCAATAAGACCAACATACTGTAGGCTACCATGATTAAGGAGCAATCCTCTGGCAGAAAAAAGTGCTCTGATATTGTTGTTGTGGAGGGCAGTGTCAATGATACCCACCAATTAAAGTCCCCTCAAGATGACACATAGTGATGTGGTTCGGAGGTTCATTTGGAGGAGATTTCCTTAGATGAACAGGATTCCATGGAAACAGATCCCCAACATTTAGCTGATGAGAAGCTCTTGCAGGAACAAGATATTGCCTCAAAAAATTGTAAAGGAAAGTAAAAAACTTGACCTTACTGTTAGAGTTGGTGTCCTGAGAACCAATTTTTTATACTTTGATTACATGAATGTATAATTATTATATATTGTTCATTGTTCTGCATGACTATAATATAATAATGTCCTGGAATATTTGTTGCATTAATAAGGTCATGGAAAAACTTTGCTATGATGAGAACCTTGAAATGCTATAACAATATTCTTAAATAAAGTTCTAGGGTTGGATGACATACTATGATAGGACACATAGTATAAAGACCGTCATGTGTGAGTACTTGTAAGAAGATGAGACTCTCTTTCATAGAGTTCGCACTTGGTAATCTCCAAGATGGGAGATTATGAGAATAGACCCGCCAGTAGTAATTCTACATGTCTTGGTGTCATCAGACATTTCTATCTATGAGCGTGTGTAATGGCCCTTAGACTGTATGATTATCATTAACTCATGTCATGACTCGCACACTTAGATTTTCTGACGAAAACCGTCATGAAGACAGTTGGTGGGAAGTATGGTACGTTGGGTGTGTCACGAATGACATGTTGTTAATGGATAAGTCGAGCAAGAATTTGTCCCTTCCATATTTATGAAAATAGATATCTCGGGCCCTTTGATTAAAATAGAACTGTCTCCCAAATTCCATGGCCATAGTGTCACGACGAGTTTATTTTTGGAAGTCAAAGAATGACGGATCAAGAATATAGGTTTATGACACTGCCATGAAATATGCTTGATGAGATATTGGGATAAAGGGATTAAGTTACATGGTAAGCGTTCGTATGAGGTGACACATCAATGCGGTGTTAACTTCTTTCTCTTGGGTTCCTTGACTCGTTGCTAGACAATAATCTTGGACTTTATGAAAACCCACCTATTGCCAATGAGAAAGAGGCCTAGAGGGTCACACACTAAGTGTATCCAATTATCTCAAGTAGAATAAAGATTATTCCTGTATGTAGTTTAATAATTATTCAAGGAAGCCTAAATCGTTTTAATGTTGGAGGAAGAATAAAATGAAAACAAGATATGCACATCGTGTACATTGAATGTACACACCGTGTAGTTTTCATTTTAGAAAGGAAATGAAAAACAAGTACACGTCGTGTATTAATGATTACACGCCGTGTAGTTTTTCCAGTCGGGATTTTGAAGAAATATTATCATTTTATTAAATGATATTTATTATAATCAGTGTGGGCGCATGTCAAGGAATTAATGATTCGACATGGGGTTTTCAATAAAAGTTAATAAAATAAATAAAACGCATAACACGTTTATTTATTGTCATAACTCTATAACCTCAAACCCGACTATAAATATCCTCACAACCCAACACTTTTCCCTAATAGTTGTGCACAAAATTTTTGGAGAATTATCTCAAGGCCGAAATAACTCATTCCTCCAAGAACGCTTTCAAGACTGAGAGAGATCCTCCTCCATCGGATCAAGGCGATCTAACGTGGACAACGCAAGCAAAGGCTTCTCCACGCTAGCACCCGGAGATTCCTTTGGCGACATCTAGAGATACGCGGTGCATGTGTGGATCACTGCTAGAGGAAGTCTACACTTGGATTCTGCGATGCAATGATGAATCACATCGGAACGTGATCAAAAATATCAATGAAGAAAGAATGCCATAAAAGGTACTTCTTGTCAATTAATTAAATTAATTATAATCAACCTGTGATGATCCTCATTTGTGGTTTCAGGACTATTCTTCTTCTTTGTCTATTTCTGTGATTCGATTCGTGGAGTCTGGCGTTTATCGTCGTATTGATCCTGGATTGATCATTGATAATGACAAAAAGTCAAGTGGGCACATCCACCCACGAGCTTCCACTGCGCCCAGGACCTTCAAGTGGTATCAGAGCGGTCACAACGTTGATTATAGTTATTTAATTTTCATTAATAATTTACGCATTTATATTTGATTCGATTCAAGATAAATCGTTCTATAAAATTGAATGAACGAGATCTGTTCTTCCTTATTCATTTCTCGATTCACATAACAGAAATGACATTTTAATTTTAATTTTGATTAACGAACCGGTACTGGTACTGGTCCGCCAAACCACGCTGTGTGAATTGAGCATACCTAAGTTTTCTAATACACCGTGTTGACCAGAACTGAACGACGCGTAGAAACCGGAATACACGGCGTGTATGTTGAATCAACACGCCGTATAGTCCGATCTGGCCCAGGTGAAACCGTGTACAAGGAGAAGCCGTGTAACCGCGTACACGGGATTTCCAGGCCGGTAACCGCGTAACAAGGAAGTACATGTCGTGTTAGATTAATCTACATGTTGTGTACTCCAAATTTTACAAAGTACAAAAAACACGCCAAATCCCCCGACGTGTACTTTGGATAAAGGGTGAAAACAAATACACGTTGTGTAATATAGCATACATGCCGTGTACTTTCCAGAAATGGAATTTCACCAGGTTTCCTTTAAAGTACAAAGAAATGTATAAGGAATATAGATGAGAAGAATCTAAAGGAAATTCAGAAAGGAATTTAAGATAAAAAATTGATTAATTATAATATTATAATTAATTTAATTCAAGCGCGACTTATCTTGAATAAAAGAACGATTGAAATAATTTGAATACTAAATATGCGTAAATGTCGTTGCATGCTATGGATGATCACGAGCTAGACCAAAGACCCTTTGTGTGTGTATGGTTTCATTTAAATTTATTTAATTTAAATTCGTTGGCCTATGAGCCTTCTTCCAATAAAATGTAGGGCTTGCATGCCCATGGTTTCTTTAATGTAAACTTCATGTAAAAGAGAATCTCCCAAGCCATAGGAGACAGTTCAAAATCCAAAACTGAGGTGAAACCAACCCAAGAAGATACAAATGTGGATAGGTGGGAGCTGAAAAACACGAACCATCGGGTTCAAGGTGTTTTTCCATAGTCCAGGGTCAGCTTATCAAAACCGCTAGATAAGCCAACCAATAGAAGCTTATGATCATGCCATCTTATTTTATTTCTGTCTGATTGCATGGTTTATTTATTTTGTATGTGTTGTCACAATCACATAGTTAATGAAATAAAAAAGCATGCAAAGATGGAATA
This sequence comes from Viscum album, assembly GCA_963277665.1. Taxonomy (NCBI): domain Eukaryota; kingdom Viridiplantae; phylum Streptophyta; class Magnoliopsida; order Santalales; family Viscaceae; genus Viscum; species Viscum album. The sequence goes on along the minus strand of OY728155.1, from coordinate 600,840,899 downwards.
AAATAAAAACCGGACTATGCGTAAACATTATCAGAACATGGTTAATCACTTAAGCAAGCATCACTTAATATTAACAAGCACGTGATAATGAAAAACTACGCATAATGGATTGAAATCCCTCAAATACCATATTAAGTTAGACCAAGCCTTCCGTTACTTGATTAAGGGCAAGACTCAATAAAACTATGTGTTTTACCAACCCTTGTTGGGACACATGCTTTTATAAAAGAAGATCTTATGAAAGTTTCGTGTTGACTTAAACATTTTACATCAAGGGGAGTAGCCCTTGCTAGACTTGTTGTAAAATGGAGGTAAGTGTTGAGAAAATCCAAGTCAGGATTTTAGGATTGGGGAGTCTACTCAACAGATCAAGGAACTGTAATCTCACAGTTGGCAAAGACCTACCTACCTAAATACCTTTAAATAGCTTGACCAACCCTTGTTGGGGTTATGTGAAGGGGAATATGGATCCTTGACACTAGAATGTCATAGCAACTAGGAATTACAAGTTCAATGGTGGGGGACATTGGGACATGATAAAATAGTGGGAGAATTAATAAATTCATTTATTATTTTTCATAAAATGTAATTAAAAGGTACTAATAAATATTCTCTTTTAATTTGTAGAATCAATATGACAAACTCATCAACCACATTTTCTCTGCGATCAATTCTGGATAAAGACAATATCCTCACCGGTAGTAACTTTCAGAAATGGTTTAGGCACCTTCAGGTTATCCTACGCCATGAATGAAAGTTTTATGTGCTTGAGTCCTCACTTCATGATTCGCCTGCCCAAGGGGTGAGTGATGAAGATTTCTTGGTCTATGATCAACATTTGAACGATGCACTCAACGTTAAATGTTTGATTCTGTCATCAATGTATAGTGAGCTCATGAAGTCTCATGAAGACATGGATGCCTATAGAATTCTCGATCACCTATATGGTCTATACCAGGAGAGAGAAAGATAAGAAAAGTTTGAGATCTCTAAGGATCTTTTTCAAAGAAAGCTTGGAGAGGGTGCCCCAGCTGGGCCTCATGTAGTCAAGATCATTGGATACATTGAGCGCTTGGAGGTTATGGGGTTTAAATTCCACAAGGAATTGGGTACTGATCTCATTCTTGCATCACTCCCCCAGAGCTTCTCTAACTTTGTTGTAAATTTCAACATGAACAACATTGAGAAGTCTCTATCTAATCTTCTTATCCTTATTCACCTAGTGGAAATGATATGAAGCATGAAAAGCCTTCTGTACTTATGGTGAATAAAAGGAAAGGGAAGGTGAAGAGCTTTAAGACCAAAGATTCTTCAAGGCATTCCAAGAAAAGGAATATCAAAGGGGAGGCAAGAGAGCAGAAAGTTGTTTGTTTCACATGTGGTAAGAAGGGCCATTGGAAGAAAAGCTGCACCCAGTCAAGGAACCAAGGGGAAGCTTTAGGTGCATTTGTTATCAAATTCAATATTTATATTTATACCAATTGGGTATTAGATACTACTTGTGGTTCTCACATCTGTATCCAAATACAGGAACCAAGTAGATTCAGAAAGATTGACTGAGGTGAGGTGGATTTGCGAGCAGCCAACAGAGCCAGACACGCTGCTGTAGCTGTCAGAGACTACCACCTCACATTACCTACTGGGATGGTATTGGTGTTAAAATTATGTTATTATGTACCCTATATAACCAAAAACGTTATTTCAGTATCTAGATTAGATACTGATGGATTCATCTTCAAATTTGGAAATGAATGTTGATAATTTTATAAAGATAGCATTTGTTTTGGTAGGTCACATTTATATAACAACCTTTATGTGTTAGACTACACAAACCAAGTAATGTCAATCGATGACAAAGTTAATTCACATGAATCATACCCCACCCAACTTTGGCATCACCGGTTAGGTCATGTCAATGAGAAACATTTGACAAAATTACATCAAGATGGGTATTTAGATTGTTTCAAACTAAAACCACTTGGTGTATGTCATGCATGTCTACAAGGTGAAATGACCAAAGCCCCATTTTGTGGGAAAGTTGAAAGGGCTAAAGAGCTTCTAGAATTAGTTCACACAGATGTGTGTGGACCATTTCCAGTTGAATCAAGGGGTGGGTTATTGTACTTCATAACCTTTACTGATGATTTTAGTAGATATGGATATATTTACTTAATGAGGTATAAGTTATATTCTTTTGATCGGTTCAAAGAATACAATAATGAAGCTGAGAACCATCTTGGTAAGAAGATTAAGAAACTCCACTCAAACAGAGGAGGAAAATATCTTAATCAGTACTTCATTGATTTCTTATAGGAGTTTGGGATTCTATCTCAAATCACTCCTCCTTACACGCCTCAGTGGAATGGTGTAAGTGAAAGGAGGAACTGCACCCTATTTGACATGGTGAGATCAATGATGAGTCATGTGAGTCTTTCATTATCCTTTTGGGGATATGCATTGCAAACAACAACACACATACTAAACCAAGTACCAACTAAATCGATAAATGCTATTCCATATGAGTTATGGAGTGGATGCAAAGCCATGTTATCAAATTTACATGTGTGGGGTAGCAAAGCATTTGTTAAGGCCTCTTTAGGTAACAAACTTGCACCCCGAGGCACAAAGTGTACCTTTATAGGATATCCCAAGGAAACAAGGGGATACTACCTATACAACCCCTCAGATAAAAAAGTTACAGTGGCAAGACATGCTATATTACTTGAGAGGGAGCACATCTCCAAAAGAGATAGTGGGAGTGAGATAGACTTTGAGGAAGTCGAGGCTCAAGATACACATGAGTTGGTACAAGAAAAAATTACACAAAGCCCCATGGAAGAACAATCTGTTCCAGAGACACAAGAACTATGTAGGAGAACGAGAGAGGTAAGAGAACCAGAATGATATAGTCTTCTTGTCACCAAGGATGTTGAATCATTATTTGTTGACAATGGTGATCCTCTTACCTACAAGGAAGCAGTTGAAGGCACAAACGTTTCCAATTGGCAAGAAGCCATGAATTCTAAAATGGATTCCATGTACCAAAACCAAGTTTGTATTTTGGTAGATCCTCTAGTTGATGTAAAGACTGTTGGTAATAAATGGGTATTCAAGAAGAAACTATACATGGAGGGACAAGTCCGCACCTATAAGGCATGACTGGTTGCAAAAGGTTTTAGACAACATCAAGGAATTGACTATGATGAAACATTTTCACCAGTTTTGATGCTGAAATCCATCATAATACTATTGGCCATTGCCGCTTACCATGACTATGAAATTTGGAAAATGGATGTCAAAACATCATTCCTTAACGAGAACCTCCAGGAATATGTCTACATGACACAACCTGAAGGGTTTGTGACTCCAAAGGATTCCAACAAGGTATCAAAGTTGTAGAAATCCATTTATGGATTAAAGAAAGCATCAAGGTTATGGAACATTAATTTTGATGAATTCGTAATGGAATTTGACTTTGTTAAGAATGAATGTGAGCCTTGTGTCTATAAAAGGTTTAGAGGAAGTGCAATCATTTTCATAATAGTATATGTTGATGACATATTACTAATTGGAAACGAAGTATCTGTCTTACAGTCAGTTAAGGCATGGTTGGATAAATTCTTCTTTATGAAAGACTTGGGTGAGGTAGCATATATTTTTGGGATAAAGATCCATCGTGATAGATCCAAGAGAATGTTGGGTCTGAGTCAAAGTACATACATTGACAAGAAACTGAAGAGATTCAGTATGGAACAGTTCAAGAGGGGATTGTTTCCAATGTCACATGGCATTCATCTTTCCAAGAAAATGTGTCCTCAGACACATGAGGAAAGAAAGAAAATGGCAAGGATCCCTTAAGCATCTATGATTGGTTCAGTCATGTATGTTATTATATGTACAAGGCAAGATGTTTCTTATGCATTAAGTGCGGTAAGCAGATATCAAGCTGATCTAGGAGACCACCATTGGATGGCAGTCAAGACTATCCTTAAGTATCTGAGGCATACTAAGGATATGTTCCTGGTATATGGAGGATATTAGGAACTAGTCATCAGAGGACATATAGATGCTAGTTTCAAGACTGATCAAGATGACATGAAGTCGTAGAATGGATACATCTTCAGTTTGAATGGAGGTACAGTGAGCTGGAAGAGCTCAAAGTAAGGTGTGGTCATAGATTCTATAGTAGAGTCTGAGTATATCGCAGCTTTTGAGGTAGCTAAATAAGTAGTATGGTTGCGAATCTTCGTCCAAGAGATGGATGTAGTACCTAGAAGTAAAGATCCTATTACACTCTATTGTGATAATACTGCAGTGGTGGAACTTGAAAAAGAGCCAAGGTCACATCAGCGGACAAAGTACATACTTAGGAAGTATCATTTCTTGAGGGATTTTTCATAGAGAGGTGAAGTTGCAGTGATCAGTATTTCCATAGAAGACAATGTGGCAGACCCCTTGACTAAAACATTGACTTATCAGAAACATGATCATCATGTGAGGTCTAGCGGACTAAAAGTTGTAGGCAGTTGGCTCTATTCTAAGTGAGAGTTTGTTAGAGTTGGTGTCCTAAGAACCAACTATTTATACTTTGATTACATGAATGTACACTTATTATATATTGTTCATTGTTCTACATGACTATAATATAATATTGTCCAAGAATATTTGTTGCATTAATAAGGTCATGGCAGATCCCCGCTATGATGAGAACCTTGAAATGCTATAACAATGTTCATAAATAAAGTTCTACGATTGGATGAAATACTATTATAGGACACATAGTATATAGACCGTCATGTGTGAGTACTCATAATAAGACGAGACTCTCTCTCATGGAGTTTGCACTTGGTAATCTCAAAGATGGGAGATTATGAGAACAGACCCGCCAGTAGTAATTCCGCATGTCTTGGTATCATCAGACATTGTTATCTACGAGCGTGTGTAATGGTCCTTAGACTGGAATATTATCATTAACTCATGTCATGACTCGCACACTTAGATTTTCTGATGAAAACCATCATGAAGACAGTTGGCGGGAAGTAGGGTACGTTGGGTGCGTCATGAATGACCTGTTGTTAATGGATAAGTTGAAGAAGAATTCGTCCCTTCTATATTTATGGAATTAGATATCTCGGGCCCTTTGATTGAAATAGAACTTTCACCCAAATTCTATGGCCATGGTGTCATGATGATTTTATTTCTGGAAGTCAAAGAATGACGGATCAAGCATATAGGTTTATAACGCTACCATGAAACATACTTGATGAGATATTGAGACAAAGGGATTAAATTACATGGTAAGAGTTCGTATGAGGTGACACGTCAATGCGATGTCAACTTTTTTCTCTTGGGTTCGTTGACCCATTTCTAGACATTAATCTTGGACTTTAGGAAATCCCACCTAATGCCAACGAGAAAGATGCCTAGAGGGCCACACACTAAGTGTATCGAAGTATCTCAAGTAGAATAAAGATTATTTCCGTATGTGGTTTAATAATTATTCAAGGAAGCCTAAATCATTTTAATGTTGGAGGAAGAATAAAATGAAAAAAAGATATACACACCATGTGAATTGAATGTACACACTATGTAGTTTTTATTTTTTAAAGGAAATGAAAAACGAGTACACATCATGTATTAATTATTACACGCCATGTAGTTTTTCCAGTCTGGATTTTGAGGAAATAATATCATTTTATTAAATGATATTTATTATAATCAGCGTAGGCGCATGTTAAGGAATTAATGATTCGACATGGGGTTTTCAATAAGAGTTAATGAAATAAATAAAATGCGTAACGCATTTATTTATTGTCATAACTCTATGACCTCAAACCTGATTATAAATATCCTCACAACCCCAACACTTTTTCCTAATCGTTGTTCACAACAATTCTGGAGAATTCTCTCAAGGCCGAAAGAACTCATTCCTCTAAGAACACTCTCAAGACCGAGAGAGATCATTCTCCATTAGATCAAGGTGATCTAACGTGGATAATGCAAGCAAAGGCTTCTCCATGCTAGCACCCATAGATTCCTTTGGCGACGTCCAGAGATACGTGGTGCACGTGTGGATCACCGCTAGAGGAAGTCTACACTTGTTTTCTATAATGCAATGAAGAATCACATCAGAACATGATCAGAAATATAAACGAAGAAAGAACACCATAAAAGGTACTTCTTTTCAATTAATTAAATTAATTATAATTAACCTGTGATGATCCTCCCTTGTGGTTACGGGACTATTCTTCTTCTTTCTCTATTTCTATGATTTGATCCATGGAGTCTGGTGTTTATTGTCATATTGATCCTGGATTGATCATTGATAATGACAAAAAGTCAAGTGGGAACATACACCCATGAGCTTCCGCTGTGCCTGGGACCTTCACTTACAATAGAGAAGGATTCAGTAGGCAAGAATAAGATTCAAGGCAGGGAATCTCTGGATGATGATGGTTTCCAATTGGTATCCTACAGGAAGTCCAACTCTCTCCCTAAAACAAGTATGAGTGGTTTGAGCCTTATATAGGAGCAGTAAATGGTAGCATCAAATGCCTTTAGAGTTCTTAATGCACATAATGAGGATGGACATACAGATTTTGAGGCATAGAATAATGCGATGACACATGCAGTGGATCCTTTATATTTTTTAAAGGCTAGTGATGCACCCAACATGAACCTGTCAGTAGGCCTACCAAAAGATGCCCATACATCAAAATCATTACATCCAACAATGGTATTTGACTCTCTTGATCCAAATGATCCTGTGGCTAGTGTTGAATAGGTATTTGAGGCTCCATGTAAGATGTTAGAGGCTACCACATTCCAAGTTACCCCCCTGAAGTTGCATTCTGAACTCTTGGAGCTGTATAAGGTGCCTAATAAAATGCCTGAAGGCGACTCACAGGCTAATATAACTCAGACTGATATTGAGAGAGCCTCCAAGGGGAGTTTGGCTAAGAACCCATTTAGAGAGACGGAGGAACAATTAAAAGCTGAGAATAATGATTTGGAAAGTTCACTTTTTTCTTATGGAGTTGACTTTAATGGATAAAGACAATTCAGAAAAGGACAAGGATGAGTTGGAAGGTACTTGACAATAACCCAAGTCTTGGAAACAGGGATGTTACCCAAAAAGTCATGGAAGATGATGAGGTCGTGCTGATTGGGATGCTAGGAAGGAGGAAACACATTCATTAGATTCTAGTCTAGATAGATCTGACATTGAAAGTCTTCTACATCAAGCGGAAAGTGATAGGGGTACTATATTAGGGGTCACAGATGCAGACGTGGTTGAGGAATTGATTGGAACACCCTGTGTAAAGACTCGAAAATTCCACGTATTTTTTTTTAAATTATTTGAGATTATTAAGAGTCTGTTAAAATTGATGGTGTGTGATTATGAGGCCTGGTGTGCCCAGAATGAATTTCTAAACTTTTTTTAAGGTACGCCCAGTAAATGCATGGGCAAAGTTTTCTATCTTTTGAACCGATGCTCGGATTAAAAATCCAAGGGCATTGTTGAATCCACAGTGCCAAGATTCGCTTAAGGGAAGATTCACTTCAACCATAGTAGGTCGGGATAAGAAGTTAAATTTTGGACTTCACAGAAAAATAATAAAATAACTTAACAAGTTATTTTATTTCTTTTTCTCTAGCGGATGAGAGGCGGTGGTGGGGACCAGTGACATGTCAAGCCAATTAATGCCTTGAATCTTCTTTATTTGCAACCACACCATTAGGGAATTAAGAGGTTAATTCATTAAATGAACCTCATTAATTCCTCAGTGCATTACTCACCTTTTCCCCCTCTATTTAACTGAGGCTCGGGGTGGATTTTTGACACGGCTTCACCAAGCAAGGAACCTCTGGCGAAGTGACGCAACGACTTCCACCGATGTAGGATGGAATCTTGGGCGGTGGTAATCCAGGATTGACGGACGCTGATGACCTCACTCCGATGGGGAATCTTCTTCTTCCAATGACCATGATACCTCTGATGGTTCACGAGGTAGGGGTTGTCATTTAATTCAATAAATCCACACATTTCTTCTCCTCGTTCTTGAATTTGAGGGTGGTTGATGTGGGGGATTTGAATGAGGTTTATAATTATTTTTATGGTGATGTATAATTTACTCTTTCTTGTAATGATGCTAATGTGGAGGGAGCGGGCCAAACAAAAATGGCCCGGATCCTCCGTTGCTTGTTTTTCATTGCATTTTTCGGAGGCAGGTTTTTCCAACTTGACGGAACCTTGAAACTGAGAGGCGTGCAATGATAGTGACATCTCAAGAGGACTGTAGGCGCGTACGAAAGGAGGAACGGAACACTGGAGCTCACCCAGTAGCCTGCAGAAGAAGCGTCGGCACGACACTGGCGACCGGCACCGGTAGACGAGGGCGGAGGGCGGCAATTGCTGGCTATGGTGGAAGAGCGGTGATGCTCGACGCTGCGGTGGTTGGACAGGCGGCCGGCAGCGGCCGACCGCAGAGGTAAAGGTGGTGCGCTGTCGCGTGCCGAGCTGAAGGGAGCCACAGATCGAAGTCTCAGTGATGTAGGGGACATGCTTCCTGTGGGTACCATGGGTGACGAGGCAGCACCACCTGGCACTGCTAATAAAGGAGCCAAACGATTCCTTTGATCCATTCTGGTGCAATAGACCGTGTGACCTTGCGTGGGTTGCACCAACCGATGGACCGAGCCGCCGCGGCCTAGCCCAGTAAGGGTGGGCCAGGCCAGTCTGTGACCCAGCTCAATCAGGTCAGTCTGCGGCCCATCCCAATCGGGTCGGGTCCCTCAAGCAGGGTCGGACCGGACCCAGACCCCTCTCAGGCCCTGATACGCATAAGTGACCGTATCTTGCGAACCAAACGTTCGTTTGACAAACCGTCTATCACACTGGGATCCTTGGAGAGATAAAATCATTTTTTGATAATCTATGAAAGTTTTGAAGAATGTTTGAGTACAAATGGGTTGGATCGACTCTGAATCCAACCGGGGCCCTCGACACTAAAATGCTAATAACTTACAGACCATGCGTCCGGTTGACGTATCGTCTGTTGCGTTGGGAACCTTATAACATGAAAAATAATTAGGTTACTTATTCGTGGGAATTAGTGTCGGTTGAAATATGACCGATGTCTTGATGACCAGTTCTCCCAGAATTAAGCGTACTATAAGCGGGAATCCAGTGGCTAGTAGTGAGGTGAAGGTTGGAGACAGATCATACGGAGGTTAGTACCAAGCGATCCTGTGTGGGTCAGCACCTAGAGATCCTATGTGGATCAACACCAAGCTATCTTATTTGGATCAACACCTAGCGATCCTATGTGGATTAGTAGTACACGACCCAACGAGGACCGACCTTAGAGCGGCCCGTCGTGGATCAGATGATCAACATTCCTATTCGGATCAGCGCATACCGATCCTGTGTGATTCAGGTCCAGTGTGGGAATTGAGGGGGTAAGTACCTATTGACACCAGGCGGGTCGGATCCTATGTGGGTCCTACAGGGGTTAGTACCTATCGACTCTGGGAAGGTCAGATCTTGTGTGGGTCTTACGGGGGTTAGTACCTACCGATCCTGTGTGGGTTAGACTCTGTATGGTTAGTAGCAGTGACTCTCGACAAAATAAGATGATCTAGCTTCTCGACTAATCATCTGTACTTATGTGCTTTACTTATACCTGGTTTGAGCTATGTATTTTGCTTTTTTTTCTTTGTGATTGAGATCATGCTTTGTGGTATTCCTTTGTGGAATTCTGTGAGACCTTCGGGGGTCTCGAGGTCCCTATTGGGTATTGTTATACTCAGCCCTGCATGGGCTTCGCATGCACCTTGTTGTGTCTTGTGCAGATGAGAGCATCTTAGCCGAGACTTGAGGGAGCCATGACCGGGCGGTACACAGAGGAGATTGGATGATGTGGAGAGTAGTGGAGACAAGTTATATCCACCCTTCAGGTAGGATCCTCGGTGGACGATTTCAGGAGCTATTTTATATTTTTCATTTGTAGTTGTACCTTTCAGTTGGGTTTGTATTCCAGCCCCTTTTACTTTCAGTACACACCTTTACTGCTACAGTTTTACTTCGTGTTTGCATTTTATTGTGTTCTTGGATTGTGTGTTTTTACAGGTTTAAAGGCAATGCCTTCCCATTTTAGGGATACACTTTTCCGGTGCTAGTCGTCAACCCCTAGCCTATGGAAGGAGGGCTTGGGGTAGTCACAACACGAGCCCTGGGGGACGGGTCGTGACACCCTGCGGGAAGAGGAATACATGATTGGGATAAAAATCTGGAAAAAACTCGGTATGTGACTGTTTTTGATGAGGGAAGGGGTCTATTGTCTGACCCCATATTTCCTTCTTTTGTTCTCATGCTTCTTTTCTTTCAATAAAAGGGACCTTGTCCCTACCTTTAAAAAATTATATGTGTATGTATTAAAATATACTGACAAGTTGTATATGCCTGTATAAATACGTATTTACGTATGCATGCATGTACTTATATCTGTAAACAATTACATTAATTACATTTGTGTATAATTGTAATAATATATATATATGTACTTGTATTAATATTGATTTATATATGTATGTATGTATGTACTTATACATAAAGATATGTATTTAACCATGTATGTATATGGATATAGTAATTTGTATGTATAGATGTATGTATATATGTATGTGTATGTATGTATATATATATATTAATTGGTTTTTATGTGTGTGTGGTCAATAATTTTTACAGGTATGTACAAATATAAGTATTTATAACGATATTTTAATACATGTACATACATGTATCTAAATATTACCATATGTACATACACACACATAGATATAAACATGAAACAATATGTATCTACACACTACTACAAAACAGGGTTTTATCAGTGCTAAAATAGCACTGATAATCAAAGCGTTGTTAAAAGGGGGTCCCTTTTATAAGCACTAAAAAAATGCTGATAAATGTCCCTTTTATCAATGCTAAAAAAACACTAATAAAAGGGGTCTTTTATCAGCGCTGATAAAAAAGACCTTTATCTACACTTTTTTAGTGCTGATAAAAGTCAAAAAAATAAAAAATATTTTTTTTTGTAAATTGGAGGGGCCCTTCTAACAGTGCTTGCACACCCCTTTAACAATGATCGCCCCTCCATGTATGTATATGGATATAGTAATTTGTATGCATAGATGTATGTACATATGTTTGTGTATGTATGAATATATATATATATTCATTGGTTTTTATATATGTGTGTGGTCAATAATTTTTATAGGTATATACAAATATAAGTATTTATAACGATATTTTAATACATGTACATACATGCATCTAAATATTACTATATGTACATACACACAGATAGATATAAATATCAAACAATATATATCTACACACTACTACAAAACAGGGTTTTATCAGTGCTAAAATAACACTGATAATCGAAGTGTTGTTAAAAGGGTGTCCCTTCAATAAGCGTTAAAAAAACGCTGATAAATGCCCCTTTTATCAACGCTAAAAAAAGTACTGATAAAAGGAGTTTTTTTATCAACGCTGATAAAAGGGGTCATTATCATCACTTTTTTTAACACTGATAAAGGTCAAAAAAATTAAGAAAAAAAATATATTTTTTGTAAATCGGAGGGGCCCTTTTAACACCACTTGCACACCCCTTTAACAACGATCCCCCCCCCCACACCGCACACCCCTTTAACAGCACTAAACCCCCTGCACCCACCCGCACACACCTTTAACAGTGCTGGACCCCCCTGCACCCGCCCGCGCACCCCTGCCTCTGCTTGGATTCAAACCCGAGACCTCTCATTTGTGCGCTTGCACCTTTACCACTCGTCTATCTTGTTTTGTTCTCCCTCTAATGATATATATATATATAGTTATATTTATTCGTATATTAATATAGATTTATATTAATATATATATATATAGTTATATTAATATATATTTATAAGATTTGTTTTAAATACATTTATAAAATATGTTTTTTTGTGTGTATTTGTAAATAAATAAATAAATACATATATACCACACACACACACAGAGATATATATTATATATATTATATATATGATATATATGTGTATATGTAAGTATAATTATACATATTTATATATATTTATATATATTTTATATATATTTTATATTAATATATATATATATATATATGTTAGAATATATTGATAATGTATATCAGTTTGTTAATACACACACACTAATGCACACACACACATTATACAGATATATAAATTTTCATATATTTGTATTTTAAAGAAAATGGATTTTATTTTTTATTTATATAAGGCTTATAAATTGAGAAAAATATTTTACATGTAAATATGTTTAATTATTTATTTATAAAATTAATTTTTTATGTGTGAATATATAAAAAATATGTATATATTATTATGTATTTGATTATAAATAACAATACATTATGAAAAAAGATAAAATTTCAAAGCCATTATATCAATATGAATGCAATATCCAGAAATAAATTTAGTCTCCACTGAAAAAGGGAAAAAGTACCCTCTTAAACGAGGCTGAAAATCCATCGAATGTTAAAAAATTGAGATATCCCGACTAAAAACTCAGTTTTGGAGGCCTTCTAGACATTTTTTGGCCTCAAAAAATGTGAAAAAATGGTTACCTTAAACCATTTGGGCATAGAACTCATCGCAAACTTCGATTTGATATGTGGTAGAGCCCAAACGAACACTCAGATCAAAAGTTATGACCGTTTGAAATTTGAGTTACATTTTCAACTTATTTTACATATTTTATTAATTTTTATATATTTTTTTATATTTAAATTATTATGAAATGATTATTACTAGATAAAAATTACAAAATTATTAATTAAAAATATTTTTAAATTATTACATAAGCCTTTTTTACTAAATATCTTATATATTAAGTTTAAATTTCTATTTATCCTTAACTAATATATATATATATATATATTATTTATATCAATATAAATATATTTATATATTAATATATTATTTTTAATGATTTTTTTGAAATATACCCTTTATAAGCACTAGAAAAAAGCACTGATAAGGGGGGGGGGGGGGTCTTTATCAGCGCTTTTAAAAAAGCGGTGATAAAGATGGATTCTTTAACAACGCTTTGATAAAGGGGGAACCTTTATGAGTGCCTAAAAAAGTACTGATAAAAGAGTATTTTAACATCATTTTTTAGTGATGTTAAAGTACCTTTTGTCATCATTTTTTCTTAGCACTGATAAAGGTACCCCCTTTATTAGCGCTTTTTTACTAGCGCTGATAAAGGGTAACGCTGCGAAAAGTAGTTTCTGTGGTAGTGACACACATGCACTCATGCAGATAAAAAAGTATATACAAATATAATTATTTACCATTATACAAATATGCATATATAAAATTATATACATTTATAAGTATACACATCAACGCATACATGCACATACATAAGTATACACACAAATATGTACATTAATGTGAGAATTTTATTATATACAATATACACAATTATTAATATATAATCGTTAATATAAGTACCTACATGAATGCATATATATTAATGTATGAGTATATAAATACATGCATGCATGCATATATATTTTAATGTAATTATTTACAAATATATATAATTATATGCATAATCTTATATACAAGCATGTGTACCTTATATATAAGTATATACCAACACATACACACAAAAACATACATACATTTAAATATAAGTACCTACATGAATTCATATATATTAATGTAAATATTTATTAATTTAATATATAAAAATTGGAATGTATTTTTTTCTATACACTTTTTTGTAGCAATTAAATTTTTTATACTAACATATCAATAAATATATCTACAAATTAGTGATCACACACACACACACATATAAATAAATTAATATATATATGCAAAAACATACATGCAAACACACATACAAATCTATACATACAAATTAATATAGCCATATACATACATAATTACAAACATATCTTTAAGTATAAGTACATATGTACATACATATACAAATCTATATTTATATAAGCACATGCATACATACATACAAATAAAGAGGTGTTTACAAAAATATTAATGTAATTATTTACATGTATACAAAATTATAAATATAATTATTTACAACTATACATCTACATAGTTACATACAAAAACAAGTACATGCATGCATTCACACACACACACACACACAACTATATGCAAATATCCAATAGGTAATCTCCTATGGGAGATTCACACTACAAATCTCCATTGGAAAATATCCCATGAGAGATTCATACTACAAATCCACATTGGGAAATATCCTATGAGAGATTCTCAGTTCTAATTCATACTTGGAAATCTCCATCAGGGGATTCTCAGCACCAATCTGCACTGTGAAATATCCCATGGGAGATTCTTAGCACCAATCAGAACTAGGAAACCTCCAATGGGAGAATTGTACGTTCTTATATTTATATATTAAATTTGTAAATAATTGCATTAATATATAAGCATGCATGTATGGCTGTGGGTACTTATATTTATATTTAAGTGTTTGTATACACTTATATACATACATATGCATATATATAAGTTTATTCATATACTTATATATATATATATATTTGTAAATAATTACATTAATATAAATGCACACATGCATGTATGTATATACTGATATTTATATGTATGTATGATTGTATGTATATGTGTGTATATATGCATGATAATATTTAGATGCATGTGTGTACATGAATTAAAATATACCTATAAATATTTGTTGATGTATATACCTATATGTGTGTATGTGCGTGCACGTTTATGTGCATGCATGCGCTTTTATTTGTAAGTAATTACATTAATTATATTTACATATAGTTTAAATAATATATATTTATGTATGTTTTTACAAATAAACATTAAAATATACTTATAAATATTTATATTTGTATATACTTATATAGATGTATAATTGTAAATAATTACACTAAAATATTTATATGTATACATGTTTGTTTTTATGTGTATGTGTACATATAATAATATTTAGATGTATATATGTACATGTATTAAAGTATTTTTATACCTAATTACATTTGTATATACCTTTAAAAGTCATTAAAGTATAATTAATACTATATATAGAGAATTTATAATTAGTAAAATATATATAAAATATTACTGTGAGTATTTATAAGTATACACAAATGTAGACACTCATTCATTTTTATAATTTTATATATACAAATATATAGTATTTAGTTATATTGATATATAATCAATATAATCTATATAAAAGTTATAATTAATAAAATATTCATAAAATATTGTGTATGTAAGTATTTATAAGTATACACAAATGTAAACACTCGTTCTTTTTTATATTTTTATGTATACGTATATGTAGTATGTAGTTATATTGATACAAACAAATATACTTTAAATTACCCCTATAATATTTGCAGTATCTTTTTGGGTAGAAAATTTACATTGTGTTCATGTGCTTATGTAAAAATACATAATATATACACATATTCATTGATTTTTACATATGTGTGTGTGATAAAAAAATTAAAATATGTTTATCTACCTATATGTATAAATAACTTAATTAGTATATACAATGCATACAAAAAATACCCTGTAAATTTATGCCGTATGTATAATTATATATATGTTTATAGGCACACACATAGTTATATGACATATGTATGTAATTCTATATATATTTCTATTAATATATATATATATATATATAATTATATTTCTAAATACTTATATACATGTGTATACATGCACAGACCCATGCATGTACATACATATAGCTGTATGTAGTTGTATATATGTATATTTGTAAATAATTATAGTAATATGTATTTATGTAATTGTATTAGTATATGTGTATTTATGTATGTACTTTTATACATCCACACACACACACACATTTTTTTAAAGGTTAAGGTTCGAAGGCCCCTTTTATTGAATAAAAACATATAAAAGAGTAGGGACATACAAAGCATCAAGAGTTCATATGAAAATACAACATAAACAAGATCAGTAGAAATCAAGAAACTTGAAATCTGGTACTCATGCTATGTTGAGAGACACAACCACCCCAACCATGAGGGTGTCTCCCCCTTCTTCATGTTTTGACATGTAACCACGGTCCACCTCCATCTTCTGATTGTTCATTATCACTACCCGCTTTCAACACATCTATATTAGGTGCACGATCATTGTGATGAACTTCCTACACACATCCTCCCAAGGTTAGCACGTCAAAATCATTATGAGTGATGAATTTTTCATTAGGTTGAATAGGAACCTTTCCAAAAGAACCCGCACCTTTCAAGGAAGAGGTCATAGCTACCCCCATCATCTATACACTGATAGCCAAGGTCATGGAAGCCTTTTCCCTCACAACACTTGTTGTTAAAGAGGAAACAAAATTATCAACATCTTTCCTACCTTGAGCAGGCCCCAACACCAAGCCAGTCAACTTCAAAGTTGAATTGTAGTTCACATGATGATTATCAAACCCTACAGAGGAAACATATGTGTTATCATGATCAAGACTTTCCAGTTTTAAAACTGGAGTCTCTTTTCCAACACGAGACATGTTAAAATTGATCACAGTCCTTGTTCTGTCTTCTTCAGTATGGTTAATGGATGTGACCAAGGCTGCATCATGAAACCCCTTGAATATACCATGCTTTGGTATTTGAAACTGTCTCTGGTGAGAAAAAATACTTAAATTATGAACAACCAACTTTCCAGGAGTAGATTTCACAACCCCTACATCATTAATATCCCCATCCTTCCTCAAAACAGAGGATTTTATACACTTGAAATCAAAATCTTCCTAGATATAACCAAGTATCGAAGACCACTTAGATTTTATGGTTTCTTTGATTTAACATTTTCTATATAAACCTATAATACACTTGAAGCATGATTATTTAAAAACTTACCACTAGTTTTAAAAGTAGTAGATTCATTAAATTTGTTTTGACAAGGAGGTTCCAACTATTTCTCAATTCATTTATCAGGAGAAGGTTTATCAGAATGATCCCTCTTGGACTTTCATTTTGAAGAAGCGGAAACCTCCAATTTATTCTCCCCTTATGAAACTTTGAGGGAACCATAGTCTACTCCTGATAAATCCTATCATCTACTTTGATCCAAGAATAAATTTCATTAGCAACTTGACTATCATCTAATTCATTCCCTTCATGATCCTCCCCTATACCCCCAATTAAAAAATCTTTGAATAAAGCACCCATGACATCTAAGATGTTTTCTTATGCTAAGTCTTCCCATGTGGTATTCATATTATTATGGGATGGTTCAAGTCTAGGACTATTAATACAACTCTTGTCCATATCTTCAACACCAAGTATTGATGTACCATGAGTATATTCCTCAACTCGAGGAGGAGACTTATTTTCATCTTGGTCTATCACCTGATTAGGAACACCCAAACCATTTCCATTACCTTATTTTCTTATATAATGTTACATATCATGTTCTCTTAAATTAAATCTATCACAAAATATATTTCCTCGATAGTTGGACCTCGAGTGTCTAATGATATAATAAGATTCACAAAAAATGGAATTTTTTCATACACAATCCTAAGATTGATTTCATCCTGGGGTGTGGAGAGGAAAACCATGTCAATCAAAGAAGAAATTAAGTCAAACTCTACTAATATTCTTGCAAAATTTATGAATCTCACTTTTTCAGTTTCCATGTCCATCCAGATTGGAATACCGATAGTAGAATCTATGTCATACAAAATATTAGAGTGACACAAAACACAATTTAGGCCATAATTTTTTATCCATATCTTTGCAAACGTGTTTCTAAAATTAATATTGAAACCTAAGTTCCACTCATGAACCTTAAGTGTTTCTGGATGAAGATTAACCGAGCTATAGCTCCATACGTGACCCTTCAAATCAGCAAAGTGGAATAACATATGGAAGAAACCTCTTCTCAAATAGAAACATTTGAAATTTGAGAAACCCCAGATAGAAACTAAGAAAGAAACTAAACCAGAAACTTTCCAAGGCATCACACCCTTTGAAAATAGAATGCGATCAATGAATGAGTACTTACAGAGTTTGATTATTTCTAATATTTCAATTTCTGAAGCTGAAAAATGGGTTACAATGTCTTTCCTTAATATGCAATGAGTGATCTGATCTGCTGGTAAGATAAAGTATCCTCCCAAGAAACCATACAAGGAAGAAAATCCTTTCAAATATTTCACATCTTCATCCTTGAAATTCTTCGTAGCAGGTGATCCATGTTGAGAATTCTATAGATTCGAGACAAACAAGTTGTGATTCAAACTCCTTGGGTGGTTTAGGTCTCGATTTACTAAGAGTGGAGAGATATCCCTCTCTTTTCCCTCTATCTTGAAACATATATGTATACTTATTATGTACTTATATTAATATAAATTTATGTATGTTTTTATGTATGTACTTTTTTTTTGAATGATACATAACTTAAGTAATGTTTATATATATTTATTTATATATATTTACATTGTGTGTACATAATTATGTAAGAAAACATTATATACACACACACACACATAATCATTGATTTATATATATGTGTGTGTATGTGATCAATAATTTTTAGATATATTTATTTATATGTTGGTATAGAAAATTTAATTTTCTATATAAAGTGTATAAAAATATATATTCTAAATCATATACAACAAAATTTTTGTTGTATGTATAATTATGTATATGTTTATGTATATATACACGTGTTTATGTGATATATGTATCTAAGTGTGTATCTATTTCTATTTATATATACTTATAAATAATTATATTTATAAATACTTTTATATTTTCAATTGTGCATGCATGTACATACGTATATTTTCATGTGTTCATAGATAGATATATTTGTAAATAATTATAGTAAGATGCATGTATGTAATTATAAAAATATATATGTATGTATATACTGGAATAAATTTATATATATACACGTATGCCCATTAATTTTCTAAAAAAATCATCTATATGTAATTTTTTTAATTTATTTTGTTTTATAAACAAATAACCAGTAAAAGTTTTAAAAAATATATTTTAATTAAATTTAAAATTTATATCCATACCCATATAAGAAAAAATTAAAATTCAAAAATAGTATAATATATGGGTCTATAATTATTTGTATCGATGTAATGATCACATTGGTGCTGATAGAATGAAATTATGATACCATTTGAGAATAATATATCAGATCAACGATTTTTAGTGAAAAAAAGTATGAATGAGAGGGAAGATGTTTTTGGGGTTAGTGATCGATCATACGAGCGTCGAGGTATTAGGGTAATTAATTTTATTTCCATAAAAAAAATCTAGAAATAATGATATCTAGCCACCTTCATTTTTTTCACACGGTATCATCTAAAGCCTCCAAATTAACCCACATGTTCAGGTGGGAAATAGAGAGAATCGTGATATGAAGGAAGATTATTCGAGAATCACCGAACTGATCGAAAGTGATTGTCAACTAAGGGTGCCCGGTGATGGAATGGAACTTTCGAGACTGAGTGACTAAATGATGCAGAGCTAAGAAAAATTTGAGTAAAAAACTGAGGTTGAGTCAAATGGTCGAGTCCAAATATGGTGCGTTGAATGTGTGTGGCATGATTTAAATACATAGATTACTTATTTGACTAGATTTTTATATAAAACTTACAATGTAAGGTAGGGAATATGGATTTTTTTGATAAAAATATAATTGAAACTAAAAACTAGAAAGGAATTCTTGGATTCTTGATCAATTAAAAAAAACTAAATTCAAGTTGAAAGGTTAACCACCAAGAATTATTAACATTGATCAACTAGAATTTGACCATGTTAATCTTTAGACTCAAGCATTGATAACAAATTTGAAAGTTCAAAATCATATTTCCCAAAATCCTTATAACTTGAGAGAAATGAAATAATTCAACTTGTACAATGCATGTTTGGTTTAATATTTATTCATAAGAATTTAAATTATTTAGAATGATGAAAATGAAATCATAATTTTCTAAACAAATCAATAAATCAAAGCCTTAGATCTATACTAATATTTTTTCAATAATTTAAAAGGATGAAATAACTACTTACAATGCATCAATGAAGGATGATTATCTACTGGAATTAAAACATAAATTGTCATTATTAGTTACATCTACAACTTTTACTAAAAATCATGAAGAAAAAAACATTGAAAGTTTGCTTGTATATCTAATACTATAGGAAAATCGGAGCATCAATAGAGAAATGAAGAAAAAAGAAAAATCAAAGAAGAATAATAACTCTCTATATTATTTTATTATTTCTTGTATACACTCTCATAATTATTAGAATCTATCTATATAAACTATTTGAATCCTCACTCAAGGGTTGACAATACTCATTTTATTCCCTTATTAGACTTGACGTCCTTATACGACTTCTTTCTTTATTAGTCACTAATAATAGGTCTTATGTTTCACTTGGTAGATAAATATCCTCTGACTGACTCAACCTCAAGTTCTCATGGGATTTTCCTCAAGCCTACCTCATTCAGTCACTTAGGCTAAAAATTTTCACTGAATTACTTGGATCCCTCAGTTGACTACCATATCTAAGCGGTATGGTGGTTCTTGGATCTTCCACCCTCACGATACCTTAATCATTCACCATCAGGTGTACATTTGATCAATCCACCATCAATGGTAAAAAAATACTTCCATGTTCGTAATCATTGTGTGGCATAATGACTCATCATCATAAAGATTATTCACTTGGTCACTTTCATTACTCAAGATTCCTCTATAAGCTTTTACTAACATCTAATACACTTAGCTTCTATTGTAAGGTTCATTCTCGACTTAATCAATTGGTTTCCTTTGGTTAAACTTACCATTGGAGTTGGTGCCCTCAAACTGACTTCTTTTATCATTAGATTTTCCCAATATTCATGGTCTTGAATATTAATTTATATCTAATCGCATGATAATTATCCCCCCTTAAACCATTTGATATCCCCCCTTCATTTTTTCCACCGATAATATTTGATCTAATATATTATTTTCAAATGGAATTGTAATTTCAAATTTTGACCATCAATATGATTGTTACATCGATACAAATAATTCTAGACCCATATATGATATATTATTTTGATTTTTAAATTTTTTCACATTACATAGGACATTGGTACTACAAATCTCCCATTGGGGGCTTCTTCCTGAAATCTCTCATATTACATCAATATATATAAAATCATTCACATATGTATATAATTGTATTTATATGTAAAAATGATTATATGTATATGTATGTATTTTTATATAATAATATTTAGATGCCTCTATGTATATGTATTAAAAAATACAGACAATTTTTTATAGTTGTATATGACTATATATGTATGTATGTACGTATTCATGCATGTACTTATATTTTTAAATAATTACATTAATTAAATTTGTGTGTAATTGATGAAGCATTGTCGTATGCGCTCTCAAAAATATTTATACTAAGTGCAGCACAGTAGCGGACCTAGGTCGATCTCTTGAGGAGCCTTTTGCAGTCAATCAATCACTACTTATAATTTAATTTATATATATATATATATGAAATATAATAACCATAAATGTAGATTTTATAAATGAGAATTACATACTAAAATTAAATATGAAGATGCAATGCAAATAGAATGAATACAAAGAGAATGATGTTAGAAGAAAGGAGACATTCCTAAGAGCATCACCCAGAGTGAACCTTCATTTTCTCATTATTAGTTTCTAATTTACTTAATGAACATACTCCATCGTATGTGTGAGAATCCTACTCTGCATATGGTTCTGAATATATGGTACTCTCAACGATCGTCGAGAGATCACACATCCACCTCCTCGATTGAGGGAAAATATTCCAGAAATGAAAGCTAAACCTCGGGTGACAAGTGGAGACACAAGGGCACATTTCCCACTAAGACCCCCCTCGGTCTAACTCTAAGAAAATAAGAAACATTAAGAATGAATGTTCAAAGACATGGGTTCATCACTGGATTACTCCCTCAGGAACTTCCTCAGATTATCTACTCATGATCACGAGCATAAGAGTTCATAGTGAAAAGAAAACGGGGAGAGAAAACAAAAGAGAGAAAGAATAAGAGTGAAAGAAGAACACTTAAATAAAAATATGTAATGAAATTACAGAATGAAAATAAAATAAAACACAATACTAAACTACATAAAATGGCCAACAAATCCTATTCCTAAGTTTCCAATCATTTGGAATGAAGAATAAACACTCTTTTATAGGGAGATGGGGTGAAAATTTCTCTCCAAAATTCTTCTCCAAATGTAGGCGCGTTAATGACCTCTTTATGATAGAATTGGGAAATTGTTCCTTCTTAAAAGTTATGAGTATATCTCTCCTCTGTCGAACCACAAAATTTGAGAATCATTAGACACGTGGGGAGAGAGATATAGCCAATGTACTCTGGATATTTAATTCTTCCAAACAGACTCTTTGTCTTCCAATGCACCGAGTTACAACACATTAATGACAATGAAATTAAAGGATAATGAACTACCATCATGATTAAACTCGTTCCCACTGATTTCTTGTTTCTCCATGTAAAATTTCAGCTCAAATGGTTCATAAATTTATGATATATGGTCCCAAAAATAAAATTATCCAGTTCTGTGCATAGTTTTCGAGGCCTGATTTGTGAGCTGGATTTGATATTCCAAATTATGGATTAAGCTTTAGGTCTAGAAGGATAAAATGAATCCCATAGAACATAGAAACCTATAAAAGAATGGTTTTTAAATTTTGATCAGTTTAGAAAAAGTTATTGCCGAAACATTAAAATAAATTAAAACTGTTTAAATCTAAAATAAGCCATTTTTCCAATTAAGCTAAAAAATACTCCTAAAACATAAAATGTGACAATTTCCATTGAAATAACACATTTTTGGGATTAAAAAATTTAAATTTAGAATAAAATAATTGAAATATTTGTGATATCAATTCCCCCGCACTTAAACATTGCACTCCTGGGCAATCATCTTATACCAAGGTCAAAACAAACTTCTCAAAGCATAAATGACAACATAACTCAAATATCGTATCAAAGAAAATATCATGCCTCATACATGGATAAAAATTTCAGAACTCCTCAAAAATCATATGAATCTATTCAATTTCATGTTAATACTCACATGCATTTCGTACCAACATCCCCAGAAAAAACATTTCTCTCTTCACTCAAGGATATTTAATGTGGAGTTTTTATCATTATCAAAACATGTGTGATCTCCATAGGCTTGATATCCTCCTATTATCTCCACTTCATAGAGTCAAAAATGTGTCAATCATGAGGTCTTTTTCATGGGTTGTTCTGAGGCTGAGGGTTAGCATGTTTAAAATGTAAAAACATCTAAGGCAGAATGAGGAGGGTTATTCTCTAAAGTGAAGCAAATGAAGTTCCCAATCAGGATCCAAGTATCACTGAGAGGGGGAGGGGGTGAATCAGTGATATATTTTTCTTTTTATGTTTCCTGTTTTTGAAACAACCTTCCCCTACTATTAAAGAGTTTCTTCCCTACTGAACACACACAACCACATGAACACAAGATTTACAAGGTTCACTACTCAACAAGAGTAGCTATGTCCTTGGTATGGTACAGAAACAATCCAGTACCACACAATACACTAGAAAACAATCCTTTGATGTGGAATAAAATGAGTAGGATATACCCTTAAACTCGTGTAGCACTTTGAAAAAAATCCAATAGTGCGTGTGTACCATCTTAGCACAAATAGGGTAATGTAATGATTCTGTGCTTCTTAATGAACCTTCAAAAATCAAATCTTTCAAAATAATTCTTCACTTTAGTACCCAGAAGATGGTAAGAACATCCTGGTGTAGACATATTGCGCGCAACTCCCTGCTTGCGTGCCACCTGCTCGCGCCCCACCTTCGGCTTATACACATCCCACTTCTTGAAAGCACCTCCCTGCTTGCATGCCTCTGGCAACTTGCGTGGAAAAACTTGTACGAAAAAACTTGCGTGACAAAACTTGCACGGAAAAACATGCGTGACAAAACTTGCATGCCTTATAAATAACCCTCAGCTTATGCGCAACTTCAACTTGCATGCCACCCTCTACTACTTGCGCGATTAGATCTCTACTTTTCTCTTAAGTGTTGATAATTAAAAAATGAGGAGAATAGTCGTCAATTTATAGGCATTTTGGTGACTTGCGTGCCACATACACTTGCGTGCCGCTACCGCACTTACGCGCCGCTCCAGCACTTGCACGCCGCTCCAGAACTTGCGCGACACTTTCTTTCCTTTGTCATATCTTGATATGATGATGTTTGAAATATGACTTGCATGCCACTTAGACATGCGCGCCAATACTTGCGCGCCAATACTTGCGTTCCACTACTTGTGCGCCCCTACTTGACTTGTGCGACAATCTTTAACTTGAGCGCCACTTTATTTCCATTATCATATTTTGATGGTATGATCTTGAAATATGACTTGCACGCCACTTACACTTGTGCGCCAATACTTGACTGCCCATTTTTACTTGCGTGCCAATCTTTTATCTTGCACGCCACTTTATTTACTTTGTCATATTTTGATGGGATGATCTTGAAATATGACTTGCGCGCCACTTACACTTGTGCGCCAATACTTGCGTGTCAATACTTGCGTGCCACTACTTGCACGCCAATACTTGTGCGCCAATACTTTCATGCCACTAATTGCGCGCCACTTTCTTTCCTTTACCAAAATCACTTCTTTACTCTCTCTACTCTTCATAAGGCTTGCATCATAAGTTCTCAAAATTTATGATATTTGTGAAATACAAATCAGCAAACCATCATCATAGTTTACAATTCCTTTACAAAGTGAATTGATTTAGCTTCATTGACAACAAAAGACAACACTTTATAACAAAAAACTTTTCTTACTTCCTTATCCATCCAACTTGGTCCCAACAATCTCCCCCTTTGGATTTTTTTGTCAACCATGATTCGTAAATCACTAAACTTTGTAACCTTAAGCAATGGATTACTTGTCAACAATTCTAAGCCTACGTGAGCTAACTCATTGTAGGAAACAAGAATCATTGACAGCCAAAACCATGCTATCCAAAAGTAGTGACTATGAAATATCATGAGCGTACCTCCTCAGTCTTCTTCAGATCATCTTTCAAGCTTCTACCTTAGAATTCTTCACTTTTTCAACCTTCCTAGAAAACAACATTGTTTCCTACAACCACTCCAACAAACAGTTAGAATAGTTCACACACATAAATGATGGATTCATAGCTTACCAACAACTACCCCTTTAGGCATGCTTCCATAAGGATGGATTTATGAAACAATTCTCCCCCTTGACAACACTATCCAAAGGTAAGACGAGAGAGGGGACAGAAACACGTACCTTAACCTTGATGAGAAGGAGGTTGGACACCCATGTTCAACCTCAATTTTGAAAATGGTTCCTTCTGTAATGGTTTTGTGAATATATCAGCAACTTGTTCAGATATAGGAACATACTCCAGCATTAATTCATTCTTCTCCACCTGCTCTTTGATGAAGTGGTATTTTTTCATATTATTCGGATAACTTTCATATTTTAATGAATAGTAAAAACACGCTATATTTTAATTAAAAAGAACTTTTTTCATCGTAATAATTTATATGGTAAAATTATAATATTTAATGGTTTTAAATTATAAATAGAATAAATTTTTACCATTTAATATAATTTATGTCATTACCATTGATTTTACATTGAATTCATAGGTAAAATCATTTCAATATTTGCAATGTTTTAACTTTTAAAACTCGTTTTCTTAACAAAAGGATTAGTTTTAAATTAATTTATGCAACTTATGTGATTTGAATTTTGAAAAATGGATTTCATATTTGGAATCAGTAGGTCCAAATTGTGTTAATAAGCTACTTTTTATTTTTAGTCATTATGAATAGTAACTACGGTAAATTTTATTTACCATAGTTAAAGGTAAATCGGGTAATTAAGGGTAAATATAATATTATAAAATTAACCTAACACTTGTCCTAATATAATTGTATAATTATATTTTATCCTAAATCATAATTGGGTAGAAATGGAATCTAATGGAACCCACTTGTATTTGATTAAGACCTTTTATTTAGTTTATTTAAAGGAAAGTGAAATGTCTCACCCAACTTTAATAATTAGATTATTTTTAATATATACTTATATAGAATATAAATTAGATTATAAATAATCATTTGGAATCTAAATTTATTTTCTTTATCATGGTAATTTATTTGTATTTTTTAATAAATATTTTATTACCTTAAAATCTTAGACATTAATGATGTAGAAATTATTTATTTAGTGAAAAATCAATAATATAGTTTTTATTAAAATAATAATACCTATCAAAAGGACCATAAACTTGACCAAACTTTATTGGTCGTGTATATCTATACCTTAATCATCCAAGGGTCTATTTTTGGACCATTTGGAGCCTTATAAATCCGATTAGGACATTTATATTATTTTATTTTAAATGATGTCAAAGATGTCACCTTCATAATTTAATAAATATATCAATTTAAATGTTTTTATTTTAAGATGACAAATTCTAGTAAAAATATTATTATGAAAGGTATTATATTTATATTCATCATAGGATTTTAGTTTTATTTTTTATGAAAATAATAAGTATATTAAATGATTATACAAAAATGAAGTAGTAATTGTTTTATTAAGAGAAATATCAAATAAATGGTTTTATAAATATTAAAATAAACTTTATATGAACTAATTAATGTTCTAAAAAAATTTTATAGATTAATATGAAATTTTAGGAATCTATTAAACATTTTTTTTTGAATATATCCTCTATGTGGATTTTATTTAAATTCAAATAAGTAAATAGTGTCAAAATTAACACTATTGTTATTTTATAAAAACAACATATTATTAAATTGTTTAAAAATCACATAAATATTTAAAAATTATAAATTGAAAATTATATGGTCTAAAATTTTATAAATTACCCAATTATGGATAATTAAAAACACATAAGTAATTATTTATAACAATTTAAAATTTAGAATATTATTACCACAAATAAGACTAAATAAATTAAATAAGGATAAATAAAAATGATAAGGTTTAAAATAAATTCCAAACATGTCTAAAATTTATTGTATTATGAGATTAAAACCCTATATAATCTCATATTAGGATTTAAGTTATTTTTGGAGGTTTTAAAGTGTGTTTTGAATTTATTATAAATTAATATTTCTTATGTTTCCAAAGGTGCCCCTCTCCTCCCTTATAAAAGGGCACCTCCTACCTCTCCTCTTTACACAACCTTGAGCCTTCAATCTCAGCAAAACCCTGACCATTTCTCTTCTAAACTTCCATAGAAACATTCTTGAGGTTCTGGTCTCCTCAAAAGACCAACTCTAGTGCCTTAAGAGGAAGATTAAAAGAGGTGCGTCGAAGAAGAAGTAATCTCTTCTACCGATTCTTTCAAGTTTCTTTCTTCTTCAAATTCTTCTTCTTTAGTTGTTTCATTATAAATTAATAACATCAGTATCTATAATATACTTATATGTTATTATAAATATGAAACAACCCCATTCCACCTTTTATCCATCCTACAGAAAACGAAATCACCGCGCGTGCGTAAGTACGGAATACCGTCTCCACGCCGTGGTGTAATCTGTTTTTCCACCACCACATTACTTTGTTGGGTATAATGGTGTAAAAAATAACTATATATGGATATTATAACATCATAATTATTATGAGATATTATATCATCCACTCCAATTCTATTCAATAATTATGGGAACGATATCATCGCTCGTGTGTACGTACGAATTACCGTCTCCACAACATGATGAGATTCAATATCCATGTTAACCATTAAAGAATGATTATAAAGTATATACAATGAATAATAATGGTATATATAACATAATAATTCTACTGGATTTATGTATATGTTATTTACTTACTTCCATTCAAGTCAATAAGGAAAGGAAAACAACGTTCATGCGTACATACGACCTACCGTCTCCATGAACAGTGTGTTTCATTTTATTTATCTATCTATTATATATATATATACTGAATATATATGATATATAAATCATGTTTTAAATTCTATAAGTTAGTAAATCATGATATATCTAATAATAATATCAAGAACAACAAGTCCAAACACGTACGATAAATGAAACGATTTTACCAAAAATGCTGCTTTAACATGGAATTTACAAAAGAACAGGTAATATAAAGTCATAAGTGAACCATATATGATATAATAACAATGAATATAATTTTGTAATAAGTCAATTACATTGTTTAAATCATTATACAGGAGGTTTGGATACATACTAAGCATATCAGACATAAGGTAAGGGATAATTATTCCAATCTCGTTCTTATCCGAGATTGTTTATTCGTAAGTATTTACTATGGTTATTGTTATCATCCATGTCCATGTTTTCTAAAAGTGTTTTTATGTATGTTTAAAGTCATTTTTACCCATTTTTGACCTTTACTACATGGTATGTAAGGAATATTTCTTTTTTTTACCATAGAGTTACTTTTTGACTTTTCTGGCAAAATTACGAGAAGAATGTTTTTTTAACTTATACGGTAAGAACTGATTTTTACGGTTTTATAACACCTTATTTTCATGAAGATTACTCTACAATATTTCATGACTATTTTCAACAAAATTCATTTCATTTAAAATTTCATGGCATTTTGTGAAAAGAAAATGATTTTGAAGAAGAAAGGATATTTTTCTCAAGAATTCATTTCATGTGTTTATTCAAAACTATTTTCTATCTAAGATTACATTCTTTAATATGGTTATGTTTCAAGTATAATGTTCTGATTATTTACATGGTTTTATTTTGTTTATGATGAAATGATATCCATTGTTTTATATGGATTATGTTATGATGGGATGATGTTTATGAAACCCATTTTATTTATTGGGTTAGAATGAATGATTTATGTTTATTTTGTGGCATACGAATGAATGATTTCATTATGAGATGGGTGAGACCTATATCTCCCTATAATTCATTGGGTAAAAATTTATATCTCATGATATAGACATGGATGGAATGAAAAGTTAATCTGGTTCAGTGATACATGACTGGAATGAGGAGTGAACTCGATTCAGAAAGGGACTTTGTCCACTAAGATGGTCTTGGAAACAATGCCTTGGCTACTATGGAAATCATAACATGTGATTAATGGTTTCCAAAATTACATGTTTTATTCCCATGATATTTTATCATGATTAATGTTCCATGATGATCTATGCCTTACATACTGCCATGTTTTATGTCATTGCTCAAGATTTTGATGTTTAAAAATTATGTTCATGTTTTTAAGTTCAAATGTATATGATTTGTTTTATTTTCTCTATGCTTAACCTTACTGAGCATTTGAGATCACCCTTTATATTTTTTCTTTTCCCCAAGATATAAAGAAACGTTTTAGGTAATAAAACAAAAGGGGAAGATCTTTATGGGAGATGTTGAAGATCTTTAACTAAGATTAGAAGATTATGTTCCGAGTTTCCAAAGACACTAAACTATTACAGTCCTTTGGTGTCTATTTTTGTTATGTATTAGGTATTCTGCAAAAGTAATGTAATGTATATGTACGTCAAGTTTGGGGTCTCTACAGTTGGTATCAGAGGAAAGGTTTAGTTAACCTTTGGAAACTATGATGCAAAAACTTTAGTGAGATCCCTAGAGATATTTCTAAGGTAGCTCTAGGGATGTCCCTAAGGTTAAGTATAAGTGTAGGTTATAGTCATAGAATTACGGTAATGATATTATAATTTAACCTAAGATGTTAGATATTGAAGGTACTCCCCCTTGATTATGATTTTTTCCTCTCACACTATTCTTTTTGGATTTTAGAAAATGGCTGGAAACCGGAAGATTCACGATAATGGATGATATGATGGACAATGGAATGATATTCTTCATGAGCAACCAAATGAAACGGGATTTGGAAGTCCAAAAATCGTTATTATGCCTAATCAACAATCTCATAATATGATCAATAATCTCAACATTGGTAAGTATCCCGACTTAGTTAATAAGAGAAAGATGGAGTTTCATTATGATCATAGAGGAATGAAAGTTCAATTCCCCTCATGTAAATCATGTGGGAAGAGGCATCATGGAGAATGTTTCAAAGGAACTGGAAGATGATTTGGGTGTGAAAAAAGGACACAAAGCTAGTAATTTCAAAGTAAAAGGTTTAGTTAACACCATGGACAAGGATAATGGTATTTCTAAGACATCAAAAACGGTTAAATGTTTTAAATGTGGAATGTACGGGCATTATGCAAACCAATGCCCTAAGGGAAAGTCTAATGAAGAGAATCATCATGGTCGTATGTGTAGTATTTATATTGATGATGATGAAGAGACTACAAATGATATGTGAGATGAAATCATTGTTGAAGATCAGTCAATAGTTTAAGAAGGTAGTGGAATGATTTATGTTTATCAAGAGTTATATTGTATAGGTAATGGTACTATGGAATAAAGACAGATCTAAGGATTGTTACACTATTGTTTTTACTAAAGTATTTGAAAGTATATGTTGAATGGTACCAGTAACCATGAAAGGTTATTCAAATATTTTTGGAAGGTAGATGATATGTGCATAATGAAGGGATAAGGAGATAATGAGATGTTTGATAGTATTAATGAGCTCATGACTGATATAAGGACAAAGTGATATCATGGTTTGAGTATATTGAAATTTTGGGATTTTGGTATGTGGAAAGAGTTACATTTTGACAACATTCATGTTTTCACTATGGTTCTATGGTAATTCATGTTGCAAGAGAATACAAGATTAAGGTATTCACATGTTTTGAATGTGATCAACAAGATATATCTTATGATATATGGGGGATAAATGATGGTATTCACATGCTTGGTTAATGACATTTCTAGTAATAATTTTATTTATACTATGAGATTAGACAAATGTATTTTGGATAAGTCTAAAGACTGGAATGGATTATATCAGACATCATATAGTATTGTTTAAGTCTAGAACTTTTTTCGATTTTATTTCTGTAATGTTATAATAGTGATGTTTTAGAAAAAAAGACAACTTGCAGGATGGGAGACAAACCGTTGCGTCAGACAAGGTTGCGGGAATTGAACCCACAAATGAAGTAAGACAGACCTTTATTTCCTACCACTAGCCTACAGGAATTCCCTGGTTAGTATAGACTAGTTTTATTTTATTAAGCGGTATGATAGATGAAGTATAAGTCCATTTTTGGAATCATATACGATTAACCTCACCATAGACGGACTTATGTATATTTGATAACTTTTTCTAACATTATTTTTGAGATAGATGGAATGAATTATCATTCTATCGCATGATCTGCTAACACTTCAGGGAAGACAAATTCAACTTTATTTCTTTTAGATATGAAGTGTAAATTGTTCAAGGCACAAACAATAGTGATATTGTACCAAAATCAAGTAAGTATTTCTTCTAATTCAAAATTTTCAACTTTAGGGAAATGATATTGAAAACCAAAAATGTTGTCCTAGTGATCTTATATATGATGAATCAGATGGTACCTTAGATCATCACAAATTTATGTCTTTATGATTGTTGGATTTTTTATAGCCATGTTCTCTACCACTCTCCATCAGAAGTTGATGGTTATATTTCTCTTCCATATCCAAATTTTCACCTATGTTCTCATATGTGGAAACCCAGTGATGAGTTAATTTGGGTAACCGCTACGTTTCATACATTAGTTTTTAAAATTAATTTTTAGTATTCCTTTTTACGATGTGGGTTTCTATGAAAGAAACTTTCAAGTAGTAAACGATTTATAACCCCGACGAATTTTGAGGGTGAAATTAATTTTAAGGGGGGTAGAATGTAACAACCCGAGATTTTATGAGAAGTATTATTTTTAATAAATTTGATGACTTGTGTTGTATTCTAAACCAAGATTATCTTGTGCTATACGCAACACTGTATTAGCTTGCAGTATATGCAATACTATTCTGGGATCTTGTTGCACACAATTTAAAGTTCGTTTAATAGTATTTATTCTACGCAACATTGAGTGTGTATATATATATATTCAATGTATAAATGAAATATGGTTGGATTATATTATATGAAAATACAAAAGAGTCTTGCACTACACACAACCTTGACTTGGCTTTCATTACACGCAATCGCGACCTTCCTCGGTAGCGTGTGTTGTACGCAATACCGGGTTTCACTAAACAAAGACATATTGTTATAATATTATTATGAACTAGCCGTTATGAATAGTATTAACTACATTTTGAATTTTATAAAATTATTATTCATCTTACACATTTTCTAGAACATCGTGTGAGAACAAAATAAATTTTTCGAGTAAAATAAGTATTTTTCCAAAAATGCAGTTTTGCCACCTTTTGATGGCGCACCCACTTTAAATCTAGTTTTTGACATGTTTATAAGTTCAATTTGACAAAATAAAATGATTCTTTGGAATAAGGATATAAAAATTTACTTTGGATAATTTTTTCATATTATTCTGATAACTTTCATATTTTAATGAATAGTAAAAACACGCTATATTTTAATTAAAAACAAGTTTTTTAATTGTAATAATTTATATGGTAAAATTATAATATTTATTGGTTTTAAAGTATAAATAGAATAAATTTTTACCATTTAATATAATTTATTTCATTAGCATTGATTTTACATTGAATTCATAGGTAAAATCATTTCAATCTCTTGCAATGTTTTAACTTTTAAAACTCGTTTTCTTAACAACGGGATTAATTTTAAATTAATTTCTACAACTTCTATGATTTGAATTTTGAAAAATGGATTCCATATTTGGAATCAGTTGGTCCAAATTATGTTAATAAGCTACTTTTTATTTTTAGTCCTTATGAATAGTAACTACGGTAAATTTTATTTACCATAGTTAAATGTAAATCGGGTAATTAAGGGTAAATATAATATTATAAAATTACCCTAACACTTGTCCTAATATAATTGGATGATTATATTTTAACCTAAATCATAATTGGGTCTAAATGGAATCTAATAGAACCCACTTGTATTTGATTAAGACCTTTTATTTAGTTTATTTAAAGGAAAGTGAAATGTCTCACTCAAACTGTAATAATTAGATCATTTTTAATATATAGTTACATAGAATATAAATTTGATTATAAATACTCATTTGAAATCTAAAATGTTTTTATTTATCATGGTAATTTATTTGTAATTTTTAATAAATATTTTATTACCTTAAAATCTTATACATTAATGATGTAGAAATTATTTATTCAGTGAAAAATCAATAATATAGTTTTTATTAAAATAATAATACCTATAAAAAAGACCAGAAACTTAACCAAAATTTATTGGTAGAGTATATATACACACCCTAATCATCCAAGGGTCTATTTTTGGACCATTTGGAGCCTTATAAAACCGATTAGGACATTTATATTATTTTATTTTAAATGATGTCAAAGATGTCACCTTCATAATTTAATAAATATATCAATTTAAATATTGTGATTTTAAGATGATAAATTCGAGTAAAAATATTATTATTAAAGTTATTATATTTATCTTCATCATATGATTTTAGTTTTAATTTTTATACAACTAATAAGTATATTAAATGATTATACAAAAATGATGTAGTAATTGTTTTATTAAGAGAAATATCAAATAAATGGTTTTATAAATATTAAAATAAACTTTTTTATGAACTAATTAATGTTATACACAAATTTTATAGATGAATATTAAATGTTAGGAATCTATTAAACATTTTGGTTCGAATATATCCTCTGTGTGGATTTTATTTAAATTCAAATAAATGAATAGTGTCAAAATTAGCACTATTGTTATTTTATAAAAATAACATATTATTAAAATGTCTAAAAATTATATAAATATTTAAAAATTATAAATTGAAATTTATATGGCCTAAAATTTCATAAAGTACCCAATTATGGATAATTAAAAACACATAAGTAATTATTTATAACAATTTAAAATTTAGAATATTATTACCACAAATAAGACTAAGGATAAATCAAAATGATAAGGTTTAAAATAAATTCCCAACATGTCTAAATTTTATTTAATGATGATATTAAAACCCTATATCATCTCATATTCGGATTTAAGTCATTTTTGGATGTTTTCATGTGGGGTTTGAATTTATTATAAATTAATATTTCTTATGTTTCCAAAGGTGCCCCTCTCCTCCCTTATAAAAAGGCACCTCCTCCCTCTTCTCTTTACACAACCTTGGGCCTTCAAGCTCGGCCAACCCCTGCCCATTTCTCTTCTACACTTCCCTAGAAACTTTTTTGACGTTTTGGTATCCTCGGAAGCTTAAAAGAGGTGCGTCAAAGAATAGGTAATCTCTTCTACCGATTTTTTCAAGTTTCTTTCTTCTTAAACTTATTCTTATTTAGTTGTTTCATTATAAAGTAATAACATCAACATCTATAATATACTGATATGTTATTATAAATATGAAACAACCCCATTCCAGCTTCTGTCCATCCTATAGAAAATGAAATCACCGCGCGTGCGTACGTACGGAATACCGTCTCCACGCCGTGGTGTAATCTGTTTTTACACCACCACCTTACTTGGATGGGTATAATGGTGTAAAAAATAAATATATATGGATATTATAACATCATAATTATTATGAGATATTATATCATCCACTCCAATTCCATTCAATAATTATGGGAACGATATCATCACTCGTGCGTAGGTACGGATTATCATCTCCATGACGCGATGAGATTCAATCTCCATGTTAACCATTAAAGAATAATTATAAAGTATATATAATGAATAATAATGTTATATATAACATAATAATGCTACTATATTTATTTATATATTATTTACTTACTTCCATTCAAGTCAATAAGGAAATGAAAACAGCGTTCATGCGTACGTACGACCTATCGTCTCCATGAACCGTGTGCTTAATTTCATTTATCTATCTTTTATTTATATATATACTGAATATATATGATATATAAATCATTTTTTACATTCTGGAAGTTAGTAAATCATGATATAAGTAATAATAATATCAAGAAAAATAAGTCCAAACACATACGATAAATTAAACGATTTTAACAAAAACGCTGCTTTAACATAGAATTTACAAAAGAACGGGTAATATAAAGTCATAAGTGAACCATATATGATATAATAACAATGAATATGATTCTTTAATAAGTAAATGACATTATTTAAATCATTATACAAGAGTTTTGGATACATACGAAGCATATCAGACATAAGGTAAGGGACAATTATTCAAATCTCGTTCTTATCCGAGATTGTTTATTCGTAATTATTTACTGGGGTTATTGTTATCATCCATGTACATGTTTTATAAAGGTGTTTTTATGTATGTTTAAAGTCCCTTTTAACCATTTTTTACTTTTACTACATGGTATGTAAGGAATATTTCTTTTGTTTATCATGTGAGGTACTTTTTGACTTTTCCGGCGAAAGTACGAGAAGATTGTTTTTTTAACTTATACAGCAAGAACAAATTTTTACGGTTTTATAACACATTATTTTCATGAAGCTTAATCTAAATTATTTCATGACTATTTTAAACAAAATTATTTTCTTATAAAATTTAATGACATTTTTTGAAAAGGAAATGATTTTGAAGAAGAAAGGATATTTTCCTCAAGAATTCATTTCAAGTGTTTATTCAAAACTACTTTCTATCTAAGATTATATTCTTTAATATGGTTGTGTTTCATGTATAATTTTTTGATTATTTACAAGGTTTTATTTTGTTTATGATGAAATTATATCCATTGTTTTATATGGATTATGTTATGATGGAATGATGTTTATGAAACCCATTTTATTTATTGGGTTAGAATGAATGATTTATGTTTATTTTGTGGCACACGAATGAATGATTTCATTATGAGATTGGTGGGACCTATATCTCCCTACAATGCATTGGGTAAAGATTTATATCTCATGAGATAGACATGGATGGAATGGAAAGTTAATCCAGTTCAGTGATACAAGACTAGAACGAGGAGTGAACTCGATTCAGAAAGGGACTTTGTCCACTAAGATGGTCTTGACACCAATACCTTGGATACTATGGAAATCATAACATGTGCTTAATGGTTTCCACAATTATATGTTTTATTCCCATTCTATTTTATCATGATTAATGTTCCATGATGATCTATGCCTTACGTACTTCCATGTTTTATGTCATTGCTTGAGATTTTGATGTTTAAACATTATGTTCATGTTTTTAAGTTCAAATGTATATGATTTGTTTTATTTTATCAATGATTACCCTTAATGAGCATTTGCGCTCACCCTTTATATGTTTTCTTTTCCCCAGGATATAAATAAAGGTTTTAGGTAAGAAAACAAAAATGAAAGATATTTATGGGAGATGTTGAAGATCTTTCACCAAGATTAGAAGATTATATTCTGAGTTTCCAAATACACTAAACTATTACGGTCCTTTGGTGTCTATTTTTGTTATGTATTTGGTATTCTGCAAAAGTAATGTAATGTGTATGTACGTCAAGTTTGGAGTCTCTATAGAAAACTCCACCAGATATGGGTCATCGATCATCAATATTTCCTACCCAATCAGCATCAGAATACTCGAATAGATCAATATTTCCCGAGCCATCGTACCTGATTCCAATTTTTTTTGCCTTTGATGTATTTGAGAATTATTTTTCCAGTAATCAAATGTGATTCTTTATGAGAACTCTAAAATCATTAACATAAAGTGACAACATAGATGATGTTGGGTCTTGAGGCTGTCAAATACTACAGACTTCTAATCAGCTTTCGAAACTCTTTCTGATCAACTTCCTTGCCTTCTCCATTTTTAGACAACTTGGTTCCCACTGAAATCGGTGTGGAAACTGGTTTCGAATTTTCCATGCCAAACTTCTTCAGAAGTTCCTTAGCAAACTTTTCTTGAGGCAGAAAAATGTGATTCTTCTTCTGTGAAATTTGTAGCCCAAGAAAGTACTTCATTTCTCCCAGCATGGGCATCTCAAATAACTTATTCATCTCCTCAAAAAAATTTTCACATGATCTTTCATCATTTCCAGCAAATATAATATCATCAACATAAACAATAACGATCAGTAAAAACTCCTGAAATTCCTTGATGTAGAGATTGTTGTCAACTCTCCCTTTATTAAAGTTCATATTCTTTAAGTAAGTATCTAATTTATAATACCATGCTATCAGAGCCTATTTTAGCCCATAAAAATCCTTCTTCAACCTACACACATAAATTTCATCCATTCCAATAACAAATCCACAAGGTTGATCAATGTAGACTTCCTCATCAAGGTCACCATTCAAAAATGCGAATTTTACATCCATTTGAAAGATTTTGTAACCTCGTTGTGCAACAATAGTATGAAAGATTCTGATGGTTTCTAGTCTTTCCACCGGAGCAAAGGTTTCATCAAAATCAATGCCTTCAATTTGTGAATACCCTTTACAAACCAATATTGATTTGTTTCTTATTACTTTACCTTATTCATTTAGCTTGTTCCAGAAAACCCACTTTGTACCAATGATGTTCTTGTTGTCCGGCTTGGGTACAAGTTCCCAAGTATCATTATTCTCTATCTGATCAAGCTCTTCATTCATTTCATGAACCCATTATGGATGATCAAATGCTTCATTTACATTATTCGGTTCAACTTTCGAATAAAGATATGTATGTGATATAGCATTCGTTGTTCTTCTTTTTTGAACCCTCTGATTTTTATCTCAAATAATGTTCTGAGCCTCCACTTGCTTCCTCAACCTAGGATGAGTTGTTTGAAATCCATCTTCATCACTTGATATTTCAGAGTCAGATTCATCTTCTTGAGTAGGATTAACACAGTCTGCAGTATTATCATAATTGTTAACAAAATCTTCTCTATCCTTCTCAAATTCCACATCAACATATGATTGCTTTTCTTTCTCAACATTTTCAACAAATTTTACATCTGAAGAATCAATAATTCTTCATGTTTCTTTGTTGAGATATCTATATCCTCTTTCTTCTGGAGTATAGCCAAGAAAAATTCCATCATCTCCTCTTTGCTCAAACTTTCCAAGGTTTCCACCTTTATTCTTTATAATGCATGGACTCCCAAAAACTCTTAAGTGTTTCAGACTTGGAGTTTTTCCATAGAACATTTCATAAGGAGTTATATTTGAGTTTGGTCTAAAGAAACATCGGTTCTGAATATACACAGCAGTGCTCATGGATTGCCTCCAATAATAATGAGAAAGACTATGCTCAAGCAGCATAGTTATCCCCATTTTCACCAAACTTCAATTCTTTCTTTCCGCAACCCCATTTTGTTGAGGTGTGTATGGTGAAC
The DNA here is from genome assembly GCA_963277665.1 of Viscum album. Lineage (NCBI taxonomy): Eukaryota > Viridiplantae > Streptophyta > Magnoliopsida > Santalales > Viscaceae > Viscum > Viscum album. The sequence continues at coordinate 600,802,322 of OY728155.1, read as the reverse complement.
TGAACTCATTCTGAATTCCATGCTTCTCAAGATAACATTCAAACTATTCATTCTTATACTCACCACCATTATCAGTTCTCAACTTCTTCACTGAATACCCACATTCCTTTTCTGCTTTCCTCCTGAAACTCTTAAACATTTTTAGAGCATCTGACTTATGTCTCATGTACATAACACAAGTAATGCGAGTAAAGTCATCAATGAAAGTAATGAAGTACTTATCCCCATTTTTTGATTGCTTGGTCATTGGTCCACATATATCGGAATGTATAAGTTCCAAGGGTTGTTTTGAACGAATTTAAACTCTCTTATGAAAAGAGTTTGTAATCTTCCCTTTTTCATAGATAGTACAACACCGATCTCTTCTTCTTAATAAATCAGGAATATCTCGAACACTGTCTCGCGTTGATAACTTACACATGTTTCTCTGACACATATGTCCCAACCTTTTATGCCATAACTGATTTTCATCCACCATGACCATGTAACAATAATTTTATACTTCACTAACTTGGAACAAGTTTCCTTTTGTACGTTGGCCTCTTGTAATTATATTTCCATAATTTTCATATTTCACAACAAACCCATATTTTCTGAATATAACTTTATTGCCCTCATTATAGATTTTTGAAACACTCAGGAGATTATGTTTCAACCCATCAACATATAATGTTTTCTTAGATTTCAATTTTTCTTTTTCGATGATGGCAGATCCAGCACCTTTGATTCTTAGAGATTCATCATTTCCAAATGTAATAGTTCCTTTTTTGAAGCCTTTCACATTCTTTAAAAAATTTAAGTCTCATGTCATATGAGAAGAACACCCACTATCAAGAATCCATGGACGTTCTCCTTTTGTAGATTTCAAAGCAGTTTCAACAACAAGAGCTTTTTGTACTTCATGTTCCTTCACTTTCTATTGCACTTCCTCAAATTTCCTAGACATGTCAATGTGTTTTGGCCAGACAACCATGTACTCTTTCTTTTCAGACTTATCAGACCTGTCCCTTTTAGATTTTAAAAACTCTATCTTTTGAGAATTATTAAGAATATTTTGTTGCTCTGGTAACACACTATTGCAGCCCTTGGCAAGATGTCCAGGTCGATCACATCTTTCACAAATAGTTTCAAGTGGTTGGAACCTATTCTCAACTTTCACACCAGTCTTCTCAGATATCTTCTGAAATTTATTTGGAGACTTTCTATTTTAAAATGATTGAATCCCCCTCAATACTTGTCTTTCAAAACATATGGAATAGTTTTAATGTTATTGGTTGAACCAACACATATTTTCCATGTGTCCAAATCCACCACAATACCAGAAATAACCATAAAAAGAATATTTGCCTCTGAAACTTCTATACGGACCAGATTTGTGAACAGGCTTATCAATAACCTTCTTAATAGAACTATGCTGACCATCAACCTTCATGTTTTCATTTGTAACTCCCTTTATCATTTCAGATTTAAGAGCACCATAATTATTAGAAATCTTTCTTGACTCATGATTTTTATGAACTTATGATTTTTCATCATTGCTGACTTTGATCACATACATGGTCTTTCCAGCCTTGTTTTTATCAGAACCAGTTATGTCTTTCATTTTGACCTTTGAAGGTAACTTTTGTGGATCCTTTTTTGGTTCATTCTTACTGTAACATCCACCAACTTCTGAGATAGAAATTTTGAAACTGACATTCATTTCTTTAGCTTTATGAAGTTTCTGTTGGACAACTTCCAACTCTTCTTATTTTGCCTTCAGCTTTACTTCAAGATGATCATTACGATTCTTTTTATTCTCAAGAGAATTTTTCAGATCATCAATCTCCTTTTACATCTTTATTTTCTCATCAGTAAAACCTTCTTGATTATTTAATGTGGAATTTTCATTTATCAGCGTTTTGTTTTCCTTATAAAGTCTTCTGATCTTCCTCAAGCATTCTTTTAAATATTCTTTCAGATGATATTCAAGTTGAGTTTCTTCTTCTTCTAAACTGTTTCTATTATACTCTTCATTATTCACTGCAGAAATAAAGGTATTCTCTCTAGTTTTTTCAGAAAATAATTTCTCAGATTCATCTTCGCTATCTTATTCATCTTCATCTTTAGATAAAAAGCTTCATCTTTTTTATTTGAATAACTTTTTATCCTTCCCATTTGAAAAATATTTATCTTTGTCATCTTGTTTCTTCCACAACCTTCTTGGCCATCTATCATCATCCTCACTATCTTCTTTTTTATTATTTTGAGGACAGTTAGCCACAAAGTGACCAATAGCTCCACACTCAAAACATTTCAAGGGAAGTTTACCCTTGTATTTCACTGTACCTCTTTTCACATTCTTAGAAAACAAGGATAAAATTTCATCAAAATTTTTACATACCTCATCTTCAGAATCAGATTCACCAGCATCATCTTCAATAAGAGTTTTCTTTGACTTCTTTCTCTTTATAGCCTTGAATGACATTTCTATATCAACTTTTATTTTTTCCTTCATAGTCTTCTCCCTTCTCATCTCATAAGTAATGATATTTCTATGTAAATCATCCAAAGATATTGTTTCAGGGCTTATCTTCTAATGAAGACACTTTAGCATCAAAATTGTCAGGCAGAATTCTCAAGATCTTTTCGACAACTATAGAATCCTCCAAAGTTTCACCAAGACATCTAATTGTACTGAAAATATCATTTATCCTGGTAAATAAATCCCCAACAGATTCAGATTCTCCCATTTTCAAGTCTTCATACTTCAGTCTCCAGATTTGTAGTTTAGCCTTTTTCACTTTAGTATTTCCTTCATATATGTTCTTCAGTTTGTCCCTGATTCCTTTGGATGTAGAAACACCTTTCACTCTTAAAAATTCACTCTCATAAAGAGATGAGAGTAACACATTTTTAGCTCTTCCATCACTCTCAAGATTCTTCTTATCGACAGGAGTAAGAGGAACCTTGTCCTCAATAGCAGTAAATCCATCTGTTGTAGTTTCAAGAACATTATATCAAAGAGACATAAGATAAGGCATCATTCTATCCTTCCAGATGTGATAGTTCTTTCCATCAAAAATCAAAATCCCCTTACTGTTCACGCAATCTAGATTCTTCATCACAACTTCTCTTCAACCACTTCAGCAAAGAATAAATGACGGGAACCTGCCCTTTGATACCAATTGAAGTTCCCAGTCAGGATCCAAGTATCACTAAGAGGGGGAGGGGGTGAATTAGTGATATCTTTTTCTTTTTATGTTTTCAGTTTTTGAAACAACCTTCACCTCCTATTAAAGAGTTTCTTCCCTGATGAACACACACAACCACAAGAACACAAGATTTACAAGGTTCAATACTCAAAAAGAGTAGCTACGTCCTTGGTATGGTACAGAAACAATCCAATACCACACAATCCACTAGAAAACAATCCTTTTATGTGGAATAAAACGAGTAGGATATACCATTACACTCGGGTAGCACTTCGAAAACAATCCAATAGTGAATGTGAACCCTCTTAGAAAAAGTAGGGTAATGTAATGATTTTGTGATTCTTAATGAACTTTCACAAATCAAATCTTTCAAAACAATTCTGCACTTTTCTACCCATAAGTTGGTAAGAAAATCCTGGTGCAGACAACTTGCGTGCCACTCCCTGCTTGTACGCCTCCCTGCTTGTGTGCCTCCCTGCTTCCGTGCCACCTGCTTGTGCGCCTCACTGCTTGCGTGCCACCTACTTGCGCACCACCTTTGGATTATACACAACCCACTTCTTGAAATCACCTCCCTAATTGCGTGCCTCTGGAAACTTGCACGACAAAACTTGAGTGGAAAAACTTGCACGACAAAACTTGCGTGACAAAACATTCCCGCCTTATAAATAACCCTCAACTTATGCGCCACTTCAACTTACGTGCTGCCCTCTACTACTTGCGCAATCAGAGCTCTAATTTTCTCTTAAGTGTTGAGAATTAAAAAAATGAGGAGGATAGTCATCTATTTATAGGCATTTTGGTGACTTGCGCGCCACATACACTTGCGCGCCGCTACCACACTTGCGTGCTGATCCAGCACTTGCGCGCCGCTTCAGCACTTGCGCGACACTTTCTTTCCTTTGTCATATCTTGATACGATGATGTTTGAAATATGACTTGCACGCCACTTACACTTGCGCACCAATACTTTCGCACTAATACTTGAGTGCAACTACTTGCGTGCCCCTACTTGACTTGCGCGACAATCTTTAACTTGCATGCCACTTTATTTCCTTTGTCATATCTTAATGGGATGATCTTGAAATATGAATTGCACGCCACTTACACCTGTGTTCCAATACTTGTGCGCCAATACTTGCACGCCCCTTTTGACTTGCGCACCAATCTTTTAACTTTCACGCCACTTTATTTTCTTTGTCATATTTTGATGGTATGATCTTGAAATATGAATTGTGCGCCACTTACACTTGCGCACCAATACTTTTGTGCCAATACTTGCGTTCCACTACTTGCACGCCACTTTCTTTCCTTTTCCAAAATCACTTCTTTACTCTCTATACTCTTCATAAGGATTGCATCACAAGTTCTCCAAATTTATGATATTTGTGAAATACAAATCAGCAAAGCATTATCATAGTTTACAAGTCCTTTAAAAAGTGAATTTATTTAGCTTCTTTTACAACAAAATACAACACTTTATAACAAAAAACTTTTCTTACTTCATTATCCATCCAACTTGGTCCCAACATGCATAAAAACATTTTTGCTTAAGAATGGTGTGCTCCTCAATCAGATAAAAATTAATAACCTCAAAAAAACCTCTTACTTTGGGAATTTAACACTTGGGATTTCAGAATCAATGATTTTCATCCCTCTTTTCCCCATTTGCAGCATTGTTTCAACTTGATTCATATCTAGATTTCTATTTAGAATCATGTTTTTGAGGAAAAGAGAGGCATATTTTGATCTTCAAAAATTGGTGAACACCCACCCAATATGTGTAATGATATTTCAGGCCACCAATACATCTTCCCATAATGTCATTTTATCCACCCAAGCAGTAATAAATATGGCACAACATTCAATTCAGCTCAAACAGATTCTTCAAAAAAGCAAAATACAACCCATCTTCTCCCTCCACCACACTTGAGTTCAACAATAATCATGAATTTAACTTATAGATAAGGTTGGAAAGGGATAAATGGCTTGTAATGTGGCTTCCTAACAAGGTATTTCATGGATACTAGGTGCTTAAATAAGTTCAAATGAAAAGGTAGTCCAAAATAAGAGTTGAATGAAAAAGGGCTTTCAAAGTGATGCATCAATCATACTTAACACATTCCATGAATTCTAACAGCTTTGAAAAAGAAAAACATAACAATTTATGGATCAAAAAACATGTCTCAAGACTCTCAAGAAAAATAGAAATATAAGAATATGTCAAAAAGTTTTAGAAACCTCTTAGGTTGGGCATGATTTTCAATTTGGACAGCACTGGTGCACATGAGTTTCACAATCAATCAAACTTCATCAAATGAAAATATTAGAAATCAGAAATAGAACCCATTCAAAAATCATTTAAATCCTAAAATATTAAAATAAATCAATGTTCCATAAATACCAATATGGTTTAAGTTTTAAAAAGTATTCAATTGAACTCAAGATTACTAAAAACACCCCAAAAAATGAAAAAAGAAAAAAAGAAAAAAAAAACAATATAAAATAAAATGAAAGAACAAAAAAATTCCTAAAAACAAGTTGAAATACCTACCCCAAACTTACTCCATTTACTACCCCTTTTAATCTCAAATCAGGTCAAGAAAAATTTCACACAGAATTTATATTGGGTAACAAACAAAATAAATAAAAGTAAAGATACAACCTGATTTATTTTTAGTGGTATCCTTGAGTTAAGCTCCTAGATGCTACCACTTTAAAACTAAAAAAAAGAAATGAAAAGACATAAGAAAAAAATAAATAAAAAGAAATAGAAAGGGTATAACAAAAAAGTATAATTCTTGGTTTTACCCCCTAAGCGGGTGCTAGGTTTTTACTTCCCCTAGTCAGGCAATTGTAGTGGATTATCCCTAATCAGAAGGTGGATGTTGTTTTTTTGAGATAAACCACCACATGTGAATTTTTCTAGTGTCCATCAGTAGACACCAATAATGGAGAACCCCAAATAAGATAAGAAAGTTCCCATACCCCAATAAAGAATAAAGATAGAATTTGAGTTCAGGAGTGGGAGGGAAAAGAAAATAGGGGTTATCCCTATTAACTTCAGTGGTGTCCTCCTCCAAATGGTATAAAATTTGTTGTAGAAAAGGCAGTCGCACCACATGATTATCCAGATCCTCTTCCTCGATCACCGCCACTTGGGTAGTATCTTTCATATCATCTAAGGTCTGCTCCATTTATGCTGTATCAGAAATTTCAGGAAAGGAGAAGTTAGAAAACAATCTAGTTTGAATAAAATTAATACATGATGAATCAATAAATAAATATTCCCTTTCAAGTAAGTCAGATTAAAAATTTATCTCTTTTGGAAGGACCATTGGAAACTCCATATCAGTAGGTAAATTTTCTTCATCATCTTACAAAGAAAAAGTGAGGTCAAATGGTGTTGATTTTTCAATATCAAAGATGGGAAGATCAAGTTTCAGGTTATCTTTAACAAAGTGATTCCAAGATTCTTCCAAAAAATATTGATCTCCCATAAGTGAATCAGCTAGCATGTGTATATCAGGGACCTCCTCAAGCAATGTTTGAGTATGGGATGATATGATTAATTCCTTTAAAATCTCCTTCTCACCGGTCTTAGGTTCTTTAACATAAAAAATGATTGGTGAAATCTCTTCCACCACTTGTTTGGTTCAGTTTCTGGTTCAGGATCAGGTTTGGCTTTAGGTTCGGGTTACTGCACCATTGAACAAATATATTCTTCAACCATTTCATATTTTACCTTCAATTTTTTATTTCTTATTTAAGTTATTGAATTTGGGATTCGGGATAATATTGAACTTCTTTATGCACCTTTGATTGGTCAGTCCATGCATAATAATTTGAATTGAAATTCATCGTGAACAAATATATTTTTTTAGTTTTTGAAATTTATGATTTTTGTGTTTTTTAAATTAAAGTAAGAAAAATAATATACAATATGTGATTAAAAATAGTGATCAAAGACCACTTGGATCCCCGGAAACAGTGCCAATTTGATGAAGAGTTGTCGTGCGCGCTCTCAAAAATATTTATACTAAGTGCAGCACAATAGTTGACCTAGGTCGATCTCTTGATGATCCTTTTGCAGTCAATCAATCACTACTTATAATTCAATATATATATATATATATATATGAAATATAATAACCAGAAATGTATATTTGATAAATGATAATGACATACTAAAATTAAATATGCAGATGCAATGCAAACCGAATGAATGCAAACAGAATGATGTTAGAAGAAAGGATACATTCCCGAGTGCATCACCCAGAGTGAGCCTTCATCGTCTCATTATTAGTTTCTAATTTACTTAATGAATACACTCCGTCATTTGTGTGAGAATCCTCCTCTGAATATGGTTGTGAATATATGGTACTCTCAACAATCGCCAAGAGACCACACATCCACCTCCTCGATCGAGGGAAAATATTGCAGAAATGAAAGCTAAACCTCGGGTGGAAAGTGGAGACATAAAGGCACCTTGCCCACTAAGATTCCCCTTGGTCTAACTCTAAGAAAATAAGAAACATTAAGAATGAATTTTCAAGGACATGGGTCCATCATTGGATTACTCTCTCAGGAACTTCCTCGGCTAAGCTACTCATGATCACGAGCATAAGAGTTCACAGTGAAAAGAAAACGGGGAGAGAAAACAAAAGAGAGAAAGAATAAGAGTGAAAGAAGAACACTAAATATGTAATGAAATTACAGAATGAAAATAAAACAAAACACAATACTAAACTACATAAAATGGCCAACAAACGCTATTCCTAAGTTTCCAACCAATTGAATGAATAATAAACACTCTTTTATAGGGAGAGGGGGTGAAAATTTGGCTCCAAAATTCTTTACTAAATGTAGGCGCATGAATGACCTCCTTAATGACAGAATTGGGAAATTGTTTCTTCTTTAAAGTTGTGAGTATATCTCTCCTATGTATAACCAAAAAATTTGAGCATCATTGGACACGTGGGGAGAGAGATATAGCCAATGTACTTCAGATATTTAATTATTACAAATAGACTCTTCATCTTCCAATGCACCGAGTTCCAACACATTAATGACCTTGAAAATAAAGGATCATGTGCAGACATGTTAATGAAACTTGTTCCTACTGATTTATTGTTTCTACATGTAAAATTTCAGCTCAAATGGTTTTTCCATTTATGATATATGGTCCCAACAATAAAATTATCCAGTTATGTGCATAGTTTTCAAGGCCTGACTTGTGAACTGGATTTGATCTTCCGAATGATGGATTAATCTTTAGGTCCAGAAAGATAAAATGAATCCCATAGAACATAGAAACCTATAAAAGAATAATTTTTTCAATTTAGATCAGTTTAGAAAAAGTTATGTCCGAAACATTAAAATAAATTAAAACTTTCTAAATCCAAAATAAGCCATTTTTTCAATTAAGCTCAAAAATACCCCTAAAACATAAAATGTGACAATTGACATTGAAATAAAACATTTTTTGGATTAAAAAATTGAAATTCAGAATAAAATAATTGAAAATATTTTTTATATCAATTCCCTCACACTTAAACATTGCACTCCTGGGCAATAATCTTATAGCAAGGTCAAAACAAACTTCTCAAAGCATAAATGACAACACAACAAAAATATCATATCAAAGAAAATATCATGCCTCATACATGGATAAAAATTTCAGAACTCATCAAAAATTATATGAATCCATTCAATCTCATGTTAATCCTCACATACATGTCAGACCTACCTCCCAAGAAAAAATATTTCTCTCTTCACTCAAGGATATTTAATGTGGAGTTTTTCTCATTCTCAAAATATGTGTGATCTCTATAGGCTTGCTATCCTACTATTATCTCCACTTCATAGATTCAAAAAATGTGCCAGTCATGAGGTCTTTTTCATGGGTTGTTCTGAGGATGAGGGTTTTCATGTTTAAAATGTAAAAACATCTAAGGTAGAATGAGGAGGGTTATTCTCTAAAGTGAAGTAAATTCATGAAAACAGTTTTGCTCAAAAATGGTGTGCTCCTCAATCAGCTAAAAAATTAATAACCTAAAAAAACCTCTTCCTTTGGGAAGTTCACACATGAGATTTCAGAATCAATTATTTTCATCCCTCTTTTCCCCATTTTCATCATTGTTTCATCTTGAATCCAGATCTAGATTTCTCTTTAAAATCATGTTTTTAAGGAAAAGAGAGGAAGATTTTGATCTTCAAAAATTGGTGAACACCCACCCCATATGTGTACTGATATTTGGGGACACCCATCCATATTCCCATAATGACATTTCTTCCACCCAAGCAGTAATAAATATGTCACAACATTCAATTCAGCTCAAACAGATTCTTCAAGAAATCAAAATACATCCCATATTCTCCCTCCCCCACACTTGAGTTCAACAATAATCATGAATTTAAATTATAGAGAAGGTCGGAAATGGAAAAATGTCTTGTAATGTGGCTGAATAACAAGGTATTTCATGGATAATAGGGGATTAAATAATGTCAAATGAAATGTTAGGCCAAAATAAGTGTTGAATGAAAAAAGGGTTTTCAAAGTGACGCCTCAATCATACTTAACACATTCCATGAACTCTAAAATCTTTGAAAAAGAGAAAAATAGAAAGTTCTAGATCACGCAACATGTATCAAGACTCTCAATAAAAATATAAATATAAGAATATGTAAAAAAGGTTTAGAAACCTCTCGGGTTGGGCATGATTTTTAATTTGGATAACACTGGTGCACATGAGTTTCATAATCAATCAAACTTCATCAAATGAAAAGATCAGAAATCAGAAATAGAACCCATTTAGAAATCATTTAAATCCTCAAATATTAAAATCAAGAAATGTTACATAAATACCAAGATTTTTTGAATTTTACAAAGTATTAAATTCAACTCATGATTCCTAAAAACACACCAAAAAAATGAAAAAAGAAAAAAAGAAAAAAAGAAAAAAACAACATAAAATAAAATAAAAGCACATAAAAAATTCCTAAAATGAAGTTGTAATACCCCCCACACTTAATCTATTTACTACCCCTTTTATTCTCAAATCAGGTCAAGAAAAATTTCACACACAATTTATATTTGGTAGTAAATAAAATAAAGAAAAGGAAAGACACAACCTCATTTATTTTTTAGTGGAAGCCTTGAGCTAAGATCCTAGATGCTACCACTTTAAAACTACAAGAAAGAAATGAAAAGACATAAGAAATAAATAAATAAAAAGAAATAGTAAGGGGATAACAAAAAAAGGATAATGCTTGGTTTGACCCCCCAAGCGGGTGCTAGGTTTTTACTCCCCCTAGTAAGACAGTTGCATTGGATTATCCCCAATCAAAATGTGGATGTGTTTTTTTTTGAGATAAACCGCCACATGTGACTTTTTCCAGTGTCCATCAGTAGATACCAAGAATGGGGAACCCCAAATAAGATAATAAAGTTCCCATACCACAAGAAAGAATAAAGATATAATTTGAGTTCAGGAGTGGGAGGGAAAAGAAAATTGGGGTGCTCCCTATTAACTTCAGTGGTGTCCTCCTCCAAATGGTATAAGATTGGTTGTAGAGAAGGTAGTCATAACAAATGATTATCCAGCTCCTCTTCCTTGATCACCACCACTTGGGTAGTCTCTTTTGTTTCATCCAAGGTCTATTCCATTTGTGTTGTATCAGAAATTTCACGAATGGAGAAGTCAAAAAACAATTCAGTTTGAATAAAATTAAAACATGATGAATCAATAAAGAAATCTTACCTTTTAAGTAAGTCATCTTGGAAATTGATCTCTTCTGGAAGGAAAATTGGCAACTCCATCTCAGTAGGTGCATTTTCTTCATCATATTCTAAAGAAAAAGTGAGGTCAAACGGTGTTGATTTTTCAATATCAAAGATGGGAAGATCAAGTTTTATGTTATCTTCAACAAATTGATTCTAGGATTCTTACAAAAATTGTTGATATCCCATAAGTGAATCAGTTGGCATGTGTACATCAGGGACCTCCTCGAGCAATGGTTGAGTATGGGATGATATGATTAATTCTTTTAGAATCTTATTATCACCAGTCCCAGGTTCTTTAACATAAAAAATGATTTGGTGAAATCTCTTCCACCACTCATTTTGGATCAGGTTTTGGTTTAAGATCATGTTTGAGTTTAGGTTCAGGTTGCTGCACCATTGAACAAATATATTCTTCAACAATTTCAGCTTTTAACTTCAGTTTTTTATTTATTATTTAAGTTCTTGAATTTTGGATTCAAGATCACATTGAACTTCTTTATTCACCTATGATTGGTCAGTCCATGCATAATAATTTGAACTGAAATTCATCGTGAACAAAGATATTTTTTTAGTTTTTGAAATTTATGATTTTTTTGTGTTTTTTAAATGAATGGAAGAAAAATAATTTACAATATGTGAATAAAAATAGTGAGTGAAGACCACTTGGCTCCCCAGAAATGACACCAATTTGTTTAAGCGTTGTCGTGCATGCTCTCAATAATATTTATAGTAAGTGCAAAACAGTAGCTGACCTAGGTTGATCTCTTGAGGAGCCTTTTGCAGTCAATCACTCACTACTTATAATTAAATATATATATATATATATGAAATATAATAACCAGAAATGTATATTTGATAAATGATAATGGAATACTAAAATTAAATATGTAGATGCAATGCAAACAGAATGAATGCAAATATAATGATGTTAGAAGAAAGGAGACATTCCCGAGAGCATCACCTAGAGTGAACCTTCATCATCTCATTATTAGTTTATAATTTACTTAATTAACACACTCCATAATATGTGTGAGCATCCTCATTTTCATATGGTTGTGAATATGTGGTACTCTTAGTGATCGCTGAGGGACCACACATCGACCTCCTCGATCGAGGGAAAATATTACAGAAATGAAAGTTAAACCTCGGCTGGCAAGTGGAGACACAAAGGTGCCTTTCCCAATAAGACCTCCTCGGTCTAACTCTAAAAAAATAAGAAAAATTAAGAATAAATGTTCAAAGACTTGGGCTCACCACTGGATTACTTCCCCAAGAACTTCCTTGGGTTAGCTACTCATGATCACGGGCATAAGAGTTCACAGTGCAAAGAAAACGGGGAGAGAAAACAAAAGAGAGAAAGAATAAGAGTGAAATAAGAACACTTAAATAAAAATATGTAATGAAATTAAAGAATGAAAATAAAATAAAACACAAGAATAAACTACATAAAATGTTCAAAAAAGGCTATTCCTAAGTTTCCAACCATTTGGAATGAAGAATAAACACTATTTTATAGGGAGAGGGGGTGAAAATTGGGCTCCAAAATTATTCTCTGAATGTAGGTATATGAATGAACTCCTTAATGACATAATTGGAAAATTTTTCCTTATTAAAAGTTGTGATTATATCTCTCCTCTATCGAACCAAAAAATTTGAGAATCATTGGACCCGTGGAGAGAGATATATAGCCAATATACTCCGGATATTTAATTCTTCCAAACAAACTCTTTGTCTTCCAATGCATCGAGTTCCAACGCATTAATTACCTTGAAAATGAAAGTATCATGCACGTCCATCTTAATGAAACTCGTTCCTCTGGATTTAATGTTTATCCATGTAAAATTTAAGCTCAAATGGTTTTTCCATTTATGATATATGAGCCCAACAATAAAGTTTTCCAGTTCTATGCACAGTTTTCGAGGCCTGACTTGTGAGCTGGATTTGATCTTCCAAATGATAGATTAAGCTTTGGGACCTGAAGGTTAAAATGAATCCCATCGAACATAAAAACCTATAAAAGAAGAATTTTGAAATTTGGACCAGTTTAGAAAAAGTTATGGCCAAAACATTAAAAAAAATTAAAACTATTTAAATCCAAAATAAGCTATTTTTCCAATTAAGCTCAAAAATACTTCTAAAACATAAAATGTGACAATTGACATTGAAATAACACATTTTTGGGATTAAATAATTGAAATTCAGAATAAAATAATTGAAAATATTTTTTATATCAATAATTGTAATAATATATATTTATGTACTTAAATTAATATTGATTTATATATGTATATACATATGTACTTATACCTAAAGATATGTGTTGGTTGGAGTGAGTATATCAATATGAGGGTGAATTGAGTACCTAATAAAATTTCTATTAAAAAATGGATTTAAATAAATTCCCCCAATTTGAATAAAACATCCCAATTTACCAAAATAGTAGTTTGATATTAGTTTTGATCTTTTAGAAGGTTTCTCAAAATACTGATTAGGTCTCAGGTAAAAAAATTTACTATATTATTTTATCCTTGGAAAACAAATCACTTAATCAAATTATTATATAACACTAATTAAGATAAACTACCAAAGTTTTAGTTTTGTTTTCTAGTTTAAAATAAACATGGTTTTAAAGAAAAGAAATATGGTTAAACAAAACATGCAGTGGAATTTGAATACAAGAGGTTCAGTCTAAAGATGAGACTTTGTCCTCTCAAATTGACAATCATCTACTTATAAATAGTTTATATAAAATAAAGTTTGATCCACAATCTGGATCAGGTTTTAAAATAATATAAAAACTGTCTAGGCCACACATGACCTCTTCCACAGTAATCGTGAGAGTATAAAAAAAATAAATAGGTCACAACCAAACCTCTACCACAACACGTGGGAAACAAGAATACAAGGTGTTATGAAGATATCTATCAGGGGTGTAATTCTGGATCGGTGGCCTGAAAGGCCATCCGGCTGAGTCCGAAAGCCGGAGCAGCCTGACCCGGCAAAGCCTGGGCCTGGCTTGGGTAGATGGTTTGTCGGGCTGGGCCTGGGCTTATGCAAGTAGGCCTGCTGGTTGGGATGACTCGAAAAAGCCTGGACCGCAGGCCCGTAAAAGCCCGCCCGTTCTAAAAAAAATAATGGGAAACCACTGGTAGGGAGACTCGAACCCCCTACCACATGTTTCTAAGGCCGTGTCTGGTTTAAAATAACCAGAATATATATATATATATATATATATATGTGTGTGTGTATCTTTATATATATACATACATATATATGTATGAATATATATATATATATGTATATATCTATCTATATATTTATTTATATATAATTATATATCAACGATTTAACATAATATATATAATAACTCATATATTAATGAAAAAAAAACTCACCCACTAATGTTCACACATGCCCCCTCCTACCTTATTTTTTTAATTATGTTGCAAATTGCATATATTATATATACACATATAAATCTATTTAGAAAAAAGAGTTAACTTGACCACTACTATGCACCTCTCAATAATTTTATTTTACAACTTTCACATATTATACACACACACACACACACACACATATATATATATTCACATGTATAAATCTATTTAGGAAAAATAATTAACACACTCACTCACTACTGCACACCCTTCATTCATTTTTTTAAAACTTGCACATATTTATATATATACATATTTTTTTTAAATAAAACATTTAAAAAAATGTTTTAAAATAAACGATGTAACATCCCCCACATTATTATTTTTTTGTATGTTGCAACTTTCATATATTATATATATTATATAAATCAATTTACAAAAAAATAACTCACCCACTCCTGCGCACCCCTCATTAATTTTTTTACAACTTGAACATATTATATATATATTCACATTATAAATCTATTTAGGAAAAAATAACACACCCACCCACTCCTGTGCACCCCTAACCCCACATTATCATTTTTATAACTTGCACATATTATATATATATTAACATAAATAAATATATTTTAAAAAATTAAAACATTAAAAAAATGTTTAAAAAAGTTAAAAAAACATTTTAAAATAAATTTTTAATATACACTTTTAAAAATTAATATTTAGAAAAAAAATAATTTAAAAAAACATTTACAAAAAACATCAATCTATTTAGAAAAAAATTAAAACACTCACCCCTACTGCGCACCCCCAACCCCTCGTTAATTTTTTTTATAAGTTGCACATATTATATATATATATTAAAATATATAAATATATTTTTAAAAAATAAAACATTAAAAAAATGTTTTAAAAAAGTTAAAAAACATTTTAAAATAAACATTTAATATAAACATTTAAAAATTAATGTTTAGAAAAAAACATTATTTAAAAAAATATTTACAAAAACATAAATCTATTTAGAAAAAAAAATTAACACACCCCTCATTAGTTTTTTTACAACTTGCACATATTATATATATATACACTCTCACATATATAAATCTATTTAGAAAAAAACAACACACCCCCAACATCTAATTAATTTTCTTTTTTACAACTTGCACATATTATTATGAATGTTTTTATTATGATAAATTATATTTATTTAAAAATTAAAATCACCACAAATTCTTTTCTTAATCGTACATTTTCAAATAAATTATTACATTTTAATTATTTTCTGAATTGGCCTATATTTTATATTTTTATTAAATTAAAGAAAATATTATAATTATAATAAACATGTGACATTAGGGTTGAGGGTTTTTGTGAAGCAAGTGATCAATTTAAAATATGTCAAATGAATAAAAATTAAATTAAAAATGTTTCAGTTGTAAAATGTAACTATTGATAAAAAAGAAAATAAATATTTTTTAAAAAATGTAAAATGTTTTAAAAAACTAAAAAATGTTAAAAAAATGTTTTAAAAAATATTTTAAATGAAATGTGAAAAAATAATTTAAAAAATGGATGCTAAAAAATAGGTTTAAAAAAATGTTTTTAAAAACTCTTTAAAAAAACGTTTAAAAAAAATTAAAAAAATGTTTTAAAAAACATTAATTTTTTTTTTAAAATAATCTTTTAAAAATTAACGTTCAGGAAAAAACTTTAAAAAACATATTTTTTTAATGTGTTATATATTTTATTTTAAAAATAATAAAAGCCCACAAATTCTGGCACGTGGCCCGGCCTGGCCCGAAGGTTTGGACTGGCCTGAGGCCAGGCTCAGACTACCTCATGGGGTTGTTCGGGACAACCCGATCGAACCTGAATAGTGGTCCGCGGCCCAGCCCAAATAGTGGTCCGCGGCCTGCCTCGACCCGGTCTGGGCCGAGCCAAAATTACAACCTTAATATATATGTATCTTCTAGTCTAAAGAAGGAGACAATGTGGGCTAAAATAAAATAGAGTAAGCCATACACTACTTGTAATGTAAATATAAATAAACATAGAAAATAAGGGTGTAAGGGAATAATGTTTCTTGGTTTATTAGGATCTGTAGCTTTTGAATCCTTGAAAGTGATTTGAACAGAGGCTTGATTCAGATTTTCATAAATCTACTGTAGAACATAGTGTCATAGACTCTTTTTTCTTGATTGCTGTAAGGCAATTGATTTAAGATGTGCTTCTACTTCCTCAGTCGAGTGTAAGCATGATGTAATAGTAAGATCTTCTAGTTCTTACAGTAAAATCCATCTCACTCCATGTGTGCAACTATCTAAATGTATTTCAACATATACCATGCACAACAGAGTCTGCTTCCTCTTTTAACTACAATAGAAACAATATAGAGAGTCATCCAAATCCTCTGTGCTCATCATACTACATGTCTGACACATACATCAATGCATTATGTTGAACAATTAAGATAAAATCATTAAAATAATCAATGACATTCAATTCGATAAAGTATATTTAAAAAAAATGAAATCAAAATAAATAATTAAAGGGATACTGACAGTGAGTATTTATAATAGTGACACTTCTGACGATGTCTAAGTCTAGAAGTGACTTATAGTCTGGTGGTGAGACATTGGAATGGTGTGTCCTTGGAACAATGACACTTTCTTGGTGGTGTGTTAGGATGGTGGTGTGTAAGGCTAGTGGTGTGTCATCCCAACACTTTGTCAATTTTTTTTCTAGCAGCATTAATTCCTTAATGGAGTCTCAAGGTGACAGTGACACTTTGTCTGGAAGTGTCTCATACTTTGTCAAATTTCAATCTCAGTGTCGACTCATAGGTGACAACGACTCATCCTTGGTAGTGAGTCTTTGTTGGCGGTGACTCATACTTAGGAAATTTTTTCCACCTGTCTCATATTATAAAATACTGATAGAAAGACATGAAGTGTATTAGTATCAATATAAATATGAATTTGTGATCATGAAAACAAGGGTGATGGTCACCTTAATAGAGGTTCCAACAATATCTCCATTTTTTATGATTACAAATCATGGAATTTTATATTCATGGAATCAAAGTAAATCATGACAGTTTAGAAATATGGTATCAAATATAAAGAAAGAGTCAAAGAAACAAATTGAAACACATAGTATCAAAGGTAACACATAACAGTGTGGCATTAAAGGAAAATAAAGAGAAGAGAAGAACTATAAAGGTAAATTCCATAGATCTTCTACTCCTTTTGGGATTAAAAAAAATGCACAATAAAATAGAAACAGTAACGAAATAAGAATAAAATAAGAAATGCAAGAGAAATAGATTAAGAATATAATTATAATTATGATAAAGTAAGTAAATTAAAATACAACCAAAAAAGTGTTCATCAAAAATCTACATAAAAAAAATCCCATCAAAGACACTAAGTCCAATCAACAATCTTTGGGATTTTCTAAAGGGTACAATTTTTCTTTTACCTTATCCTTGGATGAGGTAGAAGCAACGATGATAGAGGTTTTAACAACATATCCTAAAGTAAATAGAGGAATGGTTGAGGGTACTGAGGGGATAACAGAAGGAACATCGGTAATAGCTGAAGGAGGTCAAGGATCATAAATGAGGATCAACAGAAGGTGTTATACTGACTACCTTTGATTTAGAACAAGGGAATGGAACTTAGGTAGGAAAGGTGCATGAGGGTTTATAGACACTCTAGGTCAGAAGTACTTATGGGTAGTTGCAAGAAGAGTGACATGGTAAGTAACAGGGACAACCACATGAGCTACAACAATAGTACTATGCACATGTAGAAAAGGATTTATAAGGTGTATGAATTCTATAATAATTTGACCACCTCATTCCATATCACTAAAAAAGTCTTGATTTTCTTCCATAAACCATTGTAACACATGAGTTAAAACTTTCAACTGGTTGAATTGTTCCTTAAAAGCTTAAGTCATAGGAGGCATCCACAAATTCTCAGGCAAAAACTTGAAATTGGAATCCATATCATGCTTAGTATAGATCCTTGAGAGATAATAATTTATGGATTTGGTTATTGTCTCCCTATCAAACTTCATGTCACGTGCGTAGGCTGTTATCAACTTGAGAACATGATCACTGTTATAATTTATGATACTTAAGGTTTCTTGAGGTTGATCCAAAACAACACTTGAAGAACTAGTAAAAACAATAATGAGCTCTTCTATAACCACTGAATGAATCAACTAAACATCAAAGATAGATGGAGGAGTAGTAGAACTAGATGCCATAGATGTAAGTTTTTCAACTCTCTCAAGAAAGACATTCATACTTTCTACAAAAGTAAACTGCATCCCTTCCACAATAGATCTCAAAGACTCCAGTACACTAGAAAGTCTTTTATTAACAATATCCACTTCTTGGATATAGTGCACCATCTTTGGTTGAATGCGGTGAATAACCAACTCAAATAGAGATCTACAATCTTGTTCACTGATCCTATTAATAAGTGGTTCTTGATTTTTTAAAAACTTACCAAAATATGAAATGATCTTTTCTCTGAACTAATCTAAGTCACCCTTGATGACTAAATCAATATGAATAGGCTAGATAATAAGAGCGAGTTATCTCATATAAGAAAACCTTTCTAAAAAATCATCAACATTAATTTGAGAAAGAACCGATCCTTTATGATCTATCTCTTCTCGAATGGAAGGTTCACCATTCTTTGGTGAACTACCAACCTTACCAGAAACAATTTCATTCCTATGACATGGGATCAATCCATCTATAAAAAGGATTTCTAGGAGGATTAACCACTAATGAAACAACAACCGTAGATACCACTACAACAGGGACACTAACAGAGGTCCAAACTGTTCTCTGTTCAATAGAAGATGCATCGACCACATGTTCATCAACTAAAGTTTTATCTAAAGTAGAAACATATTTCAACTGATCATCAACACCCTGTTCAAAAAACAGACTCATTTACTATCTTTTCAGCCACATCCTACTCAACAACATCAATAATCTCATCTTCTCAACAATGACTAGATCTGACTATGTTTGATCACCAACAACAGATACATTATCAATAGTGGAAACAAATTAATCACTTAGGGATTGATCCCCTCAACTAATGAATCTACTTCTCTTCTAGAAGGCATATTTACTTCACCAAAAAACTAGTCATTTCTTCTGATCTAGAAATAGAACCTTCAGGAGAAACAAGTAAAACTTGAGGAGTCTCAACACCCTCTTTTCTAATTTTCCCATTAGAACCATCAAGATCCAAATCATCATCATAATCATCATTATTTCCATTAAAATTGTCATCACTAGTTCCTTTACCATTTTCATCATCATCGTCATCATCATCACTATCAACATCATCACCATTTTCATCATCAGACTTAGAACTGCTTTTAAAATACTCTTCTCTAGAGACTTTGATCTCTTCCTCATCATTTTTCAATAAATTCTCTCTCTTAGGTAGAGTCCTAGGAGGACTAAAAGCTCTAAAAGTTATACAATGAGAACTAAGAGATAGATTAGGGTCACTACCCTCATCCACTGGATATTCCTCTTCTTCTTTTCCACTAATAGATGCTTCTTCATTCTCATCAGAATACTAAATAATTTCATCAGGTTCTAAAATAGGGTCAACCAAATCTCTTGGTCTTAAAGGATGATCAAAAGGGTTAAAATCATCATATAATGTTTTATTATCAGTTACCCACTACTTTTTTCAAGGGTTCTAACTGATATTCACCATCCTGTAGATTATTCTAGCAATAAAAAATCCACCACATCCCACTATAGCTTCTTCATTTTCATTAACTAAACCTATGAATTTATGAATAGAATAAATCATATTAAGATAAATCAAACAATTAGATCTTGAGGATGTATTTTTCATTTCCATCATATGGATTATAAGATATATTTAAAGGTTTATCTTCTATCATCTTTTCATAAGACAAATCAAATAGACATCTTGATAACTTAGAGTAGAAAAGTCACCCTTCCTTTGGCATAACAAGTGCTTGATGAATTTAAAAAGAAATTTGAATTCTCCATCCAACTTAGAATCAATTGGATTTAAAACTATTTCATCTCTAGTTAACTTAGTAATGGATCCCTCATAAATAAAATTATTACCATCACCTAGGATGGTTTCTTGATAATCATTAAATAAACCCTCATGTCAAACTTTTAAACACATTTCCCATTGCTTTGAATAGAAGACAATTTTGTGACCTTTAACATGGCTTCTTATCTAGTACTCTTCTTATTCTTTAAAACCAAACTTGACATACTGTTAGAACTCATACACCAACCTTGGATAAAATGTCACTTATTTGAAGAGAAAAAATCCATCCATCCTTGGTTCTGTAAAAAATTATGCACTAAAGATCTACCAAAAAGTATCCATTCTACGTCAAATTCCTTTTTGGGTGCTACAACCCATTTTTCTAGCTCAAGATTCACTGGTTCAACTACAGTAGAACTACTCGAATCCCCTATCTGTTTATTCATAGAACATGAATCATCTAGAGAAGACTCTTATGGTTGGTTAACTTTGGCCATGGACGTCAGCTCAGTTACCTCGACCAAATACAAAAGGAAGGTTGAAAGGTTTGGTGAAGAAGATCACATGGGGATCAAGTGAAAAAGGTGTGACGAAATAAGTGCATTAAAACTAAAAAAAGTACCATATTTATAATTTGGTATTTTCAGGGATCCAAAAAATCAAAATCTGGATAAAAAAATGAATTGAGTGACAAAATAAACCAAAAATAAAATAAAAATAAAACTGGCGGTTCAAAAACTGAGAATTGAAAATTTTGAAAAAGGAATGAAACATCCCAATGGTGAGAAATCATAATAGTGATAAGTCCAATTGTGGGAAGTACAACAGTGAGAAGTAAAATGGTGAGAATTACAATGGTGATAAGTCCAATGGTGAGAAGTACAATAGTGATAAGTCTGATGTTCCAATGGTGAGAAGTCCAATAGGGAGAAGTCCAATGGTGATACATTCACAGTGGTGAGACATTCATAATGGTGAGACATTCAAAACAGTGATACATTCATAATGGAGAGTCCCATTAAATTAAACTTAACTAAAATTAATCACACCTAACTCATGTTTGATGTAATTCATTCTCTCAGAATCAAAGGTTTAATGAATAAATCAACAAGCTGATGTTCTATACCAATGTATTCATGAGTGATATCACCATTTTGAAAATAATCTCTCAAAAAGTGATGTATTACATCAATATGTTTTGTTCTATAATGTGATATAGGATTCATAGAAATATTTATAGCACTTGTATTATCATAGTTTATAGGGACATGTCAGAATTGATATCCATATTCTAGTCATTTTTGTTTCATCCACAAAATTTGTGCACATCAGCTACCTGCAGCTATTTATTCAGCTTTAGCAGTAGACAATGCAATTTTTTTTCTTACTACACCACGAAATTAGAGACTTTCCTAGAAAGTGACATGTTCTAGAGGTTCTTTTTCTGTCTAACTTACATCCACCAAAATCAGCATCAAAATAAATAACTAAATAAAATATTTTTACTCTTGGGTAAACAAATCTTAAATTGGTAGTATATTTGAGGAATTTGAAAATTATTTTTACAAAAACCAAGTGTGATACTTTTGTATTATCTTGAAAATGAGAACACATACACACACTAAACATAATATCAGGTAAACTAGCAGTAAGTTAAATAAGACTTCCAATCATACTTCTATAACTAGTTTGATCCACTAGTTTTCCAGCTTCATCAAGATCCAACTTACAGGTAATACTCATAGGAGTATCACTACTCTTAGTATTATACAAGTTAAATAATTTTAATAGATACTTAGTATATTTACTTTGATTTAAAATGATTCCTTATTTATTTTGAAAAATTTGAAAACCAAGAAAGAATTTGAGTTTACCCATTAAACTCATTTCAAACTCATTTTTCATCATTTTTAAAAAATAGTAGATAAAAAATATCTTGAAGATCCAAAAATAATATCATCAATATAGATTTTTACAACTAAAAAATATTTTTAAATTCATTTTATAAAAAGTGTAGGATCAACTATACCTTTTGAAAATCGTTCTGAAATAATAAAATAAATGAACATATCATACTAAGATCTAGTATCCCATTTCAAATCATATAAAGCTATAGTTAATTTAAAAACTTGATTTGGAAAATGGGGATTTTAAAAACTAGGGGGTTGTTCTACAAAAAAATCCTCAAATATATACTCATTTAATAAAGCACTCTTAACATCCATTTGATAAATTTTTAATTCTAGATGATATGCATAGGCTACCAGTATTCTAATGGATTCAAGTCTAGCTACTGGTGAAAAGGTATCCCCATAGTCTATTCCTTCCTCTTAACTATAACCTTGTAAAACTTTTCTAGACTTGTTTCTTACTATCATTACTGATTCATCTACCTTGTTTCTAAAAACCCATTTAGTGCTTATAGTCAAGGTGTATTTGGATATATCAAAAAGTTCCCATAATATTTTTCTTTTAAATTGATTTAACTCTTATTGCATAGCCATTACCCATAATTCATAATTGATTTCATCATTGATGTTTTTTGGTTCAATATTAGATAATAAAGATTGATGTTCAACCTGATTTCTTAGAGAAGCTCTGGTATGTGTACCTCTATCTAGGTCTCCAACTACAACATCTAAGGGATGGTACTTAAGGTTCCTAAAAAATATAGAAAAAGTAGGGCTGGTCACTTCAGGTTCTTCTACAGGTCTAGGTTCTGATAGTTTCTAAAAATGGATGATTTTTTTGACTATTTTATAGTAGAATTAGTAGGTTTTTAATTTAACTTCAAAGAAGATAAATCATTCTCACGGTTTTCTAAATATTCCTTAGGCTCATGTGGATCTGTATCATCAAATTTTATGTGAAAAACTCTCCCACAGTCATAGTATTCTTATTGAAAAATCTATAGTCTTTATTAAAAATTGAATAACCTAATAAAATTCCTTTATCACTTTTGGAGGAAAATTTGTCCAAATTATCCTTAGTGTTAAGAATAAAGACTTTGCAACCAAAAAATCTAAAGTCATTAACCTTAGGATTCCTATTTTTCCAATGATCATAAGGGATATTTTTCAAGATAGGTCTACTTAAAACTATATTGAATATATAATAGGCTAAATTTACAACCTATTCCCAAAAGTAGATAGGTAAGTCATATTAATTTAGCATGGTTCAGGAAATCTCTTGAAGAGTTATGTTTCTTCTTTCAACAACTCCATTCTACTGAGGGGTCCTAGGAGTAAAGAAGTTACGACTATAAACATTTTTTGAGAAAAAATATTCAATGCATTTATTTTTAAACTCATATACATAGTCAATTATTAGGGTATTAATTCTAAGTCCACATATATTTTCTATATATCTAGTATAATTTGTAAAATAAGAACAAACTTCACTTTTTGTGAGCTAAAAAACACCCAAGTATACCTAGAGAATTCATTTACTAGTATATAAACATAGTTCTCCCCATTAAGAATAGAAACTCTAGATGGTATAAATAAATACATATGAACTAACTAAATAGGTTGAGAAGCTGAAACTTCCTTCTTTTATTTAAAATAAATCTTGTGTTGTTTCCCTTTTTGACATGGGTTACAGACTTTGTCGTTTGGGAACTCTAGTTTGGGTAGATCCTTGACTAAACATTTCATAGTAAGATTCCTAAGTGAGTGAACATTACAATGACATAATCTCATATGCCAAATCCAAGATTATTTTTGAACATCACTCAAGCAGGAAACATTTTAAGAAATTAAATAATTAAGATCAACAACGTAAACATTTTCATTTCAAAAAGCAGTAAAAACTAAAAAATATTTAGAATAAAAAACATTTCATGAATTATTCACAAATTTAACATTAAAAAAATCATCACATAATTCTAATATTCTAATAAATTTATACTTTAAACCATTAACAAACAATACTCTAGAAAATAAAATAGAATTGTTGTTACCAATCTGGCCAAGGCTGATGGTTTTTCATTTAGAATTATCACCAAAGGTGACATGACCACAACCAAACTTTATTAATATATTGAAGATAGAATAATATATTATCCTATTTCTTGAACATCCACTTTCCAAACACCATATACTTTTACATGAGGTCTTCATGCATCTTTCCTATAAAACAAAAATATACAAGAAATGATTTTGGTACCCATATTTTCTTGGGTTTAGAAGTGTTAGTGATCAGGGATTTAGAAACCCATATTTGTATAATAGTTTTCTCATAAATAGGCTATAAATTTATTTAAATAAAAACTTTGTTTGTTCCTTTATAAAAATAACTGACATTAGAGCTTTCAGATTTAGATTTGGGTATAAAAGTTCTCTTAACTATTCTTCTCTGTCTAAGTTGGTATCCAATACCTGTAACATATTTTAGAAAAACTTGTTTACATAGAATCTAAGTAAGAGT
This sequence comes from Viscum album, assembly GCA_963277665.1. Taxonomy (NCBI): domain Eukaryota; kingdom Viridiplantae; phylum Streptophyta; class Magnoliopsida; order Santalales; family Viscaceae; genus Viscum; species Viscum album. Next base: position 600,777,454 of record OY728155.1, on the reverse strand, counting down.
TTCTATACCATTTGAAAACCTTTTTAAATCCACTTTCAGTTACTTGTTGGACAATTTATGTTCAGAATCTTCTTTTAACAACTGATTATTATTTTTCCTTCTCAATAGATAAATCAGATTTAATATTGTAAGATAAAGCATGTTGTCTTTTAAGAACTTTATATTTATCCCTAAGTTCATTAAAAGTGTCCTATAACATGTTTTAATATTTAAACACATATTCTTGAGACATTTCATCATTAATATGTTCATTCTCAGAATTATCATAATTAAGCACAAGTACATCATTAAAAACAACAAGCACTTTAGAGAAATCAATCATGAAGAACATGTTGGCTCTATATGACTTTTATTTATGAGTAGAGTTATAATAACTGGATCTATCCTTAGAGGCACTCCATGTTTCTTTCATTTATTTATTAATCCTTCGATCCTTATAATCATATTTCTTTTTATATTCTATTTTTTGATAGTCTTCCTTGACATGTCCTTTTCTTTTGCACTCATAATAGATGATCTTATTATTATATTTCTTCCAAAAATTTTTGTAGTTGACTTTAGTGTCATACTTTCCTTTATAACTTGGTTTTTTGAAAACTGTATTCTTCTTATAAAACTTATTAAATTTCCTGTCTAGATGGGCCATTTACTCATCACCGTCTAATGATGATTCACTGTTACTTGAACTTTCAGCCTTTATCTTTTCCTTTTCCTTTTCTATTTTTTTGGATGCAATAGTCTTGAAGGATACTAACTTTCTTTTTGGATCATCATATTACTCTTGGTTAACTTTTAATTATTCTTCATACATCATAAACTTACCAATTAGTTCCTTGACAGGTATTTTTCTGATGTCACATGACTCTCTAATTGAAACAGACGCGCCTATCCATCTTTCTGGAAGTAATCTGAGTAGTCTCATGATTTGGTCATTGTCAGACACTGGATTTACAAGAGAGATTATAGTGTTTACAATTTCATTAAACCCGAGATACATGTCAGAGATTAGTTCATTATTCTTCATCTTGAAAGTATCATACTTAATAGTATAAGTATTCAACCTCATCTCTTTAACATTAATTGTTCCCTCATGGAAAATATCTAAAGTATCCCAAATTTCAAAATCATTTTTACAAGAATAAATTATATTAAACTCCTCATCTCCTAAATCATAGTACATGGAATTTATATATTTACAATTATTTTTATAAGTAGTTTTGGTAGCCTCATCCCAAGTAGCTCTAACAGTTTCAGGAAATTCATATTTACCTTCTATGGCGGTCCATATTTCAAAACCCATACTCTCTATATGCATTTTAATTTTAATCTTCCATTGAGAATAATTATTTCTATTTAAAAAGGGAGGTTTTTTAGTATCATATCCTTATTATATATTATCCATTTAAAGAATTAAATTTATAACTAATAGAAATTTAAGATATTTAAAGAAAAACTAAAACCACAGTTAAAAAAGTTTTAAAAAACTTTGATACCAAAGCTAATGCATTTGATACCAAATGTTGGTCTGAGTGAGTATCTCAAGAGGGGGGTGAATTGAGTACCCAATAATTTTTTTTTGTTAAAAAATGGATTTAAATAAAATCCTCTAATTTAAATAAAACATCTCAATTTACCAAAATAATAGTTAGATATAAGTTTTTAACTTTTATAAGGTTTCTCAAAAGATTGATTACTCTGAGGTTAAACAATATACAATATTATTTTGTCCTTTGAAAATAACTCACTTAATCTAAATCTTATATAACACTAATTAAGATAAACTATCAAAGTAGTGATTTTGTTTTCTAGTTTAAAATAAACTTGGTTTTAAAGAAAATAATTAATGTAAAACAAAACAAACAAAACACACAACAGAATTTAAATACAAGAGGTTTAGTCTCAAGATTATACTAAGTCATATCCACTTGGAAATAGCCTACTTAAAAACAATTTATATAAAATAAACATTGATCCACAACCTAGATCAGGTTTTATAATAGTATAAAAACTATCCAGGCCACACAAGACCACTTCCACAATAATTGTGGGAGTACAGAAAAATAAACAACACGTCACAACTAGACCTCTACCATAACACAAGAAAAAAAAGAATAAAAGGTGTTGTGAATATATATATGTATCTTCTAGTCTAAAGCATGAGATAGTGTGAGATAAAATATAATAAAGTAATCCACACACTACTCGTAATGTAAATATAAATAAACAAACAGAGAAAATAAGGATGTAAGAGAATAGTGTTGCTCAGTCTGTTAGACTCTACAGATTGTGACTCATTGACAGTGATATGAATTGATACTTGAGTAATATTTTCAGAAATCTATTGTAGAACAGAGTGTTATAGACTATTTTTGTTATTGACTGTAGGAAGACACTGGATTTAAAATGTGCTTCAGCTTCCTCAGTCGAGTTTAAGCAGGATGTAACATGTAATCTCTTCTGGTTCTTAAAGTAAAATTCCTCTCACTCCACATGTGAAGCTCTCTAAGTGCATTTAAACATATATCATGCATGAGAGAGACTACTTACTCTTTTAACAGTAGTGAAAAAGACATAGAGAATCATCTAGCTCCTATTTTCTCCTCATATTGTATGTTTGACTCATACATCAATGCATTTTGTTGAAAAATTAAGAGGCAATCATTAAAATAATCAATGGAATTAAATATGATAAAGTATCCATTAGAAACATTTAATTCAAAATAAATAAGTAAAGGAACAATGAAAGTGAGTCTTTAGAATAGTGACACTTCTGATGGTGTCTTAGTATGGCGATGAGACATTGGAATGGTGTTTCCTTGGAACAATGACACTTTCTTGGCAGTATGTCAGGCTGGCGGTGTGTCAGGCCGGCTGTGTGTCAAGCTAGCAGTGTGTCATCCCAACACCTTGTCAATTTTGTGTTCTAGTGGTATGAATTCCTTGACGATGTCTCAAGGTGACGGTGAGAATTTTTCTGATGGTGTCTTATACTTTTTCAAATTTCCATCTCAGCAGTGACTCATAGATGACGATGACTCATCCTTGGTGGTGACTAATATTTAGGAAAATTTCACCTCTTGTCTCATATTATAAAATGATAATATAAATACATGAAGATTATTAGTATCAATATAAATATGTTTTTTTGATCATGAAAACATGGGTTCTAGTCACCTTAACAGAGGTTCCAACAATATGTATTTAACTATGTATGTATATGGATATAATAATTTGTATGTATAGATGTATGTATGTGTTTTTATATAAATGTATTAATATGTATATATTTATGTATATATGTATGTATATATATATTCGTAGGTATGTATATATATATATATATATATATATATATATTCATTGGTTTTTATATATGTGTTTGGTCAATAATTTTTATAGGTATATCCAAATATAAGCATTTATAACCATATTTTAATACATGTATATACATGCATTTGAATATTATGACATGTACATACGTACAAATAGATATAAACATGATACAATATGTATGTACATGAATGCACTCATGCAGATAAAAATTTATATAAAAATATAATTATTTATAATTATAAAAATAAGCATATATAAAATTATGCACATTTAAAAGTAGACACATCGATGCATACATACACATACATAAGTATACACATAAATATATACATTAATGTGTGAATTTTATTATATAAAATATATACAATTTTTAATTAATAATTTTTAATATATATAATGAATACATACATACATACATACATACATACATATACATACAATCATACATACAAATAAATATGAGTATATACCTACATGCATGCATGCATATATATTTTAATGTAATTATTTACAAATATATATAATTATATGTATAATATTATATTCATGCATGTGTACCTATATATAAATGTATACCAACACATACACAAAAACAAACATACATATAAATGTAAGTACCTACATGCATGCATGCATATATATTAAGGTAATTATTTATAAATGTATTATATAAAATTTAGAATGCATTTTTTTCTATATAAATTTTTATAGAAATTAAATTTTTTATACCAACATATCAATAAATATATCTAAAAATTACTAATCATGTACACACACATATACATAAAAACAAATGAATATATATATGCATAAACATACATACAAACGTACATACATACATATATACATACAAATTAATATAGCCATATACATATATAGTCACAAACATATCTTTAAGTATAAGTACATACGTACATACATATACAAATCTATATTAATATAAGCACATACATACATACATATATATAAAGAGGTATGCACAAAAATATTAATGTAATTATTTACATGCATACAAATTTATAAATATATTTATTTACAACTATACATCTACATAGTTACATACAAAAACAAGTACATGCATTCATTCATATATATATATATAATTATATGAAAATATCCAATAGGTAATCTCCCATGGGAGATTCACACTACAAATATCTATTAGGAAATCTCCCATGGGAGATTCTCAATTCTAATATGCACTGTGAAATATCTACTAGGAGATTCTTAGTCACAATATGCACTGGGAAATCTTCTATGGGAGATTCTAGGCACTAATCAACACTAGGAAATATCCACTGGGATATTTTTATGTTCTTATATTTATATATTAAAATTTTAAATAATTTCATTAATATATAAGCATGCATGCATGGCTATGGGTACTTATATTTATATGTATGTATATTTTTATATATGTGTTTGTATACACTTATATATATATATATTCATATATATAAGATTATGCATATACTTATATACATTTTTAAATAATTACATTAATATATATGCACACATGCATGTATGTATATACTAATATTTATATGTATGTATGATTGTATGTATATATATGTATGTATGTAAATATTTAGATGCATGTGTGTACATGAATTAAAATATACCTATAAATATTTGTTGATGTATATACCTATATGTGTGTGTGCACACGTGCACGTGTGTGCATGCATGCACTTATATTTTTAAGTAATTACATTAATAATATTTACATATAATTTCAATAATATATATTTATGTACATATATTAATATAAACTTATATATGTTTTTACAAATAGACATTAAAATATGCTTATAAATATTTATATTTTTATATAATTATATAGATATATAATTGTAAATAATTACACTAAAATATTTATATGTATACATGATTGTATTTGTGTGTATGTATGTATATATAATAATATGTAGATACATATATACACATGTATTAAAGTATTATAAATACATATATTTCCATATACCTTTAAAAATTATTTAAGCATAATTAATTCTATATATATTGAATTTATAATAAGTAAAATATATATAAAATATTACAGAGTATTTATAAGTATGCACAAATGTAGGCACACATTTACTTTTATAATTTTACATATACATATATATTTGTTGACGCTCCTTTCGTCACGGAATCTAAAGTTCGGAAAAGGGAATATCTGAGCTCAAAGTGATTAATCCTTTGAAGAAACATCAAAAATCGACAAAGGGATAGAAAAGGAGAACATTGCCCATGTAGCGCGCAAGTTCCATCGTGGTCGCGCAAGTGTACTTGCGCGCCTCCTCAACACTTGCGCGACCCCTCATGGTCGTGCAAGGGACTTGCGCGACATATCTGGTAACCGCCCAGTAACCGCCCGGGGTCTTCTTTTGCCTATAAATAGACCCTGTGGGCCCCCCATTGGAGGAGATCTCTTCCCAGAAACTCGGATCAAAGCTCCCGACGCCCAAGTCTCTTCTCAAAGCTTCCAGAACACTTCTAAGGTAATTTCTTACCTAGAATGGAAGATCTAAAGGGAAGAAGGAAGGCCTAAGTGTTGAAACTTATCAAACACTTGCGCGCCGACTTAATTCCTTCAATATAACTTGCGCGTCCCTCTTCTGGAAGAACCTCAAGAGGATGGGAAAGGGTTTAAAAAAGAGTCGCTCAAGTAATTCAACTCTGGTTGAAAATCGCGCAAGTATCCCTTATGTCGCGCAAGTATACTTGCGCGACCAATACTTGCGCGCCGCCGCAGGACTTGCGCGACCTTCAATACTTGCGCGCCCTTATCTTTTTGGGTGCCCATCTTGCCCTTTTTCACCCCTCTTAAGCCATTTCACCCTTCCTATTCAAGATTCAGTCTTCAAGATACTCTTCAAAGCCATTTATGGCATGATTTCTTGATTTGACATCCTTATCTGAAAGGAATTATGTGAAATATCTCTCAAAACATAGTGATTTAAACATCTTTATGTCACCAAAGATTGAGAGTTCATTCATTCAACCTCATCCTTTAAAATGAGAGAATCCTAACCTGGGTTTCCTTTTCAGGAATAATCCCCAGTTATAAAACCTTTGATTTAGGCATCTTCCTTAAAGAATAAGCCCCAATCAAAGTCCTTTAAACATTGGGCCTCCTTTTTAGGAGTAAGTCCCAGTCATAACCTGGGCCTCCTTTTTAGGAGTAAGTCCCAGTCATAACCTGGGTCTCCTTTTCAGGAATAAGACTCAGTCATAACCTTGGGCTTTCTTTTCAGGAGTAAGCCCCAAGTCCCCTAACCTAGGCTTCCTTCTCAGGAATAAGTCCTAGTCATAAATTTTGGGCATTTTTCTTAAGAGTAAGCCCCAAGTCTCTTAAAAAAAAATTCTCTTAACCAGTCATAAATTTCCTTTGATTTGGGTTTCCTTTTCAGGAATAAAACCCAATCATAAATCCCCTCCTAACTTGGGCATCCTCCTTAGGAGTAAGCCCCAAGATTAGAGTATTCAAATCTCCATGAAGCACATATAACTTTGTGGACCCTGTTCATGGATTTTCTTCCTAAAAGTAAATCCTAAACCTTCACCTATCTGGGCAGTCATCTATACATAAGCCCCAAAACAAATTTTTATGATTGCATCTTTTATGGCACAATTGTCTAAATTTTACCAATACCTCTTGTTTCTCACACCGAGCATGACTCACGTGAGCTTAGAGTATAAAAGTAATTATGACATTCATCTTTGAGCCATCAATCATAAAACATCATATCCCATTCCTCGAACTACGTGGGTTCTGATTCCTTTTTTAAAACAAAGGATACGTAGGTAGCCCATTCATGGGTTCGATCCCAACATTAAAATAATCTCTGTCCTTCTGAATGACGATAAACTTCAAGTGCCCCACTGAGTGGCTTTAAAACCAGCCTGGTCATCAAAATGACCAAGAGACTTTTATATAAATGTTTTGAAGGATACCATTGACCAAGAATCTCTAAACAAATATAGATGATTCTATATTGATGAAGAACCTCAAATACATATAAAAGATTCTCTAAATTTCTTGCATATTTAATCATTGATTGTTAAAACTAAAGGAAAGCTCATTTTATACTTGGTAATGTAATAAGGATTCACGAACTTAACTTAAATCTATAAAGAGAGTCCCGGAGTAGACAATAATTCCCCTCAAAAAGGTGTGATGAGTCCGACCTCCCATCCTCTCGACCAATGCAAATTCCCAAGCCTCATTAGCCCACAAGCTAATGAGCGCCTGCCTTTGGAAAGTAGGTCCCAACGGATGTGGAATCATTGGATGTTTCCGGTTCTACGAACAAACCCGTTAGAAACCGATCGGAACGTTTGAATCTCCCGTCCAGGAGGTCATCCCCGGATTCCGCGCGAAACAAAAAATGGTGAACCCGACGTGAATCCTTAACCAAGTTAAAGTGATGTTCTTCTTAGATGTTAGGCCCCTTGGGCCAACAAGGCAATCATTGACATATGATCATCCAAAAGATGCAGTAGCCGGATTCATCTTGATTATGTCTGTTATATGGAACAGGCACTCTTTTTTCAAGATCTTCTACAAAAAATGGCTTTCCTTAAATTCACCCCTGTGAATACTGCTGCTGAGAACACCTCTACTGTGAGGTCTGCTGCCATGAAAACCAATGCTGCTACTCCTGCTGGAACGTCATCCGCTCTGAGGATGACATCACCAACTCAGCGTCTTCAACGCTGTGTTTCAAATGCACTGGTTAAGGAGTACCGTCGTAACGGTACTATCCCAACTCTGGAGGCCGCTCGTCAAGCCCTCCAAATTAACAATTCTACCTGGTCGTCCGGACAACGGCGACCAGCAATCAAGAAGCAGGCGGTGCTGACTACCGTCTCCAACCGTTTCGGGTCGTTATCCCCGGAACGCAATTTCCATTCACTCCCTTATTCTGAGGAAGTGAATGAGCAGGTCCCGCGGGACCTTAATTCAAAGAGACAGGAGTCCTTCTCAAGGGCTCCCATCAACAATCGCCGCCAGACTCGTGCGGTAGTGCACCCTCAACATGATGAGGGTACCGGCTCCAGGCATTCAGCTCAGGTTCCTCGAACCCGAGCAGGCAAGATGAATCACCAGAGACGGAATCCGGTTAATAATAGGCAGGTTGTCATCCCTGCCATCTCCGGAGAAATCCACCAACCTAACTTGGTGGCAAATAACGAGCAGGCATACACACCTGCCCGTTTTAATCCCGCTGTCCAGCAGACTCGTCTGGCAGCATCAAGCCGATCCCGCCAGGCAATTCCGGCGGAGTACCATAGGCAGGAACATACACCTGCTTATACATCAGCAGTTAGTCAGCAGGCTCGTCTGACTACATATGATGGATCTCGTCAACAGCGTTTGGCGAAGTGTAATCAGCAGGCACATACACCTGCTAATACTAATCAAGTCTACCAACAGTCTCGCTTGGTAGCACCCGGAGAAGTCAGTCGGAAAGTCCCGACGACAAACAGGAGGCAGACTAAACTCTCTGCCTCCACACTTGAGTACTGTCAGAATTCACTGACAGGAAAAGGAGGACAGGAGCAGGCACATACACCTACTCCAAGCCCGGAATGGACGTATATCCCTGTTCCGGCAGCTGAAGTCACCAAACATATTTTGTCAATGGTGAAAGAGCAGAAGCAAATTCCTGCTCATATTCTGGATGCTTGCCAGGATATCATAACAGCTTCAGCATCATCTCAGGGACAGACACATAAATCTATCCCTAGCAGTGGAGTGACACATCAACAATTCACTCTGGAACAGACACACACATCTGTTCCAGTCCAAGAGGGTTGTGGGGCCTACTCCCCCATATCATATGGACAACCAAGTCAGGCACATACATCTGATTTGAGCGATGATCGTCAGCCTAACCTGACCATCTTTCCTGATCAGGCACATACACCTGCTCAGAGCAATCACTTTCGTCATCAAGTGATTTCTAAAGCGAGTAAGAAGGCATCTAAGAAAAAGATCCGCCCAGCACAGTCAGGAGATCAAAGGCCAATCTGCAACAAGGCCTTGCTCGATGCTGGAGTTCTTGAAGCCCTCAGACATTTATCTGTCGGAATTCAAGATTCTACTCCCTCAGTTCCCAATAACAGGAACATTAATCCCGAAGGTCTTCAACAGACACTTCCTCATGAAGACTTGCTTCATGAAAATTCGGTCAATCTTGAAGTTTCTTCTTCAGATGAGAACCACAGGAACCCTCTGTGTGGTCAGAAGACCAAGGAGCAAGAGATATCATCTTTTGCTGTAACCCATCATGAAGGTCCTCCTCATGGTGATGAACTTCGCTGCGAAAGTCCTCTCCGCAGTAGTGATTCACATTGTCTCGAAAATTCTTCAGAAGGCAATGTAGTAACGAGAAAGCCCTCCTATCTCGAGGCACTTGCAAACGTAAAACCAGTCATGTCTGAAGTTTTACTATCGGCAGGTGAAACTCTTTCTCCATCAGAAGATAGCTTGGGGTTCAGGTTATTCTCCGAACCTTCCCTAGGTCATTCATCTTCCAGCATGAATAGTGATTCCTCTACCAATCTTGTTGAATCCAATGAAGCAACAAGGAAACACCAACTCTGGTCCAAACAGGTAGAAGAATCTTCATTTAATGATAAAGAGGAAATGCTGAACATGAGGAAAAAACTGGCAAAAGGTGAAGTACCAGTCATGTTTTGGCCTTTGGCTGATTCACAGTATGACATTCCAAAGATGTTGACGGATGATGGAATCCATGATATTCGTCTTAACATATGGAAAACTCTTTGTCAATTAAAGAAGAAGGTATTATCTTACGATGAATATGAAAATCATCTTAAGATAATAGAAGGGTTACAACGCCAGATTGATTTGGCATCTCTATCAGTCTCTCGGTATCCGAAGGCTGAAAAGCAACAGAGAACCCTTCAACGTTCATGCCTTGGCGCGCTGAGAAAATTGCGTCAGTTAATTTCCAATGCTCCATCTAATGTTCATATCAGAGGATGGGGTATTCACGGAGCACTACATTTCACAGTGCTTTCCGGTCAGCAAAGCCCGCCGAAAATGGTCTCATGCAATGTTATTGCCCATGGCCGGCCACAGTCAATGGGCTTTGTTCATAATCAAAATCTTGCTCGAGATCAAGCTTCAACTAGTTCCTCTCAAAATCAAGTATATAGATAACAGGTTGTTGAATTGCTCCTACATCAAGCAGGCGAGAATATTGCACAAGCCTCTCGTCTGGAGCAAACACGTCATCAAATGACAGAAGTTTCGGAAATCATCCAACGGTCTGTTGAACCAGGTGATAAAAGTGGATACAGGTTAATGCATCCAGCTAATTTCCGAACTAAGATCCGCAAGATCAAGAGAGATTTCAAGAAGATCTCAGACATAGCATGTCAAGAGACACCCCAGCTTGCCAGACTGGGGACTTCTCTAACCCAACCCTCAGAATCAACGAATGGGATTCGAGGAGTTGAGCAGAAGCAACAGGAACACCCCCAGTCCACCGGACTGGGGACTTTTTCAAATCTTCAATCCCTCCCTCAGAGAAAGTCAGTATTCTCTCGATTAGGGAATAAGCCTCAAGAGGAACGAAGAGCCAAGATGTCAGGAGATTCTCTCCAAGTGACGGTTCACAAAGAAATTCCTGAGGGGTCAAGTCAACGGAATGCCATGTCTTATCATGGACATAATAGGAGACAATATCATAGAAATGCTGATAGAAAGGATTTCATGAAATATGCATCCATTAATGTCATCACTGCCGTTGCTGCTGATTCACCAGATGAGGCTCAATCAGAGGGATCAGATGAAGAGGTTCCTGCTCAAGAAGTTGCGCACACAGACCTAAATGAAGAAGGTGTGCGCACACGTAATCAAAGGCTTACCCAAAATTTGGGTATTCCTTCAAGTAACCCACTTCCCCCTCTCCGAAAAGGATCCAATAAGGGGAAAGGAAAGAATCAGGTTACTTCTCACCCTTCCTCTGAAGGAGGTCAATCGCTCTCATTAGAGCAAAGGCTTGCACAACAGGAGGAAGAAATGAAAGAATTAAGAAGGTTGAATGCAGAACTACTTCAGAGTAGTCTTCTTCTTAAGAATGCTGAAGTCCGACAGCCGAAGGAATTTGTTGTAACTACTGAGATGGATCAGGAATATCCTCCTTTATCAGTACACCCACAGAGGTCTAATCCTACGGGTCAAACGCAACAACGGTTGGCAGCACTACCATTAGTTGCAGCACCAACCTCCACGGCTGTCCAAGCTCCATTCATTGCACCTACCCAAAACCAAGTTCAACCTGACGTTTCTCAAAAGTTAATAACTACTATTGAGTCATTAACAGCTCGGTTAGAAACTATGGAAGGGAAACGGGCGCAAGTTCAACCTGAAAAGAAAGTTTACCCTGAATGGGTAGATTCAATTTCTCCTCCATCCAGTTTTGGAAACCCTATTTTCCCTACTTTCAATGGATCAGGCGACCCTGAACAACATTTGACGCATTACGTGTCTTGTTGTGATCCTATGACGGGAACTCCAGAACAACAAGAAGCAGTGAAACTCAGATGCTTCGTGCGAACCTTGCAAGGACCAGCTTTTGTCTGGTATACAAGCTTGAAATCCCGGTCAGTCATCGGATGGGAGGATCTTCGTCAAAAATTCCTTCTTCAGTTCAGCTCAACTTTGCCAAAAACGACAGTTTTCGATCTTACAAACTGCAAGCAAAGGGAGAATGAAAGAGTCTCTGATTTCATTGCTCGTTGGAAGGGATTAACGTATTCCTTGAGTTTATCACTCCCTCAGGAGGAATTATTGCCAATCTGTGTGGCAAATTTGCGTGACGAATTACGCACGCCATTGATCCCTGTGAAATACACAGGAGGGTTTCGAGACCTTACTTCAATCGCTCAACAGATTGAAGATTCCCTTATGCAGGCTAAGGTTAAATCTCGTGTAATTCCATCAGCTCCAGGAAGAAGAATGGGTAAAGCAGAAACTGCTACAGTTATGCTTAAACAGGCACCTGTACCTATTTCTACTTCAAAACCTTCATCTTCTCGAAGGGCTCCACCTCCTGAACGCCAACAACAAAGGCTGTTTCGTCCAAATGATCAAAAAGATCAACGACGAAAACAATTTGAGGATATGAAGAGTAAAACATACTCTTTCCGAAGTGAGCAAGTTCCTGGTTACTTCATTTCAGCTCTGGAAAATAATTTGGTTCAATTACCAGTGCCGAAGAGACCAAACAAGGAAGGAGATGAAGACCGTCCCAATTATTGTCCCTTTCATCAAATGTTGGGACATCCCATCCAGGAGTGTTTTGTCTTTAAAGACCTCCTACAAAAGATGGTTGATTTGGGACAAGTCAAATTGAAGGGTTCTTCAGCTCATGTAGCGTGTATTACCGCTACAGATCCAGAGGAAGGAGGCGAGTGGCAGGAAGTCAAAAGCAAAACTGCGAAAAAATATGATGATTGGATGGTCAGAAAGACAATCAATCGGACCCATTCCATTTTGCGAACACAATTGAAGAAGCCAATTGTGTCTCCTACAAAAGCTGCAGTAAAGCCTCCATCAAAGGACAAATCCTCAAAAGGGCAGCGTAATTCAAAGAAGAAAGAGGAATCAGGAGAAGATGAGTATGTATCAAAGCCTAAATTGTCTTTGACTCTGGCAGATTTCATGCCATCTACTTCAAAGTCACGGGCACCGTCCCACCAAACGGCACAGCCTAAACAGGCCAACCAGGCAGAGTCTTTATCAGACGAAGAATTGATCTTTGGTTCTGTTAATATGATTCAATTAACAGATTCATATTCCAGTCTTGATGAGCCTGAATTCCCTGTATCAAATAAAGGAACCCGAGGAAGTTCTAGAGGTTCAGGATATAGGGGAAGACGTGGATCTTTCCGAAGCCACTACTCTAATTCTACCCCTGCTAGCACTGTATATGCAGCAGAAACTCGTGGTAGAGCCCTTCAGCGAGCTCAAAATGAACAAGCAAGTTCTTCTGCTAATGGCCAACTCAGCTTCGGCACAATTATTTTGGAAGACCGATTAAAGGTTCCATCTTCTTTATCTCAGCAAGAAAATGGATCTAATCAGTCTAATTTTCCAAAACCAAAGATGTTTCCAACTTCAATACAAGATGCATCAGCTTCCAAAGCATCTGCGTCCAAGATACCTGCTAAACCACATATTCCTATTGGGAAACGCAGGCCTCTAGATCAAAAGTATGATATATTGAAACACTTGGCCCAAGTACCAGCCAAATTATCAATTTTGGATGCTTTGAATCTATCAAGAGATCTTCGGGAAGCACTCATCGAAGCTTTGTCAAGTCCTCAAGAGTTTGAAGCTGAGATTGCTGCAGCTGAAATTTATCACATAGAGAATAATCCTGCAGAATGCCATGCAGTGATATCTTTTACTGATAAAGATGAGGATGATGTTGTGCATGGGCACATAAAACCTTTGTACTTATCTGGAAAAGTCAATGGTATAGATGTTCGAAGAGCTTTCATTGACAATGGTTCAGGAGTCAACCTCATGCCCATTCGCACACTTCGTCGATTGGGCCTCACAGAATCTGATTTATCTCCTTCTACCATGATGTTGCAAGGATATGATAAAAATGAACAAGAACCACTGGGAGAAGTTACGCTCAGAACTCAGTTTGGAGATCTTGTTTCCAATTCAGATTTCATGATTGTTGATCAAGACTCAGCTTTCAATATCTTGCTTGGAAGACCCTGGTTACATCAGCATGCAGCTATTCCGTCATCATACCATCAATGTCTCAAATACTGTTTCGATGGTCAAGTTGGAACATTATATGGTGATAAGTCCCCGTTCAAAACATGTGAGTCTCAATACATTGAGGCGGAATTTTATCACATGAAGGGAAGAGAAAAATCTACAATAAAGGAAATTACCAAAGTTAATGCTCCATATGGTTTGGAAAAAATTCCAATAAATCCATTTTCACATGTGAGTACAGATTATGTGTTACCTATCAGTCAAATTGACAAAATAGGCCCAAATCAAAATACTCTTATGGAAAGATCCATAATGTCAATTACGGCAATCGAGCCAGACAACATGGGAGAAATTGGTAACTTACCAAGCAATGATGAAAGCATAAGTGGTGACGTTTTCATTTCGTCTGCTGAAATCCAACAAGTCTATACTTCGCTAATCAGGCCAGAAGAAGTTATAGCAACACCAGAGGTGAATGTTGATGTTGATTCTCAATCCATCATCTCCTCTTTATTTCCCAAAGAAGACCCTTGTTCATCAATAGGGACGGAAATGGAAGCTTCTTCTTCAAAATGTGAAAATTTTGACATCTCTTATGATCATGAGAATTTCGTTTTTTCATCTACTTTGCAAGTAGAAACGGAAGATATAACACATGATGAAGAGGAAGAGGAAGATCTTAGAGATGCTCCTCCAGCATTTGAAGAGGGTATCTCTACCACTGTGGATGAACTCAGAGAAGTAAATCTGGGTACAGAGAAAGATCCACGCCCCACTTTAATTAGTGCGGCCATGACCCTTGAAGAACAAGAGATGTATATTTCTTTTCTAAAGCAAAATAAAGATATCTTTGCTTGGAATTATACAGAGATGCCTGGCCTTGATCCTGATGTTGCCACCCATCATTTGGGTTTGCCAAAAGAACATCGAGGATTCAAGCAAGCCGCGAGAAGAACACACCCAACCTATGCTTCCAAAATCGAGGCTGAAGTGGATAAGCTTATCAAAGCTAACTTCGTCAGAGAAGTTCAATATCCCAAGTGGTTGGCTAATATTGTCCCCGTAAAGAAAAAGAACGGACAAATTAGGGTTTGCATCGATTTCAGAGATCTTAATCGGTATTGTCCCAAAGATGATTTTCCAATTCCGATTACAGAACTCTTAATTGATGCGACGGCTGGCTATGAAGTACTTTCTTTCATGGATGGATATTCTGGATATAATCAGATCCGAATGGCCCCAGAAGATGAGGAATATACAGCCTTCAGAGCTCCTCAAGGTGTGTTTTGTTACCGGGTGATGCCCTTTGGTTTAAAGAATGCAGGTGCAACATATCAATGCGCCATGCATCGTATCTTCAAACCTTTTCTAGGGAAATTTGTTGAATGCTATGTAGATGATTTGGTGGTTAAATCCAAACAACGTTTTGATCACTTGGCTGATTTAGAAATCATATTCCACAAGCTTCGACAACATAATTTGAAGATGAACCCCTTAAAATGTGCTTTTGGGGTAACCTCAGGAAAATTCCTCGGCTTTATTGTACGCCATCGTGGTATTGAAGTCGATCCTGAGAAGAGCAAATCAATCCTTGGTATGTCACCTCCTCAGAATTTGAAAGAATTAAGAGGACTTCAAGGACACTTAGCCTATATTCGGCGTTTCATCGCCAATTTGGCAGGCAAAAGTTTACCTTTTACCAAATTATTGAAGAAAGGAGTCACTTACCAGTGGACTAAAGAATGTCAAGAAGCATTTGATGTTTTCAAGAAATACCTCTTAAGTCCACCAGTACTCATGCCACCTGTTGAGGGTAGGCCTCTTATCCTCTATGTGACAGCTTTAGAGCGATCATTGGGTGCCTTTCTCGCTCAAAAGAATGATGCTGGGAATGAAAATAGTCTCTACTATCTCAGTAGAACTATGCTTGAAGCAGAAACCCGGTATTCAAGTATTGAAAAATGCTGCCTAGCATTAATCTTTGCAGTTCAGAAACTGAGACACTACCTGCAACATCACGAGGTCCAATTGGTATCTCGTAATAATCCACTCAAATTCATCCTTAGTCGTCCAATGCTTACAGGACGTCTGGCAAGGTGGGCGGTTATTCTACAGCAGTTCGACATTCAATATGTGTCTCAAAAGGCAATTAAGGGCCAAGCTCTGGCTGATTTCCTGGCTGAACACCCTTCAGTGGAAGACACATATTCAGATATCGAACTCCCTGATGAGGAAGTTTTTTCTATTCAAGAGAATCCTCAAACATGGGAAATGTATTTTGATGGTGCTTCTAGAAGTCCAACAGGGAAGAAAATGGAAAATCCTAAATTCAACAAAGTTGGTTTAGGAATTGTGCTCATTTCTCCAGATAAGGCAGTGTTACCTTATTCCTTTTTGTTGTGGGAAGGTGGTACCAATAATGAAGCTGAATACCAAGCTCTCATTGCAGGCTTGGAGTTAGCGCTTCAAGCACAAGTGAATCACTTAAAGGTAAAAGGTGATTCAGACCTGGTAATCAAACAAATCAATGGGGATTATGCCATCAGAAAAGAAGAATTAATCCCTTTGTATGATTACGTCAGAGAGTTAATGTCGGAATTCCCTTCAGAACCGACATTTTCTTATGTCCCAAGATCACAAAATGCTCAAGCTGATGCACTGGCTAATATAGCCACAACTTTAGCAGATCCAAATCGGGACGAGACAACCATCGGTATTGCCCACCGTCGTGCAATTTCACCTTATGTTCAAGTCAGAACAGAGGAAATTAATGAAATTAGTCCCATTCCTGAACCATATGGTCATACTACAGGATGGATGTCACCTATCAGGGAATACCTTCAAAATGGAACACTTCCACCTGATAGAGCCAAGAGAGAACAAATTCGGCGACGTGTGGTCAATTTTACTCTTTATGATGGTCCAAACCACCTCGAGAAAATTCTCTACAAACGTGGTTTTGATGGAGTTCTCTTCAGATGTATTGATGGTGAAGAGACAATGGCTGTCATAAAAGAAGTGCATGCAGGAGTCTGTGGTGCCCACCAGTCTGGACATAGATTGTCTGATCAAATTCGAAGACTTGGATACTTCTGGCCTTCAATGATACAAGATTGTGTTAATTTCACAAAGAAGTGTCATTCATGCCAAGTATATGCCAATTTCATTCATCAACCTCCAGAGTTGCTTCATACAGCTAAATACTCATGGCCATTTTCCACATGGGGAATGGATGTGGTGGGACCTTACCCTTCAGCTACGGCCAAGCAGTTTAAGTACATTCTTACTGCTACTGATTTCTTTTCCAAATGGGCAGAGGCAGTACCTCTCAAAGAAGTCAGTTCTAAATGCATTGTTAGCTTCATCAAGTCTAACATCATTACTAGATTTGGTGTCCCTCATACCATATTGACAGACAACGGCACCAACTTCTGTTCTTCTGAGGTAAAGAGATTGTATCAAGAATACAACATTAAGTCCAACCATTCATCTCGATATCATGCAGCGGCTAATGGTCAGATAGAGGCCTTCAACAAGACTCTTTCAAATATACTGCAAAAGATGGTGGATAAAGATAAGAGGTCATGGCCTGATAAACTCTATCATGCTTTATGGGCTTATCGGACTACCACTCGCAATGCAACGCGGTCTACTCCATATTCATTGATATATGGAACAGAAGCAGTCTTGCCAATTGAAGTCCAATTGCCCTCACTCAGAATAGCCATTTGTGATCAATTATCAACAGATGAGCAATCCCAAAAGCGGTTGAATGAATTGGAACAGTTAGATGAGAAAAGATTGTGCACTTTGCACCACTTGGAAATCTATCAGAATCGAATAGCACGAGCTTTTAACAAAAAAGTTCGTCTTCGTTCATTCATTCAGGGAGAATTGGTATTGGTTCTCAGAACACCAATGATACCAGGAAAGAAGCCTCCCAAGCTTGAACCAAAATGGGAAGGACCTTATTCAGTACATAAGGTCTACTCCAATGGAGCGTATTCTCTGATTTCAATGGATGGAGAACACATCACGACTCCAACTAATGCCAGATTTCTGAAGAAGTATTTTGTATAAACACAAAATATTGGTCCCCGGAACCAAGACTTACAATTGGTTCATACAGCATGACCTTAAACTGCATCAGCAATGGTCCAGTATGACCTTAAACTACAACTACGTCCAGCATGACGATAAACTGTATGGTCTGTGCATATGACCTTAAACTATTCGCATTTATGTCCCTGCAACATGACACTAAACTGTGCAGCACCAATAGTCCTAACTGCAAGACTTTAAACTGCATAGTCCCTGATTTTGTCCGAGATGACATTAAACTATATTTTGTCCTAGCGACATGACATTAAACTGTGTGGCACTTCCAACGTCCAGCATGACGATAAACTGTAAAAAGATCAGAACTGATATCCTCATATTGATTCACCTTAGTCCTAGCTACATGACTTTAAACTGTACAGCACAAGTTTGTCCTTGCTATATGACGTTAAACTATACAGCAATGGTCCAGTATGACATTAAACTGCATCATCCCTGGTCCATGCATATGACCATAAACTATTCGCACTTTTGTCCGACATGACGTTAAAATGGTACACTCCCATGTCCTTACTGCATGACATTAAACTGCACAATCCCCCTTTCGTCCAATATGACGTTAAACTATATTGTCCCCATCGTCTTAACTACATGACGCTAAACTGTACAGAAAGTCCCTTTTTTATGTCCTACATGACATTAAACTGTACATCGTTAAGGTTGTTATTACCTCTTGTTTCTCACACCGAGTATGACTCACGTGAGCTTAGAGCGAACATCAACCATAACACTCCCTTTGGGCCACTAACCATGTGTAAGTCCCAACAACATTTTTTTTTATAGATCATTGTCCACAAGAACAACTTGATCATTAATTCATTCTTTAATTGAACTACACAGACTTTGATCCTTGCCCTCCAGGCTGGGTATGTAGGCAACCTCCCAAAGGTTCAAGCCCAAAAACAATCTCTTCACATTGGTTCACCACAATCTCATATGATGATGATTTGTGAAACCACCCTTGGAATCAATATCTTTACATTGATTCACTTTCGTCCTTGTTATATGACATTAAACTATACAACACTTTTGTCCAGTACGACAATAAACTACAATATTCTTTGATTTCCTCATTTGAGAAGGAACCATTATTAACATTGATTCTTTTTCAATCATGGTTTTCATTTTCAAAAAGACTACGTACATACATGGTAATGCCTAAACTTTTTATCTTAGGTTAAAACCATCATTGCACTAAAGTCCCTTTTCACCCTTCACATGTACGAACCAAATTTGTACAAAGGGTAGTTTCTAGAACTACGTGGACTTGATTCCCATCCTTATGGGATACGTAGGAACATTCGAGTGTCCCTCGAATCCAGTCCCAAGTCTTTTGGGCCTAACCCCAAATTTCACTTTCAGTCCCTTGGCTGAAAAGTCATCATGAAAACACACACTGTGTATTCATTATTATGGTCCGAATTCTATGACCCAAAAAACTAAGATCACTCATCCTTTCGTCCTGCACGACGTTAAACTGTATTTCAAGAACTACGTATGGCTTGATTCTCGTTCTTATGAGATACGTAGTGAAGTCCAAGTTTCAATTCAGGACCCAGCCACAACATGATTATGGTTTTCATTGACCTATGTATCTCTATATACATCGGAAAATACCCATCTTTATGTATTATAATCCTAACCTTAAATATTTTCAGATCTTCATAACCCTTTTTCATGACTTATGGTCACAAAAATGTCAAACTTCTGAGAATTCTTTTGCCTGACTATGCAGCACGTGCCCATAGGTGGCCTTGCATAAACAGTCCACATAACAGACTTGTCAGCCAAGAGATGCTATTTATTTGACCATGCAGCCAATGCCCATAGGTGGCCCTGCATGTTTTCGACCCCCTAACGGGTTTGTTAAATAATAGTAACTTCATTCTTGGGAAGAATGCCTCTTTTGTCCTTATTTGTCTTAAACGACAGTATGTAGGGATCCGCAAAAATAGCCATCCTTAACATATTTGTCCCATATCCTTTTTCATGATCTGAAAGTATTCAAGTCTATGGTTTATTCTTCTTCCCTACGTTTGGGTCAGACCTTCGTAGGAGTGATATTCATCCAGTTCTTCGATATTCTTGTTTGAAAATATCTTCTCCATATTCAAGTACCTCTTTCCATACAACAAACTCTATGCTTTAGAAAATTTGAATCTCCATAAACTTTCACTAGCTTTTAGCACTAGGAAAGTAAATTTCTGAGAGTTCTTTTGCCTAACTATGCAGCACGTGCCCATAGGTGGCCTTGCATAAACAGTCCACATAACAGACTTGTCAGCCAAAAGATGCTATTTTATTTGACTATGCAGCCAATGCCCATAGGTGGCCCTGCATATTTCAACCCCCTAACGGGTTTTGTTAAATAATAGTAACTTCATTCTTGGAAACTACTTCTTCTAATGCTATTTAGCTCTTTTTCATATCATTCCTCAGATTCAAATATTCTTAAGTCATAGTTTACATATTTTCTCTCATACTTGAGTATGGTAATTTGTTTTCAGATAAATTATCAAGGAATTGAATCCATTTTTTTATCCATTTTTCGGTCAAAGCTATTTCGACCTTAAACATTAGCCTCTTTTTGTCCGGCTTGCATGATTTTAAACTGCCCACACAAAAGACAAAGGAACTCTGAATAAAAGTCAAGTTCCAGCTCACTAAATATACATTTTTTTGTATGATTTAGGTAATATTGAGCAGTTAAAAGGTTCAATGTTTGTAGGGTTATTTGTAATAATCCTAGTAAAAATCAAACCATGCTTACTAAGCCCATTGGCTTAAGTAAATTTGAAGCAGGTAATGGAAGAATGCAAGCACAAATGATTGAAGACAAAAGTGTTTTTCATTGGTACACAAGAGTTAGAAGGACATCCACAGATTGGAATCTCTTCTCTTTTTCAAGAAATTACAGGAGATTGTCAACAAAAGTCTTCATTTGATTTATAGCATCCTGAGCCTTATCAACAGTTGCTTGAAGCTCGTGCACTTGACCAGCTTCACTCTTTTCAGCTTGCTGAAGTGCCTTCTTAGCATCTGCAATGGCTTTCATGCAATTTACATGAGTTTCATCCAATGATTCATTAAGCTGATCAAGTTCCCCAGTAACAGCATCTAACTGTTGCTGGAGTTGCACCTGCTGGACGACCTTTTCTTTGATTTTTTGTTTCAGATCCTTCATCTTGACAACATAATCAGCTTCAGCCTGGGATATCGCAGCCTCAAATTCGCCTAAGTTGACTGACGATTTCACTCTGGTCAAATCTTCGCGACTTGTCTGCATTTGCTCCCTCCTGAAGATAATCTGTTTCACTGTAGCATGGATCTTTTCATACCCAAAACCACCAAGTCCCATTATAACAAATTGGGATGACAATCGGGAAATTTTTGATGGTAGCTCTTCTAAGGGCACCCCCGATATGATGTTCCATATATTGTTCCACGCCTTACGTCGTGAAAAGCTGAACGCTTTGAGCATCTCTGGATCTGATTCAACATCTTCATCAGAAGGGGGTATGTAATCTGGAATTAACATGCTTAAAGAAGTGCCTCGTTCTGCTCTTTCCCCTCTGACTTGGGCTTCTTCACTTTCAATTCCCATTGGGGCAGAGGCTGAAGCCTCATCTCCGGATCTAGCCATTACAGTTGATGGCCCTACATGATCAATTGAAAGATTTTAGTTGAATCTTAAAGAATAACAAAAGAATGGATTGTCTTGCAAATAAAGTACAATCACAAATATTGTTATCCCTTACCCAATGGTGGTTCAGCAACATGAGAAGACTTCTCCCCATCTTTCCCGGTTTCAACAGGATTTTCAAGATGGGTCTCAGGAGAGTTTATTGGATTTAGCTCTACTTGAGCTAATGTTTCTGCAATGATAGGGTTGACATCAGTGTCCACACCCTCTTCAGGCATTGGCAGTTCAGCAGCTTCTACGGAAGAAACTGCATATTATTTTACATCATGATTAGAAATATTTTTCTTTTAAAAGAAAAATTTGGGCGAAGGGTAACACTCACGCCCAAGGTCTTCTAAATCACATGACAATCTAGCATGATCATAAAATTCTTCAAAAGTCATTCCTTGATTCATCATTTCATCCAATGATACTTCAGAATCTTGGTTAGTCTCACCAGTGGGAGCATTTGCTATGTCTTCTTGCTGACTTATGTCCTGCAACCCCTGACCCTGGACAGCATCTTCAGTAGTAGGAGGGATACTGGGAATGGATGGCAGCTCTTCTCCAGGAGCTACCAAGTCAGCTTGAGTTTGTGGTTGTTCTACAGCACCCTCCACGGCCTTTGAAGAAGGATCAGTCCCTTCCCTCAAGGGGGAAATTGAAGAAGCCCCTGCAATCCTCAGAAATATGAGTAACCATATGATTATGGGTATAAACTCATGATTGTTCGAAGGACTTACCACTGCTAATGAAACGTTTAGCTAAGGATTTCCTCCTTCGTTGCCTTGGCTTCTTTTGCTTTTTTGGAGTTTCAGCTGTCTCCTTTATTGGCACTTGGATTGGCGAATGAAAGGCTATGTCCAGTGCCTCATTCATGGCCTGCTGGCCTGGAGATATCTCGCCTGGTTCGCGAGGAGAATCAGCAGCAGCCCCAACAGCGGTACCACCAGGGCTATATTGTGGCGAAGGAACCCCGGTCCCTTTCTTTGCAAACTGCAAGATGAAGAAAATAACTTTCTTAAGAAACAAAGCTTCAACTGAAATCAAGTTGCAAATAAGGAAAGAAAACTTACATCTTCAGGAGCCACGTACTCTTGCCACTCCTCATCTCCAGAACCACCAGCCCCCTTAGTGGTGCCACGATCAATCATTTCCTTCACCCGCCTGGTGATAGGAGTTGAATTATCGGTGGCATATATGAGCATTTCCAGCTCTCTGATGTAAGCCCGCACTTCATTGGGGTTATCTCCGTATTGAAGGTCTTTTGAGGCTAGAAGATATCCTATCCCAGGAAGTTGTAGACCCTCACACAAATCCAGCCAGGCGGTTTCAGTATCACAGTATAAGCTCTGCCATAGCTGAACAGCCTCTGGTCTTAGATATAAAGGCTGTGAGGAAGGTCCTACAATTTTTGATTTTAATTTCTTCCCAACTCCTGCAACTACAGATAGAGAATAAGAAAGTGAGACTTATTACTTTATAAAGTATCAGTGATTGAAGTTATTACAATCAAATAACTCACCAGGAGTTGATGGAGTGGGTCTTTTGACTCTGGCCGGAGGATTATATCGGGCACGAAACCGCTTTGCTGCCGGTTGTGCCTCATCATCCCCATCATGATAATCCGAGGAATCAGTTCTAGAGGAGGAGTCTGTTGAACCTATTTCAGGAGGAGAAGCAGCACCTTCATGAGGAAGAGTTTCTTTCTCTACAGTCCTCTTCCTCTTTCCCACTTGATATACAGGGTGATTCAATATCCCTTTAGGGTATGATGCTATCCAGTGTTCGGCATAAAAAGTAGTCAGATAATGTGCCGCTTTTTCAACTGGTAGATCAAATACTGCTCCAGTCTTCTCTCTTGACGTCAGCAACCATAGTTGTCGAGCAACCATCGGATGTTGCTCTAACCTGACGTGTACTGGAGGGGATACAACAATCTGTTGTAAACATTTGAATTGGCGTGCAAATCTATATGGAGCATAGGCCTCGCATATGATTTCTCCATCAACCCTGGCTACTAATACGCCATCCCTGCAAGCTAGCATGTATGCCCTCAAATCCAAAGGGGCTTTCCCATCATCAACAAACCGCCCAGATGGCGGACTTCCATAAGGAAAGAAGTTGAATTCCTTATACATGCTTAGTCTTACTTTTATGTCATAACCATTGACATCTAATGGAGCAATTCCAGAGAATGCTTGCACTGACGGTCTGAAGGAGCTTCCAGGAATTTGTAACCCATTCTGTACATTGTAAGTCCTGAAGTGAGTGGCAATCCATCCCCACAAAACCTGGAATGGTCCCACTATTCTTAAAGGAGATTTACCCTGGAAGACATGAAGTAAACTCCTGTGAATCTTTGCTAAAATGGGGGTAGCTAACCCAACCATTTTTCCCTCAGCTAACTTAGCCGCAATGACGAAGGTCCCTGGCCTAACGCCTCCCTTCGAATCTCTGACCGGCAAGAGGTAAATACTGAGCCACATTGCCAAGAAACCCGCCAGACGAGTTTTCTTTGGAATTCTTTGATTCACTTCATAGCCCCATTTTTCAAACTCTCCTGCTTCTAGAGTTGGCCAGAATGTGCCAGGAGCTCCTCTCTTCTCAGGTTTTGGGCAAGTGGTAGGACGTCTGGGCCGGGTATCCTTGGATTTCTTTTTCTTGGATCCTTTTTCCTTTGGCTCCATCCCTTTCTTCTCAGTAAGAAACACCTTCATCCATTCTTCCGGATGGATATATTTTCTGAAATGAGTTAGTGAGGTCTCTGAACTCTTGAGCTTATGAAAGATTTTGAATAATTCTCGAGCCAAAACAGGAGTCTTCTCTGGATCATTCCAAGTCACCTTGGGAGGAATGAATTCATCATACATATCGCCCAAGATTGGAGCTCCTGAAATCTTGTGGACATCCCACAAACTGATACCTACTTCTCCATGAGTCAAGTGGAAAGAATTAGTCGCTGGACTCCAGTGACTGAGTATCTCTGGCACGAAGATATCATGTCTGTAAATATATGTCTGCCCAACCCAAACAGCTTCATATATTGCAGCTCTCTTCAGATCCTCAATAAACTCTGCGCAAGTCTGTCGCACCCAGTATGCCCACATCCAAGTTGGCTTCACACCTCCCCCAGGGCGGAAATCCCAACTTTTCTTCCAGCCTTTGGACTGATCCATCTGAGCATCTCGGAAGATTGAAGGATGGAAATGTGGTTGAAGCTCAGGTGTATGTTTTTTCAGATCTGGTGTGCAAGGGCTATGATGCATCACATACGCCTTCTCTACTGTTCCAGCAGTTTGAAATACTCCTCCGCCTGAGATATTTGCTGAAGCAAAATTGGTATAATTCTGAAACCAAGAAAATGGAAGATAATTCTTTACTTCTGGAATAATGACTTCTTGCAGATGACCATGACCATACAAAGGTAGATAAGTGCAGTGAGGAAAGTCGTGATGATATTTCTTCAGATACTTAGCCAAATCTGGAAGAGTGCTGTTTTTGACAGTATAGTAATCAGGGCCAATGATATTCATCATATCATCTATCCGCTTGCTAGCCAGTTCATCAAGGAATCCAGGTCTAAGAGCCATTGAATCTGCACAGGAGTTGAATAAATTAAACTCTTAAATGGGTTTTATTTTTTCATAAAATTTATGAGAAAATCTGAAAAAAATGGCTAAGGCATTAAGGCGCGCAAGTATGGAGATGTCGCGCAAGTGGTACATATGTCGCGCAAGTATTTGTCGCGCAAGTGTTTGCCGCGCAAGCCTTATTACCTTGAGAGTAGCGCGGCAGCGAGGAAACAGCGAAAATAAGAGACTTGCGCGGTGACAAAGACTTGCGCGGCGAGAGCTCGAGAGAATTCGGGGTCAGATACCATTTACGGCCGGAAGCAGCATATTTATAGGCCAGAGGGCCTATCTGCGCGCCTCACCCAGAGCGCTCAAACGCTTGCGCGACGAAGACTTGCGCGCCGACTGGAGACTTGCGCGCCGCCCTTTTCCTTTAGAGGGATTCGATTTCCTCAGAGTCAAATCCTCATTTTCTCTCCGGATCCAACTCTGAGGGGGGACTTTTGTTGACGATCCTTTCGTCACGGAATCTAAAGTTCGGAAAAGGGAATATCTGAGCTCAAAGTGATTAATCCTTTGAAGAAACATCAAAAATCGACAAAGGGATAGAAAAGGAGAACATTGCCCATGTAGCGCGCAAGTTCCATCGTGGTCGCGCAAGTGTACTTGCGCGCCTCCTCAACACTTGCGCGACCCCTCATGGTCGTGCAAGGGACTTGCGCGACATATCTGGTAACCGCCCAGTAACCGCCCGGGGTCTTCTTTTGCCTATAAATAGACCATGTGGGCCCCCCATTGGAGGAGATCTCTTCCCAGAAACTCGGATCAAAGCTCCCGACGCCCAAGTCTCTTCTCAAAGCTTCCAGAACACTTCTAAGGTAATTTCTTACCTAGAATGGAAGATCTAAAGGGAAGAAGGAAGGCCTAAGTGTTGAAACTTATCAAACACTTGCGCGCCGACTTAATTCCTTCAATATAACTTGCGCGTCCCTCTTCTGGAAGAACCTCAAGAGGATGGGAAAGGGTTTAAAAAAGAGTCGCTCAAGTAATTCAACTCTGGTTGAAAATCGCGCAAGTATCCCTTATGTCGCGCAAGTATACTTGCGCGACCAATACTTGCGCGCCGCCGCAGGACTTGCGCGACCTTCAATACTTGCGCGCCCTTATCTTTTTGGGTGCCCATCTTGCCCTTTTTCACCCCTCTTAAGCCATTTCACCCTTCCTATTCAAGATTCAGTCTTCAAGATACTCTTCAAAGCCATTTATGGCATGATTTCTTGATTTGACATCCTTATCTGAAAGGAATTATGTGAAATATCTCTCAAAACATAGTGATTTAAACATCTTTATGTCACCAAAGATTGAGAGTTCATTCATTCAACCTCATCCTTTAAAATGAGAGAATCCTAACCTGGGTTTCCTTTTCAGGAATAATCCCCAGTTATAAAACCTTTGATTTAGGCATCTTCCTTAAAGAATAAGCCCCAATCAAAGTCCTTTAAACATTGGGCCTCCTTTTTAGGAGTAAGTCCCAGTCATAACCTGGGCCTCCTTTTTAGGAGTAAGTCCCAGTCATAACCTGGGTCTCCTTTTCAGGAATAAGACTCAGTCATAACCTTGGGCTTTCTTTTCAGGAGTAAGCCCCAAGTCCCCTAACCTAGGCTTCCTTCTCAGGAATAAGTCCTAGTCATAAATTTTGGGCATTTTTCTTAAGAGTAAGCCCCAAGTCTCTTAAAAAAAAATTCTCTTAACCAGTCATAAATTTCCTTTGATTTGGGTTTCCTTTTCAGGAATAAAACCCAATCATAAATCCCCTCCTAACTTGGGCATCCTCCTTAGGAGTAAGCCCCAAGATTAGAGTATTCAAATCTCCATGAAGCACATATAACTTTGTGGACCCTGTTCATGGATTTTCTTCCTAAAAGTAAATCCTAAACCTTCACCTATCTGGGCAGTCATCTATACATAAGCCCCAAAACAAATTTTTATGATTGCATCTTTTATGGCACAATTGTCTAAATTTTACCAATACCTCTTGTTTCTCACACCGAGCATGACTCACGTGAGCTTAGAGTATAAAAGTAATTATGACATTCATCTTTGAGCCATCAATCATAAAACATCATATCCCATTCCTCGAACTACGTGGGTTCTGATTCCTTTTTTAAAACAAAGGATACGTAGGTAGCCCATTCATGGGTTCGATCCCAACATTAAAATAATCTCTGTCCTTCTGAATGACGATAAACTTCAAGTGCCCCACTGAGTGGCTTTAAAACCAGCCTGGTCATCAAAATGACCAAGAGACTTTTATATAAATGTTTTGAAGGATACCATTGACCAAGAATCTCTAAACAAATATAGATGATTCTATATTGATGAAGAACCTCAAATACATATAAAAGATTCTCTAAATTTCTTGCATATTTAATCATTGATTGTTAAAACTAAAGGAAAGCTCATTTTATACTTGGTAATGTAATAAGGATTCACGAACTTAACTTAAATCTATAAAGAGAGTCCCGGAGTAGACAATAATTCCCCTCAAAAAGGTGTGATGAGTCCGACCTCCCATCCTCTCGACCAATGCAAATTCCCAAGCCTCATTAGCCCACAAGCTAATGAGCGCCTGCCTTTGGAAAGTAGGTCCCAACGGATGTGGAATCATTGGATGTTTCCGGTTCTACGAACAAACCCGTTAGAAACCGATCGGAACGTTTGAATCTCCCGTCCAGGAGGTCATCCCCGGATTCCGCGCGAAACAATATTGTATGTAGTTATATTGATATATAATCAATATAATCTATATAAAAGTTATAATCAGTAAAATATTAATAAAATATTGTGTAAGTAAGTATTTATAAGTATACAAAAATTTAAACACTCATTCTTTTTTATATTTTTATGTATACATATATGTAGTATGTAGTTATATTGATACAAAAAATATACTGTAAATTACCCCTATAATATTTTCAGTATCTTTTTGGGTAGAAAATTTACATTGTGACCATTTTCTTATGTAAAAAAACATAATATATACACATATTCATTGATTTTTACATATATGAGTGTGATAAAAAAATTAAAATATGTTTATCTACCTATAGGTATAAATAAATTATTTAGTATATACAATGTATACAAAAAAAAATACACTGTAAATTTATGTTGTATGTATAATTATATATATGTTTAAAGACACACTCATATTTATATGAAGTATGTATGTAATTTTGTATATATTTCTATTAATATACACATATAAATAATTATATTTCTAAATACTTATATACATGTGTATACATGCACAAACCCATGCATGTACATACATATAGTTGTATGTAGTTGTATATATGTATATTTTTAAATAATTATATTAATATGTATTTATGTAATTGTATTAATATATATTCATTTATGTATGTACTTTTATACATCCACACACACACATATGTATATTTATTATTTACGTACATTAACATAAATTTGTGTATGTTTGTAGGTATGTAATTTTTTTGAATGGGAAATAACTTAAAAAATGTTTATATATATATTTATATTTACATCGTGTGTACATAATTATGTAAGAATACAATATATATAAACACACACGCATATTAATTGATTTATATATATTTGTGTGTACTTGATCAATAATTTCTAGATATATTTATTTATATGCTGGTATAGAAAATTTAATTTCTATATAAAGTGTATAAAAATACATATTCTAAATCATATAAAGAATTTTTTTGTTGTATGTATAATTATGTATATCTTTATGTAAATATAAATATGTTTATTTGATATATGTATCTAAGTGTGTATCTATTTCTATTGATATATACTTATAAATAATTATATTTTTAAATACTTTTATATTTGTAATGGTGAATGCATGTACATATGTATATTTTCATGTACTCATAGATATATATATTTTTAAATAGTTATAGTAATTTTCATGTATGTAATTATAAGAATATATATATATATATTTATGTATTTATATACTTTAATAAATTTATATTTTTACGCATATAATCATTATTTTTCTAAAAAATTCATCTATATGTAATTTTTTAATGTCTTTTGTTTGTATAAACAAATAACTAGTAACTATTTCAAAAAAATGTTGTAATTAAATTTATAATGTATATCCATACCTATATAAGAAAAAAATTAAATTAAAAAAAAGTATAATTTATGGCTCTATAATTATTCATATCCATGTAATGATCATGTTGGTGACGACATATTGAAAGTCTTATGCCATTTGAGAATAATATATTAGATCAAATATTTTTGGTGGAAAAAATGTATGGATGAGAGAGAATATATTCTGAGGTTAGCACTTAGTCATATGGGCGTTGGGGTATTAGGGTGATTAATTTTATTATCATTTAAAAAAAATCTTGAAATAGGGAGATCTAGCCACCTGCCTTTTCTCCACACGACATCATATAAACCTCTAAATTAACGCAAATGTTTAGGTGGGAAATGGAGAGGATCACGATTCAAAGGATTAAGATTCAAGAATCCCTGAACTGATCAAAAGTGATTGTCGAATGAGGGTTCCTAGTGATGGAATAGAACTTTTGAGTCTGAGTGACTAAATGATGCAGAGCTAAGTAAAATATGAGTGAAAAACTAAGGCTGATTCGGATTACTAAGTCAAAATATGGTGCATTGAATGTGTATGACATGATTTACATACTAAAATTATTTCTTTGACTAATTTTTTATATAAAACTTGCAATGTAAGGCATGAAATATGAGTTTTTTTTGATAAAAATAGGATTGAAACTAAAAACTAGAAAGGAATGATTGGATTCTTGATCAATTCATAAAAAATAAATTCAAGTTGAAAGTTTAACCTTTAATAATTCTTACCATTGATCAACCTAAATTTGACTGTGTTATTCTCTAAACTCAATCTTTGATAGCAAATTTGAAAGTTCAAAAATCAGATTTGAAAAAAGCCTCATGATTTGAGACCCTACCTATCTGAACGGTCTAAAGGAATTCATTTTTTATTATTTTTTGATAATACACCTTTCAAGAGGTGAGGTGGAACCCTTAAAAGGCCTGAAGGCTTAATAGAAAATTACACAACTCATAGTTCTTAGAGGAAATCACCCAGACAAGACAACTTGGAACTACTCCTCCCTATTAAATGTCATGATATCAGCACTTCACCTTCGTAAGGATAGTCGTCTAGATGTCCTATGTAGAGTTGCACATGCCTAGTACTGATGGTAATGACATACACTATCAACCTTCCAATTCTAGTTATCTCTGCTCTGGTGAATGCACCTGATTTGAATCCTCATCTGGAGCCTTGTACCTTGTTTGGTTTGATATTTATTCATAATAATTTATATTATTTAGAATGATTAAATTGAATTAAGAATTTTCTAAATGAATCAATAAATCATATCCTTAAATATATACTAATATTTTTTCAAGAATTTAAAATAATGAAATAACTACTTATAGTGCATTGATGAAGGAGAATTGTCTACTCGAATTAAAACATAAATTATTGGTATTAGTTATATCTATAACTTCTACTAAAAATCATAAAGAAGAAAAAATTTAAAGTCTGCTTGTATCTTTAATTCTATTGGAAAACTAAAGCATCAATAGAGAAATGGAGAAAGAAGAAAAATCAAAGTAGACGAATCACTCTCTATACTATTTTATTCTTTCTTAGCTACACTCTCATAATTATTAGATTCTATCTATATACACTATTTGACTCCTCACTCATGGGATGACACTATTTATTTTATTCCCTTATCAGAATTGACAGCCTCATACGAATTCTTTCTTCATTCTTCACCAACAATAGGTCTTCCATTTCACTCAGAGGATAACACTCCTATTACCAACTCAGCCTCAAGTTAACATTGGGATTTTCCTTAGGTTTGTCTCTTTTAGTCACTTAGGCTCAAAATTTACACTCAATCATTGGATCCCTTGGTCTACTACCATCTCAAAGTGGCACGGTGGTTCTTGGATCTTCCATCCTCATGATACCTTAAT
Source organism: Viscum album (assembly GCA_963277665.1). Taxonomy (NCBI): domain Eukaryota; kingdom Viridiplantae; phylum Streptophyta; class Magnoliopsida; order Santalales; family Viscaceae; genus Viscum; species Viscum album. Next base: position 600,745,911 of record OY728155.1, on the reverse strand, counting down.
TAGTCACTATCGAATGTACATCCGATCAATCCACCATCAATGGTAAAAAATAATTCCTTGTTAGTAAGCATTATGTAGCACAATGACCTGTCATCATAAAGCTTCTTCACTCAATCACTTTAATTTCTTTGTCTTCCTCTATAATATTTTACTAACATCTAATAAACTTATCTTCTCTTGTAAGGTTCATTCACGACTCAATAAATTGGTTTCCTTTGGTTAAACATACCATTGAAGTTGGTTCCCTAGAACCAACTACTTTTTGAATTAGATTACCAAAATATTCATGGTATTGAATATTAATTTATATATAATCACATGATAACTATTCTTCTACATGTTATTCATGTGATAGTTTCCAAAGGGTACCTACCGTGCTAAAATATCATGACAACTTTATGATATGATGAGAACCTTAATGTGTTACGATGATATTCTTAAATATATATTCTATGGTTGGATGATATTGTCTAATGAGACACAAATGATACATACTATCAGGGGTAGTTGTCTCATATGATATTACACCTTCTTCTCATAAAGTTTGACCTTGGTAATATCCAAAATATAAAAGCTTTGAGAACTTGACCCACTGGTAGGAAATCCACACTTATATGTGTCATTGGGTATTCCTATCTTCATATGTATCTAATGAACCTTAAACTTTAAGATAATTATTAATGTGTATCACAAGTTGTGTAATTTTTTGTATTTTTCTAAATCATTATGATATATATTCATGGAGAAGATGGATACATTGGGTGCATCAAGACTAAAACTGCGTTAATGAATAACATAATAAAAAAATTGTCTCTTTTATTCTTCAATGGGAGCTAATATATCAGGTCCTTTGATGGAAATGGAACCATATGATCAATTCTATGGCCATGAAATTTTTCATAAACAAAATCCAGGTTTTATATATTAAAGATGCCTGGGTTGGCCCATGAGACACTCAATGGTCATTCTTGGTCCTCACAGGCTGACATAAGTTCTCTGGAATCAAGTAAACACCACTTGGGAATGATTTTTCCCATAAAATAAATTAAAATTGTAGTAAATTTTTTAATAAAATTTCAGAATGACCTATCCATAAGACAAACATCCACACCAAATTGAATATGTAGAAAATAAACAAACAACAGACATACTAGCTGAAGAAATAAAAAAATAGTCCCTCCACACTCACCCTCCAAACCCCCTCATATAGTCAGCTATGAGTCCCACTGTGACCTCCAAAGATATAAAACATCACTTATTGAAGTAAAGGAATTCCAGAAAAGTCCTATTTGGATGATATGATAAAGAAATCTAAATTAAAATAAATAACTCACATACCATTATATGACTACACTAGTCACCATACAATTCCAAACAAACAACTCTACAAGAGCAATCACAACTGGTCCCAAACCTGAAACTAAATATATATATATATATATATATATATATATATATGCGTGAGCATAAAAATTCTCAATAGGACACCACCTTCCTTTCCACACACTTACACTTAAATTAAAGATCCATTTTCTTTCTAGTTTAACAATATAATAGAAAATAGTTTTTCTATTTTATGGAAATATAATATTAGCTCTTTAACATTGACAATATTCCTTTCCTTTTTTCTTTTTAAATGAAAACAATCACTTAGAAAACATTTAATCAGCCTACACCATTGTTATTTAAAAACACCCATTAGAAAACAACATTTAAAACCTTTTTTGAAACATCCTTTTTATAAAGCCCTTCCAACCTTTAAAGAAGTAAGAAAGGAAAACTATATACTATAACCATTTATAAATGGTAGAAATAAACACAATTTAACAGTTTATAAAAGGAGGTAGAATACATAATTTAAAAATTAATAAAATCAAGAAAGTACCATAAAAACATCCATTTCATAATCATTCACCATGGGGAAAATCTCTAGGCCATATAAAGTTAGGGATCCCTCTAGATCCTCATATTAACTCATGATCTAATCAGTACGAAATGCAATGTTCATGCTAACTATTGGAACCAAGGATGTTATTTTCTAGAAATAGTGTATGGTTTGTGTTTGTTGTCAATCATTACATGGAAGACCAGAGATATTGTAAGGAAATGTATCATACAGTTAAATTTGAAAGCAGTATTGAAGGTTTCATTGTTTCCCAATGTTTCCCAAATTTTTGGGGTCCAAAATTTGGAAGTTGGTTTTCAATGTGAAAAGTGTTTTTTCTTGTAGGCCTTATGAAAATATTTGAAAATGCATGGTTTTTGAAAATATGGGCTTTGTGATTTTCGTTTTTCAAAGACATAATTTTTTTTATGGCGTGCTTTGCGATTATGAAAGGATTCATGATCAGAGATGGAGTTCTCCGTGATTATGAGTTTTAGAGATTTGCAGTCATTGACGAAATTCTTTTTGATTTTGATGGGTGCCGTGAAGATCTTTTCAATTGTTTATGGTTCTCTCTGTGGTCATTGACATAAGGCTCATCAATTATGGTAGGTATTGCTAAGGGTTTTGAAATAAGTCTTCGCGATGACGATGAGCTTTACGAACAAATAATTTTTGTGGTTCTTTGAAAAGGGAGGAGAATCGCAAAGACAATTTTGATGACTTGGAAAATCCTAAAAGAGGTAGTGGAGCTTCGTGAATGGATCATCCGATAAATATAAGTCTACCTATATTTATTTTCATTTAAGTTTTGAGGAAAAATCTGGAAATACTGTGAGTTCATGAAGAGATTTCCGAACTGGGATTTCTCTGCGAGCTTGAGCATCGCGAAGAGACTATAAGTCTCAACTGATGTTTAATGATTTTTTAAAGGGTACATCTTGATGATAAGGTTTTCAAAATTGACTTAGTGAGTTTTGCGAAGATTTTTCCATGAATTCAAGGAAGATTCATGAAGGTTGGTTGTTCTGTGAAAGAAAGAAAGCTTTGTGAAGGCAGGTTATTCCACAATGGAAGGGGTGATTTGAGAAGGAGTGTGGTTCACAAAGGGGTTTCACGAAGGGAATTTTTGAACATCAAGTTTAAGTAGACAGGAATTTCATAGATAATCTACTTAGATTTTTTGATGCAAGTAGTGTCTTGTGCAGAACAAAGACAAAGACTTCAATACCAATATTTTGAAGCGACCTTCAAGTTGCTAAACTGATATAGACTTCTCTCAAAGCAGTGAACTAGGAGTCAACAGAAGTGATACAAGGTACATAGTGAGATATCCCTAAACCATTGTAAAGGTAGTGAGCCTAGAACAAAGTGACTATGGCTGAACCTTTTAATCCACAACTAGTGAAGATTAGTGGTTTTTGGTATGATCGACATACTATCGGCATATGCTCCTTGGATGTAGCGCTTTGTGGTGAACCAAGTAAAATTGTTGTCCCCTCTCTTTTCATGAATTTGTATGACAGGTTTAATAGGTTCCTACCAATGGGGGAATAATTTCTATAAATTTAAAAGAAAAAGTTGACACCCTTATTCACCCCTCCCCTTTTAGTGTGTTTTAGGGTCCTTCACTAACTGCTAAGGAGATCATAACTTTGGCTTAGTGGTAAGTGTATCCCCTCCACAACACCACATACAACCATCCTCTAAGAATTATAGGTCTTGGCCTAGTAGTGTGGGGTCACCCTTCTAAGATACCATAACCCTTTTCTAATATTGTTTAATTAGTAAAGTGGTGTGATTAAAAGGGGATACTTACACTATAATTCCCTCTTAGATACTTGGTTTACCATGTTATTTACCCATTTCAAAAGATATCACATTTTATCAAAATAGGTCCTTTTAACAACCCATCATATTCTATTTTAATTGATCAAACACTTCTTGCCTCTTTAAAATATTTCATTATTCAAATCAAAGTAAAACATTTTAAACAAGCAAGAGACATATAAAAAATCATCAAAATAATAATAACTTGGATTTAATTAATTAAAAAACCCTTTAAAAAACATAACAATAAAATAAAAACATGCAAATGAGGCCTTTACAATTTACTTTAAAAATTAACTTAAGGACTTATATGAAAAAATATATTTGAGTTCCAATTTAAAATCTTTAAGGTTTACCTCTCATTAAGTCCATATAAAATTACACACTAAAACACACACACACACACACACTCCTCTTACTCAATGGATTCAATATTTCCATGTGAATTTTTAAACTTATATATACACACCCTTTTATATATTCATAACCATAAAATACCCAAAGAGGAATTTGTAGAAACTCACATTTATTTTGTTCAGAACCAATCTTGGAATACTTTAGTAATACTTGGATTTTTTATGTATTACTTTAAATTACAAGTAAAAATTGAGGAAATAATGGAGAGTTCACTTTGAAGGAGTAATAATACCATTAAAAATTAGAAGATTTATTTATAAGGTAAATTAAAAAAATTCCTTAAATATGGGATGTGCACGATAATAGAAAAATAGATTTAAACCCAGTGTCAGAAAGGAAAGTATATTATCTTTTTATTAAAACCATCTTGAAATATAATTTCTTATTTGGAAAGATTATAAACAATTACAATAATATCATTAAGTAATAAAACATACCTTTAAAAGCTGTGAAATAGATAGTTATAAAATTATAGATCCATTCATGGGAAAAAATACCTAGAAAATGTTGATCACTAAGGATTAAATCCACCACAATAAAGCTAAAGGGACTTGGAAAAGATATCACACCACCTAGGAACAATAAAAAAACCCAAAAATCAGCGGCCAAGACATGACACAAAAAAGGGGAAAGTGGTGGAGTTTGTACCCTAGAACTAACTACTTAATACTTTAGATTCCTTGTATATTCATGTATGTGTATATTAATAAACACCTTATCACATATTGATTATTCTTCTGCAAAAAATCAATGTGATAATGTCCTAGAATATATTTTACATTAAGAAGTTCATAAACACTCCCCACTAGGATGTAAACCTTTAAATTCCATGATAATATTTATAAATTTTTTTCTATCATCGAATAGTATTCTATGATGTGATACATAGTATGTTGATTGTCAGGTGAGAGTAGTCGTAAGCATATGAGAGTTTATCTTATAAAGTTCATACTTTGAAATCTCCAAGATGAGATATTATGAGAATAAACCCTACTGTAGGAAATCACTATGTTTATGTATCATGGGAAATTCCAATATGAGAGAGTTTGTAATGATCCTTTGACTTTAAGAATATTACTAATGCATTTCATGACTTACACACTTTGATGTATTTCCATAAATCATGATGACATATGACCGTGGTGAAGTTGGGTATGTTGGGTGCATCATGAATGATATATTATTAATGAATATGTCGAGGAAGCATTTTTCCCTTCCATGTTTATGTAAGTTGATATCTTGACCCTTTTATTGAAATAGAACCATTACATTAAAATATTTGTCCATGATGTAATGATGGGTTTATTTCAGATGGTCAAATAAATAATTGTCAAGTATATATGTTGATGACACTGGTTTTCAAGATACAATGAAAAAGTATTATTTTAAATAGTGAGCATTCATATGTGGTTGTTTTTTTTGCGATATATCCTCTTCCTATATGAGTGTCTTGACCTTTTACTAGACACTAGTCTGTGAATTTAGGCAAGCCCTCTTAATTACACTGAGGAAGAAGCATAGAGGGCCATACATAATGTATTTCCTTTAATCCAAATTAAATATTATATTTAATTGTTGGAAAAAAATATTATTCTCTAAAACAAGAAGTAATATTTATTCAATATTTATTAAATAATTAAAAATATTAAACAAATTTTTATTAGAAAGGTAATTATCTCTTATTATTTGCAAGGTAATAAATAATTATTTTTTCGTTAATAGATAATTTATTTAATTTTGTGAATATAAAAATAAGCATTTTATTCTATAGACCATGGATATAATATTTATTTATTTATAAAATGTATAATATTTACCACTTTTTATTCGAAAGGTAATACACAAATAATTATTTATTAAATTATGTGAATATTAAAATAAATATTTTATTATTCAGACTATGAATATAATATTTATTTATGATATTTATTTGGGAATTCTATAAATGTAATTGAGGATGAGAATACCAAGTTGTTGGTCTGGTGATAAATATTTATTTACCATACTGTAAATAACATTTATCACTGTGGGTTAGTGCATGCCATTGAATAAAATAATAATAATATTATTTTACATGGCATGAGGTTCTTTTTGGGTTTTACATATTATTAAGGCCTTTGTGAAATTAATTAATATAAAAACCCAACCCTGGTTCTATAAATAGATAAATATAATAATTGTGAGAAGTTATTCATTGTGAACAACATTTTACTCCCTATATAATTCTCTCTCTAGGGGAACATTTGTAGTGTTTTCTCTCATGATTGAAAGATTATCTCTTCCTACTACCTATTATCTCAAGATGGAGAGATCAAGAGAGATTCCTTCAAGATTTAAGGAATGTGTTGCTATCAAGGGAATGCTACAAGATGATTGGTACTAACATGCTAGCACCCGAAGTATCATAGATGATGTTCTGAAATAAAATGAGCACGCGTAGATCACTACTAGAGGATATCTACATCGGGAACTCATTAATGAAATGAAAATACACCAGAACGACCTTCTAATGACCAACAACTACATCAATGAAATAAATCAAGTCTGAGGTATTTTTTCATGCTATTAAATTAATTATAAATTAATGTAAAAAATATCCTCTCTTTTGGTTTGTTTCAGTGGAAATATGGGTGTAAAATGGTTCAATGTGTATAAATTTGTTTCATTCTATGGGTACAAGGTTCACATCGGTTTCACCATTTTTGTTTTGTCAGATATATTACTTTTCCCAATGGTAGATTATGGGGGGTTTGATATCTTGTACCATCATTCACGTTGAGCTCACCATTTACACATTTCATAGAAACTTCCAATGGTTCCAACATCTACAACTGAGTACAAACCTACTTTCCAAAGGTAGGTGGTCAATTGGGGTTTCAGACCCAATGGAACTTAGTAACTCACTTTGGTCAAGAGTATGAGAGTTTAGGCTCATCAAACCCATTTGGGGGGAATTATTAACTACTATGGGACTCTCTTATAGATTTAAGATATGTTTGTGAATCTCTTTCTAATCCCAATACAAAACCAGTTACCCTAATAAAATGATCAAGTGTTAAACCCCTTTATGTGTAGGGGGGTCTATTAATGAGCACACACACAAACACATCTAATTTTCTTAATCAATTTCCATTTAATGGGTATCTTCTCATATGTTGAAGCCATATAACCAAGTGCCTTGAAGTTTATTGTCATTATAGGAGGCAATTAATATTTCAAGGATGAGATTGAGCCATTATGAGGCATCCTACATATCCTTCTTATAATAGGAATAAAAAACCATGTAGTTTGTTAGACCCATGCAATTTAATTTCATATAAAAACGACATATATGAGGTCACTTAGGCACCGATTTTCATGCTCGAGCCTCATGGATGCATCCTATGCATCCTGATTATTATAGGAATCAGAGTTATTGCAGTTTCGTCACACCCTTGGGACTTACCTCAAGGTGGATTCCCTTATATGGGGTAGTCATATCATTACAAAGATCATGAATTGCACACTAAGGTTTCTATGGCAGCTGGAGATCCATAATGTGAATAATATGACTATTACAAGTCCCTAAGACCATGTGAGCCATGCTCAATGTGAGAAACAATAGATAAAAAGTAATCATTCTCACTGCATATTGATGAGAGACTTATGTGATGGGACCACCCTTTGTATATTTAATATGGATCTTGGGCCTTGGAAAGGCGTCATATATATCTTGGTTATAAAAGTAATTAGAGTAATATTAGTTCAGTTGACCCATCAGTCCACTGGTGGATGAGGAAGAAAGATAAGTACATGAGAGAGATGAGGTACCAGTGGTTGGAATGTTAGAGACACGGGGGGAATTACACTGAGGTGGATTCGTATTTGAGCACGAGACTTAGGAAGTAATCCTATATATCATGGTTATAAAAAGAATCAAAGTTCTCATACTTTAGTTTGATCAGGGCTTACACACTGAGGATTCCCTTTGAATATTTGATATGGAGCACAAAAATTTGGAAGGTGTCCTATGTATCTTGGTTATAGTAGGAATCAGAGTTCTTGTAGTTCAGTTTGATTGGGGCTCACACACTGAGGTTTTCCTTATTTGATCTTGGACCTTAGGAAGGCATTGTACGTATCCTGGTTATAATAGGAATCATAGTTTGTGTTGTTTAGTTTGATCGAGGCTTACACACTAAGGTTTACCTATTTGAGCTCGATTCTTAGGATGGAGTCCTATATATCCTGGTTATAGAAGGAACCAGAGTTCTCATATTTTCATTTGATCGGGGCTTACATACTAAGGTTTCCCTTATATATCTGCTGGATAAGGTTATCATGTCCTAGGGTGTCTAATTGACATGGCTTGATTGTCTGGATGACATGTCTCATTGTCTTCCTAATATGTTTGAGGATGTATAGACATGTCTTGGTTTCATAGTGGACATGTCCAAAGAAAATCGCATGACTCAGTTGACTTATTTGAATGACGTTGCAAAATCTAAATAGAATATCCAGAGGCTATCACATGATCAAGAATGAATTTTTTGGAGGGTGTTGCATGTTCTAGGTTGACATGTATGGAGGGTGACGCAAGACCTATCCGATGATATCTGAATACAATTTCATGATCTAGGATAAAATTTCCAGAGGAAATCACATGATCCAGATGACTTCTCTAGGAGAGTGTCGCAAGACCTGGATGAGGATGTCTGAAGAAAATTTCATGATCTAGGATGAAATGTACATAGGACATTTCATGAGCTGGATGGAATGTATAGAGGATGTTGCAATATATGGACAATGATTTTTGAAGAAAATTGCTTATTCTAGCCTTGTCCGGAGGACGTTACATGATCTTGCTGACTTGTCCTGGTGTCATTGCGAGACCTGTATGACATGTCATAGTGTCGCCACATCACTTGGGGGACATGTTCTTAGGACATCACAAGATCAAGGCTATAGATACTATAGGTATTTTCAAGACTTGTGTGGCATGCCTAGAGGACAACACATGAATTTATTGACATGTTCAAGGGACATTTCATGATCTAAATAGTATTTCAAGGGAGCATTGCATGATTTGGGTGACATATTCCAGTGCTATCACATGATCTAGGTGAGTCATGCTAAGTGCATGAAGATCAGTGAATACAACGTTTTTTAAGTCTCCTATCTTATTTAGTATTTTTATTCTAGTCTTTTATTGTATATGTGCCTCAAGTTTTTCCAATGTTAGCTTATTTTAGGTTTCATGTGACCCAGCCGACATGCATGACCAACTTTTCATAATACGATTAACATGCCAAAATTCCTTTTCATGATCTATCAAGTGATCATGTGAAGTGAACATGCATTCCACATGACCCCTTAGGTCATTCCCAAGTTTTTACCTAGGGAAATACCTTTTTGATCGCGTGACTGGCCACTCCATGAGTCATTCAGGGGGCGTCGCATGACGATAAATTCCTGTGGGAATGTTCCACATTTGCCACTTTTATTGGACCTAGGTCAATCAAAGAGATTTCAATTGACCATGTTGATATTCCAAGGGGATTTTACAAGTTCATACCTACATGTATAGGAGCCTTTGTGATATCATGACACCTATTGGAAGGTTTTCGTATGATCGAAGATGACTTGTCTAGGGAATTCCATGAGACAAAGGTGGATTATCAGGGGGCCTTCATGAGATGAATATAACATGCCAAGGGGTATTGTGGGATCATATTATATTATCAGGGGGGGGGGGTTTCATGATCAATGGTGATCATCCGGGGCATATGACCATTTTCATGTGAAGGACAACATATCTTATTTCGCAAGAATATTCCATCATTTCCCCTTTTATTTCATTATTTATTTTACAAGGTATGAAGATATTGTGAAGTTGTGTAAGTGTTGTCAAATACAACAACTCTCAACATATTTAATGAATTACATCACTAATAATGGGTCTTGTGGTGGTGCACGATCATTATCATGGGAAAACATTCCATTTCTCTTTAGAGCCAGTGGTGACAACATCGAGTCGAATGGACATGTCTGAGACCCTTCATATGATAAAGGTTAAATTCAAGTGGTATCTTACATGACACGTTAAACATGTCATTAGGTATTCTTCTGTAAGAACCTGTGTTTTTCAACCAGATGAATTTTTGATGGAATTTGAATTTTTGATAATTACTGGATGGGTCATTTTTTAAAATAGAGATTTAGACTGAAGATACTCTAGTTGGAACCATTTAAATAGATTTTATCAGGCTTGGTTAAAGGCTTTATGAGTTTATTGGGTGGTTCTATGGGTTTCGAGAGCATCATATTGGTAAAGGAGGGTTTTTAAGGACCTATAGAGGGTGCACAGTTTGTATGAAATTGTGCATCCCATAGAAGGTAACTATGAAACTTAAATTCAGGTGGACAGAGGCTCTTTCACGGTTTATTCATGGTTAGTATAACCATGTGGTACAGACCGTGTGAGGTGAGTTTCTTAGATAGAGGGTTCCGCACGGTTGGCGCACGGTTTTCCAAATTATGCGGGTTAAACCGTGTCGACTGTCTGTTTAAAGAATTAAAATTATTTAAAATAAAATTAAATTAAAAATAAAACAAAAACACTCATCACACCCCTCTCCCTCACTCACACGATGCATAGCGGGCTCCCCCCTTTGAGGCGTGATGCACCTCCTCACTGGCTCCCCTCTCTGGCATCGTTTTCTCCACCGATTTTACTGAATCTTGGTTTGTTTCTCTTAGGTATGGGTTTATCCTCCCTCTCCTCTACATTTTTGACCATTTCTTGTCCTATCCATCACCCTACGGTGTGAGCCTAAAACCCTAGGGTTGGGGTTAAATCCAATTTTCATTCTTCTTATAGTTCTAGGTTGTGCAAAGGATGTCCTAGGACCTGTTGGTCCATGTTCCGACAACCGCCACTGAATGCAAGACAATTTGGGTGATTTCAGTCCGCCAGCATCATTTTGAGGTAAGGTTTTAAACCACTAGTTTTTTCTCACCCTCTATTTAAGGTTTAGTGGTGTTTATGAGACCCGAGGGGATTATTGTAGGGAGCTATGATCAATTTCAAAGTGCGCGCACACATTTTTCCCAGGTATTAATATATATAGAAATATATATGTATATATATATATTCCGTGTGCATGTTCCCTCATAGATCAGGGAACACATACATTGGTTTAAGGATATATATATATATATATATATATGGAAGTGGGTGCGGGTGAGTAGGCTGCTGCTTGAGTTAGAAATCTTGGCTTGGAATCCTTTGAGGTAGGGTACTCAACCTTAAATTTAAAAGTGCAGTAGTTTTTTATTTACTTCTTTTCATAATTTATATTTCAATTCTGGAATGAACTTCCTTTTTTGTTAAATGATTTTTTAGAGTAAAAAATCATTTTTATGTAATAAAACCCCTCAATAAATGTGTGTTGTCTTTAATCTAAAAATGTAGTGAGTAGACTGTTTATGTTTCTCATATTATTGATGTGTGTTTTTCCTATGCTTTCCTAGTTAGAGGAAGCTGTTGAAATTAAAGGGATGTGGTTTTCTTAGCTAGAAGATGTGTTTCCTCCTTTGCATGTTGATTCAGTTGAGTTAAATGGTTTTAGTGAACTAGAAAGGGATATATGGGTGGGTGAAACCATGTAGTATGCTTAAGGGTAATTGATTAATTGATTGAGAATGCTCAATAGGTTGTCTCTGATTTTTTAAAGGGTTAATTAAACAATGATGGGTAAAGAGGGGGTATACTCATTTTATTCCTTGAATGGGAAATGGATAACTAAGTGGGTATACTAATATAATGTTTTTAAATATGAAATGCCAACATGAGAGGGTGTGCTCATTGGTTTATTTTTCATGTATTTTAATTATAAAAGGGTGTTATATGGGTGGGTATACCCATATGGCTTGTTTAAAAGGCAATAGAACACATGAGTGGTACAATCTTGTTGTGTTAGGAATATGTGAGTGGGTACACTCAGTAAGTGAATTTCTATGGTTATAAGGGTGAGTATACCCTTATGCTTGCGTTAAAGCCTCGTTTTGTTTTGTGATGAATGGGTGGGTAAACCCATGGTAAATGGTTAAATGGATGATATGAGTGGGTATACTCATATGAAATGGAATTGTTAAATGTATATATGAGTGGGTATACTCATATGGTTTAATGCGATAAATTATTTGAATTAATGAGTGACAGATTCCATGGACTGCTCTCCATGGATCTGGAACGCGGTAGTTGATGCCTTGGGTTGATTTTTCCCCTTGGGTCTCGATTCCCTGGGATGTTTTGGGCCTTTCAAACCCATGGATCTGGATTTCTTGGAATCAAATAGGAAATATTAGTTCACATTCTCCAATGAATCCAACTGATTTTTAGACCGAGTTTCTACTGGGATGCCCATGGGACTCGATGTGGAGACCTCAGACGAGTTCGTTGGATCCAACCCTTCATGGTTTAGATTTATTATATGGATTCCTTGGATGAGTTCCTTGGATCTGACCATTAATGGTCTACATTTCATTATACAGTGAGGCCATGAGGTATGTGATATGATCGAACATATGGCTTGGATGTGGGAAATTGAGATATGTGGTTATATGACAAGGTCATGATGGTATGCCATGTTTTGATGAATGACAAGGCCATGTTATTTTATTCATTCATTACTTATAGCTTCCTTGTTATAGGATCTTGGAATTTTATGTAGGGAGCCTTGTGGGGCTATGTTGGTATAACTATCTTAGCAGTTTACATGCCATGGGCATTTATTACATGTATTTACTATTTATGTATTTTACTTGCACACTTCCTACTTACATATTTCACATATTGGTTTGGGTGTGACGCCTTGGGTAACGACCTACTAAGATGTTATCTCACACCCTACTTGGGTACCATTGGTATTTGAGTAGACTCTACTTGTTTGCAGAACTATGAAAATTGGACTCTGTTGTTTTCTTGTACTTGGGAGTTAGGAGAAAAAGACCAAGAAAGAGATCGAGATTATCTTGGTGATCACCATTGGGGGCTTGAGTTTCTTCTTTATTTCTTCACTGAGATGTAAATCATTCCAAACTATATACTACTTTCAAATTATGCATCATCATTGGAAGGCATGCATCGTATAAACTAGTGTTGGCCATTTTCTATATTCAGTTGATATTGCTGTTTTCATCCCCTAATTAATTATTTCTTTATATCTACTTCCACTGATTTATGTGTTTTAATATCTGTTTACCATTTTTCACTCTATGAATGAGGGTATAGTCTCCCCACTGAACTACCTTTACAACCTCACTTCTAGTCAGTAGCTTCTGGCATACGGGGAGATGCGCCTAAGGTTATATGGTGACCGGTCCGGATACCTGTTTAGTAGTATGTCATGCCAAGGCATTATATCAGAGGTTGTTTTTTCCTTTTTCTTACTATTTGGGATGGTAGACAGGATACTAGGAATGTGTTAGCACTTGGTAGATAATCATGCCTTGGACTAATCACCCCAAATACGGGAAATGACCAAGTGACAAGGGTAGGGAATTGCTGTTTATTGTAGTTCACTGTTACAGTTAATGTGATTTCACCTTGGGTGAATGGTGTATTTTCATTGGATTATGGATTATATAATTTTTATCAAATTTTATCTTAGCTGAAATGGAAAATAAGTAACATGAAATGCATCATATTAGGCACTCAGAAACTCACATGCCATGCATATATTCCATGCTATATAGCTGTATTAGTAGATTGCATGCTAAGTATGATTATGCGCCTTGAATGGTTTCATGATTTTTTTGTACCTATTGAGGTAATCTGTTAGCAAGCCTACCTGTATAACATGTTTAGATGATTATATTCCATGCTTCTGTGTTATAACATGATTTTTTGTTGCTGCTTATGAAAACATTCTAGACATGGTTTTGATATGTGAAAATGGTTGCATGGGCTGAAATTTGTTGGTTGCATTTACAACAGGGCCAGTTTTAGTTATAAGGTGTATGGGTTCCTTATAAATATAAAAATGGAAACCCGTATATTCGAACCATTGAAAAAAGGTCTGCTAAAATTTAAATGTTAAATGGAATTGGATGTGATTAAAGGGAGTCAATTTTCAGTTTGTGAAGTGTATGGGTGATTTATGAATTGGGAAATGAAAACCCATATTAAATTTAAAGGAACGATGTATTTGAACTGGTGTAATGTGAAGGCTGTTATGTTTTGAACTTAAATGAAATGATTTGGGAACCAAATTTTAGCGTTAAGGTGTATGGGGACCTTATCGATTGGTAGATGGCCACCCATGTGATTGAGCCATTGTATAACCATGATGTGTTTGGTAATGGTTATAAATGTAAAAATATTGATTTCTATTGTGAAATGGTTTGGTAATTTTAAAAAATGATCAACTAGACCCAAATAGGTCAGTTGGGGCATGTTCTTATGAAATTAACTATTACGGGGTTGCCTTTTAAAGAACCCGAGTTGAATAAATGGGACCCTCGGAGGTTAGTTTTTGGTTAAAAGGAATTTAGATGCTAAATTGTCTATTTATGATGGAATTACTTTCAATGTTAACTATTTAAAAATATATTTTGTTATAACTTTCCTGTTTTGCCTATGGGGCATTGTTTAAAACAAAGTGCCTTTTTGGTGAAATGGTACTTGTGGTTTTTTTAATTTTTTTTCAAATGTTTAAGGTTGAAATGAATTAATGAAATGGAATTAAATTGGAACCTAAAGTGGTATCCCTTTATTAGAACCTCATGTAAGGGTAGTTTAAATATTTTGATAATATTCCTTGAAACAGAGACGTGAGCGATCATCTGTGGGATGTTTCGTTTTAGAATTGGATTAAATGAAAAGAGGGTCTCTTGAGCCTAGTAAAATCTATGTTGTGTGACCAAGAGATAGGGTCTACACTTAGGATTCATAAGAGGATAGCCCGTGGTAGGTATCACCCTTATATATTGATTCTTTTCTTCCACTGTGAGCTTTGACATTGGTGCCATTTGAGTGCCATTGTCCCTCGTAGGACTTTCGGTTTTAAAGTGAAACCCTTGTTCAGAGGGGTGGTAATTGTGCTTCAAATATTGTTATGGGAACAAGCATCAATGAATGTTTGGTTCAGCAGGTTAGACATGCCTTGATCATGGTCAACTATTTATAAGATCATGTGAACCTCTCTTTTCTTTAGTGATAAATGACTCGGTATGTCGTCATCCAAGTTATGGTTGTATGAGATGATGTGTTGTTGGATTTTGTAAACTTAGGGTTGTATGTGTTGACATATGTAGTAACCATCAAGTGTTTAATGATGCAACAAACCAGTTGAGTTCAGTTTGATTTTTGAGCTTGTGATGCCGTTCTCAAGTAAACTTTTGGGTAGAGTGACTAGGTAGTTAAGGAAATAAGTTTGTCTCACTAATTGGGCGGACTTTTTGGGACTCAGGTGTTTGACACGCCGATCGGTTTAAATTAATATTTCATGCCAAATGTTTTATGTTGTGATCATGGTTCATGGAACAACACACGTGCATTTAAGGTGTTTTGAGCTAGCGTTCTTGTGAGTGGCTGGTCTTTTCTTTTGATGACATTGAAAATCCTAAGGTGGGTAGCGTCACATTGGTTCTGGTGTGTGTGTCAGTGATTTATTGGCAGTGCGACTTTGATGAGGTTGGCGGTATGAGGAACCCTTTATAAACTCCATTAGTTTTGGAATATTTTTAGTGTTAGATCTTGGAAGAACAAGAATTCCTTGGATGGTATAAGCATCAGGTTTCGGTTGTTGATACATCGGTAGGTGAATCTGGGCTGTTGTTAAGAGTCAGCCAATAGTGGGTCAACTGATATTCTTGGTGACCTTTGGTTTACTCTTGGTGTGCTCTTCTGAATGAGACGAACATTTCTCATATCTTAACCTCGTCCTAGAGGAACTAAGATAGCGTCAGTATTATGTCGCGCTAACATTTTAAAGGTTATTGGGCTTCATAAGTGGTTGTTATCTAGTTTTTACACAAGATGTGTGGTTATTTGGATTATAACCTTACTCGTTCTGAGGCACGACCATTTTAGAATGACCTAGAGATGGGTTGGTTTGGGAATGTTACCGGAAGTCAGGTAATAACTTCAGTGAGTGAGATTGTGTTAACTTGTGAATACCTTGAGGAGGAAGGCATTGCAGTTTTTTTGGGATGCATCGGCCATCTATGTCAGGCACCTTCAATGATGGTTAGCCTAATGTGTCTTGGTTTGTTCTCTTTTTTCTTGTGGTATATGGTTGGTGATGGAAATGTTTTAAATACATGTCGCCAGTTTGAGGGTGAGTGTGGTTTTTGGGTCGGTGATGTCCTTCGAGGAAGGTATGTGTGACTAGTTTTGTGGTTGTTTGAGGTTCTACTATTTCCTTTGATGAGGTCTTTATTATGGGATCAGATGTAATTGAGTTTTCCCAATTAAAGGAATCATGTGAGAAGTGTCACTAGAATTATTAGGACATATCTTTTTAGGAAATTCCAATGGCAGGGGGGCCATGGTTTGAAATTTCCCGTTAAATGCTAATACCCTTGGTGGAAAGAACCAATGAGTAGATGGTTTAAGAGATGATGACAAGATCATGTCTCTGGGTGCATGGTCTTAGTTAAACACCGCTTTGATATTTTAGTTGGATTTTGATCTTTGGATTGATTTTTAAAGGCTTAAGCACCTTGGTCTTGTGAATGGTTAAAGGTACTTTGGAATTTGGAAATGCAATGTGATATTTGGAATGAAACTTTACAACCTTATTGGTTTGTGTGATGTTTTCATAGTTCCCTAAGGCTTCTTGGGGATGAGAATTTTTAAGGTGGGTAGATTGTAAGAACCCGTGTTTTTGAACCGGATGAATTTCTGATGGAATTTGAATTTTCGATAATTACTGGATGGGTCTTTTTTTAAAATAATGATTTCGAGTGAAGTTCCATGAGTTGGGAACTTTTAAAGTGATGTTATCAGGATTGGGTAAAGGCTCTATTAGTTTCTCGGGTGGTTTGATGGGTTTCAAGAGTGTCAAAATGGGAAATGATGATTTTTAAGGACCTGCAGAGGGTGCACAGTTTGTCTGAAACTCTGCAACCCATAGTAGGTAACTGTGCTGCTTAAATTCAGGTGGATAGAGGTGCTCACATGGTTTGATCATGGTTAGGATAACCATGTAGTATAGACTGTGCATGGTGAGTTTCTTAGACAGAGGGTTCCACACAGTTGGTGCACAATTTTCCAAATTGTGCGGGTTAAACCATGCATACATGTCTATTTAAAGAATTAAAATAATTTAAAATGAAATTAAATTAAAAAGAAAACAAAAACACTCATCTCACCCCTCTCCCTCACTCACATGACACATAGGGGGCTCCCCCCCTTTGAGGTACGACACACCTCCTCACTGGATCCCCTCTCCGGCTCATTTTTCTCCACCGATTCCACCGGATCTTGGTTCGTTTCTCTTAGGTATGGGTTTCTCCTCTATTTACTCTTCATTTCTGACTATTTCTTGGCCTTCACATCACTCTACGGTGTGCAACTAAAACCCTAGGGTTGGGGTTAAATCCTATTTTCGTTCTTCATCTGATTCTAGGTTGTGTAAAGGATGTCTCGTGACCCGTTGGTCCATGTTCTGACAGCCACCGCTGAAGGCGAGGTGGTTCAGGTGATTTCGGTCTGTTGAAATCATTTTGAAGTATTTTTTTAAACCACTAGTTTGTTTTTAACCCTCTATTTAGGGTTTAGTGGTGTTTATGAGACCCAGGGGAATTATTGTAGGGAGCTATGATCAATTTCCAAGTGTGCATACATTTTTCCTAGGTATGAATATATACAGACATATATATCTTCCATGTGTGTGTTCCCTCATGGTGTGGGGAACACTTACATCAGTTTAAGGATATACATACATACATACATACATACATACATACATACATACATACATACATACATACATACATACATACATACATACATACATACATACATACATACATACATACATACATACATACATACATACATACATACATACATACATACATACATACATACATACATACATACATACATACATACATACATACATACATACATACATATATATATATATATATATATGGAAGTGCATATGGGTGAGATGACTACTGCTAGAGTTATAAAGATTATCCTAACCATCCTTTGAGGTAGGGACCTCAAACTTACTTAAATTTAAAAGTGCAATAGTTGTTTATTTACTACTTTGGATAATTTAGACTACAATTCTAGAATGGACTACCTTTTTTTATTGATTTTTAGAGCAAAAAATCATGTTTTTTTAATAAGACCCCTCAATTGAGGTGCGATGCCTTGAAGCTAAAAATGTAGTGAGTAGAGTGTTTATGTTTCTCATCTTGTTGATGTATTTTTTTCCTATGATTTCCTAGTTATATGAAGCTATTGAAGTTAAAGGTATGTGGTTTTCTTAACTAGGATATGTGTTTCCTCCCTTGCATGTTGATTCCCTCGAGTTAAAAGATTCTAGTGAACTAGAAAGAGATATATGGGTGGGTGAACCCATGTGGTATGCTTGAGGGTAATTTATTAATTGAGTGAGAATTCTCAATAGGTTTTCTT
This sequence comes from Viscum album, assembly GCA_963277665.1. NCBI lineage: Eukaryota > Viridiplantae > Streptophyta > Magnoliopsida > Santalales > Viscaceae > Viscum > Viscum album. The sequence continues at coordinate 600,727,138 of OY728155.1, read as the reverse complement.
GGAATATTTAAAGGGTTGATTAAACAATAATGGTTAAAGAGGGGGTATACTCATTTTATTCCTTGAATGGGAAACATATAACCAAGTGGGTAGACAAGTAGAATGTTTTTAAATATAAAATTTCAACATGAGAGGGTATGATCATTGGTTTAATTGTAATGAAATTTAATTATGAAATGGTAGTATATGGGTGGGTATACCCATATGGATTGTTTAAAAGGGAATATAACACAAGAGTGGTATACTCATGTTGTGTGAGGAATATGTGAGTGTGTACACTCACTAAGTGAATTTCTATGGTTATAAGGGTGGGTATACTCTTATGCTTGTGTTAAAGCCTCATTTTGTTTTGTGATGAATGGGTGGGTAAACCCATGGTAAATGGTTAAATGGTTGATATGAGTGGGTATACTCATATGAAATGGAATTTTTAAATGTTTATATGAGTGGGTATACTCATATGGTAAATGATGGAATGGTTTATATGACTGGGTATACTCAGATGGTTTAATGTGATAAATGATTTGAATGAATGAGTGATAGATTCCACATAATGCTCTCCATGGATTTGGAATGTGGTAGTGGATGCCTTAGGTTGATTATTCCCCTTGGGTTTTGATTCCATAGGATTCCTTGGGCCTTGCTACCCTGTGGATCTGACTTTCTTGGAATCACGTAGGAAATGTTGGTACACATGCTCCTTGGGCTCCAACTAGTATCTAGACTGAGTTTCCACTACGAAGCCCATGATACTTGATATAGATTCCTTGGACGAGTTCCTTGTATCCGGCTCTTCATGGTATAGATTTATTATATGGAAGCCTTGGATGAGTTCCTTGGATCCGACCCTTCATGGTATATATTTCATTATATGGTGTAGCTGTGAGGTACATGATATGCTTGAACATATGTCTTGGCCATGGGAAATTGTGATATGTGGTTATATGGAAGGGCTATGATGGTATGGCATGTTTGGATAAATGACAATGCTATGTTATTTTATTTGTGAATTAATTGTAGCTACCTTATTATAGAGGATTTACCTTTTGTGTAGGTAGCCTTGTGGGGTTATATTGGTATAACTGTCCTAGAAGTTTACATGCCATGGGAATTTATTACTTGTATTTACTACTTATGTATTTTACCTGCACATTGCCTATTTACATATTGCACATATTGGTTTGGTCGTGATGCCTTGGGTACCAACCTACTGAGATTTTATCTCACATCCTGCTTGGGTATCGTTGGTACCTAAGTAGACTCTACTTATTTGCAGGACTATGGAAAATTGACTGTGCTATTTCCTTATACTCAGGAGTTAGGAGAAAATGACAGAGTAGGAGCTCATGATTCTCATGGTGACCGCCCTTTGGTATTGGGTCTTTTCTTTATTTTTGCACTGAGATGTAAATAATTCTGAACTATTTACTGATTTTGAATTATGTATCATCATTGGAAATCATGCATTATATAAACTAGCATTGGAAATTTTCTATATTTAGTTGATATTTCTATTGTCTTCCCCTGCTTGATTATTTCTTTATATTTTCTTCTACTGATTTCAAAGTTTTACTATCTGTTTACCACTGTGAACTATGTGAATGAGGGTATAGTATCCCCACCAAACTACCTTTACACCCTCACTACTACTCATCAACCTTTAGAGTATGGGGAGAAATGCTTGAGGTTATGTAGTGACAGGTCTGGCTACTGGTTTAGTGGTAAGTCGGTCCGGGACGCTACATCCACGGTGTCTTGCGAACTGCGCGGGTATGTTGCATGAAGATAAATGGACACATAAGGCATCCTACTTTTTCATATTTTTACCTTTATTTTATGATGGTTTTAGATGATTTTTAGGTTTCTGATGATTGAAATGTTGTGTGGTGCAGAGGAACTTATCTGGAAGCCTCCACATGATCATCGAGTGTCTCAAAAACCTTCATAAGAACAAGATGGTTTGTCAAAGGGGATCCATGTGATATCTAGAAGGTCATGATCTATACATGTCCTATTCACATGACATTTTTAAGGTCATGCTATTATGTGTATTTTGGGGGTTTATGCGATCCTTATGATTTTAACCACATTCTATTTCTTTGTTTTATGGAGAAAATAATACAAATTTTTTGGGTATTTCTTCCATTATATATTTTTCGATTCTTATTTGGAAGGTGTTAACAAATTTGTCCCCTTCTGAGAGATTATTTTGGGGACAAGGGACCCATTCTAAGGAAATTAAATGTTTGCTAGAGTCTTTGGGCTATCACCAATCAGTGTCTTGGGTGACATTTGGTCTCACAGGAAACCATTGGTATTCCAAAGATTTCTATATAAATATGGGAGTTTAGGGGATATCATTCACCAACTACTTCAAATCTATATAGATCTTGCAATCTTCTTCCATCGTATGATCCCTTTACAAGAAATTACATGAGAACTAATTGTGAGAACTGTCTGCAAGATCGTTTTGTGAGAACCATTTTGAAAGACCTATTTTTCCTTAGTAATTGTTTGAATAAACCATGAATCTATATTTGGTAATTTCTTAAACCTTGGACATAGTACCTGGCATCATGGATTCCTTATAGGTTTCCCATGAACTGATAGTTAGGTATCATGATCACTTGACTATTAAGTGGACCATGTGAAAATTTCAAGGTCACATGATCACAAGTCTCATGACTGGTTGTGGAGTCATGAGATATCCTATGGGTTATGTGGTTTGTGAGATCTTTATTGGTCATGCTGTCTGCAATACTTTTATCAGGTCATATGACCACAAATATACTTATATATATTTCTATTCGCATGATGATTCTGAATTTTATGCCTTTCCTTTGAGAATATTTTTTTTCATCTTTCTGACACATGCCAATTAATCTTGTTTAGATGGATTCCAGCTATCGTGCATCTTCTACTGCAGCTATCCAGAGGGACATGATCTTTGGGAACCATAATATTGACCCTTAATATAATGTTCATTCTAAAATGAGGTTTTGAGGAGTCTTATATTGTCTTAAATCCAAATTTATCCTTTATCACACTGGATTCCACTATATAGATTTTTCCTGCCATTTCATGATTTGGGAAAAGGCGACTTTGACCACCATCCATTGTTTGAAATCATGTGAAAAATCATCCTAACATGACAAGAATTGGATACTAGAGAGAGGGACTTGCACAATATATATGGGACTCCCCTGGATACACTAATGAGGTAAGATTCAAAGGCATTGGAGTAGATCCATAAAATCATATATGAGATTCATGATCAAATTAATGTCTTGTCTGCATAGATAGTGAGACATGAGGAGATCATTTCTCTCTTAAAGTTTGAACTTTAAGTGTTATCCTCCTCATTATAAACTACTAATAAAGGAATTTAGGATCTATCTTCCCTTATTGTGACATTTCTCCCTCGAGTTTTATTACAAAAAGTGGGGTGAGCGACACATCAATGCTCCATAAATGCTTCTCGTCAGATTCTTACCAATTTGGATATCTCGACTGATCAAATATTATTATAGTTTGATCGTCTATGTGTTTTTTTTATTTTTATTTAATATTTAGAGAGGTTAAGAAATGTGGAGAACTCTCCTTTTTCATACTATCAATGAATAGATCTTTCAAACTTTATATTTCTTTGTCCAATTTTCTTTTATTCATGATGTTCATGACATTTGTTTGATTTGATGTTGCTTGAATCATCAATGATACCCATCCTTCATATAATATCAAGTAAATATGAATTCTCAGACTTGAATGTTTAAACCATACCTGATTTTCTCAAGAAATGATCTTGAATTCCCACTAACATGAGATTACTTATTGATATATCTGCTCCAACTATCTTGAGATTACCTAATTCAAAAAAGGACAATTTGGGTAGAATATATATGTCCTGGTGGGAGAATGCTCTATATTTTTCTAAAGTCAATGGACTTAGTGAGCATAGCTTAATTTATGATAAGGTCATATGACGTGCCCCACAAGCTTCATATATATTTATTCATATTACCCTAATTTTTACCTAAGATATAGGGGTATGATTCACAGGCATGGACTTGAATTTTTCTCAGGCCACCCTCTTATGGGTTTTTGGATTAAAAAGTCTTGTGATTTTTCCCAGTCTTGCAAACTAAATCATTATTGTGCTGTATTTTAGGGTATTTTAGATCATATATTCTATTACTATTGTTTAGGTTCTTTTATCTCAAAGCTTCTATCACTATAGTTTAGGGTATTTTTTTCTCAGACCTTCTATTGATATAATTTAAGGTCTTTTAGGCCAGACCTTCTATCACTGTAGTTTAAGGTATTTTGTATCAAACATTCTATTACTATAGTTTAAATTCTTCTAGATCAAACCATGATATTCCATCTAGTTTAAAGACATGCTTTCAGGACTTCAAATACCGTGTAGTTTAAAGTATTACTACCAGGACTTGATTGATGAATATGGAATATAGGGTAGACATACCAGGGATGACTCAATACACCCTAAGGTTCTAAGTTTTTTCATAGTGTTTCTAGGGATCACTAGGATTGGAGTTCCTTTACTTCAAGGAGGAGATGCCTCTGATTGGTAGGTAAAATACCTTATGCGTTGGTTTCATGGTTAAACAGAGGTATATCTACTCTCTTCCTAGGGATATGAAATATTTATGGAGATAACATTGGTTGAGTCTAAAATATTAGGGAAGCTGAGTCCACCAAGATAGTTGGAATATGGGTTGTGTAAATCATGTGTCCTAGAGCTTGAATTGATAAATCATGGAACAGAGAATACATACCAAGGGAAACCAAAAACACCTTAAGTTTATGAGTTCAGACACAGTTTCACCGAGGCTCATAAGGATTAGAGTTCCTTTTTTATAAGTGGGATATGCCTCTAATGATAGGTCAAATCCCTTATACATGAGTCCATAGGGATTACGTTCATGGTCAATTAGAGTTGATCCTTTATCTTTTCTGAGTGATATGAAAGATTTGAGAATACCCAAACATCTAGTCAATGAAGTGAGGTATACAGAAAAGGTCTATCCAGGAAGGGTTCAGGAACCATAGGGGAATTTTGATTTTAGTTTGGGAGGGATCAAGACCTATTCCATGTGGTTTTGAATCACATGGTGTGGGCTATCAAAAGGTTCGAGAATGGAGGGTCAAATTCCTTCTTTAAGAAAGGGTACAATACATGGTGACATAATGTTGAGGATGTCAAATATTCTTGAATAGTATAGTTATGGGGATTGTAAATCATCATCCAAAGTTCTCAGGTCATGATGATCTTATGGGATAATCATTACAGAGATGGACCAAAACACTCTCAGGTGCAGAGTCCTGATATAGTGATTTCATGCTCATAAGAATTAAAAATCTATTCATATAGGGACAAGATATCTCTGGTTGGTAGGTCTAAGCCCTTATAAATTAATAACAAGGTTAAATAAAGAGATATATTTTCCTTTATAAGGGACACTAAAGGTTTTTGGTGAACCAAGGTTCTCAAATCATGAAGTGTGATTTATAAAAAATGTAAGAATCAGTAAGGGTTCAAGAAACCTAAAAGTTGTGTCACTGCCTAGTGAATATGTTATCATGACAAGGAGATGTAAAAAACCATTAATATAACTTTTTCCTAGACTATGGGGTCTAGTGAGCATGGATAAACTTTTACTAGGGAAAAAAATTGAGCCTTATGAGCTTTATGACTTATTTATTTTTGATCCATTTTTTCCTAAACTTGGAGATGAAGAGTTTAGTGAGAATAGACTTTAATTTTTCTTAGAAAACCCTTTGTAGGTTTTCAACTTGAAAAGTTTTATGTATCTTTTATTTTTAGTTTTGGGTATTTCGATTTGGACCATTATAGGCTAAAAGTTTATGGTCGTACAACTTTGACCAAAGTTCATGCAGTTTAAAGTCATGATGCATGTAGACCTAGTATGAGGGGAATGTTACACAATAGCCTAATTAGTATACCCAGGGTCAAGAGTAATCCAACATCCTTCTAAGTAGGGGATGATTTTTTTTAAATCATGGTTCAAAGTTATCAGGTCATGAGTAATGATATGTGACAATCAATTTGGGGATGGATTAGAACACCCTCAGGTGTTGAGTCCCACCACAATGATGTTAGGATCACAAGGATAAAGAAACCATTATATAGGGCCAATATGTCTCTATTTGGTAGGTCTAAGCCCTTATGAATCAATATAAAGGTTAAACAGAGATATCTCTTTTCCTTTCCAGGGGTCATGAAGTATTTTCAGCAACCCAAGGTGCTCAATACATAAAGTGTGATTTATGGGATGAGGGGCTTAAAAGATTAAAGAATCACTCCATAATTTTGTTGAATGAGGTCTAGTTCTTATGATCCTTTGATGAGGAATGATAATGGGTGATGACCTTCACATTTTAAAATCATGTATTGGGGATGTATTTGTCATTATGTTTTAATGTCATGCGACTGTAACATTTTTCTTACGGTTTAATGTCAAGCAATAAGGACGTTCACTGCATAGGTCTAGCCCATATGTGGTCATTGGTTCATTTTTATCCTTTAATATGTTGTAGTTAATCCCAATATTGAAAATATATGTATATCTATGTATCATGTGAAAATAGGAATCAATCCATACATAGTTCTTGTATAGAAGTTCCATGCCTAGGTCTAACCCATACATAGGGATGGGGGTATTTTTATCTTATCATGGATGGACCCAAGAATCAGAGATATGAGTGTCACTATATATCCTATGAGGGTAGGAATCAATCCACAAATAGTTCTTTAATGAGAAACATGCCACGCAGGTTTGAACCATACACATAGGGGGGGAATTTTTCCTGTTGATTATTTTAGTTGGGCCCAAGATTGGAGATATAGAAGTCACTACATATCTTGAGACAATAGGAATTAAGCCACATGTAGTTCTTGAGAAAACATACAGTTTAACTTCATATAGCATGGATTTAGGATCCCCAACATGAAAAGGAAATAGTGTGACTAGGCCCATGAATGAAGGTCTGGGTGTCACTGTGCATCCTGTGATTATAGGAATCATGTCACATGTTCTTCTTGAATGATAATCTCTCTACGCAGGTCTAACCCATATGTAGAGGGGAATTGTTTCCATTGATTGTTTTATATAGACCCAATATTAGAGATCTGGGCATCTCTATAAATCCTATTATTCCAGGAATAAATCCACACATAGTTCTTGATTGGAGGTGTGGTGGGATACCAACACCAATTATAATATCCCTCTTAGATGAGGCCCACAATAATGAGTAGTTTTGTGTCATGTGAGAGACATCAACCATCCAGTTTAACATCATGCAGTGAGGAATCATGGTGTGCCTTTTAAAGACTTGCATCTAGGACCATGATAACCTTGTTATGAAATGACATGTCTCATTTATATAAGGAATCCCTTACTAAAATTCCTAATCTCATGTGAGCTATGATCAATGCAAGAAACAAGGAATGGAAAAGGTTACCCTCATGGCATAGAGGTAATTAGAGAAAGTGCATGGGATTTGTTTCCATATAGTGGATAGAAAAAAATATAGGATCTAGGAATCCCTACATATCTCATTATAATGAGAATAAATAAGAACATAGTTCTAGAGAACTGTGCAGTTTAGTGTCATGCAGAGAGGATATTGACTATGTAGTTTAATGTCATGTGGTAAGGAAGAAGGTGACTCGACATGGAAGAAGTGGAATATTGTGGTTGGGTGTAATAATGGAGGTTTGTGAATCAATATATATCCTATGATATTATGAATCAAGCAACACTTAATTCTTGGAAACCATGCAGTTTAGTTTCATGCAGAGAGGACATCAGTTATGCAGTATAACATCATGCAGTAAGGAAAAAGGTCACCCGATGTGAAAAAGAAGGCTTGGCCATTATCAAATAGTCTGATTTCTTATGAATGAGATGAATATATTATGGATAAGCTTTATATTAGAGATATAGGTGTCACTATGTATTCTATAATTATAAGAATCAAGACATACATAGTTCTTGGATGAGACATTCCTTGTGTGGATTTGAATCACCCACAGGGGCGAGGGAACTTCATTTTTCTTTTTCATAGATCTAGCTTGTGTGCAATGGATCATTGGTGCGACAATTCTTCCTATGTAGTTTATCATCATTTGGTGAGGACATGTTCCATGCAGTTTAACATCAAGTGTTAAGGACAAAATATGCTATGCATTTTTAAAGTATTGCTTCCAGGAATTCTCATGTATAGTTTAATATCATGTGGTTAGGACATGCTCCATAAAGTTTAACATAATATGGCCAGGATGTGCTCTGTATAGTTTAATGTCATGTGGTTAGGACAATGTTTCATTCAGTTTAACATCATTTTTCAAGATGATGATCCATACATTTTAATTTCATGTGGTCAGGATGAGATTCACTTGATGGTAGCTATGACAATTATTTCTTAAGAAACATCTCATTGGAGGGGGGGGTGACACATTACTCATCCATTGTTTCTAGTGAGTAGACTCTATTATGGTAGACCTTATCTATGATATAATTCCCTTCCCATTTGGGTTCCATCTTAAGAGGATTTTTTCCTAGTATCATTGGGGTTTTGAGAAACAATACTAGTTCTCATTGAAGGAATTAATGGAGGATTTTTTTTATTAAAGTCCCATGCAATCCGATTTTGATAAACTTCAAGGATATTTAATGCACTTAACCTATTCTCATCGATCCAGTCCAAATCATCAAACCACTTTTGTGATTTTTCATCATCTGAGAGTTTTCCACAAATTGATATTTGAAGCAAGGGTAACTAGGCTTCTATAGGCAACACTACCTTGGTTACTAACACTAACAAATATGTAGTTTCTTGTGTATCAGTATGTGTGGTGGTACAATAGGCCCATAAAGCATCGAGGATCTTGTTTGGCCAAGACTTATTTCCCTCATTCACCATATTTTGGAGTATATTTTATAGATTCTTATTAAAGGCATCTATTTTTCTGTTTTCCACTACATGGTAGCAGGATAAGTGATTGGAATCGATGTTGTACTCCTACTATAATTTTTTCAACTCTGCAGAATAGAAGTTGGTGCCGTTGTCCATCAGTATCATGTGAGGGACTCTAAATAAGTGATGATATGGGAATTCAATAAGTGGATGATGTTATTCATCCTAAATTCCTTGAGGCGTATTGACATAACCCATTTAGAAAAGAATATGATAGTAGTAAGGATGTGAAAAATCTACTTAGATGTGGTTGGGGGATATGTACCCACAACATCCATTCACCATACGACAAACATACATGAATATTTAGATATATTTAGCAATTATAGGGGTTTATAGATGAAGTTTTCATGAATTTGGAATGCATGAAATCTCTTAGAAAATCCCACATAGTCCTGTATCATGTTTTTATAGTAGTAACCTAGCCTCCTGATTTAGTGGGAGAGCCTATCCCTAGAATGTTGAGTGCTACAGGAGCCTGCATGGAATTCTTCCATGATAAAGAGAATCTCTCTTTTTTGTTATGCATCTGAGAAGGATTCTGTCAAATCCATTCTTGTAGAGGGATTTGTGCTCATTTATACCATCCTGTAGGGTAAAGTTCACCAATCACCATCAAAATTTTCCCTTCCATCTCGATATGTTAGGAGGATCCCATTTTGGATATAATCAATTATCAGCTCCATCCATCTAGGGGTGGATATCATTTTATCATGCTTTGGGATGGTGTTAACCTAATTAATTTATTCCATGTCCTAGATGATGATTGATGAGACCATCCTTTAGTGTGTGATTTAGAATATTGCTTCCTCCTAATTAGATTCGACCAAGACTATGGCTGCATTATCCAATGCATCTTCCTAAGAATTATGTGACCTGGGTACATGATCAAACATGGGCTCAAAAGACAATTCCTCCATTAGTCCTCTAACATATCTAGTGAGTGGGGTAAATTATTATTTTTTGATGGTTTTTTTTCCATTGATATGATTTATCAATATCTCTAAATCCCCTTTGATATTCATGTAGGCTATCTATATTTATAGGTCTAGTTCTAATCCAGTGATGAGGGATTGATATTTTTATTCATTATTCATGTAGCCTTCAAATAGTGAGAAAACGTAGGGAAACATTTCCTTTTCTAAAGAGATAAATACAAGCCCTAGGAAAACCATTTTGAGCTTTGGATTCTCCATCCTCTTGCTAATAGGACTTCAGTAGGCACCATAAAAATACATCTCCCATGTTCAAGGAGTTTCATGGGCATATAAAATCACCTCATCTGGAAGTTTAGTGTCCACTAGTGTACTTTATAGGGTAGAATATGCTGCAAGTAAATTATCCAGTGCTTTCCCTTTCACTACATTTTTTCACACAAACTAGATGTCATACTGTTGTAGGATAATTAGCTATGGGGGCCAAATCTCTAGTTAGCATGGGATGACCGAGGATGTACTTGAGAAGATTAATACGAGAGACCAAGTGGACTTTATTATGCTATAACTAATGCCTTTGCTTTTGTATTTCAAACATGATTTTCAGGAAGTTCTTATTGACATATGGATATTGGGTCTCAGTACATAACATCATTCAAATGAGGTAGTAGAGACTATTCTCATCTCCCATATCATTTTTTTTGTCTGAGGATAGCACCAGGAAATCATTCCATAGTGACCACATATAAGACGAGTGACTTTCCTTCCACCTATGACATCGAGAATAGTGGGTGGAGCAGGTACTGGTTGAGACTATCTAAGGCTTGTTGGTAGTCATCATACCATTAATAGGTTATTCCCTTATTCATTATCTTGGTGAAGGGGAGAGATTTTCTAGCTAGGTTGGCTATGAAACACTGAATGTAAGTGAGGTTCCCTTAGATCCCCCTCAGTTATTTTTGATTTTTTGGAAGTGACATTGCTATAATAACACTAGTCTTTTATGGGTCTACCTCAATGCCATGGTGGTGTACCAAAAAGCTAAGGAACTTACCTAATTTTACCCTAAAAGCACATTTTGGTAGGTTTATCTTTAGACCGTACTACCATAGCTTATCAAATACTGTTTAAATACCCTTGAAGTGATAACATCACTATTGGGATTTAACGACCAGGTCATTGACATAAAATTTGGATATTCTACCCAAGAAGGGCCTAAAGATGTGGTGTATGACACATTGGTATGTATCACCAACATTCTTTGATTCAAAGTGCATGACCTGATATCAAAATACCCCCTAGGGTAATCTAAAGGTAGTAAATTCTACATCTTCAGGGTCAATCTTTATCTAATTGTACCTCGAATACCATCCCATAAAGGAAAAAGATTTGAAGCCACCAATTTCATCATTCAAGAGTTCTGTTATCGACAATGGAAATTTTTTCCTTTAGAAAATGTTGGCGAGCCATATTAGATATTGCACTTCTCATAAAAAATTGTATTTTATCAATTTGTAAAATTTTGCCTCTACAATAGTATCAGGAGAGGGGAACATCCTCCTGGATGCCTACTTGAAATCTTGATGTTCCTTAGGTAATCCAAGATAGTGTATAACTACATCTAGATTCAATCTGGGCATTTCTGTATAATTCCAACCAAACACATATCCGTGTTTCTTTAGAAATGAGATGTACATCTCTTTCTCTTTGAGAGGAATGGAAATAATAATCAATATAGGCTATGAGTCTTCTTATATTCCTAGATTTTCCTGCCTGAGCTCATAAATGGTGTTAGAGACACCTTCCTCGAATATGGGAGGGGCATCCCTAAGGTCATCATCTTTTTCTTATACCTTTGAGTATATGGAGGCATTTTCAGGTGAAGTTAGAAATCTGAGGGAATCTCTATCACTATTAGGGTGAGACAAGCCATAAGAAAAGACATTATGGTCCCCTACTTCCAAATTCATTATAGAGAGATTCCAGAGTTGATTGTATTTCATGCTGTCACTAGGGATAGAAGGAGCTTAGACATCTAGGGTTAACTCTACTTCCTCAATCAAGTTTATGGGTAACACATAATAGCTATCAAGAATACTCTAGGGATTTGATGGGGTAGTCCCCAAGCCATTGGGGGATGTAATTTGTGAATTATCATCTACAATTGGTTATTTTACCTCCATTTTATTGAATCCTGATTTGTAATATTTGGCTTCACAAGACTTAAAGGGGTAACTATCACCATGTAGTATACTAACCTTTCCATCAATGGGGTATTTCAAACACTGATGGAATGTTAAAGGTACTTCCACATGGATGTAGAGATAGGTCCTTCCAAGGATATTGTATGCAGTGTCTTTTTGGATAAACATGAACTCAGTGTTAGATGTGAGTTCCCCAAAATGATCTTTGGGTTTGATCTTCTGGAGAGGTCTTTTCTCATGCTTATCATACCATCAAATGGTCAGCTTTGTGGGGGATAATTCCCCTTCACCACATCCTAAACATCAGAGGGTATGAATTGGGATGAGGTTGATCCCAAAATCATTTTCAATCATATCCCTTTGGATGTCATCATTATTGAGTCTACCTAACACATATAGGGTCCTGATGTATCCCTGGATGACCTCTTCCTGATCCCACTCTATGAATGAGATGGCGACATGGAATTCTGATGGCATGGTCTCCACTCAATAATCCTTGGATACAATAACTTCTATATTGAATTACTACGAGAAATATAGGGATTCAACGAGTTCCTCCCAGAGTTATTTTTATATATGGATGGCATTCAGGATTGAGTGCATGGCTGGGAATACCACCTGTTGTTTCAGAATTTTGTATTTTTGTACCAAAGGTTGGTGCTTCCTAATGCAGGGTTTCTTTTTTATTATATGGCTCAAGAGATGAGTTATTTGAGTTACATATCCCAAATTATTGTGCAGAGGTTGAGGGGTCATATTATTCCAATGGAGTAGGTCACATCGGCCTTCCCCATTGTCTGGTATGATCAGAAAATCACACCCCTACCAGTTGAACATGTAGGACGACTGGGCATGAGTGATTGATGGCATGTTATGGGACACCTCCATGTCTCTGTTGGGATTTATGGAGTTCTTTTCATGAGTCTAAACTGAATATATTCCCTATGTGGGGATGTGACTGAAATATTGGGCCTGAACACTCCCACGATGTCCTATGTATCCTCGGTTCCTACACGTGCGACCTCCTATTCCTCGGTCAGGTACGAGGAACTCATATTCTGAGTCATATTTATCATCAGATAAGGGGTCTTCCAAGTGTATTACATTGAATAAACTAAATATGAGATATTTTTCTGATGGGGGTTTCATTTGGTGGGGTAGTTCTTGTGTTTCAAATATTTCAGGGAAGAAATATGCATGAGTTAGATCTTGAGTTAGACTTGAATACGAATCTTCCTCTTCTATCTCTTCCTATGTCTGATGGCTGTATTCACCTTTGAGAGGCATATTCAATGTCACTTATTTATTCAATGAGACTATTATGGGTATATAAATATTTTCTCTGAGGGTAGCATGATCTTGATCGACTATCTTTTGAGTCATCTAGTTGTCGAACTTCTGCCCATTCCTAGACAATTTTTTTGAAAACCACCCTCTTCTTCTAAATGGGAAATAGTTACAAAGGTTACATAATTAGGAAATTTTCCAAAATCACCTATCTGGAATCGACCATGATTTGGAGGATGTATTTGAAGATGAAGTAATCCCTAATTTTATGACCTAAACTTTTATGGAAAGGGAATTAGTCAAGATGGTCGGTGAGGTTGACCTCATTGGGCTTCCTAGGTTATTATAGCTTTAGAAAGTTATTGTCCATAGCTGTAAGAAAATAACTAGGGCCTTTATCATTTAAAAATAATTATGTTTTATTCATTGGTTCCTAAAATCATGGGTGATACTGATATCTTCTTTCTTCTATCCATGATTGATTTTTTTGTTGATACTGTTCGATAGGAGGCATTGGGAAATTTAGGACTTTCATAGGTTCTTGAATAGGCACTAATACTGGTTTTATGGTAGTGGTGATAGTATCTTCCTTTTCGATCCTTCCCCCCTAGCATGAGGGAATGAGTTAAGGCTTATCTTGGGTCTATTGAATGGTGTCTTATAAACTTTTTTTGTTTATGAAAAATCATGGATTATGCCTAGATATTTTATTGGGATCAGAGGTTCCTAGAAATCATCATGGATATTTTCATTATAGAGTTCCAACAATTTCTCCTATAAGATAGGGATGTTAAGTGAGTAGGTTAAACCTTTTCATCTATCTATATGAAGTAATACACCCTCTCATTTTCATGATTCTTATATTTTTTTAGGTTGATGATTTTCGTTTTCCTTAGTGTGGAGATGAATTGATAAAGGAGTTGATTATGAAGGTCTTCCCATCTTACAAAATATCCTAATGGAAGAATATTATACCAAACAAAGGGTAGACCTAAAAGAGTATATGAAAATTACCTTAGCTTGGTCACCTCCAGGTGATCTCGAGGGCCCATCATCAAACCACATCCGGACATGAAGTGCATGAGATGCTATTTTGCGTCTCTCATGCCATTAAAGGTGGAGATATTATAATTACCAAAAATGTGTTGGGGGAAAAGTGTCATCCACCCATTTGGGACATTAATTCCTCTAAGATTTTGAGGTGTGTGTCACCCTTACATGGCTTCTATTCAAGTAACTAGGGACTTTATGGAATTGAGAAATTATGAAGGTACTACTATATGTGATGCTTCCCATCTATATGGAGTGGGTGGGGTTTGATGAGGTGGACCTATTTTTGTCTCTTACTAATTCTCAATTCATGATAAGATCGAATTATTTCCCTAGAGAGGGAGATTATATTTTTGTAATGGAGAGAAGTCATAATAATTTTTGAGTTCCTCATTTATGTAGACTAGATGCCTGGATCCGGAGCTAGTATGATATTCATATTCTGCTCTTATAGATAGGTTGGATCTTTATAGATGTATGGGAGGATGGATATTCATCTATTCCTAAAGATGATACCCATTGGGAATGTTACCCCTGAGTATCTCCTCATTATGTTTTCCGAGAGTTTGTATCCCATTCTCATATTGTGGAAACCGCTCCTCCAAGGAAGTAATTATACCTCTTCTGGGTGATGAGTGAGATATGACCACTTATTTTCCTTTATCATTGCTAGTGTTCTTACATATAGGTGGAAACTCTATATTCATTGGTGATAGGTTTTGGAGTCTCCTCTAGTTCTATGTACGTGCAGCCTCAGTGGGTTCATCCAGATCCTCCTCTCAAGGTATTTTTTTGTATTGCATCCCTCTGCATCGGCATATTGATCCATATTATATATTGTGTTGATGGTGATGAAATTCATAGAGTTATATTAGGAAATGATAGTTGTCCCATTACTTTCAATGCAGTAAGATGATTATACACTACTTGAATTAAGGTTGTTTTTTGAACCCATGGCCATATTGGATCATTTTGGCTTATGACCCTGATTGGGTTTGATTGCCTTCTCCATATGTTCCTCCCATATAAGTATATGAATAGTGACCTTAAAGGAGTTTCCAGTCATTTTTTAATGATCCCTAAATCACAAAGGTTTGTCTTGTGGTGGGGGGAATGGATGGGATGCTAACCGTTGATATTTACATCCCAACTGGGAGAAGGATGATTCCCTATGCAGTGATGACGATGATTAAAATTCCCCATCCCTATGGGATAGGGGATATTTGGGGACATAATTGGAATTTTAGATCCAGTTATTAGGGATGTGATGCTTCTTCTCAAGTATTTTATGACTCTTGGTATGGGCATTAAGATATAAATGACCCCAGCCCAGTATGCTGGGGTTGATATGGAACTATTGTTGATTTCACTAGGACCCTCTTGAGGGATGATAGAACTAGTGATGAATATTGAGATAAAAATTCCCTCATCCCAGTGGGGTATGGTATATTTTTAGCTGCTATCAATATTTTCTAGATCCTCTTTGGGATTGATGATCCCAGGGTTAGAGGTGGTGGTAGATATTCTCCCATCCCAGGTGGATGGGTTTTCTCCTAGGCGGATGAAATGGAAGATGCTATAGCGACATTTTTGATTTGGTGTAGTCTTTACCATGTTTGAGATGGGAACAATGGAATCCCATGATGGGATTCATTCTTTATGGTAATTTTTTTGGTCGATCGTAACTTTGGCCTTTGTGTCTGAAATTCATTACCGTTGCTTCGAGGGGCCCAATTCAAAGATTAGTTGGCTATCCTATACCTTTTTTTTGTGATGTATTAACACCATTAAAGTGGGGGTATTGTGTTTTAGTGACCAACTATATTACACATTTCCTGATCCCTTGATTTTTCTAAAGGCTATGACATTACATGATTCCATATTAGGGGAGTTCTACTATTCTAGGTGTGTAGTAAAGTGCAATGTTCCATACTTTTTCCATACACAAATATAGATACACGAAAAGGGTTAGATGATTAGTTGTTGATGATTTTTTATGTAATGTAGATAATAATGTTGTATATTTTTATTTTTCTTTTCCAATTTTGGGTCTCATGCCATGTAGATAGTAGCCAGATCTAGCTGACAACAAAGTATCTTGATGGTCTGATGGTGACCCTCATATCTTGGAAAAGGGAGTTGTCTATCCTTTAACCATTGACGATTTTCCCACATATTTTGGCATAGGAAAGGCATGAACTCCTTCTCTTACTCATCTAGGGTATCATAGTTAGAAGTTTCAAGGGGATAGAATATAGTGGGGAGGTTGTTTTTGGCCAAATATCTCCATATATCAATGTCGTCTTCCACTTCATCAGAATCACACGTCTCCATCTGGTTAGACTACAAAATTTTCTTATCAGGGTCACTTGTTGACCATAGTGGAGTTTTTTTTCAGAATTTTATGGGGGAATTATATACAGTTGAACCTGATGTTTTGAGAACCTCTATATGAAGGAATATGAGTTTTGAGAACCTCTATATATGGAGGCTTCTATGTAAGGGGATTATTTTTTTATCTGTGGGAGATATCACTATGTGGAGGATGGCCACAATGGATATCAGGAGTAGATTATCTATGATCCATCTCCACACTACCATGAGGAGGAATATTAGGGTAATTATCACCTTCTACTTTGGTTGAAGAGTTGATGGGCCCTTGGGGTATTGAGAATGTGTCTTGAGTAACTTCAAGGACACTGACAATGATAAGATTATGGATATAAGAATCATTCTGCACCGTGGACAGAATATAATGACCTTCCTTTTGGGATTATGTAGGGATATGAGCCTACCATATGATAGTTTCTAGAATACGTTTATAACTATCTAGTGCTATGAGAATATGATCCTACTGTTGGAATATGATAATGAGATTATCTGATAGGAATATGATACTTTCAAGAGGCATGTGCCACTATCACTTGGTGAGCCTCAGTTAGAATAAGAATATGATCCTGATCTTGAGCCTTTGTAATATGCCACTAGTATTTTTTTGACATGAATATGAGACTATCCCAATACATGTTCTGCTCTCACTTGGTGAGCTTGGTTAGAATTGGAATATAATCCTAGGTTGAATCTACATTCCCTACTAAAATATGCCAATGGAAATTCAGAATGGGATAATAAATATGAGCCTCCTTTTGTATATCCTCTGAAGGATGTTGGTGTAGTAGTTCATTGGTGAATGTAGGGTTATGATCCTAGCTTCCATGGTCTACTAAAATATTACAAGTAGCTTCATTGACAGTAATATGATCCTATACTGAGGCATGTGCTACTCTCACTTGGTGATCCTCAATAAAAACAGGGATATGAGATTGATCCCGAGCCTTTAGAGTATGCTGCCTATATTTTTTGATAAAAATTTGAACCTTTCCTAAGTCATGTGACTCTCTCACTTAGTGATCCCTAGACAGAAATGGGATATGAGCCCAATGTTGGGCCTTTGAAGTATGTCTCTGGTCTTTTTCAACAAGAATGTTCCCCTATATCGAGGCATGCACCGCTTTCACTTGGTAAGCCCCAGTTGGAATGGTAATATGAGACCGATCTAATGCCTCATCCTTTATTAGAATATACCATTAATCCTCCTGGTTGGGAGTAAGAATGTGTGATTGATCCGGAGAAACTACTTGTTCATACTGATCTGATTGTTGTGTCCCCCTTATTGTAGGGATAGTAATATGTGCCTATCCCTGTATTTATATGAGTGTCAGAATATTCCGACAGAGTTATTCAGATGTAATTAAACTTTATCAAAGTGTGCACAATAATTTAAGCCTATAAATTTTCTATCTCCACTATATACTAGAAGATATATTTGATTTAAGTGGGGATTTTCACCCACTCCTATCCTCCTTGTGCCATCGAAATATGATGATAGGATTCATCTATGGGGGTAAGGATATGTTCCTCCCCCATGCTTGCTATAAAAAGATACCTACATACTTGTTATGAGTGAGTTGGGATATAAGACTTATTTCTGGATACTACTAGAATATTCCAGTGGGCTTCATCAGTAGAAGTGGGGATATGAGCCCACTCCCAGTTATTCAGAGCATCCCATGTCTGATGTGTCTTCCTTATTACTTGTCCATGGGTGTTAGTGGTGGTAATGTGTTGGGTGGTACTCTGAGAAAGTGACTTAAGGGAACCAATGGGATGGTGCTGGTGCTAGAGGTTGAAAGGATCCCTCCTTGGCCCCCCCTAAACCATAAGGGATCCATAGTTGAATCCTTGGTCCACCTTCATTAGATAATGAAGGTTATAATTGTCATGCTCCAGGAAAAACCTTCTAAAGTGGTTAGTGGAGATAACAAGTGCCACTAGATTTACTGTATCTTTATTTGGAAAATGAAGACTCATCAATTTCAGTGTTTGGAGGCCCTCATGTGTAGCCTCAAGGGCTGGGATTGTACCATGTTACTGGTATTTTTGGACCAGTGCATTCACCACTTACCCTAAAGGTTTTGTGTAGGTGAGGTCTTTCTACGACCCATAGGGGTTAAATCCATAGTTGATTTTCCAGAAAAATCATTAGATTCAGACATGTTCTTAGGTCAGGTGTTATTTTTGAGAGCAGTATCTGCATTTGAAAAAAAAACATGGAACAAGGTCACTGATTAGTACATCATACTAGACATGATACATGCTCAATCAGATATCCATAGGTTACCCAATTTTCTTTTCTTATTCCTATTCCAAATATTCCGCTCACATGGACTTGTCGCAATGAGGATAAAATTATTTCATGATATCCCCAGTAACATTTGGTTAACCGATTATTTTTTTTATTTGAGATATTCACATTGGGTTCCCCATTTTTTTTCCAGAAAGATAGAAACAAAATGGTTTGATGTGTGTAAACCTATTTTGTTTTATGGATGAAAGGTTCACACTGGTTTCACCATTTTTGTTTTGTTAGATATATTTCTTTGCGTGGAGGTTGATTATGGGGGGTTTGATATATTTTACAATCATTTACATTGGGCTCAACATTTTAACCTTTAATAGAAAATCTCAATGACTCCCACATCCACAACTGAGTATAGACCTACTTTCCAAAGGTAGGTAGTCAATTGGGGTTTTAGACCCAATAAAACTTAGGAACTCACATTGGCCAAGAGGATGGGAGTTCAAGCTCATCACAACCTTTTTCAGGGGAATTTTGTTTACTCCAGGACTCTCTTATAGATTTAATATATTTTGTTGAATCTCTTCCTAATCCCAATACAAAACTAGTTACCTTAACAAAATGATCAAGTATTTAACCCTTTTATGTGTGTGTGTGGGTTGGGGGATATTAATGAGTCCATATGTATGTATACGAGGTTATTCATCCATTTCTCTTTAATGGGTAACTTATCATATGTTAAATCTATATAACAGGGTGCCCCAAAGTTTATAATCATCCAGGGAGGTGATTAAGGGGGATTAAAAAGGATAGAACAATATATATAGGATCCTTCATGAGATCATGACACCCATTGTAAGGCTTTCTCATGATCAAATATGACTTATATGGGGTCTTCTGTGAGAAAAAGATGGTTTGTCAGGGGGCCTTCACGAGATGAAGCTGACATGCCAAGGTTTCTTATAGGATCATGATGGATTTTCAAGGGGATCATTTCATGATCAATGGTTATTAACTGGGATATATGACCCTTTTCATGTGAATGATAATGTATATTATTCCACAAGATTCTTCCATCATTTCCCCTTTTATTTCCTTTTTTTATTTTACAAGGGTTGGGGATCTTGAGAAGTTGTGCAATTTTTGTTGAAGATAATCACTCTTCTCATTTTCAATGCATCACATGAACAATAATAGGTCTTGTGGTGATGTGAAAGCATTATCATAGAAAAAACTTATATTTTTATTTGGAACCAATAGTGTAAATACCGAGTCAAATGGACATATCTGAGACCCTTCATATGATGATGGTGACATGCTAGCAGGCTCTTGTACGAGAAGGTGGAAATACATCTAGGGCTTCTGTGGTGTCTTGAGAACTACATGGTAACATCATATTAAGATCAAAAAAATTATAAGGCCTATGTCTTCTACATATTTCACCTTAATTTAATTAGGGTTTTAGATGATTATTAGTCATCTGCCAGTTGACAAGTCATGTGGAATGAAGGAACTTGTCTGGCAGCCTCCACATGAGCCGTGAGTGTCTCAAACACCTTCACAAGAACAATGTGGATTATCAAAGGGGACCAGTGTGATCTATATCAAGTCATGGGTTACACATTTATCATTCTCATTACCTTTTTAAGGTTATGCAATCATGTGTCATTTTGGGGTTTACGTGATCCATGTGATTTTGGCTACCTTCTCTTCATTTGTTTTGTGGATAAAATAATACCCATGTTTCAGGTATTTCTTCCCTTGTAGATTTTTCGATACTCATTTGGTGGGAATCAACATGGTTCCAATTTTTTTTTTCAATATTATTAAGAAATATTTTATTGGTCATGGTGTTCATTATCATGTACAATGAGAATGATCTGTTGAATTTGAAAAAATTCTAGTTGGTCATATGAACAATAGGCACTTCCATTGCATATGAAACCATTAGAGAGTAGGATACAAGAAGAGGATGGAGAGTAGGAATGATAAAGAGGATAATAAGTCCTTACCTAGTCCATACATACTCAAATTTTTGAGAAATGGAGGTTAGGAGCAGGGGATAAGACACTCAGGGGCTACCTTGGATGTGCATCGATCATGAGAGGGAGAGGAATGATTGAGAGAGAAGGGAAAAATATAATCTGAAGGCATTCCATAAGTGAAAAAAGGGAGAGGGAGAGTTTCAATCCTTGGGAATTAGAGTATGGATAGTTAGACACAAGGATATATCCTTGGGAGGGTTGTCGTATGAGTGAGGTAGAGAGGAGGGAGGGGTGATTTAATAAGGGGTGCTAAAATTAGATTAGTGAATTATTAGAAAATTAGAATTTTAAGGTCCTAAGAAACTTTAATGGTGTTTATACACAATTTACCAAATCATTTTCCAACTGTTCGACCTACCCTGGCTTCACATGGAACCCACATGGGTTGGCTGTATGGTTAGGGAAACCATGAAAAACAGCTCTACTAAGATACAAACCTCTATCACATGGATGTCGTATAGTTAACACTAACTATTTTTTAATTGTGTGATAGGAATATTCCTATTGAAATTTAAAAAAAAATAACTAAAAAATAGAATACCCAAAGCTCTAGGGTAAATAATTAAAATAAATAAATCAAGAATTTATGGGTTGGGGTGTGACAATACTCCCCAACATAAAACTTTCTGGCCCCATAAAGTCATTGAGAGAAGCAAAGTCCCAAGAAAGAAAACAATTAGATGGAAGGGAAAAACAACAACATGGTCTCCAAGCATCCCAAGACCAAACTGTACCAACATACTAAAAGAATCTCCAAAACCCCAAACATATTTAGATTCTCAAAGCAAACCTCACACCCGAACAATATTGGGAAAGGATCAAGGAACGAAGACCCATAATGGGTCTCCCCACTATTTAATAAGTTAAGTATTTTTTTTTGGTTTAACATTAAATGACACTCAAAGGGATTACCGCCAGAAATGGAAGGATATTTATACCCTGAGATCTCAAATAGGCCACCCAGTAAAATAAGTTTATAATTCCTTAAAATCATTGCATCTTCAATTGGGTATAAGATATGAAATCACCCAAACTACCAATCACGAGTCATTGATAAAAAACTATAACCCTCATATATGGAGACTAAACATGAAAACATTTAATCGACACACACCCAAAACCTCTAAAAACTACCATTCAATCTCCAACTGAACACAAGGTATCAAACGACTTACAAGAAACACACCCTTAGAGGAATCCCAAAGGAAAGTCCCAAGACAAGGACTTCCAAGACACTCACAGACACCCTCCTAACCAATAATGAGAAGGGAGGATATAATAATTAAGATTATATCCCATACCAAATGGACCCCAAACCTCAATTCAAGAACAAGGGTGGCTTGAAACCAGATTCCTAGGGAACCCCTCATGGAGACCCCACCAAATCAAATTTTCCACAGACTATGTGTGAACTCAACTGGTCCAACACCCATCTATTCCACCCAAGGAACCAACCCAAGTCTATCCCATTACCAAAAAAGTAAAAAGAAATATCACAACCATCAACACATGAAACCCTCAAAATACCCTACCACACCAACAAGGAATGAGTGAAACCTAAAATCATTAACACCTAAAAAATATAATAAGTGACTTAAGAAAACACACCTAATCAGAATCACACAAAGACCCAACTGATTGAGAACCCACAAGATATGACTTCCATAGACTAATATACTCGAGACCTATCTAAGAGGCATACATCCAATAACTAGGGAAGGAATAAGACCTAATCAATAACATTCTAATAAAAAATAGTATTTATCCAAAAAATCACATTCCAATATAAACCAACTGAAAAGAATAAACCAAAATCATCATTTAGGGAAATCTAAACACATTAATGTACCAAAATCTCCGATTTAAACATTTTGAAAACATGATTTTAAATTTGAAATATTTACTTGGAAAATAATTTTAGAATTTATTTGATATTCATTGAAAAATTTATAATTTTCTCAAACCTTAATTTAATTTTAATTTATTTAGAAAGGCTCTTCAATAATTTCAAAACCAGTCACTTTTACTTAAAACCATGTCCTTTAAAACAAGATATAATAAAAAATACCTTCATAGAGAAATTACCTATTTGAAAACACAAAAAATAAATCCAAGGTCGAATCCTACCATTTAAAGGTATTTAAAAATTATTATTTCCATTTTATAATATTAAATGATTATTTGAAAACCAATTCAAAATTTTGAAAGTCACTTTAATGAAACCAATTACTCACTTTTAAAAGTAAAAAATGTTTTGATTTATTTTAAAGAAAATCTATGTTACTCATTTTAAAACACAATATTACCATTTAAAACCGAACCTTTACTTTTCAAACTCTATAAAATCAAAAAAAAAAAAAATTAAGATTACACTCACCACTCAAAATTCAAAAGAATTAAAAAAATAAAAAATAAAAAATGATTATTGGTTGTGCATCCAGATTTGATGGACTGTGTGGAAACCAATCCATTACCTCTAAGTGTTTCTCGTAACCATGCATGTGGTCTCCACATGGTCTGATAGGATATGTGAACAATTGATGCCTCTAATTCCACTCCATTTTCACATTAAATCTAAAAAACGCCTCAAAGAACCCCATAAAACACCCATATAAATTATAATGAAATCAATTAAAAATTGAAATCCATAAAATGGGAATAATGAATAGATCAAATTCAAAAATCATATCAAAAAATCTCATGGTAACTTAGGTATATTTATGAGTGGTGGTGATCAGGCACCCTCCCTTAACCTAGCTCATGAGATATTATAATACCATCTCCCATATATCATACATTCTAAATAATAAGGAACTTTAAAAACATAGGCCCACTTAAGAACCTAGGTTATGATATATTTTTTTGATGAACACGACCCAGGTCATCCATCCGTCAGATGCCCAAGCCGGTCTGTGACACACCCATAGGGTGTTTCCAATCCCCATTGGCTAACACAAGTGCCTGGAAATCTAGGAAACACAACTTGGGAATGATTTCACCCATAAAATATATTAAATAATTAGTATAAATTTAAGTACAAATTTAGTATGACTCGTTCGTAAGTTATACATCCATTCCAAATTAAATAAGTATAAAATAAACAAACAACAAACATATCAGATGCATAAATCAATAAAAAGTCCCTCCACTCACCCTCTAAACTCCTTTACCTAGCCATCTATGAGCCCCACTTTGACCTCTATAGATATAAACATTATTGATTAATGTAAAGTAAATTAAGAAATTTTTTATTTGTTCGATGTGATAAATAATGATAAATTAAAATAAATAATTGGAATACTTTCATGTGACTACACTAGTCACCATCCAATTCCAGATAATCAATGCTACAATAGGGATAAAAATAGGGCTAAAAATTGAAACTGAGAATATATATAGGTGTTAGCATAAAAATCCCTAGTAGGCCACCACCCACCTTGCCACATATTTACCTTATAATTAAAGATTCATTTTCTTGATAGTTTAAAAATATAATAGAAAATAGGCTTTCCAATTTAATAAAAGAAAATATAACCTCTTTAAAAGTTTCCAAGATTCCTTTCCATTTTCATTTTAAATGAAAAAAATTGATTATAAAACATTTAATAGGTCTATGCTGTTATTATTGTAAAACTCCCAATTAAAATTCACTTTCAAATATTTTTTATAAATATCCCTTTTATAAATCATTTTCTTATATTTAATAAAGAAAGTGACTCAAACCATATAATTTAACCATTTATAAAATGAATAAAAAATTCACTTTAATAATTTATAAAAAGAATCCTGAGTCATACTTTAACAGTTACTAAAATAGAGAAATCACCATAGAAACATCCATTTCATAAATATGTACCATGAGGAAAATCCCTAGTTCATATAAGGTTAGTGGGACCTCTTGTTCCTTGTACCAAATCATGATCTAATCAGTTAAAAGTAAAATGCATGTGCTAACTACTAAGGAGTTAATGTCTTTAGCCTTGTAGGGTAGTGTCACCCATCCACAACACCACATCCAAACACCATTTATGGAATACATGTCTTGGCTTAGCAGTGTGGGGTATCCCTTCCATGACACCAATACATTTTTCTAAGTTTGTTTTTCTATTAAAGTGATGTGATACAAAGGGGATACTTAAAATAGACTTCACTCTTAGATACTAGAATTCCCATGTGATTTTCCATTCTAAAATATATCATATTTTATCAGAAGTGGGACTTTAAACAACCCATTAGAATACATTTCAATTCATTAAATACCTTAAGTCTCTTTAAAGCATTTCATACCTAAAATAAAAGGAAAATATTTTAAACATCCAATAGATATATAGAAAACAATAAAAACAATCATAATTTAGATTTAATTAATAAAAAAACCCTTTACAATACATAATAAGAAAAGTAAAACATGAAAACTGGTCCTTTAAAATTAACTTTATAAATTCATTTAGGGACTTGTTTGAAGAATTGTGTTTGTGAACCAATTTTAAATATGCAAGTTTTACCTTTCGTTATGACCATATACAATTACACAAATATATATTCCTCTTATTAACCAAATCCATATGTTTCCCTTTTAATTTGTATACTTATATATATATATATATGTATGTATACCCTTGTATATAGATAAAAACTAGATACCCAAAAAGGCATTTACAGAACTTCACATTTATTTTATTTGAAACTTATCTTAAAATACTTTATTAATACTTTTAATTTATAGTATTACTTGAAATTTCAAGTAAGAATTTATGAATTAATTTAGAATTCAATTTAAAGGACAAAAAATAGCTTTTAAAAGAATCAAATTTATTTATAAGGGATATTTGGTAAATTATTCAAATATAAAATGTGCACTGTAAAAGAAAAACAAATTTAAACCCAATTTAGAAATGGAAAAATCTCTTCACACTTTATTAAAACCATGTCAAAATCTATTTTTTTTCATTGGAACCCTCATTAAAAATTATAATATAGACATTAAGAAATAAAAACATAATTTTAAAATACAAGAAATCAAAGGTCCTAAAATTTAAGATAAATTCATGTGTAAAAACTACATGGAACATGATGCCTTTGATAATTGATGCTCAAATCCACCTAAATCGATCCAAAGGGACCCAAAAAAGAGATCACATCACCTAGGCACAACAAAAAAAACAAAAAAAAACTATTCAACCCTACACCTAGGGTTTGAAAAAAAAGTGGAATAGAAAAGGGGAAAGCAAGAGAGGGGAAGAGGACGAATGATAAAGAGGAGGATATGCCCCTAATTGGGTTGGACATGATCAAATCCTAAATAAGAGGAGGTCGGGAGATGGGGGTTATGCACTTGGGGAATGCCTTGGTTTTGCGTCCATCATGAGAGGGCGAGAAAGGGGTGAGGGAGAATGGAAAACTATAACCTATAGAGATTCCACAAGATGCAATAGGAAGACGGGGAGTCACGATCCATGGGCATGAGAGGAGGGGGATTTACATACTAGGGACTCTCTCGGGGAGGGTGGTCCCATGATTAAGTTAGAGAGGAGGGAGGGGTGATTGGGGGGGGGGGGGTAAAATTAGATTTTGGAATTTATATAAAATGAAAATTTTAAGGGACTAGGAGACTCACATGGTTTTGGCGCATAATTTACCAAACCAAATTCCAATTGTGCTCCCTACACTGGGCACATAGGGGACCCAAACAGGTTAGTTGCTTAGTTAGGGAAACCATGTACCAACCATGATAAATGGTTCTACCAAGTTGTAGAACTCTATCAAATGACTACCATATGGTTAACACTAACCATTTACTAACCAGGTGACATTCATATTCCTATTTAAATTTCAATAAATTACAAAAAATAGAATACTCAAACCTATAAGGCCCTTTTGATGGAAAAAAAACTGTCTGATCAAGTTTGAGATTTGATTGACCCATCCTTAATCTTATTGATAGTAAGAAAGATATAATTTATATTCTTAATCTTCCTTATATTAATAAGAAAATGTTTCATTAAGATATCTGTTATTTTCAGGGTATCCTTGTCTCCTTTTCTTTTTATTAAAAGACATTGCATCCATAACACCCAAATTCTATAGTTAGCTGAAAGATTGGAAATCTTAGTCTTCTTTACTCCCTTAAGACCTAGGCAATAAATAAACTTAACTCGATCAAATGAACCTTCTCAATCCAGAAACTTATGAGAACAATAGTAAGCTTCACCATCATAAGGTATCTCAATGATATTTGCAGATTTCTTATAAGATAAATAATAAGTTTTCCTATAACTCTTAAACTATAACTTATCCTTTACTCCTTCATTGAAAAACTCAAATGACTGATAGAATTCAATAATAAGTCCTTATAAACATGATCTTGTTCACCCTTATTTTTCATAATGAAAATTTTCTCCCATCCTTGAAACTTTGTGATCTTTAGTCTTAATGAATCATACCTAAGAAAGAAGTCCTGATCAACTAAAATTTCTCTGAAGATTAAAAAATATTTATGTTCATTGTTCATAGGCATCGAAGTCTGAGAGGAGATTGATAAAGACATTCGAAACTTAAGAAATCTGAAAATCAGAACAAGAAATTTGAAGGGCAATAGCAAATTGGGAAAAAATTCTATAGAATTCAACGTGGGACATAGGGGGTCCCCTCCTTTATATAGGCACTGAGATGATGGTCCAACTTCTAAGATATATCAAATGGTTGACATCGATATGATCTAATCTGATGGTTGTGATTAAGTCGAAGAAAGTTTATAGTTTCCGATCATTTAAGGTTTTAAGAAAATAAAACTAATTTAGGGAAAGATGAATAAGTTGAAGTTTTTATTAAAATAAGTTTGAAATACCAACAAATAAAAATGAAACTAATAAGTAAAAGGTAAGAAGTTATACCTTTCAAAGTTATTAGGAGATTTTCTAGTATTTGATAAACTTATTCTTAGATATCTAAGATTTTAAAAAGTTTTATTATATTTCAGAAACTTTTGTTAGGTTCCAAATTTTTTTATTAGGGTTGCGAAAATCTTTATTAGGTTCTAAAAAACTTTATTAGGTTCCAAAAAACTTTATTAGTTTCTGATAACATTTATTAGGTTTAGAAAAAGTTTATTAAGAAAAAAAATGTATCCCTCATGAAAATCAGTATCATAATGTTAGGATATAGTTTTATAAAAAAGTATATATGAATGATTACCTTATAATTATCATTTCTAAATTTTTAATAATGTATCAAATATATTGGAAGGTAATGATTTTGTGAAAATATCAGAAATTTGTTCTTGTGTTCTGATGAATTGTAAAATAATATATTCTTTAAGTGTGTGATTCCTAAGAAAGAGATGCCTAATATCTATGTACTTTTCATGAGAGTGATGTGCAAGGTTTTTTTCTTAAGGTTATGACACTATTATTATCACATAGTATTTTAGTTTTAGTAAAATTCATTCCATAATCTGTGAGTGTGTGTTACATCCACAACACTTGAGAAAAACAAATTCGAACTAATAAATATTTAGCTTCAGTAGTGGAACATGCTATAGAATGTTGTTTCTTATATAAACAAGAAACTACTGAATATATTAAGAAATGAAAAGTTCTGGATGTACTTTTCCTATCCATTCTACAACCACCAAAGTCAGTATCTGAAAAACTTTTTAAAACAAATTCATTTCTAGAAGAATAGAAAATTCCTAAATCTATAGTTCCCTTTAAATAGTGAAAAATTATTTTCACAACTTTTAAATGGGATTATTTTGGATTATATTGACATCTTTCACATAAGAATACTGAAAACATTAAGTCTAGATGACTAGCTTTTAAGTATAGTAAACTTTCTATCATTCCCCTAAAAGATGTTTGATCTATTAGTTTCCCAGCTTCATCAAGATCAAGGGTATTTGAGGTTCCGATTGGAGTACTTATACTTTTAGTACTGTTATATCCATAATTTTTAAGAAGATATTTAATATAATTATGTTGAGATATATAAGTTCCTTCTGGTTTTTATGAAATTTGAAAACCAATAATAAATGTTAAATCACC
Organism: Viscum album; assembly: GCA_963277665.1. Taxonomy (NCBI): domain Eukaryota; kingdom Viridiplantae; phylum Streptophyta; class Magnoliopsida; order Santalales; family Viscaceae; genus Viscum; species Viscum album. The sequence goes on along the minus strand of OY728155.1, from coordinate 600,697,915 downwards.
CATCATACTCATTTCAAACTCATATTTCATAAGATTTGAAAATGAATCAGTTAAGGATTTCTAAGTTGATCAAAATATAATTAATAAATATAACTTTGAACTGTTAAAACACTTTTCTGGTCTTTCTTTATAAAAGGGTTGAATTAATAGTTCCCTTAACATAATTGTTTTGTAACAAAAATTCTGTAAGTCTATCGTACCGGGATCTACAAGATTGTTTAAGACCATATAAAGATTTGGAAAGTTTAAAAACATGTTCAGGATGTTTTTTATCTTGAAAACTAGTATTTTTTTCATCATAAAATTCCACTTGAACATATCCATTAAGGAAATCACACTATACATCCATTTGAAAAAGTTTTAAGTTAAATAATGCTGCAAAGGATAATAGAATTTGAATAGATTCAATTCTTTCTACTGGAGCATAGGTTTCTTCAGAGTATATTAATTCTTATTAATTATAGCCTTTAGCAACTAATCTTGATATATTTCTTACTATGATTCCATTTTCATCACATTTATTTATGAAAACCCACTTTATTCCAATTTCAAAAGTTTCTTTAGGTCTTCAACCAAGGTCCAGACTTTGTTCCTTTCAAATTTATTTAGTTCATATTGCATAGATTTAATCAAATATTCATCACCTAAAGCCTCATCAATACTTTTAGGATCTAATTGGGAAAGAAATACTATATGTTCTACTTCATTCCTTAAGAAACTTATAGTCCTTACTAGTTGATGTACATCACTAATGATACTATCACTGGGTTGATTCCATAGAAACAACTAACTTGGGTTTTGTAAAACCTATTCATCAACATAGTGTAGAAATTATTTTGGAGTGAATACTTCAGAAAAATTTTCTTGAGTATTCTCATGAATAAAAGAATATTACCTTAATAGTTGATAATCAGTTTTTGAAAACACATAAAAAGATGTAGGTTAAGGTTTTTTAAAAACAAAAGGATCAGTTTCATCAAATTTGACATGTACTTTTTCCTCAACAGTACAATAATTTTTATTAAATACTATATAAGCCTTAAAAGTTGTGGAATATCCTAAGAAAATTCATTCATCATATTTGGGTGTGAATTTGTGTAAGTCAACTTTTGTATTAAAAATGAATACTTTGAATCCAAATACTCTGAAGTATGAAACTTTATGTTTTAGACCTATCCACAAATCAAAAAGTGTTTTATTAAGAAATGATCTTATTAAAACTCAATTTATAGTATAACAAGAAGTACTTAAAGATCCAGACCAAAAATGTTTTGCAATTGAGTTTTCACTCAACATGGTTCTTGTTTTTTCTTGAAGAATTCAATTTTTTCTTTCAACAATACCATTTTTCTGAGGAGTTCTAGGAGTTGAGAAGTTATGAGTAATGCATTTATTACTAAAAAAAGTTTTGATATATGTATTTTCAAATTCTCCTCCATGATCACTATGAATAGTTATTAATGGAATATTTTTCTCATTTTTAACTTTGGCTAAAAAATATTTGAAATAAGAAAGGATTCAGATTTATTTTCTAGAAAATAGACACATATAAATCTACTGTAATCATCAACTAAAACAAATACATAGTATTTTCCTCCAATACTTCAAGTTTGTGTAGGGACCAAACAAGTCCATGTGCACTAGATGAAATGAATTATAAGTTGATACTTCACTAATAGAATTAAAGATTGACTTATGTTTCTTTCCACATTGACAATGATCATAGACTTTTGAAGAATCAAATGTAAAATCTAGTAGATCCTTAACAATTATTTTCTTAGATAGTTTCCATAAGATCCTTAAGTTATAGTGTCCTATTCTTCTATACCATAACCATGATTTGTCTTCCATTACACTAAGGAAAGGTAGGTCTTTGATCCTAAGATCTTATAAGTTAAGTGTTTAAACATTCTCATGCTAATTGGTAGAAAGAATGAACTCATCCTTGGAATTGTGTACAAAGAATTTATCATTCCTAAAATTTACAAGGTAACCTTTATCACATTATTGAGTTATGCTCATAAGGTTGTGCTTAAGACCCTTAAAAAACAAAAAATTTAAAAATAAGGGTTTTTCAACAAGAATGATGTTACCTATACCAACAATATCCCCTTGAGAATTGTCTCCAAAAGTGACTCTTCCAACTTTCATCTTAATAATATTTTCAAAGATGGTTTTTTTACCAGCCATGCACTAGGAACATCCACTATCCATGTACTATGTATTATTATTGGTACATCCTTTATTTTCATGAAAATAAAAAAATTAGATTTTCGGAATCAAAACTTTCTTGGATCAAGAAATGTTAGAATGTAAAATATCAAGAATCCATATTTCCTTAGAAAATTGATCTTTATAAAAATTTAAGGATTTTATTTTGTTTAAATAGAAATTATTCTCCCAATGTCCACCACTTTTACACTTAGTGAAAAAAGGGTAAATTTTAGGTACATAATAGTTGTGACTAAAAACAGGTTTTGAGTGAATATAACCCATTCCATAACTATTCTTAAAAGGATGAAGTTGTGAATAAATTTTATCCAAACTTTACATGGAAGAATTGAAGTTTGAAAAAAGTTTCTTTAAGGAAAATCTTTCATATTTTAGTCTAATGATTAATTCTTATCCTTATAGTCATTTGTCTTAGGATTGGAGTTTGTCTCTAAAACATTTTTCTTAGAAATAACATTTTCAAAATCCTTAGATAGTTTATCCTTCTAAAAACTAACTTCCTCAAGGTTTTTAGAAATAGAAACAATTTCAAAATATTTTGCATCAAGATCTTTAGAAAGGTCTGATACCTCTTTTTTTTAAAATATTGATTCTAGAATTTTCCTTATCATGTTTTTTTTGGATCTTACTATATTCATTTTCAAGTAACTTGGAAAACCTAGATATTTATTCAAAAGTAGGTAAATAATTATATTCTTATAAAGAAGATTATTCATCCAAGGATATAGAATGTTCTTCATCAGGATAATTAGAACTTAATGATATATTGGTTAAAGATTTAGTAGTGTGTACCTTATCCATGAAAAATTGGTTTTCAATAGGTATGTCTTATATAAGACCAATATTCTTCTGTCCAAAAGATTCATCATCCAAAGATTCATCAGATGAGTCTCCAACACTTTACCTCCAAGAATCATTTGAATTCCAGACCTTATTTACCTTAGGCTTGTAATATCTTTTCCGATTTCTCTCAAGATTTCTATCATTCCTATCCTTTCTTTTTAGCTTAGGATAATTAGGTATGATATATCCATCTTTCTTTCATTCATAACATGCGACTTTAGAATATTTATTATATTGCATGTCCTTTTTATATTATCTGTATTGAAATTCCTTCTTTACAACAATCTTGTTTATCCTTTGAGAAATATTGGCTAACTCATTTTATGACTATTTAGATTCACTTGAGTCCAACAGAAAAACAACTTTCTTAGACTTTGTTGATTTATTAACTTTCTCAGGAGTTTTGGATTTCATCTATTTCAAAGTAGTAGTAAAATAAAAACTTCCATTATTATTCTTTATATTATCAACATATCTCTTTAATATATTCTCATGTTGTAAAAGAGTTCCAAATAACTCATCAAGAGTAACAGTTGTAACTTTTCTTGACTCATCAATATCAGTTCTCTTCAATTCCCATTCATTAGGCATGATGTCTATAATATTATCAACAAGAATCTCATCATCTAGAAAATTTTCTCCCATAGACTGTAGAATATTAAAAATATACATTAATCTCTATTGAACTTTATCTATAGGTTATCCATAGGAAAAAACCATGATAATCTACTCAAAGCATGGATCTTCTAGTTTCAATAAATTTCGATGTACAAAAATGTGTAACTTTCAGTTTCTTCCATATACTATTAGCTTCTTTAGAAGAAGATATTTGGATATATATATATTCCTGGTCACAGAATAATGAAAATTATTATATTCCTTATAGTTAAGATGATATTCTTTCTTTCCTTGATTAGTAAAATTTTGGACTTCCTTGTCAGGTATCTTGTAATCTCGAGTAAGCATTGTCCACACTAGTATTAATAAAAAAAGTCTTCACTTTGTCTCTCTAGTATTCGTAACCATTCCCATCAAAGATAGGTGGTCTTGTAGGGTTCATATTATCTAAGGACCTGACATTTATTCCTATCATCCTAAAACCAAACTTTTCCACTCCACACGTTTTTGTAGTATGTATTTATAAACCAAAAGTTTATAAAAGTAACAAATTGCATAAGTAAACAAAGTATAAGTAAAATAAGAAAAGAAAATCTTCTTTTTGATACTAAGTGTAAGTATTAGTATCTCAGAGACCCGCTCTAATACCAATTTTAGGATTTAAATATAGATATAGATACTCAATTACAAGGGGGGGTGAATTGTAAGTTTAAAAACTTTATTTTTAACCTTAAGGAAACTTTTTTTTAAAAGTTAAACAAATAAGATTCAATTAAAAAATCTTCTATAAGTTTAATAAAAATACTTTGTTTAAAAAAATATGTGTAATGAAAAATTATATAGGTATAATTAAACAAAATTCTACCTTAAATTGTATATAATCTTAAATCAGAGTTATAAAAGAAGTATAAGAAACACTTTCTTAATGTTTCAAATTATAGTGGAAATTTAATGTATATATAAAAGAGTAAAAATATTTTAGCCCATAGAGTAGGGTATCTAAAACACCCTGGATAAAGGTCTCTTGATTTATACTTTCAATAAAGTCTGTCTTACCCACACTAGAGTAATCCCTCAATATGAAGATTGTTATTTGTCTTACTATCCCTACAAGTATTCGATCTGTAAGGTGATCAACACCTTTGTCTTCTTTCAACTTGGAATCCCTCAATTAAGTAGGTAATCAGAATCTCTGTATTCCTTCAACTTGGAATCCATAAATTGCATACAATAAAAATCAGAATCACACAAAACAAAACAAAGCTTGTTGAAGATTTAAGTATGTGGAACAATCTATCCACAAAATAAACTCTTCAAGGATTTCACATGAAGAAATTTTGGAAGAGCTCTTACAGAGTATCAATTCCCCCCAAAATTCATAGCTTTTAAAATGATCAAATGCTTGGGTATTTATAGGCGAGATCTCTAATGGTCGGGTTCTCCTCCAACGATAATATTTTTCATGAAATTTTAGAGGGCCCTATACAACGGGAACTTACAGCAGTCATATTATAAATAAATAGATGGCATCATTTAGCATAACTAAATATCATGAGAAAAATTAAGTATATATGAATCTGTTTATATAAAACATTATGTTAAGAAAAATAGTAACTTTAAGAAAGTTATGAAAATATTACATTAGGAAATGATCTCAACATTAAGAAATATATAAAATCTTATAATATCATAACTTTAAGAAAGTTATAAAATCGGATTCGAAAATCTGAATGATTCATAATTTAAGAAAGATAAATCAGATTCAATTTTCTAGATGATTTTGAATCTAAGGAAGTGAATTGGATTCACAAAATTGAGAGAATCAGGATCACAATTCTGGAGGATTTGGAATGGAGGAAGATGAATCAGATTCGATTGTTTGCGTGATTTGGAATTGATAAACAAGAATTAAAATCATATTTTTAAGAGAATTAGATTCATAAATCTAAAGGAATCAGAATTTTAAAAAAATGAATCATAATTTACTTTCTGGATGATTTCAAATTGATAAAGTGAAGGATTCTTATTTTTTAAGGATCTTATTTATTCGAGTTATCTATTATTTATTAAGTAATATAAAGTTAAACTTAGCTTTAAAAATAAAATTCATATAATTTTCCTTATAGATAGAAAGAATTATTCAGAAAATATGATTTTTATTTCCAAAACATAAAGGAATGAGAAATTTCATAAAGAAACTTTTGACTCAACACACATTCATTAACCACCTTTTTCTTTTCCTTTATGAAAAATGAAACCACCATTCATGTGTTTTGTAGACTACCATCTCCATGACGCAAACTGTTTTCTACTTCACCTCCATAAAATGAAGATATTAATACAGAATTTAATATATAAGTATGATATTTATGATGTATTTTATATTAGTAAATGATAATCCATAATACTCATTTTCCCCATTCTATTAAAAACAAAATCAACATCCATGACTATGTGTTGACTACCACCTCCATGGAACAATTGATTTTTGTTTTTATTTTTACCACCACCTTAAATAGTGATTAATGAGAATGTATTTAATGGATAAATATTATGTTTATGAAGTTATTATGGTTTTGGAAAGAAATGTTTTACAACTAATTAACAATATGATAAATAAAAAACTATGGTAAATTTAAAAGTCCAAAAGTGTGTTCTAAGAGAAGAAAAAATTTTCTTCATTCTATGATATAACTTCATATAGGCTGTATTATTCTTATAATTCTTCAAAACATTGATATATATCACTAATAAACACTAAATATGATCATTATACTTATGTTAAATTGATATTATAACTAAATCATTTAATAATAATCTATTAATTATGGTATGTTATTGTTTGGATTATATTAACCACCTACTTGTACAATGATGTAAATTTATATCATGGATAATTATGAGAATATAATTACTATTAATATATGATATAAATAATTAAAAAAATGATTTTTTTGGGTTTTTAATGCTAATTTAAAAAATATTATTCATTATTTAAGAAACCACCCTTCATTTGATAATAATCATCGAAACACGCTTATCACCAAATTAATCTTCAATGATCACAACCAAAAATCCCAAAGAAATAAAATATAACCATATAAATAATTATAAAAAATAATTATTTTATTTTAACATAATCATTTTGATTTAATATCAATATCATTTAATTTATTTAAATCCCCTTGATTAAAAAGATACCAAAGTTTAATGGGATTTGGTCAATTGTTACTCAAACCATAAGGATTTTGATTGCCAATATTATTTTCAAAATCAAGATTTTTTAATAAAGATAATTAATCTAGATAATTTTTATTATTTAATCTATCGTCATTTTCACTTTATATTCATTGGGGTTTATATGTACCTTTAAAATATTATTTCCCCTTCACTCATATATTACCTGAAGTGTTTCTTATAAGTGTAACTGACCCCATCTCTTCTTCTCAGTCATAAACCTCCATTTTCCATATCTGTTTTCATTAGATTCATTTTCTAGATTCCTAAAAAATTATTAAATAATTTATTAAGTTCATTTTCCACTATTGACCTTATTTAAAAATGGTGAAATAAAATTTAATGTTTTTATATGTGTCATTTTTATCAAAATGTGAAAAGATTATCTTTCTAATGTTCACATGTGAACAAATCATTCTGCTACCTTTTTCATTTTATGTAAATATTTCACTCAACATTTTCATGGTTTATAAAATAATTATTTTTATCCTAGTTTCATAAAATATTCTTTTTATTTTTTTTAAAAGATCATGAATATTAATTATTTCAATTTTTTTTATAGAACTTCAAAAAAATGTTTTTCTTCTAAGTCATTATTTTTTGGCATATCTTATACATGATCAAGGAAATAATTCAAATGATACAATCAGTTTTATTTCTCTATATGGATTATTTAATGTAATTTTATTTTAGAGGAATGATCTATCACTACCTTTGTCTTTCCTAATCATCCAATATGCATAATCATATCTTTTAACCCAATACATTTTCTTTATGAATACCCTATTTTTGATTCCTTTAATTGAAAGACATTTATCTAGATTCAAATCATTGATTGTTTGGGGTAATTTTTTAATTAACCATATACCCATTATATATATGGTTTAAATACCATATTATTTATTATCTTTATTGAATGATATTTACCTAGACATTTTTTTGATGTCATTGGATACCCATTATTTTTCCAACGGTTTATCATGTTTTAATTATTGATTTTTTTGAATTATTTCTTCAAGTAAATCCATTTTAAAGGGATATGAAACAAATTTTATTTTAATGAGATCTTTATTCTATAAAGAATCAATTATTTTCATTCAAAATTTTTAAGAAACCCATTTTATTTACATGGGTTATTTATGATGTTATAAGTTAATGATTTAAAAGAATCACTAATAAGTATGGATGAATGATGGGTGGGATCCTATATCAACATCCAATGAATTGGTTAAAATTTTATTTCTTATTCGATAATTATTCATGAGTACATTTTAGTTGCTCGTAAGTGTGGGCATTGATGGTATGGCTCATGAAAGTACAATTTCCATATACTAATTTTTGTGCCATATTTGAAATATTTTTAGTATTTTTATGATTATTCTCATAAAAATGTTATTCTATAATGGATCATGCTTATTGAATCATATTTTTACACTCTTTTTGATTCATATATTATGTTAATCCAATCCTTAAGCCTTGAGTTTTTTTATTTATATTGTTTATACCCATTTTTGTATCTTATTATCACATATGATATTCGATTGTTAACACTTATGTTTATTCATACTAAGCATCTAATATCACCATTTATTTTGTTTTCATTTACCTAGGTTATGAATATAATAAAAGTATGAAATGTATTTATGAGTTTCTTATGTAGAGAATTTGTGGGAGACATTGAAGACTCATTATGAATTAAATAGATTCAAATATAATTGGAAAAATTTACAATTGATACAAAGAGATTGGGTTTGTTTTCATTTAATGTATTTCCTAATTCTCTAAAAATATAAACTTAAAAGGTCTTGGGAATATATTATAATGAAATACTCTCTTTATGCTATGTGGATTAGATGGTCACGTCTACAGGCTGATATAATTGGTTTTAGAGCATAGTTTAGATAATTTTAGAGAATAGGATGATATCATTTGAGAATAAATTTGTGTTATAAATGTAATCAAAGGTTGAAAAGTTAAGGTTTATTATAATTTAAAAGGTATAGATAAGAATTTTGGTTGGTTGAGTTAATATTACAAGAATTAGGATAAGATAATTTTAGTAAAAACCTTAATGATAAGTATAAGTACAGGATGAAATCCTAATGTTTTAGTATAGTATAGATTGTCCATTTCTCCTAGAAATTACATACTTATTGGGATACCAATAAGTGTATTTTTTTGTGATATATATTTACATAGGGGTAATGATCATGAAAAAGTGTTGTTGAGCATTGAATTGATCTTCACTCTAGTCCATGATGAGTGGGCCTTAGACTAGACACCAGTATAGACACTCCCAAGGGATATTATTTGGTTAATCACATTCTATTTACAATACATTACTAATGATTTATTATATTAGGTAATTAGGATAATAAATATGAGATAACCCAACCTAAATAAATCATGATTGAACTAAGATAGATTTACATTTAACTGAAAGATGATGTAAATTTTTTGAAAATAAATACATTTTGAGGTTTATTTTTTCATGTAATTATCATAAAATAATTATATTATGGTGTTTATTATTCATCACTCATGATTATATCCATTTGGTTTTATTAATGGCTGATGCTTTATGGAACTGAGTTAACATTGGATTCTATGGATAATGTATAGATTTTTCCAATGAGAAACCTGATAGGATAAGATATGGAGTGATAAATCTTGTGATTATGATAAACTATCTATTAGGAATTATGATTAACAATTAAAACTTAGTAGAGCTTAAAAAAAACCAAATAACAGAAGCATAGATTCTCATGGAAGTTCAGATGATCAAGATGACGAAGGAATGAATGTTCAAATTCCTTCTTGAAAAAAATGTGGTAATAATCACCAATGGGAATGTCTTAAAGGAACTGATAGATGTTTTATGTGTGTAAAAGGATGACTTTAAGCAAAAAATTATTGAGGATAAGTGAATAGATCAGTTTGAATAGTGAAAGTAAAAAGAGGCTATCCTAATATACCACAGACAATTTACTATTATAAATGTGGGTTACATGGACATTATCTAAGTCAATTACCTAATCTAATGGATAAAAAGGATATTATGAACTAAAAAAATTCATGACAAGGGAATTCTGATGAAACCACAACCATAGAAGTTAGTTATGAAGATAACGTGGAGTGAAGAAAACTAAATATCCACTCAATAAATGTGAGTTTTGTATTTTTATCTTAATCAACCCTCTCCTTTATACCTTGAATTTTTGACGAGGACATTCAATTTCCACCCTGATGGATATATGTTTAATTATTAGCAAAACTTATTGTTCCCAAGTATATAAATCATATCTAATATATATTTTAAGGAATGTGTTTCCTATAAAATTTTATTATCATTCCATTAATCAAATTTTATGTGATATTAGGCATGGATTGTCTCTCTTAACAATGATAAATGACAACACTAGAATAAAAAATCTAAAAGTGCACCAATGACCACCTATTAATACAAAGCGTACTATAAAATCCCATTTATTTTTTAACTCTCATTGTATCGGGGTATTTAGAAAAAAAGGTTAAAAAAAACTCAACATTAGTTATATTATTATTATTAGAAAAAATAAGAGTTCAATAGTTAAACATAGGATAGTAAGGATGAATCCTCATTGGAAATTAAATTTGGAGTCATGAAATCCTTTAACTTTTTAAGTGAGTAATAATTAAAATTTTGAGGATGCAATTTATTTAGGGGGGATCTAATAACCTAAGATTTCACGTTGTATTTTCATTAAATAAATATTCTATTAATAATGTGTTTCAATAGAAATACCAAACCCTAAAAGATCACAATTAATTATATCAAATAAGATATTGACCAACACATGGTAGCCGTTGAATAAAAGGGTACAAAAAATTATAACCAACTTATGAAAAAAACCCTTTTAATATTATTTTAATAAGTGTGACTAAGAATATAATAAAATATTATTTATGCTTAAAATTTATTTTATAAAATTTATATTTTCTATGTTTTATATATTTATTATTAGCACTAATTTTAGAAGAATACTTAATATAACAAAATAATTTCCTATAAATTTTTATATATATATATTTTGATTTTATTTTAATGTTAAATATATAAAATTTATAATGTGAAATAGAAAAAATAAAATTAATTTTTTAACTTATTATGATAATATTATCTTAATATTCTATTTTTGACATTTTTTTAAAAGATTTATTTTTGGGTGAATAATGAAAAATGTCATTTTTATAAATAATATGACTTTTATGAAATTATTAGTATATAATTATGAATTGGAAATTCATGAAAACTTTTTATAAGTCCCAATATGTATTTTATAATTGAATTTTTAATTTTAAAAATGTTAGTTTCAATTTACAAACAAATATTTTACATTTTGAAACTTAAGTTATATTTTTCAAAAAATTGTTTTTAATAAGTTATTTTTTTATTTTAAAATTAATTTTTATTACTTTTATAAAATTAATATAACAAAATATATTTCATATTTTTAATCATTAGGTATAAATTATGTAGTAAGGACCATTATATTTTCAATCATAAAGGATAAATTACTTTGGTAAAAACTTGTTACCTCGGTAAAAATCAAAAGGGGAAAAGGGTTTAACCAAGATCTAAATACCATAAAATGATTAAACCTAGTGTGAGAATGAGTTTTTGAGGACATACTTAGCCTTATAAATTACCAGATCCATTATTTCCCAATTTTGGAGCTACTTTCCTTTAGGCCTACTTCTAATCATTATTATTTTGGGCATTTATAAAAAATCCATCCCATTTCACTTATAAAATGGGAACTCCTAGCCTCATTTATAATTAGAAAAAAAAACCCACTAAATCAAGACAAAAATATTAAAAACTTCTTACTAGATTCATATAAACCTTCTTGAGGTTTTATTCTTCTGAAAAGTACAACCCTCAAATTATTAACCCCCGATGGAAAGGAGATAATCCAAGAGGTGAGGTATAAATTTATAACCACTCCTTTCTCATTTTCTATTACTTTATATGAACTTATTCTTCCAACATTAAATTATAAAAATTTAAATTATAATATTAGTATCATTATTATACTTTTATGTTATTATAATTATGGTACAAGTATTAACCACCTTTCCCTTTTCCTTTAAGAAAAACAAAACTATCATTCACGCATTGTGTGAACTACCGCCACCACGACACAACATGTTTCATTTTACTTCACCGCAATAAAATTATGGTAATAATATAGAATTTAATTTATAATTATGATATTTATCACATATTTTAAATTCTTAATTGATAAACAATATTACTCATTTTCCCTATTCTATTGAAAATTAAATCAACATTCATGCATATGTGTGGACTGCCGCCTCTATAAAAGGATTGACTTACATTTTTCTTTTCATTAATGCCTTATATGGATTTTTATAAGAATTATTTTAATGGATAAATATTAATTTTATAAAATTATTAAGTTTTTTTAATTAAAAATTTTACAAACTATTAACAATATGTGAAAAAAACAATCATGGTAAATTAAATCATCCAAAATAGAATTCTAATAGGAAAAAAATGATTTATTTATCCTATAAAATAACTTCATATAGGATATTTTATTCTTTTAATTCTTTAAAATTTATATATATCACACTGAAAAAAAAAATAATATCATTATTCATTAGGTATAATGATATTACAACTAAATCACTTCATAATCATCCATTAATTATGGTATCTTTTTATTTGAGCAGGTTTAACTACCTACTTGAACAATGATATAAATTTTTATCATGGATGGAAATGGGAATTTAATTTCTAGTAATATATGATAAAAATAAGGTAATAATGAGATTTTTTCTCTATATTGGTAATATAAAAATTTAACTCATTATTTAAGAAAAAACTACTAGTTCGCTAAGAATCATCGAAACATTATCATCACCAAATTCATATTTATGGATGATAATAAAAACTCCCATAGAATGGAATTTTAACAATATAAATAATAATAAATCATCAATTACAGTAAATTTTATGATATGGTAATGATTAAATTTGGTATAATAATGAAGAACAACACCACTATTATAAAACTAGTTCAAAATGATCAAGATTACCCACTCTTGATATCAAAAGTAGATAATAAATAACTAATAAAAATTTAGAGAATAATTATTAATATATTTTATAAAGGGTTTTCTATTTTAAAAAGGTTCTGAAATGGGGTATTAAGAAAGTTTATTTTGTTATAGAGGAGGTTAAAACATAGTTCATCTAAGTAGGAATTGAGGTTAGGGGGTTATTTCTGTCAAATTTAATTTATTGAGACTAATTTATTAATGTGAACCATGATACCTTTAGTGTGGTGTGTTAAATATATAATTAATGTATTTCAACATATTTATGGGGTTTTAAGATCAATATTTTTTACTTTATTTATCTAGTATTCAATTCAAAAGATACCGAAGTTGAAAGGAATTTTGATCAAATGTTACTAAAAATGTAAGGGTTTTGATTTCCAATATGATTTTTAAAAACAAGATTGTTTTAGTAAGATATTATATTTATGAAATTTTTATTCTTTAAACCCTCAAAATTTTCATTGGATATTCACGGGGTTTTACATGTCCCCTAAAAAACTAATTTCCCCATGACTCATATTTTACATGAAGTGTTTCATGTAAGTTAAACTGAACCTGTATATTCTTCTCAGCTAGGAGAATCCCTATTCAAATATCCACATATAAGGCCTATTGTCCATAAAACATGGAAAATCCAATGGGAATTTGAATTTTTAATTTTTGTGGACGTGTTGGTTTTAGAACTGGGATTTAGAAAAAAAGTCCACAAGTTTGGGTGACTCGATTTCAGGTTTTTAGACAAGCTTTGGGCTTGAAGAGGTGTCCTAGGGGCTTGAGAGGGCCCCAACATTTCCATAGGTGATTATTGCAGCCTAGGTTTAACAAACCACTAACCAGTTGGCGGATTATATTGAATCTCTCAGGGGAACTTTAGGGGGGAAAATTATACCCCTTGAGTTTATGAGGGATAACCCCTCTCCTAACTCTCATTTATCTCATATAGTAGAGGGTTTGAACCCCTTTTACCAAATTCATCCTCCCTTTTTGGGAGTGTATATTAAGAAATATTTTTCAAAAAATTGAGGTAAGCCCCTCCTTTCATCAACCTCCTATCATTCCCCCCCTCTCGTTTTCTAATTTTGAATCATCCTACCTAGTTTTTATTGAAGATTACTCTAAATCATGGAGGAATCATCTGATTATTATGTGGATTTTACTCATACTAGGATGGGGGAATCCCAAGACACCATCTACACCCGTTTTCTTGATTATCCATCAAGTCATTTCATTGTTATGTACTTTCTTAGGTTTTATGATTTAATTAAATTAAACTTAAATTTTACTTGAAATTGTTTATTAGGGATACCACATGGTGTAGGGACAAATATGTGAGATGGGCCCTTGGGACACCTTTGGATGTGGTTATAGTGTGGTGAAAATTTTCAGTGAGAATTTGGGAATTATCCCTTTTTGGTTAAAATGTTTTGATTAATAATAAGTGTTTATAATTAATTATGTTTGATGCCTTGGTACGACATAGGTTTATGAAATTATGGGATGTGACTTGTTGATATAAGACAGACCTTGAAATGGCCTTGGAATATTCTTTCAACCCTTAGAAATTAATTAGAAATATTCATAAAAGGTAGGTGGTTTGTATACTTTTCCTATGGAATTTCTGCTTATTTATGATGTTTGTGGTGTGTGGTAATGCGATTTAGGACATTAAATTGATCAATTAAATTTTTTAATTTTAATTATGATGCATTGATTAGGATGAAAAAACTATCGAGGCCTAATGAACCTTTGTATTAGTAGGACTTCCTCATCTATCGATGGCTGAGGCCTTGAACTTTGACACGATTATCCTAGATGGTTATAACTTAGGTTATGGATGAAAGTTTGTGTGATAATACTAACCTAGAAATACCTTGATGATTGATATGGTTTGTGATCTATCACTTATAATATTTCTTATATGACTAACCCCTTGTAACCGATAAGGCTGAGCTAACTTGTGATGATGTTATGACACATGATGTCCTTAAAGAGTCAGGTTTTAACCTGATACACTTGGTTAGACTGAGAATCCAAATAAGGGTGCCTATAATGTACAATTACCATGGGGACTTGAGTGGGTATCCAATTAATATACTGGACCTTTAAGGGTGAATATGACCATGGGTAGTGGTGGTTGCTGGTGAAACATAGAACCCAAACCGATGTATATTCCCAATGGGGTTATAATGGAAGATTCAGGATTGGGTATTTAGCCAACCTTGGTTATATTTTATTTTATCAATTATTTGTGAGAAATGATTTCCTATGATTATTGGGAAGTATCCATTGGGTTTGACAATGATGTGATTTACAAGGATTCTTGGAAATAACTTGATGATCTTTATGAGACCTTGGGATACCCGATATATTGGGATCCAATCTGATGGATTATTTAGGGGTGTACTCCTAGCTGGTCTAGAATAAAAATATATGGTTGATGTAGGTGTGTATTAATAGAGTTGGTACTCAGGTTCCATCATTAGAGTAATGTGATTTTCCACATATAGTAATTTCTAAGATAGAGGGGGTTCCACTGATACAATGATATCATTATAAATTATCAGGTTTAGGGATTCTAATAGAGATACTAGTAGACCATTGAAAATGCCTACGATACCCAGGATTCAAATGGCAGTATGAGATTCCGAGTGGGTGTATATCGTGGATCATGGATGTTGGACATCTCAAGTGTTATTTTTATATCCCCTTGATAGATTCCTTGGATACCCCATGGGATCAAGTGGACTCACCCTTGATAGATTTGCGGAGGATCTGTTAGTTATTGGATGCCTACGATATTGACCATGATATTTAGGGAGGGTATTCCATTTGATTGCTTGGGTATACCAAGAATTAGTCATGAATAGATGTATGGTATTTACTAGGTATTTCCACCACCTAAAAAGCTTTCATCATCCAAACATCAAGAACACCCAGTTACGACCATGGGGTTCAACCTGAGGGCTTGAGGATGAGGGATTCTTGGATACCCTCTGTGATGCACTACTCATTAGGGGTTTTGTGATAATTGGATCCCTATAGTTTGGAAAAAGGTCTCTAGAGTGATACTAATTCTCTGAGTCATTCTGGAGTTGTGTGAAGTAGGTATAGTCAATCAGGGTTATGAAACTGTGGACCAATGATGGTAATTGGGCATATCCTGGGTTATGTGTATTCCCATGTGGAAGTGGTGATACTATAAAGAAATGATCATCATGATGTTCTTATAGAAACTTCATTATGGGGTTGAAGTAAGTTGTGAGATGGTTGTTTTTTTATTGTTTTCACCCTGTAGTCATTTACTCATCTATTTCAGATGAGCATATCACATGCACATATCAATGAAAGTGGTGGTTAGTTAAGGACCATGTTGTTGGTTACCTATTGAGTTTTGTATTCACACCATGACCAAGACTCCATTTTATATATGTACCCAAGCATCTATTGGTTGGATATTGTAGACACATGTAGGGATATATCCTAGGTTCAGGCTTAGCATAGTCAAGAGAGACTTTTTAGAGGGTATATGGAGACTAGGATAAGGTATGGATTAAATAAGAAATGGATCTCATGTCTTTTATTTCTTTTGTAATGGTATGTATATGAAACTGTCCTAGTGGGTGGACAGTGTATGTTTGAATTGGATGTTCAAGGATTTCAAATATTTCATTTATCATCATATTTGTTTATATTTATTGGTTACATTCCTAGTTTATTGTGATAGATGATTTTTTGTCATTTTAATTATTATTGGGAACTTTGATATATGGGTTACAGTCTCCATACATTATTCCCTAGACCCCTGATGCTAGTCGGTAGCCTCTATTATATGGGGAGGAACATTTGAGGTTACATGGAGAACTAGTTAAACTACTGTTTATTGAGTGATATAGGCCAATAAATCATAAACTATAATTAGATTCTACTTTTATAATGACCATGTATTTTCATAAAAAGATATTCCATTTTTTTGATGAACACTCACTACATTACAAAAACACATGCATGATGATTGTAAAAGTACAGTACCTTTGGAAACTTGGTAGTATAAAAAATTGGTTAATGAGAGTTCTATATCATCTCCCACTTAGTTCCTCATAACTAGAACCCTTCTTATAAATATCACACTTAATACCTATCATCATAACCCAATAAAAAAACATAATAAAAAGTGATCTCAGTTCCTCAGTATGTGTAAAAAAGAGAAATACATAAACATAATAGGAGCATAAAGGTATTAGAACATGATCATAACATAGGAAAACCATACCCTACATATCAAAGATTAAAATTTTGAGTCGTGAAATAAATATTGGCAGTTCATAAGATATGAATCATAAGGAAATCAAATAACGTGATCCATTAGAGCATAACATTGATATAAGACATGGAATTATTGAATACACATAAGAATAGAAAGTCATTTAAATAGTATTTAAGGCTCATTTCCAAGGTTATCATAGTGAAATAGTTTAAAACCCCAAACAATTGTAGTATTCATGGTTAACTTTCAAGACTACCATAGTGGAAAAACTTCCTTACTAAATAGGGTTCACTCTTCATTCTAATCCTATTTATCTCATGAGATTTCAATATTTACCCAATGCATTATAGGGAGATACATCTCACACCATTAAAATAGTTAAAATCATACATAATAATTCTAAAATATCATAAAACATTCATCATATTATAACCCATGAAAATACATGGGTTATACAAAACTTGCATCATACCAGAACCCATGAAAAGAAATGGGTTTTATAAAACATTTCATCATATCATAACCGATGGAAAATAAAAGGGCTTAATAAACATCTTGTCATAATAAAAATAAACCATTATGATAATTAATAAATATTTTATCATTGGATATTATCCCTGTGAAAGATTATGTAACTTCAACGTATTTTATTATAGATTGAAAATGAATTTGAAAGAAAAATATCTTGGAACATTTCTTGAAGAAAATAACCATTTTTCAAAAATCACTTTTTTAAATATAGAAATTGATAAAATATTTTTGAAATAATTATATCTGAAAATAAACTTTTAAACTTATAAGTTAATATTTAAAACATTTATTTCTCATTACAATGTGAAATTCTGTTCATGATGTACACATTAAAATAATGATTCCTTTCACATTTTCATTAAAATCCAAACAAGCCTTGTTTGGAAAATGAAATGATGATTCCTTTTAAAAAAATTTGAAATAAAATTCAAATATGTGTAAAAATGAGTTTAATTAATATTTCATATAATTTTAAAACATTTTTTAAAACATTTTTATAAAATATGGATACAGAGAGAAAGGTTCTTTCGACTAAAGAGATAAATAATTTCAGTTTACTTAAAAACATTCCTTTTGAATATTGAGTACATAAAGATAGAAAAATAAAGGGAAAAAATATATTTTCATGTAATTATCATAATATAATAATATTAAAAAGTTATTGATAATTATATTATAATATTTCATCATCAAAAACATAATCATAAATAATCATGATAAACAATGAAATTGTAACATCAAACCCTTACCACATTAACAACTTGTGAATCATAATCCCAATTAAATAATAACATAAAATTAAAATTTAAATATAAGTATAATAATTATATTAATTATATAAAATTTCAAAGAGATAGTATATAGACCTCTTAAAATAGGATAGGTTCATAACATAACATATGTCTCAAAGAATGAAAATTGAGACGAAAATCTCTTACCATAAGTATCATATTTCTTCATACACATTCGATAATCCTATATAATAATTTTAATTTTACTATATATATTTTAAAGAACCATAATCATATGTATCATACCATATATGATTTACTTATGACTTTTTATTACCCTTTTATCAATTATTCCTTTTTAAAATCACGTTTCGGGTAATAAATGCTTCATTTTTTGTGTATGTTTTGGTTTGGTATTTTTTATCCTTTAAATTTTATCATGGTTAAATAATATGCTAAAAAAGATATAAATATCATATATATTATATATATATTTATTTAGAGTAATCCATTAAATTTAGATATAGAAAATGAGTTACACCATTCATGGAAACGGTAAGCAGTACATACACATGAACGTTGTTTCCATTTTCTTGATGGATCTAAATAAATTAAGGTAAATAATAAATAAACATTATAGAGTAATTATTATGTCATATATATCACATATATTCATTAAATTTATCCTATATTACCTTCCATGCAAAGTGATAGAGAAAAATGAATCACACCGCTTTGCTAGGCGGTTATGCATCGTACACGAGAATGACATTATCATTTATTAAATGAATTGTGAGGTAAGAACATATTTGATATATTTATTTTAAATAATAATTATTATGTAATTAATATCATATATTAATATAAATTTTATCATTATTACCTTCCATGTAAAGTTTAAGTGAAAAATGAATCACATCGCTTTTTGAGGCGATAGTCTTCCGAACCCATGAACCCATGAACAACGCTATCGTATTCCCTACGGAATGAATAGTAAGAAGGTATATGTGAAATTATAATTAGAAAAGTATAATTATATAATAAATATAATATATAACAATTATATAAATTATTATATATAGCTGTAAGAAGTGGTGATGGAAGATGAATTATGTTAGTTCGTGAGGCGTCAGTTCGTCGTACACACGATCAACAATTTTGCTTTCCATTTGAAAGAGGAGGATATGGTTGTAGGTGATTATATTTACATAAAAAATCTCAGTATATTTAATATAATAATGTTATTATATAATTTTTTAATATTTTTTTAAGGATGTGTAATAAGAAATTAAATAAAATTCTCAGTTAAGGATGTTACCTCTTCTTCAAAAAATTTGATTAGGTTTACACAAAAATCTCTTCTATGATGGATTTATGATAAAACCAAGGATTGTAGGATTATGGGAGGAAATTAAGGAATTTATTTGGTTATGTATTTGAAAAAACAAAGGGTCTTGAAAGCATGAATAAGAGAGGAGAGGGGGGGGGTGACCTTTTATAAGTGGGAGAGAGGACATACATGGAATTTTTTAAAAGAATAAAGTGTACCTACATTTTTAACTTTTAAAAAAGATAAAAAACAGGTCATTAAAAAACATTATATATTATAAGATCAAAATATGTCTATAAAATTGTTCTTGAACAAGTTTATAGGTCATTTTACCCCTTATCTTTTTAGAGTTACCCCCAATAAACCCATTTTAACCTTAACCACATCAATTAATTTTTTTTGGTTTCACTATTAATTATGGTTAAAAATAAAGTTCAAATTATTATATATTATTAATTATTCTAATTAAAAATATGTAATCCATTTTTATATATTTAATTCATAGAATTGTAAGAATTTAATTTAAAATTAAACCCACAGACGTGACCAAAAAGTAATTTTCCAAAGAGAAAAGTTTTAAATGTTTTTATAAGAAAATTCAATATGAAATTAATTAGAATGAACTATATTGTTTTAATTATAATTTAATGGTAATAATATTCATTTTAAAATCATTTTAAAATAATTTTTAATCTTATAAGTTATTTAAACAAAAAAGCAGTTTTAAATAAAAACCCTTATTTTTCCTATTCATCGAAAAATTATTCTTTTTAGGAAAATACCAAAAATTGATTCTAAGATAAATTTTAAATTATGATTAAAAATAAAGAAGTTAATTTTGTATTTTTTTAACATGTAATATTATTATTTGTTCACATAAATCAATTAAATCATTTTTTAGGAAAATATTATTTTTCTTAACATATAAATACTACAAAAAATTATGTACATTCTTATCAATATATTTTCATTATATAAAAAAATTATACTTAATATTTAAAATGGGATTATTCCTATTCATACTATGATGTTTAATATTTTATCATAACAACCATGTTATATAGTAATATTAATAGTAATATAAAAAGTATGTTGTTGTTTGTTATAACTCTGTGTTGTATGTAGCGCATGCTATCAAAGAAATTACTTTTTTTTAATTTTTTTCATAAATTATAATAGTGTTACATTTTAAACCACTTGTAATGATTTTTTCCAAAAAATTCAACACTAAAATAAAATTATATGATTATATTTCCACCTCATTAAATTCTTAGGATCCCATGTAGCTTACTCAAGCTGGTGGTTTCACAAAAAAACTTTGACTTGGTGGGTGGTCTTATTTCATAGAACTTTCTTTATATGATCCAAAATATCTACTGGTTATTTTCCATAAGAAAGATCCTGATTCAAGGGAACGACCTCTGAGTTTTATACATGTGAAGTTTCAAGTATTCACTTTGTTATGAGAGATACATGGAAAACATCATGGAATTAAGAGAGCACCAATATAAAATGGTTCCTAATATCAGTTTTTAACTGACGTTGAAGCTGTTGACGTAAAAAATATGACTTTTGATGTTAGTTTTTGTAAAATGAAACAAAAAAAGATTCAAATCTATTTTTGGCACTAGTTTTTAAAGAAAATAATGCTAAAAATACCCATAAGAATCATTTTTGGCATCTATTTTTAAAGAAACCAATGCCCAAAGGTTAAAAAAAATATTTTTGCCATTAGTTTTTGTGAAAACCAATGCCAATAATGAATTTTTTCTATTATATTTTCCTAATATTCGATTTTATTGGTCATGAAGCTAAAAAGGAGTTACAGATCAAAAGTTATGACCTTTAAAAGTTGAACATCTCAATGTTTTGATAGATACAACTCATTTCAAAGAAAACATGAGAAAAAATAATTTAAAATATATACAACAAATGAAATAAAATAAACTTAAGGCTTTAAACATATTCTAATTATTTTATTAGTTTCAGTAAAAATGATATGTTTTTATCCTCATATCTCTTAGTATTAGGGTATAACTCATGTGATAATGAAAATGGTGATCGATAATGAATTTTTCACCTCAGTTGGTAAATATCATGTAGATATTTTATATTTGTAACTAGATCATAAGAATAACTCAAAATTATAAACAAGATTACCAAGATATTTAAAAGTGAAGGAAAATAATAATAAATAAAATAAATTATTATAATATATACCGTGTTCAAATCATCAATTAAAACCACCTTGAAAAGTTGATTGAATCGACGAGGTCAAAAATGATGAATAAAAGAGGAAATTGATTTATATAGAAAATGAAAATATATTCAATGACATTGAATTAGAATTTAGGCGGGATTTTAAAAATTGAAACGGGCATTGTGAAAAAAATTGAAATACCAACCCCACTTATTTTCAAATACTTTTTAGCATCGGTCTTGTTTAAAACCGATGAAAAAGAGAATTTACATTGGATTTTTGGTGTCATTTTTTTTACAAAATTGATGAAAAAAATTACCATCGATATAAATTTTGGTGTCGGTTTTTAAAAAACTTACATATAAAGTTAATTTTTTTTTGCATTGGTTTTTAAAAAAACTGTTGCCATAAAGTAAAAAAATATTTTGGTGTCTGTTTTTTTAAAAATCTGACTGAAAAAGTTAGAAATATTTTTTATAATGTTTTATATCATTTATTAAGATTTTATTTTACTAGACATTAAGCTAAAATGGAGTTACAGATTAAAAGTTATGAACTTTGTAAGGTGGACTTATATAATAATTCTCTTAGAGAAGTTCAATTTCCAACATCCAAAACTTTTAATCCGTAACTCCATTTTAGCTCTACGACCAGTCAAATCGAGTCTTATAAAATGATCTAAAACATAGTAAAAAAAGTTTAATTTTTGGGGTTAGTTTTTATAAAAATGGACGCAATTTTTTTTTAGTTTTTGGTGTTAGTTTTTTTTAAAACCACCACGATAAATATTTTTTTACATTTTGGCGTCGATTTTTTAAAAACCAATTCCAAAAATGATACGAATTGGTATTTTTGGTATCCATTTTGAAAAAACATATTCCAAAAATTATCTAGAAATATATTTTGTGTCAGTTAATAAGAAACTTACGTCATATTTTATATGAAGACCATTTTTCTAGTAGTGGAGGTTTGGTGGATGTACCAATTGATAAGAAACCTTCCTGATATGATCAGGAATATCAAAGGGACTAATATACCTAGGGCATAGTTTTACCATATTTTTAAATATCATTACCTTATTTCATGTAGAAATTATTAGAAACACCTTGTTACTAAATTCATATTTTAGATTATGTTGAAGATTATCTGTATGATATTTCTTTTCACTTTGTAGTACCCTTATGTGTTGTTGAATGAATCTAAAATTATCGGCCATTTCTTCATCTATCTCAATAATTGATATAATTATTTCTTTAACTTCATTACAACACATTGGAGCTATAGACTTATTTCTATATAGATATTCATAACGATCCATCTGAATACTCATGTGAAGGATATTTTTGTATGAAAGCTCAACTATAAAAATATATTGATCCCAACCTGATTTAAAATCCAAAGAACAAGATCTAAAAATATCCTATAGGGTTTTAATTATTCTCTTAGACGAAAAATATATTTGAGGATGATATTTAGTGCTGAAACTTAACTCTGTATGAAGTGGTTGCTAAAGAATTATCTATAACTTTAAGGTAAACCTCATATCCTGATAAAAAACAATGGAATGTGGTACTGCATGAAACCTAACCACTTCCTTAATGAATATCCTAGAAATCTCATCCAAATATAAAGCTTATATAATATAGTTTAATTGTGCTTAATTTTTATGGTGATTGACTAAAAACCATATATAATTATTCCATTTAAATGTTTTTGAGAGTTTGATGATAAAATACATGGTGATTTCCCATTTTTATTCTGGTATGGGTAATAGATGTGACATAACCTTAGACATTTTTCTCTCATCCTTAACATGGTGACATTACAATCATTGATATAAAAACTTTTTGATATATCTATTCATGCCATCCCACCAGAAATACTCTTTAAAATATATATACACCTTTATAATTTCAGGATGAATAGATAACGAAGAACTATGAGCCTCCTCTAACAACTCCTTCTTCAAATATGGCTCAGGTGGAACACATACATGGTTCCTAAACCTTATAATTCAATCACAATCAAGGTTAAACTCAGTAAACTTTCTCACCTTATTCTGTAGTTCTATATCATCTTTCTAGAATTCTTTAATCTTTACTTGGATAAATAGTTTAACATTTATTTGATAAATATAATATTTCTCCCCTTTCTTTAGGATTTCCATATCCATCCTTTTCAAGTCGAGAAATATTTGATATTTTATGATCCTAATCATGGATAAGGTAGGATGATACTTTTGACTCAAAGTTTTGGGAACCTATTTGATTTTCCAAGGTGGTAATGTATTGAGTATTCATAATCTTTAATCATCTCTAACCATATCCTTTAGTGCATGTTCAACTATTTCTATGTGAATATATACTTTAAACTTTTGTGATTAGTATATATATTATAATTTTCCCTATAATTATAACTCATCCATATCATTAATGTAAAAATTACCATAGCTAACTATAAATATTGAGTTTGGTAATTATGATCATGTACCTTTAATTTTCAATAGGCATAATATTTAACCGAGTTATTCTTCATAATAACACATATCAATCCCTTATTGTACGCATAAATAATGATTAAAAACCCCTCTCCACTATAGGGTAATGTGACCACATCTATACTGACTAACATTCTCTTCATTTCCTTGAAATTTTACTCATATTCATGTTTCCAAAAGAACTTGGATCCCTTCCAATTTAACTTGGAAATTAGATTAGATATTCATGATAAATTATCCATAAATCATCGATAATATCCATACAAATGAATAAAAATTGGGACATTAGTCACTATGGTTGGTCTAGGACAAGATTCTATAGCTTCCTTATTTGATGGATCCACTGATATACCCTATCTTGATATTATATGACCCAAAAATGAAACCTTTTGTATCCAAAATTCACACTTTGTAAATTTTTCATATAACTTATCATTCCTTAGGATCGTTAGTACAATTCTCAATCGATCTTCATGCTCTTTATTTCTCTTCATTTCTCTTTTAATAGATAATAATATCATCTATAAATACCACCACAAATTGATCAAGGTAATCTATAAAGACTCTATTTATTCAATCCATGAAGATAGCATGGGCATTAGTATGACCAAGTGGCATCACTATATACTCATAGTGTCCATACCTTGTATGAAATTCTATCTTGGGTATATCCTCCTTCCTAACCCTAAATTAATGATACCTAAAATGAAGGTAAGTCTTATTAAAATATTTAGCTCCATGCAGTTGATACAACAAGTCATCAATATAGGGTATAAGATACTTGTTCTTGATTGTGATCTTGTTTAAATCTCAATAATCAATGAAAATTAAAGTCGATCTATATTTCTTTTTGAAAAATAGAATGGGTTCACCCCATGGTCACACACTTGGAAAAATTAAACCCTTATCAGAATTCTCTTTGGTATTATTCTTCAATTCCTATAACTCAATTGCGGCTACAAGGAGTTTTTGAAATAGTTGCGGCACTAGGTATGAGTTCTATTGAAAACTCAAATTCAAAATTCAATGGAATATTGGAAAAATATTCAAGAAAGACATCAAAAAACTATCACAAAATAGGAATATCACCGATGTCGATTTTCTCCTTAATCATCTGAGAAAAACACCCCTTTTGGATAATAATGGAAACCCATACAATGAATTTGATTTCCATCAGAAGTTCATATTTTTCATCAAATTGATATAAAATCATAGTTTGGTTTATAATATCAAATATGACTTCCCTTACTCAATAATTGATGTGGTATTTATGTAGATAAATCCAATCCATGCCTTAGATAACATCAAATTCAACTATAGGAAGAATAAAAATATTTACAGAAAGCACATTCCCACAAACTTCAATTATATAGGAATAATATACTTGAGATGCGATTATCATACCATTATAGGGTTTAACTTCTAATTTTACATCTTACCATGTGGGTGGAATCTTGATACCATTATAAAATTATTTAGATATGAAATAATCAGTAGATCCAGAGTCAAATAAGACATTAACAGTTCTAGATTGGATGTTAAGTTTACCTTTCACCACATTGCTATCACACCCATCATCATAAATAATGATCACATGAGATTTACCCTTATCCATCATCTTAAGAAGTTGCTGATATCAATCATCACCATTATAATTTATATTTGGGAACTGGTTAACACAGTACCCATACTATTTACATTTGAAACACTAGAGTGTGGGTAGTGAATTTTGTAGATATTTCTCTCTATTTAAATCATTAGTTAACTCATTTCCATCACTTCGATATTATATTTCTTTATGACCTTCTCCTCCATTATTAAAAAATTTACCAGCTCCCTTAAGATATTTTACTCCATGTTTCCTTCCATATTTTAATCATAAAGGAAATATTATATTATTCCCTCTATGTTTCTTAGTATTTCCTTTGAACTCTATCTTTCTTTTATTATCAAAACAACGCGACTGATGGGTAACTCCAATCTCAATTTCCACCTTGAGATCACATCGAATGATTTATTCATATCTACTGAAGTCCCTTATTGATAACATTATTTAGATACTTTATTTTAATCCACTGAATAATTGATCAACCTTACTTTCAGGTTGGATGATAATTATAGAGTCAAAACTCAAAAATATCTTAAAATTTTACTCATAGATACTAATAGATTCATCATCATTCTACTTTAGATCAAGGAATTCCTTGTCTATTTTTGTATGAAGAATGTGAGGGAATTACTTATTGATAAATAGTATCATAAACTCATCACACTCTATGGATTCAATTTCATATTGTTGCATAATATTCTTGGTGAGAGTCCACCATTGATCTATTTCTCCTTATAAATGATAGAAAACCAAAATTGTTTATTTCATGTTTCAAACACTAGAGAATAGAAAATATCTTTTCAGTGGTATTGATCCATTTATCAAAAACTATCAATTCAACAAAACCACTAAAATATAGTTGATGTTTCCTCATTAAAGACTTAAAAAATGTTGTTTTCTCCTTCTCTCATTTGGAAGTTCATCACGATTCATAGCTTGAGAATGTTGTCTGAGAATAAAAAAATATTTTTCATTCCATCTCTCATAACATTCAGTTTCTTAGAAGGATAATAATTTCATTTTACATTACATTAAATATTAACATGGTTCCTTAAGGTTCTATCCATCAACAAAAACCATAATGCATAGTATGAGAAATAATAATCATAATGGGAAAACACCTAGTCATGAAAAATCATTTATTGGATGTTTAAATCAAGAAACGTTATTTTAAATCCATAAAGCTATGGTTTAATCAATTTTATTCATGGTAGTCATCTATTCAAATCATTTTGGATGTTTTATAAAGATAATGTAAAATAACCAAATCATATCCCCCAGAAGTATCAAACTAGGTGAACAGTAATGCCCATTGTCATGTACCAAGTAACGCTCGAGTAAATCCTTATCCCCCCTTTTCAGATTTATTACCACTAGGTACATCTATGTTAGTTAAAATTGAATTTTAGCATCAAAATAGGGATTTATTTCTAGGTAAACAAAATAATCTATTCTTTGCCAAAACATTAGGATGTTATCATAAACATGGGCATATCCTAAGTGTTCTCACTAAAATTTTCTATTCCTAGTTTCCAGAGGGAAACTAAACCAATCCTCTAATACCAACTATAATGACCTATGCTTTTCATACATAGATATTGCATCTTTTTTGGTGAGTATTCATTATATTACAAAAATATAACCTAAGGATTCTAAATGTATAAAACCTTTATAAACTTGGAAACATAAAAAATTTGTTTATAAGAGTTCTAAATCATCTCCCACATAGTTAATCATAACTATAAACCTTCTCAGAAAAATCATCCGTAATACCTATCATCATAACTTTAGGAAAAGAAGCATAATAAAGGGAGAAATCATATTCTGAATAAGGGTAAACAAGGGAAATATGTAAACACAACATGATCATAAGGGTGTGAGAACATGATAATAACATATGAAAACCATACACTACATATCAATGATCAAAATATTGAGTCATGACATACATATTTTCCATTAATAGGACATGAATCATAATGAAATCAATGAAAATGATCCATGAGAGCATAAAATTTACCTAAGACATGGAATTGTGGAATAAACATAAGCATATAAAATCATTTCCACAGTAGTCATGGATCATTTCCAAGGATATTGTAGTGTAATGGGTTCACTTCACAAAAAATAATAGTAGTTAATGTTTATTCCCAATATTATCATAGTGGATAAAGTCCCTTACCGAACGAGGTTCACTCCCCATTCCAATCCAATTTATCTCATGATATTTAAATATTTACGCAATGAATTAGAGAGAGTCATAGGTCCCAACCATCACATAATTAAAATAATACATATGTGTTCCATAAGATCATAAAAGAATCATCATATCTGAACCCATGAAAAGAAATGGGCTATATAAAATGTTCATCATACCAGAACCCATGAAAGGAAATGAGTTTCATAAAAAATTTCATCAAAGAAAAACCTTTGGAAAAGAAATGGGTTTCATAAATATATCTTCATTATAAACATAAACCACCCCAAGAATGAATAAATATGGTATCATTTGATATTATCCCCAGTAAATATTTTGTAACATTAAAGTATTGCATCTTATATGGAAAATGTTTTTGAAAGAAAAATCACTTGGAATATTTCTTGAGGAAAATAACCATTATTTAAAAATAACCTTTTTTAAAATAGAAATTAATAAATTATTTTGGAAATAATTTTATTTGAAAATAAATTTTGAAACCAATAAATTAATCTTTAAAAAATTTATTTATCATGATGGTGGGAAGTTTCAGTCATGTTGTATACATTTAAAAAAATATTTCTTTTAAATTTTCAGTAAAATCCAAATAGGCCTTGTTTGGAAAATGACATGAATATTACTTTTAATTTTTTAATTAAAGTAAAACATGGGTAATAATTTATTTAATAAATACTTTGGATAATTTTAATAAATTTCTTAAAATGATTTTAGAAAAATGGATATGGAAGAGAAAGGGTTTTTTGACCGAAGTGTAAAATGAATTTGGTCTACTTTAAAAATATTCTATTTAAATATTGAGTACACAAAGATAGATAAATGAATGTAAAACATGTATTCTAAATGAATAACTATAGGATAATAGAATTTATGATTTTATTGATAATTATATCATAATATTTCATCATTTAAATCATTATTGTAAACAATCCCGATAAACAATGAGATTGTAACAATGAACCCTTACCACTTTGGTAACTTTTGAATCATAAGAACCATTGAATAATAACATCAAATTAAACTCTAAATATAATTAAAATAATTATATTAATGAAATGAAATTTCTAATAGTAAGTATATACATATCTTAAAATAATATAGGTGGATAACAAAAAATATGTCTCAAAGAAGGAAAATTGAGACAAAAATCTGCACCCTTAAGTCTCGAATTATTTCACACATGTTTGAACCTACTGTATAATAAATATGTGTTTAATAAAAATATATTATAAATTCATAATCATATATATCAGACCTTATATTATTTACTTAGTACTTTTTTATTATCTTTTTTATCAATAATTCCTTGTTAAAATCATGTTTTAGGTAATAATTGCTATATATTTCATGTATGTTTTGATTTGGTATTTTTGATCCTTTTAAATTTGATCATGGTTTAATAAAATCCATAATTTTAAACATGATATAAATATTATAATTATTACTTATATATTTATTTATAGTAATCCATTAAATTTAGATATAGAAATTGAGTTACACCATTCATGGAGATGGTAAATCGTACATACACATGAATATTGTTTCCATTTTCTTGATGGATTTAAGGAAAGTAAGGTAAATAATAGATAAACTTAAGAAATTCATTATTATTTCATATATATCAAATATATTAATAAAATCTATACTTTATTACCTTCCATTTAATGTATTAGTGAAAAAAGAATCCCATTGCTTCATGAGGCGGCAGTCCACCGTACACACAAAAGATGCTATCATTCATTAAATGGATGGTGAGGTAAGAAGTTATATGATATAGTTATTTTAAAGAATTATTATTATGTCATTAATATCATATATAAACATAAAATTAATCCTTATTACCTTCCATGTAAAGCGTAAGGGAAAAATGAAACACATTGCCTCACAAGATGGAAGTCCTCCGTACACACGAGCGTCCTTATCATATTCCATATAGAATAAAAATTAAGATGATATATGTGATATTATAATTAAATAAGTTAAATAATATCATAAATATAATATATAATTATTATATAATTCATTATATCTATATATAATAAGTGGTGACAGAAAATGAATTACATCAGTTCGCGAGGTGGTAATCCGCCATACACACGATCAACAACTTCATTTCCCATTTGAGGGAGGTGGAGATGGTTATAGGTCATGAAATTAAAATAAAAAATATAATTATATGGAATATAATTATTTTATATATAATAATGGTTTAATAATATGTGAAGAATGTGGAAGGATAAATAATATAAAATGCACGGTTAAGGACATTACCTCTTCTTCGGACAACTTCTTTAGGTTTGCATCCAAAATCCTTTATAGGATGAATTTATGATAAGAAAAGGATTATAGGAAAAGTTTAATGAATTAAGGAAGATATTTTTTAGGTATTTTATTATATAATTAGGTTTTATATTGTGAATAGGAGAGGAATGTGGTGGCCTTTTATAATTTGGGGAGAGGACACACATGGAAGTTTTGTAAAGAATAAAGTGCACCCATGTTTTTCACATAAAAAATAGATCCAAAATGGGTAATTCATGATAATTAGAGGTTATAAGGTCTAAATATTTCAATAAAATGGGTTTTGGACATATTTTTAGTTCATTTATCCCCTCATAATTTTAGTTTAACCCCTGGTAAACCTTTTTTAACAATAAATGTGATAATTAATTTGTAATGTTTTCAGTTAATTATGGTAAAAATTTAAGTTTAACTTATTAGATAATATTAATTATAATAATTCAAAATATAGAATATATTTTTCTAAATTCAATTCATTTAAGTGGAATAATTTTATTTAAAATTAAACCTGTATATGCAACAAAAAGTGGGTTTCCAAAGAGAAAACTTTCAAAAGTTTAAAACGATTTTCTACCAAAATTCAATGTGAAATTGATTACAATGACCTATATTAGTTTAATTATAATATAATTGAACTAATTTTACTTTTAAAACTATTTTTTAAAAAAATTTAAACTTATAAATTCTTTATGAAAACACTAGTTTTCAATAAAAACCAGTATTTTTCAGCATTCATAGAATAATTAATCTTTTCAGAAAAATCTCAAAAATTCACCCTAATATAATTTTAAAATTTTAATTCTGAAAATAAAGTTCAGTTTTTTAAAATAAATTTTCTACAAAAATTCAAACATTGCTTTAATTATTTTTTCACAAAAAACAATAAAACCATTTTTTGGGAAAATAATATTTTGGAAACTTATATAGTCTTTAACAAAAATTAAGTAATTTTTTTAAATATGATTTATTTATATAAAAAAATAATACAAAATATTTAAAAAGTGGAAATATCTATTTATACAACTAATTTTAATTTCTAGGTCATAACAACCATGTTAAACAATACTATAAATAGTATATTGTGGTCTATTAGAACTCGGTGTTGTGTATAGTGCATGCTATTGAAGAAATAGAAATTATTCAATTTTTCCCATAAAATCCTAGCATGTTACAATTCTGTTTTACTATTTTTGGATTTTATTGATAAGAGAAAGAGTTATGTGTCAAATCTTGTGATGAAACCAAGGCTGGTTCATCATAAACAACATTTGGAGTGGCTGTACTGGTTACCATGGGTATGTGATTGATATTATTGGCTTTCACTATTATAGTTATTAAGATTTTCACCTAATGTGACACAAATTATGTTTTATATTTATGATTCTTGGTTTATAAACATTGGATCTTGTACTTTTAAAAATAATACATTTATAGATTTTTGGATCTTGGCTTATAGAGGTAAGAGGCGTCTCATGCATCATACTAGGAACATATAGATCAATATGAATTATAGGGGATTTCTAGTTTGATCATTTATACTTATGATTGAGGGTAATATATTTAAGTTTTAAACAAATTATCATATTCTGTTTTTCTGTATAAGTACTTGGTGTCATTCTACTCAGTTCAAATTAATTGTATATATGTTTTATTTTTGGGGGTAGGTCTTATGGATCTTATAACAATGACAGTGGTATGGTCCCTTCAGCAAGGGATGAGTACATACCCCAAGGGATCAATAATATTTTAATTTAAAGGATAAGAGATGAACCTCTTATTGGTGGGTTTTCTAAAGGTTCAGTTACTTAGAGTACCAATAATAACCTGTATAGTGTTTTCCTATATAGCTTTGAAAGGTGTTATACTTAACTAAGAATATGGTTGGAGTTTTCCCTTATTACATATCATCTTAGGGAAATGATTATTGTGATTTTATACCAGTGTGGTGTGACTAGATCCTCCATGAAGAAGCTGTATGCGAAGATTCTTGTAAAGGATGATTTTACTGGTTTTGGTAATTTAAAGTGATAGTAACAAATTATACAATGTTTTCTTATATTGATTGGAATGGAACTCTACATAACTGAACTGGGTGATCGTGGTTTTCTAGATATGAATCTCTATATGGTGATGAGGGGGGGGGGTGAGTATGTTGGTTTGACATGACTAGATGTCTGATTATTTAATATTCTAATAACAACCTATATATATTTTTCTTATATATATTTGAATGACATTCAATATCATAAAACCTTGTGACTATAGTTTCTTAACATAGATCATCTTAGAAAATACCATGGGGTATATTCCAAAGTTTTTATTTCTTAAGGGGGTAGTCTTGTGTAGGTTTTCTCATTGAGAATCGGTGCCTTGGTAGGCTATTGGATTGGTTTGTGATTTCACAGTAGAGATTCTACCATTGATAGAACATTGGAATGTGAAATTCAGTATGGGTATATATGTGAACTTGAGGTGTTTTCCATGATCTTTATCTTTTAGTGAGATTTTAAATTATGGGACTAATGAGAGGAACTAGAGATCCTATGATATGACTCTATTTTTAGTGAGTCAAATCATTTCCATTGATTTAAGGTCAATATTTGAGAGGGATTGACCTGAGTTTAGTAGCGACTTTGGGAGAGAAGGATGGGTAGGTACTTGTGTTTATGTTCAATGAATAATATGTGAAATCAAGTTTTTGAAAATCCTAGTGGTACCTTATATTTCTATGGAAGGAAACCTTAGGTTCTAGTTATTTTAGATACACTTCTGATCATGATGAGAGTACGGGTATGTGCTTATGTTTTTGAATGAAACTAATAGATGAGTGGTCATGTGGTAGAATATAGAAAGAGTAAAATGCCTAATTTTGGAGAGGAGTTTCAAGGAATCTGTTAGTTTAGTGGGTTAGAATTACTGGATCATGATCAACCCAGTTTGTTGATAGACAACTTGTGGGAGTTTGATTCGAGTGGTATGAGATTTTACACCCCAACATAGGATGAGATGAGAGAGGTACATGTTGTTTGCATGTGGTACCTAAGTGGGATAATGATCGATAGAAATTAAATGATATTATTGTGAGTGTGGTGATCCAGAGCTTCAAATTTAATAAAAAAGAGTGCCCTTACGGTGAGGGATGTTTCAAAAATAGAGTGGGTGCGGTGGTATGACTGTCCCAAAATTTAGTTCAAGGCATGTGTATCCTGGGAAGGGATCGGTGTGGCTTATGAGGATTAGAACATGTGTTGGGTAATGGAACCTACTGATAATGTGATTAAGGATAGGTATAAGAGGTGTATTATGGTGGGGAGGGAACCATCTCTCATTATACAGAACCACCCCCATTATGGAAAAAATATTTTTAGATGTCATGGGTGCCATTCCTGAGAGTTGGGAATGAGTGGTAATTAATGTAGTGATGAAACTTAGGAATGAATGGGGTTGGACACACCAATAGTTATGATCGAAGATGGATGGGTCATGGGGCATAGTGAATGAGAACATGGCTTGGTAGTTCTATGAAAAGGATAATCCTATGGTGGGGAGTAATGTTCAGTCACAGGTTTGTGACCCTCTTAAGAAAAGGTTCATGGGAGCATGGGACCAGTCATTGGATGGTCGCTATGGAATTTTAATACTGGTGTTGTTGACATCCTCTTTTAACATGAGGATTAAAAATTTAAAGATAAAGTACCTCAAGTATATAGAGGAGTAATAGGAATAAAATATGTGTAACACCCTTCTCCCAGACCCTCAAGAGTTTTCCCAGATGAAGGTTTCACGGTACATGTGCATGATCAAACACCTAGCTCAAATTCGTTCGTCATGACCCACTTGCATTGAAGACTTACACAAACATCCTATTTCCATCAGGGTCCTAAATTTTCCTATAAATATACTCCTTTGGATCTTCATTTGGGACTCCTAAAAGACCTAGAGACAGCTTAAAGCTCTGCTTTCCCAAGTCTCTCACCCAATTTTCCAAAACCCTTAGGTAGTTTTCCAAGCTTAAAAAATAAGAGGGAATTTAAAAAGGGAGAAATAAAATATATCACTACAAAGTTCTAAAACCCCAAGGACCTATGAGAGGAACTACTTAACCTATGTCCAAACACATTGGGACAGAGGAAACCCCCTAACTTAAAACTTCCCCATTATCCTTGTAAGAGAATCTGAGGAGACCCCTTAACATTAAGGAAAATCCCCTCACAAGTCATGTTTCCTGGATCAATATTCTCACCCATGTATCACTTGGGTGAGCTCCCTTATTAATTCCCAAGTATCACTTAGGCAAGATCTCTTCTGACTGCCCGAGTATCACATGGATGATCTCCCTTCTAAGCACCCAGGTATCACTTGGTTGAAGTCCAATATATTCACCCAATTATAACTTGAGAGATATACCTTATGGTTGTCCATGTATCACTTGGGTGAAGTCTAATATGTCTTCCTGAGTATTACTTTAGTGGATATCCTTTAGGTCACCCAAGTACAACTTCAGAGAACCCGCTTTGGATTCACAATTTTTAACTTGGTGATACGAACCTCCTTTACCTTTCTAATAATTCTATATTAAAGTACTCCCCCATGACCAAAAAATATATATGGTTGGGTTATGAACACATTAGTGTGTCCTATCAATCATGAATTGCCACAATAAAGGAAATCCTATATTAAAACTCCATAGTAGCTAGAGTGCTCCAAAATGTTCACAATCATGCATTCTTGTGATAATGATGATCCCGACCTTAGGAATGGTGGAATTGATTCAAGCAACGACTTTAATTCTCCACATACTACCTAAAATGTGAAGTGAATGGGTAAGTATTAAAGTGTTCAGTGGATGTGCAAGCTACAAATTAGGTTTAAAAAACTTACAAGGACACAAGAATAGACAATCTTTGTCTTTCTTCCTAACTGCCCCACTATAGCCTCTCCCTCTCCCACCATTGGATTAGGAGAAATTATCAACCATGGGAATCCCTCCTGGATTAATCCCCTAGACTTCCTTGTAGGATAAGATATTCCTCCTTACTTCCATATTTATTCCCTTTTCCACCAGTGGTAAAGGAAAAAAGTTAAATACAGGCTTCCAATTCTGGTTTAAGTCCTTCCCATACATGACAGTGTGACATAGTGATCTTATACTATATCTTATTTCTCACACAGATCATGAATCACATAGGCTTAAAGATCAATGGTGATCATGACACTTATATAATAAAAAATATCTATTGATCATCCCACTAAATGTAAACCTCAAAAACTCATGAACTATGTGGGATTTGATTCCCATATCGATGGTATATGAAGGAAGCCTCCATGAGGTTGAAACCAAACTTAAATCTGCTACCACTTTTTTGGGCCATATTTCTAGTAAGATCACCCTTCACTTAGGAGGCCATATTCCTTCTGGGTCCTTTTCCATCTAAACCTCATCAGCCTATATTCTCAATGATATCCATCTACATAGGGATACATCCCTTATAAGATCAATCCATTCCTATTGGTCCATATCTCACACGGGATCAACCATAAATGGATAATCATGCATAAGTCCCACACCAAATTATTCTAGGAACCTTTCACCTAAATGTCCTTGCCACATAAGGTTAAACTAAATGGTTTGGTCTTTATCAAATAACCTTAAAAGGTACGGTGTGTCTCGTTAAGTGGAATCCAAATATGTGGGTTTTTATTCCTTTCACGAGGATATGTAGGAAGACCTTTTAATGGGACCAATCCTAACATCAAAACACCAAATACCTCCCCACATGACCATAAATCCTAGAGAACCTAGTTATGATGCTTTAAATCATAATTATATAAAACAAAG
The DNA here is from genome assembly GCA_963277665.1 of Viscum album. Taxonomy (NCBI): domain Eukaryota; kingdom Viridiplantae; phylum Streptophyta; class Magnoliopsida; order Santalales; family Viscaceae; genus Viscum; species Viscum album. The sequence goes on along the minus strand of OY728155.1, from coordinate 600,661,339 downwards.
AATTAACAAGTATATAACAAGATGATACATAGAACCTCTAATATATAAACATTGATCTCTCAATGGATAACCTCAGATAAATTCAAATGGTTCCATTAATGGAGAACCCCTAATACATTTAGATGGTTACTCTCCCATGAATATGTGACTGATTGTAGATGTGAACAGTGACCAAACTTATATTAGGGTTTATAATGGAATCATTAATAGGAATTTAATTTACAATTGAGTCCTAGAGTAAGAAGTAATTTACCAAAAAAAGGGTGTAATGAGCATAACCCACCATCCTATCAACCAATGTGAGTTCCTAAGCATCACCAAAAAAGTTCCCGGTGATCACCTTCCATTGAAAAGTAGGTCCATACCATGAATATGAGAAATTTTGGGTGTTTTTGGTTCAAAAAATAAAACCTATTGGAAACCGCCTTGAGAATGAGTGAGAAACAAATGAGGAACCAGACGTGAATTCCTTCATTAACCAAAATAACTATATCACCCACATGTTAGGATATTTCATCTCACGTATTCATAAAATGTGAAAGTGGTTCCAACATTAATATTTTAAAGTAATCAATATGTATGTATTTTCATAATCATGTTGCTAATTTTATGAGTTCCTTTGTGTTTGTTAACATGAATCTAAAACATTCACCAGAACTCCCTTCGATCGGAAATGGATTCCTATCAATCGAAATAAACTTATGCATCGATGGTCAAATGATAAGGATACTTTTCATGTCATAGGATGTTATTTACCACTCAAAACTTTTGACATTGAGTGAAGAATTCACTAATTAAGGAGTAACACCTGATTGGTACTATCTTGACACTATATACTCTATACGAATCCCTCCAAGACATGAATCCCTACCAACCGTCCAACCAATAAAAACTTGGGGAAAAGAAATAAGTGGAACCCTTCACCATTTCAAATCGTTTTGGGAGCCTATCCCTAGAAAAAAACAAAATTATCCTCATTATCTAAGGTATGTGGATCCATAAGTTAGCAACAACCGCATCAACTCAACATAGGAGTTCCCCTGAAGGAATCCTACCAACATCTTCCACCACCAAAGCCATGTGATGTCAAGTCCTTATCATGATGAGGATTTCACCCCATGGGCTCCATATCAAGACACCCTAGATTTGGTTACTAGGATGACCCACAAATGGTGTAAAGAAATTGAAAAAAAGTGGGAACATAACCACACTACCACCAAGTAATCCTTCCAATATAATATGGTGGTAATTTGAAAGCAGTCATATATCCCTTCCCACACCTATCAAGCCTGCCAACACAGCCTAACAACACACATAAAGGTTTTTTTAGCATAACCCAGTAATAAATAGGGGTGGAACCATATCTATTCTCCCTCACATGATGACTATCAGAATATCCCTATGGGAAATATAGGATAGAAGTAGACATATATCCCTGATCTAACCACAGAATTGACATATATTCTCATTCCAGTCATGAACATCACCCAAAAGATCCTGGAAGCAATAGAAGGGAAGAAATATATCCATTACCACATTTTAGAAGCATTACTAGACATAATTATAATAATGTAAATAGTAAAAGGGTAGGAACAAAACCCCTCCCTCACAATTAGGGTAGCTCATTAGAACAATTAAAGGGTACTTTGGAGTCGGCACATATTCTTACTCCCATATAGAGTGATTATCTACATGTACACATAATAAATGGATGATTGGATCAGGCACACATAACCATTCTAACTATATATTATTGATCCATTTCAAAAACCTCTATAGGGAAGGAACATATTCCTATAAAAACACCTGAAACCTGTTGACATATTCTGGCAGCATCATGGAAGTTTCTCAGGAGGGATCCCATATATAAAAGTTATTGTGTACAAAATGAAACTCTGATCACCCAATGGAGAACATCTAAAAATAAACCTCAATAAAGGTGATCATAAATACATAAATATAACCACAATCATGTCATGATCTATGATGGTGCTATTGAGGCCCTCCAACATCTATCAATGGTAACCAAATATCATGTTAGCTTTCCACTAATTAAACAAATAAGCAATTGTAGTTATGAAATTCCTCCCCAAAAATTTACTACCAGAAGCTCTGGAGGTCCTCCCTATAATATTCACCACGAATATCACCTTTATAGACACACTAAGATCGATCATGAGAAATTTTCTCTTGATGAGTACCATGAAAACCCTCCTAATGGTCAGAAGATCAAACAACAAGAAGGTCCTACCCTTACTAAGGTCCACCTTGAAGGTCCTACATAGGGTATACACCCTAGGATCTATCCTTTTTTAAAAATAAAGATATAATGGTAGTCCTACCCATGATGATGTTCACAACGATATTTATCCCACTAGTAAATTTTCATTTCAACAAGAAGGTCCACCCCTTGAAAAATAAATGGTGAGAAATACCTCATATCGTGAGATGTATGGGAAGATAAGACCAACCATGTTTGTTGACTTATCATTAACAAGTGATTTTATTCCCCAATCAGAAATAGCCTGGGGAAATGGTCATTCTATGAACCACCCTTGTATTTCCTAGTTTCTGTCATAGTAGAGGACATTCCTACCAATCCCTCCACTTACAATAAGGATTCAGGGAAACACCCACTCTAGTTAGGTCAATCAGAGGAGTCTCCTATAGAATATGAAGAGAATACATTTCTTATGAGGAAAAAAATGACCAAAGATAATGTACTAGTCATATTTTTTCCCATGGAAACTCCTAATTATGATATTGTGAAAACTTTTTCAGAGTGATTCATGTATCACATCTATATAAATTTATGGAAAATTACTACCCATTAAAAAAAATTTCTTTCCTTATGAAGTATATAGTGATCGTGTTAAGGAAAAATAATAACTTCATCATCATATTGATTCAGTGATCATTTCAACTGTACGACACCTGAAATTGGGAAATCAGTGTGAGTGACTTCAATGTTCATGTCATGATCATTTTCAAAAACTATGTTGATTGATTATTTATTCCCCATCCAGTGTCTGTATCATAGGATGGGATGATCATGAATAATTTCATTTCACTTCATCCTTTGGTCAAAAAATCACACTAGAATCAGGTTCATGAAATGTCATTTCTTCAAGATGACTCTCAAAAGTGGAATCTACCTACAACATAGGGTATGCTCAGTAGGATTCATGAATGAATAAATCTCATAAGCATCAGGATTGTTTAGAGAAATAAATCTAAATACTCTTGTGTGAGGCATATAAAAAAATTTAGTTGACCACTTTCTTGAGAAAATAAAATCAGTGAGAAACAATGATGTCTTCAGAAATAATATCTCTTGTGAATATCTTAAATAGAAACCATATCATGTTAAAAAAGGATTAAAAAAACAAGAAGTGATACAATAGTTTCATCCATGAAAATATGGGATAATCCCCAACCCACAATGATAGGTACATTTTTACCACAAAATCCTCCTTCATGAATACCGAATCTAGTTTAATGTGTTACAAAATTGGATTAAGGGAAACCCTTTTCCATTGGGATGGGGGAATTATTATCTCAATAATCTCCCCCACGGTCTTCAACCTTCTCCTGGCTAGGTGGCACATCACAAATTGGGTCCTTAATGTGTGATTCATCTATTTCCCCACACTCCTCTAGGAGAACTAAGTACAATGAGGTTCTATGGGAACACTATTTGGATAACCCTTCATAAGGAAACCATGGTATAATCCTCAAATATAGGATGATGCCTTGAAAAGGCCATAAGATGAAGTGATCTTATAAGGGTGTAACAACTTCTGAAGGTCAAAGCCTCTCCTAGGGATATCCTGAAGGAAATTGATCATCATATTATCCTAGTTGTGATGAAATACCCTTAATGCATTATGAATTAGTAAACATTATTAGGACTATCCCTACAGATGCTACAGATCATGAATCCAATGTAATAGAACATGACCAGGATGATTTTATTCAAAGAACATTCTACCTTGAAATGCTCAAGGAAGGAGTGTGTACTAGAAATCAAAGGATTTAAAAAAAAATTGGGGCTCCGTTAGATTCCATTTTACCAATCCCTTGACATGCATCGACCAAGGAAAAGGGTAAGGGTGTGGCCAAATCCCACCCTTTTCCTCAAAATATTGAACCACTTATATTTGTGGAAAGATTCTCTTAGTAAGAGACATTGATAATGGAGTTGAGGAGACTTAATGAATAACTACTCATAGGCAATATCCCCACTACGTATGGTCTTTAAGAAGAGACTCATATTACCCTCCAAGTTGACATTACTTAATAAGAGGATCTCTTCATGAAAATTATAGCAGAGATAGAATATTCTCTCAACCTGGGGGATAAAAGACCAATTTATTTGGACCCAATGAAAGAATTATATCAAGAGTTATCTATATTAGGGAAACAACCAGACCAATGTCAAATCAATTATCTCCATCTAGCCCATGAAGTTTGTTTACTACAAGTATAGGTAGATCAAACACATCTGGACCTACCCATTGTTGCACCTGTTCATGTTCCCAATTTACTGATCACTACCCTAGAGCTCGTTGACACTATTGAATCATTTACAGATCAATTGGAAGCTATGGAAGGATGGAGTGCATCAGTACATCCATATTATAATCCTTAACCTGAATGGGTATCTGTGACTCTTTCCACACCTAAATTTAAAAATCCCATGTTTCTAACTTTCAATGGTTTAGGGGATCCAAAATATTATCTGATGCAATTTTTGTCCCACTATGGTCCCATTATGGGTAAACTTTAACAACAAGAAGTAACTAATCTCAAGTTCCTCATACAGACCTTATAAGGACTGAATTTCATTTGGTATACTTTTTTACTAGCCTGATTGATCAAAGGATTAGAAGATATTCATCACCAATTTCTCTATCAATTCAGATCAATGCTACAAAAGACAATGATACTCAAACTCTCAAATTGAATATAGAGAGAGAATGATATAGTCTTGGATTTCATTTCTTGGTGGAAGTGTTAGACTTACTTTCTAATATTACATCTTCCTTAGTAATATTTATTAACCCCATGTATATAGAACCTCCGTGACTAGTTATATATGCCACATATCCCTATGAAATATACAATAAGGTTTAAAGACCATGCCATATTTGATCAATGATTTGAAGGATCTGTCTTTCAAACCAAAGACAAGTTAAAAAAAATATAACTGAAGGAAGGATAATGGGTAAAGTAGATTCTATGTCTCTCACTCTTAAAACAACTCCCATACTTACCCAACCTCTAAATAATGCACCCTAACTTGTTAGACCTCATCCTAAATTGAAAAAAATAGTAATATCCTTTTTAGGACAAACAAAAGGACAAGAGACAATATCAATTTGAGGAATTAAAGAACAAGGTTTACTCCTTTTGAGTTAAACAATCCCCCAACTAATTTATAGGGGATATGAAGAATAACTTATTAAAATTTACAAATCCCAAGAGGCATGATCAGGTTTGAATCAGTGAACACTCAAATTATTACCACTTTCATCAAACATTGACCCAAACCATTTTGGACTATTTTGTCTTAAAATATGTCACTATAATTTTTTTGATTCTTGGAAGGTAAAATTAAGAAATCCACTTACTCAAGTGTCATTTTTCTCTACTATAGCTACTGAAAAAGAAGGTCAATGGAAATAGGTTATCACTAAGGGTGTGAAAAATTTCAATGATTGAATGAATATAAAGATGATCAGTCAGACTCATGCTATCCTCATGGAATAGTTAAACCATCTAGTTTTACCCCCATTTGGTTCTTATATTTTGTGACTAACCTCATTGGAACTACAATCATCCAAGAGAAAATCATCTAAAGGATGGAATGATTGGAAAAAAAAAATGGATCCAATGGTAAGACAAACCCATGTTGACACTGAATCCAACCTTGACTATTTCAAGCATTATTCCTCTAGTTCCATCACCTCGGGTGCCACACCATCAAATGGAATCCTCATCAGATGAAGAACTTTTCTTCATTTCCATTAATTTAATTCATCTACTGAAACCCTTATCAAATGATTAATATGGTTATGAACCTGAGTTCCCTATGTATAATTTGGGACCTAGGGGCAAGGCCATAGAAGTCAAGGGGGAAGGGGAAGATGCAGTCATGGCCATACCTACTATTTTGACCACATCCACTCCAGACCTATTTATGTTTCCAAAAATCATGAGGAATCCATCTAGTGAGAAAAGATAAAGTAGAAAAATTAACCCACATTTGTTAAGAGTCATCTAGACCCACTTTTTTAGGAATATTAGTTGGAGGGGGTGGAACAGTCCCATCATCCTGGGTGAGTAGGCAGACTAAGTCAACCTAGTTTACCAGTAAATAGGGTTCCTTAAAATTCTATTTAGGGGTAAAAAATATATAAATAAATCATTATAGATCTTAAATAATATTCCATGGATCCTCATTATTTTGGGAAGTGTATAAAGTTGGCTCAAAAGTGTGATGTCTTGAAGTAATTGGCCATGGTTTCAGCCAAGATTTCAATCCTCGATGCTCTCAATTTATCGAAATATCTCTGAGAATCCCTCAAATAGGCACTGAAAAGACCATAAAAGTTTGAATCATTGGTCAAAAATTATGAAGTGTGTCATTCATAGATTGATTCTATGAAATTCCATATGATTATCTCTTTCATATAGTAGAACAAGAATGCAGTTATATAAAAGAAAATCAGAACCTTTTATGTGTTTAGAATGATAGATGACATTGACATATGATGATATTTCATTGATAATGGAACACAATTCAACCTATTTCTAGTTTTAACGATTCATAAATTGGGTTAAAATGAAGAAAATTTGTCCTTGTCCACCGTGAAACTCCAGGGTTATAATAAGAGTGAACAAAATCCCCTCGGTTGGGACAAGCATATAACTCAATTTTGGAATCTCCTATCCAACTTCGAACTTTTGGTAGTCTGATAGGATACAAATTTAAAAATAATTATAGGAAGTCCTTATTGATGTCAACATACAACAATCCCTTCACCATACCACCAATGTCAAAGAATATGACATCTATAGATAGATTATAACATTATATAGTGAAAAAGCTCCATTTGTGTCTTGAAAATCTCAATACATTGATGCATGATGTTACTAGAGAGAGGGAAATAAACCCATGGTTGATAGAGTCGCTTGGTTAAATACTTGAAATGGTCTATAGATGACCACAAATAACCCATTCAAAGACATTTTCAATTAATATCTACTAAAAATTACCCAAATCAGAATCATAAGTTTGTATTTAGGTGTGTGTTCAATAACTCTAGTGATATTAGTTCTACAAACCAAACCATACCACACCAAATAGATCTTCAACATTAATAATTATGGTAGATACCCATTTGTAAATTCCCATATTTACCCCCAAATATTTAGAAATACCCTCTATCAAAGGGTGAATCAGGAGGAACTCTCACACTACCCATAGGGGGTGGGGACACCCCTACTTCATCTTTTGACCATAGGTACTTTGAAAATTACTCTACAATATAATACACCCATTTATCACTTACCCCCTAAGGGTGAGGATAAATATGACTAGTAATCAGAATATGATCTTATAGATGCTCCTTCAGCATTCAAGGAAGGTGACTCCATTACAATTGGTGAACTTCGGTAGATAAACCTAGGCACATAAAAAAAATACTTGGCCTATGTTGATTAGTGAAGACATGTATACCGAAGGTAAAGGGGTGTATAGATATTTTTTAAAATAATAATGTTATGTGTTCTTATAAAACTACATGAAAATTCTAGGTCATCATTATGATATAGCCACCCAACACCTAGGTCTACCGGAATACCACCATGGTTACATTCGGATACTAGATGAATGCTTCCAACTCACACCATAAAATTTTAAGTTAAAGTTGATAATCTCATCAAGGACAAATTCATTCAGTAGGTTTAGTACCCAAAGTGAATCACCAATAATTTCCTTTCTAATAAGAATACCATGCATATTAGTGTTTTCATTTATTTTAGGGATCATAACCGATAGTGTTCAAAAGATGATTTCTTGGTCCACATCACAAAACTTATCATTAAAGAAGTGATTATATATCAATCCCTCTCCATCATGAATGGCTATCTATGGTATAACAAAATCCATATGGACCTTTATGGTAAATAATCCACTACTTTTAGAGAACCCCAAGGGACATACTGTTATTGGGTAATTCCTTTTGGTATTGATAATTTTGGTTCCAAAAACTAACGTTCCATGCATCGCATTCTCAAACCCTTCTTTGGAAAGTCCATTGAGTGTTACATAGATGATTGTTTTGGTTAAGTCCTAGTAGAATTAAAATAATCTCACCAACCTAGAGATCATTTTCAACAAGCTACATCCCCATAGTTTGAAAATGAATCCCTTGAAGTGTGGTTTCAATGTGACTTCTTGAATAGTTTTTGACTTCATAGTATAACATTGTGGTATTGAAGTTTACCATAAGTATACTAAGGCTATCCTCAACATGCCACCTCATTTAAATCTCAAATATTTAAGAGAATTTCAAGGTATTATAACCTAAATATAATTCTTTATAGAAAATAAGGTAGGATTTTCTTTTTTTCCTTTCACCAAAATAATGTAGAAAGGAGTCACTTATCAATGGACCGATGACTATCAAGAAGCCTTTACTAGTCTCAATTATCATTTTTTGAGTTCATTAGTGTTAATTACTCATATCAAAGGAAATCCAATAATTTTTTATTTTTCATCTTAAGAGAGATCCCTGGTCGCTTTCATTGAGTAGAAAAATGAAGATGAAAGTGAGAACAACCACTATTATTTTATTATAACCATGCTCGATTCTGAGACTCAATATTCAGATGTCAAGAAGAGTTTCCTCACAATAATATTTACAATTAAAAAAATTGGACACTACTCATAGCATCATGAGGTCCATTTGGTATCCCATGAAAACCTACTCAATTACATCCTCAACTACCCTATGTTGACTAGGTTATTAGAGAAGTGGGTAGTCATATTGAGGTAGTTTGACATTCAGTTTGTACCATAGAAAGAGATAAAAGGACAGGTGCTAGCATATTTCATTACAGAACAACCCTCTATATAAATCATATTTTTAAATACTAAATTTCCTAACAAATATATTTTCTCTATTTAAGGTGGCCCCCAGACATAGGATATATATATTCTTATGCTACATCCATAATCCTCATAGGAAGGATAATGGAATACCCTAAGCATAATAAATTTTGGTTTGGAGTCATTCTTATCTCTCTATAATAAAATATTATAACTTATTCCTTCTTGTTGTAGAAGGATGCAGCAAAAATTAAGTAGAGTACTAATACCTCATTCTAGATCAAGAACTAGCAGTACAAATTCCAAGGGACTACCAAATGATCAAAGGTGATTTATATTTGGTGATCAAGTAGATCAATGGTGATTATGCTATCATAAAGGAATAATTGATCCCCATGCCTGAATGTGTGTCGGAGTTGATAGTATAATTCCCTTAAAATTCAATATTAACTCATGTTACCCACTCATAGAATTACCTAGAATATGCATTAGAAAATGAGACTATAGATTTGGAAGATCTAGTCTAGGATGAAATAGTTATCAGTATTGTGCACCAAAGGATAGTATCTCTATTTTTCTATGATATAATGAAAGAGATCAACGAGGTTGATTATATCCTCAAAATATATATTCCCACAAAAGTTTGGAAGATTCCCATATTGGACTACCTCTAAAATAGAGTTATTCTATTAGATATAGATAGAAAAGAGAAAATATGATGAAATAAATTTAGCTTTACTATTTATAATAACATGAATCAATAGAATATTCCTTATAAACATGTATTTGATAGGGTTCTTCTTAGGTGTATTTATGGATAAGAGACTGTTAATTTTATGAAATAAGTACAAACTGGCACCTGTTCTTCCAACCTATCATGGATCATGATCTTTCGACAATTCGGAATCTTTAATAATGCAGGATGTCATAAAACTTACCAAATGGTTTCACTCCTATCTAATACATGTTAAATTTATCCATCAACCCCTATAGTTTTTCTATACTTCCAAATAATCCTATACATTTTCTATATGGTGGATGGATATTGTGGAGATATATCCTCCCATTACAACTATGTAGTTTAAGTACATCCTTAATGCTACAAAATTATTTTCCAAACGGGATGAGGAAATACCCCTTAAGGAATTCGAAATAAATAACATCATCAACTTCGGGAAGTCCAACACCATCACCAAATTTTGTGTCCCTTACCCAATACTAATGAAAAAGACACCAATTTTCTCTCTTTCAAATTTAAGAGGCTGAACTAGGAGTGCAGAATTAATTCCAACCATTTGTGCTACTATCATCTAAAAGTGAATAGATAGATAAAGTATTTCAATAAAACTATACAAAGAATACTCCAAAAAGTGGTGGATAAAGATAATAAACTGTTGCAAGATAATATTTTGGATGCCTCATGGTATTTACATAATATAACTCATGCAACCACACAGGTGACCCTTTATTCATTAGTATATAGAACAAAAGTATTTCTATCTATTGTTGTCCAATTTCCTTCACTTCACATCACCATTCCAAATCAACTACCCACAGACAAACAATCCCAAAAAGGATTATATGAATTGGAAAGACTCGAATGGAAAAGAGTAATTACCTTGAATCATTTATAGGTTCACAAAAAAATGAATAGTTTGATCAATTAACAAAAAAATTTCATCCATTCATTCCCCTAATAAGAATTGGTTTCGGTTCTCTAGATCCCAATGAAACCTGGGAAGAAACCACCAAAGTTGGAACCAAAATGGTAGGGAGCTTTCATCATCAACAAGGTCTACTCAAATAGCATATATTCATTGATTACCATGGAAAATGAGTGCATCAACCCCCCCCCCCCCAAATTGGAGGTTTCTCAAGAAATATTTCATGGGACCAAGACACACTTCCACAGTCCTTGTCTCATGACCTTAAAAGAAACGACTAGACCTTGATGCAAGACCTTAAAAAGGAACACTATTGGAAAATATTATGAAAACTTATACTCTGTTAACCCATATTTTTGATAACTATGACATTAAAATAATGGTATATATATATATAAATATGAGATCTTCTATATTAGAATCTGTCTATTTACTCACATCAAGTTTTCTCCTTTCCCTTGATGTATAGAATACCTCACTAATATTTTGTGTCAAAATCATTGTGAATTTAAAATGTAGCAGTATGTGGTCAAAGCTACATGGGATTAAATTGAAACAACCATACATCCTAGTCACATGAAATTAAACTGGAGGACAACATGCATTTCATAATATGTTAAACTATATGACACAATATCCTCATTGTAATATGTTAAAAATGTATAGTTTACATCCTTATCACATGATGTAAAACTACTTGATGTGTTGACCCATGTCTGAGAGGATCCTTGTTCTTGGTGTTAGTATTTTACCACAAAAAGTAACTTCCATATCTATAACTATGAGTGGCTTGATTCTTGTTTTGAAAAGATCTGCAGGGATTCCCAAATTCTTTTTCATAGGTCCAACCACAATTGAAAAGATACTAATATCCCTTTTCTCAGGCATCTAAACTACAACGAGGATATGAAATCATTTTTTATAAGAGATATTTGATGTTTGGTCTTAGTGTCCCAATGTGGATCAAAATCACCTACCTGTGGAAGGATCAAGTCCAAATAATAAAGTCATACCTTGGAAGCATTACCTTTTCATAAAATACACTTAGTATCCTTGTAAATATATATAACCACTATAAGATCCCAGATTTTCCTATGTGGTAAAAATATTTTTTGTTTTAGCTTTAAATCATTGGTTTTGATCTAATTTGAGTGATTAATGAGATCATGGGAGTTTTAGGGGTGTTCAGGTCTTGTTCAGGGCCTAGAGACTCAGTTTTTGGAAAATTAAATTGTGTTATATGGTTAATAGAAACCATGCGACCCAATTCGCATGGTTTTAGAAACTATGTCATGGATGGATAGAGGGATTTAGAAGGCAATAAAGTTTAAGGAAAACCTGAATCCTAAGGTGAAAACTGATGCAAGGGTCCCTATAAATTTTAGCAGAGGCATGTAACATGGTTTTCCCATGGTTAGTCAAACTGTGTGCATGAAACCATGTGAGGTTCCCCTTAACACAAACAAGGGTGCACAATTGGTGCATGTTTTGGTCAACCGTGCGAACAAACCATACATCCCCGGATTTTGAGGGGAAACTACCATTTTTCACTTAATGAAATATATTTTTGAAACCCTCATCTTATTTCTCCATTCTCCTCCATTAGTTTCCTTTCCTTCTCCCATTGGTGAGAGTTCATCAAGCCTAAACTAGGATTTGGTTTCAATCATCCATCCAGACTCAGATTCAAGAACCATCAGTTTCATTGGATCCGCAATGGTGAGTAATCCATACATATTATGCCATTATTTATTTTCCTTAGTATCAATTTCACTATTTGGGTTCAAGTCAATATACCATATTTCTTGGATTTTCATCCATTTTTAATTTTTCTTCCTATCTAGACTAAATCAAAGCTCAATATTGGATTGGTTCTCTAATACAGACCTATGGTAGGTGTTATATACCTTTAACTTAATTTTTTTATTTTATAATAATAGTTTCTATTATTCTTTGCACCAAACATTCCATTTTCACCCCAAAAATTAATTGAACATTTGAATTGAGAAAAACGTAACATGTTTGGTTTCCCTTTGGGTACGTTTGAGATGGTTGGAAAGTGTATGCCTCAACCTAGGGCACCCATGGTGTGTGAACTTGTATATTCCCCATTTTATACCACCCTTTTGGGTGCATGTGAGCTCGCTAGTATTTTTTGGAGCCTTAATAAATTGATTGAGATGTGAATGGATTCTTAGGAGAAGGTTATGCCTCTTTTCCATGTGGTTACATGATGTGAATTGATTAATCGATTTAAATGGAAATTGTTCAAATGAGTTTTATAAAATCATGAAATTTGAATGTTTGCAAAATGATAAATGTAATGGGATGATGTACTGTTTATGGTAGCAAATTCCATGGAACTATTTACTCCTTGGATCCTGATTCCATAGGATTCCATGGGCCTTGATTTCCCTTAGATCAATATTTCTTAGGACTAAATTGGACTTTCTCTATTTACATGTTCCTTGGAACCCACCCAATTCTTTACCAAGTTTCCATCAAGATGATCCTAGGACTAAACATGGATGCCTTGGTATTTTATACCTTTGATCTATCCCTTCATGGTATGATACATTTTATTACATTCAATGTCCATTGTGGATGTTATACAATGTATTATATAGAATGACCATGGTATATGTTACACATAGGATTACATTTCAAGGAAGTTGTGGATATTTTTTCTAATATTTATAAATATCATAAGTATGGGTATCTGATTATAGTTGTTTGAATGATAGTATCACACATGTTTGTTTTCATTATAGCCTCCCTTGATTATGGGAGCATGAATATTTTTTACAGGGAGCCTTGGAAGGATAGAAAGTACACTTTAATTGTATCATTTACTTTCATTACTTTCATAACTATGATATACTACACACTACCATTATTTATATTGCATAGATTGGACTTGTTATAGACACCATTGGTGATGACTTACTAAGTGTTAACTCACACCCTGTTCGGGACACCGTTGGGTACCCAAAAAGGATTCATGGATGTAGGAAGAGATCATGGAAATACCCAATTATATGATTCTATATTTGATTATTTATTAGGAGTATGGGAAAGCAGAACAAATATAGGATCATAATTCTACGTAGAGACAATATTTTTTTTTTGGTATTTGGATACATGTATTTAACTGGATGTTTGTGTACATGTTTTCTTACATTTTAGAGACATGAAATGATCTTCATATTGTACATGAATTATTTTTTTAAGAAAGGTGGTGCCTTCAACAAATAAAAAATAAAAATTATTATAAAAATAAAAGACGCTATATGAGTATAAAATATGGAATATTATTACAGTCTTTATCTTGAAGAGGAAGTAAATTATCAGGGAGATCAAACATCTGGGTAATGTTTTTATTTAATACCTTATTAGCAAGGCCATTCAAAACCATATATTCTTCACAAAAAATATGTGTGATGATTTGGTTGATATCGAGAAGTGAGCAGAGGCAATCCATCCAATGGGTAGTAATAGACCACACAAGATGAGTCACACCATTCCAAATTGCTTTCACAATGGTAGTCGAATAAATTTCAATCTAGAGATTATTCCAAACATAGTGTTTTGTGAAATAAATATCATGAATCATACTCATCATTTTGGCCTACATGGAATAGGAGATGCCACAACTTCCAAGAAAGAATTTAAGGATCTGACCAAGATGATTCTGGATGATAGCGCCATAACCCGCAGGACGTATATTTCGTTTGGAGGCACCATCCACATTTACTTTACATCACTCTATATGATTTATCTCCTATTAGTTATTTGTACACCTCTTCTATTGATCTGAATGATTTAAACTACTATGTTACACTCTAACCTAAGGGAATAGTCTCTCCATAGATACCCCCTAGGTCCTCACTACTAGTTGACAGCCTCTAGCATACAGGGAGGCATGCTTGAGTCCATGTGAACCACTGTCCCATGGCACTACTTAGAAAATATAGGTTGGTGCATTACAAAGTGGTATTAGAGTATCTCTTTTCTAGTTTCTTTAATATTTTGAGAAAATAAAAAATAGATTAATAAATTATTAGAATTTGGTATTGAGATTTACCTAGGAGTAGTTAAACCAAGTGTAGGAAAAAGTCTTATTACCTAGAATGAAAATTGTTTTTTCCTAGATTTTCCTTATTACAGTTGATTTGATTCCACCGTTGGGTGATGCAATTAAATTGTGATGTTATTATTGATATAATTGAGGACCTATTTTACCAGTTCCAATTGAGATGACGGTATGCATCTCATGCATCATTTTATGCACCTATTAGGATTCGAATGTCATGCATTATGACATTCCATATAGGATGTATTGATTGATTGCAATATGTTTTTATACATGCCTTCAGTGATATACCTACTATTTGATAAATGTTTGTGCAATGGAATGAGAAACATGATTAGTACTTAGAGTAACAATCGTAACATGAATAGTTTTTTTCTATATAGGCTACTATAGAAACCCTAAGTATCCAATTATGGCACATTGAGTTAGAGACCATTTTTTGCATGGACCGAAACATGTTATGGTATGAATCAAGTGGATGTCGCATTTCAGTTCATAGGGTGTATGAGACCTAATCGATTAGAAATGCTAAACCATTTTTTTCAACCATTTAAAGAGAATTTTTATATAAATGTGGATTAAAAAGAAATTGATTCAGTGAAACTGTGAACTTGACCTAGTCTTGACTTTAGATTGAGAAGTAGGTAGTGTCTATGAATCTTTTTATGACTGTTTTTGTTACTTAATCTAAGATTTAGGAGTAGGAAGAGGGGTGTGAAGTTTTTATAGGAAATCTTAGACCTATCATATATTTTTATATCTATAAATTGGTCACTATTAAATCTTTTTTGAGGCATGTGTTTGGAATTGTAGAGATATTTCACCACAAAGTCCTCCATTCATGAACTAGGAGGGTGGTGGTGACCATGATCTTGATGTGGTGGGGCATGGGATACCAGTAGATCATACTATAGTTATAGCTATAGAGACAGTAGTTGTACCATATGTGGGTGATTTGGAACAATTCTATGAGAGTTTTATACACTTTGGGAAGAAAATTTAGGGATCCATGCTGCTTGCCTTGTTTATGGTAGAGATGGAATGTGTGTTCTTACAGTAGTATCCACCCATGTTTTCAAGGGATGGGGGCCCATAAGATGTTAAGATATGGATTGATACTACATTGTTGATATTTGATCATTTAGTGACACCTCCTGATAGTAGAGTTAATCTTATGACATATATTCTTCAGGGATAAACTAAGCATTAGTGGGATGTTTTGAATTAGGCCGATGCACTATGAGATATGGTTTGGAGGGATTTAAAATCCAGGTTTTATAATTTTCTTCCCTGATATTTTAAGAAATTAAAGGTCCTGTGATTTCATGCATCTGGAGTAGGGATCGATGATAGTTATGGAGTATTTGGTATGATTTATAGAGATTCAACATTTTTCACTGATTTATCTTGCTGGTGAGCCATCAAGAGTGAGATGCTTCGAGTAAGGTCTCAGAAATGTCATTCGATCATAGGTTAACAAGATTATATTCATGACAATTAATGAAATAGTGAATTAGTCACTAATTACTGAGTGGAACTTGGGGGAATATGATGGTAGAGATTAGTTAAATTCAGCCCCTCAAACCAGTGGTTCAGTGAATTTTGGAAGGAATCATCATTTTAAGGACTCTAATGATTGGAGTACTAACTAGGAAGTTAGATATGGTTGTAATGTTTTCTATTATAAGTGTAGCAGAAAGAGGTATATGAGAAATCAATGTGATTGATACCCAATCAAGTTCTGACCTTGTGGTAGGATGGGGCATATAAATTATTTTTTCAATATATTCCCTCTGGTAGTTAGTGGAAGGGGATAAACTTCGACTCCAGGTTCAGGAGCAGGATTCATAGATCCATATCAAGTTGGGAGTTGGAGTATTTCTAGTCATTGAGGATGAGGGGGTGGTCATGGATGAGGAATCCAGAAACTAGTTGTACCTACACAAAAGAATGGTCTTGCTTTTAGAAGTGAGGTTCTTTTACAGGGTTACAGTTCAGGCTAGATATATTCTATATATCCTACCCTCAAGGGGAAGAGTTCCAGGATATCTATAGTGAGAGATAAAATCTCAGTAGCCTTTACATTGTTATTTTTTCTTTTTAATAGAGTTTCATCTCATAGTTGTGTAGTTATACCTATTTTAGAGAGTCTTGGGATCAATGTTATCTTTTATGATGGCATTATAACCTTGGATACTATATTGGGGATATGAATGGAGGGTGTACACTAGTGTTGGGAGTTCCCCCTTGATATTGGTGGGTGTCACATTTTATGGGATCTTTTTTTCCTTGAGATGATAAGGTTTTATGTTATACTCAAGAAGGAACAACTAGTTTCTTATCGAGCCCATATTGATTGCTATTGCTGGAGGGTGACCTTCACTCCACAAGAGGGAAGAGTTTTTATTCACAAGGGTGAATGGGATGTCTTGGAAATATAATATAGACTATAGCATTGTGGGCTAGGCAGGATGACAATCTAGATAGCTAGTTTATATCTGGATGATATAGGATCACATAACGAAGATTTCTCTCTAGTGGTTGTTCATTTCAGTGATTTTCCCCCGGATGAATTTTCTAGTTTACCTCCTAAGATAGAGGTGGATTTTTCCATCAACCTAGTTCTAGGAGCTATATTGGTATCCATTCCTCCTTATTGGATGGATACTATGGAGTTTTAGGAGCTCAAGAGACAGTTAGAGTATTTCGAGGAAAAGGGGTTTATATGACCTAGTACTTCTCCATGGGGTTCCTAAGTCATTTTTATGAAAAAGGTGGATGGTACCTTTAGGATATGTGTGGATTATAAAAAATTGAACTATTTTATGGTTATGAACTAGTATCCTATGCCACAAATAGATGTATTTTTTTATTATATCCATGGAGTTTAAGTTTTCTCAAGGATTTATCTAAGTTCGAGATATCATCATATGTGCATTTGACCTATAGACATACCTCATACATATTTTTTTAGTTGGTATGGTCTATATGAGTATTTTTTTATTCCATTTATTCCCACAAAATCACTAGAATATTTCATGGAGCTGATGAACTATGTTTTCCATCCTTATTTGTATTCTTTTCTAGTGGTATTCATGGATGATATCTTAGTGTATTATCACAATCGACACGCCAATGAAGTACATATTGATGTCATTTTAGATACACTTAGAGAGAATCAATTATATAAAAATATTGAAAATTTACACTTATAGGTGGATATGATTCACATCGTGGGTTGCATTATCGCAGAGAAAAGAGTATCAGCTGACCCAAAAAAGGTGAGAGGTGTAGTTTCCTATGAGCATCCCATGAATGTATTTGATATAAAATGTTTCTTAAGAATAACTAGATATTAAATTCATTTCATACATGACTTATCATTATTAGAATCACCTCTTATGGGCTTGACTAACAAGGGTGTAAAGTTTGTATGGTTAGATACCTATGATACAACCTTTAAAGAGATGAAATGGAGACTGATTTCAGTGTTGATCTTGATTCTACTAGAGCTAGGAATGAGCTATATTGTGTATTGAGATGCATAAGGTATTAGAATAGGAGTAGTCATGATATAAAGAGATAGAGTCATGGAGTATGGGCCTATTTAGTTAAGACCAAATGTAAAGAATTACCCAATGGATGATTTCAAGTTATCCATGTGGGAGGCATTACTTACTAGGAGAGTGTTTTGTGGTGTACACAGACCACATAAGACTCAAGTATATATTGACACTACATGATCTAAATTTGAATAAGTGAAGGTGTTTTGAGTACCTATATTATTTTGACTTTGATCTTGGATATATACCTAGAAAGGGAAATGCAGTTTCCGATGCACTAAGAAGGAGGACTCAGATACATGCAGTTCAGGAGGCCAGTAGTGATTGGAAACTTATGACCTTATTTTTAGTGATGAACTTGGAGGTTCAAGATGATCATGGGAAGAATTTTATATCATCATTGGTAGTGAAATATAATCTTCTATATAGAGTGAGTATGAAATATTTATATGATACAAAGGGACTATACATGCGGGAGAGTGTGGCAGATGAGGACATACCTCTTGGTTGGACCATAGGTGGGGATGAAATTATATGTATACATGGTCATATTTTGGATCCATCAGACATATGTGAGGAGTTGATTTAGGGGTTTAATTACTTAATTTGGGTATTACATCTCTGCATTACCAATATGTATTAGGATTTAAATTATTAGTATTGGTGGCTATGGATGGAATATGAGGTAGCTATTTTTTTCACGAGGTGCTTCACATATCAGTTGGTGAAGGTGGAACTCTAGAGACCAACTGGGATTTTATAGTAGTTACCCATTCCTGAGTGGAAATTTAAAGATGTTGTGATGTATTTTATAAATGGGTTGCTGAGGTTTCATCGAGGTAGTAATTTTTTTTGGGTTGTTGTGGAAAGGCTCATGAAGCTCAATCATTTCCTACTAATCAAGGAGACCTTCTCAGTGGATGAGATTCAGAGGTTATTTATTTGTGATATAGCGTGACATCCTAGGGTTCTTGAGATTATGGTATCAGATAGGGACACCTGGTTTATATCTCATTTCTGACAGAGTTTGTAGAGGAATTTGTGTACACCAGTTCTTTTGAGCATGACATACTACCCTCAGACTGATAGCCAATCAGAGTGCATGATTCAGGTGCTAGAGGAGATGATGTGAGTATGCGTCATGGAGTTTAGGGGTTCTTGGGTGAGGCATGTACCCTGGGTAGAGTTCATATACAATAATAACTATCAGGTGACTATAAATATGTAAATTTATTAGATTTTTTATAGTATTCCATGCCAATATCCCCTGTGATAGTTAGAGGGGAGACAAAATTTTTTAGACCATGTCTCATACAAGAGTCTTCAGAGAAGGTATAGTTGATTAGAATGTGGATGGCTACTACATAGTCTAGATATAAATCTTATGCCGATCACCATTGATGAAATCTAGAGTTTGAGGTTAGGGATTAGGTTTTTTATGTATCTCACTGAGGTTGGGACACATAGTTATTATAAGATATGGTATTCTTTCATTACGATATGTCAGTCCATTCAAGATTCTAGAGAGATTCAGGCCGGTAGCCTATCTGTTACAGTTACCTTAGAGTTACTGAAACTTACATGATGTCTTTGATGTATCTCATCTACACCATTATAATTCATACCTATATCATATTTTTTATCCCTAGAAAGTTGAGTTATATACAGATGTGACTGTCTAGGATCATCCTATTCACATCGTTTATAGGAGAACAAATGTTCTTTGAAGATGGATAGTTCCTATAGTATGAGTGATATAGAAGCATGACAATTTATATAATGAGACTAGGGAGTAGGAGGCTGATGTATGTTATCTATGATAGAAGTTATTCTCTAGCGATTCCTGACCACCCTTGGAAGGGAAATTTGGGGACGAATTGTTTTATGGGGGGGAAGATTGTAAGATCACGAGTTTCCTATGCGGTACATATCTTTTTTTTTTCTTGTTCAAATCCTTGGTTTTTACCTAATGCAATTTCTTAATGATATCATGGTATTTTTAGGAGTGTTCAAGGATTTTTTACAGCCCAAAGGCTCAATTTTTTGGAAAAGGAAACTGGGCTGCATGGTTAGTAGAAACCCTGTAACCCAATCCACATGGTTTTAGAAACTATGTGAGGGATGGACAAAGGAATTTAAAAATATACATAGTTTTAGGAAACCATGAACCCTAAGGTGCACGCTTGTGTGGGGGCCTTGAAAATTTTAGTAGAGGCATGAAACATGTTTTTTCACATGGTTAGTCAAACTGTGTGCATGAAACCATGTGAGGTACCCATTGACATAGACAAGGGAATACGATTGGCACATAGTTTGGCCTACCATTTGTCCAAAGCATGAAACCCATGATTTAGAGGGAAAATTTTCATTTCAACCTTAATGAATTATATTTTTGAAACCCTCAACTTATTTCTCCATTATCCTCCAGTGCAGGCCTTTCCTTCTCCTATTGGGGAGAGTTATTTAAAGATAGTCTAGGATTTGGTGCTTATCATTTGTCCAGACTTGGATTCAAGTCTCGTTAGTCCCATTGTATATCCACCGGTGAGTAATACTTTCATCTTGTGACATTCTTAGTTTGTATTGTTACCGACTGTTCTATATGGGTGTGAGATAATATACCATATTTCTAGGATTTTTATTTGTTATTAATTTTTCTTTCAATCTAGATCAAATCAAAGATCAATACTAGATAAGTACTCTACTATGGACCTATGGTGGGTGGTATATACCTTTACCTCAAGGTTTGTCGTTTTATAAGCATAGTTTCCATTGTGTCACATGCTAGAATTTCCGATGCCACCCCTAAAATTAATTGAATATTTGATTTGTTTGAATTGGAACTTGTTAGGTTTCCCTTTGGGTTTCTTTGAGATAATAGGAGAGTGTATGCCAAAACCTAGCCCGCCCATGGGGTGTTCCCTTTTATCTTCCCCATTTCATACCACCTTGTTGGGTGTGTGTGATCTCACCACTATTTTTGGGATCCTTAATAAATTGATTGAGACTTGAATGGACGTTTAAGAGAATTTTATTCCTCATTTCCATGTGGTTACATGATGTGAATTGATATATATATTTAAATAGAAATTGTAGAAATGAGTTGGATGAACTCATAAAATGTAAATTTTTACAAAATGATAAATGTAATGAGATTATGAATTGATTATGGTAGTGTATTCCTCGGACCTATTTACTACTTTGATCCTAATTCAATAGGACCCCATGGAAGTTTTTACTCCATGGGTCTTAATTTTGATAGTGGATCCCATGGATAAATTTACTCATTGGATCATGACTCTATAGAATTCCATATGCCTTTCTACCCCTTGGATCTAGATTTATTAGGCTTGCATTAGACATGATCTTTTGACATGATCTTTTGACATGCTCCTTGGACCCACCCAATTATTTATCACGTTTCTATTAATATACTACTAGGACTTGATGTGGATGCCCCAATATTATATACCATGGACTCAAACCTTCACAGTCTAACACTTTTGATTACATGGTGTGGCCATTGCAGATATTATACACTAGATTATATGGTGCATAAGTGGTAGATGTTATGCACTAGATTACATTGAAAGGACATTGTGGATATTTTATCTATGATTTATATATATTTTCGGTATGGGTATCTAATTATAGTTGGTAGATTGACAGTATAACATCTATTTTTATACTTTACAAATGGCCTTGATTATGAGAGCCTAACTGTTTTTCACAGGGAGCCATAGTAGGCTAGATAGTACACTTGACTTATATCATTTACAATAATTACTTTTATAATTATGATATACTGGACACTTCAATTGTTTTTATTACATGGATTAGATTTTTTATAGACACTATTGGTGGAAAACTACTTATTTTTATCTCACACCCTATTTGGGCTGCCATTTGGTACCTAGAAAAACTTCATGGTTGGTGGTAGGAACGAGGGAAAGATCCCATTGTATGCTTCTTGATTTGATTGCTACTTAGGAGTAGGGGAGCACATGACCGAGCTTGTATTATGATACTATCTGTAGATAGTACATTTTTTATTTCTAGTATTTTGATACATGTATTGTAATGGATGTATATGTACATATTTACCTACTTTTTAGAGACACGACATGATCATAATACTGTACATGAAAACTTTTGGTTATTTATCATTACAATCTTCTAGATGATTTATCTCTTTTCAGTTATGTATCTGCTTCCACTATTGATATGTATGATTGATACCATTGTGTTAAGATCTGACATGAGAGAATAGTCTCCCCACATAGACCCCCTAGGAATTTGCTGCTAGTTAGCTTCCCCTAGCATTTAGGGAAGAGCACTTGAGGCCATGTGACCTAGTAGCTCGGGGCACCATTTAGTGGAATCCAGGTCAGTATGTTACAACCACAAAGATTCCATGGATATTAGTGATAATAATGTCAGATCTTGAAGGACACCTTTATATTCCTATGCATATTATTCCCTAGTATAGATTTTTATAATATGCCCCTAATAGCCTATCAGTCACAGGCATATTCATCCTCAAGAGAAACCTTTTTTGTATCTATACACCTTGACAACATCGTAATGAGAAATCATCTTTTGAATATGGTCCATGATCATTTCCTATGTTCCCCTCCCTTGCCATTATCCTAGGTATGGAATTCCTAAATTTTTGATTTATAATTTCCATCCTCACATTAAAAGGGAATTGAAGTATCCTTTGATTAGAAACCATACTTGGGTCAATATCCTCATAATCTGTGGTCAAAAGTATCTGGCCCTAGAATCAATCCACCATTTTTCTCAGTTAAACTATTTTTAAAGAGGCTTTTCAATGTAATTGGGATAGTCATGTTATTTACTCTTATTTATCACACTGAACATGACTGACACGAGCTTAGATATTTCAAGTGATTCTTTCTGTTTTTTAGTTAAACCTCACCTTAAGTTACTGATCCCTGGGTATATTGTTTATAACCTTAAACATGTTAGATTTTCCTCCCTCATGTGGTCTATTCTTCTTTACATGTTAACCAAATATATATAAGAAATTTAATAAAACTACATACAAGTTGATTCCTATCTATATAGGATACATAGTGATTACTAGATTCCTCTTTTTAGGCCTATCCATAATTGATAAAATACCCACACTCCTCTGCATATAATCTCAATCTACATAGAAGAGTCCAAACATATGTTTTCATTTAATTCATAAAACTACATTAAAAAAATTCTATCTCCCTACATTATAACTTGATAAGTGTAGATAACTTTATTCTCTTAGAGATACTTGTGGCTTGATTCTCACTCTAATGAGATATTTAGTGACAAAAAAATACCTCAATCCAAGACCGGCTTCATAAAAAACATTCCAACTTTCTCCTCCAAATGAACCCGACTCATACAAGAGATTCCAACATGGGTTACTTCATTTATAAAGGGAATCACCCATCTATGGAAAATACCAAACTAACTTCTTCCATTATACTCAGAAATTTTCCTTTTAAAAATCACACTCCATATATCATGAAACTAGGACCCTCAAAAAAATTTCCTGGATGTCATAAATAAGAATAGTTGACTCTGGAGGACACCTTTGTTTTGGTTATGCATACTATGCCTTGGTATGTCCCTTCATAATATTCCCAAATATGGAATGTCAACCAGATGTATCCACATCCTCAATAGAAGGTTATTTTATCTATGTATGCCCTAACAACAATGCAATGAAATCCTCCTTTCGAATTTGGTACATGAACATTCCTTAACCACGTTTAACATATTAGTATATTAGATTTGGGAAATATGAGACCATGATTTATAGTATTTTTTTCCACAATAAAAAGATATTGGAATCATCCCCACATGGTAAGTCATTTTCAAGTCACTGGCCCTATTTCAAGTTTCCAAAAGATGTGACCTTAAACTAAGTACACACCACTTAATATTTCCCTTGATGTCCCAAATAACTTATACATTCACAGTGATTATTAAAAGAAAATAAGGAACATGGGAAATAATAAGGAATAACATGATTGTTTATATTTATGGATAAAAAATTAGATAATAATCCAAAAATTAGAGCCTCTATTCACTTTAGTCCTAGATTTCAATATTCCATCAACATAATTTTTGAGCTACTCAATTGAAACCCAAGCTTCCCCAATAGTCTTATGAAACTCAGATGAATCTCTAGCCTCAAGTTCCTCAGAAAAAAAGAGGTATTCTACTTTAGTGGTAATATAATCTTTTCCTTTATCTTTAATCTCCTCTAAAGACCAATAAAACTACTAAAATTCTCTCTTGGAAGCATACAATTCTTCTTGGAGATGTATTATTTGAAGATATTTATCATCAAATTATCATTTATAGTCTCAAAAATCTTTAGAATTATTAACCTCTACCTTGGACAATGCATCTCAGAGGAAATTATAATTTTGGAACATTTTTCCCTTGAGGAGAAGCATTTTTGACTTTTTGTCTTTCTCCCACCATCGAATGATATTATTAACGGCATAGTGGATCTCACGATAGTAAAACCATCTATATCTTATTGTGGTGAACTTTATTTGAAGTTAGTAAAGTTTTGAGGGAAAATATTCCAAAAGGAATACTTGAGAACAACCTAAAAGTATCTTACTAAATAAAACAATGGGAGACATGAAAGGTCTTCCAAGATTCCAGGTTTACCTTTGAAAAAAATTCTAGGTGGGAAAACATAACCTAGAATTGATTCATTAAGATAATAAGCTTGTGTCATTATTTCTTGAGTAAAATAATCCATATCTTGTGCCATTGGTTAGATTAGGGTTGAGACTTCCTACCTAGTATCAGCCCTTGAAGCCAGCAGTACTGAAGGAAATATGAAATTTTTCATGAACATTTGAAGAAAATAAAGGGAAGGGTGGAGTGATGATAAAAAAATGACAATTCTCACCCATTTATGGATTAAACACTCAGTATATGTATCCATAAACATTCTCAGCCTTGTTAGTTTGAATGGGTACCCCTTGAGGAGGTGCACCTTCTTGAGTTTTCTGAGATCCCAGACTAGAAGTCTCATTGGAATCTCCCATTACAGGACCCTAATCTAACATTCTCTTTGTTACAAGAGTATGGAGAGTCTTGGAACTATGTTCATGGATCACATTAGAAATATTTTCTATAAAAAAAGTTTCACAAGTCATGGGTATTGATTAATAAATCCGATTTAAGGATATCTTCCACATATGAATTAAAATATCATGTCTATCCAAATCCTTATTGAATTCCCCAAACTACTCTAGGTATATAGGGATATCATTATTTATGAGATTATTTTTTCCAATATTTCACCGAACAATGATTCAAATATCTATATATCCTCAACAAAGGGGAAGCCTAGGGTGCCCAGGTTAGAGCTTAGATTTGTTATTTCAACAACTTCACCCTCCCTAATTCTAAAAGGTTCCCCTTTAGAGGGTGGGAGGGTTGTGTGATTCTGAAGGTTTGATTTCACAAGATCCATTGAATGGTCTACTTCTAAAAAGAGTTATTTATTATATTCTCAGACATCCTCGATGGTCCAACACTTGTAAAATAAGTTTGGTGGGGAAATACCATTAGAGAATCAAATATTTTCATCTTCACAAACCCAGTTGAATTAGAACCACCCCCATGAACTACATCAGGTGATCTAAGCTCTCGATCAACCTATTTTAAGATAGTGGAGATATTAGTTGTGGTTTTTATAGGGTCATATGATGTGCATGATGAATCTAGAAACAAAATATAATGCACTAAAGAAAAATATCCTAATAAAAATGGTTTACTAAACCATACCTAAAAATTAAATATAATTTAGTGTTAGTTCTTTTAAGACCACCACTAAATTTTAACCATTTAAAAAGAACACACTTTCTCCCCTGATCCCCTCTTCTCCCCTGATCCCTCCCTTCTCCCCCAATAACCCACTCGAGCATCCCCTGATCTATCTCTATAATGCTTCCCCCTCACCGTATACTCTGTCCCTTTCCCCCTTACAGATGCTAGCCATCGTTGGTGATCCCTTCCCCCTAATCCTCCCGAGTTCAAGCAGTCATCCATGATTTATCCTCTAGAAACAATCTCCCTTTGTATACCATCCCTTGATTTGAGGTGTGTTTTTTGTGTTCCTTTAATGATTTGAAGTTATCATAACCCTATTCACACCTCCCTTGATATTTTTATTGGTTATTTCTATTTTTTTCTTGGGTTGGGATTTTCTTTGGAGATTCTAGAGAATCCTACTGTAATCATCTAGTTCTCTTGGGTATTCTATTAATCCATGGTAGATGACATCACGAGACATCATTTTTTGGTGCTATCTTCTGATTTAATTAAGGTATGATGTCCATGTGAGTTTCCTAAGGTTTTTTTTCTTGTTTTAGTTTTAAGTTTTCTACGGTGTTCATGTGGTTTTAGTGGAAGATTTATATTTATTTTTGTTCATCCATTTTTTGTACATATTTATAATTCATACTTGAACTGTACATGGAAAAAAATTAGTATAATTTAAATTTTATTATGTTTATAGTTATTTTTTCCATTGGGTCTACTAAATAATGATCATTGTATGATATCAAGAAACTTCTTCCACTAGATAATGAACATTTTCATATAAAACCTTCTCGGAAATATGTGAGGTATAAACTCTAATTTAAACTTGTTTTTAATAGCTAACATGAATAGTTTTTATATTTAAAACATTGAATTTATTTACTATACATTTTTTCTTAAGGATGTTTATCTTTATTCAATATTTATATTCAATTCCGATCACATAAATATTCATCAAATTTTAGAGAACCTTATTTGTTAATTAAACCCCCATGTTTTCTAAACTAAGAATGAGTCCCATAGACTTTAGTGGTATGATATATGGAACATTTTATAAATCGATAACATCCTATCTCATATACATTGTAATTGTTTTCAATAAGGAGAAGAGAGAAGAAAGTGAAAAAATGAGAAAATAGATAAATGAAATAGAGTCACATATTGAAAAAAAATTTCTAGTAGGTATTATGAATAATATCTTAGAAGGATATTAGAGATTCCCAATAATGTTGAGATGAATTATGGATTTCCCTTAAAAGGTATTTTGACATGTAATGAATTGTTAATATTTTTTGAGGTTTTTTGTCTGACCTTGTGACTTGGAAGCGATTCAAGTTAGTGTTGTCACTTGTTATGTTAAAATAGATGTTGAAATAATTGTTTCATATATATTTTAAAACATCTATTTAGGTTTGGTAAAATGTGTTTTGGAATGTTTAATATGTTTCTAAGGTTAATAATTTCATGAATAATATCCCTTTGGAAAAATAAAATTGGAAAGGAGATTAATTTTAATTTGAGGTAGTGGGTAATTACTGAGGTACATATATATGTGATTATTGATGTGATGATATTAATGTTTAATATAAGTGATGATGAAGTAACACGACCTATAAAAGTTTGGAATGATTTCTAGAAGAAACTATATATTTAGAGGATTGAAGAATTAATACCATTGATAAAATTAGGAAGCTGATGTTGTGTAACACTATCTAAGTGAGAGATGAGTTTTCATTGGATTTCATGCTCGATAAGTTGTTATCTAATGAATGTAGAAGGAATAATCAAGAAAATATACCATGGTGTGTGAATTTCATACCATTAATGAATGAATAGGTTTCATTAAATCTAGACAATGCATGAAAGGGGTCTATATTTTATAACATTGTTACAAGTCTTTGTAAAATTGATACACTAAATTTTTTAATGTTGGGAAATCATTTCATTTGGTTTGGGTAAGGTAATGTAATTTTGGTGAAATAATTTTTAAGTATAATTGGATTCATTATAATATTACTAATATATATTCATGCGGTTGAGAAAAAATACATGTATAGTTAGGAAATATCTTCAAAGGGTTTATAAAATAGATTTACAAGGATGATACAAGTCAATGTAATGTTTATTCAAGACCCCATAAGGTTGGAATGCGGATGTAAATTTTTTTAAGTGGTGAATAAAAAGTTTAAGTATAAAACATTATAAGGTTTATCTATTACTATAACCTAAACTATTTTTATTTCCATTTTCATCATTCTTACACCAAAATAAATCATTATATGTAGAATAAATTTTAGAATTAAATTTATGATATACAATTTATTTTCAAGTAAGATTTAGTAGATACTTTATATTGATATGATGATAGTGATACATCCAAATATCATGAGAAAAGGAGAAAAGAAGATGTTTATTCTTCTAGCGAGTCTTCAAGAAGATTTGAGAATTAAATCTGGATAAATATTTTTAGTTTAAAAAGACGATATTTCAGGAAGATTTTAAATGATGAGAATATTGGAAATTAAGACACTAATTTTCAAATTGTGGATATAAAAAAAGGTAAAATAGAATAAGGAAAATGTTGGACTCGATCCTACAATCAACATATATATTCTAAGAAAGTCCATGGAAATAGGGGAGATTTTACTATAATCCTGTTTTATAATTCTATAAGTCATGGAAAAGAAGAATAATAATGGGAACTAGAAAATAATACTTTGTGTTATAGATTTTGAGTATAAAATAAAATTTGAGAAATTATTGTATACCAAAGATATTTTATAAGCATTGAAGAAGAAGAAGAATGGAACAAATTTCAGGCTTTTCTACAGATGATTATTTCCAAGTGAAATAAAATGATACATACAACCTATAATATTCTATTGTAGATGCCTGAAGGAGATCAATTCATACTTTATTTGATGCATGCGGGATATAGAACTTCAATTCTTAGTTTTAGGAAACCTTGAAAATTAATAGATACCAATGCAATATATTGGAATGTTCAAATGTGTCTCCAACATTAAATTTAAGTATTTTCATGACTTCAGCTTTGTATACATGGTATTAGATAATGACCCCTCAAGGAATTTAACCTTTTTTAATCCATATTGAATACCTTGGGGGTATGATGATATGATTTAATCGTACCCAAGTGATATGATTATATGTGATTAAATTATTAGATTGTCTCATTAATACCGTGAGATTTGTACACTGATGTTTAATGGTTATTTTTTCTGTTGATTGATTTGTTTCACATTGTAAAAATTATATTTATTTTGAAAATAAATCATAAATAGAGTATTTATTTAATTTAATATCTCTTAAAAATATAAATTTATTTACTTATTTTTTTTCAAAGCATTATATATGATTTATTATATCATTGAAAAATGGATGCTTGACACTGGTTGACTTCCTTTAAAGAGGGGCGTCTTGCCTTCAAAAGTGATTTTATAGAAATAGTTATATTTATAAATTGGTTTTTAATGTGTGGTTTGATAAATTATTTTAAAAAACATTTTAAATGTAGTTTTATTAATGATTTTATTATTTTTCTCTTTCTTCTATTTTACATAATACAATATATGATTGATTTCCTTTTTTTACTATGAATTTTTTTGTACTTATACAACACTTATTATAAATACTTGGGTTGTGTTTTTTTTTTCAATTTATCTATTTTCCAACTTAGTAATACTTGTGTCTAAATTTTATTAAATAAATTTTAGTCACATTGTGATATATATGGATAAAATTTGGAGCAAATTACCGAGGAACACACCTCAATATGCTAAGGGTTTGGAGGAGTTCTTAGATTTTTCAATTTCTAATTTATCCGTTAATGGGACAATTAGATGTCCATGTCCTAAATGTAAATTAATAATATTGTTGAAGATATATAAAATTTATAAACACTTTATATTTAATAAATTACCTAATAAATATTTGTGTTGGATTTGGCATGGTGAATAAAACATTATATAAAGTTTGAGTACTGATGTCAATCAACAGAATGGGTTCCCAACTTCATCGACATTGGAAAATGAAATAAAAACCTTATAAATTATGCTTTTGGAATTTAAATACAAAAAAAAAACATAAAAACATATTAAAACATCCATTTTAGGGAGCTATAAATAGTAATAATACAAGTGATGTTTTTGGGACTGTAGGAAAACCAGATAAAGATTATAAAAAATAATTGAATCCTCATCTTTATTTTGTAAAGAATAATGTAAGAGATAAATTCAATGATTAGAAAAATTAATTTAACGATTTAGTTGATAATGGAAATAAAGATCTATATGGTGGATGTTTGTAATATTCAAAACTTTCTTTTTTGCCGAAGTTGTATTATATCAAATGTATATGAGGAATTATACTTATATAGATGCCCATGATATTGGAATTATTAAATGATTCATTTTCTAAATCTATGATACCTGAGTATTTTTATGATATAGAAAATTTGTTAAAAATATTGGTATAAATTATATAAAAATACATGCTTGTCCTAATGATTTTATGATTTATTGGCGAGAGGATTCAAGGATACAAGATTGAAAAAATGTTCTTCTTGAAGATGGAATTCAATGGGTGATGTTTGAAGTCTAAATACGGATAATTATATGTAGATGAAGAAAAAGAACATACCTGTAAAGTTTTTGTGTTAATTTCCTCTAAATCCTTGATTTAAAAGATTTTTCATGTCATCAAAAACCATCAAGCACATGAAGTGACATTATATAGATAAAAACAATGATGGGTTAATGCGACATACAAGATATTCACAATCATGGAGTACATTTGATTTATTAAATCCATATTTCTCATCTGATCCTAGGGATGTTTGACTGGGATTGGATACCAATGAATTCAACCCATTTGAGACTTTGATCACCAGTTATAGCATTTGGCCAATTGTTTTGATCTCTTACAATATACCTCTATGGATGTGTATGAAACAAGCATATTTTATCATTTTGATGAATAATATGGGAATGAAAATCAATGGATATGATATTTATGTATAATTTTATCCTCTAGTTGAAGAATTATTGGATTTATGAAGAAAAAATGTTGATTCATATGATACATATTCCACAAAATTGTTCAAAATTCATGTTGCTCTAATGTGTACCATTAGTGGCTTCCCTGGACTTAGAAACATATCTAGTTGGAACACTTACATGGATTTGGATTTTCCTATTTGTAACATTGATTTCGAGCCTAAACAACTACCTTATAATAAAAAATGGTGCTTCTTGAGTCATAAAATATTTCATGATGGATATCATAGATTTCGGTTGAACAAGTCAACATTCAGTGGTTCTATTGATCGTAGAACACCTTTAAAGTTGTTGCCTGGTTTTGAAATATTTTAATAACTTGTAAATGTTGAAACAAATTTTTCTAAGTAGAATCCTTTTAATGATAGTGTAAAATGAGTTTCGAAGTTCATCCTCAAGTGAAATTGGAATGCAACAATGGAATAAAAAAGTATATTTTTCAATTTTCTTTTTTGAGAATTTAATTTGTTGCGGCATAATATTGATGTTATGCTTATTGGGAATAATGTTTGATATAATTTGATATTAAAATTACTTAAAGAGATTGTAAAATCAAAGGAACATCTAAATTATTGGAAGGAATTATAAAAAAATGAACATAAAGTGTGATCTCCGACCTGATGAGAATAGAAAGTATGCTGCAAAATGTTTTGCAATAAAAAATTGAGATAAAGATAAATTCATTAGAATTTCAAAACATGTGAAGGTATTTTATGGGTATTAAAGAAACATATCAATGAGTTTTGACTAAAATAATAATAGGTTACATGGATTTAAAATTCATGATTCACATATTTTGTTACAATAGTTACTAATATTGGCATTTCATATATTATTACCTAAAATTGTTACTACTCTTTTACATCAATTTTGCACATTCGTCAGAAAACTATGTGAGAAATATCTACAAACATATAATCTTGAAAGCCTTTAGGAGATATTTCTATTGAAACTTTTTGAAAAGGATATGATCTTTCCTCCATTATTTTTTTATTATCATGAGGCATTTAACTATGTATTTGTTCAAGGAAACTAAATTAGGAGGCCCCATATATTATCAATGGATGCATCCAATTGAGAGGTACATTATTTTTATGTTTTCCTCTAAAGAAAAAAATTCTTGGAAATTCATTAAATACAAAATTTTGTTTTATTTATTTAATTACACATATATCTTGGTCATTTAAAATCAAACATGAAAAATAAATCTCAACCTGAAGGCTCTATTTCTTAAGGCTATTTGGAATGGGAGTGGCTTACCTTTTTTTCTAGATACTTGGATGATATTCAAAAAATATTCAATTGAGTTAGACGTGTTGACGACACATGGACTCAATATCAACTACATGGGAAATAAAAAATATTTCCTACTATTGGCTGATCAGTTGGGAGGTGATCAATTATTACACTACTAGAAATGGAATTATTATTGGCACATAGATATGTGATGCTGAATATTGAAATTGTAGATCCATTTATTGAAGATATCAAGATGAAATTAAATATATGAATGAGATTCTGAACATGAAATGATAAAGATATAAATAAATATTTTAATAAATAACTTATAGAATGATTTACACATCTTGTAAGTTCAAAAATATTGTAATAAAAACATATATTAGGTTGAAAAATGTATTTTGTAAATCTAATAATGTATATTACTTTTTGTAGATCATGAATATTGATACTCAGGTTGAGTTTTTAGAGGATTTGAAGTTTCTGTATTGAGGTGATCTATAACAGGCTAGAATGTTTAATGCTTATAATTTAAATGGATTTAAATTTCATACAGTTGATCAGGAAGAGGGTTTGAAAACATAAAATAATGGTATATTTATGGTTCCAAATTAGGATACTATGAAAAGTTGACTAATATTATCGAATTAAACTACCATAATAATTTTTTTATGTTTTATTTAAATTCAAGTGGGTCAATATTACCAGGGGTATTAAAAGATATTCCTTGCAATTTACATCAATGAACTTCTCTCACTTGATGAATGTTAGTGACCATAAATTATGTGATCCATATCACAATTCAAAATTGTATATTATGTGGAATATTTCATAGATAAAGGGTAGAGTTTATTTTTTCATTTAAAACAAAGAGACTTGTATGATATGTGTGATGAAGTGTAGGATTTTACCTATGACATTGAATCCCATCAACAATAAGAAACAAAATTATTTTTCCATCATGATATTAAAAATATTAGTCTTGCAATATTGTATGAAGTATATGAAGTAATGATAGATTTGGACAACAACATGATTGAATTAAAAAATGATTGTATGTGAAGTCAACCATTAATTTATAAAACACTTATATTATATGTGCAGTCTTTCATTATCATATATATGTTTATTTTGTTTTTCACTACTGTCACTAGTACAAATATTATTTATCATGTCGGCCCTTTCACATTTGTTATTTATAACTAATGTTCAAAGCCATATATATTTTTTATCACATATATTATCTTGTAAACTACATGATAAATTAAGTATCCCACTTTATTATGTCTGTTATTCTAAAACTAACATGATAAATAATGTTTTTTACATCAGTTATTCTATAACCTATGTGATAAAGCAAATATCATTACTTTATAACATTAGTTATAAAATAACCGACATGGTAAATCAATTTATCACATTTGTTTCTATATAAATGATGTGATAAATATAATTAAAATTTCTTTATCATGTCATTTATATAATAACAAATGTGGTAAATCATTTAGAATTTTATGAATTTTTGTTTTGAGTCATTTAATTTTTTTTTGATCGGGCGAAGGAAGACTCAGGCTTATCTTGTTTGGAAACCCTAACCTCATTTCTTTGATCCAGTGGCCTCCAACCTTATTTTACAGCTTCATAAATCCTCATTTTCATCGATGCATTTGATCTGATTGACTCTCATCTCTCAAGATAGCCTCACACACCTTGATTTCATTCGTTCAATGTCACAGATTCCCCGACTCTCAATTTTTCAATTTCATTTACTAAAATATCACATTAACATATTGTTTAATATCCTCATGTTATCTCATATATTCCCTTTACAAATATAAATTATTCTAATGATAATATTTTATTGTCTTTCATCATGGTGGATTATTTCTCATGGGGGTACATCTTAGGATATACTCCCTTAACATTAGAATATGTGTGATATATACCAAAGACATATGTTCACAATTATGGGTCCATCATGAATAAATCTATGGCTGACTATTGGCTAGGATGGATGTTGAATTAATATATTTTCTTTGGATAGGCCTTTTATGTGGATTATGGATGGCCATTATAGGTGAGATAATGATGCTCAATGTTAGATGATGAGCATTCTATAGTAGGTTTATATGAGGTCATCTATGTCATTAAGAATATCTCTCATTGGAATAATCACATTATTCCACACATGATCAGTATATGGATATCTAACATTAACACATTACTTATAATGAATTGATGGGTAGGAGTAAGCTTCTATGATATAGATATTATTATAGGAGAATAGTTTTTTATGGATATTTATAATTATTCATTCCTTAATATTTTACATGAAAATACAAAGGGAACTACTCCAATCACCAGAGTAATACTTCTTCATGAAAGTAATGAATTGGGTGAAGAAATGTACCCATGAATTGAAATCCTCTTTTATTCATGAAGTGAGTTAGTATCATGTTTAATTGGAATGAGTAGTATATGAGGATTCCCCTAATCTATAAAAATCACAAGACCCATGGTCTTATGGGTGGTTATTGACTGACAACATATGAGGGTCACTATAGTGATTGGGATTGGGATATCACCCTTCAGATAAACTAGCTAGCCAATCTCGAAACCTTATTAGAAATGTATATCATTATATATGTCATACTAGTATGAGTATAATGTACTATATTATGAGTTGGAAAATTTATTATGGCATCATAGATGTAAATTAGACGATGGATCAATATTCTAATTATCGGTATTGAAAATATAATATTTATAAATCATAAAAATAAATATTGTGATGGCCTAGTTATGGGTTTTTAGTCATTGGGTATTACTATAGGTCTAGATCAAAAACCATTTTAGGGGGTAATAATTGATAAAAAATAAACCAATCATGGGTTCTTATTTTATATCCTACCTATAAGGAATTATTTGAGTTAGGGAAATATCATTAAAAGTATGATAATTAGCATATATTTTCAATCACCACACCGATTTCATTTTTATTCCATGTAGTTCTATAACTGAATCCATTGTAAAAAAAAACTTACAACCCTGATGAATGTTCATATCTAATATCCCTATGAGTGTGTATATCAGATGCCAAAATTTATAGTCTAAATATATTTTATTTTATAAATTACTTCCATGAACATATTTTTATGATTTTCCATTTATATTTAAACTTATCTTCCATTATTTTATAAAATTTATATTTATATTTTTCAAGTACACATATATTTGTTTTATATTTCAAAATTATGTCACTTTGAAATTATGGCATATTTCATATAAATTTAAAATGAGCTTTCTTGACAAGATATATATTTTTTATAGACAACAATGAGTCGAATTTAGATTATGACACATCGAATGAGTGATGAGTATGAGGAAGGTGTTGATACATTTTTGGAATTTTCAAAGGCAAAAGTTCCAAGAAACAACATGTTTCTCTATACATTCATGAAATGTTCAAATATGAATATGTTTAAAAGTAGAGAGATCAAAGATCATTTAATTTTTCATAGTTTTAATACAAGTTACATCCCTTGGATTTGGCATGGTGAAACTAGGCCAACTTTTAGATATATTGATGACGATGCTTTGCAAGATGGTTACTCTGATGAAATTGAAGAAATTATTCATGATATTGAAGTAGAGAAAATTGAGAAAGAACCAAAAATTTATCATCTATATGGTGATGATGAAAAACCATTTTATCCTGGTTGTACAAAATTTAGGGTTTTATCATTGGTGTTGTGATTGATTAACTTGAAGGAGAAATATGGTTGGAGTAAATTTTTTTTACTGATTTGCTACAATTGTTGAAGGATATTCTTCTTAAAGATAATGATATTCCTAATTCACATTATAAAGAGAATAAAATACTATTCCTGATGGGATTAGGGTACACAAAAATACATACCTTCCCAAATAAATGTGTGCTATATAATAAAGAATATGAATTTCATTCAAAGTGTCCTAAATATGGGACATCATGGTATAAGTTGAAAGAAAAAATACATGATTATTTAGCAGTTATAGAGACCCCTACCATGTAATTTTGGAATCTTACTATAATTAATTGTTTGAAACGTTTATTTTCAAATTCACATGATGCAAAAATGGTAATATGGAATAAATATGAGTGGATATGTGATGGAAAATTACGACATCTTTCTGATTGTACATAGTAGAGGAAAATTGATCAATAATTTCCGATATTCAGAAATAAAGTTAAAAATATCAAAATTGGACTATGCATGGATGGAATGAATCCATATAGAAACTTGAGTAACACACATAGTTCATGTCCTATTATATTTGAAATTTACAACTTATCTCATGAATTTTTTATGAAGCACAAATATTTCATGATGATTTTACTGATATCAGGACTAAAAAACCTAGAAATGATATTGATGTTTTCTATTCACCATTAATTGATGATATGAAACTCTTATGAGAGGATGGTATTAGGGTGTATGATTCTTATAAAATGGAATATTTTCTACTTCATGTAATGATTATGTTCACTATAAATGACTTACCAGTGTATAAAAATTTGTCTAGATACAATGTTAAGGGGAATAAAGAATGTCCAATTTATGAACAATAGACTTCATATTTTCAATTTCATCATGGGAGAAAAACAATATACATGGATCATCAGAGGTTTTTGTCCATGTATCAGTATTATATAATATTAAAAAATAATTTCAATAGGTTATAAGAATTTGATATTTCTTTAAAAACTTTATCCACTAATCTTTATTTGGAGAGGGTGAAAAACCATGATGCGACATTTGTAAATACACCTAAATCTGGTAATGATAGAAATATTTGGAAGAAATGGTCAATAATTTTTGAGCAAACATATTGAAGATATCATGAGGTGAAACATAACTTTGATTTTATTCATGTAGAGAAGAATACATGTGACAACTTGGTTGGAACATTGTTAGATATTAAAGGAAAGACTAAATATGGGTTGAATGTAATATTGGACTTACTGTCAGTGGGGATAAATTTATATTTATCTCCCAATCCTGATGGAAGGTGAAAATTTCTTATGAAGGCTTGTTATAAATTATAAAAGAGGTAGAAAACATTCTTTTTTAGTGTCTTAATTATTTCAAAGTGCTTCAGGTTTATTCTACAAATGTAATTTTTTTTGTCTTTAAAGGATTTGAAGTTGATAGGTATGAAATCTCATGATTTTCATGTCATGATGCAACAAATTCTACTAGTTTCATTGTGTGTAATATTTCCCATATATGTTAGAAAGACTAACATGAAGGTGTGTTATTTTTTTATATTCAATTTTTAATAACCTAATTGATATGAATGATTTAAACATTTTTGTAAAATGAAGCAATTTCTATACTTTTTTCAATTGGAAATGTATTTTCCTACATCTTTTTTTGATACTATGGTGAATTTAATGGTTCATTTGGTTTAATAAATAAAGATTTTTAGACCTGTATATTTACATTGGATGTATCCTTTTGAAAGTTACATGAAGATATTGAAGGGGTATGTTATGAACCCATATTGACCTGAAGTCTCCATTGTTGAAAAGAATATTTCTGAGGAGGCTGTGGATTGTTGTACAAGCTACTTGTCTATGGTGGAGCACATTGGTATGCATACATCTTTTCATGAATGTGTTAGTTATGGGGGAAAGGAGAGTTATGGATTAAAATCCAAATCTTTGTCAGGTGAATAGTTAAAGAAGGTAAATTTATACATATTGATTATCATAGATTATGCTCAACTATATATAATATTTCATAAAAATGTGCTGAAACAATGTTATCCAAAGAAGATAGATATGTGGATTTTTAATGAGAATAATAATTTTTTTCATGGTTTAAAGAGACTATGCTTGGTAGATCTAATGCATTAGAAACATTAAAATGGTTAGTTGGTGGTCCAAGTTTAAATTTGATAACACGGTTTGGGTATGACATTAATGACTATACATTTAATACAAAAGACCTGGACAAAAAAAGTGCAGTTCAGAATAGTGGTGTATTAGCATTCACAGAAGCATTGTAATTTTCGAGTTCTAAAGACAAAAAACTGAATTTATGCATAAAGTTCATATTACAGAGTCATTGAAAAAATATGAGAGGTCGATTGCATTAAATTTAAAGTTCCAATGTTTAACTGCAAATGGTTTATTGGTAAAAAAAGTGTCAGACCTGATGAATTTGGAAAGTCATTTGTTAATATGAATATATTGGAATACACATATGATCCTTTTATAATGGAAAAACATGCAAAAAAAATTTATATTCCCTCGATCAATCTGATATGTAGTGGTATATTTTTTACAAGAAAAAAACAAAATGTTGGTGATGATAAAATTGAATAATATGTTTATTTATATGAGATCCATACTTGAATGTAAATATTAATAGATAATAATGATGCACACATCATAGACATAGTTTGTGCCATAAGGAACAACAATGAAGAAAGAATTTGGGAAAACAATCCTTTAGTACATTAATAATAATACATAGTATATATGTTTATTTATCATTTAAAATTATGAATTTCATAAAATGTTAGATATGTTTTTTTATTTTATTTATTAAAACACGTATTAAAACTAACAAGTTAATTTTTTTATATATATTAGTTTAGTTCTGCTTATTTTACCATGTTTACCTTTACACAACTTATATTTTAATTTATTTTATTAAAATTAGATTATTTTAAATCCAGTATGTTAAATAAAAACAAAAATGTTTTATAAGAGTGTATTGAAAAAATATTATTTTTGTGTAAAAATGATGTATTAGGTTGAAAAAGTTTTAATATTCATACTTGATTTTTGGATCTGTTTTCATTCACTTACATGTAATGTCATATATCATTATTTTTGTTAGAATTTTAGTTAATTATAACAAATATTAATAATAATGTATTCAGTTTAATTTAGTTTATTTTTTGTTTCATAATTTTTTATTTTTTATTTACATAAATATTGTAATAGTCAAATTTTTATATTTATGTACTAATTTTTTGTTTCTTTGATTTGTTGGATAATGATAGATCAATATAATGGTCAAGCACATACTTCTAGATATTTTAATACTCATACCTCTAGGGAAAAATGTGCAGATACTCCTCTTGATGATCCCCATCCTTCTTTACAAGAGTCATATACTCCCGTAGGGCCAAAAATAGAGTTCGAGGTTTGGTAAATGTGGAAACCAAAATTTACCATAATTATTAGTTTCTTGTAGCCATGAACAAAGGATACTTGTAGACTTTGATGATAATGATATTCCAAGAGGTATTAATTACAAAAAATTAAAGAGTTTTATATCAGTTTAGGCTAAAATTAAAGTCATTATTTTAATTGATTATTGGAGAAGTGTTGAAAAAGTGACATTATCTCAGTTGCGGGAGACCATTTAGGTAAGCTCATTTTTTATTGCTTTACTAATCTTGAATTTTTTATAGTAATATATGTTTTCCCTCTTTTTATCAGATGACATATGATATACCTGAAACTGGAGGATTTAGGAGGAAATATTTATCATTGGATACTTGGAGATTGAGGGATTTCAAATAAACCCTCACATTTGATTTCATTTATAGTCATAGACAACATCATAATCCATGTGATATATTTCCTTTTATAGGTAAAGACACATGAAATATATTTTTTAAAAATATAATAAAAGAAGAATATTTGGTATGTATAACATAAAATTTTAGACGTTTTTTATATTAATGTTATTATTAATTATTTCATATTCTTAATTTACAACAATCAAGGGGATCTCATCACCAGATCCAATCTAGAAATGTATACCCTCATAATTTATCTCAAATAGGGTATACATTATTGGAAACATAGATTATTGCTGAAAATTTTCAAAAATTGAGAGCTGAGTCTTCAAGCTTTGGAGAGGTTGACCCTCCACCCTCGATTAAACATGAAAAATGGAAGAGGGATTAGATGAGAAAAAAAAGGAAAATATCTTACAAAAGAGTTTAGGGTTATAGTTGAGAGAATTTTAAGATATTTATATTATTTATTTATTTAAGTTAATTAAATTATTTCTATATTTTGAATTGTTATGGAAATTTTAAAATAATACATTTAGGATTCTATCAAGGAGCTGAGAACATAGGGGGTCTTTGTAGCCGATGGTAGGTGGGATATTTTATCTATATCATTGGGAAAGCCCAAACACTCTGGTCGTGTACGAGGATACCTGATGGGTGTATCATTAAGGAAAGTGTTTCCACATTCTTCAGCTTCTACAATGGAGGGTTTTTATAAAAAGATAGAATATTTGGATTCTCATGTTCAGAATATTAATGTGACAAAGGAGGATAATATCAGAGTCTCAGTACAATCCATGTTTGCAGACATGCAAAGACAGTTTTAGACTGCAACTCCCACTCCTCCAACTCTGCCAGAAGCTCCCTCTCCTCCACCTCCACCTCTAAAACCCACTCCCTATCCTACTCCTACACCCCTCCTCCACATATTCCTAGTTACTCTAAGTTATATATTGATGATCCTCAGTATCATATTGTTTCATACGGGAAGATATTTTATATTTGAGATACCATTCATTATCAGCAGATAAAGATAAAGCATCATAGGGTTACTATATAGGATATTATAGATAGATTAACTATAGTACCAATACCTATAGATGAGGTGAATATAGTTTGACAAAGTATCAAACACTTTTTTGTTTGTCCATCTAGACTTCTGCAATATATTACCATAGAGGTATGTGGATATTTTACCTTTTATTTCATTTTTGTAATAAATTTGTTTTAATATTTTAATGTTTATATATTTATCTATTTTTTTACATGAATACTTTAAAGGTAAAGAAATATTTTATAGTAAAAAAATAAAGATATATTTCTTTAGATACAGATTCTTGTAGTCTTGATAGATTTTCAAGATATTCTAATTTGTTGTCGGGTGTTTATAAGATTCCAATGGAAGTTGATGTTTGTGGGTGTGAAATGACTGTGGGGATTTTGAAAAATGATATCATGGATTTTCTATATGGAGATATGTTGGGAATCAACTTGATGAAAATTTTTAACCTATAAGTCTTAAAATAAATATTTCTTTTCATTTAATTTATTGAAAATTTAAACTTATATTTTTTTTGTATTAGTTATCTTTATAAAATGTGTAAAGATAATGAGATAAAAAATGTTTATGGATTTATGGAACCACAATTTATTTTACTTATATTGAGGAAAATAACCGAAGTGAAAAGAACATTTTATATTTTTTAATGATTTCAAAAGAATGTAATTATTCAGTGATGGATGTTTCAATATATTCAAGATTAAGAAACATTTATATCACAAAGTGTTATATATTTTTCAACATAATAACCA
This sequence comes from Viscum album, assembly GCA_963277665.1. Taxonomy (NCBI): domain Eukaryota; kingdom Viridiplantae; phylum Streptophyta; class Magnoliopsida; order Santalales; family Viscaceae; genus Viscum; species Viscum album. The sequence continues at coordinate 600,619,331 of OY728155.1, read as the reverse complement.
CTAACATCAAATTTTATTTTATATCAATTTCCATTGGATGTTTTGTTTTATTCCATGGGAGAAGACACGATACTAGTTATGCTCTATCCATGGAGAAGTGTGCCAAAATTTTAAGGATGTATTGGAAAGGTAAGTTTGAATTTCTTAATACTTGTTTATATTATAATGAATATTAAATTTATTTAATTTCTAATATTTTGTGATAAGTGATTTCTTTTGAGAGGCCACAAAGAAAAAGAGCACCAAGATAAAATATGTAAAAGTAAAGGTGATTTTTCATTTATAATCAGTACATTTTGGATATATTATATAAAAATGTTATTTTGAATAGACAAACTCATTTAAATAGAATTTTTATAAATAAGAAGGCATTAAAGAATGCAGATATTATGTGTTAAGATTTATATATGAAATAATTTCAACTGGAATAGTTATAAAGTTCATTTAGATTAGATTTATTTATATACTATTCCTTAATATTTCATTTGTTTTATCCCTAATACATGTTAAATGATTTCCTTTTAATTTTTAGATTTTTAATGACTCTCAAACTTATAGTACAAAAGATCTCACACAATTAAAAGTGGAATGGGAAAATAATTTTACAGGTTTGGTTGGATTTTAGTTTGTTTTTACTAAATATTATAATTTTTAAGTTTTTTAATTGTAAATGTATTGCAATTTTTTATGCTACTACTTTTTCTTGTTTTCTATTTTGGTCGGTTGTGGAGAGAAAGGTTGAAAATAAAATTTTAACAAAAAAAGTTTATTTTTCACATTGGCTATAAAATAAATGAAGTTAAAAACCATCTATGTTCAATTTTCAACATTAGTTATAAAATAACCAATGTGGAAAATCTTTTATCACGTCGGTTTTCACGTTAGTTATTTAATAACCAAGATAGAAAACCCTTCTAAATGGGTTTTTATGTGGTTTAAAAATTAAATGAATTAAAAAAAATTCAATGATTCATTTAAAATGCCCATTTTTAAAGAAATTTTAAGTACATATTTACAACGTCGTCTTCAATAACAATATCGAATAACTAAAGTAAAAAATAAAAAAAATATGATGTTAAAAATCATTTCTACACTAGTGTGTGTATCTATTACCATTTATAAAATTATTTTTATGCATGGAGTTTTTAAAATATATGTTATAAAGTTAATTTTATTAGATTAAATGAAATGAATACCAAGGAGGAAGCATTTGAATGATCTCAATTAACTCCCAGTTAACATTCCCTCGACCACACTGACAGATGATGAACCACCAATCTCTGTCCCTACAACATCTGATACACCTTCCATATTCCCCAGTATAGTCTCTCACACCCTTCATTCCATGTGTATATGGAACAACCTTTTTCAGTGTCCCATATACATATGAGATAGTGCCTCCCCATTCAACAGCTTCAGCATCAGGGGAGCAGATTGTCACTCCTGTTTCTTCACGAGGATATTGGATGGTAACAGTTATAGGTAAATTTTTTAATTTAAATAAAGTTATTTCACTTTTTTATACTACTAAATATTTTTTTTGTAAAAGACACAAAAAATTATACTAAAGAGATAAATATGAAAAATTTAGATGTCTATAATTTGAATGGATTGAATATAGTTGTCCCGTTTTACTATTATGGGGTCCCTATAGATGATACTGTAGTATTATTTGGCCAGATTCTATTCCAGTTGGCAGAGAAGATAGTTACCCTTTAAATTACCTATGATGATTGGAGTCATGTTCCTCAATCTTGAAAAAATGTTGTATTTGATTCACAGATAAAGGTAATTTTAATACATTATGGTGTAATTGAATGTCATTATGTTGTTAAATTATAATATTTTAAAAATTAATCTCTTTGTAAAATTTTTATTCCACTTTACCATTGATGATATTATAGAAATAAAGTGAAAATTGAATGTTTTGGGTATGAAACGAAAGTATTTTAAATGGATATTATGAAATTAATTCAACGATACCTCATTTAGCACTCAAAAACTGGTGATAAGGTACCTGAAGGGGGTACCTGGAGAGCAATGTAAGGTTTTTGTTGATAGTCATCGTCATGAGAAGCACATGGTATTGAAATATATATTTTTATATTAATATCCTTTTACAAATATACATGAATATGATAAGGATATTACTTTGAATAAATTACTATTAAATTATATGTTATTTATTTCTAGATATTTCAAGAAAAAAGGAACCAGTCAAATGAAACAAATCACCCCTCACACTGTCAGGTCAATTGTTTTCCTGAAATAGATCAATTATTGTAATATTTTCACTAGTTTAAATATTTATAGGATAAAATTATATTTTTAACATGTTAAATTGTTTATTTATCTTTATTTAATGTAGGAAAATAATTTAGGGCACCAAGTCTCCCGAATTGAACTATTGTTGGATGTTTATACAAAATATGATGAGAGTTATATAAATGATCCTACCAAAGAATTTAGGGTATGAATTACATTTTCATTTTAATAACTTATTTATAGTTTTCACTATGTTAATATGTATTACTTCAAATATTACTGATATTTGATTTATAAGTAAAAAATAAGTATGGGATAAAAATCCCATACAGTCCTTCTCAGTCTCATAGGATAATCCAATTGGTCAAGTCCTTAGGAAGGATCATCCCGGTCAAGTGCACGGGATGGGTTTGTGACCATTACCACATGAGGACTTTGGTAGGCCATCGAGGATTGTAGAAAAATATAATCCTAGTTGTAGAAACTCCGTACTTTGAGATGATCAGAGGAATTTTTTTCAATGGAAAGAAACAATTAGGAAGATGGGTCTTATATAAAGGTGATGGGGGATCATATAAAGATGCGAGATGAAAATGTTGTCACTCTATAGAAATAGTTAGTTGAATTATTTCAAAAGAGAACATGATCTATCCCTAGTGATATTGCATCAATGGATAGTAGTGATCAGGTAAATCAAACAACTTCAAAATCAGTTAGTAATTTTTTTATTAGTTTTATGTTTAAATTTAAATATACAACAATGTTTAATTTTCAACATAATTGTCATGCAGGTGCTGGTAATAATAATTGGAGATGGATATAGAGAGGGTGTATATCAAAATTCATCTGATAGAGATTAGGGTTCATAGTGGATTTATAGATTACGTGTAACTAAACTTATGATATAATAACACTAATATGGTGATTCCACTAGAGTATGGTGGAATTCACCCCGAATCTTTGTGTTTCCACTTATATTGTTCTATAGAGTTTCCAGTGTTGGTTTTTAATGAATTTTATTTGCTTCTTTATTTATAGAGATTTCTATTGGGTTCTTTGGGACATGAAATTTGGTTGAGTTCTTCTTAAATACTTCTTAGAGATCATTGGATTGATAAAGCCAACATAAATATTTGGTAGGTAGTGTCGACTCCCCAAGTGATTGTTTAGTTATTACTATATGATACCAACCATCAGTTTTCCTAAAGTAATAATGAAACTAATTTATATTTTAAAGATAAAAATTAATTTTTTTATAGGTATATATACAATGTGTTTAATGATTTCTAAGTGTATTGTTTGGAACTATGTACAAAAACGCATTTCCTTTTTATTATATTTCAAAATATCATTAAATATATTTATTCTTAGTGAAGCCTTTATAAGTTTGGATCTATGTTTGAGAATATACACTAGTATGACTTAGTTTAATACCATTTTTGGGATATGTAAAGCTTATTGGAAATTCTTTAATGAGGTCACTACTACCTTCATTAATGTCTTCCTAGGATATCTTAAGAATTGAATAACAACTTAAATGTTTTTCCTTTCTTACATGTTGTAATGTATTCTTGGACTAGTCTATTGATTTTTACATTCTAGTAAACCATGTTATTAACCTTCATTCTTATATGATCTCATATTTGGGTGTGATGAACATGACTCTTATTTTAAATATATGTATTGAATTTTTTTGGCTGTTCTAGGGATGTAGATTCTATAGCTAGGTTTTTTAAAAGTAATGTGTAGAGGAGGTTTAAACCACCACTATATATTCTAAATGGTTACTTAGAGGAGGTGTAAATAAAATCTATTTAATGTTGACATTTTTTTTATTGGAAGTTTATTATGTGAAAAAATGGATAGGATATAGTGGTGGTTTTATCGGCCGCTACATCCTCACCATTTTTTGGAATGGTAAACTGCCACTAAAAGAAAAAAAACAACCACTAAAAAAACATTATGTGAGAATTTATAGAAACCACCAATAAAAAATATTCTTGGATGATTCTTAGAAACCAAAACTAAATGGAAATAATTGACATGATTTGGACGCCGATTCCAACATTAGTGGTGGATTTTGGATACTGTCATAGAACCATATGGTGGCGGTTTAAAATACTGCTAACTCAAAAAAAATCACCACTATCAGGTAATTTGGTTTTAGTGAGAAGATGTTAGACATCAATTATTAACATTATGTTATGTATAATATTAATTAAAAGGGTCTTATTATCCCCCATGGGTAACATGAGAAAGTGGGATCTTTTCCCTTGACACCTTTCATACCGAAGTACATACCCTCCAACCTGGGTCAATGATTCTCCTAGAACATCCTCCCAAGTTACTAGAGAATCAACACCAGTTACATTAATAGAATAAAGAGAATATATTTCTATAATATGTTACTATAATTATATGAATATTATAGATTCATCAAATGCAAGTATCATTATGAAAACAAACCATTTTCAGTGACACACTTAGCCAATAACTTTTACTTCCACCAGAATTTTATATTAGAAGAGCGTAGTTAAGAACTTTCTTCCCCATATATGGGTATTGGGGGAGGTATGTGAGACTGTTCTACTTCAATTTATTCCTCCATGAGCCTCTGGAATAAGGATAAATCCCCCAACTCCGAAGGAGTAGATCCATCATTCTCTATTGGGGTGCCATATAAGGTATATCTTGGAAATTTCAGTCATGGTGACTATGCCTATTCCTCTTCCTCTTCCCCGTGGAAGTCAAAATTTTGTATTTTATTATGTAACAACCCCTTGTTCATAAAAATGGGGGAGGGTGATACTTGTAAAAGGATTAAATTCTTGGGATCGATGAACTCATCCCATTCATCGGTGGTTTGATCCCCCACCCCTTCAGCGGTGCCTAGGTACATCATATTAGTTAACCAATTTGTTGTAAGGATCTATCTATCAATGGGTTAAATGAGAATATACAGATCCCATATATATTTTTCAAAATGTGAAGGATTAATATCATAATGAAATCCCAAGGTTTCTTAAAAATCATTGTGATGAAGAATACCCAAGCCATCTTGAAGGAATTTTCATAAATCCTTGATATCATAAGGCTTATCTTGCCAAAATTGAACCAACCCACTCCATATATAATTTGATGCATCCCTGGTCATCTTTTTAGAATACTTTACATCCATCAACTTGAAGGGTTTTTTCATTCCTTTCCTTCCCAATATAATTATAACTGTTGGAGTCCTGGTCTCTTCTTACCAATGGTGACTCAATCACCTCATCTCAGCTTTATTATGTGTCGCCCTTTCAATATGGCTCTCCGAGTTACCCTTTATTGGGTTGTGGTGTTGGTCTTAAAGATATATCACTATTAATCTCCATATAAGTCTAATTATCAAACTCTTTTCATCTATTGGTTATGGAAACAATGACTTAGGGAATACTCTTTGTTGACACCCCCACAAATAGAAGGAAATGAAAGAGTTTGTGTACCTGAGAGTCAATCTGATGGACACAGTCAGAGGTGGAAACTTGATCACTACATTGGATACTTATTGGACCATGAGAACCCATAACTACTTATCAACCATAAGATGCTTCTCTACTTAGACATCCATGAGAGTTGAAATATTTTTTTCTACAAGCACTTGAATTGGGATGAAAATATATTCAGAGAGTAGTCTTCACAAATAATCTCACCATCTATCTACATCACCAGAACTCTATCCCTAAAATCTATTATATATGATATGGAATCATAATCACCAAGGTCATTATCGAAAATAATTCTAGTGGGAGTATCCTTGTATGGGAAGAAGTTAAAATCCATAAATATACTAAAATTCTTCAAAGTTGACCCATACTTCAAGGTTAGGGGTATGATGCCAGAGGTGACTTAGATAGATCAAAAGAATCATTGTATAGGAATACTAACTTCACTAAGTATGATGTATGAGATGAAGTGTGAAAATATCTGCCCCCATAGTTCCTATAATTACATAAAAATGTGGAAATGGGCCATCTCAACATAGATAAACATCAATCTATAATATATATTCACCAATATAGAGGATGCCAACCTAATTCAAATTCCCTCTAATATCTTGGATGCTATTAAAAACGTCTAAAACCTCACACAACCATTTAAATCATGAACCACTATAATGTAGGTACTTAAACGCATCACTAGAAAGCCGAAAAGGTTTTTATTAAAAGGTATGTCAGACTTGATCATATACCCCCACTTTTCATATTAAACTTTCTCTAATACAGCTCAATATTTTCCTAGGAGTACCTGATTTTTTATTATGTGAAACCCTGTTGGACACTTACATATTGGTCCCATCCTTCGAGATCCAACAAAAAATTCATCCAAACTTCAGGTTGAACATCACCCATTGGGAGAGAGTCTTTATCTGTGACCTCCAGAGTTATTTTCAATAATTTTTGATCCAATGTGATCATTATTTAAACATCATCCAAAACATCCTTTGATGAGATGAATTCATCACACATGGATCCAAGGATAGGCACTCCAGAGATCTTGTATACATCCCATAAACTAACATCGACATCCTCATGTGGTAGGTAGAAAGTGTTAGTCTACAAGATCTATCTGCTGATAAGTTTCAAGATTATATTTATATGCTTGTATATATATGTTTTATCTACCGAGACAAATTAGTAGGCACTGAATGACTTTAGCTCAGTCTCAAACTAAGCAAACATTTGATGCACCCAATAGGCCCACATCCATTCCAATTTGACTCATCCTATAGTACAGAAATACCAATCTTCATTCCAACCCCTCGATTGGTCAGTGACAAATCAATGAAAAATGGAATAGAAATGGTTCATCTTTGGATCAATGATGTAAGGCTTCAGGTCTAGATCTCTCTTGTTGTGGTGCATCAAGCATATAAGGATTCAGTTCTGGTTCTCTCTTGTTGTGGTTAATCTTACCCAACTTTTATCTAGGCAATGTGACCCTCTATTACCTATCCAATAATTAAATATCAAAGGCCTCCCCCATAACCATGATATATATACCGTTAGGGTATATACACACTATTGTTTCCTCTCAATCATGAATTCTCATGGTATAGGAAATACCAAATTTAACCTCCCTAGAATTTAGGGTCCTCAAAATGTTCACAATCATGCATTTATATGATAATGAGGATCCAAACCTTTGGGGTAGTGTAATCAGTTCAGTAATTAGAATTCATTCACTGCATGCTTCCTAAAATGTGAAGAATATTGGGAAGATCAGTATATTCAACAGATGTGTAAGCCCCAACTGAGGGTTTAAAAACTTATGAGGATATGGGAATGGCAAATCTCTTTATTTATTTCTAACTATCTCACCATAGCCCTCTACCCACAAGTGGATGAGAAACAAGTATTCATAATGGGAATCCCTTTTGGGGTAAGCCCCTATCCTTCCTTACAAGACATAATATTGTTTTTACTTATATATATCTACCATTTTCCACCAGCATATAAGGAATAAAGTTAAATATTAGATTCCAATTCAGGTTTATGCCCCTCCTAGACATGATTTTTCAACGTCATGATATTCTAATGTATCTTTTTTCTCACACCAAGCATGACACATGTGGTTATAAAGATAAATGATGATCATGACACTGACATGATAAAACAAATCTATTAGCCCTGTCACTAGGTGTAATCCCCTAAACCTTATGAACTATGTGACAATTGATTCCCATCTCAAAGGGATATGTAGAAAGAATCCATGATGTTAAAACCTAACTTCTCAAATCCACTACCACTTTTATTGTACCATATTCCGAGTAAAACCATCCTTCACCTGGGAGGCCATATTCCTTCTAGATCATTTTCCATATCATCATCATCAATTGATATTCCTGGTGAGATCCATCTCTATAGGTTCATATCCCTTGTAAGATCAATCCATTAACATCTATCCATATCTTCAGTGGGATCGATCATAAAGGGATACTCATTTGTAAGTCTCACACCATCTTTTTCTTGGAACCTTTCACCTAAAAATCCTTGTCTCATAGCGTTAAACTACATGGAATGTTATTTTTAACATGAACTTAAAATTCATTACATGTCTTGTTAAGCAGAACTAAACTATGTGGGCTCTAATTCCTTTCATGAGAATATATAAGAATCCATTTTCATGGATTTGTTCTTGACATTAAAACGGAAACCGCCTCCCCAGATGGTCCCAAATTCCAGAGCACCCATATATGAGGCTTTAAATGAAAATTCTTTAAAATGAAGTGTTAATAAGTAAAAAAACAAGATGATATGAAGAACCTCTGATACATAGAGATGGATATATCAATTTATAACCATAAATAAATATATATGGTTCCATTCATGGAGAACCACTAATACAAAAAATATGGTTACTATTATATTTATATGTGACTAATTGAAGATGTAAAGGGTGACTGACCTTATATTGGGGTTTATGAATAAATGAAGAATATGACTTAAATCTAAAAGAGAGTCCCACAGTAATAAAAAATTACACCCAAAAGGGTGTAATGAGCCTAAAATCTCATCCTCTCAACCAATGTGAGTTCATAAGAATCACCATAAAAGTACCCAATGATTTCAGACCTTCGGAAAGAAGGTCCATACCATAGATATGAGAACCTTTGGGTATTTCTCATTACATTTAATATCCAAATTGAAAAACACCATTAAAATGGATGAGAAGAAGGCATGTAATGAATTTGATTCATGATTTGATTCCTTAGGGAATTCCACATATTTGATCAGATGTGATGGTGGAATGAGACCAAGATTTAGTGTATGACTTGGGGTTGAATTCAAATGTATTTAGGGGTTATTAGATTAGAGTAGAATTAGTTCTTACATTAATATGAAATAACAATTTTTGATTTTTGAGGATCTAATCGATAAATCTCACCTAAAGTCGGGGATTGACTTTGGTGTGCATTCATGGATGATCACTTGATTCCTTTGGTCATAAATTCATTAGTAATAATGTTTTTTAGCTATGCGTTGGTAGGTGGAGATGAGAATTTTCAATAAGGATTTTCCAGAGGTGGGTTGATTAGGATTTTTCATTATATGGAATGTGGTGAGCTTGAAAATGCATCATGTACATATTTTGAGATAGGAAAGGTCATTTAATGAATTAGATGAGTCTTTTTATGGGAAATATGGTGTGCTCATGATATCCTCAATTGAGGTTGGATTAACCATTTATTCTAGAAGTTGAGAATAGAAAGAGGCCTCAGCATTGGATTGGTTATTTCATGTATGTTTGGACATGGTATAATTGAAACTTTATTATCCACATTGATAGATCATGGTTATGGAGTTATAATAGGGAATTCCAATGAATGAAAAAGCAAAAGCATTGTAATTTGAAGTCATGGGAAAAGACCTATGGTGGGGGAGCCAGGGGTTGAAGGGATAACTAGATAATGACTTTATCAAGTTTTGTGATGGAAGGGTGTTGGCAAGAACCATCCCCAGTGTTCTATAATGATTATAAGCATTGGCTTGTGGTTTTTTGGTTTAATCACCATAAGGTGGAGGTTACAATTTGGGAGAGCATTTGAAGACTTAAGATAAGACCCAGTTGTTTGGTGGTGAATTTATGAATAAGTAGCTTGAGATCATTTTTCAGGTGTATGACATGACTTCTCAGGGATGGGAAGTATTATAACATAGATTTTGTAAGGCACTAAGTCCATATGACACAAAAATTACCATTGTAATTTGAATTTTTCAAGTTTGGTGGATGGTTAAGATTTATAACTAGGATTTTCAACACAATTATGGAAGTTTAGATACCTTAATTTCATGTTTTTGGATGAGATTCATGATTTAGGAGGTGTAACAGGGGATCTAGAGGGACTTGAGAGGGCCCGGGGTGGTTGCTATATCATAGGATGTAGCAAACCATATACTAGAAAGTGTTGTGTAGTAATAATGGTAGACACTTCTCGGTTCCATTGACCAACCTGTTGCCTATACTAGCTAATTTGTGGACTCTTTATGAGGGAAAATTACATTTTTACCTATGATTTTATTAGGAGAATCACCCTCTCCCCCCTCTTGTTCCTATCACATGATAGGGGCTAAAACCCCTTTTCCACCTTTATACTCCATCATTTGGGGGGGGGGGATAATGAGGTGTTTTCATGACAGTTTGAGGTAATACCCTCCTTATGTCGATCTATTATTGTCTCCCACTCTCCAAATTTATTTTGTTAGATTCTAAAGCCTTGGTTTTCATTGGAAATTCCATCAGAGCATTTTGGAATCAACTAATTCTTATAGGGATTTTACTCAACCTTGGACAGGGGGTGTCCCAAGATGTCATCCACGCACATTTTCTTAATGATTCTTCAAGGTATGTATCCATTACAGAATTTATTTGCGATTTTTTATTTAATTAAATTAAATTTCCATTTTAATTGGTGTTTTTTGTTGGGTCTATCACTCGATGTGGGCTCAGTTATGTGAGAAAGTCTCTTGGGTATCCTTTGGATGTGGTTCTAGCATGGTGATGAAATTCATTAAGAATTTGGGCTTATGATTTTTTAGATTAAATGATTTAATTAATTATAAATTTTTATAATTTGTTATTTATAATGCCTTGGTATGGTGTAGGTTCCCAATAGTGTGGGTGAGGACCTATTGAGATGAGACAGATGTTGAACATGACTTGATAAATAATGCTTACCATTAGAAAGTAATTAGAAATATTATTAAATGGAAATTAATCTTTGTACTTACCCTATTGAATTTAAACTTGTTTATGATGCATGGGGTGTGTCTCCATTCCACATAGGGAATTGAAATCACTATCACAAAACTGGGCTTCCGCAGTTCCACCCTTTATCAGCGCTAAAAAAAGCAGTGATAAAGGGCACGTTTAGTAGCGCTAAAAAAAGTGATGTTAAAAGTGACCCTTTATCAGCACTTTTTTAGCACTGATAATGGTGAGTTTTATCAGTGATCATTTTCCTTGCACTGATAAATGTGTATATTTTAAAAAAAAATCATAAAAAATAATATATTGATATATAAGTATATTTACATTGATATAAATATAATAAATATTTTTTAAAATATGTTTTATATCGATTTGATATGTCGTAGACCCAAAATGGACACCCAGAGCAGAAATTATGGCCGTTTGTAGGGATTAAGGACCTTTTTGTACCTTGAAGAATATGATAAGGTGTTACAGTGGTCACCGTAGTGTAGTTCTACTCATAAGTTTCAATTTGATATGTGGATGAGGCAAAATGGACACCCGGAACAGAAGTTATGGCAAAACAGACCCTCGAAGCCAAACTTATGACCGTTCAGAGGGTTTTTGGTCCTTTTTGAACATCAAAGAACATTAGAAGGGGTTTCGGTGATCACCAAAGTGTGTAAAGTTTTTTAAGATTATATTTGATATGTGTTATATCCAAAACGGACACTCGGAGCAGAAGTTATTGTCGTTTGAAATTTTGCAACTCTCGTATCTCCTAAAAACCTAAGAAACTGGCAGATCACTAAAAATGGCATAACTTATACCTCGGTTGTCCATTTTAGCGTCGCAACCTGTAAAATCAAATATCGTGAAATGAGAGACAACCACGTCTAGTAGAAACCGTTATAAGATCAGAGGAATGAAAGATTTATCAGTTATACCACTCCAACAAAACATTACAACTTCAAAAGACCATAACTTTCACTCCAGGTGTCCGTTTGGGTTCTACCACATATCAAATAAAAGACAACAAACTGATCTAGGAATCAAGATAACTCAAACATAGTTCTATTCTAGTATGGGATCCTAAAATCCCAAAAAAACCATAATTCCTCCAAAACTCAGTTTCTGTGTCCGGACCCCTATCAATGTTTTCTTAAAATGGTCATAACTTTCGATCTGTGTGTTTATTCGGCCTCCGAAACCTGTTTTATTGTAGTTCGTTCCATGATCTTCAGATTGACTATTCACGGAGCTGAAACAGACACTCAGAACGAAAGTTATACCTTTTTTAGTGACTGTGATTTGTTAGGTTTTTCGAGACCCCATTTCTAGCACTTTTATATATACATATTAATATATAATATTTGTAAATATATATAAATATTTATAATTATACCTATAGATATACATATAATATATATTTGTGTGTGTTTGTGTTGTATATATGTATGTTTGTATGTATGTATGTATTTATAAAAACACACATAAGAAAATATATTTTATAAATGTATTTAAAACTAATATTATAAATATATATTAACATATATTAATATACAAATAAATATACGGATAAAAAACTATAAATAAATAAATAAATAAATATAAATAGATATAAATATATATTAATATACAGATATATATATATATATTAATATAATTATATATATATATATATATATTAATATGACTAAATATATATGTATATTTTAATATGACTATATATATATATATTTATATATATATATATTAATATACAAATATATATATATATATATATATTAATATATGGATATATATATTAATATAACTAAATATACATATATATTAATATATGAGTAAATATAACTAAATATATTTATTAATAAATAGATATATTAATAAATGAAAAGAAAAGAAATATGGTGGACTGGTAAAGGCTTAAGTGCGCAGAAAAGATGTCTTGAGTTCGAATCTTGGGGGACGCAGATCGGGCGCACAGATGTGGGGAATTACCTAGTGCCATTAAAGGGGGGTGGGGCTGGGTGGAGCTGGCCTAGGGCGTGCGTGGGCTACCATGGGTGGTGAGCACCGTTAAAGGGAGGATTTAAGCACTATTGAAGCCCCCCAGAATTAGAATTTTTTTTTTATTTTTTTAATATTTTTTCAACTTATATCATCACTTTTTAAAAGCACTGATAAAAGAAACCTCCTTTATCTTCACCTCAATTAACAACGCTTTTTATAGCACTGTTAATCAACTTTTCTAGCACTAATATAGGCCATATTTGTAGTAGTTAATGATTAATTAATTAATTTTTATTTTTAATGAGATTATTTAATTAGGATCCATGAATTGTTAAGGCCCAATAGAGCTTGAACTAGATGGACTGCCTCCATCCCTGATGGTTGAGTCTGTGAGCTTTGATGTTCTTAGCCTTTATGGTTAGATATTAGGCTATAGATGTAACTTTAGGTAGGTAGACTGAACTATCAAGTCATAGATGGATGAGATGGCCCATGATCCATTTTTCTGATTGTTGCCTATGTGATGAACCCCCGGTAACCGGTGAGGCCAAGCTACCTTGTGATGACGTCATGGGACATGATTTCATTAGAGTGTCTGGTGTTGACCAGACTAAAAAAACCCTATGAGGGTACCTTTGGTGAATAGTGACTGAGGGGACCTGAGTAGGTGTCACATTAATAGACTAACCATTAGAGGGTACATATGACCAAGGGTAGTGATGGTTCAACTATAAACTATAACTTGAACCAAACACATAATCCTGATGGGTCTATCATGGTAGAGATATAATTTGAAATTAGAAAAACCATGAATATATTTTATTTTATCAATTATTAGTAACTCATTATTTCCAATATTGATAGGGAATCAATTATTGGTCTTGTAACTGATGTGATTTTTTGGGATGCTAAAAAATAACTTGATGACCTGGATGAGACCCCGAGATGCCCAATATACTAGGATTTGTTTTTACGGGTTATTCAAGGGAAGATTACTAGCTTGGTTATCATTATGAGATATGGTTGGTACAGAAGTGGATTCCTAGAGGTGGTATGTAAGATCCAACATTAGATATATGAGATTTCACATGTATAGGAATGCCTAGGATGGTCGGGTTTCCTCTGATACAATGATACCATTTAAAATACCTAGGTGTTAATATTTGAATGGAGATTCTAGAAGAACATTGTGAATTCCAATGATGATTAGTATTGAAATGGAAGTATGAGATACCAGGTGAGATTATATACCTGAGCATAGATGTTGGAAATCTTGATGGTGATTGTTATATACTATTGATATATGCTTAAGACACCCCCTATTATCGGGGGTTTTCCCCCCTACTAGATTGGATAAGGATCCACAAGTTATTGGATTCCCATGATATTGAACATGGGATTTAGGGAGGATATTACCTTTGATTTATTGGGTAGACTATGAATCATTTATGTTTGGATGTTGAGGATTTCCTAGGGGTTTTCTCCTTATAAGAATCAATCATCATCATAACAATAATAACACCCAGGTACTACAGTGGGGTTCAACATGAGGTCTTGAGGATATGGGACACCTGGGGATGCCCTAAGATCCACTAATCATTAGTGGTGGTGCGAGCATATGATATCTAAAGTGAGGGTAGGCATACCATGAGGTGATTCTTATGATCAAATAATTTACTATGATGGATGAAGTAGGTATGGTAGATTAGGGTCATAGATAAGAGGATCAATGATATTTATTTTCTGCGGTCAAGTTTATGTGTATGCCCATAGGGAAGTTGTGAGACTATAGAGGCTTGCTCATCATGACATTCTCAATGACACTACAGAATGGGGTCAAAGGAGGTAGTGAGATGGTTGTTTATTTATTTTTCATTCCCTGCAGTCATTTATTCATCTATTATAGCTGATCATGTCTTATGCCCATATCACTACATATGTAGGTTAGTTCGGGAGAACATTTTAGGCACTTTGCTGAGTATTTTACTCACACCCTACTTAGTTAACTATTTCACATGGGTACCTAAGCACTCTCACATGGCTATTGGAGGCACATGTTGGGATAGGTCCTATGATTAGGCTTTCCATGGTTCAGTGAGATGACTCAAAGGGTATTAGGAGAATTGGATTATGTATGTATTGGAGTGGTAGTGGAACAAAAATTTATTCTTTCTTTTATTTTGGTCTTTATATGAAACTAAATTAGTGGGTGATCAATGTACGTTTGATAGGGATGTTTCATCCTTTACAATATTTCATATATCATCAGTTTTGTTTATATTTAATTCCTTCTATTTTATTTTTTTGTGATAAATAAGTGCTGATTATTTTTATTATTTTTGTGCACTCTGATATAGTGGGTATAGTTACCCCATGTTATTACCTAGACCCCCCACAACTATTCGGTATCCTCTGAAGTATAGGGAGGTGTGCCTGAGGTCACATGGTGAACTGTTCTGACTATTGTTCATAGAGTGATCTGGGCCATAGAATTATACAATACTCCTTGGATTATTTTTCAATTTTCCTTATCTATGATTAAATAATTGATTATGGTCATTTTATATGACTTGAAATTATTTTAAATGTTTATTAAAAAGTTATCATTTTTCGTATGGTTTGTTTTCATCATTATGTGAAATGCTTCTATTTTTAACATTTATGTGTCAACACATTAATATTACAAAGTTTTCATTTTATATAAATCTTTATCTCTACATTTTCATGATTTCTGAAAGAAATTTAGTCTTCTACTATTTTTATAAATTATCCCTTTTAAAATTGGTTCAAAAGATCAAGAATACTTATTGTCCCAAAGTTGTTTTTAAAACTTTTAAAAAATATTTTCAATCTAAGTCTTTATACATTGAAATATGTTGTAATTTTTAAAGGTCATTATTCAAATGATACTATACACCTTATTTACCTAGATGTATCATGTAATTTTGTTCTCTTTGAGAGGAATGATCCCTCACTACTATTGTATTTCCTAATCCTTTACTATGTATAATCATATCATTTCACCTAATGCCTTTCCTTTGAGAATACCCTATTTTTTATTCCTTTGGACAAATATTTTTCATCTAGATTACATTTATTGATTGATTAGGGATATTATTTTATAAACCTTATATCATTTATCTATATTTTTTAAACACCATACACTTTATTATTATGATTAAATAGTATTTTACTATAAATTTACTTGTTGTCATTGGAGAACCCTGTATTTTCCATGGGATTATCAATTTTTTATTATTTATGAATTTAATAATGATTTATTTATGTGAATATATCTTTAAAAGATATTAAACCAATTTTCTTTCCATGAGTTTTTTATGATGTGTTGAATTAAAACCATTTTATTTCTAAGGGTTCTTTCTTCTATAAAAAGTGAAAGATTTTCATTAATTTTTTTATGAAACCCAAATTATACCCATGGAATTTTTTTGATTTCATAAGTGAATAATTTTCAAGTGACACTAATAATTATGGATGAATGACAAGTTGGATCTGATATTTACCTCCAACTCATTGGTTAAAATTTTATATATCATGAGAAAATTATTCATGGGAACATTTTAGTTGGTTTTAATTATGGATATTGATGGCGTGGATCATTAAAGTAATGTTTCCCTATAATAATTTTGGTTCCATATTTGAAATATGTTACATAGTTTTATTATTGTTCCCAAAACTTTGTTATTATTTCATGGATCATGTTTATGACTCTTGTTTTCTCACTATTTTGATTCTTTTAATATGTTAATCCAATCCTTATGCCATGATTTATGAGCCTTGATTTATTGGGTATATGTTTCTTATGTATACTTATTATACCCATATTCCAATATTATGGTCAGTTATGATATTTGATTGTCAACGCTTATGTTTTACCTTATTGATAATATGATCTCACCATTTATTATGTTTCAAATTCCCTTGATTATGAAGATAGGGAAAATTTGAAATGTATGAGAGAGTTTCTTATAAGGTGAATTTGTGGGTGATGTTTAGGTATCATTACAGATTAATGTTTTTTAAATATAATGGAAAAAATGTCTAATTTGTACAAATAATGTGGTTTTTAATAGTAAATGTTTAGTCTTATTTATCTAAATCTCTAACCCAAAATGGTATTAGAAATGTATTTTAATGAAATATTTTGTTTATGTTATGTGGATTAAATGGTCACATACGTGGGATGATATAGTTGGTATTATAATAGGGTTTAATTAGCTTTAGAGACTAGGATGATATAGACTGAGTATAAATTGGGAGTTATAAATTCAATCGATGGTTTCTAAGTTAAGATTGATTATAATTTCAAAGGTATAGATAACCCTTTATGGTGGTTGAGGTAATATTATAGGGATGAGGATAAGATAAATTCAATGAAAAATCTAGGAATAAGTATAAATATAGGATGACATCATAGAGTTTGGTAAATTAAAGATCATGTGGTTAACTTAGAAATCACATCCATATCTGGATACTGGAAATTGGATGTGGTTGTCACATAGATGCACCTAAGGGCAATGAACCTAAAAAAGGATGGTTGAGCCTTGAATCGATATTCAATCAGATGCATGATGAGTGTTCCTTATACTATGAACCATTCTATACACTCACGAGGGTTATTATTTGGTTAATCATTTTTTTTAAATACATTACAAAGGGATTATTATGTAAAGGAATTAGGATAATAAGTATGATATAACACATCCTAAAGAAACATATTTTTAACTAAGAGTAATTTAAGTTGAAATGAAAGACAAACTAATAATTTCAAAAATTAGAAAATTTCAAGGATGAATTTATATTTTAATTATTTTTTAGTAATTATCTTATGGTGTTAATTATCAATCACTTGAAATCAATTCCTTTTAGTTTTACTAATGGATGATTGTCAATGGAACCAAGTTAACATTGGATTCCATATAAAATACAGAGACTATCCCATTGAGTAACATAATAGGATAAGATCTTGAGTGAGAGATCTTATGATTATTCAAAACTAGTTATCAAGAATTATGACTAACAATATATACTTAGTAGAGCTTCTAAACACACCAAATAATAGAAATATAGAGTCTCATGTAATTTTGTGAGATGAAGATGATTGAGTAAATAATGTTGAAGTTCCTTCATGTAAAAAATGTGGTACAAATCACTAAGGGGAATGTCTTAAAGGAACCAAGTGTCTTTTTATGTGTGGAAAAGGATGGAATAAATCAAATAATTATCAAGGACAATTCAAGAGTTCAGTGGACATGGTGAATAGAAAAAGAGTTTATCCTAATGTTCCAATTATAGTTCACCATCTTAAATGCGGTAAACATGGAAATTAACCATGTCAATGCTCTAATCCAGTGGATTAAAATTATCATAGGAAACAAAAATGTCAAAAAAAAAATAATTCCTATGAAACCATAACCATAGAATTGTGTTTTGAAGATAATTTAGAGTGAGGAACACTATCCATCAAATCAATACATTATATTGTTTTATTTTTTTCTTATTTAACCAACATATTTGCACCTAAATACTTCATAAGGACCTAAAAATATATCCCTAATGGATATATTTTGAATTATTTTTTAAAAATATTTAGTTACTAAGTATATAAATCCTCTATAATATATTTCTATAGGGGAATTTTCCTTATAAATTCCTATTATCCCTTTTTTTTTAAAAAATTGATGTGATATTAGCCATCAATTTTATGTCTTGAAAATTATAAATGTCAATATTGAAAAATCAAATCTAAAATTCCACACATGATCACCACATAATACAAGTGACTGAAAAATCCCTTTGATTTTTTGACTCCCATTGTATTTGTGTATTTAGAATTAAAGGTTAAAGAAAAACTCAACATTAGTTATATTATTATTATTAGGGAAAGTATGAGTCCTCTAGTCCAACAACCTAGGATAGTGAGGATGAAACCTCATTGGAAATTAATTCTAGAGTCTTGGAAGCCCCTACTGTTTTGAGTGAGTAATAATTAAAATTGTGTGAGCGTAATGTATTTGAGGTTAGAGAATGTAACAACCCAAGATTTAATTATTAATTTTCATTAAATAAATAAGATGTTAATAGTGTGTTTTACACACAACACCAAACCCTATCAAACCACAACTCTTTTTATTAAAATTGATATTGAATAATGTATGGTTGTAATTGAATAATCGGGTATAAATAGTTATAACAATTTTATGAAATAAAAGTCCATTTTAAAAATGTTTTAAAAAGTGTGTAAAAGAATATAATAATTTTTTTTATTCTTAAAATATATTTTTACAAAAATGTATATTTTTTTTATGTTTTATATATTTATGATTAACATTTATTTTTGAAGAATAGTTAGTTTAAAAAAAATTATTTCATATGAAAAATATTTTCTCAATATTTTATGTTTTTTATTTTAAAGATAAATTTATAAAATTTAGAATATTAGTTTAAAAAAATAACATTCATTTTTTACCTATCATGATATTATCATCTTATGATTTTTTTCTAAATGTAATAAATTCGAAATGAATAGTGAAAAATACATATTTTAAAAATAACATAAATTTTATGAAATTATTAGTATATAAGTATGAATTTTAAATTCATTAAAAAAATAATAAGACCAATTTTATATTTTATAAGGGAATTTATAAATTAAAAAATGTTGGTTTTAATTTACAAACCCTTATTTTAGCTTTTAAAACTTATGTTATATTTTTCATAAATTTATTTTTAATACATTAAACATTTTGTATTTTGAAATGAATTTTTATCCCATATATGAAATTCATATAATTAAATGGATTTAAAATTTGGAATAATTATGTTTAAATTATTTAATAAAGTCTATTTTATTTTGAATCATAAAGGATAAGTTACTTTGGTAAAAAATAGTTACCCCAGTAAAAATCAAAAGGGGTAAGAAGGGATTAACCAAGTTGGAAAGACCACAAAAATGTTTAAAACATGTGCGGTAATGGATGGTTGAGGACTCTTTTGACATTATTACTTCCCATATCCATTATTACCCAATTTATGATCTAATTTCCTTGATATTAACTTCCCATTATTAAAATATTTTTTATATTTAAAAAAATGTCATCCTTTTTCACTTATAAAAAGGGAACTCCTCTCATCACTTAACCTCACACCACACCACACTTAGTTTAGGAAAAAACTATACCCATAAAAATATAAAAAAATATTAGACACCATAAATAGGTTCTTTTTGTCTCAAAATACCACTCCCTATTGACTAAATGCCCTTCGCAAAGGAGATAATCTAATAAGTGATGTATAAATTTCTAACCACTCATTTCTCATTTTCTATTTCATCCTATGCACTTCTTCATCCTCAAATTCCATTACACCATTTTAAAATGATAACATTATCATCATTAGTGTACTTTCATGTTATTATACTGATGGTACAAGCATTAACCCCCTTTCCCTTTTCCTTTAATAAAAACAACATCGCCATTCATGTATTATGCATACTACCATCTCCACAATGAAATGTGTTTCGTTTTCCTTAAACACCATACAAGGATAGTAAAAATAGAAAATTTAAAATATATTTACTATATTTATGAAATATATTTTATTCTTAAATGATAAACTATATTACCCCCTTTACCCGTTCAATGGAAAATGAAATCAACATCCATGCGTACATGTCGACTACTTCCTCTATGGAATGATTAATTTATATTTTTATTTTCAACACTGACTTACGTGGATATTAATGATATTGGTTTTAATGAATAAATATGACTTTTATGAAATTATTAAGGTTCTTAATAGAAAAATTGGACAATTTGTTAATAGTATGGTCTATTAAAAACCATGGTAATTTCAACCATCCAAAAGATAATTCTAAGAGTAAGAAATATATTTATCTATACCATGAAATAACTTCATATATTTTATATTATTCTTATAATTCTTACCAATTATGATATATCACAGTAATAACCACTAAAAAATATCACCATTCTTTAGTATAATGATATTACAACTAAATTTCTTTATAATAATCCATTGATTATGGAATGTTCTTGTTTTGGTTTGTTTAACCATATACATAAAAATTATATAAATTTATATCATGGATGAATACACTGATTTAATTTTTGGTAATATATATTATTAGTAATCCAATATTTTTTTTTCGTTTTGTTCTATAATGTTAATATAAAAATTTAGTGTATTATTTAAGAAAACACCCTTTGTTCGCTAAGAATCATCGAAATATGATCATAGTCAAATTAATCTATAAGGATCATAAAAAAATCCTATAGAATTAATTTATTTACTTTATAAATAATTATAAAACATCGATTAGATACCTTTTATGTTCTGTTAATGATGAAATATTGGTGAATAACGAAGAACAACACAAGTATTACAAAACTAGTTCAAAACAATCAAGATTACTCACACTCAATATCGAAGATAGATAACAACTAACTAATATACATGTAGATAATAATAATAAATAGATTTTATAAAGGATAATATATATTAAATAGTTTTTAAAAATGTTGATTGATATAGTTACTTTTGTTTTAAAAGTGGTTAGAGTACATTTCAACTAGGTATGAATTGAGGTAATGGTTTTTTTTCTAAAATTTATTTTCTTGAGACTTTTTTCTTAATGTGAACAACAATATCTTTAATATTGTTTTATTAATAACTAATTAATATATTTTACAATATTAATGGGTTTTTAATATCAATGTCATTTACTTTATTAAAAAAATAATTGAAAAAATAGAAAAGTTTAAAGGGGCTTTGATTAAATATAAATGAAACCACAAGGGTTTTGATTGCCAACATTATATTAAAAATAAATATTTTCCTTAGAAATATAATACATCTGAAAAATTTTTATTCTTTAAAACCTCATCATTTTAATTTAATATTTTTTCTGTTTTACATTTCCCCTAAAAAATCTCATTTCCCCTTTACTGGTATTTTTATGCGAAGTATTTCTTATAAGTGAAACGAAACCTCTCTCTTATTCTTAGTTAAGAACCAAAATTTTTATATTAAATGTATTATTTTTATTCCTTATAAATTATCCTTATATATGAATCAATAATTTGTTATGTGATAGAACTTATTTTAAAATATATAAATAAATTTTAACATTTCCTGTATGGGTCATTTTCATCAAAATGTGAAAAGTCTATATTTTTAATGTTTATGTGTGAACACATAATTACATAATTTTTTTCATTTTATATGAATATTTTCCTCAAAATTTTATTGTTTTCAAAAAAAAAATATTTTTATATTTATTTTATAAAATATTCCTTTTAAAATTCTTTCAAAATATCAATAATATTTTTTTTTTCTGAAAGTGGTTTTTCTAAAACTTCAAAACAATTTGTTTTCATCTAAGTCATTGTTCTTTGAAATATATTATACTTGATAAAGAAAATTATTAAATTGATACCATCTAACTTATTTTTATGGATATATTATCTAATTTCATTTTATTTTTTAGGAATGATTTATTACTTCCATTGTCTTCACTAAACATCCATTATGTATAATCCTAAATTTTCACACAATCCCTTTTCTTTGTGAATACCCTATTTTTTGTTCCTTTGATTAAAGGGTTTTTATATATATTCCATTCATTTATTGATTTGATAAATTATTGTCTTTATTTTATACCCACTATCTATAAATTGTAAATACCATATTATTTATTATCATGATTGAATTTTATTTACTTATAATGTTACATGATGTCATTGGATTCCCATTTACTTTCCATGGGTTTATAATGTTTTCATTATTGATGAATTAAATAATGATCACCTTATTTGAATCCATTTGAAAAGGATATGAAACCCATTTTATTTTCAGGGCTTCATTATTATTTTTTGAATAAAATCCATTTTCATTCCATGGGTCCTTTATGTTATAAAATGTGAATGGTATTAATTTTAAAGATTTATGATACCCAATTAATTTCCATGTGTTATTTATTATTTGATAAGTGGATGATTTTATATGGGAACTAATATGCATGGATAAATGAAGGGTGGGGTCTTATATTACCCTCCATTGAATTGGTTAAATGTTTATATGTCACGATATAAGTATTATTGAGTACATTTTATTTTCTTATATTTGTGGGAAATGATGGCGTGGTTCATAAAATTAATGTTTCCCTATACTAAGTTTTGTTCCATATTTAAAGGATGCTCCATATTTTAATGTTTTTATTAGAATTATTTTATAATCACATGGATCATGTTTATAGACTCATGTTTCCATTCTCTTTTGATTCATGTACTATGGATAGAAAACTCTTATTATATTATTTATGATCCATGCTTTGTTTGGAATAATTTTATTATGTATCTTGATTATACCCATATGATAATCTTATGATCACTTATGATATTTGACTTTAAATTCTTATTTTTACCCTAAAAAATAATTTATGATCACCCTTTCCTATGTTTCTATTTCCATAGTTATTAAATATAGGAAACATATGGAATGTATATAGTATTTCTTATATAGACAATTTCTTGGAGATATTGATGGATCATTATTGATTATGTAGTTTTGAATATGATGAAAAAATGTCAAATTAATTCAATTAACATGGTTATTTTTGTTAAAATGTTTTCCTAATTTTCTAAAAATATAAACATAAAGGGTCTTGGGAATTAATTTTAATTAAATATCTTGTTTAAGTTATGTGGATTAGATGATCACGTCTATAATAAAATATAAGATCACTGATAAAGCCTAATGGTATTGGATTTTCTATGAATTTATCCTAGAAATCATCCATGGTCCTGATATTGGATTTAAATATTGTTTGACATGATCATAGAAACATAGACACTAGCCTAAGATAGTTTTTTTCAATATCATGTGTTAGAAAGGACTTGAGGATCTAGAGTGGATATTTATTTTTGAATTTTTACTGTTCTTTTATTTTATAAGAATGCGACATACACATACACTATATTCACTAGTTATGTTCAGTGACACAACTTTGGTGCTCTACTAAGTTGTACTCACACCATTATTAGATGAATTTGGAACTTATGTATCTAAATATAATTCACTGATTATAGGTTCAAGTTGCAAAGAGGCCCAAGATTGGAACATTCCACTGGATATCTTGGATGAGACTAGAGATTGGGGTTACACGAGGCTTGAGGATGTGGTAGAGCCTCTTGTACATTTATTTTTTTCTTATATTTATTCTGTATATATGGTTGGCTTGGTAGGTGGTCAGTGAGTCTATATGACTATATTTTTTCGCATTACATTTGATATGGAAATATTTTTTATTTTCTTTTGTATACTCTGATGTTTACTATTATACATGATGTTTTTTTATTTTCATGTTTTACACACTATGATATAGTGGTATAATTTCAAAATGATACTACCCTAGTCCCCTAATACTAGTCATCACCCTCTAGCATATGGGGAGGTGTGTATGAGGTCCCATAATGAACCGGTCTGGTTACCATTCACAATGAACTGAGGTGGAGTCGTTAGAGTCAAAACAGTCCAATAATGCTTGAGAAAGTTAAACTAGACGAGTTCTTAGTAATTATATAAATGGTAATACTATTTTTCATGGGATATAAAACTATTCTTCTTTATACAAATATGATCTTGTATCATAGTAAGGATAATGTAATATGCATGAGTAAAACAGCTAGTAGCTTTCATTTATACATTAAACTGAGTACATTGTTGTTTCTGATGAAGCTTAAGAATCACATTTTGAAATACTTTGTTCATGATTTTGGAATTATAAAAATATATTAAAGTTCAATCATATTATGATGAACCATGGATATGGTATTATCTAAATGGTAGGGTTGATATAGGACAAAATATATATACTTGGGGATACCATCTCTTGAGGTATTTTCTTAGTGAGATGGTGTTTCAGTAAGTTGAATAATCATATTTAGTGTGGTAAGCTTAGTAGTTATATCCATACCTCATTATAATAATTTTAATATGTAAGGATAACTAGTAGAGTATTATATTTTGTCTATAGTGAAATTTGAAGTCTTTTGGAGTTGGTTACCTTGAACCAACTACTTTGATCATTAGAATACTAAAATAAATAAATTGAAAATGTTTGGTTAAGATTTATACCTCTTCATTGAGAAACCTCTTTTGGTTTACTACATAGATTTGAACGAATGGTAATTTGAAAAGACCAGATACTATAATATGTGGTGGAATAATATATTAAGGTATTATGGAAAGTATTTTATAATATATAAGGCTAATTTTTTTTGAGTAAGATCAGATAATAGGATCCCTTTTATAAGTGAGGGGAGGGACACTGTTAGAATTACATAAAGTATTAAATTAATATAAATTGATTTTATGATTCAAGTGGATCTAAAATGAATTTTTTTTAAATAATGGATGAGGATGAGTCAAAATAATCTCATATAATAGAGTTTTTAATTTTTTATGTAATATTTTTAACCCTCATCTCTTATTTTTAATCCCATATTAACCCTTTTAACAATTACCATAATATCAATGTTTTCTACCCTTTAAGAGTCAAGAATGTTACCATGAAAGGAAAAACGACACAAAAATAGATCTTAGTCGATATTTTAAACTATTTAATATTCAATTGGTAGATTATATGATTTTCAAAAAATTTAAATCATTTAATTAAATAATGTTTCTTATAAAATATCATTAATGTATTTTTTAGAACAATTTATTTACCTTGACTTTAAGATCTTCAATATAGTTTTGGAATTAAAATATAAACCTTTAGAAATATCTAATATGTTATATGTACCTATAGAATTTGTTTAACATAATAATTTACCAAAATTATATTAATTTTAATACATTTAAAATCAATTATTTTATTTTTATATTAATTGAATAAACATTATGTTGGTTCCATGTAAGTGTTTAAGGTAATAATTCAATAACTAAACTTTTAAAAAAATTTCTATGAAAAAAAATTAATTTACATATCAAATAGACATTAATAAATGAACATAAACCATTTTTATCCTTGTGAAAAAATATTAGAGTTATTAAAGTCAAGAGACCGACATTTTATACTTATCCTTTTCTTAAAATAATTTAAAGGTCAAAATCAAAGAAAAATTGCACCATGTGGAAATATTTTTTTATATTATATGATAATGTTCAAACTAAACTAATCCAATAGTATAAAAGAATGTTTTAGAGAAATTTTAAAGTCTTATCCCAAAATTTTAACCCTGTTTACTCATTTTACCCTTACCGCGGTGAAAAATATTTTCCAAGGTTATTATTCACAATGGAAAAAATAAAAGGTACCTATTTACCAAATTTGATCATACTAATTATAAATATGGATTCCATTTTTTATGATTCAATTAATATAATTAGTATAATGTAGTTTTAAATAAAACTCATAAAACGTGATGAAAAGAAGTTTTTTAGAAAAAATGTTTTCTGAAGTATAAAAAGTTTAATAACAAAATAAAAAATAAAATTAATTTCAATGTACATAATGAGATTATTAATAATATAAATATAGTAATTTTAATTTTAAAATAATTTTAAAATAAAATGGAACTTTGAAATTCTTTAAATGAAAATACACTTTTCAATTAGAATTAGTATTTTCACTATTCATTAAAAACTTAATCTTTTTAGAAAATTATAAAAAAATCACTCTAAGATAATTTTAGAATTGTTATTTCAAGAAATGAAGTTATTTTTTTTTCAAATATATTTTCTAAAATTGGTATAGTAAATTATATTCTTTTCTCACAAAAAAGCAATAAAAACAATTATCGAGGAAAAATGTATTTTTAAAGAATATAACAGATTTACTAAAAATATATTTAATTCCTTTAAATCCTTTATAAATATATTTTTCTTAAAATTTGGTTATTCATATTATTTTATCCAATTTAACATCTATGTTATAAAACTATACTATATTATAGTTCCTTTAGAGTTATGGTTATGTGTATCAAAAGAGATCAAAGATATTAAATTCATTTTAAGTGAAAAATATTGTAAAATATCCAGGTGTTACATTCTACCCCCATTAAAATTAATTTAACCCTAAAAATCCTATCACTTTGATATAGATAAGTGAGGATATATCTGTTTCTTAATATCCTCTGGTTCCCATGTAGTTTCATCAAATTTATGATTCCTCTCAAGAACTTTAAACATGCGAGTGGCCATGTTCTCCAACACTTTATCTCTAAGATCCTGAATTTCTACTGGTTTTTATTCATAGAAACAATAATTCTCTAATTGTATAACCTATGAGTTTAGTTCATGTAAAGGATCAGGAATGTACTTCATTAGGTGATTTATATAGAACACATCATGAACTTGAGGGAGGTTTGTGGAAGTGCCAAGAGATAAGAAACTATCCCTACTGTACTAAGAATAACGAAGGGGAAATATACCTATGGCTCAGATTTTCCTTCTTTTTGAATATAATAAACTTCTTCCAAGGAAAAATTAATAGTAATACGTTGTCACCAACTTTTAATTCCATATTTCACTGATGATTTTCAACATAACTTTTGCACTAAATCTGATCTGCCTTGATGTGTTGTTGAATGACCTAACTTTAATTTTAATTTCCTTTACTAGATCAAGTCCCAATAGATTTTATTCTCCAAATTAATCACAAAAGATTGTATTTTTACACTTCATTCTGTATACAGATTCATAAATAACCATTGGAATTCTTTAGTAAAATATATTACTCTAAGAAATCTAGACTTGATAAAGGTGTTGATCCTAACCACATTTGAAATCCATAGAACAAGACCCAAAAATATATTGAAGGATTTTAATGGTTCACTTAGAATTAATATCTTACTAAGGATTATAATAAGTGTAAAAACAAAACTCTGAATCCAGATCTTGTCAAAGTCTTCTCAAGAACTTTATGGTAAACCTCAGATCCCGATCAGATATAGTAGAATGTGGTACCCCATGCCATATTATCAATTATATAATGTATATTTTGGAAATCTGGTTAAGAGAGAAATATTCTATAATAGTAATGTAGTGTGTTGAATTCTTAATTTGATCAACTATAACCCAAATAGAATCAGGAAATTTATATGATTTGGGGATTCTGACAAAAAAATACTAGGTTATGTTTCCAAATTTCCATTTTAGCATGGGAAATAGTTATAACATCCCCTTACAATTATGTATCTTATCCTTAACTTACTTACATACTATGAACTAAGATATATACTCTGCAATACTAATTTTCATACTATACCACCAGAAATACTCATTCTGATCTTTATATATCTTCATAATTATAGGAATCATAAAGAATAATAAACTATGAGATTTATCTAAAACCCCTTCTTCATGTATGGTATTGACAAAACACATAAATGGTTCATAAACTTTATCATTCCATCATAATCAAGGTTAAAATCAGCAACATTTCTCACTTTCTTTTACAACTCTACATCTTCCTTCCATTCCTCTTTAATCCTAACTCGAATAGATGGTTGAAAACTGATTTTAGAAAGATTGGATTTCTCCCCTTCCTTCAATATTTATAGATACATCCTTTGAAAATCCATATATATTAGATCTTTTGCGATCCTCATCATATATAATCTGTCAGGATCCTTTTTTCTCAGAGCATCTTCTTCCTTGTTCTCTTTCTTAGGGCGGTAATGTATTGAGAAATCATAATCATTAATCAACTTCAACCATCTTATCTAGAAAATATTCAAATATTTATGAGTGAATATATACTCAAAACTTTTATTATTAGTATACATGTCGCACCTTTCTCTATAAAGAAAATTCCTCTACATCTTTAATTAAAAAATAACCACATCTACCTCCAAATCATGAGTTGGATAATTTTTCTCATGAAACTTCAATTACCATGAGGCAAAAGCTATCACAATATCATTCTACATGAGGAATTATCCTATTAACTTATTCAATTTATAACTTAAGATCACAAACCCTTTTCCACTACAGGGTAGTGTAAGAATTATTGTACTGACTAACCTTCTCATCAATTCCTTGAAATTTTCCTCACATTCATCCATTAAAAAGAACATTTCCCCCTTCTGATTTAACTTGGTGAGTGGATTATAAATTCATGAGAAGTTCTTCATAAATCATAAATAATATATACCTAAACCAATAATACTATGGATCTTAATCATAGTTTTTGGTTTGGTCCAACATTAAATAACTTCCATCATTGATGGATCCACTGATATTACCTTGCTTGAGATTAGATTACCAAAAAAGGAAAACATTTATAGCCAAAATTCCCCTTATTAAAATTTTCATGTTTCTACTCCTTACTTAAGGTCTTTAGTATAATACTCAAGTGATATTCATGATATTATTTCTCTTAGAATATAAAAAATATCATCTATAAATATTACCCCAAATTGATCAAGGTAATCTCTAAAGACTATATTCATTAAATCCATGAAGATAGTGGGGGGAATTAACACAAAAAATGAAATCACTATAAATTCAATGTGTTTAAACCTCATATTAAAGACTATATTGTGAATGTATTAAATTTTGACCCCAAATTAATGGTATCCTGATAAAAAATAAATATTTTAAAAATATTGATCCCCTCTTAAATGATCAAAAAAATCACCAATATAGGGTAGATGATACCTTATCTTCATTATGATCTTTTTAATCTCCGTATAATCATTACAGATTCAAATTTTTCCATCTTTTATATTTACAAAATAAATAAGAGCACTCCATTGTGATAAAATCGAGTGTATAAATCCTTTATCAAGATTCTCCTAGAGTTTCTTTCTTAATTCCCATAACTCTATTAGGCCCATTATATAAGGAGTCTTTGAAATTGGTGTAGCACTAGGGATGAGTTATATTGAAAACTCAACTTCCCAATTTGTATGGGGAATAAGAAATTATTTTGGAAATACATCTAGAAACTCTCATACAATAATAATATCTTTGATGTTGATGTTCTACCCAATCATCTAAAATAACCACCCCTTTTTAATTAGAATCAAGACCCATACAATGGATGTAATTTACATTGGATGTTAATGTTGGATCATCATATCAAATGTGAATTCCATTCCTTGGAAATTGATTTTGGATTTCTATAAATAATGAAAACCCATTCCTTATATAACATCAAATTCAACTAGAGGGATAGTAATGAGATTTGCAAGAATCATATTCCTAC
Source organism: Viscum album (assembly GCA_963277665.1). Classification (NCBI taxonomy): domain Eukaryota; kingdom Viridiplantae; phylum Streptophyta; class Magnoliopsida; order Santalales; family Viscaceae; genus Viscum; species Viscum album. The sequence continues at coordinate 600,589,063 of OY728155.1, read as the reverse complement.
AAAATTCAATCAATGAATAATAACATACTTGAGATACGATAATTGAACCATTAATATTTTTCACTGATAATTCAAAATCTTATTTTTGAGGTTATATTATGAAAACCTTAAAAAATTCTTTAGGTATAAAGGATTTGGTAAATCCAGAATCAAATAAGATATTATTAGTTCTAGAGTTGGTAAGTGTACCATTAACTAATTCCTTATCGTACTGCTCATTAGAAATAGTGATCATGTGAGATTTTCTTTTTTCTCTCTCTAGTATTAAGTGGTTTCTGACATTGACCATATTCATTAACCTCATATTTGAGCACTGGATACTATAATTCCCATTCTCCTTGCATTTGAAGCATTGAAGTATGGGTGGTTCATTATGTGGTGCTTTTCATCCATCATTATCTAACTTCTTCTTCATATTAATTTATATTTTTATTTCATGATGACCATAATTTATACACATAAAACATGTAACTATTACTTTAAGAAAATTTCTTCCTTGTTTACTTCCATACTTTTATCATGAAGGAATGTTCATCTTCTTCTTTCTATGGTTTTTATTAAAATTTACTTTGAATTCCATGTTTCTTTTATTATCAAAACCATGAAATTTATAGGTAACTATAATATCTATATCTACCTTGATAGCACATCAAATGATTTATTCATAGATACTGAAGTCTCTTATGGCTAACACCCTTCATATAAATTCATTTAATCCACTAAATAATCAGCCAATCTTACTTTCAAGTTGGTTGATAATACCACAAGCACACCTTGAATGTCCTATAAAATTTACTATGTAGGTACTAATGGATTAACTATCCTTCAACTTTAGGTCAAGGAATTTGTTATCCATTTTCATATGAAGAGTATGATGAAATTACTTATTAAAAAATAATCTTTTAAACTCATCCCATTCCAGGGAGTAAATTTCTTCTTATTTTCTTATGTTCTTGTTAGAAGTCCACCATTGATCTGGTTCGCCTTACAGATGATAGAAAACCAAAATATTTTTTTTATGTTCAAAATAATAGAGAATAAAAAATATTTTTTATTAGTACTCATCCATTTATCAACAACTAGAATATTACCAAATTTATTAAAAGAATGTGGGGTTTCATGATGAAGGACTCAACAAAACATTGTTCCCTCATCTTTTAGAATTTGAGTATGATTCATGCATTGAGAAAGTTTTTTAAGGATATAAATGAGATTTTTTATTCCATATTCCATAATATGTTTTATCAGGAGGAAAATAATTTCATTTCTATCACATTTAGAATGAACATGGTTCCTTTGGGTTTTATCCATTGATGAAAACAAAAAATAATAGCGTGAGATACAATAATAATAATGGTAAATCACATAATCATTAAAAATCACTTATAATATATCTAAATAATGAAACATTATCTTTAATATATAGAACCTTAGGTTTACCCTAGGTCATTTATGTTCATAATATATTAAAATCCTTCATAATGGTTTAAAAATAAAATGTAATTTAACAAAATCATATCTCTTGAGAGTGTCAAACTAGTTGTGCAGTAATGACACACTCATCATGCACCATAATGATGTATGAGATACACTCAACTAACTCTTTTTAGTTTTATTAACCCTATATGCATTTGTTCCTCAACCAATTCCACTTTTAGTATCTTTAAATAGATGTTTTTCTTGGAAAACCACACTCATTTCTTCCCCATAATATAATAAGTTCACATATACATAGGATTATCTTAAGGGTTATCACTAAAGTTTTATCATCCTAATTTATAAAGGTAAATAAACCTTTATTTGATACCAAATATAGAGACCTATACTTTTCATACATTGAAATTACATCTTAAAAGATGAATATCCATTACACAAAATTATGATCCATGCCATAATCATACAAGTTTATTGTATTTGGTACTTGGATTCACAAAAAACTAGTTCTTAAGTGATCTGTATTATTACTTAATGAGTTCTTTATAACTAACACCCTTCTTAGACATATCATACATAAAATATTTCTTCATAACCTGGGGAAAGGAAACATAATAAAGGTTGATCTTAGATGCTCAATAAGGGTAAGAAAGGGATAAATCAATGATCACTTAAACATAACATGAGAATAATGGTATGAGAAAATGATCTTAACATTTCAAAACCATACCCTAAATATCATTGATCATAATATTGATTCATGGATAAATATTTCTAGTTCATAAGACCTAAATTATAATAGAGTCAAAGAAAATGATCCATGAGAGAATAACACTGGCATAACACATATGTTTGTGGAATACACATAATCATATAAAATAATTTCCATATTCAAGGATTATTAGAAATACTATCATAGTGTATTGTGTTCTATCCCTATTTAATCATACCCTTAGTCAATGTTAACTCCCAATAATATCATAGTGGATATAGTACCTTACTGAGCTCGGTTTACTCCCCATTCCAGTCCTTATTATTTCATGAGATATCCACCTTTACAAGATACATTTGAGAGATATATAATTCTAATACCACCCATAAAATAACCATGATCCATTCATATTTGTTCCAAAATATCACAAAATATTCATCATATATCATAACCCATTAAAAAAAAATAGTTTTCATAAACATTTTAAACAATTCATCATGATGTAACTGGTGGTAAATAAATGGTTTTAATAAAACTCTCATCATCATAGTCATAATCCATCTAGATAAAGGAAATGGATGATATCATTTGATTATATCACTAGCAAAGCTTAGGTAACATCAAAATATATAATCTTAGATGAAAATGACTTTAAAAGTTCACACAGAACATTCCTTGAGAAAAATGAAATTTTAATATTGTAATTATATTTTAAAATATTAAAAATTTCCAAAAAAAATAGAAAACATTTATTTTAAAATAACCTTGTAAACACATAGAATAATTTTAAAATCATTGAGTGATAATGACTATGGGAAACATTATTCATGTTTTGTATGTTAAAAATGAATATTCCTTTCACATTTTTGGTAAAAAGTCAAAATTACCTCATTCAGAAAATGACAAGAATATTTATTTTATATTTAAAAAAAATAAACAATGGATACAATTTAATATAAACAATAAAATAAGAATATAAAAAATATTATTAAAAACATGGATATGAAAGAAAAAATAATTTTTACAAAAGAGAGAAATAATGTCAGATTTCCTTAAAACATTATTTCGATCTATTGAGTTATTAGAGAGAGGAAAATGAAATGAAAACATTTAATTTACAAAAATTACTATAGGATAATAAAATTCATAAGAATATTGAGAGATTGGTTATAAAATTTCATCACTAGAAACTTAATCATAAAGAACCCTAATAAACATTGAGGTTGCAGCCTAAATCCCTTATCTCAAGTTTGACTTGCTTGAAAATTGATTTATCCTTCTATATACTAAATTTAAATTTATTATAATTTTATAATAGGGTCATATACATACGTAAAATATCATATATGATCCAATTATAACATTTAAACACCCATTATTAATAATTATTTATCAAAATCTTCATTTCTAGGTGTTAACTTTTCTATTTTTCATGAGAATTTTGATTTGGTAGTTTGGGTATTTGTACTTCAATCCTGGTTACATTATAATATCTTGGACTTGGATTCCACTGAATAGTTCCCCAAGCTCAGTTTTCCATATGGTTTCATGAGTATCTCTCTAAATTCCAAAGGTTGTTTACTAGCAGCGTGGTCCTAGGGCATGTCTATGGGGAGACTATGGCCTCTTATAAAAGTGTAACATTGTGAAAATATTATACATATCAATAAGAGATATAGTAAATCAATCAATTAATATATTAAAATCTAGAAGGTAGATATATATAACAATCCCTGAAGTAATCTCAACTACAATTATGAACATGTGATGTATCTAAAAAGCAACCAAAATAGGTAAACATAAATCCAATACAATACATGTAAAAAATTACAATAAGAACAAAAAGTTTTATCATTGAATAACATCATGAGCCTCATCTTGGTTCCATGCTCTCCTTCTCATATGCATGGAACAAATTCAAACATCTAACTACATGAACATGCCCCAATCCCTACATGCATCTAGATAGTTTGTTCGAGTACCCAACGACAGCCCAAACAAGGTGAGAGATACAATCCAAACATGTCACTACCCATGGTGTCTATAAAAAATCATTTTTGTGCAATATAAGCTAAATAAAAGTGAAAGGTGTATATAAGATATGATATTAATACAAGTTAAATGCCTATGGAAAAAGTAATATTTATAAAGTGATACTGTCAATCCAAAAAAGGCTCCCTGCAAAACAAGGGTCAATATACTCTAACAAGGAAGATTCAAAGAAACATAAATAAACACCATGACCATACGGTAAACATAGTACATCTCATAACATCCAAAAACACACCATATAACTTGTATCCATTTCAACCCCGACAACACTTTATAACCAAAAGTGTCAAAAAAATGTGGCTAAGACATATAATCATGCATGTATCATTTAACAGGGAAAAGGCATAAAATCATAATTTCCAGACCCGATGGGGATAGATCCAACGTATAGTAAACCAATGAATCTTTTTTGAGTCTAAGGAGAATCTCAATGTAAACTTAGTTAGACTTGAGTTGGGGTCTAAGGAGAATGTCTACTGACCATGTCTAATACAATCCCAACTAAAAATAATCCAAGGGGTAGAAGGGCCCGAGGAATCCCATAGAATCAGAATCCAAGGATAATATAGGTGCAAGGAATTCTCTTCTACAATCATTACCCATAGTGTAACACACCCATGGCATACTTTAAAAACATTCATCATTCAATTTAATTACCAATTCATACCATGATTTAACCACTCATTTCCATAATATCTAAATAAACCAGTCATGCAATTCAATCAAAAAATATCATGTTAACACAAGGAAATAGAGTAAAACCATATCATATTCAACTAATTCAAACCAATTTTTTAAATAGGCATCCTCTAACTAGGGAAACACTAAATCACGCCATGGGTTCTTTAATAAGGTATAAGAAAAGGAAAGGACAATCACATGGAACACCCCATGGGTGGCCATGGTTGGGGAAGTAACCTCCAACATAGATAATAGAACTAAAGGGAATACCTAACATGTTCCATTTCATTTAATCCAATTATTAAATTAATTATCAAGGCACCACTGGATAGTACGTTGGGTGGAACAATGGAAACTAGCTCTATAAAGCATCTAACCATTCTGAAAAAGTATAAACCACCTACCATAGGTCCATAATATATTTGTTATCTAGTATCGATCTATGATTTGGATTAGATTAGAAGAAAAACGAATAATGGATGAAAATTCTGAAAATAGGGAATATTAGTTTACTTTTATATAGTGCATCCAATACCATGTGAAATGAAGAATGAAATAAGAGGATCATAATAGTTACCAGGGTGAATCCAACAAGATGAACGAATTCTAATTCCAAGTATGGATCAAGGAATAGGTTAAGAAGATATTATTTTTCCTTCAAAGTATATAAAAAAGTCCCATGGATTTCTTATGGAGGTAAAATATATAAGGTTTTTGGTTAAATATATTTTTAAGGGGAAAATGGTAATTTTCCTAAAATTTCTTGGGCCACATGGTTTGGCTGCACGGTTGGCCAAACCATGTTCCCACTACTATGATAAGGGTGAACCTGCACAATTACTGTGCATAGTTTGACTAACTATGCACAAAATATTCATTTTGGATATACTAAAAGTTGTAGATTCCCCACATGGGCATTAACCTCCATCCGCATGATTTCCTCAAACTACGCTGCCTATAGCACCCCACTATCCAGCCTTGCACATTTAGGAGTAACCATATGGCCTGAACTGAACTGTTTCTACTAACTTTATGGCCTATCCTATTTTTCCAAAAAGATAGGCTCCAAGATCCAAACAAGCTCCGAACACCCCTGATAACCCATGACCTCATGGGTATTCACATTAGGCCATAATTAATCTTTTAAATAAAAAAAAGATCCATACCTCATATTAAAACTCAGGATCTTACAATCTTCCCCCCTTAAAGTAGTTTTCTCTGAATTTCACTCTCAAGGGTGGTTAAGAATAAATTGAGAATAACTCCGACCACTAAGCATGTACATCAGCCTCCTTCTCCCAAGTATCATCTTGTAAATGGTCATGCTACCATAGCACCCGTACTTGATGAACTGACCAACTTCAGAGAACCTTCATGATTCTATCAATGATATAAATAGGATACTCTTAAAAGGACACATCTTCCTATAACTCAACCTCCCAAGATGAAAAGCATTATATAGGTCTTAATGATAATAAATCAAGTGAGATATGTGGAAGACTTCATGCATGGATCGATACCTCTAAGTTAACTACAACCGATAGGATACCAAAACGACTCTACCTAGAATCTTGAATGACATGGCATATTGTGGTGAAAGATTTCCATATCTATCGATTCTTATATTTCCCATACTTTATGAGAAACATAAAAATACACTATCCTTAACAATTAACACTAGAGTTCATCGACGACAATTATCATAATATATTTTTTTCAATACTATGTAGTAGCCATCCAATTCTGAATGAACTGGACATGCTCAAAAGTCTCCTGCATGAGACATGATCCCCGTAAAGATGCCTCGCCTGCCTCTAACCAGAACAAGGATGATAAGAATGAACTACCATAAAAATCATCATATGGTGCTACATGCATTATCTCTTGATATCTGTTATTGTATGAGAAATAAATAAGCAGTATATGACTCTCCCAAGAAACCCCAAAATCTAGGACACATGCTCACAACTTGTCATCAGGCACCTGTATCACATGATCTAACAGACCATCAGTATAATGATGGTATGACATGATTAGAAGAACTTGTGTACCAATGTCCCTACACAAACTCTTCCAGAAACAAGACATAAACAAGGATTCCCTATTGAAATGATAGTTTGAGGGACCCCATAAAGTCATACTATCTCATGGATATAAAACTTGCAAATCTCATCCACACTAAAGGTATCCTTGATCAGAAGAAAATGGAAAACCTTTGTGAGCCTGTAAAAAACAATCCACACAACATCACTACCTCGATGTGACCTTGGTAATCCAATCATGAAATCCATCGCATCATCATCCCATTTCCACTCGTGAATTGGTAACTATGGTAAATTTATGGATGGTCACTGATATTCTTCCTTCACATGATGATAGGTGCAATATCTAATAACAAAACCAGCAACCTCACATTTTATACTTGAACACTAGTACTATCAACGTAAATCTAGATACATATTGGTAACACTAGGATGGACTAATCAAATCAAGGAATGAAACTCCTGTATCAGATCCTCATGTATGTTTGTTGAAACCCAAACATGACCATGTATACACATGATCTCATCCTCACCCACAATATAAACAGGAGGTGGATCCTTACCTTCCACACTCTCCCTTAGAAATAGGACCTCTTAATATGATATTTTCCTCATCCTCAGTCTATATAGTAGGGTAGAGGTCATAACTAAGGATGGAAGATAAGTCTGTCCCTAACCATCCTACACCTCCAAGTAAATCTCAGAGAAAAGTGCATAAGCTACCAATCACTATTATCCTGTTGAACTACATGTATCTAAGTCCTCCCGCTCAATGAATCAACCAATACTTTGCCTTTCCCAATATTATAGGAAAGCTCTATGTCAAAATACTGCAGGTACTCAACATAACTTTGCTATATCGGACTCATATCACAATGTATAAATATATACCTGAGTTTTTTGTGGTTTGTGTACAACCTAAAATGCTCTCCCAGTAAATAGTGTCTCCAAAAGTGCAACACATGAAAAAATAATACTTGATCAAGACATTACATCAGGAAATTACTCTCATGTGGCCATAGCTTCCAAGACCCAAACGCCACGACTCTACCCCTTGAATCAACACTGCTCATAGCCTAATAAATGATACATCACAATACACAGTGTAACATCTTCCATGTTCTGAAAGAATCATGACTAATGCTGAAGTCAATCTCCATTTCATCTATTGAAAATCTATCTCACAGGTATCTAACAACACAAACTACACACCCTTCTTAGTAAATCCCATTAATGGCGATGTCAAGCATGAGAAGTCTTATATGAAACACTTGTGATATCCATATTTCCCCAAGAAACACTGAATATCAAAGATGTTTTTGGGATTCTCCTAGGAAACTATAACTCTCACCTTCTCTAGATCAACTGATACTCTTTTATATGAGATAATGTGACCCACGAAGTGAATCTTATCCATCAAGAAGTGGAATTTTGTGAGATTAACATATAAATAATTATCTCTCAATGTATCAAAAATGATCTCATGATATTTGGCATGGTCATTTTAATTGTGAGTATTCACCAAGATATCATCCATGAAAAACACCAAAAATTAATCTATATAAGGAAGGAAGAATCAGGTTAACAACACCATGAAAACTGCTGGAGCATTCGTGAGACCGAACGGCATAACTAGATACTCATATAGACCATACCTTATACAAAAGCTATAAGAAGTATGTCTAAAGGTCGAACATGCACCTAGTGATATCCCGAACTCAAATCAATTTTTGAGAACAACCAAGGTCCTTGAAGCTGATCAAATAGGTCATCTATCCATGATAAGGGATACTAGTTATTAACTATTAACTGGTTCAATTTTAAGTAATACACACATATCCAAAGGTCATGATACACCTATTTTAAAAAAAAGGATTGGATAAAAACATGGAAAAGTACTGAGTCTAATAAATGTATTTGCCTCTAAATCCTCTAATTACCTCTTGAGAACCTGATACTCCATCATAGTCATCCTGTAAGAAGGAATGGACACTATTGTAGATCCTAGAACTATACATATAGAGAAATACACCTATATCTCATTAGGTAAACAAGAAAAGTTGTCTAGGAACACATCCCTTAAATGATCAACCATCAGAGGAAAGTTTTCTTGATGCACACCCTGACCATCCTGATTCAAACTAGCTATCTGGGATTCCATCCTACCTAGCCCATGATTCTTTGGTCCATATCAAATCTCCTATACATCCCATTCACCCTTGTGAATATAAAATCTAACCTTTAGTGATGTGAAGGTCACCCTCAGATGATAGAAATCAACAGGAGATCAATAAGAAACTAACCGTTCCATGTTGAGTATGATGTGAAACCCTATCATATCATGGAAAAAAGGTTCTATAGGAAGTGACACTCTCCAAAATCAAGGGGGAACTCCCTACACTAATTTACATCCCCTGTCTTGAACCCCAACAGAGTGTTAATCATCATGACACCCTCAGAGGAATGAACAAAAAGCCCAAGGTTTTCCACTATATGTATAGATATGAAACAATGTGATTCACCTATATAAAAAAGATTAGATACAAGTGTTTAGGCTAATAAGACCATAACTATCACTATTGATGGTCCAACACCCTTATCCTAGGCTGTAGGATGTACAAAATATGTAAAGAATGAACCATGGCCTAGTGGCATAACCTCAATGCCCAAAGGAAACCCACTCTACTGTCTAGGTGGAACTGGTGAATGGATTCCTCAGTCATAGACACCACCTTGGCATGACTGACCGGTACTACTCCAACTACCAGCTTGATGTGGAGCTATGAAACCTACTCCCAAACCTTGTGTCAGATCTTACCCCTACCACTCACTTCTGGGGGGGGGGGTCCTATAGAAACATTGCACGTGGCCCTTCTTTCTAAAATCTTGGCACTATTCTAGGTCATGACTGCACTGTTACCTCATGTGTCCCCATCTTCCACACAGATTATAGAAAACTAAACTACCAACACTATCTTACTTGATGGTACTCATCTAATGGGAAGCCTCAAAACAATGATTCCTTCCTAAAGACACTAAACCACTAGGTCATGATACTATATATCTTTGTTATATTACCCCATTTTCCCTCAGTTTTCTCTTTGTATTTATCACCAGATTTACTATATCAGTAATAGAGTTAAATCTAAACATTTTTACCTGAAATTAAATAGCATTCCGATGACCTTCCTAAAATCTATCCACCCTCAATAATTCATCAGCAAGGTACTTCGGTGAAAACAATGTAGTTATGTAAAGCATGAAAAGTACTCCATAACCATCATAGTTCCCTACTACAGACACATAAACTCACTAGCCTGATCTGCCCTTAGAGTCTCGGGGTAAAAGTGTTCAAAGAACTTGTTTTGGAAATCATCCCAAAGCATATCTCGCATCATATCATCCTGGTTCAAAACATCCCACTAACACTTTTATTCCCCTAAAACCATATAATTCATGAGCATAAATATGGTTTCTGGAGGTATCTCTGGATACTCGAAGATCAATAGAGTAATATCAAGCCACATATTAGTATCTTATGGACCAGTATCCACTGAAAATTTGGGAGGATGCTATTGCTAGAATTCCCACATTGGTTTTTCCATAAATTAGGCAAGTAGTTGTGCTCTCTGAAAAGTCTTCTTGAAGAGAAAAACCCTATTGTAGAAATGTTCCTCAACACCTTTGTCTAGGAGAATAGATGGTTCCAAAAACGGCGCTATAGGAGGATCCACTAGTAGACCATGTCCCCCCACCTATGAAGCATGGTCGTCGCCACCCCCTATATTACGACAGGTTATCTTTGTGGTTTCATGATTATAAAATTCCAAATGAACACGTTAGAAAAGATTGATATCAAATTTCACATCTAAAAGTGTAAGATAGGTTAAAACCTTCTTATAAATATGCCATACCACATAGTATTCTCCTAAATCCATGACTGTATAAGAAGAACAATCATAAAAGTCTCTAAAGACACTGCCTAAAACCTACTCAAAAGTCAGGTCAAGGTCGAGTCTCTATTTTCCCAAGTTGAATTTCCATTTAATTTTCATATTCATTTTAGATTTCATTTTAAATGGTTGAAAAAAATGGTTCACCACTTATGATCCATAAGGTCCCACACACCTTATGAATTGAAATATGGAATCCACATAATCCACACCATAACATGTTTCATTCCATGTAACTCATGAGCCATGACTCAATTTACCACAATTGGATTCTTTTAGTGTCTGTTGTAGCCCAATCAGAAAAATACTACTTAGGTTACAAAATGAACTCTATGTACCAATAATGGTTCCAAATTCCTTACACAGAATATTTATCAAATCAGTAGGTCTATCTATCATGTCACATATCAAATCATCACGAAAAAATCAATCCACCCTATATGGCATGTCATAATGAATGGAATGTGAATCCTATAAAGTTCCCAAAATGATGCATAAGAGGGAATACCATCATCATATTAGGTTGAAACAAAATAAAACCCACAATCATATCAATAATCACATCACAATTCAAGTAAATCACATAACTATAGAATTAAATAAACTATAATAATCAAAATCTATAAAATGAAAATTTCCATTTAAGGAAATTTGTTTTTTTCTCATACATGGATTAGATACTCCTAAGAAAATATAATTAAAAATTACCAATTCATCCTAATCCCATTTCTATTATCTCAAAATAATAAAGCAGAAAATAAAGGACCTTATACCACTTTGTAATGTCATAGACCTGAATACCATTGAATAGTGCCTTGAGCCCTGTTGGCCACATGTCCTCAAGCACATCTCCCTAATTCCATAGGCTATCGACTAGAAGCAAGGGCCTTGGGTGTGTCTATGTGTAGACTATTCCCTCTTATAAGGGTGTAACACATTATTGGAAATAACACAAATAAATAGAAAAAGTAGTAAATAAATCATAGAATAAATGAACATCCATAAGATAGATATATATAACAATTCCTGAAGTAATCTCATATACAATGAGGAAAATGTCGTGTAACTATAAAGAATCCAAAATCAGTATACATATATCTAGTACAATACATGTAACCAAATTCTAAAAAGTCCAAAAAGTGATATCACTAAATAGTATCACAAGCCTCAACTTAGTCCTATGCCTCCTACTTTGAATCATGGAAAAAAGTCAAGCATCAAACTGTGGGCACTTGTCCTAATCCCTACTGGCAGCCATATAGTCTGTTCGGGTACCCAAAAATGGCCCAAAATGGGTGTGAGATACAATCCATATAGTTCAACATCCTCGGTGTTTATAAAAAATACTAGATTTTAACATAAGATAAATAAAATTGAAAGTTATATAGTAGATATTATAATAATACAAGTAAAATTACCCGAAAAAAAGTAATAGAAAAAACGTGACACTATGAAGCCAAACTAGGCTCCCTGTTAAACAAGGGTTAAGATACACTAACAAGGAAACTGCAAAGTAATATAAATAAACACCCAAACCATTCTATATACATATTTTATCTCATAACATCCACAACCACACCATATAACCTATATCCATGCCAACGATGGATATACCATATAACCAGAAGTTTCAAAACAATCACGGGTGATCCGTATAATCATGCATGTATCATTTACCACAACCAAGATATAAAATCTAAAATTTCATACCCCAAAAGGGTGAATCCAAGTATAGGCGACCAAGGAATCCACGTTAAGTCCCATAAGAATATCGTTGGAATGTCATATTAGCTTGAATTGGAGTCCAAGGAGCATGTCTACCGACCATGTCCACTGTGAGCCCAACCAAACCAGATCCAAGGGGTAGTAAGGCCCTAGGCATCCCATGGAATCATAATCTAAGGATTATACAGGTCCAAGGAATTATATACTGTTATCATGAGCCATGGTGTAGCACACCAATGGATTCATTTGAAAACATTCATCATTCAATTCAATTACCGATTCGTACCATGAGTTTATCAACTCATTTACACAATTTCTAAATAAACCATTCAAGAAATTCAATCAAGAAACATCATGTTAAAATAGGTCAAGGGAGGCACAAAATATTCTATTCAACCAATTTAAATATAATAATTTATTAACAAACTTCCTCTAACTAGGAAATCACTAACTCACCCCATGGTGGAATAATAAGGTATAGGAAAAGGCAAGGGAAATCACATGGAACATCCCATGGGTGGCCTTGGTTGGGGTAACAACCTCTAACACATCTCTAGGAAATAAAGGGAATCCCAAACATCTTCCATTTCAATTAATTAAATTATTAAATTAATTATCAGGGTGATATTGAAATGTTCTATGGGTGGAACAATGAAAACTATCTCTATAAATCAACTAACCATTCAGAAAAAGTATAGAACACCTACTGTAGGTCTAAAGAGGAGTGGTCATCCAGTATCAATCTCTAATTCTTATCAGATTGGAAGAAAAATGACAAAAAAATGAATGTATTGAAAATATGGCATATTATGTCCTTTTTAAATAGTGTATCTGATACCAAGTCAAATAAATAATGTCATAAGAGGATCATATTACTTAATGACATGAATATAATGAGACGAATGACTCATGATTTCAAGTCCAAAATGAGCATCGGGATCAAAAGATATTATTTTTTCCTTCAAAGTATCACCAAAAGTTCCACAACTTTCAAAGGGAGATAAGAAATATGGTTTTAGGTTAAATAGGTTTTTAATGGTAATAGTAATTTTCCCAAAATTTCATAGACTGCACGGTTTGACCACATGGTTGGCCAAATCACGTGCCAATTGTGTACCCACTACTATGCTAAGGGGGTTCCCACATGGTTACTTTGAATAGTTTGACTAACCATGCATATTACATGAATTTTTTCTCTAATAAAAATTGCAGATACCCCACATGGGTGTGAAACTCCATCCACACAGTTTCCTCAAACTTTACAACATGTAGCACCCCACTTTCCAGCCTCGCACGGTTAGGAGAATCCATGAAACCTGACCCACACAGTTTATAAAAATCATGATACCTTACTATTTTTTTAAAATAATATTGGTTCCTGGCTCTGAATAATCCCCATAAACCCATGATACCCCCATAAAATAAAGGGTATTCACATTAGGTCGTAATTAATCATTTAAACCCAAAACAAAAAGATCCATACCTCATACGAAAACTTGGGATCTTACATAAATATTATAAATAATCATATTCATGATATAAATATCATATATATTCATTATATATATATATATATATAGTATACCATGGAAGGTTGAGATATAAAAAATAATTATACCATTTATGAAGATGGTAGGCCGTACAAACGCATGGACGTTGTTTTCACTTTTTGAGGGATGGAAATGAAGAGAGATAAATTATAATTCACCTTTAAAAAATAATAATAATATCATAAATTACACATATATTTATTAAATCCATTATTATAAGAATAAAAATAAATTGGTGATGAAAAACAAATTGCATTGCTACGTGGAGATGATAAGCCATACATATGCACAAGAAATGTTTTCACTTTCTATATGATGGAAAAAAGGTGGATATTGTTTTTTACATCATCATAATGACAATTAATGATATAAAATATATTGAATTAATTATTTTATAATTAATACCATGGATTTATATTAGGTTTAATAAGAAATTAAATTGAAAATGATCGCTTAAGATTTATACGTATTCATTGAGAAACCAATTTTGTATTACTAATTATGCCTCGAAATAATGGTACTTTAGAAATAAAAGAAGCTCTAGGATGTGGTTAAGTGATATATGAAGGTATTATTTTATATATTGGATGATATAGAAGTCTCAAAAGGCATGAGGAATAAAGGAGAAGAGGTTCCCTTTTTAAAGTGATTGGAGGGGAACTCTTGGAATTACTTAAATTATTAAATTAATATAAAATAGTTTTCAGGTCCAAATGTCCCAAAATTGATGTATTTTTAATATAGGATGAGGATTATTTGAAATAATATCATCCAATAAATTTTGGAAAATATTATTTTTGACGTTTTAACCCTCATTTATTAGTATTAATCCCCCATTTAACATTTTAAAAATTATTATAATATCAAAGTTTTCTACTCTTTAAGGGTCAATAATGTAACCATAAAAGGAAATGTGACAGATAAATAGACCATGGTTGATTGTTTCAACCATATCCTATTCACTTGTCTGAAGATATGATTTTTATGAAATTAAAATATTTTGATAAAATATTGTTTATTATAAAATATCATTATTTTCATTTTTTGAACTATTCCTTTACTTTGACTTTAAAGTAATCAAGATACTAAGGAATTCAAATATAAACCTTTTAAACATTTCTAATATGTTTTATGTGCCTAAACAATTTTTGGAACATAATAATTCACCTAAATTATATTAATTTTTATATTTATAAAATAATTTACTTTCTTTTTCTATTAATTTAATAACCAATGTGTAAGTGTTTAAAGTAATTATTCAATAATTATAAATTAAAAATAAATTACCATGATAAAAAAATAATTTATCTTTAAAATAGACATTTATTATAGGACCTAATCTCTTTTTATTCTTCTGATAAAATATTTGAGTTATTAAATTCAAGAGAGTGGAATTTTTTATTTATCATTTTCTTAAATAATATAATGGTCATAATTATGTCATCCCACCTTTTTAATACATAAATTTTCATTACATTTCACAAATAGAGGATCTTTTAAAGTTTAGTTTTTTGAAAAAAAGATACATAATACATGAAAACATAAAAAATTATTCTAATCCACTTGAAAGGATTCTTAAAAGGTTCATCCTAAGTATATTTACTATATCTCATAACATGGGGACATACATAAAAGGAAAGGGTGAGCATAAGGCCTAGTAATGGAAAGTAAGAGGAAACAATTTACATGTGATCCTGAGGAATATCAATAAGAACATGAGGAATATCATTATAGAAGAAACAAGAGAACATGAGAAATGTTATAAATAAAATAACATGAATCATAAATTGGATATGTGGATAAAAAATTTAATTTAGACATTTATAAGAATATCACCAAGGTTAATCACCAAGGTGTTATAAAAATAACCAATGTTATTTACCAAGGTATCATATGAAATGTCATCTCTAGAGATTACATTTTTTACCCAATGAATTGAAGAAAAATAAGGGTTAACCCTTCATATGTATTAATATTCTTGTGATACACATATATCATACTAAATAATTTCATAAATAAACCACGGATAATAAAACAAAATGGGTTTTAAATCAAAATCACAGAGTTTTGAAAGCGCTAAACAAATGATCATTATGTCATTTTTGACGCATGGAAAGGGAATGTGGGTTTTATGTATGTTTATTAAAGAATAAAATAAATAATTTTTACATATTTTTTAATAACACTATAAAATAAATAGGCTTGGGTATTCATAAAATAAAATAAATGATAATTATTTAAGGGGAAGAGAGAAATCTTGAGAAGTAAATTTCGTAGCATAATATGTATAAAATTTGTTTTCAGAAAAGGGTAAAAAGAGAGGGGAAAGTGGTATCCCATTGATAAAAAATAATTTTTAAGTAATGGAATGAATAAAAATAAATAAGATAGAGTTACCAGAACATTCAGAAGATATATACAAAAAAGGTTTTTGAAATGAAGAGAAAAGAAGGATATTTCCCTTACATAGAAAAGTAACTCCTAAAATAGGAGAATTGGGACCTTGGGGGATTGAGGAAACCTTGGGAGGAATCCTTGTGAGCTTAAAATATCATAGATTCGTGGATGATGTTTTTTTAGTGAAAGGAAATGAAAAAATGGGAGGGTATTTATAGTAAAGGTGGGTGTTTTGTTTATTAATTTCCAAATATAGGCCTCAGAAACATAGGTTGTGTAAAATGAAAAACCATGGGATTCCACATGGTATTTTCCCATGGTATTGGACACATAGAAAATATTTTATGTTATTTTAATCCAAAATATTCTTCCATCATTTTATATTACTTATTTTTCCAATGAATATTAATGTTAACTCAAAATAACATTTTTAAAGTTAAAGTTTCTATTATAGAATTTGGAAGGTGAATTACAGATTTTGAAATTTATTTAAATATATTAAAATAAGTGATATTAATAAAATAAAATATTTTATGTTATGTACTATGATTAATTAGTTATTACATCATTAGGATATATTTATGAAGTCATTAAACATACAGAAAAACTCAAACTCTGTTTTTACTTTTCACGAAAAAATAAACTATTTTTGAAAATTCTCATAAATTCAAACTGAAGTAATTTTGACATTATAATTTAAAAAATGATATTTATTTTATTATAATAATTCTCTAAATATTATAATTATAACGTTTTAATATAAAAATCCTTTTTTATTAAAAATAATAGCAGATTGAAAATGCATAGTAAAAGTTTTGACAGTTGAAAAATAAAATAGAATAATTTTATCATTTATATTTAAATAATTGTGTATCTACCATACTATTAAATTAAAATAAGTAGTATTCAAAATATATTAGTTTATTATATATATTTACATATTTTCTGGGGAGTGTGATTTCTGTCTGAAAAATCTTTTTATCAAATTCTATCTCAATTTTATTAAAAAAATATTCTTAAAATGTAATTGATGGAATTAAAATTTTATTTATACAATGGAATTAAAATTTCAGTAATTAGGTCCTTGAAACATAACACATTTTTACACCCAAATACTCCCTATGAGTAATGTGTGAAATGGTGGTAGTTTTATGGGGTTCCTCAGATAACATCGATTGAGTGGTAATCTTCACTAACTTGAACTTCTCCTATAAGAAATTTCATTCAAGAATCACTTATTGAAGATCAGATTGAGCTTGGTTTAGGGAGATCCCAAATGATGATACCACTATCCTAAGCTCCAACAGATAGGCTCCAAACATCACGACTCTACTGGTTGATCCCATCAACTCTTATTTCTGTATCAATTATCCTAGGCCAAATTTTACTTATAAAAATTAATTATGACGTTAAAATTATTATTAGGAGTATAGTTACCAATGGTAATATTGACCAAAAATCATATATGACCAACAACCATATAATAGTTGAATCTAGATGGTATTATTTCCCTTTATATTTACTTTATTATTAAATATATATGGTTTGTTGTGTAAAATAAAAATATAAAACACATTTTCAGGAAACAATTATTTTTAAAACAGTCTTGGTCATTACATTCTTCCCCCCCTTAATAAAATTTTCCCCAAAATTTAAACTCATTATCTCAGTTGAGAAACGTTTTGGGTACTTGTATCTCATTATTTCCTCAGGTTCCCACATCACTTATTATTATTTATGGTTCCTCCACAATACTTTGATGAGGTGGGTAGTCTTAGTGCATGAAACCTTGTCTCTATACTCCAAGATCTCCACCAAATGCTTCTCATAAGAGAGGTCATGTTATAGTTGTACCACTTTCGGATTTAGTACATGTGAAGGGTAAGGTATGTACTTTCTCAAGAGAGATAAATGGAATACATCATGAACTTAATCTAGATTTGAAAGAAGTGCAAAATTA
Organism: Viscum album; assembly: GCA_963277665.1. Classification (NCBI taxonomy): domain Eukaryota; kingdom Viridiplantae; phylum Streptophyta; class Magnoliopsida; order Santalales; family Viscaceae; genus Viscum; species Viscum album. The sequence goes on along the minus strand of OY728155.1, from coordinate 600,570,557 downwards.
TAGGCCACCACTGCTATGAAATCAATGATTTCATAGGGGATAATGTATATGGGGATAAGATTAACTTTAATCCAAAACCACATGAATCTATTTCAGGGTGAAATTGGAAGTAATACATTGTCTCCAACATCAAACTCAAAGTCCCTTTTATGGGTTTTAACATAACTCTTTTTCTGACTTTGAACAACCTTAATGTTTTGCTGGATAGAATTAACATTTCCTATCGTCTATATAAAAATACTAGGCCCAATAATCTTTCTCTCACTAAATTTATCCCAAAATTAGGGGTTCAAAATCACTTCCCATATAGCGCTTCATAAGATTCTATTTAAATACTTGAATGTAAGATGTTGTTGTATGAGAACTAAAAATATGGGAGATGTTAACCCCATCAACCTTTAAATTCCATTAAGCATGTTCTTAGCATATCCTCAGGTTTCTTAGTAGATCTTTCTAATTGGCCTTTAGTTTAGGGGTGATAGGCCATACTGAAATTCAATTCAATATTAAGATCATGTTGAAGACTTCTCCAAAATTGTTATGTGAACCTTGGATCATGATTAGAAATGATAGAAAGTGGAATTCCATCTAACCACACCACTTCCTTTACATAAATTTTGGGATGTTGGTCAAGAGACAAATATTCTCAAATAGCTGTGAAATGGGTAGTCTTGGTGAGACAATCCACTATAACCTGTATTGAATTGTTTGCTTCAGATGTTCTTGGGAGACCAATGGAAAATTCCATAGTGATGTTGTCCAACTTCCATATTTGTATGGGTAGTGGTTTTAATACCCATTTAGGAAGTTTTCTCTCTTCATTCACTTGTTTACACACCAATCACCTTATAGTGTAGTAAAAAATCTCTATTTTAATGTTATCCCACCAATAATGATCATAAAGGTCCCTATACATTTTTGTGCTTCCAGGATGAGATTGTAGAGTTATTTTCTTCATCCATAAACAAATTATTTTTTTTCTAAATAGATTGAACACATATCCCTGCATGAAATTTTAGTACACCTTCTTGATCAATATTGAACTAAAGAAACTTCACATTCTTTATATCCTGTATATTATTCTATAAAAAATGATATTATCTTTGAGTTTTCTTGATGTTATCTAGTAATTATGGTTGATAAATCATTTAGGATTAGTTTGATGATGTAACTTACCTCATGATTCCCATGTCAAAACTTACTAGGTCCTTAATCATTTGATACCCTTAAATCATCATCATTTCCAAAACAATAGGGTCTTTCCTACTTAATGCATTAGTAACATTATTTTCTCTTCTGGGTTGGTAATGAATTGAATAATCATAGTATTTAAGAAGTTCCAACCATCTCCAATGTCTCATGTTTAATTCATTTTTTCAGAAAATATACTTTAATATTTGGTGGTCTGTGTATATATCACATTTATCCCCATAAGGATATTGCCTCCATATCTTTAGATAAAAAACAACCACAATCAGCTCCTAGTCATGTATTAGAAAATTCTTCTCATGGGGATTTAATTTTTGAGATGCATAAGCAATTACATTGTCATTTTTCATGAGTACACAATGAATCCCTTACAAAGATGCATCACTAAAAATAATAAATCCTTCTTTGATAGAGGGTAGACTTCACACATGTATAATAACCAATATATTATTCAACTCTTGGAAACTTTCTTCACAATCCATTGTCTAGATGTACTTGGAAACTTTTCAAGTTAACTTAGTTAGTGGATTAGAAATTCATGATTTTTTTCACAAACATCCTATAATATCCTGATAAAACAATGGAACTATTAATATAAATTACTTTTGTAGGATGAGGCCACTCATCCACAACCTTTGTCTTGGTAGGGTCAACTGAGATTCCTTTATTGGTAACAATGTTACCTAAGAAATCAACTTATTGTAACCAAAATTCACATTTTTTGAACTTTCCAAATAGACTCTCCTTTCTCAAAGTTTTCAAAATAAAACTTATATGATCCCAATGCACCTCACGACTTTTATAACATATCAAAATATCATCAATAAAAATCACCACAACGTTATTAAGGTAGTCCTTAAAGACTCTATTAATCAAATCCATAAATTTAGAAGGAGCATTATTCTAGAAGAATGACATAACAACAAACTTGTAATTCCTATATATTGATTTGAAGGTAGTATTTGAAATATCTTCTTTATTAACCCTCAATTAATGATAACTAGATCCAAGATCAATCTTGGAGAAGAATTGATCCTCATGGAGCAGGTCAAATAAATCATCAATCCTAGGAAGAGGGTACTTGTTCTTCACCGTGATCCCATTAAGTTCTCTGTAATAAATGCAAAGACTCAATGATCCTTCCTTATTCTTTACAAGTAGAACAAGTTCTCCCCAAGGAGACACACTTGGTCGAATAAACACATTCTCCAAAAGATCTCGGATTTTTTTCTTTAATTCCTATGGCTCCACATTTTCCATTCTATAAGGGTCTTCGATATCAGCTTGGATCTAGGTATGATTTTAATGTATAACTCTACCTCTGTTTATGGGGGAGGTCCTGGTAATTCCTCAGTAAATATTTCAATATATTTTTTCATGATGGGGACATTTTATATTTTTATACATTCATTTCCATCATTATCTTCACAATTCATTTCCATAAAGAAGGTTATTGAAGGTGCTTCTAGACAAAGCATAGGATAAGATATATCTCTTTTGAAAAAACCTATATGTTGTCCATTCATGACTACTGAGATTACCTTTTCAATTCAGTTGATCTTAGTATTATACTTTGATATATAGTCCATCCCTTTTATGGTGTTGAATTCTAGCATGGTAATGACTACTAGATTTGTGATGAGATTTTGCACTCCAAAGTGAGTACTAGAGTTTCTATACACTATTAATGCTTAGATAATCCCTATAGGAGTATTGATAGATAAATCTACTTCTATAATTCCAAGTATTTATTCTAAATTATTTTTAAACTTATAGGAAATAAAGGAATCCATAAGACCAAAATCAGACAATGTACTTGATAGCACTGAGAGAACAATGAGAGTACCTCATTTGGAGCTTCAAGTTCAGCCATTGTGATATCAAATTCCCAAAATTTATCTCTTAACTTATGATGAGGATGATAGTGATTCCCCTCCAATACCTCCTTATTTAAAAAGTTATTGGAAAAGATCCCAAGTTATACACACGTATAACATTAGACTTCAGGTTGGTCTTACACCATCTTCCCTTTGGAGTTTGTGTTGAGAAGATAAGGATCAACCTTATTACATTAGTTCCGAGCTATATGGACACATCTTCCACACTTGTTACATTTCATTCTCCCAAGATAGAAGTTCCATTAATGCTTCTTCCCACATTTTTTTGCATGCGGGAAGTTTCACTTGCTTCCCTCCTCTTCTATGATCAAAGTTCCTCCCTAAGATCAGATCCATTTATCTCCTCTTTTCATTTTATCTATGAGTCCACTACGTATATTTGGGCTCCAATTCAACCTTTATAAAACTTCACACTATCTTCTTATAGCATTCATAGTCCTGATTGGAAAATTTCTTTCATAGATGTTTTCTTATTACATATAATAATATATCAACCTTTCCATTAGGATCCATGAAAAATATAGAGGTATAACAAGAAAGTATTGTAAAGTTTATCCCATAGCTTCCAATAGATTCATTTTCCTTCTTCTTAATCTCAAGGAATACCTTCTCTATTTTTTTTCATTGAATAGGGGAAATATTTATTAAAAAAGATCCCCTGAACTATTCCCACTCCATAGCATCAACCTACCTTCTTAAATTTATGTTTTTAATCAGTTACCACCATTGATAAAATTTTCCCTCTAAGCGGTACACAACCAGGGTTTCTTTATCTTTTTACAAAAATGGAGTATAGAAGAGATATTTTCTATAGATATTTTCTATTTTTCATCAATCAATGGGTCAATAGATCCACTGAAAGAAGGCGGTCATTGACACATGAAGGACTCAACAGAAATTTATCCCCTTCAAGGTGAGTCTAGTATATTGGGTTGATTCAGGTTATTATTCATAACTTGAGTCAGTTAATTTGTCATTCTCATGAAGTTTTCCATTCCAGCTTCCATCAAATGGTCTTCAGTGCATGGTCTGTTGTGAACACCATTTATGTGGTTCCTTTTATTTCTTACCATTTTATAAAAGAATAAAAATTTAGTGAGAAAATGTTTCTTTTAATAATATTTTAATTCTAAAGTAATTTTATGTCTTAAAAAATCATGCTTAAATATTTTATTATTTAACAAAAATTAAATTTCCTATAAATTATTCATAATGGTTTATAAAAATATTGTGATTAACTAAAAATATCCCACAGGAGTGTCAAAACCGGAGTGCAGTAAGGCCCATTGTCATGAACCAATTCCCTTTTGAGTCTAGATTAAAGTGGGGTTTTTAGGTTTTATCCCAATATACATCTATGATAGATACACATCCATTTGTTTTTTAGAGACAAGGATTTATTTTCTTGGAAACCACTTACTTAATACTTTAAAAAACTACCAGGATGTTTTTCTTATATATTAAATTTTCCCTATGGTTATTCCAATAGTTTTAAAATCCCAATTTACACAAATAAATAAATCATCATTTGATACCAACTATGGAATCCTCCCTTTTTATCACATAAATATTCATTACATTGTACAAATAGAGGATATTTTAAAGATTAGTTTCTTGGAAAAAAGGTATATAATTCAGGAAAACTAGAAAAATTATTCCAATACACCTGAAGGATTCTTAAAAGTTTAATTATAAGTACATTTACTACATATCATAACCTAGGGACATACATCAAAGGAAATAGTAAGCATAAGGCCCAGTAATGGCAAGCAATGGGAAATAGTTTACATGTAATTTTGAGGAATATCAATAGGATCATGAGGAATATCATTATGGAATGAAAAGGTGAACATGAGGAATATCATAAATAAAATAACATGAATCATAACTTTTAAATGTGGCTAAAAAATTTAATTTATACATTTATAATCATATCACCAAGGTTAATCACCAAATTTTCATAAAAATTACCAAGGTTATTCACCAAGGTATCTTATAACATGTCATCTCAAGGTATTAAATTATTTACCCAATTGATTAGAGAACTATCAGGGAACAAAATTAATATGTATTAAATTTATTGTGAGATAAATATATCCTAATAAATAATTTCATAAATAACCCAAGGAGAATCAAATAAAATGGGTTTCATATCCAAATCACAACATTTCTTAAGTGCTAAAAAGATCATTACATCATTTTTAACCCAAAGAAAGAAAATGCGGGTTTTATGAATATTAATACCAGAATAAAATAAATCAATTTTAAATATTATTGAATAACCTTATAAAATAAATAGGTATGCGTATTCAAAAAAAATAAAATAAAAGATAATTTCTTGAGTAGATTCAGCAGCATAACAGGTATAAAACTTCATTTTAGAAAAGGGTAAAAAGAGAGGGGATAAGGGTCTCCTATTGATAAAACACAATTTTATCGTAAGATAACGAATAAGAAGGAAATAAAAGAGAGTGACCATAACATTCATAATGCATATATAAAAATAAGTTCTTGAAACAAAGAGAAAATAAGGATATTTCCATTACCTTGAAAAGTAACTCTTCAAACATGAGGATTGTGACCTTGGGGGACTGAGGAAATCTTTATAGGACTAATTGGGAGGTAAAACTATCAGATATTCCCAGAGGATGAATTTGTAGTGAAATTAAATAGATAAATGGGTAGGTATTTATAGGAAAAGTGGGGGTGGGTTGTTTATTAATTTCCAAATATAGGCCTTGGAAACCTACGTTGTGGAAAATGAAAAAACATGGGCTTACCCATGGTATTTTACCATGGTATTAGACACATGGGATAAATTTTATGTTATTTTAATCCAAAACAGTTGATCATAGTTTTATATTACTTTTTTTTCAAGGAAAAGTAAAGTTTACTCAGAATAGCATTTGTAAGGTTAAGGTTTCTTTTTTATAATTTAGAAAGTAAATTATAGATTTGGAAATTTATTTAAATCTATTAAAATAATTGATATTAATAAAAAAAAACATATTTTAGGTCTTTTATTTTATTTAATTAGTTATTATATCATTATGATATTATTATTATGTCATTAAACATATTAAAAAACTCAATATGTATTTTTTTACTATTCATTAAAAAAATAAAGTATTTATAAAATTATCATAAATTCAGTCTAACCTTATTTTGACATGATTATTTAAAAAATTATATTTATTCTATCATAATAATTCTCTAAATATGATAGTTCTAATTTTTAATTGTAAAAAACCTTATTTATGAAAAATAATTGCGAATTGAAAATGAATAGTAGAATTTTTGACACTTAAAAAAATTATTTTATCATTTATATTTTAATAAGAGTGTTTATTTTATAAAATTTATTTAAAATAAGTATTATTAATAATATATTATTTTTTATAAAAATTTATGTCTTTTCTAGAAAGTTCAATTTCAATATGAAAAACCAATTTATCAAATTTCATTTCAATTTTATTAAGAAAAACAATTCTTAAAATGAAATTGATGGAATAAAAAATGTATTTATAGAATAGAATTAAAATTTAAGTAACTAGGGACTCAAAAAATAACACCTTATTACACCCATATACATCGTAAGAGTAAGGTGTGTAATGGTTGTAGTTTCGTGGGTTGTCTCAGCTAACGTCGACCGAGTGGTAATCTAAACTAACTTGAACTTATCCTTTAGGTGATTTTGTTACAGCTTCAATTATTGAATATGGGCATGAGATTGGTCAAGGGATAAATCTAGGGATGATATCTCCCTCCCAATATCTAATATATAGGCTTCAAATGACATGAATCTACTAGTTTAGGACATCGACTATTCTTTCTGTATCAATTATCTTTTGTCAAATTTTACTTATGAACACTAATTATAATGCTAAAATTATTATCAAGAGTATAGATACCAATGGTCATATTGGCAAAAAGTAATAATTAACCAATGGTAATATAAAAAAAGAATCTAGATGGTAAATTTTTAATTTATATTTACTTTATTATTTAGGATGTATGGTTTTGTTGTGTAAAGTAAAAATATAACACACATTGTTAGAAAAAAATTATTATTCAAAAAGTCTGAGTCATTACAATAATCAAAGAAAATGGTTAAAATTGGCCATATATTCAATAAATTTATTATAATATTTTATCTACACTCATCCAATATGATAAAGAAAAGGGTTAGAAAATTTTTAAAGCATTATCCCAAAGTTTTAACCCTATTTTATCTATTTTATCCTTACTGAGGTAAAAAATATTTACCAAAGTTTCTATTCATAATGAACAAAAACAAAAGGGATATATTTACCAAATTTTATCTTCATGATTAAAAATATGGAATCAATTTTTCAATATTCAATTAATAGAAGTGGCATAATTTAATTTCAAATTTTACCTGTAAAATACAACAAATAACAGTTTTCCAATTTTGTTTTCTGAAGTATAATTTTTTTAAATGAAAATAAAATAGAAAATTATTTACAATGATTTTAATTTGATTATTAATAATATAAATTAAATAATTGTACATTTAAAATAATTTTAAAATAAAATATAAAATTTTAAATTCTTTAAATGAAATTGCAATTCTCAACAAAAACCAGTATTTTCACTATTCAATAAAAAATAAATCCTTTTAGAAAATTATCAAAATTCAAATATAAGATAATTTTGAGATGATAATATCGAAATTTATGTTCATTTTTTCAAATAAAATTTATAAAAGTAAAATAAATAAATTATATTGTTTTCTCACAAAGAATTAAAAACATTTTTTGAGGAAATATGTATTTTTAAAGAATATAATGACTTTACTAGAAATATATTTACTTTATATATATGTATTTTAATATATTTTTATTTCTATTTATTCCAATAATTTAACTACTAGGTTTTAATGATATAATATATTACAGTTCATTTAGACTCGAAGTTGCATGTATCACAAGATATCGAGGAAATTAAATTTATTTGAAGAGAAAAATATTATAAAATATCAGGTTGTTTCCAATTATACCCTTGGATCCTAAAATTCAATGAAAATATGATGAGAGTGCTAAAACATTAGGGAAGAATAAATTATAATTCAAGGTAATTATTAATCCATCTAAAAATTAATTATAAATTTAATCTGAAGAGATTCTCTATGTTGGTTTTAGTGTTATTTGTCAATATCCACCAGATTTAATTATTTTCTTATGATGTATATCATTATGTACTTTACGTATTGTTATTTGGTACATAAAAAAAGTTGAGTTGGTCATGAACCACTAGGCACACCCACTATGTCTATAACCTAAACTCAATATCGACTTGTTAGGATCATTTCCTCTAGATCTAACATTCTAGTCCCAATACATATGCCCTCCTAAGGTTCTATCCTAAAACCAATTAGTTATAGGAGGATAGTCCCATCTATGCCTATATTTCATCCTTGCTTCCTTGTGGAAGATAGTGTGGGATTTTGTTTTCACTAAAAAAATACTCTCCTCAAACCAAAGACCACCCATATAATTCTCCCCATAAATTATAATCTACTTGATATAAATCAACTTTCACTTGAACTATAGTTTTTTATCATCATCAAGACACACAACATTCCCACAGTTATCCACAATACATCTAACAAATGAAACCTCCATGGATTAAAATGCTATAATAGATCCCCCATTATCCTTTTCAAACTGGTTTGGGGATATTCCAATCATATCACACCTAGGATACACCATATCTCTAATACCACTTTTTCGGGAGAATCCCAATTCTAAGAAGAAATTATCTTGTAATTTAATTATTTTAAACTCTATGAAATAATGGAAGAGAAAATAGTAGAAAAGCTTAAAGGTTTTTTTAACATAGAAAAAGACTCCAATAAATAGGATTAAAAACCACGGGAAAACTAAATAAATCCATTGGTAATAAATGAGTAAAAATTTCAAGTAAATTCCTAAACTTGAATTTCCAAGTACAATGTAGAAGAATATAGGGAAAAACCACACCCCAATACACTTCCTCCTACTCCAAGAAAATATTCATCCCAACATTTATCATCATGGAAGATTTATTCAAAATCATTGATTATCAACACATAATACCCAAAAAAATGATAACCCACTACATCATAGATCTATCATCAACATTGTATTCTCTATCATCAAATAGCTTCACATGCTACCCCAAATGTGGCATAACACCACATCAAATATCCATTATTAAAGATATGTTACCTATCACAAATAATCCATGCATGATTTTGAAAACATAGATTCTCATGAAAATAAAAATCCACCGTTAACATAGCATTCACCCTCCTTGATGAGTCTCACATGACACCACTAACATGATGACCACTTATTCCTCTTGGTGGACTACATCTTATAAAACACCATTGTCTAAAAATATGTCCAAACATACTTTTATATATACACCAATTATATATCTTAAATTAATTCAGTCAAAATTCATTTTTTATGTCCATTAATGTTGAAAAAACTTCCTATTTATGTATAGGAAAATTTATCAATTAATTTTGTGAAAATATATCCATTAATTAATTTGATCTCTTAAATATATGAGTTGAACCCTATCATTCTCCCCATTTATCCCATATAAGAAGGGTATACCATCTAATAAACGTAGTCATATCGAAAATTGGTTTGTATCACACCCATCATCACCCTCTTTTAAAAATAATATGATACCCTTTTTAAACACTAATGGAAAACTGATAGTCCCCCCTACAAAATAAATTCAAATTCTTAAATATTAATCATACCTATATCTGTAATTTCCTACCAAATAAAAATAAAAATATAAACATATGACTCCCCCACAATGGTGATCAACACAAAATTTGGATCACCTTAAGAAAAAAACATCGTCCTATCCCTCTTAGTAGATCTCCTCGATCTTCATTTTTAACTCTTTATTCACTAGTGGAACCCTTTAAAGAAAAATAATTGGGTTTAAGACATGTAACACCCCTATCAACTTTCTTTAAATTATAATCCCTATTTTGAATTGTGTATGTGTCATTGAACCTCTTCGAAGCTTCCATAATTCCAACATCAAATTTCAATCCCAAACTATCAATCTCAACGTACAATCCCTTCTAGGGTACCATCCTAAAACCCATTGGAGATGGGAGTAGTATCCAATCTAAGAATATATGAAATTCAACACTCCTTGAGGAAGTAAACGAGGGATTAGGTTTGAACCCAACAATCACCCCTCAAAACAAAGACCACACATATAATCCTCTATTTCACTAATAATCCATCTAATCCACACCATCTTTCACATGAACCACCATTTTTCTCTGATCACTGGTAAATTCCACATAGAAACTTTTATTAGGCATAATTTCAACACATAGAACCAACATGGATCCATATTCCCAAACCGAGACATCATTATCATTGTTAAACTTGTTTGTGGCTACCCAAATAACACTTGATCTACATCATGACTATGATACCACGTTTTAGGATCATTTCCTCTATCCTAGACTCTCCAGGCCTAACATATAATCACTTCTGGGGTTCTTTCTAAAAACTAGTTGGTGATTGGAGCGTAATACCTTCCAAGATTATATGTCATGTCCTATTCCTTATAGAAACTATCGTGGGATTAAATTTTCACAAAACAAGAAATTTCTCAGAAATCCCTATCAAATCATGTTAAGCTTGGCCTTTTCCAACTTTATTCAACCTTAAATGGTCTGATGTTCATCATTACACTTACTTAATAGATGTTATTATGGAATTAACCAATCAAAATAAAATAATACTTGTTAATATTTAGTTTCCATAGTGGAATCCAATAATTTCCAATTGGTTTATTAGATTTGGTGTTTTCATTTATTAATTTGGAATATTTAGTTATTACAACATCATTAAATTAGATCTCTTCTAATGGACCATTGTTAATTCAAGGTTCATTATTCAATTTATTCTAATAAAAATTAACTTTCTATCTAATCTTTCATGATAGGAAATTTTTTATTAGGATTGACTCTATCCATTTATTTTTAAACAACTAGGTATTTTAAATCCTGAGACTCAAAAAATTTATTCATACATCGGACTTAGGTTTTTTCTATTTTAATCAAATACCAACTTCTTATTTGTAATTATGTAATGAAAATAATATTTATAATGCTGATAATAAAAATTTTGAAGTAAAAAAACAAATATATCCTCTAATTTTTATAATTTTATCATATATATCTTATAAAAGTATTAATTCTATAAAAGATTCACCATAAATTAGAGAGTAAATTATTTTAAAAATAGCCGATAATTTAATTTCAATAAAAGAATAGTTTTTTTGAAAAAAAAAACACTGATACACTTCCATTATTAGTTTGATAACTATCTGGTTATAAAACATCACCCTTTGGAGATCAAATTTGAACACACGACTTCATTATGTCACATCTAAGAATCCATTCTACATCCAGATCTTCTGCTACCCACTAACTCAAATTCCATAAATTCATCAACCTAGTATAAATATTTCTCTCCCTTATGAAACACATCATAATTAACCATATATAGAAAAGGAAACCACAAACTTTCATGCATTTAAAATTTAAATTAAAGCCTTATCACTTGAAAATAGAGATAATATATATATATATATATACATATATATATTAAAAATCCTACATGCATATCCATGCGATAGTCTAAAAATAAATTAAAAATGTATTATCTCTAATTTGAAAACAACCACTAGATGAACCAGACCAATCTCCCCTATCATCTTGTTAAATAATGAGATATCATCAAAAAAATTGAGTTAAAAAGAAAACCAATTTGTATATCACCAACCATCACCCTCTTCAGAAAACATGATGACACCGTTTCTAAACTCTGTTAGAAATTATATAACCACCTGTAAAAGAAATCCAAATTCTATAGTCTTTATCATACCTGAATCAATGATTTCCAACCAAAAAAATACAAGAACCAATAACTCTTGGCTCCCACATAACAGTGATCACTACATAATAATATAATCTATAGAAATAAATTTATTTCCCTACTCAATATCCCCTGAGAAGTTTGAAGTTATCAATGTGTCACCAATATTTTCAATTTGAAACTTTTTTTCACTAGTAGAACTCTCTAAAGAAAAAAGGATTAGGTGTAAAATCTAAAACACATGACCTAACCCGACTCAGATTCCAAAACTTCTTCATACTAATTGATGGTCTTTGACTCATGCATGATGATCAACCATGACAAAAATTTAATTAATTCCTCTTTGTAAATTTGTTCTTCACATCACCACACATATTTATAATGTTCTTCTAAAACATGTCAAATAGTTTTCCCCATATATATACCATTTAACCTCTTAAAAATGCACAACTTACATTTCCAAATGAACTCTTGTACCCATTATTATTAATAGAAAAAACATATAAAAAATTATGGCATTTTCTAGGAACATGTTTCACATCCCTCAACATCAATTCAGAACCAAAATTCGTAGTGACATGTATTTCACTAACAATAATGACACCAATGACACCAATAGAATATCCATTACACATCTTCAATCTGAAAAACCCACTTTCTTCATATGATGAATATAATTCCCTCTTCAATATAATATACTATAAAGTTCCTGAATCAATCACCCATTCATTATAAAAATATAACCCACAACAATCAACATCGGATGAAAGTAAATTTCCATCACTCTTTATAAGTATTAATTAGATATCCTAAAACATGATTTCATGCCTCTTCTTCCTTTCCATATGATTATTTTTCATTACATTATAGAACTACCCCACAAGAACCTCATTGTTGTACTAGGCACACTCAAATTTTCTTTATTTCTCTAATTGTACTTTATGATTACCATTCCCATCTATCATAACAACAATAGTACTATTACCTGAATATTTACTATAACATATTATTGTTTATTTATTTCTAAAAAACCACTGATAAAGGGGATAATTTTATCCATTCTTACTAAAAGCACGGATAAATGGAACCTTTATCAGTGCAAAAAAACGTGATGATAAAACGACACCCTTTATCAGTGATTTTTTAGCATTCATAAATATTTCCCTTTATTAGATATTTAGTTAGAGCTGTTGAAAGGATCCCCTTTAAAAGTGTTATAAAAATATCAGATAAAGGTAACTGTGAATAATTTAATTTATATATACATATTTAAATATTTTCAAATATGGTTTATATAACAATAAGTATATATATTTATATAAATACAATATATATATATTATAAAAATATAATATAAGATATTATAGAAGCCCCTACGATACATGACAATTGAAACAAACTCCCCTAAGACCCACACCTGGGTGAGACAACCCCCCAACTTGTATATATATATATATATATATAAATATGATTTATATAATATTAAGTATATATATTTATAAAAATATGATTTATATAGCTATATTATAATAAAAAAATCTATTATCAATCTCATTTTTATAAATTTATATATAAAAAATTATCAAATTTATATTAATCAAGATTTTTTTTAATATAATATTTAAATACAATTAATATAAATATAAATATAAATATTATTAAAATTTTATTTAAAATATTATATAAATATATAAATGAATATAAATTTATTTAATTATATCCACAATATTTTAAATATAAATATAAATATATATATAATTTTTATAGACATTTTTATATATTCTAAAATATGATTTATATAATAGAAAATATAAATATTTTTTTTTATTTAACACTTACAATTATAAATATAATTATAATCACAGACATAGAGAGACATTTATATGTGTGTGTGTTAAAATTTAATGATATAAAATATATAAATACATTAAATATAATCTATAATGCCTTGACCCCAATTACCCAGAGTCGGTGCATTATTTTAATACATTTTCATGATAAAAGGAATCATGTCTCGAAAGACCTATTAGTTTAGTAGTCTTGAAAAATATATTACATACATGAACGTTACATTACACATTCAAACATAAAACACAACATAAATAATCCATTATGAATGCCATTATTCCCCTAGATTAACACTGCATATCAAACATATACACTTCTTGGAATCCTGGGAAAAAGAAAACATAAGAAAGGGGTGAGCTCAAATGCTCAGTAATGATAAAAATTAGTGAAAACTATCATAAATAATCATAAACATTTAAGATAATGTATAAAACTGAAACAAAAGCCTTTTAAACTTAAAATTCTGCATAATATGGCAAAGTTAAATCAAATAATTCCATTTACTTGTTCACATGGATATTCTACTAGTCGAATAATCACATGTAATATCAGTATCTAATTTCATAATGATGGAATGCATAATGTTGGACATCATAACCACATAGTCAAGGCCTCATTACATGACTACAAAATAAGACTTTGTCATGTCCTTGTTCCAAGACACTAGTTTGTCTCATGAGACCTACCGATGCATCGAGGAGCTATAGGGGGCTCCACCTATCACATACTAAGTCCAATGCATTTCTCATATGAAAGGTTGAAACATAAAATAAACATTTATATTAAAACTAGCATACAAAATTTTAATATTTTAACCACAAACCATGAATGGTATAAAAATAGCACATCTTTAGTAAAAAATAACTCATTCAATACAATAGAGAAGATTTTATTACAATAGATCAACCTCAATAAAGAATAATGAAGGATATTGACATAGATGAAAATAACCAGTAAAACTATTTGAGGTAAATATACCCCTTTTCTTGAAAACACTCAAGAATATATTAAAAATATATTTTTGAATCAAAGTTCCCCATACCACTTTGAAACTTCTAAAAGGAATTTTAATTTTAAAACATTCATGTCCGTATAAATAAATCCTTAAACCAATTTTTAAAACATGGACATTAATGAGAAAGGTTTAGAAGAAAAAATATTTAAAACATTTAAAATGCTGTATTAGTCAAATATTACCTTAAAAATAATCCCTTTGAAAAATATTTTATGAAACATGGACATGGAAAATAAATATTTCCCAGTAAAAACTTACACATAAACAATCTCGAATAATAATGAGACTAAGGAATTAACCCTTACCTTGTACTTTTCTTTGGTCATGGGTACGTTAACCTATTGTATGATAGTTAAATAATTATTATTAAATTATAAAATAACTACATACATAAATAGTATATCATATATGATCTTTTAATATTTATTTGTTAATAATATTTTAGTAGTATCATTATTTCGGGGGTTAACTGATTCATTTTCCTTTATATGTTCTGTTACATAATTCATGTTTTTTATGGATAGGATGTATTTGATTCATATCCATAATGATATTATGTTATTAAATTTTATATTTAATAATCAAAATAAAATTATTCTTGAATGGTTATGATAGGGAATGAATCTCATCGCGTTCGTGGAGATAGTAATCCGTACGTACGTACGAACGCTACTTCCATTTAATTTTATTTTATTTTAAAAGGAAGTAAAACCAAATGATAAATAGGTATATTATTATTCCAATATAATATAATATTTTATATATGTTACATAATTTCATTAACACCATCCTTTATACGCTCCATGTATGGTATGAACGAGTCATATCACTTTGAGGGGGCAACAGTCCACACTTCCTAAAATGAATTTATCGTATATATACAACATGAGAAGAATAAAGGTATGATATAGAAGATAATTACATAAGATTATAGATAAAATAAATATCCTAAATATCATAAATAATTACAGTGCCATCATAATGGAAACCATAAGAGGTGGTAGTAGAATAATGAACAATCATCGTTTCGTGAGGAAGTAGTTCACCATCCACAGAAACATTATGTTCTATACCCATTAGATGGAGGTTTGTGTAAGTTTAGTTTAAATAAATCTCATAACAACAACCTAGTATATTGAGGATATTGGTTTTGTTATAAATTAAAGGAATAAATAGAGTTTAGTGGGTTGGATAAGTAAAATAAAAGAAAAGAACTTAAGAGGAGATGTTACCTTTAAATTGGGTAACTCCCTTTGGTTTGAACCAAAAGGCTTCCTTGAAGTGCCTTGTACCTAAGGAAAGGATTCTAGGATGAAGGGTGGGATGTATGTAGAATAATTGGGTATAGGTTGGATGATCCAAGGGGCTTGAGAGGTGTGAGAAATGGGTTAGAGGTGATGTCTTTTTATTAGGGGGAGGAGGGGCTCTTTAGGAATGTTTGAAAATACTATTTTATTATATAATCATTTTCGGTTTCTAAAGGTCCAAAAAAATTAAATTAGAAGATAAAATTACTCATTTTTGAAATAAAATAATCCAATAATAATTGGAAAGGTTTGGATATTGTTTTAATTTTTATAATCTCATTTATTTAAATCATTCATTAATGAGGTAAACACTTCATCATTATTGTGTCATAAATAATTTTATTTATTTGATGTCTAAAAATTATAAAAAATACCATGATGTATGAAATCACCTTATAATTCAAATAAATATTTATTGTTGAAAATATAACTTATATAAATCCTTGTAAAATTTTTTTTACTTAAAGATATATGTTTATGTCATTTTTGTCTTTACTTTAAATTAATTAATATAAAGTGTCATTATCACTCTCAAGTGGCTCCATGTGGTCCCAAAATCAACCCAAGTATACCCATGGTCAGACATGTATCAAAAAATAGGAATAGAAGACATGTTAGGGTAATCTAATATTATTATAATATTATTTGTTTACCCTTATTTACTAGATTTACCCTTTAACCATGATAAATAAAATATTTACTAAAGTACATATTCATAATGTCTAAAAATAAAAATTAACTATTTACACAATTTGGACCTCCTGATTCCAAATATGGAATCCATATTTCCAAATTCAAAACACATAAGTTTCAGAAATTAATTGTAAATTAATTCCCATTGTGAAAACAAAAAGCGTGTTTTTAAGAAATAATAAGTGTCAAAAGATTGACACATATTTATGTTCAATTTAAATGTGAAAATAAATACACTTACCTAAATTATATTAAATTATAAAAATATAATATAATGACCCTTTAAAACCAATTAAATGTATGATTTAAGACTATAAATTATTTTGATTAAAAAAGATGTTTTCAATTAAAATTTAGTATTTTTTACTATTCATGAAAATATGAAAGTTATCAGAAAAGTAAAAAAAATGTATCCAAAATAAATTTTTATGTTCCTATTCTAATAAATAATTTAATTTAATTAAATTTAATATATAAAAGTGTCAAATATTGGTTTTAAAAAAGGTTCACCATTAAAAGGCGGTAAAATTGCATTTTTTGAAAAATACTTCTTTTATCTGAAAAAAATGATTTTTTTTCTTATATTATGTCTAATAAACACTTAATATGGATTCTAAAATTATATGGAGTATATAAAATTCAAAATTTAGTTAATACTATTCATAACCGCGTTTTGAACGACTAGTTTGGTAAGTCGTGGTTCGCTCAAACTCGGTGTTGCATGTTGAAAAAGTTACTGAATTACTTTGAAGAGATAATGAACTATGAAATATTGGGGTGTTACATAATCTATATTTTAATTTGTATATTTATATTTATATTAAAAAATTTAAAATACACACATATGTTTTTATGTATGTGTATGAATGTGTATGTATATGGATGTATGAGAATGTATATATGTGCATTAATGTTTGTGTATGTATGCACATGTTTGTTTATATATGTGTATGTATGTGTATATATGTGTATGCATGTGTATATATGTGTATTTATGAATATATACATGTATGTATTCACATGTATGCATTGCATGTGTTTGTATGTGATGTGTATGGGTATTTGTATGTTTATGTGTGTGTGTGTGTGTGTGTATATATATTTGTGTTGTGTATATATGTGTTCACATGCCTATTTGTGCTTGTATGTGAATTAATGTGTATGTATGTTTGGGTATGTGTGTGTGTATGTGGATGCATATGTATATGTATGGATATATATATATATATATGTGTGTATGTGTATATATGTGGATGTATATGTATGTATGTATGTGGATGTATGTATATGAATGCTTTGTGACATATGTATGTATTTGTATGTATGTCTATGTAATTGTATGTATGTTTATGTGTATGTATGTGTATGTGTATGTGTTTGTGTGTCTAAATATGTGTATGTGTATGTATATGTATGTACATAATGTGTATGCTTGTGTATATGTATATAAATAAGTCATCATATAACTAGAAAATTCATTTTTTTCTACTTGACATATCTCATTGTAGTATACATACGCACATAGAGAGACACACATATACATATATAAAATTTCAAGAAAAATCATTTGTTTTTTCAAATTTAATTAATGAAATTTTATATAGAAATATATATGTTTGTGTGTCTACATTTAATATTTTTATAAATGATTATTTTTAACATTTATTTATTCATTTTTAGTTATTAGTATTTAATATTTTTAATACGGTTTCAATTTATATAATTAATATTTATTAACATTTATTGTAATACATTTATATTCAAATCATTATATAATTATTATTTATTCATTTTAATTAGCAATTTATTATATATATTTTGTATTTAAATATAATTTTTCATATTTATTCATTTTTATTTTAATATTCGATTATTTTTATTTTTTGTAACATATATAATTAATATTATTTATTCATTGTTTAATATATATTTTTTATATTTATTAAATTTTAATTTCATATATTTTATTCATTTTTAACAAATATTCATATACTATTATTTATTCATTTTAAATATTTTTTTTGTAATTTATTTATTTTCAATAATCATTCATCTAATATTTTTGTAATGCAATCGCTTTGATGGTTTTTTATATATTTTTAATTATTAATATTTAATTATTTAAATATCTATATAATTAAGATAATTAAAATTTATTCATTTTTATTTTAAATATTTGTATTAAAATATTTATACAATTATCATTGATTATTTATTAATTTTTTTATAAATCCATTATTTTAAATATAAATTTTAATATAATTTTTTATTTTATTTTTTATTCTTTTTTATCATTTCATTTATATATATAATTAAAATTATCAAATTGTTTTTTATAATATGTTTTGTAAATTATTAATTATTAATTATTAAATTTTATGCTGGTGGGAGCTTACTAGACCGATAGTCACCCGATAATCCTGCATGAATCTCATGTTCAAAACTGGGTTTGAGCGAATTTATGAGGGCACTATAGTAATAATGTAGAAGTGTGGGAAATAGAGAACACATTGTAGCAGCTGTATTATTCTTCCTAAATGGGCTTTTAGGTAACAAAAATTGGGCCTTTGGGCCATAAGTATTTCGGGTCATCCTCTGCCTTTGGGCTCACACTAGAGTGTCTTTTCATTAGTGGAAAGCAAGATAGGGCCAATAAAAATCACAGGAAGAGTCAGATTAAAGAAGCTAGGTTATCCCTTATAGTGACTGGTCTCCAACAATTTCCATTTTAGAGCAGTCGTACAAGGACTCTGTGTAACGACCCACATCATTATGGATTCTTAATTTTATGGGGAAATTGAAACTTTTGTCGGGTGGATGGATTATTCAGAGAACCGGGTTTTGAACTAAGATTGTTCTTGCTAAAACATCAATAAGTGGTGTTTTAGGACTTGAATGAAGGCTCAAAAGTCTACTTGAACCTTGGGATCTTGGAGAAAAAAGTAGGACTAGCCAGGCTACTACAGTAGTATTATGTTTTAGGTATCCCCCACTGGCTATCCAATGGGATGGGAAAAATCCTTGCAACACCGAATGACTCACTAGCTAGCCAGTGAGCATGTACTAGCTCACTGGTGAGGTAGGTAGTAAGCCTTCTTCCCAACAGGACACATCGACCAACCTGTTAGCCGACACTGGGTGGCTAGTGGTCCGCGATTGATGAGATTGTGGGGTGCATTGGGAAAGGCCTTAGTAAATTAGTTTTGGTAAATTTATCCACCAATCCCCTTAGATTTTTTATCCCTTATCTCAAATTCTTAAAGACCATTCAACCATTACCACCTCTCTTCCTTCCTCCAAGAGTGTCCTTTGATTTGGTGTGGATCTAGATGCGAATCAATGGAGAATCTGGGTGAGATTCTTCATTCTTCTTAGATCATCACCTTCTTCTTCCTCATGTGATGGTGGATCATTTTTCTATTTACTGTGGCTGAATCCTCCTAGAATGTCATGTATCTTGTGATCCTTTAATGTCTCAATTATCCTTGAATATTCTTCTCTTTAGTTAACTTCATCATCAATTTATCATTTGATAGATTTCGATTAAATAATTGAGAGAAAATTTCATTGGTTCTTGATGTAAATGTACGAGAATGATGGTACTTTGGATCAACATGGATATATTATGTCCCATTTTTATGAACACATTCTGTTGATGTAAATTTCATTAAAGTTATTCCCCTTGAAAGTTATTTATACGATTCTTAGTCAATTTTAGTTGAACGAGCCGTCCCAATATGGAATTTAATTGAGGCTTTTGCATTCCTTATAATCTTGAATGTACCAGGAGTGGATAAAGCTCTTTAGATGAAATTTTTGCTATGGTATGTTTCTTTGGACGAATTATTATAAGGGTTCAAATTTATTTTAATAAAATTTCCTTTTTGTTGTTGTTATGTGATAAGAATTTTTCTTAGAATAAATTTGGATGTTTGTTGTGGACCTTATATAGTTGGTTGGTCATGTTTTTTGGTAGGCAATGATACTAATAAGTTCTTTGGAATGTATTCCTTTAAAATTTGGTTGAAAGGTTTATTGTAACCATTTAATTAATTATAACTTAGTAATCATTAATTATTTTGATTTATTCGGAAATGGGTAGAAATTTTTGGCGATCGATAGAGACCAAATGGAATTGGATGACTCAGAAAAAGTTGTTGGTATTTTCTTTGATTAGAGATGAATCAGTTTGAGGTAGGTGGTCTTGTGTACTCTATGCTATGGTATTATGCATGATTTATTTTCATGTGGGATGAGGTTCACCACCTTTGGAAAATGAAATTTAACTTCATTATGTGTTATAAATAACAACTAATTCTTAATTAATTAATGATCTTTAAGTCTTAATTAATTAAAGATACCTTGATTAATTAAATTATATAATGTTCCAAGATCGAAAATGGACCCTTGGGCAATGGATTGATGTTGAACGTCAATGGCTGAGGCTTGGTCACTAATGTGTGCCTTAGATTAATTAGACCCACTTTTATGTTTGGTTTTTATATACTATACCTAGAGTTGTGAGACCATTTTCGATTCTTTGTTCACATGTGTGTGTGTATCCCGTGGGACCTAAATATGATACTTGATTCCCTAAGTGTGCTTATATATTTTTTTATAACATGTTTGATGATGAACACTTGTTAGGTTTTTTGCTACATATTTCTTAGGATATCATGCTATGCTCTACCTTTTTATTCCCTACCATTTTTTTATATTTACAATTCCTTTAGAGGTATTTATTTGGTACTAAAAAAATTGGACCATTATGGTATGATTATCCCTTAGAAGGGGAGTGTGCAGGACATATGTTGATGACATTGATGGGAGTGAACACAGGGAATGGGTATGTCGATGCCATTTAGATTCCAAATAGTATGTATACTCAATTCCAAGAGGACACTGTGTAGAATGTTTTCTCGATGCCTAGCAGATTTCAAGAACCATGATCACTCGATACCTAGTGTATGCTAAGCAAAATGTTCATTTGATTCCTAGAGTATACCAAGTATCATGTTCGTTTGATTCTTGGAGGATTCCATGTAACATGTCCACTCGATTCCTTGAGGACGAAGAGTAACATGTTAACCAACCTTATAGTTAGTACCTGATCAATTCTAAAATCTTTAGCTATTGTTCTTATATAGAGTTGAAGTAAGTAAATATGGGGGTTTATGGTATCCTACTAAGCACACAAACACTGAATATATGTGCATTGTATTATTTTTATTTTTTGATGATTAATTGTTATGTTTGTGTAGTTATTTATTTCATGTTTACTTCCTATTGAGATTCTCACAAGAACAGACATTTATTTTTATCATTTGGGTGTCAGACCACTTTTTTGGTGTCATAATGAGTTGTACTCATAACATGATTACGAGGCCATGAAACTTGGGTATCTAATAAGACCTCACTTTTTGTAAGTAATGGTTGGGATGAGGCCTAGTTTTAATCATCTGGTAAGATAGATTTCCAAGAGTCTTATAACTAGGATGAGATGTGGCTTAGAGTTAGGTGTAGTGCCTCTTGATTTTTTTTCTTTTTCATATTTGTATTTGTGATCAGCCTAGGGGGAAAAAAATTTGTCTTTAGGGATGTAATTTTGAGTCTGTTGTTTCCACATTCATTCATATAGATGGTATGTTATTGGTTTCTGATACATTCATTGTATTCAATTTACATGGTTCACTATTTATTTGTTATTGTGTACTTTTATTGAGGGTATAGTGTCCCCATGACTTTACCTAGACCCTCTTTTCTAGTCAACATCCTTTGGAATATGAGGATGCACAGTTGTGTCCATGTGTCATTCTGAATCGCACCAAGTGATTTAGGTTGGGATGTTATAAGGTATCAAAGATGTATTTTTTTTCCATTTTAGGGATTTGGTGGACATTTGACATAGTAATGTGTTAGAGAAAGTGATGAAACTTAGAATGGTGTGTTTTAAACACCTTTATCAAGGGAATTCAAAGTTAATAGGTCATGAGAATGATGTTCTTAGTTTACTCTATTATGGTTATATGATTTCACATTGTGTTACTCACATGATTATTTTGAGGTTTTTATTGTATATATATTTTAATATTGGTTATATAAAAAAGTGGTGTTGCACGAATCATATTCAAAATATAGGTTTCACATGAAATATATTCTTCCTATGTGTTGTTTTACTGATATTGGTTGACTCATTTGTTTGAGTGCAACAACTTGTACTATGTTTGAGAAAATGAGTTCTTGATTACATTATTTATGTTGAATCCCTAAGAATGTCAAATTATAATAGAGAGTCCTATGAGACTATAGGATGTTGAACCTGGGTGGTGACCCTGATGGTGATGCCGATAATGATGATGATGTGTTCCATTTATGCATAGGCGGTTTCATTTGTCTTGTTAGGTTTTTGTTTGGCATTATTTCTATAAAAACTATCTTGTGCGAGAATCCTTTGAATATGGTCTATTGATTAATGTTCCAAATAAAGCTTATGTGGAACGATCCATGTATCAACTTAAGGAATTTTTTTAATCAAACTAGATATCCAATTCCTCTTAATGTGGTTAGTCTAAGGGGGGATTCATCATGTCATGTCACTAGAGATGATCCTAGATATAATTATGTGAAAAGTTATCCCTTGAAAAACTTTGTGTGGGTTATGTATAAGAACTTGTTTCCTTAAAAAGGTGACTCTATTTATAAGTGATCTAGTGTCTCATTCAATGTAAAGGTAACTAGGGTACATATATTCTTTATGATGGGATAGTCAAAGTTAATGCCTTAGGGGGAGTTTTTATTAAATGAAATTCCATGTGAATGTGAGTAACCCTTGAAGGGATTAAAAAAGGCCTTTCAAGTTTCCTTGTAACCTAGGAGTATAGGGCACATAGGGTGCTAATACTAGTGAAACAAGGTTGGTTTTTGGTGTGTTTTGATGATTATTTCATCAAGGATAGGTCCAGGGGTTTCCTGACCTATTAGTTTGGAATGAAACTATCATTGTATTCAATGTAATGTTCTTAGGTGGTCAGACCTCGTAAGATTAGAGCATGGGCGGGTGCCCAACAGCTTGGTATGAAAACTATGTGACTAGTTGTTTTCATTTAACCTAGATTGGATGATGATTATATTTCTATAAGGATCACCAAGAGTGTTTAGGTTTTAATGATTTGGTTCCTTGTACAGAACGAAAAATAAAAATGGCATGTGAGTGTGGTTTAGGAGGTCATAGAATCATGAGGAAATAACTATGATAGAGTGAAGAGTGGTGTCTTTAGGCTATCTTAATAGGGAATCAATGTTTAATGACTATTAATGCCTATATTAATCCATGATAAATTGGTTAAATTGATGTTTAAGGGTAGTGAGTTGACAGTTGATAATGATTTAGGTTTTTTTGATAAACCCATAAGAGGTGGTGTTGGTTGGTCACTGATGGATTTTGTTTAGGAGTACCCTTATAGTTGGAAACCAATAATTTTTTTACATTAAGAATATAGGTCTTGTAATCACAGATATGTATTTATGGGGAGATGTCTCTGTGGTAGAAGATGAAATTGACAATGGATCAGGATACCATTGTGTGGTTGACTAGATTTTTTTCATCTGATAGAGATTTCATGGTTTAGTGTAGTGGCTTGCATGAGGGAACACGAACTGTTTATTTTAGAATCCATAACCCATTAATAGGCTATTTTAGAACATAATTCACTTTATAAGTGGTTCATTTAATGTAGTTGAATATGTTCTAAGAAATTCAATTATACACGATGCATGGTGTTTCTCTTGGAAATTTAGTGTGAATGGACATTCATGCATAGTTATTATATTAAGTGATAGAATAGTTTGGGGATAATTATATTGATGTTTTCATTGAGATAAAATAATAAGGACACTTATATGGTGGTAATAATTTACTTGAGAATGTTTTAAATTAATTCTCTTGTAGGAAGGGTTGTGGTCTTGCGTAAGACTATCCATTGGAAAATTGTGGTGACTCCGGAAGACTAATGTGCGGTGGACCTAAGAACATCTAATTCCACAATGAATGCCTCATGTTTTATTTTTATTTATTATTTAATGGAGAGTATATGTGGGATTATTAATTAAGATAATATTAGTGAGAACTACAAGGGAGTCAAATTCTTAATGCATTGGCATACTTTTGGAAGCCTTGTGGATAGTTCACGTGGTTGATGAATCAACTGGGAATTTATTTTGAATCAATTTTAGTACTTATTAAAGATTTCATATATATATATATATGTATTAAAAAATTATTCTAATTTATATGGAATCATGAGCAATTTATTCTTTTAATATTTGTTATTTAGGTTGGGTACCTTTGAATGAAACACAAATAGAAAAATACCAAGTGGTGTTTTCATGAGAACCTAAATTTGGTCATTAGAACCACATAAAGATAATTATAGAAATTATAACTGATGTGTTTAAAATTGTATAGATACTTATATAATGGTTTTAATTTTTGTGTTATGTTTGGTTTTTAATGAATTATTGTTTTGGTTTGAAATCATGAATGAGGTGTTGGTGTCAACTTTTATCCTATGTCTCATGTTTGATTAAGTGTGATGGATCTAATCCTCATTATATGTTTCTTTAGGCTATAAATTTTTTATTTTTTATGGATATTTATATAGTGGGGGTAACCTTGATACTTCATAGGAATTGATTGAGCGAACCGTGGTGTGTCAGGTTGGATGGATGTGGTGATTGCGATCTCGATGTCGGGCGACATCAAAAAAAATTCGTGGCTACTAGTGTTCATCCTTATAGTTTCACAAGAGAGGCATGATGGTAATTCTAGAATGAGTGCGACATTTAAGTGGTGGGGTTAAATTTAGGTATGTAACATATAAAAATCATTTTAAATGATGATCATGGAAGATAGGGAAACATGATTCACATGCTACAACAACTTCTTAAGGAAATGATGTGCTATGACAGGGAAATTGTAATGACCCACATCATTCTGGGTTGTGAATTTTAGAGGGAGTTTGAAGATTTTATTTAGTGTGTGGCTTATTTAGAGAAATGGGTTTCAAATATAGGGTATTATTTCTTGAACATCTTTGAGGGGTGTTTTTTGGTCTTGAATGAAGGCTTAGAAGTCGACTCGAACATTGGGTTTTTATCAGAGAAGGTCAGGCCAACCAACTGCAGCAACAACAATAACTTGTTGATAGAACCCACCATATGGTCAATGGGGTGGATATAATACCTACTCTTTAATATGACTCACCAGCCAACCAAAGAGTCTACAATAGATCACTGGTGAGGCAAGCAGTAAGCCTGCTACCCAACAAGACTCATCGATCAGCTATTGGGTACACTGGGAAAGGACTTAGTAAGGTCCTTTTGGTCCTTTTGACCAATAAGGACCCCTCTAATTTATCTCCCATGGATCAAATTTGGGAGTGTAAAACCTATAAATTTTAATATATGAATATATTTAATAAAGTTAATGTGTTTGATAGTTTTATCAACAAAAAATACAAAACTAAAATGAAAGCATGATATATTTAGACAAAAATATAAATATTAATCACGTATAATAAAAAATAGTAATTGAAATAGAGGGAATTAATAGGAGTAACCAATTTATTAAATATTTATAGAAATTAAATAAATGAAACTTTTAATATGAATTAAATTCAAATAGTTGACTAATAAGATCATTTATATTTTAGAAAATTATTTTCTTAAAAGTACATTTTTATGCGATATGAATTTCTATTTCAAGAAAAATATGATTAATTATGATAAATTAAGTTTTATATTAGTTATTATTTAACAAAAATTTATTTGGAAACTGATTTTAAATAATAATAATTTAGTTAATATTTGAAAATTTTATTTTCCAATAAAAATGGTTTTTAATTACATTTTATGAATTTACTCAAAAATTGAATTTATAATTTTTTTAATTTGAAATTAATAAAATTTACATCATTTTTTATTTTATAATATCAAAATTTTCTTAGTATTAAATTTTGATATTTTTCTAAAAAGGTTAGTTTTTCGTCGAAAAATACGTTTTTTCACAAAACTTGTAATTTGTATACCTTCATCATTATTTAAAAATTGTATAGAAGTTTAGAAAACCATTTAAGTAGTAAAATATCAATTAAATTAATAATTATATATATTTTAAAATATTATTTAACCTTATGTATCCTATGTACAACCTTTTTAGAACTAATTAAAAACTTACTTTAATATAATAACTATTTTTAGGTTTTTTGTTTAATCGAGTATTTTGAAGCGGGATTCAATTTTGGATTTCCTTGAAACAATCATAACATTAATATTTTTATAATAAACCATTTTATTTCATTAAATTTTTTATCTAAGATAATTTTATCATAAATATAAATTTAGATCATAAAAAGTTTATTTTTATGATAATTTTTCTTACGTGATTAAGTACATTCATTTTATAATTGACTTTTAACACATTTTGATTTTTTTGGAAAAATGGTTTTTGAATTTGATATTAAAAATATCATATTGGGAAAAAAGTTCATTCATAATCATATACCTCAAAGTAAATTATTAATGGTAAAAAATTATTACAAAGGTAAAAGTAAATTAGGGTAAAAGTTAAAAGGTTATAAAAAAAATCACTAAAACAGTCAATGTTGTCTCAAATAGGAGAGATTTAGGTGAGTTTAGACATAAAATAAACTTTCCCACCACTTTTTCCCATTTTTTTCCTTTGAAACTTTAATAGTAACATTATATTATTGAAAATGTATGGGTTACTCCCAAAAATACCATTATCGTCACTTATAAAAGAGTAACACATCCACCACTTCGACAATCACATTCCCTTTAAATTTTCTCTTTAAAAAATTCCATATTTGTCATCATATAATTAAATCCCATCTTACAAAGATTTTGGTCACTATTATAGTGCAAAAGATCTTCATTTACAAGGTTACATTCAAAGAAAATTCAAGTTTTCGATGTGAGTATTATCAAATACTTATCTTTTCTTCTTAATTATATATATTCAAATTTATTATGGATACACTAATTTTTAGCTCATAAAGGTGATAAAATATGGTCTATATGGGGGATAAATAGACCAAATTAATTATTTTAAAGATATGGATTAATTATCTATATTAATTATTAATGATAATTAACAGAGTTAAATTGTAGTGGAAAAATAAAAGAAGTAAAAGAATAAAAGGATGTTTTATAGTAGTTCAATACAAAGCTCACTTAGTCTACTCTTATACCTCTATAATCAATGAGAGATATTTTGTTCCCTAATATTTTTTAAGGGGAATCTAAACCCAATTATAACGTAATTTTTCTAGTGGAAGAATAACTAAGACACCTACCTTTTGTATGGGGAGTCACAACCCAATTGTGGACCTGAGTTTAGATATTAGGAGTTACAACTTGAACAGTCCTAACATTAGAATCTAGGAGTCACAACCAAAATATAGAGAAATATTTTATAAGTATTGTCTAATAGAAATTGAAAGCACGTGAGAGATTGGAAGATGTGTTACAGACTCAAGAAACTTGAATGAAAGAGATAGAAGAAGAATAAAACATAGGTATTGGTTCATGAGTGTTTTATCAACTTAGTTTAATTTTCAAAGTAGTGGTAGATGTCACGTAATTTGTTTTCCACCCTTGAGATATCACCTTGTATTAGTGATAAATGTTCATCATAGGTAGAATATAGAACACTCCACAGTATCAACACCGTCATACTCTTTACATTGTATCACTAGAAAATATGAAATATCTCATTGAAAATGTATTATATCATAACTTTGTAACTTTCCCACAGATATAAGAAAATTATGATTCCATTTTAAAACAAAAAAAATTTAACAAAACCAAAAAATAGTTAAAAAATATATAATTTAAAAATAATACTACAGGATTATCATAGAGAGAGGGATAAATAAATAGAGAAGAATATTATCATTGTATAATAGCCACTCTAATCACATCCAGTTCTAAAAATAATCAATAATAATACAAACCAATTTAAATTTTTTTATCAAATAGTTTAAAAATACTTCCAAAATAATTGGTCAAAAATAAACCCCAAGAAAATATCAAGTCTCTATTTTAAATTCAAAATTAAAAAACATTCCGTTTTTAATATGTAGTTAAAATGTAAAGAAATTTAAAAAAAATAACATTGAATTGAAAATATTTTTTAAAAAAATTAATGGATTTAATATCAACAAATATTAATACAGAAATAATAGAATCGAAAAAATAACTTAAAATAATTATTTTTTTTATTTTCAAGGTGTAAGATTTATGCATGAAAAGTAGAATGCACTTTTATATTTATAAATACATGTTTAAAAGAATCTATTTTATTTCATAGGTTCTAAATAATTAATATGAATTTTTAAATACATTAGAACAATTTAAAACTTTTAAATGAACATAAGGTAAATTGGAATATGAAACGTTGTGTAAAATAGAGAAGAATTCATGGTTTAAGAACAACCTATAGAAATTCAAAAATCTATATAAGATTTATCATTGTAAGAGATTTCTCAATCTTCACATAATAAAAAATTCTATATGGGATTTCAAAAAATATCTAAATTAGTTCACATAACCAAATCTATATAGGAAATTCATGTAGTCGAATCCTTATAAGTGAATCTCATAGTTGAATTCACATAAGTGAATCACATAGCTAAATCTGTGTATCCAAATTTCTAAAATATGAAAACCGTTCAACTTATCAAATTTTATACCTACATAAGACCATGTAAAATGCAGAATCATATTTTATTCTAATTGAATTATATTTACGAAATTTAATTTTATTTCCAAATAATAAATAATCACCTTAATAAAACTTCTATAACTCATGTTATCATTAAAAATAGTAGTAAAATAGTTCTAAAAAACTGTAGAATTCATATTGAAAACATATAGTGAATTACAACCTAATTTAATACATGATAGAAATAGATTTAAAATTTTATTTATTCTAATTAAATTTACATAATTTTCATATATTTACAAATCTACAAGAATAACTCAATTATAAGTTCTTTAGACCATATTTAGGCCAAAATACTGAAGATAACTGAATTTAGAAAATCGACTATGTGGTTCACAAATTGGCAATGTGGATTTATAATTTTTTGTATGGTGAACAATACATTATCTATGCGAGAATCAGAAAAATCATGTAAAAAGATATTTGAAGTTCCCAAATGACTTATTTATCCTAGTAACACTTCATGAAAGTTTTTATTCATGTTATGAAAAATAAAAACATGAAATCTAAGAAAAATTTAAGTAAATAAATATTATTTTATAAATAAATTTGAACATACTAAAGATGAAACTTAATAAATCTATGATAAATTATAATTACATAAAATAATATATAATAAGATATAATTATAAATAAAAAATTATTTTTTAAATAAATACTTATAAAATAATTATTTTTAGGAATTTTTTAAAATTTAAAACATACAAATTTATACCCCATAAAAAGAAAATCAAACTTTTAGGTTCTAACAAACTCACCCTTTTGTAAATTAAAAAACCAAACAATATTTTTCAAAAATTCTTTCTTTTTTTTTACATTTTTAAAAAACAAAACATATTAAAGATTAAATGAACATCCCCCCTAATTAAAATAAAAATAAATTATAATTTTAAAAATAAATTTCCAACACTACATGTTCAAAATTTATTTTATGAAATCTAATGAAATACAATGGTTTAGTAAAAATATCCGCAAGTTGATCTTATTTTGGAAATTATTATAAAGAAGTAACTAATTTATTAATATAATATTGAATAAAATGGAATCGCATATAAATATTCTTAGTTCAAGAATACTGTAATGGGTTTTATTAAATAGAAATAACAGGATAATTAACATAGTAAATAGGTATATTTTGAAAATTCAAAACAAATCAGATAAATATAGGTTAATACAAATTTATTGAGAAAAACATGTTTAAAAAGAAATATATTCACTCTTAGTAGTATATAGAGAAACATAATTTTTTTTCTTGAACTCTAGGAAACTAATTTTTTATCATGAAAATGTCACATAACTAAGGTAATCTTTTAATCAAGTCTACATTCTCCAAAATAAGAGTAAGAATAACTAATCAAATAAAAAATACTAGAATAAAATATTCCAAAATTAATATTTACATTATAATATCTATAAATATGTTTGATTCATGCTCAAATTTACCCAAGAGAATAAGGTAGAATGGTCCTTATAGTCTAGCTTGGCTTGTCGAATCCTCAGAGACCTAAAAAGTAACCTATAGACACGCACATTATAAGGACTGTTTTTTGGATATGAAGTGGCCAACTTGGGTTGATTTTAGATGGTTTTAAAGGATAAATAACATATTTAAGTTAATTTAAATTAAGGTAATGAGTTGATCCTAGGTTATCGCTTGAGGTGGATTGGATGAATTCATTTTTTAATGATTTCAATTTATTATATTTGAGATGGGTTCATTTAAGAATATCAAACAACTTAATGACTTACTGATTTAATTACTAAACAACCTAATAATAATTACCTATACACTTTAAGGATCAATTTTTTGAGCACTCCAAGGTAAAGGTTCGTATTAGCACTTGAAATGTGTGACCTTAAATTCAATAAGGATGGAGAGGTTTTAAAATCATCAAATAGAAATCTCATTTAAAAGAAGTGATTATCCATTAATGGAGTGAGAAATAACATCCAATCTGGACCCTTTATACTCCCTTTGATCAACCCATAAAAGAGTTATCCCTCTATTTATGACATGTCTTCAACGGAAGAGGGAAGTAGACTTACGAGGGTGGAATTGAAGAAGTAAAAACAACAACAAAAATTGATCACTCCACCGTTGTGTGATAAATATCACAAAGTATGGGGTGAATAAATTCACACCTTTAACCAAAGGTATAAAAGTGATATGTAGAATAATATAATAAGATTAAAGGAATAACTTTTATTAAAAAACTAAGGTGAATTAAACAACTTACATGAGAAAGAAATGCGAGTACAAACACAAAGTGGTAGCATAACACTACAATGAAACCAAACACCAAGGATGATAAAGTCCTCCACCAAAACTACCTTAAATAAGAATTTATGGAGCCTTGGTTTGATCCTATAACATTACAAAGCATCCCACTTGATTATGGTAGGCGTAGGGTGGTGGAAAGCTAGTGGAATTTGGACTTTTCCACTCTTGACCAGAGGTGGCAGCCAACTTGCAACCACCAGAAAAACGCACCTGTAAGGCCTTCTCAATGGATGAATTAGAGTGGGCCATATAAGAATAAAATATATCCCCTAAATTACCCTAACAAAATGAAAAATATGGGCCCATTTGAAGTTGTGGATTCCGATATATGATTATATTGATAAAATTGTTTCCGGGCTGCATAATCTGGCTCATAATTTTATCTCCAAATTGGGCCACCTTAATGACCACCATGGAGGCCAAATTAGAACTGGATTCTGAATAATGATTCGTTTATATACATGTATTCTATCATCCCATGAATTTTGGGATTCATTAGGGATTTATGTTGGGCCCCACATTCTCATCAGTGGGATGGTGTCCAATCTGACTTCTCCAGAATTGTTTCCTTTCATCACAAAATATCCCCATATTCTTTCATGAATTCTCCATTGATCCCTGAATGAAACATGTTCATATTGAAGTTTAGATAAATTTCCCAAAATATCAAATTGAAATATGGATAATTACATTCCTTAAAATCATATTAATCATTGGGTACTTTAAATGATGTTAAAAAATGTACCACATAATATTGCATTTTAAGAAGGAATTACAATCATAATGTGAAATTATGTTCAAAGTGTAAAATTCACGAAAATGGTGTTTATGAATAATAAATCACATGAATATTATATAAATTAACAATGAATATTAGCCTCATTTAGTGGCTAATCACACCCCCAACTTGAGTTTTTCTAGTCCCAAGCAAAATATATCTCAACAATATGAAATTCGAATTCCCTTTTCCAAAAGCATTTTAATACACAATGATCACCAAAAACATTTATAAAAAATAATAACGAAACCCATAAAAATATTTTAATACATGATAGTTTCATAAGTTGATTCCAATCCCAAACCCATTCCTTTGTTCAAATTCATTGCCATATTTCATCCAATATCAATTAAGTATGAGGGTGTGTTGTGTATCACAATAGACAAGGGGTTCATCTTTATTCAAGGGGGAAATGATGGAAGCACTAGGTGGAATCACATTTAAATATTAAGATGAGTATTCAATTTTTTTATTGTATTATTTTTTTTTGCAATTTTTCTATGTTAATTGAAATTGCACTCAAAAGAGTCAACCCCTATAGTGAGACTTTGCCGATGACTCCCAGGCTCAAAGAACATAGGGAACCAAGTAAGTCTCATATACTTGAGCATCATCTCGAGTTAACTCAATCAAAAACAAATTAAAATTACCAAAAATAGAGATAAAATTACTAACTCTGGGCCAGACAACTACGGAGTCACGATCCCCAAGTGTTTAAAGCTACGCATTAAGTCATTTCATTTCTCTATGTTCAAATTTATTGTTTTTTTAATTATTATTTTTTGAATACTCATATTAAAACTAAAATGATCACCAAACCTATGCTATTTATTTATGGGACCCCATGAACAAAAACTAATACCCTACTATCCAAAGGACATACATTGTGATCTTTTTTTTATTTGGATGAAAATATAAACGATGAAATATCACATTGGACAACCAAAATTTTCAAAATATATGCTCATGAAATTATACAAGGATTAAAATCAGAATCAGGGCATGCTAAATTATTTGATATTCAGTTTAAAAGTTTTCAATGTGTATTACCATGTTCAAAGTTAAAGGAATTTTTCCTTCCATTTACACACTTTTTTTTCAAATCATTAATTTTTTTGACACCGAAGCATTTTTTTATTTTATCTCCACCCCAACTTAAAATAACACTGTCCCCAATGTTTAAAGAAAAGAAGATTTATAAGGGGGTAGAGGTAGAGAATGAGAGTTAAAAATGAAAATTGAAAATCAGGATCATGGAATGAAGTCACCTAGTGTTTGATGTTGAAATTCTTGTTGCTCCCTTTTAATCCCTTGATCTCGATGTCACTCTGAGAATTCCCTAGTAGAGAAAAAAACAAAAAAAAACTATATATATATATATATATATTTATATAATAAATAATTTGAAATATAAGTATATATATAAAAATTATAGAATAAGGAAACACAAAAAGTAGTAGGTCAGTGGTAAGTGTGCGCCCCTATCTCCCTTCGGTCCCAGGTTTAAGTCCCCGCGACTTCGCTGGTTGTGACGGGGTTTTCCCCACGACCTACGATGTGGCCCTTTTTTTATTTATTAATATATTTTTATTTTTTTGTATTTTTATTTTAACCTACAAACACATAAAAATAAAACAAACTATTGATACATTATCTTCTTTTTAAATTTCTGGGTGAGGTATTACTCAAGGATCACACCACGTGACATAGATGAATATGACACTCCCATTTAGTACCCATCCATACTAATAATATAAGAACATGTCAATAGTCTTTTTTTATTTTTTAAATATCAAAATGATTCCTTAATCCTATTTAATATATAAAGTCGATTAAAATAACAAAATGATTGGAAACTTGAAAACCGTGGGTTGCCTCCCGTGCAACGCTTTTTTTAATGTAGTTAGCTTGACTTGAACCCCACAACTTACCCAATACCAATTTTCAACATTTTAAGGACCCCATATTTCTCCATGTCCACTATATTGATATTGATTCTTCGTTTATAATTTTTCTCGTGTGCAAACCTATGTTCTATAATTAGTGGTAAAATCCAAGGAATATCAAAAATGGTTGATCTAGTTTCTTTTTTAGTCTTTACAAATACATTAAGAATAATTACCTCTTTATTGGTTTCAAGATAATAAATTGTGAAAATCGAAAGTTTTTGGTTATCCCCAATGAATCGAAACTTGAGGGTGGTTGAAAATTTCTTTCGTTCAAGTTCAGGTATGCTAACACTTTTAGACATAGGTTTGGACTTTGAATCAAACTCAATTTCATTTTCAAAATTTATTAATAGAATTGGTTCCTTATGAATAGAAGATTCAACCAAAAAATTGGAAAGATCAATTTTAGGAATGGGCATGTACTCAATGTTTGTGATTTATCTCAGTGGTTCAATGGTTAGTGTTTTTGAAAATTCAACAATGGAGTTATACATAGGAGACTCAATCCATGATGTCAAATTCTCATCTTTTGAATCCAAAAAATTCAATTTACCCTGATTTAAATACCCTTAAACAATTCATTTATCCCCTTCATCTATCCCAAATCCAAAGGCTGGTTCTTTAATAAATTCATGTTGGGTTTATGGGAAACAAGAAACGTCACAAAAGATTCTGGAAGGGACAGTTGGTGTAGGGATGTGTTCCTCATAAGTTTTAATGTTTTGTAGTTATAAACTCAAAGATGAAACCTAAAAATTAATTTTCTCCATTTTTAGAAACAAATTTTCAAGTAATGGTTGTGGATCATGATGGGTAAGGGGTTGAGAAAAATGGTCTATTCTAGGTGGATAATTAAGTTGTTGAAATTACATAGGAGGGTCTTCAGATTGGATTTGTGGGGATTTAAACTCATTATATGTTGGGATGTTTTGTGGATCATAGTATTAAAGACATTGTGACTCATTAGTTTGTTGATGATCCCAAAATTAGAAATTAGGATGGTCATTGTACATCACACATAGGGTTGGGGGATCAAAGTAGGGATATGTTTCCCATGTTTGGACTTGTTCAAAATTGAATTCCATAAGAGTGAGGGGGTGAGAATAGAGAAGAGGGATGAGAAAAATGATTATAATGTCTAATATAACTTACTTAGGTTCCTGGAAATGGCAAAAAAATTTATTCACACTCAAATTTACCCAAGAGAAGAAGGTAGAACGGTCCTTGTAGTCTAGCTTGGGTTGTCGAATCCTTAGAGACCTAAGAAGTAACCAATAGACATGCACATTATAAGGACTATTTTTGGATATGAAGTGGACAACTAGGGTTTATTTTAGATGGGTTTAAATGATAACTAAAATATTTATGTTAATTCAAATTAAGGAAATGAGTTGATCCTAGGTTATGGCTCGGGGTGGATTGGATGAATTCCCTTTTTAATGATGTCAATTTCTTATATTTGAGACGGGTTCATTTAAGAAGATAAAAAAACGTCATCACTTACTGATTTAATGCCTACACAACCTAATACTAATTACCTATACACTGTAAGGATCAAAGTTTTGATCACTCCCAGGTAAAGTTTCGTATTATCACTTGAAATGTGTGACCTTAAATTCAATAAGGATGAAGAGGTTTTAAATTCATCAAATAAAAAGCTCATTTAAAAGAACTTATTAGACATTAATAAAGTAAGAAATAACATCCAATACAGACCCTAGATACTCCCTTGGATCAACCCATAAAATATTTATCCCTCCATTGATGACATGTCTTCAACGGAAGTGGGAAGTAGACTTACGAGGGAGGAATTGAAGAAGTAAAAACAATAACAAAAATTGATCACTCCACCGTTGTGTGATAAATATCACCAAGTATGGAGTGAATAAATTCAAACCTTGAACCAATGGTATCAAAGTAATATGTAGAATAATATAATAAGAGTAAAGGAAGAACTTTTATTAAGAAACTAAGGTGAATTAAACAACTTACATGAGAAAGAAATGAGATTACAAACACAAAGCAGCAGCATAACACTACAATGAAACCAATCCCCGAGGATGATCAACTCCTCCAAAAAAACTACCTTAAATAGGAATTTTGGGATCCTCGGTTCGATCCTCAAATAGTACAAATCATCCCATTTGATTATGGTAGGCCTAGAGTGGTGGAATGCTTGTGGAATTTATACTTTTCCACTCTTGACCCAAGGTGGCAGCCAGCTTGAAACCACTGCATAGACACGCCTATAAGGCCTTATATATGGACTAATTAGAGTGGTCTATAGAAGAAGAAAATGGATCCCCTGATTTCTCCTAACCGACTGTAAACTTTGGGCCCATTTGGAGTTGTGGATTCCGGGATAGGATTATATTGGTAAGATTGTTTCTGGGCCGCAGAATCTGGCCCAGAATTTTATCTCCAAATTGGGCCACCTTAATGAACACCATGGAGGCCGTATTATCACTGGATACTAAATAATGATTTTTTCTTATAAATATCTTATATCATCCCACAAAATTTCGGCTTCATGGGGCTTTTATGCTGGGCCCCACATTCTCATCTGTGGACTGGTGTCCAATATGACTTCTCCAGCATTGTTTACTTTTATCACAAAATATATGCATCTTCTTCCAGGTATTCTCCATTGATCCCTGAATGAAACATGTTCATATTGAAGTTTAGATCAATTTCAAAAGATATCAAATTTAAATATGGATAATTAAATTCCTTAAAATCAGATGAATCATTGGGTACTTTAAATGATGTTAAAAAATGTACCACACAGTAGTGCATTTTAAGAAGGAATTACAATCATAATGTGAAATGATGTTCAAAGTGTAAAATGAACCAAAATGGTGTTTCTGACTAATAAAGAACATGAATATTATATAAATTAACAATGAATATTAGCCTCATTTAGTGGCTAATCAATTTTTAAAATAATTTAAGTGAAGTTCCTTAGGATCCTATTAAAATATAGAACATAAACAAACAGTAAACATTATATCAGGTCTAGAAGTAATTAAATAAAATAAAATTATAATAATTACTCTATATAATTTAGAATAAAAATATTTTATTGAAACATAAAAATATAATTTACAACTAATACTTTTAGGGAAACTAAATTTATTTCAAGAATCAAGACCAATGTTCTTAACCAAATCATTGGAATATTTAGATTGATTCAAGAAAATACCATCATTTATTTAGTTATTTTGAAGACTTAAAAAGAAATTAGGCTTACCCATAAACTCATATCAAATTAACTAGCCATAAAATTAAAAAATTCAGTACAAATAAATTAATTTTAGGTTCCAGAAACAATATCATCAACATAAATTTCAATAATCAAAATAGTATTTGAAATTCTATTAATAAACATAGTACGATCTAATTTACCTTTATTAAAAACATTTTTCTAAAAAACAAAGTAATTATATCATACCATGAATGAGGTGATTTCTTAATAAAATATAATTATATTGATAAATTTCAAACAAGATTATGATAATTTCCATTTTCAAAACCAGGGAGTTGAGAAACAAAAACATCTTCAGAAATAAAACCGTTAAAAATGATCTTTTGACATCCATTTGAAATTACATAATACCTTAAAAAGTAGGAAAAGATAATAAAATTATAATAGATTAACAACATGAAACATCTGAAATGTATTCATCAAAATCTATACATTCTTCTTAACAATAACATTTAACAACATGGTTAACGTTATCTTTAATAATTTGACCAAATTCATCATTTTTATTTCTAAAAATATATTTAGTTCCAATAACATGCTTGTTTATATAGGGTTCTACTAAATTAAAAAAATTATTTATAAAAAACTGATTAAATTAATTTTTCAAAGAAATAATCCAATTAGCACCATTCAACGAATCTAAAATATCATTAGGAACACAATCAATTATTAAAGAACAATTAACAAAGTTGTTTAAAGTAGAGCTTTTAGTTTTCCTAATAGAACCAACATTTTCAATAACATTTTCAATAAGATTTTCAATAATATGATCTTTATGAATCCTTTGTGATCTAGGATTAGATTGATAAGAATTCTTATCCCCCTCAACGGAAAATTTATCTTGAGGTTTTTCTTCATCAAACTTGAAATCATTGAAATCATTTTCAATATTTTCTAAAACATATATTATAACCTCACAAGATTCATAAAAATTTATATAAATAGACACATAAATAGTTATTATAAACTCTATAAGATTTATTATTGGAAGAATGACCATGAAATATACCTTCATTGCTTTTAGCATCAAACTTATATAAATTATCTTCCATATTAAAGATAGAAACTTAACAACTAAATAATTTAAAATAACCAACCTTTGGTTTTATACCATTAAACAATTATTAAGGGATTTTATTCAAAAAAGGTATAAGATAAACTCTATTAGAAACATAGAACTAAATATTAATGGATTAATCCCAAAATTTTTTTGGTAAATTATATTAATTAAGAATAACTTGAGTCATCTCTTGAATAGTTATATTTTTTCAATATACAACACCATTTTGTTGTGGGGTTCTATGAATATAAAAATCATGAGCAAAACAATTTTATTTACAAAATTTTTCAAAATTAAAATTAACTAATTTTTTTACATTATCAATTATAAAATAAAAAATTAAACAAACCTTCATATTTTTAACTAGATTAAAAAAGAAATAAATCTTGCTAATTTTTCATGCTTATGAGTCATAAAATAAACCCCTGTAAATCTTCTCATATAATCAAAAATAATGAATATATTTATAGAAACTTAAATTAATAGTTTTCATTAGACCAAATAAATAAATATTTATTAATTTAAGAGTTGTAGAAGTTGAAACTTAATTGATTGATTTTTCATATTCCTTGTGATTCTTACCTTTTAATAATGAATCAAAAACAAAATCATTTCTTACCAATAACTTGGGTAAATCTAGAACATTACCATGTTGTATTATTTTTGTATCATTAGAAAATGAGCATGTACAATACTTTTATAGAAAAATAACATCATCTGTTTTTTAAAAAGTAAGGCACTAAAATTTTTGATTATATTGATGAGATAAATTAATAGAATAAATATTATCTTTTCTATTAGAATAAAATAAAAACATTTTCATTTTAAAAAACAAAACATTTATCATCATTAAATTTATCATACATACCATAATCGAATTATTGTGAAATACTAATATATTAAATTTAAAAACATAAATATATTAAACATTAGATATTAAAAAAACATTAGAAATACCTGCTTCACTAAATCCCTTAACCTTGAATTTAAATTTTTCTCCCAAATAGATGTAGCCTCTATCACATTTGGTATAAAATAAGAAATTTGTTAATCCACTGATAATGTGATATAAAAAACACTCTCAAGGTAAAATTTAGATTTGAGACTCTTAAGGTAGTCATCTTTAAAAGATAAATTATGCTGAGACAAGTTTTGGTACCCATACTATTTTGAGTCCAACTGGGTTAGTAATACAATTCATAGGAACCCAAAAAAATTTAAAGAATTCATTTTATGAAACTTTAGTAGATAAATATTTTTAAATTAAATTTGTAGTTTATCCAAGATATTTAGGAAATATAAGAGAACATTTATGAACAGAAGGTCCTTTTATACCAAATTTAAAGCATCTAATAGAAGAAAAAATTCAAATAGAACTTTTAAAAAAAGTATTCTTGTATACCTTAGGAATATTTGGATTATAACCGAAATAAGTTTCATATTTATTTGGTTTTATCATAGCTATCAAATTATAATATTTTTCCATTCCTTGACAAAAGTAGATAACAAATCTTTTCAGCTTATAATTTACTTTCCATGATTATTATTCCCCTTCTAAATTGACTTGAAATCATCATAGATAATACGTTTATAAAAATAATTGTTTTTTTATTTCTTCATTGAGAGTATAATTATATTTAATGAACTTATTACAATCCTTTTGAAGCCTATTATTTTCTTCTTTTAATTATTTATACAATTTAGTAACTCTTAAAACATCTTTTTTCTACTTTTCATTTTCTTAATGAAACTTATCAAATCTATAACCATAATAATAAGAATAATAACTATTGTCAAAATCATTACTAACCAAATTATTATATCTTTCCTAAATAAACACAGGTTAGATAAATATTTTTTTTATTTTGGATTCATCATTTGAATCATATTTTTTGGTGAGACTCCATCCAAATTGATAGAAAAATTTCAATTCATTATTTTTTCTCTCTTCTTTATTACTTTTACTTTGGATAGTTGGGGTTGATATATCCCTTCATTTTACATTCATAATAGGTCACATCCAGTATATATATAGTAACCTTATTTTCTCTTCAATCATTCTTTTGATCTTTACTTGGTTTCTTACTGAATATTTTCTTTCTCTTCATTAATTTATAAATAACTTCTCTTATATTCACAATTTATCATTTTTTACTTTCTCAGGCCTCATATTTGGAAGAGTTAGAAATAAAATTTAAATATGATTTGAATTCAATAACTTTATTCTTTGAAGTATCTTCTTCCTTGATATTATTTAATTCAAGTTCATATTGAATAAGTGATGTTATGAGTTCATCCAATGTGTATTCTTTGAAATTATTGATTTTGTTAATCACAACTTTATTTTCATGTCATTTTATGGGTAGAGATCTGAGTAATATTTCAAAAAATATAAGGTTCTCTAATGTTTCTCTATGGTAATTAATTCAATTAACAATGATTTTGAATTGTTGGAACATTTGATTCAAAATTTCATATTCACCCATCTTGTAATACTGGTACTCATCTCAATGAATTATGAGTTTTGTACTAATCATCTTGTTTGAGCCAAGGTGATTAACTTTTAAATTATTACATATATCATAATCTTTCTTAAATGTATACACATGAATAAACATTGTTTTGTTAATAAAAAAGTATAAAATATTTATTACTTTATAATTTAAAACATATCTAGCAACATTTTTTCTAATTAGAGTATTTGTGTTAGATTCAAATAGCTTGTAAGAGTTTTCCCTGATCGACCAGTGTTATATGATTAGATTTATTTGGTAAGACTCTATTCATAATTTCTAATAACCATAGTCCTCGCTATCAAAGTGAGGTGGTTTATGAGGAATCCATCCTTCATTTTTCATTCATTTCTACCATCTTATATATACTGTCCTTCGACTATGAATTATAAGAAAACATTATCACAATAAAATATAAATGATCGAGCCAATCTATCCTTAAGAATGTCCAGCCTTTGATACCAATTGATTGATCAGAAAGGTGATTATAGGTTTTCTAGAGGGGTGGGGGTGTGAATAGACCAGATTAAATAGTTTAAATATATGGATTATTTTTCTAAATAAATTATTAATGATAATTTATAGAGTTAAATTTTAGTAAAAGAATAGAAAAAAGAAAATAATACAAGGATTTTTTTTAGTAATTTGGTTTAAAGTGGACATATTATACTTTTATTCCTCTCTAATTAGTGAGAGATAAATTTTGAACTACTCTAATTTTATAATGAGTATCATAAACCAATTAAAAAAAATTATAGTTGAAGTATAACCATGACACCTGACTTTTATATGAGGAGTCAAAACCCAATTACAACCCTAACATTAGATTCCAGGAGTCCAAACTTGAGTAGTACTGACTTTAGAATTCAAGATTCACAATCCAAATATAGAGAATTATTTTTTATAAAAAATAATAATGAAAAATTTAAAGCATGTGAGATGTTAGAAGAAGTGTTACAGGATTAAGAAACCATAATTATATACATAGAAGAAGAATAAATCACATTTACTAGTTCTTTAGTGTTTTATCAGCTTGATTATATCATCAAGGTAGTAGAATAAGTTTCAAAAGTTTCTGTTCTATCCTTAAGAGATCATCTAACAATATTGAGAAATTTTCAGGACATGAAGAATTTACAACACTCCATAGTATCACAACCACCACACTATTTGCACTGTATCACTTGAAAATATGAAATATCTCATAGAAAAAACATCATATCATAATTATATAACTTTACCATAAACATAAGAAAATATTAATTCCTTTAATAAAATAACTTAACACAACCAAGAAATAATTATAAAATTTAACATTCAAAAATAATAATACTAGATTATCATAGAGAAAGAAAGAGAGAAGAATATTATCATTGAATCTTAATTTCTCAACTCACATCAAATATTTAAGAAATAAAGAATAATTTAAACAAATTAGAAATAATTTGATAAAATAGTTAAAAATATGTCAATACTAATATTTAAAACTAAATCCCATGAAAATCACAAGTCACTACTTAAAATTTAAAATTCAAAAGAATACCATTTTTAATATGAAATTAACATGGAATGAAATTAAAAAATTAGTAACAATGTAATATGAATATTTTAAAAAAGTTTGAATGAGTTTAATATCAACTAATATTAATTTTAAAAATTAAAATCGAAGAAGAAAATATAAAAAATAAAACTTATTTTTTAAGTTTCAAGTTGTAATTTTCATGCATGAAAACTATTTCACACTCTAATATTCATAATTTTTTTTAAAATAATTGAAAAAACTTTAGATAGCTTCTATATAATTGATATGAATTTATAATTTCATTATAATAATTTAAATATTGTCACGACCCGTCCTCGGGGCCCGTGTCGTGACTACCCCAAGCCCACATTCCATAGGCTAGGGGCTGGCGACTAGCACCAAAGGCGTAAATCCCGATATCTGGGAAGGCATTGCCTTTATAAAAGAAAACAAGCACCATAGAGTAAGAAAGCGGAAAAAGTAAAGACTAAGTACAAGAGAAGTGCTGAAAAGTAAATGGGCCAGAATACAAACCCAAAAAAAAGTACAACTAAAACTGAACAAGTACAACAGAAAAGATAACAGCTGGAAGGACGGAAGCGACTCCTGGGTCGTCCTCCTCGGATCCTACCTGAAGGGTAGGTACAGATGGTGCAGCTCCTGGTCATCCACCATAGATCCTACCTGAAGGGTAGGTACAGATAGCCTCCTCCACACTCTCTCCCGTCAACCGCCTCTGTGTGTCGTCTCGTCGTGTAGTCCACCTCCGGGTACTGACTCGTCGTGTAGTCCACCTCCGGGTACTGACTCGTCGTGTAGTCCACCTCCGGGTACCGTCCAGTCCTCGAACACTCGGCCTCCGTCAGCATTGCCCGTCGTCTGCAACCAACACAATGAGGTGTGGGCATAGCCTGTGCAGGGGTGAGTATAACGATACTCAGTAGGGACCCCGAGACCCTCAAGGTCTCACTAAACCAACAAGGATAACCACAAAGAAGATCTCAACAGATAACCTCTACTTAGGTATATGCCCATACATATACCTAAGTTATCAAGTAACCCATCTCAATCATGAGGAAACACAAGGATTGTGAAATCAACAGATAACCACTACCCCGGGTATATGCCCATACATATACCTAAGTTAGAAAGTGACCCATCTCAATCATGAGGTAAACACAAGGTCAAAAGTCTGATCTCAAACCAGGATTTTCATTATCGAAACCGTAACTGCTGAAGAGCTCCGTCTCTAGAGTGTACAGTGGTCCTGTCATGACTCCGAGGTACTGCTCACTAACCTAATCCTGCTGAGGTACTCCTCCTGTCGAGTACCACGGGTCTGCGGCCAACTACCGGGCGCTCCGTCTGCTGAGGGTCTGTCGCCAAATACCGGGCGCTCTCCCTAATAGCCTACAGAGGTACTCCTCCGGTCGAGTACCGCGGGTCTGCTGCCAACTACCAGGCGCTCCGTCCGCCGTGGGTTTGCCGCCAAATACCGGGCGCTCCGTCCACTGGGCTAGTCGACTCACTCCAAGTCGAGTCGGTCAAGCAGTCGTCAGCTCTCAGTCGTCTACACGGTCTCCATACTCCGCACGCTCGTCTCTCGGAGGGTCCGCTCCACGAGCTACAGGTCGATACTCCAAGTATCTCAAATTCCCACGAAGAAGTATCTCAAAGGACCGCCTCGTCATAGGGGTCTCAACGCAACAAACGGCGTGTCA
The DNA here is from genome assembly GCA_963277665.1 of Viscum album. Lineage (NCBI taxonomy): Eukaryota > Viridiplantae > Streptophyta > Magnoliopsida > Santalales > Viscaceae > Viscum > Viscum album. The sequence continues at coordinate 600,525,766 of OY728155.1, read as the reverse complement.
AACAGACACCCGGTCTGTGAGTTATTAGCCTTTTCGTCCCCGGGGCCCGGTTGGTTTCATGTGCGAACCAGTCCGGCCGTAACTCAACTATACCCCGAACACTCATAGGGTATACTCATAGGGACTGTTTCTCAATGTGATCACCAACACCGCTGACAGTTCGTCAAACGGACGTCTGGACTGAAAGATACCATCTTTCTCCGTTCCAGGGGCCCGGTTGGATTTCGGGCACAATCCAACCTGGCTATAACCCAACTGCATCAAAAACTCGGGTGGAGGATTCCAAAAGTTCCGTATCGTCAACAGGAACGCAATGCAACAGACGGCGCGTCAATCGGACGCCCGGTCTGGAAGTTATTGGCTTTTTCGTCCCGGGGGCCCGGTTGGTTTCGTGAGCGAACCAACCCGACTGCACTCCGACGACATCCAAACCTCGAGAAGATTAATCCAAAAGATCCATCTCACTGAGAGGAATCCACCAAAGCTGACGGCACGTCAATCGGACGTTCGTAGCTCAAGATATGAGCGTTTCCGCTCCGAGGGCCCGGTTGGTTTCGTGTACGAACCAACCCGGCCGAACCCAAAGTAATCCGAAACCTTGAGTGCAATATACCGAAACGACCGTCTTGATCCAAGGATCGCATTGCCGCTGACGACGCGTCGTTCAGAGGCACGTATCTCAAGTTACGGGCAAAAGACCGAAAACAGTCCGAAGACGGGGGGTCCGGGCCCGGGCCGACCCGGCCCGACCCCCCTGGGTCGGCCGAACCGGGTCGACCCGGTCCCACCCGGCCGGACCCGGTCCGGTCCGGCCTGGGCACGGCCCGGCCGGTCGGACCGGCCTGGTTCGGCTCGGCCGAGCGGCCGAGCCGCTCGGGTGCCGCGGGGCGCTGCCCCCGTGGGTTGGAGGTGCCGCGACCCCGCGTGGGGCCGCGCTGATTCAGCGGACGCGGCATGTCACCGCGTCCCGTGCGGGTGAGCCGAACCAGCGCAGCCGTGGGTCCTCTGGCCGCCGCCGCCACGACTTCAGCCGCAGAAGCCCTGTTCGGCGGCGCGCCGGGGTGCCGCCCCCTCCGGCCGCCGGCGCCACCGCGCCGGCGACCCGCGCCGCCGGCAGCTTCAGCGGGCCACCAGAGTTGCTATGGTGGTCCGTTTTCCTTCCCGTCTGCGCCGTTGCCCCTCCCGGTTTCCGTTCTTCACCGCGGGATCATCAAAATGCCCTTGCGTCACGTTTTGTCATCGCCCGCCAAATCCGCACAACCACGAAGAACGACAAAGGGTTGTCGGGCCGTGTTCGTTTGGCCCGCATCCTCCGTGTTAGATAATAACAATAGGAGAATTTTTCAACACATGAAACAAAAATTTTAATAAATTAAAATTGTTCATATGAATCCGGTTCTTTAAATTTTAAAGAAACGTTCACGGGAATATAAAGAGGGTATTTCCGAAATAAAATCCCTACCATGTCAAGTCGTCGCCCGCGGGTTCTTCGCGGAATTGATTGCCGCGGAAGGAGGCGATCGTCGCGTCGTGGAAGGCATCGCGTCGTCACGGAATGGCTTCACGTCGTCGCGGAAGGGCGTCGCGTCATCGCGGAACACGGTGTCGACAAACTCCGAGGTTCAAGAACAACAGATTTAATTTTAATAATTAAATCCGTGCGTTGTTAAAAACCACAAAGGAGTTTTAAAAGAAACCTGAAAACTCTTACCTCAAACAGAAGATCTAAGATTTCATTGCGGACGATGGAACGTCACAGAAGAACGTCGCGGAAGAGGAAACTTCGTCGTCGCGACACACGGCGTCGCGTCGTCGATTTCCGCGGTTTCGGCGTTCTTCGTCGGAGGCCGGTGTTCTTCGCGTTCTTCGCGTTCTTCATGTTCTTCGTGAAGAAGGGTGAAGGCATAAGAATTCTATCAAAAGCCTCCCAACATGTAATCCTCAAGATGTGGCGTTGGTCTTATTTTATTACTACGCCAACGAATTTCAAACCGGTTAAGAAACAAAAAAGAGATAAGTAACGACCCATTAATTCGTAGAATTAATTCAACGAAATAAACCGCCCAATTAATTGGTGCGTTAATAAATTAAGAAAACGCGTCAGTTGACTTTCATAATGACGGGTTTTCGCGGGTGCGTTACTTAGCGGAAAAGAAACGATGGGGCTCGTGTGGGCCCCACCTCACAAATATCCTACCAAGAGGGTAGGATATTTCTGGATTGCACCCTATCCACATCGACTCAGCTTAAGCTGCTTTAAGCGGTTTCAAGTGGCTTCCAAGCGTCTTAAGCGAAATAAAATAAAGTTTGTCGTACAATTTATTTTATTTCTTAACTTTAAGCCCAAAAATTAAAAACCACACCCGAGCAAACATAACTCAAGAAGAGGTGTTTCTAAGAAAGTAACGGCGCTGCGATTCCATCGGTGCCCTCGGAATTCGATTCCGAGCACTGGTTCAAAAGTTAGAAAACCCCGCTCGTCCGTTCACTGAACGTACCCGAGCTAAACTTCGGAAAATGATTCCGGGCACACCGGGCCTCGGAATCAGGTGCCGTCAGAAACCGCGTTCTTGTAAAATTCCAAAGAAAATTAAGAAAAAAATTTCCTTGGAATTTACAAGTCTTTACATTACTCCCACCACAGGGCTTTACGTCCCCGTAAAGCTTCACCACAAACTTAGGGATACAAAGGCGGTGCTGAGCATGCATCTGAGCATTTCGCTCATATGTGCTCACCTGGAGGTTTCTGTGCTGCCAAAGAAAGTGCACAAGAGGAATCGACCGTCCTCCTAGGATCTTCTCCTGTCGATCCTCGATCTCCATTGGGACCTCCGCAAAAGTCGCCCCATCATCAACGTCCAGCTCCCCATAGTCAATGATATGCGGAGGGTCGAGCACGTATCTCCTCAGTTGAGATACGTGGAAAACGTCGTGCACCTAGTGCAACTGAAGTGGATGGGTCAAGCGGTAAACCACCTCGCCTACCCAGCTGAGGACCTAGAAAGGTACGTTGAACCTCAGAGATAACTTGCCTCCCTGGACACATCTCTGTAAACCTCGTCGAGGTGAGACTCGTATAAGGACGTGATGGTCATCCTCGAACTCTAGAGGCCTCCAAGTCCTGTCAGCATAAGGCTTCTGTCGGCCCTGTGCCGTCCTCATCCGCTCATGGATTACCTGGGCCTTCTCTAGTCTCACAAGAGCTTCTATGATTTCTTCTTTTCCGATAAGAGAAATCCGGTCTCATCCCTTGGATGAACCACATTCGTTGCCTAATATAGTCAATCCTGACATGAATGATGCATTCATGCCATGGATGACGTCGTAAGGCCTCGACGTAACTACCAAGAGATCCAACTGTCACTCTCGCCTCCAAGGGTCGAGTCACACTGTCGACATCAGTGTGTGGTCACTAGGTCTCCTTCAGTAGAAAACTCGAAAGTGAGGGTCAAGTCAACAGTCTTAACCGGGACCACTCAGTATCAACCAAACAAAAAGGACAGGAAAGCAAACTTTACAAATATAAGTGTCTTTTTCATTATTGTAGCTCATAGTACAAAGATACAAAGCAACTACAGACAAACATCAACAAAACTAGAAGCAACAGGATTAATAGCCTCTAGGTCGGAAGCTAGTCCCGCTCCTGTCCATCTGCTTCCAGAGCTCCATGACCGTAGGCCTCATCTGCCTGAAGTTGAGCTCTCCCATGTCCTCTTGTCCCCTGCGGTCGGGGTGGGCCTCCTGGTGGTGGTGGTGGAAACATCCCGAAGCGTCGTCCACCTCCAGCTGCACGGCCAGCTACTTTGCCATGGCCGCCTGCTCCTTGCGGTCCACCCTGATCGAACCTCTGCCTCTGCCTCAGAGGTTCTTCATTTAACTGCTGGTCATCTACATGGTGGGTCGGACAGTCAAGTGCCATGTGACCAATTCTGTCGCAGGAGTAACACTGTCCACTCTCGGCACGTCTGGCTCTGACTCCACCCCGATTTCCCCGCACAACTGAACCTGAGTCGTGAAGTCGGCCATCGGTAGGTCTGGTCCTCTTGGACCTCTAAATCATCTGTCTACTGCCTGCTGCAGAAGACTCTGCCGCAAGCTGGCTAGTGGTGGGTCCTGCTGCTGGAGACTGCTCAGTAAGGAAACTCTCCACTAAGAGGGCTCTCTCCAACACCCCTGTCTGTGTCGGAATGCTGCGAGAAACAACAGAAGCTCTAATCTCTCGCCTGAGCCCCTGCTCGAAGGTTCAGGCCCTGAAGAACGGGTCCCGTACCATATCTGTGGAGTAGCGCAAGAGGTCTGTGAATCTCCATGAGTACTGCTCTACTGACATGCTACCCTGCCGCAGCTGAAGTAGCTCCTGTATACGCACCGCTCGAAGGGTGGCTGGCACAAACTCTGCCCGGAACAGGCTCTCGAAGTCTGCCCATAGAAGTGTCACATCGTCAAGCATCTGAAGCATCAGGATCCACCATCTGCCTGCTACTTCCTGAAGAAGGCTGGCAGCAAGGATCACCATGAAATCTGTCAGCGTCCCCACTAGCCTGAAGCCTCTCACCACAGCCTCCAACCAATCCTCAGCCGCCTGCGGGTCCGTCCCTCCCTGGAACCTGGGTGGCCTCTGGCACTGGAACTCATGCAGTGCGCTCAAGCGACGTGCATCCTCTGCTGCTGGGGCTGGTGGCATCGGTGGCCCAACGGGTAGTAGTACCGCTGGTGCCTTCGCTGGTGCCTCATCTGGGATAGGGCCCTGTACTGAGGCCTTTTCGCTCGGCGGGCTGTCAGTACGTACCACTCTCGGGGCTCTAGCTGGTCGTCCACGGGGAGCCATCCTGAAAGAAACAGCGTGACACGGTCAAAAGATTATCCCTGGTGAGCTGACCAGGTTTGAGCTGACATTGAAAAAAAACTTTTGGAAAACACCCACGCAATCAGTGTTTTCATGCACAAAGTCGGAAATCAGTTGTCAGGGTCCTGGTGTATGGATACGTCGGCCGCCCGCACCAACACTGGACTCCCTGAACTGAAAACCACACTCGGTACTCTTAACACTATTTCTTCACAGAAAGAAACATCAGAGTTATAAGTTCTGCGGTAGAACAGAACTCCTCTGATACCAATTGGTCACGACCCGTCCTCGGGGCCCATGCCGTGACTACCCCAAGCCCGCCTTCCATAGGCCAGGGGCTGGAGACTAGCACCAAAGGCGTAAATACCGATATCTGGGAAGACATTGCATTTATGAAATAAAACAAGCACCACAGAGTAAGCAAGCGGAAAAAGTAAACACTAAGTACAAGAGAAGTGCTGAAAAGTAAATGGGCCAGAATACAAACCCAAAAGAAAGTACAACTACAACTGAACATGTACAACAGAAAAGATAACATCTAGAAGGACGGAAGTGGCTCCTGGGTCGTCCTCCTCGGATCCTACCTGAAGGGTAGGTACAGATGGCGCAGCTCCTAGTCGTCCACCACGGATCCTACCTGAAGGGTAGGTATAGATAGCCTCCTCCACGCTCTCGCCCGTCAGCTGCCTCTGTGTGTCGTCTCGTCGTGTAGTCTACCTCCGGGTACTGACTCGTCGTGTAGTCCACCTCCGGGTACCGTCCAGTCCTCGAACACTCGGCCTCCGTCAGCACTGCCCGTCGTCTGCAACCAACACAACGAGGTGCGGGCATAGCCCGTGCAGGGGTGAGTATAACGATACTCAGTAGGGACCCCGATACCCTCAAGGTCTCACTAAACCAACAAGGATAACCACAAAGAATATCTCAATAGATAACCTCTACTTAGGTATATGCCCATACATATACCTAAGTTATCAAGTAACCCATCTCAATCATGAGGAAGCACAAGGATTGTGAAATCAATGGATAACCACTACCCCAGGTATATGCCCATACATATACCTAAGTTAGCAAGTGACCCATCTCAATCATGAGGTAAACACAAGGTCAAAAGTCTCAGCTCAAACCAGGATTTTCAGTATCGAAACCGTAACTGCTGAAGAGCTCCGTCTCTGGAGTGTACAGTGGTCCTATCATGACTCCGAGGTACTTCTCACTAACCTAAGACTGCTGAGGTACTCCTCCTGTCGAGTACCGCGGGTCTGCGGCCAACTACCGGGCGCTCCGTCCGCTGAGGGTCTGTCGCCAAATACCGGGCGCTCTCCCTAATAGCCTACAGAGGTACTCCTCCGGTCGAGTACCGCGGGTCTGCTGCCAACTACCAGGCGCTCCGTCCGCCGTGGGTCTGGCGCCAAATACCAGGCGCTCCGTCCACTGGGCTAGTCGACTCACTCCAAGTCGAGTCGGTCAAGCAGTCGTTAGGTCTCAGTCGTCTACACGGTCTCCGTACTCCGCACGATCGTCTCTGGGAGGGTCCGCTCCACGAGCTACAGGTCGATACTCCAAGTATCTCAAAGTCCCACGAAGAAGTATCTCAAAGGACCGCCTCGTCATAGGGGTCTCAACGCAACAAACGGCGTGTCAAACGGACACCCGGTCTGTAAGTTATTAGCCTTTTCGTCCCCGGGCCCCGGTTGGTTTCGTGTGCGAACCAGTCCGGCCGTAACTCAACTATACCCCAAACACTCATAGGGTATACTCATAGGGACCGTTTTCTCAACGTGATCACCAACACCGCTAACGGTTTGTCAAATGGGCGTCTGGTCTGAAAGATACCATCTTTCTCCGTTCCAGGGGCCCGCTTGGATTTCGGGCACAATCCAACCCGGATGTAACCCAACTGCATCCAAAACTCGGGCGGATGATGCCAAAAGTTCCGTATCGTCAACAGGAACGCAACGCAACAGACGGCGCGTCAATCGGACGCCCGGTCTGGAAGTTATTGGCTTTTTCGTCCCGGGGGCCCGGTTGGTTTCGTGAGCGAACCAACTCGACCGCACTCCGACGACATCTAAACCTCGAGCGGAGTAAGCCAAAAGATCTGTCTCACTTAGAGGAATCCACCAAAGTTGATGACACGTCAATCGGACGTCCGTAGCTCAAGATATGAGCGTTTCCGCTCCGAGGGCCCGGTTGGTTTCGTATACGAACCAACCCGGACGAATCCAAATTAATCCGAAACCTTGAGTGCGATATATCGAAACGACCGTCTCGATCCAAGGATCGCGTTTCCGCTAACGGCGCATCGTTCGGAGGCCCGTAGCTCAATTTACGGGAAAAAGACCGAAAACGGTCTGAAGACGGGGGGTCCGGGCCCGGGCCGACTCGGCCCGACCCCCCCTGGGTCGGCCGAACCGGGTCGACCCGACCCGGTCCAACCCGGCCGGACCCGGTCCGGTCCGGCCTGGGCGCGGCCCGGCCGGTCGGACCGGCCTGGTTCGACTCGGCCGAGCGGCCGAGCAGCTCGGGTGCCACGGGGCGCTGCCCCCACGGGTTGGAGGTGCCGCGGCCCCGCATGGGGCTGTGCTGATTCAGCCGACGCGACATGTCGCCGCGTCCCATGCGGGCGAGTCGGGGCGCCGCCGACAGCTTCCGTGGGCCACCGGAGTTGCTCCGGTGGTCCGTTTTCCTTCCCGTCTGCGCCGTTGCCCCTCCCGGTTTCCGTTCTTCACTACGGGATCATCAAAATTCCCTTGCGTCACGTTTTGTCGTCGCCCGCCAAATCCGCACAACCACGAAGAACGACGGAGGGTTGTTGGGCCGTGTTCGTTTGACCCGCATCCTCCGCGTTAGATAATAACAATGGGAGAATTATTCAACACATGAAACAAAAATTTTAATAAATTAAAATTGTTCATATGAATCCGGTTCTTTAAATTTTAAAGAAACGTTCACAGGAATATAAAATGGGTATTTCCAAAATAAAATCCCTACCTCATCAAGTCGTCGCCCGCGGGTTCTTTGCGGAATTGATCACTGCGGAAGGAGGCGATCGTCGCATCGTGGAAGGCGTCGCGTCATCGCGGAAGGGCGTCGCGTCGTCGCGGAAGGGCGTCACGTCGTCGCGGAACACGGCGTCGACAAACTCCGTGGTTCAAGAACAATAGATTTAATTTTAATAATTAAATCCGTGCGTTGTTAAAAACCACAAAGGAGTTTTAAAAGAAACCCGAAAACTCTTACCTCAAACAGAAGATCGAAGATTTCATTGCAGATGAAGGAACGTCGCAGAAGAACGTCGCGGAAGATGAAACGTCGTCGTCGCGACACACGACGTCGCGTCGTCGATTTCCGCGGTTTCAGCGTTCTTCATCGGAGGCCGGCGTTCTTCGCGTTCTTCGGGTTCTTCGCGTTCTTCGTGAAGAAGGTTGAAGGCACAAGAATTCTGTCAAAAGCCTCCCAACGTGTAATCCTCAAGATGTGGCATTGGTCTTATTTTATTACTACGCCAATGGATTTCAAACCAGTTAAGAAACGAAAAAGAGATAAGTAACGACCCATTAATTCATAGAATTAATTCAACGAAATAAACCGCCCAATTAATTGGTGCATTAAGAAATTAAGAAAACGCGTCAGTTGACTTTCATAATGACGGGTTTTCACGGGTGCGTTACTTAGCGGAAAAGAAACGGCGGGGCTCGTGCGGGCCCCACCTCACAAATATCCTACCAAGAGTGTATGATATTTCTGGATAGCACCCTATCCACATCGACTCAACTTAAGCTGCTTTAAGCGGCTTCAAGTGGCTTCCAAGTGGCTTAAGCGAAATAAAATAAAGTTTGTTGTACAATTTATTTTATTTCTTAACTTTAAGCCCAAAAATTAAAAACCACACCCGAGAAAACGCAACTCCAGAAGAGGCATTTCTAAGAAAGTACCGGCGCTGCGATTCCATCGGTTCCATCAGAATTCAATTCTGAGCACCGGTTCAAAAGTTAGAAAAACCCGCTCGTCCGTTTACTGAACGTACCCGATCCAAACTTCGGAAAATGATTCTTGGCACACCGGGCCTCGGAATCAGGTGCCGTCAGAAACCGCGTTCTTTTAAAATTCCAAAGAAAATTAAGAAAAAAATTTCCTTGGAATTTACAGGTCTTTAAAAATATTTTAAATGAACATATATTAAATCAAAATATGAAACATTGCGTAAAACATGAAATAATTATATGTTTAAAAACAACCTATAGAAATAAAAAAACCACTTAAGAGTTATCCACATAAGTGATTTTTCAATATTAACATAAGAAAAATTTACTTATGAAATTTCTAAACATTTCTGAATTAGTTAAAATAACATAATCTTTGTAAATGATTCATATAGTTGAATCTTTGTAATAAAATCAAGTATCCAAGTTCATGTAAGTGAATCATGTAGTTGAATCTATGTATCTGAATTTCAATAATCTGAAAATAGTTTGAATTATCAAATTTTAAATATAAAACAGACCTTTTAAAAAGAAGAATAATATTTTTTTCCAATTGAATAATATTTATAAAATTTCATTAGACTTTGAAATAATCAATAATTACCTTAACCAAACTTTTGTATCTTAAGTTATCATTTAAAAATAGTATCAAAACAGCTCGAAAAAACTAAATAATGTAGTCTAAAAACATTCAATGATTTATTACCCAATTTAAAAAATGATAGAGATCAATTTAGAATTTTATGTATTCTAATAAAATTTAGATAATATTCTTAAATTTTCAACTTAATAATAATAACTCAATTTATATTTTTGTATCTAATGGTGTGGTATAAAATTATAAGATAATCAAATCTAGAAAATTAGCTACTTGGTTCACAAATTTTCTCTATGGATTTAGAATGGAAATGTGGTTAAGAAATTGGATATGCGGTGAATAGTAAATTGGAAACATGGGAATAAAAAAATCATGTAAAAATGATATTTCAAGGTCCCAAATGACTTATTAATCCTATAAACACTTTATGAAACTTATAGATAATGTTATGAATAATCCAAACATGAAATCTAATGAAATTTAATGTAAAGAAATATTAGGATATAATAGTTAAACATAATAAATATAAAATTTAATAAATATATGAAAAATTCTAATTTTATAAAATAATATACAATAATATATAATTATAATGAAAAAATATCATTTTAAAATAATGACATAAGGAAAAATTATTGTGAGGTATTTTTTAATATTCAAAAAATAAAATACTGAAACTCTAAAACCAGGAAAAACATTCAATGTGAAAACAATAATTTAATGATATTATAATCATTTATATTCTATAATATTATTGTATTAATGGTATTATCAGTTTTTTCCTATCCCACATCCATTAATAAAAACAAAACTACTATTCGTGTGTTGTATATACTATCATTTCCCTGAAAAAAAGTTTCATTTTCCTTCACTGCATTACAAGTCAATATCTAAGGATGGGATTAAAGGATAAATATTTTGTTTATGATATCTTTATGGTTATGTTATTATAATTTTAATAACCTCTTATGGATATGATCAATACACGATCATCATTAATTTAATCTTTTAAAATAAGCGTACTAAGAGGATAAAATATTATTTAATTTTTTAATATCTTCATATCCATAAATTATTCTTATAATTCCTCCAAATTATGATATATAAAACTAATAAATACTAAATAAGATCATTATTCTTAACTTATAATGACATTACAATGAATCCACCTCATCACTATTCATTAAATTAGGGTATGTTCATGTTTGGGTTGGTTTAACCACATAATTGAAAAATACTATGAATTTATAATTTGAATGAGTATGGGAACCTAATTACAGGTGTAATATGTTATAAATGTGTAAATACTGATTTTTTTGTATATGTTATATTAATATTTAATTCATTAATTAATAAAATATACTTCAATCTTCAAGAATCTCTAAAACATGATTGTTATAGATTTCATCATAAAGGATAATCACTAAAAAACTCATTAATGGAGTTTGAAACATAAAGAATAATTATAAAAAATTCATAAAATTAATTTTAATGATCTATTAATGATGATATTAGAAAGAAAAATGAACATGGACACTACTATTATGAAACTAGTGTAAATGATTGAAACTATAAAGATCTAATATGGAAAATCAGTAGATTTCATATAAATAATATGAAGGTATAGAGTGTATATATGAAATTGAATATAAATAAATTTTTGAATTAAGTGATTAATAAACTTATTTTTGTGATAATTGAGGTTATAATACACTCACATTACTGAGGACAAGAGGTAATAGTTTTCATCTCAAAATTAATCTCTTTGAGACATGTTTTATATTATACATATAATTTTATTTATGTTATGTATATACTACATATTTGAGATATCATATAAAAATTTATTTTTTTAATCATGGAATTTAAAGTTTAATTTGAATCCCCCTCTTTCAAGATGTTTTGAGTTTAACATTTATAAAGTCATAAGGGTTTTCTTGTTCTTAATTATAATTATTTTAGATATAATACATTTTGTGAACCATGTTTCCTTGGTATGGTGTATTAAATATATATTGATATATATTTTCTCATACCACTTGTATTTCATGGGATTTAATATCCATATTTTTTCCCTTATTCAAGTGTCTATTGATTCATTTGTTTCCCAAGTAATAAGTATTTTTGGTGACACAAATTTCTTTCACTGAGTTACGATCGTTCTCTTAAAATTATAAGTTAGGAACATTCTTTATATTGATTGAATTATGTGGTATTATATAATTGTTTCTGGGGTTTTACATTCTAACAACATAAACCCTTTTCAAATATTTTTCACTTATTTGTTATGTTTTTTTCAACTATACACATTCTTTATTAGAATGGATTTTTATCATGTTATTCCAATATCGGCTTAGCTGTATACATATTTCTCTATAAAGTGTGAAAATCAAATTTTAAATAATTCATATTGGATTATGTTAACCTAGATATAATTTTATTCTATTGAAACATAGAAACATATTGTAATTATTTATGTTTCTTTTCCAATATAGATTAACATTATAAAGCTAACTATTTATTGTTTGACCATACACCTTCATTTTCTAGATGGTTTATGATCATGTTATCATTTTGTTAACATGTGTAAAATTATTGACAATCTTAATGAGTATGGATTGCTAACATATGTTAATCATGTATTAATATTCATTATTATTTATTATATGAATTACTATGTTTTCATGTAAAAACTTATGGTGAATGCATTAGCCTTAAAAAAGAGATGGGTGGGACCCATAACTATATCTCTCTTTGATGCAAAAAATAGGTCTCATAATACAAAATATGTTTTGGTATTTTTTGTATTCTTTCCCAATTAAACCCGTTTTATTGACTATAATCTTGACAATAAGTAAATGTATTGGCGCATGGTTCTCACAATAAGTTTTTGATGCCCAATATTATGCATTCCATCATTATGAGATTAGTATTTTTGATATTAATTTTTTATTTATTGTCATGGATATTGAATGAACCAAGTTTCAATTTTATTATGGATTCATGTTGTTTACCTATTTCCTTCCATAATATTTACTCCATGTCATGATTGCTTCAGTTGTATGTTTTACCTTACTGAAAATTTGAGCTTACACCTTCTTGTGATTCAATTTTCATAGGTTATAATGAAAAGTAGTACACATGAAATTTTTAGAATCATAAATCATGTGGACTAATTTATGGGATATGTTGAATATTCTTTATGGATCTTAGTTTCATAAACAGTGGGAAAAATATTTGCTTGATACAAAGAACATGGTATTTATTAGTTATATTATGTCATAATACTCTAAATTTCTAAACCATAAAAGACCCTAGATATGTAAGAGATGAAAATATTAGTATTCATTTTTTAATTATAGATGGTCATATCATGGATTTTACAACTAGTATCAATGAGAGTATATAAATCACATGTCTATGGGAACCATATTTGGGAGTGCGGGACTAGGGCATCACAATTAGTATAAAGGGAATAATTTAGATAACATTGGATATTTGTGTAATGTATCAAACCTTCTACCCTATTACTTTTTGGAAATTCTAGTGCTATAGGGGTTTTTTGAGATATCGAGGTGTTTATAGGTGTTTGAGAGGAGGGGGGAATCTGCTAAAAATTTTATAAAGGATATGACATAGAGTTTAGAGTCTATGCTGTAATGGTATGGAAGCGATGTAAGTTGTTAGGATGTGGTGTGGGGGATTAGGTGGACCCTTTTTAGTGCTACTTCCAAATTGGGGGTAGCAATACTATGCAGCCTTGGTTTTGGAATATTCCCTCTTTGTAGGTGGATGTTGTGGAGTGGAGTTGAGTGACTACAATCTAGTGGAATTTAGTTTGGTTTTCAATGGTTATGCTGATTTTTGTATCATTGCACCATCAATAAGGGGCTGTGATGTATCCCTTTATGGTTATTTGTGGTCTGGAATATAATACCCTTGGATTCAATATGTTTTTTCTCCCTCTTTTAAAGGATCATTGTAATAGATATAACATCGGTTCTTATAAGGGACTTTTATTGGTTAGGCTACAACATAGTGGGGAGTGTTGCACCATGGTCCTCCAAATTTTTAGTTGGGCTATGATGTGGTGCTAGAGGCTATGTTATGGGCCTCTATTATTTCAGAATGACTTTAAATTCTAAAAGCTCCTCATATCCTTCCACCTTATAACATATTATCTCATTTATTGGGTGACCCAAGTGCATCCCAAAGAACCATTTTATCCCTCTTCCTATAGATTTCAATCCTTTTCCTAGAGTATCAATCCATGGTGGTTTATGTGAGTTTCAACCATTTTTGTCCTATTTCTCCCATTTCTTCATCTAGGAGGGGAGATTGTTAGGGAATAGTTGGTTTTTATGTGGTTTTTATAAATTTATGATGTGGTTATTATGTTCCATGCTAGTAATGTGTTCTTCTTCCATGTGGTTCTTATTGGAAACCTTTATATTGTTCCAACCTCATGAAGTGCATCCAAAATCTCTATTTGAGGCAGGGAATCCATTTTTTATCATCTTGTGTATCTATTAGGAGTGTTTTTATTATTTTTATGTATATAAATATGGTTTTCACTCTCCTAATAAATAAAATTAAATTATTATTTAAAATTGAAGTGGGAGGGGAGTGTTTTACATGTATTTTTATCTTTCAATGTTATCAGGATAATATGATTGAGTGAGCTAAATTCCCTACTAAAAATTTTGGATTTTTGGGGATTTGTTTGTGTTGGTTTGAAATATTCTTTGAAAACCTTTTTTATGTTTTTTATTATAAAAAATATGAAAACTAGCTAGCCACTTATATCAGGTTAATAAAATTGGTTTCTCATGGATATATGGCTTGTGTGAGAATTCCACTAAAATAAAGAAGTGAAATTGATGAAAATCATCTTGAAAATATTGAATATTTTATGTGATGATGTGAAAAGTGGTGTGTTATGTGAATTCTGTGATTTATGGTTATAGTTTGTGGGAATACTCTATTTTAGTGTGTCTGTGATGTGGGGCGGTGATGTATAGTTGTAATGTGTGGCAGATAAGTAATGAGTTGTGTGGTCATGCTATGGGGTGGTTATGGTTGAAAGGTGGTTGTGTTGTGGTTTTGGTAATGAGGATGTTGATGTGGCTATGAAATGGTGGTGATGTACAGGCATGTTGGCTTGGGAATTTCAGATATTTTTCGGTGTGGGGATGTGTTATGATAGTTTCATGGGTAGTAATGGAATAAATTGATAATAATTAATTATAACTAAATAATGATGTTGAAATTGAAATGGAATGGGTTGGTTTAGTTAATGGGATGTAAATGTATAAGGAATGAATTGGAAAAAAGGATGTATGTATTTAATAGTTGTTTCTTAAAGTGAATTAAATGGGATGGAAATAATAAAATGAATTAGTTGTTTTAATTTAAATGGGTTGGTAAATGGAAATATTGAAATTGGATTGGATTTTAACAAGTATATGAAATGTGGATTTTGGTTTTTTGTGGGGTGTCATGCATTTAGTGGTGGCAACTAAAGTGGTGAAGGTTGTGAGGAAGTGTGGTGATGTTGAGAGTTGTGATGATGTTTTTTTGTGAACCCATAGGTTGGGTTGGTGTGATATGATATTATATATATATATATATATTATTTTTTCTTTTGATTTTCTATACATTCCCCACACATGTTAAGAACCGTGTACCCACACCCCTACATTTTGGGGTGTTTTTTTCAACATCCCGGTGGTTATGATGGATGGTTAGAAACCCACTCTTTCTCTATCTCTCTTCCAAGTGATATTGACATGCATAGTATAGGATGACCAGATGTTAAAAATAAATTGTTCAGATGTGATGTGATGACATGAATTATGGTGGGAGACATACATGGTAGGAGGAGGGAACAAAATTGATGTCCTTTATGTTCATGGTACTCGACTACTTTGGTAATGGTTGTGGATGGGATGTGAACTAAGTATCTTTAGGGGAGATATGATATCATGGAATTGGTATCCTCAGGTGATACGTGATGTAATGGAATGTTTCAAATGGGGTGATTGTCATGATGTGATTTTTATAAGATATCAACATTCTAGGATGTATGATATTGGGTTATGAGAGTGGAAAATCTGTGAGACAGTGGTGCATGGTGACCTATCATCGATATGATTCATTTTATGTTATTTTACTTGGATATGTTATTTGGCGAGAGAGCTCTGGTGAGGTTGGGATTCTATTGTTGACCTTTTTAGGTGTTTTTGGTTCTATTTTTTTCTCACTAGTACATTAGTATTATATTTTAACATGTGCATGAGAGACTTTGGTTTTCCTACTATGTATTCTTGAATTCTCACCCCACGTGTATACAAACTAATTTTTGGTTTATAGGAGTAATACATGGATCATGATAGACATTTATATCTTGGGATTTACATATTTTGTTTTGTTACTTCCTTAAATTTTCTTTTGGGTATTTATTTAGAGATTATTATCTGTATTTTTTTACATTATATACATGAAATGCAGGATGGTTTTGGTTTCTTTTTTATACTATGTTATGGAGTTGAATGATCATTTATATATTATTTCATGATCCTATATATATTATAGAGGGTAATACCTCCCATGTTGAGATCTTTATACGCACAATGTTGGTGTGCAACTTGGGGCCTACTGGAGGTGGGACTCATGGGTCACTATCTCCCTTTCTTCATTAGTGGCCTAGGAGGGGTAAATTTGGAGGGAGGGGTTATGATAGAGTGGTATCAGAGGATATGGTTAAGGTATATGATAGATTTTGTAGTTTTTCACATTGTGGATTTCATGGTTTGGTAAGAAAATGGATTCAATTGATCTTTGTGCATGACAAGGGATAGGGAAGACGAGATAGGACATGGTATTTTGGGCCCCCTTGTGAACTGATGCATGGAATTTGAAGTATTGATACCTTGGAGAGGTAAATATATCATTATTGACTTATGTTATTGTTTTGATTGAGTGGTTTTAATAAATTTAAAATAGGTTAAAAAATGAATTAAATAAATCTTAATAAAATTATATACTACTAGGCTTAAAAAAAATCTTCCATTTCCAATGACGATTCTTAGTTATTATCTGCATGTGGTTTAGGTAGTGGATCATCAGCATGTTGAGCTGGTTGGTCACTATAGGGTTTATCTAATTAAAGAGGATGATCAGTGACAACGAACATATAACACTTTTCATTTATAGACATTGGGGAAGTACAAGCGAATTGTTTATGATATAGAGATAGAGAGGTGCTTATAGGAGCTCAAAATTTATTTCAATTTGATCTGGGACCTGATGGAGTACTGAGTCGCATTGATAACTAGTTAGATAAAAGGAGATACACATTAGTGGTGGATATTATATCTTGGTGAGTGGAAGGAGGTAGATGTTTAACAGTTCAAATTTCAGAAGTTCCAAGTAGAGTTCCTCTCATCGACTATGAAGGCAGTGAAGTGATATGGGATACTATCTCTTCAACAAGAGAGTATATATATACAAGATATGGGTATCAAGTTTATATATCTTGTATGGTTGAATTAACCATTTTATAATGAGGATTACTAAGATATTTTCCTTGATATGGCACTCCATCCTTCTATCCATTATCTAGTTAATCCTTTTATGTTTCCAACATATCTATATGTTTTTATGAAGGAAAAGGTGATCAAGAATATTCACTTGCAAGGTGGTTTATTACGATAGGTGAAATGAAAGGGTTCCTTGAGTATTATAGTTTTCATTTCTAGGTATTTTGTTCTTGGGCCTTCTAGGATTTGACTAATGGGGATTCAAACTTAGCATCTTCCCTTCCAGTGTTCTAGGGACTAAAATTTTCATGACATTCCATGGGGATTTGGTCGTTTGTGTTTTGTATGTGGGGTTCATGGAAATCATCAAAATCAGTTCCTAGTGCTTCTTTGATATCAATATGGTGGTGGGGTTAGGCTCAACATCAACCCTAGCAGTAGCTACCAGTGAGACCATTTCATCTATAGGGGTAGTAGGCTTATGATCCACCAAGAGTATATAGAGTAGGTAGAGGCATAACTTAGGATTTTATTTTAGTTCAAGGGCCTTGACCCAATCAAGGGTGTAGAGGTGGTCATAAGTAGATAGGCAGAGGTTTTGGGTGTGGTTAGTTTCATGCTTGGAGGCTGCAACACTAGAGGGACCAGAGATCATTTGAGATATGATTAGTTTATCATCTACCCTTTTTTGTGAATTGTTTAATTTAGAAGCTTTTCACTCCTTTGTTTTAATCAATCTAGTTTGTGATCTAGGAAAAGACATAGAGAGGATTGATATGCCCCTAGTGTTGACTACTCTAGTTATAGGATAGAACAGTTTGTCTGATGCAAGTCAGGTGTGTATATTGGTGATGTAGACACATCAGTCCTTTGGGGATCATTCCCTTCTTCATATATAGTTTTATGATGTCATTTTTTGGCATAGATTGGTTATATTCCTTGTATGCTATTATTGACTACATTGGAGTGTAATCATGTTTTCAGATGTGGATGTACATCATGTGATTTTTATTGAAGAGTTGAGTTATCATGTTGAAAATAGATGGATAAACCCTCTTCTTTATTTGATGATCAAGTTTTCTGTGGAATCAAAAGGCACTATGGTAGAAGAGGCTCCCAAGGATGTTGGGGATTTTTTGGATGTTTTTTAAGAAGGTTGGGATGTTACCCCTTGAAGTGATGTTGATTTTGGGATATACATGAATCCCAATTCTTATTTTATTTTGATTTATCCATATTAGATGAAACCCTACATGTTATGAGAGTGAAGGATTCAAATCAATGATCTTCTATATAATGGTTTTATCCAGCCTAGTGTATAGTCGTGGTGTGCTCCAGTATTTTTCACTAAGAAGAAGGATGGTAGTCTAAGTCTGTGTATAGACTACCAGGGGTTAAATTAGGTGAAAACCAAGAATTTATACCCACTTCAAAGGATACATGTTCTTTTAGACAAGTTGTGGTGATCTAGTTGGTTTTCTAAGATTAAAATATGGTCTATATATCACTAGTTTAGGATGGAGGATGATGATGTTCTGAAGAATGACTTAAGATATTATTATGGGAACTTCATGTTTAGGGGGCTCATGAACTCCATGTTCCATGAATATTTGGACTAGTTTGTAGTCATGTTCATCAGGGACATATTAATTTACTCAAGTTTAGATGAGGACCATTCCAATCATCTCAAAGATGTATTACATGATCGTTGATGCCATTAGTTCTTTGGAATGTTTTCGAAGTGACTATTCTAAACATGAGAGGTTCATTTACTTCAAAATGTGGTTCTTCTATAAGGTGTAGTCATCAAACCATCAAAGGTAAAGGAAATTGTTTATTAGGAATCACCCAAGAATTTTGTAGAGGTTCATAGATTCCTAGGTCTTGCAAGCTATTATTGGTTGTTCATGTCTGATTTCTTTTGGATTTTGACCCCATATATAGCTCTAAATAAGAAGGATCAATTTTTTGGGACTAGATAGTTTTAGGAATTGTTTTAATTTCTAAAGGGGAAATTGATTAGTCCTACAGTGCTCCAGTTTCTAGAGGAAGGAGTGATGTTTATGGGTTTCTATGACGATTCCCATTTGGGAATATGATGTATCATCTTAAAAAAGAGAGAAATGATATCTTATGGGTCTGTAGTTATTCCCCCATTAGTGTAACTATACCACCCATTACCATGAGTTATAAATGGTTATGTTTGAACTGAATATGTGGTTACATTAAGTCATTGGGGAGAACTTTTTGGTCTTCATGGATCACATTATCTTGAGGTATATCTCCTCTCAACACGACCTACATCTGCAATAGTTCAGATGGATGGAGTTTCTTTAGGAATATGAATTTGATATATCCTAAAACACAACAAAATTAAATGTTGAGGCCAATGCTTTGAGAAGGAAGTCATGGAAGGATGTTGTTTAGGAGTCGGGAGATTCTTGGAGGGTGATGGAGGAGTTGGCATCCTTTCACTTAGATTCAAGGGTTGTTGATGGTAGAGGTTCATTTTTTAAAATGATGGTGAGGTATTATATAATATAGAAAGTAGGGGATTCTAGATGGGAAGACCTTGGGGTAGAGGTGATGCGTGATTGTGTTGGCCATAGTGATGCTTCAGAGGGATGGTTGGAGGATAGTCAGATATTGTCTTGAGGGATCTTTTTTTGTTCCATTATCAATGCATGAGGGTTTCCTTCATGAGATTCACATATCACCAATGGATGTAAACTTAGGAGTATCCAAGATGTATCATGACTTGAGTATTTAGTTTTGGTGTCCTAGGATGAAATGAGTGGTGGAATAGTTTTTGGATTGGTGTTTGGTTTTCTAACAGGTAAAGAATGAGCATCATGTTCTTGGAGATTTTTTGAATCCCTTGGATATTCCTGAGTAGTAATGGGATGGAATCTCAATTCATTAAATCATAGGGTTACCCTGAGATTAAGGATGTTTTTATGATATCTAGCTAATTGTGGACCATTTAACCAAATCAGGTCCCTTCCATGCGATCAAGGAGTCGGGTGGAATGGATGTTTTGGTTAGGAGGTATTTTGATGAGGTGGTGTGGTTTCATGGATTTACAAGGTACATTTTCTTAGATAGGGATGCATGTTTTACTTCATGAGTATGGAGGGGATTTTGGTATTCTTTTCTAACTTAGTTAAAACTTGACACAACTTTTCACCCTCAGACATATGGACAAATAGAGTTGACTATCTCGTCACTGAAGGATATGTTGAGAGTATGCTTCTTAGACATCGATGGATATTGGGCACACAAATTTACTTTGGTTGAGTATACTTAGAACAATATCTATCACTCATTCATTAACATGTAAATGTTTGAGGATTTTTATGGGAGACTATGTAGTTTTACATTTTGATGGACTAAGGTTGGGGAGTCATTAGTTCT
Source organism: Viscum album (assembly GCA_963277665.1). Classification (NCBI taxonomy): domain Eukaryota; kingdom Viridiplantae; phylum Streptophyta; class Magnoliopsida; order Santalales; family Viscaceae; genus Viscum; species Viscum album. The sequence goes on along the minus strand of OY728155.1, from coordinate 600,505,381 downwards.
TGGTTCTAATGTGGTACATAGCATGACATAAAAGGTTCAACGTTTTCATGAGAGGATGAAAGTAGTACATGACCAACATAAGGATTAAGTGATAATAGGAGGATTCCCTTGGAGTTTTAGTCTAGAGACCATGTTTTCTTGATGGGTTTCCCTCAACGTGGGTAGTGGAGGTCTGTAAGGAGGAGTAATCTCTCACCCTAGTGTGTTAGGAATTTTGAGGTGTTGGGATACATTGGTGAGGTAAATTATCAGTTGGAACTTACGTCATGACTAGATTTGGTTCAAAATATATTTTATGTCTCTCAAATACCCTAATATAATTACAATGACTCATATTTCATTGACTGGAGAGAGTTAGATATCGAGGATTATGTGACATCCATGGAGCAGCTACCGGAGATCCAGGATCATAGGGAGAAAGTTCCATGAGGATAGATCATTCCCTTAGTTTTTGTGTTGTGTTTTCCCTGAGGAGAGTAATTAAGAGTGTTAAACGCAGACGCATTCCCAGTACATGATGTTTTTTAATCTCTTCTTGTTTTTATCTTTTCTATTTTCCAAAAAAATATGGTGTTTATAACATTATGTTTTATGAGATGTGATTACCTTAATGATGTGACGTGTAAATAAATATTTCAAAATATAAGGAATTGAAAAATGGACCCCTAATAGAGTTATGTTATGATTTGACATTATTAAAACCTTACAGGAGATTTAGATCCACCCAAAAGGATAATATATTTACATAGAATATGGAATTCGTTGAATTGTGTATTTAGGAATCTATTTTTATGTAGTTGTGGTAGTTTTTGTCATGTTCCTTGAGGAAGATGTGGTATTTTTGTGGATGGTTACGTGTAAAGTTGGACGTTTGTGGATAGTATGAAATTGTATGGTGTTGTTCTTAATAGGTAAGATAATAAAGTATTATGTAGGTGTGGTTTTTAGAAAGGCTTAGTGGAAATTTTTGATTGGTTGATGTGTTTATTTACTAGTGGTGTTTTAGTTGTAACAAGATCAATGAGAGGTGTCTCAAGGGATGGTTGTTTGGAACTCATCCCTCTTTCCTTCAAATTTGGTTTTGATTCTAGAGGTATAGATTAGTTTTAGAGGTATCAAATGTAATGGACCAAATCTCATGACCCATTAAACTGTAGGAATTGTAGTTGTGGAGGTGTATGAAGAGATCCTAAGGTGTTTAGTGGTTTTCAAGAGGGGGGGGGGGGGGTCCATTGCCTTTTTTGTAAAATCTGTGGAAAGGAGGATGTAGTGTATGCTGTAATAGAGTAGTTGTGGAATAAGTTGGAAATTTGTCACATGGGGGCTTAGGTAGATCCCTTTATATGCTACATCTAATTCATGGGTGTCTATGTTGCGTCACCTTGGTTGTAGAGTAGACCCTATCGGTGGGTGCATGATGCAGGGTGGAGTTGAGTGGATGTGACATAGTGGAATAGGGTTAATTATTCCACAGTTCATCCAATTTTGGAACCGTTGTGCTGTGGTGTAGAAAATTTAGCATATCCCTTTTTAGTTTTTGGGGTCTATGATATAGTTCCTTTTTATATGTAATGGTATTTCTACCTATTTTATAGGATTTTTGGCATGAATATAGACACATTTATAGAAGGGTATTTGGACTAGCCAGGTTGCAGTGTAGTGGGGATTTCTATTCACAGTCCTAACTATTTTTAGAAGGGTTGTGTCATGGTGATAGAGGCTGCACCATGGTCCTCTATTTTTTTAGACTGGGTATAAATTCTTGAAGACCCTTAGACTCGACCAATTTTCAACCTATTATCTCATGTATTAGGTGGCCCAAGTGTATCCCAAAGAACCCTTTTATCTTTTTTATTGTGTCTTTTGACGTTGTTCCTTGAGTATTGGTACATGGTGGTTTAGAAGAGTTTCCCGCTTTGTTTTTGAAATATTTCTCACCATTTCATCATTTGGTAGGGTCTGCTATCGGGAATCATGGATTTTGTTGTGTTTTTTGATAAGGGGATGATATTTTTGTCGTGTTATAGGAATTTAAGGGGTTATTCTTCATTGTGGTTCTTGGGGGTGACCTTTCTCATCTTCTAACCTCAATAAGAAAATCCAAAATCTCCATTTGAGGTAGGGGATCCCTTGTGTATCATCTAGTGTATCATGTGGGAGGGATTTTAATCTTGTTTATCTATGGTAAGATGGTTTTTAACAACCTAATAAATATAATAGAATGGTTAATTGAAATTGAATGTGGAGCGAACTTTTTCAAATTTATTTATAGATTTTGATATTATCATGATATTATGATTTTATGGGGAAAATTCCAAATTTATAATTATGGAAGTTGGGAACTTTGTTTTTACTAGTTTGACATGTTCTATAGAAACCTTACTATGTTTTTCTTGTTATAACCAAAGACATAAACTAGATAAAAAATTATATATGGTAAATAAAATTGGTTGCACTGGGATATATGGATTGTGTGAGAATTACCCTAAAATAAAGAAGTGGAATTGATGAAGGGCCCCTTAAAAATATGGGGAATGTTATGTGAAGACATTAAAAGTGTTGTGGTATGTGAATGTTTTGGTCTATTGTGGTAGTGTGTGGGGATGATGTGTTGTGGTGTGTTCATGTTGTGGGGCGGTTATGTGCAGTTGTAATATGGGGTGACTATGTAATGAGTTGTGTGGTCATGCTATGGGGTGGTTGTGGTGGAAAGGTGGTTATGTTGTGGTTGTGGTAAGGAGGAATTGGATGTGGCCTTAAAATAGTGATGTGTAGGCTTTTTATCTTGGGAAGTTGGGATATTTGTTGGTGTGGTGATGTGTTCTTCTAGATTCATTAGTAGTAATTGAATAACTTGATAATAATGAATTGGAATTAAATGATAACATTGAAATTGAAATGAAATGGGATTTTTTGGTTAATGGTATGGAAATGGATAATGAATGAATTAGAAAAAGGGGAGTATGGATTAAATGGTTATAGATTAATATGAATAAAATGGGATGGAAATAAGGGAATGAATTGGATATTTTAAGTGAAATAGGTTGGTAAATGGAAATCTGGAAATTGTCTTAGATAGTAATGAGTTGATGAAATATGGATTGTGTCTTTTATGTGGTTTAGTGCATTTAATGCTGGATGAGAAAGTGGTGAAGCTTGTGTGATGGTGTGGTTAGATTTGGAGTTGGATTATGTTGTCAAAGCGAACCCATAGTTTGGGTTGGTATTCTAGGATATTATTTATACATCGTATTTCCTTTTTATTTTCTATAAGTTTCCCACTCATGTTGAGAACAAAGTTATGACACCCATACATTTGGGGGTATTTTTCAGAATATCACAGTGGGGATGATGGAAGACTGGCTATCCACTCTTTCTTGCTCTCTATTCTAGGTGACATTGATATACATAAACTCTGCTGGCTAGAAGTAAAAAGTATATTGTTGATATGTGATGTGATGGGATTCGGTGAGATGGATTATAGTGGGGATAATTCATATCAGGATATAGGAATGATTTTGAGTCCTTTATGTTCATGATAACCTACTAATCTATTTATGGTTTTGGATGAGATGTGGACCAGGTGTCTTTGGGTGAGACATGATGTGATGACACATATTTCTTCATTCGAGATGTGAGGTGATGGGTAGTTTAACAGGGGATTATTGGAATGATGAGATGTTTGTAAGATATGGGAGTACCAGGATGTACAACATTGAGGTGTGAGATTAGAAAATAAGTGGAGATTTTGTTCAGGGTACCCTCTCATTGATATGGTTCATATTATGTTACTATACTTGGATGTTTTATTTAATGAGAAAGCCATGGTCAGGCTGGGATATGTTAGTTAACCTATTTAGGTGTTGTTGGCTTTTCTATTTTTTAATGGTTCATTAGTATGATCTTTTCACATCTACATGAGATACTTTGGTTTTTCCCATTGAGTATCCTTTTATACTAACTCTATGTATATACATACCACTTTCAAGTTTCTAGGATGACTATGCAGACCATGGTGGATATTTCTACTTTAGGATTTAGAGCTTTTTTTTATGCTAATGCCCTAGTTTTTGTTTTGGGTATATATTTAGAGACCTTTATCTGTATTGTTTTATGTTACATATATGAATTTTGGGATGGTTTTAGTTTCCTTTTTATGATATATTATGGATTTTATTGATAACAGATATCCAATCTCATTATCTTATATATATTATAGAGCGTAATGCCTCTGGTGTTGACATTTTTATACCCTTGGCGTTATTAGCTAGCCCAGGTATGACTGGAGGTGAGACTCGATGGTCATTATCTCCCATTCATCCTTATCGACCCAGGAGGGGTGCCTTTGGAGGGGGAGGATTGTGATAATTAGGATGTTTTTTGATGATAATTTAATGGTCGATGAGTTAGGGATGATAATAATTTCAAATGTATAGATAACACATTGGGATAGTATATGATTTGATTTTAAGGTAATAATGCAATTTTATTTTTTATTAGGATTATAAAACATTAGAGAAAACCATAAGTATAAGTTTATTTATTGGATAACATCCTAAAGATTAGTTAAAGTGAAGATTTTGTGGTTCTCCTAACAATTAAATCACTATCTGGATACTAAAAGTCAATGTTGGCCCTTGTACAAATATACCTAGGGGTAATAAATTTTAAATTTCCACATTGTGTATTAACTTAATTTTCACTTGGTGTTTGACAAATAAGACTAAATGTGCATCAGGTTTAATGCTCTAGGGGGATATGCTTTGGTTAATCACATTTTATTTACAAAACATTATAAAGGATTTAAGAATTATGTTAACTAATTTTTTTAGAGAAAATAATAGAAAATGGTCATAAAAAACCAATTATTGAACAATTAGAGTCATACATTGATAAAGAATAATCATATGTTTAAAATAATGGTTTTTGAAGTGAATAAATATTTAGATTTATTTTTTCATATTCAAATTTCAGATATTATCAAAACCATTTTGGTTTATTATTTTGTTCAAACATGATTGGGATGATGAAGCTAAGAAACCTATGTATGTAGAAACCAATTGATATTATTATTAAATAAGGGAGCATACCTAAATAGATAATAATTTTAGTATATTACTATTATGATGAAAATGTGAGTTTTCTAGTATAACCTATGGTAGTGTAGTTGATATTTTAATAGAAATTAAATCTTCATACTCCTATAAATTCTCATTAGTGATTGATATTTATCAATGTTATTATGAAACATAAAAAAGTTATGAGGATAATGAAAAAAATATAAGGTTTGTTATTTAGTAGTTCAACATTAATGATTTGTTAACATATATTAATTGGAATCAATAACCGTAAAAAGTGATTTTATTGAAATGTTATATTTTTGGGGATAACTATTGGAAGAACACATGATAGATGTATAGAAAACTCTTAGGTCTAATATACGCTTGAATTTGGCACAGTAAAGGGTGGTTTGATTTTGAAGAAGTAAGTTATATAGTATTATTAAAATTAGGATTGATAACAGATTCATGATATTTTTATTGAAGATCATCTCATTTTTGGGATTAAGATATATATTGACTAGTGTTTCACTATATGAACTAGTGGTTAATACTATTTTAGGGTTAAATATCGAGTTAATTTTTGAAGGAATATATGATTTTTCTATGGTTTAATGTCTTGGAGATTCAAATGAGTTTTGTAATGGTATGATTAGGGTGTATATATAATTGGGTATAAGATTATATGAATGATTAATGTTTTTTGAGAAATTTTTAGTAACTAAATATAATCAAAGAGAGAAAGGTATATGTCATATTAAAGTCTATATACCAATTGATGAATATGTTAAGAATATCCTTACATACTTTCATCATTGAGTAATATTTAAAAGTGTGAGGATGAGATTTATTTAATGGGGGAGAATGTAACAACCTTGAATTTTAATATATAATTACCTTTAAGTAAGTTAATTTGTTTTATGGTTTTCTCTACACACAACACTAAGAAAAAAAAACGGAGATATTTTTAGATAATAATATAAATATTAAGTATGACCATTAAAATGTAACCATTAAAATAGTGGGAATGAATAATAGTAACCACTTAAAGAAATATTTATAGAAATGAAATATAGGAAACTTTTAATATGAATGAAATTTAATTATGTGACTAATATGGTCATTTATTATTTGGAATTATATTTTTCTAAAAAATTGTATTTTTATGCAATATGCATTTATATTTCAATAAATATACATTTAATGATTATAAATTATGTTTGATATTAATAATTTGTGTTTAAAACCAATTTAGTTTGAAAATGGTTTGAAATAAGAATAATAATAGTTAATATTTGAACTATTTAATTTCTAATAAAAGTGGTGTTTCATTACATTTTATGATTTTATTCAAAAGTATAATTTATAAATTTTGGAATTTAAAATAAATAAAATGAAATTATTTTTAAAATTACTCTTATCAAAATCATCTTACATTGAAATTTTTACCTTTTTCTGAAAAGGTTGTTTTTATTAAAAAATATGATTTTCACAAAACATGTAATTTGTATGAATTCATAAATATTTAATATTGACCTTGAAGTTTAAAAAACCATGTAAGTAATAAAATATTAATTTAATGAATAAATATATTCATTTTAAAAATTCTTTGAACTTATAGATCTTATGTCCACATATTTTGAACTAATTAAAACCTTACTTTTGTATAAAAACTATTCTCTACCTTTTTGTTGAATCACGTATTTTCATGGGGGGTTTCGTTTTACATTTTGATGAAATAATAATAACCATTATTTTTTTTATAATAATACAGTTTATTTCATCATTATTATTATCCAAGATAATAATCCAAGACAATTATTTCTTATATAAATATATTCAAAGCATAAAAACAATATTTCTTTGAAACTATTGTTACACAATTAAGTGTCTCTATTTTAAAATAAACTTTTCAAACCTTTAGAAATTTTATTTTATAAAATAATTTTCAAAATTTCAATTACAATTAATAAATTAAATAAGAAATTTCAATCTTAATGTTTTCATCAAAATTAATTGTTAAGGCTAGAAATTAATTACCAAGGAAAAAAGTAAAATAGTGAAAAAGTGAAAAAGATAAAACCAAAAACAATAAAACACTAAAAATTGTCTAAAAATGAGTGTTTGATGTTATTTTATAGCCAAAATAATTCTAATTTTATCTTTTGATAGTTTTTTGGCCACTGAAACATGAATATAAGCCTTATATTTTTGAAATGTAAGGGTTACTCCCAAAACCGTGGTTCTTCTCACTTATAAAATATTAACACCTACACCACTATAACACTCACATTCCAATTGAAATTTTCTTGATATTATGGAAAAATTCACCTCCTAAAAACATATAACATGTTCATAAGATTCTGGTCACTGTTTGTTAGCATAAGGCATTTATTTCCAAGTATAATTCTAATGAACATCCAAGCCCTCTATGTGATTATTATCAACTAATTATCATTTATTCTTAATTATATTCACTAAAATTTATCCTAGAAACACTATTGTATTGATATTAGTATCATTCATATACTTTAATGTCACTATATTAAGGGTATTATCACTGTTTATTCATATACCTAATCTATTTAGAAAACTAAAACAACTTTTTGTGCATTGTACGGACTATCACCTCCAAGACGTAACATGTTTTTTTCCTTCACATCCTTACATGTATAGATATAAAATTTATATTAAAGGATAAAAATTATGTTTATGATATCATTAATCTTATATAATTTCAAATTTAATAACCTATTAATGATATAATTTACAAAAGGTCACCATTAATTTAATCATTTAAAATAATCATACTAAGAGTATAATCTTTTATTCAAATTGTTTAAAATTTTAATATCCATTAATTCTTCTTATAATTACATTAAATTATAATATATAATAATAATAAATCCTAAATAAGATCATTATTCTTATGGTATAATTATATTACAATAAAACCACTTCATAATTATTTATTAAATTCAAGTATTTTAATTTTTGGGTCGGTTTAACCACCTAATTGAACAATAATTTAAATTTATATCATGAATGATAATGGGAACATAATTAAAATTTTAATATTATATAAATGTGTAAATGATTATTTTTTGGGTCAAGATTTGTTATATCAATAATTAATTAATTAATTAAGAAAACACACTTCGATTGTCAAGAATCACTAAAACATGCTTGTTATCGATTTTATCTTCATGGTTAAATACTAAAACACTAATGAAATGAATTTAAAATATTATAAATAATTATAAAACTCCAATAAAATTAATTTTAGTTTTATATTAATTATTAAATTTTAAATAATAATGAACCTGGACCCCATTATTATAAAACCAATACGAATTATCAAAACTATAAACAATTGATGTGAAAAATTGATAGAAGTCATATAAAAAATTAATATTTATTAATTTTATAAATGAAAATGAGTATGTGTGTGGTTATAAATTAACTTATTAACTTATATTTTTCTTTGATACATGAGACTAAAGTACATTCATTGAGGTCAAGATAAGAAGTAAAGGTTTTCATCTCAAAATTCCTCTTTTTGAGGCGTGTTTGGTATTAGGAACAAAATTTCATTTATGTTATGTATATAATACATATTTGAGATATATTAACATGAATTATATGTTAATAATAATATTTTATGACAATATTTAATATATTTATTTCAAGGGGTTTTTATTTTAATTTTTTTAAGTCTATAAGGGTTTTCTTGGTCTCAATTATAGTTCTTTGAGACATTATAAAATTCACGCACCATGTTTCATTTCTCTAATTCATTAACTTCCCATGTATTTATTTTTATCATACACCACGTATTTCATGATATTGAATTTCCATATCTTTTTCCACTATTCAAGTGGCTATTGATTTAGTTGTTTCCCTAGTAGTAAGAAATTTTGGTAACTCAACTTTCATTCATTAAGTTATGATCGTTCTATTGAAATTATTATTTTGGGAAATTATTTCCATTTATTTAATTAGTTTAATTACATCATCATTTTATTATGATATATATTCCTACCATATAAACCATTTGTCAAATATTTCTCACATATTTGGTTATGTTCATTTAAAAAAATCCAATTTCATTCTATATATGGATTGTTATAATGTTATCCCATTAATGAATTAGTTATATACTCATTAATCTATAAAATTTTAACATAAAATTTTATATAATTTAGACTGGATGATGTTCACATAGAAATAATTTTATTCTATTGATCAGTGGAAAATTATTGGCATTTTGTATCTTGTTATCCTAATATAAGTGATTATTGGAAAGTTAGTTATGTATTATTTCACCATCCAAATTATTTCTGTGGATGGGTTATGATCATATTATACATTTTATTAACACGGGGAAAGGTATTGAAATTGTTAATGATTATTGACTGATAATGTAGTTTGATCATGTATTGATATTCCTTATTATTATGTATACAAATAACCATATTTTTATCCAACCAAAGGCTACTTGGATAATGATATAAAAGGTATTGTTAACACTTATGATGAATGAAATGGACTAAATCAGGTGGTGCGTGGGGACTAAAATTATATATCACCTCAAAGAATTTACTGGTCTCTTGATACAAAATAGGTTTAGGTATTTAGTGTATTCTAGCCCAATTTAGAAAGATGTCTTGAATGAGGTCTTGATTGAATGTAAAGGTATTGGAACAAGGCATTGATAGAAGGGTTTTTATGCCCAAAATTATGAATTACAACAGTATTGGATCAGTACTACTTATATTAATTATTTCATTTATTATCATTGATATAGTATACTATCATTTTCATATTGATTATGACTTCACATTGTTTACCTATTTCCTACTATAATATATATGTCATGCTAGGACTACTTCAGTTGTATGTTTTCCCTTACCTAGCCTTTAAGATCACCCCTTATTATGTTTCAATTTCCCAAATTAATGAATAAAAGTAGTACATGTGATGTGATTATAAGGATAATACATCAAGAATAATTTATGAGATATGTTGAAGGATATTTATGGATTAAGTAGATTCTAATATTGTGGGGAAAAAAATCTATGGTTGATACAAGGAACGTGATATTTATTTATTAATGATGATTCTTAATTCTCTAAATATATAAACCTAAAAACATCCCCATGATTTAATAGATGAAAAAGTGGGTATTGATTTTGTAATTATTAAAGGTTATATCTAGGTTTCTATAGTTGATATCAAATTGAGTATGTAAAGTATTTGTCTATGGGCACCATATCTTAGAGTGAGGTCCCGAGATGTTGTATTAATGGATACTGGGATTTTCACAGCTCTCTTCTTCCCTCCAAGGGTCTCTTATGATCTAGTATTGATCTTGATATGAATCAATGGAAAATATAGGTGATATCCTTCTTTTTTCTTTCATCTTATCCCATTTCTTCCTCATTTGCTGGTAGATCGTTTTCTTGTTCATCATGGGTGAATCCTCTTGGTATGTCTTTGTTTTTACAACCCTTTGATGTGACTATTCTCCTTAAATCCTCCTCTAATGGGTTTAATTTAAAATTGATTGATCATTTTAAACACTTGAATTATATAATTGGATGAAAATTCCATTCATTAATCATAAAATTGCCTAAGAATGATGGGGATTTGGATCAGCATGGCTATAGTATGTCCCATGATGATGAACTTGTTCCATTGATGGGATTTTTGCTAAAGGAATGTACCTTGATAATTCTTTCTATATTTGTTTTGTAAATTTGGGTTGAACTGGAAATTATGTCATGGAATTGAAATAGGGATTTTGTGTGCCTTAGAATCAAGAGTGTGTTGAGAGTGTCTTTACCTCATTGGATGATGCTATGACTAAGTTTTATCACTTTGGTTTAATTCTTATTAGAATTACAATTTTATTATATTATATTTGTAGTTTCCTTATTTCCATATGATAGGGTTTTTTTCCATAGAATGATGTTGGAATCATGTTATTTACCATATGTGGATAGTAGGACATGGTTTCGACTAGCTAGTGAAATCAGTAAGTCCTTTAGAAAGTAAGCCTTTTATTCTTTGTTTGTAAAGTTTCTTGTAATCATTTAATTAATTATAATTTATTTATAATTAGTTATTTGTAATGATTGGGACTGAGTAGGATCTTATGGTGATCAATAAAGGCTGAATGGAATTTAATGATTCAAACAAAGTTAGTGGGATTTGATTTGTTTGTATTTGACTTCATTTTATATAAGTGGCCACATGTACACTACCTAATGGTATTATGCATTGTTTATTTTAATATGGTATGAGGTTCACCAACTTGGGAAAAAACCCATAATTTCATAATGTTTTATGAATAATAGGTAATTCATAATTAATTAATTACCCTTAAATATTAATTAATTATATGACCCTTACCTATGAAAATTGGAAAATGTGATAAGGGCCAAAATTAACCCTTGGGTGCTGAATTGATGTTGGTTGTCAATGACTAAAGCTTGATCACTAATGTGTTTATTTGATTATATTGAAACACTGTGATGTGTGGTTGTGATATATGATAACTTATGATAACTAGATTCATGGGACCATTCTTTTTTTCTTTGATAAAATGTGGGTGAGTGCATAACCTATGATACCTATATTTGTTTCTTGATTCTATGAGTGTTCTTATATAGATTATTATAACATGTTTTCTGATGATCACATGTTATGTTTTTATACCATATTTTCTTAATTTCATGCTATGATTTTAATTTTATTATATACCATATTTTTTGTATTTATCTTGTATTTGGAGGTGCTATTTTGGTATTCAAAATAGGTGGACCATTATGATATGATTATCTCTTAGAGGGGGAGTGTGCATGACATGAAATGATGACGTTGATGGTATTTGAAAATGGGTATGGATATATCTATTCCTTGTATATTTTGAATAGCATGTACACTCAATGCCTAGTGGACATTTATTATCATTTTTACTTTTGCCTAATGGATTTCGAGTATCATGATCACCCTATGCCTTGTGGATGTAAAGTAGTATGCTAATTTGTTGCCTTGAGGATGCTATATAGATCGTTCATTCGATTCCTTGAGGATTCTGAGTAATATTTCCACTTGATGACTTGAGGATGTTGAGTAAAATGTTCACCGACCTTTTAGTTAGTTCTTGGTCACTTCCAACATCATTGAGTATCATTCATTAATAGAGATAAAGCGGGTTTATTTTTGGGTTCATGGAAACCTGGTAAGTGCATGAGTACCCAATATATGAGTGTTGTCTTCGTGTTTGTTCTTTATGATTATATTTTATTCATGTGAAGTAATTTATTTCTTGTTTACCTTTTTTATATCTTATCACATGCATAGAAATTTCATTTTATCAGTTGGGTATCGTAGCACATTGGTGGTGTCCAATTGAGTTGTACTCATACCCTGCTTAGGTGGCCATGGAACTTGGGTACCTAAATAACTTCAATTATTGTAGGTTAAAGTTGGGTGGAAAATTTAGTTTGATCATATAGAAGGATAGTTCACTATGATTTGAGTTACATGGATAAGATATGCCTTGAATTTGGGTGTAGATCCTCTTGTACTATTGTTCTTTTCTGTATTTGTATATATGATCAGCCTAATGGGTGATTAATGTCCTATATTTAGGTATGACCATTTATGTCTATTATTTACAAATTCATTCAAAAATATTGTATATTATTTGTTTCCTATTATTCTAATTTTATACAATTTATATGTTTGGTTATTTATTTTTTATTTTTTACTCACATTGAGGGTATAGTCTCCCAATATATTTATATGGACTCTTAGTGCTAGTTGGAAGCCTCTGGAATATGGAGAGGAAGCTTGAAGTCATGTGTCATTATTTCATGGACCTGGTGATTCGAGTTGTGATGTTACACTCTGCATGGGGTGGCAATGTTGAACTACAGACTTGAATCAGGAGCACAGAACTGGCACAAATGGTTAGGAGGAAAACAAGAAGGTCTACTTATAGTGTCGGTGTTTGGGATTCTATATAGAAACCTAGACTATGGTTTGAGACTTTTGGCCATATATCCTCTAAGTATGTGTTCCCATGGGCCTTCAATCCATGAAAGGTTTTTCTCAAAATCTCATAAAAAACTGGTGTTATGATAAAAAAATCATGGCCTTTGGGCCAGGTACAATATTTTTTTATTAATTTTTAATATTTATTTCTTCAATATTTGATTAATTTATCATTTTTAGTATTTTATAATTTTTTATTAAATTATTAATATTTTTAGGTGTTTTAGTTTAAATATTTAATATTTATTCATTTTTTTAATAGTTTTTATATAAATTTTTATATAGTTATTATTTTTTCATTTTTAATTAGTAAATTATTAAATTTTTTGAATTTAAATGAATAGTATAATATTAGTTTTATTTTATTTTAATGTTAAATAATTTATACTACTTTTAAAATGTATATAATTTATATTACTTATACAATTTTAAATTTTTATGGTAATTTACACAATTAATATTATTTATTCATTTTTAATATTTTTTTAATTTATTATTTTTTAATATTTATTATTTTTAATTAAAAGAAAATTTTGAAATTTTAATTATTTTGGTTTATATAATTAGAAACTTATTATATTTTTAATTTTTAATTTTTATTTTTTTGATTAGTTATTTATTAGTGATAAATTTATCATTGACAAATCCTTATTTTATTATAGATAAACTTATCTCTAACAAATGAATTATTTATGAATGCTAAATTTAGCGCTGATAAAGTTATAAATTAACACTAATAAAAATTGTTTTATTTTTACCATTGATAAATGTATGAATTATCTATGCTTTTTTTCTAGAAATTATAAAAACATTAAGATTCTATTAAATAACCCTAATAAAATTATTACCTCTCATTCCATTCATGCTCTCATGGAAGTCGAGCCCCACTGCCTCCTCCTTCGAATTAATTGGACAAATCAACCCTCGATGAAAGGTGTGTTTGTCGATTGATACTGTTTTTAATCATTCTTGCATATATTTTCTTGTTTTTCAGTTGTTCTCCCTATATACTCAAAGCATATGTAATTTAGGGTTTCCTATTATTTTTATCTCATAGTTTCATTCTGAGGTTGTCTCTTGGTGTCAAGTTCCACAATTTTAAGAATTCCTCCTTTATTTGTTCCTATAACATTCAACCATACCCCATCATTGGTTTTATACAATGTTATTTTTTATGGCTTGGGTCTATGATGGTTTAGTGGTAGGCAATGTATCCTTATTAGATTTCCTATACCCTATTTTGGGTTTATTGGTGGATTTTTTTATGATAATGGATTCCCTTGACCACTTATCTTTTCAACCAATATACCACATCATACCCTATCCTAGTCTAAAATAGTGGGTTCTTGGTGGATTTAGGTTTTTTAGGAAATTCATTCTACAACCCCTTGTTTTTGGTTGGGTTTCCATTTTTTCAGATATTTAAATGCCATTATTTTAACAAATATTTTTTATAATACATTTTTAGTTTGGGTCATAATAAATTTACAATGTAATAACCATAATCGATGTGATTACACTCTTTCGATTATAGTAGAAACATTGAAAAAAAAAATTAATTATATATACATATATTTATAGTAAAATATTACTATATATACCAAAATACTTATCCATTTATAGAAATTCATTGGCTTATTATGCACATTTATAGTGATAGAGACTGAATTATCTCTATTTACATTTTCTAGTAAGTTATTGATGAAATAAATATTTATATAAAGTATGATGACTATATGTGTGTATATATAAAGAATGACCTATTAGGATTATGAGATCATACTTTATATGTATTTATTGTTTTTTAAATATGAATATTATTGAATCAAATAAGATGGATATGAATAAAAAATGGACGGATTAAAATCATTTGACAAAATAGTAAAAGGATGATGTTAAAGAGTTCATCATGTTTGTAAAAAGGTAATGCAACCAATCCTTCTAAATTAATTTTTATCTATTTAAATTTTTTATTCAAGATGAATTAGTCTATAGGATTTCAAATAACACTTGATCTTTTACGAAATAGATCGATGTTATAAATTTTGAACTAAAAACAGGGAAGAAATGAACATAATTGTTGATTGGGATAACACTACAGTTTATGGATCATTTTATATGATTAAAAATATGAAAGTGGATGAATATCATATTAAGTATATGATTACATGTTTAAATGATGGGGACATTTTTCCAAATATATTTTAAAATATAAGTAGTTTTGAAAATATACCATCACATGATACTGTTATTAAACATACACTATTATCAACCATATTAAAACTATATAATTTAAAATCTTGAATTAGATAGACTGACACCATCTTTATTAAACTAGTTTCTCTATTAATTTTCTACCTGAAGATAGTGAGTTTCCATCCTAAATATATGAATCTTACAGAATTCTATGTTCAATGGGTGTGATCTCTGAAAGAATACATGTTTGATTATGAGTATCCCAAATTTTGAAATGACCCAAGAAACCTATGTCTTTCACAATCTTCATATGGAATGAATCCATATGGTATATAACATATTTTTTACTACACATGGATAATTTTTTGGTAAATTGTATCTTTAAACCATGGCTTTGCGTGAAGAAAAAAATAAATTATGATAACTATGCTCATATAAAGACAAGAAAACCAGTAATAATATTGAAGTTTATTTTTCTCCATTGACAAATGATCTTAAATTCATGTTTGATTCTGGTGTTATATCATATTATTCTTATAGAAATGAAGATTTTACATTTAGGGCTATGTTATATGGATTTTTAATTGAATTTACTACTTATGAATATTTTTCAGGATATTAAATTAAATAAATTATAGAGAATCCCATTTGAGAATATGGTACAAAATTAGTTAGGTTGAAACATTCTTCAAAGACTATGGTTTTAAGATATCACAAAATCTTACTCTAACTACATATATACTAATTTTTTATGACATCATTCAATAGGAATTTAGAATATGGTACACCATCATCTATACTAACAAGTAATCAAAACTTTGAGAAAGTAAAGGATATAGTCACCATTTTTGGTAAACCTTTTTTGAAAAATATTATGAAAACCGATTGGAAAAAGTGATTTTTTTGAATTACCGTTCTGCAATTGTTTTTACATTAGAAATTTTATTGATGTTAATAATGTAGAAAAAATGCACGTGATATTGTCATTGGAATAATATTAAATAAAATAAAAAATGGTGCAATTATGGGTAGGTTGGACATGATTTATATGGGGATAAGGAAATAATTGGTTCAAGTAAAGGGTTAATGGAGAAATTTTCTTCCTCCACCTGCCTACACTCTTTCAAAGAAACATATATATTTTCTTCTAAACTTTATGAATGGTGTAAAGGTTCTAGAGGGGTATTCATAAAATATCAAGAATTTAATTCTAATGAATGATATAAAGTTAAAGGTCCTAAAATCACATGATTATTTGTTTTTTATATAGGATTTAACACCCATTGCTTTTCATTACATTTTTCTGAAAAATGTCGCACACACATTAACTAAGATTTGTTTCTTTTTCAATGTTATATAAAGAAACATTATTTAACTTGATAAGTTTCTAACTATGGAAATGAGAATTTCTGTCATATTACATGAATTTTAGATATTCTTCTAACCATCATTATTTGATATGATGGTTCAATTGATGGTTTAATTGGTTATAGAGATAAAACTATGTTGTACTTTTCATACAGTTGGATGTACCCCATTGAATGGAATTTGAATATTTTAAAATGGTGCATCAAAAATCAAGGTCACCAAAAGGTTGTATAATAGAGAGATATTTTATTTAGGAAACCATTGAATTCTATAATGAATAACTATCTGATGTGGAGGAAAACAGTCTCCCAAAATCAAATTATATTGGGTACATTTACGGTGAAGTAATTTCAGGAAGATATGTTGTATCAATTACCATTATAGAGTGAGAGCAGGCTCACCCTTATATTTTATATAACAGTTTATATGTTTATCCATATATTGAAACCCAAGAATTATATTTTATTTATCTAAATCTTTCATGATTTAAATATGGATATAAAATACACATTATTGATAGATTATATGATATTTTCATGATCAAACATATGCACGAGTTATAATTTCATTAATCAATTTATAAAATAATTGATCTAATTTGTTAAATTATTTTAATTACTATTCATTTTTTTAGTCATGTACATTAGAACTATGTGAATGAAAAATAATGTGCCCAAATTTTTTGAATCATTAGTCCTTAGATAACTTCTATAGAAAAGATTCATGAGATGAATATGAAATTTCAAAAATAGTAGGGGGACTATTCACACCACTTAAAAAGAAACATAAAAATGAAATTTTTTCTTAATATCCACAATACAGTGGTAAAACTCTACAATCTAATCATATAAAATATATTATAAATTTATTTGACTATTTATTCCTTTTTTATTTTTTATGAAGAATTAGTTTCTCATTTCAATCAATTTAAATACTCTAAAGATTTATTTTTTTTGGATCCAATGGATGTATATCTGACCAATCAACCACATATGACGCCTTTATCAAATTTTATTACATTTTATTCATCATTTTACAAATAAACTTCAAATTACATGTTTTATATTATGGTTTGATGAAAAATATATGAAAGGGTAGTGTTTAAATATCATAAAAATCATGGTATGAGTATGTCTTATGATAATGAAAATCCAACAGATTTATATAAATGGATATGTATTAAAAGTTATAGAATAATATTTCACTATAAAAAATTTATAAAAAAATTGATTATTTATTTAATTTTTTTTCACTATCTAAAAAAAATTAATTACAATAATTATGGGTATTATGTTTATAAATTTATGAAATATGTCATACTCAATCAATAAATGGGAATCTTTGAAGAGGTATTTATGATAATAATTACCTTTTAATTTAAATTATTTGGTAATGATTTTTTATTTATATTTTTCTAGTACTACTAGGGTTTTCATTAGACAGCATGTTCAAAATAGGAATTAAATTCATTTATAAATGAGTGGGTAGAATATATGGTTTTAGAAATTTTATAAACATCATGATTTGGTGTTTTCCAACCACTTTTTTATTTCAAAAATATCATAAATATTTGGATTATGTATTAATTTTTAGGATTATGTCCATTGATTGATTTGTGATATTTAGGAATAGAATACATACGGATTTCAGGGTACTTATCTATTCATTTTGTGACAATGAAGGCCCCAAAAGGCACCTAAACAAACTTCAAGATCCCTATTGATGGATAAAATTACATCCACTTAAAAATCAAACTTATTTGAAAATCTATTATTTTTTTAATTCATTATGTGTAGATAAAAACATTGGTGAAATCCAAAATGATGGAGTTGACATGAAGTGAGATTCTAAAGTGAAAATTATTTTAGACTGGAAGAAGGTAACTAATCTTTGTATGAATTCATTTTTTTCTTTCTATAGATACAAAATTCTTGAATAAAAACTAATTTTTGAAAAAGGCATTGACAAGGATGATTGAACCGAGAATTATTTCTTCTCTCCATAAAACTCATTGTTCTTCATTTGATCTTTTTTTGTTCAATGGTGATGCAATGCATTCTATTTTGGATCCAAGCCCTTTTAATAACATACAGGTGATACAACTTTGTGTTTTACTGATAAAATAAACTCTAATTGTATTCATACTTCATGAAAAAAATAAAAAACTCATTTGTGACATGTTGGAATCATCCACACATAAATTAAACACATAATGTGTCTGGAATGACTCAAAGTTTTGTTTTTATTTAAAATTGACATTTTAGTTTAAAACACACAACACATACTCAAAACTGAGAAAACATAATCATATTTTCTCTGTAATTATTGAAAATAATCCAAAATTAAATTAAGATATGTATTAATAAATCATATGTGAATCAGACACATATTGAAAATAGATAAATACAGATTTATTGATAATTTATCAAAGTGTTCCATAGATAATTTGTGATCTATAAGAAAAAACCACACATCAATCAGAAAAATGGTATTCCCAATATATATCGAAGTGTTTATATTCAACTTAGAAGTTATATTTTAGTTTAAAACAAGCATGAATAACTTAAAACCAAGAAAAAATAATCAAATTGTATTGTTATATTAAGGTAATGAGCTAGAAGTAAATTTTTATGTGTATAAAATAATTTTACTTCAATCGATCACATACTGTAAAATATTTGACTTAAATTATATTTTTTCAATTTAAAAGAATCATTTTAGTTTAAAAAATACATAAATCATTGAAAAACTATAAAATATAATATTATTATCTCAAAACATTAGGAGAATTATCCATTATTTATCTTTGTTTGTAGGAATTGGAAAGTTTTCAATCTGACACACAGTGTGCCCAATAGGACTTAAAGTGTATGTTTTCAGATTAAAAGTGTCATTTTAGTTCAAAACATGTGTCAATCATAAAAAAACCAAGAAAAAACTATAGCCTCTTTGATTTTACCATGTATTATTTTTAGAAATTATATGGTTTGATTTTGAGACCAGGCAGTGAGACGGTGTGTGATTCTGAGGCCCGGTTTTCCGATAACAATTTTTTGAAAAATACTATACTTTTAATAGCATGAATACAAATTTTTATTGAAGAATAAGTATTAAAAGGTTACCTTGATCATAAATATGAGGGAACTGTTGAGTCCAAAATGATAGATTTACCTTAGGCGAGACCTAACTTTGGTTGATGCGGGTCATCTAGAGAAAAAGTCACCTCAAACGTAACTGTAAATAAAATAATTAAATAACATTATTTTATTTTCTAGATACTAATAACTCATGAATGATGACTCCGATTAGAAATCCAAGACCACAATTGAGTTCGTAATGTGGTTTTTTCTCTAGGCATGACTTAACTTTAATCGGCGTAGATCGTTTGTAAAATATTTGTCACCGGACATAATCATCATTAAATAATTTAAATAAAAATTATTTTATAACACAGTGAAATTTATTTTTATTAGGTTTTTGTTAGGAATTAAGGGTTAGCATCATAACCTTAGAATTTCTTTGAGACTTGGCGAAATAAATCTCTTGAAAAAATGGAGATGGATCCTGGATTGATGGTCATTATACAACCAATTAAAAGGATCCTTGACAATGACAATGACATGAAAATCATCGTTCATCAGTGACTGATATGAAACAATTTAGGGAAGTTGTTTCTTTGTAATTTTTAATTGTTCTTGATTTCCATAATGAAAAATGGTTAATCCATGAGCATATTGATCCACAGTTCAATAATTGTTTTAGGATGAGATATTATCTGTGAGATTATCAAGAGATTTATTTTAATTCCTCTTCATTTATCCTTGTAATGGAAATGGATTGAGGCTGACACAAAAAAGGGCAAGGTTCATTCCTTAGGGTATTCTTGTACGTATCTCTTCCCCATTCTTCATGTTCTGCATCGTTGGACCCTCGTGGCCATGATTTGACATACTGAGTGGCTCCGGACATAATCAGACCACCAGATTGGAGGGAAAATAACAAGAGAGGCTGGATCTATTTAGATCAGGACTCGAGGAGCCTAGATCTATGACCATTTCAAATTATGGGTAGTATAGGTGTCTTAGTGGTATGTGGAAGGGACCACTAGCGTGGGTCTGATGCGACAATCCGACTAGATGAGGTGTCAGTCCGATGAGGAGAGGCGAAGATAGTGCAATGACCAAGGAAGATGGTGGTAGTGAAGGTAGGCCGCAGGATGTGGTGGATGACCATGTATGAAGTTGAAGGGCCTCCATATATGGTGGAGGGCTCATCAGATGTGACCAGATATTGCATGGACCGGGCCGAGATGAGTGAACGAGCCTAGCAAAGAGGGACAAGATGGGAACAATGAGCCGGGTCAGACCCAATGGGCCTGGTCAGGCCTATTGGGTCGGGTCAGACTCGGGTTGAATATGAGTCAAACATGGGGTGGATAGAGATGGATCGTCCCCCGGTCAACCATGGTAGTCGATCGTGACCCACATTCACACCAACTTCTACGTGGCCATGATAGGTGGGGGTGGGGTTGACCATAGTGGTCGACTACAGTAGCTGTGGGTGAGTTGGTTTGGGTGGTCAAGCATGGCAGTCAACAACCATGGTCTATAGAGAAACTATGCAGGCAGTCCACGGGCCCAGTTACCCCCTTCATTTGAACCCTTAAACATACCTAACTTTAAAACAGTATGTCCATTTGACAAGCCATCTATGGAATTGGGACCCTGACGATGAGATGGTCCTTTTGAGATAATGTGGTGAGTTTTTAGCTTGGACCAGTATAGGATGAGAGAATTCCCTTAGTAATTTCCTCAATGGTTTAGTATAACATTTAATCCACATTACTGGATTATAGTCTCCTCTAGAGGCTGAGTCTTAGATAGAGTTATTATATTCCTCTATAGGACTGAAGCATGATCCTTTACCACCCATAGTGAAGTTTTTTTTAGAATCAATGTAACCTTTGAGAGTGGGGTGTTGGTAATCCATCTAGTGGTCCACATCAGTAGGGTTAGTGGTATTCCCCAAGGTGTCTAGGTAGGATCTTGTACATTTTGAGTCAGATTAGTAGGGTTAGTGGTATTTCCTTGTGTGACTGGGCATGATCCTCTACATTGAGAATTGATCTGGATAGGGTTAGCGGTATCCTATGTATATCTGGGTGAGATCCCCTATCTATGTATCATAGTCTTCCTTAACCAATATTTTCTCATTTGGATAGGGCCCAAATGATCCAGACCTCCTCGTGAGTGTCTTCGATAATATCATGGTTCGAGGAGCGAGTTCTCCCAAATGGGTGTGCTACGAGGAGAATCCTATGGTAGGTAAATTGGTTTTGGATTACCTCTATAACTTGTTTCCTAGACTAAGTACGTCTAGATATTCATGTTATATGTGTTGTTGACATATACCTATATAGAGATGAATAATAGTTCTTTTGTGGTATTTCATTTGTTATTTTGGGGTGTTCAACTGGGTATTTTTGTACTCCGACCTGTAGGGCTTTGACTGCATGTGTCTTGTCTTGTGCAGATGATCGACCCTTTGATGGAGTCCTAGGTTGACCAGGACCAGACGGTGCTTAGTGAGTCCAGATATATGAGGCGTGTTCCTGCAGTCCATACAGAAGTCCTAGTACCTATTTCCTTACAGGTTGGACTTGTGGTTACAAACTCATTTTGGTGGGATTATTTTGGACTTGTTTATATTCCATTACATTCAATGTTGTTATATGGTTGTGGGATATAGTGGTTTTCATGCATTGTTTACTTATTTTTTTTTTTACATTTATGCATTTGTGGCATGAAGATGTGTGCATGTAGATTGGTACTTTAGGATAATGCCTCTCATTTGTGGGATATGCCTACTCGATGATAGTCACTAGCCCCTAGCTTATTAGAGGAGGGATTGGGGAAGTCATGGGATAGGCCCCTCTGGGATGTGTTGCAAAAAAGTGGTATCCGAGGTGGTTCAGTTATACTTTAGGACTGGGATTCTGTGAGGTTTGTTTGAGGCAACAATGTTATGTGTTTTGAGTTTATTGTAGTCTTTCACAACCCTATAAATGGGTGGTTTTTCAAAGTTCCTCTTTGAATTTCTAGAAGATTGTTTGGTCGTCATGCACCATTGCTGATGATACTGAGATTCCTTATGCATTGAAGGATGTTTCTATTGCTAACATTCAAAATAATACCATGGCTCAGGGGTTTCTTTCTAATCCTCTGAAAAGGGAGTTGGGATGTTACCATTATTCTGCGATGGACAGTTTGATTTGGTTGCCCAGTCTTACTGGATCTTTTAGCACTAAGGAAGATTATATATCCAAGTGTGATGAGCCCTTGGTGGTTCCTTCTTGGATACTTATGTTTCATTCTTCTTTTATTCTACCGGCTCATTATTTTCTTTTGTGGAGGATTTTTAAGTGTCGGCTTCCTTTACAACGGATGATATAGAGAGTTGGATTTTCTATTGAACATGTTTGCTTTCATTGTCTTGATGATGATGAGACTGTTGATCAATTATTTATTTCCATTTTCTCTTCATCTGGTTTATGGGATTATTTGTAGGAGATTTTTGGATTCCATCTGAATATAGGGAGTTTTGGACAACTTATGGATTCTGTTTATCATGCTGATTGCAGTTCTTAGGTGAAGCCAATGCTTTTCTCTACAGTCTCCATGTTGATTTCTTTTATCTGGAGGGCCCGTAATGCTCTTGTATTTGATAATCGAGTTACACCGATTTCTGTTGGTATTTGGGAGCTTCATATTGGTGTTTTTACTACTTCACGATCTCGAATTGGAGTCATGCAATATGATGTTTCAGATCTGGTTGTTTTACGATATTTGGGTGTTTCTGGTATATGTAAGAAACTGATTATGATGAAACATATCTTGTGGATTCCTCTGCTCTCTCGGTGCCTGAAAGTTAATGTGGATAGAGCGGCTTCAGGTGAACCAGGGCCTTTGGGTTGTGGTGGTGTTTTTCGCCCTTATAGGGGCTTTGTTAAAGTTTGTTTCCTCCACTTTTTAGGGAATGTCTTGGTGATTGAGGCTGAATTATGGGCTATGATTAAGGCTATCCGGTATGCCTCTTTTCATGGTTGGATGAATATATGGATGGAGACTGATTCTATTTTAGCGGTTGATATTATTAGAAATCGCTCAAGGAATGTCCCTTGGATGATGATTTCTTCCTGGGATGATTGTCTTCAGATTGTGGAGCAGGTTTGTTTGGTTGTCACTCATGTTTATAAGGAGGCAAATCAAGTTTCTGATGCGTTATCCAAGTGTTCTATTGAAGAGGCTTTTTCTTTTTGTTCATTTGTTACTCTAACCTTATGTTGTGGCTTGGTTGCTGCTGATGCACATGGTGATGTGTACACGCATTTTTTCTGATTCCATGTTTCTTCCATTTTGATGTATTTACTTTTTTTTATTAATAAAATTTTTCTAGGACTGGGATTGCCTGCTCCTGATTCTTCTGATTAAATTTTTTTATTTCTACTTTCATTCTAGGGACTTTGGTGTTGTTGAGAAGACTGATGTATCCATACACCAAGACTCTAACTACCTGATTTTTTAATCGGTACACGAAAACAATGATTATAGAGAAAAATAATGGTACATGCATCATATAGGAATGGTTTTGTTTTCCATGTCCTTATTTGGTCAGCTCTCTAGGTATTCTAAATTGAATAAGGTATATCTTGTTTTATTTTAGGGTGCCTCCACAAAGACATCCAGCTAGGATTCCACTGCGTGATCACAGGGAAGATCTGCCTAGTGATGAGAAATTGGTACTGGGTCCTGTACCAGAGATAACATCTTTGGGTGGTCTACTAACTATACCACCACCCATCAAGCATCAGATACTACCATCATTACTAGATGAGTATTCACACCGACTGAGTGTGTTTCAGGATTTTTAGAGGGAGAGACCTCCCAAGTTTTAGGGTAATCTAAACCCCTAGTTGGTTGAGGATTGGCTAGGGGAAATCACCCGTGTTTTCCACCTTGTGAGGATTACTTCTGAACAGATGACAATCCTTATCGTGAGTCTACTTTGGGGATCCATGGGGCATTGTTAGAGCTTGGTGGAACTGTCTCATGAAAAAATAGCTTTTTCCTTGAAAAACTTTTAGAATCTCTTTAAAGATGAGTTCTATCTAGCCACATTGTGATCAGTATGCATAGAGGAGATTCTGCATCTGTAGAATAGAAGTATGAACATGGTGTAGTATTCACCAAGGTTTACTAACCTTTCATACTACTCCATGGACATGTTATGAGACCATTTCTTCAGGGCTCAAACCTTCAAGAAGGTCTTACGTTGGGACATCAGGACACTAGAGGTATCCCTTATCATTATTACCTCTGACGGGGTACTTGATTGAGACCTGCTAGTGGAAATATTTCTAGTGGAGTAGACACCAGCATTGGGAGCTAGTAGTGGGAACTGGGTAGATGAGACCTCAGAAATAGGTAGCCGATGGAATTAATAGGGATCCAAGTAGGACATGCACTTTAGGGGACGATCCCAGGACTTAGGGTCAGTGACGAAGGGATCCCATGGTGGCTTGAGTTAGCCCAAGGATGGACTGAGTTACTCATGTAGTAGTAAGTTAAATCTAGAATGAGACTTTCTGACTCGTAACATAACTAATTGGGAGACGATAAAGGGACCAATAAGGTAGAGGCATAAGCAGGGTGGTATGTAGGGTTGCAGAAATGGAAGAGAATTAGTAAGGGTAGAAATAGGTGGTTAGAGGTTTGATCTACTACCACCACCACCACCAAGTGGTCCACACCAGGCTAAGGTAGTTGGTGGTCAGGGATGAGGCCAGGTGCAGGTGATGGAGGCTTATGACCCAAGGGCTCTAGGGATGATATGAGGTATGATCTGTGTATTTTCCACCTTATATGAAGTTTTGAAAGACATGGATGCTAATCATTCCTTTCTTGTCACAAACCTTGTTCGAGACTCAGAGATTTTAGTTGAACTAGTGACTTGAACCTTATTCTTAGTGACTACTATAGGAGAATATTGATGATCAAACACTGGTGCTAACAGTCTGACATGACTGTTGGAGGAGATAATTTTAGTTGGGATGTCTTGTTAGCGACATCTAGGCCTTACGAAGTCATTCATGGTATGGACTGGTTATCCACAGTTCATGTTCAGATTGACTATTTTAGGTACAAAGTGCGGTGTGTCTGTAGTTATAGAACCATGTTTTCCTTTATTGGTGAGGAAGAAATGAAAACAATGCAATATGTACTCGCATATAAGAGAGTGTAAATGATTACCCATTTGTTGGTTATATTCACCCTCGGTGTACTGTATAACATGAGTCCTCAATTTCCTACAGTGGTGGAAGAGCATGTGGATGTATTTCCTAAATAGGTTCCCAATTTACCTCTCTATAGGGAGATGAAATTATGTATTGATATATACTCCAGGATATCCCCGATATCTACACCTGTATATTGGATGTCTCCCACAGAGCTTCGTGAGATGAGAGTATAATTGGAGGACTTGTAGAGGAAGGGATTTTTGAGACCCAGTGTTTCACCCTTGGCATCCCCAGTTTTTTTCCAATAAGTCAGATGGGAGATTGAGTTTATGTTTGTATTAAAGGTTCTTAAACTAGCTGACCATGGAGAACAAGTATCCACTACTAAGTATTGACCTCAGATTAGACTATCAACAATTGTGAGTACGGGATGAGGATATAAGGAAGATGACCTTTAGGTGTCTCTGTGGTCATTATGAGTACTTGATGATGCCATTTGGCATGAAGAACACCCCACCAGTGTTCATGGGACTCATGAATCGGACCTTTTATCCTTACTTCGACCGATTCATGGTGGACTTCATTGATGAAATCCTAGTGTACTCGGTGTCTGATAAGGAGCATGCGACATACTTAAGGATGGTCCTAGAAAAAATCTGAGATCTCCAAATCTACTAAAAATATATAAGTTCCAGTTTTGGATTCTAGAGGTAGATTTTTTGGGAACCATCATCTCAGAGGATGGAGTTGTATTAGATTCAATAAAGTGCGAGATAGAGGCAATGGATAGAGTTCCTCTAGGATTGTGACTTTGAGATTATCTATACTCCTGGGTAGGGTAACATGGTGGTAGATTCTCTCAGTAGGAGATATAATTTTTAGGTTCTAAAAAAGGTTTTGTATTAGTTATCCTTGTCGTAGATATAATATATAGATGGAGATGGAGAATGGTACCCCTAGTCGATGGTTGTCACCCCTCCTCTCTTATAGTAAGTCCAGGAGGCAAAACTTGGGGATACCAGCTATGAGATCCAACATTATCATATGTCCACAATAAATTCCCCTGATGGATGTTTGAAAGGTGGGGAGCACTTCGTTCATTTTAGAGGAGGCACAATTTTACCAGTGGCATTGCAGGAGGAGGTTTTTTGGGAGTTCCATACACCCACTTTAGTGGTATATCCAGGTGTGGTGAATATGTGCTAGGACCTTCGACATTAGTTTTGGTGTCTAGGTATGAAGAGTGGAGTTGTAGAGTTTTTCTCCTGATGCCTAACTTATCAGTAATTAAATTCCAAGCACCATGTTCCAGTGGGGTTAGATCACCCCCTTGAGGTGTTGGAATGGATCTGGGATGGGATATCTATGGAATTTGTGAGGGGTTTACGACGCACATCGAGGATACATGATACCATTTGGGTGATCATTTAAAGACTCACAAAGTCATACCACTTCCTAGCTATCCAACAATAGAGTCCAGTAGAGATCATGATGATCCCTTTACATCCAAGTTGTGGAAGGGATTACAGGATGAATTTGGAAACCATTTACACTTGAGCACAGTGTTACACCCATAGACGGATAGATAAAATGATTGCACCATTCAGGTTCTGGAGGACATTCTACAGGAATGCATGTTAGACTTTGGTCATATTTGGGAGGATCGCCTACCACGGGTGGAGTTTCTTACAAAAAAATCTATCACTCCACTAGTATGGAACCAATAGAGGTTTTGTACGGGAAACCCTGTAGGTTTCCACTTTGTTGGACTTACCCCAGAGAGTCACCACTCATGGGCCCAAAGATGGTGTGAGCTACTATATAGAAGGTGAAGATCATCCAGGAATGTATGAAGACTACATATATCTATAATAATTCTTATGTTGACCGGTGGCAATGGAATTTAGTGTTTGAGGAAGGATACCACCAGTTTCTTCAGGTCTCACATCGATGAGGATTGCAGATATTTGGTCAAGCCGACAAGCTATCTCCATGGTTCATAAGCCCTTTCCCGATACTTCATAGAGTTGGTGAGATGGTGTACCACTTGGCCCTACCACCAAAGTTAGATCAATTCCATGATGCCTTTCATATGTTGCAACTGAGGAGGTATGTGCATGACCCATCATACATCATCGATTGGGGAGAGATGGATATCGAAGATGGGTTTACTTTTTCTCGGTATCCAGTGGAGATTGAGTATTGATGAGAAAGGATCCTTCATGGGTGGTCGATTCCTTTGGTTCATTCTCAGTCACTACACAATAATCTCCAAGAGAGCACATGAGAGTAGGAGGCTCAAATTCATGCTCAATACCCTCTTTTTTTTGAGTAGCCATTGTTTTGGATTTATAGGACGTAAATCCCCAAGGTGGGGAGAATGTGACATCTTGGAGTTTCCCATGTATTATTTTTAGATATTATATGATCTGATTTTGAGACCAGGTGATGAGACGACAAGTGATTCCAATGCCCTCTTTTCCCTGAACAATTTTTTAAAAAATAAAAAACATTTAATATCATGTGTGAATAGTTATCTTGAAAAAGTGGAATAAATTTAAATTGGGTACTCAGATCAGATATATGAGGGCACCTTTGAGCTCAAAATGGAGACTTTTCCCTAGGAGCGACCTAACTTTGGTTGGTATGGGTAATCTTTGGAAAAATTCACCAAGGACATAACCATTAATAATATTATTAAATTAAATTATTTTATTTTTAAATCCTAATAACTCATGAATGGTGAATTAGATTGGAAATATGAGACCACTTTTAAGTTCCTCTTATGGTGTTCTCCCTATGAGAGACTTTACTTTCGTCAGTGTGGGTCATTTGTGATAAAGGTGTCACGGGACGTAATCATCATTAAATAATTTAAATAAAAATTATTTTGTAATGTAGCAACATTTATTTTTATTAGGTCTTTTTTAGGAATTCATGGTTAGTATAATAACACTAGAATTCTTTTAGGACATGGAGAAAGAACTATCTCAAACAAATATCGATGGATTGTGGATCAACGATCAACACAAACTGATTCGAAGGAACCTTTCCAACAACGGTGACACGATGATCTTACTTCATCAGCGACTAATCCAAATCGATATTGGGTGGTTGTTTATTTTTGGTTTTTCCTCATTGTTGATTTCCATGATGAATGCGGGTCAATCCATTAACATATTGATTCTTTGTTTGATCGTTGTTGCGGGATGGGATATTATCTATGGGATTATTGGGAGATTTATTTTAATTACTCTTTGTTTATCCTCATAAAATATATCAATTGAGGTTGTCACAAAAAAGGCCAAGGTTCATTACATAGGGTGTTATTGTGCTTTTCTCTTCTATATTATTCATTTTCTTCATTGTTGTACCCCTATGGCCATAGTTTAACTTATCGAGTGGCTCCAAACATGATCGAACCCCCAAAATTAGAGGAAAATTGACAACAGAGGAAAATATGAGTTGATTGGGACCCGAGGAGCCTAGATCTATGACTGTTTCAAATTTTGGGCCCCATAGGTTTCCCGATGGTCCACAGAAGGGACCACCGACGCGGGTCTGGTGCGACAATGTAGCGAGATGAGGCGATGATGGTGTAGTGACCGGAGGCAGTGGCCACAATAGTGGTCACAAAAGAAGGTGGTGGAGAAGGTAGGCCACGTGATACGACATATGACCGCATACGGAGGTGGGGGCCATGGGATGCGGCGTCAACAGCGACCGAGTGGGATGCAGTCGATGACCGTGTGGACCAGACCGGGCTAGGAGGACCACATGTGAGCAGGCCGGGCCGAGTGAATGGGCGAGGTCGGGCCCAATGTACCGAGTCAGGACTAGTGGGCCAGGCCAGGCCCAGTGGACCGAGTCAAACCCATCAGACCAGGTCAAACCGAGGGAAACCAATGTGGGACCGGTCCATGATCGACCATGGTGGTCGATCACGGTGGTCGACCGCCACAGTTGGTGGACATGCCATGTGCTTGGCCCACTAGCCCAGTGACCCCCTCTTCTTCTGAAAATTCAAACTACTCTTACATTCAATTAATACTCCCGTTTGACAATCCATCTATGGAATTGGGACCCTAACAAAGAGACTAGCCTTTTGAGATAATGTGGAGAGTTTTTATCTTGGACTAGTATAGTTTGATATCGTTCCTTTGGTCCTTTCCTCAGGGGTTCAGTACGAAATTACATCCACATTACTAGATTTTAGCCTAATCTAGAGGCTGAGTCCCAAATAGAGTTATGGAATTCCTCCATGGTATAGGATTAGGATCCTATATTACCCCTATTAGAGTTTTGTGGAATCGACTTAACCTCTGAGAGATGGGAGTTGGTCCCCCATCTAGTGGGCCACATATGTTAGGTTAGTGGTATTAACTAGGGTGTTTGGGAAGGATCCCCTACATTATAGCAACATAAGTAGGGTTAGTGGTATTCCCCAGTGTGACTGGGGAGGATCCTCTACATTGAGAATTGATCTAGATAGGGTTAGTGTTATTCCTGAGTATATTTGGATCAGATCCCCTCTCCATGTATCATAGTCTTCCTTGACCAATACGTTGTCGTTTGGGTAGGGTACAAAAGAGCTAGATCTCTTCGTGAGTGTCTCTGATGATATCAGGTCTTGAGGATTGAGTTCTCCCAGAATGAGTGTACTTAGAGACGAATCTTGTGGCTGGTAAATTGGTTATAGATTACCTCTAGACCTTGTGTCTTGGACTCATTATATATGAATATTTTTTTATATGTGTTGTTGACAAATACCTATGTGTATCTGACTAGTATTTCCTTTAGGATATTTCCTATGTGGTTTTGGGGTGTCCTACTGATTATTGTTGTACTCACCCATGCACGGGATTTTCCTGCATGTGTCATGTCTTATGCAGATGATCGACGCTTTTATGGAGTCCTAGGTGGACCAGGACCAGGTGATGCTTAGAAATTCTGGATAGAAGAGGCATTTTCTTATAGTCCAGACAACATTCCCAGTACCTATCTTCTTACAGGTTAGATTTGTGGTTACAGACTCCATTTGGTGGGCTTTTTTTGTCCCTGTTTACTTTCTTGTACTTTCACTATTGTACTCTAGTTGTGGGATATAGTGGTTTTCATGAATTATTTAATTAGTGTTTTTTACATTTCATCATTTTTGGATTGCATATGTGTGGATGCGTACAGGTACATTAGTCCAATGCCTCACATTTATGGGATTTTTTTACTCAGTGCCAGTGACCAGCCTCTGGGCTATTGGAGGTAGGCTTGGGGAAGTCACGACACTGTCCCCTCTTTTACTTTTCTTGAAAAAACACTTGAATTTTATTGATAAATTAATAAAATTATCAATTATTCATTTATAATTTTTAGAAAATATCTGCATGTTAATCCAACACACAGTATGGTTGGTAAGATTGAAAGTGTTTGTTTTTACTAAAAATTGATATTTTAGTTCAAAACAGACATCATATGCTCAAAACCTGTAAAAAATTCATGGATTATATTCTTACTTCATAAAAACAACACACAATTTATTTGGATGTGAAATAATTATCTGTAAATCAATCTAACACATGTTTTATCCAATGTGACTCAATGTACACATTTTCTATTTAAAATTTATGTTTTTCTTTAAAACATGACTCAATCATAAGAAACTAAGAAAACAAAATTGAATCATCTTTATACTTTACAAAAATAATCTATATGTCATTTTTTATGTGTAGGAATCAACTTCACATCAATCTGACACTCAATATGGTAAGTATGAACAAAAGTGTGTGTATTTATTTAAAAGTGAAATTTATTTCCAAAGTATATGTTATGTACTAAAAATGAAGAAAAAATAGTATTTTATTCTTAATTCATGAAAAAAAATTCAAAATTCATTTTTGACATATAGGGATAAAAACATTCCCATGAATTATGTGGACAATTTGTCTCAAATTAGATGTTTTCAGTGTAAAAGTGATATTTTAGTTCAAAACATGTGTATATCACTATAATTTTTGTAAATACACTATAATTTTTATGATACATTTGGAAAATGATTGATAAGTGATTTCTGACATGTATGAATTTTTAACATGTCAATTCAACACATGGTATGGTTGGTATGAATAAAAGTGCATGCTCTGATTTTAAATGGATATTTTAGTTCAAAAAAAGTTTCACATACCCAAAACTAAGAAAACTAAATAAAATTGTCTTGGTACTTTTCAAAAATGATCCATAAATAATTAGTAATTTTTAGGAATCAAATACACATTAATTTGACACATATTGTGCCTAATTTGTAAAAGTGGGTGTTTTCACTTTAAAAGTGACATTTCAGTTCAAAACACGTGTCACTCACTAAAAATAAACAAAAAAAATCATATTTTCTAGATAATTTATGAAAAATTAGATAATTCATTTTTGATTTGTAGGAATTATTCTCAAATAAATATAACACACACTGTGTCTAGTGTGATTGAAAGTGTATGTTTTTATAAAAATGGAAATTTTAGTTCAAAATATGCATTAAATAATGAAAAATAAGAACAAAAAATGACTATCATTATAGTTTAGGATAATAATCCATAAATCATTTGTTGATGTGTTGGAATAAACAACATATTAATATGACACATGGTGTTCCCAATATAACTCAAAGTGTGTATTTTCTGTTTAAAAGTGGCATTTTAGTTGAAAACATGCATCACTCACTAAGAACCAAAAAAATTAAATCAAAATATTTTAATACTTTTGAAAAAAAATAATAATTAAAATTTAACATGTATAAGTTAACCTCACATCAATCCCATAAATGGTTTTATTAGTATGAATAAATGTATATATTTTAATTTAAAATGAAAATTTTAATTAAAAATGTGGGTCACATGATCAAAACTAAGAAAACATGCTCAAGTTGTATTGAGCAATTAGGAAAACAATAAAAAAACAATTTTTTCCTTATAAGAGTCAACCACCTGTTAATCCAACACATGACGTACCTAGTTTGACTCAATGTGTGTGTTTTTGGTTAAAAAAATGACATTTTAGTTCAAAACATGTGTCACTTGCTAAAAATAGAGAAACCTCACCAAGATTGTTGTGATACATTAGAAAAATGATCCATAAGTCATTTATGACATGTACGATTTATATGAACTTCAATTTACACAAATTATAAATCATATGAATCAAATTACATGTTTTTAGTTTAAAAGTAACATTTTAGTTTAAAATAATAATCAACCACTGGAAACCAAGAAATAAACACTTGGATTTTACTAATAAATAAGGATAAAGATTCATAATTCATTTGTGACATGCATGAATTTCCCAAACATCAATCTAACACATAGTGTGCTCGATATAACTCAATGTTCATGTTTTTAGTATAAAAGTTACATTTTAGTTCAAGAAATGAAACAATCACTAAAAAAAGATCCAACAAATTTATATTTCCGTGATAATTTAGGGAAAAAATTCATATTTAATTTTTTAAGTGTAATAATAAACCATACATCAATCCAACATAGTGTGTGTTTTATATAACTGAAGGTACATGTTTTTATTTAAAATTGACATTTTAGTTCAAAAAATGCATCAAATATAAAAAAAGGAAACATTATCACATTTTCTTGATGTGTTAGGAAAAAAATCTATAAATCATTTGTGATGTGTTGGAATCAACCACACATTAATCTGATACAAGTGCATGTTTTTAGTTTAAAAGTTACATTTTATTAAAGAATTATTATATCATATTTGTGTTTCATTTATTTATTTATAGCAGTACTAACATAAGTATTTTCTTTTTTATAGGTATACTATTATTTTTTGATTTGGGGTGGAATATTTATTAGTTTGTAACACATTTGTCCCTTTTTAAATGTGTGTCATAAAGATAGAAGAGTACAGGCCCACCATGTTATTTTTAAATTTGTTGTAAAATATTATGTTGGTAATAAATTATACAAACCAATGTAATTGATACGTATTTAAATTTTTATAAACTAAATTTATTTTTATTGAATTTTTAAGTTTTCTATAAATATATTGGAATGATTAATTTTTTTAATTTTAATATTCATGTTATGTGATGTAAATGTAGCAGCATACTGCAGCAACTTGTATTTTTATAAATGCTAAATGGAAATCTGATAAAAGGTATTTTTATAACCCCTAAAAATAATATTGATATAATTCAACATTATTAGAACTAAAATACACTCTGATTAAGGACATCATTGAAAAACACTTTTTTAGTGTTAATGAAGTGTGTTTTTATCAATGGTTGTTTAGAACCAATAAAAACACATAGATTTTAAAGGAGCCTAAAATTTCCATGAATTTTTAGGACTAGTAATAGTGATTTCTAGTGCTGATAAAAGTGTGATATAAAATAAAGATACACCATCATTGGTCTTTCATTGGGTCTCATTGATCAAAAATGAGGAAATCATATCATTTGACTTTAGAGTGTCTTTCCCTCATAGAATTACAGTGACAATATTATCATATAAATGTAATAATGATCCCAATAAAAGAAAGTGTTTATCTTCTTATTTCATTCTAATAAGAACCATGATAATTTTATCGTAATTATTAAACACCACCAAAGATAGATCCTTTAGATTTTTAGAGAACCTGTCCAGATATTGACCTAAATATAAAGTCTTGGGAATTCACAAATGATATAAATATTGTTTCAAATATATACAATTTGTAAAGAATTTATATTAATACATACTTTCATGTTTTCCCAGATCTCATCTAGATATGTGAGATTCATCACCTCTCATAGAGTATCATTAGCTAATTATATCTGATTTTTTGTTACTAACATTCTCATATCCTAAAATTAATCATCATCCATCTTTTTTTAGCTTATTATATTTTTTTTATTTTGTGCCTTAATTGTATTCTCGTGAGTCAAAATAATATTTTCCCATTACTTCAATAGAGTAAAATCAATTTTCCTACTTGATAGTTTGATGTGGATAGACACACCTTGGAATGAATAACCTATAATTAATATACATGAAAAATAGAGTACTTTTATATGATAAAAGTTTTTAGGGGAAGAAAAAGATCATTCCTTAAAAAAATCACTTATGAAAAAATGTGATAACATCGATTGAAATATAAGTTAAAATTATAGAAAAATAAATAAATCAAGATGCATATTTTTAATGTGAAAATACACTCTAATGTGGGGTTTTAAAAAATTAGAAGGGGACTCCGAAAATGACACTATAAATTAGAGATTAAAAAATTCATGAAAAGTACAAAACATGATTTATAACATCCATGTATAATGACATGTGTCAAAAACCACCACTAGATACACTTTCGTTGTTCCTCGGAAAACTATCTTGTGAAAAACTGACACCCCATGGAGATAAAATATAAACAAGTAACATTACTTTAGATCCTCCAATAATTCATTAAATGACATAGTTTTTTTATTCTCATTACTATCCATAGCCTAAAGTCATCTCATACGTATCTCTTTTTCTCTTCCTCATGCGACACCTCTTACAACACCCTTTAGAACCCAAAATCTCATGTTCAATATAAATTTTAATTAAACCCTTATCACTTGAAAATTGATATTAAAATTTTTTATCTCTTAAAAATTACACATTCACATCCATTTGAGAGTGTCAGAATAAATTTAAACTATCTTATCTCAAATTTAAAATTGAACAGACATTTAACTCTATAAAAAATAACTACATACAATGTATTGATAAAGGAGAATTATTTAATGGAATTAAAACATTAATTTATATTATTAGATAAATATATAACTCTTATCATGAAGAATAAAACATTTAAAGACGATTGGAATCTATTATTCATTTGGAAAATTGGAACCTTATAGGGGACACACCTACAAAACTGGGTTTATCAAGCACTAGGCTTTTAACAACCCTGTTAAAAACACACTTTCTCAGTGCTAGAAAATGCATTGTTAAAGGGGGTCTTTAATAATGAAAAAAAGTGCTGTTAAAGGGTTTCATTTATCACCACCTGTAAAAAAATTGTTGATAAAGGCCCCCATTTTATTAGTGCTAATAAAAAATCACTGATAAAACAAGCATCTACACTTCTAAAAAAGCACCAATAAAGGGGGGGGGGGGTCTTTATTAGCACTTCTAAAATAGCAGTGATAAAATGGTTATCATTATCAATTATTTTTTATAAGACCTGATAAATAAACCCTTTATTAGTTTTTTTACTAGCACTGATAAAGTGTATATTTCAAATATATATATATATCATTAAAGGACACCCGTAGCTGATTTTATGGTCATTTGGAGTCCTTATGAGCAATATTTGGCCTCTATAGATGTGATTTAGTGTTCTTGTGGTTCATAGAGGCATATAACTCATCGTATGATTAAATTTTATAGATGGTAGTGGGAAAAAAACACCCATTTCATACATTATGGCTGTTTGAAAGGACATCAAATGCAAAAAACCTTTAAACCCCAAAACCGTAAAAACCATAAAAACCCAGAAAGGATCATAACATTCATTTGGAAGACTATTTCAGCTCCAAAACCAGTCAAATAGAAGCTTATGAAATGAGATAAAAGAAAATTATATTCATATTGTGTGAAAACTAAAGTAATAAAAGTTATTATAGTTTCAAAAAAGTCGGAAACCATACTCGAACTTCAAATGACCATAACTTTTGATCCAGGAATCTGTTTGGATTATACCACATATTATATTAAATCCTGCAATGAGATCTATTATATGTAGGTTTGAGATGAGATAATTTATCATTTCTTCTATTATTATTCCTTATAAAGGATAAAAGGCCTCTAAAATAGATTATTTAGTCGCCAACCCCGATTTCTAAAAATTCAAATGGCTATAAATTATGATTCGAGTGTATGTTCAACCTGTACCACATATCATATCTAATTTCAACTCATGATATTCAATATGAATGGTTTTGAAATGAAAAACTATCTTATCCGAAGTTATGGTAACTTTATGGTTTTTAAGGGTTTTAGGGTTTTCATATTTTCTTAATTTTGTTTGTGTTTTAAGGGTTTTTAGAGTTAACATTCCTTTTAAAATATTTATATAAATAAATATGTATTTAATAGACATATATATATACACGTATATATATATATATATAAGAATATATATAAACCTATATATAAATATATGGATAAATATATAATAATATATATATAAATATATATAAATATATAGATATATCACAAAATGTAAAACAAAACAGTATAAGGGAGTAGAAAAGGCACTGGTGTATAATTTGGAGGTCCTAGGTTCGAAAATCATTAGAGGTAGGGGAATGCACTAAAGCAATGATAAAGGGGTGGGGGAAACATTGATAAAGGGGGGAGCATTGATAAAGAGGGAAACACTAATAAAAGCAGGGGGGATGAAAGGGAAATTATACCCTTTATTAGTAGGACCTTTATCAGTGCTTTGTTTTAACACTATTAAAGGGGGCCTTTAATAGTGATAAAAAAAGAGTTGATAAAGGAACCCTTTATTAGTTCTTTTTTTAGCGCTGATAAAGGGGGCCTTTATGAGGGCTTTTTATGATCATCGTTAAAGAAAAACCTTTAACATTTCTTACATTATCAGTACTTCTATAGAACTGATAATTTTCTTTTACTAGCACGGTTCAAGGCCCTATTATTGATTCAGGGAAATGGATAAAGATTAAAAATTAATAGAGAAGAACCACTATCTATACTATATTATTTTATGTCAGTTGTACTCTCTCTTAATTATGAGATTTAATCTATTTATACTACTAAAATATTCACTCATAGTCTGAATATATTCATTATATTATCTTCACAAAAAGTCCTCTGAGCGAGGGAGATATCCTCCTCTCATAGGATAGGGTTCTTCTTCTCCTTTCCACCCCCTCCTCCGACGTGGCGCGATGTGGGTTGGTGTTGGTGTTAGCGTCCTCGGCTCGGTCGATGTGCCTCAGTGAGGATGGAGGATATGTGGATCTTTGGACCCTTGATCGGCGATGGTCCAGGTGTGGCTTTGACTTCACCTTTCTGGCGCATTAGCCTGGTGGTGGATCCATCTTCGTCAGCCCTTACGAGGTGTGGATATGGATTTTCAGACCTTGCGAGGTGTGGATCTGTCTTTTCATCCCTTATGAAAGCTTGTTGCCATGATGGAGCTCAGTTGGGCGTCAGCAGGATGGACTCATCTCAGCGGGCTTCTTCAGGTGAGGATCGATGCTATCCCCGGTGTGGCGCGGAGGGGGGAGGGTCTTCATGTGGCTTCCTTACAGGTTTGATCTTGGTGTTCTTTGTTTTTTTTGTTTTTTGTGGTGAGTGATGGGAAATTGGTTCACTCAGTTATCGTCTGGGGTGACTTTATGTGGGATTTAAGATAGAATACCAAGCTGTGATAGTTTTTGAGGTGCTGAATTTGTGATCCTGTAGTTTGAATGCGTGATTTAGCTGAATGTGTTTGGTCTCAGTGGTCCACTGCTCAAGGGACTTTTCAACCAATTTTCTACAAGGAAGAAGATTAAGATGAGGTTTAGGGAAATGATTTTTGTTATTTCATGGATATTTGGAATCAGATTTTTGAGAGGGTATGGCTGCGGCCATCGGTTCCAGGCCCATGTGTTTATGCACGAGATATCTAGCTGATCAGATTTGGGATAGAGGAAGTTGGTTTTAATGTTTTTTGTTGTTGGGAGGAGTTTTTATTTTATTGTGTGGGTTTCTTTTGGTCATGAGATTTTGGTTTCTTGGGGCCATTTGTTTTTTCTAAGTCAATGATGTCTTGGGTTCCCCCTCACCCCTTAAAAGGGGGTCAATTTCGTAAAAAGTTAATTTTCAGTCAGTCATTATATTCCCTTCACAGCCACGACACCCTCATCCAACTTCTCCCTTCATCAACCACTAATAATAGTACTTTGGTGTCAATCACTAAACACTATACTATATCTTACTCAACGTAAGGTTATCACTAATATTTTCCTTTAGGTCTAACTCATTTAGTCACTTGTGATCAAATGTTCCACTCTATATCTTAGCTCCCTTAGTTGACTAGCATCTCTAAGTGGTATAGTGGTTTTTAAATCCTCATACCTCATGATACCTTAATAAGTCACCACTGGACTTACATCCGATCATCCCACCATAAAATTTCAATAATATATCCACATTAGAAATCATTTTTTGGAACAGTGAATTATCATCAAGAATCTTATTCACTCAATCTTCTTTATCGCTCAATCTTCATGCATAATATTCTATATATATCCAATACACTCATATTCCCTGGAATTTTTATTTTATGACTTAATCAATTTCCTTCATTCAATTTAAATTACACCAAAAATTCACCAGTTATACCAATCATATATCATTAATCTCCACTTCACCTCTCTTCAATCCACCTTATCTAGTCTTATTCTCAAATTTACACTTTCTTAATTGGTGTTCTTTAGGATCTGATTGATTAAACTCAAATTAGTTTTTTTTCATGAGTGCCCCATATAGGTATGACCTTATTCAAATTCCAATGATTATAAACATAGTATAATCTGATTGACTATAATGGTATTAAAAATGTGGAATAATAGAAAAATAAAATATGGAAACCAAGATAAGTAAAGAAAGTAACTAGAAAATAAGAACACATGGATTTAAAATGATTAAGAAAAATTGTATCCTACTCCATGATAGGAAAAAAACCTATAAAACCTATTATTAATTATAAAAAATATAAAAAAATAAAGAATATGAAAGGAATATTAGATAAATAGGAAGAAATAATGATGCAACAAGGAACCAAAAATGAAAAGTAAGAAAACTTTATGGCCAACCAGATTTACCAACAGGTTATCATAAATGGGAACTCTATAATACTTCTTAACATCAATGATAGGGAGTAATGATCATTTTGTGACATGGACCAACATAATATCCACTGGAATACCATACATGGGAATGCTCCAATCTTTAATCTTCTACGACATCAGTGTGTTTGGTGGTGGATGAAACCTCTAGATTTGGTTGACATCTTCCTAATCAATTTT
The DNA here is from genome assembly GCA_963277665.1 of Viscum album. NCBI lineage: Eukaryota > Viridiplantae > Streptophyta > Magnoliopsida > Santalales > Viscaceae > Viscum > Viscum album. The sequence goes on along the minus strand of OY728155.1, from coordinate 600,465,333 downwards.
TATTTGTAAGAATAATAATAACCTCTTTTGGCCCCTCAAAAAAATGTATCTAGATTTAATTTTATGAGGTATGGGAATATATGTCCATGATATCTGAGGTTTTCTAAAACGACTTAACAAACATTGAAAAATGGAGGGGTGAAATTAAATGAGTCCTAATAACTTGATAAAACAAGTGAAAAACCCCACATGTAAATGAAATTAAAATAGCTATTTAAAGGTAAGAGAAAAATAAACGTACTAAATCATGGTAAATTGAGGCTACGTCAGTAGTGGTTCTACATAAATTACAAGGTAACTCTATGCATGGGTAGGAAAAATCTACCAAAGGTTAAATATAATTTTACATCAAGGTAAATAGAAGAAATATAATTCCATGTGAGGGTAATTAGAAACTCATGTAAGGTTTATAACTTCACCACACTTTCTTGAGAATAATAAAAGAATGAATGTAGGAAAAGAGAGTAGATAAAAACAATAAGTATTTAAACATGTTAAATTCTAATTTTAAACTAATGATAAATTTGTTTCTTTTGGAAATAAATCAAGCATGATAAATTCAAAAATTCACACCATTAATAATGGAAATTAAAAAAAATAAGGATGATGTTCTTGAATAGAAATTTTATTCAAGTGGAACCAAGCTCCGAATATTTAAACAATGTTTGAACATGGACAATGCCACAACCCAAGTCAAACTATCAGTTGGATTTCCATTTTTCTATATTATTCACACACATTTTTCCACATTTAATAACCTCTCTAATAAAATAAAGCCTAATGTCTATATTTTTATACCTACAATGTTATATAATGTTATTGGGGATATGCATGGAAGATTGTGAAGCAAATTTTAAATCAATAAAAAAATTACACAAATTGAGTTTAATAATAAAACACTTAACCGAAATAGATTATTTGATGACCTCTATAAATGTATTTTAATCATTATTTTTGGTTGAGAGGGCCACCACTGATTGAGTATTTCATTTCCAAGTGATGGTTACTCCACATAATGTGAGAAAAACCCTATTAGTGATTTCCTTGAAAAAATATTTCCATAATTATCCCAATTGATATAACTTGTCACAATGTATCCATAATTAACATTACAACCATAAAAAATTGATAGGGATGAATTATAAGAGATCTACATTAGAATATTATTAATATTATACTAGATTTTCTTACCCATATTTTCTATAAACCATCTCAAGTTACAAAAAAAGTCCATATCTTGCTTGGTATAAAATATAGCATACATACAACTAACAACGACATTTGAATATGGTACTATACTCATATATTCAATGTCATAGTAGTGGATGGATATAAATATGGTGACTCTTTGAAAATATAAGAAAAATGAACACTAATATGTTTCAATGCATTAGACAAGTATCTATTAAGAACTTTAAGAACATAAGAACATTGAGACAAATAATGTAATCCATTATTTCTATCATGAATAATTTTTATACCAAATATATTCTTAGAACAACCCAAATATTTCACCTCAATAACTAATTTAAATTTAATTATAAAATTGGTGATTAATTTCATGTTAATACATATGTGAACCATGTAATCAATATACTGTAGCAGGTAAATAAGGAATTTTTAACAGATTATTATAAACGTAAGCATTAAACTAGCTCATATTAAAATCATTTCATAAAATAAATGAATCAAACATTTTATAACTTGGTCAACAAGATTTATTTAATACATATATTTATTTATTAATAAAATATACTTGATTATATATAAATTCATATTCATAAATAGTAGGATGGTTCATGCATAATTTCTCATCTAAATCACCATAAATGAAAGCAGTTTTGACATCAATATATTCAATGTGAAGATTAAGAAATGCAAAAAAAGTGATTCAAATTCTAATGGAATAATTCTTATGTGCATGAGAAAATATTTTAGAATAATCAATTCCCCCTCTTATAAGGAAACCATTTTCTAAAATTCTTTCCTTATATTTGATTTTATTCCTTATAGTGTTATTTTCATTTATTTTATAGACCCATTTATTGAAAATCATGTTGTTAGTAGGTAGTTTATTGACAATGGATTATATATGAATATTTATAATAGATTTAATCTCATCTTCCATGGAAAAAATATAGTTCATATTGATTCTATCATTAACAATCATATAATAGCTTTAGAGATCCTCACTATTAAGATATTCAGAGACATGTAGAGAAAAGGAAACTATATCCGAATGGATATACCATGAATAAGGTCCAATCAGTCTCCCAAATATATCCATAGAGATATTAAAATGCTTAAGACCACATAGAGATTCAATATTTGAAGAATCACCATATTTAGATGTAGATTTTAGATCGGGCTAAGGGAAAGGTGGATAAGTTTCAACTAGACATTGACTATCAGTGGAAAGATCAACCTTAGGATTCCTCTTCTAAGAAGAACCGCCACTACCATCTGTTAGAGACTAGATTTAAAAAGGAAAATACTCTTGAAGCACCTTATAGTAGCTAACAGTATACTTGTTAAATCTATGTTTGTCTACTATAGTTTACACCCTTTCACCCCTCAGGATAACCTGTGAATACATAATTTGTATCTTTGGGTAATTATTTTTATTCTTGACATGATCATATTTAATGAATCCAAAGTATTTAAGATGTCCCTAGGATTGACCTAGTTTCTCCAAATATCCTTTGGATTGATAAAACCATGGGATTATGAGGGAAACCTATTTATTAAGTAAACTAACACAATGCTGGCCTCAACCCAAAATTACTAGGGAATTTAGAGTATTAAAAAAATTCCATATAACCACTAAATAATTTCATGGTTCATACATTTATATAAACCATTTTGATGAGGAGTATGACTCATAGTTCAATGTCTAAAAAACCCTTCATCCTAAAAAAAATTAACAAACACCATAGATAGGTATTCAAGGATATTATTGGTCCTCGTGGCCTTCAATTTAATCCAGTATTGTTTTTATACAAATAATTTCTATGCATTAAGGGATTTAAAGGTATTAGAATTATTTCAAAATATATAAATGATGACATTTATTGAAAAATCATCTATAAAAGTTACAAAATAGGAACCCAAACTATGGGTGGTAACCCTATAACCCCCTCACAAGTTAGAATGGACATAATTAATTGTGTGAATTTATTTGAACCTAGATTATAAACACTAACTCTAATAGACTTACCTAGGACACATTCCTCACAAACAGGTTGGTTACCTAGTTTAATAATGGTAAGAATACCTTTCATACTCAGTTCTTTAAGCCTTTAACACTCACATTCCACTTCCTTGTATACTAAATCATAGTACAATCATTGTTAGTGATATAATTAATTTCTGAATACTTCACACGTGTCTTCCAATTTAAAACAAACAACCCATTCACTAATAAAACCTTAAGGTGAAAGATTTAGTATACCCTAAATCCTTTTTTATATCATAGAGTATGATGAAATTTTGAAGGGAAACATGAAAATATTATTTTCATATGACATGAATGAAATAAGATTTCATGCATAAAAATTTTACTTGAACCATTATCTAACGATGACTATTTTTAAAAGAAACATTTTATACGATAAAACATTTGGGAGGATATGAATTCATGAGATAAATTTATGTAGTAGACATAGTATTTGATATACTTTAGTATAGATAAATAAATGAGACAAAACCCAAGGAGCATCCTTTGGTGATTATATATATCACTGATATGAGATGGATGTAGTTTGTGGTTTTGTGTGATGATACTTGATCAAACCTACCTAAAACCAACATATCTCTTTCTCATACCTTTTTCACATCATAATATGGTAGATCATCCTAGATTATTTAGAGTACCAAACATAATATATAGCATTAAGCTTAACCCATGCATACCTTTAGACACAGGACATTAATTGTATGACACTCAATGATCTTTGCTAATCACATCTGAAGTAATTTGGAGGTGATGATGATTTTATTGATATTCATTAGTTAACATTATGTATTTATACTATTTCATAATTTCCATTTATGTGTGTTTTCATATTTTATTCATTGGGGATCCTCTGGAAAGGAATATAATCTATTCCACTTGATCTAATAATTTTTATTAGGCCCTTATGAATCTCAATAATGTAATTAGATAAATCCCATGTTTTATATTTGTGACATCATGCCTGAAATCAATATAATTTAAAAAGAGTAGAAATAAATTTTCAAAAGTTATAGATTATAGACAAAATGAATTACCTTTATATAGAAGAGTTTTTATTAAGGTTATTTTATATTTACCCTTATATAGAGTAGTATATATAAGGATTAGTTCATTTTATCCTTATATAAATTGGTATATATAATGGTCATCCTAGGATAATTTCACGAAGAAAAGTTCTATATAATGGCCATTTATGTTTTAACTTTACATAGAGGAGTCTAATTAAAGGTCATAGAATATTACCTATACAAATATGGGTCTACATAAAGTTAATCCTTATTTATATTCAAAAATATGGCAGTGCATAAAGGTCATCATATTTTACCATTACACTGTAGGGGTGTTTGTGAAGGTAATAATTTATACCATTACATAATAGACCTGTAAAAATGTTCTTTATGTATTACCTTGAATGTAAATCCCATGATACGCTTACATGATGGAGTCTATATAAAGGTAATCTCTATGTTACCTTTAAATATAAATAATATTATATATTTCCTTTACATTGGACACTTGTGAAAAGTTAAAGGATTTTACCTCTATGCATGTGACACCTCTCATGTAAGGGTAAAGAAACACTTAAAAAATTATACTTTTTATATTTTATTATAATTTATAAATTTTTTATAAATTATTTAATAAGGTATTTTGGTAATATTTATCCATTAAACAATTTTAATTAATCAATTAATTATAAAGGGTTTATAATTTATCAATAAATTTTTATAAAATATTTATTAATAACCACTACTTAAATATTAAAATTTAATATTAAATATGTCATTTTAAAAATTATATGGAATGTATTTTAATCTAGAAATAGAATTTTTTATTTAAAAATCATAAGGGTAATTTAAAAGTGATTATAAATTATAAAATAAAGTTAAAATATAAAATTTTTATAATTAAAAATTATTAATTGTTCATAATTAATTATTTATAATAATTTGAATTAAATAATACTTAATTGGTTTTTAATTTAATCATATTAGAAAGGTCATTTTAGTTTAAATAAAATTTTAGTATATTATATTTATATTGTGTTAAATATTTACATATCATTATTTGGATTATAAATTTGTTTCTAATTAATAAAATATCATATATTTAAAATAAAATTCTATATAATGAAGAATATGAAATAGTTAAAATTGGAATGAATATAAAAAGTTTATGTTAAAATTTTTGGAATTACCATAATGATAACCATGATTATAATATGATTATATTAATATTTTATTTTTGAATTGATCATAAATGGTTATATATTTTTTAGATACATGAATTTTTTATTAATTTAAAAGCTATTTATACTTTATTTATGTATGAAAATAGTTTATGAATATGTATGATTTTTTCAGACACTAAACTTCTTATAGGGATTATAATAAATTAATCTAAGGAGTTACATGCTAGGTATGATAATGATTTTAGTTTTTCATATACCTTGAGCTCAGTTTGTAATTGAATTTATAAACTTGAATTTTGTTATTTAATATAGTTTATGAATATTAGGATTTTGAGTTACGATAAATTAAATTATCTCTTAAGTAAATTCTCCCCTAGTAGAGGGACTTTAGTTTGGACTTCCTAAATTCATGGATTCTTATACCTTGTATTAAATGGTGAATGTGGTTGGCTAACTATCCCTCAAGGCTTACTGATGAGGATAATTTTAATTTCATGTAACTCTATGGATTTACATTTAATGTTCATATACTATATTCCTATGATGCATTTGGATATTTATGACTATACTTGACTTATAATTTAGGTTTAGAAACAAAAAACATGTGTTGGGTATTGTGTTACACGTCAATATGATCTAAACACATCAGTTTGGTTGAGGGAATATGATTCCAAATGAAATCAGTTTATTCATGCATACTATGATAACCCATATCTTGAAACTACTTAATTTAATTATTTATTACATAACAATACACTTAATACAACCCTAGAAGATTGTGAGGCCAAATAAATTTAGTTAATTAGGTACATCTCATAACAAATTTCAAAATAAATACAAGAAAAATGTTAAAAACTCCATAACATGTGCTTATATTCCATGAATCCTCAAACATTACACGAGATAACCTGAGGACATAAATAATAAAGGGGTGACTAATAAAGAAAAATAAGGAAGTAAAAAATAATGGAATAATGGAAATAAGTACATATGATCCAATAGGAATATCAAAGTAACATAATAGAGGTGATAATCATAATTTGGAACAATGAGGAATGATATAACATGATAACAGAAAGGCAACATAGGAATATGGAAATAACATAAAACATGATATCATAAACATAAGTCAAGGATAAACGCTAACGAATAATAGAATATTATTATTAGGATAACCTCCCATCCACCATAAATGGAAAATCATGAGATAAAAACATTACCCAATGAATTGGAGGGCTATATGGTTCTAGGTTGACTATAATTTTCATATCATGTACATATAGAAGTGTGCCACATAGACCATACAACATAAGAATGTATTTCATCATTTATAACCATAAAAATTAAAGAGTTTATATTAGATACATGTAAATCCATAATAAATTAATGACATGTACAATTAGGTGAATAAACTTGAGTGGAAATGGAGACACCTATTCACTACACAAATGTTTGGCATGAAAAACCACATGATAATTTTGACACCATAACGAGCATACATAAAGGTTTATAGAAGGGGTGAATGAGATTGAAAGGGGTATCTAATTACTTTGAAATAATAATGAAAGTAATAGGTATGTGTAAAAATATATCTAAACTTGAAAAATTTGAAATAAAAAGGAATGACATAAATAAGGTTCTTGAATAAAGAGGAGATGAAGATGATCCCTTACCTTGAGATGGTGATTATTAAAGCATGATAGGAGCTTACTAAGAGTTTGGGGGTACCTATATAGGGATATAGAAAGGTAAGTGTTGATTAAATTGATTATTCAAGAGTTTTGAGTGAATATTAATTGGCAGTTGGGTGAGTTTATATAGAGAAAGAGATAATAATTCTTTATTAATTTCAAAACATAGGTTTTGGACAGTTTATTATAAAGTAATAAAAAATAAAAACCATGTGATGGTTTTTAACTATGGTTTCTACTAAAGATGAGTGGTTTTTATTATTTATAATTTTAATAACATAAATCATTAAAATAATACCCTTGATGACGTGTAAGTGAGTCATATTGATGAAGAATAGATTTTAAAAACTTAAAATATAATATAGGTTTTGAAGGATTCTTTAAGGCTTTAAAAATTTAATAAAATAATATAAAAAAATAAAGGGGAAACATAATTTTGGTCATGGATACTATTTATAGAATTTATTAAGTCACTTTTGGTCTTTCATTAGGTCTTAATATATACCGTATAATTATATTGTATTTAATTATTAGCCAAAAATTTAAATTTCTCAGAAAATTATAAAAAAATAACAATTGGATAATTCTGATGTTATTATTTAGAGAATAATATCTATTTGGTAAAAATAATTATCTAAATATGATAGTTTAATCATTTAAATAAAAAATCCCCATTTACTAAAAAATACTAGTTTGTTTGACAATAACAGTTCTCCGAACTGTATAAAAATTAAATATGAATTTATAAAATTATTTTTATCAATTATTTAAAAATAATTATTATTTAATAATAATTTTTAATTAAAATAAAATTTATTTAAAAAATTATTGAATTCATTAGAAGATTTTATTGATTGAAACTATATATTTCCAAAAAATATGATTAGTGTCTTATCACATCAAAATATTATTTTTTAAAACACATTGTTTTATCATTTATAAAATAATAATAAAATTGGAATACATATAGTAATAATTTTATTGAAAATAGAATATAAAAATACAAACTATTACTTTCTATATACATATCCCTTTATTACCCTAGCGAATGCCGTAAGGGTAATGTGGGAGATGATGAAATTTTATTGGGGTGGTTTGGCGAACATGGTTTGGGCCATGATCTCCATGAGCTTGATATTATCCCATAAAAGGTTTCATTCATGATTTAGTTATTGAATATCATTATGGGATTGGTCAAGGTAAAATCCCAGTGATGTTATCTCCCTTTGATTCTCTAGTAAATGGGCTTCATAGGGTATGATTCTACTCGTAGAGGAAATCACATCCTTTTTTCTTGTCAATTGGACTTTTTATAACCCTTAATATATAAAAATCATAAAATAATTGTATAATGGATAATATATCAATGGTTATGATGTTTAAAATTCTATTAAATATAACTGTAAATAACTTATTATGATTCAAAATTACATATGTAGTGATTGTGTTTTCTATAACAACCTTTCTTAATAAGTAATTTACTCATTTATAAATGGAATTTCATTTATAAAATTTCTGGTCGTTACGTTATTCCCCCCATTCATATTTTTTCCATTGAAATTTTAATTTCATACACTAGAACAGATTGGGGAACACTTATTTCCTCATCTCTTGTGGTCCCCATGTCACTTCCTTAAACATGTCATTCCACCGTAATAATTTGACTAGGATAGTTGACTTTTTTAATAGAACCTTGTCTCTGTGATATAACATCTTCACTGGATGATGGTATGAAAGATCATTTTCTAATGTTACCACCTATGGATTTAGTACACGTGAGAGTTTTTGTATATACTTATTCAATTGAGATTCATGGAACACATCATGTATTTTAGATATGTTAGGTGTGATTACTTGATGATAGGTCACTACTCTAATGTGATCAAGGATCTTGAAGTGACTGATGTATCTTAGAATGAGCTTTCCCTTCTTCCCAAACCTCATTAATTTATTATATGGTGATATACAAATGAAAAAGTTATCTATAACATAAAACATTAGGTCTCGTCGATGATTGTATGCAAAGATTTTATATCGACCTTGTGTGGATTTCATATGATGTTGAATGGTTGGAACCTTCCATGTCATCTCTTAGATAAGATCAAGCCCTACCAGCTTCTACTCTCTAAGTTCCTCCTAATATGCCCGAGTTTGAAACTTCTTCACATAAAGATCCTCATATGTTTCCATTTGACCCTACTACAAATATGGCTTTTATTAGCGCTATAAAAGGGCATTAACAGTGCTAAAAAAGGCTGTTAATCAATGAGAAGATAAAAGGGGGGGTCCCTTTTATCTACTCTTAGAAAAGTGCTGATAAAGGCCCCTTTTATCAGCGCTAAAAAAAGCTTTGATAAAAGGGGTCCTTTATGAGAACTTTTCTAAACGTGTTGATAAAATTTAAAAATAGAAAAATAAAAATAAAAAATATATTTTGGAGGGGAATCAATAGTGATTGAAGCCCCCCTTAAACAGTGCCCACCCCCACCGCAACCCACACACCCTAGCCAATGCATCGGCCTTTAACATTGTCCCTCATCCCCTTTAACAATGCTAGGCATTATTCCCCACCTGCACACGTGACCTGCCTCCCCCAGGATTCGAACTCGGGACATGTTGCCTACACGCCTAAGCCTTTACCACTCCAACATATTGGTTTTTTCTCAATTATTAATATATATTTTTATTTATATATACATAATTAGTTATATTTACTCATATATTAATATATATATAGTTATATTAATATATATAGTTATATTAATACATATATATCTATATATAAATATATATATATATATACATATATATCCGTATATTAATATATATATATATATTAACATATATTTAATTATATTAATATATATATATTAATATATATATATCTGTATATTAACATATATATATATATCTGTATATTAATAGATATATATAATTATATTTATATATTAATATATTTATTTGTATATTAATATATATTTATAAGATCAATTTTGAATGAATTTATAAATAATTATTTTTTATGTGTGTTTATAAATAAATAAATACATATATACAACACACACACACACACAGACATATGTGCACATGAAAGGATCATCACAGGCTACATGAATCAACAACGCCCAACACACAAAACAAAATCCAGCATTTTAAACTTGAAATTGATAATAAAGTCATGTAAACACATTAAATCATTCAATTAAAGTAAAATTTACACACACGATTTCAATTAACACGTTTCATGGTTGAAGCGTCAAAAAATTAAATAAAGTGAAATTTTAAATACAAATCCCCCCCAAAAAAGATATATGTATTTAAAATTTTCAAATAACACCGAAAATTATTATTTTAAATTAATAAAAAAATTAAAATTTTAAAAAATATGATTTCCAAAATCTTTTAAAAAATCCCACACCCCATCGATGAATTTATAATCATATATTTTAATCCTAAGAAATTTCTGAAATGATATAAGAAATATGAGTTTAATTAGATAGTAAATTACATTAAAATGCCTTTTTTAAAGATAAAAAGATGATGAAAAATTGAAATCAAGATGGAAATAAATTTTAAAAATTAAATTGTAAAAAATAGAAGAAAAAACACATGTTAATCAAAACGCATAGAGCTCGCCGTAGGCTTCAATTTGATATGTTGTAGAGCTCAAATGGACACCCTGATCAAAATTTATGACCGTTTGAATTTTGAGTTACTTTTTCATCTTATTTTAGATATTTTGTAAATATTTTTATTTTTTTATCCTCAAATTGATATTAAATGACTATTCCTCGATAATAATAAGAAATTTATTAATTGAAAATATTTTTTAATTATTCTATAAGACAATTTCACTAAATATCTTATATATTAAGTGTAAATTCATATTTATCTTATCTAAAATATATTTTAAAAAATATATATTATATTTATATCAAAATAAATATACTTATATATCAATATATTATTTTTTATGATATTTTCGAAATATACACTTTTATTAGTGCTAGGAAAAAGCACTTATAAAGCCCCCCCTTTATCAGTGCTACTAAAAAAAGTGCTGATAAAGGGGTCCCCTTTAACAACTCTAAAGGAAAGTGCTGATAAAAGGGGTGCCTTTATCAGCGCTAAAAAAAGTAATGATAGAAGGTTAGTTTTAATAATGTTTTTTAGTGCTGTTAAAAGTTCCCTTTATCAGCCTTTTTTAGTGCTGATAATGGCACCCCCTTTATCAGTTCTTTTTTTAGCACTGTAAATGGGTGGCGCTGTGGAAACCCAGTTTTCTGGTAGTTTGAATTATAGAGTGGAAACTTTTGTTATATGAGAAATCCACTAGGGGAGGGTGTTGGTCCCATCATCCTTTGAAATCCATTGAACATGATCTCAGTATATCCTCCATATTTTTAATGATCCTTTAAGAATAACCACTCATATGAGGGTGATAAGAAGTGATGAAGCTTGGTATTGTATTCAATACTCTCTGATTGTATATCCAAAACCTTGATGTAAACCTCAAATATCAATAAGATACAATAGAGAGTGTAACTCTATGTAGTCTTACAACTTCCCTTATGTATATTTTGGAGAGTTGTTCAAGACAAAAATATTCTTTGATAGAAATAAAATTCATTGACTTGGTAATGTGATTGACTGACACACCGATGGTGCTATTTCCACTACATTTCCTGGAGAGTTCTACATCAAAATATATGGTTTTTCCAATTTCCATACTATTATGGGAAATGGTTTCATCATACCAATATACATTTATTTTTCCACCTTGACAAGTTGGAATACAAAGAATCAAGATAAAAACTCCAAAATTTCCTTCTTCATCATATCCCATATGATGTCTTTAATCAAATATATATACATGATAGTTCTTCCTGGATGAATAGAGAAGTATGAACTATGAATATTATCTTAAATTTCCTTCTTTATTTATGGTTTTGACTGGACACAAATTTGGGTTCCAAAAATTATAATTCCTTCTTTAACAAAGTTGAACCTCAAAATATTCACTACCTTTCTCCATTGAATCTCACTATCATTATTGGACAACTTGATCCTCTTGAGAATAGATGGATATGATTTTATTTGATAATAGTAGGATAAATACCCCTTTATTATTCCTATATCCATCCTTTTCATGTCTAAGAATATTCGATCCCTTAAAATCCTCAACTGGATAGTGTTTTGAGATCCTTTCTACTCTAAGAATCGTCTAATTTGTTTTCTTTCCAAGGATGTAAATAAATTGATCAATCGTAACACTTGATTAGATTTAACCACATTTATTATTGTATATTTATAACCTTTTGTGTGAATATTTTCTTAAGGCTTTTATTGTCTCTATATATGTCAAAGTTTTCTTCATAGAGGTAATTTCATCAAATATTCCTTGTAAAGTCCACTGCTAAAAACTCTAGATCATGAATTTGGTAGATAATCTTATTGATATTTAATTGGTGGGAGGAATAGGCTATCACTTTTTCATATTGAAAGAGTAAAAAACCCAATCCATTTTTGAATTCATCATTATAGATAAAAAATCCTTCTCTATTGCTGGTTATTGTTTTTGGGTCTTGGAGGGGTGATGAAAATAGATAGGGGTGAATTTAATTTCATTAAAAATTAACTATAGTATAAAGTTAATGAGAATAAAGTGATCGGTTCAAGAAATAAACAATTCAAACACACCAATATATTAAATCATAGAGAAAATAAAACACATAAATTAAAATATGGACACAATCCATTTTTATAGTAGTTCATATCTAAAGGATCTTATGTTGAGTCTTCACAAACAAACCTAGTGAACAGAACCCACTATGATATATCAATTTTGATGGATATTGAAAACTCTTTACATCCACTATTTTCACACCTGTAGGATGAACTAAATTCCCAAGTCTTTTACATGTTCAATAGAAACCCTTCCTTTTAATGGAGAAGACACAACCTAAAATTTTACAGGCTCAATCCTAACCTCTTTCCTTTTTTGTGTTTATACAGAACCTAGTCTTTTATGGGGGAAAATGTTACCCAATGTTTTATAGGTTCATATCGAACCTATAATTTTATAGGCTCAGTACTAACCTCTTCTATGATAAGGGTCAAGTGGAACTTGATCTTACAAGGACATAGACTAAACCTAGTCTTCTAAGGGGAAAGACCAAACCAAGAAATACCTTTTGTTAGGGTAGTATATCCCCTTACAAGATGCACTAAGTGTGAAAATACAACCTAGATAGTTTGGGAGTAATGAATCAATAAACAAATCACCTAATGAATGATTTCCAATGGAGATACTGGTGCTTGGATTAGGTATTTCTCATATTCTTTGTGATGTTGAAATAGTGATGATCAGAAGACCTATATTTTACTTCAATAAGCAGCTGAAAAATGAAGCTCTAGGACTCAATTTCAAACTATAAAGCACATAAAAGAAAAGACAAGTCATGACTATCATCTCTTTAGTGCATTCCCCAATATTTTTATATAGAAAATTGTAATATCTATTTCCTACACTTTAGAAACAATGATACTCCATCATATCTTCTAATGTTAAAATCATAATGTGGAGGGAGTTTTTCATTTTCTTGGATAAACTCTAAAATAGAAAACATGTTGTACAAAAAAATTTATTATAATAAAAAAAATTATATAGAAATGAATATATCCCCATATTTTTATAATAAATATGTTAGAATAATCCCATAATTTATGTGACACTAACTCTCTATTTACCAAATCAATTCCAACATTTACTTTTATCATTTTGAGATCTCTCTCAATATTCTACAAAACAAATGTTTTATAAAAATAAAAAAATCTAGAACAATTAATATATTATTTAATAATAAATATTAATATCCATGAAAAACTCCTAGGAAATATTAAAGAGAAAATCTATATATTCCAATTGGATTGAATTTGAATATCTCAAGTTCCAAAATTTTATCCTCAATATTAATTCACGCTAAATACCGTGTGAATAATTTTTTATTAATCATTAAAAAAACATATAAAATAATATCAAAGCATCTATATAATTGATGAGTAATTATAGGAAAAAAAAAACACTAAAAATATTAATAAAAAAATCTATAGTTAGTTCAAACATCAATCATTGTGAAAAATAGACAATATTTCTAGTTTATAGAAAAACCTTTGGAAATTTATAGAACCACATAAGAAAGTTCATGTAATTATTTCATGTAGTTGATAATCATAAGGAAATTATCATATATGTTTTTCATAATAGAATCTATATAGAAGAATCTAAGTACCTGATTGATATATGCTTTTTCACATAAGGTAATATCATAAACAATATACGTAAGGAATTTTACATAGTCGTTTCACAAAATAAAATTAAAATAACCATTTTTCTCTATGTATACAATTTATTCATGTATTAAATAATTCCCAAATATCCAAATATCAACATACCTTTTTCTCATGTAGGAAAATTTCTCACGTAGCCAATTTCACATTTGGAATTTTGGAATTTTGAAAAATAGAATGACTTATCAAATTTCATACCTAGTAAATAAATTATAAATATATAAAACTATTTTGGTGTAGTTTACATATATTTATATAATTTCACAATATTTATATATAATTAAGAATCAGCTTAATCATACATCTATATATCACATTATCATCAAAATATAGTAGAAAAATCATTCTAAAAAACTACAGATTTCTAACTAAAAACATGTAGTAACTACTAGCCTAATTTAGGAAATTATAGAGATCGATTCATATGTTTATATAATCTAATGAAATTTATTAAATTTTGTTGTATTAAAAAAAAAGAATTTCAAATCTTGGATTTCTGTAACCAAATGTTTGGCAAAAATACAAAAGGTAAATGAAATAGGGAAATCAACTATGTGGATTCAAAATCAACTATGTGCATTTTGAATTGGCTATGTGATTTAAAATTTTTATACGTGGTTAACATTATATTTTTTGTATGGGAACAATATTAAACATTTATAAATGTTATGTTATGTTCCTAAATGACTTTATTATCCTAAAAATTCAAAATAAAACTTCTAAAACATGTTTTAAGCAATTATAACATGAAATCTAAAGAACTTTAAGAAGAGAAATATTAAGATATGATAAAAGTTAAGAATAATTCAATAAAAGCATAAGATATCAAACTAGTGAAAAACTACATTATAAAAGAATAAAAATAATGTCTTACTTAATAAATATATAATATTAAAAAAGCATAACACTTAATAAAGACTTATGTTATGGAGAATGAAACATGTAATGTTATCAATGTATTAAGACTTATAAACAATAAATGGAATAACAAACTAAAGACAATAAATAGAAAAGATATAAAAATTATAATTAATCTCAATATGATATTTTTTCATTATCAAAACATGAAGTGGTTCAAGGAGCCATTAAACATTATCCCCCTTTTTAATAATTATAAAACCATGTATAATTTTAAACTACTCTCTCTTTTTGAAATTATAACAAAGTTAAAGCTTCCATTAAAAGGAATCACTCTTAGAAATTAATACTAACAAATCACCTCACTTTAAATGTAAAGATATTGATAAGAAACATTTTATATTATAACATTATTAAACAACCATCCTTAAAAAACATATATCAATAATCCACATTAAAACCGTCCAATTATATTTGATGAGAAAGATTTTAGAAATTGTTTATTAAAAATAATAAGAGAAATTTCATGAAACAACATTTTATGAAACCATAAGGTTTAAATAGTGTGTTAACATCATATAGTAAGTATGAGAAGTATTAAAATATTAATATAATTAAAAATTATATACATAAATTAAAATAAGTATATTGAAAAATAGTTTCCAATTTTTCATAGATTTTTTGAAAATTTGAAAATTTCTATATAAAAACGTACTCAAAATCCCACTAAATTAAATAATAAATATGAATCTATATAATTATAATAGAATAATTTTTTTATTAAGAATAAGAATAATTTTTTTCAGTATACACAATATGTACACTCAGATAATAGATAACCAAAACACATTTTTAATGAAAAATTCCAAAATTTAAATATGGTTATCTCCCCATTAATTTATTCATTATGTAAATATATTAGTTAATACAATTTGAATTTCAAATGAGATTCGCCAACTAAATTCCAAATAAAATAAAATATTGATGACATATTTTATGAAAACACATTTAAATTTATAAATATTATTTATAAAACAAGATTAACCCCTCTAAATTGGTGCTCTCTTATCAAAATGAATAAAATAAAATCATTATGAGCATAATTTTACTTCTAGCAGTGAAAAATTCTCCAAACCCATTTTTTAATGTCACAAGGATCCAAAAAACATGTCATAAGATAGTCAAATAATTTTTGAAGTTACCAAATAATAATATCATAAAAGTAAATAATAACTTACCACTAAAATAAAAATATTCACTAGATATATAATGATATTAACTAGATTCTAAAAAAGATATGGTAGCATACAAAAAAATAAAGTATTCAAGCTTATACAAAAATAAATACTAAATGTTATAATTCTTTTGACAAAAATCTAGGAATAAAACTATGATGACATCAATGTTAGACATAATAATTATAAAATACACATTACCTAGGTATTAAAAATGGATTTATTTTACATGAATATGAATACGTACATTTTGATGCCCCAGAATTAGATAGTTTTGATAATTTGGACCTAAAATATTATTTAGTCATAAAATTATTTTTTTGACCAAAAGATTGAGTGAAGTTCAATGGAAAACCAAAAGCTTAACGGCCATAATATCCACATTTAATGTAATTAACTAAAGAAATTCCAGCATAATTTCTTTTATCAAAGTGGTTTTTAGACATGATAGGAACAAATTAATTACAACTAATTCTTTTCCTTTTATCATTAAATTTATTGAAATAATAAGACTCACTAATATTTTCATTTGAATACCATTGATTATAAATTGTCATTTTCAGGAAAACAATTTCATTTATATCTTCATCTATTTAAATATTTATCCTTTTATTTTATTTTTTAAAACATTTCAAATCATCACAAAATTTTGTGTATGAGGAAGAATATGTGTTTCTAAGATTTTCATTTTATTTTTTTAGATTATTAAATTGATCTTAAATATTATACATACAATCCAACAATAAATTATATCTCTTTTATTGATATTCATTATACTTAGAAAGAAAATAATTTTCCTATCATTTTCATATTTATGATTCAAAATTTTAGAATCAATATTAAGTTTTCTAAAAATTTTAATTTCATGTGATAAAACATTTTTATCTTCAATAAACTTCTAAATGTTAAATGATTAGATAATTTTTGTAAGGACCCTCTCAATCTAATTTTCTTGAGAGTACAATGAGTCATTACTTGGACTTAAGTGACATCCACAAGACGCCAAAGGATCGTAATAAATGCCGAAGGGTTTCACATACAAGTGGGGTATAATTTACCCTTTAATAAATATTCCAAATAACCAAAAAACATAACCAAACCATTTACTAAATGATGCATGAACCAAGGAAATACAACTAAACAACTTTAAGTATCTCAAAACCACATCAAAGTGTGAAATAGAATAAGTCCAACCAAGTATCAAAGTACACATCAGATAAGAAACTAAAGACTCTAAAAAGACAACAAGACTCCATGCTTCACAAGATCCATGCTCCAAAATCCCCCAATAGCCCAAACATCACAAGGTAGTGCTAAAAACATGGGAACCATTACCTTTTCCTCGGTCCTAGAATATAACACCTACAAAAGAACAAAAGTTCCAAAAAATTGGTGAGTATAAAAATCAGTAGGTTCTCCCCAATGACTTCCCTACTCATGCCACAAGGATAGAAATGTTGTCCACATTTATATAAAACAATTTTTATAAAACAATTTACCAAAACTGTTTATAACCACATATAAACAAGTTCCAAAAACTGTTTGCAACAAAGTGAAAACAAAACTAAATGAAAACAACTTTCAAAAAGTTATTTTTATAGAAAAATAACCAATAAAATATTTAAAACCAATTATTATTATCATTTTCCATACCCATTCCATAGTTCACCACACACCCACACATGCATGCTTCATTTGACAGTTCCATACTCATGAGAGTTCTCTCTTCCAATTACCTTTTGTCCCAATGACACAAACACCCAATCTAGGGTCACGTCCCTTGTACCCTAATGATACCTATCCCTTATTAAGGCCCCATTAATAATGAAATCACCCCAACATCATTTATGACAAATATTTCCATTTCCAAAACAAACAACTTCAATAAAACTGAACTTTTATTTAGAAACCAAAGCACATCCAATTTCGAATCAACATTTCATTCTAATAAAACCTTCCCTTTAATATAAAACCTCAAATCCCTTTTATGTGCCAAAAATCCAAGAAAATACCCCTTTTAAAATCCACATTTTAAATTAAAGAACCAAAGAACTCATTCAAAATCCCCAATTTTCCAAATTTCTCAACCATTACTCAAGATGGTTTACAAAAAGTTTTCAACAACATAATCATAATCAATTCAACACCACACATTAAATTTGAATGTAATCCAATCAGTTCTAAAAAGTGGAATTGATAAAGTAGCCTCCTACCTCAAAGGTTTTGATGAAAACCACAACGAACGGAGAACACACAAGAAAAACCAGGTCGATTCTCCAAGAACCCGCCTTAGATCTCTTCTCCTAGCAAGAAAAAGAACAATTATCATCATATTTGGAATCCAAAACCCTATATCTACCCATAACGGGTGTAGATATAAGAAATAAAGAGAAGAGTAGAAGTATATCTAAGGAGATCTAAGAAATTGATCAAGAATGAAGAAGATCAATCACATACCTCAAGAATTCGGCTTCGATTCACCAAGGGAAGCCTTCAGATCACCTCCAAAACTCTTGGGAGAGGTTATATTAACTTCAGTGGAGAGTAATACAAAGTTATTGCTTCTTAAGAGAAAAAACAATCCAATTAAAATAAAAAATGTGTGTGATCTACTTTTTTAGGATCTCACTTAAACCATCCGCACAGTTAGTTAACACGATTAGACAAACTGTGTGTTAACCATGCGTTATCTACTACCTAGTCATACCCTAACATGACTTCCTCACATCGTATCCCTAACTGTGCGCAAACTGTGCTGGATCTCACTGCTTCAATCTTACCATTTCTCACGGTTTGGCAGCATGATTAGAGAAACCGTGTGCCTCCCATGCGACTTCCCTTTAGCTCCAAAAATATTTCCAAAGTCTCCCAAATATCCCAACTATCACCCTTACAATTTATAACCATAAAAATCATCAATTATGGGTTACATTATAGAAACTAAGGGTACTAAATTATCCCCACCATTGGTCTTTCCGTCCACATAAAGTAGAAAACATTCACTGCCCTAAAAGAGTTCCGACCACTGCTCTTTCATCTTTTCTCGTGTTCCCAAGTCTCTTCCTAAATCTGACCATGCTTCCATAAAACCCACACTAGATGTATGCTTTTTCAATGCAATAGTTTTTCTTGATTATCCAAAATCATCACCAGGATATATATCAATGAAGCATCCGGCTCTAGGTCAACATGATCCCATCTGATCACATGGTCAGGATCAGGTTGGCACTTTTTCAAATGAGATAAATGGAACACATTATGCACTAAACTGAACTATGGTGGTAATTCAATCTGATATTCCACCTCTCCAATGTGTTACAGTATCTCAAAAGGGCTTATGTATCACAGAGACATATTTTCTTTCTTCCAAAAATGACATTGTCTACGTCTTGGATAGATCCTCAAGAAGACATGATGACCCACAAAAAATGACAACGGTCTTCTATGTTGATATGCATAATATTTCTGACAACTCTGAGCCATCACCATCCTCTTTCTAATCAATTGGATCTTCTCCATTGTTTCTTGGACCAGTGTTAGCCCAACTAGTTATGTTTTTTCCATTTCCACCCAGCATAGTAGATAATGACAAAGATACCCATACAATGCTTCAAACATAGCCATGTGTATCGAGGCCTGACATATGTTATTGTATGAGAACTCCGCTAAGGGTATATGCTATTCCCATGAGCCACCGAAATCCATTACACAAGCCTACAACATTTATTAAAATGGTTGTATCGTCTCCTAATACTGCTTATCTATCTGAGGATGATATTCCATGATCATAGTCAACTGAGTCCTAAGGTATTACTATAAGGATTTGTAAAAATAAGACATGAACCTCAGATCTCTCTTTGGGAATATTGAAACTGGTATGCCATGCCTCATTACCACTTCTCGGATATAGATTTTTGATAGATCTTCCACCGTATGATTTCCATGGATTGGGATGAAATGGGTCGACTTGGTAAGCTGATCCACTATCACCCATATGGAATCATGTTTCCAGACCATTCTTGGATGACCTTTAATAAAATACATTTCTATTTTCTCCCATTTCCACACTAGGATAGGTAAGGACTACAACATTCATGCTGGTCTCTGATGCTCTAGTTTAACTTGATGAAAATTTAAGCACTGTGAAACAAACTCGAACACCTTCCTTTTCATGCCTCTCCACAAAAACTGAACCTTTAACATCTTATACATATTATGTGTACCAGTATGTACATCCCATATAAAATCATGGTATGCATGAAGGAGTTTTTCTTGACAAGGATTAGGTACAACTATATAATTTCTAAAGCACAAAACTGAACTCCCATCATGTGTATATCCCTCAATGTTCTCCCCACCATTGAGTTTGGAACTCATAAACAGACATTCTGCATTAGAAGTTTGTGCCTCTTTGACCATATTTACCAAATCAGGAAGTATCATAGCTTAGAACAAAACCACAACATCTCCTCAGTTTTCACATTCTTCATGCATGTCAGTTAGGACCAACATCACCAACCATTCATCTAAATATTCTTATTCCAACTAAGCATATGAATTTATACTCAATGCATCCTCCACTAAATTCTCTTTTCCTGGTGTATACATCAAGTCAAAGTCAAACATTTTGAGGTACTCCATATATCTCATTTGCCTCAGATTCAAATATCGCTGTGAGAAAATGTGTTTCAAGCATTTTTGGTCCGTAAAAATAGTTAATTTATCACAAAATAGATAGTGTATCCATGGTTTCAAGGAATAGAAGACAATAGATACCTCTAAGTCATGTGTTGGGTAACTCTTCTCATGCACCCTCAACTACCTTGAACCATAAGCAACCACATGGCCTCCTTGCATGAGAACACACCCCAAACTTGATCTCGAAGCATCACTGATTAGCCACTAAATGAGGCTAATATTCATTGTTAATATATATAATATTCATGTGATTTATTATTCATAAACTCCATTTTTTAGTTCATTTTACACTTTGAACATCATTTCACATTATGATTGTAATTCCTTCTTAGAATGCAGTATTATGTGGTACAATTTTTAACATCATTTAAAGTACGCAATGATCTTGATTTTATTTTCATATTTAATTTTCAGGTTTATAATTATATTGGGAACAATTCATACTTGTGGAGTGTTGAAATATTTACATTGGAAGACCACCAAAATGGGATATCATGCAAACAATTCTGGAGAAGGTAGAATGGAAACCATCCCACTGATGAGGATGTGGGGCCCAACATAAGAGCTTGATGAAGCCCAAATTTCATGGTATGTGAGAAGAAATATATAGGAAAAAATAATTCTTCAGGATAAAATGCTAATTTGTCTTCCATTGTAGTTATTAAGGCGGCCAAAGGTGAAGATAAAATTTTGGGCCAGATTCTGCGGCCCCGAGAAACAGCCTACCATTTTGAACATATCTCTTTAACCATAAACTATTTTGGGCTGAAACTTTACATACGGTTAGGGGACATATGGAGATTCATGTGTGTCTTCTATTTACCACTCTAATTTGTCAATATAGAAGGTCTTTCAGGTTCATCTATTCTGTGGTTTCAAGCTGGCTGCCACCTCAGGTGAAGAGTGGAAAAGCCCAAATTCCACAAGATTTCCACCACCCTAGGCCTACCATAATCAAGTAGGATGATTTGTACTGTGGGAGGCTCGACCCAAGTATCCCAAAATTCCTATTTAAGGCAGTGGTTATGGAAAAGGTTTTCTTCTTTTTAGTATTCTTTCATTGTAATGTTATGATGCGATTTTGTTGTCTCAAAGTTGTCTTCCACATGTAAGTTGTTTTAATTCATCCTTGTTTCTTAAAAAAACTTCTTCTACTACTAGTATTATATTCTTCCCCATATCACATTGATATTGTTTCCTCAAGGTGTGAATTTATTCATATGAAACATTGTGAAATTATTCACACAACGGTGGAGTGATCATTTTCTTTTTATTGTTTTCTTTACTTCTTCAATTCCTCCCTCATGAGTCTACTTCCCACTTCCATTGAAACCATAGCATCAATGGAGGGATAAACCACTTATGGGTTGATCTAAGGGAGTATAAAGGGGCTTTATTGGATGTTATTTATCACCCCATTAATGTATAGTCACTTCTTTTATTTGATATTTTTATTTGATGATTTTAAAACTTCTTCATCCTTGTTGAATTTTAGGGCCACATACTTCAAGTGATAATACAAACCTTTACCTTGGAGTGCTTATAAATTTTATCCTCCAAGTGTATAAGTGATTAGTATTATGATGTGTTGGTATAAAATAAGTAAGTGAGAAAGTTGTTTGATCTCTATAAATGAACTCAACTCAAATATAAGAAATTGAAATAATTGAAAAGGGAATACGTCCAATCCACCCCAAGTGATAAACTAGGATCAACTCATTATTTTAAATTGAATTCACTTAATTCTCTTAGATTTAATTTAAAACCATCTTAAATCAACCCAATTTGGCCACTTTATATCCAAAAACAATCTATATAATGTACGTGTCTGTAGGTTACTTCTTAGGTCTATGAGGATTCAATAACCCAAGCTAAACTACAAGGACCATTCTACCTTCATCTCTTGGGTAAATTTGAGCAAGAATAAAATTTTGGCGCCGTTTACGGGGACCCAAGTAAGTCATCTAAACACTCATTCTATTCACCCATATTTCTTCATTTCTCATCCAAATTCTCTTATCTTTCCCCTTTCTCATTTTTTTCTTTTGGCGCATGTCCGCCTACACTCGTGATCAATAAAACCATCTAGTTTGGGTGGATAGTCCGGGGTTGGGGGAGTCAATTACACCAAGGGAACTCTTTAAATTATATCCTAATATTTCTAATACTCCAGAGTCCAAAATTGATCCCATTTTAATGGAATTTCTTCAAATAAACCAACTCATAAACCCAGGTGGAAACCAAAATGGAAACCCAAATGAGCCAGCACCAAACTAGGGGAATGCGGTTGATCAAACCATAAATGACTACCTCACACCTTCCTAGACCAATTTCCCCTCATTCATTAGACACAACTCCCTAGTATATTCCAACTACATGTTTAAACCCCATGTCCTAAACCACCTTCCCACATTCCATGGAATGGAGTCCGAGATTCCCTACCTTCACATTAAGTAGTTCAATGACATTGTAGAAACCATGTGTCCCCCACATCAACTAGATTAAGATAAGATGAGGCTAATTCCTTTTTCTTTAAAGGATCGAGATAAAAATTGTCTAAACAATTTGATACCATCATCCAAAAAATCTTGGGACCAACTACAAAGAGAATTCTACAAGAAATAATTTCACCACCATAAAAAAATTTCACTTAAAAAGAGCATCCAAAACATTTTTGAAAAAGAGGGAGAGTCATTCTATGAAACATGGGAGAGGTTCAAAGACACTCTAAACATGGTTCCACTCCATTTTTTTTCTATTCCTGAAAAAGTGATAATTTTATATGAAGGGTTCGGTCTGGGGAACAATCAATTCATTAACATGACTTGTAATGGAACTTCAAAAAACAAAGCCCCAAATGATGCTTATGAGTATCTAGAAAGCCTTTCTGAACAAAACCAAACCTGGGAAAACTTCACCTTATTTTGAAAAGCCACAAAGAACTACTGGAATTCATACACTGAGAGAAGAGGAAAGCCTTAGGGCTAAACTCATGACACTCTCTAGGAATGTTGAAGAGATAGACCTTAGGAAAGTCCATGAAATCCAAGATATAGACCAAGTTTACACAATTTTTGACAAAAATGACCATAAGACAGACAACTACCCAACCATTACATCCATAAAGGATGTTATTTTAAGAGGAACCCCAGTGGAGTTTAATGCTATAAACTTTCAAAATCCTCAATTCCAAAACAACTTCAACCCAAGGTATAATGACCACCCAGGATTCCGTTGGAATGATAACCAACAACCTAGCCAACCACAGGGACAAAATCCTTACCCCCAGCAGAACTACCAAACCCATAACATGTTCCAAACCCAACCTATCCAATACCAATAGCCACTAGTTCATTTTCAGCAAACCATCCCACCTCTAAAATATCCCCCTGGGAAAAACCAATCTTCTCAAGCACCAACCCAAACTGTTCCACAAAGCCTACTAGAACAACTGTGCAAACAAATGTAAAGAATGAACTCAAAAGTCTCTTCCCTAAAAGAAGAACTTAAAACCATAAAAACTAGAAAGGCACCCATGCATACTCAGGTGGTACCATCCTCAAATTTATGGGGAGAGTCAAGTTACACTCAAATAACTCATGAACAATTGAAGACTGTGACTATTTTAAGAAGTGGAAAATCAATTTAAAACCTGAACAACTAATTCAGAACCCATATGAAGATTCAAACGTGGATGAAAATTCAAATGAACCAAATGATCAAACTGAAAAACACGATAACATTGTCAAAGAAATAACTCTTCAACAAACAACCCCACAACCTACACCATTTCCTCAATTCATGAGGGGAAAAACCATGTCTGAATTGAATGAAAAATTGAGGGAAATCTTCTCACAAGTAAAGATTAACATTCCCCTTCTCAATGCAATCCAAACCATACCTGCCTACTCAAAGTACCTTAAGAACTTGTACACTTTTAAAAGAAAATTTTCACATAAAAACCAAGTCCTTTTGGATACTAATGTGAGTACCACCGTTCAAGGGACCATTCCTCCTAAGTTGAAAGACCCGGGTTTCCATTACATCAATGTTGAACTAGGAGAGAGAAAAGTTGTCAAGTCCTTGTGTGACCTAGGTGATAGTGTCAATATCATCACCTATGTTGTGTAATGCCAGTTAGACCTAGAAGAGACCCAACCCATATCTGTCACACTTCAACTTGATGATCTTAGCATTAGGGTTCCAAATGGAATTTTAAAGGATGTTCTAGTAAAGGTTGAAAAATTCATCTACCATGATGACTTCATTGTCCTTGAAAACCATCCAAACTTAGGAAATAAGGAACAAACCCCAATGATCCTTGGTCGTCCTTTCCTTGCAAAAATCAACTCTGTTATCCGAGTCCAAAATGGGAACATGACCATCACCTTTGGAAACATGAGTCTAGACTTGAAAATCTATAATGCAAGCTCTCAAGTAGGGGATGATGAGGACATTCATGAAGTAAACATGATAGTAAGAATTAATAATGAATCCATAGAACATCAAGGAATATTTGATGGATGTTTAAGTCAGGATGAGATTGATTTGTTTTGTTCATATGAAGGAAGTTTATCTCCTTGGATTGAATCATTTTCAAATTTCTCTTATGATGAAGTCTTAGGTCCAACAATCAGTGAAACCTTTTAGGAAACCACTTTTATAGAGACCACTCCATCTTCCATCCCTAAATCTGATCAAGCCAATTTAGTAGCTGAAAATTCTACATGTGGGGAATCAATCCTACCTAAAACTTTAGAAAATAAAATTGGTCTTGATCCAATGTCCCAATCTTCTGCTGAAATTCTGAACCAACCTGATCTTGAATTGAAGGAACTTTCTGTTTCCCTCAAGTATGACTTCCTATGGGACAATCAAACACATCCTATTGCCATTTCTTATTCTCTTGAAGCTAATAATGAGAGGATGCTTCTAGATGTCCTTATGAAACATAATAAACCCATTTGGTTGGAACCTATCTGATATTCATGGGATTATCCCACTTATCAGGACTCATAGGATTGTTCTGGAATCTGATTCAAATCCAGGTCGTCAACCTCAACGATGACTCAATCCTAATCTCATGGAGGTTGTAAGAAAAGAACTTATGAAATTGTTAAAAGCTGGTATCATATATCCCATTGCTGAGAGTGAGTGGGTCAGCCCAATCCAAGTGGTTCCAAAAAAGGCTATAATTACAGTGATAACTAATGAAGATGGAGAGATTCTTCCAACAAGGGTGATTAGTGGCTGGAGAGTCTGCATCGACTATAAGAATCTAAACTCGTTTACTAAAAAGGACTATTTACCCTTACCATTTATTGACCAAGTCCTTGAAAGAGTGACATGTCATTCCTTATACTGTTTATTAGATGGGTACTCTGGGTATAATCAAATTGAGGTCTCCCTAGAGGATTAATGGAATACTACATTCAAATGTCCTTTTAGAACCTTTACTTTCAATCACATGCCTTTCAGGTTATGCAATGCCCCTGGAACCTTCTAGCGGTGCATGATGGGAATATTCTCATACATGGTAGGGGATTTTCTTGAGGTCTTCATGGATGACTTCTCTATGTTTGGGGATATATTTGAAGGATTTCTGATGAATGTGGAGAGAGTCCTATCAAGATGTGAAGAAAAGAATATTGTCCTAAACTGGGAAAAATTCCATTTCATGGTTAAAGAGGGACTAGTTCTAGGCCATCTGGTCTTAGGTAGGGGGATTGAAGTTGATAAAGCCAAGGTTGAAATCATTCGTCACCTTCCATCACCCAAAACTATGAAGGAAGTGAGGTCTTTCTTAGGACATGCTGGTTTCTATAGAAGATTCATAAAGGACTTTAGTTCAATCTCTCATCCCCTTTGTGCTCTCCTAGTAAAGGATGCTTTATTTGTTTGGACAGAAAACTGTGAGGGTTCATTATCAACCCTCAAATCATCTCTCACCTCTCATCCCATTATGAAATCTTCAAATTGGAACCTTCCTTTCGAACTTATCTGTGATGCCAGTGACTTTGCTGTAGGATCTGTGTTAGGACAACATTGTGATAAAAGTCCTTATGTCATTGATTATGCAAGAAAATACTTAAATGATACACAAATCAATTACACCACCACTGAAAAGGAGTTACTGGATATTGTGTTTGCTTTAGAGAAGTTTAGGTCCCACCTCTTAAGATCCCCCATCACTGTGTTCACTGACCATTCTGCACTAAAATACCTCTTCCAGAAACAAGATGTCAAGGATAGACTGATTAGGTGGGTCCTTCTCTTACAAGAATTTGACCTCAAAATCAAGGATAAAAAGGGTGTTGAAAATATTATAGCTGTTCATCTCTCTAATATGGAATTCAAAGAGAACTCAAATCAAATTTTTGTGTCTGATTCATTTCCTGATGAACACCTTTACTTTATGAGTGACTGCCCTTGGTATGCTGACATAGCCAATTTCTTAGTTACATGAGTAATTCAAATATTATTAGGGACACAAGCTCGAAGGAAATTACTTTCTGATTTTAGGAACTATGTGTTTGATGATCCATACCTCTATAAGTTCTACCCTGACCAAGTCATCAGGAGGTGTGTCCCAGAATCTAAATAAGATTCCATCCTCAAATTCTGTCATAGTGAGGCATGTGGAGGTCACTTTTCCACTAAGAAAACATCTTCTAAGATTATTCAATGTGGTCTTTTCTGGCCCACCCCCTCAAGGGACTCCTATGCATTTTTTTCAAAGCTATCCTAGGTGTCAACAAGTAGGGTCTATCACAAAAAGGAATCAAATTCCACTCACTCCCATCTTAGTGATTGAAATCTTTGACAGTTGGGGAATTGATTTCATGGGTCCCTTCCCAAACTCTAGGGGATATCTTTACATTATTTTAGCTATCGATTATGTATCCAAATGGGTTGAGTCCATTCCTACAGAATCCAATGATCATCAAAGTTTGATAAGATTTCTCAAGGAAAAAATCTTCTCTAGATTTGGAATTCGTAGGGCTATAATCAGTGATCGAGGAACACATTTTTGAAACCATTCATTCTCTTAACTCATGTCTAAGTATGGTATTTCTCATAAAGTTTCCACTGCATACCATCTTCAAACCAATGGTCAAGCTGAGTTATCAAATAGGTAGATTAAGAATATTCTTGAAAAAACTGTCAATCCTTCTAGGAAAGACTGGTTCGAGAAACTCTTTCATGCTCTTTGGGCATATAATACATCATAAAAACCCATCCTAGGAATGTCACCATATAGATTGGTCTATGGAAAAGCATTCAATTTACATGTTGAAATTGAGCATAAGGCCTTTTGGGAAATTAAGAAAATGGATTATGACATCTCATTGGCCAGAACAAAAAGGAAATTAGATCTCAATGTACTAGAGGAACTAAGGATGGAGGCTTATGAAAATTCAAGGATCAATAAAGCTAGAGTTAAAGCCTACCAATCTAGGAATATCAAAGTCAAACATTTTGAACTAGGAAAATTTGTGCTCTTGTATAGTTCAAAACTTCATTTACACCTGGGAAAGTTAAGGTCTAGATGGTCAGGTCCTTTCACAGTGCATCATGTATACCCACATGGGGCATTAGAGATTCAAGATCCCACAAGTGGTTACATTTTCAAGGTTAATGGTAAAAGGTTAAAACCATTCATTGAATCATTCAATAAATAGAAAATAGTGGTTGAGTTAACTGATCCAACCTATGAACCAGGAAAAAATTGATAGATTTCGGATCCATGTCAGGATAACAATGTTAAACAAAGTGTTGCATGGGAGGCAACCCATGGTTTTCATGTTTTTAATATTTTTAGAATCATTTTAATTATTAGTAATTTTGATATTCAAAAAAAATAGACTGTTGATCTGTTCTTCTATTATGAGTATGGATGGGTATGAAAGGGGAGCACCATATTTATCCATGTCACGTGGTGTGATCCTTGAGTAATACCTTACCCAGAAATTTAAAAAGAATACAATGTATTATCAGTTTATTTTATTTTATGTGTTTTTAGGTTAAAATAAAAATACAAAAAAATAAATAATAATATAATAATAATAATAAAAAGGGACATGTTTTTTGTCATGGGTCAAACCCCGTCACAACCAGCGAAGCCGTAGGGATTCGATCCCGGGACTGAAGGGAGACAGGGGCGCACGCTTACCACTGACCTACGACTTTTTGTGCTTCCTTATTCTATAATTCTTATATATATACTTATATTTCACTTTCTATATTATATAAATATATATATAGTTTTATTTGTTTTTCTTCTTCTCCACTAAGGAATTCTTAGAGTGACATCGAGATCAAGGGATTAAAAGGGAGAAAGAAGAATTTCAACATCAACCACCAGGTGACTTCATTCCATGATCCTCATTTTCAATTTCCTTTTTGAACTCTCATTCTCTACCTCTACCCCCTTCTAAATTTTTATTTCCTCAAACACTGGGGACAATGTTATTTTAAGTTGGGGGGGGGGAGATGAAATAATTTTTTTTTGCTTTTGTGAAAAAAAATGATTTGAAAAAAAAGTGTGTAAATGGAAGGAAAAATTCCTTTAACTTTGAACATGGTAATACACATTGCACACTTTTAAACTGAATATCAAATAATTTATCATGACCAGATTCTAATTTTAATCCTTGTATAATTTCATGATCATAGATTCTGGAAAGTGTGGCTTTCCAATGTGATATTTCATCGTATATATTTTCATCCAAATAAAAAAAAAGATCACAATGCACATCCTTTGGATAGTGGGGTATTAGTATGAGTTCATGGAGTCCCTAAAATAAATATCATAGGTTTGGTGATCATTTCAGTATTAATATGAGTATTCAATAAATAAAAATTAAAAAAACAATAAATTTGTACGTAGAGCAATGAAATGACCTAATGCGTGGATTTCAGCACCTGGGGATCGTGACTCCATAGTTGTATGGCCCAGAGTTAGTAATTTTATCTCCATTTTTTGGTAATTTGAATTTGTTTTTGACCGAGTTAACTCGAGATGATTTCAGAGTATGTGGGCTTCACTTGGTGCCCTAACGTCTTTGAGCCTGGGAGTCATCGGCAAAGTCTCGCTACCGGGGTTGACTCTTTTGAGTGAAATTTCAATTACGATGGAAAAATTGCAATATATATATATATATATATATAAATAAAAAAATTGAATACTCAACTTAATATTGAAATGTGATTCCACCTAGAGCTTCTGTCATTTCCCACTTGAATAAAGATGAACCCCCATGTCTAATGCAATGCACAACACATCATCACTCTTAATTGACATTGGATGAAATATGGAAATGAATTTGAACAAAGGAATAGTATTGGGCTTGGGATTTTCTTATGAAACTATCTTGTATTAAAATATTTTGATGGGTTTCATGATTGTTTGGTATAAGGGTTTTGGTGATCATTGTGGATTAAAATGTTTTTGGAAAAGGGAATTAGAATTTCATTGTGTTGAGATATATTTTTCTCGAGACTAGAAAAACTCAAGTTGGGGGTGTGATTAGAAACTAAATGAGGCTAATATTAATTGTTAATATAAATAATATTCATGTGATTTATTATTCATAAACACCATTTTTAGTGCATTTTATACTTTGAACAACATTTCACATTATGATTGTAATTCCTTCTTAGAATGCACTATTATATGGTACAGTTTTTAAAATCATTTAAAGTACCCAATGATCTTGATTTTATTTTCATATTTAATTTTCAGGTTTATAATTATATTGGGAACAATTCATACTTGTGGAGTGTTGGAAGATTCACATTGGAAGACAACCAAAATGGGATTTCATGCAAACAATTATGGAGAAGGAAGATTGGACACCAGTCCACGGATGAGAATGTGGGGCCCATCATATGGGCCCAATGAAGCCCAAATTTCATGGTATTTTAGAAGAAATATATAGGAATAAATAATTCTTCAGGATCCAGAGCTAATTTGGCTTCCATTGTAGTTATTCAGGTGGCCGAAGTTGAAGATAAAATTATGTGCCAGATTCTATGGCCCAAAAAACAGCCCACCAGTTTACACATATCTCGTTAACCATAAACTATTTTGGGATTAAAGTTTACAGACGGTTAGGGGACAACCGTATCTTCATGTTTATCTTTTATGTCCCACTCCAATTCTGCAATCTAAAATGTCTTCCAAGCACATCTGTTCGGTGGTTGCAAGATGGATGCCACCTCATGTCAAGAGTGGAAAAGTCCAAATTCCACAAGCTTTCCACCTCCCTAGACCTATCGTAATCAAGTGGGATGATTTGTACTGTTGGAGGCTCAACCCAAGGCTCCCAAAATTCTTATTTAAGGATGTAGTGATGGAGGCAATTTTCATATTTTTATCTTTCTTTCATTGTAATGTTATGCTGCGATTTTGTTGTCTCAAATTTGTCTTCCACATGTATGTTGTTTTAATTCATCCTTTTTCTTAATAAAAGTTATTATTCTAATATTTTTATATTCTTCTACATATCAATTTGATACTTTTTCCTCAAGGTGTGAATTTATTCACACCAAATATTGTGAAATTATTCACACAATGGTGGAGTGATCATTTTATTTTTATTGTTTTCTTTACTTCTTCAATTCCACCCTTATGAGTCTACTTCCCACTTCCATGGAAACCATAGCATAAATGGAGGGCTAACCCACTTATGGGATGATCCAAGGGAGTATAAAGGGGCTGGATTGGATGTTATTTATCATCCCATTAATGTATAATCACTTCTTTTAATTGAGATTTTTATTTTATTACTTTAAAACTTATTCGTCCTTGTTTAATTTTAAGGCCACATACTACAAGTGATAATACAATCCTTTACCTTGGAGTGCTCATAAATTTGATCCTCCAGGTGTATAGGTGATTAGTATTATGGTGTGTTGGTATAAAATCAGTAAGTGATGAAGTTGTTTTATCTCATTAAATTAACTCAACTAAAATATAAGAAATTGAAATAATTGAAAAGGTAATATGTCCAATCCACCCCAAGTGATAACCTAGGATCAACTCATTATTTTAAATTGAATTAACTTAATTCTCTTTGATTTCATTTAAAACCATATTAAATCAACCCAATTTTGCCACTTCATATCCAAAAACAATCCATAGAATGTACGTGTCTATAGGTTACTTCTTAGGTCTCTGAGGATTCGATAACCCAAGATAAACTACAAGGACCATTCTACCTTCATCTCTTGGGTAAATGTGAGTGAGAATCAATAACAGTGAACCAGATACCTTTATCTTGATTATGGAAAGATCAATATAGGTGAAGATGTACGACAGACTTTTAGTTCCTAGAAAGACTTTGGAATTCCTCTGTCCATTTGAACAGAACATTCTTATTTGTCAGAACTATCATTGGCGAAGCTAGTCGTGAGAAATCACGCACAAAGAATCAGTTATAACCAGCTTGACCAAGAAAACTTTGTATCTCAAAAAAATTCTTCGGTGGTGTCCATGAGATAATGGATTCTATCTTTTTAGGATCAACCGAAATTCCCTTCTCAGAAATGACATGGCCCAGGAAACAACTTCCTATATCCAAAAATCACACTTTGATAATTTTTCATACAAACGGTGATCTCTCAAAATTTGTAACACTGTTTCTAGGTGATCTTCCTTGTTAGACCTTGTATTTTAATACAATAAAATGTTTTCCAAAAACACCAAAATAAAAGAGTCCAAATATTGTAGAAATATCTGATACGTCAAAGCCATTAAGACCACTAGTGCATTCGTTAGACCGAAAGGCATGACTATATATTTGTAGAGGCCATATCTGCTTCTAAAAGTTGTCATCAAAATATCTTCCTTTTGAACTCGCAATTGGTGATATCCTGATCGCAAGTCAATCTTAGAGAACTAATGAGCCCCCCTTAATTGATCAAACAGATCTTAAATGTGTGGAATTAGATAAATATTCGTTATCATAACTTGGATAATCTTACAATAATCAACACACTACCATAGAGTACCATCTTCTTTTTTCAAAAAAAAAACCAGTGTTGCCCATAGAGATGTACTTGGATGAATGAAACCCTTTCTTTCCCATTCTTCCAATTTCACTTTAAATTCCCGTAACAATTTTGGTGCCATCCTATAAGATGGAAGGGAAATAGGACTGGTCCTCGAAAAGAGATCAATCGTAAACTAGACTTCCCTCATAGGTAATAACCCTGAGAAGTTATCAGGAAATACATTTGGAAAGTGATCCACAACTACTGGAAGACTAATTTCCTCGATCTCTTCCATTGATGCCAAAGTCAACGCTACCAACTGATAAGAGGTTGTTCCCACCATTGGTGCCAACAGTCTCTTTTCTCATTTCTCTACCATCCTCTCTCCTCTAAAGAGATGCTCGATGCCACCCTAGGTTGTGAAACTGATTGTTCTCCTATAATAGTCGATGTGAGCCTTCAACATTGTCAACCAATTCATACCCAGGATTACATTTTAGAAATCCATGTCCAACATCAAGAAGTTCCATTTCTGCTCAGCTTCATCAACATTTATAAGAAAAAGTCGACACACAAAGGCTTGACATTCTCTTACACCGAGAGGAGTTTGCAGTTTTTAAACAGAAGTAAGCATTTCCAACTTTAAACATAACAATTAAAAAACATGAGAAGTAATGAAAGAATGCGATGCACCCATATCTATGAGCACTTGTACAAGGGTATAATTCAAAATAATCATACCTCTCACCATAGATGGTCCAACTTAATCATCGATAATCATCTACTCAGCTCCGTACAATTGCTTCATCACGACACTATTCTTCTTATTAACTTGCTATGATTTCCCTAGTTGAGGAGTCATTATATTTCAAGAATAACCATGGCTAGCTCTGCTCTACTAACGAGACTGATTCTTCTATCCTTTTCCTATCGAATCATACAATGCTTGCAACACCAGAGAAGTATCTCGAGAACCTGACCTTGGAGAAGCGTGACAATAGAATTGAAGATGCCCCATATTGTTGCAATTATGGAATGCTCTAGGTTGTTCCGTTCACTCTCTCTTTATGTGTTCAAGTGAACCACATTGAAAGCAACCTTCTTTACTCTGGGGTCGTGGAAGAAGGTTTACTGATCCAGCCATCAGATTTCCACTTCCACCATGGAAATAGGTGTCCTTTTCCGTTTACTCCCAAAATTTGAGTTCCCACGTTTGCCAATGTCTATCATCATACCTCCTCCCATAGACCCCAAGATATCACATTCAGCCACAATCTCTCTATTCACCATCTCTGTAAAATCTGTAATATAGAGTACTACAATCTTCGATTGAATCTCTTGTGGTACCCTCAATTTTAAGATACATTCCTTCAAAAATGCACTTTCCACAACATTGGGTGAAAAACAGACCAAATTCATGAACTTAGCTGCATAATATATGACAGAGATACTCTCTTGCTTTAGGATGAAAAAATTCTTTCGTTTTATGGATCTTGAACAAGTGAGGATATAATTGTTTGTTGAACAATTCCTCGAAGTCATCCCACATAAGGCATTCATCCAATTTAGCATGTACCACTAAATCCCACCACTGGCATGAAAGATTTTCGATCATGTATGCTTCCAGCTTGACCTTTAGCTCGACTGGTGTGTTGATGAAGTTGAAGATATGATTCATCCTACTCAGGCACACCTCTTGTTTTTCAGGCTCAATATCACCCTAGATGTTAGGTGTATTTTGATTCCTGAACTGGATGGTATGATCCGCATGCCTTTGGCTCATTCCTCCAGTTCCCCATATCCACAACATGAAAATCCTGTACAATACTCGAAACCATCTCTTGGTTCACCCGTGGTTCAAGTGCGACCATATTCTCCGCAGCTTCTTCAGGTTGGTTTCGACGATGCCTACTTGGTTCCATTTTCTAAACCAACAATGAACTCCATCAATCCCACTCTCTAGCAAGTGATGGCTTAGCATTTCAAATTCTATCACATCAACTATCACAACATTGTTTTCTAAAAACAAACTTTTTCTATGTTCATCCATTTTTGAGAACATTCATCATGATTTTTGAAATTAAAGCATTTTGAAAATACCATAAGAATTACCTTTTTAAAAATATTTCATTTGAAACAAGTTTCATAACTTTTCAAAAATCAATAGTTTTTCACAACATGAATCATACCTCAAAAATATGTATACACTCCTGGTGGGAAGTCATTCCTCTACAATGCATGTCATGCTTGTCTCAATGTAAAAACCCATGAAAATGAGATTTCTAAATCCTAGAAGTGTCTCCAAACATTTATGTACTCAACCCTGGTATCTTGAAGTTCAACATAAAAGGGTTATCTATGTCCTTTTATGCTATACATTTCACGTTCCATCAATCCTATTCCTGTATAAGATTTCAACCCAAGAAATAGAAAAGAAATAATTTCAACTCCAATACTAA
Source organism: Viscum album (assembly GCA_963277665.1). Taxonomy (NCBI): domain Eukaryota; kingdom Viridiplantae; phylum Streptophyta; class Magnoliopsida; order Santalales; family Viscaceae; genus Viscum; species Viscum album. The sequence continues at coordinate 600,429,619 of OY728155.1, read as the reverse complement.
GAACATTGATGACCACTTGTAAAGTAATGATTGAACAAGCTGATTACATGTGTACTATAAAGGAAGGACCAGACTGATACCATTTGTAATGACCCACTCATTCTCATTGGTGTGAGAGCACAACGATTCATTACTTTTCCTTAAGAGACATACCCAAGACACCAAAGGTTGGAAATAAATTCCAAAGGGTTTAACATACAAGTGGGGGATGATTTACCCTTTAAGAAATAAACCAAAGAACCAGAAACCATAACCGAACCACTTACTAAATGATGCATGAACCAAAAACATACAACTAAAAAACTTTAAGTGTCTCAAAACCATATCAATGCGTGCAATAAAGGAAGACCAACCCATTATCATAGTGTACAATGGATAAACAACCAAAGACTCTCAAGAGACCACAAGACTCCATGATCTACAAGTTCCAAGATCCATAATCATATAATGCATGAAGCATCATGGGGTAGTGTTAAAAATGTGGGAAACATTACCTTAAACCCAGTCCCGGAAGGTAGCATCTACAAAAGCACCAAAGTGCCAATGAAGAGGTGAGTATAAAACTTAGTATGTTTTCCCCAATGACTTTACTACTCACACCACTATTATAGAAATGTAATCCACATTTATATATAAGAGTTTATATAAAACAATTTACCAAAATTGTTCATAGCCACATATAAATAAGTTCCAAAAATTGTTTGCAACCAAGTGAAAAAAACTAAATGAAACCAACTTCTATCAAGTTATTTTTCCAGAAAAATAACCTATCAAAGCTTTAAAACTAATTATTCTTATCATTTGGAATAACCATTCCATAGTTCACTACACACCCACACATGCGTGCTTTTTTTTATAGTTCCATACTCATGAGAGGTCTCTCATCCAATTACCTTATATCCCAATTACACAATCCCTCGATCCAGGGTAATGTCCCTTTTACCCTAATGGTACTCATCCCTTATTAAGGTCTCGTTAATCATGAACTCACACCAACACCATTTATTCCAAATATTTCCATTTCCAAAACAAACAACTTCTATAAAACTTCTGTTTTATTGAAAACCAAAGCACAACTAATTTCAACAAAACATTTAATTTCAATAAAACCTTCCCTTTTATTGAAAACATCAAATACCATTTATGTTCCAACAATCCAGGAAAATCCCCCCTTTTAAAAGTTTCATTTTAAAATCAAGAACCAATGCACTCATTCAAAATCACCAATTTTATAGATTTCACAACCATCACTCAAGAAGGTTTCCAAAAAGTTTTCAAAAACAAAATCACAATAAATTCAACACCACACACACAATTGGAAATTAATCCAATGATTTATACTAAGTAGAGTTAAGAAAGAAGCCTCTTACCTTGAAGGTTTTGACGGAAACTATAATGAATGAAGAACGCACAAGAAAAACTGGGTTGATTATCCAAGAACCCACCTTAGATATCTTATCCTAGCAAGAAAAAGATCAAATATCATCATATTTTTTATCCCCAAACCTATATCTACCCATAATAGTCATAGATATAAGAAATCAAGAGAAAAGAAGAAGTAGATCTATGTAGATCTAAGAAACCGATCAAGAACGAAGAAGAATGATCACATACCTCAAGAATTCAGCTTTGATTTACCAAGGGAATCCTTTAGATCGCCTCTAAAACACATGGGAGAAGTTATACAACCTTCATTGGAGAGTAATCCCGAGTTATGACCACTTAGAAGCAAAAAAACAAAAACCCATGAAAAGGGAAAATTATGTGAGATCCACTTTTTTATGTTCTCACTTAAACCATCTGCACAGTTAGTTCACAAGGTTATATAAAATGTGTGTTAGATACCATCTAGGAAGACCATATAACAGCTTCCTTGAACAGAATCCCTAATCATGCACACACCGTGCTAAATCTCACTACCTCAAACTTACCATTTCACATGGTTTGGCCGCACAGTTTGACAAACCATGCGCCTCCCGTGCGACTTCTGTTTAGCTTCAATTTTTTTTCAAAGTTCTCCCAAATCTCCAAAATATCACCCTTATAGTTTATAACCGTAAAACCATTAATTAAGGGTTACATACCCAAAACCAAGGGTACTACACTTTTATTTCTCCAAATATTTCTAATTTTTTTATGTGAGTGAAATATGTATAAAATTCATTTCTTTTATTTGAACTTCATATGAATCATAAATTTTCTTTAGATATTCAATACATGGATAATTATTTTCATAATAGATAAAAACAAGAGAATTAGAACTATAATAAATATATTTTTTTAGACTTGACACACATATATTTCTATGTTTTCTAACACATGAACCAATATCCCTTGAATAAGAATGAGGAGGGGGAAATGTTAACTTAGAATATTATGCAATAAATGAAACATTACCAATTTATTTTAGACTTTTATAATTTTTCATGAAATTTTAGAATCACTCCAAGTAGTCACATATTTATTTTCATTCTTCTTGAAATTTCCTAGAATTTTAAGATTCAAAAACTCAGGTTTCATATGTACTCTTTTCTTGCAGCCATAATAAATAATATTGGAATAATTTAAATTCAAATTTGAATTAACTTTTGTGACATCTCCTTTAAGAATTTTGTTTTTTGAATTTTCATGGAAGGAAAATTCTTTTTTATGTGTCTGGACTTTATATAATCATAGAAAATTGATTTAAGGGAATCTTATTCTTTAATGGTAGTTTTCTAAAGCTATTTAAAAATATCATAAGTAGTTCTACAAAAAAAATTATTTCAAAAATATTTCTAGTAAGGGAATAATAAATAATATTCATAAACTTATAATTCAGATTATATTTAACAACATATTCTTTATTTAGATAAACTTTATTAGATTTAGGTAAATCGTAATATTAAATCACTATATCCCAAAATATAACATAAATACTCTTTAGATAAGATTCCATTTGGATCTTCTATAGAGTACACTTAATACATTTGAAATGGGGTGGTAACATCAGATTCAAAACAATTTTATTCATCATGTCAACCATCACTAAAAAATATCTTTCCCTTAGACTTGTTATGTACGAGGATAAAAAATTATCTCAAATAATAAAAACAATCAAATGAAGAACAATATACATTCATGAGAACCAAGATATGATACTAATTTTAAGGTATTAGACAAAGTAAAAAAACTAACTTATACTCAAAAAGGATCCTTCCTTGATACCAATTTTTAGTTGACCAATATATTGGATAACTAAACTTATCCTTACAATAGCCAATAACAGATACTAATTGTTAGGTATCAGGATAAAAAATAATTGTGCTAAAATATTAAAATGTTATGAATATAATACCAATTGTTAAGTCCTAGAGGGGTGATAGTAATATAAAATAGGGGGGTGAGGGCTGGGGGTTAATTGTTTTAAAAAATTAATCAGAGTATAAAATTAATGAGTGGAAAGTGATCGGTAAACAAAATAAACAACTGGATGACACTGACATGATAAATGAGAGAGAAAAGACAATGTAGAAAGTAAAATATTAATACAAAATAGTCTTATAGTAGTTCAAATCTAAATAACCCTATGTATAATCTTCTCATACCAACTTGATGTATAGAACCCGTTATGTTATATCAATTTTTAATGAGAGAAGAAACTCTTTACATCCACCTTTTTCACACTTTGATGGTCAAACCAATTCCCTTGTATTTTATGGGTTTAGACAAAACCCATATTTTTATAGGAGAATACCTAACCTAGACATTTAAAACATCAATACTAATCTCTTTCCTTTTTTAGGTTTAGATAGAATCTAGTACGTTACGGGAAAAAACCTAACCCAGTATTTTACAGGAGAAGACCCAAACATGACTTTCACTGGATCAAACCTGACATATATTATGTTATGAGTCAAGAGGAACCCAGTATTTTAAGGGGATAGGATAGACCCAATATTCTAAGGGGACATACCAAACTAAGACATACCTTTTGTTAGGGTGGTATAACCCTGTGCATGGTGCACTATGTGTGAAAATACTACCCAAATAGTTTTGAAATAAGGAATGAATAAACAATTTCAACTAGTGAATGATCATAGATGAAGATTCTAATATTTGGATAAGGTAATTTTCAATCTCTTTAGGATGTTGAAACAGTGACACTTGGGTAACTGACATTTCACTTAGGCAAGATAATGAACAATGAAACACCAAGACTCATTTTTGAATTATGCAACATGTAAAAGAAAAGTAGAGGCATGTATTTCATCTCTTTACTACATGCCACAATCTTTTTATATAGAAAATAACAACATCTATTTCCTCCACTATAGAAATAATGATACTCCTTCATAAATTTTAACATTAAAATCCTTACATGGGTATATATTTTAGTTTTCTTCGATATATTGTAAAAAGGAAAACACATTGTAAACAAAAATTTATTAGAATAATAAACAAAAAATTGATATTGAAGTGAATATATCCATAAATTATGACAATAAATACATTATAATACTCTCATAATTTATGTGATACTAAATTATCATTTTCAAAAACAATTATAATATAAACTTTTCATTTTTTGAGTTCTCACTCAATATTCTATAAAAAACACTGTATAGAAAGAAAAAAATTTATAAGAACTAATATATTGTTTAATAATCAATTTTAATATCATTGAAAAAATACCAAGAAATATTGAAGAAAAACTCTATATAATCCTACCTCTTTGAATTTGATTATCTCAAGTTCCAATAGTTCATCCTGAATATTACTTATTTCTAAATATCATCTGAATCATATTTAATTCATGATTAAAAAATTAAAAAACCAATTTCATGGAATCTATATAATTAATTATTAATTATAGAAAAAAGGAGTAAAGATATTTATAATAAACATTATGTAACTTAAAACATCAAACATTACGTAAAATAGAGAATATATCTAATTTATAGAGACATATGTAAAAATTTTTAGAACCACATAATAAAATCCATGTAAGTGTTTCATATAGCTTAATCACATAAGGAAAGTCATGTATCAATTTTATACAAGTGAATTGACATAGCTAAATCTACATTTCCAATCACATATCCTTTTTTATGTAAGGGAATTCACATAGATGATTTACCTAACTAATTTTACATAGCCATTTCATATAAGAAAATTCATATAACCATTTTTCACTATATATCAAATTTATTCATGTGGTGAATAATTATCATGTATCTAAATATACACATATTTTTTCTCATGTAATTGAATTCCTTAGGTAGCCAAATTCACGTAATGGATTCTGGAATTTTAAAAAAATGAATGACATTTCCAAATCTAGACCTAGTAAAGACCTTCCAAATGATGAAATTATATTTTGGTCCAATATAATTATATTTAGATAATTTCATTATATATATATATTTATAATTAATAATAATCTTAACTGGACATCGATATCTCATGTTACCACCAAAGTATAGTCGTAAAATATCGGTTTAAAATAGTCAATTTCAGAGTGAAAAAATGTCTTAAAATATAGTCTAAATTTGGACATGATAGAGATATATTTAGAGTTTTATTTATTCCCATTCAATTAGAATCAATTAATTTGGGTTTGTGTAACCAATTTTATAGATGAAATATAGAAGTCAGTTGAAACTGAGAAATTATCTATTTGGATTCAAAATTAGCTTTTTTAATTTTGAATTGGCTACATGGTTTACAAACAAGATACATGGTGAACATTATATTTTCTATATGAGAACATTATTAAATATTAATATATAATATATTAGGTTCCAAAATGATTTAATTATGATAAAAACTCAAAATAAAACTATTATAACATGTTTTAAACAATCAAAACATGAAATCTAAATAAATTTTAAGAAGAAAAATGTTATGATATAGTCAAAGTTAAGAATACATTAATAAACACATAAGATAAATAAAAAATACAAACTAAATTATGTGAGAATAAAAATAATTTATTCCTTAATAAATATATAAGATAAAAATATAAATATAACACTTAATTAAGACTTATGTTAAAGAGAATAAAATAATTGAATTTTTTAAAGTGTTAAGAACTGTAAAAAAAAATAAAGATAATAAATTTTAAATATATAAAAATTATAATTATCCATGTTATGTAATTTTTAATTATGAATAAATTATGTGGTTCAAGGATCCACTCAACAAATGTGATCATAGGTGTAGTGATTACCCTATTATTTAGCTCTTTAAATATTTCTTCACATTCATCCGTCCTAAAAAACTTTACTCATTCTTAGATATCATGGTTAGTGTGCTTGAAAATCATGAGAAGTTTCTCATAAATTGATGACGGTACCCATATAATCCGAGGAAACTGTGTATTTTCATCACAGATGTCTGTTTGGGCCATCCTTTAATTGCCTCTATTTTTGATGGATCAATAGATATCCCCTAGTTAGTGATAACATGTCCCAATAAATTTACTTTATCCAACCAAAAATTACATTTACCCCTATTTTTTATATAACTTTTCCTTACACAAGGTCTTTATTATAGTATTTCAATTCACCTCATGCTCCTCCTTTCTTATGGAGTCGATAAGAATATCATCTATAAAGACATCAATTTTTTTTGAGAAAATCCCTAAAGGCTCTGTTCATTATGTCAATGAATATTTATAGAGAATTAGTGAGTCCAAATAGAATCAATAAGAGCTTTACGTTCAAGTAGCTTTTATGAAAATCAGTTTTGGGGATATTCTCCTTATTCACCTTTACTTGATAATATCCTCACCAAAGATCCACCTTAGAGAAGTAATAGTCTCTATATAGTTGATCAAATAATTCATCAATCTATGGAATATTACACTTTTTATTTATGTATTTCTTGTTGAGATAATGATAATAAATATAGAGGCACATTTACACATCCTTATTGATTTAGGGGACCAGTGCACCCCATGGTGAATCACCTTGGAATATAAACCATTGATCTATATTCTCTTGTATCTTTTTATTTAGCTCATAAAGTTCAATAATGGCCATTCTATATAGAGTATTTTATATATAAAATATGATGCCATGATATCTATTGGGAACTCAATCTCACATCTATAAGAAAGACTAGGAAATTATTTGGGAAACACATCAGTGAATTCCCTCACAATGGGTATGTCATCAAGGATGATCTTTTGTGTAGTCTCAATAATTTGAGATGATACAGTTGATCACAAGGTAATAATATCCATTATTGATATTTTAGTATCAAATAATATCCATCCTCCTCCTTGCACTTGTATAGAATCGAGGGAGATTTAAAATAAAGAGCTTGATTTTCTTCTATCAGCATTTTATGTTGGCTCTATACAAGAAAATAAAATCCATGCCCAAAATAGAATACAATTACTCTAAGGGGAGTATCAAAAGGATTTATGGGAACTTCATCTCCCAAATTCGGATAAGGGATGAGTTATATTATTTAGATGCAATAATTTAACTCTTAAATGTCATCACCAATAAATTTAATACCATGTTTTCAGGTGGTATTTAAACAGTTCTATTAAAAGTTTATGATATAAAAGAATGCATAGACACAGAATAAAAAATATGTTTACTATTATTGAATGAATAACAAGATTAATTTTCAGTACATTTTTCTAGGGATCCACCTTAATAGTTTTGATTTGATAAGTTCACCATTGATATCTAATCCGTTTAGGTTATTTTCATTAACAAACCTTGTATTAAGGAATTTATTCATATAGTTTCCTTGTTCCTTTCAATTGACACATTGGAATATAGGAAAAGGTATGAATAGAATATTCATTTCTTTCGTTACATTGGTGGGTTTCGCTTATAGGAAATCACTTGATAGGTGATATTCTTTCCAGCACCTAATGTATTTTCTTGTCCCCTATAGGTAATGTTTTGGATATTTATTCCCACACTATTGAAAAGTAGGGTATTGTAATTTCTTTCCCCATCATATTTACCATCTCACTAACAGAATCAAATTTCATTTTATACTTTCTATCTCTATATCAATGAGACCCTTACAATTCACCAATCTCTATTTCGACTTTGAGGGAATATAAAACAATTTATTCAGAGTTTTCAAAGTCCCAAATGGGTAATGATTTTCATAGAATCGACTTTCAACCACCAAATATGAGAACAAATTTACTTTTAGAGGTAATGATAGAGAATAAATACTATAATGAAAGTTTTGTGAAGTTTTACTCATACACCCATATGGATTCATTATCCTTTTTAATGATAAATAAATTACTCTCCATTTTTATTTGGATAGCGTGAATAAACTATTTTTAAAAAAATAATTTTCCAGAATTCCTTCCACTCCATTGATTTGATCTCCACATCAAGATTTATATTTTTGACCAAAATCCACCATTTATTAGCCAATTTCTCTATATGATAAAAAAATCACAAACTTATATTGTTTAGATCATTCAAGGATGAAGAATAAATTTTTAATGGAGTTGATTTATTATTCCATAATTAAGGGGTCAGAAGATCCACTAGAATTTGGTGTCCTTTATCACATAATTATTTCAATTGAAACTTTCACTTTCTTAGGGTTGGGGGTATGAGTTACTCATAATTAAGGGTTTTAATTCACACCTATGTCAATTGATAAGGTATTTACATGTAGTTTATTATTCTTGATCCCATTGAGTTGGGAATCTCATTTGGGAAGTCATCACATTTTCCCTCCCATTGTTTGTTCACACAGTTTCTCCTATTTACAACTATTGAATAAAAATGAATAAAATTTTTCAGATTTGAATTATTATATTATTAAAGATATAAATGAGAAAATGAAAATTAATGTAATAAATCATAAATGAAATATATTCTTTACCTTATGAATTTATAGGTTTTAATATAAGTTATCCATGGTCTATTTACTCACATAAAATCATACGGGGATTTTTGTTGTATTAAAAATAGTTCATAAAGACCTTGTGAATTTACTAATGAAAATACGCTGGGAGTATCAAACTAGGGTTATAGTAAATTTTTCTATCATGTAACAGATGAATATCTAGTCTAACTCAATTTTCCATTTTTGATGTTATTACCCCTAGGTATATCTAGGGAAGAGCCACATCCACTTGTATTTTCCTGATAGGGATCTAATTTCATGGAAACAATATACTCTATAATTTAAAAATATTAGGGATTTATCATATGTTTAGTCTTATACCTAAGAAATTCACTATAGTTTTCTTGTCATAATCTCCATAAATAACTATACTTTCATTTGATACCGACCCCAATAACCCATATCCTTATAAATCATTATTTTATGATTTATTACATAATGATAAAATTTATACAACCCTAAAAGATCTTTATTCCTAGTTAATTTTGGTATGTAGGTATATATCATAACAAAATGAAAAATAAATACAATAACATTATTTAAAAACTCTATAACATGTTCTTATTTTCCATGGACTTCTTAAACCACATGAGATAAGTTGGGGACGTACATAAAAAACGGGCGAGTTTTAAAGAATATTAAGGTAATAAAAAAAGAATAACATAAGGTAATGTCGTAAATGTGATCCATGAGCCATATCAAGGTAACATAAGAGGGGTAAGAATCATTATTCTATATAATGAAGCACGATATAACATGATAACATAAAGAAAACTTAGGAATGTGGAAACAACATAAAAGATACCATCATAAACATATGACAAGAATAAACACCAAGAAATTATAACATAGTGTTCTTAGGATAACCCTCCACGCACTATACATGACATCCCATGAGATAAATACATTACCCAATGCATTGGAGGGCTATATAATTTCAGTCCCACCTGTCACATTCATATCATGTATATGTATAATTGTTCAACATAGATCATACAACATAATGATGTATTTAAAATAATATAACCCCCTATTATGGAGTTAATGTTACCTAAATTGAAATACCCAATAAAAAATGATATGTGAAACTTAGTGAACACCCTTGTGTGTAAATCGAGATGAGTATTGACTACACAAATGTTTGGCATGGAAAATCGAAGGATAATTCCGGCATTATTACTAGTGTACATAATGGTTTATATAAGGGGTTAGTGAGAGTTAAAGGGGTATCTCATTACATTGAAATTAAATGTATAGTAAGAGGTAGGTGTAAAAATATATCCCAATTTGAAAAATAGGAAATCAAAAGTCTTGACATAAATAAAGTGCTTGAATAAAGAGGAGTAGATCCCTTACCATGAAAGGTATGTTCTTAAAGATTGGGACGAGATTCCTTAGACAATGGGGACACCTTGGGAGGTCTCTAGATAAGTAAGTTTAGATAAACTTCACTCCTTAATAGTTTTAATGTATAGGAATGATATGTTGGATGGGTTTATATATCAAAAGATAGGAGAATTATTTATTAATTTCTAAACTTAGGCTTTAGACTATATACGATAAGGTAATGAAAACCAAAAAAACTTTCTATCGGTTTTGACAATAGTTTCCTCAAAGTAGGTTTGTTTTAAATATTTAAGATGTATAATAACCAATATCATTAAAATAAAACCCTTGGTGTGGTGTAAGTGAGTCATGTTTCTAATGAATTGATTTTAAAACCTTAAAATATAATACTGTTTTGGGAGGATTCATTATGAATTTATAAAATTAATAAAATAATATAAAAATAAAACTATTTTTAATGGGAAATATAATTTTGGTCAGGGATATTCTTTATAGAATTTTTTATATCACTTTTTTGGATTTTATGATGTCCTAATACATACTGTATAATTATATCAAATTAAAATTTTACCAAAAAATCCAACATTCTATGAAAATTATGAAAAATTAACCATTTGATAATTTTAACATGATTATTTAAATAATAATATTTATTTTATCATAATGATTCTATAAATATGGTAATTTACTATTTTAAATCAAAAATCCCCATTTATAGAAAAATAATGGTTTTTAACAATAATAATTTTCTGAACCTTATAAAAATTACATTTAAATTTATAAATATATTTTATAATTTATATTTTAATAAATATTATTTAATAATATTATTTTATTAAAATAAAATTTATTTAAAAAATTCTTGAAATCATCAAAAGAGTGTCCTGACAAAAACTATATATTTCCAAAAAAAATTGATTGGCATCTCATCACATAAAAATCAAAATTTTACCAAACTGATTAAATAATCATTTATAAATTAATAATAAGAAGGAATAAATATAATAATATTTTATTTAAATTATAATATAAAACTTCATAATCTTTGGTTTTATATACACAACACTTTATTACACCAGCAAATGTTCTAAGGGTATGGTGTGCGGTTGTGAGATTTTCTTGGCGTGGTGTGGTGAATATTGTTTTGGCCATGATCTCGGTGATCTTTAAATTTTCTCATAAATGGTAATGTTCATGATTTATTTGTTTAATATCATATTGGAATTGGTCAAGTGAAAATACCAAGGATTCAATGTCCCTGAGAAGCTCTAATAAATCGGTTTTATAGGGTACGATCCTATTATTTAAGGCCATCACTTCTTTTAATTGCGTCAACTGAAATTTGTTGTAAATAATAATATATATTAATCATAGATTCACTATATAATATATATTTTCAATGGTTATGGTAATTAATTATCATTTAAATATTATAGGATATAACTTATAACAGTCCAAAATGACCAAAGTAGTGATTGTATTTTCTATAACATCAATTATTAATAAGGAATTTACTCATTTATAAAGGGAATTTAATTTATAAAAGTTTTTCATTACACAAATATAAGGGGAATATCATGAGATAACATAGAGATATTAAATTCTATTAATATTCTATATGTAATATTCATTTGAAAGAGGCACTTTCAAGACCATGATTATCTAACCGTGAAAGTTATTCCAAAATAGGGAGCCCTTAGATTATCTTTGGTAAGACATTAAAGTTATACATGACACTAGATCAAACTTGGGTAGGTTATTCCAAATTATGGCCACTTTACATTGTCTTTTTTAAGTGTGTTATTATAATTTTACAAGGGTTTTACTTTTCAAAAAAAATACTTAGAGTTAGGATACTATAAGAATCAAATTGGGTTCATCCATATCTTGTATGGGACAAAGAATTTTCTAATAAACTATCCAAGAAGTATATATGATATAATTATGATAAAAAATTACATAAAAAACTATGTGGTGAGAGGAATTCAAAATTAGACTCATTTCAAAGTGAAATATGGATCTTGGACCACTAATGGATATAGTGAATTTAAAAGGGGTTATCATTTTAGAGGGAGATCATTTAGTATAAGTCTTTATTAAATATTTAATAAAACATGATACTCATTTGAAAAAAGATTATAATGTAGATAATTAAATCATCATCATCAAACTAAAATTTAAGATAAATCCTTGAAAAGATTAATTTAAGAATCACCTTGGACTTGTAGCTTATGAAAAGTTATTAAGAAAAAATATTATAAGTGTTAGATCAACGTCACTTCAAGTAACCCAATGTTGAAGTTGTTCAACTGGTGAATCTTGATTCTTATAGAAGTATTAAGTGATTCAATTAGACTTTCAAAGGAATTATATTGAAATTTATATAATGAATGTTACACCCCACTCATATACTCAATATGAATGAGTATGATAATGTTATTCAATATGATTTGATATTATAATGGTTTGGTGAGGTTTATGTTTTTATCTATGGATTATTATACTTCAAGGGTTATAAGAATAATAGTAGAAAATATACACCAGTTATAAATGTTATAGAACAAAATTCTAAAATCCTAAGAGATATATGATATAAACAATATTATTTACAAGTACTGTAATTGTACAAGAGACATGAAGGTGTAAAATAAATGATTTATAGAGTTTTATTTTGTTTTCCAAATAATTGATAAAATGAGTGGATATATTAATAACATGTATAATTTAATCTTGGACTAACTTGTAATAATTTGTGTATTTTATCTCATTTTTCTCTTGAGAAGTGTGTGTAAACAATTTTTGTTTTATAAAACGAGGTCGATAGTTTTAATACACATAATATATGATTGGTTCAATTATATAACAAGATTTAAGGAAGACTAAAAATGGATTTTTAGAGAATTCATCCTCATATCATTTATGGAATTTTACTAAAAATATTATTGAATACCAGAAATTTTTACTTGATATTTTAAAAAGGGTTATAATAGATGAAACCAGAATAATTTTTTTGGGTTTTAGTACTTTATAAAAATTAAAATCTGGTAAAAGATAAACATGGAAGAAGAAATTTTAGTTGAATAATTTCTATAAGGTTTCTATAAGAATATATTCAAGTCCATAGAAATCTTTGGTTTTTAGGGAGGATTAATAATTCAAAAAGATGGATTATTAAGACACTAAATGGAGTTTTAGGAAAATCCATGGAATTAATTTATTAGGTATATGTTTTTAAAAAATCTATTCATTAATTTTCAAGGGCGTGTTGTGCGAGATATACAATTTACATGTTTTGGTAAATATTCAAGAGTTAATGGTCAAGATAATAATTGATATAACTTTTTGTGTGTATAAAAATATGTAATATAAGAGTTGATACTCAAATATTTGATTGAAAATAAATTTTAAAGCTTATTTGAATCTATTTATAGGATATGAATCTTCATATCAATTCTCTTATATGATAAGATTAGTGTTTTTCTAGTAAATATCTATTTTTGAACAAAACTGGGATGATTTATTATACTTTCATGGATTCAAATTTATCAAATTCTATAATATACTTGAATGGTAGTTAAATATAAGTGTTTATCAAGTTATTCATTAAAACATGAAGGAATTTTATTCGAACACCCATTGGTGGCATATTTTGAATAATTATCTTATTTTCAAGAAATATTCTTTAAAAACATAGAGTAACAAATATGATATGCATACAAGGGTTTATTTGTTAAATATTCCAATTTATAGTATAAAAGTGTAACTTCTTAACACAAAAGTGTTTGTGTATCTTAACAAGGTAATATGAATGAGTATATTATAAAAGAAGCTACTCGGAGTAAATATAGACATAGTGAAGTTCAAAGTTTATAAATTAAGGATTATAATAGTTTATGATTAATGTTTTTTCACTTAATATACTAATTATTTCATGAAATTTTATGATAAAGAAAAATGTAAATAGTTATATTTAATAATCATGAATAGATAAAAATCACTATTTTTTATAGTATTGTACCAACAAAATTAAAAATTTAAATAATCTTGACATTATAAAAGAGTATTTGGTATGGAGGTAAATAGAAATTTGAAGAGTTATATTAGTTACAGAAAAAAGTAAAATTCAATTCATCTTAAAAGGGTTTAGAATATTCTAATAAATTAATAGTGTAAAAGTTACATTATTTAAAAAATTTAATGGGAATTTTTTTTGATGGAAAGTGTTTCAAGGGTGATGAATATGATCTTATAAATAGATCTAAGTAGAGAAAAATGTATAAATTAAAAAATTTGATTTGATGAAGTTAAGAAATTTTAATATTTTCAAGATGTTAAACAATAAGGAATATGATTCATAAATCTAACTATTATTCAAATTGTATGAATTTATATATTTTAATTATTAAAAATTTAGTGTGATGGTTTTATCATATGGTCATATAGAGATGTTATGGGAATTAAATTTGGATTTAATGAGTTAATAAAACACAAGTTAATAAAAATTCAATGTACAATGAAAATAAGCTGCTCTGGTAGTTAATTAAATATGATATGATAAATTGGTGGTTATGTTCAGTTTGTTAAATATTATAGAAAGGTTTTAAGCGCATGGAATGTATCATATTTAGAAAAATTTGGAGAGATCTTCATTTTATAATTCTTTTATTTTTGGTTGTATAAAAGTATATATACATATACATTTTGTGAAGTGCAATGATAGTTGATCTACTAAAGGATGACTTTTATTTATCACTAACTAGTTTTCATCATGGTGTATTATTGGTTATGATTAATTGTTAGAGTTTGAATGGGTGGGATTCTTGTATAGGGATATATATTATTCACATGAGGCACAAAAATTGGTTTTTGTTCCATAGATGGCCCAATATATATACCACATTGAGTGTCATACTGATGTATTTTTCTAGTAGGGGTGTATGGAACATATTTGAGTCCCTACTACCTATGGTTAGTGAGACACCTATCATAAGAACCTTCAAAATTTTTTACCCTACTAACATAAGTCTATATGTTTACATAGTTAATCATGGATTGGATTGGTATGTTGTTGATCATTTATTCAGTTGGATCTCAAATATATATGGGATTTTTTCTATTGTATAATGATTATAACATATGATACCATGATTGAGATATATTGTGTCATGTAATACCACTCCAAGAAAGCACACATGATGTACTTATCTATTCATATGAGTGACATATGATGCGATCATCTATGCAGATGAATGAAATTCAACATATTCATCGACCAAGTAAGTCTATACTCTGATAATCAAGAAGAAATGGGTAGAATATATGGGATTGAAATACTGTATGTCCCATGGTCACACAATATCTCGGAAAATAGTAATATATGAAAATTTAGGATTTCATATGATGCAAACTAGTGTACATAGGTATAAAGATACATGTATACTAGATCCTTTTATTGCTTGAGTAGTACTGATGCTTTGCAAGAGGACACCCTTTTGCGATTTCTATGAATCCGGAGATTATTATTTATTTTCAATTCTATAATTGAATATGGGGTAAAAATTATGGTTCACTTAATGGGGATTGAGTTTGACTCAAAGGGATACTCCAAATTTCTTTAGAGTTAATCTAAAAAAATTAGATCGGTATTCACAAGATATTTCATATTATGTGATGTGAGGTAAAGTTCATGATAACTTTAAAAAAGTGTTGTTAAAGATATATAAAAGGTGTTTTGGATTTTATTTCCCAATTTATTGCATATGATACAATATATGGTTGAATGACACAAGGTCTATTATAGGATTTAGTGAAAGTAGGTAATTGAAGGATTCATTCTGACCTAATTATTTTTTTTATATTTTACAGTAGGATGGAATTTTAAAAGGAAGCAAGGAAATTTGATTTTCATAAGGATTTAAGGACAAAAAATTTCCTGAATAAAACCTTAACCTGAACTATTATATCATGATAGATATTATTAAAATAACCATTTAGAAAGATGAATCATTTTAGTGGAGATGCATTCCTGTGATAAATTCTTGTACTAGACATAACATCTATTCAAGCGTTAAAAGTCATGAATAAATTAGAGAATTCCATTGGAGCATCCGATTGGATAGAATTATTTTTTTTCTGATTTTTATCAATTTTTTATTTGTTTTAATGATTCATAGAATCCCTAATTATCTACTGATAAGTTTATCATTTGTTTTCATAATGTTATGTACATTTATTCTTAAATATTATAATCTATTTGATGTATATATTTTAAATGAATTTATCTTATAAAAGTGAAAATAAATTCATTTTATGAATTTTCAAATTTATCTATTTATTAAGGAAATTTAACTTACACTAACATTTTATATTATGTGTTACATAATCGACGCATGAAGGAAATTATGTACTTTCACTAAAATCTAGATTCTATGATTAAGTATTTTATCTTACAGATTCTTAACATAAAATATTTTCCTACTGAGTAAGTAAATTACCTTATGAAGTAAATAAATAATCTTACGATGAAGTCAAGATTAGAAGTCAAATTCAGATAGATTCTCAAGGAATTCTTTTATCTTAAGAAAATTACCTTCATAATGGAATCGTCTCATAGAAGTTAAAGGGATTTGTAGAAGTCACTTGCATTATTATAGTAAGATATTATCCTATAAAATTGAGTTATCCTATAAAAACAACTACTCCAAGTTATTTAAATTACATAATTAAAAAGTAAAATATCTAAAGAATTTTTTCTTTTGAAGCTGTTCTATAAATTAACTTAAGATAATAGTAATATTAGTTGATTAACTTATGAAGATAAATATATATTTTAGATCAATGTGATTATACTCTTTCCATTTGTGTAGCCTATTTATATGTCAACTCAAGATTTTACATGCATTAGAAAATAATTTTTCTAAATAATAAAAGGGAGATTTGGAAAAAGTGAATTTTTTATATAAATGAAAAGATCTAATAAAAGATATTTTTTTCATATTTATCATAGAAATTTATACCATATTTGGAAAATAAATACACACACCATTAATAACCTATATCTTCAACTTATCAAAAGGATTATCCCCTCAACCATTGTGATTATCGAGTAATCTTGATATCAAATTCAAATGAGAAGATATAAATTGAAGAGTTTACTATGACATGGAAAATAAGGATTGTACAAAAGAAATAAATGATACATGTTTCATGTATCTCTTGAAAATAGAACACATGAAGATGATATATAGTTTTTGTGCTTATAATATTATATTTTGTAATAAAGTAAATTCTAGAGTTACACTTATAATATTACCATATTCTCTATACATTTCTTATTCTTCTATTAATAACTTCTTGCAATTATATGCTATTTTTTTTTCTAAATTCCATTTATCCACCTCTGATTCTATCGTCACTCATGGTAATTGAGTGTTATAAGGACGTGGATAGGTTTTTTAAGGGGGGGCCTAATTAAAATATATTATACCTTTGTAAAAAGTAACATCTTCTTTCACTTAGCTAGGAAAACCTAGTAAAATGGGCTGGTATAATGATAATAAACAAACTCATGGAGTAATGTGTTGGTGTAGTGGAATAGGGTATATTTATTCCTTGAACCACTATAGATGTATTTTTCTTGAACTTTTCATCTTTTTATTTATTTTACACTCCTTGTGTTGGGACAAAGTTGGTTCTAATATTTTTTTAGATGCTAGAAGAAGTGTTTGTTGTTTGTTTGGTATTTTTTTCATTATGTAAAATCAATTCAATTTTTAATTATTAGTGATCAGATGAAATAAGTACCAAACCCAGATAATCAAACACAAATTTCTTAATAAAGTCCATTAGTTTTTGTTTTATATCCTATATATGTTTTCTATATTAAGTTTTTTTCAGATTCACATTATGCCCAGATTGAAGCTTTTGATCAGAATTAGTTGGTGTTATAAAGTCTAAATGTATTTTTAGATGTTCAACATTAAATTTGATGAAGATTTTTTATTCTATAAGTTATATTATATCATAATATATATAGAAACTTTTGATCAAATATTTTTTTAAAAAGGGTGAGAATATGTGTTTGGTATATTTAGTCAGACGATGCGATACCAATCTTAATGATCCAAATATCACAAAAATTCATGATACAATAAAAATTTTGTAGAAGAAAAGAGAATACGAATTTGAATTCATCCTATAATATATCATTGGTGTGAGTTATATCATATGCTTAAGTTGTTAGGTGTAAGAGTAGTTCGAATTAGATGAAGTCGGAGTTTTTTCTGAAGTGTCGATCAACCGATCCATCGGATGGTCTAATCCATCAAACAACCCGATTCTTTGAATGAATCATTAGTTACTGAGGATATTAAATAATTTATTGTTGATGTTGATACATTGGAAATTTTTTTCCACCAATTAACTAGATGAGTTACAATGTTGATCAATAATATGAGGTAATGACATTGATCTATCAGAAAAATTTTGGGTATCTTTTTGATATCAGATGAAGAATTTCTATCAATGGAAGATCAGAATTTTTTTATGAGAAAATGCAAAGAGTTATTTGACACCAATTATTTATTTAGAGTTGTAAGGACTGATAAAAGAAATGAGCTCTAGAGACCAATCATCTAGATGATGATCCACAATGTAGTCGACCATTTTCATCAAAGAATCGTAGAATGATCTTAGAATAAAATTTTCATTTTTAATTTCCATATGTAACATGAAAAAAGATCTAATTTTTATTAAGGTTGTTTGGGAAAAATTCAATTTTATGGTTAATTGGACCACATATACATGTATAAAACTGATGTAAAATAATAATAGTAACCAAAAAATTAATATTTTTTTTATAAATTTCAAGGCTTGATTAAATTTATAGTGTGACCAAACATTATTTTTAGTAAGATCAATAAATCAACCTTTAGTTTTCACTTCATTTAATAAATGTCTCATATATCTAAAACTAGTTCTCTATGGAAGTTAAATTTTATTGATATAAATATAATACATTAAGTAAAAACACTATTATTTTATCCTAAGTGATATAAAATTGTTTTATTGACCATAAATGTGAGGAATTATGGAACATTTAATACTATTGAATCATTAATTCCATCCAAAATATTTTTTATATCATCCATAACATTGGATATAGTTCCCCAAAAGACTTTATATTTCAATGATTGATCATTAAACGTAGATAAAATAACATTACGTATGAAATTTTTTTATATTTGAAGTTTTAATGGGTCAAATAGGTGTATAAATTTATTTTTTTTATCTCATTCATGAGGGATTGATTTTATATTTTCTAAATGGATAATTTTTTCTGGGGGAATAGACTTTAGGGAATAAATTTGATAAAGAATACATTTTATTATGTAATAAATTTTACATGGATAACTTTATATAGGTATGTTAATTTTGGTATTTTATTTGAATTATATAGTTAAGGTAAAGTGACTTGATTTAATTGATTGTGGCATGAGGGATTATTTATCTTTAATAAGGGTTTTGACATGGGTTATGGTAAAGAGAGTTAAGGAATGTTTTAAAGGAATAATTAATCTGGGTGGAATTAATTGGGATTTTACATAGAGAATAAGGGAAATTAATTAGTGGACATTGAATCATAAATGAATTCTTAATGGTGGATTAATAAGAGTTAGTTGGATAGACTATAAATACCATAATATAATGAATTCTATTGTATTGTTTTGAGATACCTCTATAGATGTCAAGGAACTATTTGAACATGAATTTCATGGTTGGTGGATGGTGATTGGAAGTTAGAGAATTTTGATGAAAAAATAAGTACTTGGAAACTCACCTTAGGGGATCATCTATTTGAGTGTTTATGAGGATTTGTGGAAGAATTGTATAGGTAAATGGATTTTATACATTTTATATAATGATTAATTCATTTGTGTTTCATTGATTTATTATGAACATGGAATTAATTGGATAATAGAATATTTATTTATGAACATTTATTTTATTTATAAATAAATTGGTGATAAATATTTTCTATAAAATGAAAAGTCAAGAGTTAATTTCAATTAAATGGATTATAAACACAATTATTCAAACATGGAATAATGTTAGTGTGTGCATCTAGAAAATGGGTTTGGTGAAAATATGGTATTTTTTCTGTAAATATATAATTTATTATATGTTCTTGTAATAATTAACCTTATGGAAAACATGATTTTTTTTATTAACATTAGGAAAATGGAAAATTGTTAATGCTGTAGGGGAAATGGAGATTTTATAATGAATTTGAGAAAACATGGATTTTCCAATGGTCTTGGAAAAATATATATTTCTACTGGTGATATGAAAATAATTATTTTCAATATAATCTTGGGATAAAATCATTTTTCAAATATATTTTATGAAAGTAATGATTTTAAAGGGATTAAAGAAAAAAATAAGGTCTCTCTAATTTGAAAGTATTGGAGAATAAAACATTTTGTTAATGTGCATAAATATTTGGATTAATTTTATAGTATTTACTTTGATTTTTTTTGAGAAATGGTTTTAATATCATAAATTTTTATATGTATATTTTGATATGGTTTTTGACGAATGAGTGTTTTAGATAAAACAATTTTTTATCATCATCGATTTTCATTTCATAATGGTTTTGGTTATGTACAGATATTTATTAGATCCTTAGGAAATCATATTGGGATTATACTCACCCCATACATCTATAATTCAATATTATTTTAGGAACGATTGGTTGTAATATACGAAAATATATAGATCCCCTTCATAGATATGGCGGGAGGATTTAGTATCAGTGATCACTTGTTTGAGGGTTGTAAAACATTTTTTACCATTATTAAATTTGAATGTTTTAAATAAAAATGTATTTACATCTCACATGCATAGTTACTCATTCTAGTTTAATTATTTAAGGGGAAATAAATTCTTTTATGTAATTTTATCATTCTAAACTAGTGTCTTTCCTCTGGTGATTGGAGGTATTTACTTAAGGCCACTTGTTGATCTAGTATGGGTCTTGGATTCAAGATCTCGAGTCAGGTCAAAACAAAAAGTCATAATGTAGTTCAAACTAACTCATTACACACTCCTTTTCATGTCATTGTGAGTATTTAATTATCAAAATTTATTTTTATATCACCTTTTATGATGTAGTGATTATATGTAACTCTATTTTTATCATAATTTATATTCTATGTGGATTCATTAATTATTTGAAAAAGAAATTTTAAGATGATGACATTAGAATTATCTTCAATACCATTTATATGATTCTAGGATGAGTTTAATGAATAACTAAATAAAGATTCATTGTTTTATTATTTATTATATGAATTTATTTTAAAAAAATTACAAAAAACAGTCATGTGATGTTATTTTGAAACCAATTCTAACAAATTTTTTGGAAAAAATAAAGTGTAAATTTAAATGAAGACATTAACCAGAATATGGAACTAATTAAATAGATTATTTTTTCTATTTTAATTAATCAATGAGCCATTTATTTTTTAGAATAAATTAATACTATAATTTTTTTAATTTAATACTTAATATATTTTATATAATGAACACATAGTCAAAAGAAATATTTGTATTATTATTTTAGAAAGTATTTAATCAATTCAAATACTGGAATTAATTAAACAAGATATGAAAATAATTCCTTCATTGAGATATGATTTAGAAACTATGATAAACTTTTAATTGAATCAAGTATTGAGATTGAATTAATTAATCCTTGTGAGAATTCAAGGATTGATTAGATTTTTTATAAGGAATATAAGTGATTTTGGTTTTTATTGTTGTATAATAACATAGATTAAAAAAATATATCATCAATTTTGTTATGCTCCATGGGGTTTTTTAACAAGTTATAAGAATTTTTTATCAACCAAGTAATTGAGATGATGATCATAGAGCGATGATATTATTGTGATATAAAGTTGTGATAGTGTTCATGATGATTAATAATATGAAAGAACATGTGGAAACATTACAAAAACCAGTATAGGATTCATGATTTTATATAAATGATTATGGATACACATGGATATTAAGATCATTCAATTCAGTGGAAGAAAAAAATTACAAATTCATTAAATGTGTCTAATGTTCATTATGAAGTTGGAATAAATATTTTAGTTTTTTGAGGTATGATGGAAGTTATGGGTGACAATAGGACACATATTAATTTCAAGAAATATTTCATTGTTATATTTTATTAGTAAAGATATGTGAAATGTGTTGGATTTGGTTCCCTAAAACAAAATTCTATGTACTTTATTATAACTTATATTCAAGGTTTTTGAATATCAATAAACTTCTTATCACATCAGTATTATTCTTCTGTGTAACATTTCATGTGATAATGTCCCAAGAGTAGCTATCCACTAAAAGGCCATAGTAGTTCCCCGCTATGATGATAAACCAAAAGTGATATGACACTATTCTTAGATATATTTTATATAGACAGTTGATATCAATTGATAGATACAAATGATATAGGCTATCAGTGGTGGAGACTCAAAGGACTTTGACGCACCTTTTTATGGTGTATTCCCTTAGTGATATCCAGTAAGATTTTATAAGAATGAGACCCGATAGTAGGAAATCCACAATTATAAGTGTCATTGGATGTTCCTAATTTTGGATGTGTGTATTGGTCTTTCATCTTTAAAATTATTATTAATGGATATTATGAGTCATGTACTTTGATGTATTAATGAAAATCATGAAGATATATGTTTGCGGTGTGTCATGTGTAATATTGCATTAATGAATAATGTGAGAAAGGATTTATCCCTTCTATTCACTAATAGAATTTGATATCTTGAAACCTTTGATGGAAATGATATATCCTAATTAAATCCCTATCCATGGTTTTCTATAGGCAAGTTCTAATTTTGGAAAGTCAAATAAAGAGATATCGAGGATATAGGTTGATGGCACTCTCATGTAACCTTCTCGATTAGAGATATTATGAAAAATGGATTATATAACATGATAAACATTTGTATGAGGTAATATGTTGTTGTGGAATTAACTTCTTTCTCTATGGGTTCCTTGGTGTGTTTTTATACACTAACCATGGAATTTAGGCTGCTCTGCCTAATTCCACTAAGAAAGAGGCCTAGAGGGTCACACACTAAGTGTATCCAAAATCTTAGTTAAATAATTTATTGTTTTAAAAGTTGAATAAATATTATTCTTGGTCATGGTTTTCTAGTTATTCATGTATGCCTGATTGCATTTATTCCATCACTATTTATTCGAGAGAATATATTATGGGAAGAATAATTAATAAATACTGATGAGGATTGGCATACTAAGATTAATGGTCTAGTGAGAAATAATAATATTTAATATTATTTTATTAAATAATATTTAATGATAACTTGAATGTTAAGAACTTGTTAGGAAATAAAAGTATTGCTGTTATTATTTGACATGGGGGTTTCTCTAGGATTAATGAAATAATTAATGGCACTTGTGCATATTATTTTATTATTACCCCAGTGAAATAAATACCCAGTTATATTATTCTATTATTATCCAAGGGAAAGATGAAAAACAACTATTCTTTTGTGCACTAAATTTTGAGAAAACGTCTCAAGCCTTGAGAGTTCTTCCCTCTCCAAGAATGCTCTCAAGAGCGAGATCGATCCTCCTCCACCAGATCAAAGATAACACTTTGGAAGCAGTTATCAATGCAATCAAAGGCAGATGCCACAAGAAAAAGTATGTTCTATGATAGCACATGAATACTCCTTTGATGAAGTCTAAATATTCATGGTGTATGTGTGTATCACTTCTTGAGGATATCTACCCTTGATCTCTATAATGCAATGAAGGTGCACTATGGAAATGTGGTCAGACACATCGACAAATAAATAATAAACCTTGGAGGTAATTATTATTAAATTAAATTATTTATAAAAAAATATATATTGATCCTCTCTCATGGTTCTATTTTTATATTTCTTTATATTATTTCTTTGATTCGATTCTGTGGATCATAATGGTCATCATTACATAGATCTCAGATTGTTAATTGATTATGAAAAAAAATCAAAGTTGGGCACCGGACCTCCCACACTTCTGCTGCACCAGGAACCTACAAGTGGTAGAAAAGTGTGGTTATTATTGTTTATAATTATTTCATAATAATTGGTGGTTTTTGAATTTATAATTTAATTTTTTAAATTCATGTTTAATCATTCTTTTTAATCTGAGTAAAGAGATCTATTTATTACTCTATCATTTCTCAAAGATCTAAAAAAATGATTAATTTTATGATTGAAATCATATCAAGGATCTCATCTGAAGGTGCTAAGGATTCTGTTCAGGTAACACAACAGTACACACCATGTATTTAGAATTACACATCATGTAGTTATGTTCAATTCCTGAGGAGTAGTTCATAAATTACTCAAACCATGTGCATTAAAGACTTGTGGGGTAGTTATTTATTACACCTAATATTGACCAAGACAGGCTGGAGCATGGTTAGAGAGACTACATGCTGTGTTGACCAATGGAAATGGTGTGTAGTTCCTTTCGGGACAGGGCCAAGATGTGTATATGATATATGGCTTAACTAACCGATAAGCATGTAACATAGATTCAACACAACATCTAGCCCACTGGACACATTGTGTACTATAAAAATTCTGAAGTACACCTCACATGCTGTGTCCCTATTCATGTACATCAGATAGATGGTGAAGGTAGTACATGAATCATAGATCAGATCTATATGTCGTGTACTATTACCAAATTATACAGAATTAAAACTTTAATATCTGCATAATGTTCATATATATATATATATATATATATATCTTGTATAAGTTTTATTAAAGTTATTATTCTACGTGCATTAAAGTGTGATACTTTACCTAATAGTCATGTAATTTGGGTAATAATCTGTGAAGTACACATCATGAATGTACATTATAATTCATTCATGCTATATTTGACAAATAATAAAGTGCATAAAAGTATAATACATGTTGAGTAGATTTGGATGGCTATTCACCTGGTTATGTCCAAGGTATAGTTATGTATATGGTTAATTTTAAATGAATTTTAAATTGTTTAAAATTATAATGGATGAGAATCTCAAGGAAAATCAAAAAATGATTAAGATAAAAAGATTTATTAATTAAATATAATAATTAATCAATTGGAGCATGATTGATATTAAATAAAAATGATTAAATAAGTGAATGCTAGTTTATTTAAATGTGCAATTCATTGCATGCATGTGGATGATCATAAGATAGACCAGACCATTGTATGTGATTGGTTATATATTAATTTATTAATAAATTAAATTTTTGTCCAAATTTCTTTCTCTCCTAATTAATATGTATTTTCGGCCTGCCCATGGTTTCTTTTATGTAAACCCTTTTACCCCTCACCTGCATGTGAGTTAAATAATATGTAATGGATGGAGCTCCCTAACTACTACTGGTAGATCAAGTTAGGATCTACGGAGAAACCAATCAAATGAGATTCAAATGTGGAAAGGTGGAATGATTTAAACACTAACCATAAATTGTTCAATGTGTTTCTTTCCTAGGTTATTAGTTAGGTTATAAACTACTAGATAAACTAACTTTTAGAACAAGCTCATGATCATACCCTTTATTTTATTTTTTTCAGTTACATAGTTATTTTCTATGGATGTTTTGTCATGACCACATAATTAATGAATTAACAAGAATATAAGATGGAACAAAAATAAATTGTCTTAAGCGTAAATATTATAGAAAACATGGTTAATCACTTAATCATTTCCCACCTAATATTAAAAATCATTTGAAAAGACAACAATTGGAAATTTATACATAAAAGGTAAAATCCCTCAATAAAATATTAAGTCGGTATAGCCTTCCATTCTTAGGTTAGAATCAAACCACAGTTCAATGTGCTCGACTATCCAAATTTGGGGTGCTTTCAATTAACGGGGAAATATAAATTGAGTTTTAGGGTTGAATTAACTTGGTTGACATCATGGGTTGACTTCTAAAGTAGGACTTGGTGTAACTGAGAGGAAAATGTTAATAAAATCTAAATTAACGATTCCAGGATTGGGGATTCCACTCAATAGATCAAGTAACAATGAGTTAATGTATTTGGTATTTGGAATACCTACATAAAACCATTCAAGTTTCTTGACTAGAAAAATTAGATGTGATAAGAATGGAATATGGATCCATTCTACTAGAATATCTAAGCAACAGGATATTCTGAAGTCAATGGTGAGGGATAATGGGTTTTGAAAATATAGTGGTAGAAAAATAAATATAATTTATTTATTTTTCTAAATTTTATTAGATAAAGTACTAAAATTATTCTAATATTATTTTTGGAAAAAATATTAAAAAATTATAACAAATCACTATGATCTATAATTTAGATGGAAAACCTTGTCATCGGCACTAATTTCTAGGAGTGGAAAAGGCACATATAATTCATCCTTCTCCATGAAAGGAAACTGTATGTGCTAGAAGAACCATTACCATTGGCACCTAGAAATAAGGCAGGTGATGAAGAGATCTCTATATATGAGAAACATCTGAATGATGCTACATATATTTAGTGTTTCATGCTATCATCCATTTCCAATGATCTCTTGAATCAACATGAGGAAATGAATGTTTATAGAATGATTTATCACCTTTGGGATCTCTATCAAGAGAAGGTGTGACAAGATAGGTATGAGATCTCCAATTCTTTGTTCACAACTAATCTTGGGGAGTATGCGCCAGCTGGGCCTCATGTAGTCAAGCTTATCAAAAACATTGAGCATCTGGATATCTTTTGGAGTAAATTCCTGAATTATTTGAATACATATACCATACTTTATTCACTACCCAAGGCCTTCACTAGTTGTATTATGAATTATAATATGATAAATAATGAGAAGAGTCTATTGAAACATCTGACCCTAATTTACTAAGTGGATAAGGTCATGGGGCATGAGAAACCCATAGTCCTCATAGTGAATAGGAAGAAGAAGGATAAGGAAAAGGGCCCTAAGATTTATAAATAATATAAATCCCTCAAGAACCATCCAACCAAGAATAATAATATCCAAAGGTAGGGAAAGGAAAAGGAAGAAGTATGTTTTGCATGTGGAAAGTCAGGCCATTGGAAGAGAAATTGATCTTAGATTCAAGGGGAAGCCAAAGGTGAGTTCATTATCCACTGAAATATTTCCATTTCTATAAATTGGGTATTAGATATGTATTTTGGTTCTCATATCTTTATCCAAAAGCAGGCACCAAGTAGATTTTGGAAATTTTCCAGAGGAGAGGTGGATCTGTGAGCTGCAAATGGTGCAAGGCTAGCTGCTCTTCCCATTGGTGAGTACCACCTTTTGTTGCCATGTAGGATGATTTTGGTTTTACATGACTGTTATTATTTACCAACTATCACAAAGAATATAATTTCTATATCAATTTTATATACATATGGGTTTATTTCCATGTTTATAAACAAAAGTTTTTTATTTTATAATGACAACATATGTTATAGTATGCCACATATAAATTATGGTATGTATGAATTAAATTACAAAACCCAAGTGTTGGAAATTGATAAAGAATCACGTTCACGTGAAACATATAACACCCAGATTTGGAATCACATAACTTTGGAATCACATTCTTGTTCATATAAACGAGAAGAGTTTGACAAATCTCTATCAAGATTGTTATTTCAACTCTTCTGAGCTAAAATCACATGATTGATGTCACAGTAGTTTACAAGGTAAAATGACCAAACCACCATTTGGTGGACTAGGTGAAAGGACCAAAAACTTCTAGGATTGGTACAAAATGAAGTGTGTGGACCATTTCTAGAAGAATCTAGGGGTGGATATTCTAACTTCATAAATTTTACTGATGACTTGAGTAGATATGGCTATATTTACTTCATGAGGTATAATTCTGAGTCCTTTGAGAAATTCATGGAATTAAAGAATGAATTAGAGAATTATATTGGTAATAAGATTAAGAAGAATAGATCAGATCTTGGTAGAGAACATCTTAACCTATATTTCATCAACTTTATACACGAGTTTTGGATTTTAACTCCACTAACTCCACCTTATACACCTTAGTGGAATGGTGTATGTGAATGAAGAAACTGTACCTTATTGGACATGGTAAGTTCGATGATGATTCATGAAGATATTTTTTTATCCTTTTGTGAATATGCATTAAAAAATATGAAATTCACATTAAAATGAGTGCCAACGAAGGTGGAAATGGAATTCCATTCATAAAATGGAGTGGAAATAAAACTGTTTCGTCACATACAAGTGTATGGGGATGCAAGGTGTTTGTTAAGGATTTCTCGGGAAAAAACTAGCACCCTGGGGAACAAAGTGTATAATTATAGGGTATCCTATGGAATAAATGGATACTATATATACAAACCCTCAGACAAGAAATTGATTGTCGCCAGAAAATCCATATTTCTTGAGAGGGATAACATTCTAAAAAAGGATATTGGTAGAAAGAATTACTTTGATGAAGTTGATGCTCAAGATACACATGATTTGGTACAGGAACAAGTTCTACAGGTACCCATAGAAGAAGTAGTTCCTAAAACACAAGTACTATATAGAAGTGTAAGAGAGTTCAGGGAACCAGAGAGATGATTTTCTAGTCACTATGGATGGAGACTCATTATTGTTGGACAATGATGAACATATCTCACTTAAGGAGGTAGCAAAGATCTCAGAATCTATAATATGGCAAGAAGCTATGAATTATGATATGAATTCCATTTATCAGGAAAAATATCGGGCTCTGGTCAATGTTCTAGTTGATGTAAAACCTATTATGTGTAAATGGGTAATCAAATGGAAACTGGACTTGGAAGGTAAAGTAATTACATATAAATCCAGGATAGTGGCTAATGGTTTTAAATAGTGTCAAGGAATTGAGTATAATGAACCCTTTTCACCACTTTCCATGTTTATATCCATCCAAATCATAAATTCCATAACAACTTACCATCGCTATGAGATTCAGAAAATAGATGTCAAAACATCTTTCCTTAACGATAACCTTTAAGAAAATGTCTATTTGACACAACGAAAAGGTTTTGTGACCCCAGGTGATGCCAAAATATTTTTTATTTTGTCTAGATCCATTTATGTATTGAACCAAGAATCTAGGACATGGAACATTAAACTTGATAAATCCATGATATAATTTGGTTTCATTGAAAACGAATGTGATTCATGTGTTTACAAAAGGTTGAGTGGGAATGTGGTCATTATCTTAGTTGTATATGTTGATGACATATTACTTATTGGAAATAACATACACGTCTTACCATCAGATAAGGACTAGTTGAGTATGTTCTTATCCATGAAAGGATTAAGCAAATCAATCTACATTCTAGAGATCAATCTCATTCTTGATAGATCCAAGAGGCTTCTTGTACTAAGTCAAAGTACATATATTGACCAAATATTAAAGAGATTTAGTATGGAACAATCCAAGAGGGGATTGGTTCTAGTGTCACATGGCTTACATATTTAAAAGAAAATGTGTCCCCATACATAACAAGAGAAAGTGGGAATGTGAAAGATCTCATACACTTTATAGATAGAATCAATTATGTATCCCATGCTATGTACTAGAATTGATGTTGCCTATCCACTGAGCATGGTAGATAGATATCAATAAGATCCAAGAGAATAGAATTGAACTGCTATTAATGTTATCCTCAAGTATCTGATAAGAACTAAGGATATATTCCTAGTGTATGGAGGAGATGAAGAGATTTTTATGAGAGGGTATGTTGATACTAATTTTTAGATAGATCAAAATGATATGAAGTCACAATCAGGATATGTTTTCTATCTCAACTGAGGATCTGTGAGATGGAAGAGTTCAAAGGAGCCGATTATCATTGATTATACAACAGATTTTCTGTATATATGGAATTCTGATGTAGCCAAGGAAGCTGTTTGGATTCAGATATTTTTATAGAATCTTGATGTGGTTCCTATAAGTAAGGATCATACCACTTTTTATTGTGATAATACTGTATCAGTGACTCTTGTAAAAGATCCAAGGTCACATCAAAGAAAAAAGAACAAACTCCAAAAGTTTTAACTCTTGAGGGATCTTCATCAGAGGGGTGAAGTTAAAGTAATATCATTATAGATGGAAGAGAACATGGAATCCCCTTTAACTAATGGCTCATCTCATTATAAGAATGAGTTTCATGTGAGAGCTAGCAGAATGAAGGTTGTTAGAAGTAGGCTTTATTTCAAGTGGGAGTGAGTTAGACTTAGTTCCCTAGAACCATATTCTATATACTTTATGATAACTTATATTCATGGTTTTTGAATATCAATAAAATTATTATCACATCATGATTATTCTTCTGCATGACATTGCATGTGATAATGTCCCAAGAGTAGTTGTAACACTAAAAGGACATAGAAGTTCCTTGCTATGATGAGAACCTGGAAGTTCTATGACACTATTCTTAGATATATGTTCTATTGTAGGATGATATCATTTGAGGGAAACTAATGATATAGGATATCAGGGGTGGAGACTCATAATATTTTGAGGCACCTTCTCATGGTGTATGAATTTGGTGATATCCAGTAGGATATTATGAGAACGAGACTCGACAATATGAAATCCATATTTATAACTGTCATTGGATGTTAATATCTTTGGATGTGTGTATTGGTCCTTAGACTTTAAGATTATTATTAATTGATATTATGAGTCATGTACATTGATGTATTGATGAAAACTATGACAACAGATGTTTGTGGAGAGGTAGGATACGTTGGGTGCAACACGAGTAATATTGTATTAATGAATAATGTGATAAATGATTTATCCCTTATGTTAACCAACAAAAATTAATATCATAGAACCTTTAATGGAAATAATATAGCCTAATTAAATCCATGTCCATGGTGTTCTATAGGCATGTTCTAATTTCAGAATGTCAAAGAAAGAGATATCGATCATATATATTGATGGGACTAGTTTGGAACCTGCTCAATTATAGATATTGTGATAAAGGGATTTTATTACATGATAAATGGATACATGAGGTTACATGTAGTTTTATAATTAACTTATTTTTCTATTGGTGACTTGGAATATTTTTAGATGATATCCTTGGACTTTAGGCTACTCTAACTAATTTCACTCAGAAAGAGGCCCAGAGGGTCACACACTAAGTGTATCTAGGATCTCAGTTAAATAATTTATTATTTAACAAGCTGAATCAATATTATTCTGGGTTGTGGTTTTATAATTATTCATTTATACCTGATCAAATTTATTCTGTCACTTGTTATTCCATAGAATATATTGTGGGCCGAATAATTAATAAATATGAAGGAGGATTCGTGGACCTAGATTAATGTTCATGTGAGAAATAATAATACTGATTATAATTTGATTAAATATTCTCAAGTTAAGTTCATGTCAGGAAATAACAATATTTCTATTATTATTTAACAAGGGGGTTTCACTAGGATTAATGAGATAATTAAAGGCACTTGTGCAGATTATTTTATTATTACCCTAGTGAAATAAACACCCAATTATATTATTCTTTTATTATCCAAGGGCAAACTAAGATATTCCTATTGGATTGTGGATAAAATTTTGAGAAAGCCTCTTGAGCCTAGAGAGTTATTCCCTCTCCAAGAATGCACTCAAGAATTAGAGAGATCCTCCTCCATCAGATTAAGGAGATCTCTTTAGAATTGGGTCTCAAGGAGATCGAAGGCAGATGGTGAAAGAACAAGGATCTTCTGTGATATCACTCAGAGACACCTTTTGTGATGTCCAAATATTAGTGGATCATGTGTGGATGACTGCTAGAGGATATCTACCCTTGAAGTCTACAATGAAATATAGGTGCATTGTATATTTGTGGTCGGACACATCAACGAATAAATAATAATCCATAGAAGTAATTGTTATTAAATTAAATTAATTATAAAAAATATATTTTCATCCTCTATCTTGGTTTCGGGTATCTATTCCTTTTTATTATTTCTTTGATTCAATTCCATGGATCATGACGTTTATCATCACATAGATCCCTGATTGTTCATTGAATATGGATAAAATAAAAGTTGGGCATCGACCCTCCCCTACTTCCGATGTGCCTGAATCCTACATAATGAAGACTATGACCTATATAGATTTGAGTCTATAATTAGATATTTAAAATAGTGTATAAAGTAATAATATGAATTTTTTCCAATATAAGTGAATTTATGTTTGATGATTGTCAAACTAACATTGGAAATAAAGTGAATTTCTACATATAAAAACATCATGGAAATTTATATTAATGTTGGATTTCAAGTGACTCTATCATAAAACAATATATGATCTTTGTTCTATATAAAGGGTTCCATGAAACTGGAGGTTTAGTGTATGTTTTTCTATGAATAGATATATCTCTATGATTTTTTTTGTGAAAAATGCTTAATACTTATCTAGGGATGAAATACACAACTCTTTTTTTTGTACCTGGAAAGGAAGTAAAGTGTTGGTGATAGTAAAAGGAAAGTAGGGATTGTATCAGAATCCCAGATGGAAGTAGCGATCTAGCTCATGTGATGACACATATGTGGCATGTTCCATGAATATTGGAATACATAGATTAAAGGGTGTGACTCAATCATTAGTCACAACTAGAGTAAACAACATATTGTGTTCCATTTTATTTTTTTAGGTCTACCCTATTGTTAGAGATTGATTGAACAATATATTGAAAGTCATATGATAATGATGAATTAATTGAATCAAATCAGAATAATCTATTACACATGGAATGAGTGAGTCATGTAGTTAACTTGATAAAATTTTTTTAGCCTTTATGGATGATAATGGGTATATGCCACACATAAATTCTGAGGGGTAAAAACTAGAAGAGAGTAAAATAACATTGTATGAAATATTTTTCTATAAAGTAAAATTACACAAATAAATGAAACAAGTATCTTACATGAACCATGATAGAATAATAAATAATCAAGATCTTTTCTATTAGTGTATACCATTTTAAGAAGAATATTTATATCGGTATGTGAGTTGAGTTATATGTGTAAGGAATATAAAATACTCTACACATAGGCATAAAATTTATTGTTGATGAATTTTAATATAAATCCACATTGTAAATGTGATTTGGTAATAATAATGAAGGTCAAGTTATTTTTATAGAAATACACCCATAAAGATAACTCATTGGTCATCAAATTTATTTCCATGGAGAAGTTTATATTTTTTATATCCAAGACTCACATGAGTGAGAAGTATGATATATAAGTTTTATCCCAAATATTCTTATTAAGTCAATCAATAAGTGTGTAAAGAAGAATCCAGGAAGTTTTATTTCAAATTTGTGCACATGTATATTAGTGGATAAAGTTAACCGAGTTGAATTTTTGAAGAAGGAATCCATGAGGAGATAAATTATAGAATTGTATAAGGGATATATATAATATTATACCAACTATATATTAATAAAAATTTTCTTAAATGATTCAGACATCATAAGTGGGAATGACCCACATAGGGAGTGCCTCTTTATTGGGCAGTGAGAAAAAAAACCCTTATAGGGCAGTGATTTGAAAATAGGATTGATTACACAAAATCAATATATGATTTGTTAGGTTTTTTATTACTAGTGTTTTATTTCAATGATCTTTCCACATCCCTTGTATTATCCCCATGTGGGGTTGAAAACAGTAAAAAAAATTGTACTCTAAATACTTATCAGTTTTTAAAGGTGGATTTGTGTACTGAACTGGCACTAGTATACATAACCCATCATTCAATCCAGAAAAAAATATATACCATGGAGTGTTATATATTTTTATTTGATGGAAATTAGTTCCAAGGAATTAAAAAAATAAATGGGAGTAATTTCTCCCTTTTAAATCAAATAACCAAAAGGCAGTTTCCACCTAGAAATAAGGCACGAATCATTCATATATCGAGTGTCAATCCCTTGAATAATATATTTAAAAAGTAAAGGAAAAATAAAATCATATAATAGTAGGAAAAAATAATAGGATAAACTGAATTAACCAACCTATACTATGAAAAAATTAAATAAAGAGATAATGAACTCATAATTAAAAAATAATCACCAAAATAAGTCAAGGCCAATATGGCTGATACGACACCCATGTCAAAATAAAATTCTCAGAGGAATTATAAACAAATATACATAAGAAACTACACATGTGACCCCTGAAGACCTATAGATATCAAGATAAGAATGAAAAAAAATCCATAAGGAGGACCACCATGATAAATGGTTCTATTTACTTTAATATAATCCTGAAGAAAATTCTATATACACCCAGTGAAAAGTGAAAGGTGTGAGGAAAATACCAATAAGAAAACACTATAAATCTATGTAATATATTTTTCATTTCAAATCGTTAGTGCTAGTTAAAAAAATTTCCTTTTTAATAACCACATTATTTCATAAGAATTATGTTTTGGAAGAAATTTTATAAATCATTTTGTTTTCTATAAATAATACAAGTTCTATAAACCATCACGAACAAGCCCTAAATAAAGTATAGTTGAGGGAAACATGGAATAATAACATCATGATATTCAAATAATGAAAACTAAGGAATAAAACATCAGTTATACAAATAAGTACAATATATATACATAGAGTTCCAACTGTAGTCCAAATGTTTTCTAGGAATTACTTAGGAAACACTAGCCAAAATACGTGAACAAACTTTCCTAACACATCTCATTGTAATATTGGGTCCTAAGAATCTATACATTTCAATTCCAAGATACTCAGTCTATGTTCACTAGCTAGTGAAAAATATACATTATGTAAAATCTCATCCATGTCAATCATTCACACCCAAATTCTCTCATATTCTACACTATACAAAAAACTCAAAAGGATAAGTATAAATAACCCTTTAAACACATAATAAAAAAATTTTATTTTCACATATATCATACTAAATAATTTTTCTACCTAAAAATCAATTCAAAATCATTTTCAAAAAATAACCCCTTTTAGTCATTTTATTAGACCTTTAGAGTTCACAAAACTAGTTTTCAGGGAAAACCAATTCAAATAACCATTTATTAAAAAAAACCTTTAATAAAATATCACATGAAATAAATTACCATAAAAATTAAATAAAACATATTTCATGAATTTAAACCAAATAGAGAAAAATGAATATTAACATGATACAGAAAATATGGGTCATATAGATAAACCTACCTCAAATCTTGTAAATATTAATTAACTTCCCTAAAAAACAAGAATGGAATAAGTGGGATCTTCACAATCCTAAACACAAAATAAATTCAATTAAAAATCTACCCTCAACTCCCGGTTTGGACCTTTTGGGAGCTTAGGGAAAACCAATTATTGAAAATAAAAAATAATAATAATAGAGGGGGGGAGAAAGAATAAATAAAATTAAAATTATAGATAACTATATATATTTCACTTGAATCATAGAAGAATCATTAAAGGAAAAAGGAGGAAGAAAGGATTCATGATTAGAGATCCTAGAACACAGAAATATGGTGAAAAGTGTGGTGAGAGGGGTTAAATCCAAATATGGGTAGTTTTTTAATTTAAAATTTTTTCTAGGTGAAAAAAAAAACTCATAGTACATCCCTAGGATTAAAACATTGAGTTTTCTTGATTGGACCCCCATAGTATATCCTAGGAACTGCATCGTATATCACCTCAATAGGGTAGGTCCATAGCCATAATCCCAGCACACCCCTTTACATTGCAGCCTTTTGGGATGTGGAATAGCCCATTGGGATATAGTGTTGAGGGCACATATATGGTAAGGATATACACTTTTGGACCCCCAGGCCACCCAGATGTAGTTACCCAAACCATGGTGTAGCTCCTCCCCCAATTCCATCACAGTGTCTTAGCCTTGAGGGTTGTGATATGGTGTCTAGGTAAAAATTCCTATTTTCCAAAAAAACACCCAAACACATACAAAATATCAAAAACATCCTAGAATTAATATTTAATTAAAAAATATAAAATAAATACCAGTGGCTGATGGGTGTCGCAGTTATACCCACCATGAAACTTTCTTTTCCTTAAAAATTCATAAGGCTTAGCATTAAAAAATGTGAGGCCACTAATCCATCTATAAGGATTCACACCCATGGGTCTCTATGATATCATCACCATGATCAATGAATTCAAAAACTAATGCTATATACTTTCCACATAAAATGTTGTTTTAATAATCCATGACAAGAACTGGTTGCTCAACCATCGTGGTTTCAGGGTTGAGATCCAAATTATCCCACTCAATTTTATTAGATGGTTTAAGATTATATTTCATCAGCTGGGACACCTATAATACATCATGAATAGATCTTATATTAAATATTATGTTTATATAGTATTTAATGTCTCTTATATTCTCCAAAAAATCTTGTGGTGGCACATACCGTGACCTAATATTACACAATATACACAACCAATGATGTCCTGGTCTAGGAGGTTCTCTAAAGAAAAACTGATCATTAACCATGAACATGAATGGGTAAAGAAGATCATTATAATAGGAATTTTGGAGACTCTAAGTGATATCCACAATTTTTTTGAATCTGCTGAAATCTTTTCACCATTTCATGAACAAATCTAGGTCCAAAGAAAGAACACTCACCCAATTCCAACCAGTAGGCGGAAGATCAACACAGTCATTTGAACAGTGCCTTAAAAATAGATATCTTGATAGAATCATAAAACTATGTATATAATATAATTAAACTAATAAAAAGTTTTTATCTATTTTTTTAAATCAAGAATGAATTATTATAGCATACCCTCTAGGATCTCGATGGGCCAATCAGTTTGATCATATGTCTAAGGATTAAATTTTGTGACCAGCTTTAGTATAGAACCCATTGCTTCCAAAATATCCTTACAAATCAAATAATAAAATCCTAGGTACCAATAAACTTTTTTTTCCAAAACATTCCATTTATCATTACATTCAACCAGACCTATAAGTATCTAAGATCATATACTTTTGTCGATTCCTAGATAGGTATAAAATGGGAAAATTTAATAAACTAGTTGACAATCAACCATTTGGATTTATTCCCAATCGAATTTCATGGCATGCCAATCAATAAGTAAATGGTAGCCTCATCCCTCTTCTATAAAGAAATAGGAAGAGGCAGAAATATATCCACATGCCAATGATGTTTGGATTTATTTCACTGACAATTAAAGAAATGATACATGAAATCTTCAGCCATCCACTTCATCATTGGACACCTATATCACCACATTAGGTCACACTACATATTAAAGACAATCAATAAAGGAATTTGGGTATTTTTCCCCATTAGCCCATACTACATTTTGGTAACTCTAGGGTGAATAATCTAATTAGAGTGGTGAAGATACTCAAATATTTACTACCTCAAATCAAAATCAGGAAAAGGCATATTTGTTAAAAAAATGGTACCTTTGGAAGACTGAGACCAACCACCAATGTCACCCCACCATTTTAGGTTCCACATATATAATGAAAATCAGGGTCTGCTACTTGATTGAGCTGGAATTAATCATCATAGGAATGAATAGATTCTAAACTTTCAAAAAACACAATCTCATATTCCTTTTATGTACACAAACATATCCTGATAAAAAACTCATCAAATTAAATGCCTCATTTGATTCCTTCATGGCCGGACATGACAGTTTCATTCTCAATTCATCTTCAACCATGTTATATTTACCTAGGGTGTATTATATGTAAAAATAAAAATTATAGATATACTCCACCCAATTTCTCCTTCTAAGGTTCATATATCTCTAGGGAAAAAGTTAATTAGGACATTGATTGGGAGAATATACAATAAAACTCTCTTATAAAATTCATTAGTTCCATTTATTTAAATTATGTATTACCTCCCCCAATTCCATAACAAATGTAGGATAATTTCTCTCATTTGGGTGTAATTGGTGAGATTCTTAAGACACTATATGTTCTGGATACATTAGATCACACCCCAACAATGTATCTGAAGCATCACAAAAAATAGTGTTCCCATTACAAGGCTCAAGAAGAATTTTTACATGATCTGGAATCAAAAATAATTTCAACTTATAGGTCCCTCATGGGGATTAAGTGAGATATTCCCTTAGAGGGGATGTGAATAATGGAATTAAAATAATTTTAATTTAAACAATTCCCCCCTTAAATCTACACTATCCAAATCGATCTTGAATTATTAATTTTAAGGTTTTATTATTTTTCTCTTGTTGATTCATTCATATAAATAAATTTTTACATGACCAAAATTTTTCCTAATATAAATTATGATTTTTTTATCCTTTTTTGATATCATGTTATGAATAACATAAACTTGAAAAAACACGAAACACAATTATTATTCCTTATCTGACCCCAATGGTTTAATATATGGATCATACAATTGATAATGTGTTGATTCCCTGAATCACTAAATCTTACTATTAGGGGTATTTTCTAGGTCACTTCTGTATGGGATCACTTACTTTATAAATGATCATTTTTGATACACTATCCCCTGTGATCACTTCCCTCACTGTTCCCTCCATTACTATTTACACCAAAGGTAATTGTTTTGGTTCAATAGCCAATAAAAATTGCATATATTTTTTATACATGTGATAGAATGTAGAGATTGATGTCACTGATTTCCTCCAACTTATTCATTTGATTTTTATGAATATAACTATGATAAATATATAATTTTCATGAGATATCATGGGATCACCACCTTCTATTTTTTGAAAAATCTCCCTAATTCTAATCCTAATTTGACTACAGTGAACTCTTATTATCCATATTTGTAATGTTATTCCAAAATTGTGAATATAAATTATTTTTTAGATGTTTTAAAGTATCAATTCCTTCTCTTACATGAAATTATAATCTCCCTGTATATAATCTATGTTTAGATTACCTTTTACATAAATCCTACATGATGGTTAAGAAACCTGTATCCTATAATCTGGTGGTTCAAATCAATCATACTTCCTTATCACTTCTTGTGATTATTCCTAGTGTACCATAAATTTAGTGTACCCATTTATATCTATTTAATTTAATTTTTTATCATAATAAATCTAACAAATAAAATTTCTAGTTTTCAAGATAACTTTTTGGTTGTAGTGTGGTCTATGATTCCATGATATAGTCATATATTTTCATTCATGTACCATGGCATAACATATTCCACTATTTTGTAGAAATTATGTTCAGTAAAAAAAATTGGTATGTGGTCTGATTCCTACAATGACATAGCCTCATGTAGACCAAATCCATAAATTTTATTCATTTAATATTCAAATAACTAAACAATGACCACATCATGATATATTTAAACATCATTGAATAAAAAACCAACTATATCATAGTCCATTTAAAATGTGTTATAACCTTGTTTTTCCTAGATAACATGAATTCATATACCCTACAAAAATCACACATTACACATCATAATGTGTTTCTATTGTGTAGAATTATACTCTTAAACAAGTCTTTTACACAATCTTTTCTACACACTATAGGCACCCTCAAATATCTAACATCTACAATGACTAG
The DNA here is from genome assembly GCA_963277665.1 of Viscum album. Taxonomy (NCBI): domain Eukaryota; kingdom Viridiplantae; phylum Streptophyta; class Magnoliopsida; order Santalales; family Viscaceae; genus Viscum; species Viscum album. Next base: position 600,389,700 of record OY728155.1, on the reverse strand, counting down.
AAAAACATTCACTATGGTGTGTTTCCTATCAGTTGGCCATTTTTCTTCACCTAACCATTATATAGACTATCGATTACATTTATTATCATTCATTTGTAACTTTATATAGGGTTCAATTTTATTTGATGCAATATCCTCCAAGGCATGGATCCAATTTCAAAAACGTGGTCTACTCATATACCTTTACTCAATGGTACCTTTATTATTACATAAATCTTGGTTTTCCTAGGTTACCCATATAATTCATGGGGTTTACCTTTACATGAGTACCCACATAGAATAGACCACTATATTGTGGCATATTTTGTAAATTATTTTTTTTCTATCAGGTCAAAATTTATTTAATAATGCTACTATATTATTAATAATTATATGTCATCCACTCACGAGACAACTCCAATGGTGCTGAACCATTCTACGACCATATCACCATAGTTCCATCCTATATCATGTAATATTCCTTCAAACACAGTAGTTTCAATCCATGATGGTACTCAATAATATTTTTTCCTTAGTATAAGGTTTTTTTTAGTTAGTTCTATAACCTCCCTAGTGTTTGTATTATTAGATGTCCCTATACATTGGATGGACATATTTTTCTATTTACAAAATCTCTTTTACAGTTCAACCATGGCCAGAAGGGTGATTTTTAATACTTTATAAGTCATATGAATATTTTATGAAACCTTATCTATAGTGTAAAATTATTTTCTATTATGTAATGTCTACTTGTAATATGGTAAAATTTAACATCCAAAGAGATAAATCCAAAAAACATCTTCTATGATGAAACCATTGGTTTTGTGGAATAAATACTTTCCTTTAATTAGATTTCTCCCCATCATCAAGAATATTGTCATTGAATTCACCTTGAATCCCCATTATTAATATTCTAAAAATATTTTCAAAAAATACAAAACCATATAATAGGGTTTAAATAATATTATCCATTTTATTATGTTCACAATATAATATTATCCACCTACCCACCCTCTGGAAATAAAATTTGAAGGGTGGTATTCAACCACAAACATCCTCAAATTTTCTTATCATCAATATGCGAGTAACATGGAAAGAAATCTACATCATGAAATGGGTTCACACATCCTCTTTGTTGTCCTTATAACAATAATGTCCTTAATCTCCTACATTGATAATATAAGAGGGTTTTCTCAAGGGATTCTATTGACCTTTGAGGATAGGGGAATAACATTCTTAATTATTCATATTTATTAAGACACTACATATTTTGGCTTCAATTTTTTTGTTAGATAAATTATATACTTATCAATTGAATAATTACAAATGTAAATTATTTGGGATTGAATATAAAATTCCATAATATTACTAAAATAATAATAATTTGATATTTGTATTAACTCAATGAAATTCCTTGATTGAATTTACCACTTAACATTTTTCTGTCAATAAGTTCTTAACAAATATTGAGCGTGGGATCATTATAGGAAACAATGATCTAATATAAGATCTAAAAATTTATCCATGTAACTATTTAATGGAAATAAAACCATATCATCTATGGAAATTCAAATTTCTCAAAAAAAAAACCAACATGTGATCCCATCACATTCTCATAAACTATTAATGTGTAAACATTAAAACACAATACTATGTTTCATAAAATTTGAATAAACAATAGATACTATTTTTCACATTAGAACTTGAAAGGATCCTTCATTCACATATTAGGGTTAAAATACATTATTAGATAATAATAAACTCCCTATGAAATGTATCATCATTTATCGATTCCAATTTAAGAGAGTTCTTTCTAGTCTAGAGATATAAATTTTTGAGAATAACTCTCCCTGACCAGAATAATTTATTATTATATATAAATGAATAGTTGATACCAATTTTCAGAACATAAAACTAAGACATCAAATTTATACAAATATCTAATTCCAAAAAAACTATATCCACTTCATTAGTGCTCTAATTCCACTTTAAATGCATCCCAATGCCCACTATTATATTTAATGTTTATAATGTTCCAAATTTGAGCATACTAGTTCTATAAGGTGTCTATTTTATTGTTTAAGAAGAATTTGAAATCATATTTTTCATCAATCATTCACTTTCTCATGTAGTTTTACGAATTTAAATTCTCTTTAGCATGACCCTTTATTTTTTATGCCAATTACATGATAAAAACATCAAATACTTTTGTTTCATGCATAACTATGTTACTGCATGAATTCTTCACATAATTATGTTTCTACCTCTTGAAACATGCATTATCTATAACTTTTATTTTATAAATTTAGACAGGGTATTCAGTTATATCATAAACATATTCATTTTTTCACACATACCCCATGTATTGAATCTCTGAAATAACTATGTACCTCTTCTAAAATATTTTGGAAACATTTAAAGTGTATGGGGACTTGGGTACCTAAAATATACTTATGTTGAGGAATGGGGATGCTCATTATGAACTAATAGTTCATCTTATATCCTTATATTCCTAATTTTAAAAAGTAGGGAAAAGAGTTACATAACTTATTTGATCTCTTCTCTACCTTGAAAAATTATTGTAGATAAATTCTTGAACCATTTTTAAATAGCTTTTGTTTGTGTGAAACAAATTACACACATTTATTCATGGATGAGAGAACACTTATTCTTACTTGTATTTGGGTTTTTTATAATTTTTTAATAAATTATACTTGTGAAAGTCTTATCTTGTGTTGCGAATTTAGTTTATCTTTCTTTTAGATTCCTTCTTTATTGGAAGATGCTCCCACCAAAGATCATCTCTCACCGTAATGTGATTTTTATATGACTACTTTGGCATGATTACTCCATGATGTTCATGACTTCCATCTTGGTATAATTTTCCTTGGTGGATTATTCTTCCCTTATTATTCCACATTCCCCACAACTAGACTATCTCCATTTTCCTTCTTCCATATTTTCATTAATTGAGATCCAATACATTCCTCCAAAATAATTAATATATTTTCTATCCAAATAAGACATATTTTTGTAAAAAACAATATTCTTTTATGTCACTATAGTGAAGATACTCCTTAGTAATATTCTATATTTCTTCCCGTTGTATTAAAATGAAAAATTTACAAGATAAGAATAGATACAATATTTTTCATGAAATATGAACCTTATGGTGTCTCCTTCTGAGTGAGTTAACGATATAATATGATTTTCCTCAAAATTGGTCTTTTGGGATGAAAAACATGTTCTAATTATATAACAAGATCATCCATAATAATATAAAATTTTATAAACCTTATTTTGAAGTTATCATCATGCAGTTATTACAAGAATCTTCTCTTAATGTCATAATTTTAAATTTTTATTTTTTCTTATATATTCAAAATTCACGTTGTTTGTATAATTATGATATAGAATACTATTTTATGTACATTTTGGGGCTATATAGTGGTAATATTATTAATTTAATCTTATTTTTAATCATCTCATCAAGTTAACTAATTTTATTATCCTTCTCCTTCATCTGGATAACCATCTATTTAATTTTTAGGTAGATTCCATACTATAACATCTATTTTCTCCCACTTGATTTTTGTGAGGGGTAATTATATCCTTAAATTAATTATTAATAGAATTTTTTCCTGATTTAAAGGTAAATACCATTAAAAAATGACTTCAATATTTCATTATGACACCCATATTATTCATTCCAAACTTGAAGACACTTATTTACTTTTTTATATATTTTTGAGTCAAAATCCTTTACACAGAAAAGATACACTTCAGGCCTAACTCCCCATTGATTAACCTATTCTTATAAATTATATATATATATTCTTTGTTATACCATAAACACTCCTTTTATTTGTAACATAATTTTTTTGTTACCTATTCAACAGAATCACATCTTCTTTTAATCCCTATCAGAGAGACTATAAATTATAGTATACATGCTTTCTCTAACTGATGGTAGTATAAAATGATAATTTTATATCAAAATTTTTTACCTTATTTGGATTGTTCCTCCTCTTTATAGATTTATTATTATTAGTATTTCTATTTTATTTAATAATTCTTCACCACCATTAATCACCAATTTTGTGGAATTCATACCTTATAAATCTTCTATTTTTACCGATGTGTATTTGGAAAAATTTCATTGAGAAATATCTTTTTACACTATTTTTGTTTTAGATAATCATTTAATACCTTTTTTAAAAATAATAAATTTCATAATTTCATTAATTTTTCTCAGTGATATCTTTATATCAACTCAATATAATAATTACCTTTTGTAAAAATTTGTGAGGAACAAAAACTTATTCTTACAAGTATTCAATGAACTCTTTCTTCTAGTTGGATAATTTATTTCCATCTAGAAATTGAGATTTCATTATGAATTCCATTTCATTAAAAAACATCAAACCAAGTTACATAAAAAATAAAATAAGATATAAAATTATACTATGATACTGATTTTTTGTCACCCAAGTGTCTTAGTTGAGAGATCCAATTATTGGGGTATGAATCAGGGTATGGAACTCATCCTAATTTGAAAACTTTTCCCTTAAATCCTTTCTACTATAACCTATATTTACTTCTTAATTATGATTTTATCTTATTGTTTTATTATTTATTTATTTATCTAAATACCTTTTCACTAGACTAACTCTTTATTGAATATATATTATTATTACTTTACCTCTTTTTTAGCTAGTCTTATATATATTATATATAATAGAACACAAGTGTATCACCTTTTTTACATGGTTCACAACTATAGGAAAATATAAAAACCATAAAAGTGAAAATGTATTGATTCATTGAATCACTAAAGCTCATTTATAGGGGTTTTTTCATGGTCCCTTGTGCTTGAACTCAGTAAAATTACAAATGTTTAGGGTATATGTACTATCTTATTAGGTTCACTTATCTCATTACTCCCTACCTTACTCACTACATCAAAGGAAAATAAAATCTAGATCAAAGGACACTAACAATATCACCCACTTTATTTAGATGTGTAGAAATATAGAGAATAATGATTTTAGTATCTTATTACTCATTCCTAGGACTGATACGAAAAACACCTTAAGTGGAATCTACAATCCGAGAAGGAAAATATTACTCTAAGAGTGAAACTATAAGAAATGGTACATTTTAAATTACCAAAATCATACCTAATATAGTCTTATAAAACCTAATGGAATATGTAGGTTGTGAGTAAAATCTTAGTATGATATCACCACAAATCTATATAACATATTTTTTCTTTCAAACAATTAGTTTTAGTTTAAAAACATTCTTTTATAATACACTGTTTAATGGTTAAGATTAATGTTTTGGAAATCATTTTATAAATCCTTTGATTTTTAATAAGAAAACCAAGTTCCAAAAATCAACATGAAAAATACATAAATAAATTATATAAGATAGTAGCATTGAATAATCACATTAATATATATAAGGAAACCTCAAAATTTCTTGGTCTATTAGCTATCTCATTCACAAATGTAGAAGAATCGTTGATTCATGGGTATCCATATATCACACTTGAAAAGAGTGGAATAAAGTAATAGATTGACTTAATTATGAGGTGGCTAATGAAAACTTGTTTTTATTATTTTCCAGCTTGGGTTTACTTCCTCTTGAGTGTTGTATCTTTTTTAAAGAGGATTCCATCGGTCTATATTATTTTAAACATTCATAACTTTTTGTTTTGTTTTTTATTGTATTGAGAAATGCCCATTTTAAATAAAATTTTGATGTTGAATGGATGGAAAACTAAGATATACAAAATAATAAAGAAATGTAATAAAACATCATATTGAAAAATTATCACAATATCATTACATGGGGCTCCAAACATAATATTAATTATTTCTATGACTTTCTCAAGGTACATGAGCTAGTATATGTGAACCAACAATCTTATGAGCACTAATTAAATCACATGATCTATATTTTCCAACCCTTTGAATCTCAAGAAACTAATGCCACATTCCATATACTATGTACAATCAATGTTATAGAAGTATAAGTATAAGTCACCCATTCACACAAAAGGTCTCTTTTGTAAAACAACTGAGGAAAAACTAAATATAATATGAATAAAAACCTATTTAATAACATAATTAATAGTTACTTTTCACAAAAATATCAACTCAATTCATTTTACATTCCAAATCAATCCTTTAAAACCATTTTTATGAGAAAAAAACATTTTGACACATTAGATCAGATATTTGGAGTGCACAAAAATATTTTATTTAAAAAAACCTTGTGCACCCACTTTTTATTCCATCACACTTCATCAATCATATATGAAAATAATAAATAGCCCTCAAAAAATTAAATATAACATGTTTCATCAATATAAACCAAATAAATATCAAGAACTATGTGTATACTAAATAAAATATTGTCTATATAGAGAAACCTCCCTCAATTATAATTAAATTTCATCCCCTTCACTTAAAACCAAATAAATTTATGAAGATAGATCTATATAATTATAAAAACCCAGGAAATTCCATTAAATATACACCCCTAACCATAGGATAGGACCCATTAAAAACTTAAGGAAAACCACTTCGTGAAAACAGTACAAAACAATGGAAGAATGGGGGAAGAATAAATATGGGAGAAATCATAAGTAACATTTGATATTTTTGTTGAATCGAATATGAATCCTCAAAGTAGAAGAGTGGAAGAGTAGATCCATGGATATATCATCTACAATGTGAAAATGATGAGAAAAGTGGGGTTATAGGGGTTAAATACTGAAATGGGTAGTGTTGCAATTCTTCCCTTTATTCATGGTGGAAAACAACTGAAATTGAAAACCTATGAATGTTGTGTGGTATGATGTTTATAATCCCCACTACAAAATAAAATAGGCACTATACCATAGATCACCTCCCAGGGGTTGGGCTATCAGCCCGATCTTGGTACACCCTTATACAAAGCAGCATTTTTGGTACGACATGGTGACCCCTACAATCACTCTATGGTGTAACCCTATAGGATGAAAAATAGATTGTATGAATAAGATAGGGAAAAGGTTTTAAGTCCCATAGAACACCACGATACAAAAACTCTGACCACTGCACAATGCCTCCCTCAATACCCTCATCGCGGCATAACATTTAGTTGTATAGCATGGTTTCCTATATAAAATTCTGATTTTACCAAATAAAATGTCAATAAAACTATAAAAAACCCAAGATTTTATGGTATATATCATTTTGAATTTAATTTATTCAACATCATAGGTTTCACAAAACGCCAAACTTAAACAAACAGTGATAAATAAGTAAATACAATTATTTTTTTAAACAATCCTTATAACCTAACTGTTAAATTGGAAAGAATGAATAATATTAAAAAAAATTATAAAATTTTTACATAATATATTTAATAAAAAATTTACATTCATTAAAATGATTTTATAGGAATAATATAAGAATGAATCCAATTTTACGCATTAAAAGACTATTTTTTTAAAGGCATTTTTATCGCCTTTTAATAAAACATTTATTTAAAAAAAATATTTGAACCATTTGAAAATTATTTTGAATAAAATAAACATAATTTTTGATATCATAATGTGAAAATTTTATTAGGGTGAAATTTTGGTATATTTCAGAAAATATTTACTTTCTAGTGAATAAGTAAAAAATCATGATTTTTATAAAATTGTCATTTTCATTATATTAATAGTCTATTTATGATTTGAATAGAATCCTCAACTATTAAAGTAAAAATAAAATTTAAGCATATTGTAAAAGGTAATATGATATAATTATATCATAGTATAAGTAAATAAATGTTTTAGAAATTATTAATTAAGTGTTGATATTTTTATAAAACATAAATATTTATTTTCTATTTTTAAATTAATATATAGATTTAAAAGAAAATTTACTTTCATAAATTATATTCATAAATTATTATTTCTGGTCTTATGATTATGAAATAATTTTATGAGAGCGTAGTTAATTTTTCAAAGTGTTATACAATTAGTTATCATTTTAAAATTATTTTTTTATAATAAATAATGGTTTTATTTAAAAATTAAATTTATCATATGTAGAAAATTATTTTCATAAAATTGGGTTAATTTTAAAATTTTATACAATGAAAAATGGTTAGGGTAAATTTTTTGGATTTTTCTAATATAGTGGAATTTTTGGTGAGTAGTGATATAAAGTAATTTACAACATTTAATGAATACATGAATTATTGAGGAATTAATGATGTATGATAGATTTAAGATAATAATATTGAAATATTATTCATTATTTTAATATATTTAGTGATAATTATAAAACTATTCAAATTCATGCACAAAAATAATAAACCAATGAATAAAATATTTAGAAAACACCCCTCTCCTCCACTATAAATTCCTCCCTCACAACTTATTCTACTCACACCTGTTAAGAAGATACTCTAGGTCTATAAAAATTTACTATAATAAATGAATTTAAAAATAAGTTAGATTTAAGTAGTGATATATTGATTAACCCCCCCCCCCCTCTCCCTTTAGGTTCCTCATAATTTTTAACTAGCTAGAACCAATCATGTTATATCAAAGGATAGGTTTTCTTTTTTTTTTCTCTCTTTAAAAAATTATAATTAAAATAATTATTTTTAGATTGTTGTATTTTTTAGATATGAACCATTTTTTTATTTTATTTGTTACTAGAATTTTTTATTATTCAATTGATATTCAAATCGAATATGAATTCATTTTGAATGAAATTAAACAAGCCATTATTTTTTGTTTTCAATTGCATAATTTGTAATGATATTTTTAAAATAAATTACAATTGTTTTAATAATTATTTAAAGTTTGTTTTTTTATTTTTAATGGAGTATTGATTAATATAAAAGATAAATTTGTGTTCATGAATTAAATTATAGAGTGATATAATTTAATAAAAAATACAAGGAGTTAGTGGTTATACTAATAGAAAGTTTTTATAGAAAAAATGATCATTATGAAACATCTATTGGGATGCTATAAATAATAGAGAAATAGAATAGTGAAGCACTATAAAAAGATTGAATGTTTTGGTTTTCTCATCAAAAATGATTTTACGGGTACTGATTATATGATGAAAGCTAATTTTAATGTTATTAAATGTTTTATGGAAAAAACTATAAAAATAATTGGAATAATAAAATGATTTTATCATGAAATATATATAAGAATAAATTATTATATGACTATGCTTCAGTTTTGATGATTTCTTCTAAAAAAGTAACGAATAAGATTCCATGAGAAAACATTGATGTTTTAAAATTTTCACAAAAAGAAGAGACCATCAGGTTTTTTAAGTTACAAATTATCATAAATCACTAAATTAAATGTGGTATCCCTGTTGGTTTAAATTTATAACATGATGTTTCCATTATAAATAGTGATTTTTTTGAGTGATGGTAAATTGGTTGAAGTTATGGATCACGAAAATTTCAAATAATATGATAAATATTATGTGAATAAACCTCAATAATTAAATAACATGATCATGTATTTTGGGTAAAAGATGATTGTGATGGAAGTATCGCTTACATCATCCATAATAGTATATATTTTTTAACTAAAAATTAACTACAACAAGATTAAAAAGATATATATCTAATTAGAAAAATTATAAATTAAAATATAATGTCAAATATGAATAAAATATAAAATATAAAGTTTATGAAGCTCATACTATTATACTTTAACAAATATATGAATAAAAATAAAAAATTTCATAATAGATAATATTCTTCTAAACATGAGTTGTATAGATATTGAAGTAACATTAAAATGTATATAAGTATACGTGATGGAGTTAATTAAATATAGTTTTTTGGAATCATTAAATGTATTGGAGGAATTCATTATAAATTTGGGGCCTATTTGTGATGGGAAATCCAGTCGTAGTTATTTTATTATGTTCACAAAATTAAACTTATAGAATACTATAAACATCAAAAATATATATGAAAGATTGATATTAAGATATGTGAACTACAAAATGAAAAGAAGAAAACTCTATGATAGATTTCAAAAGTAAACAATATAAGTATTTATGGAATATTAAAAGAAAAAATCAAAAGAAAAAAATATAAATTTATATTACATCCTTAAGATGTCATGAAATACATTGGGTTTTTTTCAAACGTATAGAAATTTATTCAAATTCATGGATATATTAATTTCTATAAACTAATTATCTATTATAAACCATTATAAATAATTTTATCTGAATGAATTTTCATGTACAAAAATTTCTATTTTTATGTGAATTAAAGAGATACATCCAGAATGAAATATGTATCTAGTTGGAAGAATGTTTTATTGAAAAATGAAAATTTCCATAAGAAGAGATTTGATAGTGTATTCCATTTCTATGAAATACATGGGCAGTTGAGAGATCATTATAGAATGGTTTAAATAATTATTTGTAAAATGGATGAATATTTTAGAAGATGTTTTATTTATTTCATCAAGAGAAATAAGTAAAGATATTTTGACAAAATAAATGCACCATGTATGAAAATAGGATATCAACATGAAGAAAAGAATAAATAAATTAAATTAATAAATATATATTATATACTTTATAAGATATTAATATGAGGAAAATAGAAATTTTAATAAATAATTGAATGAAAATATGACAATGTATTCTTCTTGGTGTGAAAGTAATTTTTTCTAAAAATCATGAAAAATCACGAGACCTTGTTCACGTATGAAAAAAATATGAAAAATTATATATAGAAGAAATGAATTAATAGAGGTAGTTGTCTCATTATAAGGAAAAAGTTCTAAAATATGAATGTAAGTTCTTTAATATTTTCATATAAGAACAATTTTTCACAATGAAAGGTAAATATAAGAAATAAATAGGTGTTCATTGGTGAACTTGGAATGAAATATGTCATATACAAAACTATTAGTAGAAATAAGGAAATTTTCTCTAGTAGGTTTATAAATAGGATACCAAAAATAATATATATAAGTTTAAATATTATTTTTGAATGGAAAACATTATTCATAATTATAAAAATTATATTCATAGATCAAATTTAAAAAAAAATGTTGGGTCTGGAAAGAAGTCCCAGACATATACCTCACACAATGAATAAGGAACCCCTAGTCTACCCTCTTGAATTTTATTGTTTATATATACAAATTAAATACACTATATTATAGGTTTTATATGATGAAGGGAGAGTGTTTTAAGAGTAATAGCATGAATTTTTTTTACTATTTCTAAATTTTTTTGTATATATATATATATCTATTTCTTTATGTAATATGATTTTATAAATTTTTTCAAATAATGAAATGCCAAATTTCATAAACAAAAAAATAATTATTAGAGATAAATGTATATCTAAAAACAAAATTCCATTATAAGTTGTAGTTTAAATTTATTTTGAGATATGTCAAACCAATTTCTCACATTTTTTTATTTAATGATTTATCTTCTACTATGAATATAGTAAAGATCAAAATAATAGTTACTATAGAGGTGTATGATTTCTGTTCAAGGGAGTATTATGTAAAAAAAATTAAAATGAAAATTTTCATTTAAGGTACATGAGAGAAGTGGTTTTATAAACCTTTTAATGTTCGTATTTAATTATCTTATTTCCTATAGTGACCAATTTGTCATATAGGCTTTAAATATTGATTAAATGATAAAATAATAAATATTATAATACTCTCTAAATATTGGAATCATATTGTATTGTTTTTTGAGATATCTCACATGAAAAATATTTTATCTATTTTATATTGAATTTTTATGCCAGAGGAAAAGAGCGAATGGTACAAGAAAACAACCAAATACAAAGGGGAATATTATTTTACCCCAAGGATTTTACTATGACATTATAAGTTATATTTTATTCAACCATCAATGGGAATTTTTTATTAACCATGTAATAGATATAGTGATCACAAAATGATATTATTTTGGTTTGTTGAAGATGTGTTACTATTAACAATATTTTATACATTGATGGAAAATGTTGAGAAGTTACACATGATATGGGATGTTGGATGAGAGTCTATGGATGATTATAGATGCACGAGGACATATAAAGTTTTTCATTTATTCAAAAAAGTAAATAGTTTATACATGAAAATTTATATAATATTAATTTTAAAGATGGAGAAACTATTGGATTTTTTTAGGTAAGATGGAAGGTTTTTATGAATGTAGAATATATATAAATTTCATAGAATATATGTATTTTTATGAGAATATGGATTCATGTAAAGTGGAACATGACTTACATGGTGTGTTTGACCAGTGATGATAGGAAGTATAACCTACATTAAATTTTAGTTTGAGAAGGTGTAGAAATCCTTGTCTCAAAATAGAATAATTATTACTCATGATATCACTATCAAAAATTATACATATGAATTATTATAAAGGTTCAAAAATTATTAGTCTTGGTGTTTGTGAATTTTCATGTTAATTTTTGGTCATTTCATACATTTGAGATAGCATTTTCATTTTAAACTAGTAAATGACACCTGATGAAAATTTAAAATCAATCATTGAGTTTAGGATATTTTGATAACCTAAAGGTGATTTTTTTTATAATTTTTCGTAGTTTGATTTTAATATATTTGTTCCTTTTAATCATTAAATTATTAAATGGAGTGAAATATTTATTTAATTTGAAATAAAATTGAATATATCGTCTAAATGTGACATTGAAGTCTAGTTTTTCAGGAATAGTTTTTAATTTTTAGTGAAATAACTTGATAAAGGGATTTAGGCCCATCATGACACAATTTTTTTCTATAAATAGAAAATTACCATCATTAATTTCCATTATGATTTAAATCAAGGAGATAAATTCATAATATTTCAAATAAATACAAGGAGAAATAATGTTCCCACAATAGTATGAATTTTTAAACATCCTTTAATTTATGATTTTTAATCTGTTCTAGAAAAATTATATTGTATAGTTTATGTAAATTATGATATTTTTATTATTATTATCATTATTAACATCTTTATTTACATTTTTTATGTCACATACCTTCCTTATTTATAACCTTCATCGGTCACCAATTATAGATTCATCCATTTGTAAGTTTAAGAGGAAGAGGTTTTATAGTTGATTTGGTGTTTGATAGTTGTGACATAAAAAATTGGAATCATGATGGTGAAATTAATGAATGGTGATGGGGGATGGTTAAATGAAGGGATATTGAGATTAGATATCTCTCTAATAGTGAAAAAATAAATGATATTAATGTCAAATGTTGTATCTATAAGATAAAATTAAAATAATGGAATTCGATCTATTTTCAAAGTATAAAAAAGGTAAGGGACCAAGGAATGAAACAATGGTGAAAATAGAGGGGTTTCAATTAGGGTTTTGTGGTGTTTTGGAGGGTGTAATTAAAGATTGTATGATCCATTGGATTATAAGGTGTGGGAGATGTGTCTTGGCCACCAAAGGTTTGATAGAAGGAAAGTAACTTAACTTTGTTAGTTAGGTTGGATATAGAGGATGTAGCTCAGGGTGCGGGTAGAGGATTGAATAAAGGTGATATAGATTAATAGGGACACAAGGTCTTTTAAAATAAAATCTTCACCAATGTTGTAGTTGGTAAGGAGTATACATTGGTTTGGGTGGCTCTTCTAGGGTGGAACTAGGGGGAATCTTATGAAAAATAGGCACGCACCCACAACCAATCTAAACTTATTTAAATATTAAAATGATAAATAACGGCATAAAAATTAGAAAAATGAAAATTTATACCACAATTTACATTATTAACAAATAAATATTATATTTTACTCAATTTTATATATAATTTTTCTGGTGAGTTTTTCTAGGAAATTAATAAACATATAGCGGTAGTTTTTCATTTTAAGTAATTTGACATTGATATTAATAGAGACTCTACCCATAAAAATCCTATCATTCCACTTATATTTTATCAAGTAAAAAAATAAATGGAATTAATTAGACCATTTAAATATCCCAAAATGACAAAAATGACTAAAATAATGTTTTTGATGAGAAAATATGTGAATGAATTTTAGCGATAGTTAAGGGTATAAAGGGACAAAATGAGATTATAGTGGGGCCTATAAACTTTTATTAGACAATTACTATCCTTTTGGATATATTATTCAAAATTATGTGACATTTCAAGAAGATTATTTTTTTATGACAGATGATGAAAAAAAATCAATGGTTTTTTTGATCTAAAAACATTTGGTGAGTATTATAAGTCGAATAATTATTATTATAGAGATGGAAAATTTAAATAGACAAAGAATTTGATGTTTTATTAATTTCAACTTTCTTATATTGATAATATTGAATTCTCATTTTGGCGGTGTGGATTTCTAATGGAAATGATTTTGATTTTATGTGTTAATGATGGTAATACTAATGATGTGATATTTATATATAATATTTGTTAATATGGAATCTAGGATCATTTACTGTACTATTATATGACATTGATAATTATGATAGTCATATCATTATCATTTTATACTATATAATGAGACTATATATTTATGAATGAATGGGGATTATGGAAGGTTTTTATATATAATTATAAATAGGTAGTTAACATTATAAGGTCATTAGTTCAACATGTCATTGAATTTATTATTAGTAATAGAGGATTGACCTGGAGAGTTTTATCATTTGAAAAATTTGTAGTAATGGTATAGATAATATTATCATTATGATAATGATGATATGAATAGTTTGATGATGAATTTATTCATACCGATGGTATGATGATAATTCATACTTTAGAATGATTATGGGAATGGAATTTTTTGAGATTTCCTTATTATATTGTGGTTTTAATTTAGGTATGGCAGTACTCTGCTCACAACCACCACTTGTGGGTGGTTTTCTTAGGCACAACCTAAAATTTCTTCAATGGATAAATAAACTAGATGATCCACATAGTAATCTATCTCTCGCCCCACTAGTTTGTATACATTTGATATGAGATAGATTGATGTTAGTTATGTGTGTGGATGTAATATTGTTGTAATGTAAATTGTGAGGTTAAGATAGAGGGTTTGTTACATGGTATTAGATATATAAATTTGGGTACAATTATATGGGAGTTGGTTTGAAAGGTACCATATAAATTTAATGTTTTTTTGTTATGCCACACCTATTTTTTAATTTTGATGGGTATACTTGAGGTGATCTAAAAATGTTGTAATCTAGTTAGGTAACCTTATCAACTATAATTTTTCATCTTTAGGATCAATTTAGAGTCATTTTCAGAATCTTCTAGGATATTATGTTGAGATAAAACATTTAACTAGTGTTCTAGCAAGAGTACCCATTGGTTTATTTCATAGGGAATATATGACTATATTTTATGGATTAACTACTTGAATTATTATGAATTAAGGGTATTTTCATGGTTTTTCATCATTGGAGAATACCTACTAAGTATATGGATATACTCACCCTATCTGTTATATATAGATTTATAGGAAATAGTTAGTGGAGTTGATGTGAAATTATAGCTTAATCTCATTTTATTTTTATAAAATCATATATTTGACAATTATTAGAGTGTACCTTCATTTTATACTGGGTTTATGGGTTATTTTATTGTCATTATTTACTATGGTTACATTTTTTTCAACTTATGATGTTATATAATATTCATTCACTTATTTTATTGAGTAATTGAATATTAAGGATACTCTGTTATTCATGGTTTAAGGTTAGTATTTACTTTTATAATTTTGTATTGTGTTAAATATATGATAATTACTTCTATTTTAGGATTCAAACCCTCAATGCTTGTCATTAACCCCTTTCCTGTTATAGAAATGGTTGAGGTGGAACTATTATTCCCTATAGAAATCTTGGGAGGGATATTTGTATAGAGAATTTAGTTTAGAGTGGTATCAAATCATTTGTTCGAGATTAAGTTGGAATTTGGTTCCCGATATATGTGAGATTTTTTTGAGAAGATAGGATATTAATTTTAGAGGTATTTGATTCTTTAA
Organism: Viscum album; assembly: GCA_963277665.1. Taxonomy (NCBI): domain Eukaryota; kingdom Viridiplantae; phylum Streptophyta; class Magnoliopsida; order Santalales; family Viscaceae; genus Viscum; species Viscum album. Next base: position 600,373,672 of record OY728155.1, on the reverse strand, counting down.
TTTTAGGACAAAGAACTTGGCTAGGTTTTTGAGGAAAAAATTACCTATTAAGGGTTTTTATGGGTTTTTATATAAATGATTGTTTCAAAAAAAATCAGGGTATGAATAGGTTGGATTATGAATTATATAGTTTTATTATGGTGTTATAAATAAAGTATTTCTTATGATAATAGAACTAAAAAGAGATGGATAGTTGGGAAATTCCATGGATATATTGGGAAATTATTTTTTTATTATATAATAAACATTTATATATTTTAATATTCTTTTGAATATAGCATTATACTTTGTGTGTAATTTTATGTAATATTATTAGTTTAGAATAATCTGGCTAGAATTAATATTTTTGTATCCCATGATTGATAAAAAAGATTGAAACAATTTTTATGGGGACTCGATTATGAAAAGAATACACCAATAGTAACCCTAATGATTTATATCACTATATATGTTGGAAAAAATAATGTTGGTGATAATTTATGATCTTAGTTTTGGGAAGGATGTGGGATATTTAAGTGTTTTTTGTTATTTTTTTGTCCGTTAGTCCCTCTTTGACTACTCATTTTTTTATTTTTTTAGAGGATAAAAAATTCCCATTGTTTAATGTTTTATACCTCTTTAATACCATACATTATTATCTATATTAGTGATAGAAATATTATGATATTGTCTTTTTAATACCCATATTATAATTTCTTGTCATGTTAATTATTTACCATGACATTTGAGGTTTGGATATTGATAGATAGAGAAAATATAGATGGGATATATATGATTTTGATGAGTTCAAGGAGACGATATTTTTTTCAAAATGATCTTATTTTATAGTTGGTGGAAATGTTATATTGAAAAATAATTTTGGATAATTATATGTTTATGTTGATCAAATTATAGTGGTCAAATTGTTTTGACCAAATTTGATCATTGATTTTGATAATAGATATATTACCTGGGCTATGTTATTTTTGACAAGTTTATTGATGGATATATAATTTACGAGTTGATGCAATATTTTTCTATTTTACATGATTTTTTGAGTGGTCATTTTCTAGAGACTCATATTTATGCGAACAAGATGTTGGTGGAGATTGGATGGTGATATCACATCTTGATTTACTATAAAGTATCCTTATAGAAGATCCAAATTGATATTATTTCAGTTGGGAATAAAATAATTTTTTCATTCAACTTGTGTTAACCTAATAATGATTTATTTCATAGTAATTGAAATTACTATAAGAGTATTAAATCAATATATATTTTTGAAGAAATCTATGAATTATAACCAATCCTACTGTAATTTTACTAAATTTATGAACTTACCTTGTGTGAAGGGTAGTTTACATGAGGTTTGATTATTGTGGGTTCAAACCATCAGGATGTCAATGTTAGTGATTGTAATAAATAAAAATTCATCACTTATACAATTTTTCTATGTGGATAGACATTTTTACTGATTAAATAACTGAATTTTTCTACACCATGAGGGTTTCAAAATAGAGATTATTATTTTAGTCTTGGTTTAGGGTTTCTTTTTTAGTGAAGTAACTTTCTAGGGTCTGAGTAGATAGTATGAATTCATTGGGTTTACCAAGATTTTTTCATCTCAAATACGGTTTTATGAATACTTGATAGGTTTTTTATTTATAACATTGAACCCTTATTTGTAATGCAATGGTGAATTATCCATTTTAGTTTTAGAGGTTTTCTATAGAGTTGCATTTGTAAGATAACATCCAATAATTATACTGAATTTTTTTTTTATTAAAATGTCTACACTTTTGAGGAAAAAGTGAGAAATCATACATGAATTCACCATTTCAACACTTCACTATTTTCTCACATCCTCAATTCCTCACTTCCGCACAAAAAACAAAACAGGGATTCACAACAAACAACCATCAAACACAATGGAGGGAAAAACATTCAAAATGACATACCTTCATAGCTAGATTTGAAATCGTCAAGAGAAGACCGAGGTACCCCGAATCTGGGAACACAAACATCAGCAAAGCATGTCAAACCACAGAACTGTTCTCCTTGAGCACCCACCGGTGTGACTGTCGACACCAGCCCAAATCCAAAATCCCATCGGCAAACTCCAGTCGGATTTCTCCCAACCCTCCAACGATGTGAGATGACCCAAAGAGATCATCCAGAAAGGGAGAAAAAGAAAAAAGAATGAGGAAAGATGTGCCATCCAGATGTCGCACCCCACTCCGCATCCACCACAACAGAACCACGAACCAATCAACACTCTCCAGACCAACAAACCGCACCAAAAGAGATTCACACCAAAAAGAAACTTAACGGGTGAAGTTGAGAGTATGAACTTCCCCGCTGCAAAGTTCCATAGGAACCGAACAACCCCTCTGCATCCACAAGGCACCCTTCAATGACATCCATAGCAACCCAAAGGGGAGGATAAACCATGGATCATGGAGCTGATTATTCATCACCCAAGACTTGAAGATCAACAGATGGTCAATGGAGCATCACCGTTGAGGGGAACCGAGCTAATCTAGGACAACAATGCCACTCTGGGCTGGAGCCGATTAGAATGAAGCCATGGAAGAACCCTCACCGGATTTCGAGTTAGACAAGCCACAAGAAGCTGAAGGGATCAATGAGGAAGGAGAGATCCACTCCGGTGACGCACCACCACAACAATACCAACATCCACAATAGAAAACAATCAGAAATGAAAACGAACCACAAACCTCTGATCCAAAAATCCACCTTAGATAGCCAAAAACCGGAAATCCCCCCCCCCCTCCGAGCCACTTCAGAGCAGACGCAGAGTCACGCCGGAAAACACTCGAAGCCGAGGGCCAGCAGAGACCAGATCCCAAATCCAGAAGCAATCTCCAAGCCACGTCGACTCTTTGCCGATGCCAAGACGTGCTGGAATCCAACCGAGATCTAGACAACCGATGCCCCGAACTGAGAATACAAATCTCGCCTCATAAATTCCAGATGAGATCCTTCATCATCTGTCCATGCCGACGCTGAGACGGGATCCATACTGCCGATGCCAATCCACACCGACGTGCAGGAGGGGGGAGGAGAAGGCAACATAGAGGAAACCCTAGGCACGTGAGAGTGGATATAGGCGCCGCTCAGAGGCTCCTTTGTTGTTCACCTCAAGGGAAAACGTCCAATAATTAGACCATGGTTCTATTAATGTTTCTAATCTATGAATAGATAAGGAATGTTAGTCTCGATATGTTTTACATCCATAAGAAAAAAGAGGTAGTGAGCGATAGAATGGAAATTTCTTGTAAGTTTGAGGTAAAATAATGAATGGTATTGTTATAAATAATGGATTTATAATTAAAGTATAATTATGTTAAAATGTTATTGAATTCAAAATAATCTCCAAATTTTTTATCTTATGAATGGATGATTAAGTAATGAAATCTCAAAATTAAAAAACCCATATGATGATGATGTAACTGGGGATAGTTTTTAATGATACTATTTGTTGGATAGAGACCCTAGTGCCATGAGGTTTCACAATGAGTTCTAGTGACGACATTTTTATTAGGAAAATGCTTGATATATTCATTTTTATAAAAATTTAGAATATAATAGTGTTGGTCCAAGGGATAAACCATTAAATTAGTAGTTAATTTCAATGAGATAAAGTAGTGATATGAAACAATCAAAGTGACTTTTAATGAACATTATATTAAAAAAATTCCACATAGAATTGAGGTATTCTACAATAATTACTTGCCTAGATATTGGTAATCCATATCATCCAATCGAAATTATTATCAAGATATATTTACTGGTTTCAATTCACATGAACATGAAATTTCTCATATAATATGAAACAGGTTTCCTTTGAGGTGGATTCTAAATGAGAGGATGGGGAATTTGAGTGATTAATTAGTTGGGATGGAATATGATTATCACCCATTGTCATGATCATATGTAATTTTTATTAGTGTGAACTTTATCCATATAGAATGATGTATTTTACTATGTAACTGGGTATATACTCTAATTAACTATTATCAAGTTATTTAATATATATTTTTGTTTAGGTTTTTCATGGTCAAATTTCTAATGTACATGACAGTAAAAATACATAGATTTATATTAATGTTCATGTCAGATCATGAATTTTGTTTTACTCTGTGGTTAAAGTGGATATTATAGAAATAGTTTGAAACCCTATTATGCATGTGTACTTATTTTCACCAATGGACATTAGAAAAGTAAAATGGAATATTCATACTCTTAATTACATATTTATAACATGTGTCTTCACTTTTGAAGGATGTATGGTGGGTAAACTTACCCATGGTAGGGTTTTCATATAAGAAAATTTATTCCTCTAATATTGTAAGGAATTCAATTAATACTTGCGTAGAGACATTATATTTATCTATTATATTAGGTTAAATTTGGAGAGTAAGATACACAGAGTCTTAACATGTGATTTAGTGGGAGTTCAATAAATTCAAATTCATAGATGAAATATTATTAGAATTTAGAAATAATATGTATATTATAGAATAATGGGGTTTGATTACATTATCTATATATTGGTTATGGTAGTATCATTATTAGGGGTGAAATTAAATACTATATATTTTGAGGAGAAATTGTAAATCATGGAATAATATATAGAAATTTAGTATCATTTAGATTTTTTCATAAAAGGGTGAATGATTATTTTACTTTAAATATGATTGAGGTGTAGGGGTATAAAGATGAGCACTGGGGAATGAATGTCCCATATGAGATCATAATACACTTATCTGTTTCTCTTTAATTCCCTTCCCATATATAATAAATTTATGGTTAAATTTTTATTTATAGATAATTAATGATATAGAGGCTATGTATTATAATTTTTATTTTGATGGATACCTTATTTAAATTATTTCTTCAGATTATTGAATGTGTATATTTTATGAAAGTTCATGTGTTGGATATTTTAGGAGTTCAAGAGATTGTTTTTGAAATTGTGAGTATGATTTTGTAATTTTTATATATGAATATTTTTTAAGGTGTATCATTATAAAGGTTTAAAAATTATTATCCATTTTGTTCCTTAATTTTCAATGAAATGTTATCCTTTTCAAAAACATTGAGAAGAATAGTAATTGTAACATAGAAAATGAAAATAAATATAAATTTTATAGCTTTTGTGAGTTTAGAAATTTATGATTATCTTGGAATGATAGTTTTTCTTAGTTATATAGAGTTTTATTTTCTATTTCTTATTCTATTAAATTATTTAATTGTGAGAAATATATAATTTTTGTTTTTAAAAAATTAATGATCTCATAAATGGGGCTATGAAACGTATTTTTTTAGTCTATTTTTTTTATCATGGATCATTTTTTTCAATTAGTGGTTACCTTATTTAATAGAAGGTTATATGAAGATCATTGAATCATTTGTATATAAATACTTAATTATTCTTATTAATTATCATTAGAATAAATATTGATCAGAGTAGTTTAGAGGATTTCTAAGGAAGTGAATGAGTGATGATGGTCCCTCAAATATATGTAATTTTTAAAATCCTTGTCTATATTTTTGAATTTTTATCTAATATAGTTTAATTATATTATATAATTTATTCTCATAATAATAAGAGTAATATTTTTACTATTACTTTTATTATTATTGGAAATAGGTTGTGATATATCCCTGTTTTTTCTCATTGGGTTTGTGTATTAATTTCATTGGTAGTAATTCCACACTAAAGAGCCAAGATCAAATTCTGATCTAGAAAATTTTATATTGGATTTATCATGGTGTTGATATGTTTGGAGAGAAGACGAGATGGGGTGTCATCTCGATCTATGATTCCTAGAGAGTGATAGTGATCATTTCCTTGCATGCTTCTATCTTTCAATTTATATGTTATAATTTTTTAGAAATTATAATAATATTTATATATATGTATATATATAGATTTAAATATAAAAAAATTAGTATTCAAAATGTTTATAAAATTGATATATTTACCTATTTTTTCCAACCATCAAGATAATCTCATTTAGAACATTTTATGTCATATTTTTTGGTAATTCAGTTAATTCTTTTTTTAGAGTGGTGAACTTGGAATCATGAATTTTTATATGAATAACTTTTTCCTAGATTGTGATCCCTTATTCTTAATTTTTTATTTTAATAACAATATATTTCATTGAATCTCCTAGAGGTATAGTGTCTCTTCAACAAAGAAAAGATACAATTGCATAAAATTACCTTAATGTTCAGCCAAATACCTAACACGGGGATGTCTCAGAACATATCCCTCACACCCAAAAAGGATTTTATTTCCCAATAAACTACCCAAAAAGATCATATTGGGAGACTAAGTAGGAGTGTGCTGGATTGAAATTCCAAATTCATATTTTTCTTATTTATAAGTATGACAACATATAAATTTTAATTCGAAAAATAATTAAAAACCCCCCAAAGATAAATTTTTTGTATCATAATATTCTTGGTAGGATCATTCAGATAACTACCATCATATTTTCTATGGACATCTAACCAAACATCAATTTGAGAAACATACCACCCTTGCTCTTTTATCTATATGAAATGGGTAGAAAACAATAATTCAATATCTCAAATACATATATTTAATATATAAATAATTTAATTCATGAAAATACAACCCCAATAAATGTTTTTATCAATAAACACCTCATCAAACATGATGTATGAGGGATGAATTATTTCTCCCATCTCGATGCATTTTTATAGACACTTATTAAAATAAATAATATGTAATTTTATAATATTTTTATAATTATTTATAAAACTATAGAAGTAAAATAATATATTATTCAATACTATATTCCTCTCATGGTAATGATGATCAATAAAATATTTTTACTTCTCCAGAGGTAACCTACACGTAACATCAAATAGATCTGTTAAACAATTAATGACCAATCACTGAACTCCTTTCATCATATCAATTTAATGTCATTCCATTTCTTATCAAATATTTTTAGCCTTTATGGATGTTTCTTAACATTATAAGTAGTTAAATGGAAAAAAATTGAGAAAACAATAATTCATTAAAATTATTAAAATTTAATTACAAAATGATATTAACATAAATGAGATATTATTAATCTATTAAAATTACTGTAATTAATTATATTTTCCCGAATTTGTTTTTAGAAATTTTTTGGGAATATTTTGAGACTATGCCCTAAGATGACGTGCGATTTTGTGGCCCAGTGTGCCCTGAAATTTGTTTTGAAAAATGTTAAATTTTTAATAAAGCACTCGAGAAGTTTTCTTAAAATTCAAGAATAACTATTAAATGGGTTCTCAAATAAAAAATCCAAGGGCACCATTGTGTTTAGAGTAGTGACTTTACCTTAGGTGAGGCTTAACATCAGTCAGTGTGAATCGGCTGTGAAAGTTAGTTATTTGATGTAACCATAAATAAAATAATTAAATAAAAAATATTTTATTTTCAAATCCTAATAACTCATAAATGGAGACTCAAATTGGAAATCAGATACCACTTTTGAGTTTCTAATGTGGTGTTATCCCTAGGCGTGACTTAAAATTAATTGACACCGGTCTTCTTTGGAGAAACTGGAAAATGTCATAATCATCATTAAGTAATTAAAGGATAAATTATTTTGTTGACATAGTAACGATTTCCTTTGAAATAATCCTAGTGAATAAATCCCAGGGTTAGATGCATAACCTTATAAATGTTGAAAAATTTATAGGGAGATCTTGTAATATTTTCTCTTGGAGAACAATGATCAGATCATGGATCAATGATCTACACATGAAGAAATCAAAGGATCTGGCCAATGATAAAGGAGAAACATCATTCTTTATCAGTGTTTCAACCCAATGAGTTAGGGTGTTGTTTTCTTTGTTATTTTCCTTATTCTTGAATTCAACAATGAATGTGAATCAAACCACGAATAGGTTGATCCATGGTTTGATCATTCTTGTGGGATGTATAATTGTTGCGGGATTTAAAGGGGAGATATATCTTTGTGATTATCCTTATCTTCATTCTTCATTTTAATAAGAAAAGATCAAGGCCAACATGAACCAAGGCCAAATTTCATTCTTCTAGGTGTTTTTGTGCTTCTCCCCTCCCCAGTTAATAACGATTTTCGTCATGTGAGACTCATGGTCACGAATCGAATTTTTAGGAGGCTCCAAACACGAATGGACCCCCATAGTGTTGGAAAGATGATTTAGATCCCAAGGCATTGCATATTGCGACCCAAGGATCGTGGATCTAGTTTTATTTTGAAAAATTGAGTAATAAAGAAATAATGGTGGCCCACATAGGTAGGGGAGATGACGCCATGTTGGAGGTAGATCAACCGCATGGAGCATGGCTCAGTCGTGGAGGCTACCCATGGAGGAGGTGAGTCCATGGGGCACGCAGGACGTACGGTGGAACACAAATTTGGAAGACTAACTGCGTTGAACAAGATGGTGCAGAGTTTACCAGGGAGGCATGTGATCGTGGTAGACCGCATGTTGTGGAACAGAATGGCCCGCCTGTTTTTGGTATAAACGAGAGGATACAAGTCTCTCTAGTAGCCCTGGTGGATAAAACTAATGCCCCAGAAGACCCGGTGGGTAGGGCTAGACCAGGCCCAACAGATCGGGGCAGGTCGACTAGACTATGACCTTTTTACAAAAACATCCATAAATTTCAAACTCTGTTCCCATTTGATGAGTTGTTTGTGGAATTAGGACCCTTGGGAAGAGAAAATACTTTTGAAATACTCTAAGTGGGTTTTTGTGGAAGGTGGCATGCATCCTTTTTTCTTGAAGAGTGATTTCTCCCAGAACGATCATAGTTTGAACGGAATTCTGTGGAAGGTTATGACCTTGAGACTATGTGACACAACGGGACCAAGTGTCTCATTAGGATTGAGTGTGTTATTGGGACTGAGTGTCTCACCGAGACAAAGTGTCTTATCAGGACTTTGTGTCTTATCAACACTGGGTGTTTTGTGGATTACATCAGATAATCCTTTATTGTGTACTATAGACCTATACATGTGCGAGTTGACTATTTATTTTATTTAGGGCATACATTATTTATTTCTTCATGGTATACTTCATTTATTTCTTTGTGGTATTCCTTTGTGTTTTCAGGGTGTCCTACATAGTATTTTTTCCCACCTATATGGCCTTTGCCCGCACGTGTCATGTCTTGTATAGATGATCGACACTTTAACATAGTCCTATATTGACCAAGACTAGGTAGTGTTTAGAGAGATGAGATAGTTTAAGTGTTTTCCTATGGGTTTAGACATCTGTCATGTACCTACCCTTCAAGTATGGTTTTCTGTGGATGAGTTTCAGGAACTTGTGCATTCACTTTCCAAACTCCTTTTTGGTGGGCATGTATTCTAGCCCTATTTACTTTCCAATTTGACACTATAATTCTTTTTTGGTGGTATCTTAGTGGTATTCATGCTTATTTACTTAGTGTTCTGTATTACAATATTTTGGGATTGGATATTTGTTCAAGTGTATAGGTACTTAGGAAAATTCCTCCCATTTGTGAAATATACCTACTCGGTGCTAGTCACTAGCCCCAAGCCTATTGAAGGTGATATTGGGGTAGTCACAACATGAGACCCTCTATGAAGATTCATGATAGAGTGGTATCAGAGCGGTTGATTCTAATTTAGGACTGAGAGTCTTGGAGGTTGGTTTGGGGTAACAGTGTTAACTGTTTTGAGTTCAGCATTCTGGATAGGGAATCCATTGTCGTTGTGGCAGCCAACGTATCCATACACTAGGGCTCAAGACACCTAATTTTCAACATGGTACATGAAAACACAGATTACAGGGAAAATAATGGTATATGCATTATATAAGATATGGGTGTGTTCCCATTTCTTTCTTGAGTCATCTGACCAGTAATACTCTATCAACCACAGTATATATTGTTATATTTCATGATGCCTCCACATATATAGCTAGCCAAGATTCCATTTTATGATCACAAGGATTATTTTCCTATTGATGAGGCATCAGTACAAGGGCCTGTATCAGAGATATCACCTCTAGGTGGTTTAATAGTGATAATGACCCCTCAGGTTCTGAGGCGAAGTTGACACACATGCAGCTTGGGACTGGCTTGAAGTGGTGCTCTCTTAGGATCCACCCAAGAGTGTTACCGAAGTGCACTGTATCCTTGGTTTGGCTGGGTGCTATCAAAGGTTTGTACTTAACTATTCCAGATTATCAACAACCTTGAAATCTTTTACATGAAAGGGGTATCCTCTCATGTTGAAGGATAAGTGTTGGGATAGTTTTTAGTAGTTGAGCCAGAGTTTGACGAGGGCTCCCATCTTGGGATTTCCATAGGAGGGAATCAAGTATGTAATATTATGAGATGCATCAAAAACTAGGCTTGGTTGTGTCCTGATTCAAGGGAATTCAGTGATTGCCTATGGTTCCAGATAGTTGAGACCACATGAGCAGAACTATGCGCCTCATTATCTTGAGTTAGTAGTGGTAGTATCCTCATAGAAGATGTGGCGACACTACCTGATGGGTGAGTGGTTTATTATCTACTCTACCATAAGAGTCTCAAGTATATCTTCTCTCATTAAGATATGAAATTGATTTAGAAGCAATGTATATAATTCATACAAGACTATTACATTGAGATTGTTTGTACTAATGGGAAGGGGAACATGGTGGTAGATGCTCTCTACAGGAGATCAAGTTTACAGTTGCTAAAAGTGGAATTAGAGCACTTATCCTCATTGCACTTATCCTTTGTAGATAGAGATGGAGTAGCTTACCTCTAGTCAATGGTTTCCAACCCTCCACTCTTACACCGAGTTAGGGAGGTATATCTCAGAGATACCAACAATGTGTCTTTAAGTTCTTAGATGTCCATAAGGCATGCCCCAAATGGATATTCAAAATTTGGGGAGCACGTTGTTCTTTTCAGAGGACACACAATAGTAACAATGTCATTACAGGAGGAGATTTTGAGGGAGTTCGATACATACCCCTTTGGAGGTACATATAGGTGTGGAAAAGATGTACCAAGACCTCCAACGTCAGTTCTGGTGGCCATGAATGAAGAAGGGAGTTTCAGAGTTTGTCTCTCGATGCCTCACTTATAAGCAAGTGAAGGCTGAGCACCAAGTTATAGTAGGTTTTACTCAACCCCTTGAGCATCCATAATGAAAGTCAGATGGGATATTTATGGACTTCATGATAGTATTACCACATATGTCTAATGGACATGACACCATCAAGGTGATCATTGATCGTCTCACCATGCCAGCCCACCTCCTTGGTATTCAAAAGCAGAGTTTAGTAGAGAGCTTGATACGCCTCTACATGCAGGAGATAGTTTGACTCTACGGAGTCTCTTCAAAAATAGTTTCATATAATGATTCTCTTCTATCATCTCGGTTGTGGAAGGGATTGAGGGAGGTGTTTGGGACTCAGTTACACTTGAGCACAACATTTCACCCACATATAGACCACCATACTGAGTGGACTATTCAGGTTCTTCAAATCATGTTATGGGCTGGAATGTTAAATTTTTGGATGGAGTTGGGATGAATCTTAGTGGTTGATCGATTCCTTTTTTCCATGTTCGGTGGTGGTATAAGAATCTTCAGGAGATCACATGGGGGAAGGAGGATCAGATTCTTTCTCAATACCCTCATCTATTTGGGTATCCCTTGGTTTGGATTTGGGGGACGTAAATCCCTCAGGTGCAAGTAATTTAATGACTATAATATTACCAATGTTTTTTAGAAATTATTTAGTAAAATCCCAAGACCATGAGATAAGACGACATGTGATTTAGATGCCTGGTGTGCCAGAAACAATTAATGGAAAAAATATTTTGTTTTTAATAAAGCATGCAAGTAGTTTTCCAAAAAAAGTGGAATAACTCTTAAACTGGTGCCCAGACCAGAAATCCAAGGGCGCCGTTGTGTTTAGAGTAGAGGATTTACCTTATGTGAGGCTTAACATCAGTGGTTGTGGGTCTTCTATGAATGATAGTTTTTTGAATTAACCGTAAATACAATAATTAAATAAAACCTATTTTATTTTCAAATACTAATAAATCATGAATGGATACTCGGATTGGATATATGATACCACCATTGAGTTTATAATGTGGTTTTTTCCTAGGCATGAATTAACTTTAGTCAGCGTGGGTATTATACTGGAAAATCCAAAAATAATGCAATCATCATTAAATAATTTAAAGATAAATTATTTTGTTGATGTAATGATGATTTCCTTTAAATTCGTCCTTATATAGAAATTTCATGTATAGCCACATAACTTTGGGAATTCTGGAAAATTTTCAGGGAGTGTTTGGAGGATTTTCCCTTAGTGAAAAACAACCAGATCATGGATCAATGATTGACATTCAGAGAAATCAACAGACCTCACCAATGATTAGGGTGCAACTTTATTCGTCATCAATGTATCAAACCAATGAGGTAGGGAATTGTTTTCTTTAGTATTTTCCCCATTCTTGAATTGAATGATGAACATGGACCAACCCCCCAAAAGGCTAATATGCGGTTCAATCATTTTTACATGATGGATAATTATTATGGGGTTCAAATTGAAGATATATATTTGTGATTATCCTAATATTCATTATTCATTCTAATGAGAACTGATCAATTCCAACATGAAAAAAGGCTGAGGTTCATTCCTCTGGGTGTTTTTATTCTCTAATTTCCTTTTCTTGGTGTTCTTCACTGTTGCGCCCTCGTGGTCACAAATCGGCTTTCTAGGAGGATCAAAATGCGAAAAGACCCCTGGAGTATTAGAAAGATGAATCAGAGACAAAGGAAGTGTAAATTGAGACCTTATGATCTCAAAACTGTTTACTTTTCAAAAAATGGATCAATGAAGAAATAATTGGTGCCCGCTGAGGCAGGGGAATCAACACCTCATGGGAGGCGGCTCAACTTCATGGAGCGTGGCTCAGCTGTAGAGGCTACCCATGGTGGCAGCGAGGCTACAGAGGCGGCAAGATCGTGGGGCTCATAAGGGTACACAGATGCAGTGGACTGACCACATTGAACACAATCATGCTGCATTGACCAAGGAGGCACATATTTGGGACATACAGTGTGCGGAGGACAAGAGTGGCCCGCAAGCGTGTGGGGCAGACTAGAGGATAGAGGTCGCTCCAGAAGCCCCATGGGCTTGACCAAGTATCCAAACAGGCCGCGGTCTAGAAACAACAGTGGGTTTGGCCGTGTCGGGACCAGCATACAGGGTCGGGTCGACCAGACCCAGGTTATACCTTTTTACGAAAACAACCATAACATTCAAATCATCTATCCTTTTGATGAGACATTTGAGTAATTGGGATCCTTACAATTAAATGATACTTTTTAGATACTATAAGTGAGTTTTTGTAGAAGTTGGATTGAGACCATTTTGTTTTGAGGAGTGAGTTCTCCCAGAATGACCATATTATGAATAGAATCCTCTAGAGGAATATGATATTGAGACTACATGACTCATGAGGAGTAATTGTATCATTAGGAGTGAGTGTCTCATCGTGAACTAGCATTTCAATGGGACTGAGTGTTTCATCAAGACTACATGTGTTGTCGGGACTATGTGTATTATTGATACTAGGTGTTTTGTGGATTAAATCAGATAATCCTACATTGCATACTATAGACCTATACTTGTGTGATCTGAATAATTATTTTTTGTGGCCTAATTCATGTATTTGTTCATGGTATACTTCATGTATTTCATTGTATCATTCCTTTGTGGTTTGGGGGTGTCCTACTGAGTATTGTTTTACTCACCCCTACATGGGATATCCCCACACATGTCGTGTCTTTTGCAGACAATCAACACTTTGATGGAGTCATAGGTGGACCAATTCTAGGTGGTACTTAGAGACACTATATAGTCATGGTGTGGACCTGAGAGATCAGACAACTGTCTTGTACCTACCCTTCAGGTAGGGATTTCTATAGATGAGTTTCAGGAACATGTTCATTCACATTCGAGAATCCGTTTTTGGGTGGGGTTGTATTATGTACCTATTTACTTTCTAGTTTTCTACTTTTATACTTTGTGGTTGGTATCTTATTGGCATGCATTATTGTTTACTCAGTGTTCCAAATTTCATCATTTTATGCTTGGATATGAGTGAGTGTGTACAGGTACTTTGGAAAATGCCTCCTATTTGTGGGATATGCCTACTCAGTGTTAGTTTCCAACCCCTAGCCAATTAGAGGTGGGATTGGGGTAGTCACAGCAGAAAACCCTCTAGGAAGGGTCATGATAATGAGATTAATATATTATTAAAATATATTATTCTTCCGAGACAAAATCATATGTCGCCGATTTAAATAAGTAATGGGATGGCTTATTGGATCAAAATCTAACTGGCTGAAGAATTGATTGAAAATTAATCTAATATTCTCAATAAGAATCCCAAAACTATAAAATGGAATCCTTGTATTTATATTATTATAACTAAACAATTTTGAACTACTAATATTTACCCTTATAACACTATTGGTTTTACATATTTGGGATAAATGTAAAGTACTAATATAAAAAATTGAAATAAGTTTTTCACCTTAAAAATTGTACCAATAATCATAAAACTCCAATTTCTACATGATGTGAGGTAACTATAGTGATATTATACTCTCTGAATGAATAATAAAAGGTTGGAAAACCTGATGGCCTACCAGCATGCTCTGATGAGGGATATGTATCTACTAAAAGTGTGAAGAAAGTTTCAAGAGTGATGTAGAGGGAATGTTAGATGCCATTTGGAGGGACCCTAAGGGTGTAAAAAATGTAGTATGTAAGGCATCAGTTGTAAAATCTAATGATGTCTAGATAGTAGCCACACCATCCATTATTAAGAAATTATTATCACAGAAACATTTTCCCCTAAAAATTTCTTTCATTAAAACAAGAAAAAAATTGAAAAAAAATATTTTAAAATAAGTATAACATATAAAATTATAAAAATTTAACACTTAATACATAAAAACTAAATTTTATAATGATAATTGATGTGTAATGCAGAAAATAAATTATATTAAACATAAGATAATTGATATGTTAATGGTTGGAAACCCGTACAATCATGTAATCCTTCAATGGTAATATCATTTTCATTATCTATCAATACTTCTTATACTTTATCCTATCTTATAAGGATAATATTTTTAATATCATATTGTAAAAAACATCTTTATGATTTCATTGATTAGATTTAATCTCATAAGTTAACTCTTCTACTTCATCACTAATGTCATACTAGTCTCCTTGTTTAATGTGCACAACTACAATACACCCTTAATTTGCTATATATTTCATATAATATATCATTTTTTATTATGATGAAATGATATAGGGATCGTGTTTTTCTTGGTCACCAATATCCATAAAATTATATAAGTTCACAAAAGGATGTTATAAATAATATTTATTAATACCCTAGGATATTGACTAACTTTTATTTGAATAAAACAAATGAAAACTGATTATGGAAGTTTAATTTGATAATATTTTTTTACCATTCTATAAATTCCCTTTTCGGTGACTAAAAATATACCACTATTTTATTTTTAAATAAATTTCCTAATTAATTGTATGAAATTTTAAGCCATTTAATATATAAGTGTCAAATTTTGTATCCAATGTTTGAGGACCTTGAACCAAAATATCCAAATCATCAAATACTTCAGCTTAAATACCAATATTAATGTTCATTAAAAAGTAATATAAATTGTGATAGTAACAATATATATATATATATATCAACCTATTATATATGAATTATAGTATCAATGAACTTTCATGATGCACATACAATTCTACCATCTTTTTATTCAAAAATTTTCTTATATCTTCCTCATCCCATATTTGAATTCTAATATATCTCTTAATTTGGATCCTCAGATATTTAATGATTTGATTTTAAAATTTTATATTTACATTAACATAACTATATACCTTTAATAATTAAAGTTGAGTTAGTGTATTATCTGAGGTGATCCCAACTGGTCAACCAATAGTAGAAAGGATTTGTGATTTCATAACAATTTAAGATTTTGTAAAAAAATAATTTCCATGGATAACTCAACTAGATCAATCCTAAATATAATTTAAGTACCTAGAATAAAATGTAGAAAAATCATCCACCAGTAATCCTTCAGATATAGTGACTTCCATTTGGGATTTATCTTTCACAAATTATTCAAACAATTAAGGTATCTATAAAATAAAATGATTGAATCATAATTTATTACATAGGTAATGAATTGGAAATAATTATTTAAATAAAAATAAAAACATATAAATAAAGTAATTATCAATTACATACATCCATGAATAATTCATGTGTCCTCCTAATTTAAATTCCGAAACTAAATACACTATAAAATTCATTATGATAAAAAAAAGTATGGTTGGGAAGAACACATACATATTTGAAATTTTTAGTAAAATATTTTCTAAAATATTTTTAAGATGAATTGGTTTTAGTATTTTATAAAACAAATTCATAAGAATGTGATTTTTTTATTAAAACTACATTTTTGTTTTTTAGTAACAATGTATACATTGTTAAATTTTTAAACTGGTCTATAAAATTAAGTGAATTATAAATTTTCAATCCTAGAAATGTATGATTTTTTAAGTCAAGCCATATTGAAACTCTAATTGAATGGGAATAATTAACTTTAATGTTATTTAATATTCAAAGGAATATATTTTTATATTTTTTATAATGAAAACTACCAAATATTTATTTTCATTTTCATTTAGCCACATTAATGCTTTATTTTCCTGGATATTCTGTTCTTCCAAGAATTAAGATGGGGCCATGATTTCCCATGATCATTAGGTAAATTAAAAATCATGTATTATTTTAAATGTTTCTCAATATTCATAAATAACATATTATTAGACAAAAAATAAAATTCCTAATATTCAAAGGTGAGAAATATACCTTTTACATCAATTATTTTGTTCAAATTTTAACTATTGATGTATATCAATCTCATTTCCCATTTTTGTAGAAATTATGAACCTTCTTAAGTTATCCTTAAATATTTACTTATTTTTAAAACATTACATGACCTATGAATATCATTGGTGGTGGTTTACTATCACTAGTTCCTTTGAATTTGTACTTGTTCAACTAAAATCTATGGGTTGCATCAAGGAATATTCAATGATACAAGAAAAAAATATTTTATTTAAGATAATTTCATAGGCTAAAATTCAAAGTCATAAAAATGAAAATACTATCTATTATTAGTGTTATAACTATATTTTCACCCACATCTTGAAATATCACTAATTTTCCACAATAGATAAGTATTCATTTTTAAAAATGTTACAGATACATAATATTTTTTGACACCATCCATCAAATTCTCCTAAAATTATTCAATTATAAGTTGATAGTAAATATCAATTTAATTTCCATGCATTTTTTTCTAGGAATAATTATTGAAATTATGATGGAAAATTATTTCATACCCATCCTAGGAGGTAGATTTTAAGTATCATAATAACTGAAAAAACTCTTCAACTGGTACACAATGTCCAAAATTGGTTGAAAACCTCATCAACCAATTTATATAAAAAATTTCAATGATTGAATAGAAAATCATGATTTATCCAATCAAATGTTTTCAATGCTTTTGAATCTCTTGGACATCACATAAACACGTCATTTTTATTTTCTATAGAATTCTACTTCATCTCCTTCGTGTTTTTAGATGACATGAATAAAATTTTAAATCGAGGCTTTAATGTAAAGTAATGAAAAACATTTTCAAGTGATTTTTTTCTATTTCTTTATAGTAGTATATTACTTCATACTTTCAACATTAATTATTAACATTCATATAAAAGTTAAAAATATTTTTAACTTTTTTTATGTAAAAGATCTCCTAGATATAGAATATAATCAGTAGAACATGCATTTTGTTTTATTTTCATTCAGCCCATTATTATTAATAAAATTAATCGTGTCACTAAAATTATTAGGGATTATAGATTTATGAAATAATTCACAAACAAAATAAAATATCATAGACATTTTTTTCTAAATCCAAATAGACACTTTTTATGGTATAACATTAGCATACAATAATTTTTTGAACACTTGACACAATCTCATTACAGTTATTTATTCCCATTTTTATCTAAATAAAAAAATTCATTTGTATTCTTAGTAAATATCAGTCTTATTATCTTCTTCATAGAATCAGGATGGGGATGCACTGATATATTAAAATCTTGGTAAGGTTTCCTTGAAGGTCCAAATACATCATTTTCAAGTTTATATTTATAGAATCCTTAAGTTGTCATACTGGCATGTTTTCATTTTGATGATGCTTCTCTACAATAATGAAATCATTATTTATCTTGTTCTTCATTTAATTATTCATTTTTGGGGAAGTAGCTTACCTATTCTTTAGATTGACATTTGTGATCAGAATTTCTGTAATGTTTGATTATCCATGCCAAATCCAACTCACATTTTAAGTAGGGAATTACTTCAATATATAGCGATAATACTCTTTGTGATCGATTGGTAATTAAAAAATCAAAAAAAATCTTTTAAACACTTTTAATTCCTATATGTGTTCCTTTGTATCATGATCTAAATTGTATTTGTCTATATAAAACTACCTAAACATTCATAAACAAAATATAATTATATAATAATGTAGGGATAAAATAAAATAGTTCATTTTAACTGAAAGTAAAAATTTATAAATTATTATATCCTAACTACATGTTTGTATCTAACATGAAACATATTAAAAATAAATATAATTATAAAAAATTGGGATTATTACTATGAAAATATTTAATTTTATGAAATTATCACATTTTATAAAAGAATATAAATATTTTTTATTCCCATTATTGAACTATAAAATTTTTAACTATATATTTATCATTGAATCAAAAAAATTCATGAGAACTAGAAGAAAACTATTAATATATTATTTTCTTTCATCTTAGAAAAAATTATTTAATCCTCCAAAAAACAACATGGGTTAAAAGAATGAAAAATATTATAGGTTTGGATAAAAAACATATAATAATATTGAAAACTAGTTGAGGTGTAAAATATAAATAAAGAAGTTGGAGAAGGATTCAGGAGGAATATTGAATGAAATATTTTTACCTTTAGTATAATTCATTATTTTTTATAAAAAATAAATAAATTGAAAACAGAAATTATATCAATAAAAATAATTCAATTTTCAAAAATATATTTTTTAAAATATAATCAAGTATTCCATAAAAAGTTATAGATGGGCATCAATAATAGAATCAACAAAATATCATAATTTTTCTTATTTTAACAAATATCTATTCATGAAATGAGTATAAATAACAATAATTAGAGTGGGAAATTGATGTGTTTTTAAATATAATATTCAATTATAATTATAAAATAAAAAATATTAAATTTAACAAAGAAAATTTAAAAACCCAACTAAATCTTCATAAATATAAACATAAATCATCATTCAAACGGTCATCATGATTGTATTTTTTTTTGAGTTATACATTTTTTTTCTTGAAATGGTTCATTTCATTACAATATGTGAGTGTAATTGATAATAAAATATAGTATTAGTGGTTCATAAATTACCTGGTTTAGTATAATCTAAAATTTCAAATATACTCATTTTAAAGGCATTTAGTGATACTCATTAAAATATTAATAAACATAAATCATATCTATCATACCATTTAAATAATACATCTTCCATTTGAAATGTAAGTAGATATTAATTATTACATTACAAATAATGTAAAATTATCTGAAAATGGATTATAATCTCATCAATTAGAAAGATCATGTGTCACCAAGAAGTTCGTTGGTTACTATAGTAGATAGTTATCACTGGGAATTTCACACATCACTGTAAAAAAGAGGAGCTTGATGGCCATCGCTTGAAATATTTGTATACAGATCAAATAGGATTTAGTTTTAGAAACATTCATACTTTATGGGAAAGGGGGGATTAGTGTGACAAACTAGGTACTTATATAATATTTTTTTTCAAATTCATTAGTATTCTTGACTTAAATAGTTGTATTAATAATAAAATAATTCTATAAATCAAAAATGAAATAATTTTATTAAACTATTTTCTTATATAGTTATTTTTAAAAGATTAAATTTTGAAATAAATAATTTTAATTTAAAAAAAATAACTTATTTTCTCAATTAATCAAGTGATAATTATATTAGGACTAATTTATGATAATTTCAAAAACTATTAATTTTTTAGTGAATAGTGAAAAATATCGATTTTTGTAAAAATTTCATTTCTTTTTTATAAGTTAAGAAATTTAAAAGTACCATTATTTTTTTAATATGGTTTCAAGTAACTTAATTATTATTTAGTTATATTTCATCCACTTAATTTTTTTATCCACTTTATATTGAATTTTATAATTAGTTTTTTTGTATAAAAACAAGATTTCTCTGAAATTGTTTTAAAGTACATAATGTTTATCCTTTTTAATTAATTAAAGTAATACTTAATGGGGAATGTTTTAAATTAAATTAATATATTTTATATTATTAAGTATTTATTTATTTTCATATAATTATTATTTTTAGTCAGAGAGTTAATATAAAATCAACTTTTTATTGAAAAATAAACTTCTTAAAAACCCACTATTTCATCACATATGTGGGTTTTGTTTCTAAATTTAATTTTCCAATTTTATGAATTGAATTTGGTAAAATTAATTCCATATTTATAATCATAAGGTCCAAATTTGGTAGTAAGGTAATTTTAATTTTTTAATCACTAAAATATTTTAGGGTAAAAAATGATTTACCAAGTATCAGTAAAATAAAGAAGCAGGTTAAAGTTAAATGGTAAAAGCGTAAAAAACATAAATGATAAAAAAGTAAATTGGTGGTTGATGTGTTTATATACCCTAAAAATTATTTAAAACATTATTTTTCAGTCTATTTATTTGGAATTAATTCCAACATATGTGTTTGGCATTAAATATAAAACAATCAATATTTAATCACTTAAGAACACCCCTATTCAAGTATCAATACCACTATTCACTACCCCATTTCCCCTCAAAATCCTGTAATATCTTAAACAATCTTCCAAAAAATCTCCTCAAGACCTTACCAAATTCTAAATACAGCTAGTCTAACCAAATTACCAATTTCGAGTTCCTTAAGGGGTCATTCAAGGAGGTAATATTCAAGTGATAATTTTCTCAAAGCCGCCAATCTTAATTTCACATATTCTTCTACCTTATCATAAATCCATTAATACATAAAGGCCTAATGAAACCAGTAAAATTTATATACTATAATTTTTTTATAATATAATATCTTATATTTATTCATTTTATTATCTTCCCATTTATTAATTTTCTTATCTTCCCTTATTCAAATAAATGAAACCATTGTCCAAATTATAGATGTTAAATGTCTCCATGGATAATGAGATTTTCCCTCTAACACCTTCATATCTAGTAATAAAAATATTATTATGGTTAAATCAGATGTTAATAATTATATTATAACTTATTTCATGTTTTTAAAATAATATATAGAGATAATATTAAATAAAGAAAAACTAGTTCGTGATGGTTGGAAAATCCGCAAAAAAAAACTGAACAATTATCATTAACATTTTATCAAATGAATCATACTAATGATAGAATAAAATGATATATGGGAAAATTTATACTACTATATTTTCATTAAAAAAATTCATTCCACTTCTATAGTATTATTTCCATTTTATAAGAAAATCTAGAATTTTACAAAAATAAACCGACCATGAAACAATGAAATAAACGCACTAAAAAAATGAAAAAAATGAAACATTATTAATGAATGGGTGTTAAGATGTTATAGAAGGATCATATAAGGTATTATAAATGTGAATATATCTTTGAGTAAATTAATAACATTATTTAAACCATTATACATGAGTTTATAACATGTTTGAATGAAGTCAAACCTGAGGTAAGGGAATTCTTATCCCAGTTTCTATTATTTGGGTTTAACTTATACTTCATTGATTATGTCATGATATGATTATGTATGTAAGAAATTTGAATTATATTATCTTATTTTTCTTATTATTTTTTTGGATTTATAGTGGATACAGATAATTGATTAATTTGATTAATTCCCACTTCAATGATATGATATTTTTTAGGTAATTTCCTTAAAACAATTCTTTTAATGTTTATTTTTTAAAAAGTGAAAAGGAATGTTTTTTACATATATGAAATGAATTTAATTTACCACATTAATCTCCATTTAATATTTTTCATCATAATTTTCAATTTTATATGGGTTCTTTCAAAGAAAATGTTTTCTATTGTACATGTACAGTCTTTCAAAATGATTGGTTTCAAAATAAAAGTTTATTTTCTTCAAAAAGTGTTTTATAATGAAAAAATTATTGATTTATGTTTATTTTATGTTTATTAATAATTTTATTTAATGATGTGTGGATTTTTTATTAACCAATTTTTTGTGTTTCAATGATAAAAAAATGATGGTTGGTTACATTATATATCAAATGATTTTGGTACTCCATAGATGGAAGTTGACCATATTGGTTATTCCATTTCTAAGAGTGATATGGAATAATATTTCCCAACTTTCTTGGTTAAATATTATATGATTTATTATTAGTTTTAATAAAAATCATTTTATTTTCAAAATTTAAGATAATGATCTTTTTGAAAAGTTGATTCATTTGTGGTAAAAATGTACATTTTTAAGAAAATGTTTTTTCATGTTCTCACTAGAAAAATAATTTCCTTTATTAATGTCCCTTGGTGATATTTTATTCTCATCCCAAGTTTAAATTTTTTTCACGAGATTTAAGGGGGAATATGTACAAGGATGAGATCTATGGGAAAATTGTGAAGATTATTCAAAAAGGAAAAACATGTTTTAGTTTATAGAATATTTTATTCTAGAAAACAAAATAATGAATATATGTGTCATCTAGTAATGTATAGGTTTAAGATTTATGATTTATTCAAAATTATCTAGAACTATAAACTTAAAATATCATCCTGATTGCAATAATTTGAATTTTATTTTAAAATAACAAGAATTTGTAATGTTTAAGACTGAGACCTTTTAGTTGCTATCAAAGAATAGTTTAGATAAATTTAAGGGTTATGATAGTGTAATTTGAACACCAATAAATTATTTTTATGATTTTGTTGAAATGATATTTCATTTTAATATTACAATGTTTCTTCCTCTAATATAAATATATTGAGATTGGTTTTTCCTATAGAAAACATAAAATCTATGGTGGGAAGGCATGGAGAGGGAAAAATCCTTCCAAATCAACATATTGAGATGGTTGGAATCCTAATATTATAGTTTTATATAGTGATGGATCATTTCACACAAGCTATAAATGGTGGTGGTATCCCTACAATGGAGATACTAGATTAACCATATAGGAATATTCTAGTTTTATAATATTTTATAAGGAACCATTCTCTAGATTTTAGTGGAACCTCAAATCTAGTGTTAGCTTAAGGATGGATCAACACTCTGGAAAAGATATATGAAGTCATGGGATGTTCAAAATTACAAAAGGTAACCCTATAAATTTATTTTTTTTAAGGATAGAGACAATAAATGATGGTCTCATGTGAAGAATACTATAGAAAAAGTTTATCTGAATTTTATGGAATGAGATAATTCTAAGAGTATTTTTCTAGAAAAATATTTTCTTAAGATTGTTCAACTCATAATAGAGAAACAATTCCAAGAACTGAGGTAGAAAGATATATATTTTGCGGATTTTTGTGAAGATAATTTTCTAATACTATCAATATACATATTGGATTTTTTTCAGGACACTTATAGTAAAATTAATAGATTTTATTTTGGTTTGAATCCAATTTTACGAAGAGATTTGGCTTTACAGGAGTTAAAATTTTATAACAAATTTTTTCACTTTGCTGAAAAAAATTGATATGGAGTTTTCAAAACATATGATTTTCATGATGATATGAATAAGAATCTATCTGGTTGTCCAAAAATAGGGAATAATTCATCAAATAAATATGGGGGTAAGAAAATAAAATTTCCTTCTTGCGAAAAGTGCAGCATAAAGAACCTTGGGGAATGTATCTCAAAATATAGGATATGTTTTGTATGTGGAAATTTTGGTCACATGGATCGTGAATGAAATTAAAATTAGTTGACAAATAATGAAAAACCGATGTTAAGTTTATTTAATTAAAATGAGTTGGGAAATTATACTAATATGTGTCCCACATTATTCATTAGGGGGGATCAACATTATCATAAAAAGAAAGGTGTAGCAAAGTTATTTTCAAATACCATGGTTGATGTGGGGTCATCAAATGAATTTGTGAAAAGTATGATACTTTTGTATTCAAATTACAAAAATACCTTGTTTGAATCGATATTTTCCCATTATTTTATTTCTAATAAATTTTCAATAATACTGGAAATATCATATCCTGAATGTATGATATACCTTTTGTTAAAAAATCCAAATGGGGATATTAAAGCGACCAAGAATTATTTGATTTTTTATTATTATTTTTAGTGAAATGTATTTCCTTCAAATCTTGTTAAACTACCAATAGTTGAGTTTTATATTATTTTGAGTATGGATTGGATTTTAGTTTATCATGAAAAAATAGATTTCAGAGCTATGAAAGTTTTGTTAAATGATTTCATACATTTAATAACCTATCAAGAAATAGATAAATTGGTTATAAATGGTATTTAATGTTACTTAATTCCTTCTATTAAAAAATAGAACTATTCATATTAGTGAAGTTCTAGTAGTAAATGAATACCTCATTATTTTTCTTGATGAATTTACTAGTGTTATTCTTGATCAGGATGTTGAGTTTACTATTGAATTAGTCCCTATTTCTAATTATTTTTCATATCCAACTTATCTAGTGGAACAAGTAGAACTTTTGAAATTGAAAAAACAATTGCAAGAGTTTCTAGATAATGGTTTCATTCAATATATCACTTCACCAAGGGGTGATACTATTTTGTTTCTTAAAAATAATATTTGTTTTTTGATTCTTTGTATTTATTATAGAGATTTGAATAACAACACTGGTAAGAAAAATTAACCTTTTCCGTATATCAATGATTTTTTTGATCAGCTCTAGGGAGCACTATAATTTTCAAGGATTGAAATCAAGTCAGGGAATATAATGTCCCACCCCTTCTCATTGGATTTAGAAGTCGATGGAATGCTACTTTTATTTAAGTGACATTCCCAAGGTTCCAAAAGGATAGAAATAAATATCAAGGGATTCAAGAACAATTGGGTAATGATTTTACATTTAAATGAAAATAACCAACCAAACACAGCTAAATAAAAAAAACACTACATGATGTATGCCAATAATTTTACAAAATACAACAATTTCCAAAAGAACAAAACAACCAAACTATAATAATCTAGAGTCATAGTACAAAGTATAAGACTAAACAATAAAATCAAAATATGATACAACATAAATCCATATCTCCACACCAATATCCATGCTCCAATCACCACAATACCACCCAAACATAATGATGCACCACTCAATAAGTGAGATGCCTTACCTTTAACTATGTCCTAGAATACATCATCTACAAAATCACCCAAGTTCAAAAGCAGGGGGTGAGTAATAATACTTAGTAGGTTTTCACCAAATGAATTCCTTACACACACAAATAGGATAAAATCGGCTAGCACAATTTATATAAACCAATTTATTTAAATCCATGAAAAGGGAAATAACTTCCAACAAGCCAAACACACCGTTACAAAACCATTTTACCCAATTCAATACAAAACAAAAGAATGAAACCAAACACATCATTAACCATTTCCCAACAAATATTTTCATAATCCATTTCATCTTTCATGGACACAGGCTTAACATAACCATATCCAAAAACCAACCACATGACCTTAGTGTTAATTGATGGTGAAACATCACATCTATAACTCACCGCCTTTTTATAGTGGTACTTCATGACCAATTCATGGTGGTACTCCACAAACATGATCCATCCCATCCAACTCTCTATTAACCACTTAATCAACCAATCATGCCAATAACATTTTTTAAAACACAACCCCATGTCAACCAATAATTACCACATCATATAAACCAACATTTGTCAACAATCATGCCAAAACCATTCAAAAAAATCACATTTGTTGAAAATACCATTATGCCACATCCATGACCAACCACATTTCCACAAAACCCTCATTTTATTTAAAAACAATTTTTTCAACTCCTTTTCCATAAAACAAACCAACCCGCTGATTTTAAAATCTCCATTTTAAAGTCCAACATAAAGAACATTGCACAAAAAAACCCCATTTTCCCTAAAATAAACAAATCATCAAAACATGGGTTTCAATTAACTCCATACATCAAAAAAAGTATTTAAAGGAACAATTAATAATTTGAAATTAAATCCTTCAAGTTCTATCGAAATAGAGTAGAGAGAGAAGCCACCTACCATAGGGTTTTTAAGAAATCGACCAATGAATAACCACACCACAAATTCATGTGAAATCCCCATGAAATCACCTTGAATCCATTTGATGGAGGAAAATTACCTTTATAACAAAAGTCAAACCCTTTGAAATACATACAAGATGAGTGGAAGAGGTTCCCTAACCCCTAAGAATAGTAAATCCCGAGTTGGGTTTTTAAGGGAGGTGAAATGGAGTGTTTTTGGAAAATCCTAAGCCCCCTAATTTTTTAAACCCCCTTTTTAATGAAATGAATGGTTAGATCGCACAATTAGGAAAATATATGCTAACCGTGCACCTGCTACAATCTCAAGAGGGTATCTTGCATGGTTGGCATACAAGGTTAGACAAACCATGTGCTGACCATGAAAAACACCACTACCTCAAGACGCTCGGTTTACCTAGGTTTACACATAGTTTGGAAAATTGTGTTCCTTAACCATGTGCCATCCCTTTTCCTCTTCCTCACTATGCAAAATTACCTGTGTTTCTTGCACAGTTTCCACTAACCTTGTTCAAACTGTGCACCCTTATAAAAGCTTCCCAACCTTCCAAAAACCCTTCCAAACTCTCCCAAACATTTCCTATCCACTTTATAAACATAAAAATATATAAAACAAGGTAACATACTTCAAACTGGGGGTATTATAAGGTACCATCAGTTGAAATTGAAGGTGGAAAATATTCCAAATATTTTATTTCATACAAGATATCGGAAATATGAATTTGTAGTTATACCTTTTAGGTTGATGAATTCCCCTTTTATATTTATTTATATTATGAATAATGTCTTCCATTAAGATTTTGATAAGTTTTCAGTTATTTTTAATGATGATATTTTGATTTATTTAAGAAGTTAATATGATCAGGAGAAACATCAAAGGATTTTTCTATAAACACTTAAAGAAAATAAGTTATACAAAAAATTTGGAAAACATGATTTTTTATTAAAATATATTTATTTTTTTAGTAACATTATAATATAGATGGAATTTCAGTTGATACTTATAAAAAATTTGTTGATGAATGGACAATACCCAAAACAAATATTGATATTTAATTTTTTCGTGAAATTACAAGCTATTAATGGATTTTTAAAAAACAAAATTGCATGGTTGTCTAGACTACTAAATAATTTAACACAAAAGGATTTAAATTTATCTAGGAAAATAAATATGATGATTTTTTTAAGAACTAAAAAAGTTTGGTAAATGGTCCATCTTTTTCCCAAACCTTTAGAAATGGTGGTTTTTTGTCTATAGAGATGCATTATTGAAGGGAATTGATTGAGTTCTGATTTAGAATGAGCTATTAATTGAATATTATTCATGAAAATTAAAACTTGATGAGAAAAATTATCTTAAACATGATTTGGAATTAAATAGTTTGGGTTTTTTATTAAACATTTGATGGTATCATTTATATAGATAAAATTTTTAAATATATACTGCTCATAACGGTTTAAAGTATAAATTTACTCTGAAGGAGTTGAACATGTGGATGGTAAGATGGCTAGAACTACTTATGGATTATGATTGTACGATCAATTCCATCCATGAAAATAAAATAATGTGGTTAATACCTTCTGTCAAAAACATTAGGAATCCTTAACCATGTTACATTTAGAACATAAACATCTGGTAAATGAATTTATTTATTTTTTCCTATAATTTGTGGATATAGGGACTTTGTCTATTTTGATTCTGGTATC
Organism: Viscum album; assembly: GCA_963277665.1. NCBI lineage: Eukaryota > Viridiplantae > Streptophyta > Magnoliopsida > Santalales > Viscaceae > Viscum > Viscum album. Next base: position 600,345,358 of record OY728155.1, on the reverse strand, counting down.
ACTGAAATCATATCTTCCAAGAAGAATTAAGAAATTTATAAGAAATACCATGAGTTACAAAAGCTATAATTGGATAAAAAGGGTACGTTTCCTGAATTTAATTTTAATAAAGAATGTGTTTTGAGATTTGAGAAGAGATTATGTTTTCCATGTGTTTCATAGTTGAAGAAGGAGTTGTTAAATGATCTTGTAGGTCCTTATTTTCCATCAATCATGACAGCACTAAGCTGTACAAATAACTTCAGGAGTATTACTAGTGGGATGCAATGAAAAGTGATATTGGTGAATTTACCATGATATGTTTTACTTAAAAATAGTTAAAATAATAATGAAAATTGTAAAAGGGTATTCTTAATCATTTTCTAATTCTATAGTTGATATGGTAAAATATATCCCTCGGTTTTATGGTAGGACTACCAAAGGAATCTCTTGGTAATAATGAAATTTGGGTTATTTTTGATCGACTGACTAAGTCTGTAAATTTCCATACCATTTGAGATACTATGAATTTAGAAAAACATTGTTGATTTTATATTAATGGTATTTTTTGGTTTAATGGAGTTACTCAATCTATATTATCTGACCATAATCCTAGGTTCACTTGTAATTTTTTGATTGGCCTTCAGAAGTGATCGGGAACCAAATTAAATTTCAGGAAATCCTTTTATACTTAGTACAATGGATAGTCCGAATGAAAAATTAAATCATTAGAATACATGGTATGAACTTTTTAAATGGACTATTAGGGAAGTAAGGATTTCCATATTTCATTAGTTGAGTTTTCTTTTAATAATAGTTTTTATTTCGGTATACAGATGACACCTTTTGAGTCATGATATGGAAAATAGTGTTGAGATCCAGCATTTTGGGATAAAGTAGGTGAATGAATATTTATGGGACTATAATTAGTAGTGTAAATGTTTGAGAAGGTAAAAATGATTCAGAAAATTATGATTACATATCATAGTATGAAGAAAAGTTTTGCAGATAATAGGATGAATGATATTTCATTCGAGGTAGGTGATCATGTCTTCCTTAAAATATCTCCATGGAAATGTGTTATGAATTTTGTAATAAAGGAAAGATAATTTCATGGATCTCTATAACATATAACATCTAGGAGAAATTTGGATTAGTTTCCTAGTGAGTGTCTTTTCCTCTGAGTTTATCCTAGGTACACAATGTTTTTCATGTTTCAATTATAAGAAAGTATGTGTCAGATTCATCTCATATTTTGATCCTTAAAGTAGTTTAATTGGAAGAGAAAAATTTATATAAGGAATATCATATTAATATTCTTGAATATAGATAGAAATTACTATAGAATAAAGTAATTCACTACTTTAAGGTTTTGTAGAGAAGCCATATTATTGAAGAACAAACATGAGAATCTGAAAATGATATGCAGTCCCCACATGTTTAGTATGAGACTAAAATTATGAGGATGCAATTTACAGGAGGGAATGATAATTTAACACCCCAAGTACTGATAAAATAATTTTTTTCATATTTATTAGTATGACTAATTTAAATAGTTGAATTCTTTATAAAATAATTCTTAAAATCAAAAAAGAAATAGTTTTATTAAACTAAATTATTGTACAGTTATATTTTAGAGATTAATTGTGAAATTATAGAATTATAAATTGATTTTTTTAATTAATCATTTTAAAATTATCATAGGATGAATTTTTTATATTTTTTTAAAAAATACTCATTTTTAAGTGAATAGTGAAAATACATATTTTTGTAAAAATGTCATTTTTTCAATAAATTAAGAAATTTAAAAGTCCCATTATGTTTTGAATATGTTTTCAAGTAATAAATTTATTATTTAGTTGTATTTAATCTAATTAATTTATTTTCAACCAACTTTATATTTTATTATAGAATAAGTTTATTTTTTGGTTTCAAAAATGGATTTTTAAGAAAACTGTTTTAAAGTACATAATGTTTCTCCTTTTTAATTAATTAAAATAATACCTAATGGGAAATGTTTTAAATGAAATTAATATATTATATATAAATAAATATTAATTTAGTTTAATACACTAATTATTATTAATCATATAGTTAATATAAATTCTACTTTTACTTAAGAAATATACTTCTTGAAAGCTCGCTTTTTTCATTGTGTCTGGGGTTTTGTTTATAATTTTAATGTTTCCAATTATGTGAATTTAATTTGTTAAAATTGATTCCATATTTGGAATAATTAGTTCTATATTAGTTAAAAAGGTCATCTTCAAAATTTATTCATAAAAATTTACCAAGGTGAAAAAATATTTACAACAATATATGCAATATAATGAAGCAGGTTAAAGTTAAAAGGTAAAAGCTTAAAATACCTATAAAATAAAATTTTAAAAGTGTGGTTGATTTGTTTCTAAAATCTAAAAATTAATTTAAACATCAATTATCAATCTAATTATTTGTAATTAACTCCACCCAAATTTTTTTGTCTTTAAATATAAAATAATAATTATTTAATCAGTTAAAACCACCCCTCCCCAAGTATAAAGACCACCCCTCACCACCCTATTTCTCCTAAAAGATCAAAATATCTTAAAATATTTTCCAAAACCAATACTATCCACTCTATCCATGTACATGTGCTTCTTTTCTCACCCAAATACCAATTCTATGTTCCATAGGGGTTCCTTGAAGGAGGTGATATTCAAGAGGAAATTTTCTCCAAACCACCTCTCTTAATTTCTTTACTTCTTCTACCTTCTCCTACCGTCATTTATCTATAAACAATTAATAACTCTAGTATTATTTATATAATATAATTTTATATTTATAATAGAGTATATTATATCCATTCTTTTTCATATCCTCCCATTTTTAAAGAAACAAAACCATTGTCCAAATTATGGCGGTTAACCGTATCCATGTATAATAAGTTTTCATTTTCTTTTACAGAATTCAAGGATTGTCTTAAAACGATTATTATAGTTAAATAATATTTTTATAAGTATATTATATCTTTTTTAATTTTATAAAACTAATATATTGACATTCTATTTGTCATACCCAAACTTTTTAATTTATTTTTAATTTATTTTTTCTTGGATTCGGGTCCTCCTAGCAAGGTTCGTGTTGGGTCCCAGTTTTAATTTTTTTTGTTTAACATTTTCTATGGGTTTCAGACTCGTGTGTGGTCACCGTGCGGTTGACGATAGCCACACAGTCAACCCAGGAGTCGTACAATTGCTCATTATTCTTCTTATTATTATTATTGTTATTTTTTTATTATTTGTATTATTATTTGTAATATTATTATTATTATTATTTCATCGTTGTCATTGTTATTTTTATTATTATTTTTATAATATTATTTTTATTGTTATTAATTTTTATTATTATTTACTTTATTATTGTTATTATTTTTATTATTATTTCTGGTTTTATTATTGTTATTATTATTATTATTATTAGTATTATTAAATGATAAAAATTAAAAAACCCTAACTACCCACCTCACCCCCCTTCTACCTTGGCATAACCGCATCCCCCTCCTCAGCTTTTCTTACGTAGCATCGCCTGCATGCCGCCCTCGCTCAACCTATTTCCCTCAAGGGTCCCCTCCACCCTCACTCCCTTCACCTCCACCCAACCTCACCCTCCAATCTCGACCCTACCTCTACTCTCCTACTTTCCCGACCCTCAGTGCATCCGGTCTCACCCCCTCAGTGCACCCAGCCTCCTGCTCTAACCACCTTCCATCCCAGCCCTCTGGTGCTCCCGACCCACTCACCAAGTCCAAGCTGGACTTTCCCTATTCTCACCCTCTGTCCTCATTTCCCATAGCCAGCCTTCAATCCCACCTACGATCCTCCACCTTCGACCTCGCCGCACCAGCATTTCCACAACTGACCAGACCACCTCCTTCTGTTTTGGCCTCCTTCCCTTCCAGCCACTGACCATCTGCACTCTAGCAAGGCCGCTCCCTCCTTATGTCAGCCTCGCCACACCAACATACCCGCCCTCACTCTCCCTTTTTCTTCGGCCATTAGTGCACCAAACCCCCCTACTTCGGTATATTTATTTATTTATTTTCCTTTTATTTCATATATGGAGTTTTTATTTGTTTTTTCTGAATCCTAATACTATGGGTTGTTTTTCTCACATTCTACTCATTTTCTAGGATGTACAATTATTCCATTGTGTGTTTTTAGTATTTCTATAGATGTGTCATTGTATCTGTGCTTGATTTGAGGTAGTTGAATCCTGGTTTGTCCCTTTTTTATGCTTTCCTTTGACAGTTTCATTGTTCCAATTATTTATTTTAACTGATTCACAGATTTATCTTTCTCTTATATAGTCTACTATAAATTTTTTTTAATTTCTAGAAGTTGTTAAAATAAAAGTTTTAATGCATTTATTTTTGTATGCTTATCTGCACCAATGAAAAAAAAAATTGATTAATACCCATTGTTGTTTGCATAAATTTTTGTATAGGGATTGAAATTTTGGATAATACTTGATTTAAAAAATGTTTTTATGTGTTTATGGACCCAAAATATCAGATAAAATATCACTTGTAAGGTGAAAATGGGGGTTTTACAAACCTTTAGATTTAATTTTGCTGTGACAGTATCTGCTTGTCAGTGAACTTGGTCTGGCGTATATGGTTTATGGATGTTGAAATTTGAAATTGTGTAAAAAATGACTTCAAAATGGAATTCTCTTGTGAAATTGGTGGGATAGTGATGTAACCCTTTGTTTGGTTCTTGTGAAATGTTTTACCAAATGAGTAAATGGTTTATCAAATGGTGTTTGAAATGTGAAACATGGGTGCAAAGTTTTTTAGTGTGCATTTGGGTTTAGTTGGAAAGGGAATGGTAATTTTGTGAAAATTATTTTTTCTTTCTAAATAACATTGGCTTCGTTGTGTGGTTTTAAACTAATGAGTTATTCTTCCTAAACAATGTGTGTGTTAAAATGCTTGGAGCGGGTTTTATGGTCTTGTTAGAATTTTTTTTTCCAAATTTTGTGGATGTTTGGGTTTGGTTTTTAAAATCAAGTGCTGACTTTATAGAAAGGGTTTTTAAATATTCTCTTGGATGTTTGGTGTACCATTGGATGTGTTTTTAAATGAAGATGGAACTTGGAAAATGGTTTTCCTTTTACTCCTCAGTGACTTAAATGGTTTTTGGTTTCAAATAAATTTGTTTCCCCTTGGGAAATTTATAAGGAAGAGTTTAAATGTATTATTTAAAGCATAATCATTTCCCTTGGAATGTGTTTTTTCAAGAGTTTCAAAATGATAATGGCTCATTTGGTTGTTGAAAAATTATTTGGTGTGTGTTTTGGAATTTAAGGGCCCATTTGACTTTGTAAATATGAAATAATGTTTTTGTGATGTTTTGAGTATTGTTGTAGTTACGTCGAGGTCAAGGCCCATTTGGAACTTTCATCTTTAGTGTAATTCTTGTGTAGATCTTTTGAAAATGTGGTGTTATGTATACTATGTTCCCATTTAACATATGTATGTATGTATATTTATTTTTGGGGCACCTCTATAGGGGGATATACCTTTATGTGTTATCGTATAGAGTATCCTTGTTTGGGGTTGGAAGACGTAGTGGGATGAGTCACGATTGTGAGGGCCTCTTACTTACAAAATATTATTATAACCACCATAGTTCCTGGGCATCTTTTAGATTATGAAGTGATGGTTTCTGATCATCCCTGATTAGACGGGTTGGTACCCCCTGGATTGGTTGTTAGGCCAGGCAGGCTTTGCCACTAGATTGGTCAGTTATAGGGCGGCTAGTTGGTTATAGAGATAGGATCTTTACCATATGCCGACAGGTGGTTCCAAAACCAAGTACGTTCATGGGTCTTCTAAGGATGTTTAGGATCACCCATTTTTAATCTTCTATTGACATTTCTTGTTTAATTTTTATCATACTAGTTTATTTTCAGCTTTCCTTGTTTACCTATTTTACTTTATCCTAGCTTTAGTGTACTTTGTGTTGGGTTTTTTTTTTATAAAATGAAAAATGTTTTTGGAAATGGTATGTCGTGTGTGTTGGATTTTTAAATGGTAAAAACATGTTGCTTATTTTAAAATGTGAAAAACCTATATTTATATTTATATTTCAATATTATGTTAATGGATGGTTTTGGGAAAGGATACGTTGGATTCTGTGGGTTATCTTGGCAACCCTACTAATAATTTTTAATTCTCACGCCTATTTATATCATTTGAGTTGCAGGTTTCCATTTCTCAGGTTCTCCTGGATGAGTTGTTCATTATTGTAGCATGGTTGGACTTTCGTTAGGAGGTGACATGGATGGTCACATGGAGGTATGTTGAACTATTCTGTTTATTTCATTTTTGCTGCTTTAGTTTATTTTTATCATTTTGTTTATTATTATTTATTTATTTTTCTTTTATGGGACAAATCATTCCAAGAGTTTAAATTTTGATGCCCGATACTAGTTTCCAGATCATGGGAATCAGGAACGGCCCTCAAGACGTGTCGTAGACCAGCTCAGGTGACTGGTACTGGGTCGACCTAAGTTGGTTCATGAAAAAATCGTATCAGAGGAGGCCCTTGTTATTTGGGGTGTTTAATAGATGAATATTAGGACTATCAGGACTCAAGAGGTAGGTATGGGAAGGGCGTCATGAACCCTTGCTCGTTCCGAACCTCGAGTCGCCAGGGGTAGTTTGGGAATTGATTCTTTGTCTCATTCTATTTTTTTTGGATTGAGGGATGAAAATAGAGGCAAGCCGATGTTACAACATGATTTTACATGTACTAGTTACCCATGTGGAGTCCTTTTACATGGTTTAAGTTCCTCATAGTTGGTGATTCTTACTTGGGGTATGGCTTACTACCATGTTGCCAGGTTAATCTTGACTACTAGTCCCTCATTCTGATAGTTTGTTGAAAGTTGGGTGTCATCTTGGTTCTGGTTGGTGTAAGTGCACTTTTGAAAATGAAAAAAGATTAATTAAATGCGAATCATTTCTTTTAAAGGGCTCTAAATTCGTGAAATGGGTTCTAAAACTGAAATCTCTTGGTCTAAAAATCTAGTGTTTTCTTGGAATTGGTAGATAAATGGTTTGGGTGCAACCTTGGGTAATGTCTATTAAGGTTTGCACATGTGAGGGAATGCATGGGAAGTGTGTGTTGGTGTATATGAATGAAAGAGTATGAAGACAAGTGCAACGGTTCAAGGTATTACTGGGGTGTGTGCATGGAATTAAAGGATGGACCTTGTTTTTAAAATGGGAAATGTTTTTGGAAATTGAATTTAGGTTGAAAATTTGGTTTGGTATTTGGTAAGTGGCCTTGAAATAAGGTGGTTTTGAAATGTAAAATGAAAAGGGGATTTTGAAAATGGAATTTTTGGGTTGTTTTTTGTATTTTTTTCTGAGCAGGTTGTTTTTTGGATGAAGGTGCTTTCCATGATGTTTCTTCGGCTTGATATTGGTTTTGGATATGTGTTTTATATGTTATTCAGAAAATGGAATCTTGAATGGTCCCCAAGGTTTCTGATAAGTCATGATCAGTTTTTGATCCTTCTTAGACATTTCATGTCCTTTAGTGTGATCAGGGTCCGTTCGAGGCAGCAGAGTGGCTTGAAGAGGTCGAGTGCCTCTTCAGGATATTGGGGACTCCTTAAGGTGTTAGAGTGTGTGCTATTTTGGGTTTGTTGGAAGTTCCATCTCTAGACTAATAGGATTTGTTCACCCCTTCATCAATGTATGTTGGGATGATGTGGGATGTTTTTAAATCCATCATCATCTGATGCTTTATACCTGAAGAGGTGGAGCTAATGAAAAGGGAAGAGATCATGTGTATTCAACAAGGCCAACTGATGGTGAAAGAATATATTGACCATTTCAAGGAAAGTGTGTCATTTTATACCGAAGTAATATCGTAGGATTTGATGAAGACTTATATCTTCATTGGGGGTCTTCATCCAAAGATTGAGGAGAGATTCCTCCCTTATATAGACCATCGTTTCGAGAAGCTGGTGGATGAGGCATTCCTAACTAAGTTGGTCTCCGAAGTGCAGATGGTTGGAAATACAGTGTATCTAGTTGCTCATAAAGGTTCCCCATTTGGAGGGTAGATTGTACTTGATGGACCTGTTTCTATAGAGTCCTCTATTGTTGTTCTAACTTCTAGTTCATCGGATTGTTCAGTGGTGTGCCACCATTGTGGCTGTTTCAGGTACATGAAGTTTCCATGTCTCATCCCTCTGAAGGCTTTCCATCATTGCGGGTTTCTGGTTCATCTAGAGAAGTTTGGTAGGAAGTTTCTTCTGAAGAAGACACTGTGATCAGAGGAATTCCAAACCCTGAACGTGCGGCAGGAGATACTTCATCCATTAGATCCCCTTCAATAGGTCTCGAGGTGAAACTTTTTCACAATCATGTGTTGTCGGGGGTGTGAATCCTTGGTCTGGGTTTTGTGTTCCATGTTGGCAGTAGAACATTTAAAGTATTTTCATTCTTTTTTTATGTTATTAAAGTTTTGAAATTGTTGTAAGTTCATTGTTTTGTCGTAAAGTAATGATGGAATCGTTCTATTATAATCTAATCATTCTTATTTGTGTGGATGTGGTTTTATAAATCATTTGTTTTTCTTAAAATTGTGTTTTTCCTTTTATGGGTTGATTTTGGTTTAGCTGTGTTTTTTTGGAGATGTAAGCGCATGTGGAAGAATTGATGTTTGTGGTTATGCTCGGGTTTACTTCTTGGGGTAAGTTCTTATCAGAGTATTTTCTCTATTTTTGGGGGTTTTTGGTTTGGGTCGAGAGTTCCGGGTTTTAGTAAAGGTGTTGTTCTCTCGTGATGTAGAACTTAGTTTGGATCGGTTAGGAGTTGTCGCATTGCCCCCCCCCCCCTTCCCGAGGTGATATGTTTGAGTGTTAAATTTCCACACTAGTTGAGTTCTTATGGTGAGGAGAACCCTCTCATGTTCTCCCATTCTCTTGTGTTGTGATTTCTTTCAGTTTCAGTCAGGCATGGATTCATGTTTTGTCCATTATTCGATTGGGTGAATTTATGGGGGAAGAAAGTGTTTATGGTGGGGATAATTGTCACACCTTGACATTTTAATTTATTTTTATTTTATTATTTCTTACCTTCGGGTCCTCGCACCAATGTTTGAGTTGGGTCCCGGTTTAAAATTTATGTCGTTTAACATTTTAACTAGGGTTCAGACTCATACACGGTCACCACGTGGTTGGCTGTAGCCAAGCAGTCAGCCCAGAAATCATTTAATTTCTCATTATTCTTATTATTTTTATTATTATGATTATGATTAATATTATTATTTGTATTATTATTATTATTATTATTATTATTTGTATTATTATTACTATAATTATTTGTATTATTATTATTATTATTATTATTTCAGCGTTTTAATTGTTATTTTTATTAATATTGTTATAATTATTATTTTTATTGTTGTTAATTTTTATTATTAAGATCTTTATTATTGTTATTTCTTTATTAATATTTCAAGTTTTATTATTATTATTATAAAATTAAAAAAAAATAAGAAACCCTAACTATCTGCATCACCCCCTTTCTCAACCTCGACATGACCCCATCCCCTCCCGAGATTTCCCTACGCAGCGTCGCCAGCACCCCAACCTCATTCCGCATCTCACCCCTGTGGGTCCTCTCCGACCTCACTCCCTTCCCCTCCACCCAGCCTCACCCTCTGATCCTGACCCCGCCTCCATGCTCCTGCCATCCTGGCCCTCTATGCATCCAGCCTCAACCCCTCAGCACACCCGACCTCCAGCTTTGTCCACCTTCTATCTCAGACCTCTGGTGCTCCCAAACCACATTCAAAGTCCTATACGGACTTGACCTTTTCTCCCCCTCCACCCGTGTTCCCCAATGCTTGACTTCAATCCCGCTAATGGTGCTCTACCTTCGACCTCACCACACCAGCATCGCCGCACCGGACCAGACCACCTCCTGTTGTTCCGACCTCTTACCCATAAGGCCTCTAACCTTTCGTCCTCCTGCAAGGCCTCCCCCTCCTTGTATCATCCTCACCACACCAGTATACTCCCCCTCGCTCACCATTTTTCTCTATCCAGCAGCACACTGAACTCCCCTACTCTGGTATATTTATTTATTTGTTTTTCATTCATTTCATATGTGCTGTTTTTATTTGTTTTGGATGAATCTTAATATCGTGATTTGTGTTTCTCATGTTCTTCTCATTTTCCAGGGAATGTAATTGGTCTGTTGGGTGTTATTCATCTTTCTACAGATGCATCTTTGTATCAATGCTAGATTTGAGATAGTTGAATCCTAGTTTGTCCCTTTCTGATGCTTTCCTTTTACATTTTCATTGTTCCAATTATTTATTTTATCTGAGTCACATATTTATCTTTCTTTTAGATGGTATGCTATAATATTTTTTTAATTGCTACCGTTTATTAAAATAAAAGTTTTAATGCATTTCTTTAAGTATGTTTATCTACAATAATAAAAACGGAGTTTTCTTAAAGCCCATTGTTTTTTTAATGAATTTTTGTATGTGGATTGCAATTTTGGATAATAATTGTTTCAGAAAATGTTTTTATGTGTTTATAAACCCAAAATATCAGATAAAATGTCTTTACACTTTTAAGGTTAAATTGGGGGTTTTACAAACAATTATATTTAATTATGTTGTGATGGTATCTTCTTGTTGGTGAACTTGGTCTAGCATATATTGTTTGTGGATTTTAAAATTTTCAATTATGTTAAAAAATGACTTGAAAATAGAATTCGCATGTGAACTTTGTGAGACCATGATGTAAGCCTTTGTTTGGTTCTTGTTAAATGTTTTACTAAATGATTAAATGGTTTTTCAATTGGTTTTTGAAATGAGAAACATGGGTGCAAAGTGTTTCAGTATGCATTTGGGTTTGGTTTGAAAGGGAATGGTAATTTTGGGAAAATGATTCTTTCTTTCTAAATGATGTTGGGTTCTTTGTGTGGTTTCTAAAATGGTATTGTGGTTTTAAAGTAATGATTCTTTTCTTCCTAAACAACGTGTGTGTTAATATGCTTGGAGGGGGGTTTATGGTCTCTTTGGGGTTTTTATATCTTTTCAAATTTTTTGGATTATTGGGTTTGGTTTTTAAATAAATCGACGACTTTGTAAAAAGGGTTTTCAAATATACTCTTGAATGTTTGCTATACAATCATACGTGTTTTTAAATGGAGATGTCACTTGTAAAATAGTTTTAACTTTAATCCTCGGTGACTTAAATGGTTTTTGGTTTTCAAATAAAGTTAGTTCCCCTTGGGCAATTTCTAAGGAAGACATTAAATGTATTCTCTAAAGCACAATAATTTGCCTTTGAAATATGTTTTGGCGTGAGTTTGAAAATGATAAACGATCATTTAGTAGTTGAGAAATGATTTGGTGTGCATTTTGGGATTTAAGGGCCTGTTTTACTTTGTAAATAAGAAATATTGTTTGTGTGATGTTTTGAGTATCATTATAGTTATGTTGAGGTCAAGTCCCATTTGAAACTTTTAGAATTAGTGTAATGATTTTGTAGATCATTTGACAAGATTTTGTTCTATTAATTTTGTGCCCATTTAACAATTTTAAAATTTGAAAAAAAGAGTATCAAATAGTTTTAATGATCTTATGGCATGACAACCCGGTTGGCACCTTTGAAGATTTGACATATGTATGTATGTATGTATATGTTTTTTTGGGTCACCTTTATAGGCGGATATCCCTTTATGGGTTATCGTATTGAGTTTCCATGTTTTGGGGCAAGTAAGTGTGGTGAGATGAGTCACGTGTGCGAGGGCCTCCTACTTACAAAGTATTATTATAACCACCAAGGGTTCCTAGGAATCTTTTAGATGATCGAATTACAGTTGTTGATTAACCCCAATTAGATGGGTTAGTACCCCTGGATTGGTTGTTAGGCCAGGTGGGCTTTTCAATTAGATTGTCCAGTAATAGGGCGGCCAGTTGGTTATACAGTTAGGAGATTCACCAAATACTGATAGGTGGATCTGAAATCGAGTATGTCCATGGGTCTTATAGGGATGTTTAGAATCACCCATGGTTCCTCGTCTATTTACATTTCTTGTTTACTTTCTATTGTACTAGTTAATTTTCAGCTTGCCTTGTTTTCTTGTTTTACTTTAACCCAACTTTAGTATACTTTTTTGGGTTTTGTTTATAAAATAACAATTTATTTTGGAAAAGGTATGTCGCGTGTGTTGGATTTTTAAATGGGAAAAACATGTTTCTTATTTTAAAATGTGAAAAACCTACTTTAATATTTGAATTTAAAAATTATGTTAAAGGATGTTTTCGGGAAAGGAGACGTTGTATTTTTTGGTTTTTCATTGAAACCCTACTGGTCATTTTTAATGCTCACGCCTATTTCTTTAATTTCATTTTCAGGTTTCCTTTGCTTAGGTTCTCTTGGTTGAGTTGCTCATTATTGGAGAAAGGATGGCCTTTGGTTGGGAGGTGACCTGGAAGGTCATGTGCATGTATGATGATATGTTCTATTTTTTTATTTTCTGCTTATATAGTTTCTTTTTATAATTTTTTTTATTCTTGTTTATTTATTTATCTTTTATGGGCCAAATCATTCCCAGAAATTAAATTTTGATTCCTAAAACTAGTTGCTAGCCCCTGGGGATCATGAACGCCCTTCGGGACGTGTCATGGACTGGCTCAGGTGACCAGTTCAGGGTCAACCCCAGTTGGTTCATGACACTATTAAATAAAATGAAAGTTTTTTCTAAATGTCAGAAAAACTGCCAAATTAAACTAAACATTTATTATTAACATTTTCTCAAATTAATCTTCCCCATGTTAGGGAAAAAAATATATTGGACCATTTATATATATGTAAGTTAATTAATACAATTTAATTCCATTTAAATAGTATAATTTCTATTTTAAAAGAAAATCCATAATTATACATGAATGAACTGACCATGAAACCATGAAACGAACATAGCTAAAACAATGAAAATAATGAAATATAATTAATGAACAGGTAGTAATATTTTATAAAATGATCATATAAGGTATTATAAATATTAATTTAGTTCTGGAGTAAATTAATAATACTCTTTAAACCATTACACGAGTGGTTTGAACAAGTTTTAAGGAAGTGAAAATTGAGGTAAGGGAATTTTTAACACAATTTCCATTCTTTGGGGGTGAACTTCTTCTTTATTGATTATGTCGTGCTAAGATTATGTGTGAAATTAATTTGTATTTAAACTATTATTATTTGTAATAATATTGGATAAAAAATTGATTTATTTTATTAAAACTCACTTTAATGATATGATATTTATAAGGGACTTTCCATTAAAAACTTCTTTTGATGTTTTTTTAACAAAAGTTATAAGTAATTATTTTTTAAATATATAGAATGATTTTAATTTCCTACCATTATGTTTCTTTAATATTTTAAATCATACTTTAAATTTTTATAAGGACACATTAAAATTAAATTTTTTCCAGTACACGTGTATACTTTTTCACAATGAGTGATTTCAGAATAAAAAGTATATTTTCTTCAATGATGGTTTTTATTATGTAATATTTCATGATTTATTTTTAAATTATGGTTACTAGTAATTGTTTATGATGATGGGTGGTTAATTTATTAAATAAATATGGGTATTTCTGTGATAAAACAATGATGAGTTGTTCTGTGCTAATCCAAGGATGGGTGGTTATGTTATAACCTCCAATGAATTGGGTACTCTGAAGCTGGATGTTGACTATTTCGGTTATTCCATATTTAAATGGTATATGGAAAATGATTCCCAAGTTACCTACATATATCTTAATTTTTTTCATATGATATTTCATGAAAATAATTTAATTTTGAAAAGGGAAGATAATGAAATTTTTGAAAAGGTGGTTCTTTTTTTGAGGTAAAAAAGACATGTTTTTAAGAGAACATTTTTATGGGGTTTTACTAGACTAAAAATTTCCTTTATTTTATGTACCTTACTGAGAATGTATGCTGATAAATTGTTTTAAATAACATTTCTCAGGATTTAAGGGTGAATAAAGACAATGATGATATTATTGCGGAATGTGTGGTGATTTTTCATGAATAGAAAACAAGTTTTATTTTAAATACTTTTATTTTATGGAAAAAAATGGAAACTTCGTATAGGTTTCCACCTATAATATATGGATATACCATATATGAGTTAGTCCTAATTCTATAAACCATTATACCTAAATTATCCTTAGGAATTTAATAATGTTATTTCTAGTTTAAAAAACCAGAATATGTAATTTTTATAGTCGCGTGCTTACACATAGTGAGATGAAGTGCATTTTTTTATTTTTTTTCATTTTTTTAATAATTATTTAAAAACCAATATATATATATATATATATATATATATATATATATATATATATATATATATATATATATACCATCTGTTTCCTAAAAATTTATTAAAAATAGACCCTTAAAAATCATAATTGTTTTAGTGTTAGAACATGGATTTACACTATAAACGTAGACGTGTAGAAGGAAAATTTACTTGTAGGGCCAATGATTGAGAATGCATTTGTCTCCTGATGTGGTCATAGGTACATGAAGTTAATGATGCACGTCCTCATGGGCATTTAGCTATGAAAAATTTTGGTAGTGAATTCATAGAGTTACATCAATTATGGATAGGTATCACTACTAAAAATATAAGGGTTAAGAAACCAGTATTTAAAAATATGGAGGAATAAAATAGCCTCTAATATAGGTTGGAATGTCCCATTTGAATATTCATGTTTCATAATGTAGTAATATAAATCCTATTGTGATGCTAGGACTTTTAGATAAGGTATTGGATCTATTTAGAGTGTATATTCACCTCATAGGGGATAAAATATCCCAAATAGCACCATTTGGTTAGGTCTATTATTTCCTTTGTTTGTAACCCCTCTAATAATATTTTAGAATTTTTTTTATTTTTTTAGATTTTTTTGTAATTGTAGTGGATGGATATTATTGGCCTTCCCTTTAGAACTATAATATATACAATCATTCATTGCTTCATTAAATTTTAATATAAATATTGAGAGAGGTCCATCAGTCTATCAGTCATTTATTATGGATTGATATATGGAATCATTAATTCCAACATGCATCGATGTTTTAAAAAATTATTTTTTCTTTAACTCAAAAATAAAATCATATTGGCATATTATATCTCAAGTATGAGATAGTTACCCTAGGTAAAATAGTAATAATTGATTATTTTTCTACAATACGAGTTCGTAAACCTTATCATAATCCACAAATATCATAATTAACTATCAATGTTGAATCCTAAATTGAATGAAAAACTATTGATGATAAATAATTAAGAAATAAATTCCACAGAATGGTTTTATTATAAAAGCATGTTATATGATTCATTAATAAATTCATTAAATCAAATTGTTACAAGGTTGTAAAAATTTGGTTGATTTTAATGCAGTCAAATCTACTAATTATAGTTAAATTTATATAACTATTTTGATCAAATAATTAAATAAATAAAATTTCATTATAGATTAAGATTATTATTATATGTAAAATAAAAATTATTTCACAAAATTTAATAATTTCTACCACCATTAATATCATCCTTTAATATTAAGTAATGAATGAAATAAAAAATAAGTATCAATATGATTTTCATTTAGTACAACTAATTTATATATAAACATGTGAAAAAATAAATATTGTTCTATCTACTCTTGAACTCTTACTTATAAAGACATTATCCAATATTTATTGAATAAACATCAACCATGAAAGGAGTAATGATCTTAAAATTAAGACTAATAAATTAATAATGAATTAATTGAACTAGAATTAAACTAAAAGATTCAATGTAAATTAATATTTCTATAATTGAAGAAAAAATAATCAAGGGTCCCTTATAGATGATAAAAGTTCAAGGAATAACCAAAATTCTAAATTCTAATTTTCATGACACACTAAATTTTAATTTTTAATAAAATAATTCACAGTATCCTTAATAGAAAAAATGGGGATATTGGATACTCTAATATCAACTTCAATCTTTAAAATAGAAGGTGTGAAAATATAAAGATATTATAAAACATGATGTGTCTTTATCAGTCTTAGTTTCACCTTGGTCAGCATCAATCTATCCATGGTCCATCAATGGTTTACATTAAAGTTACTTCAATAGAATAACTATGAAGTGGTTTATATCCTGCCAAGATTTGGTTTCCTTGATTATTCTTGAATCTCTTACAATGTTTTTCTAATTCTTCAAATGATTCAAACTACAATCATAACATGAAATATACTAAAATGTAGGTATAATGAAATTAATTTTTTAATATATATAAAATTAGAACATAAATATAAAAACATGTTATAAAATCTCTTTATATAAAAACACTTGTTCGTTCCCAAGAAGAAATCTCAAAAATGATGTTAAGAATGTATCTATTAAAATTAGAAACATACAATTGATAATTCCAATTGATAAAATTTTATATCTAAGAATATTCAAATCATATAAAAACATCTTCTTGGGAATAAAATTATCCTTACTTAAATAAATTGATTTCCAATATTTTCATGCTTTCTACTAAATTTTTTTTACATCTCATTGATATTAATGATTCATTGTTAACTACCTTACCAAAAAATTATTCTACTCCCAATCAATATCCAAGGTGTCCAATTTTATTTTAAATGATTGCAGCACTTGGTTAAATCCAATTAACTTAATTTAATTTTCTTTTTGGAACCCATGGTAAATATCCATATTTTTTTTATTTCTCAAGGAAATTAGGATCTTTCATTGATTTTGGTATTGAAACAACCATATTAAGATCTCTTGGGACTCCAAATATTTTGTTATTGTTTATGATTATTTCCCACAATTTTAAAATGTTTGTGTCCTGTGTCTTAATTAATACCTTAATTTTCACTAGACTATTCTGTATTCTAAATATATAAGAGTAGGTAGACATCCATTATGGGATAACTTATCCATAATCAACCATATTCTTAAATCTAACTGAATTATAGAAGGGGGCTTCTTCATTTCTCACAACTTATTAATGAGTGGAGGTTCTTTTAATATAAATATCTATATGATCAAAGACTTAAATAATTTTATTTCATAAAACAGTATTATTTACTCATCATGTGTCGAAAATTGTTACACATTGGATGAAAAATGTCTAATGTCCTGAAATAGAAAAAGCTTAATATATTCTTGATTTCTCTTCATTTTTAGCATATCTAGGATAACATTAAAGTCTTAAAGTTAAGTCTTACTTCCTCAGACCATGAACCAATCCTTCTTAATATATTTCTAGACACTGACCAATCCTCAAATATATTTATATTTTTCAATAAGTTTATTAACTATGATAACTTTCAATATACTATCTAACCCAGCTGGGGGCATCTGATCCCATGGCTATGTATGCATGGATTTGGTGAGAAATTGAAATGTATCAAATTTTATCTTCATAGTTGAAATAAATATAAATTTTGTAACTTATTTGACAAGATTTACTCACTCAAAGGTGTCATCAAAAGTCTCATGTTCATATATGACTCCTCCCCTACTGTCTCAACTCAAAGACCCTTAGCAAAACTAAGTCCAATTAGATTTTATCCTTGAAAATTGAAGAACCCTCTTAAAAAAATATCATATTCACTGTCTTAAATAGGGTGAATTGAAAGACCATTATTTTCATTCCCATATGAATAATAATATTAGATTATCTTATATTAGATTCATCAAAATCGTGATATAAACTTTATTGAAAACCTTGTTTCCATGAAATGGATGACCACTAATTTCATATAGTATTTATTCAAGGCCTATCTAGTTTTCAATGACCTTAATATCATTTATTTTTATCCTAATTGTATCAATAATACCAAAAATGAAGCTATGAAAAAATTAAAATAGTGGCTTGGGACTCCATTTATTGTAGTTCTCTGGGCCCTGATGGTTTCAATGTTAACTTTTAAGCACTACATGAACATTGTCAAAAAATACATTCTTAGTGATGCTAAAACTATACTTATGGGCACTCTCATTCCACTAAAAATTAGAAATACCTATATTCACCTTATTCCCAAAACCAAAAATCCTACTAATTTTATTAATTTCATGCCTATTTCTCTTAGTACATTGATTAGAAAATTTCTATATCGGGTCCCCATGACTGATCTATCTTTTCTTCTTAATTCTATATTATGTGAATAGAATTGTGATTTTTTTCAAAAATAATCATATTATATACAACATTATCATAGATAAAGATATAATTAACTTATTGAATCATTCAATAATAGTATATAATATAATTTTTAATCTAGACCTGCTAAAATACTTCAAATTCATATCTTGGGACTTTCTCATTAATGTCTTCCCAAAATTTCACTTTATCTCTCAAATGACATATATTATCATGAAATTAAATTCATCTAATAGGTTATATATTTTCTTCAATGGTTTACCTACTGGTTTCTTCCAACTGATATGGGGAGTTATGTAGGTAGGCTATATGTTTCCCATTCATTTCATTATTGGCATGGAAGCTCACATAAGGGACTGATCATCTATCTTCAATCTAGTAATCCTTAAAACTTTTTGAATTTATAGAAATTTCAACCAAATTACTCATATGGAGTATGCATATGATTTCCTTATCAACATTAAGGTGGAATCCAGATCCATTAGGAACTTCATGGACTTTCTTCTTAAGCTTCAAAACTCTTCCAGCCTAACCATCATCTATTCTAAAAATAAATTTCTAGTGGAAAGAAACTACTAGTTAATCATGTATGATTCATTAAACATATTTTATTTATGTTTCAATTCCATCAACCCATTAATTTCATGGGTGACCCACTCTTCTTGTCCAAACCAAATCATTCGCACTTCCTCCCTCTAATGGACCAGTTTTATAATAAATTCTCAATTTGGAAGAATAAATTTATCTTAATGGGAGGAAAAAATCAATTAATCATATATGTCCTTACTAATTTCCTTAGTTACAACCTTTATGTTTCACCTCTCCCTAAATATATATCTTATATTCTTAATTTTCAATATATCCAACTTCTTCTGAGGATAATCTTAATTTTGACCCCAAAATCTATTGCATTTTTTGGGAAGGAATTGGTAATATGGATAGAGAAAATGGTATATGAATAAGGAATATAGATGGACTATCCAAAAAAATACATGATTATGATTTGGAAACATATTTCTATGGTTTCAAATACCTTTACCAACTTCGTGGTGAAATTAGACATTAATTATTCTATAATATAAATTTCATCTACTTGGAATTCCATTACCCATGTTCTAAATGTTTTACCATATAAGTTTTTTATATCTATTGGTCAACTCATTTTCTGATATTTTAATGATGTTAATAAGTCCATTCATAAATGTAACTAAGAATCACCTTTTGGCAAAATTATTTTTGATAATCATATCCCCCCAAACTCTCTATTTTCTCCTCGCAATTAATTAATAATTATTTTCTTAATAATGATACCCTCTATAGATTTTCTATTCACTATCCATATTTATGTGTCCCATATAATAAATATAGTGGAATGGATGATAACTTATTTCTTATCTATGAAGAGGTTAAAAAGGTTTGGTGACATTTTTCTATCCATTCTTATTTTCCTCTGATGTAGATAAAATTACCACTTGTCATTATCATTATGCTTAGTGGTGGGATCATTTTAAACCCGAAGGATAGAAATATATTATGATTTAATTTCTCAAACTATATCTTAGTGAATATGGGTTATATTTAATAATATCATCCTTTATGGGGGTTTGTTTAATGTGGATCTCGTCATTGAGGATATCATATACCACCATCATTTGATTTCCTCTATCAGACCACTTTGGGATAGTCAAGTTTATATTATAGGTTTTTTTATGATGAATATCTCTTTCTAGATTCAAAATAAACCCACTATAGAGTCTAAATCCAAACCCCTGAAAGGCTTACTTTAATCAAAATTTCCTATTCACTTACTACTTTCTATATGTTAATTTCTAAGATTCCACATAATGATAAAGGTTTTTTTCTATATGATTAAACTAAATAAGTTGTATATTAGTCAACTTTATATGAGGAGGTTATGACCTTTCTCTAATCTATTATTTGGATCCCAAGATATTTCCATGGGATGTTTTTATTGGAATCTAATTATCTTTAGTTTCTTAGTTATATAAATTTTAATTTAGGGGATCAACACTTCTATTTTTCTATTAGAAGTGTTCCCTCTCATATTTGGTATTTTTTTCTTACAATACACACAATTAAAGTATTAGTATATAATGGTTAACCATCTGGTGGAATCTCTTTCAAGAAAGTGTTGAGGGTCCATGATTTCATCTAAAACATACACATGCAGGAAGCTTTCAAGTCCGATACAAGGGCTCATTATTCTTGATCAAAAACACTACCCTACCAAAAAGATATCATATGATAATTGGATACCCTCTTAGCTTGTTCTTGAGCATAGTCCTCCCATTGATTCTTATAGGTTTCATCATGTATTTATTTTTACCTCTCGATGTTTTCATCCCTTCTTGATTCTTCATTGATTTGTGGTATTGTATTCTATTTTGGGAGACATTGATCTATGGATGGTCCTCTTTCTTTTCAAATATGTAATATGGTCCCATTTTCCTTGATAATAAATGATGAAATGAATAAACAAGGATACTACATTGGGGTTTTATCCTGAATGTAGCTCTCTTATCCAAAAAAGTTTCAGGGATATTAATATAAAAACCAATGCACTCAATGAGGAGGTTTCACATTTAAGTTATAATTCATGATTTCTAATTCAATCTCAATGTAAATCCTCACTCATTAATCTTTGTACAATGTTAAACATCTCAAAACATTTAATTTTCTTCTTATAGATTCAAAAGAACATAATGAAGGATATGATAAATCTTTAATCTATTCCCTATATATTTATTCTTTTAATAAAAGGAGGAATCATGAAATTATATAGAAAATTTACCTGAATCCATTTTTCAATGATAATTTCTTAAACTTTCCCATTAAAAAATACTTTATCCCATTAGATTGTGAATATTATAATTCTACCACATTCTGAATAACTAAAATCATAAACTATACCTAAGAACTGTGTAAGGAAAGAAAATTAGTCTTGTATTATGGTTATCAAAATAGGTTATACGAGGTTTCTACAGGTTTAAATAAGGGTAGAACACAAAGGTGGAAACAATTATTTAAGGGGATAATATCTCTAATGGCCATAACCATTTTAACAAATATTAACACTTATCAATTTTAAAAGTATAAAAGGAATGTTTTAATAATTTCTACATATTTATAATTTCTCAAGAAAGAAGGTATTTAAAATATTTTGTTCATGGGGTTTAAATTAACTCTTGGGAATAGAAAATAAAATACTATCAAATCATTCATGGAAATAAAATAAACAATTTTTTAATCAATATTAATTTCATATAATTAAAATTAAGGAAGTAAAATATATCAATAATAATTTAATTTCAAATCCAAAAATCTAAAAATTATATGATTCTTCAAAAAAACTACACAATCTATTAAATATATTCTCATTATATTTTTATTTATATATGTTTATAAATATTCCAAATAGATATTTCTCTTTAAAAATGAATTAAAAGAAACATTTAAAGTATTAATTCCAAAGGGCCAGTCCTCATATACAAAATCAAACATTTTCCACCCTACTCTGCATCCTAACCTTTATTAACTGGTGAGAATAGAGTATCATCATTTATTGGTTTCATTGAAAATATAACAAATTTTATACCAATTTTAGCTCCAAAATCAGTATATGTATATACTGAATAGATAAAGTAAGGTTGTCTCATGATAGGTTCAAAAGGAAGGGTAAGATATTGGCCATTTTTTAGGTGAAGGTATGATAGGATTTGAGGTCTTAGGTGTACAGATATATAGATTATTCTTAGGATTCACAAGGAATGGTTCCTATGTAACTTTATTAGTTTACTTTCTATATTTAAATTTCTTTTGTGGAACCTTATGGACTAAATTAATGGGATCTAGATAAATTTTAATCAGAGGGGTCACAACATAAACTAACACAACCTTTTTAGCAGGAGAAAAAACATTTAGTAAGTAGAGGTGGTATTATCATAGGATCATTAATGAAATAGTATATTTTATTCTCTATTTGGGGTCAATAACAATATCATCCAACTTCAAATTGTTCTTTTCCACCATTTTAAATTTCTTTTTTTCACCTATTTTTATTTAATTTCATTATTTACTTTTCTGTTCCCATATCCTTAATTCTTTTTTACATCAAGATTGTACTTTTATTTATCAAGCCACACTTTGATCTTACTATATTCTACCTACTGAGATAGTTGATAGGTTTCAGAGATAGTGTGATAATAATTTTAAGGTTAAGGGATGGTATCCACTCTATGGAAGGAATATCATATTGTGTGGTAGTGTCTTTCCATATAATATAGGGACATTATAAATTCCCCATATTGTTTATCTCAATTTAAAAAATCATATGGTACCCCATGGTAAGTAGAGTGGGGATGAATAGGGCCTGATTAAATTTCAATACATGATTTATCTATCAGGTTTCTCACTACCATCAAGTTATAATCATTAATATAATTAATATTATAAAAATCAGACACATGTTTATCCAATGTTAATATAATAGAATAGTCATGTTTTTTCTTGGAGGTGGATTAGTGAGTTGACTAAAAGAGGCCCCATGTGTGTATTCTATGGGATCTTGGGATTTATCTCTTAATCTAAAACTTATATGGCTTTATCTTTTGAAAAATAACTCTCCCCTACTTTTAAAATCATTCCAATATTATGAAATTTTTTCATATCAACTAGATATTTCTTCACAAAGAGGTTAAGTATTGAAAATTTTCAAAAAAAAATTAATGTTATAGACATCCCTGTGTTGAAGTATCTACTCATGATGGTTTCCTTAATCTTATGTTTCATCATATATAGGTGTTGAATCAATACCTAATCAATTCTGAGATGGGGTCTCTACATGATTGAATAGTGGATACAAATCTCCAATTTATTGACCACTCCCTTTCTATATTCTTTAGATATCCTTGGTGTGTTGATAGATCTATAGATAAATTTAATAATGGAATAATGTAGTTAATAGATTGTAAACATTTTTGTGTAATAAATTTTCCATGGATCATCTATAAACTCTATACACATTGTAAAATATAGTAGTTTTATAGATTAAGGAACACAATCTTATTTTCCATTATTAAAATAAAGTCTTACCATAAATTCTAGTCAATAATCTGAAAATCATCTTTCTAAATTTCCATGGTCAACCTATAAATTGAATGATAATCACCACATAATAATAATTAAATATATTTAAAAACACCAACATAATCTCTCTATATGATTCATTTTAGGCTAAACCTATTTTCTCTAAAAAAAATGTCCTGAATTGTTCCCTCACTGGATACTATATTATAATAAATTATAAAGTAGTATGGTCATGGATTTCACCATATTTAAACATCCTGGTCATAATTATTTCCAACTCTTTTTAATATAAAACATCCATAACAATCTATAAAATATGAAAAATCATGTCTTGAAAATTAATAATTTCATATACTTGAACTTAGTAGATGGTGAAGGTGAATTTTTATCTTGTGGAAGGTTTGAGGGTTAAGGATTAGAAGTAGAGGGATGGGTTTTGGTTTATTAAATTATGGATAAATTAGTATGAGGAATTTTGTGGGTTAGGGTCTTATTTGGTAGGTATAATTGGGTTTCATGGTGGATATATTAAGTGTTCCTTTGAAACATTTAATCATGAATTGGGACTTCAAACTATTTTAAGCTTCGTTTTTATGGGATATATTATAATAATGGATTGTTTATTGGGATAAATAGGGGAGAATGGGTTTTTAATAGGGGTGATAAGTACGATTAAATGGTTTCGTATTAGTTTAGGGAAAACAATTGGTATATTGGTGTAACATCGATGAATGATTAGTTAATATTGGGGAAAAAGTGAGATAATTTGAATAGTGGTCATTTTGGTATTTGGAGGCTTAGGAAGATGAAGGGTAAATGATAGCTTGGGGATAAAATGGGAATAATCCTTTGGGTTTCGCATTGATAATTTATAGCATGTCATAAAACATTATTTAATGGGATAAACCATGACTTGTGTTTTTCCCAAAATTAAATTATGCATTTGAATTTTAATCTTCCATAAGAATCAACCATGATATGCTTTGGTCGACTTATCCAGGAAACATTTGGGTTATTTATTTTATTTTTAGTTCGTAAAACCAAGATTCTATTTTGAGACTATGTTATGGTGGGTTTGGGATGAATGTAAAAATTGGAAGAAGGCTATATTATATGAACTTTCTGGGTAAAACTTCTCAATGAAAATTGAAAATTTTATAGAAACCATGAGTTAAGGGTAAATAGGTGTTTTGGAATTCATAGATTGGGGGGGTCAAAATGGGTTCATAAGGGTCATTATATCATTATTATATATCATGGTATGTTGGAATAATTAGTAGTGATATTATAAAAAAATAAAAATAAAACAGTTCTAATTATGATATGGATTTCACGGAATTCTAGGGGAAAATATATATTAAGTTTGCGCATAATATATTGAGTGTTATGGTGATTAATTTCAATTTTCAAAGATCTAAAATACACTAGACTTATTAAACTATTATGTGGTTTAATGAATTTAGTCTATGAAAACTTTATGGGAAATAGTTTGGGTGAAGATTCTATAGTTTAGGGTTTTGTAAAAATGGAAATGTGTCTTTAGAGGTTTCCATTGTCATGGTTTTCATGTATTTTATCTCAAAAATTTATTTTATTTGAAATTGATGGAGATTAAATATGGTGGTATATTAATGAACATTCTTGTTTGGGTCTCTAAAAGTTGATTAAGGTTGGTAAGAATGATTTTTTCCATCTCACTTTTTGTATGTTGATGACATCTTTTTGATTAGAAAAGCTTCAATGAGAACCATATCCTCTATCAAGGCCCTCTTTGAACACTATGAATAAGTGGTTGGCCAAGAAATTATCCAGGTAAATCCTTTATTTTTTGATAATGAAATATTGGATGGTAAGTGGAATAGGATAATTTGACATCTTGGGGGTGAAAATGGGGTCTTTACCTTTTCACTATCATGGTGTTCCTTTATTTTTTGGAAAGGTGAAAAGGAAATACATGGAAGGTATATACTACACTATTGTTAGCTAACTTGCTAGATGGAGATGAAAATACATGTCCCAGGCTGAGAGGGTATTCCTTGTTAATTTAGTGATCACATCTAAGTTTGTTTATTCCTTTTGTCGTTATATATGGCCTAGAGGTATTATCAAAGTGCTTCAAAGCATGGTACAAAATTTCATATGTACAAGGTTATTCCATGATAGGAAGTTGGTCATTGTTTCCTGGAAGGAATGTATCAGGATAGTTTAATTGGGAGGCCTTGGAGTCAAGGACCTTAGGATTTTCAATGATGGTATTATTGGGAAATTCACATGGGGTTTGATGTCCAATTCTATTTCTAGTGACTTCTTAGCTAATATATTTATAGGAAGGCTTCTTAATGGATATAAATATTAACATGAATCATCTGTTTAGTCATCTCCCAATCACTCTTTATGAGAATAATCAATGACACAAATAGCTTAGTGTCTAGGAGTTCTAATATCATTAGCAAGAATATAATATGGCCTGAATGACCTCTTCAAGATAACATGGATGTTCTTACTGAAACTGAAAATTTTTCCATTGCTGATTTTTATCACATACTCATAACTTTGAGAGCATGGTCCCCTCTCAAATTAAGCTTGAAATTAAAACCTATGATTTCATGGATTGTGATACTCCAATATGGAAACATAATAAGAATGGTTAGTTCAATAATAAAGATTACTATCAGTTGGAATGTGGGGGTTCTACTTCTTCACCAGCCTCACTAATGCATTTCAAGACTTCATTCATTAAGCCTTACAGGTTTATTCTGATATGGTGGATCTTGAAAAATCAAATTCCTAATCATGATCAACTTAAGTGGGATAGATTTCAGCATGTTGTAGATTGTTCTTTATTTATGAGAGAAGAGGAAAACACACACCATTTGTTTCTGGAGTATGACTATGCTATAAAATTATGTTCTTACATTGGTTTTATGTTTGGTCTGAAATTGACGCAATAATGCCGACAATTAACCTTTTGGAATGGTTTTCTACTATTGAATGCAGGGAGAAGGTGTACAACTTCCTGTTGGTGTATGGTGCAGATATTATTGCAGTTGTATGGACAGCTCGGAATGCTTTGATGTTCAATAATAACCATATTTCTTTGCAGAATGGGATTTTTGCTATCCATAGAGATGTGTATGCTGCATTAGTGGTACAAATAGGTAAAATGCATAATTGATTTTCTAACCTGCTGATTCTTCAGATACAGGTAGTTAATGGTTAACCAAGGAAACCTCAAGTGTTAAAATACATTTATTGGATACGTCTGAATACTTCATGGATCAAATTGAATGTGTATGGGAATGATTCTGATGCACTAGAACCTTCAGGATATCGTATTTTTTTATGCATGTATCATAGTTTGGTTAAAGAATGTTTTATCATTATACTAATGTTGGGGTTGCCTAAGTATCTGAACTATGGGTGATAATTCATGCAGTCAGGTATAATGTTCACTACAATTGGAACTTGTTTTGGATTTAATCTGATTCTCAACTTGTGGAAACTCCTTGAAAACAAAGATACTTAATGTTCCTAAGAGTGCGTTACCTCACTAGGTTGACTGTCTGAATAAGGCAACTCAATTTGGCAGTCTCACATGCTTATGGGGAGGCCAATAATATTTCAAAATCATTTTAAAAGAAAGAAATAATAGAGATAGATATGATGTGGTCTTTTACGAACCCGTATTATTGTGTTCCATTGGTGGAGGCAGACGTGTGCAGTGTTATTTATTATCATTTTGGTAATAATACCTTCTATGTTTGACTCATCTTCCTCTTTTATTTAATAAATTTATAAAGACCAGTTTTGGATGGATCCTAGACTTTTGGAGTATTTCACCCATTTAAAATTGGAACCAATATGTGACCATGGTGAAGTATAAACATATAGTTTTGGTTAATATGGAAAAATATTTAAAGAAATGGTTATAGTTTATATGGTTTTGGGGTTTTCTACTTAATGGGTTATGCTAATCCAAATCCATGATATGGCTTTATGTGTAACATGTCATGGTTTTAATATCCTAAAAAAACTATTACCTTCTTAAACCATTTAGATTTCCTTCTCTTATCTAACTCCACCACTCTTATATGACTCTAATTTGAAGGTTTGGATGGGATTTTTGGGTTCATACAACATCACCTTTGAATAATGTTGAAATAAAATAAACTATAATATAAAGCAATAAAAAACTAGACAATATTTTATGAATTGAAATGTTTTTTAGTTATTATTGTAAATAAATATGGGTTTCCAATCAATTGGTTCTTCATTTAGAGTTTATATATAGATGTATCTTTAGTTTTTTAGTTTATAATAAGGGAGGGAATATACACGTATTAAATTTTCTCCATGTAGATAGTTTAAATTTTTTATTAACCTTAAATAAGGGTTCATGATCCCTCTAAATATCAATCACTTCATGGGGGTAATATTTCATAAATATAAAATTACTCAACTAGTGTAACATTAATAATTATAAAAACCATTTTAAATGAGTGTTAAAGAAGATTACATTTTTTCCAATCATGAAATCCAATTATTTTATCTATCTATAATTCTATATATTAATCTCTTCCTTATAATTTTTTTTTTCATTCCCATATGTATCACCTTTAATTTTCTTAATGTCACCTCATTTTTAAAGCCTCTATTTTCAACTTATTTTAATACCATGATTTATTTTTTCACATCCCAACATCCCTTAATCTCATTTTCCTCAAGAAAGTGAATAATTTTCCTATAAATTATCCATAATAGGGAAATAAAAATGGTTATTTTAGAGGATTTTTTGTTATCCCATAATTCCTCATTGACATTTTTAATCCATTATTTTTACATTTAATACACTATTTTCTCTAAAAAAATACATGATTTATTAATTATAAAATTCCAGTTTCCGAAACTTTTATGGTTTGTAATAGTTTTTTTCATCATACTCTATATTAATCAAAAAAATAACCTTATAAAGTAATTTTATATGTGTTCCTTGATCAATTTTGAGTAAATTAGGAATTACAAAGAAAAAGAAAACATATTTCCTAAAAAATATAATCATGGTTTTTCTCTTATTCTTTTTTTTCATCTCATATTTCACCCATTTTTAAACATTATCCTCACACATGTGAATTTATGTGTTGTTGATGTAGTTCATAAAGGGTCCAATGAAATCAATTCTCCACACATCGAATAGTTTGAATTATAGAATTAATTTTTTAGGAATATAAATTTTCTTTCTTATGATTCCAATTATTAAGCATCAATCATAAAAACTTATGTATTATCATGCATATTTGATAAAATTGGTCTAAAAGGACCCAATTTACAATATATTTGTAGTTATTCTATCATAACAATAGATTATGTCTATTGGTGATGAAAAAAAAAATCCTAGAATTCTATTTACCTTGGGGTTGACCACACATCACATAATGATTCAATATCTACATTGCTTCAATAGTAATAGGTTATCCCAAAAATAATGAGTATTATTGAATAAAATTTTTATCTTCTATTGATGTGTGAATTGAGAATAAAATTTTCTATTTTGAAAATTTTTTATAGAGTAAAATAATTATAAAGTCATGTTATGTTTTCATTGAAATATTTTTTACCCAAGAAATCATTATAAATATCAATTTTTTATTCTTGTACTTTGTTACTCAATTTAATCCTTGAAAAAATGATCTACCACCACATTATATAAGCCCTTTTTATCATTGATAATAATTTCAAACTCTTGAAATATTATAATTCCTCATATTATTTATGATTTTTTATCCTTATTATTCACTAATTTTTTCTAAGTAGTAAGATTTATAAATACAATCACATTAGATAGTATCAGATAAGATTTAAAATTATCAAAAGAAGTTTCTTTCTATATGTTTGTAAGATTGATTTACTCATCAGTTAATGTGAAAACTGTAATATAATATGGTATGGATAGTTTTATCAACCTACATCGCCAAATTTTCTTCCATGGTGTAGTTTTTAGTGTTGTGCATGAGAAACAAATAATATTCAAATTGATAGATATTATAATCATATCCACCAAAAGTTTTTTTCATAGTGAAATAAATAATTTAATTGATTCATCATTGAATATAATTAGAGATCCTTTTATGGTATTTGATCAATTGGTTGGGATATCATAGATAAATCATTAAAAATGTAGAATTAATGGCATGTATGTCAAAAAAATATTTTAATCCACATCACCATGGTAGGATTGGGATACTATTGTATTAATTTAATATTTATTTAGATCTAATTCAGTTTCTTAATTTTAAATTTAGTGTCTAAAGGAATATTCCCTCTTGAATTATGAAATGGATCTTTTACAAATTAAGTACTAAGAAATTCTAATCTCATAACTTATTTACCACATAAATATTTTAAATTAATATCACAAATGATGTCTAATAAATATAGAAATAATCTCTTAAAACATTCCTTAATTTTAATTTCGTATCCTGGGAAATATGTGATGCACCATAGTAATGTCATTGGAACTTTTAACATGCCAAAATGAAACAAATTATTAGATAAGTTTTCATATAAATATGTGAATATAGTTTTCACTTTGTCCATTGGATCCAAAATTTATTTTTGGTAAGCAGAATAACTATATTAAAAACCATAAAACTCATATTTCAGATAAACTCATAGGAATTTTATTTATAAAATGGATTGGGACAGGGTATTTATTTATTTCTGTATTTAGTATCTGAGATTTGAAATTTTATCTCCATTTTATTAATATTCTTGTATAGATTAGCTCATTTTTTTCAGTCTTGATCATATTCATGTCTCCACTCTTTGGAATAACATTATGTGTGTTAACCAATTCACTATAAAAATGAAAAAATAATCTCACCAGAAAGTAACATTAAATCCTTATTTTCCCCAATTCATTAATTGGTGGTGAAGTTATCCATTGAGATTAACCACTAGGATTACAACATTCTTCTAGTAGATTCTTATAGATACAAATATTGGGTCTAATGTCCTTCAAGTGGTAATTACCCAATGACATAACTTGTTTCTAATTCCTTAACACCTTATTGTGTTTTTATTCATATTATTATATTAAATATACATTATTTATCATTGTAAAAATATATATATCCCTCATAAAAATGAAAATATTAACATATATGGGACTGGTTTAATATGAAGCAATGATGGATTGATAATTGATTGGATTATCTTTATATAATATAACCTTAACAAGTACTTTTCCACTGTATATCACCCAAATATTGTTCATTCTATAAATGTATATATGTTTATTTTCTATTCCCTGACTTCCATGAGTTTATTATGTTTTTATCCTCTTATAATTTTATAATCATTGGTGAAGTGTGATATTTAGTTGTGCATATTACATGGTCATACTTAGCATCTTATTTAATCTTGATAGATTTTATGATATCATAGGGGACTTGTTTATCAATAACTCTAAAAATCAATCACCCTTGATTAACATTAATCACCAACTATCTGATGTTAAGGAATATCATTCCATGTATGATGTGAATAAATCATTATTCTCCCATATTAAGAATCAAAAATTTATTGGTAAAGAAAAACTTTCCCACCTTGACATGTATGTCTTCAATAATTCCCATGGGTTAGTTCACTAAGAAATAATAGACTCTAAGTATAACTTGTGTTAGTTTTTTTATATTTTTATAGCTTCTAAAACATACTTAATGGTATAAAATTTATGTTTTATATTAATTTAAAAAGATACATCCCAAACAACATGATCCATTTATGTCTAGGATGTATAAGATTCTTGGATCTCAAATAAATCATTTAATTTACCTAAAAATTATATGGAGAACTAATCACTAAGGGAGATTACTCCAAGGATCTCCAATTTCCCTTTTTTAGTTAATATCCCTATAAAAATATTTTTATGTACTGAAATTCTAAACAATTCACCACAAAGGGGCATGTTAATATAGAGTTGTTTGAATATCTCTAGGAACTTATTATATAAACTTTTGATACATTCCAACATTATCCACTCATAGAATTGATAAGGGGAGTGTAAAACTATGTTTCCTTGTATGGTTCTAGAGTTTTCTCATTATTATAATATTATTTTCCCATTATTTTTTATATTTCTTGTCATTTATTTTATCACGATGATCTACTTATTTATATTTTCCTTATTATCACAATTTTTCTTATTTTTATCTAGATCTCTCCCAATTCATTGTATCTCCACCTTAACTTGGACCCCAATATTTTTCTTCATTTTACATAGGGGTATATCTTATAATCACTCCAACAAAGTAATATTGTTTTAACTACATGATATTCATGATTATTGATTGAGAATTTATAATTCATAAGATAATTCTAATGATTCATTATACAATGATACATTTTTATGTATAATTAATTATAATAACATTATGATACAATTTACAATTATTTTAATATGGATACAATTTATATAGAGATTGATTGAATTAATACATCATAGATAGAAAATCATGATAAAAATGTCTCTATTATTTTGATTGATCATTTTATCTTTGTGGAACATGATCTTTGTTAGAAAAAATCTATTATTTTGTTAATTTAAACCACTATTTTTATTTTTTTACCACCCATAATCATAATTTTTTAAATTTTTGGGGAATATAGTTATAATTATCATAATTACAATCCATTGTCTTGATTTCCTCCAAATCAACTCATCACTTTTAAAAATCAAGTTCCACACCCCTCCAACTCACAACTCAGAAGATTAAGAAATTGGAGTGGGAATATAATGTGTAGGTTCAACCATTTTAAACTTATCCAACTTCATTGATTATGGTTCTACTTTTAAATGAAATGAGTTATCTCCTCCACTTGAAGATTTTATCTCATTTTTGTTCATCTATAACATTTCTAATGGAAGTTATTATGATATTGCTAATCAATTATGTTGTATGTTAGTTATAAATATTTTATAATCATACCATCATTTAAAAATACATTAATCATTCTTTGGGATATAGGTTGTAAACCATTGTAAACCATTTTTATTTAAAGTAAAATCTATTGTTTTTTATGTGTGTATCTTCTCAATGTATCCATAAATATTTCACAAAACATGAAATTTTATTCCATATATTTTGGGATAAAATTTTGGATGTCATTTCCCAAAATCACTATCCTTATAGGTGGGTAGTACTTATAGATGAACTTTTTGGCTAGCATGACCCAAGTAATGATGGATATGGATGGGGGGCCTTTCAACCAAAATTTTATTCTATCTTTAAATGAAAGTATAAATTCACATAATATTATTATATCAATAAAGACTCCAAAATTCTAGAATGTATAACATATATCTATTAAATTCGATAATTGGCCATGCGGATCTTCATGTTTTATTTTCTCTAAAATGTCACACATGATTTTTTATTTGGAGTATAGTCAATAAAATATAAAAAATATTCACATGAATGGTAGGTTGAAATTTCCTCAAGGTATGATCATAAATAGATAAAATATTTTCCATGATGTTTCTATCCAATTAAAATTGTTGATATCCTTCTCAGTGACCCTCTTCAAAAAAATATCTAAGAAAATTATCATCCACACCATGGAAATTACGTTTTACCATTGCTACTCTCTAATAAATAAAAATTTACATTTAAATATTGAGATTATAATCTAGTGGATTACTCATATAAGTAATTTTATATTTTTTTATTGGTATCTTCCTCATGCAATTTTGATCCTGTATGAAAAAAGGAATTACCCTCACACATAAATAGGATGAAAAAATAAAATAGAAAGATATGTGAATTAATCAATAAGAAAATTTAGAAATTATGTTTAATGATTGTTCCATATAATGTAATTAAAAAATTATAGTACCGAATCGAATTGATAAATCAATCTTGTGTCAAAGAATAGAAATTTTCTATTTAGGATCACCTAGAAAACTATAATGGAATAATATTTTTCAATTATGAGATCACTCCAATGAAGAGTATGATAACCTTTAAAGATTGTTTTGCATTACCACTTGTTAGACCATATCTAATTATTATAATTATCATAATTAAAAAGTAACATTGAATCATAAATTGAAATAAAAAAATTCAATAATATAAAAAAACATAAATCAATTTCAAAAGATTATTTTTCTGTAAAATATTTTACTATCTCATACATTCCAAAATAAATCTAATTAATAGTTTGTAATATTTTATAAATATAATTGATTTAAATATGATCAAATCCACACATTCTATATAAATTAATCTAACTCTCATGATTAATTAATAAAATAAAATTATTTTCATTAGAGATTAATAATATGATAAAAATTTGAAAAAAAAATATTATTGATAAATGAATTCTCTGAAAATATTGAAAATCCTCAGTAAATAACTCTATTTGTTAAATAATTATTAAAGAATTAAATTTGAATTATGTAATAACATTATTCCATCCCTTTACACTTGAATTCATATGTATTGAAATATTATCCACCGGTGATGAATTATTTTGATCCATCAATGGAGTAATCATTTTCAAAATTAATTATATTAAAGAAAAAAATTAATGAGTTGACCAATCACTATTATAAAAAAATTAAATAAAATTTATCTTACTATTAGAAGATAAAATTGTATGGAATAACTAAAAATTCTAATTTTATAGACTCAAAAAATTTTAATCAGTTAAATACCTGGAAAACCCACAACATGGTAAAAAAACCATAAAGTGGTTCATATATCTATGAACCAAAATGACTAAATACCTAGCCACAACTTAGAAAAATGGTTAATATTTCCCCATTTTAATCCATATTTGATGACCATAATATATTCCATTCCATAATTTACACATATTTACATTTTTTATTTATATTATATAAAATATTGACATCCTGATTGAGAGAAAAATAGAGAGTTATGCTTCTTATATATTTATATCTTTAAATTATCAAACAAGGGTGTCTAAATAATTGTATTATCATCTAAAAAATGATCTAGTTTGTATAATTGTGATATATTTATGGTCATCATTATTGTGTCCATAGTTTTCTATCATTTTATTTAAATACACTCTTACATAATTAGCACAATATGATTTTCCCCCACAATGTGGGTTTGAACCTTATGCTTCAGTTATTTATAATAATTCAAACTACCCTAAAAACATAAGAAGTATCATTGAGTTTGTATAATAAAACAATTTCAATATTAAAATTAAAATGAGAATATAAATATATGAAATATGTATCTAGTTTTATTAGTGATGTTATCATCAAGATGTGGCATCACATTGGTGGTATAATGGAATTATGAAATAAAAATTAGTCAATGGGTTTTAGTCACCAAGAAATATGAAATGATTGAAAACATCCAACATTAAGGTCTAATTTATCATATCCATGATGAGACAAATAGAATCTCACTAGATTTTTTTATAGATCCCTAGTTTTAATTGACTATATAGAAGAAGATGAATAATTAGTATTCTTTAACAAATAATTCCTCTTTTAAATCAAACCTCTAAAATTAGTTAATTCTATCAATCCTCAAAATAATATCTCAAATACTCACATATTTTTTAGTAAAATATAAGAGAGTCAAGAATAAAATATTTACAAGGTTCAATATAAAGTCCCTATATATTTCATATTGTTTTTACCCCCCAAAATGGATCTACACTATATAAACATGTTGTTATAGTATTATTTGGTCAAAAAACCCAACTATAATCCTTTAGAAACTGGTTAGAAACCATAATCACGATTTTAATATAATCTGTTAGACACTACAATTTAAACTATCTTCAGTATATAGTTAGACACATCAGACAAAATAAAATTCATTATCTTTGATCCATTGATAAAAATATGTGTTTCTTCTTAAGGGGTGCTTATATACCTCCTTTTTATGATCTTCCTCCATGATTTTGAAAGATCTGATGAAATCACATACTAATACATTAATATCTTTATTAGGGTATAATGGAGATAAACACTTTTGGTATCAAAACTATTTCTTTATATATATTTAATGATATGTATCCTTATATTTCTTATTTCTTATGGGTGTAAGTATTCTTATCTAATAATAGATCTCATTAATGTAGTCTAGATGACTATCTTCGATACTAGAAAGTATCAACCTCTATAAAATCTCATGCAATTAGTGGTTGAAAGACTTAAAAAATTCCTACTACTATTTTCTCTAAATCCTATAATGAAAATAATCAAAACATAATATCATGGGAAAACTATATTCATATTAATGATATAAAATTTCATTTAAAAGATAAATGATCTTCTATTCTTTGAATTTCATTCAAATCTCATTAAATCAAGTTAATAAATCTCTCTTTAAATCTCCAAATTGCTCAAGTTTAATTCTATTTTTATGTGATATTCAAATATCACAATCCCGGTATCCACAATATCAATTTCATTTGTTTTTTTAAAATTAATGGACGACTTGGTTATTATTCCATGAAATATTCTTTCTTAAACTCATTAAAAATCTCCACATAAAAATAATCTTTCATCTCTCCCACATGTAATCATATATTACAAAGTGTAACTCATCTTAGTAGATCCATATGACTTAAAAAAATAATTTTTTATGTTCTAATGACATAAAATAATATAGAATTACAATAAACATCAAAGTCCAATGATAAAATATAAATACCTACACTCATGTCAAATTCTTACGATGTTGACATACAATTAGAGAAATGTCATATGCATAGAATAATCATAAAGGCTTATGCTTTTACACTGCATATTCTCAAAATTCTCGAAGTCATAAATTATTATGATGGAATTATATGATAAATCCTTATGGAAAATTTTTTATACCCATGAATCCATATTATCTACCTTCAAAGACATATGATGAGAATCCATATTTTTACAGAAGGCTTACAATCAAGCCTCAATAATTCTCAATGAAAAATGGTAAATATAAATAGACAGTGGAATTAACCTCATCATTTTTCTTCTCAAAGTTTCTTTTCTTATTCAAAAAACCCCATCCACTAAAAATTATATAGAAGAGCCACTATGTTGTGGTTATCTTCTCCTTCATAAAATCAAATTTGGATTACTGTTGTTCACCAATCATGAATCACAATTTTTCTTATCTCATCATGAAGTAGATAGGGGAATGCCAATAGAAAAATGTGTTCAAAAATTATCGAATATGAAGATCAATCATGTAAATAAGATAGGTTGGCCGTATTAATGGATAGACCACATGAACAAATAATGGATGGTGCTGATTGATTGCGTGAAGCTAATTCCAATGAACTGACAATGTTAAATTTCTTGTCTTAGTCTAGAAATTAAATACTTTCTTCACTTTGAATCTATAACTCCTCAAACCATATCAAGGTCATATTAAGAAAAAACATTTAAAATGGGTTCAAACCCCATTTTTTATGAATCTATCACTTATAGGACATGTGATAATAGCTAGGGTATCCTCTTATTCATCCATCTGGATAATAATTTCCCTAAAAATTTATAAAAACCATGTTTTTTATAAAACTAAGATTCTTTCTTTCTCATATTACTCTTTTATATCTTTAGAGATAACCTTCTCCATGATACAATATGTAGATCACCGACCCAGATTGACCTTAGAGAGGGGTGAATCTATGGTCTACATTTATGAATTATTCCTCTTTTAAATTAAATATCTTAAAGTTTTTAAATTTCTTGATCATATCAATATTTTCTCATAGCCTCACCTCATGTGTATTAGTAATGAAATAGAGAGTTGAAAATAGTATTTACTATTTTTCATAAGATCTTACTCTTTTCCATGACCATTCATTAGAAAATAATATTTATAAGTTTTGATGGTGACTATACCTATGATTAATCATATATTATTTTTTGTTCATTTTCTAAATTATAACACAATGGTAGCTTCCCTTGAATCATTCAAAACTCCTAAAATGATAAAATATTCTAAAATTTTAGTTTTCACATAAAAATGCATGATAATGGTTTTGAATTAGTTATGAAAACATATATGTATGATGAGCCCCCAAAAGGGCCCATGATCATGGATAAAATTATGATTATCCTAGGATTTGGATTATTATAATGAAAATACATTTTTAAAATATTATTAATTATGATGGATGGTTATGATTTATAATTATTAATTTTTTGTATGAAACTTTAACAAGTATTATAATTTTAAAGATCATTATTTTGGATAATAAAGATGTGATTATATATGTAATTTTATTTCAAATGTTCATATCCGTATTTTATTGATACCATGGACTCCTTTTGGTAATTTTATGGACTTAAAAAGGAAATGACATGGAATTATCATTGTTATGAATTAATATTTTTCATACCGATGACGTAGATATTTTTATACAATGTGGCTTGAGGTGGATACTATGTTAATGTGTTATGTGGTTACATAGAAATTTCTTAGGAAATTAACTAATTTTAAATAAAGATATATATTTTATGTTAGACACTTGGTTGTCTCTCAGGTTTAATTTAATGTTGGGAGTCTATGTTTTTAATCAAAGAAAACTAAAAATAGTGTGTTTGATGATCTTTAAAAAATAAAGTACTTGAATAAATAAAAATTATTTTTCAAAAAAAATTAGATATTAATAGATATATGAGAAGATGATACTTTCTAGTTTGATAAACCTATGGAATTTTATTGGATCTTATATGGTCTTTATGTTTTGATAAAAAAATGTTTAGGGTTAAACAAGATCTTAGTTACCCACAAATCCATTAAAATGATCCATGTGGAACTAAACCTTGAAAAAATAATCATGTTCTCATTTTCGAGAATATATAATTGTTTAAAATAATTCTAAAGGAAATTATAATCTCAAATTTGTGTGAAATAAATGTATTATATTGTTTTACAATTTAAAAAACAAATCACCCATAAAATCTCATACCAATTGATAATAAAATAAAAAGTGTTTCATTAAAATACATCACAACACTATACTAAAATAATAAAAAATCAAAACACATATAAAATATTTATTTAAAGAAATAAAATACACCAAAAAAGTAGTAAATTATTTCTAAAACTCCCAATCCATGTGTGTATCACCCTCATAATGATCACCCAAGGTTTATCGCATCATCAAGATGAGAAGAAATATAACATAGAACTCAATATTCATTCTTAATCTCACTATGCTAACAGAGAGTACCAAGATATATAAAATGATGATAGTAAACCAATTAGTCTAAAATTTACTAATTATAAGTCTTTAGCAGATCTTATAAATGAGATACCCATGTTTTTAATTTTAAATAACGAGAGGCTGTGGTTTTCATAAAAAAATTCAATTCCAATTTTATCTCATTTTGGGGTAAGTAAGTGGCCTTATAGAGTCAACATAAAACTAGAATTTAATTGGAAATTATCTTGGATGTACCCATGTAAAATTTTATTATTAATAGTGTTTTATATTGGGGGGTATTTTTAAAATACCAATATGTAATCCTGGATTTGGTAAATTTAAAATTTACGAGTAGATCAATTTATTCGGTCCACAAAATGTATGAACAAGAAAAGTTTTTAATATAAATAGTTATATCCCACACAATTATGGATCCTCCAACTAAATATTAAAAAAATGGATTGATATAATTATCAAAATTTAAAAGTCAAATAATATGCTTCCATGGGCTCTCTGGTGTTTTATCCCATTTTTCTTCAAGTTCATATTATCCTCCCCCCAAATAACCTCCAACTATAATGAAAACATCAAATCAGGTGGAATTCCAATTTTTGACATAATATTTATTCAATTAGTTGAATCTAATTAGAAGTTTTTTAAAATGTTTCGAAATTCAAATAAAACTATTGTTTAAAATAATGTTTTAAGGGTGAAATCGAATAATGAATCACTATACGGTTACACACACACATAAACATTAACAATCCATGTAAAGGTCAAATTTCACCAATTATTGAAAATGTTAATCACATTAAGATATTCCATATCCTAAGAATATTTAGAATAAAATTTTAATTCAATTCTTGTTAATAATGTAAAAAATAATAACTACACAAATGAGCTAATCTACGTAAGTATAGAAATAAATTTCTAAAACATTATATCATACTAAATTAAAGGTGATATATGATAATAATCATAGAACGGAAATACATGAGTCTACCATGCCTCTAAATTCTTATGTGTGTATGTGAAAACCATTTTACACTTATTCATCCCCTTTTTACTTAGAATATATATATATATATACATATACATATATTTAACATTTTTCTATTTAACAAATTACATTCCTACTAACCAATTAATTAACTTTTATAATCTAATTTGAAATCCCACTAACTAAATCATTATCAAAAGTCAATCCTAATGGTTTCCGTCTATATATGTTGTTTTATTTTTTTTTATTTCATTAATTTTTATCTTATTATAAATATTATTCAAAAAAAATCCATCGATAGGTTAATCCAATATATTATTTAAATCAATTATATAATAGGAAGATATATAAAAAAAATTATTAAATCTAAATAAAATTAACCTAACTTATAAATACCTTTAACTAAGTAAGAGATATTCAAATTTACTGTTGTTGTTAAATGATGCATGGAGATATTAAATGACATAATATATATATATATATCACATAGATGGAATCAACAGTTCAATTATTTAATAAATAATTTTTTTGTCATTGATATAAATTGGTTTTACTAAAATCATACATTAATGTTAAATATTTTTACATGGGCATATGTTATTAATTAAATAATTTTTTTATTTTTATTTAAATATTAAATAAGAAAATTTGACATGTAATTTCAATAAATTCCCTGATGTATTTTGCAATTAATATGAGTATTATAGAGGAAAATTGATAAAAATATAAATATAAAAAAACTAAAAAATACTTGCCATAAGAAAAAAAGTGAAAAAAAAGAAAAAAGTTGAATGAAACATAAAAATACCATGTAAATGGTTAAAAATAGATAAAAAGTAGAAATATGATATTAAAATCAAAATACATTCATAAAATTTTAAAATAAATTTTGTTAGTTTCACCCCCCCCCCCCACACACACAATAATTTTTATTCCCACTAATATAATTAATGTTTAGGAGAGAAATAAGGATATAATCAAGTGGAAATCAATAATATATTGATTCTTGATGGTTAAATTCTACCATTGTGGAATATAGAATGGTTTGGAGGAAGTTATTTATCAATTTCCCATTAACGATGAATTTAAATTGGTATTATTCCTTTTTGACTTCCATAACCAAAATATTATAGATATTTTGGGTTGTGACTGTGTTTAATGAGTGATAATGGAGCTTACCTGGGAGAAACGTTACCCTTTATTTATAAAGGAGGACCTTCTACCAATTGTGGAACTTATGATGAAGGATGAGGTAGTTAGTGGTGTCATTGGTTCTTTTCTTATATATTTGGTAGTACCATATACATCTCATATTATTTTTTGAAACTAATGAATCTACAATTTTCTTTTAGATCTTGTACTTGAAATACTAGAATTAAATTTTTATATATAAATTGTCCAATGCATGAGCATAAAATATGGTGAAATGTTTTTTCAAATATAAACTAATATAGTGACATGACAATTGGAGTTTTTAAATTAGTATGGTAGGCACACAAAAAATAATTGATTCTAAGACACTAATTTTCTCTATTAGGTTAGACTATATTTCATGTATTTTTTTTACCTATCTACTTTATACCTAACTTTATCATTGGTTTGGGAGTGATAAGCTATGAAAAATCTATTCCCACCCCAATACTAATGTAAAATTTATTTCATTGTGTGGTTATAGAAATG
Source organism: Viscum album (assembly GCA_963277665.1). Classification (NCBI taxonomy): domain Eukaryota; kingdom Viridiplantae; phylum Streptophyta; class Magnoliopsida; order Santalales; family Viscaceae; genus Viscum; species Viscum album. The sequence continues at coordinate 600,304,114 of OY728155.1, read as the reverse complement.
AGATCCCTATAAACTGATGAAAATACAAGGAAATAAAAACCAATAAAATATTTTTGTTCTTGAAAATTCCTCAACCACCATAGAGGAATCAGTCCTTATATACCATTATTTTACCTATTTAGATACATAATCCACTATAGGAATATTTTTTATATTTCCAAATAAATTAATAAAAAAACTCATAAGGTAAATTCTACAAAAATAAAAAGTTTCATTGATGAAAAATGTTTTTTTAATTTAACATGATTTTGAGACATTTTATATTCTCTGAAATTGGGTATAAACTCTAAATAAATAAATAAAAGTCTTGAAATAATATTTTACATAATATACTATAATCAATAACGTTGAAATATTTATATTGGAGCTCAATTATCCCTAAAAAAGAGCTTAACAAAACAAAATGATAGACTGAGAATCACTCCCTAGATCACAATTCATTAGGAAATGATACCCACATGTGCACCAACGGTAAGGTTTATCCCAAATATAACAACACTAATGTTTTAGACACCCAAATTTATTTTTTATGAAATATATATGAAAGAAATATATTAAAGAATAATTTATAATGTCACTATATAATGGAATAAAGTCTAGATTTCAATTCAATTTCTCATTTGGAAATATTTCATTGATTGGAGATCAAGGGGATGATTCAATGTTCAAAGAAGGACATATCCCATAAATATGATCATCCACCACATTTAGTTCTCCATTATTGTCCCTATTTTTTTTATTTCTATAATTATAAACATCCAATTAATGTTATATGGTTTGGATTATAGTTTTATAAGGATATATAGAAGTTCTAAATGGTACAAATTCACAATCACTCTAAACCGGAAAAGTACCAGCTGAATTTATACAAGGAAAAATTTGCAAGAAATTATTATTTCAGTTTTAGTGAGGTTTTATTTTGTAGGGTATAGTGTGAATGAGGTATCTTCTATTAAATATATAGCCTTTTCTACATTCCATTATAACACTATCCTAACTAGATATTGGGAATCATCTCACATAAGATTAAATGATAAATTCCAATGAGGTGGTTGGATTACCAGGGGTTATGTGAGACTTAATTTAATTTTATTTAAACCATCCTACTAATTTTTATCAAACAAAAATTATATGTATTTTTTGAGTAACGTAGAGTGGGGATGTTCAATATGACTAAAGTGACAAATGAAATGGTGAAAAAATATCATTTGTCCTATGTAAACCCACATATAATACACAATTTTAGGGAATAAAATAGAAGAAATGACATCGAAATCTGATTTATATACTTAGATACCATCCAAAAAAAGAAAATAACCATGTATTATCCCATGTAATACAATGAAATGGAATATGTCATAATTAAATAAAATATTCTTTTGAACATAATAATGAATGATATAACCCAAACTAAAAAAATAACCAGTGAAGGGGGAATAATGTATAATGAAATCATACATGGAAACAACCACGAAATTATATAGTTAATAAAAAAATACTATCCCTGAGTTATTTTAATGTACCTATAATATTTCATAGAACAAATATAAACCTTATATATATAAATATATTAATGGATAATGTCAAGGATTAATTTTCCTAAACATCAATAGAAATATAAATCTAAAAATACCTAGAATACCCATTGAGGAAATATAAATACAAAAATATCGAGAATACCCATTGAATAAATGGTTGCTAGAACTTCATGAACTAGGATTTCCCATTGGATATAAAATATATGATAATTTATTAAAATATCTAATAATTTGGTTGGCTATATTTTTTTAAAATCAATGAGATTTGGGTTTAGTTATGAATGTGCCTAACTAACTGATATAACCTCATTATTAAATAATATATGATGCCTGAAAATTGTTACACAAATACAATTAATTTAAACATGTATCCATCCAAATGATATTTTATTCTCCCTAAAAAGGACAATAAATATTGATTCATTCTTTGGATGAGGTTAAATAAAAATTATAATGGGTAACATATTTATAATCTCAAGATATGAATATACTAAATTTTGAGTAAGTTTTTTATTTTCCAATTTAGTGATATTTTGGATTTATGGGAGTGACCAGAAAATAGAAAGGTGCATGATTTTATCTAATTGTTAATTAGTAATATCCAAGTGGAAGAAAAATATTTTACAAGAAGATAAAAATAATTGATGGTCATTGTGCCCTCAATGCTTAAGAAATCAACAATTAAAAACATTTTTGTAATTTTTCTAAACCAATACACTATTCAAAACATGAATCATTATATATATTTCTATCAATGATGAAATATATAAAAGGGGGTTGTTTAAAGAAAGTATGTTTTTATAGGGATAGGGAGTACATTAATTAAATTAATTAACTACAAAGAATGTTATTTTTTTGGTGATTTATGGAATAAAGGATGTCAAAGTGGAAAATATCAACACCAAAATCTATTGATTATATACCATTTATGATATTGGTTATTTTGTTTGGTAGTTTTTAATAATTTTATAGACAATATAATTCTGAAATATCATGTTATCTTATCTTATTCCATTTTTAACATATAAAAATTTATAGGGATAACTAATATTTTAACCCTCATAATAAAAAACTCATGCACAACTGTGGGGTGTGTGGTACTCATATTTGATTAGCTGAGTAAATATTCTATAAGGATTTAGTTCCCCAACCTATAAGGAATATAAAACAAAATGTGGAACCACCTTAATATAGGTACATAAATCTTGTACTACATTAGAAATAAATAATCCCATATATTGAATTGATTAGAAAATGTCCTACAATCCTTTCATTTTGTAGTAATGGTTGGATAAATAAAAATACATGCCTCCATAGAATCACAATTTCAGAACCTATAATTTATCATCGATGGGTACACATATCCTTCTTGAAATTCACATATTGAGTAATTTTATTCACAAATTATCTCAAGGGTATGTTAATTTTCACGTTTTTAGAGGTTTCTAGGTTTTTCTTTTCAAGACTACTTTCTTTTGGAAGTATTAGTAGGTTATATATTTGAGGGAATGGAAGAGGTATTTTTGGGACAGGGGTTTCATCAAATAATACACTATTTACCTTTGTGGGACTCATCTCAAAGATTGTAATTTCCTTATTTATAAATTAAAAGATGGTTGGAATATTGATTTACTTAAAATGGGATGAATCTAATGGATGGTGAATTTATCTTTTAAATTGTATACCACTTTGAAGGATTATTTCAATTACATTTCCCTTTTCCATTTTGTTGGCCATAGATTCAGAAGGAATTTTACCCATTCATTGGATTTCTATTTCCCCCTCTATGTTAGCGATTTTTTAAAATTTTGTTTTCAAGTATTATATATAATCCTTGAGGTTTTATTATTATTTAATTTTATTTGTGGATAATTTTTTCATTAATTATTCTCGGCTATGATTGGGTTTTAAAAGGGTTATTGGAAATTCCTTTGTAGTGATTAAGGGTTTTTCGGAGGTAGTGGAGGTTTAATACCCAATGTTGGGTGGTTCCATGACTATTAGTATTGGTTATAATATCCAAAGATTATTATAGTATTTTTTATATTTTGATCCGATGTAAGATATGTAGTATGGTGTTTACTTACCAGATCGGCTTTATATCTGACCTAGGAAGAATACCTCCCAAATCTTAAAAGGTTTTCTCAATTGAGAATATTTTCTAGAATAGTGGGTATTATAATAATATATTACAATGAATAAGAGTAGGAAGGATGGGATTTAACATGGTCCAGTTATAATAATTAGAGAAGGGTATATACATCTTCAAACTTTTTGTCAATCTTATTTCCAATATCAGAACATATCACCTCATAAATCCTCTAATGATCATACAGGAATTAAATTCCAATTGTTGCATGTTTTTTAAGATGTTTTCAATGGGTTCCCTCACTATAAAAATATTCATGTTCACTAGGTAACCACAAACACCTTCCTGAATGAAACTTTCAACCATAGTGATTAAAACTAAAAAAACTAATTTAGTAGTTAATCAATTATTTAATGATGTGGAAATCTCACAAAAAAATCATTTAGAACATTCCCATTTAATGTGAAGTAATTCCTATTGAAATTTTAATACATAAATTTATTGACTTTATCTTATTATAGTTAAATGTGATGTGAATTATATTTCATGAATGTGGTGTTTCTTATGTTCCCAACCCCTAATGGGGGTGTTAACGTTATAAAATAATCCATTTAAAATGTATTTTAATATAATGGAATAGACCTTTGATTTATAAGTTCTTCATCGAATCACATAGGTTTTAGTGTTTTGAAAATATGGTGTAATTCCATTAAATACTTATGTGTGTCTTCTATAGCATTTCTTTGTAAATTTAGTCAAATAGAATTTTAATTCAAAGATATATTCTTCAGTTGGAATTTTTAAATAGTCCGTTTTTTATTTAATTCCAATTTATATCAATTATTTTATTTTCCAATTGTTTAATCCATTATAAAAATAATATTTTGGTTCAATTTTAATTCTATAATATTATGGTTTTAGAGTAATTTAAATTCTTTTTTAGCACTCCTTCAATGATTTATTATATGTATTTTTCTTTTAGTGATGTAGAAGCCTGTAAGGGTTGCGTTTAATTTTTGGTAATTCTCCTACATTAAAAATTTTCACACACAAAACCTTTAATGAAAATAATTTTAAACATAAATTAATTTTTAAATTTTTTAACAATAGATGAAATAAAAAAATATTAATAGAATACATAATGTTCTTAACAAAAATTCACACTCTAAACTTGTTGCACTCTACAAAAATGATGTAAAAATTGGTCAAAATTTCCTTTCAAATCAAATTAATTGATTTAAAAAGAAAATTTATAATATATGGAATAACATAGGTTATCTATTAAGGATCATTGAAGGTCAATAGATATATTTTAAATAATATAAAATTAAAAACATGGGTTTTTAATGATTTTATAAATAGAAATGAAGTACACGAATAAGGGAAACTGTCTTGTAATATATATTAGAGTTTAAGAGAAATATGAGAATATGATCATTACAAGTATTTAATACTACTTGGAAAGTTTCTTATTCTTATATGATCTTTAGGTTTTTGTAAAATTAATTTATTGAGAGTGAACCAAGATCCATGTTTCTCTCTAGGCCATTAAAATGATGTATGTAGACAAAACCTTGACCGAGACTCATTTTTCAAAGTTCTATATTATATAAATGTTTAAAGGAATACCAAATTAAATTTCAATTTCAATTTTTTTTAAATAAAATGATTCTTTTTTAAAAATTATAAAACACATTTCAAATGTTAAAAATTTCTAATCGATCGATGATGAAATAAATATTATTTCACTCCAATATATCATAAATTTTTATTCAATTGAGAAAAAGTCAAGATATATATGAAATAAATATTTCAAACCACAATATGAAATAAAAAAAATAGTAAATTATGTTCCAAAAATTCCTCTACAAGTGTGTATACCCCTTACAATGATCTCCCACCATTTATCTCTCCATTGAGAGGAAGAGAAATCCCGTATATAGCTTTACCTTAATACTATATCTCCCTATATATATGGGGAGATATAAAACATATAAAATCATTATTGGAACCATATAAATCTATAAAATGAAATAAATTCATCCCTTTGTCAAAAATTTGAAAAGAGATTCCCAAGGAGAAAAATTATAGGTAAAGTGAAGTAGTAGTTTTCATGCACTGATTTCAAAATACTATTTCTATCACAGTTTTGGTAAAGTAAAAGAACTTATATCTAAATTAAAAAACAATAGATTTTTTAAAACATTTTTACTACCTCCATGTAAAATTAATATTTTAAAGGAGTACAATAATATAAAATATTCTCAAAATAACAAGTTGTACTCTTGACATTGAGTAGTTTTATTTTTTAAAAAATGTTACTTAATTCCTTCATCAGAATAGAGGATTTGGGATAATGTTTCTTTTGAATAGTTATATCCCAAAAGTTATCCCTTCACACAGAAAATATTATCCCAGTTAGATGGGTGTATCTTTCAGAATGGTAAAATAAATGTACATGTATCCTTAAAATTCTATGAAGTTTGGCCTATTCTGTTTCAAATTCATCTTAGTCTATCCAAATTATCTTCACCTACAATGAAAACATAAAAAAGTGAAATTTAAAATTTTAAAAGTATTTAAAATTAATTAATTATGTCCAATGAGAATATAAAATTGATTATTATATTGGAAAATTATAATAAAAATGTAGTTCAAAATAGTTTTCGAAGGGTAAAATTTAACAATGAATCGCTATATGATAATCATACTATAATGAAACATCATACATTATAATATTTATATCCTTATATATTTTTTATGAGAGTATTGTATAATTTTTGTGTTCTTATGATTATTGAGGTATAATCCAATGGTTTACTATATAACTATTACGAAATAATAAATTTTTTATAGTTCTTGATTTGTGTGTCATTAACCATCTTTCTAATTATATATTATTGACTTGGAAAATTATATATTCTAATATTTTCATAGTTATGATTTAGATGGTATAATTATGATTATTATAACATATATTCTATTATTATGGATATTTTTGCAAGTATGGTATGGTCATGTTGATGATGACATGGATGGTATATTGATTGTTCCTATTTATAGATTGATTAAAGAGAGTAATTTTTATGAGTTTGAAATATTTTAATTTGATTTTATTTCATAAATATGAATACCACATCTTGTGAAACCACCAACTAGATATGCCTAGGTAAAAGATATATGGATACTAAGTTGGGGTTCAATCATTGATCAAATAGAACACTTTCAAACAAAATTAATTTTGTGTTGAATAAAGCATAAGATCAATGATTAAAACCAACTGGTGAGGATAAGTGATAGAGAGATAGAAATAATTCATATAACATAAGAGATTTTTTATAAGGGACCATCACTATTTTTATTTAGTGTATATTTCTTAGTGTTCAAATGTTGTGATCCCACTACCAATGTCCTTATCTTATTATCAAAAAAGAACATATTAAAGTATTAGGAAGATGATAATGAAATATATGTTTTGAAAAATAAAAAAAAAAGTGTATAGAATTTTCTATAATCCCCTTTATGTTTATCCAATGTTGTATCAAGTGTACACATTCATTTCATTCATTAAAACCTAACCATAATCTATGTATTATACTTTTTTGAATGTTTAGTTGGATATATAAATGTCACATCATACCTTTTAAAAAACACATCATTTAAATATACATGGAAAAAACCATGGTGTTGTGGTGATAGAACATGACCTAGTGAAATAAGTCAGAGTTAAATTAGAAAAAAAATGCAGAGAAATCTATATCACTCCAAAAATATCAAAGGTAATTTCCATCTATCAGCCTTATCATTATCTTTAACCACACTATGGTGAGATAAATCATGTCATAGTTTCTATAGCTATAGTTAAAATGATTTAAAACCATAAGTTTTTTCTTTCTTGAACATGGTTTTCATAGATTTTAGTAGAAATATTCACAATGAAAAAAAATAACTTTTCTTTTTTTCTTTATATATGACATGGTAATAAAATAAATTATATTTTCATATCCTCATAGTGTATCATCAAATTCACTTTCAATTTTCTTAATATATAGTAAAAAAATCCTTAAAAATATCAATATAGACCCTCACATAGTGGTAAATACCACAATCATTTTTATATTCCTTATAACCACATACCAAACCTAAATATTACAATGAGTATAGAAATAGATTTATCATTAACTCTTCATAGGAAATTTTTCAATACACTAACCATGACATGTTTTTTTAAACACAATGGTGTGGTTTGTGTTTCAAAATAAATTAATCATTAATTTATATCTCACTCACATCCAATTGATATTCTATTAATCCATGTATATTTTAATTTTAAATAGAACATAAAATCTCTAAAAACTAATGAATGATCATCTCAAGAAACTTTTCATAGAGAAATACTACTATGTGAGATATATAAAGTCAAAAATATTTCATAGAATAATATTTCCTTGAGTTATAAAAATCCTAGTGTAAAGATTAAAATATTATTGATTAAATATAAAGTAAGGTCTTATCATCTCCCCCTCTATCAGGTCTATTCATGATAACTATTCAATCTCCTTTTTATTAAAGGTCTCCTCAATATAACTATATTTATTCATTAGAAACATGCTAAAATAAATGTTTTCTTCTTTCCATGATCAAACTACCAAAACCTCATGTTTCCTCTCTAAGGAAACTATTCCTTTCTTTTTCCCTTCATAAAATTTCCATGTGAAAATGTAATTTCTGCCTTTGTAAGATGAGATCCTAACCAATTATCTCCCTTTGTATAAAAATGAAATAGAATGAAATAATTTAAATAAGTTGATGAACTAACTAATAATTTTGTAGATAATTCTCTCCCAAGGACACCTAGTAGTGTTATAAGGCCTAGTTAATTAGGGTATTTTTTAGGATACCTACCAATTTAACCTTCATTTAATTATATTTCAAATTAGTCGTTCTATATTCAACTTTTTTTAATGAAGTAATATATGATGTTAATATAATTCAACCTCAATGATTAAACCAGATTCTTTGAAATTTTGATTTTAAATTTTTTTATACCTAATAAACAAAAGGTATGAGTCTTACACTCTCATTTATTCGTGTTGTGACTTTATGAAAATAATTTTATTTATATATTTTAATGTCAAAACAAACCTATTTTTCATTTTCCTTAGTAAGAACAAATATTTTATCTTGGGGTAACATTAGAAAACCTTCCCAAAATATATAATAAACCTCTAAATGTTGACATTCGATCTCTAACATCAATTTCCCAATAATAATTAGAAAATATTTAAAATTTTAACAATGTTTATTTATAATACCTCAAGAGAAAATTTATAGTTCCTTTGAGGTAATAAATAATCCATTTTTATATTGAATGAGACTCCTTTGGATTTCTTTGGGATCAATAAAAAAGTATAAGGATAAAGAACATATCTGATCTAGAAATTTTCAAGTTTATTAGGCTTCAAATAAGACTTTAGAACAACATTTTCACAATAATTAATTATTAATCCTAGGATAACTTAGTCTAAATTGTTATTGGGGTTGATACCTCCCAAAATTCTACCATTTTAAATTTCTTTTCAAACACATGATCAAATTTTACTAATGAGAGAAAAATGAAACATGTTGTTTCAATGAATTGGAAACCCAAAAAAAATTTATCTCACTAATAATTTTCATGTTGAAAGGATTTTTCAATTTGTAACAACACCCTTAAAAGTTAGAATTTATTTTCAATAAATATATTTTCATTTATATACATAATCACAATTAGTGAGATTGTTTCAGATCCATTAACATGAATTTGGTATCCACCATTCCATTACTGAAATTTATGTTATTTATGTTTCAATATAGTTATAAATACAATTTATGGTATTAATATTTAATCCCATATAATTATATCATTATATTATAAACTCTTGAAACATCATCATTCAGAATATTAAAATTATTATTTTTTCAATTTAAAAGTTATTCTAGACTTTTCTATTTCAAAACACTAAATTTACATACATTTTAAATCATATAAAATTATTTTATACACATATTTCATGAAAACATTTAATCTTTTAAATCATTATGACTATGTAAAAATATCATAAAAATCTATACCATCAACTTGAGAGTAACCTTTGAAAAATATATGAGATTAATCTCTTTCCACTTCTCTCATTTCATTAAGAATATTCTAAAAGCCCTATTTTTATAAATAACATTGTTATCTTTAGAATGTAAAATAATTTCAAAGTATAATTCATCCCAATATTATTTAGATATTCCACTATTTGTTCTATTAAATAATCATGTTTTAAAGCTCAATAGACATTTTCCATTTCACCTACAAAAAATTATTATATGATTAAAAGTTCTTATCCCTTGTATTGAAAACCCGTTTTTTTCTCTATAAGTATGATTTTCGACTCTACTTGTTTTCTATTCTATCAGAACATACATTTAAAATTTCTATAACCTTCCTCAAAATTATATACTTCAAAATCATCATAGGAATTTCAAAACCCTACTGTAACATTCGATGTTATCTTTGGTTTTCTATCATAATATCTATGAGATTATTCATTCTCATCATTAATATGAAATGATATTTTTGATATAAAAAATAATTTATAAAAATAATATTATAGTTATCAATGATCATTTTAAAATTATTTATATAATATTGGTTACTCCTTTAATCATGTATATAACCGAGGAAACAAATTCATAAACAACTCATGCATCAATATCATCTCAAATATATTTCATCAATATTGATATAAAATCGATTATTGAGTATCTATAAATTAATTTATTTGGGATTATTCCTAAAGCACATATTTTAGGAATCATTGACTAAATTTGGTAAAAACGAGAATAGGTTATGAATAAAAATATTTTTTCTTTTAGATTGTCCAAAAAAATATTTTTAAGTTCCATTTATTGATAACATAGCTCACACAATGTCCACCAAACTCTTGTTATTCCATTAATATACTCTATTTTTTGGGGTTTATATTGGGAAATATATTCATGAATTATCCCATATTTCTCAAGATATGCCTGAAAGACATCATTTTTCTTTTCGAACCCATCATCTGACTGAGACCTTTTGAAGAGATAACTTATTTTTTCTACATAATAAATAAGTGATTAAAATTACCAATAAATTATTATTTAAACAATATAAATTATATATAATCCATATGTGTAAAATAGTTAAAAAATAATAAATTACTTATATCAATTAGTTGAATTCAAGGTCATGTGGTCTTAGACTTCTGAGTGTATCAATTAAAACCATTTCATAATTTTTATTTTGATAATACTATGAATCTTGTTTAATATATCCCCTTTATAACATGCATCACAAGTGGTTTTTCTTATAATTCAACTTTGGATGATTTCTTAGTGATTCATACTAGGAATGCTCAGTCAGAGGAAAGCCTATGCCCATTTATTAATAAAAGAAAAGGAATTAAGCAAGTACAACAAGTCATAAAAAACAACTACATATCATAGAAGTCATACATGTCACCACCTCTATTGTAGATTCTTTCTTCTGTAGTTACTGACCCCCACTATGAGATTTCAGAGTGCTTAAGAACCTTGGCATATTTCCTTCTAAGATTCAACTTCTCCAAGTCTAGAAACTCTTTCGGGGACTGCATATCCCAACATTCCTTCCCAATAGATGACCGAGTAGACACCGGCCTTGGAAGATAAGAAGTGTCTTTCTTTGGTCTTCGTCATGGTGGGTCAGGCCTAGCATCCTCATCCCAGCGCACCTTCATCCTTTCACTTTGAACAACATCGCTGTATAAAGGCCAGACTATGCCACTATTCTTTTCCTTGTCACTATTCGAGATGTCTCCCCACTTTTTCCAAGATTTTAACCTCTTGAAAACCCTCCTCCAATCCACAGTATTTTATACCAAATCTAATTATCTTCTTTCACACTCATTCAATAAGTGTTTTGATAATTCAAAAAATATATTAATTCTTATTAATTTTCCCTTTATAATTATCGTGGAATCATTTATCCTACTGATAAAATATCAATTTTTCTATAAAATCATCACATTAATTATTTACAAAGTGGAGAAATACATAAGAGAATATTTGTTAGCTCATCGATAAACAATACATTTTTAGATTTTATTTTATTAACAATTTTAGAGCTTTTAACACATTTAGTATTTAAGAAGCATCCTTTTCAAAAGTTATATCCCTTCTATATTACATATGGTCAGCCTTAAAGAGATTTTTATTTGTGATTATGTGTGATGATCAATAGAAATCAAAGATCCTAAGATCTTCTCCTTTTAAATCATATTAATCCACCTAAACCACTATATATTTCTATTAGTAACTCCTTTTATTGATAAATTTTGAGCTTTCCATTTACATATTTTATGGTAATAATATGATATATATTTTGGTGTAATGTATAGATTAATCTCACTTGCTAAAATATCCTTGAAGGATATAAAAATAATAATTCAACTTCACTTTATCTGGTTAATGATCTCTTCATGTGACTCTCTTACATTTATCTTATCTCCCCCTAAAATCATGGAATCTATTTTATTAAGGGGAAGAATGTTACACCAACACACATATTCTTTTTTATCATATATTTTATATAACAAAAATCTAAATTTTAACAAAAACATATTTATTTAAAAATTATTTTACTCAAAATACCCTCATTGATTTATCTAAAAAAATTAGCACTACCCATTTCATTAAAATTCGTAAATATTATGAATTAGTATCTATTCGAAATTTTTCCATTAGGATTAATGACAATATTTTTCTTCCTACAAACCTTTTTTTTATTATCAACATAAAAACAAAAATAAAAATGTATAAAACATTATTATTTATAGAAGTAATAACATTTTAAATATATTGTAATTACTACCATAAATTTTTTTAAACATGAGTATCTATTACAAGTTTCACTGATGATTTTGATAATAAAAAATTATATTTGGGGATGCATAAAATTTACTATCATATTCTGAAAATTATCTTATATATTAATATAATTTTTAAACATAAACTAAATTTTTTTAATGAATTTTTTATTTAATCAATATTTCCTATAGGATATTAAAATCCTCATTCTTGGAAATTGTGTTTGTTATAGTAAGATCAATTATATTATCTCTTACTTTATGAATCAAATTGAGATATCTAATATTACATATATATCCAACTTATAAATTAATATATTGCTTGAAAATGAAAATATAGAAGGTATTTTTCAATGAATAATTCTCATTTCTCAAAGGTGATTTCACCCTTTTATGTTTTAAATTTTCCATCAAATAAAAAATGGTATCCCTTATTTATTATAACTCATTTTTTTCATTATCAGTGTAATCATATTCACTACTTTCTTATTATTTACTATAGGGTCATTAGAGTGATTTGATTAAGCCGTAAAAACACATGTAACCTCATCTTATGATCAATATTTTTCTTTTTCACTATCAACATCACAATATGGAATGTAATATTTCTTGAGAAAAATCCTTTTATTAAAATAATTCCCCTTCCTATTTCTATTAGAAAATGTTTCTCTCATATTCCACATTTTTTCCCCTTAATATTATTTTTGGTTGATCATATTATTCATCTTATTTATTATTTTGATGGAAACTATCTTAAATTTCATAATCATTCCATAAATAAAACAATTAAATTAAATTTTTCCTTTTTTACTTGTCTTTTTTATACTGTATATCTTTAGAGACAAATGGTTTAAACTACTTTAATTTCATGAAATATTTTTTTAATTTTGATTCATTTTCATGAGTCCTTTTAAATTCAATAAACTTTAAGAATTTAGAGGATTTTAATGTTGCATCCTTTTCATATTTTTCTTTTTTCATCAAGTTTATCCCCCTATAAATCCCACAGAATATAAAGATATTATTATTCTTATAAATTTTAAACTCATCTAGGGCTGGATGCTCTATGATATTTTTTTTTGTCAAACTTAGTTGATATAATTATCATTAGTTTCTTCTCCATGATATATTATTCAAGAATTTAACTATAAATTTGTATTTAATTAATAATTTTTTTCACTCAAGTGATCAACTCATCCATGACTCATCAATTATCATTTAAATATCCTCAAATAGAGAAAAAATATTTATAATTATGACTCTTATAATTTCTTACCACATTTATGAATATCTTAAATATTTCTATAAATTCCATTCACTCTTTTAGATCCCATGATTATTATAAACTCTTTCACAGGAAGGTATAAAAATAATTCGTTATGAACTCTCCTATCTGATTAAATATTCTTTATATCATTATATGTAATTGTTTTCCCAACATTAAGAATTTGAACCCCGTTTTTTTAGTAGTAATAAAATCAAAGATAGAAGGTAGAATACAGGAATCCGTCCTCTCTTTCCACAGATGAAATCTATTTCTATTCATCTTTGAAACACCATTTTTTAACAAAATCCATACATTAAATAAAAAATTCTATGAAAATATGAAATCAATGTGAAATAAAAAGGGTAATTGGAAAAACCTATTATCACTCCTCTAAAAAAATAAGATGAAATAAATCTTCTAGATGCCTTTTCTTTGGTACCAATTTATAGTCCCAAGTGAAATAAACACGACCATTGAGAGGGGTTGGATTAGTGGCTATTAAAAAAAGCATTCAAATACATCTATAAATTTTTTTCACTAAAAAGTAGAAAAAATAATTGAATATAAGTGAAAATTATTTGTGATAGAGAGAAATAAATATATCTCAAGATAGGAGATATTTTCTATAAGGTTTACTAATTTTTTTTCATATAGATGATTATAACTATTTGATAGTTGTGATCCAATTCCCAGTGTATTTAACTTATTATCAATAATGAACAGATCAAATGGGTAATAAGAGGTCATAAAATCTATGTAAAATGAAGATAAAAAATAAATTTCCATATATGTAAATCAATCATCAATAATCATATATAAGTGCCTCTATGTTTTGATAAAATAGGCACCATCATTCGTCTCATCGAAAAAAATTAAAATCTATCTTGAATACTCCCTATAATTTTAAGTGGTCCATAATAATGCCTTGTAACACATTTAGAAAAAATAAATTATTTAAATGAAATTAAAAAGACCATAGTTTAGTGGACATGTTCATGGATATATTTTAAAAATATAAAAAACAATTATATCACTCATCAAATATTGGAGGTCATTTAACATCCTATATATTATCTATAACACCCAATGAGTTGTGGTGATATAAAAAATGATATGGTTTCCTATGATCCTATAAAAATAATTAGAGATCATCAGTGTTTCCTTATTAAATGTGGAATTTAGAGACATTTTTATGAATCTTCATAAACTAAAACTAGTGGCACACTCATTTTTTAACCAATATGTGATGGTACAAAATTCATAATTGTTTTAGATTCTCATTATTGATTATTATCCCCAACTTCAATTTCCCCAAACCACAGTCAAGTAATAAATTTAAATTCTCAACCTATAAAATGATTTATTTCTAAATATCATACTAATTTTTAGCTTCCACATAGAGATCTATCAAAAATAAAAAAGACCATGACCGTGAAAATGGTCATTTTTTATCATCTCTATATAGTAATTATTTCAACAAAGTAACTAAATGTTTTTTTGAACACCATTCAATATTGTTTTTATCTCCCCATAAATAATTCACTACATTTTACCTCAATTGCATATAATTTAACATTCATTAACCCATGATCAATTTGACAATAAATAATATATAAAACTATATATAAAAACTCATGAATGATTTTATCAATAAATTAGTCATAGAAATCTATCAAGTTGAAAATTATATAAGATCCACACCATTAGATTAAATTATTATTTTTAGTTATTTATACCTTTGTATAAAATTAAATACTATATTTACTAAGTCTTACTTGTGGAATTTTTTGCCCACCCTTTTCTCAATTATAAAAAATCAAACCACCCCCACCCCCATCATTATGAGATATACATATGTGAGGGCCATTTTTTGTGTTGCAACCCAATATTTTGTCATTAATTTGTATAACTGGATGTCATGATTATTATTCCCTCCCTCTCCCACTAGTTTTAATGGAATAGGTATATTGAAGACTGATTCAAGTTATCAATAAAAATGTGATATTTTTATGGTGGATGTGGTATGTTTATGATATTGGGTTTGGATTAAAATATTAGTCAATATGGATGTAGCTATTAGCCAGAGAGTTGATTTATAGGGTCCCATTTATATTTGATTTTGTGTGTTATAATTCAAATATTTTATTATTTTTGAGTTATTTTTTTGGAAACATTGATAAAAAATACACTACTGAACTAAAAATTTAAACTATATAGTGTATATATCTATAAAAATTAAGGCTCATTTGTAATGTCTTATGGGTCTTGAGGGTGAAATAGATTTCTTAGAAGATTATTTCCCTTGACAACCTATGGGTGATATTGGTTGGTGAGATCACGATTATGCATTGTGATTTTAATGCTTGGTGAATTTTGAATACACAATATAGAATTTTTTGTTCATCATTGAGGATGATCTAATGAGTATATAAATATTCCAACCCCAAATTTTATATATAGTATTGTAGAACCAAATAGGTGGACGAGTTTGACAGTTATAACTTACTCACATGAGTTTTTCTCTTGATCTTGATGTTAGAGACTAATTCCATGGATCTATGAGGTATACATGTTTTATGGGGTTGTTGGAACTAGAAAATGGGTGTCTCGTACTTTTCCCCAAATGAAATGATACCTTCATCACATAGATAACCCAAGTCAAGTGCTAAAAAAATACCCTTATAAACAAAGAACAAGTAGGGGGAATATCTATGTGCTACAATATTACTACCATTATATGGGATAGTGATTATTAAAATAAGATTCATGATCTAGTCATGTAGTGGTGAAAACCTCCCACTAGGAGCATTATATGGATTTCATCCATTACTGGAAAAAAAATCAAATCCTTATAATACATTTTTAGGTTCTTCTAGATGCTTTTTGTCACAAAAAATACCTTTTATCAGTCTAACCCAATAGATTGGGACATTATAAATATTATAGTATTTTATTTGACAACTCATGGTGAAAAATAGACTTATGTATAAAAAATTATGGTCATTTTAAGTTAGATTAACTTTTTCTAAATTATGGGTTTTCGCATGGGTAGTCTCTGCACTCGCGCTCTTCCTCAAACATGTTCTCTAATATCATGTTTCTAGGTACATACACATCATTACACTTACACATGTTGTTTGGTCTTCTAATTCATGTTCCATTAACTCATAGCGCCGAGTGAATTAGCATGCATACATCAAGATACTAAATCCCTTGCACAAAGCACTAGGACCTAGTCTCCTATGGTCTATAAACTGACTCACATGCCACTTTTTAGGGGATATCTAAAAAATAAAATATCATATGATATCTAATTTTCATTGATATTCCAAACCCCCATTTTTAGGACACCACATGCCCTAGTCATCCTAAGGAACATATAAAAGGGTGCCACATGACTCAGTCACCCTTAATGATGCTATCTTGAGTGAAACCTCACCCAGGACTTCATCCTAGGAATGAATTTTCCATGATCTACTACCTGAGCACCTCAAAATAGGATCCATTACCAAAGTTCCTAAACCTATGCATCACTACTTGAGAACACAATCTACTTGGGTGACTATTTATCCAAGCCCTTATACATGGGACCCCATTCTCCCATAAATCCATAATGGGCACTAATTCACCCCATAACACTATTTAGTGCTATGAAAAACACTCATGTGTATAACTAAGACCCACAAATCCTATATAGAAACCACTTTGACCATGAAATCCTACCTAAGTAGTCATCCACCTAGGCTTCCTACTTGGTAATAATTTATCATCGGCCTCCTACTATGTGTAAGAATCAACGTTTCTAGTATCTCCTTATCATATTATCACCAATCAACAGGGGTAGACATCCCAACCTTGGACTCCTATGATTTTTAAGACCAAAAAATATCATTTATCTCTACTCCAATACCAAACAAATTAGACAAACCTCAAGAACACTCCTACTAGGGGTAAGTTCTAACCATATACTCTTCCCCCTAGTTACCATAGACAGGATGATCCCTAGGGGTATCTCATGAATAAGAACCAATCTGTATATTATTATTTCCACTTTTATGGAATAATAATCCTACACGGACCGCTTACTAGGTGTAATACAATAACCTATTTTCCCTTATCTAGTTCAAAATAGATAGGGCGTACCATAGAAGGGAAACTCATTTGTAAACCCTACCTAATATTTTATTATAGAAACTTTTGTGGAATAGGCACCCTATATGTCCCCCATACAAGGATTAAACCCCAAAAAACCTTATCAATGATCTAATTCATATAACTCATCGATTCTCCATACATATATAATCCTCCTACTAGGTGTATGACCGAACCATACCATCCTTTATCAAGTTACAAATTGATTATATGGACTATAAAGGGCCTCTCATGTGTATTCCCACACCAACCATTCCTAATCATCTTTACCCTAATAGTACACTCTATATGACTTTATACAACTTAAATGTTGTCATGTATGTAGTACGGTAAAAGGAACCACGATGGTCCTTCATATATGACATTAAAAGGTGTGATGTGTCTTTTTAAGAAGAACCAAACTAACTCAGTATAGATTTACTTCATTGGGATAATTAGGAAGCCCATCTCATGGGACCAATCCCAACACCACAACATCCATCACCTCCGTTGATGGTTATGAATTCTAGAGCACCCAACTATACATCTTTAAATCATAGTATAATTACTATATAATAAGGAAGGGATGAAGAACTGCTGATATATTCATATATAGATGTTCACATCGCCACATGGTATTTATTGATAATTTGTACACCAAAAACTAGTCACACAATGGTATTTTTGAATATATCAAAAACATTTCATAAATGTATGAGAGACTCCAAGAGTAGAAAATAACCCCCCACCCTAAAACGTGAGATGAGCCTGAACTCTCATCTTATATATCTAGGCATATCCCAAATGTCACTAGTAAATCCCCAGTGACTTATTACCTTTGGAAAAAAGTTCTACATTTTCTAAAAACTAGTATGTGATGATTGGGTGCTAGAAATAAAATGACCAAATTGAAATCCTCATCACATTAAAAAAGAAAATTTGTTAGTGATGTCTGTAATAAAGGCACCTCATTTCTATTAGAAAAGAAATGGTGAGCTAAATGTGAATCCTTTACTCATGAGAGGGTCAATTGACTGTGAACTCTATTCAGATGCTACATTGGCAGTTTTCTTGATTTGTTTTTCATTTGAGATATTCAAGAATTTATACAAACAAAAAAAAATATCATTTTAATAAAAATGAATGCATAATGTCATAAATCATCTCATGTCTATTTATTGACATAAATTGGATTCTAATGTTATGTTCCTAAATCTAATACTACTCATCAATCACTGTTAATGAATTATTCCTAAATCATAGTAAATTCTATATTCCTGTAACCCCAAGTGACATTTTCACAAACCTAAAATCACTAGTTCCAGCTATCTAATTCTTTATTCTAAGATTATCCTCTAAACAATATCAAAAAACTTTGGGTTCAGAACAAAAAATCCTTTTGGAGATAAAGACACATAGGAAACCTTATCAATGATAGGACACAAAGAATATGGTGGGCTATTTTTTCATATCCAATCTGTCCTGGATCCAATTCTTAGAGTATAAAAACACAAACCTCCTTTAACATAGGTAGGTAGAAGAGTACACTCATCACATCAAAGTAACAAACCAAGAGGTACCTAGGAGGGACCTTATTAGTCATGGTCATATTTATAGATGTGTGAACACAATTATATATTAAGTGGAATATGATTTCTAGTTTACATAGTTATATAAACTATGGATCCAAAAAAGAGATCCCTATTGGGGAATCCAATCACTTCATCCCAAAGGAATGTCCAATTCTAATAAGATTTCAATACCCCTAAGGCTAATCAGTGCAACCTAAAAATAGACCAGTGAAAAAACCAAAACACAAACAACTAAAAAACCTATAATTTAAAAAATAAGGCCTCATTGAGGGTTTAAATAGACCCCTTAGTAATTTCGAAGGTGATTAACTCATATCGGTTTCCTCATAGTAGTGCCCCACCACATTCGATAATAAAAAACAAGGATCTGAGAAAGAAAGGGAGTGGAAGTTATAGATACATATATAAAATCATAAGGGATACCCCATCCAACATGATTGGGATAATTCTTACCCTCAAATTAATCCCCATTATTGGATATTTTAAATGAATTTACCCTAATTAAAAATAAATTTTCTCCTAGAAAATCCTTTTTCCTACAACAGTTCTCACATCAGTAAATGTCATCACTATTAACATAATTAATATTAGGGTACTTGATACCGCTGAAGATCATGGAAAATAGGGTGTATATATAGGAATAGGGGTGGAAAAATTGAATCTCTACCCACCACCCAATAATTATGAAGTCGTATCAATATAATATCAAAATTTAAATCTCATATTTATAATAGAGAATATTTAGATGATCAATACTAAATTGATCAAAATAATTATATCAATTGGGTAAGATTTTCTAGTCAAGGATATACCCACTCAATATGAACCTCTCCAATAGGGGGGGTGTTAATTAACTAATGAAAGAATAATCTATCCACACCATCATTTTGGGATCATATAAACCAACTCGTTTGATTGTAGTGCCAATTGATTGTCTATAGTTCACTCCACTAATGAAATATCATCTTCGAGTGTTGGAAAATATTCCAAATCAATTGTCTAACTAGGGAGTACAATCATATAAATTACTTATTTATACTATTTCCCAAATAGATTCTATGTAAGGGAACCATGTTCATATCCAATGGGATAAGAATTATTATCCTGAGTGGGTGGATTCAACTCATATTCCACCTGAATTATGGAATCAAAATTTATCAATATTTGGTACAATGGGAGATACCAAGTATAATATCAACCTTTTATATTCCCAATTCAACAAATTTTTTGGAACCACATAATATTAATTTGAAAAAAAAAATATATTCTTTGTGTGGGAATAAAATATCCTTCATTTAAATGGTACAATAACTTTGACTAAGGGTCTATTACAACTGGGAAGGAGTCTATCATCAATTCCTCTACCAATACAGCTCCAAATTGTGGAAAATGATTATCCTTTACCTATCCAATTGAAAATAGTATTATAATGAGAGAGTTACTTATTTAATTAAAGGATGTAAGGTTCTAACATACTTTTTATAAGCAGAGCTTTTTTAAGTACAACTTGATATCTTTGTACAGAACCTATGAGATGAATAATCATCTTTTATCATCCACCTAAAGTATCTCAATAGTTTTTGAGATTTTGTGACTATAGAATATCATCTATAAGATTCTATTTGATGAATAAAGGAAAAAATATAATTGAGAAAAACTATTAGAAATACTGTACTCAGGGAAATATGAATAAGTTTCTATCACACTCAAACAAAAAAGTTTTAGGTGAAATGACTATGAAACTAGAAGAATAAAATTTATTCCTTCCACAATGATCAGGTTTTGGGGTACTTACTCTCTTCCTTATATAACAACCAAATCACATTACAATAAATCAATACGATAAATGAAGAACAGATATATGACCCAACAATTTTGTTCCCTTACCAATGTATGTTGGGTTACATGATCCAAGAATTATATGTCATCAAATATCTATTTTAAAAGATGTTAGATGATATTCAAATTTCATTGAAAAATCTCAATGTAGTTGTGAATTATATGTCATAAATTATCCCTAAAGATTATATATAATAATGTAATAATTTCTTATATGGGGGGGGGGGTAAGATAGAATTTGATAAAAGTATGATATGAAATAAGTGGGTCATGCACATACCATAATCAGGGAATTAATGAATCAACTATTAGTGAAACTAATTCCATATAAATTTTTAACTATTTTATTTTTAAATTATACAACATCTGAAGATCTAGAACAATCTACATAGGGAATAAATGTTAAATTGGGTCCCCTAATTATTATAAATTTGTCCACACCCATGTGGCCACTATTCCCTCAATATCAAGATAATGGAAACCATCCCACCAAATGAGATAATGGGAACCATAAATCCATACAAGATGATATTATGATGAGATAAAATAGCTAAACTCATTAATTGTTATTTTAATAATGAACAAGTGCGTTGATAATGAATCGTATCACAAAATGGGATCCCCTATTGCAATCAACATGGTATCTGGTGGGCATAATGAATTTTTACTTGGTTCTAATGAGTGCCCTATCGACCATGATGGTTGAACACCAATACCATCATATATAGATCAAAAATTTTCTAATACTCTACTCTTTTCATTAGTTAATAATTGATTTCTGATACCCCACATAATCCTAGATAAGGAATACTTAACCTTATCAATCCTAAAAAAATCAATGATGATAGGTCATGTTCTTGATGTCATAAGAAAATCACATAACCGGAATCTACATTAGGACTTCCATAATTATATACTTATCATAACCATTGGGAAAGGAAAGGGTATTATCGTATATTCTTTTCATTAAAACCTTAAAGCTAATAAGGCCATATCTGGTATAGAGATAATTGCATTGTTTTAATGATAAAATATAAATATTTTTTATATAGTTATGAAATTTCCCCAGGGGTATTTTTATCAAGGTTAATGAAAAGTGTACCATTATATAAATACTCATTGATGTGATTTACAATATCACATAGGTATTGGGTATTTTACATATTTTTCACCACTACCCATTGAGTATATTTTGGACATTTTCAACCTTGGTGACTGCCACATAGTCTCCAGGATATTAATATTTCTCATGTATAGGGGGTTCATCATAAATGTATTATTAATCAAAAGTATCAAAATCTACCCAAAGTTTGATTGTTATTTAAGTAACTAACTCTTAGATAATCAACTATTTTCACATGTTTATCAATCCATATCTCTCACATAGGGTAGGTGGTGTTTTTGTCTATCTCTTAATATTAGGCATAGAAAGGTATATTTGTTTCAATTAGAGGAAGCTAATAGGTGTTTTCCTTTACCTTGTTGATTAATTTAATTAATCACCCAATGATTATGAGACATGTGGAGTATTATTTGAGATAACATGATAATTATTACCCCTACCATTGGTTGTTAGGACTTACAAATGGGAATTTGTTTTTCTTTATGTATTGGATTCATAAGTAGATAGATTAGGGGATAATAGAGTTAGTGGAACCCGCATCTAAAATATAGTAATGTGAAGACCCTAATAAGAGAACACATATTATGTCAATGAATCAGATCTACTATCACTTAGTGATAAATGAAAAAATGTTTATTCCTTAATGCCTAAGCATGTAGCTTGATACTTAATATATTCACTAGAGAACAACCTTCTTGAGCTTATAAATATTGTGAAACATGATGAATTATTTTTTGTGAGATAATACCTATTATTATATTCACCATTGAATTTTGGAACATATGATAAAAGGTTTCTTATTCTGTAAGGATTAGACCCATAAGTATATAGAAAATTCTATGAGAGTGTTAGAGGATCTCGAGACTCATGAAACTTGCATGATATTTATTCTTACTATGATAGAAAAGAAGTATGTCTAATATACCATGTAAATTTAATAAAGTAATCATGGTAATAATTTATATTGTATAGTATAATGTCTATTCCATGTTACATTATACTAATTGGAAATGATCATAGTTATGTGACCTTAAAATTAATCACATCTGATTTCTTATTACATAATGTTAAATTTAATGACATATAGTCCATCCCACATGACTTTAAACTATCTGTAGAGGTCCATAACACACTACCATAAAACATTTTGTAAGGTTATATTCCATATAAACCTGAACAAAAACTCCCCTCCCCTATATAAGAGTTTAATATACATAAGGGTACATTTTTTTCAAAAATAATTTAATGATTATGGATACACTAGACAAACCTAATTTCATGTTTCACCAAACCTATGAAAAAAATCCCCCCCTCATATAAAGTATTTGTTTCTTGATTCATACTACATAAATATATAAAGGGAAACTTGGATCACTTATCCTAGAAAAAACGGTAGATTCTATTTCAATAGATGGTTCTTATTTGGTGATGAAGCATGGACCAATTTTATAGGGATTTCATCGCTCTCTCACAAAAGAGCATCCTTTTATTTATCTAATAATTTCTTTCAAATAAACAAAAACTATTTAGAGGTTATATATATATAATATCTTTAGATTGATTCTTATTCACATAGGATATATAACGATACTTGCATTACAATTCCCAGACATAACCATGAATCCTAATCACCCCTACTTCATATCAGTGCCCAATCCTTCATCCATTAATGTCATGTTTTATCTCCCAAATCAGGACTAATATAGGGTTATCTAATTTTTCACATTATCCATATCTGTATAAAGTTTACAATATTTAAGTCCCAATCATATGGCCTTAAACAACATGAAAAATACCCTTATTAAAATATATTGATCTTTATAAAAGATGGTATTTTCATTATGACCCCAAATTATATGGTATTTTTTCAATCCATATGACCATAAACAACTTAGATTGGTAAGTCACATATGAAATTAAACTAAATACCTTATCCTTGGTGGTTTATATTAACAATGACCATGATTCACCCAATATATTTTGAGAACTCACTCTATTTATTGTGATATATAATTTAACCTCCTCATTAATTAGGTTTTTTTCCTACTACCCAAATAGAATGTCTATAACATAATGGTCTATCAATATAGATTTATAGAACATTTTTCAAATCCCATATTCCACCAAACTCACTTCATACCATTGATGTATATGTCATTGTCTCCCACAACCTTGAGCAAATCCTCTTGGTTACCCTTTTCTTTAAAATTGGTAAAAGTTTTCTTAACATATCTGAACAGGCCAATTATTTAATGGTAAGTATAAAATTTTACATTAAATTGATAAGTAACCCCTTAGGGATGTTTTGGTCCTACCATAAAGGTCCCACATAATCTCTATGTACTAATTCTGGATAGTGTCCGGGTGGTTCTTCCATTACTAATGGTGGAACAATTCCCACTAGTCATCATTTCATTATATATGACTCAAGAATTGAGAGACATGATTTTTTCATCCATAATCCATATGTTTAAACATATAATAAATATTTTAAATTTAAATGCACTTATTAATTACAATCTCTATTGAAAATGCTCCCATACGAATGAGCATAAACTATGTGACACATTAGTCAAAACATAATGAACTTAATCGAAAAGAATCAAAAGGCATATCTATATGGATTTAAATAGTAAATAATAAAATCTATTTTACATGAATCTAATTTTTTTGGACATGGTCCTTATCAAATAACCTTAAACTAAATGACATTTAAGACCTTATTTCATGACATTAAAACTTCATGACATATAATACAACCTTCCCAACCCTAAAATTAATATATTTATAAATTCTATAGGAAATAAATTCTTTATATAATAGTTGAATCTATATAAAAACCCCAATTGTATGGTTATTTATCCATAATCTTATAATTATATGAGATTTATACCACTTTAAAAAGTTTTATCACTATGTTTGTAAACTTTCATTCATGTCAGGTATCCTAATATCTCTACACTATGATAAAGCCATCTTACTCTATACTAGTGATAACTAAATATCCATATTAGGTTTTCACTATTTTTAGCGCTAGGACTTTAATTTATTTCACCACAATCCCCTTATACATGATCTCAACCTGTGAAGATTGAATCATAATAAGTACATGTGTATTTATTTCAATTATTATTGGATACAGAGTGACATCCAAATCACTTATACTAGGACTAAGAGAAAAAATATATTAAAGACCTAGTTCCTCTTAATATTTGAGCCATATAATTTATAAGGTTTTCCCTCAATAGGTGCATCATTGTGGAAATTCCATCTTAATTCCACTTAAGAAAGATATAATCAAAACCCCCTACATAGAGGTCCTCATCATATGAACTAAAACATACCAACACCTAAGTGCACTCTACATGAATCTAAACTAATTCATCCCTATCACGTGACCCCAAAACTACATAAAATGTGATTTATTGTTGAATTTTGTTAAACTATTGGACTTATGGTACATCCCACATGACCTTAATCTATTTAGATTGGTCCATACTATATGATCAAAATTCTCTACATGATAGCATGATCCTTGTGAGGATACCTAGAGTATTAATTCTTTATGATAACCTACAATTTAAAAAAAAATCTCCATTATTAAATAAAATCAAATATTTCATCAGAGGTATAGACCATAAATATTGTTCTGGTTTTAATCTAATACTAAGATAAAATACACCACCCATACTTGTGATCAAGATCTATACTAAGGATATTTAAAATAGAACTATATCTATCTTGAATCCCATTACCATGATATAAATAGTGATTCCTAGATTTCCTATCCAAATCCCAAATGAAAATTTTTATTAGGTTCCATTTTTTCCAGTGTATGAGCCACATCTATGTGAGGCCCTTGTGGCCGCCTATAAATGTCGACAAATCATTCACATTGGGTTATTTATGCCCCTTTTTCTAGAGATTTAGTTTTAATTTAGTCAATAATCATATGAATTTAAAATCTATCCACTATTTATTAAGTATTTATGACTTTATACTAGATCCAATCATTTTCCAAATTTAAAGAACTTAAATTATAAATCCAAAAGTTACCCAAATTATATTCAGGTTAAAACTCGATAAAGTTATGTCTGAGAAAAATTAAAATATCTTCTCAATATCTAGTCTTATATTATTAAATAGGAAAAAAATTGAGTGAAAAATTAAATAGAAAAAATATTTTTGGTGCCAAAATAAGGCCCTATAAAAATAAAAGTTTTCTCTCTAAACCCATTGGTCTAAGAAATTGTTTGAGAAGATCATCATTTCCCTTGGCATGTACGTTTTACCTATGTGTCCTGGGTACATTGTCAATCCTGAAAAACCACATATTCACATTGATTGTACTTTCCATTTAAGTGATCGTGTACCTAATAAATTTCATGTTATATCCCTTCACCCCCAAAATGTATTCAATATATGGTCGTGAAATATTTGGGTTACTTAAACCTTCATGAATACAATTTTCTCTAAGAACATACTTCATAAATTGGATTCTTGAATCAAAACTAACCCAATTCCTTAAGTAGAGAAAATCCTATTAAAAACCCAAATCATTGATCGAATCCTCTTGGGTTTCCACTTTCATAGGAATTGATAATAATGATTGGTTAATGGAATGGACCTCACTATAAATTTATAGTGAAAATAAAAAATTGACTTTTACCTGATAAGTGACCCATGGGGGGTGTATTGGTCCCAAAAGAATAGTCCCCTTAATCTTTATGCACTATTATCTCATGGTTAAACAATGGTTTCTCAATTACTAGTTGTTTACCTACTCACACTAGTTTCTATTTTCCTTTGACTTGGACATTATAATTTTATGATTTACCTATTAAATAACCCCACTATTCAAGTGGATGGAAATACTTTCAATGTTATACACTTTTGAATTGTACCCACTTTTAAAAGACAATTATGATAACCTGTTCATGTTCCTATTCA
This sequence comes from Viscum album, assembly GCA_963277665.1. Classification (NCBI taxonomy): domain Eukaryota; kingdom Viridiplantae; phylum Streptophyta; class Magnoliopsida; order Santalales; family Viscaceae; genus Viscum; species Viscum album. The sequence goes on along the minus strand of OY728155.1, from coordinate 600,276,667 downwards.
TATTCAGGGGTGTGTTTCCTATAAAGACCCAAATTCATTTAGTTTAAATAATCCTCTTTAAATATTGAATACTTGATCGGATATTATCCTCTTGGAAAATATCTTATTGTTTTCTTGGTACTTATCTTCTGACCCTAAACCTTATGAAAAAATTGTTTGAGCACTATCACTATAAATTGTATCCACCACTCCCTTGGATATTATATTCTAGTATTGGGATCTCTATTCAATTCAGGATATGTCATACTATTTGGATTTTCATTACCTATCTTTGGTTAATGACGTGACACCTTAACCCCTAATACCTTTTGGTCGAATCAATTTAAACATAAACTATGTGAATGACCCCAGGAGGTAGTCTATACTATCATTAGACTCCCCATTAACATTGTGTTTTTTCTTTACATTACTATATAGAATGTATCACCCTTTGGTGAAAGTTATATATCCTTAAATCATATAATCATTTGTTCAAATATTTCTGAAATTAAATAACAATTATATTGTTCAAAACTTTAAGATCTCAAACTACTCAAGCAAAGACACATAATACTGAATAGATTGAAAAAATGGAAAGTGAATCCAAGAAAACGAGTTGAATCTTAGATCACTATTCATACACATTGAATATATTTTTATACATCTTGAGTGTTTCAAATAAATTAAATGTTACAAAACATGTTAGGTTAAAACCCAAAAGTGTGTCCGAAAAAAAAATGAGTTCCTAGTTTCTAGGTATATCCATCAATGTCTTTGTAAATAATTAGAGGGAAAAAATAAAATAAATAATTCTCACGATGAATTCTATTTAGCACTTGAAAAATTTGATCAATGCTCCCTAGGTCAATATACCTATTTTAAAGATAGATAAAAATCGGTTCCCCACATATGTTGGTTCAGATGATCCATTCAGGTTTATATGTTCCTCATCACATGACCTTAAACTATACAACTCAATGGTATATCATAAATAAACTTAAACCTATTTGAGTTGTTATTTCCTTTATGCGTGATCTAGATATGGATAATAATTAATTTTGAATGGGTTTTCTAGTTAATATTGGAATTCACCAAAAAACGAGGCACTAAGATGGAACCCTTGTATTTTATCTTATACACAATCATAATATATATTGATATCCCTTACTAAAGAAATTTTTGAATCTTGATATCTGATTTCACATGAAATATTGTGGCATCCAAATCTCCCATGATGGATTCAGCTACAAATTTCACTTTCATTCAATCCCCCTAATTTTTGGGTATTTGTTCATACTAATTAAGTCAAGTTTTACACTATTAACCCTGTATTGGAATTTTAAAATAAATTAGTTGATTATTAAACTTAGAAAAAACAAAATCCTTTAGTCAATTATTTCTCTAGGTTAAACCAGAATCCTTGAGCCGATTATTCCACTTGGTGAAATAAAAATCTATTAGTTAATTACTCATCTTGGAAAACTCAAATCTACGAGTCTAAACCCTCATCTTACTAAGAATCCTTCCACTGGTGAGTCATATATAGAAGCCTAGAAAATGTTCATGTAAAGTGGAAAAGTTCCCTCAGTTAACCTATAATACTATTATTAACATTCTAACTGAATCTACTTCTAGGGTAATTTTTTGGCACAAAAAATGTGTACCACATACTTTTTCATAAACTATTTGATACATTCCTCACTCTGATAACCCTTTTCATGTGGGGGTAGAAAAGTATCTTTATTTATGAAGATGATATAATTGGGATCTCCAGGATCCACATGATTTCTCAAAGGTTGAGGGATGTAGATTCCTAAAAACAATTCTCACGCTAAAGATGTGGTGGTGAGAACCTCCCATGGGGATTAGGCTTGGGATTTTATCCATTAAACCCGAATGGACCGAAGGCCTTTTTTTATTTTATTATGGATAATACATCTTCTAAGGGTTTAAGGGGAACCTGTACATGACCTATAGAACCAAGGCACAAGGCCCGACTGACCCACAATACATGACCTGATGGCCCGGAGACATACCATGCCCAAATTTGCATGTCTTTTATAATAATTATACATATATATAATATATTTTTATATTTAAACATTATATCTATGGTTTATTTAATTTCATAGTCTTTGATTTCAATACTCATGGACCCAACATGGTCATACGAATCAAATTTTATATTTATTTAAAGTTAATACTTTTACCAAATTCTGGTTTTAGACCAAGGTAAATTTTTTCTCGACACACTAACTCATGCCTATGGCCTTATCACATGTTACCAAGTATATGATCCTAGTAATGAATATACATGTTCTGTGGTCATTCTATGTGTATTCCCTTCCATTTTAATTCAAATTTAATTATTACACATGTGTTACATGCCTAGGTCCCCAACAAGAAGTAACATGATCTAGTACCCCATAGTCTACAAATGGATCCCCATTACACTGTTTTGGGAGACTTATAGAGGATAAAAAATGTATAAGATCCATCCTCCCTAGATATTTGAGATCCCCCTTCCCAGGTTCTATAAACCTTAATCATCTAGAGGATCATATAATAGGGTTCCACAAATCATAGTTTTCCTCAAAGGCTCCTACCTAAGAATGAATTCACCCATATCTCTTACCTAAGACGGAATTATTCCAGTTCTAATTCCTAAAAACAACTACCTATGATGCTAAACATGGTAACCACTCTATGAGCATCTGATCTACTTGGGTGACCATTCTCCTAAACCATCATACCTAAGTTCTAATTTTCCCAAGCCTCCTAACATGGGTTGCACTTCCCACATAAACCCTATTAAAATATATACTTATCCATCAAGGCTATACTTAGGTTCCATTTATCCTAGGTATCCTACTTGGGTTCCACATTGATCAAGATATACTACCTAGTTTCTCATAAACCTAGGCCTTCTACCAAAGGTCCATTTATCATGGTCCTCCTCTTTAGTGTAATCCATAACCTTTTTAGTCCACTTTCCTTGTCATTTTTACTAATAGAAGTGGGAGTAGACATCTATAACCAGGCCACACACTCTTTGTATTACCTAACCATACCTTATCATACTTATATTTTACCAACACATAATGAAAACAACTATGGGATTCCAAATAGGGGTAATTCACAACCATATCCCATCCTTCTCTGTTACCTACTTATAAGATAAATCATAAGGGTAGCTCATGTGCAATCCATGAAAGATCTCCTATTTTTCCCCATTATACAACATAATCATCCTATACAGGCCTCCTAATATGTGTAAGAACAAACAATATTTTCTCTTTTCTAGTTACCACAAAACACTATGAACCAGAAATGGAATTCTCCTGCATAAATCCCACTAAGATGTGTTTTTGAATATTTCATAGTGTTTTTTTGGTAACTATAAAAGAGAAAATAGTGTTTGTTATTACACATATTAGAAGGCCTGTATAGGATGATTATGTTGTAAAAGGGGACAAAAAAAGGGATCTTGCATGGATTTCACATGAGCTACCCTTATGATTTATCTTATAAGTAGGTAACACGGAAGGATAGGATATGGTTTTGAATTACACCTATTCGGAATCCCATAGTGGTTTTCATTGTGTGTTGGTAAAATATAAGTATGAGAAGGTATGGTTAGGTTATAAAAAGAGTGTGTGGCCTGGTTATGGAAGTCTAATCCCACTTCTATTAATAAAAAAGACAAGGAAAATAGACTTAAAAGGTTATGAATTACACTTAAGAGGAGGACCATAAATAAGAGAGTTAAAGAGTAAGAAATAATTCCACCATAAATGTTTAGATGATTCTGACGTCAAATCCTATAGACTAAGGTTTTTCAAACTATCAAGGGTAAATACACAATGACTTCATTCCATTAGAAAGAAGGTATGTGTTGGATCAAAATAGGCATGGTTTGATTATGAACTATAAACAAAGTGAATAACTTAACATCCTTATCCTTTAAAAAAAAATTGTTATTTAATTCCACATGTTGGAAACTATGTCATTATTAAAAATGTGGTAATTTTATATGTTGGGGTGGGGTTGTTTTCCCATGTTTTTTATGCTCTATAAAATTTATTAAGTTTTCATATTTATCACATGTTGATGTTATATTATTTTTGTTTGAGTTTTTAAAATTATTTTATTTTATTTTATTGTGTTCTTTAGAGGGAAATGATTTCAATTTGTGTGTTGAAAAGCATTGACATTAGTTATCAACCCCTATGCTGATAAAATAAATAATTTAGTGACACTCCCATTCTTGTTATCTATATAGGGAGGGTAATTAGTAGGGATATTTTATACCAAAAAAAATTATAACAATTGAATTTTTTTTGATCCTATAACTTAATGGTGGTTAAAGTGTGACTAGTGGTTTAGTTTATAATTTTCTATGATTAAAATATTTTTTACACATGTCTGTTACATAAAAAACATCTAAGACTTAACAGAGATGATAATACATTCCTATGTTTTTATTGAATTGGAAATGGGAGTGAAGTGTTAAAAATAGTAAAAGGTATGTGAAGATCATGTCACATTTATGTATGGTAATGTATTGATTACATAGGTTGTGACACACTAATTAAATGCATCACATGAAATCATACACATAAAATGAAGAGAATAAATCAGACTTGGGTGATGAATATATTTAATCAAATCTCATAGTCTAATTCATTGTGTTTAAAATTATATAAACATTGAAGGAATTCATTTAATTATACATTATTGTTTAGATTATGTTAATGGGTTAATGGATCCATAGGACAATAAATCAATAAAAATGGAATGAAGTAGTGATTTGGTTAGCTCATATTGAATTCTGAGTCTTTAATTAAAATATGGTGATACGTTTAACACATGGATACTCAAGGGAGAAAATAAAATGTGGATAATGAATCTATGTATGGTCTTATTATCTTAAAAATAAACTATTAAAACCAAATAAGACATGGGTCAAACATTAATAGTGTGATATGAATGAAGTAGAAAATTCAATGTGTAGACTATATGTTGGGAAAAATACCTCAAGGTGTTCCCTAGAAATTTATTGAGTGTGATTGTTTTTTTGACAAATACATATAACCAAAAATGATTATGGTTGGTATTTGTCAAAGATAGTTTTTTAAGGTGGTGCAGTTTCTTAGTGTTTTCAAAATTTTAGGGCCTCAAAATCAGGAATTTGTGTGAAGAATGGAGAATGAAATTGGCAAAGTAGGAGAATTGAGGAGCCCGAGACATGGATCGTGTACCATTTCTGGGAAGACTACATTGTCGCGTACCAGGAAGTGGGAACAATACATGGGTATGGTTCATGAAACCAAAAATGGTTCATGGTGGAAGGAAGTGTGGTATGTGGATGGAGTGTCGTTGGTAGAAGAGATCGATCACGTAGGAGAAAATTCGGTACGCGGGGCAGGTATGAGAAACGGTCCGCGGGTGGCTTACAGTTTGCGGTGGCAAAAGGATCGGTATACGGTGGAGGCAGAATTAAAGATTTGGTAAATCTTATATTAGTGAATTTTTAAAGTATCACTGCCTATATAAGAATCACTAATCTCACTAATTACTGTAGAGATCGAGTATCATTAGAGAACATCTTTTTGATTTGGGATTTCAAAAAATTCCGAAGGTGGTTCGCGTGGGATAATCCCGTGAAGGGTAAAGTGGTTCGTGTGGGAGAAATTATACCAAAGGATACAAGAGGAAAGTTATATCCTCTTAAGAATTAGTATGTGGAGGTGGAATCTTCGGTATGTGAGAGAGTGAATTCCACAAGTGGTACGCAGAGGGAGAGCTCCGGTAAGTGGAAGCGAAGTTAGTCTGCGAACAGAGAATGGTTCACGGACATGAGAGATTTCATAGAGGAGGTTTATGGAATCGATATGTGGTAGCAGTACGCGGTCATGAAGGTAGAGGCAGTCCATGGAATAAGGGAGGTTCACATCAGTGGAAGTAGTATATGGAGGAGGTTACCGTTTACCAAACTCGGTACACAGTACGTGGAGGAGCAAGGCAGTTTTGAGATTTTCACAAGGAAGATTACAAAAGCTTAAAATAAGTTTGCGAAAGTATTTTCTGGTACCTTGCAGTACCTGGGGAGGTGTATTTCATCTACAGGTGAAAAACGAACTTCAACATAGCATCTACCTATAGTTGAGGATGCATGAATTCATGGAAATGAAGGGACCTGCATTTCTATAGACTATGATTGACCAACAAGTCTATACACTGTGAGTGGATTCCTTTCCAAGAGCAGTGAGCGAAGGAAGATGAAGATGGTAACCCTTTCCACCAATAGTGATCTAGAGAAAGAGGCATAAGGAGTGACCCATGGGAATATAGTGAGTAGTCCCTAAACCTTGTAAAGGAAGTGAGCCTGGGAATAGAAGATCTAGCTCAAACATTTTACTAATTATAGGTAGTGAGCCTTAGTGGATTTGGTACATCGGCACATCGTCATTGTATGCTCTTTGGATGTATCCCAGTGAGGGTGAACCAAGTAACAATCATTGTGTCATGTGCATAATTTCAATATCTATTCTTATATTTCTATGGGAGGAAGAGAGAATTGGGTTTTGTTTAACATCGAAACAAGATCCAAAAGGAAAAAGTTTAAATATGTCAGACCATGATTCACCCTCCTCCCCTTAGGGTATTCGACCTAGTGGACCTAAAACTATATACTATTGGGAGTATAATACTTGAGATATCACAAGAAATGGGTTGTATTTTAATTGAATACATATGGTTTATTACAAATGGATGACATGCATTGTTAATGATTCCACATATTAAGATCCTATAATGATGGTGAATCTAGAATAATAGTGAAGGTCAAGTAATTTATGTGAAAAGTTTTTTTTATAAGATAAGGTGGTAAACATTTAATACCTAGTATTAGATAAGTTAGAGGTAATATGGACTATTTTGAATATATAAGTATCTTATAAATAATAATGTTGAGTTATATGATTTATCCTACATATTTGTATCACTCAACTTGATGAGTTTGAAGAATCAGTTAGGAAGTTCTATTTTAAATTACTATACTAAGTGTTGTTGGGTGAAGTTAATATAGTTGACTTAGTGAAAATGAAAAATAAAAAAGAGCTACAATAGATAATAATAAAAGGGTGGATCTTATATCATACTTTGTATTTTTATGATGAAGAGTATTGGTGAGTAATGAATTATATGTATGGGAGACCCAAATAGGTAGTGAACCATGGTGAGGTGTTTAGTCAAACCAAAACCTCGTGAGAAATCACTCCTAAGAGAGGAGTGAATTTCCCAAATCTGCACTAGATCAGTAAGATCTAGTATTATTGGTGTGTTTTTGTATTGGTATTTCCATATCCCTCGAATTATACCCACATTAGGGTGGACCAAGTTTAATTTTTTATATTACATTAACTTATAAGATAGTGTGGGTGATATGGTATGTGAATTAATGGGCTTGAATGAATAAATAAATTAGAGAATAATTAAAAGAATATATATAATAAAACTTTAATTCATCAACTCCTCCACCACACTACCCTCTTTGAGTGCCTTATAGTAGCTTTCCATCTTTGACATAAATTATGTAATGTCATCCAAAACTAAATAGGATGTCATTTTTATTACTTTGAAACATTTATTATATATATTAGAGAGTCTTATGTTCCATCAAGAGGATAATTATCAAGTGGTTGAAGAATGATATCTTCCCATGTAACATTTTACTTGGTTTAATGTATTAGTAAATTATTCTATTACTCGGATTATATCGATCACAACAATGACATGGTCCCCAATTCTAGGGAGTGAATCTTGTACATTTCATGCATCCTATATGTGTACTTAATTTCATTGAATATGGGTAATAGTGATATTTAAATATGATTGAATCCTTAATTTAAAAAAATAACATTGGTTAATTTCGAATAAATCCAAATAATTAATGAAAAATAATTCAATATTTCATTCTTGGTATCATATTCAACCTTTTATGGTGCACCAAAAACTTCATTTAAAAATTTTCAAATCAATGACATGTTACATGCTTTTCCCCATGATAAGTTTGTTTTTTATATTTTTTTCAATATTATATGGGGGATAAAAAGTTTATTCAAACCATCACATGTAAAATAATATCTATCTTCATATTTTTTACATAAAAATGGTATGAAATCTATTAAACCTTTTGGTGAAAGTGATAAACTAAATAATCCAAAAAAATATATTTTTAAAATTTTATATTCAATAAAATAAATCAAATCTTATCCAATTAAAATTTTTATTAAATAAGAAATGTTAAACAAGTTAGAATAAGAATTAAAATTTTAACATTATAAAAAATAATGAGAATGAAAAAAAATGTTTCAAATATAATTTATATAATTAGAATTCAATTTACAATAATACTTAAATTAAAAATTAATATGATAATATAATTATTAATATTATCATTATAGATATTATTATAAAATATCATGATAAATTAATAATTAAATTTTCAATAAATTTATAAAAAATATATTTGATAGTGCAATTATAACTCTAATTTTTTATTTCCTTACTTATTTATTTTAATTAATAAAATTTAATATTAATTACTATTATTTTATTATTTTTATTTATAATAGTGAAATATAAATAGATATTTTAGAAAAAAAATATTCATTAAATTGAAATTAAAATTATAAAAAAAATTATCTCATCTAAAATTAAATTTGAATCCATTGTTAACAAATAATTCAAAAATAATAAAAAATTAAAAGAATTATCTCCTATAAATTTGTTTGATGGGATGAAGAGAGGTCAAACACGTAAGGATTGGATGTTTCCCACATCAAATCTGGAGATATCAAAAAACATGTTACTTTGGTGGAATATAGCATAGACCTGAGATGGTCAATGTTTATGTAATAAGAGTATCATGGGGAGAGTGATGCAAGATTTTATGAACTGTGATGATAGTGGCATGGAATTTCATGGAATAGAGGATGATTTCCCAAATGGATAGATGTTCCAAAAGCAAGTGTAAATTTGGAGAGCGTCTTTATATAAAGTATGTGTGCATAATGGGTTCTAGCAGTACGGACCAGACTAGAACCCTTATTTTTTGCATCGGGAAATGCAGTTTCATGACCTAACCCAGTTGGAACTCTACCAAGATTGACATCAAAGACTTGTATGACCACTAAATCCCATATTGAATATTATATAGGTTAGTGACTAGCACCAAGGGTATAAATTTTGAAAAATGATAGGCGTTTCACTCAGAAATTTATAGGGAAAGAAATAAAACAACCACCAATCAACTTCATATAAGTAAATTAAAGTGTTAAAATTCCCCATTAAAAAACTACAACTACATGAAACATGTATAATAAAATAATAAAATAAATAAATAATTCCGCATAGACTCCACACTAACTACCTAAACAGTAGCATCTCTAACCGCCATCAGGTTGTCATACAAAACAACACAAGAAAAATGTGGAGGGGTGATCACTTATGAGTACTCAATAGGATCATATATCATAACAATTCTATATATTGTGAAATATATGTTTCTGAAAATATATACATTAAATAAACTCAATATGGAAGGGGTTAATCAAGATTAATAATTAAACTCGTATGAAAAGTTGAGTGCCCTATATAAATGTAACCTTTAAATGAATCGCATGATAGTTATTATTTGAATAATGTTCAAAGGAATAACTAAATGAGTATGATATCAAGTTTAATGAATCAAAGGAAATAAGAATAAAGTAAAAAATTAACCATCATAACAATATGAAAAAACAAGTAATATCCTCTCTAAACACGTGTTAAACACTTCATTATATCCTTCATAACATGTCGATAAAACAAGCAATCCCAATACTCATTTGATGTGAACTAAATCAACACATTTATCTTAATAAGAATATATAACAGGAAATATCTTCTCTTATCCTATAATAACTCTTGAAAAATAATTATATCATAACCTCATTGACATGAGTTATAACCTTGAGCCCTCATAACCCAAAACATGACATAACCCTGACCATAAAATCCCACCGTAAAAGTGTACATATGATAACCTTAATCCATTAAAACCTATTAATAGATGGAAATGTTAAACCAGTGAGCATTTAACACTCATATATGTATATATATACATACATAAAATTCACCTTAAACCATTACAACCCATGTAATTATATAAATACTAGTCATAGTCATAAGCCATTATATCCCAAATGTATAGTATCAAACAAGCATGGACAAGAAAGGGGATAAAAATAATACACAAAAAAAAACACATACACCCAAAAGATAATGTATCATCACAACAATAAATTCAAAGCAATAATAAGACACAAGAACTTAGATAATAAGTAATAATATTCATCATGAAATAAATATATACTAAAATATTACAAGAAATGATCATTTTAATATCTATTCATCATTAATTATTTGGTTACTCGAATTTAATCAATTATCTAATTAAATATGATAAACCTATATAAAAACATTAATCATAAAACAACTATCACATCCTTCCTAAGACAACACTCTCCAAATATTAATTGATACCCAACACCATAATCTCATCTTTTTGTTAATTCTCTACAACTATACTTACCCAATATCCCTTTAAATTTGTAAACTCTACCTTAACTAGTTCTAAACTAGGCCAATAACTCAAATCATAAGGAATAAATCTAGTTATATCTTATGTTGAAAACCATATTTCTACCATAATTCCACTCATCCTATGAATCAATGTCAATTATATATAAGAGCCTATATTATAACACATTAGGCATTGATTTAATTAGTGATTGATAATTCCATATCACTACTTATTCAGACTCTCTATAAGGGAACTTTCTAACACATTGATCATAATTATTGACTGTATTTCTATTTATATTAATTATTTAGTTAAATTATATTTCTTTAATTTAAATTAAAGATTTTTAGGTAAATAATACAATCTTCTAACTTTATTTTTGAAAATATTTTCATCTTAATATCTTCAATATCAAGCAATAACTGTTGAAAATATATTTCATCATAGTAATATCTTAATAATTAAACAAAAAATTAATAAATTCATCATGATAATAGTATGAATTAATTCATCTTCATATATTAAATTTATGTCAACATATAAAGTACATTGGAGAATTATTTTAAACATTTTTATCTTCCCATATTCCTCTTCATCATTTCATATTCCTTATTTTTGGTTTAAGAAAGTTTTTTCCAATGAAAATTTTTTAGCTCATAGTACCAACAATATTTAATTATTATGATAACAACATGAATGTTAAATAATTTTATTATTAAGTAGAATTTATATAAATAAAAAGTAAAAATTATATTCATAACAGGATAACTAAATAATATTGACATTAAAAGAGGATAAAAATTCAATAACCTGTTATCCAAGAGAATGATGTATAATCTATAACTCTTGTATCCTCGGGTTAGATTTTTTTTATTACATTAGCATAGTAACTTGGGATCACATAACCAAGGATCAATTAGTTTAGTTTCCATTTAATAAATTACTTGATAATGAAACACATTAATGTGTAATATCAATTTTGTAATCGCATGGATAATAATAATTGAATTCTCAATTAATAAAATTATTAATATTGGAAATCATGATATCAGAGATCATAATATATTTACTATCAATGTCTTATTCAAATATAGTTTAACTGATGGGTAGGTAAATACCAAAAACCAATTTAATAAGTTTGGATATGTGGTTTGTTACATGAGACAGGTCAAATCATCAAGGGGTTATCTATAACTATGCCCCACCCATTACATCATGTACAATTAATTATTAATATATCAAATGATCAATTTATCTCATAAACAATATTCCTTATCTACAAATTTTCAAATTGAATAAAGAATATAGAATATCAAATTTCTTTAGTCAATCAAGTAACTTTCAAAGTAAAACATTCCATGTTGAAATGGTATATTATTTATGAAATAATCATATCCATAATATAAGAGAATATTAATATTTAAGAGAAATGAAATATACATTAATTATAAGAAATTGAATGTCTCAAGAGAAATTTAATGACCAAAATTTTAATAAACGGTAAAAGTTGTCAATTAATTTCTCAAAAATATAGGTTTTGTAATAAAATCATGTCTTTTAGAGAATAAAATAAAATGGAAGGAAACATTTAAAAAATTAATTGAATAGTTTTATTTTCAAAAAATTGAAAACTTGAATAAAAAAATAAATATTGTAAAATTTTCAAAATGTAAATAATGTCTATTAATGTCGTATACATTAAAAAAATCCATTTGACTATTTTTAAAGAAAATAAAAATTGAACATTTTGAAAAACATTATAAATATTATCATTTTTTTAATTTAAAATTAAAATATAAATTAAAAATAAAATTAATAAATATTTTGTGTTAAGAAAAAAATAATATTCTTAAAGTATTTTTTTACAAAAATTGGACATGGAAGAAAAATATTCTCGTTCAAAAGGGAAATAATATAAACTTTTCATTTTAATATTTCTTTGATTTATTCAAGTTCCAACTAGAGTAAAAGTTGGAAAATAACATGGAAACACCTTAAATATCTATAGGATAATAAAATAGATGGAATTTATGAAGGATATATTATAAAATTCTTTTAATGAATATAATATCAATCCCAATAAAATATATTATAAAATAAATTATTTCCTATTTTCTAACATTAAAATTGTACCCCTTGGAATGAATATACTTTAATTGAATCATTAATCATCATGAATAAGTATATATTAATGTAAAATAAATTTAAGGGTGATTAGATACATCGAATAAAAATAAATAGGTGCATAAACCCATATATGTCTCAATAAAGTGGAAATTGAGATGAAATCCCTTATATCATGTTCGAATTTCATTGAATGTTATATATCCTACTACATAAAAAAATTAATTTATTATAATTATAAAATAGATTCAATTAAATACTTATATTATTAAATATTATTCTCTTATAATATTTCAACAACCATTTATTAATATTTCCTTTTAGAATCTTCAATTTTTGGTGTTAACTGTTTTGTTAATCATGAGAGTTTTGATTCATTAGTTCTGGTCATTTTATATTGATTATGGTTTCATCATCTCCATATTTTTAATGATAATGTGAATATATTTTATATTAATTATATATATAGATATATATTCATCCACAAATGATAGTGATAGAAAAATGAAAAACATCATTCAAGGAGATAGTAAGTCGTACATACGCAAGAATGATATCTTCACTTTTTGATGGATGGAATAAAAAAAGGTAAATAATAATTAAAATTTTGAAAATCATTTTTATTTCATATATATAATATATATTCATTAATTCCAAACTTATTACCATCCATGTAAATTAAAATTAAAAAATAAATCACATCACTTCATGGAGATGGTATTCCACGCGTACCCATGAGAAATGTTATCATTTTCCAATGAATTAGAAGGGAAGAAGGTAGATATGATATTATAATTATAGAATAATAATTATTTCATAAATATCATATATATTCATTATTTTTAGATTTATAACCATCTATAAAAAGTGGTGATGAATAACGAACCACACATATATATGGAGACAATAATCTTTACGTATTCATGAGAGAGGTTTTGTCTTTTTATAGGATGGTAAAGAGATGAAAAATTATATCCCATGATCATAATAATATCTAAGTATATTGAAAATAATTATTTATTTATTTTAGGATGGTTATAAGAGATTTATAAGAAGGGTTTCACGAACCAACCTGGTAACCCAGTACATTGATAACCGAGTTGGTCCAAACATAGGCCAAAGAGAATTCTCATACCCCATGGATTGGAAACTAGCACCTATAATCATATAAAACATCAAAGGGAACCATTTTTATAGAAAACAAACCATATATACATAACATCAGAAAATAAAACAATAACTGATCAATATTACAATCACTCCTCAAGGAGAAAAGTACCATAAGAAGATTGAAAAAAATATCAGGGTAAAACATAATCCTAAGGACATCCTAACATCCATAAAGACAAAGTCTCAAAATCTATATGTAACTAGTGGACCATGTATCCATGAGTCATTACCATCACTCTTCAGTCCAATGGTTTAAGAACAAATACCACCACCAAGATGTGCTTTCCCTTTCCCTCAACCAGGTATAACAAAATCTACAAACACCCAAACGAAAAGGTAGGGTGTCAGTTAAATAGACTAGTATGATCTGCACAAAAATTCAATAATCAATTCCATTATAATGATCATTTAATCATTCAATTGAAATAAAAAATAATGAAAGTTCATTTACATATTTTAAATCAAAAAATTCTTGTGAATAAATTAGATTGAAGATATATTAAAACGAGTCTTAAATAAACATTTTATTTAAATTATTTACATAAAATATCTATAATTAATAAAATAGTTCTATAAATGTTGTCATGTATAAACATGGAAAACAATGTAAAGAACCATGATCATATTCCCTAAGTTTTATAAATTCCAATATCTCATATCCTCACACTACTCAATCATCAATTAGGACTCAAGTATGTGTGAACACATTACCAAGTGTTAGGCAAATAGGGTTAATCAATCAACATCCTATTGAAGACTATAATGGTAAACTAGGTTTAGTTAGAGTTGTCATCAACATTCATTTTCTAGGGTGTTAGAGACCTATATTTCTTATCTTAATCACTTAATAACTAATCAAGCTCACATTTTATTCAATAAATATATCAATCATTCATTCATTCATGGGAAATTAATTTATTTTAAAAAAAATCATAATACAATTTACAAATTTTCATGTTAAACATTCCATTTCAAATTCATAACCAAATCATAGTGTTTCATCAAATTCATGCCTTTTAAAATAGTTTTTCATTTAAAGTAAATTTTCTCAATAATCAACATCAAATAATTTTATCACATCAACTTTGATTCCAAATCATCTTATTTCAATTCCATTGAAAAATGGGGTTTCACCCTTTCCATGTCCTTTTAAAATTAAAAAATTAATCATTTCAAATTAGGGATTATAAACCAGTTAAAAAATAATTTCAAATAAGTCAATAAATTTATGGTTTTAATTGGAGGGTAAGTACTTATAGAACCATCTACCATTAATACTGAAATCAATCAAATCAGTACCCACAAATGGAAATTCCAACTGATAGATGAATATGAATGAGATCAAGGAATCAACCCCAGAATCAAGATACATCAAATCACAGATATTATACATTAATAACATTGGGTTTCACCACTCTAAATGTGGAGAGAAATAATGGGGAGAGGAAAAAAATATCAATATAGAACCCACATACCAGATAAAATTGAGATCTTCCATTTGCACAGTGATTCAAAATAATGGTGGTTTGAGGATCCAAGGAATGTAAAGACCCAAATCCCAGTATCATGGAGCCGGAGCCTTATTTTATTACATTGGTACTATGAAAAATAGTTCACATACCAAAGGACTGATTTTTTTACTATATTTGTAAAACTAGATACAAACATAATTGTTAAATTACAACTTGAAAAAAATAGAAACTCCTTTGGAAATACCCATAAACTCATAGATTATCCCTGTAGGTCATTCATAATATACATCTTTCCATCCTGGGAAAAATAAAAGAAAATAAAAGAGTGATATCATATAATTTTTATGGGTAATAAATATAGTGGAAGCCATCATAAAAAATAATGCATGGTGAATAACAAAAAACCCATTCCATTGAAACATAAACTTAAAAATAATTTGGCAGGAATAAAATCTGATCAAAATAATTCTATATAAATAATCACATGAGGATAAAAAATAACCAAGGATATTATACAAGTTGGATAATCACATGGATTATAAATTATCAATATAATAAATAAGTAATTAATATTTCTAGACTTTATAAAAAGACCATTTGTTCTTCATCCAAGACACCATACATAAATGGGTAAAAACATAGTCTATTTTTTCTCATGAGACATACCAATGCATCAAGGGGCTATAACATTTCTTTCCCATCAATTACAAAGTCCAATTAATTTATCATATTTTGAATAATAAATTTAAAATGATATATTTAAATAATATTGTTTTATACCACTATAAAATATTTTAATCATAAACATAGATGAAAATGATATAATAAAAATCATTGATAAATTCATAATAGAAATATGCTTTTTCTATATAAAGAAGAGTTCTTTTGGAAAATAAATTTTATTTTTCATAAAATCATATTGTAAACATTAATATTAAAGAAAATAAAAGTTAAATACAATGAAATTATGTTTGAGGTATAAATGATTCCCAACTTAAGTGAAAACATGTAAAAAGAGTTTTTAAGAGACTTTAAAAATGGGACACTTTAGTGCGTTTTATGTGAAAATATAAAAGACTCTTTAAAAAATAAAAATTAATTATCGTTTATATAGAATCAGAAATGAAAAAGATAGTTTTTCATGAGAAAAAATATTATTTTATAATAATAATGGATACTTAAAACATATTATGTATGGTACTTTCAAATGGGTAAGAAATTGAGAAGTTCCCTTTAATTGAGATTTCTTAATGGGAAGAATTAAAAAAGGGAACCTCATGAAACATGTATTTACCCATAAAAGAAATATTAAATGATCTAGATAAATTAGTTTAGAAAATATAAACATTATTTTTAATAATTGTATAAAAAGGATAATTATATTTGGGTAAAGAGGTAGAAAGCGTAACCTGAATGGAATGTGGAGGTTCGGGAAGAAACCCTTACCACTGTGTAAACAGTCAAATTGTATACCCTATAAAATTAATAATCATAAGAAGAAAAATTTAAAACCATTAATATAAATATATACATGATATAATACATTAAAGGGTAGTATACATACACCAAACACCAAAAATAGTGGTGAATAAGGCATATCTCACCGAAATAAAAGTGAGATGAGAAAACTCTTACATTATGTACAAAAGTGTTCTCACTTGTCATTAATTTCCTATATAATGAAATAATATTCATTAATAATTTAATTAAGAACCTATCTAACATGTATTTTATTTATTATAATTTTATTACATTCATTTATGACCTTTTGATGAGTTATAAGATTCAATTTTTTTTATCCAGGAGTGTTTGTTTCCTTGGTTTTCCAGATGGATTCAATTGTATACAAGTACAAAAGATCATGTTAAATGGAAATTTTTATCCCGAATTGAAGTTACATGTTATTAAATAACTTATAGGATATTTAATGGTATTATATATCATTTTTTATATATATGAGGATGATTTATTAAATAAAATGTTAATGATAATCGTTTGAATTCTTTTTTCAGTTTTTCGATCATCACACTATTTGTTTGTTTTATTAAACAATATAATGTATATATACTAGTTAATGAACACTAAATGAGTTTTAATATTAATATTATAATATGTTTTAACAATAAAAATGGTTTCATTACCATCCTCTAAGGTGGTATTGAAAAACAAAAACACATCATCCACGAAGGTGGTAAATCGACACCTCACAGATGATGGTTTCATTTTTAGAATAAAAGGAAGATGAGAAGAGAATCAATGGTGGATTTTACATTAACATAATAAAATTAAATTATATATAAGATATAGGAGTTATCATGAATATTTGTAAATATTTGGTGAGGAATGTGTAAGAAAAGAAAAGAAAGTGAAAATAAAATAAATAAAGCTAAAGTTGATTTTACCTCTTGAATTCATCACTTTTAGAACCTCCTTAAGTAAGTTAGTTTTGGTCTTTCGTTGAGATTATAAACCCATTAACATGTGAAAAAGTCTTGGTAAGAGGATTGGGTAGATATTGGAAAATCTTGAAGGCTCAATGGGTGTGAGGAGAATAAGTGGTGAGGGGTGGTATTTATAGTGGAAGAGAGGAGTGCTTTTTGGTTATTTCATTCATTAGTTTGTTATTTGGGATCAAGAAAAAAATAGTTCTGATTTCATGAATAAATATATTACATAGAGAAGGATATTTCAAGATTATGGTGCTGATTGAAACTATGACTCAAGGAATAGTTTTATTGAAATTTTAATAAATATATATATATAGTAAATTACCGTATTTTAGTATTAAAAAAATTCAACTATATTCGAAAAATATGAAAAATTATCCCAATTTTTTTTTAGAAATTGGGAATTGAAAAATGAGCACTATTTTTTGAAAATATTTTTATAAATAGGATAAATATAATTTATAATAAAAAACTTCATTTATTTGAAAAATATTATTTTTAAAATTATAACTGGTTTTCTGAAATTTGAAAAATTAATTAATGTCTCAAAAAATTATCTTATAATCATAAGAAAAATATATATTAATTTATGAATATATTTTATAAAAATTAATTTTTATTTGAATCATTATATTAATTAAAAAACTGTAAATAAACATTTATGTTTCACAAAAATTCTAATAGTTAATTTATCATTTTTAAAACATTTATTTACTTATTAAATGATATAAATATATTATATTATCATTCATAAGATAACTAAATTTTAATCATAATTTCTTAGGCGAGAATAATATTCCAATCCTAAATAGATTATTAGTGATAGTTTTATAAAAATTGGAATTTTTCACTTATTAAATGGAAAATAAATATTTTTTAAAAAATACCAAAATTTCACCCAAATATAATTTTGAAATTCCCAATTTTAAAAATGAACTTTATTTTTCTCAATAGAATTTATATAAGTGTAAAAATTTGGCTTTAAAACAAGTGCACCATTAAAAGGTGTTATAAATGCGTTTAAAAAAAATATAGCCTTTTAATGAGTAAAATTGTATTCATATGTATCTTATACCTAAAAAATAGTTTGGGTAAATATAAAAAAATAGATAAAATATTTAATATATAAATTTAATTAATTGGTTAATACTATTAATTCCCACCAATTTAGCAGCTAGGTTATAATGGTTGTTTAAAAATAATGATATTTAATTTTATATCATTGTTTGTTTAAGCTTGTGTTGTCTAAAACCTTTGATGGAGAAGAAATTAAATTTAAAAAGAGACATACCATAAAATCTTGGCGTGTTACATTCTCCCCTCTTTCAATAAATTGCATCCTCGAAATTTTAAATTGTACTTCAAAAATTAATGGTTGAGATTTCATAATTATATTATGGCAAACCAACATCATATATAGGGTTAATAAAATATCAACATAATAAGAGTGAGAAAGAAAAGTGAAGTTCACCAGAAAAGTAGGATTTAGGGTAGGAAATCATTAGTGGAAAGCAATAACATGTATATAGAATAGAAATCAAACTATTATGTTCTGAAGGAGATTGATAGATATGATGATCATTATAAATTTAACCATCACAAAACCATAGATATTTTTATTGGTTAAAAGACCATATAATTATAAGAAAGAAAAGTAAACTGATAACTTTTTTGTTTTAAAAGATTTTTCTTAAAGTTGAGGGATTGTTTTAATATTCAGATAATAACTTGAGAAAATAAACTTTCTTGATTACTTTCCATGTAATAATCATAATTTCATTCTTAGGTTGTTCTTTAATATATTTTCACTTCATCCCTTACACATGTAAATGAATGTTCAAGATAAATTTTCCATACCTGAAGCACTATTAGTGAATCATATAGTCCTTAATTCATTCTATCAACCTTTAAATGTTTACAGAAACCAATATTGTTATCATATGTTATCAAAAAATAATAATTTACAATGTTTAAATTGATCCACTCCTCAAGTAATTAATATTAATAATCGTTTAAAACATGTCTATCCACATTCAATGACCAAAACATTAGATGGAAGGTCACTAAGTTTCCAAAATCAACCCAAAATTAGGTTCTAAAAATAATTTATTTTATAATCCCACATACCAAATATATTAATAGCTTCACACCTTAAAACTTTAATAAAAACATGCATGATTCCAAATATTTAAAGAATAATTAATACAATATAATCCTTACACATCTCATGATTATTATAACCTGAATATCATGACACAATTCATGAATCCAAAAACACAAATACATTAATTATTCCACATCAATTGTATCAACAACATAAGATTGATCTTGGTCCCTTTTCTTCATTTGAGCCATATTTCCTTGATGCTTTGAACATTCATGTGTGTAGTGAAAAATATACTTATATTTGAATCATTACACATTTATAGGTTATGTCTTTCCCTTACATTCATGATCCTAGTGACCTTTCCCTCCACAATTATAGGAAACACTCATTCCCTTTAAGAAATTACCAGGGTGTTTCTTCCTATAATTATCACATGTGGGAGAATCATTCATTCCCTTTTTCCCTTTATATTTATATTACTATATTGTTATCTTCTTCTATTGTTTTCCCTTAAAGTCACAAGACCTAGATTATTCATTCTCTGTATTGATTTCACATGATATTATATACTTGTATAATGAGAATATTTTAGAATCAAGTTCTCTTATAAGGAATGGTTTTAACCCATAAAATAATCAACCAATCTTGCTCTTTGGATTACATATAGAATCTATAACATCCCTTGTTATCCTCGTAAAGATGGATTCATACATAGAAACTTTTTCATCCTCTTTTTGTCTTAGACATAATAATTGACTATTCATATCCACTCTTTATTCATAAAGAAAATATTTTTCCATGAAAATTTCCTTAAAATCCTTTCATTCCATATTTTAAATTTCTTCATAATCCTTTGTGTTTTGAATCAATGACAATTATTGATCAATATCTCCTAAGATATGATAAACTACCATGATAACATTCTCCCTTTCATTACTTCACAAAGTGAGAAATATCTTCTCTAAGGAACTTATCCATTCGTTAGCTACTAAGGGATTTTTAGTCCCATTGAATAATGGAGGTTGTTGTTGCATGAAGAAGTGTAACATTGATACAATAAAATTTTTATCACATTTCTCCATGTGAGTAAGGCTATTATTTTTAACTTATATTAGTTTCCCCAGTATAGTTGTAAGATACTCAGCTCCAGTTGCAACTCTCACTCCATCATTATTATCATGCACAGTAGAGAAATACCTATATGGAATATGTTCATTGATACAGTTTACATTTAATCCACTAAGATCCATTTCTAAACAATGGAATACATTAAATTATATTATTAAACATAATGAATAATTTCCAAGTAGTAACCCTTAACATAAATTGGAAATTTTATGCATAACTAATCATAAACATGGATTACCTGGGGATATATTTACTTTTATATCCTTCATAATGGTTTGTAAGGAAAATGTGAATTATCCTAAGCATATCCCATGGGATTATCAAACCAGGTGTGTAGTAAGGCCCATTTTCATACACCAGGTTACATCGATTCAGCCCTGACACACCTTGTTAGAGTTGTTACCCCTAGTAACTTTTGTTCCAGAACTATGTCCACCTGTATTATCTAGATAGTTATGTATTTATAATAAGTCCCACATAATCACTACCTTACCAAAACTCAATAAAATTCATTTATTCTAATCCTAAACTTTTATCTTAGGCTTATGTTCCCTAATATTTGTTTTCTAAATATAGTTTGTAAGGTTTTTACTAAACTCTGTCTCATACCAATTGTAAACACCCCAACCCCAGTAGCTGGTTCAATATTTTATTACATTGGTACTATGAACAAGTGTTCTCATCCCAAATGACCAATTAGTTAAGTATATTTTTAAAACCAGATAAAAAATAATTATTACATTTAAATGTGAAAGGAAAAACAAACTAGAAAATCCATTGGAAATACCTATTAACTCCTAGATTATCTCTACAATCCCTTCATAATATACAACATCTCATCATGAGGAAAAATAAAACATAAGATTGGGGTGAGATCAAATACTTAATAAGGGTGACCAATATAGTGGATTCTATAATAAATAATAATTCATGGTGAATAACTAAAAACAAATTCCATGAAAACATAAACATGAACATAATATGTTAGGAATAAAAGAAAATAAAAATAATTCTATATAAATAGTCACATTAGGATAAAAATTAAATGAGGATATTCTATTAATCTAATAATCACATGGATTACCAATTTTTAATATCATAATTTGGGAATGAATAATTCTATAAATCATAAAGATGTTTTCAAGGATTCATCCAAGACACCATATATTAATGGGTACAAACTTAGTTTAGTTTATCTCATGAGCCCTACTGATGCATTGATGGGTTATAGCAGGCCTCGACCGTCACTTAGTAAGACCAATTCATTCCTAATATGTAAAATAATCAATTTAAAATTAAATCATTAAATAATATTTTCCCATACCACTTTTAAATATGTTAATTATAAACATATATGAAAATATCTAATAAATTATTGATAAATTCACGAGAGAAATTTCCTTTTACTTTGGAAATAAGAGTTATTTTGGAAAATCATTTATATTTTTCAAAAAATCATATTTTAAACATGAATATCCCAAAAAATAAAAGTTAAGGAAAATGAAATTATGTTTTAGGTATAAATGATGCCCAAATTAATATAAAACATCTAAAAATAGTTTTTAAGAGACTTTAGAAATCGACCACTTCAATGCGGTGTAAGGGAAAATATAAAAGACTATTTTAAACAGAAAAAATCGTAATTATTTTTATAAAACTAAAAATGAAAAAGATTTTTTTTCGAGAATAAAATTGTGATATTAGAAAAATAATGGATTCTTAATGTAACACCCCAAGCTTTCACGATACGCCTCTCTTTCAATAATGTAATAGCTTGCATTGTACGTAAGTTCGAGTTCTAACACACCGCGACTAATCAAAGTAACTGTTATGAATAGTAATACCCACTTTTTAAAATTATAGAAATTTTATATTTCAAAATGGAATTCATTTTTGCATTCTTAATATCGATATTATCCGAAGTTGAATTTTTTATAATTTTCTGAGAACTTCCATTTTTTATGAATAGTGAAAAATACTTAAAAACAACTTTTTTAATCAAAATAATTTATAGTGATAAATTATACTATTGATTGTTTTAAAAGTATAATTATAATATATTTTTACAATTTTATCCAATGGTTTTCATTAGAATTAATTTCACTTTGAAATTGGACATAAACAATTGTCAATCTTTTGATTGATATTCTTTCTTAAAACAAGCTATTTGTTGTAACAGCGGGAATTAATTAGAAAATTAATTAATGAAACTTATTTGTTTGTAATTTTTTAAAATAGACATTATTTTTGAATTCGGAATATCAATTATAGCTTAGGGTGAAATTTTGGCACTATTCTGAAAAACTCCAATTTTTGATGAATAATGAAACCACTAAGTGGTGGTTAAAAAACTGATTTTTCATTTAAATGAAACATTACCACTTATGTGATTTGATTTTCAAAAATCTGACATACATGATTGTCATTATAAATTAAAATTTGGTTCAATGGGATTAAAATAATTTTTTGGTGAATAGTAACTTTTAAGTTTAATTAATCGCGATCAAAGGTAATTAGTGAAATTTAAGGTAAAAATGATATCATAAAAATATGAAATGACCTTAACACTTGTCATAAAGCTTTTTTATGAGTCATGGACGACCTAGAAAATACATGGGTCAACTTGGGGACCCCATGGAGCCACTTTGGTAGGAAAATGACATAAATAACTTTTATTTAAAGTTAAAATAAAAATGTCACAAACAGAAGTTGTTTTACTAAAACAATTTGTAAATGGGGTTATGCAAGTCATATTTTTTACTATAAACATTCATTAGAAAACTAAAACGATTTCCTACATCATGATAATTTTTGTATAATTTTTAGACATTAAATAAATTAAATTATTTATGACACCATGATGATGTCGCGATTACCTCATTAATTAACGATTTAAATAAAATGAAAGGATAATGTAAAATATAAGGCTACACTTGTCAAAAACCTATTGGATGAGGGTATTTCGAACACGTATCACCTTATCCTAGAAATATATCATTGTGGGACCTTTAGAATCCGAAAATCATTTCATAATAAAGTTACATTTCAACCTTTCCAAGAGTGCCCCTCCTCTCCTCTTATAAAAGGCCCCCACCTCTACCACCTCATTCACACTTTCAAGCCATTTGGCTCAGCCGAACTCTACCCAAATACTCTCCCAACTTCCCTCTATTACTCCTAGAATCCTCACTTTGGGCAGAATTCTTCCCAAGAAAGCCTTTGGCTCAAATCAAAAAGAGTTACCTTATTTTAAGGTAATGTCTTCTCTAATGTTGTTTTGTTTTATTTTGCTTCTCCAACCCCTTAAACTATTTTTATTCCTTTCTTTTGTAACAACACCAGTATCTAAAATATACTAGGATGTTTTTATGATAAGTATTTTGTTTACACTTACACACACCTTCGTCTAATGGTTAAAGAACATACTGTTTCTGTGGGTGGCAAAATACTACCTCACGAAACGATGATTGTTCAATATTATTTTAACACCTCTAATAGTGGCCATTTTGATGACACTATTTTCATATATGATATATATATATTATGTTTATGTTTTCCTTATGCTTATGTATTTCTCATTTGTGGCATACTTTATGATTTCCATTATAGGTAAGTGTGATAATTTCATTTTAGGAAGTGCGGACTACCGCCCCCTCAAAGTGATTTGAATCGTTAATGCCATATGTGGGATGTATAAAGGATGAAGTAAATGGTATTATAAATTATATATTACTGGAATTATATTATACGTTTATATAATTATAACTTCATTCCATTAAATACAAAATATAAATGAAAGTAGTGTTCATGCGTACGTACGGCTTACCGTCTCCATGAACGGTGCATTTCATTTCTTACCTCTAAACATTATGGAATATTATAAATGCATGTATATACTAGATATATATGAGATATATGATATATATATCATTAATATAATTCTTGATATAATGGATATTTCACCACATGAACAACTTGTAATTATAATAATTTTATTTTTGACTCAAGTACCAAAGATCGACAAAACTACCGTTATTAACTTAAATAATTACATAATGTTCATAACATGGTAATAAGTGATATAAAAGGAATAAAAAACTTGAAAAAGGTTCTTAATAAATTATAAATTAACTCTAGTTTATTATTCAGGAGGTTAAATAATGGTCGAGTAAAGACAGGACGCAAGGTAAGGGAACTTCTTAACCCAATTTCCATTCTTTGGGTTAATCTCCTACTTTCAAATTATGTCATAATATTATTATGTCCTATATTGTATTTGTACTTTCTTTATGTGTACTTATAGTGAATACACATAATAGATCAATTTCATTTTTAAAAAAAATGATCTTTGTGAGGGACTTCGTCTTAATCTCCTTTCATTGAGGCATATTTGGTTTTATACACAACTTTCCTTTATACGGTGTATAAACCCCTTTGACTTTTACGTTTATTCAAAAGGAATCTTTTTATACGAAGTGTTTTACTAAATGACAAAAATGAATGTTTTTCTTGTCGTACGTATGCGGCGACAACGACTTCTCCGCTGCCATGGCCATTATTTGGGTTTCGGCTTCCTCTACAAGCCATAACTTTTTTTAAATGAAAAAAAAATATCAAGTTTTAATTTTCTTTTATTTTGGTTTTGAAAATGGTTTTGAAAGTCTTTTTATTATATCAATGTGTTATATTTATATCTTTTGATTGAAATGTGGAAATGTTATGTTTCATCTATGCATATTTTATGTGATATTATTATGTTATGGTTTATGATATGTTTAAACCTATTCATATGAGTAATGCATTGGACTTAATAAGTGACGGGTGGAGCCCGCTATAGTTCCTCGATGCATCGGTAGGTCTCATGAGACAAACTAGTGTCTTGGCACGAGGCCTTGACAAAATCTTATTTGTGGTCTTGGCACGAGGCCTTGGCTACGTGGTTATGATAGTCTGGCATTATGCATTCCATCATTATGAAAGTGGTTATTGATATTTCATGTGATTATTCGACTAGTAGAATATCCTTGTGAGTAAGTAAATGGAATTATTTCATTTTACTTTTGCCATATTATGCTAAAGTTCAAGTTTAAAAGGCTTTTGTTTTAGTTATACATTGCCTTAAATTTTAATGTTTATTTATGAAAGCTTCTGCTATATTGTTATCCTTACTGAGCATCTGAGCTCACCCCTTTCAATGTTTTAATTTTTCCAGGATGTGAAGAAGTATATTATGAATGACCTGCAGGGATAATATAAGGGGATATGAAGAGAAGATGTTGTACTTTTGTTTTACTTTTTGATGTAATGTAAGACTTATGAATGTATCTAGTGTTTCCAAGGCTACTAAACTAATCGGTCTTTCAAGACTTGATCTTTTGTGATCATGCCAATGCTATGCAATAATGCACCGACTCTGGGTAACTGGGGTCGGGGCGTTACAGTTGGTATCAGAGGCAGTTTAGTACTAACCTTGGAAGCTAGATTTAGATAAACTCTGATTAGAGCACATAGCCCAAAGACAGACTTTGAGGATTAGTATAGAAGATCTTCCTAGAATTTTGGTATTATAGAGATTTTGTGAGTTTTCTGAGCAATACATCCCTGTCAGGATACGAGCAGGTAGAGGCGGCTCTGGAACAGATGTACCTAGGGGTAAAACCTGAAAACATTGCATTGATCTAGACTCGAACGGGAACTAGTGCACGACAACGGGCCTTGCTGCACTCTTGGTTACGACACTCTCGGGGGATATGCTTAGGATAATTCTCATTTTCTTTACAAACCACTATGAAGGGTTATGAGTATATACTTCCTCAAAGAAAACATTTTTATGGATTATATCCATAAATAGTTCAATTTATGTTAAGTATTTTACAAGTATGGAATTATGTATTTTGATTCATAAACTAATCTAGTTTATTCCATTGTATAGAAATGTCGCCTAGTGGAAGGAATGGAAACCGTATCACTGCACGCACTCCATGTAGGGATTTCCCTCCTGCTCAAGATAATTATTGTGGATCTGGAGATACAACTGGTGCTGATCAACTTATTACCATACTGGGACAACTCACTCAGGTTATGAATAATAACATTACTCATATGGAGCACCCTGATCTGCAACGTGGAGGATCAATGTTAGACCACTTCATGAGGCAAAAACCACCAACATTTAATGGGGGTACAAATCCATTAGTAGCTGATAAATGGATAAACTCCTTAGAAAAAATATTCCATGCCTTGGGGAGTAGCGAAAGGGAGAAGGTTGTCATGGCAGTCTACCGCCTCACTAGAGATGCCGATCAATGGTGGTCGCTGATTCAAAACATAAAGGAAGATGAAGAAGTATCACGTATGGAATAGAGGGAGTTTAAGGAAATTTTCTTAGAAAAATACTTTCCGCGTGACCATCGAGCAGATATGGAAAGACAATTTCTGAGTCTGAGGCAGAAGGAGGATGAGAATGTTGCAAAGTATGAGGCCAACTTTACAAGGTTAGCGAGGCATGCAGCAGATTATATACGTAACCCAAGAAGTAAGATTGATCGTTTTTTTGATGGGTTAAAACCATTTCTCCGTCGAGCTTTAGTATCACAATCCTTCTCATCGTACGAAGATATTGTCTCGTGTGCTATCAAGACAGAAAAGGAATTCTCTAAGTCTTATGACAACAAAGTAAAGCAAGAGAAGAATAGAACGGTGGAACAAGAGACAGATAAAGGGAAAAAGGGAAAGAAGGATTTTACATTATGTGATAATTTTGGGAAGAATCACCCTGGTGCTTGCCTAAAAGGAATGGGAGTTTGTTATAAATGTGGAGAAAAAGGTCACCAGGCTCGTGATTGCAAGGGAAAGAAAGAGGCTATAAATGTTGAATGTTACAATTGTAGGGAAATGGGGCATTATGCAAATGAATGTCCTAAGCGTCAGGGAAACTTACCTCAGAAAAGGCCAAGGGATCAAGGAAAATCTTATGATGTTACTACAATTGAAGTAGAATAATTAATGTATTGGTGCTTTTGGACTCAAGGATTGTATTCTGGTTATAAGAATAATGTGATATATATAAGGATTGTACTGCAGTACTTGTTCTTTTCATTATGGTTTTAATATGATTAAGGTAATCATATTTTTATTATGTGACAATAAGAGAATCTTTACTTTGTTTGGGTAATCTGATAAATTGATTTTGGAATTAAGAGACCTTTTAGAGAAATTCTGGAAAGAGGTATTTTGGATAACTATAAAGGTTGGGATGGATTAAGTTGAACTTTGAATAGTATTGTTTAAGGTTAAAACATTTTTGAAGATTATTTTTGGAATATTATAATACTATATTTTTAAGAAAAGGACAACCTGCAGGGTGGGGCATAACCCGTCACGTCGGACAAAGCTGCAGGAATCGAACCCACAACCATAGTGCGACAGGCCTTTATTACCTACCACTAGCCTACAGGAAGTCCTTGGTTATTACAAAATAGTTCTACTAATCTAAATGGTATGTGGTAATATTTAGAACCTTATACAATTAGGATAAATAGAATATTTTTGAGTTCTGTTACCATTTGGAGTGAAAGATGGGTTTGTGGTAAAAATTTATTAAAGAATGAAAGTCTACACGACAAGTAAGTATATTTCCTTACATTCTTAGTAAATCTCTTAAATAAATTCTTCAACTTTATGAAAGGTAACTTAAAACAAAAATGTTGCTGGTTAACTTTTCCAACTGGGGATTCAATGATCGTTTAAGCAATCACAAGTTTGTGATTTTCTTATTGTTAACTTTCTCTTAATCCTATTTTCTACAACTCTCCATCAGACCTTGCTGGTTTGTTTTTGTTCCATATCCATATTTTCATAGAATCCTAGTATGGGCTATCTTGGGTGACCTTTGTACTTATCTTTCTTTCTTTTAAAGTTATATTTTTATAAACCTTATTTCCGATGTGGGTTTTCAACAAAAGTATTTTCTATTTCCAACCTTTTAATTTCAAAGAAAAATTTCAAATTGTGAGGATGCAATTAATTGAAGGAGGGGAGAATGTAACACCCCAAGCTTTCACGATACGCCTCTCTTTCAATAATGCAATAGCTTGCATTGTACGCAAGTTCGAGTTCTAACACATCGCGACTAATCAAAGTAGCCGTTATGAATAGTAATACTCACTTTTTAAAACTATAGAAATTTTATATTTCAAAATGGACTTCATTTTTGTATTCGTAATATCGATATTATCCTAAGTTGATTTTTTTTGTAATTTTCTGAGAACTTCCATTTTTTTATGAATAGTGAAAAATACTTAAAAGCAACTTTTTTAATCAAAATAATTTATAGTGATAAATTATACTATTGACTGTTTTAAAATTATAATTAGAATATATTTTTACCATTTTATCCAATGGTGTTTATTAGAATTAATTTCACTTTGAAATTGGACATAAACAATTGTCAATCTTTTGATTGATATTCTTTCTTAAAAAACGCTATTTGTTGTGACAGTGGGAATTAATTAGAAAATTAATTAATAAAACTTATATGTCTGGAATTTTTTAAAATAGACATCTTTTTTGAATTCGGAATATCAAGTATATCTTAGGGTGAAATTTTGGCACTATTCTGAAAAACTCCAATTTTTGATGAATAGTGAAACCACTAAGTGGTAGTTAAAAAACTAATTTTTCATTTAAATGAAACATTACCATTTTTATGATTTTATTTTCAAAAATATGACATATATGGTTGTCATTAGAAAGTAAAATGTGGTTCAATGGGATTAAAATAATTTTTTGGTGAATAGTAACTTTTAAGTTTAATTAATCGCGATTAAAGGTAATTAGTGAAATTTAAGGTAAAAATGATATTATAAAAATATGAAATGACCTTGAAAATTATCCTAAACCTATTGGATGAGTCATGTCCGACCAATACAATACATGGGTCGACTTGGGGACCCCATGGAGGCACTTTGGTAGGAAAATGACATAAATAACTTTTATTTAAAGTTAAAATAAAAATGTCACAAACATAAGTTGTTTTACTAAAACAATTTTTAAATGGGGTTATACAAGTCATATTTTTTACTATAAATATTCATTAGAAATCTAAAAATATTTCCTACATCATGATAATTTTTTTATAATTTTTAGACATTAAATAAATTAAATTATTTATGACACCATGATGATGTTGCGATTACCTCATTAATTAACGATTTAAATAAAATGAAAGAATAATGTAAAATCTAAGGCTACACTTGTCAAAAACCTATTGGATGAGGATATTTAGAACCCTTATCACCTTAGCCTCGCAATATATCATTTTGGGACCTTTAGAATCTGAAAATCATTTCATAATAAAGTAACATTTCAACCATTCCAAGAGTGCCCCTCCTCTCCTCTTATAAAAGGCCCCCACCTCTACCACCTCATTCACACTTTCAAGCCATTTGGATCGGCCAACCTCTGCCCAAATACTCTCCCGAATTTCCTCTCTTACTCCTAGAATCCTCAAATTAGGAATAATTCTTCCCAAGGAAGCCTTTGGCTCAAATCAAAAAGAGTTACCCGATTTTAAGGTAATGTCTTCTCTAATGTTGTTTTGTTTTATTTTGCTTCTCCGACCCCTTAAACTATTTTTATTCCTTTATTTTGTAACAACACCAGTATCTATAATATACTAGGATTATTTTATGATAATTATTTGGTTTACACTTACACACACCTTTGTCTAATGGTAAAAGAACATATTGTTTCTGTGGGTGGAAAAATACTACCTCACGAAACGATTATTGTTCAATATTCTTTTAACACCTCTAATGGTGGCCATTTTGATGACACTATTTTCATATATGATATATATATTATGTTTATGTTTTCCTTATGCTTCTGTATTTCTCATTTGTGTCCTACTTTATGATTTCCATTATGGGTAAGCGCGATAATTTCATTTTAGGAAGTGCGGACTACCGCCCCCTCAAAGTGATTTGAATCGTTAATGCCATATGTGGGATGTATAAAGGATGGAGTAAATGGTATTATACATTATATTATACTGGAATTATATTATACCTTTATATAATTATAACTTAATTCCAGTAAATACAAAATATAAATGAAAGTAGCGTTCATGCGTACGTACGGCTTACCGTCACCATGAACGGTGCATTTCATTTCTTACCTCTAAACGTTATGGAATATTATAAATGCATGTATATACTGGATATATATGAGATATATGATATCTATATCATGAATATAATTCTTGATATAATGTATATTTCACCACATGAACAACTTGTAATTATAAGAATTTTATTTTTGACTCAAGTACCAAAGATCGACAAAACTACCGTTATTAACTTAAATAATTACATAATGTTCATAACATGGTAATAAGTGATATAAAAGGAATAAAAAAACTTGAAAAAGGTTCTTAAGAAATTATAAATTAACTCTAGTTTATTATTAAGGAGGTTAAATAATTGTCGAGTAAAGACATGCCGCAAGGTAATGGAACTTCTTAACCCAATTTCCATTCTTTGGGTTAATCTCCTACTTTCAAATTATGTCATGATATTATTATGTCCTATATTGTATTTTTACATTATTTATGTGTACTTATAGTGAATACACATAATATATCTATTGTATTTTAAAAAAAATGATCTTTGTGAGGGACTTCATCTCAATCTCCTTTCATTGAGGCATATTTGGTTTTATACAAAACTTTCCTTTACACGGTGTATAAACCCCTTTGACTTTTACGTTTATTAAAAATGAATCTTTTTATAAGAAGTGTTTTACTAAACGACAAAAAGGAATATTTTTCTTGTTGTACGTATGCGGTGACAACGACTTCTCCGCCGCCATGGCCATTATTTGGGTTTCGGCTTCCTCTACAAGCCATAACTTTTTTTAAATGAAAAATAAATATCAAGTTTTAATTTTATTTTATTTTGGTATTGAAAATGGTTTTTAAAGTCTTTTTATTATATAAATGTGTTTTATTTATATCTTGTGATTGAAATGTGGAAATTCTATGTTTCCTTTATGCATATTTTATGTGATATGATTATGTTATGGTTTATGATATATTTAAACCTATTCATATAAGGAATGAATTGGAATTAATAAGTGACGGGTGGAGCCCGCTATAGCTCCTCGATGCATCGGTAGGTCTCATGAGACAAACTAGTGTCTTGGCATGATGCCTTGACAAAATCTTATTTGTGGTCTTGGCACGAGGCCTTGGCTACGTGGTTATGATAGTCTGGCATTATGCATTCCATCATTATGAAAGTGGTTATTGATATTTCATGTGATTATTCGACTAGTAGAATATCCATGTGAGTAAGTAAATGGAATTATTTAATTTTAATTTTTCCATATTATGCTAAAGTTAAAGTTTAAAAGGCTTTTGTTTTAGTTATACATTGCCTTAAATGTTAATGTTTATTTATGAAAGCTTCCGCTATATTGTTATCCTTACTGAGCATCTGAGCTCACCCCTTTCAATGTTTTAATATTTACAGGATGTGAAGAAGTATATTATGAATGACCTGCAGGGATAATATAAGGGGATATGAAGAGGAGATGTTGTAGTTTTGTTTTACTTTATGATGTAATGTAAGACTTATGAATGTATCTAGTGTTTCCAAGGATACTAAACTAATCGATCTTTCGAGACTTGATGTTTTGTGATCATGCCAATGCTATGCAATAATGCACCATCTCTGGGTAACTGGGGTCGGGGAATTACACTTAAAATATATTATGGATGGTACTTGAAAATGGGTAAGAAATTGAGAAGTTCCCTTTATGAGAGCTTTCTTAATGTGAATAATTAAAACAGAAAGCTTACAAACCATTTAAATCCTTATAAATGAAAGATTAAATTATCTATATAAATTTTTTTGGAACATATACAAATAATTTATAGTATTTATTTAAAAATAAATAAGAATTTAATTGGGGTAAAGAGAGAAAGCATAACGCGGATCAAAAAGGAAGGTTCGGGAAGAAACCCTTACCACTGTGAAAATAGTCGAACCACATACCCCATAAGATAATTAATCACAAAATTAAGCATTTAATACCATGAAGATAAATATATTCATGATATGACACATCAAATGGAAGTATATATACAACACACATAATAAATAGTGGTGAACAAGGCGTATCTCACCGAAATAAATGTGGGATGAGATAACCCTTACCTTATTTCTGAAAGTGTTTTCACTTGTAATTAATATAATGGATATTGAAATTAGATTCATTAATAATTTAATTCATAACATATTAAACATGTAATAAATTTATTATAATTTTATTAGGTTCATTTATGTACTTATTGATGAGTTATAAGATTCAATTTCGTCGTTTGGGAGTGTTCGTTTCCATGGTTTTCATGACTGATTGACTTGTATACATGTGTGAAATATCACGTAAAATAGAAATAGTTATCCAAAATTGAAACTATATATTATTAATGAAATTAAAATTTATTTAATGGTATTATATATCATTTTATTTCCAGATAAGATTATTATTCTTTAGATAAAATGATAATGGTAATCGTTTGGATTATTTTGGAATTTTTTCGATCATCACGCTCTTTTTTGTTTTGTTAATTATTATTATATATAGACCATTTATAGAACACTAAATAAGTTTTAATATACATATTATAATCTGTTTTGACCATAAAATTGGATTTATTACAATCCTTGAATGTGGTATAGAATGAAAACACGTCTTCCAGAATGGTAGTAAATCGGCACCTCACAGACGATGTTTTCATTTTTAGAATAAAAGGAAGAGTAGAAGAGACTTGATGGTGAATTTTCCATTGAAATAATAAAATTAAAATATATATAAGATACATGAGTTATCATGAATGTTTTTATAGAGTAGTTTAGGAGAGTATAAGAAAATAAAAGAAAGTGAAAAGAAAATAAAGAAAATGAAAGAGGATTTTACCTCTTGATTTATTCTATTTGAGAACCTCCTAAAGGAAATAAGTTTTCGTTTTTTGTTGATAAAAAAACCTCTTATACATGGGGAAGAGTATTTGGAAGTGGATTGGGAAAAAATGTTAAAGCTTCATGTCTTAAGAGGTGTTAGGAGAAGAGGTGGTGAGGGGTGGTATTTATAGTGGATGAAAGAGGTGTTTTTTGATTATTTTATTCATTAGTTTATTATTTTGTCTCAAGACGATAAATATGGATGATTATATAAACAAATATAGTAAATAGATAAGGGAATTTCAATATTATGGTGATTACATTAGTGATGACTCAATGAATAATGTATTTAACATTTAATGTATATATTCCATAAATTACCATATTTTAATATTCACAAAAAAAATAAACTATTTTAGAAAAATCCCAAAAATCACACTAACCATTTTTGGATGTGTAGATTTAAAAATGAACACCATTTTATGAAAATAGTTTTCTAAATATGATAAATTTAATATAAAATTAAAATCATCATTTATTCGAAAAATACAAATTTTAAAATTATAGCTTGTTTTATAACACTTTGAAAAATTAATTAAAGTCTCATAAAATTATATTATAATCATAAGATAAACAAATATTAATTTATGATTCTATTTTATGAAAATAATTTTCTTTTAAAATATTAAATTAATTATAAAATTGTAAATAAATATTTATGCTTCACAAAAATAATAATAGTTAATTTATCATTTTTAAAACATTCATTTACTTATTCCATGATATAAATTTATTATATTATCATTCGTAAGATACCAAAAATTATTTATACTTTCATAGTTGTGGTTACTACTAAAATCATAAATAGAATAATAATAATTGTTTTATAAAAATCAATATTTTTCACTTATTCACTGGAAAATAAACATTTTTAAGAAATTAACTAAAATTTCATCGTAAGATAATTTCAAATTTACTATTTTAAAAACTATGTTTATTTTATTCAATATGATTTATTAAAGTGTCAGAAATTTGTTTTAAAATAAGTGTGCCATAAAAATCACTTAAAATAATGTTTAGAAAAAATATATCCTTTTAATGAGTAAAATTGGATTCATTGTTATCTTATGTGTATAAAATATTTTGGATGAATATAAAAACATTTGATTAAATATATAACATATATATTTCATAATTTTTCAATACTATTCATTCCCACTAATTTAATTGCTAAGTTATAATGGTAGTTTTAAAATAATGATATTTAATTGTATATCACTATCCGTTTAAGTTGGTGTTGTGTGAATCATATGTTATCAAAGATATGAAATTTAAAAAAGATACATACCATAAAATCATAGGGTGATAAAAGGAATACTTTAGAGTTCTTCCAAAATCCAAGGAATTTGATTATGGTTAAATGGGGGTGATTAGAGGTTAGACCAAGGAGTTTATGATTTTAATTAAAATTTTCATGGGATTAAATTCCCACATTCAAAGTTTCATGGTTAGGATATATAGTTAATAGTGACCATAAACCCTAACCATGTTCACTTATTGAGCTTTTTAATATTGTTAATGGTTTAGCTACATTTTTAAACTAACCATGCACCAACCATGCCAACCCCTCTATATAATGGTGCATGATTTTAAAGTAGAGGCCTCATTGTTTGTAAAAATGGTGTTCCCCCTCTACATCAATAACATAGGGAACACAATTTACTAGAAAAAAATTCATGGTTTTCCCTAACTGTGGGATAAACATTCACAATCCCCGAAAATCCTAGAAGAAAATCAAAAGCCACCAAAAACCCCATAAAAATCCCCCAAAAATAAGATAGAAATAGTGGTGAAAATGTACCTAAAAATGTAACATTATGTCAAAACTTCCCCAACATAAAAAATTTATATCCCCATAAATCCTATCAAGAATAATCCATGTGAATGAGATGAGTCCACTACTGTCTCATTAGTTCCTAACACTCCAACTCCCCATGAAAATCAAAACCATACTTCCATATTACATATACCCATAAAGAATATTTTTCATATAATTAACAATCATCACTTGGTGATCTATCATAGATTAAATAACTACCAAATCAAGGCCTTCCCAGCTCAGGGCATGACAGTTTTCAGAAAGATAACTTCTTAGCAGTGATACATGAAGAACATTGTGAATCTACATCAACCATGGTGGATAGGATAAATGGTAAGCTATATCTCCCACGCACTCAAAAATTTAAAAAGGACCCACAAATATTAGTGATGGATTTTCCTTCCTTCCTAGTTTTCGGTGACCCAATTGAGGTCAAACTTTCAAAAAAATACAGTAGCCAACCAAAACATCCTAAGGTAATCAATTACAATCAATATATGATTTATTCCATCCATGTGTAGTCACTATTCTTTAATGAATGAACTAAATATTTTCAATCATATCTTGTAAAAAACTAGTTACAACCAAGGATTATTCACTTATCTTCATCTAATATAGATGAGATCTACATGGATAACCATATAGGGACTCAAAAGGATCCATTAAAATTTTGGATGGGTAGATATTATTATAATAAAATTAATCCTTTAAAAAATAGATATCCCAATCCCAACCAAAGTCAAGAATGTAAGCATGAATCATTTCATTGAGTATCTATATAGCTATTTCTATATTTACATCAATTTAGATATGATAATCGATGCTCAATATAACATGGGATCCCATCACCTCTTGGAGGTATCTCTGAAAAAAAACCTTAGGATCTCTATAAAATACTATAGCACATGGAAATTCATGATATATGATGATGAATTCCACATAGAGACTTCCTAAATTGTCAATTTTATCTTCATCATTAATAGAAATGAAGTGATATAATTTTTTCAATTGATCTATCACCACCCATATCACATTATTCCCTTACGGTCTATGCGGAAAACCTATCACAAATTCCCTGAAAATATCATCCCATTTTTATGTCAAAACTAAAAGAGGATAAAGTAAACCCAAAGGTTTCTCATGCTTAGATATGACCACCTAATAGGTATAACAAATAGAAACAAAATATTCAATTTATCACCTCATACCGAGACACCATAATCACCACAGCATATCACAGAACCTCTTTGTGGTACCCAATTGCACTATCCATTGTGAATTATAGAAATCCTATATCACAATGATTCTAACTGTTAAAGGAAAAATATACAATTTTTGAAAACATCAAAAAAACTAAGAGGAGAAAAATTAATCACTAATAGTATCCCCACTATAAAGTATATAATTCCAGGGAATTAATCATCAATTTTATGATACTGAAGAATAATATCAAGAAGAGAGGAGTTTAATAGAACATTTTTCAGAATAATCTCGGTAACAACTTCTAGAAATCCTAAATGAAACTGAGCAATGAGTTTAATCTAATTATACTCTTCTGATGATTCTTTCATATCTTGGATCAGATGTCTCTGACTTAAAGAATCAAGAAATACATTACACTTACCAGGGGTGTATGAAATGTCCAAATCAAAGGACTATAAGAACACCACCCAAAACCTCTACCAAAGAATAAAATCATTTATATATAATAGTTAGATAAATATTTTGGTGTTAGAATAAATGGAAAAACATTATCAAAAAAGGAAATTCCACCAACCCTTAATATCATGTTTCATGATAGAAATCACAATACCATGGGTCAGATAGTTCTTCTTGCGTCGACAAAACTATCTTGAACTATAGCCTATCATGTGATCACCCCAATTAAGAACACATTTCAAAACCAATCTAGATTTATTAAAAAAGACTGCATATCCATGAATAGTCTCTGGATGGTTCAACACTAAATTGGACATCAAAATATGCACCATATAATCAAAATAACTTATAAATTTCTAATCCAACATAAATTCACCCTTTTCCGAGTGACAGAATCCATCGGAGAATCCATATTCCCAAAATATCAGAAGAACCTATCGTAATACCCCACTAATCCCCAAAAGATCTAAATCTAAAAAACATTACATGGTTTTCACATTTCATAACATCCTTCACATTTTTATAATTTACTAAAACACTATGTTTTGAGGACACATGACCTTATAAAACTACTTCCTGAATCCAAAAAATTAATTTTTGAAATATTCATGTAATGATAGGGATCACTTAAGGTTTTTAGAACTGATCTTAGATGATGTAGATGGTCTTCCACTATTTTGGAGTGAACAAAAATATCATCTAAAAATAACACCATGAATGAATCACGTTACTTGTGAAATATCTTAATCATTAATTCCATAAAAATTTAAGGATCATTGGTGATTCCAAACGGTATAAAAGTATACCCATAATGTCTATACCTACTCTTGAAGGCAGTCTTCAGTGCATCAGATTTTTTGTTTCTCACATGCTAGTAACCTAGACCAAATATTAATATTCAATAACCCCTTAAACCCTTTCAACTAATCAAATAAACAATCATTATAAGGAAATGGATACTTGTTCTTTATGATAAATTGATTTATTTTTCAGCAATCAACATAATGGTTAAGTATTCCGTCTTCTTTCTTTTAAAAAAGCGTCGACACTCCCCAAGGCTATACACTTGGGTGAATAAATCCTTTAACCAAAAAATCATCCAACTATGTTTCTATATTTTTAAATTTAGGTAGTTACAGACAGTAATAACCAATAAAAATGGTATGAGTACTAGTTACAAAATCAATGGAAAAATCAACCTCTCATACAAGTCGAAATCCAAAAAATCAAATGGAAACACATATAGAAATTCAATGAAAATAGAGGGAAATAAATTCTCAAATATTAACACTCAAAATTAAAATAATACACCAATATTATCCTACAATAATATTAAAAAACAATTATGGATCTACTCGAACTCAGGTCCCACTTTCCCTAAAAAAATGTAGCATAGCTCATCAGGTGCAGTAAATAAGACCCACCAGAGATAATATTCAATTTAGGCTTTATGAGTAATCAAAAAATATTACATGAGAGTGATGTAATTAGTTTTCATTTAAAGAACCATAAAATCCTAGATGGTCTATACCTTCGACAAAGAGAATACATAATAAGGGTTCCAGATACCATACTCTCCCTTTATTTTGAGGTGCGTAGTAATATCCATCACATAAGACATAATCCTCATAGGAATGTTTAGAAATTTCATTACATGAGTAGATATTATTGAATGAGATTAACCAATATCAATTTAATTACTCACTAAAGATGAATATATATTGATGGAACCCCTCAATATTACTAGACCCACATTTTCTTCCTCTAGGTACTCATCTATTGTGTGATGCAGCTTCACTCTAGATGCATGGGGATGGAACCCCTTAGTTCTTGAAGATTCTGATTACACCACTATACCTTTTGGTTATTAGGAGTCTATTCAACTTTTTTGCGGTAGAGAATATATGATATAAATTCTAAATGTGACCTGAGTAAACACATGGGAAATGGATAATGGGTTCCTTAGTGTAAACCCTCTTAGAATGCCCAAATTTTCCACGTTGCAAGAAAGTAAACGGGCCTATTCTAGACATTGTAGGAGGTTTGGATAAAGTAAATTGTTGAGGAAAAAAACAAGACTCATCAAATGAAATTATTTACGTTAATAAAACCAAAAAAAATATACCAGTGGGAGTAATAGGTACTTCTGTCAACACATACTAACTTGCCAGGTCAAACATAGCCATTAATGCTCTATCCAACACATCCAAAGAAGTCATGAGATATGGTATGAAAACTAGATATTTAAAATAATATATATGACCCATAATTAATATTTTTGCCTTTAGTTTTAAATTTTTTACTACCTCATGGTAATATTGAAAGAGCTCAACAAAGTAATTTTCATAACGAGTCACGGTCCTGTCACCCTTCTATAGTGGCAGACAAACTCCATGGACTTCACCAAAACCATCAACTATGGATTAAAATACTCTATGAAAATTTCTCTAAATTAATCACACTCTAAACCCTCATATTTATTTATTGTTACCATCAAACCCCTCTATCTCTTTCTAGTTCCTTCAATCTTGATGGTATCACAATTCACTTTATTAAAATCAGAAATTTCTGAGAACTTTGAAAGATGCTCAATAATTTTAAACCAATCCTATAACTCTTGAGAATCATTATAGAATTTTAAAACTAGTGGATTATGGTGAAGAAAATCGTGATATATAGATTCATCTATAACACATCGATATTTTAGGATACACTTCTCTTCAAGGACAATTATTTGATAGCTTGTGATACACACAACTCCGAGTCTAAATGAACTGTAATGTAGTATAGAATTATAACCAAGACATTA
This sequence comes from Viscum album, assembly GCA_963277665.1. Taxonomy (NCBI): domain Eukaryota; kingdom Viridiplantae; phylum Streptophyta; class Magnoliopsida; order Santalales; family Viscaceae; genus Viscum; species Viscum album. The sequence continues at coordinate 600,236,298 of OY728155.1, read as the reverse complement.
AATTGGATTGAATTAATAGTATTAATTAGTTTATTATTTTTTTCCTTTACCAATGCGAACAATTAATTAATTGGTTATCAATTAATTAGAAGTAAAAGTACAAATCATTTAAAAAAATAACATGTTTTTCTGAAAAACTGTTTTTTATGTGAGAAGTGTATTTTTGATCTTAATAAATTAAATTAATATTTATTTTTTAATTATTTTAATGAAATAGAAATATTATATATTCAATAAAAAATTTATAATTCATCTAATATTTTTACAATGCATGGGATAAGAATAAGTCAAGTTTTGTGCTTAAAACTATATTTTTCTAAAAGTGGTTTTCATTGCATTTTGCACATTTTTTTAAAAATTTAATTTCTAATAATTATAGATATTGAATTTGATAAAATATATTCAATATTTTGAATAATGAGGTTCACATTTAGTGAATATATCCCATTTATTTTTAATAATTTTGAATAGTAACTATAGTAAAATTTATCACCTCAGTAAAGGGTAAATCGGATTGATCAATGTAAAAATTAACTTATAGTGCAATAATTTTTAATCCTAATTATTAATGGATGAAGATAATTAAAACTTTATCATATTATGATCATTTGTTTTATTGTAAATTATCCATGAAACATACCTATATAATAGTTTATGAAAAGAATTCTACAAAATGTCACTCTTATGCTTTTAAATATCTATTATGTGTCCACATAAAGAAAAAACAAGTTATGAATGAATATAAATGTTTATTTTTATAATAATAAAAAAAAATAATGATATAAATTTGATTATAATTTTTAATAATTATATAATTACCTTAAATAATTATACAACGCTAACACAATATTTATTAAATTAAAAAAATATAAAATAAATAATTTTAAAATTATTAAAAGTATTATAATTTGTGTGAGTTATTGTATTCCATGTTTTTTTAGATTCATAAAACATATTAATTATGTTTAAAATGTTTATATTTGAATAAAATCATTTTCATTGTGTCTTTAAAGTCAAATTAAATGGATAGTTCCATAATTGACATTAATGATATTTTATAAAAAAATAATATTTTATTAAATGATTTAAAATTCCTAAAAATATAAACTTTGGAAAAATGAATGGAATATTGTTTAAAACATCATTCATGGTAAATTTATGATTCAAATGTCCTTTAATGGAAATATTCTTTACCCTTTGTGGTAAAAATAGTTGTTTCTACAATTAAGATCAAAATAATTAACTAAGGTTTTAAACCAAAATATAATTTTTACAACACCACCTAAATCTTACCGAATTCTAGTTTTGGATGTTATTAAAACCAAATAATCCCTTATATTTTAATCTATGTACATTTTGAATAATTTTTCATGAGAATTTATTTATGATAATTTAATTATTCAAGAAATTTCAAAAGTGCCCCTCGACTCAATTATAAAAGGGAACATCCCCCCCCCCCCCTCTTATTCACACCATTTGAGACCTCTAACTAAACCATAAACTTAAAATAATCCTTAAAACTGTAGAGACCCGGAGCTTGACGTACATGGACATTAAATTACTTTTGCGGAATACTTAGTACATAACAAAAAATACACACACAAGGATCGTAATAGTTTAGTGTCTTTGGAAACTCGGAACGTAATCTTCTAATCGTGGTGAAAGATCTCCAATATCACCCATAAAGATCTTCCCCTTTTTTTACCTAAAACATTTCTTTATATCCTGGGGAAAAGAAAACATAAAAGGGTGAGCTCAAATGCTCAGTAAGGGTAAACAAAATAAATATAAATCTCATCGTATACACAAGCACATAAATTTTGGAAATCTTAACCTGCAAAAGAGATCATAATTTCATAACATGGGATAAATCATGGCAGTGAAATGTAATCAAAATAATCATAACTTAAAACATGAAACTTTTTGGCATACACACATAATCATAGAGAATTTTTTCTTGTTAGTCAAGACTCATTGCCAAGACTATCTTAGTGGACAAAGTCCCTTTCTGAACCGAGTCACCCTCGTTCCAGTCCTGTTTCACTGAACCGGTATAACCTACCGTTCCAGCCCTGTCTATCTCATGAGATATAAAATCTTTACCCAATGCATTGGAGGGAGATATAGGTCCCACCCATCTTATAATGACTCATTTCTTATGTGTGCCACATAATCATAAATCATACATCATCGCATAACACATGTAACAAAAATGGGATTCTTGAAACATCATGACATCATAAAACAAATCATATAAGGTAAATGACTTCATAAAAATAATATCCTCAAAACATAATCAAATCAATGTAATAATAGGGATAAAAACAGAACCCTATATTATCTTAGATGGAAAATAATTTTGATAAAACACTTGAACTCCATTCTTGAGGAAAATATCCTTTCTTCTTCAAAAACAATTTTTTTTTCTTAACATGTCATACAATTATAAACTAAAAGAAGTTGATTAAAAATAAACTTGAAAACTTGTAAAGGAATCTTGTTGGAAATAATGTTTTAAAAATCCATTCATGCTGTATAAGTTAAAAAAACATTCTTCTCGTACTTTTGTCCGAAAAGTCAAAAAAGTACCTCGTATGAAAAACGACAAAAGATTCCTTTCATATCTTTTACTAAAAACTCACCGAAGGGTAAAATTGGATTTAAAAAATTTTAGGTGGATGGAAATAATATTAAATATTGAGGAAATATGGATGTGGATGATAAAATACACCCCAGTAAATACTAAAGTATAAACAATCTCGGATAAAAATGAGATTGTGATATTTCCCTTACCTTAGGTCCGATTTGCTTCGTATGTGTCCGAACCTCCTGTATAATGATTTAAATAATGTCATTGACTTATTAAAGAATCATATTCATTGTTATGATATCATATATGGTTCACTTATGACTTTATATTACCTGTTCTTTTGTAAATTCCATGTTAAAGAAGCGTTTTGGGTAAAATCGTTTCATTTATCGTAGGTGTTTTGACTTGTTGTTCTTGACATTATTATTACTTATATCATGATTTAATTACTTCCAGAATATAAAATATTATTTATATATCATATATATTCAGTATATATATATATATATATATATAATAGATAGATAAATGAAATTAAAAACACCGTTCATGGAGACGGTAGTCCGTACGTACGCATGAACGCTGTTTTCCTTTCCTTATTGTCTTGAATGGAAGTAAGTAGATGACATACATATACATACATACATAAATCCAGTATATTTATAATGTCATATATTTCATTATTATTTCTTATATATACTTTTTAATCATTCTTAAATGTTTAACATGGAGAATGAATCTCATCGCGTCGTGGAGACGGTATTCCGTACGTACGCACGAGTGATGATATCGTTCCCATGGTCGTGGAATTGTGTTGAAGTGTATGTATACTATTTCAGTATCAATATCACTTTATAATAATCATATATAGTTACTCATTACACCATTATACCCATCCAATTAAGGTGGTGGTAGAAAATAGATTACACCACGGCGTGGAGACGGTATTCCGTACGTACGCACGCGCGGTGATTTCCTTTTTCCGTAGGATGGATAGAAGGTTAATTAGAGTTGTTTCATATTTATAATAACATATCAGTATATAATAAATACTGATTTTATTACTTTATCATGAAACAACAAAAGAAGCAGAAGTTGAAGAAGAAACAAATTGAAAAAGATCGGTAATGGATATTACATCTTCTTTGGAACGCCTCTTTGAATCCTTCACTTAGGGAACTAAGATTGGTCTTTGAAGAAGACCAGGACCTCTAGGATTATTCTAGGGAAGTGAAGAAGGGATTTTTTCAGGGGTTGGCCGAGCTTGAGTGCTCAAATTGGTGTGAGGAGGAGGGGGAGGAGGTGCCCTTTTATAAGGGAGGAGAGGGGCACCTTAGGAATATCTCAAAATATTATTTTATATTAAAGTCAAAATCGGTTTATAATGGTTCAAAAGGGTCTTATTTCGAAGATAAAGTGGGGATGGGTCCAAATCCTATCATCCAATAGTATTTAGACAAGTTTAGGGTATTATTTTAACCTTATCAATTAGATTTAACTCTAAGTTAAATAATTTAACTTTTACCGTGTCTTTTTGTTTTCTTACACTATATGGTTAATAAACTTACTATATCAAGCCAAAAGAACCCCAAGTTGTTTATTATTAATATATATAATCTTATATAAGTCATTTGTCCGAACCTTTTATTTTTAGGAATAAAATAACAATTAATAATATAATATTTGTTTTAAAAACTATTTTATGTTAATTTTGACACTATTTGGTACATGATTTTTATGAAATTCATAACAGAATGATAAGTTCAAACCAAGTTACTTAAATCAAAAATAACATGTCATATTAACCTATAAAATTAGTGTAAGTCATAAAAAGTCTCAAATTACATTTATTTGGGCATTTATAACATCAATTATGTCAATATTTCATTAATAAGACAATTACTGCATCATCTTTCTGTCATAATAAATGATAATTATTTAATCCCTAAAAATTCTAAATAAATTCCTATGATGTAGATAATTGTATTATGTTTCTGGATACTATTCATGTTCTAAGTTTCATGAAGTTTATCACTAGATTAAAATTATTATACTTATAAGATTTAAGAAAGTGACATGTTGTCACATTCTTTGGTTTTAATAATAATTAAATTATTGTCATTGACAAAATTTAATTAAATTAATCTAATCCGACCCTTAGGTGATATGGGTAGATTTGGAGTCATCCAATAGGATTTTGACATTTGTTATGGTAATTTTAAAATATTATATTTACCCTTAATTACCCGATTTACCTTTAACTATGGTAAATAAAATTTACCGTAGTTACTATTCATAATTCCCAAAAATAAAAAGTATCCTATTAATATAATTTAGACCCACTGATTCCAAATATGGAATACATTTTTTAAAATTCAAAACACAGAAGTTGCAGAAATTAATTTAAAAATAACCCCGTTGTCGAATAAAAACGGATTTTTGTTTAAAACATTACAAAAGATTGAATTGATTTAACCTAAGAATTCAAGTTAAAATAAATGCTAATGACATACATTATATTAAATGGTAAAAATATATTCTATTTATACTTTAAAACCATTAAATATTATAATTTAACCACATAAGATATTATGATGAAAAAAGTTGTTTTTAATTAAAATATAGCGTGTTTTTACTATTCATTAAAATGTGAAAGTTACCAGAATAATATGAAAATTTTATATAAAGTAAATTTTTGTTTCTTTATTCCAAAGAAGAATTTTATTTTGTCAAATTGAACTTATAAACATGTCAAAAACTAGTTTTAAAGTGGGTGCGCCATCAAAAGGCGGCAAAACTGCATTTTTTGAAAAATACTTATTTTACCTGAAAAATTTATTTTGTTCTTATACCATGTTCTAGAAATGTGTAATATGAATAATAATGTTATAAAATTCAAAATTTAGTTAATACTATTCATAACAGCTAGTTCATGACAATATTATAATAATATAACATTGTTTATTAAAACCCGGTATTGCGTACAACACACGCTATCGAGAAAGGTCACGATTGCGTGTAATGCAAGCCAAGTCTGGGTTGCGTGTTGTGAAAGAATCCTTCGTTGTTTCGTATAACAGAATCCAACCATATTTCATTTATACATTTAATATATATATATATATATACTCAATGTTGCGTAGAATAAATATTATCAAAATTGTGTGTAACACGGTCCAAGAATAGTGTTGCGTATACTGCAAGCTAATACGGTGTTGTGTATAGCGCACGGTAATCTTTGTGTAGAATACAACATAAGACATTAATGAAATTAAAATAATATTTTTCATAAAATCTCGGGGTGTTACATTCTACCCCCCTTAAAATGAATTTCACCCTCGAAATTCGTCGGGGTTATAAATGGTTTACTAATTGAAAGTTTCTTTGATAGAAACCCACATTGTAAAAAGTAATACCAAAACTTATCTTTAAAAACAAAAGTATGAAATGTAACGGTTACCCAAATAAACTAATCACTGGGTTTCCACATAGGTGAAAATATGGATATGGAAGAGAAATCTAACCATCATGTTCTGATGGAGAGTGGTAGAGAACATGGCTATGGAAAAGCTAGCCATCACAAAGCCATAAATTTGTGATGATCTAAGGTACCATCTGATTCATCAGATATAAGAGCACTAAGACAACATTTTTGGTTTTCAAGATCATTTCCCTAAAGTTGATGAAATTGGAATTAGAAGAAATACTTTCGTGATTTTGGTATAATCTCACCGTTTGTCGTTCTTTGGACAATTTCCACTTCATCTCTTAAAGAAATGAAGTTGAATTTGTCATTCGTGATGTGTTAGCAGATCATGTGATAGAATGATGGGTCATTCCATCTGTCTCAAACAAAAGGTTAGAAAAGTTATCAAAAAATACAGAAGTCCATCTATAGTGATATTAATCATATATGGTTCCTAAAATGAACTTATACTTCACATATCATACTGCTAAATATAATAAAACTAGTTTCTACTAAACAGGGACTTCCTGTGGGTCAGTGGTAGGCGATAAAGGCCAGTCGCACTTCGGTTGTGGGTTCGATTCCCACAACCTTGTTCGAAGCGATGGGTCGTCGCCCGTCCTACAGGTTGACTTTTTTCTAAAACTACATTACTATAACATCACATAAATAATATCAAAAAAAAAGTTCTATACTTAAACAATACTAAATTATGGTTAACATAATCCATTACAATCATTAGGCTTATCTAAAATACTTCGGTCCAAGCTCATAGTATAAAGAAAATGATTACTTGAAATGTCTCCAACCAAGCATGTGAATACCATCATTTATCCCCCATATATCTTGTTGGTCACATTCCAATCATGTGAATACCTTAATGATGTATTCTCTTGAAAAAAAAAGAATACCCATTAAACCTTAGTGAAAACATGAATGCTGTCAAAAGTTAACTCTTTCCACATACCAAAATCCAAAAATTCTATATACTCAAACCATGATATAACCTTCTCCTTATATCAGTCATGAGCTCATGAATACTATCAAACATTTAATTTTCTCCTTATCCCTTCATTATGCGCATATCATCTACATTCCAAAAATATCTGAATAACCTTTCATGGATACTGGTAATATTAATCAGACAACAGTGTAACAATCCTTACATGTCTATTTATTCCATAGTACCATGAGATTACTTATACAACATTACACATGATAAACATGTAATCATTCCACTACATTCTTAAACCATTGACCGAGCTTCAACAATTATTTCATCTCACATATCATTTGTAGTCTCTTCATCATCGTCCACATAAATACTTCCCATATGACCATACTGATTATCTTCATGAGACTTTCCCTTAGGGCATTGGTTTTCATAATGCCCGTACATTCCACATTTAAAACATTTAACCATTGTTGATGTCGTAGCAATACCATTATCCTCATCCATGTTGTTAACTAAACCTTTTCCTTTGCATTTACTTGCTTTGTGTCCTTCTTTTCCACACCCAAAGCATCTTCCAGTTCCTTTGAAACAGTCTCCTTGATGCCTCTTCCCACATGATTTACATAGGGGAAATTGAACTTTCTTTCCTCTATGATCATCATGAAACTCCATCTTTCTCTTATTAGCCGAGTCAGGAAACTTACCAAATTTTACTTTATTGATCATATTATGAGATTTCTGATTCGGCATAATAATGATGTTTGGACTTCCAAATCCCATTTCATTATGAAGAATATCATTCCATTGTCCATCATATCCTCCATTATCGTGAATCATCTTGTTTCCATCCATTTTCTAAAACCCAAAAAAGAATAGTGTGAGAGGCAAAAATCATGCTAGGGAAAACAACATAATAAAGGGGGAGTACCCTCAATATCTAACATCTTATGTTAAATTCTATGATCGTTACCGTAGTTCTAGGACTGTATCCTATACGTATACTTATCCTTAGGGACATCCCTAGACATACCTTATAAATATCTCTAGGGATCTTACTAAAGTTCTCGCATCCTAGTTTCCAAAGGTTGACAAAACCTTTCCTCTGATACCAACTATAGAGACCCAGAGCTTGACGTACATGGAAATTACATTACTTTTGTGTAATACTTAGTACATAACAAAAAATACACACACAAGGATCGTAATAGTTTAGTGTCTTTGGAAACTCGGAACGTAATCTTCTAATCGTGGTGAAAGATCTCCAATATCACCCATAAAGATCTTCCCCTTTTTTTTACCTAAAACCTTTCTTTATATCCTGGGGAAAAGAAAACATAAAAGGGTGAGCTCAAATGCTCAGTAAGGGTAAAAAAAAGAAATATAAATCTCATCGTATACACAAGCACATAAATTTTGGAAATCTTAACCTGCAAAAGAGATCATAATTTCATAACATGGGATAAATCATGGCAGTGAAATGTAATCACAATAATCATAACTTAAAGCATGAAACTTTGTGGCATACACACATAATCATAGAGAATTTTTTCTTGTTAGTCAAGACTCATTTCCAAGACTATCTTAGTGGACAAAGTCCCTTTCTGAACCGAGTCACCCTCGTTCCAGTCCTGTTTCACTGAACCGGTATAACCTACCGTTCCAGCCCTGTCTATCACATGAGATATAAAATCTTTACCCAATGCATTGGAGGTAGATATAGGTCCCACCCATCTTTTAATGACTCCATTCTTATGTGTGCCACATAATCATAAATCATACATCATCGCATAACACATGTAACAAAAATGGGATTCTTGAAACATCATGACATCATAAAACAAATCATATAAGGTAAATGACTTCATAAAAATAATTCCCTCAAAACATAATCAAATCAATGTAATAATAGGGATAAAAACAGAACCCTATATTATCTTAGATGGAAAATAATTTTGATAAAACACTTGAACTCCATTCTTGAGGAAAATATCCTTTCTTCTTCAAAAACACTTTTCTTTTCTTAACATGTCATACAATTATAAAATAAAAGAAGTTGATTAAAAATAAACTTGAAAACTTGTAAAGGAAGCTTGTTGGAAATAATGTTTTAAAAATCCATTCATGCTGTATAAGTTAAAAAACATTCTTCTCGTACTTTTGTCGGAAAAGTCAAAAAAGTACCTCGTACGAAAAACGACAAAAGATTCCTTTCATATCTTTTACTAAAAACTCACCAAAGGGTAAAATTGGATTTAAACAATTTTAGGTGGATGGAAATAATATTACATATTGAGGAAAATGGATGTGGATGATAAAATACACCCCAGTAAATACTAAAGTATAAACAATCTCGGATAAAAATGAGATTGTGATATTTCCCTTACCTTAGGTCCGATTTGCTTCGTATGTGTCTGAACCTCCTGTATAATGATTTAAATAATGTCATTGACTTATTACAGAATCATATTCATTGTTATGATATCATATATGGTTCACTTATGACTTTATATTACATGTTCTTTTGTAAATTCCATGTTAAAGAAGCGTTTTGGGTAAAATCGTTTCATTTATCGTAGGTGTTTTGACTTGTTGTTCTTGACATTATTATTACTTATATCATGATTTACTTACTTCCAGAATATAAAATATGATTTATATATCATATATATTCATTATATATATATATATAATAGATATATAAATGAAATGAAAAACACCGTTCATGGAGACGGTAGTCCGTATGTACGCATGAACGCTGTTTTCCTTTCCTTATTGTCTTGAATGGAAGTAAGTTGATGACATACATATACATACATACATAAATCCAGTAGCTTTATAATGTCATATATTTCATTATTATTTCTTATATATACTTTTTAATCATTCTTAAATGTTTAACATGGAGAATGAATCTCATCGCGTCGTGGAGACGGTATTCCGTACGTACGCACGAGCGATGATATCGTTCCCATGGTCGTGGAATTGTGTTTAAGTGTATGTATACTATTTCAGCATCAATATCACTTTATAATAATCATATATAGTTACTCATTACACCATTATACCCATCCAATTAAGGTGGTGGCAGAAAATAGATTACACCACGGCGTGGAGACGGTATTCCGTACGTACGCACGCGCGGTGATTTCCTTTTTCCGCAGGATGGATAGAAGGTTAATTAGAGTTGTTTCATATTTATAATAACATATCAGTATATAAGAAATACTGATGTTATTACTTTATCATGAAACAACTAAAGAAGAAGAAGTTGAAGAAGAAAGAAATTGAAAAAGATCGGTAATGGATATTACCTCTTCTTTGGAACGCCTCTTTGAATCCTTCACTTAGGGAACTAAGATTGGTCTTTGAAGAAGACCAGGACCTCTAGGATTATTATAGGGAAGTGGAGAAGGGATTTTTTCAGGGGTTGGCCGAGCTTGAGTGCTCAAATTGGTGTGAGGAGGAGGGGGAGGAGATGCCCTTTTATAAGGGAGGAGAGGGGCACCTTAGGAATATCTCAAAATATTATTTTATATTAAAGTCAAAATCGGTTTATAATGGTTCCAAAGGGTCTTATTTAGAAGATAAAGTGGGTATGGGTCGAAATCCTATCAACCAATAGGATTTAGACAAGTTTAGGGTATTATTTTAACCTTATCAATTAGATTTAACTCTAAGTTAAATAATTTAACTTTTACCGTGTCTTTTTGTTTTCTTACACTATATGGTTAATAAACTTACTATATCAAGCCAAAAGAACCCCAAGTTGTTTATTATTAATATATATAATCTTATCTATGTCATTTGGCTGAACCTTAGATTTTTAGGAATAAAATAACAATTAATAATATAATATTTGTTTTAAAAACTATTTTATGTTAATTTTGACACTATTTGGTACATGATTTTTATGAAATTCATAACAGAATGATAAGTTCGAACAAAGATACTTAAATCAACAATAACATCTCATATTAACCTATAAAATTAGTGTAAGTCATAAAAAGTCTCAAATTACATTTATTTGGGCATTTATAACATCAATTATGTCAATATTTCATTAATAAGACAATTACTGCATCATCATTCTGTCATTATAAATGATAATTATTTAATCCCTAAAAATTCTAAATAAATTCCTATGATGTAGATAATTGTATTATCTTTCTGGAGACTATTCATGTTAGAAGTTTCATGAAGTTTATCACTAGATTAAAATTATTATACTTATAAGATTTAAGAAAGTGACATGTTGTCACATTCTTTGGTTTTAATAATAATTAAATTATTTTCATTGAAAAAATTTAATTAAATTAATCTAATCCGACCCTTAGGTAATATGGGTCGATTTTTAGTCATCCAATAGGATTTTGACATTTTTTAGGGTAATTTTAAAATATTATATTTACCCTTAATTACCCGATTTACCTTTAACTATGGTAAATAAAATTTACCGTAGTTACTATTCATAATTCCCAAAAATAAAAAGTATCCTATTAATATAATTTGGACCCACTGATTCAAAATATGGAATCCATTTTTTAAAATTCAAAACACAGAAGTTGCAGAAATTAATTTAAAATTAACCCCGTTGTCGAATAAAAACGGGTTTTTGTTTAAAACATTGCAAAAGATTAAATTGATTTAACCTAAGAATTCAAGGTAAAATCAATGCTAATGACATAAATTATATTAAATGGTAAAAATATATTCTATTTATACTTTAAAACCATTCAATATTATAATTTAACCACATAAGATATTATGATGAAAAAATTTGTTTTTAATTAAAATATAGCGTGTTTTTACTATTCATTAAAATGTGAAAGTTACCAGAATAATATGAAAATTTTATCTAAAGTAAATTTTTGTTTATTGATTTAAAATAATAATTTTATTTTGTCAAATTGAACTTATAAACATGTCAAAAACTAGTTTTAAAGTGGGTGCGCCATCAAAAGGCGGCAAAACTGCATTTTTTGAAAAATACTTATTTTACCCGAAAAATTTATTTTGTTCTTATACCATGTTCTAGAAATGTGTAAGATGAATAATAATGTTATAAAATTAAAAATTTAGTTAATACTATTCATAACAGCTAGTTCATGACAATATTATAATAATATAACATTGTTTATTAAAACCTGGTATTGCGTACAACACAAGCTATCGAGGAAGGTCGTGATTGCGTGTAATGCAAGCCAAGTCAGGGTTGCGTGTTGTGAAAGAATCCTTCGTTGTTTCGTATAACAGAATCAAACCATATTTCATTTATACATTTAATATATATATATATATACTCAATGTTGCGTAGAATAACTATTATCAAAATTGTGTGTAACACGGTCCAAGAATAGTGTTGCGTATACTGCAAGCTAATACGGTGTTGCGTATAGCGCAAGGTAATCTTTGTGTAGAATACAACATAAGACATTAATGAAATTAAAATAATATTTTTCATAAAATCTCGGGGTGTTACAAAAACTTTCTTATCTGTATTATAGTTGACATATAAATTACAAAAGTCTCACCCTTGAATCCTTAAGAGTATATCTAATGGATATATTTCAAATAAGAGGTAATCGTCATAATCGATGAATTTTAATAACTTCTTCTTCGCCTCCTATAAATATATATTATTTTTATAAAAAATAATAAATTCATTATACCCAATATAATAAATTTTTTTAAAATTAATAATTCACCATTATCTACCCATATACTCATCAAATTAGAAATTAATGTATTGCTCATGTGTACGTACAACTTATCATCTCCACAAAGAGATACAATTTTTCCCACCACCATATTTTATGGATGGTTATTATGTTGGGTTTAATTATAATATATGATACTTATGAAAAAATAAAACTTCTATAATTATAATTTCACATATACTTTCTTATATTCCAATCCATTGGAAAAATAATAATGTCGCTCATGCGTACGTGTGGACTTCCACCTCCACAAAGAAATGTGATTCATTTTTTATTTATAATATAAATATTTATTGTAATAAGTATATATAAAATGAATATATGTATTGGTCTGGAATTACTTCTAGTGAACTATAATTGATACCTATCAGGGCATTCCATGGGCGGCTACACCCCCTGGGCGGGACACACCACCATCACCAGTGGCAACCATTTCCTCATGAAGCCCTTGGGCAGAGAGCCATGCTTCGTCCAATTCTCTCATGCGATATTTCCCAAGGATCGGATACATTTCTACCTCCTTTGCCTTTGATACCAACATTAGCGACCCAATCTTGGTATACATGGACATTACATTACTTTTTCATAATACTTAATATATAACAAAAACAAACACCAAAGGACCATAATAGTTTAGTGTCTTTGGAAACTTGTAATATAATCTTCAAATCTTGGTGAAAGATCTTCAACGTCTCCCATAAAGATCTTCCCCTTTTTTTCTTACCTAAAACCTTTATTTATATCCTGGGGAAAAACATATAAAGGGTGAGCTCAAATTCTCAGTAAGGGTAAGCATGGAGAAAATAAAACAAACCATATACATTTGAACTTCAAAACATGAACATAATATTTAAACATCCAAATCTTGAGAAATGACATAAAACATGAAAGTATGTAAGGTATAGATCATAATGGATCATAAATCATGATAAAATAGCATGGTAATAAAGCATGTAATTGTGGCAACCATTAATCACATGATATGATTTTAATAGTAGCCAAGGCATTGCTACTAAGACCATCTTACTGGACAAAGTCCCTTATTGAATCGAGTTCACTCCTTGTTCCAGTCATGTATCACTGAACCAGATTAACTCACCATTCTAGCCATGTCTATATCATGAGATATAAATCTTTACCCAATTCGTTTGAGGGAGATATAGGTCCCACCCATCACATAATGAAATCATTCTTACTTGTGCCGCAAAAAAATCATAAATCATTCATCATAACCCAAAGAGTAAAATGGGTTTCATAAACATCATCCCATCATAACATAATCCTTATAAAACAAATGGATATCATTTCTTCACAAAGAGAATAAAACCATTTAAATAATAAAGACATTATACTTGAAACATAATCATACTAAATAGTTTTATCTTATATGGAAAACAGTTTTGATAAAACACTTGAAATGAATTCTTGAGGAAAATATCATTTCTTCTTCAAAATCATTTTCTTTTCACAAAATGGAATAAAATTTTAAAAGAAAGTAATTTTGTTAAAAATAGTCATGAAATATTATAGATGAATCTTCATTAAAATAAGTCTTTATAAAACCGTAAAAATCCATTCACGCTATATAATTTAAAAAAACATTCTCCTCATACTTTTGTCGGAAAAGTCAAAAAGTTCCTCGTATGGTAAACAAAAGAAATATTCCTTTCATAACATGTGAAAAAAGTAAAAAATTGGTAAAAATGACTTTAAACATACATAAAAACACTTTTAGAAAACATGGAAATGGATTATAATAATAACCCCAGTAAATTCTTAAGAATAAACAATCCCGGATAAGAACAAGATTGAAATAATTATCCCTTACCTTATGTCTGATATGCTTCATATGTATCCGAACCTTTTATATAATGATTTAAATAATGTCACTTACTTATTAAAGAATCATATTCATTTTTATGATATCATATATGGTTCACTTATGACTTTATATTACCCATTCTTTTCTAAATTCCATGTTAAAGTAGCGTTTTGGGTAAAATCATTTCATTTATCGTACGTGTTTCGACTTGTTGCTCTTGATATTATTAATTATATCCTGATTTTATTAATTATAGAATTTAAAACATGATTTATATATATTATATATTCAGCATATACATATATATATGATAGATCGATAAATGGAATGAAATACACCGTTCATCGAGACGGTAGGTCGTACGTACGCATGAACGTTGTTTTCGATTCCTTTTTGAATTGAATGGAATTAAGTAGATGACATACATATATATATACACATAAATAAAATATCATTATTATGTCATATATTTAATTATTATTCATTATATATACTTTATAATCATTCGTGAATGGTTAACATGGAGAATGAATCTCATCGCGTCATGGAGACGGTAATCCGTACGTACGCACGAGCGATGATATTGTTCCCATAATTATTGAATGAAATTTTAGTGGATGATATAATATATTATAATAATTATGATGTTCTAATAGTCATATATAGTTATTCTTTACACAATTATACCCATCCAAGTAAGGTGGTGGTGGAAAAATTGATTACACCACGACATGGAGACGGTATTCCATACGTACACACACGCGGTCATTTCGTTTTCCATAGGATGGATAGAAGGTGAATTAGGGTTGGTTAATATTTATAATAACATATCAGTATATAATTAATACTTATGTTATTACTATATAATGAAACAACTATATAAGAGGAAGTAAAATAAGAAAGAAACTTGAAAGAGTTAGTAGAAGAGATTACCTCTTCCTTGACGCACCTCCTTTAAACTCCTTCTTAGGGCACTAGAGTTGGTATTTTGAGAAGACCAGAACCTCTATGATATAACTATAGAGGTTGAGAAGATGAATTGGCAGGTTTTGGCCGAGATTCGAGGCTCAAAAGGGTGTGAAGAGAAGAGGGAAGGGGTGCCCTTTTTATAAGGGAGGAGAGGGGCACCTTTGGAAAAACCTAAAATATTATTTTATAATAAAGTCATATTCGGTTTATAATATCTCCAAATTACATTATTTAGAAGATAAAGTGGGTAGAGGTCGAAATAATCTCAACCAATAGGTTTTAGATAAGTTTAGGTTACTATTTTAACCTTATCATTTAGATTTAACTCTATGTTAAATAATTTAACTTTTACCGTGTCTTCTTGTTTTCTTACACTGTATGGTTAATAAACTTACTATAACAAGAAAAAAGAACCCCAAGTGGTTAATTATTAATATATATAACCTTATCTAATTCAATTGTCATAAACTTATATTTTTAGGAATATAATAACAATTAATAATATAATATTTGTTTTAAAAACTATTTTATGTCAATTTTGACACTATTTGGTAATTGATTTTTGTGAAACTCATAAAAACATTATTAGTTCAAAAAAAGTTAATTTAATCAATAATAACATGTCATATTAACCTATAAAATTATTTTAATTCATAAAAAGTCTCAAGTTACAATTATTTGGGTATTTATAACATCAATTATGTTAATATTTCATTAATAAGGTAATTACTGCATCACCATTGTGTCATAAATAAATTAAATTATTTAATGTCTAAAAGTTATGAATAAAATACCATTATGTAGGAAATATTTTTATATTTCTAATGAATATTTATAGTTGAATTTATCTTATGTACAACCCTATATTAAAAATGATTTAGTTATTAAACTTTGATTTTAACTATTTTAACTATTCTTTAAACAAAATAATAATAAGCATCCTAATCTAATCCAAGTAGACCTAAAGGGTAATATGTTATTCCTAAGGTTGTTTTTGGTCGAATTACACTTATCCAACAGAATTAGGACAAGTGTTAGGGTAATAATAATATCATTTTTACCCTTAATTACTCTATTTACTTTTAATCGTGGTAAATAAAAGTAAAAAGTTACTATTAACCAAAAACTATTTTTATCCTATTGAACCACATTTTACTCTTTGATATTAATCGTGTCTCTCGGATTTTCAAAATTCCACTCACAGAAGCGGTAAAATTAAGTTTTATGTAAATTTTCAAATTCTCCTAGGAGGTGGGTAAAAGACAGTCAAAAGTTCAATAAAATTTTTATATATCTAAAATTATTATAAAATGACTCAAATGAATTACATTGAACATATATAGGTATTATGTATCAATTTTGACCTAAAATAAATTTAAATAAAATAAATAATTATTTAAATAAAAAGTCGGTTTTTAAATAGTAACCCAGTGTTTTCACTATTCATCAAAAATTGAAAGTTTTCAGAAAAATACCAAAAATTCACCCTAGGCTAATTTTGATATTCCGAATCCAAAAATGAATTCCATTTTGAAAGATAAAATTTATAAAATTTCAAAAAGTGGGTATTAATATACATAACAGCTAGTTTATATAATATTTTAATAACATATCTTTGTATAGTGGAACTCGGTATTGCGTACAACACACACTATCGTGGAAGGTCGTGATTGCATGTAATTCAAGCCAAGTCAGAGTTGCATTTAGCGCAAGATAATCTTGGTGTAGAGTAAAACACAAGACATAAAATAAATTAAAAAGAATACTTCTCATAAAATCTCAGGATGTAACATTCTACCCCCCTTAAAATGAATTTCGCCCTCGAACTTTTTCGGGGTTATAAATCGTTTACTACTTGAAATTTTATTTCATAGAAACCAACATCATAAAAAGGAATATTAAAAATTAATTTTTAAACTAATGTATGAAACGTAACGGTTCCCCAAATTAACATATCCTTGGGTTTCCACATAAGAGAACATAGGGGAAAATATGGATATGGAAGAGAAATATAATCGTCAAGTTCTGATGGAGAGTGGTAGAGAACATGGCTATTAAAAAGACAACAATCACAAAGCCATAAATTTGTGATGATCTAAGGTATCATCTGATTCATCAGATATGAGAGTACTTGGACAACATTTTTCGCTTTCAAGATCATTTCCCTAATGTTGATGAATTTTTACATAAGGATAAATACTTACTTAATTTCAATGTAATATCATTATTGGTCATTCCATGAACAATTTCCACTTCATCTCTATTTAAAGAAATGAATTTGAATTTTTTATTCATGAAGTGTTGGCAGATCATGTGATAGAATGATAGGTCTCAAACAAAAGGTTATCAAAATTTATATACATAATCCCATTTTATGGTGAGATTAACTGTATATGATTCAAAAAATAGACTTACACTTCAACAATCATACTATTTAATAAAATAAAACTAGTTTATACTAACCAGTTACTTCTTGTAGGCCAGTGGTAGGTGATAAAGGCCCGTCGCACTTCGGTTGTGGGTTGGATTCCCACATCCTTGTCCGAAGCGATGGGTTGTCACCTGTCCTGTAGGTTGTCTTTTTTTTAAACTTCGCTATTATAACATTACAGAAATAATATCAAAAAAATTGTATCCTTAAACAATACTATCTGATGTTTGACATAATTCATTCCAGTATTTAGACTTATCCAAAATACATCGGTCCAATCTCATAGTATAAAGAAAATGATTACTAGAAATGTCATCAACCAAGCATGTGAATACCATCATTTATCCCCCATATAAGATATATCTTGTTGGTAACATTCCAAACATGTGAATACCTTAATCATGTATTCTATTTAAAAATGAATACCCATTGATCCTTAGTGAAAACATGAATGTTGTCAAAAGTTAACTCTTTCTATATACCAAAATCCCAAAATTTCTATATACTCAAACCATGATATCACATTGTCCTTATACCAGCCATGAGCTCATCAATACTATAAAACATCTCATTATCTTCTTATCCCTTTATTATGCGCATATCATCTACTTTCCAAAAATATATGAATTAACCTTTCATGGTTACCAATACCATTCAACATATACTTTCAAATACTTTAGGAAAAAAAATAGTGTAACAATACTTAGATGTGTCTTTATTCCATAGTACCATAATTTGTTATTGATAAACATACAATCATTCCACTACATTATTAAACCATTGATTGAGCTTCAACAATTCATTCGTCTCACATATCATTTGTAGTCTCTTCATCATCATCAATATAAATACTACCCATACAACCATGATGATTCTCTTCATGAGACTTTCCCTTAGGGAATTGGTTTGCATAATTCCCGTACATTCCGCATTTAAAACATTTAACCATTGTTGGTGTCTTAGAAATACCATTATCCTTGTCCATGGTGTTAACTAAACCTTTTCCTTTTCAATTACTGGCTTTGTGTCCTTATTTTCCACACCCAAATCATCTCCCGATTCCTTTGAAACATTCTCCCTGATGCCTCTTCCCACATGATTTACATGAGGAGAATTGAACTTTATTTCCTCTTTGATCATTATTAAACTCCATCTTTCTATTATTAGCTGAGTTGGGATACTTACCAAAGTTGAGATTATTGATCATGTTATGAGATTTCTGATTAGGCATAATAATGATGTTTGGACTTCCAAATCCCTTTTCATTTGGCTTCTCATGAATAATATCATTCCATTTTCCATCATATCCTCCATTATCGTGAATCTTCCTGTTTCCATCCATTTTCTAAAACCCAGAACGAATAGTGTGAGAGGGAAAAATCATGCTAGGAAAATAACATAATAAAGGGGGAGTATCTTCAATATATAACATCTTAGGTTTAATTCTAAGATCGTTACCGTAATTCTAGGACTATAACCTATACGTATACTTAACCTTAGAGACATCCCTAGACATACCTTAGAAATATCTCTAGGGATCTCACTAAAGTTTCTGCATCCTAGTTTCCAAAGGTTAACTAAACCATTCATCTGATACCAACTGTAGTGGTTTGTAATTACTTCCAGTGGACTATAATTGATAACTATCAAGGAACTCCATGGGTGGCTACACCCCCTGGGTGGGACACACCACCATCCCCAGTGGTAGCCATTTCCTCATGAAGCCCTTGGGCGGAGAGCCATGCTTCGTCTAATGCTCACATGTGAGAGTTCCCAAGGATAGGATACATTCCTGCCTCCTTTCCCTCCGATACCAACTGTAGAGAACCAATCTTGACATACATGGACATTATATTACTTTTTAAGAATACTTAATAGATAACAAAAACAGACAGCAAAGGACCGTAATAGTTTAGTGTCTTTGGAAACTCGGAATATAATCTTCTAATCTTGGTGAAAGATCTTCAATATCTCCCATAAATATATTCCCCTTTTTTTCATACCTAAAACCTTTATTTATATCCTAGGGAAAAAACATATAAATGGTGAGCTCAAATTCTCAGTAAGGGTAAGTATGGAGAAAATAAAACAAACCATATACATTTGAACTTCAAAATAGGAACATAATATTTAAACATCCAAATGTTGAGAAATGACATAAAACATGACAGTATGTAAGGCATAGATCATAATGGATCATGAATCATGATAAAATAGCATGGTAATAAAGAATTTAATTATGTAAACCATTAAGCACATGATATTATTTCCATAGTAGCAAATCCATTGCTTCTAAGACTATCTTAGTGGACAAAGTCCCTTACTAAATCGAGTTCACTCCTCGTTCCAGTCATGTATCACTGAACCAGATTAACTTACCATTCCATCCATGTCTATATCATGAGATATAAATCTTTACTCAATGCATTGGAGGTAGATATAGGTCTCACCCATCTCATAATTAAATCATTCTTACTTTTGCCACAAAACAATCATAAATCATTCATCATATCCCAAAGAATAAAATGGGTTTCATAAACATCATCCCATTATAACATAATCCTTATAAAAAAAATGGATATCACTTCATAATAAAGAGAATAACACAATGTAGATAATAGAGACATTATACTTGAAACATAATCGTACTAAATAATGTCATCTTAGATGGAAAACAGTTTTGACAAAACACTTGAAATGAATTCTTGAGGAAAATATCCTTTCTTCTTCAAAATAATTTTTTTTTCACAAAATGGAATGAAATTTTAAATGAAAATAATTTTGTTAAAAATATTCATGAAATATTTTATAGGAATCTTCATTGAAATAAGTTATAAAATCGTAAAAATCCATTCACGTCGTATAAGTTAAAAAAACATTATCCTCGTACTTTTGTCAGAAAAGTAAAAATGTTTCTCGTATGGTAAACAAAAGAAATATTCCTTTCATAACATGTAGTAAAATTCAAAAAAGGGTAAAAAGGAATTTAAATATACATAAAAACACTTTTAGAAAACATGGACATGGATTATAACAATAACCCCAGTAAATACTTACGAATAAACAATCCCGGATAAGAACAAGATTGGAATAATTATCCCTTACCTTATGTCTGATATGCTTCGTATGTATCTGAACCTCCTGTATAATGATTTAAATAATGTCATTGACTTATTACAGAATCATATTTATTGTTATGATATCATATATGGTTCACTTATGACTTTATATTACCTGTTCTTTTGTAAATTCCTTGTTAAAGCAGCGTTTTGGGTAAAATCGTTTCATTTATCGTACGTGTTTCGACTTGTTGTTCTTGATATTATTACTTATATACTGATTTACTTAATTACAGAATGTAAAACATGATTTATATATAATATATATTCATGATATACATATAAATATGATAGATTGATAAATGGAATGAAATACACCGTTCATGGATATGGTAGGTCATACATACGCACAACGCTGTTTTTGTTTCCTTATTGAATTGAATGGAATTAAGTAGATGACATTCTTATATATATAAAAATAAATCCATAATCATTATTATGTCATATATTTAATTATTATTCATTATATATACTTTATAATCATTCGTGAATGGTTAACATGGAGAATGAATCTCATCGCGTCATGGAGATGGTAATCCGTACGTACGCACGAACGATGATATCATTCCCATAATTATTGAATGGAATTTGAGTGGATGATATAATATCTTAGAATCATTATGATTTTATAATAATCATATATAGTTATTATTTACACCATTATACCCATCCAATTAAGGTGGTGGTGGAAAAACTGATTACACCACGATGTGGAGACGGTATTCCGTACGTACACATGCGCGGCGATTTCATTTTCCGTAGGATGAATAGAAGGTTAAATAGGGTTGTTTCATATTTATAATAACTTATAAGTATATAATTAATACTTATGTTATTACTTTATAATTAAACAACTAAAGAATAGGAAGTAGAAGAAGAAAGAAACTTGAAAGAGTCGGTAGAAGAGATTACCTCTTCCTCGAAGCACCTCCTTTAAACTCCTTCTTAGGGCACTAGAGTTGGTCTTTTGAGAAGACCAGAAAATCTATGATATAACTAGAGAGGTTTATAAGAGTAATTGGAATGGTTTTTCTGAGCTTCAAGGCTCAAAATGGTGTAAAGAGAGGAGGTAAGGGGTGCCCTTTTTATAAGAGAGGAGAGGGGCACCTTTGGAAAAACATAAAATATTATTTTATAATAAAGTCATATTCGGTTTATAATAGCTACAAATTGATTTATTTCGAATATAAAATGGGTATGTGTCTGAATCATCACAACCAATAGGTTTTAGAAAAGTTTAGGTTACTATTTTAACCTTATCATTTATATTTAACTCAAAGTTAAATAATTTAACTTTTACCGTGTCTTCTTGTTTTCTTACACTATATGGTTAATAAACTTACTATAAGAAAACAAAAGAACCCCAACTGGTTCATTATTACTATATATAACCTTATCTAAGTCATTTGGCCTAACCTTATATTTTTCAAAATATAATAACAATTAATAATATAATATTTGTTTTAAAAACTATTTTATGTTAATTTTGACACTATTTGGTAAATGATTTTTGTAAAAATAATAAAAACAATATTAGTTCGAAAATAGTTAATTTAATCAATAATAACATGTCATATTAACCTATAAAATTAGTGTAATTCATAAAAAGTCTCAAATTACATTTATTTGGGTATTTATAACATCAATTATGTTAATAGTTCATTAATAAGGTAATTACTGCTTCATCATTGTGTCATAAATATATTAAATTATTTAATATCTAAAAATTATGAATAAAATACCATTATGTAGGAAATAGTTTTATATTTCTAATTAATATTTATAGTCGAATTTATCTTATGTACAGCTCTATATTAAAAATGTTGTAGTCATTAAACTTTGATTTTAACTATTTTAACTCTTCTTTAAATAAATTAATAATAAGTGTCCTAATCTAATCCATGTGGACCTAAATGGTAATATGTTATTCTTAAGGTTGTTTTTGGTCGAATTACACTTATCCAATAGAATTTGGACATGTGTTAGGGTAATAATAATATCATTTTTACCCTTAATTACTCTATTTACTTTTAACCGTGGTAAATAAAATTAAAAAGTTACTGTTCACCAATAATTATTTTTATCTTATTGAACCACATTTTACTCCTTGATATTAACCGTGTCTCTTAGATTTTTGAAATTCCACTCACATAAGCAGTAAAATTATGTTTTATGTAAATTTTCAAATTCTCCTAGGAGGTGGGTAAAAGACGGTGAAAAGTTCAATAAAGTTTTTATATATCTAAAATTATTATAAAATGACTCAAATGAATTACATTGAACTTATATAGGTATTATGTATAAATTATGACCTAAAATAAATTTAAATAAGATAAATAATTATTTAAATAAAAATTCGGTTTTTAAATAGTAACCCAGTATTTTCACTATTCATCAAAAGTTAAAAGTTTTCAGAAAAATACCAAACATTTTCCCTAGGCTAATTTCGATATTCTGAATCCAAAAATGAAGTCCATTTTGAAAGATAAAATTTATAAAATTTCAAAAAGTGGGTATTACTATTCATAACGGCTAGTTTATATAATATTTTAATAACATATCTTTGTTTAGTGAAACTTGGTATTGCGTACAACACACGCTATCGTGGAAGGTCGTGATTGCGGGTAATGCAATCCAAGTTAGGGTTGCGTATAGCGCAACATAATATTGGTGTAGCGTACAACACAAGACATCAAATAAATTAAAAATAATACTTCTCATAAAATCTCGGGGTG
Organism: Viscum album; assembly: GCA_963277665.1. NCBI lineage: Eukaryota > Viridiplantae > Streptophyta > Magnoliopsida > Santalales > Viscaceae > Viscum > Viscum album. The sequence goes on along the minus strand of OY728155.1, from coordinate 600,212,494 downwards.
TAACAGTATATATGATATATATAATATAATTATGATTCTTTAAAGAGAATTAATATTTTTCTTTTATTTTTATCCATCATTCAAAAAATGAAAACATCATTCATACATATGTATGGAATTCCGTCTCTATGAATAGTGTAATTCATGTTTCTATATATAATTGTATAGATTAATATAAATATGTATATAATGAATATATATATTATATTTTATCCTGATTAAAAAACATATTATGGAACCATAATTAATATACAAGGACCAAAATTACTGAAGAAAAAAACACATGAAAAATGAATCAAATATCACCTGGAAAGTAATTTTAATAAAGAATTGTTAAAAAAAATATGTGATAAAAGGTTATAAGTAAATAATATATGTTATAATATATATTTTTTATGTTAAGTAATATATTTATAATAAATCTATATTTTTTTAAACAAGAGGATTGAAAACTTTTGAAGGAAGTTAGACCTACGGTATGAGCTTTCTATCTCACTTTTATTTTCATGAGACACATGTCATATTCACCACTTGTTTATTTTAAGTGGTGTATGTAATTCCTTGGTGAAAAATGTATTATATATATATATATATATATTAGATTTTAAGCTCTTGTTTTTTTTATAAGGTGTCAGGATTTTTTTGGGTGTTTTTTTATAGAAGCACTTCTAGGAGCTGATGGGAGGATGAATTTACATCATAAATGTATAATTTTTAATATAAATTATACACTGGGAAATTCATGAAAACATTCTACAATGTGATAATAATTAAAGAAATAAAACCTTGTTTTAAATAGTAAAATTATCACTCAAAATAATTTAACCTGAGGTGATGTGTTTTTTAGTATATGTGGATTATGGGGAATTCACATCATAATTATGGGATTTATGACATCAATACACCTTACCTAGTGGGTTTTATTCTCTTCCCATGTAACACCATCTTGTTTCATTTTTTATATATATACCTCAATACCTATCTCTCTATCTCATGATATTGGGGTGTTTTAGTTTATTCTAATCACTTTTCTTGGTGTGGATCATTATCAGTGTTTTCGGTTATCTTTCTTCAGGTACGTTAAGTCTTTACATCCCTATTTAGCTTTGTTTATATTAGTTTGGAAGTGGATTATAACAACCCTACTCTTTATTACACATTAATTCATTATTTATTGCATAGTTTTACACTCAATACAACTCGTAGGATCTATAAGTATATTTTACATGGGAATTAGATAAATTACATAAAAATTCAAATAGGGAATACATCATATTTATTGAAAACTTCCTTAACATGATAATAATATTCCATTGAACTTAAAACCTCATGAGATAACCTGGGGACATACATAAGCAAGGGGTGAGCTATAAATCCTATGAAATTAATAAACATGGCATAAGGAATACATGTTTTACAATAGGTATATCAATGGAGAATAAAAGAAACATGAATAATAAGGCATGATATATAATGATAATCATAACATGGGAAATGTGGAAACAACATAAAACATTGCATCATAAATATTGGTCAAGGATAACATCCAAGACATCATGATGGAAAAATTATCATAAAGGAATCATGTTCACTCCCTATCCCAACAAGATTTCTCATGATACTAACCATTACTTAATGCATTTGAGCTATATAATTCTGGGTGCACCTGTCACATTTATTTCATTCTCATGCTTAAGTGTTCCATATAGATCCTAAAACATGGAATCATTTATCATAAAATTTTATTCCATGAATAGGGAGTGTGGAATAGATACATGTAAGTCCCATGTCAAATAGTTATATGTGTATAAATTTTAATACCCCTAATTGGAAATGGGTATGGTATTCACTACACAATTGTTTTGGCAGGGAAAAATCACGCTGAAATTTCAGTAGCATAACAACATCACTTAAAAAGTCATAAAAACAGGTTTATTAGATATAAAGGGGTCTATAATAATTTTAACATAAAATTGGAAGTAATTAGTACATGGAAATATATATCCTATCATTATAAATTGGAAATAGAAGGCATACGATAATAAAGAAACTTGAATAAAGAAGAGAAGGTGAGGATCCCTTACTTGAGTATGTGAATCCAAATCCTTAAGAGGGGATTATTGGGAGATTTGGAGAACCATGGGAGGACTATATAGAGTTTTGGTAAGAGTAAGTATGTGATTCATGGATTTTGAGTGAAGATAAATGAGATCTTTAGTTGGTTTATATGGGAAATGAATGGGGATTTCTCTATTATTTCTCAAACGTTGGTTTTTTACTCTATATAAAAAAATAACCAAATTCACATGGTCTTTTGCATGGTTTCTTCAAAATGGGAGTGTTTTTAATTATTTATAAGTCCAAGGTCCTAACTTAAAAAAATAATTCTCTTAATTATGTACAGGTGAGTCGTACTGTTAAATAAATGATTGTAAAACCTTAAATATATTAATGGTTTTGGAGGATTCATAATGGATTTATAAGATTAATAAAATAAATACAAAATTAAATTATCATAAATTTGAAACATATATTTGTTTTTTGATATGGTTTATTTTATATATTATTTCACTTTTGAGTCATTGTGATGTCATAATCCACAAAGTATACTTATATACTATTTAATTTTTACCCGAAAAGTGGACTATCTCAGAAAAATATGAAAAATTCACCGTTGAATAATTTCAAAGTTATGATTCCAAAAATAATATTCATTTTATCAAAATAATATTCTAAATATGTGCATTTTCACTGTTAATATAATAATTGACCTTTATTGAGAAATGTTGGGGTTTTTTTGTTAATAATAGTTTTTGAACCCTTATAAAAATTATATTTGACTTATAAAATTTATATGATAATTTATATTTAATAAAAATTATTTAATAATAATATTTTATGAAAATATTATTTATTTCAGGAATTGAATAATTTATCAAAATAAATTCCTTAATTGAATTTGAATATTAACCAAAAATACTATTTCAGTTTTATTGTATCAAAATAAAAATCATATATAATGTAATAATAATAATATGAAATTATATTCAATATTATATAAAAAATAATATATATATTCATATTTCTATGTTCTTGATACATATACCCTTAATACACCCACAAACTTTCTAAGAGTAAGGTGTGTGATAATGAGACTTTTATGGGGTGGTTCAACGTACATGGTTTTGGATGTGATCTCGATGATCTTGAACATCTCCCATTAATGGTTTCACTCATGCTTAAGTTGTTGGATATCATATTGGTCTTGGTGAAGTGAAAATCCCATTTTTTCTATCTTATTCAGAATCTTTGATAAAAGGGATTTATAGGGAACAGTCCTACTGGTTGAGGTCATCACTTTCTCCGTCTATGTCAATTGGATTTGTTAAAGCCCTATATTTATACTAATCATGTGATCATTATTCAACAACTATATTATAAATGGTAATAATTCATAATGGTATTTTAAATTCAATATAATATAATAAAACAAAAAAAATGGGTTTTCTATAACCATATTTCTCAATAATACATGTAATTAAATTACAAGGGAAATTTTATTTATAATAGTTCCGGACCTTACAATATTTCCCCTTTATGAAATATCTTCCTCAATATATTCATTTCCCACACTAAAATAGACATGGAAAATGATTTTTCATCACTTCCTATAGTTCCCATGTTGCTTCTTCAAACAAGTGGCTTCTCCACATCACTTTGACTAGGTGCATTGTCTTATTCTGTTGAACTTTGTCTCTATGATCTAAGATCTTCACTGGATACTTCTCATAGAAAAGGCCATTATCCAATGGTAGTACCTATGTATTTAGTAAATTTTATGGGTCTATTGTGTACTTTCTCAAGAGGTATACATGGAATACATCATGTACTTGAGATAGGTTAGGTGGGAGTACTATTTGGTAGGTTACTACTCTAATGCGATCAAGGATCTCAATGAGGCCAATGTATCTTGGAATAATATTTTCCTTCTTAACAAATAAAATCAATTTCATCCATGGATATATAGTGAGAGAGAGAGGAAAAATATGTCTCCAAAATCAAATTCTAGGTTACATTGAAAATTTTTTGTATAGCACTTCTGCCAACTCTGAGTAGACTTGATGTATTGCTAAATGGTCTTAACATTTTCCACAATTTCCTCAACCATTTCAGGACCTAATAGATTTTGTTCCCCAAATTCATACCAAAATGCAGGTTTTCTACTCCACCTCCCATAAAGGGATTCATAGGGATCCATTTGTACTCTTGATTGGAAATTTTTGTTGTAAGAGGACTCTACCAGAGGTAGATGTTGATAACATCCTCCATTGAAGTGTATAGAACATGCTCGCAACATGTATTCTAGTTTCTGAATAATATGATCAGATTAGCCATCAATTTCCGGGTGATAATATATTATTAAGATCAACTCAGTGTTTAGAACATGTATAAGACCTTTCCAAGACATGGAGGCGAATCTCATATCTTGATCGGAAATAATTGATAGTGGAAATCCCTACATCCTTGTTTCCTCTGGAAATGGAGATGACCTTGTTTGCTTAAGGATCAAACATTCCAATCGGTTTCTAACAAGTTTATTCATAGAACCCGAAACATCCAATGATTCTATATCCATTTGGACCTACTTTCCAAAGGTAGGTACTCATTAGTTATGGACTGATGAGGCTTAAGAATTTTCATTGGTCGAGAGGATGGGAGGTCAGACTCATCACAACTTTTTTAGGGGAATTATTGTCTACTCCGGGACTCTCTTTATAGATTTAAGTTATGTTCGTGAATCCTTATTACATTACCAAGTATGAAAATGAGCTTTCCTTAAGAACTGACAATCAACGATTAATATGTATGAGATTTAGAGAATATTTTATATGTATTTTAGGTTCTTCATTGATAGAGAATCATCTGTATATATTAGATATTCTTAGTCAATGGTATCCTTTAAAACATTATATAAAGATCTCTTGGTCATTATGATAACCATACTGGTTTTAAATCCACTCAGCGGGGCACTTGAAGTTTATTGTCGTTCAGAAGGACATGGGGTATTTCAGAGTTGGTATCGTACCCACAGATGGGATACCTATGTATCCTTGTTAGAAAAGGAATCATAAACCATGTAGTTAGGGAATTAAGATATATTTTAACGTCATATAGGACAGATAAGGATTAATGGGTGATGGGATTTAACCTCAGAAAGGCTTCTTATGTACTCTACTTTTTAGGTAGAGATCAAATTCCATGTAGTTCGGTTTGGAATTGTGGGGCTTACATATGATTAATGGACCAAAGAGATGTGTCGTGGTTACTTTTATACTCTAAGCTCACGTGAGTCATGATCGTTGTGAGAAACAAGAGGTATCAGTAAACCTGGCAATTTCTGCCTTGAAAGATGTGGTCACAAAGAGTGATATGGGGCTTATGTATGTATGATTGCCCAAAATAGATAAAGATCATGACTTACTTTAGATAAAAATCCCAGGAACAATGTTTATAAAGGTATATGTGCTTTATGGAGATTTGTATGCTCTAACATGGGCCTTACTCTTGAGGAGGATGCCCAAATTAGGAGGGGACTTGTTATTGGGTTTTATTCCTGAGAATGAATCCAAAATCAAAAGAAGTTAAGATTGGTTAAGAGAAATTATTACTGGGGCTTATTCCTGAGAAGGAGGCCCAGGTTAATGGATTTGAGAACTGTGGCTTACTCCTGAGAAGGAGGCCCATGTTTAAGGGAATTTGATGACTGGGGATTACTCCTGAAAAGGAGGCCCATGTTAGGGAATTATGATTGGGACTTACTCCTAAGAAGGAGGCCCAAAATTAAGGAACTTGAAGACTGGGGTTTACTCCTGAAGAGGATTCCCATATTTGGGAACTTAGGGCTTACTCTTGAAAAGGATGCCCAAATTAGGGAACTTGGACTAGGGCTTACTTTTGAAAAGGAGTCCTAGGTTAGGAAATTAGGATTGGGGATTATTCCTGAAAAGGAGTCCCATGTTAGGGAATTATGATTTGGACTTACTCCTAAGAAGGAGGCCTATGAATAGGGGACTTGGGGCTTACATCTTAAAGAAGATTCCCATGAATAGTCTTCTCATCTTAAAGGATGAGGTTGAATGAATGAAATCCTTAACCATAGTAACATAAAGATATGTAAATCACTAGGTTTTGAGAGATGTTCCACAGAATTACTTTCATATAAGGAATCCAATCAAGGAATCATGCCATAAATGGCTTTGAAGATGATTCTGGAGGCTAAATCTTGAAGAGGATAGGTGGATTTGAAGAAAAGTGATGAATGGACAGGAGGGTCACCCAAAAGAAAGTAGGCACACAGGTCCTATTTGGGCGTGTAGGTCATGGTCGTGCAGGTATACCTGTGCGACACAGGTACACTTGCGCGACGGTCAACCCATAGGGTAAAACTTGGATGAATCTTGGCTCAAGCCCTTAGTGTTATCCCTAAAGACTTTTAAATGAGTGGCACGCAAGTTCTGTTGAAGTGATAAGGCGGCGCGCAAGTGTCTTCAATTCCGTGAAGGGTTAGACATTTAGGCACATAGGTGTTGATAAATTTCAACACTTAGGCCTTATTCCCTCCCGTTAGACCTTCCATTCTAGGTAAGAAATTACCTTAGAAGTGTTTGGAGGGCTTTGAGAAGAGATTAGGGTGTCAGGAGCTCAAATCTGAGTTTCTATATTTTTCCATCATTGAAATGGGGGGCCCACAAGGGGTATTTATAGGCCTTTGAAGACCTTGGGAGAAAATCACTTAGGGCGCACAAGTCACCTACGCGGCCAATATGAGGTGCGCAAGTGTACTTGTACGGCCATGATAAAACTTGCGCGACCCAAGTGTAAAAAAATTCTTGTTCATGCCTTTGTCAATTTTTTATGTTTCTTCAAAGGATGAATCACTTTGTGTTAAGGTATTTCCCTTTTTCAGTTGTTAGATTATGTGACAGAAAGGATCATCAACAAAAGTCCCCCCTCAGAGTTGGATCTAAAAGGAATGAGGATGTGACTCTGAGGTAAAGAAGAAGACCAAGGAAGGTCACCACGCATGTTTTGAGTGCGCAGATATCGGCTCGTAGGTGAGAGGTGCGCAGATGGCATTGCGTAGGTGCGAGCCGCACAGGCTTCGGCGCACAGGGGTGCGGCCTGGCCTATAAATATGTGCCTCATTCTTGCGCAAAGCACCCGGATTTCAAACTTTTGAGCTCTCTCCGCGCAAGTTGTCTTCGTCACACAAGTTACTTTTTTTCTACTGTTTCTTTGTGTCGCGCTTCTATAGAGGTATTTGGACTTGCGCGGTGATACTTGCGCGCCCAAAACTTGCACGACACAACTATACTTGCGTGCCAAAAATGGACTTGCGCGCCTTAATTCCTTACCCATTTTTTCACTTTTCTTCACAAATTTTATGAAAAATCAACTCACTTAAGAGTTAATCATTTGACCTTTTGTGCAGATTCAATGGATCCTAGAAGAATCAGAACTGCTGATAAACTGGAGAGTAAGCGGATTGATGATATAATGAACATTGTAGGCCATGATTACTATGATATCTGCGACACCACTCTTTCAGATTTGGAAAAGTACTTGAATAAGTATCATCATGACTTTCCACAAATCATCTACTTTCCTCTTTATGGGCATGGCCATCTACAAGACGTCAACATTCTAGAGGCAAAGAACTATCTCCCAAAATCTTGGTTTCAGAATTACACCAACTTTGCTTCAGCAAATATCTCAAGTGGAGGATCATTTTTAAATACTAGAACAGTATATAAGGCTTATATGATGCATCATAGACCTTATGTGCCAGATCTGAAACCTCACAAGCCTAAGCTGCAACCACATTGTTATCCTTCAATCTTCTGAAATTCTCATATGGATCAATCCAAATGCTGGAAGAAGAGTTGGGAAATCTGTCCTGGTGGAGGTGTGAAGCCAACTTGGATGTGTCCATACTGGGTGCAAAAAACCTATACAGATTTTGTAGAGGATTTAAAAGGAGTTGCGATATTTGAAGCCGTCTGGGTTGGGCAAACATATGTCTACCGGAATGATGAGTTTGTGTCAGACCTAATCAGCTGATGGAGCCCAAAAAACAATTCATTCCATCTGAATCATGGATAAGTAGGCATCAGTTTGTGGGATGTCTACAAGATCTCGGGGGATCCAATTCTGGGCGACATGTATGATGAATTCATCCCCCCCCCCAAGGCAACTTGGAATGATTCTGAGAAGACTTTGGCTTCGGATCGGGAGTTATTGAAAATCTTCCACAAGCTCAAGATTTCAAAGACCTCCCTAACTCATTCTAGAAAGGATATTCATCCAGAGGAGTGGATGAATAAGTTTCTTACCAAGAAGGAGGAGAAGGATTCAAAGGAGAAGGGTCCCACCTGTACTCGCCCTACTACCTACCCCAGAACAGAGAAGAGGGGTGCTTTTGGCAAGTTTTGGCCGACCCTGGAAGCAGGAGAATTTGAGAAATAGGGATATGAAGTAAATCAGAGAATCGCAAAAAATACCCAGCTGGCGGGCTTCTTAACCTTGTGGCTCAGTGTTTATCTTATGTCAGTCAGGGATTCGAAGGGAGGCGTCAGGCCGGGGACCTTCGTTGTTGCCTCCAAGTTGGCTGAGAGGAGAATGGTTGGGTTGGCCACCCCAATTTTGGGGAAGATTCACAGGATCTTACTCCATGTCTTTATGGGTAAGTCTCCTTTGATAATAGTGGGACCATTCCATGTTTTTTGGGGATGGATCACCACTCATTTTAGGACATATGCTGTACAGAACGGAGTACAGGTTCCTGGAAGCTCTTTCAAGCCATCAGTGTAGGCGTATTCTAGAATTGATCTGTTAGCTCTCAACATCTATGATATGAAGGTGAGTCTGATCATGTTCAAGAAATTCAATTTCTTTCCTTATGGAAACCCGCCAACCGGTCAATTTGTAGATGATGGAACCACCGATCTGGAATTGAGGTCAAACATGCTAGCTTGCAAAGATGGTGTACTGGACACCAGGATTGACGAAGAGATTATATGAGAGGCCTATGCTCCATACTGATTTTCATGAAAATTCAAGTGTCTACAACAGACTATTGTATCCCCTCCTGTGCATGTCAGGTCAGAGTAGCATCTGATGGTTTCCCGACAACTATGGTTGCTAACATCTATGGAGAAGACTGGGGCAGTGTTTGATCTACCAGTTCATAAAGCGGCGAGTAACTTGACTACATGGTATGCTGAGAACTGGATAGCATCATACCCTGAAGGGGTGCTGAATTGTCCAGTTTATCAGGTGGGGAAAAAGAAAATAATTGTAGAGAAAGAAACCCTTCATTAGAAAGGTGATGCTTCCCCACCTGGAGCTGATTCACCAGGTTCCTCCCCTAGGGTTGACTCGTCTGATTCCCAAGATAGGGATGATGAGGCACAACATGCGGAAAAGCGGCCTCGTGACAGATATAATCCTCTTTTTAGAATCAAGAGACCAACTCCATAAACTCCTACCGAGTTACTTCATTGGGGAAATTTAATCATCATTACTTTATAGAGCAAAAAGTCTTATTTTATTACCTTTATCTTTAGTTGTAGGAGCTGGGAAGAAGCTGAATTCTAAGATTGTAGGACCCTCCTCACAGCCTTCTGGTACACATGTTGAATATCTACGACTAGTGGTTGTCCAGACGTGGTGAAGTTTATATTGCGATACTGAAACTACTTTTCTGGATCTGTGCGAATGGCTACAAATCCCCTAAATAGGGAATCTTCAGGCTTCTTCAGATATCCATTACAAGGATAACCCCGATGAAGTGCGGGCTTACATCAGAGAGGTGTAGATGCTCATATATTCCATAGAGGACTCCATTCCTATCACCAAGCGGGTGAAGGAAATGATAGATCATGGCACAAATGAGGGGACTAGTGGTTTTGGAGATGAGGAGTGGCACAATTATGTGGCTTTTGAATATATAAGTTTCTTTCCTTATTTTCTTTGCAATTTAATTTCAGTCAAAGCTTTGTTACTCAAGGAAATTACTTTCTTCATCCTGCAGCTTTCAAAGAAATGAACTGCTAAGGTTCCTTCACCATTGTATAGCCCTGGTGGTACTGCCATCAGGGCTAATGAATCTCCTCATGAGCCGGGCGAGATATCTCCAGGCCAGCAAGCCATAGAGGAGGAGTTACACATGGCTTTTCATTCTCTAATTCCTGTTTTTAGATATGATGATGTCAACACTCCTAAGAATCCAAATAAGAGAAGGCATCGAAGGAGGATGTCCATAGCTAAATGTTTCATCAGTAGTGGTAAGTCCTTCAGATAGTCATGAGTCTTAACCCATGAAAAGATTGCTCATACTTCTTGTGATTGCAGGGGATTCATCAATTTCACCTCTAAGGGAGAGGATTGACCCTCCTTTGAGGACGATGGAAGGTTCTGGTGAACAATCACAAGTTCAGGATAATTTGGTTGCTTCTGGAGAATAGCTAGCATATGTTCCCAGTATCCCTCCTGCTACTGTTGCAAGGAGATAAGAGTCTGCTTCTAGTAAATTAACAATGCTTCATAAGATGTTGAATGAAAACATCAAATGACTTCCATTCTATGATACTTTAGGTTCAACCCATGCACTGGAACAATTAGTGGCCACTGAAACTGATGCTGCAATTTTATCTGAAGACGTTTTTTGAGATCAGAGACAAAAGCATGAAGGTCGCCAAGAAAATGTATTGAATGCTCCCACAGGTGAGACTAACCAGGAATCTTAGATAACATTGGATGAAATGATGGAACTTGGAACATCTTTTGAAGACTTTTTAGATCATGTTAAATTACCATGTAATTTAGAAGATTTTGGACGTGAGTGTTATCCTTCGTCTAGTTAAAATAACTTCTTATTACATCTCTGACCATGATTGGTTCAAATGTGTAGTTCTATCTGAACAAGCTGCCGAACTGCCAATGCCTGAAGGGAGTACAGATAACCCTACTATTGTAGAGACACTGGATCAAGTGAAACTGAACCCAGTATAGCTTCCTCAAAATCGTCCTAAAGATCCTGTTGAATCTAGGAAAGATGAGGAGGAGCCTCCTCCTATTGCTGATATACCATTGGGTAAGAGATAACAATATTTGTGGATGATTTCCAATCAAATTTTGTTATCCTTTGAAACTAACCAAAAATTTTCAATTGACTATGTTGGGCCGTCAATTTTAGTGGCTAGATCTGGAGGTGAAGCCTCAGCCTCCATCCCAACAATAATAGAAGTAACAAGAGTTAGGGGGGAAGGAGCAAAACATGTCACTTCTCTAAGTGCATTAATCTCAAATTATATTCCCCCTTGTGACAGTGATGCGGAGTGAGACCCAAAACTACAAAAGGAACTCCAATTTTCATGAGACAAGTCATGATAGAACATATGCAAGATCATATCTGAAGTGCCTCTTGAAGAGATTTCATCAAATATCCTATGACTTCCATCCCTATTTTTCATGTTGGGACTTGGTGGTTTTGGATATCAAGAGATCCATGCTGTGGTAAAACAAGTCATCTTAAGAAGGGAGCAGGATAAGAAGTACCATCAAGATTTGACCAGGGTCAGGCTGTTATCCAATATCAATGAATTTGAGGCTATGGTATCCAGATCTGAAGTTTATCATGTTGCCAAGTTAAAGGAGCTGAAGCATAAGATCAAAGAGAAAGACATCCAGAAAATGCACCTTCAGCAACAGTTAGATGTTGTTACTGGGGAACTTGACCAGCTTAAGAATTCATTTTAAGGAGTTCAAAAGAATGGTATGAAAGTCATTTCAGATGCCAAGAAAGTACTCCATCAAGCTGAAAAGAGTGAAGCTGGTAAAGTGCATCAAGTGCATGAGTTCAAGTGGCTGATGATGAAGATCGGGATGCCGTAAATCAAATGAAGATTTATGTTGACAGCCTTTTGTAATTCTTGGAAAAGAGAAGAGACTCAAGTCTGTGGACATCCTTCTAACTCTTGTGCATCAATGAAAGACACTTTATCTTCAATCATTTGTGCATTCCTTCTTTTGCTACCTGCTTTAAATTTTTACCTAAGCTAATGGGAATAGTAAGCATAGTTTTATTTTTACTAGGATTATTATAAATACCCCTACAAACTTTGAATCTTTTTAATTGCTCAATATTACCTAAATCATACAAGGTACATGTTTAGTGAGTTGGGAATTGACTTTTGTTTAGAGTTCCCTTGTCTTTTGCAGGCAGTTTAAATTCATGCATGTCGGACATAAAAAGGATAATGTTTAAGGTCAAAATAGCTTTGACTGAATGGATTAAAATTTACCCAATTCCTTGATAATTTATCTGAAAACATATTTCCACACTCAAGTATGGGAGAAAACATGTATACTATGACTTAAGAAATTTTGAATCTGAGGAATGATACGAAAAAGGGCTAAAATCCATTAGAAGAAGAATTTCCCAAGAATGAAGTTACCACTATTTAACAAACCTGTTAGTGGGTTTAATTATCCAGGGTCGCCTAAGGGCATCGGCTGCATAGTCAAATAATAGCATCGTTTGGCTGACAGTCCGTTATGTAGACTACTTATACAAGGATGCCTAAGGGCACGTGTTGCATAGTCAGGCAAAAGAACTCTCAGAAATTTATTTTTCTACTGCTAAAAATCCAATGGAATTTTATGGAGATTCAAATTTTTCCAAAGCATAGAGTCTGCTATATGGAAAGAAGTACTTGAATATGGAGATGATATTTCCAATAAAGATTATCAAAGAATTGGATGAATGTCACTCCTATGAATGTCTGACCCAAACGTAGGGAAGGAAAATATAAACCATAGACTTGAATACTTTCAGATCATGAAAAAGAGTATGAGACAAATATGTTAAGGATGGATATTTTTGTGGATCCCTACATATTTTCATTAAGACAAATAAGGACAGAAGAGGTTTTCCTCCCAAGAAAAAAGTTACAACTATTTGAGAAACCTGTTAGGGGGTTGAATTATGCAGGGCCACCTAAGGGAATTGGATACATAGTCAAATAATAGCATCTTTTGGCTGACAGGTCCGTTATGTAGACTGTTTATACAAGGCCACCTAAGAACACGTGTTGCATAGTCGGACACAAGAATTCTCAGGTATCATACAGTTTGTGACCAAAAGTCGAGAAAAGGGTTACAGAGATCTGGAAGTAGTTAAGGTTAGGAGTATGATACATTAAAATGGGCATTTTCCAATGTATGTAGAAGATACATAGGACAATGCTAACCATAATCATGTTGTGGTTGGGTCCTGAATTGGGGTGCTGGACTTCACTACATATCCCATAAGGATGGGAATCAAGCCATACGTAGTTCTTGAAATACAGTTTGACGTCATATGGGACGAGAGTTTAGGAGATCTTAGTTTAGGGTCATAGAGCTCTTACCATAATAAGGAATACATATTGTATGTTTTATAAACCTGATGTAAATGAAGACTAGGGTTTTCATACTACATTCATGTTTTCATTGGGGGACTTTTCAGCCAAGGGACTGAAAGTGGAATTTGGGGTTATGCCCAAATACTTGGGGTTGGATTCAAGGGATGCTCGAATGTTCCTACGTATCCCATAAGGATGGGAATAAAGCTTCACATAGTACTTGAAATACCCTTTGTACAGATTTGGTTTGTACAAGTGAAGGGTGAAAGGGGACTTTAGTGCAATTATGGTTTGACACAAGATAAAAGGATTTGGCATTGCCATGTATGCACGTAATCTTTAGAATATAACATGATCAGAGATCAATGTAAATAATGATTACCTCTCAGGTGAGAGTGTAAAAGAATGTTGTAGTTTATTATCGTACATAACAAAAAGTGTGAATAGTTTAATGTCATATAGCAAGGAAGATGGTGAACCAATGTAAAAAGTATTGGTTCTGGGGCTACTTCACATATCAACATCATATGAGATGGAGGTGAACCGATGTGAAGAGATTGGTTTTGGTCTTGAACCTCAGGAGGTTCCCTGCATACCCAGCCTAGAAGGAAAGGATCAATGTCCGCGTAGTTCAATTAAAGAATGAATTGGTGATCAAGTTGTTCTTAAGGACAATGAACTAAAAAAATGGTGTCGGGACATACACATGGTTAGCGGCCTAAAGAGGGTGTTATGGTTGAAGTTTACTCTAAGCTCACATGAGTCATACTCGATGTGAGAAACAAGAGGTAGCAACAACCCTAACGATGCACAGTTTAATGTCATGTAGGACATATGAAGGGACTATGCAGTTTAAAGTCTTGCAGTGAGGAATATTGGTGTTGCACAGTTTAGTGTCATGTAGCAGGGAAAAAATATAGTGTAACGTCATGTAGTACAAATATAGGGACACAGTTTAACGTCATGTTGGATGTAAGAGTGTTGTACAGTTTAGCGTCTTGTATCTAAGATGATGAGGACAATACAGTTTAACATCATGTTGGACAAAAGTGGGATTGTGTAGTTTAATGTCATGCAGTAGGGACAAAAGAGGACACATTTTAACATCATGTTGGATGTATTAGGTAATTTTTCACAGTTTAACGTCATGTTGGATGATGGAACAGTTCAACGTCATGTTGGACGATGGTTCCAATAGTTTAAGGTCGTATGCATACACCGGTGATTATGTAGTTTAATGTCTTACAGGATGTAAGGGACTTCTGTATATTTTAGTGTCATGTAGCTAAGATGTCACAGTTTAACATCATGTTGGATGTATAAGGGACTGTGCAATTTAATTTCATGCAGTAAGGACTTAAGAAGGGTTGTATAGTTTAACTTTATATAGCAAGGACGACATAGTTTAACGTCGTGTTGGACGTAAGTGAAAATTGTTTAAGGTCATATTCATGGACTGTGAGATGTATTTGTATTATACAAAATACTTCTTCAGAAATCTGGCCTTGGTTGGAGTAGTGATGAGTTATCCATCCATTGAGATTAAATAATAAGCTCCATTAGAGTAGACATTATGTATTGAATAAGGTCCTTCCAATTTTGGCTCCATCTTGGGAGGTTTTTTTCATGGTATCATTGGAGTTCTGAGAACCAATACCAATTCTCCCTGAATGAATGAACAAAGATGAACTTTTTTATTGAAAGCTCGTGCTATTCGATTTTGATAGACTTCCAAGTGGTGAAAGGTGCACAATCTTTTCTCGTCTAATCATTCCAATTTATCCAATCACTTTTGATATTGTTCATCCGTAGATGACTGATCCTAAATGGCTACCCTAAGTGAGGGCAATTGAACCTCAATGGGAAAGACTGCTTCTGTTCCATATACCAATGAATATGGAGTTGACCGCGTTGCGGTGCGGGTGGTGGTCTGATAAGCCCACAAAGCATGAAAGAGTTTATCAGGCCATGATTTCTTATCTTTATCCACCATATTTTGCAGTATATTTGAAAGATTATTATTGAAGGCTTCTATTTGTCCATTAGCCGCTACATGATATCGAGAGGAATTGTTGGATTTGATGTTGTATTCTTGATACAACTTCCTTACCTCGAATGAATAGAATTTGGTGCCATTGTCCGTCAATATGGTATGGGGGACACCAAATCTGGTAATGATGTTAGACTTGATGAAGCTAAAAATGGTTTTAGAACTAACTTCTTTGAGAGTATTGCCTCTGCTCATTTGGAAAAGAAGTCAGTAGTAGTAAGAATATACTTAAACTGCTTGGATATAGCTGAAGTATAAGGTCCTACTACATCCATTCCCCATGTGGAAAATGGCCACGAGTATTTAGCTGTATGAAGAAAATCTGGGGGTTGATTAGTGAAGTTGGCATGTACTTGGAAAGAATGACACTTCTTTGTGAAAGCAACACAATCTGTATCATTGATGACCAAAGTTATCCAATCCTTCGAATTTGATTAGATAGTCTATGTCCAGACTGGTGGGTACCACAGACTCCTGCATGTACTTCTTTCATGACATCCATTGTCTCTTCACCATCAATGCATTTGAAGAGAATTCCATCAAAACCTCTTTTGTAGAGAATTTTCTCTAGGTGATCTGGGCTATCATAAAAAGTAAAATTGACCACACATCGCCAAATTTGTTCTTTCTCGGCTCTATCAGGTGGAAGTGTTCTATTTTGAAGGTATTCCTTGATAGGTGTCATCCATCATGTAGTATGACCATATGGTTCAAGAATTGGACTAATTTCATTGATTTCCACTGTTCTGGTTTGAACATAAGGTAAAATTGTACGACGGTGGGCAATACTGATTATTGTCTCATCCTGATTTGGATTTTCCAAAGTTGTGGTTGTAGAGACTCGAATATTAACGTACATGGACATTACATTACTTTTGTGGAATACTTAGTACATAACAAAAACACACACATAGGGACCGTAATAGTTTAGTGTCTTTGGAAACTCGAAATATAATCTTCTAATAGTGGTGAAAGATCTTCAACATCTCCCATAAAGATCTTCCCTTTTTTACCTAAAACCTTTCTTTATATCTTGGGGAAAAGAAAACATAAAAGGGTGAGCTCAAATGCTCATTAAGGGTAAACAAAATAAATATCAATCACATCATATTCATAAGAACATAACATTTTTGAAATCTTAACCTGCAAAAGAGATCATAATATCATAACATGGGATAAATCATAATAGTGAAATGTAATCCCAATATTCATAATTTAAAACATGAAACTTTGTGGCATACACACATAATCATAGAGAATCATTTCTTATTAGTCAAGACTCATTGCCAAGACTATCTTAGTGGACAAAGTCCATTTCTGAACCGAGTTCAATCCTCGTTTCAGTCTTGTTTCACTGAATTGGTTTAACCTGCCGTTCCAGCCATGTCTATCTCATGAGATATAAAATCTTTACCCAATGCATTGGAGGGAGATATAGGTCTCACCCATCTCATAATGATACTATTCTTATGTGTGCCACAAAATTATAAACCATACATCATAGCATAACCCATGTAATAAAATGGGATTCTTAAACATCATGACATCATAAAACAATTCATATAAGATAAAGGAATTCATAAAAATAATTTCATCACAACATAATCAAATCAATGTAATAATAGGGATAGAAATAGAACCCTATATTGTCTTAGAGGGAAAATAATTTTGATAAAACACTTGAACTCCATTCTTGAGGAAAATATCCTTTCTACTTTTAAAACATTTTTCCTTTCTTAACATGTCATACAATTTTAAACTAAAAGAAGTTGATTAAAAATAAACTTGAAAACTTGTAAATGAATCTTCTTGAAAATAATGTTTTAAAAATCCATTCATGACGTATAAGTTAAAAAAACATTCTTCTCGTACTTTTGTTAGAAACGTCAAAAAGTACCTCGTACGAAAAACGACAAAAGATTCCTTTCATATCTTTTAATAAAAACTCACCGAAGGGTAAAATTGGATTTAAAAAATTTTATGTGGATGGAAATAATATTACATATTGAGGAAACATGGATGTGGATGATAAAATACACCCCATTAAATACCAAAGTATAAACAATCTCGGATAAAAATGAGATTGTGATATTTCCCTTACCTTAGGTCTGATTTGCTTCGTAAGTGTCTGAACCTCCTGTATAATGATTTAAATAATGTCATTGACTTATTCCAGATTCATACTCATTGTTATGACATCATATATGGTTCACTTATGACTTTATATTACCCGTTCTTTTGTAAATTCCATGTTAAAAAGCATTTTGGGTAAAATCGTTTCATTTGACGTCCGTGTTTTGACTTGTAATTAGTCATATGATTACTTAGATCATGATTACTTAATTACAAAATATAAAAAATGATTTATATATAATATATATTCAGAATATAAATATATATAATATATCAGTAAATGGAAAGAAATACACCGTTCATGGAGACGGTAGGCTGTACGTACGCATGAACGCTGTTTTTGTTTCCTTATTGAGTTGAATGGAATTAAGTAGATGACATACATATATATACACATAAATCCAGTATCATTGTTATGTAATATATTTCATTATTACTTATTATATATACTTTATAATCATTCATGAATGGTTAACATGGAGAATGAATCTCATCGCGTCGTGGAGATGGTAGTCCGTACGTATGCACGAGCGATGATATCGTTCTCATGATCGTGGAATTGTATTGGAGTGTATGTATACTATTTCAGAATCAATATCAATTTACAATAATCATATATAGTTATTATTTACACCATTATACCCATCCAAGTAAGGTGGTGGTGGAAAATAGATTACACCACGGCGTAGAGATGGTATTCCGTACGTACGCACGCGCGGTGATTTCATTTTCTGTGGGATGGATAGATGGTGAAATAGGGTTGTTTCATACTTATAATAACATATAATTATATGAGTTATACTGATTTTATTACTTCATAATGAAACAACCTAAGAAGAAGAAGTGAAAGAATAAATATAAGTTGAAAGAATCGGTAACAGACATTACCTCTTCTTTGAAGCGCCTCTTTGAGTCCTCCTCTTAGGGAACTAAAATTGGTCTTTGAAGAATACCAGGACCTATAGGATGTTTCTAGGGAAGTGGATAAGAGAATTTGGCAGGGTTTTTCCGAGCTTGAAGGCTCAAAGTGGTGAGAGGAAGAGAGGGAGGTGGTGCCCTTTTATAAGGGAGGAGAGGGGCACCTTTGGAATAACTAAAATAATTATTTTATTATAAAGTCATATTCGGTTTTTAATAGCTCCAAATTGAGTCATTTCGAAGATAAGGTGCGTATGGGTCGAAATCCTGTCATCCAATAGAATTTTGACAAGTTTAGTTTACTATTTTAACCTTATCATTTAGTTTTAACTTTAAGTTAGATAATTTTACTTTTACCGTGTCTTTTTGTGTTCTTACACTATAAGGTTAATAAACTTACTATAACAAGCCAAACAAACCCCAAGTTGTATATTATATATATATATATAATCTTATCTAAGTCATTTTGTCGAACCTTAGATTTTTAGGAATAAAATAACAATTAATAATATAATATTTGTTTTAAAAACTAATTTATGTCAATTTTGACACTATTTAGTAATTGGTTTTTTTTAAAATTATAACATAATTATTAGTTAGAAAAAAGTTACTTAAATCAATACTAACATGTCATATTAACCTAGAAAATTAGTTTAATTCATAAAAAGTATCAAATTACATTTATTTGGGTATTTATAACATCAATTATGTCAAGATTTCATTAATAAGATAATTACTGCATCATCGTTGTGTCATAAATAAATTAAATTATTTAATGTCCAAAATTTACAAATAAAATACCATTATGTAGGAAAATTTTTTATCTTTCTAATGAATATTTATAGTCGAATTTATCTTATGTATAACCCTATATTAAAAATTATCTACTTATTAAACTTTGATTTTAACTATTTTAACCCTTCTTTAAATAAATTAATAATAAATGTCCTAATCTAATACAAGTGGGCCTAAATGGTAATATTTTATTCCTAAGGTTGTTTTTGGTCGAATTATACTTATCCAATAGAATTAGGACATGTTTTAGGGTAATAATAAAATCATTTTTACCCTTAATTACCCTATTTACTTTTAACTTTGGTAAAAAAAAGTAAAAAGTTATTATTCACCAAAAATTATTTTCATCTCATTAAACCACATTTTACTTACAGAAATCAACAATGTCTCTCGGATTTTTGAAATTCCATTCACATAAGTGGTAAAATTAAGTTTTATGTAAATTTTCAAATTCTCATAGGAGGTGGGTAAAAGACGGTGAAAAGTACAATAAAATTTTTATATATCTAAAATTATTATAAAATGACTCCAATGAATTACATTGAAATTATATAGGTATTATGTATAAATTTTGACCGAAAATAAATTTAAATAAAATAAATAATTATTTAAATAAAAAGTCCTTTTTTAAATAGTAACCCAGTGTTTTCACTATTCATCAAAAATTGAAAGTTTTCAAAAAAATACCAAAATTTCACCCTAGGATAATTTCGATATTTTGAATCCAAAAATGAAGTCCATTTTTAAAGATAAAATTTATAAAATTTCAAAAAGTGGGTATTACTATTCATAACGGCTAGTTTTTATAACATATCGTTGTTTAGCGAAACTCGGTATTGCGTACAACACACGCTATCGTGGAAGGTCGTGATTGCGTGTAGTGCAAGCCAAGTCAGGGATGCGTGTTTTGCAAGCTCCTTTTAGTGTAGCATACAACACAAGACATTAATGAAATTAAAAATAATATTTTTCATAAATTCTTGGGGTGTTACAGTGGCTATATTATCCAGTGCATCAGCTTGGGCATTTTGTAATCTCGGGATATAAGAAAATGTCGGTTATGAAGGAAATTCTACCATTAACTCTCTGACTTAATCATACAAAGGGATTAGTTATTATTTTATAATTGCATAATCCCCATTGACTTGTTTGATTACCAGGTCTGGATCACCTTTCACTTTTAAGTGATTCACTTGTGCTTGAAGCACCAACTCTAATCTTGCGATGAGAGCTTGATATTCTGCTTCATTATTTGTACTGCCTCCCAACAATGAGAAGGAATAAGGTAGCACTGCCTTTTCCGGGGAAATAAGTACAACTCCTAATCCAAATTTGTTGAATTTAGGATCTTCCATTTTCTTCCCTTTTGGATTTTTGGAAGCACCATCAAAGTACATTTCCCATGTTTGAAGATTACCTTGAATAGAAAAGACTTCCTCATCAGGAAGTTCAGTATCTAAATATGTATCTTCCGTTGAAGGGTGTTCAGTAAGAAAATCAGCCAGAGCTTGACCCTTTATTGCCTTTTGAGACCATACTAGATGTCAAATTGCTGCAAAATAACCGCCCACCTTTCTATATGTCGTGTAAGCATTGGATGACTAAGGATGAATTTGAGTGGGTTATTGCGAGATACCAATTGGACCTCATAATGTTATAGTTAGTGTCTCAATTTTTTGAACAACAAAGATTAATTCTAGGTAGCACTTCTCTATATTTGAATATCGGTTTTCTGCTTCAAGCATAGTCCAACTGAGAGAGTAGAGGCTGTTTTCATTCCCAGCATCATTCTTCTGGGCAAGGAAGGCACCCAATGATCGCTCTAAAGTTGTCACATAAAGAATCAATGGCCTCCCTTAAATAGGTGGCATTAATACCGGTGGACTCAATAGATATTTCTTGATAATATAAAATGCCTCTTGACATTCTTCAGTCCACTAGTAAGTGACTCCCTTCTTCATCAATTTGGTGAAGGGTAAACTTTTTCCTGCTAGATTGGCGATGAAACGCCGAATATAGGCTAATTGTCCTTGAATTCCTCTCAATTATTTCAAATTCCGAGGAGATGACATACCAAGGATTGACTTTGCCTTCTCAAGATCTACTTCAATACCACGATGGCGTACAAAAAAGCCAAGAAATTTTCCTAAGGTTACCCCAAAAGCACATTTTAAGGGGTTCATCTTCAAATTATGTTGCCGAAGTTTGTGGAATATGAATTCTAAATCATCCAAGTGATTAGAACATTGTTTGGACTTAACCACCAAATCTTCCACATAACATTCAACAAATTTCCCTAAAAAGGGTTTAAAGATACGGAGCATGACACGTTGATATGTTGCGCCTGCATTCTTCAGGCCAAAGGGCAATACCCGATAGCAAAACACACCCTGAGGGGCTCTGAAGGCTGTAGATTCTTCATCTTCTAGAGCCATTCGGATTTGATTATAACTGGAATATCTATCCATTAAATAAAGTGCTTCATAGCCATCCATTGTATCAATTAAGAGTTTTATAATCAGAACTAGAAAATCATCCTTAGGAAAATGCCAATAAAGATCTCTGAAATCAATGCAAACTCTAATTTTTCCATTCTTCTTTTTCACCGAGACAATATTATCCAACCATTTAGGATATTGAAATTCTCTGACGAAGTTAGCTTTGATAATCTTATCCACTTCAGCTTCAATTTTGGAATCATAAGTTGGGTGTGTTCTTCTTGCGGCTTGCTTAAATCCTCGATGTTCTTCTAACAAACCCAAATGATGAGTGGAAACATCGGGATCAAGCCCTAGAATTTCTGTATAGTAGCAACCAAATATATCTCGATTTTTCTTTAAAAATGAAATATACATTTCTTTCCCTTCAAGAGTCATGGCTGCACTAATTAAAGTGGGGCGTGGATCTTCTTTTCTACCCAGATTTATTTCTCTGATTTCATCCACAGTGGTAGAGATACCCTCTTCAAATGCTAGAGGAGAATCCCTGAGATCTTACTCTTCTTCTTTAACATGTGCTACTTCTTCTATTTCTACTTGCATAGTAGATGATGAAGCAGAATTTCCATGATCAGGAGAGATGCTAAAATTTGAACATCTTGAAGAAGAGGCTTCCATTTCTGACCCTATCGATGATGAAGGGTATTCCTTGGGTAATAAAGAGTAGATGATGGATTGAGAATCAACATCATCATTCACCTCTAATATTGATATAACTTCTTCTGGACTAGTTGGCGAAGTATAGACTTGCTGGATTTCAGTGGATTAAATGAAGACATATCCATTTGAGCTTTCATCATTTCTTGGTGAATCGCCAATTTCTCCCATGCTGTCTGGCTTGATTGTTGTAATTGACATTATGGAATTTTCCATAATATTATTAAGATTTAGGTCTATCCTATCAATTTGACTGATTGGTAACACATAATATGTACTTACATGTGTGAATGGGTTTACTGGAATCTTTTCCAAACCATATGGAGAATTAACTTTGGTATCCTCCCTTATTGTGGATTTCTCCTTACCCTTCATGTGATAGAATTCTGCCTCAATGTATTGAGATTCACATGTTTTAAAGGGGGATTTATCACCATACAATGTTCCAATTTGACCATCGAAACAATATTTGAGACATTCATGGTATGATGAAGGGATAACTGCATGTTGATGTATCCAAGGTCTTCTAATCAAAACATTGAAGTTTTTATCGTTATCAACAACCATGAAATATGAATTGGATACAAGGTCTCCAAACTGAGTTCTGAGTGTAATCTTGCCCAGTGGTTCTTGTTCATTTTTATCATATCCTTGCAACATCAGAGTAGAAGGAGATAAATCAGATTCTGTGAGGCCCAATCGACGAAGTGTATGAATAGGGATGAGGTTGACTCCTGAACCATTATCAATGAAATATATTCGGATTTTCACACAATTGACCTTTCCAAATAAATACAAAGGTCTGATATGTCCATGCATGACATCATCTTCATCTTCATCTGTAAAAGATATCACTGCATGGAATTCTGCAAGATTATTCTCTACATGATATACTTCAGCTGCAGCAATTTCAGTTTCAAACTCCTGAGGGCTTGACAAAGCCTCAATGAGTGCCTCCCGAAGATCCTTGGATAGATTCAAGGAATCTAGAATTGATAAATTGGCTGGTACTTGGGCCAAATGTTTCAAAACATCATATTTATGATCCAAAGGTCTGCGTTTTCCAACAGGAACATGTGGTTTCGCAGGTTCCTTAGAGGTTGATGCTTTAGAAGTATATGATTCTTGTATCAGGGTAGGAGTTGAAAATACTCCTGGCTTTAGAAGATTAAACCGAATATTTCTATTTACTTGCTAAGAGGAATAAGGTGGAACCTCTAACCGATCCTCCAGAATAACTGTACCAGGACTGGATCTGTTATTGGTGGAAGAATTTTCTTGTTCTTGTTGAGCCTGCTGAAGGGCTCTTCCATGATTTTCTACTACATACATAGTTCTAGCAGGGGTAGAATTAGAGTAGTGGTTTCTGGGATATCCACATCTTCCTCTGTATCCCAGACCTCTGGAACTCCCTCTATTCCCTCTGTTTGATAGACGTAACTCAGGTTCATCAAGATCGAAGTTGTGACTGGCATAAGGATCTGTTAAATGAATCATGTTAATAGAACCAAATATCAACTCTTCATTTGATGAAGAGTCTTCCAGATTAGCTCGTTTAGGCTATACCGTTTGGCGGGGCGGGGCCCATGGCTTTGAAGTAGATGGAATAAAATATGCCAGAGACAAAGACAACTTGGGCTTTGACATGATCTCATCTTCTTCTGATTGTTCCTCTTTCTATGAATTATGTCGTTTCTTTGAGGATTTTCCCTCTGATGAAGAGGGTTTTACTGTGGCATTCATAGCAGAAGACACAATTAGTTTCTTAAATTGTGTTCGTAAAATGGAATGAGTTTGGTTGATCATTTTTCTGACCATACAATCATTATATTTATGTGAATTTTTGTTTTTGACTTCTTTCCACTCGCCTTCTTACTCTGGATTTGTAGCAGTAACACATGCTACATGAGCTGAAGAACCTTTCAATTTGACTTATCCCGAGTCCACCATCTTTTGCAGGTGGTATTTGAAGACAAAACGCTCCTGAATGGGATGCCCCAACATCTGATGAAATGAGAAATAATTGGGAAGGTCTTCATCTCCTTACTTGTTCGGCCTTTTGGGCCTTAGAAATTGAACCAAATTATTTTCCAGAGCCGAAATTAAGTAACCAGGAACTTGTTCATTTCAGAAAGAGTAAACTTTTCTCTTTAGATCCTCAAATTGTTTTCATATTTGATCTCTTTGATAATCTTGACGAAATGACCTCTATTGTTGATGCTCAAGAGGTGGAGCTCTTCAAGAAGATGAAGGCCTTGAAGTAGAAGCAGGTACAGGTTCTTGTTTAAGCATAATTGTGGTAGTCTCTGCTTTACCCATTCTCCTTCCTGGAGCTGATGGAATTATAGGAGATTTATCCTTAGTCTTTATAAGAGAGTCTTCAATCTGTTGAGAAATTTAAGTAAGGTCTCGAAATCCTCCTGTGTATTTCACATAGATCAATGGCGTGCGTAATTCATCACACAGATTTTCCACACAAATTGGCAACAACTCTTCTTGAGGGACTGCTAAACTCAGGGAATATTTTAATCCCTTCTAGCGAGAAATGAAATCTGAAACCCTTTTATTATCCCTTTTCTTAAAATTTGTAAGATCAAAAACTGTTGTCTTTGGAAAAGTTGAGCTGAATTGAAGAAGGAATTGTGGACGAAGATCCTCCCACCCAGTAATTGACCAGGGTTGCAAGCTTGTATACCCGACAAAAGCAGGCTCTTGTAATGACTATACAAAACACCTGAGCTTAACTTCTTCTTATTACTGAGGGGTTCCCATCATAGGATTGCAATAAGAAACAAAATGTGTTATGTTTTTCTCTAGATCTCCCAAACCATTAAAGATTGGGAATGTGGTACTTGAAAATTTTGATGGGGGAGGAATTGTATCTACCCATTCAAGGTAAGCTCTCTTCTCCGATTAAACCGGTGCACTATTTCCTTCCATATCTTCCAACCGAGCTGTTAATGACTCAATGGTAGTCATTAACTTTTGAGAAATATCTAGTTGATCTTGGACCTGTGCAGGTGAAATAACTGGAGCTTGGATAGGTGTGGCGACCAGGACTGCCACTGATGGTAGTATTGCCGATTGTTGTTGTGTATGACCCATAGGATTAGACCTGTGTGGGTGTTCTGGTAAAGGAGGATATTCTTGATCCATCTTAGTAGCTGCAATAAATTCCCTTGACTGACTGACTCCAGCACACTTAGGAGGAAGACTACTTTGAAGTAGTTCTGCATTCAACGTCCTTAATTCCTTCATTTCCACCTCTTTTTGTGCGAATATTTTCTCTAGTGAGAGTGATTGACCTTCTCCATAGAAAGGTTATGTAACCTTATTCTTCTCTTTCACTTTGTTGGACGCCTTTCGGAGAGGGGGAAGTTGGTTATTTAAAGGAATACCCAAATTCTCGGTAAGCCTTTGATTTATTGTATGCACACCTTCTTCATTTGTGTCTGTGTGTACAACTTCTTAAGCAGAAACCTCTTCATCTGATCCATCTGAGTGAGCCTCATATTCTAAAGGATCGGGAATAATGGCATTGATGACATTTATTGATGTGTAACTCATTTCATCTCTCCTATCAGCATTTCTGCGATGTTGTCTTCTTCCATGTCCCTGATGAGACACTGCCTTCTGTTGAGTTGATCCATCAGGAACTTCTTGACGAACCTTAATTTAGAGGTAATATCTAAATAATTCGGCTCTTCGTTCCTCTTGGGGATTCTTCCCTAATCGAGAAAAGATTGACTTTCTCTAAGGAAGAGATTGAGGATTTGAAAAAGTCCCCAGTCCGATGGACTGGGGCTGTTCCTTCTGTTCCTGCTCAACTCCTCGAATCCTATTTGTTGATTCCAAGGGTTGAGCCAAAAGAGTCCCCAGTCTGGAAAGCTAGTATAATGCCCCAGCCTTAAACCTTACTTAATCTTGAGTTATTACACGATTACACATTGAGGATCTTTTCAGGTTTAGAGTTTTAGAGAATTAGATCATAAAACTTGCATTACATTCCACATATAAACAAAGTGGTTACATAAATATAGTATTCTTCATTCCCATCAAAGGAAACATATTTAAAATAAAACATGGATAATTTCTTGACACTTCCTTGACACTATCATCATATCATGTACCTTTCCCTTGACCTGTGAAAAACATTTCAAAAAAAAACTTGGGATGAGTATAAAAAGCTCAGTATGGGTTATAAAAAAACATGGAAAGGAAACATGAGTTCATATATACATAAGAATGAAATCATATTTTACCCATAAAACATAGGCACTTTAACATACCTCATAAAATCATGAATAAATCATAGAAATCATAAGACATAAAGGTAACTTGAGGCATTCATAACATTCTTACGTAGGGAGTAACCCTCTTGGTTACGTTTGGAATACCCATCACAGTATATTCCCTAAAATCTCTTCGGAGAAACCTTAACGTTTCACTCCTTCGCGTTACCCAATTCATTGGAGAGCTATAACGGGCTCACCCGCCCTTAGTTTATCACGGAACCACCCGTCCTCATAATAATGCCCAAGAACCATAACATAATCATATCACATAAAACATGCATAAAGGAAACATAAAATTTCCACATTTCAATCACGAGATATCAATACAACACATTGATATAAAAACATTATGAAAACCATTTTCAATCCTAAAATAAAATAAAAGTAAAACATGGTATTTATTTTTCTTTTAAAAAGAAGGTTTGGCTTGTAGAGGAAGCCGAAACTCAAATAACGGTCACGACGGCGGAGAAGTCGTTGTCGCCGCATACGTACGGAAAAAACATTCCCTTTTGTCATTTAGTAAATGCTTCATATAAAAAATATTCCTTTGGAATAAACGTAAAAGTCAAAGGGTTTTATACACCGTATAAAATAAAGTTGTGTATAAAATAAAATATGCCTCAACGAAAGGAGATTGAGACGAAGTCCCATACCTCGTATCCGACTTGACCCGACCGTTCTTTAATCTCCTGAATAATAAACTTGAGTTAATCTCTACTTGCTTATGAATCTTTTTCAAGTTCATTATTCCTTTTATACCATGTTATGAACAGCATGTAATCAGTTAAGTTAATAATGTTCATTTTGTCGGTATTTGGTTCTTAAGCCAAAAATAGACTTCTTACACTTACATGTTGTTAATTTGGTCAAAGGTTCATTATATCCAGAATGATATTAATGATTTGGATAACATATATATCATATATATTCATCATATACATGTATTTATAATATTACATCACATTTAGAGGTAAGAAATGAAATGCACCATTCATGGAGACGGTAAGCCGTACGTACGCATGAACGCTACTTCCATTTCTATTTCGTATTTCTGGAATGGAATCATAATGATATAAGAGTATATTGTAATTCCAGTATAATAACATATATAATATCATAGTTCCATCCTTTATATGTCCCACATATGGTATTTAACGAATCAAATCACTTTCAGGGGGCGGTAGTCCGCACTTCCTAAAATGAAGATATCGTGTTTACCCATAATGGAAACCATAAAGGTATGCCCAAAATGAAAAAAATAGCAGCTTAAGGAAACCATAAACATATTATATATCAAATATAAAAATAGTGACATCATAATGGCCACCTTTGAAGGTGTTAAATGAGTATTGAACAATCATCGTTTCGGGAGGCAGAATTTCACCATCCACGGAAACCGTATGTTCTTTAACCATTTGATGTAGTTGTGTGAGTGTGTAGCTCAAATATATCTTATAACAACATCCTAGTATATTGAAGATACTGGTGTTGTTACAAAAGAAGTAAATAAAAAGTGTTTAGGGGGTTGGAGAATCAAAATAAAACAAATGAACATGAGAGAATGAATTACCTTAAAAAGTGTAACTCCTTTTGATTTGAGCCAAAAGGATTCCTTTGAAAGGATTATGCCCAAAAGTAATCCTATAGGATGAGGATAGGGATGTGGAGAGAGTAAATGGGCAGGGTTTGGCAGAGCCAAAGGCTTGAGTAGTGTGTGAAATGAGGTAGAGGTGGGGGCGTTTTATAAGAGGAGAGGAGGGGCACTTTTGGAAAGTAAAGAAATATTACTTTATTTGAAAATGTGTTTCGGTTTCAAAAGGTCCCACATTGATATAATTCGTGGATAAGGTGATAAGGGTTCGAAATCCACTCATCCAATTGGTTTTTTCCATGTTTAGTTCATAGATGTTACATTATCTTTCCATTTTATTTAAATCGTCAAATAATGATGTCATGGCTGCATCATTATTATGTCATAAATAATTTGATTTATTTAATGTCTAAAAATCATAACAAAAATACTATGATGTAGGAAATCTTTTTAGCTTTCCAATTACTATTTATAATCAAATATCTGATCTTTATAACCCCATGTAAAAATTGTTTTCGTAAAACATATTATGTTTGTGTCATTTTTACTTTTACATTAAATAAAAAGTTATTTATGTCATTTCCCAACCAAAATGTCCCCATGGGGTCCCCAAGTTGACCCATGGCTTGTCTTGGTCATCCATGACACAACCAATAAGGTTGGGACATGTGTCTAGGTCATTTTATATTATTAAAGCATTATTTATACCTTAAACTACACTAATTACCACTAATCGCGATTAAAAACTTAATAAGTTACTATTCACCAAAAAATTATTTTAATCTCATTGAACCACATTTTACTTCTTAATGACAACTATGTATGTCGGATTTTCAAAATTCAATACACATTAGTGGTAAACTTTTATTTAACTGAAAAATCAGTTTTCTTGATTACCACTTAGTGGTTTCACTATTCATCAAAAATTGAAGTTTTTCAGAAAATTACCAAAAATTCACCCTAAGATATATTTGATATTCCGAATTCAAAAATGAAGTCTATTTTACAAAATTCAAATCATATAAGTCACATTAATTAATTTAATAATTAATTCCCGCTGCCAGAGCAAAAAGCGTGTTTTTACAAAACAATAAGTATCAAAAGATTGACACCAGTTTAAGTATAATTTCAAAGTGAAATTGATTCCAATGACCACCATTGGATAAAATGGTAAAAATATATTCTAATTTCACTTCAAAACCAATTCAAAGCATAATCTAATCATATAAATAAATTAGATTAAAAAGCAGTTTTGATGTAAAATGCAGTATTTTTCACTATTCATTAAAAAAATGAACATTGTCAGAAAAATACCAAAAATTCACACAAGGTAAATTTTGATATCCCAATCATAAATAATAAGTTTATTTTGACAAACATAGTTTATAAAATTTTCAAAATATAGATTCAAAAATGGTTTGCCATCAAAAGGCAGTAAAACAATCTTTTAAGAATATTAGTGTATTCCATGCATAAGATTGTATTTATTTTCATTTTAAGCCTCTATAACACTATCGTAATCATTAATAGACATAGATAAAAATATCTATTATTCATTACTTACTTGGGATGTTACATCCTTCACCCCTTTAGAAAATTGCGTCCCCACAATTTATTTACTTATCGAATAAATGGGGGTACTTATCCCTCATTGCATTTTCAGATTCCCATGTTGCCTCTTCAATCATGTGGTTTTTCCACAAAACCTTTACCTGGTGAATCACCTTATTTCGTAACACTTGCTCCCTGTGGTCAAGAATCTGGACCGGTTGTTCCTCATAAGATAGGTTCTCTTCCAGCTGAACTACCTCTGGACTCAAAACATGAGATGGATCTGGCATATACTTTCTCAACATAGAAATGTGAAAAACATTGTGTACCTGAGATAAACTCGGAGGTAAAGCCACTCGGTATGCAACTGATCCAACTCTCTCCAGAATTTCGTATGGTCCAATGAACCTTGGACTCAACTTTCCTTTCTTACCAAATCTCATCACACTTTTCCAAGGAGAAACCTTGAGAAAAACATGATCACCTACCTCGAAAGATAGATCCTTCTTCCGGTTATCCGCATAACTCTTCTGCCTGCTCTGAGCTATTCTCATGTGTTTCTGAATCAGCTGAACTTTTTCTACCATCTCTTCTACCAATTCTGGTCCCATCAACTTCCTTTCACCCACTTCATCCCAGAAAGCTGGAGTTCGACACTGCTTCCCATATAATGCCTGAAATGGTGCCATCTGTATACTGGAATGGAAACTGTTATTATATGAAAATTAAACCAAAGAAAGATGTTGGTCCCAACTTCCCTGATAATCCATAGAACAAGCTCGTAGCATATCCTCCAATGTCTGAATTGTTCATTCTGACTGCCCATCTGATTGAGGATGAAAAGCTGTACTAAAATTTAATTCAGTACCCAACGACTTCTGAAGGCCTTTCCAAAAGTTAGAAGTAAACCTGGGATCACGATCCGATACAATGGAGAGAGGAACTCCATGTAACCTGACTATCTCTTTAAGATACAAACGGGAAAGTTGATCAAGAGAGAAAGTATCTCGTATAGCAAGGAAATGAGAAGATTTGGTCAAGCGATCAACAATAACCCAGATTGCATTATTACCTCGAGATGTCTTTGGTAATCCAACAACAAAGTCTATGGATATATTCTCCCATTTCCACTCTGGCACTAGTAAAGGCTAAAGCATCCCTTTCGGTAACTGCCTCTCTGCTTTAACCTGCTGACAAGTCAAACACTTCACAGTAAAATCAGCAATATCTCTTTTCATTCCATCCCACCAGTAATACTCCCGCAGATCTCTATACATCTTAGTACTGCCCAGATGAACTGAAAACGGAGAACTATGAGCTTCACATAACAACTCTCTCTTCAACTGTGAATCACAAGGCACACACAATCTCTTCCCAAATCTCAAAACGCAATCATTATCAATGTTGAATTCAGGCAACTTACCTTTCTGAACCAGCTCTACCTTTTCCTGCAACTCACTGTCTTGCTTCTGTGCTTTCTTGATTCTATCTGATAGAGAAGATCTCATTGATACCTGAAACAAAACATAAGGACTTCCTGTACCAACAACTTCTATGCCAAAGTTCATCAAATCGTTAACCAAAGGATCACGTTCCAACCGCAACATTGTTAATGAAGCATTACTTTTTCGACTCAAAGCATCAACCACTTTATTTTCTTTTCCCGGATGGTAATGAATTGTACAATCATAATCCTTGATTAATTCCAGCCATCTCCTTTGTCTCATGTTTAACTCTTTCAGAGTGAATATATACTTTAAACTTTTGTGGTCGGTATATATTTCACACTTTACTCCATACAAATGATGCCTCCAAATTTTTAAAGCAAAAACAACAGCAGCTAGTTCCAAATCATGTGTAGGGTAATTTACCTCATGAGTTTTCAACTGTCGTGAAGCATAAGCAATTACCTAATCATTCTGCATTAGGACGCAACCAAGTCCTTTCAATGAAGCATCAATATATATAACAAACTCACCATTCCTGGAAGGTAGTGCCAAAACTGGAGCATTCACCAATCTTCTTTTCAATTCCTGAAAACAATCATCACATTCTTTTGTCCAGATAAACTTAACACCCTTCCAAGTTATCTTAGTCATTGGACTAGATAACTGTGAAAAATTTCTAACAAACCTTCGGTAATAGCCCGCCAAACCAAGGAAGCTACGAATCTCGGTTACATTTGTGGGTCTTGGCCATTCTTCCACAACTTTTGTTTTTGGAGGATCAACAGTTATTCCATCTTTAGAAACAATGTGACCAAGGAAAGAAATTTGTTGCAACCAAAACTCACACTTGCTGAATTTCCCATACAATTTATTTTCTTTTAAGGTTTGCAAGATAACCCTTAAATGTTTTTCATGCTCCTCTTTACTTTTATAAAACAACAAAATATCATCAATGAAAACCACCACAAACTTATCCAAGAACTCATGAAAAATTCTATTCATTAAGTCCATGAATACAGCAGGTGCATTGGTTAGCCCAAAAGGCATTACTACAAATTCATAATGGCCATATCTCATACGGAACGCGGTCTTCAGAATATCTGCCTCCTTTACCTTCAGCTGATGGTACCCCGATCTCAAGTCAATCTTTGAAAAAAACTGAGCTCCCTGGAGCTGATCAAACAAATCATCGATATGAGGCAAAGGATATTTGTTCTTAACAGTGATATTATTCAAGGCTCTATAATCAATCCAAAGTCTCATAGAACCATCTTTCTTTTTAACAAATAAAACAGGAGCACCCCATGGTGATGTGCTAGGTCTAATGAAACCTTTCTCTAATAAATCTTGGAATTGCTCCTTCAACTCTAAAAGTTCAATTTGTGCCATTCGATAAGGGGGTTTTGAAATTGGATTAGCATCAGGAACTAAGTCAACAGTAAACTCAACTTCCCGATCTGGTATTATTCCAGGCAACTCATTAGTAAAAACATCAGGATACTCATTTACCACTGGCACATCATTAATCTGAATAGTTCCTTTATTTTCAACGACGTGTGCAAGGTAACATTCATTTCCATCTTTTACAAGTTTCTCGGCCTCTTGATATGTTATAAAAATTAAGGGTTCATTCTTGTAAACAAACTGAAAGTCTTTCTGAAAAGAAACTTCTTTAGCTCTACAGTCAATCTTAGCATGATAAATAGAGAGCCAATCCATACCCAGGATAACATCAAACTCTACTAGAGGTGGAACAATAAGGTTTGCAAGTAGGTTCTTTCCACAGATAAGGATAGGAAGATTCTTATAAATTCTTTTTGCCTCAACATTTCCCCCAGGTGTTTTTACCAAAAGTTCAGGAGTCATTTCTTGAGATGGTATTCCCATTTTACTAGAAAAGGTTTCAGAGATGAAAGAATGTGTAGACCCCGAATCAAACAACACACTGGCATAATCTGAGAAAACAAACAAAGTACCTGATACAACTTCATTTGATGGCCCGACATCTGCTGAAGTAGTTGCAAAGGATTTCACCACCCCTTTCTGCTTGTAGTCTAACTGCTTCCCATCACTCAAGCTCCTTGTCGGACACTCGTTTGCATAGTGACCCATCTCATTGCACTTATAACATTTCACTAACTGTAAATCAAATTTGTTCTTACCTTCACCTTTATCCTTTTTAGTGCAATCACGAGCCTTATGTCCCATATTACCACATCGGTAGCACTTCCCAGAATTCAGAAGACATTCCCCAGCATGCCTTTTGCCACATTTATCACAAACAGGAAACTTAGTTCTCTTACCATCAGACTTTTTTGAAGAATTCTTACCTTTCTCCTGCCACCTCAGTCTCTTCTTCTGCTGGTTGTTATAGAAAACTTGGTCATCGGCAAACTCCATTTCCACCTTCTCAGCACATCGAACAAGATTTTCATAACTTTTAAACTCACGAGAAGCTAATGCCTTTCGATACTTTGGCTTTAATCCTGAGTAGAAACGATTGATTTTACTATCAAGGTCTCGGATAAAATTTGGAGCATACCTTGCCAATCGAGTGAACCTTTCTTCATAGGCAGCCACTGAGTCTTCCTCTTGCCTCAATTCCAAGAATTGCTTTTCCATCCTAAGTCGAACAGCCTTAGGAAAATACTTCTCAAGAAACATACCTTTGAATTCATCCCAGTCAAAAGCATCAATCTCATCGGAATCCCTGATATTTTTAACCATAGACCACCACTGATCTGCTTCACCCTCCAAACGGTAAATAGCAAGACTAAACTTTTGATTATCTGAACACCCCATTACATCAAAAATCTTCTCCAGTGCTTTAATCCACCCTTCAGCTAGCACAGGGTCAGATGATCCTCTGAATGATGGTGGATGTTGCCTCATGAAATGTTCCACCACTGACATGTTCCTCTGCGGTTGATCTGGCTGATCTCGTGCATGGATACCACCGCCATTTATCGCTTGAGTCAACTGCGCCATTACAGCAACAAACTGTTCAGTTCCAATTCCGGTCATTTCTGGATGCTGATTCGGAAGGTTATTTCCTTCTGTATGCCTTCCTAGCACTGCTTCCCTGTTTCCTCTACGGAAAACCATTCTGAACAAACATGTCTTAGATGAAGCATCATGGTAATCTTTAAATGCTATATCATTTCGAAAAAAAATATTTTTGGATAATCATTTAATAGAATGCTAACTCCTAAAGTTATCTAAACCGGCATTTGATACCAACTATAAGGCCCTAGCCTTAAACCTTACTTAATCTTGAGTTATTACAAGATTACACATTGAGGATCTTTTTAGGTTTAGATTTTTAGAGAATTAGATCATAAAACTTGCATTACATTCCACATATAAACAAAGTGGTTACATAAAGATAGTATTATTCATTCCCATCAATGGAAACATATTTAAAATAAAACATAGCTTATTTCTTGACACTTCCTTGACACTATCATCATATCATGTACCTTTCCCTTGACCTATGAAAAACATTTCAAAAAAAAACTTGGGATGAGCATAAAAAGCTCAGTATGGGTTATAAAAAAAACATGGAAAGGAAACATGAGTTCATATATACATAAGAATGAAATCATACTTTACCCATAAAACATAGGCACTTTAACATACCTCATAAAATCATGAATAAATCATAGAAATCATAAGACATAAAGGTAACTTGAGGCATTCATAACATTCTTACGTAGGGAGTAACCCTCTTGGTTACGTTTGGAATACCCATCACAGTATATTCCCTAAAATATCTTCGGATAAACCTTAACGTTTCACTCCTTCGCGTTACCCAA
Organism: Viscum album; assembly: GCA_963277665.1. Taxonomy (NCBI): domain Eukaryota; kingdom Viridiplantae; phylum Streptophyta; class Magnoliopsida; order Santalales; family Viscaceae; genus Viscum; species Viscum album. The sequence goes on along the minus strand of OY728155.1, from coordinate 600,177,274 downwards.
TGCATTGGAGAGCTATAACGGGCTCACCCGCCCTTAGTTTATCACGGAACCACCCGTCTTCATAATAATGCCCAAGAACCATAACATAATCATATCACATAAAACATGCATAAAGGAAACATAAAATTTCCACATTTCAATCATGAGATATCAATACAACACATTGATATAAAAACATTATGAAAACCATTTTCAATACTAAAATAAAAGAAAAGTAAAACATGGAATTTATTTTTCTTTTAAAAAGAAGGTATGGCTTGTAGAGGAAGCCGAAACTCAAATAACGGTCACGACGGCGAAGAAGTCATTGTCGCCGCATACGTACGACAAAAACATTCCCTTTTGTCGTTTAGTAAACGCTTCGTATAAAAAATATTCCTTTTGAATAAACATAAAAGTCAAAGGGGTTTATACACCGTATAAAATAAAGTTGTGTATAAAATAAAATATGCCTCAACGAAAGGAGATTGAGATGAAGTCCCATACCTCGTATCCGACTTGACCCGACCATTCTTTAATCTCCTGAATAATAAACTTGAGTTAATCTCTACTTGCTTATGAATATTTTTCAAGTTCATTATTCCTTTTATACCATGTTATGAACAGCATGTAATCAGTTAAGTTAATAATGTTCATTTTGTCGGTATTTGGTTCTTAAGTCAAAAATAGACTTCTTACACTTACATGTTGTTAATTTGGTCAAAGGTTCATTATATACAGAATGATATTAATGATTTGGATAACATATATATCATATATATTCATCATATACATGTATTTATAATATTACATCACATTTAGAGGTAAGAAATGAAATGCACCGTTCATGGAGACGGTAAGCCGTACGTACGCATGAACGCTACTTCCATTTCTATTTCGTATTTCTGGAATGGAATCATAATGATATAAGAGTATATTGTAATTCCAGTATAATAACATATATAATATCATAGTTCCATCCTTTATATGTCCCACATATGTTATTTAACGAATCAAATCACTTTCAGGGGGCAGTAGTTCGCACTTCCTAAAATGAAGATATCGTGTTTACCCATAATGGAAACCATAAAGGTATGCCCAAAATGAAAACAAAAAAGCAGCTTAATGAAACCATAAACATATTATATATCAAATATAAAAATAGTGACATCATAATGGCCACCTTTGAAGGTGTTAAATGAGTATTGAACAATCATCATTTCGGGAGGCAGAATTTCTCCATCCACGGAAACCGTATGTTCTTTAACCATTTGATGTAGTTGTGTGAGTGTGTAGCTCAAATATATCTTATAAAAACATCCTAGTATATTGAATATACTGGTGTTGTTACAAAAGAACTAAATAAAAAGAGTTTAGGGGGTTGGAGGAGCAAAATAAAACAAATGAACATGAGAGAATGAATTACCTTAAAAAGTGTAACTCCTTTTGATTTGAGCCTAAAGGCTTCCTTTGAAAGGATTCTTCCGAAAGGGAATCCTCTAGGATGAGGAGAGGGATGTGGAGAGAGTAAATGGGCAGGGGTTGGCAGAGCCAAAGGCTTGAGTAGTGTGTGAAATGAGGTAGAGGTGGGGGCCTTTTATAAGAGGAGAGGAGGGGCACTTTTGGAAAGTAAAGAAATATTACTTTATTTGAAAATGTGTTTCGGTTTCAAAAGGTCCCACATTGATATAATTCGTGGATAAGGTGATAAGGGTTAAAAATCCACTCATCCAATTGGTTTTGGCCATGTGTAGTTCATAGATTTTACATTATCTTTCCATTTTATTTAAATCGTCAAATAATGATGTCATCGCTGCATCATTGTTATGTCATAAATAATTTAATTTATTTAATGTCTAAAAATCATAAAAAAAATACTATGATGTAGGAAATCGTTTTAGATTTCCAATGACTATTTATAATCAAATATCTGATCTTTATAACCCCATGTAAAAATTGTTTTCGTAAAACATATTATGTTTGTGTCATTTTTACTTTTACATTAAATAAAAAGTTATTTATGTCATTTCCCAACCAAAATGTCCCCATGGGGTCCCCAAGTTGACCCATGGATTGTCTCGGTCGGCCATGACACAACCAATAAGGTTGGGACATGTGTCTAGGTCATTTCATATTATTAAAGCATTATTTATACCTTAAACTACACTAATTACCACTAATCACGATTAAAAACTTAATAAGTTACTATTCACCAAAAAATTATTTTAATCACATTGAACCAAATTTTACTTCTTAATGACAACTATGTATGTCGGATTTTCAAAATTCAATACACATTAGTGGTAAACTTTTATTTAACTGAAAAATCAGTTTTCTTGATTACCACTTAGTGGTTTCATTATTCATCAAAAATTGAAGTTTTTCAGAAAATTACCAAAAATTCACCCTAAGCTATATTTGATATTCCAAATTCAAAAATGAAGTCTATTTTACAAAATTCAAATCATATAAGTCACATTAATTAATTTAATAATTAATTCCTGCTGCCAGAGCAAAAAGCGTGTTTTTACAAAACAATAAGTATCAAAAGATTGACACCAGTTTAAGTCTAATTTCAAAGTGAAATTGATTCCAATGACCACCATTGGATAAAATGTTAAAAATATATTCTAATTTCACTTCAAAACCAATTCAAATCATAATCTAATCATATAAATAAATTAGATTAAAAAGCAGTTTTGATGTAAAATGCAGTATTTTTCACTATTCATTAAAAAATGAACATTGTCAGAAAAATACCAAAAATTCACACAAGGTAAATTTTGATGTCCCAATCATAAAGAAGAAGTTTATTTTGACAAACATAGTTTATAAAATTGTGAAAATATAGATTCAAAAATGGTTTGCCATCAAAAGGCAGTAAAACAATCTTTTAAGAATATAAGTGTATTCCATGCATAAGATTGTATTTATTTTCATTTTAAGCCTCTATAACACTATCTTAATCATTAATAGACATAGATAAAAATATCTATTATTCATTACTTACTTGGGATGTTACATCTAGGGTGGCTCTTGAGTTGCTATATCTAATACATCCTTGAAATCTCTCCTGATCTTGTAGACTTTAGTCTGGAAATTGGCTGGATGCATTAACCAACATCCACTCAAATCACCTGGTTCAAATGACCATTGGATGATTTCTGAAACTTCTGTCACTTGATGATGTGCCCGCTCTAAATGAGAAGTCTGCTCGATATTCTCGTTTTCCCGATGAAAGAGTAATTCAAAAACTTGTTCTCTGTATTCCTGATTTTGAGAAGAACTAGTTGAGGCATGTTCTTGAGTGAGCCTTTGATTGAAAAAAAAACCAATTGGATGTGGCTAGCCCTGGGCAATAACATTGCATGAGACCACTTTCAGTGGGCTTTGTTGACTGGAGAGTATAGTGAAATTTAGTGCTCCATGAACACCCCACCCCTACTATGAATACCATATGGGGCATTGGAAATTAACTGGCGCAACCTTCTTAGTGCGCCAAGGCATGAACGATGAAGGGCTCTCTACTGCTTTTCATCCTTCGGATATCAAGAAACTGAGAGAGAGGCCAAATCAATTTAGCGTTGTAACCCTTCTATTATCTTAACATGATTTTCATATTAATCATAAGATAATATTTTATTTTTCAATTGACAAATAGTTTTCCACATGTTGAGATGAATATCGTGAATACAATCTTCCGTCAACATCTCCGGAATGTCATACTGAGAGTCAGCCAAAGGCCAAAACATGACTGGTACTTCACCTTTATTCAGTTGTTTTCTCATATTCAGTACTTCCTCTTTATCGTTCAATAAATATTCTTCTACCTAATTAGACCAAAGATGGTGCTTCATTATTGCTTAATCAGATTCAACATTATTGGTAGAGAATTCATTTACCAAATTAGAAGATGCAAGACTCAGGGGTGGTACGGAGAATAACCTACACCTTGGGCTATCTTCTGGTTGGCAAAGTATTTCACCTGCTAGCAGTGAAGCATCAGACATGTCTGGCTTCACATTATCAAGTGCCTCAAGATAAGCGGGATTTCTCGTCACTACATTCTCCATTGAAGCATTTTCCAGGCAATGTTGCAGAGAGGACTTTCACAGCTAGATTCATCATCATGGGGAGGACCACCATGTTGGGTTACAGCAAAAGATGAAACCTTTTTCTCCTTAGTCTTCTGGCCACGTAAAGGGTTATCATGGATCTCATCTGAATATGATACTTCGAGATCGACTGAACTGTCATGAAGAAAGCCTTAATGAGGAAGTGTCTGATGCAGACCTTTGGAATTAATGTTCCCACTATTGGGAACTGAGAGAGTATAATCTTGAGTTGCAACAGATAATTGTCTGAGTGCATCAAGAACTCCAGCATCAAGTAAGGCCTTATTACAGATTGGCCCTTGATTTGTTGAATGTGTTGGATGGGTCTTTTTCTTAGACGTATTCTTACTCACTTTGGGAACCACTTGTTGAAGAAAGTGGTTATTATGAGCAGGTGTATGTTCCTGGTCAGAAGAAATAGTCAGGTTAGGCTGATTATCTCCACTAAAATCAGGTGTATGTGCCTGACTTGATTGTCTGTATGATATGGGGGAGTATGCCCCAAAACCCTCTTGGACTGGAACAGAGGTGTGTGTCTATTCCAGAGTGAACTGTTGATGTGTCACTCCACTAGTAGGGATAGATTTTCATTTCTTTCAATGTGATGCTATTGAAGTTGTTATAATATCATGGAAGGCATCTAGAATATGATCAGGGATCTGCTTCTTCTCCTTCACCATCGTTAGAATGTTCTTGGTGACTTCAGCTGTTGGAACGGGAATATACATCCATTCCGTGCTTGGAGTAGGTGTGTGTTCCTGCTCCTGTCCTCCTTTTCCTGTCAGTGAGTTCTGAAAGTACTTATGTGTGGGGGCAGAGAATTGAGTCTGCCTCCTATTTTTCATTGGGGCTTTCCAATTGACTTCTCCTGGTGCTACCAAACGAGACTGTTGGTAGGCTTGATCAATACTAGTAGGTGTATGTGTCTGTTGATTACACTCCACCGAACGTGGTTGATGAACTTCCTTTAATACTGGTAGATGAGACTGTTGGCATGATTGATGAGTGTAAGCAGGTGTATGTGCATGTTTACCAGTTGTCAACACATTGGGTTGGCGGGCTTCATCGTATGTAATCAGACGAGCCTGTTGACTAGATGATTATTTATAAACAGGTGTATGTCCCTATCAATAATACTCCACTGGAATTTCCTGGTGGAATTGGCGTGTTGTTGCCAGACGAGTCTGCTGGGTAGTAACATCAGGACGGACGGGTGTATGTGCCTACTCGTTTCTTGCCACCAAGTTAGGTTGGTGGATATCTCCGGAGATGGTAGAGATAAGAACCTACTCAATTTTGATTGGTCGTCGCCTCTGGTGGTTCGTCTTGCCTGCTCAGGTTTGAGGAACCCAAGCTGAATGTCGGGAGACGACACCCTCATCATGTTGAGGGTGCACTGTCGCAAAAGTCTGGTAGAGATTGTTGGTGGGAGCCCTCTATAAGGACTCATATTTCCTTGAATTATGGCCTTGAGTGACCTTCTCATTCACCTACTTAGAATATGGGAGGGAATGGTGATTGCGTTCTGGGGATAACGACCCTAAAATGTTGGAGATGGTGGTTGCCACCACCTGCTTCTTGATCACTGGTCGTCGCTGTCTAGAGGACCAGAGAGAATTATTGTCTGGGAGGGCTTGTCGAGCAGCCTCCAGAGTTGGAATGGTACAGTGTCAACAGTATTCCTTAACCAGTGAATTTGATACCCAACTTTGAAGACGCTGAGTAGGTAATGTCGCCCTCAGAGCGGACGATGATCCAGTAGGAGTAGCAGCAGAGGTATTCACAAAAGAGGCATTCATAGGTGTGAACTTAAGAGAATCCATTTTTGTAACGCAGAAGATCATGGAAAAGAGAGTTCCTATTTGATAAAACAGACATAATCAAGATAATCTCGACCACTACATCTTTTGTATGAGAACATATGTTATTGATTGTTTTGTTGTCCCTCTCATTGAGTTTAAATAGAGGCCTAATAAATAAGTAAAACATCATTTTAACTTGGTTAAGGATTCACGTCGAGTTCACCATTTTTGGTTTCCTCTGGAAATGGGGATGACCTTGTTTGTTTAAGGTTCAAACATTCCCATTGGTTTATAACGGGTTTATTCATAGAACCGGAAACATCCAATGATTCTATATCCATTTGGACCTGCATTCCAAAGTTAGGTGCTCATTAGTTATGGACCGATGAGGCTTAATAATTTTCATTGGTAGAGAGGATGGGAGGTCAGACTCATCACACCTTTTTTAGGGGAATTATTGTCTACTCTGGGACTCTATTTATAGATTTAAGTTATGTCCGTGAATCCTTATTACACTACCAAGTATGAAAATGATCTTTCCTTAAGATCAGACAATCAATGATTAATATGTATGAGATTTAGAGAATCTTTTAGGTTTATTTGAGGTTCTTCATCGATATAGAATCATCTGTTTTTGTTAGAGATTATTAGACAATGGTATCCTTCAAAACATTATATAAATATCTCTTGGTCATTATGATAACCATACTGGTTTTAAAGCTACTCAGTGGGGCACTTGAAGTTTATTGTCGTTCAGAAGGACATGGGGTATTTCACAGTTGGGATCGTACCCACAGATGGGATACCTACGTATCCTTGTTAGAAAAGGAATCAGAACCCACATGGTTTGGGAATTAAGATATAGTTTAACATCATATGGGATGGATGATAATTAATGGGTGATGGGCTTGAACCTCAGAAAGGCTTCCTACGTACTCTACTTTTAAGGTAGAGATCAAATTCCACGTAGTTCGGTTGGGAATTTTGGGGCTTACGTATGATTAACGACTCAAATAGATGTGTCGTTGTTACTTTTAAACTCTAAGCTCATGTGAGTCATGCTCAGTGTGAGAAACAAGAGGTATCAGTAAACCTGACAATTTGTGCCACGAAAGATGCAGTCACAAGGAATGATATGGGGCTTATGTATGTATGATTGCCCAAAATAGATAAAGATTAGGACTTACTTTAGAGAAGAATCCTAGGAACAAGGTCCATAAAGGTATATGTGCTTTATAGATATTTGGATGCTCTAACATGGGGCTTACTACTTAGAAGGATTCCCAAATTAAGAGGGGACTTGTGATTGGGTTTTATTCATGAGAATGAAGCCCAAATAAAAAGAAGTTAAGACTGGTTAAGATAAATTATGACTAGGGATTATTCATGAGAATGAGGCCCAGGTTAAGGGATTTGAGAACTTGGGCTTACTCTTGAGAAGGAGGCCCATGTTTAAGGTAATTTTAGGATTGGGGCTTACTCCTAAAAAAGAGCCCTAGGTTAGGGAATTATGATTGGGACTTACTCCTGAGAAGGAGGCCCAAAATTAAGGAACTTGAAGACTAGGGCTTACTCCTGAAGAGGATTCCCATATTTTGGAACTTGGGGCTTACTCCTAAAAAGGATGCCCAAATTAGGGAACTTGGACTGGGGCTTACTCTTGCAAAGGAGGCCCAGGTTAGGAAATTATGACTAGGGCTTATTTCTGAAAAGGAGGCCTAGGTTAGGGAATTATGATTGGGACTTACTCCTGAGAAGGAGGCCCATGAATAGATGACTTGGGGCTTACTTCTAAAGAGGATGCCCATGAATAGTCTTGTCATTTTAAAGGATGTGGTTGAATGAATTAAAACTCTAACCGTAGTAACATAAAGATATGTAAATCACTAGGTTTTGAGAGATGATCCACATAATTCCTTTCAGATAAGGAATCCAATCAAAGAATCATGCCATAAATGGCTTTGAAGAGGATTCTGAAGGCTAAATCTTGAAGAGGATAGGTGGATTTGAAGAAAAGAGATGAATGGATAGGAGGGGCACCCAAAAGAAAGTAGGAGTGAAGGTTCTGTTTGGGCACGTAGGTCATGGTCGCGCAGGTATACCTCCGCAACATAGTTACACTTGCGCGACGGTCAACCCATAGGGTAATACTTGGGTGAAACTTGGCTCAAGCCCTTAGTGTTATCCCTAAAGACTTTTAAATGAGTGGCACACAAGTTATGTTGAAGGGATAAGGCGGCGTGCAAGTGTCTTCAATTCCCTGAAGGGTTAGACATTTAGGTGCGCAGGTGTTGTTGAATTTCAACACTTAGTCCTTATTCCCTCCCTTTAGACCTTTCATTATAGGTAATAAATTACCTTAGAAGTGTTCGGAAGGATTTGAGAAGAGACTAGGGTGTCGAGGGCTCAAATCTGAGTTTCTGTATTTTTTCATCCTCAAAATGGGGGGGGGGCACAAGGAGTATTTATAGGCCTTTGAAGACCTTGGGATAAAATAACTTAGGGCGCGCAAGTCACCTGCGTGACCAATATGAGGCGCGCAAGTGTACTTGTGCGGGCATGATAAAACTTGTGCGACCCAAGTGTAAACAAATTCTTGTTCATGCCTTTTTCAATTTTTGATGTTTCTTTAAAGGATGAATCACTTTCTGTTAAGGTATTTCCCTTTTTCAATCATTAGATTCTGTGACAGAAAGGAGCGTCAACAAAAGTCCCCACTCAGAGTTGGATCCGAAAGGAATGAGGATGTGACTCTGAGGTAAAGAAGAAGACCAAGGAAGGGTGGAGCGCCAGTTTTGAGCGCGCAGATATTAGCGCGCAGGTGAGAGGCGTGCAGATGGTGTCGCGTAGGTGCAATCCGCACAGGCTTCGGTGCGCAGGGGTGTGGCCTAGCCTATAAATATGTGCCTCATTCTCGCACAAAGCACCCGGATTTCAAACTTTCGAGCTCTCACCGTGCAAGTTTCCTTCATCACGCAAGTTACTTGTTTTCCGCTGGTTCTTTGTGTCGCTCTTCTGTAGAGGTATTTGGACTTTCGTGGTGATACTTGCGTGCCCAAAACTTGCGTGACACAACTATACTTGCGCGCCAAAAATAGACTTGTTCGCCCTAATTCCTTAGCCATTTTTTCACTTTTCTTCACAAATTTTATGAAAAATCAACTCACTTAAGAGTTAATTATTTGACCTTTTGTGCAGATTCAATGGCTCCTAGAAGAATCGGAACTGCTGATGAACTGGCGAGCAAGCGGATTGATGATATGATGAACATTGTAGGCTATGATTACTATGATATCTGTAAAATCACTCTTCTAGATTTGGCAAAGTACTTGAATAAGTACCATCACGCTTCTATAGAGGTATTTGGGGATATCCTCCTTCTTCACCCTAACATGGTAATATCCTAACCACATATCCACCATAGAGAAGTATTTTTCCCTACATTTCTGATTGAATAAGTCATTATTGTGTGGTAGATGATAATTTTTCTTTATCATGATCTTTTTGAGCTTATGATAATCAATGAAAAGACACATTAACCCATTATTCTTCATGAAGAAGAGGATTGATTCACCCCATGGTGAAGCACGTGGGCTTATGAACCCTTTATCTAGATTCTCCAACAGTTGTTTCTTCAGCTCTTTAATTTCTACAACAACCATTATAAATGGATCTTTCGACAATGGAAATGCCCCAGGTATAAGCTTGATTAAAAATTCAACCTCTCGGTTAAGAGGGAGACCAAGAAATTAATTGGAAAACACATCATCATATTCCCTCACAATAGGCATGTCTTCAAGGATGGTTATTTCCTTAGAATCAATAATTTGAGTTAGATATGGTTTCTTATGGGGTAATAATATATATTCTTGAGATATTTTTTCTAAATAAGATTCATCCACCTCCTTGCAATTGTACAGAATTGTGGGTTGATTCTCAATATAGAGATTTATTTCATTATCATGGGAATTTATGTTGTCTCTATATAGATAGATCCAATACATACCCAAAATTGAATCAAATTCAACTAAAGTTAGTACAACATGGTTCACATAGAAGCTCAACCCACAAATTATGATAGAGGAGGAGCTATATACTTAAGATGCATTAATTTCCCCATTTTCTATTTTCATCGAAAGCTCTAATTCTATGATATGTGGTGGTTTTTGAATAGTTATACTAAACTTTCATGATATAAAGTAATGTGTAAAATTATAATAGAAAACCATGTTATTGATTAATGAATGAATAATTAGTATAACTTCCACCACTTCATCACCAAAATCCACCTTGGTAGTTGGGATGGAAAAATATATCCCCTATTACCTTGGATATTGTTGGTTGTCTCCAAAAACCCTTGGATTAGGTAATTGGTTTGATAAGTTCCCTAGTTCCTTACAGTTGAAGAAATGAAAAATATGCTAAGGGTTGACTGTAGCATTCCTTTCCTTCATCTCATTAGTTGGTTTCTCCTATTGGCTATCTCTAGCTTGGTTCCCTTTCTTCCCACACTTAAATCATTTACTTGAACCCCTTAGGAAATTTTTGGGGTGCTTATTTCCACACATTTGAAAAGTGTAATATTTAAATTTTGGAACCATTAGATTTATCTACCAGACCGCTATAATTGAACTCCACTTTATGGTTCTTATACCTGTGGTACCTCTTAGATTCATTGATCCCCATTTTGACTTTGAGGGAATATCAGATAATTTCCTCATAGCTATCAAAGTCACGAACCACCATATGTTTTCATATACTAGGTTTTAGCCCACCAAATAAGCTTTAAACCTTGCATTCGGCAGTAACAACAAACCCAGAGGTGTATAATTTATGTATTGTGAAGTTTTACTCATACACCCCAAAAGATTCTTCAACTATTTTCTTGAGGGAAAGGAAATCCATTTTTAATTTAATACACATAGTGTGAGGAAAATATTTATAGAATTTTTTCCATAATTACTTCCCCCGCATCGCTTTGATATATTCCCAAGTATCCAAATTCATGATCAATGTCCACCATTGATAATCTTCTCCCTTTATACAATAAACAAATAGTATAAACTTATTTTTTTAGACATTTAAGGATGGAGAAGACCTTCTCAATGGAGTAGATCCATTATTCTGTGATTAAGAAATCCGATGATCTATTGAATGTCAGAGGACTATGTCACAAAAAGGACTTAGTCATAACTTGTTCTCTCTTAGGGGGATTTGGACTCTCGTCGTGATTTGGGTTTCTATTCATAACCTATGTCAGGTGAGAGAGTATCACCATGAAGTCTGAGATTCCTTCTCCCATCAGGTTGGTCATCTCATTAGGGAAGTCATCACATTTACCTTCACATTGATTATTTACCTAGTTCCTTTTATTTCCATCCATTGGATAGAATAAATAGAAAATTATGGATGATTGTTTTTTAAACTGTTAAACTCATAAAGGTGGATTCAATTACATTAAATGGATGAAATATAAATTACATTTATTTCATTAACTTATGAATATCTAGGATTCAATATAGTTTATCCAATATATATTTCCCAAAATATACTCTTATGGGGATTTTTGTTCCCTTAATAATGGTTCAGAATGATTTTATTAATTTACTAAAGAATATCTTCCATGTGTGTCAAACCAGGTTTACAATATTGCTCATTTTCTTGTACCAGGTTACACCGAGTTAGGGCTGACACACCTTGTTGAAGTTGTTACACCTAGGTACGTCAATGCCAGAACCACATCCACTTGAAGTATCCAAATATGGATGTAATTTCTTGATAAACTACATAATCTATACTTACCAAAATTTAGGGATATTTTCTTATACATAGTATTATACCTATATATTTCTCTATATTATTTCTAATCTTAATCCCAATAATAACCAAACCTTTTCTTTGATAGGGACTACACGAACCTTGTTCTTTTTTATACATTAATTCCAGAATTATTACATAGTAATATAATTAATAAACACAAAACATTGAGAACTCTACTGTTTTTGGGAATTAGGTACATTACATAACAACAAAAAATAAGGAATACATCATCTTTATTGAAAACATCCTTAACATGATCATAATAATCCATCGAACTTCAAACTATTTGGGATAACCTGTGGAAATACATAAGAAAGGGGTATGCTATAAAGGTCATCAAGGTTATAAACATGGACTAAGTTTATACATATAAAAAAATAAGAATATAAATGGGGAATAAAATCAACATGAATAATAAGTCATGATATAGCATGATAATCATAACATGGGAAATGTGGAAACAACTTGAAACACTGAATCATAAACATAGGTCAAGGCTAACTTCTACAAAATAATGATGAAAAAAGTCCCATAAAGGAACCTGGTAGACTCCTTATCCTAAAATTATGTCTCATGAGACTAAAAATTACCTAATGCATTATATAACTATATAATTTCAGCCACACCCATAAAATTAATTTCATTCTCATGCTTAAGGGTGCCACATAGATCATAAAACATTGAATAATTTATCATAAAATTTTACTCCATGAACAAGAAGTGTGAAATAAATACATGTAAGTCCCCTATAAAATAGGTATATGTGTAAAAATTTGAACACACTTCATATTAAATAGTTATTGAATTCACTACGCAATTATTTTGGCATGGAAAACTCACATTCAAATTTTAGCAGCAAAATGGTGTCACATAAAAATTCATAAAAATGAGTTTATGAGAGAGAAATGAGTCTATAATAATTTTGAAATAAAATTTTATGTAATAGGTACATAGAAATATATATCTGAACATAAGGAATCTGAAATAGAAGGAAAAAGATAATAAGGAATCTTGAATAAACAGGAGAAGGTGCAGATCCCTTACTTCAGTATGTGACAAAAAATGCTTGAGAGTAGATTATTGAGGGCTTGGGAACACCTTGGTAGGTCTCTACAAAGTAGAGGCTAGATTTAGGATGTTCTCTAATGAGTTTTAGTGAAGGGAAGTGGGAGATTGTGTGGGTTTATATAGGAAATGAGTGGGGATTTTTTTTATTATTTCTCAAACATAGGTTTTGGACTCCATATAATAAAATAACCAAAAAAATAAACATTCCCAAGGTTTTTTCCATGGTTTTTGTCAACTGGGAGTGTTTTGAATTTTTTTATAAGGTGAAATGTTGAAATTAGTAAAATAATTCCCTTTCTTATATGGAGGTGAGTGATAATCTTAAATAAATGGTTTTAAAACCTTAAAAAATATTAATGATTTTGGAGGATTAATAATGGATTTATAAAATTAATAAAATAAAAAATAAAATTCTTTTAAATTTAAAACATATATCTGGTCATGTAAACCCTTTATAGTATTTATTTCTCAACTTTCAAGTCAGTATGGTTTCATAATACACAAAGTATTCTTACACTATGTTTAATTTTTACCCAAAAATTCAACTATCTCAGAAAATTATGAAAACTTATCTATTGGAGAATTTAGAATTTATTATTAAAAAAATAATATTAAATTTATCAAAATAATTTTCTAAATATGTGAGCTTTCACTTTTAAGATAATAATCGAAAATTATTGAGAAATGCTGGGTTTTTTTGTCAATAACAGTTTCTAAACCCCTAAAAAATTACATTTGACTTCATAAAAATTATATGAACATTTATATTTAATTAAATCTATTTAATAATAATATTTTTTTAAAATAATATTTATTTCAAAAATCTAATAATTCCTCAAAATAAATTTCATAATTGAAATTGAATATTAACCAAAAATATTATATTTGTTTATTATATCATTAATCATGTATAAAGAAACAATAATAGGTTGAAAATATATTCATTATTATATACAAAATAATTTACATAATAATATTTTGACTGTTTCGATACATATCCTTTTAATACACCCAAAAATTCACTAAGAGTAAGGTGGGTGGCAAAATGAGTCATTCATGTGGTGGTTTGACGTAGATGGTTTGGGCAGTGATCTCGATGAGCTTAAATTTATCATTTAAATGGGTTTTCTCAATCTTAAGTTTTTGGATCACATATTAGGATTGGTCAAGGGAAAATCCAAGTGATGATATCTCCCTCAGAAACCTTGATAAATGGGCTTCGTAGGATATGCTTCTACTGGTTGAGTCTTTCACTTCCTTTGTATGTGTTAATTGGATTTTCTAAAGCCTTGTATTTATACTAATTAGATGATCACTATTCAGAAGATATATTATCAATGGTAATGATTTTTTACTTTCTTTTAAATAAGATTGAATATAAAAAAACAAAGTAGTGCATGTGTTTTCTATAACCATATTTCACAGTAAGACATTAAATTAAATCACAAGGGAACTTTTATTTATAACAGTTTGGTTCATTATGTGGTGTGTATTGAATTTTTGAAATATAATAATTGGGATGTGATTTCAGCTAATCCTTTTTATTTTTCTTCATTCCTTTTCATTCAAAATCCGATATTCCCATTTTTGATCTCCATTTTTTTAGGAGACTGAGTTTCCTACACTTTTTAGGGGGTTTCTCTATACAATGGTTCTAAAACATTAATTAAATTAATTTATTGTATAATAATTTTTGTTTGTTTTATGAAAATTATGGATTTAATATAAAGGGGGATTGGGTTCCAAAAATCCATGTTTTTATAGGTTTCCTTATTTTAAAATGGTTTTGAATCTAAAATGGGTTTTAATTCCTAGAAACAATAATGATTCTCTATAAAAATGTATTATAAATTATAATCATAGATTTAAATTTTATTTTTATAATAATAACATATTGGGAACTTTGGGTACATTAAAAAATGTTCATATACAACCATAGTGAGTGTTTCACCACTAAAGGTTATATTGTTAGTATCAATAGGTTGTTGCAGTGCTTGATATCTGTAGGTTTCATGATATTATGACTAGTGTTCCTTCATATTTCTAGTATGTATTCCAATATGGTAAAGCCCAAATCTTGTGATTTTTTTATTCTTTTTTCCTTCCAATGATGGTATATTTCATGGTTAGATCTAATGCATTCTTGGTTTTAGACTTTGTAATGATTCTTTAGTGAAATCTGACTGGTCTTTTTTCTCATACCCTAATTTTTTCCTTTGTGTAGTTGTAGATGTTGTTTTGTATGAATCAGGTAAGGGGTGGCATTTGGTATCATATTTGTTTCTCTTTTAGGTATTTTTCACATAGCGGGATGGCTTGATATGATGACTAGTTGCATTGTGGCTTGTTAGTCAGGTCTTGTTTTGTCTTTATAGTTTAGCCTATTTAGATTGATGTTGTATGTATCATAGATCTGTACACTTTATTCTACTTATACTCTCTTTTTAATTCAATTATACATGATAATTGAGTTCCTTTATTTCACCTCACCATGTTTTGGGACATC
Source organism: Viscum album (assembly GCA_963277665.1). NCBI lineage: Eukaryota > Viridiplantae > Streptophyta > Magnoliopsida > Santalales > Viscaceae > Viscum > Viscum album. The sequence goes on along the minus strand of OY728155.1, from coordinate 600,161,984 downwards.
TTGGGTGACTGGACTAGTTGAACCGGGATGGTTAATTACAAAATGGTGTAAAAGGGAATACCTACCTAGAAGTCTTATGAAACTACATATATTTTCAATTGTTTATTTGGTACATGGGAGTTAGGACCATCCTAATTTGGATGGTAAGTTCATGTGGGTTCCTATATTTCTCTCTTCTACATCCAAACCCAAGTGACCAAGCGTGGTTAGGGATTTTTTCCATGATTGAGACTTGGTGTTTGAGGTTATTTGAATAAAATGGATATGGATTTTATTTAAATAAATCTATTCCTTTTAATAAATTGTATTTCATTTTTTAGAATCTCTAATTAATTTATATTCTTGTTGGATAAAGGAAATGATATGGATTCAAGAAATTAGTCTTATAATTTTTTATTTTTCTCACAAAAAAAATAGTTGTTATTTGTTTTATTTATTAGAAAATGTTTCCTAGGATAGATCCTCCAAATCCAAAATAGGTATCTATTATATAGGATCTGTAGGAAAATCCTTCAATGGACCCTTCTTTATAGTAATATGTTATATAGTTAATTTCAACCCTAGGTCTGGTGGGTGTTGGGAAACCAGTATAGATGGGGGGTCAAGGATAAAATTATACCAAGAAGAATCCACCCATATTAAGAGGTTACTGAACACCCCAGTAATAAAAATAATTTCTTGATTGGAATGATATTATCTTCAATTATCTGAAAACTCTTGAGGTCTCTAAAGTGGGTTTTTCCATGTATATTATTGAGGGACCATTAAATAGATGGTGGGACTCGATTGTGAAAGCCATGTTGGTTAAGGATATTACTAATACTTCTTACAAGAAAATATTAATCCATTAGTTTTATCCTAAAACATTTCATGTGATGAAGACCTGAGAATTTGAAACCTTAGAGAAAGGAGAGTTCACACTTTCTGAGTATTCCACATGTTTCGCAGAGTTTGTGAACTTAACATGGAATGTTGTTAACAATGATTACCATAAAGTTCATAGGTTTGATATAGGGATGATATATGATATTATATTAATTTTTATTCTCATGTTCCTCTAAAAAAATTTGGAAGCAGTCGATAAAGTAGTTATGGTAGTGGTATACATAGAAGGGAAAATAGGTCTGGGTGGATCTTTAGTTGTTTCAGTTTTTACTATGGTGTGTATTATAGACAAAAAAAAGAAAAAAATTGGAATCCATATTTCTATAAGACTAGTTTCAAGAGATTCATTAGGAAAACAGTAGGTTGTGTGCTATTAGAGTGGAAGTCCCGCTTATACTATCCCAATGATGAAAAACTTTCCCCAAACATGCCATCATTATGTAATTTTTTTCCATATAAAGTTTTTTTTTGAAGGATGTCCCAAGGAAAAAAGGATGGATCCACTCTAACCAAGAGTTTTCTTGTTCATTCTGATGCTTCCAAGTGTGGTGTGTATTATCCTCGGGATAAGCGAATATGTTCATATGGATAAGAAATATCAGGTAGGGTATGAGACCAGATATCTTTATACAACGGAGTATGCACCAGAGGAATTTGAAACATGGCAGGCCATTGTTAGAGGTATGAGGATTATTTCAACTTATATGGTCCAACATTTTTTTATGTAAGTGATAATTATTATATAATATCACCATAGTTATTTTATGTTTTGGGATTTTTCTCATATCTTATTCCATTATTGAGGGACCTTTCGATTATTTTGGGAAAGTTAACCCAAAAATTATTTCAAATTCTCCATATGTCGGGTGAAAATAGCCGAATTCGAGGTGGTTTGGAATTTATTAGTCCTTTATCCTGATATCTTTTAATTTATTATTGGAATATATTGTATGATCAATGTTAAGGAAAAAATTGACTATTATCATTGGTGTGTTTAGTTTATTTCTCCTAATGGATCTCCACATGTATTACAGGGTGAGTGGGATTCTAGATATGGGATAGAGATGCATGTTTTTCCTTACATCGGGTTGATTTCATGACTATTTTCATATATGTTCCTTGATTTCATTGATCCTTCTTTTAAAATTCCACTTCCTGTAGTGGTTAGTGCATAACCTAAGGTATTTTCAAATGATTTTTCAAATTTACCCCCATATAGAGTGGTCTAGTTTACCATTTAACTATTACCATGTATGATGCCCATTTATATATCATTCTATCACATGTATTATGATGAGTTACAGGAACATGAGGACCAACTTAAGGACATTACATCTAATAGATTTATTTTTCATAGTGTGTCACCTTGGGCTTCACTTTTCCTCTTTACTAATAAGGAATATTAGAGCCTCATAATTTGTATTGAGTTTGATAAGCTAAATCAGGTGACTACTAAGAAAAAAAATCTATTACAAATTATTGATGATATATTTGATCAACTAAGAGGGGATTTGTTGTTTTCAAATATTTACCTTTAGTCAGAGCACCACCAATTGAGATTTTGAGAAGGGGGTATACTTAAAAAAACATTTAAGAACTGATATAAGGATTTTGAGTTTCTGGTTATACCCTTTCGTCCCACAAATGATCGTGTGGTATTTATGGAATTAATGAAATAGATATTTCATTGGTTGTTGGACACTTTTTTGGTTGTATTCATAACGGATATTTTTTTCTACTTTATGTCATAAGAGAAACAAATGGATCATTTAGATTCCATCCTTAGAATATTTAGGAAACATTATCCATATGGTAAGTTTCAGAATTAAAGTTTTGAATATAAGTAATTTTTTTAGGGAATTTTGTATATTAAAGGAACATGTCATTGGATCCTAAGAAGATAAAGGTAGTTATGTCCTAGGAGCAGCATCGAAATGAGTTTGAGATACAAACCCTTTTCGGATTTTTTGGTTATTATAGGTGTATTGTTTAGGACTTTTCCAAGATCTCATATATAATGATATAATTAATTCGCAATGGTTTAAAATTTTAGTGCAAGTATAAATTTCAGCAATCATTTTAGGAACTAAAGCTGAGGTTTACTTTAGCTCTAGTTTTGATTCTTCCAAAATTGGGTTCATGGTAGGATGTTTGTTGGGATACTTAAGGTATGGGTTTGGGGTGTGTCTTGATATAAAGGAAATAGGTTGTGGCCTATGTATCTCATTAGTTACTCACTCGTGAGAATATATACACTATACGTGATCTTGAGTTGGCAGAAGCTATTCATGTAATAAAAAATTGGCGTTATGGTCTCTTTTGGGAGTAATTTATGATGTATTTTGATAACAAGATCCTAAAATATATTTTCACTACAAGGAATCATAAATTTTGTTAGAGATGACTAGGTGAGTATATTTAGAATTATTATTTTCATATTTGTGTTACTATAAGGAAATGGATTGTGGTCGCCAATTCATTGGTCAATAAATTACCAACTCAAGCATTAAAGGAGCCAGTGGAGGAGTGATCTATAATGATTTTGTTTGATGATATGATAATGAGAGTGGAATAAGATGGTGGTTATGTGTTATTAGCTTTAATAAAGGTTGAATCTTCATTTTCTGAGTTATTTCAACTCAATTTGTTGGTAGAAAATTATTCCCACATATTTAGTAAAATCATAAATATTGACATGACAATGGGTGAGTGGCCTCAATGTCTTGGTGGCACTTTGTATTTCTAAATCATTTTGGTCATTTTGATTTCTATGAGGTAAGAGTTTATAAATAGTGGATACCATTCTTTTTTTATGTACACCATCAAAATTTCATGATGTATCCTGATCTGATACATTGGTATTGGTGTTCGGGGATGACAGGGTTGATTGCAGATTTCAGGCCACCATTCCTTACTTGTCATAGAATTACGGTAGAGCACTAAAGACATGCTTGTTTGTTTAAACCCATTCCCATTTTGGTATTTAAGAGGGGTAATATTTATATTGAATTTTAATTTTGTCTAAAATGGACTCCTAGTGGTGATGATTTGATCTGGTGATCATTGAATAGATTATAAAATTGGCTCATTTACTCCTTATCATGGAAAGAATAAAGGTATAAAATCTCAAACACTTGTATGTCAGATAGGTTATGAGAATTTATAGGGTTCCATATATGATTTTTTTTAATAAGGATCCACTATTTAGATCCATTTCTTATAAAGTATTATAAGATTTTATTAGTTATCAGTTGAAATTAAACATGGAATTTCATCCATATATGGATGGATAGACTGAGTGAGCTACCTTGGTTCTTAAGGATATACTCCAAGAATGTGTTCTTACATTCAGTGGTTCCAAGGAAAATCATCTCCCTCTCATCTCATTCTTGTATAATAATTGTTATCAAGGTTTTATGAATATGAAACCCTTTGTATTATTTTATTTGTGTCCATGTAAATCTCCCTTGTGCTGGAAATAGTTCGGAGAATGGTCCTTGGTGAGGCCGAACCTTGTTCTGGATATGAAAGAAAGGGTGTAGTTGATCTAGAAGAGATTTGTCGCATCAAAAAAATTATTAAAAATAATATGTGGGAAGTATTAATTATCCTCTAGAGTTTTATGATCATGATCAGGTATTTCTTTGAGTTTCACCTTTCTTGGGATGCCATCATTTGGGTAAACAGGGCATGTTGGCACCAAGGATTGTTGGTCCGTTTGAGATATTTGGATGAATTGGAAAGGTGGATTTTTGGTTGGAGTTACCATCTCACTTGACATTTTTTCATGATGTGTGTCATGTTTTCCACTCATGTAGGTATCAACCAGTTCGTTTCCAGGATATTGAATGGGAATATGTTAATCTTGAGGCCAACACCACTTTGGATAAGAAACCATTTCATATTATGGATGTCCAAGATAAAGTGTTGCACTATAAAACAATTAATTTGGTATGTGTACTATAGAGGTGTATATGGGATAAATAATATATATTAAATCCTGAATTATTGATGAATCAATAATGGCATCTATTTTTGGGAGTCTAGGATCATGAGTACTTTATGGGGATATAAATTTTTTATAGTGGGGGGTCTTAATGCCTTGGAAAAAAACAAGAGGATGATTCCTATTTTCTGTTATTTGAATATTAATGGATATTTATAAAAAAAGGATGATTTATAATGTGATTTTATTCTATAAAAATTCTTTTTAAACTAATTTTTTGGAATTTAGAGCTCACACATTCTTGGTTTTATTATTTGTATATATTATTCGGTGAAATTGTACTTGGATTTGTTATAAAACCCTAATTTTTTTCCTTCAAAAATTGTATCTATTTTTTATATAAGTCAGTTAATGTGGAGGTAATTGTTTTGTGTATTAGTTACTTGTTTTGGTCATCACCTCATAGCAGAATGACTTTGTGTGAAAGACGGTCACATAGAGACCTGTTATTTTTCTCTTGTTTTATCTTTCCACGTAAGACTATTTGGATTAAATTTGAATTTATTAATAATATGTACACTCTATTCAACTTGAACTCTATTTGTTTTTTAGTTATACATGAGACTTTTTTCCCTTTTTGTATATCTCAATGTGGCGGGCCATCTTAGGTGACCTTTCTAGTTGACCCGGGCTTGTTCATTAAGGTATAATAACTTCCCATGAAAAAATTTTATGACGATTATTATGAAATATATGGGGATTTAAAAATATTTAAAAGGTTATTTCTTTTATGGAGATAATGATTCAAATGATACCATAGCGGTAAGGGTTTTATGTTATAATAAAATATTTTATTAGGATTGTTTATGATTAGGTTTATGATGATGAATAATATGATCTACGTATCAAGAAACTAATTAATTTTCTTCTCCTATGGTTATTTCATGAAATTACATATTTCCCTTTCATTCACCTATATTAAAGTACTCAAGAGACTAAAACAAATTTTTTAAATAAAAATGACTTTAATTCTATCTTCTATCAAAAAACTTCTTCATCTATATACATGTATTTTTAAAATGTTTTCAAGAATGTTTTTTAATTATAATATAATTGATTAAATTATTTTTTACCCATTATTGAATATTTTTAAAAATGGTTTAAAAATATTATTTTAATTTTCTAAATGGGGTAATTTTTAAATTTTTACATAAAGGGGAAAATAAGGTTTTCTTTGAACTTATACAACATGAATGTACCTTCCAACCACTATGGAAGCTCAATACTGTAAATATTCCTTTATAAATTTCCATGAACATTTTCAAATAAAATTGTTTTCATAATATTTTTGGAATTTATATTTTTTGAAAATGTATTTTCAAAGTGGAAAGGGTATTTTCATGAAGAATGATTCAATGATATTGCAATGGTATTTCAAATCATCAAATAAATCAACCCTGTTTTTCAATTATGATTTATTCTAGATATGATCCAACCATTCCATCCTTATTGTTTCACTGTATATTTTATGATTACAATGAAAATATTCTTGTGGAACCAATTCATTTTCAAGGGGTTATTTTATAATGAAGTGATGAAATGTTTATGAAACCCATTTATTTTCCACATTTAATGATGTAATGAAATATTTATGAATCCTATTTATTTTCATGGGTTCTAATATGAATAATGTTATTTTGATCTTTTGGAACACAAAAATATAATTTTAATTATGTTTTGGTTGGGAATGGAATTATATATCATTCTAATGCATTGGAAAAGGTTTATATCTCATGAGAGAAACATGAATAGAATGTGGAGTGAACCTAGGTTAGTAAGGGACTTTGTCCACTATGATTGAAATTGGAGTGAACCTTGGCTTCTATGAAAGGGTGGGTAGTGAACACAATACACTTTGATAATATTAGCAGTGATCCCTGGCTACTGTGAAAATGATTTTCTATGATTATATGTATGCCACAATTCCACATTATATTCCAATGTTATTCTCTCATGAATCATGTTATTTTATTACATTATTATTCATGTCTTATAAATTACCAATCTTTATTCCAAGACTCAATATTATGATCTACGATATGCAGTGTATGATTTATAAATGTTATGATTATGATATTATACACCTACTCTCTTGTTATTATTAATTGAACATTGATATCTTCCTTATTTTCCCTTACTAGGCATCTGAGATCACCCTTTATTATATTTCCTTTTTCCCATGGTTATAAAGAAATGTATTAAGTATCATAGCTCTAAGAAGGGTATTAGTTATGAAGAACTAAGTTAAAGATAATGTAGATATATTATGTAAACTTTTTTTATTTATCCATGTTTCCAAAATCACTTGATATATATGATTACATCATGTATCATTATGTTATGTGTTTAATATTCATATAAACATATGTAATATCTATGTAGGATAAGTATGTGTTTCTATAGTTTCAATTAGAGAAATTTTTAGTTAACCTTTGCATACAAGGATGAGAAAACATTAGTGAAAACCCTAGGGATAAGTCTAAGTGTATGATAACATCGTAAAGTTTTGGAAATAATCATGAATGGCCTAGGTTAAACTCCTGATGTTATAGATTTAGAATAAGGTTTCTTTTTTGAGACATCCTATAACTGGTTTTTCATGATAAGTTTTTTTACGATGATTATTGTGGTTCACACTATGATTTTTTTTAGTCAGTAGATGGAACCTAAAGGAATCATGTTAATGATAAATATGATAGATAATTCAATTATAGTCCTCCTGATAATCCAAATTTTATGGGAGATATAATGAAAATTTTCATTTCTATACTCATAGAACTTTCCTAAGTTATTAATTCAAAACCAAAAAAATGAGGGAACAACATTCCTTTGAGTCCTTTATGAGGAAACATACACCTTATCTTAATAAATCTACTCATCCAATAATTTATAATAAATGGAAAAATTCCATTGAAATGATATTTTTAGTTCTCTAATGTTCAGAGGATGAAAAGTTCATTTTAGCTATCTATCATTTGGAAGGAGAATTAGATAAATTATAGACTCTTATCAATAATATGAGGCAACAATAAAAAAAATTAATCCACATAGTGGGATGATTTAGGAGATATTTTTTCAATAATTACTTTCCTAATATTCATCATATGAAAATTGATAAGTAATTCTTTGAGCTAAAGTAGAACGATGATGAATCCAATGGTACCTATGAGGAAAATTTTATGAGACATATGAGGTACACTTTTGGTGTTATCGTCCAACATTAATTTAAGGTTAATAGATTCTTTAGTGGATTAAAAAAACTCATACAAGGGTGTTATCCATAGGATAATTTAGTAGATATGCAGAAATAATTTGATGTGTTTTTAAAGTGGAAAGATATATTAGATTTACATATCCATGTCATTATTTTGATAAGAAAATAAATATGGAATTCAAAGGAAATTCTAAATGTCATGGATAGAAAATGATGAACCATCCTTTATGCATGAAGTATAGAAGGAAAAATGGTTTAAATTTCCTTAACAGATATGGTAAATGTTTTAAGTGTGGAAAGAAAGTTCATCCAGAAATTGAATTTCGATTTGATGGGAAGAAGTTTGGTAATAATGTGTATAGAGATAAATCTCCAAATAATTAACCACCCACACTCTATTGTTTCAAATTCAATGAGTATGGGAATTATTCTAACTAGTTCTCAAACCTAATGGTTAATGGTGATGATCAAAATCAATAACCTCTTAATCACAGAGACTAAGGGGAATCTATATGATCACTATTGCTGATATGGAGTATGATATTTAAGTGATGAAGAATACACTTACCATCTAATCAAAAATTGTAAATCCATTACTTTAATCTATTTCTACCCACTCTTTTATATATAAATAATTTTCTAATGGTATTAAATTTATACCCCAATGATAAGATGTTTAATTAGTAATAAATAACACTAATGGTATAATGATCACATCTCATGATTCTTATCTGATTGATTTTTGTGGGAATGTGCTTACTATAAAACTAATTTTCTACCTCCAATTGAACTTTGTTTTATTTTCTGAATTGATTGGATTTATCTACATAAATCCCCCGTCAACTTCTGAGGAAGGGATGCTACACTTGATATTATGAACTAACTTATGATCTCCTATCATTGTGATGACAAATAAGATATTCCTATGGAAATTAAATCCATTTTATGGGTATTGATCCCTACTCAAAAGTGGTGTTTATCTTATATGGTTGGGGATAAAATCAATATAAAATATATGCCCATTTGTGGGAGTTTTGTGGTATTTCAAGAAGAATTGTATGGTATTCCACTGAATCGTGAAGTTGAGTTCCAAATAAAACCCTCCCCTGATTATAAACATATTTCAAAGACTCTATATATAATGTTTTTGAATGAGTTGTAGGTAATGATACTAAAATAAAATATTCATAATGGATTCATTCCACCAAGTTTGTCACATTGGAGTTCACCTATTTCTTTTTTAAGAAGAATAATGGATTAATGATAATTTTTATTGATTATTAGAAACTTAAAAGGATCACAATCGAGAACATGTATATTATATCCTATATTAATGAATTTTTTTATCAACTACATGGAAATAAATAATTTTTCAAGATTTAACTTCATTATGGATATCAACATTTGAGGCTCAATAAGAAGGATATGCCCAAGACAACATTCAGTAGAAGGTATTTTCACTATGCATTTATAGTGATTCTATTTGGGGTTACTAATTTCCCCACAATCTTTATGTATTAAATGAATAGATTCATTAAATATTACCTTGAACAATTTGTGGTAGTATTTATAAATGATATTTTTATATATTAAAATATAAAGAAAGATAATGAATATCATTTGAGAATTGTGTTGAAGACCATGAGTATGGGGAATCTTCATGAAATATTTATGAAGTATGAATTTTGGATTTTTAAAGTTTAATTATTGTATTATATAATCTCTAATGAGGGTATATGAGTAGATCCTTCAATGACATAAGTTATTTAATGTTGGACTAGACTGACCATTATGATTGAGATCCATTTTTTTCTTGGTTTCGCATGATATTATGAACTCTTTGTTAATAATTCATCATGACTATCTAATCTAATCACCATTTTAAATCATAAGCGATATTAGATCCATTGGACAAATGAATGTGATAAAAATTTCGAGGAACTAAATAGTTTGTTAGCTAGTGAACCTGTAATGACTTTTCTATTATTTAGAGAAGGGTTTCTGATCTATCGTGATGAATCAAAGATGGTACTGGGATGTGTTATCATGTATTATGATTTGATGATAGATTTTTCCTCATTCAGAATGATGGATCATGTGAAAAAATACCCAACTCATGATTTTATGGTTGATCTAGTAATTTATACATTTAATATTTATAGGAATTAAATTTACATATCAATATGTGATATATATAATAATAATAAAATATTAAAATATATGTTCGCACATAAGGAGTTGAATATGCACCTGAGAGGATAGTTGGATATGATTAATGATTATGAATAATTAATACATTATCACCCTGGTAAATTAAACAAATCAATATATGCTCTGAGTCCAAAATATCATGTCAGTATATAAAAGATGATGATCATAAAAGATCTAACATTTATGAATTTTTAAAGGATGTATCTAGAAATCAATAAGGAAGGGGGTAATATTTATATCTCAAATGAGGGCTTGACCATCTATCTCAGTGAAGATTAAAGAGGGAAAAAGGAAGATGTAGTGCTATTGAAGAAAGTTAGAAATGTTCGTGTGTTTAGCCTTGATTATGATGGAAGGATAAAATTTAGGAACTATGTATTTGTTTCATCCATACTAGATTTTAAGAATGAGTTATTGGATGAGGCTCTTAATTCATCATTCTCTATTCATCCTGAAAGTATGAAGATTTATAGAGATCTAAAATATTATTTATGGTAGGAAAACCTAAATATAGATATTAGAGAATATTTATCTCAATTTCTATTATGTCAAAAAGTTAACGTCAAGAGACATAAGTATATGTGGATGTAACCACCATTACCCATACCAGAATGTAAATAGGAAAACATCTCTATATACTTTTTCATCAAACTCCCCAAAACATATAACGGCCATAATTCCATTTGGGTGGAACTTTACCACCTTATAAAATAAGCACACTTAATTTCCAATAGATAATAATTCTATCTTTTTCAATTTTATAGAATATTCACCAAAGAAGACATAAGGATAAAAGGAGTACCAAATTTCAATGTAATTTGATCGGGATGCATGGTTCACCTCAAAGTTCTCAAGAATCCTTCAACAAGATCTAGATACAGAGCTTTGTTTTAACACAGCTTATCATCCTCATATAGATAGTCTATATGGTATAACTATAAAAACCCTAGATGATATGTTGATATCATATTTTATGGATTTTAAAGGTACTTGGGGTCAAAACCTTCCTCTGGATGAGTTTTCTTAAAAAATATATTTTACTTGAGCATTCACAATGTTCCTTATAAATACATATATGGAATGAAGTATAGAACTCCATTTTTTAAGATAAAGTTAGATAAATAACTCTATTAGGGCCTAAGATAGTGGAGGAAATGGATGATAAATTCGGAACCATTCAATATCACATCAAGGAAGCTAAAATATGATAGAAAATTTATGAATACAATCATCAATGTGATATAGAATTCAAAGTCGGTGAGAAGGTGTTTCAATTAATTTCTCTAGTGAATAATTTTATGAGATTCAAAATGAAGGGAAATATGTTCCCTAGGTATGTTACCCCTTTCGAGATTCTTGGTCAAGTATGGGTGTTATCATTCCATTAGGTGCTTCCATCGAACCTCACTCACGTTCATGATGTGTTCCATGTATATCTCATGAGGAATTACATTACAGATCTTTAACCATTACTATACTCATAGATTTTACCATTAGATCATGTTCTTTACTATGATGAACAACTAGTAGAAATCATCGGGTATAGAGATAAAGATATACAGAACAAGACTATATACATGGTTAATATATTCTATAGAAATCATAAATTTTAAGAAGCTACATTAGAACCCAATGATATGATTAAATATATATGTCCTCATATTTTTACTATAGTAATGAAATTTTGATGTGGAAATTTTATTTAAAGGGGATATAATGTAACACCCCTAGATTTTATGAAATATTTCTCTTCAAATAAAATTTTTGGTACCTTTTGATACACACAACTCAGAGTATAAATGAACCATAATATAGTATACCATTATAACCTAGCCTTTAAATTAGAGGATATAAATAGGATTTACTAATTTATGAAAAATTATTATTTACACTTGTGTAAAATGAATCCATAGGTTATCAACTAATTATAAATAAAAAATTAAATTCATTAGAAAAAAAAAAGTTTTTTCTGAAAAACTTTTTTTTTGTGCTAAATATATTTCTATCATCATTAATTTAATTAATCACTATTAATGAACTATTTTAATGAAATATATATATATTATTTATTAAATCCAATTTTCTAACATTAATCTAATATTTTTACTTTTCGTGGGATAAGAATAAATCCAATTTAATGTTTAATAGTTTTATTTTTCTAAAAATATTTTCATCCTGTCTTGAATTTTTTTTAAATTAATTCTCACAATATGACCTACTAGGGCCCACTAGGATGGTGATAAGATAAATGTGACCACAAATAAATTTCTTATAATATCCTAGGGGAGGGTGACTAGCATGAGTTGGCATATCCCGCATATGGGAAGCATTATCCTAAGAACTGATATGCACACACACACACACACATCTCCAAGACCATACAATGTTGAAAGTAAAGTAAAACTCTTACCAATGCATGAATACATTTAAAATCAAACAACTATATTATAAAAAATTAATATGAGTGATAATAGGTAATAAATAAAATCCCACCAAAACTAGAAATATATTCCAACTTTTCGTGAAGGAGGGGACTATTATGAAATTTAGCAATAGTAAGAACCATGGAATTTCAAGCCCCATACAACGATATGACTACTCATGATCCTCCCAAGTCTCCATAAAAAGGTCTATCATCTTCATGAGACATGAATTGTGTGGAAGAGCCCATTTAGGGTTGAGTATAAAATTTTCCAATATGAATCCACTAAATCGCTAAGCATAAATCATCAAAATTGTCAATCTCAATGAAACAATGTCAACAAGATAAGATACATGAAAATAATAAACTCAGAGATACTCATAATAGAAAATCAGTCTCAAGGAATCTCAACTAACAATGCCAACCATAGGAATCTTTTCAAGGATTCAATGTAAATTTTATTTGGTAGAATCTACTCCATGAGCCATGTTTTCAATGGTTATACTCATTTTAGAGGTCTTAATCATCTAGCCTCACTATGAAGGTACTCACTGGATCTCCAAAGATCTCTACATTCAAGTAGAGGATCACACCTTGGACCACTATGGGATACCAAAACCCCTAATGGATCAGTATTCTTGATAGTGGATCGATACCCTATACATGGTGGTCATGCTGATACCACTAACCATGCTAAGGATAAAGGTATCATAGAGGATCCCACCATAGGTCTCATAGAGGGATACCACTAACTCTATCAAAAAAACCCTTATATGGGATCAAAATCCTATGTAGATGATTCAATTAAATTTTTTATCCTAATAGGGATTGGCCAATGGACTATACTAAACTAAAATTTATCTAAACTAAGAGAAAAAAATGATATAATATATCTTTGAGGATGTATATATCCTATATAGAGGGTACATAGTGTTTACCTCTAACCGCAGATAAACTTGTATCCATTCCCATGTTCATCTGCCTATTCCCATATACAACTAGACATGTTCCTATGCTATGGAAATTCTCATTTACCTAGCCATTTTTAAGTACTAGGTCCTACCTGTGTTCTCTACCTGTGCCTATGTGGCTGGCTCAGCATGTGCTCGTGAATCCTTAGAGATACATGTTAATTTTCTAGGGTAGGTTCACATGAGGAAATACTTGTCTAAAGTGTTATGTAATACTTTTATACATGTATAACCCCTAGAAACATAGCCAATATGCCACATGGTGTCTGTTCTTCAGGGTACACATAGTGTGATGTGAAATTTTCAAGATTTTGTTTCTACTTCATGTATTCTCCCACACCGTCATTCCCTTTGGATCGACATGAAATATTACCCAAAGGTTGCAGATCTATGTTGACCAACCCTCTCTATTTTCACTAACTATAATTGAGCTTTCCAAACCATTTTGGAATAAGTTCGTGTCACATCGCTCCATCATCGCACACCCAACTAAGAAAGCACGGGTCATCGATCCTATCCTGGCCCTCATTTGATCTCTCATTGTAATATTTTCACCTAGATCATTAAACATACCTATGGTATCAATATATTTCATTGATAAATGGTCTAACAATGATTGAATATTAGGTATTTTTTGAACCATAATACATAGAAATTGATGTTGATGAACATGCAATGAAACATGGGATAAAATAAAAATCCACAAATGAGGAAAGTACCTTGATCGTGTTCATTTTAGACATCATTCATTAACTTTAGAATGAATGATGGAGAGTAAGATCAATCAAATAATAAATTACACTAAATCCCAAGAAGAAATAAACTCAAAACCATAAGAATGATAGACCCAAATATAAATCTTTTGGATGAATTGATTCATTTTCATTGTGGGATATACAATGGGAAAATAAACAATAGAAAAAACAAAAAACGTTGAGTTTGGATCTATCTCTGATAAATAATGAATTCATGTCATTAAATTTTATAAGATCCCCATATTCCATTAGAGAGAATGATCCCCGATCCATTTTCATCATATTCCAAGCCTTTCTCCAATACATTCTCTCAATTGTTAGGGTTATTTTTTGAACCTTATGAATTGTACAAAACTGCATATTTACATAAGTGAATTAGGAATTTGCATCAAAACATAATAAAATAAATAAATTTATTTAATTATTATTTTATTTTCACCCATGATATAACTTTATCAAAATTTCCTACACTAACAAAGATTATGTGTTTTCTACAGTAAAATTCACATTTTGGATTCAATTGAGGTTTTATATTTCCCATCTAAGTCCCTATTTAGGATTTATTCTAAAATTTCAAGGGTAATGTACTCATGACATTAATATATTAAATATTTTTTATAATATCAATAATGGTATCACCAGGCCTCAAAATATCACATCATATTAGTGCCTACCAAAGAAAATATTATTATATATACTTAAAATATTTACATAGAAAAAATAGAGTTGTTACACTTTCCCCTCCTATAGTATTTTTCTCATGAAATGAGAGAAGATTAGTTAAAAAGAGGTGGATACTATGCTTGCATTTGGGCATCCCACTCCCAGTATCTCCTAAAGATTATCATTTAATAACCAAGCATGCACCAAGGGAATCACTCACCCTTAGAGGATATTCTCCTAAAGGTCCTTGATACCCACTAGGTACTCCAAGAAGGTATCCCCATCTATGATTTCCATATCAACCCAGTAGATAACATGTTACAGGTACTCAGTCTAACTACAATAGTAGGGACAAGCAGTACACCACCTCAGAAACCCTATGAAATATCTAGAAAGGTCCAATGAATCTCAATGATAACTTAGCAACCCAGAAAAATATTCATAATAAACATCAAGGTGAGGCCTTCAAGAATAAATGATCTCCCACTACAAACTCCAAATTCCTCCACTGTTGGTCCACATATGACCTCTGATGGTTATTTTTAGTTCTCATCTACTTTTGGATTATCTGTATCTTCTCTATTGTAGCTCGTACCTACTTTGGTAATAGGATTTCAAGCTCACATGGATTATTCCATCTTAGTGGAGACTTACAGGGTTACCCTTAAGAATCATCAAATGGTTCTATACCAATGTTGTAATGGTATAAATTTTTATATAAAAACTCTAACATGGGTAGGTGATAATCCAAAATGTGACCAAAGTCTATCATTAAAGCCTAAAGCATGTCCTTATGAACCCAAATGGCCCTCTTAGTTTGGTTGTTAGTCTTGGGGTGAAACATCATCCTCAAATGAAACAGAGTCCCATAGTCCTCCAGTTATCATCTCCATAATCATGAAGTGAAGTGAGAATCACAGTATGATACAATCATCAAGGAAACTCCATGGAGATAAACTATCTCTTGTACATAATTGTATCTCACACTCTCTACTGAACTCTTCTCTCAAATAGCTTGGATGCGGGCCACCTTGGTTAGTCAGTCTATTGTCACCTAGATGGCCTTGTGTCCTCTAGACATCCATGGTAACCTCGTCATGAATGTTATGGATATATCATCCCACTTCCAATCAAACACCTCAAGGATTTGAGCTAAACCCAATGGAACTTGGTGCACAATATCCACCCATAAATAAGAGATACATCAAGAGACAACCTCTGCTACACGCTTCTTCATCCTTGGAAACCAAAACTCACATCGAAGGTCTTGGTAAGTCTTTTACCCACATGAATGTACAACCAAAATGGATATATGGAACACCCTTATCACCTCCTCATGAAACTTAACTAGTACCATTATTGGTAATCTAAATAGGATGATGTGCTCCCTAACATTATAAAATCCATCAAGAGAATGTCCAATGGATATATTATCATGTAGGGTATCATATTCAGTATCATTATGTTGATTCTCCCTAACACACTATATAAATAGTGGGGTAACAACTATTGATTGTAGATATTCTACACCATCCTTTTCCACTAAAGACAACATCAATGTGGCAAGATATTCTTAGGCCTTGATCAAAAACCATGATAAATATCTCCTTATAATAAAACCTTCCAATAAATTCTCCATCCATACAGTATATACTACCTTGAATTCATAATCCCAAAGGAACTCTAGCCATTTCCTCTATCTCAAGTTAAGATACTTCTGAGAGAATATATACCTAATCTCTTATGGTCAGAATAGATGATAAAACCCTCACCCATAAGGTAGTGTCTCTGCATATTTAGGGAAAACACTATCAGTGGAAACTATTGAACATGGGTTGTGTAGCTATTCATATGCAGTCCCAAATTCTAGGACCCATATTAAATCATTTCCTACCTCTTTATGAGAACACATCCAATTTCAGTCACTAAGGAATCGTATAACACTATGTTATCGGACACCTCCTTTGGAATTCACAAATTGGAGGTTCTTTTAAATCTCTTCCAAAACTCGTAAAAATCTTATTGGAACCTCTCCATGAAAAAAAGGTTTCCTATTATGGGACGAAATATTCAAGGGTTCTGATATCATGGATAAATTAGGAATAAATATCCCATAATAGCCTACTAACCCAAGGAAGGTACACACCTCCATCATGATCTTAGGTGACTCCCAAGTTATCGTTCCTTCAACATTCATTGGGTCTATTTATAAAACATCAGCTGAGATGTCATGACCCTTAATGTGGACCTCCTAGATCCAAAATTGACACTTCAAGAGCTTTTATAAAGCCAGTGCTCTTGAAGTATTTCTAGTACCATCATCAAGTGTCTTGAGTGCTCCTCCTCAGACATTGACCACACTATGATTTCATCAATGAATACAAACAAAACCAGTACAAGAGAGGCAAAAATAGATGCTTCATGAGTCCCATGAATACAATTGGGGTGTTATTAATTCCAAAAGGCATCACTAAGTACTTATAATGACTATAGCAACATATGAATAATTTATTATATATATCATCTTCCCATAATTGTAGATAGTTATAATCTAATCTGAGATCAATCATTGGAAACCATCACACCCCTCTCAAATGATCAAAGAGTTTCATGATCATCGATAGTGGATAAGTTTTCATTATAGTCACCTAGTTCTAAAACTGATAATCTACACACAACATCAAGCTCCCATACACCTTCTTATTGAACAAAAATACTGCTTCCTGGTGGGAAACAATGAGTCTGACAAAGCCCTTCCTCTACAAGTCCCCCAATTATACCCTCAGATTATAGATATTTAAGTTATTTATCTGATAAACTTGTATAAATATAATGTTAGTTCTTAGGTTTAATTCAATTATTATTTCTATCTCTTGGTGGGGAGGTATGCCTAGAATGTCCATAGGAAAGAAATCATCATACTCTGAAACTATTTATGGAAACTAAAATCTCATATAATCCACTAATCTAAGGGAAATACTATCAAAATGATGTTAAATTAGTTGTGTCTATTGATGTATGATTCTATCCTATGTCGGATGAGTTCGCTTCCCTCCCACAAAGGAAAACCTCTATCTGTCATTGCATATACACCACATCCTCCACCTGAAACAGTAAATCTAGGGAAAAAATATGGATAACCCTTCAACACATAACATGATATAGTAAGGCCTCATCACTACTATAAAGATATCCCTTAAGAATATATCACATCCAACCATCATGTCACAATATCGTCAGAAGTTTTTGATCGCTTAGTCAACTCTGGTCACAGTCTCCAAGCACAAATGTCATGTTAATGTATCAACTGAAATCTCTAAGTCTTGAACCCGAGAAGTGGAAATAAAGTAGTAGATTTTTCTTAGGTTTATCTATAATGTAGTTAAAGTAAATAAGAAATATAATGTTCCACTAATCATTCCAGAATCCTTGGGTTCATAGTCATATACTACCTACAACTATCCTTTTCCCTGACCACCAGCTCCTTGATCCTAGCACAAACCACCTGAGGGTGGTGGTGGAAATAGGTAAAACCACATTCTACCTCCTAATATTCACCCTGATCTTATACAATGTCTTCTACCTTATCAACCTCCCTTCTCCTAAAATTACATCTGTCTAGGAATTCCATTGACCATCTCCCTTTCAACAATTTGGTTGAACAGACAATGTTGATCAAGATGTCCCTGACCATCGAAAGAGAAGCACATCCCCTCCCTAGGATAAATTTTGCTTCCCTAAGTTACTAAAAATTACTATCCTATGATTTGGGATCATATATTGAAGTTTCTTTCATGACAATATCTCTATGACCTTTTTGACTACATGCTTTCAAGGTCTCAACTCTTGTGTGCCTGCCAGCACTAGTTATCGGTATCTTGTCATCCAGGAAGCTCTACACTACAAAATAACCATAGAGAACTCCAACATAGGTGGTAATAATAAAATATATCATTGAATACCTCATATCAAAGAATCATCCCTACGTGAAGGTCCCTTATCTGATGAAACGATCCTACACTATATCTAAAGAGTATCATGAGAGGTCAGTAAACATCACCAAATAATATGCAATGTTCATACTTCCCTACTATAAATAAATAATCTCAATTATGTTCATTGATCACAACATTGATCGATAAAACTCCAACCTAAAGAGATTATTGAAATCTATCCAAGAGAGAGTAGTCTAATAATGTGATTGAGTCACTAGACTCCACCATCTCCCAGTAGAGCCCAGAAGAAGACTCACTTCTAAATGAACTATTTGATATATAGATGTACTCATGAGGTAAAAAAATGGGCTAACTTTCACTATCCTACCCTCAAATACCGAGGGGTGTAGATCACCCCAAATCTTGGGAGTTCCCATCATATAAAACATATAGAGTGTGTTCATCCTATGAACTTATTTAGCATGCATTGCTGGCACACTCTACTACTCAATGGATTGTGGTGAAACTGGAAAACTTCCCAGAGGTATCACTTCTTGTACATTCCCCTATATTGGATCCTAACAACTCTGAAGATCATCCTTATGATCACGCTCTGGAATAATCGATGTATGTATTTATGAAGGAATCCTAAATTTAACATGTCTCACTAGGGTCGGTGAGTATATATGGGGAGCTAACTCAAGAAGGACATGGATACCACAACTCATTCTCATATGATTCATGTACCAATGTTTTCCCTACAAATAGTTCCTACATGTACCATGTCAACAAGTAAGTTTTCAGAGTCCCATTGAATGGATATGTTATTAATTGTACCAACACTATATAACTTGGCATGAAAACATAAATAAAAACACTTTTAAAATGTTTTGTAAATTCTAATCTATAACTCATAGCAAGAAAATCTCAAAAAAAATTCCTAAGGTAGAACTGACCCCTTGGAAATTACTCAATCATGACCCGACCCATTGATTCCCACCTATATGATGATATTCTTGAGTGTGAATACCCAAATCCCACCTATAATAGGCCAAGGGATAGAAACTAAAACCAAGTAAGAATTTTCTACATATAAGAGACATTAGCCTAACTACCTATATAAAGGAATAAAAATATCCAAGAGCATAAAATGATGAAAGTAATGTGACACTGACACCAATGAAGGTATAAATCTATAATATCATAACTAGAGTATAAAAAAATAACTGAAATCCATAAATTGGGCTAGATACAAACCGAAAAAATTTGAAATATAGTCAAACCTACTCAGATGGATGGGACTACTATCAAATACAACACCATAAAGAACTCAACCCAATCTAGACCAATACTAAAACCCACCTACAACCAGACCTCCTAGGACACTTTTAAAATCTTTGTCATCTGCATAAGACATGACATATGTAGGAAGATCCCATACATGGGTGAGAATGAAAATACTGAGTATGACACCACCGAATCTCTATACATAAGGTATCAAGAGTGGTAAAATCAACAAAATATATTTCAACAAGATGAGAGATATATAAATAATAAACTCTGATATACTTATAATTGACAATCGGTCTCAAGCGGTCTCAAGCGGTCTCAACCAACACTATCAACCACATGATTCTTCTTGAGGATTCAAGGTAAATACTAATCTAGGAGAATCGACCCCATGATCTATGTTGTCACTAATGACACTCATATAAGAGGTTTTGCTCATCAAGACTCACCATGAAAGTACTAAATAGATCTCTAAATATCTAAATATACAATAGGGTATCACACTTAGGACTATTGAGATATATCACAAACACTAATGAATCAATTTTGAATATAGGGGATTGATTCCCTATGCATGATGTTCACACAAATACCACTAACCCTACCTAGGATAAAGGTATGATAGATGATACCACCCTAGTCCTTAGGGAGGGATACCATGAATAATATATAATAAAAAACACATATAGGGGATCCAAATCCTTATTTTTGAAGTAATTTCACATTGTACACTCATAGGGTCAGACCAATGAACCATACTCAACTAAACTATATCGAAATTGATGAAATGAATTTCTATATTCCATCTCTAAAGAAGTACATGGAATTTATATAGGGTAAATTATGTGTACCTCTAACCATGAACCTGGCCATTTTCGTTCTCATTTTACTCTTCATGTGCCTATATACAACTATTCATTCCTATATTCAGTGTTTGGGCATGTGAACCTAGCCATGTCTGAGTACCAGGTCATTCCTTTTTACTCTACCTATTCCCATGTATATAGTTGTGTATGTGACCATGTTTCCTCTTTATTACACATCAAGAAACTAGGGGATGGTACCACAATTTGTGATACATTTCTTTTTGTGTAACCCCTAGCGCTGCAACTACATCCCCACATAGTCTGTGTTCTTTAGGGTACACACTGTGTAATGTGTAATTTTCTAGATTTTTTGGATCCTTCACACATTATCTCATGCCACTATATCCTATGGATCAATGGATAATATCACCTAGAGATTATGGATCTATGTTTATAGACCCTCTTTTCTGCCTCTCTCATAAATCCAGTTGTCCAAACAAATCGAGAATTGATTCCCATCACACAACTCCATTATCACACACCCAACCAAAAAATCGAGGGTTGTAAATATAGACCTTATCCTTATTTAATACCTCACTGCTATCATCACACCTCAATGGTGAACCTAATCCACAGTAGAGAT
Source organism: Viscum album (assembly GCA_963277665.1). NCBI lineage: Eukaryota > Viridiplantae > Streptophyta > Magnoliopsida > Santalales > Viscaceae > Viscum > Viscum album. The sequence continues at coordinate 600,140,183 of OY728155.1, read as the reverse complement.
CATTTTCACTAAATGATGGTATTTTAATGATAAAATACTAGGTTTTCATCTAACCCCCATCCAAGGAACTAAATGGAAATGAACATGGAAAGAAACATGGATGAAAAGAAAAATACAATGATAAGGAATGATCCTCATCTATTTTTGGGTTAGACTATTTTTTCCATTATAACTATTAATAAAGAGTAATATCAATCAAATAAGAAATTCCCCTAAATCCCAAGAATAAATAAACAAAAACCCACAAGAATGATCAACCCACAAATACAATTATTTATAGAATTGATTTTTGTTCATTATGGGATTAAAAATGGAAAAACAAACCACAAAAATCAATTCCCTTCCAGATGTTTGGATCAATCACTAACAAAAAAATAATCTTAATCTTCACCTTTGGATAGATCCTCAAATTATATTGGCAAGAATGATACTCGATCAGCAGTCATCGTACGCCAAGCCTTCCTCCAACACTCTCTCTCAATTCTTAGGGTTATGAGGATAAGAATAAAAATTGGCCATAATATCATTAAATAATTAAATTATTTAACTACATAAAAATATAAAAAAATAATTTTTTTTTATCTTCACCCATGAAAACATAGTATCAAAATACCCAACACTGATAAAGATTTTATTGCGCATAGGGAAAAACCAGCTTTTTAGACTCAATGGAACTCTCAAATTTCCCATCCAAGTCCCAATTTAAGATTATCCCAATATTTTATTAAAACTTTTCATGGATTATATTATTATATTTAACATTTTTTATAATTTCAACATTGGTCTCACCAAGCCTCATAATCTTGCACCGTCTCAATGCATGGATTTGAAAATATTATTAGATATATTCTGCATATTTACATGGAGAAAATAGAGATATTACGTTAATTTCAGAAACATATAGGTATTAAATTTGATAAATGGATTCTATATTTTGAATCAAAAGTTTAAAATTTGGTAAATATACCATTTTAATTTTCTGTCATTAGGAGTAATAACTGTGATAAAATTTATCACCTCAGTAAATGGTAAATCTGGTTTAATCTAGGCTAAAAATAAGTGATAAGGCTATAATTTTTAATCCACATTATTATTGGATAAAGGTAATGCAACCCTTCTCACCTTAGTATTGAAATTGATTTTTTAACATAAATTTTGTGTTATAAAAAATATTTAAAGAAAAGAAAGTTACAAAATGTCACTATCTTAATTTTAAATATCTATTATGTATCAACATATGGAAAAAAGAAAGTTATAAGTTTATACAAATGTATATTTTCAGAATAACTAAATTATACTCATGATTGAAATTTATTTTTAGTTTTTAATAATTATATAATTAATTTAAAATCTAATGAAACATTGAAACATTGTTTATTTCATTAAAGAAAAAATATATTAAATGATATTAAAAATATTAAAAGAAATATAATTTTAGTGATTTATAGTGTTCCATGAATTTTTTAGATAAATAAAACATATTATTACTATTTGAAAGGATTATATTTAAATTTAAACATTGTCATAGTGTCTTGCATTTCAAATTAAATGAATAGTTCCAAAATTAAAATTAATGTTATTTTATAATATATTATATTTCATTAAATGATTTTAAATTTATTAAAAAAATTATATTTTTTCTCATGAATGAAATATGACTGAACAGATCATCGATTATCTATTTATGAGTCACTTTTCAATTTATAGTAGCATTCTTAACCCTTTATGATTTAAATAGTTATTACCAGAATTAGAGTCCAAAATAATTACCAATGGGGTTAAACTGAAATATAAGGTTTAAGACACCACATAAACCTATTAAAAATATATTAGTTGATGGGAATATGACCATATAATACATTAGGTTCAAATATATATCCATTTGGAAGCATTTTTTGGATGTTGACTTTATTACAATTTAATCTTCTAAAAATATCTAAAAGTTCCCCTCACCTCAATTATAAATTGTAACATCCTCCCATCACTTTTTTGCACCATTGGAAACATATATCTTGACCATAACCTAAATAAATCCCTTATAAAAATAATTTCAGGTAGGTCCAGTCATAGGAAGAAAACCCATGACCATTTATTAATAAGAAAATAGAAGTGTAATAAGAAAAAGGATGGGGAAGAAAGCTTTCCCATATCCAACATAATTCAGATTACAAATAATAATAAGATGAATAATTTTTAAAACCACATTCATCAGTATCCCATTAATATAGAGAAATACCTCGATTGAAGTACTTGAATTCCACATCATCAATCATCCTTGACATTACAGATCCAGTTATTGTGTTCCTTGGTGTACTAGAGTAGTCCTTCCTCATCTTTCTCTTCGGGGGTCAGATATTAAGCCATCATATTTTGTGAAAATATCTTTAAAATAATATTTAATAGGATTTTGGGCCTAAAGAGGATTGATGAGCATCTCAATATCATGATTCTCATCATCCTGTACAGGCACAACCAAAGTTACCAGCTTCACGAAACAACGTCCCAAAAATTGTGGCTGGGCATTCGAATCCTCAAAAACCAAACCTTGAGATTAAACATCATTGTTTTGACCTTTATAGGCCTTAAATTTTGACTTTTTGACATATCTGGTTTCCATAGAAAGTGGTAAATAACAGTAGTCCTTGCTCCCTTTCTTATTGAATTTCCTATGTCGCTTCTTCCTCAGACTAGGAATCCTACTTTCATGTTAGTTATCAGCATCTTTAACAAATGTATGACCAGGATAATCCCTATCATACTCAGTGACTCCTTGCCCATCCAAGGGTGAAACCTGATCCTACCCCAAAATCATTTCTTCATTCACCAATCCCACAAATCAATTTCCAAGTTCAATATTTGGTGTCTCTTTCCCTATACTTGAGCTCATCCTAGTTGTAATCTTAACCCACTCACCACTATATTCATTTAAACCACCATCCAAAGATGCTTGCATGTCCCATGTATGATCATCCCCCACCTCCTCACTGCAACCTGAAGGTTCAATAGGTTCTTGAAGTATCACAGCTCCTTCAATTTTATCACCCATTTCCACTACACTATCCTTGGCCACCATTTCTCCTAGATTACAAATCCCCATGCCACGATTTAGTATTCCAAACACATCAAAAACTCTCAAGTTCAAAGGCACATCCATTGTCTTCCTCAAGGTGTCATGTGCTACACCATCAAGAGCAAGACCAGACCCTGACAACTCCCCACTGATTATACCCTGACTAATCTTCTGAGCATTAGAGACAATTGCCTCATTGTCCTGTACATCCACAACCAACATCGGAATCAACTTCCATCTTATGCACATTTCCAACTGATGCCCCATTTTGAATCATTGTGTACAGTAATAAAACCAGGACTCAAAAATACTACTTATACCTAAAAACCTCACCCAAAAAATCAAAAAATATTTCATAGTAGGTCTAGAAACACCCACTTAAATGTATATTCTTGGTGAAATTGGGGGACAAAATTCCCTAGTTATATTATCAGAGAAAATATATCGACCAACCATATTTTCAAGCATACTAATAATAGATGGATTCCAAAATTTAATCGGGAGTTCTAGAAATCATAAACAAATTTTTATGGTTATAGAATCTTGTTTCATATGATAGTCATATGTCCATTTGAACAGGAAAAATCGAGATCCGTCTCAGGACTAGGGAGTAGTCGACCATGCCAATGTCAGATCATCTTCTAATGAAAATAAAATCATGATATTCCTAGAGTCTAGAAGACCCACAATAGTATTCTCTTGTAGACCCCATTAATCAAAGATAAATTGATCAAGGAAATCCATGTATGGACGTCATTTATTAAATCGTGTTATCAGATTTAGGTTTGATAAGGAAGTGGAATCAGTGAACTCTCAGGATGATATCAAGAGTTGTGGAATCCCATTGAAGAGTTTGGGAACTTTGGGAGAGAAGAAAATTTATGGGAATTAAGGAAAGAAGTCAAGATATAAGAATTTTATTAATGAGGATATTCAATCACAAGCAAGAGGCGATGAAGATCTCCACCCCACCACCACCCCCCCCCCCCCCCACTAAGGGAGGAGAGGCTTACTAGGAAGCAATCGCCACCTAGGGTAGAGGAGATAACCATTGGAAAACCCAACCACTAATCCCACCCCAAAAATCTATTATAAACTTCATTGTATATATTATAGAGGTTAGGGACTTCATAAAATACCAAACCTAGGATCCTTAAGAGGAAATCTAAAAGAGTTATTTCAAAGAAGAGGTAATCACCTTAACCGTTCACTTTCTTTTTTTTCTTCTTTTTTAGAACCTCTAAATCTATACTATTTATCTCAAAATAGTAAATTAAGTATCCTAAATATATTAATATTTTATTATGATTATAAAATCACCATTATCTTCCCTATTTTCTATAAAATGAGAAGTGAATGTATCATTTGTGCGTACGTACGACATACCGTCTCTACGTAGAGATACAATTCATTTTCAAACACCATATTTCAGGGATGGTTATTATGATGGGTTTAATGTTTATATTTGATACTTATAACTTAATTATAATTATTTAATTATAATATCACATCTAAATTATTACCTTCTATTATGTTGGAAAATGATAATGTCGCTCGCATGTATGTGTGGACTACCACCTCCATGAAGTGATGTGTTTCGCTTTCCATTTCCACCTTATATAGAGGGTAATAGGGTTGTATATAATTTATATATATGATATATATGATATAATAATTATTATTTAAATTTTAATTTATATTTACCTTTATTTCTCTCCACCTGTCTATAAATGATAATAGTGTTCGTGTGTACGTATGACATACCATCTAAATGAACGATGTAATTCATTTTTCTATCTGTAATTTTATGGATGACTAAAAAAATTATTAAATGAATATATATTTTATTTATTTCGTTATTATAAATATATAGATTATGGAACTATGATCAATGTACAAGGAAAAAAACTAATAAACCAAAACATATATGAAAAATGAAGTAGATATCACCCAGAACAATGATTTTAATAAATAATTGTTAATAAATAGGTGATAAAATGTCATAAGTAAATCATATATGGTATTAGATATATGATTATTATTCTAGGATATATTTATAATAAATATATATTTATTATATTGGATGTTTGAACACGTATGAAGGAATTCAGACCATACGTAAGTGATTCTTATCTCACTTTTATTTCTTTGAGACGTATGCCATATTCACCACTTATTTCATTGATGTCGTGTATATAATACCAATGACTATATTATATAGTTATTATTTTGAAATTTATATGTACTTACATATCCATATAATTTTATTTGTATCATGGGGCTTACGATTCGAATGTTACCAAAGTGGTAAGGGTTTAATGTTACAATCTCATTATTTATAGTGATTATTAATGATTATGTTTCTGATGATGATTTATTATGATACACCTATTAATAAAGCCATGAATTTTTTATCCTATGATTATTTATTTAAATAAAATATTTTCATTTCATTCTACTAAATTTGGGTACTCTATAGATCAAAAGAACATTTTTAAATAAAATCTTATTTATTTCTCTCTTCTGTTGAAAAACTGTTTTTTTTAATATCCATGTTTTCTAAAAATGTTTGCAAGAATTGTTTTTAATACTATATGATGATATTTTAAAGTCATTTTTACCCCATTATTGAATTTTTTAGTAATTGTTTAAAATGAATCTTCTTTTCATTTTCTTAATGAGTTATTTTATGAATTTTTACTAAAATTTGAAAGAAATGTTTTCTTTTAACTTTTATAGAATGAACAAAATTTTATTCCATCATGATTTCTCAATTAGGTAAAGATTGCATTATAATTTTTCATGGAATTTTTCAAACAGAATTATTTTTACATTATTTTGTGAATTAATAATTTTTGAAAAGTTATTTTTAATTTAGAAAAGGTATTTTCCTCAAGAATGTTTTAATGATATTGCAATGGTATTTTTATTCATTGAAGACATCACTTTATTTCACTTATGTTGTACTGGGGATATAATCTTAGGGTACCATCCTTATTATTTCCCTAGATGGTTTATAATAATGATGAAATGATGTTTATGAGACTCTTTCCTTTTCTATAGGTATTTATATGATAAAATGATTATTTTTTTATGAAAACTATTTCTATTCCATGGGTTATGCTATGATTAAATGTTTATTGAACCCATTTATTTTCATGAGTTATGATAGCATGAATATGATATGATCATATATTAAACATCTATATGATTTTCATTATGTGACGGGTGGTACCATAATTATATATCCCTCAAATGAAATGGTAATGATTGATATCTCATGAGATAAAAAGAACTGGAATAGGGAGTGAACCCAATTTAGAAAGGGACTTTTTCTACTATGATTATCATGGGAGGGAACCTTGAATAATATGATGGTTTTATGAATGAAAGTAATCCACTATGATAGTCTTGTAATTTAGCCTTTACTACTAAGGAAATGATTTTCATTTCTTATGTGTATGTTATTATTCAATGCATTATGAAAATGCCATGCTCTCATGGCTCATGTTCACCAATTACTTTATAATTAATGTCCTATAAAATTCCATTATTTATGACATAAATATTTATTATAATATAAGATACAAAGGGTATGATTTTAAAATTTTATTCTCATGTATCTATTCCCTTGTATTCATGTTACACTCAAGTAACCATTGATATCTCCCTTATTAACCCATACTGATCATTTGAGATCACCCTTTATAATGTTTTCTTTTCCCCAGGATATAATGAAATCTATTTAGTATGCTATTTAAAAGTTTATTGATAGTTATGATAAACTAAGTGGAATGTAATATAGATCTATTATAAATCATTAGTTTATGTATCCATGTTTCAAAAGGCACTAGGCCTATATGATTCTGGAGTGGATAATTATGTCATGTATTTAATATTCATATAAAATTATGTAATATATATATATAAATGACAAGTATGGATCACTATATAATACCTTAGAGGTTACAAAACTAGATCCTAAAGGGGAATGGGTCCTGCTACCTATCCTGGAGCTTGGAAAACATGCACCACTATCTCAATGAGGTTCCAATACACTGGTGGGTTCACTTTTCATGGTTCATAAATATCTCCCTCTTGATGTCTATTGAAATGTATCTTATAGGGAATCGTATTACAAAACATCAATAGGAAAGACACAAAAAATATACACTAGTATACTCATATCATCTAATCAATCAAGTGATACATGAATATCAATTCCATCAATTGGATTCAAACTTTTTGGATTTTGAAACACTTTAATCATGTTTGGAAAAATCCTAAAATAAGGTCAATTTATTTCTCAGGGAAACTATTCCTAGGAAACTATAGTAACTTAAGGCTTTCTATGATGATTTATTTCCAAGAAATATCTATCAAATACACCTTAAGTACTGAAAATCATACCAAATATATACCAGTACATCCTAGACCACATACCGACATCAAGGGAAGATGAATAACCTACACCCCCGAATACCATTTTATAATGAACCAACCAGTGGTGATAAATAATTCCATTTCAGATATGTTAGGAATAGTTTGAGTATTATTGTACCATGGTATCTGGGATGGCTCATGGAAAATTTTAAATACAAATAAATATGAAATAGTTAGTAAAGATGGTTAACTCTTCTTTAGTATACTTCATTTACAACCCTCCTTGAGGATGCTTGAAATAGTATTTTAAAAGGATCAACACCACTAATTAATTTATAGAGTAGTTTCGAAGATAATTTGGCAGGTTTTGGTCAATATATATGGATCAATGGGGTATAAATAAAATATTGAAGGGGTATCCTTTTATAAAAGAGGGGAGGCAAACTCTGGTAATTTTTCAAAAAATATTAAAATATAATTAAGTCATATTCATGGGCACATGGTTTAAAGATTGGATAAATTATATGATAATAAAAATATGCTACTAATATAATCATCCAAAAAAATTATATAGGTGTATATATCATTTTGAACCTTATATTTTTTATTAACCCATTTGTTAGCAATCTTTTACCTTAATCGCGGTAAAAACTATTTCAATATTAAAGGGTTATAATTTTTCTTATAAGGTTAAAATTATAAAAAATGTAAAAGGGAAGAAATTTTATACCATATACTTTCTATATTTTCAGTGTTCAGTATTTTTTTATTTTTAAATATATTAGTAAAATATTATTTTAATAAAATATCATTATTGTCATTTTTGACAATATTCTTTTAATTTGGCATTAAATACATCAATAAAAAATTATAATTTTAATATAAACCTTTCACATATCCCTAATATTTTATATTTATCTTTAAAATTCTAGGGGAACTATAAATCTCCTAGACAATATTACTTTTTTTTAAATCATTTACATGATTTTCTACTCCTTGCAAAGCATCGAGCCAACGTTGTGTAAGAATTAACATAATTATTTCATCACTGAAAATAAAAAAAACATTATCATGATTAAAAAATATTTCAAATAAAAATTTACAACTGAAATTATCCTCTTTTTATACTTATGTGAGAATTTTAGAGATATTAAAATCAATATTGTAACATTTTGGAAATTTCTTCACTTGAAATAATATAAAAGACATTACCAATGGAAAATATGATAAAAATGGAATATATTCTAAGCTATAGTGCATACGGTTGAATTCATCCCAACTGATTAAATAATTTCTAGTGTTGTAATAATTTGTAACGCATTGTTACATTATTTTTAACTATAATTACCTAACTTACCCTTTACCAAGGTGATAAATTTTACAGTGGTTTTTATTCATAATGCCTAAAAATTAAATCCACCAATTTACAAAATATGAACCTCATAATTGTAAATATGGAATTTATTTTATCAAATTCAATTCATATATATTTCTAAAATTAATTTAAAGATAAATCCACAAAATACAATGAAATTTTTTTTTGCAAACAAATGTGCTTTTATGCCTAAAAGTTGACTTATATCAAAATCTTGTAAGATTTTTATAAAATTTTTATTAAAATGGATCTTATATTACTTAAATATAAAATCTAAAAAACAATTAAAATTTTGAATTATTTTATTTCATGAGAAGAAATGACAGTTTAACCAAAATAGGTACTTTTCAATATTCAGTATTGGATGAATATTTTTTGAAAAATACCAAAAAATATACATAAGATAATATTGATGTTCTAATTTCAAAATTGATAAAAATATCTCTTAATAATATTTCAATATGTTTTTATGGTTAATTTAAACTTAGTGTTGTGTCTTAATCAAGATGTCAATGAAATTAGATATACTTAATGACGAATATATCATAAAATATTAGGGTGTTACATTCTACACCCCTTATAAAAATTTCTACCTTGAAATTACAATGATCTGATGTAAATAAATGATTATACTTTTACATCATCACATCATTTAGGCACCATTTATAGTCCAAAAACTTATGGTTTTCGAAAAAATATTTTACAAGATGTGTAGTCTTATTTTGTTTCTCTTTCTCACATTGATCTATAATCTCTACTAGTTTCTTATAATAAGATAGATATTACTCAAATAGTAAAACCTCTTAGTTTAGTAAATTTTAAAAATCATTTTTGTACTTCCTTATTAGAGTTACATATAACACATCATGTACATGAGAGATATTTGGTGGAATCTTTGAGTGATAAGCTGTCATCTTGACACAATCAAGAATTTTGAAGGGACCAATATATCTAGGGCTCAGTTGTACCTACTTTAAAAATATCATAACCTTCATCCAAGGATATATTAATAAGAATACCTTTTCACTAACTTTTAACTCTATATCTCATTAATTATTTTCAATGCAACATTTTTTCATCTTTGGGATTCTCTTATGTGCAGTTGAAAGGATCTGACTTTCTATTACAGTTCCATAAATAGATTAGGTTCTAATAGATTTCTTTCTACAACTTCAGACCAACACATTGTATCTCTGAACTTACTTCCATATAGTAATTCATAAGGATCCATCTAAATTATATATTTAAAGATATTGTTTTATGAAAATTCTACTAATGGAAAGTTTTGATCCCAAACACCTTTGATGTAAGGACCCGACCCCAGTTTCCCAGAGCTGGTGCCTTATTTTATTACAATGTCATATAAACAAGAAATGTTCATCCTTAAGGAATAAGTATTTTAGTATCTTTGGAAAAATGATACATACAAAAGTTCATCATTACAAATTGAAATGAAATACAACATGGAGATTCCTTTGAAAACATCCATAAATCCTAGGTTATTTCGGAATGTCGTTCATAATATACCTCTTCATGTCCTGGGAAAATGAAACATAATAAAGGGGTGAGATCAAATTCTTATTAAGGGTAAGAAATACATCATAAGATATCATAAACATAAACATTATGCATGGAGAATGAATAAAAAAACTCATAACTTTAAAAATGAACTTGAACACTTTATAACCGGAATAAGAGATGAATAAAAAAATGTCATAATAATGCATAATCTTGGGTATTATACTAGTTGAATAACCTCATGAACTTTCAATTACTAGTTTCATAATGAAGGAATGCATAATTATGGACATCATAACCATACCAGAAATGCCTCATTCCAAGACCATAAATAACCATTTTTTCAAGGCCTTGTGCCAAGACCGTAGTTTGTGTCATGAGACCTACCGATGCATCTAGGGGATATAGTGGGCCCCACCCGTAAATTACAAGTCCCAATTAATTCCTAATATGAATATGGATAAATTTAAACAACATATTGATTCATATTGAAACTAACATATGAAATGTCAATAACTTTCCCCAAACATTGAGCATAAACACTAACCATTCAGAGTAAATTGGTGAATGGTTTTAAGATAGAACATCCACAGTCCAAAAAATCATAAACCATTAAATTAAATATGGTATATTATATCATAAAATATTAACTCCAAAAATACATAATAATCAACAAGACTTTTGAAAAATATGAAGATACTCTTATAAAATCATTGAATAGTTCTTGAGATAAACACTCTTTTACTTTGAAAAGAATAGTTCCATTGGAAAAGTATTTGTATAAAACTTGAAGTGAATTATATATTATTTTAATAATAAAATGAGTTATGTTAGAAATATAATTGTTTCTAAAAACATATTATAAAGTGCACTTAAAAATAGGTAATATTTTGATAAATTTCCTTGAATCGGGCTTGTATTTTGGAAAGAATTTTGAATGTTCCTTTAAAAATGAGTAACTCCCCATAAAATAAATATGGTTTATGATTGGTAAATATATATAGTAAACTCACACATAATTATTTAGGACTAAATAATAATACATAATAATTTAATTTAGGTAAGTAGATAATAAAACCAACCTGAATGAAAATGGAGGTTCGAGTGGAAAACCCTTACCTTAAGTTTGAAGGTGTTCCTCACATGATATTAATGACCTAAATAATCAAATTTAGGTTCATAAATCAATGATACAGAACCTAATATACATTTAATTTTTTTATTATAAACTTATTTAGGCCTATTCATGTCCTTTTGATGGGTTAAGAGATTCAATTTCATTGTTTGGGAGTATTTTATTCCATGGCTTTAATGATCAGTTTAATTATATTTATGTATGAATAAAAATGTAGAATAAAAATGGTTGTTGAGAATATAAGTTGTATGTTATTAGTAAAAAACCATAATATTACATGTTTATAAAATTTATTTGGTTACTGGGATTGATCATGAATCATTATATAAAACTTTAATGACAATTGTTTGAGTTAATTGGCGGTTCTTGGTCACAAAAAACTCATTTTGATTTATAAATTAATTTCACATTTACAAAAATATTACATAACCTTAAATAAGTTATAATACATATATTATAGTTTGTCTCAACCATAAAAATTGTTTAATTATATGAATTGAATATGTTAATAGATATTTAAAACCCGTCATCCTTGAATGAGATAAATTAACACATCTCATATGGTGTTTTCATTTCTAACATAAAATAAGGGGAAAGAAGAGATGATGAAGAATTATTCCTTTATCATAAAAAATTTCTAGTACATGTAAGGTAATAGATTCATCACAAGATTTTATAAAAGGATGTGAGGAAAGAAAAATAAAATAATGGAACTTGAAATAAAAGAAATGAAAAGAGGAATTTACCTCTTGAAGTAATCTTCCTTGAGAGCTTTTTAGGGGAGAGGTTTTGGTATTTTTATGAGACCAAGGGCTTTTGTAAGTGACGGAGGAGCTTGGGAGGATATTTGAGCATAATTTATACAAGTAACAAGTCCTGATATGAGTTAATAGAAGAGGGAGTGGGGGTTATAGTGGAGGAGAAGAGGGTTTTCCCATTATTTTACTCATTATTTTATTATTTTTCCAAATACAACCAATAGTATTGATTAATGTGACCTAGAATAGTAATAAGTTCATTTTATTTCAAACCAATTGTTCTTACATCATCCATGATTCTAGGAATAGTGAATTTAACTGATAATGTATATATGCAGTAAATTATCGTATTTTATTATTCATAAAAAAATTCGAGTATTTCAGAAAAAATCCCAAAAATTCACACTGACCATTTTTTGATGTTTAGAATTCAAAAATAAAATCCATTTCTTGAAAATAATTTTCTAAATATTATTAATTTAATTTTTAAATAAAATCATAATTTATTCAAAAAATAACAATTTTAAAACAATAATTCATTTTATTTCACCTTGAAAATTTAATCAAGATCTCATTATCTTATAACATTAAGATAATAAAATAATAATATGATTTACTATTCATAAGGGTCATATTACTATTCATAAGGGAATGTTACTATTCACCAAAAATTAAGTTTTCCTTATTAGACTCTAAATATCTTACTGAACATAACTGTGTATATCAGTTTTTCAAAATTAAAATCACTGAGGTGGAATATTTATGTTTACTAGATATGTTATAAAAAAGTGGTGTTTTGAAGAGACTCAGTGTTTCCTGCATTCAATATTAAATTTATTTTCAATATCTTGGGGTGTTACATTATCCCCTTATTAAAAAAAATTGCCTCAAATTTACTAGAATGTTACCTTGTAAAAATTTTTGGGTAGTTCTTCATCATAAGCCCCTTAGGCTCCCATGGTGCCTCTTCAATTTTATGATTTTTTCCAATGTATCTTTACAAGTCGATTTTTCTAATTCCTCAATACCTATTCTTTAGTGTCTAGAATCCGGATAGGCTCTTCACAATATGATTGTTCAGGTTCTAATTATATTCTTTTAGAAGTGAGGACATGTGTTGGGTCTGGAATGTATTTTATCAATAATGAGACATGGAAAAAATTGTGTACTTTATAAAAACTAGGTGGCATAGCCAAATAATATGCAACATCTCTAATTCTTTCTAGAATATCAAAAGGTCTTATGTACCTAGGGCTCAGTTTCCCTTTCTTCCCAAAAATTATAACACACTTCCATAGAGATACTTTAAAGAAAACTTGATCTCCCACTTAAAATTCCAAATCCTTATTTCAATTATCAGCATAGCTCTTTTCCAGCTTTGAGCTCCTTTTTTATGAGTTTTAATAGTATTTATCTTTTTTGTTTTTTCCTCCACAAGCTTTGGGCCCATAACCTTCCTTTCTTAAATATTATCCCAAAAAGTTGGTGTACGACATCTCTTTTTGTACAATTCTTCATATGATGCCATTTGAATACTTGAATGGAAACTATTATTGTAGAAAAAATCCAATAAAGGTAAATATTGATCCCATATACCTTGAAATTCAAGTGAACATGATCTCAACATGTACTATAAGGTTTGGATCGTCCTTTCTAATCACCCATCAATTTTTTGGTGGTAAGCAGTACTCAAATAAAGATTAATATCCAAAAGAATTTGAAGAATTTTCCAGAATTTTGATTTAAATCACGGATCACGGTCAGAAATAATTGAAATAGGTTCTCCATGAAGTCTCACAAATTCATTGATATAGAGTCATGCATGGCACTCTAGTGGTAAATCCTCCCTTATAGCAAGGAAATGTGCATATTTCATAAGTCGTTCCACAATTACCCATATGTCATCATTATTTCTTGGAGTTTTGTGTAATTAAATGACAAAATATATGGTGATGTCATCACATTTCCATGTAGGAATAGGTAGAGGTTGCATGAATCCTCTAGGATGTAGTCATTCAGCCTTCACTTGTTGACAGAATAAACATTTTGATACATAATCAGAAATTTCCCACTTCATGTTGTCCCACCAGAAATGTGCCTTCAAATATCTATATATCTTAGTGACACTATGATTTATAGAGAAATTAAATCTTTGAACATCATCCAATAACTTTAGTTTTAGATTGGGTATAGAGGGAACACACATCCTCTTCCCAAATTTCATAATTCCATCTTCACATACAAAGTCAACCAACTTCCCATCTTTCATCGCATTAATTTTCTTTTCAACCTTCTCATCCTTAGGCCAAGATCTTTTAATCCTTTTTAATAAAGATGGTTAGGAAACCAATTGAATAATTAATGATGTTTCACCTTCTTTGACAATTTCCATGTCCATCCTTATTAGATCCATGAATATAGGATCCCTTTCAATCCTCATTTTGTTTAAACCTCCATGATCCTTCCTACTCAATAAATTAGCTATCTTATTTTCCTTTCCTGGGTGGTAGTGTATGGAATAATCATAATCCTTGAGTGGTTATATCCCTATCCTTTTCCTCATGTTGAGTTCTTTCTATGAGATGATATACTTTAGACACTTGTGATCTGTATATATCTCACATCTATCACCACATAGATAGTGTCTCCATATTTATAAATCAAATATTGTAGTATCTAACTCAATATAATGAGTAGGATAGTTTTGTTCATGAATTTTTAACTATATTGATTCATAGACAATAACTCTATCATTCTGAATAAGTACACAACCAAGTTCTTTTTTTATGCATCACTATATATCACAAACCCATCAATCCCCAATCATAGACTTAGGATAGAAGCATTCACTAATATCCTCTCCAATTATTTAAAACAATACTTTCATTCTTTTTTCCATACAAACTTAACCCCTTTATTTATAATATTGTTCATTGGTTTGGGTGAACAAGAAAAGTTCGAAACGAAACCCTAATAATAACCTGATAAACCAATAAAACTGTGTACCTCAGTTATGTTCATTGGAGTAGGTCATTCTTGAATATCCATTGTATTTGTAGGATCAATAGATATTCCATCTTTAGAGACAATTTGGCCAAGAAAGGAAACTTATTGAAGACAAAATTAATACTTTCTAAACTTCCCATATAATTCATTTCTTCTAAGAGTCTTCAGAATAGTGACCAAGTTATTTTCATGATTTTCATAGCTTTTGGAGTATACCAATATATCATCAATAAATACCACCACAAATTAATCAAGATATTCCTTGAAAACTATATTCATTAGATCCATTAAAATAGAGGGTTCATTAGTCTATCCAAAAGGAATTATTGTATACTTGCAATGCCCATACCGGGTTTGAAATGCTATCTTTAGAATGTCTTCATTCCTTACTAGAAATTGATGATATCAAGATCGAATTTTAATCTTCAAAAAATATCGAGCTCCATGAAGTTGATCAAATAAATCATTTATGTGAGATAGGGGATACTTGTTCATTATTGTTATAGAATTACTCTCCTTATAGTCAATGTACAACCTTATAGACCCATCTTTCTTCTTAACGAAAAGGACATGGGATCCCCATGGAGAAACATTAGGTTGAATAAGTCATTTATCACTCAATTCCTCTAGTTTTTTCTTCAATTATACTAATTCCACAGTGGCCATTCTATAAGGGGTATTTGATATGGGCCTTGAATGAAAAATTAAATTGATGGAAAACTCAATCTCTCACTACTGTAAATAAGATCTATACCAATGGTTTTGGGAAAACCATTGGTATAGTTCACTTATATGGACCTATACCAACGGTTTGGCCAAAACCGTTGGTATAGGTCACTAATTTTTACATATACCAATGGTTTTGGACAAACCGTTGGTATAGGGGGGACCTATACCAACAGTTTGGGGAAAACCGTTGGTATAGGTCACTTATATGGACCTATTACAATGGTTTTGGCCAAACCGTTGGTTTAGGTCCATTGGTATAGGTCCCAAAATCTAAGAATCTATACCAACGGTTCTAAAAACCATTGGTATAGGTCTATACCAACGGTTTTGAGAACTGTTGGTATAGTTACATGTATTTTTTATGGAATATTCTTATAGAGAAAATTAAATAAATCAAAATTTAAAATATTTATGATAATACATATATATATTTACTAAATTATGTTCAAAAAATTCAAGTTAGGTTAGTGGTTAGGTCGTTCAATTATAAACTGCAGGTACTGGGATCAAAACCCACCGAATGCTTCTTTTTTGAAAAAAAAAATACCAATGGTTTTATGGAACCGTTGGTATAGATTTTTCATTTTACTTATACCAATGGTTTTTAAAACCATTGGTATAGGTATATACCAATGGTTTTTGGGAAAATTGTTGGTATAGGTCTATACCAATGGTTTTGGGAAAACCGTTGGTATAGACCTATCCTCGCGGCTTACATGGCCACGGTTCTCCAAACTGTTGGTATAGGATATACCAATGGTTTGGAGGCATATACCAATGGTTTCAAATCGTTGGTATAGGGTATTTTTCTACTAGTGTCTCGCTCATGAGGTTTTCCAGGTAAATCTTTTGGAAATACATCAACATATTCTTACACAATAGGTATGTCCTATATTTGAACATTATTTTCCTCACTCATAGTTATTACATTCCCTTCCTCCCCAATAATTGAATTCAGTAGATTTACTAGGGGTGGATCTTAATAAGAATCAAATGGTGATGTTTCTACCCTAAAGATATGGGATTCCATATCATCCTCAAAAAATTTAACCTCCTTGTTCTTGTAATAAATTTTTTCATCATGGTTCAAAATTCAATCCATACCGAGGATTATATCAAAGTCAATCATGGTTATGATAATAAAATCAGTAGATAAAGCATGTCTATATTCCATAATGGGGACTTCTTGATACAACTTTGTTACAATGATACTTCCCTTATGAGTTTTTACTAAAAACTCCCTTATTAAATAAAATTGTAAATATCTAATTTTCTTGGAAAACTATGAAGATATGAAAGAATACGATGATCCAAAATCAAATAAATCATTGGATAATCTTGAGGAAACAATTAACGTACTTGTAACCACATTTTAAGGAACTTCAACCTCTGTAGTTGTGACCATATAATCTTGGCCTTGCTCTCTTGGCCTTATTTGGGGAAATTTTCCTTGACACCTAGGAAAATCATTTGCATAATGTCCCCTCTACCTGTAATTATATCATTGAACATTGGTAGCTTCTTTCTTCCCCTTATGATTCCGAGATATGTTCCCTTTTTCTCTACACTTGTAACAAACACCTATACCCTTCAGGAAAGTACTAGGGTGTCTCTTCCCACAATTATCACGGGGTGGATGGTCAAATATTCCCTTATTCCCCATTTAATTATCTACTTTTATAGAGTTTTAAATTTCCCACTTATTCTCTTACTTTCCCTTAAAATAATAAGACTTAGAGAATTTATTTTCCATCTTGATAGCACTTGAGACTATATCTTCATATATTGAGAAACTTTGGGAGACTAGAGCCCACCGTAGACATGGTTTTAAACCATCAATGAATTGATCAATATTGCTCCTTGGATTACGTATAAAGTCCATGACATGTCATTCTAATCTTGTGAATATATCTTCATACTTTGCAACAATTTTATCCTTTTTTTGCCTCAGATTCAGAAACTGCCTTTCCATCAATGAATTGATCAAAGGCAGTCAATATGAAAAATATTCAAGGAATTTTATGCACATAACCATGAAACAAACACAAAACACTTAATATTACTCTTATAAACATCATCTCTTGGTGTGAACCTCTCTCAACAAGAAACAAATAACACTTACACAATTGCACATGTATCTTTATGAACTCATTGAAATTCATGCAGTGTGAGCTCCTCCTTCATGGTGATATCACTTCATCAACTCCTACTATTTGAATCCATCATATTTTAGGATTCTTCATGCTTCCATTGTAGTCATCAGGATTCAAGTATTCTTTAATCTTCACAAAGGTCATGGATGATCATCCCTCAATTCAATAGTGGTGCTAGGAGTCATGTTTGATCTCCCTGTATAATCTTCATGGTGGTTCCATCCTTCATAGATGCCTCACTTGAGCTCTCCAGATATGTTAATTTAAAATTCCAGAAGGAGAAGAAGTGGCATGAGTTGATCTCTTGAAAACCATTAGTACAATGAAATAGATTACCTGGATAGTTCCATTTCAATAAATAGAAATAATTCTTCAATAAATAGTCATCCCACATTGAAGAAATTCTGAGCAGTTTTGTTGATAATTAAACTTTATGCAGTAACTAAGATCCAAATGAAAAGAACTAGGCTCAGTATATATGGGTCTTCGTTCTTGGTGTAATCCCATGTCAAGATTTCCTATTACTTCTTTTTTACTAGTGTTAACCCCTACTAGGTAACTTCATTATGCTCTTTTATGCCTATCCTGGAAGAACATGGTTGATATGGTGGCTAGATATTGATATAGATCTCTATTGGGGTTGTAAAAAAAATTATTGATATGTTCATGTTTTATCTTCCAACATTCCAGTAGAGCCAAAATTCATCATCTTAAGTAAAAAACTCCCACTACCACAAAACAGGCTTTTATCAGCACTAAAAAAGGCATGTTGATAGTGTCTCTATTAAAGGGTGGTCTGCTTTATTAGATCATGGAAAAGTGCTGATAAAGGCCCCCCTTTATCAGCTCTATTTTAATCACTAATAAAGTCCCCATTTATCATTTCTTCAATTAGTGCTGATAAAGGTGGGACTTTATCAGCGCTATTTGAAGTGCTGATAAAGGATTCCCTAGCTAGACGTGTTTTTTATATAACCACACACCCAAAAACCTGAAAAAAATAAATTTCACCAAAATAGGAAACCAAAATAACCTGCACAAACCATCAAAAACCTTCTAAAAAATAACCACTCATAGTATATAAAAAAGAACCACATATACAATGAAAATGATGAAAAACAAGAAGCGCACACAAAGTTTTGGCAGACAATGTTATATGCATTTAATTTAAATCATGAATAGAAAAATATTCACTCACTGTATATACCAAAAAACACTTCTATATACATTTTTTACAATGTTTTATAAAATTACATTTACAAATATCCAAAAAAACAGTTAAAACGTTAATGTTTTCTCTTTTGACATATGTGGCCCCCTCTAAAAAATGTCCTCTAATGGTAATAGTCACTGAACAAATCATCCCAACTCAAGAAAAAGGTTAAACCTATATAATAAAACAAATATTATATTAGTAATACTATAAGGAAATAAATTAAACATTAGTATGAAGAATACATTAAAAATGTCATTTTTTAATAAAAATGACACATTTGGAGTTATACTGGTCACGATGTGCGTCGTATTGAGGTGGAGTTGATTCCTACATGCCAAAAATGACTGATGAATCGTTTTAATAAAGTATCAAAACAATTGGAATGTATTACCTCAGTTTTCAGTATGTCAATTGTTTTTTTTACGTAAATGTCATTTCAAACTGAAAACATGCAATTTGAGTCATACCGGTCATATCGTGCGTCGGTTCGACATGAGACTGCTTCATACATATCAAAAAGGTCATAAACATTTTTTCCTAAATTTGGATGAAAATAGGAGTGCATTTTCTTGGTTTTTAGTGAGTGACACGTTTTGAGTTAAAATGTCAATTTTAAACTGATAGCAGGCACTTTTAGTCATATTGGTCACACTATTCATCGTATTGAGGTGGAGTTGATTCCTACATGTCAAAACAGACTGATGGATCATTTTACTAAAATATCAAAACAATATGAATGTGTTTGATCAGTTTTCAGTATGTCAGTTGGGGTTTTTTACTTGAATTAATGTCAATTTTGAATAACAAGACACATTTGGAGTGATATCGGTAAGATTGTGCATCATATTGAGGTGTGGTTGATTCCTATATATCAAACATGACTGATAAATCATTTTCTTAAAGTATAAAAACAATCAGAATGCATTTCCTAGTTTTTAGTATGTTAGTTATTTTTTTACTAAAATTTCACTTCACACTGAAAACATGCAATTTGGGTTATACTGGTCGTTTCGTGCATCGGTTTAACTTGATACTACTTGATATATATCACAAAGGACTTATAAATTTCTATACTTAATTTTGAAGACAACTGGAGTGTGTTTTCTTTTTTTTCTGTGAGTGAAATGTTTTAAACTAAAATTTCAATTGTAAACTCATAATAGACACTTTTATTCATACTAATCACATGGTGCGTCAGATTGAGGTGGGTTTGATTCCTATACATCACAAATAACTCATGGATTGTTTTACTAAGTACAAAAACAATCTGAATGTTTTTTCTTGGTTTCTAGTATGTCAGTTGTGTTTTTTTAATTTAATTAATGCCAATTTTAAATAACAAGACACATTTGGAGTTATACCAGTCACACCATGAATTTTATTGAGGTGGTGTTGATTCATTCACATCACAAATAATTGTTGAATCATTTTCCTAAAGAATCAAAACAATCGGAATTCATTTCCTTAGTTTTCATAATGTCAGTTGTGTTTTTTTACTGAAATGTCATTTCAAACTAAAAACAAGAAATTTGAGTCATACCAGTCGCATCGTGCATCATTTTGATATGAGACTACTTCATACACATCACAAAGGGATTAAAAATTTCTTTTAAATGATTTAAAATAAAATCAGAGTGAATTTTCTTGGTTTTCAGTGAGTGGCTCATTTTGAGTTAAATTGTCAATTTTAAACTAATAGTGGGCACTTTTAGTCATACTGGTCACACTGTTCATTGGATTGAGGTGGGGTTGATTCCTACACATCATAACTGACTCATGGATCATTTTCCTAAAATATAAAAACAATTCAAATGCCTTTTCACTATTTTGAGTACCCCAGTTGTGTTTTCTTACTTGAATTGATGTAAATTTTAAATAACAAGGCACATTTGGAGTCATACCACTGACACTGTGCATCATTTTAAGGTTTGGTTGATTCTAACACATCAAAAATGACTGATAGATCGTTTTTCTAAAGTATCAAAACAATCAGAATGAATTTACTTACTTTTCAGTATGCCAGCTATGTTTTTTTACTAAAATGACATTTCAAACCGAGAACATGCAATTTGAGTCATACTAGTCGTATCATGTGTCGGTGTGATGTGAGACTGCATGATACACATCATAAAGGACATATGAATCATAGTCCTTAATTTGGAAGAAAATATGAGTGAATTTTCTTTGTATTTTGTGAGTAACATGTTTTGAAATAAAATGTCAATTTTAAACTCATAACGGACACTTTTAGTCATAATGATCACACAGTGCATCAGATTGAGGTGGGGTTGGTTTCTACATCTCAAATTTGATGCATGTATTGTTTTAATAATGTATCAAACCAATTTTAAGTCATTTTTTTGGGTTTTCAGTATGTCAGTTGTGTTTTTTACTTGAATTAATATCAATTTTAAATAAAAAGACACATTTAGAGTTTTCTGATCACACCATGTGTCATATTGAGGTGAGGTTGATTCATACACATCAAAAATGACTGATAGAGATTTTTTATAAAGTATTAAAATAATCAGAATAAATTTTATTTATTTTTAGTATGTCAGTTGTGTTTTTTTAACTAAAATAGCATTTCAAACCGAAAACATACAACATAATTCATACTGGTCTCATCGTGCGTTAGTTTGAAGTGAGACTTATTAATATATGTTAAAAAGGACTTACAAATTTATTTTCTTAATTTGGAAGACAATTTTATTGTGTTTTATTTGTTTTCAGTGAGTGATATGTTTTGAACTAAAATGTCATTTTTAAACTGATAGCAGACACTTTTAGTCATACTGGTCACAACATTCATTGGATTGAGGTGGGTTGATTTCTACACATCACAACTTACTCATGGATTGTTTTCCTAAAGTTTCAAACTATATAAATGTTTTTTCTCAATTTTCATTATGTTATTGTGTTTTTTACTTGAATTAATGTCAGTTTTAAATAAAAAGACACATTTGGAGTCATACCAGTGACACCGTGCATCAGACTACGGTGTGGTTGATTCTTACATGTCAAAAATGACTAATAGATCATTGTCCAAAAGTATTAAAACAATCATAATTCATTTCCTTGCTTTTTAGAATGCCAGTTGTGTTTTTTTACTTGAATTAATGTCAATTTTAAATAAAGACACATTTGGAGTCATACTGATGACATTGTGTGTCAGATGGAGGTACGGTTGACTCCTACATGTCACAAATGACTCATGGATCATTGTCCTAATGTATCAGAACAAATTTTAAGTACATTTTTCTGTCTGAAAATAAATGCACCCTTGCCTCTGAAACCTATAAAATAGACTTGACCTGCTCAATTTGCTCAATCTAACCAGTTTAGTAGGATTATGCCAAAATATTTGATCCCAATATGGTTGACACATAATTACATCCTCCTTCTACATCATAGATTTAATCGGACCAGTGAATAACCAAATATCATATATTCATGACCTCTAAATGAATATATGATAGTTGGTTCTTCACTAGGTTGACTAAAGAGGGGAACTACTAATGTTGTAGAGTGAATCAATGTTTTTTTTTAGAAAAACACTTCTCATTGTTGAAAATGAGAAGAGTGTAGTAAGATCCTATGCCCTTTATGTCTCAAAAGGTCACAACAAACAAAAGGGATAGGGAAACTCCTTCTAGATACTCGTTATCTTTTGTGGTCTATCAAACAAAGATAAAGATAAGACAGACAAGATTATTAAAGTCAAAATTATTTGAGAATTTTACCATCTTCAAACTATTTTTTTACATTCTTCCATCAGGTATGATACCCATTCATTTCTAAGAATATCTATATCGTCCTGTGAATATGATTGTTTTCAACATTCATGGTAGTACTAAAAAAATATAAATACACAAAGGATTAATAAATATTTTAAATTAAATAGTAATTATCTTTGAAAATACCTCTCTAGGGATGCTGGTTTGTTCAAGGAATACGATATCTTTCATAAATTAACATACATAATAACTAAAATATTTATCATTTGTTTATTTCGGGTACAGTAGAAACATTGAGAAAAATAAGCAATATTTTTATATATGTTTGGATAGTGAAATCTTATTATATATTCCCTGGTTTTTATCCAGTCATATTACTTGTCATGTTTCTTATTCTTTTCCCTCATCCTCATTCCATGATGTATCTAATAGTCACACATCTCCCTATTATAATAAAATCATCATTAAAAGATAATATAAATTATATAACTAGATGTTTAGTTCTAAAATGTTGTAAATAGTGTCTTACAAATTGAAAAACACCATCATTTGTGGTCAGTTTTTTAGATATCCATGCATTGAATCCAAGAAATAAATCTTTGGAGTATCAAAATTGACCGTAATGAGAATCCAATGTTGCCTAAAAATACAAAAAATAATAATTAGTGAATGAAATTAAAATATATTTGATATGATTAAATTGTATAGTTTTACCCTTGTATCATTCGTATAACGAAGAGTTTGACATTTTTAATTTTTCAGTTAAACAATTTGAGCTGGTCTGCCACTATTTCACCTTCTTTCTCAGAATTTATATGTGTTAGTTTTGTAGAGGTTATGTAAGGACTAATGAGTCAAAAATTTTGTTCATGGGGAAATCCCATCAATTTTTTTCATATATACACCTAAAAAAATATGAAATGTATTTAGTCATAATTATCATAGTTTATCATCTTTTGGAAAATCATATCATGAAAACATACCTCATGTAAATATTTACAAATGAGCTGCTTAACCATTCATAGATGAGGATTTTAGTTGCACTCTCAACACCATTGAAGTCTAGATCTTCCCTTCCATACATATTTTCTTCAAAATAAATTATTTGAGAACCACTATCTTGAAACTTTGTATCCACATGATCCTTTAATGATAATCAATTTGGATATATAATGTGGGGGGAGTTAAGGTGATTCGGGTAGATCATTTTGATCGGTTGGTTGATCCTTGATATGGTTTTTAACTGGTATTTCATTTCACCCACTCCCTTTGTCTTTCTGTAATAACATGCATCATTTTAGAACTTTTTTCGTTAAATTTTTTGGGTTTAGCTTGAAAATTAAATTTTAAATGAATACCTCATTTCCAACATGTTTTTTATAAGATGTGACAGTAATGCGATGGATGTTCCAAGAGATTGTTCAAACGTATGAATATCTGTATCATTAATTGGAATAGGTAGCTCGGTGCTCAACTCTAGGGATACAATAATTGACACTCTGACATGACCTGTCGGAAGTGGTATATTGTGTAGAATGTTGTTAGGGATACTGAACATTGTATCCCTTACTAGAAGGAAATGGGTGGGTGTTGATAGATATAAATCACAGTCATTTTCACCCCTTATAATATCAATAAAGGAAAGGTATCAATTTCTAGTGTTTATCTAATTCACATTTTATAGAAACAGTTATTAGAAAATTGACTACCTCAGTTAAGAATTGTTTTTTAGGGGAATGGCTCACCTCAAAACTAGTGGGGGTGGGGCGGGATCTTCATGTGTGGGTTGTTCTTGAGTTTTTTCTTCTCTTTTCTCCACCCTCATCAAACTTTCTATCATCTCTATTTGGTATTTAAATTCCTCTTGAAACATATCTAATCTTTCTCTTATCTTTTTAATTTCCTTAGTTTGATCCTCCGCCTGTTTTTTTCTCAAAATATGTTCGGCGTGGAACCCCAAAAACTGCACCTCTGACTCGACCATACTTTTTTGGCTGCTTCAAGGCCACTGAAAGTATGTCTAGATCTAGTGTAGGTGTTATTGATTCTTGTGACTATGTCAGATAGAAAATATAGGAAAATAAGTAATCATTGTTATGTAATAGAGATTTAAATCAATTTTTTATTATGTCATACTTACACATGTTTCCCAAACTTTTTGTGTGTTTTCATCTATTAGTTTTCCATCTTTAGTTACATGTGCCTCCTTCCATAGAACATGGAATGGGATGGAAGCGTATGTGGATTTGGAATCTTCAAGATACATATAAATAAAAGAACATAGTTATTGTGTTTTTTTATGTTACATAAAAGTATTATGGTAGATTTAAAATATATACCAAATTTTTTTCAAGTGATGTGTACCCCATCCATGATTTACAATAGGGGTATGCTGGTTTTGATGTTCATTGATTACTTTCAGAACTCAATTGCTATTTCATAAATAAAACACTATCAATCAAATTGATTAATACACGTACCATCAAACGTATTACCATACACAATGTACCTGAAAAGACTTCTTTGCACGATGACCAGTAAACGTATCCCACAATGCTTGGGTTATCATGTGTGTATAAATAAGAGATGAGTGTGATTTTATTTTCCCTTCATCAGCTTTAATACTATATTTTGTTAAAATCATGAAAAAATCCATATAAATCCTTCAAAAAACCCTTAATACGTTGTCTTTGTATGAGTCATCTACTATAAATACAATCTGAAATAGATGATGATGTAAAGGCCTGTACATTTCAAGGGAAATTTTTTTCTTAATTTTCTTTGGGGTTTTACGAGAACGCAGTTTCTGACGGCACCTTATTCTGGGGCCCGGTGTGCCCGAAATCAATTTCTGAAGTTTAGATCGGGTACGTTCAGTGGACGAATGAGCGGGTTTTCCTAAATTTTGAACCAGTGCTCGGATTCGAAATCTGAGGGCACCGATGAAACCGCAGTGCCGATAATTTCTTAGGAACACCATTACTGGAGTTGCATTTTCTCGGGTGAGGTTATTAAATAAATGGGTTAACTAAAGAATGAAATAAAATATTGTGCTACAGTTTTTATTTCTTTTCTAAGTAGTTTAAACCTACACATGGGGGTTGGGCTGGGACCCACTACATCCTAACTTCTTTATGTAGGATATTAGTGAAGTGGGGCCCACATGATCCCCACCCCTTCAAATCTCTTTAACCTCCCTCTCGTGCATTTATTTTGTAACTCACCCACACCCTAATTAAATGGCAAGTCAACCCTCGCTTTTATTTTGGATTATTAAACGTTCTACAATTAAGTGAATTAATTGGATGAGTTTCTTTTTGAATTTCAAAGCAATGGAATGCGTGTCTGATAATAAAATAAGACTTGACTTATTTTATTGGGGGGGTTGATTCGTTGTGCGGAAAGAAGGAGAGGACTCTTGCGCTCTTGAGGAATATCTTCATCCTCATCGAAGAACGCGAAGAACGCCGAGTCTACGATGAAGAACTCCATCACCACAAAGGGAGTTCGCCGAACCATCTTCTTTCCTCTCTGCAACCGGTGAGAGACGCCTTCTTCGAAGAACGACGACGCGCCGCATCCTTCTTCAGGAGAACGCAAACGAAGCTTACGGAGCATCGATCCAAAATGTCGTCTTCTGCAACGCCGTCTTCCGCGACACCGTTGTTCCGCGACGACCATCGTTCGACAACTCCTTTAGGTTGTGGTTTTAGTTCAAATATTATGGATTAATTTTTTTGCTTTATTGACGAGGGTATTTATTCTTTTTGGGCCGCCTCTTATCGTTATAACGGGAGGAGGTCGGACCGCACGAACACGGACGACCCTCCTCCCTCTTTTTTTTGTTCTTGTTACGGCACGAACAAAGGCAGTGTGGTGCCACGGCATCATGCGGGAACATGGAGAATCACAGCGAAGAATCGCGGCGCCGTCGCGCCATGCCGTTGAGGCCGAACGAACCCGCGGCTGGAGTCGGGCCGCGGTGAAGGGGCGTGGCGCCGTCGCGCTATGCCGGATAACCACGAAGACACCGCGGCCGGAGCGGGGCCACGGCGGAGTGGCGCGGTGCCATCAAGTTGTGCCGACTGGACCAAGGCTGCGGCCTTTGGCTGCGGCGGAGCAGGGAGCGATAGCCGGAACCGACGGTCGTCGACGCCTCGGAGGAGCGGGACCGTGGGGTCCCGCGGAGGCAGCACCGGCTGGCCAGTCGGGTCGGCCGAACGGAGGAGCCAGGGGTCGTAACCCCCGACTGGCAAGGGAGTGGCCCCCATGCGGGGGCCGTGGTTTCCAAATAGGGGGGCAGCGCCCCCCCCCCCCCCCCCCCCCTTTTCTGTTTCCCGCTCGGCCATAATGGCCAAGCTGACTGGCCGCGCAGGTCGCGCCCGCGCCAGGCCAACCGGCTGCCCAGGCCGGATCGGCCGCACCCTATTGGGTCGTACCCGGACCCGGGTCAGGTCAACCCGGTTCGGGCCGACCCAGGTGGGGTTGGCTCGGGCCGGGCCAGGCCCAGACCCCCCATTTCGAACTATTTTTAGTCATTTGCCCATATCTTAGGCATCAGACCTCCGATCAATGCACCATTAGGTGCGTTGGGATCCTTGGATCGAGACGGTTGTTTCGGTATATTACACTCAAGGTTTCAGAGAACTTTGGGTATAGTCGGGTTGTTTTGAACACGAAACCAACCGGGCCCTCGGAGCGGAAACACTTATAACATGAGCTCCGGACGTCCGATTGACGTGTCGTCGACTTTGTTGGATTACTCTTAGTGAGACGGAGCTTTTGGCTTACTCCATTTGAGGTTTGGATGCAGTTGGAGTGTGTTCGGGTTGGTTTTGACTTAAAAACCAACCGGGCCCCTAGAACGAAAAAGCCAATAACTCAGACCGGGCGTCCGATTGACGCGACGTCTGTCACGTTGAGTTCCCGATGTCGAGATGGAAATTTGGGATACATCAACTCCAGACTACGTTTCAGTTGATGTATCGACCCCTTGGCTCGTGTAGCGGACCCTCCTGAAAATGAGCGTGCTGTGTGTGAAAACCCTAGAGCTGGATGAGACTTGACAACTGCTGATCGACCGACTCGGAGTGTTTCGACAGCCCAATGGGGAGCGCTTGGTTGTAGCGGCAGACCCACGGTACTCAACAGAAGGAGTACCTCTTTAGGCTATGAGGGGGAGCGCTTTGTTGTAGCGGCAGACCCATGGTGGGAAGCGCATGGTTGTAGCAGCAGGCCCACAGTACTCGACAGCTGGAGTACTTCAGCAGTCCAAGGTTAGTGGGAAGCGCTTGGTTGTAGCGGCAGGCCCACTGTACTTGATAGAGGAGGATTTCCCCAGTAGTTATGGGTATGACAGTGAAGACTATCGTACTGGAATCCTCCGTGGGTTCGACGGTGAAGACTATCGTACTGGAATCCTCCGTGGGTTCGACGATGATGACAACCGTACCGGAATCCTCCGTGGGTTCGACGGTGATGACTACTGTTCTTTTATCCTACGTGGGTCTGGTAGTACTACTATTCTTGTATCCTACGTGGGTCCCATCTTAGATGAATCAGTGGCTACATCTGATCATCTCTATTATCTTATGAAGAAGTATACATCTGTGAGCTAAGTCTTGACTTTCAATCATTATCTTTGATATGATTGACTTTCTTTCCTATGTGGATTGGGTTGTACTTTCCTATGTGGATTGGGTTGTGCTTTCCAATGTGGATTGGGTTGTACTTTCTTGTGTGGATTGGGTTGTACTATCCTATGTGGACATGATCGAACATGGGCTCGGATGATGGAGCCGAACTGGAATTGATGACTTATGTATATGTATGGGCATATACCTAAGTAGTGTGGGATGTTACTTCGTGATTGTATCTTTCCTTGTGGAATATTTTTTGTGGATTCTGGGAGACCTTAGGGGGTCTCGAGGTCCCTACTGAGTATCATATACTCACCCCTTCATGGGATTTTCCCGCACTACGTTGTGTTGGTTGCAGACGACAGACATCACTTATCGAGGTTGAGGCTTGTAGAGCAGGTCGGTGCCCAGAGGTGGATATCACGACGAGTCGGTACCTGGAGGTGGACCACTGGGTGGGATGTACACGGGGCGGACGGCAGGACCCAAGGAGCTGAGGAGGATATTTGTACCCACCCTTCAGGTGGGATTTACAGTGGACGGCTTGGTGTTGCTGCTTTACCTTTCAGTTGATGTACTTCCTTTCCAGTTGTACTTTACTTTCAGTTTGGGTTTGTATTCTGGCCCACTTACTTTTCCGCACTTACTTATACTTGTGATTACTTAGTGTTTACTTCTACTGGCTTACTCTGTGGTGTTTGTTTACTTTATAAAGGCAATGCCTTCCCCTTTTGTCGGGATTTTCACCTTTGGTGCTAGTCGTCAGCCCTTGGCCTATGGACGGTGGGCTTGGGGTAGTCACGGCACGGGTCCCGAGGACGGGTCGTGACAAATTGGTATCAAAGGAGTTTGGTTCTACCGAAAAACTCAGGACTCTAATCTTTCTTCTATGTGAAGAAATAATGTTAAGGGTATTGGGTGTGGTTATCAGTCCAGGGAGTCCAGTGTTGGTGCGGTGGCCGACGTATCCGTAAACCAGGACCCTGACTTCTGATTTCCGACTCAGTGCACGAAAACACTGATTGCATGTGTGTTTCAAAAGTTTTCTTTATTATTACACTTGTGTCAGCTCACCAGGTATAAATCGTTGACCGTCGAGCAGCTGTCTCTTTTTAGGATGGCCCCACAACGGCAGCCAGCTAGGGTTCCGAGTGTTGTACGAGATAACGGCCCACCGAGAGACGAGGTTCTAGTGTGGGGCCCTCTTACTATGTTGAAACCTTTGGGTGGTGTACCAGCAGCACCACCACCCGTTAGGTAGCATAGGCCTCCAATATTTTGAGGTGAGACAGTTCCCAGGCAGCAGTGGACTGGATAGAGGTGATTGCTAGAGTTCTACGCCTAATTTAGACACTTGTAGAGCGGGTAGTGGACTTAGCTACTTGTGTTTTCCGGTGAGTGACCATGGGGTTGGTCTGTATAGTGAAAAGGCTTCGGTATTTGGACCGATACCTGAGATAGTAACTTTGGGTAGTGTGTCAGCTACATCACTACCTGTTGGATAGCAGACACTATCGGCGGTACTGGTAGAGGACACTTATAGGCTTAGTGCCTTACATGTTTCAGCACCAGATATACCTCAAGTTCTGAGGCAAGCTTGACTCACAGGCGGCTGAGGACTGACTTGAGGAGGTGGATGAGAGTTTCCTAGAGCTTATACAGCTTCGGAAGAATGATGTGTCGGTAGCTGAGAATTCATTAGGGTATACCAAACCATTCCTGGTACTCTATGACTACGATGCAATCGATGCTTCAGGGCTCAGACTTCAGAGTGAGGTGTGTCTAAAGGACATCTGAGCCAGCACTTCTTTCTCTATGCATTCCTAGTTATTCTAGGGTGCTAGGAAGAACCTTTGTGTTTGAGAATTCTTTTGTTGAATGGATGCAGTCAGTTAAGGTTAGTAGTGGAAAAGCAGGAAATTGGTGCCAGGCTCGGAGACTTGGGCATGTAAAATGTTTCAAGTAGAGGAAGTGAAAAGGACAGATGAATCTGCAGGGCAGAAGACGTGGAAGTGGAGCTAGGAGAGCAGCATGTGGTGGTGAAAATTTTGACATGTTGCAACCACCCGCCTTTGTAATCCCTGCTAGGCTCAGGAAGCTGGAGGGCAGGGGAAATAGTAGCTGCATGCGGTCAGGGAGTGCAACCGAAAGGGCTCTAAGGATGATTCTAAGTTCTATCTGTGTCTTCCACAAGCTGTCGTAACAAAAAGACATTGACACGAATCATCCCTTCCTTCCATGAATCTTATCCCAGACCTAGAGTTTCTGGTTAAGCCGTTGACTTGACCCTCACGTCTGGAGATACCTCTGGGAGGAGACTCGATAATCACACTTATGCCGACGGTGTGATCTGACCCTTGAGGCGAGAGTTTTGGTTGGAACCTCTTGGTCGCAGTGTCGAGGCCTTATGATGTTAGTTTGATTATGGACTGGGCAATCATAGTTCATACACAAACTGACGGTATTAGGCAGACATCGGGACGGGTTTTCCTTGGTCGGCGAAAAAGGAAACCTCAGGCAGCACAGGAAAAACTCATGCACGGGAGGGTGTGTTCGATCACTCTTGAGTCGGCCAACCTTACCCTCATGGATGTAGGAGATTTTTAGTTTCAATTCTAATCAGGAAATGGAGGCCTCTAGAGTTTTAGGATGGCGACCACGTTCCTATACGGGTCTCACCTCGACGAGGTTTATGGAGATGCAGTCGAGGCAGTGAGATATCTCCGAGGTTCAATGGACCTTTCTAGGTCCTCAGCAGGGTTGGTGATGTGATTTATCGCTTGAACTTTCCACCTCAGTTGCACCGGGTGCACTTTTTCATCCATGTATCTCAGCTAAGAAAATACATACATGACCCTTCACACATCATCGACCATAGGGAGTTGGACGTCGATGATGGGGTGACAATCACCGAGGTTCTAGTGGAGAACGAGGATCAACAGGAGCAGGTCCTACGTGGACGGCCGATTCCTCAGGTGCGATTTCACTGGCAGCACGGGAACCTCCAAGAGAGCACATGGGAGCGGGAGGCTCAGTTGTGTGCTCAGTACCACTTTTGTTCCCCTAGTTTGTGTTATAGCTTTACGGGGACGCAAATCCCTGAGGTGGGAGTAATGTAATGACCCGTAAATTTCAAGGGAAATTTTTTTCTTAATTTGTTTTGGGATTTTATGAGAATGCAGTTTCTGACGGCACCTGATTCTGGGGCCCGGTATGCCCGGAATCAATTTCCGAATTTTAGCTCGGGTATGTTCAGTGGATGAATGAGCGGGTTTTCCTAACTTTTGAACTGGTGTTCGGATTCGAAATCTGGGGAACCGATGAAACTACAGCGCCGGTAATTTCTTAGGAACACCATTACTGGAGTTGCGTTTTCTCGGGTGAGGTTATTAAATAAATGGGTTAACTAAAGAATGAAATAAAATATTGTGCTACAATTTTTATTTCTTTTCTAAGTAGTTTAAACCTACGCATGGGGGTTGGGATGGGACCCACTACATCCTAACATCTCTATGTAGGATATTAGTGAAGTGGGGCCCACACGAGCCCCACCCCTTCAAATCCCTTTAACCTCCCTCTCATGCATTTATTTTGTAACTCACCCACGCCCTAATTAAATGGAAAGTCAACCCTCACTTTTATTTTGGATTATTAAACGCTCTTTAATTAAGTGAATTGATTGGATGAGTTTTTTTTTAATTTCAAAGGAATGGCATGCGTGTGTGATAATAAAATAAGACTTGACTTATTTTATTGGGGGGGGGGGGGGTTAATTCGTTGTGCGGAAAGAAGGAGAGGACTCTTGCACTCTTGAGGAATATCTTCATCCTCATCAAAGAACGCGAAGAACGCTGAGTCTACGACGAAGAACTCCATCACTGCAAAGGAAGTTAGCCAAACCATCCTCTTTCCTCTTCGTAGCCGGTGAGAGATGCCTTCTTCGAAGAATGATGACGTGCCGCATCCTTCTTCGGGTGAACGCCGATGATGCTTTTGGAGAATCTATCAGGAACCCCGTCTTCCGCAATGTCGTCTTCCGCGACACCGTTGTTCCGCGACGACCATCATTCGACAACTCCTTGAGGTAGGGGTTTGAGTTCAAATATTATGGATTAATTTTTGTGCTTTCTTGATGAGGGTATTTATTCCTTTTGGGCTGCCTGTTATCGATATAATGGGAGGAGGTCAGACCACACGAACATGGCCGACCCTCCTCCCTCTTTGTTGTTGTTCTTGTTGCGGCACGAACAAAGGCAGCGCAGTGCAACAGCACCGCGCGGGAACATGGAGAATCACGGCGAAGAAGTGTGGCGCCGTCGCGCCGCGCCGTTGAGGCCGAATGAACCTACGGCCGAAGTCGGGCCGCGGCGAAGGGGCGTGGCGCCGTTGCACCGTGCCGGAGAACCACGAAGACACCATAGCCAGAGCGGGGTCATGGCGGAGGGGCGCGGCGCCATCACGTCGCGCCGACCGGACCAAGGTCGTGGCCTTTGTCAATGGCGGAGCAGGGAGCGGCGGCTGGAACCGACGGCCGCCGACACCTCGGAGGAGCGGGACAGCGGGGTCCCATGGAGGTGGAACCGGCCGACCGAACGGAGGATCCGTGGGTCATAACCCCCGGCTGGCAAGGGAGAGGCCCCCACGCGGGGGCCGCGGTTTCCAAACAGGGGGGCAGTGCCCCCCCCCCTTCTGTTTCCCGCTCGGCCATAATGGCCAAGCTGACTGGCCGCGCCCGTACCAGGCCAACCGGCCGCCCGGGCCGGACCGGCCGCACCGGGCCGGGCCGCGCCCTATTGGTCCGTACCCGGACCCAGGTCGGGTCAACCCGGTACGGGCCGACCCAGGGGGGTTGGGTCGGGCCGGGCCGGGCCCAAACCCCCCATTTCGGACTATTTTCAGTCATTTGCTCATATCTTGGGCTTTGGACCTCCGATCGACGCACCGTCAGTTTGGTTGGGATCCTTGGATTGAGAAGTTAATTTAGGTATATTACACTCAAGGTTTTGGAGAACTTTGGTTATATCCGGGTTGGTTCGAATACGAAACCAACTGGGCCCTCGGAGCGGAAACGCTTATAACTTGAGCTCCGAACGTCCGATTGACATGTCGTCGATTTTGTTGAATTCCTCTTAGTGATATGGACCTTTTGGCTTACTCCTCTTGAGGTTTGGATGCAGTTGGAGTGCGTTCGGGTTGGTTTTGACTTAAAAACCAGCCGGGCCCCTGGAACGAAAAAGCCAATAACTCTCAGACCGGGTGTCTGATTGACATGTCATCTATCACGTTGAGTTCCCTATGTCGAGACGGATCTTTGGGATACATCAACTCCAGACTACGTGTCAGTTGATGTATCGACCCCTTGGCTCGTGGAGTGGACCCTCTTGGAAACGAGCGTGCTGTGTGCGGAAACCCTACAGCTGGCTGAGACTTGACGACTGCTGATCAACCGACTCGGAGTGTTTCGATAGCCCAGTGGGGAGAGCTTGGTTGTAGCGGTAGACCCATGGTGGAGGAGCGCTTGGTTGTAGTGGCAGACCCGCAGTACTCAAAAGAAGGAGTACCTCTATAGGCTATGAGGGGGAGCACTTGGTTGTAGTGGCAGACCCATGGTCGGAAGCGCTTGGTTGTAGCAGTAGGCCCACAGTACTCGACAGGTGGAGTACTTCAGCAGTCCAAGGTTAGTGGGAAGCACTTGGTTGTAGCGGCATGCCCACTGTACTCGATAGAGGAGGAGTTTCCCAGTAGTTATGGGTTCGACGGTGAAGACTATCGTACTGGAATCCTCTGTGGGTTCGACGGTGAAGACTATAGTACTGGAATCCTCCGTGGGTTCGACGATGATGACAACCGTACTGGAATCCTCCGTGGGTTCGACGGTGATGACTATTGTTCTTGTATCCTACGTGGGTCTGGCAGTACTATTATTCTTGTATCATACGTGGGTCTGGCAGTACTATTATTCTTGTATTCTACGTGGGTCCCAGCTTAGATGAATCAGTGGCTACATCTGATCATCGCTATTATCTTACGAAGAAGTATACCTGTGTGAGCTGAGTCTTGACTTTCAATCATTATCTTCGATATGATTGACTTGTTTTTCTATGTGGATTGGGTTGTACTTTCCTATGTGGATTGGGTTGTGTTTTCCTATGTGGATTGGGTGGTGATTTTTTGTGTGGATTGGGTTGTACTATCCTATGTGGATGTGATCGAACTTGGGCTCGAATGATGGAGCCGAACTGGAATTGATGACTAATGTATATTTATGGGAATATACCTAAGTAGTGTTGAATGTTACTTCGTGATTGTATCTTTCCTTGTGGAATATCCTTTATGGATTCTGGGAGACCTTCAGGGGTCTCGAGGTCCCTAATGAGTATCGTATACTCACCCCTGCATGGGCTTCGCCCGCACTACGTTGTGTTGGTTGCAGACATCGGACATCACTGATCGAGGTTGAGGCTTGTAGAGTTGGTCGGTGGCCGGAGGTGGATATCACGACGAGTCGGTACCTGGAGGTGGACCACTGGGCGGGACGTACACGGGGCGGACGGCAGGACCCGAGGAGCTGAGGAGGCTATCTGTACCCACCCTTCAGGTGGGATTTCCCATGGACAGCTCGATGTTGATACTTTACCTTTCATTTTTTGTACTTCCTTTCCAGTTGTACTTTACTTTCAGTTTGGGTTTGTATTCTGGCCCACTTACTTTTCCGCACTTACTTGTACTTTTGATTACTTAGTGTTTACTTCTGCTAGCTTACTCTGTGGTGTTTGTTTACTTTATAACGGCAATGCCTTCCCCTTTTTTTGGGATTTTCACCTTCAGTGCTAGTCGCGACCCCCTGGCCTATGGAAGGTGGGCTTGGAGTAGTCACAGCACGGGTCCCGAGGACGAGTTGTGACAGATGAAGTGTAAGTCAACAATTCATTATTTAATTTTTAGTAAATTAAAAAAAATGATATCATAATGTTACTGTAATATCTCCCCACATCAGTGTCTTAATCATAGCCACAACATGGTGCTATTAAGTTACATCAATCGTCACGCATTGTTGAGTGACAATTCCAATGTAACTACTGAACATGTCCTTGTTGTAGTTAACATGTTGGCCTTTCTTATTCCATCCAATCTCATATTTGATGCCTTTCTCTTTAGCCTTAATGATTTTAGATAATACCCTCAGACTACGATGCTCCTACTTTTTCTGCATCAGTGGTGATTCTTCACCTTTCATTTCTTCATATTCACCATCATCAATATGTTCCTTCAGCTCCAGAGGGCTAGAATTGGCATTTGCAGATAGTGGTTGTACCTCTACACTATGAGAAGCATCAGGTTGAGAAACTTCTTGTTCGCCTGCACTACGAGTAGCAGCAGGTTGATAAACCTATTGTACATAGGGATTGGGAGTATCAACATGTGTAGATGTCATTATCTAAAAAAGTGGTTTAACATTTAAGTTATATAACATAAAATCAGCAGTGAACATATATTAACATAAGAAAACGGGTTGAAAACCCTATTGTTCGCCTGCACTGCGAGCAGCAAAAGGTTGATAGACCTGGTGTGCTTGGGGATTGGGAGCATCATCACATGCAGAAGTCATTATTTGAAAAGGTGGTTTAAATTTTGATTTTGATAACATAAAATCATAAGTGAACAGATATTAACATAAACTAACATGATGTATATTTGAAAAAAATATATAACCTGATTATTGAACTCTCTTTTTTTAAAGGTTGAAGGGATTTGTCCCCTCTATCGACTATCCAAATACCTTCATTTTGGTCTCCTATGAAATAAAAAACTCTATTTACACTAGGACCACTGTGAAATGATTGTGATGTCCCAATGAGTGGGTTATCCTCCCTTGAATTTTCATCTGACACTTAAGTGGTTTTGGTCGATAACAGAACAATTGACCAGTTTTGGTTTGCGGGATATGGAACATAACATACTTGTACGACCTATAATTCCATTTTAATCAGTTTATCATTTTACCCTTCCTTGCAGAAATAAACTTTCACAAATCCCAACTCATCAATTTTAACAGCACTTCTATTATCAACCCACTTTCATTGAAAAATCAGCACTCGAAATGTCATATATTCCAACTCCCATATTTTTTTTGATGATGCCAAAATATGACATATTCAAATAAATTGGATTTCTATCCTTATCACTAGAAATATGCATCGCTTCAGCCACAAGTGTATCTCCACTATTATATATGGTATTATCTTCATCATGTTCATTAGTATAGAATGTATAACCAGTAACTACATAAGCATTGTAATATAATATGTACACACTTGGTCCTCTTATTAGCCATCGAATGCCTAAGAATTTCTTTATGGGTTTCAACATATGGATCAACATCCAAACTGTTATGAAAAACATAAACGTGGGACTAATCCTGATCTGTAATATTGATTATGACAACCTTCTTTCCAGAAATTCCTTCACCCACAAGTCACCCAATGTGATAATATTTTGTTAGACCAATGCATTGCGCACCAAATAGGTATTAGTTATAGAATTCAATGGCTTTATCAACAATATATCGCTTCACAGTACAACCCTATGGATGACTTTGATTTCTAACATACCCTTTCAAAATCTTCATATATCATTTAATGGGGTATATCCATCTATAATGCACATAACCACATATCAAATATCTCTCACCAAGTGAACCATCAAATGAACCATCATATCAAAGAATGTTGGCATGAAAAACATTTCCAATTCACATAATATGACAACAATTTCTCTTTCTATAGTCAGAAATTTCGTTAGGTCTATAACTTTTCTACATATAGATTTGAATAAAAAATAGAGCTTCGTTAATGTGTGATGGACATTCTTGGGGAAAATGCAATGTAAAGCTATTGGAATTAGATATTCCATGAAAACATGGAATTCATGTGATTTAATACCTTTTAACATTAAATCATTCATTGACACAATGTTCTTGATATTCAATGAATACCCCTCTGGAGCCTTTATATCTTTCAATAAGTTTCAAAACTGATATCTCTCTTTCCTGGAAAAAGCATAACCAATAGGAGAATGCAATTTTCATTTTTCACCATTCACTAGTGCCAACTCTTCTTATATTTACATGTAAACCATGTCCAAACTAGTCTTAATTCCATCCTTTGTTTTTCTAGGTTCATTTAGAAATATGCCAATTACACTATCACATACATTTTTTTAACATGCATAACATCAAGAAAATATCTAACGTACAAAAAATTACTGTATGGTAATTCAAAAAACACTGATTTCTTTTTCCGACTTTTTTTTGTAAGGTTTTTTGAAAATGGCTTACCCAAAGTAGTGTCCACATATTTAACTTTCTCAAACAGTTGATCACTTTTTATTAGAGATGGTGGTGTATGTTCTTCTGAACTTCCATCGAATGATGTCGTCCAGGATTGGTACTTATATCGTTAGGGTAGAAATCTATGATTTCCTAGAAACATAGTTTTTGATGAATGTTTCAACCTAATTGATTGTGTACCAGTTTTACAGATAGGAAACCCAAGATTTCCTTTAATAGTATATCCTGACAAATTTCTATAAGTAGGAAATTCATTTATCATTCCTTAAAACATGGATCTCAATGTGAAATCTTTATTTCTATAAGCACCACACATCATAACACCTGAATCTCATAATAATTTCAATTCCGAGATCAGTGGATCCAAATAAATACCAATATCATTACCCGGGTGTTTTGGTCCTGATATAAGCATAGATAACATGATGTGTTTTCATTTCATGCATAACAACAGTGGAAAGTTATAATTTACCAACATAACCATCCATGTACTATGTGTACTGCTTTGAAAACAAAAATGATTCACTCCATCTATAGATAACGCAAGACAAAGGTTTCTTAGCTCGATTCCAAACTCAGAATACTCATTATCAATTATCTTCTACTAAGGAGAGTCTACTGGGTGTCATAGTTTTCCATCTTTATTTATTTTTTATGTGTTCCATGTCAATTTCCCTATATTCTCCCCACTTATATATAGGTGACTAAACCTTGGAATGATTGTAAATTACCTTGAAACTTTCATAGGATCATATTCATCTTTCTTATGTTGAGAAGAAACACACTTTAGGAATTCTCTAAGTGATTTTTGGTCCTTGCAAAACTATATATAGTCATTCAGGCATGTGTGTATTCTTTCAAATATCATACCCATTGAGTGTATCATTTGTTTGGTTTCATATTTTTGTCCCTAGAGCTCATTATCTTTTGGGATAATTTCATTCAAGAGATAAATTAATTCTATAAAACTGGAATCACTCCATTTATTGCCTGCTTTCAAATTATACAGCTTTAGTATGGCTGATAATGCTGTATATTTAGTATAACCATCATATAATGGTGTCTTTGCACAACTATTTAACTACTCAAACAATTTTGGGTGATAAATAAGTTCATCTTAAACTATAATTGTTATTTATTTAATATAATCTTCATCATCATGCACATCTATAATCAAATCCATGATATGTTTTTCTTCATTATCCACACTTTTAATCATATCAAATGATCCATAAAATGAAGTGTTATCCCAATCACTAGCTGCATTTTCTTTTTCCCCATGATTATTCCATCATTTATAACTTATATGTATTCCTTGATAGATCAAGTGTTCTTCCAAATCCTTTGGACTAACTTTTCTTGAATAACAATAGTATAAACACAGAAAAAGGATTTGAGAAGGATCATATGCATGATCTTTTGCAAACTTGATGAACGCTTTCACTCCATTTTCATAGTCTTTTTTCAGGTGATTGGAATCCACCCATTTATTATTCATATCCATCCTATTTGATTTGATGATATTAATATTTAACAAAATAAATACACAAAAAGTTGATATAAAAATTAACCAAGGCTAAAAAAATTATGGACTTTAAATCTCCTTTGAAAACTATTTATAAAATTATAGTTGAAATCCCATTAAAAACCCATTTACACAAATTCCTCTTTAAAACAACAAACCCTTTTTAAAATAAACCAATTAGTTCCAAACATCCTATCTCAAAACCGCAATTCTTTTTTTAAACCATTTTAAATCAATTTAAAACCAAAAAAGGGTATGTTGAACCAATATAATTTTTTAAGAAATATTTCAGAACACTTGAATAATTTTAAAAGTGAACCCCTAACCAAAATCACTAGATTCCATTGTCATTTCTCTATATATATCCAATAAAAAACATTAATGGTTTCATGCCTTATATATATCATGACACCCCTTATCTATCTTTGATCACTGGTTTTCAGTGTTCCTCCCATCAACCTTATGAACTGGCCAACCCATCACAGGTGAGTGAACTCCTTTCCTATGTTTTGACCCCCCAGTGGCTACTCAAAACCATATTCACATTTAAATTTATGATTAGATATTAATAACATCACACTCACACATGAACATATAAACTTTCTAACTTATTCACATGTATTATTATGAGTAGATATTAACCCAATCACACTCACCCTTTTTTAACCTATAGACTTACTATCCTATTCAAATAAAATTTATGTATCATTATATATACTCATTTAACCAATGCATTGGTGGGAAATATATGTATTTCCCATCTCATAATACATAAAAAAAATTTCCACTTTAAAATCAAACATTCAATATCTCATAAAGAACCCATATCAACTGGAGAAAATAAATTCACAATGAAGAAGGGAACCACATGATCAAGGAATAATATAATATTAAAGAAAACCAATATTAATAGTTACACTAATAAGAAAAGAATAAGGGGATGTAATCAATATAATAATTTAGTTATCTGTATAGATCAAGGAAAAAATGTAATGGGATATACCCTAGGTACTAGTGTGTGTCGATCAAAAATAGAACTATAACTACATGGACCAATATCGAATACATGTTTCATCCAACAATATCACAATCCACCCAGTTAAACCATACTTAATGCATCATAATGGAACCTTCCCACTAGACTTGTCTTAAACACAACTAGGG
This sequence comes from Viscum album, assembly GCA_963277665.1. Lineage (NCBI taxonomy): Eukaryota > Viridiplantae > Streptophyta > Magnoliopsida > Santalales > Viscaceae > Viscum > Viscum album. Next base: position 600,099,426 of record OY728155.1, on the reverse strand, counting down.
GGACCATTGAAGTGTGTGTAGCAACTACGGTAGTATGAATCAAGACCTCCCCCTAGAAACCCAAGTTACCATAAACAAACAACCATGGAGGTGAGAAATAAATCAAGATAATTACCAATAAAATGTCTCCCACGTCACCTCCAACACCATCACATATAAAATCCCCTTTTCACGTCATATATCCATCATATAAACAATCAATAACCCATAAATAGTGAAACAAGTATAGGGGGAATCATTTAGGGTCACATGAGAAATAAAACATTTACATTTTAAAGTGAAAATGGGTTTTCACATGAAAACCAACTTAGTGTGTAGAGTCTCACCCATTATTTAAAGTCTCATCATTTTAATGATTTTAGAATCACTTGAAAAAAATACCTTTTTCATTCCAAAAAATTCCCCAAGATCATGGAAAATCCAAACCAAAAAGGCATAAGACCTAAATTTACTATAAAAACATTTATATGACCCTATGAACCTTTTTAAATACACATTTCTTGAGAAGTAATCTAATTTAAAAATAGTACATGAAATTATTATGAAAAAACCCTTATGAAAAGTCTATAATTTAAGAAAGAAATTTATAATTTTACCCAAGAACCCATACATTACTATACTTTAATTGAAAATAAATTTATAAAGTATTGAAATTACATGAATTTTAAAATAAAGTAAGAGAAATGAAACACCAACTTTAAACTGAATGGTAACCAATACACTACATGTCCCCTTCCATGGAAAACACTCAAGAAACCTAAATCCCTAAATCCTCATGAAAATTAAATTTTAGTTCCTGGGAAAAGTAGAAACCTATGGGAAATAGAGAAGAGAATAGGGATGGGGAAGATAAAGGAGAAAAAGTGGGGAGAATTCTTAAAATGGAAAAATAATTTTTTTCTAAAATAATTCAAAAAAATCACATAACACAAACTTACGAAATCATATAATATTATAATTATCATTTTTCAAAATAAATCATATCATAATAACATATAAATTGTGAGTAAAATACCACTACATGGAGAACAATCCTAAGATTATAAATATAAGTGAAAATACAAACATTTTCACAAAAACTTTTTAAAACATTGAAGTGAAAATTATATTTAATTTTTTATTGAATGGAAATAGATTAGTATTGAAAACATTATTATAAATAGTTCCTAAAAAAAGTTATTAAATAGACACAATGGTTTTAGAAATGATAAGTAAAAATACTTTTAAAATTTTTACTTTTAATAGAATCATTAATAATTAAAACATGAAAAAGGCATAATTTTTTAAATAAATGAAGTAAAAATACATTGATAAATTTTACATTTAAAAACATTAATTGATAATGGAAACTTGAGAAATTTATAACGTTTTTAGTAAATGAAGTTTATATACATTGAAGACTTTTACTTTTAAAAATAATTTTTATAATAGAAACATAAAAAAATACATAATGTTTTCTATAAAATATGTGGAAACACTTTGAAGAAATTTAATTTTAAAGTAAATATTTAATAATATAATAATTAAAAATATATAATAGTAATAAAAATATATGAGTGTATGAAAAAAATATTTTGGAATGTATGGAAAAACATTTTGAATTTTTTGAAATCACCACAATGAAAACCCACATTGCAATGAAGATTTTTGAATCAACCAATTCAAAATATGGTATAGGAAAATTGAATTTTACAAAATATAACTAGAGGAGAAGATAATTAAAGATTATTTATAATTAAAGAGAAATCTGATTACCTATATTGAATATCACATTTGATAGGAATCACTTTTTGGAAGGATGTTGAAAATAAATCCTTATGTTTCATAAAACATATAAATAAAAATTCTTAAAGAAGAATTATCATGAAACATAACATAGAATACCATGAATGAAGAATTAATTAATGATATAATATATCATATTTTCATTTAGTTCGCAAACAAGGACCACCAACAACCATGATTTTTAGTGGGGTGTTTAGCCCGTACAATTCACAAAAACCCCATTAATATCAAATTGTAATAAGTGAACCCAATGAGAAAGAGGAGAAAAATTGAAGTTCTCAGTTAGGATCCAAGTATCACTGAGAGGGGGAGGGGTGAATCAGTGATATCTTTTTCTTTTTAAGTATCCCCTTTTTGAAACAACCTTCGCCTCCTGTTAAAGAGTTTTTTCCATGCTAAACACAAACACAACCACAGGAACACAAGATTTACAAGGTTCACTACTCAACAAGAGTAGCTACGTCCTTGGTATGGTATGGAAACAATTCAGTACCACACAATTCACTAGAAAATAATCCTTTGATGTGGAATACAATGAGTAGGATATACCCTTACACTCGTGCAGCACTTTGAAAATAATCCAATAGTGTGTGTGCTCCCTCTTATCACAAATTGGGTAACACAATGGATTAGTGCTTCTTAATGAGCTTATACAAATAAAATATTTCAAATAAATTCTTCACTTTCCTACCCAGAAGCTGCCGGGAACCCCTGGAGCAAAACAACTTGTGCGCCCACTTGGACCTACACGACCTATACCTACGCGCCTTATACTTGCACGCCTCTTATTCTTATTTCCTACCCAGAAGCTGGGAGGAACCCCTGGAGAAAAGAAGCCTACGCACCCACTTTGACCCGCGCAACCAAGACCTGCACGCCTCTTCCTACATGCTGCCCTTCAGACATGCTGCCTTTGTGCAGCCTGCACACCAACACCTGCGCGCCTCCAACCTGCGTTCCCCCAACCTGTGCGCCTTCTAACAACTACCAACCTGCGTGCCCAAATCTCTACCTACGCGCCCAGAGCTCAAAGATAATTCTCAAGTGTTGAGACTTAATAAATGAGGAGTCTAGTCGTCTATTTATAGGCATTTTGAGGACTTTCACGACCTAGAATTGCACGCCAAAACTTGCGCGCCCATACCTGCGCGGCACCACCTGCCCGCCACCACCTGCGCGGCACCACCTGCGTGCTAATACATGTGTTCCACTTTCTTTAATTTTCCATATTTCTGAAATAATTCTATTTTTGAAATATGACTTTCATGCCTCTACAGCACTTGCACGCCACCACTTTAGCGCCTTCTTCTTGCCTTTGTCATTTTTGGATAGTATGATATTTGAAATGTGTTTTTCCAAAAACACTTCTTTAATATCTTTTTACTTCATACGGCTTGCACCAAAAGTTCTCCAAACTTATGATGACTATAAAATACAAATCAGAAATGCATCATCTGATTTTCAAGTTCTTTACAAAGTGAATTGATTTAGCTTTTTGACAACAAAAGACAACACTTTGTAACAACAAACTTTTCTTACTTCCTTATCCATCCAACTTGGTCCCAACAATCTCCCCCTTTGTATTTTGTTGTCAACCATGATTCATAAATCACTAAACTTTTTAACCTTAAGCAATGGATTACTTATCAACAATTATAAGCCTACGTGAGCTAACTCATTGTAGGAAACAAGAATTATTGACAGCCAAAACCATGTTGTCCAAAAGCAGTGACTATGAAATCTCAGGAGAGTACCTCTCTAGCCTTCTTCAGACCATCTTTCAAGATTCTACCTGAGCATTCTTCACTTAGTTTACTTTTCTGGAAAACAACATTGTTTCCTACAACCACTCCAACAAACAGTTAGAATAGTTCACACACATACATGCTGAATTCCTAGCTTACCCACAACTCCCCCTTTATGCATGCTTCTATAAGGATATATTTATGAAACAATTATCCCCCTTGACAACACTATCCCAAGGTAAGATGAGAGAGGGGATAGAAACATGTACCTTAACCTTGATGAGAAGGAGGTTGGACACCTATGTTCAACCTCAATTTTGCAAATGGTTCCTTCGGTAACGGTTTTGTGAATATGTCAGCAACTTGTTTAGATGTAGGAACATACTCTAGCCTCAATTCATTCTTTTCCACCTGCTCTTTGATGAAGTGGTACTTTAAATCAATGTGTTTTGAGCAATAATGTTGTACTGGATTTCTTATAAGATTGATTGCAATCTGATTATCACAACCCAAGAGAAATGGTTGCTTTACTTGAACAAGTATATCTTTTAACTAAGTGTTCATCCACATTAGTTGTGTTGCAGCTTGAGTTGCAGTATCATACTCAGCTTCAGTTTTTCTAAGAGTTACCGAATTCTATTTATTGGTATGCCAACTAACATAACTTTTCCTGAGAAAGAAAACTCCACCAGATGTGGATCTTCGATCATCAACATGTCCTGCCCAATCAGCATCAGAATACCCGATAGATCAATATTTTCAGAGTCATCATACCAGATTCCAAGATTTGTTGTGCCTTTGATATATCTGAGAATTCTTTTTCCAGCAATAAAATTTGATTCTTTAGAAGCACTATAAAATCTTGCACATAAAGTGACAGCATAGACGATGTCGAGTCTTGAGGCAGTCAAATACAGCAGACTTCCAATCAACTTTTGAAACTCATTCTGGTCAACTTATTTGCCTTCTCCATCTTTAGAAAACTTGGTTCCCACTGAAATCGGTGTGGAAACTAGTTTCAAATTTTCCATGCTAAACTTCTTCAGAAGTTCCTTAGCATACTTTTCTTGAGACAGAAAAATGTGATTCTTCTTCTATGAAATTTGTAGCCCAAGAAAGTACTTCATTTCTCCCAGCATGGACATCTCAAATAACTTCTTCATCTCCTCAACAAATTGTTCACATGATCTTTCATCATTTCCAGCAAATATAATGTCATCGACATAAACAATAACAATCAGTGAAAACTCCTGACATTACTTGATGTAGAGATTGATGTCAACTCTCCCTTTCTTAAAGTTCATCTTCTTTAAGCAAGTATCTAATTTAGAATACCATGCTCTCAGAGCCTGTTTTAGCCCATATAAAGCCTTATTCAACCTGCACATATAACTTTCACCCTTTCCAATAACAAATCCACAAGGTTGATCAATGTAAACTTCCTCGTCAATGTCACCATTCAAGAATGCAGATTTTACATCCATTTGAAATATTTTATAACCTCGTTGTGCAGCAATAACAAGAAAGATTATAATTGTTTCTAATCTTTACACTAGAGCAAAGGTTTCATCAAAATCAATACCTTCAATTTGTGAATACCCTTTTCATACCAATCTTTCTTTGTTTCTTATTACTTTACCTTCTTCATTCAGCTTGTTCTGAAAAACCCACTTTGTACCAATAATGTTCTTGTTGTCCGGATTGGGTAAAAGTTCCCAAGTATCATTCTTCTCTATCTGATCAAGCACTTCAATTCATAGCATGAAACCATTCTGGATGCTCAAATGCTTCATTTACATCATTCGATTAAACTTTTGAATAAAGGGAAGTATGTGATATAGCATTTGTTGTTCTTCTTGTTTAGACCCTCTGATTTTTATCTCTAATAATGTTTTGATCCTCCACTTACTTCCTCAACCTAGGATGAGTTGTTTGAACTCCATCCTCATCACTTGATATCTCTGAGTTAGATTCCTCTTCTTGAGTAGGATTAACACAGTTTGAAGCATTATCAGAATTGTTAACAAAATCTTCTCCATCCTGCTCGACTTCGACATCAACATATGACTGCTTTTCTTTCTCAGCATTTTCAAAAAAATTTACATCTAAAGAATAAATAATTCTTCTTGTTTCTTTATTGAGGCATCTATATCCTCTTCCTTCCAGAGCATAGCCAAGAAAAATTCCGTCATCTCCTCTTTCCTCAAAATTTCCCAAGTTTCCACCTTTGTTCTTTATAATACATGGACTCCCAAAGACTCTCAAGTTTTTCAGACTTGGAGTTCTCCATAGAACATTTCATATAGAGTCATGTCTGAGTTTGGCCTATAGAAACATTAGTTTTGAATATACACATCAATACTCATGGATTGCCTCCAATGATAATGAGAAAGACTATGTTCAAGTAACATAGTTCTCCCCATTTCCACCAGACTTTGATTCTTTCTTTCAGCCACCCCATTTTGTTGAGGTGTGTTTGGTGAACTGAACTCATGCTGAATTCCATGTTTCTCAAGATACCTTTCAAACTATTCATTCTTATACTCACCACCATTATCAGTTCTCAACTTCTTCACTGAATACTCATATTCCTTCTCTTCTTTCCTTCTGAAACTCTTAAACATTGTCAGAGCATCTGACTTATGTCTCATGAACATAACACAAGTAATGTGAGTAAAGTCATCAATGAAAGTAATGAAGTACTTATCTCTATTTAAAGATTGATTTCTCATTGGTCCACGTATATCTGAGTGTATGAGTTCCAAGGGTCTTTTTGAGGGAATTTCAACTCTTTTGTGCATAGAATTAGTAATATTCCCTTTCTCACAAATAGTGGAACACCAATATCTTTCACTTGATAAATCAGGCATATCCTGAACACTGTCTCGCTTTGATAACTTACACATATTTCTCTGACACATGTTCCCCAGCCTTTTATTCCATAATTTATTTTCATCTACCACACTCATGTAACAAGAGTTCTACACATCACCAACTTGGATTATATTCCCTCATGTACGTTGGCCACTTGTAACTATATTTCCATCATTTTCACTTTTCACAAAAAATCCATATTTTATGAATATTACTTTGTTTCCCTCATCACAGAGTTGTGAAACACTTAACAGGTTATGTTCAGCCCATCAACATATAGCGTTTTCCTGTATTTCATCTTTTCTTTTCCAATAATGGTCGATCCAACACCTTTGATCCTTAGAGAATCATCATTTCCAAATGTCATTGTTCCTTCTTTGAAGTATTTCACATTCTTCAATAGATTTATGTCTCCTATTATATGAAAGGAACATCCACTATCAAGAATCCATGGATGTTCTCTTTTTGTAGCTTTCAAAGTAGTTTCGACAACAAGAGATTTTTGTTCTTCCTTTTCCTTCACTTTTTGTTGTGCTTACTCCAATTTCCTAGACAAGTCAATGTGTTCTGGCCAGAAAACCATGCACTCTTTATTTTCAAACTTATCAGACCTGTCCCTTTTAGCTTTTAAAAACTATGGCTTTTTAGAATTATTAAGAATCTTTTGTTGATCTGGTAACACACTAAGGAATCCCTTGGCAAGATGTCCAGGTCAATCACATCTTTCACAAACAGTTTCCAGTGATTGGAACCAATTCTAAACTTTCACACCAGTCTTCTCAGATATCTTATGAAATTTATTTGGAGACTTTCTATTTTGAATGGATTGACTCCCCCTCAATCCTTATCTTTAAAAACTTGTGGAATAGTTGTAATGTTGTTGATTAAACCAACACATGTTTGCAGTGTGTCTGAATCCACCACAATACCAGCAGTAACCATAGAATGAATATTTTACTTTGAAACTTCTATACTGACTGGAGTTGTGAACATGCTTCTCAACTGCCTTCTTAATAGAACTCTACTGACCATAAAACTTTCTATTTTCAATCATAACTTTCCTTTTCAGCTCATATTTCTGTTCGAACTTATCAGTAGCAAAAGTAGTAGAAATCTTTCTGGACATAGGATTTTTATATTCTCCTGATTTTTCAGAATTTTTGACTTTGGCCACATACATACCCTTTCCAACTTTGTTCCTATTAGAACTAGTTCCATCTTTCCTCTCAACTTTTGAAGGTAAATTCTGTGGACCCTTCATTGGTTCATTCTTACTATAACATTCACCAACTTCTGAGATAGAATGATTGAAACTGACATTCATTTCTTTAACTTTGGATAGTTTTTGTTTGAACATTTCAAACTCTTCTTCTTTTTCTTTCAGCTTTACTTCAGGATGATCATTATGATTCTTTGCATTCTCAAGAGAATTATTCAGATAATCAATCACTTTTTCCATCATGATTTTCACCTCAGGAAAACCTCGTTGATTGTTTAATGTGGAAATTTCATTTGTCAACTTTTTGTTTCCCTTCTCAAGCCTTCTGATCTTCCTCAAATATTCTTTCAACTCTTCTTTTAGATGATATTCATGTTTAGTTTCTTCTTCTTCAAAACTTTTTCTACCGTAATCTTCATTATTCACTACTCCAAGAAAGGTATTCTCTCTAGATTTCTCAGTAGATGATTTCTCAAATTTAGCTTTGCTATCTTCTTCTTCATCTCTAGATAAAAAATTTCTTCTTTTTTATTTGAAGAATTTTTTATCCTTACCCTTTGAAAAATATTTATCTTTGTCAATTTGTTTCTTCCATGGCCTTCTTGGTCGTCTCTCATCATCATCACTATCTTCTTCTTAATCTTTTTAGGACAGTTAGTCGCAAAGTGACCAACAGCTCCACATTCAAAACATTTCAAGGGAAGTTTCCCTTTGTATTTCCTTGTACCTCTTTTCAAATTTTTAGAAAATAAGGATAAAATTTCATCAAAATTTTTACATACCTCATCTTCAGAATCGGATTCACCAGCATCATCTTCAATAAGAGTCTTCTTTGAATTCTCTCTCTTTGAAGCCTTGAATGAAATTTCTATATCTGCTTTTGTTTTGGTCTTCATGGTCTTCTCCCTTCTCATTTCATAAGTAATGATAGTGTTATGCAAGTCATCCATAGATAATTTCTCAGGGTCTCTATCTTCCAATGAATACACTTTAGCATCAAATTTGTCTGGAAGAATTCTCAAGATCTTTTCAACAACTGTAGAATCCTCCAATGTTTCACCAAGACATCTGATTGTACTGACAATGTCATTAATCCTGGTAAAGAAGTCCCCAACAGATCCAGATTCTATCATTTTCAAGACTTCATACTTCAGCCTCCAGATTTGTAGTTTTGCCTTCTTCACTTTTGTATTTCCTTCATAGATGTTCTTAAACATATCCCAGATGCCTTTGGCTGTAGAAACACCTTTCACTCTTAGAAATTCACTCTCAGAAAGTGATGAGAGTAATGCATTTTTAGCTCTTCCATCATTCCCAAGGTTCTTCTTATCGACAGGAGTAAGAGGAACCTTGTCATCAATAGCAGGAAATCCATCTGTTGTCATTTAAAGAACTTCATATCCAAGAGACATAAGATAAGGAATCATTTTGTCCTTACATATGTGATAGTTATTTCCATAAAAAATAGGGATCCCCTTACTGTTCACGCAATTTAGATTCTCCATCACAACTTCTCTTCAACCACTTCAGCAAAGAGTAAACAAAGGGAACCTGTCACTCTGATACCAATTGAAGTTCCCAATTAGGATCCAAGTATCACTGAGAGGGGGAGGGGGTAAATCAGTGATATCTTTTTCTTTTTAATTTTCCCCTTTTTGAAACAACCTTCTCCTCTGGTTAAAGAGTTTCTTCCCTGCTGAACACACACACAACCACAGGAACATAAGATTTACAAGGTTCACTACTCAACAAGAGTAGCTACGTCCTTGGTATGGTACGAAAACAATCCAGTACCACACAATCCACTAGAAAACAATCCTTTGAGGTGGAATACAACAAGTAGGATACACCCTTACACTCGTGCAGCACTTTGAAAACAATCCAATAGTGTGTGTGCTCCCTCTTAGCACAAATAGGGTAACACAATGGATCAGTGCTTCTTAATGAGCTTATAAAAATCAAATATTTCAAAGAAATTCTTCACTTTCCTACCCAGAAGCTGGCAAGAACCCCTGGAGAAAAACATCATGCACGCCCACTTGGACTTGCGTGACCTATACCTGCGTGCCTTATACTTGTGTGCCTCTTCTTCTTCTTTCCTACCCAGAAGCTGGGAGGAACCCCTGGAGCAAAGCAACCTGCACGCCCACTTTGACCTGCGCGACCATGACCTGTGCCTGGGGAACCTGCACGCCTCTTCCTGTGCCCTTCCCTTCAGATGTACTGCCTTCGTGCAGCCTGCGCGCCAACACCTGCACGCCTCCAACCTACGCACCCCCAACCTGCGTGCCTTCTAACAACTATCAACATGTGCGCCCAACTCTCTACCTGCGCGCCCATATCTCAAAGATAATTATCAATTTTTGAGCCTTTAGAAATGAGGAGGCTATTAATCTATTTATAGGCATTTTGAGGACTTGTGTGACCTAGAATTTCAGGCCAAAACTTGCGCGCCCATACCTACGCGCCACCACCTGCGCGCCACCACCTGCGCGCCACCACCTGCGCACCACCACCTGCGGTCCACCACCTGCACGCCACCACCTACGCGCCACCACCTGCGTGCCAATACCTGCACGCCACTTTCTTTCCTTTTCCATATTTCTAAAATAATGCTATTTTTGAAATATGACTTGCGCGCCTCTACAGCACTTGTGCACCACCACTTGCACGCCTTCTTCTTACCCTTGTCATTTTTGGATAGTATGATATTTGAAATGTGTTTTTACAAAAACACTTCCTTACTCTCTTTTTCCTTCATACGGCTTGCACCACGAGTTCTCCAAACTTATGATGATTGTAAAATACAAATCATGAAATCATCGTCTGATTTTCAAGTTCTTTACAAAGTGAATTGATTTAGATTTTTGACGACAAAAGACAACACTCTGTAACAGCAAAATTTTCTTACTTCCTTATCCATCCAACTTGGTCCCAACAAAAATAACCACATAGGTGTGGTTCAACACACTGCGGAGGTGTGTTCACCGTGTGGGAGAGGTGCGGTGAAGGAGAGGCAAGATAGAGGAGAGGCAATGGAAGAGGAGAGTCGTATCGAAAGTAGAGGCATAACGGAGATGAGGCATGATGGAGGAGAGCCACGTGTTGAAGCTCGGTTCACGGTGACAGAGGATTCAGTAGACATGGAGGAGGAGGTGGTGGTTGGAGAGGAGGGTGGAGAGGAGGTGGAAGTGTGGTGGTGGCAGGGATCAGCTTCTGTGAGAGCTTGAGGGGTGCGAGGAAGGAGGAGAAATTTAGGGTTTATTTATAAAACCCGGTGACAATTTTATTAGTGCTAGATAAAAGGAATTGATAAATGTATGTTTTATCAATGCTACCATTGAAAGAGCTGATAAAACATGACTTTATCAGGACTTTTTTAGTGCTAATAAAGGCCCATCTTTATCAACGCTAAAATTAAAAGAATTGATAAATGTATGTTTTATCAGTGATTTTTAATTAACATTGATAAAACATACCATTAATTCATAATATAAAATTATAACCAATATATTTATTAAATTTATAATTTTATAAATATATATAATTAAATATATATTTTTTTTGTGTTTTTTGTATAAATTATAAATATATATATATATATAATTTTATAATTTAAATTATAATTAAATATATATATATATATATATATATATATATTTGATATATTAATTTTAATTTTAAGTTCATAAGTATTTAAATGTGTATGTGTATATATACATTAAAGACATATATTTATAAATAAATATATTCAAAAGGTATTCATAAATATATATTTGTCATTTAAAGAAACTATTTTTTAATTTTATAATAATTTAACTATATTTATATTAAATTAGTTATATATAATTATATATATGTGTGTGTGTGTGATATTTTGAAAGTATATAATTATATATAACCAAATATTTATATTTTTAAATATAATAAATACATTTATTGTTTATTTAAATATATTTGTCGTGATATTAAGTATTTATGAGAAGATAAAGCTTCATATATATAGGAAATTAATGAATACACCAAGTATATATAGTTCTATAGTATATATGGCCAACAATACGGTAAACAATGAACATATTCATGAGAATATGAATGTATGCATCAATTAACACATTAATTTGGAAACATAAATTTATTTAAATATATATAAATTTAATAAGTATTTGTATATATATATATATTAAAAATTATTTATATATAATATTATAATGATATATTATAATAAATATATAATAAATATATAACTAAAACTAATAAACATAAAAAATATAAATAAGACATAAACCAAATAAATATGCATTTTTTATTTAATATATACCTATAAACATTATTTTGAAATATAATACAAATATTTTTATATAAATTAATAATATTTTATATTAAAACTTCTATAAGCGCTATTATTAGCGCTGATAAAGTCTCTTTTTTATCAGCGCTTTTTGTTAACATTAATAAAGGGTAGATTTATCAGCGCTTTTTTCTAACACTGATAAAATTCCTCCTTTTATCAGCTCTTTCTTATTAGTGTTGATAAAACCTAAGCGCTTCCATTGACCAAATTTTTGGTTTTGTCAATTTTAATCAATTTATTGTTAAATCAATTTCGTACTATTAACAAATAAAAAAATTGAAAATTATGGAAAAATAGTTAATAAAATGAAAAAAATCAAATAATTTCATATTTAAAATATATGTATGAAATGTAGATAATATTACCCCTCTCCAAAGACCAAACCATATCCTCTGATCCCTAATCGATAGAAAAGTCTTATTGTATCTGAAGGTGTTACTAGAATAAGTAGAGTATCAAAGTTCAGAGTGGTTCAAGGATTTATTACTCATGGGATTCAACAGGAGGGTTCCTATAAAGATGAATAATTATGAATCCAATTATTAATTTTGAAGGGATATCAATTGAATATAAGAAATAATTATTATTAAAATATTGAGGTCCAAAGGTGATAATATTCATAAGATTAAGGATCATCTAGGATTATAATATTTCACATCATAACAATCACTTATATTCTAAATGATAGGAGAATATTTATAAATCCCCTACCTCAAGGAGTTGAGTAGTTCTATATCAAAATCATGATAGTTGAGCACCACTAAATCTAGAAGAAACTCCAACATACCTATTTTAGGTTATCTTTTCTTAAATAATGCATCAAAAATAGGTATGGGTGTTGTTTCACCTTCCCATAAGAATGAAAGTAAAAAAATAAGCAAAAGAACCTTTAATTTAAATGAATTGACCACATTCTAGGTGTTCATGGATCATCCATGGATGCTATGGTTTTTTAATACTAAAATCCAAAACCACCCTGGTTTAAGGGACAGGATGATTAAACCAAGGATGAAGACATCCTAAATTTATTATAAAATTCAGATACCATAAATCCAATGTGTAACTAGGTTAGTTGAAATGTATCACATAGTTTCACAACGTGGTTTCCCCAATTCACCCCATTTAAAAATCGGTCCACTGACTTGTTTTAATATGATATAATCGAGTATGAAAGGAACATCGATATAAGAAAAGAATAATAGTTCATGGAACCATCTATAATAAATAACTCATAGAATAGTTTTAAATTTGTACCAAATTAATGGTGGAAATAACTTGTTGAATATCACTATGTTGTGTCTTTAAATCATCAAAAAAATTAAAGATAAGTAGTGGTGAGGTAAAATTTATTTCATATTATTTTGTTAAAAAACTATCAATTCAAATATTTTAAGATTAAAAATTCCATTTTCAATCATATAATATGATCCAAGTGGGGTAGTAGTTCATGATTGATGATTTACCCACCAAATATAATATACGATTCAACCAAAAATGAGATTCACTATTTTTGTGATATAAAGTAAATATATAATATATTTATTCCTCATAATCAAATAAAATGTGATGTAAGATATACTTTTTAGTGATGTGTAATATATGTGCCACATAATTTATTTCTCAGGAAATAGAAATTCAGCAAAAGAATATATGTACATGGAATTTGTAATATTTATAATAGATATGTAACATATTATGAAATATAAGGAATATGAAATGAGACAAAGACATGAATACATGATGTATTTTTATAAGAACAATCTCAATTTTAACAAAGGAAAAACTCTCATTGAAATATGTAATATAAATTTTAAAGCATACATAACAAATTAAAATCATAATTTATTTATACTACATAAGTTTTTTAAACTCATATGTAATTCATTACACATAGCCAATAATTTGGAAATTATATTATAGAATTAAATAAATTCTGCATAAAGCTTCACAAAATAGGGTTTTATCATATCTAAGAAGACCTTTATTAGTGCTAAAAACACTGATAATCAAGGCGCTATTAAAATTGGGTACCTTTTATCAGTTCTAAAAAAATCCCTGATATATACCCCTTTATTAGTGCTAAAACAATCACTGATAAAAGAAAAAAATTAAAGACCCCACTTTTAACAGCATTTGACCACCCCTAGGAAGCCCCACCTGCACCCTAGCCACCCCCATTAACAGTGCGCACTCACCCACCCTTTAACAACGCTAACCCCCACTACACCTTCCCATACACCCCTGCCTATGCTAGTAATTGATCTTGAGACCCCCCCCCCCCCGGCATGTATGAACCTTTACCACTCACCCATCTTGTTTTGTTCTCCATTTAATGATATATCTATTTATATATTTATATATATTGTTATATTTATTCGTATATTAATATTTATTTAAATTAATATATACATATATATAGTATATTAATATATATATATATATATTCATATAACAATATAAATTTATATCTATTTATTTATATATTTATTTAGTTATATTTTTTATTTGTATATTTATTCATATATTAACAAGATTAGTTTTAAATACTGTAATAAAATAAGTTTTTTTTGTGTATATAAATAAATAATTAAATACATACATATATAAAACATATATACACATGTATATATTATATATATGTGTGTGTATCTGTAAGTATAATTATACATATTTCTATATATTTACATATATTATATATTCATATCTATATTCATACGTTTGAATATATAGATAATATATATCAATTTTTTAATACAAACACACACTAATACACACAAACCCACATTATATAGGTATATAAATATTAATATATTTTTATTTTAAATAAAATAGATATTACAAGGCTTATATATTGATAAATATACTTTATATGTAAATATGTTTAATTTTTTATTTTAGATCTTTTATTAATTATTTTATTTTTTTTGTATTAAAATTGTTATTAAATGATTATTACTTAATGATTATTTAAATTATTAACTAATAATATTTTATAAGTTATTTTTAGTAGATATCTTATATATTAAATGTAAATGTCGATTTATACTTATCTTAAACATATTTAAAAAATATATATTATATTTATATTAATATAAATATATTTTTATATTTATATATCAATATATTATTTTTAATGATAATTTTTTAAAATATACCCTTTATCGGTGCTAGTAAAAAAAGTGTTGATAAAGACCCTCGTTTATCAGCACTTTTAAAAAACGATGATAAAGGAAATCCCTTTAACAATAATAACAAAAGCGCTGATAAAGGGGGTATATTTATCAGTGCTTTTTTAGCACTATTAAAGGGTGGCAGAGTGAAAACCCATTTTTGTGGCAGTGTAATTTTTTAAAATAAATTATCATTACTAATTTTAAAAAAAAATAAAACACTACATCAACTACCACTTGAAACATATAAACCAATAAATATAAATAAAAATATAAAAATATTAAATAATATGGGGCTTGTAAGGATTGATTAATTAAAATAATTTTATCTAAGGAATATAAAATAACTTGATTATTATTTTTGACACTAAACAAAATTTTAAAATGACATATCATAGATATAGTGTCATCCAAATCCAAAAAGAAAACATTTTTCATTTCTTTGAAACTTTTATTATAAACTTGATGGGTTCCTATATTTTTTACTAGATAATAAATTTATTAACATACAAACTATTATAGAAGTGGAAGTCAGTTTAAACCCAAAAAGATGATGTGTGTATCCATCAAATGTATCCTTAGTCAATAATTTTTAAAAATATGAGTTTAGTGTGATTGAAACTAGAATTTTGGAAATTAGAAAAATAAATAACTAAATCAATATTAAGATAAACAAATTGCATATATAGTGTGAGATATTTGAATCCATTTCAGGAAAATTAATAACTGAAAAAAACAATTATAAATTGAAATATTTATCTACCTAATCATCAATAATTCAAAAAAAAATTGACCATATTTGGAAACAAAATATCTCTCAAAATTTATACAATGTATCCTTGTATGATGTTATGAATAAATTGTAAGTAATTATAGAATATAAATAATACCTAAAATTTCAGGGTTGATTTCTCACAAATTCAAGGTATTTATTCTTATTGGGTTCACACACATACAATTACTCATTTCCGCTCATAATATAAAAGTATAAAATACAATAAAACAAATTTATAATTCATCAATTTATTTATTTATTTATTTCTAAACCCCTCATATGTGACTTCTAATTCCCTAAATAATGAATTAAATTTAAAAATAAGTAAATTATTTTTTATTTTCTTAGTTATGAATATATTCTAGGTATCACAAGAGTGAGCACTTAAGCATGTGTACTAATATCAGACAAAAATAAAACACACACAAATATAATTATATGACTAAAAATATAATAAAAAATAAATCAAGTTACGATAAAATGTGTATTATAAGTAAATAGGAAGGAAAATCCATTTGGTTAATCAAAACTATGACACTACCAAATTACTCAAACATGATCATAACACATAAAAATAAAAAATGGATGAAATCACCTAAGTATGGCATCATAATGTCACCACCAAATACACAATATCCAAGTGAAGTGCATTGATTCATGAAAATATTTCATCATATTTTGTTCATATTACATATATTTTATTCCCTCACACATGTTAGACATGATAATTCAATGATATTCTAAGGATAACACTTAATTTCATTGGATTCAGTGAATATATATTAATTTAACTAACTTGTGAACATTACTGGTAGATAATATTTTGGGATTGAAATAAATTGTTGAGATTATATGTTGGCCCTCTCTAGTTTTAATAATCATAAATCATGACCAATCATGTTCATTAATGATAAATCATGGTTAGTTTAAGTTCAAATATGCTTAATTATCTTTATTTATGTTCAATTATAAGTTTAACATATTATGTTTATGTTTATGCAATAAGTCGGGTAAGTCGAAAAAATGGATAAGAATGAGTCACCGATAGTTAAGTCATGGAACAAATCACCAATAGAATGAATCACCGATAGAACGACTCACCGACAGAACAATTGAGTCACTGATAGAAAAAATGACTCACCGACAGATACAATCCTGAGTCACCGAAATTATGTGACATGGATGTACTGGAATACTGATTCATTTAGTCACTGATAGAAGGAGTTTCCGATAGAAGTAGTCACTGATAGAAGGAGTCACTGAAATAAGGAGTCACCAACAGAATTATTCACCGATATGAGGAGTCACCGAGAGAAGGGGTCATCTATAGAGGGAGTCATCGATAGAAGGAATTGTTGATAGAAGGAGTCACTGACAAAAGGATTCACTGATAGAAGGAGTCACTGATAGAATGACATATCATTCAATACTTAAAAAATTATCTTTACTCTTAAATTAAAAATTAATTCTACCAGTCATATTTATGAAACTCAGTACTTCTTATTATATTAATGACATTGTCTAATTTTTTCAGGCATTATCAGAGAACATTATGAGGTGTGAGGAAGCCCTCATGCCTATTGTTGGCCTCTGTAGTATAAAAAGAAATCACCTAATAAAAAAGTAGAATCACACGATACAGATATAACCTGTAAATTGAAAGGAAGAAGAAAACATGAAGAACATTCATTCTTTCCAATTGTGAACATGAAGGATTTGCTGAGAACCAATGTCTCAACATTCTTGCTCCAAAAAACCCTAGTGATGAGAACCTTATAATATTATCTCATCTCACTGGAAACCAGAACATGAAGCTCCCAAGACACTCTATTTTGGTGTCTATTTCTAGATGTGGACTCAAGATTTACATCTGATTTGCACAAGGAGTCCAGAAGCATCAAGAACATTCTAAACCCTCTGTCATTCTTTCTACTCTGTTGTGTATATTTTTTCTACTTTTTGAGTAGTGTGTGTGTTTCTTTAGTATAACCACACACTATCTCTTGTGCTAAGCTAGAGGATACATGATATTCTCACTCACTCATCTTTTAACACCATCTTACACCCACGTACAACTATGGAAGAGGTCCCTATGTGACCTAGTTAGTTTCCCACATATAACTATGGTAGAGGTCCAGTTTGACCTGGACATCTTTGTAATTTATTTTGGACCCTGATCCAGGGTTCAGATCAAATTTATTAATATAAACTCCTTGGTGTCATGTGATCACCAAGTGGATAGGATTAAATCCCTGGTTAAGAATAAACCACTTGTTTTACTCTACATTTTTTTCAATTTCAATTCTCTCTAATTTTACACATATTTTAGAAAACTAAATTTTACTTTAATAGTTGATCTTAGATAGTGTTTATATTTTTTTCAGTAAATTACATTTAAAATTTATATCAATCATTTAAATTTCTATAACTGAGAATTAATTTGTCTTTTGAGAAATTAATTAAATAATAAAAATTCTAATGAATCTGTTACTTTGGTTAACTGGGTTGTTTGAATTTTAAAATTGGGGGACTTTTAAATAATTTTTTTAAAAGAAAGTTATATAAGAAATAAATTCACCCGCCTCTTGAGTGTCCTAATCTAACCAACATTTGGTATCAAATGTTGTTTTTAATCTTCTATTTTCAAATTTTTCACAGTTTTTTAATCTTTTCAATTATGATTGTAGTTTTGTTTTAAAGATATCTAAATTTCAATTAGTTTTAAATTTTTTGCTCTTTAAAAATATATTATTTAGTTTTTATTATGGATAATAGATTGGAAGGTGTTTCTACCAACAGACCTCCATTTTTCAATGTAAGTAATTATGCCCAGTGTAAAATTATAATGAAAATGCATTTAGAAAGAATGGGTTTTGAAATTTGGTCTTCCTTGCAGATGAATACAATATTCCTACTACTGCCCAAAATACTTGGGTTAACCCAACCGAGACAACTTATAATAATAATTTTAAATCTATGAATGCCTTATATTGTTCTTTAGGAGATGAATAATTCAATAGGATTTATGCATGTAAAACGACCCATGAAATTTGGGATACTTTAGATGTTTTACATGATGAAACCACTAATGTTAAGGAAATAAGACTTAATACATATACTATTAAATATGATAACTTCAAAATGAATCTTGATGAACCTATCTCTAACATGTATCTTAAGTTCAATGAAATTATAAATACAATTATCTCTCTGGGAAATGATGTTACTGCTAAGGATAAAATCATGAGAATTCTCATATGTCACCCATACTAGTGGGGAGGAATCTCAGTGTCAATTAGAGAATCATGTGATATCACTATGTTTCCAGTAAAGGATTTGATAGGTAAGATGATGATGTACGAGGAAGAATTCAAGGTCAACAAATAAGAGGATGATTAACCAAATAGAAAGTCATTGTCTTTCAAAACCAATACCTCCAAATAAAAAATAGAAAATGCATGTTCATGCCAAAAGCTCCAGTAATAAAGAATCACCATCTGACAGTGATAAAGAGATGGATCAGTTCTCTAGGATATTTAATAATTTCAACAAAACAATTATTTAGGAAGCCCGACTATAAGGAAAATATGACAATAAGGGAAACTAAAAAAGGATTGGAAGAAAGGTTATAATTCTAATTAAATAGTCTACTATGAATGTAAGAGAAGAGGATAAGTAAAGGCTTCCTATCCTATGTTAAATTATAATAAGAAATATGAGGTAAAGGGTAAAAGTTATAAGAATGTAATGAAGGAAACTTGGAGTTCCTCTGAGGATAGCTCTAGTGAAATAGAGTCTTCACATGATGATAAAGGTGAAAAAGCTAACATGTGCTTCATGACAAACACTTCTGAGGTATCCTTTGAATCTCCTGTACAAAATTCCTAATATTATGAAGATGAATCTGATTCTGAAAACATAACCAATGAGGAAATTTATGAGTAATGAAAAATTCTTGAAGGCACATGAAATGAATTAAAATATTAATATAAAGTTTTTAAGAAACAACATGATTTCACCTCTACTATTAAATCTGAGATTACTATAGAGAAAGATAAAAATGATCAATTGATAAAAGAAAATAATGATCTTAATATATCAAATGAGTAGTTAAGAAAAGGACGTAGAAAAATTTAATAACAACAGGAACACTCTCACTAAAATTCTTGGTAAATAAGTTTCCCCAAAATATGTTACTAGTATAAGATATCAACCGGGAAAAAGAAACATTGTTAAAAAAATTATATTAGAATATAGAAAATTAGTCTTTATACCAAGATTTAAAAAATGTGTTGTAAGTTATAGCATTGGAAAATCTTTTAATACTTCTAGTTTTTCTAAAACATATAGAGTTTTTTCCAATACTTTACAAACTATTTTCAGGAAACCCATGAAGCAAGTATGGGTTCCCAAAGATTTAATTACTTGTATTTTTGGAACCAAGCAAGTCTGGGTACTAAAAATATTTTCCTGTTTAAATTGCCTTTGTAGGAAGCTTGCTTAAAAAGCTCCTGTAAAATTTTATGGTACTTGGACAGTGGATGTTCAAGACACATTAAAGGGTACTACTCAGGTTTCAAGAATATTTTAAAGATTGATGGTGGAAATGTCACTTTTGGTGACAATGCCAAAGAAAAAAATAATTATCCTCAACCAAATAGGTAACAATAATTTAATTTTAATTTCCAAATTAATTTTTTCTAATGGATTAAAGTACAATATTCTTAGTATCTCTTAGTTATGTGATGATGTTTTCAATATTAAATTTTAAAATGATGCATATAGTGTGTTTAATTATAAAAATGAATTAGTATTTACTACTTTTAGAAATAAGAATGTCTATTCTATAAACATTGATTCCTTAGTTCATCAAAATGTTTTGTGCTTAAGTGTATTTCATAAATAATCATGGATTTTTTATAGAATAGTAGGCCATTATAATAGTCACTTACTTAGAAATATTACCAAGAAAGGTTCAGTCAAGGATCTACCCAAAATAGAATTTCCAAACAATAAAGTCTGCAATCCTTATTATTAGGGAAAACATTAAAAAATATCTTTCAAACCAAATAAAGAAGTTTTAAATTCTCAACCACTTCAGTTGGTTCACTTGGATTTATTTGTACCATCTAGTGTTTAAAGTCTTAATGGGAAGCACTATGTCTATGTTCTAGTAGATGACTTTTCTAGGTATACATGGTGTTTTTCTTAACTCACAAAAGCGAAGCTTTTTCTCATTTTATCAAGTATGCTATAATAGTAGAAAACCTAAGTGGTCTTAGAATTAAATCCTTAAGAAGTGACCATGGTTGTGAGTTTGAAAATCAATATTTTGAGTCTTTTTTCTCAAAAAAATCCTATATTTAGAACTTCTTTTCCCCTAAGACACCCCAACAAAATGGATTTGTTGAAAGAAGGAATAGAACCTTATAAGAAATATCCTCGACTATGCTTAATAAGTATGACTTACCTATTTATTTTTGGACTAAAGCTATCAATAAATCTTGTTACATAATTAATAGAGTATTAATCAAACCAATTCATAATAAAACTCTCTATGAGCTATGTAATAGTAGTAAACCCAAAGATAGATATTTTAAAGTATTTGGTTGTAAAGTCTATATTCTTAATACTAAGGAAAATCTTGAAAAAATTTCATCCAAAAGTGATGACGGAATTGTTTAGGTTAATCAACCTCCAGTAAAGCCTATAGAGTTTTTAATAAAAGAATAAAATGTGTGGAAGAAAATGTGCATGTTAAATTTTATGAAACATATCCACATTAACAAAAAAACCCCTTGAAAATATTGAGATTGGTTTTTCAAATCTGTACATAAATGTCAGACTCGCTGACCCTACTATTAAGGAATATTTTAAATCCTCCAATTCTAGAAAATCACCAGACTCTGACCATAATGAACCTGAACCTACTGATAAACCTGAAATAACTAGTCCTTTATTTTCTAGATCTATCAGAACCCTTAAGAATCATCCCTTAGATGTTGTAGTTGTATACTTAGATAAAGGCACACATACTATATATTCTCTTAGCAATCAGGTTGAACATCAATCCTTCTTATCACAACTTGAAACTAAAATCATTAATTATGCAATCAATGATGAATTTTGGGTGATGGATATGTAAGAAGAGTTTAATCAGTTTGAGATAAATAAAGTATGTAAACTGATAGATAGACCTAAAGACACCTTAACCATAGGCACTAAATGGGTCTTTAGAAACAAATTAGATCAAGAAGGAATTATACTAAGGAATAAGGGTAAACTATTTTCACAAGGATATAGTCATGAATAAGGTGTTGACTATGAAGAAGCCTTTGCAATAGTTTCTATAATTGAAGCCATTAGAATACTTCTAGCATATGCATCTCATCTAAATTTAAAACTATATAAAATGTATGTTAAAAGTGTATTCATAAATGGATATATAGTTGAGGATGTTTTTTTTAACAACCCCCTGTTTTTATAGGCCCTCATTTTCTAAATCATGTTTTTAAGTTAACAAAGGCTTTATATGGTTTAAAATAGGCTCCAAGAACTTGATATGATAGGGTAAGTACTTTTGTTATTTCTAAAGGTTTTACAAAAGGTATAGTTGATCCTAATATATTTACAAAAATAGTTTATAATGATGTTTTAGTAGTTCAAATCTATGTATATGACATTAATTTTTAATCTTCAAAAGATTATTTTTGTATTTATTTTTCAAAAATAATGAAAAGTAAATTTGAAATGAGTTTAATGGGAGAACTCAAATTCTTTCTTGGATCTCAAATATTTCAAAATAAATAAGGTATTATTTTAAATGAAAGTAAATATATTATGGAACGTTTAAAAATTTTAGGCTTTGATGGTAAAAAAATTAGTGATAATCCAATTAGTACCACCTCTAGGTTGGATCATGATGGAAACGATCAATCTATTGATCAAACCACTAACAAAGGAATGATTCGAAGCCTACTCTACTTGATCGTTAGTAGGCCTAACATCACATTTAGTGTATGTATGTGTGCCTATTTTCAAGATAATCCTAAATAATATTATTTAAAGGTTGTTAAACAAATTTTCAAATACCTCAAGTATACTACCAACTTAGGATTGTTCTACTCTATAGGAAAAGTATTTGATTTAGTTAGTTATTCAAATACGGATTTTGGTGGCTGTAAGTTAGAAAAATAACCTATATAACATGTCACTTTTAGTGCAAGTCTCTAGTATAATGGTGTATTAAAAAGTATAATTTTGTTTCATTATCTTATTCTTAGGATGAATACATAGATACTAGTAGTTTTTGTGCTCAGATTTTGTGGATGAAACACAGTTTACAAGATTATGGATATCATTTTAGACATGTCCCTATAAACTATGAAAATATAAGTGCTATTAACATATCATATAATCCTGTTTATCATTATAGAATATAACATATTGATGTAATACATCACTCTTTAATAGATAGTTATCAAAAAGATATTAAAACTCTATAATTTATGGGCCCAAAACATCAGCTAGTTGAAATATTCACAAAGCCATTAAACTCTAAGAGGATGAGTTACACCAGACATGAGTTGGGGATGATTAATTTGTAAATACATATTGTCAATAACTTTTTTTTAAAACATATTGTAGATGTCACGCTGATAAGACATTGAAAATGTCATGCCGACACCGAAAGTGTCATGTTGACAATGTCATGCCGACACTGACAGTGTTATGCTATGTCATGCCGACACAAATAGTGTCTCACATATAGTTGTCTCACTGACAAAGACATTGATGTTTCACCGACATCGATGTCTCACCAATACTGTTATAAGGCCCCAGCCTTAAACCTTACTTAATCTTGAGTTATTACAAGATTACACATTGAGGATCTTTTCGGGTTTAGAGTTTTAGAGAATTAGATCATAAAACTTGCATTACATTCCACATATAAACAAAGTGGTAACATAAAGATAGTATTCTTCATTCCCATCAATGGAAACACATTTAAAATAAAACATGTATTATTTCTTGACACATCCTTGGCTCTATCATCTTATCATGTACCTTTCCCTTGACCTGTGAAAAACATTTCAAAAACTTGGGATGAGCATAAAAACTCAGTATAGGTTATAAAAAAAACATGGATAGGAAACATGAGTTCATATATACATAAGAATGAAATCATACTTTACCCATAAAACATAGGCACTTTAACATACCTCATAAAATCATGAATAAATCATAGAAATCATAAGACATAAAGGTAACTTGAGGCATTCATAACATTCTTACGTAGGGAGTAACCCTCTTGGTTACGTTTGGAATACCCATCACAGTATATTCCCTAAATATCTTCGGAGAAACCTTAACGTTTCACTCCTTCACGTTACCCAATTCATTGGAGAGCTATAACGGGCTCACCCGCCCTTAGTTTATCACGGAACCACCCGTCTTCATAATAATGCCCAAGAACCATAACATAATCATATCACATAAAACATGCATAAAGGAAACATAACATTTCCACATTTCAATCACGAGATATCAATACAACACATTGATATAATAAAAACATTATGAAAACCATTTTCAATACCAAAGTAAAACATGGTATTTATTTTTCGTTTTTTTTAAAAAAAAGGTATGGCTTGTAGAGGAAGCTGAAACTCAAATAACGGTCACGACGGCGGAGAAGTCGTTGTCGCCGCATACGTACGACAAAAACATTCCCTTTTGTCGTTTAGTAAACGCTTCGTATAAAAAATATTCCTTTTGAATAAACATAAAAGTCAAGGGGGTTTATACACCATATAAAAGAAAGTTGTGTATAAAATAAAATATGCCTCAATGAAAGGAGATTGAGACGAAGTCCCATACCTCGTATCCGACTTGACCCGACCGTTCTTTAATCTCCTGAATAATAAACTTGAGTTAATCTCTACTTGACTATGAACCTTTTTCAAGTTCATTATTCCTTTTATACCATGTTATGAACATCATGTAATCATTTAAGTTAATAATGTTCATTTTGTCGGTATTTGGTTCTTAAGTCAAAAATAGACTTCTTACACTTACATGTTGTTAATTTGGTCAAAGGTTCATTATATACAGAATGATATTAATGATTTGGATAACATATATATCATATATATTCATCATATACATGTATTTATAATATTACATCACATTTAGAGGTAAGAAATGAAATGCACCGTTCATGGAGACGGTAAGCCGTACGTACGCATGAACGCTACTTCCATTTCTATTTCATATTTTCTGGAATTGAATCATAATGATATAAGAGTATATTATAATTCCAGTATAATAACATATATAATATCATTAACTTTATCCTTTACACATCCCACATATGGTATTAATGAATCAAATCACTTTCAGGGGGCGGTAGTCCGCACTTCCTAAAATGAAGATATCGTGTTTACCCATAATGGAAACCATAAAGGTATGCCAAAAATGAAAAAAACAGAAGCTTAAGGAAAACATAAACATATTATATATCATATATAAAAATAGTGACATCATAATGTCCACCTTTGAAGGTGTTAAATGAGTATTGAACAATCATCGTTTCGGGAGGCAAAATTTCGCCATCCACGGAAACCGTATGTTCTTTAACCATTTGATGTAGTTGTGTGAGAGTGTAGCTCAAATAAATATTATAACAACATCCTTTTATATTGAAGATACTGGTGTTGTTATAAAAGAAGTAAATAAAAAGAGTTTAGGGGGTTGGAGAAGCAAAATAAAACAAATGAACATGAGAGAATGAATTACCTTTAAAAGTGTAACTCCTTTTGATTTGAGCCTAAAGGCTTCCTTTGAAAGGATTCTGCCCAAAGGGAATCCTCTAGGAAGAGGAGAGGGATGTGTATAGAGTAAATGGGTAGGTTTTGGCTGAGCCAAAGGCTTGAGGAGTGTGTGAAATGAGGTAGAGGTGGGGGCCTTTTATAAGAGGAGAGGAGGGGCACTTTTGGTAAGTAAAAAAATATTACTTTATTTGAAAATGTGTTTCGGTTTCAAAAGGTCCCACATTGATATAATTCGTGGCTAAGTTGATAAGGGTTCTAAATCCACTCATACAATTGGTTTTGGCCATGTGTAGGTTTTAGATTTTTCATTATCTTTCCATTTTATTTAAATCGTTAAATAATGTTGTCATCGCTGCATCATCATGATGTCATAAATAATTTAATTTATTTAAAGTCTAAAAATTATAAAAAAATAACATGATGTAGGAAATCTTTTTAGCTTTCCAATGACTATTTATAATAAAAAATCTGATCTTTATAACCCCATGTAAAAATTGTTTTTGTAAAACATATTATGTTTGTGTCATTTTTACTTTCACATTAAATAAAAAGTTATTTATGTAATTTCCCAACAAAAATGTCTCCATGGGGTCCCCAAGTTGACCCATGGCTTGTCTTGGTCGGCCATGACAGAACCAATAAGGTTGGGACATGTTTCTAGGTCATTTAATATTATTAAAGCATTATTTATACCTTAAACTACACTAATTACCACTAATCGTGATTAAAAACTTAATAAGTTACTATTCACCAAAAAAAATATTTTAATCCCATTGAACCACATTTTACTTATTAATGACAACCATGTATGTCGGATTTTCAAAATTCGATACACATTAGTGGTAAACTTTTATTTAATTGAAAAATCAGTTTTCTTGATTACCACTTAGTGGTTTCACTATTCATCAAAAATTGAAGTTTTTCAGAAAATTACCAAAAATTAACCCTAAGCTATATTTGATATTCCGAATTCAAAAATGAAGTCTATTTTACAAAATTCAAATCATATAAGTCACATTAATTAATTTAATAATTAATTCCCGCTGCCATAGCAAATAGCGTGTTTTTACAAAACAATAAGTATCAAAAGATTGACACCAGTTTAAGTCTAATTTCAAAGTGAAATTGATTCCAATGACCACCATTGGATAAAATGGTAAAAATATATTATAATTTCACTTCAAAACCAATTCAAAACATAATCTAATCATATAAATAAATTAGATTAAAAAGCAGTTTTGATGTAAAATGCAGTATTTTTCACTATTCATTAAAAAATGAACATTGTCAGAAAAATACCAAAAATTCACACAAGGTAAATTTTTATGTCCCAATCATAAAGGATAAGTTTATTTTGACAAAAATAGTTTATAAAATTGTCAAAATATAGATTCAAAAATGGTTTTCCATCAAAAGGCAGTAAAACAATCTTTTAAGAATATTAGTGTATTCCATGCATAAGATTGTATTTATTTTCATTTTAAGCCTCTATAACACTATCTTAATCATTAATAGACATAGATAAAAATATCTATTATTAATTACTTACTTGGGATTTTACATCCTTCCCCCCTTTAGAAAATTTTGTCCCCGCAATTTATTTACTTATCGAATAAATGGGGGTACTTATCCCTCATTGCATTTTCAGATTCCCATGTTGCCTCTTCAATCATGTGGTTTTTCCACAAAACCTTTAACTGCTTAATCACCTTATTCCGTAACACTTGCTCCCTGTGGTCAAGAATCTGGACCAGTTGTTCCTCATAAGATAGGTTCTCTTCCAGCTGAACTACCTCTGGACTCAAAACATGAGATGGATCTGGCATATACTTTCTCAACATCGAAACGTGAAAAACATTGTGTACCTGAGATAAACTCAGAGGTAAAGCCACTCGGTATGCAACTGATCCAACTCTCTCCAGAATTTCTTATGGTCCAATAAACCTTGGACTCAGCTTTCCTTTATTACCAAATCTCATCACACTTTTCCAAGGAGAAACCTTGAGAAAAACATGATCACCTACCTCGAAAGATAGATCCTTTCTCCGGTTATCCGCATAACTCTTCTGCCTTCTCTGAGCTGTTCTCATGTGTTTCTGAATCAGCTGAACTTTTTCTGCCATATCTTCTACCAATTCTGGTCCCATCAACTTCCTTTCACCCACTTCATCCCAGAAAGCTGGAGTTCAACACCGCTTCCCATATAATGCCTGAAATGGTTCCATCTGTATACTGGAATGAAAACTGTTATTATATGAAAACTCAACCAAAGAAAGATGTTGCTCCCAACTTCCCTGATAATCCATAGAACAAGCTTGTAGCATATCCTCCAATGTCTGAATTGTTCGTTCTGACTTCCCATCTGATTGAGGATGAAAAGCTGTACTAAAATTTAATTCAGTACCCAACGAATTCTGAAGGCCTTTCCAAAAGTTAGAAGTAAACCTGGGATCACGATCCGATACAATGGAGAGAGGAACTCCATGTAACCTGACTATCTCTTTAAGATAAAAATGGGAAAGTTGATCAAGAGAGAAAGTATCTCTTATAGCAAGGAAATGAGCAGATTTGGTCAAGCGATCAACAATAACCCAGATTGCATTATTACCTCGATATGTCTTCGGTAATCCAACAACAAAGTCCATGGATATATTCTCTCATTTCCACTCTGGAACTGGTAAGTCTGAAGCATCCATTTCGGTAACTGCCACTCTGCTTTAACCTGCTGACAAGTCAAACACTTCACAGTAAAATCAGCAATATCTCTTTTCATTCCATCCCACCAGTAATACTCCCGCAGATCTCTATACATCTTAGTACTGCCCGAATGAACTGAAAATGGAGAACTATGAGCTTCACATAACAACTCTCTCTTCAACTGTGAATCACAAGGCACACACAATCTCTTCCCAAATCTCAAAACACAATCATTATCAATGTTGAATTCAGGCAACTTACCTTTCTGAACCAGCTCTACCTTTTCCTGCAACTCACTGTCTTGCTTCTGTACTTGCTTGATTCTATCTGATAGAGAAGATCTCACTGATACCTGAAACAAAACAGAAGGACTTCTTGCACCAACAACTTCTATGCCAAAGTTCATCAAATCTTTAACCAAAGGATCACGTTCCAACCGCAACATTGTTAATGAAGCATTACTTTTTCGACTCAAAGCATCAGCCACTTTATTTTCTTTTCCCGGATGGTAATGAATTGTACAATAATAATCCTTGATTAATTCCATCCATCTCCTTTGTCTCATGTTTAACTCTTTCTGAGTGAATATATACTTTAAACTTTTGTGATCGGTATATATTTCACACTTTACTCCATACAAATGATGCCTCCAAATTTTTAAAGCAAAAACAACAGCAGCTAGTTCCAAATCATGTGTAGGGTAATTTACCTCATGAGTTTTCAACTGTCGTGAAGCATAAGCAATTACCTGATCATTCTGCATTAGGACGCAACCAAGTCCTTTCAATGAAGCATCACTGTATATAACAAACTCACCATTCCTGGAAGGTAGTTCCAAAACTGGAGCATTCACAAATCTTCTTTTCAATTCCTGAAAACAATCATCACATTCTTTTGTCCAGATAAACTTAACACCCTTCCGAGTTAGCTTAGTCATTGGACTAGATAACCGTGAAAAATTTCTAACAAACCTTCGGTAATAGCCCGCCTAACCAAGGAAGCTACGAATCTCGGTTACATTTGTGGGTCTTGGCCATTCTTCCACAACTTTTGTTTTTGCAGGATCAACAGTTATTCCATCTTTAGAAACAATGTGACCAAGGAATGAAATTTGTTGCAACCAAAACTCACACTTGCTGAATTTCCCATACAGTTTCTTTTCTTTTAAGGTTTGAAAGATAACCCTTAAATGTTTTTCATGCTCCTATTTACTTTTAGAAAACACCAAAATATCATCAATGAAAACCACCACAAACTTATCCAAGAACTCATGGAAAATTCTATTCATTAAGTCCATGAATACAGCAGGTGCATTGGTTAGCCCAAAAGGCATTACTACAAATTCATAATGGCCATATCTCGTATGGAACGCAGTCTTCGGAATATCTGCCTCCTTTACCTTCAGCTGATGGTACCCCGATCTCAAGTCAATCTTTGAAAAAAACTGAGCTCCCTGGAGCTGATCAAACAAATCATCGATATGAGGCAAAGGATATTTGTTCTTAACAGTGATATTATTCAAGGCTCTATAATCAATGCAAAGTCTCATAGAACCATATTTCTTTTTAACAAATAAAATAGGAGCACCCCCATGGTGATGTTCTAGGTCTAATGAAACCTTTCTCTAATAAATCTTGCAATTGCTCCTTCAACTCTAAAATTTCAATTTGTGCCATTTGATAAGGGGGTTTTGAAATTGGATTAGCATCAGGAACTAAGTCAACAGTAAACTCAACTTCCCGATCTGGTATTATTCCAGGCAACTCATCAGGAAAAACATCAGGATACTCATTTACCACTGGCACATCATTAATCTGAATAGTTCCTTTATTTTCAACGACGTGTGCAAGGTAACATTCATTTCCATATTTTACAAGTTTCTCGGCCTCTTGATATGTTATGAAAAGTAAGGGTTCATTCTTGTAAACAAACTGAAAGTCTTTCTGAAAAGAAACTTATTTATCTCTACAGTCAATCTTAGCATGGTAAATAGAGAGCCAATCCATACCCAGGATAACATCAAACTTTACTAGAGGTAGAACAATAAGGTTTGCAAGTAGGTTCTTTCCACAGATAAGGATAGGAAGATTCTTATAAATTCTTTTTGCCTCAACATTCCCCCCAGGTGTTTTTACCAAAAGTTCAGGAGTCATTTCTTGAGATGGTATTCCCATTTTACTAGAAAAGGTTTCAGAGATGAAAGAATGTGTAGACCCCGAATCAAACAACACACTGGCATAATCTGAAAAAACAAACAAAGTACCTGATACAACTTCATTTGATGGCCTGACATCTGCTGAAGTAGTTGCAAAGGATTTCACCACCCCTTTCTGCTTGTAGTCTAACTGCTTCCCATCACTCAAGCTCCTTTTCGGACACTCGTTTGCATAGTGACCCATCTCATTGTACTTATAACATTTCACTAACTGTAAATCAAATTTGTTCTTACCTTCACCTTGATCCTTTTCAGTGCAATCACGAGCCTTATGTCCCATCTTACCACATCAGTAGCACTTCCCAGAATTCAGAAGACATTCCCCAGCATGCCTTTTTCCACATTTATCACAAACTGGAAACTTAGTTCTCTTACCATCAGACTTTTTTGAAGAATTCTTACCTTTCTCCTGCCACCTCGGTCTATTCTTCTGCTGGTTGTTATAGAAAACTTGGTCATCGGAAAACTCCATTTCCACCTTCTCAGCACATCGAACAAGCTTTTCATAACTTCTAAACTCACGAGAAGCTAATGCCCTTCGATATTTTGGCTTTAATACTGAGTAAAAACGATTGATTTTACTATCAAGGTCCCGGATAAAATTTGGAGCATACCTTGCCAATCGAGTGAACCTTTCTTCATAGGCAGCCACTGAGTCTTCCTCTTGCCTCAATTCCAAGAATTTCTTTTCCATCCTAAGTCGAACAACCTTAGGAAAATACTTCTCAAGAAAAATACCTTTGAATTCATCCCAGTCAAGAGCATCAATCTCATCGGCGTCCCTGATATTTTTAACCATAGACCACCACTGATCTGCTTCACCCTCCAAACGGTAAATAGCAAGACTAACCTTTTGATTTTCTGAACACCCCATGACATCAAAAATCATCTCCAGTGCTTTAATCCACCCTTCAGCTAGCACAGGGTCGGACGATCCTCTGAATGATGGTGGATGTTGCCTCATGAAATGTTCCACCACTGACATGTTCCTCTGCGGTTGATCTGGCTGATCTTGTGCATGGATACCACCACCATTTATCGCTTGAGTCAACTGCACCATTACTGCAACAAACTGTTCAGTTCCAATTCCGACCATCTCGGGATGCTGATTCGGAAGGTTATTTCCTTCTGTATGCCTTCCTAGCACTGCTTCCCTGATTCCTATGCGGAAAACCATTCTGAACAAACATGTCTTAGATGAAGCAACATGGTAATATTTAAATGCTATATCATTTAAAAAAAATATTTTTGGATAATCATTTAATAGAATTCTAACTCCTAAAGTTATCTAAACCGACCTTTGATACCAACTATAAGGCCCCAGCCTTAAACCTTACTTAATCTTGAGTTATTACAAGATTACACATTGAGGATCTTTTCGGGTTTAGATTTTTAGAGAATTAGATCATAAAACTTGCATTACATTCCACATATAAACAAAGTGGTTACATAAAGATAGTATTCTTCATTCCCATCAATGGAAACACATTTAAAATAAAACATGGATTATTTCTTGACACATCCTTGACTCTATCATCTTATCATGTACCTTTACCTTGACCTGTGAAAAACATTTCAAAAACTTGGCATGAGCATAAAAACTCAGTATGGGTTATAAAAAAAACATGGAAAGGAAACATGAGTTCATATATACATAAGAATGAAATCATACTTTACCCATAAAACATAGTCACTTTAACATACCTCATAAAATCATGAATAAATCATAGAAATCATAAGACATAAAGGTAACTTGAGGCATTCATAACATTCTTACGTAGGGAGTAACCCTCTTGGTTACGTTTGGAATACCCATCACAGTATATTCCCTAAATCTCTTCGGAGAAACCTTAACGTTTCACTCCTTCGCGTTACCCAATGCATTGGAGAGCTATAACGGGCTCACCCGCCCTTAGTTTATCACGGAACCACCCGTCTTCATAATAATTCCCAAGAACCATAACATAATCATATCACATAAAACATGCATAAAGGAAACATAACATTTCCACATTTCAATCACGAGATATCAATACAACACATTGATATAATAAAAACATTATGAAAACCATTTTCAATACCAAAGTAAAACATGGTATTTATTTTTCGTTTTTTTTAAAAAAAGGTATGGCTTATAGAGGAAGCCGAAACTCAAATAACGGTCACGACGGCGGAGAAGTCGTTGTCGCCGCATACGTACGACAAAAACATTCCCTTTTGTCGTTTAGTAAACGCTTCGTATAAAAAAGATTCCTTTTGAATAAACGTAAAAGTCAAAGGGGTTTATACACCGTATAAAAGAAAGTTGTGTATAAAATAAAATATGCCTCAATGAAAGGAGATTGAGACGAAGTCCCATACCTCGTATCCGACTTGACCCGACCGTTCTTTAATCTCCTGAATAATAAACTTGAGTTAATCTATACTTGATTATGAACCTTTTTCAAGTTCATTATTCCTTTTATACCATGTTATGAACATCATGTAATCATTTATGTAATAATGTTCATTTTGTCGATATTTGGTTCTTAAGTCAAAAATAGACTTCTTACACTTACATGTTGTTAATTTGGTCAAAGTTTCGTTATATCCAGAATGATATTAATGATTTGGATAACATATATATCATATATATTCATCATATACATGTATTTATAATATTACATCACATTTAGAGGTAAGAAATAAAATTCACCGTTCATGGAGACGGTAAGCTGTACGTACGCATGAACGCTACTTCCATTTCTATTTCATATTTTCTGGAATTGAATCATAATGATATAAGAGTATATTATAATTCCAGTATAATAACATATATAATATCATTAACTTTATCCTTTACACATCCCACATATGGTATTAACGAATCAAATCACTTTCAGGGGGCGGTAGTCCGCACTTCCTAAAATGAAGATATCGTGTTTACCCATAATGGAAACCATAAAGGTATGCCCAAAATGAAAAAAACAGAAGATTAAGGAAAACATAAACATATTATATATCATATATAAAAATAGTTACATCATAATGGCCACCTTTGAAGGTGTTAAATGAGTATTGAACAATCATCATTTCGGGAGGCAGAATTTCGCCATCCACGGAAACCGTATGTTCTTTAACCATTTGATGTAGTTGTGTGAAATTGTAGCTCAAATAAATATTATAACAACATCCTTGTATATTGAAGATACTGGTGTTGTTACAAAAGAAGTAAATAAAAAGAGTTTAGGGGTTTGGAGAAGCAAAATAAAACAAATGAACATGAGAGAATGAATTACCTTTAAAAGTGTAACTCCTTTTGATTTGAGCCTAAAGGCTTCCTTTGAAAGGATTATGCCCAAAGGGAATCCTCTAGGAAGAGGATAGGGATGTGGAGAGAGTAAATGGGCAGGGTTTGGCCGAGCCAAAGGCTTGAGGAGTGTGTGAAATGAGGTAGAGGTGGGGGCCTTTTATAAGAGGAGAGGAGGGGCACTTTTGGAAAGTAAAGAAATATTACTTTATTTAAAAATGTTTTTCGGTTTCAAAAGGTCCCACATTGATATAATTCTTGGGTAAGGTGATAAGGGTTCGAAATACACTCATCCAATTGGTTTTTTCCATGTGTAGGTTTTAGATTTTTCATTATCTTTCCATTTTATTTAAATCATTAAATAATGAGGTCATCGTTGCATCATCGTGATGTCATAAATAATTTAATTTATTTAAAGTTTAAAAATTATAAAAAAATAATATGATGTAGTAAATCTTTTTATCTTTCCAATGAATATTTATAATCAAAAATCTGATCTTTATAACCCCATGTAAAAATTGTTTTCGTAAAACATATTATGTTTGTGTCATTTTTACTTTTACATTAAATAAAAAGTTATTTATGTCATTTCCCAAACAAAATGTCTCCATGGGGTCCCCAAGTTGACCCATGGATTGTCTTGGTCTGCCATGAAACAACCAATAAGGTTGGGACATGTTTCTAGGTCATTTAATATTATTAAAGCATTATTTATACCTTAAACTACACTAATTACCACTAATCGCGATTAAAAACTTAATAAGTTACTATTCACCAAAAAAAAATATTTTAATCTCATTGAACCACATTTTACTTCTTAATGACAACCATGTATTTTGGATTTTCAAAATTCAATACACATTAGTGGTAAACTTTTATTTAACTGAAAAATCAGTTTTCTTGATTACCACTTAGTGGTTTCACTATTCATCAAAAATTGAAGTTTTTCAGAAAATTACCAAAACTTTACCCTAAGCTATATTTGATATTCCGAATTCAAAAATGAAGTCTATTTTACAAAATTCAAATCATATAAGTCACATTAATTAATTTAATAATTAATTCCCGTTGCCAGAGCAAATAGCGTGTTTTTACAAAACAATAAGTATCAAAAGATTGACACCAGTTTAAGTCTAATTTCAAAGTGAAATTGATTAAAATGACCACCATTGGATAAAATGTTAAAAATATATTCTAATTTCACTTCAAACCCAATTAAAAACATAATCTAATCATATAAATAAACTATATTAAAAAGCAGTTTTGATGTAAAATGTAGTATTTTTCACTATTCATTAAAAAATGAACATTGTCAGAAAAATACCAAAAATTCACAGAAGGTAAATTTTGATGTCCCAATCATAAAGGATAAGTTTATTTTGACAAACATAGTTTATAAAATTGTCAAAATATAGATTCAAAAATGGTTTTCCATCAAAAGGCAGTAAAACAATCTTTTAAGAATATTAGTGTATTCCATGCATAAGATTGTATTTATTTTCATTTTAAGCCTCTATAACACTATATTAATCATTAATAGACATAGATAAAAATATCTATTATTCATTACTTACTTGGGATGTTACAACTGTTGTATCACTGACATCGTTTTCTCGCTCACACCGATAGTATCTTGCCAACACCGACACTAATGTCTCACTTTTGGACACTCACCAATGGAACCCACTGTCTGTATCTATTTTATTTTACCAAAATGATTTAGTTTTATTTATTTTATTTTATTTTAACCTAATTTACTGGATTTTAGACTTATAAATCCCTAAATGATAAAATTTAGTTGATCCATCCTATTTTTTACTCTCATACTTCCACTCATACACTCCTACCATTTCTCTTTTTAACCTGAGACCTTTCACCTTCTTACCTTCAAATGAACCTTCATAATGGCTAGATTAAAGCACATACTTGAAGTATCTAAAGATGAATCTCAACTCTCTAATATGTAGATAGTAGATTCAGTCAGATCTATGCTTTTTAATCTAGGTCTTGTGAACCTTGTGGTAATGCCTAAGATGGAAGTGTATGCCAAATGGTTATTATCTAGTAAGTCTCTTCTGTTACGAGTGTCGCAAACTCAAGGGTGGATAGATTGGTTTTTAAATATTGAAAGGCCTTATTACCCTAATCTTGTGCATGAGTTTTATCTTCATGTGGAATTCATTCTGGAAGGTAGTGAGATGTACTGGATTAAATTTGTGGTGAATAGAAGAAGAATTTATTTTTCTTCAAGGCATTGGGGAGAACATAAGGAATACTGCTTCTGAGTTGGATGGATAAAGCATACTCTTATTTAAGTTTATCTAAAACCAGTTATGTACAAGGAAAGGGGACTTTTCCTCACTAAAATACCAGGATGTATATCTCTTATAATTGATAAAGAAAGAACATAAAGTAAATATGTGTTGGTATTTGATAGTCCATATCAGTGATATGATAAATCCATATTGTAAGACTAATTCTTTGTTCTATCCAAGAATGATATTTTATATTCTAAATGTAAGAGGATTTGTATGTGAGGATGAAGAAACCATTTATAATTTTAGTGGTATCTTCCTAAGTAAGGATATTTGCAAGAGAATGAAGATGAATTCGAATCCCTGAAAGAGGTAGTGGGTTGAAGATAATGAGATGTTGTATGGAAATTTTAGTATTGTTGAGAATTATACTTGGCCGAGAGATTTGACTGATCTTGGTCTAGGACCAGCTGATGAGGTTGTTTATTATGAAGAAGAAGAAGATGAATATTCTAGAGAAGAAGGGCCTTCTATAGATTATAGTAGTGACCCAGATATAGTTGAAAGTACAAGGGGAATTTCATATGGTCTAGCTAGTCCACCTCTAGATTTTCCATCCAAGAAACCTATTTTGGTTGATGATGATGATGATGGTGAGATTAAGGATTTAGGTAGTGTGGAATATGAAATAAGATCAAATGGTTTAGAAGAGGAGTCTCAAGAAGAAGAAGAATAAGAAGAAGAAGACCAAGAAGAAGAATAAAGTGGCAGTGGCTCTGACAGTGAGGAAGAATAGGGTGAAGAATTTGATGGTAAAACTGAAGAAGGTGATAGTGGAGGTGAATGAGATGAATCTGGGAAGGAAAATGATGAAATTAGTGAAATTGATAGTGAATCTGATCATCCTGGTGATGATCAAGGTTCCAAAATATAGTAGGGTGGTCCTGAGAATCAGGAACATATTGTAGAACCTTCTGGTCCTACAGAAGCTGGTGTTGTTGTAGAAGATGTAGTTGAGAACGGTAATGTAGACAAGGAACTGGTAGGTCGAGTACCTCATTTGGTGTATGTTATAATGAGACGTCAAGTTTATGGGGAGTAACAGATGCAGTGAGATAAAATTGAGGGGGAGCCTCAAGCTAGGTAAGTGAGAGTTGATACACTCACTCCTTTTTATGATTCTATGTTATGTGAGTGGGAAAATAATCCTTGTAATATTAATCCTAGTATGGATTATCCAGATTCATATGATGAGGAGATGATGACTATTTCAAGAGGATTAGTAGTTGAGGAACCTCTAGGTATTGTATCAGCTTCGGTGCCAGTGCCTACTGATTATGTCTCTAAGTCTGACTTTAATACCTTTAAGGAAGAAATGTTAACTGTTGTAAGATCAGTCCCTCAAGATCACCCTTCACCTATAGAACCACTTAGTGAGAATGATGCATATTTTATTATATAAATAGTTGTTTCCAAGCTCGAACCCTAGTAGGTATCATTTTTGGAAGATGTTGAGATAGTTATTCAGGAGATGTCTGATGATATGGTCAAGCTTGCAACTATTGTTATCCAACAGATTAGTGAATACAAAGCTACTATAGAACAATATCATCAAAGTCATGAAATCTCTTTTTAATACCCTTTTTATAATGTTATTCCAATTCATGATTTTTCCCTTCTGAAGTTAGTAGTCAAGGATGTAGTGAATAGTTCGTCAACATCTATGGATCCATCTTGCAATGTTCCTCCAATTTAGTCTTTAGACAATGAGGTGATTTGAACAGTGGTAAGGGAAGAACATCAGTCAGTAATAGTCCATTCAGATAGTGAAAGCCTAGGTCAATTAAGGAAAGATGTGATAGACATTATGCAAGGGGAATCTAGCTCAAAAGCTCTTGTATCTCACCCAACAGATATAGATATGGCTAGGATTGTCATTAGAGAAGAGATGAGTACCATGATGGGAGGAATTGATCCCAAAATTCTATAAAAATCAGGCAGAAAAATTATCATATCTATTGCATGGTCAGATTTTATTTAGAAAAGGTTGCAACTGATCAAGAATAAATAACCAATAAAGTGGATTTTTATTTCAAGAGGATATACAAAAATCAATAGTTATACAACCACTTCAAGTTTTTTTTGAGGACCTGATAATTCCTCTAGTTATATAATCTTTCAGAGATAAAATTAATTTACATAAGGAGTTTACTCCAAAATTTTCATAGTTCATTGATAATAAGGATGATTTCACAAAGTCTATGAAGTATAGTGGAGAGATGATCATGGATTTCATCAACCTTATTAATCCTTATCTACATGTCTAGAGTACATTGATTTTTCCCCTCCTTTCACTCCTATCAAACCACCTATGGACCCTGCTAGATCTACTTCTACCAGCCTGTCTTCTTTGACACTCTCCTAATCAAGCTTTAAAATAGATTTATCCTGTAATTTTTAGGGATCTTACTAGACCTCCTTCCTCCACTAGTCCCAGCTTGACCCCTTCAGCCCTTACTAGAGTTCCTTTTCCCCTTCTCAGAATTCATTCTGAACCTCCAGCCACTATTTCTATATCTATTACTCCTACCCTTGTATATTCTGATAAGTTAAAGGAAATTATAGACCCCTACTTGAAGAATAAATGTTTTGATCACTTCATTGATAGGGATGAATTGTTTTACTTTTTGTGTTTTTATTTTCAAATGTAATTTCACATGATTATAAAATTTAGTATCTATTAATTTATTTATTTATTTATCTATATACTTATATTATTCTTAAGTATTCCTTCTTTTAATGAAATTTAAACTTTTTGATAATCCCAAAAGGTGGATAAAAGAATAATAATTATAGCATTATGCATTTGCTTATCTCCATTATAGCATTATGCATTAGTTTACCTATGGAGATAGAAATCAGAATACCTACTTTGATCATTATAAATCAACAGATTGCACTTTATAATTCCATGATTTTTGAGAAATATGAGCACATAGGCTATAATATTGAAAAATAATTCCATGATTCGTGATCATCAAACATGGGGATATTGTTATCCCTCTCCAGTTTTAATAATTACAAATCATGTCCAATCAAATTCATTTATGAAAAATCACGATTAGTTTATGTTCAAATATGATAAATTATGTTTATTTATGTTAAATTATATGTTTTACATGTTATGTTTATGTTTATACTATATATTAGGTAAATAAACAAAATGGCTAAGAATGAGTCCCCAAAATTTCAGTCACATAATGACTCACAGATACAATGCCTCACTGACAGAACAAATGAGTTATCAATGGAAAAAATTACTCATTAACATATTCAAGACTGAGTCACCTATAGTATGTGACATGAATTAAATGACATACTTATGTATTGAGTAACCGAAAAAATGAGTCACTAATAGAAGGAGTCACCGACAGAAGGAGTCACCGACAGAAGGAGTCATTGACAGAAGGATTCACCGACATAAGGAATCACTAACATAATGAGTCACCAAAATAAGGAGTCACCAATAAAGGTAGTCACTGATAGAAGGAGTCCCCAAAATAAGGATTCACCGATAGAAGGATCCATTGATAATAAAAGTCACCGATAGGAATCACCGATAAAATGACCTACTATTCAATACTTATAAAGTTATATTTACTCTTAAATTTAATATTAATTCTAATAATCATATTTATGAAACTCGGGACTTATTATTATATTAATGACCTTATTTTTATTTTTCATACATTTTTCAGAGAATAGTATGAGGTACGAGGAATCCCTCATCACTATTGTTTACCTCTACAGTATAAAAAGAAACATGATAAAAAAGAAGAAGCATGCGATATAGAGATAAAATACGAATTGAAAGTAAGAAGAAAACATGAAGAACACTCATTCATACCAACTTTGAACAAGAATGATTTTCTGAGAACCAAATTCTCATAATTCTTGTATCAATAAACCCTAGTGAAGATAACATTAAAAGAGTATCTCATCGCACTGGAAACCAGAACATCGAGCTTCCACAACACTCTGTTTTGGTGTCTGTTTCCAGAATTGGACTTGAGCATCACATTTTCTTTACTCAAGGAGTCCAGAAGCATCAAGAACATCACTCCAAGCATTATAAACCCTATCTCATTATTTCTTCTCTCTTGTGTATAATTTCTCAAATTTTCTAGTAGTGTGTCTGTCTATAGTAAAACCACACATGGTCTCCTATACTAATATAGAGGATACAAGATATCCTCAATCACTCATATTTTTACATCATCTTACACCCACGTACAATTCTAGAAGAGTTCCCTGTGTAACCTGTATAGTTTCCCACATATAACTAGGATAGAGGTCTAGTTTGACCTATACAGCTTTGAATTCTATTTTGAACCCTGATCCAGGGTGTGGATCAAGTTTATTAATATAATCTGATTAGTGGTAAGTGATCACCAAATGGATAGGATTAAGTCTCTTATTGATATTGATCCTCTTGTTTCACTTTTTTGTGTTTTCAAATTCAGTTTTCTTTTCTTTTACACATATTTTAGAAAATGTAATTTTACTTTGATTATTGATATTAGATATTTTTTTTCATTGTTTTCATCTATAAAATTACTTTCAAATGTTATATCAATCTTTAAAATTGCTATATATAATAATTAATTATTCTTTTGAGAAATTAACTGAATAATCCAAACTCTTATGAATCTATTACTTTGGTTAACTGACCTGTTTGAAATTTAAAATTGGGGGACTTTTAAATAATGTTGTTAACAAAAACTTTTAAAGGAATAAATTCAACCCTATTGAATTTCCTACTCTGACCAAAAATATATAATTATTAGATTAATTAATGTACATCAATAATTTTAATCATGTGAATCAATTTAAGCACTTTGAAATTTTAGATCTTTTTAAGGATGCTAAAACCAAACTAAGAAATGCATGTTGTGTTGAAAAGCCAATTCTAGTTCTGTAAGGATCTATGGATGTTCTAGGAGTCTAAGTAAGGCCTAATATTTCACCCATGATATTGCATTACATACCAAAAAATACTAACATAGACACTTGAGGATATATTAAATCTAAAATAGATTATGAATCAACTATAAAAAAACTAAATATGCACCCACCTAAACATTGTCACAATATTAGGTTGCATCAACTACAAATGTTACCTATGTCTATACCAACAAAATATCTATTCAGACTATTGTAATGTCATAATTATATAACAAAATTTGATCTCATGCCAACATATTCTGTAATTTCCACCCAATGCTACATTGAATTGAAAACATAAACATAATTATAATGACCTCAAATTTTAGAATACAAATCATTGTAGACTTGAGCTCGTGTTAACCTCTAATCATACTCCATTAGATCAACACTATCTATTATTATTTCTCCATATTATACCCAAATTCAATGGACCCTAAAATGATTTTATAAGGATATTTAAATCCCAAATCTACCTCATGGACTACTAACTTAATCCATGCCTATTGATAACATATTTTTTTGGTAATTATCGGCACTATAATGTACTGAAGCCTTAGGAAGACAACACATCCTTCTAATCCCTAAAAAATATGAACATTTTGAATCCATACTCTGAAGAAAATTCCATCATAATATCATTCTCATGTTTCAACCCAATGGATTACCATTCTCAAACATATAATCCTTCACTTTGGTAGTGTAATTTCAACATGAAAAAACATATTACTCACCATAAAACTAACTGAACCATCAATATGTAGAGGGAAAAATATATGGGATCACTCAATCTTCAAATTACACACACATTTCATTCATTCAAGGGATGTGAGGAATCAGTGAATATAAATTCACATTTTCTATCAAAAATTGGAAATAAAGGCACTAATAGGATATGTGGTATATAATCCTTAAGAGTTAGATATTTTGTTGAGGTCGTATGACTGTAGCCTTCCTATAACAATTCATGGAGGAATCATAAAATCCATAGTGAAATTCATTTGATCTTCTACATGAGGGGATAAATCTTTGATCAATGATTAATTTAGTAGGGGATATCCATATTATGATTGTGTTTCAATAAAAACCTTCCATTATACCATAATATGTGGATTTTAGTTTATAGATAGTTTCATGTTTTTAAATGGAATTGTCAACAATTTTCAATTCATTTTCCTATTCACTACTCTGGTTAATAATACATTCTCTCCATCCATTAAATTATATCTATCTTCAATGGAACATATGGGATTAAGTGGTGAATTATTTAGATATCATTGAAACTTTTTTGGAAGTCAGAACGTCACCATCATTTACCTTTGATCAACTTCTCCCAATTGGAAGTTTCTTGATTGATTAGTGGTGCATCTCTATTAGAGGATGTGTAAATTTTACTCCTCTCTCTCTCATGCAAAAATTAAGGATGATCAACCTAATTTTATTATTTTATTTATAAAACTCCCCAAAAATAATTACCAATGTTGGGATGTGCGTAATTATAGATACATATATGATTGATAGAAGAAAAATAATTTTTCACCTTATGAATCATGATATCATAGAATTTGAACTCTAACTCTCATATCAATCACTAATCAATCTATTTATAGGCATTAAAGTCTATCCAATATTATTTCTCACAGTTTTACACAATTTAATAAAAAATACCCCCATGTTAACACTTACAACTGTGATAAATTTAAAAATACACCCCTCTTGGAGATAATTTAATGTCCCATTGCACTATATTTAAAAATATATTATAATTTTCATTCAACCACATCATGATAAGTTGAATATAGATATCCTTTCCAATTACTTCGTGTAATTTTTTGGGATCCAGTTTAAATTTCATAACACATAATCACTCACTTATAATTGTATGTTCTAAAATAATAGTGATAATTTATTCACTTTTGATCTAGAGATTGGGAATACTATATTTTATAGAGATAATTAACCTAGAAACCTTGAGAATATAAATTCTGAATTTGAAAAAATTTCACTAATAGATCCAAGTGAAACATTAATAATTTATAATGAATCTGAATTTGAAATCATGGTATATAATTATGACCAATATTAAGAGATTTTTTTGCACCACACTTTATTTATCTAAACTACCAAGTTGTTTACCCTTCTTTATATGAAATAATTTAATCAAAAAATTAGTAATAATTTTTTTTCTAGAGTTTCATGGACTAATAATAGAGCATCCAAACATGAAAATTTGAAAATTCACCATGGTGTGTGATAATTTGAATCCAAGAGGTTAAATAAATGGGAAATTAAAATGGAGAGTATTCCCCTTCTCTCTTGAAGTATTATCCAATTGCTGGTTATAAAACCTACACCTAACATAAATTCAAAATCTAGGATTATTTTCAAATTTAATTACTTTAATGATTCATTCCAACTTATAGAAGTACTTCCTTCGGGAAGGCATTATATGATATCATACAAGATAAAATAGAAACATTGTATGATTACTATAAAAGACTTGAGAAACATTGTGTGATTTTCCTCATAAATCCATTTGAGGTATATCACATACTAGTTATCTTTTATCATGGATTACATGACATTTATAGAAAATTATTATATGCATCATCCAGAGGATCACTGATTAACAAGTCACCAATGGAATCCAAGGGTCAGATAGAGATGATTTCATGAAATTCATAACGATTTAGTGCAATATATATTTCCTAAATAGGATTCCACGAGGTTAAATCTTATAAATATCCATTATTTGAGTCTATATTGAATAAAAATCCACTATAGTATGAAAAATGGATATTAAAAAGTCCAATGGGAAACCAAATCCTTTTAAGGTATGTGTCCTTTTCTCTTCTCCAATTAATTTTACTGATTTGTGTAATGAAGTACATGATAATGAATATTTTATTTCTTCTTGTCAAGTAAATCCATTAAAATATCCTATAAAATACCATGGATGGAGATCCAATTCCCAAGACTAGTATTGATTTCAAAATTAAAAGTACTAAACTAGATCGGCATTTCAAAAAACATTTATCAAACTCTATCCCTCCAACAAAATTTAAAAAATCATACAAATATACTTTCAACCTACCACCCTTCTAATATATTAAATTAATTGAACATGCTTAAAAAATTAAAAAACTAAAACTCAAACAAAACCAATCATTAAGGAACTAAAAAATGAAATGAAGGAATGTAAAATCTAGTTAGTGATTCTAATGGAAATTATAACTAAGATTCCTAGAAAACAACTAACTCAAATATTAAAAAATAAAAAAAATAAATGTTTCCTTGGTAACTACTATGAGTGGAAAATAAATTCACCCTAACCTAAAACCAAATGTAGAATAGTCCAAGGAAGCCACTAAAAAAGAATAATAAAATTATAAAAATAATGGGAAGGAATGAAGAACTAAATATAAAAAAATTAAAAGATAAGAAAAATATTTTACTAAATTTTCTATCAAGTATGATAAAATATAATAAAAATGCTTGAAAGGAAATTAAAAGTGAAATCTTGGACACATTAAAAAAGTTAGTGATAATTATACCTCTTCTATAATCCCTTAAATAGATTCCAAAGTATAACCAGTTTC
This sequence comes from Viscum album, assembly GCA_963277665.1. Classification (NCBI taxonomy): domain Eukaryota; kingdom Viridiplantae; phylum Streptophyta; class Magnoliopsida; order Santalales; family Viscaceae; genus Viscum; species Viscum album. Next base: position 600,054,612 of record OY728155.1, on the reverse strand, counting down.
CTAAGTTACTATGAACTAATAAAAAGTTACTTCAATGAAATGGAAGAGTTAGTCTAGAAATAAATGTGATGGAACTGATAATAAAAAATACCTATAAAATGGAATGATTTTTGTACAAATTTTATTTTCATATCTATTTTATTCACTTACTATGTATATGTTTTATAAAATTTAAGAACTTTAATAAATGTAATGCCTCAAGTTTTATTTTCTTCCTTGTAGATTAAATAGATTAATAGAATAAGAATATTAGTATGACTAAATAACCAAGATATTTAATTTATAATTATATTTATTGATGATATTCCAGTAAGAGCCTTGGACCAAAATTTTCATCAAAATTCAATTCCTCATAATGGAGGAATAAATATCACCTTCTAAATCACCAATCATCATAGGAAGGTTATTCTTGAAGACATATATGATAATTATCTATAAACATAAAGGTTAATTTATCATTAAATTTGATATATACATGGTACACTTCAATATTTTTGATTCAAGGAAATTACCATATGAAAAACATTCAATTTTCATACATACACACTCATAAAAAACCCAATTCACATTAAAAAATTGATTTTTTAAAGATATATTAAAATTTTGAAATAAATTGAGATTAGTGAAATCTATTGTAGATGAGTATAAATAACTTATATATAGTAAATAAGGACCTTAGGATGAGGTAAGTTAGGATTTCTCTATTATATTTAATTTTTTATTTTCAAATGATGAATTTAATAATTTAATATTTTTATAGGAAGTGTATTTATTCAATATAAGTGAACCAAAATTTCTTCTATCTATAATAGATCCACCCAAACTAGAATTAAAACTATTACCACCTAAATTGAAAAATATGTACTTAATTGATATATATAAGTTTCTAGTATTCATACCTAGAAACTTATTAACTAATGAAGAATTGAAATTTGTTATTAATTTTATAGAAAATATAAAATCTGTATGATGGAGTATAAATGACATACCCAAATGTAGTTATAAGATTTATATCTATATACATAGGATGATGCATTAAAATGATTTTAAACCACCAAAAAACTAAAATAAGATTGGACCCAACCCTAATAGATGTAGTTAAAAAGAAAATTAAGAAACTTCTGGATGCCAAAATTACCTACCATGTTTCCAATTCATAATGGGTTAGTCCCATTTACTATATTACTAAGGATTGTGGAGTCTCCATTATTAGGAGTTAAAATAATGGGTTGATCCCTATGATAATATAGAATTTTTGGAGATTGTAAATTATTTATATAAAATTGAACAAAGTGACTAGGAATGACCACTTATCGGAACCCTTCATTGAAAAAAATACTTTTGAGGTTTTTCAAAAATACCAATTACTAATTCATTGATGGTTTTTTAAACTATTTCCAAATAAGAAATACTCTTGATGATAGGTAAAAAAACATTCACATGTCCATATGGAAAATTTATTATAAGATGATTTCCTTTGGTTTATGTAATACACTTGGAACATTTCATATGTGTATTTTAATAATCTTATAAAATTTGATTAAATAACAGATAATCATGTTTCATGGTGATTTCACTATATTTTTTTATTTTATTTCATAAAATATTACTGAATATAGATAAATTTTTTAAAACATTAATTTAAAAGGATATTTTACTCAATTTTCAAAAATACTAGTTCATAGTGGAAAAAGAAGTTGTTTTAGGACATGTGATTTTAAGGAATTGAATTGATGTTGAAAATTAAAATACTAAATCATTATTTCATTTTCTTATCCAATATGTGGGAAGAATATTATATCATTCATAGGATATAAAGAATTTAATCTGTGATTTATCAAAGATTTTAGTAAGGTAGCCTTAACATTGTATAATTTTCTTAAAAAACATAATTATTTTTTTAATTCTTATAGGAAATTAGTCTATGAGTTTAAAAAAATTGACTTCACCACCAATGATACAAACTAAAAATTGGGAACACCCTTTCAGGTTCTAATTAAATTCCTCAAATGAAGTTGTAGGGTAATTATTTACACAAAATTTAGATAAAAAATGCACGTCTTTATTTATTATTTAGAGACACTAGAATCTACCTAGATCTATTATTTCACCACTGAGAGAAATTTTATTATATTTTTTTATTATTTATAAAAATTCATATCATATTTTTGTAAAACAAAATTCATTGTCTTCTCTGGCCATTGAAATATTAGGTACCCATTGAAGATTTAAAAGGATAAGTTGAGGATTTTGAGATAGATATTGTAGTTGTAAAAAAATTATTAGATATTAAAACAAAATTATAATTTATAATATATTTATCTTTAAATAAATTCAATCTTTTTGATAGATTGAAAAGCATGCAACAACAGGTCTAAATGAAACATGATACTCTATTAAAATATTATTATTTAAACATGTCTATTATAGTATAGCCATTAAGTTGGAGGGTATGAATAGAAAATAAAATTATGAAAATTATATTTTTTAATAAATTCAATGGTTATCTATTAATCATAAATAAAATAATTACCATTTGAAAGAAAAAGAAATGTTTTTTAAAAACTGTATTTTTCTAAAAGGTGGTTTAGTCACGCTTTATGTGTATAATTTAATACTAAATTTTAAAAAATTGAGGAAAATTAATTGAAACAAAACTTTTATTTTTAAATAATCATATTTCTATTAATTTATGGTGAATATTTTTTTATTTTGTGGAAAATATTAATTTTTTAGTGAATAATGAAAATATCAATTTTTATAAGATAGGTTTTTTAATAAATTAAGTCAGATTATTCTTATAATTTGATTTAAAACTAATAGAATTATTATTTAGTTATATGGAATACAATTAATTAAATTTAAATAATATTTATACTATATTTTAAAATAAGTTTATTATTAGTTATAAAAAACACATTTTCTCTAAAAACCGATGTAATATTCATAGTGATTCTCTATTTTAATTAATTAACATAAAACTTAATATATAATTATTTTAATTAAATTTATATATTAAATATATATAAATATTAATTTAAATTAATATAATTATGATTACTTTTCTTATAGTTAATATGAGATCATATTTTCCTTAAAAATTTATTTATTGAAAAACCGTATTTTCAACATGTCTGCTGGTGTAATTTTAAATTTAATCCTTCTACTTATTAGATTTGAATTTAAAAAATGGATTAAATAATTTTAATAAGAATAATTTATATTTTTAAATAATTCCAACTTAAGTTTTCCCATAACAAATAGTGAAAATTTTAAAAATTATTTATTGTGGTTAAGGTAAAAACAGGTTTACCTAGGGGTTAAAATCAAACAATAAATGAAAAAATGACCTAAAATTTGTCCTATTACTATTTTATGGTCATATTTTGACATTATAACTTCTAAGGTTCTAATATATTCAATTTTGGATTCTTTTTACAAAATAAAAAAATGGGTGGAATTATTTCTTTTCAAAAATTCCAAGTGTGTCTTCTCCCCCAATTATAAAGGACACCTCTATCAACTCCATTATGCTCTTAAAAAACCCATCGGTTCATAAAATCCCTAAAAAATAATTAATTTATTCCCCAAAAAACTTATAATACTTTTATTGATTAAAAATCCAACCTCAGAAGGCTTTTGGTGAAAACAAAAATAATTTGTCTAAAAAAGAGGTAACATTCTTAACCAAGAATTTTGTTTTATTTTTTATTCCACATAATTAGAATACTATTAAACCATGAGGATATAATAAACATAGAAACTTCTATATACTAATATTATTTTATATTATGTTCAAAATTGAAAATTGTCCCCTCCTCCCTCAAATGGGAAATGAAACCATTGATCATGTGTACGGCAGACTACCGCCACACGAACCGACATAATTCATTTTCTATCACTGCTTCTCGTGAATGGATATAATGATATATATAATTATAATATATTATATTTTTTATTTAATCATAATTATTGTATTATAATATCATATATACATTCTTACTTTCCATTCTATAGAGAATACAATAATGGTCGCTCGTGTGTACGGTAGAGTGCTGCCACACGAAGCGATGTGATTCATTTTTCACATACACCCTACATGGAAGGTAATAAGGATTAATTATATATTTATATATGATATCAATTAAATATTAATAATTATATGAAATAAATATATCATATAATTTCTGTCCATACCATCTATTGAATTAAATGATAATTTCGTTCCATTGTATGGTTGATTACGACCTCGCTAAGCGATGTGATTTGTTTTTCCCAAACATTTTACATGTAAGTTAATGTATTATAATTTTAATGAATATATATGATATATATAAAATGATATTTATTTGGTGAAAATAATATATAATACACTTCCTTACCCTTTCACTCATTAAGTAAATGATAGTGTCGCTCATACATACGTATAACCTACCGTCTCCACAAAGCGATGTGATTCATTCTCTATATTTAACATGAAATATTTATTATAATGATGTATTTAATGTAAAAAATGATATTTATAACATTAATATAATTACATATATGATGGTATTATATCCTATGTTCATGATTCATAAATTTAAAAACAAAACATGCATGACAAAACAAAGAAATTAATACCCCAAAATAATAGTGGTAATGAACGATAGGTAACAAACAGGTAATAAGATATTATAAAAGTGATAATAGATGATATTAAAAATATTAACATGATTTTGGTATAGGTTAATGTGATGTTTGAAACCAATACATAGTAAGTTAAAGAGAACTCAACTAATGGGGATCACATGGTAAGGGGTTTCTTAACTCAATTTCTATTCAATGGGTTATATGCCAACTTTGTTGATTATATTATGACAAGATTATGTGTGAAATAGCCATTGATTAATTTAGGATTGTATTTCCAATTTTATTTTTTTGGACTTAATTTTTTTACACATAATCATTTCATTGATTTTCTTGCACTTCCATGATACGAACTTTGTAAAGGTTTCATCTCAGAACTTCTTTCTTTAAGACACATGTCCTTTCACACACCTAATCCATTTTAATTGGTGTATATACTACCCTTTTACATAATATACCATTAATTTTTCCAAAATCATGATATTTTAGGTTATAATTGATGTACTTCATTTATGGTAATTTATGAATCAAAATTTAATGAAGTGGTAAGGTTTTATGTTTTAATATCATTTTAATCGGGATTTTTTATGCTTGAATTTCCATTATTGGAAATTATTTTATCATTTACTAAAAAACCCTTAAATTTTAATTTCTACTATTTATTCATGAAATTTTCAATTAATAGTAGTATTTACTACTCTTTTATACTTAAAAATATTGAGAAGTTTTTGTAAGTAAATCGACATCATTTCTCTCTTCGGTTGAATTTTTTTCTTCCATATACATGATTTCTAAAAATTATTAAAACAATGTCTTGAATATTATTTTATGATTGTTAAAATTATTTTTTTACCCATTTTTTAATTTTTTTTAAAAAAAGTTTAAATGTAATATTCTTATCATTTTGAGAACAAGTTACTTTATAACTTTTAAAAACAATGTGAAAGGAATATTTGTTTAAATTTGTATAGTATGAATGGTTTTTTCTTCCATCTTGAACATTATTTTTCATGAAATTCCATTATAATTTTCCCATGATATTTTCAAAGAAAAATATATTCACAATATTTTCTCTAAAAAATTAATTTTTCAAAATGTGATTTTCAATGTAGAATGGTTATTTTCCATAATAATGTTTTTAATATTTTTAATTTTATTTATTTTAGTTAACAACAACAACCATTAATGTTATGAAATTATTTTAAATTATATATATATCTATCTGAAATATATACCTATATTATTATCCCTTTCTTTGATGAGGTAATACATACCTTATTACTATATCTCAAATTAATTATTTAAGGAATCTCTTTTTATTATGTTATGAGAAAATATCATGTAACTCATTTGTTTCCATTGGAAATTCTTGTTTTTATGCCTTATGATTGATTTACTTATATAGAACACATATGCATATAAATGAAATGAATGTGACAAGTGGGCATAGAATTATATATCTCTCCAATTCATTGGATAGTGTATTAGTCTCATGAGATATCATGTATGTTATTAGGGAGTGAACCTAATCTATTATGGGACTATGTCCACTATGTGTTGTTGTCTTGGAAGTCAACATTGACTTATGATTATTTTATATTTTATGTTTCTAACATATTTCTTATGATCCCATGATCTAATGATACCATGTTATTTACATTAATATTCCTTGTTATTGCTCATGTCCCCTCTCTTTAATGATATCATGTTATACATTTGACTCACATATTATGCTTCTTTATTATGTTTATTCCCTTAATGAGATTTTTATCTCACCTCTTTCTTTATGTATTCCCTCGGTTATCCCAATAATATTTAGGGTCTTGAATGGATTTTAGGATCTCACTGTCGAAAAAAATAAGGATTCCAGGTTTTATATATTGAGAACCAAGTCTTCTGAATACTCTAGGCCTTTATAATCCTTATGTTTTAATTATTGGATATTTATGTTTAATAATAATATAATATTATCTTTAAAAGTATTGGTTCTCTATAGTTGGTATCAGAGAAATGGTTCAATTATACTTTTGAATCTAGGATGATAAAAACGTAGTGGTAACCCTAGAGATAAGTCTATGGATAATTATAAGGATAAGGCTATGTATAGTAAAATATACTAGAATTTTGGTGAAGTTTAGAGCGAGCAGTTTATGGGAAGTTACATCCCTGTCTAGATTTTACAAGTGGACATGGTTATTTTTTATATGTAAATAGTAGTAATAACTATGAAAAAGTTATTCCAGTCTTGACTCAAGCATTACCTAGTACATGAAAATGTGCCTTATTGTGAACCTAGTTTGACACACTTTGTGGATTTTTTTTTGAAAATTAATGGACTCTTATGAACCATCATGAAGTAATTGAATAGAAGATAACCATAGATAACCTAGGTTACATATAATGTATATCAATATGATATATTTTAGGTTAATCAAATGTGTAAAGGTATAAGTTCCCATTTTGAGGTTTTATTTTATGGAAGTCTAAGATGATTAAGAGTATTTTTAGAGACATTTATGGTAATATAACCTTTGGGTTTAGTAAGTTTTTGTAGTAAAAAAGATATTTTAAGAACAATGCATTCACATTTTGTGGAAACATGTTTCATGTAATTGTTAACCTTTTGGGGTTTTCATATCATTGATGTAAAGTTAATAATATTAAATTAAGATTATTTGATTTTGTGGGAAAAATAAGCATTATAAAAAATCATTCCTTACAAACTGATTTGATTATTAATGTTCTATTTAGGATTCCCATAATATTTTTGGTGGTTTTATAAGAATTATATAAATATAGATTTAGAAAAATGAATATCAATATTCTAGGTGAAAACCCATCACATCTAGCTCAGTCGGGGGCATGAAACCATAATTTATGGGAAATAAGGGTGTAGTGTTAGTTAGTATAACATTATTTTTACTTAGAAGGTTTTAAGGTTAAATTTTAAATTAATTTGGTAAACATATTACAAGATGATGTCGTTTTATTTTTGGGTGACTAATGAAATTTTATAAGACCTTTTACTCACTTGAAGTATATATAACCTCTTGGTTTAATGTAAAGTATTTTTCTGGAATAATTCTATAAAGTTTTTAGATATGTAAGTTGAAAGGGTATGAGATAATAATTGAGTTTAAGACCTTCTTTAATGTTGAGGTTATTAAGGTTATTTGGGATATGAGGTTATTTATATAATGAATGATCTATGTTAAAACTTTGGTTTCATTGTTGAATGTTTGATTTTAATATATTCATATTCTTTTTGGGTAATTTCTTACCTTGTACTAACATTATTTGTTTTAAGAAAAACAATAGGAATAACTTTTTATTATTTTATTAATAATATTATCTGTTAAAATTCAATTTTAGTGATTCAGGAAAAAAATCCAATTATATATTCACATCCCTTAGAGTGATAAGTACAGTGAAAATTTATTAAAACACAATGAAATAATGAAATTGTTTTTATAAAATAAAAATGATATCAAGTAAGTATATTTTATGGTTTTCACTATCCCAATATAAAAAATAATCCATCAACTCTAGGAAAATGATCTTGAAACAAAAATATTATATCATTACCTTCATATATGATGATTCAATGTTATTTTAATTTATCACATATTTATAGTTTTGTGATTCTAAACTATTTATTAATCATACATTTTATTGTGATCAATTATCTCTATCACCCACCAAAATTATTTATTATTTTCTTCAATTTCCAAGACTTAAATTCACACCAATTTCCTATAACTTGGAACCCTATATGTGTGTAATTCAAAATGACCTTCGAGTTTTCCTTTCCCTATTTTAAAGTATAATTTTTATTAACCCTTTTATAATATGTGTTTTTTAATTCCAAACCCTGTATTACTGAGTAGAATTTCAAATTTTCAGGATAATTATTTTTAAGGGATATATAATGTAGCACACAATAATTTGGAATATATTTATCTATAAAAAATTCAATCTATTATATAGCTAGAAATGCACACAATAGTGGGTATGAATGAAACATGATACAATATTAAAATATTATTATTTAAACTTGACAAATATAACCTAGATGTTAAGTTGGTGTTTTTGAATTTGATTTAATTAATAATGAAAATTATATTCTTTACAAATTTGTAAAATAAATTTAATGGTTATATATTGATTTGAAATTATATAAGAACCATTTAAAGGAAAATGAAATGTTTTCTGAAAAAAAAAATTCTAAAGGGTGGTTTAGTCAGGCTTTAAAACATAATAAAAAATTAAATTTGAACTCATTTATAAAAAAAATTTCTAGAATTTTTTTTAAATTAGAATATCAACATTAACTTATGTTTTTTTAGAAAAGTTTAATTTTTCAGTGAATAGTGAAAAATACTGATTTTTATAAAATTATATTTTATTTTTAATAAATTTATTCCAATTATTCTTATAATTTTACATAAAATAAACATAATTATTATTTAATTATATTAAACCCAATTAATTACATTTAAATCATCATTATACTAGATTTTAGTATAATTTTATTGTTAGGCTTAAAAACACATTTTCCGAAAACTCATTTAATGTGCATAATGTTTCACTATTTTAATGAATTAAAATAACCCCTAATAAGGAATGATTTAACATAACTCTATTATATATATATATGAATATAAATTCATCTAAATATGATTACTTGTCAAATATTTAATATGATATCATTTTTTTCTTAAAAAAACACATTTCTTAAAAAACCTGTATTTTCTACACGTATTCGGGTTTAATTTTAAATTATATCCTTCCACTTATTTGAGTTGAATCTGAGAAAAAGGATTCCAAAATTTAAATTAAAATATTTTATATTTCTAATATGTTCAAATTAATTTTTGACTGTAATGAATAAAAAAAGTGTAAAGATTATTTTTCATAGTTAACGTAAAAATGGGCTTACTAGGGTTTTAAACTAAAAATATAAGGATTAAAAAGACTCAAATGTCATAAAAAGATTTTTATTTTCTTATTTTCATTTGGATTTAATTTTATTTTTGGGTTTATCTCTTTATTTTTAGAGGTTTTAGATTTAACCATTGAGTTTTGGGCTGTTTTTCTTTAGTTACATTGTTTAAGAGCAGGATTAAGGAGAAACCATGTGAGCTCTTGTGTTTGGATATATTTTCAGTTTATTTTTAACTTTCATGGTTTTATTTTCATAGGTTGTACACAGTTTGGTCCTAATCATGTTTCTTCATGGAGAAACTGTGTGGGTCATTGGGTGTCTTTGGCCGAGGGTGTATGGCCTGAACAGAGTTATCCTAACTGTGAAGAAGGTGTGTGCATGGTTACACAATTTTTGATAGAACTGTGTTGCAAGTTTGGTGCCCAATTTCCCAAACCATGTTCCCAAACCATTCAGGTTCCCTTTTTTGATCAGTAACTAGCGCATGGTTGGCACAAAATTTTGGAAACCATGCAGCCTAAGCGTGCGTAGTGGCCATGTGTCTTAAAAGTGTGTTTTGAACCTTCTACCTTTCTCAGGGTTTACCCCAAAATGACCATTTAACCCTAATTTGGATCATGAAACCTAGGGGATCTCTTTCCTTCTTCTCCGCACCTCCCCTCCTATTTAATAATGGAATCAAGGGTTTTATTCATATTTTGGGGGTGATTCTTTAAGGTATTTACCTCATCACTTCTTCCTCTTCATCTTCATTTTTTAGTTGATTTTCTATTCTCCCTAGGTATATTGGTTCTATTGTTTATGTTTCTTTAGGTTTAAATTTCGGGTTCTTCCTTTTTAAGGTTTTTTTTTCAATGTTATTTATTCTTGGAACCATTACAGAGCTGATTTGGGTTTCCATTATTGAAGTGTCATGAGTTTGAGGTAGGATCCCTTTTCATTTGGACTTTAAACTTAAGAATACATTGATTTTTTTTTCACCAAACTTGGATATTAATTAGTGATTTATGATATTTAGAATTAATTTTTCATGTGAAATTAGGTGATTCGCTCTTGTTTTTAATGGTAAGAAATTATTTGATTGTGTTTTTCATGCCAAGTGTATGATGAAATTCTGTGTTAGTTCTTGTAATATTATTTTGGATTTAAAATGGTGGTTTAGATCATAGTAAATATTTTTCAAATGAATAAAAAAATTTCAAAGTGGTTTTCATTTGTTTACTTAAGATATGGTTTGGCATGTGAAGGTTATGTGAGGCCTGGTTGGCACTTTTGAAATGGTTTCATTGTAAAACCATCCTTGGAATGAGTCTCTTGACTTTTTTTATGATAAGAGGTGGGGGTGTCCTAAGTTTGTGACTTCTCACATGCATTAATGGTTTTAAGGAAATGTATCACTCCTTCAGGTGGTCAGGGTGGGGCTAGTTTGTGTGACTAATGTGATGGATTATATGTATGGTTCACTGCTTGGATTTCTTTGGAAGACACCATTTTGAAAATTTCATGGGAACCTAAAAAATCCATGAGGTATTCTAAGAATGATTACTAAAATAGTTTAGGATTTCGCTATGGTAAATTCACTTTATTATAAACATACCCTACTTTGGGAATGTACCCCACAGTTAGGTCATAAAGGATAGGATTGAGCATTCAGGCTGGTTGATGGCATCAAGTTAGATACACATATGAGATGAATCTAGTTTCAGTATGCTCTAGAATTTCTTCTAAGATTCTATATACCAACATTTTTTTCTATAACTAGGCTATCTATACTGGATTATTTAGGTTCATTTCTTGGTATGGATTACTTGGAACATTATTCCATTTCCCTCGTTCTGTGATCATTTTCTTTACTCCTAGTTTGTGATAAATAATTTGTAAAAAGTGAATATTTGTTTTTCCTTAAAATGTTTCTAGAAAATTATCGTAAATGGATAAATTTCTCCCCATTCCCTTTTTTTAAAATGAGAACCCTTTTCTTTGGTTTTTCATATTTTTCTTATGATTTTTATGGTTCTCTTAACATAAAATCATTTTTTAAATCTCATAGGAAATGGATTATGATTTTTCTTAAAAAGTGAAAGTGTGTGAAAAAGAAAAACCTATGTTTTTATATTTTATTTCAAAAATAAAATTTATGAATCTTTTATTTAAAGAAAATGAATTTTTAATAGATTACGTGGGAATTTAAAATGAGTTTTAATACTCATACCTATATTTTATTCATTTTTTAGTCTAAGGTGAAGGTTCCAACTTCGTCTCAATCTCCATGGGTGATGTTGGGTTTTTAGATCAGAGAGTGACCCATGGGTCATGTGGAGATTTAGTGGTTATCAAGTTTAGTTAGTTTTCTTTTCTGATTGGTTGTATCTTCAGTTTTTTAAGGACATTTAATTAGGTTATTGTGTATAGTTCAAGCTAGTATTTTGTTATTCCATTTATTTTTTTCATTTTATTGGAAGAAATAATTCTCTTTTGTTCTCATTTATTCCCTTGTAGATTTTCGATGGTCCATGAGGATTGGGAACACCTCTCAAGATTTATCATTAGCTGGATTAGGTGATCGGTTCGGGTTTGACCCCTAATGGTTCGTGAAAATATGTTATAAGATCCTAGGTTCATTAAAGGACCTAGATTTCAGATCACCCTTTGTTATTTGGGTTTCCATGGTAGCAGAAATAGGAATTTTGGGAGATATGGTGTAGGTATGAGGAGGTTTCTGGATAATACTTTCCATGTCGAACCTTGGGTAAACATGGGAAGTTGGGTTTTGTTTTGATTGTTTGGGTTTTTTGGTTATTCTGTATTTGGGGAAATGAAACAAGTGTCAGGCCAGTAGTCTCGGTGATCTCATAAGGAATAGAAATCCATGTGGATCTAGATACATGGTTTTGAAAGACTCTATATTACATTTTCATAATTGGAATATAGCTACCAACCATATGTCCATGTCACCCAAAGACACTAGTTTCCTTCATGAAATTATTTTGAGTCTTCTTGATTTTGAAATTATTTTAAAAACCTTTTTTTAAACTGTGAAAACCTAACTTCAATTGGTAATGTTTTTTATTTTTTAAATGATAAAAGGTTTTTCAATTTTTTAAATCAATGTTTTAGAAATATGATTTTTAAAAAAAGTTATTTTGATAAAATGGGTTTTAATTAAATTATTTCTTGTAAGATGGTGGCCATATAAAGTTGAGGAAGGGGTTTTGGTTTTAATTTGGTCATATTTCTTAAGGGAATCTAAGTTATTTTCATGAAATGAAATATATTAGAGTGTGGAGTTTGAAAATTGGTTTCTAAGTGGTGTTTAAAAGGCTTGTGAAAGAGGTTTTATGAAATTTATGAGTTATTTATAGTTGAGTTATTGGTTCTCTTATTGTTTAGTGTCCCTACCCACCAAATATCTAATGGATATATGAGGTGTATCTACTGGTGGTTCACCATCATTGGACCTTCAAGTTGATCAAACTAAGTAATTCCTTCTCTAGTTCTATAAGTTGTACCCTTCTATATTTTATGGTCCAACGAATCCATTTGATGTTGAAGAGTGGATTTGAAAAATCAAAAGAGAATTTGGTTTCCTTGAGTTTCCTAAGTATCTAAAGGTAAAAATCATTACATTTATGATCAAATGTCATATTTAGAAGTGGTGGAAGTCATTCATGCAAATAAATCCTCAAGAAGACCTCTCATGGGAATTCTTCAAGGATTCATTCATCCCAAAGTTTCTCTCTAAGGTTTTGAAGTTTAAGAAGGTGATAAAGATATTCTTTCTTCAATAAGTTGATGGATTAGTGTTGGAGTCTTTTCTTCCTTTCTAGAATATATTTCATTTTCTTTTTGAGTGTGAAAAATAAGATTCCTAAAAGTATCATCATTTTTATAATGGGATTCATTCTAAATTGAAGTCGAATGTATTATATTTAGGTCTAACCACCTTTGCTAATGTGGTGAGGCAAGCTGTTTGGGTTGAATTTGTTTTGGCAGGAGTGATCGAGGTATCTAATATTATTTTTGTCTCTTTAAGTGGTGAAGGTAATTATAGATTAGTGATCATAAAGTAGACCAATGTGGTTGATGATGGTAGTAGAGTTGAGATACCTCTTGATCTTTCACCAACTTATTCTACCATAGGAATCTGGTGTGTAACCAATGTGGAAAACCATGTCACAAGAAGCTATCATGTATTAATACTCCAAATATATTCCATACTTGTGGACACCTAGGTTAGTTGTAATGATTCTATCAGGGTGTTTCCATGAAGATACATGGATCTAGATTCTCCCCTTCAGAATACATCGCTTCCTGTTTATAGGAATAAGGTGTTGGTCTGGGTTTAGTTTAAAGGCCCTTTATATTTGGGTGTTCCTTTGGATGTAGTGGCCTTTTTCTAGTTTTTATTTTCATGTAGGGATGAAGTATGTTTTAATATTTGAGAAACTATGTCTTAATGAAAAAAATTATTTTATAAATTATAAATTTTATCATTTTGAGTGGAGGTGTGTCACATTATGTGTCTTATTACTATCGCTTCTCATTTATGGTGAAAGAGGATGGTGTGTGTATATATTTTGAATCCCTATTTTGGTATAATCCTTTTATTAGAATGAAGAGAGTAAATTTTTTTACCATGTTCGTTTAGTTCTTTATGGGTTTTATTTGTGGTTGTTCTGGTTTAAAATGTCTATGTTTGGTGGGTGATATTGATTAGGCACCCGGAAAAAACTCTAGAATGGTGGGGAGTCCATTTTGGACTCGCATGTTGGTAATCTGGTTTAGCCACAACTATTGGCATGGAAATAGGTGGTTTCCTTTGGAGTTTTATGGTTTAGGTTCTTTTATATTTAGGTGTACATTAGGCTTTTGGAGTACACTTTAGGGTTTTGATTGTGGTAAGGTTGGCGCATTTTGGTTTCATTTTTTCCATAATTTTTCAATATGTAGTTTGGCTTCATTGGTTTGTTTCGCATGGAAGATCATGTTTTGATTTGGTGGTGGTTAAGGTTCTTTTAGGTTTGAGGAATTAGATAATGTGAGTGTGTGAAACATTGTGTTTCATTTAATCAAATGGAAACCTTTTGTATTTCTAGGGGAAGAAAGTATAATAGTAGGGAAAATTGTCACACCCTAGTTTTTATTATCTTCTTTTATTTTAGTTGATTTTTTTATTCTTGGTTTATGTCTTGATTTTTAGAGGTTTTAAATTTAAACTTTGAGTTCTGGTCTATTTTTATTCAATTTCATTATTTTGGTGCACAGTTAAGGTGAAATCATTCGATCTATTATCTTTCGGTCTCTTTTCAGTTCATTTTGAACATTAGTGGTTTGAGTTTTCTGGACTGCACATAGTTTGGTCTAAAATGTGAGGATCCTACGAGAAATTGTGTAGGCCTTTGTGTGTCTCTGGTCGAGTGTTCATGCCCTGAGCATGGTCATCCAAACCGTGTGAAAGGTGTGCTAATGTTTATGCAATTTCTAATAGACCCATGTCACATGATTTAAAAAATTGTGTGGCCAAACTTTTTGACTTCTTAGTGTGCCCAATAAGGGGCACACGACTTTCGCACAACTTTTGCACAATTTGTGAAACCATGTGGCCTAACTATGCATAAAACCTTGGTGTCTTAATAGTATCTTTTAACTTTTTACTCCCCTCATATTCTTATCCAAAAACTCCCTATCACTCCCTAATTTGGATCGTTCGACCTAGGGAAAGCTCCTCCCTTCTTCTCAACACCTCCCCTCCTCTTCCAACAGTGGAATCAAGGGTTTTCTTCATGTTATGGGGGTGATTCTCCAAGGTATTTACATCCTCTCTTATTCTACTCCCTTATTCTTCCTTTCTAATTTTAGTTACTCATATCTCTTGGTCCATTTATTCTATGATTTAAGTTTCTTTGGATTTAAATTGGTATTTTTCCCTTTTAAGGTTCTTCTTAGGCATTATTTCTTATTGGAACCCTCTTGGAGTTGATTCGGGTAACTGTCGTTATAGTGCTATGATTTTGAGGTAGGACCCCCTTTCATTTGACCTTTTATTTATAAATACATTGATTTCTTGTTTTTCACACTTTCCTTGGATATTAATTTGTGATGTATAATTTTTATAATAAATATTTTATATGAAATGAGGTTATTCCCTTCTAGTTTTATTAGTAATAATTGGTTTGATTGTGTTTTTAATTCCAAGTGTATGATGAAATTTCTGAATGAGTCTTATAAACGTGTTTTGGATTTAAAATGGTGGTTTAGATACCTCAAAAGGTGTTTCAATTGGGTTTTCGGTTTTGAAAGTGGTGTGTGTTTGGTTCTTTAAGAAATGGTTTGACATGTGAAGTCTATGTGAGGCCTTGTTGGCATTTTGAAATGGTTTCATTAGAAAACCCTCCATAGAATGTGTATATTTCGATTTTTTGAAAGGAGGAGGGACTGTCCTTGGTTTGGGACTTCCCTCATTTGTTGATGTTTTGAAGGGAAGGGATCACTCCTTATGGTGGCTAGGTTGGTGCCGGTTTGTGTGACTCATGTGATGTATTATATGTATGTTTAGTTTCATAGATTTGTTTCACACACCACATTTTGAACATGACATGGGAACCTAACATAGCTATAAGGAATTTTGGGAACACATGATAGACAAGTTTAGGATTCTCCTCTTGGTAGTGGCCCTTATAAGGTCCTTGATCTTCTTTGGGAGTGTTCCCCGCAGCTAGGCCAAGTAGGGTAGGACTGAGCAATCAGGCCGGTTGATGGCATCAGGTTGGGAATACCTATGGTATGAATCTAGTTTCAGTACATTCTAGATTTACCTCTAATATCCTAGGTATCCCCATGTTTTCTACAGAACTAGGATATCTTTGGAGGATTATTTAGGTTTCTTTCTTGGTATGTATGCTTGTACACCATTGTCCCATTTCCCTCATTGTGTAATCATTTTATCTTCCCTTGGTTCATGATTTTTATTTGTAAAACACAAAATGTTGGGTTTTCTTTAAGAAGTTTCAAGAAAAGTGTTTTAATATAATACAAGTCTATCTTTCCCCTTGTTTTAAAATGAACATCATTTTCATTGGTTTCTCCAATTTTTCTCATTATTGTCTAGGTTCTCTAAACATAAAATATTATTTTAAATCTTGATGGAAATGGATTATTATTTTTATTAAATTGAATGTTTGTGAAAAAGAAAAACCTATATTTTTATATTTTATTTCAAACCTACAATTGATGATTATTTTATTTAAAGGAAATTCATTAGGAATAGATTAATTGGGCATGCCTACTCTGTTTTAATACTCACGCCTATACATTATTCTTGTTTTTATTCTCAAGGGAAGGTTCCAACATGGTCTCGATCACCATGGGAGATGTTGGGTTTTGAGATCAGAGAGTGACCTATGGGATCATGTGGAGATTTAGTGGTTGTCAGGTTCATTTTTTTTCTTTTCTTATTAGTTGTATCTCTAGTTTTGTATAGATGTTCAGTTTGGTTATTATATTTTGTTTGGGATGATATTTTTTTATTCTACTGCTTTTTTTTTATTATTTATTCTCTGGGATCTTCTTGCCTACCCAAGAGGATCCAGAACACCTCTCGGGCCTTATCACGAGTCGAATCAGGTGACCGGTTCAGGGTCGATTTGGGTTCTATTGAGACACCAAAACTTATATAATTACTATTTTATGGTCATATTTTGATTTTATCTTATCTATGTTTCTAAAATTTTCTTTTTTTATCCTTGTTTCATGATAATAATGTTGGTAGAATTCTTTTTTTCTAAAATTCCACAAGTGTCCTCACCCCCACTTATAAAAGGCCACCCCATCTTATCTCATTTCCACACTTCCAAAACCCATTATTTTGTAAAATACTTTACCAAATGACTTACATACTTTCCTAACCATAACATATAATCTTTGTAATGATTATAAATCTAACCTAGGAAGGATTTTGGTGAAAACCAAAATAAGTTGTTTGAAGGAGGGGTAACATCCCTAACAGAGCATTTTATGTTATTTATTCTTCAAACTACTTAAATTATTATTTAACTATGATGATATAATAACATAATTATATTCCATATAATTATTTTTTTGTTAATTTCATGACCTATAACTATCCCCTCCTCCAATAAATTGGAAAATAAGTCATTGATTGTGTTACTGGAGGATAACCACCTCACAAAACGATATAATTTGTTTTATATAACTGCTTATCACTAATGGATATAATGATATATATAATTTTTATATGTGATATTTAATATATATTTTTTATTATTTAATTATAATTTAATATATACCTTCTTACTCTCTATTCCATAGAGTATATGAGAACGTCTCTCGTGTGTACGGTGGACTACCACCACGTCAAGATATTAATTTTATTTTCAATTATGCATTACGTGAAAGGTAATAAAGATTATTTTAGGTTGATATATGATATTAATGACATATTAATAATTCTAGTAAATAAATACATCATATAATTTCTTACCTTACCATCCACTTAATAAAACAATAATGTCGTTTGTGTGAATGCTGGACTACCATCGTGCGAAGTGATTTGATTCATTTTTCACTATCGCTTTACGTGGAACATAGTAAAGTGTATATTTAATGGTTATAATTGATATATATGAAATTATATTCAATTTTTAATTTTAATATACAATTCACTTCCTTACCCTTTGAGTTTTTAAGTACATGATAACGTCGCTCGTGCGTACACACGACCTAACATCTCCACAAAGTGATGTGATTCATTATCTATGTTAAAAATTATATAATGATTAAAAAGATGTATCTAATGAAAAAAATGATATTTATAAAAATAATATAATTATAGAGATTATAGAACTCTATCCTATTTTTTATATTTATAACTTTCATGATAAAACATGCATGATAAAACAAGGCAATTAACACCCAAAACAATAGTGATAATGAAAGATTGTAAATGAATGGGTGATAAGATGTTATAAAATGGATCATATATGATACTATAAATATAAATATTATTATGTTATAAGTAAATAAAATGTTTAAAATCATTATAAATTATATTAAATAGTCTTCAAATAAAGGGAATAATGAGGTAAGGGGTATCTTAAATATATTTCAATTCATTGGGTTATATGTCTACTTCATTGATTATATTATGAAAATATAATTTATGAAATTATATTTGATTGATTTATAATTTTATCTCAAATTTTATTTTTTGTTTATTGACATTTGTTTAGACATAATCACTTCATTTATTAACTCTCACATCAATTATATTAACTTTGTAAAGGTTTCATCTCAAAGCTTCCTTCTTTATGACACATGTTCTTTGACACACCTAATCACATTTAAATGGTGTATAAACTAAAAATATATGTAATATAAAATAAATTATCCATAATTCAGGAAATTTTAATTTAAAATTTATAAACATCAATCATGGGAAGTTATGATTCAAAATTTACCGAAGTAGTATGGGTTTGTGTTTCAATCTCATTTTAATCAGGATTGTTTGTGCTTAAATTTAAATTATTGGAAATTATTTCATCATAACCTAATAAAACACTTCAATTTTATTCTCCTTCAGGTTTTTCATGAACTCTTCATGTAAAACTAATTTTTACCTCTCTTTTTTACTTAAAATTATTGATAATTTTTTTAATAAAATCGACTTCATTTATCTCTTTGGTCAAAACCCATTTTTCTTCCATATCCATGTCTTCTAAAAAAATTCAAAAAAACGTTTTTAATACAATCCTATAATTATTAAAGTCATTTTAACCCATGTTTTCATTTAAAAAAAAGGTTAAAAGTAATATTCCTATCATTTTTTTAAAAATGAACTTTTTTTACATTTGTCAAAAATGTAAAAGGAATCGTTGTTTTAACACATATGAAAAGAACAGTATTTTCCACCTTCTTGACCTTTGTTTTCCATGAATATTTATTTATATGTTTCCAAATGTATTTACAAAGAAAATCGTTATCAATTTTTTTTATTAATTTTATTTTTTTCAAAATTGAATTTCAATGTGGAAGGTTTATTTTTCTCAATAATGATTTTACTATTTTTAATGATATTTCAATTAATTAATGAAAATAACTTTTAATGTTATGAAATTATTATAAATCAAATATGTAATCCTCTTACATATATACATAACTTATTCTCATTTTATATGATTGGGTAATACTTGCCTTATGACTATATCTCAAATGTCTTCTTTAAGAAATCTCTTTTGATTATGTTATGATACAAGATTATGAAACCAGTTTCTTTCCATGGGTAATTATTATGTTTATTCCTTATGATTGATTTCATTATGTTGAACGGAAATTAATGTACATAAAATTAATTTGATATATGGAACTAAAATTATATATCTCTCCAATGCATTTGGACTCCATCAACCATGTGTCGTTTTCTTAGTAGTTAGCCTTAACTTTTTCTTATGTCACATTTTATGTTGTTCCACATTTCATATGATTCCATGATCTTATGATATTATGTTATTTACATTATTCCTCCATGTGATTACTCGTTTTTTTATATTTTATAATACTATGTTATACCTTTGAATATCATATTATGATTCCTTATCATTTTTATTCCCTTACTGGGATTTTTTTGTCACCCCTTTCTTTATATATTCCCTAGGTTATCTCATGCATAATTAGAAGCTTAAATGGATTTTAGAGGATAATTATGTAAATTAAAATAAGGATTCCATGTTTTTTATATTAAGGAACTAGTCTTCTAAAGACATTTGGACTTTATAATCCTTGTGTTGTAATTATTGGATATTTAGGTTTAATAATCATGTAATATTATGTGTAAAATGCTTGACTCTCCATAAATATTAATAGAAATATATTTTCTAGTAACCAAGTAACAGACCATATAACAAGACTATCAACACTACTAAGGTTGTAACTGTAGACTATGAACCATTAAATGACTACATTCTTTCTAATCAATTATTATGGATTAAAGGTGATGTTCCATGGTATAGTGAAATGTTTATCTATCTTGTTAATGTCCAAACTCATATAAAACATAAAAAACACTAAATTTAAAGACTTATGGATAAATCAAAGTTCTATGTGTGCACTATTCCATACCTTTAGATATTCTATAGTTACTGAATGATTATATGATTCCTACCTAAATGTGAAGTACTATCTATATATAAATTTTTTACACCTTATCTAATACTGGTAACTATGGACATAAAATGACTTCTAGGAAAGTTATAGAATATGTATTATATTGGCCAAAACTTTTCAAGGATTTCCATGAATTATATAAATGGTTTTAAAAAATTTACTTTATTAGAAATATATTAATAAAAGTACATGTCTCAAAGACCCCTGACATTTTGTGAAATTTTTTATCTATGAGTCATGAACATTATAGTACCATTTCCTATGTATTTATAAAATTATTAAATATTGGTGTTTAATGGTTTTTTATATAAGTGGGACGAATCCAAATCCCCCAATAATGATTACTTGTCTATTGTTTATGATTTTTTATGGGAAAGCATCATCAACAAATTTGAAATTACAAGGGACGTCACCATTGATTAAAAATCCATTTTTTTAAAAGATTATATATTCCCTAATTAGAAGGTATGTTGTGGATCAAAAAACTATAATACCCTACCACCCACACACTATTTTGAATATTGAGGTGACCAATGGAGAATGAAAATGAATCTTGGAAAATAATTTCAATCCAAATAGATATGATAGTGCCAAAGGTTTGAATAAACCTTATGATATTATAAAAAAACTTATTATACACTTAATGGAATGATTTCATATATGATGGTTTATATAATGATCCATCACATTCCTATTTAATGGGAATATAAATCCTATTTTAAGTTTTTAAGATAAAATTTTAAATAGAGATATCATTTAAAAAAATGAATCTATGGATACAAGTGATTAAATAAATTCAAATAAAATAATTTTAGATTGAAATTATTTTCATGTATAAAGGAGTACCACATAAAAAGTTAATATAGAAGAGAGACTTACATCTAGGAGAAAAAGTGATACTATAGAACTCCAAGATGAAATTATTTCTTGGTAAAATTCATTATATATGGGAAGGAATATTTATAGTTACTAACTACATACCTTTTGGTGGAGTTGAGATTATTAAAGAAGGATAAAACAATCCTTTCACTGTGAAGGGAGAGATAGGGAAGAAGTACTATAATATATTTTAAAATGAGCCCATTGTGGATATCACACTCCTCCATACCTTTTAAAAGTAAACATACCAGATTATCCTCCTACTTCACTTAGCTAAATATTTTTCTATTTTATAATATTTTAAGTATGTTCCTAGCTATTAGAATGTATTAAAGAAACAAAATTAAATAAGTGTAGGGAGAGGAGATGTTTTTAGTTTAGGATTTTTTGTGTTTTTTTTTTAATTTTTATATATTATTATTTATTTTGGATTTGTTTTAAAAAAAATAAATCTAAAATAAGATCATATATAAGAACATTAGATAGTAACACACTAGGATACTGAAAAATGTATTCAATACTAGAAAAATGCAGTTTACCTAAAAATTATTTTCGTCAATCTAAATTTTTACATGACCCCGCTATAAAATTTTTTTTATACGGGGTAACTTGTCTACAAATCAAATGTAACGCCTCAAAGAGACCCCCTAAATAAAAATTTGAATCATCATATGAATTATAGTAAAATAATAATATTGGATGTGATCTTGAAATTTATAAGATATAACAAAGAAGAGCATTTAAAAATCATAAACATTAATAAGAGTTAGAGTGATTTATCATCCATTTTTTAAATACAACTTTATTACCTTGGTTGTTATAAATAGTCTCAGTAGATTACATATATTTGGAATTAATTAGTTTTTTTTAGCTAAACTAATCCAAAAAAATAAGAAAACTTATGGAAATAAAAACACTATCATGTTTCTAGTTATCAAAGGGGGTGGGAAGATTGGTGGAATTTTTAACTTAAAAAAAAATTAGAGTGGGTTATGTATCATAATTTTGTATATGAGGTATCAAGGATGTGATAACTTAGGTATTGGATGAGGATATTGATAAATAGGTATATTTTAAGTTAATGTTTCTTATTAATCTGATTTAACTAATTGCTTTTCACATAACCTTCATTGACTAGAGTCTTATAATTGAGAAGAAGTATAACTAAAGAAAAAATTGTTAAAAGTTATTACTAGAGAGAGAGTAGTAATTCATGTTTGGGGTAATTTAGTCTTGAAAATTTTATATCATATTTTTTTAATAATACATTTTTCTTATTCCATCACATATGTTCGGAATGAGAATTATATACATTGTGTTAGGAACCATCGACCTAGAAGTTTCCCACCAGAACATAAACTAAGTAAAAAAATTTATAACATTCAAGAATAAATAAACCTAAAAACTAGATATAGTGTAATATAGAATATAAAACACACCCTATCCACCTCACTGAATCACCATCCTTTCACACTCAACTAATTAAAAAATTTATAATAATCAACCCAAGAAGAAAAACACACACACTTTTGGAATGAAAATAGGAAATTATTTTATTTTTACTTTAGTCTTAAACCATAGTAAAAAAATAATACTTTATTTATATAAATGAAATATGAAATATAGATTAATATACTTTTAAAAAAGTGGCCCTGCAACACCTATTGATAGTAGGGAATAACTAGGTGATCAGGATACACTACCATTTGAAGTTTACAGAGATAACTCCATAAATCATGGTAACCTTTGATTTTAGAAAAATCTCAACACCTTAACCACTGTATTCTAGTGAAAAGTTAGGATTTATCTAACATAGACCTTTAAATAATCTTACGATGTCTTTAAAAAACAATGAAAAATGATATGAAAATCCTTTGGAGTTATTCTTATGAAATCCAAACTTCCAAAATCCCATCATAGGTTTAACTCTACTAGAGTATGTGATACTTGTAAATTTGATACCCAACACACGTATAATTATATTCCTATAAGTGAATTATAAAATTATAAAGCTTTATAATTGGTTTATATAGATATATTTGGTTTTACAAAAACTAGAATCATTTTGGGAAATCATTATGTGTACATACGTATTAATGGTTACATAAGATTTAATTTGAATTATATTCTTACATGAAAATATGATTTTTTTATATAAAAAAATTCTTACTTCCTTTAAAAATTCAAAGAACCTACCTTTAATCCCTATATGAAGTAATCATGGTGGTTAGTTTCAAAATTATAATATTGAAATTTTTTCATAAAAAAATGTATTTCTCATAATATTCTAGCATTGATAAAACATCAAACAAATTTAAATTAATAAATTAATGCATTCTTTAGGTTATGACATGGACTTTATTGAGTGAATAATCTATTGTAAGAAATTTTTAAGCTGAGACTATGAAAACTACTTTTTATACTATAAATTTAGTAAAAAATAATCATTTTATTAATATAACTTATTATTATTCATGGACTATAGATTTTAGAAATGAGGAAACAAATGTGTATATTATAAGTTATATACTCATCTAATGTGTTATACATGCCTCTGCACATTTCAAATTCTTATACCATTAGTGGTTACTTTATCATGCATGCTTCTCCAGAGGAAACTTATATTAATATTTCATATATTCCACCTGGGACACTATCAAGACCCATATCTCTATCATACATTCTTATTTTTTAATGGTTTCATCATCTCCCTTTATTCATTATTTATCTTTCCTCTATAAGATAAGGCATCTGCTTAAAATTTTGTTATCCCCCTGTATATAGAAGGTAAGGCCACATGTGATCCAGTTACTCTAATCATAACACCACATCCAAATAACCTATCTTCTTCCACATGGTATTTCAACTTTTTTCTCATAGGTATATTTCATACTCATTTAAGGATGATGATTCCATTGATATTATAGATTTCATTTTCCTCAAAAAATGAGTAATTTTTTATGGTATTTTGGCAGTTTATCTTTCTATAAATGAAATCAAAGTTATAGTGGAATATAAAAAATGGTCCATTTTCTCTAATATTTATGTGTGTCATCACAGCCTTCTTATTTTTGAACATTTCATCAGATATTGGAACCATTATAGTCATGTATCCATTTCAATTATAAATAGTATATTGTTATTATTTTGTATATTCTCTAAAACTGATTTCATCATATCCTAATAAAAGGATTATTAATTCTAGGATAAATGGTTTCTCCTAATATTTATCTAGTCCAATGAATTTCATAGGGATAAAGATTTCCCCTCAACCATGTTTTAGATCTAAATACCAGAGATTCTCTTTCCTTTACACATCCCAACAATTTTCAATTCCGTTGATAATGCCATCATAATATTTCATTATATGGATGAAGCTACCATACGGATAGAACACACTATGGTTTCTCATATTATTTTAAAAAAATATACTTGTCCTATCCTTTTCTACTAGAATTTTTCTTTATGTTATTCTATACATATCTTTGTAGAAGAAGTTGTTCTAATCAAATACCATGGTATTCTTCTCCCACTATCATCAGTAATGTCTTACCAAATCAGTGTGTAGGTGGCAGAGTAAGATGAAGCCCCACTGGAATGGGTTATAGGTTTATGGTTGTTAATTATAAGAAAATTTTATCCCTTGGATATGTGATGGTAGGGTGATCTGATTCTTCCAGTGATCTATTATCTTTTTTCCAATTAATGGTGGATCTAAAGAAGTCCAGACTAACTTATAGGATGCTCCTTGATCCAGAATAAAATCATCTACTTCAAACATAGTTGAGGTTCTAAACCCCACAGTAGAGGGTTTAGAGGACTATCCTAATAAGATGTGTGATAAAATGTTTGTTCATGTACGTTCTTCTATTGAGGAAGATCAACAAGTCCCCTATTTTTGTGATCAAAACACATCATCTCTTTTGTTAGTTTTTATCTTAAGTGAGGATACCAATGCCAAATCTTATTATTTATATGTCTCCTATATGGTATAATATTTTGATAGTAAATTTAATTATATGGAATATATTTCCATTGATCAACTCTTTTTAGTTAATACACATCAAATGGGTTTTCCCACAACCCCAACCGATGTATCTCATTTTCCTAATCTTAGTAGTGATATGTATGATGTTTTGTGTTCTTCTCCCTCCCCCAATATCAAGTATGTTGATATTTTGACTGATATTTAATAATATTATATATTATCCCAAAAAACCTTTGAGGTTATAGTGATGGTTGATGAATATATTCACTTATCTCTATATCCTTGAGGCAATCCAAAGATGGTCAAAAAAATATCCACATCTCTAAGAGGAATGGTCACAAGTTCTATGTCTATTTCATGTATGGATTAATATTCTAACCACATCCAAAGTTCATCATGTATAATTTCATTCCCATAATTTTCATCATTACTACATCTCTGAAATGAAATATCAGGTGAATTAGATCCCCAACCAACAATTCTTATCTATTAATTTTTATTTGGAATAAACACATCTCTTTATTAATAGTTCTGGAACTAAAACACAAGGGTAATTCTATACATCATTTTTATTTCAAACTATATATTGATGACCACTTACATGGAAGCCAAGTTAATATTCATATTTGGATATCATGGAAAAATAAGATTTATTTTGAGCCATTAATTATTATTCCCAACATATTACTAACTATTTCAGTGAAAATTTAGTTTCTTTCTCCATATACTTAATATATGAAACATTTTTTGTAAGAGATGAGTAAGATAATTGGAAAGTTTTATATTCTTTCAACCATGGTTATTATTCCTTTTCATTGGTGGTGACTTTTATACTATACTTTACCATTCTAAAAAAATAGAGTTTATTTCACCAAAAAAATATATTAATCTTATTGATTTATTTCCAATAATAATCTAATGGATTTGGGATTCAATGGAGAAAAATTCATGTGGTGTATTAATAATAAAGGTAGTAGTATAAACTAGATTCTTTTCAATAGGTTTTTGGGTAACATTCATGAAATATCCAAATTATCACGCACATATTTCTCCCATATAGATTGGTATTTATTTAACTATTTTCCCCTACTAATACAAATCCATAGTTCCCTGGTTCATGACTGTATATTTTTTTTACTAAAATATGGATAAAAATGAATCTTTCAATTTTATTGTCCACAACTCATCAAATCCTATAATGAAATTTCATGCATGGGTATCATTCATGAACAAACTCAGAATATTTAAGGGGTCCATTATAAAATGGAAAAAATAATTAGTCAAACCACAGTTCATCTCTTGACGATCTCTAGCCTAAGATTTGTTATCATGATGGTCTCCTACATGAATAATTATATAATTATTTTTTCATTTCATTATATACTAAACAAATCTATCTGGAATAAATGTGTCTTTATAAAGTGAGTTAGGATATATAAATATATTGAATAAATTGGATGGTGGAAATAATATAAACAGACCATATCTCTATACATGTATAAGGGTAAATTAGTTTGTGGGGAATCACAACTAAAAACACAAAGATACCTCCTTCAAAAGTGATATTTTTTTCACTAATCCACATATGGTCAACCATTTCATAGATATTTTTTCAATATTATATCAAGTAGTGAGAAAGATTCCATTTCTTAATGAAACTAATTATTTTCTCTATGAAATAATTCTGAACATAGTTGATGATAGATACAATATTTTTGCAATCAATTCTTAAGGAAGAAGAGATATTAGAAGATATAAACTATCTCAGGCCTAATAGAACTCTTGGACATTGTTGATTATATGGATCCTTCCACATTTTTTCTTAGGACTTCATGAAAAATGAAATGAAAGTGGTAATTCATTACTATTTCTATAGTGTATATATTTTTAGAGTTACCATTTATATTATTCTTTTTCTCATATCCAAGGTGAAAATAATAACAACCTTTTTCAATTATGATCCATTATCTTAACTAAATTATCTTCACAAGGTTCATGAAACAATGCTCAAAGAGTGGTTTTCAAATCTATTACCTATCAACATATAAAATTTATAGAATGACTTCCTCAATTTTAGGAGTATTCTGGGGGTGATTGGACTGGCCCAATAAATTTTAGTATATTTTAACAAGAAAGTGGTAGGATATGATATTATGATCAAGATAGAAATTTAGAAATATTAAAAAATAATGTAATGGGGACTTTACTCTGAATGTTCTTAGGTGGTGTGGTTTCTCACAATGGGTTTGAGATATTCTCTTTTTATTCTTCCCTTCTCATTAGTTCACTATAGTGCTTATGGGTAATAAGATTTGATTCTTTAAGTCAGTTTGGGTTCTTCACCAATGAGATCCACTTTCTACAAGATTATGTTTCCTAGCCAAGGATTTTCTAAGTATGAATATCTACTTTAGAATATCAAGAGGGATGTTTCACCTATTTAAATGTTATGAAGTTTTCACTTCAATATCTTATTAATTTTTCACAAATGAAAAGTTATTGTTCATTAACGGTGGAAGAAAATCAATTGAAAACTATAAAGAGAGATTAAATAATTAATGTAACAAGATTTTTCAAAGTTTCAATATTGTGAATATAGTCATGTATATTCCTAAAAATGATTAGGAATGAAATCCAAAGATATAAAATACAGTCTTGGTATTTCTATAAGAAAATTGACAATAAACTATTCCAGTGCCCCTATTTCAAAAATAAAAAATATATATTATATCCTTTGATGGAATTCTCAATAGAATTACTAAAAGAATAACCAACTGGAAGAGAATTTTCCTATACTTTAGAGGAGGTACCACTGTTATAAATAGGTTTCTTTTTTTCCATCCCCATGCATGTTATGTCTATCTTCCGATATCTAAAATTTTTTACTAGTTTAATCACATTTTATATCAATATCTTCATATGGAATTATCATTAACAGGTAATACACCACTTGACTAGATGGTTAAGGCTTACAAGTCCTTTGGATAAAAGATATATAAATCATACAAGAATCGATGAAAACTTGTAATGGATGTAAGAAATATTATCCTGAGAAGAATATTTTGTATATTCTCTTTAGAAAGGATTTATTTGTAATAACTATGAGAAATTTTCCTTATACTAGAATTAGTTGTAAGAACAAGGCTCTCAACTTTGGAATAGCTTTTGTGAAACTTTTAGAACCATCCATGCTAACTCTATATGGATATTCATCATGGGATACATTTCTTCTTATAGAGATAACTATTATGGAAGTACCCTCTTCTTCCTAGGGTTCCCAGTTCTAAACATCAACATTAGGTAAGATATTTCTTACCCTACTTTCATTTAGGATGTTATAGAATCAGATATATAGTCATCACATTCAACCATTTAAGTTCTTGAGGATCTTGATTTGTGGTGAGGGTGATACTGTAAGAGTTGGTTTCCTAGAACCAACTGGTTGTACTTTGATTACATGGACATTTAATGTATTTAAATATTAAACATCTTATTAAATATTTTTCATTACTCTGTGTGACTATGATGTAATAATGTTCTAGAGTATTTGATGAATTGATAAGGTCATGGTAGTTCCACTCTATGATGAGAACCTTGAAATTCTATAACAATATTCTTAAATATAGTTCTACGGTTGGATGACATACTATGATGGGACACATAGCATGAATATCATCAGGTGTGAGTACTCATAAGAAGATGAGACTTCCTCTCATGAAGTTCACACTTGGTAATCTCCAAGATAAGAGATTATGAAAACAGACTCGCTATTAGGAATTCTTCATGTTTTGGTGTCATCAGATATTTCTATTTGCGATCATGTGTAATGATCCTTAGAATTTAATATTGTCATTAATATGGGTCACGACTTGCGCACTTTGATTTACTGATAAAAACCATCACGCAAACAATTGGCAGGAAGTAGGGTGTGTAGGGAGTGTCACGAGTGGCATGTTATTAATGGATAAGTCGAGGAAGAATTTGTCCCTTCTATTTATAGAAGTTGATATCTCATCCCTTTAATTGAAATAAAACCATCGCACTACATTTCCATGGTGTAACGATGAGTTTATTTCAAGTAGTCAAAGAATGACGTATCAAGCATAAAAGTTGATGACAGTATCATGAAACCAGCTTGATGGGATATTGTGACAAAGGGATTATATTACATGGTCAGAGTTTGTATGTGGATGTCATTGTTGAGACATTAAGTTATTTCTCTTTGGTTCCTTGACCTGTTGCTATATAGTACTCTTGGACTTTAGGAAATCCTTCCTAATGCCAACGAGAAAGAATACTAGAGGGTCACACACTAAGTGTTTCCAGTGGTCTCGGTTAAATTCTATTTGAATTTAATTAATAGATATTATTCTCAATACAATGGAATAATTTTATTCAAGTTAAAATGATTTCATAAATTAAATAAATATTTATTCATCGGATTCTGGGTAAAATATATTTATTTATTTTACTGAACATTTAATAAATATGTATTTACTTGTTTTTAAATAAAATATTTATTTAAGAGAATAATTTTTTTATTTATTTATTTGGTTGTTCAATAAATGGAAGTGGAGTTTGATAGGACCAAGGCTGGTCTAGAAGTAAAATAATTATTTGTAAGACAATAAATAATTATTTAACTAGTTGGCATAAATTAAAATAACACTACTTTTATTTTTTGACATGGAATTTTATTTATAATCCTGTTTTTCACAAGTTGGAGCACCAAAAATAATGACATGGTATTATTATTAATATCATGGGTTTTCTCTAAGTTTATGAATTTATTTAATTTACATTACGCAATTAAATATTGTAACTAAAGCCATAAGTCAATAAATAGACACATACGTCTATTGTTCCATGTACTGAAATGCAAACTAGGTGAATTGAGAATTTTTGAGCTAAATAATTTCTCTTTCAAATCCTCTTCCCTCCTCTCTCAAGAATGACATATGTTTTTCATGTTCGAAGAACAAGCAATCAATAATGACTAACAAAAGACACTCGCTTCACCATGCTAGAACCCGGAGAACAAGCGATGTCGATCGGAGTCCATCGGAGCTCGTGTGGATCACCGCTAGAGGGATTCTAGTTTCGATCCTTGCAAGTGCAATAAGATAATCCAGAAGGGTCATTTTGGACAATCAACGTCATCAACGGAAAAAAATATCAAAGATCCAGGTATTATTTTCTTTATGAAATTAATTAAATTAATTATAAATATGATGTGCAAGATCCTCTCTAAAGGTTTCGGGCCTCTTCCTTCTTTATCTAAATCTTTTATTCTATTCCATGGAGACTGGCATTCATCATCATATTAATCCCAGAATAATCATTGATCATGGTAAAAATCAAAGTTGGGTTCCATCCCAACCACGCTTCTGCTGGACTTGGAGCCTTCAATTGGTATTAGAGAGGTTATATCATAGTTTATAATTATTTAAATATTTCGTTGATGATTTATGAATTTAATAATTTAGTTGTTTCGATTCAAGTTAATCGTTCTGCAAATCTGAATCACGAGATCTGTTCCTCCTCTTTCATTTCTCATTCACCTTACAGAAACAATATTTTCTTTTAATTTTGATTAAAATAAAACAGAGGATCTCATCCAGTGGTGAAAAAGGTTCCTGGATTTACAATACAAGAACACACGACATGTATTCGGTAGTACACGATGTGTAGCCAAGGTTCAATGCACTGGGTATACTCCGCCAAACCAAGATGTGTCATTGGAGTTTCTCTAAGTATTAATGACTCCGTGTGTTGTCCAAGAATAGGTGGTGCATAGTTTCTAGATTACACATTGTGTGACCCACTGGACACGATGTGTAGTACCTTCAGGTTAGGGTTGGACCATGTACCTCGTACACAGCTTTCCCGGCTGGAGACCGTTTAACGAGGAACTACATGACGTGTGTCCTACTGGACATGTTGTGTACTCCGAAGATTTCTTAAGTACACTCACACATTGTTTCCCCAAGCGTGTACTTCAGATGGATGGTGAAAAATATTAAATGCTATGTATTTGGAACTATACATCGTGTACTCATCCAAATTATGCAGATTTATTAAAATTAATTATAATATTTTACAAACCCATGATACGTGTACCATCGTGTAGGTGTAAAGC
Organism: Viscum album; assembly: GCA_963277665.1. NCBI lineage: Eukaryota > Viridiplantae > Streptophyta > Magnoliopsida > Santalales > Viscaceae > Viscum > Viscum album. The sequence goes on along the minus strand of OY728155.1, from coordinate 600,022,854 downwards.
TAAGGAACAATACGTGATATGTGTTTTATATATATGTGTTTAATTTAACATCTGTTCAATGCTCAGTTCTACTCATTGGGTAGTTATGAATAGGAATTCACTGGGTTTCCCCTAAGGTACAAGTCGTGTACAAAGATAATTTTAAATGAATTTATTTGTTTAAAATTATAATGGATGAGAATCTCAAGGAAACTAATAAAATGGTTTAAGATAAAAGGATTGATTAATTAAAGATGATAATTAATTTATTCAAGCATGATTTATCTTAAATAAAAATGATTAAATAATTTAATGCTAGTTTTATTTATGTGTAAATATCATTGCATGTATGGATGATCATGAGCTAGACCAATGCCTTTTTATGTGGATGGTTTCTTTTAATTAATTTATTTAAATTAAATTTTATGGCCTACAAGACTTCTCGTCATTAATATGTAGGGCCTGCATGCCTAAAGTTTCTTTTTTGTAAAAACCCTTTTTACCCCTCACCTAAATGTGAGTTTAAAAAAGGGTCATATATAATAGAGGTGGTTTAAGCTGGAGCTAAGACAAAACCAATCCCAAGAGATAAAGAGGTGGACAGGTGGAAATCTATAAACACGAACCCAAAAGGTTCAAGATGTTTCTCCCCTAGGTCAGGGTTATTTTATCAACCGCTAGATAAACTAACCATTAGAAAATCTCATGATCATTCTCTTTATTTTATTTCTATTAGTTTCATGGTTTATCATTATGGATTTGATTTCACAATCACATAATTAATGAATTAAACAAGCATGCAAGATAAAACTAAAATAAACTAGACTTATACGTAAATATTATCAAGACATGGTTAATCATTTAAGTAAGTTACACTTAATATTAATATTCATGTGATAATGATAATAATAAATTCATGCATAAGAGGTAAAAATCCCTCAAATAAAATATTAAGTCAGACCAAGACTTATTTTACTTGATTAAGAGAAAAACTCAATAAAACTATGTGTTTGGCCAACCCTTATTAGGAAACTTATTTTTATACAAGAATCCCTTATAAAAGGTTTCTAGTTGACTTAAACATATTACATTAAAAGGAGTATCCCTTGCTAGACTTGGTGAAATATTAGAGGCAAGATTTGAGGAAATCCAAATTCGTGATTTTGGGATTGGGGAGTCCACTCAACAGATCAAAGAGCTACAAGACCGTAATTGTCAAAGACCTACCTACCTAAATACCTTATAATAGCTTGACTAAACCTTGTTGGGGTTATGCGAATAGGAATATGGATCCTTTCCACTAGAATGTCATGGCAACTGGACATTTCAATTTCAATGGTCAGGGCCATTTGTACTTGAAAAAATAGTGGGGGACTTAGTAAAAATTTATTATTTCTCATAAAATGTAATTAATAAAGTACTAATGATCTGCTCTTTTAATTGTAGAATAAAAATGGAAATCTTTTCAACCACACTATCCCTACAATCAATTCTGGATAAATACAACACCCTCACCGGCAGTAACTTCCAGGAATAATTTATATGCCTTCGGGTTATCATAATCCATGAACAAAAGTCTTATGTGCTGGAGTCAACATTACCTGATCCACCTGCCAAAGAGGCAAGGGATGAGGATTTCCTGGTCTATGAGAAACATATGAATGACATGGATGATGTTCAATTTTTGATGTTATCATCAATGTCTAGTGAGCTCGTGAAGTCACATGAAAACATGGATTCTTAAAGCATGCTCGAGCACCTCTGGGTTCTTTACCAAGAGAGTGCAAGACAAGAAAGGTTTGAGATATCTAAGGAACTCTTTCATAGTAAGCTTGGAGAAGGTTCCCTAGATGGGCCTCATGTAGTCAATCTCATTGGTTACATTGATCTACTAGGGGTTCTAGGGTTTAAACTCCCCGAGGAACTGGGAACTGATCTCATTCTCACATCACTCCCTTATATCTTCTCTAACTTTTTTGTCAATTTCAATATGAACAACATTGAGAAGTCTTTATATTATCTTCTTATCCTCATTCTCCAAGTGGAAAAAGATATGAAGCGAAAAAATCCTTTTTCCCTTATGGTGAATAAGAGGAGAGGGAAGGCGAAGAGATTTTAGCCCAAAGCTTCTTCAAAACCTTACAAGAAAAGGAATATAAAAGGTGAGTCAAAGGAACATTAGGTTTTTTATTTTGTATGTGGCAAGAAGGGCCACTGGAAGAAGAACTGCACCCAGTCTAACAAGGGGAAGCTTCAGGTGCATTTGTTATCAAATGAAATCTATATGTTTCTACAAATTGGGTATTAGATACAACTTTTGGTTCTCACATATGTATCCAAATACAGGAACTAAGTAGATTCAAGAAGATTGACCGAGGGGAGGTAGATCTACGAGTATCCAACAGAGCCAAACTTGTTGTTGTAGCTGTCGGGGACTACCACCTCACATTGCCAACTAGAATTATCTTCATGTTAAAGGGTTTTTATTATGTGTCTTATGTTACTAAAAACATTATTTCTGTATCCATATTAGATACAGATTGATTTTTTTTCAATTTTTGAAATGAATGTTGATTCTTTTACAAAGATGTCATTTGTTTTGGTAGGGCACATTTATACAACAGTCTTTACGTGTTGGATTACACAAACCAAGTAATGGAAATTGATAAAATATATACATCACATGACACATACCAAACCCAACTTTGGCATCACCAGATAGGTCATGTAAACAAGAAACACTTAACAAAGTTATGTCAAGATGGATATTTAGATTCATTCGAACTAAAACCACTTAGTGTATGTCATGCATGTTTACAATAAAATTGACCAAATCCCCATTTAGTGGGAAAGGTGAAAGGGATAAATAACTTCTTTAATTGGTTCATATCGATGTGTGTGAACCATTTACAGTTGAAGAAAGGGGAGGGCACTCATACTTCATAATTTTACTGATGATTTTAGTAGATATGGATATATCTACTTAATGAGGTCTATGTCGGATTTTTTTGATAAGTTCAAAGAATACATGAATGAAGTTGAAAACCATATTTGTAAGAAGATTAATAAACTCCACTAAGACCTAGGTGGAGAATATTTTAATCAAGACTTCATTGATTACTTACAGGATTTTGGGATCGTATCCCAACACACTCCTCCATACACACCCCAATGGAATGGTGTGAGAAAAAGGAGGAACCGCACCCTTTTGGACATGGTGAGATCAATGATGAGTCATGTGAGTATTCAATTATCCTTTTGGGGATATGTGTTACAAACAACGGTGCGTATACTAAACCAAGTACCAACTAAATAGATAAATGGTATTCCATATGAGTTTTGGAGTGGAAAGAAAGCCATATTATCGAATTTACATGTGTGGGGAAGTGATATGTTTGTTAAGGCCTCTTCAGGTGACAAACTTTCACCCCAAGGCCCAAAGTGTACCTTTATAGAAAACCCCAAGGAAAAAAGAGAATATTACCTATACAACCCATCATACAAAAAGGTTATAGTGGAAATACATGTCATATTCCATGAGAGGGATCACATCTCCAAAAGAGATAGTGGGATCGAGATAGACTTCGAAGAAGTTGAGGCTCAAGGTGCACAAGAGTTGGTATAGGAACAGATTCCACAAAGCCCCATGGAAGAAAGAACTGTTCCAGAGACACAAGAGCTATGTAGAAGTACAAGAGAGTTTAGAGAACCAGAACGGTACGGTATTTTAATTATCAAGGACGGTGACTCATTAATAGTTGATAATAATGATCCTCCAACCTGCAAGGAAGTAGTAAGTGGCACAGATATTTCCAAGTGGCAAGAAGCCATGAATTCTGAAATGGATTCCATGTACCAAAACCAAGTCTGGATTTTGGTAGATCCTCCAGTTTATGTAAATCCTATTGGTTGTAAATGGGTATTTAAGAATAAATTGGACATGGAAGGACAAGTCATCACCTATAAGGCATGACTGGTTGCAAAAGGGTTCAAACAATGTCAAGGCAATGACTATCATGAAACATTTTCACCAGTTGAAATGTTGAAATCCATTATAATTCTATTGGCCATTGCCACTTACCATGTCTATGAGATTTGGAAAATGGATTCCAAAACATCCTTCATTAATGGGAACCTTTAGGAAGATTTCTACATGACACAACCTGAAGGGTTTATAACTCCAAAGGATGCCAATAAGGTATAAAAGTTGTAGAAATCCATTTATGGATTAAAGCATGAATCCAGGTCATGGAACATTCATTTTGATGAATCCATAAGGAAATTTGGTTTTATCAATAACGAATATGAGCCTTGTGTCTACCAACAGTTTAGTGGGAGTGCAGTCATTTTCCTAATAGTATATGTTAATGACATATTACTTATTTGAAACTACATACCAGTCTTATAGTCTATTAAGGAATGCTTGAATCAATCCTTATCCATGAAGGACTTGGGTGAGGTAGTATATATTCTTAGGATCAAGATCCATCGTGATAGATCCAAGAGATTGTTGGGCCTAAGTCAGAATACATAAATTGATAAGATACTGAAGAGATTCAATATGGAACAATCCAAGATGGGATTGTTGCCAGCATCACATGGTATTCATCTTTCCAAGAAAATGTGTCCTTAGACACATGAGGAAAGAAAGATAATGGAAAGGACTCTATAAGCATCATTGATTGGGTTATTCATGCATGCCATGCTATGTACTATGCAGGATGTTACCTACGCATTGAGTGTGGGGGGCAGATATCAAGCTGACCCAGGTGACAACCATTGGATGGAAGACAAGGCTATCCTAAAGTATCTGAGGCATACTAAGGATATGTTCCTAGTTTATGGAGGGGATGTGGAACTAGTCATCAGAGGATATGCAGATATTAGTTTCTAGACTGATAAAAATTACATGAAGTTGCAAACAGGATACATCTTCACTTTGAATGGAGGTGTAGTGAGCTGGAAGAGCTCAAAGAAGAGTGTGGTCACAGATTCTACAGTAGAGTTTGAGTATATCATTGATTTTGAGGTAGTTAAATAAGAAGTTTGGATGTGAAGCTTCGGCTAGGAGATGGATGTGATACCTAGAAGTAAAGATCCCATCACATTGTACTGTGATAATACTACAGTGGTGGATCTCACAAAAGATCCAAGGTCACATCAGCAGGCGAAGCACATAATTCAGAAGTATCATCTCTTGAGGTTTTTTTCTCAAAGAGGTGAAGTTGTAGTGAGAAGTATTTCCATGGAAGACAATGTAGCATACCCCTTGAGTAAATCCTTGACTCAGTAGAAACATGATCACCATGTGAGGTCTATCAAACTGAAATTCATAGGTAGTTGGCTCTAGTCCAAGTGGGATTTTGTAAGAGTTGGTGTCCTAGAACCAACTGGTTGTATTTTTATTACATGGATATTTAATTTATTTAAATATTAAACATCTTATTAAATATTTTTCATTATTCTACATAACTATGATGTAATAATATCCTATAGTATTTGTTGCATTGATAAGGTCATGGCAGTTCCCCGCTATGATGAGAACCTTGAAATGCTATAACAATATTATTAAATATAGTTCTACGGTTGGGTTACATACTATAATGGGACACATAGAATGCATAATATCAGGTGTGAGTACTTGTAAGAATATGATACTTCCTCTCATGAAGTTTGCACTTGGTAATCTCCAAGACATGAGATTATGATAACAGACCCGCCAGTAGGAATACCGCATGTTTTAGTGTCATCAGATATTTCTATATACTATAATTTTTAATGATCCTTATACTTTAAGATTATCATTAATACATGTCATGACTCGCTCACTTTGATTTACTGATGAAAACTATCACGCAGACAGTTGGAAGGAAGTAGGGTATGTGGGGTGCGTCATGAGTGGCATGTTATTAATGGATAAGTTGAGGAAGGATTTGTACCTTCCATTTATGGAAGTTGATATCTCGACCCTTTGATTGAAATAGAACCGTCGTGTGAAATTTGATGTCCATTGTGTAATGATGAGTTTATTTCAGGTAGTCAAAGAATGACGTATTAAGCATAAAAGTTGATGAAACTATCATGAAACCTACTTGATGAGAAATTACAACAAAGGGATTATATTACACATTGAGTGTTCGTATGTGGATGTCATTGTTTTGACTTTAATATCTTTATCTTGGGTGCCTTGACCCATTTCTAGACAGTACTCTTGGACTTTAGGCAAGTCTGCATAATGCCAACAATAAATAATTCTAGAGGGTCACACACTAAGTGTTTCAGGTAGTCTCGGTTAAATTATATTTATATTTAATTAATAAATATTATTCTCAATAAAATGGAATAATTTTATTCAAGATTAAATTATTGTATAAATTATATAAATATTTATTCATAGGATAGTGGGTAAAATATATTTATTTATTTTATTGAACATTTAATAAATATTTATTTACTAGTTTTTAAATAAAATATTTATTTAACATAATAATTTATTTATTTGGGTGTTCAATAAATGGAAGTGGAGTTCAAGAATATAAATTCTGGTCTAGTAGTAAAATAATTATTTACAAGATGATAAATAATTATTTAACTAGTTGGGACAAATTAAAATAACGCTACTATTATTTTGTGACGCGGAATTTTATTTATAATTTTGTTTTGTGCAAGTTGGAACACCATAAATAATGATGTGGTATTATTATTTATAACATGGTTTTTCTCTAAGTTTATGAATGTATTTAATTGTTATTATGCAATTAAATATTGTAACTGAATCCCCATGTCAATAAATAGACACATACATCTATTGATCTATGTACCGAACCGCACACCCGGTGAATTGAGAATTGTTAAGCTAAACAATTTATCTCTCAAATCCTCTTCCCGCCCCGCTCAAGAATGAGATATGTTCTTCAAGGCAAAAAAACAAGAAATCAAGAATGACCGACATAAGACACTCGCTTCACTGCGCTAGCACCCGGAGAAAGATCGGTGTCGATCGGAGGTCATCGAAGCACATGTGGATCACTTCTAGAGGGATTCTAGTTTGGATCCTTCCAAGCACAACAAGATAATCCAGATGGGTCATTCTAGATGATCAAAATCATCAATGAAGAAAATAATGAAGATCTGTGTATTATTTTCTTTATAAAATTAATTAAATTAATTATAAATATGATGTGCAAGATCCTCTATAAAGGCTTTGGGACTCTTACTTCTTTATGTAAATCTTTGATTATATTCTGTGGAGACTGGCGTTCATCATTGTATTGATCCCAGAATAATCATTGATCATGGTAAAAATCAAAGTTGGGTTTTGTCCCAACCACACTTCTGTTGTGCTCGGAACCTTCAGATATGTCCATTAGTCTTTAGAAAACATTCATTATCAGTAAGATGAAATTTATATTGTGTTGTGTATAGAATTTATTTATATATGTGGATGTTTAAGTGTAGAAGAAAGTAATTACTCTACAATAATTATGTATTTTTTCCTGACTGAACATACATAATCGATATCTCCCATGTTCGCTAAAAGGGAGTGTTGATGATAAATCTTGTTCCATCTTGGAGTATTCATGAGGTTTGATGTAAATTTCAATTCCATGGACCATTTTTTCCCTTATGTTTTCAAATAAATGTAGGTAGTTATATGGATTATCATGCTCATTGTATCATAATATAATTGGTTTTTGGGAGATTTGGGAGCTACACAACAAAACTTATCACATCAAAGTTAAACATTCAAAAGGTCTTATTAAAGTTTAGTTTTATTATTTAGTTTTATCTCACATTGTTCTTATAAGGAACTATGATATCCCACATTTCACTCAGAGTATATTCCCCTTATCTCCTCAAATTGATTTATTTACTAATAGGGTGGGTATAAATCACTATAGTTGTAACGCCCCGACCCCAGTTACCCAGAGTCGGTGTATTATTACATAATATTGGCATGATCACAAAAGATCAAGTCTCGAAAGACCGATTAGTTTAGTAGCCTTGGAATAACTAGATACATTCATAAAGTTTACATTACATCATAAAGTAAAAACTACTACAACAACATCTTGTCTTCATATCCCCTCATACTATCCCTGTAAGTCATTTATAAATTGCTTCTTCACATCCTAGGAAAAATAAAACATTGAAAGGGGTGAGCTTAGATGCTCAGTAAGGATAACAATATAGCAGAAACTTTCATAAATAAGCATAAACATTTAATGCAATGTATAACTAAAACAAAATACTTTTAAACTTTAACTTCATCATAATATGTCAAAGATAAAATAAAATAATGCCATTTACATATTCACATGGATATTCTACTAGTTGAATAATCACATGCAATATCAATAACCACTTTCATAATGATGGAATGCATAATTCCAGACTATCATAACCACATAGTCAAGGCCTCTTGCCATAACTACAAATAAAATTTTGTCAAGGCCTTACGCCAAGACACTAGTTTGTCTCATGAGACCTACCGATGCATCGAGGAGCTATTGCGGGCTCCACCCGTCACTTATTAAGTCCAATTTATTCCTCATATGAATAGGTTTAAACATAACATAAACATTCGTATTAAAACTAGCATATGAAATGTCAATACTTTCTCCATAAACCATGAATGGTATAAAAATAACACATCCATGGTCAAATATATCACAAAACCTTCAATAAAATATTGAATTTTTGTATTATAATAAATCAACTTCAAATAAGCTTAAAATCCATCAAAGGATGTTGACATAGATGAAATCAAAACTATTTGAGAGAAATATCTCTTTTTTGAAATCATTTAAAATTCACATAGTTATAAAAAAACATTTACTTTGAAAATATTCTTATAAGATTTTAAGGGAAGCTTTGACAATTTTATAACGGTGGAAAATAGCCTCACCCTCTGTATAAGTTAAAAGAAACATTCTTACCTTAATTTTGTCGAAAACAATAAAAAGGATCCTGTTTAGAAAATGACAGAAAGATTCATTTATAAACTTCTTATAAAAAGTCAACAAGGGTATAAATGACTTTAACCCATAGTCTGTAAAATATTAAGAATGATTTTAAATACATTTTTAAGAAACATGGATGTGGATGATAAAGAGGTCCCAATAGATAATTACGTATAAACAACCTCGAATAATGAAGAGATTGTGAAATAAACCCTTACCTTGTAATTTTCCTTGGTTGAGGGTAGATTAAACACTTTTATAATGGTGAAATAATTGTTATTAAATTATACAAGAATCATATACATTAATATGATATCATATATGATCTTTTAACATTGCTTTGTTAATAATATCTTAGTATTATCGTCGTTTCAGGTGTTAACTTACTTATTTTCTTTTATATGTTTTGTTACGTGAGCCATATTTGTTATTGATGGGATGTATATTATTCATATCCAGAATTATATCATGTCCTTAAACATTTTTTTGAATCATAAAATGAGAATTAGACTTGAATATATACGATGGGGAATGAATCTCATCACGTTCGTGGAGACGGTAGTCCGTACGTACGCACGAGTGACAATATCATTCTTTTGATATTAAAATAATTTATAATTGGATGGTATATCATATATAAAGAATCATTATCATGTTATATTTTTTATTTACATGAATTACACATCATTATTATACCCATCCAAATAATAATATATTGAATAACAATTACACCACGACGTGGAGACGGTAAGCCGTACGTACGTACGTATGGTGACATGTCATTCAAAGGATGGATAGAATACTGAATATGGTTGTACTATATTTATAATAACATCACAGTATATAGAATATACTGGATTTATTATTTTAGAATGTAAATAACAAATAAAGAAGAAGTTGAAGAAGAAAGGAACTTGAAAGAGGGTGGTGAAAACATTACCTCTTCGTCGGGTTCTTCCTTTTGATTTGATCAAAAGGGCTCCTTAGGTTGGCTTTCTGATCAAAATAAGGCCTCTAGGTTGAAGTGAGGGAAGTTTAGAGAATATTTGGGTAGGTTTTGGCAAAGACAAAAGTCTTTGAAGGTGTGAAATTGAGATAAGTTGGAGTGCCCTTTTATAAGAGGGGTGAGGGGCACCTTTGGAAAATCTAGAAATATTATTTTATAATAAATTCATATTCAGTTTCTAATGGATCAAAAGTGGATTATTTAAAGTTTAAGGTGGGTATACGTCAAAAACCACTCAGATAATAGGTTTTAGATAGGTTTGGGTCACTTTTTTAACCTTATCTTTTATTTTTAACTCTTAGTTAATCAGTTTTCCACTTACCATGTCTCTTTGTATTTTTATATTATATAGTCAATAAAATTACTATAAACTTCCAAGTGACCCCCAAGTGGTCCATTAATGGTACATATATCATTATATAATTATCTTGGCTGAACCTTATATTTTTAAAAATATAATATAAATTAATAATATAATATTTGTTTTAAAAACTCTTTTATGTCAATTTTGACACTATTTGGTATTTGATTTTTGTGAAAATCATAACAGCATGATTACTTCGAAAAAACATAATTAAATCAATACTAACATGTCATATTAACCTATAAAATTCTTGTAATTTATAAAAACTCTCAAATTAAATTTATTTGGGTATTTATATTATCAATTATTTTAATATTTCATTAATTAGGTAATTACTGCATCACCATTGTGTCATAAATAAATTAAATTATTTAAAATCTAAAAATTATAAATAAAATACCATTATGTAGGAAATTGTTTTAGTTTCTAATGAATATTTATAATTGAATTTAACTTATATAAACTCTATATTAAAAATGTTTTAGTTAATAAACATTGATTTTAACTCTTTTAACTCTTCTTTGAATTAAATAATAATAAATGTCCTAATCTAATCCAAGTGGACCTAAATGATAATATTTTATTCCTAATGATTTTTTTGATCGATATACACTTGTTCAATAGAATTAGGACAAGTTTTTGGGTAATATTAATATCATTTTTACCCTTAATTACCCTATTTACTTTTTACCGTGGTAAATAAAAGTAAAAAGTTACTATTCACCAAGAAATATTTTTATCTTATTGAACCACGTTTTACTCCTTGATATTAACTGTGTCTCTCAAATTTTCAAAATTCCACTCACAGAAGTGGTAAAATTAAGTTTTATGTGAATTTGAAAATTCTCCTAGGAGGTGGGTAAAAGACGGTGAAAAGTTCAATAAAATTTTTATATATCTAAAATTATTCTAAATTAACGCTAATGAATTACATTTAACTTATATAGGTATTATGTATCTATTTTGACCTTAATTAAATTTAAATAAAATAAATAATTATTTAAATAAAAATTCTTTTTTAAACTATAACTCAGTGTTTTTTTCACTATTCATCAAAAATTGAAAGTTTTTAGAAAAAATACCAAAAATTCACCCTAGGATAATTTCGATATTCCGAATCCAAATATGAAGTCCATTTTGAAAGATAAAATTTATAAGATTTCAAAAACTGGATATTACTATTTATAACGGCTAGTTTGATTGGTTGTGGTGTGTGTTAGAACTCGAAGTTGCGTACAACACACGCTATTTATTATTCAAATAGAAGCGTATCGTAGAAGCATGGGGTGTTACATTCTCCCCTCCTTCAAATAATTTCGTCCTCAAAATTTCTAGAAAATTACTGTCTAAAAAGTCTTGGGTGGTTCTTCATCATAAGTTCCTTGAGTTCCCACGTTGCCTCTTCCATCTTATGGTTCCTCCATAAAACTTTTACCAGACGAGTCGTCCAGTTTCTCAGCACTTGTTCTCTCATATCAAGAATCCTGAATGGCTCTTCGCAATAAGATAGATCGGTTTCCAGTTCTAATTCTTCATAGGTGAGTACATGCATTGGTCCAGGCATGTATTTTCTCAATAGTGATACGTGGAACACATCGTGAGCTTTGGAGAGATTTAACGGAATTGCCAGACGGTAAGTTACAGCCCCAATTTGTTCTATAATTTTGAAAGGTCTGATGTACCTGGGACTGAGTTTACCTTTCTTACTGAAACATATAACTCCCTTCCATGGAGATACCTTCAAGAAAACATGATCTCCTACCTGAAATTCCAAATCCTTCCTTCGGTTATCGGCATAGCTCTTATGCCTACTTGGAGCTGCTTTGATGTGGTTTTTGATTACCTTTACCTTTTCCATCATTTCCTCCACTAGTTCTGGGCCTACAAGTTTTCTTTCACCAACGTCATCCCAACAGGTTGGTGTGAGACATCTCTTTTCATATAACGCTTCATATGGTGCCATCTGAATACTTGAATGAAAGCTATTGTTATAGGAAAATTCCACCAGAGGTGAATATTGATCCCACATACCCTGAAAGTCAAGTGATAAAGATCTCAACATGTCTTCTAAGGTTTGAATAGTCCGTTCTAATTATCCATCTATTTGAGGGTGGTACACAGTACTCAAATGAAGTTCAGTATCCAGGGCTTTCTGAAGACTTTTCCAGAATCTTGAAGTAAAATGGGGATCATGATCAGAAACAATTGATAGGTGTACTCCATGAAGTCTCAGAACTTCATTAATATATAGCCTTGTTAGACGTTCAAGTGGTAAATCTTCCCTTATAGCAAGAAAATGTGCTGACTTGGTAAGACGATCAACAATGACCCATATTACATCGTTCCTTCTAGGAGTCTTTGGTAGTCCCATGACAAAGTCCATCGTGATATTATCCTATTTCCACTAAGGTATGGGAATAGGTTGCATAACTCCTCCAGGTTGTTGCCTTCCATCTTTCACTTGTTGACAAACCATACATCTTGACACAAAATCAGCAATCTCTCTCTTCATGTTGTCTCACTAAAAAAGTTCCTTCAAATCTCTATACATTTTGGTGATCCTGGAGTGTATAGAGAAATTGGAACTATGAGCATCGTCCAATAATTCCCTTTTTAGATCAGGTATATTAGGAACACAAAGTCTCTTACCAAATTTCAAAATTTCATCTTGATACACAAAGTCACTCAATATCCCATCATTCAGAGCTTTAATCTTCTTTTGAAACTATTTATCATCGGTCTGAGAACTCTTTATCTTTTCTAGTAAAGATGTTTTGGAAACCATTTGAAAAAGCATTGATGTTTCACCTTCCATGGTGATTCCCATATCCATATTTACTAAATCCATGAAAATAGGATCCCTTTCAACTCTCATCTTGTTCAAAACTCCATGATCTTTTCTGCTCAAAGCATCTGCCACCTTATTTACCTTCCCCGGGTGGTAGTCTATCATGCAATCATAATCCTTGAGTAATTCAAGTCATCTCCTTTGCCTCATGTTGAGTTCTTTCTGTGAGAAAATATACTTCAAACTCTTGTGATCGGTATATATCTCACATTTTTCACCATAGAGATAATGTCTCCATATCTTCAAAGCAAATATTACAGCAGCTAACTCAAGATAATGAGTAGGATAGTTTTTTTCATGAATTTTCAGTTGTCGTGATGCATAGGCAATAACTCTATCATTCTACATAAGGACACAACCAAGTCTTTTCTTCGATGCATCACTATAAATAACGAACCCATCATTCCCCGATGGTAGAGTCAATATATGATCATTGACTAATCTTCTCTTCAGTTCTTCAAAACATTCTTCACACTCTTTTTTCCAAACAAATTTAACCCCTTTACGTGTGAGCTTCGTTAATGGGTTATCCAATCAGGCAAAAGTATGGACGAAATGCCAATAATAACCTACTAAGACAATAAAAATGCGTACCTCCATTATACTCATCGGTGTTGGCCATTCTTGGATTGCTCTTGTCTTAGAAGGATCAACAGAAATTCCATCCTTAGAGACAATATGGACAAGAAAATAAATCTCCTGAAGCCAGAATTCACACTTGCTAAACTTCCCATATAATTCATATCTTCTCAAAGTATTCAATATAATGCGCAAGTGATTTTCATGATCTTCATAGCTTTTGGAGTATACCAAGATATCATCAATAAATACCACTATAAAGTCATCAAGGTATTCCTTGAAAACTTTTTTCATTAGATCCATGAAAATAGAGGGTGCATTATTCAGCCCAAAAGGCATTACTGCAAACTCATAATGCCCGTACCCGGTTCGAAATGTTGTCTTCGGAATGTCTTCCTTCTTCACACACAACTGATGGTATGAAGATCGAAGTTCAATCTTTTAAAATTATTGAGATCCATGTAGTTGGTCAAATAAATCATCAATGCAAAGTAGGGGATACTTGTTCTTTATTGTTATAGCGTTGATCTCCCTGTAGTTGATACATAACCTCATAGATCCATCTTTCTTTTTAACAAAAAGAATAGGGGCTCCCCATAGAGAAACACTAGGGAGAATAAATCCCTTATTACTCAATTCCTCTAGTTGTTTCTTTAGTTTAACTAATTCCATAGTGGCCATTCTATAAGGGGACTTCGATATAGGCCTTGATCCAGGAGTTAAATCAATGGAAAACTCAACTTCTCATTCTGGAGGATGTCCAGGTAAATCTTCTGGAAACACATCTACATATTCTTTCACAATAGTTACATCCTCTATTTGAACATTCCTTTCCTCACCCACAGTCATTTCATTCTCTTCCTCCCCAATAATTTAATTTAGTTGAGCTATTAGGGGTGGATCTAGATAAGAATTAGGTGGTGACGATTCTACTCTAAAGATAAGGTGTTCCTTATCATCATCATCAAAAATAGTAACCTCCTTATTCTTACAAAAAAAAAATTGCATCATGGTCCAAAAGCCAATCCATACTGAGGATTATATCAAATTCAATCATGGGTATGACGATGAGATCAGCAGATAAAGAACATTTATGTTCTCTAATAGGGACTGATTCACAAAACTTTATAGAAATGATACTTCCCTTAGGAGTTTTAACTGATAACTCCCTTGTTAAATCAAATTGGAAATATCTATGTTTCTTAGAAAACTGGGAAAATATGAAACAATTCAATGATCCAGAATCAAATAATTCATTTTCTAAACTTGAGGAAACCATTAAATTACCTGCCACCACGTCTTTTGGAGATTTTACCTCAATAGTAGTGATAGCATAAGCTTGGCCTTGATCCCTTGGTCTTTTCTGAGGTAAGTTACCCTAACACTTAGGACATTCATTTGCATAATGTCCCATCTCCCTGCAGTTATAGCATTGAACATCAGTAGCTTCTTTCTTCCCCTTGCAATCACGAGCTTGGTGGCCTTTTTCACCACACTTGTAACAGAATCTCATTCCATTCAAGAAAGTACCGGGGTGTTTCTTCCCACATTTACTACAGGATGGGTATTTAAATTTTCTCTTCTTCCCCTTATTTTCATTTCCAGATTGATCAGCAGATCTCTTCTTCTCTTGCTTTTCTTTAAATTCACAAGACTTAGAGAATTCTTTTTCTATCTTGATAGCACATGAGACAATATCTCCGTACAACGAGAAGGTTTATGAGACTAATTCTCAACGGATAAATGATTTTAAACCATCAAATAAATGATCAGTCTTACTTCTTGGGTTATGTATATAATCTGCAACACACCTTGCTAACCTTGTAAAGTTAGCCTCATACTTTGCGATATTCTCATCCTCCTTTTGTCTCAGACTCATAAATTGCCTTTCCATGTCTGCTCGATGGTCATGAGGAAAGTATTTTTCTAAGAAAAGATCTTTGAACTCCCTCCATTCCATATTTGATACTTCGTCATCTTCCTTTGTGTTTTGAATCAATGGCCACCATTGATCAGCATCTCTAGTGAGGCGGTAAACTGCCATGATAACTTTTTCCCTTTCACTACTCCCCAAAGCATGGAATATTTTCTCTAAGTAATTTATCTATTGCTCATCTACTAAGGGATTTGTACTCCCATTGAATGTTGGTGTTTTTTGCCTCATGAAGCGGTCTAACATTGATCCTCCATGTTGCGGATCAGGGTTCTCCATATGGGTAAGGTTATTATTTATAACCTGAGTGAGTTTCCCCAGTATGGTTATTAGATTATCAGCACCAGTTGCTTCACTATCTCCACTATAATTATCTTGATAAGGAGGGAAATCCCTACATGGAGTGCGTTCATTGATAGGATTTCCATTTCTTCCACTAGGCACCATTTCTAAACACTGGCATACACTAGATTAGTTTATGAATCGCAATACATAAATCCAAACTTGTAAAACACTTAACATAAATTGAACAGTTTATGGATATAATCCATAATCATAAAAAAAATCTTTGAGGAAGTATATACTCATAAACCCTTCATAATGGTTTGTAAAGAAAATGAAAATTATCCTAAGCATATCCCCCAGGAGTGTCGTAACCAAGAGTGCAGCAAGCACCGTTGTCGTGCACCAGTTCCAATTTGAGTCTAGCTCAAAGTGGTATCTTCGGGTTTTACCCCTAGGTACATATGTGCCAGAGTCGCCTCTACCTGCTCGTATCCAGAAAGGGATGTATTGCTCAGAAAACTCATAAAATCTCTACAATACCAAAATTCTAGGAAGTTCTTCTATACTAATCAACAATGTCCATGTTAGGTCTATGTTCTCTAATCAGAGTTTATCTAAATCTAGTTTCCAAGGTTTGTAATAAACTTCCTATGATACCAAATGTAACGCCCCGACCCCAGTTACCCATATTTGGTTCATTATTACATAATATTGGCATGATCACAAAAGATCAAGTCTCGAAATACCGATTAGTTTAGTAGCCTTGGAATAACTAGATACATTCATAAAGTTTACATTACATCATAAAGTGAAAACTACTACAACAACATCTTGTCTTAATATCCCCTCATACTATCCCTGCAGGTCATTCATAAATTACTTCTTCACATCCTGGGAAAAATAAAACATTTAAAGGGGTGATCTTAGATGCTTAGTAAGGATAACAATATAGTAGAAACTTTCATAAATAATCATAAAAATTTAAGGCAGTGTATAACTAAAACAAAATCCTTTTAAACATTAACTTCATAATAATATAGCAAAGATAAAATAAAATAATTCCATTTACTTATTCACATGGATATTCTACTAGTCAAATAATCACATGCAATATCAATAACCACTTTCATAATGATGGAATGCATAATGCCAGACTATCATAACCACATAGTCAAGGCCTTGTGCCAAGACTGCAAATAAGATTTTGTCAAGGCCTTGTGCCAAGACACTAGTTTGTCTCATGAGACCTACCGATGCATCGAGGAGCTATAGCGGGCTCCACCCGTTACTTATTAAGTCCAATGCATTCCTCATATGAATAGGTTTAAACATAACATAAACATTCGTATTAAAACTAGCATATGAAATGTCAATACTTTCTCCATAAAACATGAATGGTATAAAAATAACACATCCATAGTCAAACATATCACAAAACCTTCAATAAAATATGGAAGTTTTGTATCATAATAAATCAACTTCAAATAATCTTAAAATCCATCAAATAATGTTGATATAGATGAAATATAAACTATTTGAGAGAAATATCTCTTTTTTGAAATCATTTAAAAGTAACATAATTATAAAAGAAAACATTTACTTTGAAAATATTCTTATAATCTTGTATGGGAAGCTTTTATGATTTTATAATGGCAGAAAATAGCCGCACCCGCCGTATAAGTTAAAAGAAACATTCTTACCTTAATTTTGTCAAAAGGGATAAAAAGGACCTTGTTTGGAAAACAACAGAAAGATTCCTTTATAAACATATTATAAAAATTAAACAAGGGTATAAATGACTTTAACCCATAATCTGTAAAATAGTAATAATTATTTGAAATACATTTTTATGAAACATGGATGTGGATGATAAAGAGGTCCTAGTAGATAATTACGTATAAACAACCTCGGATAATGAAGAGATTGTGAAATAAACCCTTACCTTTTACTTTTCCTTGGTTGAGGGTAGATTAAAATCATGTACAATGGTGAAATAATTGTTATTAAATTATACAAGAATCATATACATTAATATGATATCATATATAATCTTTTAACATTGATTTGTTAATAATATCTTAGTATTATCGTTGTTTCGGGTGTTAACTTGTTTTATTTTATATTTTTGTTAGGTGAGCCATATTTTTTATGGATGGGATGTATATTATTCATATTCATAATGATATCAAGTACTTAAACATTTTTTTAAATTGTAAAATGAGAATTAGACTTGAATTGATACGATGGGGAATGAATCTCATTGCGTTCAGGGAGACGGTAGTCCGTACGTACGCACGAGCGACAATATCATTCTTTTGATATTAAAATAATTTTTAATTGGATAGTATATCATATATACAGAATCATATCATGTTATATTTATTATTTACATGAATTACACATCATTATTATACCCATCCAAATAATAATATATTGAATAACAATTACACCATGATGTGAAGACGGTAAGTCGTACGTACACACGTATGGTGACATATCATTCAAAGGATGGATAGAATACTGAATATGGTTGTGACATATTTATAATAACATCACAGTATATAGAAGACATTTTATTTATTATTTTATTATGGAAATAACAAATAAAGAAGAAGTTGAAGAATAAAGGAACTAGAAAGAGGGTGGTGAAAACATTACCCCTTCTTCAGGTTCTTCTTTTTGATTTGATCAAAAGGGCTCCTTAGGTTGGGTTTATGATCAAACTAAGGTCTCTAGGTCGAATTGAGGGAAGTTGAGAGAATATTTGGGCAGGTTTTGGCCGAGCCAAAAGTCTTTGAAGGTGTGAAATTTAGAGAAGGGGGAGTGCCCTTTTATAAGAGGGGTGAGGGGCACCTTTGGAAAAGCTAGAAATATTATTTTATAATAAATTCATATTCGGTTTCTAATGGATAAAAAGTGGATTATTTAAAGGTTAAGGTGGGGATAGGTCTAAAACCACTCAACCAATAGGTTTTAGACAGGTTTGTGTCACTTTATTAACATTATCTTTTAGTTTTAACTCTTAGTTAATTAGTTTGACACTTACCATGTCTCTTTGTATTTTTATATTATATAGTCAATAAACTTACTATAAACTTCCAATCTACCCCCAAGTGGTCCATTAATGATACATCTATAATTATATAAGTCTCTTGACTGAACATTATATTTTTAGGAAGAGAATATAAATTAATAATATAATATTTGTTTTAAAAACTCTTTTATGTCAATTTTGACACTATTTGGTATTTGATTTTTGTGAAAATCATAACAGAATTATTACTTAGAAAAAACATAATTAAATCAATACTAATATGTAATATTAACCTATAAAATTTGTGTAATTCATAAAAAGTCTCAAATTACATTTATTTGGGTATTTATATTATCAATTATTTTAATATTTCATTAATTAGGTAATTATTGCATCACCATTGTGTCATAAATAAATTAAATTAATTAATGTCTAAAAATTATAAATAAAATACCATTATGTAGGAAATATTTTTATATTTATAATTAGTATCTATAATCTAATTTATCTTATGTAAAACCCTATATTAAAAAAATTAGCTAATAAACTTTGATTTTAACTCTTTTAACTCTTCTGTGAATTAAATAATAATAAATGTCCTAATCTAATCCAAGTGGACCTAAATGATAATATTTTATTCCTAAGGTTGTTTCTGGTAGAGATACACTTGTACAATAGAATTAGGATATGTGTTAGTGTAATATTAATATCATTTTTACTCTTAATTACCCTATTTACTTTTTACCATGGTAAATAAAAGTAAAAAGTTACTATTCATCAAAAATTATTTGTATCTTATTGAACCAAATTTTACTCCTTGATATTAACCGTGTCTCTCGTATTTTTGAAATTCCACTCATAAAAGCGGTAAAATTAAGTTTTATGTGAATTTGCAAATTCTCCTAGGAGGTGGGTAAAAGACGGTGAAAAATTCAATAAAATTTTTATATATCTAAAATTATTCTAAACTAACTCCAATGAATTAAATTGAACTTTTATAGGTATTATGTATCTATTCTTACCTTAATTAAATTTAAATAAAATAAATAATTATTTAAATAAAAATTCGTTTTTAAACTATAACTCAATGTTTTTTTCACTATTCATCAAAATTTGAATGTTTTTAGAAAGAATTCCAAAAATTCACCCTAGGATAATTTCTATATTCCAAATCCAAATATGAAGTCCATTTTGAAAGATAAAATTTATAAGATTTAAAAAAGTGGGTATTACTATTCATAACGGCCAGTTTTATTTGTTGTGGTATGTGTTAGAACTCAAAGTTGCGTACGAAACGCGCTATTATATTATTCAAAGAGAAGCGTACTGTAGAAGCATGGGGTGTTACAATAGGAGTAGTAAATTTCCCATACTTGACCTAAGTCTCAACTCAAATGGTTTCTGTGTCCAATGATAAATGCACATAGGAGGTCTCATTTTTGACCATAGGGAATTTTTACTTTTATCACTCTCATCATATTATATAGATGGAAATTATCTTAATGATTAATTTTATGATTTGTTTATAGGCTTGAATCTATTCAACTTTAGGGATATTATTCTATCTACCGTATAATTGTATTTTACTATGATTTTTCAGTACCCATAAAGGTTCCTTCCTTTTCATTATAGAATCTCCTATATTATCATATCATGTAGTGGCATGCTCCACCAAGATGTAAAGATTCTTGACACCTGCTAAAAGGGTAATTTTGTGGTGGATTATTTATCTTCTAATGGATTCTATGAGGAGGCATTGATTTCCTATGAAATTATTGGTTCTTTACATATATATATTGTAAGGACATTATTTTTTATGACATAGCCAATATTCACTATATCAGACCACCATAATGTTTCTCTTGTTTTCCCTCTGTTCCCACTTTACATTTTTAGAAAAATATCAAAAAAATTATTCTTTTCTAAACTGTAAGAAAACCCAAACTTTCATACTTTATAATATTTGGGTGTAATGTAATCATTTTTAATATTAAATATCATCTTCATATAATTGATCCTATGAAGAAGGAATTTTTAATGGATACTCTATGAAAATAAATTCATATATAGTTCTTAATAAATGAATTAGCACAGTTTAGGTGTCAATTCATATAAGATTTGTTTAAAATGGTCATTATGTTGTTATAAAACCTTTATAAGTTATTCCTCAGGATGATATTTTTTTTAAATAATTCTATTAATTCACCAAAATTTGAGCCTTGTCCATAATTATTTAATCATCAAAAAGTTAGTTCGATGTATTTTTTTTTATTAGTAATCTATTACAATATAAGATTCACAATAGATTGTTGTGGAACAAATTATCTTTTTACCTAAGAATAAGTTGATCTTAAGGTGTCATCCCATTGATAATTTCATTGGTGATGTAATTCAAACAATTATGACTCTCACTTCCTTAATAAAATAGTGTAAGAAACTATCTTTCATATCACATCTAAAACTTAAAATAGTGGATGAATCCTTAGGTGGTGAAATCTGGATAGTTGTTATACAATATGGACTCAATCAATTTGAAAGGAATGAATTTTACACTTTGGTTTTGTGAATTAAAGAACATACATTGATTAGAGAATAATGGTATTTTAGAAATAAAAAAATGTGATGAAAATAGAATAACTGTATGGTATAAATAATGACTTCTTATGAATGGATATTGTCAAGATAAAGGAATAAATTATAGTGAAACATTTTTACTAGTATCTAGGATTGAGTCTAATTGAATCCAATTATCCTTTGTAGCATATATTAATTTTTATTTATTTAAAATGTATGTGAAAAGTGATTTTACTAATGGTTATGTTTAAGAATATGTTTATGTTGAACAACATTCTAGTTTGGAATATAATTTTTCTTGAAAACATGTATTAAAACTTTCAAAATATCTCTACGTCCTTAAACAAGCTTCAAGATATAAGTATGATAAAATTACTAGTTTTTTACTTCAAAAATAATTTTGTTAATGCAAATATTGATATAAATATTTTTATAAAGAATTCTTTTAAATAAACCTTCATTTTTTTAGATTTATTATAATGAAATTATTTTTTGTTCAACTCAAATATCTCTTTTCAAGGATTTTCAGAACTTACCAAGAGTTATTTTGAAATGATCATGATGGGTGAATAAAAAAAATTGCTTGGTTTTCAAATTTCTCAAGAATCGGAAGGAATCATTTTATATAAATATGAATATACTAGGGATTTATGAAAACATCTTAGTTTTGATAATTCCATGGGTATTATTACTTTAGTAGCTACCTTAATCATACATAATCTTAATGAATCTAGGAAACTAGTTGATAAAAAGAATTATAGAGGTATTATTAGAAGTTTACTATATTTATTTTTTATTTAACTAGATATTTTCTTCATTTTTTTTTGTGTGTGATATTTTAAGAAAAACAAAAATAAATATAATTTATAAAAATTAAAATTCATTTTTTTAATTAATAGGTTCACCAAATCTTGGATGGTTTTATTATTCTATAAACAGACATTTCTCTACAAAGTTTCTCAGATACTGACTTTGGTGGTATTATGTTGTATAGGGAAATTAATTCTATAATTTTCAATTTTCTAGGATAAGTTTTATATTCATTGTCATTTAAGAAGAAACACTCAAATGTACTCTCCACCACTGAATCAGAATATATGGTAGTCGGTAGTTTTTGTGCCTTGGTTTTGTAGAAGAATCACACACTCAAGGGTTTCATTTTTAAATTTAATCAAAATATAATTCGTCTTTATAATAATAGTCAAATTTATTTATCTATAAACCCATCACATAACTCATGATTTAGGAACCAAGATATAATAAACAATTTACTTTGGGATCACACAAAAAATGGATATACTTTCTTGACATTATTATAATTGAAAATAAACATGATGATATTTTTACTCAACATTTAAAATATGATAGATTTTAATATATTAAATAGAAGTTAGGAATGATCAATTTAAATTGATATTCAACCCAATTCTTTTTTAACCTATCTTATAACATTGAAAATATCTTTTAAAAGGGAAGAAATTATTTGTTTTAAATGTTTTTATTATGTTTTATACAATGATTTCATATTTCTATAGCATATATTTTTTTGAAATATATATTCATTTGAAATACATCTAAATGAAGTTAGTTTTTTTTAACATTATACTTTTAATGTATCTTAGTTATAATTTTTATCATGCCCCTAATTTTTTAAACTATACTTACAAGTTTTTTGAGATTTGAGAAAAAAATATTTTAAGGCATGTTATATGCTCTAATAAAGGGGAATAGTTATTTACATTCATCAGATAGAAAAAACAGAAGATTAAAATTTTGTACTTTCAAAGACATTAGATTAATATGATGTTTCTTTGTTTCTCTTTGTGACATGTTTGAAATATTTTCAAATGGGAGAAATTATATAAAATATATGATTCCAAAAAACATTCAAGATTTTTATTGTGGGAGAGATTGATCAAATATTTTTCTTTACTCTATATAAAAGGAGGAGAGTTTTTAAAAATTTAACAGATGAGTTTTAATCATTATCATTTCATATATTTTTTATAGAATGATGTATTCATTTGAAAATCTAAAAGGGGGATAAATTATTTCAACCTATAACACAAACAACCCATAATTCCATGATTTATAATAGCGGTTTCACTTTATTAAATTTTAAGGATCTTTTGGTTTATAATTTTATAGAATTACAAAAATCATTAAATTATATAGTTAACACTAAAACATAGTTCCCGTTGTATATATAATCTATGATTATTAAATACAAAACTAATTTTTAATTTAAAACACTTCCTCAAATTTTAAGATAACTCCCCATAGAAGAATTATTAAACTTTAAAATGTTCATCTAAATACCATGATCCAATGAAAATTATTTTATAATTTCATATTAGAAAAAAAATCTTAGTAAGGGATATTAAAATTAATGGATCCCATTATTCTAGTGAAAAACATTAAAACCCATTGTAATGTTTACAATTTTCAACATTAAACTTTCAACACATAAACTAAATGTATTCAATTGATAAAAACAAATTTTTATCAACAAAAACCTTTGAGACGCATTAGAAATAATTGGAAGATCATGAACACATCAGGAAAAAAATTCTTTGAAAACAAACCTTTACCCAATAAATGTTCACCAACTTTCCTTACCTTAGGAAATAAAAATATTTCCATAAAAAACATTTTCATGTATAAAATACATATATTGGAGAATCACATTCATAACCCATTTTCACTCATTTTTAACCCATCTCATAATTTATGATTCCCACTAAATTTCATAGGTTTAACAAACTTGGCTATCTCCCTAATTTTTCACCATGCAAGACTAATCATTACTCAATGCATCAGAGAGCTATATAGATATCAACTATCATCAAGAACTATATCAGTCACACATTCCATCATCTATATTTATCAAGTACTATATCTTATTGAAAACATTTTTACTCTTTCAATGTTTCATTATAAAATCATAAAAACTCATTTGAACCCATAAGTAAATCACTTTCTATTTTTGTATAAAAATCATAAAATTATCCTTTTTCTTTTGTAAAATATAAAAAATGAAATATTCAAAAATACAATGGGAATTGAATTAAATTTTATAAATATTAAAACATTAATTTTAATCTATATAATGAATAAAGGGAATAATGGATTGAAATTATGCTCATGCTGTTTATGTTAAAAAAACATTTTTTTCACATTGGTAAAAATTAACCAATAAATAAAACGTTGAAAATATTACTTTTTAAACCTTTTATAATAAATTCAAAAGTAGTTTAAAGTGAAATTTAATATACTTTTAAGTATAAATAAGATCATTTTGGAAATATTTTAAAGAAAATGGATATGAAAGAAAAATAATTGAATTAAATACTTTAAAATAAGATTTTAAAGAAAAATCTCTTGTGACTTTCGTAACATTTGAACTCAAAGGGTGTTGAAAATTGAAAAATGGAATGAATTTTTTAAATAATTTAATTTTTATAATTTAATGATAAAATAAATCCATGATTTATTTTATAAACCACACAAAATAAAACATGTTTTGAAGTTAGAATAAGTCTCAATAAAAAGAAATTGAGACGAGAGATCCCTTACCGCATCTATCAACTTTCAATGTATGTTATTTAACTCCAATATAATAAAAAAATTAATTTTTTAATTTTTTAATAAAATATTTATGTTTTGTTACCTTTTCATAAAATCATTTGTTTCACTTGACATAATGTCTTATATAGTTACAAAATTGATTAAGTTCGTGTCACGTATTTTGAGGACATTCGGTTCAAAAGTCCAAAATGACATCTGTATGTTGAATATGGTAAAATGGATATTGGATTCTTCATATCAAGAATATTAGTCATGAAATAATTATAATATTTATACATTAATTTTTTTATAATATTCCATGTAATTTGGACTTGGAAAATGAATCACATCACTTCATAGAGATGGTAGTCCACACGCACACACGAGTGATATTATCATTTTTCAACTGCTGGAAAGATAAGAAGATAAGTAATATATTATCTTCATATAATAATAATAATTTCATTAATATCATATATATTCATTAATTATATCATAATAACCATCCTTGTGAGGTGTTGGTGAAAAAAACACATCGCTTCATGAAGGTGGTAGTCCAAATCTACACACGAGTGATGTTTTCATTTCTCATATGATAGAAAAGGAGATAAAAGTGGTTTTACCAAAATGATAATTATAGTTTTCTATGTTTAATAAACTTATGTTATTATTTTATGATAATTAATGAATATTTTAATTAGTTAGAAGTATAAATAAACATGAAACATCCGATTTATAATTGCACCTCTTCTTTAGAAAACCTCTCATGTATTACACATTAAGCATTCATAGGTAGGTATTTTAGTGATACCCAAATGACTAGGACAAGGGGAGTAAGGTTGGGAAATTATTTGAGTATGTATTTTTTAAGATAAATGTTTCATGAGTTGTTTTTAGGAGAGGATGTGTGGTTCTCTTTTATAAGTGAGGATGGTGGAAATATTTTAAATACATGAAATATGAATATATAATATGCGTCTAAATCATGAATAGTGGATCATAAGTGACATATATTCTAATATAATTAGTATAAGGTCTAACTAATTTAAATAAAAAAACTTTTGATAAGTTTATGTGTCATTTGAAAGATTATATTTTGGTTTAACCCCTTTATTAACCCTATTTAACCTTAACGATTATAAAGAATGTTTCAGTCATTAAGGGTCAAAAAGTAATTTTAAAACATCCAAGTGGAAAATAAACCATGAATTGTATTCTAAAAAATTTTATATCCACTTAAGTAATTAAAGGATTTCTATAATATTAAAATGATTTAAAAAATCGAAACATTAAGTACAATTTAATGTAATTTTTAGAAATTTCTCGAATCTTATCCTTAAAGGCATCAAGATAACATTGTAATTATAATATAAAATTTTCACCATAAATTATACATTATAATTATCTAATAAGTTAGTCAGTGACCATAATTTATCAAAATTTTATTAATTTTTATGCTTTTGAAATCATTTACTTAATTTTAATTTCCTTTTACAAGCGTTGTGGTGGCATTGTATAAGAATTCAAGGTAATTATACAATCATTAAAAATTAAAAATATTTTTTTTGAAAAAAAATAATTTATTCGCCTTCAAAACAACCACTTATAACCATTAATAACTTTTTTAATCTATATGAATCTATAAAATAGATATTAAAATTAAGGGGAGTGGCAATTTATAATTACTCTTCACATAAAATAATATAAATGTTTTAATAAAAGAAAATGGCACAAAATGCCATTTTTTAGAATATATGATGGTTATGTTCGAAATAAACACATGAAATGAAATATATTCCAGTGTTAGGTTGATTTTTACACCTTATCACAATTCTTTAAACTTAATTAACTTGTTTTACCCATTACCATGGTGATAAAATTTTACTATAGTTACTATTGATTATGATTAGAATTGAAATTGACCTATTTAAAAAAATTAAACCTCTAGATTATAATTATGAAATAAAATTTTCAAGATTCAGTCCCTATAATTGGTTAAACTTTATTTTAATATAAGTACCCAAAACACATCAAAAACCGTTTCAAGAAAAATGACTTTCTAAGAATAAAAATTAACATATAATAAAATAAAATATAATAATGATTCATAAGTAATGAGTTAGATTATTTTTAATAAAATGGATATTACTTTACTTTAAAACCATATCTAAAAAATCATGGAATTATTAAATTACTTGAGTTAATGAAATTAAATGACAGATTTGAAAAAATTTATATTTTTCACTATTCACTAAAAAATAAATCCTTTCAAAAAAAATATTAAAAATTCATTATAAGAAATTTATGAAATTATTATTTCAAAAAATATGGTCAGTTTTCCAAATAATTTTTTAAAAATTGTAATAAATTAATTATAATATCCATACACCAAATTTAATAAAATCTTGTTTAAAAAAATGTATTTTTGAATTATAAAATGTCTCTATTATCATTACTTTCATAAAAAAATAAACAATAATTAATTAAACTGTTTATATAATATATTTATTTCATTATAATAATTTATCAATCATAATTAACTTAATATATTAAGATAAAAATATATTTCACACATTAAAACAGTTTTATGAAAATATCACTTCTACCTTTAAAAGAGTTTTTCATTATTTATAACCAATTAATAATCAATATATGATTTATTATTAATTTTATTATGGAAAAAAAATTATACATAAATTTCATAATATGTGTATTTCTAGTCATACCCTCTAAACCAATTGGCTAGGTCAAAATGTTCATATTTAAATAATAGTATATTTCAATTTCTTTAAGCTCGGGGCTACATATAACACACGTTATTGAATATATTATTTTTAAAAAAAAAATAAAATATTTAGGTATTTCATTATAACCCCTTAAAGAAATTTCATCCCCTTAATTTTATCTCATTTTTGATATGTAGGGTCTAAAATAATTTCAAAATCAATTCCAATGAGTGGAATAAAGTATACTTAATTAGAAAGAATTATATCTTAATAGACATCAATAACATTTAAATTATTAAATAAATTTAATATCTATGTTAAGACTAGGAAACATATCATTTCATAAATATTTCATATACCATTTATTTACTATTATAGCCCTCATACTTGTGAAAGAGTTCATAAAATCACACCTTAAAAGTTGAGTGATGAAACATGATAGATTTATCTTCCTCTTTATTGTGTTGAGGAATTATTTTACCATTGAGATGGAGAATATAATAAGCTACTATAACTTTATTTAGTTATGTTATATAATCCCAATTTCTTAAATTGGATGCTCTTTAATAATTTCCACTTCTATCTCATCTCTCACTCTAAGAAATGAATATTAAATATGAATTTTTCATGACTAAAGAACTAAAATAAAATTCTAATATATCAATATATCCACAAAAGTATAAAAATTTATTAATTATATATTTATAAATTTATAAATAAAAAATTTATTAACATAAGATAAGATGATATACAATACTAAGAAACCATTATATGAAGAATTAATACATTAATCTCCAAAGTCTCAACAAATAACACCAAAAGTTCAACTTAAATAATTTCGCAAATAACTAAACTTAAATCTCTTCAAAATATACCATAACAACACTAAATCATAAATATTAAGATGATTTGATTATAAATTCATCCAAGATAGAAAAAACGTTTATCTCTAAAAAACATTAATCATTCCTAAAGTCACATACCAAAAATTTATATTCCATAATCATATAATCTCTAAAATTTTCTAATATTTTCCATAAATAACTTGAAGTACCATAAGACAATAAAAATGAAATTTTCTTCTAAAATATAATTCATCCTTTATATATCAAATAAAATCCCATATTAGCCAATATTATTTTCATTTAATATAATCATATAATGTTCCAAGAATTTAATAACCCATTTATCAGAATTAACTATAATTACCTCATCATGAAATACCATATTATCCCTCAAGGTTATCAAGACCTTTCAAATTATATCTACAAAATATAAAATAATTCTTCCTAAAATATACTTTTCGATACAACATAAGTTATACTTAAGAGATATATAGACCTCAATCATCAGTTAAAATATAAAAAATATATCTGAGGTTCTCTCATCACATAATACCTAAAAAGGGTATAGATTACTTTAAACTTATGATCAACATTAAACATAATATCCCAGGTTAGTATCTAATACTCTTAAAATATCCTCATCTGAATCATCTTATTCTTTAATGTTTTCTAAAACTTTCTTTAGATACCAACTATTATTCCATATAACATAAATAGCCCATAATTTCATGATTTATAATAAGGGTTTCACTTTTATACATTTCTAGGATCATTTAGGTTTATGATTTTTGAGAATTCAAAAAAAACAAATTACATTAAATGAGGAACACAGAAACAAAATTTCCATTTTTTAGAAAAAATGGTATTCTCAAATTTAAACTCTTATTTCGTTATAATCACTTCTTCATCTTTTAAAATGAGTCACCATAGTGTAAATATTTAACTTTATATAGTTATTACACATCCTCAAATCCATAAAAAAACATTTTAAAACATGGTATAAGAAAAAAAACATATTAATGGATATATAAAAAAAGGAGTCCCATTAGTTTTGTGAAAACATTACATAATATAGGTTTTACTTTTTTCATAATAAAACATTGGGCGATTAAATAAAATATATCCACGTGATAAATTCATAATTTTTTCAATAAATACTATTAAAACTCATTAAAAATAATGGGAAAACCATGAAAGCATCAAGATATCATTTATTTGAGAAACAAACAATTTATCTATAAAATTTCACAATATTTATTTACCTAATGAAAATAAAATATTTCTATAAAAACATTTAGCAAGAATAAAATTGGTACTTTAGAGCATCATCTTCATAACACATGTTCACTCATGTTTAATTGGTGTCGGAATAACTGATGCTCAAATAAAAATAAATTATGATAAAAAAATTATTCACCTTCAAAATAATAGGTAATAACCATTAATAACTTCATTTTATCCCTATGAAAGAAAAATATAGATATTAAAATAAATAGAATGACATTTTTAATTAATTTATACATAAAATTATATAAAGGTTGCAGTCAAAGTTATACGGCACCAAAATGAAATATTTTTTTTTAATTTAAGATGATTTTGGTCAAAATACACTCATTAAATAAAATAATGGAAAGTTGTGGGTTAGTTATGAGGCCTTAACTCATAGTATTAACCTTTATTAACTTTTTTCCAATACAATTGTGATACACTTTTACCATTGTTACTGTTTATTATGACTAAAATTAAAAATGAACTATTTACCAAATATAAAACACCTAAATATAAACATGAAATCCATTTTTCATGATACAATTCCTAGAATTGGTATAAATATAATTTAATATATGTATAAACAATGCATCAAAAATAGTTTGAGGAAAAATGTGTTTTTAAGCATAAAAATAAACATATAGAAAAATAAAATAAAATGATGATTTAAATGGAATTAATTAGAATATTTTTAGTCAAAGAGACTTTTTTACCTTAAATCCAAATCCAAAAAATCATGGTAAATTTAAATTACTTTATTTATCGAAAATAAATTACATTTTTTCAAATATCAATATTTTTCACTATTTACTCAAAAATCAAAATTTTCAGAAAAATATATCAAAATTATGCTAAGAATATAATTGAATTATAAATTCAAAAAGTATATCCATGTTTTAAAATAAAATTTATAAAAGTGATAGAAATTAATTATAATATACATGTATAAAATACAATAAAACCTATTTATGAAGAAAATGTTTTCTTGAAGCATAAAAATAAATTTTTCTCATTAATTTCCTAATAAACATAATTAAATAAATGTCAAAAAATTAAATTGGATATATAATATAACTATTTAATTAGAATATGTATTAAATAATAATTAATTTAATCTATTTGATATCAAAATATATTGTACACATAAACATAGTTTTAGGAAAAATATCACTTTTACTTTTAAAATATTTTATCATTATTTATAACTAATTTATAAGAAATGTATGATTTATTATTCATTTTATTGAAGAAAACATATATATATATATATACTTTATAGCATGGTTATTCCTATTTATACCCACCAAAACAATATCTAGGTTATAATGGTCATATTTAAATAATATTATATTGTGGTTTGTTTGAGCTCAATGTTGAATATACCACATTATAATGAATATATTATATAAAGAAAATAAATTCTAAAATCATGAATTGTTATAGAAATATAATAATTTTTTATGTTTTTAGATTTTAAAGAATTGGTTCAAGCATTTGAAATATTTTTTCATAAAGGGAGAGAAACCTATTAAATTGATGATGATTTTTTAATAAAGGGGTGGTTTGGTCAAATTATATTGATTGTTTCTTATGAGTTTATTTTTTAAGATTATATGTAAAAGGAAAGAAGTTTTTCTCATCAAAATTTATATGGAGTATCTCATTAAAATTCTGTTTAACTTATCAATTTTCCTTTAATTTCTTGGGAACTTCAAAATATAGAAGATTATTGTCTCAAAAACTCTTGTGATTTTTTTCAAATAATAGTATTGTTAATATTAAATTTTATTATTTAAAGTTTTTTAGTAGTTTTTTATGGAAGAATGAAAATAAAATAAAATAAATTTGAGAGATTCAATTAAAAAAGACAAAAAACCGGGGAACTTAATTCCATGCCTATATTTTATTTTATTAGATATATAAGTAGGGTAACGGTGCTGCATTAACATCATCAGAAGATGATAAACAACACAGAGTTCATTGAAAGATAGTGATGAAACTTTCAATGCAGTTACACATGATCCCAAATAATGTATATTTTTACCATTTAAGGTTTGTATATAAGAACATCAATACTTTAAGTACTGGGAGATAAATTATTAGAGAGAGAGGTTAGAATATTTGAAAGAGATACTGTGTCATTTTAAATCACATAAAAATTTTTCCTAGTGCACATCTAAGAGTTGTAGTTTTTATTTATAATAATTTCCCTTAGAGTGTCTTCTAGTGAGGATCTCATTGTAAATCCTTTGAGTTCTCTTACTATTATTATTGTGCTTAAAATCATCTGGATCAAGGGATTTCAAGGTTAAGAAGAAATATCTATGTATTTATGATCATATTTAATCAAGGGATTATGTGGATTGTAATACAGTGCAAGATCTTACCAGGTGTGATCAAGGGATTCTGAGGATAATAATAAAGATAGCCTTCTAATGGGTTTAAGTCGAGGGATTTTAGGGATAGGAAGATATATATATTGATCTAGGTTTAAAGGTTCCACTTACACTTTGGACAGAACTATGTATTAATAATATCTTTTAATAGAGTATTTGGATTGTAATCTAATAACTAATTATTTATTGGATTTATGGTATGAATTTATTTTGTAATATTATTTTTTTAGAGCTTACTAGAGTTTGAACAAACTGATTTTATGTTATTACTAAACTATGTATCTATATTTATATTATGTTTACAGATTTTATGATTTGTTTAATTACACTAATTTATGATTTCATCATATTTTTATAACTTTCGATAAAATTAATACTGGAGGTCCTTCTAAAATTTCAATTTTACTTTGAGATTATAATTCCCACTCTTATATATTATATTCCTCACATATCTAGGATGTCATATGTTCCTTACAAAAAAGATTACACTTTTTATTTATCCATATCTTCATGTTTGAATAATTTTATCATAAGATCAAGGTCCTTCTGTAATAGATAATCATCAATCTACATCCTCCAAAATGAAAATTTCAACTGGTAAAATTTTTCAATCTAGGTATTTATTTCTTCTGAAACCATTATTTCTATAACAGTGATCTTGAAGGACCTCAGAACACACTGAGAGGGGAGGGGTGAATCAGGATGTCAACATTTCTCTTTTAAACTAATGAATCTTGTTCCCATGTAGGTAGGAACTTATTAAAAATTTCTGAAGAGGAAGTGTAGAAAACAAACAATCACATGCAAAGAAATTACACAACAATTTTTCTTGGTTCACCACTAAGGGATACGTCCTAGGAGAATAGGCTGACAGTGTGTTAGTCATACCTAAAACCACTAATACTCACAAGTTGTGGATTATAAGAGTTTATCACAGTCACTCTGTGCCAAACACACTATCATTACTAGGTTTTAGGGATAGTACAATGTGTCCCTTGGATCACTTCCGTTGACTCTCCCTTTGTCAATGCGTTAGAATAATATTAACATAATTTATCAACCTGAAGGTCACTTCAATGGTTTAGAATTAAATCATGCATCCTCAACTACAAATGGATGCTCCGTTGAAGTCACGTTATCACCCACAGATGTAATTTACTTTCTCGCATGCTAATAGGTTATGGAAATTAATTTTGAAAACTGTTTTGTTTAATTTTCAGGCTACCTTGGGTGTTCTGCATACCACTTCACCTCCTCCACATACTGAGTAGCGGGTATGGTTCATGGATCACCTCCTCCACGTACTACTACTATTTCTGTGTACCGTACAATTCCTCCGCAAACTTCCCTGCTCTGTGTACTACTTTACTCTGCGCACTGCTCAGATCCTCTATGTATCGTCCTTCTCTGCATACTATCTTTCTCTGCCACGTACTATGAGAGCTTCCTCTACAAACCACACTTTCTTCCACATACTATTTTCCTTACATAGATGGTTCTCTCCATATACCGTATTCTCCTCCATAAACCACTTCAGACTTCACCAGATTTCTTCACGAAATTTTAATCACCAATCTCGTGCTTTAACAAAGGGAATTATTGCTCCTTAAATAGGAACATAACTCCAAAAAATTGGATAATCCAATTTACCCAAATCTTAAATGTGGGATAATCTTCAACATACTGAACTCTATCCACGTACTGTAAGCCTTCACTGTGAATCGTCATTGTAAACCATTTTTGATTCTACGCACCACTCCGCGTACCATTCCCACTTCCAGGTACGTGGCTGCAAACCATTTCTGAAACATGGTATGCAGTCCATGTTCCAAGGTATGTGGTTCCCTTATTTTTCTGATTTTCTGTATCGTTTTTCATACCATTCACTCCTATGTGAAAAACCTTTGTTTTCCAACACCAAACTCCCGATTTTGAGGCCCAAAAATTTGGAACATAGGGGAACTATTCTACCATCAATACTGCTTATGGCCTCAAACGTATGACCACATTCCTTGTAAACTCCCAAGTCATCCTTGTGTAGATTGACAACAAACACAAACCAAAGTCCATTATCATCAATGAATAGACTTGTTTCCAACATAACTCCCACTAAATTGGATAATAATAAAGACATGAATGTATCAAAAGAGCCTAAAATTGGGTGTACTGCTCATTTCTAATTCCTAAGATTTTATACCACTCATTTCGACTCAAATCACCAGTCTAGATGCTACCCAATATAACCTCAACTATGGAAGAAAAATCGTCATTTTTTTGAAATTCTTTTTTTATGAAAATGACAATTTTCTAACCCTTATAAAGATTTAATTGGACATCATTACCTTAAATTATTATTTTTATATAAATAAATACTATTTAATGTTATTATTATATGAAAGTAACATTTATTTCAAAATTCTTGAATTTATTAATAAGAGTGTCAAACCATATATTTTACATAAAAACAATTTTGGTTTCTTCTTATAAAAATATAATTTTTATCAACATATATATAATTGTATATTAAAATTTATAATTAAATTGGATAAGAATAATCATTATTTTATTTAAAATAAAAAATTGTACAAATTCATACTGCCAGTGTATGAATACATAAACCTTATTACACCAGTGTACGACCTAAGGGTATGGTCTAAACTGATGGTGAATTCCCCAGGTGGTTCAGCAAACAATGTTTGGGTCATGATATCAATAATATTAAACTTATACCATAAATGATTTTACTCAAGCATCATTTTTTTAATTTTAGATTGGAATTATTCAAGTGCAAAGCCCTGTAATTCCATCTACCTTAGAAGCTCTGATAAATGGGATCCATATAGTACACTCTTACTGGTAAAGGTCATCACTTGTCCCATCAATTTTAATTTGATTTTATTCAAACACATAATATATATTAATCTTAACATTCACTGTAGAATGGATATATTATCAATGGTATTTCAAATATTATAAGCGATATTTGAAAATGGTGCCCAAATAATAGAAGTGGTGCGTGTGTTTTCTAAAATTGATATATTCATTCAAAATAGAATTTTCTTTATAAAAGTTCATGTAATTATAGTTATATAAGTATAAATTAGAAGTAGGTATTTTTTAGAAATTAGTAATTTATTTCAAGGTACTAAATTTATTTTAATTTAATAACAACAATATATATTATCAATAGATTAATTTGTAATTTAGAGAGAAAATAATAGTTAATGCACCAAAATTCATTTTATTATAAAATAGTTTTTCAGTATATTTTTTGTTATTATATAAAATTTATAAATTTTAGGATATGAATTTGAAATAATTAATATCTTTTTGGATTTATCATGCAAATATTAACCTAAGATTAATTTTTTGGATTTTTTTAACCAGTTGATTTTTTAGGAGAACGATGGAAAATATATATTTTGAACACATCATTCCTTTTATGAAATCACCCAGATATAAGAATAACCTAAAACTAATGAAACATTTTTCTTGACCAATTCTATTTTTTATAATTAAAATTATATATTATAAAATATTATGTTTTAATTAAAAACTAATATTTGATATTTCAGAACATAAGTAATATTTTATTAAAATTTATTTTTAATACATTAGAATTTTAAAATTAAATTTTAACAGTTTTATAATTTTAATTTAATGAAAGCGATTTTAAAATTTTGAATAAGTGGGTCCAAATTATCTAATAACTACCACTTTATTTTTATGCATAATGATTAAGTCATTGTGGTAAAATAATTACTTATTTTCCAAAGAGTATTACTTTTTTAAATATTGTGAATTTCTAAATTATATGAATCCGTTTTAAATTATGGCCTTAATATGAAGTTTAAACCTATATAAAAATTAATTAACACTCATTTAATTGGTAAAAATTGTTAAATTATATTATGAACATTTAATTATTCAAATAAATTTTTCAATATAAATTTTTTTTTCAACACATTGTATAGTATGATTTAATAGTAAATTTAT
The DNA here is from genome assembly GCA_963277665.1 of Viscum album. Lineage (NCBI taxonomy): Eukaryota > Viridiplantae > Streptophyta > Magnoliopsida > Santalales > Viscaceae > Viscum > Viscum album. The sequence goes on along the minus strand of OY728155.1, from coordinate 599,986,490 downwards.
ACTATTTGAAATTGAATATGGTTAAGTAGAGTAAAAATTAGGATTTTTATTATCCAAATTTCATAATAAGTTTCATCTTATATTTTACTGATAAAATAATTACCATGATTAATTTTTAATCAAGATTAATTAGGATAACATGGATAAATAATGTATCTCAATTTTTTAATGATTAAAAGTGTCACTTAAAAATTCTAGAAATATTTTTTTGTATTAAAATAATACCCACATCCAACACCTAAAATATTTTGACATTACTCACCTAAACTATAGAACACTCTTACGATTCCTTTCTTACCCCTTACCTAACTCTATTTTTCCATGAAAATCCCTCTCTTTCAGCTATAAAAGGAGCTCACCCCCACCATTTATCAAATTAATCTCCAAAAAATACATTTTCACTGAGTTCCCTTCTCTATCCCTATACAAATACCTTTCAAGGAGTTAATAAGGTTATAATTATTCCTCCAAATATTTAATAATCTTCTTATAAAGGTGAGTATTCTCCTCCTCTTTTTGATTCAAGTACCACCTTTGTGATATGCACTTTGAGTTTCATTTTATTATGATTTCATATTATCTTAATCAAATATTTAATGTGAAAATGATTCCCTATTGATGAGTTACTAACCTTACCCATCATTAAACCCATTATATAAAACTCTTCGTATAGTCTTCATATTACCGAAATCACTCCATGATTCTCTCCTTTCTCTTTTCATTTCAAGAAATTACTTTGTTATATGCATTTTTATTTCCATATAATTATGAATCCACGTGTTCATAATCTATAATTAAATATACTAATGATTCCCTACTGATTAGAGACAATCCTTCTCTCATGTTAATCCATTTCAAAATCCCTTTTCTTTAGTGATCATTTTATAAAAATCATTATTTGACTTTTCATCTTCACATTGTGAGTACTCAATTATAATATCATTCAAAGGTATCCATATAAATAAATTTTATTAAATTATGTGTTTCTTGAAAATTTTTCTTAAATAGATAAATATTATTGTTATGTTTTTTATAAAGGAGGTTAGAGTAAGATCAACTAAATAAGAATTTATGGTACGGGTTTCATCAAATTAATTTATGATTCATTGGGTTATCATCTATCATTCATGAAAATACATTTCAAGATTTATTTTCTCATTCCTTTACTATATTTTATTTGGTATTTCCATTTTTTCTTTTGGGAAATAACTTCTTATTATCCATAAAAAATTCATTGATAAAATTTCTTACAAAATAAAAGTATATCATTTGTAAGAATAACACCAATTCTTACCAGAGGATCTTTTCATCCATGACTATATTTTTCTTCCCAAAAACGATATTCTATTTTTTAAAATATAATATGGATTATTTTCTATTATTCTCATAATTTTCATTATCCATTTTTAAAATTAATTTCTATTACTCTTTTTACGATGTGGGTTTTGATAAAAATGGTATTTCAATGAAATTGGTTTTCTATCCATTAAAAATTAGAGTTTTTATCATCCACTCTACATTTTTTATGACCATTATGTATTTTAAAGGATATTTTAGTTGTAATATTGTATGAAAAGGTTTTAAAAATTCTTACCTTACCCTCTTCAAAAAATATTCAACTTAATTTTTACTTCATATTTTATAACAATGTTTGAATGGTTTTCTAAAAACATTTGTATTTTTACTTCCATTTTTTCCCAATGTGTATCTATCATGAAGTTATGTTTTGATCATTATCAATATTTTATTATGATATTATTAATTTTTGAAAATTATATTTTTATGATCTTTTATGTTTATGTTACGAAATGTTTTTTGAAAGTTTATGAAACAAATTCTTTTCCATGGGTTCGTTAAGGTATGTTTATGATTTATTTTAAGTGTCACACATATGTATGTATGATTATATGTGGGGTCCTACATAACCATCCATTTAATTGGATTATGTTTATATCTTATGAGATTTTCAATCATGGATCTAATGTGTTTTTTCACATAGGCATGGGCATGATGGGTTTGCAGACATTTTTAGGTGTGGACATAAAGACTTTGTTCACCTAGGTGTGATAATAATGGGTTTTTTTCACACATTTTTTTAAATTATTATGGATGTTCCACATTTTCATATTATTTATCAAGTTAATCCATGTTTTTAGGATGTATTTCATATCCTTGAAATTCCATTTTTTTATGATTACACGTTGTTTTTAAAGTACTGTGCACTATTATATCATGCTCAATTGTTTTATGATTATTGATATGAATTTGTTCCATATCATATATTTTATGTATTAATAATGATATATTTATAATATTATTTTTCTACAATATATTTCATGATTATCATCTTAGGTATTTATATTTTTTTAAATTATATTTTTTCTTTCCTCTTGTTGTCCTTCGTGTTTATGATCTGACACATTGTGATTGGTTTTTCCATTACTGAGCATCAAATATAACCCCATTATTATGTTCCCACTCTCTGGGTAATGAATATGATTATATCATGTGATATTTATATAAAGTTTATTGACTAGAATTATTATGGTGAAAATTTTTCAAGTGATTGAAAATAAAATGTTTATATATCTATTTTCTAAGCCACTGAAGCTTTTGGTCCTTGGGTAGTGTGACTAGTTGTGGGATGTATTACTAGATCATGATATTAATGTATTATTTATGTAATATTTATCTTGGTTTAGTTAAGTTTTTATTATTGTTGGGTTTAGTTATATTTTTAAATTAGTTTAGGGAAATTTAGTGGAAACCTTAGGAAAAATTATAAGGGATGAGTCTAAGTATAGGATAATATCTTTATGTTTTGTTAAAGTTGAGGTTTTATTTTTTTCCTATAAAATGAATCCCTCTCTATATAATGTAATGTGGATATAGTCTCTAGAAGATTTTTACCAAATTTTAATAACCCTAAAGAGTTTGTGTGGGGTATTAACTCGAACATGACATGGTGTAGGATAAAGAGGCCTATCACAAAACCAAGCTAGATACTCATGGGGGATATGATTTGGTTGATCACATTTCCTTTATGAAACACAATAAAGTATTAATTAACTAGTAACTTTGAGCGATTTGATAACCCAAATTAATTTAACCTAGGCCACACTATGACTTTTATATGTTTCAGTAATGGAATTATAGGAAAACATTATAATTAAAAAAATGTTTTATGATTCAATTTCTTTTATGAATATAAAAATACACCCATATTATTAATGTTTATTCACTCTTTTCAACCATTTGGTTTTATTAATGTATGGAACTATAAGGAACCATGGGTATGAGGAATAATGTGGAGATTTACTAATTGAAAAACACATAAGAATGGGATCTAGAATTACAATCCTTATGATTATACCAAATATGTTATCATGAAATATGATTAACAATGAGAACATGGTTGTGTTTAAAAAAACAAAAATTAAGAGAAATATAGGGTCTCATTAAAAATCAAGTGACGAAGATGGAGGAAAAAAATTAATTTCCTATATGTAAAAAATGTTTTAAGATGAACCAAGGGAATTTCCTTAAGTGGAATGGAAGATGATTCACTTGTGGAATATAGGGTCAGCGAGCATCAGAATATTTTAGGAAAATATAGAGTTAATTTATCATGATGATAGTTTAAAACATGTATCCAAAAGTACCATTAATGGTTCAATTCCTTAAGTGAGTAAAACATGGACATTACAAAAGTCAGTTTCATAAATACAAGGATGATAAGAATGATAGGAATAAAGATCCACCATAACTAAGGGAACAATGTGAATCCACTTTAATGGCTACTGAGAAGGTTTATTGTGATAACTAATATGGTATCTTTAATCTAACCACTCCGATTTTCCAAGATTTCTTTATAAGTCCACTAACCTGATGTTTTTTTATCAAATAAAATATTTAGTTTCTTATTTTTGAAATTTTATATTTTGAAAACATAAATCATTGTTTGGACCCTTTAAAAATATATGACCTAATTGATTAAATATATTAACAGAGACTCCACATTTTCTGATCGAGGATAGGTGACTCACATCATCCTCAATATTTAAAAAATTTTAGGGTGGAAATAAATACTATCAACAACTGTATATAGATATGAATGTCACTAAAATGGAAAATAGAAATAAAAAATCATCATCATCAATGTAACACCTCCACATATAGGCCCTAGTTTTTTTTAGAGTATTTGGAATCACCATACCGATGATTTGTGTGAAATAAAATTCCCCAATTCTGACACTAGTTCCATATGAAATGGTGTTCAAGTGAAAAATGAGTCAACTTAGTGACTTGGGGTTGGGTGTAGTTTAAAAATGATGTTTGATTCCCTAAATCAAATGAACCAATATGTCATGTGAAATAAATAATTTGGGTCATGGAAGATCCTAATTAGACACAAGAAAAGTCACTTAGAGAAGATATGGTGAGGCATCCATCTCCTTACAACCTTTATCAAAGAGGGTTTTATAAAGTATACAATATAAGCAACAGTGTAACGAGTGAGTGATGAGATGTTTGGATATCTATTGAACCTGGAAACACAAGTGAGGGATTATATAAAAAGATAATAGGATATTATAGCTGAGCTAGTTGATCTAGAAAGGGTTGGGAGGGGTCTGAATTAGGAACTAAATGTGGCTTGTAAGGAAAGGGGTCATTCTTCATCGACTTCCTCATTCAACCTCAAATTCCAGACAGCACATCCAAGTTGAGGAACCTTGGGAGATGAGAGATAGGTTTCTGTAGTGTTTATATTATAATATATGGAATCTCATTTCATAATTTAAACCATTTTATGACAATCTATCATTACAGGTTATAAATATAATGTCAAGGAAAATAAAATATGTTTTAACATCATACCATGAGAGGTATTTAACACAAATGGTTAGACAGAAAAACAGTATTAAGATTATTCTTATTATAAGTGAATAGATTTCATTAATACATCATTATAAAATTTAATAGAAATTCAACTTATAGATACACATAGTTATCTTCATTCGAATGTAAAATTTAAAATTGTGAGGATGCAATTTATTAAATGGGGGAGAATGTAAAGACCCAAGATTTCACTATATATTATCCATTAATAAATATTATTTCAAAATCATGTGACAACAAAACCAAAATAAAATGGAAAAGTGAAATATAATTTTAATACTAAACATGACCGTAAAAACATATTCGTTAAATTATATGGTATAAATTGATGTAACCATACTACGAAATCAATAAAAAAAGTATGAAGAAATGGAATTCAGAAGTGGAATTATTCCTTATAAATCCCATTAGATTGAACATAGAATAGAGGTAGATTTTATTGGGTTTTCCCTGAACCAATCCCATGTCAAACTCGAGTAATTATGATTTTAGCGAAACCATTTAGGGGAGAAGTTCAAACTCATGAGGATTGCCACAAGATCCATACTAGCAAAACAACCACCCAAAACTACATTCAGAGCTTATCATATGCTTAGGTATTAAGAGGAGTTCATAATTGGTTATGTAAAAATAAATTAGGATTATATCATAATTTAATAAAATATTTATATATATAGATATATCCTCAATTCTTATATTTATGAAAAGTCATTTTCTTAAAATTCACTTTATGCTAAAAAATTATTTTTCATAAATTGGTATTTTATTTCAAGGAACTGGGCTTATTTTGATTAAATAATTAAAAAATATATTAACACTATAATATTTAATAATTTATAATAAATATTGAAGATAATGTACCAAAAGTCATTTTCCCATAGAATAATTTTTTTCTATATTTTATGTTATCAAATAAAATTTACAAATTTTAAGATGAGAATTTTAAAAAAAAATTATGAAATTTTAGATTTATCATGGAAATACTAAACTATGATGCATTCTTTTGAATTATATAAAATATTTTTTTAGGATAATAGTACAAAACACGGTTTTCTGAGAATATCACGTCTTTTATGAAATAACATAGATTTAAGTATAACTTAAAACTTATGAAATAGTTTTCTTAACCAAATATATGTTTTATAAGTAACATTATATATATATATATATATATATAATATTATGTTTTAATTAAAATCCCATATTTTATATTTTAGATCATAAGTAATATTTTGTTAAAAATTATCATTAGCATAGATTTCATGATATTTGGTGTTGACTTTTATCAGTGCTGGAAAAAAAGTACAGATAAAGGGGGACTTTTATCAGAGCTCAAAAAAGTGATAATAAAGTTAAATTTTATCAAAGAAAACAAAAGTTCTAATAAGAGGGTACCATTTTTAAGATCCTTTTTATAGAGCTCATAAAAGTCACCCATTTTTCAACTCTTTTTTAGCACTGAAAAAGTGACTCCTTTATCAGTGCATTTTGTTTAGTGATGATAAAGGTCATAGTGAATAATTTAATTTATATATAAATATTTATATTTGTTAGATAATATTTATATTACAATTAATATATATGTGAATAAAATATATAAATATTATTTATATAACTTTTTAAGAAATGAATCTTTCTTTCATAATTTTATATATATAAAAATATCAAATTTTTTCATCAAAATTTTTAATAGTTTATTTATATTAAAAAAATTAAAAATGTGTACGGTTGTCCTGGTGTGGTGGTGAATTAGAATGGTTGTGTGCCTTGTGTGGCGAATGGATCTCCAATTGCGATGGGGATTGAGAAGGTATCTCTGACCTGAGCGGTGACATTGATAGATAATTGTGGATCTAATTTGGTATCTATTATAGGAAGATATATGGATGAATCCTATGAGTGAATAACTTTATCTTGGTGCCCACTGGTAGCTTTTACGGATTCAATTATTGGTAGGATCCTCAATAAAGTATCATCATCCCACGTTGAAGCTGATCAGGAAGCATTTTTAGACCATCGAACTTTGGGTAAGAACTCACTCATTTGTAGTTTTGTTATTTAAAAATATCAGAAGACATTTAGGAATGATGATCTTGTTCGTAGGATATCTTTTTTTTTAGGTTTTCATATTGGAAGTGTATTTCATTGGTCAAAGTATTATTTCACTATTTTTTTGAGTTTGATAAATATAGGATCCATGTGTGGTCCTATGGTTTGTTATTTTGGATGCTGGTAATTATTTATCATCATTAATGGATGACAGATTTTTATGTTTCAAGAGTCACGAATGTTTTTGTACATGTTTGGATCAGACTGCATGGTCTTAACTAGATTTTATGGAATCCAAAAATCTTGCATGAAATTTTTGCTACCATTGTCATTTTGTATCACCTAGATAAGGATGAAAAACATGTTAGGTATGGCCACTTTGTGAGAATTATGGTTGAAATTGATTTGAGTTCCACTCTTACTCACAATGTGACTCTTACCACTCCCAATAATGACATTCAAATTAGTTTTTTCTATGAAAATTATTCCAAATTCCATAAAAATTTAAAATCTATTGGATATATGTATGAAAAATTAAATAGTAAAGTTAGTGGTTCTTATGGTTTTAAGGGGGATCCTTCATAATACTGTGCTGATAATGATAAGTGAAATTCATCTGGGTTGCATGGACAGTCAGTACCTAAGTATTCTTGGAATAAACCAGTTGAATTTCTGGATAAGTGGTCTCGTAATAAAGGGTATGTAGTGTGCAAAGATATGTTTTTTGTGGGTAATCAGGATTATGTAGGAACTTCCTTGGCTGCTACTATAAGAACCCAGACTTATAACCTTACATAATCTTGAAATAAATGAATAATTCACATTTAGGATCTTTTCAGGTTTAGAGTTTTAGAGATTTAGGCCATAACTATTACATTTCAAAATATTACAAAGTAGACACTTCTACACAGTTTCCATTTTTTTTACAAAACAGAACTCTTGAAAAAAAAGAGTCATGTCTAGTTTCATGTTTACGATAGCATGACTTCTCCTTGATCCCATCCTTTACCCTATTCCACATTATGTACTGTGAAAAACATTTCAAAAACTTGGGATGAGCATAAAAAGCTCAGTAAGGGATACACAAAGAAGTAAAACTGTTAGTTTTTTAAAACAACAAGAAAACCATGAATACTTTAACATAAGTAATAATTTTCACCTTTATGAAGTAGTAAATACTCATCACTGAATAAAGGATCATTACTTACCCTTTTGTAACCAAAATATTACCATAAAACCCATATAAAGAACATGTAACATATAAAGGTAACTTGGGACATAAATGGAATAAGCATACGGTCGACTTCCACACATATCACTAAATGGAATAGCCATACGGACGACTTTCATACCCAATGCATTGGAGGTTATAACGTAACCACTCGTCCTGGTATTCAAAACACCACCCGTTATTTGGTTTATCATGTAACCACCCGTCAAATGTCCACCTACCAATATAAAACCATAACACATACAACAAATATAAAGGAAATAAAACATTTCCACATTTCGATCACAATATATCACTTAAATATATTGACATAAAAAATCCATTTTCAAAACCATTTTCAATACCAAAAATACGTAAAAGAGTATATGGTATTTATTTATTTTTTTAAAACAGTACGGCTTGTTGAGGAAGCCAAAGATCAAATAATACTCGCGGCGGCGGAAAAGGTCGTTGTCACCGCATACGTTAAAAGAAACATTCTATTTGTCATTTAGTAAAACACTTAATAGAAAAAGATTCCCTTTGAATGAAATGAAATGTCAAAGGTTTTTATACAGCGTATAAAAGAAAGTCTTGTATTAGAACAGAATATGCCTCAATGAAAGGAGATTGAGACAAAGTCCCTTACCTCGTGTCCGACTTGACTCGATTGTTCTTTAATATCCTGAATAATAAACTAAAGTTAATTTATACTTGCTTAAGAACCTTTTTCAAGTTTATTATTCCTTTTATATCACTTATTACCATGTTATAAACATTATTTAATCATTTAAGTTAATAACTTTTCTTTTGTCGATATTTGGTACTTGAGTCAAAAATGAACACCTTATATTTACAAGTTGTCCATGTGGTCAATAGTCCATTATATCCAGAATTATATTCATGATTTATATATCATATATATCATATATATCCAGTATATACATGTATTTATAATATTACATAACATTTAGAGGTAAGAAATGAAATGCACCGTTCATGGAGACGGTAAGTTATATGTACGCATGAACGCTACTTTCATTTCTATATCTTATTTTAATGGAAATAAAACATAATTATACATAGGTATATTATAATTCCAGTATAATATCATATATAATATCATTAACACTATCCTTTATACATCCCACATAAGGCATTAACGAGTCACATCACTTTAAGGGGGCGGTAGTCTGCACTTCCTCAAATGAGATTATCGTATTTACCCACTATGGAAACCATAAAGGTTTGATATAATTGGGAAGTTAAGAAGCATAAGGAAATAATAAACATAATATATATCATATATAAATACAGTTCCATCATAATGGCCACCATGAGAGGTGGTAAGATGTAATTGAACAATCATCGTTTCGTGAGGCGTTAGTTTGCCATCCATAGAAACATTATGTTCTTTATCCATTAGATAGAGGTGTGTGTAAGTGTAGTTCGAATCCTTATCATAACAAAATCCTAGTATATTTAGGATACTGGTGTTGTTACAAAATAAATGAATAAAAAAGGGTTTAGGGGTTGTAGAAGTAAAATAAAAGAAAACAATTTAAGAGAAACCATTACCTTTAATTTGGGTAACTCCCTTTGGTTTGAACCAAAGGACTTCTTGAAGTTCCTTATGCCTAAGTTAAGGCTTCTAGGGTGAGGATAGGGATGTAGGGAGCTTAATTTTTTAGAGTTTGGATGAGACAAGTGTCTTTAGAGGTGTGAGGAATTGTTTAGAAGTGGTCACCTTTTATAGGGGAGAGGAGGGGCTCTTTAGGAAAGTGTGAAACTATTTTTTATTATATAATGATATTCGGTTTCTAATGGTCCAAAAATCATTATATTTGAAGATAAGATGACTCATGGTCGAAATAAAATCATCCAATCAGAATTGTACATGTTTGGATAAAATTTTATTCATTATAATCTTATTTATTTAAATCATTTAATAATGAGGTAAATACTGCATCATTATTGTGTCATGAATAATTTAATTTATTTGATGTTTAAAAATTATAAGAAAAATACCATGATATAGGAAATATTTTTAGATTTCCAAAGAATATTTATAGTTGAAAATAGGACTTATATAACACCATATAAAAATTAATTACTAAACAATTTTTGTTAATGTCATTTTTGTATTCACATTAAATTAATTAATCTAAATTGTCATTTTCACTCCCAAGTGGCTCAATGGGGTCCCAAAATAGACCCAAAGATGCCCATGGTCATTAATGACTCAAAAAATAAGGTTATGACAAGTGTTAAGGTAATTTTTAATTATTATAATATTCTTTTTACCTTGAATTACTTTATTTACCTTTAACCGCGGTAAATAAAAGTCAAAAGTTACTATTCACCAAAAATTATTTTCATCTTATTGAACCACATTTTACTTCTTAATAACAACCATGTATGTCGGATTTTCAAAATTCAATTCACAGAAGTGGTAAAATTTCATTTAAATGAAAAAATCTGTTTTTTTAACTACCACTAAGTGGTGTCACTATTCATCAAAAATTGAAGTTTTTCAGAAAAATACAAAATATTCAGCCTAAGCTATATTTGATATTCCGAATTCAAAAATGATGTATATTTTTTCAAATTCAAAACATAGAAGTGGAATTAATTAATTTTAAAATTAATTCCCGTTATCAAAACAAATAGCGTGTTTTTAAGAAACAATAACTATTAAAAGATTGATACTTGTTTATGTCCAATTTCAAAGTGAAATTAATTAAAATGACCAACATTGGATTAAATGGTAAAAATATATTTTAATTTCACTTTAAAACCAACTAAAAAGATATTCTAACCATATAAATAAATTATATTAAAAGGCACTTTTGAATTAAAATACAGTATTTTCACTATTCATTAAAAATGAACTTTATCGGAAAAATAACAAAAAATTACCCAAAGTAAAATTTTGATGTCCCCATTCTAAATAAGGATTTTATTTTGTCATATAGAATGTATTAAAGTGACAAAAACTAGATTTAAAAAGGGTTCTCAATTAAAAGGCGATAAATCGGCCTTTGAATGTAAATTATGCTTAAAATTAGATTCATTCACATTTTAAGCCTTTAAATTTTATTTGATAAATGTAGATACATTTAACAATCATGTATAATCATATTGTAGTTAGTTTCATTCATTCCTGCCAATACAACGGCTAGGAGTTAACTACCATTTAAAATAATAATATTATATTATTAGTGTGCAACGTAAGATTCCAAAGAAACTCGTTGTTGCGTATCGGGTACGCTATCCAACATAGCAAACCTTTTAAACTAAAATTAATATTTAATTCAAAAATATTAATAAGTATAAAAATATATTATTCTTCATTTACTTAGGATGTTACATCCTTCCCCCCTTTTGGAAATTGTATCCTCACAATTTTTATTCACTTATCAAAATAAGTGGGGGTATTTATCCCTCATAGCATTTTCAGATTCCCACGTTGCCTATTCAACCATATGGTTTTTCCAAAAAAACCTTTACCTGGTAAATTACCTTATTCCACAACACCTGCTCTCTACGGTCAAGAATCTGAACTGGTTGTTCTTCATAAGAGAGATTCTCTTCCAACTGAACTACCTCTGGGCTCAAAACATGATATGGATTTGGCATATACTTTCTCAACATCGAAACATGAAAAACATTATGTACCTAGGATAAACTTAGAGGTAAATCCACTCTATAGGAAACTGATCCCACTTTCTCCAAAATTTCATAAGGTCCAATGAACCTCATACTCAACTTTCCCTTCTTACCAAAACGCATCACACTTTTCCATGGAGAAAATTTGAGAAAGACATGATCACCTGCCTCAAAGGAAAGATCCTTCCTTCGGTTATCGGCATAACTTTTCAGTCTGCTCTGAGCTATTCTCATGTGCTTCTGAATCAACTGAACTTTCTCTGCCATCTCTTCTACCAATTCTGGTCCCATCAGCTTCCTTTCACCTACTTCATCCCAAAAAGCTGGAGTTCGACAATGCTTTCCATATAATGCCTCAAATGGAGCCATCTATATACTAGAATGAAAACTATTATTATAAGAAAATTCAACCAAAGAAAGATGTTGGTCCCAACTTCCCTGGTAATCTAGTGAACAAGCACATAGTATATCCTCCAAGGTCTGTATTTTTCGTTCTGACTTCCCATTTGATTGCGGATGCAAAGCTGTACTAAAATTTAACTCAGTACCCAACGACTTCTGAAGGCCTTTCCAAAAGTTAGAAGTGAACCTAGGATCATGATCAGATACAATGGAGAGGGGAAAACCATTTAACCTGACTATCTATTTAACATACAATTGATAAATTTGATCTAGAGACAAAGTATCTCGAATAAGAAGGAAATGATCATATTTAGACAATCGATCAACTATAACCCAGATTGCATTATTACCTCGATATGTCTTTGGTAATCCCACAACGAAGTCCATGGATATAATTTCCCATTTCCACTCTGGAACCGGTAGAGGATGAAGCATTCCTTTTGGTAACTGTCGCTCTACTTTAACCTGCTGACAAGTCAAACACTTCAAAGTAAAATCAACAATATCTCTTTTCATTCCATCTCACCAGTAATACTCCCGAAGATCTCTGTACATCTTAGTAATACCAGGATAAACTGAAAACAAAGAACTATGAGCTTCACATAACAAATCATTCTTAAACTGTGAATCACAAGGTACACATAATCTCTTCCCAAATCTCAAAACACAATCATTATCAATGTTAAATTCAGGAAACTTACCCTTCTGAACCAACTCTACCTTTTTCTGCAACTCACTATCTTCTTTCTGCGCTTGCCTAATTTTGTCTGATAAAGATGATTTCACTGACACCTAAAACAAAACAGAATAATTTCCTGCAACAACAACTTCTATTCCAAAGTTCATCAAATCAATAACCAAAGGATCTCATTCCAAACGTAGCATGGCTAATGAGACATTACTTTTTTGACTCAAAGCATCGGCCACTTTATTTGCTTTTCCCGGATGGTAATGCATCGTGCAATCATAATACTTGATTAATTCCAAACATCTCCTTTGTCTCATGTTCAATTATTTCTGAGTGAATATATACTTCAAACTTTTGTGATCAGTATATATTTCACACTTCACTATATACAAATGATGCCTCCAAATTTTTAAAGCAAAAACAACAGCAGCTAATTCCAAATCATGTGTAGGGTAATTTAACTCATGTGATTTCAACTGACGTGAAGCATAAAAAATTACCTGATCATTTTACATTAGGACACAACCAAGTCCTTTCAACGAAGCATCACTGTAGATAACAAACTCACTATTTTTGGAAGGCATTGCCAAAATTGGAGCATTCACCAATATTCTTTTCAATTCCTGAAAACAATCATCACATTATTTTGTCCAGAAGAACTTAACACCTTTTCGAGTTAACTTAGTCATTTGACTAGATAACCATGCCAAATTTTTAACAAGCCTCTGGTAATAACCTATCAAACCAAGAAAACTATAGATCTCGGTTATATTTGTGGGTCTTGTCCATTCTTCAACAACATTTATTTTAGCAAGACCAATAGTTATGTCATTTTTTGAAACAATGTGACCAAGGAATGAAATTTGTTGTAACCAAAACTCACACTTGCTGAATTTACCATAAAGTTTATTTTCTTTTAAGTTTTTCAAGACAACCCTTAAATGACTTTCATGTTCCTCTTTACTTTTGGAATAAACCAAAATATCATCAATGAACACAACCACAAACTTATCCAAGAACTCATGGAAAATTCTATTCATAAGATCCATGAATACAATAGGTGCATTGGTTAACCCAAAAGGCATAACTACAAATTCATAATGGCCATATCTAGTACAAAACGCGGTCTTCGGAATGTCTGCTTCCTTTACTTTCAACTGATGGTACCCCGACCTCAAATCAATCTTCGAAAAATACTGAGCTCCCTGGAGATGATCAAACAAATCATCGATATGAGGAAAGGGATACTTATTCTTAACAGTGATGTTATTCAATGCTCTATAATCAATGAAAAGTCTCATTGAACCATCTTTCTTTTTAACAAACAAGACCGGATCACCCCATGGTGATGTTCTAGGTCGAATGAAACCTTTATCTAATAACTCCTGCAATTTCTTCTTTAACTCTAAAAGTTCAATTTGAGCCATTCGATAAGGGGGTTTTGAAATTGGCTTAGCATCAGGAACTAAGTCAACAGTAAATTCAACTTCACGATCAGGTATAATACCAGGAAACTCATCAGGAAAAACATCAAGGTACTCGTTTACCACTGGAACATCATTAATATCAACACTTTCTTTATTTTCAATAATATGAGAAAGGTAACATTCATTTCCTTCTTTTACTAGTTTCTAAACTTCTTGATATGTTATCAAAATCATGGGTTCATTCTTGTACACAAACTGTAAATATTTCTGAAATGGAACCTCTTTAGATCTACAGTCAATCTTAGCATGATAAATAGAAATCCAATCCATGCCCAAAATAACATCAAACTCTACTAGAGGTAAAACAATAAGGTTTGCAGGTAGATTCTTTCTGCACACAAAGACAGGAATGTTCTTATGTTTTCTTTTTGTCTCAACATTTCCTCCAGGTGTTTTTACCGTAAGTTCAGTATTCATATCATGAGATGTAATTCCCAATTTACTAGAAAACTTCTCAAAAATGAAAGAGTGTGTAGACCCTGAATCAAACAACACATTGTCATAATCTAAACAAACAAAAAGTGTGCTTGATACTACTTCATTTGATATCCCAACATTTGCTGAAGTAGATGCAAAGGATTTCACCACCCCTTTCTACTTGTATTCTGGCTGCTTTCCCTCAGTTGAGTTCTTTTATGGACACTCGTTTGCATAATGACCCATTTAATTACACTTAAAACATCTTACTGATGGCTTTCCATTCCCTACATGATCATCTTCCTTACAGTTATGAGCAATATGACCAGACTTACCACACCAGAAGCACTTTCCCGACTTTGATAAACATTCTCTGGGATGATTTTTACCATACTTCTCACAAGATGGATATTTAGTTTTCTTACCTCCAGGCTTCTTTGATGAATTATTTCCCTTTTCCTGCCAACTGGACCTCTTATTCTGTTGTTTTTCAAAGAACACAAGATCATCGGCAAACTCCATTTCCACCTTCTCCACACATCGAACAAGTTTCTCATAACTTTTGAACTCATGAGAGGCTAACTCTCTTCTATATCGTGGCTTCAGTCCTGAGAAAAATCGATTTATCTTACTATCAAGATATCAGATGAAATTTGGTGCATAACTTTCCATTCGAGTGAACTTTTATTCATAAACACCCACTGAGTCATCATCCTTCCTCAATTCCAAGAATTTTTTTCCCATCCTAAGACGAACCACCTTAGGAAAATATTTTTCAAGAAATATACCTTTGAATTCATCTCATTCAAGAGAATCAATCTCCTCACTATCCTTGATATTTTTCGCCATTGACCACCACTGATCAGCTTCACCTTCAAAACGGTAAACAACAAGACTAACATTTTGATGTTCTGAACAACCCATGACATCAAAAATCTTTTCCAGTGCTTTAATCCACCCTTCAGCTAGCACAGGGTCAGATGATCCTCTGAATGATGGGGGATGTTTCCTCATGAAATTCTCCACTACTGACATGTTCCTCTATGGCCGATCTCGTACATGGATACCACCACCATTTATAGCCTGATTCAACTGTGCCATCGCTGCAACAAACTGTTCAGTTCCAATTCCAACCATCTCAGGTTGCTGATTTGGAAGGTTGTATTCCTCCTGATGTCGTCCCAACATAGCTGCCATGTTTCCTCTGTAGAAAACCATTCTAAACAAAAATATATCTTAGGTGAAGCAACATGGTAATCTGTAAATTCTATATCATTTCAATATTACCATAAATTACTTTATGGATATTAATTTAATAATACCCTAACTCCTAAAGTTATCTAAACTGACCTCTGATACCAACTATAAGGACCTGGCCTTATAACCTTACATAATCTTGAATTAAATGAATAATTCACATTGAGTATCTTTTCAGGTTTAGAGTTTTAGAGAGTTAGGCCATAACTATTACATTTCAAAATATTACAAGGTAGACACTTCTACACAGTTTCCATTTTTTTTACAAAACAAGAACTCTTGAAAAAAAAGAGTCATGTATAGTTCCATGTTTAAGATAGCATGACTTCTCCTTGATCCCATCCTTTGACCTATACCACATTATGTCCTGTGAAAAAAATTTCAAAAACTTGGGATGATCATAAAAAGCTCAGTAAGGGATACACAAAGAAGTAAAACTGTTAGTTTTTCAAAACAACAAGAAAACCATGAATACTTTAACATAAGTAATACTTTTCACCTTTATGAAGTAGTAAATACTCATCACTGAATAAAGGATCATTACTTACCCTTTTGTAACCAAAATATTACCATAAAACCCATATAATGAACACATAACATATAAAGATAACTTTGGACATAAACATACATAAATGGAATAACCATACGGTCGACTTCCACACATATCACTAAATGGAATAGCCATAAGGCCGACTTCCATACCCAATTCATTGGAGGTTATAACGTAACCACCCATCCTAGTATTCACGGCACCACCCGTCATTTGTTTTATCACATAACCACCCGTCAAAATGTTCAAGTACTAATATAAAACCATAACACATACAACAAATATAAAGGAAAGAAAACATTTCCACATTTCGATCACAATATATCACTTAAATATATTGACATAACAAATACATTTTCAATACCATTTTCAATACCAAAAATACATAAAATATTATATGGTATTTATTTTTTTTTTAACAGTACGTCTTGTTGAGGAATCAAAATATCAAATAATACTCGCGGCGATGGAAAAGGTCATTGTCACCGCTTACGTTAAAAGAAAAATTCTTTTTGTCATTTAGTAAAACACTTAATAGAAAAATATTCCCTTTGAATGAAAAGAAAATTCAAAGGTTTTTATACAGCGTATAAAATAAAGTCTTGTATTAGAACAAAGTATGCCTCAATGAAAGAAGATTGAGACGAAGTCTCTTAACTCGTGTCTGACTTGACTCAATCGTTATTTAATATCATGAATAATAAACTAAAGTTAATTTATACTTGATTAAGAACCTTTTTCAAGTTTATTATTCCTTTTATATCACTTATTACAATGTTATAAACATTATTTAATCATTTAAGTTAATAACTTTCATTTTTTCGATATTTGGTACTTGAGTCAAAAATGAACACCTTATATTTACAAGTTATCCCTGTGGTCAATAGTCCATTATATCTAGAATTATAGTCATGATTTAGATATCATAAATATCATATATATCCAGTATATACATGTATTTATAATATTACATAACATTTATAGGTAAGAAATTAAATGCACCCTTCATGGAGACGGTAATCCGTACGTACGCATGAACGCTACTTTCATTTATATTTCTTATTTTAATGGAAATAAAAAATAATGATACATAGGTATATTATAATTCCAGTATGATATCATATATAATATCATTAACACTATCTTTATACATCCCACATAAGGCATTAACAAGTCACATCACTTTAAGGGGGCGGTAGTCCGCACTTCCTCAAATGAGATTATCGTATTTACCAACTATGGAAACCATAAAGGCTTGATATAATTGGGAATTTCAGAAGCATAAGAAAATCATAAACATAATATATATTATATATAAATATAGTTCCATCATAATGGACACCATGAGATGCGGTAAGATGTAATTGAAAAATCATCATTTCATGAGGCGTTAGTTTGACATCCACAGAAACATTACGTTCTTCATCCATTAGATGGAGGTGTGTGTAAGTGTAGTTTGAATACTTCTCATAAAAACATCCAAGTATATTGAGTATACTGGTTTTGTTAAAAAATAAAGTAATAAAAAATAGTTTAGGGGTTGGAGAAGTAAAATAAAAAGAAAAGAATTTAAGAGAAACTGTTACCTTTAAATTGGGTAACTCCCTTTGGTTTGAACCAAAGGACTACTTGAAGTGCCTTTTACCTAAGGTAAGTCTTATAGGGGGGATAGAGATGGAGGTAGATTAATTGGGAAGAGTTTGGATGAGCCAAATGGCTTGAGAGGTGTGAGGAATTGGTTAGATGCGGTCTGCTTTTATAGGGGAGAGGAGGGGCTCTTTAGGAAAGTGTGAAACTATTGTTTTATTATATAATGATATTCGGTTTCTAATGGTCCAAAAATCATTATATTCGAAGATAAGATGACTCATGGTCGAAATAAAATCATCCAATCAGAATTGGACATGTTTTGGATAATATTTTAATCATTATAATCTTATTTATTTAAATCATTTATTAATGAGGTAAATACTGCATCATTATTATGTCATGAATAATTTAATTTATTTGATGTATAAAAATTATAAAACAAATACTATGATATATGAAATATTTTTATCTTTCCAAAGAATATTTATAGTCGAAAATAGGACTTATATAACACCATATAAAAATTAATTACTAAACGATTCTTGTTAATGTCAATTTTGTCTTCACATTAAATTAATTAATCTAAATGGTCATTTTCACTCCCAAGTGGCTCAATGGGGTCCCAAAATCGACCCAAAGATGCCCATGGTCGTTAATGACTCAACCAATAAGGTTAGGACAAGTGTTAAGGTAATTTTGAATTATTATAATACTCTTTTTACCTTGAATTACTTTATTTACCTTTAACCGCGGTAAATAAAAGTCAAAAGTTACTATTCACCAAAAATTATTTTCATCTTATTGAACCACATTTTACTTCTTAATAACAACCGTGTATTTTGGATTTTCAGAATTCAATTCACAGAAGTGGTAAAATTTCATTTAAATGAAAAAGTCATTTTTTTAACTACCACTAAGTGGTGTCACTATTCATTAAAAATTGAAGTTTTTCAGAAAAATACCAAAAATTCAGCCTAAGATATATTTGATATTCCGAATTCAAAAATGATGTCTATTTTTCCAAATTCAAAACATAGAAGTTTAATTAATTAATTTTAAAATTAATTCTCGTTATCAAAACAAATAGCATGTTTTTAAGAAACAATAACTATCAAAAGATTGATACTTGTTTATGTGCAATTTAAAAGTGAAATTAATTCCAATGACCAACATTGGATTAAATGGTAAAAATATAGTTTAATTTAACTTTAAAACCAACTAAAAATATAATCTAACCATATAAATAAATTATATTAAAAGGCACTTTTGAATTAAAATACAGTATTTTTCACTATTCATTAAAAAATGAACTTTATCATACAAATACCAAAAAATTACCCAAAGTAAAATTTTGATGTCCACATTCTAAAGAAGTATTTTATTTGGTCATATAGAATGTATTAAAGTCACCAAAACTAGATTTAAAAAGGGTTCTCCATTAAAAGGCGATAAATCGGCCTTTTAATGTAAATTATGCTTAAAATTAGATTCATTCACATTATAAGCCTCGAACTTGTATTTGATAAATGTAAATACATTTAAAAATCATGTATAATCATATTGTATTAAGTTTCATTCATTCTCTCCAATAAAACGGCTAGGAGTTAACTACCATTTAAAATAATAATATTGTATTATTAGTGTGCAACGTAAGATTCCAAAGAAACCTGTTGTTGCGTATCGGGTATGCTATAGAACATAGCAACCCTTTTAAAGTAAAATTAATATTTAATTCAAAAATATTAATAAGTATAAAAATATATTATTCTTCATTTACTTGGTATGTTACAGCTACTCCCATTCCTGAGCTCAATGATATGAATGTTTATTATGGGAATTCTATTAGAGATGAGGAACTGAAATGAAGATGCAGTGATCTTACATCTAATCCTAGAAAGTAGGTTCAAAATTTTAATTTGATTATCACAAATTCTAGTGATTAGGATGGAATGAATAATGGGGAGGTTGTTTAACCTATTTATGAGGCTGTTGGTGTTGTTTTTGGGTGTTATTCACCAAATGATGAGAAAGGATGTATTGTGCAGCCCCTTGGTGTTGATTTTTCATGACATGTTTTATAACATGATATAACTGGGCAATCTGATTTTTAGAAACATGTTGATTATCTTCATGAAATCCATAATGCCTTCAGATCTTCGAGGATATCTAGAAAATAGAGAAATGTTTCAGATGAAGGAAGTGATAAGAAAAAAGTTGATGGTTCTGCTGGATACCACTCATCTCTAATTGATAGGAAACAACGATCAAATTTATTTCAAGGATGTTTTTTTACATGGAAAGGGAAAGATGTTCATTAGTGATGGTGTTACTCCAGTTCCTTCAAAAATAAGGTCATGGAAGGATTATTCCAGTTTTCCTAGGTATGTGTCCACCTGGCCATCTTCCAAGGCATCAAATATCCATCTTACTATGGAGTAGGAAAGTTCTATAGAGAGGATTCTTGATATCCTCAATCAAAGAAATTCACCATCAGAGTAGGAAACTGTTGATGAGGATGATGATTTTGGTTTTGATTTTGGGAATGATCTGGAATTTATTTATCTTGAGATTTATTTTATGGATGAGGTATTATCTCTTTTTTTGACTAAAAATTAATTTTTATTATCAAAAAACATTTTAGGGAAAGTGATAAACCACTTTGTCCAACATTATAACCAAAAAATAACCATAACAAAGAAAAACCTAAAAATTGGAGCTGCCCCTCCCCAGCAATTGAACCAAGATGATAAGCCTTCACCAAAGCATGTCATTTGGCTAGTTATGCCATGCATAAGAGCACGGGAACAGAACTGATGTCGTAGTTATACCCTCTCAATCATTCCAATCCAAATGACATGAACCAATGGAGACTTCCTACTCTGATCCCCATCTGAAGAAGCTCCAAAAACCACTACAAAAACTAACATAGAAATGGTCCAAGAGAATATAGATCTAATAAGAAAACCTCTCAAAACAACCCACTAAAACATCAACTAAAAAAAATCATTAAAAATTAACTAAAGATTACCAGAATCTGTTTACCTAAACAATTTCCATGATAAATAAGAAACTTGAGTACCCGGAACCTCCATCATTCGCTTTTCAAAATCAAAAGCCAGTTGATCCCAAGACTGAATGTACTCCTAGATGTTAATCTTCCCTTTATTAAACCCCCCCACCCCCCCAGAATTAGATAATGTTTTTAAATCCATGAGTATTTCTCATCATTAAGAGTCACCCTTAGTGACCTCCCCATCATTTTAGAAGCCTCCTCTTCAGTTGTATTGATAAGTAGAAAATGCTCAATCACTTCTTATTTGGAGCTTAAAAGTAAATCCAAAGTTTGAATTCCTTGGTCCTCTAGTCTCTGGTTGCTAAAAATTTCATTGGTCATCTTCTTGTTGTTTTACTTTTTCGAAAACCGAGTCTCCATAGGAGGTGGTAAGGATGATTAATCCTTCCTCCCCTTCATCCTCTTAAGACTCTGATTACTCTTTGGACTTAAAGCTCCATCTGTCGAGAGCTCGGGTTCATTTTCATTGGTATCATTCATGGAGACCCCATCATCATAAACCGGGATAGATTGATCCAAACTCAAACTAACCTCAAAAAGGCCTTCAAATTTGTTACTCAAGTGGATAGGAGTCCAGCTCAAATAATCTGAACCCCTTGGATTCCCAGTTCTGGTTAAATTAACTACATCAGTAGCAACCTTTTACCACCCCTTATACACCTCACCACTGTCTAACCATAACACTTAGGTGCAAGGAGAAATAGAGGAAACCTCCACCCCGCTAACCAACTGCACCATAACCAAAGTACTCCTAGTCAACTGGTTATCCATTTGAGTAGCCTCATATGGGACCATACCATCATCCTTTAGCTCACTAATGGAAGGTCCATCCAGATCCTACTTCAGCCTATGGAACACCTCAGACACCTGCGGGTTAACCTGAGATATTGAGGCCTTATTCACCCAATATTTTCCAGAAATACCCTCAAGAGACACATTGCATTCCACTAGAGTACTATCGAGTTTCTCTTCCTCCACCGTTTGTAACAGCTGAGTTCCCTGACCTCCCCCCACTTTACCCATTGTTTACTGACTCGAGACATCCTCCTCACATTCCTCTGGAACCTTACCCCTACCACCATCCTCCATCCTTCCCCTGGGATGGATTCCCCGACAATAACCCTCCATCGATTGGCCCGGTCACTTGCACACCGAGCAGACTTCATTACCAATTCTCCTACCCCTCCGCATTATAGACCCCCGACATCAAGCATCTAATGAGTACCCAAACGCTTGCAGGTAGAACATAAATAAGTCCAGTTTTCATAAATCACACACTGCTTACACCTATATTCCTCACCGATTGAAATGCAGACATACTCAAAAGGAATTCGGGATATGTCCAATTCCACACAAACCTGTGGGTTGAGAGGGTGAGAAACCGCCTTAGTACGACTATCGGTACATAGAAATATATCGACCAGATTACTAATCATCCTAATAATGGATGGGTTTAGAAATGGAAAATGAAGATTTGGAAGACTTATCCAAACCACAGCAGAAGGAGGATCCCACTTCATGTGGAATTAGAAATACCAATGAAATAGATAGAATTGAAAACCATAAACACTATGGGGGTTCTCGACTATGCTCTGATGAGGTCCTCCTCAGAAGAAAATCGGATCATGATATGCTGGTTGTCGAGCAAACCCATTGTCACCCTCTCATGAAGATCCCAAGAGTCGAAGACGAACCTATCGAATGAATCAATTGAAGGTCTCCTCTGTCTAAACTGATCCACCAGTGTGAGGTTCAAGATTGCGGTGGTTTCCACAAAATTTGAAGAAAAAATCTAGATATTGGGGAGACTGTCGACGAGATCTGCAACCTTGGGACGTAGAGAAGATTTTGGGAAGGGAGAAAGATAGTCAAGGTTAGGGAAGGGGCGGAAACAAGGTCATTCTCTCCTATTGGATGCCGAAGGTCCCTCATCTTTTGGGGGAGGAGGGACAGGAATTGTAACTGTCGTCATCACTGATGAGAGGTGGAGAACATTATCCTAGGGTTTGCGCTCGTATCTTTTTTTACTCCATATATTTTCTTAATTTTTTTTATTTTTGTTTCTTCTTTGCTAAATGGTCAGGAGATTTGGCTTGTAGATGGACCTTTATCATTAAATATATTCATAATTATATATAAAATATTATAAATATATTTACATAATTGTAGATAAATAATTACATATTTAAATAATTATAAAATTATAATAAATATATTTTTATATTTATAATTATATATATTTAAACATTAATAATTATATATAATTATATAAATATAATTATAACTATTTTAAAATATTTATAAATATATTTATCTAATTATAAATAAATATATTTCTTATATTTATAATTATATTTATTTATTTACTAATAAATATATATAATTATATAGATATATTTATAAAAATATAAAAATATTTATAAAAACATTTATTTATAATTATATTTATAAATATATATCTATAATTATATTTATAAATACATATTTAAAATTATTTTAATATATTTCTAATTATATAAATATTTATTTTTAATTATATAAATTAATTTTTATTTTTATTTATATTTATTTATATTTATTTTAAATTATATACATTTTAAATTTTAAATTTTGTTAATTATATTATAAAATATTTATCAACATTGATAAAGTGAAATTTTATCAATGTTTATTATTTTAGAATTGATAAAACCCTTGTTTATTAATGCATTTTTAGAAGCATTGATAAAACCCTTTTTCAAATTATAAATCTAACCCTAACTGAACTAATTCTCTCACATCATCCATACTCTCACAGAACTGAAAACTCACTATCGTCACTCTCCATCTCTTGTCCTCACGCAATCTCGCTTACCGCCATTCTCCCTCACCATCACTCTCATCATCGTCATGCACTCACTCTTACTCTCCCTCATCACCAAGATCCCCCACTACCGCTCTCACTCTTTCACTGTCGCATGCTCTCCCTCACCACCACTCCCTCTCACCACCATCATCCCTCACCATCGTGTGCCTCACCGTCATGTGCCCACCCTTACCGCTACTCTCCCTTGGCATTGTGTACTCTCCCTCACTCTCCCTCAGATGAATCGAAACTTTCAAATCTCATAGTATGTGAAATATAATCTTCCACACGAGCTTTCATCGTTTTTTAGTTCTTCTTTGAGTGTTTTTAATTTTCTAAAAGGATTTGAATGACCCATCACCTCCCTCTCATACCTGTTATAACACCCCCATCACACACTACTTGGCTATCACCTGGTTCACCTTAGAATTTGGAATGAGCCTAATAGTTTGGGTGACTGATAATTATCATACATCTCATTTCACCACCAACAAGTGTTGGCTTTCCAAACATTCCCACTCCTTCCATCCTGAGGTAATTTTAGAGTGAGAGATAGGATCGAACATCAAACAGAAGATAGAATAATTCAAGTTCCATGTATCCTTCCTTCTCTCATGGATTAAAATCAAACAATTCTTCCAATCTACTTCCATTAATAGACAAAATAACCCCAATCCTTTATATTTTCATTGTTGTGAATAGCTTATGATCCCACTGGGAACTCATCATTTCATATTTTTCTTTATTTTTATCACCATTATCTTTACCAATGGAGAACTCATCATCATAAACTTATTAAATCAATAACCTTATATCTAATTTACATAATGTTTAAACATTAGTATCATAATCACAACATTCCTCAACATCTAATATAGATAATAAATGTATGTTTTTTAGTTTTTAGAAATTTTTATCCATTCTCTATGAGGGAAATTTTATGATTTTGAACTTTTTAATTTTCTTCTTATGTGAACTTCTTGTTAAATCATACTCATTTTCACTTTCAATTTCTTTATAAAGTGGAAAATATGTAGTAACAGGTTCAATATATCCATATTTAAATCACTTTAATGGAATTTTATATTAGTAATTTCCTTTTCCATTTTTAAAAATTCATAAAATATGTGTTAAAAAATTAAGGGAATTATTTTATATATATTTATAAATTTTTCGTTGATAAAATTTGAAGCTTCATCCCAGTTATGTGAATTGTTTAAATTTGAATCATTTATGAAACCCCAGTTAGAATGTTTTTCAATTTTTCCAATATATTGAGAACCCTAACTAGAGACTTCCAGTTCTTTAGATTAAAATTCAAGAGTTTCTTAAAATTTTGGGTTCTCAAGACTATGTGATTAGGCCCTATCAAAATTTTCATTATTTGAAAAAAGTTCAAATTCATATCCCATGCATCCTTTCACTGAAACACCACCTATCCTACCATGTACCAAGTGGATAAATAAATAAAAATAAACTCTTTCTTCTTGTTGTACACCCACCTAAAAAAGTTACATAAATTGTCCCTAAACTTGATGTTTTTTAATAGATTAAAATTTAATTATATTTTATGTAGCATTATAGATATGACACATTATTTTTTTCAATGATTTCCACCACTAAAAAAAATTAATATTGGTCCTTACACTCTTATTATATTAGAATAATGACTTCATATAGCTTAAATGATTCTTTAAGAATGATCATTTATGGGTTCCAATATTAGAAATTCTATGTATTTATTTATTTTGTTAAATATTAATATTATTGATTTAAATAAAATGGATATGAATCAGAATTTGATGGATGTTAATCATATAACAAAAGAGTATAGGGATGGTGTGAACTTTTTCACTAATTTTTTAAAATATAATGCATATGACACTTCTCTATTTTTTTATGTGTTTAAGTTGTTTTTATTCAATACTGATTAGTCCATATGAGTTGGAAGAACACTTAATCTATCACAAAATAGATCAAAGTTATAAATGTTGGACTAAAGATGGGGAAAAACTGAATATATGCAATAACTCATATAAGACTGTGTTTTATGGATCATTTGATATGATTAAAAGTATCAACAATGATGGAGACCATATTGTGGATATGATTATAGGTGTGAATGATAATGAAGATTGTATTGAGTAAATGAAAATGATATTTGATGATGAAGTTTATGATTTTATAAAATTGTTTGAGAAGGTAAATTGTTGTTAAAAGATACCACTTTATGCTTTTTGTAGTAAATATATATAATTTTCATTTATATTTATGCTATATAATTAAAAATATAGAATCATATGGATTGACGCCAGTTCTATTGAACTACTTTCTCTCTTAAATGATATGATACCAGAAGATAATGATATTCCTTTCTGAATATATTATGTTTAATGAATGTTACTTTCAATGGGTATAATCACTAATAGAATACATTCCTATACAAATGAATGTATACTATTTTTCAAGGATCTAAAATAAATTAAAAAATTCCCAATGTTTGGTGATTCTTGGTAAAAAAAAGAAGAATAACATACTAAAAAAGTTGTATGGTACTTTCCAATCATCTTAAGGTTTAGGTTTCTATATGAAAGTGAGGAGACTATAATTCAATTGAATGAAACACAGATATAATAAATAACTTTTGAAACTTCACCAATTAGAAAAATCTTATCATTGGAATAAAATTGATCACAAGTATATAGAATTTGGAAATGAGCCAAAAATCATTCATCCTGGGATATCTACAGACAGAGTGAATCCTTTCAGTTTTCAATGTAGTACTCATAGTACATGTCCAATTCTATTGGTAAATTATAAATTTACATTGTGGATATGCATGAAACAGAAATAAATTATGTTATATATCCTTATATAATGACCAAAACAACTGTGTAATGATATTTATGTTTATTTGGATCCATTAATAGAATATTTGAAATTATTGCAGGATTCAAGTGTTAGGTTGCATGATATTTATAAAAATGAATATTTTATGTTGAGATCCATGTTTTACGATATATGAAGATTTTGAAAGGGTATTTAAAAAATTTAAGTCATTCAGAATGTTGTATTATGGAGTGATATGTTTTTGAAGAAGATGTTGAATGTTGTACTGACTACCTGTCTGATGTGGAAAGCATTGGTCTATTAAAATCTCATCACACTGGGTGGAATGTGGGTGATAGAATTTTTAAAATACATGTTATAAAAATTATTATTATAGATCTAGAGTAGGTTTTCCTTTATATTTTTCAAAAAAAATTATAGGTTTCACCATATATTAAAACTGATAAAGTAATTCTTAGTAATTTAAATCCATCAAGGGATGAAATTTGGATATAAAATACACAAAATAAAAAAAATATGGATGGTTTCAAGACCATGCTTTTAAGGAGTCAACAACATAACCATATTCAATTTTAGAACAACTTCAATGGCTATCCAAAGGACTAAGTGTTCATGATTTATCTTATAATTGTTATGTAATTAATGGTTATAAATTCTATACAAAAGAACATAATGAATGAAGTACCATGAAAAATAGTGGAATTACACTTTTGGGTTAAAGTGATGAATGTATCATATACCATGGAACAAAATAAAATTTATGTGAATATTCCATACTTTTTCTTCATCAATAAAATATGGGATTTGTATTATACAATATTCCAAGTGCCAATTTTTCAATGCATATGGGTTGATAATAGTACTACAGTTAAAATAGATAAATTTGGGTTCTTGAAAGTGGATTTCAGTAAGGAATGGTACAAAGATGAACCATTTATAATGGAATCACAGTCAGTACAAGTATTCTATGTTCCAAATCATGAAAACTAAAAGTGGTCAATTTTTTTGTTATCAACCAAAACCTCTAAAGGTTTAGATGTCAGTTCAATTGAGGATAAACCATTAAATGGGATGTCACAATAATTTCATAGTTTTCATGATATAGAAGGTGTATTCTATTTCATAGGGGAACACAATGAGGGGTTTTGGATAGTCAATAGAGGGGTTGAATACCTTCAAGATTTTTTTAAAAAATAGAGTTCAATAATGAGGTTATTTTATTTCTATAATATGCATTATGTTACCTCATATTATTATCTACTCATTACTGCATTTACATAATCTAAATTAAATGGTCAACCAATTTTGTAGATAATGACTTATAGACATGCTGATGCTTCCAATCCTGATGAAAAACAGATTATCAACATGTTGATGCTCCCAATGCATAGGAACAAAAATATTTTTTAAATACCAATGATACTAATCTGGAGAAATAAAATATTGACAATAATGAAGTTGAGGAAATTATAGATGTTGAATGACCTATATACTAGAAAAAAAGGATCATTTTATTGTTAAGAGGTTATGAAGAATTATTTAGGTGAGAAACAAAGCCATAAAATTTGATGTTGGACAGAATACATAAATTCAGCCTATTAACAACAATAAGGTAATGTTTAGTAGTTACATTGGGATTGCCACTCAAATGTGCATTCCTATT
Source organism: Viscum album (assembly GCA_963277665.1). Classification (NCBI taxonomy): domain Eukaryota; kingdom Viridiplantae; phylum Streptophyta; class Magnoliopsida; order Santalales; family Viscaceae; genus Viscum; species Viscum album. Next base: position 599,957,841 of record OY728155.1, on the reverse strand, counting down.
GATGTAGATTTGTGGAACAATTCTATTCCCAAACTTATAGTACTAATTTTAGAAGGGATTATGGTAACATTATGATATACATTATTTAACTACAAAACAAAATAATGAAATTTTGATTTACTATTCATTATCCCATAAAATATAAATTTATAGTAGATGAATCCAAAATTAAATTTATATTAATGGTCACTGGAAAGGCTCATAGAGGATTTGTGACAATTATTAAGAAGTATCATCTCAAATATGTTAACGGGAAAATAATTTCACACCCACTATATATTTGTGCACACGTGATAAATAAACAAGCATGAGATTTATTTATTGTTCATCATGAGGAGACAACTTTTTAGGTACATTGTAACTATAAATAAATTTCTTGAAAATATGTTCATCAATCACTTTAATTAAGAATTTTTAGTTTATGAAATAGAAACCGAGAGATGAAAATAAGAAATGTGTATAAAAACCAATGTACCCCGACCATAAAGAAAGGATGGGGTACGTTTCACTTGAAAAAATGGTACGTATTTTAAATCTATTGTAAAAAATATATATGGCATGGAAGAACAATATAACTCCATTCCTTTGTTTTTATGAAAATTGATGATTTGAAATCTAAAGACACTTCCATACCATGTTACCTGCTATGGAAAAATGAATGTGTAAATAAATATGGGATAATAATATATTGAAATGAAAAAAAATATGGTAAACATGTGTAAATATGACATAATAAAAAATTACATTAAATTGGTATTACATAACAATGATTAATTATTTTCCTATATTTTATCTCACTGAGAAATAAGAATCATCATCAGATATACCCAATAAAAAGCTACTATTAGTGGACTTGAAGCGGCAATAAAAGTATGGTCGTGTCAGAGCTATCAATTTTGGGTGACACCCATAACATATTTTGAGAAAATAAATGAATAGGGGATAAAGATAAAAAAATTAAGATATACAGGCATGATTAGATTCTCTAGGAGAAAAAATTAACAATCAGTCAGAGTTGATAGAAAATGTTGTGGTATGGAATCAAATAGAAGGAACAACACAAAAACAACCACTATGTGAAGATCACAACCTCACCCCCCCCCCCCCCCAGTATCATTGAGGAGAGTCAGTCCCCACAATAGGATATCTTAGAAGAGGTGATCAATATTTTCATAATTATTTCTGTGAAATATGAATCTGATAGACATTGATACATTTCTTGTACTGATATTCTATAAGGTTAAAATGATTGTAATTTATTTCTATAAAAAACCCACCCATTTCCTTATTTTAAGTTGTATCATGTGCAATATCCAAGGAGATATTTGATAGAATAAATTATTGGACTACTAATGTTGACCCATCATATCCCATATACATTAGTTTTTAATCATATAAAATAACATTCGTACATAATTGCTGATCTTTTTTAGTGTTTTTATCATGTTTTTTTTTCAATCCTATGTTTTTAGTAGTTAATTTCTTTAAATATGGCTCGTGGACAATTTTTACTGAAATTTTCCTAAGTACGGAAAATTGTATGCATGAAGATTTAGGTTATGTTGTGAAAATTGATTCATCAATGAATCCCTTTCATAAAAGAAATAGATATGTTAAATAACCACAAAATAGAATTTACTACTTGAGGAATCACTTATATGATCATTCGAATATATAAAACCATTATGTGGAGTAATCAGATACATGAGTAATCACATATGTGATCATTTGGATACATAAAATAGTTATGTGGAGTAATCAGTTACATGAATTTATTATATGCATAAAATGGATACATCATATCAATTGGCTATGTTAGATTTAGATATATGAGTGAAAGTCATATGTGATTCAATTTGGATACACAAAGTAAAATTAGCTACATGGATTCAAACATGTGATTTAGATATGTGGATTCAATTATGAATATCAGTTATGTCATGCTACAAGTTGGTATATATTATCGTTGAAGAACTTGAGTGAGCGTTTTTAATTCCATTGTACCACCCTTAAATTCTCAATTTCCTATTTATGATAAAATAAAATATTATAATATCCATGTACTGAGATAGAATATAAGGATGATATATTTTATTTTTCTCTACTGTGTTTGAGGTATTTTCATGGAAAATGGGAATCTCATTGATCCTTGATTCTACAAAACATGTTATGTGTGTTTAAATAATAGTTATAGTATGTATTTCAAAAATTTATGTGTGAGCGTAGATTTTTTTCATGATAAGTGAAGTGAAGAGGAGAATATAGAGAACTCATTATGAATGCTCTCAAAAAACAACACTTTATTTTTTCTATGAAACGATGAATAAATATCCTTTCATTAGATGTTCATATTAATAATTCTTGCTGAGTTTGGAAGAATCTACATGGGATTATTATTCTTAATATCATTTCTCTTGGATTATTTATTTTTTATTTACAATGTTTCTTACATATTTCAGCTAAAAACTATAAAAACTTTTCTTTATTGTATTTCATTATAAAGGGTAATGACAAAAATTACCTTTTAAGGATATTTTTTGTTAATCCTTTCTTCATCCAGATTTAAATCTCATGTTCTTATACCAAGTGTTGACTAATTTCACTCATCTATGAAATCCCTATAAAATGGATTAAAATTCCCTAGAAAAAGGAATGTTCTAGTGAAAATCATCACACTCGTGGAGAAGAGTGGTAGTGGAGTAGATTAGGGGACTTCTATTCCTAGAACCACTATAAATATCTTTGTATCCATTTCTATTATTTATGATTTTATTTATATTGAAAGTCATTTTAAAGAAAAATATATAAATTTTTCATACAAAATCTAGGGTAGTTTTTTTAAGTAATGAAAATTTTAACAAACTCCTCTTGAGTCTTAATGTGATTAGACTCTAAAAACATTTGGTATCAGATGTAGTGATTCCTAATTTATCGTCTATTAGAGTTAAAATCTAAAGATATATTGAATAATGGATTATATGAATGAAAATAGAGAATTAATATATATGGTTAGATCTCATTATTTTAATGGTGTGGATTATGGCGATTGGAGGACACACATGATCATATATCTAAATAACATTTCTCTGAATGTTTATATAAAATCTATGAAGCCTTATGAAATTCCAAAGATAGAAATAGAATCTTGGGATGCTAAAACTGATGTAAACAAGGATATAAATTATAAATATATAAATTATATAATCTATGGATTAGGTATGAATGAGTTAAACTATAATTCCCTGACCCTAGTTACCCAAAGTTGGTGCATTATTATAAAAACATTGGCATGATCACAAGGGATAAAATCCCAAAAGACCGATCAGTTTAGTATCCTTGGAAGTACTAGATACATACATAAGTTTTACATTACATTATGAAATTAAAAACAACACCATTGTGTATCCTTTGAACAAATTTATATCCCTTATATTATCCCTGCAGGTTAGTCATAATATACTTCTTCGCATCTAGGGAAAAATAAAACATAGAAAGGGGTGAGCTCAGATACTCAGTAAGGATAAAAATATAGAAAAAACTATCATAAATAAGAATAAACATTTAAGGAAATGTATAAGACTAAAAAAAGCCTTTTAAACTTAAACTTCATCATAATATGGAAAAGATAAATCAAATATTTCCATTTACTTATTCATATGGATATTCTACTAGTTGAATGATCACATGTAATATCAATATCTAATTTCATAATGATGGAATGCATAATGCTGGAAATCATAACCACATAGTCAAGGACTTGTGTCAAGACTACAAATAAGATTTTGTCAAGGCCTTATTCCAAGACACTTGTTTATCTTATGAGACTTACCAATGCATTGAGGAGCTATAGCGGGCTCCACCCGTCGCTTACTAAGTCCAATGCATTCCTCATATGAAAAGGTTAAAACATAATATAAACATTTGTATTAAAAATAGTATATGAAATGTTAATACTTTAACCATAAACCATGAATGGTATAAAAATAACACATCCACAGTCAAACATATCACAAAACCTTCAATACAATATGGAATATTGTATCATAATAAATCAACTTCAAACAAGTGTAAAATCCATCAACGGATGTTGACATAGATGAAATCAAAAATATTTGAGGGAAATATCTCTTTCTATTTTGAAATCATTTAAAAGTAAAGTAATTATAAAAGAAAAATTTATTTTGAAAATATTATTATAAGGTTATCAGGTAATCTTAGAAGGTTTTATAACAGTGGAAAATAGCCACACCCACCGTATAAGTTAAAAAACATTCTTACCTTAATTTATCGAAAAAGACATAAAGTACCTTGTTTGGAAAATGATAGAAATATTCCTTTAAAAACATTTTATAAAAAGTAAAAAAAAAAATTATAAATGAATTTAACCAATATTATAGGAAATAGTAAAAAAAATTAAATACATTTTTAAGAAACACGGATGTGGATGATAAAGAAGTCCTAGTAGATACTTTTGTAAAAACAACCTCGGATAATAAAGAGATTGTAAAATTAACCCTTACCTTGTACTTTACATAGTCAAGGGTACTTTAACCTCATGTATAATAGTTAAATCATTTTTATTAAATTATAAAAGAACCACATACATAAATATGATATCATATATGATCTTCTAATATTTCTTTGTTAATAATATTTCAGAAGTATCATTTTTTCGGGTGTTAACTAATTCTTTTTCCTTTATATACTTTGTTACATAAGTAATGTTTGTTATGTATAAGATGTATTTGATTCATATAAAAAATATATTAAGTTATTAAACATTATTTTTAATCATAAAATAAAAATTATTCTTGAATGGTTATGATGGGGGATGAATCTCATCACGTTCGTGGAGACGGTAATCTGTACGTACGCACGAGCAATAATATCATTCTATTGATGGTGAAATCGTATGTAATTGGATGGAATATCATATATAAAGAATCATTAACATGTTATATTTATTATTTACATTCGTTATACTCATTATTATACTCATCCAAATAATGAAGTGTTGAATAACAAATCAAGACGTGGAGACGGTAAGCCATATGTACACACCTATGGTGACTTGTCATTCATAGGATAGATAGAATAATGAATATTGTTTTACCGTATTTATAATAACATCATGGTTTTTATAAGGTACTAGAGTTATTATTTTTGTATGGAAAAAATAAATAAAGAGGAAGTGTAATAAGAAAAGAACTTTGAAAGAGGTGGTGAAATTATTACCTCTTCTTTAGGTGCTTCATTTTGATTTGTTCAAAAGGGATCCATAGGTTGTCTTTATGATCAAAGTAAGGCCTATAGGTTGAAGTGAGGGTAATTAGGAGTATATCTGAGAATATTTTGGCCAATCCAAATGGATTTGGAGGTGTAAAATTAAGATAAGGGGAATTACCATTTTATAAGAGATGTGAGGGTCACTTTAGGAAAAGCTTGAAATATTATTTTATTATAAAAACATTTTTGGTTTATAATGGCTCCAAAAGGATTTACTTCTAGGATAATGTGGGGCTCGGTCAAAAAAATCTCAACCAATAGGTTTTATACAGGTTTTGATCACCATATTAACCTTATCTTTTAGATTTAACTCTTATTTAAATAGTTTAACTTTTACCGTGTATTCTTGTATTATTATAATAAATGGTTAATAAACTTACTATAAAAATACAAGAGAACCAAAATTGGTCATTACTGACATATATTACCTTATATAATCCCTTTTTTCAAACCTTAAATTTTTAGGAATATTATATCAATTAATAATATAGTATGTTTTTTAAAAACTCATTTATGTCAATTTTGACACTATTTAGTATTTGGTTTTTGCGAAAGTCAAAAAAATGTGATTACATCGAACAAAATAAATCTCAATCAATCTTAACATGTCATATTAATCGAGAAAATTATTGAAATTCATCAAAAGTCTCAATTTACATTTATTTGGATATTTATAATATCAATTATTTTAATCATTCATTAATAAGGTAATTTCTGCATCATCATTGTGTCATAAATCAATTTAATTATTTAATGTCTAAAGATTATAAATAAAATACCATTATGTAGGAAATCCTTTTAGATTTATAATGAATATTTATAGTCTAATTTATCTTATGTATAACCCTATATTAAAAAATGTTTTATTTATAAAAATTTGAATTTAACACTTTTAACTCTTCTTTAAATAAAATAATAATAAATGTCCTAATATAATCCAAGTGGATCAAATAAGATCATATTTTATTCCTAAGGTTGATTTTGGTCGAAATACACTTATCCAATAGAATTAGGACATGTGTTAGGGTAATTATAATATCATTTTTACATTTAATTACCCTATTTACTTTTAAATGCGGTAAATAAAATTCAAAAGTTAGTATTCACCAAAAATTATTTTCATCCTATTGAACCAAATTTTACTTACTGATGTAAATTTTGTCTCTCATATTTTTGAAATTCAATTCACAGAAGCGGTAAAATTACATTTTATGCAAATTTTCAAATGTGTCTAGAAGCTGGGTAAAAAGACGTTAAAAAGTTCAATAAAATTTTATACATATAATCTTATTATAAAATGAATCCAATGAATTACATTGAAATAATATAGGTATTATGTATCTTTTTTGAATTAAAATAAATTTAAATAAAATAAATAATTATTTAAATAAAAAGTTGGTTTTAAACAATAACACAGCGTTTTTTACTATTCATCAAAAATTGAAAGTTTTCATAAAAATACAAAAAACTCACCCTAAGATGAATTTTATAATCCAAATCCAAAAATGAAGTCCATTTTGAAAAATAAAATTTATAAAATTTCCAAAAGTGGTTATTACTATTAATAATAGCCAGTTTTATTGGTCTTGGTGTGTTAGAACTCGAAGTTGCATATAGCACAAGCTATTATATTATTCAAAGAGAAGTGTACTATGGAAGCTTGGGGTGTTATATTATTCCCTCATTAAAATAATTTCATCCTCTAAATTTCTAGAATATTACTACATAAAAAGATTTGGGTGGTTCTTTATTATAAATTCCTCGGGTTCCCAGTTGCCTCTTCCATCTTATGGTTTATCCATATAATTTTTACCAGACGAGTCATCCAGTTTCTCAACACTTGTTCTCTAGTATCAAGAATCCTGATAGGATCCTCACAATAAGATAGATCAGGTTCTAGTTCTATTTCTTCATAGGTGAGTACATGCGTTGGGTTATGCATGTATTTTCTCAACTATGATACGTGGAACACAACATGAACTTTGGAGAGACTTGGCGGCATTGCCAAATGATAAGCTGCAACTCTATTTCATTCTAGAATTTTTAAAGGTCCTATGTAATTGGGAATTAATTTACCCTTCTTACCGAATTGTACAACACCCTTCCATGGAGATACCTTCAAGAAAACATGATCTCCTACTTGAAATTCCAAATCCTTCCTTTGGTTATTGGAATAGCTCTTTTTCCTACTTTGTGCTGCTTTGATGTGGGTTTGGATAATGTTCACCTTTTCCATTGTTTCCTCAACAATTTGTGGGCCTATGAGTTCTCTTTCACCAACATCATCCCAACAAGTTGGTGTGTGACATCTCTTTTCATATAACGCTTCATATGGTGCCATCTGAATACTTGAATGGAAGCTATTGTTATAATAAAATTCTACCATAGGTAAATACTGATCCCACATACCTTGAAAGTCAAGTGAGAAAGATCTCAACATGTGTTCTAAGGTTTGAATAGTCCGTTCTGATTTTCTATCAGTTTGAGGGTGGTAGGCAGTGCTCAAATGAAGTTTAGTATCCAGGGATTTCTGAAGACTTTTCCAAAATCTTCATGTTAAATGAGGATCACGATCAGAAAAAATCGATAGGGGTATACCATGAAGTCTTACAACTTCATTAATATATAGTCTTTATACACATTCAAGTGGTAAATCTTCTCTTATAGAAGAAAATGTGCTGACTTAGTAAGATGATCAATAATGACCCATATTGTATCATTTCTTCTAGGAGTCTTTGGTAGCCCCATGAAAAAGTCCATCATAATTTCATCCCATTTTTACTCAGGTATGGGAAGAGGTTGCATGACTCCTCTAGGATGTTGTGTTACATCCTTCACATGTTGACAAATCATACATCTTGACACATAATCAGCAATCTCCCTCTTCATGTTGTCCCATAAAAAATGTTCCTTCAAATATCTATACATCTTAGTGCTACCAGGGTGTATAGAGAAATTAGAGCTATGAGCATCATCCAACAATTCCCTTTTTAGATCAGGTATATCGATAACACAAATTCTCTTCCAAAATTTCAAAATCCCATCTTCATATATGAAGTCAGTCAATCTCCCATCATTAACTTCTTTAATTTTCTTTTGAAACTCATCATCATCAGTCTAAGAACTTTTTATCCTTTATAGTAAATATGGATTGGAAACCATTTAAAAAAATTATTAATGTTTCACCTTCCATGATTATTCCCATATCTATTTGTACTAGATCCATTAACATAGGATCCCTTTCAACTCTCATCTTGTTCAAAACTCCATGATCCTTTCTTCTCAAAGCATTTTACACCTTATTTTCATTCGCTAGTTGGTAGTGTATAGTGCAATCATAATATTTGAGTAGTTCAATCCATCACCTTTGCTTCATGTTGAGTTCTTTATGTGAGAAAATATACTTCAAACTCTTTTGATCGGTATATATCTCACATTTTTTACCATGGAGATAGTGTCTCCATATCTTCAAATAAAATATTATAGCTACTAACTCAATATCATGAGTAGGATAGTTTTTTTCATGAATTTTTAGTTATCGTGATGCATAGTCAATAACTCTATCATTCTGCATAATGACACAACCAAGTCCTTTCTTTTAAGCATCACTATAAATAACAAACCCATCATTCCCCGATGGTAGAGTCAAGCTAGGATCATTGACTAATATTATCTTCAGTTCTTCAAAAAATTATTCACACTCTTTTATCCAAACAAATTTATCCCCTTTACGTGTGAGCTTGGTTAATGGTTTAGCCAATCGGGAAAAATTCTGGATGAAATGCTGATAATAACCTGCTAAACCAATAAAACTTTGTACCCCAATTATACTCATAGGTGCTGGCCATTATTGTATTGCTATTTTCTTAGAAGGATCAACAGAGATTCCATCCTTACAGAAAATATGTCCAAGAAAAGAAATCTCCAGAAGCCAGAATTCACACTTGCTAAACTTCCCATATAATTCATTTCTTCTAATACTCTTTAGAATATTGAGAAAGTGATTTTCATGATCTTCATAGCTTTTGGAGTATACCAAGATATCATCAATAAATACCACTAAAAAGTCATCAAGGTATTCCTTCAAAACTCTATTCATTAAATTCATGAAGACATAGGGTGCATTAGTCAGTCCAAAAGGCATTTCTATAAACTCATAATGCTTATACCTGGTTCGAAATGTTGTTTTTGGAATGTCTTCCTTCTTCACACACAACTGATGATATCCAGATCAAAGGTCAATCTTTGAAAAATATTTAACTTCATGAATTTGATCGAATAAATCATCAATGCGAGGTAGGGGATACTTTTTATTTATTGTTATAGCATTGATCTCTCTGTAGTTAATGCACAGCCTCATAGATCCATCTTTCTTATTAACAAAAAGAACAGGGTATCCCCATGGATAAACACTAGGGAGAATAAATCCTTTATTACATAATTCCTCTAGTCGTTTCTTTAGTTCCACTAATTCTACAGTGGACATTATATAAGGGGTCTTCAATATCGGCCTTGAACCAGGAATTAAATCAATGAAAAACTCAATTTATCATTATGGAGAATGTCCAAGTAAATCCTCTGGAAACACATCCACATATTCTTGCACGATAGGTACATACTCTATTTGAAGATTCCTTTCCTCACCCATATTTATTTCACTCTTTTTCCCCCCAATAATTGAATTTAGTAGAGCTACTGGGGGTGGATCTAGATAAGAATCAGATGGTGATTTTTCTGCTCTAAATATAAGGTAATCCTTATCATCATCGAAAATTGTAAACTCCTTCTTCTTAAAATAAATTTTCACATCATGGTTTGAAAGTAAATCCATAAAAAGGATTATATCAAATTCAATCATGGTTATAACGATGATATCAGCAGATAAAGCACGTTTATATGCCCTAATAGGAAATGTTTCACAACACGTTGTTGCAATGATACTTCCCTTAGAAGTTTTGACTGAAAACTCCCTTGTTAAATAAAATTGTAAATATATAATTTTCTTATAAAATTGGGAAGATATGAAACAATGCGATGATCCATAATCAAATAAATCACTGGCTAAATTTGAGGAAATCATTAAATTGTCTGCCACCACATCATTCGGAGCTTCAACCTCAGCAATAGTGATTGCATAATCTTGACCTTACTCCCTTGTCCTTTTCTGAGGTAAGTTTCATTGGAGATTAGGAAATTTATTTTTATAATGCCTCAAATCTCTATAATTGTAGCATTCAACATTGGCAGCCACTTTCTTTCCCTTTCAATCACGTGCTTGGTGGCTTTTTTCACCACACTTGTAACAAAATCTCATTCCCTTCAGGAAAGTACCAGGGTGTTTCTTCCCACATTTACTACCAAATATAAATTCAAATTTTCCCTTATTCCCCTTATTTTCATTTCCATAGTGTTTAGTAGATCTCTTCTTCTCTTTCTTTTCTTTAAAGTCATAAGACTTAGAGAATTCCTTTTCTGTCTTGATATCACATGAGACTATATCTTCATATGACAAGAAGGATTGTGATACTAATTCTCGATAGAGAAATGGTTTTAACCCATCAAATAATTGATCAATATTACTCCTTGTGTTATGTATATAATCTACAACATTCCTTGATAACCTTGTAAATTTAGCCTCATACTTTATAACATTCTCATCCTCCTTTTGCCTTAAACTCAAAAATTGTCTTTCCAGATCTTCTCGATGGTCACAAGGAAAGTATTTTTATAAGAAAATATCTTTAAACTCCCTACATTCCATATTTTATACTTCTTCATCCTCATTTGTTTTTTGAATTAATGACCACCATTGATCTACATCTCCCATGAGGTGATAAACTGCCATGACAACTTTTTCTTTTTCGCTACTCCCCAAAGCATGAAATATTTTCTCTAAGGAACTTATCCATTTCTCAGATACAAATGGATTTTTAGTCCTATTTAATATAGGTGTTTTTTGCCTCATGAAGTGGTCTAACATTGATCCTCCACATTTTGGATCAGGGTGCTCCATACGGGTAAGGTTATTATTCATAACCCGAGTGAGTTATCCCAGTATGGTTATAAGTTGTTCAGCACCGATTGCATCACCAGCTCCACTATAATTATCTTGATTAAAGGGTTAACCCCTACATGGATTACATGTGTTGATAAAGTTTCCATTATTTCCGCTAGGCACCATTTCTAAATAATGGCATACACCAGATTAGTTTATGAATCGCAATACATAACACCAAACTAGTAAAATACATAACATAAATTGAACAGTTTATGCATATAATCTATAATCCTAAAAAAATGTTTTATTTGAGTAATTATTTACTCATAAATCCTTCATAATAGTTTTTAAAGAAAATGTGAATTATCCTAAGTATATCCCTCAGGACTGTCGTAAGAAAGAGTGCAGTAAGGCCCGTTGTCGTATACCAGGATACCCCAGGTCAAGACCAAAACTCCTTGTCAGAGTTTTCATTCATGGTTACATCTATGCTAGAGCCGCCTCTACCTGCTCATATCCATACATGAATGTATTTCTTGGAAAACTCACAAAATCTCTATATTACCAAAATTCTAGGAAGTTCTTCTATACTGATCCTCAAAGTCCATCTTAGGGTAATGTTCTCTAATCAGAGTTTTACTAAATCTAGTTTCCAAGGTTTGTACTAAACTTCCTCTGATACCAACTATAATGTCTAAACCCTAGTTACCTAGAGTTGGTGCATTATTACATAACATTGGCATGATCATAAGGGATCAAATCCTGAAAGACCAATCAGTTTAGTAGCCTTGTAAGTAATATATACATACATAAGTTTTACATTACATTATGAAATGAAAAACAACAGCATTGTGTCTCCTTTGAACACATTCATATCCCTAAGACTACCCCTATAGGTCAGTTATAATATACTTCTTCACATCCTGGGAAAAATAAAACATAGAAAGGGGTGAGCTCAGATGCTCAGTAAGGATAACAATATAGCAGAAACTATCATAAATAAGAATAAACATTTAAGGAAATGTATAAGACTAAAATAAAATCCTTTTAAATGTAAAATTCAATATAATATGGCAAAGATAAATCAAATAATTCTATTTACTTATTCACATAGATATTCTACTATTCGAATAATCACATGTAATATCAATAGCTAATTTCATAATGATGGAATGCATAATGTGGAACATCATAACAACATAGTCAAGGCCTCGTGCCAAGACTACAAATAAGATATTGTCAAGTTCTTGTTCCAAGACACTAGTTTTTCTCATGATACCTACCGATGCATCGAGGAGCTATAGCGGGCTCCACCCGTCACATACTAAGTCCAATGCATTCCTCATATGAAAATGTTGAAACATATTATAAACATTTGTATTAAAACTAGCATAAAAAATATTAATACTTTAACAATAAACCATGAATGGTCTAAAAATAATACATCCATAGTCAAACATATCACAAAACCTTAAATACAATAAGGAATATTGTATCATAATAAATCAACTTCAAACAAGTGTAAAATCCATCAAATGATGTTGATATAGATGAAATCAAAACTATTTGAGAGAAATATCTCTTTCTATTTTGAAATAATTTAAAAGTCATGTAATTATAAAATAAAACAATTATTTTGAAAATATTCTTATAATCAGGTAAGGGAATCTTTGAAGGTTTTATTATGGTAGAAAATAGCTACACCCATCGTATAAGTTAAAAAACATTCTTACCTTAATTTGTTGAAAAGGTCATAAAGTACCTTGTTTGGAAAACGACAGAAATATTCCTTTCAAAACATTTTATAAAAATTCAAACAAGGGTATAAGTGACATTAACCCATATTCTAGGAAATAGTAAAAAAATTGAAATGTGTTTTTAAGAAACACAGATGTGGAGGATAAATAAGTCTTAGTAGATACTTTCGTAAAAACAACCTCGGATAATAAAGAGATTGTAAAATTAACCCTTACCTTGTATTTTTCCTTAGTTAAGGGTACGTTAACTTTCTGTATAATATTTAAATCATTGTTATTAAATTATACAAGAACCACATACATAAATATGATATCATATATGATCTTCTAATATTTCTTTGTTAATAATATTTCAGAAGTATCATTGCTTCAGGTGTTAACTGATTCATTTTCCTTTATATGCTTTGTTATGTAAGACATTTTTGTTATGGATAGGATGTATTTTATTAATATATATAATGGTATTAAGTTCTTAAACATTATTTTTAATCATAAAATGAAAATTATTCTTGAATGGTTATGATGGGGGATGAATCTCATCACGTTCATGGAGACGGTAATCTGTACGTATGCACGAGCGACAATATCATTTTATTGATGGTGAAGTCATATGTAATTGGATGGTATATCATATATAAATAATTATTAAAATGTTATATTTATTATTTACATCAGTTATACTCATTATTATACCCATCCAAATAATGAAGTTTTGAATAACTAACCACGATGTGGAGATGGTAAGCCATACGTACGCACGAATGGTGACTTGTTATTCATAGGATGAATAGAATAATGAATATGGTTGTACCATATTTATAATAACATCACATTATGTATAATGTACTGGATTTATTATTTTGGTATGGAAACAACAAAGAAAGAGGAAGTGAAGAAGAAAATAACTTTGAAAGAGGTGGTGAAATTATTACCACTTCTTTGGGTGTTTCCTTTTGATTTGTTCAAAAGGGATCCTTAGGTTGTATTTCTGATCAAAGTAAGGCCTCTAGGTTGAATTGAGGGTATTTGGGAGTATATTTGAGAAGAGGTTGTCTGATCCAAATGGATTTGGAGGTGTGAAATTAAGATAAGGGGAAGTACCCTTTTATAAGAGAGGTGAGGGTCACTTTAGGAAAAGCTTGAAATATTATTTTATTATAAAATTATTTTTGGTTTATAATGGCTCCAAAAGAATTTATTTAGAGTATAAGGTATGTCTGGGTCATAAAACTCCCAACCAATATGTTTTAGATAGGTTTAGGTCACCATATTAACCTTATCTTTTATATTTAACTCTTAGTTAAATAGTTTAACTTTTACCATGTATTCTTGTATTATTATAATAAATAGTTAATAAAATTACTATAAAAAGACAATAGAACCCCAAGTGGTTCATTATTGACATATCTAACCTTATATAAGTCCTTTTTATGAACCATATATTTTTAGGTTTATTATATCGATTAATAATATTGTATTTTTTATATTTCATTTATGTCAATTTTGACACTATTTAGTATTTGGTTTTTCTAAAAGTCAAAAAAAAGTTGATTACTTCGTAAAAAATAAATTAAATAAATCCTAACATTTCATATTAACCTATAAAATTAGTGTAATGCATCAAAAGTCTCAATTTACATTTATTTAGATATTTATAATATCAATTATTTTAAACTTTCGTTAATAAGGTAATTACTGCATCATCACTGTGTTATAGATAAATTTAATTATTTAATGTATAAAAATTATAAATAAAATACCATTATTTAGGAAATATTTTTATATTTCTAATTAATATTTATAGTCTAATTTATCTTATGTATAACCATATATTAAAAAATGTTTTATTTATGAAAATTTGAATTTAACACTTTGAACTCTTCTTTAAATAAAATAATAATAAATGTCCTAATCTAATCCAAGTGGATCAAAGAAGATAATATTTTATTCCTAAGGTTGATTTTGGTCGAAATAAACTTATCCAATAGAATTAGGACATGTGTTAGGGTAATTATAATATCATTTTTACCTTTAATTACCCTATTTACTTTTAACCGTGTTATATAAAATTCAAAAGTTAGTATTCAACAAAAATTATTTTCATCCTATTGAACCAAATTTTACTTATTGATGTCAATCGTGTCTCTCAGATTTTTTAAATTCAATTCACATAAGCAGTAAAATTACGTTTTATGCAAATTTGCAAATGTGGCTAGAAGGTGGGTAAAAGATGTTAAAAAGTTCAATAAAACTTTATACATCTAATCTTATTATAAAATGAATCCAATGAATTAAATTGAAATAATATAGGTATTTTGTATCTATTTTTATTAAAATAAATTTTTATAAAATAAATAATTATTTAAATAAAATTTCTATCTTAAACAATAATGCAGTGTTTTCACTATTCATCAAATATTGAAATTTTTCAGAAAAATACCAAAAATTCACCCTAAGATAATTTTGATATTCTGAATTCAAAAATGATGTCTATTTTTAAAGATAAAATTTATAAAATTTCAAAAGGTGGGTATTAATATTCATAATGGCTAGTTTGATTGGTCGTAGTGTGTTAGAACTCGAAGTTACGTACAGCACACGCTATTGTATTATTCAAAGAGAAGCATACTATGGAAGCTTGGGGTGTTACATCAACAGATATTATCAATTTCAAACGACCCATGAAATATAGAACAAAATTTTATTTTCTTATGAAGGAATAAGTAATGTACATTCTCTCAAATATAATACTTCCAAACTAACATTTTACACATTTAGAATGAAGGATGGTGAGAGTATCACACCATTTAATGGAAGACTTACATTAATTGTAAATGATTTTTCTTCTTTAGGGACATTAATTACTACACTAGAACAGGCTCTGAAAATTCTTAGAATACTACCACAAGGTGGTTTGGTATTCCAGATACTATTATAAAATCAAAATGGGTAAAAATATCAAAATAAAATATCTTATCATTACTTTGATGACTTATGAGGAAGATATGGAAGATGAGGCAGGAGTATATAGGTCTGTTAATAAAGAGAATATTTCTTTAAAAGTATCAACATTAAAGGATGATAATATGTGTAAATTAATTTAGATAGTTGAGTCATATGATGAAAATTATTCAAGTAGTTCTGAAATAGATAGTGATCTTTCCCACTTTACCAGAAATTTCAAGAAGTTATATAAATACAAATAGAGAATAGGTTTTAAGAAACAATTCATCAAATATATGGAGTAAGATGGAAATTATAAGGAAGTAAGATATTATGAGTGAAAGAATCTTGGACACATCAAGCCTGATTATTTGTAGATTCATGATGAAAAAAAAGTAAAAAAGGAATACATCAATAAATTTGGTTACAAGAAAACCCATAATAAATCCATGAAGGAAACATGAAGTGCTTTAGAAGATTCCAGTGATGTTTTATCTTTATAATCAGAAGAAGAGAATCCTAATTAGAAATGAAACATATGTTTTATGACACATACTAATGAGGATCATTATTTCTGTTCATTGAAACATTAAATTGAACTAGAAAATAGAAATTTATCATTTAATGAAAAGGATGAATATTGTTCCATGTTAGAAGCTAAATATGAATCTTTAAAAAACTATCAAAAAATCATATGATGTGAATGTTAATGAAAAGGAAGACATAATTAAAAAATTCTAATTTTTCAAACCAAACTAGAAGATTCTACTACATCATGTATTAAACTAGGAAATAACCTTATCAAAGACAGATAAAGGTCATGTCAATTTTGGTGACAATGCTAAAGTATAAATTATAAGAGTTGGATCTGTTGGAAATATGAAATATGTCTATATCAAAAAATTTCTCTATTTGGGAGGTTTAAAGAGAAACAAGATATGTATATCTCAACTTTTTTATGAATGTTATTTTGTTTATTTTTAATATAATTCATGTTATTTTTTTAAATAAAAAAAATCTTATATTTAAGAAACCTTGAATAAAGAATTCCTTTACTCTAGATCTTAATTGTTTGAGTAGATAAAAGATTAACTATTTAAATGATAAAAATAATGAGTCATGAATATGGAATATAAGATTGGTACTTTCAGTGTTGTTTCTTTTTAAAATTTTCTAAAGGGAATTCAATTTTTGATTTACTTCAACTTAAATTAAATAAAAAATAATCTATGTTATGACTTCCAAATGGGTAAGAAACACAAGTCAACTTTTAAACCAATTAAAGATGATTCTACTTATAGACCACTATAACTTATTTATATGGATTTATTTGGGGGAATATTGAGTTCCAAGACTAAGATTAAAATCTTTTGTGTATCTTTTAGCTGATGATTTTTCTATATTTACATGGGTTTTCTTTTTTAAGGGTTAAAAGTGTTTCTTGTTTTTTTATAAGTTTTTTCAAACTAATTCAAAAATATAATGATGCAAAAAATTATTGCTTCAATAAGTGACCACAAAGGAGAAATTTAAAACCATGAGTTTAATGCCAATTTCTCAGAAAATGGTATCAATCATACCATTTCTACCCCAAGGAAACCTCAATTAGAATGGTATTATTGAAAGGATCAATAATACATTGTAATAAATTTCTAGAACTATGTTATGTGAATATAATCTACCTACTCATAATTTGGTTAAAGTTGTGAATATATCATTTTATGTGATAATCATTGGTATAATTATAACTATATTAAAGAAAACACCATATGAGCTATAGAATAATAGAAATCCAAAAGTTTGATACTTTAAGTTCATTGGATATAAGGTTCATGTTCTAAAAACCAAGGATAATGTTGGTAATTTTGATCCAAAAGCTGATGGAGTCTTTTTAGACTATTCTACTACTTCAAAAACAATAGAGTTTTCATTAAATGATCAAATATTGTTAAAGAATCAACTAATGTGTAATTTAAAAAAAAAAATTATTTTGATCAAAAATTAATTAAAATTGATGAACTAATTGATTATTTTTTGAAACATGATATATTAATTGCTTTATGATGAAAACTAGATTAAGAATTAGAACATGATTTTTTAGAACCAGATCTTGAAAGGTTGGATGCTGGTGAACCTAAAAGTGTGAAACCAAGATGACATAAAACCCTTATCAATCGTCCTATAAAAACTATTATAATAATTCTATATGAAGGAATTAGAACTATAATGATTTTATGAAACCATTTATAGTTTTCTATATTTTTATCTCTATTAGAACTTATTTCTATAAAAGAACCCTTAGTAGAAGAAATTTGGGTTTTAGCTATGCAAGAGGAACTAAACTAGTTCAATAGAAACATGGTGTGATAATTAGATGAAAGAACCTATTACTATTATATTATAGGGGAAAATTGGCTTCTGGAATAAGAAGGATGATCATGGTGTGATAACTAGGAATAATGCTAGATTAGTAGCTAAAGGGTATAATCAGGAGAAAGGTATAGACTATGAGGAGACATATTCCCCAGTTTCTAGATTAAATCCATTAGTATTATTTTAGCCTATGCATCATATATGAATTTAAAATTATATCATATATATGTAAAATATTCATTTATAAATGGTTTTCTAATGGAGGAAGTTTATGTTTAACAACCACACGGTTTGGAAAATCCCCATTTACCAAATTAAGTTTTTAAACATACCAACGAACTTTATGGCCTTAAATAAGAACCTAGATCTTGGTATAAGCATTTAAGTTCATTTATTTTATCAAATTTATTTTCATTAAGTATGGAAAATCCTACATTAATTAATAAAATTCCATCTTCAATTATTTTTTTAGTGAAAATATATGTTTATGATGTAATTTTAGGTTCTACAAATAAAAAATTATGTAATGAATTTTAGAAAATCATGAAAAAATAATTTTAAATGAGTATTATAGGTGAGTTAGATTATTTTGTAGGTTTTCAAAATTAAAAAAAAATACTTTGGAAATGATCAAAATAAATGTAATTATATGATAGACTTGATTAAAAGGTTTTTACTTGAAAGTAGTAAAGTACATACTACCCCTATGATTTCTAATGAAAAACATGACTTGGATGAAGCTGGGAAACTAGTTGGCAACAAGATTTATAGAGTAATAATTTTAATTTTATCATACTTGATATCTAGTAAAGTAGATATTACTTTTTCAGTATGTATTTCTTCTCGATTTCAAGATCATACTAATGAGTCACACTTAAATATTACCAAAATGATTTAAAGATATTTAAAAGGAAAAAATTTATCTTTCCTTTATATTTCTAAAAACAACTAATTTTAATGTAATTTCACACTTAGATGCTAAAATTTGTGGTTTTAGACTAGATATAATAATTAATTCAATAACTTCACATTTTCTTTGTAAATCCATAGTATCCTGGTCTAGTAAGAAGAAACATTGTGTCTCATTATCTACTATTGAAGCATATTATATTGATGCTAATTGTTTTTGTGTAGAAGTTATGTGGATGAAATATAGATTAATGGTGATTTGATTTTATTATAATCACATCTTAATTAAATGTGATAAAACTAGTGCTATAAACATTTCTATGAATCTAATAAATCATTCAAGAATAGAGAATATATAATTTCAACATCATTTCTTAAGATAGCACACTGAAAAATGTTATATTTATCTTGAATTTATCTCTAACGAGAATCTGTTAGCAGATATTTTTACTAAACCCCTTGTATGTGAGAATTTTGATTTTATTAAAAGAGAATTGGGTTTATTTTTTTAAATAGATTTAATTTGTTTTATTTTTTTGATTTAAATGAATGTATTCTCCTTTTTTATTGTAATATAAAATAAGAGTTCTATTATATTATTTTGTTAAATGATATATGAAAATTTCTCTTATTAGTATGGTTTTTTATTTAAATTTTAGAAAGTAGAAATTTATTTCATTACATTTATTTTTTTATTTGTATTTTTTATTTATAAATTGGAAGTGACCCTAAACTGAAATCGAGTACATAAGAAAATTGGGATTCTGTTATGTGACTAGTCACATAATCGTCTCACAATCCATTTATCATTAGCATATATAACATTCCATTGTAGAAAAACCATCATCTCTAACATCTCATTCCCTGCTCAAAATTCAAACAACTTATTTTTAATGGGAGGTCGAAGAGTGTTGATGATATAAGCACATGTTCTTATAAGAAATCCAAATGATGTGGAAAAAGAGCTCTTGTAGGAAAAGAAATTGATATGGTGTTGTTTAAGACAACTGAAACGTTGTTAAAGAATGCACTTGAGTTTCAAGGATGGAATTTTGTGTGTTATTAGATTATGTTAGGTTTTCTTTCTAAGGAATAAGTTATTGATTTCATGATGAATGTCAATCGTTAATTTAATCAAACAGGGGATGCAATTTTTTCAAATGTTAAAGGAAATACAATGGATGTTTCTTCTATTGAAATGGATTATATCTTCTTTGTTCCCCATGAGGGGGGAGTTTTCTTTTAGTTAGACACTTCTTGTGACAAGCTAAGTAGGTCCAAACAAGGTTTTTATGTTTTTTATAGAATCTCTTTTTTAAAATAAAAATATAAAATAAATTTTTATTGAATAGAAAGTTTTATGTATGATTTTTAAGACATATATAGAACAAAGAGCATGAGATATTGATAAATATATTTTTCAAGATATGTATTTGATGTATATCTTGATCAATAATGTAATGTTGAGTTTTCCATGATACATGATGAGGTTTATGGATTATTTTTGTAATGGAAAAGGGAAGTTAAACTAATATCTCTATGGTAGATTAATTTCTTTAGTTATGAAAAAGAAAGAAATGGATTTAAATAAAGGTGATGTGGTGAAATTTCATAAAAGTAATACCCTAACTTATGTTCTCTTGAAGATTATTATATATTCTGAGGATTCTTATTTGAATTATTTGAAATCAGTTTGTTAGGAATATGCGATTCAGGGGGAGTCATCTTAGACCTCACTACTCAATGATGTATGTAACGACCCGAGAATTCATGTTTCGCGTAATGATATGTTTCCCTTTAATTGGACCATCTTTCTATAAAAAGAAAATGAAAATAAACGAAAACCGTAACAACAAGCATGAATGAAATACTCCTTTATTAAGAAACATGACGATTACAACTCCCCACGATCAAAACATCACTAACCAAAGATCCCAACCAAGAACCCAATTACAACGATGGGAAGACGGCTTAGAACTACTAGGAGCCCGAGAATGCGATAGGGATTTCGAGCATCCATCATAAGGAACATAAGAATTGCTGAAGCCACCGCGACCGTGCTCAGAACCAAGGGGATCACACGAACCATCTTCCTTTATCTTCTCCGATTACTTGGAGTAAGGGACACCCGAGACCACACCCTTTTATAAGCACCAATATGACCGTTGGACCTCAAACGGCCACAAATCCGACCGTTGGTTCTCCAAAGAATCCAATGTTCATTTTGACCATTGAAAATAAAATGATCCGAATGATAGTTGTGTTTTGTTTTGCTTTAATGTTTTAAAATGTCATCAATGTTAATTTAGTTTTATCAAAATGTTAATTCTATTTTATGTTTCTAAACGGTGAAAATTTATATTATTGTTATCTTCCATTATACATATTAATTTTGAACAAATTAAACGTTCCTAATTACAATACACCTAATGAATTTTTATGAGTTATATACACATATTGCATCAAATTGGATATATTATTCGGCCTTTATTAATTATTTTGGAAACTATATTAAATTATGGTATTATTTACAAATTTCGCATCTTTAAGTTTCCACAAATATTTTTAAGCAACCTATTTCTTCTTCTTTTCTTAAAGGAGTGTATCCAAATGTTTGCATGAAATTAAAAATTAATGTAATTATTATGTAATTCAGCAAAGTGAAAATAAATAAACAAATAAATATAGATATTGATGAGTAAATTGATGCTTTCTTTAATAGATTTAATTTTCTAAAATATAATAACTATGGTTTAAAAATAATATACTTAATATAATAAGGCCAATAAAAATTATTAGTTTTTTTTTAAGGAATATATATATATATATATATATATATATATATATATGTTTATATAATAACAAGATTTTTATTAAATCAATTTATAATTTTTATTTGACTAATGATTTTTATTAAAATAATAAAAGACAGATTAATAATTGATTTTTTTTAATAACAAAAAAAAACAATGTTATAGTAAATTATTAATAACTTTAATAATACGTTTTTTTTAAAGAAACTACAGGAACCCCGTTCCTAAAACCCGCGGAAATCAAGAGTCGTCCGATCTGGCTCTCTTAATCACAGCCATCCGTGATTTTTGTGTCACTTTGCATCCGATCCGTTCGATCGGCCAACGTGTAATCCCAGCCGTCCGTTTTTTCCAGCCAGCTTCTTCTCCCCCCATGGCTTACTCTTCCACCTCGGGCCGCAGTATCTTCCTCTCCTCATGCCGCTGTTTTTCTCCTCCCCTGTGCGTCGTTGAACTAGTAGCATAGGGTGTTGTTTTTCTTCTCTAGGCCGGCGAAGAAGACTCGGGCTTCCTCCTCCTTTCCACAGGTCGACACCAACCCCGGATGCCTCGGCTGAAGATTTTTTTTTCCCCGAAGTCTCCCTCTTCTCCTTCTTCGTTTTTTTTAAGACCCCCTGTTGCACCGAAGGCCGAAGGGCTACGTCCGATCTCCTTTAATCTCTCCGACCTCCAGACCCGTCACTGCTCCGGCCTTCCTTCCCCTCCTCTTCGTCGAGTTCAGGTAAGGGTCGTTTGTTTTTTTTCAGTTTGTGTAAATACCGGGTTTTGCATATAGTTATATACTCGTTTATACTTGTTATATATATATATATATATTCTATGTTTATACCTTCGGCTTCTGGATCCCGCAGTTGCACCCTACTCCTCCCCCTCTCCGGGTTGAGGTAAGGGAGAAGATTTACTGTATTTTTCTGTTTCAGTTTCGGTTTTATATATATATATATACATATATATGTGATATGTATATGTGAACACGTCCTAAGGTTTTGCACCCGATATTATTTGCTTCGTCGTCTTCCTTCTCCACCTCTTCGGACTGGTAAAGGAAAGTCTTTGCATTCTCTTTAGTTTTCTTTAGTTTTGATATATTACATCAAATACGCTTCTCGTATATATATATCAATATATATATATATATATATAAGTATTTTAGGTTGAAAAAGAAATTGTGTTTCACTATTGCACATCTTCTGTTTTAAGAGGTAAATGAAGGTGAGGTCTTGTTTCTAATCTTCTTCTTTGGTGGATGTCTCTGGTTATATATACCTCATACACAAGTGTATATAAACATATATACAAAAAATTTAAGATCCGGCTACACTGTTATTTTCTTCCAGAAATCAACCGGGTTATAGAAAGTTTTCTTTTCCTTCTTTTTGGTGATTTATTTCTAATTCGGTTTTAATGACACACACCTTGTGTGTAGATATAAAAATGTATACCTACCTATATAAAACGAAACATGCATTTGAACACCTTCCTACCACCTGCATGTAACCCCTGTTTATTAATTTTGATTCTACCCTATGCAAGTGGAGTATGCAGGAAATTGAATAAATATTATGCAGACATATGAAGTATATGGATATGCATGTACATGTGATTATATAAGGTTACATGTACATCTAGGTGCGAATTGGAGGACGAGTTTACTAAATTCTCTTAAAAGTTTATCGCATTACCGAGGACTTATTACAAATTATATGGACCTCTTTCTAAATTTTTATTTCAAGAAAATTATCTGAAAACTATTTATAAGCATGTTTATATGTATGTTGAAGTTTCTGGTTGGTTGGATTTCAAAATCATTCTCGAAATTAAGAATTTTCATTTATCACTGCTTCGGATAATCGGGATTTTTCTTAAAATGGATAGTATGGATTTCTTGATCTTTCATAAATGCATTCATGCATTAGTAGGTGTGTTCTCATGTGATAATGGAAGAGTTTACACAAATATACATGATGAACTTGATTATGCACTTTGTAACCTCAGCTGCCAGTATTAAACGCCTAGGATATCCATTTATCATCACATGTGTAATTAATGAGTGACCATGCTTTAATTGGAAATTTTTGGTGTATGGAATGTTAAGTGTTATGTTTACTTTCTTAAAACCCATGTTTTCGAATGTTAACTTTTTATGTTCACAAAGCATGAGCATGCATGTCTTAATGTTTTTAATGAATGAACTGTTTTCATGTAATGTATGTAAAAATGGGGTTGAAGTAAGAATGCATGGAACCCCATTAACGAATAACCATGTCAAGATATGTGAGGGATGTATAGGACTTACATGTGACGGGTGCGCCCAGAATTATATAGCGCAATAAGAATGATGTGACGGGTGCGCCCGGAATTATACAGCGCTCCAATGCATTGGGTAAAGCAAGAGTCTCATGAGACGAACATGTGCGACGGTCTTGGCAGTTAGCCTTGACTTGTGCTAAAGAAACAGGGCGGGGGTGAGCCTCGACCTGTTAAGTATGTTATACGGTCATGATGAAAAGTCATGACAAAGTCCAGGATTATACATACCCTCTGCATGTAATGATAAAGGTTAACCAGGGGTTAGTTCAACTAACAGGACAACCCCTAGTTGAAAGCTCCTAAGATTATGAAAATGCTCTTTATGTGACAAGAACTGTTTTTCATATGGTAAACTGTTAGATGATCTTCTTTCTACTCATGAACCATGATATGCATGTCTTTCCCTGCTTAGTCATAGAATTCTTTTAGAATTGAAGTAACCTTGTTTTAACATTATGCATTGTTTATATTGCGCACTCTGATCATGTTTACATTAGAGCTTATTTCAAGTACGTGCTTCTTTGGGCAAGTGGTTTTCAAAGAAAGATGGATTTCATGTTTTTAAGAAATGATATTTTTTTAGCAACGTATTATTTATTCTTCTCAAAAGGACTTATTTAAGAAAGTATTTTCTAAAAAAAATGTTTTTAAAACCCCTTACTGGGCATTTTTGCTCACCCTACGTTTTGTTTAAAAATTTTCAGGCACGGTTGATATTAATGAAGCTAATCAGAAGCAGCTGTTTTCCCAGAATCCCGAGCCTCGCGATCCTCTGTTATAATGAGACATGATATTTCATTTGTAATGATGTAATGTTAAGTATATCATTTCTCATTAAGCACCCCGGTTTTGGGGGTTGCTACAGTTGGTATCATAGGATGGGTTCAGGAAACTCTGGAAAACCAGGTGATATAAATATATTGCTAAGACTAACTAAGTAAAAATAATTTTCAGATGGCTGATGTACCTACTGACCTTTTGTCACTCCCCATCGAGGCTCTAGAGAACATTATATCTCTAGTCAGCCGTGAAAACTTCCTGAACTATGCTCACATTCGCATGACGTGTAAGCACTTGTACGATGTCTCAAACTCATCTAGGGTGCTTAGTCTCCACCGGGGAATGGGGATGGACTATCTCTTAATGATGATGACTCAGTTTCCCTCGTATGCACATCGGGGAAGGTATCACGAAGGACTCTTCCGAGTGTTTACAGCTGGCGAGGAATTTGGCACAATGCTAGATAACCCTTTCCAAGAAGCTGCTGCTGCCGGAGATCTTCGAGCAGCTTATATGTGCCAGGTCCTGCACTACGGCTTCTGGGGCCAGTTAATGGACTTCGGAGCGTTGGAAAATGAGTCCACTCGTGTGTCTCTTAAGCAAGAAGTGTACACCGATGTTTCCCAACTCCACACCCCTCACGCGAAACTCAAGAGGCGATATAAATGTTCCCACGAGTTTAGTCCTGTATGTTCATCTTGTGTATGGTTTGTGGAGTTAGAGAGTTTTGCCTCTCTTTGTGGTGTCCGTCTGGAAAACTCAAACTTTAATGTGTAAACTTTCTTAATTAAAAAGTTTATGATCTCTTCCTTCTCAGTGTTGTTAAGTGACCTCTCTTGTTTACCTTTTCTTCCAGATGGCAGGTCAGATGAACCTCTCGTCTCTACCTGACGAGTTGGTAGAGGTTATCTTGATCAGAACTTGTATGGTGGACTTTCCCTCTTTTCTCCACCTACGAGGGTCCTGTCAACGTCTTCTGGACATAGCGAATAGTCCGGAAATTCTCCGCGCTTGTCAGGAGAATGAACATGTGATTCACCTCCTTGCCACCACCCAGCTCCCCTACTATAGGCGAAGGGGGAGATACCATGAAGGGCTTTTTCAGTGTTTCTCTATGGCACGGAACTTCTCCGCCAGAGCTTGGTTTCTCATAGCAGCTCAGGATGGCCACCTCAATGCCGCCTACATGTTCCAGATCCTGAACGTCAGCCTTCTCAATCGCGTCGTTCCCCTCGATTACCTCGAGCGTGATGAAGTTCGAAGGGTTACCATGGGAATCGTCCGCTCGGACATCTCAGAGCTGTTTATTGCACGGGCCTCCCTGTGGAAGTCTGTGTGTATTGCCCATGAGTAGGAGTACAAGTCTTATTGCTCAAAGTGTATCTGGGTCAGGGAAACAGTGGAGTTGTGTACCAGTTTAGGGGTTCCGTTAACCGAGCCAGGCCTTCAGTTTTGGTAATGTTGTGCGACCGGGGTCTTTTCCTTGTCTTTTTATGAATAGAATTGCGAGGACGCAATTCTTTGAAGGGGGGGATGATGTAACGACCCGAGAATTCATGTTTCGCGTAATGATATGTTTCCCTTTAATTGGACCATCTTTCTATGAAAAGAAAATGAAAATAAACGAAAACCGTAACAACAAGCATGAATGAAATACTCCTTTATTAAGAAACATGACGATTACAACTCCCCACGATCAAAACATCACTAACCAAAGATCCCAACCAATAACCCAATTACAACGATGGGAAGACTTCTTAGAACTACTAGGAGCCCGAGAATGCGATAGGGATTTCGAGCATCCATCATAAGGAACATAAGAATTGCTGAAGCCACCGCGACCGTGCTCAGAACCAAGGGGATCAAACGAACCATCTTCCTTTATCTTCTCCGGTTACTTGGAGTAAGGGAAACCCGAGACCACACCCTTTTATAAGCACCAATATGACCGTTGGACCTCAAACGGCCACAAATCCAACTGTTGGTTCCCCAAAGAATCTAATGTTCATTTTGACCGTTGAAAATAAAATGATCCGAATGATAGTTGTGTTTTGTTTTGCTTTAATGTTTTAAAATGTCATCAATGTTAATTTAGTTTTATCAAAATGTTAATTCTATTTTATGTTTCTAAACGGTGAAAATTTATATTATTGTTATCTTCGATTATACATATTAATTTTGAACAAATTAAATGTTCCTAATTACAATACACCTAATGAATTTTTATGAGTTATATACACATATTGCATCAAATTGGATATATTATTCGAACTTTATTAATTATTTTGGAAACTATATTAAATTATGGTATTATTTACAAATTTCGCATCTTTAAGTTTCCACAAATATTTTTAAGCAACCTATTTCTTCTTCTTTTCTTAAAGGAGTGTATCCAAATGTTTGCAAGAAATTAAAAATTAATGTAATTATTATGTAATTCAGCAAAGTGAAAATAAATAAACAAATAAATATAGATATTGATGAGTAAATCGATGCTTTCTTTAATTGATTTAATTTTCCAAAATATAATAACTATGGTTTAAAAATAATATACTTAATATAATAAGGCCAATAAAAATTATTAGTTTTTTTTTAAAGGGAATATATATATATATATACATATGTTTATATAATAACAAGCTTTTGATTAAATCAATTTATAATTTTTATTTGACTAATGATTTTTATTAAAATAATAAAAGACATATTAATAATTGATTTTTTTAATAACAAAAAAAACAATGTTATAGTAAATTATTAATAACTTTAATAATACGTTTTTTTTAAGAAACTACAGGAACCCCGTTCCTAAAACCCGCGGAAATCAAGAGTCGTCCGATCTGGCTCTCTTAATCACGGCCATCCGTGATTTTTGTGTCACTTTGCATCTGATTCGTTCGATCGGACAACGTGTAATCCCAGCCGTCCGTTTTTTCCAGCCAGCTTCTTCTCCCCCCGTGTCTTACTCTTCCACCTCGGGCCGCGGTATCTTCCTCTCCTCGCGCCGCTGTTTTTCTCCTCCCTTGTGCGTCGTTGAACCATTAGCATAGGGTGTTGTTTTTCTTCTCTAGGCCGGCGAAGAAGACTCGGGCTGCCTCCTCCTTTCCACAGGTCGACACCGACCCCGGATGCCTCAGCTGAAGATTTTTTTTACCCCCGAAGTCTCCCTCTTCTCCTTCTTCGTTTTTTTTAAGACCCCCTGTTGCACCGAAGGCCGAAGGGCTGCGTCCGATCTCCTTTGATCTCCCCGGCCTCCAGACCCGTCACTGCTCCGGCCTTCCTTCCCCTCCTCTTCGTCGAGTTCAGGTAAGGGTCGTTTGTTTTTTTTTTCAGTTTGTGTAAATACCGGGTTTTTCATATAGTTATATACTCGTTTATACTTGTTATATATATATATATATTCTATGTTTATACCTTCGGCTTCTGGATCCCGCAGTTGCACCCTACTCCTCCCCCTCTCCGGGTTGAGGTAAGGGAGAAGATTTGCTGTATTTTTCTGTTTCAGTTTCGGTTTTTTATATATATATATATATATACATATATATGTGATATGTATATGTGAACACATCCTAAGGTTT
Source organism: Viscum album (assembly GCA_963277665.1). Lineage (NCBI taxonomy): Eukaryota > Viridiplantae > Streptophyta > Magnoliopsida > Santalales > Viscaceae > Viscum > Viscum album. The sequence continues at coordinate 599,929,094 of OY728155.1, read as the reverse complement.
TTCACCCGATATTATTTGCTTCGTCGTCTTCCTTCTCCACATCTTCGGACTGGTAAAGGAAAGTCTTTGCATTTTCTTTAGTTTTCTTTAGTTTTTATATATTACATCAAATACGCTTCTCGTATATATATATATCAATATATATATATATATATAAGTATTTTAGGTTGAAAAAGAAATTGTGTTTCACTATTGCACATCTTCTGTTTTAAGAGGTAAATGAAGGTGAGGTCTTGTTTCTAATCTTCTTCTTTGGTGGATGTCTCTGGTTATATATACCTCATACACAAGTGTATATAAACATATATACAAAAATTTTAAGATCCGGCTACACTGTTCTTTTCTTCCAGAAATCAACCGTGTTATAGAAAGTTTTCTTTTCCTTCTTTTTGGTGATTTATTTCTAATTCGTTTTTAATGACACACACCTTGTGTGTAGATATAAAAATGTATACCTACCTATATAAAACGAAACATGCATTTGAACACCTTCCTACCACCTGCATGTAACCCCTGTTTATTATTTTTGATTCTACCCTATGCAAGTGGAGTATGCAGGAAATTGAATAAATATTATGTAGACATATGAAGTATATGGATATGCATGTACATGTGATTATATAAGGTTACTTGTACATCTAGGTGCGAATTGGAGGACGAGTTTACTAAATTCTCTTAAAAGTTTATCGCATTACCGAGGACTTATTACAAATTATATGGACCTCTTTCGAAATTTTTATTTCAAGAAAAGTATCTGAAAAATATTTATAAGCATGTTTATATGTATTTTGAAGTTTCTGGTTGGTTGGATTTCAAAATCATTCTCGAAATTAAGAATTTTCATTTATCACTGCTTCGGATAATCAGTATTTTTCTTAAAATGGATAGTATGGATTTCTTGAGCTTTCATAAATGCACTCATGCATTAGTAGGTGTGTTCTCATTTGATAATGGAAGAGTTTACACAAATATACATGATGAACTTGATTATGCACTTTGTAACCTCAGCTGCCAGTATTCAACGCCTAGGATATCCATTTATCATCACTTGTGTAATTAATGAGTGACCATGCTTTAATTGGAAATTTTTGATGTATGGAATGTTAAGTGTTATGTTTACTTTCTTAAAACCCATGTTTTCGAATGTTAACTTTTTATGTGCATAAAGAATGAGCATGCATGTCTTAATGTTTTTAATGAATGAACTGTTTTCATGTAATGTATGTGAAAATGGGGTTGAAGTAAGAATGCATGGAACCCCATTAACGAATGACCATGTCAAGATATGTGAGGGATGTATAGGACTTACATGTGACGGGTGCACCCGGAATTATATAGCGCAACAAGAATGATGTGACGGGTGCGCCCGGAATTATACAGCGCTCTAATGCATTGGGTAAAGCAAGAGTCTCATGAGACGAACATGTGCGACGGTCTTGGTAGTTAGCCTTGACTTGTGCTAAAGAAACAGGGCGGGGGTGAGCCTCGACCTGTTAAGTATGTTATACAGTCATGATGAAAAGTCATGACAAAGTCCAGGATTATACATACCCTCTGCATGTAATGATAAAGGTTAACCAGGGGTTAGTTCAACTAACAGGACAACCCCTAGTTGAAAGCTCCTAAGATTATGAAAATGCACTTTATGTGACAAGAACTGTTTTTCATATGGTAAACTGTTAGATGATCTGCTTTCTACTCATGAACCATGATATGCATGTCTTTCCCTGCTTAGTCATAGAATTCTTTTAGAATTGAAGTAACCTTGTTTTAACATTATGCATTGTTTATATTGTGCACTCTGATCAGGTTTACATTAGAGCTCATTTCAAGTACGTGCTTATTTGGACAAGTGGTTTTCAAAGAAAGATGGATTTCATGTTTTTAAGAAATGATAATGTTTTAGCAACGTATTATTTATTCTTCTCAAAAGGACTTATTTAAGAAAGTATTTTCTAAAAAAAATGTTTTTAAAACCCCTTACTGGGCATTTTTGCTCACCCTAAGTTTTGTTTAAAATTTTTCAGGCACGGTTGATATTAATGAAGCTAATCAGAAGCAGCTGGTTTCCCAGAATCCCGAGCCTCGCGATCCTCTGTTATAATGAGACATGATATTTCATTTGTAATGATGTAATGTTAAGTATATCATGTCTCATTAAGCACCCCGGTTTTGGGGGTCGCTACAATGTAACACCTATTGAGATGGTGTCTACTAGGGGAGTATATGAGGAAACATCAGTGAGTACCAAGTCATTAGTTCTGGTCATCAATTCTATGTAAGAGAGACTATGCAGATTTAGGAGGATGTGGCTACTCAAAATCAAGTTGATGGTGATTTTTTTGTGTCTATTGAGGAATATCAGCATATGGAATAATTTTTTGAGAAAAATATTTCTTCTAAAGATGTTCTAGGTAAAAGTGGGTTTGTGTACTGTGATATTTAGAGAAGTCCAGAGTTAGAATATTTGAATGAAAAAGATCGTCTAATTCTTCCTTTACCACTTATTGATAGAATAAGGGATGATGATGTAGTTATGGAATCTGAAAAGCATACCCATACACCATTTGTACCATCTCCACCATCAAATGCTCATGGAGTATCTCTTTTTGGATAGTAAGAGTTAAGAAATCTTAAAAGGATCTTTTTGGTCAATTTCATGATTCCTAAGAAGCTATTAAGAAGCTTAGTGTTAGTTTAGACATGTGCATGAATGAACACATGGTTCATCATCAAAATATCTTGGATATATGGAAAAATAATGTTTGGGTCTTTCAATGGAAGCAGGAGAAATACTTAAAGTATACATTCAAATTATCGATCAAAACACTCATATTTTTTTCAAATAGAATAAATAAATATTTTCAAAGGTTGTGTCTCTGTATATGGTGAAAAAAATAGATTCATATTATATAGAGTCATCATAAGAGTCCATTAAAATTATAGGTAGGGATTTGGTTATTTAAAAACCTCATATAGTTTTTAGTTCAGTTGAACCACAACTGGTCGTTACTACTCGTGTTTTTAAATATTATCTTAATGATGTTAGGGAAGTTGTTCAAATTTTTCTAGCACATGTGAATAGAATAGATTGTAAAGTACATTCACTAACAGGTAGGATAAGAGACAAGTAGATATCTGTGAATCTAATTATAAAGAAGGTTCTTATGGATATCCCTTCTATCATTTCAGTTGCATAAATTTCCCCTATGCTTCACCCTCTTGGTATCAGTGAGTTTGAAAGTTTCTCTCCAAGGCAAATATAACATATTACTATGTTTATCCAGGATTTCTTATCATCGGTCACTAAAATTCATAAGCAATCATATCTCAAATTTCATGAATTCTATAGGTTTGATGTTTTTATGAGTATTGATATGTGTGTAAAATCCTGGATTCAAATGATAAGAAGAAGACCTTTTGGGCTGGATCCTTCTATTACTTCTCAGCAAACCAAGTATAGAATAGAAGGTGTTTACGATCCTTCAACACCATAAATACTAACTCATTATACCTCTAGAACCCATCATACTTTCAAAGAACCTTCAACCAAACCAAAATCAGTTCCTTGACTGATATTTTGAAATCATGTTGTGTGGGTGTATATTTGTTTTTCAAAGAAATAAATGAAATACTTCATTATTTCTTTATCTAATGTGTTTCTTTGTGATTGTTTTCATTTGATTTTATTTATCTATTTTTTTATTTAATGAAACACAATCTTTCCATAATTGCATATTCTATTTTCCTACTATATTTAAATAGTTTATAACTTTAATTTGTTAAATTAATATGTGTTTTATCTCTATTAACATTCCCATTTAAATACACAAAGGGGGAGAATTTTTCAACCTTTCAAAATGGGAAGAGGTTTCTAAATTTCAAAAAGACTGGAGGTAATTAACTCAGGGGGATAAACACTAAATTTTAAATGATACCATTTAACTTATATTAAAAAAATTTAAAATATTGTGTTTTATTTCTACTAGAAAATCTAATGGGTTTTAAAAGATTTATGATCATCAAAAGGGGGGATATTTTTGGACAACTAGTGATGATCCAATATATCCCTTTTACTTTAGGTTTTTGGTGATCTCAAATAAACTTTAAGATTTATTGATGATCATGTTTACTAAGTGTGTTCATAAATTTTTTTTTTCTTACATTTTTTGTGGTTAATTTCATTAAATATGGATTCTGTAAAATTATGGCTGAAATATTCCTAAGTCTAGAAAATCGGTTATGTGATGTTTTTTGATACATGGTGAAAACATATATATCTATAAATTTCCTAAGTAAAGTAAATGGCTACATAAATTTATTATTTCACAAAATCACTTATGTGAAGAATCGCTTGTGTGATCATCTAGCTACATAAAATGGTTACATGGAGTAATCAGATATATTAGTAATCACCTACATGATCATTCCACTACATAAAATAGTTAGGTGGAGTAATTGAATATGTGGATCACCTACGTGAAGAAAATGGTACGTTTTTTAAATTAGCTATGTCAAATTTGACTACATGATTAAAAGGGATACATGATTCTATTTTGTTATGTGAAGAAAAATATACAACATGGATTCAAATCCATAATATAGCTTAATGGATTTAATTCTAAAAAATAGGTATGTTTTTATGAAATTTGGTATTGATTATCGTTGAATTACTAGAGATATTGTTTTTAATGCTTCTATACAACCCTTAAATTATTTATTTCCCCTTTAATAAAAAATAAAATATAATAAGATCCAAGTACCGAGACAAAAGAAAAGGATGATATATATTATTAGATGCTACTGTTGTTGAGATGTTTTCAAGGAAAAATAATGTTTCGCTAATCACTAATTCTACAAATTATGTATTGTTAATTTAAATAATAAGTAGTGCATGTATTTCAAATACTGATTTGTGAGCACTTACTTTTTCATAATAATTGAAGTGCACAAGATAATACAAAAGATCATTCTAAAATCTCTCTAATAAAAACATTCAATTTTTTCTACACAAATAAGGATGAAGAAGACTCATTTCATCAACTATTTTTATTAATAATTCTTGTATAGTTTAGAAGACTCTCCTTGAGATACTTATTCTTTAGATCATTTCTCTTGGATGTATTTATTTTTATGTTGTATGTATCTTACATATGTGAGCTGAAAACTATAAAAACTTTTTGTTTATTATATTTTGTTATAAAGGTTCTTGAAAAAATAACATTTGAAGGTTATTGTTTTTTAATCTTTTCTAGTGCCTGGTTGAAATATCTTATACTAGTACAAATATTTGACTACATGCACCTAGTTATGCAGTCTGTAGAAAAAGGACTAGTAGTCCCTAGAAAAAGGACTAGTCTAGTGAATATCATTTGAATCATAGAGAATAGTGGTGGTCAAGTGGGATAGAGGACTTATATTCCCTAAACCACTATAAATATCTATAATCCTATTTCTATTCTTTATGATTCTATTTCCATTTTATGTCTTGTTAAAGAACAGAACAGAAGTTAGTCATAAGTAAGAGGGGTGGTTTTTCTAACTAAAGAAAATTTTAAATAAAAAAATACCCCCCCTGAATCTTAATACAACCAATCTCTGAAAACACAACAACTTATGATTGGTCATGTTATAATGGGGAATCATATAGTTCCAAATTTGAGCATTGAGCTATATGTGCCACATAATTATATAAATATTCATATGATTAAGAAAGCTATTAGAACTTTTATAACATGACCATTAGATCTTTTAAAAACGTATACTTACAAAAAGGTATTCATTTCTGATTTTATTTTTTATGAAAAACCATTAACAATTAATAAAAAAGGCATAAACCAATGAATGTTATTACATGAAGACAAAGGGAAGGGGTGAAACATAAGGTTGAATCAAAATGATCTAAAGCATCAACCAGCCAATCAAAAATATATTTACAAAGTACCCTTACCCCAACTATTCAACTTATATATATACTAACATTAAAGGTTAATGTGGATACAATGTTTACAAGATTTGATATGACCACAATTGATTTTAAAGAAAAAAATTTATGAAGGGGTCATTGCAAACTATAATTTTCATGAGAATGTAAATGAAATCATCAAGCATGAATGGCTAGGAGTTTCAATTGTAAATGTTTACATGAGGTGTGTTTTCATGATTTGTTTGTCTAGTAGCCGATCTGCTATGTTAATTATGACTAAATGGTATTCATAAATTTTTCAGGTGAATATACCAATACTACTGGAAGGGAAAACTCTATAAATATAAATTTGGACTCATTTGTATGGATATAACTTCTACACAACAATTCTCATTAGAACCAAAGAAATGTGAAGTAATAGTGGAAAAATTGTCCATAATGTTTGAAATAAAACTTACAGAAGACAGTCACTTCTTAATATCCATGGTATAGGGTTAAAACTCTAAAATTCTATAATATCAAATATATTTAAATTCATTTCATTACTTATTCCTTTTTGTTTCTTTAGGTGGTATTGGTTATTAATTATATTCAATTTGGATACTCCAATGATTTATTTTCTGGATTCAATGCTCAAATATCCAAAAAAACGACCAAATTTGATGATGTTTATTAATTTTTATCACACTACATGCAACATTTTACAGATAAACTTCTAGTTATAAATTTTATATTATGTTTTAATGAAAATTTTGATATGATATGGAGATGTTTAAATATCATCAAAATCATTACAGGAGGATAATCTATAAGTACAAAAGCCTATCAACTTCTACAATGGATAGGTATTAGGGTATATATAATAACATTTGATAATGAAAACATATAACAAAAAAATTACTTATTTTTATCATTCTTTCTAAAATTCTTGGAATAAACAAATGGAAAATATTTTGGTTTTTTTTTGAAATTTTTTGAAAGATATCATATTCCATAAAAAAACTACCATCCCTAAAGAGGTATTTTTTATGATAATTAAAATTTCATTAAACTATTTTTTAATCCTTTGCTTATTTATATTTTTATATTACTATTAGGAATTTTGGTAGTCCCCATGTTTGTAAGAGGAAATAGACTTATTTAAAAATGAAAGGGAATAATACATTGTGTAAAATTGTATACAGACATCATGAAGAGGTGACATAGAGTTGATGAACTCAATAAGGATGATGCACTCATGATGATGAAATTTTCTTTTTATTTTTCAATGAATTATAAATTTCAATCTATCAAACATCAATATTGTTAGAAAACCAAAAAAATTTAATGTAATGTAGAATAAAAAGACACAATGTGATGTGTATAAATCAACCACATATCAATCTAATACAAGGTATACCCAGAATGAATCAATGTGTAGGTTTTTATATTAAATTTTACATTTTAGTTCAAAAAACACATCACATACTCAAAACCAAAACAACTAATTCATATTGTTTTGAAACATTAGAAAAATGATCTATAAGTCATTTTAATGTGTAGGAATAAACAACACATCAATTTGATCCATAGTGTGTCCAGTATAACTCATAGTGCTTGTTTTCAGTTTAAAATTGACATTTTAGTTCACAACTTATATCACATACTCAAAACTAAGAAAATGAATTCATATTGTTTTGGTACATTAGGAAAATGATCCATAATTCGTTTGTGATGTGTAGGAAGTAGAAAACCCTTAATCCAATACCCAGTGTGCCCGGCATGACTCAAAGTGTCTCTTATCATTTTAAAATTTATGTTTTAGTTCAAATCGTGTGTCACTCACTGAAAACCAACAAAACATAATTAGAGTGTCATGATAATTTAGGAAAATGATTCATAATTTATTTGTGACATGTAGGAATCTATCTCATTTCAAAACAACACATTATTTGACCGATATGACATGAAGTGTGTGTTTTGAATTTATATAGACATTTTAGTAAAAAGGGCATGTGCCATAGTTAAAACAAGGAAAAAATATTTATATTATTTTAATACTTTAGTAAAATGATCCTTAATTCATTTGAGATGTGTAGGAATCAACCACACATCTATCTAACACACTGTGTGATCTTTATGACTCCTAGTGTTTTGTTTTATTTAAAATTTACATTTTAGTTCAAAACACACATCACACACTAAAAACTAATAAAACACATTAGGATGGTTTTGATAATTTAGGATAATGATCAATAATCAAATTTTGATGTGTATGAATTACCCATATATCAATCTGATACACGATGTGACCAGTATAACTCAAACATTGTGTTTTGAGTCTAAAACAACATTTAAGTTCAAAATGTCTTTCACTTACTGAAATCCAAGAAAACATTCTTTGATTTTCTTGATACATCATGAAAATAACTCATAAGTCCTTTTTTACCTGTAGGAATTAGTCTCACATCAAACTGACACATGATGTCACCGATATGACTCAATGTTTGTGTTTTTAGTTCTATTTTACATTTTATTAAAAAATACATGTGACATACTCAAAACAGAGAAATTTTATTGATATTGTTTGGATACATTAGGAAAACAATCCTTAATTAATCACATAGGAATCAACTTCATGTATATTCAATGCATGGTGTGACCAGTATGGCTCCAAGTGTTTTTATTTGAAATGGAATTTTTTAGTAAAAAAAAGTAGCATACTCAAAACCAAGAAAACAAATTAGGGTTTTTTTAATACTTAATGAAAATGATCCCTAAATCATTTGTGGAATGTGGGAATCATCTACACCTCAATCCAATACACGATGTGCCTGGTATGACTCAAACTATGTGTCATTAGTTAAAAATTGACATTTTAGTTCAAAATTTGTGTCACTCACTAAAAACCAAGAAAAAACACTTGGATTTTATTGATACTTTTGGAATGTTATTTATATGTCATTTGTGATGTGTAGGAATCATTCGTATGTCCAACCAACACACGATGTGGTCGATATGAATCAATGTTCACATTTTTAGTTTAAATTCACATTTTAATTAAGAAAATAATATGACATATTCCAAACTGAGAAAACACATTTGGATTGTTTTAATACTTTTCAAAAAAATATCCTCATGGAATTTATTATGTGTAGTAACCAACTGCATGTTAATCTGATGCACGATGTGACTGGTATGACTCAGAGTATTTTTTTATTTAAAATTGTAATTTTATTTAAAAAAAGTTACATTCTCAAAACTATGAAAACAAAATTGGATTGTTTTGATACTTTAGAAAAATGGTCCATAAATAATTTATGATTGGTATGAATCAGATGCACATCAATCCAATACAAGGTGTTCCTGATATGACTCAAACATTGCGCTATCGGTTTAAAATTGACATTTTAGTTCAAAATGTGTCACTCAATAAAAATATATCAAACACACTCATATTGTCTTGATACTTTAGGAAAATGATTCACTAGTAATTTGATATGTTTAGGAATCAGTTTCACATCAAACCAACACATGATGTGACTAGTACGGCTCAAAGAGCATGTTTTTAGTTTAAATTTTTATTTTAATAAAAAAGGCATGTGAAGTACTCAAAATCAAGAAAAAGCATTCAAATTATTTTGATAATTTAGAAAAATTATCCTTAAATAATTTTCTACATGTAGGAATCAACCTCTCATCAACCCGACACACGGTGTGACTGGTATGATTCAATTTGTACTTTTATTTAAAATTGACATTTTAGATAAAAAAATATCACACTCAAAACTAAGAAAATGGATTCAAATAATTTGGATACTTTAGGAAAATGATCCATAAATCATTTTCGGCATGTAGGAATCATCCAAAAATCAATCTGATACATAGTGTGCCCGGTATTACTCAATGTCTATTATCAGTTCAAAATTGACATTTTATTTTAAAACATGTGTCACTCATTGAAAACTAAGAAATCGTGCTCATATTATCATGAAAATTTATGAAAATGATTCTTATGTCATTATTTATGTGTATGAATTAGCCTCACATAAAAATGTCACATGATGCAACCTTTACAACTCAAAGTGTGTGTTTTCAAATTAAATTGACATTTTAGTAAAAATATAGTGACATACTAAAAATCATGAAAACACGTTCGGATTGCTTTAATACTTTTGTAAAATGATACTTATGTATTTTTTGACATGTAGGAATTATCCATACATCAATCTGACACACCATGTGACTCGTATGATTCCAAGTGTGTCTTTTTATTTAAAAATTATATTTTAGTTCAAAACACACATCATTAAATCAAAACTGAGCAAACAAATTCATACTTTTTTGATACATTGGGACAATGATCCAAGGTGGGTGGTCTAAAACAAATCCTTGTAGTCCACTTTATATTGCTAGAGTGTGAAACCTATGATATTTCATCGAAATTATATAAACACAACTTTTTCTAACTGGAAACCTATTGAAATTGATAAAACCATATTCCTAGACCTCCTTCATATCCCATTAGATCCATTGGTGTTGGTATTGGGACTTTCGACCATCATGGGGTATACCTACCCTCGAACCTATATCTAATTGAAAATTTTTATGAGATTGGATTAATATTGTGAAATGGATTAACATGTGAATTGTGGTTATTAGCTTGATATAAAATCGCTTGGCTAGAACTTGGTTAATTGTCATGTGATTAGTTTTAGTATGATAAAAGGATGGAATATAGTTAGAATCAAATGTAAATGTTAATTGGGTTTATTTGATGCATGTAATGAAATATTTACAATTAATTGTGATAATTGGTATCTTGGCTTAATTAAATAAATGGGGTAGAAATTTGAAATTTGGCTAAATTGACTGATACAACTTATAATATAACATGTTTGGAATGGTTAATTCATGGTATGATTTTGGATTTCTTGTACTTGATGTTTGGTTACATGATACTTGAGGGTGAGATTCACCGTCACTTTAGACATGGCACCGATGATTCGTACTGGGCAAGATAATCCTCCAATTATCAGTGCTACTTTTTCCCTTGGTATAGTTTTGCACCATGGGAACACATAAGCGGATTTAGAATCAGAATTCACATAGATCCCATTATTATATGGTTACTTTTTCCCTTGGTATGGTTTTGTTTCATGGGAACACGTAAGCGACTCTAGCATGGAAATTTGCATAGATCCTAGCATAATATGGTTACTTTTTTCCTTGGTATGGTTTTACACCATAGGAACATGTAAGAAACTCTATAATTATAATTCACATAGATCCTAGTATTATATGGTTAACTTTTCCCTTAATATGGTCATATTCCCTTTGAACACGTAAGCGGATCTAGTATGGGAAATTCATATAGAGCTCATTTTTTTGGTTACTTGAGACATCATATGGGTGATTCATCCAAGTAAGGAGAATCCTCCAACATTATGGGTGATCCATCCTAAACAGGAGGATCCAACACTTGATAGAGATATCTGGCATCATGCTGAAGTAGGGTTGGTTGACCCCATGTATAAACCCAAAGCTCAGGGTCAGAAGGTTTATTCAACATTCTACATTTCTTATAGAGTTAATTTCCTATTTATTATACTATTGTAAGAACTATATATTTAGGGTGGATTGTTTAGACAACATGGGTGTCAGCCTATTGAGTGTTAATCACACCCTTTTTAGGCCACTGTTTGGAACCATAGAATACTTCATGGATGTACGTATATCCTGGGGAAAGAAAAATAATAATGATCACAAATTCTCAGTAAAGGTAGTACAGTGAGATATATCATGATTAGATAAGGCATAATCAATATGTGAAGGCAAATAATTGAAAACACATGTAATTTAATTTGACCATGAAATGCAACAATGGATAATATCAAAACAAAAATATCATGGATAATAATAACTGAATTATCAAATAAGGAAATTTTTAATATTGGACATTGTGATCACATACATCATTATATATATAACTTCATGACTATATTCCAAAACAGTTTAAAACTATGGGTAGTTATACACAGAAAACCCTTTTAATTTGGCCAACATATTTTTCCCATGATACTTTTCAATGATTCAAGGGTCTATCTATAACCAAGACACACCATTCACTTCATTTCTAATGCATTCCTTATATATTTAATGATAAATTCAATGCATAATAATATTCCTTATCAATAAATGTTTGTACTCAATAAAGATTACAAAATATCAATATTCCCCAATCAAACAAATAACTTTCAAATTAAAACAACATATGTATAAATGATATATGGCTTAAGAAATAAGAATATCCATGATAAATAACATGGATATTTAAGGGAAATATAATATAAATTTATAACAAGAAATTGAATGTTTTAAGATAAGTTTAGCAGCTATAAAATTAATAAGATCAAGAGATGACCATCGGTTCATTGGGAATATATGTATTGTAATAAAATCATTTCCATTTGAATAATAAAAGGAATTGAAGTGAAATATTAAAATAATATTTCATAAAATAGTTTTATTTGTAAAAAAAATAAAATTTCTATAAAAATATAAACTTTATAAAACAATTACGTTGGAAAAAAGGTTCATCAACACTGTATATGTTAAAGAAACATTCTTTTGAATTTTGGTAAAGTCAAATACAAGCCTTTTGTAAAATATTATAATGATTCATTTAAATCATTTTATAAAATAAAAGTATAACATAAAATTTTCTTGAAATTTTATTTGAGTAAATAGAAGGAATTTTTTAAAGTAATTTTGAAAAATGTGGACAGGGAAGAAAATATATCTGATTAAAAGAGAAATAAAATCAGTTTTTCATTTAAAAATTTATTTGATTCATTCAAGTACCAAAGGGAAGAAAATTTAGAAGAAAATATGGAAAATCCTTAAATATTCATAGTTTAAGAAAATATTTGGAGTTTAATAAGGATGGGTTATAAGTTTCCTTCAAAGAAAATCAGAACAATCCTAAAAATTGAGATTGTAAAACAAATTATTACATCTTTGGTAACTTTTAAATTGCAACACCTTGAAATAATAGACTTGAATTGATACATTAATCATCATGAATAAATAAATATTTATGTCTAATTCATCAAAGGGACAGTATATACACCACATAAAAGTGAATAGGTGAATAATAACAAATTTGTCTCAATGAAATGGAAATTGAGATGAAATCATTTACCTCATGCTTCCCTTTAGTTGAACGTGATTTAGCCTTTTTTTATTTTTTTAAGAATTTCATTAATTTATACCATAGTAAAATTCATATTTATTATATCAAATATGATCCTATTATAACATCTTACCACCCATTCATTAATAATATTTCATTCTTACCATTGTTTTGAATGTTAACTACTTCATTTTCTCATGCATGTTTTGTCGCAAAAGTTTTGATTCTTATGCATGGGATATAGATCCATAATCTTTATAATTATATTAAAGTTATAAACATTAAATTTATTCATTAGATTAATCTTTAAAATCATTCTTGAAATGTGTATATGGAAAATGAATCACATCACTTCATGGAGACGGTGGGTCGCACATCCACATGGTCGATGGTATAATTCCATTAAGGGGTGAAAGGGTAAGTAATTGGATTAAATATTAATTTTAAAAAAAAATAATATCATGTCATATTTATCATATATATTCATTTTTTCTATCATTATGACTATCTATGTGAGTCAGTGATGGAAAAAAAATACATCGATTCATGAGGTAGTATTCCACCATACACACGAGTGATGGCTTTGTTTCCCATTTGATGGAGGAGATGGATAAATGTTATACCATGAACATAATAACATCTAATTACATGGGATATACAAGTTTTATTATATTTTATGTGTTGATACATAATTGGAGGTGGTAAAAGAAGTAAAAGAAAGAAAGAGATTGTTAAAGATAATCACCTTCGCTTAGAAGAGCCACCTTTGGATATCTTATTAAGGAACCTAGGGATGGTCTTTTGGGAAGACTAGAACCTCTAGAATTTGTATAATGATGTTATTATATATTTTGGTAGGGTTTGTTTATGATAAATTTTTTTAAAGGTGTGATGAAGTGAGGTGAGGTGGTGCCCTTTTATAATTGAGGATGAGTGGAATTTTTGTAAATACCCAAAACTATTCAATAATGGGAAATCACTCTCAACCCAAGTGCCTTCAATATTGATAAATAATGGGTTTTTGGGAATATAAGGTCAATAAACACCACTAATACTAAAAATAATCATGTTATATCATGAAGATCCAGGATCCGTATGACTCTGGTCCAAAAAAAATATTAATGAAAAATGAAGCATATAGGATTAAGCGTTACGAGGGATCCTACAAAGGTGAGAATGAATCACACCTCACATATCATCCTGAACCAAAGCATCATAGTAATCAGGAGCTCTGAATGTCCACATTGAGCTCATTTCAATGATTTCCCACTTCGATAGGGTGTCTGCAACCTGATTCACCTCCCGATATGCATGAGAGATAGTCAAGTTGAAATAAGCAGCATACGCAAGACACTCAATCCATTATGGAAGGAGCTTCCATGGGACATTCCTTGTCCCCTCAGTTAATACCTGCACAACATTTACATAATCCAAATAAATCCACAAATTGGTCCACTGATGATGAGAAGCATGATTAATCGCATGTATGATCACCCATAGCTCTGCTTCATAGGCAGTCTCAATGCCAATGTAATGATAAAAACATCCATTGATAAAGCCACATTGAGTCCGGAAAGTACCACCACACCCCGAGAGCCCTGGTGTGCCAGAAGCGGTACCATAAACATTCACTTTGATTCTCATTCCAATGGGGGGAATCCACCTTATAGCCCTGTGAACAATCAGGGGCTTGGATCTGCCAGAAACACCCAATAGTCAAAGAATCTGCAGGTCATCCATACTGTTGTACATTACCCCCTGATGGATATCCGATGACGCGTAAACCTCCTGATTAAGACCAGACGTAGCAGTATGAAGTGAGGCTGTTGTCCCTTTAAAGAGGCACGCATTGCGCACTTCCCAGATAGACCCAAGGACCGACGCAACAACAGCAAGAAGAATGTTACAGACCTGCTCGCTGCCATCCATAGAGCCGATGCGCTGCATGTGACTTCCAAGATGTGCACCTGTAACAAAATCCAGCCCAAAAATGGATGATATATAATTCCACAATTACGTTTCATAGGGGAAACTGATGACGAGATGTTGTGCAGTTTCCTCCACTCTGAGGCATAGTGACAAGCCGAATCAAGATGCAGCCCTACCCTCTTTAACTGATCATGAGTTGGCAACCTTTCTTTCAAAATCCTCTATACAAGGGTGTACCTCGAGGGCTTGATGAAGCTGGCCTTAAATTTGAGCAGCCACGTTGGTACCACGACAGAGCTTTCACATTTCATCATATAGAAGTCCTTAGTATTGAAGGTCCCATTGGAATTTGGCTTCCACACAAGGGTGTCCTTGTCCATAAAGGTGTAGCTCTGAATCATAATGGTAGTGTGTTGTATGAGGAATTCAAGAATGCTAATGCTTAGGCAATGTTCATAAATTGCCATCTGCATCTGGTCAGTGGGGATAGTGAACATGTCCTTAAGTGGTTGATCAAGCCAACAAGCATACCAAAAATTGAGAGCGGAATACTGACTGACAATCCACTTATTGTTCTGCATTATATCATGGAAAGAGAGCTTAATTGAAGGCCAAACTGAGGATCCAAGATAATGTGGATACCCATCCAGCAGTCTCGTCTTGAATCTTTTCATAAAAAACTCACATGAAGGGTCATTAGTCGTTAACAAGCTCCAAGTGAACTCACCAATCAGACCATCATTGAAGGCCCCGAGGTCCTTGATGCCAAGACCTCCCATTTCAACCGGTTTGATACATTCCTTCCAAGAAACAGTAACTAGTTTCTTTTCATGTACAGATCCTGTCCATATAAAATTCCTAATCATGCCTTGAAGCTCCTTAATAAGAGATCTAGGCCACCTGTAGATAGAGAAAGAGTACACAAATATAGAAATGATAACCGAGTTTAACAGGAACACCCTCCCTACTTGGGACATAGATTTCCCCTTCCATTGGCAGGTTGATTGATAATTCAAGCACTGATCTCTCTGAGGAACTATCTTTTAACCTTTCCCCAAAACAAAGGGATTCCTAGATAAGTGAAGGAGAGAGATCCCCTTCCCACCCCGAGCGTCATTGTGATCCTGTTCTGTTTCCCCATAGATATTCCATTCCAAAAGATGATGAAGGACTTTCCCCAACTGATGGTCTGCCCTGCCACCTATTCATAATGCATAAAAAGAGCCTAGATTGAGGAGATGGTTCCCCGCGATGCTTGTCCAAACAAGAGAATATCATCCGCATACAGCAAATATCATGGGAAAAGCAAATTTATCCTCATATGAATTTGTTTATAAAGACTAAGTTGAGTAAGCTTGGAAATACATCTGCTAAGATAATCTTAAGCAAGGGAAAAGGGATTCCTGAGAGTGGATATCTCTGCCTCACTTCATTGGTGCACTAGAAGTACCCTCTTGGAGTCCGATTAATTAATATGGACAGACTCGCGGATGAAAGGATAACATTGATTAATTTGATAAATGTGGCTGGAAATCCGTATCGTAGTAGAATAATGAGCAGAAAATTCCATTTAAGGGTGTCAAAGGCTTTAGAAATATCGATCTTCAGGGAAAAATTCCCTTCCATTTTCTTTTGTTTCTCTCTGAGGCCGTGGATAGACAGTGTTGAATACATCTTCTAGGAATGAACCGTACTAGTTTAGAGTGATAAGATCCTTGATAATTTCCCCTATTCTAGAAACCATAATTTTACTGATGAGTTTAGGGATAGTGTTACCAAGGGAAATAGGTCTGAAGTCCCTAATATCAACTGCATTTGTTTTCTTCGAGATCAACACAATAAAGTTTTAGTTCATTCTATAGGGTGGATAAGCATGAGAGAAAAAATCCCTAACTGCACTTACAAGATCATCTTGAATAATATCCCAATAGACCATGAAGAAATGATTTGTAAAACCATCTGGCCCTGGAGAACTTTCCATGTTTAAAGATAACAAGGTCTTTTTGATTTCATCTTTGTCCGGTTCCTTGATAATATTGCAGTTCTGATGATCATCAATGCAGTGGAGAATGTTCCCAACCATCGTTGAGGTGTTGTCCTACCCATCATCCATATAAAGATGACCAAAGTAATCAACCAGTGCCTGCGAAACATCGTTTTCCAAGGTATAAAAATGGCCATTGATGTTGATAACATTGATTCCAGCCTTGAGTCTCCTCTCCCCATGGAACCAATGATTTTTTTTTGGAATTTTTATCCCCCTCCTTCAGCCATATTACCTGCAGCTGACCCCTATCCATTCTCTCTTTCACAGTAAAAAGATCATCCAGCCGTGCATGATCTTGCAGTTCCTCTCTAGAAGGAAAGTTCTGGTCCTGATGATTATTCTGAATATTGGCAAGATGAGTCTCCGCAATCTAAATGTCAATGTACAATTTTGAAAAGACATTCTTAATTCTTTCCATAAAGATCCTAATAGTGTATTTAAGCTTTCCAGTAATCCTTTGCAAAGGACTGCCAGCAGGAATTTCATTCCATGCTTCAAGAATAACTTCCCTACATCTCGGCATAGTGATCCACCCATTGTTGAAACGAAAAGAAAGCGGAGTGGTTCTAGCCACATTCAATAACTCCATAATAATGGGATTATGGTCAGAATGATGTTTAGGAAGAGTATATCTAGAGATACCACTGGAAACACTCCTATCATTAATTTGTGAAAAACACCTATCAATTCTACTGGCTTGCCTTCCGTTTGATATATACCTGCTCAAGGTGAATTCTACTCCAACAATTGGGACCTCAACTAGATTACAACGATCAATGCAGGCTGAAAATTCTGCTGCTGCAGGCCTATTGAAATGCACTCCAGTCTTCTCCCTAGGTGTCAGAATAGTATTAAAATCACCTAGAATCACCCACTTATGAGTTTCATTCTCATACATTGCTGCAAGATCCTACCATAACACCCTTCTCCTTACATAAGATGTTGAAGCATACACAAGAGAGACCTTTATAGATTGACCAGGCTGTCAAAAGTAATTGTAATACTCTTGCTGCCCTGACTGCATGCATCAATCTGAATACTATCATTCTTAAACACCCATAAATGATCCATATTGCCATTATGTAGAATCTTAGAGACAAAGCTATATCCCATAGTGTCCCATTTAAAGGTCTTCCATTTCTCGAATGTCATTTTGGGTTCTGCAATTCCAATGAGCACTGGTTTCTTGGCCAAAATTAAATGCCTAAGGGCCTTGGTCGTAAGGGGGTTCCATATCCCTTGGAAGTTCCAATAGAAGAGCTCCGTCATTTTAGGGCCTTTCCCCTAGTTGTAGGTCCATTATCCTGCACCATGTAAGCATGGCCTTTCCCCTTTTTCAGCCTACCTTTTTTCTTCACTTCTTTCTGGTCCTCCTTTGCTTCTGGTGGATCATTAACCTAGTCAATGGCTTGAGAGTCCTCAGGTTCATTAGCCCAGAGATTCCCACTAATGGGAGTAATTATGTTTTTGAGAACAAAGAGGCTTAGGTGCTTGAGTGTCACTAGATTGCTTCCTGGCTGACTTGGAAGAGGATACTTGTACAAAGGGTTCTTCTATATCACCGCCAATGGAATGTTGAGGATCATGAATTTGGGGTTGCCCAGGATGATGGGAACCCTCAATGAGGCAATCCTAGTGATCCCCGTTATAGCCTAATGCAGACAAATATACAAGCCCCATCTGGTTAGGATCAACATATTTCATCAGGCTGCCCATAGTCTGGGTTCCCAACACAGATCCCTCCTCACCACTCCTGGAAGATTCATTATTGTGTGAGAAGTTACAGTTAACCCATGTCTCCTGTTCACTAATGATGGGTGAGAATTCCAATGAAAAATTGTCTTTTCCTGAAGCGCCTCAAATAGATGTCACCTGGTCCAGATTAACCTGAGCTGGTAAATCATCCAAAGATCCATCCACATGTAATTTCACAGAAAGAGCTGAAAGAGCCCCATCTGATGCGCCCCCCTATTGGCCACAGGCTCAACAGGGGCTTCATTAGTGCAGGGAGGGGAGACAGGTCCATCATTCCCATTATTACCTAAAATGTCAACCTCCACACATGCACTATCCTCCATTTGAGCAGACTGCTCATCATTATTAGACTCAAAAAGAGTGGGATGAGCCTCTTTCATAGACTGTGGATTTCAGAGTGCACACCCTTAATCGGTTTGGGGTGAGAAACTCCATAGGGAGGGGTAGGTTTATCAGAAGACTCTCCCACGCCATGCACATCAGTTACATTTTCATCTTCTGACTTTCCTGCATTAGAAGGACCAACAGAAGTATTAAGATCCATGGAGGATAAGGGGTACCTCGCCTTCTTCCTCCTACACTGAGTAGCTTCATGCCCCTTCAGATTACAAATGGAGCACTCTCTATCTCTGTTGCATTCAGAAAGCATGTGACAAAAAATATACATTTAGTGAAAAACTTTGGCCTCCTCTCATACTGGATTGACAGATTGATGGTGTCATCTCTTGTTGTTAACACCACTTCCTCCAATAGCATGCAAGACAGATCAAATTCAACCAACACTCTCGCATGATGGCCATAGCGTGGATTATCTATCTGTCTGTCCATTTGAATTGGATTACCCACAACTGAGGTTATGTATCATAAGATGCGTGGGTGCCAATAAAACCAATTGAGTTTGCAAATACGGATCCAAATATACATGTGTGTATTCCTTACCATATATGGATCAAAGTTTATGTCCCATTACTGGATATGTAGGAAACCAGGCCTTAGGGATATTGATCCGAAGCTCCATGCCCTTCGCTTGAAATCATCAGAGGGGAACACAACGTGATAGTACCCTTGCCCCATTGTTGTCATATTCCAATCATAAAAGCCCCAAGCATCTGCTATCTTCTTTTTTAAATCAGGGAACATCCATGGTTTTCCCCCCTTTTGAACTGTCACGCACGCAATGATAAATTTGTGACATAAATTCACCTGCTCCTCCACCGACTCTTGATTTGTAGAGACATGCACAATTCTTCCCTTCCGAATCACTCTCCATGGGGGAGGAAGATCAGAATCAATGAAAGATGGATTGGCTGAAGATTTAACCACATCCGCAGAATTTCTCTTCGCTCCTGCCACATTGTCCGGGGCATGATTCCCTTCAATTGACTTCCTTGCCGCGAGTTGAAACATCTCTTTATGCCCAACATGTCCGGGACAATCAACTCGCATGCTGGAGATCCATAGATCTTAGGGTTTTCCTCACTCTCCTGTTGATCTCCATAATCATGTTTTAAACATGTTATTTCCTGTACTTTAACGTTATTCACTTTTATCATTTTAATTTTCACTACACTAACTAATTTTTTAAACTAACTAATCTATCGATTAAGCATAAAAAAATGATCTTTATATAATAATTTTGATTCAATTATTATAGATATTAAATAAAATTTAGAATCTAAAAATATATTTTTGTATAAAATTAATTTTAATACAAGCACATATAATATGCAAAACCATGTGCTAACCTTAACTCTGGTAATTAATTTTTACTATTTGTACCATTTATTGTGACTAAAACTTGTGTTGGACATATTTACTAATATTAATTATTATGATTAAAAATATGGAATCATTTCTATGAAATTAAATTCATTGAATTGGTATAGTTTAATTTAAAAATAAACCCACAAATCATGTCGAAAAATAGTTTTTCAAAAAATGTATTATTCATGCTTAAGATAATCTTATAATAACTATATGACTAATAATCTTAATTAGATAGATTTAAAATAATACATTTAGATATATAATCTATACATTTCATTTTAAAAATTTATCAATAAATATTATACTATTTAATTTAAATGGGAAGAAATTTTTCCTTTTTTTAAATAGGTTTCGGAAGAAAAAAAATCTATTTTACCTCCAAATGATATTATCTTTATTTATATCAAAATGATAGTCAATAAATTATTAAATCCACATATTTTAATATATTATTATATAATAAAGTATGAATAGTTAAATAATACATTTTCAATTATTCATAAATGATTATTTCTAAAAGAAATTTTCAAAAATTCATTCTAGGCTTATTTTTACCAAGTTCAAAATCGATATTCAACCTATAAAAAATGAATTTTTGTGCCATGAAATATTAAAATGTACATTTTATTATAGTTTTATTAAAAATATAATTTTCACCTACTATAATTAAATCTTGGATGTTACATTCTTTTATCCTAAAAAATTTCTTCCTCAAAATTTTCACCGATATTACCTTTTAGACAAATGAGGGAGGTTCTTCTTTATAACATCCTCTAGTTCACATGTTGGTTCCTCTATTTTATGATTTCTATTAAGTAACATTACCAGTTGAGTTGTATAATTCTTTAATACTTTTTCTCTAGGGTCAAGAATCTTTATAGGCTCTTCACATTAATATACATTAGGTTCCAATTATATTTCTTCAGAGGTGAGCACATGTGTTGGGTGTGGCATGTACTTCCCTTACAATGATATTAGGAACACATCATGTACTTTAGAGAGACATGGTTGAATTTCCAAATGGTAAGCCACTGCTCCAATTCTTTCCTGAATTTCAATGTGCCCAATGTAATTGGGGATAATTTTTCCCTTCTTAACAATCCTTATGACATAATTCTATAAAGTTACTTTCAAGAAAACGTGATCCCCCACATGAAATTCAAAACATTTCCTCCAGTTTTTAGAATAACTCATTTTCCATCTTTGATTTGATTTAATATGATCTTAAAAAGTCTTTAACTTTGTCATTGTCTCCTTAATAAGTTTTGGGCCTACAATGTTTCTTTCACCAACTTCATCCCAACAAGTTTGAGTGTGATATCTCTTTCAATATAATGCTTCATATGATGCCATTTGAATACATGAATGAAAGCTTTTATCAAAGCAAAACTCTACCAAAGGTAAATACTAATCCCACGTACCTTGAAATTCAAGTGATCATGATCCCAACATGTATTATAATGTTTGAAGAGTCCTTTAAGACTATCCATCAGTTTGAGGATGGTAAGTGGTGATCAAATGAAGCCCAATATTAAGAGCCTTAGGAAGATACTTAAAAAATTTTGATGTTAATTAAGGATCATGATCAGATGCAATTGAAATAAGTGCACCATGAAGTCTTAAAAACTCATTAATATAGTGCCTTTTATGGAGCTCTAGAGGTAAATCTTATCTTATAGTATGTAAATGTGTATATTTGGTAAGGTGATCAACAATTACCCATATTTCATCATTTTTATAGGATTATATGGAATTCTAGTGAAAATGTCCATAGTAATGTCATCTCATTTTCACATAGGAATAGGAATAGGTTGCATGAATCCTCTAGGATATTGTCTCTTAGCCTTCACATGTATGAAAACCAAGCATCTTGATACATAGTCAGGAATTCCCCACTTCATGTTTCCCCACTAAAAATATTCTCTCAAATCCCTATACATCTTGGTGCTACCAAGGTGTATAGAGAAATTTGATCTATGAGTATCATCCAACAATTCCCTTTTCATATTAGGTATAGATGGAACAAATTTTCTCTTTCCAAATTTCATAATTACATCTTCAAAAATGATGTTTTCTAATTCATCATCATTCACATATTTAATTTTCTTTTGAAAAATTATCATCATTGGATTGAGAACATTTTATCTTTTCCAATATGTTGCTCGGAG
The DNA here is from genome assembly GCA_963277665.1 of Viscum album. Classification (NCBI taxonomy): domain Eukaryota; kingdom Viridiplantae; phylum Streptophyta; class Magnoliopsida; order Santalales; family Viscaceae; genus Viscum; species Viscum album. The sequence goes on along the minus strand of OY728155.1, from coordinate 599,906,328 downwards.
TAGATTACTCAAGAGGGGAGGGGTGAATTGAGTAACTATAAAAATTTCTGTAAAAAGTGTTCTTAAAAAGACTTCCCTTTAAAATTCAATACAACCCAGTTAATCAAAGTTATACGGTTATAAAGGTTTGACTGTTTAAATAACTTCTTAGAAGATTGATTATTTCTCAGTAATAATAGTTATTGATATTACTTTTGATGCTATTTTACTAAGACAAAACAATTATAACTTCTTTACAAGACTAACTATCAAAATAAGATTATAGATTTCTGAATTATGCAGTAGAGCAGTAAAACAGAGAAAACTAAAGTAAGCAGCACGACGGATATGAAACAAGTGGTTCAGTCTCAAGCCGAGACCTAATCCACTCCACTTGGTGATCACCTGTCACCAAGCATTTTATATAAATAAACTTTGATCCACACCCTGGATCGGGGTTAAACAACAGTACACAGGACTATCCAGGCCACACAGGGACCTCTTCCACAGTTCTTTGTGGGTACAAACTACCAGACCACACAAGGACCTCTTCTACACTTATCAGTGGGTATACACAAGAGTAAAAGAATGTTTGAGTAAGGATATGTTGTATCCTTCAGTTTGATGCAAGAGACAAAGTGTTATTATACAGATACACGCTCTGCTCGAAAGTTAATAAAATGAAACACAACAGAGCAGTAATATTGAGATAGGTTTAGAAGTGCTCTGAGTGTTGGTCTTTGCAGCTCTGGACTTCTGAGATGAAGCAGATACAGAACTCGAGTCCTCGTTTGGAAAATAGAGTGTCGCAAGATAGACAGGTTCGGCTTGTGTTCTTCATGGTGTTTCACAGCGCGAAGATGTTCTCGGGATTCAAGTATTCTTCGTGTGTTCTTCAGTAGAATCGGGTTGTATGTAATAATCCTTTCTTCGAAAATTGATCTAAGTGTGTTCTTCGTTGTCGTGCTCACACCCACTTGGTTTTCTTTCATGTGTTATCTTCTTCTCTTTAGTTTCTGGGCCGCACTACTCTTTTATCTTGGAGTGCATGTGTTGGAGCCGACATGTTGCATGTATTCTGCACCTCGTACCTCGTACTGTCCGATGATATGTCTACAAAAGAAACATTAATTATGTCAGTGCATTAAAATCTTCCAATATGACTGTTAGAGATTAAATTGAAACATGACAAAATATATCAGGAAACAGTGTCACAGTATGTCATGGAAACAGTGTCTCCTTCACACGGTGTCTGGATTGGTCACGGTGTCTCGCGGTCACGGTGTCTCGCGGTTATGGTGTCTCATGGTCACGATGTCTCATGGTCACGGTGTCTTGTTCACGGTTTCTGGATGTCACGGTGTCTGGATGTCACGATGTCTTGATGTCATGGTGTCTTGATGTCATGGTGTCTAGATGTCATGGTGTCTGGATGTCATGGTGTCTGGATGTCACGGTGTCTTGATGTCATGGTGTCTTGATGTCACAATGTCTGGATGTCACGGTGTCTGATTTACTTTGCCAGAAAGACATAACCAGTGGAAGACTCACGATGTCTCAGAATTTTCAAAATAACTGTATTTAGACTTAAGCAATGATGATCATAGAATGGATTAAACTTAATCATTTGTCAAAGACGGTATTATAAAAGTAAATCAAGGATAATATAAAGTAATTAAACTGAATATAGAGAAATTGAGATCTTGAATGGCTCTTCTTAAAGCATGAGAATACTTTAAACAATAATACACATAAGTTGATATAATTTACAGGATTTAACAGGTTGAATAGGATTTGTGATCATTAAAACATGATTAGTACATGAGGAGTCCAACATAATAAATACGGGTTCACAATCATTTGAAAAAGGTGTGATATATCCCCTTCCTTAATAATTCCCATATTCTTCTTTACCTAATCCATTAACATATGATCCCTATTAATCCTCGTTTTTTTTTCAGGACTCCATGTTATTTCCTACTCAAATCACTCAGTGCATTATTTTCCTTCCCCTAGTGGTAGTGTATTGAAAATGATAATCCTTGAGTAACTCAAGCCATATCCTTTACCTCGTGTTGAGTTCCTTTTGTGAAAATGTTTATTTTAGGCTCTTATGGTCTGTGTATATCTCACATCTTTTACCATAGAGATATTGTAACCATATCTTCAAATAAAATATTAGGGATTCCAACTCAAAATCATGGCTTGGATAGTTCTATTCATGATTCTTTAACTAATTTGATGCATATAAAGTAACTTTTTCATTTTTCATAAGGGAACAACCAATTCCATTCTTCATTTCATCGCTAAATATCTCAAATCTTTTATTTTCAGACAGTAGAGTCAAAATCATAGCATTGACTAATATCCAATTCAATTCATTAAAATATTATTAATATCACTTCTTTTATATGAACTTTACCCATTTACATAAACCTTGGTTAATGGGTTAGCCAATCAGGAAAAAATCTGAACAAATAACTAATAGTAACCTTATAAACTAATGAAACTATATACCTCATTTATATACATTGGTGTAGGATATTCTCTAAATACCTTTGTCTTCATAGTATCAACTGATATTCCATCCTTGAAGACAATATTTAAGAGAATAGAAACTTTTTGAAGCCAAAATTCACACTTATTAAATCTCTCATATAACTCATTTATTCAAATAGTCAGTAACTGATTCTCATGGTCCTAATAACTCTTATAATACACCAATATATCATTAATGGATTCCAAAATGAAATTATTAATATATTCATTGAATAATCCATTAATTATATCTATAAAAACTAATGGTGCATTACACAATACAAATGGAATTATTAAAAACTCATAATATCTATACCTCATTTGAAATATTGTCTTCAGAGTGTCGTCCTTATTTACTCGAAATTCATGACACCCACAACGAAGTTCAATATTTGAAAAATATTGATCTCAATTAATTTAATTGAATAATTCATCAATTCAAGGTAGATGATACTTGTTCCTTATCATAATAGCATTGATTTACCTATAGTCAATGTACAGACTTAGGGATCCATATTTCTTCTTAACAAAGAGAACAAGGGCCCCCATGGTGAAACACTAGGAAAAATAAATCCCTTATCACAAAAATCATCTATTTGTTTCTTTAACACCATTAATTCCATAGTGGCTATTCTATATGTAATATTTGATATAGGTCGGGAATTAGGGATTAAATCAATGGAAAACTAGAATTCATGATCTGGTGGATGTCTACGTAATTAATTACTAAATGAATCATTATATTCTTATATAATAGGCACATCCTCAATTTGAATATTACATTTTCCATCTATAGATTTTGTTTTCTCTTCTTCCCCAAGAATATAATTCAGAAGTTCTACTTGGGGTAGATCTATACAAGACTCAGATGATATTGTCTCCGCTCTAAAACTAAGGAATTTCACATCTTTATCATGAATCATAATTTCATTATCTTCTCAATAAAATTTTGAATCATTTTTTGAAACCCATTACATACCAAGGATTATATAAAATTCAACCATAGGTGTAATAATAACATCTAAAAATAGTGAATGTTTATGTTTCACAATAGAAACATCCTATCACATCCTTATCACAGTGATATTTCCACTATAAGTTTTGACTGAAAACTACCTTATTAAAGTGATAGGGAAATATCTAATTTTCATGGAAAATAGGGAAGTTAAAAAAGAACATGAGGATATATAATTAAATAAATCGTTATCTAAATTTGATGATATGATTAAAGTACCAGTAATAACATCTTTGGGAACTTCAACATAAATTGTACTGATCACATAAGCTTGGTATTCTCCCCTTGGCCTCTTCTATAGTATATTCCCTTGAAATTTGGGACATTACTTTAAATAATTACCCATTTATTTATTATTGAAGCATTGGATAGTAGTGGTCTCTTTCTTTCCATTACATTCATGAGCTAAATGACCATTTCACTGCACTTGTAACAAACTCTCATTCCCTTCAAGAATTTTCTAGGATGTTTCCTTCCACAATTTTCATATGATAGAAATTATTTTATTTTCTTATTTTTATTCAAATAATTTACTTTTTATTGGTGTTCAGACAATATCTTATTCTCTTTATTCCCCTGGAATATATAGGATCTATAAAATTTCTTCTTTTTTTGATGGTGTATAAAATTATTTCCTCATCTGATGATTTTTTTTGAGAAACCAGGGCCCTTCAAAGACTTGTCTTAATCCCTAAAAAGAAAGGTTAAATATTACATTCCATATTATATATGTAATCAGCAGCTTACCCATATAGTCATGTAAATTTATTATCATAATATGAAACACTTTCTTCTTACTTTTTATTTATGTAGAAGAACCTTCTCTCTATTTTAGTTCACTTATCATGAGGGAATTATTTTTTAAATAATGTTTCTTTAAAATATCTTATTTACATGTGTTATTTTTATTCTTCCTATCTATTATTCTATATTAATTAACACTATTTATCAACATCACCTTTTAGAAAATAAACTATAAATATAATATTTTCTATTTCATCACATCCCAAGGAAAGAAATATATTTTCAAGGGACTTAATCTATTGCTCAACTACCACTAGATTAGTGGTCTCACTGAAAGATGGGGGATTTTGTCACATGAAGTGATCTAACATTAAATAATAATGCTACATAACAATATGCTTATCTATTTGAGCATCATAACCTGAGTAAGATACCCTAATATAGTTGTGATATTCTCATATCCAATATGAGTTGTATTAGCTTGCTCAATAGGTAAATTTATACATTGACCACAAGTGTTGATACAATTGTTTCTTTCATGCATAATTTCTAAAAAATTTCATATACTGTATTATCTCATAAAATTATGAATTCTAAATCATAATTTATAATTATAAATAATGTGTAACACTTAATATAATTTGAAAATTTATGTATTTTTAGTCTCAAAATCCTCAACTTGATTTCTTTATAGATATCTTTAAGTCATAAAAAAAATTAAAATCCTTCATAATGGTTTGTAAAGAAAGTTGGAGTTAACCGAATAATATCCCCCAGGAGTGACAAACTAGGTTTGTAGTAAGACCCATTTTCATGCACCAGGAGAAGATTGAGTCAAAGTCTAATATTCCCTTTTTGAACTACTACAAAAACGGGAAAGGGAAACGCTACCCTTTTATCAGCGCTAAAAAAAAGCTCTGATAAAGGGGGCCTTTATCAGCGCTAAAAAAATCCCTGATAAAGGGGCACTTTAACAGTGCTAAAAAAAGCGCTCATAAATGCCCCGCTTTATCAGCGCTTTTTTTAGCGCTGATAAAGGGGATCCCTTTATTAGTGCTTCTTTTAGTAGCGCTGATAAAGTGGGGATTTATTAGTGATTTTTCTTACCGGTGATAAATTTTATGTCTAAAAAAATCATAAAAAAAATTGTTATATAAGTATATTAATATTGATATAAATATAATATATATTTTTTAAATATGTTTTAGATAAGTATAAATAGACTATTACATTTAATATATAAGAAATTTAGTGAAAATGGATTTAAAATATTTTAAAAAATATTATTAATTAATAATTTTCAAATTATTATTGATTAAAAATCATTTAATAAAAATTTGAAGACACAGAAAATCAAAAAAATTAACAAAAGATCTAAAATAAGTTGAAAATGTAACTCAAACTTCAAACGACCATAACTTTTGATTTGGGTGTCTGTTTGAGCTCTACAGGATATCAAATCAAAGCCTACAACGATCTCTATGTGCTAGTGACCTAAGAAAATCTTCTATCACATTTTCTGAGGCCAAAAAAGGCCTAGAAGGCCTCAAAAACTGAGTTTTTAGTTGGGATACCCCGATTTGTTAACATTAAAACAGCTATAACTTCTGATCCGGATGTCCATTAGGCCTGTACCACATATCATATCGAATATTGTTTCATTTTCTTCAATTTGACTGGTTGTGGAGTTAAAATGGGCTTCTAGATTATAAGTTATGTTTGTTTTAACATTCTATGGCTTTTCAAATACACACACACATATATATATTTATTCGTAAATATATATGTGTGTCTGTGTGTGTGTGTCTGTGTATGTGTGTGTGTGTGTTGTATATATGTATATATGTATTTATTTATTTATTTATAAACACAAATAAAAAACATATTTCATAAATGTATTTAAAACTAATCTTATAAGTATATATTAATATACAAATAAATATACAGATAAAAAATTATAACTAAAAATATATATATAAATAAATATAAATATTTATTAATATACGAATGAATATATATATATAATAATATATGAATAAATATATTTATATTAATATGAATCTATATCAATATACGAATAAATATAACTATATATATATATAAATAGATATATCATTAAATAGAAAAAAAAACCAAATGACTTAGTGGTAAAGGTGCAGCCGTGAAAGGGGGGAGGTCGCGGGTTCAAGTTCCGATGGAAGCAAAGGGGTGCGCGCTGGAGAGTGGGGGGGGGGGGGTCTGCCTAGCACTGATAGGGGGGGTCAAGAACTGTTAAAAGCTTCCCATGCATTATATAATTATTTTTTATTTTTTATTTATTTTTTGACTTTTATCAGCGTTTTTTAAAAGTGCTGATAAACGTTCCTTTTATTAGTGATAAAAAAATAGCGCTGATAAAAGAGACCCCCCTATATCAGTGTTGTGCTTTATAGCGCTTTTTTAGCACTGTTAAAGCCCGTTTTGAGTGCCGATAAAGCCTGTTTTTGTAGTAGTGATGGTGTTATTACCCCCTCATAAATTTTTCCTATAGATATATCCACTTGTAGTATCTATATAGGGATGTAATTTCAAAAATAACTCCATAATATATTCCCTACCAAAATTTTAGGATGATCTTTTATACTTATCCTCAAATTAAATCATATGTTTTTGTTCCCTAATCTATGTCTATCTAAATCTAGATCCCAATGTTTCTACTGAACTTCTACAGATAACAACTGTAACAGTCCCGACTCTAATAACCTATAGCATATGGTCACATTATTACATTTTCATATATACAAGGGGTAAAATCCCAAAGGACTAATAAGTTAACTAGTCTTAGAGTTCCAGATACATACATGATACCCATTTTATATTAGGAGTGAAATATGAAAATTAGAAATGGAAAACATTTGGAATTATTGAACTCATTAAAGTAATTGTTATTCAAATCCTGGGGAAAGGAAACAAAATATGGGTGAGCTCAAATGATCACTAAGGGTTTTTTACAGTGAAATATATCATGATTAGATAAGGCATAATCAAAATGGTAAGGTAAATAACTTAAAACACATTCCATTTAATCAATATCATGGGCATGAAATTCATCCATAGATATTAACAAAGAAAAAATCTCATGGATAATAATAAATGAATTCTCAATGAATGAAATTATTAATATTGGAAGTCATGATCTCATACAACATGATATCTAGACTGTCAATAAATTGTGCTAGGTAATTTTAATACTATGGGTATTCATACACTAAAACCCCATTTAATTTGGCTAACTAATTTATCTCATTAGACATGTAGATGCATCGAGGGGCTATCTATAACTGAACCCCACCCACCATTTCAAGTCTAATACATTCCTAGTATATTTAATGATCAATTAAATTCAAAAAAAAAACTTATAAATTAACTTTCGTGATAAATAAATAATACGAAATACCAATATTTCACTAGTCAGTCTAAAATATTTTGAAGTAAAATACCATTGGTAGAGATGATATACAGTTTAAGTAATAAGAATATCCTTGATAAATAATACATATATTTAAGGTAAATTTAATATAAAATTCTCATAGAATAGTTAATTTTTCAAGATAAATTTAACGACCATAAAATTAATAAGAGATAATAGATGACCATCGTTTGACTAAGAATATAGGTTTTATAATAAAATCATGTAATTTGGAAAAATAAATGTAATGGAAGTGAAACATTAAAATAATATTTCAAAAAAGTTTTTTATTTTTATAAAAATTTAAAATATGTATAAGAATTTAAGCTCCATAAAATAGTTATGTTTGTAGGGAAGTCTACTATCTCTTTATAAGTTAAAAAAATCATTTTGACTTTTTATAAAGAAGTAAAAAACATATCTTTCAGAAAACATTATAAATATTAATTTTATTTATTTTAAAAAATCCAAGGATAACTTAAAATTTAATTAGTAAATAATTTGATTAAATAAAAGGACTTTTTTAAAACAATTTTGAAAATATGGACTTAGAAGGAAATATATCTAATTAAAAGATAAATAAAATAGATTTTTATTTTTATTTTTCTTGATTGATTTATGCACCAAAGAGTTGAAAATTTGGAATAAAATATGGGAAATCCTTTAATATATATAGTTTAATATAATACATTTATTTTAATAAGAATAGTTTTTAAGTTTCCTTTAAATAAAATAAGTGAAATCCTAAAATTAATATTGTAAAATAAATTCTTACCTCTTTCGTAATATTTAAATTGAAACCCCTAGAAATAATAGACTTGAATTGAAATATTAATCATAATAAATAAATATGAATTCATTTTTAATTCATAAAAATGTCAGTATATACACAACATAAAATTGAATAGGTTCATAATAACAAATATGTTTCAATGGAATGGAAATTGTGACAAAACCGCTTACCTCACGCTACCCTTTAGTTGAACATTATTTAAATTCCTTTATAATGGTTTTAATATTTCTATTAATTTATACTAGAAAAATATTCATATTTATAATATCATATATTATTCTCTTATACCATCCTTTCTTTAATAATATTTCATCATTATCATTGTTTCGTGTGTTAACTACTTCATTTTCTCATGCTTGTTTTGTCATGGAAGATCTAGTTCTTATGCATAGGAAATAGATCCATCATCTACAAAATTATATTAATGTTAAAATATCACATTTATTAATTATATACATTTTTTTAACCATTCTTGAAATTTGGACATGAAAAAATGAATCAAATCACTTCTTGGTGGCGGTAGGTAATACGTATGCACAAGCGATGATATCCTAATCTTAATGGGTGAAAGGGTAAATAAGTGGATGGTATATTAATTTTAAAAAATTAATATCATTTAATATGTATCATATATGTTCATTATTTTCTTCATTATGACTATTTATGTGATTTGGTGATGGAAAACAAATTACATTGGTTCATGAGGAGGTAGTCCATTGCACACACAAGTGATGGATTTGTTTTCCATTTAATAGATAAGGAGATGAATAAATGTTATTAAATAAAAATAATAACATATAAGTATATGAGAGATGATATTTTAATTATATTTTAATTTTTAAGACATAATTTTTGGTGGTAAAAGAATAAGTGAAAAAGAAAGATATTGGTAAAGACAATTACCTTCTCTTAGAAGAAGCTCCTTTGGATCTCATATAAGGACCCAAGGGTTAGTATTTTGAGAAGATCAAAACATATAGAATATGTATACAGATTTTGGGGAAATATTTTGGCAGGGTTTTATCTATATAAATGTCTTTAAAGGTGTGAATAAGTGAGGACAAGGGAGCCCTTTTATAATTGAGGAGTGACATTTTTGTAAATACCCAAAAATATTCAATAATGGGAAGTCATTCTCAACCCAAGTGCCTCCAAAATTGATAAATAAAGGGGTTAAGGGAAGATAAGTGTGAGTAACACCTCCAATAATAAAATAAACTTGTTTTAAACATTTTATTTTCTTTACCTCTATGGTTACTCACTTTTTCCATTTTAGTTTTCACCACGGTAACTAATATTTTAAACCTAGATAATTTATCCGTTAAGTATAAAATAAAATGAGAATTATTAGATAATTTATACTTAAGGATTATAAATATTAAATATATTTTATCATTTAAAAATCCTATGTTTTTAGAAAAATAATTTTAACACAAGCACATATAACATGCAAAACCCCATTTAAACATTAACTATGGTAAATAATTTTTACTGGTTTTCACTATTCATTATAAAAAAATTAATTTTAAATCATTACCTAAAACTAATTATTCCAATTCAAAATATTAAATAAATTTCGTCAAATTCAATTCATATAAGTTGAATAATTTAATTTAAAAATAAACCTTCAAATCGTGTTGAAAAAATATTTTTCAAGAAATGCATTTTTCAAGCATAAGGTGATCTTATATCTAATATATGAATAATAATAATCATTATATGGATTTAAATTAATATATTTAGATTCATAATCTATAAATTTAATTTTAATAATTCACTATTAAACATTATTTTAATTAGTTAATATGAGAATACATTATGATTTTTTTTAAAAAGTGTTCAGGAAAAAAATATATCACTTTTTTACTTCAAAATGATTTTATCATTATTTATATAATTTTTTTATCTAATAAATTATTAATTCCACATATTATAATATGTTATTATAAATAAAATGAGTAATAGTTAAACACTATATTTTCAATTATTCATTAAATCTAATTTCTAATAGAAAATTTCAAAAAATCATTCTATGATTATTTTGACAAATTAAGTTCAAAATTTATGTTCTCCTATAAAATTAGTTTTTTTTCCATGAAATATTAAAATTTTATTTTTATTATAGTTTTTTTAGAATATAATTTTAGTAACTATAATTGAATCTTGGGTGTTACACTGTGAGACTTTATTATTGAGTATTTTTAGCTGTTTAACTGTGTAACATTAAGATCATCATTTAGTTTCAAATTTAATATAATATGATATGTTTTCTTATTATATATTTGTTTTTAGTTGAGTTGATTTATTATTTTTTGGTTTTTTTATTTTTTATTTAATTTCCATTTTTATTACAACTTTATTCCAGAGGGTGGAGTCTATATACTATATTCCTCACAACCTCACTGGTGGTCGGTAGCCTCTATCATATGGGGATGCATGATTGAGGTCATGTAACCACCTAGCTCAGTCATGTGAGAGATTATCGGGTCAAAGATTTTACAAAGTGATATTAGATCCAATTTATTTTTTGTTACGTTACTTTTGGGAAAGGTGGAGAGGAGACTAGGATGTTTCAGGGCTTGGTAATGTTCTCATGCATGGGAGTAGCTAACCCATATGCAGCGGGAGAAGAAACCCAAGTACCTAGGGATGTGATTGTTTTTAGTTATATTTTCTATTATAATTGTGATGTTATTTCACAATTGGTGATTTTTTTTTTGTGATGTCACTATTTTATGAGACTTTACTCGTGGGTTGGTACAACACGAGGTGAGTATGCATACATCATAGAAGACATGTATGAAAATATATTGGAAAGAATTTTTTATATTAGGGAAATATTTATTTCATGTGGCATATATGGCTATTTAAAATGTGAAATCTAAACCCTTTACCAATCTAATAAAAAAATGAAACTATTATAAGATTTCAATTTAATTATTAATCTAAGTTTTAGAGAAACCTTGTATTAGTGGTTATTTTTTTTATTGTATTAACCTTATACGTTGATATTTTTGTGTATCCTATGATTTGAGGAGTGAATTGAACTTTTTAGAGAAAATTTATCTATATCATATTTGGGTTGAGTGTCAAGATAGTGGTAATCAGTACACCCCTCACACAACTAATTCGAAACTTCCTATCTCTTTGGGGAGCCATATGGATAAGAAGATCCATGATAGATTCATGTGTCTCATGAGATCCATGTAGAGGGAGACTACTCATACCATACCTTCAATGTATTGGCTGAAAAGATAATTTCAGCTGTAGTACTCACCTATGTTCATTGGGGTGGTAAGAACCCAAGAATCTAAGTTCTACATCTAGATAGTCCAAATGATCTTCAAGAATCTTGAGACACCTATAGATAGGATTGTGAATCCTTATTTTTATATTATATGAGGACCATCCAATCCCTAGTGGGGTTTCATGGAGAAATTTTTTAAGAAAGAGGAGTTAACTTAGAAGCTCTTCAAGGGGATGTTCCTGAGATACTTCTATTTAGAGACGCTGAGGGATGACATAGATTGGGAGTTCATGCACCTGATGCTGGGGAGTTTTTTAGTGATGGACAATAATGAAAACTATACCAACCTATAAAGTTCTTCACCTTATTTAGAAAAAGATGAGATGGATAGGGTTAATATCTTCTATGATGGAATTTTTTATGATATTGAGTAACAGGTGAACGTCTTTCACATGAGAAACTTCAATAACATGATAAACCAAGATCTAATCATAGAAGGAAACCCAAGGGAGACTATGAGTAGAAGGAAAAAGGAATAAATAGGGCAATCGGGGAGTAATTATTCATATGGAATGAATCCCCACTATGATAGTTACCACTAGGGTAGTAGGAGGAAAAACAACTAGGGAAGTGGGAAGTCATCTCAGGACCACGACCTAGTGCAGTGCTATCAGTGTGGATGACATGACCACAATTGCCCACATTATGCTGACACTAATGTGGAGTGTCGCTATTATGGTAATATAGGCTATCTATAGAGGTTTTGTAGGATCCCTAAACATTATATTATTGTCATAGGATTATTACTGATGCCAGATTATGGGAAAGACTTAGCTACCCCTCAATAGATAGGTAGTTGGAGTTCTATCGAATGCTTACTCAAGAGTAGGGGATGAGGTACCCCAATGAAAGAGAAGAAATACAAACTAGAGGGATAATCATTGGGAATCTGAATATTTCCTAGAGAAAATGGGAAAGTCAAATGTATAATATACAACATACTCTCACCATTATGGATGCAGGACCTTCCACCGTTAGAGGTACAATTATTGTATCTTCTACCATTTCTTATGTTTTTTTTATTGGAGCATCTCATTCCTTTATATATTCTCATTTTTTTCAATGAAATGGGATTGGATATGGAATTATTTGATAGTGTTATGCCCATATAAACTTTTTTAGGAGTCTGGCTATAGAGAATAAAATACTAAATGGAGTGTTATCATGAAATTGGTGGCCACTATTTTCTTTGGTAGGTGTTTGCGATAGAAATGGTAGAATTTTATTTGATTATAAGTATGAATATGATAGTTCTGTACTAAGATCATATTGGATTTTATCAAAGGAGAGTGACCTTTTTATCATTAGAAGAGGATAGTTATATTCATCGGGTTTAATGGGATCTTTAGGCTGGTTGTGTGGGAAAATTTTAGTACAGATTGGATTGCCTCATGGCCTAGATTATAAACCATGTTATAGATTATTTTGAATTATAGTAGAGAACATTTCCTCTAGTAGTGGACTAATTCCAAGAAGACTTTCCTGAAAAATTCTCTAACTTACCACCGAAATGATAGATTGAGTTCACTATCTAATTAGTGTTACAAGCCAAACCAATTTCTATATTTCCTTACAAGATGGAACCATCAAATATTTAGGATTAGAAAATACAAATAAAAGATCTTGAATCAAAGGGATTTATATATCCTAGTAATTCATCATGGGTTTATCCCATTACTTTCACCAAGAATAAACATGGGACTATGTGCTTATGTGTGGATTATCAGAGACTGGACCAAATGAATTTAAAGAACCGATATCCCATTATATATATCTATAATCTATTCAATCAGTTGAGAGGTTATCGAATATTATCCAATATTTATTTGAGATTGGGTTATCATTAGTTGAGGGTGAGACCAACAGACATACCCTGGACTACTTTTAAGAGAAGGTATGGTTTGTAAAATTTTTTAGTGATTCTTTTTTTTTCTGATGAAGTCACTAGTGGTATTCATCTCCTTTATGATCTATATCTTCCCTCTATTTCTATATTGTTTTATGGTGGTTTTTATTATTGATATCTTGATGTACTCTCACTCTATAAAATATCATTCCCAACACCTTGATATTTTCTAGAATATGATGGGTGAACATTAGCTTTACACAAAGCAATCTAAATGTAACTTATGGTTTGAAAAGGTAAAATTCTTAGGTCATATTATCTTATAGGATGGATTGTCAATGGGCCTAGATAATGTTTCAGTCATTGTATCTTCATGAAACAACCTAATAATTTCTTTGAGATTCAGGTATTTCTGAGTCTAGAAGGCTGTTATAAGCGTTTTATCTAGGAATTCTCTTATCTAATAGCACTAATGTCTAGGATGAAAAAGAGAGGGATAAAGTTTGTTTTATAAGATTCTTATAGGGAGTATTTCTGTAGTTTAAAGAGAATGTTGACCTCAACACCAATCCTATCCTTTCCTAAGATAAGTAAGAAGTATACCATGCACTGCAATGCATCATGAGTGATCTCTATGTAGTTACAATAAAAGAGTATCAAGTGGATTTTATGACTCTAGATAGTTGAGTCTACATGAGGATAATTACCCAAACTAATGATCTAGATTTGGTTATAGTGGTAGATTCCCTGAGATGCTGACAACACTATCTTTTGGGTGAGTGGTTTGTTGTGTATACAAACTTAAATAGATTCAAGTATATATTTTCATAGAGGGACCTGAACCTTCGGTATATGAGGTGGGTCTAGTATCTATATTCTTTCAACTTCTAGTTTCCCTACACTCTAGAAAACTGAAATGTCATTTTCAATTCCTTGAGTAGGAAGATTCAGAAAAAAGTAGTGTTGGGGTTTTATGATGATTAGTGGATGATAATACTCTTTGTGGAAAAATATATTAATGTATAAGAGTCTCAAGGGAAAGAAAATTTGTCATCGACATCTATTGTTCCGGTTCTCCTAGTCATGTTAAAGAGAGGATAATTATCAGATCCAAAGGTCTTATCTATGAGGGACAACTTATATAGTGGGGAGACACTATCAGGATCATCTATTAGTAATGGTGAAATTATTCTAATCTATGTCCATATTCGGGTTCCTACCAGCTTACATGAGGAGCTAATAAGGGAATTTAATGCTTCTAAATGGGTGGTATATCCTTTTTTGAAAAGTATGTATCATGATCCTCATTAGAAGTAATGGTTTCTAGGGAAGAAGGGTAAGGAGATACCAGGATTCAAAGTATGATGTATCACCTATTAGAAGTTTAAGGATAAGAATCAAAGGCCTGCAATGTTGTTACATCCCTTTCCCATTACAGAATGGAAGTGGGATGATGTCATGATGGATTTTATGACTGAATTACCCTAGAACCCTTGGAATTTTTTTTTCATTTTCAGTTATCATGGATTGGATGATGCAGGTATCCCATTTTTTTTTCTATCAAGGATACCTTAATCATTCACTATCTAAGTAGTCTCTACATAAAATAGATAGTTCTATCATATGGTGTTATGAGGATTATCATTTCTGATCGAGATCCCTATTTCACATCACATATCTGGAATGGCCTTTAGAAGGAATTGGGATCACATGTTCATCAGAGTATATCCTATCATCCTTAGAATAATGGCCAACATGAGTGGATGGTTCAGATTCAAGAGGACATGTTATGACCATGTTTTTTGGATTTTAGTGGTTATTGGGAGAAAATTCTAGAACTCATGGAGTTTATATATAATAATATATTCTTGGAATCAATCGAAATGGATCCTTTAAAGCATTTTTATGGAAGTTCCAGTCATTTTCCTCTTTACTAGTTGGACTTAGTATCATGAAGAAGACATCTGAGTTGGTCCACATGATCAAAACGTGGTTGGTGACTTTTCATAGTAGGTATAAATCATTTTATGACCATTAGAAATGATCACTGGATTTTGAAGTCAGTCACTGTGTTTTTCTTTTCCTCTCACCTAGGTTAGGGAAACATCATATCCGGAAGCAAGGAAAGTTAGAACCTAGGTTCTTCGATCAATTTTATGTATTGGAGAGGGATAGTCTAGTGGTGTACCAATTATCCCTTCCAAAGTGTTATGGTTGCATGAAAAAATGTTTTATGTGTCATAGTTTTGGAGATATAACCCAAAGTCTTGTCATTTGATCAATGATGATGATGTTGATCTTGGTGTTGATGCATCCTTTGTGAAGAATCCATTTCGTATTGTGGACTATAGTGAGAATATTTTTTAGGGAAGATTATACCACTAGTGTGAGTGCATTGGAATCATGGGTGAATTAAATAAGAAACTTTAGATAAGAATTTTTATATAAGAATATAGTGTCTAAAATCATTTTTTGATACCCCACCGTGATAATTTGGATCACAGATCTTGGATGAGCTATTATATGATGGGGTGTTGTAAGATCCCATATTTTTCTAAGTACATTTATCTTTAATAATTTGGTTAATTATATTTATGTTTTGTTAAAACTTTTAAACCTTGTTAACTAAGACTTGTTTTCCTTGGTAAATCGTTGTTTAAAATGTGTTTAGGGGATCATAGAAGTTGAGCAGTAGAGAACTATAGGTGGCTTGTAGTTTGGAGAAACTACAGATCCACCAGCTAGATGATGTTATCCATCGATCTACTAGTGTGTTTTCCAGTATCCTGGTATGGATATTATAATCTCACTAGAAAGTTGGTGTGATGTAAGCATATTAGTTCTCCAACTGTGCAGGCTTGCTAGAGGACACCAATAAATAGATGGGGGTGTTGAGATGGATCCGGATTAAGAGGGTAAGGATTGTATTTCTACCCCCCTAAAACCCCTTTTAATCTCCCTTTTGACCCCTAATCTGACCCTAACTCGATATTATCATTTTTTGAAGGTTATCCAAGGCCCTTGGGGCTTCTCTAACACCTTACCTTGGTTCTTCTATAGGGTAATCCAAAATCGATAATTCTTTATTATATTTGGTGTTTTCCTCTTATATTCTTCTTATATCATATTTTTACACTACAATGAAATCGTTATTTAGTGGTGGTTTTTTAGTGGCGGTTTACTAAACCACCACTAAAAATATTAAATGATTTAGTGTAGATTATTTAAAAATCACTGCAAAATAATATGTTTTTATTAAAAAAATACACTTATCCCCCACGCCCCATCCTTATCCCTTGATTACCATCTTCTCCACCAACCTTCCCCAACCATGAACCCTAGCACCATCATGCTTCCCCCCTCATCGATGCTTGGTCACAGACCCCCTCCCTAGTGCTCGGTCACATCCCCCTCACCCCAATCCCTCACCAACACTATAGTAACACCCCTCAACGTGTCTCCCCCGACCTTTCCCTCACCTGAGCTATCATCATCGCTCTCTCCCTCTCCCTCCCCCAATAAATCATCTTCACTCAATCCCACATCGAAGTTACGATCAACCCTAATCCCCCTGATCTGTCTCCCTAAAGGTAAGACCTCCCTTATTGGTATTTTTCTTCTCCCTTCTTCTCTTCCCCCTCTATAATTTTTTCTTACTTATACTAACTCCTGTTAATCTCTAATGATTTGAATTTTGGTTGTCTAGGTATAGGATGTTGATTATTGGCTAGATTGTGTATTCAACTACTTGTATACATCACTTGGTTCTTAAAGTATAAGGGTAATCTTCATGTTTCAGTTTCGTATAATTATTGATGTGTCTTTATTATAAAAAAATATGATATAATGTGTTTCCTAGAATAAATTCATTATTATTGGCTCTATATAGATTTTATGGGTTGTAATTGACTTGTAGATATTTCATTTATTTCCTTTTTTAAACTGACTGTATGTTTTAAATATTATACGTTTTATAAAGTTCTCATATATAGTGGTATTCAAACTAATGGGGGTATTTTGAAATGAGTAGAGGCTTCTATTTGGGTGGTTTTTATAACTATTTGGAAAATAAATATGTTATGTATATTCTATTAGATGTGTTCATTCAATTGAATATCTATTTGAAATTCTTGTAACTATGCTCAACTATATGTTTTCTCTATTGATTTAGAAGCATGATACTCTCCTTAACATGGACTATAGTGTGGATTCTCTTCATCATCTGACATTAGCCATCCATATAAGAGTCCCCCAAGAATACCAAAATTCAATTAGTAATACTTCTCATTTAAAATAGTTATTCAGAAAATATACTAACAGTTCCACCATGGAATGGTCTACACTCTTATCTCATTTCCCCTTTTCCATTTTTCTATTGAATCCCTTAAAATTAAACTATAGCTTCGATGATGCATGAAATTTTTATCTCTATTTTATATTGGAAAACTATGGATATAAAACATCATGTACCAAATCCTATTGGAAAACTACCCATTATTTTTCATAGGTAATATTTAATCTAAAAAAACCGCATTACTAAATGTGGAACCAATCAACTCATTTTTTACAACCACCATAATGTGGTTCATTGTTGTACATCATGGTCTTTTCCCTACAAATAGAAATTTCATTCAGGTTACTCTATAAACTCATTTTACCAATATTTATGAATATATAAATCCTTTCAAAAATACTTTGGATGTGTTTTTATACCTTTCTAATACACACAACACTAAAAAAGTACTATAATGATTTTTGGTAACATAAGCATTTTGAAGACTCCTTTTCTCACTTAACATGATCCTTTAGACATATACTTTTATATGTAAACATCAAGTATCATTTAAAATAATTAAACTATACCATCTATAAAATATTTTCATCCTTTAAAACTGTAATGATCATCCATGAATTATCACATAAATTTAATCATTCATAATTATCCTCTATGAATCATCATAATGGTTCTCCCTTTCTCTCAGCATAGTTAATAATTATCATTGAGTCATCACCGTCCTCACCAGTTATATTTCACCTCCCTCCATTAATAATATTTTTCCATCATTTTCATATTCCTATCATTACTTATAAAATAAAATCTTATACTAAGAAAAAATTTTATTTACAATAATGGTAATGGAAATAAGAAACCTAAGGGCACTTCAATGTCCTTATATGTCAAAGGAGCCTCAATCTCCTCCTTTGTATTTTTAATCAAAACCACTATTATAATACCAAATATTATATCACTAGGCTATTTTAAATATTTTAGTATCTATATATTGTTAATAAAAAACACTTCAATTTTTATGCCATTATTTTTTAGTTGTTATTTGAATGCGTAAGACTTATCCATTGAATGAATATGGGAAAAGTACTAGTGGTACTGTACTAATAATGAGATAATAATCTCTCTTGGTGTGACATGTAAGGTGGGATCACTGGGTGTTTTAGGTATCCAGATCCCCCTAGATGGGGGTTGGGGTTCCAAAGGGCTTCAGACCAAATCTAGAAGGCACTATAGAGTAGTGTTTCAATGATGCAGAATGTGTATTATAGAATTTTTTACTTTGTCATCATAAGTATTGTGGTTGTGTAGACATTATAATCTTTGGAACTACATAAATGTAGAATATTGTGTGGTTATGGAAATTTGGAAACTCTATTTACTATCCCATTTCATTTCTTTGTAAACTCATCTTTAAACTAGGTTTTTTTATAGTGGGTGTGCAACCGAAATTTTTCTCTGAAATATAGTGAATTTTTTTTCACTCTCTATAGGTACATGTATTATTATATTATAATATAAATATTTATACTCATATTATTTTTCTATTTCTAATTTATTATTATCTTCTTTACTCTTATTCTAGGATCATTTATTATTCGTAATCACCATAATTTTTAAATAAATTTATATCAATGCTTGAGTTCAGAATATCAATGTTAGTATTCTTGAGTTAAATGATGGATATAAAAGAAGGAAAGATAAATATAGGTACTTTTGATGGATATAGAATTATATTATAGATAATATAGATAAAATAGTATCTTTATCAGAAAATTGTGAATTTGTGGCTTGTGTTTATATATCTTATATATCTCATGGTTCAACAATAGTTGAATTTATTTAAAGAGGGGTATCTTTACTTTAAGCTTGATTTTGTGGAAAAATTTATATTTATAAATTGGTTTTCAATGTACTATTTAATAAATGATTTTCAAAGAAAATTTTAAATTTAGTTTTCAAATGGTTTGAAAATGGATTGGCTTATAAAGCTATTTATGGAAGCTCGATTGACACTTTAAAAAAATGTTTGCATAAATTTGTGAGACCCTCTTAAGCCTTGAGTGACTATAGTAAATTCCAAGGATACTAGTGATCCTATGAGGGGGTGTTTTTTATTGATGAATCTTTGTGTTTTACTTAATGGTTTTATGGTTTTTCTGTTGCTTCTATTTTACATAACACTATCCATGATTGATTTTATTTTTTTTACTTTGACTTTTTTAGTACTTATATGATGCTTCTTATAACTACCTTGCTTGTTTTTTTTTTCAATTCTATTTATCTATTTTAATAATTAGTAATACTTATGAGTTTTAGTTTTTTAAATAAAATGTAGTCACATTTTAAAATATATGGATAAAAGCTGGATCACATTACTGAAGAACACACCTCAGAATGCTAAGGGTTTGGAGAAGTTTTAACATTTTTCAATTTCCAATCGATCTGTTGATGGGATAATAATATGTTCATGTCATAAATTTAAATTTAGAAGATGGTTTAAGAGAGATAAAGTTTATGAACACTTGATATTGAAGTAATTACCTGCTCAATATTTGTGTTGGATTTGGCATAAAGAATAAAACATTACCGAAAGTTTGAGCACTGATGTCAATAGATAGAATGAGCTTCCAACTTTGTTGAAAATGGAAAATGAAATGAAATACCTCATAAATGATGAATTCACCATTACAAGAAAATAACATCAAGATAAAAAAAATATCATAACAACTAGTTAAGGGTGATATAAATAGTAACTTGATAAGTGATGTTGTTGGGACTATAGGACAATGAGATCAAGATTGTAAAATATCATTGGATCCTCCTCTCAATTCCGTGGGGAATAATGTAACAGAGGACTTAACTGAGAAGGAAAATGTGCTTCATGGTTTAGTTGATGATGGAAATCAAGATCTGTATGGTGTATGTTTGAAATATTCAAAATATTATTTTCTACTAAAGTTGTACCATATCAAATGACTATGTGAAATTATAGTGAAGGTGATGTCCATGATATTGGAATTGTTTCATGATAAATTTCCTAAAGCTAATATCCCTGATTTTTTTTATAATATGGAATTTTTTTAACAAGCTCGATTTGAATTATACATAAATACATGATTTTACAAATGATTATATACTTTATTGGGGAGAGGATTCAAGCATTTAGGATTGAAAAAAATGTTCTTATTCTAAATGGTAGTCAATGAGTGATGTTGGACGTCTAAATTAACATACTACTATGAATAAGATTAAAAGGAACACACCTACAAATATTTTTCATTACATTCCTTTAATATCTTAATTGTAAAGATGATTTATGTCATCATAAACCATTGATAACATAAAGTGTAATTCTATAGATAATAACAATAATGGGTTAATGTGACATCCAAGAGATTCATAGTCATGGAATACATTTGATTCATTACATCCAGATTTCTCATGTGATCCTCAAAATGTGCGATTGGGATCCGCAGTTGATGGATTCAACCCATTTCATACTTTTAGCACCAGTAATAGCATTTGGATGATTTTTTGATCCCTTACAATCTGTTTCCATGGATATGTATGAATCAGATGTCTTTTAACATTTTGATGATTATTCTTGTAAAAAAAATCCTTGGAAATGATATTGGTGTATACTTTCATCCTATAATTGAATAATTATAGGATTTATAGATAAAAAATATTGAGACATACGATGCATCTTCTAGAACAATGTTCAAAATGATAGCTTCTCTAATGTGGACCATTAGTGGCTTCCCTGGACATGGTAATTTAGCTGGTTGGAATACATACATGGGTATTTATTTTACATTTTATAACTTTGATTTTTATCCTGACCAAATACCTCACAATAATAAATGGTGCTTCTTGTGTCATCAAATATTTCTTGATGCATATCATATGTTTCGGTTAAACAAGTCAAAATTCAATGGGTCTATTGATCATAGACCACCTTCAAAGTTTTTGATAGGTTCTCAAATATTAGCACAACATGGAAATGTTAAAAAAGAATTTGGGAAGGTGTGTCATTTGAATGATAGTGGGAAATGAGTTTGAAGTACGTCTTTAAGTTAAATTGGAATACATCAATGGAAGAAAAAAATTATATTCCTTGAACTTGCATATTGAGAATTTAATTTGATGTAGCATAATATTGATGTTATGAATATTGAGAATAATGTTTTGTGATAATTTGATCTTTACTTTTCTTAATGAGAATGGAAAATCAATGTTCCATCTCAATGGTCAGAAGGATTTATAAACAATGAACATGAATCTTGATCTCCGGAAGATGAGAATGGAAAGTATGCATTAGAAAAAATTTCAATGAAAAATAGGGATATAGATATATTCCTTCAAATTTTAAAACATGTGAAGGTATCTGATGGGTATTCAAGTAACATATCAAGGTTTTTTTTACTTAAATCATCATAGGTAACATGGATGGAAAAGTCATGATTCACATATTTTGTTATAGTAGTTACTACCATTGGAATTGTGTAAATTATTACCTGAAAAGGTTACTAATGTTGTACTCCAATTGTGCACATTCATCAGACAACTATGTAAGAAAACTCTACAAACATTTGGTCTTGAAAACATTTAGGAGAGATTTTTATTGAAACTTTGTGTAATTGAGATTATCATTTCTCCATTGTTTTTTTCAGTCATAATGCATTTAATTGTGAATTTGGTAAAGGAAGATAAATTAGGAGGCCCCATACATTATAGATGGATGTTTCTAATTGAGACGTACTTTATTTATATGTTTTTTATCTTAATTAAGAAATTATTATAACTTCATTAAATACACAATTATGTTGTATTTAATTTATTTAACCAATATGTTGGGAATTTGAAGTCATATTTGAAAATTAAAGATCAACCTGAAGGCTCTATTTCTGAATTCTATTTGGAATAGGAGAGTCTTAACTTTTGTTCTAGATACATGGATAACATTTAGACATGATTCAATAGATTTGGAAATGTTGATGACACATTGACTCAATCACAACTACATGGGAAATAAAAAATCATTCCTACTATTGGTCGATAATTAAGGAGGAGCCCAAATATTACACTAACAGAAATGGAATTATTACAGGCACATAGAAATGTGCTACTGAATAGTGAAATTTTAGATTCATTTATTGAAGAGATTAGGATACAATCAAAGAGACAAATGAGAATCTAAACATGAAATGATCAAGATATAATAAAAGTTGTTAATAAAGAGTTTGTATAATAGTTTAAATAACGTGTAAGTTTATAAATATTGCAATGAATATGTATATTAAGTGTACACAATGTTTTTTGTAAATATAATATGGTATATCACTTTTTTAGATCATGAATACTGATAATTGAGCTAAGTTTTCAGAAGATTTAAAGTTTCTTCCTTGAGGTCCTCTAAAAAAGGCTAGAAATATCAACACATACAATGTGAATGGATTTAAATTTAATACAATTGATCAGGAAGGGGTTTGAAAACATAGAATAACATTATATTTTTTTTTGAAGTTGGATACAATGGAATGTTGACTGATTCCTTACAGATGAAATGTTTTCGATATTTCATGGGTGTTAAAAAGAGATTCCTTACAAATTGCTTCTATGAAATTCTCTATCTTGATGGATGTTGGTGACCATGAATTACATGATTTTTATATCTTATCATCGTAAGAGAAAATGGTATATTATGTGTAAGATTTTTCAGATGAATGGTGGAGTGTAGTTGTTCACATAAAATAAAGAGACTTGTATGATATGGGTGATGAAGTGCAAGATTTTACCCCTAACATTTAATCCCATCAACACAAAGAAGCGAACTTATTTTTCTATCATAATATTGAAAATATTATTCTTAAAAGGGTGGATGATGTAGATGAAGTAATGATGGAGTAGGAAAATGAAATGATTGAAGGACAAAATGATTGTATGTGCAATCATACATTCATTTATCAAAAACTTGTGTTATATGTTCAGTAATTCATTACTATAGTTATGTATATTTTTTTCAGTACTGCACATATGTTATAATTTATAAATTTTTATGCATGAATTTTTTGATTGTTATGGGATCCCGATGGATGATGTTATAGGATTATTTGGCCAGAGGGAGTTTGTTTATATGAAAATCACAATTTAGGAATAGAGGTTCATATAAATATTCAATATGGAAAGGTCATCACTTTGACGAAAGCATTGGTTGAATTACATCATACGATGATTGGATCTATCTCTGGTGATGTTTCATCAATGGTTGGTAGTGATATACTAAATCAAAAAACATCAAAATCATTTTGTACACAAATTTTTATTGGTTTCAAGTTTGAATTTAAATATACATCATTTTTAAATTTTTAATATAATTGTAATAAAGGTTTTGGTAGTAGAAAGGGGATACAGAGAGGAAGAGGGTTTCGAGAAAAGTTCATCAGGTAGCGATTAGGGTTCACTTTGGATTCAGGGATGAGGTCAAACTAAACTTATGGAACATTATATATAATGTTTTCAGAGGTTATGGTTACAACCTTATTGATTCCCTTGATTATCTTTTGTTATTGATCATGTGTATTTTGATATTATTATTTAATGGATCGATTCTTATGTACTTGGAATGGGATCTTTGTTAACGGTTGTTATAGGTGGTATGGATAAATTTTTTCATGATATACTGATTTCAATTTTTATTTGGATGTTATGGGGCCAAAAATTTTGTAGCTGTATTTTTTTTTGAAATTGGTATTTAGTATATGTTTAAACCACCGCTAAAGATGAATTTTTTTGGTGGTTTAATCCACCGCTATATAATTTTGAAATTTTTTAGTAGTGATTTTCTCATTTTAGCCCCCCCCCCAATCTTGGGGATATAGCAGCGGTTTAAACTATCTCTACATCCGAGGCCTTTTTTGGGAGGAAAAATTACTACCAAAACCAAAAAAAATCACTACTAAACTAACATTCTATTATGGTTCTTAGAAACCACTACTAAATTGAAGGAGTAGATGGAATTTTTATGTTAACTCCAACTTTAGCGGTGGTTTTTGGAAATGTTTGCATAAACATTTGACAATAGTTTAAACCACCACAAAATAAAAAAAGACCATCATTAGTATGAAATTATGTTGTAGTGTTCCATCCTTGATGGTTTGTGTTTCAACTACTTTCTATAGGGGATCATTGTGTTTGACATGGATTTGACACTCAACCTCAACCTTCTTCTTCTTTTTTACTCAAGGTGGGTGGTCTAAAACAACTCCAAATGTCTGTTTTGTTTTTCTAGAATTTTGAACAAGTTAAATTGTGTTGGAACACCATATGTGAAAGATTTTCAAATTGGAACCATTATAAAATTGATAAAACCATATTCCTAGACCTCCTTTAGATCCCATTGGATCAATTGGCATTGAGATTGGGACTTGCGAACAATGTGGGGTGTTCCTACCCTTGAACCTATGTCTAATTGGAATTTGTTTATGGGTTTGTCTTAATAATATAAATTAGATTAAATTTGAATTTAATTTATTGGATTCATATATAACCACACAAATTAAACTTGGTTAATTTGCATATAATTGGTTTTGGTATGACAACGTGATGGAATATGGTTGGAATTATATAAAACTGTTAATTGGGTTTATTTTATGCATGTAATAAGTTTTTTACAAATAATTATGATATTGGGTAACATGAAATAATTAAATAAATGGTGGATAAATTGGTAATTTTGTTAAATTGACCAATATTGATTATAAAAACATGCTTATCATGGTTAACAAATGGTATTCTTTTGGATTTCTCATACTTTATGTTTGGTTATATGATTCCTAAGGGTGAGATTCATAGTTAGATGAGACTTAACATCATTGATTCATCCTAGGCATGAGAATCCACCTATTGATAAAGAAAATTTTTCCCTTAGTATGGTTTTTCTCCATGGAAACTTATAAGAGTATATAGAATAGGAATTCTCATAGAGCCATGTATTATATGGTTACATTTTTCCTTAGTATATTTTTACACCGTGGGAACACATAAATAACTCCATCATAAAAATTCTCATAGAGCCTGGTATTATACTGAAACTTTTTCCTTTATTATAGTTTTTATACATGGGAACATATAAGAATCTATATCATTGGAATTAAGATATAGTCCAACATTATATGGTTACTTCTTCCCTTAGCAAGGTATAGTTCCCTGATAACACATAAGTGGTTCTACCATGGGAATTTGTATAGATACCGGTTTTTTTGTTTACTTAATATGTGAAATGGGTGATTCATCCTAGGAAGGATAATTCACCAATGGTATGGGTGATCCATCCAATGAAAGAGAATCCACCACATGATAGATATATATGGAATCATGTTGAAGTAGTTTTGGCTAACCTTGGGTATTCAGCAGGATCTTGGGGTTCGATAGTTTTATTTAATGTTCTACGTTGTTTATGGAGTTAATGTCTATTTTATTATAACATTAGATTTATAATATGTTAGAGATGTATTGTTTATATATCATGGATTTTGGACTACTTATTTTTACTCACACCCTATTTGGTCCGTCATTTGGTACCCATGAAGACATTATAAAAGCAGGTATGATCAAGGGAAATGGGACTTGTACTTGATTGATTTTTATGTTATATAGGATTGGATCATAGATATGGGACCAATCATGGGGTTTAGGATTGGGGTTTGGAGTATTTATTATAGAGTATATATTTTTTACATATATGAATTTTATCACATCATTTAGTTTGGAATTCTGTATGACATGAAATGTTTTATTATTACATAGTTGGTTTCATTTGGTTTCATTTATTATCCACTAGTTATTTTTATTATCTATTTAATTCATTTATGATATTACTACAACTCTATTCTAGAGGGTGTAGTATCCCCACTATATTTCTTACACCCTCACTACTGGTCAATAGCCTTTGGAGTATAGGGAGTCATGTTTGAGGTCACATAACCACCCGACTTGATCACATGAGGGAGTACTGATTTGGGTACATTACAACTTACCTTCATGATATTTAATCCATAAAATTACAAATTCAACATATTTATGTGTAAGAATTATTCTAAACTCTTATGCATCACCAAAATGATTTTTATGTATCACTCTATACCATATAGTTACTCTTACATATCACCATGGAGTTATATTTTTGTATTTTAGGAATGACCCTTACTTATATCCTTTGTCACTGGATAACCCTTACATATCCTCAGAATAACCTTTATATATTGGATAAATGACCCTTACATATCTTTTTACCATAGATCAACCTTTATATATGATAAAAATTACTATTGCATATTTTATTTTCCTTACATTTAATGTTATATAATAGTTTCTTGACTTTTACATATTTCCATTATCTAGAATATACATTTATATATTTTCATAATTACTTTTAAATTTTAGAAAATTGGATTTCATATATTTCCTTTTCCATGAATATAACTTTACATATTAGTAGAAAAATTTTTATGTATTGTGGACTTAAGCAAATTTCAATTATCATCCTACAAATGAGGACCCTTACGTATTGAGTAAAATTACACTTACATATACAATTACTTTGCTAAATGTCAGATTGTATTCTCAAACTTTAATCATCCATATACTTAACTTATAGACTCACCAAAAATCCAATATTATATCTTCTAGAACTCTAACTAGTAGTATCTCAAACTCCTTTTGAATACTAGCTTCTAGTTCCAAAAAAATGTAATATTATAATAAATCAAAGTATATCATATGAATATAAAACTTTTAAAATTTATAACTCATCATCCAGAATAACTTCTAGATTTCAATAAAATCCAAACATCCATAATTTATTCAAACCCCTTTAAACCTCTTCCATTATCCTAGAACCACTCCAAAACCTTGGAATGAATTTCACATCTAATTAAACACCATATAACACCTGATTTTTAAAAAGATTTATGTACTAAAAACAAAATATAACACTTAATCATATCCTCTCATTCTCTTATCCAATTCATATTCTCTATTTAGAAATTATAATGTTATAGGAATATTCATAAACTCAAGATCTCAACATATTATTCATTCATCATCTCAACATGTTCATCCAATGATGATATGGTGAGGTATGCATAGTTTTATATTTTTTAAATTTAATTTTATTGATTCCTCTCTTGAATGATCTTGGTGTTGAGTTTTTTTACATTTAGGTACATTTAATTCCCATTAAACACTTAATAGATAAAGTGGAATTATTTGCATAACTGACTCCATTACGTCTGTAATGTTGTCTCCCTATTGATAGTATTCCATATTTTCACCATCAAGAATCACCATTAGCATACATTTTATCAAGATCTCATAATTCTCATGGGAATCCTATTCTTTCTATGATTTTAAAATTTTCTGAGTATCCTATACCACTATTACCGACTAACTTTCAAACCCATAATTGATTTCGATGTGATCATTTTGAAAACTATATCTATCTCATAATGATCCTATAAATGAAATTTTTTTAGGCCATTTTTAGTGATGTACACTAATATTTAGAAATCCAAAAGATCATAGTTTATTTTTCACTATATGAAAATGAAAAGGATTTTGGTTTTATATCCTACTCAACCTCAAATATATTATATTACTCAAAATATATAAGATTATATGGATCTAAGGAATCCATTTTCACTTATAGGGTATGGTTTATTGGATCATAGTCAAGCGACATTAATTCACACTATTTTATGGAACATTATATCTGAAAAAATAATTGTTAGGATTCTCAAATTACTGAAATATAATCGGAATTGTAGAATCAAGTTATGGTAGAGAGGATTCATTAATGGTGTGATATGAAGAAGGGGTAATTACAGAAGTCACATCTCTATACTTAGGAAAATAATTTAATTCGTGTGGAACCTCTAACACACTTTCCTCATAAGTATATGTTGGAAATGGGATCTAAAGAAGTGGTGAGGCAGCTTCATACTCATTTAAGAATTAATCAAGTTGACTTATTTTAGTTTTTTTTAATTTTTCATTCTATAAAAAATAAAATTACCTTATTTTTAAAGTCAAAATATATAATTTATATTATTCAACATGTTAAACATCATTTTATATGTTCTTTAAGTTTTGATCTTACATAGTGGTTGGTTAAATTGAGTACCATCCTTTAATTTGTAAGGTGGTTTATACTCTATAGAGTTTATAAATTTTGAAAAGGAGTTTATAAATTTATCAAGAAGGTTTTCAAAAATATATAGGGTCCATGAATCATATTTGATGTATTAACAAAAATATCTTGACTCTAATAATAATAATATGCACGGTATGAATTAATATCAGAATATGATGATGCATTATTTTGTGGATCATAAAAATTATTTGAATAAAAATAATAAAAATATAATAAAATATATGGAGAAGTCATGGGTGGAGAAACTTCATAATCTATACCACGTATAATTGATGGATATAGAGACTCTTGATTGTAAATGTGTTATTATGACCATTTCGTTATATTCTTCTAATTGTATTGAATTTTTTTTAAAAAAAAATCACCAAGAGTTGTAATATAGTTTTTTTATATTTTTTATTTTAAATGCATAAAGCATCCTGTACTGAGTTTTTCTTAATGATATAATTTCCCCTGAAAATGTTAATGAAATTTTATAGGCATTTTTAACAACCATACAAATTAGTAATTTATTTACCCAGTAACTATTATAGTAGTGGTAGTATAGTCAATCCCATAGGGAGAATGTGTGCAGTTTACAATAATTTTCTTTTTCAAGGATGTTTAGGTAGATGATTTTGGTGTAATTAAAAATAGATTTATAGAAGTTAATAAAATAAATAACTAAAACTATGATATGAGAAACAAATAGAGGAGATGGTGTTAGAGTCGTGGATCTGTTTCAGATATATGTTTTACCAAATAAATACTTCTATAATTTGAATATTATCTAAATAATATTTATCAATTCCAAAGAGTACATTCTTATTAGAAAAATTAATTTCTTTCTTAAATTATCTTAATTATCATTCTATAGTTTTATGAAAAAATTATTAGGAGTTTTAGAACAAAATCTATTAGAAAAATAATAAGACATGTTTTTTACAAAGTCATGGTATTTATTTTTGTTGGGTTCTGTAGTGACTTTGGCCCTAGTAGCCTAGATCTGGTGCCTACTTTATTAAATTATCAGGAGATACAATGAATTTTATCTTGAAGTACTGAATAGTTTATCAGTCTTGGTAAACTAGATACATACATAAATCTTACATCAAATTTAAATACAAAAATAATAATTTTTTTTCAAGAATAACATTATTACATATAGAATATCCTTTCATATCAAACATAGAACACTTCATGAATTCATTATAAATGAAAAAATAAGGGTGATATCAAATTATTAGTAAGGGTTAAGTACAATAGAATCTATCATAAATAATTAAGAATAATAAAAATAGAAAGGTAAATAACTAAGAAGACATGGCATTTAAATAATTGGATATGTCATAATCAATATGGAAAGGTAAATAAATGAGAACAAATTATATTTAAATAATTTTACAAGGCATAATTAATATTTCAAGGTAAATAATTGAAAACACATTCCATTTAATCAATACACATAAAATGAAATACATCTAGAGATATTATAATTGTGAAAATCTAATGGATAATAATAATTAAAATCTTAATAGAGGAAATTCTTAATTATCATACGTCATGTTTCCCAAGAATATGATACCTTTACCATAAAGATATATTCTCAAGAAAGTTTAAAACTAATGGGTAGAAAATATTTAATTAAGGATATCCAACTAATTCATCCTTTAATATTACTGATGCATCGAGGGTCTATCCTTAGTTGGGGACCACCCATATCGTTCATGTCTAAATAATTCCTCATATTTCTAATAATTTTTTTAATTTATAAAAATTATTATTTATCATAAAATATCCATTTTGAGAAAAGAATATGGATTTATCAATATTTCCTCAAATAACTAAATAAAATTTCAATGTAAACACATAATGTCAAATTGCTATACAGTTTAAGAAATGAACTTATCCATGATAAATAATATGGATATTTTAGGGAAATTTAATTTATACTAATCATAGTAAAGTAAATGATTCAATTGGATGTTAATGAATACAAAATGAAACATAGAAGTGAATACCAATACTATCCTAGGTCAATATAATCATAAAACATATAGATAAAGAATAATGATGGTATCAACATATACCCATTGGAGTAATAATAAATGGTTTTTGTCACTAATTAATATAAACATCATAAAAATATATTTTAAAACATTCTTAAGTAAATTATCTTTTTTCATTTTGAAAAAAATTGAAAATAATTTTATTTGAAAATCACTTTAAAAAAAATTCTTTAGAAATATCCTAATAAACATGTAAAGGAAGCTTAATTAAAATGATGTTCATGATAGAAGTTAATTCATTAAATGACATAAAATATAAAATTAATATTCATTTTTCAATTTAAAAAGTATAGGAAAGTTCCTTGTTTATAAAATGACATAATGATTCCTTCTACATTTTTGGTAACAGCCAAACGAGCGTTGTTTTGAAAATGACAAATAGATTCCGTTGATTTTTTTAAAAAAGTAAAAAATGTGTAAAAATGTATTTAATAAATCCTTTTTAAAATGTTTAAAAACTATTTCTGAAAATATTTTTATAAAAAATGGTTTCGGAAGAAAATAGATTTCTGGATAAAGAGAGAAATGAAGTCAAATTTTGTTAAACAAATATCAATCATTTAAATTAAAAATGAGGGGAAAATGGTAATATTACTTGAAAATGTCATGAATAAGTAGAGTGGGATAAAATTATGTGGGATTAATAGATAATGATCAAATAAATTCATTTAATAAAAATTCAATTATAAACAATCCCGATAAGATTTTGAAATAAACCCTTAGAAAGATCATAACTTTGAAGTGTGGTTTAATCATGTCACGACCCGTCCTCGGGGCCCATGCCGTGACTACCCCAAGCCCGCCTTCCATAGGCCAGGGGCTGGAGACTAGCACCAAAGGCGTAAATCCCGATAACTGGGAAGGAATTTCCTTTATAAAAGTAAAAAAAACACCACAGAGTACAAGCGGAAGTAATCACTAAGTAAAAATGAATACAAGCAGTGCTGAAAGTAATGGGGGCCAAAAATACAAGCCCAACTGTAAAGTACAAGGTAAAATACAAAACAGTAGGAAGGTGACAAGCTGCTCCTGGATCTTCCACCAAGTATCCTACCTGAAGGGTAGGTACAAATAGCGTAAATCCTGGATCGTCAACCACGGATCCTACCTGAAGGGTAGGTACAGATAGCGCAGCTCTTGGATCGTCCACCACGGATCCTACCTGAAGGGTAGGTACATATAGCCTCCACAATGCTCTCGCCTGTCAATCTCCTCCGAGTATTGTCTCTTCGTGAAGTCCAGCTTCGGATACTAACTCGTCGTGAGGTCCACCTCCAGGTACCGTCCAGCCCTCGAACACTCGGCCTCTGTCAGCGATGCCTGTCATCTGCAACCAACACAACGAGGTGCGGGCATAGCCCGTGCAGGGGTGAGTATAAAGATACTCAGTAGGGACCCCGAGTCCCTCAATGTCTCACAAAATCCAACAAGTATTACCACAATAAAGATCTAAACAGATAACCTCTACTTAGGTATATGCCCATACATATACCTAAGTTATCAAGTAACCCATCTCATTCATGAGGAAACACAAAGATTATGAAATCAACGGATAACCACTACCCAGGTATATAACCATACATATACCTAAGTTATCAAGTGACCCATCTCAATCATGAGGTAAACACAAAGGTCATAGTCTCAGCTCAAACTAGGATTTTCATTATCGAAATCGTAACTACTGAAGAGCTCCGTCTCTGGAGAGTACAGTGATCCTGTCACGACTCTGAGGTACTTCTCACTTACCTAAGACTACTGAGGTACTCCTCCTATCGAGTACCGCGGGTCTTCCACCTCACACAGTAGTGCTCCTCTGCCATGGGTCTGCCACCTCACACAGTAGTGCTCCCCCTCATAGCCTACAGAGGTACTCCTCCTGTCGAGTACCGCGGGTCTGCCACCTCACACAGTAGTGCTCCTCCGCCATGAGTCTACCACCTCACAAAGTAGTGCTCCCCACTAGGCTATGTAAGTCACTCCGAATCGAATCGGACAAACAGTCATCAGGTCTTAGCCAGCTACACGGTCTCCGTACTCCGTACACTCGTCTCTGGGAGGGTTCGCTCCATGAGCTACAGGTCGATACTCCAAGTATCAAAAAGTCCCATGAAGAAGTATCTCAAAGGACCGTCTCATAATAGGGGTCTCAACGCAACAGATGACGCGTCAATCGGACGCCCGGTCTGTGAGTTATTAGCCTTTTCGTCCCAGGGGCCCGGTTGGTTTCGTGAGTGAACGAACCCGGCCGTATCTCAACTGTACCTCGAACTCTCATAGGTTATACTCATAGGGACCGTTTCTCAACGTGATCACCAAATCCGCTGACGGTTCATCAAACGGACGTCCGGTCTGAAAGATATCAGCTTTTCCGTTCCAGGGGCCCGGTTGGGTTTCGGGTTCAATCCAACCCAGCCACTATCCAACTGTGTCTAATACTCAGGCGAAGTATACCGAAAGTTCTACCTCATCAAGAGGAATCCAACAAAGTAGAAGGTACGTCAATCGGATGTCCGGAGCTCAAGTTATAAGCATTTCCGCTCCGAGGGCCCGATTGGTTTTGTGTTCGAACCAACTCGGCCATATCCAAAGTTCTCCGAAACCTTGATTGTAATATACTGAAACGACCGTCTCTATTCGAGGATCGGATCACAACTGACGGTGCGTCAATCGGAGGTCTGTAGCCCAAGTTATGGGCGTTTAAACGGAAACTGCCCGAAAATAGGGGGTTCGGGCCCGGTCCGACCCAGCCCGAGACCCCCCCTAGGTCGGCCCAAACCGGGTTGACCCGACCCGGGTCTGGATCCGGCCCACTAGGGAGCATCCCGGCCCAGCTGGCACGGCCCTGCCCGGCCTGGGCGGCCCGGCCCGGCCTGGGCGCGGCCCGACCCGTCCTGGTCGCGGCCCGGCCCGGCTCGGCGGCCGGTTGGCCTGCCGTGCTGGCGTGGCCCGCACGGCCTGTTCGGCCTGCTCGGCTGGACGAGCTGAGGGGAATAGGGGGGGAAGCACGTACCCCCCTGATTGAAGCCGCGACCCCCACGTGGGGGCCGCTTCCTGCCAGCGACGCGGCGCTGACCGCCGCGTCTCCTCGGTCCCGCGCGGTCGCGGGACCGCCGCTTGCCGCCACGGCGGACATTCCTGGCGGTGCGCCGGGCGCCGCCGCCTCTGGCCGCCGGCGCCGCCTTGCCGGCGTGGCGCATCAGCATGCTCTTCTGCGGACCACTGGAGTTGCTCCGGTGGTCCGTTTTCAATTCTGTCTACGCCGGTGGTCCTCCCGGGAGCCGTAGATTACTGCGAAGGATTCAAATCTCCTTTGCAGCCCACCTCATCATTTTCCGTCGATCCTCACTTCGATAAAAAACTACGGAGGGTCCGGGCTTTGTTCGTTAGCCCGTGCCCTCCGCGTTAGAGGTTTTAAAAACAATATCAAACTCAACCAAAATGAATATTCACCCCGCAACCACCCCACATGAACGAGCGATCCGCGGATTAACCGGAAGAGATTGATCCGCGCTCTTCATCCTTTTCTAGAATGATAAAAGGGAAAAATCAAATAAAAATCCCCCAACCTCGATGAAATTGTTGAACGAAGGTTCATCACAGAATTGAACGTCACGGAAGAAGGCGTCACGGAAGGAGAGGGTTGTTGGCGTCACGGTATAAGGCGTCGCGTCATCGATCTCCGAGGAATGCGTCTCTCACCATCGTCCTTCGTCGGAGGTCGGCGTTCTTCATCGGCGACGGTGCGTTTCTCGCGTTCTTCAAGGAGGAAGAACGTTCTTCGGAACCTAGGGCTTTCCTCTCCAAATCCTCTCGCACCACGAACTAACCTCTCACGAAAAATACTTAGTCTTATTTAATTAACCCACAAGCCAACAATTCATTTGAATTTCAAAACGAATCCAAGAATTAATTATATTGAAACCTACTCAATTAATTAATTAAGAGTTGACTTCAATTAAAGGGGGTGTGGGTGGGTTACAAAATTTAAAAGGGGGAGGTGAGTTTTAGAAGGTAAAGGGGGTTAGGGTCTCGTGTGGGCCCCACCTCCCACATATCCACACATGGGAAGTTGGGTGGTTGTGGGCCCCACCAACAACTTCCCATGGTAGAATTTAACTTCCTTGGTTAACAAAAATAAAATTTTACACAATTTTATTTATTTCTTCCTTAAACCCCAAGAATTAACTTCTTTCCCCAAACAAACACACCTACGGTAAAAGTCCACTTAAGCAAATATCGGTGCTGCGAGATCATCGGTGCCCTTAGATTTCAATTCCGAGCACCGGTTCAAAAGTTAGGAAAACCCGCTCGTTCGTTCACTGAACGTACCCGAGCTAAACTTCGGAAATTGATTCCGGGCACACCAGGCCTCGGAATCAAGTGCCGTCAGAAACTGCGTTCTCATAAAATTTCAATGAAAATTAAGAAAAAAAAATTCCCTTGAATTTTATGGTTCTTTACATTACTCCCACCTCAGGGATTTACATCCTCGTAAAGCTTTAACACAAACTGGGATAAAAAAGCGGTACTGAGCACACATCTGAGCCTTCCGCTCCCATGTGCTCACCTGAAGGTTCCCATACTGCCAGTGGAAGCGTACCCAAGGAATAGACCATCTACGTAGGATCCGCTCCTATCGATCCTCAATCCCCACTGGAACCTCCATGAAAGTCGTCCAGTCATTGATGTCCAACTCCCCAGCTGAGATACGTGGAAGATTTCATGCACCCGGTGAAACTGAGGTGGAAAGGTCAAGCGGTAAACCACCCCTCCTACCTTGCGGAGGACCAAGAAAGGTCCATTGAACCTTGGAGATAACTTTCCGCCTTGGACACATCTACATAGACCTCATCGAGGTGATACCCATAAGAAAACGTGGTCGCCATCCTCGAACTCTAGTGGTCTCTGCCTCCTGTCAGCATAAGTCTTCTGTCAGCTCTGAGCTGTCCTCATCTGCTCCTGGATGACATGGACCTTCTCTGTCGTGGCCTGGACCATCTCTGGTCCCACAAGAGATGCTATGATTTGTTCTTTGCTGATAAGAGAAATCCGATCTCATACCCTGGATGAACCACATTCGTTGCCTAATACAGTCAACCCCGACATGGATGATACTAATCCATACCAAGGATGACGTCGTAAGGCCTCGACGCTACTACCAAGAGATCCAACCGTTACTCTTGCCTCCAAGGGTTGAGTCACACTGTCGGCATCAGTGTGTGTTCACTGGGTCTCCTCCAGTAGGAATCTCGAA
This sequence comes from Viscum album, assembly GCA_963277665.1. Lineage (NCBI taxonomy): Eukaryota > Viridiplantae > Streptophyta > Magnoliopsida > Santalales > Viscaceae > Viscum > Viscum album. The sequence goes on along the minus strand of OY728155.1, from coordinate 599,869,853 downwards.
AGTGAGGGTCAAGTCAACAGTTAAAACCGTATACTCTTAGTACACAAAAAAAGGAAGCAAATGTCACAAAGGTAAGTGTCTTTTTATTATTACAACTCATAGTACAAAGACACAAATGTAACAAAAACATGGAACTAGAAGTATGAAGAACAAAAGGAAACCACTAGTTCCGTTCCTGTCCACCTACTTCCGGAGCTTCGTAGTCGTATGATTCTGCTGCCTGAAGCTGAGATCTACCATGTCCACCTGTTCCCTGCGGTCAGGGTGGACCTCCTGGTGGTGGTGGTGGAAACACCTCGAAGCGTCGTCCACCTCCAGCTGCACGGCCATCTCCCCTCCCTCGGCCTTCTGCTCCTTGCGGTCCGCCTCAATCGAACCTATGCCTCTGCCTGGGAGGTTCTTCATTTATCTGCTGGTCATCTGCATGGAGGGTTGGAGAGTCACGTGCCATGTGACCAATCCCGCCACAGGAGTAACACTGCATGGCAGGTCTGGCTCTGTCATTCCCCTTGGTGCCTCACACTACTGACCCTGTGTCATGCGGTCGACCACCTGTAGGTCTGGTCCTCTTGGACCTCTGCGTCATCTGTCTACTGCCTGCTGCAGAAGACTCTATCACATGCCATCTAGTGGTGGGTCCTGCTGCTGGAGACTGCTCAGCAAGGAAACTCTCCACTAAGAGGGCTCGCTCCAACACCCCTGTATGCGTCAGGATGCTGTGAGAAACAACAGAAGCTCTAATCTCTCACCTGATCCCCTGCTCGAAGGTTCGGGCCCTGAAGAATAGGTCTCGTACCATATCTGTGGAGTAGTGCGAGAGGTCTGTGAACCTCACTGAGTACTGCACCACCGTCATGCTACCCTGCTATAGATGTAGCAGCTCCTGTATACGCACCGCTCGAAGGGTGGCCGATACAAACTCAGCCTGGAACAGGCTCTCGAAGACTGCCCACAGAAGTGTCGCCCCGTCATGTATCTGGAGCATCAGGATCCACCATCTGCCTGCTGCTGCCTGAAGAAGGCTGGCAGCAAGGATCATCATGAAGTCTGTTGGCATCCCCACTAGCCTGAAGACTCTCACCACATCCTCCATCCAATCCTCAGCCGCATGGGGGTTCGTCTCTCCCCTGAACCTAGGTGGCCTATGGCTTTGGAACTCGTGCAGTGCTCTCAAGCAACGTGCACCCTCTGCTGCTGGGGCTGGTGGCATCGGTGGACCAACGGGTGGTAGTACCGCTGGTGCCTCCGCTGGTGCCTCAACTGGGATAGGGCCCTGTACTGAGGCCACGTCGCTCAGCGGGCTGTCAGTATGTACAACTCTCAGGGCTCTAGCTGGTCGTCCGCGGGGAGGCATCCTGAAAGAAACAAACGTGACACGGTCAAATGATTTATACATGGTGAGATGACCTGGTTTGATCTGTTTTAAGGGAAAACATTTTAAAACACACACGCAATTGGTGTTTTCGTGCACAAAGTCAGAAATCAGTTGTCAGGGTCCTGGTGTATGGATACGCCGGCCGCCCGCACCAACACTGGACTCCCTGAACTGAAAACCACACTCGATACCCTTAACATTATTGCTTCACAGAAGAAAATATCAGAGTTATAAGTTCTGTGGTAGAACTGACTCATCTGATACCAATTTGTCACGACCCGTCCTCGGGGCCCGTGCCGTGACTACCCCAAGCCCGCCTTCCATAGGCCATGGGCAGGCGACTAGCACCAAAGGCGTAAATCCTGATAACTGGGAAGGCATTGCCTTTATAAAAGTAAACAAAACACCACAGAGTACAAGCGGAAGTAATCACTAAGTAAAACTGAATACAAACAGTGCTGAAAGTAAAGGGGGCCGAAAATACAAGCCCAACTGTAAAGTACAAGGTAAAAGACAAAATAATTAGAAGGTGAAAATCCGCTCCTGGATCGTCCACCAAGGATCCTACCTGAAGGGTAGGTACAGATAGCGCAGCTCCTAGATCGTCCACCACGGATCCTACCTGAAGGGTAGGTACAGATAGCACAACTCATGGATCGTCCACCACAGATCCTACCTGAAGGGTAGGTACAGATAGCCTCCACAACGCTCTCGCACGTCAACCTCCTCCGAGTATTGTCTCTTCGTGAAGTCCACCTTCAGATACTGACTCGTTGTGAGGTCCACCTCCGGGTACCGTCCAGCCCTCGAACACTTGGCCTCTGTCAGCGCTGCCTGTCGTCTGCAACCAACACAACAAGGTGCGGGCATAGCCCGTGTAGGGGTTAGTATAACGATAATCAGTAGGGACCCCGAGACCCTCAAGGTCTCACAAAATCCAACAAGGATAACCACAAGAAAGATCTCAACAGATAACCTCTACTTAGGTATATGCCCATACATATACCTAAGTTATAAAGTAACCCATCTCAATCATGAGGAAACACAAAGATTATGAAATCAACGGATAACCACTACCCATGTATATTCCCATACATATACCTAAGTTATCAAGTGACCCATCTCAATCATGAGGTAAACACAAAGGTCATAGTCTCAGATCAAACCAGGATTTTCATTATTGAAACCGTAACTACTGAAGAGCTCCATCTCTGGAGAGTACAGTGATCCTGTAACGACTCCGAGGTACTGCTCACTCACCTAAGAATGCTGAGGTACTCCTCCTGTCAAGTACTGCGGGTCTACCACCTCACACAGTAGTGCTCCTCCGCCATGGGTCTGCCACCTCACACAGTAGTGCTCCCCCTCATAGCCTAAAGAGGTACTCCTCCTGTCGAGTACCGTAGGTCTACCACCTCACACAGTAGTGCTACTCCACCATGGGTCTTCCACCTCACAAAGTAGTGCTCCCCACTGGGCTATGCAAGTCACTCCGAATCGAATCAGACAAGCAGTCATTAGGTCTCAGCCAGCTACACGGTCTCCGTACTCCGTACACTCGTCTCCGAGAGGGTCCGCTCCACAAGCTACAGGTCGATACTCAAAGTATCACAAACTACCACAAAGAAGTATCTCAAAGGACCGCCTCGTCATAGGGGTCTCAACACAACAGAAGACGCGTCAATCGGACGCCCGGTCTGCGAGTTTTTAGCCTTTTCGTCCCAGGGGCCGGGTTGGTTTTGTGAGTGAACCAACCCGACCGTATCTCAACTGTACCCCGAACTCTCATAGGGTATACTCATAGGGACCATTTCTCAACGTGATCACTAAAGTCGCTGACGGTTCGTTAAACGGACGTCCAGTCTGAAAGATATCAGCTTTTCCGTTCTAGGGGCCCGGTTGGGTTTCGGGTTCAATCCAACCCGGAAACTATCCAACTGCGTCCAATCCTCAGTAGAAGTATGCCAAAAGTTACGCCTCATCAAGAGGAATCCAACAAAGTCGACAACACATCAATCGGACGTCTGGAGCTCAAGTTATAAGCATTTCCGCTCCGAGGGCCCGATTGGTTTCGTGTTCGAACCAACTCAGCCATACCCAAAGTTCTCCAAAACCTTGAGGGTAATATACCGAAACGACCGTCTTGATCCTAGGATCGCATCTCAACTGACAGTGCATCGATCGAAGGTCCGTAGCCCATGTTATGAGCATTTGAACGGAAACTGCCCGAAAATAGGGGGTTCGGGCCCGGTCCGACCCGGCCCGGCCCGGCCTGCGCGGCCCGGCCCGGCAGCTGGTTGGCCTGCCGCACTGGCGCGACCCGCGTGGCCTGCTCGGCTGGCCGAGCTGAGCGGAATAGGGGGGAAGCGCACGCCCCCCTGATTGAAGCCGCAACCCCCGCATGGGGACTGCTTCCTGCCAGCGACGCGACACTGGCCGCCGCGTCTCCTCGGTCCCGCACGGACGCGGTACCGCCGCTTGCCGCCGCGACTTCAGCCGCGACGGACCTTCCTGGCGGCCGGCCGGTGCCGGCCGCCGCCTCCGTCCGCTGGCACCGCCTTGCCGGCGTGGCGCGCCGGCAGGCTCTTCCGCGGACCACCGGAGTTGCTCCGGTGGTCCGTTTTCAGTTCTGTCTGCGCCGATGGTCCTCCCGGGAGCCGTAGATTACTGCGAAGGATTCAAATCGCCTTTTCGGTCCGCCTCATCATCGTCTGTTGATCCACACTTCGACAATAAACTGCAGAGGGTCCGGGATTTGTTCATTAGCCCGTTCCCTCCGCGTTAGAGGTTTTAAAAACAATATCAAACTCAACCAAACTGAATATTCACCCCGCAACCACTCCGCATGAACGAGAGATCCGCGGATCAACCGGAAGAGATTGATCCGTGCTCGTCATCCTTTTCTCGAATGATAAAAGGGAAAAATCAAATAAAAATCCCCCTACCTCGATGAAATCGTTGAACGAAGTTTCGTCGCGGAATTGAACGTCGCAGAAGGAGAGGGTTGTTGGCGTCGTGGTACAAGGCGTCGCATCGTTGATCTCCGAGGAAGGCGTCTCTCACCGTCGTCCTTCGTCAGAGGTCGACATTCTTCGTCGGCAACGGTGCATTTCTTGCTTTCTTCAAGGAGGAAGAACGTTCTTTGGAACTTAGGTCTTTCCTCTCCAAATCCTCTCGCACCACAAACTAACCTCTCACGAAAAAGACTTAGTCTTATTTAATTAACCCACAAGCCAAAAAATCATTTGAATTTCAAAACGAATCCAAGAATTAATTATATTGAAACCTACTCAATTAATTAATTAAGAGTTGACTTCAATTAAAGGGGGTGCGGGTGGGTTACAAAATTTAAAAGGGGGAGGTGATTTATGGAAGGTCAAGGGGGTTAGGGTCTCGTGTGGGCCCCACCTCCCACATATCCACACATGGGAAGTTGGCTGGTTGTGGGCCCCACCAACAACTTCCCATGGTAGAATTTAACTTCCTTGGTTAACAAAAATAAAATTGTACACAATTTTATTTATTTCTTCCTTAAACCCCAAGAATTAACTTCTTTCCCCAAACAAACGCACCTACGGTAAAAGTACACTTAAGCAAATACCGATTCTGCGAGATCATCGGTGCCCTCGAATTTCAATTCCAAGCACCGGTTCAAAAGTTAGGAAAACCCGCTCATTCGTTCACTGAACGTACCCGAGCTAAACTTCAGAAATTGATTTTGGGCACACCGGGCCTCGGAATCAGGTGCCGTCAGAAACTGCATTCTCATAAAATTCCAAAGAAATTCAAGAAAAAAAAATTTCCCTTGAATTTTACGGGTCTTTACAAATCAATGAAATTATTTTGTGTATCAACGTTAAATAAACATAAATCAAGTGTAAATAAAATATAATATTATCAAAATTCATTACACACATAATCATATAATATCAAATACAATGAAGAATTTTTATAACCCAATGAAAAGAAATTGAGTTAGGAATTTCTTTACCACTTGGAGAATTTTAAGTCATGTTACTAGATGAAATAATTAAAATTGAAACTTAATATACCATGAATAAGGAATTATTAATTATATTACATGTAAAAGGTAATTATATACACCATTTAAAATAAATTACGTGCATAGCATTACAATATACCTCCATGAAATGAAATTGAGACGAAACCCCTTACCTCACACTTCCTTTTGGTTGAACATGATTTTACCCCATATATAGTGGTTTTAACCATGTTATTAACTTGTAAAAGAACAATATTGTTATTTTTAATATCATATATTATCTTGTAAAAATTATTATCACCCGTTTGTTAATAATCTTTAATTATTTCCATTGTTTCGGGTGTTAATTGCCTTGTTTTCTCATGCATGTTTTATCATGAAAGATAAAATTCATTCACATATTTTATAGTTCTTTCATATATGTAATAATAATAATGAAATAGTTATCATATTTATACATCAATTATACTTTTAAAACCAATCATTAAATATGGTTATGGAAATTAATTATGTTACGACCATGGAGACGGTATGCCATATGTAAGCATGATTAACATTTCTATTTTTAAACAATCATTATGGAAATGAGTTAAGTAATATTTTAACTTTATAGAATAATAATTGTATCATTAATACCATATTATATACTTATATACATATATATATATATCATCCAGGTGTTTTGGTGATGAAATTAGAGTCACATCATTTCATGAACGCGGTAGTCCACACATACACAAACGATGTTATCATCTTTACATGAGTGAATAAGAAAGAAATAAATTGATATATATTATCTTTAAAGAATAATAAATATTTCCTAAATATCATAATTATTTATTTTATATCATATATAATCATTAAATTTATCATTATCACCTTCCATGTGAAATGTTAGTGAAAAATGAATCACATCACTTCACGTGGTGGTAGTCCACCATACACACGAGCAATGTTATCATATATTCTCCAAAATGAAAGGTAATATATATATATATATATATGATATAGTTAATTAATTTGTGTAAATATGTTATAAAAATCCTATATTTACTTTATATCATTCATCATACCCAATCTTGAGAAGTGGAAATGGAAAAATAGATGACAATAGTTTGCAAGATGGTAGTCCACCGTACACACGTATAATTATTTTTTAACCCATTTTATGGAGGTGAAGATGGTTGTAGGTCATTCCATTATTATAAAAATATATTATTATAGTTAATATACATAGGTTATTAAATATTCATGTTTTAATAAAAATTTATGGAGTTGAAGAAAGAAGTAAAATAAAGACACTCATTGAAGAACATTACATATTCTTCGGGTATCCTCCTTAGGTTTTGACTAAAGCCTTCACAGGTTAGATTTCATCCAAAAATAAGGCTAATTTTATAAGGGGAGGGAATTTGGGAAGTTAGTTTGGTAGGTATTTACTGGAAAAATAGACTACAAGGTTTGAAAAAGAAAGGAGAGGTGTGGTCTTTTATAAGTGGGGGAGAGGACACACTTGGTATTTTTGAAAAGAATTGAGCGCTCCCCCATTTTTCATATTTCAAAAGGGTTCAAAATAGACTATTAAAAACCATATAAGTTTAAATTTATAAATATTTCCACAAATTATTTTTTATACAAGTTTATATATCATTTGTACCATTATCTTTTTAGTTTAACACCCCAATTAACCCATTTTTATCTTAACCGTAGTAATTAATTTTTAATATTTTCACTATTAATTTTGGTAAAAAATTAATTTTAACTTATTATAAATTATAAATTTTTATTATTTCAAACATTAAATCCATTTTATCAAATTTAATTCACATAAGTGGATAAATTTAATTTAAAATTCATCCCACAAACATGATGAGAAATCAGGTTTTCAAAGTGAAAATGTCCAAGAGTTTACAAAGTTTTAATATCAAAATTAAATTTGAAAATAATTCCAATGAACTAAATTGGATTAATAGATAAAATATTTAAATAATTTTACTTTAAAACCAATTAATAATATAATTTAACGTTAAAAACTATTTAAATGAAAAGGCAGTTTTCAATTAAATTTCAGTATTTTCACTATTCATCAAAAAAAGAAACATTTTAGAAAATTTCCAAAAATTAACCCTCATATAATTTTGGTATTCATATTTAAAAAATTAATTTTATTTTTTAAAAATATATTTTATAAAAGTGATAAAAATTAATTTTAATTTATTGCACGAAGAGCGACTAAACCATATTTTAGAAAAAATAATGTTTATCAGAAAATATTTAATTTTCTTTAAATGGTACTCATTTTATTACTAATAAATAAATAACTAATAGATTTGTGCATACTATATATTTTCATAAGTTATTAAATCCAATTCATACCCTTGAATTTAATGGTTAGGTTATTACTATTATATTAAATAATAATATTTTAATAATATATTGTTGTTCGATAAAACATGGTCTTACGTGTAGTTAAAGATATCAAAAAATACATCATTTCATGTAACGAAATCCATTGAAGGTTTTGAAAAAATATACCATTAGGTATCATGTGTTAAATTTTATTTTAATATCAGTGTTTCATTTCATACACACTACCGAAAATAATGTTCATCTATTAAACTATGAGGATGTTAAATTATCCCCACCTTAAATAAATTGTGTCCTCACAATTTAAACTTGATCTAGGTAATCCATGGTTTTATATTTTAAAATTATTTTGTCAAAAAAATGACATCGTAAAAGGGTTAATAAAATATCCCATTAATAAGAGATAAATAGAAGTACCAAGGTCATATAGACTAACACATGATTTGGTTTCTAAGTAGGAGAACATTAGTAGAAAGTGAAGATATGGACATGGAAGAAAAACATAAATATTTATAGAGAGTGATAGTGGTCATTGATTAAAAGACAGTGAATGATCAGTGGAAATTTAAGGGGTGAAAAACCATAAATATTAAATGAATTAAAAGTCCATCTGATTCATCATATATGAATTCAATAGTTTAACAATTTTGGTTTTAGGATCCTTTTCCTAAATTTAAGGAATTATTTTGTTATCCAATATTATAAGGAAATATACTTACTTGATACATATCGATAAGAATAATTTTGACCTTTGGTTTTGCATCAATAAAATATTCAATTTATTTATTAATATAATAAATGAATGTCCAAAAATAAATTTTTATACCTCAAGAACTAAAATTCACTTTTAAGAGATCATAACATCCATAAAAGAGTGTCAAGTCTTTCCTAATGTATTTAAATATTTTCCAAAATCAATATGGTCAACATAAGTTATCCAATATAATACACTAATCTCTAAACCTCAAAAGTAAAACCACTAGTTTATCATTATTATTTACTTTTCAAAATTTTTTAACTAAAAACAATGAAATATTAACCAAGAGATCAGGTAGGATGGTGGTAGGTATTAAACCCTTATCATTATTCAGTCACAAGTTCAATCCCCATGACCTTGCAGAACGTGATGGATTATCACCCATTATGTAGGTTGTACTTTTTTTAAAACTATATCTGTATAATTCCTATAAAATTTCCAAAAGATATTATGGAAATCCTTGGGAAAAAATTAATCATTAAATAACCTTTTTACTAAGGTTTCCAATACAAACATTTTTTCACAAAGTATAATAATCATATTTGAACATTATTAAAATGTCATTAATGATTATATTAACCCTACTTGTTATCATACCTTTAAACTTATGTCTATAAAATATGAAGGCATTATTTCTAAAAAATGTTTCCACTAAAACATATACTTTCTATAAATTTCTCCAAAATATCGTTAATCTTGTGACATTGCTACAACACAAATTTTAAATAGGGTTGTTTAAGGATTCAAACTTATGATCAACTTTTAACTCATAAACATATGATGTTATCTATAAAACTTATGTTAATGAAAATATATTCTTATAAAATAAAACACAATACTTATATATTTCATGATTCTTATAACAAAAATACCGATGGTAAAAATATTTTTACAGTTTAATTATTGATTACCAATACATAAATACTTTGACTATTTTATTTCAATATAGGTACTTACTTGGTCTAGGGGTTAACCTTTTAGAATATGGAATTGGATCTAATAATTCTCATTTTCTCCACATTTAATAAAATGAACTATAAATGGATCCTTGGGATTCGATTTAATTCCTTCTGTCATACTCTTCATTTTTCCTTAGCAATCCATTACATTATTCCATTCTTTTCCATACATAAAACATTTTCCTATTCCTTTTTGACAACTTATTTTCAATATGATATACATTAGGTTTAACCTAGGTTATTCATTGTCATTATATATTAAAATCCATCATAATAGTTTATAAATAGAATGGGAATTATCCACATCATATCCCCTTGGAGTGTCAAACTTGGTTTTTAGTAAGGCCCATTGTTATTCATCAGGTGAAGATTGGTTTAATCCAAATTCACCCTTTTAAAATTTATTACCCTAGGTACATTTTTTCAAAACCAAATCCACTTATAGTATCTATAATGGTATTTATTTCTAGGGAAAACCAAATAATCACTTCTTAGATGAAACTTTAAGATGATTTTCTATACTTATCCTCAAATTCTATTATAGGGTTATATTCTCTAATATACTTTTTCTAATTCTAATTTCAAAGGTTTATACTAAAATTAATTTGATACCAACTATAGTGACCCTGACCCCATTATCTTTGATCCAATGTCTGCTTTATTACATTGGAATGAGATACAAGGAATCGCATCCCAAAGGGCTGAATAATTTTGCAGTCTTGGTAAACTAGATACATACTTTAGTCTTGAATTAAATTTAAATGCACAAGTTACAACATAATTTTTTTCTAAAATAACTTTATTCCCTGTAGAATATCATTATATATCAAACATAGTTTGCTTCATGGATTCCTAAAAAAGAAATCAAAATATGGGTGATCTCAAATTCTTAGTATGGGTTAAGTATAATAGAAGATAACATGAATCAATAAGAATAATTAACATGAGATAATAAATAACTTAGCAGAAATTCCATTTAAATAATTAGATATTGAATAATAAATATTGAAAGGTAAATTATTTATCACTCATTACATTTAAATAACTGGGTAAGGAATAGTCAATATGGAATGGTAAATAACTGAAAACACATGCCATTTAATCAATAAACTTAAAATTAAATACATCCAAAGATAATATCATAGTGAAAATATCATGTATAATAATAACTAAAATCTTAATGAATAAAATTATTAATTATTATATGTCATGTTTCCCAGGAACATGATACCTTTACCATCAAATATATTCTCAAGATAGTTTAAAAATGATGGGTATAAACCCATTTATCTAAGTCTATCCATCTTATTCATCCAATGATACTACCAATGCATCGAGGGGATATCATTAGTCAGGCTCCACCCATGTCTTTCAGGTAAAAATCATTCCTCGTATATTTAATAGTCTATTTAGTTTATTAATAATGCTCTTTATCATAAAATATTTATATTGAGTAAAGAATATTAATTTATTGACGTTTTCCTAGATAAATAAATTAATTTCAATTGAATCACCATATGTGAAAATGGAATATTATTTAAGAAATGATAATTTATAGGATAAATAATATGGATATTTAGGGTAAATTTAATGTTTTATGATCATAAGAAAGTTAATTTTTCAAGGGAAAGTTAATGACTATAAAATGAAACAATGAAGTGAATTTAAGTGCCATACTTGATCAAAATAATCATAAACCATCCAAAAGAATATCAAGTATGGTATCAACATATAACCATTGTATTAATAATAAAGGGTTACTTTGTTAATGTATATAAATTCCATAAAAATATCTTTAAAAACATTCTTGAGGAAAATATCATTTTGATTTTGAAAAACATTTTGAAAATCTTTTTTTTGAAAATCTATTTTAAAAACATTTTCTTTAAAAATATCCTCATAAACATGAAAAAGAAGATTAAAAGAAATTATGTTCATAATGGAGAGTAATTTAATACATTACATAAAAGATAAAAATAATATTTCTTTTTAAATGTAAAAGGGTTAGGAATGTTCATTGTTTAGAAAATAATAAGAAGATCCCATCCACATTTTCAGTAAAATCCAAATGAAAATTGTTTTGAAATAGGCATAGAGATTAATTTAAAAAAATTTAAAAAAATTAAAACTGGGTAAAATTTTATTTAATAAATCATTTTGAAAAGGTTAAAAAACATTTTTCAAAACATTATATAAAACATGGTTTAATAAGAAAATAGATTTATGGCTGAAGAAAGAAATGAAGATGGATTTTATTAATAACATTTTATCAGTTATTTTAAGTATAAAAGAGTATAAAAATGGTAATATTAATTGAAAATATCATTAATAATAATAAGAGGATAATATTATGGGGGTTTATTAAAAAATTATCAATTAACTTCCTTCAATAGAAATTTGAGTATAAACAATATCGATGAGATTATGAAATAAACCCTTGAAAAGATCATTACCTTAAAGTGAGGTTTAATAAATAAAATTACTATGTGTATGAACAATAAATACACATAAAATAAGTTTAAATACAACATAATATTATAAAATTAATTACACACATAATATTATAATATCAATGACAATGAAGAAGTAGTATAACCCAATGAAAATAAATTGATTTATGAATTTTTATACCACTTGGTAACTTTTAATTCAGGCCCCTTAAATGAAATAATTAAAATTGAAACTTAAAATACAATTAATAATGAATTTCTCTTGATATTACATGTCAATGGGTAGTATATACACCATGTAAAATAAATAATGTGCATAACATTATAATATGTCTCAATGAAATGAAATTGATATGAAATCCCTTACCTCACACTTCATTTTAGTTGAATGTGATTACAATCATGTATAGTGGTTTCAAACATGTTATAAACTTATAAAATAAACATTTTAATATTTATAATATCATATATGATCTTATTATAATATATTATCAACTTTTTGTTTCTAATCTTTCATTATTTTCATTGTTTCGGGTGTTAATTGTCTTGTTTTCTCATGCATGTTTTGTTATGAAAGATCCAATTATTGAATATATTTTATTTTTCATTAATCTACATAACAATAATAATTAAATAATTATAATATTTATGCATAAATTATACTTTTAAAACAAATCATGAATGATGGCTATGAAAAATTAAGTATGTTATGATCATGGAGATGGTAAGTCATATGTATGCATGAGTAACATTTCCATTTTTAAAAGATCATTATGGAAAAGAGGTAAGTAATATTTTACCTTGATATGATTATTATATTATAATTAATATAATATTATATACTTATATATATATGTATCATAAATGTGGTGTGGTTATGAAAATGGAGTCACAACGCTTCGTGAAGGTGGTAGTCTACACATAAATGAATGACGTTATTATCTTTATGTGAGTGAAAAAGAAATAAATAAAATGATATATATTATCTTTAAATAATAATAAATATGTTATTAATATCATAATTATATCATTTATGTCACATATAATCATTAAATTTATCTTTGTCACATACCATGTGAAGTGTTTGTGAAAGACCAATCCCATCACTTCACAAGGCGGTAATCTGGTGTACACACGAGCGTCATTGTCATATCTCTTACATAATGTAAGGTAAAAAGATATATATTATATAGTGACTAAATAAGTATAATTATTTCATAAAAACCATATATATACTTTATATCCATCATTATACCCAACCTTGAGAAGTGGAAATAAAAAAATGAATGACATGGGTTTGCAAGGTCATAGTCCTCCATGCGCACGAGCAATGATTTCATAACCAATTTAATGGAGGATTAAATGGTTTTAGGTCATGAACGTATTATAAAAACATCCTATTATATGTAATATACTGAGGTTATTATATCATCATGGTTTAATAAAAATATAATAGGTGGAGAAAGAAGTAAAATAAAGACACTCGTTGAAGAACATTACCTCTTCTTTGGGTATCCTCATTAGGTTTGCACTGAAGCCTTCAAAGGTTAGATTTATTCCCAAAAAACTACTTCAAGGATGATGGTAGTGGATTTGTTAATTTATTTTTTCAGGTCTTGGATGAACCAAATAGGTTTTAATTTTTCAAAAAGAGAATAAAGGAGGTGGCCTTTTATAAGTGGGGGAGATGACACACTTGGTATTTTTTAAAAGAATTGAGTGCTCCCACATTTTTCATACGTTACAAGGGTCCAAAATGGACAATTATTGAACCTTATAGGTTTAATGGTCGAAATATGTCCTTAAAATAGTTTTTAGACAAGTTTATTGGTCATTTTTACCCTTATCTTTTTAGTTTAACCCCTTGGTAAACCCATTTTTACATTAACCGTGGTAATTAATTTTTTCTATTTTCACTATCCATTTTGGTAAAAAATTAATTTTATCATTTATAAATTATAAATTATGATGATTCCAAATATTTAATCTATTTTTCCAAATTCAATTAATATTACTAGAAAATTTTAATTAAACATTTATTCCACAGACATGACAAGAAAGAGAGTTTTGAATGCAAAAATGTTGAAAGGTTTACAAATTTTGTATATATAAATTTAATAAAAAATGATTAAAATAAACTAAATTTTATTAATTTATATTAAATTGAATTAATTTTACTTTAAAACTAATTCAAAATATAATTTAACTTTATAAATTATTTAAACGAAAAGGGTGTTTTGAAATTAAATTCAGTACTTTTCACCATTCATCAAAAAATTACACTTTTTAGAAAAATACCAAAAAATAACCCTAAGATAATTTTAGTATTATGATTTAAATAATGAAGTATATTTTCTAAAATTAAATTTATAAAAGTGATAAAAATTATTTTTAATGTATGTGTGCATGGCGCGACTAAACTGTGTTTTAAAAAAAATATTGTTTTTCAAAAAAAAATCTTTTTCTTTTAAATGGTGCTCATTTTATTACTAATAAATAGATAAATAATAAATTTGTGTAAACTATATATTTTCATAAGTTATTTAATCCTATTCACACCCTCCAATTTAAGGACTAGTTTATAACTATTATATTAAATAATAATATTTTAATAATATATTGTTGTTTAGTAAAACTTAGTCTTGTGTGTAATGAAAGCTATATAAGAGACTCATTGTTGTTTGTAATAAATGTTATTGAAGAGATTGAATAAATATATCATTAAGTCTCAGTCCTTATATTTTCTTCTAATCTTGGTGTTGTGATTTATACATTCTTTTAAAAATAATGTTCTTCTTTTGATATATTAGGGTGCTATAGGTTACCTCATATAAGGTTACTTATTAGATGTCATCTATGTAAGTTTATATAGAAATAACACAAAATATGAGTTTTTAAAAAAAATATAACAATTTATTTTGAATTCTATCACATGCAACTTATGATTCTCTAATGTTTGTAATCGAATATAGAATACATAAATTATGTGATGTTCTCTCACCCTTAGTTACTTATTAGATATCACTTGAGTGTGAATCAAAACATGTGAACAAATCTCATATAAAAATAAAATACACACATATATAATCAGATGAATAAAAATTCAATAAAAAAATTTCAACTAACAATCAAATATGGATCATAAATAAATATGAATTCATATATCCTAAATTACATTAAAACTTTAACAGAACTAAATTACTCAAATATGATCACAACACAGAAAAATAAAAAACAAAGGGAAGAATTATCCCAAGTGATATGTCATCAAGATAACACCAATGACACATATTATATGCTTAGTGCATATCCATTGAATTTGTTATTTACATTTTATACTACAATTCATCCCCCTCTTCCAGTCCCATATTGACATGTTTTGGGACCAACACTTGGTATCATATCAATTATCTTGATATCTGATCTTATCTCTTCCTGGGAGTTAGTATTTTAGATTTTATCATCTGTTTTTTCAGAGCATAAAATATTTTACTTAAACTAATGTGTATCAAATAAAATAAAATATAATTTTTATTTATATATGGAAATAATACATGTTGGATCAATTGAAAATCCAATTCCCAAAAGAACTAAAAGTTTCAATGGAAGAGACTATCAGTATTAGAGAGATCATATAGAAGCATACATTATCAATAATAGATCTATAAATTATCTTTTGTTAACTATAATTTAAAAGATTTTATAGAATTAAGTTTATAATTTTTCTTGGGATGAATGAAATGAGTTTCTTCTCATATTATGTGTTGAATACACTATACTTTGTATCATCCCAAAAAATATTTTTTTGTTAAGTTTATTCTTGTTGGTCAGTATGTGGTATTTTTTAAAAGTTATAATTAACTCACTTTATAAAATATAAAGTTATAGAAACAAAAAGAAAATAATTTCTTATTGATTATCAAATTTTTGTTTTTCTGTTAAGATAATTAGTCCCTCATATGAATTAAAGAATTATGATTATCATAAAAAATATTCAATCACTTGGAGAAAAAGAATTATTGTATAGTGACCATGTGGAGTAGGTCATCAACATTTTACATAAGGAATGGGATTCCATGAATAAACTTATAGATGATATGAATAACATAAAGAAACTAAGTCTTGGTGACTTGATTGGATTGTTCATGCAATATGAAAAGAACTTTAAGAGAGAATCTAAAAAAGAGAATAAAAAAATAAAGTTTTATTTACTTAAACTTTCATAGCCTTAACTTCTTGAGGAAAAATTTTAAAGTCTGGTTCATCTAAAAAAATCATAAAAAATCATTTGATGATATTTATTTGGATTTCAAAAATGGTGAACATGAGAATATGGATATAAGGGAGCTTAAAAATAAAAAATTTTATAAATATTGAAAAAAGTATAGAAAAGATATAATATATAAGTATGAAATGTAATAATCCTTAGGAACAATCTGTTATGAGTGTAAGAAACCTAGACACATTTAAAAATATTGTTTATGATTTAAAATAAAAGAAAAATAATCAAAGATAAGATTAATGAGGAAAGAAATAAAAGACAATAAATTGAAAAATAACACAAGGAGAATCAATGAAGATCCTTCTTCTAATTGTTCTTTAGATGATAGCGATGAAAGTCATAGAATCATGACATTTTATATGAATGTTTATAAAAATAAACTTTACCTCATGGGAAAGATTCTAACAGATGATCTATCTAATTTATCTTAGATAGGATACATTTATTTTTTATTATATACTGAATCAAAATTTGATTATGAGGACATAGTTTCTTAAGCCTATGATGAAATGAAATAATTTTTTTAGATTGTGAACACGTGTACAAAATACTATACAAAAAATATATATAGAATATAAAATTGAAGTTATTGATGAAAAGTGTGTCCTTGAAAAGTCAATGGATAAATTATGTAAGGTAAAAAATGAATAAAATTTAACTCTTATCAGATTTGGATAAGTCAATGTATCATATTTCAAGGCCATATTATGTGAAAAAGGAAAAAGTATATCTTTAATAGAAGATAAGAATGAAGTGGTGAAAATGAATTATGAAGTTGAAGGCTTAAATAAGCTATTAACTAAATTTTCTATGGGAAGAGAGTCCTTCGAGAATATATAAATATAGTTGAGACCAAATATAACAATATCCAGACATGGAAATAAATCCACCAGAAGTTATCTTTATCATCCAAACTACTTTGTTCCTATTAGTGATTCTTTTTGTTAAAAATGTCAGAGAGGTAGAAATTGGAAGAAACAATGTTCCTTGAATAAAATTAAATCCTTATAAAAACATAAATAATATATTTAAAATTATCTTTAAACCATTAAACATCAAAGATATAGAAATATATATAATCCAATGTCTCTCTTCACTATTATGTATGCACCCAAGAAGGTACGGTTTCCCTGAACAAAAGTTTTGATAAAGTGTAGTCACTGTATAAAATGCACTAAAATTATATATCCACTATATAGTAGCTTTATTTTTATTTTATTAGAATTTAAATCTTATGTTCATGTTCTTATATAAGTTCTAAAATGTTTTTCTTTATACTTTAATTCCCTTGTAAAGGTGGAGTTTTGTTTTGTTTGGATAATTTTCATGCAGAGTATATTTTTCATCTACTGGTATAATCAATGGAATATAGGGATATGGTTCCTAAATGACTATGGAAACATATTCTATAGAAAATATCATAATATGGAGGTGAGAGATAAAATCTAGGATAATTAAAAATTTTATTCATATCTCATGAAATTTATAAAAATGATATATATCTTACTTGTGTGGTTTTTTATTGAATACTGTACATCTAAAATTTAGTTTTTGAAATTAACTTCATCGGAAAGAAATATTTTTAACACTATAAATTATAAAAATATTCTTTTAAAAGAAATTATAATGTAATATTCTTTAACATAGAGTTTTACAGACCGTTGGATGAGATTCAATCGATGGTAATGTGTAATACTTATAAATAGGGATGTGGATCTAGTGTTAGTTTTTGGAATTCATTGGGAAGATCTAACTCATTATGATCTTATTTTCTAGTGTCTATCAATTCCTTTTCTAAGTTCAATATGTCTTCATCCAATGAAATTTATTCTCTTTAAATTTTTATTCAATGGTTGATAGATAGATATTGGTTTGTGAATCATGAATATATATTGAATAAAACCACTATCTTTTAAGTTTATGAGACTTTTACTCTATATAGAGAAAAAATATAGTTGTTCTACCTAGATATTTCCTTCATATTCTATAAAACTGTTGTTTTTTCTAGCATGGACAATTTTAAAATAAGGAATTTCAGAGTACAAAATAATTATTTTCTGATGTCTTTGAAAGATATATTGAGTGCTTTAGAAATTATTTTAGAATTATATATCGTTTTTTCCTTGCACAAGATTTTTAAGGTTTCAAGATCTTTTTAAAAAAGTAATGATATGGAGAGACTCTTCTAAATAAATCATAAAATCCATAAGATGATTTATCTACATATGGAAATTAGAATTATATTTTAATGGGTTAATGGATTTCTTATTCCTAGGAGATCATGACTCTCTAAAAATGTAATATCTTTATGTGATTAAATTTATCGCTTTAATGAGAAATTTCAATATAGTTAAATTCAAATGATAATTTATATAATATATTTTTACTAGAATAGTGAAGCCAAAAATGTTTCCTTACTCTCAAAAATTGAACTATATGTTGGTCAAGTCCTTGATTAATGTAGGAGTGACACACATTAATTTTGTTGTATATAGAAAGGTCAGAACATTCAATATTGAGAACATCCATGGATAAAGTTGTTATAACATCTAAATGAGAAAAAAATAATTGAAAAAGAAAATAAAGTTAATCCTTATAATAGAACCAAATCACATCAGAAGAAGTGTGATAATTATATTATAGATAAAATCTCACAGTCTTCAAAATTGAAGAGAAAATAATCGTAAGGTATTTCAATTGATAAATCATCAGCTTATAAAATTTTTAAAGCTTCAGAAAATGCCCCATAAAAATCTCAATATCTAGAAAATTCTATAAATATTTTTTATAGTACCAAAATGGATGAAGAATTTGGAATGATTATTGAAATTTATAGTACGGTTTGAGAAAATAAGGTTAAATAAATAATGAAAAATAAAGAAGAATAATTTATACATCCATATTTTGTTTTTAAAAAAAAGTAAAGGATTGATTCTTAAGAAAAAAGTAGGTTTTCTCATGAGGAAATTGAGAAGAAGATGATATATTATTTAAAGGTTAGGGAATCTCTAGTGGTTACACCTATGGTGACCACTAAAGAATCTATTGGAAAAGTCCAATGAACACATAAAAGGATATGGAATCTCTCTTAAGGTAAAAATAATAAAGGGAAGAAAATAAAAAGAGAAGTTGAAGATAATATCTATTCTGATTTTGGACCACCTATACCTCTTAATAGATAACCTATAAACACTTAATAATAATTTTAAGTGATAATTCAAGTAACTCCTCCTCCAACACCTTTAGAAGAAGTATATTCCTATTATTTAAAAAGTACCCCATCCACTTCCAAAGATACTCAGTATATTAGTTCAATTAAAGAAGTGTCATAAAATAAATATACTTACAGTGAGGCTAATAAATCAAATATATATTATATAGAAGATGGAACATCTCAGATAGAAATAGTTGAAGTTTTTGATATAGAAACAGAGAAAGAACCATAGGAAACCAAACGTAATGGAATTGAAATTTATAGATTTTAATAAGGTGAATTTACAGGATATATCAATATTTTGAATGTTTTTCCTCAAGGGAAGGATCAAAAAGACATTTCTCCTGGAGCAGATAAAGATAAAACTAAATCAAAATAAAAAAATTCAGAAATAATTTATTCCAAGTATAGCTATATAAGTGAAAGAATTAAAAAGAAAAGAAATGTCTGGTGGTAGAACAACTGCTAATAATTTTAAATATTATATTAGTTCAACCTTATATAGATTATAAAATAATTCATCTTTATAAAATATATGTAGAAACTTCAGTTTCATGGATGAAAACCATATTCTTAACTAATAGTCATAAAATAAACTGGATATTGAAAATTTTAATAAAGTGTATCAGTTCCACTTTTGAAACATTAAAAAGAAGTTGATATATGAAAATGATTAAACTAAAGATATTATAGCCATAAAGGTACATAATTTTGTTCTTTAGAAGGATCTTGATCAATCCCTCGTCCAATTTGGTCATCAAAATAATGTTTTGAAATATCATCACCAAAAGATAAAAGCTCAATATTAGAAGCTAGTTGAAAATATCAAATGTTAGAATATTAGGAATAGAAAATTAAATAGTAGGAGTGTTTTTAATCAGACCATACCAATATCTATAAATTTTAAGGGAATAATTAAATCATTAAAAGATATCATTAGATGTTATAGAGAAAATTATAAGTTAGAAATAGAGGATGATGGATAAAACTCCTTCAAAATAATAAATTTATAATTTCCTTTTCCTTCTCCTCTGATGATTGAAAGAGAATAATTTTGTATATATTTTATTAAAATTTTATCTGATTATTTAATAATTAATTTATCTATAGTTGAATATTTTACTATTTTACATGTTTTTTAGGAAATATTGACTTCAATCAAATAATTGAGATAGGATAGAATCACAAAACATTAATGAATCATGGTGTTAAACACTAAATAATTATATCATAATATAAAAAAATGTTTTCAAATTATATTATACTTTGTTGTTTTATTTATATTTTTAAAATCACTAAGGTATAAGTGTTTAATTTATGGAAATAGATAACAAAATTCATTAATATATTAAGGAAAGAATCGAAATATTAAGGGGGAATTTGTGATGTTTTAAATAGATTAAGAAGCTTTCACTGGACATTAATTTTTTTTAATTAAGATTAACATTATTTTCTTTCTTTTGAATTTATTTTTAAAATTCATAAATGGGGATATTTTCTTAGAAGATATATTTTTCTTTTTTAAGGGGGAGATGTTTTTGTGTTTTTACTTTTGAAAGGATTTTTTTGTTGATAACATGTTTTTTCAGTAAAATATTAAAGGGTGAAAAGTAACTCAAAAGTTTTTCTATCGAATGACATAAGGAGATTTATATTAAAAATTTAGTCAATCATACCCATTTTTTGTGTGTCTTGTTATTTTCAAAAATGAGGATATTTTTTTTGTCAAAATCTACTTTTATCCTTTGTTTTTAAAACCAAAAATACACTGAATATGATTTTGAACTAAAATAAAATGTTTCTAGTTTAAGTTATATGATGATAAGATTTATTTTACATTATTTTTAATGATCATTGAAATTTTTACATTAAACATACATTGGTATGTTGTAATTTTACTAAAAATATTGGATAATAGAACCATAACTATATCCATCAGACAATAGAGTATGACATTGGATGTTGTTCAATTGATCCTAAAGAACTATAAATCCAACCATTAGAGAACATCCTCAATTATAAACCTGTTAAATGATATATTCCTTTCTATCCCTAAAATCCATTTATTACATTAATGAGACATTGAAATCTTATACACCATAATCTTCTTAAAATTTAACCCTATTTTAAGGGCTATGTTTTCTTATCCCTAGAGACCCTTGATCTTAGTCATTATAGAAACTAGATTTAATCCTATAAGATATTTTATCTAGAAGTATTGAACAAATAACAATTACACCATGAAAATATTAGAGATTTTATAATGAAAACCTCACACATAGATGCTGTAATAAAACCACATTGAATAAAATGAAATCAAAGTACTTTAGGGAAAAATCAATTGAAAAAATAAAAATGATTGAAATATCTTCAAATAAATGAAGTAAAATATCTTATTAAGTAACCTATACCATTAATAAAAGCATTAGGTTTCATTTATATATGATTTTATAAAAAATTAAAATGATCACAATCTGATTTCATTAAGATCAGTTACAACAACATCAAATAGAGTACTCCATTTTTTAAGGGATATAGATATTTTTCAATCATCTGATGTGTTCAATGATATCATAGAATTTCAATTTATGTTCAATTTATTATGTTAACTAGTTGTTAAAAATAATATAAAATTAATTTTTACATCATAAAACATAAAAAAACATTTCAAGTTAGATAAAACTCATATTAAGTGTATTTGTGAATTTCAAAATAAAGGATACATAAGTTCTTTTTGAACCAGTATAATATTCATAACAACGATAATGCATATTTCATAAACAAAATAATGAAACATCATCCTCTATGGAAATTCTCAAAAAGGTGAAAAAGATAAACCCAAAACACCAAAGATATTGGTCCCCAAAACACTGCCACTTCTGAACACAACACACCAGTTATTGATAGTTGAGTGTGTATAACTATGATGAATAAATCTAAAATAATGGGTATGGTAAACTTATATTAATAAAGTGGGAATGCTTATTCTGGCAGGGTCATGTTCACATATAGTAGGGTTAGAGTGATAATAGATCATGTAAGAAATGTCACAAGTAGTTTATATGATTTGTATTCTTGGATGGGTGCACAATGTTGATTGGTGAGTTGGTCATTAAAATGTTTATGGGATTAAGTATAAGTTAATTTTGTGGGTGAGTGGTATAGTGAATCCTCAGTGTAATTTCACACTTTTTGATTAAGTTTTTCATAGTTGGGTTGTTGGTACGAGCTCTTACTAGCAAGGGTGATGTAGATGGGGTGGTTATATTAGGAGAGGTGGTCATAGACTCATTGTTTTCTCAGAGGAAGGTGAAAGTAAGTAGTGTATAGATGAAATATATAGGAGTAAACATGTGAGGTGTTATTGGGAAGAAAAAATTAGTCCAAAGATAAAATTGATTGTGAAAAATTTTATGATAATCTCCAATTAAAAAAGAATCAAGAATAATAGTGGCATAAATAAAAATCAACATGGGGGATTTTTAGTATGGAAAATTACTCTAATGTGTAGGATTAACAACCATTGAGAAAAATTAAAAATTAAACAATAAATTGGAGACTATAAATTCCACTAAATGATGGAACATGAATTTCAAAATATTATGCATAAAACCTCTGTGAAAAAACACCCCCCTATAAACCTCTGTATTCTCTTTGAAAAAAATATTTTGAAAAAATCTCATCTCTCAAAGATAAAATATGCTCATGTGAGGTCATTACGACACTTCATTGAAAGCTCCAAGAAGCCTTTACACATCCCATCATGCTCCTTCTACTCATCACGCTTCCACTTCACACACATATCCTTCCAAAACTTCTACGTGGCACCCCTTTTCAACTTTTATAATATAGGAATTCCCTAAAAACATGTGTATAACATATAAAGTATAAATATTCATGGTATAAAACATATAAACCCATTTTTTAGAAACCAAATAACACCAAAACGATATTTGAAAAAAATAAAACTCTTATTTTATCTCCATTTTAAAGCCTAAATAAAGGTTGATCTCTATCAATTTCTCCCTTCGTCCCAAAAAAGAAGAAGATTAGTTCCAAAAATATCTATTGGATCAAAATCTAGTTGGTATCACACAAACCATTAACCTCTACAAAAAATATGACATAACACTTTTGAAACTATCACTGAAAATTGATATCTCCCCCTATAAATGAAAACTAAATGCCAAAGTCTTCATCACACATGAATATGAACTATCCTGCAAAGAAAATCAGAACCAATAACACTTGACTACCCCATAATAGTTATCACCACATAATTTGGAGCACCTATAGAAACTAACTTCTCCCCATTAGCAACATCCCCCAACTAATTTGAAATTTTCAATGAATCATCATGATTTTAAATATTAATATTTTATTATCTAGTGGAACTATATGAAGAAGTGGAATTAGCTATAAAATCTGAAACACTAAACATGGTCTGCTTTAGATTTTAAACCTTCTTCATCCTAAAAGCTGGTATTGGAATCATGTCTGATGATTTTCTATGACACTATTCTGATGAATAGATCTCCACAATTTGATACAATAATTCACCCCACACCTTTAAATCAACCATGTAAATTGTGTTAACCATTAATCCTCATGTACATACCATCAACCCTCTTCATAATGTCCAACTTCCATTGAAAAATAAAATCCTTAACACATTATTATCAAGAGAAGAATCATATGAAAAATTATTCCATATACTTGGCACATGTCCCACACCCCTCAAAATCATCTTATAACCAACATTCATAGTGATGTGAATATCACAAACACCGATGAATCCAGAAAAATATTCACTTCCCATATTCAATTTACAAAAGTAAAATTCTTCATATGAAGAATGTAATTATATATTTTGTGTAATATTGTGCGAAGCTATTAAATTAATCGCCCACTTTTTTCAAAAAAATAACATGAAAAAATCAAATCCATATGAATGTAAATCACTATCACCCTTTATATGACTTGTGCTGGTATCCTCATATTTGGTTCCATGACTCTTATTTTATTCCATAATATTTTTTTCTAACTTTACAGAATCCTTTCACTTAACCCCCCACATCATAATAGAAACACTTAACTTTTATTTTTTCATTTTTTCAACCTTTTTGACTACCATGTATATATATCACAGAAAGAATAACACTATTACATGAAGATTAACTATCACTGGTCTTTTATCGAGTCTTTTTTATTAATAATTATTAAATCATATCATCCAACTTAAGATTTTATTTCATGAACAATAATGTGATGATGATATTATCACATGAATCTAGAAATAAACTTAATAGAAACAAATCATTATCTTCTTCATTCATTACAATTGGTAATGCGTTACCTTTATAATTGATATTGAATACCGTAAAATAAATCTCCATAATGATTTTAGTGAACTCATCTAGATGGTTTCTTAAATATTCATTCTCTGGCATTCACAAATGATAAAACTCTTTTTTTAGGTATAAATTATTTTTGAGGTATTTTTATTTATAACTGATTTCAATCCCTACACATCTCCTTAGGATATTTCAAAGTAATCACCTCCCATGGAGTGTTATTAGTCATATATTTCTAAATTTCACTTGTCACTAATTCAATTATATCCTTTAAATCATCATCATTAATCTTCTCCAGCTTCTTTAATTTTTTATTTAGTGCATTCACTGTCTTCTCACGAGTCAATATATTTTTTCATATTTTTTCCACTAGGTGAAATAATTATAAAAATTAAATTGTTTGATGTGGATAGCCATAATTTTTTCATAAATCAACCATATTCAATCAGAAATAAAAATAGAGTACCTCACTTTGATACTAGTTGTTGGGGAATAATAGATAGATCTCAAGATAAAACCTCTTGAGGATTTTTTAGGAATCTCCAATTAAAATGAAATTAAGAATTATAGTAGTATAAATAGAAAATTATAATGTGTGTGTTTTAATGTGGAAAAAACCTCAAATGATGAGGATTAAAAAACATTATTGAAAATACAAATATTGCACTGTAAATCAGAGAGTACAATTTCAAGTAAATACTCGAACTTGAATTTCAAAATACATTGAAGAAAAAATGTTTGAAAAAACACACCCCAATACGTCTATGAATTCTATTTAAGAAACAAACTCAAAAAAAATTTTACCCCTCAAAGATCGAATTCGATCTCATGGCATCATTGTGTCACTTATTCAAACATTCCAAGAATCCATTGCACAACCCGACCTACAATTATTTCCCACCACGCTACTATTTCACATGTATCTCTTTTCACACCCTCCATACAACACCCCATTTTCCCATTTTATAACATAATAATTCCCTAAAAAATACATGTGAAATATATGAAATTCAAATATTCACGGGATAAAACATATCCCATTTTTTTAGAAATCATGTAATGCCAGTGGGTGATTTGAAAAAAAAATCTTAATTCATCACCTCTTTGAAGACCAAATACATACTAAACTCTATATATGTGTAGGGTTGAATAGTGGGGTTTCTCAACTAACACAGGTTATGGTCATGTGGGGTCATGCGAGTGATTTCATGTGAATGTTGAGAAGCCCCGCGTGGGGCTGACACAAGGTGGGTTGACCAGAAAACCTAGTATTAGGGTTTATCCCTCAATGGAACTTGAAGAAGATCACACCACATGGATATATGCATTTTGAAAACAATAATATCCACTAAAAACTAATAATAATAATTATAATAGGTAATAATTATAATTGTGTTACATATAATTATAAATATTACCAATAATATACAACATATAATTATAAATAATTATGTTACAAATAAATTACATTATAATAATAATCTAATAGAATTATAATAATTTTACCTTTGTTTGGGAATGAAAAATTACAATAAAAATGAAAACACAAATAAACATGAGGATACTATTGAACCCAAAGCCTCACTAAGGACGATCAAGGGAATAATCAACTACCCCACACCTAGCATTATCAATTACCCCACACCTTGGTTTCATAATAATAATAATAATAATAATAATAATAATAATAATAATAATAATAATAATTACTATTGGGTAAGGGGGATTACAAAGTAACACACATGAACCCATCCCTTAGATCCCAAAGCGATCATACCAGTCCCCCCTAAAGGCATGGCCTAATTTTCAATAGTGCTCAAATTTATTATTTTTCATTAGTAATGACCGGACATACGGGTGGAGGGATATTCCATATGGTAGACATACTATATTTTTTCCTCATTCAACCTTGATTAGAATCGTCTTTAGTTAACCAACTTTACTATAATATCCAATATATTGAATACGGTTCCATGTGTGAAAAAAATAACTCATCCATTCAATTAAAATAACACATGCCACTAACTTTTTTGAAACTAACAATGGTATACCTCATATAACCTTTTTTTCATCAACTTTTCTATCCATAAAAAAATTAATAAATTTATTATTCTCATAAAATAAATAAAATATAGAATTGAAAAAATTGATTTTTTTTACTTTTTTAAAAAAATTCTACATTTTTTAAAATTAATACATTTTGAATAATTTAATAAAATATATAATTTTTTATATTTCAGAATATTAATTATTTTAAATAATTATAAAATAACATATCTTAAATATTCAAAAAATAAAATATTTTAACATTTACAAAATTAATTTTATATTTTTCATTTAAAGTTGAGTAATAATTTTTAAATAATTTAAAAAATAGAAATGAGGTGTTATATTTTAGTGAGAAAATCTAGTAGAACATTACATTGTATAATTCCACAAAAAAATCACTGCATAATTTTTCAATTTATGTTTTATAGAAAATTATGTCAATAAATATTTTTAGTAAAAATATTTGATAGAATAATTAAATAGATCTTATATTAAGAAAATAGATGAAAAATTATTTTATATGAAATTCAATAGAGTTTTAATTTTCATGTTTTAATAGTTGTTTAAAGAAACAATATTTTTCCATTTAACATTTCTAGTATAGTTTATCAATTGAATATTTCACTTAAAATTATCATGGTAATTTTTATTATAATTTTCATTATAGTTATTTAATTTAATTTCTTAAAGAAATTTTGTACATATATTTCTCTAAAAAAAATTTCATCATTTTTTTAGAGAGATTTATCAATGAATGTTTTACTAGTTTCAAAAAAATATTTTTATTTTATAATTTTTTTATACTTAAAAAATATATAAAGTAATAACAATTTAATAATTTTATAAATCTATTTCTATAAATTAAAATAATAACAATTTTATACGTTTAAATTTTTATAATATATATATTTTTTTATTTTTCAAAAATAAAATATTTTTAATAGTAAAAAAATATTTTCAAATAATTTCAATAAAATTCCATAAAATATAATAATTTTAATATCATTCCTTATAAATTTTAAAAAAATTAATAGTGTAAATTTTTTGTAAATATTTACTATGAAAAATTACACTACAATGATACATGGAAAAATTTAAGTGGTTAAAAACCACTATTTTAAATGCTATGAAAATTCACTTAGACAGTTCCAATAAATTTTCCCATTTAGAATTGATATTTAATATTATATTGAAAAACCCATTTATATGAAAGTGGAATTTTTTAGC
Organism: Viscum album; assembly: GCA_963277665.1. NCBI lineage: Eukaryota > Viridiplantae > Streptophyta > Magnoliopsida > Santalales > Viscaceae > Viscum > Viscum album. The sequence goes on along the minus strand of OY728155.1, from coordinate 599,841,816 downwards.
GAACATCATAAAATATCCATTAGAAAAATCTATTTCAAAATTAAAATGAAAAATTGTACTAAAAATATTCATTGAAATTATTAACAAAAAAATTCAAGTTTTTAAATACCACTGAAAAATTCAATTGATTTTTTTTTGGAAATTACATTCTAAAAATTGGAATGGAAAATTTCACTTGTAATTTAACTTAAAAACTCATTTCTTCAACTAGAAAACTGTAGTGAAATTTTACAATAAAAATTTTCTATAAAAATTTGAATAATTCATCTTGGAACATTCAATAGAAAATTCAAGTGAAAACTTTGACATAAAAAATCCAATGGAAAATTCTAATGAAAAGCTTCACTAATTTTACTATAAATTATTATTTTAAATTACAATGAAAAAGATAAATAAGATATTCACTTAAAATTCACTATTTCAACTGGAGACATTAACTAGAATACTCCAGTAGAAACTTTTATAAAAAAAAACGAGAACTTCCAATTAATATTTTCAATGAAAATTCACTCATTTAAATGAAAACTTTCAACAAAAAATTTCTAGGGTAAGATTTTAAATTCAAATGTCATTAAAAACATTAATAAAAATGTGACTCAGATATTCATATATTCAACTATAAACTTTCAATTGAATATTTTGGAGGAAAATTTAACTAATCGAATTGGAAATATTCATTGAAAAATTCTGATGAGACTTTCACCAAAACTTCCAATATAACATCCATTATAAATTCTAGTGTAACTTCCTTTACAACATCTAATGAAACTTCCACTGAAATAATCCCTAAGACTTCCACTAGAACATCTAATGATATATTATTTAAAAAAATTATATTGTAACTTTCTCTAAAAATTATAATGGAATCTATCACTAGAACATTTCAGTACCAATTTTACAAAATAAAGTTTCATTAAAAATTCCATTAGAGTGAATAACTATAATGGAATTTTTTTTAAAAATTTGAAGATTAATATAGACACTTTCATTATAAATTCTAGTGGAAATATTCATTAAAAATTCTAGTAAACACTTTAAATAGAAAATTCTAGGGGAACTTTCATATAAAAAAAATCTAATTGTAACTTGCAATGGAAAATTATAGTGGAAACATCCAGTAGAAAATTAGAGTGTCAAATTATATCAGAAAATTTCTGTTGAAATATAAATTATAAAATTCCATTTGAAACACTAGATGAAAAATTATAGTAAAAATTACCACTAGTAAATTCTAGTGTCCAATTACATTAAAAAATTCTAGATGAAACATTCAATGGAAAATTATAGTTGAAACTTTCAATGGAATTTTTGAAAATTCCATTTAAAACCTCTAATGGAAAATTCAATATGAAACTTTTAAAGGAAAATTATAGTGGAAACTTGTACTAAAAAATTACAGTGAAACATTTCACTAGAAAATTTTAGTTGAACCATAAATTGGGAAATTCAAGTTGAAAATTCCAGTAAAAACTTCTTATAGAAACTTCCACTAAAAAATTATTGATAAAACATAAACTGTAAAATTTTAGTAGATACATCAAATTTCAATGAAAAATTACAATTGAAACTAAAAGTTAAATTTTAAATAATTCCAGTGTTAACTTCGAAAAAAAATCTAGTAGAAACCACCACTAGATAATTTTTGTGAAAACTTCTACTATAAGATTATAGTGAGAAGTTCTAATGGAAATTATCATGGAAACTTTTACTAGAAAATTCTAGTGGAAACATCAGTTTCCACTTAAAGTATTTTGGTGAAATTTTCCAATTGAATTTTCTAATTGAAATTTCAAAATTGAATTATTATCCCTTAAAAATAAATTATTATTATTTAAAATGACAAAAAGAATCTAATTATGTTGAATATTGAAATATTTTTTATGCTTCAAAAAAATATTTATGATGTCATTCAAAAAATAATAGTTCTCTAAAAAGAAAATTTTATTATTATTTTTAGAATAATATATATATATATATCTGTATATATATATATATATGTATATATATTTAAAAACATGCATTTTTTATTTTCATAAGTAATAAGAAAACTATTTTCTTTAAATATAAAAAATTATGATATGTAATTATTTTAAAAAAATAAATAATTTATTATGCCTAAAATAATATTTCTTATACATTTTAACATATTTCATGTCTTTAAAAATATTAAATAAAATTTATTAATTTAATTCAAAATATTACAAAAACTATTTAAAAAAATATACTTTGTCTTTTTAATTGGTATAAAACATTTGTTTACGTAAAAAATAATTTCATTTAGAAAAATATATTTTTTACATTATTAAAAACATAATATTTTTTTATTTGTTTTAAAACCCTGTATGGATTTAAAAATATCAAATAATTTTTTTTATTATTTTCTTAAATGGTTAAAAAAATATTTTTATCACATACTTATTTTTAAAAGATATAATACAATTTATTTAATATTTCTAAAAAATATTTTATAAATAAAAGTTTTTTTAAATATAAATTATTATTATTTTATCTATTTTTAAAAATTATATGCATTTAAAAATATTAAATAAAATTTCTTAATTTTATTTAAATAATTAATTTTTTTAAAACATATAATTATTTGCCATTTTTTAGAAAGGAGTAGGAAACATTTTTTCATAAGAAAAATATAATTTCATTTTAAAATATTATTGATTTTAAAATATATTTTATATTTTCTAGTTTGGTTAATATATAATAATATATTAGTGTTAATCTTGAAAAAATTTAAGAATGAATGAATATTTTTTTGGGCGCACAACCCAATCCCCTTCTTCGATTGTGATACATGTAAACAAATCCAAGTGTCATCCCCTCAGGTTATTAATGGATGATCCTATGTTTCATGGAACTAGAGGTGTTAAAACGCGGTTTAACCTTCCATTTTTGTCTCTCATTTGTTTTTCCTACCATAGGTGTATAGCACCTTTAGATGTGTTAACAACACCATCATTATAAATTATACTATATAGGAAGTAAAGGATCTAATACACCTATTCAAGGCCAGGTTCCACTAGAAATTTTTCTAAAATATAACCTAGACTTAAAAATTATACTAGACCCACCATGGAAGACAGATGATTTTGGTCCCTCCATCATGCTGTCACATGTTTAGAAAATGTTGGTGCCCTTTTTTTCACCCCAAGACTTCATGTACACCATCCAGGCATATAGAATTATACCCACCAAGTATACCTAAAGATGAAATTTCTTTCTTCTATCAAGCCTTCATGAAATTTCTTCCCATGATCTAGCCAACAAGCCACACATAGAATGCCTTTAGTTGCGATGCAATAATTTAAAATATGAACTAATAATACCTAATAAATTCGGAATAAACATGTAGAGAAGAATCATATAGACATTCAGCTACATGCTTATTTATAACAACAAAAATAATAATGTGCCATTTTAAATAATATAATGAAATATTAATATACTAATAATAATTATAATAACAAATATTAAAATATTATTAATTAAAAATTATAAAAATACATAAAATACTATAAAAATGAAATATGTATATAACTTTTAATGGTTAAACTAACTAATTAAAATAATAATAATAAAGTTCCAAAAATGGTAATGAAATATATTACTATCATATAATCTATGATATTAGTGGATTGATCAGTGACTAAAATAATATCGATTAAAATAAGAATATAGTCACCCACATTAGGGATGGAGCTTATAAATATCAGGTATATGTTGTGTTAATTTCATTAAATATGAGTATGAGATTAAAATATGAGTGAATCTATAGTTTTAACCAATAAAAAAGGTTTATTTATAAGAAATCATGAAAATAAAGAAACATTATAATGTCCCCATCCCATAACCCACCTGTGTGACCTGAGTCTAAGAATTACATAACCTTAGGCATACCTCCTCATACCCCATAGATTTTAAACAAGTAGTGGGGGTATGATAAAACCGCATAAGGAGACTATATCCATGGTATTAAATAAGACCATAATTTATAAATCTCAAAAATAACTATACAAGTATATCATCAAAGTTTAATGGATTTAAGATGGAACATATACCATAAATAAAATCATACACCATTCTATAAAAAATATAACTCATGGTTGTTATACAATTATATATCATGAAAAATACTACCTAGTGGAAAAACATACATATTTTTAAATAAAATAGAAAATGATATGATAAGGAGACACAACTAATATTCTTGACCCTCTCCTTGGGTTATTCTCCACCTCCCCTTCATGATCCTCTAGCTCGCTCACTTATATTACGCCACACCAAATGTAACTTTCCTATATATATTTATAATGTTTACTCATCCTTGAGTTCAAAGTGTTTTAGGGTGAAATTTTATATATTTTTAAGCCTTTACAGGGGAACATGGTTTAGAAAATTGTTTAAGAAAATTTTATACCCCAAGTTTTTATGAATTGTTATTATTTGAATAAGTTAAATTTTTTTGGTAGCTTTCATTACACACAATACTGAGTTTAAACGACCTATGAAAAACTATTAATATTTTTTTTAAACAAGACCATTTCTATATAGATGTTAAACTCATAGGCATGAATAGTAATATCCAAATTTTAAAAATTAATTATAATAGTTTTATATAAAGAAGAAATATTTATAAAACAATACTTAATTTTTAGTAAAGTCTTTATATTTTTTAAAAATACAATTTTCCCAAAAAAATGATTATTTATTTATTTATTTGAACAATGATAAAATTAATTTTTTAAACTTTAATAAAATTAATTTGATAAAATAAAATTATTTTTTTTAATTATCATGTAAAAATTATAATATGGTTATTTTTTTGTATTTTATGAAAATATTAAATTTTCTATGAAAAGTGAAAAATACTAGTTTTTATTGAAAAATTCCTTTTAATTTAAATAATTTAAAATTTTATTTTTTGTTTTAAATTGGGTTTAAAAGTAAAATTATTTAAATTATATATCAATTAATCAATTTTAATTCATTGGAATCATTTTAATATTCAATTTTTATATAAAAGCATTTTAAACTTTTGAACATTTTCTCTTTAGAAAACTGTTTTCTCATTGCGTATGTGGGTTTAATATTAAATTAAAATTTTACACTTATGTGAATGTAATTTTTAAAAATAGATTCCATATTTGGAATAAAAATAATTTATACTATCTAATAATTTTAATTTAATTTTCTAACATAATGAATAGTTAAAATAGAACAAATTATTTTCTGTAGTTAAGATAAAAGTCGATTTAACGGAGGTTAAACTAAAAAAATATGGTTTAAAAATGTTCCAAAACTTATCAAAAACACATTTTATATCCATATTTAGACCTTATAACTTCAAATTCATAATAATTGTCTAATTAAGAGCCTTTCGATATGTGAAAAATGTGGGCACACCTCTTTCTTTCCTAAAATTACAAGTGTGCCACTCACCTCACTTATAAAATGTCATTCCTTATACTTTAATCTTTACATATAAAAATATATTTGGTCAATCTAATAAATACCCAAATATATTTATTAATTTATTTATATCATAATATAATACTTATTTTGGTCATAAATCTATCCTAGAAAATATTTTGGTGCAAATCTAGGGAGATTACCTGAAGAAGAGGTAACTTCTTCAATGAGTGTTTTTATTTTATTATTCATCCAACTCATTAAATTATTATTAAAAAATTAAAATATAACAACCTTATTATTTTCCTTATACTGATATGTTTTTATGTTAATTTAATTACCTACAACCATCTGCACTTCAATCAAATGAGGTATAAAATCATCATTTGTGTGTACGGCGGACTACAACCTGGAGAACTGATGTTATTCATTTTCCACCACCACCTCCCAAGGATAGATATAATGATGGATTTAATATTTATATATTATATTTATGATATTATTATACTTATGGAATTATTATATCTCATATACCATATTACTTTTCATTATGTGGGAATATTATAACGTCTCTCTTGTGTATGGCGGACTACCACCTCATGAAGTGATGTGATTCGTTCACGCTTTACATGAAAGTTAATGATAATGGGATTAGTGAAAAAAATATTATTTATATATATGAAATAAAAATAATTATATAATTTCAATATATTATTTTCCTTTATTTTTTTCAATCTATTTAGAAAATGTTAACTACGTTCATGTATATGTACGACCTACCATCTCCATGAACAATGTATTTCATTTTTTATATCTAACTTTAATGGATTTATATATATAAATATATACTGAATATATATATATATATATATAATATTATATTTAAAATTATTTAGATTATGGAACCATGATCTAAGTAATAGGACAAAAAAATAACAAATTAAATCATACATGAAAAATAAAGTAGTTATTGTCTAAAGCGTGACTTTAACATAGAATTGTTAATAGATGGGTAATAAAAGATCATAAGTAAATAATATGTGGTATAATATATATATTTATGGTTATTTAATATATTTTTAATAAAGTTATATTTATTATTTAAGAGGTTTTAAATTGTATTAAGAAATTCGAGACTTAATGTAATGGAATTCTAGTATCTCTTTTATTTCTAGGAGACATATGAAAATTCAAAAATCATTTCTCTTGAATGGTGTTTATAATGGTAGTTTTACATTTTATATCATGAATATAATTATTTTCATGATATTTAATATTTTATTTGATAATATTATTTATTTGGGCCTGTGATTCAAAAGATTACTAGAGGTAAGGGATTTTTTTCTCGATCCGTCTTCTTTGAGACATATGTTATTTTATACACCTATTTTATTTTATGAGGTATATATATGGAAAATTTTACATGTAATATCATGAATTTATTTATTCTCTTGATATTTTATGTTTCATTTAATGTTATTCTTTCATGGGGTTTATGATTAAAATTTAGAAAAGTGGTAAGGATTTTATGTTACAATCCCATCGTTTTTCAGGATTTCTCATGATTATGATTCCAATAAAAAAATAATATGATATATATCTAATGAAACTAATGTATTTTCTTACTCTCATGTTATTTCTAGATAATAATTTTTTCCCTTAATTTTAATCTCTTTATGTACTTAGGATTTTAAAATACTATTTTTAATAAATATCATTATTATTTCTCTCTTTGAACAAAAAACTTCTTTCTTCCAAAACCATGTGTTATAAAAATGTTTTAAAAAAATATTTTCAACATTATAAAAATGATTTATTAAATAAATTTTTAACCATGTTTAATGTTTTACAAAAAAATGAGAGGAACCATAATTTTATTTTCCAAACAAGACTCGTTTGAATTTTACTAAAAATGTGAAAGGAATCATTATTTGACTATGCACGTAATGAAAAATAAATTCCTAACACCATGACTATTATTTTATTTGAATATTAATTTATATTTTTTTAAAAGTTATTTTTTAAGAAAAGGATTTCCAAAATATTTTATGAATTTTTAAATTTTGAAAAACATTATTTTCAAAGAAAGGATATTTTCCCCAAGAAACATTCCAAGTGATTTTTCTTTAAAAATCATTTTCTATCTAAGATGAAATCCATTGATGTTACTTATGATGTATTTGGGATATTATCCAAGGATACTATTATTATTATTTATATAAATAGTTTATTATTATAATGTTAATATTTTTATAAAACATGTTTCTCTTCCACGTGTTATACCATGATAAAATACTTATGAAACCTTATTCTTTATACCTAGGTTATGATTTGATGAAATGATGAAATGATTTTGAAACATATTTATTTTCCATAGGTTATTTTATAATTAAATGTTTATTAAACCCATTTCATTTCATGGGCTATGATATGATCAATATTTTATAATCTTGTGTCATATGTATGTTTGATTTTCATTATGTGATAGGTGGGAACTGTATCTCCCTTAAATGCATTGGGTAATGATTGATATCTCATTAGATAAAAATAACTTGAATGGGTAGTAAACATAGTTTTTTATGGGAATATATCCAATATGATAGTCTTGGGAGTGAACCTTTACTACTATGATAGTTTGGTGAGTGAAACCAATCCAATATGATAGTCTTGGAAATTATCTTTAAAAAACTAAGGAAATGGTTTTCTATGCTTTTGTGTATGCCAAAAATCTATGTCTTATGCCAATGTTATGATCTAATGGTTCATGTTCTTTGATTACATTATAATTCATTCCTTATAAATTACAAATATTTATTCCATGACTCAATTTTACTATCTATACTATGTAGGGTATAGTTTTCAAATGTTATTATCATGTTCTCATATCCTTATGCTCATGATATGTTGATATCTCCCTTGTTTTCCCTTACTGAGCATCTTATCTCACCCTTTCTTAGGTTTCATCTCCCCATGTCATGATGAAAGGTATTATGTATGATATATCTATAAAGTGTTCCAATTATGAATAAAATAGTGAGAGATAAGATTTATCACTTATGGGCCAGTTTTTTATGTTTATAAGTTTCCAAAGGAACTATACATTAACTATACTCATGTGTGTGTTTGTATAATGTAATGAATATTCATATAAAAATATGTAATATCTATTTATGATAAGTTTGGGTCTTTATTTTTGGTATCATAGGATATATTTAGTTAACCTTTGGAAAATAGGATATAAAAAATTTAATAAAAACTCTAAGGATTTGTCTAAGGATATATCTGAGGATAAGTCTATGGATGAGTCAAAGTATAGAAAAATGTCCTTGAATTTTGGTAAAGGATAGAGTGAGTGGTTTACAAGAAATTAAATCCCTACATAGATATTAAAAGTGGATATGGATATGTAAAAGTGGTAACTAGGGGTAATAACTTCAAAAAGGGTGCATTGAGATGGACTTGATTATTACCTATTGCACAAAGACAGACCTTGTTTCACACCTAGTTTGACACTCCCAGGGGATATTCTTTGGAAATTCAAAAACACTATATGAACCATCATGAAGGATTTAAATATATTATCACAATGAAGGAACTAGGATAAACATAATTTTTTATAGATTAAAATAAGGTTTCATGGATTAGATATCCAATAAGTGATTTTTCATGATTATGTGGTTCCCCACTATGATTATTTTTTTCTTACACTATGAATTTTAGTTTTATTCAATGGCTGGAACCCATAGTAATCATGTTAATACTAAGTGTGACAAAAAATGAAATGATTTTCCTAATTATAAACGAAATGTTATGGGATCTATATTTAAAAATATCATTGAACTTATATTTGTTTAACAATGGATCAGTACCCCTAAAAATTTATTTTATGTTTTCTAGTGTTTGGAATAAGAGAAATTCATTTTGGTTGTCTAACATTCGTATGATGAAATAGATCAAAGGTGTACTCTCATCAAGAATATAAGGGAACATGATGAAATTGAATCCATATATTGGGCTGAATTTAGGAGATTATTTTTCAATACATAATTCCATTGCATCATTTTTATAAAAAGAGAGAATGATTTCTTTGATAAAAAGAAAAAGGATGATGAATATGTTGGTGCCTATGAGGAAAATTTTACAAGACTTATGAGGTATGCTTCTGTCATTATCATCCAACCTGAATGTAAGGTTGATCGATAATTTAGTGGATTAAAACAAAATATCTGATGGGTGATATAAATAAGGTACTTTAGTAGCTATGAGTAAATTATTTTATGTTCTCTCAAGGAGGAAATGGAGATCATATTTATAAATTAATCTCATGGTTTTTCAAATAAATGGAATATAGAGTTCAAAGGAAACTCTTAAAACCATAGAGAGAATAAGATGATCTTTCCTTCAATCTCAAAATATTGAAGGAAACAACATAGAGGAAATTATCTTGAGGGGAATATTAAATGTTTTATATGTGGGAAAGAAGGCCATCAAGAAATTGATTTTTGAAGTGATGGGAAGAAGTTAGCTGACGATATGAATAGAGAGAAAGCTTCACAGAATGCACCACTCACAATTCGGAATTTAAGATGAAAGGATTAAGGGTATTTTGATAACTAGTACCCAAATCTAAATGTTAATGATGATGATATATGTAAGAAACCACTTAAACCAAGGGACAGGGGGAAATATCATGTGATCATTGTTTCTTATGAGGGGTGTGATAATGTCACAGTGATAGGTACACTTACCATCCACTCTAAAACTAATAATTTCTTATTTCAATATAGATCTTCCCATTATTTTATATCTAAAGAATTTTATAAGGGTACAAATATTCCAAAAAAATGTTTATATTTAGAATTAGCAGTGAAACCCCCTAAAGGTACGATGATATAATCTCAAGTATATATTTCCTCTCTATTTGACATTTGTGGGAATGTGATTCTTATAAATATTTTTATTATTTATTTAGTGTAATTTGATGTTATCTTAGGCATGTATTGGAATTATCTATATAAATTCCTCATAAAGTTTTAATGAATGGAAGTCACGTTTAATATTCCAAACCAACCTATGATTTTCTACAATGTGATGATACTTATGAACATTTTATGGAGATGATATCCATTATATAGGTCTTAATTCCCATTCATAAGGGTTATTTATCTCATATGGTTGGGGATAAACATGAAATAAATGATATTCCTATTATGTAGGAATTTTTTGATGTATATCAGGAAGAGTCTCCAAGTTTTCCACTGAATAATGAAGTTGAGTTTTTAATAGAACTCATACCTAGTTCCACACCAATTTCAAATAATCCCTATAGAATGGCCATGATTGAGTTTCCAGAATTGAAGAAGCAACTCCAAGAGAAGCTTGAAAAGGGATTTATTCATCCAAGTGTGTCACCTTGGGGTGAAAATTTTATTTTTGTTAAAAAATAATGATAGATCTATGTGACTTTTCATTGATTATCGGGATCTGAACAAGATCATGATCAAGAAAAATTACCCTCTACCTTGTATTGATGACCTTTTTAATAAACTGTGTGGAGATCAATAATTTTTTAAGATTTACCTTTATTATGGATATCATTATTTAAGGGCCAAGAAGGAGGATATACCCAATAAATAACTTCATAAAAGTTATTTACACTATAAATATATCGTAATGTCATTCGGTCTTACTAATTACCTAACTATCTTCATGGATTTAATGAACAGAGTCCTTAGAGACTACCATGATTAGTTTATGTTAGTATTTATAGATTATATTATTATCTATTCAATGAGAAAGGAAGATCATAAATATCACTTGATAATTTTACTAAATACCCTAAAGAAGGATAAATTATATGTAAAATTTATAAAATGAAAATTTTGGTTGAAAAAGGACCATTTTTGTGTCAAATAATCTCAAGAGAGGGTATATTGGTAGATCCATCCAAGGAGAAGGATATTGAATGTTGTCCCAGACCAACCACAGTGACTAAGATCCATATTTTTCTTGGTTTATCTAGATATCGATGGTTTGTGGATAACTTCTCTCAAATATCAAATCCGCCCACCAATTTAACTAAAAAGGGATCCAAGTTCCTCTGGATAGATGGATGTGAAGAAAATTTCAAGGAAATTAAGAGAATATTAGTCAGTGAACCCATACTTACATTACCCTATAATGTAGAAATATTTTTAATCTATAATGATGCATTTAAGAACATATCGAGATGTTTTATTATGTTTAATGACATGTTTATATCTTATTCCACATGAAAAATGAAAGGTAATGAGAAAAATTAACCAACTAATGATTGATAGAAAGCTATAGTATTTGTTGAATTATAGTTATGAAGAAATTATCTTTATCGAGAAAAGGGTGATATATATATTAATCACAAAATATTAAAGTATATATTCATATAGATGGATTTGAATATGAACTAAAAAAGATGGTTAAATCTGATTAAAGATTATTATTTCTGAATACATTACCACCCTAGGAAATAGAATAAGGTGTTTGATACTTTGATTCTAAAGGATCATGCTATCTTATCCATGATGAGTATCACAAATGAAACAATATATCTGTATTTTCATAGGATGGATATGTAAATCTCGAATAAAGTGGATAAATATTATCTTTCTCAATTAAATTCTTAACCATCTATCCATGTGAAGATTAAACAGGCAGATAAAGAATATGTAGAGATACAAAAGAAGTTTAATTTTTTTATTAAGTTTATCATTTATCATGATGGAATGATAAGGTTCAAAAACCATGTACGTATTCCATTTATACCATCTTTAAAGAAGTATTTGTTATAAGAATATCACATTTATTAATTATCTATTCATCTTGTAATTATGAAGATGTATAGATATTTGAATGAGTATTTTTAGTGGGATAGAATGAATAGAGTTATCATAGATTGTGTATCCTTATACTTGGTATGTCAGAAAGTTAAGGATGAGAGACAAATGTTTAAGGGAAGATTACATCCATTACTCATATGAGAATGGAAATGGGAAAACGTCATCATGGATTTTGTCATCGGACTCTAAAATGTATAAAGGGGATAATGATATATGGGTTATAGTTGATCACCTTAAAAAGTAATCACAATTTATTGGTACTAGAGAATATTTCCTTTTGGATTAGTTTTTTAGGATATAAATTAAGGAAGTGGTAAGGTTTCATGGAGTACCACATTCAATTGTATCTGATCATGATCTGAGATTTACCTCGATGTTCTAGAGAAGTCCTTAGCAAGCTCTTGATATGGATTTGATTTTTAGCACTACATATCATCCTCAGAAAAATGTTGAGTCTGAGAGAAAAATTCAAATCCTAAAGGATATATTGACATATTTTTATTCATAATTTAAAGGTTTTTGGGATCAACACCTTCCTCAAGTTGAGTTTTCATAAAACAATATCTTTCACTAGAGAATTCATATGGATCATTATGAATTTTTATGTGGAAATTTTTTTAAATATTAGACATGCTGGTATGAAGTTGGAAAAATATATACACGAGGACATAAAATAGATGAATAAATAGTACAAATGGTTAGATCCATTCAAAAACACTTAAGGGTGGCACATAGTTTAAAAAAAATTATGTATATAATTTTTAGTGTGATATGAAATTTAAAGTTAGTGACAATGTTTTTCTAAGAATTTATCCATGTAAAAAAGGTAATTTGATTTTGAAATTATGGAAATCTATGCCCTATGTATATCATTCCATTTTAAATTCTTGATCATATCAGTAAAATAGCTTATCATTTGTCTCTTCTACCAAATCTCTTTCAAGTTCATGATGTGTTCCATGTATCTTTCTTGAGGAAGTACATACCTTACCCTTCATGTGTACGAAACTCAAAGGTCGTACCATAAAATAAATATATTTCTTATGAAGAATAACTGTTTGAGATTCTATATTGTATAGGGAAAGTTTTTCAAAACAAGAGCACTCACCTAATCAATGTTTTGTGGTGAAATCACAAGTTTAATAAAGCTACATAGGAACTTAAGAATATGATGAGGTAGAAGTATCCTCATTTGTTTGTATTAGAGTTATGGAATTTTGAGGGTGAAATTAATTTTAAAGGGTTTATAATGTAAAACTCAGATTTTGTATGATTTTTTAAAATAAATTAAATTTCATCAATATCATGTGTCAAATGCAATACTGTGTTTTACCGAAACACAACAAACTATTAATATTGTTATCTAAAAAAGATTATTATTACCTAGAAATTAAACATGGCTATATGAATAAGAATAAATTTTTTAATTATTAATTATAAAGGTTTTACATAAATAAAACATATTTATAAAAATACTTAATTTTTACTAAAGTATTTATATGTTTCAAATATACTATTTTCTCAAAAAAATATTTTTTTAGTTTTTTGGATAAATAATAAAATATTTTTTTTTCACTTTTAGGGAATTAATTTGATAAAATAAACTTCGTTTTTTAAATCATAATGTCAAAATTATATTATTGTAAATGTTTTATATTTTTCTGAAAAGATTAATTTTTCGATGACTAGTGAAAATGACTAGTTTTTATTGAAAACCGCATTTTCATTTAAAGAATTTATAAGTTTTTTTTGTTTTAAAATGGGATTAAAAGTAACATTAGTTAAATTAAATATCAATTAATCTAATTTATATCATTTTAATCCATTTAAGATTTAATTTTGATATAAAAACATTTTAAAAGTTTGAGCATTTTCTCTTTGGAAAATCACTTTCTAATTGCATCTATAGGTTTAATTATAAATAAAAATTTCCACTTGTGTGAATGAAATTTGGAATAATTTTTTTAAAGAAAAAATTTGTTTTTTTATTTCTATGTAGAACACTCTTGGTTTAGTGGTAACCATAAACATGACATCTTGGGAATCTAAATCCCAAATAAAAGAAGATAAACACTTACGAAACAATAGGTCTCTAGCCCAAGGGTTCTCATCAATATTTCCATGCAGGATTAGAGGTGATAAGATCATAATTAATATACTTAGAAAAATGTATGGGGAAGGATAAGTGTCTAAGATATAATCTTTCAGGGGGACACTGTTTCTTATTTGACCACCTCCATGAGGGACTCCGGAGCTATTGGGTCTCGTGGAACAAGATTAACAATACGAGCAAGATCCTAGACTTCAATATTAGTTTTTTTGTGATGCACCATACTTTCATTTCATTAGAGAAGATACATATTCTCAAATAAGGTATTGAATAGTAACAATAGTGGGATAGTTCACATCCTATATTCCTTTTCTCTTTTTAGTGGATCCTTCATGGGTCTTGTCTCCTAATTTTATCCTCAAAGATCTAGTGGTCAATGACTTGGGCAGATAAGAGTAGACTTTTTAAGTCATATATTTATTCCTAGGTTACACTAGGAAATCCACTGATTCAAAGATTCCCTTATTTCCTCTATGTACACAAGTTCTAATATAATCCTCAACTGCATAAAGATCATCAAATCCCATTTAAATCTATGTATGCTCCCCTTCCTCCTTAGATTAAATAAGACTCCTAGATCTCTCTATCATCACCCTATCTGGTTATACTCCTTGTAATGATGTTAGTGGTGATTCCTGCACTTTTTTTATCATATTCCCTCTTACCAATAGCTTTAATTCTATTCTTTTTCTTCTTAGAGCCAATTATCATCCACCCTCTTTCCTTCATGGGAATGTTGGAGATACCACCCAAGCACGAAAACTAGTTTCGTAAAGGTAATTCCACCCTTAATTACATGTTAATTCTTCCCTACCTGATCTCTCCCAAGGATTGATAGAAGATAGATGAATATAGAATCAAATCAATTAGAGGCTTAATCAACCTTGAGAGATGTTTTTCAGGGGCCTCTCTTGCTGCTTGATTTACCACATGCACAAAGGAAACAAAAACACCTTCAGAAGGAACTTTAATTTATACCATATCTATAGGTCCCGACACTATCTTGAGAATCTAAATTATGGGATCCATATCCAGTCATGGTCTCTATCTCGGGCTGCCTCAATATCCTTGGTAGATCTTGACGTAGGACATGAGACTTGAAGATCTCTTGATGGAAGAGACTCTCTATCCTCATTTCCATCACCATATTCATGAGTCCACTGATACTTAGTTCTATCCCTCTAGAAATTATTAAAAGTATGTCCCATTCAAAAGACATCACCATGAAAGTTGGTCCATGATTCATAAGAATCTTATTTCCAGAGGTATCATTCACCTTTTATTTCAATCAAGAAGAAATCCACTAGAGATCTTAAAACATCCACCTCCAAAAAAATATTAGGTGATACGGGATGAAAAAAGATACTGAGTTCAATGGTTCTCATGGATAAAATTTCTAGTAGTGTTACCTATCAACCTAAGGGTGAAGAGTTTCTTAGGGGAAGGGGTAACCTAGAAAGAGGTACCCAAACGACCGAAGAGGGTGGATCACAATGTTGGTGAAAATCCATCGACCACCAAAAATAGGTAGAATTTCATGGAATGAAAATATTGGGGAGCCCTATACTATGCTCGATCCATGCTGTATTCATCCATAAAGTGAATTAGGAGGTATTGCACATCGAGAAATCCAACAACCACCATACACAATAAGCCACAAGATCCATTTATGAATCTATCAAAACCACCTACTGGAGGAATATGAATATTGAATTGATCCACCAAATAATATTAGATATGATAATAAGATTTATAAAATTCTAAGTAATTAATTGGTAGGTATGAATACACTTTTTGGAACAAAAAATCTTGGGACCAAGGGGAATATTGGGAAGCAAAAGCTGAAACGAGTCAAAAGAAAGAACCACACACTGGGTTGGTGTCAGGAAGGGGGTATAGGACCCCTCTACCATAGGTGGGGGAGGGGTTGGGGTATATTAGGTCATTGGGGAAGGGAGATTCAGGAAGATGGGGTAAAAATAGTAAAATTATTTACCATAGTTAAGGTAAAAATGGGTTAGCGGGGGGTTAAACTAAAAAGATATATCTTAAGATGGACTAAAACTTGTCCTACATGAATTTAATATACATATTTATAACTTATCATGTCTTATTCTTGATAATATTATATTTTGGAGCCTTGTGTCATGTAAAAAACATGGGTACATGTTTTTATTTTCAAAAAATACAAGTGTGCTACTCACCTCACTTTTAAAGGCCACCCCTTCTATAGTCCTAATAACACTTAAAAACCCATTTGGTTTAGAAAATACATACATAAATATATTCCTTAATTCATTAATATCATCAAAGAATCAATATATTTTTATAAATACAAACTATGAAGGAATTTGGTTCAAACCTTGTGAGGTTACCCAAAGAAGATGTAAAATTTTTCAATGAATGTTTTGATTTTTTTCCCTCTATATTCTTCAATTATTTTTAATTGATAACAATATATTAATATAAGTATCCTAAAAATACTTAAATTTTTTTATTTTAAGTTAATTATCAACAAACATATTCACTTATATCAAATCATATATGAAATCGTCATTGGTGTGTATAGCGTACTGCCGCCTCGTGAACTGATGTTATTCATTTTCAATCCCCACCTCCCACGACTGGATATAATGATGGATTAAATATTTATATATTATATATATTATATTATTATACTTTTGGAATTATTATATAACATATACCTCCTAACTTCCTATTATTTTGGAATATGATAACTTAACTTATGTGTACGGCAGACTACCGCCTTACAAAGTGATGTGTCTCGTTCATGCTTTACATGGAAGGTAATAAGGATAATTTTAATGAAAATATGTGAAATAAATATGACATAAAAATTATTCTATAATTTTAAAATATTATTTACCTTAATTTATTTTAATCCATTGAAAAAATGGAAATAGCATTCATGCATACATATGGCCCACCGTCTCTATAAACGGTGTATTTAATTCTATATATCTAAATTTTATTGACTAATATAAATACATATATACTAAATATATATGATATTTATATAATTTATAAAATTATGGATATTATAGAACCATGATCATATTATGATTACCAAAAAATAACAAATCAAAACATAAAGGAAAAACAAAGTAGTTATTGCCTGAAACGTAACTTTTATATTGAATTGTTAATAAATGGGTAAAAAAAGGCCATAAGTAAATAATATATAGTATGATATATATATATATATATATATACATTTTTTAAATAAATTTATAATAAAACTATATTTTTATACATGAGGTTTGAACATGTACAAAGGAATTCAAGACTTAAGGTAAGAGATTTCTAGTCTCTCTTTTATTTTTGGGAGACATGAAATTTCACCCCGCGTTTCTCTTGTGTGGTGTATATAAGGACCATTTGAAATGTTATATCACAAATCTCATTTTTTTTAATTATATTTAAATCTTAATTTTATTTTATTTATTTTTGGTGATTATGATTCAAAATATTACTAAATTGGTAAGGGATATTTGCCTCAATTTGTCCTCTTTGAGAAATATGTTATGTTATGATATTATATTATTTTATAAGGTGTATATACCAAAAATTTGACATGTAATATAAATAATTAATCTATTATTATAATATTACAAGTTTCATTTAATTTTATTATTTCATGGGGATTACGATTCAATGTTTTCAAATTAGTAAGGGTTTTATGTTACAATCTCATCATTTATCATGATTGCTCATGATTATTCTTACACTAATGAAATTATATGATCTACCACACAAGAAAATCATGTATTTTATTCTAATATATTTATTTATATAGAATATATTTTTCCCATTATTTTACTCTATTTATGTTCTCATAAGTTCAAAATAATGTTTTTAATAAAAATCATCTTTATTCATCTCTTCGACCGAAACACATTTTTCTTCAAAAACCATGATTTCTAATATTGTTTTCAAAAAATGTTTTTGACATTATAAAAAATATTTATTAAATAAACTTTTAACCAATTTTTAATTTTTTTTTAAAAAACAAAAGGATTTTTCATGTTGTTTTTTAAACAACGCATGTTTGGATTTTGTTGAAAATGTGAAAGGATATTTGTTTTAATGTGTACAAAATGAATGGAAATTTATCAACATAATGACAATTGTTTTATTTGAATCTTTATTTATAAGTTTTTTGAGGTTATTTTCATAGAAAATGACTTTCATAATATTTTATGAATTTTTTAATTTTAAAAAATGATTTTTAAAGAAATGATATTTTCCTCAAGAAACGTTCCAAGTGATTTTTTTTAAAAACCAGTTTCTATCTAAGATAAAATCCTTTTATATTATATATAATTTACTAGGGATATAATCTAAGGATACCATTCTTATTATTTCTATGAATGGTTTATGTTTATTATCACAAGATTTTTATGAAACCCATTTATCTTCTATGGGTTATACCATGATAAAATTATTATGAAACAAAATTTGTTTTTCCATGGTTTATGATTTGATGAAATGATGAAATGATTATAAAACCTATTTATTTTATATTGGATATATTATTATGAAATATTTATGAAACCCATTTCATTTTATGGGTTATGATATGATGAAATTTTTATTATCTTTTGGCACACGCATGTGTGATTTTCCTTATATGATGGTTGGGACCTATATCTACCTTTAATTTATTGAGTAAAGATTGATATCTAATGAGATATAAATGACTAGAATGGGTAGTGAACCTAGTTCAGTAAGGTACTATTTCCACTAAGTTGTCTTGGGAGTGAACCTTTAATACTATGATGGTTTAGGAAGTAAACTCTATCCACTATGACATTTTTTTCAATGAACCTTAAACTAATAAGGAAATTATTTTCTATGATGTGTATTCCATAAATATATTTATTATTCCATTATTATGCTATTATGATTTATATTATTTGATTCCATTATGATTCATGTCTTATTAACTAAGAATATTTATTTCATGACTCAATTTTTTGATCTATGATATGCAGGGTATGATTTTCAAATGTCATTATCATGTTATCATACCCTTATGCTTGTGATATGTTGATATCTCCCTTGTTTACCCTTAGTGAGAATCTGATCTCACCCTTTCCTATGTTTCCTTTCCCTAGGTTATGATAAAAGGTATTATGTATGATGTATATATATATATATATATATATATATATATATATATAAATTTTTATAGTAATGAAGAACATAGTGGGAGATAACATAGCTCACTTATGGACCTGTTTTTCATGTATTCAAGTTTTCAAATGTATTATAACTTTATGATCCTTAGGCGCATGTTTGTGTAATGTAATTAAAATTCATCTAAAAAGATATAATATCTATATATGAGAAGTTTTGGTCTTTATATAAATCATGGAGATAAAACCATGAAACCTATAAAGTTTTTTATTGTAGTGATTTCATAGTTACCACATGGTATGGAAAACCATGCGAGTAAAGCATAAAACCTTCCCAGGTTTGGGTAATTTTTTCATTTTATGTTCTTTTTATTTGGTGGATCCTCAATTTTCTCCCTAACTTCAAAACCAATTCCCTAGGGGGACTTATCAGAAGATTCTCTCCCTCTCATCTCCTTCCTTGGAAAATTTATGATTTCTTCTTAGTGATTTATTCAATAAATCTCAACGTAAGATCCCCTCCTCCCAATCATTCCCTTTTTATATTGATTTTTCCTTGTTTTCCTTTTCCTCTCTATCTCTATCAGCCATGGACACTGAACCTCATGCCTAGGTTTGTTTAGAATTGATGTTTTTGTTTTATATGTATTTTAAGACCCTCTTATGACTTATTATAGTGATTTTCATTAAAGGTAAAATGGTTACACCGATTGAGGTAGGTTTTCCCATATTATTCCTTTTTTTAGATAACCTTGGATGAATGGTGTTCTAAAATTATCTTTGAATTATATAAATGAGGTATACACTATCAATATTTGTTTTTTCAAATGTTTTCCATGCTTTTTTCCCTTTGACATAATGGGTAGACTTTATAGTTCAAGTGAACTTATAATTTAAATGGTGTTTAATGATTTTTAGGTGTCTGGTAAAATGTAAATGTTTTTAACTAAGGTAAATGATTTATAAAAAATGTTTTGGAGTGAATTTCATGGTTTATAGGCCTTTATATTTTATTAAAGGGGAGTGTGTGTGATTTATTGAGTTTTTTGGTGATGCCTTTGGTAATTTTAGCATAATAGTGCCTTGATATTGTTAATGCGATTTGTGTAAATTACTTTGTTTTCAAATATTATTTTAAAGAGGTATTTCCATAAGTATAGTTTTTAGTTTTGAGAAAAATTCCTACTTAGAACCTTATTGAATGTAATTGTTTTTTTAATGGTTACACATTTGTTGAGCCTTGTTATTATCCATTATTGATATTTGTGTGTGTGTGTGTGTTTATGGATGAGTGAATTGTGGATAATTTTTATGTTTATGGGAAGGGATTTTATTTTAAAATAGGGGTTTTGGAGGTGTTATGGATGTTTTAATTGTATTATATCTCCTTTGGCTATGTTGTTGTCATGTTATTTAAATTTAGTTTGATAGTGGACAGTCTCCTTTAGTTATTCCATATGGAATCCTAGACTACTAAATGAGAAATCAAGGTAAATATACCTTTATAGTTGAGTGTTTTTTCTAGGTAGTGTCCCTTAGTTGAGTTCCTCCTAAATAAGGGTTTTTTATTCAATGAGGCTAGTTGAGAGCGATTTGAGTGACAAGTTGCAGGATCATAAAACCTATTGGTAGTTGGTTCCACCTATGCACATCGAGCATTGTCATGTTAGTACCTATGGAGATGATTCATGACATGGATCATATGTTATGAATTATTTATTTCTAATTTATCATGTGAGTGTATTATTTATTGGTATGATCTATAATTTTATGTATTGGTAACTTAGGGTTGATCTTGATGTTATTTAGTCATGATTTTCTTCTTTGTTGTCTCTTTCTTTGATGTTTCACTTGTTTAGTTTTCCCTTTTCAAAATTAATTTTTGAGAAATATATATATAAATTCTTCAAAAAAATTATTCTAAAATAGATATTTTTAATGTAAAATGATAACATGTTTTGAGTTTTGTAGAAAGGAAAATTATTTTAAAGAAGCAATATAGGATATGTTATTTGATTCTAGATCTGGAAAATGTGAAAGAAAAACTATTTGTTTTATATAAAGGCGATGTATTTTGAAAAAGGAACTTTGGATATGTTCTTTGTTTTAAAATATTAGTGGTATCTTACTGGGTTTCAAATGAAACCCTACATAATGACATTGGTGGGGATTTAGTCTTCAAATTTTATACATGTTTTGAAGACATGAATTTTATGTTGGGTTATCATTACTCACCTATGGGAAGCGGGTGGGTGTTGGTTTATGGTGGCGAATTTAGAGTCACATAGTGGTAGTTTGGTTGGTCTCTCAAGTTCAATGGACTATTTGGGTCATTTTGGGTATCATCCTCCTTGGCCTTCTTCTTTTATTTAATGTTTTTTCTTATAGATATAAAACATTTATAAAATAGTATATGTTTTATTGGTAATGTTTTTGGTGAAATGTTTTTTATCATTCCAGTTATAACTTTTTTGCTTGGTTTTATTTTATTACATATTATTATTTACTTTTTATGATTATTCAATTCATAGAAATTTCATTCTAAGTTCCTAGTTATAACCCAGTATTTATCCATATATTCTTGATGGTCAAATTGTTCTGACGATTCATCTTTCAATACCCTTGATACTTGTCACTAGCCCACAGAAATTAAGAATGTGCTTCGGTCCATGTAGAAAAGTGACCCATTTGACATGTCAAGTTGACCAGAGGTTTTTGTTATAAAATATAATCAAAGACCTATTATTATTTGGGCTTTAATGGAAGAATAAATATAGGACTGTTAGAGCTAGAGAGGTGGTTGTGCAGAAGTTCCTGGATAGCTCTATTTCATGCTAAATATTTCATTACCATGGATGTTTGAGAGTTTTATTTTGAATTTCGGATTTATAATTGGTGCATCTAAAAAATTATGATATGTTTTTTTGATACTCTTTTTTGTAAAGACATCACAAGAGTTTATTATAGAGATCCCCAGATTTGGGGTGAAATTTAAGGAAATACAAGAGGCACATGGTCTATAAAACTATGATAAATTCATGAGAAACAGTTTTGGGTGACTTCCAATGAAACTTTCATGGTAGGAGAATGGTTTGAAAAATAGTGAAGTCAAACAATTCATTATGTTAAAACGTTGAAAATTTTATTGTTCCGACCCCCTTTTTACTCTTAACTCCTATTATGATTAATGATTATTTTCCACAAGTAATTGAGTGGAATATTAGGTATTTTAACTGTATTTTAATCAAGTTTTAAAACAATTTGTTATGAGTTGGTATTTGAGCATGTTTTAAAAACCATGTTTGGGGAGTTTTGAGTTACATTTTTTATTTTTTTAAGACTCATCATAAACAATTTAAGAAAAAATAAGGGTTCTTGGTTGTATTAATTTTTGAAAAATGGTTTATGTTATTTCAAGTAAATGGTATGATTTGTGTGAGTTTTTTAAAATTCATTATGAATGGTTTAAGTAGAGGTCATGATTTATGGTTAGATAAGTTTTCAATGAGTAAATTGTTTTTTCAGAAGTAAAAAAGAAGTAATTTTAAAGTGTGATGAGGGAACTTGTTGTTTTAGAACCCTTCCATGTTTTAAATGATTTTTATGGATTTTTTTGGAATTTTAAAATTAATATGTTGTTTTATA
The DNA here is from genome assembly GCA_963277665.1 of Viscum album. Lineage (NCBI taxonomy): Eukaryota > Viridiplantae > Streptophyta > Magnoliopsida > Santalales > Viscaceae > Viscum > Viscum album. Next base: position 599,818,606 of record OY728155.1, on the reverse strand, counting down.
ATATGAAATTGATTTATTTATGATTTTGTATCCCTTATATTGGGATTCAGGATGGTTTGATTAAATTGTTTGTTTTGGTGATTTATTAGAATATAACTCCCATAAATGAATCAATAATTCAAGTATGGAATACTTTGGGTAGTTGTTATAATTACCCAAGAGTTGTCTTCCCATTATCTAACTCTATTAAAATTCATGATGGGGTAGCAAGTCCATTTTCATCTTGGATTCTAGATCATGTGTGAGAGTTTATAAATTTTTATCCTCCAAGATTATGCGATTATAATGGCCCCAACGAATGGGTGGATTAGTTGAGTAAAGTCTAATAGATATATAATTATTTAGAAAATCCTAATACCTTATGGGTCAGGACCATTGCTTTTTTTGTTTTGAGGGATCATGTATAAAATGGTAGAAGACTTCCAATCATTATTTATCACTTGAAAGTATGTCTTAGGAGTATTTTAATATCTTTTTCATATGATGGTATTACCTTAAGGGTGTGAAGGTGTTGTTGACAATAGATTTCTTGAGTATTTATCAATGTGGCCAGTCGGTGAAAGACCACAATAAACATTTTTCCAAACTGATGCCCTTCTATCTTGATTTAGTTACTAATGATTTGAAGAAGGCATGGTTCTTTGAAAGAGGCCTTCATCCTAATATCATTTCAATGGTGATTCTCCTTGGCCCTACTATGTATGTATAAATGGTTAGTAAAGTTATCATTATTGAAGCAATTTTCATGGGGTGGTATACGAAGATTAGTGCATTAAACCTATTTGGTGTCACTGAGAGTGGTTTATTCAGTGAATATTGTAGGTTATAATGGAAAGAGTGTGGAGGTAGAAACCATGAAGTATTTCCTTCTCTACAATGTTCTTTCTTTAGTAAAAAGGAAAAAGTTGGTGTGCTTTCAATGTGGGATGTTGGGGAACTCTAATCCCTCATGTCTGAAAACTCCAAAAACCTATCATATATGTTCCCACCTTAGTCAAATTTAGAGATTTTAATGCTAAATAGGCATTATAATAAGTTTTATTAAACCTATCTTAAATTAGGGAAGTAATTTGGTATGTTAATTGCATTGAATATTTTATAGTTGAACATTTTAGAGTATCCTCTTTTATATTTTTCTTTATCTTTTGAATTGGTCTATTTCATGTATATTCCCCATTTAATTTACTTATAATAGATTAAGGATTTGTTATACATGTATTTATGTCTCTTGGTATGATTCTCTTATGAATTTTTTTAGAGAATTAATTTTGAGATTTGGATTTAATAACATATAATAGAGTTATTGATTCCCTTGTCACTTCATGTGTTAATGAATTATGAGATTTGTATGATATTGGTGGAATTTTCCTTTCCTTTCTTCCTTTAATATGTTATTTATAAATTATGGGGAGATATATTGAAGGTATACATGTGTTTTACTCATTATTGTGGAGTTATATTCTAGGGTGATTTTGGTTGGTATTTGTTTTTAATTTTATCCTTTCCGACCTCTGATGTTTCAGATGTGTTGACTATGTTTTTCTCCTTTGGTATGGTTTATGATTTTGGAGGAACTTGTGAGTTGTGTCATGTATTTTGATATTCCTAAATTCAAAATATATTAGAGGAATGAATATACCATTGTCTTGTATTTTTACCTCCTTTTCTTTCATTTAGTGAGGTGTCTGTCCTTTTGTATTCTTAATGTTTTTTGGTTGGTGGGTTTCAAACTAAAATATGATAGATATTCTAAGTGTTAAGTTGTTTTTATTATTATTTAATGTTTTAAGAAGTTGGGTAAATGATTGGGACCTTGTTTAAAGTGAGGTGGTTTTGGAATTCCCTTTGTTCTACAATATTGATGATTTTTTGTGGCAGAAAGTGGCATGGTAGGGAGAATTATGACACATGAAATGTCACATTGCTATATATATTTGTAATGTTAACTTATTCCTTGATTTTGGAATGTTTTTGGTGAAATTATGAAATGTTTTAAGCCTTTATAGGGTCACATGGTTTGGCTCATGGTTTAATAAATCCTGTAGATAAAACCATGAAACCTCTTTAATTTTTAACAGTGATGATCATATGGTTACCAAAAAGTTTGGTAAACTATTTAGGTAAACCATGAAACCTTATTAGGTTATGGTAATTTCGAAATTTAAAGCTATTTTTAATTGGGTTCTCTACCATTGCCTCCACCACTTCAAACTTGATTCCATATAGGGTATTCTCAATGGATCCTCTTTATCTTCTCTCACTCCTTACTAGATTTTGGATGTATTCTTAGTGATTTATTCATAAAAAAATCATGGTAATTTCATCCTCTTACTTATCCTTAATCTTTATCTTGATTTATCAATTATTTACCTCTTTCCATATAACCTTAGGCACCATATAGGTAAAACCTGATGGCTATGTTTGTTTAAAATTTGGATTTTGGTTTCTAGGGATCATAGAATCTCTCTTCTGATATATTCTAGCAGTGTTTGTTCAATACAACATAGTTTCTCTAATTGAGACAGGTGCTTCAATCTCATTCATTTTTATTTGATATGAACTTGGGTTATTAGTGTTATAAATTTTTTTAGAAAGATAAATGATGTATATTTTGTCTATATTTTTTTCAATAGTTTTCCATGTTTTTGTTTGGTTTTACTTTGACATAATGTGTGAATTTAATGTTTCAAGGGAACTTCTAATTTAGATGGTGTTTTATACATTTTAAGTTTTTGATAAAATAAAAATTCTGGTTTTCCCTAAGTGAAATGACTTGTTTAAAACATTTTAGGGTTTCTTTCATAGTTTAGAGTCTTCCATGTTTTATTGAAGAGGTGTGTGTTTGATTTATTGAATTATTTAGTGATGCCTTTAGTTTTTTGAGCATAATAGTTACTTAATATTATTGATGTTATTCATGAAAATTAGTTTGTTTTCAATGATTATTTTAAAGAGGGATTTACAAAGGTATAACTATTAGTTTTGAAAACAAAGTCCCACCTAGAACCTTATGCAAATTAATTTTGTTTTTGGATGTTACACAATTATTGAGCCCCACTTTTATCCAATGTTGATATTTGTATATGTGTGTGTGTGTGTTGATGGATGAATGAATTGTGGTTAATATTTATGATTTTGGGAATGGGGCTCATTGTTAATGGGTAGTTTTGAAGGTGAGACGGATATTATTATTGGATTATGTTTCATTGGGATATATTGTTGTCATGTGATTGACATTTGGATTGATAGTGGCATACCTCCTTTAGATATTCCATGATAAACCCTAGGGAACTAAGTAGGAAATTGAGGTATAAATTATTTTCTAGTTTAGTGTTTGTGCTGGAGAGTGGCCCTTAGTTGAGGTTCATCTAGCTAAGGTGTGTGTCTCTGATGAGGATAGTTGAGAGTGGTCCGGGTGTTGAGTTATAGGACTATAAAACCTTTTGGTAGTTGGTTCCTCTTATACATATCGAGTATTATGTCAACGGTCCCTTTTTTTGCCTCATGATATGTATAATATGAAATTACTTCTTTATTTCACATTTACCATGTGAGTGAGTTATTTCTTGGTTTGATCTATCCTTTTATGTTTTGATAAATAAGGGTTGAGTTTGATGCTATTTAGTCATTATCTGCTTCATTATTATCTCTTTCCTTGATGTTTCTCTTATTTTTTTATTCCTTTAATAAATTATATTTTTATAATTATCTAAATATTTTTAAAACATTTGTTCTAAAAAAGGAATTTCTAAATGTAAAATGTGATATTGGTTTGGATTTTGTAGAAATAAAAATTATTTTGAAAAAGGAACATGGTATATATTATTTGTTTTCAAATCTTGAAAAAATGAATGAAAAACTATTTATAATCCTTTATTTTCATACTAGAGTATTTAGTTTATTTTTTAAAATGAATGATATGGAATCTTAATGATATATTACTAGGAGTGGGATCACACCCTGCATAGTCACATTGGTAGGTATGTAGTCTTCATGTTTTTGGAGGTTTTTAGGACTTGGATTTCATGTTGGGTTGGAAAAACTCTCCTGTGAGATGTGGGTGGGTATTGGTTTATGGTGATGACTTGAGTGTCACATGGTGATTTTATGTTTGGTCTTTTAGGTTTTCAATACTGGTTAGGTTGTGTTAGGTATCAGCCACCTCAATCTTTTTTTTTAAATTTTCATCTTCTTAATTTAAAACTTATATTAAATAGTTTATATTTTAATTGTAATTTTATTATTGCAATCTCTATTATTGTTCATGTTATAACTCATTTGGTTGGTTTTCTTTTATTGTAACTTCTTATTTACTTTCATGATTTTCAATGCTTGGAAAACTCATTTTGGTCTCTTGGTTGAAACCTATTGTTTATATTTGGATTCTAGAGGGTGAAATCATTCCCAATAGTAGTGTATTGATGCCCTTGGTACTTGTATAAAGCTCATAGAGAGTGGGAATGTGCTGCAGTACTTGTGGAGACTTTACCTAGGTTCCTTGTTATGTTGACATGGGTTGGTTCATTAAATATACCATGGTACACTCCTTATCCTGTATTATAACTAGAAGGTCTTTAAATCCACCAAGGTGCACATGAAGGGTGTGAGATTAATACGTAATAAGCCACCACCAATAGTGACTCTAATAATAACTAGTATATATGTGCATTTATGTAATGAATAAAGTGTAAGTTGTAAAAAATCACATTCATAGAACTTATTGAACTATTGGGTACTAAAAAAGTCACCATGGTAGTGGAATCATGATTTCATTAGAAAATGAAAGTGTATAGTGTGAATGTGTCACCATCAACACAGTGGGTTAGTGAAACATATTCCACAAGAACATAACCTAGAACCCCAAGGAACAAGATTGGAATACCTCCCATCCAACTAATAATCATATATATCTATGTTTGAATACAATCACAACCGTTCAGAAAACCTAGTCTCTTTGTGGTCATATCACCCAACAAATTTATAGGAATAAGATCTCTTTGGAAGTGCACCCAACTAGTTCATGGGAATTTACTTCTGGATGGTAGAGCACTCAACCAATTCATAAGAAGAATTTTAGTTAGTATTGTTCCTAAACTGGTTATAAGGATCACTTTCTTTTAATTGGTATCATACCCAACACATTGGAGGAAAAAATCTCTTGGATGGAATATTTTATTACCCATTCAAAAGAAACATACAATCAGTTGGCATATCACCCATTCCATTATCACTTCTATATATGGGGTATTTAAAAGTGTAAAAAATTTATTCTATCAGTGCTAAAATGTGTGCAATAAAAATATGAATTTATTAATTCTCCATTTAACACTGATAAGGTGTTCTTTTATCATTGATTTTTTAGTGTTGATAAAATAATTTTTCAGCTGTTGCAGAATGATTATAGTTATATATTCATCACTTTGCAACATCTGATAAAAATTCATTCAATTTCAATTTTAGTATAAATATGAAATTAAACATAAAAAAATTTAATTTATATTTCACTATCATTCAAATAAAAATATTACATTAAATAATTTCAATAAAAATAATTACAATGATGTAAAACACAAAAAAAATACAACCAATAGAAAAATAAAAAATCTCATAGCAATCCATCTTCAATGATCAAGCCAATCCCATACAGAAGTATCATATTCCTATAATTAAAAAAATGATTATTTTAGAAATAGTATATAAATAAATAAAAAATAAATTATAATTGAAATATTATATTATAAATTATGAATTTCAATTAGGATGATATGTGGTAAATTACTATATGTTAGAAACAAAAAAAATCAATCTTTTATCTAAATTATCATGAAAATTGAAGCTTTTTTTTCTCAATTTTGAGTATATGATGGCTATTTTTAACTAAAATGTCACTTTTAAAGGAAAATACACAATTTCATTCATACCAGCCAAGATGTGTGTCAAATTTAAGTTTAGTTAATTCCTATAAATCATAAAAAAATTACTTAAATTTTTATTAAATTATCAAGAAAATATGATCATGTTTTCTCAGTTTTGAGTATGTGATGTGTGTTCTGAACTAAAATGTAAAATTTATATAAAACACACACTTTGAGTTATAATAGAAAAAATATGTATAATATTGATATGTATTTTATTACTAAATATAAAAAATGAATCATGGATCATTTTCCTAATGTATTGAGACAATATATGTGTATTTTATTAGTTTTGAGTTTGTGACATGGGTTTTGAACTAAAATGTCAATTTTAAAAATGAAAACACGCACTTTCAATCATGCTGGACAAACTACGTATTTGATTGATGTGTGGTTAATTATTAAACATAAAAAATGAATCATGGATCATGTTTCTAAAGTACTAAGATAATCCAATCTATTTTTTTAAATCTATAATATTCAACATATGATTTGAACTAAAATTTCATTGTTAATGAAAACACACAATTTCAGTCTTATGGACCACACCATGTATTGAACTGAAATATGGTTAATTTATACATTTCAAAAATGATTTATCAATATTTTTTCTATAATATTAGGAAAATTCAAGTATGTTTTCTCAATTTTGATTATGTGATGCATGTTTTTATCTAAAATATCTATTTTAAATGAAAACATGAAATAAGAGTCATGTCAGCAACACCATGTGTCAGATTGATGTGAGATAAATTTCAACATGTTAAAAATGAATCACATATAATTTACCTAAATTATTTATGAAATTAGATCATGTTTGATAAGTTTTAAGTATGTGATGGGTGTTTTGGACTAAAATGTTACTTCTAAAAATGATAGCATGTACTCTTAGTCATTTCAACCTCATTGTGTGTTAGATTGATGTTTGGTATTTTCCACACGTCAAAAATGAATTATAGATAGTTGTGGTAAATTATAAGATAATACATGTGTGTTTGGTCGGTTTTATAATTGCTACACATATTTTGGACTAAAGTTTCACTTTTAAATGAAAACACTCACTTTCATTCATACTAAGAACACTATGTTCTAGATTGATGTGTGGTCAATTACTATACTTTAAAAATGAATTATTTATATATTTCCTAAAATATCAAGAAAATAAAAGTTTCCTTTCACAATTTTGAGTATGTGATGCTTTTTTTGAACTAAATTGTCAATTTAAAATGAAAACATGCACTTTGAGTCATATCAGAAACACCATGTATCATATTAACATGAGATTTATTTCTATAAATAAAAAATGAGTTACATATATTTTTTATAAAGTATCAATAAAAATATCTCTCATTTTCTTATTTTTTATAATGTGAAATGTGTTTTGAACAACAACGTCTCTTTTTAAAAATTAAAGCACATACGTTTGATCATTTTGGCCACTTTGTGTGTTGGGTTGATATGTGATTAATACATACACCTTAAAAATTAATCATGGAAAATTTTAATAAAGTATAAAGACAATTTTAGCATGCTTGACTGGTTTTATATATCCGAAACATGTTCTGAACTAAAATGTCACTTTTAAATGAAAATACACACTTTCAGTCTTATCAATCATAATGCGTGTTGGATTGATGTGCATTTAATTCCTCCACATAAAAAATAAAAAATTTATATTTTTATAAAATATTAATAAAATACAAGAGTGTTTTTTGGTTATTAGTATGTGACACATTTTTAACTAAACTATCAATTTTAAATGAAAACATGCACTTTGAGTCATGCCGGAAACACCATGTGTTGGATTGACATGTGGTTGATTCTTACACAACATAATTGAATCAAAGACAATTTTCCTAATTTATTAAGAACATAAAATAATTTTGTCTTGGTTTTGATTATGTGAAATGTGTTTTGATCTAAAATATCACTTTAAAAAAAATGAAAACATGCACTTTCATTTATTCCAACCACACAATGTTTTGAATTGATGTGTCATTAACAACTATATATAAAAAATGAATTATGGGTCATTTTTATTAATTGTGAATATAATGTGAGTTCATTTTATTAGTTTTGAATATTTGATAGGTGTTTTGAACTCAAATTTTAATTTTAAATGAAAACACACACTTTCAATCATGCCAGCCACATCATGTGTCAATTTTATGTGATGTTAAATCCTATACATCACAACTAAATTATCAATATTTATCCTAAAATATTGGTACAATTTGAGTTATTTTTATTGGTTTTGATTATTTGATGCAATATATTAAATAAAATGTCAATTTTAAATTAAAATACATGATTTTTTTCATACTAGAAACACAGTGTGAAGGATTGATGTGTTTTTTATTCGGACACATCAAAAATGAATAATGAATTATTTTCATAAATAATAAAGATAACATGAGCATGTTTTCTCAGTTTTGAATATCTAAGGTGGGTTTTGAGCTAAGATTCCACTCTTAAAAAAAGATGCACTTTCAATCATTCTAGACACACCGTGTGTCAGTTTAATATATGGTTATTTCATACATATTAGAAAATAATTATTGATTGTTTTTATAAATTATAAAGATAATAAAAGTGAATTTTATTGTTTTAGAATATGCGACAAATTTTTTAAACTGAAATTTTAATTTTAAATTAAAACAAGCACATTCAGTCATACCGACCACACCATGTGCCATATTTATTTGATTCTAATTATTACATGCCAAAAATTAATTATTATTTTTCATAAAATACAAAGACAATATCGTTGAGTTTCTCAATTTTGAATATGTTATGCAATTTGAACTAAAATTTCAATTTTAAATGAAAACACACACTTTGAGTCATATTAGTCACATCGAACATTGGATTGATATGAGGTAAATTCAAAATGTCACAAATGAACCTTAGATCATTGTCCTAAAGTACTGATCCTATCACATTTTTTTCTTTTTTGACTATCTGACATGTTTTTTAAACTAAAATTATATTTTTATATTGAAAACTTTCAAATTGAGTCATACTAAACACACTGTGTGTAATATTGACATGTTATTGATTCTTACATGTCACAAATGAATTATGGATCATTTTACCAAAGTATAAAGTCAATCCAAGAATTTTTTTCTACTTTTAAATATTTGATCTCTATTGTGATCTAAAGTGTCACATTCAAAAATAAAAACATACAATTTGATTATACCATCCACACCATGTGTTGGATTTTCATGAAAAGGGAGAAGGTATAAATATATTCAGGTACCCTAAAGGGAGTAGGAAGAAATGTATACAATTGATAGTTTCATTCCCAAATCAACTGCTATAATAAATTCAATAACATTTTTTATCTGTAAAACACAAATTTGACCCAACAGTATGTTTTTAAAATAGATTAAACACAAAAGGTAAATAATTACATAACTATTAAACCTAAAAAATAAAAAAAAATAAAAAATAAAAATAAAAACAAAAAAATAGATATAATATTAGACACCACCTCAGTGCATCATCCTTATTGAATCATTTATTGAGAATTTATTTTTCTATAAGAATTTTATGACTACAAAGTGAACAAAAGGTCTCTATACAAATTCCATGGTCCTTTTTGAATGAAAATATAATTTCCCCTATTGAATACTTCATCATGTCAACTAATAATTTCCCCTTATGAGTCTAGGGTTTTTCTCCATGGAAAAGGATATTAGCAATCAAAAGGTACCATGAACTCTGTATGGAGTTTATTTGTACTCCTCATAAGAATAAAATTCTTGGAGAAAAATCAGTAGGAAATCACCTCTCTATGATCTTTGTAGAAATTGACTAAATAATAAGTAGATAAAGTGATAATAAAATTAACTAAAAAATTAGTAGGTAAAATGATAAGAAAATTGACTAAATAAGTTGTAGACTATAGGGTCCTAAAAATTCTTCCAAGGGAATAAAATACCCCTAAAATCACTTTTCAGAAGGAAGAAAGTACTCATACAAGTCTAATAAGGTGAATTGACTCAAATTGAGTTGAAAAAATCAGAAGAAACTTGAAGGAATTCAAGTTTTCAAAGAATTTTAAGTGTCCAATGTACCATCACTAGGAAAGGTTCACGGAACGCCTAGATGGAGAACCACAAGGTACGTAGAATGATCTGCGAGGCACTAGCCAGTAGAGCGATGACTAGAAAAACCAGCTGACTGCGAACCGCATTACCGAAGGCTCATGCATGTGAAGGTCATCTGCGTACCATCCCACAAACTCATCAGTTCACAGATGAAGCGAATAGGTATGGTTATATGAACCATGATCACAAACCATAGACTCGGACAACCCCGGTTGACTGAGTATTTCACGAGCCAAGATATCTCCTCATGGCCCTCTATAAATGGTGCCTCATTCCCATAGATATATTTGCCTCTATACTCTATAAAAGGGAGCATATAATGAATTGAGAGGGTACGATGATGATGGGAGGGATGAAAAAATATTGAAGGGGATTCATAGGTTAGAAGAAAGAACTCACATAAGATTTCTTCTTCAGTCATGATTCATCAGTGAATCTTGAATTGAAAACCAATCTATCTACATGTACATCTCTCCGCAAACCATAAAACGGGGGAACTTAATAATAAAAATAGAACTATGAACCTAAATTCTAGAACCGTGAACCACATACTTCTCGCGGATGAACTTCCGGTGAATGATAATCCCCTAGACCCTCCTTCAATATGGTGCTCCATGTAGCATACCGCTATGCAGGATGAACCTGGAGCCGCATGCTACATTAGTATGTGGATGGAACCCAAAGTGGTGTGATGGTTTGCGTACCACTATGGTACGCGGTCGTCCCTACCCATTCCTATATACCGCATCGATACATAGAAGACCCCTCTTCCTGCATACCACTAAGGTATAGGGTGTTTTTAGGTATTATTTCCTCTGGTTCCAACCTCACCCCTCCACTACCGTCCAGTACTCTATAATCCCTCCATGAAACAGTCCTCCAGCATCAGGTTAAATCCTCCTCCAAAGCCACCAGACCCATATGATCAGACCATCGGGTGCATCAGCTCACCCATTTTATTCTACATATCCATGGTAAACAGAGTCATGAAGGCTCTCCCCATAATGGTTTGGGCTTTGGAAACACCTGTGAGTCTACATTCCCATGGTAACTTATATTCCAACCTTGGGATGCTGATGTGAACCTCCCTATTATAGGGATTAAGGGTGATCACTTGATTTTCCATTCAATGAGGAATAGTGATCAGTCTAAGGAGTTATGTTCGCTTCTCATTTGATGAGGAAAAAACTCCTCCCCTTTCCAAAAATGTATTTTGAGGCCCTCCCACTGAATTAAGTCCCCAATCATCTGAGGACAAGATGTATGGCCTTTAATGTCATTTAACATGGAATGGTTCTTTGAACCACACCCGCGTCCACAGTCACCCCGACCTCTTTTGCCATAGGCTCTCCCTCTCCCACCAGTAGGAGAGGAAGCATGTGGTTGGTTGGGTCTCTCACATCCTCTTGTTTATCACACCGAGCATGACTCACATGGGCTTAGAGGTTTGTGATGATCATAATATCCAACAAATTCTGAACTACAAGAAATATAATTACTGATAAAACCAAGATATGTAGGATGACTACCTGAAGGCCCAATCTCAAAAGGGTGACCATCCAAAAGGGTACACCCAACCATGCCCCCTCAAATGGTCAACTTCCATGTTTAATCCCCAACACATCCAAACTATGTGGGTTCTGATTCCTCTCCCAAGAATACGTAGGAAACCCATTTTATGGGTTTGATCCCAACATCAATTCATCTTCCACCCCCTAGATGACGATAAAATCCAGAGTTCCTTATTTCATGGCTCAAGTCAGAAGTACCTCCGTAGCATCAAATATTTGAATGCCTATGACAATAATACAAACCAAGGGTAGCCTATGGACACACTCTTCAAGAATTAACCAAGGATTCAAAATCATATAAACATGACTTAAATCTATAAGAGAGTCCCAAAAAATGAAATAATCCTCCCCCAAAAGGGTGCAGTGAGCCTGACTTCCCATCCTCTAGATCAATGGATTCCTTAAGTGTCGTTGTATGAATCATCAATCAATGAGCTCCTGCATTTGGAAAGAAGGTCCATGAATCATGGATAATAGGGCTGATAGGTGTTTCTGGATCCATAAACAAACCCGTTGGAGACCATCCGAGGAAGTTATATCTGAGGAGGACTGATTGCATAAGTGGTTGACCCCATGCAATCGCCCAATAAGACCATCTGACTATGGAACCTAATTCGTAATGTAAAATGGGTTAATTTCATAGTCCATGCAGGGTCAATACAACCCTCCTTTAAAGGATAATGATGTATAACAGGTTGAAACAAACGAAATGGTGAATTATATAGGAAACCGTCCCAGAAAAAGGGACATGTGATGATCTATGTCAAACCATTTCACCATCACCAGAAATGTGCCACCTAGAAGGTGGAACAAAAATGGTGAACCCGACGTGAATCCTTAACCAAGGTATAGTTTCTACCCCAATGATAATAGCCACAAAAGGATACTACAAATCAGAACATTTCATTCTCCCCTATGCATGCGAAATGTGCCACCTTAGAGGAAGAAAAACAATGGTGAACCTGATGTTAATCCTTATCCAAGGTGGAAGTTCTACCCCAATGATAACAGATAAAAAAGGGTACTGCATGTCGGACCATTTTGTTCACCTCTGTGAATGTGAAACGAGCCACCTCAGAGTCAGAACAAAAATAGTGAACCTGACGTGAATCCTTAACCAAGGTGGTAGTTTTACCCCCAATGATAACATACACAAAAGGATAATGAACTTCAGACCATTTTGTTCACCCCTATTCATGCGAAACACGCCATCTCGAAGGTGAAACAAAAATAGTGAACCTGATGTGAATCCTTAACCAAGGTGGTGGTTCTACCCCCATGATAACACACACAAAAGGATACTACATGTCAGACCATTTTGTTCACCCCTGTGTGCACGAAACACACCACCTATGAGGCGGAACAGAAATGGTGAACCCAACTTAAATCCTTAACCAAGGTGGCGGTCTTACCCCACTTAAGCCCCTCCACCCCACAAAAAAAAGGGAGAGGGGAAGGGGGCCGAGTTGAAATGTCAGATATGCACATGCTTAAAAGAATGCTATTTGATGAGGTGTTGTGGTATGTATGTCATATATGTATGTCATAGGTTCTGGTAGAGAAACCTTCAATCCAAATGACATCCCAACGACCAATGAATACATGCGCATCAGTGAACCTGTAGGCGGTCGAGGCCCCAATGAAGAGAAGGACCCCCTCGCCTACCCAGTGTCTTCAATGTTGGCTATCCAACATGCTGATCAAGGAATACCACCGAAATGGTACTCTCCCCATGATGGAGGCCGCGAGACAAACCCTCCAGTCTATAAATGTCCTCCAACTACATCTTCAGCCATGGCTAGCACCCCAGCCCAAGGAGGACCCTATGGTTGTATCAAAACACTTCGGGAGCCTGTCCCCAGAACGTGACAATGAGTACCTCCCTTATATCAGGGAGGAAGATGATGTTAATGCTGAAAACTTCATCTCAACTGCACAAGTTTCCTACTCATGATACCCTACTAGAGAGCATCGCCACTGACACCGGACAACTAGACCTCCTCCCACTGTATAGGACCTTATTCCAAAGGCACCTGCTAAATTCAAGGAGACTCGAGCCCCTCGGGCTTCCCGCCAAGGGTGGAGAATATATAATCAAGAACACACTATCACCTTGTTTCCTGAGGAGAAACTCTGGCATACTAAAGCGATGACATTCAACAGATAGACATATGACTCTTCCCCCTCCACTAAATCCCCCACAAAAATTGGGAGGAATAATACGAGCACAAGCAGGTTCCTGCTAGTGCTCACTGGTCCCGTTGTGTAGACAGAGAGACAAACTACAGGAAGATGAAGATATATGCTAATTCACAATATAGGGCGGAAAATAGCTACATGTATGAAAAAAATACTTTTTGACGCATATCAAGCCTTCCATCCAAAATAGGGTGGAAAGAAAATATAAGTTGAGTCAAATTTCTACAGATGCATAAATAAGATCGTGAGACAAATACAATGAAAATCGAGCAGATAAAATCTCTAATCATGAATATGAAGACCACCAGTCAAATACAGTGGAAATCGGAGAAGAAAAATAGTGGAAAACTCGTTCCTCTGCCCCAGTACAGGATAACAACCAATATCTACTGGTAAATCATGGAGGACTAGAGTAGGCACAAACTCCTACTCTGATATCGGAATGAGCCTTCATACCCATCTAGCCAAAGATGCATCTCATTACATCCTAGAAATTATAGAAGATCAGGCATTGATCCCAAACCATATCATCCAAACATACCAAGTCATTATTGCATCAACAACAAAGGCGAGAAATCAGACCCATGACCTGATTTCCTCTAATGGAATGACTCACTCGCAAAATGAGTTAGTCACTATGGAGAATTTATGAATCACTAATTCGGTCAAGGAGGGTCGAAGAAAATATCTTGTGCTACACGAACAACCGGATCAGGAACAAATACTTGTTCCAACTAGGGGACAACGATCCAACATAGTGGCCACTCCAAGGAAGGCATATATTCATTCTAAAACTCAAGATGCCTGTTGGCATATCCCGACGACATCACGGGAACCAACAAGATAGGGAACCGTATATGAAGTCCATTACCAATAGTATATGGCCTTGATTACCCACAAGAGAGCACTCAAAAATTAAATGCGTCGAAGGCAACCATAAAATGAAGAGAAAATACATGATCATGCTCTACTGGAAGATGGGGTTCTTAACACCCACATATATATATATCGATAAAGGCTCAAAATCCTGTTAGTCCATTAAAAAATTATGGAAGTGGAAGTAGCAGTTGTGAAGTCCCTCCTCGCAATGTCACTACTAGAAGCATTGAAGTTACTCCACAGACAACCCACATGGGATCATTCCATAGGCTAGGAATGATCGATCACAAGAGCCTATATCTTTATGCGCGTCGGCGTAGCCCTCCCCTAGACCTAGAGATCAGATACCAAGAAGGTCCTACCCTTTCTCTCATCCACCCTGATAGTCCTACCTAGGGTATATGCTACAGATATGCTTCTCTATGTAGTCATACATCATGTCATGATGGTAGTCCTCACTATGATTATAGTCATTGTGAAGGCCCTCCCTACAATGGCAGTTGCTGTGATGGTCCTCCCCATAGTAACATAAAGCAATGAGAAGGTCCTCCTATTATTATAGTACATCCTAAAATACCTCCCCAAGATGTCCACTATAGAATTTCTCTCTGCATTTAGGTTTCAAGTCATGATGGTAGTCCTTTCCATGATGACGATTATTGCAATGGCCCTCCCTACAATGACAGTTGCTGTGAAGGTCCTCCCCACAATGATAGTAAGGAGCAAGATGGTCCTCCCCTTGTTGTAGCCCACCCTGAAGGTCCTCCCTAGGGTATACTTCATAAAAACAATTCACACAATTGGGCATCAAGTGGAAATAGTAGCCCTTGCCATTTCAGCACCAACTACGAAGGTCCTCCTCACAACCAAAATTCATACTGGTAGGAAGGTCCTCCCCTTACGGGAACAAATATGAGAAATCCATCCTATGTTGAGGTGCTCAGAAATATGGAGTCAGACACATCGAGCACTCTGTCCATAATGAGTGATATTCTTTCTCAACTATAGGATGGACTAGGTCTATGCTCATCTTCTGAGCCACCCCCATTCCATTCGCATATCAATAAGGCTCCCACTAGCCCAGTTTCTTGGAAAGAAATTATTAAGAAGTAGTCAAGCTAGAAATATCAAGTAGAGGAGACTTCGAAAGAAAAATAGAAGGATATGTTTCTTGTGAGAAGATAACTAGCTAAGGATAATATACCAGTGATGTATTGTCCTATGGACACTTATCACTTCGATATATCAGGATAGTTGTCTGGGGAATGTACGCATGACATTCGCCTCAATATATGGACAACTCTTCGTTAGCTGAAATAAAAATTCCTACCCTATGAAGGGTATGCCAACCATGTTAAAATGTTTGGAGGGATTTGTCGTCTAATCAAACTAGAAGCCCTCCCATCCGCATTACATCCAAAATCAGAAAGGTGAAAGAAAAACCTTGAATTGGATTTCCTCCATGCACTGCATAAGTTGCGTTGCCTCATTGGAAATGCCCCCGCTAAAGTTCAAATTTGGGGATGAGGAGAAAATGGAACTCTATACTTCACCCATCATCCTGTCCAGCAAATACCATTAGAAATTAAATCCTACAATGTCATCAACCAAAGGCACAAATCAAGCGAAACTCCTGCTCAGGAAAGATGGGATACTCAAAAAAAACTGTCCCAGAGTAAGTCTCAAAAGCATCAGGACCAAAGAGATCAAGCCATCAAAAAGCTTCTGAGTCAGGCAACCAAGAACATCCATTAGACTTCCTTCCTAAGGAAATCCAACCAGAAAGCAGTGATCATGTTTTCAAAAGATCAGAGACTCTGTGTAGGCCCTATTCCATAGAGTTAGAAGCATTTTTAAATCAAAATTCCCCTATTTGACCAATAAATCTAGGCCATAGTGCATCAACGGAAGAACAGGAACAACCCCAGCCTGCAGGGTTGAGGGAACTTTTACCTCGAGACCTCACATAATAGACATCTGTCTACTATCGTTTGGGAAGAATGATAGACATAGGAGTCACCCGTTCCACCCATTCTTGTGGTTTACACCCCCTGAGACAAAGGTTCATTACGATATCAGACCAGGGCTCCCTTTGGGTCAATCTTTTCCAAGAAACCCGAAGAATACCACAGAATTGAATGAGAAAGTCCCACAAGGGATACAGAAATCCTTCCTACCATTCGGTGCTGGGTACACCACCACCAATACAGTATGAATCAGTGAATGTGGTAAAAATAAACCCCACAGATCTTACAAAAAATGTCATAGAGGGATAGAATTCAAGGGAATATGGTTCCCTCCTAGAGGCATCCCACACCGAGCTGGATGGTTTGCATACTTGAAACTAGAGAGTGGTCCTAAATCTGGGCACCCCCTCAGTTAATTTGATATTACCTCCCACGCAAAACCCCAAAAAGGAGAAGAATAAATCCAAGGTCATATATAACCCACCTTCTCCTACCCTAGAAATGCATCCATCACTCTTAAGGAAAGGTTTGTCAAGAAGGAGGAAGAAATGAAAGAGCTTAGGATAATTAATGTTGAGCTACATCGAGTGATCTATCTCACCAGATGTGTTTCCCCTGTGGAACATCATTAGGTGCTCCTAGAATAGGTGAACTTTCTTCAAGCACTCATCCCAGAAAATGAAGCCAAGCTCGGAGGCACGTCTAATCTAGCATCGAGACCGACAACCTACTTAAACCCAACCCTGGAAGGACATCAAGACTTCCCCCATGGGAAGGCAACCATAATATGTGCATGTAAACCAACAAAGGATACCCCCAACTGGGTATCCACCCCAAATTCTAGAAACACTGACACGCCCAGTCTTGGCCACTACCACACCAGCCCAAGCTCAAGCCCTGAAGGATATGCATCAAGGGATCTTAAACGCCATCAAGAAATTAACAGCTTGACTGGAAGCCATGGAGGGGCGACATGCTCTGATACAACCAGAGTGTAAACCCTACCTTGATTGGGTAAGCAATGTTCTTCCACTGCCAAATTTAGTAAACCATGTATTCCTAGTATTCAATGGCCCCGGGGACCCGAAAAAACATTTAATGCACTAAGCCTCTTATTGTGACCCCATGATGGGAACTCCAGAGTAGAAAGAATCATTAAAACTCATGTGCTTCATATGAAACCTACAGGGCTCAGATTTTGTATGGTATACTAGCCTACTAGATAACTAAATCACTGACTGGGAGGACCCCCAGTGACATTTTATATTCTAGTTTAGTTCAACACTGCCTAAGACTATGGTCAGCAATCTCATGAACTACAAGCAGCGAGAGAACAAAAGAGTCTCAGACTTCATTTCTAGATGGAAAGGCCTGACATATTCCCTAAACTAGCTGCTTCCCTAGGATGAAATTATCACTATGTGCATCGATAACCTCCGTGATGAATTGTGAACAACACTCATCCCAGTGAAGTACACAAGTGGGTTTATTGATTTCTCTACCATTCCACAAAGGATATAAGACTCATTGTAAAATACCAATCTTAAGTTCCGAGTGGACCCATCAACCCCTAGGAAAAGAACAAGAAATGATGAAGCAACTTTTATCACACTTAAGACACCCCCAACACCAGCTCCAGTTATGAGGCCCCCAAAAAACCGTGCAAGACCTCCTAGACTCCAACAACCACCCCACCTCAGCAAGATGTGCAACAAGGTTCTTAAATAAATCAGTTTAAAAAACTAATAAATAAGGAATACTCGTTATGAGATGACCAGGTCCATAACTACTTTATAGCTGCTAGGATTTGAAATTTTCTCCGACTACCAGGGCCAAAGTGAGATGATGAAGTGGGTCTCAAAGACCGTCCAAACTATTTTCCCTACCACCGAATAATAGTACATACCATCTAAGAATTATTTGTTTACAAGGATCTCATACAAAATATGGTGGATTCCAGGTAAGTTATGTTGGGCCCGCCACTAGCACAAGAGGCATATGTTTCCACCTCATACCCAAGAGAGGAAGAGGAATGGAAGAAAATCTCCAGTAAGAGGGAGAAACAATTTGATAGTTGGATGACCCATAAGATTGTCAATTGAGTTCATGGAATCCTCCAGGCATAGTTGAAACAACCAACAATGCCCCCAACATCTCCCAATACAACACAACCATCCTCCTTAGCCCCTGTGGTCCTCTAAAGGCTAGAAGAGAAGAAATAAAGAGAAAGAAGATGAGATAACACCAAAGCCGAAGTCATTGTTGACGCTTTCAGACTTCATGCCAATAGACTTGGTACAACGGGCGTCGCCCTGCCAAATGGTACAACATGCACCAACCTGCCAAACTACACCATTAGAAGGAGATAGTCAGATAAAAACAATATCAGATCAAGAACTAATCTTTAGCTCTATTAATTCCATTCACATGATGGACCCCTTCTCAGATGAAGACTATGGACACAAACTCGAATTATCCACACCCAACTAGAGAGTTGGAGGAAGAGGCCACAAAGGCTGAAGGTTTCTTGGATGGCATGATCATGGCAGGATTTAGATTCTCGACCATGCTATAAGTCAAACTGTTAACATCATGGAAACTCATAGAAGGAAGCTTTGGAAGACACATGAAGAACCACGATTTTGATGATATTTAAACACCACCTTATCATAAAAATATAATATAAAAAGTATAATGGGATGTTTATTTGTAAAATTTTGAATGTGGTGTAATAAAAATTAATAAAGGACATCATTTGTGGTAATTTTTTTTGGGAATCCATGCTTTGAATCCAAATAAATAAATCTATGGAGTATCAAAATTGATTACTATGAGCATCCAATACTTTCTATAAAACCCAAAAAGGAATAAGTATTAAAAATAATTGAAAATATATTTTATATGATTGGATTAAAGATATTTACTCTTACATTATAGGTATTAAGAAGAGTTTGTATCCTGTTAGTTTCTATTAAATCATTAAGGATACTTGCACCACTTTTAATGAAATGAAATTTTTTCCAATGTACCATTTTGTGTAAAATTTAAATAAGGACTAATGAGTCTAATATTTTATTCAAAGGGTTTTTTATTTATATAAGAGTGATACATATGCTTAAAGTAAATATGAATAGTATTTAACTATATTAAAATAGTATATTAATTATTGATAAATGGATTATGAAAATGTACCTCATGTATACTTTAAAAACCAAGGATTCTAGAAATTCATGCTTATGAAATTCTTTTACACTCTCAATAACAATCATGTCTGGAAAATCCTCTCTAAAAATTTGTTCTTCAAATTCAATGTAGGTGGTATTGTTATCTTATATTGATCTACCTATAAGAACTTATACTTTTAGTTGATGTGGTAGTTGAATTGTTGGGATAAAGGTACTATTAAAAGGTATTTTAAATATATTAGTCGATCCTATATATTTTTTGGATTTGGCCTTCCGTTTCCCCTTATTTTTCTCAAATTGTAGTAACATTTTATATTTCATAATTTTTTTTCATTAATTGTTCAAGGTTTTACATATAAAATAATTTGGAAAAGAAATACCTAATTATATTTAAGTATATTTTAAAAAATTATATGGATATGTAATGAAAGTTTTAGTAGAAAGTTTAAACATGTGTATATCTAGATCATCAAGGGGAATAGGTTGCTCAATGCTCAGCTCATGATATGCACAAATCCATACTCTCACATGATCTTTTCAATGTTTTTTGTGTGTGTGTATTATCTCATTGGATATTGTACACAACATGGTTATAGTTGTCTTGTGGTAGATATAAATCAAAATCAATTTCACTCTATAGTATTTTATTAATGGAAAGGTATCTGTATTTTTCTAATTCAGATGGAGAAAAAATAGATATAAAAAAATCAGTTACCTTGGGTATAGAAAGTCGTTAAGGGGAATGGATAGCCTAAAAGATGGTTAGAGTGTCTCTTTAAGTTGATATTGTTTCTATATCATTTCTTCTCCTCGATCCCTTCCTATTAAATTATTTAATAACTCAAAATGACAATTAACTTTTTCTTTTTGATGATTTATCTATGTTTGTATGACATTTACTTTATAATCTCTAACTTGTGTATCTATGATTTCTCAAAATATCATCAAGGTGACACTCCCAAACCTACAACTTGGATGCATCCATATTATTCTGGTTGCTTTATGGCCACTAAAAGGATTCATTCATCTAGTATAACTGATGATGACTCTTGTGTCTAAGTTGGGTATTAATATTGGAAAATAAGTAGTAATTGTTATGTAATACTAATTTAAAGAGAAAAAAATTTTATTATGCTATACTTATAGAAGATTCTCATACTCCTTGTGTGTTTTAATTAATTATTTGTCCTTTTTATTCACATGGTCCTCCTTAACTAGCACATGACATGGGATATACTATGATTTATATTCTGATGTATCAATATTTATATTAGAAAATGAACATAATTATGTTTTTGTTATATATCACATAAAATTATTAATGAATATTTAAAATGAATAAAATTTTTTCAAGTGAAGAATACCCCATCCTTGATTTATAGTAGGGGTATATTGTTTTCATTTATAATACTTATTTTAAGTACTCTATTATTGTTTCATAAATTAACAATTTTAAATCAAAGTGATTAATACATGTAATTTAAAAGAAAATATTACCAATTAAAATATACTTGAAATTATTCCTACTCAAAATGGCTATTGAAATCATTTCATTTTTCTCATTTTATCATGTTCATGTACATGGATAGTAGTTGGAGGTTTATCTTCCCCTCAGCATACCTAAGATATTTCTTCATAAGAAGTGTCTGAAAGGCTCTATGATCCTTTCTAGTAACCTTTAATATGAATTTTATTTGATAATAATACAATATAAATGTAATCTATAAGGGATAATGAATTATAAATCAATGTTTCATTATTTTATTTTTTCAATAAAACACAAATTTCCATTATAATTTTACCCTAATATCTACCCAAATTATTATCTTAGATGTAGGAAAAACATTTTTCCACTTATCTACATAAATTGGAACATGCATTTGATTAGTGAACCCAATGTAACGGATGAAAATATACTTATTGGTGTCAACTAGCTGGCTGTGTTCATTCAATCCAACCTAGAATTTTATTCCATTGATTCTCAACATTATTGTGTTGAAATGATCCAATCTTTTCTCAAAAATATATTTTTCACCTTCTACAATTTTCTCAATTTCAAAATTATATATATGTTTCTCCCTAGGATTGGGATAATTTAAATGTGGAAATTCATTGTCTACAAAAGTAGTTGAACATTTAATCTATATTTCATATGTGTAGTAGTCAACACATAATAATATGATGTAAAATATTGTATATTAAAATGAACATTAACTTGTTCATTGAAATGTATATTTTTTTCATTAAATTTTAAAGGTATTTTCACATTTATCATGTATAAAAATCCCCTCACTATGGTCCCATCTAACATAGTGTACACCATATATATTTTCACCACCATGAAATTACTATGACATCCCAATCAAAGGGCCCTCCTCAATGGAATTTTTATTTTACTATTCAGTGGTTTTAGTCATCAATATAATAATTGAACAATTTCTATTTTAAGTATTTGATACATAAAATACTTGTACTACCTTTGATTGCATTATTAATGGTTCATCCCTCTACACTTCCTTGCTAAAATTCACTTTCATGAATCCCAATACACCAATTTTAATTACCCTCCTGTTATCAATCCATTTGTATTGAAAAATCATTACTTGGAATTTATATAATCCAACTCCCATTTTGGTCTGATGATGCCAAAGTATGAAATATTCATTTTATTTTATTTTATTACTTTATACCATATACTTGTATAATTTATACCACTAGTTTAACCACACTATTTTTCATTATACTACATTCATCATGTTACTTTATATATAATGTATAACTATTAATTAAATAATCATTGTAAGATAATACATGTACACTTGTTCCTCTAGTTATCCATTTAAGTAATTCAGAAATTGAATTTGGATTTGAAGATAACTTTTTAAAAACATAGTCTTGAAACCATCCTATAAACTATTGGTTATGTGTATTTAATATTAGGTTTCAGTCCTTGATGTATTAAAATTATTAATAATTGATTAATGGTTTTAAAAATATAAATAAAACTTCATACTATGTAAAACATAAAGGTGATACTACTTCTTCTTTGTAATAATAGTCACAATAATATCTATTTTGAAATTTCCTTCAACCACAATGAACCCACTGTAATGAGATTTTAGGAGATGAATTCTTTCCACATAAGACAAGTATTAAATATATAATTAATTGGATTCCTCTGAAATATATCACTCTATATTAAAAAATTTGGGTTAACTTATATTTTTTATGTACCCTTTAAATTTTTTCACATATTGTTCAATAGGGTACATCCATATGCAATGTATAGGAATAAATATATACATATCTCTAACCAATTAGACCACTAAGTGAACCATTATATGAAATAATGATTATGATAATAACATATCCAATTCAATTAATATAATATAAATTTCATTTTTTATAGTTGTAAAATTCTCCAAGTCTATGCAATTTCTATATATTTATTTGAAAAAAATAACAGCTTGGTTAATGTATGTTAGAAAATTTTCATTAGAATGAAACATAAATCTATGGGTATTAAATATTACATCAAAACATATCATTCATGTGATCTTAAGTACTTTAAATTAAAATTAGTCATCGACATAACATTCTTTATATTTGATGAATACCCCTTTAGAACCTTTACATCATTTAGAAAGTTGAAAAACTAAAATCTCTCTTTATTAGAAAGAGTGTAATATTATAGATGAAGAAAATTATATCTTTCACCCTTTATTGGAGAAAAATATTCTTTATCCCCTTACCAATCATGTTAAACCTATCATTAATTCAATCCTTTATTTTTTTGGGTGGATTTAGTAACATACCAATGACACATTCACATTCATTTTTTATACATGTTTTATATGAATAAAATTTCTGACATATAAATAATTATAATATGGTAATTCCTGAAAATTTAGATATTTTACACATTGATTTTGTATGGTTTTTTGAAAAGGGTTTATAAAAAATGGTGACAATAACCCTTAATTTCTCAAACTATTTATCACTTGTTAGTGGAGGTAGTGTTGTACCTTCTTTTAAATTACCATTGAATGATTTCATCCAAAATTGATACTTATTTATTTGGGTTAAAATTTTGTGATGTCCTAGAAATATAGTATTTGGGGAATGTTTCAACCTAACTAAGTTTTCACCTTATTCACAAATTGACCACCCAAGAATTCATTTAATATTATAACCTAGAAAATTTTCATAAGAAATAAAGTATTTTATCATCATATAAAACTTGGATTTGAATGTAAAATCCACACTAATACGAGTATCATACATCATAGCACCTCAATATCTCATTAATATTAAATATTTGATCAGTGGATCCCAATAAACATTAATATCATTACCTAGTTTTCCTAGTCATGATATAAGGAGAAAAAACATAATGTATTTGTGATTCATGCATAACCATGGTGGAAATTTATAATTTATGAACATAACCTACCAAGTACTCTAAGTTATAATTTATATAGTAAAATTATTCATTCCATCTATAGATAGCATAAGACGAAGGTTTCCTATATTATTTCTGTAACACCCCAAGTTTCTATGGACCTTTTTTCAAATATACTAAATTTTCATTGATATATTGCATTACAATAATTAAAATATTAATTTAAAATGTAACTGACTTGGTATAAAATACACACAAAACTAACTTTTCATATGATACATGTGACACCAACTGGGCATATATCACACGCAACACAGAGTTTCTACAAAACATCATTTTAATGTTATTATTATTTAAAAGTGACAATTATAACCTAGGCATTAAACATAGTAATATGAATATTAATAAATACTTTTCAAATATTGGTTATAATGTTTTTTTATAAATAAAACATATTGATAATGAAAGATATTGTTTTTGGTAAAGTCCTTATATGTTTAAAAATACTAATTTATCAAATAAACTACTTTTTATATCCTTATGTGAAAATAATAAAATTAAATTTACACAAATTTATTTTTTAATTTATAATTTCAAAATCATCTTAGGGTGAATATTTTGTATTTTTATGAGAAACATCATTTTTTGATTAATAGTGAAAAATACCAGATTTTAATTCTAAACTATTTTTTGATATAATTTATTTATAAGGATAAATTATATTTTAATTTGGTTTCAAATTTTAATTAGATAATTTTTTATAAATTAATCCAATTTAAGTCATTTTAATCAATTTCACATTGAAATTGGGTATAAAAACTTATCAAACTTTTGGACATTTTTACTTTAAAAACTTGTAATATCGTCTCGTCAATGAGATTATTATTTAAATTAATTTCTACCAATTTTTTGATTTTAATTTTTAAAAATGGATTAAATATTTGGATTCATAAATTTTTTTAATATCTAATAATTTCAACTTATTTTTTGATGAAAAATATTAGTGAGAGTAATTAAAATTAATTACAACGATTAAGGTAAAATTAATCTTAACAAGGTAATAAACTGTAATATTAAGGGCCCAAATGACCTATAAACTTGTCCAAAAACCATTTTATGTATACTTTTATGAAAGTAACCTTAAATTATTGAGTTTTTAGGTTTTTTATTACTTTTTAAGGTAAAAATTGGGGTACACCAAACTTTTTAAAAAAAATACCAAGTGAGTCCTTTCCCTCCCCTATAAAAGGACACCACTGCTCCCCATTCCTCACACATCTAAAACCACTTAGGTTTATCAAAAATCATCCAAATAAACTTACCAATATCCAACCCTTCCTCTTTTAATCCTTCCTTTGGGTAGAAATCAATCTGAGGAAGCCTTTTGGCACATCTCAAATGGAGTTACCAGATTAAGAGGTAACATCTTCTCTCATGCTCCTTTCATTTATTTTATTTCTCCACCCCTCAAATATCCTTATTAAATTATTGTATAGAAACAAAAGTATCTTAAATATAATAGTATTTTTCATTCTAAGGGTTATAACTACACTTACACAGACATACATCTAATGGGTAACGACATACTGTTTATGTGTACGGTGAACTATCACCTCACTAAACAATGACCGATCATTTTTCTTTTATCGCCTCTCATGGTGGTAACTATGATGAAAAATAGGTTTATATATTTCATATATTATACTAATTATGTATTTAATATTATTTATTCCTTTTACAATACATATATTTTTACTTTCCATTTGGTGTAAATATGATAATTTCATTTGAGGAAGTATGGACTACCACCCCCTTAAAGCGTTGTGATTCATTCACACACAATGTAGAATGTATTAAGGATGGGTTTAGTGAAATTATATGATATATATAAAATTATAATTCTAATTTAATGAT
The DNA here is from genome assembly GCA_963277665.1 of Viscum album. Taxonomy (NCBI): domain Eukaryota; kingdom Viridiplantae; phylum Streptophyta; class Magnoliopsida; order Santalales; family Viscaceae; genus Viscum; species Viscum album. Next base: position 599,792,459 of record OY728155.1, on the reverse strand, counting down.
ATTATATACATACATACATATATGTAATTTTCATTCTTTCTTTCAATATGATAATAAAAACAAAAACAACGTTCATGCATACGAGTGGATTACCACCTCTATAAATGGTGTATTACATTTCATACTTCTATTTTATATAGATTATTATAATAAAAATATAATTAATATAAATTATATTAATATAATGTTATAAATTATGGAATCATTATATAATTATAAGGACCAAAGATATAACAAATTAAGACACATGCAAAGAACAAATCGAATATTACCCGAAGTGAAACCTTAACATATGATTGTTAACAAGAGCATAATATAAGGTCATAATAAAACCATATATAGTATTAGATATAAGAATATGGTTATTTAAAGTAATTATAATAAATTTATATTTATTATACAGGTGGTTTGAATGAGTACGAAGATAGTTAATACACAAGGTAAGGGTATTTGATCCCATTTTTTTATTTCCATGAGATACATGCTTTATTCACCACCCATTTCTAATTTGTGGTGTGTATACTGAAAATGGATGTATTAAATGGTTATTATAATTAATTTTATTTATATTTACATATCCATTATATTATCTTAATTTAATGGGTTTAATTTTCAAAATTTACCAAATCAGTATGATAGTTTTGCCTCAATTTGCCTTCTTTGAGACACATGTTTTGTTATGCAACTTCATTCTTTTTAGAGGTCTTTATAATTACATTTGACATGTTATGTATTGAATATAATTCATTTCATAATATTTTAAGCTTCATGAAATTTCATTTTCTTACATGGAGAGTATGATCCCAATTTACCAAGTGGTAAGAGTTTATTGAAACAATCTCATCGTTCATCAAGATTGTTTATGATTACGATTCCTCTATTATGATTCATCTCTCAATAACACTCATGAATTCTATTATCCACTGATTATTAATGATATATACATGTATTATTCCCATTTAAAACTATTTAATACTTAATATAATTATGAAAAAAAAATTTAAGAAAAATTTGAATGTATTTCTCTCTTCGATCGGGAATTGATTTTAATTCAAAAAATCACATTTTCACAAATGTTTTAAAATGATACCTGAAGATAATTTTTATGGAGGAAAACATTTTAAATTTTTGCATGGTTTTAAAATCATTATTTATAAGTTTTTAAATTTATTTTCAAAGAAAAAGGTTTCCAAAAAGGTTTTGTATTTTAAAAAGAGTTCTTCAATGTAGAAAGGATATTTTCCCTAATAAATGTTTTTAAAATATATTTAAAAATTATTTCCCATATAATATAACATATGATGGTGTTACTCAATCCTTTTTGGGGAAATTATCTAATGTTTTCATTTATATTATTTTGATTAATGGATTATTTTTTGATATCATGATGTATATAAAACCTGTTTCTCTTTCACGTGTTATATGCTTTTAAAACCTGCTTCTTTTCAAGGGTTATGTTTATGATGAAATGATTATGAAACCTACCTTTTTCCATATATTATGATATTATTACATGTTTATAATACCCATTTCATTTCATGGGTTATGATATAACTATTTATAATCTTGTGTCATATGTATGTATGATTTTATTATGAGATAAATGGTACCTATATCTCACTCCAATGAACTAGGTAAATATTTATATCTCATGAGATAGATTAAGATGGTCTTAGGAATGAACCTTGACTACTAAGATGGCCAGGGGAGTGAACCATGACTACCAAGATGTTATGAGGAGTGAACTCATGATACTAATATGGTCATGGGGATAAACCATGACTACCAAGATGGTATAGGGAGTGAACCCATACTACCAACATGGTCATTAAAGTGATTCATTTTCCACTATAGAAGTCATATTATATGATTATGTGTCTACCAAAATTCTGTGTTTTATCCCTATGTTATTCTTTCATGGATTATGTTCTTTATTTCCTTATGATTTATGTCTTATTAACTTCCATGATTTATTCCATGTTTCATGCATATGATCTTTGATATGATGGGTATGATCTTTTATTTTCACGATCATGTTCTCATACCCTTATGATCATGGTTATTCTTACATATCTCCCTTTTTTAACCTTACTGAGCATCTGAGATCACCCCCTTTTATTTTTACTTACCCATGTTATGAAGATATGTATTAGTTTTTATGTGTCTAAGAAGGGTTCTAGTGAATAAGAACCTAATGGGAGATGATCTAGCTCATTTATGTACTACTATTTATGTTTCTATGTTTCTAAAGGTACTATACTAGTATGGTATTTGGGAATCTATTTTTATAATTTTTTAAGTATTCTTAAAAATTTATGTAATGTTAATGTATAAAAAGAAAGGGCCTATATAGTTGGTATCAGAGAAACAGTTTAGTCAAAAATTGTGAGATAGAATAATAAATCCTTAGTTATAACCCTACGGGCATGTATAGGGATTAGTCTAAGGATAAGGATAGGTATAGGGAAATGTCATGGAATTTTGATAAAGGATAGAGTGATTCGTTTCCTAAAAATACATCTTTGTATGGATACTACAAGTGTATGTGGATTTTTTACTGATGTACCTAGGGGTAACAACTCCAACATGATGTTCTGGGCATGAATCAGGGTAATCCGGTACACGACAATAGGCCTTATTATACATATAGTTTTAAAATCCCCAGGGATATGCTTTGGGAATTCAAAAACTCTTCACAAACCATCATGAAGGATTTAAATAGAAGTTGTCTATGAATAACCTAGGATAAACCAAAGGTGTTATAAATTAAGGAAGGTTTCATAATTTAGACATCTTATAAGTTAATTTTCATTATTATTTGTTTCCTCATTATGATAACTATTTGTTACTCTATAATTTTGGTTGTAGTAAATGGCTAGAACTCGAAGGAACTGTGTTAATGGTGATTGTGCTGAAAAATGAAACAATTTTCCTCCTGAGAAACAAAATTCTATAGGATAAGGAATGAAAGAACTCATTTCTATGCTCAAAAAGCTTTCTCATACTATGAATCTTGGTGAACATCTAAATGATAAAATGAGGGAACAAAATTCTATTGAGTACTTCATGAATTAATGTCTTACTAACTTCAAAGGGTCTTTTGATTCACTTGTTTATGAATATTGGATTAGCACTAATGAAAATATATTCTTCATTCTCTAATGTTTGGGGAATGAGAAATTTATTATGGATGTTTATCAGTTAGATTTTGAAGTGGAAAAGTAGCATACTCTAATCAAGAATATGAGGTAGCATGATGATATTGAATCCATGGATTGGGATGAGTTCAAGAGATTATTTTTCAATAAGTACTTTCCTCAAATTATTTATACCGAGATAGATAATTAGTTCATTGATATGATGTAAAGGGTTTATGAATTTTTTGGTACCTAAAAAAAAAATTTTATGAGACTTGTGAGGTACACTTCATGAATTATCACCAAACCCAAAAGTAAAGTTGATAGGTTCTTAACTAGCTTAAAACCAAGTCTGATAAGGGAAATGTCCATAATAAACTTTAGTAGCTTTGAATAGATCATGTGTTGTGTAATCAATATTGAAATAGAGGTTAGATTCATATATCAACCTCATGGTTTTGACAAGAAAAGTAATATGGAGTTGAAAGGAAACTCTAAAAACCATGGAGAAAAGAAGATGAGTTTTCCATTATGCTCTAAGTCTGGGAACAACCATAGAGGAAATTTCCTTAAGGGGTAAAATAAAATTTTTAAGTTCGGAATGAAAGTCCAACATGAATTTTATTGCAAAGGTGATGGGAATAAGTTATATAACATTACAAATGGGAAAAATTGTCATAGAATGCACCACTCATGATTCAGTGCTTCAAGTGTAAGGTGAATGGAAATTCTGCTAACCAGTGCCCAAATCCAAGGGCTGGTGATGATGAACGATGTCAACAACCTCTTAATCTGGGGGAAAATGGGAAATATCATGAAATCACTATTTATGATGAGGGGTGTGATAATGACGTGGTGAAAGGTACACTTACCATTCACTATAGAACTGCTAATGTCATATTTGATTCTAGATGTACCCACTCTTTAATATCTAAATAATTTTGTAAGGGTGTTAAGATTACACCAAAACAATTAGATGTGTAATTAGTAGTGAAAACCACTAATGGTACTATGATTTTATCCCAAGTCTATGATTTCTATCCAGTTGATGTTTGTTGGAACGTGCTTCCAACAAATTCTTTTATTCTTCCTTTAGTTGAATTTTATGTCATCTTAGTAATGTATTGGATTTATTTGCATAAAGTTCACATAAATTGTCAAGTAATGGAATTTAATTTTGATATTTTGAACCCTACTATGACCATCCATACATTTGATGATATTTATGAAAATACTGTGGATATTACATCTAGTGTATGGGTCTTAGTTCCAATTCAAAAGGGTTATTTATCTCAAATTTTTGGGGATAAAATTGGCATCAATGATATGTCCATTGTTTGAGAATTTGTGGATGTATTTTCAAAGGAGTTTCTTATCCTTCCACCAAAACGTGAATTTTAGTTCCCAATAGAACACATACCTAGTTCCACAAGAATTTTGAATACTCATTATAGAATGGCCCAGATTAAGTTATAGGAATTGAAGAATAAACTCCAAGAAAACTGTTATATGGGATTCGTTTGGCCAAGTGTGTCACCTTGGGGTACACCTGTTATTTTTTTGTGAAAAAGAAAGAAGTATAATTGAGACTCTTCATTTATTGTCAGGAGTTGAACAAGATTACAATCAAGAACAAGAATCTTCTTCACTATATTAATGTCTTGTTTGATCAACTGTGTGGAGCTCAATAATTTTCCAAGATTTACTTTCATTCTAGATATCATCAATTGAGGGTCAAGAAGAAGGATATACCCAAGAGATCATTCCATACAAGGAATTGACATTATGAATATATATTTATGCCCTTTCTTCTTACAAATGTCACTGCTATCTTTACAGATTTAATGAATAGAGTCTTTAGAGATTACCTTGATCATTTTGTGGTAGTATTTATTGATGATACTATTATTTATTAAAAGATAAAGGAAGATCATAAAGACCACTTGGGAATTGTACTAAAGACCCTAAGGAAGGATAAGCTATATGAAAAATTTACGAAGTGTGAATTTGGATGCAAACAATTTTATTTTTGGGTCACATAATCTCAAGAGATGGTATATCAGTAGATCAATCAAAGAAAAATTCTATTGAATGTTGGGATAGATAAACCATGGTGATTGAGATCCATAGATTTCTTGGTTTATCTTGATAATATCAAAGGTTTTTAGAGAATTTATCATTACTATCTAATCCTATAAAAATGTTAACTCGAAGGGTGTCAAGTTCCTCCAGACAGATGAATGTGAGGAAAATTTCATGGAACTGAAGATAATTTTAGTAAACATGTTCATAAATTACAATGTAGTGGATAAGGGTTTTTAATATATATTGACGCATCCAATAAGGCATTGGGTTATTTTCTTATGCAGAATAACATGATTATCACTTATGCCTCACGGTAGTTGAAGATTAATGAGAAAAATTACCCAACTCATGATTTAAAGTTAGAAGTGGAATTTTTTTGAATAAAGACATGGAGGAATTATCTTTATGGAGAAAAGTGTGAAATATATACTGATCATAAAATTCTGAAATCTATATTCATATAGAAGGACTTGAAAATATTCTAGATAAGATGGTTAGAGTTGATAAATTATTATGACTACTCGATACATTACTACCATGAGAAAGAAAACAAGGTTTCAGATTCTTTGAGTCAAAAGGATCATGATAGCTTACCCATGATGAGGATCACAAAAGACCCACTATTTATTGATTTGAAAAGGATGGATCTATAAATACTGAAGGAATGGGAAAAATCTTATCTTTCTCAAATGGATGTAAGAACCCTCTATCTAAGTGATGATTAAGGAGGAGTGGAAGGAAGATGTACAGATTCAAAAGAAATTTGGAAATTTTCTTGAGTTTACCTTGATGAGGATAGAATTATGATATTTAGGAACTGTGAATGTGTTCCATCTATACCATATTTGAAGAAGGAGCTATTAGAGGAAGCTCATAGTTCTTCATTCTCTATTCATATTATAAGTAAAAAGATATATAGGGATTTTAATGAATACAAATGGTGGGATGGAATGAAGAGAGATATCGCAGAGTTTTTTTATCAGTGTTTGGTAGTCTAATAATTTAAGGCTAAAAGACAAAATTCCAAGGGGATTTTTCATCAATTGACCATAATAAAATAGAAATTTGAGAACATCACTATAGATTTTGTATTTTTACTACCCAAAACATCTAAAGGGTTTAATACTATATGAGTGGTAGTCTATCACCTTACTAAATCAGCACATATCATTACTATCAGAGATGACTTCTCTCTAGATAAACTTTCTAGGATAAACATTAAGGAAGTGGTAAGGTTTCAGGGAGTACCACATTCTGTTATATCAGATTGGGATCTGAGGTTTACCTCAAAGTTTTTGTGAAGTATTCAAAAATACCTTGTTAAAAAATTGAGTTTCAACACTACTTATCATCCTTAGATATATATTCAGTCTAAAAGAACAATTCAAACCTTAAAGGATATTTTTAGATATTGTTCGTTAGATTTTAAAGGTGGTTGGGATCAACACCTTCCTAGAGTTGAGTTTTATTACAAAAAATAGATTTCAATAAAGAATTAATATAGAACCTTATAAAGCCCTCTATGGAAGAAATGTAGAGTTCCAACATGATGGGATAAGGTTGGAGAATGGAATCTATTGGGATCTGAGATCACTAAATAAATGGTCGATAAGGTTAGAACCATTTATAATAATATCAAGGAAGCTAAAAGTTGATAGAAACGTTATGATGAAAATAGATGTTCTGATCTAGAATTTCAAGTTGGTTAAAAGGTGTTTCTATGAATCTCACCCTGTAATAATTTTATGAGATTTAGAAAGAAAGGGAAACTAATCCCTAGGTATATCAGTTCCTTTGAGATTCTTGATCATATCAGGACAATATCCTATCTCTTGAAACTTAATCCTAATCTCTCTCATGTCCATGATACATTTAGTGTATCTCTCCTGAGGAAGTATATACCTGACCCTTCACGTGTACTAAAATTAGAGTTCATACCACTGGAGTAGGATCTTTCTTATGAAGAACAACCAGTTGAAATTCTGGACTGATCAAAGAAAGTTCTAGGAAACAAGACCACTCACCTAGTCAAATGTTTGTGGAGAAATCAATAGTTATAGGAAGCTATGCGAGAACTTTAGGGTATCATGAAGTAGAATTATCGCGATTTTGTTTACCTAAGTGCCGGATTTTAAGGATGAAATTCATTTTAAGGGAGGTAGAATATAACACACCGAGTTTTTATGGACCTTTTTTTTCAATTAAACTAATTTTTCATTAATATCTTGCATTACACTATGTAAAAAATTCCTTTCACATGGAACTAACTTGGTGTATAATACATGAAACACTGACTTGGAGTCTGATATACGCAACACCGACTTGGCATACGTCACACGCAACACAGAGTTTCTAAGAAACATCATTTTAATGTTACAATTAATAAATGAGACAATTATAACCTAGAACTTAAACATAGTAATATGAATAGTAATAAATCCATTCAAAATATTGTTTATAACGTTTTTATATAAAAAAAAATATTTATAATGAAAGATATAGTTTTTAGTAAAGTCCTTATATGTTTAAATATATGAATTTCTCAAATAAACTGCTTTTTATGTCCTTCTGTGAAAAATTATAAAATTAATTTTAGACCTATTTATAAAATGGATTTTATTAAATAAAATTTATTTTTTAAATTATAATTTCTAAATTATCTTAGTGATTTTTTTGGATTTTTATAAGAAACATCATTTTTGGATGAATAGTGAAAAATAACGGATTTTAATTCAAAACTAATTTTTCTTCTAATTTATTTTTAAGGTTAAATTATATATTAATTTAATTTAAAAGTTTAATCAAATAATGTTTTATCAAAAAATATAATTTAGGTTATTGGAATAAATTTCACGTTGAAATTGGGTATAAAAACTTAGCAAACTTTTCAACGTTTTTACTTTAAAAACCTATAGTGTCGCCCTTTAGTAGGATTATTATGTAAATTAATTTAGGCCAATATTGTAATTAAAATTTAAAAAAATAGATTCCATATTTGGAATATTCATAATTTATAATTTCTAATAAGTTTACCTTATTTTTTGACAAAAAACATTAGTGAAAGTAATTAAAATTAATTACAATGATTAATGTAAAATTAAGCTTAACAAAGGAATAAACCTTAAAATTATAGACCCAAATGAACAATAAACTTATAAAAAACACATTTTATGGACATTATTATAACATGAAACTTTAATTATTGAGTTTTTAGGGTTTTTATGACTTTTTTTAGGAAACAAATGGGTATACATAACTTGTTTTTAAAAATACCAAGTGAGTCCTTTCCCTCCCCTATAAAAGGCCACCAACTCTCCACATTCCTCACACCTCTAAAACCACTTAGGTTCAAAAAATATTTTACCAATAAATTTAAAAACATCCCTCCCTTCATCCTTTAATCCTCAATTTTGAAATAAATCAAACCAAGGAAGCCTTTTGAAACAAACAAAAAGGAGTTACTCGATTAAGAGGTAACGTCTTCTATCAAACTCTTTTCTTTTATTTTCTTTCTCAAATAACTACACTATAATTATTACATTATTGTATAAAAAACCAGTATCTTAAATATAATATTATTTTTTTATTCTATGTTTTGTACCTATACTTACACACACATCCATCTAATGGGCAACGAACATACTTTTTATGTGTACGACAAACTACCGCCTCAGTAAATAATGATTGTTCATTTTTTCCTTTATTACCTCTCATGGTGGAAATTATGATGGGAAATATATTTATATATATAATATATTATTTTTATTATTTTTTAATATTATGTATTACTTTCACAACACATATCTTTTTACTTTCCATTTGGGATAAATATGATAATTTCATTTGAGGATGTGTGGACTACTGGCCCCTCAAAGCGATGTGATTCGTTCACACACTACATGGAATGTATTAAATATGGTTTAAGTTAACTTATATGATATATATAACATTAAAATTAAAATTTAATTATATTATATAAATATATAAATATATTTCATTTTCTTTATTTCAGTACGATAATAAAAACGGAAATAGCGTTCATGCGTACATACGACTTACCGTCTCCATGAACGGTGTATTCCATTTCATACTTATATATTATGTATATTACTATAATAAAAATATAATGAATATAAATTATATTTATATCATTTTTTACATTAGTAAAATATGATATATGTGTAAGGACCAAATATATAACTAATTAAGATACATGTGAACAACAAAGCGAATATTACCTAAAGTGAAACCTTAACATAGGATTATTAACCAGAAGGAAATATAAGGTCATAATAAAACCATATTAGGTATTAGATATAATAATATTGTTCTTTAAAATATTTATAATAAATTTATATTTATTCTACAGGTGTTTTGAATGAGTGAGAAGAGAGTCAATACACAAGGTAAGGGGATTTCATCTAACTTCTTATTTTCATGAGATACATGCTTTATTAACCACCCATTCCTTTTGTATGGTGTGTATACTTCCCAAAGATGTATTAAATGATTATTATAATTAATTTTATGGGTATTTACATATCCATTCTATGATATTTACTTTATGGGGTTAATTTTTAAAAGTTACTAAATCGGTAAGATAGTTTTCTCTCGATTTTCATTCTTTGAGACACATGTTTTACTATACACCTTCATTATTTTTAAAGGTGTGTATAATTATATTTGACATGTTATATATTGAATATAATTCATTTAATGATATTTTTAGGTACATTTAATTTAATTTTTTTACATGGAGAGTATGCTCCCAAGTTACCCAGTAGTAAGAGTTTATTAAAAGAATCTAATCAATTATCGAGATTATTTATGATTATGATTCCTTTATTATGATCCAAATATCAAGAACACTAATAAATTTTATTCTCATATTTTTATTCATTATACCTCTATGTATTATTAAAATCTTCAACTATTTTTTACTTAATATAATTAATAAAAAATATGATCGTATTTCTCTCTTCAGTCGGAAATCGGTTTTATGTCAAAAAATCATGTTTTAAAAAAATCAAAAACGTTTTCAAATGATAATTTAAGATAATTTTCAAGGAAAATTTGTTTGAAAAATATTTCTTTATATTTTTTTCAAATCTATATTCAATGAAAAATGTTTTTAAAATGTTTTATGTTTTAAAAAGTGTTTTTCAATGAAGAAAGGATATTTCCTCAAGAAATGTTTTCAAAATATCTTTCAAAATTATTTCCCATCTAAGAAAACATACGTTAGTGATATTCATGCATTTATAGGGAAATTATTTATTGTTTCCAATAAAATTATTTTTTATTAGTGTATTATGTTTTGATGGAATGATGTTTATGAAATATTTTTCTCTTTCACATGTTATATGCTTTTAAAAATCACTTCTTGTCACATGTTATGTTTATGATGAAATGATTATGAAAAATTTATTTTTCCATATGTTATGACATGATTATATTTTTATAATTCCCATTTAATTTCATGGGCTATGATATGATTATTTATGATATTGTGTAACATATGTTTATGATTTCATTATCAGATGGGTGGGACCTATATCTCCCTCCAATGCATTAGGTAAAGATTTATATCTCATGATATAGACTAAGATGGTCTTGGGAATGAACCTTGACTACTTAGATGGCCATGGGAGTGAACCATGAGTACCAATATGGTATGAGGAGTTAACTAATGCTATTAAAATGGCCATAGGAGTGAACCATGAATACCAAGATGGTATAGAGAGTGTACCCATACTACTAAGATGGTCTTGGCAGTGATGCATTAGCTACTATGAAAATCATATTATATGATTATGTGTCTACCAAAATTATATGTTTTATTACTATTTTATGCTTTCATGTATTATGATATTTATTTATTTATGATTTATTTATTATGAACTGTTATTCTTTATTCCATGTTTCATGCATATGATATTTGATATGCAGGGTATGATATTCTATTTTCATAACCATGTTCTCATACCCTTATGATCATGATCATGCTTACATATCTCTATTGTTTTCCTTTTCTGAGCATTTGAGATCTCCCCTTATTATGTTTCATTCCAAAGTTTATGAAGATATGTATTATGTTTTATATATCTAAGAAGTGTGCTAGTCAAGAAGAACCTAGTTGAGATGATGTAGCTCATTTAAGTATCGATGTTTATGATTACATGTTTCCAAAGGCACTAGACTAGTACGGTCTTTGGGCGTATGTTTGTATTATGTTTTAAGTATTTTGAAAAATTTATGTAATGATAATGTATGAAAAGAAATGGTCATTATAGTTTCTAAATTTAGTATACTCATGATCATTTTTCTTCTAATGGGGAGAGTCTGTTGGGTTATGAATTTTATCATCATGAATTAATGTATATGTGTGTCATGCCAATTGTATTTTAGTATCTGTTATTTCATATAGGTATCTAATACTTGGAATAATTGGAAAGTACCATAACATTTTTAAAGGACTTGATATCATTCACATATCAATTTTCAACACACTAATGTAATTTTTTAAGTGATTCATAGTCCTTGTGAAATAATATATAATCATTTAGCCATGCATGTATTCTTTTAGAGATCATACCCATTGAACATAGAATTTTTTTAGCATCATATGTTCAACATGTATGCTCATTATCTTCTATTAGTATATAATTTAAGTGAAGAAGTAGGTCTATAAAGATGGTTTCACTCTATTTATTTTCATCTTTGAGATTATATAGGTTTAGTTTGGTTATTTAGTAAAAAAAACTTATAATGTAATCCTTGCATAACTCATTAACTTCTCAAATAGATTTGTAAAATTATAAAGTTCATCTTCAACTACCATTATCATCTCATCAACACGATCTCTATCATCATTTACACTTGAAAGAATATCAGATGATCCATAAATAGTAGTTATATATCCATCATTTTTTACACTTGTAATCATGTTATATTATACAAAATTATATTGTTAAACCACCCCTAGCTAAATTCATTTTCCCCATGTTTAGTAAAACCTTTATTACTATGACCAATTATGTGACAAATCAAGTGTTCTTACAACTCTTTTAGAGAAATTCAGCTTGAATAATAACTATGTAAACACATAAAAATGTTTTAATAATGATCATATCTAGGCTCTGTTGCAAACTTAATGAACTCTTTAAAATCATCCCCATAATCTTCTATCATACAATTGGAATCCATCCCTTTTTATTCATATTCATCCTATTTGGTTTAACAATATTCATATTTTAAAATAAATAAATAAATAAATATAGATAAGGTATGATATTAAAATCCTAATAGAATATTATTTATCTAGGGAGATAATTCAGTCCGTATCACTGTCAATGTGCCCAAGAAATCTAGGTATTTATAAAATTGGATATTTTATAGGGTATATGTAATATAATTTCACTATCAAAATATAATAATTATTTTATCAATTTTTATACAGTGTTCAAAATAAATAAATTACAGCAATTGTAGTTATTAAATTTATAATTTTTTCAAGGATATCATATTCCATCTAGAAACTTGTATCCTCATAATGATATCTCCTTAATTCATATTTTTAACTCATCCTTGAAATTTTTGAACCTTTGTTTCATCAAATGTTTGCAATATTTTATAAATATTAATTTTTTATATGGTTTAAGTCTTATAAATTTATAAAAACACTTTACAAAGAAGGTTTAAGGTGTGACAATGCATTTTAAGTTATTTCACTAATCATTTATCAATAATTGGAATATATCCTTTACAAATTGATGGATTTTAAATACTCATATAAGTAATAAAACCTGTGGAATAATGATTAGAAATGATTTTAATAAAAAATTATTTCTTCAATGAAAACTATGGACTCATGACTTCATTTTCCAAAAGACATTTAAGTGAATTATTATCCCCAAAACCTATTTTCCACATTTAACACATTCCTTAAAAAATTATACATGGAAAAGGTTTTCTGTAAGGAAAACATGAAAAATATTATATTTTGATTTCATTATATTGTACCATGGTATTTATTAAAGAAACCCAAGAGTTTTTACACATATTATTACATGATTTTTAACATAAATATCCATTAATACAAAACAATGATCGAAAAGTCCTGGTGTCTTTAGAAGAATAGGTACATAAAACATCAACATGAAAATAAAGTGTATTTATTTTAATCTTCATAATGTGATCCTAATTAAATTTTATCTTCTAAAAATGAATAGAATAACCTAGGGAATACATGTACAAATTTTTTTGAACTAAAAATACCTATAAGGGAATAAACATAATAAGGAAACATAATGTGTGAGTAAAAGGTATAATATGATATCATAAAAGGGAAGGATAATAATTAATACCATGGGAGAATAAAATAAATAACATGGAATCATAATATAATGGAATCCTAGGAAATGTTTCAGAACCATAAAACATGACATAAACATAAGTCAAGAATAACTTCCATGACAATATCACATGTTGACAGATTCCTATAGTGGGTTAGGTTTACTCCCCAATCACTTACATAATGTATCATGAGACAACATCTTTACCCAATTAATTTGAGTTTCATATGGGTGAACCCATCATAACATGTTCATGATTATGTGTTCCAACAGAGGAAATCAATCATAAGGAATAAACATAAGAATTTCCCATGGAAAGAAATGGGTTGCATAATCTTGCCTCATAAAAGAGATTCCTTAAAGAAGACATTTGATAAATGATCATATAGAATGTATTAAACCATAAAAATAAGTGAGAATAAGCTTGGTATATATCTGAGGGAAATATATATGGAATTTAAAATCATTCTATAACATTAAAGATAGATATAATGTGAGTTAGAGAGAGAAAAGTCATAACCTGACTAAAAAGGGTAGTTTAGAGAGATCCCTTATCTTGAGTCTGACTCATCATGAACGTCATTAATCTTCATGAATAATAAAATTATGTTAAATATTTAATTTTTTATGAAAAATTTTCATATTTATTGTTACATTTTATTTATTACTAGTTCATATTCAATTACATAATGAATTAGTTTCACAGCAGAAATTTTGATGATATTCGACTTTTATAACCAAAATGAATTCAATGGGTTGAATAAGGTAAAAGAGGAAATTATTCAATTATATACAGAATAATAATCATAAAATAATTTCAGTTTTTATAAATAAATTTTACTTTTAAAACCAATCATGGAATATGGTTATGAAAAATGAGCTATGTTGTAATCAGGGATACGGTATGACGTGTGTATGCATGAGTAACATTTTCATTTTTCAAAGATCATTATGAAAAGTAGGTAAATATTATTTTATCATTAAATAATTATAATTATATAATAAATATCATGTTTTTTCTTTAAATACACTTATATATACAATCCACATGATGTGGTAAGGAAAAATGAATCATATCACTCCGTGTAGGTGGTAATCAACATGTACGTATGAACAAAGTTATCATTTTTCAATGAATGAAATGTTAAGAAAATAAATGATATATTAATTTTATAGAATGATAAATATTTAATTAATATATATATATATATATATATATCAAATCCATTATTATATCCCTTTATGAGATGCGGTGATGGAAAATGAATTACATTTGTTCGCAAGACGACAGTCTTCCATACACATGAATAATGGTTTTATTTCCCTTTTAATGGAAGAGGATATGGATATAGGTTGTAAATTTAACATAATGAAATATTATTATTTGGAATATACTAGTTTTATTATTTTATAATACTTTAATAATATTTTATGTAGGTGTAAAAATAAATAAAATGAGAACACATGGTTTAGAATTATACTCTTCTTCGGACAACCTCTTTAGGTTTATACCTAAATAATTCCTTGGATGGTTTTTTGATCAAACAAAAAAATCTAGGTCATGAGTAGGGATTTAATTAAGGGATTTGGGTAGATATTTTCTTATAAAAATTCTCATTAATTGTGTATAGATGATAAGAGGCAGTGTCTATTATAAGCGGGGGAGAGGACACACTTAAAAGTTTTAAACATAATAAAATATATAAATGTATTATTCAAACTAAATGGATAAATAACGGGATATTACAGAAGTTTATATTCTATAGGACAGAAATATGTCCATAAAATAAAAATTTGATAAGTTTTTAGGTCATTTTAACCCCCGGTAAACCTGTTTTAACCATCACTATGGTAACATATTTTCACTATTTTTACTATTCATTAGGGACAAAAATTAAGTTGAACTTAGTACCTAATATTAATTATTATGATTAAAAATATGGAATCCATTTTATAAACTTAACTCATATAAGTGGAAAATTTTGATTTAAAATTTTACCCGTAATACATGGCAAAAAACAGTTTTTTTGAAAAATGCTTTTTTAAACCCAAAGAAATTACTTTTACAAGAAATAGATATAAAGATGACTTAAATTTAATACAATATATTTTATATAAATAAATAATAGCTATTTTTCTTTTAAATAAAATTTAAATCATTATGGGACTTTTAAATTAATTTATTTAATGAAATGAAATGACATTTTTACAAAAAATCGTATTTCTCACTATTCATTGAAAAATAAATCTTTTCATAAAAATTAAAAAATTTCACCCTAAGATAATTTTTATATTATGATTTAAGAAATTATATCCTCTTAATAAAATTATATTTCTATAATTTTTATAAATTAATTGTATTATTTTCTCTCAAAAGAAATAAAAAACATTTTTGAAGAAAATATAATTTTTAAGAATAAAATGTATTTACTAAAAAAATTGAGGGATTATCTACTAAGAATTTATCAATACATTTTTATCTCATAGGAACTCTATTTAAATTTTATAATTTGATTAATCCTATTTATACCCTCCAATTTATCGGCAATGTTATAACCATAATATTTAAATAATAAAGTTACGTGGTTCGTTTAGGCTCTGTGTTGCGTGTAACATACACTATAGAACATAGTTTTATTTTTTAATTCCTGGTGTGTTACATTAATACCCCTTAATAAATTTTCCCCTTTAAGTTTTTTAATACATAATAAGGTAAAAAAATGTGAGGTTAATTCTGCTTCATGGCTTCCTCTAGTTCTCATGTTCTTCTTCATAATTATGGTTCTACCATAGTACTTTGACTAAGTGAGTTATCTTATTACATATAACTTTATCTCTATATTACAATATCTCCACTAGGTTATCAACACAATAGAGATATTTGTTTTTTCAGATTTACCACCTCTGAATTCAGTACATATGAGGGATCTGGTATGAACTTTCTAAAGAGGTATACAAGGAATACTTCATATACTTGAGAAATGGTTGTTGGGAGCACTAGACAATAAGCGACCACTCCAATGTAATAGAGAATATAAAAGGGGAAAATGTACAAGGGTATTATATTTCCCTTCTTCCCAAATATCATGAGTCTCTTACATTTATATATATGGAGAAAGACTTTATCCCATGCGTTAAACTCCTTGTCTCCTCGAAGATTATTAGCAATGCTCTTCTATTAACTTTGTTCTGCCCTGATGTGTTGCTAAATTCTATAGATATTTTCTACCATTTTCTAAACCACTTCATGTCCTAAAATATTACGTTAACTAAGTTAATCCCAAAACACAGGTGTTCTATATATCTTCCTATAAATGGATTCATAAGGATCTATTTGGATGATTGAGTGAAAGCTATTATTGTACGAGAACTCAACCAAAGGAATATATTGAACCCATTCTACTTTAAATCCCATCAAGAATTCTATCAACATTTATTCCATTGTATGAATATTCTACTCATATTGGCCATAATTTTGGGGGTGATAAGTAGTACTAAAGTTAAACTCAGTATTTATAACATATTGGAGAAACTTCTTGAAATTGAAGGTAAATCTTGAACCTCAGTCAGATACAATTGATAGTGGTGTTAAATAGAGGCTCACCACCTCTCTGATATATATACATGAAATTTTATTGAGAGATAAGTCCTCTAAAATTACAATGAAATGTTCAATCTTTATAAGAAATTATACCAAAATCCAATTGGTATTTTTTCCTCTTGATGTATTTTGAAGATCAGTGAAAAACATCATAGTGATGTTTTCCTATTTCAATATATGTATAGGTAATGGCTGCATCACCCATTTAGACTTTTTTTATTTTAATACTTAAATTGGTAACATACAATTCACTTTGATATTTATTTTGTAATAAAGTTCTTTATATTATCCCACCAATAGTTCTCTCATAGATCTAGATACATCTTCATGCCCCATAGGTGAATAGAGAAGGTCAAGATATATGTATCATTCAACATCTCTTTCTTTATCTCAGGATTTTCTAGTACACATAGTCATGAACCAAATATTACAAATCCTTCTTCATAAATTTTTAACTTTTAGGATTTCCCTTTCCTTATAGATTCTACCTTCTTTTGAATTTCTACATCAACTATTTGAGAATCCTTTATCTTTTCAGAAGGGGTGGTTGGGAAATAATTTGAGAAAAGAATGATGATGTTCCATCATTTATGATTCCCATTTCCATACTTTTCACATCTAAGATTATTAGATCCTTATAAATTATAATCATTAATAAATGTGTTAGATCCTTTCTACTTAGAGAATCATCCCCTTTTTTTGTTTCCCAACATGGTAATGGATTGAGCAATCATAGTCCTTAATCTGCTCTAACCATATTTGCAGGAATATATTGAGATCCTTCTGTGTGAATATATATTTGAGTCTCTTATGATCTATATTTTTTTTTACTTCTCCCCATAGAGATAATGTTTCTATATTTTCAATTAAAATATCACTACATCGAACTCTATATCATGTTTTGGATAGTTCTACTCATGAATTTTTAACTTCCTTAAGGTATAGGATATCACTTTTTTATTTTCATTAGTACATGACCCAAATACTTATTTAAAGCATCAATATATACCATGAAATGTTCCTCAATTGAGGGAAGCATGAGGACTAGAGTAGTGATAGTCTTATTGTTCAACTCCTTAAATCTCTATTTGTATTTAATAGTCTAGAAAAACATTCAATTCAGCCTATTTATTGGGTTAGAAAATCATGATAATTTTCTCACAAATCATCAATAATATCTAGCTAGTACAATGAAACTACATATCTCTATTACAGATGATGGTATGGGTTAATAATTATTTTCCATTATCTTAGAAGGTTCCAAAGATATCCATTTTCTAGTGAAAACATACTCTAATAATGACACTTCATTCATCCATAACTCACATTAATTGTACTTTGTATATTGCTTATCTTTTCGTAAAGTCATTATCATAATATTGAAACTATTATCATGATCCTCAATGATTTTAGAATATATCAAAATATCATCTATAAATTCTATGACAAATTTTTCTAGGTAATCTCTAAATACTCTATTCATTAAGTCCATAAATATTTTTGGGGAACTAGTGGGCCTGAAGGGCATCACTTTGAACTCATTATAACCATACATAGTTCAAAATGTATTTTTGGTAATATATTTCTTATTCACTACTAATTGGTGATATACTAACTGAAGTTACACCTTAGATAAATATTGGGCCCTATATAGTTGGTTAAACAAGTTTTTTATCAATGGCAGGGGATACTTGTTCTTTATTTTTATTTTTTTGACTTCACAATAATAAATATAGAGGTTCATTGACTCTTCCTTGTTCTTGATGATGAGGTTGGGTGCACCCCATGGTGAAACACTCAGGAATATAAAACCCTTTTCTATATTCTCTTATAATTGTTTTTTTAGTTATTCTAAGCCAATGATTGTCATTATATAAGGATTATTTGATATAGACAGATATCTAGGTATAAGATGGTTTGAGAACTAAACCTATCAGTCATGAGGATGAATAAGAAACTATTTGGGGAATAAATTAGTATAATACCCCACAATGGGAATGTATTCAATCACGAATCTCTCATTTTCCTAAATAATTTTAGAAATATATGATTTCTCATAAGTAAATAATATCCACTCTTGAGAAGATGATTCCAAGAGAAATTCATCATACTCCTTACACTTGTAAAAAATCTTAGGATGACTTGGGATGTAAAGGGTGACCTACCTCTCTAAAAAGTTGATGTTTCATTTATATAATGACAACTAATACCATTCTCAATATAGAATAAAACTCTAATAAACCATGTAAGATGAGATTTTCTAGAGGATTTGGTATACATAAATTAACTAGAGAGGGTTTATATAATTTTATTACAACTATTTATTAAATTTTTGTTTTCATAGATATATCAACCCACATGTTTTGAGGTGATTTTTGAATAGTTCTACTAAAATAAAAATATAATAAAGAATGCATATAACTAGAATCAGAATGTAAGTTTTCTATTCTTGAATTAATAACTAGAATTCCTATCAGAAAGTCAATTTCATGTTCCACCTTAGCATATGTGATAACATATTCCCTTACGTTCTCTTTTGTCCTTGTATATTATTATTATTTATTGTATCTTTCAACCCTTGTATTTGGTCATTAGATTTCATAATTACCATGCTCCTTAAAAATGAAACATTTTACCACAAGCTAAGTTTTCATCTGAACCTTCTTTTCTCAATTCTCATTAGTGGGATTATTCATTCCCCTTTGACATGGATTAGTCTAATTCCCCACTTTTCCACATTTTAAATATATCCCGGTTCCCTTCATATAATTTCATGGATGTTTCTTCCCATACTTTTGACACCTAGGATGTTGTGATTTCATCCCTCCATAAGATTTATCTATTGATACTCCTAAATAAAACATAATTTTACACTTTTTATCTCTATTATGATGATGCCATTAAGAGTTACTGATTTCCAACTCAACTTTGAGGGCACAATGGATAATCTATTCATATCTATCAAATTTGTGAATCATTAAATAATTTCATAGACTTAGCTTTAACCCACTAAATAAATGTCCCCCCTTACATTTGGTGTTTATGATAAATATGGAGGCATACCATGCAAGGCATGTGATGTTTACCTCATATTTCATGATAGGACCATATTAATTTTTCTTCAGTTAGAGGAAATACCTTTCCATTTCAAGACAAATAGTTTAGGTAAAATATTTACTAAAAAATATTTAATTTGATAATCCCATTCGATGGAATCTATATCCTTTTTGGACTTTGTGTTCTTCATTATCATCCACTACTAATCGGCTCCCCCCTCCATGCGATAAACGGTCAACACAAATTTCTTTTGTTCTAAGTATCAGAGGATAGAGAATATCTTTTTAATGGAGTTAATCCATTATTCTATGATTAGGGGATCAAAAGAACCACTAATGGTGGGAGGCATTTGTCTCAAAAAATAATCGACTGTAACTTTCTCATTATTAGGAGAAGGAGGTAATTTCACATGACTCAAGTTATTATTCATAAATTGAGTGAGTTGATCCAGCACTACCATGAATTTATCATTTCCTACTACCATAAGGTTAGTAATATCATTGGTTAAATCATCACATAACCTATCAGATTAGATGTTGTCATAGTTTCCACTATTTCACATAATTAACCAAAAAAATAAAATAAAAATGAGAATACATTAACTAATAAAAAGTTACAAGGGAAACATATAAACATAGGAGGAATAAATTATTAATAACAAGTATATCCTAACTTATGAGTCACTATGTTTCAATATAGGTTATCCATGGTAATTTTCCCATTAAATTTTCAAACATAAAATTCTAATCATGTCATTCATAATAGTTCATAAAGAGTTTTTGAATCCATCAAAGCATATCCCTAGGAGTTTCAAACCAGGGGTGAAACAAGTCCTCTTTATTATGAACTAGGTGAGAATCAATTCCAATAAAAATGCACCCTTTTTTGAGTTATCACCCCTAGGTACAACTATTCCAAATGTACATCCAATTGTAGTATCCATATGGTGATACAATTTCTTAAAAACCATACAATCTATACTTTACTAAAGTTATAGGATATTTTACTATACATATACGTATCCCTAGGGTTATCATTAATGTAATCTAGTCA
The DNA here is from genome assembly GCA_963277665.1 of Viscum album. NCBI lineage: Eukaryota > Viridiplantae > Streptophyta > Magnoliopsida > Santalales > Viscaceae > Viscum > Viscum album. Next base: position 599,771,172 of record OY728155.1, on the reverse strand, counting down.
TAATCCCCCAAAATAACTACATCATCCTCTAATACAAACTATATCGACCAAATCCTTTTGAAAGATATTATTATATGATTTTTAACATAAATATCAATTAATATAAAACAAGGATAAAAAATTCCTAGTTTCTTTAGAATAGTAGGTGCATGAAACATCAACATGAACATAAAGAATCAATATTTTAATCTCCATAATTAGATCCTAAATCCCTTTTATCTCAAAAAAATTCATGGGATAACCTGGGGAATACATAGACAAAATGGGTGATCTAAAAATCCCAATAAAGGAATAAACAAGATAAAGAAACATAACATGTAAGTCAAAGGTATAACATGATATCATAAAAGATAAGGTACATGAGTAATCATATGGGATAATAACATAAATAAAAAGATATAATAATATCATGGAAGTATAATAAATGTTTCAAAAATACAAAACATGTCATAAGTATAAATCGAGGCTAAATTTTAAGACAACATCACATGGTGGAAAGAGTCCTATAATTGATTAAATTTTATCCCTAATCCAATACATAACATATAATGAGAAAAAATATTTACCAAATAAATTGGAGCACTATCTGAGAACACCCATCATAACATGTTCATGATTATTTGTTCCACTAAATGAAATCAATCATAAGGAATAAACATAATAATTACCCATGGAAAGAAATGGGTTTCATAATCTTTCCTCATAAAAGAGATTTCTTAAAGAATATATTTGAGAAGTGATAATAAGGAATGTATTACCATATAAAATGAAGGTAGAGTAAGATAGATATATATGTTGGAGACATATATAAATATTTTAGAATTATTCTTCAACATTAAATATAGATAAAAAGCGATTTAGAGAGAGAATGGTCATAACCTAAAGAAAAATAGTGGTTTGGAGAGATCCCTTACCCCGAGTCTGACTCTTCACATACATTAATTATCTTAAATAATAAAAAAGTTATGCTAATTATTTAATTTATTAATAATATTTTCATGTTTATTATTCCTTTTTATTTATTACCATGTCATATTCAATGAATTAACCAATTAATTTCATGTCATACATTTTTACAATATTCAAATTTTATGACCAAAATTACTTAAGTGGGTTGTCAAAGGTCAATGATATCATTATTCCATCATCTCTAGAATAATAATCTTGAAATTATTATCATTTTTATATATGAATTATAATTTTAAAATCAATCATGAAATATATTTGTGAAAAATTAACTATATTATAGTAATGAAGACGGTAAGTCGTACATACACATGAGTAACATTTCCATTTTTCAACGATCATTATGGAAATTAGGTAAGTATTATTTTATCTTAAAATAATTATAATTATATCCTAAATATCATATTATTTCTTCAAATATACTTATATATACCATCCATGTGATTCAATAACGAAAAACAATTCACATCACTTCATGGAAGCGGTAATCAACAAGTACACACGAACGACAATATCAATTTTTAATGAATGGAACATAAGAAAAAATATGATATATTAAAATTAAATAATTATAAATCTATCATTAATATCATATATATACATTAAATTAATCATTAATCCATTCATGATATGCGGTGATGGAAATCAAATTACATCGGTTTGTGAGGTGGTAGTCCGTCGTACACATGAATGAAGGTTTTATTTCCCATTTGATGGAAGAGAGGGTGGATATAGTTTATTAAATTAACATAATAAAATATTTTTTTATATAAGATAATATTTTTTTATTTCATTATGGTTTAATTATATTTTAAGGATGTAAAATAATAAATAAATTGAAAACACACTGTTGAGAATTATACCTCTTCTTCAGACAACCTCTTTAGGTTTATAGTTACAACCTTCATTGGATGGTTTTATGATCAAATCAAGGACTCTTGGTCATGGGTAGGGATGTAACAAAGGGATTTGGGTAGGTATTTAATGAAAAACAGTCTCTTTAATTATGGATAATATAGGATACAAGATTTACTTTTATAATTAGGGGAGAGGACACACTTGGCATTTTTGAAAATAATAAAATATATAAATGTCTTATTCAGACGAAATTGATCCAAAATGGACCATTAAAAAAATACTAGATTAATTAGGGTATAAATATGGCCACAAAATATAAATTCTACAAGTTTTTATTTCATTTTAACCCTTATCTCAATAGTTTAACCCCCAATAAACTTGTTTTAAACTTAACCGTGGACATAGATTTTTACTATTCATTATGGCCAATAATTAAGTTGAACTTATTACCTAATATTAATTATTATAACTAAAAATATGGTATCCATTTTATCAAATTTAGTTAAAAAAATTTGTGTGATTTAAATTAAAATTAAACCCGTAAAACGTGATGAAAAATATTTTTTCAGAAAAAAGAATTTTTGAACCCAAAAAATATACTTATAAAAAAATAGGATATAAATGTGATTCAAATGAAATTAATTATATTATATAAAAATTAATAATACTTATTTTAATTTTAAATAAAATTCATATCATAGTGTGACTTATAAATTATTTTATTTAATGTAAAGAAATGATAGTTTTACAAAAAATAAGTATTTTCAATATTCACTGAGAAATCAATATTTTTAGAAAAATTACAAAATTTTATCCTAAGATAATTTGGAAATAATTATTTAAAAAATGATATGCTTTTTATAAAATTATTTTCCAAAATTTATATAAATTAATTATGTTATTTTCTCTCAAAAGAAATAAAAAACATTCTTCAAGAAAACATATTTTTAAAGCATGAAATGTCCTTACCTTAATCAATTGAGTGATTATTTTATAAAAAATTATCAATATATTTTTATTTCGTATGAAATTTATATAAATTTCATAATATGTTTAATCCTATTCATTCCCGACAATTTAACAGATGAGTTATAATGACTATAATTAAATAATAATATTTCATGATTCATTTAGGATCAGCATCGTGTGTTGTATATGCTATCAAACATAGTTTACTTTCAAAAATATTATGGTGTTAAATATTTTTTTATCAACCAATTATTATTTTTATTATTTTTTATTTAACATATATTATTTCATTATATACATTCACATGGATGGTTAATTTTAACCATCTTAAAACAAATAGAGAGCCAAGTAAACAAGGTATTATATAATAAACAGTCACACAAAAATATTTTTAAGTAATAAAAACCTAATGGTTTCCAAAAACTATCTAAAATAGATGTAATATATAAAATGTTAAAATCCAGAAATGTGGACACACGCATGAAAAAATAAGTAATTATGATGAGTGGGAAGTAGGTGATTATGCTTTCTATAAGTAAGGAATGATATTGAGAAGTATCATAGGATAGTTGTGTTTAAAGGTGTGGGGAGGTGAAAATAATTTATACAATGTATCTTCCTTTCATGTGATGGGTTAATTTTTTAGGGAAACAAAGTAATATGATCTCTAGGATCCAAGAAAATGGAAAGAACAACAAAAAAACTATTTTTTTTCAAGTTTGATTAAAAATAAGTAATGAATAACATTCCATTATTAGAGGGTTGATTCATATAATATAATTGAAGAATGAGGAATTAATGTTTAGCCTCTATGTGATATTTAATGCAACTGTGAGAAACGATCTCTTCTAGGGTTATTTTAAAATAACAGAATGTATTTTAGTAGTGCTTGTAAAAAAGTGATAATAAAAAATACCATTATCAATTCTTAGATAAAAATATATTTTTATCAATACAAATTTAAATATTTAGAAGAAATAAATTTAGCACTGATAAAGTATATATTTATCAATGCTAAATTAATCACTAATAAACGCTTTTTTATAAAAATTTAAATTTAAATTTAAATATTACAATAAATTAATAATTTTCAAAATAGGTACAGGATTGGGTAAGGAACTATCCCATTTTTTAATATAAATAAAAGGGTATAGAAATATGAGGTCATAAATTTCAATAGATACCCCTCATAAATAAAATAAAAACATAATCATTGTGCTAAAGACACCCATAAGCAAAAACTAAAAGTCAAAATCAACAACTCAATATTAACCACATGGACAACCACAACCACCTCTATGATGGGGGACTCGACCACCATGACCATATGGATGATGAACTCTTATTAATGTTTTATCATGTTATATAAAATTATTTTTATCATCCTCATCATATTCTCTTAAATTTTCAGCCACATTGTTTTAGCCACTTTCCATAACATAACTCCTCCTTTTACCAGATGATTTCCCATAAGATAACTTTAAATTAACACCTACCAAAATTAATACCTTAGAGGGGTAATCTAGTATGGAAAAGTATTTATAAATGAACACATATATTTTCACCCTATTGGAAAAGGATAAATATTATATGACAAGGAACCAACCTCCTTCTTATTGAGACATGAGGTCTCAAACTTAATAGAACACTTGGAGTCATCCTTTAATGTGACTAGAACTATATAAGAAGGATATTACTTATCTTTATAATTATAATATATTGACGTGTTGTAACCAAGTTAGTTTGTGTTGTATTTTTTGAAAATTTGGTTAAAATAGGTACATGAATTAAAAACCTAGGGATGCCAGGATTTTTGTTAAATATCTTAAAAATAGGTTCACAAGTAAGTGTTGATATAGAAAATGAAAATAAACTCATTCATATATCTATATATAAAGTATATGTATTTTATTATAAAGATAATTAATAGGGGTGATGTTCTTATATCTAGATCATTCATGATCCATTTTTTCTATTAGAAAATATATTTGGTGTCCAAGAGGTGGAGCTAGTTTAATTTTCATACATTGTGATGTTTCAGATATTGATGTTTATATGTTGTGTAACAATCAATATATGATGATTATTTATGTGAATTGAAATAATTGGATGTAATTCAATAGTTTTTCATGATAAATTTAATGTTTAGATTTTCCAAAAACTAAGAAAACAAAATCGATGAAGGTTATAAGTGGTGTTATTTTCTAGTTTTTGTTAATTTTTTGGGTGTGCAAATATAGATATTTTTGGAGACTTTTCATGGAAATTTGAAAGAACAAGAATTTCTCATGTTTAATGAATTATATTCTTTTTGTAGTCGAGTATGATTCCCATATATAATATTCATCAAATTCTAGTTTGTGTTTATGTTTGGGGACCATGAAGTGGAGTATGTGACTCGTGAAGTGAATTATGTGGTCGTGATGAAGAGATTTTTTCCACTTATAAAGTCAATACACAGTTATAAGGCAATGATTTTGGAATTACCAAGAATATAGTATGTAGTTATCCATGTTATTTCATTGAAGTGTGTTCCATTAAGGGACTCACTCGACTATGAAGTCGAGTACATAGTCAATTAGTGGAGTACGAGGACAACAATAGAGTACATTCTTGTAAGGGAGATAATTTGTAAGTGTTGTGAATGGTATTTTATAGTGTCAGAATGGTAATACCAAGTATTTGTGAGATTTTTGGAGGTATTTTTCTATGAATAATTCACTATACCATTCATTAAGGATGGATCATAAGTGAGAGAAGACCCAGATATCGGTGAAGGATAAATCATCTATGATGTAGGGTCCACATAGTGAGTACACAAGAACCCATTCCATGAAGATAGTTCTGTGAGGTATGGTACATAGTAGATGTGTCTTAAAGGTTAATTTTTTTATGAAAATTTTATGAGTGTAGCTCATTGAGGGAAATGTTCCAATGAGGAGTCTGTAAGGTTAGTTAATGGAGGAGGTATCTATGAAGTTAGTTTTTGAAGTCCGCATTACCCTGAGGTGGATTCATGAATGTCCCAGAATATGATTTATGAAGTAGAGATATGTTTAAAAAGTGCATGGGGAGATTTATAAAGTAGAGTTCATGGTACTTGGGGTGTAGTATGTGCTCTAAAAGGTGAGTATGTGGTGAATAGTGGTCCATAAGGTATCTTTCCATAAGGAATATTTGGGAAGTTAGTTTTTCAAGAAGATATCATATGGGTATTCTCAAGATCAAAGAGTGGATCTGGGGTTTTTCAGTGATCCATAAGAGGAGTAAGAGAGATATAAAGGGTTAAAGTTTATTTTTTTTTGTTTAGTTAAAGTATTGAAGGATTTATGGAAGAAAATATATTTTCCCTTGATTTATATAACTATGGAATATGATATAAGTAAACAAGAAAATTCTAGTGTATAATTATCCTCATACAAATAATTTTTTATAGTGTTATAATAGTTTAGAATACAAAGATCCAACTTTCAAATTATAGAGTTGATCTTATTTAGGATTGAGATGGAGCGCATGGTGGAAAAAATAACATATAATCAAAAAAGGATCCATGAGGAAAGAAAAGTATTATACTTGATAGAGGAAAAATATCACTTCTATTATCTATTAAAGAGACCCAAAAGTCTATAAATTGGGGAGGATCCTTAACCAAATTAGTGTGTGAGAGTGAAGAATAGGTAGTGAAATTTGGGTGAGGACTAATTGAATCCAAAATATTATAAAGCAAATGAGATGAGCACTAAGTGATCATGGTTGAAACAATATTAATATGTGACTATTGAAGCATATTTGATTCTAGTATGAATGATACATCATTGCTGTATGATCTTTGGACTATCCATTTATGGTAAACCAATTAAAATATATGAATTTTTTCTTACTTTACTTTCTGGTATATTTATCTTTGTTTTAGTGATTGTTCCATTGAGAGTGATAGTTTTAATATACTTGTATCTAATGTGGGAAAAGATCCTAATGTAATTTTAATATATTAAGGAGAAAAATTTAATTTTTCCGTCAACTTAATTCACCCCCTCTCCCAGAGGGGTATCAGGGTATAATAAGTGGTATCATAACTTAAAGGTTCTATATTGGTGTTAAAACTCAAAATCAATATAGGATTTGTTATGCTCATGGATTCAAGGTTGAAACCTCTAGTTTTCAGTCAAATGTTTTTTTATAGTTACCAGAAGGAGATGATTTTATTCCTACAAGACAATGGAAATGATGTTATGGAATACATTCTTTGTTATGTATATCTAACTAAGCACATTCAAATAATTATAAATAAAGATATAGAAAATATCTTGACAATATCATTATCTGATGAGGTTTATAGGAATACTACATGGTTTTCTACTACATTTGAAATATGGAAAATGTTGTAAATTATTTATGAAAAATCTATAGTGGAAAAGAAGGTTATGATTTCTACCCCTAGAGCAGTTTGAAAAGAAAGTCAGGATAATGAGCTTACTGAAAAATGTCTTATGACTAAAGGAAAGAACAATAATAAAAATAGGAACAAGGATCTTATGATGATGGACTCTCCAATTTAGGTAAACAATTCAAAACTTATATATAATTAAAATTCTATCCATATTATGGAATGTTTCATAAAATCAAAAAATTTAGATTCCGTAATATAATTTTGAAAGAATGAGGAAGAAACTGAAAGCACATCATGTTCTCAGTTTGGTGAATGTTCTTACAATAATCAATACAATATCCAATCATTGTCTGAAAAATTTTATAAACATGAGGTCACTCATTAAGTGGAATATTCTTTTATAAGGATTTTTATTTGGAAAAAAATTCTAAATGTAATGGATGTATCCTTATTCTTTGATGTAAATAATATGGGAGATAATATGAATGTGAAAAGTGAATTTGTTGAATAAAATTCACAAGAAATATGAGAACATATTTCCATATAAAAGGAACTGAAAGATAGTGTTATCCCACTCAAGGAACATTATAAAGAGAGGATAGAATATTGAATTGAATCTACCTCTAGTTTCAAGGATATGTCTTCCCAGCTGAATAAGAATGAGGAGAAGATTAAGGAACATGAGATAAAGATAAATTCCTTAAAAGGTAAATAGATTTAGTAACCCCCTTTATGAAAGTATCATAAAGTGGTGTGAACAAATTGAAGAATCATAAATATGTGAGTAATTAGAATATTCTTATTGAATTAAGAAATAAATGATATTATATAAAAGTAGCTACAGAGTGCTACTAGTTTGAAAGATGAGGGAACATGATGTGTGTATGTCTTGAATATCAAAATCCAAATATTGTAAGGAAAATTAATACATCTACTTATCAATAGAATAATGAAAATACATGGTATTAATTTAATGGAATATGTTTTATATTCTCTAATATTATTCATATGGAAAAATAGTGTTGTTGGGAGAATTCATGGAACATAAAAGAGGCCATAAGCAGGTCATCAAATCATGTGGATTATAAAAAAAGAGGTTATCCAAAAAAGAGACCTGTGAATCTGGAAAACAGGTTAACTACTCTAAATGAAAAACATAGAGCACAATGAACGGTGAAACCAGTTACTACTATGTTATACTCACAGAATACCTCCTAAAAATAAATAAGGAAAATATAGAAGAAAAATATAGATTTTTTTCTAGTTGTGAGTATGAAGGATAAACACCTGAAAAAATACTCACCATGGAAGAAAAAGGTTGAGTTTGATGCTATGGATATTAAAAGGGAAAGACATGAAGAATTTATTAGTGGTTTCTCATGTCATTCCATAATAAGATAAGTGAAGGTAGGAGAATGATCCCACCAGTGGAGGAATAATAATGAGAATAATACCAATTCTAATAGGTCCACACATGAAAAGTATATTGAGAATGTATAAAAACAATGAATAGCCATATGGTTGAATCAGTTTTAATTTTCAATAAAGATAGAATAATAAAAAATGAATAAATTTTATTTAATTTCAATTGTGAAGAATCTGAATCCCTGAAAGGATAATTTCAAATAATAAATCTGAAAAGAAACAAGTGGTACCTTACAAAAACCACCACGATGAATGATAAAAAGAGTATTGGAAGTCAAGGTTTGGTCTATCATGACTAACCACAATCCTATTCTTGATTATTATGGAGGTAACCCTCTCCCCATGTGTTTAATTTTTATAATATGTGTTGGAAGTGGTATAATATTAATGAGAATATGTGATCCATGGGGTGTATAAGAGTTAAAAAAAGAGATGTGTGATCTAGAATATATAACTGTTTTGGGAAATGAATGTATGTTTAAGAAGAAAACCGATCTGTTCAAATATAGGAGATGGAAATATTTTAATTCTTAATTTGTATCAGGAATTTTTAAAAGATGAATTGGTATCAATTAATAAAAAGTGGTTTTAATATTAAATATGACCCAATAAGTGGTTTTTAATAGCCACTTTGTTTTTTCATATCCAAATATGAAAGTCATATATTGAGAGGAATATGTTCAAATGATTAAGAGCCAAATATGAAGTAAAATTATATGAAATCCTTACAAAAAAATAGTGGTAACATAATAAATTTAGTACTGAACAATTCATTGAAATCATTTTCACAAGTGGTAAAAGACCATTGAAAGAGGGAGGATAAAATTTTATAATGAAGCATCAAATCTAATTCTTTCATGTTTATTAATTATTATCTAACAATGTTGTATCAATTGACTATTTTTATGATATCAAGAATTTGTTGGAATACAATGGTATTTTTATTAAGTGGGTCCTCATACTAAAAAATATTTCTAAATGTGGTGATAAGAGCTGAATAAATTCATTGGGAGTTAGTGTTGAGTTCTCAAATTAAATTCATCCTTATATAAAGAAGAGGAGTTTCCCTATAATGAATTTATATGTTCATCATGTGTTATCATGATTTCCTCAAAAAACAAGTGGCATTAATTGATCCTTTATATATGTGACGAGGAAGAATAAAAATTTCAAGCTACTATAATCTATGGAAGTGAGTGAGTGACATGGATAGATTTGTGATTCTTAACTTTGAATCTTGTTTCCTATATCGATTTTGAACTCTATAAGATTATATAATATATTTAAAACTTAAATGATAAGTGTCGAATTCACTAATTTAAAATTGGTTTCTTAAGAATAATTTAGCTATGATTTTATTAATAATATAAGGTATAAATAAATATGTTGTCCGGAGAACCAAAATATCTAGTGGTGGAAAAGTAGATAAATTATTCAAGTTCTGATGACATATAAAAATTGTCTAGAAATGTAGTGAAGTGAAATGGGAAGAGTGATTTAGTGAAATTCAATGCACAATATACTAGTGGTAACATTTATTTCCATAGAGAGTGATGAAATACATGCCTCCCAAAAAACAATGACTATATTGAGATCTCTTATTGAGGGGGAGTATAGTTGAGTGGAGTTTCTCAAGGTTTTTCTATGAGAAATGGGAATAATAATATCACCTTCTATAGATTGCTAAAGTAAGTGCCTTTAAAGTTGATTAGATATCAGTTTCAAGGAAATTAATGATAGGGTTATGGTAGAAATTGATTAATCCTTTAGGGGGTGATCTTGATGGTTAATTCTAGATACAGGGGACCCTTTTTATTTTATGGACAAAGGAGGAGTGATCTCATTGCACCAATAATACATACAATCTTCTAGTGTTTTTTAAATCCAAAGGTGGATTATAATTTATGGTAGTATATTCAAAAAAATAAAAGTGGGGATAATACTACAACTAATAGGTTTTGTGTTGGATTTGTTTGAAATGTGGATGAAATAGGTACATGTATTAAAAAACTAGTGATGTGAGGATGTTCATTAATGATATGAAAAAGAGGTCCACATGGAAATTATTGTGTATAAAATGAAAATAGAATCATTTATATATATATATATCAAGGAATAATTTTATGGTATGAGGAGCATTCATTGGGGAGTTTTTTGTATATATGGATCATTCTGGGTCTATTTGTTTAAAATTGAGAATCTGGTTGGTTTATAGGAGGTGGTGATGATTTAATTTTCAAACACTGTGATGTTCCTATTATTTATGTCTAGATGATGTGTTACACCCTCATTTTGATAATAAATGAAGTGCATTGAAATAACATGATGGAATTTGGAATTTTTAGGATAAATTAAAGGTTTATATATTCCAGAAACTAAGAGGCCAAAATTAAAGATAGTTGTAAATGGAAATTTTTTATGGGGATTACCACATTTTTGGGTGTGGAAATATAGGTTTTCTTGATAAGTTTCTTGGAAATTTTAAGGAAAATAAATGATATATATATATAGTTAATTTATATAGATGAGTGTGTGATCTGTATATGGAGTTCTTGGAAGTTTGGTTTGTGTTGATGTTAGGTAACCCTGAAGTGGAGTATGCGACCATAAGGCAGAGATTTGTGGCCACTCACAAAGTCAATACAAATTCATAAGGTGATGTTTTTGGAAGGACCATGAAGGAAGTATGTGTCTAGTGATGGGTGTTTTCATATATTTATTCCATGAAGGGGATCAATCAATCTGAAGTTTGAATAAACGGTTTAGAAATAGAGTACACAAATGATAGCGGAGTACTTGGTTGGAATGAAGTGATTTTATGAGTTTCTTAAGGGTATTTTATAGGGGAAAATAGTAATTCCAAATATCAGTGAGTTTATCAGAGGGATTTCCACTAACCCATTCATTGAGGATAGATCAAAAGTGAAAAAATATTGAGATATCGATGAAGGTGAAATAATCTATGATATAGGATTCATTAAGTGAGTACACAGAAACCTATTTTTCAAATTTAATTCCATGAGGTTGGGTATGCATTAGAGGAATTAATAAGTTCAAATTTTTACAATGATTTTGTGAGGTTGGTTCTGTGAGGGAAGTGGGTGGATGCATAAAAGGTTAGTTCATGGAGGATGAATCAGTGAAGTCAGTTCATGAAGCAATAATTTCAACAATATTGGCTCATGAAGGGGGTCTATGAAGGTTGTGTTCAAGGTGGAGTTACATGATACCAATTCATGGGGGGAACTTTGTGAAGTAGGTTTTGTGTTTCGTGAGGTATAGTACATGGTATGAAAATTGAGTAAGTTTTGAAGAGTGTTTCGTGAGGTTTCTTCACATAAGGTAGATTCAGGCATTTAGTTTCACACAAAGATCTCAGGTGTGTATTCTAAAGATCAAATCATATATATAGGGTTTTGAATGATCTAGAAGAAGAATTTTTGAGCCATAAAGGATTCCATTGACTTTCTTTGTTTGATTCATCAAACACAGTCTCGAATTATGATGAGAGAGTGACCCTTGATATATCTATTCATTGAAGAGGATAGAGGGGAAGAAGACAATTGTATTGTGGAATAATCATCATCTAAATAAGTTTTGTTGGTGGTATAATATAGTAGAATATACATACTCAACTTTCATATTATAAAGTTGATATTATCCAAGATTAAATAAGTAGAGCATAGTAGGAAAAAATAACAATGAATAATAAAATCATGATCCATGATGAAAGAAGATTCTCATTCTAGATGGAGAGACCCATGATATCCATTATCTATTTAAGAGGTCTACATGTTTACAAATAATGGAATATCCTTAAGTGAATTAGTGTGTGGGAGTGGAAAAGTAGCAGTGCGCATTGGTTGAGGAGTGTCAAACAAAAAAAATTAATGGTAGTAAGCCTAGAACATAATGACCGTGGACAAAAATATAATCCAATAAACTATTAAAACATAATATATTCTAATAATATCAACACATCTTCAGCATATGATCATTAGAAAAGCCCTTTTTTGAACATAGTAAAATCTATGTGCTCTGTTCTTTCTTTAATTTCCTTCATTTTTTATTTATTTTAGTGATTTCACCATTGAGAGTGATAGGTGGAATAGAGTTCCTACCAATGTGGGAAAAATATCCTAAATGAATTTTAATATATTAAAGATAAAATTTTGATTTTTCCATCACCCTGATTCACACTCCTTATCTGGGTGTCATGACGTGTAACATGAAACACTATAAGAAACATTATAAGATCTATTCTGTACTAAATCAATGCCTCTTTTTACCTTATACACTAAACCCTGGGATGAGTAGACCACTTTTTTTGTCCTTAACATAGAGTTAGAGGGATGATCTATCACCCTTTAAACACCATTTTCAAATGTTACCTAAGAGGTGATAGTAGACCACTTCTGAGATTCACCACTCTCCAAAATCTTTTGACCAACCTTATAAAGATAAAAAACTACCACATTTACTATTGTATACATTTTCATTCCCTAAAAAATGTTGTGATCACTACCACTACCCATATCTTTGTAAGATCCAACAACATTCCCAACAACATCAGATACCCTCAAATCTCTAGAAGAAAGAATCTTTTCTAGTGTTAAGACCTAATGAGTTCCAGTAATGACTGGATGTCCTCCATCATGACCAGTGGATATCTTTGATTTCAATTTTGATTAGGTACTAACAAGTTTTATCTTCCTTTAACTTTAGTAGTTTCCAATTTATGTTCCTTCAACAACTCTAAATCCACACCATCTTGAGAATCAATTTCATTATCAGAGTGATCATCAGATGAAAAATCAATAACCTCCAAATACTTTTAAACCTTGGAGGCTGAATCCCTAAAATAGATATATGCATGGTGTATATACCCATCCTACTTGGCCTACGATCTTGAATAAAGTTATTAATTCAAACCTGATGAGGAACCCTAAACACCAAGGTCCTACAGTTCTTGAGTGTTCTTAATTTTTTTTTGGATCAAAAGCCTAACTAGCATGCTAATAACCAATATATGCAACGACCAGTCTTGTCACGATTGTAGGAAACATTTTTTTTTCAATTTAGAACCTTTGTTTAATGATGGTAAACATTTACTATGACCTAATAAAGGTCCCAAGAGCATCTGGGGATTGTTAGGTGCCCAAGTTTCTAGAAAATGGACTAAATAACTGGTTATCATGTTTAGTTTAAACCGTGTGACCTAGTCCACATGATTTTTCTGAACTGTGTAGTTACAGATAAGGGAATCTATAGACCACACATTTTTTCTAAAACCATGCAAGCCAAGGTTCACAGTCGTATATAACTATTGTGTTTTGGGACAGTGGGATTTTTCATGGTTGGAACATGGTTTGGGAAGCCATTCATCTTAACTATGAATGGTAATTCTATAAGAAGTTATATTAGTGTAATTTGCACATGATTTGTTCAAACTGTGAGAATAGACCATGCACCACTAATTTTGGGGTGAAATGTCATTTTCCCCCTCTTTTAACTTAAAAACCATTTCCCCTTTTCTTTATTATTCCTCTAGTGGTTGGGTAGCTTTTTTTTCTCATAAATTCAAAAATATCTCAAGGTAGGCTTTGAGACAACTCTCTGATCCGGTGTCCATTTCTTGATCCTTCAGAAGAATTGGATTCATCCCGGCAAGCTCCCCTTATCTCTTAATTACTGTCTAAGTTTATCTTACCATCCATTTTTCTATTTAGGTGCAGGCTCATTTACCCCATTTTCAAGGAATTAGGCCATTTCTCATATCACTTTCAACCTACTTTGAATATGATGTCGATATCAATATAGGAATCTTTTACGGCCTTGAGGTACGTGGTCACATTGTCTTACATTTATGTTTTGATGTTTTGTAATTATTATGTTTTGTTTCATGCTATATCTTTCTAAGAATCCCAATTATATTTATTTATTCACGTCTAATTGACCGCAATACCATATTTTGAACTTATTTATTATTAATTGGTATCTTAGAAGTGTTACATACCTTATATAGTCACCCCATGGGTGTGCCAAGTGAAATTGTCTATTTTTGGTCAATTCTTCAATGTTCTCGGAACTCCTTTTTCTTTCTGAATTAGCCTTTAATTGAAATTTCCCCTAAAGCATGGGTTTCAAATGGAATCCAAGGAAACTATTAGGTGTTGGTCCCTATTATGTTTGGAATTTCCCAAGTAGGCAATTAACCTTTCATCCACGACACCTTCTAAGTGACCCTCTGATCTTATAAATGGTTTTTCCAGGTTTTGGTAAATTTAATGGGTTAAATGGAATTGATCGGATGGGTTAGATTACGTGAGATGGTATGATCTTCCTTGGATAAAATGAATCAATTTATTTTAGTTAATGAATTCCAAGGTGGGTAAGGCCATTCCCTTTTCTTTTTTCTTAATTAAATGATTATTATAAAATATAATGCCTTGAATTGATTTAAACTTAACTAATGGTCATATGAGAGGTATTGCCTCATGTGTTATTTTATAAATATAATTGTGATTTATTTATATAAAAAGGTCTTGGTAAATAAGTTTAATGAGAGGTATTTTCTTAGTCCTTATATTATAAATTATATGCATTTATATAGGTTGTGTATAATGGTAAGGGGTATCAAGAATGGTAGCTAATCACACTCCCTTACATCATGTTTTGAGTATGGAATCTCATTTTGGAACTAATGATGTTCTTTTCTGGAACTGGAGTTTGGTTTGTGTTTTTTTTCAATCCTCACATAGATGATTTGGGAGTTTTCAAGGAAAGGGATCCTATAGTACAAGATGAAAATAGTATTGAAGGTGACATCGTTTCCCTGTGTTTTCCAAATATTTGGGGTCCAAAATTTGGAGGATGGATTTTAAAGAGAAAATTGGTTTTTCTTGAAGGCCTTATGAAAATATGTAAAAGGCATGAGTTTCAAAAATGTGGGATTTGTGAGTTATGTTTCATGAAGGATTAAATAATTCTAATAGTGTGCCCTGTGATTATGACATGCATCGTGAACGGAGACGATATTCTTTGTGATTATGAGAATTGGATCTTTGCAGTCATTGAAGGAAATATTTGCGATGAATATGAGCTTCATGAAGGGTTTTAATGAAAATCTTCAAAATTCTGATGAGCATTGTGAAAGGAAAATTTCCATGGTGCTTCGTGAAAGGAGGTACACCGCAACTATGTTTTTTATGGTTTTGGAAAATGTTTTGGAGGTGGTGGAGCTTCATGAATGGACATGACTATAAATATGAGGCTACACCCACATCATTCAGATGATTTTTTCAAGGATAATCTGGAAATGCACTGATTTCATGGAGGCAATGGATCTTCTCGAGTTTGGTTTTTTCTACAATCTTGAGCATCGTAAAAAGAATAAGTTTTGAATGATGTTTGATGATTTTTTAAAGGGTACTTTGCAATGATGGGGTATTCCATGTTGACTCAGTGAGATTTGTGAAGAAATTTAGTTCCATGAAGGCAAGTGAGCCTTGCGAATACAATTAGTCCCAAGATGGAAAGTGAGCTTCGCAAAGGCAATTTGTTCCGTGAAGGCAGGGGTGATTCTCTAAGGAGTGTGCTCTATGAAGGAGATATAAAAAAGGCACTATTGATTATCAAAGTTAAGTGGATATGGATTTTGGAGTGAATCAACTCTGTTTTGTGGTGCATGTAGAGTCTCATGCAAGACAGAGATAAAGACTTCAATTCTAATCTAATGAAGAGACCTTCAAGTGAATAAATTGAGTAATACTTCTAACAAGGTAGTGAGCTAGGGGGAGTCAACAGATTTCTTCCTAGGGATGTAGTGAGATATCCTTGAATTCTTATAAATGTAGTGTTCTTGTTACAAAGTGACTATGTCTGAACTCTTTTGCTCCAAAAATAGTAAAGATTAGTGGACTTTGGTACGATAAAAAATTGTCGGCGTTTTCTCCTTGGACTAGACCTTAGTGGTGAACCAAGTAAAATTGATGTGTCATTTAATTGTTTTATTTATGCACATTCTCATCAAATAGGTTTAATAGGTTCCTACCAATTTGGCAACAAGATCTGTCTGTTTAAAAGAAAAAGTGGACACCCTAATTCACCCCTCCCCTATCAGGGTGTTCTGGGGTCCTGTAAGTAGTATTAGAGGGTAATGGTTTTGAGTGTTAAATCTATCCTTCTTTTCTGTAATGGATAAAACAATGAACTTCAGGGTAGTATGACTCTTTGATGTAAGAAAATTTTAGATCTTGAAGAATAGGAAGATATCTCATCTAAGATCTCTTGGAATGGAAGTCCTTTTTTCTAATCCAAAAGGAATATAGGTAACTAATCCTACATGGATGTATATGACTGATTCAGATAGAAAAATTCTTGATGTATATGCTAAAGTGTATAATTCCATCAATACTACTCTTTTTGATCAGATCTATCTGAAGGTGATGAGTTGCACCTCAGAAAAGTCTATGTGGGAAAAACTCAAAAATATTTATGATGGAGAGAGTAAAGTAAAGGAGTCTAAAGTCCATGTTTTGCACAAAAGGTTTGATGATCTAAAGATTCATCCTAATGAAAATTAATATTCCTTCTTCAATCAAATTACTAATATTATAGGGGAAATTCGTGGAATTGGAGAATATATCAATGACATAGACATTGTGAAGAATATTTTGAGAAGGATTCCACCTCTCTATAATCCAAAAGTTTCATCCCTTGAGGAAAGGTAGTCGACTAAACTTTCTCTGGATGATCTTCTAAGTAGTCTAGTAACCTATGAAATGAGAGTTAATCTAGATGATGCGATGAAATGTGTCTGCAAGGAAATGGCATTCAAAGCCAGGAAAAAATATGAGATTTTAGGAGATAGTGTTAATAAAGAAAATGTGGAAGGAAAATTCCTTTCCCTCTTTTTTAAGAAATTCAAGAGAGGAAAAGGGTGATTCTATGGAAAGATTCCTATGGATTGTTTTCTATGTGGTATAGTTGGGCACATTTCTTCTCAGTGCTCAATAAAGTTTGGTACAAATTAAGGTGAATATGGAAACTCATAGAATCCTTTGAAAAGGTTTTACCAAAAGGAAAACTTCAAATCTGGAAAGAAACTACCTATTTTTTTCTGTGAGGAATATAATAATTATAATGAATTATTTGATGAAGAATAACCAAAATTTAAATCTGGAAACCAAGAATCTATGATGGATACTATTGAGAAGTCAAAACCATTAAAAGATAAATCTAGAGATCATCAGTGTAGTGCTTATGATGATATAAAGTTACAACTTAAGGATGTTGTTAGTAAGATTGATAATCAATGTAACAGATGAAAAAAATTGAGAGAAGTTGTGGAAGAATCTTCTGAATATGTTAATCAACTTGAAGATAAAATCGAACAACTTGAAGAATTAGTAAAATTATAGTCAACAATAATTGAAAGCATAGAATATGTAGTGGAACTAAAGTTGAGAATTAAAGAACAAGAAAAGGTCATGAGTGACCTCACCTCCAGACTGGAAGAGAAGTCTAGGACTGTTGAGGGTATTGAATAAGAATTTGTTACTCTTAGGAGTAAACATGAAAGTGAATTAATTTCAAAATAAACAAAGGAAAAAAATGCAATTTGTAAGGTTCTCATATGATGATCCACTAGAGAGAGAAAAATGTGGTTCTGATGGAGTTAAAAATATTTTGAATGATCAAAGACCTACATGCATAGGAAATATTGGAATCAGTTGTGATGGTGAAACATCAAATGCTACAAATAAAATGGGATAGAATAAAGGTAATATGAAAGTTTGACATGTTGAACAGTCACCTGAAGTGCTAAAAAAGAAACCCTCAATTCAAACTGAAATAAGAACTGAAAACTATCTTATGGTATATAGAAATTATTGGAATCCAAACTATTTTCCTAAGGAAGTAGACATGAGGAGGAATGGTAATGAGAATACATTTCCACTTATGTAGTGTCAATTCCATGGATATCTAGGCCATACCATGTCATATTGTGAAGAGGAAAGGAGTTATTTGAATAGGGAAGATATAAGGGTTCAACAAAGGAGAACAAATTCATATCCTACATATTATAGAAGAAATAATTTCTCTGGATATTGTTTTCATTATTATAACTTTATCCATAAAGATGTGCATTGCAGGTATAGAATTCCAGGAGAAATTTATACAAAACTCAAAGACATGTTAATATTTTCCAATCAGATGGTGTTTCAATTATAAAATGGTTTTATACTTTGGAGGAAGAGTATGAATATGAAGAACCCGTGAACTAGGAAAAGATATCTGAAATTTCGTCCTTATCCTCCACTCAATCTAATATTTCATACAAGGAGAAGAGGAAAAATGAAAAATCCCACCTTGTAGAAGTATCTCTCAAAGATAAAAAGAATAGTAGCACTTAGATTCTTGATAGTGGGTGCTCATCCCATATGATGGGAAATTAAGGCCTATTAATGAATGTTAAGAAAAAGGTTAATGGAATAATAAGGTTTGGTAATGATGGTCCTTTGAAGATAAAAGGTAGTGGAAGTACTATGCTAGCTAATGGAGAGCTCAAGAAAACTGATGTTCTTTATGTGGATGGTATGTGTCACAATCTCCTCAGTGTGAGTCAACTCTATGAATTTAGGATTATAGTGACATTTAATCAAAAGGGGTGAACCATAAAAGGGAATATAGGGAATTCTCTAATGAATGGTTGTATAACAGATGGCAACTTATACCAGGTTGATAGCAGAGAGTATATTCTCTACCTAACTATTAAAGAAGAAAATGAATTTTGACATTAGAGTCTAGGACACATTTATCAACCGGACAAGGAAAATTTATCTAAACTGAATATAGTCATGGATATTCCCAATCTGGATCATGAACAAGAAGATTATTATAATTACTACATACGAGTAAAGTTGTTTTGTAGTTCATATCGGCCAAAGAAGAAAAGAGTATTTAATCTTATTTCATTTACACAGACGTATGTGGCCCGATAAATGTTGATAAATTAATAGAAAAAGGTACCTTTTTCTTTTTATTGATGACTATAGTATAATGTATTGTGTGATGGTTATACATAGGAAATGTAAAGTGCTTGATTCCATGAAAAAATATCACTGAATCACTGAGAATGATACTGGATGGACAATCAAAGTTATGTGGTCTGAAAATGGAGGGGAATACACATCCATTGAGTTTGAAAATTACCTAGAGAATCATGGAATACAACATGAGGTGGGTGCTATGAAAACCCCACAAAAAAATGGAGTTGTTGAGTGTAGGAATTGATAGGTGAACAATATGTCCATAACAATGCTGATTGAGAGTCATATCCCTCGATATTATTAGAAAGAGGTTGTTCAAGCAGCAATGTATATTCAAAATTGAACAGGGATTTATATGGGTGAAACCAAGACACTATATGAGTTATTTCATGGAAGTAAGTCCCCTTTGAAGTATTTTCATGTTTTAAAATGTAAATTTTTTATCAAAAAAAAAGAAGGAAATCAAGGGAAGTATGGTGATGTGCAAGATGAAGGTATATTCCTCAGATATGTAATCAATATAAAATCCTACAAATGATTCAATAAGAATCTTGGAAAAATTGTGGAATGCAGTGATGTAAATATCATTGAAGATAAAACAAAAAATTCCTCAAGGAATTCTTATACTGATGTGAGAGTATATAAGGAAGAATGTGAACATGGAACAGATCCAAATACAGAAGTAGAGGAAAGAATACAACACTCTCAGGATTCACATCATGATGTTGACTATGAAAACGAATTAGAATAAGAAACCATGGTTGGAGATAATTCTAATGAATCTCACAGGATAAATTGAATAGTATAAATTGATCAATACATCATCAACGGGGATTGGACTTCACCCACACAAACAAGGAGAATGAGAAATAATGAACAATATAAATTCCTTTCAGTTTTGGAACCATCGTCATTTGAATAAGATGCAAAGGTCGAATCATGGGTTATAGCTGTGAATGAAGAGTTGGACTAGATCGACAAGAACCAAACAAGGGATCTAGTCAAGAGACCCGAAGGTCACAATGTGATTAGAACGAAGTGGATTTTTAAGAGCAAATACAATGATCATGGTAATGTGATCATAAATAAGGCATGTTTGTTATGTAAAGTATATTCATAGATTTAATGTGTGGATATTTAAGATACATTTTCTCTTATGGATAGACTGGGGTCAATTAGACTTTTTCACTTTATAGTAATTCAAATAGGATACAAAGTGTATCAAATGGATGTCAAGACTACTTTCATAAATTATGTTCTTCAAGAAGAAATTTATATAGAATAACTAGTGGGTTTTCTTCTTGGAAATGATGAAATAAAGGTCTACATACTAAAGAAATCTCTATATGGATTGAAGCAGGCACCAAAGGAATGGTACTCTTGGATGGATCCTTATCTGAAAAAGATTGAGTTCAAAATAGGAGGAGTGGATCACAATCCCTATGTGATTAATTCTCATAAAGATCAGTTCATGGTACTAGTGTACATTGATGATATTATTTTAGGTGGATGCAGACATGGATTAGTGGATGAATTTTCCAATAACATGAAATAAAAATTTAAAATTTCCATGATTGGTGAACTCACATATTTCTTAGAGTTTCAATTGATTTAAAGGAAATAACTGACTTTTATCTCTCAGGAAAATTTCTCAAGTTAATTTTTGAAGAAATTAAATATGCATGACCCCAAACCAATTTCGACTTGGATTGTGGTTGGAACTAAACTGGGAATGCATGATAATGGGACATCTGTTTATCCCATAATGTATAGGAGAATCATTAGAAGCTTGTCGTACTAAACAACGACACATATAGATATTGTCTTTGCAGCATGCTTAGCAGCCCTCATGAGGTACATTCAAGGTACTCGCAATTATGGATTATACTTTGCTGCAGGAAGAGATAGAGTACTATCCACATTTTATGATACTGACTGGGATGGAGATATTGTTTATAGAAATTACACAAGTGTTGTTACATTCTTTATTGGAAAGAAATGTGTGGGATGGTTGAGTACGAAATAAGAAATTACATCACTTAGTACTGTTGAAGCTAAGTATATCTTTTCTACAAAGGCTTGCACTCTGCTATTATGGATTATGAAACAAATGACAAATATTGGAGATGAGGTGAAACAACCAATAGTGATTTACTATGATAAAAATAGTGAAATTGATCTTATGAAGAATCATGTTCAACATTCTCATATGAAACACATTGAAATCAGATATCACTTCATCAAGGAAAAAGATGAACAAAGAATGATTAAATTGGATCATATTGGCACTAATGATCAAGTGGATGACATACTGACCAAGACATTGTCATCATATGTTTTCGAGAATACTGGTTGATCCTCGGTGTTCAACTACCTCCCAATGCATGAAAAGGTTATGAACTTCCCCTCTCCCCAGTCAAATTAATTATTCAAATCTATTTGATAATGTAATAAAGGTTTATGTGGGAGATACGATCCATACAGAGTATGTTTTGAGTTTTACAAGTCAAAATTAGTCTCTTTGGGTTTATTTCAAATGGGGGAGAATGGATATATTCAATAGTTCAACGGTATAAAGGAGGAGAATGGAGAATGGTGAAATTTGATGAGTTGGAAATACGAGAGTTCAGTCTTATGAGGAAATAGTTCAGGGAATGTAATGATTCTATGACACATTCAGAGAACATCTTGGACATATCTAATAATTAAAAAAAATGAGAAACCAATTCATGATTCCCTTATTATTTTCTACAATGAGAAATTCTCATGTAGACATAGAGTGTTGGATGAGTAGTTTCTTTTATATCTAGTTTCGATAGTGTCTGGTGCTCTATTGAATTTATCTGCAGATTTCCAACAAACCCAGAGGGGGATATTGTTGGAACTAAGGATATTATTTTTTAAAAATAGATTTTGATTTTTGTTTGTTTTCAATCCTCATAGGGAGAATCTAGGAGTTTACAAGTAAATGGATCCTATAGTTCAAGCTGACAACAATATTGAAGGTGAAATCATTTACCAGTGTTTTCAAAAATATTTGGGGTCCAAAATTTGAAGGATAGTTTTCAAAATGAAATGTATTTTTTCTTGAAGGACTTATGAAAATATGGAAAATTCATGAGTTTCAAAAATATGGGATTAATGAGTTTTGTTTCACAAAGGATTTAATAATTCTGATGGTGTTCTCCACGATTACGACTGGCATCACAAATGGAGAAGGTGTTCTCTGCGATTATGAGAATTGGAGCTTCACGGTCATTGATGGAAATATCTACAATGAAGACGAGTGTCATGAAGGGTTTTGCAGGAAAGATCCAAGATTCTAATGAGCATTGTGAAAGAAAAAATTATATAGTGCTTCAAGAAATGAGGTTCACTATGAAGACGATTTTAACGGTTCCAGAAAATGCACTGAAGGTGGTGGAGCTTCCCAAACGACTGATCCTATAAATATGAGGCTACCTACACTTCATTCAGATGATATTTTCAAGAATAATCCAGAAAATCTCTAGTTTCATAAAGGGAAGGGAGATTATCTAATCTAGATTTCCCTAAGAGCTTGAGCATCACGAAAATACTATAAGTCTTGATTGATGTTCAATGATTTTTTTAAAGGGTACTTTGAAATGATGGAGTTTTCTATGTTGAATCAGTGATATTTGTGAAGAGAGTTAGATCCATTAAGGCAAGTGAGCTTCACAAATACAGTTAGTTCCATGAAGTAAAGTGAGCTTCATGAAGGTAGTTTGTTCCGTGAAGGCAGGAGTGCTTCACGAAGGAGTGTGCTTCACGAAGGAGCTTCTTAAAAGTAAATATTGAATATTAAGTTTAAGTGGATAGGGATTTCCAAGTTCATCAACTCATATTTGTGGTGTAAGAAGAGTCTCGTGCTAGATATAGAAAAATACTTCAATGCCAATCTTTTGAAGAAACCTTCAAGTTGATAAATTGTGTAAGACTTCTCCCAAGGCAGTGGGAAAGGGGGAGTCGATGGAAGTGTTCTAAGGGATGCAGTGAGATATCCCTGAATTCTTATAAAGGAAGTGTACCTGACACAAAGTGACTATGTCTTAACTCCTGTACTCCACAACTAGTGAAGATTATTGGAATTTAGTACGACCAAAAACTTTTCAGCGTATGCTCCTTGGACTATCCCTTAGTGGTGAACCAAGTAAAATTATTGTGTCATATGATTGTTTTTTTGAACATTCTCAACTAATAGGTTTAACATTTTCCTACTACTGTGGGAACAAGATCCATCAGTTTAAAATAAAAATATGACACCATGATTCACTCCTCCCCTCTCAGGGTGTTCTTGGGTCCTACATCTCACACCAGTGATACTATATGGACATCGGGCTAAGGCACCACATTACATGATTAAAGGGTTTCAATGGTGGATCACTCGCCATCTTGAGTGTTGTAGTATGATGTCCCTCACACTATTGGGATATAAGGAATGTAACCTATTGCATGTGACACCGGCTCATTAGACTGGTCATGGATGTATGAATTACGCCTCGGTTCATCCATCACTAGTGTTCCAGGTATATGTCCTCTTACATCCACCCATAATTTATCATATAGGTGGATATAATATACAATTAAACTATATATTATTAATATTAAATATATATATATATTGATGTTTTAGAAATTACTTCTAGAAATGATCTGAAGTAGGTAGATCCATCAGGTGTCCCTTAGCAACCTGAGCAGTCTGGTTATTTATTTTTAAATTAATTTACTTATTTTGTTATACCTACACACTGTTTAGTTATGAAAACTTCTTAGATTACTCATAGATATCATTGGTGGTGGCCTACATAGATTTTTATCTCACTTCCTACTTGGGATTACCTTGGTAATCGAGAAGACAATTTGACTGCAAGTGTTGGTAAAGGAAAGGGCTCTACTTCATGTTGTTGATATGAAAATTTATAGCTAGATCTTAGGAGAAGAGGATCGAGCATGCGCTTAAGATGTTTGTGGATCGGTTTTTTTTTGTACTTTTTTTATAGAAATGTTGTATGCGTGTTCCCATGTTCCCCTTTTTTTATATCAGCATGCCATTCATCATGTAATGATACTACCCTAAAGGAATTGTATTATATTAGTAGCTGTTTATTTTCTTATTCTTCCACAATTTATTGATTATCTCTGTTTATTTATGTTTATACTATTATTAATTATTGGTTGTATATGATGTGTTACTCTGAAATTAGGGTATATTCTCCCCACAATACCACCTTTACACCCTTACTGCTAGTCAGTAGCCTCTGATGTATAGGGAGGCACGATTGAGACCATGTGACCCACCATCTTGGGGAATGAGTTCAGTGGATCCTGGGATAGGATGTTACAAAGTGGTATTTGAGTGGTTCCTTTATTGATTTTCTAGTTGGATAAAATAGATTAGAGATTAGAAATGCTTGGAACTTGGTAATAATCCATTCTTGGACATAACGGACCCATGTTTGGGGTAAAGTATAGGTTTCCTAAATTATAATTGTTTTTCTAATTTTTCCTATTACTGTTGATATAATTTCACCATTGGGTGACATACTTGATTTATGATGTTATCAATTTTTGTATGATTGAGAATTATGATTTTTTTATTAGGTCTAATGAAATGGGGCATTTTCATTAGATCATGTAGCATACTAAGCACATTATGGCTAATAGGACATGAATTTTTCCATTCCACATTTATTTTCATTGTGAAATTTTCTATTTAATATTGATTGTGACTTTAATATGTATTAAATTGTGTTGAAACTTACTCTAGGGATTGTAAAACATAATTGATACTTAATGTTCCTTCCTTAACCTAATAATTTTTTCCTAAATTAGTTAAATAAGACTTCTTAAGAATTCAATTATGGCATGTTGATATATAGACATTGGGTCACATGAGTTGGAACTTTTTATAGAGTGGGTTGAATGGATATCATATTTTAGTTCATAAGTAGTATGAGCACTTTTGGATTGGAAGTGTTATACCATCTGATTCAACCATTTTAAGTAATTTTATAGAATTGATCGAGAACAATTTAAATTTGGAAATTACTTATAATGTAAAAAAACATCCTATATATATATATTTATATATATATGACACAAAGACTTAGAATAAAACTTGGACTTAGTAGTGGGTAGTGGGGTATCTCTTGTGTTCTTATGGCATGTTCTGGTCTCTTTATATTATCTAGTCCTGGATTTTGAAGTAAGCAGAGAGGCATGATCGTTCTTATAGGAAGGTTTTACTCCTATCCAAGTTTCTTAAATGCAATCTTCTCAATTTCTTAAATATATTCTGAGGCATGTGGTTGGAATTATAGTATCATGTTTCCATGATGTCCTCTAGTCACATGCCCTAAAGGCAGTGAAGACCATGTCCCTAAGGTGGCGGTCTGTGAGCCTCCATTGATTCCTCCTATAGATACACCTTTGGTTCCTCTTCCAATTATAGATATGGGAATTGATTCCCAGTTCTGATAGGGTTTTCTACATATAATTCATTATATCCATGGTGTAATTCGGCCTACCCCAATAATGGAATAGTTAGATCACAAGTTTCAACAACAACATCCTCCCACATTTTCTGATGATGGATAACCTCACACTATGGAATCTTGGATCGAAGAAATTATATATATATTCAATAATCTTTAGACGCCTACAAAGGAGAGGTTCAAACTACCGACTTAAGTGATGGTGGTATATCATCAACTAGGAAGATAGAAATTGTGATATAGTCTGGTCTAACTTCTAGATTAACTTCTATGACTATATCTCCCCCCGGACTCTTAGGGATGACAGAGAGAATTAATGAACCTACACCAAGGGAGTATGTCTGTTATGGAATAGTCAACCCATTTCATAGAGCTACATAGATTCTATCCTACTATAACTACAAATGATCTTATGACCACTAGGTGATTCTAGGATGGGTTGGTTTATACCATCTGTTCATAGGTCAATGTGTTCAAGATAATGACTATTTTTGAAATTTTCAACCAAGACCTTATTACAGAGAAGAATCAGAGTGGTGATGATGGTGTGAGTTGGGGTGTTTCATCACCTAAAGCTAGAAGTGGTTCATCTTATAGATGCAAGCATCGCTTCAAGGTTACTCATGGGGGTAGTAGCATCCAGGATCCTCACGTTGACAGCTTCTTGATCTGTCACTAGTGTTGGAAGTATGGGACACATTAATCGTTAGTGCTGGTGGGATCCATTGAAGTGCATAGGGTGTAGAAGGACGGGATATCTCCAACGTTTTTGTAGGAATTTTCTGAAAATGACTAGTGAGTGGGGATCTGTACCTACTCCTCAGTCAGAAGAGGGGTCGGTAGGATCACAAAAGGTAGACACCTAGAATACCACCAACCGATGAGTCTGAGGTGGTGGTCAAGTAAGAGGCAATCAGACTTATAATTCTGAGTGTAAGGAGAGAGGGATTGCTCAAGGAATTCATGAAGTGGCTCATGTATGTGGTACAAACTAGTTACATGTAGTCCATCCTATGCTGTAAGAGTAGAGCACTGGACCTTCTACTGTATAAGGTACTATTCTAGTAGCCTCCACTCTAGTGTCTACTTTATTTGACACAATTACTTCTCACTCTTTTATATCTGAGGAAATCACTGAGAGTTTGGGACATTATATTGAGAACTTATATGTTGTTATGATACTAGAAACACCATTAGGTATCCGATTAGAGGGAGTTTTCCATTGTAATTATTTCCCCCTTGAGATAGGTGGCTCCCTTTTTTATGGAATCATTACATCCTCAACATGATGAAATTATATGTAATCATTGGGATGGACTATTTAGTTCCCTATTGAGTCTATATTGAATGATATCATCATAAGGTGACATTTACATCACCAGAGGGAGAATGGGATGTCAATGAAACACGAGCAGGACCCAAGAAATAGAGGCTGGGCAGTGTTATAGCTCAGATCTCTTAACTTTTCCTCACTTTTTAAGGGTTATGACCTACTATTTTTCCTCTTGTAGTGGAACATTTCAGATATTTTTTCCCAAATAATTATATGGCATACCTTTGCTATGAAAGGTAGAGTTTACTATTGAGATTAAACAAGGAGTAACACTAGTGGTCATTCTTCCTTATAGGGTGTCACCTAAGGAGCTTCTGGAGATCAAGAAGAAATTGGAGGATCTGGAGGATAACATTTTTATACACCCCATCACATCTCTTTAGGGTTCACCAGTTCTTTTTTACAATAAGTAAGATGTTACCCTTAGGATCTGCATGAATTACCATTGTTTGAACTAGTTCATAGTAATGAATAGGTATCCATATCCTAGAATAGATGACCTCTTTGATCAGAAATGATGATATAAAGTGTTTTTAATGATAGATTTGACCTTAGGTTGTCATAATACACATATCTGAACTTCATACATACCTCACACATCTTTCAAGAGTATGTATAGTCTATATGCATACCTGGTTATGTCGTTCTGACTCACAAATGAACCTGTAGTTTTTTGTGAATCTTATGAATCACGTTTTCCAAATGTATCTAAATTATTTTGTGGTAGACCTTGTTGATGACATATTAGTATATTCAAAGTCCATAAATGACCATAAAAACCCTCTTGAGATCATTATGAATACACTTATAGAGAATCAGATCTATACTAAGCTCAATAAATACCACTTTTGAATCGATAAAGTCTAATTACTAGGCCATATCATCTCGGAGTAATGAGTTTTAGTTTCCTAGGAGAATCCGATGAATGTACTTGAAATTTGGAGTTTTTTTAGGGCTATCCAGATATTATAGATGCTTAATCTAGGATTTCTCACACCTTGCAACACCACTCATGGGCTTGAAAAATAAGGGTTAAAATTAGTATGGTCATAATATTTTAAAGCATCCTTTTAGGAGTTGAATGGTCATTTGACTTTAGTACTGATTCTAATACTGTGAGAGCCCAGAAGAAGATATATTGTATAGTATGACCACCAGTTATCGGTCTTAGAGATGTTATGGTATAGGATGATTGATTCATCACGTATAGGTCTCATCTGTTAAGTCCACACGAGTGGAATTACCTGACACACAATCTCGAGCTTGCTACTATAGTTCATGCCTAGGATATTAGAGACACTATCTACTTAGAGAGTGTTTTGTGGTATTCACATATCACAAAATCTTCAAGTAAATTAGTGAAATTTGAGACATCATCCTCAGACAGCACAAGTGGGTTGAGTACCTATAGTCGTTTGATTTCAAACTTTCCTATATGCCTGGAAAGGGGGATTCATTAGTCAATTATCTAAGAATAAAGACACAAACAAATGCAGCTCAGGAATCCAGTATCAAATAAAATCTTCTGGACTTATTCTTGAAGATGCATGTTGAGGTTCAAGAGGACCATGTTTAGACTATCCTCTCTGCCTTACCAGTGACTTATACTCTTCTAGAACATGTAAGAACGAGACAGTTATCTGATCCTAAAGGCATTTTCCTGAGGGAAAGTGTCTCTGATGATGATATATCTTTGAGTTAGATTATGGATGGGGAAGATTCATTATTATTCCATGGGTATGTATGGGTTTTAGTAGACATCATAGAGGAACTGATGTGGGAATTACACACCTCAACATGGGTGGTTAACCCTAGTGTCACAAAAAATTTTCAAGATCAATGATGCCAGTATTGGTGGCCTAGTATGAAACATGAGATTTCTGGTCTCATAGCTCAGTCTTCTCTCTATCAGTAGGTGATGGAGGAACATCAGTGTTCAACAAGTCTTTGGTAGCTATTATCCATTCCCAAGTGGATATGGGACAATGTTTTTATGGATATCATGATTGTTCTACCCAGATCACCTTGTGGAAATGATACTATGTGGGTTTTCATTGATCATTTGATGAAGGTATCACACTTCTTACCTACCTAATAGACCTTATCAGTAGATAATGTTATAAGTTTGTACAATAGAGAGGTTGTACGTCTTCATGGAGATCTATGTTATATTGTTTCTTATAGATATTCTCACATTACATCATGGTTCTGGAAGGGGTTGCAGTTATCCTTAGGTATAAAAGTGATTCTGAGCATGGACTATCACCCATAGACCAATGGGAAGATTTATCATATGATTATTATTCTATAGAACATTCTCTGTGCATATGTCCTTGATTTTGGGGGTTGCTGGTAGAAACGAATTCCCCTCATCGAGTTTTCTTATAATAATAGCTTTCAGGATACCATCGAGAAGGATACTTTTGAATTTTTATATAGTTGGCCTCGCCACTCACCTCTTTTCCAGCAAGAGGCAGGGAGGAACTTATGCTTGTACCATGTCTCATGCAAGAGACTACAGAGTATGTTCAATTGATTAAGAAGTGCATGTTGATAGCTTAGTCTAAATAGTAGTCATATGCCAATAGATTTCGGAGAACTCTTGAGTTTGAGGTCAGAGACTAGGTTTTCTTGGGATTCATACCCAAGTTGGGGTATAGAAGTATTCAGAAGTAGGTTAAGCTCTCATCGAGGTTTGTTGGACCCTTTGAGGTTGTGAAATAGATCATACCAGTGGATTTATAGTTCTTAATTCCTCAGAGATACTAGTCTATGAATGATGTATTTTATGTATATCATTTTCACTAATACTATCAAGACCTATCACATGTCTTTTAGCATAATGAGGTTGAGATAGATGGAGATGCTTCCTTCAAGGAGTACCTAGTTCATATTGTTAATCGGAGCATAAAGACACTTTGAGGAAGGTAAATTCCTCTGGTATAGGTGATATGGAAGTACGGTCAAGTATAGGATGAGACCTAAGAATGGTAAGATGATATATGATCTCAATGTATGGAACTCTTTACTTACAATACCTCTTTATCATTGGAATGCCAACATATGGATGAGTTTCTTAAAGGAGGGGAGGTTATAATTGACCATCTTCTCACAAAGGTATGAATAATTTTTTTTTTTCAATTTAAAACCTTTTTTAATAATAGAAAATGTGTACTACGGCCTAAAGGAGGTCCTAGAAGTTTCCATGTCTTGTTCTGTAGAATTTCGTGTTTTTGAACTGAATAAAAATATTACGGTTTTAGAACTTTCCCAATTGATGGATGAGTCGGATTTAAAACCGAACTTTGGAAGCTAATTCCAAGTGTTGGAATACTTATACATGTTATTTTTGGACTTGGGTGAAGGCATGAGAAGTCTCTTGAGTGGATTGAGAAGTTTTGAGAGTGTCGGGCCCAAAAAATGTTATGTTTTTAAAGACAACAGAGGGTGCATGGTTTGTGCACAACCTGCTAAACTATACGGCACACTATAAGTAACCATGTGCCCTGGTTTAAGAGGTAAAGAGGTGTTTTGAACAGGATTTGGGAGGTTTTTTAAACCGTGCGCCTAGCCCGTGTGATGGGAGTTTCTTAAGCAGAGGGGTATCTCATGGTTAGTGCATGGTTTGCCAAACCATGTGGCTTAATCATGCATGACACCCTATTTTAAGAAATTTAATTATTTTAAATTTAATTAAAATAAAAACCTAAAACTAAACACACTCTCCTCACCCATCTCCTTGGTTTTTCTCGCAGTGCGCAACACCCCCAAAGGGATCTCCCCTTCAATGCACCTCCTGACCTCCTTACCTCTTCAATCACCATCTAGTTTCATTAATTATTTATTGGTCAATCCATCATGGTGAGTCTTATCCTTCATTCTCCTTCCTTCTTTTGGATTCTCTTTGACCTAATCGGTACCCGGTGAGGTGTGGCTGAACCCTAGGTTTTGGGGTTAATTATTTTTTTCAGTTTTCTTTCGGTCTTGATTGGTGAGAAAGGTCTATTGGGACCCTTGGATGCGTGTTTCGACAACCTCCACCGAAGGCGGGGTGGTTTGGGTGGTTTCGGTCTGCCGAAAACATTTCGGGGTAAGGTATATACCTTCTTCATTGTTTCTCACCTCTTGAATTAAAATATTTGTGTGTCTTTGACTCCATTTTAATTAATCAGTAGGGATTTGAGAAGTTCTGAGTGGTTTCACTTCGATTTCTTCGTGGTCAACACCCAATGTGAGGATTTTCCTTGGTTTCTTGGTTCCTCACCATTTAAATTGTTTTCTTTAATTATTTTATGGTTCTTAGTGTTAAATGTGTAGTGTGTCGGTCCCTTGTTATTGGCTTCGAGTCACCAAGTCAAGGGTGACTCACCTGCGTATGCATAAGTAAGTAAGTATGTATATGTGGGTTCCCCCATTATGTGAAATCCATCCATGGTAGTGAATGAATATGTATGAGGCTAGGTGTTCCCATGTATATATATAAAAATGCATTCGTAGGCAAGTGGAGACTAGTATATGAATATAAGAATATGTGTAAGGATCCCCTTGCACATTCCCATGGACATACGAGTGTGTGTATAGGGGATATGTGTCCTTAAACATGCGTGGAAGTGTATATACTCAGTGGGAGAGAAGCTACTTTTAGTTAGAAATATCCAAGAGCTGAAGTGGATGGATTAGTTCCACCCTGAGGTAGGGTCCCTTTCCAAGTCCTCAATTTTATAAATGCATTAATAAATTGCTTACTACACTTTTATTAGAAATTAAATCCATGAAGTGAAGTATTTATATTTAATGCCTCATAAATGTGAATCCATCATGTTTTTTTTAAATTCTAAGTGTAATAATATTTTGGGTGATAACCAATATCACGATTTTAAAAAAAACCCTCAAACGGAGATGCACTGCCCTCAAAATAAAGAGAAGTGTTTATAACTTGCTTGCTTGAATTTTAGTGTTTATAATTCTTATACCTTTATGTTATGTTAAAATACAACATGTTTAGGACATGGACCTAATGGCATTAGAAACACTGAGTTTCCCTTTTTAAAATGATTAAATGACCAAGGCACTGTCTAAGTGTTTGGTACTGTTTTTAGATTGGAATTACCCATGTAGGTAATTTCAATTTTCCATGGATACTAGGAGCCTTATAAATGCAATGGACATGTTTTGTTAAATATAATGAGATGAGTTAAATGAATGGTTAATGCTTAATGATTTACCCTCAAAACAAATTACAATTTTTTTAAATGTGGTGAAATCTAATAACACCTTGGCTGACACGTGGGTTCCTAAGTAGTAATTCCATTGATAGACTCAATGGGTTTTCATACTCATAACTTGGAAGATACATGGATTCCCATGTGGGAATTTTATTCTCGCTCAAATTTACCCAAGAGAAGAAGGTAAGACGATCCTTGTAGTTTAGCTTGGGTTATCGAATCCACAGAGACCTAAGAAGAAACCTATAGACACGTACATTCTATGGACTATTTTCGGCTATTAAGTGGCCATCTTGGATTGATTTTGGATTTTTTTTAAAGATATATAATAGATTAAAGTGAATTCAATTTAAAAGAATGAGTTGATCCTAGGTTATCACTCGGGGTGGATTGGATTAATTACTTTTTTAATGATTTCAATTTCTTAAATTTGAGATGGGTTCATTTAAGGAGATAAAACAACATCATCACTTATAGGTTTAATGCCTACACCCTTTAATACTAATCACCTATACACTTTAAGGATCAAAGTTTTGCGCACTTCAAGGTAAATGTTCATATTAGTACTTGAAGTGTGTGGCCTTAAATTCAACAAGGACGATGGAGTTTAAAAATCATCAAATAAAAATCCCAATTAAAGAAGTGATTATACATTAATTAGGTGATAAATAACATCCAATACAGCCCCTTTCTACTCCCTTGGATCAACCCATAAGTGGGTTATCCCTCCATTGATCTCATGGTTTCAATGGAAGCGGAAAGTAGACTCATGAGGGAGGAAATGGAGAAGTAAAGAAAACATCAAAACTAAAATGATCACTCCACTGTTGTGTGAATAATTTCACAAGGTTTGGTGTGAATAAATTCACACCTTGATCAAATGGTATCAAAGTGATATGAAGAAACACATAATAAGATTAGAAGAAGAACTTTTATTAAGAAACTAAAGTGAATTGAACAACTTACATGTGAAAGACAAATTTGAGGCAACAAAAATGCAGCATAACATTACAATTGAACAAAGAATCCAAGATCTCCAACTACTTCACCACCACTGCCTTAAATAGGCATTTTGGGAGCCTTGGGTTGAGCCTAAAACAGTACAAAGCATCTCAATTAATTTTGGTAGGCCATAGGTGGTGGAAAGCTTGTGGAATTTGAACTTTTCCACATTTGACCCGAGGTGGCAGCCAACTTTCCTTCACCGAACAGACGCGTATGGAAGACCTTCTAGACCGCAGAATCAGAGTGGGACATAGAAGAAGAAACTGGAGATACGGATGTCTTATAACCGCCTGTAAAATATGGGCCCATTTGGAGTTTTTTATTCAGAGATATGATCAAATTAGTGGGCTGTTTTTCTGGGCCGTAGAATCTGGCCCAGAATTGTATCTCTATCTTGGGCCGCCTCAATGACCACCATAGAGGCCGAATTATCATTGGATCATGAAGAGTGATTTGTTCCTATATATGTCTTCTATCATCGAAAGAAATGCGGGATTAATTGGGCCTGTATGTTGGGCCCAACAGTCTCATCAGTGGGATGGTGTCCAATCTGCATTCTCTAGAATTGCTTCCTTTCATTGCCAAATATCTCCATCACCCTCCATGAAATCTCCATTGATCCCTGAATGAAACATGTTCATATTGGAGTGTAGATCAATTATCAAAAATATCAAATTAAAATATGTATAATTAAATTCCATAAAATCAGATGAATCATTGGGTACTTTAAATGATGTTCAAAAAGTGTATCACATAATAGTGCATTTTAAGAAGGTATTACAATCATAATATAAAATGATGTTCAAAGTGTAAAATGCACTAAAATGGTGTTTATGAATAGCATAGAACATGAATATTATGTATATTAACAATGAATATTATCCTCATTTAGTGGCTAATCACACCCCCAACTTGAGTTTTTCTAGTCCTGAGAAAAATATATCTCAACAAAATGAAACTCGAATTCCCTTTTCCAAAAACATTTTAATACACAATGATCACCAAAAAACATTATACCAAAAAATCATGAAACCCATAAAAATATTTTAATATGAGATAGTTTCATAAGCAGATCCCAATCCCAATCCCATTCCTTTGTTAAAATTCATTTCCATATTTCATCCAATATCAATTAAGTATGAGGATGTGTTGTGCATCACAATAGACATGGGGGTTCATCTTTATTCAAGGGGAAATTATGGAAGCGCTAGGTAGAATCAAATTTCAATATTAAGATGAGTATTCATTTTTTTTGTATAATTTTTTTGTTTTTGTTTTTGTTTTTGTTGTTACTGTTTTTTTTTTGCAATTTTGCCATGGTAATTGAAGTTGCACTCAAAAGAGTCAACCCCTATAGCGAGACTTTGCCGATGACTCCCAGGCTCAAAGGCCTTAGGGCACCAAGTGAATCCCACATACTCGGGCACCATCTCGAGTTAAATCAGTCAAAAACAAATTCAAATTACCAAAAATAGAGATAAAATTACTAACTCTGGGCCAGACAACTATGGAGTCACGATCCCCAAGTGCCAAAAGCCACGCATTAGGTCATTTCATTGCTCTACGCGCAATTTTTTTTTTAATTTTTTTTGAATACTCATATTAAACTAAAATGATGACCAAACCTATGCTATTTATTTGGGGGACCCCATGAAATCAAACTAATACCCCACTATCCAAAGGACGTGCATTGTGATTTCTTTTTATTTGGATGAAAATATAAACGATGAAATATCACATTGGATAGCCACAATTTACAAAATCAATGCTCATGAAATTATACAAGGATTAAAATCAGAATCAGGGTATGCTAAATTATTTGATATTCAGTTTCAAAGTGTGCAATGTGTATTACCATGTTTAAAGTTAAAGGAATTTTTTTCCTTCCATTTTCACAATTTTTTTTTTCAAATCATTTATCATTTTTTTTGACACAAGCATTTTTTATTTTATCTCCCCCCCAACTTAAAATAACACTGTCCCCAGTGTTTAAAGAAAAGAAAATTTAGACGGGGGTAGAGGTAGAGAATGAAAGTTCAAAAAGGAAATTTAAAATGAGGGTCATGGAATGAAGTCACCTGGTGGTTGAAGTTTGAAGTTCTTGATGCTCCAATTTAGTCCTTTGATATCCATGTCGCTTGCAGAGTTCCCTAGTGGAAAAAGGAAAACAAACAAAAAAACAAAAGAGTATATATATATATATATATAAGTAAAATATAAGTATATATATATATAAAATAAAATAAACTGATGATACATTGTATTCTTTTTAAATTTCTGGGTAAGGTATTACTCAAGGATCACACCATGTGACACAGATGAATATGGTGCTCCCCTTTCGTACCCATCCATACTCATAATAGAAGAACAGGTCAACAGTCTATTTTTTTTATTAAATATCAAAATGATTAATTAATAATATTTAAAATATAAAGTTGATTAAAACAACAAAATGATTGGGAACTTGAGAACCATGGGTTGCCTCCCATGCAACGCTTTTTTTAATGTCGTTAGCTCGACTTGAACCCCCCAACTTATCCAATACCAACTTTCAAAATTTTAAGGACCACATGTTTCACCACTTCTACAAGGTTGAAATTGATTCTATTTTTAGAATTTGTTTCATGTACAAACCTCTGTTCTAAAATGAGCAGGTAAATGCACGGAATATCAGAAATGATGGATTCAATTTCTTTTGTAGTATTTTCTAAGACATTAAGAATCATTACCTCTTTATTGGTTTCAAGATAAGAAATGGTGAAAACTAGAAGTTTTTGGCTATCCCCAATGAATGGAAACTTGAGGGTGGATGGAAAGTCCTTTTGTTCAAGTTCAGGTAGGCTAAAACATTCAAACATAGGTTGGGACTTTGAATTGAACTCAGTTTCATTTTCAAAATTGCTCAACAGAATTTGTACCTTTTGAATAGAATATTCAACCACCAAATTGGAAAGATCAATTTCAGGAATGGGTATGGACTCAAAGTTTGTGATTTATCTTAATGGTTCAGTGATTTGTGTTTTTGAAAAATCATCAATGGAGTTATATTCATGAGACTCAATCCATGATGTCAAATTTCCATCTTTTGAATACAAAAAATCAGTTTCATCTTGATTTAAACACCCATAAACAATTCCATGATCCTCCTCATCTTCCTTAAATCAAAAGGTTTTCTCTTCAGTAAATTTATAAGAGATTTGTGGGAAACTAGACACTTCACATAAGGTTATGGAAGGTACAATTTGTGTAGGGATGGGTTCCTCACAATTTTTAATGCTTTGTAGTTCTAACCTCAATGATGAAACCTCAAAATTAATTATCTCCATTTTTTGACACAATTTTTCAAGTAATGGTTGTGGATTGGGATGGATAAGGGGTAGAGAAAGATGTTCAATTCCAGGTGGATAATTATGTTGTTGGAATTCCATAGGAGGATGATCAAATTGGCATTGTTAGGATTGAAACTCATTATATTTTGGAATGTTTTGTGGATCATAGGAGTAAAAACATTGTGGTTCAGTAGGTTTTTGATGATCCCACAAGTAGGAATTAGGATGGTCATTGTAAATCATACATGGGGTTGAGTGATCAATGTAAGGAGAGGTTCCCCATGTTTGGATTTGTTCAAAAGGGTTTTCATAGGAATGAAATTGGGGATGAGATAAGAGAAGTGGGATGAAAAAAAAGAATGATAGTGTATAAGATAACTTACTTAGGTCCCCGACAACGATGCCAAAATTTGATTCTCGCTCAAATTTACCCAAGAGAAGAAGGTAAGACGGTCCTTGTAGTTTAGCTTGGGTTATCGAATCCACAGAGACCTAAGAAGAAACCTATAGACACGTACATTCTATGGACTATTTTAGGCTATGAAGTGGCCATCTTGGATTGATTTTGGATGGGTTTTAAAGATATATAATAGATTAAAGTGAATTCAATTTAAAAGAATGAGTTGATCCTAGGTTATCGCTCGGGGTGGATTGGATGAATTACTTTTTTAATGATTTCAATTTCTTAAATTTGAGATGGGTTCATTTAAGGAGATAAAACAACATCATCACTTACTGGTTTAATACCTACACCCTTTAATACTAATCACCTATACACTTGAAGGATCAAAGTTTTGATTACTTCAAGGTAAATGTTCGTATTAGTACTTGAAGTGTGTGGCCTTAAATTCAACATGGACGATGGAGTTTAAAAATCATCAAATAAAAATCCCAATTAAAGAAGTGATTATACATTAATTAGGTGATATATAACATCCAATCCAGCCCCTTGCTAATCCCTTGGATCAACCCATAAGTGGGTTAGCCCTCCATTGATCCCATGGTTTCAATGGAAGCGGAAAGTAGACTCATGAGGGAGGAAATGGAGAAGTAAAGAAAACAACAAAAATAAAATGATCACTCCACCATTGTGTGAATAATTTCACAAGGGTTGGTGTGAATAAATTCACACCTTGATCCAATGGTATAAAATTGATATGAAGAAACACATAATAAGAGTAGAAGAAGAAATTTTATTAAGAAACTAAAGTGAATTGAACAACTTACATGTGAAAGACAAATTTGAGGCAACAAAAATGCAGCATAACATTACAATTGAACAAAGCATCCAAGATCTCCAACTCCTTCACCACCACTGCCTTAAATAAGAATTTTGGGAGCCTTGGGTCGAGCCTCCAATAGTACAAGCATCTCAATTAATTTTGGTAGGCCATAGGTGGTGGAAAGCTTGTGGAATTTGAACTTTTCCACATTTGACCCGAGGTGGCAGCCAACTTTCCTTCACCGAACAGACGCGTATGGAAGACTTTCTAGACGGCCGAATCAGAGTGTTACATAGAAGAAGAAAATGGAGCTACTGATATCTTCTAACTGACTGTAAAATTTGGGCCCATTTGGAGTTTGGATTCATATATATTATCAAATTAGTGGGATGTTTTTCTGGGCCGCAGAATCTGGACCAGAATTGTATCTCTATCTTGGGCCGCCTCAATGACCACCATAGAGGCCGAATTATCATTGGATCATGAAGAGTGATTTGTTCCTATACATGTCTTATATCATACCACGAAATGTGGGATTAATGGGGCTTGTATGTTGGGCCCAACAGTCTCATCAGTGGGCTGGTGTCCAATCTGCATTCTCTAGAATTTCTTCCTTTCATTGCCAAATATCTCCATCACCCTCCATGAATTCTCCATTGATCCCTGAATAAAACATGTTAATATTGGAGTGTAGATAAATTATAAAAAATATCAAATTAAAATATATATAATTCAATTCCTTAAAATCAGATGAATCATTGGGTACTTTAAATGATGTTCAAAAAGTGTACCACATAATAGTGCATTTTAAGAAGGTATTACAATCATAATGTGAAATGATGTTCAAAGTGTAAAATGCACTAAAATGGTGTTTATGAATAACATAGAACATGAATATTATGTATATTAACAATGAATATTATCCTCATTTAGTGGCTAATCAGAATTCCATGGACGAACACAGGTTCATTAGAGAATAATTGGTTCTACATCCATGGCGACACTAACCGTGTTAAGGGAAGGTAGTGGTGTGGACCTTGACTTTAGAAAATGACTTAATGGATTTTACGAAATGGTTTCATGCTACCTGTCCTTATCACAGTAATTAAAGGATATTCTTGGACTAAATGAACATAATGATTAACTAAGACATGATTACATGGTTGAAATGCTACTTGTCCTATCCACACTAATGGAAGATAGGGATTAGAACAATAAATAAATGTTTTCAAATCTACTTGAACTATCCACACTAATGGAAGTCAAGACTTGAACCAAATGAATTACTACATGATTTCTATATCAAAAGGAATTGGTTGACCTAACCTCACCTTGGATTAGGAGAGGAGAATACCTTGGGACTCAGGAACCCCATTCCAATTCAAGGATGAGGTTTTCCAAGGTTCATACCCACCTAGTCTCTAGTACTTGTATATTATTGCATTATTACCGGATTCCTTGGATACATGCCTTGGTTCCATCATTGACATGTTGGTGCCATGTTTACAGCCCATCAGGCCCTGTCATTGCATAGCCCCATTTTACCTTGGTCGATCACCTTGGACTCAGTAGGCACCTTATTGAGGAATGTCTTGGATTACGCTCCTTATATTACACTCTTACCCCTTAGCTAGACTCATATACTACTCAGTTAGAATTCTATGAGATCTACGTTACCTTAGTTATTACCCTGGAACTCCCTCACTGGATATCATTTTTAGGTTGCCTTATTACATCATGGAACCATCACTATTTATACTACCACGAGGTGATGTCAGTGCTGGCTATGCCTCAGCTGACCTATTAACATAAAATGTTAATTAATTCATTAATGAAATGGTTAAATGTTCAAACACTAGTTGAGGTTTGAATTCGATACTTGAGTATTTAGTTACATTGAACTACTTACTTTATTTATGCATGTCTTCTCACTGTTTAATTTATATTACACTATCAGTATTGAGCTAGAAATCGGTGGTTCTGGCCAACTAAGATTTATATCTCACACCTTAATCGGGCCACCATTTATCTAGGGTACCCGAGTAGACCAATCTTGTTTGCAGGATTATGGACCATGATTGATTGCAATATTGTTTGTACCTGGAGAAGGAGAAAAGGACCGAGCTGGAGCTCATGATGCTCAAGGAGATCACCCATTGGGATTTGTTTTCCTTTACTTATCATTTTTATTTTATTTAAAAGCATGTTGTACTATTTAATGATTTCAAATATATATCAATACCATGTCATGCATTTATTTGTTGTATAAATTGGTGTTGTACACTATTGTTTATTTATATATATAGTTATATGAAACATGTCTTTCGTTGCTTTGTCAATTATGTATTACTGCTTCTATTTTTTATTGTTATTTACTATGTTATACTGATGTGCAACTCTGATAAGAGGGTATATTCTCTCCACTGACTATCCTCACACCCTCGATGCTAGTTATTAGCCTCGGGCATTTTGGGAGGCACGCTTGAGGTCATGTGACGACAGGTCCGGCCACCGTCTTAGGGGTGATCCGGGTCGGGAAATTACAAAGTGGTATCAAATGGGTTTTTACTTTTTTCTTACAATTTTGGGTTGGTAGATAGGAGACTAGGAAAGTGTTGACGC
This sequence comes from Viscum album, assembly GCA_963277665.1. Taxonomy (NCBI): domain Eukaryota; kingdom Viridiplantae; phylum Streptophyta; class Magnoliopsida; order Santalales; family Viscaceae; genus Viscum; species Viscum album. The sequence goes on along the minus strand of OY728155.1, from coordinate 599,730,258 downwards.
TTGGTTAATAGCTGTGCTTGGGATTGATCACCCCACATATGGGGAATGACCAAGTGGCTAGGGTTGGGATTGCTGTTTATGTTGTTCGCTGTTACAATTGATATTATTTCACATAGAGTGATTAGTGTACTTTTCATTTCTTATGATTTATAGAATTATGAATATTACCATTGGCCTGTTATAGAAAGGATGAAACATACATGCATCACATTAGGCACTTATAAATTCACTTTCCATGAATATATTCCATGCCATGTAGTTACATTAGTAGGTTTCCTGCTAAGAATGATATTGTGCCTTATTGTTATGACATGCTTATATTTTTACCTATTTAGGTAATACATTTTCATACCTTTTATTCTTACTTCTTGTTGTATCACATTTCTATGATTAAAATTCCATGCTTCTGTGATTTTATCTTGTTGCTTTGTGTTAGATACTTGTAGTGACATGCTAACTTACTTTTATATATATAAATGGTTTCAGGGGCTAATTTATTGGTTTTGGTTATGATGGGATCTTGTTTTAAGTTGTAAGGTGTATGGGTGACTATAGTTGGGAAAAGGTAACATATGTAATTGAACCACTGTAAAAAGGCTACTAAATTCAATTGCTAAAGTAAGTTGGTTTTGACTAAAGGGATACAAATTCCAAACTGTAAAGTGTATGGGTACTTTGTAGGTTGGTATACGGACAACCATATAATTTGGACCATTGTGTTTGATCATGTTAAATTTTTAATTGAAATTGGTATCGATTAATGGGATCCAATTTTCAATCCCTTGAGTGTATGGGTGCTTCATGAATTGGGAAATGGCTACCCATAATAAATGTGATGGAATGAGGCCTTGTGAGATTTATTATAAATGTGAAAGAGGTTTGAATTTGATCTGAAATCAAATGGTTAGATTTCAAAAATGAAATTGGACCCAAGTCGGTCAGTTGAGGAATTTTTTTTGAGATGACCTATTTGGGTGCTTTAATTTTAATTACTTTTGGAAACTACTATTGGGTTTCATAATAATGAACCCATGTTGGATTAGTGGGTATCTTGTAGGTCACCATAATTATTAAAAGGAATTTAGGTTCTAAATTTACTATTTATGAAAGAATGTTAATAATTGAAAATGTTTTAAAAGGAATTTTTATAAAACTTTTATGTTTTCCCCTTGGGGTGTTGGTTAAATTATGTACCTTGTGATTTGTTTTTAAAAAAATCTACCTTGAGGTTTTGATTAAATATTTTGATGACTAAATATTAAATGTGATTAAATATAAGAGTCTTATAAATGGAACCTATAGTGGTTTCATCTGCGTAAGACCCACACTTAATGGTTGTTTGGACTTCTCTTTGAGTTTCCTTGGAGTGGAAGAGAGTACATTCCATAGGTGTTCTTTTCTATAGTAATGAATTTATGATTGGATTTTAAGCCTAGTGGTTTCTATTAGTGTGACCTCATGTTAGGGTTGTATTTTGTGCTTCTTAAGGGGGATAACCCATGGTAGGTGTCACCCATAGAGCTTTCTTTCCTTGTTAGTGCAGGGAATTTTCTCACTTTTGGTGCTGGTTGGGTGGCATTGTCCCAAGTAGGATTTTCAGTTTTAAAGTGACACCCTTATTCATATGGGTGGTTATGTCTTCCTTGACCTTGATATGAGTTTGTGCATTGATTAATGCTCATTTTCATCTGGTTAGACATGCATCAGTCATGGTCATCCACTTTGTAGGTCACTTGACCCTATCTTCTTTTTATTGATGGTTGACTTGGTATGGAGTCATCCAGGAGAATGGTCGTATGATAAAATAAAACTCCATAATAAATCTTCTTATACTAGTGAGTAAAATCTTGAGTTATCTCCAAGTAGAGTGACTTGAGAGTTAAAGAATTAGTTTCATCCCAATACTTGGAATGGCTTTTCAAAGACTCAAGTGTTTGGAAATGCCAGTCTCATTGTTATAAATCTAGCATACTTATGAGCAGTAAGTTTTCCTTTCCTTTTTCCTCTAGGACACTCCTAAGGTGGGTAGTGTCATTTTTAACCTGATAAATGTTTCCTTCCATGTATAAGGAACACAATATAAGGGGACCATTGGTAAATGGTCGGGTTATCTTGAATTCCTTTGAGTTTTTCCAATGATGTTTCATGTTAGTGATTTCTCGGAAGCACGAATTTGATATGGTTCGACAGTTTTATCTTCCAATTTCTAGGTGCGTTTAACTAAAAGCCCTGTATTAAATTCTATTAGTGTAATATTCTTAATAGATATATATTTCCCATATCTTTATGTCTTCCTTGATGCACTAAGATAGTGTCGGTATTACACCACACTAAATCTTTAAAAGCTGCTGAGCTTGTTGGAAGATCTTGTTTGTGTTACATGCTAAGGCGTAGTTCTTATTGAGGCTTGGTAAGTCCTGAGTGATTCCTTGGTTTCCACGTAGGAAATCCTTGGTCAGACTCAAGAACTCCAGTGATTCCTTTTGTTTTGTGTCAGATTCCTAAGCTGGATAACCTTGAGACAAGTCATCCAAGTGGTTCGACTCGTTCACTCTTCCTTGTTCAATGTTTACTTTCATCAAGAGCCGTTTTAAATCACATTTCTAGGTGAAGGCAAGTGCGGTTTCAAGGCCAGAAGTGTCTTTTGGGAATGTTTTCCTGACCATTTTCTGTTAGTTCGATCAGGATTCAACTGTTTCTTTTTAATTAAATCATGCTAGGAGTGTCGTAAGAACACTCAGGGTTGTGCCTTGAACAACAATTTTTGACGGTGGAGATATCGTGGCTTGTGTTTGGACCCTTATTTAAGTTAAGACCTATGGTGGGGAGCACCATCATTCAAGTGTCTATCAAATTTATAATGTGATCTTGTCTCTATCTGAATGGGATCATGTAAGCTTTGTTTCTGTTTTTAAGTTTAACTATGAGCATTGGCTCGGGTTGTAAAAGCTGAAGTGGAGAATGCATAGGAAATGATTAAGGTGCATCAGACGTTGGGAATACAATAAAACCATTTAAATGAAACTTCATAAACCTTGTAGGTGGGGTGATTTTTACATTGTTCTTGAATGATTCTCGGGGAGGATAAGTTTTTAAGGTGGGTAGATTGTAGAATCCAGAATTTTTGAACTAGATAAAAATAAGAAGGTTTTTGAACTTTTTCAATTACTGGATTGGTTGGATTTAAAACCAAGATTTGGAAGCTAATTCCAAGTGTTGTAACAAATATAAGTGTTGTTTTTGGACTTTTTTGAAGGTCTGAGAAGTCTCCCAAATGTATCAAGAAGTTTCCGGAGTTTTGGACCCAAAAAACATCAAGTTTTTAAAGATCACAGAGAGTACATGGTTTGTGCATGGCCTGCTAAACCGTGTGTCCCACTGCAGGTAACTGTGCATCCTAGTTTAATAGGGGAAGAGGAGTTTCACACAGGCTATGCATGGTTTCCTAAATTGTGTGCCTAGCTTCTTTGAGGGGATTTACATAAGCAGAGGGGTACCACACGGTTGGCGCACGGTTTACCAAACCATGCGACTTAACCATATGTGACACCCTATTTTAAGAAATTTTATTATTTTAAATTTAATTAAAATAAAAAACTAAAACTAAACACACTCTAATAACCCCTATCTTTGGTTTTAACTGTAATGCACAACACCCCCATAGGGGTCTCCCCTTCGACGCACCTCCCGACCTCCTCTCCTCTTCGATCTCCATCCGGTTTCCTCAATTTTTCTTGGACGATCCATCATGGTGAGTTCTATCCTCCATTATCCTTCATTCTTTTGGATTCACTTCAACCTAATTAGTGATTAGTGAGGTCTGGTAGAATTCTAGGTTTTAGGGTTAATGTTTTTTTGGGTTTTCTTTTGGACTAAGTTGGTGCGGAAGGTTTCTCGGGACCCTTGGATGCATGTTCTAGAAACCACCACTGAAGGTGAGGCGGTTCGGGTGGTTTTGGTCTGCTGATAATGTTTAGGGGTAAGGTTTATACCTTATTCTTTGTTTATAACCTCTTGAATTAAGATCTTTGTGTGTCATTGACTCCCTTTTAATTAATATATAGCGTGTTGAGCTGTTCCGTGTGGTTTCACTACTATTTTCTTTGTCGTCGGCACCCGAGGTGAGGGTTTTACTTTGTTGCTTGGTCCTGCACCATTTAAATTGCATTCCTTAATTATTTTAAGGCTCGTATTGTTAAATGTGTAGTGCGTTAGTCCATGATTGTTGGTTTCCAATCACCATGTTAAGGGAGACTCACCTGTATATGCATAGGTATGTATGTATGTACATGTGGGTTCCCCCATTATGTGAAATTCATCCATGGTAGTGAATGAACATGTATGGGGATAGGTGTGCCCATGTACACACACACACACACACACACACATATATATATATATAAATTCATGCGTAGGTGAGTGGCGACTGATATATGCATATAAGAATATGCGAAAAGAACTCCTTATGCATGCCCATGGCCAAACATGTGTTTTCATAGGGGCTAGGTGTCCTTGTATGTGCATGGAAGTGAATATACTTATTAGGGGAGTAACTGATTTTAGTTAGAAATCCCCAAGAGATGAAGTGGAAGAAATGGTTCCACCTTGAGGTAGGGTCCCCTTCCAAGTCCTCAATTTTATAAATGCATTAATAAATTTCTTACTACAATTTTATTAGAAATTAAATCCATGCAATGAAGTATTTATATTGAATGTCTCTTAAATGTGAATCCAGAATATTTTGTTTTAAATAGTAAATGTAATAATGTTTTTGGCGATAAGAAATATCATGATTTTATAATAAAACCCCTCCAATAGAGGTGTGCTTCCTTCAAGATAAAAATTAGTGGTTAGACCTTGGTTTCTTTACCTTTCATGTTTATAATTATTATACCTTGATGTTATGTTGAAATACGAAATGTTTAGGACATGTCCCTAATGGAATTAGAAACAATGAGTTTCCCTTTTTAAAATGATTAAAGGACCAATGAACCTTTTAAGTGATTGGTCCGGTTTTTATATTGGAATTACCCATGTAGGCAATTTCTCTTTTCCATGGATACTTGGGGATACTTTTAAATGTAATTGAAAGGTTTTGGTAAATGGCATGAGTTGAGTTAAATGAATGGTTACTGCTTAATGATTGAACCTCAAAACAAATTACCAAATTGTTTTCAAAATTTTTGAATGCTAATAACACCTTGGGTGACACTTGGGTTCCCATGTAAGAATTCCATGGATGGACTCAATGGGTTTTTATACTCATACGTTGGGAGATACATGGATTCCCATGTAGGAATTCCATGGATGGACCCAGGTTTATGAGAAAATAAATGGTTCCAAGTTCATGGAAACCCTTTACATGTTAAGGGAAAGTAGAGGTGTGGACCTTGAATGTGGAAAATTCCCTAATGGATTTTACTAAATGGTTGCATGCTACATAGCCTTGTCACACTAATGAAAGTCTAGGCTTAGACCAAATGAACATAATGATTAACTATGGCCTGATTACACGGTTTCAATGGTACTTGGACTATCCACACTAATGGAAGACAAGGATTGGACCAATAAATAAATGTTTGCAACTCTACTTGACCTATCCACACTAATGGAAGGAAAGACATGGACCAAATGAATTACTACATGACTTTCATATCAAAAGGAATGGGTTAACCTGGCCTCACTGTGGATTTTGAGAGGAGAATACCTTGGGACTCGAGAACCCCATTATGATTCAAGGATGTGGTTTGCTTAGGTTGATACCCACCTAGACTTGGGTCCTTTCCTATTCTTAAATTATTACAGGATGCCTTGGATACTGTTTTTGGTTCTAGCATTGACATGTAGGTGCCATGGTTACATCCCATCAGGCCCTATCATTGCTTATCCTTGTTTCACCTTGGTCAATCACCATGGACTCGGTAGGCACCTTATTGTGGAATGCATTGGATTACATTCCTTGTATTACACTCTTACCCCTTATATTGACTTCGATAATATTGATTTAGCATTCTGTGATATCTACGTTACCTTGGTTATTACCCTGGATCTCCCTCACCTGATATAATTTTTGGTTTCATTGTTACATCTTAAAACCATCACTATTTATACTGTCACGAGGTGATGTCAGTGTTGGCTATGCCTCACTTGAACTATTAACATAAACTGGTAATTACATAATTAATGAAATTGTTATATGTTCAGACACCAGCTAAGGGCTGAAGTAGGTATTGGAGTATTTAGTTACATTGTACTTCTTATTTTATTTATGAATTCCTACTCACTATTTAATTTATATTACACAGTCTGGATTGGGCTAGACCCCAGTGGTGCCAGCCTACTTAGATTTATATCTCACACCCTACTCGGGTGGCCATTGCACCGAGGTACCCGAGTAGACCATTCTTGTTCACAGGACTGTGGACCACGATTGATTGCTATATTGCTTGTACCTGGAGTAGGAGCAATAGACCAATATGAAGCTCGGGATGCTCAAGAAGATTTCCCATAGGGCTTTGTTTTCCTTTCCTTATTTTTGTATTGTATTGAAAAGCATGTTGTATTGTTTAATACTTTAAAATATATATCAATACCATGTCATGAAATAATTTTTTGTATAAACTGGAATTGTCCACTGTTGTTCAGTTATATATATAGTTATATGAAATATGTCTTTCACTGCTCTATCAATTATGTATTACTGCTTCCACTATCGATTGTTATTTAATTTTTCATACCGCTGCACAACTATGATAAGAGGGTATAGTCTCCCCACTGACTATCCTTACACCCTCGCTTCTAGCCGGCAGCCTCTAGCGTATGGGGACGCACACTTGAGGTCATGTGGAGACCGGTCCAGACACTATCTTAGTGGTGATTTGGGTTGGGACGTTACATGTTAGGAGCCCTAGGTTATAGAAAATGGGATAAATAACTTGGATGTATGGTTTGTTTAAACCGTATGACCCATTATGCTTGGTTTGTCTGAAACTGTGTGATTATATACAGAGAAACCTATAGGCCGCACGGTTTTTTTGAAATTATGTATGAAAAAGTACACTAATGTGAAAATATTTTGTGTTTTGGAATAGTGGGATTTTACATGGTTGGTGATGGTTTGAGAAACTTTGTGCCTTAACCTTACATGGTAATTCCTTAAGAGTTTTTGTAGAAAGATTTGTGCATGATTTTTTTAAACTGTACGAAAAAATTGCGTGCCTCATAATTTCGAGGTGAAATTTCATTTTCCCTTCTTTTAATTTAAAACCCTTTCCCCCTTTTATTTATTCTTCCTTGAGTAGGTAGGCAACATCTTCTTCTCCCATAGCTTTAAAAATCTCTTAAGGTAGGCTTTGAGACAACTCTCTGATCCGGTGTCCGTTTCTCGATCTATCGAAAGCATTGGATCTGTCTCAGTAAAAACCCATTGTCTCTTAATTCCTATATAAGATCCATTTCACTATTTTGGTGTAGCCTCATTTTCCCCATTTTTAGGAAATTCGATTGTTTCTTAATTTTCTTCCAACCTGCTATGAATCTAAGGTCGATATTGAGTGAGGCATCATCTACAGCCTTGAGGTAGGTGGTCACATCATTTCCCCTATATGTTTTGATGTTTCATAATTATTTCATTATGCCACATTCCAAATTTTGCTAAGAATCCCAAATATATTGAGTTATTCATTTCTAATTTACCACAGTATGATGTCATACACTTATTTATTCTTAATTGGTATCTTAGAGGTGGTACATACCATATATGGTTACCCCATGGGGCTTCCAAGTGAAATTGTCCAATTGTGGTCAATTTTTCAAATTGATTGGAACTACTTTATTCTTTCAATATTATATTTTAATTGAAATTTTTTTGAGGAATGAGTATAAAATGGATCCCAAGGAGCCTCTTAGGTGTTTGGACCTCTTATAATTGGATTTTCCCAAGTATCCAATTGACTTGTTGTCCATGTGACCTCCTAAGTGACCCTTTGATCTTATAAATTGTTTTTCTATGTTTTAGTGAATTGAATTGGTTAAATGGAATTGATCACATGGGTTGGATTATGTAATATGGTATGAAATTCCTTGGATAAAATGAATCAATTGATTTTAGTGAATGAATTAAAAGGATGGTAAGGTCATGCCATCTGTTTTTTCTCAATTAAATATTTTTTATAAAATGTAATGCCTTTAATGGATTTGAATATAACTACTGTAAATATGAGAGGTATTTTATCATGTGTTATGTTATAAAAATTATTCTCCCTTATTTATATAAAAAGGTATTGATAAATTAGTTTCATGATAGGTTTTTCCTCATACCTTATATTATAATTGATACCCCTTTATATAGGCTATGTACAATGGTAAGGGGTGTTGAGAATAGTGGATAATCACACTGCCTTGCATCAGATATTGAGTATGGAATCTCACACCAGTGATACTATATGAATGTTGGGTTGAGGTTCCATGTTACATTATTAGAGTGTTTCAATTATGGGTCACTCACCATCTCGTGTGTTGTAGCATGAAATTTATCACTCTATTGGGATGTAAGGCATGTACACTATTGCATGAGCCTATAGCCTCATTAGACTAGTCATGGATGTCTAAGTTACGCCCCAATACATCTAGAACTAGTATTCTAGGTATATGTCCACTTATGTCTGCACATACTTTGTTCATGTCGGTGGATTTAATATACAATTAAACTATATATATATATATATTATTAACACTATATATACAGTGAATGTTCAGGTATTCCTTCCGGAAATGAGTTCAAGCAAGTAGATCTTCCAGGTGTCCCTTAGGAACATAATTGGCCGGGGGTTTTTTATTTCAGCATTGTTTTACTTATTATACTATACATACATAATGTTTAGTTATGAGCACTTCTTGGATTACATGTAGACATCGTTGGTGGGGGCCTACTAAGATTTTTACCTCACACCCTACTATGGCTGCCTTTGGTACTTGTGAAGACTATTTGACTATAGGTATTGATAAGGGAAAGGGAAATGCTTCAGGTTATTGATAGGAATATTTATAGTTGGGTCATAGTAGCATATGGTCACACATGCTCTTGATATGCTTGTGGAGTATCTTTTTTTGTTAAATTTTTGTATAACATGTCGTATGCTTGTTCCTCTGTTCCCCCTTTTATATATCAACATGCCATATATCATGTACTGATATCTCCATAGAGTCTTTTTATTATATTATCAGTTATTTAGTTTATTATTATTCTTAATTTTATTGATTCTTTCTATTTATTTTTTCTTCCACTATTATTAATTGTTGGTTATTTCCATTATGTAACTCTTTTATGAGGGAATGGTCTAACCCATCATAACACCTTTACACCCTCGCTTCTAGTCAAAATCCTCTGGCATGCAAGGAGGCACGATTAAGGCCATGTAACCCACTGGTTCAAGAAATAGGTTAAGTAGATCCTAGTCCAGGATGTTCAATTGTTCAGTTTTTTATTCTTCTGTAGTTTATTGATTCAGTCAGTTTATTTATGCCTTTTCTATTATTAATTATTGGTTGTATCTATTGTTCTACTCTAACACAAGGGTACAGTCTCTCTATTGAACCATCTTTACACCCTCACTACTAGTCAACATCCTCTGGTGTAAATGGAGGTGCACTTGAGGCCATGTGACCCACCGGATCAGCACACAGGTTAAGTGGATCCTGAGTTAGGATGTTACACAATAACCGTGTTATCATCAGGGTGAAAATCACCATGTTGAACCATCAACTAAACTTCAGGCTAATTCAAAGTATCCAACCCTATATCTAAATACTTCTTATACCTATTTCCCCTATTTTGATAATTTTCTCTTTATGTCCACTCAGAGAGAATAAAGAGAAAGTAATATTTCTTCTATAACTAGATTTCAAGTTCCCTATGGCCTTATAGTCCAAGAATGAATTTGAGACCTTTTCATAAATGATATGTAGTGGAAATTCATCCTGAACTATTAAAAGGAACATTTTGTCAACTAAGGTGGATCCTAGATCAATATTCACTAAAATATGAGCATAATGGCTATACCTTACATTCTTAGATTCCTTATCCATTTTAGTGTAACACTAATAGATAGAGTAGTGTAATAAAGAATTTTTGGATGCAAGAGAATCCAAATGAGTTTATAGACTCTGACCCAGACCTACAAAAAAATATTTGATGTCCTCCATGGGGTTAAAATTCAAATCCCATTCAAGAATATATATAAATTCAGATATGGATGATATAGAGTCATATCCCCAATGCTTCATCTTCAATTCTCTGAATGAAATAATAGATGAAAATAACCACAACCCATTGAGAAACATCTCAAAGAATTAAATCTCATAATAGAAAAGATATGATTAATTAAATCCCCTACCTTCCACAACTTAGAACCCCTCAATGTAACCGTGTTAGCAATAATGGAATGCTTCCCTAGCTCAATCTACTCTGAAATGGCTTCCTCATTAGCAATCACATGGGTAATGTTTCCCTTATATTTAATCCTACTAGTTTCCACATCCTTAAATTGGAAGAAAAAGTGTTTTGAATATCATTATAACCTTTCCTAAAAATGACCCCCCTCAAAAATCCAGATTTCTTAAAATTCTTCGACCCATCTAGAGAATTAGACTGGCCGACGATACTACTTCCAGGAAAAAGCTCCTTGACCGAAGAGGATCACAAAAGAAATCCATGAAGATTGAGGAAACATAAATTACCACAAGATCATCATTCTCAAATTTCATGAAAACCATCTTTCAATTAATAATCTTTAATAATAAAAATTACAAAATTTCTTTATAATAAAAAGCAATAAATAGTAAAAATAATAAATTACAAACATATTAAAAATGATTAAATTATATATATTACAAAGATATTTTAAATGAATAAATATTAAAATTAATATTAAGAAATACTAGAAATTTGATTTATAATAAAAATATTTATAATGAATTAATAATTAAATATCAATAAATAATAAATGCATAAAAATTTAAATAAAAAATAATAAAATAAAAAAGAATAAATATTAATTATGTTAATTACATACATATTAAAAATATTTAATATTTATAAATAAATATGTATAAATAAATATTAAAAATGAATAAATTTTAGAAATGTTAAATGAAAATATATGAAAAATGAATAAACTTCAAAACTTTTATGAGTGAATAAGTATTAATAAGGATGTCTTGACATATGAGTTTATAAACCAAAAGTGAATAATTATTAAAATTGAAAAGAAAATAATTAGTGAATAAATATCAAAAAATGAATAAAAATAAACGATTAAAAATGATTAAATTGAAAAAATATTAAAAAAATATTTATAATTTAATTATAAAAATTAATGAACTATTAAAAAAGAATAAATATTAAAATAATATAAAATATTTTAACAATTACCTTCACAACAAAATATTTATGAAAAATTACAAATTAATAATGAATAAATAATAATTTAATACATATTTAAATACAAATATATTAAAATAAAAATAAAAATATATTAATTATATAATTTAAAAATGTATTAAATATATTAAATTTTAATATTTTATAATGTTTAAATAGCTATAAAATTAATATATTAAAAAATTAAATAAATAAATAAAAAAATATTAAATGTGAATAAATAATATTAAATTAATAAATGCCAAAAATTAATAAAAATAAAAATTAAAGAAATTAACAAAAAAATTTAAAAAGTAAATAAATAATATTAATTATATAAATTATTTTTTTTAAAAATAAATAAATATTAAAATAAAAATGAGTAAATATTAACAAATATATTTCAATAGATAATATTTAAAATAAATTACTAATTAAAAATGAATAAATATTAATTGTATATAGATTTAAATAAAAAGGTATTAAAATAAAGATGAATACATATTAATTATATAAATTTCAAACGTATTAAAAATATTAAATATTAATAAATAAAATGTATAAATAAATATTAAAAATGAATAAATCATAAAAAATATTAAATATATATATAATTTTATTAGTAATGTTTTAAAAACAAGATGACTTTTCATATTATTATGTGTGTGTGTGTAACGACTCAGTCTAAAACATTACATAGTCATGAGTTTTTAGTTAAGGATTCATTTTCTTGCATTCTTGGAGATATTTTAGGTTTATCCCGAATGGCCCGAATGCCTTCATTTTTATTGATTCTTGATAAACCCCCTTTCAAGGGATAATGAGGAACCCTTACAAGGCCCGTAGGCTTAGAGATTACATGGCCCGTAGGCTTAGGAGATTATATGACCCGAAGGTCTTAGAGAATTCAACCAGACTATCTACAAGGAACAGCCCCTCCCCAGCATCTGCATCATGATAGTAGCTCTCCACCTTCGTATGGACATCTGGCTAGGATTCTAGTGTATGCATAGGCTAGTACTAATGTCATATACATACCCTCTCATTATGAAAAATCTATTTGTCTCTACTCTGGTGAGTGCACCTGCTCTGGATCTTCTTCTGGGGCTGTTCCTTTTTTTGTAGTGTGTCTGGGGAAACTGCATGTGGCCCGAAGGTCTTTTGGTGGCCCGAAGGCCTTGAGATATTTTAGGTTTAGTGTTTCAAATAATTAGTTCATAACCCTTGCACAAATAAATATAACATCATAAAGTAGAAACATCCACTTAGTATCCATTTTCCTAATAAAAAAGCATTTAAGATATAATAAGTTTTCTTTTCATGACATGTCTCCATAATTTTTATATCAACATAATCCTTACCCCTACTAATCCTTAAATCCCTGTGAAAAACATTTTAAAACATAGAGTGATAACAAAAAACTATTTAATAGACATAAAAAAAGAAATAAACCCATTAGTCTATGAATACTTATAAAAAAAATTTATTTTTCAAAATAAACTTTGGGCTCAAAATAAAAATTTTCTTACCCAAGAAATCAAATTCATTTTCCAAATATTTTAATAAAATATATATTAAGAAATCATAATGGAAAAATAAACTCATAAATGTTTCTTTACTATGATAATATCATTATAAATTTTAAAAGAAGTTATACTTTTACATATAAGAAGTAGAGAATACTTTTTTAAACAAAAAATCCTCAACTTACCTTGAAAAATTATAAAATTTCCATAAAAAAAAATATTGTAGGTAACTTGAGGAATACTTTTCATATCACCCTTATATATATAGTAACCAACATGATTAAAAATGGAATAAACCTTATAGTTACACATTGAATAATCATCATTGTTACACATGGAATAACTATCATGGTTACACTTGGAATAACCATCATGATCAACTTCCAACATAAAGCTTACCCAATGCATTAGAGGGATATAACAAACCCACCCATCCTTGGTTTATAATAGATCCATCTGTATTCATAATTAATGCATAATAACCATAATATAATTATAACATATAAAGTCTTTAATCATAAAAACCTTATTTGTACCCATAAGAAAGCATATTCAAATAATGATATATCCTTTTTCTTTTAAAACCCAAATTTCAAAACTAAAATTCCCATAATAAATGAAAAGGGGTTTTCTTTGAATAAAACATGTAATATTATAAACAAAGTAAAATATCAAAGAAAAATTATGATGGAGGAAAAATTTGTTATCACTATATATGTTAAAATGGAACATTCCCTTTGTCATTTATAAATAAATTCAAATTTTCCATATATAATATGTAAAAAGGTTCCTTTTCTAAACTGATGAAGGAAAGTAAAAAGGTATGTACAATTTCATTTATAATTCATTAATGTCCATATAAATATGTCCATAAAATAATTTTATAAATATATACCTGGAAGAAAAATAATATTTTAAAGGGAAACATTAAAATATAATTTTTAAAATAAAACCTCTTCCCTTGTGTCTGAATCGTCATGTACATTATCTATTTTCATAAATAATAAATTTATTTTAATAATTTACTTTTATAAGTACCTTTTTAAAGTTTATTATTATTTTTCACCATGTAATAATCATTTACATAATCAATCAAATTCATGTTGTATGTTTTAATAATATTCGACTCATATGTACAAAATGACTTTGGTAGGTTGACTATGGACAAAGTGGTCATTTTTTCATCATCTTCATAATAATAATCATGAAATAAATATCATTTTTAAACATTAATTATAGTTTTAAAACTTAACATGAAACATGGTTATGAAAAATAAACTATATTACAATCACAGAGACGGTAGATCGTACATACATATGAGTAATGTTTCCATTGTTCAAAAATAATTATGGAAAGGATTAAGTATTATTTTATCTTTACATAATTATAATAATACCAAAAATATCAAATAATTTCTTTAAATATACTTATATATATCATCCATGTGATGTGGTGATGAGAAACGAATTGCACCACTTCATGGAGGCGGTAATCCACACGTACACAGAAACAACAATATCATTTTTCAGTGAATGGAAGGGTATGAAAATAAATTATATATTATATTTTCATAATTATAAATATGTAATTAATATCATATATTTACTTTAAATCAATCATTACAACCATCCATAAGATGAGGTGATGGAAAGAAATTACATCAGTTCACGAGGTGGTAGTTCATTGTACATATGAATGATGGTTTCACATCCCATTCGATGGAAGATGAGATAGATATATATTATGAATTTAACATAATAATATCTCATTATATTTAAGATACTATTTTTCTTATTTTACCATGGATGAAAATTATTTTAATAAGCATTAAAAATAAACAAAATGAAAATGCTTGGTTATGAATTATACCTCTTCTTCAAACAACCTCTTAAGGTTTACGCAGAACATTTTCCTTGGTTGATTTGGTATCAAACTAAGGCATCTAGGATGTGCCAGGGATGTAAGGAAGGTATTTTGGTAGGGATTTCCCAAACCAAATGTCTTTTTACATGTGAATAAAAGAGAATAATATGTTCTATTTTATAAGAGATGAGAGGGGCACTCTTGGAATTTCTTAAAATATTAAATTAATATAAGTTAATTTTAATATTCAAAAGGATCAAAATTTAAAATTATAAAATAATATGAGTTTTATTCCAAATAATCTCATTCAATAAAATTAGGACAATTTTAGGTGATTTTTTCACCGTTATCTTTTTATTTTTACATATTTTAACCCTTTTTGACATTTATCATGGTATAAAATATTTTACTATTTATAGATAAAGAAAGTAACTATAAAGAGAAAATTGTATTATAAATAGACCATGGTTGATATCTTAAACCATATAACTAATCACATGGATGAACATTTTATGTCTTTTTAGAGACATTTGATAAAATTGGAATGATACAGAAAAGATTAGCATGCCCCCTAGCAAGGATGACATGCACATGGATGAACATTTTATTTTTTTATAGTTTTAAATCAATTAATTAAATATTATTTATTATTAAATAACATTAATATCAATTTTATAACTATTTATTTAATATGAATTTTAAAACTACAAGACAATAATGGAATTTGAATATAATTCATTAAAACCTCTAAAATATTTCATCTATATCTAAAAAATCCTGAACAAATAATTCAATCTAATCATATTACTTTTAACATTTTTTAAATTATATATTTTACTTTTCTATTAATTGAATAAATATTTTATCAATATTTTCTATGAATTTAAAGTAATTATTTCATCACTAAAACGTATAAATAAATTTCCATGAAAAATAAAAACAATTTACACTAAACATTTATTTTTAGAACCGAACATACATTCTTTTTATCACTATTTTAGAAATTTAATGATAATTAAACAAAGAGAATGCTATTTTTGAATTTTCATTAAATAAAATATTATAATGGTCAAAATCATGCCCATTTAGAAATAAAAGGTCATATATTTGAATTTTTGATGATTATGGATGAACTATATGCATCTAATAAAATTAATTAAAGTGTTAGGGTTACATTATATTCCTTATAACATTAATTTTACTGATAATTATCCCATTTTACCTTATCCATAGTAACAAAATTTTCTTTGATTACTATTCATAATGTTTAAAAATAGCAGGGACGTATTAAAAAATTTGGACCAACTAATTCCAAATATGAAATACATTTTTTGATATTAAAAGAATAGAAGTTTAAGAATTTAATTTAAAATTAAACCCAAAAAATGTGATGAAAAATAGTTTTTCATATAAATGCATTTTTTTAGTATAAAATATTTTATACTGAATCCAAGTAAAAAAGTCATCCAAAATACAATAATTGGATTATTTTTAATCAAAATGAACTAATAAAATTTAAAAACTAATCCAAAATAGAAAATTAATTTATAATTACTTTATAAAAAATAAAATTTTCAATAAAATCAGTATATTTTACTATTCATCAAAACATCAAAATTTTTAAAAAAAATCTCAAAAATTCGCTTTAAGGTAATTTTTACATGGTGATTTTAAAAATATTATTTCAAAAAGTTCCATAAATCCCATATATTATCCACTCATACAAATAAATAAAAAACTTCATTGAATAAAAAATATTTTTTTAAGAATAAAATTACTTTACCAAAATTTGATTGATTATTTAATAATAATTAATTAATAAATTTATATTTAGTATACCAATTATATATATTTAAAAAAGTATTAAATCATATCTAGACTTTCTAATTTAATGAGTTGGTTATAACAGTCAAATTTAAATAATAATATTAAATGGTTTGTTTAGGCTTAGTGTTGCATGTCATATATGCTATCAAACATAGATTTATTTTTTAAAAATTATCAGGGTGTTATATCCCCTCTTTAAAAATTTATTCCTCACAATTGGAACTTGATCTTGGTAATAAAAGTTTTACCATATGATAATACCTTTTTTAAAACCCCACATTGTAAAAAGAGTTAATAAACCTTCCTAAGAAATGAGGGAAAGGGAAATACAAATGTCATCTAGAATAACACATAACTAGGTTCCCAATAGGAAAAAATTAGTGGGAGTTGAAAATATGGACATGGAAGAAAATCATAATTTCTAAATAATTATGGAGAGTGATAGATAACATTGATCACATGAAATTAAATGATAACGATAAAGTCAATGATCAAAAAATCATAAACCAAAGATGTGTGAAAAAACCAAAAATTCATCGGAAATGAATGTAATAGGATAACATTTTTTTAAGATCCCTTTCCAATATTTTATAAATTATTTTAACATATATATGAATAAAATAAGGAAATATACTTATTTGATAATTATAATTTCATCCTTCAATCAATTTCCACCACAATCTTATCTTTTTCTCTAAACGATGAGTATCAAAGATGAATTTTTAATGTCTGAAGTACTAAAATACATTTCTAGCATATCACATAATTCCAAAAAAAGATAAATATATATTATTTATATCTTTATACAACAACCAAAAAGAAAATGGTTAGCATAGGTTAATATAATTTCCCAAATTAATAAACCTTCTAACGATGATGAAAACATTAATCTCCAAAGCCTCAACAATAACACCCAAAGTTCCACTTACATATATCCTAAATATTCTTCAAAATATTCCAAAAAAGTTTAAAACCCAAAATTTCAAAAGACCATTAATACATATTTGTCTGAGATTAATTTAAAATTTATTTCCAATCAAAATTAGTCACTCATAAAGTCATATTCTAAAAAATACATATTCCCTAATCATATAATCTCCAAAATATGATAATTATTTACATAAATAACTTGTATCACCATAAAAATCATATATGATTCCAAAATATAATTCAATATTTATTCCTTGAATAAAATCCCATGATTTCATGGTTACCATAATCATATAAGGTTCCCAAAATAGCGAAATTAATCACCTTATCACCCATCACATCTCAAACCCATGGTTATCAATACAATAAAAAATATATTCCAAAAATGAACTAGATCTTTATCTGTAACATAATTTAAAAAAAATCATACTAACCAAGAAATCACATTAGCTAGTGGTATGCATTCCACTCTTTTCTCCCTTCAACTGTGGGTTATATCCCCACGACCTTGTTGGATGTGTCGAGTTATCTTTTTCACTAAAACGTAATCAATATAATTCCAATAATGTTCCAAAAAATGATGAAAATAGTCAAAATGACATTAATAATAAAATAAATTTTAACATCAAGAACATATTAACCCAAATGTTTATTTATCCCTTTTCTATATGTCCTTAAGTGAGTGTCTCCAAAAATTATCACCTTTTATATTCACTACTTTTCCAAGGTTCCCAAAACATTAAAACAAAATATACTATAGAATAATCTTTAGGTGTTTCATGATTATCATAATATTTATAATATATCATAATATCATTGATGAAATACCGCTACATAATAATTTTGAAAACTCGATACATAAATACATCCTTAGTTAAACTTAATTTTTAAACCATTAACAATTATTTTTCATCCTATTCCTTGATAATTTATTCCTAATAATAATATATATATAATATGTCTTTATGATTCATAAATATCAACCCAATCAAGTTTCATACTTAGAATATAAGAAAATAATTCTTACCTTAAATCCCAACATGGTGGTATTATTTTATATAGTTTATACCCCTTTATCTTTCAAAATGAATTCCATATCTCTAGAAAATAAAAATTCAATTCCTTGGTGGTATTCCCCTTTCCTAATGTTATGTATGAATTGAAACTTTTAAATCAAAAAAATATATTCCTGTATCCATTGAAATTTTAGAGAAATGAAAAGGTGTTGGATAGATCAAATAGATTCTTATAGATGATTTGGATTTTTAAAAAGTTTTCAAAATAATTTTAATAACATTCTTCCATGACAATGATAATTAAATCAACTGGAAGGGTAACTAATATTGTGTGAGATCCTCTTACTTTCATCTTGATAAATGATCTCTAATCTATAGAAATGAACATCATAAAAACATTAAATGAATTATTTCATGTCATAATGATAATTATTCATATAAATACAATAGGAAAAGAAATTATATAATCCTTTAACCTTAAAATCCTAAAAAATAACCTAATACCTTAAACATTAAATAACATTTTAACCACAAAGGTTAGACCAAATGTTTCTTCTTATATCCCCACAATTTTAATAGCATTCTTCTGAAATAATCCTTTATGTTAAACTTAAGGGTTACATATACCTCAACCCAAATAAATGTTTCTAAAAATATAATTAATTAGTTAAAATTATATCACCTAAAACCTCAAAATTTGTTTCTAATACTTTGAAATTTTGAAAAAACTTATACTTATAAAGTCATGATGGTATCTATAAATCATATGAAAACATCATAATCTCTAATTTTTTTAAAGCTTTCCTCTGATACCAACCATAAGGGTATATACTTAAATAATATATAATACTAAGTATTTAGTCATGAATTTACTTTCATGAATTCATGAATATAATTTAGGTTTATAGTTTTAATGAGTTAGGTCATCACCCCTACACAAATAAATATTACATCACAAATTGGACACTTCCACTTAGTTTCCATTTTTCTCATAAAACAAAACTTTTAAGATATAATAAGTTTTATTTTCATGAAATATCTTCAAAATGTTGATCTTGACCTCATCTTTTTCCCTATTCATCTTTAAAAACCTGAGAAAAAAACTTTTAAAATTTTTTATGAGTACAAAAATCTCATTAAGGGACATAAATAAAAAAAATAAACTCATTAGACCATTAATACTTATAAAAATGTTCCTTTTTAAAAAAAACTTTAGATTGAATATAGAAATTTTAATACCCAATAAATCAACTTATATACCCACATATTTTCATAAAACATTTAATAATAAATAATAAAGTAAAAATAAGCACATAAAGGTTAATTTACAATGATAGCCTCATAAAAAAATTTCACAAAGTTATAATTTTCACTCATAAGGAGTTGGAAATATTTTTCTTTAAACATAAACTCCTTAGATTATGTTGTGAAATTATAATATTTCCATAAAACCATAAAACTAATTAATAAATCATGTAGGTTACTAGAGGTATTATTTTCATATCACTCTTTGACACATGCCAGTCGTAGGGAGTGGAAAAAGCAGATTTATTTTCCTAATGCTGCATAGAGGCTGACCAAGTTCATCTCACTAGAAAAGTGTTACAGTCAGGTAAATCACAAATTATAATTCACCTAATCTAATTATTTTTTATTTTTTATATTTATTGAAAAAAATTGTGTTGGTTTTTGAAAAAATGAAATTAAAGTAATGAAATTATAAATTTAAATCTAAATATAGATGCAAAAAAATTAAGATTAGAAAGAAAGGTCTTAGTCCAGGGTTTGATAACATGAGTTCATTCATTATTTATTTGTTATTTAAATTCAATTTGATAATTAATTTAGTGAAGACTAATTAATGAATTAATTTCTATTTATTTATTTAGTGTGTGATTTTAGCATGCCTTTGGCACACCAAACCACACCTCCTCCAATAGTCAAATAAGATAACACCTCAACCAAGAATGTTATTCCTAAAATACCTAGCTCTATCGTATGTTGTATCATCCCTTATGGAAACCCCAAATCCACAATATGAAAGTTTTTCCTAATATAAGATAGGTAAAATGATTAATCAAGGAAAATAAATAGAATTGAAAATAATTTTGTGGTGGATGACTACTGCACCCATGAAATACCCTCACATCCACCACAAATAGATTTAAAACATTTTGAATTGAAGCATAATAACAAAGAACACCATCAGACCTACCGCAGGTTCAAGACTCAGTTTATTCACTTGATATTGAAATGTAAAAAGATATTACTATAGAATATGCAAGAGAGAAAATGAGATTAATTTTGGAAGATAATGAGAGGTTGATGAAGGAAAGGGAAACACTTTCATATAAAAAATTGGAATGCATTACATGATAAATGAAAAAGAAAAATACAAGTAAAAGAAATAAAATTCCTAAATTTACCTTGGACAGATCTCTATGGTGCCCCAAATTGTGTGGGATGGAATGGAATGGAATGGGATGTATTTTAATGGAATTATTTGAGAGGAAGTTGACGTGTTGTAGCACCAATAAATAAACACTTAACGCATTTCAACTTTAATGAATGTTTTTCATAAATATTGTGGACATATCTCCTATAAATTTCATCATATTTTTGACATTTATTCCAAGATTTATTCTGCTTTGACTCTTATCATTTATTCTGTATAGTCATACTCTCTAAATTTAAAACCTCTATATTATCATGCATTGATGACCATGTAAACAGAAGATATACATGTATACCTATTCATAAAAGTTGTTCCCCAATGTCTTATAATCCCACCCTCAAAATTTTAGATTATATGGTTTTACCATGAACATTATATGGTCCCCATACCAAAAATAGATAGATTTATAAATAGATTTCATGGCCCCAATTGTGAGCTTGTTTGGAGATTCCATATGGTCAATTCAGATTTTGTCCTAGAAGGATGAAATTAATCCCTGGGTGTGTAGAATAATGAATAAAAATTTCATGATTTGGATTTATTTAGAAAATGTTATTTTCAAAATATATAAATAATTTAAAACAATTAAAAATCCAAAATAATCCATTTAGAAGATTAATATCTAAATACCACTAAAACCATAAAATGTGGAAATTTCTATAAAAATAATGCTTTTATGATATTTAAAACATTGTAATACAATAAAAATTGTTGAAAAATATTTTCTCTATCAATTACCCCACACTTAAACCATTATTTTCCTCAAGCATAAAATCTCAACATGGAAATCAGAGGACACTAATATTACTATTATTCTAATTCCAAAGTAAAAAAATAAAAAAAATCAATTTCAAATAAAAAATTCAAAAATACTCATAAAATATCAATTTAATTTCTCATTTTTCAAATAAATAATTGATTCATGTATTTTAAATTTCCCCCTTTGAAAAATGATGGAACTTATTCATTAATTCATTCAAGCTTCTCTATTCATTATTATCAAACATGACATGTCATCATTTACTACACTTTTGAATCTTTTCTCTCATATATCATGATACAATTCTAGTAGAGTTATTATCATATCATGATATCATGATCCTTATCCATAGGCATATAAATGAAATACTTTATTCAATTTTTAAATACAAAAGGAAAACAAAATCATGAAGACTTTTCAATAAGGTTTTAAATGATTCCGAGGCTTAAGTTTGGTAGAATTTGATGTTATAAAAATTAGGGCTCAAGAGGAGGCCAATATCTTAAGTAAAATGCATGATATCAAAACTTTTAATTAAATTCCCCCCTTCAATGTAGCAAATCCCGTTTCCTCTAAGCTCAAAGTAAGGTTATGATCAAGTTATTCATAATGAATGATTTGTACACCCTCTTTAATTTTTTTATTTTTTTATTTTTTTTTATTTTTCAATGAATGTTTTAATATTTTTTATTTTTTCAAATGTTATGATTAGAATATAACTCAAATCCACAACCTAACCACATATGATAAAAATCATATGTTTAGTAATGGTGATTTTTGGATTCCCCAATTCACAACCCATTTTCCTCATTTTTTGGTTCTTTTTGTCATTTTAATTTTTTTATTCAAGAGGTGAAATACAATAGAGTACAATGAATGATTCCACAACCTTTTAAATTTTTTAAAATAAATACCCCCACATTTAAACATTAAAATATCATGAAAATACCAAGAGTATGTTAGGAATGGATAAAATGGACTAAAATATGGATCATCCCTATAAAGGTCATTCATGGTCTCTATAGGATAAATAAGGATTGATGTAAAGGTGGTATTTAAGGATAAGATATTTTAAAAAGATTCCTCAATCATTTTAATTGTGTTTCTTCATAGTTATATATTTGACAAGTTTAAATTCAAGTTCTAGTAGGTGGAATGTACCAAGATCCCCCAAAAAATATGCTTAAGATAAAATAAGAAGTACTTGGTCAAGAAATCCTCTCAAGAATAAGACATATGATATTTGAAAATCACTCAAGGCATGATTAATAATAAAAAATAAATTCACATGAATTTTAGAAACAAAAATCATGAAAAATGGTTAGGAAATTTTATTTACATGAATCAATCAATTCCCTCAAATCATGTGTCATAATTTCAATATCCATGATTAATTTTAATAATCCAGTTTTTCAATTTATTATTTCAATTCCATAAACATTGAAATCTAAAACATGACATCATTAGATTCCTAATAAACTCACATCTTCTAGATTAGTCATGTAAAGCAAGAATTCAAGCATGGTCATGAAATTCCAATTGAAAGCTAAAATCTTGATTTGGAGAAAAATTTAAGGAGTTTAAAAGTTCAAAAATTTAAAATGAACTCCCTTTCCCATGAATCTTAGTCATTATCTTCTAGTATTTGAGTCTTAACTTTCCATTTATGAACTTATAAAATAGAATTACTCAATTATAAATAAGGATCATGTCATTAAAGCTCAAAAATATAATATGGATTGGGCTGCATGCTAGATTAATTCTTAATAAATGAAATTGAAATAAAAATTCCTAAAAAGCATGTAACGATAGATCTTGGTATGATCCCCCAAGTGGGACCTAACATTGTACTACCTCTATAGGGTAGTAACAGCTGTTATATAAAGTCTGATGGTGGTTGGGGCTTCATTGATATGAACCAACACAAATGGATTTTACCATCATCCACTTATTTTATCTTCTTGAGGAGAATTCCATATGTATAGTGCACTAGATCCACCCCTTCACAATGTGGTACAGATTGCATGGTTGGGGTCAATGAAGTATAAAACCTCCACCTCCTTTGTTGAAACTTGTGAAACATCTTCTTTAAAATCTAGTGGTTTCTCTAGATGTACTGCATGAAATTAATAATCAAAGGGAGATTCAAAATTTAAATTTTATGTATTAATTTCAAAATCATAACTTTTACTATATGCATCTTTTATACTTGGTTCTTTAGCCAATGCCCTTGGGATCTCTTCTTGTACTCCCTCTGGTAAATTTTCAATGTCCTTAGGGAGCTCAAAGTGTTCCTCAACAGATGCATATTATTTTTGATCATCTTCCTCCAGGGTGTAATATGAGTTGGCCGAATCTAAAAATTCAAAACTATTAGGGGTGATACTAAAATTAGTTTCAATGAAATCACATGGGTTTGAGTTCAAGAATGTATCATCTACCTGAGGTGGTTTGGATTTAGTCTCTTCTTCGATGGAATGTGCCTCTTGGAGTTGATTAATTCTAGATGGAGGTAGGTAGTAAGTCTCCTCCACCTCAAGTTTGGCCTCAAATTCTTGTATTTCATCGAGGAAATTATGAAAGACCAGGGGCATTTCCTTATCCTTGAATATTTGCAAGTAATTTTGGAGTTCATCAATCATGCTCATCAAAACTTTTGGTGAGATCCACGTCTCTTGGTCCTTTTGTAACTATTTGAACATTACCATAATGGAATCAACACTCCATTAGAGTTCCTCCTAATTACAATCTATTTCTAGTTCTTTCACCTCTGAGTAATATTCCTTAAATTGAATAAATGGTGATTTGAAAACATCAAGGGAAAATATTTTTTTAAGAATTTTCTTATAATGAAAATAATGAAAAATATTTACAAAAAAATGTGAATTTTGAAAAAGTGATCCAAATAAATTCTTAGATCTCTAGGAATGATGCCAGTTTTGATGCATGCCTATCAGAGGGCATGGAAAAAGAAAATATATATTCCTCATGCAGTAAAATGGCTAGTTAGGGTATTCTCACTTGAGGAGCAATGCAATCAGGTAAATCACTAATTATAATTCACATAATCAAATTATTTTTTGTTTTTATTATTTATTTAAATCAATGGTGTTGGTTTTGTAAAATATGAAATTAAAATAATGCAATTGTGAATTGAAATATAAATGCAGATGCAGACAAAATAGAGATTATAAAAAAGTTCTTGGTCTAAGGTTTGATAACACAAGTTCATTCATTATGTATTTTTTATTTAAATTCAATTTGATAATTAATTTATTGAAACCTAATTGATGAATTTATTTCCATTTATTTATTGAGTGAGTGATTTTAGAATGCCTTAGTCACACAAAACCACACCTTCACCAGTAGTCAAATAAGATAACACCTCAACCGAGAATGCTATTTGTAAAATACCGGGCTCCACCATATAAGATTTCATCCCTTATGGAAACCCCAAATACACCATATAAAGGGTGTACCCAAGATAAGGGAGGTAAAATTATTAATCTAGGAAAAGAAATGGATTTGAAAATAATGTCGTGGTGGATGATAGCCACACCCATGCAATACCCTTACATCCACTACAAATAGATTTAAAACATTTTGAATTGAAGATAAATAAAAAATAACACCATGAAACCTACCCCAAGTCCAAGCCTCGGGTTAGCCACTTTCCATTACAATGTGAAAATAGATCATAGTGGAAGATGGAAAGAGACAATGAGATTAAGATAGAAAGAGAAATAGAGGTGGAGTAAGGAAAGAAAAACACTTTAATATAAAGAAATTGAATGCATTACATGATAAAAGAAAACTAAAAATAAAAATAAAATAAAGAAAGAAAATTCTTAAATTTCCCTTATCCTACTCTCCTTGGTTCCCTAGATGGTCTGGGGAGGGAATGGAATGAGATAGATTGGAATGAAATGATTTGAGAGGGAAGAGCTCCCCTCTTTTTATCGGCATAATATTTCCTCAGAAACTTGATGTGTTGTAGCCCAAATATATGACCTCTTCATGCATTTAAACCTTTATGAATGTGGTTTATAAATATCCTATATGTGTATCCAAGAAATTTCATAAAAATTAGACATATATTATGAGATTTATTCCCATTTTACTCTGAGCATTTATTCTGTCAAGTCAGACTCTCTGAATTTGAAATCTCTGTATTATCATGCATTAATGACTATTCGAATGGAAGATTAATGTGTATCCATATTCTTAAAAGTTCTTACCCAACTCCATTAACATCCAACTTAAAAGTTTTAGATTATATTGTCCTTCAATGAACTAGATACAGTCCCCATAACAAAAATAGATAGATCTATAAATAGTTTTCAAGACCCCAATTGTGATCTTGTTTAGAGCTTCCATATGGCCGATTCAGCTTTTGTCCCAGAAGGATGAAATGAAACCCTAGATGTCTATAATCCTAAAAATAAATAATTTAACGATTGGGATCAAATATAAAATGTTATTTCAAAAATACATAAATAATTTAAAATTGCTAAAAATCCAAAATAGGCTATTTTGACGATTATGCTTAAAATACCACTAAAACCATAAAATGTGGAAATTCCTCTAAAAATAACACTTTGGAGGGATTTAAAAAATTTAAATAGAATAAAAATTATTGAAAATATTCACTCTTTTACTCTTATATATGGATTTACCTTCATGGTTAAAAATGGAACAACCGTCATGGTTACACATGGAGTAACCATAATGGATACACTTTGAATAACCATCATGGATACACTTGGAATAATCATAACAATCAACATACAACATAAATATTATCTAATGAAGTAAAAGGGTATCATATAACCAACCATCCTTGGTTTATAACATAACCACCCATCATAATAAATAATACTCAAGAACCATAAAAAATCATAACACATAACATCTTGCATCATAAAAACATTCTTTGTACCCATAAGAAGGTATTTTAGGATAATGATATATCCCATTCCTTTTAAAACCTATTTTTTAGAAAAAAAATTCATAGAAAAAATGAAAAATAGGTTTTCATTTACTAAAACATGGAATCTTGTAACGCAATTCAAATATAAAATAACAGTTATAGCAGCGAGAAAAGTTTTTGTTGTCGTATACATTAAAATAAAACATTATATTTTTCTTTTATAATGAAATTCAAATGTTTTGTATAAAATATGTAAAAAATAATTGTTTTGAATACCTTTTAAAGAAAGAAGAAATAGACATAAAATTTCATTTATAATTCATTTATTTCCACATAAATACAATGATAAAATAATTTAAAATTATGGACATGGAAGAAAGAAGAGTTTTGAGGGAAACATTAAAAGAATGTATTTTACCTTAAGCCTGACTTATAAAGTAAATTATTTATCTTCCTAAGTAAGAAATCTATAATAATTATTTACTTTATTAAGAATCTTTTTCAAGTTTATTATTCATTTTTATCATGTTGTAATCGATTACTTAATTAATTATGTTCATGTTAGAATTTTTTACGATATTTGACTCATATATTATAAATGAATTTGGTATGTTGACTATGGTTGAATAGGTAATTATTCCAACATCTTCAGAATAATAATCATGAAATAATTATAATTTTAATACATAAATTATAATTTTAAAACTAACCATGAAATATGGATATGAAAAATGAACTATGTTACAATCATGGAGATGGAAGGTCGTACGTACGCATGAGTAACATTTCCATTTTTCTATGATCATTATAGAAATAAGGTAAGTATTATTTTTTTATGGAATGATAATCACACCATAATTACCATATAATTTCTTTAAATATTCTTATATATATATATATATTGGTGCTGAAATGTATTCCCCAAGATTAGTTGAGGAGGCCATAATTTTGAAGAATTGAATCCAAGATCAAATGGCCCAAAAAACATGTTAAGGTTCTAATTTTTGAATCCATTTCATGAAGATATCTCAACCTCTATGAGTGCATGAGGCCAGGACAAAACTCTTTGCGTGTCAGACGTTTCCCCACGACTGCGCTAAAGTTGATAGGTGGCTTCTCGATTCTAAGCCTCAATCATTCATGGATTCCACCATTACTTCATGGTGTTCTTAATAGAATAATGATACCACTTTTACTATAAATATCATGCTCATTACACCTCCAAGTGATGACTACCCCAACCTTTCGACTTCTAGATTCCCAATTCTCAAAGTACCTGAGCACTGCAAACCAAACAGAAAATAAATCATTCAAGGTATTTGAACACTATGAAAAACCATTTTCCATGTTCCTAAATACCTCCACCTAATGTGGGGATGCATTTTGTGAAGTCCTAAACCCTTCATAGAGGAATATTTCACTCTAGAGTATTTTAGGCTTCACAAAGCATTAAGCCTCATGAAGTACTCATTTACCAAATCTTGACTTCATTCCAAGGCAGGGTATCCATGGTTTGTGAAGCCCATTACTTCATAAATCCCCTATCCTCTATGAAGCACCAGAGCTTCATGAAGAACCTCTTAGTGAGGTCCACTACTTTATGAAACCCACCTCATGTGTCTCACCATTTTGCCTCCCTTATGCTAAAACCTCTTCATGAAGGTTGAGTTCCCAAAGCCTCCATGCCCATCTAAGATTGGTTGAGCTACACCTCAAGTCCTTATGGGATATGTGCAATCTATTCCTATATCCCACTATACATCAAGTGTGACATGAGAATCCCATTTATCTTTTTCTATTTAGAATAGGTATGCTAATTCCCTTTTCCTTTTATCATAGGTATGCTAATGTGGACCTCATGATCAACCACTCATCAACACCATTTAACCCTAACATTGAAAAATCCATCCCCCTCCCAAGGGTTGATGAGTGATGGTTATTTATGCCCAGTGGGTGAGGAGTGAGTGTTGGGAAATTTTTTGATTTTAAAATTTGAATATGATAGAGAAAAAAGGGGATAAAATATTTTTGATATGAAAAAAGAGATGTGGGACTGGATATGGAAAGAAGAAAATATGTGAGATTAGATATGAAAAAAGAGATCTTTTTAATATCTTTGAGAGGGGTGTAAGTTTCTTATAAAAAGGATACACCAAGCCTCTAGAATAGAGAAGATATTTGGTAAGATGTATCCGCTATAAGAGAGAATCAAGAAGGGGTTGTTGCGTTTGTAGTAACCAGTGAAAAGGAAGAGGGAAGATAAGATGTATCTTCCTAGAGATAACCGAGAAGAGGCTACCACTTGATGTAGCTCATGTAAATATATGATGAAGACAATGGTGTGCGATGATGGTGATAGAATTTTCAGTGATGACATGCAAAGAGATTCATGATGGTTCCATGTATCGAAAGTCTTCTTGATTGTGGAGATCAAGTGACATGTACCAGTTGTGATGATAAGTGGTACATCAAAATGGTACATTCATGGGTGTGGGTGAATTTTACAAATGCCTTCATGTGTGGTGTGAAAATACTTGGTGAGTATGTAAAAATTCCTTCGAGTGGAAAAGTCCTTTGGGTGCTGTGTAAAATTCCTTCGAGTGATAAAAGGCCTTCGAGTGAATTATGTGGTGTTTTGTGACTGCTTATTCTGCAACATCAGGCTCCACTCCAACAATTGGTGTCAGAGGAGGTTCATGGTTTTGACCTAAGAAGATCAATATGCATAGATGGATAACCTGATGCAGATGAAGATCTAACTAAGGTGGAGTTGATGTGATAGATCTGATCATGCCTGAGTCAATGATGGTGGAGCTGACAATCACGATGCTGCTAATATCAACCTTCACAGTGGGATATATTCCCTTTATGGGACACATCTCCTTGGTCTACCTCAACAAGTGTTCGGACCCATCCATCTAGTAAACGTTCAAGGTGCTCCCTCCTAGGGGTGTACCTCTATGATCTACCTCCATAGGGCATTCTAACCAGTCTCTTTCCATATATGTTATATGTTAAACACACAACACATATCATATAACTACCTCATAAAAAAAATGGGATGCGTGAGGTGAAAACCTTGGAATATTTTCCTTTGGCATCAGATACTTCGTGATCGACATAGGATGCCTCAGGTTCCGCCCTCATGAGACACCCTCTTATGAGGAAGATTACAGGTGACCAATGTTCCAGTGTCTAGAAATGAAAGTGATTCCCAATGTGAATACTCTCTAGAGAAAATGTTTCTATGGCTTCAAGACCCCTTGGAATGTCCAGATAGAAGTAACATAATTAATCTGTGTCCACAAATAGATGGCACTAGGAATGAGTTCCATGAACACAACTCAAATATATGAGGGAGATCTATACTAGGTGAATAATTATAAGGAAGAATCCATGGAAGAAAGAACTGACATCCCATCATACTATTTTGATCAAGTATCAGACATCGCCATTGAATGTGATGAATGAAGCCATCTTTGGAAAGTGGCAATGTGGGGTGACAACATCAGCCAACATGCACCACCATGTGTGGATGCGAAAGGTGCACCCCTGTGAAATCATTGAAAACATAAATAGTGAACCCAATGTGAAACTCTTGTCCTCAAAATGGGGACTAGTTAAATTTGAGACATCAATAGATAATCATGTCACAAGATCTTGATATCAGGTGCCAGTGCATACTAAGAAAATAGTGGTCCTGATATGGAACTCACTAGGAATTAGGGCAGTTAATCACTAGGCATTTTGGTCTGCAAAACCATTGGTGCGACTCTCTCCCCAACTATGAAATATTTTATGAATATGGGGAATTGTTCATTTCATTCTTGGTATCTATACAAATAGATAATTTTTCCTTATTAATAGGACTCAAGCTGTAGGAATCCAACAACCCAAAGCCCATAAATGAAGGGGAAGGAGAAGTATTAATACAGTAATCCTACACGACTCCATCTCCTCCATGATGCTATCCGCAACTACAGATAACAAACAACAACACCCCATATCACCCTTGATTATTCAAAAAAGGGTGATGAACATACTTTTACATTTTTATGAATAGGAGGGGGTCGTTTCCATATGGGATATGGCCTGCCAGGACCTTGAGGCTTTGGTGCCTCACTAACACTACCACCCCCAAGGGCTATAGAGGGAGAAACCCCTGCTCTCAACTCCACTGTCAATTTTTTTTGAAGCCTCTCCCTATAGAAATCTTATGATTCTATACCCTATTCTAAGGATTTGGGGGATGATGGAGTTACCTGGGCTATAACTACAGTCTGAGAGCCTCTAAGGAGAGATCCCACCAGGCCCCCTTACCACCAGCAACAACCGGTATTTCAGGCTAAAGTATAGCTAGATCATTCACTTGTTTTACCAACCCTAGTTCGAACCACCTGACCCAAATATCTTGTGAAAACTCTGGATGATTCTTGTCAAGGGGAATCATCTTCTGTAGCTCCATTGACTCCTTGCACCGCTGAAAAATTCCTCTAGCTCCCTTATACTAATGATCAGGGACCCATCCACGCCCAATCAGGATTGAGACTTCAGCTTCCTTGTAGGTAAGCTGGTTTGGCTCTCTCAATTTTTGGTGACACCAGAAACCATTATGGTCCAGTCCATGATGATGAGAATTAGTATGGAGGCCCTCCTTTTACCGATATCAACCCCAGAAGAGGTCCTACCCATGATCAAAAAAACATGGGGGTCCCTCCTATGTTTATGTTGATCAACGCAGAGGTCCTCCCTATTTCTTTGACAACTAGTATAGAGGCCCTCCCCATACTCATGCTTTCCGGTTTGGAGGTCCTCTCTATGTTATGGTTTATCAGTGAACAGATCATCCTCACACCATTCCCATCTCAAGAAGATTCCCTCCACGATCCAGCATCAATCAAAGTGGAGGTCCCACCTTCTTAATTGACCATCAGTATGAAGTTCCTCCTTGTGGTATCACTGCCAGCAAACACAGAGGTCATACCCATGTAACAGATTGTAAGAGTGGAGATCCTCCCTACTCCTTCACCGATCAACACGAAAGTCCTCCCTATGCTTCCACCAAATCAATCAGAGGTCCTCCACACTCCAACACTCAATACATTGGAGGACCTCCCCACAAATCCAATAACCAGTATATAGGTCCTCCCCATACTCATGTTTCTTAACACGAAGGTCATCCCCTTGTCCAACTTGATCAGTGTGAAGGTCCTCCTTGCACTTCCACCCACCAATATGGAGGCCCTCTCCATATTGTTTCCACTTCTCAATGTGGAAGTCCGACCCATTTTCTTGGTAACCAAAGAAGATTTCCTCCATGCTACATCAATATCTAGAGTGTAGTTCCTCGCTACTCTGATAGTAATTGAGACGTAGGTCCTCACTGTATCCTAGTCAGCTCAAGCAGAGGCCCTCCCCACTCTAAAACCAACCTGTATGGAGGTCCTCCTCATTCTTAAGCACCTCCTTTCCCCAAAGATCCTTCTCGGAGAATAAGGAAAAACCTCCATTGTGAAATGAAAAATTACAAGAGACTCCAGGTCATTTTAAATCATTTCCGCTTCTTAGATTATGAGAAGGATTGTGATTCAATTATGGAACCTTCACCCCATTCATCTAGATCAAAGTCTCGAGTATGAATCTGATAGGTGAATTTTATCATCCCAAAAGGTGGGATACATAGGATCCCTAAATTCCTATGTGTGTATAAGCAGGTGGATGAAGATTTAACCTCATTCCAAGGGCTCATGGTGTAGTCATCTCTCTCATCACCGGTTTCCCTCTCTACCTCTACCCAAGATCACAGGGAGTCTCTTTGGCATGGGATTGAAAAAGGGTATCCTGATGAGTCACCAATAAGAATTGTTACCCTTACAATCAAGGCAGTAGAAGATGATCCATCCTCTAGGGATGAATTGATGCATTCAGTACTACCCTTGAGAGACAACCAAACATGCAGCGATCAATCAACTCATGCATCCACTCCCCCATCGGTCATTCCACCACTACACTGATCCACATTAGTGAAAAAACTAGTTTTCTAGCTAGAATTGGATGAATCTTGGGATAAAAAAGAGCCAAGATCCTCTTATGAACATGTAAGCCCATTGAATACTCTAGATTCTAACCATTTTTAGTAGTCTTTTGGCCTAATGCAACACCAAACATTGACATCCCCGATCCCCTAACCCTAGACTAGGTCATGTGATTTCACCATACTATCTGGGTGATACATTTCCACCTCTGTAACCATCGGTTGGTTTACCTAGGAATTCAGTTACACTTTGATGATCTCATTTGGAAGTACCACACGGTTGAGTTTGTAGCACTCCCAGTGGCTCATCACCCTGCATCACCTAGTTCTGACTAGACCCTCCAACAAAGATATGTTCCGAGCTTCACCATTCTTTTCCTAATAAATGAAGAGGTGTCACCGCATGTGAAGATATGGGGATTGGGGCAGTATTCTTCTCTCCACTCAATCTTTATACTATGAAAGCCTAACCTACCTAGTGATATAGATGACATGCCTCCTAATATTGTTATGGTGAACAGGGTTTCCCATGATATATCAACTAAATATGGGGATGTTGGCATAGGACCTGATAGGGAGAACCCACCCCTTGGGGAAACACAACATTCAGGGGACCCCAGAGAAATCCACACTTGCCTGCAAGGGAAATAACTCAGCCTTGAAGATCCCTCTGAATCGTTTCCCACCATTCGAAACACCAAAAAAGGTAAATAGAATATTGTACCTTCCAACCCTTCTAACCCAAATAATGTTGCACAAAACATATAGGTAGATCCCACAATCATATCCTTACAAAAATAGTTTTACTATCAAAATAGGATCATTAATGAGATCCTTATTGAACAAAATTTGAATTATGATGCTCCTCAATAGGATCGAATTCCTCCTACACTAGAGAAATAGAGAAAACCACAAGTCATTTTTGGATAACTTCCCCCAATTATTCTTGATGATCCTTCATATACTGATAGGTTAGAGGATGGAGTTTATGGAAATTGACCAAGATATGTGTTGCCGAATCTACTCGAGGATCATGAAAATAATCTTCAGGTCCCAGATTTAGTAACTCCATAAGACACTCCAAAATCCAATGGGTCTACCTTCCATGTTGAATAACATGTCAATGCATTGGTGTTCATGGATCCTCATATAGATAGAAATCTATGCTAGGAATCTTTGACTTCCTATCTCACCACTCACCTCAAAGCCCTGGAAACATAACAAGTGGTGATCCCACCTAAATAAAATCCATACATGGAATGGGTGGATGATATGAGAGCACCCCCAGATATTTGGAATCCATCATTATCCCCTTTAAATAGGATGGGTGACCCAATATATCATTTGGACCACTTCATTTAAAGGTGTGGTACCATGTTGGGTACCCTATAGAAACCAGAGGCCCCTAAGCTCTAATGTTTTGTTCATACAATGTAAGGTTATGCATTCATATTGTAAATATAGTTAACCATCAGGTCCATAACTGGTTGAGAGGACCTCTGTAGGTAGTTTTTCTACCAGTTCAACTCCACCACATACAATACAAGTGTTGATGACCTCTTCAAGTGGAAGAAACATCCTGATGAATGTGTTGTAGAATTTTTCAACTTGTGGAAGGGACTCATGTATTCACTTTATATGATTATGAACCCTGATTAGCTGTTAACAATGTGTGTGGGAAACACCAAGACTAAAATGGTCCCTAACCCCATCACTCGTAATTTTCCAGGTGGATTTTGGGATTTTTATGACAAAGACCAGTGCCTAGAGGAATCCTTACTACAGGCCAAGAAGACACATCTGTTTTCTCCTCCAAATCCTATAAGAAGACCAATCAAAGCAGAGACTGCTTTTATTTCATAGATAGAGGACCCAAGACAACTAGATATATTACCAGAAGATCCTCACCATGAACAACCTCACCAAACTTATTAGCCTCAATAATCTCTACTTCTCCCACCACAGAATTCGTAGGCACCACCCCATCATGAACCACCTCCTAGGATAGAGAATCAGGATCCAACAACTATTTTAGGTTCTTGAAACTCATCAAATCTAGGATCCCAGAGATCCCATCTAGAATAGGAGAAACTAAACCTATTTCTTTAATGAGGATAAGGTTCTTGATTATTTCTATAGTGCCTTGGATAATAAGATTCTGAAGCTGTCAGAATGAAAAAGACCCTAGGAGGTCGATCTCACTAATCATCTTGACTATTAACCATACCATAGGTTCTTAGGAAAACAATTAGGAAATTATACATTTTTAAGGATTGGCTCTAGGACCAGGTGACTAATAGCATGGTCATGTTTGGTGATGTCCTAACATATGTGTCACATATAGCTATCTATCTCAACAATGATAGTGATGATTCTAGAGAATGAAAACATGTTTCCAACCAAGGGACCCATAAGTATTATGATTGGTTGACTTGAAGATCAGTGTCTCATTCCCATGGGTTTATTCATGACTACTTATGTTGACCTAAGACCCTTGAGTTTACCATATCATCTTCAAATGATTCTCATATGTCCACATAAAAACCCTCTACACCTTGAAAAAATAGGTTTCGACATCATTAGGGAAAGAATAGTACCCCATCTAGATCAAATCCATATTACAAACTTGACGAATTCATGAATCCAGAGTTGGGAATCACCCATAGGGTTAACCCATAATTTTAAGACCCCACTAGGGATGAGAGAGAGTATGAATTGATGAGTACTGTTGAACTGGTGAATCCCTTTGGGGTCCTTTGATGATGAGGAGTACCCTATAGATTCTACAAGCATCTCTAGAAAATATCATCAAAGAAGAATTTAGAGACATGAAAGCTATCAAAACACACAAGTCGTGCATACTAATGAGACTACATAGTAGGAACTACGCAGAACTCAATAGGCATGATCCTACCATCTCGCTCTGTCAGACATACTACCATAGTTTTTTGTTCTTATCGATCGAGAAGAACAGCCATTTCCACATCATGATCGACCACACCAAGCTATATCAGGCTCTAGGTTAGCCAAAAGTCAAACAATAGTGGTCTTTAATGATTTATCTAATGAGAAAAAAGACATTTCTAGTACCAGTCAGAATCTAGTGATCATCCAATAGTGTCCATTATGCCTCCTGATAGAGAATAACCCCGTATTTCTAGAAACATGCATCTAGATAGAAAGTATATTCTATTGAATAACCTTTACAACATCCTTGTGAAGCTCTAAATCCTTGATAATCTCTATCTATAAAAAGTCATACGATAATCCCTTATAGAGGCTTTTAAAATCCCCTTCTGTTCGAAGAAGGGGTAGCAGTTGTAGTGACCTTTTACAATGAAGAGGTTGAGTAAGTAGAATGAAAAGATGTCATTTCATTACAAAGATAATATGGGATATCCCTCATGTAGTAGAACCTCCACCCACTATGTATCACAAGATGAATCAATGGTGTGTAAGTGTGTCATTTTATGGTCAACATAGGTTCCACGATCAATCTCATCCTGACCTGGATGCTCTGCACGTTGGTACTGACTATGGTAGATCTGAGTACCTATGATATGAAGATAAGGGATTATGATAGGACTAAGCATAAACCATGTGGAATCATATATTTGAATTTTCAATTTGGTATCTTAGTATCATGCTTTGAGTTCATGGTTTTCTCATAGGATACCTCCTATAATGCATTGATTGGTAGGCCATAACTCCATCTGCATGAAGTAGTTCCCTCCTCATATCACCAATGCCTCAAGTACCCCCTCAATGGTAGAGTGGGTGTGATTTAGGGTGATTCATCTCCCTTTGAATCATCTGAAGCCCTCTATCTAAATGTTGGATATTACAAAATCAAGGAAAATAAATTTCAGGCCAATGGGGTTGAGCACACATCCACTATGGACAACCCATTGATAGACTTGGATAATGGTTTTATCCTCCTGATTCCCCAATAGAAAGATGTGATTCCAGAATTGGGAAATGTATCCTTAATATCCAATAAGAAGGGGAGACGTGTCCCTGGATACAAGGAACATTGGAAGATTACCTTTTACTCTTGAAAAATATAGGCTCAAGTGATCCAAGAAACCCCCACCCCTGTAAAGTATTAATATGTTTGCCTAGTGGCCACCATTCTACAGAACCCTCATCTATTTCATGGGGCTGGTCAAATTCAATATCCAACCACCATTACTTATACATCAATCTTGGACCCTATGGTTGAATGAAAAATGGAATCGGACCGACAGTTCCTGACACTATGGTTTCAATAGAGTAGGAGTTCCCGAATCAGTTTTCCACACTAGCCGAAGCCAACACCATCATTCCTCTATAATTGGTAGGTCCAAATGAATCTTCCTCTCCCATTGATTCTATTACCCCATATGATGAAGAGGATTTAGAATATTCTCCTTCAATGTTTCAATAGGATGTATCCACTACTATCGATGAGTTGGTACATGTGAACCATACGACCTAGGATAATGTGAGGCAGATGTTGATCAGTGTAGAAATGCCTCCAGATGAATATCAGGATTACCTATATTTCCTTAAGCTACATCGTGATGTATTTTCTTGGAGTTATGATGAGATATCAATACTATACCCTCAGGTATTCATTCACTGTCTTGGTCTCCCAGTAATCCAATCACGGGTTTAAGCAACCTCCTAGAAAGATGCATACTTCTCATGGTTCCATGGTCGAGGATGAAGTTGACGATATTTTAAAAGACAACTTCATCAAGGAAGTTTAGTACCCCAAGTGGATATCCAAAATCATTCCTATTATGAAGAAGAAAAAATAGATATGAGTTTCTATCGATTTCTGATATCTCAATCACCATTTTCTGAAGGATTATTTTCCCCTTCACGAGACAGAGTTGTTGAGAAATTTCATAGTTGGATTCTAGGATATTTCCTTTATGGAGGGATACTCTAGATACAATCACATATAGATGTCTCTAGAAGATAAGGATTATAACACCTTTAGATCACCATAATTTACTTTCTACTATCATGTAATTCCATTTGGTTATAAGAATTCATGAGCCACATATTAGAGATACATTCAAAAAATCTTTAAACTGATCCTTGGGATGCTAGTGGAATTCTACATAAACAACTTAGTGTTCAAATCCTACTAGTGTTAGGACCATATCATAGATATTGAGAATGTGTTGGGATTTCTCCACTCCTTATAGTTGATATTTACCCCTTGAAGTGTTCTTTTAGGGTTACCCATGGGAAGTTTCTTGGCTTCATTGTTAGATATAGTGGAATCAAGGTTGACCCAGATAAGATCAAGTCCATCATCTAGATTCCTCCTCTGATAAACCGTTGAGAGATCCGAGGTATTCAATGACACTTTTCCTAAATAAGAATATTCGTCACAAATCTATCCTTCATGTGTAATATCTTTTCAAGACCCGTGAAGAAAGGTACCAACTATTAGTGGTATGAAGATTTCCAAACCACCTTAGAGGAAATAAAGCAGTGTCGACTACAACCTTCGGTTTTGATGCCACATATCATTGGTAATCCTTTGTTCCTTTATGTGACAGACATGAAATGGTCCCTCATCACCCTACATTCCCAGAAGAATAAAAAATGAAAACAAACAATTTATATTATCCCAGTCACATTCTCCTCGACATAGAGACCAGATATTCTCTCATCGAGAAGAGCTTACTTGCACTGGTTTTCACAGTGCATAAGTTGTGGAACTACCTACAACATCATGAGAAATAGTTGGTGTTCTGTATGGATCCACTAAGGTATATGTTGAACATACCTATGATTAAAGGAATATTAGAAAGATAATATTTGATTCTTCAGTAGTTCGACATTAGGTTCATTCCAAAAAAATTGGTCAAGGGTTAGGTATTGGAAGAATTCATGGCCACCCATCCGGTCCCAGTAGAGCAGTTCTTGGATCTCGAATTCCTAAAAGAGGACATCCTCTTAGTGGAATAAGTTATTCCATGATGGAAGATTCTATTTGATGGGGCCTCCTGAAGTCTAACTGATAGAAGGATCAATGATCCCAGACACAACATAGTTGTCATGGGTATCATCTTCATTACCTTGACACAAACAATTCTTCTATATTTATTCCTTCTCTCAGAAGGTTGTACCAATAATGAATTAGTGTATCAGGATCTCATTACTAGTCTTGAGTTAGATCTCGAGATTGAATTCCCCCATTTTCACTTGATGGGAGACTCCGAGTTACTCATCAAGAAAATCAACTGTGACTGGATTGTTAGAAATACTGAGCTATTGCCCTTGTTGATGTTTAACCACCAGCTGATGGCCAAGTTACCCTCTCATACATAGGTGACTCATATAACTCAATCATAGAATGGTCTATCTGATGCCTTAGACAGTCTAGATGCATTCCTTACAGAGCCTGACCAGGATCATATATTCATTCACATGGTGAACTAGAGGGTCATAACTCCCTTTATTTAAGATGATGATGAGAACAAGAAGCAGGTGAACCAGTTGATTGATGGTTCTTCCATATAAATCCCCCTGAATCTTCTTACAGAAAAATAAATATCTAATTGGACAACCCATTTCGCTGATTATCTCTAGCATAATTTTCTCCCATTAGATCTAGCTGAACGCGAGGGAATATATCAGTGTGTAGCTCGGTTAACCCTCTAGAGTGATACCAACCTTGAGAAAACTCTCTACAAATGTAGTTTTGATATAATTATCCTCTATTCCATTATAGGAGATGAGATTCCCCAAGTTATATAGGAATTTCATTCCATCTCATGTGGTTTCCATCAGGTAGGGTTGAATCTCTCTTGCTAGATCCATAGGCTGGGCTACTTTTGGACCACCACGATCCACAATTATATTGAGTACGCCAAGAAGTATAATGTGTTAGATCCATGCCAATTTTGTGCATCGATTGTTCAATCCCCTTAAAACCACAAAGAACTCTTTTCACTTTATTGTATGGGGGCTTGATGTCATGGGACCATATCCACTAGCAACATATCGCCAGTGAAAATTCATTCTGTCCGTAATATATTTTTTCTCCATAGGGGAATAATTGATTCCCCTTGAGGAATTCAAAGCTTGATCAATTGTTGAATTTTTGAGCCCTCACATCTTTCATCGATTTAGAGTTCATCATGCCATCCTCACTAACAACGACACTAAATTCAGGGTAGATAAACTGAATAAGTTGTAAGCCAAGTACAATATCCGGTCCAACCACTCTTCCCACTACCAAGTACAAACAAATGGATAGATAGAGGAATTAAAAAAATCCCTCTCCAACATTTTCTAGAAGATGGTGTTCCAAAACAAAAAAATATTGTTGGAAAATCTCCCCAATTCCCTCTAGTCTTATCAGACAAAAACTTAGAATTCTCCCCAGATGCCTCCATATTCTTTAGTGTATGAAATAGAGGTAGTCCTTCCCATCGAGATTCAGTTACCATCTCTTTGAACAGTTGTATATGATAAATATAAAATAGAAAAAAATAGAAGAATTCCATATAGATGAGCTAGAATCCCTCAATGTAAAAGGCTCCAAGACTTACACAATATATAGAGGCCCCATAAGAAGATAGTGAGAGAATTAAACAAGAATGTTTTCCGCCACTCTTTCCTCCAAGGTGATATATTTTTGGCTCTCTGAAAGTAGATCATATCTGGAAGAAATCCACCAAAGTTAGAGCCCAAGTGGGTGGGACCATACATAATTCACAAATTCTATCCCAATGGTGCATAATCATTGTTGAATATGGACATGGAATGCATCAACCCTCCAACCAATTCCATTTTGGTCAAGTCAAAATTCACATAAGGAGTTGAGCATCCCATGCACATGATGTTAAACTAGAAACCCGATCTATGCTCTATGACCCTAAACTAGAAGCCTAAGTCTAATAATCATTTCTATAAACTATATACAGGTATTCCATGGATGTGTATGGAATGATGTGGGCCCCCAGGTCCTCATTCACATTGGGTTATAACTTATTCTTCAAACACATTCCTCTGGGAACAACTCTCCCCAACATCTTAGCCGCATGAGGATAAACTATTGGGAAACCAATGTCCTTTCTACATGACATTAAACAACACGAACTGATCTAGTCCCATGACCAAAAACTACGGTGTTATCATCCTATCCACACGACAATAAAATAAATCTAACCCACATCCTTTTTGAATAAAAATATACTGTGAGGAAACCAATGTCCTCCCTACATGATGTTAACCTATAGGGACCAATCTAATCACATGATCTTAAATTACGACGTTATCATCCTTACCGCAAAAAAATAAACTACATCACATTCATGTCTTAGCTGCATGACAATAAACTGCGTGGCAACTAATTTTCTTATTGCATGATGCTAAATTGTATAGACTGGTCCTATCACTTGACCTTAAATTGTGTTTCTATCATCCTACCCACATGACAATAAACTACACCACATCAAAATTCTATTTTCCTGACTTTATGATACATAAAAATTATCGTCCATTTTTCATGATGATAAATAGTACAACATCATGATGTCCTTGCTAGAGAGGATTTTCCTTCTGGAATCAATCATCTACTATAAAACACTCAAGAACTACGTGTGGCTTGATTCCCATCTTTATGGGATACATAGTGACACCCATACACTTTTTCTTTAGGCCCAATCAAAAATTCATTACCTCTATTTTCTTTCACCCTAAGAACTTATTTATAGAATTAAAATCCTACTTGGATTCATTCACATTGGATATTTCTTCTATCTGTGCCATATTAGTGTCTATAGGGCCAATATAAAAATTACTCTCCTCAAAATTATGTGGTTATATTCAATAGCTACCTTAGCTCCATTCACATTGGGGAATTCAATATACTATGCCACATATAATTTTTTTGGGATACTTCCTCCCAAGTCCAAACACTATGAACTTAAACTCATAACCCTTGGCCCAATAGTCATGACTTTATATTGTATGAAGGTCCCTTCTAGAATGTGTTATGTGGTGTTTGGATACTTTGGCCTCTTTCACCACAATTTTTTCAAAACATTACACCACACATGTCAATTTGAGATACCCTCATCCTTGGTTTAGACTCTATAACCTTAACGAGTATCTAATGTCCTCAATTCATGATGTTAAACTAAAAACATACAATAAACATGTTTTGGATTCCCCATGATAATCATGGGATGCTTCATTTCCCTCACTAGAGATGATTTAACCTATCAATGTTGGTCTCCTTCAACACATTGTTTCAGAACTATGTGTGGATTTCTACCATCCTT
This sequence comes from Viscum album, assembly GCA_963277665.1. Classification (NCBI taxonomy): domain Eukaryota; kingdom Viridiplantae; phylum Streptophyta; class Magnoliopsida; order Santalales; family Viscaceae; genus Viscum; species Viscum album. The sequence goes on along the minus strand of OY728155.1, from coordinate 599,688,201 downwards.
ATGGGATATATATATATATGATTGGGAATTTCATCTTTTAACTCAACTATAATTTTCCAAACTTTCAACCCCTTTGACTCATTTATGGTTCAGATCGTATGGCTATAAACTATGTGAAATTGGCATCAAGATCATTTCACTTGGTGTGGGGCCTCCTTATCTCATTCACTTATAGTTTTAACTCTCACGGTGCATAAATACCTTTTAACACCCCCTTTTGGTTGAGGATCCAGTCATTATGATCTTAAAGTGTTCACAACTTCTATAGTCTGATTTTTATAGATTTAACCTACATAGTCTAATGTCCTCAATTAATGAGATTAAACTATGATTTCCCCTTATAAAACTGGGTTTCCTCATATGATAAATATTTGGATGATTAACAAATGTTTACCCCATGGTCTGAACATGGGATGCCTCATGTTATCCATGAGATGCCTTAATTTCCCTCACCAAATAGGATCGCTCGAACTAGTGTTGGTCTCCAACCACACTATGTTCAAGAACTATGTTAGACTTGATTCTCATCCTCATGGGATATGTAGCGACACTTTGACATTTCATCTTTGAGACCAACTGTAAATTCATTAAACCTTTATCCCCTTGGCCCTCGTTATATTTTTATTTAAGGTGTGTATCTAATATGTGAGCCTTCTTGTATGATTCACATTGATTTTTTTCTCTTATGTACCATTTGTATTACCTTGGAGTAAATTTTTCCCCTTATAATTCAAGAAACATAGACTTAAACTATTTTCCATGGTCTGGGCCACACGACCTAAAACTTTGTGAAACATTCTGATCGCATGACGTTAAAATGTTGGGCACTTCCTGATCACATGATGTTAAACTTTACCATGCATCTTCCTCATCAAATGATGTTAAACAACGAATTTATCATCCTTATTTTCATGTCATAAAATTATAAAACATCATAAATCCTCATATGAGAGGTACTCTCCCTCATTGTTGGTTATATATCACATTGTTCACATTTTTAGCTTTCTCTCGACATCCAAGAAGATGATCCCCTAGAAGAGAGGTTTGATCTTTGTCCAAACTAATATGCTTACGCCAATGCACTCTAAGCCACAATGGCATAATTCCAAGAGTGTTGGAACCTATTTGAACAATCCATCACTCCATTATCATGTTTGTTTTCCAATTATTTGTATCATCATACCCTTCCATATATTAAGTGACCCCCTAACAATTTGGCCTCATGATGCATTGGCTCACCTACCATCCTGGGATAACATACCAGAATTCGGACGACATTCTGAGACAGGTTTCGTGTTTTGAATATTTTGAGCAATCAACCCTTGTTTGTTTTTCCCCATTCCAGGATAACAGTAAGGATTTTGTTTTTTGAATATGGTCATTAGTTATCCTGTATCTCCATGCCACTCTCCTTTTATTATGAATTTTTGGCATTTTGATTCACACTCATCATTCTGTAACACCTTGAGATTTTTAAAATTTTTTGTTTTCTAATTAATTTAATATTTTGATATTTTTAATTTTAAAAAACACTAAAAAAAGTTTTTTTATATTAAATCACTAAGTTAACATTCCTTTCACAGGACACAGAATTGGGTTGTACTATATACGACACAGATTTGGCGTACGCTACACGCAACACTGAGTTTCCATGAAGCATCATTTATTATTATAAATATTTAAATGAGATAATTGTAACCAAACCATTATAAATAGTAATATTAATAGTAATAACTACTTTTAAAATATTATATATAATGGTTTTATATAAATATAACATACTGATAATGAAAATATAATATTTGGAGAGGTCATTATATGTGTAAAAATACTATAATATCAAATGAACTACTTTTCTTGTCCATATGTGAAAAATAAAATAAAATTAATTTTAGACACATTTAGAAATTGAATTTTATAAAATAAAATTAATTTTTTAATTTTTTAATTTTAGATTTTCTTTGGGACAATTTTTTAAATTTTTCTAAGAAACTTCATTTTTGGATAAATAGTGAAAAATATTGGATTTTAATTCTAAACTGCTTTTTATTCTAATTTATTTATAATGTTGCGTTATATTTTAATTTGGTTTAAATTTTCTATTGGATAATATTTTTATTAATTAATAAAATTTATGTCATTAGAAACAATTTCACATTGAAATTGGATATAAACACTTAGCAAACGTTTGATCATTTTTACTTTAAAAATCTATAATATCGTCCCATCAGTGGGATTAAATTTAAATTAATTTGTACCACTTTTGTGATTTTAATTTTTAAAAATGGATTAAATATTTTTAATCATAATAATTTATAATTTATTATAAATTCATCTTATTTTTTTGACCAAAAGGATTAATGAATTTAATGAAAATAAATTACAATGATTAAGGTAATATCAAGATTAGTAATGGAACAAACCTTAAACTTAAGGGCCCAAATGACCTAGAAAATTGTCCAAAACCCATTTAATGGACATTATTAGATGATTAACTTTATATTATTGAGGTTTTTTGGGTTTTTAAGACTTTAGTTAGGTAAAAACGTCGGTACACCTAACTTGTTTTAAAAAATACCAAGTGAGTCCTTTTTGTTCCCTACAAAAGGACACCACCTATCCTCCTTCCTCACACCACTAAAACCACTTGGGTTACACAAATATCTACAAAATACACTTTAAAAAATCCATAAATTCCTCCTATAATCCTACCTTTGGTCATAGAGTAATCCAAGGAAGCCTTTTGGCACAAACCAAAAGGAGTTACTCTATTAAGAGGCAACGTCTTCTCTCAAGATCCTTTCTTTTATTTTCTTTATCCACCCCTAAACTCTCCTTATTCCATGATTATACAAAAAAACAGTATAATAAATATATTTATATTTCCTTATGCTACGTTTTTGAACTATAGTTAAACAAACTTCCATATGTTGGGTAATGAACATACTGTTTATGTGTACGACAAATTACCACCTCACGAAACGATTATTGTTTATTTTTTCCTTTACCACATATCATGGTAGAAATTATGATGTACAATATGTTTAAGTATAATATATATTATATTTATAATGTATTTAATCTTATATAATTATTTTACAACACATATATTTATACTTTCTATTTTTGTGTAAATACAATAATTTCATTTGAGGATGTGTGGACTACCACGCCCTCAAAGTGATGTGATTTGTTCACACACAATATGGAATGTATTAAGAATGGGTATAGTTAAATTATATTATATATATAACAATATAATGATAATATAATGATATTATATATATATATACACATATTTCATTTTCTTTATTTCTTTCAATTCGACAATAAAAATGGAAACAACATTCATGTGTATGTACGACATACCATATCCATGAATGGTGTGTTCCATTTAATACTTCTATATTATATAGATTATTATAATAAACATATAATTAATATACATGATATTCATATCATGTTTTACATACTTGAAATCATGATATAAGTATGAGGACCAAAGACATAACAAATTAAGACACATGTGAGAAACCAAGAGGATATTACCCAAAGTGAAACCTTAACATAGAATAGTTAACAAGAGGGTAATATAAGGTCATAATAAAACAATGTATGGTATTAGGTATAATAATATAATTATATTATATATTTATAACAAAATTATATTTATAATACAGGATGTTTGTATGTCTACAACGAGAATCAAGACACAAGGTTAGGGGATTTTATATCACTTTTTATTTTCATGAGATACATTCTATGTTCACCAATATTTTCTTTTGAGTGGTACATATAATACCCATGAATGTATTTTATTATTACTATTATTAAAATTATGGGTAATTAAAAATCCATTTTATGATATTCTTTTCATGGGGTGTATGTTTCAAAAGTTACCAAACTCGTAAGATAGTTTGGTCTCAATTTACCTTCTTTGAGACACATGTTATGTTTTGAACCTATATTTTTATATGAGGTGTACACAATTAATTTGACAAGTTATATCATGAATCTAATTCCTGTAAATATATTTTAAGCTTCATGTAATTTCACTTTCTTACATGGGGAGAATGGTTTAAAGTAAATAAGTTATAAGAGTTTATTGAAACAATATCATTTATTTTTTAGATTGTTTATGCTTATGCTTCCTTTGATGAAATATAATAATCCATATCTCAAGAACATTCATGAATTTTATTCTCCTATATTTATTCATTATATATTCATTTATTGGTACCAATGTTACACTCTTTGGAATATAAGATAGTTAAAAAAGTGTTTTTAATAAAGCATGATTTTACCCTCTCTTCGGTCAGAAATCTATATTCCTTAAAAACCATGTTTTCTAAAATGGGTTTCCAAGAATATTATATTTTTTATAAAATAATACTCAAAATAAAATTTTACCTCTTTTCATTTACTAATTCTTTCAAATGATTCTTCTTGTCACTTTGCAAACATTGAATTTTTCTAACCTTTTAACATCTTAAAGGAATGTTCTTCTTACCTCATACGGTATGTACATATTTACCCACCATAATTTCATTGAAGCTTCGTTTTCATTATTAAAAGTTTGATTTTTAAGAAAATATTGTTAAAAATAATTTTCAAAAAAATAGTTTTCAAAAAAAATTCATGATTTATTTATAATTTTTAAAATTATTTTTCAATTAAATGTTTTCTGAAAGGTTTTTAAGATTCCTTTATAAGTTTTCAAGGATTTTTTTTTCAAAATGGTTTCAAGTTTCCTCTATAAGTTTCCAAAGAAAATTGTTTTCAAAATGTTTTCAATATTTTTTTATAAGTTTTCATGGAAAATTGTTTACAATTTTTTAAGGTTATTTTATAAGTTTTCAAGGAAAATTGTTTTCAAAAAGTTTTCAAACTACTTTTATAAGTTTTGAAGGAAAATTGTTTACATATTTTTTTCAATATTCTTTTATAAATTTTCAAGTATTTTCTTTTTCAAAATTTTTTCAATATTATTTTATATTTTTTCAATTAAAATGGTTTATCAAAATGATTTCAAGCCGTATTTATAAATGTGAAAATAATCTTCAAATAAATTGTTTTCAAAAAATTTTCCTGATTTATTTATAATTTTTAAAAGTATTTTTCAAGAAAAGTGTTTTTAAAAGGTTTTTAAGATTCCTTGAAAAGTTTTCAAGGAAAAATGTTTTCAAATTTTTTTTCAAGCTACTTTTATAAATTTTTAAGGAAAATTATTTAAAAAATGTTATCAATCCACTTTTATAAATTTTCAAGGAAAATAGTTTTCAAAATGATTTAAATCCATATTTATAAGATTTCAAAGTATTTTCAATGAAATGTTTTTCAAATGATTTTCAATCTCTATTTATATGTATTCAAAGAAAAATGTTTTCAAAAGTTTTTCAAATATTTCTTTTTAAGATTTCAAGTTTTTTTCTAGAAAATGGTTTTAAAATATTTTTTAAATTTTTTAAAATGTTTCTTTCAAAGAAGAAAGGATATTTTACTCAAGAAATATTTTCAAAATATATTTCCAGGTTATTTTCCATCTAAGATGACATCTATTAATATTACTCATTCTCTTCAAGGAAATGATCAAAATTTTCCATTCATGTTATTTCTTGAATGGTTTATGTTTTTATAGAATGATTCTTATGATACCTATTTCACTTCCATGGGTTATATGCTTTTGAAACCCTCTTACTTTCATTAGTTATGATTTGATCAAATGATTATAAAACCTATATTTTTTACATGTTAAGATATTATTACTAGTTTATTACACCCATTCCATTTCATGGGTTCTAATATGATTTTTTATGAATTTATGGTACATGTATTTAAGATTTCATTATGAGATTTGTGGGACATATATCTATGTTCTATGAATAGGGTAATAATTTATATATCATGATACAGACTTGTCTAGAATGAGGACTGAACTCAGTTTGATATTATAGGGTTAGAATGAAGAGTGAACTCAGTTCATTATTACAGGGCTAGAATGGGTAGTAAATATGGTTTAGTAAAGGAAACTTTCCACTCATATGGCCTTGGAAGAAAATCCATAGATATTATGGAAATCATTATATATGCTTATGTGTCTACAAAAATTCCATGTTTTAATCCTATGTTATGATTTCATGGATTATGTTATATATTTCATTATGATTCATGTCTTATGAACTGTCATGATTTATTCCATGATTCATGTTTATGATCTTATGATATACAGGTCATAATATTCATATGTTATGATCATGTTGTCCTACCCTTATAATCATGTTTAGGATTATATGTCCCCCCTGTTTACCCTTAATTAGCATATGATCTCACCACTTTTTATGTTTTTCCCCAAGTTATGAAGATAAGTATTAAGTATGATGTGTCTAAGAAGGTTGATAGTCATGAATAACATAGTGGGAGATAATGTGTCTCACTTACATATTGGTATTTATGTTTCCATGCTTCCCGGGGAACTAGACTAATACAGTCTTTGGGAATCTATTTTTATTATATTTTAAGTATTCCAAAAAATTTATACAATGTTATTTTATGAAAATTGAGGGTTTCTATAGTTGGTATTAGAGCAAAGGTTTAGTTAACCATTGTAAGCTATGATTATAAAACCTTAGTGAGAACCCTAAGGATATGTCTAAGGATAAGGAAAAGTATGGGAACATGTCCAATAATTTTGGTAAAGGGTGGAGAGAGTGGTTTCCAAGAAATATATACCTATTTGGATACTACAAGTGGCTGTGGCTATAAAATATATGTACCTTGGAGAAACAACTCTGAAAAGATGTTTTGGGTGTGACTCTGGGTAATCTAGTACATGACAACATGCCTTACTTCACATGTGGGTTGACACTCTTAGGGGTTATTATTTTTTAATTCACAAACTCTTCATGAACCACCATGAAGGATTTAAATATAAGTTGGTTATAAATAACCGAGGATGAACCTAAAGTGTTATAGATTAAGGAATCTGTCATGATTTTGACATCCAATAAGTAATTAGTTTCATAACTATGTGGTTTTCTGCTTTGATAAGTAATTTCACACTATGCTTTAAGTTTTAGTAAATGGAGAGATCCAAAAGGAATTGGATTAAAATTTAATGTGATGGATGATTTTTTGATCATAAAACAAGTGGGATGATCAATGGATTAAAATATTTTGTGATCATTCCTAATCAATTTTCATGGAACATGATTAACAACGTGTACCTTATCCAACTCTCAGACTCACCAAGGAAGATAAACAATGAGTTCATTGAGATTTTGGTTAATGGAGACCATAGCGAAAATAAGATTCAGTTTCCTTTGTGTCGAGAATATGAAAAGAATCTCCTAAGTGAATGTATTACAGGTACATGAAGATGTTTTGATTATAGAAAAGAATGACACAAAGCAAGAGACTTCAAGGAAAAAAATGAAGAGTTTGGTTAATGAAATGGATGAGAATATTGGCCTCCCTAAGGCATCATTGAAGGTTAAGTGTGTTATGTGTGGAGTAAATGGTCATTATAAAACTCAATATCCTAAGAGGAAATATTCTAAAGAGAGTCATCAATGTGGTGAGAGTAATGATTATATTGCTTCCGATGATGTGACTACAGATGAAATGTGAAGGGAAAGAGGTATTAAGTAATTGGATGATATAGTATTCTTATGGATTATAGATTATGTGGAATAATATAAGTTTATATGTATTTTGGACTCAATAATTATTTATATTAATGGTGAAATAAACAAGGACTTCCCCTTTTTTGTTTTTTTCTAAGGATTTGAAATATTATTTTGAATGCTTCTGATGGACTGGAAAAGTGATTTAATGACATGGTGATATTTTGACTAAGGGAATATAAACCATAATATGTTACTTATGTTAAGATATTTTTTTGGATAACGATATGTGAGATATGAATAAGTAAATCAGACGATATTGATTACCTTGGAACTAATTAAAGACTTGTCGATAAGTAGTCCATGCTATCATGGATGAAGCTAACAAATTCTCGAATTTATGGAATATATCTAGTAATCTATGGAATAATAAAGAATTCATGTTTTCCAAAAGGATTTATTTTTTTAAAGGCATTTCTTTGGTCAAAGACCAAAGCACAATTTATTTATAAGAAAAAAGATTACAAAAGTCGGAAGGATGATATTTTTTTACAATCTCTATCAAACAGATATAATAAGTCAGCTGGAAGAGTGTCCAGCCAAGTCATGCTCTGATGTACTCCTTTGTTAGCAAGAGCATCTGCAACATCATTCGCTTCACGGTAGGCATGAGTATGTATGTAATCAATCCCATGGAGCTAGTTCAGAAAATTCATCCAAAGTGTGGTAAGCGGCCATGCAAGATGAATGTTGCCATTCCAGATGGCATGAACGATAGTGGTAGAATTACTTTAAATACAAAGCTTTCTCCAACCTATTTGAATTTCAAAATAAACTGTATGAATGACCCCCAACATTTCAGCCTCTAGAGATGAAGAATGTCCACATCCAACATAGAAGCAACCCTGACACTAGATAAATGAGTCTCTGAAGATGGCACCACAACTGGCAGGGCCTGGATTGCCTTTAGAAGCACTATCAACGTTCACTTTGATCCATCCCAGCATCAGTGATTTCCAGAATACTTCAAAGGAATGTTTGGGCTTTGGGTATATGCTAGGCACATGAAGATGACCAAGGATCTCAAATTCACCAATCGAGTTGTTGCAACAGTCTTTTTTAATTGAAGCGGCTTAATGAATCGCAATAATAATATGATATTTTCCTTCATTGAGACTAAATGAGTGTTTGTTGTGAATAAGATCATTTCTAACGTACTATATCTCATGCAGGAGTTTCGCCACCGCCGCAAGAAAAATATTTTTAACCTGTAGAGAGGCTTCATATCTAATGCATTTTTTTAAAAACAAACAAATAGAGTCAGATAAGGGCCATCTGCAATTAAATAATTCAAGAACACAATTCCATAAAGCAGAGTCCGTCGTACAAGATAAAAAAAGATGATCAACATCCTCCCTATGTTGATTACACAAGTGACATTTAGTGTAGAGTGGTATGCTAAATGTTTGCAGACCGGCTTTAGTAGGAAATATATTATGAGCAATGCGGAAAATAAGGGTGATCCTAGAAGGTTTGATCCAAGATAATTTACCATGAGGGTATTCACATGTTTGGAGGATTAAAACCAAGAGATACTTTTTGATATGTGGGGGGGGGGGTAAATGTTAAGATGATTTCATAACCTTCTTTCTATAGTTTTGGATTTTTATCTTTTGGAAGGGTTATAAGGTTACCCATTTGTGTTGATGGTACCTAAAGATAGATGGGATGGATTATCATGGATCTCATGATGTGTTAATTCTTAAAAAATTTAAAATTCACCCGAATTTATTATAATGAGAGATTTAGTGGTTGTTGATCAAGACACAACAAAAAGAGAGGTTGTCCTGAAATCATGAAAATATATATTTTTGTGAATTTATTTTAACTTTCGGAAAAAGGATATTGAAACCAGAAAGGTTATCCTACTACCTTCATTTTCGATGAATCAGTTGGTCCCATAGGTCATCATATATTTTTGGATCTATTATTATTAAATTTATCTTATCCTTGTTCTTTATCACTCTATATCAAAACGTTAAGGTTATATTTCTCTCTCATGTCCGTGTTTTCCCTTACCCCTTATGCTCTTCTATGTTGGAAGCTAATTATGAGTTACATTAGGTAACTGTTATGGTTCTAACTTTCTATTTTTAAAGGATGTTTTCTTATTGATTTTTATGATGTGGGTTTCTATGAAATTAACTTTCAAGTATTAAAACTTTTATAACTGAGATGAATTTTGAAGGTGAAATTCAATTTAAGGGGGTATAATATAACACCCTGAGATTTTGTGATTTTTTTTGAATTAATTGAATCTTTTGATATATTGAATTTCATGCAACACTAAAAGTAGTTTTTTATATTAAATCACTACATCAAAAATTAATTTCACATGGAACCAACTTGTCTTTCGTTACATGAAAAACTGACTTGGCATAAGTTATATGCAAAACCGAGTTTCTACGATGCATCATTTTATTGTTATAATTATTTAAATAAGATAACTATAAACTAGAAATTAAACATAGTAATTTTAATATTTCTAAATACTTCTAAAATATTATATATAATGGTTTTATATAAATAAAATATATTGATAAAGAAAAATAAATTTTTTGGCGAAGTCTTTATATGTTTAAAAATACAATAATCTCAAATGAAATCCTTTTCATATCATTCTATAAAAAAAATAATTTTAGACACATTTATAGATTTAAATTGATAAAATAAACTTCATTTTTTCATTTATAATGTTGAAATTATCTTAGGGAATTTTTTTTTGTGTTTTTCTGAGAAACATCATTTTTGGATGAATAGTGAAAAAATAAAGGATTTTAATTCAAAACTATTTTTTCATCTAATTTATTTATAAGTAAAAATTGTATTTTAATTTGGTTTAAAAGTTTAATTAGATGGTAAATTTATCAAACAATCAAATTTAGGTCATTGGAACCAATTTCACATTGAAATTATAAATAAAAACTTAGAAAACTTTTGATTATTTTTACTTTAAGAACTCACATTATTGTCCAGTCAACATGATTAAATTTAAATTAATTTCTTATAATTATTTTATAAGAATTAAAAAAATAGATTCCGTATTTGGAATTATAATAATTAATAATTTCTAATAATTTCAAACTAGTTTTGACCAAAACATTAGTGAAAGTGATTAAAATTAATTACAATGATTAATGTAAAATTAAGTTTTACAAGGGAATAAACCTTAAAATTAATGTCCCAAATGACATATACACTTGTCCAACAAAAATTTTATGTATATTAATCATCCATTAACCTTCAATTATTGTTTTTGGTTGGTTTTGGATGACTTGTTTTTGGTAAAAACGTTTGTACACCGATCTTGTTTTTAAAAATACCAAGTGAGTTCTTTCCCTTCCCATTAAAAGGCCACCAACTCTTCCCCTTTCTCACATCTCTCAAAACACTTATTTTTGGAAAATATCTGACCAATAAAATTCCCAAAATTCCTCCCCTACTCCTAGAATCCTCCCCTTGTGAATAAACCAATCCAATAAATCCTTTTGGCACAAACCAAAAAGAGTTACCTGATTAAGAGGTAACCTCTTCTCTCAAGATACTTTCTTTTATTTTATTTCTCCACCCCCTCCACTATATTTATTCTATGATTATAAAAAAACATCAGTATCCTAAACATACTGATATTTTTTTATGCTAAGGGTTTTACCTACACTTACACACACTTCCATCTGATGGGTAATGAACATACTATTTACGTGTACGTTGAACTACCGCCTCACGAAATGATGATTGTTCATTTTTTAGTTTACCACCTCTCATGGTAAAAATTATGATGGAAACTATATTTATATATAATATATATGATATTTATAATGTATTTAATAATTTTTAACTATTTTACAATAAATATTTTTATAGATTTCTTTTTTTTTAAAATATGATAATTTAGTTTGAGGTAGTGCAGACTACTACCCCCTCAAAGTAATGTGATTTGTTCACACACTACAAGGAATGTATTAAAAATGGGTTTAGTTAAATTACATGATATATATATATATATAACATGATGATGATTATTTAATTATATTATATACATATATACATATATACATATATACATATATACATATATACATATATACATATATACATATATACATATATACATATATACATATATACATATATACATATATACATATATACATATATACATATATACATATATTTCATTTTCTTTCTTTCTTTCAATTCAATAATAAAAATGGAAACATCGTTAATGTGTATGTATGACTTACCGTCTCCATGAATGGTGTATTCCATTTCATAGTTCTATATTATATATATTCTTATAATACAAATATACTGAATATAAATGATATTTATATCATGTCTAAAATAATAGAAATCATGATATATGTATAAGGACTAAAGACATAACAAATTAAGACACATATGAAAAACCAAGTAGATATTACCCGAAGTGAAACCTTAACATAGAATTGTTAACAATAGGGTAATATAAGGTCATAATAAAACCATTTATGGTATTATGTATAATAATATGATTTTTATATATTTATAATAAACTTATATTTATTATATATGAATTTTGTACAAGTATAGTGATAGTTAAGATACAAGGTAATGTAATTACATATCACTTTTTATTTCCATGAGATACATGCCATGTTCAACACTCTTTTATTTTTAATGGTGTATTTATTTATCTTGAACATATTATATGATTCTTATTATTACATTTATGGTTAATTACATATCCATTCTATGATCTTCCTTTCGTGGGTTTATGTTTCATAAGGTACCAAATTGGTAAGATAGTTTTGTCTCAATTTACCTTCTTTGAGACACATGCCATGTTATGAACCTATATTTTTATATGAGGTTAACATAATAACTTTGACATGTTATATCATGAATTTAATTCCTTTCATGTTATTTAAATATTAATTTAATTTCACTATCTTATATTAGGAGTGTGGTTCAAAGTTCCTAATTGATAATAATTTATTGAAATAATCTCATCACTTTTTGATATTATTAATGATTATTCTTCCTTTGTTGAAATATTATAATCCATATCTCAAAACAATTCCTGAATTTTATTATCCTTCAGTTATTCATGATATATTCAGGTATTCATACCATTGTTTACTCTTTTTTTACATATTATAGTTAAGAAAATGTTTTTAACAAATCCTGAATTAACCCTCTCTTAATTCAAAAATATGTATTCCTTCAAAACAATGTTATTTAAAAAGGGTTTCCAATAATATTGTTCTATTATCCTATAATATTAAAAATTATTTTTTTCCCTTTTTATATTTTACCAATTTTTTCAAAGGAATCTTCTTATCTCTTTCTGAACAAGGAATTTTTCTAACCTTTTACCATGAAAAAGGATTTTTATTCTTACCTCATACAACATATATGAATTTACCCATCATTATTTATTTGAAGATTCATTTTCATGTTTAAAAGATTAATTTTTAAGAAAATATTGTTAAAAATAATTTTCAAAGAAATTTATTTTCAAGATGTTTTCATGATTTCTTTATAATTTTTCAAAGTATTCTTCAAGGAAAGTTTTAATCAAAAGGTTTTTAAGATTCCTTTATAAGTTTTAAAGGAAAATTATTTTCAAAAAATTTCAAGCTTCCTATATAAATTTTCAAGTAATTTTTTTTTAAATTTTTAAAGATTCATTTATATGTTTTCAAGGAAATTGTTATAAAAAAATGTTTTCAAGATTATTTTATAAGTTTTCATGTATATTTGTTTTCAAAAATATTTCAAGATTATTTTATATGTTATCAAGAAATTGTTTTTATAATTTTTTTTAATATTCCAATTATAATTTATCAAGGAAAATTATTTTCAAAATGTTTTTGAGGTTCTTTTATAAATTTTCAAGGAAAATGGGTTTTAAAAAATATTTTAAGAATTATTTATATGTTTCCAAATTATTTTCAATGAAATGGTTTTCAAAAAATTTTCATGATTTATTAAAAAAATTTCTATGTTTTTTTCATGGAATGTGTTTTGAAAAAGTTTTTTATGATTACTTTATATTTTTTCAAGGAAAATTGTTTTAAGATATTTTAAATAATCCTCTTTAAGTTTTCAAAGAAAATTGTTTTCAAATTTTTTTCATTATTCCATTATATGTTTTCAAGGAAAATTGTTTATAAAATGTTTTCAATATTCATTTATAAGTATTCAAGGAAAATATTTCCAAAATATTTTCAATATTATTTTATATGTTTTATAGGTTTTCAAGTAAAATGGTTTTCAAAATTATTTCAAGCCTTATTTATAAGTTTTCAAATTATTTTCAAAGAAATGGTTTTCAAAATGTTTTGAAGATCCTTTTATAAGTTTTCACGGAAAATGGTTTTAAAAACATTTTCAATCTCTCTTTATATGTTTTCAAAGAAAAAGGTTTCCAAAAGGTTTTAAAAGATTTATTTATAATATTTTATGTTTATTTTTATAAAAATGGTTTTTAGTTTTTTTTATATTTTAAAGATCTTTTCTTTTAAATAAGAAATATATTTTCCATAAGAAATGTTTTGAAAGTATCTTTCCAATTTATTTTATATCAAAGATGACATCTGTTGATGTTACTCATTCCCCTAGAGGAAATAATCCAAAGCTTTCATTTATATTATTTCTTTAATGGTCTATGTTTTTATGGAATGATAATTATGACATATTTTTCTCTTCTATGGGTTATATGATTTTGAAACCCTCTTTATTTCATGGGTTATGCTTTGGTGAAATGATTTTGAAACCTATATTTTTTCATAGTTTATGATATGAATATATGTTTATGACACCGATTTCATTTTATTGGTTATGATATGATTATTTCTGAATGTGTGGAACATGTATGTATGATTTCTTTATGAGATGGGTGGAACCTATATCTCCCTCAAATACATTGGGTAAATATTTATATCTTATGATATAGATATGTCTAGAACAAGGATTAAACTTGGTTTAGTGTTATAGGGCTGGAACAAGGAGTTAACTTAGTTTAGTATTATAGTACTAGAATGAGTATTGAACTCGATTTAGTAATACTGGGCTGGAACGGGGAGTGAAATTGGTTCAGTAAAGGACTTTTTCCACTAAGATGACCTCGGTAGCAATGTTATGACTACTATTGAAATCATTATATATGATTAAGTGTCTTCCACAATACCATGTTTTCTTTTATATGTTATGATTTCATGAATTATGTTCTTTATTTCCTTATGATTCATGTCTTATGAACATCAAATATTTATTCCATCATTCATGTTTATGATCGTATGATATGCGGGGTATGATCTTTCAATGTTATGATCACATTTTCATACCCTTATGCTCATTATTATGGTTACATGTCTCCCTTGTTTACCCTTACCGGGCATCTGAGCTCACCCCTTTTTATTTTTCATTCCCTAGGATATGAAGATATGTATTGAGTATGATGTTTCTAAGAATGGTTCTATTCATAAAGAACATTTTGGGATATAATTTTTCTCACTTACATACAGATGTTTATGTTTCCATGTTTCAAAAGGAACTTGACTAATACGGTCTTTGGCCATCTATTTGTATTATGTTTTAAGCATTATACAAAAGTTCTGTAATTTTAATGTATGAAAAGAAAGGGTCTCTATACATTCCCCATTTTTTGTATTGAATTAAATACCCCTAGAGTTATACATAAGTGCACAAGATCATGTTAGGAAAATAAGGTTGGTTGTTATGAGAGCCATGTATTTCAACCATAACCAATCATAGCTCGAACACTCTCAGTGGTCAATCAAAAATAGAAGACCTTGATTTTTGATGATTATCTAAAACTCTCATATGAAGCGAAAAAAATAAGTGGTCATCCCTGGTTTCTCACACAGGGCATGACCCATGTGAGCTTAGGGATTGGTCATTGGATTGTGTCACAAATATGATCGAAGTGTGATAGTTAAAGCAACAAAAGAATATGTTCATGAACACATAAAAGTATAAAAAATGAGCCAACAAGTTATGGAAGTAGAAAGGGATATCCACATGATGGAACCTCTAATGAGTCCAAGAAAATTATCCCTTATAGATATTCTCATTAGATCAATTGCTTCAGTTATGATAATCATTGGTGTGTGGCCTCTAGGGTCTACTACCACCGCCCGAGCTCTATTTATTCATCACCGTCCATTAGAAAATGTATATTATCCCTAATTTTCACCTGATCTTTCTTAGATAATAGGTTATCCACTTGATGCAATTCCTATATTATCTACTCCTCGATAGCCTCTGTTAGAGTGTTTAGTTGGATGATGATCCTTGATTGAGTGTCGATGAAAGATAAAAACTCTTCCATTTGTTATTACAGGTGTTGAATATCTTATTTGGCCTCCTGAAGCTTCTGGATACTATCATACTTCTCTCGATGCTATGAAAAATCTAGGTGTTGACTATCTTCCCACCTCTTTTTAGTAAGGTGGTCGTCAATTAGCGCATGGAGGCCTAGAGAATCCAGCCCTCCAGTACACAGACTGTGAAACCTATGGTAATGTGACCCTATTTAGCTCACCCATTGCATTTTTAGAGTTTGTTCAATGAAATTTTTGATGCACTTCCATGCCCAGTGTCAAATGATGTGATTTTACTTGGACAATTCAGGATTGGAGTCGTTTTAATCTTCAGGATCTATAGGATCATACTCTGGTAACACAACTAAGAGATTAGCCTAAGAAATATTTTCCAACATCCTATCAGATGGGTTGGTCTCAATATGGGTAGTTTTTTCATCCTCACTTAAACCCACCTCAACGATGTGGTCCCCATCATCCTCGAGTTCTGCCCCACTAGGGGAATCACTCATAGTCACAAATGACTGTTCGCCAGAGGTTGTGTCTTAGTCAGATCTAATGACCAACTCCACATGTAATGGAACCCCTATTATAAAATGGATTCTAGGTCCTCTTACAATTTCTCATAATAAAACACATGCTACCCTCAGCACAATTCAGGTAGGAAGCATGTTAATCAACCTAATAAAGAAAACAATGAATATGACTCTATAAGGAAGAAGAATTATAGAATCCAAGAGGTGGATAATCATACTCCTAGTTCTCTATTGTTTTGATACCTGGGTAAGTCCCCCCATAAAAGACTAGGAGCTCTGAGGATTCTGGGGTGGCTGGACTAACTTCCTCAACTTCATTCATCCCACCATCCACTTCTTTATCAGTCATAGGCTCCAGAGCATGCTCCTCTGCACCTATTGTTGTACCTTTATCCATTTAAGCATGAGTCCCTCATGAAAATTTCTCTTTCACAGAATATATTTCGTTTAGGATGTCTAGATAAATTGTGTGGGAAGGTGAAACATGGTGAAATTAGTAAGATCTTACTCTAAAAAGTTTACTAAATTTATCCAAGGAGGCTCTAATCTTGCCACTCTCCGGGGGATCCCTTAATTGTAATTTTCTCCCCATGATTCATCCAATTATTCAGGAAAGGGAAAACTTATTGGAAACTCAACTGATTACAGTTTTGGCAGATAGTTCTTTCCTAGGATCCCCTTTACTCAGTTGGTTAATAGGCACGTAGTGCCCTGAGAATGAACTAGATATGAAAGGTCCATCAAAAAATAACCCCCTACCTTTTATATTCTAGGAAGATTCAATTGTCTTGAAAAATATTAGCAAGGTTCATCCCATAATTTTTTAGGTGTCTCCACATCCCATGAGGACCTTGGAACCGAATGTTCATGTTCTAGTTTTCCCAAGAATCTAGGAAGACAAAATCATCAGGGAATTTCACTTGGTGAAACTACTTCCTAGGATCTTGGGAAAGTGTCATGAGGAACCCTCTTGATGGATCCAATTCCTCCAAAATCTTTCTAACCAGGAGTGTTGGTATTGGTACTAATTCTCCTCTTACTTTACCTCTGTCCAGTGCAGGCTGCTAAACTATTGGCTCTACTGCAGCAGCTCCAACCACCACAATGTGCACCAGACCTTCCGCAACGACGCTCTCTCTCCACTGTTTGGCCTTATCCCTAACGTAGAGAGACCACTAATTCACTAGCTAGGATGGTATGATTCCTAAGAGTTACCCCCAAATAAGTGGCCTCTCAACTCTTAACTTACTCTTTGATCATCCCAAATGTGGAAGTGGATGGTTGAATATCATTCCACATCTTTCCATCTATGTGTGTTCACATTATCCAGTGTTTCCTCATCAATAATGGGTAGTTTTCATGACGTACCTCTGAGTACACCTTAGGATTTAGCCTTGTCAAGCACATGAAATACCTTTAAAATCGATACAGGTTGTGTGGATTGCAGACCGACTCGTAGTCAACCCTTTCCACCGGCACTCTTCCTTGAGAGACCAAGAGATATGATTGATGTTCCTCATTACCTCATCCATCATTAGTTATTACCACCATTGGTAGGGGAAATTGGTAAAATGTAAAATGATCTGAAATCTTGACCTTGTTTAGAATATCCTTCAAACACAGCTTGAATGGAAAACCTCCCATGATATTCAGAATCATCGGCCAAATGTTTTTATCAGGAGAGGAAATTAATTTAGGATATTCATAGACTCTTATGTTCACTGCTACCCAGCTATACAGAAAATATAATGTTCCACACACATGCAATGACATCTTCCCCTCATCGATATGCTGGATTATATTATAAAGCTTCCCTAGAAATATTATTCTATGATTAAAACACTACCCTATTTATAGAATCACCACCATTATGAATGTGTTAGGCTGTACCCCAATGTGTGCATCCATCTCTGGAAGCATCCACCCATATATGAGTTCCACAATGAATTCAGCCAACCTAACAATGGTTTGAGGCTCAGTTTTGATGCTATAGACCAATAACTTTCATTTTCTATATTCAAGGATTTCCTAGTAAGAGAGGTCCTTACCTCACTGGTCTCCTCTCAAATAGGTGTGGGGCTTCATTAGTAATTTATTGGTAGGTTCCTCACCCTCAGTATAATCTTCCATTGGGAAATTTAAAAAATAACTGAACCATTTCTTGAATTGGACGTCACTCATCCCATTCTTTTCTTTAGTAGTGATCAGAAACATATCCAACTGCACTTTTTCCAAAATAAATATCTACTATCTGTCATCCCACACATTATTCATAGGGAGAAACTCATCATAAATCACTTCCAAGATAGATATCCCAAAGATCTAATGAATATCCCAAAGGTTTATGTCGACCTCCCCATGATGCAAATGAAATATTTTGGTCCCTAGTGACCACCTTCTCAACAGACCCAACATGTTCTCCTGTAGATGGTAGTCATGGAACTTAAAATCCCATGCTTCTTCATATAATCCTACTAACCTCAGCTATGACCAAAATTTAGAACATGAAATACATGCCCAATATTCTTAGGACCATTCATTAGTGAAGTTACCACCATGGAAAATATCCTAGTCCTCGATCCATCCTTCTTATGGGTTTCCCATGGAAACATTGATAATTGTATAATATTTCCGAGAAGATGACTCATCTTACAAATTTCTACCATCGATATCATTGATATGGTTTTAAAGACTGGCATCTATGATAGGTGTGTGATCCTTCTAGATATGGACTACAGCAGCCCGAGACCATTGGTATTATCCTGGTACTCCCCTAAACCAATAATCCAGTTCTCCCTACTTTACAATGGGATGAAGATGTCATCCCTCATACTAAATACATATAGTGGTAACCTCTTTCATAGATGATACTCCTTCTGAGCTACATGAAACTGCCCGAGCAGAGATTTGTGGTCTGAGTGGCTTCAATAATACTACCCAATCATAATGTTTTTCATCATTTATTCCCTTCAGGTGTCATCTGACATAAATTGTTGCACTGATTCTTGAGTTGATATCAAATCCGAGACTTAGGTGATTTTTTTGGTTGGCTTCATGAAGATCATTCACAGAGGTCATTTTTATAGCAACATATCATAGATCCTCAGAGGACATTTCATGTCTTGAGAAGTAACAATGAATCACAATGACTGGTTCACTAAGAAGCATCATAGAGAAAGGATCTGGTGATTCTGATTCACAAAGAACACATTTACAGATTGAGACTCAAAGAGGTAATGATATTAAAAAAAATCGAGCACGTGTTTTTCTTTACACGAAAGTTGGGTACTATTTGAGGGGCTCAAAGAACTATTTATATGGGTGTGATTGCCCAAGATTTATAAAATCCTTCACGCCCGTGCCCATCACGAGCTATGCATCATGAGCCAAATTCATGAAAAAAGCATTTTGCCCATTTTTTTGGTGACTCTATCTCAGAATCCAACCCTCTTTTACCATCAGTTCTCGTTCTGAGTAGGGAATTTGTTCGAATCAAAATACATGCACCAAGATAAGTCAAGTAGGCTATAGTCATAAGAAATTGAATCCAAGCTAAAAGGCCCCAAAAAACATCTTTAGGGTCTACTTCGTGAATCCCTCTCAAGAAGATATTTCAACCTCCATGATCATATGAGGTAGTAATAGAATACTCTGCGAGCCCGACACTTCCCCATGAATGTGCTAAAGTCGATGACTGGCTTTGTGATTCTGATGAAGCCACAAAAATTCATGGAGCTGGGCTTTTCTTTGTGGTTCAATTCCTAGAATCACAATACCCGTGTTCCTATAAATACCATGCTCATTACACCTCCAAGGTAAAACTACCCCAACCTTTAAACTTATGGATTCCCGATTCATGAAGCACCATAGCATCGAAATCCCCACAAAAAATTAATCATTCAAGGTATTTTAGAACCAATAAAAACCCTTTATCATGTTTCTAAATACCTCCACCTAATGTAGGGATTCCTTTCACGATGGCCTATGTCCTTCATGGAGGAAGAAGTCCCTTCGGGGTACTTGATGCTTTATAGATCATTAAGCCTCTACGAAGAACTCCTTTACCAAATCTTTAATTCATGGAAAGGTAGAGTTAGCATGGTTCACAAAGTTCATTCCTTCACAAATCCCCTAACCTTCATAAATCACCTAAGATTTGAGAGTCACCTCTCAGCGAGGCCCACTTCTTTGTGAGACCCTCCTCCTATGCCTCACAATGTTTCCTCCCTTCCGCTGACACCTGTTTGAGAATGTTGAGTTCCTAAATCATCCATACCCATCCAGGATTAGTAGAGTTGCACCAAAAGTCCTTATGGGACCTATGCTATCCATTCCTGTGGCCCATTCCAATTCAAGTGTTGCCCGAGATTCCAATTTACCTCTTTCTTTTCATCATAGGTACACTAATGTCTGTTTATTTTTAGAAAAGGTACGATAATGTAGACCTCATGATCGATCAACCACTCCTCCACACCGTTGCACCTTGACATTGATAAATTCATCACCCACCCAAGGGTTGATGAACAATGGTTATGTAATCCCATGGGGTGAGGAGTGAGTCACCCACATCTGATGTGAATTACGTAAAACTGCCTAGCACCAACGTCCTTAACACATGAAATTAAACTAGGATCTCACTCTGTGAGGAAAACACAGGATGTCCCCATGTATGAGTGACTCATAATGAGATCCTTGTCACATGGAATGACATCCTCCAAATACAGAATTAAATCCTCCTAGAATACCTCCACGAGTAAGCTTCTATCCTTTCTTGTAGGAGGATGAACCTTTTCTCCTCTTTTCCTCCCCTATATACGAGGATTAGAGGGAACCTTCTCACCACCAGTACTATCAACACCCAATCCCTGTCCCTTTGGGATTTATCTCCATGGGCCACTTCCACACGTAAGACCCACTCACCTAGAATGAGATCCTCCTCACATGGAATGATATCCTCCTCACATGGAATAATATCCTTCTCACATGGAATGAGATCCTTATCACATGTAATGGGATCCTCCTTTCTTGGAATCAGATCCCCCTAAGGCATGTTCCATGTGTAAGCCCCAGACACCATACTTTGTTGGCACAACTTTCATGACATGATAGTTAGGTCTAATGATTCCTATTGATTCTCACACTGAGCATGAATCACATGGGTTTAGAGCTTAGTATAGACCGTGATGCATATCCATCCTCAATAATGGGCATTTCTTATGGAGTAATCCCTAAACAGTCTCCACTCTCCATGGGTTGTTTCTACATATAATCCCCAACTACACACTCCATTTCATGGGCCTCCTCCTTAGGTGTAATCCCAAAAACCCCTTATCGAACTATGTGGTCTTTGACTCACAATCACTGGGATGCGTAGGAAGCCTCTCTAAGTTCCAAAACCAACAAACCCAACAAACCCATTATTTACATCCATTTAACCCACATTGTCCATAATCTATCCTGATTTTTACCCAGGCCACCACACCCCAGTGGAATCATGCCACCCATTAGGGTTGTTCCAATATGTACACCCCATTTACATTATCACTGCTCCTATAATCGCCTTGGAAACTTCTATGTGTAATCCCCACACAATCCAACCAAGATAAATCTTCTTGTAAAGGGAATATTCAATGCGTAATCCCCACACCATCCATCACACTACATGGGTTTTTGTCCCTATCTCCTAAAAAGGGTACGTTGTACAAATCTTTGAGGTTCAATACCTACCAATGGTAAACCTTGGTTCCCAAATCATAGGGTTTTACCTCCCTAATTCACCTATAGTAGTGTCCTAATAAACCATCATGGTGTGACATATTCTCTTTATGGGACACCCCTCCTAGGTATGCTTCCACAAGCATTCTGACTCATCCATTCGGTAAACCTTCCAGGTACTCCCTCCTTGGGGAGTACCTCTCTGATCCGCCTCCATGTGTTGTTATGACCAATATATTTCTATCTCTTGAAGATGTTAAACTTGTGCATCATATGATACTTCTACCTCATGTTAAATATGGGATGCCTATGGTGAAATACTTGGAAGATATGCCTTTGGTATCTGATAGCTCATGATCGACACCGGATTCCTTAGGTTCTATAACCATAAGAAGACCTCTTATGAGGTAGAATAAAGGTGACCAATGTTCTAGTATCCAAACATTATAGCAATTACCAACATGAATAATCTCCTGATCTATGGTTTATTTCCTTTTTAGACACCTTGTAATTTCCAGACAGACACGGTGTAATTAACCACTATCCACAAAGAGATGGCACTAGGAATGAGTTCCACAAACACAACTCAAATATATAACGAAGACCCATACAAGGTGAATAATTACAAGTAGGAATCCATGAAAGGAGGAACTGACATCCCATCATCCTGTTTCGATCATGGATTATACATCTGTGTTGAAAGTGATGAATGCATCCCACCTTTGGAAAGAAGGGATGTAGGGTAACAACCGCAGCCAGTGCGTGAAACCATGTGCGGATGTGGAAATAATTATCCAATGAAAGTGTCATAAATAATATATAATCATATGATTTGGTGATAAGAAATGAATAACATCACTTCATAGAGATGGTAGTCCATATAGACGCACGGACAATGTTGTCATTTTTTAGTGAATATAAAGATAAGAAATTAAATGATATATAGATTTTTAAGAATTTTAAATCTATAATTAATATAATATATACAAATATATATATATATATTAAATTAACAATTAAAACCATCCATAATAAGTGGTTATGAAAAACTAATTTTATCAATTTGTGAGGCGGTAGTCCGTCGTTCACACAAACAATGGTTTTATTTCCCATTCCATAAAAGATGAGATGGATATATATTATGAAATTAAAATAATGGAATATTATTATATATAATATATTGGTTTTATTATTTTTTCATGGTTGAATAATTTTTTAATATGTTTTAAAAAGAAAAAAAATGAAAATGATTGGTTATTAACTATATCTCTTCTTTGTACAACCTAAAAAGTTTTAAACCAAAATATTTCCAAAGTTGGTTTTTTATCAAGATGAAGACTCTAGGATGTGTTTAGGATGTATTTAAGGGGGTTTGGAAGGTATTGGATAACCCAAAAGGCTTTATAAGTATTAATAAAATAGAATAATAGGTTCACTTTTATAATATAGGGGAGAGGAACTCTTGGAATTTCTTAAAATATTAACTTGATATAAATTAAGTTTAATATTAAAATGGATCCACATTTATAATATTAAAATATAAGATGATTTTGGGTCAAAATAATATCATTTAATAATATTAAAATATAAGATGATTTTGGGTCAAAATAATCTCATTTAATAAAATTTTGACAAGGTTTTTTGATTTTTTCACCCTTGTATTTTTTATTTTAACTTGTGTTCACACCTTTTGAAAACTACCACAGTATTACAGATTTTACTTTTTAGGAGTCAATAATGTTACTATAAAATAGTAATTGGACCATAAATTGACCATGATTGATATTTTAAAAAATATCCCTAATAACTTGGAAAAAATAATATTATTTTGGAGTTTTAAATAATTTAATAAGATATTATTTATTATAAAATGACTTTATTGTCAATTTTTAACTATTCAATTAATTTGACTTTTTAAAACTACAAGACAAAAATGCAATTCAAATATAATTCAATAAAACGTATATAAAATTTCATGTGTATCTAAAAAAATCACGGAGAAAATAATTAATTCAAATCATAATGATTTTAACATTTTTAAAATCATTTATTTTATTTATCCATTAATTGAATAAATATTATATCGATGTCTCATAGGCATTTAAGGAAATTATTTCACCACTAAAATTTGTAAATAAATTTCAATGATAAAAATAATTATAATGAAAATGAATATTTATAACTGAACATATATTATTTTTATCCCTATGTAAAAAATTTAAAGATAATAAAACAAAGAGAGTGGCTTTTTTTACTTTTCTTTAATTAAAATATTATAATGGTCAAAATCATGGCCATATGGAAGTAAAATGCCATATATTTGAATTTTGGATGATTAAGGATGAAATATATTCATCCAATAAAATTAATAAAATTGTTAGGGTAACTTTATAGTCCTTATCATATTATTTTTAACCTTAATTAACCCATTTTACCTTTTCTGTGGTAACACAATTTGCTAGGATTAATATTCATAATAACTAAAAATAAAGGAAAATATTTAAAAAACTTGGACCTTATTATTCTAAGTGTTAAATCCATTTTTCGAGATTCAAAACAAATAAGTGGTTGTATTTAATTTAATATTAAACCAGAAAAACATGATGAAAAGTAGTTTTATAGATAAATGCCATTTTAAGTTCAAAAATGTTTTTATACCAAATTAAAGTATAAAATTTATTAAAAAGACTATAATTGGTTTATTTTTAATAAAAAGGAACTAATAAAGTTTTAAAAATAACCTAAAATATAATTTTAATTTATAAATAATTTAAAATAAAATACCTTTTTCAATAAAATCATTATTTTTCACTATTCATTTAAAAATTGAACTTTTTAGAAAATTAATAAAAATAAACTCTTAGATAATTTTGACATGATGATTCAAAAAATAACATTTCCAAAATTTTAATTAATTCATTATATTATCCCATCCCAAAAATAAATAAAAACATTTTTCAATAAAATGAATTTTTGAAGAATAAAATGAATTCACCAAAATTCAAGTAATTATTTACTAAGATTTTATCAAAACATTTAAATTGAGTATGACCTTTATATATATTTCATAAATCAGTTAATAATATTCATACCCACCAATTTAATAGATAGTTTCTAATGATCATATTTAAATAATAATATTTCATGGTTCGTTTAGGATCTATGTTTCATGTCATGTATGCTATTTGAACATAGATTTCATTCTTTTTAAATCTCATGGGTATACATTATCCCCCCTAAAACATTTTATCCTTGAAATTTGAACTTTATCTCAATAATAAAATATTTTCTATCTGTAAATACCTTTTCTAAAATCACACATCATAAAAATGGTTAATAAAAATTCCTCTTGGAATGAAGGAAACAGAAATACAAAGGTCATCTTGAATAAAACATAACTTGGTTAAAAATAGGAAAACATTAGTGTTAATTGAAAATATATACATGTAATAAAATCATAGTTCCAAAATAATATTATAGAGTGTCATAGATAATTGATCACAATAAAGTTAATGATCATGAGAAAGTCAACATCCACAAAACCATAAACCAAAGAGGTGTGAAAATGACCATCAATCCATGCATAATAAAGGTAATAGGATACACTTTTTTTTCAAGATCCTTTTCCTAGAGTTATGTAATTATTTTACCATATAGAAAAATAAAAGTAGGAAATATACTTAATTAATAACTAGAATTTCATCCTTTAATCAATTTCTACCCCAATATCATATGTTGAACCAAACGATGAGTATTAGAGAGGATTTTATTCTTCCTGGATCACTAAAATAAACTTTTAATGGATCACATAATTCCAAAAAAGTATAACAAGATATTTCTTCTATATTTATAAATTAACCAAAACCAAAATGGTTAGACCAAGGTAAGATAATTTCCAAAATGAATTAAGCTTTATATCTTGAAACAAAACATTAATATTTGAATCCTCAATAATAAAACACAATGTTCAAATTAGATCAATCATAAAAATTATTCAAAATATTCCCAACCAAGTTAAACACTGATTTTTTTGAAGAAATTGATAATATATTCTTATAAGATTAATTTAACATTATATCCAACTAACATTAGTCACTAATAAAGTTATATACCCAAAAATGTATAATCCATAATCATAAAGTCTCTAATATACGTCAATAATTTCCATAAATAAATTTCATCATAATAAAAATCAATTATTCTTCCAAAAGTTAATTCAACCATTGTTACTAAAAATAAAATCCCATGATTTTATGTTTACCTTAATCATATAAGGTTCCCAAAATGTAGAACTTAATCACCTAATAACCAAATAAATTCTCAATCTCATGGTTTTCTCTAAAATAAAACCTATATTCCCAAAATTAACATAATCTTTATCTATCACATAATTTTAAAAAAATCATACTAACCAAGACATCATATATGATAATGGTAGTAATTGTACCTCTTTCTCCCTTCAGTCATGTGTTCCAGCACCACGACCTTGTAGGATGTGATGATTTTTCTTTTTTACTAAAACTATATCAATAAAATTCCTATAATGTTCTAAAAAATGTTGAAAATACCAAAATATAAATAATCATAATTTTTTTGACATCTATGGTTTTTTTGTATAGCTTATTTTTTTTAAAAATAAAATAATATTAATTGAGTATCATTTTATTAACATCAAGAACATATTATCCCAAATATTTATTTATCCCTTTTTCATATATCCTTAAATAAGTATCTCTGAAAATTATCACATTTTTACTACACCACTTTTCTTATGTTTTCAAAATATGGAAACAAAATATAATATAGAATAATACTTAGGATTTTCATTGTTCTCATAATATTTGGTATATATCATAATATAATTGATAAAATATTGTTACATCATAACTATAAAAACTCAATACATAAACACATCCATAATTAAACATCCTTCTTAAACCTTTAACCATGCCTTGTCATCCTGTTCCTTAATAATTTATTCTTAAAAATTAAAGATATGAAATATTTCTATATGATTCATCAATATCAACCCAATCATGTTTTATACATAGAACATATGAAAATAATTTATACCTTAAATCTAGGAATCATGTTCTTATTTTATATTGTTGATATCACCTTTATCTTTCAGTATGAATTCCATATCTCCAAAAAAAGAAAAATTCATGTCCATTGTGAAATTTACCTTTCCAAATGAGATGCATAAGTTGATATTTTCAAATCAAATAAATTAGGATCCACAATCTATATAAATTTTTGATAAATTAAAAGGTTCTTGATAGATTAAATATTTTCTTAAAGGTGATTTTAATTTTAAAAAATATTTCAAAATCATTTTAATATGTTTTTTCATGATAATGATGATTAAATCTTCTGGAAGGGAAAATAATTTTGTGTGATATACTTTTCCTTTTATCTTGATAAAAATATCTTTAACGTGTATAAAATAACATCATTATAACATGAAATTAGTTATTTCATATCAAAATGAAAATAATTCTTGTAAATAAAATACCCATAGAAATTCTATACTAATTTAACATTTAAATACTCAAAATATCCTAAATAACTTCAAAATTGAATAAAATTTCAACCTTAATATTTATCTCATACCTTTATACTTACATCCCCAACAATGTAATAACATTACTCTAAAATAATCCATCACATTAATCCTAAGGTTTAGATATACCGAAACCCAAATAAACATCTCAAAAAATATCATCAATCGCATCAAAATACATCACTTATAACCTTGAATGGGGTTTATAAGAATTTAAACATTTGAGAAAGCATAAAAATATAAACCTATTATGTTATCTGAAACTCATATGAAAACATTCTAGTCTACAAAGTTGACTAAACATTTTCTTTGATACCAACTATAAGAACCCAACTTTAAAAATTAAATAATCCAAATTTCTTCTTCATGGATTAATTTTCTTGCATTCCCAAAGATATTTTAGGTTTATAGTTTTATTGAATTAAGTCACCACCCTTACATAAATAAATTTTATATCATGAAGTGTACACTTCATCTTAGTATCCATTTCCTAAAAAAATAAATATTTAAAGACAGAACAAATTTTCTTTTCAAGATTTATCCTCACAATTTTTATATAGACCTCATAATTGTCCCTAAAAATCCTCTAAAAAAATTAAAATGCGTTTTTGAAAAAAAGAGGAAAGAAACCCATTATTCCATGAATACTTATAAAAATTGCATTTTTCATAACAATATTTAGGCTTAAAATAAGCATATTATTACCCAAGAAATAATCTTCTCTACCAAAATATTTTTATAAAACATTTAATAAGAAATATAAAAGGAAAAAAACTCATAATGGTTTGTTTCCAATGATAATCTCATGAAAACTTTTCACAGAGTTATACTTTTCACCCATAAGGAGTATAATTTTTTTTATTTAAACATAAACTCCTTATATTACTTATTGACATTATAATATTTCCGTAAAAAAATATATAAAGAATAAATATATCATATACGTAAATTGAAATATCATTTTCATATCACTATTACATAAGGAGTAACTGTCACAGTTATAAATGGATTAATCATCATGTTTACACATGGAAACACTTGGAATAACCATCATAGTTACACTTGGAATAAACATCATGGTAAAATTCCTACATAAATATTACCAAATGAATTGGAGGGATTTTATGGACCCAACCATCCATGGTTTATGATGGAACCACCCATCATCATAAAAAATTACCAATAAATATACATAATTATAACAAATTAAATATTACATCCTAAAAATAATCATTGTACCCATATAAAATCTTTTTTAGTTAATGATATATCTATTTACTTTTAATTTTTTTTTCAAAAATAAAATTCCCAAAATAAATGAAAAAGGTTTTTATTTGAAGGAAACATGGAATATTATAAAGGAATTAAAATATCAAATAACAGTTATAGTGGTAGGAAAACTAATTGTCGCCATATAAGTTAAAATAAAACATTTGTTTTGCCTTTTATATAGAATGTCAAACATTACATATAAAATATGTAAAAATATTTCTTTTTAAAACCTTTATAATAAAGTAAAAATAGAAATAAAATTTCATTAATAATTAATTTATGTTAATATGAATTCATCCATAAAATAATTTTAAAAATATGTACATGTATGAAAAAAATATTTTTAAAAGAAAGACTCTTACCTTCAGTCTGAATCATCATGTACATTAATTATCTTCATGAATAATAAATTTATGTTAATTAGTTAATTTCTTAATATCATTTTTATAGTTTATTATACCTTTTTACCTTGTTATAATCAAGTACTTAATCAATTATATTCATGCCATATGTTTTGACGACATTCATCTCTTATATCCAAAATGAATTCGGTTGGTTGAATATGATAAAATGGGATATCATTAAATAGAAAATAGATAATAATAATGACATAATTATCATCTTTATACATAAATTATAATTTTAAAATTAACCATGAAATATGGTTATGAAAAATGTACTATGTTACAATAATGGAGACGATATATCATACATACGCATGAGTAATATTTCCATTTTTCAATTATCATTACAGAAAGAAGGTAAACATTATTTTATATTTAAAAAATTATCATAATACCATAAATAAAAAATAATTTCTTTAAATATAATTATATATATCATCCATGTAATGTGGTGATGAGAAACGAATCACATTATTTCACAGAGGTGATAGTCCATATGCACGCATAAAGGATGTTATCATTTTCTAGTGAATGAAAATGTAATAAATTAAATGATATATTTTATTTTAAAAATGAAAAATATTTCATGATTATACTATATATAAATTAAATATATCATTAAATAAATTTTTAAGAGGAGTGATTGAAAATAAATTACATCAGTGTGTGAGGTACTATTCCTCCGTACACATGAATAATGATTTTATTTCCCATTTTATGGAAGAGGATATTGATATAGATTATGAAATTAACACAATTAAATATCAGAATATGTAATATACTGGTTTATTATTTTATAATGGCTGAATAAAATTTAAATAAGTTAGAAAAATAAATAAAATGAAAAATCTTGGTTATGAACTACACCTCTTCATCAGAAAACCTCTTAAGGTTTTCACCAAAATCATTCTTAGGTTGGTTTTTTTTTCAAAAAAAATGCCTCTTGTATGTGGGTTGGGATGTAAGTAATGGGTTTGGTTAGGTATTTTATGAAAAAAATCTTTTTATGTGTGAATAAAATAGAGGAATAGGTTCCCATTTATAAAAGAGGTTACATGCCCTCTTAGAATTTCTAAAAATATAAAATTAATATAAATTAATTTTCATATTCAAATGGCTAAAAATTGATAAGATTATAAAATAAGATGATTCTGAGTTTAAATACTCTCATATAGTAAATTTTTAAAAATATTGGTGTTGTTTTCCCCATTATATTTTTTTAACATGTTTTAACCCTTTTTGATAATTATCGCAGTAATAAATATTTTTCTCTTTAGGGGTCAGGAAAGTTACTATAAAATGATAATTATACCATAAATGGACAATGGTGATATTTTAAACTATATAAATAATTAAATGTCTAAACATTGTATTTTTATTTGATTTTTAAGTTATTTAATAAAATTTTATTTATTATAAAGTAACATTAATGTCAATTTTGGAACAATTAAATTAATTTGAATTTTAAAAATACAAGAAAAAATGGAATTTGAATATAATGCATTAAAACCACTCTAATATTTCATGTTTATTTTAAAAAATTAAGAAACAAATTAATTTATTAAAATAATATTACTTTTAACATTTTTTAAATCATTCATTTTATTTTTCAATTAATTGAATAAATATTGTATCAACGTTTCATATGAATTTAAGGTAACTATTTCATCACTAGAAATTAGGAATAAATTACCATGATAAATAAAAAAAGTTATATATTAAATTTAATTTAGAAACCGAGCATGCCTTCTTTTTATCCCTATATAAAAAATTTAAAGATAGTAAATCCAAGGGAATGACATTTATTACTATTCTTTACATAAAATATTATAAAGGTTAAGATCATGTTCATATAGAAAAAATGTCATATATTAAAATTTTCAATGATTATGGATTAAATATACTCATAAAATAAAATTAATTCAAGTTTTATGGTAACATTATTCTCCTTATCACATTATTTTTACCCTTAACTAACCCATTTTACCTTTACCATTGTAACAAACCTTACTATGATTTCTATTCATAATGGAAAAAATAAAAGGGACATATTTATCAAACGTATACCTCCTGAATCAAAATACTTAATCAATTTTTACAAATTTAAACATATAATTTACAACATTTAATTTTAAATTAAACCCACAAAATGTGATCAAAAAGAGTTTTTTCACATAAATTTCTTTTTAAATATAAAAAAAGTTTTTATACTAAATTTGGGTATATAATTCATTCCAAAGACTATAATTGGAATATTTTTAATCAAAAAGATCTAATAAATAATTTAAAATATCCCAAAATTGAATTTTATTTATAAATAAATTAAAATATAATATAATTTTTAGTAAAATCAGCACGTTTTCACTATTAATTGAAAAATCAAGCATTTTAGAAGATTCTCAAGAATTAACTCTATGCTAATTTTGACATGAAGATTTAAAAATATCATTTTTATGAATTTAATAAATTAATTATATTATCCACTCATAATAATAAACATAAATAATTTTTGAAAAAACAAATTTTTTATGAATAAAATGATTTTACCAAAATATGAGTGATTATTTACTAAACATATATCAATACATATATATTGAGCCTGAACTTTATATATATTTCATAAATAATTTAATCCTATTAATACCTGCTAATTTAATGGATAGGTTATAATATTCATATTTAAATAAAAATATTTCATGATTCCTTTAGTCACAGTGTTGCGTATCGTATATGCTATTTATTGTAGTTTTCATTTAAAAAATAATGGGGGTGTTACTATGTGTGTGTGTGTGTCCTATAATAAAGTATGTCAAATTAATAAAGTAAATGAATTTTACTATTATATAATGATATATTTATATACATACATATATATATTATAAAACACTGAGATTTTATGATATGATTCTTTTTAAATATATTTAATTTATTTGATAGCTTATGTTTTATGAAAAATCAAGTTTAAACAAACTGTAATATACTATTGAAATATTATTTAAATTTTACCATTATAACCTAAACATTAAAATCTTTGGTTATGTATAGGCCTAACTAAATTAAGATAAATTTATTTTTTAAATGAATTCATTAGTTATAAATTGATTAGAAATGAAAATAAAAATCATTTTCGGGTAGAAGTGAGGTTTTTATGAATAATGATTTTTATGCACGCAATGTGTTTTTATCTTAATAAATTTAATTATCACTGTTTATGAATTATTTTAATGAAATTTATATATTATATATTCAATAAAAAATTTAGCATTCATCTAATATTTTTGTAGGTATGGGATAAGAATGAATCCATTTTTATGCTTAAAAACTATATTTTTCTAAAAAAAAATTTTCAACATGTTCTGCACACTTATTTTAAAATTAATTTACGCAACTTATATATATTTAATATTAAAAAATTGATATCATATTTGGAATTATTAGGTTCAAAGTTGGTAAATATTCCCCTTTTAATTTTTATCTTTAGGAATAGTAATATTGATAAAATTTATCGCCTCAGTATATGGTAAATAAGGTAATTAAGGTTAAAAACTAATTTTATAAGGATTTTTAAACTTCAACAACACATAGATTTATCCAATTTTATGGGTTTATTTTTTCTATTTCCATCTAATGATATAAATTATGGAAACTTGGTTTCATTTTTCTTTGATATTGACCTTTATATTATTTTAAGTAAAGAAAAATAAAAAATGTCACTCTTTTGACATTAAAATTCTATTTTATGTTAATATGGGGATAAAAATAATATTTCAACTAATAGTAAAGTTTAATTTGTTCATAATAAAATTATTTTCATTATGGTAATTTATTTATAATTTTTATTGATTATATAATTACCTTAAATATTTACGCAACACCGACATAGTATTTTTTCAATTAATAGAAAAATTAAATAAATGATTTTGAAAATATTAAAAGTAATACAATTTGGATGGATTATGGTGTTGAAAGAATTTTTTATAT
Source organism: Viscum album (assembly GCA_963277665.1). Lineage (NCBI taxonomy): Eukaryota > Viridiplantae > Streptophyta > Magnoliopsida > Santalales > Viscaceae > Viscum > Viscum album. Next base: position 599,654,718 of record OY728155.1, on the reverse strand, counting down.
TAATATTTAATATTAAGTATATTTTAAATGGTTATATTTTAATTTCATCTTGGTTTTCATGTCTTTAAAGTCAAAATTAATGAATAGTGTCAAAAATGATAATAATGACATTTTATGAAAATAATAATTTATTAAAATAATTAAAAATCATAAAAAATACGAAATATGACAAGTGGGATATGAAATAGTATAAAGTTACATCCTTTTTCCTTTTATGAATGATTTTTTACCTTATAAGTAAAATTATATCCATTTATGATGAAAAAGTTATTACCACTATTAAGGTTAAAATCAATTAACTAAAGGGTTAAAATAAAATGATAAGGTTTAAAAAACCACTTAAACCTATGAAAATTATATTTTTTATGATATTTAAACCATATAATTATTTATTTTCTAATTAATAACCTTTAGGAATCATTTTCCTTGGTATTGACTTAGTTATATTTTAATCGTTTTAGTAATACCAAGCGTGTAATTTCCCTCCTTTATAAAAGGACACTCATTCCCTATCTTATTTACACCACTTTGAGAAACCTAAATCAACGAATAAATTTCCATTTATTGTATAAAAATAAATATAAAAATTATATAGGTTCTCAAATTCCCAAAATACCACCCTAGGGTCCTTAAGAGAAGATATAAAATAGTTCTTTCAAAGAAGAGGTAATCGCCTTAATCTGTCGCTATATTTTTTTACTTATTATTTTGTCACTAATAAATTTGTGATATTTATAAGAAAATAATAATTCTATTGTACTCAATATACAAAAATTTTATTTTGATTATGAAACCACCTTTATCCACCCTCTTTTATATGAAATTAATAATGTGTGCATGTGTGGACGGCTACCTGCACGAAGTGATGTGATTTGTTTTTTGATTCCACTTTACATGAATGGTAATAATGGAATAATTAAGAAATATTTATGATATATATAATATAATAATTATTCTAAAATGATGAATTTTTGTTTACCTTTCTTTCATTTCATCCTTCAAAAGGTGAAAACAACATGCATGCGTACATACGACCTACCATCTCCATGAACAGTGTAATTCATTTTTCTATCTATATATATTATGAATTACTATAAATAAATATATAATTAAAATATGTTATATTAATATAATTATTAAAATTATAAATTTAATTTAACCATAATTAAATTACAAGGACAATGACTATCGAACCAAAACATACATGAATATCGATGCAGTTAATACCCAGAACAATGATTTTAAAAAATAATTATTAATAAATGTGTGATAAATGGTTATAAGTAAATAATATATGGTATGATATATATTATTATGGTAATTTAATATATTCATGTTAAATATATATTTATTATAGATGATTTTTCTACACATATGAAAGAAATTAAACATGAAGTAAGGTTTTATTTCACAATCTCATCATTATTCAAAATTGTTTATGTTTAAGTCACCATTGGGTGTATTATTTGAAATTTTTATCTTAAAACACATATAATTTACTTTAATTGGTTTATTTATGTAAATTAAAAGTTTTCATTTAATTTTCATCTATTTAAGTACTCAAGATATGTAACATCTCGAGCTTCCACGATACGCTTCTCTTTCAATAATGCAATAGCTTGCATTGTACGCAAGTTCGAGTTCTAACACACCGCGACTAATCAAAGAAGCTGTTATGAATAGTAATACCCACTTTTTAAAATTATAGAAATTTTATATTTCAAAATGGACTTCATTTTTGTATTCGTAATATCAAAATTAGCCTATGTTGAATTTTTGGTATTTTTCTGAGAACTTCGAATTTTTTATGAATAGTGAAAAATACTTAAACAAATTTTTTAATAAAAATAATTTTTAGTGATAAATTATACTATTGATTGGTTTTAAAGTATAATTATAATATATTTTTACAATTTTATCCAATGGTGTTCATTAGAATTAATTTCACTTTGAATTTGGACATAAACAATTGTCAATCTTTTGATATATATTGTTTCTTAAAAACACGCTATTTGTTGTGACAGCGGGAATTAATTATAAAATTAATTAATGCAACTTATATGTTTGGAATTTAATAAAATAGAAATCATTTTTGAATTCTGAATATCAATTATAGCTTAGGGTTAAATTTTGGCATTGTTCTGAAAAACTTCAATTTTTGATGAATAGTGAAACCACTAAGTGGTAGTTAAATAACTGATTTTTTCATTTAAATGAAATATTACCACTTCTGTGTTTTTATTTTCAAAAATCCGACATACATGGTTGTCATTAGGAAGTAAAATGTGGTTCAATGAGATTAAAATAATTTTTTGGTGAATAGTAACTTTTAAGTTTAATTAATCGCGATTAAAGGTAATTAGTGAAATTTAAGGTAAAAATAGTATTATAAAAATATGGAATGACCTTTACACTTGTCCTACCCCTATTGGATGTGTCATGGCCGACCAAGAAAATCAATGGGTCAACTTGGGGACCCCATGGAGCCACTTTGGTAGGAAAATGACATAAATAACTTTTATTTAAAGTTAAAATAAAAATGTCACAAACATAAGTTGTTTTACTAAAACAATTTTTAAATGGGGTTATACAAGTAATATTTTTGACTATAAATAATCATTAGAAAGATAAAAATATTTCCTACATCATGATAATTGTTTTATAATTTTTATACATTAAATAAATTAAATTATTTATGACACCATGATGATGCCGCGATTACCTCATTAATTAACGATTTAAATAAAATGAAAGGATAATGTAAAATATAAGTCTTACACTTGTCAAAAACCTATTGGATGAGGAGATTTCTAAAACTTATCACCTTATCCTAGAAATATATCATTTTTGGACCTTTATAATCCGAAAATAATTTCTTAATAAAGTAATATTTCATGACATTCCAATAGTGCCCCTCCTCTCCACTTATAAAAGGCCCCCACCACTACCACCTTAATCACACTTTCAAAGCCTTTTGGCTCGGCCAACCTCTGCCCAAATACTCTCCCAAATTCCCTCACTTACTCCTAGAAGCCTCAATTTGGGTAGAATTCTTCCCAAGGAAGCCTTTGGATCAAATCAAAAGAGTTACCCGATTATAAGGTAATATCTTCGCTTATGTTATTTTGTTTTATTTTGCTTATCCAACCCCCTAAGTTCTTTTTATTCATTTATTTTGTAACAACACCAGTATCCTCAATATACTAGGATGTTGTTATAAGAATTATTCGAGCTACACTTACACACACCTACATCTAATGGTTAAAGAACATACTGTTTCTGTGGATGGAGAATTTCTTCCTCACGAAACAATGATTGTTCAACACTCATATAACACCTTCAAAGGTGGCCATTAAGATGTCACTATATTTATATATGATATATAATATGTTTATGTTTTACTTAAGGTTCTGTATTTTTAATTTATGGCATACCTTTATTGTTTCCATTATGGGTAAACGCGATATTTCCATTTTAGGAAGTGCAGACTACCGCCCCCTCAAAGTGATTTTTATCGTTAATGACATATGTGGGATGTATAAAGGATGGAGTAAATGATATTATATATGATATTATACTATAATTATAATATACCTTTATATCATTATGATTTCATTAAATACAAAATAGAAATTAAAGTAGCGTTCATGCGTACGTACGGCTTACCGTCTCCATGAACGGTGCATTTCATTTCTTACCTCTAAACGTTATGGAATATTTTAAATGCATGTATATACTGGATATATATGAGATATATTATATCTATATCATGAATATAATTCTGGATATAATGGATATTTCACCACATGAACAAAGTGTAATTATAATAAGTTTATTTTTGACTCAAGTACCTAAGATCGACAAAACGACCGTTATAAACTTAAATAATTACATAATGTTCATGACACGGTAATAAGTGATATAAAAGGAATAATGAACTTAAAAATGGTTCTTAAGAAGGTAGAGATTAACTCTAGTTTATTATTCAGGAGGTTAAAGAGCGGTCGAGTCAAGTCGGACACGAGGTAAGGGAACTTCTTAACCCAATTTCCATTCTTTGGGTTAATCTCCTACTTTCAAATTATGTCATGATATTATTATGTACTATCTTGTATTTGTAATTTCTTTATGTGTACTTATAGTGAATACACATAATAGATCTATTTTATTTAAAAAAAATGATCTTTGTGAGGGACTTCGTCTCAATATCCTTTCATTGAGGCATATTTGGTTTTATACACAACTTTCCTTTATACGGTGTATAAACCCCTTTGACTTTTACGTTTATTCAAAAGGAATATTTTTATACGAAGTGTTTTAACAAACGAAAAAAAGGAATGTTTTTCTTGTCGTACGTATGCGACGACAACGACTTCTCCGCCGCCATGGCCATTATTTGGGTTTCAGCTTCCTCTATAAGCCATAACTTTTTTGTAAAATGAAAAATAAATATCAAGTTTTAATTTTATTTTATTTTGGTATTGAAAATGGTTTTTAAAGTCTTTTTATTATATCAATGTTTTGTATTTATATCTTTTTATTGAAATGTGGAAATGTTATGTTTCCTTTATGCATATTTTATGTGATATGATTATGTTATGGTTTATGATATGTTTAAACCTATTCATATGAGGAATACATTGGAATTAATAAGTGACGGGTGGAGCTCGCTATAGCTCCTCGATGCATCAGTAGGTCTCATGAGACAAACTAGTGTCTTGGCACGAGGCCTTGACAAAATCTTATTTGTGGTCTTGGCACGAGGCCTTGACTACGTGGTTATGATAGTCTGGAATTATGCATTCTATCATTATGAAAGTGGTTATTTATATTTCATGTGATTATTCGACTAGTAGAATATCCATGTGAGTAAGTAAATGGAATTATTTCATTTTACTTTTTCCATATTATGCTAAAGTTCAAGTTTAAAAGGCTTTTTTTAGTTATAATTTGCCTTAAATGTTAATGTTTATTTATGAAAGCTTCCGCAATATTGTTATCCTTACTGAGCATCTGAGCTCACCCCTTTCAATGTTTTAATATTTTCCAGGATGTGAAGAAGTATTTTATGAATGACCTGCAGGGATAATTAGAAGAGGATATGAGTGTGAACTATGAAGACTTTGTTATTAGTTTTTCGCTTTATGATGTAATGTAACTTTTATGAATGTATCTAGTGTTTCCAAGGCTACTAAACTAATCGGCCTTTCGAGACTTGATCTTTTGTGATCATTCCAATGTTACGCAATAATGCACCTACTCTGGGTAACTAGGGTCGGGGCGTTACAAGATACCAAAATAATTTTTTAAGGAAAACAAACCTTGTATTTTTCTACTCGATCGGGAATATTTCTCTTTAATGCCCTATTTTCCATAAAATGTAAAGAATAATGTTTTTAAAATTATAAAATTATATAATTAATGAATTCTTACCCATTTTTTACTTTTTATAAAAAAATTAATGTAATATTCTTGTCATTTTCCAAAAGAGGTACTTTTTGAAATTTTTACAAAAAATGTGGATGGAGTGTTTTTAAATTATATGCCATTAACATAATTTTACATCATAATAAAATATAATTTATTTGGATCTTAATTTACCATTTTATATGGTTATTTTCAAATGAAATGTTTTATTTAATATTTAGTTTTTTTTGGATTTTAAATAAGTGATTTCATTGTGAAAAATGGTATTTTACTCAAGAACTTTTTTGGTGATATTTTGAAAGTATTTTTATCAATGTTGACATAATTTATTGACTATTATGATTTAATGATGTTATAATATAATGATATCATCCATATATTTATATGGATGGTTTATGATCAATCTTACTAGGTAATATTTTGATATACCATATGCTAGTTCTTCCAATACAGTCAATTATTGATTTTAAGGCTTGTTGATTAAATTGTGTTGTTTATTTATATGATGAATGAATTTAACTTATTATTTTATGGATGGGGAATAGAATTAAATATCCCCTTAATTATTTGGTGGGTATAATGAGACAAACTATATTGTATATTTGTCTGAGTCATTTCCCATTTGTGTAAGATATCCTAGCACAAGGCCTCGATGATAAGTTTCAGATGTCTGGAACTATGAATTCCATCATTATGAAATTAATTATTAATGTCTCTATGTTTTTATTTTATTAGTTATGATATCCATAGATACTTTTAAAGATCATGTAATTATTTAAATGGAAATATTTAACTATAAATTATTCCTCCTATATTATTCATGCCTTATTAGATTCCATTGTACACTTACCCTTACTGGGCATCTGATCTCACTCATTTCTTATGTTTCCTTTCTCAAATATTCAAGTAAGTATATTATGATTGTTATATAGGTATGTTATATAATTAATAATTTTGTTTTCAAATAAAATACTTTGTTTTATTTTATGTTTTCAAATGTAGTGTGAGATTCAACAATGTATCTAGTTTTCTAATACTATTAAACTATTTACGCCTTTGAGATGTGATAGCTTAAATCTGGTACAAATTTAATAAAGTAAAAAACTCAATATGGGATAACAGGTTTGGGGTATTTATAGTTGGTATCAGATTAATTTTAGGAGAAAACTTGGTAACTAGATGTATGAAAACATATATTATGGAATATAACCCTATGACTCGATTTGAGGATAATTCTAAGAATAAGATAACATCATAAAGTTTTTTTAATGTAGATATTATTTGGTTTTCCTAGAAATTTTTTATTCTCTTGATACTATAAGTGGATTTAGTTTTGGTACAGATACATCTAGGGGTAATATCCTCAAAAATAGTTGTTCATGTATATCTCATTAATTATTCTAGAGCACAGTGAGTGTACCCTTACTGCACACCTAGTTTGAAATCTCAGGGGATATTCTTAGGGTAATTAATATTTTCTTTACAAAAAATTATAAATTATTTGAAAATATTTTTAATACATGATAATATTCCCAAATGAACAATGTTTGTGATTATGAGTGTAATTCCCTGACCCTAATTACCCAATGTCGGTGCATTATTTTAATACATTGACATGATTACAAGGAATCAAGTCCCGAAAGACTGATCAATTTAGCAGTCTTGGAAAATAGATTACATACATGAACATTACATTACACATTAGAAAAAAACAAAACATCAATGATCCTTTGATAATTCCATTAATCCCCTAGATTAACCCTTCTTATAAATCATAATACACTTCTTGGAATCCTGGGAAAATAAAACATAAGAAAGGGGTGAGCTCAGGTGCTCAGTAAAGATAACAATATAGCAGAAACTTTCATAAATAATCATAAAAATTTAAGGCAATGTATAAGACATAAACATAATACTTTTAAACATAAAATTTATCATAATATGTACAATATAAATCATATAATTCCATTTACTTATTCACATAGATATTCTACTATTTGAGTAATCACATGCAATATCAATAGCCAATTTTATAATGATGGAATGCATAATGTGAGACTTCATAACCACATAGTCAAGGCCTTGTGCCAAGAATACAAATATTATTTTTTCAAGGCCTTGTGGCAAGACACTAGTTTGTCTCATGATACCTACCAATGCATCGAGGAGCTACAACAGGCTCCACCCATCACTTACTAAGTCCAATTAATTCCTCATTTGAAAAGGTTTAAACATAACATAAACATTCGTATTAAAAATAGAATACGAAATGTCAACACTTTATCCATAAACCATGAATGGTATAAAAATAACACATCCAAAGTCAAAAATATCACAAAACCTTCAATACAATATGAATTATTTGTATCATAATAAATCAACCTCGATCAAGAATAATATCTCATAAAGGATGTTGACATATTTTAAAATAATCAGTAAAAATCTTTGAGAGAAATATCCCTTTTTCATGAAACCATTTAAAAGTCACATAATCTATAAAGGAAGTCATTTAAAAGATATTTTTGAATCAAAGTTCCCCATACCACTTTGAAACTTTTGAAAGGAATTAACATTTTAAAACATTCATATCCATATAAATAAATCCTTAAAACCATTTTGAAAACATGGACATTAATGAGAAATGTTTAGAAGAATAAATCTATAGAACATTTAAAATTATGTTTTAATTAAAAATTAACTAAAAAATAATCCCTTTGAAAACTTTTTTTAAAACATGGACATGGATAATAAATATTTCCCAGTAGATACTTACATAAAAACAACCTCAGATAATAAAGAGATTGTAAAATTAACCCTTACCTTTCATTTTCCTTTGGTCAAGGGTACGTTTAACCTCCTATACAATAACCATAGTATGTTATTAAATTATTCCAGAACCATATTCATATTTATTATATCATAAATGATTCATTTAGTACTTTATAATACCCATTTAAAAATGATTTCCATGTTAAATTAACATTTCAAGTAATAATCACTTTCTTTATCGTACGTGTTTTAACTTGTTATTCTTAACCATATCATTTAGATCATGATTTACATAATTTTAGAATATAAAACATGATTTATATATAATATATATTTAGAATATAAATATTTATAATAGATAGATATATGAAATGGAAAACACCATTTATGTAGACGGTAGACCATACGTACGCATAAACACTGTTTCCATTTTAATATCGTATTGAACAGAACTAGGTGAATAAGATATATTTAAGTACATACATAAATACATACATACATACATACATAAATACATACATACATACATACATATATATATATATATATATATATTCATTAGCATCATTATGTCATATATTTCATAGTTATTAATAATATATATTTTTATAATCATCGTTGAATGGTGAATGTGGAAATGAATCTAATCGCGTCGTGGAGACGGTAATCCGTATGTATGCACGAGTGACAATATAATTATATTGACAGTGAAATAGTATGTAATTGGAGGGTATATCATATATATAGAATCATTAACATTTTATATTTATTATTTACATCAGTTATACTCATTATTATACCCATCCAAATAATGAAATGTTTGAATAACAAACAACACCATGACGTGTAGATGGTAAGCCGTACGTACGCACGTATGGTGAATTAATCATTTATATGATGAATAGAATAACAAATATGGTTGTACTAGATTTATAATAACATCAAAGTTTATCGAATATACTAGAGATATTATTTTAGAATGGAAAAAACAAAGAAAGTGGAAGTGTAAGAATAAAAGAACTTGAAAGAGGTGATGAAATATTTACCTCTTCTTCAGGTTCTTTCTTTTGATTTGATAAAAAGGGATCCTTAGGATCGATTTATGACTAAATGAAGGCCTCTAGGATAAAGGGAGGAAATTTGGGAGGATATTTGGGTAGGGGTTGTCCGATCCAAAAGGCTTTGGTGGTGTGAAATTAAGAGAAGGGGAAGTGCCCTTTTATAAGAGAGGTGCGGGTCACTTTAGGAAAAACTTGAAATATTATTTTATAATAAAATTATTTCCAGTTTATAATGGATAAAAAATAAATTATTTAGAGGCTAGGGTGGGGATGGGTCGAAAACCTCTCAACAAATAGGTTTTAGATAGGTTTAGGTCACCATATTAATCTTATCTTTTAGATTTAACTCTTAGGTAAATAGTTTTACATTTACCATGTCTCTTTGTATTTTTATATTATATGGTTAATAAACTTAATATAAAATTCCAATAGAACCCCAAGTGGTTTATTAATGTAATATATATTAATATATATGTCTTTTGGCCAAAAATTATATTTTTCGGACTATTATATCAATTAATAATATAATATTTGTTTTAAAAACTCAATTATGTCAATTTTGACACTATTTAGTATTTTTTTTAAGTAATAAAAACTTTATCACTTAAAATAAATTTTATTTAAATAAACCTAAAATGTCATATTAAGCTAAAAAATTATTGTAATTCATCAGAAGTCACAATTTACATTTATTTGGATATTTATAATATCAATTATTTTAATATTTCATTAATAAGGTAATTACTACATCATCATTGTGTCATAAATATATTAAATTATTTAATGAATAAAAATTATAAATAAAATAACATTATGTAGGATATATTTTTATCTTTCTAATGAATATTTATGATAGAATTTATATTGTGTGTAACCCTATATTAAAGATTGTTTAGTTATTAAACTTCGAATTTAACTCGTTTAACTCTTCTTTAAATAAAATAATAATAAATGTCCTAATATAATCCAAGTGGACCAAAGAGGATCATATTTTATTCCAAAGGTTTTTTTTGGTCGAATTGTAATTATCCAATAGAATTTGGACATGTGTTAGGGTAATTATAATATCATTTTTGCCCTTAATTGCCCTATTTACTTTTAATCATGGTAAATAAAAGTCAAAAGTTACTATTTACAAAAAAATATTTTCATATTATTGAAGAAAATTTTACATACTGATGTCAACCATGTTTCTCGGTTTTTTGAAATTCAACTCACAGAAGAGTTTAAATTATGTTTTATGCAAATTTGTAAATGCTCCTAGATGGTGGGTAAAGGACGGTAAAATGTTCGATAAAATTTTATATATCTAAATTTATTATAAAATGAATCCGATTAATTAAGTTGAAAATATATAGGTATTATGTATCTATTTTGACCTAAAATAAATTAAACTAAAATAACTAATTATTTAAATAAAAAGTCCGTTTTAAATTATAACATAGTGTTTTTCACTATTCATCAAAAATTGAAAGTTTTTAGAAAAATACCAAAAATTTACCCTAAGCTAATTTTGATATTCCGAATTCAAAAATTAATCTATTTTACCAAATTAAAAACATATAAGTTGCATTTATTAATTTGAAATTAATTCTTGTAGTCAAAACCAAAAATAGGGGTTTTAAAAAGTAAAAACTATCAAAAGATTGACATGTGTTTATGTCAAATTTAAATGTGAAATTACGTATAATTATCTAAATTGTATTAAATGATAATAATATAATCTAATTATACTTAAAAACTATTCAAATTCATAATTTATCACTATAAATTATTTTGATTAAAAAAGTTCTCTTCAATTAAAACATAGTATTTTTCATTATTCATCAAATTATGAAAGTTATCAGAAAAGTACCAAAAATTTATCCAAACTAAATATTTATGTCTTTATTATAAATAATAATTTAATTTCATTAAATTGAATATATAAAAGTGTCAAATATTGGTTTTAAAAAGGGTTCTCCATTAAAAGGCGGTAAAATTGCATTTTTTGAAAAATACTTATTTTATCCAAAAAAATGAATTTGTTCTTATATTAAGTCTAAAAAACACATAATATAGATGTTAAAATTATATGGAGTATATAAGATTCAAAATGTAGTTAGTACTATTCATAACTACTTTTTGAACGGTTAGTTTAGTAAGTTGTGGTGCGCTCGAACTCTGTGTTGTGTGTAGAAAAATCTATTGAATTACTTTAATGAGATAACACACTATGAAATCTTGGCGTGTTACAATGAGATTAGATATACATAAAATTTTCAACTTATGTTAAGTTTTTCACTAGTTTTGAAATTATACATTATGATTCATAATTTTATGATCTAATATAGTGTATGTAATTGTTTAGAAATTTCACCTAGTGGAAGGTATAGAAACTGTATCAATGAATGTAGTCCATGTAGGGATTTCCCTATTAGGAAAGATAATGATGCTGGAGTTGGATCTATATCTTGAGATGAAAAAATTATATCTATTTTGGGGTAACTTACTTAGGTTATTACCAATAACCTTGACCATATGGGGTATCCTGCTAATCTAATACATGGTTTAACAATGTTATACCGATTCATGTGTCAACAAATTATATCATTAAATAGGGCTAAAAAGCCATTTATTGATAGGAAATGGATAAGTTCCATATAGAAGACATTTCTCACTATTGGAAGTAATTAAATGTAGAAGTTTTGCATATAATTTTATCATATCTCAGGTGATTTGGATCAATGGTGTTCATTGATTAAAAACATAAAGGATGAGGAGAAAATAATGAGCATGTAATGGAATGATTTTAAGGAACTTTTCTTGGAAAAATATTTTCCTTTCAAACAATTAATGGATATGGAGATACAATTCTTTAATATAAGAAAAAATGAAGAGGAAAGTGTTTTTATGTATGAAGATAAAATTATAGGGTTATAAAGGAATCCTACGGACTATGTACATAATCAAAAGAGAAATATTTATCATTTATTTGATGGAATTAACCTGTTCCTTCCAAGAGAACTAGTCTCCCAAAAATTAACATCATTTGAGGATATAGTATCATGTGATATCAAGACTGAGAAATAATTCTCTATGTCTTATGGAATTGAAAGAATGAAAAAGAAGAGGTGGAAAACATAGAAAAAATGGATAAGGGAAGGAGAGAAAGGGGAACTTTCCAACATGCGATGCTTGTGGAAAGACACACCTTGGAAAATTACTACAAGGAAGAGGAGTTTGATTCAGGTGTGGAGAAAAATTCCATCATGCTCATGAATTAAAGGGTAAGAGATAATCCACAAAAGTATTGTGCTTTATCTATAAGAACATGGGAAACTATTCAAACCCATTTCCCAAATGTCAAGGGAACATACCAAAACCGAATCCAAGGAGGGAAGGCCAAGCATATGAAATCACTATATCCATCATGGAAGTTTTTAGTTACATGGTAAAAGGTACACTTATCATCCACTACATGATTGAAATTGTTTTCGTTAATTCAAGTTTGTTTCCTATAGAAATAAGACTTTAGGTTTGGAATTACTATTTCCAAATGGTTTCCAATGAGTTTATTAATAGAACTGGAAACACACAATGATTTTATATCAAAGAGGACCTACTTTCCAAAGGTAGGTCCACATCAGTAAGTTTATCCAATGAAGGTTAATAACTCACATTGGTTGAGAGGATGGGAGGTTGGGCTCATCACACCATTTTGGGGGGAATTATTTCCCACTATGGGAATCTATTATAAATTTAATATATATTCACAGACCATTAAATAATCCCATGTATGATGTATATTATTCTAGAATTAAAAATCAATTATTATCATTTATGGAATATAGAATCGTTTGTATGTATCTGAGGTTCTTTATCAATAGATACATTTATATGTTTTTGGGGTTCTTCATCAATGGAGACATCTGTATATATATGAGGTTCTATATCAATGGTATCCTCTTATATATAGAATGGAGATTATTTGGTCATTATTATGATGAGGATGGTTTTATAGACACACAGTAGGGAACAATGGAGTTTATTATCATCCAGGGAGGCTGAGGTTAATCTATATTTTATCTTCATCTAGAGAAATGGGGTTTTTTTTTATGTTTATATCGAACCCATAGATGGACTTCCTATGCATCCTTGTGAATGGAATCAGAACCCATGTAGTTCGGTGCCACTTAAATTGGAACGTCATACCTTTTAAGGTCATGTGATAAGGACCTAACCATTTTAATGTCATGTAGAATTGATGTCTACGTAGAAGATTCTTAGTCAAGGTTTGGTGTGGGACTTATGCTAAAGCAGCCCAAGGAACCTGGAAAAGATATGAATGCCCATGGTGAATTAGACCTTTTTGGGAATACGGACTAGATAGAAAAAGATTTATCTAGGGTGTTGGGTTTTAATGTCAGAGAGGATTCCTACGTATCCTAATTGGAAGGGAATCAAAGCCCACAAAGGTCAAGAATATCTCATAGGGGAGTATGACCCTTTGATCAGATTAAGTTGGAGCTTATTCATAAAGAGGATTCCATTGTAAAAGGGACCATGAGGGATGTTTAACTCATGGTGTTTTGGGGGATCAATTTGGGGATTACTTCTAAGAAAGATTTCCAAATTAAGGGAATTATGATTGGGGTGTACTACCAAGGAGGATTCCTGTAACAGCCCAAGATTTTATGAAAAATATTCTTTTTAATTTCACTAATGTCTTGTGTTTTACGCAACACAAAAAGGAGCTTGCACAAAACGCATCCTTGACTTGCCTTGCATTACACACAATCGCAACCTTCCTCGATAGCGTGTGTAGTACGCAATACCGAGTTTCACTAAACAACAATATGCTATTAAAATATTATTATAACTAGCCGTTATGAACAGTAATAACCACCTTTTAAAATTTTAGAAATTTTATTTTTCAAAATGGACTTCATTTTTGGACTCAGAATATCAAAATTAGCCTAGGGTGAAATTTTGGTATTTTTCTGAAAACTTTCAATTTTTGGATGAATAGTGAAACCACTAAGTGGTAGGTTAAAAACTGAATTTTGCATAAAACTTAATTTTACCGCTTCTGTGAATGGAATTTCGAAAATCCGACAGACACGGTTGATATCAGTAAGTAAAATGTGGTTCAATGAGATAAAAATAATTTTTTGGTGAATAGTAACTTTTTACTTTTTTTACTGCGGTTAATAGTAAATAGGGTAACTAAGGGTAAATATGATATTACTATTACCCTAACACATGTCCTAATTCTATTGGATAAGTGTAATTCGACAAAAAACAACCTTATTAATAAAATATGACCATTTAGGCCCACTTGGATTAGATTAGGACATTTATTATTAATTTATTTAAAGAAGGGTTAAAATAGTTAAAATCAAAGTTTAATAAGTAAATAATTTTTAATATGGGGTTATACATAAGATAAATTCGACTATAAATATTCATTAGAAATATAAAAATATTTCCTACATAATCGTATTTTATTTGTAATTTTTAGACATTAAATAATTTAATATATTTATGACACAATGATGATGCAGTAATTATCTTATTAATGAAATATTGACATAATTGATGTTATAAACACCAAAATAAATGTAATTTGAGACTTTTTATGAATTCCACTAATTTTACAGGTTAATATGATATATTAATGTTGATTTAATCAACTTGTTTCGAACATATAATTCTGTTATGACTTTCACAAAAATCATATATCAAATAGTGTCAAAATTGACAGAAAATAGTTTTTAAATCAAATATTATATTATTAATTGTTATTGTATTCCTAAAAATCTAATGTTCGGCCAAATGACTTAGATAAGGATATATAAATTAATAATAAACAATTTGGGGTTCTTTTGGCATGTTATAGTAAGTTTATTAACCATATAGTGAAAGAAAACAAAAAGACACGGTAAAAGTTAAATTAATTAACTTAGAGTTAAATCTAATTGATAAGGTTAAACTAATACCCTAAACTTGTCTAAATCCTATTGGTTGATAGTATTTCGACCCATCCCCACCTTATCTTCGAAATAAGACCCTTTGGAGCCATTATAAACCGATTTTGACTTTAATATAAAATAATATTTTGAGATATTCCTAAGGTGCCTCTCTCCTCCCTTATAAAAGGGCACCTCCTCCCCCTCCTCCTCACACCAATTTGAGAACTCAAGCTCGGCCAACCCCTGCCATTTTCTCCTCTCCACTTCCCTAGAATAATCCTAGAGGTCCTGGTCTTCTTCAAAGACCAATCTTAGTTCCCTAAGTGGAGGATTTAAAGAGGCGTTCCAAAGAAGAGGTAATATCCATTACCGATCTTTTCAATTTCTTTCTTCTTCAACTTCTTCTTCTTTAGTTTTTTCATGATAAAGTAATAAAATCAGTATTACTTACATAATGATATGTTATTATAAATATGAAACAACTCTAATTAACCTTCTATCCATCCTGCGGAAAAAGGAAATCACCGCGCGTGCGTACGTACGGAATAACGTCTCCACGACGCGATGAGATTCATTCTCAATGATTAACCATTAATGAATGATTATAAAGTATATATAATAAGTACTAATGAAATATATTACCTAATAATGATACTGTAATTATTTGTATTTATATGTATGTCATCTACTTAATTCCATTCAATTCAATAAGGAAACGAAAACAGCGTTCATGCGTACGTACGGACTACCGTCTCCATGAACGGTGTATTTCTTTCCATTTACTGATTTATTATATATGTATATTCTGAATATATATATATAAATCATGTTTTATATTCTGGAATTAAGTAATCATGATCTAAGTAATCATATGAATAATTACAAGTTAAAAACACAAACGACAAATGAGACGATTTTACCCAAAACGCTACTTTAACATGAATTTACAAAAGAACGGGTAATATAAAGTCATAAGTGGACCATATATGATATACTAACAATGAATATGATTTTGGAATAAGTCAATAACATGATTTAAATCATTATACAGGAGGTTCGGACACTTACGAAGCAAATCAGACCTAAGGTAAGGGAAATATCACAATCTCATTTTTATCCGAGATTGTTTATTCGTAAGTATTTACTGGGGTGTATTTTATCATCCACATCCATGTTTCATCAATATGTAATATTACTTCCATCCACCTACAATTGTTTGAATCCATTTTTACCCTTCGATGAGTTTTTAGTAATATGTATGAAAGGAATCTTTTGTCGTTTTTCGTACGAGGTACTTTTGACTTTTCCGACAAAAGTACGAAGAATGTTTTTTTAATTTATACAGCATGAATGGATTTTTAAAAAATTATTTCCAAGAAACTTCCTTTACAAGTTTTCAAGTTTATTTTTAATCAACTTCTTTTATTTTAATGTCGTATGACATGTTATGAAAGGAAAAATGTTTTTGAAGTAGACAGGATATTTTCCTCAAAAATGGAGTTCAAGTATTTTATCAAAATTATTTTCCATATAAGATAATAATAGGGTTCTGTTTTT
This sequence comes from Viscum album, assembly GCA_963277665.1. Classification (NCBI taxonomy): domain Eukaryota; kingdom Viridiplantae; phylum Streptophyta; class Magnoliopsida; order Santalales; family Viscaceae; genus Viscum; species Viscum album. The sequence continues at coordinate 599,637,950 of OY728155.1, read as the reverse complement.
ATCCATATTATTACATTGGTTTGATTATGTTGTGATGGAAATATTTTTATGAATTCCTTTATCTTATATGAATTGTTTTATGATGTCATGTTGTTTAAGAATCCCATTTTTATTACATGGGTTACGCTATGATGTATGGTTTATGATTATGTGGCACACATAATAAAGGATTCATTATAAGATGGGTGGGACCTATATCTCCCTCCAATGCATTGGGTAAAGATTTTATATCTCATGAGATAGTCAGGGCTGGAACGGTAGGTTATACCGGTTCAGTGAAACATGACTGAAACGAGGGTTACTCGATTCATAAAGGGACTTTGTCCACTAAGATAGTCTTGGCAATGAGTCTTGACTAACAAGAAATGATTCTATATGATTATGTGTGTATGCCACAAAGTTTCAAGTTCTATGTTATGATTATGGGGATCTCATTCTCACTTCTATGATTTATTCCATGTTAAGATATTATGATCTCTTTTGCAGGTTATGATTTTCAAAAAGATATGATATGATTTTTAGTTCCTTTATTTGCCTTTCTGAGCATTTGAGCTCACCCTTTTATGTTTTCTTTTCCCCAGGATATAAAGAAAGGTTTTAGGTAAAAAAAGGGAAGATCTTTATGGGAGATATTGAAGATCTTTCACCACGATTAGAAGATTACGTTCCGAGTTTCCAAAGACACTAAACTATTACGATCCTTGTGTGTGTGTTTTTGTTATGTACTAAGTATTCCGCAAAAGTAATGTAATGTCCATGTAAGTCAGGCTTCGGGTCTCTACAGTTGGTATCAGAGGAAAGGTTTAGTCAACCTTTGGAAACTAGGATGCGAAAACGTTAGTGAGATCCCTAGAGATATTTCTAAGGTATGTCTAGGGATGTCCCTAAGGTTAAGTATACGTATAGGTTATAGTACTAGAATTACGCTAACGATCATAGAATTAAACCTAAGATGTTAGATATTGAAGGTACTCCCCCTTTATTATGTTTTTTTCCCTAGCATGATTTTTGCCTCTGACACTATTCTTTTTGGGTTTTAGACGATGGATAGAACCCGAAGGAACCGTGTTGATCAATGCAATGGACAATGCAATGATTGTCCCCCTGAACAAACAAATGTTATGGGAGATGGAGTGCAAAATCTTATTTCTATACTTACACAAGCTATGAATCATTCTGGACTTCCAAATGAGCAGAGAAGGGAACAATATTCTATTGAGTCCTTCATGAGGCAACGTCCACCTTCTTTCAGTGGGTCTTCTGATCCACTTGTTGCTGAACAATGGATCAGTACCACTGAAAAGATATTTTCAGTTCTTAAATGTTCTGAACATGATAAAGTCATCTTAGCAGTATATCGTTTGGAAGGTGAAGCTGATCAATGGTGGAATCTTATCAAGAATACAAGGCAAAGAGATGAAATTGAGTCCATGGAATGGGACGAGTTCAAGAACTTATTTTTCAATAAGTACTTCCCTCGTATTCTTCGAACAAAGATGGAGAAGGAGTTTCTTGAACTAAAGCAAAAGGATGATGAATCTGTTGGTATATACGAAGCGAATTTTACAAGACTTGCAAGGTATGCATCTGGCATTATCATCCAACCTGAAAGTAAAGTTGATCGATTTTTCAGTGGCTTAAAACCAAGTCTTCGAAGGGCATTAGCTATAAGAGACTTCAGTAGCTATGAAGAAATTGTGCGTTGTGCTATCAAGGTAGAAATGGAAGTTGGTGTTACATATCCATCTCATGGTTTTGACAAAAAACGAAAGATGGAGTTCAAGGAGAAATCTCAGAATAATGGTGAAAAGAAGATGAATGTTTCCTTATGCACAAAGTGTGGAAAGAAGCATGGTGGAGATTGTCTTAAAGGGACTAGAAAATGTTTTAAGTGTGGAAAAGAAGGTCATCGAGCAGCTGAGTGTCGAAGTAATGGAAAAAGGGTTTCTAATTATGTGAATAAATCAAACACTATAGAGAACGCACCACCAACACTTTAATGCTTCAAGTGCAAGGAAATGGGGCATTATGCTAATAAATGCCCTAATCCAAGGGTTAGTGATGATCAACATGAGCAACCACTGAAGGCAAAGGACAAAGGGAAGTCACATGTGATCACTATTGGCAATGTTGAATATGACAACGATGTGGTAGAATGATTAAGTGTTTATGTAATGGGATTTCGAAATAATGTTGTATTATTGAGTATTGCAATATTTATTGATGTGGTATTCAAAGTGATTGATATATTTTGGAAATAAGATGATATGCGCATAATGAAGGGAAAACGAGAAAATGAAATGTTTAATAGTATTCATGAGCTCATGATTGATATAAGGACTAAGTGATATCATGGTTTGAGAATATAGAATTTTTAGGATTTTGGTATGTGGAAAGTGTTAACTTTTAACTGCATTCATATTTTCACTAAGGTTCAATGGGTATTCAAAAGAATACATGATTAAGGACTTTGAATGTTTGGAATGTGACCAACAAAACATATCTTATGATATATGGGGATCAACGATGGTATTAAATCTCTGGTAATCGTTTTCACTATGTTATGAGAGTGGACTGCAGTATTATGGATAATCCTAAAGATTGAAATGGATTATGTTGGACATAAGTGAGTATTGTTTAAGGATAGAAGTTTTTTTTCGATATTATTGATGGGATGTTATAGTAATGTAGTTTTAGAAAAAGGACAACCTGCAGGACGGGCGACAGCCCATCGCTTCGGACAAGGCTGTGGGAATCGAACCCACAACCGAAGTGCGACTGGCCTTTATCACTTACCACTGGCCTACAGGAAGTCCCTGTTTAGTAGAAACTAGTTTTATTATATTAAGCAGTATGATATATGAAGTATAAGTCCATTTTAGGAACCATATGTGATTAATCTCACTATAGATTGACTTATGTATATAATTTTTGCTAACCTTTTGTTTGAGACAGATGGAATGACCCGTCATTCTATCACATGATCTGCTAACACTTCACGAATAACAAATTCAACTTTATTTATTTAAGAGATGAAGTGGAAATTGTTCAAGGCATGAACAACAGTGAGATTGTACCAAAATAAAGAAAGTATTTATTCTAATTCAAATTTTCAACTTTAGGGAAATGATCTTGAAAACCAAAAATGTTGTCCTAGTGATCTTATACCTAATGAATCGGATGGTACCTTAGATCGTCACAAATATATGGATTTGTGATTGTTGGCTTTTCCATAGCCATGTTCTCTACCACTCTCCATCAGAACATGATGGTTAGATTTTTCTTCCATATCCATATTTTCACCTATGTGGAAACCTAGTGATTATTTTATTTGGGTAATCGTTACATTTCATACTTTAGTTTTTAAAGACAAGTTTTGGTATTCCTTTTTACGATGTGGGTTTCTATTAAAGAAACTTTCGAATAGTAAACTATTTATAACCCCGACGAATTTCGAGGGCGAAATTCATTTTAAGGGGGGTAGAATGTAACAGCCCAAGATTTTATGAAAAATATTCTTTTTAATTTCACTAATGTCTTGTGTTGTACGCAACACAAAAAGGAGCTTTCACAACACGCATCCTTGACTTGCCTTGAATTACACACAATTGCAACCTTCCTCGATAGCGTGTGTAGTACGCAATACCGAGTTTCACTAAACAACAATATGCTATTAAAATATTATTATAACTAGCCGTTATGAACAGTAATAACTACCTTTTAAAATTTTAGAAATTTTATTTTTCAAAATGGACTTCATTTTTGGACTCAGAATATCGAAATTAGCCTAGGGTGAAATTTTGGTATTTTTATGAAAACTTTCAATTTTTGGATGAATAGTGAAACCACTAAGTGGTAGGTTAAAAACTGAATTTTGCATAAAACTTAATTTTACCGCTTCTGTGAATGGAATTTTGAAAATCCTATAGACACGGTTGATATCAATAAGTAAAATGTGGTTCAATGAGATAAAAATAATTTTTTGGTGAATAGTAACTTTTTACTTTTTTTACCGCGGTTAATAGTAAATAGGGTAATAAGGGTAAATATGATATTACTATTACCCTAAAACATGTCCTAATTCTATTGGATAAGTGTAATTCGACCAAAAACAACCTTATGAATAAAATATGACCATTTAGGCCCACTTGGATTAGATTAGGACATTTATTCTTAATTTATTTACAGAAGGGTTAAAACAGTTAAAATCAAAGTTTAATAATTAAATCATTTTTAATATGGGGTTATACATAAGATAAATTCGACTATAAATATTCATTAGAAAGCTAAAAAGATTTCCTACATAATGGTATTTTATTTGTAATTTTTAGACATTAAATAATTTAATTTATTTATGACACAATGATGATGCAGTAATTATATTATTAATGAAATATTGACATAATTGATGTTATAAACACCAAAATAAATGTAATTTGAGACTTTTTATGAATTACACTAATTTTCTAGGTTACTATGATATATTAATGTTTATTTAATCAACTTGGATAGAACATATAATTCTGTTATGACTTTCACAAAAATCATATATCAAATAGTGTCAAAATTGACACAAAATAGTTTTTAAATCAAATATTATATTATTAATTGTTATTGTATTCCTAAAAATCTAAGATTCGGCCAAATGACTTAGATAAGGATATATATATTAATAATAAACAATTTTGGGTTCTTTTGGTATGTTATAGTAAGTTTATTAACCATATAGTGAAAGAAAACAAAAAGACACGGTAAAAGTTAAATTAATTAACTTAGAGTTAAATCTAATTGATAAGGTTAAACTAATACCCTAAACTTGTCTAAATCCTATTGGTTGATAGGATTTCGACCCATACCCACCTTATCTTCGAAATAAGACCCTTTGGAGCCATTATAAACCGATTTTTACTTTAATATAAAATAATATTTTGAGATATTCCTAAGGTGCCCCTCTCCTCCCTTATAAAAGGGCACCTCCTCCCCCTCCTCCTCACACCAATTTGAGCACTCAAGCTCGGAAAAACCCTGCCATTTTCTCCTCTCCACTTCCCTAGAATAATCCTAGAGGTCCTGGTCTTCTTCAAAGACCAATCTTAGTTCTCTAAGTGGAGGATTTAAAGTGGCGTTCCAAAGAAGAGGTAATATCCATTACCGATCTTTTCAATTTCTTTCTTCTTCAACTTCTTCTTCTTTAGTTGTTTCATGATAAAGTAATAACATAAGTATTACATACATAATTATATGTTATTATAAATATGAAACAACTCTAATTAACCTTCTATCCATCCTGCGGAAAAAGGAAATCACCGCGCGTGCGTACGTACGGAATACTGTCTCCACGACGCGATGAGATTCATTCTCAATGATTAACCATTAATGAATGATTATAAAGTATATATAATAAGTACTAATGAAATATATTACCTAATAATGATACTGTAATTATTTATATTTATATGTATGTCATCTACTTAATTCCATTCAATTCAATAAGGAAACGAAAACAACGTTCATGCGTACGTACGGACTACCGTCTCCATGAACGGTGTATTTCTTTCCATTTACTGATTTATTATATATGTATATTCTGAATATATATATATAAATCATGTTTTATATTCTGGGATTAAGTAATCATATGAATAATTACAAGTTAAAAACACAAACGACAAATGAGACGATTTTACCCAAAACGCTACTTTAACATGAATTTACAAAAGAACGGGTAATATAAAGTCATAAGTGGACCATATATGATATAATAACAATGAATATGATTCTGTAATAAGTCAATAACATGATTTAAATCATTATACAGGAGGTTCGGACACTTACGAAGCAAATCGGACCTAAGGTAAGGGAAATATCACAATCTCATTTTTATCCGAGATTGTTTATTCGTAAGTATTTACTGGGGTGTATTTTATCATCCACATCCATGTTTCATCAATATGTAATATTACTTCCATCCACCTACAATTGTTTAAATCCATTTTTACCCTTCGGTGAGTTTTTAGTAATATGTATGAAAGGAATCTTTTGTCGTTTTTCGTACGAGGTACTTTTTGACTTTTCCGAAAAAAGTACGAAGAATGTTTTTTTAACTTATACGGCATGAATGGATTTTTAAAAAATTATTTCCAAGAAACTTCCTTTACACGTTTTCAAGTTTATTTTTAATCAAATTCTTTTATTTTAAAGTCGTATGACATGTTATGAAAGGAAAAATGTTTCTGAAGTAGACATGATATTTTCCTCAAAAATGGAGTTCAAGTATTTTATCAAAATTATTTTCTATCTAAGATAATAATAGGGTTCTGTTTTTATCCATATTATTACATTGGTTTGATTATGTTGTTATGGAAATATTTTTATGAATTCCTTTATCTTATATGAATTGTTTTATGATGTCATGTTGTTTAAGAATCCCATTTTTATTACATGGGTTACGCTATGATGTATGGTTTATGATTATGTGGCAAACATAAGAAAGGATTCATTATAAGATGGGTGGGACCTATATATCCCTCCAATGCATTGGGTAAAGATTTTATATCTCATGAGATAGTCCGGGCTGGAACGGTAGGTTATACCGATTCATTGAAACAGGACTGAAACGAGGGTTACTCGATTCAGAAAGGGACTTTGTCCACTAAGATAGTCTTGGCAATGAGTCTTGACTAACAAGAAATGATTCTCTATGATTATGTGTGTATGAAACAAAGTTGCAAGTTCTATGTTATGATTATGGGGATCTCATTCTCACTTCTATGATTTATTCCATGTTAAGATATTATGATCTCTTTTGCAGGTTATGATTTTCAAAAAGATATGATATGATTTTTAGTTCCTTTATTTGCCTTGCTGAGCATTTGAGCTCACCCTTTTATGTTTTCTTTTCCCCAGGATATTAATAAAGGTTTTAGGTAAAAAAAGGGAAGATCTTTATGGGAGATATTGAAGATCTTTCACCACGATTAGAATATTACGTTCCGAGTTTCCAAAGACACTAAACTATTACGATCCTTGTGTGTGTGTTTTTGTTATGTACTAAGTATTCCGCAAAAGTAATGTAATGTCCATGTAAGTCAGGCTTCGGATCTCTACAATTCCCATAGAGCTCAAGCCTTAGATAGGCATCCTACGTATCCTAGTTAGTAGGAATCAGAGTTCTCATATTTTAATCACTAGAATGGATCATGTGGATTTCATGATCACCATTAACTTCTAGGCCCACGTGAGACATACTTGGTGTGAGAAATAAGAGGAAGTGAAATATCTAGCAATCCATGCACTTTCCCTTATTCACTGGTTGAAAAGGAGTACACTGATGGAAGTGATTGGGGTTACAGAACTTCCCTCTCTTCACTTCACCCTATGGTGGGAATGAATTTGAAGGGTATGGAGGCAGATAGGAGAAATACTGAAACCTTATAAAATAAAGTATAGGGGTTTACTTCAGGAGGGATGTCCTAAATTTTTTTTCCATAATGGGATGAGAATCTATTTATATGTTGCATGGAAAAAACAAGAATAATCCTCACCCTCCCCACATGGAACTAGAGGATCTGAATATTAGATATTGAGAGGAAATGATATGTTCAAAACTCTAATCATCAGGATCAAGAACATCCTGACACTCTCTCTGAGGTAGGTTTGATGGTGAAAATTGGGATACAGGCCCACACACACCCTGAGGACACTAACCAACCATCCAGATCAGTGCGAGAAACCTATGACTACAGGAATACAATCCCAAATAGAGGGAACTCTGGTGTGCCACTCATTATGTTTTTTCAAGTCTGGAGGTCTTGGTGGAGGTTTCAACTTGGTCTGTTTCATACAAGGGAACCAAGGAAGAAGATTCCCTATCATGGATGGCTTGGAATAGGGAATGAAAGAGGACCCATGTAGGTCTTGGGCGCATGTTCCTAGCATAGGTTTGCCATGAAAATATATCATGTAGGACCTATGATGAACTGAAAGTGGTTTGTGTTGGTGGTAATAGAAATGTGTAAGTTAGATATTCCTTGGGAAATGGGGTACTGAGGAAACAACACTAAGGTGAGGCTTTAGCCTAAGCACCTTGGGTCTCCTCCAATGTCTGTAAAAGGGTCTCAAGTAGGTCCCCAATGAGGGATAGATACCTAATGTAGGTGTTTTATCCTTAGGGTAAAATGGTCCTCGTACTTGTGTCTTATGTTTTTAGACCATAAATGGGGTTTGATATTGCTTATCACCTTTAATTCTCTCTTCTCTTGTGGTTTTGAGAGATACCTGAGAAATTTTAGGGAACCTGAGTGAAGGTGCTACACAATGAGAGCTCTGAGAGTTCTATTTTTTTTTCTATTTTTCAAGTGAGGATCCCTATGGTTTTATTTATAGAGAAATATGGGACCCTGGTAGAATGAGGTTTTCCGCACAGGTTGATGACGTAGGTCCCCGGAGCAGATTTCTAGTGTAGGGGTGTTTGTACCTGTTGTGTCATCCAGGTTCTTAGTGTAGGTATCCTTTGTCTTTGGTCCATGTATGATAGATAAAAGACCCTTGTAATACAAAGGGGTTTGTGTGCATAGGTTGAGTCCAACAAGTCCATTTTTCTTCCTCAAATATCTTTAGCACCTTAACATGACCTAGGTTCTCTTTATAATATTTTCATCTTCCTTGATAAAAAAAGAGTTTCATAAAAATCCACCCCTCAGGATTGGATCCAAATAAAGTAGTATGATCTATTCTCAAGGCAAAATAATGGGTAAAATATTATGGAGTGAAGTAGTGGGCCATGTGGGGTATTCATGTTGGGATTCTACGCAATGTATTCGTGCAGGTGATGGGAACATGCGTCGGTGTATGTGCACGATGCAGACTAATAGTGTCTATAAATACCCCTCCCCCTTGTCGTTTTCCTCACATTTTTAGGTTCAAAACTTTCTCCTGCTTTCAAGTTCGTATGCCCAATTACATACCACTATTCTATTTTCAAAGTTCTTTAGAATATTCCCTCAAGGTACAGATATCTGAGAAATGGCATTGCGCAGAGTCATCTTGTCAAAGAGCCTAGTTAAAGAATCTCATCTAGGCACCTGTATGAAGGACTTGGATGAAGGACTTTTGAGAGAATCCTTATCAAGGGACCTGTCTAGGAATCCTTATTGAGGGACCTATGTGGGAACCCTCATCAAGGGACCTACATGAGTTCTTTCCTTTTCCAATATTTTATAATTCTCCAAAGTAAAAATGTTAACATTCTTAAGTCAATATTTCCACTCAATTATAGAATTTGGTGGCTTCTTGTAGGTTTTCAATGTATGTTTAAATGAACTCCACTGGAGAAGCTACTATGCATCATGATGAGATGATCAAAGCCATCTAGCCTGATTATTATGACATTGTTGAATATACTCTTCCTGATTTGGTGAAGTGTTTGATACCATATCAGCATGATTACCAAAAAAGTGACTAATTTCCTCAATATGGACATAGACTTATGAAGGAAACTCATATTTTTTCATTTATGAAATACTTCCCATAGACTTGGTTCATGAAGTACATCAACTATACTTCTTTTAACTTCTCCTTGAAGGGCACTTTTATCATGGAAGGAATAGTTCATATCAGATGTATTATACACCATAGTGTCTACACTTCAGATATAAATAATCAAATTATAGAATCAAGGCCTCATTTTTATGAATCAACCTTTTTTTCTACACATACAAATCAATCTCAAGGTTATAAGGAATGCTCGGACATCCATTCTATAGGGGGAGTCAAGCCTGAGTGGATTTGGGAATTCTAGATGCATCAAAGTTAAACATAATTTAGAAAGTAACTACATGATGTTCATATTTATGGGGCTGTTTGTGTAGATATACTGATATTTATAAGAACCCAGAACTCATTCCTAAATTTATAAGGCAGTGTAGTCTATAGAAAATTTCATTTCCTTAGATTCTTGGTGAAGTTGGTATTAATTTATGGGATGTCTTCCAAATCCTTGGGGTTCCCACCATCATGGAGATGTATGATGAGTTGATCCCTCTAAAGTCAACATGGTGTGACACTGAGAGGACTCCACCATTGGCCCATGAGCTCTTAAAGATAGTGAAGAAATATAAGAAGGACAAAGATCCTCACCCCAGGGCTAACAAACATACAAGGATGTGGATGATGGATTTCTTAGAAGTAGGAGGAGAGGTTCCTACTTGTCGGCGCCTACTATTTTCCCCACTGTAGAGAATCAGGGTGCTTCAAGCATGTTTTGGTCTTTGTTGGAGAAGTTAGATTATAAGCATTGTGGTTAAAAGTTTAGTCCTAAGATTGATGCAAAGGTTCAACTATTTGGAATCCTCTCTATGTGGCTGATCATTTATCTACTCTGAGTTCACAAGTTCGATGGCGGCATGAGGCCATGGACTTTTATTATTATAGCCAAATTAGAAGAGGGGAAGAACATAGGGTTGGTTACCCCTCTTTTAGAAAGGATTTATTTTTTACTTATTGTATACCTACAAAGGGAAGTCCTCATTAAGAATTGAAGGTCAGATTTAGGTGTTGTGGGGGTGGATTGTAGCATGCTTTAGCTCATATTCAGTGATGAGTTCTATTAAAATATCTAACAACATATTCTTCCCATTTGTTCAAAAAGTCTCTAGGATTCATCCTCTTAACCTAAAGCCTGATGATGGGATGATAGTATTGAATGTATCTGAAGAATTAACTTAGTTTCTGTATAGTAACCCACTAACTTGAACGTTTAAAGATGTTGGTAGAGAGAATAATTATGTGCTGAGTTCATACATGATGGCATTCAAGGACAATGTATTGGTAGACCGTATTGATAGTGAGATCATCTATGATTATTACACTCTTTATCAGTTTTCTCTCCTGTTCAAATGTCTTCAATAATCAAGAAATTTTATTTCTACATATGTTAGGAACAAGAAGCATTTAATGGTAGCTCAAAAGTTATGGATCCTAGTGCCTATGAAGGTATCCAAAATTTCAATCATCTTGCCTCTTTCAGAGGCATCATTTGGTCTAGATGCTAGATATTCCAGGACATGGATCTCTTCATACCCTCTTGGGTGTTGACAAATTACATTCATTGGTTAGAGGCCACTACAACTGTTAGTAATGGTATGTGCAATACAAAGGGTCGATCCAAAGATGATATTGAGGTTTCAGAGCCTCCGAAATATTCTCGGACAAAGACCACCAAGCATGCTAAGGGTGAGAATACAAAACCTCCATTACCAAGGCAGTCTAGTCATCACTATTAAGAGAAGGTAGTTATCGTGTCCCTTAATTATCCTAAAAGATATAGGAGGCCTAAAGAGGATTCCCAACTGAATGATGTCAATTATTCTTCATAAACAACTAAATCGGAGTAAAAATATGAGGGACCCTCAGTGATCCGATTTTGGGAGAGAATGACTTACTATGTCAGGGATTCCTAGGAGTTTCTTCAAGATGTTTTGTGATTCCAAGAGTTGGGTGATATCAAAGCACCCTCTGATCTCCATCCTAACATTAATTTGGCTGAGGTGAATAAGTATTTCGAGATTTGGAGGCTTTTATATATAGAACTAATGATCAAGTCCTGGATTCAAAGTGAGTATTTGATATGCTATATTGAGGAGTGCTTGAATGGGTAATTGGTCATCCTGGGGAGGAATGGAACATTTACATTAACCCTGCTAACATATTTCTATTTTATTATTTTCTTTTCTTGTTCTTCCATCCATCATCATTAATATTGATGGTATTTAATTTTGTATCTTGGAATAGGAGGAGTATAAGGAGTTGGTATAGGGGTTTCTGGGTCACTGAAGTATGGTCCCATGGGTACCCCTATTGAGATAGTGGATGAATTCCTTCAGTCCCCAGAACTATCCCTAGGTTAGAAGACCATGATGAATGTGCTGGTGGAAGGAACTCCTCAACCCCTACTTTGGGTCTCAATCACCAAGAAGAGTGGAATAAGATCTCCACTATATTAGTAGATAAAGAAAAATATTTCATTAAAGTTTGTCTGAAAAATCTTTCATAGTAAGTATTTGTGTTGCCACCTAATATTACGACCTTTTTGACATGCCTTTCTAGTCGTGGCTATCGTTTTGTTGAATCTTCATCACTATCCTCTCTCAAAGTATTTGGTACTAGTCTTTTGAGGATTGAGGAGGATAATCTGATGGAGTTACAAATTAATGATATTGAATCTGTCATCTAGATGGATGAAGTGTCAAGAGGTGCAGTTGCATCTTCCCTTGCGTCCATAGAAGTGGAATAGGGTCCTGGGAATGTCAGATACATTCCTTTTGGATATCATGTGTTGTATCTAAATTTTCCCTCAACATGATATTTCAGATCTATTTTCTGCACCATATGACCCTATAGTAGTAAATTTTGATCATATTTTCACCCTAGAAGGGGCTGATGGGAATCTTATAATGTCTGATGAGGTTACATATGTTGACCCTGACTCTGCAAGGGATAACAATGTTGTACTTTCTGTGAAAATAGAATAGAGGATTTATGGAGGCACTGGTTTGGGTTCTAAGAAACCTTACTTAGATACCCTTACTGGTGAGTATTTTGAAAGGCTTGACACCATTTATCATGAAATTAGGGATTTAATTAATCTAAACATTGATATTTTAGGTTCCATTGAGGAGTTTGAATACTTCTCTAGGGAATTGGAAGTCTTGAGTTTTATCATCCTTACATTTCTCAAACATAGTTTATTTTCTCTCAGTTATTGTTTTATATCAAGTAAAAACTTGTGAACCTTTGTCTATAAAGAATATGGCTTGGTCACTTCAAGAACATGGAATTCAAGTCCACCCTACTCCTGCTTTTGAAAGAGAAATATTTAAGAAACCTGAAGTGGGGGATTCTGGGGGGTCTTTGGTTTTTTCTACTGAGAAGACTAAAGAAGATTCTCCTCTTCAGGAGGCCCTAGTCCCAAGGGAAGAAGCTCAAGGTGTGGAAAAAACATCAGTTCTAGAAGTTGATCCCATAACAGATGAGTTTCATCACCATTTTAGTTGTTTTACCACCTCCACTACTTGTTTATATTCTTATGTTAATGAAGAGAATTATTTTCTCCTCAGTGTTATCAACTTCGACGACTAGTCTTGAGATGGGGGATTCTATAGAAGATCCACCAACATTAGTAAGGGGTATGGAGCTACCATGGGGGTAGAGGAAAAAGGTAGATCGTTGAGTGAACTTATATGAGATTATGCCTCTTCCACTGAAAGTGGCTCTGAATCAGATCTAGAGATGAAATATTCTTTTTACCCTACACAACTTCTTTTCTAGAAAGATATCTAGAATATAGTCAATATAATAGCCCTTAAAGATATTCCATAAAAAATTTGTGAACTTACAATCAATGTTTCCATTTTGGGATATGGTAGGTTTGAATACCACAAGATCCATGGTATGGTGAAGGCAATCATCCAGTGAAGGGATGAAAAGAAATGGTTGCTACCGACTAAGGTGCAACAGGAGGATAAGTTTGAGGAACTTAGAGCTACTACGATCTAAGATGATGTAATACACTCCTAGGAGATGAAGGAATATCACATTTTTTTAATGATAAGTCTATCCAAATAAGGCTCCTTGAAGAAGAATTAAATGTTTCAAGGGAAGAGGTAGCCCACATACATCAATCTTTGGTAGGGGATTTAGAATGAAGGAGAGAAGTTATTGAGGATGAAAAAGAGAAGCATGGTAAAGTTAAGAAGTTTTTTGTTTCACAAAGGGATGATCTTTTTGATGATTCCCTATATTCTCAGGGTTTGATTCAAATTATTAAATATTCCATTGAGTAAAAACTATAAAACCTTATGGAGAGGTTCCGACATGTGGAAGTTCCCCTTAATTTTAGAACATAATAGAAAATGATTCATTTTGTTCCTAGTCACTTGTGTCTTAATTCCTATTATCTTTTAGTTATTATATCATAACATTGAAACTAAATTCTATTAAAACATCTTTGTGTTATCCAGTTCTAACCAAAATGAAAAGGATGCAAAAATGCTCTAATGTTTTCATAATCCATGGGGTTAAGAAAGCCTAGTTTGACTGTTTCTAGAGTAGTATGCACAACCATACAATCTTGGTGTATTTTGTGTCAGAGACATAATTCTTGACTAAGTCCAATATGAAAGATACTTTTTAGGTGATACTGGGGTTTTTTATTAGGAATCCCTTTGCAGGTTTCCAACCTAACATGTTTTATGGCTATTTCATTTGATCGATCAACTTTTTCCTAAACAATGAAAAGAACAGGTCTAGCGAGCTGAGACTCAACATTTTTAGATTTACCTTTGAGGGTTTTAAATTTTGTGTGTACTATGTCTCTTTATATGGGAAGTTTATAGAAATGCAAGATGGACTAATTAGGCTAGTGTTTTAGGAAGAAAAAAATTTGAACATAAAGTTTTAAAATGTTTTTCCAAACATGGCTTGTTGATTGAGAATGTTCCTAATTTTTTTGGATATCCAATAGGGAATCTTGTGTTATGATTTTTTAGTTTTTAGGTCTAAAACATAGTACCAGGGAATAGAGCAGGTCTTCTTTTCAGATGATATTAACACCGATTAATGAACCCTTTTTTAGGTATTTTTTTTCACAGTGCCAACTAGGGCGTGTACTGTATAGTAAAATAGCGACATCCTTATTCTATAAGACATGTTATGTGGGAAACTTATGCAAGGAAAACTGAGAACATACTATATAGTCATGAAAAAACGTGTTCTAAGGAAGTTTGACATTCTATTTCTGATAGTTGAGGTTTAAGATTTGAGTATCTCAAGACCATGATAGTTGGTTTTTTCAAAGGGTTGTGTATGAGAATTAGTGGAATATCTGTATTGGTTTTGGAGATGAATGGTAAACCACTCATACATGAATTTGATGCTACCAAAGGAGTATATATTTTAGGTGTTCAATGTTAGAGGGGAAGACCCCTTTCTAAAAAAGTTAAAATAATCATACGGTTTTCCCCCATGGTCCATCTTAGTTTGTAGCTGCCTTGTCTGGTCTCAGTGATTATGTTGTGTAGTTTAAAGTCACGCAATGAGGAAATTATGTTGTTCAGTTTAGAGTCATGCAGTGAGGACATTATACTATGTAGTTTAAAATCATGTAGCAAGGACATTATGATGTGCAGTTTAATGTCATGTAGGGAGGACATTATATTGTGCAGTTTAAATTCATACAGTGAGGAAATTATGTTGTATAGTTTAAAGTCATGCATCAAGGACATTATGATTTGCATTTTAAATTCATGCTACGAGGAAATAATGTTAAGAAGTTTAAATTCATACAGTAAGGAGATTATGGAGGCTATAATTTAAGGTCTTTAGCTTTGACTGAAAGGTTTATGGTTCTACCATCCTTTGTAATTTTCTTGTAAATGTGTTACTATATTTGGGTGTGAGAAGAGAAAATCTTAAGATGTAACCTGGGGATCTCTAGATCCAAAGAGTGATATTTTGAAATGGATTATGGATCCACATGAGGTTTCTCCTAAGGATGATGTTACCATTGGTTGAGAAAACACATTTTATGGGTTATTTATGCAAGGCCAACTATGACACACACTGCATAGTCAAATAGTGGAATTATTTAGTTAACAGACCAGTTATGTGGGACACTTAATCAAGGCCAAATGGGGCACATACTACATAGTCAAAAAAATAATTCATCCATAATTCGAGAATTTTATCACTAAAAAACTAATGAAATTTTTCAGAGTTTCAGATTCCCCAAGACACAGAGTTTGGATTGTGGAATAGGTGTACCTAAACACAGAAGAGGCATTTAAATTTGATCTTTCAAAAGAATTAGGGGAATACTTTCTCTACATAGGTCTGACACAAACGCATGAAGTATGGAGTCTATAGTTTCAGGTCATGTGACTAGGACCATGACATCATGGAAACAATAAGTGATATATGGTCTTATTGGACCAAGGTTGTTCATGTATACTTTGGAAATGAGGGTTGAAATTATAAACCATGATCCTAGATGTTTTCAAATCAAGTGAGAGGACATAGAAAAATATTAAAGGGATGACCACTGACTATGAATCATGGGCTCCAGCATATTATCATCAAATCTTATAGGGAAAGAAGAGGCTTATCCCCAGTGTGAAGTTACCATTGATTGACAAACCTGTTTATGGGATATTTTATGCAAGTCCAACTAGGGCGCACACTACATAGTCAAAAAGTGGAATCCTTTGCTGATAGACCCATTTTTGGGGATATTTTATGCAAAACCAAATGGGGAATATTACAACATAGTCATGAAGAAGATCCCTCAGGTATCAGAAATTTTTCCACCAGAAGCTAGAGAAGGATTATAAAGATATGAAGGTATTCAAGATTAAGAGCATGACATGTGAAATTAGCATTGTATGATGCACAAAGGAAGTGTTTGGACTAATATTGGCCAAGATTTCGGAGGCCCTTACACAAATATGACTCATATGTAGAATGAGACATCTATTTTTCCCTAGTAGGCTCCCTAATGAGGGGACCTAAAAATCTCCTATATAATTTTTAGTTTGTATGTAGGATAGGGGATTTTTTATTTACTCAATGGCTGGGAGGAGGAAATGAGACATAAGCATCACTACGTATCTTTTTGGGACAAGAATAATGTCATGAACCATCCCAGGGGGCCCATGCCATGACTCCCAAGCTCACCTCTAATAGGACAGAGGCCAGTGACTAGCACAGAGTAGGCATATCACTAACATTGGAGGAATTTATTATGTACTTGTACGCACACACGCATCTCCAATCCCACAAAATGATGAAATTCATAAAACACTAATTAAACAATGAATTCATATGGCTACATCCCACAACTAGAGTACAACATGAAGTAATGTAAAGTAAATAGGGCCAGAATACAAGACCACCAAAAAGATTCTATAACACAAGTCCAAACTGAAAGTAAAGGCATTGGGATAGCTGTCTGAAGCCACAATAATACACCTCAGTTTTTCTAGTCTTGAAAAGTATCATCTGGTCCTGGTCCAACTATGACTCTATAAAAAGGCCAATCATCTGCACAAGCCACAACACATTTGTGCAAAGCTCATGCATGGGTTAGTATAACAATACTCAGTAGGACATCCCGAAACAACAAAGAAGTACAACAAAGAAAATTATAGTTATATTTACACAGGTATATGTCTACATCACATATAATAGGAATATCCAGATATACTCAAGAAAGACACCATGCCATCAGGTAGTCATAACCAACTTCCAACCATAATATTTTTCTCGAATCGTGCTAATTTTGGTAAAAATAACTCCTCGAGCCATGGTATCATCAGAGTTACTCATTAAGAGGTCTATATCATTTGGGCCCTAGAAAAATGAAAACACATTGGTTAAGGAAGTATATGATACACAAAGAGGGGTTCACAACCAAATCTTACAGGGGGACACAACAGGTAACGCCCAAACTCACTAGAGGATACCACATACCCAATCTGGATCAACACGCTCCGTAGGGGGTCACACCAAGATAGACTGGGGGATACCACTAACCCTAGTTATGTGGCCCGCTAGATGGATGATCATTACACAAATCAAGGAGTTTACCTGATTCCCCATACTTCACTAGGGGTGATAGAGGATCACACTCTGGTATTAGGGAGGGATACCCAACTCTATCCGAGACTCATTATCTAGAGGGGATTACAATCCAGTGATGTAGACATAATACCTATAACAACCCAGCTCTTTATTTCACACTTAAATATAATTTATTATATAAAATATTCACTTGATACAATATAGAAGATTTAGTGGTCTAGTGCCTTTAGGGATTAGGAACATTACATAAAAACTTAAAATATGAAATAAACATCTTTATTGAAAACTTATTTTACATGAAAAAACACATTCCTTCATACTTATCATTTAATGAGATAAACTAAGGACATGAATAAGAAATTGATGAGGTATAAATCCCATTAAGGTAGAAAATAAGGCATACCATGAAGAATACAATAAATTTTAGGTAATAGGAATATCAATGGAGAATAATAGAAAAATGAACATAAAGGCATGGCATAGCATGATTATCATAACATGGAAATGTGGAAACAACATTTAACATGATATTAGAATGATCAAAGGCTAATTGCACATGGATCATGGTTAGATCCTCATTTCACATGAATTAGCATGTTTAAACCCTCATTTCACTTGACGTATCATGATACTAATCTTTACCCAATGCATTGGAGTGCTATCAGGGAGCACCCTTCTTAATCATTTCATTTCATGCATAAGTGTGCCACATATATCATAAAACATGCATTAATTAAACATCATAATTTAGTCCACAATAAAGTAATGTGGAATTCATACACGAAAAACCATAATCAATAAGTAAATGTGCATAAAGGTGAATACCCTTGGTAGTGAAATGTGTATGGTATTCACTACACAATGACTTTGGATTGGAAAGTCATGGTGCAATTTTGGCAGTATAATGATGTGACATAAGTTAATGTGAATAAAATTGAATATCCTTGGTTGAGAAATGGGTATGGTATTCACTACACAATGACTTTGTCTTGGAAGGTCGTGGTGCAATCTCGACAACATAACGACGTGACATAAGAATTCATAAAAATGTTTGATGAGAGAGAAAGGGTTATATCATCATATTTACATGAAATGGAAATTAAGGGGGTCATATAGATACATTTACCAACATATTTAATGAAATTTATATGCATAATATAAAAAAATTTCTTGCATGTAAATGATAAGAGGGAAATTCCTTACGGAATTTCGTCACAGTAATAGGTGTGCATGGGAGGCATTAATAAGAGAGAAAAAGTTCTACCATAATTTAAACATAAGAAGGGAAATATGTTATATGTGCTAAATGAAACCCCAACATTTTTAATTAAAAAACAAAAGGGTATAACAGTATAATGAAATTTGGACAAAATGAGAAAAGAAGAAATCCCTTACTTGGAATTGTGATCCCAATGGCTTGGGAGAGTCATGAGAGAGGATTATTGGGAGTTTGGGGAGCCATTTGAGGATTATAGAGATAGGAGTTCAGGGTTTGGTCAAGTTCAAAATTGTTTGAGTGAAGAGTAATGGGAGATTGAGTGGGTTTATATAGGAAATGAGAGGGAATTCTTTATTATTTAGGTTTTGGAAACCATACATTATACTAATCAATACCACAAAACATACAATGGTTTTTGAAAAAGTTGAGTGGAAAAAAGTATTTTATAAGTCCAATGTTCAAACTTATTAAAATATTAGGCTTTCTTATGTGGAGGTGATTCACACTCTCAAGGAAATCACTAGAAAATGTTAAAATGTTTTATAAGTCTTGGAGGGTCCACTAAGGCACCATAAAATTAATCAAACAAATATAAAATCACATTATTTTAAAGGTAAAACATATATTGGAAAAAATTAATTTTTATAGTATTTTATTACATCACTATTGGGTCATTATGATGTTATAAAACACAATATACATTTAAATGATATTTAATTTTTACCCAAAAATTCAACAGTCTTAGAAAATTATGAAAAATTCACCGTTGTATAATTTTTACATCCTAATTCCAAAAATAATATCTATTTTATCTATAATTTTTTTAAATATGTGAATTTTTACTTTTAAAAAAAACTGACATTTATAGAAAATTCATGGGTTTTCACAAAAACAGCTTTCAAACCTTAATAAAAATTTTAATTGTATTCATAAAAATTATAAGATCATTTATATTTAATAAAAAGTAATTTAGTAATAATATTTTATTAAAATATTATATAATTCAAAAATCCATTAATTCATCAAAATAGATTTCTTAATTGAATGTTAGCTAAAAATACTATTTATACTTTAAAAACTATTTACAATGTAATAATAATAAAATTAATGTATATTATTTATTCTATAAAAAAATAATGCACCTGATCATAGTGCTAGGGTAATATTTCATAACCCCTTATAACACTCAGATAATACCTAAGGGTAAGGTGTGTGATGGTGATAGACTCTTGGGTAGTCTCAGATAACATCGTTCAGGTGGTGATCTCAATCAATTTCTACTTCTCTAGTAGGCGGTTATGTTCATGTTTAATGTGTTGAAGCTCAGCTTGGGTTTGGTCAAGGGTTAAGCCCAGTGATGCCACCTCCTTTCCGAGCTCTGAAAAAATTAGATTTGTACAGAGAAATTCTACTAGATGAGGACATTGATTCCTTTTTCTAAGAAAATTGGATTTTTTAAATCCCTATATTTATACTAATCATTTGATAACTGTTCAATGGATATATTATCAGTGGTAACAATTATTAATGGTATTTTATAATCCAAAAACATAAAAACAAGTAAGTGTATATGTTTTTTATAACAATTTTACATAATAATACATTTAATTAGATAAAGTGGTATTTTCATTAATTAAAGTTTGGGTCGTTACAATCTTTTCCCATTAAGAAATTTCACCCTAAAAATTTCTTTTTACCACACTAAAACAGATGAGGGTAACTCTTCTTCATCTCCTCCTATGATTCCCACGTTGCTTCTTCAAACATGTGGTTTCGCCACAACACCTTGATGAGGGGCATTGTCTTATTTCATATAACTTTTTACCTATGATCTAAGATATTTACCGGATTTTCTTCATAGGAGAGGTCATTATCCAATGGTAACACATCGGGATTGAGTACAAGCGATGGGTTAGGTATTTACTTCCTCATGAGTGATACATGGAATACATTATGTACTTGAGATAGGTTCGGTGAGAGTGCTAGTCGATAGGCCACTACTCCAATGTGATCAAGGATCTCAAAAGGGACGATGTACCTTGGACTAAGATTTCACTTCTTACTAAATCTTGTAATTTTATTCCACAGTGATATGTAGAGGAATTCCATGTTTCAGATATCAAACTCTAGGTCTCGTCGACGATTTTCAGCATAGCTCTTTTGTCGACTCTGAGTAGCTTTAATGTGCTGCTGGATGGTCTTAACCTTCTCCACTATTTCTTCAACCATTTTTGGACCTAGGATTTTTTTCTCCCCAAATCCATCCCAACATGCTAGTGTTCTACACCTCTTCCCATACAGGGCTTCATAAGGATCCATTTGGATGCTTGAGTAGAAATTGTTATTGTAAGAGAACTCAACCAGAGGAATATGGTTATCTCATCCTCCATTGAAGTCCATTGAGCATGCTCTCAACATTTCCTCAAGTGTTTGGATAGTCTGCTCATATTGGCCATCAGTTTGAGGATGATAAGTCATACTAAAGATTAGCTCAGTATTCAGAGCATGTTAAAGACTCTTCTAGAACAAACAGGTGAATCTTGGATCTCGATAAGATACAATAGATTGTGGTACTCCATGAAGCCTTACCACTTCTCTTATGTATATTTGTTCTAGTTGATCCAATGGGAAATCTTACCGAATGGAAATAAAGTGTGCAGTCATTATAAGATGATCCACAACAAACCCAATAGCATTGTTTCCTTTGGATGTCTTCATAAGTCTGGTGACAAATTCTAAGGTGATGTTCTCCCATTTCCATGCTAGTATGGGTAATGGTTGCATCACCCCCTTATACTTCTACCTCCCATCCTTCACTTACTGACATACCATGCAATTTGATGTATACTCACTGATCTCATTCTTCGTGTTATCCCACCAATAATGCTCTTGGAGATCTCAATACATCTTTATCTTTCCTGGGTGAATGGAGAAATTTGAAATATGTGCACCATCCAAAAATTCATTCTTTAACTCCGGATTTTATGGAACACATAGTCTTGTCCCAAATCTCACAATTCCCTATTCATTAACATTGAAATACAAGGATTTCCCTTTTATTATAGTTTACTCTTTCTTCTAAATTCCCACATCATTCTTTTGAACATCCTTTAACCTTTCCAAAATAGATTGTTGAGAAATCATTTTTCAAAGGATTGATGAAATTACCTTCTTTATGATTTGCATTTCCATCTTCATCAAATATAAGAAGATTGGATCCTTTTGAATTCTCATCAATGATATAATTGATGGGTCTCTTATACATAGAGCATCTACAACCCTATTCTATTTCCCTAGGTGGTAATGGATTGATCAGTCATAGTCTTTGATCATCTCTAGCCATCTTTGTTGGTGCATATTCAACTGTTTCTATGTGAATATATACTTGAGGATTTTGTGATCCTTATATATTCCACACTTCTCCTTAAAGAGGTAATTTCACACAATTTTCAAAAGTGATGATTACATTAACCAACTCCAGATCATGTGTTGGATGGGTTTTATCATGAAATTTCAATTTCCTTGAAGCAAGGAAATGACTTTTTCATTTTTCATCAACAAACATCCTAGGCCCTTCTTTGAAGCATCACTGAATACCACAAAAAGTTCTCCACTTGTGTAGTGTGAGAATGGGTATAGTAATAAACCTCCTTTTCAACTCCTTGAAGCTATCTTCACATTCATCACTCCAAGAAAACTTTACTCCTTTATGAGTTAGCTTGTTAAGAGGGTTTGACAATCATGAAAAATTTATCACAAATTAGTGATAATATCTAGCTAACCCCAGGAAACTATGGATATCTATCACCGATGTTAGCCTCATCCATACCTCAATTGCATATTTCTTAGGGGGATCCATAGATATCCCATTGCTTGTGATTATATGACCCATGAATGAGACCTCCCTCAACAAGAACTCACACTTGTTGTACTTTTCATAGATCTTTTCCTTTCGCATGGTCTCTATTACAATGATTAGATTCTCCTCATGCTCCTCCTTGGTTTTGGAGTATATTAGAATATCATCTATAAATACTACCACAAATATTTTGAGGTAATATCTAAATAATATATTCATCATGTATATGAATATTATTGGAACATTAGTGAGTCCTAAAGAAATTACTATGAATTCATAGTTCCCGTATCTTGTATGGAAATCAGTCTTGGGGATATCCTCCTTCTTCACCCTTACTTGGTAATATCCTGACCGAAAATCCACCTTGGATAAGTATTGTTCTCCTTGTAGATGATCAAACAAGTCATCAATTCAGGGCATAGGATACTTGTTCTTTATCACGATTTTTTTGAGTTCATGATTATCAATGCAAAGACTCATTAACCCACCCTTCTTCTTGATGAGGAGGACTGGTGCACCCCATAGTGATGCACTTGGTCATATAAACCCTTTATCCAGATTATATTGTAGTTATTTCTTTAGCTCCTCAAGCTCTAAAACAACCATTCTATATAGAGTCTTGGATATTGGAAACCCCCCAGTTATAATATCAATCGAGAATTCAATATCTCTTCTAGGAGGAAGACCAGGAAATTCCTTGGGAAATGCTTAAGATAATTCCCTCACAATAGGAATGTCTTCAAATATGGTTGCTTCCATAGACTCAATCATCAGAGAAAAATACAAATTCTCATAGGGTAGTAATATCCAAAATTGAGATGATTATTCTAAAAAATATTCATCCTCCTCCTTGAACTTGTAGAGAATTGGGGGTTTATTCTCTATATGGAGAGTGATTTACTTCTCACAACAATTTGTGTTGGCTCTATATAGGGAAAGACAATACATTCCAAGAATTGCATCAAATTCCACCATAGGGAGTATGACGAGGTTCGCTGGAAAGTTAATTCTACAAATTGTGATAGAGGAGGAGTTATATTCATGGGTTGCAATGATTACCCCATTTTCTATTCTCACCAGCATCTCTACTTCTAGGATTTGTGGTGATGTTGGGATTGTTCTACTAAACTTTCGGGATATAAAAGCATGCATAGAACCAGAATAAAAAAATACATTCTCTATTCTTAAATGAATAACTAGAATCACCACTTTATTGTTAGGGTCTTCTTCGACATTAGTGGTGGAAAAATCTCACCCTTTCCGCCTTTGAGGTTGTTGGTTGCCTTCAAAAACCCTTGGCTTAGGGCACTGGTTTGCAAAGTGCCCTTGTTATTTGCAGTTGAAGTAATGAACAATGATTTGAGGGTTTAATGGAGTGTTTCTCTCCTCTGTAGTAGTATTAGTTTTTTCTTGTCAGTAGTTAATAGCCAGGTTCTCTTCTATTCCACACCTAAATCATTTCCTCATCCCCTTCAGGAAATTTCCAGGGTGATTCTTTCTGCACCTTTGGAAAGTGGGGGGCTAGATTTTCTTAGAAATATTGGATTTACCCATCAGATCATTATAATTAAAGTCCAAATTACTCTTCTTATCCCCATGATACCTCTAAAATTCACCGATCTCCATTTCAACTTTGAGGCCACATCATACAATTTCCTCATAGATCTCTAAATCACATATTGCTAGGGATTTCCGTAGGATAGGTTTTATCCCACCAAAGTAGTGGTCAACCTTGCATTTAGGGGTAATGAAAAAGCCGGATACATATCGTGAAATCCTTGGAAATTTTTCCTCATAATCTCTGATGGATTTTTCATCCTTTTTCTTGAGGGGAAGGAAGTCTCTTCCCATCTTAATTTGAAGGGTGCGGGGAAAATATTTTTCAAAAAACATTTTTTGTAAATACTTCCATTATAACGCATCGATCTTCTCCTCAGGTTTCATATTTTTTATAAATATCCAACATTTATTAGCTTCACCCTCCATATGATAAGCATCCATAAGTACCTTCTCTTATTCAGAACATTAAAGGATAGAGAAGATCTTATCAAGGGATTTGATCCATTGTTTGTAGATTGAGGGATCATATGATCCATTAAAAGTGGGAGGCCTTTTTCTCATGAAGATCTTGATTGAGGCTTGTTCTATATTAGGGGGGTTTAACTTTCCTCTTGACCCATGTTTCTATTCAAAACTTGAGTTAACTGAGAGAGTATCATGATAAACATTGTGATTCCCACTGCCATTGGATTGAGAATCTCATTAGAATAGTCATCAAATTGATCTTGACATTAGTTTTTAGCCTGAGTCTTCCCGTTACCAGCTATTTTATAAAATAAAATGAAATTTATGGGTAACACATAAAGGGGAATCCAATAAAAAATGGGATAACTTATAAATTAAATTTATTTCCTTAACTTATATATGTTATACATGATATACTTCCAAAAACATATTCTTAGGATAAATTTTTTAATTCCTTTAATAATGGTTCACACTAAGATTATGAATTTACAAAAGCATATCACCAGGGAGTGTTGTATCCAATAGCGCACCAAGGCTCGTTGTCGTGCACCAGTTCTCATTCAAGTCTATCTCAAGGAAGTGTTTTTGGGTTTTACCCCTAGATACATGCTAGAGCCGCCTCTACCTACTTGTATCTAGATAGGGATGTATTTTATTGATAAACCACTTACTCAATACTCACCAAAATTTGGAGATGTTTTTATTAAACTTAGTATTATCTCTAAGTCTTTGACTAGGGTTTTTTAATCCTAATCCCAAAAAATAACTAAACCTATCCTCTGATACCAACTATAACAACCTTTATCTTTATTTCACACTTAAAAATAATTTATTATATAAAATATTCACTTTATACAAAATATAATATATAGAGGTCTAGTGTCTTTGGGGCTTAGGAACATTACAAAACTACTTAAAACATGAAATACACATCTTTATTGAAAACTATTTTTACATTACCACACAAATTAATTTGTACTTATAATTTCATGGGATTAGCTGAGGAAATGAATAAGAAAAGGGTGAGATATAAAGCCCAGTAAGGGAGTAAACAAGGTATAACATGAAGAATGAAATACATGATAGGCAATAAGAATATTAGTGGAACATAAGAGAAACATGAACATAAAGGAATGATATAGCATGATTATCATAACATGGAAATGTGGAAATAACATTTAACATGGTATTAGCATGATCCAAAACTCATTGCACATGTAGAATGATTAAACCCTCATTTCACTTGACATATCATGATTCTAATATTTACCCAATGCATTTGAGTGCTATCAGGGCACACCATTCTTAATCATTTCATTTCATGAATAAGGGTGCCACATAGATCATACAACATGCATTCATTAAACATCATCATTTTTTTAAAAAAGGTGATGCCTTGGTCAAAAACGACCAAAGACTTAGATTTATTAAAAAAGAGAAGAAAGATTACAAGAGTCTAAAAGACGGGATCATATTACAATCTTTTTCATGCAAGGAGTGGAGAGAAATGGGGAGGTCTTCAAGCCAAGTAATTTCCTGATTGATTCCCATGTTGGCTAGACCATCTGAAACCACATTTTCTTCTCGGTAAACATGTGTGATGATATAGTTAAGATCGCTAAGCGAGCGGGAGCAATCCATCCAGCGGGTGGTGATCGGCCAAGCAAGGTGGATTAAGACATTGTAAATTTCTTGTACAATGGTTGTCGAGTCACTTTCGATCCAAAGGTTATTCCAACCAAAGGATTTGGCAAAGGTAATGGCATGAATCAATCCCAGCATCTCAGCTTCGAGGGAGGTGGCAATGCCACATTTACCCATGAAACAGCCAAGGATTTGACCGTGGTGATTTCTGAAGACAACACCACATCCTGCAAGTCCCGGATTGCCTTTGGAGGCGCCGTCGATATTGATCTTGATCCATCTAGGAATGGGGGCTCTCCAGAACACCTCCAGAGTATGATGCGGCTGACATAAATTGCCTTTAATCCCGAGACACCTCAGGATCACAAAGTCATGGATGGTGTTTTGGTATCTTCCTTTTTGAATCGTGGCAGATTCTTGTATAGTAGTGAGGATCTGCATTTGGCCTTCATTTTCATTGAATGAGTAGTTTTGGTGAATAATAACATTTAGGTCATACCAAATCACATGATGAAGCTCATCAACCACAACATGAAAGAGGTTCCTGATTTTTTGGGAGCCTTCCATTTATGCACATTTTTTAAGTTTCTCTTTGATAGAATTAAGCTTCAACTATCTACAGTAAAAAAATGTCAAGAATATAGTTCTAGAGAGTAGAAGCAGTAGAACAAGAGAGAAAAAGGTGGTTAGTATCTTCCCTGTTCTAATTATAGATTTTGCATTTGGAACAGAGCTGGATGCCAAAAGATTGAAGGCAAAGTTCAGTGGGCACTCTGTTGTGTGCAAGACGCCATATAAGGTTGAAGTGTGATGGCTTTATCCAAGGTTTTTTGAAGTGTTTTAACCAACTATAGTCGTTTTTTGAGTTACAAAAAAAGTGTTTGTAGAAATGCTTTGAGTTGAGCATACCATTGTGAGCAGGTTCCCAGATTAAGAGGTCATTGGTGGGAGAGAAGGAGTAGTTGTCAATAACGTTTAAAATAGTGTCGGGAAGTTGATCTTGTTGAGAGTTTAAAATGTCTTTGATAGAGCTGTTGGTAGTATCAGGTATTTTATCAGGAAGCAACATGGATATTAAAGGCATGCCAATCCAGTTATCCAACTAAAATTTCATGGAGGAGTCTCTAGATACCATCCATCTAGAATTATGCATAATATTAGTGAAGGAGTTTTTGATGGAGGGAAAGATAGATGAGTTAATGAAGTTCGAGTTTCCCGTTTTAAGTTTGTCAAGAAACCGATTTTTAAGAAAGGATATTTCTTCAGAGTTATTGTGAAAAAGATTCCAAGTGAGTCTTGCTTGAAGGGCTTTATTGAAGTGTTTGATATTTTTTATACCAAGACCGCCATTTTTAATGGGTTTGCAACAAGTTGACCAGGGCACAGTCACAAGTTTTCTTTCAAGAGTGCTACAGGTCCAGATAAAGTTCTTTATGGATGTGTTTATTTTTTTAATGAGTCCAATTGGCCATTTATAGACCATCATTGAATAAACCATCTTGGAGACAATAGTGTATTTAACAAGACATGTTCTACCAACCATAGAGAGAGACTTACCTTTCCAAGAAGAAAGTTGATTAAGGACATGATCAACTATAGTCATAAAGTGACAAGATTTGGGTCTACCAAAAAAAATGGGAACAACAAGATAGGTGAAAGGGAGCGTGCCTTCCTTTAGACCCAGGTCACTGAGAGTGTTACATTTTCTGCCGGAAGGGAAATTCTTCCCAAAGAAGATGCAAGATTTTTTCCAGCTAATGGTTTGACCAGAAACCTCTTCATAGTGTGAGAGAGCTTTTTTTAGGTTAAGAATGTTTCTTTTATCTCCCTGAAGGAAAAGTATGATGTCATTAGTGTAAAAAAGATGAGTGGGAGCGTTCAAATTTCTAGAGACATGAATAGGTTTTATTTTGTTCTGGCTTACCAACTTGTTGATTAGACGACTGAGGTAGTCTTCGGCTATCGAGAAGAGAATGGAAGAAGGGGGGTCACCTTTCCTGACACCTTTAGTGCATTTAAAATAACCTTTAGGTGATCCATTGACCAGGATGGAGATAGACACTGAGTTAAAGAGAGTTCTAATTGCAGATATAAAAGAGGTTCTAAAACCATAACCATGGAGGACTTTGAAAATAAAGCTCCAGTCCATGGTGTCAAAATCTTTTTTGATGTCAAGCTTAATCGCTATGTTACCTCCCCTATTGGTTTTATTAAAATTATTAACACACTATGAGGTGAGGCAAATGAAGTATTGAATGGATCTTCCCTTTATAAATCCAAATTGGTTCCATGAGACAATTTTTCTCATGAGGGTGGAAAGTCTGTTGGCAATGATTTTTGTAATGACTGTAAAAAGAGTGTTGATAAGAGCAATGGGTCTAAAAAAATGAATCTCAGAGGTGTTATCTACCTTTGGTATCAATGTGAGAAACTGGGCATTTAGAGGGTGAGGGAGAACCCCATTTGCAAAAAAGGTTTTAACAATTTTACAAACATCAATCTGAATCACATCCCATTAATGTTGGAAGAAACCATTGTTGAAACCATCAGGGCCAGGGGCACTATCAGGATTTAGAATAAAGACAATGTATTTGATTTCATGATCCATCAGGGTGTTGAGGAGGAATGAGTTGTCCTCATCATTTATCACAAGGGGGATGACATCAGGTAGGAGGTCTTTGTTTATATCAGGACCATTGAAAATGGTTTCATAGTGGGAGAAGATATGATGAGCAATTCCATCTTCATTTTCAAGGAGCCCACTTCCATCCATTAAGAGAGATAACGACCTATAGGCCTTCTTTATTCTCTGAAGAGAATTGTAAAATTTAGTATTTCTATCACCGTCTATTAACCATTTATCTTTAAACGTTTGTTTTCTCATATTGTCTTTGAAATTGAGCAGGGAGTTATGTTTGATCGCTGTGTTTTGTTCATGAGTAGTATCAACATTGAGGTCATAGGTGGTGTTTATGTTTTGAAGATCATTGAGCTCTTTCTCTAGAGTCATGATGCCATTATTGATTTTTTTGGCTTTAGAGCTGCACCAAATTTTTAGAGTCTATTTGAGATGTTTTAATTTGAGGCTACAGTCAAGAACATCATTGTTACTGGTTTTTGAGGACCAAAAGTTTTGAATGATATGAGATTACTCATCATCATAGAACCAAGAATTGTTGAATCTAAAAGGCATACAGGGTTTATTGTCTTTGGTGGGGACACTGATCAGGATGGGGTGATGATCATAGTTCAATCTATGAAGAGTAATACTAGAAATTGTGTCCCAATTGTCTAAAGCTAGGACATTCGTGAAGGCTCTATCCAGTTTAAAGGCAACTACTTTGTTGTAGTGACTTCTATACCAAGTGTAATTTTCACCAGTGAGATTTATTTCTATGAGATTATTGTCATCTATTGAGGTTTCAGATTCTCTTGTGGAAATACAATCAGGGGCGGGTCCAATTTTATCGCTTGGGTTGTGAATGGCATTAAAATCACCTATAATAAACTAGGGTGCATTAATATTAGTGCCAAGATAAGTAAGGTCATTCCATAGCGTTCTTATTTCTTGATATCTATTCTTAGCATAAAAAAATAGAAATAGATATATGTGTCATCAATATTAAAATTGCAAGTAATAATTTGGTCAGAGATATTGTAGACACTAGTATTCTGCAAAGAGGAATGTGAAAAAGCCACAGTGATTCTTCATTAAGGTTATTAGTGATTGCACTAGTAAAAACATAATTTTTTTGGCATAAGTATGAGTATTTAGAGGCATATTTAATTTTTGGCTCTGCAATAGAAAATAAAAGAGGGTGATGAGTGTCTACCATTCTTTTTAAAACAATGAAGGTGTCAGAGTTTGCAATTCCCTAACAATTCCAGAAAAGGATCTTCATTTAAAATTAGTTTTGGAGTTAGAACCCCCTTTTTTCTTTTTTCCAGAACCTTTATTTCTTGAAGATCTCTTGACTTTCTGATTATCAGAGGTCTTTTCTTTATTATTTCTGGATTTTGTGGTGTTCTTCCTTGCAGGTTCAGGTATTAGAGTGCTTGTGATATCTATAGGTGGGGGAAGAAGCGTACCTGGCACCTACGGAGTGGATGCATTCTGCCTCTTGCTGCTGTCCAGATCTGGACAACTATACATCTGCTCAACAGAGACCTTCATAGCCTGCTTGCTGTTATCCAGAACTAGACAGATCTACATTTGATCAACAAAAGCCTTCATAACCTATATTGGCTGAGTTTCCTGTACTGATAATATGCTACTATGATCAACCAATTCAGGTACCGTGACATAAGACTTTGAGGGTATAGTCTCTACACATTCAGAGATGTCTGGGCTACTTATAGTGCTAGAGGGAGATGGAAAAATAGCAGTCGGTTCATCGTTTTCCATTTGAGTTCATTATTTGGGTTTAGAGAGGTGCCTTTGGTAGTAGGTTGTATTTCTAAGTTCTTAAGATTTGGAGTTGTGGGTGGAGTGTTACAGGACAACATGGAAATAGTGTTAATAAAAGACCTATCAGTAGAGGTTTGTGTGACAGTAGAGTTGTCTAAAATAGATTCTTTCACCCCAGGTCATTCGAGAGTTTTCTATTTTGACTAGTTGTTGCTTTGGGTTTGTGCAGGAGCTTGTAACAAGGGAGGAGTTCTCTTAATTGGGTTAACATGCTCCAGTTTTTTGGCGACTTCAGTCGATTGGTCAGTAGTGAAAAGTGTTATGGTCATAGTGTCATTCTGGGAGGCCAAAGGAATACCAGATTCTGAACTTTGTCTAGTGGAAGTCAGATTTTCAGAGCAAGTAACAGATGTGCCTTGATTGTGAGGAGAGCCTACCTTATCTGATTTATTGCTGAATTCAATCTTTGCCTCTGAGATTTCAGTGAAATTTGCAGCATTTGGCTTCTGAATTTGTCCAGAACTCAAATCTAGTGTGTGTTTCATGATAATTTGACTTGTGGAAATCTCAAGAACATTATCCTTATGCAGAGGTGCGGTGAGATCTGCATCTTGGACGAGGTTAGACTTTTATAGCTCATCCAAAATGCTTTGATCCTTAATTGCAGTGTCCTCCTCTTCCACAACATCTTCCCATTTTATACCTGAGGTGCCCCCTAGATGTGCTATATTGTTCTTTCTGACCCAGATTTCAGATTTTTTTTGAGGGGTTCAGATATCTCTATCATGGGAGCTTTATCTTTTTTATTCCACCTAGTTTCTGTCCAGTCATTATCAATTGGCTGTGTTACTTGCTTTCTAATCACTCTACAGTTAGAGATTGTGTGACCTATAATTTTAAAAAGTTCACAAAAGGGAGGTTTCCTCTCATATTCAATTCGGATTTCTATTTTGTATTCATTCGCAGTGAAGCTGATTGTGTTAGGAATCTTTGAGTCTAAATTGATTTCCACCATAATCCTAGAAAAGAGCCCAAGATCAGAATTTAAAGTTCTGTGATCGATTTTCAGAGGGGTTCCTATGCATGAAACAATGTCATTAAGAATTTTTGGGTGCCAAAATAACCAATTAAGGCCATGAAGTTTAACCCAAACTTGTGCTATTGTGTTTCTATATGTGTGTGGGTTAAAAGTAGAGTCCCAATCAAAAATTCTAAGCAGTCCCAGCTTTAGATTGAGGTTTCGAATTCTCCAAGAACTCTCTAAGTCTTCTTGTGATTTTAGCAATATGTGGAAGTAGACTTTCCCTATTGGAATCAATTTCCAGTTTGAAACATTCCAACAATGAGCAATACACATATGCAAATCGGAAAGAGGCCAAGGACGATCACCTTTAAGGTAGGAGACTCGGCCCATGATAGAAAATTTGCACATTTGTGTGCGTTGATGAAGTGCGTCCGGATATGATTCCACTAGGAAACCACTATCATCAAGTCACTTGACAAGAGTAGGCTTCTTCATAATGTCTGTGCCTGGATCAGAGCCCTTCAGCACATCCAGGAAAGAAATCCCTTGGGATCTACCAGCAAAAGGTCAGTTGCGTGTATGCTCATCAAGGGTATCTTCCGTATGAATTTTCACGATCGGATCATGAAGTTTGGAAGTCTTCTTTATTTGAGGGATCCCAAAATGGTGGGATTCAAACCTCCCGGGTGTGAGTAAGTCCGCCATGTATGTGCAGTTAGGGTTTCAGGCATAGAAACCCGAGAAGCTTGAGGATTCTAGTGAGAGAGGGTCTACCATCTCTCCTCCCGTATTTCCTCATTAAACATCATCATTTATTACAAGATAAAGTAATGTGAAATTAATACATGAAACTCCATAATAAATATGTAAATGTGAATAAAGGTGAATACCCTTGGTAGATAAATGGGCATGGTATTTACTACACAATGACTTTGGCTTGGAAAACCGAGGTGTAATTTTAGTAGCATAACAGCGTGACAGAAGAATTCATAAAAATGGTTGATGAGATAGAAATTGATATATCATCATATTTACATGAAATAGAATGTAAGGTGTTCATATAGATACATGTACCAACTTATGTAATGTAATTTAGATGCATAATATAAAATAATAGCTTGAATGTAAATGAGAAGAGAGAAATTTCTTACGGAATTTCGGCATGGTAATGGGTGTAAATGGGAGGAATTAATGAGAGAGGAAGTGGTCTCTCATAATTTTAACATAAGGATGGAAGTATGGGGGAGGTGTGAAATCATACCCCAATATTTTTAATTGAAAACAAAATGGTATAACAATATAAAAAAAATTGGACAAAAATGAGAAAGGAATAAATCCCTTACTTGGAAGTGTGATCCCAAAGGCTTGGGAGAGGCTTGAGAGAGGTTTCTTGGGAGCTTAGGGAGCCTTGGGAGGATTATAGGGAGAGTAGTTCAGGGATTGGTCGAGCTCCAAATCGTTTGAGTGAAGAGGAATGGGATATTGAGTGGGTTTATATCAGAAAGGAGAGTGGATTTTTATTATTTAGATTCTGGACACCACACATAAAACTAATCAAAACCACAAACCATACCATGGTTTTTTTTACAAATTAGAGTGTAAAAAATTATTGTATATGTCCAATGACCAAACTTATTAAAATATTAGTCTTGCTTATGTGGAGGTGATTCACACTCTAAAGGAAATCATTTTAAAATGCTAAAATATTTTATAAATCTTGGAGAATCCACTAAGGCACCATAAAATTAATCAAACAAATCTAAAATCACATTATTTTAAAGGTAAAACATATATTGGATGAATATAATTTTTATAGTATTTTATTACATCAGTATAGGGTCATTATGATGTCATAAAACACACTATAAATTTAAACGATATTTAATTTTTACCCAAAAATTTCACTTTCTCAGAAAATTATGAAAAAATCACCGTTGGATAATTTTGACATCCTGATTCCAAAAATAATATTAATTTTATCTAAATAAAATTCTAAATATGTGAATTTTTACTTTTAAAATAAAAAATAACATTTATAAAAAATTCATTGGTTTTGACAAAAACAACTTTCAAACCTTAATAAAAATTACAATTTTATTAAAAAAAATTATACGATCATTTATATTTAATAAAAATTAATTTAGTAATAATATTTTATTAAAATATTATTTAATTCAAAAATCCATTAAATCATAAAAATATATTTCTTAATTTAATATTAACTGAAAATACTATTTGTGCATTAAAAACTATTTACAAAGTAACAATAATAAAATGAATGTATATTCTTTATTCTATACAAAAATAATGCACATAATAATATTGCTAGTGTCTTGTTACATAAAATCATATAACACCTGCATAAGACCGAAGGGTATGGTGTGTGATGGTGACATACTCTTGGGGAGGCTCTGGTAACATCGCTCGAGTGGTGATCTCTATCAACTTCCACTTCTCCCATAGGATGTTCCATTCAATCTTAACGTGTTGAAGCTTGGATTGGGCTTGGTCAAGGGTGAAGACCAGTGACTCCACCTCCTTTCCCAGCTCTGAAAAATGTGCTTTGTATGGAGAAATTCTACCGGATGAGGCCATCACTTCCTTTGTCTGAGTAAATTGGATTTGTTGAAGCTTTATATTTATACTGATCATGTGATCACTGTTTAATGGATATATTAGAAATGTTCATAATTCTTAACAGTATTTTAAATTCAAAAAATATAAAACCAAAGAAGTGAATAGGTTTTATATAATGATTTTACATAATAATACCTTTAATTATATAAATATAAATTTTAATTAATAAAAGTTTGGGTCATTACAATACCATACTGAACCCTCAATGAAAGGACCAATGGAATGTTCTAAACCTATAATATTCCAAACTAAAAACATACCACTTGCCGAAAAATTACTATTTCAACATTATAATCTCAACACCATAGAAGGAAATTTTATTGGGTGCTCCTTTTAGGAGATATGCACGTTTGAGCGAAACTACCCACATGCCTACTGGGGCCAACAAACCTACCACCACAGTCGACCACCACAGTCAGTCAACTGACCACTCAGATCTACTGAGTGGTCACTCCACCTATGGTAAACCTTCGTGGTCAACTTTTGTGGTCCATCGGATGGTAGTTGCTCCTTGTGGTAGCTCAATATGTTGTGGTCGACCATGGTCGCCTTCATCCCAGTGACCCTGGGTTCAACCCAGGCTTGAACCAGTTCTTGGCGACCTGGTCCACCTGGCCTGACCCACCTTCACCCAGCCCACTCCACCTAGGCCCAATCCATTTAGCATAATCCACTCTGACTTCATCCCACATGGTTTCTACCGCATCCACCTCCACTGACACTACTGTCGTCGATCCTGCGTTGTCACCGCCTCTGCATCCTCGTCACCGCTATCGTCTAACGCGACTACCGCTGGCCGCAAACGGCTACACCGCCACCAGCCACTGATCAATGGTTCCATGCTGGTGGTCCCATACACAGAACACTAGGCCTCATCCAATACCCAAAAAATCGAACGGTCATAGATCTGAGCTCTTTGGGCCCTGAACTATACAGATCCAACCTCGGTTGTCTATTCGCCTCGAATTTGGGGGTCCGATCACGTTTAGAACCACCCTACAATGTTGATCCAGGAATCATAGAGTTCCAACAATGAATAATGAAATGAGTGGATGGATAAAATCCCAACAATGAATGTTTTGACATTATTGGCCAATCGTTCTTGGCCAACGATCACGGTCGCAGAGTTCAGGTAAGAAAACCAAAATAAATAACTCACAGTAATACCAAATATAAATCCATCCCGAAAGTACGATTGAACTAAAAATAAATCTATTTTTTGATTAGTCCATATTCAACATGGAAATTTAATTATGGGGAAATAGAAACAAGATAACAATACCTACCTCGATTCGGATGGGTCACTAATGAAGAATGATCATTATGTCATCGGTGGCAGCAAGGTTCCTTCTAATAGGTTGCACACTGATCATCAATCCACGATCCGTCACCATTTTCATGAGAGAGTTCTTCAATGGTTATATCTAATGGCTCTCTATAGATTCTAGGGTTATGCAGCTAACCCTAGAATTCTAACAGAAAAATATTTTTAAAGAATTTTTTTTTGCATCAACAAAATAATTCTTATTAAATAGTTTTAATCCCTTTACATCCCATGATATATTTTTTTTAAAAAGACCCATTCCAATTAAAGTTAGTCAATGCCTAGGGTAAATCCAATATTATGAACTCAAAGACACCCTCATAGTTTTTATCCGAGAACCTATTTAATATTTATTTCACTTTTTCAGGAAAACCATGTGTGTGTGCTATTAAATATTTTAATATTTTCAAAAGTTTATTTCAGGAACAAAGGGCCTCAGAATTGCACGTCGTCTAAGAACCTGGTCTCCAAATCAAACCATATAATACCCAAAAATGATATATAGAATATTTGATATGTTAAAAATCAATCCACATATAGTTATTGAAGAAGATCATCCACTCTGATTGAATTCAAATGAGGAGGTAATGGGGGTTTGGTTTTGATATGAGTTTGTCCATAGGGTGAGAACTCATATTGGGTCTTCTCATGAAGACCTAACTTGTACAGGGGAGAGTGGGAGTATTTCCAATATTTTTTTGTAGCTAGACCTGGGATTGAGGATCTGAATATCACTATGTTTCTTATAGGGGTGAGAAACCACACATAGTTCTTGAACAAATCATTCAATTTATTGTCGAGCGATAAGGTAATATGGTGTATATTTTATTGTCTTATATCCAGGACCATAGTAACCAAAATTTTAATTGATATTCCATACATATGCAGAGAAAATCCTCTACAAAATTTCTTAATCCCATGTGAACTATTATCAGTGTAATAAATAAAGGGTAGAAAAAGTTTCTTCCACAACACATACAATAAAAGTAAAGGATATAGGTAATTATATTCTATGGTTATTGGGCCTGGTGTTAGAATCCAACAATTTCTACATATCTCATTGAGATGTGAATCAATCCATACATAGTTATTGAGCTCCCATGTAGTTTAACATCATGCGGTATGGAAAAAATGAACCATGATAAAATGAAGGAAATTATGCAGCTGGGCTAGGGTATAGGATCCAGCCATCACTAAGTATCTTGTTAAGGAAAGAATCAATCTATACATACTTCTTGAAAATTTTACTTGTATCGTTTTGATCCATATATAGGAGTGAAGGGGGGTTTTTTTGTTTTGGTCATGGGTGGACCCATGATTGGACACATGTACATCACTATATATTCATTAGAATGAGAATCAATTTATATGTAGTTCTTGAAAATGATTCCCCACACTGACTGGGTTTTGATGTGGTAATGAGGGATTTAATTTTTTTTACAAATTTATTGTTGTGAATATCTAGTTCATACACATGGAAGGGAGAAATTTTTTTCTTTATAATCATGTAAGATCTCGAGATTGGCGATCTGGGTGTCACTATGTATCTCATTAGGATTATAATCAAGACACATATATTTCATGAATAGATCATTCAGTTCATTTTCATGCGATGAGGATGTTGGACATGAAATTTATCATCTTGCGGTAAGAATTTTTGTTGTTACCCAATTTAACATCATGAAACTAGGACATTATGTCATGAAGTTTACTATCATGCGACAAGGGGAATCCTACCACATAGTTTAATGTCATGTAGCTTGGATGTATATGGTGTCATTTAGTTTAACTCCATATATCTAAGACAAATTTCATATGATTGCAAGAAATATTTCTTCAAAAACCTTGCATTGGTTCGATTCATAATGAGCTATCCATCCATTGATATCAAGGAATAAGCTCTGTTAGAGTGGACTATGTGTACAGAGTAAGGTCACTCCCACATTGCTTCAATTTTTAGAGGCTTATTTCTTGGTATCATTGGAGTTTTAAGAACTAATACCAATTAGACTTGTAAGAATGAATGGAGGCTGAAATTCTTGTTTAAATATCATTTTATCCAATTCTGATAGGCCTCCAAATGATTCAAATTTTGAAATCTTTTTTCTTCCAGTCATTCTGACTAATATAGTTGCTTCTAGGATTTCTCATCTGAGGATAGCTGATCTCATATGGAAACTAAGAGTTATGGAAACTGAACCTCAATGGGTAGTACTACTTCAGTTCCATATACTAATGAGTATGCGGTCATCCATGTGATAGTACAAGTTGTAGTATGGTAAGTCCCTAAGGAATGAAAAAGTTTGTTAGGATAATATTTCTTATCTTTATCCACTATGTTTTGGAGTATTTTTGATATGTTTTTTTGAAAGACTCTATCTATCCATTATCTACTACATGATAGTGGGATTAATGGTTGAATTTGATATTGTACTCTTGTTATAGTTTCTCTACTACAATAGAACATAAATTGGTGTCTTTTTCTGTCAGTGTGGTTTGATGGACACCAAATCTGCTAATGATGTTGGATTTTACAAAGCCAACAATGCATTTGGCCCCGAATTCTTTAAGAGTTATTGGATCAACCCACTTGGAGAAGAAATTGGTAGTTGTATGGATACACTTGAACTACTTAGTTGTAGCTGAGGGTTATAGACTGAAAGGTACTGTCGTGGGATCTCTCAAATGAAGTGTGATTTTCTGGGTATTTGGGTGCAGTAAAGTGGATGACCAAGGTCATCTCTCAAAGGAGGAAGTAAATTAAAACAACTTCTTAAAGGTATTTCAAGAATAAAATTAAATAGAATAAAAACACTACTTGAAAGGATGGGGGTTGTTTATCTTTTATAAAAATAGAAGATGTTTGATAGAAGAAGATTATATTTTTTTATTCTTAATTTTGAAATGATGTTCGATTAAAAAGATGCCATAAGAAGATATTTTTTTAGAAAATATTTTAAAAGGAGTCATCGATCTAACTATACCGCTTCAATAACTTATTAATCATTATCATTTAAATTAATATTCACTTAATTATGATCCCTTAATTTCTTAATTCTCCAACCCAATGAGAATTAACTTTACCACAAAGGTGAAGTGAATTTAACCCTAGGC
This sequence comes from Viscum album, assembly GCA_963277665.1. Classification (NCBI taxonomy): domain Eukaryota; kingdom Viridiplantae; phylum Streptophyta; class Magnoliopsida; order Santalales; family Viscaceae; genus Viscum; species Viscum album. The sequence continues at coordinate 599,599,062 of OY728155.1, read as the reverse complement.
TAACTTTGAAACATGCAATCACAGAACCCTACCTTAATTGATGTTATAAGGTTATATTATGATAAGTGGTAAATTAAGGCACATTTCCTCTCTGGAAATTAGAATTAATTGATTTTATGGATTATATTTGAACACTACAAATTGATCCCGTATGGTTTTGGATTATCAATTAAGGTTGCTCTCTCACAATTCACGCAATTCTTGACCTCACATGATTTTGTTAATTGTTAAATTGTTTCCTTAGTATCAATTAAATTAAAAACTCAATTAATATATCATATTATATGAATTATAGTATATCATTTACTCGAAGTAAATGAATGAAAAAGGATAGAGGTATATCAATTACTAAAAAGAACTACTATTCCATGGGCGGTGTAGTCATCGTAGAAACATTTTGCATTTGCAAAGGTTTAGAGAGGGTAGAACCCAATCTCGTTTCTACTCTTGATTCTAGACCAATTAGGAATATTAATAAAATAATAAATTTGAACAAAACAGAAGGAAATAGAATAAATAAAATAAGAAAAAAGAAGTTTATTACACAAATGCAAACATTACAACATGAAGAAGAAGAAGAAGGATACGATGAGGGGATTCTTGCTTCAAGAGATACCCCTCTTACAATGGTTGGAGAATTTGAGTGAAACCAAATATCCTCTACCTTCAATCTCCTAATGCATGTCCCAACCCCTCCAAATTATAAAAATACTAATTTATAGAGTGGAGGGGATGATAGGTTTAAATAGGTTTCAAGTGTGAATGGGGAATCTCAGCCAAATATTTTAATCTAACTTCTACTACCCATTTGACTTCCAAAACACGTGAACCAGCTGGTCTTCCAGAATATGTATTTGTGAAAAATTGGGTTGGCGAGCGCCCATAAAAATATGGACCCAATCCAAGCTAGGATGAAGAATTTAGGGATGAAATATAGAACCAATTTCCAAACTGGCAGTTCCAGCCCGTCTTTGACTTCATGGTCTATTTAGTCCAACCAAACAGATGATTTAGCTCCTATGTTCTGAACAAAATTTATAGCCCATTAAGCCAAGAAAAAAGTTAAAAAATTTAAAGTTCAAATAATAAATATAAAAAAATTTATTTTTGAATGACTACAAAGCACTATAAAGGGTAGAACTATACTTTCCATCGAATTTTCAAATGAATGATCTAATCCCAAATATTTTTTAAATAAACATATTTAACACAATGTGAGAAAATTTTATCATTTATTATCAAAAAAATATTCAATAAAAATGTGTTTTATCAACTCCCCCACACTTACCATTTTGCACTACGGGGAAAATCCTCATATCATGTATTCGAAAAAATTGTGACAAGATATGCATATTCTAATTTCTCAATCCACAATGAAAATATAGGAAAATTAAGAATCCCATCAAGAGTCAATATCAATAAAATTTAAATTCATTGTCTCATAAATTGTATCAAAACAAAATCCAGTTATATTCATAACACTAATCATAGCGAAATAGGTCATGGGTCTACCATGCCACTAATTATCCACGTGTGTGTGGGTGTCAACCATTCTAAGCTAATAAATACATCCTTTATTTAGTATATTCAGTTCAAGTAAAACAATTCTTCTTACCTGGTTTAATTAACCGAACCTGTTCTACTTTCCATTGTAATCGAATTTCAAGACCCACTCACTTAATCATTCCCAAAAGTCAAACCTTAAGCTCCCAACCTAGATATCCCCATATGTTGTACATTTCATCACTCCCCTCATTTATTATTATTATTTTTTGTTTTTTAGTTTAACTTAGAACAAATCTCACACTCAACTCTCAACCCATTTTTTATCTCATCATGACACTAATTCTAATAGTTATAAAAAGATCAAAGATCGACGAAGAGTGGTTTTTGACCTTTCCAAGACACAAATTCTATTTTTTTGAGAGAGTAAAATAGTTGGATAATAGGTACACATGCATAGGTCAATTCGGTATAGTAATGAAACTGATCGGAAGAGAAACAAACATATAGATCAACCCATGAATATTTTTACCTAACTTGACTATACCTTCAATTGAGTAGGAAAAATTTCACAAGTCATGGTTGAGTGACAATTTGTGTGGAGAAATCAATGAAATAATTTATCATGAAGAAATATCACAAATAATTATGTCAAAATCTAAAAGTTTTTATAATAACACAACCATTCATATCATTGATGACTTCAATTTTTATAAAATTCAACCCTTTATAATGAAATCTTACTCATGCATATAATTCTACCAATGAATTTTGAAAACATGCATTTTCCACATGTTCCACATGAGAATGTTACATGATATATATCTTTTTTTTGTTTTTTTTTTGTTTTTTTGAAAATATTAACCAAAAACTTAATAGTAAATACATGAAAAACACACAAATGAAAATCCTAAATATCTACCCCCAAAATTTTTCCCCTCCCCCACGCTTAAAATATTGAATTGTACTCAAGGCGAACTTATGAGATGATATATGCATAGTAAATATCTAATTTTAAATAGGACAAAGAATATAAAAGTGAAAGGGTTAGGAATAACCTGATATGATCAGGTGATGATGGGGGTCATGTAGTGTGATGAAATCCACTGCATTAATGTATTTATTCAAGCGTTGCCTATTGACTGTGAAGCTCATTCCAGTGTCCTCTTGTGTGATCTCTACTGCACCATAATGAAAAACATTATGATGCAATATAAGGACCCAACCATCCGGAACACAACTTACCAGTAATCAACTTTAGTCATGAACTATATAAAAATACTTTCTCCCCAACATGAAATTCCTTTTTCTGGATCATTTTTTAATGAGCTGCTTGGGATATTTCCTTATAGAGCCTTGAGTACTCATATTAGGATAACCAAATCTCCTAAATCTCTAGAATTTTCAACTTCCGTTGAATTCCAGCTTATGAAAAATCCATATTTCATTTCTTTATAGCTCAATAAGCCTGATGCACAACCTCCATGGGTAGATGAAAGTATTTATGAAAAACAGTACGAAATGGGGACATACCGATGTAAGTTTTGTATGCTATCCTATATACCCATAGTGCATCATTCAAGTACTTTATACAATCCTTCCTATTTAGATGCATAGTTTTCCCCAAAATTTGTTTTAACTCATTATTTTAAACCTCAGCCTAGACATTTGTTTGGGGGTGGTATGGTGTTGATGTTTTGTGTGTCACCCTATTCTTCTGAAGGAGAGAATCAAAATTCTGATTGTAGAAGTGTGTCCGTTGGTCACTGATGATTCCTTTTAGTACTCCAAACCTAATAAAAATTGTGTCTTCAAAAATCCCACTACAACATGAGAATCATTAGTCCTAGCGGCCTTGGCCTCCACCCATTTACTCACATAATCAACAGAAACCAAAATGTACAAGAATCCAAAAGAACCTAGAAATGGACCCATAAAATAAATTCCCCATACATAAATAATCTCACAGAATAGATTGGGCTGTTGGGGCATCTCGTGTCTCCTAGAAATGTTCCCAGTATGTTGGCAATGAGAGAACAACTTACAAAATAGTTGAGCATCATGGAATTAGATAGGCCAATATAATCTAGAGTCTAAAACTTTCTAGCTATCTGTTGGGGTCCAAAGTGTCCTTCACATGAAAGTGTATAGTAAAAATGCAGAAAAGACTCAAAATCATGGTCAAGAACACACCTCCTAATAACTTGATCACTACACATGTGCCAGAGGTATGGATTATCCCAAACATAAAATCTGGACTCACTCTTTAATTTTTGAACTTGATGGATCTTTAAATTTGTAGGGATTTCAAATTCGACAAGGTAGTTCACTAAATCAGCATACCAAGGATGCGTACCTAAGATGGAATAAATATTCTCATCGGGGAAAGTGTCCCAAAGTGGTACATGGTCCAAGGTGTCAGCCTCTAGTATGTTATTAAGCCTACTCATGTGGTCCGCCACCAGGTTTTATAACCCATTCTTGTTCTTTATCTCAATATCAAATTCCCGAAGAAGGAGCATCCATCAGATAAGTCTGGTCTTTGCATCTGGCTTCTTCAAGAGTTACCTCAGAGCTACATGGTTATAAAGAACAACCATTTTAGAGCCCAATAAATATGAATAGAATTTATCTAAAGAAAATATTACAACATGAAACTCCTTTTCTGTTGTTTTGTAGTTTGATTGGTTTGAATCTAGTTCCCTCGATGCATAGGCCATCACATGTGAATGTCCCTTCACCCTCTGAGATAAGATATCTCCAACCACAATGTTGAAGGCGTTACACATAAGATCAAAAGGAATCTAACACCATGGGGGATGTATGATCAGTGGAGTGGTCAGACACTTCTTTAGCTAATCAAAGGAATTCCTTTAATAATCATCAAACACAAAATCAGAATCCTTTTGAAGTAATCGTGACATAGGAAGAGAAATCTTACTAAAATATTTGATGAAACTCCAATAAAATCCTGTATGACATAGGAAATATCTAACGTCACTCACACATTAAGAATAGGGTAATGATGAAATTATATCTACCTTATATCTATCAACCTTTATCCCATGTTTTGACACTACATGCCCTAAGAAAATCCTATGCTCTACCATGAAATGACACTTTTCAAAGTTTAAGACCAAATTTTTCTCAATACAACGATTCAAAACCTTTCCCAAACTAGAGATAAAATAATCAAATGAAGAACCATACCCCGTAAAATCATCCATAAATATCTCCATGCAGGTCTCAATAAAATCAGAAAAAATACTCACCATGCATCTCTGGAAGGTACTTGGGGCATTCCAATGTCAAAATGGAATCCTCCAGTAGGCAAACATACCAAATAATCAAGTGAATGTTGTTCTCTCTTGATACTCCGAAGTAATAGAACCTAAAAATATCTATAAAATCCATCCAAAAAACAATAGTGTGTTTTCCCATATAGTCTCTCAATAATTTTATCAATAAATGGGAGGGGGAAATGGTCCTTGTGAGTAGATTGATTTAGTTTACTCTAATCAATACACACACGCCAACTATTTTGTACCCTTATAAGAATTAACTCATCTTTCTCATTTATAATAACAGTAACACCACTTTTCTTAAGAACAACCTGAATAGGACTTACCCATTGGGAATCTGAAATGGGGTAGATTAAACCAGCCTTGAGAAAATTTTCAACCTCTTTTTAAGAACTTCCAGAATAGTTGGATTGAGTGTCCTTTGTGTCTGCCTAACCATTTTAGCCCCATCCTCCAACAAAATCATATACATAAAAATGGAGGGGCTAATACCTAATATATCATCCAAGGTCCACCTGATTCCCCTAACGTTCTCCCTCAAAAAATTAAAAAGTTTTTCTTCATGTTCAAAAGGTAGATTGTTAGCAATTACAACAGGTAATTTCTCACCACTTAACAAGTATGAGTATTTTAGATTTGGTGGTAATGTATTGAGTAGAATGTAGGGGTGTGATGTATGGATGGATAAATTGAAGGAATTGAAATATGTGCACAATTAACATCAGTATCAGAATATACATCATCAAAATAAGATAATAGTTCTTCAAATACATCAGCATAATCAACAGCCATGTCATAATCAGAGTTCACATGATCAAAATCAAAACATGAATCCATTTCAAAATCAAATCTAAGAGAGTCTTTTTCATTATAAACGGTTTTGGAATTTCTCTTAGACATCAAAATAGAAAAAATACTCATAATCTCTCTAAGCATAGGACAAAAAAATCCATGGGGTTTTTACTTGGTGGTTCAAAATTGGAGATAAAAAAAGAAGACTGGTTCTATGAGGGGTACTTCATGGAATCCGTAATATTAAATATCACAACTTCATCTCCAAAATCCATGGAAAGTGTAACCTCATGGACATTTGTGACCATTTTTGAAATTTTGAGGAAGGGCCTACATAAGATAATGGGAGCATGTGAACTTACCTGATCTTTCTCCATTTTAAGCACGTAGAAATCTACTGGAAAGATCATGTCTCTTACACGAACAAGTACATCCTCAAGGTCTCCCACTGGATATGCTATAGCTCTGTATGCCCACTACACCACTACTCTAATTGATTTCAACTCACTAACCTGTAACGAAGAAAATATAGAGTGATACATTAAATTTATGTAAGCACCTAAATCACAAAGAGAATCAAAAAAGTGAACTCCCCTATAGTTCATGTGATGGTGAATGTCCCTGGATCCATGCACTTTGTTGGCATTGCTAGAGTTGGTGTAATGAGTGCTGACACATTACTTCCAAGATTTATCCTCTCATTTCCCTTAAGCCCTCTTCGATTGGTACAAAGTTATTTTAAAAATTTCGCATAAATTGGGATTTTCTTGATGGATTCAAGTAGAGGGATGTTGATCTTCACATGCTTGAATGTATCCAAACCATCTTTTTTCATCGCATATTCAACCATATTCTTGGTTTGTACAACCATTTTTGGAAAGGAAAGGGGTTTAAGAGGAACATCATTAATATTTTTCTTACCTTTATCATTCTCCTTGGGTTTCTCATTAGCTAGTTTTGAATGTGTCTTCTCAAGAGTTGAGGTGAATCCCAGTGGAATGATAGGTGAAAATGTATCAGTTGTTTTATTCCCACTTCTCAATGTGATGGCACTGACCTTTCCCTTTGGATTTGGAGTAGGTTGGGAAGGTATATTTCCATAATTCTTACTTACCAGTTCATGGAGGGAGGTGGTAATCTGGCTCATTTGAGTCTTCAACTCCCTCAGCTCCGAACCTTGACTATTCAGCTCATTCTGTTCATTAAGAACAATTTACTTCAAAAGGTCATCTGTGCTAGAAACTACCTTGGGTGAGGTATTCCCTTGTTGTTTGATTGTTTATGCTTGGGATTCAAATCTCATTTGGGGTTGTTGGAAACCCTATTGGTAAGGTGGAGGCTGCTTGAAGTTTTATTTAAAGGGGGGAATTTGTTGTTTTACAGAGCCATACCTCATGTATGATTGATCCTTCAACCCTTGGTTTTATGTTTGATCAAAGTAATCAAGATTATTTTGGGGATATGGTTGTTTTTTCTTCTAATATGGTCTCCTGAGAAACACTACTGCACAATATTTTGTTACTTGCAGTTCGGGGAAACAGTCAGTTGGGTGGATTGTCTCAGTGCAAATGCCACAACCCCTTGAAGGAGGGGTTTATGATTTCTTTTTAGCCAAAACAATATACCTCACCATATTAGTTAATTCTTTCAACTTTGTATCAATTAAATGACTCTCAAGAGAAGAAGGACTTACCTGATGTACTCCCCTGACATACGGTGTACCTCGATCGCAAAATTATTAGGTGTTTTGGGTCATTTTGTCAATCAATGCATGTGTAGCTACTGGTGTCTTTTCCACCAATGCTCCTGTAGTGGTAGAATCCAATATGATCCTCTCCATAGGTTTGATTCCTTCATATAAGTACTAGATGAGGACTTTATCACTGATTTGGTGATGTGGACAACTTGGATAAAACTTCTTGAATCGCTCCCAGAACTCTTACATTGAATCCCCTTGGGCTTTCTTGATCCTAGAGATCTATTTTCGAATGGATGTGGTCCTTGATTCTGGAAATAATCTTTGCAATAAAAGATGTTTCAAATATTTCCAACAAGTTATATCTTCAGGTTGTAAATGATACATCTAGTCTTTTGCATCATCATCAAGTGAAAGTGGGAATGATCTTAGTTTGATTTTATATTTAGATACATTTATTGGTTTCAGGGTCAATCAAACCACATCAACTTATTTAAGGTGTTTTTTGGGATCCTCACCATAGAGGCCATGAAATTTTGGAATCAAGTGAATTAGCCTAGATTTCAGTTCAAATTCTTATTTGAGATTTGGGTATGCAATGCAATTTGGTTGATAATTAATATCAGGTGCAACCAATTCTAGAATGGTTCTATTAAGTTAATTTCCATTATTTTCAGCCATTGGTTCTTGTTTTATGTTTTAATTGTACTTTCTTCCAATTTCATTGTTCTTAGAGAGTAGGAATTCTCCAACTAGTTAAATGTTGAAACTTCATATAGATTAAGAATGTCTGATTGAATCTCAAAGGCTACGTTAAATCTCAGGGTCAATATTTAGGAGATCTTACGGATTAGTTCATGTCATAAATCAAATAAAAATTAAAAGAAGAAAAGTGGACCATAGTAAAATAAAAATGAGAAGTTTGATTTGATGGTATAAGAAGAAGAAGAAAATAGAAGAAGAAAAAAAAGAAAAAGAATCATATTGGGTAAAGAAGTAAGAAAGAAGAGAAGAAGAGAATAAAATATAAAATAAAATAAATAACAATAATTGGTTGAAATAATTACTTGCCTCCCTGGAAACAACGCCATTTTGAAAGGTGCTGTCATGGGAACTCTCAAATAAATTGTGATTTTCTGGGTACTTGGGTGCAGTAGAGTGGCTGACCAAGGACGTCACTCAAAAGAGGAAGTAAATTAAAAAAACATCATAAAGGTATTATAAAAATAAAATAAAAGAGAATAAAAAAAATACTTGAAAGGATGAGTTTTTTTATCTTTTATAAAACTAAAATAAGTTTTCTGGAAGAATATTTATTTTTTTTAATTTGGAAATGAAGTTCGATTAAAAAGACGCAATACAAAGATATTTTTTTAGAAATTTTTTTAAAGGAATAATCGATCTAACTCTACGTCTTCAATAATTTATTAATAATTATCAATTAAATTAATATCCACTTAATTATGATCTCTTAATTTGTTAAATCCAAAACCCTACAATAATTTACTTTACCGAAAATATGAAGTGAATTTAACCCTAGGCTATCTTCAGAACATTCAATCACAACACCCTGCATTGATTGATATTATAAGGTTAACATATGGTCAGTGGTAAATTAAGGAACATTTACTCTTTGGAAATTAGAATTAATTGAGTTTATGGATTATATTTAAACACAAAAAATTGATCTCGTATGGTTTTGAATTACCGATTAAGGTTGCGCTCTCACAATTCACACAATCTCCGACCTTGCGTGATTTGTGTTAATTGTTAATTTTTTTGATTAGTTTCAATTAAATTAAAAAATAAATTAGTAGATCATATTATATGAATTATATTATATCATTGATTCAAAATAAATTAATGAATAAGGATAGAGGTAGATCAATTACTAAAAATAACTACTCTTTCATGGGTGGTGTAGTCATCGTAGAAACGTTTTTCATTTGCAAAGGTTTAGAGAGGGTAGAACCCAATCTCATTTTAACTATTGATTCTAGACCAATTCGTAAGATTAATAGAAGAATAAATTTGAACAAAACAGAAGAAAAGAGAATAAATAAAATAATAAAAGATAAGTTTATTACACAAATGAAAATATTACAACCTGAAGAAGAAGAAGGCTTCGATGAGGGGATCCTCGTTTCAAGAGCTACCCCTCTTACAATGGTTAGAGAATCTGAGTGAAAAAAAATCTCCTCTACCTTCAATATCCTAATTCACTTCCTAAACCCTCCAAATTAGAAAAACACTAATTTATATAGTAGAGGGGAGTCTAGGTTTAAAGTGGTTCCAAGTGTGAATGGGGAATCTCATCCAAATGTTTTAATCCAACTTGCACCGCTAATTTGACCTCAAAAAAGCATGAACCAAATATTATTACAAAATAACGATTTATGAAAAATTGGCTTGGAGATATCCACACAAAAATATTTTCCCAATCCAAGCTCGGATAAAGAAGTTATGGCCCAAATACAGAACCAATGTCCAATCTGGCGGGTCTAGCCCACCTTTGACTTAATGGCCTATTTAGTCCATCCAAATGCGTGATTTAGCTCCAATTTCTAGAAACAAAGTTGTACCCTATTAAGGAAGGAACATAGTTAAAAAATTTCAAGTTCAAATAATAAATTTAAAAATATTTATTTTCAAAATACTATAGTGGACTATAAAGGGTAAAACTGGAATTTCCATCAAATTCTCAAATAAATGATCTAATCCAAAATATTTTATAAATAAACATATTTAACATAATGTGATTAAATTTTATCATTTATTATCAATACAATATTCAATAAAAATGTGTTTTTATCATAAACCCACTAAATCCATTCCCCTTATGGAAAATAGCCATGAGTATTGAATGAATGTAGAAAATCTTGAGGTTGATGGATGAAGTTGGAATGCACTTGGTAGGAATGAAATTTCATAGTAAATTCTGTGCAATCCTACATCATTGAAGGCCATAAATATATAAGTCTTTTTATTCCATCATAAAGACTATATCATGACTACTTTACACCATAGGTTCTTGCATGTACATCTTCCATGATAGCCATAGTCTCTTATCCATCAATGCATCTGAGAAGGATTCCATCAAATCCTCACTTATAAATGATCTTCTAGTGATTCAAGCTATCATAAAGAGTAAAGTTGACTACCCATCACCAAATTTGATTTATCCAAGCTTTATTTAATGGGAGTAATCCATCTTAAAGATATTCCATGATGTGAATCATCCATTCTATGGTGGGACCATATAGATTAGGGATGGGACAAACTTCATTAATTTTCTCTGTTATAGATTTAACAAAAGGAAAGACCATGTGGTGATGGGAAATGCAGATAACTATTTCATCCAGGTTTGGATCCACTGAGGTTGTGGCTATATTCACCAATGCATCGGCCTGGGAATTCCATGATCGTGGGGTATGAGTTAACATTGTCTCTATGGAGAATTCCATAATTAACCCTTGGATATAATCACACATGGGGTATTAGCTCCTCTTTTCTGATGGTTTAATCCATGTTGATCTGTTTGAATACCAACTGTTTTTCACCTTTTACCTCCTGGTGGTTCACTAGTATTTGGAGATCCAATTACATGCCTCTAATGAGAGTATGATATTATGCCTCATTTTTGTTACAACCTTCTAATAGTAGGAAGAATTATATCAACACTACCTTCTTTGGGGAGAGAAATACGATCCCTAACCCAACTCTATTGAGTTTGATTTTTCTCATGGTCTTCCCCATTGGACATTTGGATGCACCATCAAATTATATTTCCCATTTTTGGGGGATTTCCTAAATAGAGAATACATATTTATTAGATAATTCAGTATCTATTGATTCCCCCACTACAGATGGGTGATTAATAAGGAAATCTATTAAGGCATGTCATTTCACAATTTTCTGAGTCACGAACTATATATCGAACCGCTATAAAATAACTGGCCACCATTCCAGATGTCCAATTAGCATATTATTATTGAGGATAAATTTAAGGGGGGTTATTGCGAGAAATCAAGTGAATCTCATTGTGCTCAAGATAGTGTCTTTGTTTCTAAATTGTAAAGATTAATTCTAGGATACTCTTCAAGATATTTGAATACTGAGTCTCTACATCGATCATGGTTTGACTGATACAATATATACTGTTTTCACTCCCAACCTCATTATTTTATGTAATAAAGTTTCCTAGTGATCGCTCTAGGTCCATCACATACATAATTAGTAGATTTCCTTCTATAGGTGGCATTAACATTTGTGGGATAAAGAGATAATTTTTTAGGATGTCAAATACTTCTTGGCAGTCATTGGTCCACTGAAACGTGACCCCCTTCTTCATCAATTTGGTGAAGGGTAAATACTTTCCTATAAGGTTAGATATGAAGTTCTATATAGAGGCCAATTTTCCTTTAATTCCTCTCAACCATTTCAAGTTTTGAGGATGTGACATTCCAAAGATAGCTTTCATTTTATCAGGATCAACTTCAATGTCATTATGGCATATGACGAAGCCAATAAACTTCCACAAGGTTACCCCAAAAAGAAATTTCAAGGGGTCATCTTCAGGTTAAGTTGTTATAGTTTTTTGAAGATGGTTTCTAGGTTATCCAAGTGATAAGGAAAATTTTCAGACTTTACCACTAGATCATAAAAATAACATTCGACAAACATTCCTAGGAAGGGTTTGAAGATCAGGTTCATGTAACATTGATATATGGAACCGTAATTCTTCAAGACAAATGGAATTACCTGATAGAAAAGAACTCCCTAGAGGGGCTCTGAAGGCTGTGTCTTTCTCATATTTTGGGGATGTATGAATTTGGTTATACTCCGAGTATCCATCCATGATGGAGAGGGATTTATAACCAGTCGTTGAATCAATCAAGAGTTATGTGATTGGAACTAAGTAATATTTGGGACAATTTCAGTTGATATCTCTGAAATCAATGAAAACAATAATTTTACCATTCTTCTTCTTCGCTGGGAAAATATAGGCTAGACATTTTAGACATTTTACCTCTCAAATAAATTCATCCTTAATGAGTTTTTCCACTTTAGCCTCAATTTTGGAGGCATGAGTTGGGTGTGTCCATCAAGATGCCTTCTTGTATCCCTGATGGTCTTCTGGAAATTCCAAGTGATTGGGAGCCATGGTTTCAAAAATTAGAGTGGGCCATGGATCATCTTATGTACACAGATTTATCACTCTAATTTCATACACTATGGTGGAGATGCCTTCCTCAAATATTGGAGGGGAATCCTTGAGATCTTCCTCTTCTACCTCTTCCTCATGCTTTACTTATTTTTCCTCTACCTAAGAGGTAGGTGATGAAGCAAGAATTTCAGAGTCAGGGGAGGAATATTCATTTGGACATCCGGACGATGAAGCAAACATTTCTATCTCATTAAAAAGAAAGAGAGAATTTTTTAGTTCTAAAGTGAAGACAAGAGATTGAGAATGAGCAGCCTTATCCTTTTCCATTAGTGTGACAACTTCTTATAGCCTAGCTGATGAAATGAGGACTTGTTGAATCTTGAGGGATGGAATGAAGGAATTTTCATCTTGGATTTCATTAATGTTCAGAGGGTTAAAAACTTATACTTTGTTGTTGGATTCAGTTGTCACAACTGACATTACAAAATCCACTGAATAGGTCTTTGAATGTGGGACCACCCTTTCAATTTTGGTTGATGGGAAGTACATATTCTGCACTGACATGCTTGAAAGAATTATTCAAGATCATCTCAAGACTATTTAGGGAATTGATTCAAGTAACATCATATCCCATGGAATATTTCCCCCCCCTATGATAGAATCTTGCTTCAATGTATTGTGACTCGTAGGATTTTAATGGGGCCGTTTCGCCATGAAATGCCTTATATTAACCATTGACACAATATTTTAGACATTGGTGGTATGCTGAAGGAATGGTCAATTTTTGATGTACTCAAGGTCTTACTAATATAACATTAAAATCAGTATCATATTGGACCACCATAAACTATGAGTCTGACACGAGATCTCCAATTTGAGTTATGAGCATGATATTTCCAAGGGGTTCTTACTTATTCTTGTCATAATCTTGTAACATCAGAGTGGAGGCGGATACATGAGATTCATTGAGACCCATTTGGATATTTATATAGGCAAGAATGAGGTTAACCCCTGATCCATGATCAACAAAGGATCATTGGACATCAATGTCATTTATTCTTCTAAATATATACATGGGAATGATGTGTCCTTTCATGACAACATCTTCATGTTGGTCTGTGAAAGAGATAACTACATGAAATTCTATGCGATCATTCTCTACATGATATACTTCAGTATAAAAAATCTCGACTTAAAACTCTTGAGGACATGAAAAGTCCTTGATGAGTGCTTCCGGGGGATTTTTTTTATGGACTTAAGGCATCTTGGATTGAAAACTTAGCTGGTAAAAGGGATAGTTTCTTCAAAAAGTCATATTTCTAACCCAAAGGCCTATGTTTCCCCACATGAGGGTTCTATTTCACATGATATTTCATAGATTATGTTCCTAATGTAGATGTATCATCCCTCAATGTAAGATTTGGTAGTGCTTCCAATCTTAGTGGGTTAGGTCGGCTGGGTATGCCCACACACCTAGGTGGATCAAATAACAACACATCATCCAAAAAATCATGTAGGACAACTATTTTAGGGTGGATCCTATCTTATATGGGGAGATTTATATATCTCTATTGAGCTCATTGAATATATATTCCATGAGTTTTGGCTATGTAGATGGTTCTAGTAAGTGTGTGGTTAGAGTAATTACTTCAAGAACGACCACACCTTCCTCTGTAACATCATCCTTGGTAACTTCTTACCATAATTCAATAATAAAGTTTGGGGAATTTGGGTTCCGGATCAAAATCATCATATATGAAGGGATCTATTAATTGAATAATGTTAATGAATTCAAAGATCAACTCCACATCTGATGAATATTGCTTCTGACGGGTAAAATCTTATTATTCCATTTGGAGGGGTGGTGCCCATGTTTTTGGGGCTATTGTCATGAAGTCATCTATGGTCAAGGATAAATTTGGCCTTTATGATATCTCATATTCTTTTGTCTATTTCATAACATTTTGTACATGTTTCTTTTTTGAGGATTCTCCTTTATAGGAAGATGGTTCTGCTACGACATAAGTGGATGGAGGAACATTTGGTTGTTTCAACTGAGTTCAGAGAATTTCATGAGTTTGGTTGATTATTTTTTTGACTTTACAATCACAAAAATTATGTGAACTTTTTATCTTAACCTATTTTTATTCACTTTACTCTTCTAGATTAGTAGTAGAAACACATTCAACCTGAGCATGTGAATTTTTCAACTACAATTTCCCAACTTCCACCATCTTTTGCCTGAGGTTTTGAAGAAAAAACAATCCTAGATGTGGTGCCCTAGAATTTTGTGTAATGGGAAGTAATTTGGGATATCTTCATCACCCACTTTATTGGGATTCCTAGGCTTTGGAAACTTTACCAAGTTGTTTTCCAATTCTGAGATGAAGTAGCTAGGGACTTGGACATTTCAAAAATAATAGACCTTGATTTTCATCTCCCCAAACTGATTCAACTTATGATCTATTTGATCATCTTGATGATGAGTGTGTTATTGATGACGCTCAGGAGGTGGAGTCACATGATATGATGTAGTATTTTAAATAGATACGAGTATATGGGCCTACTTAAGTGCAACTACTGTAGCCTCTCATTTTCTTATTCTCCTTCCCTGAGCTGATGGAATTACTTGGGACGTAGCTCTAGTCTCTATAATTAAATGTTATACGTATTGATAAATTTAAATAATATCCCAAAACCCTCTAGTGTAATTCATATGTATTAATGGTGTGTGAAATTCATCATCAAGATTTACTACAAAAATGGGTAACAACTCTTCTTGAGGGAGTGATAGGTTTAAGAAGTATGTCAGTCATTTCCATCAGACAATGAAATATGAGACTCTTTTATTCTCCCATTGTTTGCAGTTTGTGAGATCAAAGACTATCATCATCTAAGACATTGAGATGAACTGGAAAAGTAACTTTTTATAGATGTCTTCCCATCAAGTGATTGACCGAGCCTGCAATCTTGTGTATCGCACAATGAAAGGTCCTTGTAGTGATTGTATGAAGCACCTAAGTTTTGTCTCTTCCATTGGTGGTGGTATTGCTGATACCTTCCATGGGTAACCAATAGGAACCATCCTATAAGGATGTGATTGACGTTGCTCCAATTATACACCCAATGGATGCAATTATCAATATGTTTCTATGGGATCCAAATATATTGGTGGTTAGTATCCTACATTGAGATGATGTTCCAGATCTTCTTTAGTTGTTTTGGAAACCTTATTTGCTATGGTGTGTTAGATGGATGTGTAAGTTGAGGATCTTCTTTCCAAACCCATATGGAAGGAATGCTTCCTCAGAGTAATTATTCATCGAGTTTCCTTAATTATCCCATATCCTCCTCTTAATGAGTGAAACTCTCCTATATATAGAGAGAATTTCCTTCTCTAGATGGAGGTGAGGTACGATTTGACCCCTAACTTTTTGCCTATTTCGATGAGGTAAAGGTAGATTGTTTGAGGGAGTGCCTAGATTTAAGGCAAGTCTCTGGTTTTAGGGGCACACACCTCCTTCAATTTTTTTGTAAGGACTACATCATGAAACATAACTTCATCCTATAAATATTACACTAAATTGGCCTCGTGTTTTGTATAATCTGTGAGGGCATCATTGATGGAATTTACTGAAGAGTAATGCATTGTGCACATTCTATCCGTTCCTTTATGGGAATATATTCTTATATACCCTCCAAGAAGCCTTATCATATCCTCTTCTGATTTTCTGTGATATTTTAGGTGGAAATTAACTTGAATAGAATCTCAAGATAATTCAGTCATACGTGTTCCAAGAAATATCATTGTATCACGGGATGGGAAAACTGAGAGGATCCACTTTGCGGCATTTCTCCTAATCGGGAGAAGATTGATTCCCATTGAGGAGGTGATTTTTTAGGTGAAAAATCCCCCATACTTGAGGAATGGGGCTGTTTCTACTTTCACAACCCTTCAGGAATGGTTTAGATGACCCCAAGTGTTGTGTTAAAAATCCCTCATCCCTACGGGCTAGTGTTTCTCCACAACTTTTATCGCTAATATTACTGTAGCTACACTTCTGATTTTAAATATTTTTTCTCGAACACAGGTTGAGTGCATCATTCGAAACACACTAAAATTTCTTGTTTCGAAAGACCATTGTGCTATTTATGACATTTTCACTATACGATGGATAACATAATCTATAAGGTATGAATACTCGATGTTCTCAAATGATTGAAAAAAAGTATTTCAATAGCCTACTCTATTCTGAATCGGCCTCAGTGAGAGTTAATCGAGGCATGTTCTTATTGAGTGTATCTTTGATCATGAATAGATTATGTTTTTTATAGCTGGAATGGGGCTATTAAATTGCATGATACCACCTTTTACGGGATTTACTGGTTAGGGAGTGCATTGAAATGAAATGATTTATGCGCCCCCATCCTCTGACATGAACACTATATGGGGTATTTGCAATCAGCTATCGCAGCCTAATCAATACACTGAAGGATGCATGTTGAAGGGATCCTTTATTTTTATAGATCATTGGATGTCTTGAAAAAGGAGGGATGACAAGTCAATTTGGTGCTGAATCCCTTATATTACCTTGATGTGGGTTTGATACTCATTATAGGGTAATTCCTTTTCTTTTAGGTGATGAAGAGTTTTCCATATGTTGAGGCAGATGTCACTAATACAATCTTCCATTAACACCTTTGGAATGCTAAATTGAGGGGTGTATAAAAAAATAACACGAATTGTATTTCATTTTTATCAAGTTGTTTCCTCATGATTAGTATATCTTCTTCATCATTCACTAGAGATTCCTTGACCTTGTCTGACTAGAGTAGACACTTCCTGATTGTTTTACCACAAGCAATGGGATTGGTTGGGATTTACTCTACTATTTTGGAAGAAAAACGATCCAAAGGAGGTTCAGAGAATGAAAATCACCTTGGGATGTCTTCTAGTTTAGAAAGTATTTCACCTTCCAGTGAAAAAGCATCATACATGACTGGAATTGTGTTCACAACTGCCTCATGATAGGAGGTCTTACTCATCACTACATTTCTAATTGGATAATTCTCTTGAAAATTTAAAGCACTACTACCAAGTAAAATTTCACAAAGAACATCATCACGGGGAGGACCATCATGGTGGAATACAGTAAAGGTAAACCCTCTTTCTCCTTAGTCTTCTGGCCACATAGAGGGTTTCTATGGATCTAATCAAGAGATAGGCTCTCTAGATCATCTGTATTGTTGTCATGAAGAAATATTTCATGGTGAAGTGTCTATAAGGGATCTTAATAATTACTACTAATGCTCCTATAATTTTTTAATTAGATGGTATGATCTTTAGCTTCCTTAGATAAGAATCTCAGGGATTAAAGAACTCCAACATTAAGCAGATCCATATCGTAGATCGACATTTGATTTCTCAATCATGTTTGTTGAGGCTTCTTCTTAAGTGCATTCTTATGAGCGATTGGGGAAACTTTTTGGGAGAAGTGGTTATCATGGGAAGGTGTTTATTACTACATTGGGTTTCCTATTGGATAGGATGATTACCAATGATTAGAGTGGGTGTAAGTTCCTGATCCAATTTTTCATATAATATGGGGAAGTTTTCCCCATGACCCTCTCAGACAGAAGTAGAGGTATGTATCTTCTCAGTTGAGGCATGCTAATGAGCCACCCCACTTATGGGGACAAAGTTATGTGTCCATCCCTTAGGCACTACTACCATTTCCTTTATGATATCCTAACAATCTTGTAGGATATGGGTATGGATTTGATTCTACCCATTTACCATCATCCAGATATGCTTGGAAACTTCTGTGATTGGAACGAGTATATATATCCATTTCATATTTGAAGTAGGTTTATGTACCTACTCATGTAATCCCTTTCCTACCAATATATACTGATAGTACTCATGTATGGGGGAAATTTTTTGACTCTTCCATTTTCTTGTCATTGGGACATTCTAATTGAATTCTCCCGATGCTTCCAAATAAGCATGTTGGGAGGCTTAATGAATGCTAGTAGGTGTCTGTGCCTGGTCACTTATTTCCACCAAAAATGGTTGGTGTATGGTAGTTTTGGTGGTTTTATCAAGTTTTATGTTCTTTCTGGTAGGTTGTCGACGTATTTGGTTGGCATGCTTCTTTGAATGCCACCAGGAAAGTCTTTTGTACGGATGAATGAAGGTAGATGAGTGTATGTTCCCACTTGAAACTTGCCACAAAATTGAGTTGATGGGATTATATGGATGGGGAAAAGGTGTGAACTTGCTCCCTGTTGGTCAGTTTTCATCCCTGAAGGGTTGTATTTCATTCATGAGTACAAAGGTCCTAGGTTAGATATCCAAAGAAAACACCCTCATCATGTTGAGGGGTTACTATCACGCTGTGTTGGTGATGATGATTATTTGCATGATCCCTTAAGAAGGACCCATGTATCACCTAGATAAGGACATATGTGGCTTCTTGATCCACCTGCCTAAAATATGGGAGGGACTGGTTGTTGCATTCCAAGGATAATGTCCTAAAATGGTTGAAGACGGTGGTTTGCATCGTCTATTTTAGGACCACCAGTCATCATTGAACATACAATCGGTGGTGTTTGTTGAACTAGAGGGTCTATCGGGTGACTTCTTAGGATAGGGTCATACCATTTTGACACTACTCTTGGACCAATGATTTAGATACCAATCATTGATAATTCTAGGTTGGTGATAGTTTCCTTCTCATGGATGAAGACCATGCCTGAGTGACTGCTAGGGCATTCATTGATAAAAGTGGGAATAATTCCATTGGATTTGGGGGAGTTCTAAAAAATTCCTAGAACATATGGAATACATAAAGACAATAAAACCATATTAAAGCATCATATTTTTGGATTAACACATCCGTGATTGATTTATTTTTCTAGCCCTTTTTTATAAAGTGAAAGGGGCATAACAGATGGGTTACACCATCATATGGGTTAAAGAATCCTGACTGATTCACCATTTTTTATTTCCTATATAAATGGGACATTGGTCTAGGAATTAATATTTTAGAAAGGTTTCCAACGGGTTTGTTCATGGAACCAGAAACACCCAAAGGTTCTGTATCCAAGATGACCTACTTTCCAAAGGTAGGTGCTCGTTAGTAAGTTTGGCCAATAATGCTTAAGAACTAACATTGGTGGAGAGGAAGGGAGGTTAGGCTCATCACACCCTTTTGGTGGAAATTATTTCTACTCCAGGACTCTCTTATATATTTAAGACATTCGTGAATCCTTTATTTAATCCCAAGTATGAGGTGGATTTCCCTATAATTAACAATCAATTATTAGCATGTGTGGAATATACAATCATCTATATATATATGATGTTCTTCATCAATAGAGGCATATGTATATATTTGTGGTTCTCTATCAATGGTATCCTCTTATATATAGATTAGTGATTCATTGGTCATCAATACGATGATTCTGGTTTTATATCCATTAAGTAGGGCACTCTAGTGTTTATTATCATCCTGGGAGACTGAGGTTACTCTAGAGTTTATCATTATCCAGGGAGACGAGGGTTGTTTTGATGTTGGGATTGAACCCATTAAAGGGATTCCTACATATCCCTGTGAAAGGAATCATAACCCATATAGTTTTTTTCCACTTAATAGGTCACATAATAAATTTTAAGGTCATGTGATAATGACCTAATCATATAGTTTAACGTCATGTGGCAAGGATGTCTAGGCAGAAGATGCCTAGTCTAGGTTTGGTGTGGGACTTATTTTGAATCATCCCAAGGAACCTGGAAGAGATAGTAATTTTTAATATTAATTAGACCATGTCGATAATATATCCTAAAGAGAATAAGGTTTATTTAGTTTGTTGAGTTTTAACCTCATAGAGGCTTCCTACATAACCCGATTGGATGGGAATGAAATCCCACTTAGTTCAAGCATGTCTAAAAGGGGAGTATGGCATTTTGGGAGGATTAAGTTGGGGATTATTACTAAAGAGGATACACTTGTAAATGTGAACATGATAAATTTCATAAGTCATGGAGGTTTGGAATATTAATTAAGGGATTACTCTTGAAGAAGATACCCAGATTAAGGGAGTTATGATTGGGTATTACTCCTAAATAGGATTCCCATTGATCTCAAGCCTTAGGTAGGATTCCTATGTATCCTGGTTAGTAGGAATAAAAGTTATTGTAGTTCAATAACTGGCACGGATCATGAAGATTTAACTATCACCATTACTACCTAAACCCACATTAGTCATGATTAATGTGATAAATATGTGGAATTGAAAAATATGACAAACAACACACTTTCCCTTCTCTGCTGGTGGAAGTAGAGGAGGACAACAGTGAAAGAGGCCAGGGTTATGGAACTTCCCTCTCTTTAATTAGTCCCAAGTATGGAATGAAGGTGAAGTATGTGGAGGTAGACAGGATCAATATTGCAACCTCCTATATGAAAGGATAGGGTCTTACTATAGGATTGATGCCCAAAAATAAGTTTTAAAGTGGTATGAGGATTAAATTCCATGTTGAATGGAAAAGAAATCATAATACTCACCCACCCCACTATGAACTGGAGGGTCCAGATATTAGAGGTGAGAAGGGAAGGACGTGTTCCAAACTCTATTCTACAAGACTTGGAAACTCCTGAAACTATCCCTAATGTAGGGGTCCTCATGACCATAGGGATACAGACCCACATGCACCCCGAGGACCCCAACCGACCAACTAGACATGTTTGGGAAACCTATGACCATAGGAATACAAACCCAAATGGAGGGCATGATAGTCCTACACTCACTATGGTTATGCAAGTTCAGAGGTCTTTGCGTAGGATTTAACTTAATACCTTTCAAATAAGGGAACCAAGGAAGAAGATGCCTTTCCATGAGTGGCTTGGAAGAGGGCGTGAAGGGTGACTCATGCATGTTCTGGGAAAAGGTGCCTAGCACAAGTGTGCCACACAGATGTGCTAAACAAGGCCTGATAGGAACTTAAATTGGTTTGTGTGGGTGGAAATAGGCCTACATGAGTTAGATATACCTAAGGTAATGTGATTTCAGGGAAACAACATTAGGGTGAGTCTTTAGCAAAAGCACCCTGGGTCTCCATCGGTGTCCCTAAAAGGGTCTATCATAGGTCCATAATGAGGGAGAGAGACCTCAAGTATGTTCTTTCTCTTTAGGGGATAATAGTCCTTGTGTAAGTGTATTTTGTTTTTAGACCCTGAAGGGGTTTTATCTTTCTTATCTCCTTTAATTATCTCTTATCTCATGTTTTGGAGAGCTACTTGAGAAATTTTTTGGGTCCTGGATGAAGGTTCCAAAAAATGATATCTACAAGGGTTATTTAGATATTTTTAATTTTTCCAAATTAGGAGCCCAAGGGTCCTATTTATATGTTAATACGGGACCTTGGTCGAAGGAGGTTGTTCGTGAAAGTAGACGGTGTAAGTTTACGATGTAGATGTATGACATAGAGGTGTTTTTGCCTGTTGGGTCAATCAGGATCCCGAAATAGGTATCCTACATCTTTGGTACATGCTGGATAGTTATACGACATTTATAATTCATAGGGGTTTGTGTGTATATGCCGATTCAGCTATGTTCTTTGGTCTTCCTCAAATCTCATTAGCACTTTAACATTCCCATGGTGCTCTTCATAATCTTTTCATCTTCCTTTATAAAAAATGAGTGTCAACAGGGTTCTACCCACTCTTTTATATCAAATTTTTTTAAGCTTATTGAATCACCACATCAACAATTAGATAATGAGTTATTATTAATTAATCTTAATGGAAGGATTACCACATCCAAAGATTATAAATAATCTCTAATAGAATTTTGTGGGAATGTTCTACCTATGAATATTTTTATTCTTCCTCTTGTTGAATTTGAAATAATTTTGGGTATGCATTGGATCTCTTATTATAGATCCCATAACAATTATCAAGTCAGGTATGCTAAATTTGATATTACGAAACAACGTTCAATCATCTATTAGTAAGAATATGAACCTAAATACCCAATGTAAACTACTTCTATAATATGGGGTTTTCTACCTATTCATAAAGGATATTTATCTCAATTTGGGGGGGGGGGAATCAATATTAAAAATGTACCTATTGTGTGGGATTATTATAATGTATTTCCTAAGGACTTTCCCTATCTTAACCTAAATTGTGAAGTTGATCATTCTATAGAATTCATGCTTAGTTCTACATCAATTTCGAAGACACTATATAGAATTATCCCAATTTTGTTACAGGAATTGAAGAAAAAACTCTAGTAGAATCAAGATTAAATATTCAGTTAGACTAGTTCTTCACCATGGAGTGCACTAGTTCTTTTTGTTAAGAAGAAAGATGTTTTAGTGCATATTTACATTGATTATCTGGAAATTAAGAATTATTAAGGACAAGACCAACCATGGTAACCAATATAAATAGTTTTCTTGGGTTTGATGGATATTACTGACAATTTGTGATAGGTTTATCGTGACTATATAATCCCCTAACCAAGTTGACTTAGAAGGGGGTTGAGATCTCATGGACAAATAAATGTGAAGAGAGTTTCAAATAACTATAGAGAAGGTTGGTTATTGTTCCCATGATTACACTGCCCTATAGTGGAGAAGGGTTTGTGTTATTTAGTGATGCATTAAAGAAGGTAATGTGATGCATTATCATGAATAATGACATGGTGATAACATATTCCTCTCACTAATTAAAATTTCTTGAGAAATAATACCTCACTTATGATTTATATCTGGTAGTGGTAGTTCTCACATTGAAGATATAAAGGCATTATCTATATAGTGAAAGGTGTTGTATATATACTGATAATAAAATATTGAATTATATATTTTCATAGAAGGAGAGGAATATTAACTGAACAATAAAGTTATACTTAATCAAATATTATGATTTATCAATACATTACCACCCTAGGAAGTCAAACAAGGTGGATGATTCTCTGATTCAGAAATAATATGAAATTCATTCCATGATAATGATTAAAAGAGATAAAATATTTATGGATTTTCATAAGAGGGATATTGAAATCATGGGTAAAGGGGACATATATTATATTTTTCATATGAATGTTCAACCATCTATCCATGATAGGATTAATAATGTGTATAAGGATGATATGGAATTATAAAAGAAGATGAGGAATGTTCTAGAGTTCAACCATGATCATTCTAGAATAATAAGGTTTGGGAATTGAGTATGTTTCTCAACTATAACAGACTTGAAGAAGGAGCTATTGGATGAAGCTCATATTTCATCATTCTCTATTCATCCTAGAATTATAATGATGTATAGAGATATGAAAGAGTGTTTACATTGGGATAATTTTTGATTAGTATAGAAATTCCTTATTTTTATAGTCACAAATTTGGTTTATGTTAATTATAATCCATTTTATATATTATGGAAATAAATTAATTTTTTAACTAGAATAAAAAATTTATTAAGTCTGGAATCGACTGCATAATATATGAAATCGACCACACAATATATGTGGCTTACTGTATAAACACTTTCTAAATAATGGTGAGTATATGAAAAAGAAACCAAGAAACTATAATATAGACTCATGTGACTACATGAATAACTAAGTGACTATACACTGTAATTCAATTAACCACTACATGATTTTTTCATGAAGGGAAAGATCGACTACACACTTAAGAGAAACCACAAATCTAGTTAGATTTACCATATAAATATTCATGTGAACAAAAAAACATTTGAAATGAAATGTTGTATGTTTTGGATTTTTAATAGTGAATAATTGACCACACGATTAAGTGAATAGACCATGACCATCGTCTCAAAATTGACAACATATTATATCAATTGTAAGTAAAAGAGTGATCGACCACAAATGAAAAATGATCAAACGTAGTAGAAAATGATCGATTGTGTATAAAAGTAATTGATTGTGCAGAATATCATAGAATTCATAATGTATGGAAGCGACCATAGATGCTGATGTAAAACACTTAAATCCAACATGTATAAAAGGTACATATTATATTATTATATTATTAAATATATTAATATAACCACTTTTCTGTACAAAATTAAATATCTATCAGAAGAATTTAATAAACCCATATTTCCTACCAAATTATGATGATCAAAATGATAATTTATCAATGGATATGATCAATAGAAAGCCTTATTTTTAAAAAATATGATCAAATATAGATATGATTTAGTGATAAAAATGAGTAGAATAGACCATGGAACACCTTAAAGAACATTAATGATGAGAAAAAAAATGAAGAATATAAAATCTATTTTAATAGTCAATGAAACATTTTTCTCACCTGATCTTTGATAAAATATCAAAATAATATCTAAATGTATTCACATGTCTATTACAAATCAAAATATCACTATAAGAAGAGGATAAATACTTGTATAACTACATAACATACTTTGTTGAACCAAAATATTCAACTTATCTTACTCTGTTTTATTTACTTTTGAGGTGTGTGTGTGATGTATGTTGTTTATATTTTATCACCATCTCCTCTTATGAATCTGAGAGTTCAAGACATTATCTCTCTCTCTCAATCTCTCTCTCTCTCTCTCTCTTTAATTTCTTAATTTCTTCTCCCATGTATAAATATGGAAGAGTTTTTTTATCCTAGATTATCTGTGTGTAGTTATTATCATTTATTTCTCTCATGTAGAACTATAGAAGAGGCTCTGTGAACCCTTGACATCCTTATGATATATTTTATAACCTAATAGAAGCAGTGGATCATTTTATTTTATAATAAAATTATTGGAAGTGGGTGATTTCTTAGTGGTGGGGATATGGTCTCTTATTGAGACTGAACCCCTTGTGTATTCCACTATGTATTATCTATTTTGTGTAATCTATTTTCAAAAAATAAATTGTATCTGTTTAACACATTTAAAAACCCTACTTTGATAATTAATTTTCATTTTCATTTTATATACTAGGTTTTATTTTAGTAAAATTGTTTCAAAAGTTAAATTAGTTTTCAAACCTTTTTTAACTAAGAAGTGATCGCACTGCAAATAATTTTTTTAAAAGATGAAATTATATAACAATTATATTTTAGTTATCTAGAAATTTGTTTACAATTATGGGTTTAGTCATAAATAATTTTTAAAAATAAATTTTAATTGGAAACTCAATTCACCCACCACTTGATTGTTCCACTACAACTAACATTTGGTATTAAATTAATTTTAAAATACTTTTTGTCATGATATTTTTTTACTTAAAGATCAATATTTATCTTAATTATAAATTTTAGTCTTTAATGGATAATAATTGAAAAGTAGGAACTTCCACTAAATTTATACTTATTTTAATGTAATTAATTATTATTAATGGAAGATTAAGATGAAAATAAATTTATAGATAATGGGATATGATATCCAGACTATTATTAGGGATAAACATGGAAAGACAAATATTCTAAAGGTAAGTTAAGTGAAGAATCTAAGGTCATGTATGATTGAAAATATAAAATAATGAATGCATTATTGTGTTTATTATGAAAATATTAATTTAATTGAATATCTACTTCTACTATTTTTAAAATTTGGGATATACTAGCTATATCTCATGAGGTAAGATCAAATGTTAAAGAGATGTGATTAAATATTTTATACCATTAAATACGATACATTCAAGATTAATCATTATGAAACAATTTCAGATATATATCTTAGGTTTAATTAAATAATCAACATAATTCATTCACTAGGGAAGAAAATTTTAGAAAAAGATCAAGTGATGTAAATTCTAAGATGTCGGCCTGATAGGTAGAGTGGAACCGCTATTTCAATTTGAGAGTCATGTGACATTAGTATATTTCTAGTGAAATATAATATCAAAAATCTTACAATGTTTTATTATGTATTTAAATTAAATAGATAATAAGGTGATGAACCCAAAATGGATGCCAGTATCCTTCAATAATTCTGACTCAAAGCTAAAAGAAAAGATAAAAGATAAAAGTTTGAGTAATGATGAATAACCTTCGAAAAATGATGTGGAAATGGATAACCTAGCCAGATGATTTAAGAAATTTTATAGGAAAAATAAATTCATTGAGAAATCAAATTATAGATGTAAGTGTGACAATAACTCAAATTAGTGAAAAGAGTTGAAAAATGGTGATTCCTCTAATGAAGTTACTTGTTTTGAGTGTAAAAGGAAGGAATGCATAAAATAATATTATCTTAAGATGAAATATATTAAAAAAAATTATGAGTATTAAGGTAAAATATATAAAAATTATATAAAAGATACATGAAGTACCTTTGAGGATAACTCAAGTGACTCTAACTTAAGTAGATAATATAAAAATGAAATATTCAACATGTGTTTCATGAAAAAAAACATCCAAGGAACTAAATATTATTCCTAAATATCCTAAAAATATTTCAAATATTTATAATAATTAAAATGATGAGTAAAATAAGAGAATTAATGATTAATTTTAATATTTTAACATACTAGAATAAATATTTAATGAGCATAATGGTGAATAAAAAGATTTAATGAAATAGTATTCCCTAATAGTTCATTTCAATTTTTATTTTTATATTGAAAATGAAAAAAAGTATCAATTATTATAGTAAAATAATGAACATAAAATATCCAATTAACAACCTACAAAATATATCGAAATATTCACAAATGGTAGATAAGACCTTACTAGAATTCTTGGTAAACAATCCACTTCTAAATATACCACTGGGATTGGTGATAAGCCTAGATAGAAAAATATTTATAAGAAAACATTTTTTCCTAGTTAAAGTTATACTAGTTTTTTAAATTTTATTTATTCTTCAAGACCTAAATTTTTTTACATTAATAAGATTCTAAACTCTGTTTATGGGAAAACTGTTAAAAAAATTTGGATTCCGAAAGCGTTTATCACTAACTTTTCTAAACCTAAGTAAATATGGGTACTAGAATCATTTTTAGTTTAACATTGTTGTAGGAAACCTACTTAGAGATTAATAGTAAACATCTACGGTATATAGATAGTGGATTTTCTAGATATATGACTGGGGATTACTAAATCTTCAAGAAACATATCAAAGTAGATGGTGGACATGTCACTTTTAGTGAAAATGCCAAAGAAAAGATAATTGGACTCTATCAAATTAGTAAGTCTAGTAATATTTTTATTTCAAAAGTTTTATTTGTATATGGACTAATATATTAAAGTTTTATCATCTCAACTTCTCGACCCCAAGAGTTGGTTCATGTGGATATTTTTGACCCTCTAGAGTTTCTAACCTATAAGGGATTTACTATTATTATTTTCTAATATGTGAATTTTTTATATACACCTAGGTATTCTTTTTAGCCCACAGAAGTGAATATTTTTCTTATTTTTACAATTATAAAAAAATATATAGAAAAAATTATTATAATTTATATTAATACCTTAAAAATTGATCATTTATTTGAGTTTGAAACAAAATAATTTAAATATTTATACTCACAACATGGCTATAATCAAAACTTTCCTTCTCCAAAGACCCCACAGTAGAATGGTGTAGTACAAAAAAGGAATATAGATCTTTAGGAAATTTCCCAGACCATGATTAATGAGTATGATTTACCTATTTATTTTTGTGAAGAGGTTGTGAATAAAGAATGAAATATTATTAATATAATTATAGTTAGACCTCTTCTAAAAAAACCCCCATGTGAGTTATGGAATAGTATAAAATCAAAACCTAATTACTTTAAAGTTTTTGGTGGTAAAGTCTTTATACTCAATACAAAGGATAATTTATAAAAATTTGAATCTAAAATTGCTGAAGGGATTTTCCTTGGTTATTAAACAACTAGTAAATCATATAGGGTATTTAACAAAAGGAAATAAATTGTGGAAGAATTTTTACATATCAAATTTGACAAAATAGATCCACATTAACCTAACACTCCTTTAGAAAACCTAGAGGATGGACATTCTAATCTAGATATTTCGGAAAAAACCTAGTGACAATTCTTTTAAACATGCTATAAAAAACACCCAGTTCTTAGAAATTTTTTGAACCCGATGCTATAGAATTAAAGTTTGTATCAGATTAATTTATCCCTAGAACTATTATGACTCATATAGACCATCCCTTAGATACATTTATAGGATACCTTGATAAAATATCATACTAGATATTCTCTATGAAATTAGGTTAAACATCCAGCATTCCTATCATCACTTGATCCTAAGAACATCACTAAAGAATTTTATGATAAATTTTGGGTGATTCAAATGAAATGATAATTGAATAATTTTGAGAGTAATAAAGTATGGGAACTAGTGGAGAGTTCTATGTACTTCCTAACCATTGGCACCAAGTCGTTTTTTAGAAACAAAGTTGATGATTGCAGTTCAATAATTAGAAACAAAGCTATATTAGTAGAATAAGGTTATAGTCAAGAAGAAGGTATTGACTATGAGGAAACCTTTGTACCACTAGCAAGACATTAATCTATCAGAATATTTCATGTCTATTTAGCACATTTGGATTTCAAACTATATCAAATATATTCCAAGAATTTTTCCCTAAATGTTTATATTATTTAGGATGTATTTGTTGAACAACCTCATGAATATAGAAACCCTCATTTTCCAAACCATGGTTTTAAATTTACAGAAGTTTTATATGGTTTAAAACAAGATCCTATATCTCAGTATGATAGGCTTAGAACTTTTCATATTTCAATTGATCTTCAAAAAGGTGTTGTGAGCCATAATTTATTTATTAAAATAATTTTAAAATATGTTTTGGTAGTACAAATCTATGTTAAAGATATTATTATTGGATCATAAAAAAAACTCCTTGTGTATTTAATTTTCCAAAATAATGCAAAATGAACTTTGAATGAGTTAAATGGACGAGTTAAAAAATTCTTGGATTTAAAATCCTTCAAAAATAAATAAGGAATTGTTAAAAATCAAAGAAAATATACAAAGGATATTTTAAAAAGTTTTGGATTAGATATCACTAAAGATAATGATACTCCCATGAGTACAAGTTGTAAATGTGATATGGATGAAACTGGGAAGCCATTTTTCAAAAAACTTATAGTGTTATGATTGGATGATTTTTATATTAACTGATAGTTGACTAGATATTATTTTTATTGTGTTCATATGTAAACAATTTCAATCAAATGAAAAAGAATCTCATTAATTTCGGTGAAAATAATTTTTAAATATCTCTAGACTAAAACCCATTTTATATTATCTTAACCTAAATTACATCCATTCGAATTCATTATTAATTTAGATATATATTTTTTTGTAAGTTATACTTAAAAATAACTTCTAGAACATGCCACATTTTAGGAAAGTATTTAGTTCCATGGTATAGTATGAAACAAAATTTTTTAGTTTTATCTAACATTAAATATAAGTGTATAACTGCAGGTAATTGGTGTGCATAGATTTTGTGGATGAAACACATATTATTGAACTATGGAGATGAATTTAGATATGTACCTATAAATTGTGGAAATAAAAGTGAGGTAAAAAATTTTAAGAATCCAATATCTCATTCTAGAACAAAGAAAATTGATATATGACATCACTTTTGACATATTATTTTCAAAAATGAGATGTCACTCTTGAAATTATTAGTATAGAGCATCATCTTGCTGAAATTTTCACAAATCCGTTAAATTATGATAAAATAAATTATATCAAATATGAAATAGCTATGAATAATTTTGTTTAATTTTTTTAGATTTATTTCAATATTCCTTTTAATACTATTTTCAATATATTTTTGAATTTACAAGTTCTTCCTATATCAAATATTCCGTTCACATAAGTTATTTTCATTTTAAATATATGGAATGTAATTACAATTATTTTAAATTCTTATTATCATCTCCAAAATGTTACTATAAAATTAAATCCCTAAATGATTAAAATGTAAAATTTGAATTAGAATCGTCACATACCTTTCTAACCAAAACCAAACCCTCTTTTAGAACCCACTTTCAAGAAAATTTATTTGAATACCTAATATGGTTTTCTGTTTTCTTAGTGAATATAAAGATATCTTCTAGAGATTGTGTTCTCAAATCATCTAGGAAAGAAAAGTCCATCTCAAAAAAGTCTAGGAAGATATCAAAACTACATATACTTTCTCTTGAAGTGATATCTGATAGAGAACATGATGTTGAATGGTTTAGAACTAGTCAATAATTGTTGTGGATAGTTTTTTTCATAACTAACAAAATTGGATTTTAACTAAAAAACACCCCTTTTATCCTTGTCTTGTAAAGAAATTTTATCTGAATATGGTGTTAAAATTTTTAGATTACGAAGATGTGATTTAAACATTCATTGATAGTTAATAATATGATTTTACTTCGACTTTATAGGAAGATTGTCTAGGATTTTTTCATATTAGACTATATGATAACTAATAGAGATCTTACCCTTTAAACCATCCGCATTTAAAGATTGGAAATGAAATGGAGAAACTGACTAATGATAGAACCTACTGAAGTCCATTAATAAATGAACTTTGTATAGAATTTAGACTTTTTTTGAAGTTCATTCAGTACTATATCTTCTTAAGGAAGGTATATTTCAATTCTGTAAGGTATAAGGGCATATTATTTTTTTACCTGATGTTACATGGAATTCCGTTTAGTCTACCACATTTCTTATTGAGGCATATGTTGTAGTTTACCAAACCATCTTCAAGATTTAACACCCTTTTATATAGAAAGTTTATTTCTACTTTTCTAGAATAGAGAAACTTAGTCCCTTTAGGAATTGAATGGAATTTGTTTCTGATAGGTTTATATCTAAATCAGACTACCTATAAGAGGATGAAGATCATCTAGAATACATAGAAAAGGATTTTGATAGCTAATGAAGAGAAATTGTGTGATAAATTAAATCATGTATATCATCACTGTAGACTAAGAGATTTAATTTACTATTATTTGAAACTAGATGAAATTATTACTACTAATTATTCCTATGATGAGGATAAATATCAAGCTATAGATTTGGATAAATAATCCAAAAGTTATTTGGATGAAATTTTAGAAAGGACTCATATCCGTGAAATTCCATATTAGAGAGAGCCTATGAGAGAATATTTATATTCTACTCATGATGTTCAAAGGATTCATGAAGTTTCATTTGAAGCTATAAGAGAACCAAAATTACCTATGCTTGATGAATCAATAAGAGAAGATTCCCCTCATTATGGGGAATAATTCCAAGATCTATGTTTTATAAGCCAGATCTTACCTATTCAAAAAGTTATAATGATTTTAATCCTACTATATTGGAGAGTCCTCCTATGTTTGAAATAATAGGATATCCCTTTGTTTATTCCTCTCCTTCTAATAAAGAATCCCAATAGATAACCCATTCTTTAATGTGGGTATATATGATCATGGTGATGTTAATGAAAAGAGGGATTATAAAGAAGCTAATAAATCTTAAAGGGATGGTAAATATGAAGATGATGATAAGATTTATGATGAAAAAAATTATGTAAATGATGAAAATGATAATGATTTGAATCCTGATAAACATGTTCTATTTATTTTTATACAAGAATAAGAATTTGAAGAGCCAAATCCTTCTAGAATATTTTTAGAAAGACCAGTAAGGCTTAAATCTTATGAAGACCTTTTAAAGCTATTAGAAACTCCACCTTCCCTAGGATATTTTCCTATAAATATTTCTCACAAAGTGATTGTCTATTAATCATCTCCAAAAAACCAAGGTTATTCCTATGGGAGAATCTGAATATGAATCTGAGTCCTCTATGAGAGAAATAGATCAATCTCATAGGATCTTTTCTCCCAAGGAATATTCTTAGTGGAAGACTCATAGTTTTAGTGATAATTATTCAAATAAGAATGAAGATGATTTCTTTCCTGGAGTTGATCATTCTTAAGATAGATATACTCCATCTCAAGAAGATGTTCCCTCTAATGCTCAACCCTCTTTTATAACCTATTAAGACTTCATAAAATTAAAAAATGATCATTTGTAATTATTAAAAGAAGTGTTTCTTAGTGTCATTTAGAATAATACTTAGGATAGAGAAGAGGATGTTTATTATACAATTCAATAAGTTATTTTACACTTTCATCCAAGAGTTTTTATGAAGATATATCATATTTAGTAAGAGATTCAATATTTTAGAAGAGAAATTGAGAGTTTTAGAAATCAAATTAGAGCCTTGAAATATAATATGTTAGACATGTTGAAAAAAATGGATGCTAGGTATCTTTCTGTGACGACCAGTACCACTAGACCCTGAACTTCTACGTTAGTACCTCTTCCTGCTTCTTCAATTTTTTTGATAATAATTTAATTTAAAGAAAGATTCACGAATATATTTATACAATTTTAGATAGTGTAAAATTAGTGAGAAATCAAGTTCAAATAGATATTTTTTTCATGGTAATAATAAATTTAATTTAATTAAGGATTAATCTTTTAATAATGTTAAGGATAAAGGTATAATTAAGGGTCTGAAAAACTTTTATCTAAGAAGAATTTTCACTAAAGTAGAATATAAGACTCATATTCTACCTTTATCCAGAGATTTGAAAATTCTACCTCTGACAGCCACTTTCAAATCCATATTATATAATTTATTAGTCATGAATCCTATTCTTAATTAGTTTATGTTAGAAAAATTTTAGTTCCTTCAATTGATGGAAAATGGAACAAGAGTTGTGGATGATATTACAAATATTCTAGAGTTATACTTGTATGTTGAAAATTACCCTATGTTAGCACCTCCTACTATTCCATTACCTTGAATTTATACCTATCTTTTCCAAACATCAACTACTACTCCATTTATCCCAACCACTACCTCACATATACCTCAAATAGGACCTTTTGGTCTTACTCTTTCACAATCCCTTGGTCATGTCATTCCTATTTCAAAATAAATAACAATTTCAGGACCTTATAAAATTCTTTGTCTTGCTATTTCTACTCCATAACTAGTAATTAGAAAAGGGAAGGATCCCTTTAGACCTTCCACCTGTCCTAGTCCTAAATAAACCGTGTTTCTGTAATATAAAATTAAGTGACCTCCCAAATAACAGAGCAACCCTATGTTGTAATTCAATTAAACCCTACAAGATTTTTTTACAAAGGAAAGGATTGATTGAATTATTAATAGAGTTACCACAAGGATAGTTGTATTTACCACAGAAAAATTCATGTGACCACAATACCAAATGAAAAAAACTATTGTAAGTGGTGGATTTTTGAAAGTGAATAATTTCCTGCAAGATCAAGTAATGTAACCTTGATTAATAGTCTCAAAATCAAAAAGATATTTGGATGACTGTAAGTATAAGTTGATCTAATACAAATAAAAAATGGACAAGTGTAAGACAAAGTGATCGACCATATATACAAGTGACTAACCATACAATATATTAGATAATTTTCAAAGTGTAGAACCAACCATATATATTTAAATGAAAACTTTAAGTCAACCATGTGTAAGAGGTGGGTATTATTTTAGTATATCATTTAATATATTAATCCAACCAATTTTCTGTTCAAGATTAATATTTGTTAGAAGCATTTAATGAACCTATATTTCCTTGCAAAGTATGATGATCTTCTTGATGAATTATTAATGACTATTTTCTGGAGAGTGATTTCTTTTTAAAAATATGACCAAAGATAGAAAAGTATGTCAGATAACAATGATAAGAAAACCCATAGTATACTATATAGTGTAATAATAATGAGATGAGAATAAAGAACATATACTCTATTTTAAACATCTATGAAACATTGTTCACACCTATTTATTGATGAAATACAAAGAGAACATCTGAACATCTTCATTCATTCATTTAAAATCAAAATAATACTATGAGAAGTGGAGAACTACCTACAGAAAAATAAAAAATACTATGTTGCACCAAATTATTTCCCTTATCTTACTCTATTTTATTTACTTTTGATTTGTGTGTGTGTTGTAGACTATTTATATTTTAGCACCCATCCCTACACTGAACTAGAGAGTGAAATAAAATATCTGTAATTTATTTATTTATTCTTCCACATATAATGGTGGAAGAGTATGTTTATCCTAAACTGCCTGCTTACAATTCTTATCATTTATTTGTAGCATATAGTTTTCTGGAAGAGGCATTATGAAGCCTAAATAGCCTTGTGTGCTATTGTAAAACCCGATAAAATCTATGGATCAGTTTATTTTATAATAAAATTATTGGTATCAGATAATTTCTAAGTGGATGGAAATAAGTATCGGCATGCGATTGAACCCATTATTTATTCTTCTATGTTTTATCTATTTTTATACTCTATTTTCAAAAAAAATATGTATCTATTTTCTAAAATCATTTACAATTAATTATTTTGATGTTTAATGTTTTTATATAGTGTGTTTGATTTCAGTAAAATTGTATCAAAAGTTAAAATAGTTTTCAAACATATTATAACTGAATTGTGATCAAACATCCAATAAGATTTTTGAAAATATCATGTAATATAAATATATTGTTTTAGTTAACTATGATTTTTTTAATTTTAATTATTTAGTCTTAAATAATTTTTTAAAGATAAATTTTAATTCAAAACTAAATTCCCCCCCTTTTGTGTTCAAATCCAACCAATATTTTGTTTCAAAGGAATTTTAAAATCCTTTTTACCATGATCTAGTTTAATTTAAAGATCAAAATTCCCTTTAATTATAAATTTTAGTCTTTATTGGACAACAATATACAAGAAAGAACTTCCACTAAATAAACTCCTTATTTTAATGTTACTAATTAATGTCAATGTAAGATCAATATTAAAATCTATTTAGTTATCATGGGATTTTATATATGGAATGTTATTGAGGAAAAACATGAAAACCCAATGCTACTAGAGTTTAGTGGAGAAAATACACTAAGGTTGGGTATAACTGAAACTTTAAAGAAATTAATTCATTATATTGTTCCTTTGGAGAAGATTAACTTAATAGAATATTTAATTGTTTTACTTTTTTTAAATTTGGGATACTCTAGTTGTATCTCAGTAGGGAACCTCAAATGATAAAGAGATATGCTTAAATACTTATACCATTAAATACAATAAATTCAAGATGAATCAAGATAAATATATTTCTGATATATATCTCAGGTTTAATGAAATCTTCAATGTAATGCATTCAATTGAGAAGAAAAATTGTATACAAATATTAGTTTATGTGAATTATGAGATGCCTATATAATGGATTGAGAGGAAACTCCATTTCAATCAGAGAGTCTTATGTCATAAGTAAGTTACCAATGAAAGTCCTTATCAAAACCCTTATGATGTATGAGGAATAATTACTTGTAAATAAAGAATAATGAGATAAACACAAAATGAATTCAGTATCCTTCAAGACTTCTGAATCAAATCTAAAATAAAATATCAAAGATGAAAGTTCAATTTATGATGAATCGCCTTCATACAATGATGAGTAAATTAATTATCTCTCCAGATAATTTATAAAATTATAAATGAAGAATAATTTCTTCAAGAAATAAAATTATATTGGTATGTATGAAAATAAATGAAATTATATAAAAGAGTATAAAAAGGATTCTTCAGCTAATGAAGCGACCTTCCATGAGCGTAAAAGTAAAGGACACATAAAATCATATTTTCCAAGGCTGAAATATATGAAAAATTCTGAGGATAAAGGTAAAAGACCCAAAAAATATATTAAAGCCTCGTGGATCACCCATTGGGAAAATTAATTTTACTATGAATTAAGAAGAGAATATAAAGATGACAGAGCCAACACGTGTTTCATGGTAAACACATCTGGGTTACTGAATATTATTCATGTATCTATATAACATACATAAAATATTTCTAATAATGAAAATGATGATTAAAACAAGATAACTAGGGATTTATTTGAATGTTATAACATTTTTGAAGTAGCATTTAATGATATTAAAGAGAAATACAAAATTTAAAAGAAACAACATGTGTTAACAGTTCATTTCAAATCTAATTTTTCTATAGAAACGAAAAAAATGCCCAATTATTAAAGGAAACAATGAAATTAAAATATCTTAACAGTTACTTAATAAAGATATTGAAATACACACAAATGGTATATAAACCATTAATAGAGTGATTAGTAAACAAACCACTCATAAATATGCTATTGAGATTGGTTAACATCCTCGACATAGAAATCATTATAAGAATTATTTTTGTAATCAAAGTTCTGCTAGTCCTATAAATAGTTCTTCTGGACCATACAAAGTCTTCATTCTTAAAAGTATAAATTATATTTATGTGAAACTAGTTAAAAAAATTTTGATTCCTAAATCTTTTTTTACTAAAATATCTTGACCCAAGAAAATAAGGGTACCAAAATAGTTTTTGGTTCAACTTTGATGTAAGAAACCTACTTGAAGAGTACCAATAAACATTTATAGTATCTAGATTGTAGATGTTAGAGATAGATGACTGGGGAATACACAAGCTTTAATAACCTTATCAAAGTATATGGGGTACATGTCACTTTTGGTGACAACTCGAAAGGAAAGATAATTAGACTCGATCAAATCAGTAACTCTACTACTTTATTTATTTCTAGAGTTTTATTTTTATATGGATTAAAGTGTCATATTTTTAAAATATCATAGTAATTTTATTATTTTAACCATGTTATATTTTAAAATAATTATTGAAAAATTTAATATTCTAAAAATTTTAGAGTTTTTAATACCATGAGTAATGACAATGCTTATGGGCTTGGATTGAATTCACTATTTTCTCAAAATATTTCTTATTTAAGTGCCTTTTATAAAGATTCTTGGATTTTGCCTAGGAGACTAGGATAAATGAACCTTCACTCACTTGGAAATATAACTAGGAAAGGATTAGTTTAAGATCTTCCTAAACTATAATTACTAATAGACTAAGTCTACAATCTGTGTCATAATGGTAAAAAGCATAATATCTCTTTGAAACCAAAGAGAGATGTTTCAACTTATCAACCCCTAGATTCAGTTCAGACAGATTTTTTTGGACCCTCTAGATCTTCTATCCTAAATGGTAAT
Source organism: Viscum album (assembly GCA_963277665.1). Taxonomy (NCBI): domain Eukaryota; kingdom Viridiplantae; phylum Streptophyta; class Magnoliopsida; order Santalales; family Viscaceae; genus Viscum; species Viscum album. Next base: position 599,561,465 of record OY728155.1, on the reverse strand, counting down.
AATTATGATTATTTTCTAGTGGATTGATTTTAAAGATACATAGGGTTATTATTTTTAGCTCAAAAAATTGAATCGTGTTCTTAATTTTCTAAGTATGAAAAATCTATAGAAAAAAATAGTGGAATTTCTATTATGTCCTTAATATGTGATCATGGCTGTGATTTTGAAAATAAAAAAATTGAATATTTATGCTCACATTGTGGCTAACATCATAACTTTTATACTTCTAGGACCCCATAGTATAATTATGTAGTAGAAATAAAAAACATAACTCTTCAAAAAATTCCCCATATCATGCTTAATGAGTAAGATTTACCTATTTATTTTTTAACAGAGGTTGTGAATACATCATGCTATACTATTAATATATTTATAGTTATAAAACTTTTAAAGAAAACCCCATATGATTTATAGAATAGTAGAAAACCAAAAACATAATTACATTATAGATTTTAGACATAAAGTATTTATAATTAATACAAAGGAGAATTTAGACAAATTTGTATCCAAAAGTGATGAAGGAATTTTCCTTGGTTATGGAATAACCGGTAAATCATATCAGGTATTCAACAAAAGGATCAAAAATTTGGCAGAGTTTTTACTTGTCAAATTAGATGAAATAGATCCACATGAACCTAATACTTATTTAAAAATCTTTAGGATGACTTTTCTAATATAGATATTAATGAAGACATTAGTGATATTTCTTTGAAACCTGTTATTGAAAATTCACCGAGTTTTGAGTAACTATTAGAACCTAGACCTAGAGAAGGTAATGAAGTATTAAATACTTATATCCCTATAACTATTAGGGCTCATTAAGACCATCCCTTATATGTGTTTGTAGGAGACCAAGATAAAGGAAATAATAATAGATATTTCTAATAAATCTAGTTGAACATCAATATTTATTATAAAAAATTTAACCTAATAACATCACTGAAGAAATTGATTATGAATTACAGGTAATAGAAATTCAATAACAGTTGAATTTTTTTTGACTGAACCAAATCCTTTGAACTAGTGGAAGGACCCAAGGAATTTCTAACCACTGGCACCAAGTGGGGTTTTATAAATAAATTTTATGATTAATGTGCAAAAATTAGAAACAAATATATATTTGTGACATAAGGTTGTAGTCAAGAAGAAGATACCCATTATGAGGAAACCTTTTCAATAGTATCTAGACTTGAATCTTTCACAATTTAGTTTTCCTGTGAAGCACATTTGGATTTAAAACTATATCAAATTTTAGTGCATTCCTAAATTATTATATTATTGAGGTTTTATTTGATGAAAAAACTATTGTATTTCAAAATCGAAAATTTTCGAATCATGTTTTTAAATTAAACAATTATTTTTAATTTTTAAAAAATATTATAGATCTTAGTATGATAGGATCTATACTTTTCTTATTTCAAATTGTTTTAAAAAATGTGTTGTTGAACTTACTTAATTTATTAAAATAATTTCAAAATATGTTTTATTAGTAAAAATATATATTGATAATATTATTTATGGATCATCCAAAAACTCCTTGTGTTTTTAATTTTTCAAAATAATGTAAAATTATTTTGAAATGAGTTTAATGATAGAGTCAAAATACATTCTTAGATTAAAAATCTTTCAAAATATGGAAGTAATTATTTTAAATCAAATCAAACACATAAAAGATCTTTTAAAACGTTTTTTCTTAGATATAACTAAAGGTACTAGTACTTCCATGAGTATAGCCTATAAACTCAATCTTGATGAAACTAGTAATCCAATTGATCAAACCACTTATAGAGGTATGCTTGGAAGTTTATTATAATTAACTATTAGATGATTGATATTATATTCATTGTGCGAATTTTTGCATGTTTTTAATCAAATCTAAAATAATCTCATTTCCTTGATGTGAAAATAATCTTTAAATACCTTAAGAATACAACCAATTTTGGGTTGTTTTATACTAAAGGACATGAATTTGAATGAGTTATTTAATTTTATTAAGATTTTTATGGTTGTATATTATATAAAAAAATAACTTCCAGAACATGTCACCTTTTGGGAAAGTGTTTAGTTTCCTGGTTTAGTAATAAACATAATTTTGTTACTTTATTTACTAATGAAGCTAAGAATACAACTACAACTAATTGTTATGGATTGATTCTATAGAAGAAACATGCATTAATGGATAATGGATATGAATTGATACATTCCCCTATAAATTGTGATAATATAAGTGTGATAAAAAATTTTAAGAATCCTATATCACATTCTAAAAAAAATATTTATATACGACATCACTTTTTGAGAGATCAATTTGAAAAAGGAGATATCACTCTTGAATTTATTTTCATAGAACATCATATTACAGAAATTTAAACAAATTCATTAAATTATGAGAGAATTAATTATATCAATCATGAATTTGGCATGATTTTTTTTGAATTTTTTTTAGAAATATTTTTGTATTCTTTTTAATACTCTTTTAAATATTTTTATAGAATTAATAGTTTGTCTATATAAAGTATTTTATTTCGTAAGATATTTTCATTTTAAATATATCATATCTATTTATAATTATATTAAATTATTATTACTATTTCCCTCATATTACAATAAAATTAATTCCCTAAATGATTAGAATTTTAATTCATACTCAAAAGATGCACATACCTTTCTAATCCAAACCAAACCCTCTTTCTCAAACCTTTATTGGAATCCCAAATCATGATTATCATTCTACTCAGTAAATATGAAGATATCTTATAGAGATGATATTCCTGAATCATCTATGAAATCAAATTCAATCTCAAGAAAGTTTAAGAATCTATCTAAACCCCTTATAATTTATCTCGAAGTCATATCTAAAAGAGAATTTGGCATTGAATAGTTTAGAACAAGTCAATCATTGTTGTGGAGATTAATTTTGTTTTATAACTAGATAATTTTTTTTAGATGAAAATATCCTCTTCCATACTTGTATTCTAAAGGAATTTGTTTGAATATGGTGTTAGATTATGGAGAGTATGAATATGTGATTTGAATAGTCATTGATAGTCAAGAATGTGAATTGTAATGCCCCATAAATTACATGTAATTTTTTTTAATTATATGGAAATATTTTGAGACCATACGCTTTGAGAGAACCTATTTCTGAGGCCCGGTGATCCTGGAATAGAATTTATAACTTATATAAGTTCATTTAAATAAACATACGAGAATGTTTTATAACTTCTAAAATGGTGCTCGGATCAAAAATTTAACGGAACATTTGAACTCTGAACATCGTAATTTTCCTATAAAGGACCTAACTTTGACCAGTGAGGGTCGATGGAAAAAATAGTTTTCAATATTTTTAGAAGAAAAAAATAACTTAAAAAGTTATTTTATTTATTTTTCTTCACCTTTGAGTGGTGGTACGTCAGGACTACGGTGCGGTGATGAGGCAATGGAGAATCTCATTAATGAGGCTCGTAAATGTGAAGTGTAATGACTCATTAATTTTGAATCATAACAGAAATGTTGTTTCATAAATGAAACAGTGTAACGACACGACGACACAGCTTAACGAAAATGATGTGATGCATTTCTATTTTAATGGAATAACATGCTGGAGAAACAGAGGGAAATATGGGAATTCCTCTGATGAATTGACGGCAAGGAATACTTTCCAACAATGCCCTCAAATAATGTTTTATATATTGGAGAACAAAAAATGCCAACTCCCAAGGACAGATCGCCATCGGCAATGAGTTTCCCTCTGATCAAACCTCCTCTAGGTAGGGGTTACTTTTTGTTATGATTTCTTGTTCTTATTTATAAAACCAAAAAACGTGGACCATCCCACGAATAGGTTGATCTTCGGGTTGTTAATCTTGTAGGAGTATTTTTGGCATCAGGGTTTTACTTTGGGACCATTTATTTTTGTTGATATAAACTAAATTTCTCCCTTCACGTGTTTCAAAACATCTAATGCAGAGGAATCGGGCGGACACGAACAAGGACCTGAATCCTCCATATTTGGGAATTCTTGTGATGTTTGTGACCAGAATTATGTTTTGATGGCAAGGCAATACTAAGGTCATAAAAGGAAAGATGACACGCCAAGGATCCCAAGGGCGCAGACAGTTTGCAGAGCGGACCACCGGAGCGGACCCGATGGTCCGTGAAAGGCACCACCAGCGTGCTGGAACCAATGGTGGAGGCCCATGGCGGTAGCGATGGGTGGGTGGTGGTGCTCCACGATGGCACACTGAGGTAGTAGCCGCGACCGGCTTAGGCTGCGACGGTGTGGCTGGAGCCACTGACAGAAGGTCGGCAGCTAACAGAGAAGGACACGACCACACAATCTCATCAGTGGGTGGCCTAATGGCATGCGATCCAGCGGGGATGACATGTATGACCAAGGTGTGGCTAGTTTATCTAGATGTTGGGCATTGAACTAGAAGCTAGGTGGCGTCCGGGCTAGTGTGGTGCGAATCGGGCCGTTGAGCGGCCCGAGTTGGAGTAAGTCAGCCCATTTTTGCGAGTCAGGTCGGCAAGATAAATCTAGGCCACTAAGCATCCGGGGGGTGGTTGAGAACTAGCCTGCCTATTTCAGGCTGGGCTGGATGGAACCGGGTCGCTGGGCGACCTGGAAGGTTGGACCCATGACCGAACCAAGATGGATCCCGTAAGGCCAAATGTGTCTGGCCCACTAGCCAAGCCTCACTAGGCCAGCCCAAACCCGAATAGGGTCTGTTTGGTTCAATTGAACCAATCCAAGGCATACGGGGCCCTCGATCCGGGTTGGTTGGGTTGGTCCGACCGGGTCGGACTGGGCCCGGACATAACTAGTCCCCGTTTACTAAAATGCCAATATCTTTCATAACGGGTGCCCGATTGACGATATATTTGTGGAATTGGGACCCTCGTGATGAGGAGGTTATTTTCGTATCATATAAGGAGTATTTAATGGATTTTTAAATACGAATAATGGCTTAAGTATTGGATTATCTTGGAATCAAGCGCACTACGTGCGGGAATCCTGCGGCTAGCTGAGACAGGAAGACTGGTGTCAAGCGACCCTATGGTTATCACCTATAAGAGAACCTATGTGGATCAGATACGTTGGCCTGAATGGGAAGAAACTCTATGTGACTCAATAGGCCCACTGTGGGGAGCGACTCTATATGACCCAACAAACCCACGATACTCATCAGGGATGAGTACCTCAGTATGATGGCCTATGTGGGAAGCGGCTCTGTGTGACCCAGTAGATCCACAGTGGAAAGCAGCTATGTGTGACCCAGCATACCCACAATACTCATCAGGGATGATTACATCTGAAGCCCAAGGTGTTCAGTTTTATGACTGATAGTCTTGCTTTTAATACTTTAGATTATACCTGTGTGAGATGACAGTAACTTGTGTATTCTTTACTTTGTGGTCTTTCCCTTATGTTTCGGGATCCCTATTGAGTATTGTGTTACTCACCCCTGTAGGGGTTGTTCCCACACATGTTGTGTCTAGTGAATACAATATATGCTTCAACAGAAACCTTGTTGGACTGAGACTAGGTGGTGCCTAGTGAGACACGACATGTAGGACATACTTCTATTGCTACTAGCAACCATTCCATGCCTACCCTTCAGGTGGGGTTTTCAGCAAATGCCTTTTCATATCTCCTTCATACTTTTCTATTTTTATTTTAACTTTTTTTTTGTTTTTTTATTATGTCCCATTTGACTTACAACTTGTACATTTACTCAATAGTTGTTTTAGTGGCATGCATGTTTTCCATTCTAGCCTTTTTGGGGACGTGGTTATCTATCAGTGCATAAAGCTACTCAGGAAAGTGCCTCCCACTTGAAGGTCGATACCTTCAGGGCTAGTTTCTAACCCCTATCCTTCGAGAGGCAAGCATGGGGGGGGGTCACAATATGGGCCCTTGGGGATGGGTAAAAATGAAGTGGTATTAGAGCTGGTCAGTTCTACCTCAACGACCGTTAGTCTGTGGTCTTGTTTTGGGGATACAAGTTTGAATGTTTTGAGTTTGATTTTCTGGTTCAGGGAGTCCAAGGTTGGAGTGACGGCCGAAATATCCATACACTAGGACCCTAAATTCTACTTTTATAATCATTACTGGAAACCAATGGTCACATGAATGGTATAGGAATTGAGTGTTTCCCCAAGTACTTCTTGAATCAGAGTCATCTCACCAGGTATAATCCACTAAATGTGGTACATATTGATCTGTTTCAGGATGCCTCTATGTAGACAGCCAGTTAGGATTCCAATATGTGACCATAGGGATATCCCACCTAGCGATGAGGCGTCGGTTCTAAGACCCATGATAGAGATGGTCCCACCTAGTAGTGCACTAGTGTTACATCAACCTGTTGATCTGCAGTTACTGTCAATGCTACTGGTGGATGATGCATGATGACTTAGTTCCTTTCATGAGTTTTAAAAATAGAGACCTCCTAGGTTCAGGGGAGAGACAGATCCTCAGGTCGTTGAGGACTGACTGGAGGTGTGACGCTGGTCTTCTACTTAGTGAGGATTCCACTTGACCAGATGGTGATCTTAGCCATGAGCCTTCTCTAGGGATCAGAAGGGAGATAGTGGAGCTTGATGATTTAGAATCTTGATGAGGCAACCATCACTTGGGAATACTAGAAACAACTCTTCAGATAGGAGTTATTTCTAGTGACATTGTGTTCAGTGCACATACAAGAGCTACTACACCTAAAATAGTGGATCATGACAGTATCAGTGTACTCATTGAGATTCATTGAGCTTTCACAAAACTATATAGACATGGTGAGAGACCCTTTATTCCAGTATCAATCCTTTTATTAGGGAATTCCTTTGTAGAAGGGGCCTCTTGAAGCACAAGATATAATTTCTCAGAAGAGGGTGCAATGTATCACTCACTGGTTGGCTAGCCTCACCCTTAGTGTGGTGGATTAGAGGAGTCCAAGATTTCCTGTAGTGCTGGATGAGTATGAAGACCTCTTTCCTGAGGATGTTTCGAGACTACATCCCCACTAGGAGGTAGACTTCTGCATCGACCAGTACCCCATGATGACACTGATATCCACACCGAAATATCGGATGGATCCCTCAGAGCTTTGTGAGTTAAGGGTACAACTGAAGGACTTGGAGGAGAAGGGCTTCGTGAGGCCTAGTGTTTCACCATGTATATCCCCAGTGTTTTTTTTTCAAGAAGAAAGATGGAATCTTGAGGCTATGTGTGGACTTTCAGTGCCTAAACTAGGTCACTGTGACAAAAAAATATTCACTGCTGAGAATTGATGACCTCTTCAACCAGCTAAAGGGAGTGATGTGGTTCTCAAAGAAAGACCTAATGTATGGATATCATTAGCTTAGAGTACGAGAAGTGGATGTTCCAAAGAAAACATTCAAATGATGGTATGGATACTATGAGTTCTTGTTGATTCATTTCAGTGTGACCAATTCCACAACAGTGTTTATGGAACTCATGAACAAGATATTACATCCTTACCTCGATCGTTTCTTTGTGGTCTTCATTGATGACATCTTGATGTACTTAGCATTATAGGAGGAGCATGCTAGACAACTGTGGATAGTCTTGGATACACTCCAAGAGCCCCAAATTTATGGGAATCTCACAAAGTTCCAGTTCTGGATTTAGGAGTTTTGCTTTCTAGGACACATCATCTCATAGGCTATATTTGTAATGGATCTGGTGAAGATACATGACGTTATTTCTTGGGAGACAACACGGAGAGTGACTAAGGCAAGGAGTATCTTGGGGTTGGATTGATACTATCCGAGGTTCATTCAAAACTTTTCTAGAGTATCAAAAACCTTATCATATTTTTCATGGAGGGGAAAACTCTTCATGTGGGTGGATAAGTGCCAGCAAAGTTTCCAGAAGCTGAGGCGGAGACTAATGAGTGCCCCCATCATGAGACTATAAAAGGAGGTCATTGGGTATGTAGTTTTCTGTGATTCATCAGGGACCCGAATGGGTTTTTTCCTGATGTAGCGGAGAGTAGTGATCATATATGGTGCATAGTATTTGAGGTAGCATGAGCATAACTACAAGATCCATGAACTGGAGTTAGAAGTAGTGGTGTTTGCTTTAATGATGTGGCAACACTACTTTATGGGTGGATGGTTTACCATCTAATCTTACCACAATATTCATAAGGATATATTCTCTGAGAAAGACCTAAACTTGAGGCAGCAATGATGGCTACAGTTCCTACAGGGCTATGACTTCAAGAAAGTCTATCCTCATAGGAAGGGATATATAGGGGAAGATGATCTTAGTAGGATATTTGGATTGCATCTATTGAGTGAAGTGATGGATCATCTAGCCACGATGTAGATATCCTTTGTGGATGATGATAGAGAAGCATACCTTTAGTCGATGACTATCACTCCCCCACTCTTATAAAAAGTTAGGGAAGAACAACTAGTTGATGTTGATTGTGAGGATTTATGTTCTTCGTTATCCTCAGAATGGGATCGTGATGGATTTTCAATAGGTTGGGAGCATGTCATCCTTCTAAAAGGATGCACAGTAGTATCAATGGTGTCATGAGAGGATATTTTGAGGGAGTTCCATACCTCCACCAAGGTGGTACATCTTTAAGTGGTGAAGATGTATGAGGATATCCGATGTCAATACTGGTGGCTTGGGATGAAGAAAGTGGTGGCCAAGTTCGTTTCACGGTGCCTCACTTGTTAGCAAGTGAAGGTTGAGCATCAGGTTCTTGCAGGCATGGCCCAACCACTTGAGGTACCATAGTGGAAGTGGGATGATATCTTGATATAATTTTTTATAGTATTACAATGCACGTCCAAGGACCACGATTCTATCAGGGTGATTGTTGAATGACTCACCATGTTGGCTTACTTTCTGCCCATCCAGGAGGAGGGATCAGTATAGGGATTGGGATTCCTCTATGTCTAGAAGATATTACGACTACAAAAAGTGACTTCGATGATCGTCTTAGACCCAGATGCTTGCTTTACATCCCGACTATGGAAGGTATTAGAGGAGGTTTTTGGGACTCAACTGTGCTTGAGCACAACCTTTCACCCACAAACTGATGGTCAGATGGAGTAGACCATACCAACCATGGAGGACATGCTTCATGATTTTGTTCTTGATTTTGGTCATAGATGGTAGGATCACATTCCACTAGTGGAGTTTTCATACAATAACAGCTATCACTCCAGCATTGGCATGGAACTATTTAAGGATTTGTACGAGTAGCCTTTCAAATAACCTCTATGCTGGACTGACCCTGGGGAGTCAGCAGTCATGGGTATAGAGTTGGTATGAACTACCACTCAGATGGTGTAGATCATCCAGTAGTAGATGAGGACTGCACAGAGTTAGCAGAAATCTTATACTGATATGAGATGGAGGCCCTTCGAGTTCGAGTAGGGAGACCATGTTTTCCTTTGGGTCTCACCTCGACAGGGATTGCGAAGATTTGGCCGGGGTGGAAAGTTACCTCTGAACCTTATTGACCCTTTCTAGATTCTGAGAAGAGTTTATGAGTTGGAATACAACCTATCTATTCCCCCACAGATGCACCGGGTGCGCAATTTTTTTCATATGTCACAGCTGAGGAGGTACGTGCATGATCCATCACACGTCATCAATTGGGGCAAGCTGGACATTTATGATGGGGTGACATTTGAAGAGTTCCTGGTAGAGATAGAGGATTTATAGGAATGGATCCTTTTTGGACGATAAATTACTCTGGTATGTGGTCAGTGTTAGCACGATAATCTCCAAGAAATCAATTTGGTGAGGGAGGCTTAGATTAGTGCTTAGTACCCCCCATTTTTTTTTGTTTAGACTTTTTTGGATTATAGGTACGTGAATCCCTAATGGGGGGGGGGGGAATTTAATGTCCTAAAATTCCATGTATTTTTTTAATTATATGGAATTATTTCAAGACTAGTCACTTTGAAGGAACCTGATTCCAAGGCACAGTGAGTTCGGAAAATAATTTCGAACTTTTTTAAGTTCGTTTAAATAAATGTGTGAGCGAGTTTTTCTAAATTTTAAAACAGTTCTCAGATCAAAAATCTGAGGGCATCGTTGAACTCATAACTTCAGGATTCACCCAGAAAGGACCTAACTTTGACCAATGAGGGTCATCCAGAAAATATAGATTTCAGACTTTTTGGAAGAAAAATAAAATAACATAAAAAGATATTTTTTTCTTCACTGTTAAGTGGTGGCACATCAAAACTGTGGTGCAGTGATGAGGAAATGAAAAATATCATTAATGAGGCTCATAAATGTGCAGCATAATGACTCATTAAATTGAAATATAATAGAAATGTTGTTTCATAAATGAACTAGTGTAAGGACATGATGACACAGCGTAACAGAAACGATGCGATGCGTTTCTATTTTAATGGAACAACAAGTTTGATAAACATAGGGAAATATGGGAATTTCTCCAAAGAATCGATGGTGAGGAATCCTTTCCAACAATTCCCTCAAAAAATGGATTCATGACCGAAGAATGATGAATGCCAACCCCCAGATACGGGTCGCCATCGACAATGAGTTTCCCTCTGATCAGACCTCCTCCAGGTAGGGGTTAATTTTTGTTTGGATTTCTCTTTATTCTTAATAAAACCAACAAACATGGACCAACCTATGAATAGGTTGATATGTGGGTCTTTAATCTTGTAGTAGGATTTCTTGCATCAATTTTTTTCTTTGGGATCATTTATTTTTGTTGATAGAAACTAAATTTTCCCCTTCCTGTGTTTCAAAACACTTACTGCAGAGGAATCAGGTCGACATGAATAAGTCACTGATTCCTCCATCTTTGGGTGTTCTTGTGATTTCCATGACAGAACTTTTGATTTGACGGAAAGACAACACCAAGGTCATATCAGAAAAAACAATGCCCCAAGAAACCTAGGGGCAAAGATAGTTTGCAGAACAGACCACTAGAGCGGACCCAGTGGTCCCTGGAAGGCACTGCCAGCGTGCTGGCACTGAAGGAGGAGTACCATGGAAATAGCCATGGGTGGGGGTGGTATGCCACAATGGCATGCCGAGGCAGTAGCCACGACCGGCTTGGGTCGCGGTGGTGCGGTAGGAGCCGGCGGCAGCGGGCCGGTGGCTGGAGGACATGGAAGCGGCCACCCGGTCACATTGGTGGGTGACTTGTTGGCATGAGATTTAGTGGGGACCACATGCAAGACCAAGGCGCGTCCAGTTTAGCTGGTTGCGGGGCCATGAAGCGGACTCCAGGTGGCATCCGGGCTGGTAGGGTGCGAACCGGGCCGCTGAACGACTTGGGGTAGAGTAAGCTGGCCCGTTTTTGAGGTTTAGGCTGGCAGGAAAAAACCAGGCCACTGAGTGGCCTGGGGGTGGGAGAGAACCAGTATGCCTATTTCAGGTCGGTTTAGATGGAACTGGGTCGTGGGGAAACCCAATTGGCTCAACCCATGATCGAACTAGGTCGGGTCCCGCAAGGCCCAATGGGTATGTCCCACTGGCCAGGCCGCATCAGGATGACCCAAAACTAAACAGGGTCGGGTTGGATTGATTGAACCAATCCAGGGATTGCGGGGCCCCCGAGCCAGGTTGGTCGGGTCGGTCTTACCAGGTCAGACCGGGCCCGGACACAACCGGCCCCTGTTTACTAAAACACCTATATCTATCGGACCAGGAACCAAATTGACGTGTTGTTTGTGGATTTGGGACCCTTTTGATGACGAGGTTCTTTTAGAATGATCTAATGAGGATTTAATGGAATTTTAAATATGAATAATGGATTGAGTATTGGATTCTCTCAGAACCAAGCACACTACGTGCGGGGATCCTGTGGATGGATGACACCTGAAGACTAGTGTCAAGTGACCTTCTGTGGATAAGCTACAACTAACCCTGTGTGGATCAGCTACGATGGACTATGTGGGAAGAGGATCTGTGTGACTTGGTAGGCCCATGGTGGGGAGTGGCTTTGTGTGACCCAAGAAACCCACGATACTCTTCAGGGATAAGTACCTCAATATGATGTCCTAAGTGGGAAGCAACTCTGTGTGACCTAGTAGACCCATGGTGGGGAGCGTCTCTATGTGACCCATCATACCCATGGTACTCATTAAGGATAAGTACCTCAATAGACCAAATTGTTCAGTGTTAAAACTTATAGTATTTCTTTTGATACTTTAGATTATACCTGAATGAGATGAAAATACCTTTTGTATTCTTTCCTTTGTGGTCTTTCCCTTGTGTTTTGGGATACCTATTGATTATTGTGTTACTCAACCCTACATAGGATCTTCCCACACATGTTGTGTCTAGTGAACACAACATATGCTTCAACATAGACCTTGTTGGCCTAGGACCAGGTGGTTCCTGGTGAGATATGACATGTAGGACATACTTCTTCAGCTATCGGCTGCCACTCCTTGCCTACCCTTCAGGTGGGGTTTTCAGCAAACAGATTTTCATAGCCCCTTCTTTCTTTTATGTTTTAGTTTATCTTTTTTGTATTTCTATTCTATCCCATTTGAATTACATCTTGTACCTTTACTCAATGGTTGTTTTTTAGTGGCATACATGTTTTCCTTCCACGTCTTTTTGGGGACGTGGTTGTCTGTGCATGCATACAGGTACTCAAGAAAGTCCCTCCCACTTACTTGTTGACACCTTCAGTGATAGTAGACAACCCATATAGTTCAATAGGTAGGCTTGGGGGAGTCATGACATGGGTCCTGGGGGATGGGTCACAATGAAGTGGTATCAGAGCTGGTTGGTTCTACCTTAAAGACCGGGGGTCTGTGTTCTTATTTTGGGGAAACGGTGTTGAATGTTTTGAGTTTAATTTTTAGGTTCGGAGAGTCAGTGTTGGTGTGACAATCGAAAAATATATACCTCAGGACACTAAATTATTCTTTTCGACTCATTATTGGAAACCACTAGTTTCATGCATCATATAGGAATTGATTATTTCTCCATGTTCTTCTTGAATCAGAGTGAGATCACCAGGTATAATATATTGACTATGGTACATATTGATCTGTTTCGGGATGCCTCTATGAAGATATCCAGCTAGGATTATGATATGTGACTGTGGGACAACCCACCTAGAGATGAGGAGTCCATTATAAGTCTTGTGCTATAGATGCTCCCACAGGGTAGTGCTCCAGTGTTACCACCACCCGTTGATCTGCAGTTATTGTCGGCACTACCAGTGGAGGATGTATGAAGACTTAGTGCCTTACATGAGTTTAAGAGATAGAGACCTCCTAGGTTCAGGGGGGAGATAGATCCTCTTGTCGTTGAGGACTAGATGGAGGTGTGATTCTTGTCTTAGGCTTAGTGAGGATTCCACTTGACTAGATGTTGATCTTAGCCATGATACTTTTGAAAAACTGGGAAGGGAGATGGTGGAAATTAACGATTCAGACTCATTATGTGGCGAACCTCACCTTGAAAGACATTGATCACCTCTTCAGGGAGTAGTTCTTCCCCGCGATGTTGCGCTCTGTGCACATACATGAGCTACTACACCTACAATAGTGTAGCATGATTGTAACAGAGTACTCAGCGAGATTCACTGATCTTTCAGGCTACTCTATAGACATGGTGCGAGACCCTTTCTTCTAGGATTGAGACTTTGATGAGGTACTACACTAGTAGAAGGGAACTCTTGAAGCACAAGACAGACTTTCTTAGAGTATTGTGCAACTGATCACTCACCGGTTGGATAGCCTCACCCTTGGTGTGGTGGATGAGAGGAGTCCAATATTTCCTGTAGTAGGGGATGAGTATGAAGACCTCTTTCCTAAGGATGTTCTGAGACTACCTCCTCATAGAGGAATAAACATATACATTGACCTATACCCCGGTACGACACCGATATCAACACTGGAATTTCGGATGGCTCTTGCGGAGCTTCGTGAGATGAGGGCACAACTGGAGGAATTGCAGGAGAAGGGATTAGTGAGGCCTAACGTTTCACCATGGATAGCCCCAATGTTTTTTTCAAGAAGGAATATGGAATATTGAGGCTATGTGTAGAATTTTGGTGTCTGAACCAAGAAACTGTGAAGAACAAATATCCATTGCTGATAATTGATGACCTCTTCGACCATCTGAAGGGAGTGAGGTGGTTCCCAAAGATAGAACTCAGTTCTGGATATCATCATCTTCTAGTATGAGATGAGTAAGTACCGAAGACAACCTTCAGATGACGGTATGGACACTATGAGTTCTTGGTGATGCCTTTCGGTATGACCAATTCCCTGACAATGTTCATGGGACTCATGAACAAGATCTTCCATCCTTAACTCGATCGTTTCGTGGTGGTATTCATTGATGAAATCTTGGTGTACTTAGTGTTATAGGATGATCATGCTACACACATGTGGATAGTCTTAGATACACTCCATGAGCACCATATTTATGGGAAGCTCTTGAAGTACGAGTTCTAGATTCAGGAGGTCCACTTTTTGGGACATGTCATCTTAGAGGCTGGATTTTTAGTGGATCCAGTGAAGATATAGGCAGTTCTTTCTTGGGAGACACCCAGGAGCATGACTGAGGTGCAAAGTTTATTGGGGTTGGCTATATACTATCGAAGGTTCATTCCAAACTTTTCTAGAGTATCAAAACTCTTATCATCCTTTTCACGAAAGGGATAGCTCTTAATGTGGAAGGAGAAGTTCCAGCAGAGTTTCCAAGAGTTGGGGAGGAGACTGATGAGTGCCCCCATCTTGAGACTACCAAAGGAGGGCATTGGGTATGTAGTTTTTTGAAATGCATCAAGGACCAAACTAGGTTGTTTCCTGATTTAAGGGAGATAAGTGATCACCTACTGTTTATAGTAGTTGAGGCATCATGAGAAGAACTAAATGGTTCATGATCAGAAGTTAGTAGTAGTGGTATTTTCTTTGAAGATGATGCAACACTAATTGATGGGTGAACTGTTTACTATCTACTACGAACACAAGATTCTTAGGTATATATTCTCCTATAAGGACCTAAACATGAGGAAGTGAGGATGGCTAGAGTTCCTAAAGGACTATGACTTCAATACTATCTATCCTCCTGGGAAGGGGAACGTGGTGGTAGATGCTCTCAGCAGAAGATCTGGATTGGAGCTGCCGAGTGAAGTGATGGAGCATCTAGCCACGATGTAGATATCCTTTGTGGATGATGATGGAGAAACATACCTTTAGTAAATGACTATCACTACCCCACTCTTACAACAAGTTAGGGAGGCACAACAAGTTGATGTGGACTGTGAGGATTAACGTTCTCAGTTATCCTCAGAACGGGATCCTGATGGATTTTCGATAGGTTTGGAGCATTTCATCCATCTCATAGGATGCATAGTAGTATCAATTGTGTTGTGAGAGGATATTTTGAGAGAGTTCCATACCTCCCCCTTGGTGGTACATCTTGGAGTGGTGAATATGTATGAGGATCTCCGACGCCAGTACTGGTGGCCAGGGATAGAGAAATTCCTGGCCGAGTTCGTTTCACATTGCCTCACTTGTTAGCAATTGAAGGTTGAGCATCAGGTTCTAGAAGGCTTGGCTCAGGCACTTGAGGTACCGAAGTGGAAGTGGGATGATATCTTGATATACTTCATGACAGGATTACCATGCACGTCCAAGGACCACGATTATATCTAGGTGATTATTGAATGACTCACCATGTCATCTCACTTCCTGCCCATCTAGGAGTAAAGATCAGTAGAGGGCTTGGGATGCCTCTATGACTAGGAGATATTGAGGCTACACAAGGTGACTTCGATGATCGTCATATGCTTGCTTCACATCCCTGCTAGGGAAGGTATTAGAGGAGGTGTTTGGGACTCAGCTGTGCTTGAGCACAGCCGTTCTCCCACAAACTGATGATTAGATGGAGTGGACCATACAATCCATGGAGGACCTGATTTATAATTTTGTTATTGAATTTGGTCGTATATGGGAGTACCACCTGCCACTGGTGGAGTTTTCATACAATAACATCTATCACTCCACCATTGACATGGAACTGTTTTAGGCTTTGTACGAGGGGCCTTACAAATCACCTCTATGATAGACAGACCCCGGGGAGTCAGCACTGATGGGTCCAGAGTTGGTAAGAACTACCACTGAGATGGTGTAGATCATCCAGTAGTGGATGAGGATTGCACATAGTTGGTATAAATCTTATGTTGACAAGAGATGGAGGCCCTTGGAGTTCGAGGAGGGAGACTATGTTTTCCTTTGGATCTCACCCTAATGGGGATTGCAGATATTTGGCTGGGGTAGAATGTTATCTCCAAGCCTTATCGACCCATTATAGATTCTGAGCAGAGTTGGCTAGGTGGAATACCAATTAGATTTTCCCCCAAAGATATACTAGGTGCACAATGTTTTTCACATGTCCCAGATGAGGAGGTACGTGCATGATCTATCACACGTCATCAACTGGGGAGAGCTAGATATTGATGATGGGGTGGCATTTACAGAGTTCCTAGTGGAGATAGAGGGTTGATAGGAATGGGTCCTTTGTGGATGTTCAATTTCTCTTGTACATGTTCATTTGTAGCATGAGATTCTCTAGGAGAGCACTTGGGAGGGGGGTAGATTCATGCTCAGTACCCCCATTTTTTTATTTAGACTTGTTTTGGGTTATAGGGATTTGAAGCCCTAATGGTGGGTTTAATTTAATGTCCTGGAAATTCCATGTAATTTTTTTAATTATATGGAATTATTTCAGGACTAGTCACTTTGACGGAACCTAATTCCGAGGCACGGTGAGCCCGTAATATAATTTCAAACTTTTTTAAGTTCGTTTAAATAAAATTGCGAGCGGGTTTTTCTAAATTTTAAATCGGTGCTCGAATCAAAAATTTGAGGGCACTATTGAACTCAGAACATTGGGATTTTCCTGGAAAGGACCTAACTTTGACCTAAGAGGGTCAACCAGAAAAGATAGTTTTCAGATTTCTCAGAAGAAAAATAAAATAACTTAAAAAGTTATATTATTATTTTTTCTTCACTGTTGAGTGGTGGCATGTAAGCATTGTAGTGCAATGATGAGGAAACGCTGAATCCCATTAATGCTGCTCATAAATGTGCATATTAAAGACTCATTAATTTGAATCATAACAGAAACATTTTTTCATAAATGAAACTGTGTAACGACATGAAGATGTAGCGTAACAGAAAAATTGCAACTCGTTTTTATTTTAGTGGAATAAAAGGTTGGAGAAATAGAGGGAAATTTGGGAATTACTCTAAAGAATCGATGGTGAGTAATCCTTTACAATAAAGCCTTAAAATAATGGGTCTAAGACTAGAGAGCAACGAACACCAACCCCCGTGGATGGATCGCCAGAGACAATGAGCTTGCCTCTGATCGAACCTTCTCCAGGTAGGGGATAGTTTTAATTTTGATTGCTCGTTCTTCTTTCTAAAACCAATAAACGTGGACCAACATACAAACAAGTTGATCTTAGGGTCATTAATCTTGTGGGAGGATTTCTTACCTTGGGGTTTTTCTTTTAAATAAATTATATTTTGTTGATATAAACTAAATTTTCCCCTTTTCGTGTTTCAAAACAACTAACGCTGAGGGATTGGGCTGACACGAACAAGGCCCTGAATCCTCCGTGTTTGGGAATTCTTCTGATGTTCATGATCAGACTTGAGATTTGAAGGCAAGGCATCACCGAGGTTATAGTAGGAAAGATGGAACCCTAAGGAACTCAGGAGCGCAAACAGTTCACATGATGAACCACCGGAGCTGACCCGGTGGTCCGTGGTGGTGGCCAGAGGCGGGTGGTGGCATGCTGTAACGACCCAATCTTTTTGAATAGTATATTAACTTACTCTTATTGATTTAATAAGATGTTAATGATTAATGCAGAAAGAGGAGTCGATGGCTTCATCCAGTAGACTCAACCCTTACGAAGCCCACTTATCAGAGCTTGGGAAGGAGGTAGCATCTGTGGGCTTCGCTTTGGACCAATCCCAATCCGAGCTCCAGCGTGTCAAGCTTGAACGAAAATGCTTGCAGGAGAAGTTCAAGTTAGTGGAGATTGCTACTAGGGCAATGTTATCTGAGACTCCCTCAGATTCTCTCACCATAGCACACCTTACACTTAGGTCTTATGCCAGTGTTATAAGGGGCTATGTGATGAGACCCTAGTTTCCTTGTGTAATCCTCTCGGGTGAATAAATTGAGATTTATTCCTTTAGTGATGTTTGTGAAATTTCAAATGCCTAGATAATTTTAGAAGGTATTTTATTGATGAATTTTGAAAAAGGGATATTTTAAAATATTTATGTAAACCCTAAATAACTAATGATGTGTAATGATTTTCAAAAAATGGTCTTCTACAAAAGTGTTCATTAAGGAATTTGGAGTCTAATAAGATCAACTTAATTTTTGATGAATAGTAAATTATGAATAGTGATTTTACGCTTAGGATTAGTAATGTGACCAAATGGATTAGTAATTTTCACTTAAAAAAAGTTTTAATATAATTTAGACACCTTGGTTAAGTAATGTGATTCAATAAAATGGGTAAATAACGGTTTCATAAATTATTATTCAAGTATTAGTTTTTTCGGATGAATAGTGTTTTTTAATTAAAAATTTAATTAAAAATAATTAGAAAATTATTTTTATAAAAATGACTTTATTTTTGAACTCAGAGCATCGATATTATGTTAAGGTAATTTTTGGGGATTTTTCTGAAAAAAATGAATTTTCGATGAATAGTGTTTTTATTTAAAAATTAAATTAAAAATATTTAGAAAAATATTTTTATAAAATGGATTTCATTTTTGAAATCAGAGCATTGATATTTGGTTAAGGTGAAATTTTGGGATTATTCTGAGAAAGTCGAATTTTCAGTGAATAGTAAAAATACCGTTTTAGGGTTTCGGTATATTTAATGACATCATAATGATGTCATGATGGTGTCATGAGATCTTTTGAGGGTTGGCCGGCCAAGGGTGATGAATTATTGTTTTGGGGGCCCCATGTGGCCTAAATCCATGATAAATGCCAAGGGAGAGCCCATGGGTTTGAGAAAAGCACATGTGAGGTGTCCTTTGGCCATTAATGCTTTGTCCCCTCACTTTCCCTATAAATACCCACCCTTTCCTCCCTTAGTTTTCACTCCCAACTCTCCCCCAACGAAGTTCTGGTCTTCTCACCTTCCAAGGAGCCCTCCCAAGGTGCCCCCAAGCCCTCAAGGTCCAATCCTTTGAGTTTCAAGAGTCACATTTTAAGGTAAGGGATCCGACCCCTCTCTTTCTTTTCATGAAATCTCTTTTATGTCATTCCTATTATGCTCCATGTTTTTATGTGAGAGGATGTTCTTATATATTCCTCTTACTGACCTTTCATGTTTATATGATGAGAGATCCCCTCTTACTCTCATCATTTCGTTTTATGAAAGTTTAAGTGACGCCGTTAGGCTGCCGAATTTTTAAGGGATTCTTTCACCCTTCTCATTTTTCAAGTTAAATTTTCATGTCAAGTCTTTCAAGTTCCTTTTTATTATGTTGGGGTATGATCTCTATATCAATCATACTGATCTCTTATGATCATATGATGAGGGACCCTTTTTGATCTTTTCAAATCATTTTCTTTTGAAGTTAAGTGACGTCGTAAGGCTGCCGAATTTTCATAAGAGAAATCTAATATTTTTCCTTCCATGTTTTTCATTTCAAATGGTATGTCCCTAAAATTTCGTTACCATGTCCATATGTCCTTCTTATTCTTTCACCATACTGTTTTATGGATCATTTATGAGTGGGTGACCCATGTCCCCTCTCATTTCAACGTTTTCTAAAACCCCGAAACTTAGCCGTTATGCTGCAGAATTTTCCCCTCAAAATGTCTCTCTCTTTTCTCAAAAATTATTTTATGTTATAAAGTGAATACTCAAAGCTCTTATTTCTACAAGGGTATTCACATATATATCAAAATGTTCCATTTTAAATTCTGGGATTTACATACATGAGACCCGCTTTCCCTTTCCTTGGGTTTAAAGTGACGTAAAGATCATGTCTTTAAAGCAGTTTTTAAAACGTTATGATTATGAAATGAAACCCATTTATTTTATGCTATGTGGGTTATTTATGAAATGTTTGATGATGATATATGTGGCTCACATGATAATAAAGGCAAATTTAAGGGTGCGCCCTGATAGCGCTCCAATGCATTGGGTAATGATGTAACCACTAGAGATTACAATTTTCACGATACCTTGGTGAATAACCTTGGTAATTTTCAAATGACACCTTGGGGATGGACCTTGGTGATATGTTCATGATTGTCTATGTTAAATGATGTAGCCACATCTTCAAGTTATGAAAAATGTTATTTTTATTATGAAATGCCTCATGATTTCTTTCTTATGCCTTAAAGTTTTTTTCATGTCCTTATCGAAGTATCTCAAGTTCACATGTAAAATGTTCCTCTTATTTCCCTTACTGGGCCTTCTGCTCACCCTTTCTTTTGATGTATGTCCCCAGGTTATGAGATGCATAATGAACATAGGATGAACTAAAGGAGAAGCCTTTCAAGTGTTTAAGAAGAATGTTTTTTTTATGTTTTATGATCCTTGTTTCCAAGACACTAAACCTTAACGATCCTCAGTTTTGTGTAATGTAATGAAAGTTTATGTTAGAAAATGGCGGGATGCTATAGTTGGTATCAAAGGATGGTTTAGTTATTTGTGGAAATTAGGATATAAAAACTTTAGGAAGAACCCTATAGAAAAGTTTAAATATAGGAAAACTTCCTGGTATTTTGGTAAGTATTAAGTAAGTGGTCTATCAAACAAATACATCCCTGTCTGGATACGAGCAGGTAGAGGCGGCTCTGGCACAGATGTACATAGGGGTAAAACCCGAAAACACCGCTTTGAGCTAGACTCGAACGGGAACTGGTGCACGATAACGGGCCTTGCTGCACTCTTGGTTACGACACTCCCGGGGGATATGTTTGGTTAATCACATGCTTTTTATGAATCATTATGAAGGAATTATAGAGAACTATAATTGTCTAAGCACGAAGTCTTAGTTAAAAGATTCATAAATGAAATAAGTTTCTCACTAAGGTTTTATTCTTTTAGAAAATGGCGGGCAATAGGAGAAACCGTGCCGATGGTGACCGCAATGCACCATGTGCTGACGGACCTCCGATGGAAGCCGGAATGGAAACATTCATGCGAATGATGAACCAACTGACTCAAGTTATGAGTAATAACTTGAATCAAGCTGAGAGGCCGACCTCACCACGAAGGGAACAACTTTTTTTTGAGTCCTTCATGCGTCAACGACCGCCAACATTCAGTGGATCTACTGACCCATTGGTTGCGGAACAATGGATAAGCTCCACTGAAAAGATCTTTTCTGTACTTCATTGTTCGGAACAAGAAAAAGTCACCCTTGCTGTTTACAGCCTAGAGGGAGAAGCTGATCAGTGGTGGTCACTGATCAAAAACACGAAGCCACGAGGAGAGATGGAAGCTATGGAGTGGGAAGAATTTCGGGGAATTTTCTTTAACAAGTATTTCCCTCGTTCCATGAGAACGAAAATGGAGAAAGAGTTTCTCGAGCTGAAGCAGAAGGAGAACGAATCTGTCGGAAGCTATGAGATGAACTTCACAAGGCTTTCCCGTTATACCTCAAGCTTTGTCATGGAACCTAATGGGAAGGTTGATAGATTCTTTGGCGGACTACGACCACATCTGCGGAAGAATCTAGCCAACAGGGACTATGATAGCTATGAAGAAATAGTTCGAAGTGCCATGAAAGTTGAACTAGAGTTTGGGGAGACACAGTGGTCTCACAAATCTAATGAGAAGAAGAGAACTCTAGAACCGAGCCTGGGAAGAAGCTTTGATCAGGAAAGAGGTGGAAAGCATATGCAACATGCCACATGCAATAAATGTGGGAAGAAGCATCCGGGGAACTGCTTGATCGGAAGTGGCAAGTGCTATAGGTGTGGAAAAGAAGGCCATATTTCTCGGAATTGTCGTGGTGATGTGAAGCCTCAACTTCCCAACACTAACGACAGAGGAAAGATGGTTCTGGCCCTACCCGAAGTCACATGCTTCAAGTGTGGACAGCTTGGGCACTTTGCTAATCAATGTCCAAATCCGAGGGCGGTGGAGGGGAATCACCATCAACCTCAGCAGAGGCCAAGGGAGCAAGGTCGTGCTTTCGCTATCACAACAACTGAAGTTGAAGTTCCGAACGATGTGGTAGCAGGTACTCTTGTTGTCCTCTCAAAACTAGCAAGTGCTTTATTTGATTCTGGTTCTACGCATTCCTTTATTTCTTCCAAGTTTGCAAAGAATATAGAATCAATCCCCGAATTGCTTGAGGTAGAGTTGTCAGTCAAGACTCCAAGTGGGATTATCCATGCATCAACAGTGTTTAGAGACTCTAGTGTTTACTTTGGTGAGCACAATCTTATCGCAAATCTAGTAGTCATCCCCATGATGGAATTCGACGTTATACTAGGGATGGACTGGCTCTCAAAGTATAATGCTAAGATCAAATGCAGAAGTAAGGAAATCTCAGTAGTCTTGAATGAACGACCTACAGTTATCTTCCGAGGAGAGATATCCCGAACTGATCCCTATCTAGAAGCACCTCCTATAGCTTTCTTTATGGAGTTAATCGGTGATGAGGAAGAAGGGAAAGGGAGCATACAAATTGAAGATGTTCTGATTGTTCAGGAATACATGGATGTATTTCCTGAGGAGTTACCTGGACCTCCCCCAGAAAGAGAGGTAGAGTTCTCCATTGAACTCGTACCTGGGTCTCAACCGATATCAAAGACTCCGTATAGAATGGCAAATGTGGAGCTAGAGGAGCTAAAGAAACAACTCCAAGACTTGTTGGAGAAGGGGTTTATCCGACCGAGTGTGTCTCCTTGGGGAGCACCAGTTCTCTTTGTGAAGAAGAAGGATGGATCAATGCGGCTATGCATTGATTATAGAGAACTGAACGGGATCACAGTGAAGAACAGATACCCTCTTCCAAGAATTGATGATTTATTTGACCAACTTCGTGGGGCTCAATTCTTCTCTAAGATTGACCTTCGATCTGGTTATCATCAACTGAGGGTGAAGAAGGAAGATATTCCAAAGACTACCTTCCGATCAAGATATGGGCATTATGAGTTTACTGTTATGCCCTTCGGCTTGACTAATGCTCCTGCTATTTTCATGGATTTGATGAATAGAGTCTTTAAGGACTACCTTGATAACTTTGTGGTAGTTTTTATTGATGATATTTTGATATATTCAAAAATTCGGGAGGAGCATGAAGATCATCTGAGGGTTATTTTGAAAACTCTACGGAAGGAGAGGCTCTTTGGGAAGTTCAGCAAGTGTGAGTTTTGGTTGCAACAAGTGGCTTTCTTGGGGCACATCGTAACCAATGAAGGAATCTCAGTTGACCCTACAAAGACAATGGTTGTGGAGGAGTGGCCTCAACCCACAACAGTAACTGAGATTCGTAGTTTCCTTGGTTTAGCGGGATATTATAGGAGGTTTGTGAAAAACTTTTCACGGCTTTCTAATCCACTAACCAAGTTGACTCGAAAAGGGGTTAAGTTCATCTGGACAAAGGAATGCGAGGAAAGTTTCCAAGAGCTGAAGAAGAGATTGGTTACTGCACCTGTGTTAACACTACCCTCTATCGGAGAAGGATTCGTTATTTTTAGCGATGCATCTCTGAAAGGGCTTGGGTGCGTCCTCATGCAAAATGACAAAGTAATTGCTTATGCATCTCGACAGTTGAAGATTCATGAGCAGAATTATCCTACGCATGATCTAGAGCTGGCGGCAGTTGTTTTTGCTCTAAAGATATGGAGGCACTATCTTTATGGGGAGAAATGTGATATATACACTGACCACCAAAGTCTAAAGTATATTTTCACTCAGAAAGAATTGAACATGAGACAAAGGAGATGGTTGGAGCTTATTAAAGACTATGATTGTTCAATTCATTATCACCCTGGAAGAGCAAACAAAGTCGCGGATGCGTTAAGCAGGAAAGATCCTGTTGTTCTGGCAACAATGAGGATCCTGGGAGATCCCTTGATTAAAGATCTAGTAAAACTGGACATGGGAATTATAAGGAAAGGGACATCATCAACCCTATCCCAAATGATTTCTCAACCTTCATTACTAGAGAAGATCAAGAAGGCTCAAAAAGAAGATCCTTTGCTGCAGGAGAAGTTCGAGGCTGTAAAGGATGGGAAGTTCCCTGATTTCAATATTGATCAAGAAGGCGTGTTGAAATTTCGTACCAGACTATGTGTTCCATCCATTCCGGAGATAAAGAAAGAACTGATGGATGAAGCTCATAGCTCTACTTTCTCTATACATCCGGGAAGCACTAAGATGTATAGAGACCTTCGTGATCATTATTGGTGGGATAACATGAAGAGGGAGATTTCCGATTACACTACAAGGTGCCTGGTGTGTCAGCAAGTAAAGGCAGAAAGACAACTTCCTAAGGGGGTATTACAACCGCTACCCATACCAGTATGGAAGTGGGATAATATCACCATGGACTTTGTAACTGGTCTCCCAAAAACATCCAAAGGAAATAATGCGATATGGGTTATTGTGGACCGTCTCACCAAGACAGCCCATTTTATCTCTATTCGGGAAGATTTCTCTCTGGATCAGCTTGCCAAGATATACGTGAAGGAAGTGGTAAGGCTGCATGGGGTACCACTATCCATCGTATCTGATCGTGACCCAAGATTCACATCAAAATTCTGGAGAAGTCTTCAGCATGCTCTGAATACTGAATTGAATTTTAGTACGGCCTATCATCCTCAAACTGATGGCCAATCTGAAAGGACTATTCAGACACTCGAAGACATGTTGAGATTATGCTCAATGGAATTTAAAGGTGGATGGGATCAACACCTCCCATTAGTGGAGTTCTCTTATAACAACAGCTTCCATGCGAGTATTCAGATGGCACCCTAGGAAGCTCTATATGGAAAGCGGTGTAGAACTCCTACTTGTTGGGATGAAACTGGTGAGAGGAAGCTTCTTGGGCCCGATCTCGTGCAAGAGATGACAGAACAGGTTCATGCCATCCAACAACACATAAAGGCTGCTCAGAGTCGGCAGAAGAGCTATGCTGACAATCGTCGAAGGGACTTGGAGTTTGGTGTTGGTGACAAAGTCTTCCTTCGAATTTCTCCATGGAAGAGAGTCATGCGGTTTGGGAAGAAAGGGAAGCTCAGCCCTAGGTACATTGGCCCCTATGAAATCCTTGATCGCATAGGAGCAGTGGCCTATCGTCTAGCACTTCCACCGAACCTAGCTCAAGTTCATGATGTCTTCCATGTATCTCTCTTGAGGAAGTACATACCCGACCCTTCGCATGTACTGAACCCAGAGGTGGTACAACTTGAACATGACCTCTCTTATGAGGAGCAGCCAGTGGAGATCTTGGACCGTAGAGACAAGGTCCTACGAAACAAGACTACCCACCTTGTGAAAGTGTTGTGGAGGAATCATAAATATGAAGAAGCGACTTGGGAGCCTGAGGAAACGATGAAGCAAAAGTACCCTCACCTTTTCAACTAGGCCTCAAGTATAAATTTCGGGGACGAAATTTCTTAAGGGGGGAAGAATGTAACGACCCAATCTTTTTGAATAGTATATTAACTTACTCTTATTGATTTAATAAGATGTTAATGATTAATGCAGAAAGAGGAGTCGATGGCTTCATCCAGTAGACTCAACCCTTACGAAGCCCACTTATCAGAGCTTGGGAAGGAGGTAGCATCTGTGGGCTTCGCTTTGGACCAATCCCAATCCGAGCTCCAGCGTGTCAAGCTTGAACGAAAACGCTTGCAGGAGAAGTTCAAGTTAGTGGAGATTGCTACTAGGGCAATGTTATCTGAGACTCCCTCAGATTCTCTCACCATAGCACACCTTACACTTAGGTCTTATGCCAGTGTTATAAGGGGCTATGTGATGAGACCCTAGTTTCCTTGTGTAATCCTCTCGGGTGAATAAATTGAGATTTATTCCTTTAGTGATGTTTGTGAAATTTCAAATGCCTAGATAATTTTAGAAGGTATTTTATTGATGAATTTTGAAAAAGGGATATTTTAAAATATTTATGTAAACCCTAAATAACTAATGATGTGTAATGATTTTCAAAAAATGGTCTTCTACAAAAGTGTTCATTAAGGAATTTGGAGTCTAATAAGATCAACTTAATTTTTGATGAATAGTAAATTATGAATAGTGATTTTACGCTTAGGATTAGTAATGTGACCAAATGGATTAGTAATTTTCACTTAAAAAAAGTTTTAATATAATTTAGACACCTTGGTTAAGTAATGTGATTCAATAAAATGGGTAAATAACGGTTTCATAAATTATTATTCAAGTATTAGTTTTTTCGGATGAATAGTGTTTTTTAATTAAAAATTTAATTAAAAATAATTAGAAAATTATTTTTATAAAAATGACTTTATTTTTGAACTCAGAGCATCGATATTATGTTAAGGTAATTTTTGGGGATTTTTCTGAAAAAAATGAATTTTCGATGAATAGTGTTTTTATTTAAAAATTAAATTAAAAATATTTAGAAAAATATTTTTATAAAATGGATTTCATTTTTGAAATCAGAGCATTGATATTTGGTTAAGGTGAAATTTTGGGATTATTCTGAGAAAGTTGAATTTTCAGTGAATAGTAAAAATACCGTTTTAGGGTTTCGGTATATTTAATGACATCATAATGATGTCATGATGGTGTCATGAGATCTTTTGAGGGTTGGCCGGCCAAGGGTGATGAATTATTGTTTTGGGGGCCCCATGTGGCCTAACTCCATGATAAATGCCAAGGGAGAGCCCATGGGTTTGAGAAAAGCACATGTGAGGTGTCCTTTGGCCATTAATGCTTTGTCCCCTCACTTTCCCTATAAATACCCACCCTTTCCTCCCTTAGTTTTCACTCCCAACTCTCCCCCAACGAAGTTCTGGTCTTCTCACCTTCCAAGGAGCCCTCCCAAGGTGCCCCCAAGCCCTCAAGGTCCAATCCTTTGAGTTTCAAGAGTCACATTTTAAGGTAAGGGATCCGACCCCTCTCTTTCTTTTCATGAAATCTCTTTTATGTCATTCCTATTATGCTCCATGTTTTTATGTGAGAGGATGTTCTTATATATTCCTCTTACTGACCTTTCATGTTTATATGATGAGAGATCCCCTCTTACTCTCATCATTTCGTTTTATGAAAGTTTAAGTGACGCCGTTAGGCTGCCGAATTTTTAAGGGATTCTTTCACCCTTCTCATTTTTCAAGTTAAATTTTCATGTCAAGTCTTTCAAGTTCCTTTTTATTATGTTGGGGTATGATCTCTATATCAATCATACTGATCTCTTATGATCATATGATGAGGGACCCTTTTTGATCTTGTCAAATCATTTTCTTTTGAAGTTAAGTGACGCCGTAAGGCTGCCGAATTTTCATAAGAGAAATCTAATCTTTTTCCTTCCATGTTTTTCATTTCAAATGGTATGTCCCTAAAATTTCGTTACCATGTCCATATGTCCTTCTTATTCTTTCACCATACTGTTTTATGGATCATTTATGAGTGGGTGACCCATGTCCCCTCTCATTTCAACGTTTTCTAAAACCCCGAAACTTAGCCGTTATGCTACAGAATTTTCCCCTCAAAATGTCTCTCTCTTTTCTCAAAAATTATTTTATGTTATAAAGTGAATACTCAAAGCTCTTATTTCTACAAGGGTATTCACATATATATCAAAATGTTCCATTTTAAATTCTGGGATTTACATACATGAGACCCGCTTTCCCTTTCCGTGGGTTTAAAGTGACGTAAAGATCATGTCTTTAAAGCAGTTTTTAAAACGTTATGATTATGAAATGAAACCCATTTATTTTATGCTATGTGGGTTATTTATGAAATGTTTGATGATGATATATGTGGCTCACATGATAATAAAGGAAAATTTAAGGGTGCGCCCTGATAGCGCTCCAATGCATTGGGTAATGATGTAACCACTAGAGATTACAATTTTCACGATACCTTGGTGAATAACCTTGGTAATTTTCAAATGACACCTTGGGGATGGACCTTGGTGATATGTTCATGATTGTCTATGTTAAATGATGTAGCCACATCTTCAAGTTATGAAAAATGTTATTTTTATTATGAAATGCCTCATGATTTCTTTCTTATGCCTTAAAGTTTTTTTCATGTCCTTATCGAAGTATCTCAAGTTCACATGTAAAATGTTCCTCTTATTTCCCTTACTGGGCCTTCTGCTCACCCTTTCTTTTGATGTATGTCCCCAGGTTATGAGATGCATAATGAACATAGGATGAACTAAAGGAGAAGCCTTTCAAGTGTTTAAGAAGAATGTTTTTTTTTTATGTTTTATGATCCTTGTTTCCAAGACACTAAACCTTAACGATCCTCAGTTTTGTGTAATGTAATGAAAGTTTATGTTAGAAAATGGCGGGATGCTATACATGCCACGACGGCATGCCGAGGCGGTAGATGGTGCGGTCTTGTTACAGGTGGTGGCATTCTATGACGGCCTCCAGTAGTGAGCTCATAGCTGGAGGAAAGGGACGTTGCCACCTGGCCGCGTCGGTGGGCAGCCCGTGCAGTGCGGGCCATGGGGACCTGCGTCGTGCAGGCCAAAGTGACCCGCTAGTACGCATTCCAATGGTGACTGCATATGGGACCAAGGTGCGGACAACTTAGCCAGCCGTGGGGCTCTGATCCAGAAGCCATGTGTCTTCCAAGATGGTGGGTCATGGACCAGGCCACTGAGCAGTGCGGGATGGAGTAAGATGGCCTGTTTTTTCGAGCTAGGTTAGGGGATAAAACCAGGCCACTAGGTGGCCTGGGGTGGGAGAGAACTGGCCTGCCTATTGCGGGATGGTCCAGATGGAACTGGGTCACTGGGGTGACCCTGCGGAATAGACCCATGACCAAACCAGGCCAAGTCCAACAAGGCCCAATGGGGCTGGACCACTATCCATGTTGGACCTAGTTGGGTCAGTTGAACCGGACCAGGGCATGCGGGTCCCCAGGGCTGGGTTGGTCAGGTCGGTCTGACCGGGTCGAACCGGGCCCTAACACAATGGGACCCTGTTTACTAAAATGCCAATATCTTTCAGACCAAGTGTATGATTGATGAGCCGTTTGTGGATTTGGAAGCCTCAGGACGAGGCATGTCTTTTGGAATGATCTTAGGGGCATTAATGGAAGTTGAAATACAAATAATGGCATGAGGATTGGATTATCCCAGAATCAAGTGCACTACGTGTGGGAATCCTGCATCTGGCTAAGACCCAAAGACTGCTAAAAAGCGACCCTGGGTGGATCAACTACAAGTAACCCTATGTGAATTAGCTATGATGGCCAAAGTGGGAAAATGCTCTATGTGACCCAGTATTCCCACAGTGGGGAGCGAATCTATGTAACCTGAAATACCCATGGTACTCATCAAGGATGAGTACCTCAGTATGATGGCATATGTGGGGAGTGGCTCTGTGTGACCTGACAGGCCCATGGTAGGAAGCAATTTTGTGTGACCCAGCATACCCATGGTACTCATTATGGATGAGTACCTCAGCAGTCCAATGTGTTTAGTGTTATGACTGATAGTCTTTCTTTCTATATATTAGATTATACGTGTGTTAACTAACAGTACCTTGTGTATTATTTCCTTCATGGTATTTCCCTTATGTTTTAGGATCCCTAATGAGTATTGTGTTACTCACCCTTGCATGAGATCCATCCGTTCATGTTGTGTCTGGTGAAAATGACAGGCGCTTCAAAAGAGACCTTGGTGGACTGAAAATAGGTGGTTCCTAATGATATACGACAGGCAAGACATACTTCTAAAGCTACTGGAAGTCACTATTTTCCTACCCTTTAGGTGGGGTTTTCAGTGGATGGATTTTCAAAGTTCCTTCGTACTTTCCTTTTCTCAGTTTAGCTTTTTTTTGGGTTTGTATTCTAGCCCATTTGACTTATAGATTGTACCTTTACTTAGTGGTTGTTTTTTGTGGAATGAATGTTTTCCTTTCTATCCTTTTTAGGGATGTGGTTGTGTGTGCGTGCGTACATGTACTCAAGAAAATTCCTCCCACTTGCAGGTTGACGCCTTTGGTGCTAGTCGTCAACCCCTAGCCTTCATGAGGCGGGCTTGGGGGAGTAACTGCACGAGCCTTGGGGGACAGTTCGTGACACGAATTTACTTCAACATTATGGGTTGACAGTCTAAGAGTCCCACATATTGTAGAATATGTGGATTAATAGATCTCTTACCATAAAAACCATCCTTATTTAGAGATTTAAAATGCAATGGAGGAACTTAATAATGAATGAAGAAACCAAATACCAGTCACAAATGAACATAGAATAGAATGTTTACTTTTTTTTGAAGTTCAGTCAACACAATATCTGCCTAGGGAAGTGAGATTTTAGTTTTGTTAGGTATCATAACTTGTTCGTTTTATTACTGATGGTACATGGCATTTAGATTATACTTCTTCATTTTTTAATGGTACATATGGAGGATTTTACCAAACCATCTTTAAGATTTAACACCCTTCCATACCCAAAGTTTATTTATACCTTGGTGGAATATAGAAACTTAGTCCCTTTAGGTGTTGAAAGGACGATATTTCCATGTATTTTATATCTAAAAAAACTACCTATAAGAGTATTAAGATCAGTTGGAATACTTATAAAATGATGTGGATATGTTATGAAGATAATTTTTATGAGAAATTCAATATTGTATCACATCTCTATAGACCATTAGATTTAATTGACCCGAATTTGGAACCAGATGAAATCATTAATGCTAATTATTTCTTTGATGAGGATGATTCTCAAGATGTATATTTGGATGGGGAAGCTTGAAGTGATTTAGTGGAAAGATTAGAAAGGACCAATGTCCATTAAATTTTATATAAAAGAGAACCTGTGAGAGAAGAGATATCTTATGCTAACAAAGTTTATAGGATTCATAAATTTTTAGTTAAAGTTATTAGAGAACTAGAATTACATTTTTTGATGAATTGATATGAGAATATATTCGTTTTGATAGGGATAGAATTCCCTTATCCATTATTTTTAGACCAACGCATACAGA
This sequence comes from Viscum album, assembly GCA_963277665.1. Taxonomy (NCBI): domain Eukaryota; kingdom Viridiplantae; phylum Streptophyta; class Magnoliopsida; order Santalales; family Viscaceae; genus Viscum; species Viscum album. The sequence continues at coordinate 599,530,283 of OY728155.1, read as the reverse complement.
TTCCTAGAGTGATAAGTATTTGTATCTTTCTGTATTAGAGAGTCAACCTATGATTGAAATAGGAGGATCTACTATTTTTGATTCCTCACCTTCTAATGAATATGACCCAATAGATAACCCTTTATTTTATGTGTTTATCTATGCTCCTAGTGATGTTAATGAAATGGAAAATGATAAAGAAGACAAGAGATCTAAAAAGGATGAAAAAGATGAAGAAGATAATAAGGTAGATGATGACTGAAAGGTTGTAAAGGATAATGATTATAACAATCCAAATCCTGATAAACCTGTGATTGTTGTTGTTGTAAGGGAAGGGGAATTAGTGGATCCAAATCCTTATACACCTATTTCAAAATAACATTAAGGGAAAAATATTCTAAATACCTACTAAATCTATTGAAAATTACACCTTCTCTTAGATATGTGCCTACAAATATTTCTCAAGAAGATACCCTATATGTATCTTCCCTTAGAATTGAGGTTGGGGCCATGGAAGATTCTAAAGATTAATTTGAGTCCTCTAAGAGGTATATTTAGTGACCTCCTATGATATTTTCTCTTAAGTAATTGTCTTGGAGAAATAATTCTGAGTTTATTGAGCAGTCTTTATATCATAATGAAGATGATTTCTTTATTTATGTTAATCCTTCTCAAGATATATATTTTAGATCTCACAAATTTAGACCCTCTTCTTCTCAACCCTCTGTTATAACATCTAAATGCTTTATACAATTCAAAAATGATCTTTTGGAAGTCTTAAAAGTAGTTTTTTTGTATCAGTTGGGATAATACTCATGATAGGGAAGAATATATTGCTTATATAATTTAGTTTGTTGTTTCACACATTCATCCAATAGTTTTTATGAAAATAGATCATATGCACCATGATATAAAATCTTCTATAAGATAAATGGAGAGTTTTAGATGTCAAATTGGAGCCTTGAAAGAAGTTTTTTTAGGCATGTTGATAACCATTGATTTTAGGAATATTTCAGTGATAAAAAATCCATCCATACCTTAAACTTATTCTTTATCACCTCCTCCTCCTTCTTCAGTTTATTTTAATGAGACTTTAATTCAAAATTTGATTCAAGAAGAGATTTAGTGTATTATAAAAGTATAAAATATGTGAGAAATAAATTTCAAATAGATATTATTGTTCATGGTGAAAAAATTTATTTTGATTAATTATGAATCTGTTAAGATTGATATGGATAAATTTGTAATAAATGTTGTGATAAATTATTATCTAAGAAGGATTTATACTGAATCATACCTTATGACTTAGTTTCTATCGTTAGCTAGATATTTAAAAATTACACCTATGATAGTGACTTTTAAATCCATAATAGAGAATTTATTAGTCATGAATCCTATTATTAATCAATTTATATCAAAAAAAGATAAGTTCGTTGAAGTGGTGGAAGATGAAATAAGAGTTGTTTCTAATGATATAAGGATTATAGATTCATACAAGTATGTTGTTGATTCCACTATGTTAGAACCTACCAATATTCCTTTACCTCACATTTCTACCTATCATGACCAAACCTCAATTGTTTCCCCATCTATCCCAACCACTGCCTCCAATAATACATTTTAGTCTCACTCTTTCTTGATCCCTAGGATATATCATTTTCCTTTCAAATGGAATCACCATTTGAGATTATTCTGAAATCCCTCATTATGTCAGTCCTACTCTAAATCCAGTTGTTGGAAAAGGTAAGAATCCATTTTACCCTTCTACCCATCTAGATCCTGAGTAATATAACTCTTATTTGTCTATGATATGGCTAATGTACATTTTTTTAGTTATTTAATAGATTCTCATATTATTTTTATTTTTTTTTCTAATCATTTTATTCTCTACTTTCTTTCCTATTTATTTCTTTTTTACCCTTCTATGAATTTTTTTATGGGGATAATTTATATTTCATAAGTAAACAATAATAAACAAAAAATGAATCAATTATTGAAAAAATTTATGTTGAAAAAATAACAATGATTATTCATTTATTACTTCTAATTGGAACAATATATTACAATATTATAATTTTTTATACCTAATATTTAATTATTTGTATAACAATTTATGATTTGATTTGTTATCATCAAGGAGTATATTGTTTTCATAGTCCATAAATTCCTTATTTTAATAATCATAAATCATTTTTATGTTATTTATAATCCATTTTATATTTTATGAAAGTAAATTCATTTTTGAAAAGAAAGAAGAAAATTAAGTATAGAATCATATATAGGGTACATGAAATCAACCACATGACATATGTGATCAACTACACACCCACCTGATAAACTACGGTGGGTATATGAAAAAGAAACCAAGTGATGGTAAGATAGAATCAAGAGACCATATGAATAATTGGGAAACCGTACATTGTAATTCAATTGAACACTGTAAGATTTTTTTACAAAGGAAAAGATCGACCACATGCTCAATATATTAACAAAAAAGATAGTTAGATCAACCACACAAACATTCATGCAACTAAAATACCAACAGGAAGAAACTGTTGTAAGTTATGGATTTTTGATAGTAAATAATGATTGTGAGATCGAGTGAAGCAACCATGATCAACCATCTCAAAATTGAAAAATAGTTAAATCGACCACAAATACAATAGGATCAAACAAAAATGAAAAATGATCAACAATTAGAAAAAATGATCGAACATATATACAAGTGATTGGATATATAAAATCTTAGATAATTCACAAAGTATACAAGAGACCATAAATGCTGACATGGAAACTTTATATCGATCATATATAAAAGTTAAGTATTAAGTTATTATATTAATAAATATATTAATCCAACCATTTTTTTATGAAAAACTAAATTCATGTTGGAAACATTTAATGAACCCAGATTCCTTTCCAATGTACAAGGATCTTCATGATGAATTATCAACAATTATTTTCTATTGAGCTTATTCTTTTTAAAAGATGACAAATATAGAAATGTATGTGCAATAATAATGAGTATAACAACCTATACAAGCCCTTCTAGTGAAATGATAATGTTCCAAAAATGAAGAACATATAATTTTTTTTAAACATCTAGGAAACACTTTTATAATTTTATCTTCAATGACATTTCAAGAGAAAATATAAATTTCTTCATGCATCAATTCCAAATCAAAAAGTGATTACGAGGAGAGGAGAACTAACTTCATAATGACATAACATGATATGTTCCACAAAGACCTTGGCCTTATATTACTCTATTTTATTTAATTTAAAGTTATGAGTGTGTTGTACACTATTTATATTTTTTCACCAGCTCCTTTTCGTAACTGGATATTGAAATAAACTCTCACTCTCATTTAATAATTTATTCTCCCACATAGATCTTTGGAAGAGTTTTCTTTTCCTGGACTACATCTATGCAGTTTTTATCATTTATTTCTACCATATAGAATTATAGAAGAGGATCTATGAATCCCAGACAACCCTGTTTCCTATTGTAAAATCCAATCTAGGTTGTGGATTAATTTACTTTATAATAAGTTGTTTTGAGATGGGTGACTGTCAAGTGGATGGGATTAAGTCGTAGCTTGAAACTGAACCCCTTTTTTATTCTTATATGTTTTATCTATTTTGTATACTCTATTTAATATATACATATATATATATATATATTTTCTTAACTCATTTACAAAAAATTAATTTGATATTTAATTTTTTTATTTTATATACTATGTTTGATTTTAGTAAAACTGTTTCAAAAGTTAAAATAATTTTCAAACCTATTTTAACTGATTTTTCATCAACGTTCCAATATTCTTTTTGAAAAGATAAAATTTTATAACTCTACTATTTTAGTTAATTGGGTGTATTTTTAAATTGGGGGATTTGGTCTTGAATTTTTTTAGAATTGAAATTTTAATTGGAAACTCAATTCACCCTCTCATTAGTGTTCCACTCCATCTAATTGACAACATGAAGAGAGATATTGCAGATTATATATCTCGATTCCTAGTATTTTATAAATTTAAGGCTAAGAGTATGAATTTTAAGGGGATGTTACAATCATTACCCATACCAGAATGGAAATGGGAAAACATCACCATGGATTTGTTCATCAAACCCCCCAAAACATCAAAATTCCATAATCCTATTTGGTTTGTAGTTTATATATTTATAAATTTATAACAATTAATTACTATCATAGAATATTTCACTCTTTATAATCTTTATAGAATATAAATTAAAGAAAATTTTAATGTTTTATGAAGTAACACATCCCATTGTATCTGATTGGGATCCAAGGTTTACCTTGAAGTTATGAAAGAGTCTTTAGTGAGCTCTAGATACAAATTTGAGTTTTAGTATTTCTTATAATCCTTAACAATATGGCCAGTATAAGAAGAACATTCAAACTTGCTTCTGACGCTTTTTTCAGGGCGTGCATTCATCTATTTTGGAGGATGCGCTACTATTGATCTGAATTCATGCTTTCCAAAGGCAGGTGACATTAACCTCTTATTCAGGTATGTTTTATCCTTGATCAAAACAGGATGATGGGATGCCAGTTCCTCCTTCTGTGGATTCCTCCTCAGAATTCGTTACCTAGTTCGGGTTTCCCTTAAAGATTAAGACGTTGTTTGTGAATCTCATTCCTGGTGCCATATCTTTGTGGACACTAGTTAATTACACTACTTCTGTCAGTACATTCCATGGGGCCTTGACATGGTAGAAACCTTCGGTCGGAGTAGATGAAAACATCATGCATGTAGGGGAATCTCTAGATTCATGGACATTGGGGAATCTGTATTCTTCCTCATAAGAGGACATCTCAAAGGCATAGAATCTGAGTCATCTAACATCGAATGCGGGGAATTATATGACATAGGCATGTCTCTGAGGTTTTCCTTAGCTTCCATGTTTAACATGGGGTATGCCACGAGTTTAATGTCTTGTAGAGACAGTTATGCCAAAGGAATATCATTTTAGGTTTTCCTTAGGAATCTCATGTTTAACATGAGGTAGGCCGTGAGTTTAACATTTTTTTGAGACAAAATGATACTGATCAAAACATCCCATAGGGACAGATTAGATTAGTACATCCCTATGAGGGATTAGCTGAATGGTTTAACCAATGGATGGATCAGAACACCCAATGAGGACGGATCCAAGGTGGTATGTCTCAAAGAGGGAAGATATCACACTATGAAGGATGATCTAGACACCACTAAGGGTGGATTAGGGAAAGTTCACCCCAGGAAGGAGGAAACTGGATGAACGGATCAAAATGATCAATTAGAGGATACTCAATGTGGTGTGTCCCATAAAGGGAAGATGTCACACCATGAATGATGATCTGGACACCACTGAGGGTGGATTAGGGAGATTTCACCCCAGAATGGGGGATATAAAGGTTTCATATATACCCTGTAAAGACGATAGGGATCAAAACCGACATAGTTTGAAGGGGTGATGAATTGACATGTGCATAGAGGAAAACGACCCAAAGATATACTGGGGCTTACACATGGTTAGTGTCCAAATTGCTCGTAGGAGTAGTGGGGAAGTGGGTGACATGATCTCACTAGGATTTGGCAACCCTAGTAAGAATAAGGATGGATGATGGAGAGTTGAATAAAGTGGAGGAAGAATGAGATGGAACTGATGTGAGGGTGACGGTGATGTTGGGATTGAGCCTCGAAGAGACTTCCTATGTATTCTCGTGGAATAGAATGCAAGTCTGTGTGGTTTGGTGAGGCGATGGGACACTTAATGAGGTGACCCATTTGGATGGGACCCAGAGGAAGTGGAACCTCCAGGTTAGAGCATTACCTTCTTGAAACACATAGGATCAAGGGGATACTGAGATGAAACATTAGGGATGGGATTGAACCTTATGGAGGCTTCCTACGTACCTTGACTTGGCAAGGATCAATGTCCATCTAGTTCAGGATGGGGGCATAGAATTAGGGCGTATGTAGAGGAAAACAACCTGATGATATACTAGGGCTTACTCATGGTTAGTAGCCTGGTTTGGTCTGACACCACTAGGGTGGACCAGAGATGTGGGTCCAAACAAAAGAGATGAAAATGGCTTGACATTGATTGAGAAATACAACATCTTACCATTGGTAGGGTGAACAAAAATGGTTTACCGCTGAATGGGGTTCATAGATGCTTACCGTTAACTGAGAAATGAAATGGATTACCATCGATTGGGGCATAAAATGGCTTACCATCGATTGGGGGACACAATGGCTTACCGTCGATTGGGGGACACAATGGCTTACCTTCGATTGGGGGGACATAATGGCCTATCATCGATTGGGGGACACAACTCCTTACTGTTTATTGGGGGACACAATGGCTTACTGTCAATTGGGGGACCCACCAAATTAATGTTGATTGGGGTTGGACCTCAGGGAGGCTTCCTACGTACCTTACCTTGGCAAGGATCAAAGTTTACATAGTTCAAATGGGTACAATTTAAGGTCTTTCAGGACAAAAAGGGGGAGTACAGTTTAACATCATGCAGGATGAGGGTGGACCAACATAAAGTGGTCGGGACTAGTTATTGTTGGTCTTGAACATCAGGGAGGCTTCATACATACCTTTATTTGGCAAGGATCAAAGTCCATGTTGTTCTGAATAGTATTGGTGAGGCGATGTGATGGGGGTTGGGACTAGTAGGTGTTGGTCTTGAACCTCAGGTAGGCTGCTTACGTACCTTGCCTTGGTAAGTATCAAAGTCCCTGTAGTCCAGAATGGTAGATTTTTGAACTGACGTGAAGGGGGTAGAGACCAATAGGTGTGAGTCTTGAACCTCACAGAGGCTTCCTATGTACCTTTCCTTGGTAACGATCAAAGTCCATATAGTTCCAGAATGGTGTTGGTGAACCGACGCCAAGGGGGTCGTGACCAATAGGTGTTAGGCTTCAACCTTAGGTAGTCTTCCTGTGTACCTTGCCTCAGCAAGGATACAAGTTCCCATAGTTTGGAATGGATTTGGGGATTACACTCTAGGGCGGCCCAAGTAGGATGTCTTGGTCGATGCTTACTCTAAGCTCACATGAGTCATGCTCGGTGTGAGAAACAAGAGGAAACAATAGACCTGACAATTGTGGTGCAGAGGTGTGGCCACAAAGGGTGTTGAATGGGGATTATGCATGGAAGCTGCATGGGTGTCGTTAAGGAGCGGAAAAAGTGGATGGGTCTTATGTATGGCAGCTTCCCAGGTGCCTCTAAGGAGCGGAAAATGGTGTATGGGGATTATGCATGGAAACTACCTGGGTGCCGCTATGGAGCGACAATGGTGAATGGGGATTATGCATGGAAGCTGCCCGGGTGCCGCTAAGGAGGGGAAATGATGGATGGGGATTACACATGGAAGCTTCCTGGGTGCCGTTAAGGAGTAGAAATAGTGGATGGGGCTTACATATGGAAGCTTCCTGGGTTCCGCTAAGGAGTGACAATGGTTGATGGGTCTTACACATGGAAAATGCCTGAGTGCCGCTATGGAGCAGCGATGGTGAATGGGGATTATGCATGAAAGCTGCCCGAGTGCCGCTAAGGGGCAGTAATGGTGAATGGGGCTTACTCAAGGAAGCTTCTTGGGTGACACTATGGAGAGGAAATGGTGAATGAGGATTACACAAGGAAGCTGCTCAGGTGCCACTACGGAGCATGAATGGTAGATGTGGATTACACATGGAATATGTCCGTAATGTCTTCCTCATGTCTAGCCATTAGGGAATCCCAATACACTGGTGGGTTGAGGCATATTATTGAGGTCTACACTTTTGCGCTAGTGCACTAGCAGGATAATGCAAAGGGCATTAGAATCAATCCAAACAAAGGGAGAAGAAATGTGTGAATCACATGCCCGACATTCAGAATGAGGTGAGGCTAGCATGACGATGGAGGATAACCATTGACCATGTTCGAAACACAGCATCCATATCGCGTTAGTCTGAAATGGGGAAAAAATGAGGGTCGAGTGTTGAACATGTTTGAAACATAGGACCTGACTCAAAGTGTCATCCAATGTCTTCCAAGGAATTGGCCAAGAACGGTAGGTGGGCCGATGTGGCATGGGACCAGGATGTTAGGGGTCCCTTCAGACTTGAAATAGGATGAAGATCCGGATAAAGGACACACAAAGCATGAGGTGGAGTGATGGAATTTTTTAATGGATTCCAATGCTCTTGAAATTATGCCATTGTAGTCATGGAAGGAGGAATCTTATGCTTGGCGCATAAGGCATCTCTTATTTGGAACAAGAGGCATTATATTATTGAATGATAGGGAATGCTACAGTTTAAAGTCATGTAGTATGTACTATTGGCATATTATTCTTGGAGCATAAGGAATCTCTTGTTTGGAGTAAGAGACATCATATGTTTGGCACATATGGTGTACTACAGTTTATAGTCATGTAGAGAGGGCTGTTGTCATCTTATTCTTGGTGCATAAGGCATCTATCGTTTTGATCAAGAGGAATCCTATATTTATCATAAATGGAGTACTATAGTTTAAAGTCATATAGATAGGAATATTAAGAATAAGGCACCTAGAAATGGCTGGTGTTGGGACTTACGCAAGAGTGGCCCTTTCTGGTTTAACCTAGAATAGGAGCCAAGTGATAGGGTTTGGAGGGGTTGCTTGAGGTATGGTCCAACTCAATGTACTCATGGAATTGAATATGAGCACCTCAACTCATGAAATGGTAAATAAACCAAGAGGAATGTGTTTACTCAAGGTGTTTCATGGAGTGTGGAGGAGTATCTTTAATCACAGTATTCCATAGGTGGAAGGTGGATGCACATAAAGAACAAATGGAAAATGTCGACGTCCCGGCCTGAAAAGATCACAGTGCCAGTCACCATTTTTTATGAGGGTCAGTGACAAAAGCAAAGAGACCGGACCGAAGCACTGGGATCACATTCCGACACTAATCCCAAGTGGGGTGCGGGGGCGCATCCCCCGCAATATAGACCAGTGGGTGGAAAGGTAGGAGCTTCGTGAAGGATAGGGCTTCATAAAGTAGCTTCAAGGAGTAAAGGTTCTTTTAGAGCATGGGGTCTCGTGAAGTAGCTTCATGAAGGGAAGCTTCTCACAGAGATAAGTGGCTCATAGAGAGAAGGGGCTCATGGAGCCATGGGGCTCTTGGAGAAAAGGGGCTCACAGAGAAAAGCTGCTCGCGGAGCGAAGCCGCTCGTGGAGCGAAGCTATTCGCAGAGTTGTGAACAACCCAAAGGAGCTCCATCCTTCGCAAAGGGCATAGAAATTTATGAATTTCAACACTTCATGGGGCTCAGGAGCTCCGTGAACTGGGAGATCAGCCAACTAAGGGGTGGCGTGACCATCCTTATGAAAGGGGGGTGAGCCGGGTATTTATAGGTGATGGAGGTCGGAAGAGCACACTATGGTGCACAAATGAGGGCTGCGAAGATAAAATCACACTATGAAGGAAATCAAACTCCACAACTGGAGGGGGTTTCCTCAAGTTTCTCGTAATCATGGAGTCGACCGCCATCGACCTTCATGATGCTCGCAGAGATCTGGTCAAGTTCCCTCATGTTTTTTGTAACCACAGAGTCGACTGTAATAGACCTTCGCGACACTCTCAGAGGCTCCATTCAAGTTCCTCTGCTCCACAATTATAGAGGTAGCTTCACAAATGGGCTCTGCAAACTAGATTTTCCAGCCCAACATCAAATGTCTATAAATCCTAATCTGTAACTCTGTTCAGGTCCTACGATCTTTCAAATTGAAGCTCACAAAACGGGATATGATCTTGGATCATGTATGGAAGCATTTGGAATATTTTGTGGATGCATTTTCTAGTTCCAAAAAATAGTATAATTTATGTTAAGATCAAGCTCTATAAATTTAAAAGGTGTTTGGGATCAATACCATCTATTGGTGTAATTTTCTCATAATAATATATTTTACTCGAGTATTCATATGGATACTTATGAATACCTCAATAGCAGGTTCTTCAAAACACCAACGTCTGGGGATAAGGTTTGAAAATTAAATCTATTGGGACCTAAGATAATTGAGAAAACGAAAAATAAGGTTAGATCAATTCAACATCATATATGGGTAGCTCAAATTTGATAAAACTTTTATTCATACAATCATAAATGAGATCTAGAGTTTGAAGTTGGTGATAAGGTATTCCAATGAATATCTCCCTAGAAGAAGGTAATTGGATTAAAAAATAAGGGAATGTTGAGCCCTAGGTATATTTTCCCCTTAGAGATTATTGATCATATTGGTATGGTATATTATTTCTTAGAGTATCTACTAAATCTATATCAAGTTCACGATGTGTTCCACGTATCTCTCTTAAATAAATACATAACTGATTCTTCACATGTACTAAAATAAGAATTCATACAACTGGAGTAAGATCTATATTATTAGGAAAAACCAATGGATATTATTGATCATATGGATAAACTTCTATGAAACAAGACCACTCACCTAGCCAATGTTTTGTGGAGAAACTATAAATTTTAGGAAGCTACATGGGAACCCTAGGATTTGATGAGGCAGAAGTATCATCAGATGTTGGTATTAGAGTGATAGAATTTAAAGGTAAAATTTATTTTAAGGGGGGTAGAATGTGACACCCTTTTATTTTATGATATCTTTCTTTTTAAATAAATTTAATTTCATCAATAAATTGTGTTACACCCAACACTAAGTTTAAATGACCTGCAATACACTATTGGAATTTTATTTAAATGTAATTTTTATAACCTATCCATTAAATTTGGAAGGTATGAATATGATTAACTAAATTATGAAAAATTTATAGTTTATAAGGAATTAATTATTTATCAATTGGTTATAAATAAAAATAAAAACTATTTGAAGGTAAAGGTGATTTTTTTTTAAAAACTTATTTTGATGTGCACAATGTGTTTTTATCATAAAAAATTAAATTAATAACTAATGGTGAATTATTTTAATGATATATATATATATACATATAATATTCAATAAATTTCTTTATATTTCATCCTATATTTTTCTAGGCATTGGATAAGAATAAATCCTGTTATATGCTTCAAAACTGTGTTTTTATAAAAAAGTAGTTTCTATAGTGTTTTATGCACTTATATTAAAATTAATTTCATCCACATATAGATATTGAATCTTGAAAAAATAAAACCGTATTTTTAATTATGTGGATATAATTTTGTAACTAGTCCCATTTTATTTTTTCATTATGAATTGTAATAGTGGTAAAAACATTTCACCGTGGAAAAGGGTAAATCAGGTAATTAAGGTTAAAAACTGATGTGATAAGGCCTTAAAATATATATTACAATTGATTTTACCTTATTTTATTAGTTTATTTTTTACATTTACAAAATATTGACTCAAATATTTCCACTTGGTGCCATTTTTATTTAATATTGATCATTATATTATTTTAAGTAAAGAAAAATACAAAATATCACTCTATTGACATTAAACTATGTTTTATGTTCACATAGGGATAAAAATAAATTTTGAAATAATATTAAAGGTTATTTTGTGAATAATAAAATTATTTTTATGATGGTAATTTATTTCTAATTTTTAGATATTATATAATTACCTTAAATGCTTACACAATCCCGATACAATAATTATTCAATTAATGGAAAAATAAAATAAATTATTTTAAAAATATTAAAAGTAATAAAATTTTGATGAATTATTGTTTTTTATGAATTTATAGATTAATATATCATATTATATATGTGTTATAAGATTATATTTTAATTCTGTCTTGGTTTTGATTTCATTAAAGTCAAATTAAATGAATAATGTCCAAAATGATAATAATTATATTTTATGATAAAAATATATTATAAAATTAATTAAAAATCATAAAAACAATGAAATAGGGAAAGAGAGTCTTTTATGTTTAATAATATCATATCTTGTCCATGTAGAAACCAAATTTTACTTTATAAGTAAAATTATAACCCTTTATGATTGAAATTTTCGTTACCACAATTAAGGTTTAAATAGGTTAAGTAAGGGGTTAAAAAAATAGGGTTTAAAATTCCACTAAAACCTAAAAAAATTGTTATTTGATGATATTTCAACTATATACTACCTCATCTTTAAATATATTCCCATTTTAATCATTTTTTGATAATTACTTCATAATATTTTAATCTTTTTTGTAATTCCAAGTGTGACATTTCCCTTCCTTATAAAAGGAAACCTCTTCCCTCTCTTATTTACACAACTTTTAGCAACATATATCAATCAATTACTAACCATTTATCTTATAAAAATAATTATCCATGTTTTAGATGTTTTGTTATTCCCAAAAGACCAACCGTATGTACCTTAAGAGGATATCTAAAGGAGTTCTTTCAAATAAGAGGTAACCACCTTAACCAGTGACTTTCATTTTTTACTTATTCCTTTACCTCCTATAAATAAGTGTTATTTATCATGAAAAAATAACTTCATTATCCTAAATATACTAATATTTATTATTATTATGAAACCACCTTTTCCACCCTCTTTTCCATCAAATAAAAAATTATTATGTCGCTCATGCATACGTGTTGACTACCATATCCATCAAGTGATATGATTTTTTTGTTTCCAATTTACAAGGATTGTGATAAGGGTGTTGAGTCAAAATTTACACATTCAAATTTTTATTTCCTTAGTTTTTAAAATAAAAAACACTTTATTACTTTCCGAAAAATATATTGTACTATCTTTATATATCCCATGTATTTTAGATTTTTTTTGGTTAAAAAAAACTTTTATTTCAAATGTATAAATGGTCATATTATAAAACAAATATAAACTTCTTATTCATAAATTCAATCTACCTGGTTGAAAATGTGTCTGGTCCATAGAAATGGATAATGTTCTTTCCATTGATTAGATTGGTGTTCTATCTTTTAGACTGAATAAAGTCATATCCATAAAAATAAAAATAGTTCTGATCTATTGTACTGATTATAGTTTAGTTCAATGGATTGACCAAAAATAGTATATTCCATATGACTATCCAAATTTTAAAATTAAAGTATTTATAATTAAATCTATCATATATAATTCTTTATAGTTTTTAAATTTTTTTAAGAAAAAAATATTGTATGGAAACATTTTGCTGAGCTATCAAGTAAAGAACATCTGAGGTCATTGAAAACAACTCTAAGATTCACTAAAATATAGTTATTATAGGGATTATAATAAATAAGAGTTCATTTGAGGAGCTAGGAGTTGATTCATTTGCAACTCAACACATCTGATATTTCTCTTTACCTGAACATGTCGTTATAACATTTTTTAATTACTTAAAGAGTTGTGTTCTAAGGATTCTAAGTGAGGAATTATAAAATTATTAGAATGTTTTTCTTTTTTATTCATCTCTCTGATCATGGTTTATATTAAGGGATTACTATGATAGGAAGATAATTGATTTTGATCCATTAGGTCAAGGGATTCCATGGAATGGAAGATAGAACTATTCCATTATGTTGAATCAAGGGATTCTAGGGTTTTAGAAGATGGATTAATTCTAATCATCTTATCAATGGATTTATTAGTAATAAAAGACATAACTTTACAGTTAGGTTTAAAACTATTGATATCTTATTTCATTATTTCGGACTTCATTAACTATTAAGGTTAAAGAGTATAATTACCTTTATTAATATTGTAATTAATTCTTAACTTGCTATAATATTTCATATTACCTAATTCTATAGTTTTTACATTTCTCTGTGAATTTATATTATAAATTTTCTTTTACTAATCATTTTAATAAATTGTTTTATCAAAATATCCATGAGACTGATAATAAAATTGTCTTATCATATTATTTCTAGATCTGATACCAACACTCTGATCATCATACAATTACTTAGTCTGATCTTTTTAACTAAATAGGTTTTGAGTTTTGTGTTAGTTTAATTTTCTTAAACTATAGTTCACCCCCTCTTATAGTCATCATAAACTATTACGATCCAATAATTGGAATCTGGGTAGGTTCATCTTATTTATTTTCGGAGTTTTTAATTTTTTTATCTACTGCAAGTTATTAAGTTTTTATAATCATCTTTTTTATAAATTGTGATTACACTAACTTGTGAAGTGCCCAAATCAGTGTGAATCACTGAGAGGGGGAGGGGGTGAATCAGTGATCCTTTAAAACTTTTTACTAATTGATTCTTAATCAATTAAACCTCTATGGCTTGTTAAGGCCTCGATCCACTCTTCTTATGTCTCTCAACCTTTCTCGGATAATGCAGTAATGAAAAGGCACAGGACACAAGGATTTACAAGGTTCGGCACCAAAGGCCTACGTCCTTGCCATGTTGGTTATACTCCCCAACATGGTTTCTCCATTATAATCTGTTAGTATTACAATGGTCGATACAGAGTCCCACTGTATCTCTCCTGAGTCCCACAGGAGGGTCTTTATACTGCGTCCCACAGTGTTACCAGAGTCCCACTGGCCTGCTCCAGAATCCCACTGAAGACTTCTTCTCCCTGAGTCCCACAGGGTCTTCTCCTGGCTCCTCGAGTCACACGAGTAGCTCTTCTTCACTTTAAGCTTCTTCAAGTATCCTCAACAGCATGGGATAAAGGCTGCTGGCCTAGCTCTGTACCTCTGATCACTTGTGATGATCAGGTCTTCTCGTCTTGCTCAGGCTTTATCACCTTCTTCTAAGGATGACCTGGCCTTCTCTCTTCAAGAAACTTCAACAACCTCTGAAAAGGTCTGTTGGTCTTGCTCAGCAACTTCTGATCACTTCTGTTGATCAGGGTATTCTCAATCTACTGAAAACTCAGACAACTGATATCACTAACTTCAGTCTGGCTTCAGTCTGACTTCACTTCAACATCATGCACTGAGTGCATGGCATCACAATATCTTCAAGATCTCCTGGTCTTGGACTCCTCAAATGAACACAGCCTGATTTATCTTTGTTCACGTGTGCACGTTCATGCATGCATGCACGCACTCCCCTCTTTCTTCTCTTGGTGCAATAAACCCACAAAGGGTGTAGTATCTTTAAGCACACACCAGCTTCTCACTTCTTCACACACTTTATTCAATTTGCTTACACACTTGAATGTGTGTTATACTTTGTGTGAGTCTTCTTCTTCTTCTAAGTGTGTCCACTCCTCTTAGAGCACACACATAGGTTCGGCCACTTCACTTTGTTGTTTTTCACACACAACTTTGTTCTTTGATTTGCACACACACAATGAGTGTGTATTTGGCCTTCACTATTTTTGCACACACACAAGCTATCCTCAGCCTTCTTTTCAAATGCACACACACACAAAGTGTGGTGGTCTTCACTCTTCAAGAATGCACACACAAATGCACTAAGGCCTCGGGTCTCCTTTGGTTGCACAAGGCTACGGCCTTTCCTTCCCTTCTTGCACACACACCCGAATATGTCCTTCTCCACTTATGCACACACACTGTCCCGTAGGGTTCCTTCACTTGACACACAAGCACAAAGGCTCGGCCTTCTCAATGGGGCAAGGTGGCGTGCAAGGGTATGCTTGAGTCGGCCTCTCCTCTACTCCATTGTCGCGCAGATGCACAAGGCACAAGAACCGTGCAAGCCCTTGGGTGCAAGGAAGCCGTGCAAGGCCTAGGGTGCAAGAGCACCACGTCGCGGGCGCGCAGGGTGTCAAGGACCTTGTCCACGCAAGCTCCTCCTGCCGCACAAGTTTGCGGGCAGTGAGGGCTCCTTCTGCCGCGTGAGTACGCGGGCAGGGACCTCCTTCAGAGCCTCGGATGGCTCTGGAACTTCAGCCGCGCAAGTGGGTTGCACGGGGCTTCAGCTTCGCGAGGCACAAAGTGCTCCGCGGGACTTCGGGTTTTCAATAAAACTTCAGCAAAACAAGCCTCAAGGGCTCGGGCTCTCTTTTTATAGGCAAAGGAATGCCTCAAAACATCCGCGTGTTAAATCTTGAATCACCGAAGATTTCGGATCTTCAAAATCTTTCCAATATTTATTTTTATCCTCGGTTCACGCGGGCTCCCCTTCTATATTTTTTTTCCTCCACGTGCATGCGACTTAGAACGCATGGACGGCTTCTTCTCTTCTATTCCATGCAAAACACGAACCCATGAAGCCTCGGAAACTTCGTTTGCCTCGGCCGAACTCCAAAATCCTCATTTGTTGCATGCAGAGTCATTTTAATGCATGATCGTGTTCGGTAGGTCAAGACGAGCTCAATGGAGCCTTCGGCTTCGGAAATGGTGGCCGGGAACTCAAAAACCATACTCGGATGGTGCCTGGTTCGTCGGCAGCTCGCGGGAGACTTCAGACGAGCTCGGGGTTGAAGGTGGTCTCGCAGCCGTTGGATCGGCGATTCAATTGATCTCGGACGGCCTGGATCAGATCATCTCGCCGCGGATCAGATGTGCGGCTCGGATCTGGCGTGCGATCAATCGTGCGGCCCGGATGCACTCCCGGGAATTTTTCCGCGTCCCACATCGAAACGGGGCGCGGTTTTGCCGCGGTTTATCACCCTCGCGCTGCCATCAGCTCAGCAATTGAACTTCTCCCCTCTCGGTGCCTCCCCGCGCCGAGTTCTCCCTGCGGGCGCGCTCTGCGCCCACTCTGCTCCCTGCGGGCGCACCACTGGCGCCCGCTATGCACACCCTTCGGGCGCGCTCTGCGCCCACACTGCGCAGGACCTGATCCCCTGCGTGGCCCCGTCTTACACACGACCGCGGCCTCTCGGGCTGGCCCCATGGGATCCCCTTGGGCGTGGTGACCTAGTCCCACATGTGCCTTGGGTTGAACCCTTAAGGCTGGCCCTTGGTGGCTAATTTTTTGCTTGAATACACTAAGTATACAAAGTACTTAAGTGTAAAATGCCAAATGCCACTTCTTCCTTCTTCATTTTTCTTCTTCATTAGAATTCCTCCATTCTTCTTGAGAAGTCAAACATTAATCTTCTTGATTAGAAACATCTCCTCAATTTATAATTCTTCTTCATCATCTCATTTTCTACTTAGGAGAGAATTCTCAAGGATCTTCATCAACCGAACTCCTGAATCAAATAACTTCTTCAATTATCTTTGTTGATCTAATCAGAGATAAAATTGGAACTTCTTCAAATTCACATGCACTAAGTGATAGTGCATGGACTTCATTAAACCACTTCATCCACTTAGAACTTGTGGATGGATCATCTTCATCTCCTCATGCATTGTCAATACAATGCATGGTCTTCAAACATTGTTGTGACATTGTATCCAGTTGATACAAGTTCTTTGAACTTAAAGATCAGCTCATCAATCGTCATATGTGATGATGCTCCATCATCATTCATTCTTCAAGTGTTGTAACTTAGTATCATCTTGATACAAGTATTGAAACATGAAGATCAGTTCTACAATCATCTGATATTCATAGAGAATGTTTCAACCATCATCTCCTACGTTACTTAGTGAATCTCCTAAGTGACATGCATCTTAGTACCATGGACATTCTCCTTCATCACCATCACCATCACAACCTTTGTCATTCACATATTGAACCTCCTTGACATCCATCCATTCATTCCTTGACAACAACATACCTCATTGACAACAAATGCAACACAATGCACTTCAATCTCCCCCTTTGTATTTGTTGTCAATACACTCCTTCAGCACATATGAATGGGTCAATATGTGTGCCAATATTTTCTCCCCCTTATTGGCAATCAAATGCAACGGTGTGGTGTGGTTCTCTTCGAAAATATCTCTTCCTCCCTTCGAATAGCATTTTCTTGAAAAGCACTAAGAGAGGGATGATGTCACATGTTCTTCTTTAGCAAAGAACCTTTAGTAAATCATCTCTAAGTCTACTTGGGTTAACCCGGTGTAGAAAACAAGAGTGATGTAACCAAGGAACTCAATGCTATCCAACATTCAATGTGCATGTGAGATCATGCTTCAGGGGTTTGAAATTTTCCAGATATAACAATGAATTTGCTAAATCCTGCACAACTTCACAAAACTCATTAGAAAGTTCAGTGCAAAGATAAAGCTTCCCCTTTCATCCATTTGACTTCAATCAATACTCCCCCTTAATTGTCATGATGAATACAATTAAGAAACAAGGGATGAAAGTATGATTGGAATACCTTCAGCGTTTCTCAAGATGGTATTAAATCTTAGAATACCATCTTCTCCAGATTGGCTCCCCCTCAAGGGGTGCACTCCATTCTGTCCAAACCACTCTCCAGATGAGAATGATCATCATCTTCAATTCCCTGCAATGTTAGGACATGTAAATACCATAAGTATAAGGGAATAAGATGGAACCTCCTTGGTTCATCAATGTGAACAACAAGGTTGAGAAGATTCTCTCAACCGAGATGTCCCATTTTCACCATTCTTCACACTTGCACATATGATCTTCTTTGATGTTTGTGCTGGTGTGGATCTCAACACATCTTCATGTGAAATATTCTTCTTCCCTTTTGCCTTAGCAATTGCCAGAACTTTATCTTCAGCTTTTTGTAGATCTTTGGCAAGTTGCAACTGATTTGGCCATATGACTAGTAAATCATTTGGAAGAGTGGCCTCAGTTTTTGAAGTTCCACATGGTTCCTTGGATGTTGCTAAGCTACCTCTCTTCGGAAACTTATTTTCAATCAATCCCTTCTTCTTCGGGATTGATTGTCTTTTGGAGTTCAGTCTGCTTCTATTTAGTTTCATGGCTTCTTTACAAAGGTCCATGATGTGTCCTTTCTTTCCACAGTAGAAGCATGTTCTCTTGGTGGTCCTTCTGGATGCATCACCCTTCTTGGATTTCAATTCCAAGGACTTCTCTTCATTATTCAAACTCTTCTTGGGAGAATCTTCCACTTTCTTCTGCTTGCTTCCCAAGGAATCTCTCTTAGCCAGGTTTAGTGATCTTCTCTTCATTCCAGCTTCAGATACATTCGGAGATTGATATGTATCAACTCTTTGACCACTTTTGCAACCATCCCAGATGTTGTCAAGTAATCCAAATCTATTTGCAGTAAACAGATGTCTCTGGACCTGTGGATGTTGCTTCCTTCCTTCTGGCTTGCTCCCCCTTGGCATGGGCTTCCTCTGTGCTTTATCATTCAGTGGATTGTACCAACAGTCCTTTACACAATGCCCATACTTGTTACAACACCAGCATTGTCCCACAAATCTTGACCTCTTCAGTCCTTCTGATTGTAGGGTACTTTTCTTGACCTATTGTGCTGTTTCAGGAGAACTTTCTTTCTTCACTGTCTTCATCCATACTTGTTTGGATTCATTATTCCATCCTGCACTTTTAGTAGAAACACTTTTAGAAGCATTGGTACAAGATGATATGGATGGTACCTTCTTTTTAGAAGATGTTTCCCTTTCATTAGAGGATGTCTTTCTTTTAGAATCATCCTTCTCAAAGCTCACTTGAGTAGCAACATTTCTTCTTTCAGCTGACTGGGAGGCTTCAGCTTTGGGTGATTGCAGATTTTTCAATATCACCTCTAGTTCGAAGCATTTCATATTGAGGGAGTTCTTCTCATCCTCAATAGTTCTTAGCCTTCCTTCCCATTTCTCTTCCAGCTGCTTTATCTGGTCTTCATGCACCCTTTTTATTTCAAGCAATGAATTGTCCAGCTCCTTCACCATTTTGACTTTGTCTTTGAGTTGAGCATCTCTGACATTCATTGACACTCTGTGCAATTTTTCCAGTGCATGGAAAACTTATTTGACCACAGTCTTAAAGAATTCTTTCTCAGAAAGGCTTCTTTGCAATTCTTCAATAGTGTCTTCATATCTTTCATTGCAAAGCGATACTGTTTCATCTTTAGCCTTCACCAGCTTTCTGAGAGTGTTGGTTATGCCAACCCTTTTAGCCAATTGATCTTCCATTGCATTGGCTTCTTCTTCTAGCTGTGATTTTTCTTCTTGAAGATCAAGGATGCCTGTAGCTATACACATTTCCACTTCCTTGGGGACTGTCTTCTGAAGATATTCGATTGCACTTTGAAGATCTTTCATTGTTCCAACTTCATCACAGCTAGGACAGGCTTTCTTCATCTTCTTGACCTGTTTCTTCTTTCTATTTTTCTGAGTCTTGGCAGATATCTCCATTTGAGGCTGGTCACTCATTTCCTCAAATCTGCACTTCATAAAGACTCCTTTGGATCTTTTAGAGGGAACCTCACTCTGATACCAATTGAAGTGCCCAGATCAGTGTGAATCACTGAGAGGGGGAGGGGGTGAATCAGTGATCCTTTAAAACTTTTTACTAATTGATTCTTAATCAATTAAACCTCTATGGCTTGTTAAGGCCTCGATCCACTCTTCTTATGTCTCTCAACATTTCCCGGATAATGCAGTAATGAAAAGGCACAGGACACAAGGATTTACAAGGTTCGGCACCAAAGGCCTACGTCCTTGCCATGTTGGTTATACGCCCCAACATGGTTTCTCCATTATAATCTGTTAGTATTACAATGGTCGATACAGAGTCCCACTGTATCTCTCCTGAGTCCCACAGGAGGGTCTTTATACTGCGTCCCACAGTGTTACCAGAGTCCCACTGGCCTGCTCCAGAATCCCACTGAAGACTTATTCTCCCTGAGTCCCACAGGGTCTTCTCCTGGCTCCTCGAGTCACACGAGTAGCTCTTCTTCACTTTAAGCTTCTTCAAGTATCCTCAACAGCCTGGGATAAAGGCTTCTGGCCTTGCTCTGTACCTCTGATCACTTGTGATGATCAGGTCTTCTCGTCTTGCTCAGGCTTTATCACCTTCTTCTAAGGATGACCTGGCCTTCTCTCTTCAAGAAACTTCAACAACCTCTGAAAAGGTCTGTTGGTATTGCTCAGCAACTTCTGATCACTTCTGTTGATCAGGGTCTTCTCAATCTACTGAAAACTCAGACAACTGATATCACTAACTTTAGTCTGGCTTCAGTCTGACTTCACTTCAACATCATGCACTGAGTGCATGGCATCACAATATCTTCAAGATCTCCTGGTCTTGGACTCCTCAAATGCACACAGCCTGATTTATCTTTGTTCACGTGTGCACATGCATGAATGCATGCATGCACTCCCCTCTTTCTTCTCTTGGTGCAATAAACCCACAAAGGGTGTAGTATCTTTAAGCACACACCAGCTTCTCACTTCTTCACACACTTTATTCAATTTGCTTACACACTTGAATGTGTGTTATACTTCGTGTGAGTCTTCTTATTCTTCTAAGTGTGTCCACTCCTCTTAGAGCACACACATAGGTTCGGCCACTTCACTTTGTTGTTTTGCACACACAACTTTGTTCTTTGATTTGCACACACACAATGAGTGTGTATTTGGCCTTCACTATTTTTTCACACACACAAGCTATCCTCGGCCTTCTTTTCAAATGCACACACACACAAAGTGTGGTGGTCTTCACTCTTCAAGAATGCACACACAAATGCACTAAGGCCTCAGGTCTCCTTTGGTTGCACAAGGCTACGACCTTTTCTTCCCTTCTTGCACACACACCCGAATATGTCCTTCCCCACTTATGCACACACACTGTCCCATAGGGTTCCTTCACTTGACACAAAAGCACAAAGGCTCGGCCTTCTCAATGGGGCAAGGTGGCGCGCAAGGGTATGCTTGAGTCGGCCTCTCCTCTACTCCATTGTCACGCAGATGGACAAGGCACAAGAACCGTGCAAGCCCTTGGGTGCAAGGCAGCCGTGCAAGGCCTAGGGTGCAAGAGCACCACGTCGCGGGCGCGCAGGGTGTCAAGGACCTTGGCCACGCAAGCTCCTCCTGCCGCGCAAGTTTGCGGGCAGTGAGGGCTCCTTCTGCCGTGCGAGTACGCGGGCAGGGACCTCCTTCAGAGCCTCGGATGGCTCTGGAACTTCAGCCGCGCAAGTGGGTTGCGCGGGGCTTCAGCTTCGCAAGGCACAAAGTGCTCCGCGGGACTTCGGGTTTTCAATAAAACTTCAGCAAAACAAGCCTCAAGGGCTCGGGCTCTCTTTTTATAGGCAAAGGAATGCCTCAAAACATCGGCGTGTTAAATCTTCAATCACCGAAGATTTCGGATCTTCAAAATCTTTCCAATCTTTATTTTTATCCTCGGTTCACGCGGGCTCCCCTTCTATATTTTTTTCTCCTCCACGTGCATGCGACTTAGAACGCATGCACGACTTCTTCTCTTCTATTCCATGCAAAACACGAACCCATGAAGCCTCGGCAACTTCGTTTGCCTCGGCCGAACTCCAAAATACACATTTGTTGCATGCAGAGTCATTTTAATGCATGATCGTGTTCGGTAGGTCAAGACGAGCTCAATGGAGCCTTCGGCTTCGGAAATGGTGGCCGGGAACTCAAAAACCATGCTCGGATGGCGCCTGGTTCGTCGGCAGCTCGCGGGAGACTTCGGATGAGCTCGGGGTTAAAGGCGGTCTCGCAGCCGTTGGATCGGGGATTCAATTGATCTCGGACGGCCTGGATCAGATCATCTCACCGCGGATCAGATGTGCGGCTCGGATCTGGCGCGCGATCAATCGTGCGGCCAGGATGCTCTCCCGGGAATTTTTCCGCATCCCACATCGAAACGGGGCGCAGTTTTACCACGGTTTATCACCCTCGCGCTGCCATCAGCTCAGCAATTGAACTTCTCCCCTCTCGGTGCCGCCCCGCGCCGAGTTCTCCCTGCGGGCGCGCTCTGCGCCCACTCTGCTCCCTGCGGGCGCGCCACTGGCGCCCACTATGCACACCCTTCGGGCGCGCTCTGCGCCCACGCTGCGCAGGACCTGATCCCCTGCATTGCCCCGGCTTACACACGGCCGCGGCCTCTCGGGCTGGCCCCATGGGATCCCCTTGGGCGTGGTGACCTAGTCCCACATGTGCCTTGGGTTGAACCCTTAAGGCTGGCCCTTGGTGGCTAATTTTTTGCTTGAATACACTAAGTATACAAAGTACTTAAGTGTAAAATGCCAAATGCCACTTCTTCCTTCTTCATTTTTCTTCTTCATTAGAATTCCTCCATTCTTCTTGAGAAGTCAAACATTAATCTTCTTGATTAGAAACATCTCCTCAATTTATAATTCTTCTTCATCATCTCATTTTCTACTTAGGAGAGAATTCTCAAGGATCTTCATCAACCGAACTCCTGAATCAAATAACTTCTTCAATTCTCTTTGTTGATCTAATCAGAGATCAAATTGGAACTTCTTCAAATTCACATGCACTAAGTGATAGTGCATGGACTTTATTAAACCACTTCATCCACTTAGAACTTGTGGATGGATCATCTTCATCTCCTCTTGCATTGTCAATACAATGCATGGTCTTCAAACATTGTTGTGACATTGTATCCAGTTGATACAAGTTCTTTGAACTTAAAGATCAGCTCATCAATCGTCATATGTGATGATGCTCCATCATCATTCATTCTTCAAGTGTTGTAACTTAGTATCATCTTGATACAAGTATTGAAACATGAAGATCAGTTCTACAATCGTCTGATATTCATAGAGAATGTTTCAACCATCATCTCCTATGTTACTTAGTGAATCTCTTAAGTGACATGCATCTTAGTACCATGGCCATTCTCCTTCATCACCATCACCATCACAACCTTTGTCATTCACATATTGAACCTCCTTGACATCCATCCATTCATTCCTTGACAATAACATACCTCATTGACAACAAATGCAACACAATTCACTTCAACTTGTTTTGTAGAAAAGGCATTCTATTTTCTATAAGATTTCATTCTTGAATATTGGTAGTCTTGAGAACTTGAATCCTAGTAGACCACTTTTTTTAGTTTAATTATTATGAATACCATAGAGATAGAATTATATTTGTTTTGTAAATAAAAGATTTGATAAATTTTTGATGTTAATAGGAGACTATAAATTTATAGATAAATAAGTTAAAATTTTTATTAGTCAGTAAAAATAAGAATATCAGTTGAATTATAGAGTAAAGAATACTCTTTTATGTTCTATGGATAGAAATATCTATTTTCATATATCTTTATGTGATGAAGAAAATAATATTTGGATGAATTTATATGTAACACATTTTAGAACTTCTAAATTTATTGAGACTTGAAGAGATATGTTAAGAACTGATTATTAAATATTTTTTATTTTCTTTCTAGATATTTAGTTACTAAGATTCACCAATGTTTTATGCACACTATTAATAGTTTTCATTCACTTGGTGAGAAATACCTTATGGATGTAATATTAATAGAGAAAATTATGGTAATTATTCCTAGTGAATGGGAATCGAAAAGGATTAATTTGGATGATATACTATGGTTTACTAATCTTACACTTTATGATCTTATCATAATCCTTATGCAATATGAGGGAATATTGAAAAGGGATATTAAGAAAAAGAAAAAGAAAATTGAGGGGTTGATTTTGAAACTAATTTAAATGTTCCTTATAAGGATTAATCTAATAATTATGTTATGAAATATTATAAAAATAAGAAAGTTGTTTTTGAATCAGATAGTAGTTCATTAGAAAAATCCAGAAATGAGTTGGTTAATATTGCTAGAATGATGAAAAAAATACAGGAAATAAATAATTTTAGTAAAAATACAAGAAAAATCATAAGGATAAGGTTGAAAAAAATGAATCTAAATAAGTGATATGTTAAAATTGTAATAAAACTAGACATATCATACCATAGTTTTCTAATATTGAAATAATGGATAAGAAAGAAAAAATTCTGATTGAAATACCCTAAAGTACTATAAGTATAAGAAAAAAAGAAAAGTCTGAAATCATCATATACTTGGATTTCAAGTGGTGGATATAGTTTTTATGAGAATTCAACAGACAATGATATTTTTGGATAGACATATATTTTTTATATGTAGAAATACTGAAGGTTTAAAAATGTCTCATGGAAAAAGGTAACTACTATTGAATCTCTAACCAATCATACTTTAAAGCATAACTACCCCGATAGTAATGATGAAAATGATTCTACATATTCTGAAAAATAATAATAATCATTTGATGAAAATAATACTTTAACATTTTTTTAAAAGGAAAGGCCAGTCAGAGGTAGAAACCCCTGACCATTTATTAAATATAAAGAAAAATTACAACAGACAAGAAAGATGATGAGTGCGTGCCGCTTACCCACAGTCAAATGATAAAGATAGCAAGAGAAGAAGCTAAAAATCACAGTAATCGTGCCCCTAAATGCCACCATTATAAGTATCTTATTCCGCAATGGCTGATTCCCACTCAGAGCTTGGGTCATAATGCTTCAGAAGTTTGAAATACTGCTTTCGAATCCTCACATGTTCTAGCGAGGGCCTCTCCTTGCAAAGTTTTTTAGGAGCAACATCCCCCCTTTCCCTCTTGGAAGAAGACCTAGCGCTCATCGGCTTCGGTAGACTAGAATAGTCCTTCCTCGACCGTCTCTTTGGTGGAGCAGTCAAAACTCCTTCACTCTCATACACCTTAGTCCTCCCACCTTGAACTATATCACCATAGGATGGTCTAGCAGCCCCACTATTATTCTCTTTATCACTACCAGAAACGTATCCCCACTTGTCACTGATAAGGGCAGAGCTATAACGCCTGCATCCAACACTTTCTCCCAACAACACAACTTTTGTAGCCGGCAAAGTCCCACCTCCCAACAGCTGGGGATTCCGATTTATATCTATCAGTGCTAAGTTTGGAGAGCACGCCACACTCACATGACCATGATGAGATTCCTTACCCACTACATCCTCCTCATAAACTGCCTCCTGGACATTTGAAATAGCCTGCGTGCTGCCTCCCTCAATCACATGAGGACTAAGGTCTGCCAGATGCTCAAGCCCCTCAAACCTGTTATAGATAGGAACATTCACATGCACCTCCATACCCATGGTATGAGTGTCAACCCCTACTGCACCTTCTTCACAAGGCATATTGACCGAGGGATCCACAGAACTGGTATCCAACTTCAAAGAGTAGGGACCCGCAACATCTTCCAAATATGGTATATTCCCAATACCAAGATCACATTTTAGACGATCAAAAACTTGAATTACAAGAGGATTTACTGGAAATCACACCTCATTAATTGGAACCGGAGGCACACATACCTCATTGGGATTAGAATTCCCTACTTCAAGCACTGCACACCAAATGGGAACAACCGCCACATGACTTCCATGCTCATAAGAGACGCCAAGCACCCTAGATGATACACCCCTATTCTGCTTCTTTGTGAGAATGTCTTGGCCCCCATTTGCATTCCCTCGCATAGCCAGATTCTCCTCAGTATTAACCTTCAACACCATATGCACCCCGACAGAGTCATCACAACCACTGGCTCTCGTCCTCCCCATCACTTGTGTGGTTCCATTCACCCTTCTGCTATGACTAACCAATCCCAGATGACCCAAATAGTTTCAAGAAACACAATAATTCATCCACGATTCAAACAGAATATCCTACTTCCAACGAAATTCTCTCCCATCCGTGACCCATACCCAGTTCACCGGTGGCCGGGCAATATCAACCTCAACACAAATTCGCGGAAAAATTGGGTGACACACAGCTTCCGTTCGGAAATCAGAACACATGTATCTTCCTATCATATTTACAGTAGCATGGAGAATGGAGGGGTTTTGAAAGAAAAGAGGTAGGATAGGAAGGCTTACCCATATCACAGTTGTCGAAGGATCCCGCCGCATATGAAAGTCGAAGCTCCAACAAAATAAGTTGAAGGTTGAACCATTGCATCTTCGGGAAGCCCTGGACCAAGCATAAATTAGGTCCTCTTCAGACGCAAAGTGGATCATGATGTGCCTCCGGTCATGTAGACCAAAGACCGCACGCTCCTGTAGCTCCCAGGATTCAGATAGAAACCACTCAAACTCGTGAATCGAGGGACGGTGAGGATGAAAGCGAGCCACCGGCGTGAGCTTGCAGAGGTCCGAGGCACCATTGAACTCCGATGGGAAGAGAATGAGTTGCGGAGATTCCTGGAAGAGTTCTGTAACCTTCGGATAAAGAGATATCCTTGGGAACGATGGAAGAGGAGTCAGAATTGAATATGGCACGATGGATTTCCCCTTCTATGACAAAGGAGGATGTGAGACTCCCCCTCCAATCGGGAGGGGGGAGAAAGGCCTCGATGCATTAGGGGTAGGGCATCGCCAAAGAGAGAAGCGAGAGCGCCATCGATCCTCCTTCTTTAACATGTTTTTAATAGGTTTCTATATTTTCTAGGTTTTCTGAAAATGAGAATTGAAATATTGCTAAAAAACTTGAAGTTTCTCAATATAAGATTGTGAAAGAAAATTAAAAAATTTACACCTTAACTATTGAAATATATCATATTTCTAAATAACATGATAAATATAATTTTGAAAAATATAATCTCTATAAAGATCTTTAGAAATATTATTTTAAGAAAACTATATTAAAAAATGATATTGTAAAACTTAGTTTGAATACTTCTACTAATAAGGATAAAAAATTTGTTGTAAAACTAAATTCTTAAATTTATAGTTTGAAGAACTTCTGTCAAAGTTAACCACTAGAAAAGAACATTTTTGAAAAAATGTACAAAAAATTAGAACTCATATAGATATATCTCAAATGGGTTTTAAAAATAGAAAACCTATTTTTAGTAATAACTATCTTTTTCCAAAAAGTGTTCCATTTTACAATAATTTTTTAAGTGGTGCGCATTTTAAGAACATATGTTCTTTTAATAAATATTAATATCGTAGTTTTCATGAAGTTTAATTTTAAAAATAGTTTACATCTTCTCAACTTAATAAAGTAGAAAAATTGTGGATACCTAAAAATTTACTTTCTAATAATACCAAACATAAGAAGTTTTTCCCTCCAAAACACTAATGTATTTAATTTAAAAATAAATAAAGAATATACCATCAAATAAAATTTACATGGGTAGTGGTTTGTCTAGACATATGATAGGAAACAAAGACTTATTCAATAATATTATAAATATTAAAGGTGGTAAAGTCACTTTTGGATATAATGATCAAGGAGAAATTATCGGTATAGGTAACATTGTTCTTCTTGTCAAAGATTTAATTTCAAATGTATTATTTATTGTAGGAATTAATAACAACGTTATTAGAATAATTCAATTATGTGATTAGGTATATCTTGTGAACTTTAGTAATGAGAAATGTATTGTTCATTGTTCTATAGATGAATTTATTATTTTTGTTAATCGGTATTAGAATGTCTACACATTAAACTTATAAGACCTTAAGAGACAAGATCTAGCTTGTCCTAGTGAAATGGAAGATTAGTCTTGGTTATGTAATATAAGGCTGGGAAACTATAATCTTAGAAATTTATAAAAAAATTCTAACAAATGACTAGTTAATGATCTATTAAAACATAGGTTTTATTCTTCAAAAGTTTGTGAACCTTGTCAATTTGGTAAGAAATATAAGTTAAGTTTTAAATCTATTAATGAAGCCTAAACTTATGATTCTTTATATTTAGATTACATGGAATAGTTTGTTCCTACAAATATTGGGAGTATCAGGAAAAAATATTGTGTATATATTTTAATTGATGATAACACTAGATATACTTGGGTCTATTTTCTTTAAAAGAAATTGTAAGCAAATAGTAGTTTTAATAAATTTGTAGCCAGATTTAAAAATGAGAAAAACCAATCCTTGATAAATATTAATAGTGATCATGTGAAGAATTTGTAAATTCATATTTTGAAACTTTTTATAGTAACAAAGGTATTATATATAACTTTTTGGAACCTAGAACACCAAAAAAATGGTGTAGTCAAAAGGGGAAATATAATCCTTTAATAAATTACTAGAACCATGCTGAACGAATACTCAACCACTAAATTTTTTTGGGTTTAAGAAGTTAGTACTACCTAATATAATATAAATCATGTTTTAATAAGACCTTTTATTAATAAAAATATTTATTATTTTTGGATTGGAAGGAAACAAAAACTTTCTTACTTCAAATTTTTTGGATGGAAAGTATTCATAATGAATAATAAATAAAATTTACATAAATTTTCTCTAAAATCAAAATAAGGAATATTTTCTGGTTATTATATAGGTAGTAAGTCATATAGAGTTTTTCATAAAAATACAAGTACTATTGATGGAATAGTTCATGGTAAGATTTATGAACTAGATCATTTTGATTTCAAACAACCACATCCCAAATATTCATATGTTACTTCTAAAAATGATTTTTAACATATGTTTTAAAGTTCTTATCATGAGAGAAAACTAAAGAATATATTTATGAAGTTATACCTCAAGAATAATTTCATCATATTATTGAATAACACAGTTCTTTGAATCCATGAAATCATTTGTTTCTTAGGAATCATCCTAGTGATAAAATCATTGGCGAGTTAGATCAACTAGTTAGAACTAGATGTTCTTTGAGAGATGAAATTGAAAATCTTGAATTTTTATCTCAAATTGAATATAATAATCCTCATGAGTTATTAGGTGATGAGGATTGTATAAGGGAAATGAAATATGAATTCAATGAATTAAAAAGAAATCATGTTTGGAGTTTGGTTGAATGACCAAAAGACACTTCAATAATTGGAGTAAAATGGGGTTTTTGGAACAAACGTGATGAAAATGTTATAATAGTTAGAAATAAATATATAATTATTGCTAAGTGATATAATCAATAATAAAGAATATAATATGAAGAAACTTATACTCAAGTAACTATACTGAAATCTATTTATATACTTCTAGCATATGTAGAATCCTTAAATTTCCAACTATTTCAAATGGATTTCAAGTTTTCATTTATTAACAGAAAAGTTCAAGAAGATGTTTATGAAAAAATCCCCTTGTTTAGAAAATAAAAAACATATAGAACATGTTTATTAAATTAAATAATGTAGTTTGAAAACTTAAACAATCCCCTAGAGCCCGATATGATATTTTAACGAGATTTTTGTTACAAATTTTTTTGTTAAGGGATCTATAGATCCAACTATTTTTATAAAATAAGTTAATAAAATTATTATCATGATAAAATATTTGTTTATGAAATTATATTTGGATCAAATAAAAATCCTTTAATGGGTTACTTTATAGATCTTATGAATTCTAAGTTTGGAATGAGTATGATGGGTGAGTTAACATACTTTCAAGGTTTTTTAATCTCAAAAAACTAAAAGGAACCTATATATCTCATCATAAGTATATAAAACATCTTATTATGAAATTATGTTATGAAAATAGTGAAATTATTACTAATCCTATTTAAACCTCAAATACCTTATATATTGATGAATACATGAAACCAATTGATCGAAATATCATTAAAATAATTGTTAGAAGTTTACTTTACTTAATATCTAATGATTTGGATTTGATGTTTTTAATATTCTTATGTGTTAGATATCAAGAAAATCCAAAAGCCTCTCATATTAAAGCTGTGAAATTATTATTTTTATTATCTTAAGGGAACTATGAAATTATGATTATTTTTTTCTTCTATAAATTATTTTGATTTAATAATATTTCTAGATACTGACTTTGGTGAATGAAGAGTGGATAGGAAAATTACTTCTGGAACATTTCCATTATTAGTAAAAGCTTTAGTTTCTAGGTCTAGTAAGAAACAACATAAAGTTTCACTTTCCATAGCTAAAACTGAATATGTGGTGTCTAGAAGATGTTATGATCTTGTGTTGTGGATGAAACACACACTCACTGACTATGGAATTAGATTTAGTAAAACTAAAATATTTTGTTATAGTACAAGTGTCCTTAATTTAATTAAAAACCCAACAAATCACTCATGAGTAAAGAACATAGATATAACACACCATTTCCTTCAGGATCACACCAAAAAATGAGATATAATTTAATAATTCATCAAAAAGAAAGAACAACTTATAGATATTTTTACCAAAACCATTAGTTTTAATATATTTTAATATATTAAACTTAATCTAGGAATGATCAATAAAAAATGATTATTCATATCTACTTAATTTTTAACAATATCTTTACATTAATGAACTCCTTCTCAAAGGGGGAGTATATATGTTTTGTTTTTTAAAAAAAAATTGTTTTCTAAAAACACTTGTTTTTTAAAAAACTTTTTGTATTATAATTTTTTTTCTAGAAAAACTATAGTTTCTAAACTTTTTAGTCTCATAAATATTTTAGTTTTCGGAATCAAAATTTTTAGTTAAGGGTTCCTAAATCCTTTTTTTTTCAGAATCAAAATTTATTTCAAAAACTTTTTAGATAATAATTATTTTATAAACATTATCAGAATCAATTTATATTACCAAAAACATGATTAATAGGTTACCCATACAAAAATTACATTTATACTCTTAAAGGTACTCTTCTAATATTTTAGTTTCTGTAATTATCCATCACTTTGATTTTTTATGTTGTTTAACATATTCTTTATGTAAAATTTTAATTTTTTTAAATGTTTAATGTATATATAATTGGACAATACAGTTGTCTGGTGAGTAACTATATTAAAAAACATTAATATTTAAAAATATATTTATAAAATAATTCAAGTATTTAATCTCAATAATCTCATAAATTTTTAGATTTCTATATGTTTTGTAGGATTTTTAGAATTCAAAGTGTCAGCCCCATGGCTATATATAGGTGGTGGTTCACCCTGTCCCAAATTAATCATTATGTTTTCTCTATCAACCCTCAGTACCCATTTTATTATTCAATATGTTTTTTTAGTATTTGTCCGATCAAAATATTCAATCCGAGTTCTGGCATCAGATTCATTCCGATGGCTTCAGTAGAAGAATTTTCTAAGAGAGAAGTTGTAATAGAAATATTAACTGGGAATGCCTGGTATGAAAAGTATGATTATATTTTGAAAAATCATATTACTTTCCATGGTTGGGAGGAAGTTTATTTTGAAAAATTTGTATTTTGAAAAATATTATCCAAAAATTCTAATAGTATTTTATTCATTAATGGAATTTAATATATTAGAGGATAAGGAATGAATTTTTTCTTATTATTTTTGGTGATTTTTTTTGCTAACATGTCAACAAGTTTCTGATTTTTTAAGTACCTTTTTAAGTAGAGGCGTACCTTACATCCCACAAGCTTTCATAAAATCATAGGGGTTTTGATAAGTAAAAAAGAAGAAGCCTATTTTTTTTTACTTTTTATGAAAAGGTTCAAAACATTTCTCATATAACTCTAGATAATTGATTTGTAACCTTATGGATGCAAGGTTACATAATACTAAGAAACGGAGACAAGGATACCTTGAAAGTCATTGGCATATTAATTTTATACATTCCTGTTTATATGAGTCAAATGAATTTGGTTAGGTATATTTTTATCTCTATCGAATATATTTAAATGGAATTAGTGAAGTATAGAATACCGATGTTCTCTTGTAACCTTAACATGATGTTAGGAACTCTGTGGAGGTTTTACAAATCAATAATCAAACATATGCTATAATATAGAAGGTTTCTCTCATTGGACGAGAAATTATGGCAATGATGCAACCTTTTTTCATTCTAAGTCAAAAAAATTGTAGACAAAGTGAGCACGACTGCATTTGATACTAATATATTCAAGGTTAAAGATTTAGTGAAAGAAAATAAGAAGAATTAATCTTACCCTCTAAAATTTAAAAAGAAAAAAATTAATTCTATATGAATATTTTAATATGATTATGGCTTATAAAGTCCAAAAGAATCTAGGAGACCCTTTATTTGGACTAGATAAAACTAATGCTTTAGCTTTAAAGATTCGAACAACTGATGAATTGAAAGAGGCTGATAAGAAGAAAGAAAGAAAATATTTTCTGAGGAAAGAATGATGGAAAGGTTATTGAATAGAGTTAAAAGATCATTGGAATATCAATCGATTTCAGTATCTGCATTATCAATAGTAAAACTAGTTCTAGGATCCAAAAGAATTCCTAATTATGGTTTAGAATTAATTAAAACATTGTTAGCTACATCAATTGACAGATTGGTTTTAGACAATGTAAAAGTAAAATAAAATGTATTTGACTCTCAATATGATACCCATGTTGAAAAATCATATCAAGAATCACTACCAAAATCATTTGAGAATCAAGTAAAGAAGATGAAACACAAATCACTTCATAAAGCTGGAAAAGGAGTATTAATAATTGAAAGGTAACTAGAGAAATAATTATAAGATGAAGAATAAGAAGAAAAAGAAGAAAAAGAAAATTAAAAAGAATAATAAGAATAATAAGAATAATATGGTGAAGAAGAAGAAGAAGAATATTAATAAGAAGAATAATAATAATAAATAGAAGAAGATGGTGAATTAGAATAAATTTCATCATAATCATCTTCTGTATCTACTTCAATATCAAATGAGTTTGATAAGAACCGTGTTCTTGATTTATAGTTGAATGTTCAAAAAATTAAGAAGTTTAAGATCATAATTCACATACAAATGTATCAAATAAGGTTGGAAATTATCAATAAGTTTATGTTGAAAAGGTTATAGAAGATAAAAGATTTGAAGTAAAATAAAAGTTAGATATCGGACCATCCAGACCACATACTTCAGGGGCATCAAGAGAGTCATCAGAATCATCGACCATAGAATCTCAAAAGAGTATTGATTATATCTATCATACTCTAAAATAGATAACTAATTACATGACATATCTTCCTAAAATTGAATCAAGGTGTAAGAAAATTATAAATAGTTTGAATGAGAATTCAGAATCCTTGAATTTGTTAATAGAGTTAGTAATTCTGAATGAATTCAATATAAAATTTGTCAAAGATAAATAAAAGAAAAATAAATAAAGAATCATCCATATAGGTATGTGTTCGATTCAATTTGATAGTGACTTAAAGGATCGTGGTGATTAAATTATGTAACTGAATAAATTTATTTTTGATATTGATGATTTTTTTTGAAATTTTATCTTCTGATGTTTCAGATTGATTAAAATTTGTTCTGAAATTTAGAGATATCACTTATAATTTGAATGAGTAAATCAATGATTTAAAAGATGTTACTTAAAAACTAAAAGAGTAGAGTATCAAGTATAGATATTTTGAATATGATTTTATCATTATGAATGAAGAAAATAATAAAATAAGTGTTCTTGAAGATTAAGTTTCAATTCTAATGGTTTATATTTAGTGACAATAAGTAATGTAAGAGAATATTATAAATCTTGAATCTTTGGTTTCTAAAACTGAGAAGGATCATGACGATTTAAATAAGTTAAAGGAAATTTTAAAAAAGATGTATAATAAATAATTGTCATTTTTTATATCTAAACTCTTTATGTATTTTGGA
The DNA here is from genome assembly GCA_963277665.1 of Viscum album. Taxonomy (NCBI): domain Eukaryota; kingdom Viridiplantae; phylum Streptophyta; class Magnoliopsida; order Santalales; family Viscaceae; genus Viscum; species Viscum album. Next base: position 599,495,964 of record OY728155.1, on the reverse strand, counting down.
TGTTTTTCAGACATTTTTAATTAAAATTAGTTTGAATGACTTATTATAAAAAAATAACCTATGTATAAATTATTCTAATTCTTTTTGGATGAATGTTATTTCTTTAATATCTTATAGGAATATTTAATTCAAACATAATTCACTCTGGTTATGTTTTTCTATCATTTCAGGATATTATAATTTCACTATTCCTTTTTGTAAATCACAATTGGGGGGGGGTGAGTTTTTTTAATAAGTAAAGGAATAGTATTAATGGGAGAATTTATATAAAGGGGGAGAATTATTTTTTGATTGGAAAACTATCTAAGGATGATTTTTTATTTAGGGGGAGAATCTGAAGTAATAATACTTTCAATCGGATCACAAATGATGTACAAAATGAATTTATTAACTTAGGAGAAGTTAAAATATGACAATGGAAGAAATTTATTATGAATAGTTCTTTGAAGATCATTAACATAAAAAGGGTTTTAAGTTTCTCAAAGTTAATAAGGTTTCCATTTTAAGTGATGTGTTTTGTTCTTTCCAAATAGTGGGAGATTTTTTAGTCAAAAATTATACTTTCAACTTTTCCTTTCCTTAGTTTTGAAAATTAAAAACTCATAAAACTTTATTAAAACTCTATTTTAATAAATTTATCTATCCCAAGTGTTTAAGATTTTTTTAAAGGTCCTTTTATACTAAACATAGAAATAATTTTGATATAAAACAAATATAGACTTTTTATTCTTCAATCTGATCTATCCAAATGATAATGAATATAGTCCATCGAACAGACTAATGTTTTACATCTGTTAGATTGGTGTTTGTATTTAAGATTGATTTAATTAATATTCATCGAATTGACAATAATTTTGATCCATTAGACTGACTATAGTTCAATTCATTAGATTGACCAATAATAGTATAGTCCATCAAAATTTACAAAGTTTATTATCAAATTATTTATAATTATACCTATAAAATGGAATTAATTATAGCATTATAATGGTTCTAAGAAAAATTAAATCATATGGAAATGTTTTGAAGAGTTTTCAAGTAATGAACCTATGAGGTCATTGTAACCTACTCCGAGATTCAAGTAAATATAGTGGCTATAGGAATGACTATAAATTTAAGTGCATTTGAGGAGTTAGGAGCTGATGAATTTTCAACTCAACACGTTTGGGAATTTTATATGCCTAAAAATATCATTATAATGATTTGTAATTTCTTAGAGAGTTGTGTTCTATGGATTTTGAGTGAGTAATTGTAATTTTTTAGAATTTTTTCCTTTTGTATTCATTTTTTCCGATTATGGTTTAGATTGAGTGATTTTGGGGATAAGACGATAGGTTATTCTAATCCATTCGATAAAGGTCTTCTAGGGATAGTAATATGGATCTATTCCAATATTTCAGATCAAGGTATTATAGGGTTTTAGAAGATGAAGTTATTCCAGTCATTATATTTAGGGCTTTCTTGGTATGTAAAGACATTCCTTGACTATTAGGTTTAAAACCGTGAATATATTAAGTTAGGATTTATAACTTCCTTAAATATTAAGTTTAGAGAATATAATTATCTTTATAAATATTTAAATTTGTTCTTACTTTGTTATAATATTTCATATTTCTTATTTCCATAGGTATTACATTCTGATGTTCATTTTTGTTAGAAAGTTTTTTTTACTAATATTTCTAATAAATTTTATTATCATACTATCTGTGAGACCAATAATAAAAATATTATTGGATGATTTCTAGATTTGATACAAACACTCTAATCATCAGAAGATTACTGAGTTTGATATTTTTAACAAAATAGGTTTTCTATTTTGTGTTAGTTTATATTTTTATACTACAACTCACCCCCTCCCTCTTGTGGACATCGTAAAATCTTATGATAAAAAAAGGATAGATTTAATAAATATATATGATGTATATGATATAGTAATGACTCTATAATGTGAATTATTATTTATCTTTCTTTCATTCCATCTATTGAAAAGTGGAAACAACGTTCAAACGTACATACGACCTACCGTCTGCATAAACAATGTAATTCATTTTTATATCTCAATATTTTAGGGATTTATATAAATATATAAATATATATAATGAATTTATAGGATATTTATATCATGATGAAATTTTTTTAGATAATAGAATAATGATAAAAGTGTAAGGAGTGCAATTATTGAACCAAAACATACATGAAAAACGAAGCAATTAATTTCTAGAACAGTGATTTTAAAAATGTTTTGTTAATAAAAAAGTGATAAACGGTTATATGTAAATCATATAGGATATTATATTTAGGATTATAGTTCTATAATAGATTTATAATAAATATATATTTATTATATACTTGGTTTAGACACTGGCAAAGGAAGTCGAACCTGAGGTAAGGGTTTATTTCACAATCTCATCATTATTTGAGATTATTTGTATTTAAGTTTTCAATAGGGATATTATTTGATATTTATATATTAAACCCAATATATTTTATTATAATATTTTTATTTATATAAAGTATAATCTTTTTTTTTTCATTTTCCTCTCTTTAAGTACTCATCATACCAAGATTTTAAGGAACACTGACCTTGTATTTTCTACATGGTCGGGAATATTTCTCTTCTATTTCCATATTTTCTTCAATATATCTAAAATAATTTTTTTTAAGATTATCAAATGATTTTATAAAACATTGTTAACCATGATTTACTTTTTCAAAAAAAAAGGAATATTCATGCTATTTTCCAAATGAGGTACGTTTTGACCTTTTTACAAAAGTGTGAAAGCAATGTTTCTATTTAACTTATACAGAATGAATGAAATTTCCCAACATCATGAATCCTCATTGATTTAAAGCTTCATTTTCGATTTTACAACATTATTTGCAATTAAAATTTATTCCTTAATATTTGGTAAATTTTTTGATATTAAATATGTGATTTCAAAGTGAAAAAGGGTATTTTCCTCAATAAAATTTCCAGTGATCTCTTTAATGTGTTTTAATTTATAATAATATAATTTGTTGAATATTATGCTTTAATGAGGTTATAATCTAATGATACCATCCACCGTATTTATCTGGGTGGTTTATGATAAGTTTGACTGGGGGAAGTATTGATATTTCTTATGGTAGATCGTTTGATACAAACAATTATTTAAAGGCATATTTATTATGTTATATTTTTTATTCATTTGATGAATGAATTGGAATTAATAAGTGATGAGTAGGGATCATAATTACATATCCCCTCAATGCATCGGTGGGTCTCATGAGACAAACTATATTGTGTATTTGGCTGCGGCATTACGTATTTATATAAGATATCTTGGCATAAGGCATCAATGGTATGTTTCTGATGTTAGTTAGTATGCATTCTTTCATTACAAAATCAGATATTGACTTCCAAGTGATTATTTGATTATTTATGATATTTATGAATAATTTTCAAGCTCATGTGATTATTTATATGGCATTATTTTACTATCATTTATTTCAGCCATATTAATCATGTATTATTAGCTTCTATTGTACGCATACCCTTACCGAGTATCTGAAATCAACCCTTTCTTATGTTTCCTTTCCCCGGGATGTTTGGAAGTGTATTATGATTTATATACATATATATGCATGAGGAAATAACAGTGTTCTCAAAGAAAATAATATGTCGTATTTTATGTTTTTAAATATGATGTGAGATTCAATTATGTATCTAGTTTTCCAAGACTACTATACTATTTGGTCTTTTGGGATGTGGTCTCCTGTTTATAGTACAAAAGTAATAAAGTAACTGTCGACTATGGGATAATAGGTTCGAGGTATTTAAACATACACATAAAATATAAATGCATATTCTCATACATGCATGTACACATACACACATATACATATAGTTATATACATGTACATACACATAGTACATAAACATACACATACATACATGTAGATACATACATACATATGCATCCACATACATACACATATACCTACACATATACATACACAGACACAGATATACATACACGTATGTGCATACATGTATATTCATATACATACATACATACATACATACATACATACATACATACATACATACATACATACATACATACATACATACATACATACATACATACATACATACATACATACATGCATATACATACACATGAACATTCATACACATACATAAATAAATACTCGTTCACATACACATACAAATACATATACGCATACACAACACATACATCCAAACACATACACATAATTTTACACATACACATACACAACACGTGCATACACATACAACACAAACAACACATATACACACACATATATATGCATATATACACATGCATATCAATACATACACATACATACACAAATATAGACATATATACACATACATACACACACGTACTTACATACACATAAATCCACATTCATTCACATAGATATAAATATATGTATATATTTTAAATTATTTAATGAATTTAAATATATAAATCAAAATATGAACTATATTTGATGTATTTATAAATGTATTTAGATATTTATGTACATAGTTCATATCCCTATATTTTAATAAATATATATATAGACACAAGTGTGTGTGTAATTTTAATTATATATATAATTATAAATAAGTAGAAAAGAATAAATTAAAGTATATTTTTTTATATCATTCATATTTAAGAATATTATATATATATATAAATATATATTTATATTTATTTACATATAATATAAATATAAATATATAAATATCTATATATTAATTTATATATTTATATGATTGTTTAAATAAAATTTTTATATATTAAATTTACATATACATTTTTAATGCATTTAAATATATTAATAAACATTTTTATTGATTAATATAAATTTGAAAATTTTGTATATATACAATTTTGAAAAGAATATTGATAATAATTTTTTAATAAAGTATATCTATATAAATCATATTTATATAAATATATGTACTTACTGATATATAAATTTTATATATTTATATATTTATATATATACAGACTAGGGGGTTGACACACTCAGGTTTGATTCCAGTGTAGCGTTTGTTTCTCAGTTATTTCATACTCTATGGTGGAAGATGTAATATCTTATATTATATATTTTATAATATACCTATATATATTGTATTTTTATAAATATATATACTTTTTATAACATGTAGGGGAAACATCCCCTTTTTTGATGAAAGAACCTCTCTTTTAAATAAGGTTTACAGGTAACCCTAACATGACCTGAAGGCCTAGTGGATCAAAGGCCCCTTATAATATGATGACTCGAAGGCCCTGTAACCCAAAGTCCCAAGATGAGCATCCAAACATTGTATTGTGTTTAAAGATATATAAATATGTATATATAAATTAAATTATTCATGATGCTTTTATAAATAATTTTTTAGAATTGTTAAAGGTCACCCTTTATCTATACTAACTAGGGAGATGCCAAAGGGTAATATTTTTCAGTGCTAAAAAAATCACTGATTAAATGTAACCATTTAATAGTGCATTTTCTACCATTGATAATGGTGTCCTTTATTGGTGCATTTTTTAGCACCAATAAAAGGCTCACCTTTACCAATATTCTTTTTTAGAATAGAATAATCATGAATCTATAGCAGTGCATAAAAATAATCTCTTAGTTTTCATTATGCCTAACTATCCCACAAATTATTTGTTGGGATCAATGTTATCTTCTAATAAACCCATCAGAAAATATTCATTGGAACTTACAGAATGTGGAAACAACGTTCTGATAATGATCCCATGCTACAGTGTATGGAACTTAGAAGACAACACACCCAAACCACTACATCACAACACAAAACCTCCTGGATGAACATAGACAAGATTCTTATAGGAAACTAAAAGAAATAAATGAAAAAAGAACAGTAGAAGATTTAACATGGTTTAGAATTGCATTCTATTCCACAAGGGGTATATTAAACCTCATTTATTTAAGTAAACTGAATATGATTAAAATCGCAAAAGAGTGCTATTTTTCACTAGTGACCATACTATTTTTAGTAGGACCCCAAAAATGTTTCTAATAGTTTTTTCCATCCAATATTTGTAAGATCAAGTCCACTTGACCTAATATCCATTGATAAACCCTTTGTTTGGTCAATGTCTCCCACCACCTCAAATCCTGCATTAGGTAAATAATGTTATCTAAATATAATTTCCGGAAGATGAATCTTATGCTTTTGTTCTTTACTATAAAAAACACTACATATAAACCGAGAAATCAAGGGTAACTTTTGACTGCACCTTCCAACTATATCATTTGATTTTATCATCTAGAAGTGTCATGAAATAGAATCATTTGGCCAACATCATCCAGTAAGAACTATCTAACTATACATAGACCTAAAACCCAGTCCTTGGTCATTGTCACTCCACCATCACCATCCAAACTATTGGATATTATGTGTTTGAAGTTTCTCTATCTAGTAGAATAAGTCTTTTGTATGGAAAATGTTTTTCACACTCAATCATAATAATCTTCTATTTAAGAGTCATATTCCAAAATTCATTACCCAGTAATTTGTTGTCTTCTACAAGATTCCTTCTCCTCTTGATTTTTCTATTTCGACTATCATTCTTCCCCAAATATGTTTCTGATTATCCCATCCCAAATTAAGTACAACACCCCCACAACACATCTTGAATTATGACCTTTTCAACATGTTTGATGGGTTTCGAGTCCCTTTTATCTTCTAGATACCCATCACTCTATCCTCTAAAAACTTCTTAGTGAAGTGATATTTCAGATGAATGTCCTTTTTCCTTTTATGAAACATCATATTTTTGGATAAATTAAATGAAATTTATGGATCACAAAAGAGAATCATATCATATTTGTTCTTTTTAATATCTTTCACTATCCCCTTCATCCAGATAATCTATTCTATCAGTGTGACATACTCAAATTCTATTATCGGGAGTGAAACCAACTATTTAAGTATTGATAACCAGATAGCCATTGTTCCTCCAAAAGTGAATGCATATCTATTCATTCTTTTTTGAGTGTCTCTATCTCCACCAAAGTTAGTGTTAGTAAATATATGCAATGACTAGTCTATTCTTAAGCATAGTGATATGCATATGGAAAACTTTAAGTATCATATAATCCACTTCACAACAACCCAATGTTCACATTTATGATTATACATTAATATGTTGACAAATCCCACTAATTTCACAATGTATGGATCAATACAAACCATGAAATACATCCAGATTATAAAAACTAATGCATATGGAACATTCTCTATGTACTCAACCTCATCTTCTATCCATGGTGAATTCTATTTACTTAATATAAAGTGATCATCCAAGGATTTGGATCGTATTTTCACCTCATTTTTTTTAATCACTCCACTACCTTTTGGATGTAATCTAGCTAACTTAGTTATAGAGTGTTGGCCCATAGAAGACTGTTGGCCACCCTCTCTAGTATTAATGGTTTTAATAATCACAAATCATGAGAAATCCTTTTAATCATGTCTAATCATTTCAGTCATGGATATTTAAGTTTCAATATGTCTAATTATTATTATTTATTATCACATATAATTTTAACACATTCTGATAATATTTATGTTGTAAGACAGTCCAAGAAGAAATATTTTTTAAGTACGACAGACTGACACTGACAGTTCAACTGAGTTACTGACAATGCAAAATGACTCACTGATACATGACTCACCAACAGTGAAAACGACACACCAATAGACTGACTATCTCACCGATAGTTCAAATGAGTCACTGATAGTTCAACTATCCAATCGATACAATTACCTACCACCGCAAGGACCTATCAACATAAAGATCTACCGATGCATAGTGCTATCGACCCATGGTGCTACTGACACATGGTGCTACTGATGCATGGTGATACCGATGCATGGTGATACTGATGCATGGTGCTACTGAAGCATGGTGATACTGATGAAAGGACTCATTGAGAGTTAAAATGAGTCACTGATGCAATGAGTCACCGATGCATGGAAAGACCGACAGAATGACACACCGATTGAATGATTAACTGACAAAAGGAGATATCGACAAAAGACTCACTGATAGATTGTTTTAAATTCTTTTTATTTAATATTCCTTCAAATAGTCATATTTTGCGTGTTTTTATGTGACTGATTAATTTAATTTTTTTTATGACATCTTAAATGATGATGTCAGAAGTACGAGGTTCAAAATCTACCTTAAAGCATGCACATTGTCGGGCTACAAGAATATATATACACAGAATAGTGCATGAAAGAGAAACATACAAAAATGGGATACATGTATACCCATCAACAAACCCAAAGAAGCAATATACATAAAGAAAGAACATGTGAGGAACACTTCATTACTACTTACTATGAACTAGATAACTCTTGTTCATCAAAGTTACAACATCTCTTCAACATCCAACTGAACCTAAGGATAAGAACATATCATCCTCCTAGAAGACAGAACACAATGCTCCATGACACTCTATTTTAGTGTCTTCTTCTAGAAGAGAACTCCAGCTTCATATGTGATACATCAAAGAGTCCAGATCTGAACTGCATCACAAACAGAGCCATCCAAACCCTATTTAATATTTATTTCTCTGTTGTGTGTCTTCTTATTACCCTTTCGAGTAGTGTGTGCATCTCTCTATAAAATAGAAACTATCTCCATCATTGAATAAGAGGATACTAGATATCCTCACACAATTATCTTTTTACACCTGTTTATCCCATGAAAAACTGTGGTTGAGGTCATGTGTGACCTGGCTGTTTTTGTTCCCACATAGAACTGTGGTAGAGTTCTTATAACCTAGACAGTTTGTATACTTTTGTGTAAACCCCTATCCAAGGTCTGGATCAAAAAAAATTATCTATATAGATTTCTTAGTGGTATGTGTTCACCAAGTGGAGAGGACTAAGTCTCAACTTGAGACTGAACCTATTGTTTCACATCTGTTGTGTTTTCAAATTTAGATTTCTCTATTTTTTACTTGTATTTTAGAAAACCGAATTTCACTTTGATAGTTGGTCTTGGATAATGTTTATAACTATTTTGGATTATTAGATTGGTTTCAAAAGTTTTATCAATATCACATATTGTTACAATAGAGAAATAACCAATCTTCTGAGAAAATTAGTTGAACAGTCAGACTATTTTAAATTCACCAATTTGATTAAATTGCATGTTAAGTTTTAAATTGGGGAGATCTTTCAAATAGTATTTTTAACATAAATTTTCACAGGATCTCAATTCACCCTCTCCCCTCTTCAGTGTCCAACTCTGACCAACATTTGTTATCAGAGAAAGTTTTTTTAAACTACTATTTTCAAAAGCCTCAAAGAATCTTCAAATCATTTCTACACTAATTTAGTTGTCTTTTAAAGATCTCAAAATTTTTGTTACTTCTAAATTTTTATCTCTTTAAAAATATTTTCATTATTATGGATAATAGATTAGAAGGTGCTGCTACAAATAGACCTCCCTACATTAATGGAACAAAATATTCCCAGTGGAATCTTAAGATGAAAATGAATTTTGAGAGTATGGTATTTGATATTTTGTTAGTTTTAGAGGAAAAATATGAAATACCAAAGACTTATAGACCAACTGAAAATTATTTTTTTATTATATCATAAACCCCTTTTAAGGATGAAGGGGAACCAAACATGACTTCATGGAAATAAAACATTAAACTATTCCCCAAAGGGTCAAAATCCATAAAACCAAATAAAAACAACAAGGTAAACCCCTCCCCAACATAAAACAATCAGTACAGCTTCCACCTTATCATCGCTACTCAGCTAGCTGTCCTGTGCAGTGATGCATGGGCCTGGTACCGATGGCAAAGGCCATACCCTATCAAACGTCCGATTCCAAAAAGCCATGATCTGATGAAAAATCAACTCTAAACCTCATCTGGAACAACCCTGAAGCAGAAATGGAAGCATAGACCCTTGTACCTCTGACCGCACAGTAGAAACACACCCAAGCAGAATCAATCAGAATCAAAGATTTGCACATCAGATTCACCGCAAGAACACCATCCGAGAAGAAACATCTTTCAACACCATTCAAAAAATCATGAACATCACCAAAAACGAAACCTGTAATAAACTCAAGGAAGACAGCAAGGACCTCCCTCCTCCAAGATATTCCAGATCCATCACCGACCACACCAGAAGCACACCAGAGACGTCTCCACATCACGCCTCTTCGAGCCGAGAAGCAGAGCAATGCTGGGACGCAATGTTTCTGAGACTGAGAAGCCATCCACACCGAACCAAGACAAAACGTTGAAGCCTAGCCAAGAAAATATCGAAAGCGAGAAGCCGAGTCCAGCTGATCTAAGACATAATCCAAGAAACAACAATCCTTGCATGCATCGAGGACCCAGAATCAACGCTGTGCCACATCGCAGCCACACGAATCGCACTGACGCCATGCTGTGCCATCTCCGGGAAGATCCAGAGGGCCAATTTCGAGACCAGATTGCACCGGAGGAGGTAGGGAGATAGGCCAAGGAGGAAACCCTAGCCATCACGAGGAGAGCGAGATTTCGCTCAAAGGCCAGGCCGTCTCGCACCCCACAAATACTTCTTATAATAACAATTTCAATGATATGAATTTTCTTTTTTGTGCACTAGGAGATGAAGAATTTAATATAATATCTGATTGTACATCTACCTATGATATTTTCAACACATTAGTTATTTCACATGAAGGAAATTTTAATAATAAAGAAATGAGACTTAACACTTATACTATTACGTATGATAATTTTAAGATGAAGCTTGATGATCATATTTATAACATGTACCTCAGGTTTAATGAAATTTTGAACACCATGATATATCTGGGAAGAGCAATTACAAACAAGGATAAAATCATGAGAATACATAGATGCTTACCAGATAGATAGAGAGGGACATTTGTATCAATAAGATAATCCTGTAACCTCAACACTCTGCCAGTGAAGGATCTGATAATAAAGTGGATGATGTATGAGGAATAAATAAAAGTAAACAAATAATAAGATGATGAACTGAAAAGAGAATTTGTTTCTTCCAAATCTATTGTATCCAAGTAGAAGGACAAATATCAAGATGAAACTGAAAGTTCAAGGGATGAAAAATCATCAACAGACAATGATGAATAGATGGATCAAATAGCCAAAAGGTTTAATAAATTTTAGAAGAAGAATAAATTATTCATAAATACAAACTACAATGGTAAGTCTGATCATAAGGGCCATTGGAAAATGGATTTTAAAATAAGTGACACTTCAAATGAAATTGTCAATTATGAGTGAAAAAGAAATGGGCATGTAAAGGCTGACTGTACGAATCTAAAACACAAGAATAAGTATGATGATAAGGACCTAAAGTATAAAAAACTCCATGGAGTCATCTTGGAGTGCTTCTGAGGACAGCTCAAGTGACTCAGAATCCTATCATGATAAAATGACTAATAAGTAAAATATGTGTTTTATGAAAAAACATCTAAGGTAACACAAACCTCTCTTGAACATAATGCTTACTATTTGGGATATGGAAGTAATTCTGAAAACATTACAAATGTGGAAATGTTTGAATATTGAAAAATGCTATAGGACACTTGTAATGACCTAAAATATAAATAAAAATATTTAAATAAATAACATATTTTTACTACCACTGTTAAATATGAACTTTCTATAGAAAAGGAGAAAAATGCTCAATTGATTAAGGAAAAAAATGAGCTTCAATTATCAAATGATCAATTAAAAAGGAATTTTTAATGATTTAACAATGGTAAAGAAATAATAGTTCAAATTATTGGTAAATAAGTAGCTCTTAAATATACTACTGGAATAGGATACCAACTAGGAAAGAGGAATATAACTAAAACTCATTTTGTATCAAAATATGAAAAATCAGTTTTATGCCGAGTTCTGGAAAATATTCTACAAGGTCCATCCATGAAACACATTCTACTGTTTCAAGTTTTTCTGGACCAAATAGAGTCTATTTTGAAAATAATTTACATGCTTCTTATAGGAAACCCATGAAGAAAATGTGGGATACCAAATCTCTTATTAATAATGTTATTGGACCCAAACAAATCTGGGTACCAAAATCTTTTCTTTTCTGATATGTTTTTGTAGGAAATTAGTATGAAGATATCCTAGAAAATCTTATGGTATTTGGACAATGGATGTTCAAGACAAATGATTGGAGATTACTCAGGCTTCAAGAACTTGATAAAGATAGATGGTGGTCATGTCACTCTTGGTGATAATGCAAAAGGAAAAATCATTGGTATTTGCTGGATTGGTAACTCTAACTCAGTTTTAATTTCTAAAGTACTTTTTATGGATTAAAACACAACCTAATTAGTATCTTTCAGTTATGTGATGATGGTTTTAATGTTAAATTTTAAAATCCTGTATTCAATTTTCTTAATTCTAAAAATGAGTTAGTAGTTTCTGATTTTAGAAATTAAAATTCTTATGTTGTTAACTTAAATTGTATGATTTCTCAAAATGTTTCATGTTTTAATGCCTTTCATAAAGAATATTGGCTCTGGAATGGGAGATTAGCATTGAAATATAAACTCACTTAGAAATATTACTAGAAAAGGCTTAGTAAAGGATCTACCTAAACTTGAGTTTCCAAATGGCAAAGTCTGTAATCCTTTTCAAAAGGGTAAACAACAAAAAATATCTGTCAAACCAAAGAAATAATTTCAAATTCTCAACCTCTTAAGTTGGTTCACATGGATCTATTTGGACCTTCTAAAGTTTCAAGTCTAAGTGGGAAGAACTATGTTTATGTTCTTGTAGATGATTACTATAGATATAGTTGGACCTTATTCTTGGGTCACAAAAGTTAATCTTTCTCTCATTTTACCAAGTATGTTAGGACTATAGAAAGCCTTAATGGTCTTAGAATTAAAACCCTAAGAAGTGACCATGGTCGTGAGTTTGAGAACAAAGAGTTTTAATATTTTTACTCACAAAATAGCTATAGTCATATCTTCTCTGCTCTTAGGAAACCCCCAGAAAATAGAGTTGTAGAAAGAAGAAATATAACCCTATAACAAATTTCTAAAACCATGATTAGTGAGTAGGACCTACATATATACTTTTGGGAAGAATTTGTCAATACAACATGTTATATAATCAATAGGGTCTTGATTAGACCTATCCTTAAGAGAAATCCATATGGGTTATGGAATAATATAAAACCAAAGGTTAACTACTTCAAAGATTTTGGTTACAAAGTCTATATTTTTAACACTAATAATAATCTGGACAAATTTTCCTTTAAGAGTGATGATGGAATTTTCCTAGGTTATTCAATTTCTAGTAAATCCTATAGAGTCTTCAATAAAAGAACAAAATATATGGATGAATATATACATGTCAAGTTTGATTACATAAATCCACACGATCCCAAAACTTCTCTATAAAATCTTGAGGATAATATATCAAATATGGACATCAATACTGAATATTTTGACCATCCTATTAAAGAATATATCAAAACTTCTAGTTTAAGAAATTATCTATATTCTAGTCCTAATGAACCTGAACATGTGGAAGAACCTTAAATCTTTATCCCTTCTTTTTCTAGACCTGTTAGAACTCTCAAAAACCTTCCTTTAGATTCTATAGTTGGATATTTAGACAAATAAACTCAGACTAAAGCTTCTCTCATAAATCCAGTTGAACATTAAGCTTTCTTGTCACAACTTGAACCTAAGAACATCAATGATGCTAGCAATGATGAGTTTTTTTTGATTTCTATACAAGAAGAGTTAAATCATTTTGAAAGAAACAAATTTTGGAAACTTGTTGATAGACCCAAAGACACCTTGATTATAGGCAATAAATGAGTGTTTAGGAATAAAGTATATGAAGTTAGTAAAATAGTTAGAAACAAAGATATATTGGTTGTACTAGGTTATAGTCAAGAAGAAGGGATTGACTATGAGGAAACCTATGCACCAGTAGCTAGACATGAGGCTAATAAAATCATTCTTTCATATGAAGAAAATCTAGCTTTCTAAAATTACCAAATGGATGTCAAAATTGCATTCTTAAATTTCTAAAAAATTGAGGATGTTTTTTTGAACAACCCCATGGTTTTAAAAATACCCTCTTTCAAAATCACGTTTTTAAATTAACTAAATAATTATATGGTTTAAAGAAAGCTCTAAGAGCTTGGTATGATAGACTCAGTAGTTGTCTTATTTCTAAAGGTTTTAAAAAGTTATTTCTGATCCTACCTTTTTAATAAAACTAGTTTCAAAATATGGTTTACTTATTCAAATTTGTATAGATGATATTATTTTTGGATCTTCTAAAAATTATTTATGTGTTTATTTTTCAAAGATGATGCCAAGTGAATTTGAAATGAGTTTAATGGGTGAAATTAAATTCTTCCTTGGATTTAAAATATTTCAAAATAAAGAAGGTATTTTTTTGAATCAAAGTAAACATACTAAGGATGTTTAAAAAAATTTCTTTGAAAGCACTAAGAGCAGTGACACTCCAATGAGTACCACTTGTATGTTAGACCTTGATGAAGATGGTAAATCTGTTGATCAAACCACATATAGAGGAATGATTGGTAGTTTACACTACTTAACTGCTAGCAGGCTAGATATTATGTTTAGTGTGTTTATGTGTGCATGTTTTTAATAAAATATGAAATAATATCATTTGAATTCTTTCAAAAGGGTTTTTAAATACCTCAAATATACAACTAATTTAGGATTTCTATATCCTAGAGGGCAACCTTTTGATTTGGTGAGTTATTCAGATGTTGAATTTGGTGCCTATAATTTAGACAAAAAGAGAACCTATGGAACATGTCACTTTTTGGGCAAGTAGCTAGTTTCATTGTGTAGTATGAAAAAAACTATGTTGCATTATATACTGCCAAATATGAATACATAGCTTATGGTTGTTGTTGTGCCCAAATTTTGTGGATGAAACACACATTACTGGACTATAGATATAAATTAAGACATGTCCCTATAAATTATGATAACACAAGTTCTATTAATATTTCTAATAATCCTATTTCACATTCAAGGAAAAAACACATTGATGTAATACATCACTTTTTGAGAGACCATTATCAAAAAGGTGATATAACTTTAGATTTAATTGGAACTGAACACCATCTTGATAACATATTCAATAATCCATTGAACACTGAAAGAATGAACTAAATCAGCCATGAGTTAGTAATGATCAATATATAGGACCTTATGTTTCTATTCCTTTGATAATTTTATGTGAATTTGCCGTACTGAAACTTGCAAAGTCAAATAGATAGTGTCATGTTGACACTGAAATTATGAAGCTGACAATGTCATGCCAACACCGATGAATTTTTCATGCTGACACAGTTGTCATGTCAAAAATGAAAACTTTTTCATGCTGACACAGTTTTCATGTCAACACAGACACTATTTCATGTCGACATAGTTGTCATGCTGACACTGATGCCTTGTCAAGCTGACACTGTTAATATAATACCTCGAGATTTTATGGGAAAGATTATTTTTATTTTCATTGATGTATTGGGTTGTATGATACACCAATATTAGCTTGTTCTATATGAAACATCATATTAGATTTCATTATATGCAACACTATTCTTGGTTTTCATTACACACAAGAGCGGCCTTCCTCGATGGATTGTGTTGTACGCCATACTGAGTTTCACTAAACAACGATATATTATTAAAATCATATTTTGGGATATAAAATAGAAGTTATAAATAGTATTAACCAAATTTTGAATTTTATATACCATTAATATTAATCTTATATATTATTTATACATGATATAAGAACAAGTTCATTTTTTCAGATAATAGAAGTATTTTTCAAAAAATGCAGTTTTTCCACCTTTTGATGGCGCACCCATTTTAAATCTTTTTTTTAACACTTTAATATATTCTATTTTAAAAAAATAAAATTCTTCTTTAGAATAGGGACATAAAAAGTTACTTTTGTTAAATTTTTGGTATTTTTCTGATAAAATTAATGTTTTAATGAACAGTGAAAAATACTGCATTTTAATTCAAAACTTCATTTTCATCAGATTTATTTATATATTTTGATTATATTTATAATTGGTTTTAAAATGAAATTGGATTATTTTTTTATCATTTAATCCAATTTTGGTCATTTTAAGTGATTTCCCACTGAAATTGGACATAAACACATGTCAATCGTTTGATAGTTATTACTTATTAAAAACCCGCTTTATGGTTTTGACAACGAGAATTAATTTTAAATTAATTACTTCAACTTCTATGTTTTTAATTTGGGAAAATTTATTAAATATTTTGAATCATAATTTAAATATTGTGTGAATAGGTACCATTTATTTTTGGATATTATGAATAGTAACTTCAGTAATTGTTTTTATTTACCATGGTTAAAGGGTAAATCTGGTAAATAAGGGTAAAAAATAATAATTTACTAATATAAAAATACCGTAAAACGTGTCCTAATAAAATTGAATAATATATTTATAACCATGGGCGTCCTTGGGTAGATTTTGGGATCCCATGGATCCACATGGATGTGAAAATGACATTTTATAATAATTAATTTAAAGTAAAGTGAAATATAACTTAAACATGTATATTTTACTAAAACAATTTATATATAGGGTTATATAAATGATAACTTTTACAATAAATTTTTATTATAAATACAAAATTATTTACTACATCATGGTATTTTATTTATAATTTTTATACATTAAATTAATAAATTTAATTATGACACAATGATGATGCAGTGATTGATTCATTAATAATGGATTCAAATAAATGATAATATAAATATTAAAATAAATTTAATTTGATTATTTTGATTCCATTAAATAATTTTATGGATTATATTGAAATATTATATTTGAGTTAACTCCTTTTTTTGAGGTAATTAGGTTTTTATAAATTTGTAAAAAAGTCATGTATGAATAGTGTCCAAAATTGACATAATTCATAACCAAAAATATAAAATATTTTATCAAATGATAATAAATTTATAAAAATATAATATTCAACCAAATGGTTAATAAAAGTCAAAATATTCCATAAATTACTTTATTTGGATCTTTTGACATTATATGTTAATTAATTTAACCCACAATGTTTAAATAACATGATATCACTATAAGATTAAAAATGGTAAAATATGGGTTAAAAAAAATATAAGGTTACAAATATATTAAAAACTTGTATAAAAAATATTGGATGATGGGTATTTGAACAAAAATAATCTTATATTTGCATTAAATAATTTTGGACCATTTTTATTCAAAATTGAATTTACAATAAATTAATATTTTAAGACTTTCCTAAAGTGCCCCTCCTCCCTCCTACAAAAGGCCAGCACCGCTACCCAAATAACTCACACCTCTAAATCACCTTGTATCATCCAAATTCAGACCAAATAAGCTCCCATCATCCCTAATCTCCTCTTAGAATCCATACCTTAGGTAGAAGAAAATTCAATAAATCCTTTTGGCTCAAATAAAAAGAAGTTACCCGATTTAGAGGTAACCTCTTCTCTCAAGTTCTTTTCTTTTATTTTCCTTATTTACTCCCTATGATATTTTTATTCATTAATTACATAGAAACACCAATATCCTCAAAATACTATGATTTTTTTATGAGATGTATTTGAACTACACTCACACACACATCCATCTAATGGATACGAACATAGTCTTTCGGTGTACGGAGAACTACTGCCTCACGAAACGATTATTGTTTAATTTTCTCCTACCACTTATAATGGTGGCCATTATGATGAAACTTTATTTATAAATTATATATATTATATTTATATTGTCTTTATTCTTCTGTATTTGTTATTTACATCATACCTTTATGCTTTCCATAATATGTAAATACGATAATTTAATTTGAGGCAGTGCGGACTATCACCCCCTCAAAGTGATATGACTAATTCAGTCCATACATTGAATGTATAAAAGATGGAATTAATTAACTTATATATCATATATAACATAGATATTGTACTGTAATTATAATATACCTATGTATCATTTATTTTTCATTACATTAATATAGAAAAGAAATGAAAGTATCATTTATGTGTACGTACAGCCTACCATCTCCATGAACAATATATTCCATTCTGGAAGTAATTAAATCATTATATAAGTAAAAATATCAAGAATAACAAGTCTAAAAAAATATGATAAATAAAATGATTATTACCCAAAACTTTTTTCTAACATGGAATTGATAAATGAACAAGTAATATAGAGTAATAATAGAATCATATATGATGTCATAAATATTATTATGGTTCTTTAAATAGTTTAAAATATGTTTAAACCCACTATATAAGAGTTTTGGACACATATGAAGGATATTGGACCAAAGGTAAGGGGTAATTTTACAATATCATTATTATCTGAGATTGTTTTTCATAAGTATTTATTGGTTATATTTATCATCCACATATATGTTTACTAAATATATAATATTATTTTCTATCCATCTAATTTTTTAATGTCAATTTTATCCATTGGTTAATTTTTAGTAAACGGTATGGAAGGAATATTTCTTTCATTTTATATATGAGGTACTTTTTGACTTTTCCAAAAAGAGTACGAGAAGAAAGTTTTTTAAATCATACAACATGAAAGGATTTTTACGCTTTCATAATGCATTATTTCCATGAAACTTATATCAAGTTTATTTTCAATTAATTTTTTTTCTTTTAAAATTTCACCCCATTTTGAGAAAAGAAATGCTTTTTGAAGAAAGTATATTTTCATTAGGAATTAAGTTAAAGTGTTTTATAAAAATTATTTTCCATCTAAGATGACATAGGGTTATGTTTCTATCCCTATTATTAATTTTATTCAATTTAAATTTTGATGGAATTATTTTTATGAAACCCATTTATCTTATATGTATTATGTTATGATGAAATGATGTTTAAGAATCCATTTTTATCGTGGGTTATTCTATGATGAATGATTTATGTATTTTTGGGACATGTAAGAATGATTTATTATGAGATGGGTGGGACCTATATCACCCACCAATGCATTGGGTAAAGATTTATATTTAATGAGATAGACAAGACTAGAACGACAAATAAATTTGGTTCAGTAATACATGGCTGTAACAACAAGTAATCATGGTTTAGTAATGGACTTTTTCCACTATAATTGTATTGGTAGAAATTATTTGGCTACTATGGAAATAATATTATGTACTTATTAGTTTTCCAAAATTACATGTTTTATTCCAAGTCTATTCTGTTAGGGTTAATGTTCCTATATGATCTATGCCTTACGTACTGCCAAGATTTATTTCACGACTCAATATTTTGAAGTTTAATCTTTATTTCCATGTTTTTAATTTCAATTGTTTATGGTTTTTTTGTATTCTCCACATTTACCCTTACTGATCATTTGAGATCACCCTTACTTCCAAGATTTATTTCATGACTCAATATTGTTTTCTTTCACCAAGTTAGAAGGTTAAGTTCCCAGTTTCCAAATTAAATTAACTAATATGGTCTCCTAGAATATATTTGTGTATTGTATTCAGTATTCCACAAAAAAATTAATGTTCATGTATATCAATCTTGGTTCATTAGAGTTGGTATTAGAGAGAAAGTTTAGTTAACCTTTGGAAACTAGGATGCAAAAACTTTAGTGAGATCTCTAGAGATATTTCAAAGGTATGTCTAGGGATGTCCCTAAGGTTAAGTATAACTATAGATTATATTCCTAGAATTATTATAATTATCATGAATAACATAGGATTGAACCTAACTTGTTATAGATTTAAACTACCCCCTTGATTAAGTTGTTATCCTAGTACGATTTCTTCCTATCATGATATTATATTTGGGTTTTAGACGATGGATGGAACCTGAAGGAACTGTGTTAATGATCAATGCACTAGGAAATTAAATGATTATCCTATTGAACATCCAAATTTTATGGGATTTGGAATGAAAAATCATACTGCTATACTTACACAAGCTATGAATCATTCTAGACTTCCAAATGAGGTGAGAAGGGGACAACATTCAATTGAGTCCTTCATGATGAAACTTCCACCTTCTTTAAGTGGCTCTTATAATCCACTTATTTCTGAATATTGGATTAGTGCCATTGAAAAGATATTTTCTATCCTTTGCTGTTCAGAACATGGAAAAGAAATTTTGGCTGTCAATTGTTTATAAGGTGAAGAAGACCAATGGTGAACTGTAATTAAGAATTCAAGGCAGCAAGATGATATTGAATCCATGGAATGGGATGAGTTCAGAAACTTATTTTTCAATAATTAATTCCCCCATATTCTTTGAAAAAATATGTAAAAGGTGTTCCTTGAGCTTAAGAAAAAGGATGATGAATATACTGGTACATACAAGGAGAATTTTACAAGACTTTCAAGGTATGCTTCTAGCTTTATCATCTGACCTGAAAGTAAAGTTGATCGATTCTTTAGTGGCTTAAAACCAGGTATTATAAGTGAATAATCAATAGGAGACTTCAGTAGCTACGAAGAGATTGTGCATTGTCCTATCAAGGTTGAACTGGAAGATAGTTTTACATATCCATATCATGGTTTTGAAACAAAACAAAAGATAGAGTTCAAGGGAAAATCTCAAAACAATGGTGAAAAGAAGATGAATGTTTCCTTATTATCAATGTGTGGAAAGAATCATAGTAGAGATTGTCTTAAAGGGTCTAGAAATGTTTTACATGTGTAAAATAAGGTCATTAAGCAGTTGAGTGCCTAAGTAATGGGAAAAAGGTTGCTAATGATGTGAATAGAGAAAAGACTACAGAGAATGCACCACCAAAACTTCAATGCTCCAAGTGAAAGGAAATGGGGCATTATGCTAACCAAAACCCTGATCCAAGGGTTAATGACGATAAAAGTCATAAACCTATTAAGGTAAAATACAAAGGGAAGTCACATGAAATCACTATTGGTGATGTTGAGTATGAAAAATAAGTGTTGGAATGATAGAGTTTTTATATAAAGGGATTCCAAAATACTATTGTGGAATCTCATTTATAGTATTATGGAATACTGGAATATCTATGTATTGGTTTATTGTGATTTTCCATAATTATATGGTACCAGTAACCATAAAAAGTGATTGAATTTTCTTTTTAAAGAATATGATATGTGCAAAATGAAAGGATAATGAGATAATGAGATGTTTGATAATATTAATGAGTTCATGTCTGATATAAGGATTAAGTGATATCATGGTTTGAGTGTATAGAATTTTTGGTATTTTTGGTGTGTGGAAAGAGTTAATTTTGATAGAACGAATGTTTTCACTAAGGTTATATAGTAATTCATGTTGTTATCATTTTTCAAGAGAATACATTATAAAGGTATTCACATGTTTGGAATGTGACAACCAAGAACTGCCAAATGAGATATTGGAGACTAATGTTAAGTCGATTTAGTTCACCTCCTTATAAAGTTTTATATTTTTAGTTTTTAAAAGGATTGTAATATTATAAATTTATGGACAGTATAAGTTTTATTCCCATTTTTTTATATTAATGTATTATCTCACTATAATTGGGATTATGCATATTTGATAACATGTTCCAACCTTTTTGTTGAGATTGATAGAATGGCCTCTCATTCTATCGCATTAAATTATAACATTTCCAGAATAAAAAATGCAACTTAATTTATTTAAATAAAATATAAAGTGGAAAATTTCTCAAGGAACGACCAATGGTGATACTGTACTGAAATCAAGTAAGTATTTATCCTCATGCAAAAAAAATATCAACTTTAGGAAAAAGATCTTGAAACAAAAAATGTTATCCTGGTACCTTCTTATCTGATGAATCATATGGTCCCTTAAATCATCACAGATTTATGGATTTCTAGTAGTTAAATTTCTCCAAACCTTATTATCTATCATAATCCATCAGAACTTGATGGTTAGATTTATCTTCTATATCCATGTTTTCACTCCCCACTTATGTTCTTCTATGTGGAAAACCTTGTGTTGAGTTACTTTGGGTAATTGTTATGTATCTAACATTCCATTTTTAAAATGATGTTTTAGTATTCTATATTTTGATATGGGTTTCCATAAAATAAACTTTCAAGTAGTAAACCATGTATAACCCCTGAGGAATTTCGAGGGTGAAATTCATTTTAAGGAGGATAAAATGTAACACCCAGAGATTTTATGGGATAGATTCTTTTTATTTTATTTGATAACTTATGTTGTATGCTACACTAATATTAGTTTCCTCTATATAAAACATTGTATTATCTTCTAGAATACACAACACTATTCTTGGAATGCGTTATATGTAAGAGTGACCTTCCTCGATAGATTGTGTTGTACATCATACCGAGTTTCACAAAACAATGATATATTGTTAAAATATTATTATAGGATATAAACTAGACACTATGAATAGTATTAACCACATTTTTAATTTTATATAACATTAAAATTCATCTCATTTATTTTTTATACAGGATATAAGAACAAGTTTATTTTTTTAGATAAAAGAAGTATTTTTAAAAAAATGCAGTTTTGCTACCTTTTGATGGCACACCCATTTTAAATCTAGTTTTTAACACTTTTATATATAATATTTAAAAAATAAACTTCTTATTTGGAACAATGACATCAAAAGTTAATTTTTTAAATTTTTTGGAAATTCTTGTGATAAAATCAATATTTTAATGAATAGTGAAAAATATTACATTTAATTTAAAACTGCATTTTCATCTAATTTATTTATATAATTAGATTATCTTTTTAATTGTATTAAAGTTTAATTAGATTATATTTTTATAATTTAATACAATTTTGGTCATTAGAAGTAATTTCCCTTAGAAATTATATATAATCACATGTCAATATTTTGATAGTTATTACTTCTTAACAACATACTTTTTGGTTTTGATAATGAGTATTAATTTTAAATTAATTACAGAAAATTCTGTGTTTTTAATTTGAAAAAAATGGATTTCATATTTCTAATAAAAATTTCCAAATTTTGTGAATATGTACCTTTAATTTTTGGACATTATTAATAGTATATTCAGTAATTATTTTTATTTACCATGGTTAAAGGGTAAATTTGGTAAATAAGGGTAATAAAATAATACTTTAATAATATAAAACTACCCTAAAACATGTCCTAATCTTATTGGATGATATATTTTCGACCATGGGCATCCTTGGGTCGAATTTGGTACCCCCATGGATCCACATGGATGTGAAAATGACATTTTATAAGAGTTATTTTAAAGTAAAGAGAAATATAATATAAACATGTATCTTTTATTGAACTAATTTTTATATAGGGATATATAAGTTATATCTTAGACAATAATTATTCAATATTAAGATAAACTTATTTACTACATCATGTTATTTTATTTATAATTTTTAGACTTTAAATATATAAATTTAATTTTGACACAATGATGATGTAGTGATTGATTCATTAATAAATTATTCAATTAAATGATATTATAAATATTGAAATAAATGTAATTTGATTATTTTTATGCCATGCACGAATTTTATGGATTATATTGACATATTATCTTTGAGTTAAGACCTTTGTTTCGAAGTAGTCAGGTTGTTATGATTTTATAAAAAAGTAAAGTATGAATAGTTTCCAAAATTGACATAATTCATAACTTAATATATAAAATAGTTTATGAAATGATATTAAATTCATAAAACTCTAATATTCCACTAAATGGTTAATAAAAGTCCAAATATTTCATAAATTACTTTTTCTAGGACTTTTTAAATGATATGGTAATTAAACTAACCCACAATGTGTAAATAACATGATATCACTTTAAGATTTAAAAAGGAAAAATAAGGGTTAAACAAAAATAATATGGAAAAAAATATTTAAAAATTGTCTAAAAATTATTGTATAAAATTTATTTGAACAAAAATCATATTATATTTTAATTAAATTATTTCTTAACCATTTTTAATCAAAATTGAATTTATAATAAATTAAAATTTTAAGACATTCCTAAAGTGCCCCCCTCTTATAAAAGGCTACCACCTATACCCACATAACTCACACATATCAAGACTCTTGACTAATCAAAATTCTGAACAAAGAAGTTCCCAACATCTCTACCTTTTTCTTAGAGGCCTTAACTATGAATGAAGGAAATTCAAGAAATCTTTTTGGCTCGAATCAAAAGAAGTTATCCGATTTAGAGGTGACCTCTTCTCTCAAGTTCTTTTCTTTTATTTTACTTCTCCAATCCCTATGATATTATTATTCTTTGATTGAATAATAAACCAGTATCCTAAATATAATATGATGATTTTGTGAGAATTATTCTAACTACACTAACACACACCTCCATCTAATGGATACGAACATATTGTTTCTATGTACGACGAACTACTTCATCACTAAACAATGATTGTTCAATTTTCTCCTACCACCACTCATGGTGGCCATTATGATGACACTGTATTTATATATATGATATTTATTATATTTATATTTTCTCTATTCTTAGTTATTTCTTAATTATAGGATACCTTTATTCTTTCCATAATGTATAAATATGATAATTTCATTTTAAGAATGCGAACTACCGCCCCCTCAAAGTGATATGACTCATTCATTCCATACATGGAATTTATATAGGATGGAATTAATGAAATTATTTAACATATATGACATATATATTATAATTTAATTATAATATACCTATGTATCATTTATTTTTCATCCCTTTAAAATAGAAAAGAAATGAAAGTAGCGTTCATATGTACATATGGCCTACTGCCTCCATGAACAGTGTATTCCATTTAATTTATGTATATATTATATATAATTATATACTGAATATATATGATATATAAATCAAGTTTTAAATTTTTTAAGTTAGTAATTATTATATAAGTAATAATATGAATAATAACAAGTCAAAAAAATGATAAACAAAACGATTATTACCCAAAATGTTGTTATAACATGGAATTGATAAATGAACGGGTGATATAAAGTCATAAGTGAATCATATATGATGTGAAAAATATTATTATGGTTCTTTTACAATTTAATAATATGTTTAAAACCACTATACAGAAGTTTTGGACATATATGAAGGATATCAGACCAAAGGTAATGGATAATTTTGCAATATCATTATTATCTAAGATTATTTATTTTTAAATATTTAATGGGGGATATTTATAATCCAAATCCATATTACCTAAATATTTAATATTATTTTATATCCATATAATATTTTTTAAATTCAATTTTAACCATTGGTGAATTTTTATTGAACAGTATGGAAGGAATATTTCTTTCATTTTCCATGTGAGGTACTTTTTGACTTTTTCCTGCAAGAGTACAAGAAGAATTTTTTTAACTTATATGACATGAACATATTTTTAAACGTTCGTAATTCATTATTTCCATGAAGCTTCCATTACAAGATTTCATTTTTATTTTCAATTAAATTCTTATCTTTTAAAATTTCATGACATTTTGAGAAAAGAAAACATTTTTGAAGAAGAAAGTATATTTTCCTTAGAAATTAAATTTAAGTGTTTTATCAACATTATTTTCCATATAAGATGACATATGGTTATATTTATATCCCAATTATTACTTTTATTTTATTGTTTTTATGATTTAATTATATTGATGTTGTTCATTTATCTTATATAGATTATGTTATAACGAAATGATGTTTAAGAATCCCATTTTATTTCATAGGTTATTCTATGATGAATGATTTATGTTTTTGTGGAACATGTAAGAATGATTTCATTATGAGATGGGTGGGATCTATATCTCCCTCCAATGTATTGGGTAAAGATGTATATTTAATGAGATATACATGACTGGAACGACAAGTAAATATAGTTTTGTAATGCATGGCTAGAACGACAAGTGAACCTGGTTCAATAATGGATATTTTTCAATATGACGGTATTGGAAGCAATGCCTTGGATACTATAGATATCATATTATGTGATTATTAGTTTTTCATAGTTACATGTTTTATTCCAATGCTATTATATCATGGTTTTGTTCCTTTATGATCTATTCCTTATGTACTGTGAAGATTTATTTCATGACTCAATATTTTGATGTTTAAAATTTATGTTCATGTTTTTACATTCAAATGTTTATGGTTTGTTTTATGTTCTCCATGATTACCATTACTGAGAATTTTATCTCACCATTTTATGTTTTCTTTTCCCTAGGATATAAATAATGTTTTTAGGTGGGAAAAAACGGTAAGATGTTTATGGGAGATGTTGAAGATATTTCACCATGTTAGAAGATTATGTTTCGAGTTTCCAAAGACACTAAACTCATACAATATTTGGGAATATATTTGTATAATTTATTAAGTATTTTTCAAAAAAAATTAATGTCCATGTATGTCATGCTTTGGTATTTAGAGTTGGTATCAGAGCAAAGGTTTAATTAACCTTTGGAAACTAGGATGCGAAAACTTTAGTGAGATCCCTAGAGATATCTCTAAGGTGTGTCTAAGGATGCCCCTAATTTTAAGTATAACTACTGATTATAGTCCTAGAATTATGGTAACAATCATGAATAAACTAGTATTAAACCTAAGATTTTTGAGATTGAAAGTACTCTCCCTTGATTATGTTGTTTTCCTAAAATGATTTCTTCCTCTCATACAATTATTTTTGGGTTTGAGATGATGGCTCAAAACCGAACGAACCATGTTAATGATCAAAGAACCGAGAGATGAAATGATTTTACTCTGGAAAAAACAAATGTTATGGGAGATGGAATGAAAAATAATATTTCTATACTTACACAAGATATGAATCATTATGGACTTCCAAATTAGTAGAGAAGGGAAATAAATTCTATTGAGTCCTTCATGAGGCAACGTCCACCTTCTTTTAGTGGGTCTTCTTATCCAATTGTTGCTGAACAATGGATCAATACCATTGAAAAGATATTTTCCATCCTTCGTTGTTCGGAACATGAAAAAGTAATTTTGGTTGTTTATCATTTAGAAGGTGAAGCAAACCAGTGGTGGACTCTAATTAAGAATAAAAGGTAGCAAGATGAAATTGAATCCATGGAACATGATGAGTTTAAGAACTTATTTTTGAATAAGTACCTCCCTTGTATTATTTGAAAAAATGATGGAAAAGAGTTCCTTTAGATTAGGAAAAAGGATGATGAATCCATTGGTACATATGAGAAAGATTTTACAAGATTTGGAAGGTATGCTTCTAGGTTTATCATTCAACCTGAAAGTAAAGTTGATCAATTATTCAGTGTCTTAATACCAAGTCTTAGAATGGAATTAGCTATAAGAGACTTCAATAGCTATAAAGAGATTGTGCATTGTTCTATCAAGGTAGAATTGAAAGTTATTGTGACATATCCATATCATGGTTTGGACAAAAAAAGATGGAGTTTATGGGGAAATATCAAAATAATGGTGAAAAGAAGATGAATGTTTCCTTATGCTCAATGTGTGGAAAGAAGAATGGTGGAAATTGTCTTAAAGGTACATACTAATGTTTCAACTGTGGAAAAGAAGTTCATCGAGCTGTTGAGTGCCAAAGTAATGGGGAACAGTTTTTAATGATTTGGATAGAGAAAATACTACATAGAACACACCACCAACACTTAAATGTTACAAGTTCAAGGAAATCTGGCATTATTCTCACCAATTCTATAATCCAAGGGTTAATAATGATTTATGTCAGCAACCTCTTAAGGAAAAAGACAAAGGGAATTCACATGTGATTGCTACTGGATATGCTGAGTATGAAAACGAAGTGGTGGAATGATTACGTGTTTATGTAATGGGATTCCAAAATAGTGTCTTAGAATCTAATTTATAGTATTATAGAATATTAGAATATCTATGTATTAGTTTATTGTGGTTTTCCATAATTATATGGTACTGGTAACCATGAAAAGAGATTGAAATATTTTTTTAAAGCACATGATGTGCTCATAATGAAGGGATAATGAGATAATGATATTTTTGATAGTATTAATGATCTCATGAATGATATAAGTACAATGTGATATCTAGGATTGAGTATATATATATATATTTTTATTTTTGGTTTTGGAAAGAGTTAGTTTTGATAGGATGCATGTTTTCACTAAGGATCTATGGTAATTCATGTTATTGTCATGTTTCAAGAGAATACATGATTAAGGTATTCACATATTTGTAATGTGACAAACAAGAACTACCAAATGAGATATGGGAGACAAATTTTAAGTTGATTTATTTCACCTCCTTCTAATGTTTTATATTTTTTATTTTTTGATGGATTTTAATATTATCTATTTATCAATAATATAAGTTATATTCTAATTTAATTTTGTTATATTAATGTATTATCTCACTATATATAGACTTATGCATATTTTATAACCTTTTCTATCTATTGTTTTGAGACAGATGGAATGACCTATAACTCTATCACATGATCTACTAACATTTAAAGAATGAACAATTCAACTTCATTTCTTTAAATAAGAGATGAAGTGGAAATTGTTCAAGGAACAGACAACAATTTGATTTTATTGAAATCAAGTAAGTATTTCTCCTCATGAAAAAAATTTCATCAACTTTAGGAAAAAGATCATGAAACCAAAAATGACATCATTATACCTTCTTATCCGATGAATCATATGGTCCTTTAAATTATTGTAGATTTATAGATTTCTGATAGTTAAATTTCTCCAAACCATATTCTTTATCACTATCCCTCGGAACTAGATGGTTATATTTCTCTTCCATATCCATGTTTTCACTTCCCACCTATGTTATCCTATGTGGAAACCTAGTGATGAGTTACTTTGGGTAACCATTATGTTTCTATCTTTCCTTTTTAAAATGAAGTTTTAGTATTCCTTTTTACGATGTGGGTTTCTGTTACTACCAATAAGGGCCTATATACCCTAAGAGGGGGGGGGGGGGTGAATCAGGGTATGGATATTCTTTTTCTAAATTCTTTCTGCCCCACTGGATCTTGACCTCTTTATTATAAGGGTCACTTTGTTTGCACTTGTGTGATTATTAAGATCACTTATTTTCTTCTTTATATGATGATAATGCTTTGAATGTAATGCAGGAAAGCAAGCAGGAAGTCACAGAAATTTTTACTTGGTTTACCCTCATTGGGATACATCCAAAGAGCATACATTGGAGATTTTCCGATATACCAATACCACTAAATCACACTGACAATAATGAATACAAAGTTCGGGATAGATCACTTCTATTACTAGGCTCACTGAATTTATAAGGTTTAGGGTCAGCTCACTGCTTTCCCAAGGGTCACTCCCTATTTCTCTCTCTCTCTGGATCACTTCTGGTGGGGAGGATCACCTTCTTCCTCTTTCTTTGCTCACTGCTCTGGAAAAGATCCACTCACAGTTTATAGACCTATAGGTATCTTCATCATCACAAATGGATACATCCTCTGTTGTATGTAGATGATCTGTTGAGGTCCGGCTTTCACCCGTAGATGAATCTCACTTTTCACCGAAGGTATCAGGCAATCTTCCAGCTTTCACGCACCCCTAAAATACTACTGTGAACCAACCTTACTTAGTTCCCTTGTCTAAGGCGACGTGCAAGTATTGGTGTGCAAGATATAACTGGCACGCAAGTCTACCTCAACCACTTGCACGACACAAGCTTCTGCAAATCCAAACTTGCGTGACTCACTTCCCTTTATGCCCAAACCAATATTGGTGTGCAACTAACAACAATCGTGGTTCTTCAAAATAGGCGTGCAAGTCCTACTTGCGCGACCCACCACCACTTGAGCGACCACCACACCTGCATGAAAGGAGCTCTGATTTTCTCTAAGTCTTAAACTCATCTTAGAATGAGGAGGGTTCGACCTGTATTTATAGTCATTTGGACACCCTGCATGACGGCACACAAGTCTCCCCTCGGCGCGCAT
Source organism: Viscum album (assembly GCA_963277665.1). NCBI lineage: Eukaryota > Viridiplantae > Streptophyta > Magnoliopsida > Santalales > Viscaceae > Viscum > Viscum album. Next base: position 599,465,910 of record OY728155.1, on the reverse strand, counting down.
GTTTCGACACACAAGTCTCCTATCGCGCAAACCACTTGCACGACCAACTCCAAAACTTGTCTGACTCTTCTTACTTTTCCATAATTTGATGTTATGATCTTTAAAAACATTGGGAATGAAAGTTTTCTCTCCTCAAAGTACACGGTGCGCAAGTCCCTTTTCCAAAAACAACTTTTCTCCTTTTGTTGATTTTCAGGCCCAAAAATTTGGAAAACACTTGAAAACAACATCACCTTGTATCTGTGCTTTTTGTACCGCCTCCAGATCATCCATTCCTTTGTCAACGTTCTTTGAATCAAACATAGATCGTTAACCATAGCTCTTGAACTCTACATGCCACCATGAAATCCCCTTTGTCAACAAATTTGTATGTTATGGTTTGCTTTGTCAACAATCACAGCACATATGTCCACTTTGTCAACAAACACAATCACCTCAAAAATGCTTCAATGATGCCTTGAGATATTTTTTCCAAATAGTTTCTATGAAATAAACATTCATTTACTAAACCATTTATAACACCAAAAAATTTGGAGTGAAAAATTCATTTTAAGGGGAGTAAAATGTAACACCCCAAGATTTTATGGCACAAATTCTTATTATTTTTGTTGTTTTCTTTTGTTGTACGCTAAACCAATATTATCGTACCCTATAAGAAACACCATATTATCTTAAATTATATGCAACACTATTTTTGGCTTATGTTACATGCAAGAGTGACATTCTTGATAGCTTGTGTTTTACACCATATTGAGTTTCACTAAATAATGATATATTTTTAAAATATTATTATGGGATATAAACTAGCTATTATGAATAGTAATAACAAAATTTTAAATTTATATAACATTAACATTCATATTATTTATTTTTTAGACATTATATAATAACAAGTTTATTTTTTAGATAAAAGAAGTTTTTTTCAAAAAATTTAGTTTTGCCGCCTTTTGATGGTGCACCCATTTTAAATATAGTTTTTAACATTTTTATATATTATATCTTACAAAATAGACTTATTATTTTTAAGAGAGATATAAAAATATTCTTTTGTTAATGTTTTGTTATTTTTATGATAAAATTAATATTTTAATGAATAGTGAAAAATACTATATTTTAATTCAAAAGTGCATTTTCATCTAATTTATTGATAAAGTTATATTATATTTTTAATTTGTTTTAATGTGTAATTGGATTAATTTTTTATCATTTAATCTAATTTTAGTAATTGTAAGTAATTTCCCTTTAAAATTGGATATAAACACATGTCAATCTTTTGATATTTATTACTTCTTAAAAACCCATTTTTTGGTTTTGGCAACGGGAATTAATTTTAAATTAATTAATGCAACTTCTGTATTTTGAATTTGGAAAAATGTATTCCATATTTTGAATAATAAGGTCCAAATTGTGTAAATAATCAAATTTCATTTTTTGACATTATGAATAGTAACTTCAGTAATTATTTTTATTTACAATGGTTAAACTGTAAATCTAGTAAATAAGGGTAAAAAATAATAATTTAATAATATAAAACTACCCTAAAACGTGTTATAATCCTATTGGATGAGATATTTCTGACCATGATCATCCTTGGGTCGATTTTGGAACACTATGGATACACTTAGATGTGGAAATGATATTTTATATGAATTAACTTAAAGTAAAGAGAAATATAACATAAACATGTATTTTTTACTAAAACAATTTTTATATGGGTTTATATAAGTGATATATTATAATATAAATAGTCATTATAAATATAAAATGATTTCATACATCATGATATTTTATTTATAAATTTTATACATTAAATAAATAAACTTAATTGTGACACAATGATGATGTAGTGATTGATTCATTAATAATGTATTCAAATAGATTATATTATAAATATTAAAATAAAATTTATTTTATTATTTTGATTGAATCCAAGAATTTTATGGATTATATTGACATATTAAATTTAATTTAATGCCTTTGTTTCAAAGTAATTAGGTTTCTATTAATTTATAAAAAAATAAAGTATGAATAGTGTCCAAAATTGACACAATTCCTAACTTAAAACAAAAAATAGTTTATTAAATGATATAAAATTCCTAAAAATCTAATATTTATGAAAATGTTTAAAAAAGCCCAAATATTTTATAAATTACTTTTTTTTGGTTTGTTTGAAAATATATGGTAATTAAAGTAACCAATAATGTGTGAACAACATGATATCACTATAAGATTAAAAAGGGTAAAATAAGGGTTAAACAAAAAAGACAAGGATAAAAAAATATTCAAAACTTGTGTAAAAATTATTGAATGATGGATATTCTAACCAAAATCATTTTATATTTTAATTAAATTATTTTAAAACCATTTTTATTTGAAATTGAATTTATAGTAAATTAATATTTTAAGACATTCCTAAAGTGCCCTCCTCCCTCTTATAAAAGTCCACCAAATCCACACACATAAATCACACCTATAAATACCCTTTAATAATCTAAATTCTCCCCAAATAATCTACTAACATCCCTAAATTCCTCTTAGAATCCTTAACCTGGGAAGAAAGCAATTCAAGAAATCGTTTTGGCACAAATTAAAAGAAGTTACCTGATTTAGAGGTAACGTCTTCTCACAAGTTCTTTTCTTATATTTTCCTTCTCCACACCCTATTCTCTTATTATTATTTTATTAAATAAAAACACAAGTATCCTAAATATTGAAGTATGTTTTTATGAGAATAATTCAAAATACACTCACACACACCTCTATCTAATGGATATGAACATACTATTTCTGTGTACGGCGAACTACTGCCTCACGAAACGATGATTGTTCAATTTTATCCTACCACCTATCATGGTGGAAATTATGATGAAAATGTTTTTATATATTATATATATTATATTTATATTGTCTCTATGCTTCTATATTTTTTATTTACAGTATACATTTATTCTCTCCATAATGTGTAAATATGATAATTTCATTTGAGGAAGTGTGGGCTGCTGCCCCCTCAAAGTAATATGACTCGTTCATTCCATACATGGAACATATAAGTAATTAAATTAATGAAATTATGTAACATATGTAACATAGATATTATAATTTAATTATAATATACCTATTTATCATTTAGTTTTTATTTGTTTAATATGGAAACGAAAAGAAAGTAGCATTCATGCGTACGTATGGCCTACCGTCTCCATGAACAGTGTATTCTATTTCATTTATATATCTATTATATATAACTATATACTGAATATATATTATATATAAATCATGTTTCACATTCTATAAGTAATTAAATTACGATATAAGTAACAATATGAAGAATAACAAGTCAAAAAATGATAAATAAAACGATTATTACCCAATACGTTGCTTTAACATGGAATTGATAAATGAAAGGGTAATATAAAGTCATACATGAATCATATATGATGTCATAAATATTATTATAGTTATGTTACAAGTTAATAATATGTTTAGACCCACTATATAGGATTTTTGGACACATACGACGGATATCAGACCTAAGGTAAGCGATAATTTTGCAATCTCATTATTATTCGAGATTGTTTATGCGTAAGTATTTAATAGGGTATATTTATCATCCAAATCCATGTTTCATAAATATATAATATTATTTTATATCCTTTTAGTATTTTTTAAATTCAATTTTAACCATTGGTGATATTTTTTTAAATGGTATGAAAGGATTCTTTCTTTTGTTTTCTATACAAGGTTGTTTTAGACTTTTCTGGCAAGAGTATGAGAATATTGTTTTTAACTTATACAAAATGAATGGATTTTTATTCTTTAATAATGTATTTTTTCCATTAATCTTCCTTTACAATATTTCAGGTTTATTTTCAATTAAATTCTTTTCTTTTAAAATTGCACGACATTTTTAGAAACAAAAACATTTTTGAATAAGAAATGATATTTTTTTCAGGAATCAAGTTCAAGTGTTTTATCAAAATTATTTTCCATATTAGATGACATATGGTTATGTTTCTATCACTATTATAAATTTTATTTGGTTGTGTTTATGATTTAGTTATTTTTATGAAGTCCATTTATCTAATATATTGATTATGTTATGATGATATGATGTTTAAGAATCCCATTTTATTTCATGGGTTTTGCTACAATGAATGATTTATGTTTTTGTGAAACATGTAAGAATGATTTCATTATGAGATGTGTGGGACCTATATTTTCCTCAAATTCATTGGGTAAAGATTTATATCTCATGATATTGACATAACTAGAACGGGAAGTAAATCCGATGTAGTAATATATGGCTGGAACGGTAAGTAAACTCAGTTTAGTAATGGACTTTGTCCACTATGATGGTATTGGAAGAAATGCCTTAGATACTATGGAAATAATATAATGTTTGTAACACCCCAAGCTCCCACGGTACGCTTCTCTTTTAATAATATGGTCGTGTGTGTTGTACGCAACTTCGAGTTCTAACACACACCACAACCAATCAAACTAGCCGTTATGAATAGTAATACCAACTTTTTGAAATTTTATTTATTTTATCTCTAAAAATGGACTTCATTTTTTGATTCAAAATATTTAAATTATCCTAGGGTGAAATTTTGGTACTTTTTTGGATAACTTTTATATTTTTATGAATAGTGAAAATTACTAAATTTTAATTAAAAAAAACTTTTTTAATCAAAATAATTAATTGTGATAAATTTTGAATTTGATTGGTTTTAAAGTATATTTATAATATATTTTTACCATTTAATATAATTTTGGTCATTTCAAATAATTTCACAATTAAACCGGACGTAAACAAGTGTCAATCTTTTGATAGTTATTATTTCTTAAAAACACGTTTTTTATTTTGATAGCGGGAATTAATTTTAAATTAGTTTCTTCCACTTATGTGTTTTGAATTTGGAAAAATATATTCCATATTTGGAATCAGGATGTCCAAATTGTGTAAATAGGTAACTTTTATTTTTATACATTTTGAATAATTACTTCGGTAAATATTTTATTTACCATGGTTAAAGGGTAAATCCGGTAAATAAGGGTAAAACAATAATAATATAATAAAAATAAATTAACTTAAAAAATTTCTTAACCTTATTTTTTGATACATGTACGACCATGGGAATATTTGGGTTGATTTTGGGACCCCATGGAGCCACTTGTAGGTGATAAGGACACTTTATATTAATTAAGTTAAAGTAATTACAAAAATGACCTAAGCATATATCATTTAGAAAAACAATTTTTACATAGGGTTATATATGTTATATTTTCAACTATAAATATTAAATATAAATATAAAAATATTTCCTACATAATTTTATTTTATTTATAATTTTTAGAAATTTAAAAATTAAATTTATTTATGACATAAGAACAATGCAGTATTTTCCTTATTAATGAATGAATAAAATAATTGATATTATAATTCTCAAAAGAAATGTAATTTGAAACTTTTTATGAATTATAATAATTTTCTAGGTTAATATGACATATTTAGACTAGTTATATGAATTTGGTTTTAATTAATAATTCTGTTATGAATTTATCAAAAACAAAATACCCAATAATGTCAAAATTGACCTAAAAGAGTTTTTAAAACAAATATTATATTATTAATTTATATTCTATTCCTAAAAATCTAATTTTCGGACAAAGGAATTATATCATGATATTTGTATCATTAATGGACCACTTGGGGGTCTCTTGTATGTACAGAGTAAGTTTATTAACTATATAATATAAAAATACAAAGTGACATGGTAAATGTCAATCTAATTAACTAAGAGTTAAAACTAAAAGATAAGGTTAATATTACGACCAAAACCTATCTAAAATATATTTTTTGAAATGATTTCAACCCATCCAAATCGTACACTTTTAATAATCCACTTTGGTTCCATTATAAATGAAATATGAATTTATTATAAAATAATACTTTAAGTTTTCCTAAAGAGACCCTCCTCCCCCTTATAAAAGGACACCACTTCTAGCCAATTATTTAAACCTTCAAAGCCTTTTGGTTCGGCCAAAACCTGCCCACATATTCTCTAAACTTCCCTCACTTCAACCTAGAGGCATTATTTTGGTCATAAATCCAACCTAAGAATCCCTTTTGATCAAATCAAAAGGTAGAACCTGAAGAAGAGGTAATGTTTTCACAAACCTCTTTCAAGTTCCTTTCTTCTTAAACTTATTCTTTCTTTGTTATTTCATTTCTAAAATAATAAATCTAGTATCTTCTATATACTGTGATTTTATTATAAATATTTTACAACCATATTCATTATTCTATCCATATTTTTAATGACATGTCACCATACGTGCGTACGTATGACTTATCGTCTCCACGCCGTGGTGTAATTGTTATTCAAAAACATTATTATTTGGATGGGTATGATAATGATATGTAATTGATGTAAATAACAAATATAACATGATAATGATTCTTTATATATGATATAACATCCAATTATATATTATTTTAATATCAAAAGAATGATATTGTCGCTCGTGCATACAAACAGACTACCGTCTCCAAGAACGCGATGAGATTCATTCCCCATCCTATCCATGCAATTATAATTCTCATTTTATGATTAAAAATAATGTTTAAGGACTTGATATCATTCTGGATATGAATAAGATACAACCTATCCATAATAAACATGACTTATGTAAGAAAATATATAAAAGAAAATGAGTATGTTAACACCCGAAATGATGATAATACTAAGATATTATTAACAAATAAATGTTAAAAGATCATATATGATATCATATTAATGTATATGATTCTTGTATAATTTAATAACAATTATTTAACCATTATAAAGGAGGTTAACCTACCCTCAACCTAGGAAAAGTACAAGTTAAGGGTTTATTTCACAGTCTCTTCATTATCCGAGGTTGTTTATACATAATTATCTACTAGGACCTCTTTATCATCCACATCCATGTTTCTTTAAAATGTATTTCAAAACATTCTTACTATTTTATAGAATATGTCTTAAAGTCATTTATACCATTGTTTTACTTTTTATAATATGTTTATAAATAAATCTTTCCATCTCTTTCCAAACAAGGTCCTTTTTAACCTTTTCGACAAAATTAATGTAAGAATGTTGTTTTAACTTATACAGCGAGTGCGACTATTTTCTACCATTATATAATCGTTTAAGCTTCCTTTACAAGCTTATAAGAATATTTTCAAAGTAAATGTTTTATTTTTATGTGACTCTTAAATTATTTTAAAATAGAAAAAGATATTTCTCTAAAAAGGGTTTTGATTTCATCTATGTCAACATCCTTTGATGTATTTTAAGTTTATTTGGAGTTGATTTATTATGATACAAAACTTCCATATTATATTTAGGTTTTCTGATATGTTTGACAATGGATGTGCTATTTTTACTCCATTCATGATTTATGGTTAAAGTATTGACATTTCGTATGCTAGTTTTAATACGAATGTTTATGATATGTTTAAACCGTTTCATATGAGGAATGTATTGGACTTAGTAAGTGACGGGTGGAGCCCTCTATAGCTCCTCGATGCATCGTTAGGTCTTATGAGACAACTATACATGGAATTGGCTGAGGCCCTTTCCCAATTTGATTTATGGTTTTGGCCGAGGCCTTAATCATTTTTAGACGTCTTGGTCGAGGCCTTGAAAAAATGTTTCAGAATGTTCGGCATTATACATTCCCTCATTATGGAAATAATATTTATGGGTCATGTGGTAATTCGACTAGTAGAATACCCATGATTATATTTTATTATGTAATTATTTACTCAGCACATATTCTTTCCATAAAAGTATTCATGTTTATTATTGGTAAAGGCATGTGGTTTAAATTATTTACCATGATTAATATTTATGTCATTTTCCGCTATATTACTTACCCTTACTGAGCATTTGAGCTCACCCCTTTCTTATGTTTCATTTTCCCAGGATATGAAGAAGTTAGTTATGAGTGACCTGCAGGCAAAATCTAGGAGGCTTGGATGTTTCAAATGAAATATATTTATGTTGTATTTATTTTCAAGTTGTAAAGTTGAACTTATGTATGAACCTTGTTTCCAATAATACTAAACTGATCAGTCTTTCGAGACATGATTTCCTTGTGATCATGCCAATTTTATGTAATAATGCACCAACTCTGGGTAACTGGGGTTGGGGTGTTACAGTTGGTATCAGAGAAAGTTTAGTAAAAACCTTGGAAACTAGATTTAGATAAACTCTGATTAGAGCACATAGACCTAAGATGGGTTTTGAGGATTAGTATAGAAGAACTTCCTAGAATTTTGGTATTGTAGAGATTTTGTGAGTTTTCCGAGCAATACATCTCTTCCTGGATACGAGCAGGTAGAGGCGACTCTGGCACAGATGTACCTAGGGGTAAAACCCGAAAACACCGCTTTGAGCTAGACTCGAATGGGAACTGGTGCACAATAACAGGCTTTGCTGCACTCTTGGTTACAACACTCCCCGGGGATATTCTTAGGATAGTTCTCATTTTCTTTAAAAACCATTATGAAGGGTTTATGAGTATATAATTCCTCAACGAAAACATTTTTTTATGATTTTGGGTTATATCCATAAACTGTTGAATTTATGTTAAGCGTTTTAGAAGTTTAGAATTATATATTTCGATTCATAAACAAATCTAGTTAATGCCATTGTTTAGAAATGGTGACTAGTGGAAGGAATAGAAACCGTATCAATGAATGCACTCCATTTATGGATTTCCCTCCTACTCAAGATAATTATAGTGGAGCTAGTGATGCAACTGGTGCTGAACAACTAATCACCATACTGGGACAACTCACTCAGGTTATGAATAATAACCTTACCCGTATGGAGCACCCTGATCCAAAGTGTGGAGGGTCAATGTTAGATAGCTTAATGAGACAACAACCACCAACATTCAATGGGAGTACAAATCCCTTAGTAGCTGAGCAATGGATAAATTCTTTAGAGAAAATATTCCATGCCTTGGGGAGTAGTGAAAGGGAAAAAGTTATTATGGTTGTTTACCGCCTCCCTGGAGATACTGATAAATGGTGGTTATTGATTCAAAACATGAAGTAATATGATGAAGTATCAAATATGGAATGGAGGGAGTTCAAAGATCTATTTTTAGAAAAATAATTTCCTCGTGACCATCGAGCAGATATGGAAAGGCAATTTCTGAGTCTGAGACAAAAGGAGGATAAGAATGTCGCAAAGTATGAGGCTAACTTTACAAGGTTAGAAAGGTATGCTTCAGATTATATACATAACCCAAGAATTAAGATTTATTGTTTCTTTGATGGGTTAAAATCGTTTCTCCATCGAGCATTGGTCTCACAATCCTTCTCGTCATACGAAGATATTGTCTTGTGTGCTATCAAGATAGAAAAATAATTCTCTAAGTCTTATTACTTTAAATCAAATCATGAGAAGAAGATAACTTCTAAACACTCTGGGAAAGGAAATAAGGAAACAGGGAAGAAGGGAAAAATTAAATTTCCACCTTGTGATAATTGTGGAAGGAATCACCCTACTGCTTCTCTAAAAGGAGAAGGAGTATGCTACAAGTGTGGAAAGAAAGGCCATCTACCTGGTGATTTTAAAGGAAAGAAAGATGCTACTACAATTACAGGGAGATGGGACATTATGCAAATGAATGTCCTAATCATCATGGAAACTTACCTCAAGAAGGCCAACGGATCAAGGCCAAGCTTATGCTATCACTACTACTCAGGTAGAAGCTCCGAAAGACGTGGTGGAAGGTAATTTAATGGTTTTATCAAGTTTAGAAAATGCATTATTTGATTCTGGATCATCACATTATTTCATATATTCCCAGTTTTCTAAGAAAATTAGATATTTCGAATTTGATTTAACAAGGGAGTTGTCAGTTAAAACTCTTAAGGGAAGTATCATTGCTATAAAGTTCTGTGGATCTGTTCCCAATAGAGTATATAAATGTTATTTATCTGTAGATCTCATCGTCTTACCCATGACTGGATTTTATATAATCCTCAGTATGGATTGGATTTTGGACCATGATGCAAAGATTTATTGTAAGAAGAAGGAGGTTATGATTTTTGATGATGATGATAAGGAACACCTTATCTTTAGAATAGAATCTTCACCACTTAATTCTTATCTAGATCCACCCCCAGTAGATCAACTAAATTCAATTATTGGGGAGGAAGATAATGAAATAATTGTGGGTGAGGAAAGGAATGTTCAAATAGAGGATGTACCTATTGTGAAATAATATGTTGATGTTTTTTCGGAGGATTTACCCGTACATCCCCCAGAATGAGAAACTGAGTTTTCCATTGATTTAATTCATGGTTCAAGGTCTATATCAAAGACCCCTTATAGAATGGCCACTGTGGAATTAGTTGAACTAAAGAAATAACTAGAGGAATTGAGTAATAAGAGATTTATTCTCCCAAGTGTTTCTCCATGGGGAGCCCCCGTCCTTTTTGTTAAGAAGGAACATGGATCTCTGAGGTTATGTATCGACTACAGGGAAATCAATGATATAACAATAAAGAACAAGTATCCCCTACCTCTCATTGATGATTTATTTGAAAAACTGCATGGAGCTAAATATTTTTCAAAGATTGACCTTCGATCTGGATACCATCAGTTGTGTGTGAAAAAGGAAGACATTCTGAAGACAACATTTCGAACCAGGTACGAGCATTACGAGTTCACAGTAATGGCTTTTGGATTGACTAATGCACCCTCTTTATTCATGGATATAATGAATAGAGTTTTCAAGGAATATCACGATGAATTTGTGGTGGTATTTATTGACGATATCTTGGTGTACTCCAAAAGCTACAAAGATCATGAAAATCACTTACGCATTATCCTAAAGACTCTTATAAGGCATGAATTATATGGGAAGTTTAGCAAGTGTGAATTCTGGATTCAGGAGATTTCTTTTCCTGGCCCTATTATCTCCAAAGTTGGAATTTCCATTGATCCTTCTAAGATGAAGGCAATCCAAGAATGGCCAGAACCGAGAAGTATAACTGAGGAACACAGTTTTATTGGTTTAGCAGGTTATTATCAGCATTTCATCCAGAACTTTGCCCGATTGGCTAACCCATTAACGGAGCTCACACGTAAAGGGGTTAAATTCTTTTGGACAAAAGAGTGTGACGAATGTTTTGAAGAACTGAATAGAATATTAGTCAATGCTCTTATATTGACTCTACCATCAGGAAATGAAGGGTTTGTTATTTATAGTGATGCATCAAAGAAAGGACTTGGTTGTGTCCTTTTGCAAAATGACAGGGTTATTGCCTATGCATCACAATAACTAAAAATTCAGGAGAAAAACTATCCTACTCATGATCTTGAGTTAGCTGCTGTAATATTTTCTTTGAAGATCTGGAGACATTATCTCTATGGTAAAAAATGTGATATTTATACTGATCACAAAAGTTTGAAGTATATTTTATCACAGAATGAACTCAACATGAGGCAAAGGAGATGGTTTGAACTACTCAAGGATTATGATTGTATGATACACTACCACCCGGGGAAGGAAAATAAGGTGGAAGATGCTTTGAGCAGAAAGGATCATGGAGTTTTGAACAAGATGAGAGTTGAAAGGGATCCTATATACATAGATCTAGTAAAGATGGATATGGGAATCACCATGGAAGGAGAAACCTCAATACTTTTTCAAATGGTTTCCAAACCATCATTAATATAGAGGATAAAGAGTTTCCAAAGAAGATTAAAGCTGTGAATAATGGGAGATTGAGTGACTTTGTGTATGAAGATGGAATTTTGAAATTTGGGAAGAGAATTTGTGTTCCCAATATACCTGATCTAAAAAGAGAGTTGTTGGATGATGCTCATAGTTCCAATTTCTCTATACACCCTGGGAGCACCAAAATGTATAGAGATTTGAAGGAATATTTTTGGTGGGACAACATGAAGATGGAGATTTTTGATTTTGTGTCAAGATGTATGGTTTGTCAATAAGTGAAAGCTGGAAGGAAATAGCCTGGAGGAGTCATGCAACCTCTTCCCATACCTGAGTGGAAATGGGATAATATTAAGATGGACTTTATAATGGGACTACCAAAGACTCCTAGAAGGAACAATGAAATATGGGTTATTGTTGATTGTCTTACCAAGTCAGCATATTTTCTTGATATAAGGGAGGATTTACCACTCAAACTCCTTGAAAGACTATATATTAATGAATTTGTGAGACTTCATGGAGTACCCCTATCGATTGTCTCTGATCATGATCCTCTTTTTACTTCAAGATTCTGGAAGAGCCTTCAGAAGGCCTTGGATACTGAACTTCGTTTGAGCATTTCCTACCACCCTCAAATAGATGGAAAATAATAATGGACTATTCAAACCTTAGAAGACATGTTGAGATCCTTATCACTTGACTTTCAAGGTATGTGGGATCAATATTAACCTACAGTAGAATTTTCCTGTAACAATAGCTTCCATTCGAGTATTCAGATGGCACCATATGAAGCGTTATATGCAAAGAGATGTCGCACACCAACCTGTTGGGATGATGTTGGTGAAAGAAAACTTGGAGGCCCAGAACAGGTGGAGGAAATGATGGAAAAGGTGAAGGTAATCCAAAACCACATCAAAGCGGCTCAAAGTAGGTAGAAGAGCTATGCTGACAATCGAAGGAAGGATTTGGAATTTCATGTAGGAGATTATGTTTTCTTGAAGGTATCTCTATAGAAGGGTGTTATACGTTTTGGTAAGAAGGGAAAATTGAGTCCCAGGAACATCGGACCATTCGAAATTCTAGAACGAATTGGGGCTGTAGATTGCCATTTGGCAATGCCGCCAAGTCTCTCCAAAGTTCACGATGTGTTCCACGTATCACTATTGAGAAAATACATGCATGACCCAACCCATTTACTCACCTATGAGGAATTATAACTGGAACTCGATCTTTATTATTGAGAAGATCCTGTCAAGATTCTTGATATGAGAGAACAAGTGCTGATAAACCAGACGACTCGTCTGGTAAAAGTTCTATGGAGAAACCATAAAATGGAAGAGGAAATGTGGGAACCCGAGGAACTTATGATCAAGAATAAACTGAGTCTTTTCAGGAAGTAGTATTCTAGAAATTTCGAGGTTGAAATTATTTGAAGGAGGGGAGAATTTAACACCTCAAGCTTCCATGGTACGCTTCTCTTTTAATAATACAGTAGCGTGTGTTGTACGCAACTTCGAGTTCTAACACACACCACAACCAATCAAACTAGCTGTTATGAATAGTAATACCCACTTTTTAAAATTTTATAAATTTTATCTCTCAAAATGGACTTCATTTATGGATTCAGAATATCAAAATTATCCTAGGGTAAAATTTTTGTACTTTTCGGATAACTTTTATATTTTGATGAATAGTGAAAATTACTAAATTTTAATTAAAAACAATTTTTTTAATCAAAATAATTAATAGTGATAAATTATGAATTTGAGTAGTTTTAAAGTATATTCAGAATATATTTTCACCATTTAATACAATTTTGGTCATTGGACATAATTTCACAATTAAAGCGGACATAAACAAGTGTCAATCTTTTAATAGTTATTATTTCTTAAAAACACGCTTTTTGTTTTGACAATGAGAATTAATTTTAAATTAATTTATGCCACTTCTGTGTTTTGAATTTTGAAAAATCGATTCCATATTTGGAATCAGGATTTACAAATTTTGTAAATAGGTAACTTTTATTTTTAGATATTTTGAATAATTACTTCGGTAAATATTGTATTTACCATGGTTAATGGATAAATCCGGTAAATAAGGGTAAAAAAATAATAATATTATAATACTAAATTACCCTAAAACATGTATTAACCTTATTGTATGAGAAATTTCCAACCATGGACATCTTTGGGTCTATTTTGGGACCCCATGGAGCCACTTGTAGGTGATAAAGACACTTTATATTAATTAAGTTAAAGTAAATACAAAAATGACATAAGCATATATCTTTTAGAAAAACAATTTTTACCTAGGGTTATATATGTTATATTTTTGACTATAAATATTCACTAGAATTATAGAAATATTTCCTACATAATTGTGTTTTATTTATAATTTTTAAACATTTAACAATTAAATTTATTTTTGACGCAATAATGATGCAGTATTTTCCTTATTAATGAAAGAATCAAATAATTGATATTATAAATATCAAAATAAATTTAATTTGAAACTTTTTATAAATTCCACTAATTTTATAGATTAATATGAAATATTGGGACTGGTTATATGAATTGTTTTCAAAGTAATAATGCTGTTATGAATTTATCAGAAACAAAATACCCAATAGTGTCAAAATTGACATAAAAGAGTTTTTAAAACAAATATTATATTATTAATTGATATTATATTCCTAAAAATCTATGGTTTGACCAAAGTACTTATATCATGATAGGTTTATCATTAATTGACCACTTTGGGGGTATATTGGATGTATATAGTAAGTTTATTAACTATATAATATAAAAATACAAAGTGACAAGGTAAATGTCAATCTAATTAACTAAGAGTTAAAAATAAAAGATATGGTTAATATAATGACCAAAACCTATATACACTCTATTAAATGAAAGGATTTAGACCCATACCCAACTTTGACTTTGAATAATCCACTTTGAAGCCATTACAAACCGAATATGAATTTATTATAAAATAATACTTTAAGTTTTCCTAAAGAGCCCCTCCTCCCCCTTACAAAAAAACACCACTTTTAACCAATTCTTCACACCTTAAATGCCTTTTGGTTTGTACAAACCCTACCCAAATATTCTATTAACATCCCTCACTTCAACCTAGAGTCCTTAGTTTGATAATTAAAGCCAACCTAAGTAGCCCTTTTGATCAAATCAAAAGGAAGAACCCGAAGAAGTGGTAATGTTTTCACCACCCTATTTCAAGTTCCTTTCTTCTTCAACTTCTTCTTTATTTATTATTTCATTTCTAAAATAATAACCCCAGTATATTCTATATACTGTGATGTTATCATAAATATTTTACAACCATATTCAGTATTCTATCCATCTTGTGAATGACATGTCACCATACGTGCGTATTTACGGCTTACCATCTCCACGTCGTGGTGTAATTGTTATTCAAAAACATTATTATTTGGATGGGTATGATAATGATATGTAATTAATGTAAATAATAGTTATAAAATTATAATTATTCTATATATATGATATACCATCCAATTATTTATTATTTTAATACCAAAATAATGATATTGTCGCTCGTGCGTACGTACGGACTACCGTCTCCACGAACGTGATGAGATTCATTCCCCATCATATCCATGAAAATATAATTCTAATTTTATGATTAAAAATAATGTTTAAGGACTTTATATCATTATGGATATGAATAAGATACAACCTATTCATAAGAAACACAACTTATGTAACAAAATATATCAAAGAAATCGAGTAAGTTAACACCCGAAACGATGATAATACTAAGATATTATTAACAAATCAATATTAAAAGATAATATATGATATCATATTAATGTATATGATTCTTTTATAATTTAATAACAATTATTTCACCATTATACATGAGGTTAATCTACCCTCAACCAAGGAATAGTACAAGGTAAGAGTTTATTTCACAATCTCTTCATTATCCAAGGTTGTTTATACATAATTATCTACTAATAACTATTTATCATCCACATCCATGTTTCGTAAAAATGTATTTCAAAACATTCTTACTATTTTAAAAAATATGGGTTAAATTCATTTATACCATTGTTTGACTTTTTATAAGATGTTTATAAAGGAATCTTTTCGTCACTTTCCAAACAAGGTCCTTTTTAACCTTTTCGACAAAATTAAGGTAAGAATGTTTTTAACTTATACGGCGGGTGCGACTATTTTATACTATTATAAACTCATCGAAGCTTCCCTTAAAATATTATAATAATATTTTCAAACTAAATGTTTTATTTTTATATGACTCTTAAATTATTTCAAAATAGAAAGAGATATTTCTCTAAAAAGGGTTTTGATTTCATCTATGTCAACTTCATTTGATGGATTTTAATTTTATTTGGAGTTGATTTATTATGATACAAAACTTCTATATTATATTGAAGTTTTTTTGATATGTTTGATTGTGGATGTGCTATTTTTACACCATTCATGATTTATGGTTAAAGTATTGACATTTCGTATGCTAGTTTTAATATGAATGTTTATGATATGTTTAAAACTTTTCATATGAGGATTGTATTGGACTTAGTAAGTGACAGGTGGAGCCTGCCATAGCTTTTCGATGCATCGATTGGTCTCATGAGAGAAGTAGACGTGGAATTGGCTAAGGCCCTTTCCCAATTTGATTTATGGTTTTGGCCGAGGCCTTAATCATTTTTACACCTCTTGGTCGAGGCCTTGAAAAAATGTTTCAGAATGTCCGGAATTATACATTCCCTCATTATAGAAATAATATTGATGGTTCATGTGGTCATTCGACTAGTAGAATACCAATGATTATATTTTATTAGGACATTATTTACCCATCTCATATTCTTTCCATAAAAGTATTCATGTTTATTATTGGTAAATACAAGTGGTTTCAATTATTTACCATGCTTAATATTTATGTCATTTTTCATTGTATTACTTACCCTTACTGATCGTTTGAGCTCACCCCTTTCTTATGATTCATATTCCCAAGATATGAAGAATTTAGTTATGAGTGACCTGCAGGAACAATCTAGTAGGCTTGGATGTTTCTAATGAAATATATTTGTGTTGTGTTTCTTTTAAAGTTGTAAAGTTGAACTTATGTATGAATCTTGTTTTCAATAATACAAAACTAATTGGTCTTTTGAGACATGATTTCCTTGTGATCATGCCAATGTTATGTAATAATGCACTGACTCTAGGTAACTGGGGTCAGGGTGTTACAATGTTCTTATTATTTTTCCACAATTATAGGTTTTATTCCAATGCTATTATATCATTTTTACTGTTCCTTTATGATCTATGACTTACGTGATACCAAGATTTATTTCATGAATGAAGATTTTGATGTTTAAACATTATGTTCATGTTTTTACGTTCAAATATTGATGGTTTTTTTATGTTCTCTATGTTTAGACTTACTGAGAATTTGAGATCACACCTTTTATGTTTTCTTTTCCCTAGAATATACAAAAATTATTTAGGTAGGGAAACCAAAGGCAAAGCTCTTTATAGGAGATGTTGAAGATCTTTCTCCAAGTTAGAAGATTATGTTCGGAGTTTATAAATACACTAAACTAATAAGGTATTTGGGAATATAGTTTTTTAATGTATTAAGTATTCCAAAAAATAAATGTAATGTCCATGTATGTCAAGCTTGGGTCGTTAGAGTTGGTATCAGAATGAAGGTTTAGTTAACCTTTGGAAACTAGGATGCGAAACCTTTACTGAGATCCCTAGAGATATTTCTAAGGTACGTCTATGGATGTACATAAGGTTAAGTATAAATATATATTATATTCCTAGAATTATGGTAATGATCATGAATAACCAAGTATTAAACATAATATTTTAGAGATTGAAAGTAATCTCCCTTGATTATGTAGTTTTCCAAGCTTGATTTCTACCTCTCACACTATTTATTTTGGATTTTAGACGATGGTCGGAACCTGAAGGAAACATGTTAATGATCAATGCCCTAGGAAATGAAATGATTGTCCTCATGAGAAACCAAATTTTATAAGAGGTGGATTGAAAAATCTTTTTTTTATACTTACACAAGCTATGAATAATTATGGACTTCCAAATGAGCAGAGAAGGGAACCACATTATATTGAGTCATTTATGAGGCAACGTCCACCTTCTTTCAGTGGGGCTTCTGATCCAATTGTTTCTAAACAATTGATCAATACCATGGAAAATATATTTTCCATACTTTGATATTAGTAACATGAAAAAGTAATTTTGGTTGTCTATTATTTAGAAGGTGAAGTAGACTAGTGGTGGACTCTAATTAAGAATACAAGGCAGCAAGATGAAATCGAATCCATGGAATGGGACAAGTTCATGAACTTATTTTTCAATAAGTACTTCCATATTATTCTTCAAATAAATATTGAAAAGGAGTTCCTTGAGCTTAAGAAAAAGGATGATGAATCTTTTGATACATACAAGGCAAATTTTACAAGAGATTGTTCATTTTTCTATCAAGGTATAATTGGAAGTTGGTGTTGTATACCCATCTCATGGTTTTGACAAGAAACGAAGGAAGGAGTTCTAGGGAAAATCTCAAAACAATGGTGAAAAGAAGATGAATGTTTCCTTATGGTCAAAGTGTGGAAAAAAGAATGGTGTATATTGTCTTAAAGGGATACTAAATGTTTCAAGTTTAAAAAATAAGTTCATTGAGCAGTTTAGGGCCAGAGTAATGGGAAAAAGGTTTCTAATGATGTGGATATATAAAAGACTACAGATAACGCACCACCAACACTTCAATGCTACAATTGCAATGAAATGGGGCATTATGCTGACCAATGCCCTAATCTAAGGGTTAATGATGATTGACGCAAGAAACATATTAAGGAAAAAGACAACGGGAAGTTACATGTGATCACTGTTGGAGATGTTGAGTATGAAAATGAAGTGGTGGAATTATTAGGTGTTTATGTAATGGGATTCCAAAATAGTGTTTTGGAATCTCATTTATAGTATTATTCAATATTAAAATATCAATATATTAGTTTATTGTGGTTTTCTATAATTATATGGTACCAATAACCATGAAAAGTGATTGAAATATTTTTGGAAATCACATGATATGTGAATAGTGAAGCGATAAGGAGATAATGAGATGTTTGATAGTATTAATGAGATCATGACTGATATAAGGACAAAGTGACATCGTGGCTTCAGTATATAGAGTTTTTGTTATTTTTGGTGTGTGGAAAGAGTTAATTTTGATAGGATGCATGGTTTCACTAAGGTTAAATAGTAATTCTTATTATTATCATGTTTCAAGAGAATACATGATTCAGGTATTCACATGTTTGTAATGTGACTACCAAGAACTACCAAATGAGATATGGTAGAAAAATGTTAAGTCAATTTAGTTCAACTCCTTCTAATGCTTTATATTTTTAGTTTTTTGAAGGATTTTAATATTATCCATTTATGGATAGTATAAGTTATATTTCAATTGATGTTTGTTATATTAATGTATTATCACACTATAGGTGGAATTATGCATATTTGATAACCTTTTTTAAACTTTTTGTTGAGACAGATGGAATGACATATCATTCTATCGCATGATCTGTTAACACATCAAGAATGAAAAAATCAACTTCAATTATTTAAATAATAGATGAAGTGGAAATTGTTTAAGGAATGACCAATTATGATATTTTACTGAAATCAAGTAAGTATTTCTCCTCATGCCAAAAATTCATCAACTTTATGAAGAAGATCTTGAAACCACAAATGTTATCATAGTACCTTCTTATCCGATTAATCATATAGTCCCTTAAATCATCACAGATTTATGGATTTCTGGTAGTTAATGTTCTCCAAATCTTATTCTCTATCTCTATCCATTAGAACATGATGTTTAGATTTATCTTCCATATCCATGTTTTCACTTCCCACTTATGTTCTCCTATGTGGAAACCCATTGATGAGTTTCTTTGGGTAACCATTATGTTTCTAACTTTAATTTTTAAAATGGTGTTTTAGTATTCCTTTTTATAATGTGGATTTCGATGAAATAAACTTCCAAGTAGTAGAACATTTTTAACACCAACGAATTTCGTGGGAGAAATTCATTTTAAGGGGGGTAGAATGTAACACTAAAAGATTTTATGGGACAAGTTATTTTTATTTTCTTTGATGTCTTATGTTGTACGTTAACCAATATTAGAGTGAACTATATGAAACACCGTATTTTATTTAATTATATGCAAAACTATTATTGGGTTCCTTTACACATAAGAGTGACCTTCCTCGATAGCTAGCATTGTACACCATACCAAGTTTCAATAAATAATGATATATTATTAAAATATTATTATGGGATATAAACTAGCCATTATGAATAGTATTAACTACATTTTTTATTTTATATAACATTAAAATTAATCTTATGTATTTTTTAGGCATGATATAATAAAAAGTTCATTTTTTCGGATAAAATAAGTATTTTTCAAAAAATACTGATTTGCCACGTTTTGATGGCACACCAATTTAAAATCTATTTTTTTAACACATTAATATATTATGTTTTAAAAAATAAACTTATTATTTTTAATTGGTACATAAAAGTTACTTTTGTTAATTTTCTGGTATTTTTATGATAAAATTAATATTTTACTGAATAGTGAAAAATACAGCATTTTAATTCAAAACTGCATTTTCATCTAACTTATTTTTATAGATAGATTATCTTTTTAATTAGTTTTAAAGTTTAATTGGATTATGTTATTATAATTTAATTCAATTTTGGTCATTGGAAGTAATTTCCCATTGAAATTGGACATAAACACATGTCAATATATTAATAGTTATTACTTCTTAAAAACCCACTTTTCGGTTTTGACAACAGAAATTAATTTTAAATTAATTACAACAACTTATGTGTTTTGAATTAGGAAAAATGGATTGCATATTTTGAATAATAAGGTCTAAATTGTGTGAATAGGTACCTTTTATTATTGGACATTATGAATAGTAACTTCATTAATTATTTTTATTTACCATGGTTAACCTGTAAATATGGTAAATAAGGGTAAACAAATAATTTAATAATATAAAACTACCTAAAACATGTTCTAATACTATTGGATGAGATATTTCAGATCATGGTCATCCATGGGTCAATTTTTGGACCCCATGTATCCACTTGGAATTGAAAATTTCATTTTATAAGAATTATGTTAGAGTAAAAAGAATTATAACATAAACTTGTATCTTTTTCTAAAACAATTTTTATATGAGGTTATATAAGTGATCTATAAGAAAATAAATATTAACTATAATTATAATATTATTTCCTACATCATGGTATTTTATCTATAATTTTTAGACATTAAATAAATAAATTCAATTATGACACAATGATGATGCAATGATTGATTTATTAATAATGGATTCAAATAAATGATATTGTAAATATTAAAATAAAATAAATTTTATTATTTTGATTCCATAGAAAAATTTTATGGAATATACTGATATATAAAATTTTATTTAATTCCTTTAGTTTGAAATTATTAGGTTGTTATGAATTTATAAAAAAGTCATGTATGAATAGTGTCCCTAATTGACATAATTCCTAACTTAAAACATAAAATAGTTTATTAAATGATATTAAGATCCTAAAAATATAAGATTCTCCAAAATGGTAAATAAAAGTCTAAATATGTCATAAATGATTTTTTGGGTCTTTTGACATGATATGATAATTACATTAACCCACAATGTGTAAATAACATAATATCACTGTAAGATTAAAAAGGGTAAAATAAGCATTAAACAAAAACGATAAGGATAAAAAAATATTCTGAAATTGTCAAAAATTATTGGATGATTCGTATTAGAACAAAAACCATATTATATTTGAATTAAATTAGTTTTTGACCATTTTTAATATAGATGTAATTTATAATAAATTAATATTTTAAGACTTTCCTACATTCCCCTCCTCCCTCTTATAAAAGGCCACCACTTCTACCCACATAAATCACACCTCTAAATCCCCTTTTATAGCCTAAATTATGAAAAAATAAGATCCCAACACACCTACCTTCCTCCTAGAATCCTTACCTTGGGAATAAGGCAATTCAAGAAAGCATTTTGGCTTAAATCAAAAGAAGTTACCCGATTTAGAGGTAACATATTCTCACAAGTTCTTTTATTATATTTTCATTCTCCACTACCTATGATATTATTATTATTTTATTAAATAAAAAAACCAGTATACTCAATATACTATTATTTTAATATGATAAGGACTCAAACTACAATCACACATACCTCCATCTAATGGATACAAACATATAATTTCTGTGTACAGCGAACTACTGCCTCACGAAACGATGATTTTTCTATTTTATCCTACCACATCTTATGCTGGAAATTATGACTAAAATGTATTTATATATGATATATGTTATATTTTCATTTTATACATGCTTCTATATTTTTTATCTACAACATAAATTTATGCTTTTCATAATGTGTAAAGACGATAATTTCATTTGAGGAAGTGCAGACTACCGCCCCCTCAAAGTGATATGACCCATTCATACCATACATGGAATGTATAAAGGATGGAATCAATGAACTTATGTAACATATATAACATATATATTATACTTTAATTATAATACACCTATATGTCATTTATTTTTCATTCCTTTAATATGGAAAAAAATAAAATTAGCATTCATGAGTACGTATAGCTTACCGTCTCCATGAATGGTGTATACCATTTCATTTATCTATATATTATATATAATTATATACTGAATATATATGATATATAAATCGTGTTTTAAATTCTTCAATTAAGTAAATCACGATATAAGTAATAATATCAATAATAACATGTCAAAAAATATGATAAATAAAACAAATATTACCCCAGACGTTGCTTTAACATGGAATTGATAAATGAAAAGGTTATATAAAGTCATTAGTGAATAATATATTATTTCATAAATATTATTTGGTTATATTACAAGTTAATAATATATTTAAACCCACTATATAGTATTTTTTGACACATATGAAGGATATTGGACCTAAGGTAAGAGATAATTTTGCAATCTCATTATTATCCGAGATTGTTTATTCATAAGTATTTAATGGGGTATATTTATCATCCAAATACATGTTTCCTAAATATATAATATTATTTTATATCCTTACACAATTTTTTAAATTCAATTTTAACCAGTGGTAATTTTTTATTAAATGGTATGGAAGGAATCTTTCTTTCGTTTTCCATACGAGATACTTTTTGACTTTTCCAGCAAGAGTACGAGAAGAATATTTTAAAATTATACAGCATGAATGAATTTTTATGCATTCATATCGCATTATTTTCATTAATATTACATTAAAAAATTTAAAGATTTTTTTCAATTAAATTCTTTTCTTTTAAAATTTCACGACATTTTGAGAAAAGGAAAAAAATTATGAAGAAAAGATATTTTCCTCAGGAATTAAGTTCAAGTGTTTTATCAAAATTATTTTCCATCAAAGATGACACAGGGTTAGGTTTCTATCCCATTATTACTTTGATTTTATTTTTTTTATAATGGATTTTTTTTTACTAAGTACATTTATCTTATATGGAATATGTTTTTATGAAATGTTGTTCAAGAATCCCATTTTATTTCATGGGTTATGCTATGATGAATGATTTATGTTTTTGTGGAACTTGTAAGAATGATTTCATTATGATATGGGTGGGACCTATATCTCTATTCAATGCATTGGGTAAAGATTTATATCTGATGAGATAGACATGACTTGAATGAAAAGTAAATATGGTTCACTAATACATGGATAGAATGATAAGTAAACCCGGTTCAGTAATGGACTTTGTCCACTATGATTGTCTTGTAAACAATTCCTTAACTACTATGGAAATCATATAATGTGCTTATTATTTTGACACAATTACATGTTTTATTTCAATTCTATTGTATTATGATTAGTGTTAATTTATGATCTATGCCTTACATAATACTAAGATTTATTTAATGACTCAATATTTTGACATTTAAATTTTATGTTCATGTTTTTACATTCAAATGTTTATGGTTTTTTATGTTCTCCATGTTTACCCTTACTAAGCATTTGATCTCACCATTTTTACATTTTCCTTTCCTCAGGATATAAATAATTATTTTAGGTAGGAAAACAAAAGGGTAAGATATTTATGGGATGTGTTGAAGATCTTTCACCAAGTTAGAAGATTATGTTTCAAGTTTCCAAAGGCACTAAACTAATATGGTCTTCGGGCATATATTTGTGTAATGTATTAAGTATTCTGAAAAAGAAATGTAAAGTCCATGTATGTCAAGCTTGGGTTGTTAGAGATAGTGTTATGAAAAATATTTCATGCTGACACTAATGATTCACTATTTTCATCTTTTTTGTGATTTTACCAAATAAACGTTGTTTCAATAATTTTGTTGAACTCAGTTCATAATTTCATGATTTTGTTATTTCAAAAGAACAATGTGATATAAATTTGAGTCGATCCACTCTACTCCTTTACCCTTTCACTCACTCAGCCATTTCACTCTCTACCTCCCAACCATTCACCTTCGAACCTTCAAACCAAATTGTCTCAATGAAGTGTGTGAAGTGAGATCTTGAAGGTGGTGAGTCTCATGCAGCTAAGAAACAGAAATGGGAATCAAGTAAATATTCTAGACCTATGAATCCTGCTATGGAAAACAGTTTAGTGACTCCAGAAAAGAAGGTTCATGTTGAATGGCTATTGTAAAGCAAGTCATTACTTCTTAGTGTGTTACAGGATCAATGATGGCTTGAGTGGTTCTCATATAATGAAATACCATTATACTCAATGTTTGTTCATGAATTTTATATGAATGTGGAGTTTCTACTATAAGGTAGTGATGTTTTCTGAATTAATCCCATAGTGAAAGGAAATAGAATCTATTTTTCATCTAGAAAGTGGGATGAATGTCTTAAGTTACCCCATGAGGGTGTGTTTGATGATTATCGGGGTAGTTCCCCACTAGAGAGTGACTTTTTTTTCTTTGAGATAGCTCTTCATGAGCTTACTGATAATGAAAAGAACATGAGACCCATTACTATAGAGTTATATGAGGAGTGTAGACTTTTTTTCAAGTTTATACAGCATTATATCTATCCCAAGAATGGGTAATTTGCATCAATAAAGTATCAAGATGTCTATTAGATTTATCTGATGTGGAAAGGGATTAAGTTAAATTTATGTAGATATCTTTATGTGAACATAAATGAAATGATGAAGCCTTATTTAAAAACCAATTCCCTATTTTATCCAAGGTTAATATCAGCTATGTTAAAAGAGGAAGGTTGTGATATTAAAGGTGATTAATTTTTTTATGAGTGCAGTAAGATCTTCTTAAGAAAAGAAATCTATAAAAGGATGAAGATCAATTGGAACCCATGGAATAAATAATTAGTTGTGGATGAAGATAATATTTATGATAATCTTAATCTAGTAGACCATCCAACTAGGAAAAGGGATATGGATGATCTTGGTATGGGACTAGATGAGTAATTTGTTTACTCTTTAGATGAAGAATAAGAGCCTACCACACCATTCAAAGATCAAGGGTCGCTTATCCATGATAGGAGTGATCCTGAAACCACTGGAGCAACCAAAGGTTTTTATTTTAGACCTCCAAGTCCACCACTTTCTTTACCCTCAGATGAACCCACTCTTGGAACTAATAGAGATGAAGAGACAGAAGTCTCAAGAATTTTGGAATCTGTAAGTAGATCTAGTATCTCAGAAGAAGAAAAAGAAGAATGTTATGAAGATGAAAGTGGTAGTGGTAGTGAAGAAGAAGAAGGTAAAGAAAACGATGATACAAATGAATGTGAAGATAATGACTCTTGACATGAGGATAATAAAGGTAGTGTTGAAGGCACTAAGAGTGATGGTGACCATCATGATAATGATCAAGGTGAAGATATAGAGATGGTTTATTCTTTGGTTTATCCAATTGTTGTAGAAGAAATATAAAATGATGAAGTTTATGATGAAATGGAAATTCAAGTTATCCCTTCACCTTAGTTAGTGTATGAAAGAAGGAGACCTCATGATGAAGGTAATAAACCAATGAGCAGAGCACAAATTGAAGGGGTGAATCAAGTCAGAAGAGATAAAGATGATGGGGATATTCAAGATAAAAGAGTGAGACTTGACACTCTCACTCCTTTAGATGATGATGTTTTGTTTTAATGGGAAAGGAATCCAAAATATGTAGCACTTTTCTTGGATTATGATGATTTAGATGATGAGGTGTTTATACCTGTCGACAAAGAATCAGCGGTTGAGACCCTTCCTAGTGACTCTGTCACTAAAGAATTATTTTAATGGTTTAAGGATGAAATATTTTCAGCTATGAGTGTATTAGTGAAATATAATATGGTCCATGAGATTCGTCAATATATAATGGAAAAACTCAACTGCGAAATGAATTACACTCTCTCAAATATTCCATTGAAGATTTGATGTATTTTGTGTGAGCTACTCCTACTCCAGTTCAGGAAGTTGGGGTAAGTGATCCTAATGTAGTCAAAATTTCATAAAAGGTCATAATTGAAATTCAACCCAACTTAATCACAACAGCTGAAAAAATTGTTGCAAATACCACCAAGCTAAGAACAAAAATGAATGGGCTTGTCTCTACAATCAATAATCTAAACACTATGTATAAAGGTTATTTGGATACTATTCTTAAAGATCTGAAGACTCATACCTCAACTCCTATTGATGTTCCTTCTACCTATGGTAAATCATCTCAGGTCATGGACATTGAGGAAATGAGAAATATTCTTAAGGAAGAGCTTTAGGCCATGTTTGATGCTTCTGGATTGGCCAGCCCTGTAAAAATTGATAAGAATAGTTACCATGTTCATGATATGGTCAAACTATATTCTAAGAGTGTTGATACTGCTAATGCTCAGATTAGAGAGAAGGTGGATTACTATTTCACGAAGATCATTACCAAGAATCAGTTGACCAGCCTTTTTATGTAATTGATAGAGAACCTGTCACTACCTCTAGTGACCAGAGCCTTTAAAGGCCAAGTACAAAAGTTAAAGGACTTCTCCCCTCTTTTTCAAAAAATCATGGAGAATAAAGATAACTTTGAGAAAGCTATTAAGTATGTTGGTGAAATCATTGATGATTTCAGCATGATGTTGAATCCATACCTTCATGTGAAAAGTGAAGTGATTTTGGTGTCGGTTGTTGCACATATTGGACTTGTTAGATCTGTGCCTCCATCTTAAATGAAAATTGCTCAAGATTTCAGTCAGATTCATCCCGTGATCTAATAGAAGATTCAACATCTTGTGTTTTCACAACACAAACACATTATTTTACCTAATGTTCTAGAAGGAGTGATCCTACCTCCTCAGAAGATTTATTCAGACCCTCCATCTTCTATGACACCACTTACTGGACCTTCTATTGATCCGTCTAAGAAAGGGAAGGAACCTATTGATCCCGAGAAGTAGTGTGGATAACTCTATGATAGGGATTATTGTTTTTATTTTGTTTTATTTCATGAGGAATTTTTAATCCATTATACTTCATTGATTAATTAAATTCACTTAACTTTTCTTTTATCTCTTTGTCTTATATCTATTCTTCTCTGATACATCACATTCCCTTGTTAGATGTTTTCTTCTTAATTAAAATCAAAAGGGGGAGCACCCTCTTTGATACCCTTGCACTTTTTGATAATCCCAAAAGATATAGAATAGTTTGGAATTATCCTTATTTATTTTACATTTGATATCACTCTTATATCTTTTATTTTTCTTTAATCTGATTACAAGAAAACACATTAGTCTTTGATACTATTATTTCTGTTTCCTTTTTGATACCATTAATATTTATTTTACCTATGAAGCTTATCTATATATTGATAAAATTCATCATCAATGAGAGATGATGAGTAGAATGATTATATTCAATATAAAACTATTTTACTTTATAATTCCATGATTTGGGATCATCAAAAAGGGGGATATTGTTGGCCCATAGGAGAGTGTTGGCCACCCTCTCTAGTATTAATAGTTTTAATAATCACAAATCATGTCAAATATTATTAATCATGTCTAATAATTTCAATAATGTTTATTTAAGTGTAACTATGTGTAATTATTATTATCTATGATCACATATAATTTTAACACATTCTGATAATATTTATGTTGCAAGATAGTCCAAGAAGAAATATTTTTTAAGTATGAAAGATTGATACTGACCATTAAACTGAGTCACCGAAAGTGAAAAATGACTAACTAATAGTTGACTCGTTGATAGTTCAATCAACACACCAATAGACCAACTCTCTCACTGATTATACAAGCGAGTCACTGATAGTTCAAATATTATACCGACACAAGGACCTATCGACGTAAGGACCTCCCAATGCAAGGACCTATCGACGCATGGTGTTATCGACGCATGGTTCTACCGATGCATGGTGCTAATAACATGTAGTGTTACTGATGCATGGTGATACCAATGAAGTGAATCACTAACAGTTAAAATTATTCACTGACACAATGAGTAACTGATGCATATAAAGATGGATAGAATGACACACCGATGGAATGAGTAACCAACAGAAGGAGATACCAAGAGAAGACTCACCCAAAAACTATTTAAAATTCATTTTATTTAACATTACTTATAACAGTCACATTTGGAGTGTTTTAATGTGACTAATTAATTTAATGATTCTTTCCGACATCTTAAATGAGGATGTTAGAAGTATGAGGTGCAGCATCTAATTTAAAACATGCACATTGTCAGGCTACAGGAATATAAATAAAAAGAATAGAGCATGAAAGAGATATATACATAAATGGGACATTCATATACACACAAGAAAACCGACATGAGAAACATACAAAAAGGAAGAACACACAAGGAACTCTTCATTACTACTTGTTGTGAACTAGAGAACTGATGTTCATTAAATTTCCAACATCTATACAACATCCAACTAAACCGAAGGGGAAGAACATCTTATCCTCCTAGAAGATAGAACACAATGATCCATAAAACTCTGTTTCATTGTTTACTTCCAGAAGAGGACTCTAGCTTCAACTATGATACATCAAAGAGTCCAGAACTGAACTGCATAACACACAGAGCCTTCTAAACCCTATATAAAATTTATTGCTCTGTTTTGTTTCTTTTTATTACCCATTCGAGTAGTGTGTGTATCTCTCTATAAAACACACACTGTATCTTACATTGAACTAAATGATACTAGACATCCTCACAAAAATATCTTTTTACACATGTTTATCCCATGAAGAACTGTGGTACAAGTCATGTTTGACCTGGTTATTTTTTTTCCCACGTAGAACTGTGGTACAGGTCTTGTGGCCTAAACAGTCTTTGTACTATTGTGTAAACCCCAATCCATGGTGTGGATAAAAAAACATTATCTACATATATTTCTTGGTGTCATGTGATCACCATGTGGAGAGGAATAAGTCTCAGCTTGAGACTGAACCTCTTGTTTCATATCCAATGTGTTTTCAAATTTAGTTTTATATATTTTTACTTTTATTTTAGAAAATAGAATTTCACTTTAATAGTTAATCTTGGAAAGTCTTTATAACTCTTTTGGATTATTATATTAGTTTCAAAAGTTGTATCAATACCTCATATTGTTACAACTGAAAAATAATCAATCTTCTAAGAAATTAGTTGAAAAGTCAGAATATTATAAATTCACTACTTTTATTAAATGGATCGTTAAATTTTAAGTTCGGGGAATCTTTTAAATAATATTTTTTAACAATTTTTTTTATAAGAACTCAATTCACCCCCTCCTGAGTGTCCTACTCTAACCAACATAGATTACTGAAACTTAATTCACCCACTATTTCATTCCCAAAATCCATTTTAATGGAGAAATATCCCTTATCACAAATCTTATCAACAATGTATCCATTATTTTATTAATTATTTCCTTTGACATTTTTTAAATGAATATATCCTCAATGCAGAGAGGTAAGATGATGAAACACCAATCATAAAACATCTTCTAGTAATAGAAATGGATATAGTTTCTTTGAATGAAAATTTTCTCCTTCATTAAGTTGTTAAACATCTAATTCTAATTACCTTGTTATTTCTCCAAACTATAAAGACTCTGATTGATCTTGCACATGAGATATTGGTTATACAATTACTTGAAACCAATTGATCATTCCATATAAATTTTTATATCTAAGTCCCCATGGAAGAATTTTTTCATCATGTCCAACTATGCTAAATGAAAATTCTCAATGGAAACCATACTGAACACTGTTTGAATAATCATAATTTTAAATACAGGTTAAAAAATATCTAAGAATTTCAAACCATTTTTTTATGATGTCCCTTTATGACTAGAGAATCCTTGTACCTCCACCTACTATATACTTATTAATTCATCCAATACAACCATATATTTTGAAGGAAATTAATAAACTCGGGTCTCTCTATCATCTCTCTTGTTCCAGACACATTGAATGAATCAATTTCATTCATTATGGATAACTCACATTGATTCACATATTTTAAAATTATCACCTCTTGCAGTCTCTTGGGGTCTCTTTTTTTTCATTATAAGAAATTAGTGTAGATCAATTTCATACCTATTCACTTGGAACCTTACTATAGTATATCTATGTTGATCATATCACATATTATATTTTTATATTATTGCAAATTTAAAAATTTTATAATCTAGATCATTTGTTTAATCTTTAGTAATCCATGAGATTTCTGCTAAATTAATCCTTCACACCACCATCAGAACTTGGCTACCATTGGGAACATCCTTTAAATAGTATGGTGTTTCCAGTGCAGACATGATTCTTAAATTCTATAAAACATTTTATTTTCTTTTTGTCTATTTAGTTGAACTTAAGAATCTAATCATATTTATCATTGGAAATATTTTCTATGTTCTAATCCTTCCACATAAATTATTCTTTTAAGATTATATTTTTTTTACTTTTGGCCACCTTCTAAAGGTATTTTTTCCAAGATTAGAGAACTAAACTCTCCATAATCATATCCTACAAAGTAAAATGATCAAAAATTAGCATCAATATTGTCCATCTCCTTGGAATCAATGTGGATATAGGTGAGTGCACTGGAAAGTTTGATAGTTCCTATCCCAATAGAGATGAAGGAATCTAGTTGATTATGTATGTCACATAATCCACCACTACTACCAAAAAAACCTTTGGTAATATTGAATGAATTCTCATACACTTTTCCATTTCAAATAATTTCTAGTTGATATTCTCTATGATGTAATTATGTTTTGAAGTTTTAGGTATGGTCTTCTCAAACTGTGTACCATTCCTCCAATATAATCTACAAACATAACTACTTCCATACTCCCCCACCAATATCATACCTAAGGTACTCAAACCTGCAATTGTTCTCCTTTTACACTATTTCTATCCAGCAGATAAAGATTTTGAATACCTCATACTTTTTATTGAGAAATAAGACATACACTTCCCATGTTTTATCATCAATGAATTTTATATAATAAAGTGAACCTTCATGAGAATTAAATGGAGATGGTACCCATGTATATGTATTCACTAACTCAAACTTATGGTTCATTTTCATCTTACCTTTTATTTGGACGGAAACCTTCTTCTACTTCTCAATAATTCATTCATCACAAATTTCACACTCCATTATTCTAGACATTAACATCCATTTAATATCTTGTTCTTCCATCCCTTTATCATTTAGGTGAACTATACAATCATTCCATAACATTGTAGAAGTTACTTATCTAGAATACATCATACCTCTATATACTCCCATTAGGTACATAGTTCTAACCTTCACTTCATTTTATAAACTATAGAGCTGAAAATATATTCTAATCTCTTTTCATAAATGTTTTACAAAAACCCACTTCATCTAAATATCCAATAAAAATTAAGTTATTTATTAATCTAGGGTTGTTTCGAACTCCTTGAAAAATCAATAAGTATATAATCCTTATATAGATAGAAATTCTTATCATTATAACTATCTTAAGAGTATTACCATCCTCAAAATATACCTTATCTGATATTTTGGACATATAAGTCTTCATACTCTTCTCTCGGACATTGAGTGAAATAAAGATTTAGGTTCTATTAACTAAGACTCAAGTAAACTAGTGGGAATTTAGGATTAAGTCAATCCTATCTTCTAAAATAGGATTCATAGATCCACTTTCAAAAGTGTGTCATATGAATTTAACTTCACACTCATTATAAAACTTCTTAAGGTGTTATTTCCTTCTCTAATGTCAGTACATGGGACTAACTTCCATCGAGCTTCTCATACTTCAGCTTCTTCTTCCCTAACCTTCCTTATAACCCTTGTGTGTATTGGATCTTCCTCTCCCTTCTACACTATAATAATTTTTATAAGATTCAAGAATCTTCTTTTGATGAAGCTCCTTATTCAAGATCTGGTTTCAGACATATGTAAATAGTATGTCATTATTCCCAATCATTTTACTCATAGAAGTGGCCATTGAATCCCAATATCCAAGGATAGATAAGAGTAACAATAGTTCTAAATTCATATATCCTAATTTCACCTTAATTAAATCCAACTTACTTCTTATCATGTTAAAGTCATTCATATGAATGGTAGTGGACTTATCTTTTGAAATCCTCAGATCAAATAGTATCCTTAGCAATAATTTTTTTTATCGTCATTGGATTCTCAAAATTGCTAGTTAAGTTCATTATACGTTTTGATTGTTTCTTCACATCCCATATATTAAAATACACATTATTTACTAATTATATCCTCATTAATCCTAATTGTTTATTGTCTATCCACTTTAATTATTCCTTTTTCATTGATTATTTCTTGGTTTCCATCAATGATAGATCAAGGTCCTTCTTTGGAAAAAAATCCTCCATCTATATTCTATAGAACCCAAAATTTGTGATGTCAAACTTCTCCACATGGACATTACCTTCTTCCAATGTTATTTTTCTAGAAATTATGAACTCGCACTAACTATCTATCAATGTAAAAGAGATATTGAGAACTTATTATTGATATTATTCTATAAGGATAAGGTCTTAATAATGTTACTGAACTGGGCTATGAAACACCTTCATTGACATTTGACCTTCCAGAACACTCAAAATGAGATTTGATACCACTTCTTGGGTTCATAACTAATCATTAAACCCACTATAAAATATCTATGGGAACTTACTAAAGGAGAAAATAAAGTACCAATAATAATCTCACATTATGGAATCCATAACATGGAATATTAAACACTCAAATCATTGAACCATGATGTAAAATCTCCTAGAAACACATAGATAATATTATGAACATATAACAAAAGAAGCAAAATAAGGGAAAATAACAACACAAGTTTCAATGTGGTTCAGACTTGCATCATGATCCATAAGGGGCATTCAAAATATTTTATTCAAGTAAACTAAATATAGTTAAACTCACTCAATATTATTATCCATAACATGTAATTAACCATGATACATATAGTAGGACTATAAAAAACCAGCTCAAGATGACCTGACACATAACCCAACAAGTTCGGTCACTAGGCCAAAGGGACATTCTCAATCACTATAGGCTGGAAAATAGTTCCCTAACTTCAAGGAAATCAACTTTGGGAATGGTTTAAAACAAAAATCATAGTTAATAAGTATCATATTATTACTATAAAAATAACATGGAGTGTCAATATGTTGGATTTCCACATATTTCAAATAATTTGAACTGAATAAATAAACTACCAAACGATCCACAATACATATAGTTGATTCAACTCATTCAAATCAACATGAATACATCATCTAAAAAAATACCTAACAAGATATGATAAAAATAAAATGTATACAATAAAGGGAATTATATCTAGTATAATAAATATACATACAAAAATAAAACAAATCCAACCTGAACTATACTACAAGACCACCTCCCTAAAACCCATGGTTTCTATCCACATCTCATTTCACCATCACAACCCAAGAGAAAGATATACAATACAAAAACAAAACCTATAAATTTTATATGAAATGTGATTTTCATACATATATATTATAAGTATAGGTTTTGAGGTAATATGCCTACTAGGATATCACAACAGTGTCTATGAAATTCCTAGAAATAAAATGATAATTAATGCTAGTTTGAAATAAAATAAAAAATTAGGTTTTCCATTTTTAACGGTATCAAACATTAGAAAATATCAATATTTATAGTTTATAAAAAACTTTAACTTTTCATATAAACCAATTGAATATTATTTGAAACTCAATACGTGAACCATTTATTTTTATGAAATCCAAACCAAACATCATTTTTAAAAAATTTCAAAACCCATCATCCAATTTCATTCCAAAAGTAGGCATATTACTTTTATCTAAAGAAAATTCCTAAAACCACTTTACATAATCACTTTTAAAACCATTTTGGAAACAATTCCAACCATAAATAAATATGAAACAATAAAATCATGAACCATTAAATCAATGAAATTTCAAAAAACAAGCAAAAAATATGGTTCCAATAGAAACTAGAGTAAAAGGATTTTATAAGAAATGAATGTAAATACCATAGAATATCAAAAACTCAAGGCATAAGTATCATGGGATACACCCTATTTTCTAAGGTGATACAATATTAATAGCATTAAAGTAACACCTAACAATTTTCAACTAATGTTACCTTCAATAATAAGACAATACATCCAATTATCCTACACCGACCTCATCAGAATGGAACCTCCCCTCTATCCTTGGTCTATAGCACAACTATGGGGATCCTAATAGTGTGTCCTACTATGGTGGAATGAATCAAGACCTCCCATATAGATGACCTAGTTTATATAAAAAATAAAACATGGATGTGAGAAATTAATCAATATAACTACATCAATACAGCATAATAAATTCCTTTCTTCTCCCTTACAACACCCTCACACAAGAAATACCCTTTTACTATTATATATCCATAATAAAATAATAAACAAATCATAATTGGTGAGATAAACATAGGGGAAACAATAAGGGTATCATACAGATTAAACCATGCGACTTTATAAAAAAATTAAACCAGGATGTTGAGAACATTCAATTTTCTTTGAAACCACTTTATTCTAAAAAAACATTTGAAATCACTTTTAAAACAAAACCTTACATTATTCAAAATCAACCCTTAAAATGTCCTATTTAATTAAATTTTCTCTTTATTTAAAATGAAAAATGGGTCTAAAATCATATATTTTTCATAAATCAATTAAAATAATCCCCTTAGTAATTTTCATACATACTTAGAATATAAAAATATTTAATTCAAAGGATATATATGAATTCCAATGAGAAAATAATTTTTAAAAGTCTAAAATCTATGGAAATCAATTTATAGCACATTATAGGTACCATTTAATTCATAATTTAATAATAAAATGGGTTATAAAACTCAATAATTTCTTGAATTTTAAAATAAAGTAGATTTCATTAAAATACATACTTAAGTCCAGCATATATAAAGTAGATCCTTCATGAATAGAGAGAAGAAGGCCCAAGAAGGACTCTACACACCCTGGGAAGAAAAACCACAAGAATTTAGAAGAAGAAACACACCTAATGGTTGGAAAACACCAATTCATAACAATGGAAAGAAATAGAATAATATAAGAAGGATAAATATATAGGTAAGAAGGATTCACCTAGGAAGAACCGCCAAGAATTGAGGAAACAAGGTCATAAATTCAAGGAGGGTGGGAGGAGAGGTTGTGCCTAGGGATTATCATGGAGGTGTTTTGTGAAGGATGAAAAAGATAAAGTTAGGGGTTAAAAAAATTGGAGTTTAGAATATGTATTTCAAAATTTTTAGAATTTATGAATTTTTCATGGATTAACTTCACATTTTGGTAAGATATGCACCAAGATATCACTATACAAGGATTGGGAACCTGCACAGTTTCACTGTATGATTTACCAAACCGTGCGCTAAGAATTAAAATTTTCACTATCAAAATTGTAGAACTCATTTCACACTTGTCACATAGTTTATCCTAACCATGCACAAGTTGTGTGACACACAAGAAATTCAAATTTTAAAAATAAAATCCCAAAAATTCTTAGAGGATTAAATTAAAACAAAATTTAATATTATATATCTTACAATAGTGACATGGGATATAAAAATATCCCAAACATGCCACTTTCATCCCATATAGTGTTTCTAATAAAAGTATAAGGTAGTATAAAGTTAAAACCACCACACTCCCAATTGAAGTGGTGGGAATATTGGGGAAGAACTAAGAAGATTTTGTTATAATTAGAGCATCGAACCAACCATAAAAATACTAAAAACAATAAAACTCCAAACCTCAACCACCACTGAACAAATCCAAGAACTACTGAATGACACCCATTTAATCTAGAGTCACTAAAAAAATGAGACCTATCATAGGTCTCCACAACATTTACAATTCCTCTAAAATGTTGAGAAAGAGGGGGAGGCTCCTATATGAAAACCACCAACAAAAAAATAACCAACTCCACAAAATACCAAATAAAAAGGAAATCTTCCATGAACCATAATGACCAGACAAAAGGAACCAATCACACCTTTAAAGAGATATGACCATAAAAACATACAAACATCAAAAAAAAAATGAAATTCATCACCAAGATACATATAACCTCCAATAAAAAAGTAAATGGATGAATAAACCACATACAACCTCAATAATGAGTGAAATAGTTCTAAAATTAGGCTAAAAGATATAAAAATGGGTAGCCTAGGTCCTCTCACTTGGGAAACCATCTCACAGAAAACCAAGAGAAATCCAAAACAAACACCATCCAATACAGAAACAAACTGGTGAATCATACTTTCAAGTTATCCAAAACTATATCGAATGTGCTCCCCATGCCATTCCATTGAAAAAAAATCCTCAACATAACCAACACTATAGAAAAAACTCTTGAGAAACAAGAGTCCACCAACTAATCATACACACATCTATAAAAGGTATAATATCTCATAATAAGCAATCTAGGAACTACCAAAGAAAACAAAAAACCATAATTACCAAAAAAAATTATGAACAACTCCCAATCCAAAAAAAGGAACCATTAAATATAACATTACCCCAATATGAATTACACCAAAGAGTTATTCTAATAAAATTTCTTATAAAACTTCTAGAGAAAGATTACTGGCTAATAACAAAATGATCAGAACCAACCTGAGAACCCTCCTTAGTGATAAACATATACCTTTCTTCAATACCTTTCTATGTAGAATAATCTAAATAACATGAAATATAAACCTAACCCATTCATGTATCATAATCAAATAGAATGGTTTTTATACCCAAAAAGTGACATATCTAAAATCACAATTCACGAAAGCAATGTACTTTTAAAACACATGTTAAAATTTCATTTCTAAACCACAACCCTCTTAACAATGTGTCCACAATATATTTTATAAAGAAAATATACTTTTGAAAAACTGAATAACATTTTTAAACATAACATCACATTTAGAAAACTAGGTGAAATCTAATAAAAATTTATTTCTCCTATCTCAAAAAATTGAAATCTCAAGTCCATGTTAGGGTATTTTCAAAACATTCATGCCTTCTTCAAAAAACATTGACTTCCTTTTAAAACAAGAATCACATTATCTTTAAAAACCCTTCACCTTTTAAAATATTTCAAAAATACTTCATAGTTTTTAATTTTAAACTCAACCACTTTTGGATACATACTCTAATAGAGTAAAAATATTTTACCACTAAACCATTAAAATTGTTTTAAAATAAACACATTTTATGAAAAAAAAAATTCATTATACATAAAAGTTTTAAGGTCACATTTTCATACTAAAATAATTTCTCATAAAATAATATCTGTAAAAAACCCAATTTTATAAAAACCTTGTAAACAATTACATACCAAAAATATAAACCAAAACCCACTCTGAAAATATCAACACATCAAAAAAACCATTTGAAAACTAAATGAAATACTTTTACAACATAAATTTTATATTCTCTTACCAAGAAGTTTAAATCTATTAAAATGATCCACTTTTGTTTCAAAATATTTATCAAATAGATTGAAAAAATAATAAAAATTTAAAATACTTCATGGAAAAAAATTACATTTCAAAAAAACCACCAGAACATGTTTTAAAATAAAACTCATTATCAAATCCTAATTTTTCATCCAAAAAAAACTCTTTAAAAAAACAAGAATAAACCAAACATAACACTACACATCAAGTTGAACTCATTACAACAGCAAGACTTCCTTAAAATATTTTTCAATTCATATCCAATAAGTGGAAACCACTCTATGAGTAATTAATAACCAAGAGGGTTCTAGTTAAAAAAATATGGGAGGGGTGCAGTGTTGTGCATGGTTTGGTCATGTGGTTTTTCAGGTTGTGCAAAACCCACTTGACAACATATGAGAATATTCAAAAAACCATCTACATGGGTTCTTATGGTTTGATAGATCCTGTGAGATAACCCTGTAGTCCTAGTTACTTTTTCACTTTCATACTAATATGAAGAAGGAACCCCCAAAATCACTTATTGGGCTCATCAGGGATCCAAACATCATTTTTCAATTCAAAGTAAATCAAATAATCAAAATGAAATCAAGATAAAAGACACAAATCTCAACTTCCCATCATAACTCTTGGTTCACCATGAGGATGAGATGGAAAAAAACACCCCCACACACACACTCCAATCGAGTCTGAACACCCCTATATTCATACTACCACAACAAATCCCAAATAATAGGAGGGTCCTCTCAAGAACCTATGACTTTCAAAGAACTTAGGATCTAATACCATTTGTAACAAACTATCTTGGGATAACCTAACTTGGTTAGTCACTAGACTCGAGGGGCATTCATGATCCCCATGGGTGGTAATTAGTGTTTGGGAATCAAAGAAATCGACTTTGGGAATAGTTTCATCCTCAAATTAGAGTTAATAAGCATCATATTCTTATTGAAAATTCAACATGGATTGTCCATACATTGGGAATATACACTTTTCAAATAAATAGAAATAAATAAATAAAACCCAAATGAATCAAAATCAATAAAACTAATTAAAATAATTTGTGTCAATTTGCATACATCAACCAAAATAAATATATTATATTTGTGATTAAAAGAAAATGAATATAACAATAGTAAGGCCTTATTGGTTGATTTTTCAACATACCAAAATTAAATAAAGACATTATCCAACCATATTTCACAACCACATCCCTATAACCCATGGTTTCTCTCTAAATCCCAACTGACCATTGTGGACCAAGAGAAAGATATCCTTTAAAAAAACAAAACATAGAACCTATATAAGATATGAAAGATACTAACACGTACATAGAGTTTATATACAGGGTGTGAACTAATGGTTTCGGGAAAATATCACCATGTATTCTAGGAAATTCATTAAAATAAATGGGTCATGAATGATAGTTTGAGATACAATATAAAATATGGTTTTCAATTTTTAAGGGCATCCACCAAAAGAAAACATCACTCTTTCTAGTTAATAAAACAAAACTTTCCCTTTTTATATAAACCAATTAGAGATGATTTGAAACCCAAAAAAAAGACCTTTTATTTTTATGAAAACCAAACAAAAAATCATTTTTAAAACATTTATTAACCTATCATATAATTTCATTCATAAATAAAATGTAGAAATTTTATTTAAAACAACTTCCCAAAACCACTTTCCAAAACAAAAACATTTTAAAATCAATTTTTAAACCATTTTAAAAAGAATCCCAACCTTAAAAAAGAAAAGTAAAATAAAATCATGCACCGTTATATCAATGAAATGTCACAAAAAATCACAAAATATGGTGCCACTAGAAACAAGAATAAAAGGATATGATAAACAATGAATGG
This sequence comes from Viscum album, assembly GCA_963277665.1. Classification (NCBI taxonomy): domain Eukaryota; kingdom Viridiplantae; phylum Streptophyta; class Magnoliopsida; order Santalales; family Viscaceae; genus Viscum; species Viscum album. The sequence goes on along the minus strand of OY728155.1, from coordinate 599,426,110 downwards.
AAATCCACTAAAAGAACCACAAATCAAGGCACAAGTGTTATGGGATACACCCTAGGTTCTAAAGTGAGATGATACAAACAGTGTTATAGCAACCAAAACCAAACACTGACTTACATTATGTCCAATAATAACATAGGACATCCAAACATCCCACACGAGCCTCATCGAAATGGTGCTTTCCCTCTATTTGTGGCCTATAAAACAACTAAGGGGGCCCTAATAGCTTGTGTACCAACTAGTATAGCCTGAATCAAGACCTCTCACCTTGATACTCAGGTTCCAGTGACCAAATCTAACATAGAGGTGAGCAAGAAATTGAGATAATTACATTAATAGAGTATAAACAGTGCATCACATCTCACCCCCAAACACCCCATACAAAACATCCCCTTTTACATTATACATCCATCACAAAATAATAAACAACCCATAAGGGATAGATAATAAATAATAAGTAAATAATGAATAATAACTAAATTATAAATAACTGATAAATAATAAATAAATAATAAGTAAATAATAAAAAAATAATTGATATAGAAAAAATTGTAAATAAATGATAAGTAATTACTAGATAATAAATAAAATGTAAATATAAATAATAATAATTTAATATTTAATCAAAAAAGTAATGAATAGATAATAAATAAATAAATAATAAATAATAATAATAATAATAATAATAAATAATAACAAAATATTAAATTATAAATAATAAATTATACAATATAATTATATATCAAAAGATAAATATACGTAAATACATATCTGTACATATATTTATTCACAATTTATAAATTAATATACAAAAAATTAATTAAATATCAATTATTTTAAATATTGTTATATATAAATTTATTAATGTATGATATATATATATATATATATATAAATTTACATAAATTTAAATAATTACACACCAAGAGATAAATATATATATACACCAAAATAATATATAAATATATATATTTTTGTGTGTATCTATCTATATATATATATATAAATAGATATAAATATCTATAAATATATATACATGTAACTTGATTTACAAAAATACGTATAGACACGCAAACATATATATCGTTAAATATAATTATGTATATATATATAAACAGATATAAATATATATATATATATATATATATTTATTTATATATATGCACAAATATACATAAATATATATTAATATCTATAAATATATATATTATAATAAATAAATAAATATGTGTATATATATATTTTTTAAATAAATATACATAAATATATATAAATACATATATATAAATATATATATATATATATATATATATTTGTGTGTGTGTGTGTGTAATAAATAATAGATCACCAAAATAGAGAAGAACGCTATAATTGGAACATCATCACATCGATAAGAATGTAAAGACGTGGAATAAAATCAATGGCCACCCAAAAACATAAGAAGGTTGTCTTAAATGAAGATGAAATTCCATCAAAAATTCAAAAATTAGGGCATACCAACTAAATATTAAGTTTATGAGGCCTCTTAGGCTTCATTAACTAATAAAAAACAAATATAAAGGTCCCCCATGGTTTAGATGACATATATTTGTTTTATTCTTCAATTTTACTATTCACAGAGCCCAAACAGACACCCTGGTCAAAAGGTATGGTTGTTTGGAGTTGAAGTCTAATTTTCAAGTTCTCTTATAATAGTAATAATTTATTTATATTAACTGTTACCAAATTAATTTCTAATTCCATTGTAGTTATTTTGATAAGATTGGATTTGATAGGCTGTAGAGTATAAATAGACACCCAGATCAAAAGTTATGGCAATTTGATGTTGAAGTCTGATTTTCATCTTCACTTAGAACATTATTTTTGTGAGGATGTTTTGACCATGATTTATATTTATATACATGCTTGCATGCATGAATGTATCTAAGTATGTATGTATGTATGAGGGTCTATGTGTGGGTGTTTATATGTAAATATATACATATATAAATAATTAACAAAAATTTAGTTTCCAAATAATTGCTATTGAATAATTATAAATCACTAATAATTAATAATTAACATGTAATAGTTAATTAATTTTAAAATTATATATAATAAATGATTATAAATAAATAATAATAAATATTAATAATAAATAACAAATAATAGCATAATATAAATAATAAATAATTTTTTAAATGGTAAATAAAAATTAATTATAAAATATTAATAATTTTTATCAATATTTTATGTAATTATTTATAAAAAAATCACCACTAATTTAGGGCAGTTTTTTAAACTACTGTTAAAATTAAATAAGTAATTTTAGAAGATAAAATTTAAATTTTAGTGGTGGTTTAAACCACCATTAAATAATACCGCTAAATGGTAGCTCTTTTCAAAAAAACTTTCACTAAAAAATTATGAATGAAGCATTTAGTGGTTGTTTTAAAAACCAAAAATAAAAGATTTTATTTCTATAGTCTATGATCTAACCATGTATAACCAAACTATAAAAAATATATAACTTTGGGATATGTGTAAATCCTACTTCAGATAAAATAATTCAGTCAACCAGAAGTAGTTTTCTTGATGGAGGTAGTTTATAAGGGCTTTTCTTATGTATTTAGCTCAAGTAAGTGTTGTTCAAAAAGTTTCATCTTGTACTTCCAAAAGTTGTGTATGTTCGATTTATATTGTGGTGTGATTTCTGGTTTACCTAAGGAAGTGGTCACACTAAAGATTACTACCGGAGATCGATGTTGGTAATAGTGAAATGGATGGACTCCCACACTTTTCATAGGTCAGTGCGACTAGATGACTAGAAATTACTCTCTATATATGGATGGTGGGTCCTCTTTGATGTAGTGTGGAGATTATATTATGATTACCTGTTTTAGTAATCTAGAGTGACACATTAGTTTATAAGTTCAAATGTTTTTCTTTCAAAAAAAAGTAATGCTTCAATGTTTCCCCAATGGACATAGGACTTTCTGTCTGAACCATGAAAAACAATAATTTTCTTTGCATGATTACATTTAATTTCATTGTTCAAATGTTTTTTAGTGATAAATGTTTATGTTTATTTTTCTTAGTGGGGTGCCTTCGGTGAACTTTGTTTATTCCAATTTTCAGAACATTAAGTCAGAGAGTTCGATCCAGAATATATTTCCCCCAAGTGATTTAGAAATGGATACTTTCGATTGTGTATCATATGTACATGTTTAATAATGATTCTCAAAAAGTAGTATCAGAGGTGGAGAATCATTGTGTGTAGTATAAATAGAATGATTCTTTACGGATGTTGAAGGTTATACTATGGTACATTCTTTGAAGCAGTCTTCAAGTGGGAGATTTTTGGAATGTGTGAATCCTAGTTTAATTGAATAAAGTTATTCCACTATAAGGATTGGTTCAAAAAGATATTCTTTTCATTGGAGTAATAACAATGTAATATTTTTCCTCCAGTTTTCCAAAAGTAGTTTTTCATAAGGAGGTGGTTCGAAAGTGGTTCTTCTGATGTGCTTGGTGAAAGGAAATTTTGTTCTAGAAGATTAATCTTATACTTCCAAAATTTATTTATGTTCATTTTATATTGCGGTGTGATTGACAGTTTACCTGTGAAATAAGTTACACTGAAGATTCATACAAGAGGTCGGTAATGGGAATAGTAAAACAGATGAACTCCAGCACTTTTTGAAGGTCGATGAAACTGGATGATCTGAAGATAATCTCTATATATAGAGGGTGGGGCCATGAAATGATGTGTGGTGAATGTATTGTGATTACTTGTTTTATTAATCTGACGTGACTCGTTATTCTCTGATTTTTATATGTTTATTTCAATGTAAATGAAATGATGCAATGTTTCTCCCACGAGCATAGGTTTTTTTGTCTGAACCACTTAAAACAAAAGAATTTATTTTATTTCTTACATTTGATTTCCTTGTATGAATGTTTTTTTGAGTAAATATGGATTATTTTAGTTTGGATTAGTGTAGGTGGATCCTGTGGACTTTGTTTCAACCAAGTTCTTGAACATCAATTTAGAGAGTTCCATCTAAAATTTGTTTCTTCCAAGTGAATCTAGAAAGAATGCTTCTAATTATGTATTCAATGTACTAGTTAAGAGGAGTTATCAATAAGTGGTATCAAAGGGTTGGTTATTAGGATGCTTAGTAGTTCAATCGACAGCTCAGGTAATATTCTATTACTCAATATGTTTTTCAGATTTTAGTGGGATTAATTATTTTCGGATGAATTGAATAAGAAGAAGGAAAGGTTTGAATCAAAAAGTTTGATGGAGCAGATTTTAGTTTCTATAAAATGCAGATTGAATACTATTGTTGGATCGTAAGTGATGAAAATAAAGACTAGTGGGGGATGGATAATCATTTTAAAAATATATATACCATGTCAATCGTAGTATTATTAATTAAAGATACTCTAGAGAGTGTTGTGTTAAAGAACTAAAATATAGTTGAAATAAAAGAGATGAACATTTATATTTTTTAGTGGTTACGATAACCAAGATCCCAATATACTCATCAACCTTCTAAACTCCTTGAGAATATTGGTACCCACTATGAAACTATCTTTTAGTGGTGTTTGAACCAATTAGAGACTCTACCTTTTACAAATAATAATAAGCATAACCTAGAATTTTTATAGGAGTCTTTAACCTACTATATTTCATGAATTTTGTTTTTCAGAGTCACAACCCAAACATCATTTTAGGTGGTATAATAAAAAAAATAAAAGACCTTATATTGATGGGGAAATTCATAAAACATACACAAATAGTTACAAATTTATAATGAGATGAATAATATGTAGAATAAAAAATACAATGAAACATAGCAGATTGATATGATGATACGGATGATGAAGTTTGATGATTTTGATCACTATATTAGTAGAGTATGGTATAGTTGAAATCACTTCCTAATCACATTAAGGAATTAAAATTTCCACATATTTTTATTGAATGTGAAGCAAAATTTTTTATCGCATGAATATTGTAAAAAGTTGTGTTGAATAATTTTTATGTTGTTGTTTTTATCCCTTAATAATATCTCTAAAAGATTAATCTCATTTCATTAAAATAAATATCTTCTTAGAGAATCTAAGAAACAAATATCTGCATGCCCTTAGTCAATGAGTAACAAACATAATATTATGGTTTTCTTTATTTGGAAAAATATCGTGCTGAATATAAATTAAGTTTTGTGATGTTTTATTTCTACATGAAATAACAATATAAATATTCCAAAAATTATAATTATATATATATATATAACATATTAATTTTATAGTTAAAATATATGAATTAAATTTTTGTTTATTTAAATATTAAAATTTTCATAAAATAGAGCATGGTAAGTAATATTTACAGGATGTGTATTTGTGTGTAGAATATGCTCAAAAAATATTTTTCGCATCCTATAAATATATTTTTTAGCTAAATATAATAAAAGATTTATTAAAAGATTTATTTCAATTATCACAATTAAAATAATTAGAATTTTTTTAAAAAAATATTTTTTATCTAATGGTAGAAAAAAGTAATACCTGGTGGTAATACAATGTTTTTATCACTAAATGCTACCATATTACTAATCAACCATTGCGTAGGAGGAGAGGTCAACCATTGTAATCTACCATTTATTGAAGATATAATATTTTATATGAGTAGGTTCCGTTGATATAAAATAGAGAAGTCATTTTTGGATGAACAGTACCATATGATGCAACCATTGGGGGGTATTTCTACTATTTTTGGTGTTCAATGGACATTATTATCAAGAGAAAGATGATCTGTCATAGGAGAAAAAATCTATGCAATTTCCTATTTCATAGTGAAGGAACTACCATAAAAGAATAGTACCTAGCAGTCAACCGTTTCTGCTATCATTGAATGGAGCTTCTATCGATAGAGGCTGATAGTGAATCTATGGAGGAGGAGCTACCCTCGAGTGGTAGGTTAAAATAAAATTATAAATAGTGCTTCCAAGTCATAGTGAAGAAACCATTATCCATGGAAGAGTTGTATAAGAGATTTGAGTCACATACTTCTTGTTATTTTAATGCTTGAATTCATCCATGGATTGGATGATCGGATGGCCTCCTTCAACTATGTTTGAATGCAACTGAAGCATGTTACTCAAACTCATGGATGTATAAAAATCATTGCATGCATGAATTTGTTTTTGAACGACCTTGCCTCAATTCTTTTGCACGAAAATAGTATATCATTTTGTCCATGGAAGCTTTGATTTGATTGTTTTTTATGGGTTTTCTGATTTTTTTAAATATTTGTAGGTAAATTGTTTTTTAAAAAAATGTATGAAAGGCGGCAGGCCTGATTCCACCATTTGGCCTAAATTATGAAAGGTGGCAGGGGGCCTACCGCCTTTCAACTAAAATTCTAAAAAATTACTATTTTAAATATACTTTTTTGTATATTTTAATTTTAATTTTTTTTATTTTGTTTATATATATAAATAAAATAAAAAATTTTAGTAGAATTTATCTACTATTTAATATCCAGCATTAATAACATTACAATAGTTTAGAATTCTGACAAAAACCATCACCCATGGCTCCCTTTTATAAGAGGGTTTGCCCTGAAAATAATTTTGCTTTTCTGATGTGGGATTCAGGTTCTCCCTTTCCTATGTAGAATTAATAATATATTATTATTAATCATTTAAAAAAATAATTAATACTATTAATTACTATTCAATAATATTATTAGACAATTAATTAATTTATAAATAGTTAATAATGTATAATATGTTTTAATTATTAGAAATTAAGTAATATATAATTAATAAAAAAATAATCTTAATAATAAGTAAATAATATTGCATAATATAATGTATAATTATTAAAAATATTAATTCAATTATTAATTATTAATTAATTAGAAATTAAGAAATAATTATTTACTTAATAATTATTTAGTTAATAATTAATCACTTAATTAGTAATATAATTATTGATTATAAAATAATTAATTAGTAAATAATTAATTAGTCAATTAGGAAAATAATTACTAATTATATAATAATTAATTAGTTAACTAGTAATATAATAATTAATTATATAATAATTAATTATTTTAATTAGTAATATAATTATTAATTATATATTAATTAATTAATTAATTAGTAATAATATCATTAATTATAATTTTTAATTTTTAATTATATATTAATTAATTATTTAATTTTTTATTTAGTTATATAATTACTAATTATATAATAACTAATTATTAATATAATAATTAATTATATAATATTTAATTATTTAAGTAGTAATATAATTATTAATTATATAATAATTAATTTGTAATATAATTATTAATTATATAATATTTAATTATATAATAATTAATTTTTTAATTAGTAATATAATTATTAATTATAAAATAATTAATCAGTTAATTAGTAATATAATTATTAATCATTATTATTAATTATTAAGTATTAATCATAAAATAAATAATAATTAATTCATTAAATACTAATATAATTATTAATTATAATGATTAATTATTAATTAGTTAATAATTAATTTGTTAATCAGTAATATAATTATTTAGTATTAACTATATAATAATTAATTCATTAATTAATAATATAATTATTAATTGTATAATAATAAATTTGTTGAATAATAATATAATTATTAATTATAATTATTAATTATATAAAAATTAATTAGATAATTATTTCTATAATTATTAATTATATAATAGTTAATTAGTAATAAAATTATTAATTATATAATTATTAATTATATAATTATTAATTATATAATTATTAATTATATAATTATTAATTATATAATTATTAATTATATAATTATTAATTATATAATTATTAATTATATAATTATTAATTATATAATTATTAGTAATATAATTATTAATTATATAATTATTAATTATATAATTATTAGTAATATAATTATTAATTATATAATTATTAGTTATAAAATTAAGCAATATTATTTACTTATTATAAATATTATTTTTTACTAATTATATATCATTTAATTTCTAATTTATTATAACCTATTTTTTATTATTAATTATTTAAAAATTAATTAGCTGGTTAATAATATTATTTAATACTAGTTAATCGTGTTAATTAATTGATTAAAATTACTAATAGTGATATACTATTAATTCTGCACAGTAAAGGGAGAATATGAATCTCACATCGGAAATACAGAATGATTTCTAGGGACAACCTCTTATAAAAGGGAGCCATGTGTGAGTGCTGGTGTCATAATTTTAGACTGGTTTAATGGCATTTACTGGAAATTAAATAGCTAATAAATTCTTCTGATTTTTTTATTCAAATATATATATATATATATATATATATAACAAAAAAACAGAATAAGAATTTTAAATATACAAAAAAAAATATATTTAAAAAAAGTAATTCTTTTAGTTGAAAGGTGGAAGGCCCCCTACTTCCTTTAAGACATATATTTCAAAAAATGACCTAGAAATTTAAAAAAACGTAAAACATATAAAAAAATAACTCATCGATTTGATTAGGGGAGGTCTTTCCCGCACTATGGTGAACTAGAAATCTCGGATAAGTCTTATAGGATTAATATAAAAACATATAAAGATCAGAAAAATGTGATATAATGATCGATTAGCCAATGTTCTATCAATATCACTTAAAATAGAGGAATAATGCCACACGCTATGGACAACCCACATTGGATTCCGTCATGTACTGGCTTCTAGTATATCATACAGCTTGTCCCACAATTAATTTGATATGGCTATGGAAGATCATCACTTGTTTCATAGCACACACACCTAGGCCTCATGATCTTGCGTCGACCTATGCTGGCCCACTATCCAATACCTACGGGTGTGCTATGCAGCCACTTTACTTGGACCTGTACACGAGCTTTCGGCCTTGGCTGGTCTCTATGAATTAGCCATGGGTTTACTAATTTTTTACTCTAATCTTCTTAATGAAAAGCAAAATATATATATTTGTGTGTGTGTTTGTGTGTGTTTAAATAAATTATTACAATATAAAAATTAAGTTTATAATTATAAATAATCATTAAACATTGATACATTCAAGAAAAAATGACTGCATTTTGAAACTTTTAAATTTCATAAATGTGAAGAAATAATAATTTATCAAAAAAGGTTTTAAATAATTAATTTATAGTTTCAAACTCTAACAATATCCCCCTTTTGTAAATTATAAAACCAAACATTTATAAAATTTTCAAAAACATTCTACCCCATTTTAAAATTTATCAAAAAGTACATTAAAATTAAATATTTAAAATATTCTTCCACTAAAATAGTAAAAACTACTTAAAATTGACATGGTGAAATAACAATTAATATTGATTTATAGTATACATGAAAATAGAATTTAAAATAGAGTGATGTTTTATCAAAATATTAATCATACTAAATAGCAATGTCAATCTTCTAGCCCACCGATTTCAAACATCATTTTCTCACATTTGAAAAAATTTAATGATTTAGTGAATATGTCAGCCAATTATTTTTTGGTAAGAATAAATTTTAAATAGATATCACCTTTATTTACAGTATCCCTTATAAAATAGAATCTAACATCTATATGTTCTTTTCTAGAGTGTTGCATATTATTTTTATAAATTGAAATTGAACTTGAATTATTACATAAGATTAGAATTTTATCATAACAAATAAGAAAAAAACATATAGTCTGTTTACCATATAATTTTTGAAAAAAAACTAGTAGCAACCATATGATTAGCTTTATATTTAGACAGTTCTACTAATAGTTGTTTCTTAGAACTAATGAAATTGCAATTTTATCCTAAAAATGAAACGTACATTTTGTTCTTTTCCATTCAAGCCTACAACCTCCAAAGTACAAATAAAAATAAGATAATAAATCGAAAAAATTATTTGGATAAAATAAACCATTTCTTAAAATTCACTTAAAATATATAATTACTCCCTCAATATATTTAAGATTAATTTCATTAGGATTACACTAAAATCTATAACATATACAAACTCAGAACATTATGTATGGTATAGATACAATGAGATATAATAAACTACCTATCATGCCTCTATACAGTTTAATTTCAACTCTCTTTCTAGATTCATCTAGGTCTAATTTGGAATTGGTACTCGTTGGTGTTTTCATATTCCTACTAGAATCAAGGGAAATCCTTTTAACAATCTCTTTATCAAATTTTTATTGATTTAAGAAAAACCTATATTTTCTATGATTAATTTGTAATCCAATGAAACAAATTTAGTTCTCCCATTATTCCCATGTAAAATTCACTTGTAATTAATTTATAAAAATCATCACATAGTATATCATTATTTGAACCAAATATTATATCATTAAGATAAATCTATATAATCACTATATCAATTAAAACATTCTTTATAAACAAGGTAGGATCAACCTTAACAATAAAAATTCAATTTTTTAATTAAAAAATGAGTTATTCTTTCATACCAAGCTTGTGGATCTTGATTAATACTATATAAATATTTATTATGTTTAAAAACATGATTTGGAAAATTTTCATTTTCAAATCTAGGGGGTTGTTAAACATAAACTTTCTTAGAAATTATTTCATTTAAAAAATCACTTTTTATAACCATTGGAAATAATTTTATATTTTGAAAATAAGAAAATACTAATAGAATTGCAATTTATTACATCCTAGAAATAAGAAAAAAATAATCTTAAAATTAAATTACCTTTTCATGAGAATAACCTTGAGCAACTAGTCTTTCTTTATTTATAAATATGTTTTTATCTTCATCAAGATTTATACAAAAAAAAATCCATTTAGTTCCTATTATTGTTTTATCTTTTGGTGATTCAATCAAATTCCACACTTTATTTAATTCAAAATGATTCAATTCATTATTTAAATCATTTATCTAATTTGAATCAATTAAATTATTATCAATGTTAACAAGAACAAAATCTTCAAAAAATATATAATTTTCACTATAAATTAAAATATATTTCCTGGATTGTATACCAAATTCTTAAGTACCAATTAATCTTTCAATTTGATAATATTTTATTATTTTATATTAGTTTGGATCTGTTTGAGAATAGATATTTTCCTCCTCAACTGATGCATTCTCATTTTCTTGGTCATTATCTTCACCAAAATTAAATTCCATAAATTCATCACAATCTTTGTTTAAATCATTATTTTACTCGATATTGCAATATTAATTAAACATAACTTGAACAAACTCTTCAATGACTAAAGTTATCTTATTGAAAACACTATATACTTTTCGAGAATTGGAATATCCTAAAAATAATCCTTCATCACTTTTAGAATCAAATCATCTAAATTATATGTTTTATTTATGATAAATAATTTACAACCAAATGCCCTAAAATATCCAACTTTAGGTTTATACCTTTTAAACTATTCACAAAGGGCCTTATTTAAAATGGTCTAATAGATACTCTATTTAGAACATAAAAATATGTATTTTTATCTCCTTCCCAAAAATATATTGGAATATTAAATTCCATAAGCATTGATCTAGCCATTTCTTATATAGATCAATTCTTTCTTTCAACCACACCATTTTGTTCTGGTGTCCTAAGAGCTGAAAAATAATGTTTATATCCATTTTCTTCACAAAATTTATCAAATTATAAATTTACAAATTCACAATCTTTATCACTCCTAATATACATGGTTTAATGATTGTTAATGTTTCAATAAGTTTACAGAAAGCAAAACATTTAATTAAATTTCCGTTTTTATGTCATAAGAAATAAATCCAAATAAATCTAATGTAATCATCTAAAATTGAAAATACATATTTATTTCCACGAAAATTAATAGGTTTAATTAATCCAAATAATTCAATATTTAATAGTTCTAAACATCTGGAAGTACTAATATAATTTACATATTTGAATCTTTCTTTGTACTATTTACCCTTAAAATAGAAATCACACACAAAGTACTTACTTATATGCAACTTGGGTAGTTGTAGAACATGTTTGTGCTTTGAAAATTTGTGCAATAGTATGAAGCTTTCAGGATTGTTCCTCATATTTCATATAATAGCATCTTCTTATACATCATTTAAACACATAACCTTTTAGTTGGTTAGATCAAATAAATCAATAGTATAAACATTCTATTTTCTATTTGAAGAATGTAAAACAATTTTATTTTTCAAAAATATACATTTAGAATTTTCAAAAATAACATTTCAACCATCATCATAGAGCTATGATATATATTTTATATTGTGTTTTAAACCATCTACTTATAATACTATTGAAATAATAAAATTTTTATAAAAAATAACTTCACAAATAACATTAGTTTGACTATTAAAATTATCTCCAATTGTGACTAGGACAATATCACATGAATTGAAGGATAGAAATTATAAAATAACACTTTTCATGTATCCAGAGTACCTACTATCTAAATACCATGAGTCTTTTATACTTTTAAGTCATATTTCCTGAAATTAAGCAATAAAGAATACTATTTTTGTACCAATGCTAATTTCAGTCCTACTGGATTAGTAGCAGAAAATTTTGGAACCCAGATAGATTTAAAACATTTATATATGGGTTATTGAGAAAATAAATCTCTAGAAATGAAACTTCTAGTATATGGAAAATATTTTCTAAATCTCAATGAGAATTCATTAAAATAATCCCCTTTCATTACACATTTAAAATAGGATACACTAGAAATACTTCCTTTTGAACTTTTAGAAAATTTAGTCATGTTTAACCATAGTGAAAAACTATTAGTACCAAAAACTTTATGGTTATAGTTTGGTTTTATCATAGACATCATTTTACATTATAATTATTTACCCTAAACAAATTTAAATAAATTTTATTTAGTATTAAAAAATTCCTTTTTCAAATTCATATTCTATTTTTTGAATAGCTTCTAAATTATTGTAAATATTCACATTAGATCCAAAAGCTGTGTTTGTTAATTTTTTAATTTGTTTCTTCGGTTTCTTATATTCATTATCAAAACTATTAAAATATTCCAAAATAAAATTAAATATTCTATCTTGATCTTTATAATTTATTCAATGAAAGTATTTAACTATTTTATTTTCTTCTTTTATCTTTAACAACTCATAATAATAATTATCTTTGAATTTTTCATTTTTTGAAACAAAAGTATTAAAATTATCACATTCAATTTTTAGTTAGTCATTTTATTTAACAAATTTCTTATTTTTACTTTTTATATCAGTATAATTATTCAGACTCCAACATTTCCTAATTTTTCAATTTGTTTAAGAAATTTTTTGACTTTAAAATTAACAAAATCAGAATCAGAACATGAATCAGAATTGATTTACTTTTCATATTTATAAATATCATTATGATATACATTATAAAGATTAATAAATTGAGTAAAAATTGCATTAGTTAGCTTACACTATATACCCGTTCGAGGAAGTTTCCTTGTCTCTTTTTCACTTCTAGAATCGCTTCTTGAATCAGAACAGTCTAAGAAGTATCAAAGCCAAAATAAATTTTCTTTTCTGTTCTCCTTTTCTATTTGTATTTATTTGTATGTTTGAGTTCGGGATAGTCTTTCCTAATGTTACCTTTCTTCCTGAACTCATAACATGTTAATTCCAAAACATCATTACTATTATTATAATTACTTTTATTGTAATCCTTTTTTGAACATTCATTTGAACTACCTCTTACCACATGTGTTTTTCATGAACTTGAAAAAAATTTCAAAAAATTGATTCATATCTTTTTCATGTTCCTATAACTCTAATTTAGAATTGTTAGTGATTTCATTAATATTAGACCTAAAAACTGTACCTTTTCTCTTTGCAGACTCCTCTTCAGCAATGTTTTTCAACTCTATATCATTCTATAGTAAATATCCTATTAGTTCATATAAGGTATACACTTTAAAAATCTTTCACTCATCGATTACCACCTTCTTTTCATGCCTTTTTTTGGTAGAGATCTCAGTACTATTTCTAATTGAGTTGATTTTTCAATTATTTCACCAAGAGAACTCATATCATTTGTAATACTTGTAAACCGATGGAACATTTGGTTCACCAACTCTTCATCTCCTATCATAAGGTCATGGTATTCCAGTTGATGAATTCCTAGCTTGGTTCTATTAATATTTTTAGTCCCATAGTGAGTGACTTTAAGTATTCTCCATATGTAATGGGTTGTGTTACAAGTAGAAACATGGATATAGACACTAAAACATATAAAACCATACAAAATAGTCTTAACATTATAATTAAAAACATACTTAACCATTCCATTACCTATAAGTGTACCGGGATCAACTTTGGGTAGCTCATATGGCTTCTCAATGATAGTCTAATATCCACACTTAACTTTTTCAGGTAGTTTTCCATAAAATCTCACCAGTATCTATAGTCACTTCCATCAAATAATGGGGGTTTATTGGAATCCATCCATCATTGGCATTGACTCCTACCATCTTACAAAACTAAACTTTTATTCCTTAGAATGTTTAGTATAGTATGATTAGGTTAGTACATAGTTAAAAATAAACAACCAAATCACTAACTAATCAGATTCCACCTTTGATACCAATTTTTGGATTGTAATTTATTGTAATAAAGACCATCGGGGTTGAATATTCAATTTAAAATTTAAATAACGAGTCTATCAGATTATTATTAATTAAAGAAACTTCATTGGTGGTTGTGTTCAAGAAGTGAAATGTAGTGGAAATAAAAAAAATATTAACATAAGATATTTCATAGTGGTTTGAATCACCCAGAACCCAGTTCACTCATAAACGTTCTCTAATATGAGAGAATACATGTACCAACTATGAAACTCACATTTAGTTGTGTGAGAACCTATTATAGACTCTGACTTTTATAAATACCTAGATCCACAACCCATACTTCTTACAAGTGTCTTTAACCTAGTAGTGACCTATATTTTGTTTGGGTGTCACAACCTAAACATTTTTTCAGGTGCTAGAATAGCCAAATAACAAGTCCCAATTTTTATGCGGAAAGCATAAACCATATATGAATAATTAAAAACTAATAAAAAAAAGAATAATATGATGAAAAAATATAATAAAACCTATAAGAAAGATCTGTTGATGAGGATGGTGAGGTTTGATGATCTTGATCACTACAGCAGTAGGGGATGGTAAAGTATAAATTGATTCATGATCACAGTATCGAAACAGAAGTTTTAGATCTTCTAGATTGAATGAGCATCAAGAATGTGTATCAAATGAATGTTCACAGAATTTTTGTAGAATAATATGCATGTAGTTGTTTTTATTCCATGATCGCATCTCTAATGGACTAATATCATTTCATTAAAACAAAAATCCTCACACAGTGTCTAAGAAACCAATAAATGCATGCAAAGAGTCAACACATAGAAAACATAATATTATTGTGACCTTGGTTTGAAAAAATACCATGATTAATATAAAATAAGTTTTTTACACTTTTATTTATAAGTGAAATAACAATATAAAACTTACAAAAACTTTAATTACAAACAAATATACTACACATTAATTTTATAGTTAAAATATATGAATTAATATTTATTTTATTGAAATATTAAATATTTCATAAAATAGAGCATCGCAAACAAATGTTTACTGCAAGTGTATTTGTGTATAGAATATGCTCAAAAAATATTTCACATAACTTGTAAATATATTTTTTATAACAATATAATAAAATATTTATTAACATATTTATTTCAATTATCATACTTCAAATAATAATAATTATATTTTGAAAAAATATTTGAACTCATGGTAGGTAAAAGAAATACCAAGTGGTAGAATGATGTTGCTACTACTAACAAGAAAATGTTGTACTAATCTATATTCATAAGAGTGGATTGATAAAAAATTGTAATCTATCATTTAATGAAGATTTACCGTTTCATATTATTATCTACCATTGATATGAAATAGAGAAGCAATAGTCCAATGAATAGTACCATATAGTGAAACCGTTAGAGGGTCATGTTGCTACCATTGGTGTCCAGTGAATATTTCTATCATGAGGAAGATGATCTATCACAATAGAACAACTTTTGGTGGTTGAACATTGCATATTTAAGGAACTACCATTGATTAATAGTGCCTAGTGGTCTACCATTTTTTCTGTCATTGAACAAAGCTTCTATTGGCGGTGGCTGGGGGTGCTTCGATGGAGGAGGATATATTTTTGGGAAGGTGTTTAAAATAACATTTATAAACATATATTTGATCCCATGGTGAAGATACCATTTTTAATGGATGAGTTTTATAGGTGATGTGAGTCATGTTCTTTTCATTATATTCATGCTTGAATTCATCCATGGATTAGATGACTGAATGACCACTAATAACTAGGTTTGAATGTAGATGAAGCTAGTTCCTCAATATTTTGGATGTCTGTAAAGCATATAATTCATGAATTGGTTTCTGAAAAACATTTTTCTCAATTATTATACAAGAAAATTGTAGCTCATTTTCCCTTAGAATCCATTTTTTGATCCAGAAATCTCAGACAAGGCTTAGAGGATGAAGATAATGAAGCTCGGTGGATCGGATAGCTGGGATATAAGTGATTGAGTGGATGAGGTTCTATCCATATAATTTAAAATGGAGAAAGAGACTTATTCAATATTTATTCTCCACATTAGACACCCTCATGTGATGGTGTCGATTATATCATACAACTCATTTTGCTACCAATTTGAGGTGTTTATAGGGGATCAACTCCCATTACACAACACACAAACCTAAGACTCATGGGCTTGCACTGACCACCACTATCCCAGTATCTCATACATATGGATATTCTATGAATTCACTCTTCTCAGGCCTATACAAGGCCCTACTACCTTGGTTGGTCCCTCATGGATACTCTCCCAAAGGGTTGACCACTAGTCCCCCATGTGTCTGAGGGTTGTCCATTCATATTAGCCATGGGTTGGATAGTTTTTTACTCAAATCCACATAATGAAAATCTTAATAATACAAACAAAATATAAACAATATGTTTAAAAAAATTATTATCATAGAAAATGTAAAATTAAAATTTTAAAGAATCATTAAACATTAATTCATGAAAGAAAAAAATTATTACATTTTGAATAATTTGAATTTAATAAATGTGAGGAAATCATAATTTATCAAAATAATATTAAAGAATTAATACACAAATTCAAACTCTAATAACTATCTCATTCCAAAAGATCTAAAGGTTCCATTGAAGTGTTTCAAACTTGAAGCAATGGAGAAATGATGAATCGTAAAATCTAGATTGAAATGAACTTGGTGTGATATTAATATCATTAGTCCATAACATGGATTTGAACATTCAAGAGAATAAAACCATAGTAGAGTTGATGAAAGACTTGTAATATATATATGAAGAACCTACAACACTGAAAAAATTGTGTTTATGTGGATGTTATTCAGCATGAGGTTATCGAAAAGAAGATCTACATCATATCTATTTAATGCTTTCAACTTATTCTGGAGATATATGGAATCATTGAAGGTTACATTCATAGATGATGTATGGGTGATTTTTTTTATTATCTTTACCAGAATCTTATGAATCCATGGTTACATTTTTTGGAAGCTCAAGAATAAATAGTGAATTAGTGTTCCCTAATGTTTGAAACTTAATTACCAGTGAGGATCTCTGAAAAAGATAGAGTGAAACATATTTTGGTGACATATTGAATACAAAAGGAATGAAATTCTAACCTCATCAAAATAATTAGAATCAACCATAGAGGAAATCAAGGGAGAATAAGAGAGGTAATTCTTCTATAAGTAGGTTTGTTAGTTGGAATTATAGAAATAAAGGTCATTTCAAGAAATATTTTCATGAAAAGAATAAAATTCTAGAAGGAATTATTCTTGAGAGCTGAGTGTGGCAACATAAAGTAGTGAAAATATAATATTGATTGTTTTTACAGAAATTGAATCATGGATCATTGGTTCTAGAGTTTCATTCAATTCCATAGGATTAAAATGGTTCATTTCAAATTATTTATCTGGAAATTTTGGTAAAGTTTATATTTTTTATGATGAAGCTCTTAACATTGTGGGAAAGGGAGATGTAAAATTTTAATTGAAGAATGAGGGTTTTCTTATACATAAGGAAGTGTGGCATATTCTTGGACTTTGGAATAACCTTATTTTAGTGGTTCTATTGGATGAAATAGGTTTTAAAACAAGATTTATGGAACAGATATGTAAGATTACTTAATTTTCTCTTATCATAGACAATGGTACAATATATGGGTCACCATATCTGAATAAAAGGGAAGTTGGAGCTATAATTTCTAGAATGAAATATATTGGAAGTTCAGAACATTTTCAATATTGTTTTGGGCACCTCAGTGAGAAAATTATAAATATTCTAGTATAAAAGATGATACTAAAGCAGGATCATTCGAACATAAAAAGGTATGAGAGTTGTATACTCAGGATGAAATAGAAAGTTTATTTTAATACTTTTATAATAAAACTTAAATATAAGAAGATAGAGTTTGTACATATGGATGTTTTGGGACTTTTCCCCATTCATTCTCATGGAAAATCTTATTAATTTGTTTCCTTTATTGATAGTTACATAAGAAAAGTATAAGTATACTTTCTGAAACATAAAATTAAAGTATTTGGAATATTTATTCAATGTAATGACATAGTGGAAAGAGAAATTGGAATCAAGATTAATAATATAATATTATAAAATGTTGGTGAGTTTTTGGGATTCTTTTTTTGAAATTACTAAATTAAAAAAGAGGAATCTAGAATGAGGAGATCATTCTGGGTACACCAAAACCAAATGGTTTTGTTGAGATAATGAATTGGATATTAATGGAAAGGAAAAGAAGTATTTTGATACATTATGGAATACCAAAGTATTTTTGGGAAGATAGAGTGGTCACAACAACATACTTGATTAATAGATGCCCTTTGGCACCAGTTGAATAGTTGTTACTGGAAGCACTTCGTTCCATAATGATTCTAGAATTAGATCACCTTAGTGTTTTTGAAATTTTAACCTACATGAATTTTGATGATAAATATAAAGATAATTTTGAATAAAAAACATGATCACCATTCTTCATAGGATATGTAGATGAATACATTGGTTTTTGACTTTGGAAAGATGAAAAGAATAAAGTTTTAAAAATTATGATTATGATATTTAAGGATTAGATCTTGTGAAAATATCATAACTTGAAAAAGATGTACGTTGAGGTCAAAGATTCAAATTCATTCCAAGTTGATATGAATGGTGTTTATGGAGGATCATATGATTCATAATATTCTCATGTCTTTAAATTTATCAGATGGTCACATATTCTGAAAGGAAGTTCAGAGGGTTTTGAAGAAGGTTATGAAGTTATCTAGTGAAAGATATATCAAAAATCTCAAAAACTAGAGAATCTCAATCAAGATTTCCAGAAGGTGAATTTTTTGAAGTCAATATCCTAGAATAATATTAATCGTTGGATAATTTATAAAGATATTCAAGGATCAAATGTAAAATAAAAAGTTGTGGAGATGATCTAAGTTCCATAACTTTAATAGATGTAGGATAACCAGAGAGTCCAAAAGAATAAAATACTATATGTGACTCCAAAAAATGGGAGTTAGCAATACTGGATAAGTTGGATTTACTATGATCTAATAACACTTGGTAGAAAATGGAATTACCACTAGGGAAGAAGGAACTTGGAAACAAGTGGGTATTACAGTTGAAGGAAGAGGTTGATGAAAGTAAGAGATATAAATAAGGAATAGTTGTGAAATGGTTTTAGTGGAAGAAAGGTATGGTCATATTTGATATATTATTTATAGTAGTAAAACATACTACCATCAGAACTTTTTTATGTTTGGTTTCTTATTGAAAATTTTTCCATGAAAAAATAGATGTGAATATTTATTTTTATGTGGATTTATAGAAACAAAATTATGTTTATAAATATATTGGCATTGTGAATAATTATAATAAAGGCATGGTGTACAAACTAAAAATAAGTCTTTATATTTTGAATCAATCCCTGAGGTGTTGGAACTGGGAGTTTTATTCTTCTATAGAAGATAAGGGTTTCAACTATTTTAATTCTGATCACTATTTTTATCAGAAAAAGTTCAATGGAAGTGACATAATTGTATTACTTGTATACATGGATGATATGTTATTAGTAATTTTGAATATTTGACTAATTTGGAAGTTGTAGGGGGATATCTCAGGAAGGTTTCAGATAAAATATATTGGTAATGATAAGAATATTTTTGGAATGAGGGTTAAATATGATAGGTAAATTGAAATCTTGGTTTTATCATAGAGGCATTACATATGGATTATCATTGAGTGATTCATAATGAGTGGATGAAAAATGGTTTCAACTCATCTCATTGGTCACTTTAAAATTTCAAAGGAGCGGGTAACATAAAGTTAAGAAGAAAATAAGTACAGGGATAAAGTTTTGTATGAATCAGGAGTTGGAAGTTTGATGTATGTTATAGTGTGTTCACACCTATACATTTCTCATATAGTGGGAGTGGTCATCTAGTTTATAGAAAATCTAGGGAAAGTCCACAGGGAACTTGTAAAGTGGATTTTTAAGTATCTAAAATAAACCAAATTTGCATCTATTTTTTTTATATGATATTCCATTACTTGGGTTTATATATTCATATTTTGGGGTTGATTTTGGTTTTTTAAAGAGCACAAATATATGTGTTTACACTTGAAGTAAACACATTAATTTTTATGTATAAACTAAAAATTGTGATTTCAATTTCTATAATAGAATCATATTATATGTTTATTATATAAATGAGCACGGATATTTTATGGTTAAAGCCCTTAGTTGAAGAACATGGATGAATCTTGGGGAATGTTTTGTATTCTATGATAGTCATAGTGAAATTAATTTGGCTAAGAATATGGTGTTTCATTGAATAAAAACACATTCATATGAATAACCATTAAATTTAGTAGATTCTAGAAGATGGTGAGTTAGAGATATAAGAGGTAGTATGAAAACAAATTCTATAAGATATGTTTACCTAGATTTCATGTCTAGAAATACTGAGGCAATATAAAACCTTATTTGGACTTTGATAAATAGGATTATGTGAAAAAGCATTGTGTACAGTAAAAATGGAAGTGTGTTTATTAGATGTTTATGGTGGTGTTGTGCTATTTTATCTAATGTGGTATTCAAGTGGGAGATTATTGGGAATGTTTGAAGATTACATCAATTAAATGAAGTCAGTTGACCAGAATGACTTTTCTTTAAGGAGATAGTTTGGAATGGGTTCTTCCAATCTGATAAGTTTATGGTGTTGTTGTGCAGGAAGTTTTGTCTTCTACTTCCATATATTGGGGATACTCAATTTATGTTGTTGTGTGATTTTTGGTATACCTTAGGAAGCAGTCACATTGAATATTTTTAGAGGAGAACAATGGTGGGAATAATGAAACGGATGGACTCCCACACTTTTTGGAGCTTGGTGAAAATGGATTACTAGAAGTTACACTCTATATATGGATGGTGGGTCCCCTATGATTCATTGTGGTGAATGTATTATAATCACTTGTTCTATTAATCTAGAGTGACTCACTAGCATCTAAGTTGAATATTTTTCTTTCCAACGAAATGAAATGGTGCAATATTCTCCCGTTGACATAGTACTTTCAGTATAAACCATGTAAAAATAAAATTTTCATTCCATTATTACATTTAGTTTCATCTTGTAAACGTTTTTTAAGTGGAAATTTATGGAGATAGTTTGGAATAATAGTAGTGACTTGGGTGAACTTTGTTTCTACCAAGTTTTGGAACATTTAGTCAAATATTTTCATCCAAAATATATTTCCACTAGGTAATTTCTAAATTAATTTATATGATTTTTATTGGACGGATAGGGTTAAGATGAATTCTCAATACCCTCACATGCTTTTCACTTGGTTTCTCCTAACCATGTGAAAGTTGTGCAACACCCAGAACTTTCCAACTTTTAGAAATGAAAACCCAAAAATATTATAAGCTCAAATCAACCCAAAATTAATTAATATATATATTATAATAATCATAAAGGGTGTTACAAAGACCTAGTAATTACTTATATTAGTCACTTCTATCCAATATTTGGAGGATGAATATGACATCACCCGATCTCTGGGAAAAACCTCTTTTCAGTCAAAGACTCCCACTACCTTGACTCCTTCATCAGGTAAACATTGTTATCTACTAATAATTTCATAAAGATTACTCTTTCAATTTTTTCCTTTACTATGAAACCAAAATTCTTAAAACCCAAGTGATTAAGGGAAACTTCTAACTATGCCATCCAGTTGCGTCACCTTATTTCATTGTTCACATAGAATTTTATGGATATACTATTTGATGGAATCATTAGGTAATCATCATTATGTCTACATAATCTAGCTATCCATTATTTTGACACCTATAACATTCTCTTTATCATTCCACTATCTCTATCCAAGCCATCAAACAATAGGCTCTTGGATTTTTTCTTAATTAGTAGACTAACTCCTTTGGATAGAAAATAGTTTCAAAAACCAATCCTAATAGTATTTGAATTATGTTGGTTATAATATATCCCAACATATACACTTTCATATTAATTAGTTACTAGTTGGAATACCACTCAATTCATTTATACAAGTCCTAGTATAGAATCTAGT
Organism: Viscum album; assembly: GCA_963277665.1. Classification (NCBI taxonomy): domain Eukaryota; kingdom Viridiplantae; phylum Streptophyta; class Magnoliopsida; order Santalales; family Viscaceae; genus Viscum; species Viscum album. The sequence goes on along the minus strand of OY728155.1, from coordinate 599,403,345 downwards.
CCAAAAAATATTGAATCTTCATATCCCTGGTTAGTAAAGTGTCCAGTCTTGGATGTGGTGTCTCAACAACACATGTAATAAAATTTTATCTTATTGAGTCTAATTTCAGTAATCATGGTTGAGAAACACACCCCCTACAATTAATTTCAAAACACCATAACTCATATACATGTTCTTACCTCAGGTCTTTTAATCCTTACTTGAATGGATATCATCGGGAACAATCCCCACCACACGACACTCTTCCCGTTGGTAGTTCAATCTCATAACTCATGATAGACCATAGTTGATATGAACCATTTAATCCATTCCATGTCATAAGTCACCCCAAAAATGGTGAATTGTCCTAGTAGCTCGAGACAAACTCACCCCATACACTAACCCTATAGTGAAGTGGTCCTAAACTATCAATTCAATTGTCCACCCTTTGTGGAACTCATTTTACATCACATTTTAGAACTAAACTGCCATTATTCATGAACCCCACCCAATCCCATAAGTTATCCCACTGGTATAACTCAAACCCCATGAATTTCTCAAGGATCCCTTTAGGTGTCTCACAGATAGCCCATCTCTCTCAAAATAACCTCATCCCACCACATACTTGGACTCACCAGGATGCTCGATCATTTATCCAAGTTCAAAAACCCCTTGGGTTTGAACTAAATATAAAATAAAAGATCGTATGTCAATAAGGTTTTATAAAAACCCAAAATCCAAGTAATGTGTGTGGGATCATTTATATGTCCTCACTAGTTTGATTCTAGTCTCCCTTAACCATTCTCTCCCCCTCATCCTTCAACCGCGAAGAACACTACCATTTACTCTTGCTTACAAATCACATAATAGAATCAGATTCATATAAAGGTGGTAATATTAGGCACCACCAACCTTAGACCTAGGTTATCCCTTATTTAATACTTGTTTTTAATCCATTTAAAATATACCCAATGCTCCCCAATCAAATTCATCATCTATGTGCCCCAATCTCAACCCTTGATCATAAATAATTAATTATTAAATATTTTCAATAAATTAACATAATTAATTATTTTATATATAAACTAATAAAACTCATTGAGTGGTGTATCTTCACTAAAGTATCCTGAAATGATGGAAAACAACTCCCATTATGCTTATGAACCTAAGCCATGTAAAATACCCAGTATATCATCTTGATTTCCCACAAAATTTCACCCAAAATAAATGAAAGATAATAAAAACCAAAGGAATTTATTACCACCAATTAAAAAATTTGTAACTTGGTTGTTATTCAATCCCAATCCTCCTCAATAATTTCTTAATAAAATATTTTTCATATCGATGTGATTCCATCATGCTCTACTGTAATCTCACTCCATATCCCTAAATGGACCTCTCCAAATCATAAGAGATAAGAAGAGAAGTAAATAATAAGGAAAAAATATTTCTTTATCAAGGTAAAGAATCACTTCCCAAGAAATCTAGATACATGGAGGGAGAGGAAATTAATGAGGAAAAGGGTGGTCAGTTTCCCTCTCAATATGGTGTGTTGGAAACCTAACCCCAAAGGGGTTTAAAGTGAAATGGGAAAATTTAAAAATTGTCGACACCTTAATTTGGGGTTTATAAAATCCACCAAGAGTCATATGGTTCTCATCAGACTCTTGGTGAGGCCACCAGGATCCAGGTACCATGGGATGTGAGACATTCACACTAACCATATCATTGAACTTATAATGGGATACCACTGGGAGGTTGATGGGATCTTCAACCACCCACCATACCTTAGTCATTCTCACTCATGATGAAAATTATACACCAAACCTTCTCATGAGACTCTCCAAATATAAAAAAACAATTTATAATCCTAAATAATGTTTGAAAAACCTCCCCCTTGACCAATTTATAGAAAATCAAATTTGCAATCACGCCAAGGCCATATAAGTCTAACCACAAACTCCCTATATACCAACAAAAAATGGTACGGGTCATTAAAAACTCTTCACTATAGAACTTATTGTCCTTAGGAATCCTATTTGTGCATCTTTTATTTTCTTTTATAGTTATTGAGGTTTTATTCACACTCCTTTACTCCAGACACCTACGAGCTATAGTAATTTTATACAACACTCAAACTAGTTATACTACCTAATATCAAGACACATAATGCTTTGTTCTATAATTTAAACCAACCATTCATTGAATGAAAAATCCAAATAAATATCAACTTATCTTTTCTGATCATGCGTGAAACATGAATTTTATTACTTCACTACTATGGTTGTTTCTAAAATTGAATGGATCAAACATTGTGGTGTATATTAAATTCACCTCCTCAATAGTGATTTTCTAATTTCAAGGATATTTGTGCTTTACCCAATAATAAATTTCATACTCCATCTAAAGACTTTTATGGTCTATACTAAAATACTAATTTCCTGATACTACACATGAGCATCTCTAAAACAGAAATTCCAAGTATTATCAGTCTCTCGTATGAGATATTTCTCATCACATGAAGATCCACCCCATTGTACAAGTCATTATACTCCCATAATGAGAATTTTCATCCTCTAATACATATCATCTCATCAATCCATTTATAAAACCTCATGCCTGATCAATTATTGGTAATATTGACCATTATTGATCACCATAATTTAATATCCAAATCATGTAATCCTCTACCAACTAAATATATCTTGGACACTAGAATCCAAATTTCAAAACAAAGTCTAACCCACCCCCGATCTGAGTTATACAATATATATTACCCATGATGTTCATAAAAAATATCATGAACAAGGGTATAACTAATAATCATACTATATAATGTTACTAACACTGGATTCATCTCATTTTTATCCATAATCACTGAACTTCTCATTATCCATCTTTAGTACAATGTTGCCACTCATGAGCTACACTCATTATATCCTGATAGGCATGTCGCACAATCCATTCTCTAGTGTTTAATACATAGTGTCCCTTTATGTCACTACATAACACAATTAAAATGGTTTATTTCCATGTCACTCAAGTCTCAATAGATATATCTCAAGATCATAGATCTCACTTGTTACCGCACGACTCCCATTGTGAACTCCATATTGTCCCGCTAGTTGGTTAATGATTTCACTAGTGTACAACTCATTGAGATTTAAGAACTATCCTAAATTTTCCACAAATGCGTCGAGCTACCAAGTACCTAATAGTATTATATAACCTAACAGTCATCTCACCACATCTCATTTTCATTACAGGTTGCCTATCATCACCCACATGAGTCGATCATCTTGGTTAAATCATAATCCTCATGACCCTACGATCATTTCACCATTGCATTACATAGACCTCATCTCCTACACTGATAATACCATATTCAATTTGTTCAGAATAGTCAATCCATAGATAACCTTCCCAATGATTCCTTCATCTCTCTCTCTCACGAGAAATATTTCATCATAGGGGATAAATCATTTCTCTATTTCTCTACCCAGTCAAGGTGTCTCGAACCTTTCCCACGGTCATATCATCCTCGGTCACACCCCAATTATGATCATTCATTGAATTCCATCAGTATATCATGACTTAGATCCAAGTATCTGGGAAAAAATAAGGATTACTATATTCCCTCACCACACATAGGCACTAATTAAGGTCTTATACCCTAAAACATTCTCAAGGTATTGAACACACATCCCAATTTAGACTACCCCATATAATTGGAATTCCCACATGTCATTATCATGTAATGTCAATCATCCCCGTGATATTCCCCTAGGATTCATGTGGACATTGGGAAACCATCTCCATGTCATGAAGATTTCCTAAAATCCTCTAACTAGTATGTCTCTCATACTATAAAATTCAATTATACCAAGTTAATTACTAATTTCGGTGTTAAATGGTTGATCTTAGGTCATCAAAACCCATATAAAACACGCATTGGATAAACACTCACTCTTTTATCCCCATATTAAGAGATATATTACAACACCACTCTCACAATAGTGTATAGGTATCATCATTATATATCAAATATTTTTATCAAATAGGTGAACACCTTATTGTTTCCATAGTTCATAGTTCAACTCATACCACTATGAGTCTACTAAATTAAATTTAGTTTTTTACGACATGAAATTTTCCCAAGAAATAATTTCCATCAGAAATTTTCCCATAAATTAACTTTTTGTGATGAAAATTAATTCTATCACAAATAGTTTTTCTAGTAGTTTGTTTTCAAAAAAGAATAGAATTATGTCTGAAAATGTCATAATGGATATGTGAAACAAATATAGGGTAATTATTATTTATGATGACTGATAAATTTTCATTGTAGATATTTTTCATTAAATGAAACATTCATGATGGGATTATAATAGTCATCACAATAGATAGATATTTTTTATGGAAAAACAGGTTCATTGGAATTAATTAGAGAGTAATAAAAAAGAAAATATGGTGGGTAGTACTTGTGATGGACACCCATATCCATCAAAAATGCTATATTAATTAGTGTAAAACCTTTTTATGGTGGAAACTATTATCAATGGAAAATTATTTCGTGATTATTTTATTACCAAAAATATAAACTACAAAAAGATACATACGGATCCTCCCTAGTGCTCTCAATTCATTTTTCTTCTTCTAATTTGATCAATTATTTCAATTCCAAATTACTTTTAAAGGTTTTTTATTGTGATTCAATTATTTTGGTTGAAACTTCAGTTTCAAATTAAATATTTTAATTACGATAGAAAAATCAATTTTATGGTATATTTTTAAACTTTTTCTTTAATATTTGTTAATTTCATTAATTTATTTATATTTTATTATATAATTCATTACTTAATTTAATATATTATAATTTAATTAAGATTTCCTATCATGTTACTAAATTTTTTCTAATCTATTAGTGTTAAATGTTAAATTATCATTTTATTTAATTAATAATAATATTATTATAAATTATAATTCAAAAAATTGTACGATTATAAAATTAATAATTTATAATAGTTTTTAATAATTTATAACAATTTTTAATAACTTAGAAAAATATAATTTATTAAAAAATGAAATTAATTTAGTAAATGTTTATTATAGTTGTGAAAACTAATAATATAATACATAACTAAATAAAAAATAATGAGTAGTAAATTTTGGTTAAATTTAGGCACCCTACCCTAAAGGACTTTTTATTTTTATTTATTAGATAATTACCCTTTTAACTTGGTTTTGAGGGAACCCTTGAATTCCTTAGAGGCCCAGATTACATGGTCAGAAGGCCGAGAGGCCATTTATTAATTTTTTATTGACCCAGATGCACAAAAGAAACCCCTACACAACACTTCTTCATGGTCTATGCCTATCACACCCCCTAATGTTTTGGTCGACTTGTCTTTTACCTATATAGAGATGTGTGAGGCATTTACTATAACAAACATGACTCTTGAAACCCTTAAATAGTGGTTATTTAAATTACATTATTATAGATAAAAGGGTTCCAATCCCAAAGGACAGATCAGTTTAATATTATTGGAGACACAAATACATACATGTCACCCATTTCTCATTGGGAATAAAATATGAAACATTGAAATGGAAAACATATGGAATCCTTTAACGCATTCAAAGAATTATTCTTCATATTCTAAGGAAAAGAAATAAAATAATAGTGGGATTAAATTCTCATTAAGGGTTATGTACAGTTGAATCTATCATGAGTAAGTAGTGCATGATTAATACCAAAAGGTGAATAGCTAAAAGCACATTCCATTTAATCAATAACATGAGCATGAAATGAATACATGGATAATATCAATGTAGTGATCTCAAGGATAATAATAACAGAATTATCAATGAATAAAATTCATAATAGTGGACATCATGATCTTGGAAATCATGATTTCCATATTTTCAAGACCTTATACCAAGACAGTTTCAAACTATGGGTAATTATACCCCCAAAACCCATTTAATTTGGCCAAATTATATGTCTTATGAGAGTTGTTGATGCATTGTGGGGCTCTCTATATCCGACCCCCACTTATAACTACATATCCAATGAATTCCACATATATTGAATGATTAATTCAATATATAAACAATATTACTTATCTATAAATGTCCAAATTAAGTAAATAATATATATTTATCAATATTTTCCCTAGCTAATCATATAAGTTTCATAATAAAACACCATATGTAAAAATGAGATACAATTTAGGAAATAATCATATATATGATAAAAATAATATGGATATTTAAGAGTAATTTAATGACTATTAATCATAAGAAAGTGAATTTTTTAATACAAAGTTAACAACTGCAAAAATAATAAGAGATAATAAATAACCATCAGTTCATTAGAAATATAAATTTTGTAATAAAATTATTTAATTTGGAAATAAATGAAAAATATAATTTAAATATTTAAATATTATTTAATTAAATAGTTTTCTTTGTTAAAAATTGAAAATGTGTAGAAGAATATAAATTTTGTAAAACAATTATGGTAGCAGGGAAGTCTTTTAACGTCATATACGTTAAAAACATTCATTTTGAATTGTTATATATAAAGTGAAATTGGAATGATTAATTTATTACCTTTTAAAAAGTCAAGGATAAATTTAAATTTCCTTAATAAATCATTTTAATAACAAAAAGGACTTGTGTAAAACAATCATGAAAAATATGGACATGGAAGAAAAATATTTCTGGTTAAAACAGAAATAAAATCAGCTTTTCTTTTAAAAGTTATTTTTTCTTGATTCAAGTTCCAACGAGAGTAAAATTCGGAAGAAAATATATAAACTCCTTAAATATCTAATTTATAACAACATTGTTTGATCTTATTAAAGTTAACGATAATATTACTTCAATAAAAATAAAAAAGCAACCCCAAAAGTAAGTGATACTATAAAATATATTCTTACCTATTTAGAATCTTTTAAATTGTAAAAATTTGAAAGAATAAAGTTTAATTGAACCATTAATAATCATTAAAAATAGTTATTAATGTTAAATATATAAAAGGGGTAGTATATACACCACATAAAAGTTAATAGGTTCATAATAACAAATATTTCTCAATGGAATGAAAACTAAGATGAAATCTCTTACCTCACACTTCCCTTTAGTAGAATCTATTTTAAACTTGTGTATAATTATTTTAAACATGATATTAATTTATTCCAGAACCATATTAATATTTATAATATCATATATGACTCTCCTATAACATCTTATCTCTTTTTGTAAATAATATTTCATTATTACTATTATTTTGGGTGTTAACTGCTTCATTTTCTCGTGCATGGGTTGTCAAGGAATTCTGGTTTTTGTAAAGAGGATATAGATTATTCATATCCATAATGATATTAATGTTATAAATATAATATTTATTCAATATATATATTTTTATAATCATTCTTGAATTTTGGACATGGAAAATGAATTGCATCGTTTTGTGGAGACTGTAGGTCGTACGTATGCACGAGCGACAATATCATTTCCTTAATGGGTGAATGGATAAGAAAGTGGAGGATAAATTAATTTTAAATAATATATATCATGTCATAATAATCATATATTTTCATTATTTTCATCACTATGACTACCCATGTGAGTTAGTGATGGAAAAAAATTCATTCGTTCGTGAGGCAGTAGTCTTCCATACAGACAAATGATGGTTTTGTTTCCCATTTGATAGAGAAGGAGATGGATAAATATTATGCCATAAATATAATAACATGTGATTATATGTTAGATACTATTTTTATTATATTTTAAGAGATAATAAATAATTTATGGTGATAAAAGAAGAAGTAAAATAAAATATATTGGTGAAGATAATTACCTTCGCTTAGAAGAACATCCTTTTGTATATCTTATTAAGGACCATAGGGTTGTTATTTTGGGAATACCAGTGCCTATAGATTGTGTATAATGATTTTGGGGAGATATTTTATAGGGTTTGGTCGAGATAAATTGTTTTATAGGTGTGAAGAAGTGAGGAGATGAGGTTCTCTTTTATAATTGAGGTGAGTGGCACACTTGTAATGTTTCAAAGATTTTCAATAATTTTGTGCCACTTTATTGAAAATGTGGTAAAAAATGAATCATAATAGAAGGGAAAAATGACAAGGTCTAAATAAAACCTTCCAATTAGGTTTTAGTACGTTTTTAGGTCATTTGGACACTTATCATTCTATATTAACCCTAGGTAAACTCGTTTTTACCTTAACCATAGTAATTAAATTTTAATGTTTTTACTATTAATTATGACCAAAAATTAATTTAGCCTTATTAAATAATATTAATCATTTGGATTTAAAATATGGAATATATTTTATCAAAGTAAATTCATATAATTGGAATATTTTAATATAAAAATAAACCTTCAAAACATGGCGAAAAGCAACTTTTCCAGAAATGCATTTTTCAAGCGCAAGAAGGTATTATATTAACTATATGACTAGTAATAATCATTAGAATGATTAAAATTAATATAGTTAGATGTATAATAAATATATATTATTTAAATAATTAATCATTAAATATTATTTAATTAATTAAAATGGGAAGACTTTATATCTTTTTTAAAAATTGATTTCTGAAAAATATCTCTATTTACCACCAAATGGACTTATCTTTATCTATATCAAATTGGTATTCAATAAATTTTTAATTAATCATATTATTATAAATTTTTATATATAAAAGGAGAAATAATTAAATACTAAATTTTCAATTATTCATAAAATCATATATCTAAGGGAAATTTTCAAAAAATCATTCTAGGTTTTTTTTGACCTAGTAAGTTCAAAATCAATATTAATTATATAAAATTAGAATTTTTATACCATATAATATTAAAAATATCACTGTATTATTTATTTTTTAAAATATAATGTTCAGTTACTAAAATTGAAGTATAATTTTTTCTATACACCTAGTGGCATGTCTACCTTCTCACTCCCATTCCACGACCAGTTATCTCTACCTAGTGACTACTACTGCTATGATCTATATTCATTAGGCCAATCGAGTATAGTTAAAATACCCTAATTTGATGGACCAAAGGCCCGGTGTCATAGAGGCTCAATAAATGGCATAAATGCCTAATTCAGGTGATTAATATTACTACAACAACATTCTACTATAGTGTCTGTACTACTATAGTACTACTACAGTGCCTTGGGAAATTTTCTTCTACCCAGTTTTGAAAATGTTAATTACAATTAAGAAAGACTAATAAAAATATAAATAATTATAAATAATTATAAATAATAAATAAGGAATACATAGTCATTAATTATTATAAATTATTAAAATTAATCTAAAAGGGTAAATGTTTGTCATAATTGTGAAAATATCATAAAAATATAAATTATTTAATATTAAAAATGAATATTTATTAATTATTTTAAATCCGTAATAAATTATTGTAATTAATTTAAAAAAAATAGAAAATTATAATAAAAGAGTATAATAGGGTAAAATTAATTGGTGATTTAAAGAACTAAAAAATTATTTAGTAAATATTACAAAAAATGACCAATTAAATAAATAATAATCAATAGTAAATATCGGTTAAAGTTAGGAAAACATATAAAATATTAAATAAAATATAACTAAAAAATAAAAAATATTTATTTATTAATTATTATAAATTAGTATAAATTATTAAAATATATCTAAAATAAGAAATTATTATTATAATTATGAAAAAACAATTATTTAATATGAAAAAATAAATAGTTTTTAATTATTTTTTATTATTATTAAAATAATAGAATTAATTCTAATAAATAAAAATGTATAATAAAAATTATCATTTTCTAAATATAATTATTGATTTAAAAAACTAAAAAATTAATTAGTAAATATTATAAAAATGATATATTAAATAAATAATAATCAATAATAAATGTTAGTTATAGTTAGGAAAAACAAATAAAATTATAAGTAATTATAAATAATTATTAAATATCATAAATTAGTATAAATTCTTAAAATTAATCTAAAATAGTAAACAAATAATTATAAAAAACATAAATAATAAATTATTTAGTATTTAATGAAAAATAGTTTTTAATTATTATAACTTAGTAATAATTTATTATAATTAATTTAAATAAATAAATAAAATTAAAGATTAATAATAAAATAGTGAGATACTAATTAGTGAAAATACATCACGTATTACTTTTTTAAGACTTTATATAGTAAACAAGTTGTTATTATTTTTTAGAAAACAATAGAACTTGAAAATAGACAACAATTTTTATCACTATATCACGATTGGATAAATTGTTGCAAAAAACCAAACTAATCTAGTATAAATCCTATCTATATTGAGGGAATCAATAAATTTATGTAATTTTCATCATCAATTTTAGAATTTATTTTAGAAGGGACTGTTAAGTGTCTATATAATAAATATGATCTTAGAAGATTTGAAATATTTGATGATATTGGGGTTCATCTATTACGTTTTAGTTATCAGAAAGATTATTTCTTTTGGGATCAACATAGTAAATTAAATTAAAAAGAAGATACAAAATTTTGGGTTCCAAGACCATTGTAGTTTCAATATTTATTACATGAGGTTATCAATCCATCTTTTCATAAAATAGAATCCCAAAATGATAATCATAATCCTATATTGGAACCATATCTATTTTATGATTTGTTGAAATTTTATTGGGGATACCTTATATCTCATATGCAAGATAATAAAAATTATAAGCTATTCTATGATTTATTGATATTAAATCGGGATTTAGAATGTAAAATAGTTATTTAAATCAAAAAAAATCTTTTTTAAAATCATTATTTTTTAAAGGAAATATGCTCCCTACAAATTTCTCTGAAAGAAAAAAATTATTCCATAATTTGGGTCTTAGTTATCAAAATATCTATGCATGTTTAAATTATTGTATCATATATTATACTGAATATGAGTCGTAAGTTAATTATCCAACATGTGGAAAATCAAGGTATAAAGAGGTACATCAAGGAAAGTCCTAATTTATTCTTATTAAATAATTGAGTAAATTTTTTTATTACGCCTATATTTCAATGTCAATTTATTCCTTGTAGTATAGCTACATTTATAACTTGACATAAATCTAATATTTATGCTAGTAAAAGCTTAAATTATCTTTGTGATAGTGATTTATGGAAACAATTTGACCAGTTTATTTTGTGATTTTCTACAGAACCTTATAGTGTGTGGTTAAGTCTGCAAATTGCTTATTTCTATCCATTTAGTGATTTAGGTAGTCAATATTCCTGTAGGATTGTTTCTATAACTTCATATACAATACCTCCTTAGCTATTGATGAAAGAACTGTATATCTTTTTGATGTTATTAATTCTAGGACATCCAAAGAAGAATAAAGATGTTTTTTTGAAGTCACTGATTTATGATTTGATTTTATTTTTGAGTGATGTTGTAAATACATATGATATAGTCATAGAATAAAATTATGCCCTGAGGGATGCATTAATGTGGATAATCAGTGACTTTCCAGCATATTGTATGTAATTTTGAGGGAGTACACATGGTCCAAAATCTTATCAGTACTACACAGGTGATAGTAAATATTTATGCTCATTAATAGAAGTAAATCATGTTTTCTACTATCATTATAGTCTTCTTCCCATATATTACCCTTTCCAAAAGAATAGAAATAATTTTATAAGAGGTATAATTGAAATTGATGGACCTCCAACGGTTCTCTCTAGTATTCAGGTAAAATCTATTACCTCTCCATTATCTCCAATTATTTTTGTATCAACTATAAATCAAAAAATGAATAGGTGTCTTTAAGAGATATCAAATTGGATAAAGAGGACTATGTTATCATGTAGAGGGTGATGAATAAGTGGTATGGATATTTACTACCCTATCTAATGATGTGTTTATGTCACCCTCACCCTCTTTTAGGGTTTATCCTCTTTCTATAATGGATCTCCCTCATGTCATTCAATCTCACTTTCTTTTCCCCCATCTGATCTGGTGGTTTTCTCATATGTTCCCCCATGCATTCCTCCTCTTCTTGTTTTCTTTTGGTTTAAGAACTTTTGTCCCTCATCATATTCTCTTTACATATTTCCAATCATGCTAGACACTATATTGGTCTAGAAATATGTTTCCTTATTCATCTTGAGATGGTGACGATGGGGTGTGGGTCCAATGCTTTGATTTCTTTGATTTTGGGGTTTTTAGGTTTATAAGGTTGGTTTTCACCATCGATTCTCATGGATAAGGGTGTTATTTTTTTATTTTCTCATGTATATAGATCCTTCATGTTATATACCATAAATTCAAGCATAATGTCTATCAAGGTATGTTGGGATTGTGTAGGTGGAAATGGAAGGTGATCTATGTGATCCTTATTTATGTTGTCATTTACTTTTCCTTGGGGTTATCTTTTTTCCTTTTGTTTTTTTCTCTCCCTTTTCTCTGGTGTAACTTAGGGTTTCTTTATTGAGGATAATAAAAAGTTTGGATTGTTCCAACGTTTTGATTTAAGTTACTATTGATTATCTGGTAATGGTGTGTATAACTAGTGGTTGTGGTGTTGGTGATCATCACTTTTGGTTGGAATTGTATTATGTTTGTGGATTCCCTATTGTGGTGGACAATTTTTTTTTTTGTTTCTCCAATGAAGGTCTTATTTCTTTCTAATTTTATGATGGTTAATTATTTGATGAAGGATCTATGTTAGAGAGTGGGGTTTCTTATTGGGATTTATCTATTTTTTATTGTTTCTATGGTGGTTTTTTTACATGGATTTTATGGGTTTTCAGGGAGTTTCAACATTCGGTTTGAACTAGTTTTTTCGATGGGTTGGCATCCAAAGTGGTGAAGGAATTCAAGGTGATGAATAAGGGTTTTTTTGTTTTGTAAATGATAAATTCATCTACTATTAACATCAGTGAGTGATGGTGGGCATTGCGGATTGGATTTCATGGGTAGTAAAAGTCCCATAGTAGTTCTTAGTCTCCCCACCTCATTTTCTGGGTTTTTTAGTTGTTTTTTTAATTTTGAATTTTACTATTACTTTATTGAAATTTTAATCAGTTTGAATTTTATGTTGTGTGATTGTTTTTAAATTTTGGTTGTTTAGTTCTAGTATTTTGTTGCTTCCCACTCACCCTAAAGGTGTATTTATTCAAAAATAAAAAAAATGGATAAAGTGACCTGCCATATTGTTCTAATTCTTCGGTCTATCACATACTTGATATAATGAATATTAAGATGAAATTTTTTGATAATATTTTTTATACTATGTTTGACACACCTAGAAATATCAATTATACTATAAAATCATGGTTATATCTTGCTCAAATTTTAAAGTATCATGAACTTGAGTTATTTGAAAGTGACATGTCACAAACATTAATGAATCCAAAATTAACTTATGCACTTTATAAATAACTTTTTTTATTCATTTAGTGGATTATATATTTGAAGTTACTAGATGCCTATGCTTCTAATTTATCACACTACACATTATTGTAGATGGTTGTTAAAATCTTTGATCTAAGATGTTTTGACTAAAATATCATATTTTATTCAAGTCATTTGTAGAGTAACATCACACTATGATGCACTAAGTACACTATAGAAATATAGTGTTATAATTTTATGTAAATTGGAAAAAATATTTCTGCTTGACTTTTTTGATTCAATGGAACAATTAATATTACATTTTTTATGTGATAAAAATATATATGGTCCACATAATTTCAATGGATGTACCTATATATGATATGTATGAAAAAAATTAAAGAAAAGGGTATATGTATAATCTCATGTATGTATAAGTGGTTAATTTTAAGGAATTTTAATTTTTTTCTTGGTGAATGGGATGACTTCTAAATCAATCATTAGAAAGGATATAGAGGGATGAGACCACTAAAAATACCCATTTTAGACATATAATTAATTTTTTTGGAGGTTTTAGATGTTTCATGATTGTTATAGGTGTTTGGGGCTCATAGTTTTGATTTTTTTGGAGTTACAGTAAGGGGAATATGGTTCATGCACGATTAGAGATAACCATTCCCCCCAACTATACAGCCTATATTATACAAGTGAGTAGTTTTTGAAATCATATGGTAGATTCTAGGAGACTATGTGAATGTATGTAGTGGACTATATACATGATAGATGGTTGGTGCATGAACTGTGAAATTGTGCGTCATGACTCTGGGGTGGCTGATCTTTGATAGTGTTGGGTTCATGGTTGGCACACAGTTTGGGAAACCATGTGTCCAAACCATATAGTTTCTTATAAATTCATTAAAATTGTTAAATAACTAAAATAACCCACTAGTGTTTTTATCCACTTCCCTCCCCTTTTTCTCCCTTACGTGCTTGCGAACTAGGAGGGTCTCCTCCCCACTTACTCTTTCTCCCCCCACTAGATTTAGGGTGGTTCTAGATTATTTTCTTTGTCATTTAAGCTAATTCATATTCCTCTAGATGCTTTATTTCCTTTTATTCTTTCTTCTATTTGATTTTGGAGTTCTTTGATTTATCTTTTTTTTTGATATTCCACCAGATCATGCGGAATCATCCATTCCTCATGGGTATTTCTATTGGTTTTCATAGAGGATATCCTGAGATGACTTACACATATTTTTTATTATAATTTCATTAAGGTATGAGACTATAGTGTAATTTTACTTATGTTTTCCATTAAGTTGGTTTTTAATTAACCATGAAAATAGTGTCTCCTCTTAGTGATTTGTCTATGAATTTGGTCGGGGTTATGCCATGAGTTTATGGTAAGTAGTTGGCCTTTTTTATAGTGTAGAAATGGATTTTAGTAGTTTTTTATTCACTTATTCCTAGTTTAGGTTGTTTGTTAAATTAATTATAATTCATGTTTATTGTTTATTTTTTCAGTTGGTGTGGATAGAGATAGGTACCCTGATTGGCGATGTGTGTTTCGGAAGTCATGATCAAGTTTTCGGTGCTTGGAGTTAAAGCATGGAAGCATCTGATGAGGTAGGTGGTCTAATATATTTTTTCCCATTTTCATGAAACTATTCCTTTATATTTTTTATGTGTGATGTCTATTATGTTGTGTGCTTCCATCTTGGTTTAAGAATTTATTTTTGGGATTAAATGTACTCCTTAGACCTTCCATGCAACTCATCAGATCTTTAGATGATTATGAAACTAAACATACTATCTCCCATGGGTCGTTCCAGCCTTCTTGAAAATGGAAAAGTGGGTTTTTAAGGGATGAGATAGGTAGATTATAGTTTAACATAGTTAGTATCATTGGTTATTTTGATATCAAGGTTAAATAACTACTTGGTTTAATTTAGGAATAAATGTTTTATGTCATGTTATGGGGGTGAAATGAAAATATTTTTAATACTAAGATTTTTTAAAATTCATATAAGGATTTGTAAATTGTTTTAATATTGTATTTGGGATATTGATCCTATTTTTGGTTTTTAATGAGTTAAAATGATGTTTTTAAGAGTGGATAATGCTTTAAAATTGAGCTGTTGACCTCAATATTATTTAAAAGGGAATGGTTAAGTTGTTAAATGATTTTTAAGAACATTTAATGAATGTTTTGTATGAATAAAGGATGAAATGGTTGAATTGTTTAATTTTGTTAAAGGGGTTGGATATAATAGACCATGGGGAATAATGAATGTTAAAAAGTTGAACCCTTGTTATTTTAATGTATTAAAAGGTTGATTATATTGAACCACTAATAGTGGATCATGATGGAATGGTTTAGGGATGATGGACATGGTGATCCACAACTCTGAGATATAAATAATGGACATAATGCTCCACACCCATAGGTATGGATAGTTATACATGGTTCTCCACAATCCTTGGATTGGGATGGATAGAAAAGACACTCTATATAATTTATTGGGAAAGTTTTACATTGTGCTCTGTATCCCTAGTTTAGGTGACAATTAATTCTCTATGCACTAATAATGTTTAATATGGTATAGGTTCTTGGACTGATACTCCTTGGTACCTAGAAATTGAATTTACTAATGAATACCCCTATTTGAATTAAAGTGTTGTATACTTATGGAATATTGTTTGGATGACCGTCATGAGCTAAGTTAGTTTTGATTGGGTCGAGTGTCACATTGCAACCCATAGGCCAAATAGATAAACTGATTACTATTTATTACTAGAACATGTTTTCTTTTATTAAATTTTCTATGATTCATTAAACACATATATACACTATTATTTAGACTGTTTATTGCTTTATAAACTATTGGTGGTGGTCAAATGAGTTATACTCACACCCTACCTGGGCCTCCATGGAACTTGGGTACTAGAGAATATGTAATTTATTTTCAGGTATAGGTTTAGATTAAGGACCTGACTCTTGGTTTATGTTTCGTCTAATAGAATAGATCATGTGATTTTAAGACCAGTCCTGGACTCAATACCATCTTTGGGGTTTTTCCAAGTGTTTATATTTGAGGTTATAATTATATGACTACCTAACATGTAGTGTATACATCTCATTATTATCATATGTTTCACTTGGATTATTGTTGGCACTTACTGTATGTTGTTCCATTTACCACTTATACTGGTTTTTGTATCTATTTGGTATTATTTCTGATATTTTCTACTTTTATAAAGATGTTTTAGTATTTACATGTTACTCATTATACCCCTACTACTAGTCAGTAGTTTGGCATATGAGGAGGCTTGTTTAATGTCATGTGGAAAACCAGATTATAGCACTAGTTTTGTGGCTCCATGAATGGGGTGCTACAAATTGGTATCAGAGAAGTTTTATTTTTAATTAATATATTTTCATGGTTAATAAGAGAACATTGTCTTATCAGATCTTGGTAATAATCTTGTATCTGGGTTCTTATAGCCCCATGCAAGGGAAAAAATGAGTTTTCATGGGTGTGAAATTAATGTTTTTCTTTTAACTTTTACTATTGACTAGTTTTACACCTCATGTGGTGAACTTGGAGGTGATGTTTCTGATTTTTTATATTTTTATCTCTTAGAGAAATATACAAAGAGAGGGTGTGTGTCAATGCATCATGCTAGGAACATATGATTAGTATGTCATATGTATGTTATCTACAATTGATAATTCCTTGGGATTCATCATGTTGGTAGTATATTTTCAGTTTGTATTCTATGTCTAGTAGTCCTTCATATCTTCTTATGGTGGTAAATGATTTATATGGTTTATTATTTAAAATGTATATGACTACTTGTATGGTTTTTATATATAACTCTATAGTGTCACTCTACTTTACTAACTCCTCATGTGACTTCTGGGTAATAGGCTGGTATAAATGAATTATAAGGTGATGGTTCTAGTTAAAAAAAATTCTTAGTAATTATCTTATATTTTTTTTTCCCATCGGAACTTACGAATTACATTCTATCTATCCAAAACCATAAATCATTAAATTGAATAAAGATGATAATTTTAAAAAAAAAAATTGGTTACTGAAAGGTTTTGAAATGTAAATCCTTGTGTTTTAAATGGTAAATTTTAATTAAATTGAAATGATAAATGATTCAACATTTAGGGACATTGGTGATGAGTATCCCCTGTGTTATTATCTGACCCTATGTATGGTTGGTTTGAGCTATGAGAGTGACCTAGTTTTGAGAACCTTTGTCATGGGTTGTGTTTCCATGATGGGTTTTGATGTGTTGGATAGTATAATGTTACTTTTTGTCCCTTCAGTTAGGCTATGAGATATGGTTATAAGATGTTTTATAATAACATGGATGTGGTTAGCCTCATGGGTTGTGACTATGTAGGTTGTGTGTTGGACCTTGAAATGGGTTTCTTGGTTTGTGGTACCATTAGTATTGATTGTGCAGATATGGGTATGAGACTTTGAGAAAGTGGTTTCCTTCATGTGTTAAACGTCGTGTGTTTTTTAACAAGGGTAAGAGTGTCGTTCAGGAGCTATGACTTGTGTGAAATTCGATATGAATGGATTTCTGGGAGAGCCTGATGGCCTTCCATGATGTGAATCCAATTTAGGGAGTTGCTGCCTTGTGACCTTCAAGGGTGACTAATGATAACAGTCAACCATGTTGTGAGCACCTTTTGGTGCGTGAGGCAGAAGTGTATGTTTTGGACTATTTATAGTGGTGTATGAAAGTTGATTCCTAGTGTGAGGTTTGGACTAGGGGGCTTGGTGGGAGACCTAGTGGTTTTGTGAATGTGACTCAGGTTGTGTCCATGAGTTGGTGGCTTTGGGTAATAAAGGGTGTCTATGATGGAGGTTAGCCTAGTGGTGTGGGTGAATTTGTAATATAAAGAATGGGTGGATACTTCATAGGTGAAATTGATGCAAGATAAGTTTTATGGAGTTTCTATAAGAGGAATGGTTATTCCTTGGTTTCTTTTCCATGGAATCACATTGAGTGCTTATGGTTGGATTTAAGGAATGTTTTGAAGGGAATGATAATTCGGATGGTTGACCCTACTATGTTAATGTTTTTCGAAGTGAGAATAGATTTTTAATTTGGATGGATGAGTCATGTATGTAAATAATGTAGATAAATTCTTCAAATTTTGGAATGACGTTCAGGGTGATAGGTGGTCATGTGGTTAGACCAGACTTGTGTGAAAGGTCGGGTTGTTAGATGGAAATGTAAAGGATGCCTCAAGCCTGATGAGGATGATGGGACTGGAGGCATGTCTCTCTTATTAAGTGGGATCTTGAGCCTAGTTTTAGTGGCATAAGACTCATGGGATTTTCATTTGGGTTAAATGAATGGTTATAAGAAAGCACGAACCCTTGAGTTTCTAGTGAGGTCTGGATGGTAGGCACATGCTGGAGATGTTTAATGTTATTTGGGATATGTGAAACTGTGGATAGGGAGTAAGATACTATCATTTTTAGTGAAATAATGGTGATTCATGCTAATTTTTTGTGGGACTATTTGTTTTCTGATTAGTATAGTGAGTTATTTGTGTTTCTATTAAGAATTTTCTAGGTCATGGTGGAAGAAATCGAGCACTGTAGTGGGTATAGTGCCACAACAAACATTGGTTCACGGATTCTTGGAAAAGATTCATGAGGTTGTAGTGATTTTTGGTTAATTAATCCCTCTTGAATCATAATGTCCATAAGTTGATGAGATGCTTGTGGGCAGAGAGGCTTGGGGCCTTTGAATGGGTTGATGTGTGCTTATATTCAGTTGTCATGGTATTCATTGATGACATCTTAGTGTACTACCACTGTAGAGATAATCATGCCCAACATCTTGAAATTGTCTTGAGTACACATAAATATAATTGGTTATACAACAAGATATCTTAATTTCATTTCTGGTTTGATGAAGTGCCTCCTCGGAGGTTGTATTCATAGAGTAGTGTAAGTGAGACTGTATAGTTGGAAGTGAACCATAGATTGTCTATGAGTAAGGTTCTTATAATGGACTGGATGTTTGAGAATTTCACGAGATTTATTCTCAAAATATGAGAATGGGAAATAGTTGAACTTTCGTTTTTTTTCACTCTTGTGATAGTGGTATGGCCACATATACTTCTCATATTTGACAGTGATTGGAGCATTGTTGTGGCGGTTGGAGTTATTGAGTGAGGTGGTGGAACGACACTCTT
This sequence comes from Viscum album, assembly GCA_963277665.1. Lineage (NCBI taxonomy): Eukaryota > Viridiplantae > Streptophyta > Magnoliopsida > Santalales > Viscaceae > Viscum > Viscum album. The sequence goes on along the minus strand of OY728155.1, from coordinate 599,383,714 downwards.
GTTGTGGGAAGTAAAGTGGTGTTTGTGGGGGTATTATTATCATGATGGATGGTTTGAGTGAATGTAGAGATGATCATGGATTGGTCAAGGACACACTAGTATGTTAGTGAGGAACTGATGATGTGTGTGATTGAATTTTTTATAGAATGCTAAAAGAAAATAGAATGTGGTGGATGATCTAGAAAAGAATTAGCTTCAGAATTGAGCTCGTTCTAAGAGTAATCTAAGATGCTTGTGTCATAGGTGCGTTAGTGGGTATGGTAGGGAATGATGACGGTTTTTAGATAGTGGAGGTTTTTATTATGGAATCTCTCCTGGAGTTAGGTATAGACCCTATTGTGAATGTTCTGGTAGTCATGCAATGCCTCTAGGATTAAAGGCATCATGACCAAGTGAGGTGGTGATATGTAGGAAATTAAAGTCAAGTGTTTTTAGAAAGATTCAGATGAAGAGATTTGAGTTAGATTACTATATGTAATTAATGTAGAAAGTCAAAAACCACATCTGATTTGACAATTTTGAAGTGAAATATGTGTTTTAGAAAGTCAAATGAGCTTTTGAGGAAAATCATGTTTTTTCTTAGTTCTTGCATGGATGGTGGATATGAATCCATTTTAGTGGGATTTAATGGATGGGGATGGGTTATGATTTTTATTAATGTTGTCATGGTTATTTGTTATAGTAATTTTGGAGCCACACTTGGTACATTGTGGGAGCATGAGTCTGAGATTCTAGTGGTCTTTTACAATGGAAGAGGTACCAAACATCGGAAGTTGGTGGAAAGCTAAGCTTATGGTGGGGAGAACCATAATCTTGGAGGGTAACCAAACTAAAAAACCATTGGTGTTTGGGTTGGATGGGATTATGTAAGTCCTGTCTTATTGTTTTAGTTATGATAAAAGAAATTTTCTCAAGTTTTTATGGTTTAAGAAATTTGAGTTGATGTTCTGGCATAGGATGTGTTTTGGGAATTTAGTTTTGAATGAGACCTTTTGAATTTAAATTAGTAACCGGCATAGGCCAGATAGTATGAGTGGATGATCAACAAGACTTATCAAGGATGATAAGTGAAATTGTGGAGATATTTTAAGATCTCACATATGTACAAGTGGTTTATTTTTAGAAGAGTTTTATTTTTTTGGTTTGGTGGATGACCTGATTTCTAGATTGGGAATCAAAATAGAATTTTGTGGGTTAGAACCTCCTAAAAGAAGCATTTTGGGCTTAGAATAATGTTTCCATGAGGTTTTAGAGGATTCGGAAGAGTTATGAGGATTTTTGGCTTGGTTTTTTATTTTTTGCAGAAGTAGTAAGGGGCACACTGTTAGTGCTACCCATGCCCCCCAACCATGAAGACCAAATTATATAGGTGCATAGTTTGTGAAACCATGTATCAAGTTCTATAATACTATGTGGATGCTTTTAGTGGACTGGAGAAATGTATCATGGTTTGAAAATGGTTTGTGAAACCATGTGTTATGACTATCTAGGGTGGCTGGTCCTAGATAGTGTTGGGTGCACGATTAGTGTAAGTTTTGGAAAACCATGTATCAAAACCACGTGGTTTATGAAAACTTCATTAAAACTGTAAAATTACGAAATTATCCCCTTTGTTTTTTAGTCACTTATCTCACCTATTTTCTATTGTGCACATGAGAAATGGTAGGTTCTCCTCCCATATTTCCCCTTCTTCCCCCCATGTCGATTTGGGGTGGTTTCAACTTGTTTTCTTCAGTGTGTAAAGTTAGTATTATTCCTCTGGTGGATTCATTACTTCTTCTTCCTCCTATTTTGTTTTTTAGTTCTCTATTTTAGGATTTTTTTTGTGATTCCACCAAATCATAGTGGAATCACCTATTAATCATGGGGAATTTGGTTGGCGTGTGTGTAGAAGATCTCGAGATGACTCCCATAAATCATTTCTTGGTGTTTATTTAAGGTATGAGGATGTGGTGTAATTTTTCATAGGTTTTCCATCTAGTTGGTTTTTAATTAACCATGGATATAGTATCTACTCTTAGATATTTGGACCAAATATTAGTTAGGGTATGAAATGAGTATTTAATAGGTGGTTCATCATGTTTCTTGTGTGGAAATGGATTCCGATAGGTTTTTATTCACTTATTCTTAGTTCTATTCATTTTTTAAATTAGCTATAATTTTTTATAATTAATTTTTTGAGTTGGAGTGGCTTGAGATGGGTACCTGGTTGGCTATGCGAGTATCAATGGGATTTGGAAAGTTATCCAACTTTGGTGTTAAAGTGTGAAAGCATCTGATTTGGTAGGTGGTCTAAGAGATTTTACCCACAGTCTTGAAAATATTCCATTATATGTTTTATGCATGATATCCATTATGTTTTCTATTTCCCACTCGGTTTAAGAAATTAGTTTTTGGATTTAATGGATTCCTTAGAACTTCCATGAAAAAATTCATGTCTCTCAGTGATTATGATACTAATCTTATAGCCACCCATGGGGTGTGCCAACCTTCTTAAAAATGGTAAAGTGGGGTTTAAATTATGATATAGATTGATTAGAGTATAACTCAGTTAGGATTATTGGTAAATTTGATAGAATGGTTAAGTAGATACTTGTTTTAATTTGTGAATAAATGTTTTATGAAATGTTATGGGGTGAAATGAAATGTTTTTATGTTCTAAGATTTTATAAAATGTCTATGAGGATTTTTGAAATTGTTTTAATAGTGTGTGTTTGATGTTGATCCATTTTTTGTTTTTAATGAGTGAAAATTATGTTTTAAGGTTGGATAATTCTTTACACATGAGGTTTTAGAATTAAAGTGATTTAGAGGGGCATGTTTAATTTTTAAATGGTTTTGAAAAACATTTAATGGATGTGTTATATGAATAAAGAATAACATGGTTGAATTGTGTAATTTGGTTAAAGGTGTTGAATATAATAGACCATGAGGAATAATGAATATTAAAAAGGTTTTACCTTATTATTATAATGTTTCAAAAGGTTATGTATTTTGAACCTTGAATAGTGCATCATGATAGAAGGGTTTGGTGAAAATGGTCATGGAACTCTACATCTCTGAAATGTAGATAGTGATCATGACGCTCCACACCCATGAGTAAGGATGGTTATATATGGCTCTCCACACTCTATTTATTTGGATGGTTGGACATTAAACACCACATTGTTGATTAGTAATGTCATACATGACACTATATATCCCATTTTTAGGTGTTTGTTGATTCTTTAAGAACTAATACAGTTTTATATAGTGTAGGTACTTTGAATGGTTCTCCTAGATACCTAAAAATTTTATTGAATAATGAATACCCTCTAGTACTTAATATGTGTAACAACTATGGTATATGGTTAGGATTAATGGAATAGGTTGAGGATGGTTTGATTGGAATTAGTATCACTTTGAAACCCAAGTTACAAAGAGGATAATTGATTATTATTTATTTTTTAAACTTGTTTTATTTGATTTCGTTTTCTATGATTCATTATACACCTGTAATCACATTTTTTGGACTGGTTATTACTTTATATACCACTGGTGGTGGCCTATTGTGTTTTAATAATTCCCTACTCATGATGCTATGGCACTTGGGTACCCGATCAGATAATATTTTTTTGGTGTAGGTTCATATCTGGGACCTAGAACTTGGTTTCTGTTTGGTCTGACAGGATATAGAATGGGATGTTAGGAATGGGCTTGGACTCAGGATCATGTTCAGGGTTTTTCCAAGTATTTTTATTTAAGGTTTTTTGTATGAATACCTAACATGTATTGTATACATATCATTGTTACGACATGTTTCACTTGGATTTTTGTTGGCACTTGTTTTAATTTCTTCTATTTAACATATATATCAGTTGTGGTATCTGTTTTTTATTTTTTTCTACTTTGATAGAGAGGGTACAATCTCCCCACATTCCTTATTACAACCTCACTGTAAGTCAAAAACCTCCATCGTATGATGAGGCACTCTTGAGGTCATGTAACAAACTAGATAAGAGCACTATTTTTTGGATCTAGAGCTAGGACACTATAATATGTTAAAAAAAATTGGTTGAAGGATTAATTACAAAAGTGTACTAGTTGTATATTCTTTGTATAACGGAATAAAATTTATGGCACAAACAACTTTATATTTTAATATTAATTTTTTATTAATCATTTATTCACATGAAAAATAATTCCATGTCTAACAAAAGAAATAGATTACTTAACTAAAGAGAAATTTAGAACAATAAGAGGAGGATATTCATGTGTAATATTTAATTAATTTATGAGTAGATATAGTATTACCTCACCTTGTAATTCTCACTTCATTGATGATTTGGTTAATTATATCTCATAAAACTATCATTTTATTATAGTATCCAAGTGAAAAATACCTATAGTAGTGATCCAAATGTGCACCATAATCTTTAATTGCAATTTAAGAATCATTGAGTGTTAGAACGGACAATCCCGATTTCTTGCATTTTTCTTAGTGAATCATAGCTAAATTCTTATTTAAGAAGGAATAACTCTTGATGTTCTCTCGATTGGTTGATATTTGAGGAAGAGATAACACTTTTTAGATCTCTATATCTCTATCTATACATTGTTCACAATAATATTGATTATGGAAAGTGATATAATTATATATTTATTATGACAGGTTTAGGGTTGGGAAATTCTACACAATCCCTTTCTCTACTTCACAATTATTAGTTGACCCCATTTCTAATATTATTATTATTATTTTTTTTTTCTTGAAATGAAAAACACTTTAAGAATATAAATATCATTTAAAATATTTCTAATTGGACCATGTTATTAGTCATATTTCCCTTATTGACATTTACATATCCTTAAATAATAACTATTTATTAAATAAATAAATATCACTACATTATTTTTAAATAAATATAATAAATATTATATTCATTAAACGTTGAAAATAAATATTTACTATTATTTTACTCACTTATTCTTTCTAATAACTTGTGATTAAGTCAGGGTGATCCACCAAACATAAATAAATATTATTTATTATAAGTTGTAAAATTCAATGCTTGAATTTAACTATGATTTTTGATACACTTAGTTTGTAATCTTGTAATCTCGTAGGCCTATTTCTTAGTGGAATTAGAATGAACAGCCTAAAGTGTGGGGTTATAATCAAGAAACATGTCAAGGAACTTATAGAGAAAGAAGTTAATGTCACAACAACATTCATCCTCTTACTAATGCTTACCATGTAATATAATCCAATTATTGTGATAATTAAAATCAATAAAGTTGTATGTTAGTTCTATCAATCAATATACTCAATTTCTATTTCTTTAATTTTCTAGAAATTAACTCACCCACTACACACCAGGGACATAGATTTATCCAGGAATTTCCATTCCCGTCAAAGTGAATGAAATATTAACTTCCATTATGGGATATAATGGATAAATCCTTTCTCACATTATCCATTAATGCAATATCATTCATGATTCACCCAATAAATCCTACCTCACCATGAATATTTTTTATCATGGATTTCATCAATACATCAAATTAAATGATTCATGGTATCTATTAATGATAATATTAAAGTCTAAGGATCAATAAACATATCTTTAGATAGGAACATCCAATGACACATGGAAATATGGATTTCCTATTAATGGGTCTATTCTCATAACCACTTATCTTGGAGTCTACCAAGGTATAACACCATGAGAGGGTGTCACAATGTCTTATGAGCCTCCTAAACTTGATATACTATATTATATGTGTCCCATCCGAAAATATTATCGATCCATAGTATAGGATTCAAGAATACTATTGTGGATCCTCTAGGTTATCATCATAACAAAGACCTATTATGTCCTTTCAGCATGAAATACATTCATATAACATTATCACATGGAAATTTCATGCAAAGGAACAATCATAATGTGACAATAAACATAATTAATTAATGTAAATGTATAATAAATTTCTAAAAATTCACTTCTAGGGTAGCAATTCCAATAAAACCCCACTTGCATAAGATCCAACTGATAAAAACTATCATTTCACTAGTTACCTGATAATACGCTTGTCATTTTTGCGATAAAACATTCATCTAGGGGTCCACCATGTTTTCCTCCATGAATACTCTACTCACTACAAATTCGCCTCATTGAGAAAATATTTCAATATATAAAACTTATGAAGTATGTGATTTATACTTTAATATAACCAAGGATCTTTAGAAAGGGTAATTATTACAGCATTATTACAACAAACTATGATAGGGTCTTCACTACTAGGAACTAAATCAAGATCTTAGAAAAAAAAATTATCCAGACTTCTTCCTTGGATGCATCAGAAACCTCAATACACTCAGACACCATTGTATAATCAGTGAAATCTAGCTTTTTTGAAATCTTCTAGCTCATAGCTCTTCCATTGAGACAAAATAAATATCCATTCTATGAATTAATTTCACTATAATCTATATAAAAACTAGCATCTATATAATCCATGATAACTAGCCTTTCACATCGTCCATACACTAGGAACATATCCATAGTTTTCCTTAAATACTTAATAATATCCTTCATAGTAGTTCAATGATGTTCACCTTGATCTGGTTGATATTTTCCAACCATTCTCAAATCATAGGAAACATCACGACTCATACATAACATGGAATAAATTATGAATCATATTTTATAATACTAAGAGATATTACACATTCCTTATCTTTCTTCTTATTTCCAAGGACACATTTTCTTAGAAAGATGTATATCATGTGGCACTAGAACCAATCACCTCTTAGATTATTCCATAATGAACCTCTTTAGTATCTATTCAATTTATGTTTATTTACTTAGTCCAAGAATATTCTTGTATCTATGAAACATGATCTTTATCCTAGGAATATATGTTTCTTCACCTAAGTCCTTCATGGAAAAGAACTTTCTCTACCATGCCTTAACCTATTGTAATGCAATTATATCAGTTAAAATTAGTAAAATGTCATAAACATATACTACTATGAGAACAACCATACTCCCATAAAACCACTTATAAAAACATGGGTAACATTCATTATTAATGAAACCAAATGATTTTATTGATTCATAGAACCAAACATTCCATGACTTGGATGCTTGCTTCAATCCATAAATGGATCTTTGTAACTTGTATATAATTTTCTCATTTCATGGAGTCACAAACCCTTCTAGTTGTTTCATATACAAATACTCCTGAAGTTTCAGGTTATGTAAATTAGTTTTGATATCCATTTTCTAAATCTCATATTCAAGGTAATCTATTATGTAGAGAAATATTCTGATGGGTTTAAACATGGAAAATGGAGAAATGATTTCATCATAGTCAATTCGTTGATTTTTTTTGGAATAATTGTTCCACTATCCATGATTTATGGGTTTTTAATTTACCTTTCATGACCAATTTTCTCTTTAATACCCATTTACACCCAACAAGATTTATATCAACTTGATGATTGATCAAAACCCAAACTTGGTTTGTTATATGGAATCCATCTTATAACTCATGGATTCTATCAATATTATAAGTTAGGAGATATATACTAACTCCTTTTATGAGATAGGATCATAATTATCATACAAAAATGAGTCATCATCATCAGTGACTAGAAAACCATATCTCTTTTGTTCTCTTACCTCTATAGCACTCCTACATAGTACATGTGTTTCAATAAACATTTATTCCATGGGGACTTGTGGAATATGTTATTATACTACCTCTCATGTATCTTCAACATCAACTTCATAAACTTCAATATTTCTCCAACTATCCTCCTTGAGTATGTTCTCCCTCTCAAGAAATATTCCATGTCTTATGATAGTTACATTCTTATTTGATGGTTTTTATAGATAGTATCCCCTTATTTCCTTGGGGTACCCTATAAATATACACATTATGATTTGAGTTTCTTTTTTGTTACTTTAGATTGCCTTAAAAAATTCCTCACAAACCTATGCATGGATATGTGATAAAATATATTTCTTTCCACTCCATAAATTGAAGGGGAAACCATTTTTCTCTCTAGTTGGTACTTGATTTAGTAAGTATAATGTTATGTGTAATGTATATCCCCAAAAGTATAATGGGAGGATTGTGTGGAACATAATCAACCTTACCATGTCTAGTGGTGTGCAATTCCTCCTTTCACTAACACCAATCCACCGTGATGTATAAGTTGGAGTGATTTCAAATAAAATACGATACTCTTATAGAAAGTCAAAAAATACTGGTTAAGATTTTCACCACTTAGACTCGATCAAATTTTCTTAATCTTATTTCCAATCATATTCTAAAATTCATTCTTGATCCTCTTGAACTTATCAAGGGTGCATTTACCTCATTATATATATATTTCCATACCGACTAAATTTGTTAACAAACAATATAAAGTATAAGAATAAACCTCTAGCTTCTACTTGAAAAGTTATACACACACCAGTGTGAAATAATTTTAAAATATTGAAAGGTTATTTTGTCATCTTACCTTGTAAACAAGAGTTACATTTTTCAAGTGTATTAATCTCAAAAGAGTCTATGTAACCTTATTTATAGATATTTTTGAAGCGCTTGTCATTTAGGAGACCAAGGTGATGAGGCCATGACTGGGTGTTGTATGAGTCATGTATACTTTTTTTATTATCAAATTACAATTTTTTTGATAATATTATATATAAAGACCATTATTCAATTGTATCATACCATAACATATACTATCTTTATAAGAGTAGCATCTCTTAACCCCAAAAATTAAAATAAATTCATCCATGTCTTAACAATAAATAGAAATTATTTTCTTGGTAAAACTAGGAACAAAAATAATATTTAAAACCAAAATAAATCATTTTGGTATTGTGAGATGGTAGTCTCAAATATCTATAGTACCTATCCTTACTCCATTGGAATTTTGTAAATCCACCTGACCTCAACAAACCTTCTGAAATATACATGGTTCATATATTTATATACAACTATGATCACCACATATAGTATCTAACACCCAACTTGTTGATAAATAAATATTATATGTGATAATGAACACACCTGAAGCTTCCTCATGCTACTTTGGAAAGGTGCAATTCCTCTTCTAGTGGACCTTCTTTCCACATGAAAAACATACCACATCATGTTATTTTCTTACCTTTATATATTATTCTTCTTAGAAGGATGGTGATCTAGATCCTTATACTTAGAATGAGTATTTCACCCTTTTTCCGTATCCTTCCCACTTCTATTTACCATTAGGACAGTGGGTTTTTCATACACCATGTCTTTATCAACTTTTCTAATAATATTAATAATTTCTGAAAGTGTATTCTTGTTATTTATCATATTATAATTCATAATAAAAATAACTAAGTTAAGTAGTGATGAAATAATGAGATCTGTGTGCCGATCATCCTAGACCTTAAACCCCAAGATGTCCAAGTGATCAATGTATCTTTTCATCTACACTACATGTGGCCCAGCTACTGCTAACTCTCCAAGCTTGCACATGAACAATGCATTGGAGATATTATATCTCTATGACCTCACCTTCTCTTGATAGAGATCCTATAGGTCCGAAATGATGTTATGGGCATCTATATCCTCATATTACATTATAATATCATTGTACATGGTGGATAGTATGAAACATAGTACATGCATTGCATCATACACATGTTTTATATTGATATATAATTCTTCCTCACAAGCCTCTTCTGAAAAAGACTTGGGAAGTGGAGTTTCTAGCATGTATAATTTCTATTAGATGCAAAGTATAACACGTAAGCATCTATACCATTCCTAGAAATTTACATCGGTGCGAAGATTATCCTTATCAACTACGGATCATAGTGATATTTAATATATCACTTGATTTTCCATTTCTATAATTTAAGGGTTGATGATTAGTAATTTACTTGATTAAAAAATAGATCAATAAATTTAAATTTAATTAAATTCCATTAATCTCAAACTATTTTATTGAGACCTAATGGCCCTCACTGTTAGGGTTTAAGTATCTTGTTTCTTATATACTCTAGTGGAAAGGATCCATATTCCACTTCTCATAACCAAGATGTGGTCCAGAAAAGTTTTTTAAAAGGTTTTAGGTAGGTTTAACTTTACAACTATATTAACTCACAAATCCTTGATACGTTGAGTGGACCCTCCAATATTGAAATCCTGAATAAATATTTCCTCAACCTTATCCTCTTATTTACACCAAGCCCTATTAGGGAAGTTAACCCTTGATGTGAACCAAGTTAATTCAACCCAAAACTTTAATCTAAAATTTCCATGATAATTGAAATAACTCCAACTTGGGTTGGTCAAACACTTTGAACTATGATGTCGATTCTAACTTTAGTAGTAAATGGTTATACTAAATTAATATTTTAATTGAGGGAGTTTTATCTTTTTCCATGAATCCAATTTTTATCTTAATCACATTACTTTTTAATATTAAGTGGGTTTTATTTAATTGATTAACCAAATCTGATAAAAAATTTAGGCATAATCTGGTTATATTTTATTCTATATTTCATGCTTGATAATTTATTTATTAGGTGATCACACAATATCAACAAACATAAATAATTAACCAGGAAATTGGTCGAAATAAAATATGAGTGGATGATCATGAGATTCTATAATGGTTAGTCTATCTAGTGGATGATAAACTAACCCTCAAACATAGGCGAAACACCATGAAATTTAGCTTGGTTCATGTTATAGTGTCCCACCTTGGATCCTATGTATCAACTTGATTAGTTTAACCTCAGCTCCTAGACTTGGACCGCCTCCTCTCATCTAGGATATCCATACTTAAAAAAATATTTTACTCACATTTAGGGGAGGGGATCCAATGGCTTGGATAAAGGGGGTTTATATAAAATTGTTATGTCCACTAGGATAGATATTCTGAGGGGGGGGGGTGAATCAGGGTATGACAAATTAAAATAACTTCCCCTTTTGATCTTTTTTTGTTATTAGAAAAAACCATCTTCTCTATCTCCTTCCTGTTGCAGTGTATGAATGAATCTTAAAGCATGCACAAGACACAAAAATTTTAGTTGGTTCACCCTCATTGCACTAAGTCTAAGGAGCATACACCGGAAATGTGTTGATGTACCAAACCCCTACTATAAAAGAACTATTTATTACATGTTCGGAGTGGACTCACTATCTCTCTTGGTTTACAACCACTCAAAATATGAAAGCTCACTACTCTCTCAACTGAAGTGTGCTCACTGCTTCTTCAGAAGATCCACTCACAGTTTGAAGACTTGTAGGTCCCTTTATTATCTATAATGAAATATGCATCCTTAACTATTAATAGATTCTCTGTTGATATCCCACTTTCACCAGCAGATGAATCTCACTTTGTACCGGGTGTACCGGGCAACCCCAATTTTTACATGCAGCCCTTACTGCTCCTTGCATGTAATTCCCTTGCGTTGCGCAAAATATAATTTTTGTGAAATAACTCTTTTACGAGCAACCACTTCTTTTATGTGCACCCTCTATACTACCTTTCGCGCGATTTTCTACTTTTGCGCACAATCCACTTTTCACGCAACAGTCTTCTTTTCTGCGCAACCTCTGCTTTGCGCGCAAATAGCTCTTTTATGTGAAAACTTTTTGTTTTCTCTAACACTCTTGTGCGCTCCAATTTCATGCGCCAGAGCTTAGATACTCTCTAAGTCTTGAGCTATTTTGAATAATGGGGAAACTTCATATTTATAGGAAAAATCGAACACTATGCGAAAAACCTTGCTTTTGCGCGTAATCCTCATTGAGTGTGAAAAACACATCTTTCACGCAACACCGTATTTCACACCATGCTCTAATTTTATCGTGCACCTCATGCATTTTACAATTTTCGAGCTTTTGATCTTGAAATTCCTTTCATACAAAAAACATCAATCCTCTATTTTGCACACCACGATAATATTTTGTGCACCACCTTCCTTTTTTACACACCACACAAATATTTTTCACACCACTTTCCTTTTTCACACACCATGCTAATATTTCACGCACCACAATCCTTTTTCACGCACCTCCATTTTCCAAAAACATGTCTCTCCATTTTCTAATTTACAAGCCCAAAAATTTGGCAGACACTGGAAAACAGCCCCACCTTGTATCTGCTCTTTTTTGTACCACCTCCATATCATCCATTCGTTTTTATAAGATCATCAATCAAATATAGATATCCAATAACATCTCTTGAACCTGAAGGATCACCATGTAAACCTCCTTTGTCAAAAAATTATACATCGTGGTTTGCTTTTTGAACAAACACAACACGGAGGCCCGCTTTGTCAATAAACACAATCACCTCAAAAATACTTCAATGATACCTTGAGGGATTTTTTCTCAACAAAAATAAATTGTGTGCATGAAAGGACTTACATAAAGATGAGGAGATGACACATATGACATCATTTTTAATTGAATCATAATAAATTAAAAGAAACAAATCGCATATATAGGGATGGTCTAATCTCATGATCATCCATGAAACATGTAATGAGCATACATTTGAAATCTAGTTATCAATAACTTAAATTCCATCATTAATTAAGAAAATGCACCATGAATTAATCCAATTAATTTAATTTGTCTTAATTTTATACAAACATCCTTAAATCACCATTTTCTATAATTTTTTGAAAAAAAATATTTCATTTAAACTTAATGAAGTACACAAGTATACTTGGAGGAAATAGAATGTACTCATCCAAATTACCTGGTCTTATAGATTTGGAATTTAACAAAGAAATTAATTCAATATATAATTATTAATACTATGACACATAGTATGCTGAAAAATTAAATACACAAATAACACATGTAAATAGGTTAAATCATGTATTTCAATTTTATTCCCATGTTAAATTAAGTACATTGTTTATAACAGACTACACAGTGTGTACTATGTTACATGGTGTGTACTGACTTCTAGACATGTCCATATCAAAAACCATAGGACCAGTTTGTTTCCTTCCATGGATGTATTCGAGGTACCTGGAGTGTTTTCCAACATACAAGGTGTGTTTCCTCAAAGTTTCATGGCATGTTAGTCCTCATGTCATGCATCCAGTACACAGCATGCTGGGACACCCAGTGTTCTCATCAATGACAAAACGGGTAGTACACATCATGTATAATGGTACATAATGTGTAGTTATTTGAGTTTTGTGTCGGTCTTTTCAAATCTACACATGAGTCCTATTTTGTTGGATCTAAGATATTATTTCATTAGATCAATATAACTTTATCATGAGATATAGATGATAAACTCTAATACATAGTGTAAATTTGAGTACCACACACTATATACCCTAGTTTTGTCTGGGTAGAACCTTTGGAACCTCCATATGGTGTTTTTCATATGTTTATTCGTTTTAATATTAACTTTTTACTAGTTATATTTGAGATAATATAGAATAGAAGATATGAAGATGTTCAAATATTAAAACAAATCAATCAGAAGTAAAAGATAATATAAACACATGTATGAAATCAATGAATAATAAATAATTATAAATAAAAAATGCGGCCACTCTTATACCACTTGTAGGTTTCAGGCATAATGAAATAGCCTTTACATCTTGGAAAACTTGGACTTTTTGTCTTAATTTTTGAATAATTATTATTGTTCATGATAAATAATGTCCTTTTCAATGAAAATCATAGATTACTTGTCTAAAGAAAAATATTGAAACCAAAAGAGGATGATATTCACATGTAATTTATAATTAATTTATGATCAGAAATAGAATTTCCCAGACAAAGAAAAAGTTAATGATGATCTAGTTAATTAGATGTTGTTGAACGATCATTTCATTTCAGAATCCAAGTTCATAATCACTATATAAATTATCCACACGTGCATAACAATCACTACATGCCAACATATAATCACTAGTTTCTAGCATGGTTGATCTTGATCACTTGCATTATTCATGGTTGATAACATCAAAAAAATGAAGAAGGAAGAACTCCAGATGTTCTCTTGATAGCCTGATAGGAGAGGAAGAGAGAGCATGTTCTATATCTCTATATCTCTATCTATCTATTGTGCACAAAAAGAGTGAATATGTAAAGTGATATAATTAGATATTTTTTATGGTTTTTTTGTGTTTAGAAAATTGCACATAAGTACTTTACATACTTCATAGTTATTAGGTGAGCCCATATCCAATATTATTATTATTATTATTGTTATTATTATTATCATTATCATCAACATGACATGTACAAAAATTTAAGAATATAAATATCATTTATACCATTCCCAATTGTACCATTATTCTCTGTCTAATTCTTCCTCATCTGCATTTACCAATCATTGAATAATGACTATCAACTTAATAAATAAATATCATTGCATTATTCATCAATAAATTTAATGGATATTTTATTCACCAAAACATGAAAATAAATAACTATTATTATTTAACTCACTTATTCTTTCAAATAACTTGTGATTAAATCCTTGAGATCAACCAAACATGAATAAATATTATTTATTTTAACTTGTTAAATTCAATTCTTGAATTTAACTAAGATTATTGATATATTTAGTGTGTGACCATATATGAATATTTTTAGTGTCATTAGGCTGACTGGCCTAAATTCCAAGTTTAGTATCTAGAAACACACTAAGGCACCCATAGAGAAAGAAGTTATTATAACAAATACATCCATCCTCTTATGAACTCTTTCTATGTATAATCTCTTTATCATGATATATAAAATCATGAAGGTTGCATATTGGTGCCATCAACCAATATACTCGATGCCCCTTTCTTTGAATTTTCTAAAATGAACATTCCCACTAAACACTATGACCATAGATATATCTAGAAAGTTCTATTCCCATTAAAGGTTTTGAGATATCAACGTCTATCAAGGTAAATAAGGGATAAATTATTTCTCACAATATCCATTAATGCAATATCACTTGTGATGTACCCAACATATCCTACCTCTCCATTAACATATGCCATCATGATTTATTAATACATAAAATTACATGAGTCCTTATATCCATTAATGATGATTTTAAAGACTAAATATCAACACAAATGTCTTTAGATAGGAACATAAAATGACACATGTATATTTGGAGTTCCAATTGATGGGTATGTTTTCATAACCACCTATATTAGAGATTACAATGAGAGAACACCATGATAAGGGTTCTCAATGTAATATGAGCCTCCTGGTCCTAATTGTGTATATCTTCTATGTCTCATCAGATAATATTATATGTTCATATAATAATATTCAAGAATACCATTTTGGAACCTCTAGGTTCCCATCAAAGCGATGAACTACAATGACCTTTCAGTGTGACATACATTATTAGTAAATTATCACATGAAAATATCCTATATAGAAAAAATCATGATATGATAAGAAACACAATTAATTAATGAATACATATAATCACGTAGCAAAAAAATTAGTTCTAGGGAACTTATTCCCATATACACTCACTTACACTATATCTAACTGATAATAAGTCTCAATACACTAGCTCTCACATGATACTCATGCTTAAACTAAGATAGAGCCTTAATCAAGGGGTCCACCATGTTTTATTTTTTGGATACTCTTATCACTACAACGTTACCTTATTATGAAAAACCCCCTCAAGATATGAAACTTTTGAAGTATGTGCTTTATACTTTGATGTGACCATAACTCCTTGAAAAGGTACACACTAAATTATTATTACAATAATCTATGATAGGGTCCAAACTTCTTGGAACCACATCAATATCATGAAAAATATTTCAAATACAAACTTATTCCTTGGATACATTGAAAGTTATAATATAATTGAACTCCATAATAGAATTGGTGACAACTAGCTGCTTTGAACTCTTTCGTCTCATAACTCCTCCATTGAGACAAAAGAAATATCCGTAATGTGACTTCAGATCATTATGATCTATTGAAAAAACTTTATTTTTTATAACCCATGATGACTATCTCTTCATCTCCTATATACACCAGAAACATATCTTTAGTTCATCATAGATACTTAAGGATATCCTTAATAGTAATCCAATGTTATTCACCTATATCTTCTTGATATATAACTACCATGATCAAATACTAGGAAATATCAAACCTCATACATAACATGGAATGCATGATATATCCTATTGTATAATCATATGTGATATTACTTAATAACTCTCATTAATCTTGTATATCAGGACATATTTTATTAGAAAGATGTATACCATGTGACACTAGAACCAATCCCCTCTAGGATTTTTTCATACTAAACCTCTTTAGTATCTAGTTAATTAATGTACCTTGACTTAGTCTAAGAATCCTCTTAGATCTATCATGCATTATCTCGATCCCTAGAATATAGGATGCTTCACCTAATTCCTTCATGGAGAAAAACGTTCTCAACATGCCTTAACCTCTTGTAAGGATAATGTGTCATTTCCAATTAGTAATATTTAATAAACAAATAGTACATTGAAAATAAATTTACTCCCACAAAACCTCTTTTAAACACATGGATCACATCCATTCTTAATGAAACAAAATTCAAGTATGGATTTATTAAACTAAATTTTCTTTTACATGGATGATTTCTTTAATACATAAATGGATATCTATAACATGAATACCCTTTTGGAATTTCTTGGAGTCAAAAAACCATCAGGAGGTATCATATATATATATATATATTCTCTTGATGGTTCCCATTTAATAAAGTAGTTTTGACATCCATTTTCCAAATCTCATAGTCATGGTAGGTTGATATGATAAGAAATATTCTAATGGGTTTAATCATAGAAACTAGAGAAATTGTTTCATTATAGTCAACACCCAAATTTTTTATAAACCCTTTGTTCACTAGTCATTCTTTATAGGTATTTAATTTACCTTAGATGTCCAGTTTTCTCTTGTATAACAATTTACACCCAATATGATTTTAATCAACTAGTGTATTGATCAAAACCCAAACATGGTTTTGATACATGGAATCCATCTTAAAACTCATAGATTATTTCCATCTTTTAGTTTTTGATACCATTATTACCTCATTGTAGGAGAGAGGATGATTATTGTTAACTAACAATGTTTCACCATCAACAATAATAGGAAACCATATCCTTCTAGTTCTCTTACCTCTCTAGTGATCCTATGTAGTACTTGTGTTTCTGGAAGAATATCTTTTATTGGGGATTGTAGAATCTTTTTTGTTACCACCTCTGATGTATCTTGAGTTTAAAATCCATCAAATTAAATATTACTCTCACTATTATCCTTGAGGTTGTGCTCCCTATCAAGAAATATGGCATGTATTTTGAAATTTGCTTTATCGTCTATAGGGTTGTATAGATAGTATCCCCTTGTTTCCTTATGGTTCCCTATAAAGATACACTTCATGATTCAGGGTGATAGTTTGTTGCTTGATCTAGCCTTAAGTATAATGTTGTGTGTAATTCATATCCACAAATAGATAATGGATTGTTTACATGACTCATAATCTACCTTAAAATACTTATTATTTTATGGTTTATCTTTCCACTAACACCATTATACTATAGTGTATAAGGTGGAGTGATTTCAAATAAAATATCATAATCCTATATAAAGTTGATAATGTCTTAGTTAAGTCATTAACCACCTCAATCCAATCAAAGTTTCTTAATATTCTTACCAAGATGATTCTCAAATTCATTATTGAAATCCAAACTTATACATCATTAAGTTTATATTACCGTATCAAGTCATGTATTTAGTAAAAGTTATAAATTATGATAATACAGCTCTAGCTTCTACTTGAAAATGTCCACACAAATTAGTGTGTAATTATTTTAGAATATCTATGGCCCTTTCACCTTGACCAATGAATGGTGATTTTTTTATCCTTCCATGTAAAAAACATGAAATATTTCAAGTGGTTTAAGATTAAATTAGTCTATGTAACCATCATGAAAAATATTTGTCAAACGCTTCTCATTTACATGACTGAGATAGTGATTCCACAATTGGGTCTTATATGAGTCACACATATTTTTTTAATTATCAATTTACAATATTTTTTTCATAATTTAATACATAAACATAGTTATTCAACTATTTCAAACTATAACATATGATATCATTATAAAAGTGAAAGTGCATAATTCCAAAACAAAAAATAAATACATCTATTTCTAAACAAGAAATAGAAACAATGTTCTTAGTAAAACTAGGAAGTTAATAATAACCATTTAAAACCAAAATCAATCTTATTGGCAGTGTGATATGGTAGTCTCCAATGGATAGAGCATCCAACCTCACTCCATTGACAGCCCATAAATCCACCTTGCCTTTGGAAACCTTTTGAAATCTACTTTTTTCTGGAATTTGGATACAAATGTGAGAACCACATATAGTATCTAATACCAAATTTTAAATATATAAATATTACATTGAATATTAAAATCACCTAAATATTACACATACTTATTTGTTTGGGTTAAATTCCTCTCACTTTGGCCCTACTCGCTGCATGAAAAACAAGTCATGTCTTGTTTCTTTTCTTAACGTTCCATCTTCTTCTTCTTGGAAGGACGATGCTCTAAATATTTATACTTGGAATGAGTCTTTGAACTCTTTTACTTGTTATTACTCTTCTTATTTACTATATGAAAAGTGTGTTTTTCATTCCCCATTTCTTTATCAACTTGGAAAATATGAGTAATAAGTTCTGGAAGAATCTTCTCACTATTGGTCATATTATAATTCATAATAAAACTAGAGAAGATTTTAGGTAGTGAGGATAGAATGAGATCTTTGCATATCTCATTAGGGATCTTAAACCCCAAGATGTATAGGTATTCAATTTAGCCATTCATCGTGAATACATGTGGCCCAGTAGGTGCTGACTTTCTAAGCTTGCACATGAATAGTGAATTGGTGATCTCGTATCCCTCTGATCACGCCTTCTCTTAATAGATTTCTTGAAGGTGAGAAATGATGATATGGAATACATATCCTCATATTACTTTATAAACTCATTGGAAATAGTGGAAATCATGACAAATTGGATATTCATTGCATCATCTGTGTGTTTTATATAGAAAGATACTTATTCCTCACTAACCTCTTTGGAAAACGAATCAATAAGTGGGGGTTTTTAGCATGTATAATTTTAATTTATAGCTAAGTATAACACATAAGTACCTATAAGATTCAAGGAAATTTATAATATTGAGAATATTGTCCTTATCTAGTATAAATTGTAGTGATATTGTCGAATTCATTTAATTTTTCATTTTTAAAAATTATGAGTAGATTATTTTTACTTTACATGATTACAAAATAGATTAATAAAATTAAATTTATTTAAATTCCATTAATCTCTAACTATTTTTTTAAACCTAATATCCCTCACCATCAGTTTTGGAATATCTTGTTTCTTATATAATCTAGTCGAAAGGATCTATTCTCCCCTTCTCATAACCCAGACTTGGCCTTTAAAAGTTATTTATAGGGTTTTAGTTAGGCATAACTTTCCAAATAAATTAACTTACAATTCCTTGATTCATTGAGTGTACTCCCCAATCCTAAAATCCTCAATAAATATTTCCTCAAACTTTTCCTTTTAATTACACCCAATTCTGATTGGAAAGTCAAATATTATTTTGAAATAATTTAATTCAACCCAAAACATTAAGCTAAAATTTCCACTATAATTCAAAGTACCCTAACTTGGGTTGGTAAAACACTTTGAACTATGAGGTCATCTCTAACTTAAATAGTGTAAGGTTATTCCAACTTAATATTTTAGTTGAGGGATTTTTATATTTGTATATAAAATACCATATTTATATTAATCACATGCCTTGTTAATATTAAGTGTATTTTAATTAAGTGATTAACTATGTATGATAAAGAATACATGCATAATCCATTTATATTTTACTCCATCTTGTATACTTGTTAATTCATTTATTAGGTGATCTTGTATCATCAACAAACATACATAATTTACCATGCAATAGAAATAAATAAAATATAAGTTTCATAATCATGAGACTATATAATGGTTAGTTTATTTAGTGGATGATAAACTTTTAATTACTTGAGTTTTTAAAATAGATGATTATGTTCAATATCATATGTGATATGCTACACCGAACCCAAACGAACAATGATGATTTAAATATGGTCATTTTAAACTTTCCATTAAATTTTCATATTTTTGTAGGATTAACTGCTTTATGAAATATATTTATATTATATATATATATTGATAAATTCTATGTAAATAGTAAATCAATTTTTTATAATCTCATTTTGTTCTTGAAAATATGTTTTCTCTTAAAAAATGATTTTATATTTATTTTTATGAATTAAAATATTATAATTATTTTATAGAACATTTATAAAGGGTATTTGATAAAATTAGGTCAATTTTTTATATCATCATGTCAACATTAACATAGGGTGAAATTTTGGGATTTTTCAAAAAATAAATATTTTTCAGTGAATAGTGAAAAATATAGTTTTTAAGTAAAATTGTCATATCTTTTGATAAATTAAGTAATTTAAAAGTTTAAATATTATATTAATTTTATTTAAAGATAAAATAGATATTAATTATTTATTTTTAGTTAAATTAATCAAAGTTAAATAATATGTATACTGAATTTTATTATAAGTTTATTTTTAAGATTAAAAATGCATTTTTCTGAAAACTGTTTTAAAATTACTAATGTTTATCCATTTTAATTAATTAAAATAAAACCTAATGAAAAATTATCTAAATTAAAATTTTATTATATATATATATATTTATGAATTTAAATTCATATAATGAAGATTAATAGTTATGGAGTTAAAGTAAAATCATGTTTTCCTTAAAAACTGTATTTTTTGGAAAACTGCTTTCCAACATGCTTGTGGGTTTTATATTAAAATAAAATATTCAAAATATGATAATTGATTTTAATAAAATTTATTCCATATTTTGAGTCTTAATAATTAATATTTGGTAATAAGGTCAACTTAATTTTTGAACAATATGAATAGTTACTACAGTAAATATTAATTACAATGGTAAAAATAAAATAGGTGAATTATGGGTAAAAATAATTTAACAAAAAACAAAAACAAAGTAACCCTAATGTTATGATTATTTATATTTCATTTTCATTATAATTATGATTATATTTATTCTTTAATATTTTTAATTTATATACTATTAATTATTTAGTTTGATAAGAATTATATTTTGATATGATAAAACACAAACTATATTTTTAAGTAATATACAATTTCAATTAAGAAATTTATTTTGATGAAATTATAAATTTTTAAATAAATAATGTTTAAAAAAATATTATTATTAAATAATTTTTAATAAATAAAAATTTTCATATAATCTTTATGAAGTCAAATGTAACTTTTAAAATGGTTTGAAAACTGATATTGTCAAAAACCCATCATTTCTCAATAAATGTTGATTCTTATTTCTAAAGTAAACATTCACATATTTAGAAAACAAAATCGATAGAATAAATATTATTTTTAATCAGAACATCAAAATTATCTAATGGTGAGTTTTTCATAATTTTCTGTGACAATTGAATTTTTGGGTAAATTTTAAATACCATATAAATATATAGTGTGTATTATAACATCATAATGACCTGAAGTGATTTAATAAATTATATTAAGGGTATCCAAGACCAAATATATGTTTAAAATTTAAAATAATGTAATTTTATGTTTATTTGATAAATTTTATAAAGCCTTTATGAATCCTCCAAAACCCATAATATATTTTATGATTTTAAAATCATTTCTTTAATGACATGACTCACTTCCACATCAGCAAGGGTATTATTTCAATATGTTCATACCTCTTCATTATAAAATAGTGAAAACCACCACTCTTTGGTAGAAACCATGGGAAATAACATGGTAAGGTTTTTGGGATTTGGTTATTTTATTATATAGTCTAAAACCTAAGTTTTGAAATTAGAAAAGAACTACCCTCTATTTTCCTAAATAAACCCACACTAGATCCCCATTTTCTTCACTGAAAATTATTAGATCATATCCTTAATATACCCTCACCTATATATGATCCTCCTAGGGTTCCCTAAATCTATCAATAATCCCCTTCAAAGATATTGGAATCACCATCTTGAGGTTTGGTATTTCTCTCTTCTTTTTATTCAATCACCTCTTTTAGGTTATGCCTTTTAGTTTCATTTTATAGTTGTTTGGGTATGTTTTCCTAAAACCATATTACTTTAATTTTTATTAAAATGTGATTAGATACCCCTTTAACCTTCATTAATCCCTCCCATGAACCTTTATGTACACCTGTTTCCATGCCAATATTTATTAAGGGATCCCCCTCTATCATTTTTATTCAAGCACCACATTTATGTTATGCCTCTTAAGTTACAAGTATTCTTGTTGAGTTATGTTTTGATACATAAATATTACTTTCTGTGTCATTTATATGTTATTAAATACCCCTTTCACTCTCATAAATCCCTCCAATGATCCTATATGTGAACCTATTACCATGAAGAAATTCAAAACGGGATCTCTCACTCTCCTTTTTATTAAATCGCCTATTTTATGTTATGAATCATGGATTCCATTATTTCTTGTATGTGTATGTTTTTCTACATCACTTCTACTTAACTTTTTTATTTCCATGTGATGAGATACCCCTTTCAAACTCATTAATTCCTACAATGAGACTTTATGTACACCTGTTACCATATCAAAATTTAATAAGGGATCTCCCACTATACTTTTTCTTCAAGAAACTCTTTTATGTTAAGGATCATAATTTCCATTTGTTCATGTTTGGGTATATTTTTTCTACATACCTATTACTGCCCTTTTTATATTCATGTAATGAGTAACCCATTTCAGTCTCATTAAGATCCCCATGAACATTTATGTGCCCCTATTATGCTGTTGAAATTTCACCATGATTTTCCATGCCAAACAAATGTGTAGGGAATACCCATACCCATTTCTTATCAAGGGTGTTCAACTTTATGAACTTATAATTATTTTATTGGGTAATTACATGTATTTATCCCATATTCCTTTATCATGAAATACAATGTTTTTTGTAAATGATTCCAGGTTGTATGATCTATGTGGCACACTTATGCACATGAATGAAATGAAAGTGATGGGTGTGCCCGAAATTATATAGAAATAAAATGCATTTGGTAATGTTTTAGTCTCATGAGATTTCATTAAAGGGATTAGTAAGTGAACCTAATCAATACCATAAACTTTTCATCATTATTTCTTGGTGTTTAGCTCTGACCTATATTTAAAATTTCATGTTTACAGTTGTTGCCTTAATATTATCATGATTTATCATGCCCCATTGTTCATGTTCATGTTTCTCACCATTTTTATATCCCATTTAATATCCTATTCTCTAATATGTAAAAATTTCCTTCATTTTATAAATTTTTATTCCATGACTATGATTCATATCCCACCCATTTCTTATGTATGTCCCCAGGTTATCCCATGAAATTTTAAGTTTGATGGAATATTATAATCTTGTCAAGAATGTTTTCAATAATATCGATGTACCCCTATTTTATGTTGTTATGTAATGTACTTAATTCAAAAATAAACTATACTTATCGATATTCCA
The DNA here is from genome assembly GCA_963277665.1 of Viscum album. Taxonomy (NCBI): domain Eukaryota; kingdom Viridiplantae; phylum Streptophyta; class Magnoliopsida; order Santalales; family Viscaceae; genus Viscum; species Viscum album. The sequence continues at coordinate 599,360,010 of OY728155.1, read as the reverse complement.
AGTTGTTTTATATGTAAACTTTTGTAATAAACCATGAATTAAATTGTAATAAATAATAGGGTTTTCATAATTGGTATTAATGGAAAGTTTAGTCATTTAGGGATTATGATTAGAAAACTCAAGAGAAAAACGTGGGGATAATACTAAAAATAATAATAAATCCCTAAATTTTGTTAAAGTATAGATTATGTGGTTTCCATAAAAAAATATCCTTGTCTGGATACTATAAGTGGATATGGATCTGGAATAGATGTACATAGGTGAAAAGCCTGAAAACACCGCATTGATCTAGACTCAATTAGGAACTGGTACATGATAATAGGCCTTATTACACACCTAGTTTGACACTCTCATGGATATGATTTGGTAATCCAAAAGAACATTAAAAACCATTATTAATGGAATAATAATACCCATAAGATTCTATGTTATGAAATAGATAATGTATAACTTAGATTGATTCCTAAAAAATCTTAAGTTAAGAACATATATTTAATTTAGAAGCAATCCCATTAATGTTATTAGATTATTATTTTTGTGTTTAATATTTTAAAATTAATCATCCCTAATTTTTAATTTCTTATAGTTAATGGATGGAAATTTGATGAACCCAGTCTATAACCATTGTGTTGGGAAATTCAATGAATACCCAAATGAGATGCCTAACATGATGGTAGCTCAAGTAAGAAAATTTTTTATTATACCAAAATAGATATCAAAAATCACAATTAGAAACTGGAACATAGTTTAACATTCAAATAAATCAATGAAGAGGAGGACAACGTATCAATGAATTTTACCTAATAAAGGTGATAAAGGTAAGAATATTCAATTTATTACATGTCAAAAATGTAGAATGCGATACCAAGGGAAATGTCACAAAGGAACTCAATAGTGTTTTAAGTGTGGAAACATAGGGGAAAAAGTATCTAGTTACCCTAAAAGAATAAATAGTATGATTTAATGGATTTAATTACATCCTATAACACCCCTTTGTTGTTAAATATCTTATGTGTGGAAAATATGGGTATTATTCGAGTCAATGTCGTAATCCTAAGGTTAAACCATATACTAAGAACCTATTCTATAGAAATCATTGAAGTGTAAGGATTAAAATATTTATGTATTAGAATTTTTGAATTATGTTGTATTAGTAATTTATAAAAGACATTATGGATATAAGAATCATTGAATATATAAGTATTGACCCACAATTGTTTTTTATTATGGATTTAAAGCATATGTTGAATAATACTGATAACTTATAAAGGTGATTTAGTGATAAAGTGTTATTTTAGAAAACACATGATTGAAGGATTGATAACACTTAATAGGTGTTTGATTTTGGGATAAACCTAAATAGTATTTGGTTAATATGTTGATGTTTAATCATTAAAATAATTGATATAACTTTTGAAGATTTTTGCGATGGGAATTTAGTATGTTATTTTGGGAAACATATTACATGATCAAATATTTTGGATTTTGAGTTTATTAATGATATTTTTCAAAAAAAATTATTTAGGTTAAGGTATATATACCCATTAGTATTATGTAATATTCATTCCCTTATGTTTTTGGAGGTGTAAGATAAAGGGTATGAGACAACCATTAAGGTTAAAACACTCTTTAATTTTAAGGTTATTAGTATTACATGTGGGTATTTGTTTAAGGAATGATATATGTTAAACCTTTGGGATTATTTCTGGAATTTTGAAGATTAATGTATTAAGATATTATCTCACATTATGCTAACAATTTTGAAATTAGTAAATATAGGAGGAATATATTGTTATTCTTTTGGTGTAAAATGTGATCCATTACAAGTTTATTCTAGTGCTTCAAGATTTAAAAAATAATAATTCAGGTTCACATCATTTAGAGAATAGATGAGATTAGTGGAAATTGATTAAATTATTGAATTATTCTTGTTAAGAATGTATATTTCTTTATGTAACTAGTCTATATTGTAAAAAAATTCTTTAACTCTAAGAAAATAATCTTAAAACCAAATTTTGATATTACAATCATTTCTAATAAATTAATGGTCATTTTATCCATCTTAGATTTATTGTTTGTGGTCATTAACTTTCTCTTGACTATTTTATTAATCACTCTCTTCTAGTTCTTTGGTGTTATTTTTCTCTTCTATGTATATGTTTTCGCTTATAAATAATGTTTTCCTACTTGGAAACATATTTATGTGATGACCTTTGTACTTATTTTTCTTTTCTTTCATGTAGATGTCTTATTAAACCTTTTTACAGTGTGGGTTTCCAAATAAAGATATTTTCAAGTGTCAAACTGTTTCCTACTCAGTTAATGTTTAAATTGTGGGGATGAAATTTATTAAAGGGAGAATAATGTAATTCCCTGAGTTTTTAAAAGATAAGACTATGTTCGATAGTGTATACAATATGCTACACCGAACTCAAACAAACAATGGTTATTTAAATATGATTATTTTAACTTTTCCATTAAATTTTTGAAAATGAGTTGGATTAAATACTTTATTATATATATTTATATTTCTTAAATATATTTATAAATTCTTAGTAAATAATCAATCAATTTTTGGTAATTTCTTTTTGTTCTTCAAAATATATTTTCCTAAAAATTATTTTTTATTTCTTTTTATGTAAAAAAATATTATAATTGTTTCCTAGAAAATTTATAAAATTTATTTAATAAAATGAGAGATTTTTTTGAAATAATAATATACAGATTTATATAGATTTACATTTTTGATTTTTCAGAAATAAATATTTTTCACCGAATATTGAAAAAAAACAATTTTTAAGTAAAATTGCATTTATTTTGATAAATTAATTAATTTTAAAGTACCAATATTATTTTAATTTGATTTGAAATTAAAATAGGTACTATTTATTTATATTTAATTAAATTATTTACATTTAAATCATCTTTATTCAGAATTTTAGTATAAGTTTGTTTTCAAGATTAAAAACGTATTTTTCTAAAAACTATTTTAAAATATATAATGTTTTTCCATTTTAATTAAATAAAATAAATATAATATGAAATTATATAAATAAAATATTTATATTATATATATATTAATTTAAATTCATATAATGAAGATTAATAGTTATATAGTTGATGTAAACTCATCTTTTCTTTAGAAAATGTATTTGTCTAAAAACTGCTTTCCAACATGGTTGCATGTTTTACATTAAATTAAATTAATCCAAATATATAAATTTATTTTTATAAAATGGATTCTATATTTGGAATCATAAAAATTAATACTAAGTAATAAGGTAAACTTAATTTTTTAACAATATGAATATTAACTGTAGTAAATATTAATTACTACAGTAAAAGAAAAATAGGTTAATTAAGGGTGAAAATATTTTAACAAATACTAGAAAAAAGTAACCCTAATAGTATAAATATTTATATTTATTATTCATTTTAAATGATGATTATATTTATTCATTATTGCATTTACTTTATAAATTATTAAGTAATCAGTATGATAAAAAATATATTTTGATATAATAAAACAAAAATTATATTTTTTAAGTAATATAAAATTTTTGTAAATAAATTTATTTTGATGAATTAATAGATTTTTGAAATAATTTATATTTTAATAAAATATTATTATGAAATAATTTTATAAAATATAAAATATCATATAGTCATTATGAAATCAAATGTAACTTTTATTAGGTTTCGAAAATGGGTATTGTCAATAGACCAACATTTTTCAATAAATGAATGTTCATATTTTAAAATTGAAATTTTTTATATTTTAAAAATTATTCTTATATACTAAATATTATTTTTTTGATAATAATTTTTAAATTATCCAACATTTAATCTTTTCTAATTTTCTAAGATAGTCAAATTTTTGGGTAAAATTTAAATACAGTATAAATATATGGTGTGTATTATGACATAATGGTGACCCAAAAGAGATGTGATAAATTATATAAAGGGTATCCAATACCAAATCTATGTCCCCAATTTAAAATAATTTTATTTTAAATTTATTTTACTAATTTTATAAATCCTTTATGAATCCTCCAAAACCTATAATGTATTTTAAGATTTTAAAATAATTTCTTTGAGGACCAGACTCACTTCCAAATTAGCAAGGGTGTTATTTTAATAAGTTCAGTCCTTGTCCTTATAAAATAATTAAAACCAAACCTATTTTAAATAAACGATATGCAAAAACTACAGTATGGTTTGTGGTTTTTGTTATTTTATTATATAGATTCCAAAAACTATGTTTGGAAATTAATAGATAACTCCCCTCTCTTTTCCTATATAAATCCACAAAAGATCCCCATTATTTTCACTAAAAACATGGATCACATCCTTAATCTACCCTACACTCTCTATAGTCCTACAAAGGTTCTTCCAATATCTCAAAAAGATACTCTAAAGCTTTTTTAATCACCCTCTCAAGGTAAGGGATTACACTCTTATTTTTATTCAATCACCTCTTATGTGATATTCCTCTTAGTTTATATTTATTATTATTTGGTTATGTTTTCCTACAACTATATTACTTTAATATTTATTAACACGAGATTATATACCCCTTTCACTCCCAATAATCCCTCCCATTAACCATTATGTACACCCATTACTATGATGAAATTTAGTAAGGGATCTCCCTCTCTCCTTTTTACTCAAGCACCTCTTTTGTTATGCCTCTTCATTTCCATTTTTTATTCTTGAGGTGTATTTTGATAAATCCATATTTATTAAATTGATATGTACAATTTATGAGTGACATCTTTCACTCTCATTAATCCCTCTCATGATCCTTTGTGTACACCTCTTACCATGATGAAATTTAGTAAGGGGTCTCTCACTCTTCTTTTTATTCAAGCACCTCTTTTATGTTATGCCTCTTGTTTTTCATTATTTCTTGTTTGGGTATGTTCTCATATATACCCTTAATTCCATTTTTTTACAATTTATGATATATAAATTTCACTCTCATTAAGCCCTCCCATGAAGAATTATTTACACCCGTTACCATACCAAAATTTAGTAGGGGATCTCACACTCTACTTTTTATTCAAGAAACTCTTTTATGGTAGTCCTCACCATTTCCATTTTTTCATGTTTGGGTATTTTTTTTATACGTACCTCTTACTACCATTTTTATTTCCATGTGATGAGATACCCCTTTCACTCTCATTAAGTCATCTCATGAACATTTATGTGCCCCCATTATGCTGCCTAATTTTCACCACTATTTTCCATTCCAAACAAATGTATAGTGAATTATCATACCCATTTACTATCAATGGAGTTCAACTTTATTCACTTATAATTATTTAATTTGGGAATTACATGTATTTTTTTACACTCCTTAGTCATGGAATAAAATGTGATGATAAATGATTCCATGTTGTATGATATAGGTGGAACACTTATGAATGTGAATTTAGTTAAACTGATGGGTGCACCCAGAATTATATTATATTCAAATTCATTGGTTAATGTTTTAGTCACATGTGAAATTATGAAAGGTATTAGGGAGTGAACATAATAAATCATGAAACTTTTTTCCATCATGATTTCATGGTGGTTATACCTGGCCTATATTTATGATGACATGTTTAAATTTGTTTCCACATTTCCATGTTGCCTTAATGTTATCATGATTTATCACACCTCATTGTTCATGTTCACATTTATCACCCTTTTTATGTCCCATTAAGAATAATTTTATCTAACATGTAATAATTTCCTTCACGTTATTCCATGTTTATTACCTTACTATGATTTATAACTCACTCTATTCTTATGTATGTCTCTAGGTCATCCAATATAGTTTAAAGTTCGACAGAATATTATGAACTTGTCAAGGATTTTTTTAGTAATGTCGATGTACCCCCTATTTTATGTTGCTATGTAGTGTACCTAATTCAAAAATACCCTAGACTTTGTGTTATTCCTAGTTGTTTTATATGTAACAATTTGTAATAAATCAAGAATTAAAGTGTAATAAAGAGCTTTTTTTCCATAAAAACCCTAAACACTATGGTAATAAACCTTGAACCTTAGCTTGGTGTGTGTTATAGCATTCCACATTGACTCTTATATACCACCTCAATTGGTTTCACCTCAACTCTTATAATTAGACTGCCTCCTCTCATATGGTGAGCTCTATCCTTACAAAATCTTTTACTCACAAATTGGTGAGGGGATCTAATGGGTTGGATAAAGGGGGTTTACATAAAAGAAACCGTGAACATGTAGGACATTATATAATAAGGAGGATGGGATGAAATGCACTCCATAATTTTTAATTTGGTCATAACAAATTAAAAGAAAACAATCACATACATAGTGATGGTATAATCTCCTGATCATCCATTTAACACGAAACAAGAATACATTTTCAATATAGTTATTAATTACTTCAATTCATTCATTAATTAAGATAATGCACCATTAATTAACCCAATTAATTCAATTTATCTTAATTATATCCAAAAATCACTAACTAACTATCATATATAATTTTAAACAAAATTAATTTTATTTAAAATTAATGAAGTGTACTTTGAGGCAACGACATGTACTTTTCAAAATTACATAGTCTTGTAGATTTTAAATTTAACATAGAAATTAATTATATATATAATTATTAATCTTCTGAAATGGAATATACTATCGAATGAATGATGAATAGAAAATATGTAAATATGTTTAATTATATATTTAAATTTTCATCCCTTGTTAAATTAAATACATTGACTGCAGCAGACTACATGACGTGTACTGTCTGCTGCATGTGTTAGCAGCCTGTGCCTTGGGACTAGGTATGTTCCTTTTCTTAGATATATTTTAGGTACAATGTGTGTTTTCCAAAATACATGGTGTGTTTCCTCATAATTTCATGTCATGCAAGTCCCAATGTTGTGTATCTAATTCACGACTTTCTGGTACACCCCATGTTCTTGGATGTGAGAAAACAGGTACTAAAAATCATGTATAGTGGTTACATGGTGATTAGTTATTTAATCCATATTCCAATATATTTGGATCTACACAAAGATCTAGTTTTTTCAGATCTTATATCTGATTTCATTATATCTTAAATCTAATTTCATCATTTCTTTTCATCTTTATTAGGATATATGGATAAGAAACTCTAGTAAATGTTTTTTATTTGGGAAGTACAGGCTGTATACTCAGTTTTTTTTCAAGATTAACCTTAGGAACCTCCAGATGGTGTTTCTTGGTTGTTTATTTTTTTTAATCATAACCATTTACTGGTTATGTTAGGGATAATAAAGAAAGTAAGAGATAAAAATGATGGTATATTAAAATTAATCAATATTAAATAAAATAAAATGAAAACGCGTGCAAAAAATTAATGAATAACAAATAATTATAAATTAAACATATGACTATTCTGATACCACTTATAGGTTCTTAGTGTAGTGGAAGTTCTTTTATGGCAAGTCCAACTCATAATTTTAGTATTAATTTATGAATAATAATTTCTACACATGAAAAATAATTCCATGTCCATTAAAAATCACATATTTCTAGAAAAATATTGAAACCTAAAGAGGATGATCTTTACATATAATTTGTAATTAATTTATGAGTAGATATAGAATTACCACAACTTGTAATTATTATTTTTGGTGATCATGTTAATTATATCCTATTGAATCATCATTGAGTTATAGGATCTATGTTCATAATCCGAATAGAGGTAATCCAAATATACAACACAATCTCTAAACATAATCGTAGAATCTTTGGGTGCTAGCATAGTTGATCTTGATCACTTTCATTATTTGTTGTTGATCAAAGAAGAATTATTCGTGAAGAAGGAAAAACTCTTGTTGTTCTCTTGATGACTTAAGAGATGGGAAGAGAGAGAAAATCCTTGATCTATATATCTCTCTCTATCTATTGTGTACAATAAGATTGATTATGGAAAGTGATAAAATTAGATATTTATTATGGTTGGTTTATGGTTGGATACTTTTACACACGTCCTTTCCCTACATCACAATTCTTAGTTGACCTCGTGTCCAATTATAATAATAATATAATTATTAATCGCTTAATATGTGAAATACGTTAATAATATAAATATAATTTATACTATTTCAAAATAGACCATTATTCTCTATCTCCTTTCCCTCATCGATATTTACTGATCCTTGAATAAAGAATATTTATTTAATAAATATATATCACTACAAAATTCATCCTATTACAAATGCTTACCATATAATATAATCCCTTTATCAAGATATCTCAAATCAAGTAGGTTCCATGCTGGTTACATAAACCTATATACTTGACGTCTATTTCTTTGACATTTTGGAAAGGAATTTTCTCACTAAAAAAATAGACATGTATTAATACATACATTTCTATTCTCATAAACGGGCCTAAGATATCAACTTTCCTTAAGTTAGAGAGGGGATAAATCCTTTCTCACGTTATCCATTAATAAAATATCACTTGTGATGCATCTAACATATCCTACCTCCCCATGAACTTATATCATCATGGTTTTCATCAATATATCAAATTATGTGAGTCATGATATCCATTAATGATAATATTAAAGTCTAAGGATCAATACACATGTCCACAAATAGGAACATCTAATGACACATGGAAATGTGGATTCCCTATTGACAGATCTATTCTCATAATCTCCAATATTGGAGATTACCAAGGGTGAACACCATGATAAGGTGTCTCAATGTCTTATGATCCTACTACCCCTAACAAAATATGTTATCTATGTCCCATTAAATAATATTATCTAATCAAATAACAGGATTTAATAATACTATTGAGGAATCTTCAGGTTCTCATTATAGCAGGGAACTATAATGACCTTTCAATGGGACATGCATTCTTTGGAAATTATTACAGAGGATCAGTCATGATGTGATAAAAAACTTCATTAATTAATGAAGAAATATAATCAAGTATAAAACAAGTTAGTTCTAGGGAACCAATTCAAATACATTCTAAAGAAAATTTCAAAGTTATTCTCTAATTATTTTCAATTTGAATATCCTACAAAACATAATTTAATGGGCAATAATGAGGTAACTATTGATGATTCCATGAATAATCAATTATCAGTGTTTAATCATCCACATCTTGGTATTGTGGGGATCCTAAATAATGGATTTCTGATGATGAAAAACATAATGACCATACATATGTTATTCTAAACTGTGAATAAATTAAATGTTTTTTACCATAAGTGTTACTTTTACCAATATTTTTTAATATTCTTAGAATGAAATTTAATTTAATTATTTTTTAGATTATATAATGATAATATCAAAAAAATCAAAAAAATTATCCTGGTTTCTCTTAAATAATGATGACAATGTAATTTTTCATACTAGTTTCAAAGAATGGTAAGTTAAACTCTTTAAGATCGAACGTTTGAAATTAATTTTTTATTTTAACTTTATTTTTTTATTTTTTTATTTTTCCAGGTATTGCAATATGGAAATAGAATTTATAGTCAATTTTTTGCACTAAGCTACCAATAATAACAATTGGTATAATCTTAAAATTTTAATATGGTTAATGGATTTTGATTTCATACATACACATATGATGAATCAAAAAAATCAGTGAACAATGGTGTTTCGTTAGAAGGATCTCATATCAAAGAAAGTGAGGTTGAATTTTATATTATGTTGAATGAAATAATTGAGTAATGTTATCTAGGATATAATTGTGTTACAATGTTAAAAAATCATTGGTTTGAAATTGATCAAAGATTATATGTTCATCTACATTGTAGAATCATTTACATTAAATATAAAATTTTTCTATAACAAAATGAACCATTTTTTCTTGAATATAAAGCATGTCAAGTTTATTAGTAAAATCACCATGCTTCTTTAAGAGATCTAAATAACTGGTGGCATGTCATAAAAATAATATATTGTGATAATTAGTTTTCATAAAATGAAATTGGTTCATTGGAAGTGAAAAATATTAAAAAAATTCAAGGAATATCTCCAAATATATCTCTTACTTGAAGAGATACATATATTAATGATGAGACCATGTAGTTAAGGCATGGTGGTGTTAATAATTCCAAAGATTTAGCCAATGAATTTGAAATAACAAGGGATTATGAGATTGATTCTTTTATAGAAATTGATGATATTAAGGAGAAATATGGAGACATTGACACTAATGAATATGAATATGAATATGAAGAATAATGTATTATATGCATTCTAGTTATAATCATATTTACTAAAAATTATTTGTATATAACATTACTTATATATTTCAGATGAATGGAGAGAATACAATGAGTTGTTGCATTCTCTCTCTAATTTTGTGTTTCCCAGTTCTTAGCCTGATGATCATCCTATTGATCCATCATCTTACCCACTTGATGCACCATAAACTAGAAGGGGTCACGACCTATATAGATTGATAATTACAGACCATGTTTATGAGTGGCATCCATCTCTTGATTTTGATCCATACTTGTGGAGTTGCGTTAATTTATGTAATTTATGTAATTTTCATTAATTATATATATATATATATATATTATCTAATTATCTATTCATATTTTCATAATTTTTCAAATATGGTTACTGGGAAGGCTGGTGCGATTCTATATAATTATTTTTCTATGTCATAGGTGTCTTTGGATCTGGTTCCCATCGATATTTGGTATCATATGTTTGATCACTGGATTTAATATTTATAAATAATATATTTTATTTGAAATTTATTTATTTTATAATGTTTTATTATTAATTATTCTCAAATTTTATGGTCTTTAATTGATAATAGCATGAGGTCCTCTATTTAGGATGCATGTGATATTTGTATATGTGAGTGCTTTCATCAATTTTTACATATCCTTAGAAAGAGATCCATGGAGAGAGATTCAGCTATTTTTTATGAGTCTTTATTTGGTTATCAACCTAACTACATCTTAACCTAGGATTGGGATATATTGTTCTCTTAATTAATATGAGAAAAATTTTAGAGGAGAAAATTATTTGACAAACAAAATTGGGGGATTCAGGATGTCACTCATAGAGTCAAGATTTATACATTTAGTATTCCTCGATGATATGTGGTAAGTTATATTGTTTATTAATTTTATATGTTTTTATTAGAATTTTTTAGGTTATATTTAAGTAGTATGTTTTTGATCCTACTGTTTTAGAGTTTAATGTTAACAAGTAGATATACATCGATTCTACTTTAAGAGAGATTGATAGTGACAAACTAGTTCGAACTATGGTTAATATTTTTTTAAAATTTTTAAAATTATATACAATTATTATTTTTTATATTTTAATTTCAAATTACACTTGAAGGAAATGTATGAGGTTGCGACTTATCAAGCCTGAGAGAGAAAATATGAGACTAAGGACTAGGCCTCTTTCAAGTTAGGTTTCAATGAGGTAAATTGGATATGGGTAATCATGCATGGTATCGAGAAAGGTTAGGAAATTGGTCTTGGTTCAGGATCGATGACAGTTTGCTGTTATGATATCATTCTAATGTTGTCAGTCACTTCAAAAGGAGCTCGTGAGGAGTCACCATCTACTGCAGAGTATGAGGACATGCTTCAAGCTCTTGATCAGATTATACAGAGCATATCCAGAGAGTAAGAAGAGCATTGTTAGAACTAGGAAAAGCAATGTCTGTAGTAAGAACATATGTTAGGGTACATGTGATAACTTTCACATGTTTTAGGGAGAGAGTTCCCTTCACTAAATGCTATAAAAAATCCCCTTCCCCCTCCCCCTCAGTGCATTTATAAACATATTATTCATAAAATGGTCTTTCTTTTTTGTATGAAAGATTTTTATTATTTTTTCAAAAAATTATTTTTATTTTATTTTATTTTTATCATTTTTTGATGTATTTAAATTTCCTCACAAATACATATTTATGATTGAATCTAAATTTCATAGAAAATATTTTTTTGGTGGACTTAAATTCCATCATAAATTATTTCTAAAATATTTATGAAATTATTTATAATAGATATAACTTTCCATCATAAGAAAATATTTTAGGACGATCTGTCGTAAATAATACTTATTATGGAACCATATTCCATGCTTATTTTTTTCAACAGAATCCCATCGCAAACAACTTTTTGCGATGGGATTCCTTCAAAAATGACCAGGGAAAATGACAAGAAATTTGTGTAGTTGTAATATCACATTGATCATATGATCACACGGTTAATAAATAGCTGACCATGACTCTAATCATATCAGATGTATCCCACACAACCCAATATTTCCCTCAGTCACAATACACACCCAAGGCATCCCATATTCCTAAACCAAATCATGACCAAACATCACATATGTGTTGTTCTCAGAGCACAAAGCATATACCCATGATTCCAGTCACTAAAGGAACCCGTATTTTTAGGTTAGAACCTTTACATTGGTATACCATTACACATCACAAATCAGCCTAATAATAATTAGAAAATCACCCTATTATCAGCTTACCCACTCAACTCACTAATATCCTGAGTTGCTTTACTTCTTCTTTCTCCCCCCTACTTAGTTTGGAGACTATAAACACCTATAAGTCACTACTCAAAAATCAACAACTATTATTATGTCTCATAGAAATCTTGATATCTCATATGATAACACACCCCTTCTAGGGCCCCCATCATATAAAGTATCCCCATACCCATATCCCCCACTTTAGGTCTATTGTCATCAAATCCATGTGTATTAGGATGATATCCATATTATGTGATTTGTATATCAGAAGTTAACATGGTCAAGTTAATTATGTTGAGAATCACTAATACATTATTTTTAAAAACAACAAATAAGTTATTATCGATGCTATAAATAACTAGAACCTTTCTTTTTTATTGAAACTGCGTTCTTAATCACAAAAAAACATGTGCATGTCATGTCAAGTGTTATAAATTAACAAACACCTCTTTTCAACTCAGTATAAGAGAAAAATAATAATCCATTAATCATAATTTTCATAGTTAATCAATAATATCTCAACCATGTTAATAAAAAAACAAGGATTGAAATCTTGACTCCTTGGAAACCTGGATTTATGCCTGTACTTATGTTGGCCAGACCCTAATACAGCTTCCATCACAAGTTTTAACTAGTCCTATCTTCATCTACTATTTATTAAATATTGATACAAAAAAAATAATGCTACAATACAACTTTATAACATCCTTGACATGAAACCCACGCTTGTTTCCCGATCAGGAACATTATGTGACCTTAAACTCACTTCCATATATGTCAAAGGATACCAACTAGCTACAAGGATGTGTGGGGATACTATGACCTCATTATAATAGAAGGACATAAAATATAAATATAAAAAATAACAATAACAAGTACATCATCAATGTACAATTAATTTACAACAAAAGTCACACTATACATAAAATCATACACCAAGTTATAGAAAATTTAAATCATGATGTTCATATAGTCATAAATCCCAAAATAGATCATATAGTGGACCTATCATACCCAATGTTAAATAATATTGGAAAATAAATGACAAGGATACCCAACCATCGGTTTTTGACCTCACCTCAAACTAGTATCCACCTGCCTTCCAAACTCCTCTAGCTTGATCACCTATACCAGGGTATGTTCCCTAACCTGCATGCCAACTAGAATGTCTACACATTCACCAAAGTGAATGTGCATGTTGTCAACATAATACTCAATAGACCACCACCAATTGTTTCCCCAATAGTAATGATTATATATGTGTACGTATGTACTGAATGAAATGTAATTCATAAAAGATTACATAAATGACACATGTTGAATTGTTGGGAACTCAAAAAGTCACTCTAATGGTTGAATAATTCCTTCATTGGTCAGTGCCAATGTTGAGTCTAAAAATATAACCAATGACATGATGGGTAATAAAAATTTTATCCCATAAACACATAACATATTACCCCAAGAAATTGGGTCAACATATCTCCCAATAATCCAATACTCATACATTTCTATGTTGTAATCTCATCCAACCCATTCATGAAACTCAATATCTTAGTTGGAATCTCACCCAACCCATTTACAAGAATCGCCTTTTATTGGTAGTGTATTGAACCAGTTCATATGAATTACTTCTTATTGGGAAAAAGATGAATGAATGAACCTTAAGAGCAGAGGTGAATTAGGGTGTCACCCAAATAAAATTTTCTTTTTGAAACCCCACATCATTGGATCTTGTTCCCTCATTTAAAAGTACATGTTCAATATCACACCTCATCGTAAATCACATTCAGTGTTAACACAAATGTAGAAATGTAAATCATGTAACATGTGAGGATATTATGTGGTTTTCTCACACTATACTACATCCAAATAGAACACATATATAATGTTTCCATGTTCAAAAAATCATTGTACTCACATTCGGTGGATACAAGTTTTATCACAATCTCTACATGTCAAGACACACTTCCTTTAAATGTTTTAGGTATGGTGCACAACCACCCAAGGTTCATTCTCTCTTCTCTTTATTTGTGAACCAATTTGAGGAAGGATTCATCAGTTTATAGACTTGAGGGTCACTTTAACATGTAAATCTCTTCTATATCAACATAGGCAGCTGAAACCCCTCACATCATCAAGTCCAGGTGCGATTCTCTGTTAACACCCACTTCATTGTAATTCAACCTATCCAATCTAGGATGAGATATAAATGGAATAATCCAAGTTAAAGTCTAAAGATGAATGTTAATGGGTCATGTTCACTTGGGGGGATGAAAGTAGGTGGTCTCATTTGGGACAGAAAGGGATAAGTGATATTGGCATTCAGTGTATATTATGGTTCAGATAATTCTATCGTGGGAGAATCTAGATCCTTTTACAATGGTCCATCTTTATGTAGGATCTATAATATTGAGATTATATAGATTGAGTCAGACTCCAACATGTTGGTTCATCTTTTGCGTGGTAAATACATCCTCCATGGAATCTAGTTTGCTTTATTTGGAAGGGAATAATGTTTATTGAGAAAGGCATTGAGCTCGAACACACTTATAGGGAGTGGAATTTTTTAACTGATATTTTAGCTAGTAAAGGTAGTCCTAGAGATGCTATTACTTTGTATTGTAATCATGAGTGATTAATGACTGAATTCAAACTTATTGTAAGGGCTGATTCTCTTGGTATGCATTTTAATCATCTAAATTTTAATTTTTATTCAAACTAGGAAGATATTAACTCTTTATAGAGTTGAATATTTATTTCATCTAAATAATCAGATGAGTGACTAAACTCTTTCAAAAGAATATTATTCCACACTAAAAAAATCTCAATATGCTCTATCCACTCAGTAACTAGATATAACGATAACACTCCATATCTGAGCTACTTTCTTCAATAAACAAGATTTATTAATGGATCCTCTCTTCTTCTCATGGATCTCATCTATGAAAAACTGATTTATCTCCAAATATCTATTTTTTCTATAAATTTCATGAGAAATATATACAATTTCTTTTAAGAATCTACCCCTCTAATCAATTGTTAGTATCGATCTTCTTTTCTCTAATACTCTAAGATTAATTTGAGTTCCCAGTATGTTTAAATGTTGTCAAATACTTCAAATTAATATGATTCAATTCCTAAAATTATGAGCCAAATATTTCTATTTTTCTTTCAACTATAACATTAATATTTCTTGTATGATCCTATCCAACTTCACCAAGATTACACTATAATAAAATCATGCCATTGAATGTTATTGAAGTACATGTGGTAAAAATTCATTGAATTGTTTTAGGTGTTTCATGTTTTCTTGGGTTTTTAATAACATATACCATGTGTTTCAAGAAACACATGAAAATCACATAAAATTTTCCAACAAATGGTTTTATTTATTATCAAGTTTTTAACATATTTTTTAAAGTGTTGTTAAAAGTTTAATTTTTTAATATTATTTATTATAATAAAATTATCTATATATACCCATAATATCACACCAATATTTTTTAAAAACTCATGTAATATATATAAAACATCCAAAACACATGCAGACTAAATCACACTTCACAAAATTCTTTACAGCATGAAAAGAAACTAGAAATAAAAATTATTCAACATCATTCAACATGAATAATTACACAATAAGTTAAATTTTAAAAAACATCACTCTTCCTCCCATCATACCATTAAGTCATCATTGAAACCATCATGTTTAGTCATTTTTAACACTGCTGCATCTGGTTAGAATCATCAATCTCTACCAAATAATTAGAGTAAACAGATTAAAACAATGTCCAAAATATCATGGAAAAAATATAGATCATACATGTAGATCTCTAAAAACAAGATGATAACCAAGAGAATTTTAGTTGTATCCATGTAGCCAATATAACTATGTGAAACGAAAAATCAACAAATATTATAACGCTCTGACCCCAGAAGCCCAGAGCAGGTGCATTACTTGTTACATTAGCATGATTAAAAGGAATGAAATCCTGAAGAAATTATCAGTTTAGTAGTCTTGAAGAAACTAGATACATACATGTAACTAATATTACATAGGGAAATGTAACAAAACACAATACATAACAAAAACTAATAAACTGCATCCATAAGAACTCAATAAATGGTCTCCACTTCATAACATATTGAAGGTAAACAATTGAAAGGGGTGAGATAAATTGATATGTAAGGGTAAAAAATTATAGAATCATGAATCTACAATAATTGAATCATAATAAAATTGGAATAGTCAATATGGCAAGGTGAATAAATGAAAAACACACACCATTAATAAACTGAGAATGAAACTGCATCCATAGATTTTTTCATAGTGAAAACATCAGGGATAATAATAATTGAAAATGAATAAATAGAATTCTTATTAATTTTACATAATTTATATAGCACATTATACCATTATACCATTGAAATGGTTTAATTTTTTGGGTAGATATCTGTCAGATTCAGTTTTGGAAACAAACTCGAAGGGTTTGTCACCAACTGACTTGTCTCGTGAGACCTATCGATGCAACGAGGGGTTATAGAAGGCCCCACCCATCACTAAAGGTCCAAATAATTATCTATACATAGATTTAAAACAATTAAAATATTCCTTCTAAATATCCTCATAGATTATAGCATACAGATTCATCAATTTTTTCATAATTAAAACTACATTCTAAATAAACACCATAAGTAAAAGGGTATACGGCTAAAGACAATAATCATATCCATGAAAAAATATGGATACATAATATATTTAAAATTTAAAAATAAAAATGATCTCAAAGGGTTAGTAGTTACACCACAATAATGATTAGGTGCACAATACCAAGTAAATCACAGTGAAATTCAAACTGAAACAAAGTCTCTTACAACATTGTAATCAACCGAGTTAATAATCATCAAGTTAATCACTCAATACCATGAATATAAATGGAAACGTGATATTATATATAAAATTGCAGTATACATACACCACATACAAGAATTAATTTGTGAACAATGGAAATCTCATGGAAATAAAACTGAGATGGGAAACCCCTTACCTTATGCCCGATGGTGTTCTTCATTGATCTTAATAACCTGAATAATAAAATTTAGCTTCATTAACTAAAAATTAAAAACCCCCATCTACATTTAATTTATTTATTTTAACATTAATAGGTTCATTAATTTCATTTTTTATGGGTTTAAGAGGTTCAATTTTATTGTTTTGGAAGCATTTTCTGCCTTGGTTTTCATGATCCGTTTACTTGTATTCATGAATGGAAGTTCATTTGAAATGTGATTAAACATATAGAATTGTTAGTATATATCAGTTTTTAAAATAAAAAGATATAAATGATCTTATAATTATTTTTTTCATATACCATAAGGATGAATCATTAGATAAAAGTTAATGATAAACACTTGAATTAACTTGGCGATTTTGTGCATAATGGACTTGTTCTGTATTATTATTTTATATTATGAGTGTGTAAGGATTACAGAACATTACATAAGATAAAATAAATATATTTGGATCTGGTTCAACCATAAGAAAGGTTTCATGACCAGTCTTGAATATATTAATAGAAATTTAAAACATGTCATCCTTGAATGTGATAAATTAACACATCTCGGACGGTGTTTTAATTTTTAGTATAATAGGTGGGGGAAAAGACAAATGATGATGAAATATTCAATTAGCATAATAAAATTCAGGTTAATTTAAGGTACTATAATTATCATATCATTTGTATAAGGGGAGTTTAGGAGAGATAAACCAATGAATGGAACTTATTAAAGAAGTTGAATGAAAAAGGAAGAGGGGTTCACCTCTTGAGTACTCCTCCTTGAGAATATTCTTAGCCTTCATTTTTAGCCTTTTGGTGTGACCAAAAGGTCTTGGAGTGGGGGAGGTCTTGGGATGTTTATCTGGTATAAATTAAGCAAGGCTAAAATCTTGAGTAGTGTGGGAGGAATAGGGGTGAGGGGTGGTTTATATAGTGGAGGGGGAGGGTTTTCTTAAAATTTTAATCATTAATTTATAATTTTTCCCTAACATAAGAAATAGTGATTATTACATGACCAAAATAGTAATAAGTGCATTTGAGTTCGAACTAAGTGTTCTTACCTCACCAGGACATCATCCATGACCCAATAAATCATGTATTTATAATTTAACATAATTTATCGTATTTTACTATTCATCAAAAAATCAAGTATTTCAGAAAAATACCAAAAATTCACCCTAACAATTTTTCAACATATATAATCCAAAAATTAACTTCATTTTTCCAAAGTAATTTTCTAAATATGAGAAATTAAATTTTTAATTATAATCATCATGTGATCAGAAAAGCTACCAATACTTAAAATATTCAACTTTAGTTTTAAGGTTCCTAAATTTTATTTACACTTTCATGAGTTAGGTTACAATTCATAAGGGTTTTATTACTATTCATAAGGGTAAGTTAATATTCATAAGGGTATATTACTATTCATAAGGGTAAGTTACTATTCACTGAAAATTATCTCGATTCTATCATACTCCAAATATCACCCTGATCACAACCGTGTATTTCTGTTTTTCAAAATTCAAAACTTAGAAGTGGGAACTTTAAGTTTAATGGATAGGTTATAACTTTCTCCTATAAATAACCATGTTTTTTTTCACAGAGAATCAGGTCATCATGCAATATAGGCTATCTAATAAATAGAAAGTATTTAAGATAAACATGCCATAAAATGTTTGCGGTGTTACATTCTTTCCTCCTTCATAAATTTTGTCCTATAATATTTTCATGCATATTGCTCCCTAAAAATATGTGGGTGGTTCTTCTTCATAACATCCTAATGTTCCCACATTGCTTCCTCCATTTTAAGGTTTCTCTAAAGAACCTTTACTAGTCATGTTTTCTAATTTCTCAATACCTTCTCCCCTATGTCAAGAATCTAGATAGGTTCTTCACAGTATGAAAAATCAGGTTCCAGCTCTATTTCTTCATAGGTTAGTACATATATTGGATCTGACATGTATTTCATTAACAATGACACATAGAACACATTATGAACTTTGGAGAGACTTGGTGGAATTGCTAAATGGTAAGCTATAGCTCTATTTCTAAATTTTCAAACAGTCTGATGTACCTGGGGCTCAGTTTCCCTTTCTTACCAGACCTTAAGACACCCTTCCATGAAGATAATTTTATAAATACATGATATCCTACTTTAAATTACAAATACTTTCTCCGGTTGTCAGTATAACTCTTTTTCCTACATTGGTATGCTTTAATATGGGTCTGAATTTTCTTTACCTTTTTAGTTGCATCTTCAATAAGTTTTGGGCTTATAATTTTCCTCTTGCCAAATTCATCCCAACATGTTGAAGTTCAAAACCTCTTAGTATATAATTCTTCATATGGTTCCATTTGAATTCTATAATAGAAAATATTATTTTATGAAAATTACACCAAAGGAAATTATTGATCCTACAAACCTTGAAAGTCAAGAGAGGATGATATCGACATGTCTTCCAGTGTTTGAATAGACCTTTCAGACTGTCTTTCAGCTTAGGGGTGATAAGTAGTACTCTTATGAAGATCATTATCCAAAGATATCTCGATAATTTTCCATAATTTTGATGTAAATCAGGGATCTTGATCTAACACAATCGATAGAGGTGAACCAGTAAGTCTTACAACTTCATGAATATAAATTCTTTCCAGGTTCTCAAGTGGTAAATCCTCTCTTAACCCAAGAAAATATGATGATTTTGTGAGACGATCAACAATTACTCATATTTTATCATTCCTTATAGGTGTCCTTGATAGTCCTATGAAAAAATCCATCATAATCTAATCCCACTTCCACATAATAATAGAAAGAGGTTTCATGGCCCCTCTAGTATGTTTTAACTCAGCCTTCACTTGTTGACAAACTAGACACCTTGACGCATAGTCAGAAATTTATCGCTTCATGTTATCCCACCAAAAATGTTCCTTCAAATCTATATACATCTTAGTGCTACTAGGGTGTACAGGGAAATTTGTGCTATTAGAATAGTCTAATAGTTCCCTTTTAAGCTCACATGATGATGGTGCGTATAACCTCTTCCCAAATTTCAGAACTCCATCCTCATACATGAAGTCTGTCAATCTTCTATCATTAACAGATTTAAATTTTTTTGATTCTCATCATCAGATTGACAGATTTATATCTTCTCTAGTAAATATGGTTTAGAAATCATTTGAAAGAGGAAATATGTTTCCCATTCCATAATAATTCTCATATCCATCATTAGTAGATCCATGAATATAGGCTCTCTCTCAATCCTCATTTGGGTCAGAAGTCCATGATCTTTCCTGCTTAATGCATCTGCGACATTATTTTCCATTATTGGGTGGTATTTTGTTGAACAATAATAATATTTGAGTAACTCGAGCCATCTCCTTTTGCTCATATTGTGTTCTTTCTATGTAAAAATGTATTTCAAACTCTTGTGATCCGTATCTATCTCACATATTTCACCGTAGAGATAATGTCTCCATATTTTCAGAGAAAATATTACGTCTACTAACTCAAGATCATGTGTTCGGTAATTTTACTCATGAGTATTTAACTGCCTTGATGAATAAGAAATAACTTTACCATTTTTCATTAGGATGCAACCCAGCCCATTCAATGATGCATCATTGTATATAAAAAATCTATCATTTCCTGATGGAGGAGTAAAAATTGGAGTATTGACCAATATTATTTTCAATTCTTCAAATAATTTTGTATATTATATCATCCATATAAACATAACCCATTTACGTGTGATCTTAGTTAGTGGGTTAGCCAATCAGGTGAAATTATGAATAAAACATCGATAATAACCTATTAACCTAATAAAACTATGTACATCAGTTGTGTTAATTGGTGTGGTCCATTTTTGGATTTCCTATATCATTATAGGATCAACTAATATTACATCCTTAGAGACAATATGGCCAAGAAAGAAACTGATTGAATAAAAAAATCACACTTTCTAAACTTCCCATATAATTAATTTCTTCTAAGCATTTTCAGATTAATATGCAAGTGATTCTCATGGTCTTCAATGATTTTGGAGTATACTAAGATATCATCAATAAATACCACAAAAAATTCATCAATATATCCCTTGAAAACTCTATTCCTTAGATCCATGGAAACTAAGGGTGTATTAGTTATTCCAAAGGGAATTATTGCAAATTCATAATTCCCAAACCTGTTTCGAAATGCTATCTTTAGAATATCTTCCTTCCTCACACACAGCTGATGATATCCATATCGAACATCAATCTTAGAAAAATATTGGGTTCCATGAATTTTATCAAATAAATCAGCAATTCATATAAGAGGATACTTTTTCTTTATTGTAATAGCATTGATTTCCCTGTAATCAAAGCATATCCACATCAAACCATTTTTTTCTTGGCAAAGAGGATAGGGGCTCCCCATGGAGAAATACTAGGTATAATAAATCCTTTGTCACTCAATTCCACTAGTTGTTTCTTTATCACCAGTATTTACAATGTTTCAATTCTATAAGGAGTCTCTGATATAGGTCTTGAACTAGGAATTAAATTAATAGAGAACTTAACTTCCGGCTCAAGAGGATGTCTAGGTAAATCCTCTAT
This sequence comes from Viscum album, assembly GCA_963277665.1. Lineage (NCBI taxonomy): Eukaryota > Viridiplantae > Streptophyta > Magnoliopsida > Santalales > Viscaceae > Viscum > Viscum album. The sequence goes on along the minus strand of OY728155.1, from coordinate 599,337,839 downwards.
AAATACATCACTGTATACTTGCACAATATGCACATCTTCAGTTTGAATATTTCTTTCCTCACCCATAGATATTTTTTTCTCTTCCTCTCAAGAATTTCATTCATTATAGCTATAGGGGGTGGATGTAGATAAAAATTAGACAGATAGGTTTCCTCTCTAAATATATGGGATTCTACACCATTCTAAAAAATTCTAACTTCCTTCTTCTTACGTAGATCTTCAAATCATAATTTGACATCCAATTCATACCAATAATTATATCAAATTTAATCATTATTATGATGATAAGGTTAAAAACTAAAGTATATTTATGTGTCATGGTGGGGACTAATCGATACATCTTTGTTGCAATGATACATCCCCTAGGAGTTTTTGACTGAAAACTCCTTTATTAAATCAAATTGGTCATGTATAATTTTATTGGAAAACTAGGAAGATATAAATGAATGTGATGATCCAGAATCAAATAATGAAGTGGCTATGTTTGAGGAAGCAATTAAATTACCTTCCACCACATCATTAGAAACTTTAAATTCCATGGTGATAATTACATAATCTTTCCCTTTCTCTCATGGCCTTTTAAAAGGAAAGTTTCCTTGGTGCTTAGGATACTCATTTGAAAAGTATCCCATCTCTCTAAAATTATAGTATTGAACATCATTAACTTATATCTTCCCCTTTCATTCACAAGATCAATAACCCTTTTCTCCACACCTATAGAAAACTCACATGCCTTTCAAGCAATTCCAAGGATGATTCTTTCCACATTTCCTACATAATAGAAATTACTGCATTCCCTTATTCTTCATTGGAACTTAATATTTTCCATGGTTATTGGAATTCCTCTTCTTATCTTGATTTCCCTTGAAAAAGTTTGATCTAGAAAATTCCATCCCTGTTTTGAAAGAACTTAATACAATTTCATTGTAAGATGAAAAAGTTTGAGAAGCTAATAACCTTTTAAGACTTGTCTTAAGACCATAAAAGAAATGATAAATCTTGTCTTTAAAATAACATATGTAATATATAGAATACCTGGATAATCTTGTAAAGGTATCATCATACTCCACAAAACTCTCTTCTTCCCTTTTCTTTAGGCTAAGGAATTTACTCTTAATTTTAGTTCATTGTTCATGAAAAAAATATTTGTCTAAGAATATTTCCTTAAAATTTCTACATTCCATATCTCATATTTCTTCTTCATCTATGGTATTCTGGATTAAAGACCACTATTGATTAGCATCACCCTTGAGGAAATATACTATTAGTACTACATTTTCATTTTCATTACATCTTAACGCTAGAAATATCTTTTCAAGGGACTTGATCCACTATTCAGCTACCACCAGATTAGTAGTCCAACAAAAATATGGGGGATTATACCATATGAAATGATCCAATACATGTGTAGCATGTTTATTTGACACAACTTGAGTAAATCTTCCCAATATTTTCATGATCTGATCCACTCCAAAAATGACTGTGTTGACTTTATCAATGTCGAAATCCTTATATTTTCCATGAGTATTAATTCCTCTTCTTCCATTAGGTTTCATCACTAAACAATAGAATACACTAAATTAGTTCATATTTCATAATTTATAACTAGAAAACAATTAAGATAATCTAAAAATTTATGCACAAATAATCTCATAATCATAAACATTAATTATATTTACTTTTAAATCCTTCGTAATGATTTGTAAAGAAAATTTGAATTATCCTAAGCAAATACCCTAGGAGTTTCAACCTAGATGCATTATAAGGCTCGTTTTCAGGTACCAAGATACCTCTAGTCAAGCCCTAAACTCTTTGTCGGAGTTTCTAATCCTAGGTATATCTGTACCAAAACCACTTCCACTTGTAGTATCCAAACAGGGATTTATTTTCTAAGAAGACACATATAATCCCTAAATAACCAAAATTATAGTATGTTATTCTATTATTATCTTAAAAGTATAACTTAAGGTTATTTGATATGAACTATGTTTCCTAAATCTACTTTCCAAGGTTGCTACTAAACTTCCTATGATACCAACTGTAATGCCCCGACCCGAGAAGCATGGAGCTGGTGCATTACTTATTACATTGGCATAATTATAAGGAATGAAATCCCAAAGGAACAATCAGTTTAATATTCTTGAAGAAACTAGATGCATATATGTAACTCATATTACATTGGGAAAGGTAACAAAAACAATACATAACAAAAACTAATAAACTACATCCACGAGAACCCAATAAATTGTCTTCTCTTCATAACTTGTTGATGGTAAACAAATGAAAGGGGTGAGCTCAAATGCTTTGTAAGGGTTACAAATTGAGGAAGCATGAATCAAAAATAATTGAATATAATCAAATTGGCATAGTCAATATGGAATAGTGAACAAATGAAAAACACATGCCATTAATAATCTGAGAATGAAACTGCATACATAGGTTTTTTCATAGTGAAAACCTCATGGATAGTAATAAATAAAAATGAATAAAGAGTATTATTATTAATTGGATGTCATGTATCTAGAACATGATACCACTATACCATTGAAATGGTTTATGTTTGTGGGTAGATACCCGTTTGATTCTATTTTCGAAACAAACACGAAGGGTTTTTCACCAAATGACTTGTCTCATGAGACCCATCAATGCATCGAAGGTCTATAAAGGGCCCTTACCATCACTAAAATTCTAAAAAATTATTTATAAACAGATTTAATAAAATTAAAATATACCTTCTCAATATCCGTTTAGAGTATAGGATACATATTCATCAATATTTCCACAATTAAAACAACATTTCCAATAAAAAACGGTATGTAAAAGGGTATACCGATTAAGACAATAATCATATCCACGAAATCATATTATCGATATATAATATATTTACAATTTTAAAAGAAAAATGATCTCAAAGGGTTAGTAGGTACACCACAATAATGATTAAGTACACAATACCATGTAATTTACAATGAAATTGAAACCGAAACAAACTCCCTTAAAACATTGTAATCTATCGAGTTAATAATCATCAAGTGAATTACCAAATACCATGAATATAAATAGAATCATGATATTATAAATAAAATGGAATTAAACTACACCACATATAAGAAATGAGTGGTGAACAAATGAAATCTCATAGAAATAAAAGTGAGATGAGAAACTCGTTACCTTATGCCCAAAGGTGTTTTCGATTGATCTTAATGAACTGAATAATCAAATTTAGATTCATTAATTAATAACTCCAAAACCTCTTATACAGGTAATGTATTTATTATAACCTTATTAGTTCCATTCATTTCCTTTTTTATGGGTTTAATAGGTTTAATTTTATTGTTTTGGAAGCATTTTCTTCCTTGGTTTTCATGATCGGTTTACTTGTATTCAAGAATGGAAGTTCATTTGAAATGTGGTTAAAGATCCAGAATTGTTAATATTTATTATTAGTGAAATTATAGAGATATAAATTATCTTATAATAATCTTGTTCATATACCATGAGGTTGAATCATTAGGTAAAAGTTAACAATAAACGCTTTGATTAACATGGAGGTTCTACGCATAATGAACATATTGTGTATTAATATTTTATATTATGTGTGTGTAAGGATTACAGAACATTATATAAGATAAAATAAATATATTATAATATTTTTTAACCATTATAAATGTTTCATGACCAGTATTTAATTTTTTAATATAAATTTAAAACTCGACGTCCTTGAATGTGATAAGTTAACACATCTCGGATGGTGTTTTCATTTTTTGTATAAGAGGAGGGTAAAAGGAGAGATGATAATAAAATATTCCATTAGCATAATAAAATTATAGCTATTGTAAGGTACTAGAATTATCATATCATTTTGATGAGGGATTTGAGGAGAGAAAAACAAAATAATGGAACTTATAAAATAAGTTGAAAGAAAAAGGAAGAGAGGTTCACCTCTTGAGTATTCCTCCTTGAAAATCTCCTTAAGGATATTTTTTGGATTTTTGGTGAGACCAACAGGTCTTGGTCATGGGGGGAGGGCTTGGGAAGTTTATTAGAAAAAACATAGGTAAGGCTCAAATCTTGAGTAGTGTGGGAGGAAGAGGGGGTGAGGGTGGTTTATATAGTGGAGGGGAGGAGGGTTTTCTTATTATTTTAATCATTAGTTTATTATTTTTACATAAGAAAAGAAATAGTGTTGATTCCATGACAAAAAATAGTAATAAGTTTACATGAGTTCTAACCATGTGTTCTTACCTCAGTAGGACATCATCCATGACTCAATAAATCATGTATTTTTCATTTATCATAATTTATCGTATTTTACTATTCACAAAATTCAAGTATTTTAGAAAAATACCAAAAATTCACCCTAAACATTTTTCAATGTGTAGAATCAAAAAATGAACTCCATGTTTCAAAAATAATTTTCTAAATACGAGAAATTTAATTTTTAATTAAAAGCGTCATTTAATGAAAAAAATACCAACACTAAAAATATTCATCTTTGTTTTAAGGTGCCTAAATTTCATTTACACTTTCATGAGTAAGGTTACCATTCATAAGGGTCATATTAATATTCATAAGGGTGTGTTACTATTCATAAGGGTATCTTACTATTCATAAGGGTAAGTTATTATTCACTAAAAATTAGCTTGATTCTATCAGACTCCAAATAACACCCTGATTACAACCGTGTATGTCATTTTTTCAAATTTCAAAATAGAGAAGTGGAAAATTTAAGTTTAATGGATAGGTTATAACTTTATCCTATAAATAAACAAGTTTTGTTTCACAGAGACTCAGTGCTTTATGGAATATTGGCTATCTAATGAATATAAGGTATTTAAGAGAAAGATACCATAAAATGTTTGGGTGTTATAAATATTACTAAGGAAATTTCATAAAGCATAACTAGTAGGAATTTTAATATTTTTAGTAATATTTACTCCATGTAGTAAATCAAGACAAATACATAATAATTAGTAAATATTGTTAGTAAAAAAATGTAAAACGCCTAGAATATTTAGTAATAATCATGTATTTTTTCTGTTTTTTTATTTATTTTTACCATGTGAAAAACTAATTTTATAAACCCAAGGGAAGGTAACCTCCATACAACCATAGGTATAACACATCAACCTAGAAGACCAAAATCCAAAATCACATAATAATAGCATGGGAAGAAATAAAAAAATAGTATGAAATAAAAAACATCATCATCAGTAGTTGAAATCTACTTGTATCATCGCAATCATCACCAATTATAAACTACCTATATCATTTGTAATTTATGATAAAAAGACTAATAAAGTAACTACTGTCAAAAAAATTTCCCACTAGCACAACCTAGTGGTTGCGTCCGACGGCTATATTTGGGAGGTGTCAATTTCAAGCCTCCCCATGAAAATTTAGGTAATTTTTCATTTTTTTCCTTTTACCTAACCAATGTAATAAAAACTACTATCATGTTTTTGAAATTTTCATACAGTGAAATCAATTCAAAAAACACCTTAAAATAGTAGAAAAACATTTTTTGTAATAAGAAATATTACAAAACTTTCATAGAAGCACTTATCATAATTGATTAATTAAATAATAAATTTTAAGTGTTTTATAAAGCGAAAAATCATGAAAATGAAGTTTTTGTACCATTAAATTGAATGCTTCTAAAGGGTAAATTAAGAATTAACATCTTTACCTCTGGAACATTTTTAAATAAAAAACATAAATCATTGTAAAAATTCCTACATCAAGGAAACAAAGGGGAGTAAATTGATTTATTTAAAGAGAATCAAGTAATGGGGGGAAATATAATAAATGAGACAGTGATAAAATTAAATTCCATGGATGTTTAACTTCTTATTATGCTATTAGCATATCAATAATCTCTTACAAGCTATGTATTTCTTGTAGATGTGATTTTCAAAATGGATATTCTAACTGAAAATAGATAATTTCATAAAATTACTCACTTAAATGAAGAGAAAAAGTACTCTTAATTTTCCATAAAATAAGTGTAAAAGGTTTCCAATACCCATATGTAGTTAGACCCTTGTTACTGCACAAATTCAAAAAAAAATTATCAGTTGTACTAAATTTTGAACACAATAAACTTTTTAACAATTACATGATTTTAAATTATACCAAAACAGAGTATAATCAGACACAAAACATATGATTTTCATGTGTATCTGAATATGCTCCTGAATATATGTTCTATGTGATAAAAAACATATCATATATTTTTCTCTTTGTACTGACATAGAATAATTTCTTGTTATGTTTCTTGAAAAAAAACTACAAAATAGAAACAAAATTCATTCTATACACAATATAGAAAAACTTATACAAAAATACATTTAAACAATGTTCAATAAGTGATGTTGAACCAATAATAATCCTAAAGGCACTTATTAAAATCTACATATAACATTTATCTTTTATAATAAACTAATTTAAAAAATATATAGTGCTTTTTTTGTTTCTAAAAAAATTACACTTAAAATTATAGAATAGACTTACTAAAATAAGAATCAGAAAAACATTTTTCCCAAAATAAATCTATAAAATAGTCAAACAAAAGTAATTACCAAGAGTGATAAATGACATTTCAATTGCTTTATATCACTTTTACAATAATACATACATTTTTTGATATGTAGTTTTAAAAAATCAATGATTATTTTTCTCATGAGAAATGTAATTAGACAGGAATTCCAGAATAAAACCACTAATATAATTGGTATAAAATAAGAAATATAGATACAATGATAAGTGTTTTAAGTAATTTTCAATAAACATTATCAAACTAAAGCTAAATTATTTTAAGTGTCATGAAATGAATCCTAATTAATTTTAAAGATACATATTGAAAAATGACAATAAACAATTAATAAAAATGATAAATAATTCAAAACAAATAAGTGATGTTTGTCTCATTTTCTAAATTAACAGTTATAAAAAATATTATAATTAAAATCACTAAGTGTAAAAAATATTTTTTTTAATAAATGATAAAAATCATTAAAATGTTTTTACAAGTTTTCTACAATGAAACTATGGTGTGACTATTTACAACTTATTCAAGAAAACCAAGATAATGAAAATAAATTCCTCAATTGGGTGGAAATTTAACTTTTTATCTTTTTTAAGTCTAAGACCAAGAAGAAAAGGGATCTACTAGATTATTGCCTTCAAAGTTAAAAAGTAATGATATTTTTCTGAAAACTTTTTAACCATCTTATAGTACTTGTTAATAATCTTCAATGATTCAATGTTCATATAATCCAAGTCTATTTTGGTTACCTAGAATTTAGAAAACAAAATAATTACATAATAAACAATAAATTGGATGAACCCAAAAGTCTCTAAGAGAATGAGAAACAAAAACCATTAAATGCAATGTCTGTTAGAAATTAAATAGAAATCATCATGATTTTTTAACTTTATAATAGCAGGAATTCTATAGTAGAAGGTGAAAATAATAAAAATTTAATAAAAAAACAACCAATTATGATTAAAATATTAATAATGTGGGCAATAGATCTTATTAAAAAATAGACTAGTAATTCATTACAAATCAATTGGAAAATAAACATAAATAGAATGATAAGAAAAGAATATTTGATAGGATTAATTTTTCTGATAAAAGGATTACCTGATCCACATGCAAAGGATCACCAAACAAGGAAACATCATTTTTAGGGTGTGGTTTTTGAATATATTTTAAATATACACCTATATGTTTTCCTTTTGAGAATCATATATATTTTATCTTTATCAGAATCTCAACAATATGAGTAAATTTATGCAACATCTCATTGATATTGGTGAAAAGTTGTTGGGATAGCTTCCCAAATATGTTCTAGGAGTGAGAGAGAGAGAGAGAATAAATAATTCTCTTGATTCTAGCTATAATAACCTACAATAATTATATTAGAAGTGGCCATAAATGTATAAGGGTAAAAAGAAATAAAAAATGGGAGAGTAAGGAGAGATCCCTGAGAGGTGCTACACCTGTGGACAAAGGACTAACCCAACCACTCAAATATTATGGAAGACAATTCTAACAATCATCTCCCTCCTAACTACTATGACCGACATATAATGTTGAACAAACCACTTATCACGTAGTCCCAAATCATCAATTTGAAACCCTTTTCTTGACATTTATTTCCAGAATTGAATTTATGCCCATATGAGAAGCACATACCACCTTCCTCTCCTCAACCACTTATTTGGATAGATTTTTAACCCCCCTTCCAGCATGGTTATACTTCATTTTCTATATACCTTTCATTATATACACCAACCAGAATAGATTTCCCAAAATTAGTGTTCTAACCTCTCCCATCTCCATTTGGAACACCACTTTATTGTCGTGTCTCTGATTGTTTGATGACTCCTTTCTCCCACAACTCCCTTTCAACTTATCTGTACAAAATTAACAACCTAGACTTATTTTTTGGAAAATAAGTCATAATGATGCTTCTGATATCTATCCTCAACCCACCAATAAACATACTAATATACGATTTTTTTTTTCTATTTAGTATGTTACACACAATTTCATCCACTCAATCGAATCAATATAACAATCTACAAGCCTAATCTCTTGAAATTTTCTTAAGAAAAACACTAGATCCTCCTTGGCTGCATTACCATATCTATAGAGAATATATTCCTTGAACTGAATCCATGTGGGTTGCATTACATCTGAGATATTATCCAATATTTAACCATCCAATACATGCTAATTTTAACCAACAACACCTTCATTTCCTCTTGGACATGATAGATTGATAAGTACATCTCAGTTCTCACAATATAGGATCCTCACCAGAAACAATGGTAATTTCAACTGATTTGGATAGATCGTGATACACTACAATTGGTGTCACCTCTCTCCCATTACCATTTTTTGTATCATATATTTTTTGGTCCTCCACCTCAACCTTTGTTTTGACACTAACCCCTCCTTCTATGTTTCTCTTCCCTTTATCATCTCCTCTTCTTGTTCACTCCTCCCGACTTAGAACCAACTACTACAAAGTCAATGTCGAATCACATACTTGAATCTCTAAACACTTAATATAATTCCCCATACATTTTTGAACTACCAGATGTTGTTGTTTTCCATATAACAATTCTTACACCGAAGAATCAAGTCTAACAACTCTATTCTCTATTCATGTTGACATAAAACCACCTCACTTTCTAAGCACCAATCAAGAATTATTTCTAGATAATGCATCAAATTATACTATTTTTCGTGTTCCAGGACCTCCTACTTCTAGTGAATCTAATACATCAGCTTCTTCCCACATCAACTTTACTTTATATCTTCATTCGATTGACTCTCTCTCAATATTTTCTCAATGAAAGCACCAATTAATAGGTAATAGGAGTGAGAAATAGATAATAATTAAGGGATTATATTGATTCTATCTATATAATCATGCAATAATTACAATTTAATCTAACGTAAATGTGGAAGGAGAAGAAATTAATAAGTATGAGAGAGGAAGGAGAGATCCCTGGGAGGTGCAACACCTAGGGCATGTGGACTAACCCAGGCACTCAACCACTACTAATGATAATTATAACAATCATCACCCTACTAACTATTTGTACCCACCTATATAGTATCCCAAACCAATTCCTAACAACTTATTTAAGGAATTTACATCACTTCCCCTGGCAGTTAGGTAATATTCCCACTTCCCACTAAACCCCCCCTACTCAAAAGCTCACCAGCCTCCTATATCCCCTAAATCCAATCATTATCACCTTATTAAAAATCCACATTTCCACCAAGGTGGAAAATTTTATTCATCTTCCAACACTCCTTTTTATTTAACTATTTCTAGTTTCACCCCTTCACCACACAGTTCCATGCAGTCCCAAATCATTAATTGGAAAACTGTTTCTTGAATTTATATCTAGAATTGAATTTCTTCACAAATGAGAAGCACAATACACCTTCTTCTCCTAAAAATATTATTTGGAAAAATATGGAACCCCTTCAAACATGATTCTACTTAACTTTTCCTCTCCCTTTCATTGCATACACCAATCAGAATAGATTTCACAAAATCGGTGTTCGAACCTCTCCCTTGTCCACTTAGAATATCACTCTATTGTCACGTGGTTGGTTATTTGATGATCCCTTTCTCCCATGGCTCCCTTTCAACTCATATAGACAACATTAACAACCTGGTCTAATTTTTTGGCTCATACGTTAGAATGATTCTTCTAATATCTAGCCTAAACTGACCAATAAACATACTGAAAAACCATTTTTCAGTTTAGTCTAGTACATGCAATGTTTCCTTCTCCAACTCCTCAACATAATCATATGTAGGCATGGGAAGTTGTAATTTTTTTCAAAAAAATCACTAGATCCTCTTTTGTCGCATCAGTATATCTACAGAGTATATCTTACTTAAACTATATCTATATGTGTTGTATTACTTTAGAGATATTATCCAATATTAAGTCATACCTTCCATGCCAATTTATGCCAAAAAACCACTATTTTCTCTATGACATGCTATATTTAGAAGTAAAAATCATATCTCATGATACTGGATCCTATCCAGAAAATGTAGGCATTTCAACTAGTTTGGAAAACTCGTGATATGCTTCATTTGGTAGTACATGCCTCCCCATACCAACTTCTATATCATACAATCATTATTCCTCTTCCTCAACCTCTAATATGACATTGTCTCCTTCTAAGTTACTCTTCCATTTGACATATTCTCATCTTATTCACTCATCCTAACTCATAACCAACTGAGACAAAGTCAATGTTGGCTCAGGTACTTGGATCTTTAAACACTGAAGAAAATTCTTCATACATTGTTGACCTTTCACATGGAGCTACAGTTCTACTCATAATTATTCCACTAAAGACTCAAGTCCAACTACTATGTTCTATATTCATGTTGGCATAAAAATGTTACACATCACAAGTGCTGATTGATAACTCTTTACAGATAGTGTGCCTGCTTCATCTATTTCACATATCCCAGGACCTCCTACTTTTGATGTGTCTATCATGTTAGCTTATTCCCACATCAAATATAGTCTATAACCTCATCCGTTCAACTCTTTCTCGAGATTTTATCAATGAAATAACCAATTGATAGCTTTTAGGAGTGAGGGAGGGAATACTTAGGGGATACTATTATTTCCAACTATAACATCATGTAAGAATTATAGTAGATTCAAATGTAAATATACAAGGATAAGAAATGAAAAATTATGAGAGAGGATGTAGAGATCCCTTGGAGGCACTACACCTGGGGTCGATAGCCTAACCCACTCACTCAATCACCGCTAAAGACAATTCTAACAATCACCCCCCCCCCTCCTAACTAATGGACCCCACGTATATAATATCCCAAATAGTTAGGTAATATTCTCAATATTCCCACTAAACCTGCCCTCCAACTCTATGGATCACCAGCCACTTATAGTCCCTCAATCCCATCATTCCTTCCCTCTGAAAATACACCTTTCCCCCAGGTGGAATATTTGATTTAATATATGACACACCTACTTTATCCATTTCTTGTTTCACTCTTTCACCATGCAGTTCCACACAGTCCCAAATCATAAATTTGAAACCTTTTTTTTGACATTTTATGTCTAGAATTGAATTTCTTCCCACATGAGAAGCACAAGTCATCTTCCTCTCCTAAACCTCTTCATTGAATAGATATTTAACCCAATTTCAGTGTGGTTCTACTTCACTTTTCCTCTCTGTTTCATTTCCCATACCATCTAGAATAGATTTCACAAAAATTAGTGTTCCAACCTCTCCCTTATCTACTTAGAACACCACTCTATTGTACCATATCTAGTTTCATGATCCCTTACTCCCATGTCTCCCTTTCAGCTTTTCTAGACAAAATTAACAACCTAGACTTATTCTATGGCACATTTGTTAGAATGGTGTTCCCGATCTCTGGCCTCAACCCACCAATATACATATAGGTATACCATTTTTAGAGAATTCTGGAACACATAATATCATCTTTTAAAACTCATAAATATAATCATCTATAGGCCTAGTATGTTGCTAATTTTTAGAGAAAATATCTGGATCCTCTTATTTTGCATCACTATATCTATAGATAATCTCTTCATTGAACTGTATCCATGTGAGTTGCGATACTTTATAGGGGTGATCAAATATTGAGTCATCCCTTCCAAACTAATTTGTGCTAGAAGCACCTTTATTTACTCTCAGATATGATAAATTTATAAGTACATCTCATCTCTCACAATAAAAGATCCTTTCTAAAAAATTTAGGCATTTCAACTGGTTTGGAATGCTCGTGATACACTTCACTTGGTAGTGTATATCTCTTATTACAAGTTTCTGTATCATATAGTCATTATTCCTATGCCTGGACCTCTGATATGAAATTGCCTCCTCTTTCTATGTTTCACTTCCCTTTATCATATCCTCATATTTTTCATTCCACAAAACTCAAAACCAATTGAGACAAAGTCAATTTTGTCTCATGTAATTGGATCATTAAGCACTAAATAGAATTCTATGTACATTATTAACCTTCCACATAGTGTTGTTTTCCATCTCTCATCACTTACAATGAAGAATCAAGCCCATATAATATGTTCCAAATTAATTTTGGCATAAAACTACTTCACATACCAAGAATTGATCAATAACACTTTCCAAATAGTGTGTTCGCTTCAGTAGTTCGTCATGTGTCAGGGCCTCCTACTTCTAGTGCATCTTCTTTATCGGATTCTTCCCACTTCAGCTCTACTCCATAGTTATGTCTGCTAAACTCTCAATATTTTCTCAATGAGAGCACCAATTGAATGGTAATAGGAGTGAGATAGAGAATAACTATGGGATTCTATTGATTCTATCTATTACAACATGTAAGAATTATAGTATAATCGAATGTATGTTTGGAATGAGAAGAAATGAAAAAAGTATGAGAGAGGAAGGAGATATCCCATGGAGGCACTTCACCTAGGGATGATGGCCTAAACTACACACTCAACTATAGATAAAGACAATTCTATCAAATTTCCTCCTCCTAACTATTGTACCCTACCTTTATAGTAGCCCTAACCACTTCTCAACAACTTATTTAAGGAATTTACATCACCACCCCTGGAAATTAGTTAATATGACCACTATTCCCCCTAAACCTTCCCTCATACAGTATCCCATCAGCCTCCAGTATCCCCTCAGTCCTATCATTTCATTATTACATTAATTTGAAGATCAAACATTTTCAACTCTTCTACTACTATAGACCTATTTTAAAACTCTGAAGATATGGACTCTTATATCATCATATGATGATAATAATTGTGGAGGGTCCCTAATGGAATGTGATATTAGTATTTTTTATTTGGTACAGTCATCTCCTAGGATTTTATGAAGGAATGAAGAAAAAACTAGTGAAGAAATAGGTTACCTAATTATAATGAAAAAAAATAAAGAAGAATATGGTCAATATTTCTTGTATTCTTATTTAAGTAAATAATCATTTACAATTTTAAAAGAAATAAATTCAAATCTAAATAGTGATCCATACACTTAAACATATTATATGTGTTTTAAATTGAGAAAACCCTTAGGTTGAATAGATATCCATGCCATTAATCACTCACACCACTTTTCCATCACAACATATGACCAATAACCCCTCTCCCAAAATAAAAAATATTTTAAACCCTGCATTTAAATGTAATCAATAAATTATGAAATAAAACATCATAATTTTCCCCATAGTTGTTGGAGTTGGTGTCCTAGGACCAAGTTTTTGTACTATGATTTCATATATATTCATTTTATTAAATTTTAATAAAAATACTTATTATGTATTGTTCGTTGTTCTATATGAATCTAATATAATAATTTCTTAGAGTATATGTCACATTGATAAGGTCATAGCTATTCTCCACTATGATGAGAACCTTTATTTTCTATGATGATATTCTTAAATAATGTTTTGTGATTGGATAATGTGCTATGATAGGATACATAGTACATAGACTATCAGGTGTACATACTTTTAAGAATATAAGGATTCTTCCCATGAAGTTCATACATGGAAATATCTATGATGAGAAATTATGAGAAAAAAATCACTAGTATAAATTTAACATGTTTTGGTTTCACCGAATATTCCTATCTGTAAGCATGTGTGATGGTCCTTTGACTTTATGATTATTATTAATGCATATTAAAACTCATATAATTAGGTTTATTTTATAAACCATGATGATAACAGTTCATGGTGAAGTTGGATACATTGGGTGTGTCATGAATGACATATCATTAATGAATATGTCGAGGAAGGATTTTTCTCTTACATCATTATGGAAACTCATATCTCGACCCCTTTATTAGAATAGAACTAATGCATTAATTCCATGTTCATAGTTTAACGATGTGTTTATTTAATATATTCGAAAAAAGACATATAGATCATATAGGTTGGTGACATGGATGTGCATCCACCTTGATGAGATATTGTGATAAAGGGATTATATTACACAGTGAGTGTTCTTATGTGGTTTTCATCATTGCGACATTAATTTCTTTCTCTTGGGTTTTTTGACCCATTGGTAGACAGTAATATTAGACTTTAGGAAAGCCCGCCAAATGCCAATGAGAAAGAATACTAGAGGTTCACACACTATGTGATTTTTATGATCTTGATTAAATTCTATTTAAATTGAATTATTGGAATAAATATTATTTTCAAGACTGAGGAAAAAATTTATTCATGTTTTATTGATTGCTAATATTCATAAGGTAATAAAAAATCCTCCTATAAGAACTCTCACCTGTAAATATAAAAGGAAAAATCAATGCAAAAATATAAACAACTTCAGTTTCCATTATATGTGTATGCCCTAGTTAAACTCTTGGAAAACAACCTGAAAGACTTTGTTATTACATGAAAAAAAAATAATTTATAATCTATATTGTTTTAATAAATTTTGACATAGAAACATAATTTTATTTACATTAACATATCCATTAGAACATACCTTTCTTATGCATGGTGGTTTTCAACCCAAGGTATTTTCACCCTAATCTACCAAATTTAGCATCATGGTGACGTTTTTTAAGTAATTCATTTCTTCCTCATAATAAAACAAACAAAAAGTGATTTTAAAAAAAACATGAGAAAATACAATAAAAAATCAAGATAATATAAACTAACCATGTCTGTTCCTATTAATAAACAACGATGATAACTAGGATCATGCATAACCTAATATGTTTCTTTCTATTCACACCTTAGATGCTTTTATGATGCTAATTTAGAACTATTTAGATTATTGAGTTAGAATCACCAATTGAATTATCATTGCTTTCATTTTAAGTAGAGTGTTTATATGTGATAGTGTCAATTTCGGAAATCGTACACCAATAATTTAAACAGATGAATTATGCATTGATATGGTGGTTTTTTAAAATATTTACATAAAACTTTAATCAAAAAATTGTGTAAGTTTTGGGATTAGGGAAGTATCACTTAGTAAATAAAATATAATAGATGATAAACCATCAATATACTGGGATCTATGACTTGTGATGATTCTTCATCATCCTCCACACACACTTCTTCTTCCACTTATCCATTAAGGTGAAAAGTCGACATCAACAAATATTCCATAAAATTTTGTGTTGTTGTTTCTTATATATGAAAACACACATGGTTAATGTTATTTATTATAGTTTTATGTCGTGAAAACCTACATTGTGGTGTGAATTTCGAGTCAAATAATGATCCACAAAATCAAAACAATGTCTCATTAATTCCTCTTAGATGACCGTGGTGTGATCCTATAAATCATCTCAAATATTACACAACTTGTGGTATGATCCACTTTATTGTGTTGTGGATAATTTCATAGTCACGCTACATTTCATGATTTTTTTCCAAACTCACAATCCTCACTACACATATAACATGTTGTAATGTGACCATTCCTTTCTCTTAACTAGGTATCTCATGGTTATGGTGTCACATTCATGTTGTAACATGTTCCCATCAGTCATTACGATCTAGTATAGAACCAAAATATCATGTCATTCCATTGTTTCATGGATCCATACCACACACATTACATCACTGACTCTTTATTCTTGTGAAACTCACTCTATGATATGACAATTGAGGGGACTGGTTGGGATGAACATAACACTGATAGGGGTGAATAAATGTTGGTGACTTTGAAACCTTATTATTATTTTTATCCATTTTCATTTTTATCACCATTAGTGGTTATGGTGCATGGATATCAATTTCTATCATCTCACCTTAGTCTTCCCATGGAACACAATCAAACATACACACATAATGAGCACAAAAATTTATAAGGTTCCCATATCATTATGAGATGGCCATTACATGTCATGTTATGGTAAAACCCAAGGTCACAAACTTATAAAACTCTATGGGAGTTGAACTATTATAACATGGAAGTGTATATTTTTCATCCTATACACTTGTTTGGTGCATCCCACACTTAGGAAAATCTTATACCTTTAAAATGAATTGTATCAGTGATAATAATATATTCCGATACCAATTTATAATACTTCATGGTTGTTGATTTTTTCCTCTATCTTCTTCATCTTCCCTTAAATAGTATCATGTAACTTCTCATATTCTCCTATTTTGGTTCACAACTATATTGCATTGGATCTCTTCTTCTTTCCACTTATCTATGTAAAAATACCAGACTACACAACACCTTTTTCTTCAATGAACATCATATCTGACTCTACCACTTATTATTCCACTTATCTATTCTTATTTTCCCCTTCAGTGCATTAAAAACAACACTGGATCTTTTCTTTTCTCCATAGGCTTCAACACACATAAGTTTTTACAAGAATATAGTAATTTTGGATCACTTTTTTTCCTTGGCACACACATTTATTATCTCTTTGATAATATTGTTAAACCTTCAATGCTTCTTCTTCGATACACAGGTGTTTCTCAAGTGTTGTAAAATATCAATTCCCCAAACACCTTTTTTCGAAAACCTATAATATATATATATATATATATAATATTATTGGTTGTGGTATCAATTATCTCCTTATTTATTGTATCCCTCTTCTTGTGATTGTTGAGTTCTAAATAAAAACATGATTTGAGTTTCCATAATTTATGGAAATTTAAATCTTCATAAATTATTGAATAGTTCATTAAACTAGATCCATAATCCTCAATTTCTTTAAACCTCCACTGTAAAACTGTGTATATTTTGAATTAATCCATGTATGTATTAAGAGATGTTGGTAACAAACATGATTATTCTTTGAAATTGTTCCATCCTTCCATGATATTCACTTCATATTAAACACATCTAATTAAATTTATAATTATAAATGTTCATTCATGTAGTAGTTATTGATGTGGCTTCTTCATTCACGACACAAAGCTTGCATGTAACACCCAAGATTTTTATGAGAAATTTTTTGTTTTTATGTTATATACATCATCTAAGAAATCTTTCACTACACATAACACTAGCTTGGCTTGCTTTACACGGAATCACGACCTTCCTCGATAGCGTGCATTGTACGCAATATCGAGTTTCACTAAACAACGATATGCTATTAAAAAATTATAAACTAGCCATTATGAATAGTAATACCCACTTTTTCAAATTTTATTTTTCAAAATGGACTTCATTTTTGGATTCAGAATATCAAAATTAGCCTAGGGTGAAATTTTGGTATTTTTCTGAAAACTTTCAATTTTTGATGAATAGTGAAAACACTGGGTTACTATTTAAAAACAGAATTTTTTTTAAATAATTATTTCTTTTATTTAAATTTATTTTAGGTAAAAATTGATACATTATACCTATATAAGTTCAATGTAATTCATTGGAGTCGTTTTATAATAATTTTAGACATATAAAAATTTTATTAAATTTTTCACCGTCTTTTACCTACCTCCTAGGAGCTTTTTGAAAACTTACATAAAACTTAATTTTACCACTTCTGTGAGTGGAATTTCGAAAATCCGAGAGACATGGTTAATATCAAGGACTAAAATGTGGTTCAATGAGATGAAAATATTTTTGGTGAATAGTAACTTTTTACTTTTATTTACCACGGTTAAAAGTAAATATGGTAATTAAGGGTAAAAATGATATTTTTATTACCCAAAAACATGTACTAATTCTATTGGATAAGTGTAATTCGACCAAAAACAACCTTAGGAATAAAATCTGACCATTTAGGTCCACTTGGATTATATTAGGACATTTATTATTAATTTATTTAAAGAAGGGTTAAAATAGTTAAAATCAAAGTTTAATAACTAAATCATTTTTAATATAGGGTAATCCATAAGATAAATTATACTATAAATATTCATTAGAAATATAAAAAGATTTCATAAATAATTATATTTTATTTATAATTTTTAGACTTTAAATAATTTAATTTATTTATGACACAATGATGATGCAGTAATTACCTTATTAAGGAAATATTAACATAATTGATGTTATAAATTCCCAAATAAATGTAATTTTAGACTTTTAATGAATTCCACTAATTTTCTAGGTTAATATGAAATTTTAGTATTGATTTAATTAACATTGTTCGAACTAATCCTGCTGTTATAATTTTCACAAAAATCAATTACCAAATAGTGTCAAAATTGACATAAAATTGTTTTTAAAACAAATATTATATTATTAATTGTTATTTTATTCTTAAAAAACTAAGGTTTGGAAAAATGACTTAGATAAGGTTATATATATTAATAATAAACAACTTGTGGTTCTTTTGGATTGTTATAGTAAATTTATTAACCTTATAGTGTAAGAAAACAAGAAGACACGGTAAAAGTAAACTTATTTAACATAAAGTTAAATCTAAATGATAAGGTTAAAATACAAACCTAAACCTGTATAAATTATATTTTATGAGATTATTTAGACCCATACCCACCTTATCCTTGAAATAAATCCATTTGGAGCTATTAAAAACCGAATATGACTTTATAATAAAATAATATTTTTAGTTTTTTCAAAGGTGCCACTCTCCTCCCTTATAAAAGGGCACCTCCTACCTCTCTTCCTCACACCACTTTGAGCCTTCAAACTCAGACAACCCCTTCCAATTTCTCTTCTCCACTTCCCTAGAAACATCCTAGAGGTCTTGGTCTTCTTCAAAGACTATTTTTAGTGCCCTTAGAGGATGTTAAGAAGAGGCGCTTCAAAGAAGAGGTAATGTTTGTTACCGATTATTTCAACTTTATTTCTTCTTCTACTTATTCTTCTTTGGTTGTTTCATTATGAAGTAATAACACCAGTATCAATCATATAAATATATTTTATTATAAGTATGAAAAACCCCTATTTCACCATCTATCCATCCTACGGAAAACAAAATCACCGCACGTGCGTACGTATGGAATACCATCTCCACGCCGTGGTGTAATATTTTTTCCACCACCACCTTACATGGATGAGTATAATGGTGTAAATAATAACTATATATGATTATTTTAATGTGATATTGATTCTGAAATAGTATACATACACTTAAATACAATTTCACGACCATGGGAATGATATCATCGCTTGTGCGTACGTATGGCCTACCGTCTCCACGATGTGATGCGACTCGTTCTACATGATCTTCATTGCATAATGATTATATAAATGAATTGAATGAATAAATATGATATATATTGCACTAATACCATTCTGTAAATGAGGTATCTATAACCTAAAATAAGAATAATAATTTATTCGACAAAACACGCATAAGAACAAAAAGTAATAAACACCTGAATAACAAGTAACAATGAAATATTACTAATAAGAAGCTAAGAATATGACCACATATGATATCATAACAGTGATTAAGATTATGGAATAATTCATTAACATTATTTAAATCATTATACAATAGTTTCGGACACGTACGAAGCAAATCCGACCTAAGGTAAGGGAAAATCTCGCAATCTCATTTTTATCCGAGATTGTTTATACTTCAGAATTTACTGGAGAATATTTATCATCCACATCCATGTTTCCTCAATATTTAATATTATTTATATCCTCCTAAAATTTTTTAAATCCAATTTTACCCTTTGATGTGTTTTTAGTAAAAGATATGAAAGGAATCTTTTGTTGTTTTTCGTACGAGGTACATTTTGACTTTTCCGGCCAAAGTACGAAAAGAATGTTTTTTTAACTTATACGGCATGAATTAATTTTTTGAACATAATTTCCATGAAACATCCTTTACATGTTTTCAAGTTTATTTTTAATCAACTTATTTTAGTTTAAAATCATATGACATTTTAAGAAAGGAAAATGTTTTTGAAGTAGAAAATATTTCCTCAAGAATGGAGTTCAAGTGTTTTATCAAAATTATTTTCCATCTAAGATAATATAGGGTTATTTTTCTATCCCTATTTTTACATTTATTTTATTATTTTATGATGGAATTAATTTTATGGTGTCCTTTTATCTTATATGGATTATGTTATGATGGCATGATGTTTAAGAATCCCATTTTTATTACATGGGTTATGATATGATGTATGATTTATGATCTTGTGCCACACAAAATAATGGTATAATTATGAGATGGGTGGGACCTATATATCCCTCCAATGAATTGGGTAAATATTTATATCTCATGAGATATACATGACTAGAATGGCAGGTTAATCCGGTTCAGTGATACATGACTGAAACGAGGAGTGAACTCGGTTCAGAAATGGACATTGTCCGCTAAGATAGTCTTGGAAACGAGTCTTGACTACTAAGAAATGATTCTCTACAATTATGTGTGTATGACACAAAGTTTCATATTTTGTGTTATGATTATTGGGATTACATTTCACTACTATGATTTATCCCATGTTATTAAATTATGATCTCTTTTGCAGGTTAAGATTTCAAAAATGTTATGTTCTTATGAATATGATGTGATTGATATTTCTTTTGTTTACCCTTACTGAGCATTTGAGCTCACCCTTTTGTATGTTTTCTTTCCCCAGGTCAGGAATAAGGTTATTAAGAAGGATATTCCAAAAGGGACTCTAGATATCATGACATAAATAGGAGACAATGTAGATGCTTTATGAACCAGTTGTTTATGTTTCCCAGTTTCTAAAGACACTATACCTATACGGTCCTTTCATGGTTTTGTTATATGTTGTAATAATTATGCTTAAATTTTGAAGTAATAACAATGTATGTAAATTATGGGTCGTTATAGTTGGTATCAGAGGAAAGGTATAGTCAACCTTTGGAAACTAGGATGTGAAAGCCTTAGTAAGAACCCTACGGATAAGTCTAAGCATAGACCACAATCTTAGTGTTTTAGAAATGGACATGAACAACCTATGATAAGACCTTAAGTGTGAAATTTTATTCTTGAGTATGTGGTTTTCCTATTATAATTAGTGTTTCTCACACTATTCTTCTTAGTTTTAGTCAATGGTTGGAACCTGAAGGAACCATGTTAATGCGGAATGCGATGGGCAATGCAATGATTGTCCCCTGGGCAACCAAACGTTATGGGAGCTGGAATGAAAAATCTTGTATCCATGATCACACAACTTTCTAAAGATATGAATCATGAAATACTTAAAAACGAGCAAAGGAAGGAGCAACATTCCATTGAATCCTTCATGAGGCAGCATCCACCATCATTCAGTGGGTCTACTGATCCATTAGTGTCTTAACAGTGGATTAGTACCACTGAAAAGATATTTTTAGTTCTTCAATATTCTGAACATGATAAATTCATCTTATTAGTATATCGTTTGGAGGGTGAAGCTGATCAATGGTGGAATCTTATCAAGAATACGAGGCCAAGAGATGAAATTGATTCCATGGAATGGGACGAGTTCACGAACTTATTTTTCAATAAGTAATTCCCTCGTATTCTTCGAACAAATATGGAGAAGGAGTTTCTTGAACTAAAGAAAAAGGATGATGAATCTATTGGTACCTATGAAGCAAATTTTACAAGACTTGCAAGGTACGCTTCTGGTATTATTATCCAACCAAAGAGTAAGATCGATCGATTCTTTAGAGGCTTAAAACAAAGTCTTTGAAGGGCGTTATCCATAAGGGACTTTAATAGCTACGATGAAATCGTTTGATGTGATCTCAAGGTTGAGATGGAGATTGGAGTAACCCATCAGTCATATGCATTTGATAAGAAGAGGAAAATGGAATTCAAAGGGAAATATAAAGAGAACACTGAAAAGAAGATGAGTTTTCCCTTATGCTCAAAGTGTGGAAAGAAACATGGAGGGAGTTGTCTTAAAGGGACAATTAAATGTTTCAAATGTGGAAAAGAAGTTCATCGGGCATTTGAATTCCGCAATGATGGGAAGAAGATGTCTAGTGATGCGAACAAAGAAAAGGCTACACAGAGTGAAACTCATACACTTCAATGTTACAAGTGCAAGGAAATGGGGCATTATGCTAATCAATTCCCTAATCCAAGGGTTGTTGATGATGATAAACGTCAAAAAACTCTCAAGGCTAAATACAAAGTAAAGGCACATGCAATTTATATCAGCGATGTGGAGTAGGATAACGAAGTGGTGAAAGGTACACTTACCATCCACTCTAAAGTAGCAAATGTTTTATTTGATTCTGGATCCACCCACTCTTTTATTTCTAAATAATTTTCTAAGGTTATCTTCATATTACCTCAACAGTTAGATATTGAGTTAGTTGTGACAAACCCTAATGGCACAACAGTCGCATCAAAAGATTACAATTCTTCTCCGATTGAAGTTTGTGGGAAATTGCTTCCGGCAAATATTGTGATCTTTCCTATAGTGGAATTTGATGTGATTCTTGGCATGGATTGGCTCTCTTTATATGGATCTCATATCATTTTCCAAAGAAGGGAAGTCACATTTCATATTCCAGATCAATCTATGGTCGTCTATAGATGCAAGGATGAACATAACCTTCTAGTGGAAATTTCATCCATATTATGGGTCTTGATTCCACTAAATGACGGTTATTTGTCTCAAATGGTTGGTGAGAAACTCACAATTAAGAATATTCCCATTTTATGAGAGTTTGATGATGTCTTTCTGGAAGAATATTCGGGTCTTCCACCAAATCGTGAAGTTGAGTTTTCAATAGAACTCGTACCCGGTGCTTTGCCTATTTCAAAGACACCTTATAAAATGGCCCCAATTGAGTTGCAGGAATTGAAGAAGCAACTCCAAGAGAATCTTGATAAGGGATTCATATGCCCTAGTGCATCACCTTGGGAAGCACCTGTTCGTTTTGTTAAGAAGAAAGATATATTAATGAGACTCTGCATTGATTATCAAGAACTTAACAAGATCACTATCAAGAAAAAATATCCTCTCCCATGCATTGATGACTTATTTGAAAAACTACACGGAGCTCAATACTTTTCCAAGATTGTTCTTCGTTCAGGGTATCATCAATTAAGGGTCAAAAGGGAGGATATACCAAAGACAGCTTTCCGTACAAGGTATGGACACTATGAATTTTTATTGATGCCATTTGGTCTTACTAATTACCTTGATATCTTCATGGATCTAATGAATAGAGTCTTTAGAGACTATCTTGATCAGTTTGTGGTAGTCTTTATAGACGATATTATTGTTTTTTCAAAGATAAATGAAGAACATGAAGATCAGTTGAGAATTGTATTGAAGACCTTGAGAAAGGAGAAGCTTTATGAAAAATTTACCATTTGTGAATTTTGGCTTCAAAAAGTTGCATTTTTGGGTCACATAATCTCCAAAGAGGGGATATCTATGGATCCAGCAAAAACAGAGGTTATCAAAAGATGGTCAAGACCAAAAACAGTAACTGAGATCCGAAGTTTTCTAGGTTTGGCTGGATATTATCGACATTTTTTGATAGATTTTTCACGATTATCTAATCCACTCACCAGGTTGACTCGAAAAGGAGTTAAGTTCATGTGGATGGAAGAATGTGAAGAAAATTTCAAGGATTTGAAAAGAAGGTTATCCAGTGCACCTGTTATCACACTGCCTTGTAGTGGAGAAAGGTTTGGGATCTATATTGATGCATCCAAGAAGGTTCTGGGGTGTGTTCTCATGAAAAATGATATGGTGATAGCTTATGCCTCACGACTGTTGAAAATTCATGAGAAAAATTACCCAACTCATGATTTGGAGTTAGCTGTGGTAATCTTTTCATTAAAGATTTGGAGGAATTATCTTTATGGTGAAAGATGTGATATTTATACTGATCATAAAAGTTTAAAGTATATTTTCACACAAAAGGAGCTGAATATGTGTCAAAGAATATGGTTGGAGTTGATTAAGGATTATGACTGCTCAATTCCTTACCACCCTGGGAAAGCAAACAAGGTGTCAGATGCATTAAGTCGACAAGACCATGCTAGCTTATCCATGATGAGGATCACAAAATATCCCATATTTATGGATTTACAAAGGATGGATCTTGGAATTATAATGGAAGGGAAAAAATCTTATCTTTCTCAAATGAATGTTCAACCATCTATACATGTGATGATTAAAGAGGCACAGAAAGAAGATGTAGAGTTAAAAAAGAAGGCGAGAAATGTTCCAGAATTCAACCTTGATTGTGATGGGATAATAAACTTCAGGAATCGGGTTTGTGTTCCTCCCATCCCGGAATTAAAGGAGATGCTGGATGAGGCTCATAGTTATTCATTCTCTATTCATCCTGGAAGCACGAAGATGTATAGGGACCCGAAAGAGTACTTCGGATGGGATGGCATGAAAAGAGATATTGCTGAATATGTCTCTCGATGCTTGGTTTTTCAGCATGTTAAAGCTGAGAGACAGAAGTCTAAGGGGATGTTACAACCATTACCCATACCTGAATGGAAATGGGAAAACATCACTATGGACTTTGTCACTGTACTTCCTAAAATATTTAAATTCAATAATGCTATCTTGTTCATAGTTGGTCGTCTTACAAAGTCTGCACACTTCATTGCTATTAGAGAGGATTTCTCTCTCGATCATCTTTCCAAGATGTATATAAAGGAAGTGGTAAGATTGCATGGAGTACCACTTTCCATTATATCTGATCGGGATCTGAGGTTTACCTCAAAGTTTTGGCGAAGTCTTCAGCATACTCTAGATACAGAGTTGAGTTTCAGCACTGCTTATCATCCTCAGACAGACAGTCAGTCTAAGAGAACAATTCAAACTCTAGAAGATATGTTAAGAGCTTGCTCTATGGATTTCAAGGGTGGTTGGGATCAACACCTACCTTTTTTGGAATTTTCTTATTATAATAACTTTCACTCCAGCATTCAGATGGCTCCTTATGAATCTCTCTATGGAAAGAAATACCGAACTCCACCTTGCGGGGATGAATTTGGGGAAAGAAAGCTATGAGGACCTGATCTTGTTGATGAGATGGAAGAAAAGGTCTGATCTATTCAACAACACATAAGAGCAACTTAG
Source organism: Viscum album (assembly GCA_963277665.1). Taxonomy (NCBI): domain Eukaryota; kingdom Viridiplantae; phylum Streptophyta; class Magnoliopsida; order Santalales; family Viscaceae; genus Viscum; species Viscum album. The sequence goes on along the minus strand of OY728155.1, from coordinate 599,312,340 downwards.
TGTCGACAAAAAAGTTATTCCGATAACCGAAGAAAAGACCTAGAGTTTGAAGTGGGTGATAAAGTGTTCTTACGAATATCTCCTTAGAAGAGAGTAATGAGATTTGGAAAGAAGGGAAAGTTGAGCCATAGATATATTGGTCCTTTTGAAATACTGGATCGTGTTGGGAAGGTAGCTTACTGATTGGAACTTCCACCAAATCTCTCTCATGTTCACGATGTCTTCTATGTATCTCTCCTGAGAAAGTACATATCCGATCCTTCACATGTACTCAACTCAGAAGTTGTACCATTGGAGCAAGATCTTTCTTATAAAGAACAGCCGATAGAGATTCTGGATCGTAGCGAAATATTCTTACGGAACAAGACCACCCGCTTGGTGAAAGTTTTATGGAGGAACCTCCAATTATAATAAGCTACATGGGAGCTTGAGGATATGATGAGGGAGAGTAATCCTCATCTGTTTGTAAAAAAGTGACGAATTTTGAGGGTGAAATTCATTTTAAGGGGGGTAGAATGTAACACCAGAGATTTTTATGAGAAATGTTTTGTTTTTATGTTATATAAATCATCAAAGGAATCTTTCACTACACATAACAGTAGCTTGGATTTCTTTACACGCAATCGTGACCTTCCTCATTAGCTTGCATTGTACGCAATACCGAGTTTCACTAAACAACGATATGCTATTAAAATGTTATTAAAACTATCAGTTATGAATATTAATACCCACTTTTTGAAATTTTATTTTTCAAAATGGAATTAATTTTTGGATTTGGAATATAGAAATTATCCTAGGGTGAAATTTTGGTATTTTTCTGAAAACTTTCAATTTTTGATGAATAGTGAAAACACTGGGTTACTATTTAAAAACTGACTTTTTATTTAAATAATTATTTGTTTTATTTAAATTTATTTAAAGTCAAAATTGATACATAATACCTATATAAGTTTAATGTAATTCATTGGAGTCTCTTTATAATAATTTTAGACATATAATAATTTTATTGAAATTTTCACCGTCTTTTACCTACCTCCTAGGATCTTTTTGCAAACTTACATAAAACGTAATTTTACCACTTCTGTGAGTGGAATTTCAAAAATCCCAGAGTCATGGTTAATATCAAGGAATAAAATGTGGTTCAATGAGATGAAAATAATTTTTGGTGAATAGTAACTTTTACTTTTATTTACCACGGTTAAAAGTATATAGGGTAATTAAGGGTAAAAATGATATTATTATTACCCTAACACATGTAATAATTCTATTGTATAAGTGTAATTCGACCAAAAACAACCTTAGGAATAAAATATGACCATTTAGGTCCACTTGGATTAGATTAGGACATTTATTATTAATTTATTTAAAGAAGGGTTAAAATATTTAAAATCTAAGTTTAATAACTAAATCATTTTTAATATAGGGTTATACATAAGATAAATTAAACTATAAAAATTAATTAGAAATATAAAAATATTTCCTACATAATTTTATTTTTTTTATAATTTTTAGACTTTAAATAATTTAATTTATTTATGACACAATGATGTTGCTTTAATTACCCTATTAAGGAAATATTAACATAATTGATGTTATAAATGCCCAAATAAATGTAATTTTAGACTTTTTATGAATTCCTATAATTTTATAGGTTAATATGAAATTTTAGTATTTATTTAATTAACATTTTTTGAACTAATCATGCTGTTATGAGTTTCACAAAAATCAATTACCAAATAGTGTCAAAATTGACATAAAATAGCTTTTAAAACAAATATTATATAATTAATTGTTATTTTATTCTTAAAAATATAAGGTTAGGCCAAATGACTTATATAAGGTTATATATGTTATTAATAAACAACTTTGGGTTCTTTTGGCTTGTTATATTAAATTTATTAACTTTATAGTGTAAGAAAACAAGAAGACACAGTAAAAGTAAAATTATTTAACTTAAAGTTAAATCTAAATGATAAGGTTAAAATAGAAACATAAAATTGTCTAAATTCTATTGGAAGAGATTATTTCGACCCATCCCCACCTTATCTTTGAAATAAACTAATTTCGAGCTATTAAAAACTGAATATGACTTTATAATAAAATAATATTTTTAGTTTTTTCAAAGGTGCCCCTCTCCTCCCTTATAAAAGGGCACCTGCTCCCTCTCTTCCTCACACCACATTGAGCCTTAAATATCAGCCAAAACCTACCAATTTCTCTTCTCCACTTCCCTATAAACATCCTAGAGGTCCTGGTCTTCTTCAAAGACCATCTTTAGTGCCCTAAGAGTAGGTTAAGAAGAGGCGCTTCAAAGAAGAGGTAATGTCCGTTACCGATTCTTTCAACTTTATTTCTTCTTCTACTTCTTCTTCTTTAGTTTTTTCATTATGAAGTAATAACATCAGTATCACTCATATACTGATATGTTATTATAATTATGAAAAAACCCTATTTCACCATCTATCCATCCTACGGAAAATGAAATCACCGCGCGTGCGTACGTATGGAATATCGTCTCCACGTCGTGGTGTAATCTATTTTCCACCACCACCCTACTTGGATGGGTATAATGGTGTAAAGAATAACTATATGTTATTATTGTAAAGTTATATTGATTCTGAAATAGTATACATACACTTCAATACAATTCCACGATCATGGGAACGATATCATCGCTCGTGTGTACGTATGGCCTACCGTCTCCATGATGTGATTCGACTCGTTCTACATGATCTTAATTGCATAATGATTATATAAATGAATTTAATGAATAAATATGATATATATTACACTAATACCATTCTGGAAATGAGTTATCTATAACCTAAAAGAAGAACAATAATTTATTTGACAAAACACGCATAAGAACAAAAAGCAATAAACACCTGAATAACAAGTAACAATGAAATATTACTAATAAGAAGATAAGAATATGACCACATATGATATCATAACAATTATTAATATTCTAGAATAAGTCAATACCATTATTTAAATAATTATACAGGAGGTTCAGACACGTATGAAGAAAATCCGACCTAAGGTAAGGGAAAATCTCACAATCTCATTTTTATCCGAGATTGTTTATACTTTAGAATTTACTGGGTAATATTTATCATCCACATCCATGTTTCCTCAATATTTAATACTATTTATATTCTCCTAAAAATTTTTAAATCCAATTTTACCCTTCGGTGAGTTTTTAGTAATGTTTATGAAAGGAATCTTTTGTCGTTTTTTGTACGAGGTACTTTTTGACTTTTCCGGCCAAAGTATGAGAGGAATGTTTTTTTAACTTATACGGCATGAATGGATTTTTAGAAAATTATTTACATGAATATTTCTTTAAAAGTTTTCAAGTTTATTTTTAATCAACTTCGTTTAGTTTAAAATCATATGACATTTTAAGAAAGTAAAATGTTTTTGAAGTAGAAAAGGATATTTTCCTCAAGAATAGAGTTCAAGTGTTTTATCAAAATTATTTTCCATCTAAGATAATATAGGGATCTGTTGCTATCCCTATTTTTACATTGATTTTATTATGTTATGATGGAATTAATTTTATGATGTCCTTTTATCTTATATGGATTATGTTATGATGTCATGATGTTTAAGAATCTCATTTTTATTACATGGGTTATGCTATGATGTATGATTTATGATCTTGTGGCACACATAATAATGGTATTATTATGAGATGGGTGGGACCTATATCTCCCTCCAATGCGTTGGGTAAAGATTTATATCTCATGATATAGACATGGCTGGAACGACAGGTTAATCTGGTTCAGTGATACAAGACTGAAACGAGGAGTGAACTCGGTTCAGAAATGGAATTTGTCCGCTAAGATAGTCTTGGCAGTGAGTCTTGACTACTAAGAAATGATTCTCTATGATTATGTGTGTATTCCACAAAGTTTCATGTTTTATGTTATGATTATTGGGATTACATTTCACTACTATGATTTATCCAATGTTATGAAATTATGATCTCTTTTGCAGGTTATGATTTCCAAAATGTTATGTTCTTATGAATATGATGTGATTGATATTTCTTTTGTTTACCCTTACTGAGCATTTGATCTCACCCTTTTGTATGTTTTCTTTCCCTAGGTCAGGAATAAGGTTATTAAGTAGGATATGCCAAAAGGGACAATAGATATGATGAAATAAATGGGTGACAATGTAGATTCTTTATGAACCAGTTGTTTATGTTTCCTAGTTTCTAAAGACACTATACCTATACGGTACTTTCATGATTTCGTTATATGTTGTAATAAGTGTGCTTCAATTTTGAAGCAATAACAATATATGTAAGGTATGTGTCGTTATAGTTGGTATCAGAGGAAAGGTATAGTCAACCTTGGGAAACTAGGATGTGAAAGCCTTAGTGATAACCCTAAGGATAACTCTAAGCATAGAACACAATCATAGTGTTTTAGAAATGGAAATGAAAAACCTATGATAAGACCTTAAGTGTGAAATTTTATTCTTGAATATGTGGTTTTCCTATTATAATTAGTGTTGCTCACACTATTCTTCTTGGTTTTAGTCAATGGCTGGAACCCGAAGGAACTGTGTTAATGCGGAATGCGACGGGCAATGCAATGATTGTCCCCCTAAGAAACCAAACATTATGGGAGCTGGAATGAAAAATCTTGTATCCATGCTCACACAACTTTCTCAAGATATGAATCATGCAGGACTTCCAAACGAGAAAAGGAAGGAGCAACATTCCATTGAATCCTTCACGAGGCAGCGTCTACCCTCATTCAGTGGGTCTACTGATCTATTAGTGGCTGAACAGTGGATCAGTACCACTGTAAAGATATTTTTAGTTCTTCAATATTCTGAACATGATAAATTCATCTTAACAGTATATCATTTGGAGGGTGAAGCTGATCAATGGTGGAATCATATCAAGAATACGAGGCCAAGAGATGAAATTGAGTCCATGGAATGGGATGAGTTCAAGAACTTATTTTTCAATAAGTACTTCCCTCATATTCTTTGAAAAAGATAAAGAAGGAGTTTCTTGAACTAAAGCAAAAGGATGATGAATCTGTTGGTACCTACGAAGCAAATTTTACAAGACTTGCAAGGTATGATTCTGGTATTATTATCCAAACTGAGAGTAAGATCGATCGATTCTTTAGTGGCTTAAAACTAAGTCTTTGAAGGGCGTTAGCCATAAGGGCTTCAATAGCTATGAGGAAATCTTTCGATGTGCTCTCAAGGTTGAGATGGAGATTGGAGTAACCCATCAGTCATATGCTTTTGATAAGAAGAGGAAAATGGAATTCAAAGGGAAATATAAAGAGCAAAATGAAAAGAAGATGAGTTTTCCCTTATGCTCAAAGTTTGGAAAGAAACATGGAGGGAGTTGTCTTAAAGGGACAAGTAAATGTTTCAAATGTGGAAAATAAGGTCATCAGGAATTTGAATGTCGCAATAATGGTAAGAAGATGTCTAGTGATGCGAACAAAGAAAATGTTACACAGAGTGCACCTCCTACACTTCAATGTTACAAGTGCAAGTAAATGGGGCATTATTCTAGCCAATGCCTTAATCCAAGGGTTGTTGATGATGATCAATGTCAAGAAACTCTTAAGGCTAAAGGCAATGGAAAGTCACATGCAATTTCTATCAGCGATGTGGAGTATGATAATGAAGTGGGGAAAGGTACACTTACCATCCACTCTAAAGTAGAAAATGTTTTATTTGATTATGGATCCACCCGCTCTTTTATTTCTGAAGAATTTTCTAAGGGTATCACCATATTACCTCAACAGTTAGATATTGAGTTAGCTTTGACAACCCCTAATGGCACAACAGTCACATCAAAACTTTACAATTCTTCTCCGATTCAAGTTTGTGCGATAGTGCTTCCTGCAAATATTGTGATCCTTCCTATAGTGGAATTTGATGTGATTATTGGTAGGGATTGGCTTTCTTTATATGGAGCTCATATCAATTTCCAAATAAGGGAAGTCACATTTCATATTCCATATCAATCTATGATCGTCTATCGATGCAAGGAAGAACATAACCTTCCAGTAGAAATTTATTCCATCTTATGGGTCTTGATTCCACTACATGAAGGTCATTTGTCTCAAATGGTTGGTGAGAAACTCACGATTAAGAATATTCCCATTGTACGAGATTTTGATGATGTCTTTCCAGAGGAATTTTTGGGTCTTCCACCAAATCGTGAAGTTGAGTTTTTAATAGAACTCGTACCAGGTGCTTTGCCTATTTCAAAGACACCTTATAGAATGTCCCCAATTGAGTTGTAGGAATTGAAGAAGAAACTCCAAGATAATCTTGATAAGGGATTCATACGCCCTAGTGCGTCACCTTGGGGAGCACCTATTTTGTTTGTTAAGAAGAAATATGGATCAATGAGACTCTGCATTGATTATCGGGAACTTAACAAGATCACTATCAAGAACAAATATCATCTCCCACGCATTGATGACTTATTTGACCAACTACGCGGAGTTCAATACTTTTCAAAGATTGATCTCCATTTAGGGTATCATCAATTAAGAGTCAAAAGGGAGGATATACCAAAGACAGCTTTCCGTACAAGGTATGGACACTAGGAATTTATAGTGATGCCATTTGGTCTTACTAATTCCCCTACCATCTTTATGGATCTAATGAATAGAGTCTTTAAAGACTATCTTGATCAGTTTGTGTTAGTCTTTATAGACGATATTCTTGTCTCTTCAAAGAGCAAGGAATAACATGAAGATCACTTGAGAATTTTATTGAAGACCCTGATAAAGGAGACGCTTTATGCCAAATTTACCAAGTGTGAATTTTGGCTTCAAAAAGTTACATTTTTGGGTCACATAATCTCAAAAGAGGGGATATCTGTGGATCCAGCAAAAACAGAGGTTATCGAAAGATGGTCAAGACCAACAACAGTAATTGAGATCTGAAGTTTTCTCGGTTTGGCTGGATATTATCGAAGTTTTGTGAAAGATTTTTCATGATTATCGAATCCACTCACCTGGTTGACTCGAAAAGGAGTTAAGTTCGTGTGGACGGAGGAATGTGAAGATAATTTCAAGGAGTTGAAAATAAGGCTATCCAGTGCACCTGTGCTCACACTGCCTTGTAGTGGGGAAAAGGTTTGTGATCTACAGTGATGCATCCAAGAAGGGGTTGGGGTGTGTTCTCATGAAAAATGATATGTTGGTAGCTTATGCCTCATGACAGTTGAAAATTCATGAGGAAAATTACCCAACTCATGATTTGGAGTTTGCTGCGGTAATCTTTGAATTAAAGATTTGGAGGCATTATCTTTTTGGTGAAAGGTGTGATATTTATACTGATCATAAAAGTTTAAAGTATATTTTCACACAAAAGTAGCTGAATATGCATCAAAGATTATGGTTGGAGTTGATTAAGGATTATGACTGCTCAATTCATTACCACCCTGGGAAAGCAAAGAAGGTGGCAGACACATTAAGTTGACAAGACCATGCTATCTTATCCATTATGAGGATCACAAAAGATCCAATATTTATGGATTTACAAAGGATGGATCTGGGAATTATAATGGAAGGGGAAAAATATTATCTTTCAAAAATGAATGCTCAACCATCTATACATGTGAAGATTAAAGAGGCACAGAAAGAAGATGTAGAGTTACAAAAGAAGGTGAGAAATGTTCCTGAATTCAACCTTGATTGTGATGGGATAATAATGTTCAGGAATTGGGTTTGTGTTCCTCCCATCCCAGAATTAAAGAAGGAGTTGTTAGATGAGTCTCATAGTTCTTCATTCACTATTAATCCTGGAAGCATGAAGATGTATAGAGACTTGAAAGAGTACTTCTGGTGGGATGGCATGAAAAGAGATGTTGCTAAATATGTCTCTCGATGCTTGGTTTGTCAGCAAGTTAAAGTTGAGAGATAGAATTATAAGGGGATGTTACAACCATAACCCATACCTGAATGGAAATGAGAAAACATCACTATGGACTTTGTCATTGGACTTACTAAAACATTCAAAGACAATAATGCTATCTGGGTCATAGTTGATCGTCTTACAAAGTCTGTACACTTCATTTTTTTAGAGAGGATTTCACCCTGGATCAGCTTGCCAGGATATATGTAAAGGAAGCGGTAAGATTTCATGGAGTACCACTTTCTATTATATCTGATCGGGATCCAAGGTTTACCTCAATGTTCTGGAGAAGTCTTCAGCATACTCTGGATACAGAGTTGAGTTTCAGCACTATTTATCATCCTCAGACAGATGGTCAGTCTGAGAGAACAATTCAAACCCTAGAAGATATGTTAAGAGCTTGCTCTATGGATTTCAAAGGTGGTTGGGATCAACACCTACCTTTGGTGTAATTTTCTTATAATAATAGCTTTCACTCCAGTATTCAGATGGATCCTTAGGAAGCTCTCTATGGAAATAAATTCTGAACTCTAACATGTGGGGATGAAGTTGGGGAAAGAAAGCTATTAGGACCTGATCTTGTTGATGAGATGGAAGAAAAGGTCCGATCTATCCAACAACACATAAGAGCAGCTCAGAGTCGACAAAAAAGTTATGCCGATAACCAAAGAAAAGACCTAGAGTTTGAAGTGGGTGATAAAGTGTTCTTACGAATATCTCCTTGGAAGAGAGTAATGAGATTTGGAAAGAAGGGAAAGTTGAGCCCTAGATATATCGGTCCATTCAAAATACTGGATCGTGTTGGGAAGGTAGATTACTAATTGGTGCTTCCACCGAATCTCTCTCAAGTTCACGATGTGTTCAATTTATCTCTCCTGAGAAAGTACATATCTGATCCTTCACATGTACTCAGCTCAGAAGTTGTACCGCTGGAGCAAGATCTTTCTTATGTAGAATAGCCGATAGAGATTTTAGATCATAGTGAAAAAGTCCTATGGAACAAGACCACTCTCTTGGTGAAAGTTTTATGGAGGAACCACCAATTAGAAGAAGCTGCATGGGAGCTTGAGGATATGATGAGGGAGAGGTATCCTCATCTTTTTGTAACAAAGTGACGAATTTTGAGGGAGAAATTCATTTTAAGGGGGGTAGAATGTAACACCTGATATTTTTATGAGAAATGTTTTGTTTTTATGTTATATACATCATCAAATGAATCTTTCACTACACACAACACTATCTTGGCTTGCTTTTCATTCAATCGTGACCTTCCTCGATTGCTTGTATTGTACGCAATACCAAATTTCACTAAACAATGATATGCTATTGAAATATCATTAAAAGTAGTCGTTATGAATAGTAATACCCACTTTTTTAAATTTTAATTTTTAAAATGGACTTCATTTTTGGATTCGGAATATCAAAATTATCCTAGGGTGAAATTTTGGTATTTTTCAGAAAACTTTCAATTTTTGATGAATAGTGAAAACACTAGGTTACTATTTAAAAACTGACTTTTTATTTATTTAATTATTTATTTTATTTAAATTTATTTTAGGTCAAAATTGATACCTAATACCTATATAAGTTCAATGTAATTCATTGGATTCATTTTATAATAATTTTAGACATATAAAAATTTTTATTTAATTTTTCACCGTCTTTTACCTACCTCCTAGAAGTTTTTTGCAAACTTACATAAAACATAATTTTACCGCTTTTGTGAGTGGAATTTCAAAAATATATGAGACACGGTTAATATCAAGGACTAAAATTTGGTTCAATGAGATGAAAATAATTTTTGGTGAATAGTAACTTTTTACTTTTATTTACCACGGTTAAAAGTAAATAGGGTAATTAAGGGTAAAAATGATATTATTATTACCCTAAAACATGTACTAATTCTATTGGATAAGTTTAATTCGACCCAAAACAACCTTAGGAATAACATATTACCATTTAGGTCCACTTGGATTAGATTAGGACATTTATTATTAATTTATTTAAAGAAGGGTTAAAATAGTTAAAATCAAAGTTTAATAACTAAATAATTTTTAATGTAGGGTTATAAATAAGATAAATTTGACTATAAATATTCATTAGAAAGATAAAAATATTTCATACATAATGGTATTTTATTTATAATTTTTAGACTTTATATAATCTAATGTATTTATGACACAATGATGATGCATTAATTACCTTATTAAGGAAATATTAACATAATTGATGTTATAAATACCCAAATAAATGTAATTTTAGACTTTTATGAATTCCACTAATTTTATAGGGTTAATAAGACATGTTATTATTAATTAAATTATCAGTTTTAGAACTAATCATGCTGTTATGATTTTCACAAAAATCAATTACCAAATAGTGTCAAAATTGATATAAAATAGTTTTTAAAAAAACTATTATATTATTAATTGTTATTTTATTCTTACAAATATAAGGTTCGGCCAAATGACTTATATAAGGTTATATATATTAATAATAAACAACATGGGGTTCTTTTGTCTTCTTATAGTAAATTTATTAACCTTATAGTGTAAGATAATTAGAAGACACGGTAAAAGTAAAATTATTTAACTTAAAGTTAAATCTAAATGATAAGGTTAAAATAGAAACCTAAACTTGTCCAAATTCTATTGGATGAGAGGATTTCGACCCATCCCCACCTTAGCTTCTAAATAAATCAATTTTGAGCTATTAAAAACCGAATATGACTTTATAATAAAATAATATTTTTAGTTTTTCTAAAGGTGCCCCTCTCCTCCCTTATAAAAGGGAACCTCCTCTCTCTCTTCCTCACACCACTTTGAGCCTTCAAGATTGTCCAAACCCTACCAATATATCTTCTCCACTTACCTAGAAACATCCTAGAGGTCCTGGTCTTCTTCAAAGACCATCATTAGTACCCTAAGAGGAGGTTAAGAAGAGGCGCTTCAAACTTATATGGCATAAATGGATTTTTAGAACATTATTTCCATGAAGCTTTCTTTACACGTTTTCAAGTTTATTTTTAATCAACATCTTTCATTTTAAAATCATATGACATTTTAAGAAAAGAAAATGTTTTTGACTTAGAAAGGATATTTTCTTCAAGAATGGAGTTCAAGTGTTTTATCAAAATTATTTTCCATCTAAGATGATATAGGGTTCTGTTTCTATCCATATTTTTACATTGATTTGACTATGTTATGATGGAATTAATTTTATGGTGTCCTTTTATCTTATATGGATTATGTTATGATGGCATGATGTTTAAGAATCCCATTTTTATTACATGGGTTTTGCTATGATGTATGATTTATGATCTTGTGGCACACATAATAATGGTAGAATTATGAGATGGGTGGGACCTATATGTCCCACCAATGCATTAGGTAAAGATTTATATCTCATGAGATAGACGTGGCTGGAATGAAAGGTTAATCTGGTTCAGTGATACAGGACTGAAACGAGGAGTGAACTCGGTTCAGAAATGGACTTTGTCTTCTAAGATAGTCTTGGAAATGAGTCTTGACTACTAAGAAATGATTCTATATGATTATGTGTGTATGCCACAAAGTTTCATGTTTTATGTTATGATTATTGGGATTACATTTCACTAATATGATTTATCCCATGTTATGAAATTATGATCTCTTTGCAGGTTAAGATTTCCAAAATGTTATATTCTTATGAATATGATGTGATTGATATTTCTTTTGTTTAACCTTAATGAGCATTTGAGCTCACCCTTTTGTATGTTTTCTTTCCCTAGGTTAGGAAGATAGTTATTAAGTAGGATATTCCAAAAGGGACTCTAGATATGATGAAATAAATGGGAGACAATGTAGATGCTTTATGAACCAGTTGTTTATGTTTCCCAGTTTCTAAAGACACTATACATATACGTTCCTTTCATGGTTTTGTTATATGTTGTAATAAGTATGCTTCAATTTTGAAGTAATAACAATGTATGTAAAGTATGGGTCGTTATATTGAAAATCCTTATTCCTTCATTAATCATGATATTTTTATTCATTAAACCTTAAAAATAATTTCATCCATGATGTATGCATGTTTCAATTATTTATTTTAAATAAATACATGCATGTGACTGCTTTAATATTAGATTCCATCCTGACATAAAATCATATAATTCAAATAACTTAAGAAACCCATAATTACATGATTTATAACAAGGGTTTCACATCCTTACATTTCAAGGATCTTTTCGTTCAGAGTTTTTGAGAATTAGGAAAAACTCTTACATATCAAACTATTATAAAACATAGTGGAAACTTCCACTTAATGTCCATTTTTTGGAAAAAAATAGGATTCTCAAATTTAAACTCCCATTTCATTTAGAAAAATTTATATTCTTTTAATACATATCCACATAGTTGAAGGATAAACATTTTTATAACTCCTAACCATCCTTAAGCCATCTTATAAAAATTTTAAAACATGATAGGAGCTCAAAAATATTAGTAAGATATATAAAAATAAAATAAAACCATTATTCCATTGAAAAACATGAAAAATGCAACTTTTCCTTTTTCTTATAATGATCTTTGTGCTCAAAATAACCACCTACTTTTGAAAAAACAAAATTTCCCAATGTGTTTTATAAAATGGTTCATAAATAATCATGTAAGAAAAATCATAATTCATGAGTTTTTATTTTAAAAACATGAAAAATGTCCCTTTCAAACTAACATTTCACTCATAAAAGTTCATCAAATTTCCTTTAAATCATAAAATCATTTTATTACCTTGTGAAATTAAAAGATCTCTATAAAAATTAATCAATGAAATAAATAAGAAATATATCCATTTAAAATGTAAATAAACACCTAGATAAAAATAACTAATTTCATAATAATGGAATTCATAATGTTATAAATCATAATATTACCTTCAAGGCATTGTTCCAAGACTCCATACATAAATAGGCAAGGTATACACCAAATATGAAAACTAATTTGTCTCATGAGACCCACTGATGTAGTAAGAAGCTATAATGGGTCCCACCCATCACCTACCAAGTCCAATGCATTTAATATATGAAATAAATAAATAAAAATGAAATACATAATCAACATAAAAATTCATATTGAAAACTAGTATACAAAATGTTAATATTTTCCACAATCAATAAATATAAAACAAAATATCATAAGTCATCTCAGGAAATAAGGTGGGTGGTATAATTTTATTATATCCCCAATAAAACATAAGAATCATCAAATAATGTTAAAAAATATAAATATACCTTCAAAAGAACATATGAACCATTCTTTGAAAACATGTGAAAAATATCCATTTCTTTTGATAACATTTAAAATAAAAAATTATAAGATATTGAGAAAATTAATTTCTTTGAAAATTACCATGGAAAAATATAAAGGATTATTCAATAAAAATAATAGTTATGATGGTGGGAAAATCCTTTTATTTTTTTAACATTAAAACAAATATATATTTTACACTTTTTATAAAAATTAAAAATTGTCTTATTCAAAAAACAATAATAGTATTCTTGTTAAACCTTTATAAAGAAAGTAAAATATAGTTGAAAATTAATTTAAATAATCATTTAAGAATGGTAAAAAAATTATTAAAAAATTATAGAGAACATGTATATGGTGGAAAACTAATTTGAAATTAAAACTCTAAAACAAGTTTATAAAGGAAAATCTCTTACCTCGAGTCCTGGGTTGTTTCGTATGTTCTATAACTCCTATTATTTGAAAACCGACCTTTGTATTACACATTAATCATTCTATGTTAGTCTTTAGGTAATTCTATAACATTTAGTTCATTAGGAGGAAGGTTGGGAAGGAATTTGGGTAGATCTTGGTACTGATAAATGGATATATATGTGTGGGTAAGAGAGGAAAACAGGTTCTCTTTTATAACTGAGGTATGTAACAATCTTGTAAATATATGAAATACTAATATATAATATGTGTTTAACTCATGTATAACGGAACCAAAAGTTCCATAAATTTAAGGATAATGAGGATAATTGTGAAATAAATTAAACCAATAAAATTTAGACAATTTAAAGTGAAATTTTGAACCATATCCCTTAGTTTAATACCCTCTTTAACCCTTTCAACCATAATTATGACAAAAAATTTCTCAATCTCTAAAGTTCATGAAGTAATTTTAAAAATACCAAGTGGAAAAAAATATGTACCATTAATGAAATTCTAAACAATTTCCCATAATGATATTTCTCAACTTTACCCAATGGGGCTCGATCCACAACTACCCCAAGCCCACCTCCATAGGCCAACGACTGGAAACAAAGCATCAAAAGGAATATCTGAAATTAGGAGGTCTTTACCTTATGTAACTATACGCACACACCCGACTATCTCAAACCAAAAGTACTGAGGTATAAGAATAAAAATATGAAATATCTAGAATGTAAACCAAACATGAAAAATCTCTAGGGTGTACAAGAGTACGATAGTGAAAACTGAAATGTAAAGGGAAAAAATACACGTCCAACCAGAAAGATGTCTCAACCTAAAAAAATTGGAAAGTAAAAGAGTCAAGGGAGACCAGATTATTATCTCCAATCTATGACCATCATACGTGATCCAATGCGGTGAGTATCCCTAAGTTCTTCTATAGTCACGGTTGACATTTCCATCATCTTCATAAGACATGACATGTGTGGGATAGTCCCATACAAGGGTGAGTATATAAATACCCAATATGATTCTCTGAAAGCTAAAGGAGGAGTGGTAATATACATAATAGGAATAAATAGATAGTAAAAAGATCAACCCAAAGCAAGAGAGTAATCACAAACACACACACAAAGAGAGAGAGATGTGTGTGTGTGTGTGTGTCCAAGCCAAGGAAACCCAAATGAGAGATAAATGGATCTCCATCTCATAGACCAACCCAAGAAAAGAGTCGACATCAGTTCCAAAAGTCCATCAACTCTACCTAGAATCTCACACGTTTATCCAAATAAATCATATGGAGTACCTGCACCTTGGTGTGACTAGGGATTATCATCTCTATAGATAAAGGACCAATGCCTTGCTTCTATAGGGGAGTACCATCTCTATCGTCATAATGAGTTTGGATGAATTGTTCCCTAGTATGAAAGGGAGGTATTGTATCCATGATAAGAAGTATAGAGGACTCGCATGCTGATATGATAGTGGTGTACCATCTCCATGAATAGAGTACCTGCATTTTGTTATGGTAGTGGAGTACTATCTTTATATGTATACAATAAGTATGGAGAACCTATGTCTTGGTATGACAGGGGAGTACCATCTCCATGCATAGTGGACTCACATGTTGTTACAACAATGAAGTACTATCTCTATATCTATAAAAAAAATATGTATGTCTCTCTTGCTGGTACAAAATGGGAGTATCGTCTCCAGGAATAGAGTACCCATGATCTAGTTCCACAGGTGAGTAACCCCTCTATATGGACTTTAATGATCCCATCTGATCACTTCCTTCATCTAGTTTCACCTAAAAAATCATCACACTCGGAACATCTCACATCATATCTAGAAAAACACAATGGAGGTCACCTTCACATTCTACATGTAAAAGAACCCAATATGGGCTTCTCATGGGCTAAAATATGATTCTAAATGAAGGAGATATGATAGATTAAAATTTAATAAAAAGAAACCAAGGGGTACACAACGCGTGAGGGGACCCACATGACATATGGTCTCGCTCCATCCCTTGGATGTGCCCCTCGAGGTACATGTCCTATCAAACCATTTAACCATACATGGAATTTAATGGTTCTACACATAATTTCAAAGACACTTTATGTCCATCCCATGTTCTCTAGTCATGTTAGTGTACTTTGGTACATGACATGTATGGTTATTACAATGCCCGTGTACTCTAAGGGTACATTCTAGGTCACCGACACAAGGTCACATGGTGTGTGGGTGATAAAAAAAAATTATTGAATATTTTATTTATAATAAATAAAATAATTACCTCACATTTTGTTAAATATGTTTATATATATAATATTTGGGATTAGATCATTCATTTGAAAATTTGACTAAAATTCCAGTTTTACAATTTAAAATTTACTGTAGTATTTCTGACATAAATATTTTTATGAGAATTATTTAAACATAAAATTTTTAACTATGTTTCTGACTTAATGAGGTAAAACTCTAATTTAGGACATATTATCTAAATCATGAATTTGATTGGAGTGAATGGGCCATTAAGTCAAAGTTGGGCTGGACACGCCAGATTGGACATTACTTCAGTGTTTGGGCTATAACTTCTTCAACTATGCTTGGAATAGGTATAAATTTTGGGAGAAGCTCGAGGACCCATTTTTCACAAATAATCCTAATGGAAAGACTATTTGTTCACATGTTTTGGTGGTCAAACAGGTGATGAAAATTGGATTAAATTATTTGGATTAATTTCCATATTCACACTTGAAACCTCTTAAAACCTAGCCTCACCTTCACTCTATAAATTTGTATTTTTTATTTGGAGGGTTTTTAACTTTCATTAGGATATTTGGATAACAAGATAAGTGGTTTCATACCCATTCAATTCACAATTGGTGGAAGAAATCTACTAATCTAGGATCTCCTCCAAAATTCTCTTATCTTCAATGTGTATGTTATAATATTGTTTCTCTTTCAATAAAATCTAAGTTTCTCTTCCATTTTTTCTATTATTTTAAATTTTTTCTCATTTAATTCAATTATTGGATCTTGAACTAAAGATTTGGTACAATATTGGGTGTTTCTCTTTCAATTCATTGCTTATGAAAAACGTCTCCATGATGAAAACTCCTCGCATTGAAGAGTAGCTTTCTTAGTAATCAATCTACTTCTTACCTTTTTCATTTATTTATTTTGAATCAATGAGATACTTTAATTAAAATAATATGATCCATGAAATAATTTTTTAAATTATAAGAAACTAAGAAATCAATTGAAAAATAAACAAAAAAACATGTGAGGTCAACATTTGTGTAAATTGTTAGAGCACAAAATTATTCAATAAAACAAAATCACACAGGATAAATTTTTAGAGTTAAAATATAATCCCTAAATAAAAATAATCCTTATTTAAAAATGGAATTATAATATAATTTACCACTAACTATAATCAATCCTTATAATGACAATCAAAGAAGGGTGTTTCGATTGCATGTTCTGAAGCTAGCATAGGGTTGAACTCTTTTCATCTTTATGGTAAAGTTAATTATAATAGAGTTTAGGGGTTAAAAAATTATGGAATAATAATTAATTTATTGTTAATTTAATTTATAATGATTAATAATTAAGTTAATAGGTAGAGATAGATCGATTATTCCTTCTAAAAATTCTTTCTAAAAAATATATTCTCATTGTATCTTATTAATCGAATATCATATCAAAAAAATATATTCTTCTATAATAATTATTCTTCTTATTTTAGAAACATTGAACAACCCCCCCCCCCTCCCCCATCCCCCATAATTATAATTTTATTAGTTTATTTTATTTTATTTTCAAAATACATTTATTATGTTGCTTTAAATTACTTCCTCCTTTGAGAGATGACCTTGTTCCGACACTCTGTTGTAGATAAATAACCTAAAATAGAACATCATTTGAGAGCACCCAAGATAGTTAATTTTAAATTGGTGTCATGTCTGGGGAGGAAATTATTTTATTCATCTAATTAAATGTGTTTTTTATTTTTTATTTTATTTTATTTTTCTCTTATTTCTTCCTTATTTATCCAAACTGAATTTTTCTTCTTGTTTTGTTTTCTTCTTCTTCTTATTTTTTGGACCATAAAATCAAACATCTTATTTTTATTTTATTATTCTCCCCTTTTATTATTTTCATTTTTATTTGATTTATAAAATTAAATAATCTCAATGACCTTTTAGATATTGATCATAAGATTGAACACAACCTTCGAGCTCAAATCAGACATTCTTAATCTATAGGAAGTTTCAACATTCAACCAGTGGGATAATTCCTTCATTATATAAATATTTAAATTGTAATTAATTCTAATTAAAACATAAAACTAAAACCAATGGATGAAAAAATAATAACTTAATAGAACCTTTTGATAATTGGTTTCACCCTATATTAACTATCAGCTAAATTGTATTGCATACCTAAATCTTGAATAAAACTTTGAACTGAAATATGAGTTAATTCACCTACTTCCAAAATTTCATGGATTATCTTGTAAGGATAAAAAATACATATAAAATAATTTAATTCTTTTTCACAACACTAAAACCAAAAAAAATTATCTAAATATCAAATAAAACTAAGAGCATTTACATTCTCACATGATAAAACTTCAAAGGATTGGATGTATTATTTACCACCTGAATATGTAACTTGTTAGAATGATTTGAAATTCCTTTTTCTTATAGAGATTTTTCTAGAATCAAGTACCAATTCCATTCAAAATTATATCTTAGGAATCAAGAAAGTTCAAGGGGATTCAATGTATGAGTACTGGCAGGGATTCAAGAAGTTATGTTCAAGCTGCCTGCATCAACAAATCAGTGAGAAACAACTCATCCAATACTTCTATGAAGTCCTCAAACATATGAAGATGATCATGGTGGATGTTAAAGCTGGGGGGAATTAGTGGAAAAAAACCAGAATCTACATGTTCATTTATTGACAAGATGTCCCAAAACTCCCAACAATTTGGTGATCGAGGTACACCACATGTTAAAGGAGTACATCGAGTAACTCCTTATTCTCCTAAAAATCATTTTATTAATACTAAGTTGGAATAATTTAACACTATGGTGAGACATATTTATTTGAAAAAAAATACATCCCAACCCTCACCTATAATACCTTGTGGAATTTATACAAAAACATACCACCTAACTGATTGTTTCCCCCAATTACAAGAGACCATGGGTACAGCCATATTCCTTGAGAGACCAAATCAGTAACAGTAAGAACCACATACCCAAAAGAGGTATGATTCCTCTTAACCAACATAAAACTAATGGTGTAAGTATCAATTGGACATGAGGTATGGCTCTAAACAACAAAAAGTCCCCATTTTCAACAAAACTTTTAGAAGCCTCCACCTTACCAACAAGGTATCCAACAATCCCAAAGGATATTTTATTCACAATAATAAACATTCCAACAACAAGTTAATCCTCAACCAAAGTTATATTCCAACACTGATGACCTTTTGAATCAAATTGTTCTTAATCAACAAAATGAGATGAAGATTCAAGGTTCAGAGTTAAGGGAGTTAAATAAACAAATAATCCAGATTTCCACCTCCCTCCAAGTACTAGTAAGTAATAACTCTTGAAATATACCTTTCCAAACTACTCAAAATAATAAGGGGAATGTTAGTTCCATCACACTGATAAGTGGGAAGAAAATTACTGATACATTTTCCCCTATCATTCCATTGGGATTTTCCTCAACTCTATAGAATCCCCATTCAAGAACAATTGATGAGAAGACAAAGGCAACAAACAAACTTATGAAAATTATTGATTATGTTACTCCTAAACCTCTTCCATTTTTAAATAGAGTTGTTTAAACCACGAATATTGTTGAAGATGCAATGAAAAAAGTGGTTTTGGATACATTCAAGTGTTTTGAGATCAAGATCCCTCTTTTTCAGGTCATTAATCAAATCCCAAGGTAATCCAAATTCTTAAAAGAACATTTTACTAATCTAAGAGGTCTCAAGAGAAATTATAGGATCAATCATTTAATGAATGTTTAAGCACTCATTACTCCAAATCAAGTAATTCCAAAAAACAAATTCAAGGATCCTGGGACATTCACCATCCCATGCACCATGGGGGAGTTGAACTTTTCTGATTCTTTATGTGATTTAGGAGCTTCCATAAATGTGATGCCTCACTCCAATTCTCTTCTTTACAGGTTGGTGAGTAGAATCTAACCAGAGTAGTGGTGTAGTTGGTGAATAGAGCTACGACATATCCAGTGGGAGTCCTTGAAGATTAACTTGTTCGGTTAAGAGACATGATATTTCTAGTAGATTTCTACATGCCTAACATAGAGGATAATCAGTTAAATTCTCATGATTCCATTATCTTGGGTAGGCCCTTCCTCAAAACTGCAAAAACTATCATAAATGTATATAAGGGTACACTTTACATGGAGTTTGGAGATGATGTTGGGATATTTAATGTTATGGAATCCATGAAGTACCCCTCATAGGACCATTCTTATTTTTTCATCTCCCATTTTGAACCACCAAGTAAAACCTGCATTGAATTTTATTGTCCTATGCTTAGGGATCTTATGAGAGTTTTTTCTAGTTTGATGACTAATAGAACTTCCACACCTATTTATAATGAACAAATCTTTCTTATATTTGATTTTGAAATGGATTTATATTCTGATTTTGATCATGCTCAATCAGATTATGACATGGATATTGAGTATGCTCATGGATTTGAGGTATTATTATCTTATTTTGATGATTTCTATTCTGGTGTAGATGTTTCTTGTGCACATATTTCAGTTAATTAAATGTATTCATCCATATCATATCCCACTTATTTTCAACTCAAGACATTTCCACCAAATATCAAATACACATACTTGTTGTGTGGGGAGATATTACTTGTTATCATTGCTAAAAATATCTCATTTGAGCAAGAAGAAAAACTTTTGAATCTTTTAAGGGAGAACATTAGGGTAATAGGGTGGACCTTTTCTGAAATATCGGTTATTAACCCCTCAATTTTCATTCATAGGATTATTTAGGAGGATAGGGCTAAACTTTTTAGGCATCCACAAAGGAGACTAAATCCAAATATTCTAAAAGTTGTTAAAAAGAAGTTGAAAATTTTCTTGAGGCTGGAATAATATATCCCATTTCATATTCCTAGTGGGTGAGTGCTATTCAGGTTATGCCTAAGAAAAGTGGTGTTACTATTGTTAGAAACGAGAGAGAGGATTTAGTTCCAATGAGGGTACAAAATAGTTGGCATGTGGGCATTGATTATAGGAAACTAAATCAATCTACTCGCAAGGATCATTTCCCCTCCCATTTATTGATCAAATACATGAGAGACTAGATGGAAAGACACACTATTGTTTCTTGGATAGATTTTCTAGATATTTTTAGGTTTATATAGATTTATAGGATCAATAGATGTCAACATTCACTTATCCATTCGGTGCATTTTCCTAATGACGGATGCCATTTGGACTTTGCAATGCCCCTGGTACCTTCCAGGGATGCATGGTGAGTATTTTCTAAGATTTCATTGAGACCTACATGGAGGTATTTAAGGATGATTTTACACTGTGTGGATCTTCATTTTATGAATGTATCTTTAGTTTGGGAAAGGTTTGGACTCATTATATCCAGTTTTTAACTTGATTTCATGGTAAAGCATGGAATTGTCTTTAGGAATGTAGTGTCAAAACATGGGATAGAGGATGATAGATCTAAGGTAGATATTATTTCATATTTAACCTATCCTTTATGTGTGTGTGATGTTAGTTATTTCTTAGTACATAAAGGATTCCATTGGAACTTCATCAAATATTTTAGTAAGATTTCTCTTCCTATGTTGTGATTACTTCAAAAGGATTCTGATTTTGTGTTTAATGATTCTTTTAGGACTTCATTTGATGAGATAAAAAAGTGTCTTAACACTCCACCGATCATACAGGACCCACGGTGGGACATTCCATTTGAGATTATGTGTGATTATTCAAACTTTTCAGTTGGATCTATCCTATCACAGAGGGTGGAGGGACATTCACATGTAATTACATATTCATAGTGGACATTGGATTCAACCCAATCAAACTACAAAACCATGAAAAAGGATATTTTTCCATCATATTTGATTTAGATAAATTTCATTCATATTTATTAGGCTCTAAAGTAGTTGTTATTTCTAACCATGCCACTCTGAGGTACCTCTTAAAGAAGCCAGATGTGAATCCCAAGATTATCTGTTGGATACTACTTCTTCAAGAATTTGACATTGATATAAAAGAAAAAATGGGGTCAAAGAACTTTGTGGTAGAACATGTGAGTAGGCTTACTCACACACTAAAGGATGAAAACTTGGACCATGTACCACTTTGGGACACTTTACCTGATGAGAGTATTTATTCACTCTCAGGTACACATCCTTGGTATGTTGATTTAGTTAACTACCTTGTTTCCTCTAAAATTCTTACAAATTTAAAGAAACATCATGTACAAAAATTAAATAGCGAGTCTATGTTATATGTGTGGGATGATCCCTACCTCTATCACATTTGTAGTGATCAAGTTATTATGAGGTGTTTTTATGAGCATCAGTTTGAGTCTGTTTTACATTTTATCCATTCACTTTCTTATGGTGGACACTGTGGACCCCAACGAACTGCTAATAAAGTCTTAGACTATGAATTATATTTTCCTAGATTATTCCATGATATTCATGTGTTTTTTAAGTCATCCTCATGTTTCCAAAACACTGGGAACATTTCTAGGAGACATGATATTCCCCAAAACCCATATTATTCTGTGAGATTTTTGATGTATGGGGAATTGATTTTATGGGTCCTTTTCCTAGTTCATTTTTGTTGTATATTTTTTTTATGTTGATTATGTGAGTAAATGGGTGGAGGATAAGGCCACCAAGACTGATAATTCTCATGTTGTAGTGGACTTTGTAAAGGCACATATTTTTTATAAGTTTAGAGTAACAAAGGCTATTATCAGTGATTAGGGGACATACTTTTATGATCAGAATTTCGATTCCCTCCTTCAAAAGTATGGTGTTACACACAAAACGTCAACACCATACCACCCCCAAAAAATGGTTAGACTAAGGTTTCAAATTGGGAGTTGAAACAAATTTTGGGGAAAATAGTGTGGTCTAATAGGAAGGATTGGAGCAGGTGCTTGGATGATGCACTTTGGGAATATAGGACAACATAAAATACCCCCATTGATATGTCCCTATTTCGGATTGTTTATGGGAAATATTTTCATCTCCCCATGGAAGTCAAGCATTAGGCTTATTATTCTATAATGAAATGCAACATGGATTTGGCTCAAGATGGAATTCCAAGAAAGCAAAAAATTCAAGAGCTTAAGGAGATTCGATTTTCATCATATGATAACTCAACACTCTACAAGGAAAGATCAAAAGCATATCATGATAGAATGATCCAAAAAAAGGAGATTCATGTTGGATAGAAAGTCATTCTATACAGTTCAGAATTGAATCTGATGCCTGGTAAGTTTTATTCCATATGGTTAGGTCCCTATGTATGGATAATGTTTTTCTTTTTGGTGTAGTGGAGATCACACAAGATGTCCCAGGATGGAATTTTACAGTCAATGGGAAATGTTTGAAGCAATATATTGGTGGACTTTCTACTAATACAGTTGATTTCATCACACTGCATGACCCCATCATCACTTGATAATATCTGGATGTTCCTAACCCTTTCACTTTTATATTATTTTTCTTTTTTAAAATTTCCACATTTCATGTCCACATATCAACTCATGGTTTCATATTAAGGAAAATAAAATATTTTAAGTGTGGGGGAGTGAAAAAAAATTTGGGGTAGATATTCAGGATTTTCATTTGTTTGTTTTGTGTGTTTTTTTGTTATGTTTTTGGTTAAAATAAAAAAACAAAAAAAAACAAAAAAAATCAATAAAAAACATATTACATAATATTCTCATTTACATTTGGAAAAAATGTAAAGTACATGTTTTCAAAATTCATTTGTGACATTATAAGAATGAGAAAGATTTCATTTTTAAGGGTTGATTTTTATAAAAATGGAAGTCATTGATGATATTATTAGTTGTTTCATTATAAAAACTTTTAGATTTTGACACCATTATTTGTGATATGTATTCATGGTAAATTGTGTCATTGATTTCTCTACACAAATTATCATGAAACCATGACTTTTAAAATTTCTCCAACTCAATTGTATGTATATCCAAGTTAGGTTAAAAATAATTTTATATCAATGGTTGGTTCATACATTTTTTCTCTTCTGATCAATTTCATTACTATACTGAATCAATGTATGCATGTGTACCTGATATCTGACAGTTTTATGCCCTCAAAAAAATCAAAAAAAAATCAAATAAATAAATAAAATAAAATAAAAAATATATATTAATAAAGATGGGGAGTGATGAAATGTACAACACGTGGGGATATCTAGGTTGAGAGCTTAGGGATTGAATTTTAGGAATTCTGAAGTGAGTGGGTCTTGAAATTTGATTGAAAATGTATATATAACAAGTTTAGTGAATTAAAATATGTAAGAAGAAGTTTTTTACTTGACTTGAATATACTGAATAAAGGGTGGAGATATGAGCATGAAATGGTTGGCATAGATACACATGGGGAATTAATGGCATGGAAGAACCATAACATGTTTGACTAGGATTAGTATCATTAATCTCACTGGATTTTATTATGATATAATTTATGAGATAATTAATTTCAAATTTATTGATATTGACTCTTTATAGGATTCTTACTTTGCCTATATTTCCACTTTAGATTGAGAAATATGAACATACATATCTTGTCACAATTTTTTCGAATACATGATATGAGTTTTTTCCAAGAGTGAACAAGATAAAGTATGAGGGATTTGATAAAACACAATTTTATTAAACAATTTATTGATAATAAATGAAATAATTTCCTTACATTGTGTTAAATATGTTTATTTATAAAATATTTGGGATTATATAATTCATTTGATTTTTTTTTGTAAATTATTGTTTTACGCTTTAAAATTAACTATAGTATTTCATACATAAATATTTTTCTATTAATTATTTGAACATAAAATTTTTAAAATATGTTCCTGACTTAATTGGTACAACTTTTATTCTGTAAATATTAGCTAAATTGTGCATTTTACTGGAGTAAATGGGCCATTAAGTCAAATTTGGTTTGGACACTCCATATTGGACATTACTTCAATATTTGGTCCATAACATATTTATCCATACATAGAATAGGACCAAATTTAGAGAGAAGCTAGAGGACCCATTTTTTCATTGATCATTATTATATAAGGACAGATGGTTCATGCATGTTGAAGTTCAAACATGCAGTTCAAATTGGATTACATTATTTGGATGGATTTCCCCATTCACACTTGAAACCTCTTAAAACCTAGCCTCCCCTCTACTCTATAAATTTGTTTTTTCATTTGGAGGGGTTGGGATGTGCATTATAATGTTGGGAGTAGAGGATAAGTGGTTCCATAAAATTTGAATTCATAATTGGAGGAGGTAAGCTACCAAGCTAGGATCTCCTTCAAAATTTTCTTATCTTCCTCTTCTATGTTGTAATATTGTTTCTCTTTCAATAAAAACTAAGTTTCTATTCTATTTATTCTATTATTTTCAATTTTATTCATCTCTTATTCACTTTTTTGGGATAGAACTAAAGAGTGGGCACAATATTGGGGGTTTCCCTTTCAATACATTTCTTATGAAAAACATCTCCATGATGATACACGGTGGGTAGTTATGTCTTTTACAGAACTTTGGATCTATGCTTGGGTGTCTAGATTTTGTCCTTCCAGCTTTATATCAGGACATTTATTTAAATGAAATTGGTGGATATACACTCTATCTGGTGATTTTATCCCTTTGATGGCTAGAAATCAGAATCTTATTGCTACACACAAAGCTCTCATGAACTGCCACTGTCTCGCATACCTCTCATCACTGCTACTGATCTTGGATATCAAATCCATGAGAAAAAACACCCTTTATTTCCATCATTCAACCCCAAATCCATCCCTGGTCTATAATCCCTTCTTCTCTCATGAAACCATTGCAAATATGGGGATATGATCAAGCTTGGTCCCACCCAGAAATTCTAAATCACAACATTGTGGTCCAACAATGAAAATCAAGAAGAATTTGTGGGAGAAAGTAACAAGAACATTGGTTAATCAATTTTTGGCCAAGTTTTCATGGAAAAAAACATAATTGTGGGATATGGGTTAGAAAACAATTGAATAAACAATTAAACTGATACATATGTTCATTCTAAGGTTCATCAATTAGAGAAAATCAAAGAGGAACTAATTTTTTTCAATCAATTTAATCAATAAGGGTGATGTTTGTGAATTGAGGAGTCTTACCAGGAGATTAGATCTTTCATCATTGAAGAACACACCCTCCAAAGATTTAAAGGAGTTTTTGGGTTCGTTACACTTTGATCTTCCATGATCCAAAGATTCATCATCATCTCAATTCTATTCTCCAACGAATGAGAGGGAGAATGCTTTGGAATCCTCCTGGGGTTTATATGGATAACCCTATAGGATAATCCATAGTTGTTTATTTAAATTACATTTATTGTGTTAATTTGATGAATTAATTTAATTAAACCATTAAAAGTATCAACAAATGGTTGGCTTATCTAAAGGCCTTATGCTGACCTATTTTAGGTCTCACTTAGAGTAAACATCATGTTTGAGACTCAACCATGGTCTTGGATTTCTGATCTAATCTTATTTTTAAGATTTATCTCATTTTCTTTAAGAAAGTGAATGTGTGTAATATTCAATATTTTTTATGAAATTAATTTGAGGAACATCAGGCCCTGGAATCGTACATCATTTTAGTGCAGAACTCTGAAAATATATGTAGAAAAACATTTCAAAGTCTTAGAAGGAAAGATATGAGTCTATACATCATTCCCTCCTTCAATATTTTATTCCCTAAAAAGAAACACTAAATAAATAAACCCGGATATTGATCCTTTATCTCACTCTCCCTCTATTGGGAACTCTCCTTCATGTTCTCATGATGCCACAACGCATGAACCAAGGGGATGGTTCATCCATGAAGGGTCCATTACTACCAATCCTCGATTTCCACTGGGTGATCTGTAATGGTGACTCCACCCTTGATGTCTAGCTCACCCCAGTCAATAATGTGTGTAGGGTAATGCACATATCTCCTCAGTTGTGACACATGGAATATGTCATGTACTCGTTCCAACTCTAGGGGTAGGGCGAGGCGGTAATCAACATCGCTAACCCTCTATAATATTTCGAACGACCCCCCATGGCGAGACGGGAGGCGAGACGGGAGGCGAATCGAGCGACGGCGAATCGAGCGACGGCGCCTGCTAGGGTTTTCTACCGAGATGGTGCATGCTAGGGTTTCCTACCGAGATGGCGCTTCCGCACTTCCTTGGATTCAATCGCCTCGACATTCGAATGATGGGAAAGGATCCGGTTCTGAGCGGTATTTCCTCTACGTCGAGTTCCGATTTCAGAAATCCAGCGGTCTCCTCTTCTGATTTACTCGCGTCGGATGGTGGTGTTGCCTCCTCCGGCGAGCGGTGGTCTTCTGGGAAGGATGCGGTCCCGAGAAGCTTCAAAAAACCGGAGGATTCCTCTGCTGGTGTCGCATCGGTTGGTGGTGCGAAGGTCTCCTCTTGTGTGACTGTTTTGCTGAGATCGGAGGATGGTGCGGCGAGGGTGGACCGGTTGAATCGCGTCGCTGCGAAACCTCCGCCCTGCAAATCCCTTAACCAGTGTGCTTGGGATTCTTCGAGGTCCATGTTAAAGGATGTTTTGAAGATTGCCTCTTCCGATGTCAATATTAGTCATTCTCAGGAATCTTTCAGGGTTCCTTCTGGTGCCGCATCATGTGGTCAACGTTCCTTTGTTCATGTGATGAAGGATTCTTTATCAGATCAGAAAAAGATTGAGAATTCCTGCTTTAGAAGGATTCTCCGAAAGGGATCTTTGGCTCACGTTGAGGCGAACCCCGGTGTGATTGCTGAAAGGCTGGCATTGGGTGAGAACTCATTGATTGCTCGCATTTTTCTTCCTAAAGGTGCGCAGCCCTGGAAATGTGAAGATTTATTCCGTAGAATTTCGATGTTGTGGGGCTTTGCTAGCTGGAAATGTGTCTCCCTTGGGAGGGGATTCTTTCACTGTTTGTTTCCATCGGCGGATCTCAAGATTAGGGCATGGAGTTCTGGTTCCATGTTTCTAAAACCGGGATGGCTTCATCTGCACGAATGGTCACTTGACATTAATGTCTCGAATGCAAAAAATGTCTTCGCTCAGGTATGGGTGCGTCTTCATGGTATTAATTGGGTTCTTTGGCATCCAGAGATCCTGCATGATATTGGAACGGCAATTGGAACTCCCATCCGCCTTGATAAGGAAACAACTGATGTCAGATTTGGGCACTTCGCTAGAATGCTGGTGGAAGTTGATCTCAGATCCACTCTCATTGATACGGTAACTATTTCTATTCCGTCTGATCAAATTCTAATTGATGTTGAATATGAAAAGAAACCTCTTTTCTGCACTAAATGCATGACTGTGGGGCACTCTTTGGAGTTGTGTCGTAAAAACAACTCTTGTAAGGTGTGTGGGATGCGAGGACACCCCTCTAATCTCTGTCGAAAAAAGGATACTTTGAAGGAATCGTCCTCCCCAAAGCATGTCATCAAGGACAGCGACCCTCCTATGAAGGCATCCCCTGATGTGCAAACTCCTGCAAAGGGCAAAGAGTTGATTGTTGATTCTACTCCGACAAGATATTATAGCGGCCCTTCTAGAGATCATGAGGTTATCACTTCTGATAATTTGAGTCCTGCATCAGCATTGGTGGTGAATGATTCTTCACAGCTGAACATTCAGAAGCTGGCTAAAGAGGTTCCTCTAGTTGAGGACACCCCCATGCGGACTCCTGAACGGGTGATCCCTGACTCTTACCAGGTTGATGTCTCTAATCAGGGTGATGTGCAACTACATGTTGATTATCATCATGAAATCCAGAAGCAATTTCAGATATCTGAGTTACATGAGAAATGGGGGAACATCTCTAAAGATGAACAGGGGAGGGTGCGTACCCCGATCAGGGTCTCGGGCGATGGTGACAAGCCAAAGACTACTGAAGGTGAGGGTCCTCCTCTTATGGATGCAAATACGATATCATATAGCGATATTGTCCGAGGAGAAAAGAAAAGAGGCTCTGGAAATGAGGGTGTCAGATCTGCCCCTGTTTCAAGGAAACCAAGGAAGGACTACTCTGCAGTTCCGAGGACCGTGACCACTAGGGAATCTGCCAAGAAGGAGATTGAGAAGCTATCGAAGGAGCAACTGGACAAACGGAAGTTCTATAAAAAGTTTCTTAAACAATACGAGACCCAATCAGAATGGGAATCAGCTGATTCTGATGAAACGATCGGGTATGGGGGTGGTGACTATGAATGTTTTGACTTGTAATCTCTCTCTCTCTTCCTTCTCTTGTTTCTGCACTTTTATTTTATTAATAAATTTGGTGGTCCAAGCTTGCTTGGATCAGACTTTCTGGGTATTTCGAACGACCCGATGAACCTCTTAAATAGCATTCCTCCCTGGATGGATCTTTTCAATCATCATCATGGGGAGACTTAATAAAATGGGTCTCCCTGTTCAGACCCTAAGGTTATACAATGACAATTTTTGTAAGATTTATACTTACACTTAGCCTTCCATATCTACCTACGGATGACTTGTACCTTATTTGTTGTCGCATGCACCAACTCTAGACCCATAATAGATGTATTGTGAATCTCTATACATCATAAGGGTGACCTATCATCTCTCTATTATGGGGCCTTAAAAGTTTTCATGTTGATAGTAGGGTAGTCTCTATTTTTGTATGAAAATTATACCATGGGAAAGTGATCCTCCAATCTTCAGACAAAGTCTAACACACAATCCCTCAGCGTATCCTCCAATACTTGGATATTGCACTTGGTGTTCCCATCTGTCTTGGGGTGAAAGGTTATACTCATCCTCATTTGGGTAATGAATTTATCCTAAAGGCCTCTCTGCAACCATGATGTAAACCATGCATCACGATCATATACAATAGTCAAGGAAAACCCATGAAGGAGAACAATATGTTGTACATACATCATCCTCAAACTCTCTACTAAACTCTTCCCCCTGATAGCAAGTAAGTGTGTCATATTTGTCAGTCAGTCAACAATCACCCAAATGGTGTCATGGACCTTCACCATCTACAGAATCCCTATTACAATGTCTGTGGATATGTCATCCCATTTCCACTTCAGGGTCTCAAGGGGATACAACAAACCTTTTCGAGTCCTAGTGCTTGGCCTTTACCTATTGACTTGTAAGTTTTCGTGAGATAAACTAAGCCATGCTCCATCTCATTCTAGACCACCAAAATAGACACTAAATGTCTATGTACATCTTCCCCATGCTAGGATGTACATCTAGGTTAGAAGTACGCAAATCTATCATCACCTCCTCCCACATCCTGACCGGGACCACCAATAATCCATTGAATAAGTTGACATGATTCCATCCTTCAGAATATTCATCTGGTGAATCCCCTATATATATCTTGTCACGCAAGACCTCAAAGTTGATGTCTCCTGGATGGGACTCTCTCACACATTTGGAAAGTGGAGTATTCATCACCATTAAATAAATAAAAGGTGCACCCTCCTGCTCCACCGGGGTCTACTGCAAGGAGTCCAACTACTCAAAAGCCTCCTACACCAAATGATTATAGGGATTCCTAATAAATCCATCTACTACTAGGTTTCCATTCCTCATATTATAGACTATATCTAAGTCATAATTCTATAGGAACTCTAATCAGTGTCACTATCTCAGGTAAATTATCTCAACATGAA
Source organism: Viscum album (assembly GCA_963277665.1). NCBI lineage: Eukaryota > Viridiplantae > Streptophyta > Magnoliopsida > Santalales > Viscaceae > Viscum > Viscum album. The sequence continues at coordinate 599,281,709 of OY728155.1, read as the reverse complement.
GATGTACATGAGTCTCTAATGGTCTATGTAAACCAAAATGTTCTCTCCCAAAAGATAGTTGCTCTAAATACTTAGAGAAAAGACTACCACAACTATCTCTACGTCATGAGTCATATAATTCTTCTCATAGGGTCTCAACTGCCTAAACCTATATGTGATAACTATCTACTACTACACCAACATGAAGTCTATCCTAGCTCTTAAGGCATAAGAATACAATACATACTCCACGCCCTCCTCTGATAGTCTCAACATAGGATCACTCATCATTCTCTGCCTCAAATATTCAAAGGCCCTCTAGAACTGGTGACTCTAATAAAAAGGTTTCCCTTTCTACATCAAGATATTCAAAGGGGTTGTAACCCTAGATAATTCTTCAAAAAATTTCTTTTTGTACCCCTCCAAGCTAGGAAAACTCCACACCTATGACACACACTTGGGTGGATCCAAAGAAAGCACCGCATTGATCTTTGATGGGACCACAACTAAAAATGATCAAAAATGACATTCTCTAAGAAGTGAACCTTGGGTATCCAGAACTAGAACTTTGAAATATTTCCATAAATATGGTGCTCTCAAAGTAAATATAGGACCATCCTCATGTTCTATACATTATTTTCCTCTAAAAAAGGTATATGTGTGTGTCATCAATGAAGACAACCAAAAACTAGTCCAGATATGTTTGGAAGACCTAGTTCATAAAATCCATAAACACGATTGGGGAATTATTCACACCAAATGGAATCATCAGGAACTCATAGTTTCTATAGAGAAATTCAGAATGCCATCTTTGGACAATCAGCCTTGTTAACCCTCAACTTGTGATATATGGACCGAATATTGATCATTGAGAACCATATCACACCTCAAAACTGGTCAAAGAGGTTTTCAATCCTTTAAAATGGGTACTTGTTCTTTATCATGGCCTAGTTTAGGCGATGATAATCCCAGAAAAGTTGTAAGATCCCATTCAAATTTCTCACAAACAACACTGGATCTACCCAGGGGGACAAACTAGGCATGATGAAACACTTCTCTAGAAAGTCCCCCAACAACAATTGTAGCTCATGAATCTCGGTATGGGCTATACGATATGCCGTAAAAGATACCAGAGTGGTCCTAGGATGCATGTTGATAAAAGACTCCCTCTGTCACCTAAAATGTATTCCAAGAACATCCTTAGGAAGGACATCCATATAATCCTCCAAAACCAAGGGAATACATATCCCTTAAGAGCATGTTACACTAGGGTATACACTCGCCAACTAATGGGTGATGGGATATAGCCTCCTACTTATGTAACCCACTTGTCCCATAATGAGTTCTCTCTCACCCATAAGGGGGAATCTATCAAATCAGTGCAATGACATCTAACTCGTTTTTTGTGACAATAGATTTAGTCTCGGACCATGGAAAAGCAATCCATTCCCATGATGACATCATAGGTTTCCTTTGTGATGAAAAAAAGTTCCCACATGATCCTCTCTCCAAAAAATGATAGATATTACTTATTGTAAATAAACGATACCGAAGAAGTGTTCCCTATAGGAACCTCAAGATGAAGCTATTGGTATAAAGTCTCTACTGGGAGCCCCAACTCCCACACTAGGAGTATAAAGATGAAGGAATGAATAACACATGTGCCTAAAAATATTGTGGAAAGTGTATAATGAATAATGATCATACCTTTAATCATCTCATGTGTCATTGGGTCATATGCCTCTATAGCCAACAGTTGTCCACGACCCCGACCACCAGCTCCCTAAGAATGATGTGAAATTCATAAGGGTGGTGGTGGAAGGATATCATAACATCATCCATCACCCATAGATCCTCCTATTGGATCTCCACTTGCTCCTCTACTAGATCTGCCTCTCAAGGGCCACCCTTTCCTCACTTGGGGGATCCTTGATCCTGGCTCTACCTCTATCGTGTTAGTCCTTTAGTTATATTTCTGCACTCCTTGAAACATATGGTTGGGATAGTCTCATACTATGTGACCTCACCCATCACAATCATAACACAACCCCTATCCAGTATTCCTGGGTCCTCTATGCAGTCCCTGAACCACATGACCACATGCATGAGTCTGGTCATGAGTACACCTCTTATTCCTCGTCTTATGTCACCTTCCATCCACTATAGACGACTCAGACCAAGGATGCCTAATTACTACACCATCTGTATGGAATCCTTAGGAAATTAATCTCTCAATCACTAGTGCTCACTCCAACACCATAACATATGTGGGAATGCACAATGGTACCACACTGGCACAAATCTCTTTGTGGAGTCCCTACTCTAAATTTGATGCTCGGAAGAATCCATCATAGATCATGTCAAGTGAGTATCGTGTAAGGCTTTTGAACCTCAAAACATAATCAACCACTGTTATCCCTCCCTAATGTAGCTCCATAATCTCCTGGATCCAAACTAAGTGCAACTAGGAGGGGTAGTAATTCTCAAGAAATAGTTACTGGAATTCAGTCCATGAGAGTGTCGACTCATCATGCATCTATATAAAAAGACTGCCAATACCCAACACATCCATGGAAAAGGCTAGCTTCCAGTGTAACCACCTGATCCATTGGTGTTCGGATAATCCTGAAAACATAAACCACTAACTATATCCAATACTCTATTGTTTGGGGATATGGCTCATCATGGATCCTCATCATCTTCTCATGCTGGAACTCGTGAAGTACGCTAATATCGTATGAATCCTTATCCTACTCTACTGGTATGATCTACTACTCAATAGGTGGAGGTACTGCTACCTATCCACCTGGAGGAAAAGTCTCATAGGATAGACCCTGAACCGAGGCTTCGTCGCTCATCAGATCATTGTCATGATCTTCGAATGGTAACCTTTCTAGCTGTCATCACAAAGGCATACTGAAAATTTAACCAAGATACATCATGGTTAGATGAAAATATATATGTACAATGGAGATGTAAATCAAGAAGGAAAATAAAAATCTCAATCCTATATGATGCATGTTCCATTTATCTCTGTAACTAATGTCTCAGTATGCTGAGTTGATAAGAAGTTAGCCAAGGTCTTGGTGAATGGATACGCCAGCCACTTATACCATCACTTGGTTACCTGGACTAAGAGATACACTCAAGATAATTAGACATTTTCTCCAAAAATCCCTACCAAATTCTCATAAAGGAACTACTAAAAACACTATCTCAAGGATCGAAACACATCTGATACCAAACATTCATGACCCTACCCAACGGGGCTCGAGCCACAACTACCCCAAGCCCACCTCCATAGGCCAGGGGCTGGCTATAAGCGTTGAAAGGCATATATAACATGGAGAGTTATTTACCATATGTACCTTTATAGGAATACTTAGCCATATTAAAGAATAAATGATGAGGAATAAGAATAAGAAGAGACAGTGGCTAGAATGTAAATAAATCATGCAAAAACTATAGAGTGTACAATAGTACAATAGTGAAAACTGAAAAGTAAAAGGGAAAAATACATGCCCAACCAGCAATATGTCCCAACCTGAAAAAAGTATAAAGTAAAAGTGTTGAGAGAGACCAGAACCTGATCTCCAAGCTCTGACCACCATATATGGTCCAATGTACTGAGTATCTCTAAGCTACTTTACAGTCACTTTAGACCTATCTATTGTCTATAAAAGGAAAAACACATGAAGAAAAAGCCTATAAAGGGGTGAGTATAAACATACCCAGTAGGATAACCCAAAATCTGAAGGGGGGGGACAAGATATGACATAGGAATAGATAGTAAAAATATCCACCCAAAACAAGAGATTAATCAAACACACACACACACACACACACGCATATATATATATTATCAAGCTAAATAAATCAAAACGGGAGAGAAGGGGATTTGCATTTGATATCCCTGCCTAGAAACAGAGTCACCATCAGTTCCAAAAGCCAATAAATGATTCCCAACATCTCACGTGTCTGACTAAAGAAGTCATATAAAGGACCCACGCCCTAGTGTGATAGGGGAGTTTCATCTCTATAGATAGAGGACATGCACCCTAATTCCACAGGGGAGTACCGTCTTTATCAGCATAACGAGTTTGGAGGACACGTGCCCTGGTATGAATGGTGAGTACCATAACCATGATAAGAAGTATAGAGGAACCTCACACTGATACAATAGTGGAGTACCTTCCCCATGAATAGATTACCCACACACTATTATGATAGTAAAGTTCCATCTCTATATCAGTACAACAAGTACAGAGGACTCACGCCTGGGTACGATAGGGTAGTACCAACTATATGAACAGAGGACATTCATGTAGTTAAAATAGTGGAGCATTGTATCTAAATATGTATAACAAGAATGGATACCCCCTTCCCTAGTATGATGGGTAAGTACAGTCTCCTTTCATAGAGAACCCACACTCTGGTGTTATAGGGGAGAACCACCTCTGTCTAGATTCAGATGATCTCGTCCAAACACTACCATCATCAAGCGCCACCTAAAGAAGTATCACACTTGGAACATCTCACATCATATATTGAAATCCATAATGGGGGTCCACCATCATGTTCTATTCTGGAAAACACTCAGGGTGGGCTACTCACGAGTCAAAATATGAGTCCAAACAAAGGAGATACAATATATTAAAGTTTCTCAAAGGGAACCAAGGGGTGCACGACGTGTGAGGGGACCCACGAAACATGTGGTCCCACTCCATACCTTGTTTGTTTCCCTAGAGGTACATGGAAAATCAACCCATGTGACCATACACAGTGTGTAGAGGGTCAACATGGTGTGTTCAGGCCACCTAGGGTCCTGCTTGTGCTCTCTAGTCATGTTTGTGTACTTTACCCTATGTCTGTGTACATTGGTACATTGTGTGCTTGGCCGTTTCTATTCCCATGTACTCTCAGAGTATACGCCAGGCTTCCAGCATAAGTTTACAGGATGTGTGGTGCTTCCTGATGGCATGTGGTTCTTAAAAATCACTAAATCCCTAGTCGTCGTAACATAAGGGCTACACTCTGTGTGTTTATATTGATACATGGTGTATAGTCATGTTTTTAAAAAAAATTATACATATACGCTTGGGTTTTTAGTTATGGTCATTACCCCCTTTATTTATATCCTTTTTTTCCTAAAATTGGGGGATCTATACTCTGGTTGGTGATTTTGGCTCTCTAATGGTCAAAAATTGGAATCATGTTGCTTTGTACAAAGTTCGCACGAACCTCCATCATCATCTTCACCTCTCATCACCTATACTAATCATGGATATAAAATCCATGAGAACACTCACATGTTATTTACATAATTTACACCCAAATCCATCCCTGATCACCGATACATTCATCGCTCGTGAAAACATTACGAATCCGGGGGTCCGATCGGGTTGAATCCCACTCAGAAATGTCAAATCATGACCTCATGGTCCAAAGATGAAAATAATGAGAAATTTGTGTGAGAAACACACAAGAATAATGTTTAACCAATAATTTTGTAAATTTTCTTGGAAGAAAACACAATTTGAATATCTAGGTTAGAAAAAAATTGAAAAACCAATTAAACCGGTACATGTGCGCATGTTAAGGTTCAGTAATTGGTACATATCAATGAGGAACTAATTTTTCATAATAAATTTAATAAATAAAAGTGAAATCCATGAATTTATGAGTCTTACTAAGATATTGGATCATTCTTTATCAGAGAATTCACCCAAAAATGATTGAGATGATTTATTTCATTCGTTGTCCTTCGATCTACCTTGATCGATAGATTCGTTGTCGTCTGAATTTGATTCACTAATTGTTGATGCTCCTTTTCGTCACATTGTCTAACAGAATGGAAAGGGAAATGACTTAGCACAAATTGATTCATCCTTTGAAGAAAACATCAAAAATCGACAAAGTAATGGAAAAGGAGTCAAATACCTTTGGGTCACGTATGTTCCCTCACTATCGCGCAAGTACACTTGCGCGCCGCCTAATAGTCACGCAAGTGACTTGCAGGCCCTCTTTGAAAACCACTCAGGGTCTTCTCCAGCCAATAAATACCCCCGGTGGGCCCCCCATTTGAGGAGGTTTTTTCTTCAGAATTCAGATATAGAGCTCTGAACGCCCAAGTCTCTTCTTCAAGTCTTCCGAACACTTATAAGGTATTTATTTACCTATAATGGAAGGTCTAAATAATAGGAATAAGGTATAAGTGTTAGAATTCACTAACACTTGTGTGCCTATGTGTTTTACCCTTAAGGGAAATGGACACACTTGCACGCCAACTTACCTACTCATTAAAACTTGTGCGCCACTCTTCTGTAAGTACCTCAGGATAATTATAGTCTTTGGTCAAGGATCGCCCAAGTATTACTCTATTGGTCAAGGATCGCCCAAGTATATAGGTGTCTCGCAAGTATACTTGCACGACCAAGACTTGCACACCGATGCTGTACTTGCGCGACCCCCTAGGACTTGTGTGCCCTTCTATTCTCGGGTTCCCTTCCTGCCCATTTCACCTATCTTATGTCATTCCACCTTTCCTATTCAAGATTATGTCTTCAAGACACTCTTCAAAGCCATTTATGGCACATTTTCTTGATTGAATTCCTTATCTAAAAGGAATTCCATGGAACATATCTCAAAACCTAGTGATTTACACATCTTTATGTCACTAAAGTTAGAGATTTCATTCATTGAACCTCATCCTTTAAGATGAGAGAACCCTATTCTGGGAATCCTCCTTAAGAGTTAGCCCCAACCATATTTCCCTTAACCTGGGCCTCCTTTTCAGGAGTAATCCCCAGTGTAAGTTCTCTTAATTGGGCATCCTCTTCAGGAGTAAACATCAAGTCCCTTAATTCTGGGTATCCTCCTTAGGAGTAAGCCCCAACCATAATTCCCTTAACCTGGGCCTCCTTTTCAGGAGTAATCCCCAGTCCAAGTTCTCTTAATTGGGCATCCACTTCAGGAGTAAACCCCAAGTCCCTTAATTCTAGGCATCCTTTTTAGGAGTAATCCCCAACCATAATTCCCTTAACTTGGGCCTCCTTTTCAGGATTAAGCCCCAGTCTTAATTTCTCTTAATAAGTTTTAATTTACTTTGGTTCTGGGCTTCCTTCTCAGGAGTAAAACCCAATCATAAGTCCCCTCTTAACTTGGGAATCTTCCTTAGGAATAATCCCCAAGATTAGAGTATCCAAATCTCCATGAAGCACATATACCTTTATGGACCCTATTCTTGGATTTCTTCCCTGAAGTAAATCTTAAACTTCATCTATTTTTGGGCAGTCATACATACATAAGCCCCACATCATTTCTTATGATTGCATCTTTCATGGCACAATTTTCTGGTTTTACCAATACCTCTTGTTTCTCACACCAAGCATGACTCATGTGAGCTTATAGTGTAAAAGTAATTATGACATCTTTCTTTGAGCCATCAATCATACATAAACATCATACTCCCTTACTCAAACTACATGGGTTCTGATTCCATTTCCAAAACAAAGGATATGTAGGTAGCCCATCTACAGGTATGATCCCAAATCTAAAATAATCCATGTACTTCTGAATGACAATAAACTTTAAGTGCCCCACCGAGTGGATTTAAAACCAGTATGGTCATCATAATTACCAAGAGAATTTTATGTATTTAAGGATACCATTGACTAAGAATCTATAACAAATACAGATGATTCTCTATCGATGAAGAACCTCGAATACATATAAAAGATTCTCTAAATTTCCTACATATAAATCATTGATTGTCAGATTTAATGGAAAGCTCATTTTATACTTGGTAATGTAATAAGGATTCACAAACATAACTTAAATCTATAAAGAGAGTCCTGGAGTAGACAATAATTCCCCTAAAAAAGGTGTGATGAGTCCGACCTCCCATCCTCTCGACCAATTCAAATTCATAAGCCTCACCAGTCCACAACTAATGAGGGCCTACCTTTGGAAAGTAGGTCCAAATGGATATGGAATCATTGGATGTTTCCAGTTCTATGAACAAACTCGTTACAAACCAATTGGAATATTTGAACCTTCAATCAATGAGGTCATCCCCAATTCCAGAGGAAACAAAAAATTGTGAACCCGACATGAATCCTTAACCAATTTAAAATGATGCTTTGCTTATTTGTTAGGCCCCTATTTAAACACAATGAGAGGGCCAAAAGGGCAGTCAATAACATATTTTCTCATCCAAAAGATGTAGTGGCCGGACTTATCTTGATTATGTCTGTTATATCAAACAGGAACTCTTTTCCAAGATCTTCTACATTTCCAAAATGGCTTCTCTTATGTTCACACCCGTGAATATGTCTACTGTGAAAACTTCTACTACAAATGCCACTGTTGCTACTCCTGTTGGACTGTCGTCCACTCTGAGGATGACATCACCTACTCAGCGTCTTCAACGTTGGGTATCAAATGCACTGGTTAAGGAGTACCGTCAAAACGGTACTATTCCGACTCTAGAGGCCGCTCGACAAGCCCTCCAAGTCAATAATTCAACCTGGTCATCCAAACAGCGACGACCAACGATCAAGAAGAAGGTGGTGCCAACCACCATCTCCAACTGTTTCGGGTCGTTATCCCGGGAATGCAATCACCATTCCCTCCTATATTCTGGGGAGGTGAATGCATAGATCCCTTAAGGCCTTAATTCAAGGAGACATGTGTCCTTCCTAAGGGATCCTATCAACAATCGATGGCAGACTCATGCGGCAGTGTGCCCTCAACATGATGAGGGTATCATTTATAGGCATTCATCTCAGGTTCCTCGAACCTGAGCAGGCAAGAAGAACCGCCAGAGGAGAAATATGGTCAACAGTGAGTAGGTTCTCATCTCTGCCATATCCGGAGAAGTCCAGCAACCTAACTTGGTGGAAAGCAATGAGCGGGCACATACACCCGTCCGTTTTAATTCTGCGATCCATCATACTCGTCTGGAAGCAGCGCGCCAATCCCACCAGGCAATTCTGGTGGAGTATTATAGACAGGAACATACACCTGTTTATAAATAATCATTTAGTCAGCAGGCTCATCTGACTACATATGATGGAGCTCATCAACCACATTCGGTGAAGTGAAATCAGCAGGCACATACACCTGCTAGTATTGATCAATCCTACCAACAGTCTCGTTTGGTAGCATTCAGAGAAGTCATTCGAAAAGCTCCGGTGACAAATAGGAGGTTGACTCAACTCTCTGCCCCCACACTTGAGTACTGTCAGGATTCATTGAATGGAAAAGTAGGACAGGAGCAGGAACACACACCTACTCCAAGCACGGAATGGACCTATATCCCCATTCCGACAGCTGAAGTCACCAAGCATATTCTATCAATGGTAAAAGAGAAAAAGCAAATCCCTGCTCATATTCTGGATGCCTGCTTGGATATTATAATAGCTTCATCAGCTTCTCTGGGAAAGACACATAAATCTATCCCTACCAGTGGTGTGACACATCAATAGTTCACTCTGGAATAGACACAGACATCTGTTCCAGTCCAAGAGGGTTGTGGTGCGTACTCCCCCATATCATACATACAACCAAGTCAGGAACATACACCTGGTTTGAGATGAGATAATCAACCTAACCTGATCATTTCTCCTGAGCAGGCACACACACATGCCAAATTGAGTAAGAAGGCATCTAAGAAGAAGACATTCCCAACACAGTCAAGAAATTAAAGGCCCATCTGTGACAAGGCCATACTCGATGCTGGAGTTCTTGAAGCCCTCAGACAATTATCTGTTGTAATTCAAGATTCTACTCCCTCAGTTCCCAATATTGGGAACATTAATTCCGAAGGTCTTCAATAGACACTTCCTCATGAAGGCTTGCTTCATGAAATTTTGGTCGATCTCGAAGTTTAATCTTCATATGAGAGCCACATGAATCCTATGTGTGGTCAGAAGACCAAGGAGCAATAGATCTCATCTTTTGTTATAACCCACCATGGTGGTCCTCCCCATGATGATGAATTTCGCTGCGAAAGTCCTCTCCACGGTAGTGATGCACATTGCCCGGAAAATGCTCCAGTGGACAATGTAGTGACAAGAAAGACCTCTTATCTTGAGGCACTTGAAAATGAGAAACCAGTCATGTCTGATGCTTCATTGCTAGTAGGTGAAATACTTTCTCAATCAGAAGATAGCCCAGGGTGTAGGTCATTATCCAAACCACCCCTAAGTCATGCATCTTCTAGTTTAATCAGTGATTTCTCTACCAATCTTGTTGAATCCGATGAAGCAACACGGAAGCACCAGCTCTGCTCAATTCAGGTAGAATAATCTTCATTGAATGATAAAGAGGAAATGATGAACATGAGAAAACAACTGGCAAAAGGTGAAGTGCCAGTCATTTTTTGGCCTCTGGCTGACTCTCAGTATGACATTCCAGATATGTTGATGGAAGATGGAATTCATGATATTCGCCTCAACATATGGAAAACTCTTTGTCAATTGAAAAATAAAGTATTATCTTATGATGAATATGAAAATCATGTTAAGATAATAGAAGGGTTACAACATCATATTGATTTGGCATCTCTATCAGTCTCTCGATATCCGAAGGCTGAAAAGAAGCAGAGAGCCCTTCAGCGTTCATGCCTTGGCGCATTAAGAAGATTGCGCCAGTTAATTGCCAATGCCCCATTTGGTATTCATATCAGAGGCTGGTGTGTTCATGGAGTGCTACATTTCATTGTTCTCTCCATTCAGCAAAGCCCGTCTAAAATGGTCTCATGCAATGTTATTGCCCATGGACGACCACAATCAATGGGTTTTGTTTGTAATCAAAAGCTTTCCCAAGAACAGGCTTCAACTAGTTCCTCTCAAAATCAAGCATACAGAGAACCAGTTTTTGAATTACTCCTGCATCAAGAAAACGAGAATATTGAACAGGCCTCTCGTTTGGCGCAAGCACATCACCAAGTGACAAAAGTGTCAGAAATCATCCAACGGTCTTTTGAACCAGGTGATAAAAGTGGATAGAGGTTGATGAATCCAGCTAATTTCCAGACTAAAGTCTGTAAGATCAGGAGATCTTTTAAGAAAATCTCAGACATAGCATGTCAAGAGCCACCCCAGCTTTCTAGACTGAGGACTATTTTAAACCAACCCTCAGAATCAACAAATAGGATTCGAGGAGTTGAGTGAGAACAGCAGGAACAACCCCAATCCACTAGACTGAGGACTTTTTCAAATCATCAATCCCCTCCTTAGTGAAATTCAGTCTTCTCTCGATTGGAGAAGAAGCCACAAGAGGAATGAAGATCCAAATTATCAATAGATTCTCTCCAAATTATGGTTCTTCAAGAAGTTCCTAAGGGATCGAATCAACAAAAGGAAATGTCTCATCAAGGACATGGAAGAAGACAATATCGCAGAAATTCTGATAAAAGGGATGCAATGCATTATGCATCAATCAATTTCATCAATGAAATTGTTACTGATACACCAGATGAGGTTCACTAAAAGGGATCAGATAAAGAGGTTCATGCTCAAGAAGTTGTACGGACAGACACAAATGAAGAAGGTGTGCATACACGAAATCAAAGGATTACTCAGAACCTAGGTAATCCTTCAAGTAATCCACTTCCCCCTCTCTGAAAGGGATCCAATAAGGGGAAAGGAAAGAATTAGGTTACATACCCTTCATCTGGAGAAGGCCAATCACTCTCACTAGAGCAAAGATTTGCACAACAAGAGGAGTAAATGAAGGAATTGAGGAGGTTGAACGTAGAATTACTTCAAGGTAGTCTTCATCCTAAGCGTGATGGAGTCTGTCAGCCAAGGAAATTTGTTGCAGCTACTGAAATGGATCAAGAATATCCTCCTTTATCAGTACACCCTTACAGGTCTAATCCTACGGGTCAAGTCCAACAACAATCGGTAGTGCTGCTGTTGGTTGCAGTACCAACTACCACATATATACCAGCTCCAATCATTTCACCTATCCAAGTCCAAGTTCAACCGGATGTTTCTAAAAATTTAATAACTACCATTGAGTCATTAACAGCTCGGTTAGAGACTATGGAAGGGAAGTGTGCGCAGGTTCAACCAGAAAAGAGAGCTTACCCTGAATGGGTGGATTCAATTCCTCCCCCATCATGTTTTGGGAACCCTTTATTCCCTATTTTTAATGGATCAGGTGATCCTGAATAGCATTTGACTCATTACGTGTCTTGTTGCGATCCTATGATGGGAACTACGAAACAGAAAGAAGTAGTGAAACTCAGATACTTTGTGCGAACCTTGCAAGGACCAACTTTTGTCTGGTACCCAAACTTGCAATCTCGTTCAATTACCGGTTTGGAGGATCTTCGTCAACAATTCCTTCTTCAGTTCGGATCAACTTTTCCAAAGAAAACAGTTTTTGATCTCACAAACTGTAAGCAAAGGGGAATGAAAGGGTTTTAGATTTCATTGATCACTGGAAGGGATTAACATATTCCCTAAGCTTAGCACTCCCTCAAGAAGAACTGTTGTCAATCTGTGTGTCAAATCTACGTGAAGAATTATGCACGCCGTTGATCCCTCTGAAATACATAGGAGGGTTTCAAGACCTTACTTCAATCGCTCAGTAGATTGAAGATTCCCTTATACAGACTAAGGATAAATCTCATGTAATTCCATCATCTCTAGGAAGGAGAATGAGTAAAGCAGAAACTACAACAAATATACTTAAACAAGCACCTGTACCTAATTCTACTTCAAAACCTTCATCTTCTCGAAGGGATCCACCTCCAGATCACCAACAACAGAGGCCATTTCGTCAAGATGATCAAAGAGATCAAAGAAGAAAACAATTTGAGGATTTGAAAAGAAAAGTTTACTCTTTCCAAAATGAACAAGTTCCTGGCTACTTCATTTCGGCTCTGGAAAATAATTTGGTTTAGTTTCCAAGGCCCAAAAGTCCAAACAAGGAAGGAGATGAAGACAGTACCAATTATTTCCCCTTTCATAAAATGTTGGTGCATCCCATCCAGGAGTGTTTTGTCTTCAAATACCTCCTGCAAAAAATGGTCTATTTGGGACAAGTCAAACTGAAAGGTTCTTCAGCTCAGGTAGCATGTGTTACTACTACTGTTCTAGAGGAGGAAGGAGAGTGTCCAGAAGTTAAGAACAAAAAAGCACAAAAATATGATGATTGGATGGTCAGAAAGATGATCAACCGAACGCATGCTATTTTATGAACACAATTAAAGAAACCAATTATTCCTTCTACCATGAATGCCGCAGAAAAACCCTCTTCATCAGAGGGAAAATCCTCAAAGAAACGGCACAATTCCAAGAAAGAGGAACAATAAGAAGAAGATGAGTATATGTCAAAGCCTATGTTGTCTTTGACTTTGGCAGATTTTATGCCATCTACTTCAAAGCAATGGGCACTGCCCCACCAAACAGAATATCCTAACAGGCCAATCAGGCAGAGTCTTCATCGGATGAAGAGTTGATCTTCAGTTCTGTTAATATGATTCAAGTAACAGATCCATATTCCAGTCGCAGTTTTTATTTTGATGAGCCCAAATTCCCTATATCAAATAGAGGAATCAGAGGAAGTTTCAGAGGCTTAGGATACAGGGGAAGATGTGGATCTTTCAGAGTCCACTATTCCAATTCTACCCCTGCTAGAACTATGTATGCGGCAGAAACATATGGCAGAGCCCTTCAGAGATCTCAACAAGAATAAGCAAGTTCTTCCACCAATAGAAAATTTAGTCCTGGCACAATTATTCTGGAAGATCAGTTGAAGGTTCCATATTCTTCCCCTCAGCAAGTAAATAGACCTAATCGGTCTAATCATCCAAAGCCAGGAGTATTAACAACTTCTATCCCAGTACAAGATGCATCAAATTCCAAAGCATCAACTTCCAAGGCACCTGCTAAACCACATGTTCCTGTTGGGAAACGCATACCTCTGGATCAAAAGTATGATATATTGAAACACCTAGCCCAAGTACCGGCTATGTTATCAATTCTGGATGCTTTGAATTTATCAAAAGATCTTCGAGAGGCACTCATCAAGGCTTTGTCAAGTCCTCAGGAGTTTGAGATTGAAATTGCTGTAGTTGAAATCTACCATGTAGAGAATAATCCTGAAGAATGCCATGAAGTAATATCTTTTACTGATGAAGATGAAGATGATGTTGTACATGGACATATTAGACCTTTGTACTTATCTGGCAAGTTCAATGGTATAGAAATCTGAAGAGATTTCATTGATAATGGTTTAGGAGTCAACCTCATTCCCATTCATACACTTCGTCGATTGGACCTCACATAATCTGATTTATCTCCTTCAACTATGATTTTACAAGGATATGATAAAAATGAACAAGAACCACTGGGCGAGATTACACTCAGAACTCAGTTTGAAGATCTTGTATCTAATTCAGATTTCATGGTTGTTGACCATGACTCAGCCTTCAACATCTTTCTTGGAAGACCCTAACTATATCAACATGCGGTTATCCCTTCATCATACCATCAATGTCTCAAATATTGTTTCAATGGTCAAGTTGGGACATTGTATGGTGATAAATCCACATTCAAGACATGTGAATCTCAATACATTGAGGCATAATTTTATCATATGAAAGGAAATGATAAATCCACAACAAAGGAGATTACCAAAGTTAATGCTCCATATGGTTTGGAAAAGATTCCAGTAAACCCATTAGCACATGTGAGTACAGATTATGTATTACCTATCAGTCAAATTGATAGTATAGACCAAAATCAAAATACTCTTATGGAAACCTCCATAATGTCAATCATGGCAATCAAGCCAGACAGCATGGGATAAAGTGGTGATCCACCAAACAATGATGAAAGCTCAAATGGAGATGTATTTATTTTATCTTCTGAAATCCAGCAAGTCTATACTTCACCAACCAATCCTGAAGAAGTTATAGCAATATTAGAGGTGAGTGATGATGTTGATTCTCAATCCATCATCTCCTCTTTATTACCCAAAGAAGACCCTTCATCATAAATTGGGTCAGAAATGGAAGCTTCTTCTTCAAGATGTGCAAATTTTAATGTCTCTTCTGATCATGAAAATTATGCTTCATCATCTACTATGTAAGTAGAAACAGAAGAAATAAAACATGTTGAAGAATAAGAGGAAGATCTCAGGGATAATCCTCCAGCATTTGAAGAAGGTATCTCTACTACTGTGGATGAACTCAGAGAAATAAATATGGGTACAAAAGAAGATCCACGCCCCAATTTAATTAGTGCGGCTATGACTCTTGAAGAGAAAGAGATGTATATTTCATTTTTAAAGCAAAATTGAGATATATTTTCTTGGAACTATACAGAGATGCCAGGGCTTGATCATGATGTTGCCACTCATCATCTGGGTTTGCCAAAAGAACATCGAGGATTCAAACAAGATGCTAGAAGAACACACTCAACCTATGCTTTAAAAATTGAGGCTGAAGTGGATAAGTTCATCAAAGATAACTTCATCAGATAAGTTCAATATCCCAAGTGGTTAGCTAATATTGTCCCAGTGAAAAATATGAATGGGAAAATTAGAGTTTTCATTGATTTCAGAGATCTTAATCGGCATTGTCCTATGGATGATTTTCCAGTTCCAATTACATAATTATTAATTGATGCAACAGATGGATATGAAGCACTCTCCTTCATGGATGGATATTCCAGATATAATCAAATCCAAATGGCTCTGGAAGATGAGAAATCTACAGCCTTCAACGCCCCTTAGGGTGTGTTTTGCTATCGGGTAATGCCATTTGTCTTAAAGAATGCAGGCGTAACATATCAACGTGCCATGCATTGTATCTTTAATCCCTTTTAGGGATGTTCATTGAATGTTATATGGATGATTTGGTGGTCAAATCCAGGCAAGGTTATAATCACTTGGCTGATTTGGAAGTCATATTCCACAAACTTCGGCAACATAATTTGAAGATGAACGCCTTAAAATGTGCTTTTGGGGTAACCTCAGGAAAATTTCTCAGCTTTGTTGTACGCCATCGTGGTATTGAAGTATATCCAGAGAAGACAAAGTCAATCCTTGGTATGTCACATCCTCGAAATTTGAAATAATTGAGAGGACTTCAAGGATACTTAGCCTATATCCGGCGTTTCATCGCCAATTTGGTAGGTAAAAGTTTACCCTTCCCCAAATTGATGAAGAAGGGAGTCACTTACCAGTGGACTAAATAATATCAAGAATCATTTGATATTCTCAAGAAATACCTCTTGAGCCCACCGGTACTTAAGCCACCTATTAAAGGAAGGACACTTATCCTCTATGTGACAGCTTTAGAGTGATCATTGGGTGCCTTTCTTACTCAGAAGAATGATGCTGGGAATGAAAACAACCTCTACTATCTCAGTCGGACTATGCTTGAAACAGAAACCTGATATTCAAATATTGAGAAGTGCTACCTAGCATTAATCTTTGCAGTTCATAAATTGAGACACTACCTGCAACATCATGAGTTCCAATTGGTATCTTGCAATAACCCGCTCAAATTCATCCTTAGTCGTCCAATGCTTACAGGACGTCTGGCACGGTGGGCAGTTATTTTGCAGTAGTTCGACATTCAGTATGTGTCTCAAAAGGCAATAAAGGGCCAATCTCTGGCTGATTTCTTTGCTGAACATTCTTCAGTAGAAGATACATATTCAGATATTGAACTCCCTGATGAGGAAGTCTTCCCTATTCAAGATACTCCTCAGACATGGGAAATGTACTTTGATGGTGCTTTCAGAAGTCCAACAGGGAGGGAAATGGAAGATCCTAAATTCAACAAAGTTGGCTTAGGAATTGTGATCATTTCTCCAGAAAAGGCAGTGTTACCTTATTCCTTATCATTGTTGGGAGGCGGTACAAATAATGAAGCATAATACCAAGCTCTCATCACAGGATTAGAGTTGGCACTTCAAGCACAAGTGAATCACTTAAAGGTGAAAGGTGATTCAGACCTGGTAATCAAACAAGTCAATGGGGATTATGTCATCAGAAAAGAAGAACTAATCCCTTTGTATGATTATGTCAGAGAATTAATGGCGGAATTCCCTTCAGAACCGACATTTTCTTATGTCCTAAGATCACAAAATGCCCAAGCTGATGCACTGTCTAATATAGCCACAGCTCTGGAAGATCCAAATCGGTATGAGACAACCATCAGTATTGCCCACCGTCGTACATTTTCACCTTATGTTCAAATCAAAACAGAGGAAATTAATGAAATTAGTCCAATTTCTGAACCATACGGTCATACTATGGGATGGATGACACCTATCAGGGAATACCTTCAAAATGGAACACTTCCACCTGATAGAGCCGAGAAAGAACAAATTCGGAAATGTTTGGTCAATTTTACTCTTTATGATAGCCTAGATCACCTAGAGAAAATTATCTACAAGTGTGGTTTTGATGGAGTTCTCTTCAGATGCATTGATGGTGAAGAGACAATGGATTTCATGAAAGAAGTGCATGCAAGAGTCTGTGGTGCCCACCAGTCTAGACATAGACTGTCTGATCAGATTCGAAGGCTTGGATACTTTTGGCCTTCAATGATACAATATTGTGTTGATTTCACAAAGAAGTGTCATTCATCCCAAGTACATGTCAACTTCATTAATCAACCTCCAGAGTTTCTTCATACAGCTAAATACTCGTGGCCATTTTCCACATGGGGAATGGATGTGGTGGGACCTTATTCTTTAGCTACTGCCAAGCAGTTTAAGTATATTCTTACTGCTACTAACTTTTTTTCCAAATGGTCAGAGGCAATACTTCTCAAGGAAGTCAGTTCTAAATGCATTGTTAGCTTCATCAAGTCTAACATTATTACAAGATTTGGTGTCCCTCATACCATATTGACGGACAATAGCACTAACTTCTGTTCATCCGAGGTGAAGAAGTTGTATCAAGAATACAACATCAAATCCAATCATTCATATTGGTATCATGCAGCGGTCAATGGCCAGATATAATCCTTCAACAAGACTCTATCAAATATACTGCAAAAGATGGTGGATAAAGATAAGAGGTCATGGCCTGATAAACTCTTTCATGCTTTATGGGCTTATCAAACTACCACCCACACTGCAACGCGGTCAACTCCATATTCATTTGTATATGGAACGGAAGCAGTCTTGCCAATTGAGGTTTAATTACCCTCTCTTAGAGTATCCATCTGTGATCAGTCATCTACAGATGAACAATCTCAAAAGCGTTTGGATGAATTGGAATGGTTAGATGAGAAAAGATTATGCACCCTGCACCACTTGGAAGTCTATCAGAATCGAATAGCCCGAGCTTTCAACAAAAACGTTCGTCTTCATTCATTCGTTCCGGGAGAATTGGTATTAGTTATCAGAACTCCAATGATACCAGGAAAGAAACCTCCCAAGCTTGAGCCAAAATGGGAAGGACCTTATTCAATACATAAGGTCTATTCCAATGGAGCTTACTCTTTAATCTCAATGGATGGAGAACTCATCACTACTGCAACCAATGCCAGATTTCTGAAGAAGTATTTTGTATAAACACAAAATACATCATCCACAGTCCATGAATATGACCTTAAACTATTTTCATGTCCCTTACGTTCAGCACGACGTTAAACTGCACCATCCAGGGTCCATGCATATGACTTTAAACTATTGGCACTTACGTCCAACGTGACGTTAAACTATGATGTTCAGACTACATGACGCTAAATTTTACAGAAGTCCCTTATGTCCAGCAGGATGTTAAACTATGGAAAAAATCCTTAATATGTACAGCATGACGTTAAAATGTGTTCTCTTTTATCCTTACTACACGACATTAAACTGGACAGTCCTCTTTTTTTCCAACATGACATTAAACTGTATTTTCCCCATCGTCCGAACTACATAACGCTAAACTGTATAGAAATCCCTTAATACGTCATACATGACATTAAACTGTATTTTTTCCCTACTACATGACACTAAACTGTGCAGCACCAATAGTCCTAACTGCAAGACTTTAAACTGCATAGTCCCTTCATATGTCCTATATGACATTAAGCTGTGCATCGTTAAGGTTGTTGCTACCTCTTGTTTCTCACGCCGAGTATGACTCACATGAGCTTAGAGAAAACTTAAACCATAACACCCTCTCTGGGCCGCTAACCACGTGTAAGTCCCAACATCATTTTTTAGGTCGTTCTCTCCAAGAACAACTTGATCACTAATTCATTCTTTAATTGAACTACGTGGACTTTGATCCTTGCCTTCCAGGCTGGGTACGTAGGCAACCTCCCAAGGTTCAAGCCCAAAAACAATATCTTCACATCAGTTCACCTCCATCTCATACGATGTTGATTTGTGAAACCGCCCCCAAAATCAATATCTTTACATTGGTTCACCTTCGTCCTTGCTATACGACGTTAAACTATACAACATTTTTTGTCCTGTATGACAATAAACTATAATATTCTTTGATACCCTCACCTGATAGGGAATCATTGTTTACATTTATCTCCAATCATGTAATATTCTAAAGACTACATGCATACATGACAATGCCTGAACCTTTTATCTTGGGTCAAACCATCATTACACTAAAGTCCCCTTTCACCCTTCACTTGTACGAACCAAATCTGTACAGAGGGTATTTCTAGAACTACGTGGGCTTGATTCCCATCCTTATGGGATACGTAGGAACATTCAACTGTCCCTCGAATCTAGCCCCAAGTATTTTGGTCCTAACCCCAAATTCTACTTTTAGTCCCCTAGCTGAAAAGTCCCCATGAAAACACACACTATGTATTTCTTATAATGGTCCATGCTCTATGACCCTAAACTAAGATCTCTCATACTTTTGTCTCACATGAAATTAAACTGTATTTCAAGAACTACGTATGGATTGATTCCCATCCTTATGGGATACGTAGTGAAGTCCAGTATTTCAATTAAGGACCCAGCCACAACGTGATTTGCATAGCATTGATCTATGTATCTTTTACATACATTGAACAATACCCATTTTTATGTGTCATAAATCTTAACCTTAAATATTTTCAGATCTTCATAACCCTTTTTCTGACTTCTAATCACAAAATTTCAAAATTCTGAGAATTCTTTTGCCTGACCATGCAGCACGTGCCCTTAGGTGGCCTTGCATAAACAGTCTACATAACAGACCTGTCATCCAAAAGATGCTATTATTTGACTATTCATCCAATGCCCTTAGGTGGCCCTACATAATTAAACCCCCTAACGGGTTTGGGAAATAATGGTCACTTCATTCTTAGGAAGAAAACCTCTTTTTTTCCTTAATTGTCTTAACGACGATATGTAGGGATCAGCAAAAATAGCCATTCTTTACATATTTTTCTCATACTCTTTTTCATGATCTGAAAATATTCAAGTATCTGGTTTATATTTTATCTTCCCTACGTTTGGGACAGACCTTCGTAGGAGTGACATTCATCTAGTTCTTAAACAATCTTGTTTGGAAATATCTTTTCCATATTCAAGTACCTCATTCCATAAAAAAAAGTCTATACTTTGGAAAAGTTGAATCCCCATAAACTTTCACTGACTTATTAGTAGTAGAAAAGTAAATTTCTGAAATTTCTTTTTCCTGACTATGCAGCACATGCCCTTAGGCGGCCTTGCATAAGTTGTCTAAATAACGGACCTGTCAGCCAAAAGATGCTATTTATTTGACTATGCAGCC
Organism: Viscum album; assembly: GCA_963277665.1. Taxonomy (NCBI): domain Eukaryota; kingdom Viridiplantae; phylum Streptophyta; class Magnoliopsida; order Santalales; family Viscaceae; genus Viscum; species Viscum album. The sequence continues at coordinate 599,261,009 of OY728155.1, read as the reverse complement.
AATTCCCTTAGGTGTCCCTGCATAATTCAACCTCCTAATGGTTTTATTAAATAATGGTAACTTCATTCATGGGAACTACTTCTTCTAATTCCTTTTACCTCTTTTTCATATCATTCCTCAGAATCAAATTTTCTTAAGTCATAGTTTACATTTTTCCTTCATACATGGGTGTGGTAATATGTTTCCAAATGAATTTTCAAGGAATTGAGTCAATTCTAATCCATTCGGTCAAAGCTATTTTGACCTTAAACATTAGCCTCTTTATGTCCGATGTGCATGACATTAAACTGCCCACAAAAGACAAAGGAACTCTGAATAAAAGTCAAATTCCAGCTCACTAAACATACATTTTGTATGATTTAGGTAATATTGAGCAATTAAAAGATTCAAAGTTTGTAGGGTTATTTATATTAATCCTAGTAAAAATCAAACTATGCCCACTAGGACCATTGGCTTAGGTAAAATCAAAAGCAGGTAGCAGGAAAATACATGCACAAGTGATTGAAGATGAAAGCATTCTTTCCATTTTATGCACAAGAATTAGAAGGACATCCATAGACTGGAGTCTCTTCTCTTTTCTAAGAAATTACAAGAGGCCGTCAACATAAGTCTTCACTTGATGAACAGTATCCCGAACTTCATCAACAGCTACTTGAAGCTCATGCACCCAACCAACTTCACTCTTTTCAGCCTGATGGAGTGCTTTCTTGGCATCCATGATGGCCTTCATACCATTCATTTGAGCTCCCTCCAATGAATTATTAAGTTGGTCAAGTTACCCAGTAACAGCATCAACTGTTGCTGAAGGTGCATCTGCTGGATGACTTTATCTTTGATCTTATGCTTCAGCTCCTTCATCTTAGCAGCATAGTCAGCCTCAGCTCGGGATACCGTAGCCTCAAATTCACTAATATTGGCTGACAGTTTCACCCTGGTCTGATCTTCGTGACACTTTTTCTCCTACTCCCTCTTTAAAATGACCTGTTTCAACGCGGCATGGATCTTTTCATATCCAAAACCGCCAAGTCCCAATATGAAAAATAGGGATGATAGCTGGGGAATCTTCGATGGAAGCTCCTCAAGAGGCACTTCAGATATGATTTTCCATAGGTTCTGCCATGCCTTGAGTCGTGAAAATTGGAATGCTTTTTGAACTTCCAGGTCCGACTCAGCATCACTATCATAGGAGGGGAGTATAATCTTGGATTAATGCAATTAGGGAAGTTCCCTATTCTGCTCCTTCCCCCCTAAACTGAGGTTCTTCACTTTCAATTCCCGTTGGGGCGGAGGCTGAGGCCTCACCTCCAGATCTAGCCACTTCAATTGATGGCCCTGCATAATTAATTGGAATCTTTGGTTAGTTTCAAAGGATAACAAAAGAATTGGTTGTCTTGAAAATTAAGTACAATCACAAATATTGTTATTCTTTACCCAACGGTAGATCAAAACCCTGAGAAGGCTCCTCTCTATCTTTCCTATCTTTGACATGATTTTCAGGATGAGTTTGAGGAAGCTCTACTGGGTTCAGATCCACTTGTGCTAATGTCTCTGCAATGGTAGGGTTCTCTGTACCCCCTTCAGGCATGGGTAGTTCAGCAGCTTGCTCAGAAAAAACTGCACATTTGAACCAATAATGATTAGACATGTAATAAGAAGTTATTCTTAATAGGACGCAGGATAACACTCACATCCATAATCTTCTAAATTATATGGTAATTTAACATGATTTATAAAATCTTCGAAACATGCACCAACTTCCATCATTTCATCTAATGTCATATTAGAATCCTGGTTATTCTCACCATTGGGAGCATTTGATGTGTCTTCTTGGCGACCTTCATCACGCGGTCCCTGACCCTGGATAACATCTTCGGATAAAATCGCGGCATCAGTTTCAATAGCCGCAAAAAGCTCTAATGCAGGGGTTGAACCTGAAGTATCGTAGAATGGAAGTCAGTAGATGTTTCATTCAACATTTTATGAAGAATTTTTAACTTACCAGAAGCGGATTCTTCTCTTCTTGCAACAGAAATAGGAGGGATACTGGGAACAGATGCTGGCTCTTTTCCAGGAGCAGCCAAGTCAGCCTGAATTTGCGATTGTTCCACAGCACCCTCCTTTGTCCTCAAAGGAGGATCAGTCTTCTCCCTCAGAGGGGAAATTAAAGAATCCCCTTCAATCCCAAGGAAAATGAGCAGTCTTTTTCAGGATTTAAGATTCATGATTATCCGTAGGACTTACCACTACTGATGAAGCATTTAGTTGTGGACTTATTCCTCCGATGCCTTTGCTTCTATGGATTTTTGGGAGAGTCGGCAGTCTCCATTATAGGTACCTGAATGGGAGAATAGAAATCCATGTCCAAATACTCATCCATGGCCTGTTGGCCCGGAGATATCTCACCCAACTCGTGAGGAGATTCAGCAGCAGCCCCGATGGAAGTACCACCAGGGCTATACTGTGGTGAAGGAACCTCATTAGTTCTTATCTTTTCAAGCTGCAAGATGAAGAAAATAACTTCCTTGAGTATAAAATCTTTGATTGAAATCAAGTTTCAAAGCAAATAAGGAAAGAAAACTTACATCTTCAGAGGCCACGTAATCGTGTCACTCTTCATCAGTCCCCTCAACGGCGCCATGATCTATCATTTCCTTCACCCGCTTGGTGACAAGAATGGAATCATCGGTGGCATATATGAGAATTTATAGCTTTCTGATATAATCTCGCACTTCATCAGGGCCATCTTTGAAAATAATATCGGTAGAAGCCAGAAGAGTCCCTATTCTAGGGAGTTGCAGCCCCTCGCATAAATCCAGCCAGGCAGTTTCAATACCACAGTATAAACTCTTCCATGTCTGGACAGCCTCTGGTCATAGATATTCAGTGCATGTACCAGAAGTCTGTGAGGAAGGTCCTACAATCTTCGACTTCAATTTCTTCCCACCTCCTACAACTACAGATAGAGAATAATAAAATAAGACTTATTGCTTTATAAAGTGATGGTGATTAAATTACCACAATGAAGTAACTCACCAGGAGTTGATGGAGTAGGTGTTTTGATTCTGACCGGAGGATTATATCGGGCACGAGGCCTCTTTTCCACTTATTGTGCCTCATCATCCCCATCATGAGAATCCATTGAATCAGTCCTAGAGGAGGAATCTGGAGAATCGGCTTCAGGTGTGGAAGCATCACCTTCATGAGGAAGGGTTTCTTTCTCTATAGTCCTCTTCCTTTTCCCCACCTAATAAACTGGGTGATTCAGCACCCCTTTAGGGTATGATGTTATCCAGTGCTCAGCATACCATGTAGTCAAGTTATGTGATGATCTTTCAACTAGTAGATCAATCACCGCCCCAGTCTTCTCCCGAGACATCAGCAACCACAATTGCCGAGAAACCATCGAATATTTCTCTAACCTGACATGTACAGGGGGAGATACGTCAATATATTTCAAACACTTGAATTGGTGTGCAAATATATATGGAGAATAGGACTCACATATAATCTCTCTATCAATCCTGGTGACCAGCACACCATCTTTACAGGCCCGCATGTATACCCTCAAATCCAAGTGGGTTGTTCCATCATCAACAAAACGCCTGGTTGGCGGATTTCCATAGGGAAAGAAGTTGAATTACTTAAACATGCTCAGCCTCACTTTCATGTCATAGTCATTATGATCTAATGGAGAAATTCCAGAGAATTCTTGCACTGATGGCCTGAAAGAACTTCCAGGAATTTGTACTCCATTCTGTACATTATAAGTCCTTAAGTGAGTGGCGATCCATCCCCATAAAACATGGAATGGTCCCACTATTCTCAAAGGGGATTTACCCATGAAGACATGAAGTAAACTGCTGTGAATCTTTTCTAAAATGGGGGTAGCCAACCCAACCATTTTTTTCCTCAACCAACTTTTCTGCAATAACGAAGGTCCCTGGCCTAACGCCTCCCTTCAAGTCCCTAACTAGCAAGAGATAAACGCTGACCCACAAATCCAAGAATCCCTCTAGATGAGTCTTATTTGGGATCCTTTGATTCACCTCATATCCCCATTTCACAAACTCCCCTGCTTCTAGAGTTGGTCAGAATGTGCCAGGAGCACCCCTCTTCTCAGTTTTGGGCATGTGGTAGGACATGTGGGCCTCTTATCCTTGGATTTCTTTTTCTTGGATCCTTTCTCCTTAGGATCCTTCTCCTTTGGCTCCTTTTATTTATTCTCAATAAAAAAATATATTCATCCACTCCTCCCGATGAATATCCTTTCTAGAATGAGTTAAGGAGGTCTCTGAACTCTTGAGCCTATGGAAGATTTTAAATAATTCCCAAGCCAATGTAGGAGTCTTCTCTGAATCATTCCAAGTCACCTTGGGAGGAATGAATTCATCATACATGTCTCCCAAAATTGGAGCCCTTGAGATCCTGTGGATATCCCACAGACTGATGCCTACTTCTCCATGATTCAGATGGAAAGAATTGGTTTCTGGGCTCTGGTGGCTGAGTATCTTCGGAAAGAAGTTATCATTTCTGTAAACATATGTTTTTCCAACCTAGACAGCTTTTTATTTTGCCACTCCTTTCAAATCCTCGATAAACTCTACATAGGTTTGTCGCACCCAGTATTCCCACATCCAAGTTGGCTTCACACCTCCCCCAGGACGGAAGACCAAACTTTTCTTCCAGCCTTTTCAATGATCCATCTGGGCATTTCGGAATATTTAAGGATGACAATGAGGTTTCATATCTGGTGTACAAGGGCTATGATGCATCATGTGGGCCTTCTACACTGTTCCAGTATTTATAAATCCTCCTCCACATGAGATATTTGCTGAATCAAAGTTGGTGTAATTCTGAAACCATGAAAATGGGAGATAGTTCTTTGCTTTGGGAATAGTGACTTCTAGTAGATGACCATAACCGTACAAAGGCAGATAAGTGCTTTGTGGGAAATCAAAGTGATATTTCTTCCGATACTTGGCCAAATAAAGAATAGTGCTATCAAAGACGGTATAATAATTGTGGCCAATTATGTTCATTATATCATCATGACGTTTTCTTTCCATTTCATCAACCGTTCCAATTCTTTTGGGAGCCATTTGAATCTATAAAAAAGTTGAATAATTAACCCTTAAGTAAGTTGATTTTTCATAAAATTTGTGAAAGAATTCTAAAAAAATGGAAAAGGAATTAAGGCGTGCAAGTCTGATCTTGGCATGCAAGTGTGGATGTGTCGCGCAGGTATAATGTGACGTGAAAGTATTCAATGCACAAGTATCACCACGCAAATCCAGGTACCTTGACAGCAGCACAAGAGAAAAGGAAAAGCAGAAAAGAGAGCAACTTACACGACGAAAGTGACCTGCATGGAGAGAGCTCAAAAATATGAAATTTGATGCTATGCGCGACAAATGAGCGCATATATATAGGCCAGGCCGGCCACCTGTGCGCCTATAGCCAGCGCGCTCCAGCCCTGCGTGACTCGCACCTGCACGACGAGTGTTGCACACTGAACACTTGCGCGCCTCTTTCCCTTTGGTTTTCTTCTTTTCCTCAAAGTCACATCCTTATTCTTTCGGATCCAACTCTGAGGGGGGACTTTTTTTTTTGCTCCTTTTTGTCACATTGTCTAAAGTAATGGAAAGGGAAATGAATTAGCACAAATTGATTCATCCTTTGAAGAAAACATCAAAAATAGACAAAGTAATGAAAAAGGAGTCAAATACCTTTGGGTCGTGCAAGTTCCCTCACTGTCACGCAAGTACACTTGCACGCTGCCTAATAATCGTACAAGTGACTTGCACGCCCTCTTTGAAAACCGCCTAGGGTCTTCTCCAGCCTATAAATACCCCTAGTGGGCCCCCCATTTGAGGAGGTTTTTTTTCTAGAATTTAGATATAGAGCTTTAAACGCCCAAGTCTCTTCTTCAAGTCTTCCGAAAACTTCTAAGGTAATTATTTACCTAGAATAGAAGGTCTAAACAAGAGGAATAAGGTCTAAGTGTTAGAATTCGCTAACACTTGCACACCTAAGTGTTTTACCCTTAAGGGAAATGGACACACTTGCGCCCCTACTTACTTACTCATTGAAACTTGCACACCACTCTTCTAGAAGTACCTCCGGATAATTATAAAGGCTTTGGTCAAGGATCGCCCAAGTATTACTCTATTGGTCAAGGATCTCCCAAGTATATAGTTGTCGTGCAAGTATACTTGCGCGACCAAGACTTTCGCGCCCATGCAGTACTTGCGCGACCCCCCAGGACTTGTGCGCCCTTAATTTTTTAGGTGCCCTTCCTGCCCATTTCACCTCTCTTATGCCACTCCACCTTTCCTATTCAAGATTTAGTCTTCAAGACACTCTTTAAATCCATTTATGGCATGTTTTCTTGATTGTCTTCTTTATCTGAAAGGAATTCTATGGAACATCTCTCAAAACCTAGTGATTTACACTTCTTTATGTTACTAAAGTTAGAGATTTCATTCATTCAACCTCATCCTTTTAGATGAGAGAACTTTATTCTGGACATCCTCCTTAGGAGTAAGCCCCAACCATATTTCCCTTAACATGGTCCTCCTTTTCTGGAGTAATCCCCAGTCTAAGTTATATTAATTGGGCATCCTCTTCAGGAGTAAACCCCAGGTCCCTTAATTATGGGCATCCTCCTTAGAAGTAAGCCCCAACCATAATTCTCTTAACATGGGCCTCCTTTTCAGGAGTAAGCCCCAGTCCAAGTTCTCTTAATCGGGCATCCTCTTTAGGAGTAAACCCCAAGTCCCTTAATTATGGGCATCCTCCTTAGGAGTAAGCCCTAACCATAATTCCCTTAACCTGGGCCTCCTTTTCAGGAGTAAGCCCCAGTCTTAATTTCTCTTAAAAAATTTTAATTTACTTTTGATCTGGGATTCCTTCTGAGGAGTAAAACCCAATCACAAGTCCCCTCTTAACATGGGCATCTTCCTTAGGAATAATCCCCAAGATTAGAGTATCCAAATCTCCATGAAACACATATACCTTTATGGACCATGTACCTGGATTTCTTCCCTGATGTAAATCTTAAACTTCATCTATTTTTGGGAAGTCATACATACATAAGCCCCACATCATTTCTTATGATTGCATCTTTCATGGAACAATTGTCTGGTTTTACCAATACCTCTTGTTTCTCACACCGAGCATGACTCATGTGAGCTTAGAGTGTAAAAGTAATTATGTCATCTTTCTTTGATCCATCAATCATACATAAACATCATACTCCCTCACTCGAACTACGTGGGTTCTGATTCCTTTTCCAAAACAAAGGATACGTAGGTAGCCCATCTGTGGGTATGTTCCAAAATATAAAATAATCCATGTCCTTCTGAATGACAATAAACTTCAAGTGCCCCACCGAGTGGCTTTAAAACCAATATGGTCATCATAATGACCAGGAGACTTTTATTAATTTAAGGATACCATTGACTAAGAATCTCTAACAAATACAGATGATTCTCTATCGATGAAGAACCTCGAATACATATAAAAGATTCTCTAAATTTCTTATATATCAATCATTGATTGTCAGATTTAAAGGAAAGCTCATTTTATACTTGGTAATGTAATAATGATTCACAAACATAACTTAAATCTATAAAGAGAGTCCCAGAGTAGACAATAATTCCCCTCAAAAAGGTGTGATGAGTCCGACCTCCCATCCTCTCGACCAATGAAAATTCCTAAGCCTCATCAGTCCACAACTAATGAGCGCCTACCTTTGGAAAGTAGGTCCAAATGGATATGGAATCATTGGATCTTTTCGGTTCTACGAACAAACCCATTTGAAACCGATTGTAATGTTTGAACCTTTAATCAACAAGGTCATCCCCAATTCCATAGGAAACACTAATAAAGAAGAGGAAGAATGCTCTGAAATCCTTATAGGGTTTATGAGGCTAAACCTAGAGGATTCTCCATAGAATTTTATTTAATGGAAAATCATTGAATTAATTTAATTAATTAATTAAATTAATAATTTAATTAATCCACTAAACGTTTCTTCCAAAGGTCGGCTTATCTGAACTTCCCACACCGACCAATTTTCAGTCCCTCTATGAATAAAAATCCCATTCAGGAATTAACTGTTATCTCATATTTCTGATCTAAGCTCCCTTTTAGGAGTTATACCATTTATTTAAGAAACTAAACATGGCTAATATTAAATATATTTAATATTTTTTTATAAAATTTATTTTGGGCCCACTGGGCCTCAGAATCACACGTCATCCCAGTACCTGGCTCTAAAAATATATGTAGAAAAATATTTCAAAGTCTTAAGATGAAATATCTAGGTCTCAACATGAAATTTGTTTTATGATTTTATAATTATTTAAAAATAATTTCTGAACATTAAATCCCATTTAAAGTCATCTTCATTATTATTCACAGTATTTGACTTTAAAAGCATCAAGAAAGCAATGTAATTTGAATACAAATGCATTTATCAATAATAATAATTTATAGTTATCCATAAAATTATGGTAACATAAAAATTCAACCAAATAATATTAATTTAAATGTTTTTAAAGACATTTACTTGATTTTTCTACTGCTTGCACAAGCATTGTGTTGGTGTTTCATAATAGTTCAAGACAATTATACTATCTATAAAAATTAAAAATAAATTACTGCCATAAATATATTTTATTCATCATAAATTTTATCATATATATTCACTCATATATCATTTTTAATTTTATCCATATTAAGAAAAAATAATAAGAGATAGAGAGTGGCATTTTTAATTACTCTTATCAAAAAAATATTATAAAGGTTATAATCAAAGGAAAGAGGAACAAAAATGTCATATTTTCTAATATAGTAAGGTTATGATAGAATAAAACTCATTAAATTAAATAAAATAATGTTTTGAGTTTATTTTTAGACTATATCTCATATTTTTAACCTCGTTTAACTAAGATTACTCTTTATCGTGGTGATGAACTTTTACCATGATTACAATTTATTATGACTAAAAATGAAATAGACCTTATTAGATTATTTGAATATTTTGATTCCAAATATTGAATCTATTTTCTAATATTTATTTTCTATAAATGTTAAAATTTAAATTTAATATAATTTCACAAAATGAAATGGAAAACCGTTTTTAGAACAAATATGTTTTATGCATAAAATTAAACTGATACCAATATCAAATATAATTTTGATTCATATGGAATTAATTAGATTTTGTTTAAAAAAATATATATTATGTTATTTTGAAACAAAATTCAAAATAGAATGAGACTTTTAAATTATATATTTAAAACAAAATAAAATACAGTTATGCAAAAATCAGTATTTTTCACTATTAAATCAAAAGTCAATTTTCTTAGAAAAATCCCAAAAATTCCATATAAGATAATTTTTAAAAGATGATTTCAAAAATTATATCCATTTTTTCAAAAAAAAAATCTAAAATTTTCAGAAAATATTTATAATATTCATACAAAAAAATCAATAAAAACTATTTTTGAAAGAAATTTATTTTTGAAGTATAAAATGAATTTATACTCATTCCTTATCCAAGAACAACCATTAGATAAATGCTAATAAATTTTATAAAATGTATTATCTATAAATTTTATTAAAATCATTCATATATAGTGATTAAAAATACATTGTGCACATAAAACCTTTTTATGAAAATATATATTCTTTAATATTATATGATTTTATTTAAAATTGAGTTCATATTTCCTAATTAGTACATTAATATTATGAGAAATTATCTACATATATTTCATATTTTGGTTAATCTTATTCATACCCTCCAATCCAATGGCTAGGTTAAAATGGTCATGTTTAAATAATAATATTTCTATAGTATATCATGGTTTGTTTAAGCTCAGTGTTGCAGGTGATACACGCTATCCAACATAGTATTATTTAATGGAGAATTGAATATTGAAATATTGGTGTGTCACATTCCCACCCTCTTATGAAAATTGAATCCTCACAAGTTTGAATTTTTTAACAATAATTGAAAGTATCATGACATAAGTATATTATTAAATGTATATTTTATCATTATAATGAATTTTCAAATCCAATTTCTAAAAGTGTCGTAAATTATTTCTAATATTTGTGCACTAAATCAAATGATAAAAATTTTCAAAGAAAATTTATTTTTAAAGTATAAAATGAATTTATACTCATTCCTTATCCTGTAACCACCATTAAATGAATGATAATTCGTTTTATCAAATATATTACCCATATGCTTTATTTAAATCATTCATCTATTGTTTTTAAAAAATATATTTTGCACATCAAACTTTTTCTAAAAAATATCTTTTTTAATATTATATGATTTTATTTAAAATTTAGTTCTTATTTCCTAATTATTACATTTATATTGGGAAAAAATTTCTACATTTATTTCATAATTCATTTACTCTAATTCATACCCATCAATCCAACACCGAGGTTATAATTTTCATATTTAAATAATAATATTTTTATACTATATCAAGGTTTTTTAAGCTTGGTGTTGTGTGTAGTACATGTTTTCCAATATAGTTTTATTTAAGGGAGAATTACATATTGAAATATTAGGGTGTTACATTCCAATACTCTTACCAAAATTGTGTCTTTTCAATTTTGAATTTATTCTCAAAAATTGAATTTATATTGACAAAAGTATAATATTAAATGTATATTTTATCATTATAATGAATTTCTAAGTGACTGTTAAGAAACATAATATCTCTTAAATATTTATAAAACCATGTATATACCATTATAAGACTCAAACTTGTGATTAGTTTTTTAAAATTATACCTTGATTGTTGAACATTATTTTCCATATAAGACTCGGTAGATTTATCTTCCTCTTATTCGAGTCAAGGAATCCCTTCACCAAAAAAATATAGAATAAGAAAAAACACATAATTGATTTAATTCCATACCATATGCAGAATTTTTTCATTCAGTTTTGTTTCAATCTGTTTTCCATCTTAGATTTATCTCATATGATAAGTAACCATAATGAATTTTTCATGCCTGAATCCCTAAAATAAACCTTTAATAGATCATAATATTCACAAGAGGATAATAATTTAATCTTACTATCTCTATAAATTTATCAAAACCAAAATGGTTAACACAAGATAAGATAATATCCAACATTAATAAACCTTTATATCTCAATAACAACTCCCAAAGTTCAACTTAAGTCATTCCTTAAAAATATAACATTAACATTCTTCGAAATATGTCAAAAAAATTAAAAACCCAAAAATCAAAAAGATCTGATCACATATTCTTACAAGATAAATTTAACATTTATCTCCAAACAAACATTACTAATTGATAAACTCACATCACAAAAATGTATATTCCCTTCCAAAATATACTAATCTTTTCTATAAATAAATTGAATCATCATAAAGTTATAATAAAATATTATATGATTCCAAAACTCAACTAAATAATTATTCATCAAATAAAATTCCATCATGTCCAATAAAATTCCATTTTCCATAATCATATAATGTTCCCAATATAGTGAACTTACTTAAAAATAAATTTAATCACCTAGACACCAAATCACTTTTCATTCTCATGTTTATCTATATTATTAAACATGTATTATAAAAATATAATAACCATTTTTATCCCAATTAACCATAATTACCTTAACATAAAATATCATTTGAACCTTAAAGGTTATCAATATCATTAAACTTATGTCTACAAAATATAAAATCATTCTTCCTCAAATAAACTTTTTCATAATTTAAACTTGAGTGTTTAATATACTTCATACATTTATTAAAACTCATTAAATGTCCCCTAAAGTACTCCCATCACATAAAACATAAAAAGGGCACCAATTACTTTAAACTTATAACCATAATTGAATTTATTAACCCTTAAAAAGATAACACTAAATAATAATTCTTAAAATAATATATATAGACACTTAAATCAATTAACATTATTCATAATTCGTTAACCAAGAATTGTCATCTTTTTCCTTAACACTTACTTCATACAATAAAAAATATTAATGATGTCTTAAGATTCATCCATCTCAATATAATAATGTTTTATACTTTAAACATAAAAAATATTGTCAAAATAACATAAACCTTTTATATTTTATTCAATGTTTTTTTATATTTATCATATCACCTTGCTAATCCTTTATTAAAATGATCTTCCTCGTCTCCAATGCACGATTTACTCCCATGAAATTGATTTGTATAATGACTATACACTCCACATTTAAAACATCTTATTGTTCCTTTGATACATTTCTGTTGAGTGATTCTTCCCACATTCATGGCATGTAGGATGTTTTAAATTTTTTCCTTTATGATCTTTATCTCCTACAATTTTATAAAACTCCAATTTTATTTTATTTAGTGTGTTTGGAAACACACTTAGGTTATGGTTGTTAATCATATATCAAGATATCTAATTAGTAACAACCACAATATTTTAACTCCATATCCTATACTCTTTAGTTTCTCATTCATACAACCATAACATTTTCCTTCACATCCATTGTTAACCTAGGTCCTACTTGTTCTATCCATTTACTAAAAAAATAGTTAGTGTTCGTACATCAAATAAATTTATAATAAACCATATTATTAATAGAATAAACACTAAGATATCTTTAACCATATCATCTTTTATCCACATATTTTGATTCAATAAAAAATAACCACATTTCTCCATAACATACGAATCCTTCAAGATTATAGAAGACTTTTAACAAATAATCTTAAACCATCATAATAACCTATGAAGGTCTATAAATATTTTAAATTATTCTTATATAATAACATCTTAACCTATAAAGTTATGTAAACCTTTTCTTTGATACCAACTACTACACTCTATAACTTAAACATCCCATAATTACATGAATTATAACAAGGGTTTAACTTCCTTACATTTTGAGAATATTTTTGGTTTAGAGTTTTAGTGAATTGGTAAAAACTCTTATATATCAAACAAGTATAAAATAAAGTGGACACTTCCACACTATTTCCATTTTTTCCACAAAGACTATATTCTTAAATTTAAACTCTTGTTTCATTAAAAACACATTCACTTATTTTAAGATGAATCCCCATAACAAAAAGTTAAAATTTACTATATTTCCTACTCATCCTTAAGTTTTTTGAAAAACATTCACTGCTAGAAAACTGAATTTCCATAGTGCCACCCTTTATCAGCCCTAAAAAAGAGCTGATAAAGGCACCCCCTTTATCAACACTTTTTTAGCGCTTTTAAAGGGGACCCCTTTATCAGTGCTTTTTTTAGTAGCGCTAATAAAGAGGGGGATTTATCAGCACTTTTCCCTAGCACTGATAATGTATATATTTTTAAAAAATATATTTCATGAAAAATAATAGATTTATATATAAGTATATTTATATTGATATAAATATAATATATATTTTTTAAATACGTTTTAGATAAGTATAAATAGAGTATTACCTTTAATATATAAAAAATTTAGTGAAAATGACTTTAAAATATTTTAAAAAATATTATTAATTAATAATTTTCTAATTATCATCGACTAACAATCATTTAATAACAATTTCAAGACAACAAAAATAAAAAATAATTAAAAAAATATCTAAAATAAGTTGAAAATGTAACTCAAACTTCAAACAGCCATAACATTGATCTGGTTGTCTGTTTTAGCTCTACAACGTATCAAATCGAAGCATGTGATGATCTCTATGCACTAGTTACCCAAGGGAACCTTATTTCACATTTGTTTAGGCCAAAAATGGATTAGTAGGCCTCCAAAAATGAGTTTTTAGCCGGGATACCCTATTTTTTAACATTAAAATAGTTATAACTCCTCATCTGGATGTCCTCTAGGCCTATAACACATATCACATCGAATATTGTTTCATTTTATTCGATTTGACTCATTTTGGTCTTGAAACGGACTTCTAAATTATAAGTTGTGGTCGTTTTAACATTATATGGATTTTCAGATACACATATATATATATATATGTATTTATTCATATATATATATATATATATATTTGTGTGTCTGTGTGTCTGTGTGTGTGTAGGTGTGTGTGTTGTATATATGTATGTATTTATTTCTTTATAAAAACACATAAAAAAATATTTTATAAATGTATTTAAAACTAATCTTATAAATATATATTAATATACAAAAACAATTATGGATAAAAAATTATAACTAAAAATATATATATAAATATATATAAATATAAGAATAAATATATATTTATTAATATAAGTAAATATATTTATATTAATATGAATCTATATTAATATACAAATAAATATAACTATATATATACATAAATAGATATATCATTAAATGGAGAAAAAAACTAAATGGATTAGTGGTAAAGGTGCAGGTGTGCAAGGGGGAGGTCTCGGGTTCGAGTTCTGGTAGAGGCAGGGGTGTGCAGGCAAGTGGGAGGGGGTTGCGTGGGCAAGTGCAACATGTAGTGATAGGGAAGGGGCTTCACCTAGAACTGATAAAAGGGGGGTCAAGCACTGTTAAAAGCTCCCCCTCATTATGAATTCCTTTTAACTTTTTTTTTAATTTTTTTTGACATTTATCTGCACTTAAAAAAAGAACTGATAAAAGGGTTCTTTTATCAGCGCTAAAAAAGCGCTGATAAAGGATGTTTTTATCTGCGCTTTTTTTAGCACTGAAAAAATACCCATTTTATTATTCCTTTATTTTAGAAATGATAAAAGGGGCCTTTATCAGTGATTTTCTAAGCATTGATAAAAGGGAACCCATATCTTCTCCTTGATTAACAGTGCTTTTCTAGCACTGGTAATGCCCTTTTCTAGTGCTGATAGTGGTCATATTTATAGTAGTGATTTGAAAATGTGGGATGAGTTTAAAAATGTCAATAAAGGATATAAAATTAAAAGAAAATCAATAGTCCATTGAAAAACATGAAAAAACATACGCATATTTTCCTTTTCTTATAATAAGCTTTGAGCTAAAAATAATCACATACTTACTCTTGAAATAAAATTATTTTCCCAAAGTTTTTTATAAAATGTTTCACAAACATACATAATGGATAAACTATAATTTTTTAGTGTTTATTTGAAAAATATGGAAACATTTCCTTGGAAACTAACTTTTCACTTATATAAGAACATGAATTTTCTTTTAAATCACAGGCTTGTTTTCTTACCTTATGAAATCAAAATATTTCCTTAAAAGCACATAAATTATATAAACATGAATTATATCCATGGAAAATGTAAATAATCACATGGATAATAATATTTTATTTTATAATTATATAATTCAAAATGTTAAAAATCATAATCTTACTTTTAAGGCCGTATTCTAAGATATCATACATAAATAGGAAAGGCACACATTAAATACACAAGTTAGTTTGTCTCATGAGACCTTTCGAAGCATCAAGGGTCTATAATGGGCCCCATCCATCACTTACTAATTATAATTCATTTATCATATGAAATAAGTGAATACAAATCTATAAATAATCAACATAAACATCCATATTAAAAATTAGCTTACGAAATGTTAATATTTCACCGAGTTAATAAGTAAAAAACATAATTATAAGTCACCCAAAGAAATAAAATGGATGATATTATTATACTATATCCCTGGTAAATAAAAATAATCATCAAATGATGTTGAAATATATGAAAATACCTTTATAAGAAAATTTGAACCATTCTTTGAAAATGTGAGAAAATATTTGTTTATTTTTATAACATTTTAAATAAATATTTATAGAATAGTTAGAAATTTTATTTCTTTAAAAAAACTATGGAAACTTGTAAATAAATATTCAATTAAAATAATAGTTTTTACAATGGGGAAATATTTTCATTCATTAAATGTTAAAAAACGTATTTTTTCACACTTTTGGTAAAAAAATCAAAAGTACCTTTTTCAGGAAATGACAGAAAGATTCATTTTAACATTTATAAAGAAATTAAAATATAGTTAGAAATTAATTTAAAAAATCATTGGATAATTTCATAAACATTCTTTAAAACATTATAGATAACTTGGATATAGAGAATAAGTATTTTAAAGGAAAACTTCAAATCAAGGTTTTAAAGGAAAATCTCTTAACTCGAGTCCTGACTTGTTTTGTACATTCTCTAACTCATTTTATTTGTAGAAACACCTTTGGCTTGAAACTTAATCCTTTTAATTTGTAATTTTGGTGTGAAAAAATCCTCTAGTAAAATAGGAGGAAGGTTGGGATGGAATATGGATAGAGCATGGTCAATATAGGAGGCTCAAGGGGTGTGGAGAATAGTGGAGAGGATGTTACCTTTTATAAGTGAGGTGGGTGGAAATCTTGTAAATACATGAAATCATAATATATAATATATGTATAACTCATTTCAAATGGATATAAAGTTAAATATATTATAATGTAAAGTGGATGAGGTAAAAATAAATTTACCAAATAAAATTTATAAAATTTTAAGTAGAATTTTGAACCTTATCTATTAGTCTAATCATCTCATTAACCCTTTTAACCTTAACTGTGGTAAAGAAATTTCAATATATAAGGGTCATGAAAGTAATTTTAAAAATTAAAAGTGTAAAATACATGAGATATTCATGAAATTATCTAAAATTTACCATCCAATTGAATAATGATAGTATTTTTTTAATTATTTAAAAATTATTTTTAATGAATAAATACCATTTAAAGTCATTTTCATGACTTTTCACAGAATTTGAATTTAAAGGAATCGAGATGACAATGAAATTTGAATATAATCACATTAAAAAACAAAAATACTTTATATTTATCCATTAAATTTATGGAAAATAATAATTCATCCAAAATATATCACTTTTAATGTTTTTAAAATCATTTACTTGATTTTTTTTACTCCTTGCATAGGTGTCGTGTAGGTTCTGCATAAGAGTTCAAGATAATTATACTATTTATAAAAATTTAAATTTAATTAATACCATAAATATATATTATTATTCATAAATTCTATCATATATATTCATCCATATATCAATTTTATCTATAACCATATTAAGACAACATAATAAGTGAGAGAAGGTGACATTTTATAATTACTCTTAAAAAAATATCATAAAGGTTATGATCAAAGGAAAGTGGAACCAAAAATCCATATTTTTAGAATATATTATACTAATGGTAAAATTAAACTAATACAATGAAATAAATGAAAGTTTTTGGTTCATTTTAAGACCGTATCCAATAGTTTTAACCATGTTTAACCCATTTTACTATTTACTATGGTGATAAAATTTTACCATGGTTACATTCATTATGTCTAAAAATGAAATAAAACAAATTATATAATTTAAATATGATGATTCCAAATATGGAATCCATTTTATAAGATGAAATTTAAAGAATATTTAAATTTTATTTTTAATATAAGTTTGAAAAATGCAACAAAAAACCGTTTTTAGAACAAATGTGTTCTTAAACATAAAAATGAACTTATACTATATTAATATATAATAATTATTTCAATGTAATTAATTATATTATTTTTAATAAAATTTATCTTTTATTTACTTTAAAATTAAATCCAAAATTTAATGAGACTTTTAAATTACTTGATTTAAATAAAAGAAATGACAATTTTTCAAAAACGGTATCTTCACTATTCGCTGAAAAATAAATATTTTCATAAAAAATCAAAAAAAAAACTCCCTCTAAGATAATTTTAACATGATGAATTAAAAAAATAATTCCCATTTTTTCAAATATAATTTCTAAACAGTTTGACAATATTTATAATATACATGCATAAAATGAAATAAAACCCATTTTTTAAATAAAATGTATTTTTGAAGTTTAAAATGAATTTATACTCATTATTTATCCGGTAAACACCATTAGATTAATGCTAATTTATTTTTATTAAATATATAACCTATATATTTTATTAAAATCATTCATCTATAGTGATTAAAAAATACATTACGGACATAAAACCATTTTTTGAAAAATATATCCTTTAATCTTATATGATTTTATTTAAAATTGAGTTCTTATTTACTAGTCAGCACATTTATATTAGTAAAAATTATCTAAATATATTTAATTATTTAGTTTCACCTATCCATTCTCTCAAATCCAATGAATAGGCTATAATAGTCATATTTAAATAATAATATTTCTATAGTATATCATGATTTTTTTAAACTAATTGTTGTATGTGGTACACGGTACCCAATATAGTATTATTTAAATGAGAATTACATATTTAAAGATTGGGGTGTTATAAACCAACCCTTAAATCATATTCTTCAATATGAACTAAACCACCAAAATTTGAAGTCCGGTTATTCTTGATATTTCAAATTTTGCAACTCTATCATGTAACTGCATGAAAGTTCATGTTAGCTTATAGAAACCAAGACCTATTTAATCAAACTATCATCTTATACTTCTATCCATGAATACATAATTCATTTAAAATTGCATATAAAATTTCATAAATGCAATAACCTCATCCATGATAGCCTCATTCGTGACATCTCATGCTCTACACATTCTTCTTTCTTCCATCTTCATTATATAACCATAAACACATTCGAACAGTGTATTATGATATTTATTTTCATTGAAGAACTATATATCTATAAAAATAATATTAATTTTATTTAGAAAAAAATAATTTTTGGATCAATGGATCGACCATATGATAGTGAACATCAGGCCAACCGTGATGCATGTGGCCATAGGATCGACCATGAGTAACTATATAAGGAAATCAACCACATAAAGAAGTTTGGATCGAACATACAATATTGTCCATAGGACTCAATATATCTATCTTGAGACATGAATTCATTGGATTTACTGTATTATTTTTATCGACCATAACTATCAAGGATCGACTATATAAATAATATAAACAATACATAACTCCATGTCCTTCCATGATTATTGTTTTTTCCATTAGTTATCTCGAATGTGGAATTTTATACTATAATATCACATGGTGGATTACTATATTCAAAATTTTTATTTGATTCATGTAGACATAGAAATCCAGAGATTTCTAGGGTAGAAGATAATGGAGAAATGATGGTGTCTCACTCAAGTATCATGTGTGTCCATATATTTTAAAAGGGTGAATATTAACCACACTTTTTGATTCCCTCATTGATGCTCCAAGTGGAATTTCACTTATTTATAATTTTCATTTCCTCATTGGTGGCTCCTTGAAATCCCATTAGAGTTGGTTCTCTCCAGGGTGTGTAATTTTGACCCACATAGTGTAGGCTAAACTTCATGTGCTCTAGAAAACCTATATTGACCCACATGAGAGCTCTATATCCTTCATAATGTAACTCATGTCTGGTTATTTCACCATTTAGATTGGTCATTCAGTTCTTATGGGAAATCATGGTATCTCAGATGTCTAGATATCCTTGATCTAGATATTTGTTTTATCGGCTAACTCCCGTAACATTTTCCTTGGAGAAAATAACCAGACAAACATAACCAAACATAAACCCAGTCTTCTAACATCTTCTTTTCATCTTCATCAATACTTAATTATCACTATCACCACCACAAAGATATAAACTATTCTTTGAATAATTCTACATGGTTCTTCCAATGTTTAATAATTCTTTAATTATCTTTTACCTTTAATATTAATAAATATCCTAAGTAAAGAACACGTCTTTTCATATAAATAATTTCCATCCAATATCTATATACTTAATACAAAGTAATGCATTTCATGGGATATCTTCATAATATTATTGGTTTGAAATGAAAAAACTTCCAAGTTACTTCATCAATATATTTAATTTTTTTGAAAACAGATAAAAATCACACAAATAGGTCTCAACAAACTCTTCCTTTGTATTTGTTTGCAATACCAATATAAAATTATATGTCAATATGTGAACCATTTATTCCTTATGCCCTACTTATCAATATTTCATTTCACTTTATCCCATAATATTTAAAATAAATAAAAGGTACTTAGGAACATGGTATCAATTTATGCCTATTCAAAGTGTCATCAACCATTCAACACTAAGTTTACATGATCCATGATCGGTGTAGAAACCAAGAGGGTTTGGTCTCAAAAACATTATCACTTATAATATGATAAAAATTTAAATTAAGGGATTTTTAAATTGTATAAGCATATGAAAAGTGATACAAAGTTTTATAATAGTTTAATTTTAACCTAAATTTCCTACATCCACTTGAATGCACAAATTATACCATTCAAAAAAAGTAGGTTTTACAATAGCCTTGGAACTTCTTCAGACTTCTCGTATATTTTAATTGATTAATTAAATTCTCCCCCCCCCCTTTACATTATAATCAAATTTCAGTAATCAGGATTGAGATAATTAGAAAAAATTACTTTTCAATAATAGTTTATTCAAGAATTCTCTAGAATAATCTAGTCTTCATAAGATAATAATTCAAGTAGCATCTCCATCATTCCCCACTTGTTTCCCTCTCATGGAGACACCTCAAAAAATATCTATAATATTTAATTTCTTAAAAATATCAATCACATGATATTTCATATTGATAATAAACCAAAATAGATATTCTTAATGTGGTTGTCCCAATTTAACAATTTCAATATCTTTATCGAAAATGATATATTTTAACATATACTCTTTGGAATTCTAGAATGTGATATCAAAAAATGACTGTATCTTCTAAACTTTACTATCTAGTATTGAAAAAATACTTTCAACTTCATTAAATATAGTACTTTCATCAAATTTTATAGAATACCAATTGAGGAATCAATCTTAAATGGTGAATTATTTAAAGGATATTGTTCATTATTGACAACTCATCCATTATCTTAGGTTATATCTCATAGGTCATGATTCACCTTTAATTACTTACAATGTAATAATAAAAATACAACACAAAAAGTTTAAGGGAATAAGGTGAATCTTATTTCACCTCAATGTGAAAAAAATTCTAGAGGATTTTTCTCAACCAATTTATTTCACTCTTCACACTTCCACATCTATTTTTCAGAACTGATTTTGTTCTCAGAAACATAGAACTATTCACATCATCTCCTTATTTATGCAGAAAAATTTTCTTCTCATCATAATTCATGCATACTAAATCCTTGATTATTTTAATGCTTTCTTCTTATACTGGAAGTTTTGTTAAACAACCTTTAACTTTGTGACCAGCCTTTTGGAATCTCTCAAAAGATTCTTATTTGACACAAGAGTTGTCATTTTTTGATATCCTATCATGAAATTATACTTCTTCATGAAGAATTTTTTCTTCTCCTTTAGCGCTATCTTTTGAGTGTTCCTATTCCAACTTTCTTTAATTCTCCATATATGCTAACCAAAATACCAAAATATCTTTTGGGTCATTGGTAGGCTTATTAAAGTGTCCACATATTGATACCACTTTGTGTTGTGTTGTATTAGTTGTCAATGTAAAAGAAGTATTTGATGTCAATATATTTAATAGGAATCATAATATAAAATAAGATCAACGTGGAAGCTGATTGATGTTTCTAAGAATGTTTGTTGAATATTAAAGTAATTTTATCGAGAAACATTGTTTATTAAGTTTTGATTCACTTATTTAATCTCAATGGTTTATTAAAGAAGCTTGGATGTGTTTTGGTACTGCCAAAGAATATTCTTAAAAGATGTCTTTAGATTTGGAAAAGAAATATTTTAAGAATATCAAAGATTTTAAGGATATCGATTCATGAGAATTTCAATGTTCATATAATATTTTGAATGAAGTAGTGAAGATATTATAATTGATATGGATTAATTTTATTGTATTAGACATCATGATTAATAAAATATCCTTATAAGTATGATGATTGATGAGATGGTCTTAATTATTTTAAGAGCATGTTCTAATGTGTTGAAAATTATTTACAACATCATAAGAAGTGAAATTAAATCATCTTTTGATGATTTCATATGAATAATATATTTAAGAATTAGGAATATCATACTGATATTTATTTTCATAAGGAAATTTTAAGGTTATGATAAAAGTGAGGTGTAAATATATTTTACCTGATGTATCATTTGGAAGAATACATCTTGGTTGGATTAAAAACTCTATATTGGGTAAAAAACATAGTGCATTTGAGTAGGCCTTAATGGAAAAAAAATATAGTTCAACCCACAACCAACCAAGGATCCCCTCATCCACACATGTGGGAACCAAGGGATAAACCACATGGGAGAGGATTGACCTAGCCATCCATAGATGGAAGGCATGGGAAAGGGCTTGGATAGCACCTGAAAGAATTGCATATAGTTTGCACGTGGAGAATGATGGGTTCTTGTAGACTGCATAATGGTGTGGTGTATCCCATATAAAAAGTGTGTGTAGTGTTTTGAGTACCAAACCCCATTACCAGCTCAAGCACCAAATGGAACAAATTTATTTATTAATAAAAGGTCAAACTGTGTGAGATAGGAGTGAAGTGATTAATTTTCACCCATTAAAAACATATTCACATAACAAAATTCACTTGATAAAGTCATTCTTGGAAGCCCAATCATTTTATGTGATCATATTCAACCTCTGGTCGATAAATTTTGTGTACATGATCTCCCTGACACCAATTTATGGTACACCATAAGAATATTAACTCATTGTAGTCCCATGGGGATTCAAATGGCCATGTTTTTTATTTTCTCTTCATCGTTAAAGGTTTATTTTTAACATAAATGAATATTTTGAGGAACTCCTGTATTACAATGGGATATGTTGTAATACATGAGTTCAAACTATAAAAATATGTTCAGTTTCTTTATGGTTCCTTAAAATATAATTGTGTTGTTCCATGGACTTGATGGCTACGCCACAGTAGCCATACTTGAATAAAATGTGAAACTAAACAGAAATTATTGCATTATAGATGAGTATTCCATGATGTAATCTGTTGGAAATAATTTTTATGAGGGATTTACTCATTCCATAGATAAATGCACTACACTATGAAGATTTTATTCATGCATGAGATAAAATTATCACATGCATGTGAGTCCAATCACATGAAGTAAGAATAGATGAGGTCACATTAATTCTTGGAGTCCTATGATATAAAAAATTAAGGAGGAAACCCATATGAAGTTATAATACAGATATCTTTGGTGAAGTTATTTTTTGAACTACAACTCTACATATTTTTTGGTTTTCTTAATGAGTAAATTTTCTACATGAATTATGGATCATATGTAAAAATTGAAAGTTATATACCACATTAAAATATAGATATTTATAGAGATTTTAATATTGAGGATAAAATGCACATACAGTGAAGATAAAATATATTAAGAAGAATACTAACAAAGATATTTGACATTACAATTAATAAGATAAAAAATTATTGTTTTAAGAAGGATACATGATATACAGTATCTTCTACATTTTTTATATATCGAAGAGTGAGAGAGGGAGATAATTTAGTGTTTCATATAGAGGAATCATTTTATACATTTAAGAAGAAGAATAAAATATGATAATCCAACCTAAAATATATTCCTATATTATATATGTCTAGAGAATTATGAGACAACCATTTTTATTACATAGAATTAGAGGAAACCTTTTGATTACTACATTTCAAGTAAGCTAATCAAAATATTTAGTGTTCATTCAAGAATAACTTTTTAACATTGATGATCACTTCAAGATGAGTAGTCTAACATCCTACACTTGTGCTATAATTAATAGCTTGTAATTTTCCTATTCAGTGCCATGAAAATGAGTACAAGATCATATCCTTTATTGTTCTTTCTTTGATAATAAAAAGGAAGTTGTGTGTGTGAAATTATAACCACCGTAAACTGGGTAATAGTAATTAAAGGTGACAAAACTCATTAAAAACCCTGGAGTCCATTATGATTTATAGTTTTATGTGTATTTATATTAACCCTAGGGTAAGAAGATAATATAAGTTTTTAATTAATAATTGACAGATGTAAATAGAGTGATAAAATTTATAAAGTTTTTAAAGGTATGATACACTGATTCACCCTCCCCCTCTTAGTGTGTTCACCCCAAATATATCATAACAATTGGTATCAAAGGGATTTACAGCTCTAATTGTATTATTTGATTTTAAGTTCATTGAATATTTGAAATACCACTTCTCAATTCAGAATGGAGTGAAAACTTAGAGGAGTTGTATCTACTATAGATCATAATTCATTTTCACCCAATAAATTGAAGAATATAAGAAATAAAGAATTCAGAAGGATGAAGAAGGCATCCCTCTTACACAAAGAGGATGATATGTAGTTTCCCAATAAATTATTCTTGAACAAAAAATTTCATTCATGGGAGTCAAAGATCTTGTAGTTTATTCTAATACCAAGGATATGGAAAACATTTCTACCACATATAATGATGAAGATGTATCATATGTATCTTTTGAATATTTTCCAATAAGAGAACTAAGAATAATTGGTGAAGATTATTCCTCAAATAATCCCATTTATATAGTTTAGAGGAATACCTTGAAATAAGATATCATCCATCTAGAATAATAAGCTAAAAAAGTGAGATTAGATTGACACAAAGGGTGATAGAATGTGTTTATCTCACCAAATAATGTAACTCTAAAAGTGTAAGAATAAATGATCTTGAAGAAGAATGTTCTATATTTGGAAAGGATTGGTTTGAGACAATCCAAAATAAAGATCATTAAATTGATATCCTTAAGGAAAAGTTCCATACATTGGAAGAAAACTAAAAGAACGTCATTTATGTCAATAATTCTCAACTTAAGATCAAAGAAAATAAGATCAAGGAGTTTGAAACTTTGATACAAGAGAAGAACAAATTATGTGTTGTTGAAGTATTAAAGATCAAGAAAGAATTTTATGATAGATTAAAGTCAGTTTTGAATGATAAATTCATTTTAAATATGAAATATCTTTAACTTTGAGTCAAACTATAAATTTTTTAAAATTTGTGAGCTTATTCTTCACAACAAGTTGAAAGAAGAGCCATTACTTCTAAAGATGTAGCCACAAAAACTTTTAAAAAGGATTCTTATCACAAATTCCTTCATTTGGTGGGAAAAAATATTGAGATATTCTAATTTTCAAGATCAATAAGTATCTAAGAAAATTTTACTATTCATTTTAAATAGTTTTATTCGTGTTAATTCAGATTCTTTACATAGTACAGATTCAAATTCAAAATCTGTGAAAAAGTGGATGGAGAAAGGTGTTGAAGTGATTAACACTAATTTTTTGTAAAGGAAGATAAGTATAAAAGAAATAACTATTCCCTTAAAGAATCACAGAAATATAATGAAGAGAAACAAAATCAATAAGAATACCAATCTGTCCATATTATTATCCCAAAGAAGAGATCAGTATTTATTGGCTATTGTTGGGGTTGTGAAGGATTCGAGAACATGGCATCTGACTATTGGTTAAACTTGATAGTATTTCAAATTTAAAGGAAGCCTATATCAAGGGGATCAAATTAGTGAAGAAACAAAGACCACAAATGATAAGAAATAATATAAATATTTCAAAAAAAATTAAAATTTTAAGAATCTATGTAGTATATTCAATGAAATTGGTCACAATGAAAAGTTATAAAACTAAAAATAATTCAAGAATACCACTAAAACAATTCAGATGAAAATACCATAGACAACATTGTTAAATAATTAGGAGTAAATATTTACAAATAACATTCCCAAAAAGTTTATAATGAATTAAAGAAAGGTTGTATTGGGAAAAAATAAATAGTGGGTTGGACATATCTCTAATGAGTGTTTGTTCATAACTCCAACTCAATAAGAAATAATAAAAAAGATCCATAAAGAGTCTGGTGATGAATGTTCCTTCATGGTTAGTGTAAATAATAATAATCCACATAAATAAATTATTTAAGGAAAATATTTCATACTTCCCAAAGATTCTATGAAATCTAGAAAGGTCATCATGAAGGGTTCAAACTCACATGTAGTAGAAAAGAGAGGAGGTTTGTGGTTGAGAAAGATCTCTCAACCTTGTTTCTCTCACTAAAAATCATTAAGGTTATACCTTATTACCTAAATTAAATATGTTGTATTTATATTTTAATCTTTTAGGGAATTAAAGGTAATGATGGTTCTTTATTGGAGAATTGATGAAAATTAAGTTGGAATAAATATTCTTGATATAAAAGTTTTCCATATCCACATGATTTATCAATTGTAATAACAAATAACACATGAAAAAATATATTTTACTTGATGATGTCAATAAGGATATAATTCTTTAGGGATGAGGGGGTTCTTGAAAAGCTTCTAAACTTTATAATTAAAAAAATCTATTTTTCTGGAAATTACATGTGATCTATTCATGTAAACATGGAATATCAATTCCAAGATTCATGGAAGGCACTATCCCAGGTTGATATATCTTATGTTATCCTGAATATTATTTGTTTCAAAAAAATAGATCAACCTTAGTGGATATGATCAAGATACTATAACTGATCAAAAAATTTGAAGTCACCATCTTTTTATGATTTATCAATTAGAATACAAATAAAAATAAGCTGGAGAACAATCTTTGATGAAGTTTAATAAGATGTTTTCAACACTGAACAACAAAAAGGGGTTGATGATCCCATCAAGGATTGATCTCACAAGTTGTTATTATAAATATCATCCATTAAATAAAATCATCCTTAGTGAATATGTGAAAGTTTTCAAATATGGATAACCACATGAAGAATTCCATCCTGATGTACTCTCATATAAAAACATCTTGTAATATATTCTTGAAGATATTCACCATCATGAAGACATTAAGGAGTGATTACCTTGAGGGGGATACAAACAAAGAAGAAGATATGATAATTATTTTTCTCACACAAATCTGAACATTATATAAGGTGCTTGATTGAAATTGTCATTTAATAGGTATGTGATTTTTATCCCTCATAATTTATAAAAAAATCTAATAAAAATAAGGATAAATTTATTCTTATCAATGACATAAAAAATAAAAGGATGAATAATTGCTAAGTTTATTATTAAATCCTACTCTTTGTACTTGAATTATTTTAATTTTTTTTGTTGAAGTGAGTGTATGAGTTTCAGTTTGATATTCTTGTATTGGTATTTATCATTTGTCTTAGTCTGGAATAGTGTTGAAAATCCTTGAAGAAGACTCCTAAGTAGACTTAGTGTGGATTAAGTAATGGTACATTTCTTAAGAAATAAATGATACCATCCTCTATCTGGTATATTACATTTGTTATCAATAAGGGGGAGATAAGAAAATGAAAATGTTAAAGATAAAGGAGGAGAGAATAAATAAATCATATGTGCAAATTGGATGAACATATTCACATGACATTTTCTATTGGTACTGATAACAAATTCAAATAGGGAGATTATTGATCCCACTTTGTGTTGTTTTGTATTTTTTTTAATGTATAAGAAGTATTTGATGTTAATGTATAAGAATTATTTTATGCCAATGTGTTGAAGAAGAATCATAATATAAAATAATAACAACTTGGAAGTTGATTGATGTTACCAACCATGTTTTTTGAAGATTGAAGTAAAGTTTCCAAGAAACAATGTGCATTAAGTTGAGAATCGCTTATTGAAGCTCAAAGGTTGATTAAAGAATATCATATGTATTTTGGAACCACTAAAGAATATTATTATAATATATCCTTATATCAAGAAAAAAATATTTGAAGTATCTCAAAGAATTTAAGGAGATCCACCCATGATAAGTTCAAAGGTCATATCATATTTTGGATGACATGATGATGCTTGGAGAGTTATTTTGGATTCATTTCATGGTATTTGATGTCTTTCTTCAGTAATTCTCCATATAAGTATGATGATTTATTAAATAGTATTCATTGGATTAGGAACATGTGCTAATGTGTTTCACATTGTTTACAACATCATAATAAGAGAAGGTAAATCATATGTTGATGATTTTATATGAAGAAAGCTTATATTGAATTTTAAATGTGGAATATCATGTAGATATTTATTTTCATATGGAAATTTGAAGGCCATAAAAAAAAGAGAGAGTATAAATATGTTTTTCATGATGGATCATTTGGAAGAAAGAATTTTAGTTGGATTAACAATTATACACTATGTAAATCACTTCATAAATTTGAGTGGGACTTACTAAAAAACATGGGATAGCCCCACAGTCAACCAAGGATCCCCTTAACCACATATGTGGGACCCAAGGGGTCATCAATGTGGGAGAGGACTGACATGGCCAACCACGAGCATCAAGCATGTCAAAGGGATTACATAGCAACCACAAGAAGTGTGTATGGTGTGTTCATAGTGCACACTAGGTGTTCATGAACCATGAAATGGTGTGTAGTAACTCATGTGGATTGTTTTTATAGTATTTTAGGTGGAAAATCCCATTATCAATTCAAATGGTTTATGGAACAGAGTTGTTTATTAAGAGGGGGTCAAATAGACGCAAGTCTGATGTGGGACAGGAGCTGAGAGGGTACTATTAACCCATTAAAAACTATACAAACTTAACAAAGGTCACTCAATCAAATAATTCTCAAATACCCAATCAATTTATGTTATTTTATTCAACATTCAGCTGATGATGTTTCTACACACAAGATCCTTGGTGCCACTATCTGCTACGTCTCAAGAAGATCAACTCACCATTGTCCCATGGGGATTTTAATGGTCATATTGCAGCTTCTCTCTATGTCATGGAAGGCCTATTTTTTACAGATGTGATGATTTTGAGGAACTCTCATTCTATAGTAGGATACCCTATAATACATTAGTTTTCACCATAAGAATAAGTTCATTTTTTTCCATGGTTATATAAAATATAAGGGTGTTGTGTTGTAGAGTTTATGGTTATGCGGTTGTAGCCACACTTGAATAAAATGTGAAACCAAAGGGAAAGTATTGAACCATAAACAAGTATTCCAGGACATAATATATTAGAATTCACTTTTGTGAGGGTTTTACTCTTTCCATGTAGAAATGAACTACACTATAGAGATTTTATTCATGCATGAGATCAAATACTCACAAACTTGTGAGTCTGAGTAAGAGAAGGAAGAAGACATAAAGATTCCTTAATTCTTAGTTTCTGATGATATCAAAAATCAAGGAGTAATACTATGTGGATTTTAAAATACATAGATCAGTAGTGAAGTTATTTCCTAGACCATGAATCAGCATATTTTGAGGATTTTTGAATGATTCAAGATGTCACATGCAAAAATTGGAAGTTAAAGACTACATTCAAATATGGATATTTATGGATATCCAAATATTGATTCGAAAATTCACATACAGTAAAGACGAAATAAGAGATGAATGATGATATCATAGATGATAAACACTTCAATTTAGAAGAGACAAAATTTTTGTTCTAATAAAGAGACTCGATATACAGCAAATACTACATATTTTTTTATATCGAAGAGATAGACAGAGAGAGAATATGGTTTTGCATACATAGGAATCTTTATATTCCCTAAATAAGAAAAAGATAATATGATAATTTATCCTATAATATATTACTATATTATATAAGTTTGAATAATTCTAAGATAACCCTTTTGATTGTGGTGAATTATTGTAAGACTTTTTATTGATGAATTTCAAGGAAGATAATCAAAATATTTGGTGTTCATTCAAGAAGAAATGTTCGCCATTGATAATAAGTTCAAGATGGGAATTATAACATCTTACAACAGTGCAATAATTAATAACATACATTGTTCCCGGTTAGTGATAAGAAAATTAGTATAAGGTCATACCCTTACTTATTCTTTATTTAATAATAAAAATGAAGATGTGTTCATGGGATAATAACTAGTGTACATTGTGGAATATTGATTAAAGGATATAAACCTTGTTAATAAAACCTAGTCTCCATTGTACTTTACTATTTTATGTGCAAGCTTTCTAATCATAGGGGAAGAAGGAAAGTGAATTATTCACTGAATAAGTGACATATGTGAAGAAATTAATAAAATTTAGAAAGTGTTAAAAGTGCATCTCACGCTGATTCACCCACAACACCTTAGTGTAGTCATCCCAAAGTGATCCTAACACCACATGTCGTCTTCTGAGTGCCTTTTTGTCATTAGTCCTTTTAGATTAATAATTATTCTTGAAATTCTTGGGTTTATTACCCAATGATGGACCATTAGCCTTCTTTGTAATCTGCATGGTAGTATGAATATTATCATCTCCCTTAAACTTCTTTTCCATGGATGGAACTTCTTCATTTTCCATATTCTGTTGTTTTTGTAATTTTCTTTATATTCATGTTGAGAATAATATTCATCACTTCAATGACCATAACCATTCAAAAAATCAGAAATTTCATCAAGGTTTCCAAATGAGTTTGAAGTCGATAGATTCTTTTTAATTTGTGGATTTTGATTCCTTTCAGTCTTTCTCCCACTTAAACTGGGATTCCACTAATATTAAAAATTTAAAGTATTATAACAAAATTATAGTGCACAGTTCCCAAACTTATTATAACACCAACAAAGCCTAGAAGAATCTTGATCTTCTTTTCAAAAATACTTATTGTCTGGAGTTTTTTAGATTTGATAACATATTAATTTCAAGTCTTATTCATCACTATTTGAGATTTAATTGTGGAACCTATATCCATAATACTTTTTTTATCAACCATATACATGTTTTTAGCCACATCATCATTTATTTTAATCCATACTTCTACATATTTTGTTTTTAAATATACATTTTCATGTAAACAATTTTAGAACAATCATTTAAAATAGGTATGGATGATACCACTTTCTTTACAACCACTTGAGAGAGATAATTAAATGATGTAATGATCTTATTTCTATATAAAATAGGTATTTCGAGAGAATAATATTCCTTAATAATCTTTATGGAAATAAATTCTATTTCATCAACTCCTTGTGAATATATATCTTGAGAATTTTTAATATTTGATAAAGTAACCCCAAGCATAAGATTCTTAATATTGAGAATAACCCTTTCATCCTCAACTACCATAATATTGTATTTACCTTAATTCTCAATAATTTTAACATGTTCATCATGTATTTTGATCTTATATTATAACAATACATAAATCTCCTTGATCCTCTTGGATTTGATTTCTAATTGTTCTTTCTTGATATCAATGCTATTTTTCATATTTACTTCCAATGAATAGATATTTTTCTCAAATTATTAAATGGAATATTACTTTTATTATATTTTGTTTCAAAACACTTTTTCAAATTTAGATAATCTCTCCATAAGATCCACACTCAAATCATCTTCCTCTTTAACATGTTTGGAGATCTTTCTAAAATATAAAACCATTTCTTGTAAAGCCTTATCTATACTGTCTAACTCTAATTGATGATGGGTGATCTCATCCTTCATGATATAAAATATCCCAAAAATTATAAATAATAATTCTTTGGGTAATCAATTCACCTAATCCTTCAATGTATCAACAAAAATATATCCTTACATATGATCACTTACACTTCTTACGAATAGTTTTCATAAGAAATTTCACATAGATCATGATCACTTGAATTATTTTCTTCTTCTGGGGACTTGGAGGTAAGTTAGTCCCCCATTTCTTATCCATAAATTCCAGATCAATTTTCCTAGTTTTTGAGTAACTAAATATTATTCTTATCTAAATAAGAGATATAACTTATTTAATTTCTTCTTTTCTTTATTTCTCCTGTTTATCATAGTATTGGTAGAAATATAATTCTGAACTAAAATATAAAATCCTTAAAAAAATTTACTTAATTAAAAATTGGGAAATAAACATCGAATATTAAAAATATAATAACTTTAAAAATAGATAATTCATTTAGAGTTTAACTAGGATTTCATACCAATTGGGGGAATCACTTGGGATGAACTTAGAACTGGGGGTGGATAGGTGTTAGTGACTTTTAAACCTTTCTATTATTTTTATCCCTTTTACTTTTTACCTTTTTTAATGGTTAAAGTGAATGTATATCAAGTTCTCTCATCCCACCTTGGTCTTCAAATGAAACACAATCACTCACATAAAAAAAGAACAACAATTTACAAGGTTCACCTCTCAGTATGGGAAGGATAATCCTTAGTGTTATATGGTAAAACCCAAGGTCACACAACCTACTAGTAAGACCCCATGAGTGTTAAACTATTTTCCACTAATATTGTAGAGTGTGCATCCTACACACCTATTTAGTTCATCTCACAATCAGGTATATCTCATACCTTTAAAATGAATTATAGCATTAACAACAGGATATTCTAATGTTGATTTTGAGTACTTCCTTAAGGTTGATGTACTTTCTCCATATTCTTCTTCTTCCTTTACATAATAGCAAGTTAGTTGTTATCTTATTCATTTATTTTTGTGTAAAATAATTTTTTTAATGGATCTGTTATTCCTTCCACTTCTCCCTGTGAAAATACTAGACATTAGAACCCATTATTATTATATGAACTTCACAAACAACTTAACCACTTTTTATTAATCTTCCATATTTTTTCTTTTCATTTAGTGTATGAAAAAATGTGTTGGATATTCTCTTCTATCAACTAGTTTCAAGAATATACCAGTGTTAGATCTTTCTTTCTTCCATAAATCAAACAATTATTATCACTTAGATAACACTTTCAAACCTTCAATGCTTCTTCTTCGATATAAAAGTGTTTCTAAAGTGTTGTTCTATATCATCTTTTCACAAACCTTTTTTTTAAACCTATAATATATATATATATATACTGAATATTATTTTTTACAACACCAGTTATATCCTTCTTTATCACATCTAAATTCCCATGTTTACAGAGTGTTTCATAAAAACATGATTTAAATGACCATAATTTATGGTAATTCAAATCTTCTTAAATATTTTACTGGTTCCTTCATCTAGATCTAAAATTCCCAATTTCTTTAATCCTCCATAGGAAAACCGTGTATATTTTAATTACTCCATGTATTTATTAAGACATGTAGGTAATAGACATGGTTATTCTTCAAAACTAATACTTGTATCCATGATATTCTCTTCATATTAAACACCTATAATTTAAGTGCATAAATATAAATGTGAATTCATGTAGAAATTTTAGATGTTGATTTTTCATTTGAGTCATAAAGATCACAAATCCTTCTTCATTTATCAATCTTGGTATTATTCCTAATTAAGCCATTGAATAAATTTTTTCCACGATGCATGCATGTTTTAATGATTTATTTTAAATAAATACATTCATGGGAATAATTTGATCATGAATTCCATTATGGAATAAAGAAACCCATAAATCCTATTCTTCAATATGCACTAAGCCACCTAAATTTGAAATCACATTATTCCCAATATTTCAAATTTCATGTAACTATATCCTATAACTATTTGAAACCACATATAAGTACATAAAATCCATGATCTAATTATTCAAACCTTCACTTTATCCTTCAATATTCAAAACTCATATGAATTTAAAATTACATATAAATATATATGCATGTAATAACTTCGATCAGTCATTTATGACATATCAAACTCTATGAATTATTCCATCTTAATGGAATAGAGTATCATGATATTTATTTTCATTGAATAACAATATACCTGGAAATTTATGATTATGTTTCTTTATAATGAAATAATTTTGTAAATTTTTGATCATTGGATCGGCCATGTGATAGTGAACATCAGATCAACCGTGAGGCATGCAGTCACTGGATCGATCGTGAGTCATTGTATAATGTAATAAACTATATAAAGAAGTTTTGATCAAACATATGAAACAACATATCAACCATAAGATATGAAATCAGTGGATCAACTGTATGATTTTCATCAACTATAGCTAATGAGGTTCCATTGTATAAGCAATATTCACCATACGAAACTCATGATACATCCAGACTTCTTATTTCCTTTCGTCATCTCAAATGTGGAATGATCTTCTCTAATATCACATAGTGGATTACTCCATTGAAATACTATGTTTTTTCCCTAGAAATATAAATCCCTAGATGTTCGAGGTAGGGGACGATAGAGGAATGACATTTTTTCACTCAAGTATCATGTGTGTTTATTTTTTTAAAATGGGAGAATTTTTGCTACACTTTATGAGTCCCACATTGATACTCTGATGGATATTTTGGTTCTTAATAAGTCATAGAGCCTCATTTCCAGATCATTGAAATCCCACAAGATACTATGATCTATGGGGGTGTTCCATTCCAACCTATACACTATGTTGACTTGTACTATAACTCTTCCAACTTCACATTGCCTCTAATTTCGCTCATATCTGTCTACATCACCTTTTATCTTGCCCAAGAAGTCCCTCTTGGATAGCTCGTCTGCTTGTGTGTTTGGTTGGCCTAGCTAACTAACTCCCCTTATATTTTTCCTTTACAGAAATAACTAGATGAATAATTACAAACAAAAAAGAAGTATTCCTTATCTTATTTTCATTGTTATCGTTACTCAACATCATAGAGATATAAATTATGAATTGAAAAATTCTCCATGGGACTTCTAATCTTCAAAAATAATTTTCCTTTAATATGAATAAATATTCTAAGGAAAGAATGCACATTTTTATATAAGGGTCATCCAATATCTATTCACTTAGTACAAAGTAACACATTTCATGGGATCCCTTTATTGAATGTTTGGGTTCTACTGAACAAACTTCCTAGATAACCAATCAATATATTGATACTCATTGAAAAACAACAAATCACACAAAGTGGTCTCAATAAAGATACATGTTGTGGCATGGCACCCAAGAAGTTACTCTTGTATACCTTGAGTTTACTCTTATGAAAATTAGGTTTTTGACATGGTCACCTCATCTACAGTGTAACGAGCTATCTATCACTCACCAAATTACTCTTATGCAAAGTCCAATACAATGTGATGTACACCATTGTGTGGTGATGTATTATTATTTCACCAATATTCCTCTTACTATATTTAAATGAAACCTTGAAATATCTTGATTCTTATAACACCTCAATATAACAGAATAGAAAATGTTTACCTCATAAAATATATATCAATCCATCATTACCAAAGAAATATAAAATTATTCAAATCTTCCCAGGCCTCTCCGGGATAAACCACCTTAACTTTTTATATTCCATTTATTATATTTTTCATTTCCTTATATTAGTCACTATGGTGAATTAAAATATGAACATTTCATGCATACTTTACCCAATGTGGTTCCCTTATATAGTAACCATATTTACTTTCAATAACATCACTCTCATATTAAACAAGATTATCAACCTATTCATTTATATAATCCATGCATTATCTTCATTAAGACATTAACCATATCCATCAATTTTCTACACCTTCAACTATAATTAACAACAAATATAACTTACAATCTCTAGTTGTGACATTCTCCCCCTATGGATTGTTTTATTAATTTTACTATAAAGCAAGATCTATCATGTAAATATAGGAATTAAAAAGAAATTTACATGTTTATATACATTTCCTTCTCCCCATTTGACAATTAAAATCTTTTTTATAGATTGTTTAAGAAATATCACTTCAAAATACTCTTTTATTTTCACTTCCCCTAAAACCAACCCACTTGTTAGGACTAGAAGAAATACCTTATTTGAGATATTAATATCCCCCTTTTCCATATAACTTCATCATAAACCTTTTTTATTTCACTAGATGATATCCAAAAGTCTAGGCTTTGTCAATGACTTTTATTTTTTCTTTAGCACCTATGGGCTCTCTATATAACTTTTAAATAATCTTCTAACTCCAATATAATATCCTACTACTTCTTTTAGGTACATCCAACCCGTTTTTTATCATCTCTAATTTGGGTATTGTCTCATGTGGATGTGGTGAATTTTGGATCTTTTTGAAGTTTCTGGGCCTTTTCATTGTTGGTTTATGGTTAGAAAAAATTATACGGGTCTTCCCAAGAAACTATGTTCTATGCGATGGTGATATGAAGGGGGTGTATGATTAGTTCAAATTGTGTGGCTTGCCCATAAAATCATGCAACATGGGATAGTTGGGTATGCATAGTTAGTACATGGTTCTTCAAACCTGCATCCAAACTGTGTACCGCATCTAGTAGCCCAAGAGGGCGTGCAAGGTTGACACATGATTTGTCAAATCATATAATTCTCTCCAGAATCCCAGTGGTTGGAGCATGATTGGTCCATTATTTTTCAAACTGTGGGGTTAAACAATTAGATGAGGATCTAATTCTCTAGTTTCATTAATTTAATTTTTGATACCCCATTTTTAAATAATAAACTCCTCCCATTCAAAACTAAAATGACCCTTTAGTTCTTAGATGATCTTTAGAGGTGAATTTGGATTTTCATCCTTATATCTTCACAAATAAAAGTGTCATTGGGTGCATTGGATTCCTTCCAGATTCTTATTTGATCAATCCTAGCCTTTCATGTCTCTTCAGGTGTGGATCCCATGTTAGGTGATTGTTGATCTCATAAATTAAGGTAGGATATTTCTTAAGTTAATTCTTATATCATTAAATCATTGTTTCTTTATTAATCTAAACTGTATTTTTGATTTATGTTCAAATCTATATTTGGTTCTTTGATAAAAAAAATTAAAATGGAATTGTGTGTGTGTGTGTGATGAAATTCCGTTGAAATGGATTTAAAAATAAAGTCTAGTTTTTTAGAAAAACGATCTTTAATAGAAATGAGGATTTCTATCATGATTTTGATGAAATAAAAAGGGAGTGATTTTTTTGAGTTTTTTATAAAAACCATTTCATGTTGGTTTTTGAAATAAAAGGCATGTGTTGAAACTTGAACATTGGACCAATTTGAAATTAATGATTTAATTGAATGATATGATTATAAATTTTTTATTTACCTTGAATCACATGGGAGACCAAGTATTTAGGTGTGGAAAACACACATTGGGTATGTATTAGCTCTACCTATAAATCGATGTTTGAGATGAAAATACTAACTGGACTATCTTGAGGCAAGATAGATTAGTCCTTTATATATTATCTTATTCTCCCTAGGATATACCTAGGAATGTGGGCACACTAAGAGTCTCACTTCATTGAGACGTGTGAGAATCGATTTATAAACCAATCCCTACGTCTCTTAACTAAGGTGTTTTGATTGAAAATGATTTTACATGCTAGTGATTGATTGAAATGATTTACTCATGTTTGTTTTCATAGAAATTATTATCCATGAATGTTTTGATAAATATGTTCATATCTATAAGATTTGATGCAAATATAATTTGAGACTTTATTTTCAATATCCATTTAAATGTTTTGAAAAATCATATTTTGATATGAATTGTGTAAATATTTCCTTTCCATGTTTTTTTAAATTGATAAAAGTTGGTTTATTGATTATGGATTGATTATGAGATGTTTGGTGGCATCTTATTAGGATTTATTATTAAAAACCTACCTTTTACATTAGGTGTTTGTGTGTTTTCTTATGTCAGTTCCAGATAAAGGGAAAGCACCACTCATTAAAGGTGGGTGTACTTTATTATTTGGACCTTGGGAGTTGGTCATGACTGGTGGAATGTAGCATCGACTTGTTACCTAGAGATTCTAGGTTGATGTCTTGACAGTTTTATCTGATGAATTTGGTTCACATAATATTTTTAAGACTTGTATATGTCTACCTATTTTACTTTTATCCTAAGTAATGTTTGACATACCAACTATATTTTTGTTATTTTATCTATATCACTAATTGGTGGGTTGTTCTTATAGAGAATCCATTCCCTCTTAATTGTATTTAATGGCCATTTTCTAGTCTATAACCCATGGGGATCGGGAACACCCTTAAGTCTATGTCAAGGCAGATTTGGGTACCGTTTAGGTCGGTTATTTGGGTTGGTTCATGAAAATTTTGTATCAATAGCTATCATGCCTCTTCTTTGATGTTGGTATATAGTTTGGGATGTCTTTTTTTATAGGAGATAGTATTTTCGATACATAAGGGGTATGTTATGAGTGAGTACCTAGATATCTCTCCTCATAATGACCCTTAAGTTTCCATGGGTTATTGGGTAAAGCGTCTTTATGTTTTTGTTTGATATAATTCTAGAATTATTCCAAATATTTTACTAGAGAATTGTGTTTTATGGTTTAATTATAATTGATAGAGTTGATGATCTCAAGTATCTGACTAATATATCCTTGTTATATATTGTTGTGTACTACCATGCCCCCAAGAAGACGTTTGAAGAGGCCTTAGGAGGGATCTGTCGATGAACCCTAAAAATCACACCCACAATTTGATGAGACCTTTATGAAAGTTATTGTGCAAGTGGTCCAACATTTGATTTAGGTAGCTACACCTATTCCCATTTAGGCTGAAAAGTTTATACCTTGATGGGGAGATAATGGATACTGTTCCAAGTATTTACTTCATCTAAAACCACTATTTTTATATGGTACCAATTATCCTTAGGAGGAAGAGTATTGGTTAAAGATATTTGACCATATCTTTGAATTTTTAGAGATTCCAAAATCAATTAAAGGGAAATGTGATGAATTAAAATTTGAATTTTATAACATAAGTTAGTAAGATTCGATAGTTCAGATGAGGAATAATGTGATATTAGAGTGGAAAGACTTTAGGCATATTTTTATAAAATAATTCTATCTAGAATTGATATTTTTGACTCAAACTATATAGTTACTTAAACTCTATCAAGGTGATTAAATTGCGACTCAGTATGCCTACTACTTTATAGGGCTTGTTCATTTCTCAATTAAAGTGATATCAAATGAGAAAATGAAATCTCAAAGGTTTGAGATGGGTCTTCAACCAAAAATATGATCTCAATTTTTCTTACTCAATATTTCCTCATATATGGATGTTTCAGATAAAACTTGACTTGGATGGTAATTTTGGTTTGACAAGAGTTATCCCAACTCTCTATTGTAGCTCAGGTAGTCCCTTTAAAGGGAAGGGTAAGTGGGATAAATGACATGTTAGAAATCATGGTGGTAGATATCAACCGTATAATTATTCCAAATCATCTATAGTATCTAGTAAAGGAACAATTACTTATTTATAATGTGTTAAAATCAGGAAATCAAATCATTCTTGAAAAAAACACTGAATATATATATATATATTGTGGATTCTCAAGTCACTTACAAATATTTTTCCATTCTTTTACAGATCCATGTAGTGGTATGAGATCTATGGTATTAGGAGGATCTATAGTGTAGTTAGAGTCCTCAATAAAAAAGTGGTTTCATTCATATGCATTAGGAACAAATATTCTTCATGCAATGGAAGAGTCTCTTAAATATTCTAATATGGGTTCCACAATAGTGAGTGGTACCATTACCATTGGTTTGACTTTATTCTCTACTTTATTCAATGCACATTCTTCTCATTCATTCATTTATACCTATTTTGGGGAATTATTAAATCTTTCTACGAAGATCATGCCATATTATATGGAGATTTATATACCTCTCAGGACAAAGAGAGAGTAGGTTCTTAGATTCCTTTATTATAATTTCTCTTTAGTAGAAATTGATCTTTCATGGGACCTTTTGGTTCTCTATATGAAACATTTTGATTTCATTCTCATGATGGATTGGATAATCACTCATAAATATTGTATCAACTATTATCTTTAGTGGGTCTCCTTTACTACCTCTAATGGGGGTGTGCCTTGTATTTTGGGTTGAATGGGACCTGAGGTTGATTCAAGTTGAAACTCCTATTCTGGGGTTGGGTAAAATTATATTCATGTTTACCTTTGATATGGAGTGGGAATATTTGTGTGGTTCTATTTCTCTAGTAGCAGTTGAATTTATAGATTCCTTTTCATTAGACTTTTCTGGTTTTCCGTCGATGAGGGAGGTGGAATTTTTAATTGAATTGGTACCAGGTACTCAACCCATCTATATTCCTTCTTATCATATGGAACCAACTGGACATAAAAAGATAAAGACTCGATTAGATGACTTTATAAACAGGGGATTAATTCAGTCAAGTTTTTCACCTTGGGTAACACCTATGCTTTTCACTAAGAAATCCAAAATAACCCTTCATCTTTATGTTAACTACAAAAAGATCAATTGGGCCATAATCAAGAAAAAATATTCATTTCCTTGAATTGATTATATTTTTGACCATCATAAAGGGGTGAAGTGGTTCTCAACAACCAAACTTTGGTTTGGTTATCACTATCTTAGGATCAAGGAGTCAGATATCCATAAACATCCTTCAGGAGTAAGTATGGACACTATAAGTAACTTTTTATCCCTTTTATTATGACCAATTCTTTATCTATGTTTATAGAATTGATGAATAAGATTTTTCAAAAGTACCTAGATTATTTTCCAGTGGTATTTTTTGATGAAATTTAGGTTTACTCCAAGAATAAGGAGGATAATGTATGTTATTTGAGAATAATTATTGTAATATTTAGAAATCGCCAACTTTATTCCAAGATTCTTAAACATAGTTTCTATATTCAAGAATTAATGTTCTTTGGACACGTTATGACAACCCATGTCTTTAATACATAGTATTTCATTATTTAATACATAAAGGTACACATAATACAACCCTAGAAGATCATTAGTCTTAGTTTCACTAGAAAATTATGTACACGACCTAATAAATTAAAATATGGGTACAACGTCATTATTTAAAAACATCAAAACATACCCTTATATTCCTTAGATCTTCTAAAAAATAATGGGATAGCTTGGGGATGTACATAATAAAGGGGTGAGAAATAAAGACCCGTAAGGAAATAATAAAATCATAAAATGAAGAAAGTAATACATGTGATTCAATAGAAATTTCAAGGTAAAATGGGAAGGGTGAGAATCAGATACTTGAGCAATAAATCATGATACACTTCCCAAAAGGGGAAGTAGCGGGGGTTTTTTTAGAGTAGTGACATTTTAAACCACCACCAATTAGTATCACGACGGTTTCAAAATCCATTATGTATTTCTTGGTCCCTAGTAATTTAGTGGAAGTGCCAACAAATTCTCAATGGTTTTACTATGTGTTGTTTTTAGAGTATTCAATGGTGATTTTTGTTTTATTTAGCGGTGGTTCTTTTATAAAAAAATCCTGAAGAAATATTTAAAAAATGTAAAGAACTACTGTTGATATTTTTAACAGTGGTTTTTTTGGTGGTGGTTAATTCTAACTACTGCTGAACATATTTTATTTAATGTATTTATCGGCGTTATCTAAAAACACCGCTAAATTAGTTTTTTTAATATTTAAAAAAATGTAAATAAAAAAAATTACATGTAATAAACAAAAATATGAATATATAATAAACCATAACACATAAATCATACATTCATAACAAATATAAAAACACCCATAGTCATCATAACCTCAATCTTAGTCAACCCATACATATATCAACCAATACATCTGTCTACCTCCACTGTATCCATGTAACAACCAATATACATCCATGTCACAACCTCCACTGCATTTTTCTATATACATTGCATCTCATCAAATGAAACTGACCATGAAATATGATCAATTGTAATGAAAAACTAAAACTAAACATAATAAATCATAAATATAGTAGAATAATTGATAAAAAATTTACATAACATGGAAACTAAGAACCATCACGACTACCTTATGAAGAATGTGATGGATCAGAATGGTAAACCTCATGCCTAGTTTCAGCATCTTCCACCTAAAATAAAAACCATAATATTTAAGAAAAAATGAAGAAAAAAAAAAGAATATATTCAGAATGATGCACATAAAATTCATTATTTTTTAAAATTAAATAGAATATATTTTAACATAAAAAAATAATATATAATTAAGAACACTTTAAAAACATAAAATTACCTATTTAAGATAATATTCAATACTATAAAATTAAGAGGGATAAGTAAATATTCTAACTTATTTTTAAATCAACATGTGGTGTGCTTTAAATTTAATTAATATGAAAATTTTAAAGACATTGAAATCAAAACAGGTAAAATATTTCAAAAATATCTTAACAGTGATTGTCTAATGATTTGATGCCAATCTATGGTCATTTTCTATGGATTTGACCATTCCATGCATGTTTTATTATTTTAAAACACTAAAAACACATTTACAATGATAATGGAAAAACCTTAATTCATAATGAAAAGCCATTAGTCCCAACATTTCAATATTAAAGATACAGTTTTCCCCTTTATTTAAGGAAAATATGATATCATTTTCCTAGTTTTGACCCCCTAACACTTATTTTTAAAGGTTTTTGTACCTTTAAGTAGTGGTTACTGAGTCATTCTAACCACACTACATATTTTATTAACATTTTTTCTGCACTTACATGTCAAAAAAATTTATTATTGGTTTTACAGTGATTTGAAATCAATATTTTATTTTTTTCAATGGTTTTTATCATTCCATGCATGTTTTATTTTTTTAAAACACTAAAAACTTGTTTCCAACCATAAGAAGAAAACCATCATCCATAATTATGTACCATTGGTTCCAACATTTCAAAATTAAATATTCTATCTTTTTCCCATGATTTTAGGGAAATATAACTTCATTTTCTTAGTTTTGACCCCCTGACACTTGTTTTCAAAGGTTATTGTACCTTTAAGAAGTAGTTATTGGGTTATTCTGACCGAACCACATATCAGATTGATGTGTTTTCAATGAATACACATCAAAAATAATATAGAAGTGGTTTTACAATTATTTTTTTCAATCTATGGAAATTTTATATGGTTTTGACCATTCCACACATGTTTTAGCATTTAAAACACTAAAAATGTTTTTACAGATATAACAAGAAAATCGTCCTTCAGAATGATGTTTCATTGGTTCCTACATTTCAAAATGAAATCCATGGTCATTGACTCTTGATTTTAGGGTAATCTGATGTCTTTTTACTGGTTTTGACCCCCCAACACTTATACTTAAAGGTTTTGTGTGCCTTTAAGAAATGGTTACAGAGTCATTTTGACCACACCACACATATGATTATCATATCGTCTATGAATACATGTCAAAAATAACATAGAATTGGTTTTATAATGTTTTTATGTAAATATATAGCTTTTTTCTATGGTGTTGACCATTCCACACACGTTTTATTGTTTTAAAACACTAAAAATGTGTTTACGACCTTAATGGGAAAACCGTAATTCAAAATGATGTGACATTAGTCACTATATTTCACTATTAAATATATGGTCAGTATACCCTTATTTTATGGAAATACGAATTTTTTATGGTTTTAACCCCCTAATACTTGTTTTAAATATTTTTGTTCATTTAAGAAGTGGTTACT
Organism: Viscum album; assembly: GCA_963277665.1. Classification (NCBI taxonomy): domain Eukaryota; kingdom Viridiplantae; phylum Streptophyta; class Magnoliopsida; order Santalales; family Viscaceae; genus Viscum; species Viscum album. The sequence continues at coordinate 599,217,636 of OY728155.1, read as the reverse complement.
AAGTCATTCTAACAACACCACATATCATATTTATGTGTTGTCTATATATATAAATAAAAAAATAACTTATCATTGGTTTCCCAATTATTTCACATCAATATGAGGTCATTTATTATGGTTTGGACTATTCCACATATGCTTTACTATTTTAAAATGCTAGAAATAAATTTTTGACCATAATGGAAAAAGTGTCATCCAGAATGAAGTGTCATCAGTTTATATTATTCACAATTAAATATATGGTATTTGTCCCATGATTTTAGGGAAATCCAAAACAATTCCTAGTTTTGACCCTTGACACTTGTTTTTAAAGATTTTTGTACCTTTAATAAGTGGTTACTGAGTCATTCCGACCGCATCGCACGTCAGATTAATGTGGTGTCTGCACTTATGTGGAAAAAATGACTTATCATTGGTTTTCCAATTATTTCACATAAATATAATGTTTTTTCTATGGTTTTAATTTTTCCATGTATGTTTTAGTGTTTTAAAACATGAAAAATGTGTTTACGGTCATAATGTGAAAACCGTTATTTGGAATGACGTGTCATTGGTTCCTATATTTCACAACTAAATTTATAGTTATTTTCCTATGGTTTTAGGGAAATCTAAAATCATTTTCTTGGTTTTTACCCCCTAAATCATTTTTTAAAACATTGATATCTTTTAAAATTTCTTATTGAGTCATTCTAAGAACACCGCACATTCAATGAACATGTTGTTTTCTCATACATGTCAAAAATAATTAAATGGTGATTTTCCCATGATTTCAAGTCAATATGAGATGGTTTGTTATTTTTTTATTGTTAAAAATTCTTTTTAGAGTTTTAAAACACTAAAAACATATTTATAAGGATCATAGGAAAACTGTGGCCTAGTTTGATGTGGCATCGATTCCCACATTTCAGAAATGAATATGTGGTTGTTTTCCTATGATAACTTTTTTAATAATTAAATATTTTGTAAAACTTATAATTGTATAATTAATATATTATTAGTAAAATTAATTATTTATCGCACCCTACCCAATGGTGTACTGTTTCACGCCCTATCTAGTCACACCTCCTATTATGCCATGTCCAGTCACACCACACCTCATGCCCGATCCACCTTGCACTTACACCCTGTTCTCTGATCAAAGGAGCTGGGTGCTTGAAAATGTTACAAGCAGTTCAATACAAACAAATCTGTTCTATGTGATGGTTTTTTACTATCGGTGGTGGTTTAAACTACCAATATATTATTTAGTGGTTGTTAAGTAAACTGGAATGTATTTCATGGTCAACAATCATTTTTCAATGATTTTTATAGTTGAGAAATAGTTTTTTATGTGTTGTTTTTTGGGTACTCAACAGTGAGATTTTATTCCATTGGTGATAGTTTTTTTACAAATAGACAACAAAACATAACATGAGGAAGTTAATGGGAAATCTCGTCATTTCATAAGAAATTTGTCCAATAATCTTCCCATAGATTCTGGAATCATCACAATCTCACTTGTAGTTTTGGGTACAAAAGAATGACTAGGATCCACAGAATATGACGGTAGTGGTGGTGTGCACTGAGAAACTGATCGGCTAGGATCCTTAATTTTTTTCTCATCATTCCTACATTTCAAATGGTTAAGGTATATTAAATGAATAAAAAATTACAAACTAAAAAAAATTTACAAAAAAATTAAAACTAGAACAATATATATATGTATAAAACACTTATCAATGAGAAATTTTAATGTATTTTCATTACTAATTTATAAATTCAATTATCTTAATATTCATTATCTTCATTGTTATCAACCTCTATTGGGAAGATTCCTTTATTCTCAACCTATCTTACAAGTTATATTTTTGCGATATTTTCTGGAAAAAAATTCAATATTTTATGGTTAATGAGGTTCACTATCACAAAGAACAAATTAATCTTCCTCTCCCATATCATATAAGTATTTATACTTTAAGTGTGAAACAACACTCCAACCTTCATTTATTTTATCATACACATAATAAACCATCTTTTCTAATGAATCCAAGATAAATGGATCATTTTCTATACACTCACTGGTATCCATAAACCAAGAGAAATTGACAGAAGTAAAATGAAATGAATATATCATTATACCTCTATCAATGTTGACCCACATTCATTTTAATAAGAAAACTAAAAACTATCCATGATAGTTTAATTCAATTATATCATTCTAATTCCCATAGTATTCCACCACTAAAAATGTAAATACACCATTATTCTGAGTTTTCAATTTCTTTTCATGATATATTTTATGAAACTTGAATCCATGAATATTGTAGGCATCAAATCTCTTATCCCACCTTAAATCCATCGAACAAAAAATGCCAAATAATTCGATATTTTAGCCCATTTTTAAACATTCATTGTCTATAAAAAATATATAAGATTCTACTTTTAACATAGAAAAAATAACTACACGTCAATAATATGAATATGAGTATATACTTACACGATGGGAGAACCATTCAACAATATCCTTATTAACAATTTTTCTTAATACCATCTCATTTCAAGCTTGATCCCTTAGTAGCCCCTTTGTTTGTATTAAAAATTCTTCAATAAATAGACCTACAATAACACAATTGAGTAGAAAATATCTATGTTCTTGTAGAAAATCCAATTTAGTCAGTGTAAAATTTGACCACATTCCAATTGGGCGTCCAATAGTTGGAAATTTCAATGACTAATTTTTAGAACAAGAATTAGTGTACATGTCATCATCACATCCAGCATGATTGAATCTAGTCTCAATCCCATCCAAATATCTAGAACGAAAGGTCAAGAAATATTCGGTTATGTAACCTTCAGCAATATAGACTTCTGGTTGAGCTTTATTCCTCACATATGATTTCAAATGACCTAAGAACCTGATGGGAAAAATAAGAAACATATTAAAAAAATTACGGAATGATTTTATAAAATCTAATTCACCAATGAAAATAAAAAAAATATCAATGCCCCTCTCTATTGAATACATTCATCAATAGTGTACTAATCCACTATGTTTTGGTTCTTCAATCAATTTAATAGTCAAATGAATCATGAATGTGAATAATAAAATAAGAAATAACATCTCTAAATGACATAGTTCCAATACAATTCATTCTTGAACTTCATCAAGATAGATTGGATTTAGAGTTTTTGAAAAATCTCTCTGAAAAGGGTAAAAAAACTCAACTAAAAATGCATTTAATTTTTCAGGTAATGTATTACACAAATAAAATTTCAAAAACTGATCCATAAAAATATGTGTTTCATTACTTTTCAATCTATGTAAATTTCAATGTTTTAAGTCAACACACCTTGATATGTTTCTCGAATATCCATTTGGCACTTTTACATTATTTAATGTTTTAGGAAATATGTATTTCTCGTGATTTTTCATTGTAAAAATAGATAAAGGATACTTTTCATTCTCATTTTCCCATAAACTAAGCTTTATATTCACTAACATAAAATCCTTATGAGTATTATGGTGATCCATCGATTTACCCTGCTCATTAAGCACTATAAAAATGTCATTATCATTGATATTTTTCTCAATATGAATTATGTCAAGATTATGATGTATCAAATTAAACTCTCAATAAGGATGTTTGAAAATTTTAATATTTTTATTCCATTATTGTGTTCCATATTCCATAGATATTGTACCTTTTACCCTCCCCCCTTCTTTAAATTGATGACATTTTCCAAATTATTTAGTGACATTCATTAATTATCCCAAGATTTATGAACCAGATGAAAACTTTGGCGACTTTATCATTTCAATATATCAATTTAATTGTGTCTTGTTAAACCTAAATTTATAAGATGCGTCAATAAATCGACAATGACGCATAAAACACCATTTTCTTCTATGTGGTAATCATTGAGTTTCAAAATCAAAATTAAAAACTGGACAATCCAAACTAGTATGATTGTTCCAACCAAATAAATTTCCTAGTCTAAGAAAGTCACTAATTTTACACATTAAAGCAACATGCATTTTCAATAGTTGTCTCTTTGAATCATCATATGTTTCCATGCCATCGTACCATAATTCTTGAAATTCTTTGATTAGAGTTTGAAGGAATACATAAATGTAATTTCCAGACATTTTATTTACAGGAATAATCATCAAAATAATAAAATAAGTCTTCTTCATAAACATCCATGAAGGTATATTATTGGGTATCAAAACAACTGAAAAAATACTATAATTAGTACTTAAAGTACCAAAAGTTTTAAAACCATAAAAATGCAATCCCAAACATCCATTCATAGGATTCGTAGAAAAATATAGATATAAAGAATCAAACATATTCCATGATGTTGAATCTTTTGGATGTCTCATCAAGCCATCATTACTATCCTAATCATGCCACTTTATGTCGTATGTAGTATTAGATTACCAGAATAATCTTTGCAAGCATGGTTTCTGAGGAAAATAATATAATATCTTTAAAAGAGTTTTATTATTTCATTTCTTCATGAGGTTACATTGATTTATACTCTCATTATTGTTCTTTGACTTCCATATTCTTGTATGGAATCTTGTGCATTCTTCTTTATCAGACTCTCTTCCCCAGTAAAGCATGAAATCATTAGGTTATGTATGTATCATTGTATAATCATGTCCATGTTTTTTGATGGCTCTATTTATCTCATAGAATGATGTATGGATCTTATCTTCACTAAATGCATCAAGAATAAACTCTAAAATCATGTACATTTCTTTGTTATTAATTCCACAAAGACACTTGATATGATAAAAAATCAGTAAAAAAGACAACTCTAAATACATGGAACACCCTTCATATAGTTCATGTTGTTCTTCTTCAACTAAATCATAAAAAATAATTTCTTTGTTGCTAAAGTTCTTAGAAAGATTAACTTTCTCAGGATCAACTGAAGGTTCTATTATTCTATTTAGATTTTTGAAATTGTATTCTAGAAAACCAAATGCTTTATTTAACAAATTTATAACTAAATTATCCTCTTCTGGTTAAATTTTTATTTCATTGATAGTATTGCAATTATTTTGACTTTCCATAACATTTGATTAACCATGATAAATTCAACATATATAACGAGAAGGAAACTATTTCAATATCAAATGTGTATATACTTTCTTTCTATTCAACAATCACTTGAATTTACAATTAATACATGTAAATTTTATTCTATTATCCATTGATCGGTTTATAATTTCATAATCTAAAAATTCTTCTAATCCCTTGGCATATTGAGATGTGTTTCAAGGTAAATTAATACAGCTTTTATCCAAAGGTATTGGATTGTATTATCCCTATAAATTCAAATATAAATATATAAATGATTAATAAAACATATACAATCAAAATTAAATAAGAATCTATATGGGTTAGAATAAGACTCAAGATAATGGTATTTGAAATTAGATATATTCTTGAAATAATTAATATTTAATGATGGAAGTGTGGAAAAAACATATACATTAAAGATGATAAATATGTATCAACTATTTATATTTTTATATAGATGATATTATTTTTATGGAAAAGGATAATGGTGTATTCTACCCTGGTGTTCTAATAAAGGAGGGTTAATTCCATTGAAAATTTAGCTACATTGATCAATTTCTGAACCATTTCCCATGGTCTAACTAAGACCAAGAGCACCCCCTTAAATATGTGAATGAAAAGTGTGATTGATTTGGATATCACACACTATTGGATGGATAAAACCAATAAACACATAATTTTTAGTTTGTTATATGTGCTTATACTTCATTCTACCATTTAAGGTCTTTTTAAATGTTCACCCAAATTTAATTAAAATCTATCCATCGCTTCCCATGTTATAAAATAGAGTCCACAAATCAATTATCATACAAGAATATATTTAACCATTCAACATATAAGCTCACCCCACCTCTATAAACCCTTTTTGAAACATCCCATTCTCTTTCATTATGAACAATAATCATTATAAAAACCTCTTATGGGAAATCATCATGCCATATCATTTCAATTTCCAAAATATATTATGGGGAAATTTATATAGTTAAATTTTATGTCTATTTAAGAAATTTTCCAACCATAAAGTCGAATACACTTTGAGAAACCTCTTTATAAAGTTTCATTTCAAAACCTAAATATTCAATCATCATAAAGTCACTATATTCAAGGTAACCCAACATTGGTTCTTAAAAATCCATGAACACCCTTTGAATTCATGATTTTCCATTAAAATTTATTTTAAGGACTAAAAAAACTTTTAAAGTATTAAAATAAAGTAATAAAATACATTCTAATATTTTATCAAACATTAGGTGGGCATGGTAGTTGAACAAAAAAATTAAAATACATGTTTTCATATAAAAATACTTTGAATTCAATGTAAAACAAGTAATACATGGTTATCCTTTAAAATATATTTATATAGACATATAATAATTTCATTATGAATCTAATACCTAGCTTAAAGAGTCAAGAAATTAGTATTTATTAATTTAATGAACTATGAAAAAGAGAAAACCAACCTCTGGTCTGCCAGAAATCACCATAATAAGGATAAATATTCCTTAAGAGGATAAGAGGATGGTAACCACACTTGTTAGAGGGTGTTCATGGGGTGTCACTACCAAGAATAGGAACCTCTAGGGAGAGGGAGGTCAGAGGGGGGTTTTGTGTCGCTATTGGGAAGAGGGAGGTCGGAGGGGGGGGGGGGGTTGCCGCTGAGAATGGAGAAGGGAGATCGAGGGGGGTCTGCATTGCCATTGGGGAGAGGGAGGTCAGAGGGGGGGTCGCGGGGTTTGGGTCACATGGGGAAGGGGAGAGGATGAGTTTGGGGATAGGGAGGGTGGGGTTTAGGGTCACACAAAGGGGTCGGGGTAGGGGGAGGAAATCTGGTTTTTTTAACATTTAGCAACATTTTAATTGAAACCTCTACTAATTGTAGAAATAAAAAATAGTGGTTTGAATAAACTTCCATTATATTATTATTATTTTAAACCAATTTTTTTCATGGTGGTTTATATAATCACTACTAACTAGTGCATTTTTTGTAGTGATATAAGATGATAACATAAAGGCAACATGATAATGTGGAAACAACATAAAAAATGACATCATAAATATAATTCAAGGATAAAAACTAAGACATCATTACATACTGTGCTTAGGGTAACCACAATTTACCATTCATGGAATCTCATAAGATAAAAAACTTTACCCAATGTATTGGAGGTCTATGTAATTCTGGGCCCACCCGCCACTTCTATATCATGTACAGGCATAAGTGTGCAACATAGATTATACAACATAAGGATGTATTTAATCACTTTAAACCACATGATTAAGAATTTTGGACTACATATGTGGAAATTACCTATCAATTATTGATAGGTAAAACTATTTGAATACCCATGAGTGGAAATGGGGATGGGTATTCACTACATAAATGTTTGTCTCAGAAAACTGTAGGATAATTTTTGCAGCATAATGGGTGTACATAAATGTTTATAGAATGAGTGAATAATAGTGAAAGGGATATATAATCACTTGGGAATCATAATTATAGTAATATATTTGTTTAAAAACATATCCCCACTTCAACAATTGGAAATAAAAATGCATTACATAAAGAATTTTCCTGAATAAAGATGAGAAGAAGATGATCTCTTACCTTAAAAGGGTGCTTCTAAAAGAATGAGAGGAGCTTCTTAAGATATTGGGAGAACCTTGGGAGTGATTTAGAGAGGGAATGTAAGATTAACTTCATGATCCAAGGGATTTGAGTGAAGATTAATAATAGGTTTTGTGGGTTTATATAGCAAAAGAGTAGAGGATTCATTATTAATTTCGAAGCATAGGTTTTAGAATCTATATGACAAATTAAGCCAAAATGAAAACCATACCATGGTTTTTTTATATTTTTTCTTCCAAAAATGTGTGGATTTAATTATTTTACAAGGATAAGAACTTCACACCTTAAAATAATACCCTTGGTGATGTGGAAGTGAAACATGTTTATAAATAATTGATTTTAAAACATTAAAATATAATATAGTTTTTAGAGGATTCATTAATTGATCACAAAATTAATAAAATAAATTTAAAACACATTATTTTAATGGGAAAACAAAATTTTGGCCGTGGATACTCCTTATAGTATTTATTATATAACTTTTGGTTTTATGATGTCATAATATATACCGTATATTTATACTATATTATATTTTTACCCAAAACAACAAAAGTCTCAGAAAATTATGAAAAAATATGTTTTGGATAATTATAATGATCTAATTTCAATAATAATATTTTTTTAGAAAAGTTATTTTATAAATATGTTAACTTACACCTTTAAATCAAAAATCCACATTTATTGAAAAAATGGTTTTTTTATAATAATAGTTTTCTTACCCTTAAAAATTATATTTGACCTTGTAAAACTATATACTCATTTATATTTAATAAATATTCTTTAATAATAATATTTTATTAAAATTTAATTTATTTCAAAAAAAAATTAATTCATTAAAATATGGTGTCCTAATTAAAACTATACATTTCCAAAAAATATAATTTGTGTTTCATCATATCAAAATCTAATTTTCATCAAAATAGTTATTTAATAAATTGTAAAGTAATAATAAAATAATAATTATAATAATTATTTTATTAAAAAAAATCATACTTTTACGGTTTATATACATATCCTCTTATTACACCAACATATTCCCTAATAATAAGGTGTTCAATGGTAATATTTTATTAAGGTGGTTCGATGAACATGATTTGTATTGTGATCTCGATGAGATATAGCTTCTTCTAATAATTGTTTGATCATTCTTCAGTTATTGAATCTTGGCTTGGTATTGGTCAAGGTAAAATCTTTGTGATGTTATATCCCTTGGAAGTTTCGATAAATGGGCTTCCTAGGGTGAGATCCTACTGGTCGAGGCCATTTCTTCCTTTGTCTGTGTTAGATGGATTTATTATAACCCTATATATATACTAATCATAATGGTAATTATAGAATTACTTTATTATTAACCAAAGTAGTTAATGAGTTTTCTATAATTACATTTCTTAATAATGAATTTACTTATTTAAAAAAGGAATTTAATTTATAAAAGTTCAGGTTATTTCATTCTTTCCTTATTCAGAAATTTCACCCCTGAAATTTTTATTTTATACACTAAAATAGATGATAGTACTTCTGTTTCATCACCTCTTATCATTCCCATTTCACTTTCTCAAACTTGTGGTTCCACTACAACACTTTGACCAGGTGAGTTTTCTTGTTTCGTATAACTTTCTCTCTATGATATAATATTGTTTCTAGATGCTCCTTATATGAAAGATCATTCTAAAAAGGTACTACCTATAGATCATGTACATGTGATGGGTATGGTATGTACTTCATTAAGATAGATACATGAAATAAATCATATATTTGAGATAGGTTAGGTGGTATTGCTTGTAGTTAGGACACTACTCTGATGTAATCAAGGATCTCAAAGGGATCGATGTATCCAAGACTAAGATTTCTCTTATTCTAAAACCTCATGAATTTCTCCCATGATGATATAAAAAGGAACAATTTATCTCCAAACTCAAACTCTATATCTTGTCGATTATTGTATGAATAGATTTTCTATTAACTTTTTACAAATTTCATATATCATTCAATGGTTTGAACCTTCTCCATCATATCTTGGATAATATTGGGTCCTATAAGTTTCCACTCTCCAACTTCATCCCCACATGTTTGAGTTTGATACCTCTTCCCATATAGAGTCTCATTAGGTTCCATTTGACTGTTATAATGAAAACCTTTGTTATATGGGAACTTTAATTAGGTAAGTTACTAGTCCCAACATCCTTTTAAATCCATTTAACCTAATATTTGTATATCCTCTAGAGTTTCAATGGTCCTTTAAGACTAACCATCTATCTGAGGGTGATAAGCAGTGTCGAATCTTATTTTTATATCCAAAATGTTTTTAAGACCTCTCCAAAACATTAAGGTCAACCTTGGATCTTGATCAAATAAAATAGAGAGTGAAACTATATGAATCCTTTCCACTTCCCATATATATATCTTCAAGAGTTGGTCAAGAGATAAAAATTAATTGATAGGAATGAAATGCATTGACTTGGTAAGGAGATCGACTACTAGCTAGATGGAATTATGTCCATTAGGTGTCCTGGGGAGTCCTATGAAAAAACTACATGGTTATGTTTTCCCATTTCAATAATGGTATGGTAAACAGTTGTATCATACCATTAGACTTTTGTTTTCTATACTTGACTTTTTGTAATACCAAGAATCGTGATACAAATTATGAAATCTACCTCTTTATGTTATCTCACCCAAGGTTTTACTATAAATATTTATACATATCAGTGATTCCTAGATGAATAGATAAGGATGATATATCTGAATCATCCATAAGTTCCCACTTTAGTTCTGGTTTTCATGGGAAACATATCCATGATCCTAACATTATAACTCAATATTTAGAAAATTTGAGCTCTGAAATATTTTCTACCTTTTTTTAGCATCTCATCATCATTTGGGGCCTCCTTGATCATCTCAAGAATGGAATTTTCAGAAATTATTTGAATAAGGTAGTATGAATATCCTTTTTTTATTCCCATATACATCCTTTATATGTCCATGATGATTAGATCCCATTAAATCCATATAATGGACAGGGTTAAGAGATTCTTTCTACTCAAAGAATTTTTCACTTTGTTCACCTTCCTATTATGGTAATGGATTGAACAATAATAATCCTTCATCATCTCTAACCATCATTTTTTGTGAATATTAATCTTCTTTTGTATGAATATGTACTTGAGGATTTTATGATATATATATATATATGTCACACTTTTCTCCATAGTGGTAATGTCACCAAATATTCGATGTGAAGATCACTGCAGCCAATTCTAGATCATGATTTGGGTTTTTTCTCATGGATATTTAATTGGATGGAGGCATAGGCTATCACTTTTTCATCTCACATGATTACACAACCAAATCTGTTTTTGGACACATCATTTTAGATCACAAATCCTTCCCCACTATTGGGTAATGTGATCATAAGTGCAGTGATTAGACTATTCTTTAACTCTTTAAATCTATATTTTCATTCATCAATCCAAAAAAATTGACACCCTTCCAAGTTATAATAGTGATTGGGGTTGATAATTGTAATGATTTTCTAAAAATTGATGATATCACCCATATAATTTAAGGAAACTATGTATTTACTTCACATATATTGGTTTGGGAAATCCTTTAATTGCCTCAGTTTTTAAGGGATCAAAAACTATCCCTTTATTAGTGATAACATTCCCCATGAATGTTAATTTCTCCATATAGAACTTTCATTTACTATACTTCACAAATAATTTTTTTGTAAAGTATTTAGTGACGAATTCATATTCCCCTCATGTTTCTCATTTCATTTTTAGTAGATAAGAATATCATATATAAATACAACCAAAAATTTATCAATTTAATCCCTAAATAATATATTTATCATGTATATGAATATTGTTGGATCATTAATGAGTCCAAATGGAATCACTATGAACTCGTAGTGCCCATACCTTATAAAAAATAAGTCTTGGGGATATCCTCCTTCTTCACCTTTACTTGATTATATATTGACTAATGATCCACCTTAGAGAAGTACTAAGATCCATATAGTTAAAAAAATTAGTAATCAATCCATGGTAGAGGATACTCATTATTAATCATGATGTTTTTTTACTCAAGATAATCAATATATAGGTGCATTTACCCATGCTTATTATTGGTGAAGAGGGTTAGTGCACCTCATGGTGAAAAACTTGGGTGTATGAACCCTTTATCTAGATTCTCCTATAGTTGTTACTTAATCTCCTCGAGTTCAACAATGGGAATTCTATATGGATTCTTAGATATTAATAAATATATGGGTATAATCTCAATTGAGAACTCAACCTTTCAGTTATGATAAAGACTAGAAAATTCTTTGGGAAACACCTTAGTGTATTCACTCACAATGGGAATTCCATCAAATATTATCTTTTCCTTAGTCTCATTTTGTAGAGACCCAAAGCTTGACATACATAGACATTACATTACTTTTGCGTAATAGTTAATACATAACAAAAAAAGACACCAAAGGACTTTAATAGTTTAGTGTCTTTGTAAACCTGGAACATAATCTTCTAATCGTGGTGAAAGATCCTCAACATCTCCCAAAAAGATCTTCCCCTTTTTGGTTTCTTACCTAAAACCATTCTTTATATCCTACGGAAAATTAAACACAAAGAGGGTGATCTCAAATTCTCAGTAAGGGTAAAAATAGAGAACATAAAACAAGCCATAAACATTTGAATGCAAAAACTTGAACATAACATCTAAACATCAAAATCTTGAGCAAAGACATAAATCATGGAAGTACGTAAGGCATATATCATAATGGAACATCAATCATGATAAAATAATATAGGAAGAAAACATGTAATTGTGGAAAACCATTAATCACATGATATGATTTCCACAATAGCCAAGGCATTTCTGCCAAGACCATCTTATTGGACAAAGTCCCTTTCTGAATCGAGTTCACTCCTTGTTCCAATCATGTATCACTGAACCAAATTAACTTACCATTCCAGACATGTCTATCTCATGAGATATAAATATTTACCCAATGAATTGGAGGTATATATAGGTCCCACCCATCTCATAATGAAATCATTCTTACGTGTGCCACAACATAAACATAAATCATTCATCATAACCTAAAGAATAAAATGGGTTTCATAAACATCATCCCATCATAACATAATCCATATAAAACAAATAGATATCATTTCATCATAATAAAAGTTAATCCATGTAAATCAGAGATACATTATACTTGAAACATACCCATATCAAAATAATTTCATCTTAGATGGAAAATGATTTTTGATGAAACACTTGAAATGAATTCTTGAGGAAAATATCCTTTATTCTTCAAAATCAATTTTCTTTTCACAAAATTCCATGAAATTTTAAAAGAAAATGATTTTTTAAAAAATATTCATGAAATATTATAGATTAAGCTTCATGAAAATAAGGTGTTATAAAACCGTAAAAATCCATTTATTCCGTATAAGTTAAAAAAACATTCTCCTCGTACTTTTTTCGGAAAAGTAAAAAAGTTCCTCGTATGGTTAACAAAAGAAATATTCCTTCCATAACATGTGGAAAAAGTAAAAAATGGGTAAAATGGACTTTAAACATACATGAAAACACTTTTAGAAAACATGTACATGGATGATAACAACAACCCCAGTAAATACTTGCGAATAAACAATCTCGGATAAGAACGAGATTCGAATAATTATCCCTTACAAAGATCTTTTTTTAAATAAAATAGATCACTTATGTGTATTCACTATAAGGTCACATAGAGAAAGTATAAATACATGATAATATGTAAAAATTTATTTCTCACATAATCAAATAATGACATAAACAAGAAAGAGAAGATCAACCCAAAGAACGGAAATTGGGTTAAGAAGTTTCCTTACCTCATGTCGGACTTGACTCGATCATTCTTTAATCTCATGAATAATAAACCAAAGTTAATTTATACTTGTTTAAGAACCTTATTAAAGTTTATTATTCCTTTTATATCACTTATTACCATGTTATAGACATTATGTAACCATTTAAGTTAATAATGTTCGTTTTGTCGATATTTGGTACTTGAGTCAAAAATGGACTTCTTATAATTACATGTTGTTCATGTGGTCAAAGGTTCATTATATCCAGAATGATATTCATGATTTATATATCATATATATCCAGCATATACATGTATTTTTAATAGTACATAACATATGGAGGTAAGAAATGAAATGCACCGTTCATGGAGACGGTAAGCCATACGTACGCATGAACGCTACTTTCATTTATATTTATTATTTTAATGGAATTAAAACATAATTATACATAGGTATATTATAATTCCAGTATAATATCATATATAATATTACTAACTCCATCCTTTATACATCCCACATTCCTCAAATGAGATTATCATATTTACCCACAATGAAACCATAAAGGCTTGATATAATTGGGAAGTAAACAAGCATAAGGAAATCATAAACATAATATATATCATATATAAATATAGTGCCATCATAATGTCCACCATGAGAGGTGGTAGGAGAAAATCGAACAATCATCATTTCGTGAGGTGTTAGTTTTCCATCCACAGAAACATTATGTTCTTCATCCATTAGATGGAGGTGTGTGTAAGTGTAGTTTAAATAATTCTGATAACAACATCCTAGTATATTGAGGATACTGGTTTTTTTATAAAATAAAGGATTAAAAAGAGGTTAGGGGTTGGAGAAGTAGAATAAAAGAAAACAATTTAAGAGAAATTGTTACCTTTAATTTGGGTAACTTCCTTTGGTTTGAACCGAAAGGACTTATTGAAGTGTCTTTTTTTTAAGGTAAGGCTTCTAGTGGGAGGATAGGGATTTAGGGAGCTTAATTGGGCAGAGTTTGGATGAGACAAATGGCTTGAGAGGTGTGAGGAATTGGATATAAATGGTCTCCTTTTATAAGGGGGAGGAGGGGCTCTTTTAGAAAGTGTGAAAATATTATTTTATTATAAACTTATCTTCGGTTTCAAAAGGTCCAAAAATCATCAAAGATGATGATAAGATGAAGCATGGTCGAAATAAAATCATCCATTCATAATTGGACATGTTTTGGATAATATTTTAATCATTATAATCTTATTTATTTAAATCATTTATTAATGAGGTAAATACTGCATCATTATTGTGTAATAAATAATTTAATTTATTTGATGTCTAAAAATTATAAAAAAAATACCCTCATGTAGGAAATATTTTTAGATTTCCAATTAATATTTATAGTCAAAAATATAATTTATATAACCCCTTATAAAAATTAATTTCTAAAAGATTTTTGTTAGTGTTAATTTTGTCTTTACATTAAATTCATTAATCCAAATTGTCATTATCACTACCAAGTGGCTCAATGGGGTCCCAAAATCAACCCAAGGATGCCCATGGTCGGCCAATACTCATTTAATAAGGTTAGGACAAGTTTTAAGTTAATTTTGAATTATTATAATATTCTTTTAACATTGAATTACCCTATTTACCTTTAACCGTAATAAATAAAAGTCAAAAGTTATTATTCACCAAAAATTATTTTCATCTTATTGAGCCACATCTTATTTCTTGATAAAAACTATGTATGTCAGATTTTTGAAATTCAATTCACAGAAGTGGTAAAATTTCATTTAAATGAAAGAGTAAGTTTTTTAACTACCACTAAGTGGTTTCACTATTCATCAAAAATTGAAGTTTTTCAGAAAAATACCAAACATTCAACATAAGCTATATTTGATATTCTGAATTAAAAAATGATCTCTATTTTTTCAAATTCAAAACATAGAAGTGGCATTAATTAATTTTAAAATTAATTCCCGTTATCAAAACAAATAGCG
This sequence comes from Viscum album, assembly GCA_963277665.1. Lineage (NCBI taxonomy): Eukaryota > Viridiplantae > Streptophyta > Magnoliopsida > Santalales > Viscaceae > Viscum > Viscum album. The sequence continues at coordinate 599,202,089 of OY728155.1, read as the reverse complement.
TGTTTTTAAGAAACAATAACTATCAAAAGATCGACACTTGTTTATGTCCAAATTCAAAGAGAAATTAATTCCAATGACAAAAATTGGATTAAATGATAAAAATATATTCTAATTACACTTTAAAACCAATTAAAAATATAATCATACCATATAAATTATTGCGATGAAAAAAGTTGTTTTTAATTAAAATATAGCGTGTTTTTACTATTCCTTAAAATATGAAAGTTATCAGAATAATTTGAAAAATTTATCCACATTAAATTTTTATGTCCTAATTCCAAGGGAGAATTTTATTTTGTCAAATTGAACTTATAAACATGTAAAAAACTAGATTTAAAGTGGGTGCGCCATTAAAAGGCGGCAAAACTGCATTTTTTGAAAAATACTTATTTTACACGAAAAATTTATTTTTTTCTCATACCATGTTCTAGAAAATATGTACGATGAATAATAATGTTATAAAAGTCAAAATGTAGTTAATACTATTCATAAAAGCTAGTCCATAATAATATTATAACAATATCTCGTTGTTTAGTGAAACCCGGTATTGTGTACTACACACGCTATCGAGGAAGGTCACGATTGTGTGTAATGCAAGCCAAGCTAGTGTTGTGTGCAGTGAAAGATTCCTTTGATGTTGCGTATAACATAAGAAATAAAAAAATATACTTCTCATAAAATATCAGGGTGTTACATTCTACCCCCCTTAAAATGAATTTCGCCCTCGAAATTCATCACTTTGTAACAAACAGATGAGGATACCTCTCCCTCATCATATCCTCAAGCTCCCATGTAGCTTCTTCTAATTGGTGGTTCCTCCATAAAATTTTCACCAAGAGAGTGGTCTTGTTTAGTAGAACTTTTTCTCTACGATCCAAAATCTCTATCAGTTGTTCTTCTTAAGAAAGATCTTGCTCCAGCAGTACAACTTCTGAGATTAGTACATGTGAAGGATCAGGTATGTACTTTCTCCGGAGAGATACATGGAACACATCATGAACTTGAGAGAGATTCGGTGGAAGCACCAATTGGTTAACTACCTTCCCAACACGATCCAGTATTTCGAAAGGACCGATATACCTAGGGCTCAGCTTTCCCTTCATTCCAAATATCACTACTCTCTTCCAAGGAGATATTTGTAAGAACACTTTATCACCCACTTCAAACTCTAGGTCTTTTCTTCGGTTGTCGGCATAACTTTTTTGTCGACTCTGAGCTGCTCTTATGTGTTGTTGAATAGACTTGACCTCTTCTGCCATCTCATCAACAAGATCAGGTCCTAATAGATTTCTTTCCCCAACTTCATCCCAGCAAGTTAGAGTCCTGCATTTCTTTCCATAGAGAGCTTCATAAGGATTCATCTGAATACTGGAGTGAAAGCTATTATTATAAGAAAATTCCATCAATGGTAGGTGTTGATTCCAACCACCTTTGAAATCCATAGAGCAAGATCTTAACATATCTTCTAGAGTTTTAATTGTTCTCTCAGACTGACCGTCTGTCTGAGGATGATAAGCAGTGATGAAACTCAACTCTGTATCTAAAGTATGCTGAATAATTCACCAGAACTTCAAGGTAATCCTCAAATCCCGATCAGATATAATAGAAAGTGGTACTCCATGCAATCTTATCGCTTCCTTCACATATATCCTGGCAAGCTGATCCAGAGAGAAATCTTATCTAATAGCAATGAAGTGTGCCGACTTCGTAAGACGATCAACTATAACCCAGATAGAATTATTGCCTTTGGATGTTTTAGGAAGTCCATAGTGATTTTTTCCCATTTCCATTCTGGTATGGGTAATGGTTGTAACATCCCCTTATACTTCTGTCTCTTATCTTTAACTTGCAGACAAACCAAGCATCGAGAGACATATTCAACAACATCTCTTTTCATGCCATCCCACCAGAAGTACTCTTTCAGGTCAATATACATATTCGTGTTTCCAGGATGAATAGAGAATAGAGAACTATGAGCCTCATCATGTAGCTCCTTCTTCAATTCTGGGATGGGAGGAACACAAACCTGATTCCTGGACCTTATTATCCCATCACAATCAAGGTTGAATTCAGGAACATTTCTTACCTTCTTTTGTAACTCTACATCTTATTTTTGTGCCTCTTTAATCTTCACATGTATAGATGGTTGAACATTAATTTGAGAAAGAAAAGATTTTTTCCCTTACATAATAATTCCAAGATCCATCCTTTGTAAATCCATAAATATTGGATCTTTTGTGATCCTCATTATGCATAAGCTAACATGGTCTTGTCGACTTAATGCGTATGCCACCTTGTCTGCTTTCCTAGGGTGGTAATGAATTGAGAAGTCATAATCCTTAATCAACTCCAACCATATTATTTGGCGCATATTCACCTCCTTTTGTGTGAGAATATACTTTAAACTTTTATGATCAGTATAAATATCAAACCTCTCACCATAATGATAATGACTCCAAATCTTTAATGCAAATATTGCTGCAGCTAACTCCAACTCATGAGTTGGGTAATTTTTCTCATGGATTTTCAACTTTAGTGAGGCATAATCTATCACCATATCTCTTTTCATGAGAACACACCCTAATCCCTTCTTGGATGCATCACTGTAGATCACAAACCTTTCTCTACTACAAGTCAGTGTGAGTAAAGGTGCATTGGATAACCTTCTTTTTAACTCCTTGAAATTCTATTCACACTCCTCCGTCCAAACAAACTTAACTCCTTTTCGAGTCAACATGGTGAGTGGATTATATAATCATGAAAAATATTTCACAAAACGTCGATAATATCCAGCCAAACCAAGAAAACTTCGGATCTCAGTTACTGTTGTTGGTCTCGACCATCTTTAGATAACCTCTGTTTTTGCTGGATCCACAGATATCCCCTCTTTTGAGATTATGTGACCCAAAAATGAATCTTTTTGAAGCCAAAATTAACATTTGGTAAATTTGGCATAAAGATTCTTCTTTCTTAGGTTCTTTAATACAATTCTAAAGTGATCTTCATGTTCTTCCTTGCTCTTTGAATAGACAATAATATCGTATATAAAGACTACCAAAAATTGATCAAGATAGTCTCTAAAGACTCTATTCATTAGATCCATGAAGATAGCAGGAGCATTAGTAAGAACAAATGGAATCACTATAAATTCATAGTGTCCAAACCTTGTATGAAAAGTTGTCTTTGGTATATCCTTTTTTTACCCTTAATTGATGATACCCTGAACGAAGATCAATCTTGGAAAATTATTGAGCTCCGCGTAGTTGGTCAAATAAGTCATCAATTCATGGGAGAGGATATGTTTTCTTGATAGTGATTTTGTTAAGTTCTCGATAATCAAGGCAGAGTCTCATTGATCCATATTTCTTATTAACAAATAGAACAGGTTCTCCCCAAGCTGATGCACTAGGGTGTATGAATCCCTTATCAAGATTCTCTTGGAGTTCCTTCTTCAATTCTTGCAACTCAATTGGGGCCATTCTATAAGGTGTATTTGAAATAGGTAAAGCACCCAGTACAAGTTCTATTAAAAACTCAACTTCACAATTTGGTGGAAGACTTGGAAATTCCTCCGGAAAGACATCAACAAACTCTCATAAAATGGGCATATTCTTACTCGTGAGTTTCTCACCAACCATTTGAGATAAATAACCTTCATTTCGTGGAATCAAGACCCATAAGATGGAACAAATTTCCACTGGAAGGTTAGGTTCATCCTTACATCGATAGACGATCATAGATTGATCTGGAATATTTAATGTGATTTTCCTTCTTTGGAAATTGATATGAGATCTGTATAAAGAAAGCCAATCCTTGCCAAGAATCACATCAAATTGCACTATAGGAAGGATCACAAGATTTGCAGGAAGCACTTTCCCAAAAACATCAATTGGAGAAGAATTATAAACTTTTGATGCAACCATTGTGCCATTAGGAGTTGTCACAGCTAACTCAACATCTAATTGTTGAGGTAGTATGGTGATACCCTTAGAAAATTCTTCAGAAATAAAACAGTGGGTGGATCCAGAATCAAATAAAACATTTTCTACTTTAGAGTGGATAGTAAGTGTACCTTTCACCACTTCGTTATCGTACTCCACATCGCCGATAGAAATTTCATGTGACTTTGCTTTGTCTTTGGACTTAAGAGTTTGTTGATGTCGATCATCATCAACAAACCTTGAATTAGGGAATTTATTGGCATAATGCCCCATTTCCTTTCACTTAAAACATTGAAGTGTAGGAGAAGAATTATGTGTATCCCTTTCTTTGTTCTCGTCATTAGACATATTATTCCCATTATTTCGACATTAAACTGCCCGATGACCTTCTTTTCCACACTTAAAACATTTACTTGTCTCTTTAAGAAAATTCCCTCCATGTTTCTTTCCACACTTTCAGCATAAGGGAAAATTCATCTTCTTTTCCTTGTGGTCTTTATATTTCCCTTTGAATTCTATTTTCCTCTTCTTATCAAACCCATATGACTAATGGCTTACTCCAATATCCATCTCAACCTTGAGAGCACATCGAACAATTTCCTCGTAGCTATTGAAGTCCCTTATGGCTAACGCCCTTCGAAGACTTGGTTTTAATCCACTAAAGAATTGATCGATCTTACTCTCAGTTTGGATAATAATCCCAGAAGCGTACCTTGCAAGCCTTGTAAAATTCTCTTTGTAGATACCAACTGATTAATCATCCTTTTTCTTTAGTTCAAGAAACTCCTTCTCCATTTTTGTTCAAAGAATATGAGGGAAGTATTTATTGAAAAATAAGTTCTTGAACTCATCCCCTTCCATGGACTCAATTTCATCCCTTTGCCTCGTATTCTTAATAATATTCCACCACTGATCAGCTTCACCTTCCAAATGATATACTACTAAGATGACTTTATCATGTTTAGAACATTTCAGGACTGAAAATATCTTTTTAGTGGTATTGATCCATTATTCAGCCACTAATGGATCAGTAGACCCACTGAATGAGGGTGGGCGCTGCCTCATGAAGGATTCAACAGAATGTTTCTCCTTCATTTTCTTGTTTGGAAGTCCTGTATGGTTAATATCTTGAGAAATTTGTGTGAGAATGGCTACAAGATTTTTCATTCCAGCTCCCATAACTTTTGGTTGCTCAGGGGTACAATCATTGCATTGCCCATCGCATTCAGCATTAACACAGTTCCTTCGGGTTCCAACCATTGACTAAAACCAAGAATCATAGTGTGAGAAATACTAATCATAATAGTAAAACCACATAATCAAGAATAAAATTTCACACATTAGGTCTTATCATAGGTTGTTCATGGACATTTATAAAATAGTAATATTGTGTTCTATGTTTAGACATATCCTTAGAGTTCTTACTAAGGCTTTCACATCCTAGTTTTCAAAGGTTGACTATACTTTCCTCTGATACCAACTATAACGACCCATACTTTACATACATGGTTATTACTTTATAATTGAAGCATACTTAATACAAGATATAAAAAAACCATGATAAGACCTTATAGGTATAGTGACTTTAGAAACTGGGAAACATAAAAAACTGGTTCATAAAGCATCTACATTGTCTCCCATTTATTTCAACAAATCTAGAGTCCCTTTTGGAATATCCTACTTAATACCCTTCTTCCTGACCTGGGGAAAAGAAAACATAAAAAGGGTGAGCTCAAATGCTCAGTAAGGGTAAACATAGAGAACATAAAACAATCCATAAACATTTGAATGCAAAAACATGAACATAAAATCTAAACATCAAAATATTGAGCAAATACATAAATCTTGGAAGTAAGTAAGGCATATATCATAATGGAACATCAATCATGATAAAGTATCATGGTAAGAAAACATGTAATTGTGGAAAACCATTAAGCACATGATATGACTTCCATAGTAGCCAAGGCATTGCTGCCAAGACCATCTTATTGGACAAAGTCCCTTTCTGAATCGAGTTCACTCCTCATTCCAGTCCTGTATCACTGAATCGGATTAACTTACCGTTACAGCCATGTCTATATCATGAGATATAAATCTTTACCCAATGCATTGGAGGGAGATATAGGTCCCACCCATCTCATAATTAAATCATTCTTATGTGTGCCACAACATAAACATAAATCATTCATCATAACCCAAAGAATAAAATGGGTTTCATAAATATCATCCCATCATAACATAATCCATATAAAACAAATGGATATCATATCATCATAAGAAAAGTGAAACCATATAAATCATAGAGAAATTATACTTGAAACATACCCATATGAAAATAATGTCATCTTATATGGAAAATGGTTTTGATAAAACACTTGAAATGAATTCTTGAGGAAAATATCCTTTCTTATTCAAAATCAATTTTCGTTTCACAAAATGCCATGAAATTTTAAAAGAAAAGGATTTTTTTGAAAATAGTCATGAAATCTTTTAGAGTAAGCTTCATGAAAATAAGGTGTTACAAAACCATAAAAATATGTTCATTCTGTATAAGTTAAAAAAACATTCTCCTCGTACTTTTGTCAGAAAATTCAAAAAGTTCCTTGTATGGTAAACAAAAGAAAGATTCATTCCATAACATGTGGAAAAAGTCAAAAATGGGTAGAAAGAGCTTTAAACATACATGAAAACACTTTTATAAAACATGTACATGGAAGATAACAATAACCCCAGTAAATACTTATGAATAAACAATCTTGGATAAAAATGAGATTGGAATAATTATCCCTTACAAAGATATTTTTGTAAATAAAATAGATCACTTATCTGTATTAACTATAAGGTCAAATAAATAAAGTATAAATACATGATAAGATATAAAAATTAATTTCTCACATAATCAAAGAACTATATAAACAAGAAAGATAAGATCAACCCAAAGAATGGAAATTGGGTTAAGAAGTTCCCTTACCTCATGTCCGACTTGACTCGATCATTATTTAATCTCATGAATAATAAACCAAAGATAATTTCTACTTGCTTAAGAACATTTTTAAAGTTTATTATTCCTTTTATATCAGTTATTACCATGTTATAAACATTATGTAACCATTTAAGTTAATAATGTTCGTTTTGTCGATATTTGGTACTTGAGTCAAAAATGGACTTCTTATAATTACATGTTGTTCACGTGGTCAAAGGTTCATTATATCCAGAATGATATTAATGATTTATATATCATATATATAATATATATCCATCATATACATGTATTTATAATAGTACATAACATATGGAGGTAAGAAATGAAATGCACCGTTCATGGAGACGGTAAGCCGTACGTACGCATGAACGCTACTTTCATTTCTATTTCTTATTTTAATGGAATTAAAACACAATGATACATTGGTATATTATAATTACAGTATAATATAATATATAATATCATTAACTCCATCCTTTATACATCCCACGTAAGGCATTAACGAATCACATCACTTTGAGGGGCGGTAGTCCGCACTTCCTCAAATGAGATTATCGTATTTACCCACTATGGAAACCATAAAGGATTGATATAATTGGGAAGTAAAGAAGCATAAGGAAATCATAAACATAATATATATCATATATAAAAACAGTTCCATCATAATGTCCACCATGAGAGGTGGTAGGATAAAATCGAACAATCATCGTTTTGTGAGGCGTTAGTTTTCCATCCATAGAAACATTATGCTCTTCATCCATTAGATGGAGTTGTGTGTAAGTGTAGTTCAAATAATTATCATAAAAACATCCTATTATATTGAGTATACTGGTGTTGTTACAAAATAAATGATTAAAAAGATTTTAGGGGTTGGAGAAGTAGAATAAAAGAAAACAATTTAAGAGAAATTGTTACCTTTAATTTGGGTAACTCCCTTTGGTTTGAAACAAAAGGACTTCTTGAAGTGCCCTATGACTAAGGTAAGACTTTTAGGGGGAGTAGAGGTATGTGGGGAGATTAATTGGTCAGAGTTTGGACAAGCCAAATGGCTTAAGAGGTGTTATTAATTGTATAGAAATGGTCTCCTTTTATAAGGGGGAGGAGGGGCTCTTTTGGAAAGTGTGAAAATATTTATTTATTATAAACTTATTTTCGGATTAAAAAGGTCCAAAAATCATTAAAGATGAAGATAATATTACTAATGGTCGAAATAGAATCATACAATCATAATTGGACATGTTTTGGATAATATTTTAATAATTATAATCTTATTTATTTAAATCATTTATTAATGAGGTAAATACTGCATCATTATTGTGTCATAAATAATTTAATTTATTTGATGTCTAAAAATTATAAAACAAATACCATCATGTATGAAATATTTTTATATTTTCAATGAATATTTATAGTCAAAAATATAATTTATATAACCCCTTATAAAAATTAATTACTAAAATATTTTTGTTAATGTTAATATTGTCTTTACATTAAATTAATTAATCGAAATTGTGATTATCACTACCAAGTGGCTAAATGGGGTCCCAAAATCGACCTAAGGATGCCCATGGTCGGCCACTACTCATCCAATAAGTTTAGGACAAGTGTTAAGGTAATTATGAATTATAATAATATTCTTTTAACCTTGAATTACCCTATTTAACTTTAACCGCAGTAAATAAAAGTCAAAAGTTACTATTCATCATAAATTATTTTCACCTTATTGAACCAAATTTTACTTCTTGATAACAACCATGTATGCATTATTTTTTAAATTCAATTCACATAAGTGGTATAATTTCATTTAAATGAAAGAGTTAGTTTTTTAACTACCACTATGTGGTTTCACTATTCATCAAAAATTGATGTTTTTTAGAAAAATACCAAAAATTCAGCCTAAGCTGTATTTGATATTCCAAATTAAAAAATGATGTCTATTTTTCTAAATTAAAAACATGGATGTGATATTAATTAATTTTAAAATTAATTCCCATTATCAAAACAAATAGCGTGTTTTTAAGAAACAATAACTATCAAAAGATCGACACTTGTTTATGTCCAAATTCAAAGTGAAATTAATTCCAATGACCAAAATTGGATTAAATGGTAAAAATATATTCTAATTAAACTTTAAAACCAATTAAAAAAATAATCTAACCATATAAATTATTGCGATGAAAAAGTTGTTTTTAATTAAAATATACCGTGTTTTTACTATTCATTAAAATATGAAAGTTATCAGAATAAGATGAAAAATTTATCCAAATTAAAATTTTATATCCTCATTCCAAGGAAGAATTTTATTTTGTCAAATTTAACTTATAAACATGTCAAAAACTAGATTTAAAGTGTGTGCGCCATCAAAAGGCGAAAAAACTGCATTTTTTGAAAAAAACTTATTTTACCCGAAAAAATTATTTTGTTCTTATACAATGTTCTAGAAAATATGTAAGATGAATAATAATTTTATAAAATTCAAAATTTAGTTAATACTATTCATAAGGGCTAGTGCATAATAATATTATAACAATATATCGTTGTTTAGTGACACCCAGTATTGCATACTACACACGCTATCGAGGAAAGTCATGATTGTGTGTAACGCAATCCAAGCTATTGTTGTGTGTAGTGAAAGATTCCTTTGATGTTGCGTATAACATAAGACATAAAAGAATATACTTCTCATAAAATATCAGGGTGTTACACATTCATTTGAGATGGATATTCTTTCTAACAAGGCAATAATATTCATGCTTTAGATGATGATAAAAAAAGTAGATTCATCATAATCCTTGCACTTATATATAATTAGAGAGAGATTTGTGATATAACGGGTGATTTACTTCTCTTGAAAATTCAATGTTGTATTTATACAAGGAAAGTAAATCTATTCTCAGTATAGAATTGAATTCTTCTAAAGGGAGTATCAAAGGTTTTTCTGTGAAATTCATCCCACAAATGTTTGAAGGGGAGGAGTTAAACACTTAGGATGTAATAATTTCCCCATTTTCAATTTTTACTAAAATCTCAACTTATATTTTTTGTGGTTGTGTTTGAATAGTTCTAATAAACATGTGTGATATGAATGAATGTGTACAACCACTACCACATAGGAAATTTTAAGTTCATGAATGGATGATAAGCATGTGTTTCACTATTTTATTCTGGTTATAATCATTTATTTCATCCAAAATAGATTTAAGGATGAGGATTTTAAAACTATTAAACATATAAAAGGGAAAATATAAACATTACAAGGATAACTCATAAATGAAATATATTCTTTAACCTATGAATTTATAGGTTTCAATCTAAGTTATCCACAATCTATTGTCTAATATAAAATCTTATGGGTATTTTTCACTTCATAATGGTTCATAAAGAGTTTTTGAATTTTCCAAAGCATAAAACCTGAGAATTTATAACTAGGTGTGTATCAAGGTCTATTTTCATGCACTAGGTGATGATTCAGTCTAACTCAATACACCTTTTTGGGGTTATTACCCCTAGGTATAATTGTGTCAGAGCCACATCCACTTGTACCATCTAGACAGGGATGTATTTTCTTAGAAACCACTTACTCTATAATTTACCAAAATTTACGTATGTTTTTCTATGTTTAGTATTACCCTTAAGAATTTCAATAGAGTTTTATAATCTTAATCCCAAAAATTAATTAGACTTTCCTATGATACCAACTATGACAACCCATGTCCTTAATACACATTATTTCATGATTTAATACATAAAAGTACACATAATACAACCCTCGAAGATCACGAGGCCTACTTTATTTGAGAAATTAGGTACATGACATAATAACATAAAACATGGGTACAACTTTATTATTTAAAAACTGTGAAATCTGTTGTTATATTCTTTGGACCTTCTAAAACTACATGGGATAATCTATGGACATATATAAGAAAGGGGTGAGGTATAAAGCCCGATAAGGGAATAATCAAATCATAACATGAAGAAAGAAATACATGAGTGTCAACGGGAATTTCAAGGTAACATATAAGGGATGAGAATCATTAAATTGAAAATTGAAGCATGATATAAGATGATAACATAAAGACAACATGGAAATGTGGTAAAAACATAAAACATTTTATGTTACTTTTATATCATATACATTCATAAGTGGGCCTCAAAGATTATAAATCATAAGGATGTATTTAATCACTTTTAAATCCCATATTAAAGAGTGTGGGTTAGATAAATAGAAATACCCAATAAATTAAGGATAGGTACAACTATTTTAATACACATGAGTGGAAATGTGTATGGTCATTCACAACACAAATGTTTAATATGGAAAATCACAGGATAATTTCAGAAACATAACGGATGTACGTAAAGGTTTATTGAAGGATTGAATGAGTGTGTAAGGGGTCTATTATGACTTATAAATAGTAAGATTAGTAATAGGTATGTGTAAAATCATATCACAGCTTGAAAAAATTTAAATAAAAAGGCATGACATAAAGAAGGTTCTTGAATAAAGAGGAGGATAAGATCCCTTGCCTTGAGAGGGAACTTCTAAAAGCTTGGGAGGATCTTATTAAGAGATTGGGGGAAAATGGAAGGATATAGAGAATAAAGGGAAGAGTAACTTCATGATCCAATGGTTTTAATAGAAGAGTTATGGGAGGTAGGGTGGGTTTATATAGAAAAATATTGGGGAATTATTTATTAATTTCTAAACATAGGTTTTTAACTTTATATGACAAATTAACCCAAAACACAAACCTTACCATGGGTTTTTACCATTATTTATATCAAATATGAGTGAATTTAATTATTTTATAACGATAAGAACCAAAATAATTAAAATAATATCATTGGTGATGAATAATTGAGTCATGCTTATAAATAATTGATTTTAAAACCTTAAAATATAAGATAGGTTTTTTTGGATTCATTAAGAGTTTATTAAACTAATAAAATGACGTGAAAAACATATTATTTTAAAGTGGAAATATAATTTTTCGTTATGGATACTCTTTATAGTATTTATTAGATTACTGTTGGTCTTTTATTATGTTCTAATATATACCGTATATTTATACCATATTAAAATTTTACCCAAAAAATTGACTTTCTCATAAAATTATGAAAAATTAACCATTGGATAATTTTAGTGTGAAAATTTCAAAAATAATATTTATTTTATCAAAATAATCTTTTAAATATGATAATTTAAAATTTTAAAGTAAAGATCCACATTTATTGAAAAATACTTGTTTTTTATAATACCAGTTTCTTGAACCTTAAAAATTATATTTGACTTCATAAAATTATATAATAATTTATATTTAAAAAGTATTATTTACTAATAATATTTTATTAAAATTTCATTTATTTCAAAAACTATTGAATTTATCAAAATATAGTTTCTTTATTGAAACTATATATTTTCGTAAAATATAATTTTTGTTTCATCATATCAAAATATATTTTTTATCAAACTCATTATTAAATCATTTATAAAGAAATAGTAAAATGTTAAATATAATAATTAATTTATTAAAAATAAAAATATACAAATTCAAACTTTTTAGGGTCTAGATACATAACCTATTATTACACCAGTGTATTCCCTATGAGTAGGGTGTGTAATGGTGAGATTTTCTTGGGGTGGTTTGGAAAACATGGTTTGGTCCATGATCTCTATGTGACTGAAATTATCCTATAAATAGTTTTTATCATGCTTTAGTTGTTGGATATTGGCTTAGTCTTGGTCAAGGGTAAACCCCAATGACGTAATCTCTCTTGGAAACTCAGATAAATGGGCTTCATAAGGTATGATCCTACCAGACAAGTTCATTGCTTCTTTGTCTATGTTGAATGGATTTATCATAACCCTATATATATATAATCACAATGGTCACTGTATAATGGCTATATTATCAATAGTTATGATACTTAAATTTATTTTAAATATAAAAGTATATAACTTATAACAGTCCAAAATAATCAATGTAGTCCATGAGTTTTCTATAATTGAGTTTCTTAATATGATATTTACTTATTTAAAAATATAATTTCATTTATAAAAGTTTGGGTCATTACACATTGGGTTTTAAAACATTGTATTTCAGTTGGTCCTTAGAAGGTGAATGATTTTATGACCTTGTATGAACCCTAAAATGAATTTGAGATTCATATATTCTTAGTCTTGGTAGGGTATTATCACTGATTTGTGAATAATTTATCGAAGTTGTCTTATCTAATGTCCACTCTTTCTTTTAAAGGAGTAAAGTTCATATGGGATTCAAAATATCAGGATTAATTTGATGAGTTGAATTTTATTTTGACTTCATCTCTGATGTTGACTCTTCTAGAATCTAGGTATGTCTCTATGGTCTTTTAGGATGCATTAGGTTCATGTTTTGGATGTGTTCTTGTAAAGGGTGATCTCATTTTGGCTTATGGTTCTCGTCAGCTTCAGCCTCATTAAAAGGATTATCCAATGCATGATATCAAAATCATATTCTAGATTCGTGACCTAAAGAATTTGTGACATTAAAGTTTTAGTAAAAGGTTTATCATCTCCTCTAATAAAAAAATCTTTGCATTACATATTCTCAAAACAAGACTAGAATATTTAGCAGAGGTGGTGGGTGGAGTAGCTTTAGTACTTTGATTTTGATATTACCTACACACTAGGTAAGTGGAATGTCATTTTTTATGCTTTGAGCAGGAAAATTCAACTCTAGGTCATGAAATAATGTTTTGAGTAATGGAACCTGATGGATCTCTTTGATCATATGCATTTAATAGTTTGAGAGGATGAGACCAAGATTTTTATTTATGGTGTTCAGCTGACATCCTCACTTCTCAAGATGATTCTTTAAGAACAACAGCTCGATGATGAGTTTTGAGGCATTAGGGATTGTTTATATGGTGGGAGAACAATGATGAATGGTCTCTATATTATGAGGGTATCCTATCCTTTAATATTTTATATAATATTCCTTTTCCCATATAGAATTTTTTTATTGGAAATTTATATAATTCCTAATAGGTGGTACACCTAGGTACAATAAATATGTTCTATGATATGAGGTGGCAATTCTGGTGGACAGGTATAAATTGAGTCATCAATGTTTTTTTTCTCACTATTATTTCTATCAGTAGCTCAAGGCTGATCATCAAAAAACTTTGGGTCTAGTTCATCTCCTTCCTATGAAAACTAGAAAGTGGGATGAGATATCAATGGAATTCATGGTTGGGTTTCCACATACACCTTGAGAGAAGAACTTTATTTGGGTACTGATTGAAAAACTGACCAAATTGACTCATTATATAACCATTTTTATATGAATAAAGTGGAGGAATTGGGGAATCTTTATGTGAAATATATCATCATATTTCTTGGATTTCTATCTTCTACAATTTTTGATAGGGATCCCTGGTTCACTTCCCATTTTTGGAGGGGCCTCCAGGAGGTGATGGGATCACATGTTAAGATAAACATTATGTACCAACCTTAGATATATGTCCAAATAGAATGGACTATAAAATTATTAAATATATGCTCTGATCTTGAGTTTTTTACTTTTGGGGGGATTAGGATATAAACTTGGGGTTGTTTGAGTTTTCTTATAACAAAATCTACCAATTATCCATTAAGATGGAACCCTTTTAAGCCTTGTATGTTTGGTTGTGTAAATCTCCCCTTTGTTGGTTCTATAATGGTAAAGCTTCTTTGGTTAGACCTAGTTTGGTCCAAGATATTATGATAAATATTTATATTATTTATTATATAATGTTAATAGATAAAATACATTATAAATACTATGTTGATAGACGTTGGTTCCCATTAGATATCATGTTATGGGACCTAGTGTTTTTGAGAGTTTCACCTTGGATGGGTCACTAAAGGATTACAAAATGGGGAAAGTGAGCAATGAGATACATGGAAACATTTAATATTTTTGAGTTGGTTGGAAAGTTAGATTACCATTTGACTATGCCACATCATATAACATAGATACATAACATGTTCTATGTGTCACAATTCATAAAGTATCTCTCTAACTCACATCATGTCTTGATATGGGAGGATATTGTTGTGTTGTAGTATCCCAAACCGATTGCCACTAAAACAGTGCTCCAAGATAGCTGGTCACTAGGCCTTAGGCCCGCCTCCCCATATTTCAAAGGCTTATAACTAGAAGTGAGGGTCTAATTAGGTGATGGTGAGGAGACTATACCATCAGTTGATGATGATATTAATGTTCCATATATATATAACATAACAGAAGAAGACCATAACTCAGAAAAATCATTGAAAAATCGTAGTGGAAGCATAAGAATAGTAGTAGTAATAAAAAATACCAAAGGCATAATACCATTTTCATATGCATAGATAGAAATTAAGTTCATACATAAAGATAAAAATAAAGGTCACTCATGGTTGACCATATGTGTACATACATATAAATATTTGAAGAGATCAAAAGGAAACTAAATCTCAATGCAAGAACCACCATGGTCCCTTGTCATCCATCCCATGAAAAATATCTATGATCACTAAGGTATATCTCATAAGCTTGATCCATTAATTGATCTCAAAGATATAAAATATACACACATCCTAAGGGTACTGTGTATGGTGTGATAATGAACTCTGTTGGGTACCACCAATATGTTCCTTTATTACATCCATAATTATTTAGGTGTTTGTAAGATATAAATAAAAGTTAATGCATACATATTCATTATTAATTAACCCAATTCCTTTGTGCTCAACATCCACAAGGAAGAATTTACCTGATTCAGACAATGCCAGCATATCTCTAAGTACATGCCCCTAAATATATATATATGGCATACAAAACAAATCTGAATATATATATTTTTAGTGGAGAGGACCCATGGATTAGTGCCCAATGTATCCTTGAAGAAAGATCATATATGGTTAACCCTTAGGTTCCACCAAAACTTGTCACCCAGGACCTCGTGCCATCAATCAATTACCCAACATCCAAATGACATGCCCAATGAATAATTCCTTGGTCCCTTAGAACATTACTCAAAAGTTCTCTGTCGGCTCATCAACCCAATGTCCCGAGGCACGACAATACCCATTCTCTAATAAATAATGATCATTGTTGGCTCAATAGTCGATGTCCCAAGGCACTAAAATATCCATCCTCTCATAAGTCCTAACCCATAATTCTCAAGTATAATGGTGGTCCTCATCCCCCAACCAATGGTCTCAACACCATCACCCGATGGTACATCACCATCTACATGTATTTTTATTGTGATCACTTACAATATATCTGATGGTCAACAATTTCACCTAAATTGTAGTAACTACGGAGGACTCCACCCACAATGAGTGGTCAAAACTACCTCAAATGGGTCATACATATGTGTACATTACTCCAATAGTGCATCAGTAAACAATAATGAGTGAAAATCACCAACATAACCTAAGCCATATCAGTCGACACCTTAATCCCCTGGGACCATGTTTCTAAATAATGATGATCAATGATATCTCAAATCACATGGTTCATTTCATTATCCTAATGACCTCATCACCTCAAATCCTAATGATCATGTTTCCTTATCCTAGTGATCATCATCACCCCATGTAACTCAGTCCATTCCCTCAACCTAATGATTGTGTCGCCTCAATCCCGGTGATCAACATCACCTAAGTGAATCTGGGTCATTCCCCATATGTTCCCACGAAACCAATTAAAACACACACACACACACATATATATATATATATATATCATTTAATTAATTTTAAATCCAACTAGAATAGCTTCCCAATTGGTCATAAGACCCTTACCCAGCTTAGTCTCTCTATATGAAGCAAGAGCATTCCCATCGACATCTCACACCATCAATTAAATAATTAAAATAGTATCATTCAATTTTTAGGGGTCTCACTCTATCACACACAACTAGAATAATTAGGTGCACACCCCAAAACATCCATAAAATTAAAGAGAAATATAGAAACTACCTAAATTATATTCATAGGTGCTTGCTCATCTGATATCAGCCTCTAACTCAAGTTGAAACGAGAGAAATAAGGATTCTAAAATCGCCTAGAAAATAAGGAAACTGGGATCACACAAATTTATCATTTTTTATGGAGAGATAAAATATAAAGATAAGTAATAGGACTTATAAACATACTAATATTATTCTAAATATACCAATGATGCTTGATTCAAAGATTGAACGGGAGAGATGGGCTAAATCTTAAGGGAGGATAAGAAAGAAGGCACCACATGTGCTTTAAGTTAAATGGAGGAGAAAGGAGAAGGAGAGAAAGAAAAAATGAGTGAGGGATAGAAAATTCATTACATCCCAATAAACGAACCTCATGATTTTCCTAACCATGTGCCAACCATGCGGTGATCACTGACCAAGAACCACACTACACATGGTTAAGAACACGATTTCTCAAAACCATGCACAAAACATGCAAATCCCATTTATTAAAAACCATACAATTTTTGAATGTTCATGTTTCCCCACCTAAATAGTTTTTTGAACCATTTCTACTAAAATAGTATACCACATTGTTTCTCCTTATAGGCTATATCGTTTGATAAAATTGTACACCTATTTTTGCGCTTTCCAGAAACAGAGTTTTTGGGGCCCAATGCACAAAAAACTCACCCAAAACCCTAAAAAACTTATTGGTACTTAATCCTCATCTAAATATAGGACCTTGGGTCAATTAAACTCTCAAAATTAGGTTTCAAATCCCAAAAAGAATGTGGGTTTGACCACCAAACTCAAAATTCAAATAGGTTGAGGGAATTTCGAACCGTTCAAAAACTTGAGACGTTACAGTCTCCCCAACTTAAGATAGATCATCCCTGGGCTATAAGAAATTATTTAGATATGGTACTGAACATACCAATATAATATACATTAAACCAATCTACCCTGGCTATACAGTCTCTGGCCAATTCCCCTTGTGGCACTCCCCACCTTAGTAATTACTTACCAGATCACTTCGTGACCCAAAACTTAAATATTTGATAGTACACTGACTATCCCTAAGCATAAAATTCCTCATGTGACATACCATCACTCTTTCACCTCATCGGGTTCTCAATTCATGCATGTGTCATAAATGACACCCATCATGTCTCATATCTCATTAGATTCACATAAGTACCCATGCCTTACACGACACCCATAATAACTCGCATCGCATTAGATGACCAAGTCCTACATCGCAACAGATGCTCAAAAATAATATCACAACATATATATATATATATGTATATATGTATATATGTATATTTATTCCCATCATAGTCTTGATGCCTACGTACCTCATATAATCCATACATATGATCCACTTCCAATAATACAACCCAATGCCCATACACCTCAGACACACACACACACACACATATCATGCATTATAACTGATTTCAACATACTAAACAGTGTCTTGTTAGTCTAAAAACGTCCCACATGCACCTGATGCACCTGAACCGGTCATGCCACAATAAAAGGGTCATGACCACAATCATGACATACCTCTAACTATAGTTGGCTCTCTAGCTTGCTCTGCTCCTAGATGCTCAACTGTGTGTACCTAGCCTAAATCCCAACTACTTGAGGCCTAACCTCCCTATAAAGCTGAACCAGCTACCAGCTAATTACCCCATTGTTGGGTATATTTTTCTTTTTTGTGACCTCCATGTGTAGCTAAATCCTAGCTACCAGCTCTATATACTACTCCTAGTCCTACCTCAAATCCCTAAGTCTGACCCAGTCCCTGGCTCCTAGCAATCCAAGAAGGCTTCCCACAAACCTATCTAGATTTTCATTCTTATCACACGCCAAACTCTCCTTTGAATTTGTCTCACACCAAGTTCATACATGCCCTAGATTCGCACAATGGAAGTATACAGATGAAGACCTACTCCTCAGTGGTCTTCCTAAATCTCCATCTTGACTACCCCACTAATACACCTCACAATCTTGCTTCTAGATACTTTAAGCATCACATCTAAACTCACTAGATGTCATCAACCGACTTGAATACAACCATCCCGTCAAGTTTCCCTTAGCTATTAGCACCTTATTCACCACCTTAGAAAAATATGTCAGTTTGGAGATATCCACTTACACCCTAATGGAATTCCAAAATCCATCCTCAAAACATTGAACCTTGATGATGTCATCACCCACCATAGTGGGTGAAAAAATGATACAAGTTTGTAGAGATCACTGCACAATCCATGATAGATGTGTCTCTATGCTTGATATTCATGAACTCATAGGCCCAATTCACCATCAAGGTATCTAGGAAGAAGTGATCAAAGAACATGTCCTAAAAATCCTTCCAATAAAGTCCCTAGTGTCTACCCACCTGAACCTATACATCCCACCAATGCTTTTTAGTCCTATGAGAATGTACGTATCCATATTCACCCTCCACCCTAGGGGATTCTCAAGCTCCTCAAAGATAGTATTCACTATCTTGATCTAGTAATCTACTTCCTCTGGTCCAAACTCACCCTAAAAAAAGTCAGGTGCTGATATTGGAACTCGCGATTTAGATACACCATAAATTTCTTGGCTCCCTAAGATCCCATTTCAATACACTATATGTACCGAACCAATATCACCTTGAGCTACCCGTCAAGAAACACCCCAAATTATTCAATCTATTTCAGTTTACATTCCTATATCATAGCTTGTACCTATGGATCCTGATCATCCTGACCCTCAAGGGCCTCATCTCAGGTATGCTCATCTGGCACCATATATTCTCTTTTCTAACACTCCATCAGAAGTCATCCAGGTGGAATCTCGTTGAAAACCAAACACAATGGTCAAACAACCATAATAGTATATATATGTATATCACAAATTGGGAAAGTTGTAATAGTCAGTTCATATCACCACCCTCACACTCCCCAACTATAACCATGTCACATGAAATCCGTCCTCATGGACCCTTACCTACCCATATCAAATTTGGGTATCAAGTATTATCCAGCCTCTGGAGCCCCTGCCTACCCACATCAGATTTAGAAATCACATATAATTTAGCATCATGGAACCTTTATTTCCCATAACAGAGTTCTTTATCAGATATCATGTATACTAACCTAGGATAGTTGAGTAGAATTCCACCAAAAATAATAAGCAGGAAAACGTTGTTTATATTATTTTTTACTCTTTTAACAACTCACCCCATGTCATTATTCATGCATACCATAACAAATTTAGGACCATATATCATATATCAGTCTCACTAGGAACCACATACCTAGGATAGCTGAGGTTAATTCCACCAAAAACACTAAGCAAGAAAACATTGTTTAACTTCATTATTAACACTTTAAACAGCCCAACCCCTCTTAGAGTATTCTAGGTTATAGGAAATTATTTAGAAGAACATACATCTATTAGGTCACCCTATATACCTACCATGATTATTAAACAATCCTCCCTTTCCATACTAGGATAAGTGTCAAAACGATATAATAAATAAACATCACACCTAAGTGTTCCACTCAAGGTGGAAATCAATCAATTATAAAAGTACAAAGCATAACATCAATTTCCCACCTCTAGAAACTTGGTCTATCCCCCGTGAATGAGGATGTAGGTACCCAAACAAGATCTATATATCTAGTTCCCTCTACATCAAAATCCTTGATCTACCATAACCCAAAATAGTAAGAAAAAAAAGGAAAATAAATATCATTTGATAAAAATTTTAGAATCCCAACCTAATTGACACTCAAAAAGTGCTTTGGGCCAGTTGACCATTGGGCCTTAAGTGTGCCTCCCCATATGATGAAAGCTATCAACTAGCAGTGTGGGTCTGATTAGGTGATAATGGGGAGATTGTACCCTCAGTTTATGATAATTATAATGGTCTATATATATATCACAACATAAGAAAACCATAACTCAGTGAAATCATCAACAGAACTCAATGTAAGAATAAGAAACAATAACAATAATAAACAATAACAAATGCATAATACCATTTATAGATGAATAGACAAAAAGTTACGTCATACATAAAGATAGACAATCAAGGTCTCCCATGGATATCTATATGAGCACATACATATTAATCTTACAAGATATCAAAAGAAAACTCCATCTCGATGAAATAACCACCATGGTCCCTTTACATACATTCCATGCAAAAGGTACAAATTTGATTATTAAGGTCCATCTCCCAAGTCTGATCCCTTAACTAATCTCAAAGGCATAAAATCTACAAGCATCTTGAGGGGCCCTTGTAGGTTGTGATAATGAACTCGGTAGGCCATCACCAATATGTGCCTATCTTACATCTATAATTATAAAACCTGTATAAAAGATATAAATAATAGGAGACACACACACATTCATTATTAATTAACCCACATCCATTATGCTCAGCATCCACAAAGAATCATTTACCTGCTTCGGCCAATGCTGGTATATCTCTGAGTATATTCCCTCAAATATATATATATATATATAATACCTCACAATTTTCATATATATATTTTTAGTGGTGAGGACCCATGGATTAGTTACCAAGGAATCCCATGAATAAAGTTCATATCTGATGAACCCTCATGTTCCACCCATAACCTGTCACCTAGTACCTCATGCCATAAATCAATTACCTAGCACCCCAACAACATGCCCAATGAACAAGTCCCAGGTCCCTCAGACCTCCATTCGAAAAGTCCCCATCAGTTCATCAACCTGACATCCCAAGGCACAGTGATACCCATCCACCAATAAATAATGATCACCATTGGCTCAATAATTGATGTCCTAAGGTGCGACATTATCTATCCTCCCTTAAATCTTGGCCTGTCGGCCTCAATCATAACAGTGATCCATATCCCCCAACTAATGATCCCAACACCATCACCTAATGCTCCATCACCATCCACATGGATTCCTATGGTGAGCACCTCTAACATATCTTATTGTCAAAATAATCACCTAAGACACAATAACTACAGAGTCCTCCACCAATAATGAGTGGTCAAAACCAACTCAATTGAGTCCTATCTATTTTCACATGACTCCAATAATACATCAAACAACAACAATGATTTTAAATCACCAATGTAACCTATGCCACATCATATAATACCTCATGTCCCCATGACAATGTCGCTAAATCCTAATGGTCAAACCCATCTCAAAATGCACCGTCCATTCCCTCATTCTGATGAAATCATCACCTAAAATCACAATGATGATGTCACCTCAACCTTTTGATCAACATAAAACCATGTAACTAGGGCCGTTCACTTATCCTAACAACCATTTTCCCTCAATCCTAGCGATCAACATTACCCAAGTGAATCTGGTCCACACCCCACATCTTCCCATGGAACCAATTCAAACATATATATGTCATTTAATTAATTTTAAAAAACAACTATCCTAACCAACCCACTTGGAAATAATCCCCATACCCGACTTATTATATTTATATAAAGAAATATCATGCCCATCAACATCTCATATCATCCATTAAATAATTAAAAGATAAGAATTAAATTATTAGGGGTCTCACTCGGTCACACTCCCCAGGAATATTTAGGTATTCACCCCAAAACACTCATAAAATTAAGGATAAATATAGGAACCACCTACCTTATATTCATAGGTGCTCTATCTTCTGATATAGACCTCTAACTCGAGTCGAAATGAGAGAAATTGGGAATTTAGAAAAAAGATCTGAAAATAGGGAAAATGAGCTTGTATGGACTTAGTATTCTATATAAAAAGATAACAGATAAAAAGAATCAAGTGGATTCAAATTCTTACTGGTGTGCTTCCAAATAGACCGGTGATTCCTAATTCAGATCTCAGATAGAATAGTTAGGGTTATAACTAAGGGAGTAGGAGAATGGAGATCCCCCTGTGTGTTGTACATGAAATAGAGGATAAAGGAGGAGTAGAGAAAGAAGAAAATGAGGGAGGGGTAGAAAATTCAATTCACCCAAATAAATAACCTTCACGGTTTGGTCTCGCGATTTGGATAACCATGCACTAATCATGTGGTGCTCATTTTCCAAGCACTGCACTGCCCAATGTTAGGCACATAGTTTTCCAAACCATGTACATACCATTCATATCCCATCTATTAAATATTATAGGTTTTTTCATAACCATGAACCCCCCCCCCCTTAATGGTTTTTCAAACCATCTCTAATTCAATAGTGGTCCTTAATATTTACCATTTCATACTACATTCTTTGATCAAACCATTCACCTCTATCTATGCTTTCCCGAAATAGAATTTTCAAAGATCGATGCACCTAAAACTCACCTGAAACCTCAAGTCACTTTCTGTAACTGAAGACCCATCTAAATACAAGGACTTGGTTCAATAAGACTCTTAGAATTCGGTTCTAAATCCCAAAAATTAAGTTAGTTCGACCACCAAACTCAAAATTCAAATAGGTTGAGTAAATTTTGACCCACTAAAAAAACTTGGGACATTACATGTGAGACATAATTTATCTATGATCAAGCCACTACTTTATTTTTTGATTCTCAGATAAAGGATCTTCATGGAAATTTCATACCCTTTATGTGGGTGTTATGGTGGGATGGTTCGGATTCTCATGCAACATGGGAGTGTGAGGCAATGATGAAAGAGTAGTTCCCTCACCTCTTTGTGATGGAGTCTTCTTAACTAACTTTTTGGGGGTATAAATCATTTATGGTGGGGAGATTATATCATATCATTACCTCTTTTAGGTACTTCTAGCTCTTTTTTGATCATCTCTTGTTTGGGTCTTGTATCAGGTATTTTTTAGTTACTTTTATAAATTTTTGGAAGTTTATAGGATTATGCATGGTTGGAACATGGTTAGGAAAAACTTCATTGGTTATCCCAAGAAATAGTGTACCATGTGATAGAGTTCTATAGGGTGCACATAATTAGTTCAAAATGGGTGGTATAGGATAATAGGGCACAAGTTTGGTGTATATTTTTTTAAATTACATTTCCAAATCGTGAAACCTATTTTAGTAGCTCAGGAGGGAGCACATAGTTTTCACCCAGTTTTTCAAACCATGTGGCCAAACTATGAATCATTCTTTAGAATCCTAGTGGTAGGCACATGGTTAGTACATCATGTGACATGAATTTAATTTTTTTTTTAATTTTATAAACTTAATTTTTAAGACCCCCATTTTGAATACTATACTCATCTAATTCAAACCTAATATGATACATTGGTTCGTAGAGTCTCTCTAAAGGAAATTGTGTCTCTCCAGCCTTGTCTCTTCATGGATTGAAGTGCCAAAATATGCATTGGATTCCTTCTAGATTATTTTTTGATCAATCCTAGACTTTTATATGTCTTTGAGTGTGGATACTGTGTTGAGTGATCGTTGATCTCATAAATTAAGATAGGTGATTTTTGAAGGAAATTCTTCTATCTTTAAACCATTGTTGGTTTCTTAATCTGAAGAAGATTTAATATTTATATTCAAGGATAGATTTTATTATTTTAGAAATAATTTAAAAATGGAATGGTGTGTGTGTGATGAAATTCCTTTGAAAATGGATTGGAAAATAAAGTGTATATTTCCAAAAAAATAATCTTGAATTGAAATGATGATTTATAGCATGATTTTGATGAAATGAAAAGGCATGAAATGTTTTTTTGTAAAAAACAATTGATGTTGGTTTTTGAAATAAAAGGCATGTTTTGAAACTTGAACATGGTTCTGATTTGAAATTAATGATTAAAATGATTTGAGATTGGTTGAATTGAATGATATCCCCATAAATATTTGATTTACCTTGAATCACAAGGGATCTTGGGTAGTTGGGTGGGAAGAACACATGATGGGAATGTATTATCTCTACCTAGAAATTAATGATTGATGATGACAACACTAACTAAACAATCTTAAGGGAAGGTATATTATTCCTTGAGATCTTCTCTTATTCCACCTAGGCTTGACCAAGGAATGTGTGCACATTGGGAGTCATAATTCACTGATATGTGTGATATTCCATTTACAAACCTATCCATGACTCTCTTAACCATGTTGTTATGATTGAAAATGCTTTTAAATACTAGGGATTGATTGAAATTATTTTCTCATGTCTGTTTTGATAGAAATTCATGTTCATACCTATTATGATAAAGATATTAATATATACCAGATTTGATCTAAATACACTTTGAAACTCATTTTACAATATCCATTAAAATATTTTCAAAAATAATATTTTTATATGAATTGTTTAAATATTTCCATGACATGTTTTATTTATAATTGAGAAAAGATGGTTTATTGATTATAGATTGTTTATGAAATGTTTGGTGAGATCCTTTTGGGATTTGTTTTTCACACCCTACCTTTTCCATTGGTCATTTATAGATTTTCTTATTCCAGGTCTAGGGAAAGGGAAAGCACCACTTGGAGGTGGTGGGTTTACTTGATTAGAATGACCTTGGGAGTTGGTGGTGATCGATGGAATATATGATTCACTTATTACCTGTAGATTTTAGGTTGATGTCTTGATGGTTTTATCTAACGAATTTGGTTCATCTACCATTTTTGATACTTTTATATGTATACTTGTGATATTTTTCTCCTGATGAATGTTTGGAATACTGATAATACTTTTGTTATGTTATCTTCTATATTTCTTTAGTGAGTTGTTTTTGTTTTTAATTCTTTCCCCCTTGATTTTATTTGATGCTCGGGTGCTAGTAGCCAGCCTGTGGTGATCAAGAACACCATTCAGGCTTTTTAGGGATGATTAGAGTACTTTTTAGGCATATTATATTGGTAAATTCATGATATATAATTTTCAGTTGTTCAATTATACTTCTCTTTTGATGATTTTGTTCTCTATTTACCGTTAATGGAACTTAATATCACACTCTCAAGGTTTTATTCATGCTTTATACCACAAGTTATGTTATCATGTTCTCTAAAACCATCTCTCAATATTTTTATAATAATACTTATTGAGAAACATTTCTAGATCTTATTTCAGGGACAAAAACAATTTCACTTATAGTTACTTCCATATGAACGTGAAAATAAAAAATTTTACTTCCTCAAAAATTTTATTATGGGATCTCAATCACACTTTTGATGTATATGATCTTCCTTTAGTGCATGGTAATTTTTTTTCTAAATATAGAAATGAGACTTTGAATCTTTAGTATATAACTACTATTGGAATCATTCATCTCTTAGAAAACTTACCATCTCAAGCACAGCTCGTTGATATACACTAAGGGAGTCAACTTTAAACAACTTGTGTATCCTTGAAACCCATCAGTTGATAACACTTTGTTATATAAAAAATTCATTTATTAGTCTATGACCATTTTTTCCTCCCTCAAACTATACTCTCTTTTATTTAGGGTTTAATATCATTGGATATGGAATAATATCACCTATTGATCATCATGTTTTACTTAATACCATTTGAGATCTCAGATAGGTCATTGACACTATTTCAAATTTCAGAACAAGATCCATATCATTTTAACTTCTTTATCACTAAATAAACTTCTAAATAAAATTGAATTATATAACACCACTTTTTGAATTTAGAACACCCCTTGATATCAGTTAAATCTTACAATGTATTCCCCCCATGGATCATATCTCTCTACTAGACTTGTATTACTAAATTCATTAATTATAATAATAAATTACATGTGGAGAGGGGTACTTCCTAAATATCCTCATGTCATGTACTGTGGATGGTCGTGATGAACTAAAAATTTTCTTACAATAAGTTTTCAAGACTTCTTTGTGGTTATCCTTTAAGTGATACAACTTATACAAACTTATTTCTAAATTTTTGAATTGTAATCTTCTTTCTTACTTGGCTTGGGATCTAATTATACTATGAGACTAATCCCACTTGAGCATGTTTCCTATTTTGTTATAAGATCATAATATACTTCATTATTCATTCTCTTATATATGAGGTATCTTCCACCATTATTCACCTCTTTCCTTATGGTATAATTTGTGAGACCATATAGGCATGTTTCATGCTTTCACTTTGCAATACCCATTAGAATTACTTTAGAATTGTTTGTACTTGGTGATTCATTCTTCACATGTTTATCCTTATTTTTTCAAACATCATATATTTATTTATTATTACTCCATATTTTCTTACTTTCTATTTTTGATAGTTGTTGCATGAACATAGCCAATGGTTCATAGTGTACCTTTTTTCCATTTATCTCCACTTTATTCTAGCTCAATGAATCTGTTCATTAATGTAACTGATTTTTATTCCTTTCATACACGCATCCACCATGGATTGGTAAGGGGGTTATCCTATAAAAATATCTTTTACATATCATACTATAGTAATTTAATATATATCCATGGTTAGATCATATAAAAAATTTACTAATAAATTCATACCTCACATGTTCATGTCTCATATGAGACTATGTGGAAAATTTTATTCCATCATTTAGTCCTTTGACTTCTAGACACACATTCATTGTGTGACCCATGATTCTCACCATTTATATATTTCAAATTATTTTTACTCTAATTATTGAGACTAATTTGTGGGGGATATTTAATCTTTCCTTTCCCTTGGAAGATTTGAAATTTGTTTTAAGATATTTTATCTTCATATACTTCTTCGTTAATTACGAAGACACTTGCTCTATCCTGAAGAAAAATTCTTTTCTATAATTTTTTGTCTCTTTAATCCATGTTTTGAAATGGGTATGTTTGATTCAATCTCTTTCTCTATGACTTTTTTTATCATGGATCATGTGAAAGTTCCTTGAGTATGTCACTTTTCCCTTTCAGTTTTTGCGCCCATCCTAGAAACAAATTACCTTAAGGATATCTTCTCATGCCTCGGTATCTTGTTCTTAACCACTATTTCTACTATAAATATATAATCCACTTTACATATGATCTCTAGTTGACCCACCTTATCATACATGGCATGGATATCATCTGTTTTACTTCATGGAAATTCTTCAGATTGATGGATTAATGTAATTTACACTTCTTCAACAGAATCATCACCTCATTTAAATTTTATGAGGAAATAAATATCTCAAAGTTTAAAATTAGTTTCCAAAATATTAGTAGAACTATATTTATTATAAAAAATAATCACACTTTTCTCAACTTGTGTATCTTAATTTTTGGTACTCTTCTTCTTACTCCTATTCCCATTACTTTTCATTAGAAAATTTTATTACCCTATTCATTCTAATATGAAATTGGAAAATGAAAATGTGTCATTATATAATAACACACTCCAACTAATCTATGAATTATAATACTAGTAAGTATCAAATCATCTATAT
The DNA here is from genome assembly GCA_963277665.1 of Viscum album. Taxonomy (NCBI): domain Eukaryota; kingdom Viridiplantae; phylum Streptophyta; class Magnoliopsida; order Santalales; family Viscaceae; genus Viscum; species Viscum album. Next base: position 599,173,824 of record OY728155.1, on the reverse strand, counting down.
TGGGATAAGTGTGATTATAAGTGTAATTGGTTGAGTATTTTAAAGAAAGATGAAAGAAAATGAGTGGATATAAAGTGAATGAGATAGATGAGAAAAAATATTTGTTCTCCTATCCACGTATTCAATAATTTAAGTTCTTACTTTACAATGATTTTCCACATATAGGGGAAAATTAACCCATAAAACCAACTTAATTCCTCCAACTAGTCATGAAGATGATTTGATCGACCACAGTTATTTCCCTCAAAAAATTCATTTAAAAATATCCTAGGGACTTAATAATAGATCCATGGGTCCCTAAAAAATTTTCATAGTAAAATAAATTATGATAATTAAGTACAAAAAATGTATGGTGTTGAAATTCAACCAATACCATAAGGGGTTTTTAAATATGTTAGGTGTTGATAAGGCCACATAGGTTTTTAGGATATCCAACCTTCACCCAATGGATATTTTCCTAAATTATAGTGCATAGAACCTAATCCACATTCATTTCAAAAGTATTTCATAATCATATACCCATTAATGGGATGGTTGAAACAATAGGTAAAAGATAATAAAATAAAAATAATAAACACTCTCGGGAAGATATAATAGAGATGATAAATAAAAAAATATAACCCAAATTTTAATTAATAACATAACTAAGCTACGCCTTAATCAAATGTGTAACAATAAGAGAAAGGGAATATAAATATTAATAAATACCCATGAATATCTCCTTTATTATTTCTCTCAATCATGAGTACGTTTTTCCAGATTCAACTTGTCCTTTAGAAGTCTCTATTTTATCCATAGCTAACTCTTACTTATTCTTGTGTGATTTGTTATTTGATTGAGGGATAGGGGTTTTCTATGGATGAATAGATATTTAGATACTATAGGTATATCCAGGGATCTTCACTAGTGGTTATGGGTTTTATATTTAATGGATATAGAATCCTGATGATGGAGATATAGGTGAGACATGATAGATGATTGAGATCCATGAGGTCATGATCCAATAATGGTGAAAGGGATAGGGGTACATATGGCTTTCCCATCACCCTTATGATAAAACTCATGGTAAATGAAATTTTACACCATTTTTTATGTAATGGGGAACAGTTCAAATATTTGGGAGCCTCAATCATCCATTTTGAAATTGCACTAGGGACCTGCCTCTCATGAAACACCTACCCATCCTCTACTTGTGAGCCTCCCCACTCATGGGCACAAGTTAATCGATATATTATAAAATCATAGTTAAATTTCTAGATTCCTCTTTTTATTCATCCAATCTAGTCTTGATCTTGTGTTGAATCACCCCTTCATAGGGGTGTCCATAATCTCGAATGACTGGATATTGTTAAACCCGTTTTTTCTCCAAGTCCCTTTTTACACAAGTAATCTAGTAGTAATAAATCTCTATTTTTACACCTTTATCAGTTAGAGTTCATAAATCAATAATTCACATACATTCCTAAGGATAATATTTTCAAGAATAATTTTATTTCAATTTTTTAAGTGTAAAATTATTAAATGTGAATTTTTTTTATAAAATTAATAAAAAAACCAAAACCAATATTATTTATTAAAAAGCATAAAAATAAACAACATAAAAAATTATTATTAAAAATAAATGAAAAATATATATTGACCTCATTCCATCACGCTTTAGTCTTAATTATCCTTAATTGAGTTCTTTTAACAAGAACCTCAAAAAGAATTCATATACTTTCAATTTCAATCCCATATTCATTGAATTGGAATTTCCAAGGGATTATTTGGTTTTAAATGTGAACATGAAGTATAATTACAATTTCCCCCCACTCAACTTCATTATCCTACTTTATAATTTAATCGAACCAATTATTTATCCTATGTATTAACTAGATAACTCCATTTTTCTCTTGTTCATGTGAGTTTAACATTCACCTTCACATTCAACCCTCTCAACAAATTGGCACATTTTTCCTTTATTTTAACCATGATATGTGTAATTCACTTATTCAGTAATTGAGTATTACCCACCTAAAAATAAACTATCCCTCACAAAAGGCACCCCCCCAAGAATAATTTTGATACTCAATTCGTATAATTAGGGTAGGGTAAGCCAACTCTAAGGTGGTCATTAGGTATTATTTGATGGATTTTTATTTTTCACTCACACGACCTTGTTCCAAGCCATTTCAATAAATTCCAGTTTCGATACTGGTTTCTCACACTACTCAAATTACAATGTTTTATTTTGTTATTATTTAGGGCAAACCAATGAAGTATTACTCGTGTCTATTAAAAATAAATAACTAAATTTAAGGTTCATCAAGCTAGTATAAGAATGTCAAATTATTATTCATCTAAGTCTAATGTCAATAACCTAAAGTTTTCAAGTGATTTAAATAATAGTTTCAATGTTTTTAACGTTATCTTGTATCCTTGAGTAATGATATATATATTTTGATCAAAATTTATATTCGAAAATCACAACATAAATTATGCACTTCCCCCTACCCCAAATGTTTGAATGTGAATTTAGTGAATGCTCAAACATAGATATACATAAAATACTTCAAAAATTAATTTAATCGTGATGGAAATAAAATTAGAGGGAAGATATAAAACTCCCCTTAAATTGTGTATTTTATTTTAATAGTGTGTGTGTGTGTGTGTTTTGATCCAAAATTTTCTACCATTATTCCCAATAAAACACATATAAAATATAATAAATAAACTCAATGTGGTGTAATTTATTTAAAAACAAAAAAATAAAAATTAACTAAATAAAAAAACTTAATTATTGGGTTTACTTCTAAGCATTTATTATTTTATAATCTCATATTGATTATTCTTTTTCTCCAAGCACATCCATAATCCCATATTAGATGGTTTTTCTTAATTGAGAAACTAGGTGATTATTCTATCATATATTTTTCTTTTTTTTGTGTTTCAAGTTCTATTACACCCTCCTTAAATATATCCTCTAAAGTATTTACTTCAAGGATTTATCCTGGTTCTTCATTCTACCCTCCAAAAATTTCATAAGCTTCATTGGGAAGCCATTATTTGAATTTTTTCATATTTTTTATTTCCCAATTTTGTTAATTCATCCATGAAATAATGTTCTTTGACAAAGTTATTTTTTATTTCTAAAGAAAAATGTGACTCCCCTTTGTGTTTAGGACTTAAATTCCTAAACGTTTATAACACTTTGAGCAACTATTGAGGATGGAATTTACTTTTTATGGCTATTTAGAACTTTCATATCCACTCTTAAGTCCTTTTTAGGTTTTAACGGGGGGTAAAAATCCTTTCAACTCTTTCTTGAAATTTTCCACTTCTTACCAGAATTTTTTACCTTAATATTTAGGTTATTCATTAGTTTAAATTTCAATTTTAGTATCTATATTTAATTATAAAACTTTATCAACTAATTCATTAATTTTCATTATAATCGAATTTTGTTCAATTTTAGAATTTTCATGTTATTTATCCATAACAAAAATCTCTTGCACAAGTTCTTGTAGACTACCCAACGTCCCTTCTCACAATCAACTTCAACGGTACCTTTCTCATTCCTATAAATTATAGTGGGTTTCTCTACTTGTAGCAGATCAAGTACAATTTTTTGGGTTATTATCTTAATTTTATTTTCCATTACTTATTATTATTTCTATGACACGTTCCATGGGTTGAATATCATCTTGGATTGGCATTTATTAATGCTCCCTTTTATTATTTATTTTAGTTAACCACTACACTCAAGTATTTAAAGTGTAAAGGCATACATGGTTGTTCAAGGATAATTGGTCAATTCTTGTGTCTATTATTGATAATTTGGTTTGAGTTCACTGGATATAGTCCTTGATTTTTTGGATAAATCTCTCCAATATATCCTCTCTTTTTTTAAGACATGGATTAAACTCTTTGAAGTTTCTCCAATATCATTTTAGTTTCATTTTCCTTCTCAATTGAGTTTGAGTGTTGACACACTTGACTCCACCATTTTATTTCCTCTTTATGATTGGGATGATAATTTCCCTTAATCCCAAAAATTTTAGTCTGGTGAGTTCCATTTTTATGTTTCAATGGTATTTAAACTTGATCCCCTAATTCTTGTTGAAAATGATTTTAAAATATTTAAACATTATCATGTGTTCTTTATTTTCCAAAATTAAATTTTCTTTGAAAATCATAAGTTTCAATTTTTATAACACCCTATAAATGCCCCAAAGAAGTTTAGGATTGATCTATCCAAGTTGGATAAAATTCATTTGAGAAAAGATCATAATTTGCAAGATGTTTTCAACAATTTTAAATAATAATTACTTGTTGGAATTCATATTTATTCCTTATAAATAAGTCAAAATAATCCTTCTAATCTTGATTTCATGGTCTTGAGTATTACTTGTTATATTTAGGTTTAACTCTCAATCTTTTAATGTGATTTCCCTCAATTTTGAAGGGAGAAAATGTTGTTGTAATTCAATAATTCTTCCATATATTTTGGTTATTCCTAATAATTCCACTTGAATAATATTCTTTTTTATTCCTTTGGGTTCTTAACAACAAATAATCCAATTTTTTTAAGTTTAGTAATCTAATATTTTATATCGTGGTGGTAAATGTCTTCATTGATTACTCGTTCCTCATGTGTCCTTTTCATTTGATTTATAAGAAAACATGTTGAAAATTCCCTTTAACTTCACGGCACCCTTATTTACAAAATGGCCCACAACACCCATATCAATTAGTGTTTTCCCATGATGTGAGAATATATCATAGAATATTTGAATGAGTAATATTATAAGGAGTTAATGGGTTAAGAAAATTTGGTATTTTAGATCCCAAGTGATGGTACCACCAAGAGGGGTGAATTGATGGTATGTTTTTATGAATTATTATTTTAATATTCAACTATTTTTTCAATTAAAACCAAAATACTCTCTTTCTTAGTTAACTCATCCTCAACCATTTTAGTGTAAATAAAGTGTATAGAAACATAAGCATTCACATGGTTAGGTGTAAAATCCAACTCTTTTTCATGATTGGTTAGTCACCTCAATCATGAATTCTACATTATATATGAAATTTTTACACCAAGAACAATCTCAATCCTATTAACATAGAGTCCCACTATATTATGGTCCCCTATAACCCATAGGATAAGTATTTTAGCTTCACATTTCCCCACCATAATTAAATGACCAAAATGTAGAAAAGTATCTTATATATCATGGTTGCTTCTACCCTACTCGATGTAGATATTTCTAAATAGAAAACCTGGATCAACTGGATCACTTATGTATAGTTATTCAAGAACTCTAGTAGCCTATAATTTTGGTTAGAACTATTGTTCTTGAAACCCTTTCTATATATTTTATGATATGATCCTTCCTCGTCCTTTTGAATACTTGATCATGCCAGTATTCTCTTCTTGATAAATATCTCATGGTTTAATCTTCTTCTTCTCAATTTGATACTTTTTATTATCAAGTTCTTAGTACACATTTTTAAATTCTATAGGATTCTTCAGGATGCAAAAAATAATTAAAATAATTTCTTTATTTTCTATATATATATATATATTCACATAGTAATCATGAATATTGTTCTCATATAAAACATAAAAATCATCTCTATGATTTCAGATACTTTTAATTAACTTACAATCACAAAAAATATATAATTTTCACAGTTAATATCATTTAAAATCATTTAAGATACTAATTAATTCTCTATTTAAATCTCATGGAGACTAATATTTAATTATTCATGAAGTATATGAATAAATGTGACCTCATATTCTCCATGATTTTCATGAAAATTGAGTTTATTATGTATCTACATGAATCATGTAGCAACATGATGTATTTAATGGAATGGAGTGATAATGGTATCATTTAATGTCAAGTTAATTAGGATTTAGATGATTTAATGTAGTATAGGGTAGATCATAGGTCATAAATCAAGGAGAATTGGAGTTCTTCAAGTGTGAAGTTTTAATAAGTTTTATAAAAAACCAAAAACAAGGGGTTTGAATATTGTTTAAAACAAATTAATTTAACTAGTTTAATTTTTGAAAAATGGAATGAGTTTTTATATAAAATATAAGGAGGAGGTAATTTTAATTTTACTACATATCTTTGAAAGTTCTTTATTCTTATAAGTTTTTGGTATAATTCTATGTTTGACGGCTAACCAAGATCTTGGTTACCCACAAAGCCTCTAAAATAGTAAACATAAAACTAAACCTTCATATAAAAATCATGTATTCAAGTTAAAAAATATATATATTTTTAAATTACTACCATATAACATTGGAATATCAAATTTTTGGTAAATAAAATGATTCTTTTTTGTCTGATCAGAACAACACAAGTTACACACTTAATGTTGAAAACCGATCTATGATTAAATAAAAATTGTTTCATCCAAATTCATAAAAACATTGAACAAAAATGAAGATTGTTATAAAAAAAATTCAAACCACAAACTACACCAAAAAAATATTGAATTATGTGTCGTAACTTCTTTTCCAAGTGTGTAACTCCCTTACAATGATCGCTCATCGTTTAACTTTCCATTGATAGGAGGAGGAGTTGTGTGTAGAATTATACCATTATATTTGATATCCCGAGGAGGATAATGACCCCTATAAATTCTAGTATGAATAAAGGAATCATTTATAATAATAAAAATATATAAATTTTCTCTTTTGATAAATTTTTAAATGAGGTTCCCAAGGTACCCTTTTATAGGCAATCTGGAAGGTGGTTTTGGGAACCCTATTTTCTTAATACCACTTGTGATTCGATTTTGGATTGGTAAAATACATAATATAAAATTAAAAAAAAGAATATTTTTTATAAGTAATATGTATTTTCTCCTTGTAAAATTTTGTGTCCATCAAATATCTAGAATGGGAGATATTATCAAAAATACTTAAGAGTACTATTGACTTCAAGCAGATTATTTTTTCAATAAAAATAACTTTGGATGGGCTACTAGATGGATAAAATAGTTTTTTGTATCTTATTAAGAGTTATATCCCATATTTTCATGTATACAAAAAAAATTAGTCTAATTTGATTGATTTTTTTTAATATGCTAATTAGGGCACTTGTCTTCTCGATCATCCATGAAGTTTGGTCTGTTTTGCTCCCACTTCATCTTAGTCTCTCAAAATCACCTCCTAATACAATTTAAAAATAAAAAAAAGTGACATTTACCTTTGGAGATTATTTAGTATTATTTAATTAAACTAAATGGTAAGTTTAATTGATAATTATAAGGGTATTTTAAATACAAATATAGTTTAACATAGTGGTATAAGGGTGAAATAGAATAGTGAATCATTATGTGATCACACCCCCACACCATAATATTTTCACTCCTGACAAATGTCACATGTTATAAAATTATCCATGATTATATTTCCAAGTTCATGTATATTTAACATTCAGAGTAAATTCAATTTGTGAGAGAAATTTGGGAAAATAAAAAACCACACCAAAGATTCATTCTCAGTAATCATGGAAATGTATGTCTCATAAATTGTATCAAAAAAATTCAAGGAGATGAATAATAATAATGTGATTAAGGAATTCATAAGTCAACCATTCCACAAATATCTCCATGTACGTGTGTGTGTGTGAAAACCATTTCATTATATTCTTTCCACTTTATATCCAATAAATATAGGTTATTTTAAAAAATTATACTTACCTGATTCTTTCCACCGAACCTTCCATATACCCTTTGTAATAAAATTTCAAGGATCACTCACTTAAGCATTAACATAAGTAAAACCATAAGATATTGACCTAGATATCCCCATATTTTCTACATTCTATCACTCCCCTCTTTGTTTATTTGTGTTTTTTTTGTTTTGGTTTTTGAGGGTGTACAACTGTTAGATAACAAGTATTTATTCCTAGGTAATTCTGGTATAGTAATGAAATAGATTGAATAAGGAATTAATGTATGAAAAATAATTTTAGAAATAAATATAATATTATCATATCTTATATTTACCTTCAATTAAGTAATAAATATTCACACTTCATGTTTGAGTGTAATGATGTATAAAGATGTTATATGACATATTTAACACATAAACTTGTCACATAGAAGGTACCAATATCATAATGGTTTTATAGAGGTAAAACTAATCATATCATTTATAAATAACCAATTTTTACTTAAAATTCCCCTTAAATGTTAATTTTATGCTCAAACTCACATGCCATCAGTAAAATAAATTTTCTTTAAATGTTAAAAAAATGAAATTAGGAAATTCCGTATGCATTTTTTATAATTTTTGTAATTAGATGGGAATTTATTATGTATTTTCTAGTATATAAGTTAAGAAAATTTAATAATATAGGTGTAAGTAAAAATACCATACAACAATATATAAAGATAAAAGGAAGAATGAAAATAAAAAATCTTAACTAATTAAGGAATGTATCTACCCTCACACCTAGAGTGTGTAGTGTCTTCATTATAATTAAAAATAAGGTGGAAAGGAATAATAAAAATTGTTGAGTGTTACTAATAGGTTACTTATTGAAGGTCTAATTACTTCATTGGGGACTCCATAAGTATTTTTTGGAATTTATTTAGCCACATCCCATTGACAGTGATTGTCTATTGGATTTTTTCATTTCTAAGCTACACAACCCAAAAAGGATAATCATTAGTGATAGTGTAGGGACCAAACCAATAGGAAAAAATATTACATTGGTCAAACATCATCCTTAAATTATAAATTATGACATTTTACTAATGATGAATCGATGATGAAGGATGAGGTTGTCATGGGTAACCTTGGTTCTCACTTTAAAGATTCAAGAGTTCTCATATGAGTCTCTTCACATTTCCTATAACTCATGAATATGCAATTTCTTATTTTCATCTATATATGAGAGATTCATATTACATTGTTTAACATCCTAATATGCATGGTGATATACCTTTATTAGGTGCACATGAGTTTTTCTAAATATGATCTTATAAAGTGAAATTATAATGGGGGTTTTAAAAAGTTGTACGATACACCCATAGTGCATCATCTAAGTGAAAACTCCAATCTTTCCTATTGGTTTGTATAAATTTTTCTAATATTTTTTTACTTATTTATTTTAAATCATTGTTTTTTCATTTATTTACTAGTGATATGAGGTGGAGAATTTTTGAAAATCCTCATACTTATGGAGTAAGGTTTACATGTTATGATTACATAAATAAGAACCATAATCACTAATGATAAACCTCATTAAACCAAACATGCTAAAAATTTGAGATATCACAAATTTAACCACCACTCGGGAATCATCGATCCATGTTTCCTTTGTTTAGACCCATTTTTAGACATAATCATTTGTAATAAGTATATAAACAAAGTAAAAAGAACTAGAAAATGGTCCCATTATTTTAATTCCTCAAACATTATATATTTCTTAGATAATAATGGGTTTTGGGGGAATATAATTCCTCTTATACACATTTCTAGTAAATTGGAATCATGTGAATGACCCTAATAATTGAAAAGAATCTCAAAATAATGCTGGTCAAAAAATAATAGAGTATAATAATTTTTAGTAATTTATTTGGGGACCAAAGTGGTCCCCACATACAAGATTATGGAATAATGTGAGGAGATATATGGACTCATTGTCAGGTACACATCATATTTTTACATAGTCATTATGGATTTTTCACAAATAAGGGTCATCCTAAATGTAATACCTAAACTCGTTCCTAAGTCTATCGAGTTGATTTTTATTATATCCAGGAGGTTATTGTGAGGAAACCAAAAATTTCACTAAGTTGTCAAACCACTGGATGGTATCATGAAAAAGGTAAATGTTCTCATCAAGGAAGGTTTCCAAAATTAGGAATTTATTTTCTGAGTAGATTTTATGGTCAATGAGGATGCAACTAATAGGGTAGAAAACTAAATTTTCCACTCCCCATTTATCTTAAATTTTGATATCAAACTCTTGAAGTATAAGAATACATTGAATAATTCATGGTTTGGCATTAGTATTCATCAACAAATATTTAATGCCATCATGGTCATAAAACACCAATACCTTAGACCTAAGGAGATATTAGTGAAATTTATCCAAAGAATACACTATGGAAAGAAGTTATTTTTCAGTTGTTGTGTAGTTTTCCTTTGTTAGGTCTAGAGTGTGAGATGAATATGAAATTACATGAGAGGTAAAATCTTCTCATTATGAAAGGATGTCCAAAACAGTATAATTAGATAAATTATATGTGATTTCAATGGGTAAATCCCACCTTAGTGGAGGGATGATTAGTGGTGAAGTGAGAAAAAAATTCAATTCATCAAATGACAATTTATTGTTTTCATCAAAAACAAAGTTCACAACTTTTTGTAAAATTTTAGTCAATGGGAGTGAAGTTTTACTAAAATATTTTTTAAATAGATGATAAAAATCATCATGTTCCAAAATTAATGAACATCGAAAACATAATTGGGGTAGTTTAATGAATAAATAACATCTACTTTTGACTGATAAACATGAATACCCTCCCTAGATATATCATGACCCAAAAGAATGCCTCATTCCACCATAAAATTACATTTTTCATATTTTAAACAAGATTTTTTCAATGCATTGATGGAAAATAAAATTGATATTATTAAAACATTCATCAATGGAGGAACCATAAATAGTGTAATTGTCCATAAATATCTTTATGCAATAATCTATGTAATCTAAGAAAATACAAACCATGCAATGCTAGAAAGTACCTAGAGAATTACATAGTTCGAATGGAATCCTCCTATATAAAAATGTACTACATGGGCAGGTAAATTTTGCCTTTTATAGATCCTCAAGGGATATATATATATGGAGTAATACAAATAATCCATCAAGTAAATAGTAATAATAGATACCCATGAAACTTTCCAACATTTGGTCAACAAATGATAATAGAGAATGGTCATTTCAAGTGAAATGGTTATTCATGTGGTAGTCTATGCATACTTGTAATATATATTTCACTCTTATGGGAACCAATTCATTATGCTCATTATGAATAACCCTATAACCAGTCTTTTTAGGAATAATTTGTATTATACAAACCCATTTCCTATCAGATATAGGATATATTATCCCATATTCTAATATTTTTCTTGACTCCTTTTTTACTATGTTAAGGATGGTGGGGTTTAATTGAAATATTGGTTACCTTACTAGTTTATCCTCATCCTCAAGAATAATTCTATACATGCATAATGGACAGGATAATACTAGGGATATTCGACAATGTCTGACCAACTACCTTTTTATACTCTCTCAAAAGGTCAATAAGTTGTATTTCATGCTCTAGAGATAGGTTATTAGTAATAATGGATGGTAATTGGTCAACACCCTCAAGGAATGCATATTTTAGTCATTTTTAAGTGGTTGAAATTCAAGGCAAGGTGGGTTGAGGTTATAAGGAGATGATTTTTTGGGGAGAATAAAATTTATATTATCTATCTTCTTATTGATTATCTCCTCATTGGGAGAGTTAATACCAATATTCATTATAGAATCATTTGTGGTTACAAAACTCCCAGTATGAAAGAAATCATAAATATATTTATATACATGGAATTTTTTCATATCATTAAAATAATAAACATATTAATCATTTCCTCTTATGTATTTTAATGATGAAAATTTGAAAAGGGGATTGAGTGAATAAAGAGATGTTTTTAGGGAAAATTGATTACATCAATTAAATTAACTAAAGAATAGAAATTCTCATCTGAGAGGTGATTCATGGAATAAATGGTGTTTAAGTTATAAATGTTTCCACTAAACTCCATATATAAATTACCATTATGTAAATTAATTATGGTTTTGGTAGTTTTCATGAAATTTATCCCCAATATAATCAGGTCATGTACATTTATCCTGTCATCATCCATTTTAAGCACAAAAAAATCAGTAGGAGATATTAAATTGTTATCCCTAACAAGAATATACTTTAGCATGCCAATGGGGTGTGTGGTACTCTATTTTTCCGATGAATTATTATTCCTATTGGATTTAGCTCTCCAACATGAAAAAAAAGTGTAAATGGAGTGAGGAATCACATTTATAGTGGCAGCCAAATCAATCATGGAATCAAAAAAGAAATACTCTCTTATAGAACATGGAATCAAGAATGTTCCATGATCCTTGTATTTAATTGGAAATTAGGATTATATTAATTCAGAAACATTCCTACCTAATATCACCTTTTAATCAACTCAAATTCATCTTAAATTTAAACACATCTCCTTCAATAACTTGATGTGTTGAGTAATTTTATTCACAACATCAGTCAAGGGAATCTTAACCTAAATTTTTTTTAATGATTTAAAGATTTATTTGACAAGTTAAGTTTATTTTGGTTTTATTTATTGGGCATACCTTTGGGTAAATTGAAGAGAAATTTATAGGCTCCTAGGTTCATCAACTAACGCTCTATTTCCTTTCTTGTGACTCCTCTTGGGGCAAGGATTTTCCTAATTTGGATTTTTAAGAGTGGTTGGAATGGTTTTTTCCTCATGATGGAATGACTCTAATGGATGGGACATTTTTTTTAAATTTTTTTACCACTCTAAAGGGTTATGACACTGAAATATCCCTTTTCCCATGGGTTGAATATTGGTTGAGATGGTAGTTTACATAACCCTTGAATTTGGATTTCACCCACCGAGTTAGTGAGTTATCCTAACTGGGTTTTTAGGTCTTGTATGGAATATTTTGTTTTTTTTTTGGAATTGTATATTATCTATGGAAATTTGGTTAATTAAGTCTTCTAGGATAGTATTGTGTTTTAGAGTGGGTTTTGGAAAGTCTATTTAGGCGGTTGATGATTTATGGGTGGTGATAGAGGATGACTACCCATCCCTAAGTGGTTCTATGATTATTGATATTAGTTTTGATACCCCCTTACCTATAATATTAGTTCTCTTTACATCTAAATTTGGATGGATGGTATAATTATTTTCTAATGTGTTGGTTGTATGGATGGACTACGAAGAATTCCTCACAAGTCTTAGAATGTTCTCTCAATTGATGAAACTGGTCAGAATAGTGGGTTTCATCAGCACAAACATCACCTTGAATTATAGGAGGAGGTTGGGTTTTCCCTTAGGAAAGAGAAATATTTTTTATTTGGTTACTTACCTCTTCAAACTTCACTTCCAAAATCTTCATAAAATCAGAACTTTGTACCACATGGACACCAATGATGGGTTTATAAAACCTTGAACAAAATCGTAGAGTTCTATGAAAAACATTTTAGATATGGTTCCTTACAATGATCAATGTATTTTCCACTAGGGTTCCATGTATAGTATCATAAATCCTATTAAAATCAATAGGTATTAAACCTTCATAAAAATATTTTATTAAAATTTGATCACTTATTGTAGTGTGAAAAACTTAAATTAAGTCTTTTAAAACATTCATAGTATTCATGAAGTGTTTCCCCATTATATTGTCTTATTATATAAATCTTATTCATTATTATTTCTATTTTAGTGGCTAAGAAATATTTTTCAAGAAAAATGAATTTAGTGTCTGCCCGACCTCTAATTGGGGTGTTAATATAGTACAACTTATATTTTTTAGTGTATTCTAATGACAATGGAAATCCCTAAGTTTAACAATTTCTTAATCCAAATTAGTAGGTTTCAATGTTGAACATACAATATTAAATTATTTTAAATTATTATTTGGTTATTCTCTAGAAAATCCATGAATTTTTGGTAATATGTGAATTAGATCTGATTTAGTTCAATGTTAGGTACTTCACTTTGTATTTGAATGTATGTAGGTTGAATATAAACATCAAACGAAGTAACTTCTTTTAATTTCTAGTTATTTTCAGCCATATTATTAATTTTTATTTTATTATTGACCTTTTTTCAAAATAAAAAGGATTGAGAAGAGTGTCATTGTTTTTTATGTCCTCCATCAAAGGATTGTTTAGTGCTTCCTATTGTTGATGATGCAAGATACTCTCTAGTTCATGTTTTAAAAGAAGTATTTCTCCTAATAAAGAATATTTAATGTACAATTCCTAAAAAATAGAGTTTATAATACAACTTTATATTTACAAAAGTGGAGGAAAAATGTGATACATAAATATTTATAAAATAAACTAAGTTCTTATAAAAAATGCACACTAAAAATAAAATATCTCCCCAAAAATAGTACTAAAGTTTGATCACATTGTTGTTAGACATAGAATTAATTAAGTTTTAAATGATTTTATATATTCTATGGATAACCCTTGGTCATATATCAAGGAGATTTGGAGGCTTTACATTCTTATTTTTTAATAAGTTTTATCAAAAACTGAAAATAGGGGGTTGAATGTTGTTTAAAATAACTTAAGTTAAATAATTTAATAGTTGAAAATTTAAAGTTGTTTTTAAATGAAATATAATGAGGAGATCATTTAAATTTTACTAAACCTATTGAAAAGATCCTTGTTATCAAATGATTACGAGGTTTTGTTATAATTCCGTGGTTGAGGGTAAACCAATATCTTGGTTACCCACAAAGCCTCTAAAACAATACACATTGAACTAAAACTTTACATAAAAATCATGTATCTAAGTTACATCCTATATTAATTATTAAATTACTAACATAGAACATTGAAATATAAATTTTTTATAAAGTAAAATGATTCTTGTGTTGTCATATCAGAACAACACAAGTCACACACTTAATGTTGAAAACTGATCAGTGGTTAAATAAAACGATTTTCATCCAAATTCATCAAAAAATTAAACACAATTCAAGATAAATTTGAAATAAAAAAAATCAAACCACTAAATTCACTAAACTCTTATTTAATTATGTTTTTGAACTTCCTTTCCAAGTGTGTGTCTCCCTCACAATGATCATCTTCGTCATCAAGAGGAGGAGGAGGATCGTGTGGAACTATACCTTTATATTTGATATTCATATGAAGATAGGGGACTATAAAATTTCTAGGATGAAGAGAATAATATTTTAGAACTCAAAAATGAAAAAACCTTTCCCCTTGGTCGAACTTTCAAATGAGGTTCTCAAAGTTCATTATTATGGACAATGTGGAAGGTAGCTTTAGGCACCCTATTTTTACAATACCACTTGTGATTTTATATTTAGAGTGGTAAATATACTAAAATTGACTCTGAAAAAAGATAATAGTTGTTTTATAGAATCTTTAGTGTTTATATATAAAATTTGGGGTCCATTTTATGTCTAGAATGGGAGATATTGTCCAAATAATGAATAATACTCTTGAATTTCAGCAGATTCTATTTTCCAGATATATAACAGAGTTTGGGGTACTACATGGTAAAATTGGGAATTTTTATATTCTTTATATTTTTATAAAAATTTAGGGGTTCGCCTACAAAATTTCATACCAATTGGGTTGAAATATTTTTCATAATGTGAAAATAAATGCACATGTCTTCTTGGGATTCCATGCAGTTTGGCCCATTTTTCTCCCACTTCATCTTGGGCTCTCCAAATCACCTCCGCCTACAATGTGAAAATAAAAAAAACACCTTTTTAATAGTATTTAAAATTATATAATTTAACTAAATGGGATGTTAAATTGATTATTAAAATTATATTTTCAATAAAAAAATAGGGATACATAATGGTATAAGGGTAAAATGGAATATTGAATCGTTGTGCGATAATGGAGATCCCCATGCTATACCTCAAAAAACATCCAACATAGAGGGATTATCAAAATGGAAATAAATAATGTGCCACAAAATGTTAATCATAATTTTATATTCCCATATTACATCTCTCTTGTTATCCACCAATTCACCTACATGATAATTTTCAACTCTTCATTTCTTAAAAGTGATTTCCAAAATCACCACTGTCACCAAAACAATGTGGTTTTATAACTCCCCACATTTTTGTAAATACAATGACTTATTATTACTCGTTTATAAGAAACTATCTTGAAATAATCATCACCATGACATAACCAATTCTTCATCTCTCACGGGTGATTTTCTCCCACAAAATGCTCATTACTACAATGTGGTGCTCGTAGTCTACCTGTTTTACTTGCACCATACCTTTATTATAGAGTTTATTATCTCATATTTCTATTTTATCATCTCCAAGTCTATAATATGATACAATTTGGATCTAATTTGATCTCAATATGATGCATCTTATGCACTTCAACATCATCTATACACAAGTTGGAGATCACCTTTACATAGGTCTCTTCTGATGACTCATACGCAACTCCTTTACAACGAAGATGAACCTTAAGAAAGTCTAGACTACCTTGATACAATTATTAGTCTTTAAAAAACTTTTATATATATTCAAAATTACTCTTAAATATTATGAAAAAAAATAGAATTACCTTTATGATGACAATGTAATTTACATATGACCCTTATGCATATGGCCAATGACTCTTATACAAGTAATTATATATTGTGGTTAACTTTATATAAGTAACCATTTCACCTTATAATTTTTATATTTCTTCCATATATCAAATTATTTATTGTAAAATCCATCTCTAACTATATTCACTAACTCAAATAACACACTTTAACTTTCCATATTCACTTCCTTATTAACGAAAAATACAACTACAATCCATATTGGCATAATAATATCCCCCTTTGGATTTGTTTTCAATGCCAGTCATAGCTCATAAATAAAAGTTTATCTTTATCCCCATTATTATTCTTCCCCTTATTAGAAATAAATGTAATTGGAATATAGGGATATTATTCTTCTCATATTGCATCTCAAAAGTTTTTATCCTCCCTTTTAGCATGATTACGTAAACCACTCCAAAGAGAGTGATGATATCACGTGTTTTATTAGAAAATATTATTTAGTTATACAAATCTATTTCCCTATGGGATAAATCATTATTGATAAAAAATTGTGTATGACTGAAGTGATCAATGTTGTTCATAATAAAACATGCATGTGATATGAACTTAAATAAACTCATATTATCATTTTAGGTCTATTAAAAATAGATTTTTCAAAATAAATTCACCTTTTACTCAACTCAATAAATCCATAAAAATGTCAAGTGAAATACATATAAACCCCCCTTTTATCATATTTTTTATCAACTAACACCCCCTTTATGAACATGTTTTATATAAATAAAAAATAAGGGTTGTAAGTGTGTTTTAATATCTCAATCTCTAGTTTTTTGAATTTTTCTAGAATTTCAAGGTTCACTACATGAAAAATTATTCAAAAATTTGTTCCCACTCAAGGGATGAACTCAAATTATTATCTTTATGGTAGTTATGGTACTCTATAAAGAAAAAATTATTTGTTTTACAACATGTATAAAACTTAAAATTATCATTCAATTCCATATATGTTAGTAAAAATTTAACAATAAATAAGTTGATAATAAGGGACTTATTTGATTTCTCATATGTTTCATTAATATTGAGAGTTTAATATCAAAAAAGGATTCTATTTTCTTCCAATATCAACACTTTTTCTCTTATCAATAGCCTTAACATATTATTTGATCATCTTTTTCCTATGATTTATCCTCATATGCGAGGAAATATTATTTAGATTTGAGGTTAAGGAAACTTCATTTCCTTATGATTATATCATAATTCTCATAGAATTTAATTGGGCAAGTTTAATTATCACACAATTTTTCATTCTAGTCCTAACCTTCCCACATCTCGCACATGTTTTTTCTTGGATTTTAAAGTCACCACCTAAATATGACTTCTCAAATGTCTCAATATTCTCCTACTAACTCAATTTATTTACTTTTTAACTATAACTAATATTTATATTCTTCATTTTTTTTATCCAAATCTAATTGTTCTGGCCAAACTTTCAAGTAGCAATTCTTATCACCAACATTCTGCTTGATTTTTTCACATAGTTTCCTAGCAGGTTAAAATTCTTTTCTTAACATCTAAGGTTACTTCCATTTAAAAACATATTTATGTTGTTCAAGTAATATAACCATGAAATCCTCATCTATGTGACCTTACTGGTTACATCTTCTACACAAATATTTTAACATTTCAAATCTCTTTTAGGTGGTCATATAACCTGATTTTTGACTTACAACTTGTTTTAGTTGATATTTTTCAATTGTTTTATCAGTATATATAGAAGTTTAAAAATTTTAAAAATAAATATTACATCTGAATAGATGAATATTCATTTTATTTTATAAAAACACACATGAGGAAAATAAAGGTTTATTGTCTTCAGAAAATGGGATACAAAACCAACTGGTTCATGAGTTAAATACATCATCTCCCACTAAGTTATTCATAACTATCACCTTACTTAGTCATATCATACATAATACCTTTATTCATAATATGGGGAAAGGAAACATAATAAAGGGTGAGCTCATGTTCTCAATAAGGGTAAGAAAGGGAGATATCAACATAACATAAGAATAAGGATATGGGGACATGAGAATAAAATTTTAAAATCATACCCTGTATATCATAGATCATAAACTTGATTCATGGAATAAATATTGGTAATTCATAAGACATTAATAATAAAGGAATCAAAGTACATAATCCATGAGATCATAATATTTTCATAAGACATATATTTGTCTAATACACATAGGAATAGAAAAAATTATGTTAAGTATACTCACCTAGACATTCTTAACTTGTTAGTATTGGGATAACCACCCATTTACCTACTTTGGGAGTGGTATAACCTCCCACATACACTATTTTTGGCTTGGTATAACCTCATTTTACCCCCTTTTTAGGACTTGGGATTACCTCATGTGTACCCTTTGAGCTCATCAAAAACTAATTATTAACTAATATATTAGAGGGAGATATAGGTCCCAGACATCACATAATGAAATAATACATATATATTCCACAAAATCATAAAAAAAATCATCATATATTAACCCATAAAAAGGAAATGGGTTTCATAATCATTTCATCATAATATAACCAGTGGAAAAGAAGTGGGTTTGATAAGTATAACACGTTGAAGAGAAATGGGTTCCATAAAAATATTATCATCATAATCATAAACCATCCAAAGAAAGAATAGGGATGTTATCATTGGATTATATCCTTAGTATATTCATTGATGAATATAAATACCATTTAAATATCATTAAAAGTATTCCTGGGGAAAATACCCCTTCCAGTTTGAAAAAAAAATAAACCTAAAAATTTACCTAATATTAAATAATACATTTTATTTTAAAATAACCACAGAATATTATAAAGAAGGTTTTAAATCATTTAGTGGTCATGAAAATGGAAAATATTTTTCATGTTATACATATTAAAACAAATATTCCCTTCATAGCTTTGGTAAAAAGTAAAAATTACCTCATTCAGAAAATGAAAAAAATATTACTTTAAAACATTTTTTAAAAAATTAAAAAATACGTAAAAATGAATTTAAAATATATTTGTAGAATATTAAAAAACATTGTTTAAAACATTTTTATAAAACATGTACATAGAAGAAAAAGAATTTTTAACGGAAGAGAGAAATAAAGTATATTTTCCTTAGAAATATTCTTTTGGAATCTTGAGTATATAAAGAGGGTAAAATTAAATAAAAAAAAATTTGTTTCATAAAATAACCATAGTTTGATAAAATCCATGATATTATTGAGATATATATCATAATATTTCATTATCAGAAACTTAATCATAAACAATATCGATAAACAATGAGATTGTAACATAAAACCATTACCACTTTGGTATCTTTTGAATCATAAGCCCCATGAAATAAATAAATGTATATGGATATGTATATCCCATAATTGTTTTTATAATAATCATAAAAGACATTAATTGGTAGTATACACACCATACAAAATAAATAAGTGGTGGATATGGCATGTGTCCCACATAAATAAATGTGAAATGAAAATCCATTACCTAAAGTCTCAAATTTATTTAGACACGTTCAAAACTCTTATATAATATATACTGGTTTATTATAAATTTATTCCAAAAGCATACTCATATATATCATACAATATATTATTTACTTATAACCTTTCATCGCCTGATTATTAACAATTCTTTGTTAAAATCATGTTTTGGGTAATAACTGCATTGTTTTTCATATATATTTTGGTTTGGTATTTTTAGTATTTTTACTTTGATCATGGTTACATAATATCCATAATTTTAACCATGATATAAATATAATATATATTCATTATATATAGAGAGAGATTAATCCATAAAATTTGGAGATAGAAAATGAGTTACACTGTTCATGGAGACGGTATGTCATACGTATGCATGAACGTTGTTTCCATTTTATCAACGGATGGAATGAAACAAAGTTAAATAATATATCACCTTTATAGAATCATTTATATAATATATATTCATTAAATATATACTTATTTCCATCCATGTCAAAATAAAATGAAAAATGTATTACATCACTTCGTGAAGTCGGTAGTCCACACATATGCATGAGCGATGCTATAATTTTCTAAAATATTGAAAGGTAAAAAGGTAGAGGTGATATTATAATTAAATATGTGTAATTATATCATAAATATCATATTAATATGTCAAATAAATCATTATAACCATCATTGATAGGTAGTTAAGGAAATTGAATTACATTGGTTTGTGAGGCGGTAGTTCTTCGTACACATGATCGACGGTTTCATTTTCTATTTGATAAAATAATAGATGGTTATAGGTTATAAAATTAACATAATAAAATATAATTATAGGTATATAATAATAATACTATATTATAATAGTTTAATAATATTTTATAGAGTTGGAAGAATAAATAAAATAAAAAATCTTAGATAAGAACGATATATCTTCTTTGGACAACCTCCTTAGGTAACCTCAAAAATCCTTATTACGAGAGTTTAATAATAAAAATAAGGCCTATAATTCATTTTAACAGAATTAAGGAAAATATTTTGTTAGGTATTTTCTAAACCAAAAGGATTTGTAAGTGTGAAGAGGAAAAAATAGGGGGTTCCCTTTTATAAGTCGAGGAGAGGACACACTTGGAATTTTTGAAAAGAAAAAAGTATACCCACGATTATCACATAAAAAAGGCTCCAAAATGGATCCTTATAAAAAAATATATTATATAAGGTATAAAAATGGACATAAAAAAGGAATTGAAAAATTTATTAGGTCATTGTAAACCTTATCCTTTTAGTTATCCTCTGGTAAACTCGTTTAACCTTAACTCTGGTAATTAATTTTTATTGTTTTTACTATTAATTATGAAAAACATTATGTTGAAATTATTATATAATATCAATTATTCTGATTCAAGATATATAATCCATTTTTCCAAAATCAATTCTCAGAATTTATGGAATTTAATTTAAAATAAAACTCGTAAATGTAACGAAGAAGCGATTTTCCAAAAAACGTTTTCATAAGTATACGAATTTTTTATATCACAATTGAACATAAAATTGAATAAAATAACCTAAATTAGATTAATAATATTATAATTAAACTAATTTTACTTTTAAACAATTTTAAAACAAGATGTAACTTTGTAAATTCCTTAAATGAAATGGCAGTTTTCAATAAAAATCATTATTTTTCACTAATCATAAAAAATTAAACTTTTCTGAAAAGTATAAAAAATCAACCCTAATATAGTTTTGAAATTGTGATACCAAAAATGAATTTAAATTTATCAAATAAATTTTTTAAAACTATAAAAAATTAATTTTATTATTTTTTCACAAAAATCAATGAAAATGATTTTTATAAAAGAAATGTTATTTTATGTTTATAAAGACTCTACCAAAAATTAAGTACTTATTTATCAATAAATTTTCATTATATAAAACCATTATAATTAATTTTGAAAATGTATTTATTTATATTCATACCTATAAGTTTAATGGATAGTTTATAACATTCATGTTTAAATAATATTAATATTATATTTAAATTCATTAAAACTCGGTGTTGTGTGTAACACAAGCTATCAAAAAATTAAAATTATTTGAAAAAATATATTTCATAAAATATCAAGGTGGTATATTATACCCCCTTTAAAATTAATTTTATCTTTTAAATTCTATCACTTTGATACAAACTACTAAGGATACTTCTTCTTCAACATATCCTCACGTTCCCACATAGCTTTTTCAAGTTGTGGTTTCACCACAAAAATTTTACCAAGTGAGTGTTCTTGTTTCATAATTCTTTATATATATGATCCATAATCTACATAGGTTTTTATTTATAGTAAATATCATGATCTAGAGGCATGACCTCTATGTTCAGTAAATTTGAATGATCAACTATTTATTTCTTCATAAGAGATACATGGAACACATCATGGACTTGAGTGAGGTTCGGTGGAAGTTCCAAGTGAAAAGAAACCATCCCTACTCAATAAAGAATCAAAAAAAGGAAAATATAAAAAGGGATCTAATTTCCCTTCTTTCTAAATATTATAACTATCATCCATGGATAAATTTATAGGGAAACCTTCTCCCAATAGTTTTATTTCTTTAAATTTATCCCAAAATGTTGTATTTACACACTTATTTCTATAGATGTCTTCATAAGGAACCATCTGAATGCTTGAGTGAAAGTTATTATTGTAAGAAAACTTGACTAGAGGAAGGTTTTGGTCCCAACCACCTTTGAAATCTAGAGAACAAGGACTCAAAAAATCCTCTAGGGTTTGAATCATTCTCTCATATTGGCTAACTATCTTAGGATGATACGCAGTACTAAAACACGTCTCTTTATCTAGAGCTTATTGAAGACTTATACAGAACTTTGAGGTAAACCTTGGATCCCGATCAGATATAATAAAATATGGTAATCCATGTAACATTTCCACTTCCTTAATTTATATCCCAGAAATATGATACATAGATAAATATTATCTGATAAAAATGAAGTGTACTAACTTTATAAGTTGATCGACTATGATCCATATAGAATTATTCCCTTTATATATTTTGTGGAGTCCAAAAACGAAATCCATAGTGATGTTTTCCCATTTCCATTCTAGTATGGGTATTGGTTATAACATACCCTTATAATTTTTTCTATCAACCTTAACTTATTGACACACCAAGCACTGAGATACAAATTCTGCAAAATCTCCCTTCATGTTATCCCACCAGAAATACTCTTTTAAATATATATACATCTTTTTACTTCCATGATGAATAGATAATGAAGATCTATGATATTTATCTAAAAAATCCTTTAAATAAGGTATGGATGGAGCACATACATGATTTCTGAACCTTATCATTCCATCATAATCAAACTTTAAATTCAGAATATTTTTAACCTTCTTCTGTATATCTATAGCTTCATTTTGTTCCTCTTTAATATTCACTTGGGTAGATGGTTGAACACTCATTTGAGAAAGAGAGGATTTCTCCCGTTCTTTCAATATTTCCAAACCCATCCTTTTAAAATCTATAAATATTGGATTTTTTTACCCTTATCCTAGAAAATATAGCATGATCATTTTGACTCTAATCATCATCCACCTTTTTTCCTTCCTAGAGTGGTAATGTATTGAGTAGTTAAAATCTCTAATCAGCTCCAACCATATTCTCTGGAATATATTCAACTCTTTTTGTGTGAGAATATACTTTAAACTTTTATGATCAGTATATACTTCACACCTTTATATGTATTGATAATTTATCTATATCTTTAATGAAAAAAATTGTAACTAAATCAAAATCCTGAGTTGGGTAACTTTTCTCATGAACCATAAATTTTCATGGGTTATAAGCTATCACTATATCATTTTTAAATCTCATGGTTATCTCTATGATAAAACATATGTTCCCAAAATCATGTTAATATTTGTCTATCACATCATTTAAAAAAAGTCATACTAACCAAAACATCACGTAGGCTGGTGGTGGGTGTTTCACCACTATCACCTTTCAGTTATAGGTTAAATCCCCATGGCCTTGCTGGATGTGATAGGATTTTCATTTTAATAAAACTATGTTAATATAATTGTTATAACATCCTCAAAAAAATACCCAAAATATTTAAAAATAAACTTAATCATCAAAGGTCATATAATCCCTAAAGTTTATCAATACATTTAATATTATGAAAATATAATTCTTTCTAAAATAATACTTCATAATTAACCTAAGAGTTATATATAACTTATTCCAATAAAACATCTCCCAAAATGTCATAAATCACATTAAAATCACATCACGTAGAACTTAAAAGGGGGTTTTAAGACTTTGAAATTATTATCATCCATAAACTAGTAAACCCACAATGGTATCTATAACTCGTAAGTTAATATTACATGAAGACATATATTCTTCTAAAATTAATACAGTCCTTATATGTTTAATGATTTTTATAACCAAAATAGCATTGGTAAAAATACTTCTATAGAATAATTCTTGAATCCCCATACATAAATACTTCAATATTTTACTTTAATTATTTGGTATAACATAGTTTTTTCCTTGGTCTAGATGTTAAACCTTAGTTTAGGGAATTGACATGAATAATTCCCAAGTTCCCGACATATAAGACATCAAATTACTTGGAAATGTTTTACTATATAACCTTTATTTACACATAGAAAACATATTATACTCCATTTGAGATATACTTATATCTTCTTATTCCCAACTTCTTGACATGTAGGAAGTTGAATCTTCCTTCCTATAGGTTTATTACCACATTAACTTTCATAAAATTCAATATTACACTTATTTTATGCTTTAGGAATCTCACTAAAGTTTAAATTGTTAATCATATATCGTTATAGTTGATTAGGAATAATCACAATATATTTCTCTCCAAACATCATCTGATTTAGTTTCTCATAATAACTAATATTTCCATCACATCCAATGTTAACATGATTCCTCTAGGTTATATCCATTGACTAACACCAAAAAACATAGTGTGACCAATAATAATCATATAGGAAACCACATAATCATGAAAAATCATTTATAGGATGTAAAAATCATGACACGTTATTTTCAATTGATGAAACCTTAGGTTTAACCTAGTTCCTTAATGGTCATCATATATTCAAATCCTTAATGATGGTTTGTAAAGAGTCAGTGTATTTCCAAAACATATCCCCTAGGAATGTCAAACCAGGTGTACAGAAAGGCCTACTATTGTGCACCAGGTGACGATCAAGACAAAGTCCAATGCACCATTTTTAGATTTATTAACCCTAGGTACATCTATGATAGATCCAAATACACTTGTAACATCTATAAAATGATATATTTTCTTATAAACCACTCACTTTATCCTTTACAAATATTCCAGGATATTTTTCTATAATTTGACTTATCCTTAGACTTAACCCTATTGTTCTCACTACAGTTTTCTCATCCTGGTTTCCAAAGTTTAACTAAACCCTACCTATGATACTAACTATTGTGACCTAGGATTTCCATACATAGATATTAAATCTTAATAGATGAATATTCACTACATTTTAAAAAAAATTCATGAGGACCTTAAAGGTTTAGTGTCTTCTGAAACTGGGATACATAAACAACTAGTTCATAAGTGAACTACATCATATCCCACTAATTTTTTAATAACTAGAACCATACTTAAAAATATCATACATAATACCTTTATTCATAACCCTAGGAAAGGAAACATAAGAAATTGTGATTTTATATGATCATCAAGGGTAAGTAATGGAGATATCAATATAAATTAGGATAATGGTTTGAGGATATGAGAATAAAATTTAAAAACTATACCCTACATATCATAGATCATAAACTTGAGTCATGGCATAAATATTTGCAATTCAAAAGACATTAATCATAATATAATCAAAGTATATAAGACACAATATCATAATATTGTCATAAGACCAAGATTTTTTGGCATACACGAAAGAATCAAAATCTTATGTCAAAGATACCCACCAAGACATTCAGATCATGTTAGGATTGGGCTAACCACCCATGTGCATGCTTTATTATTGGGATAAACTCACATATAACCTCTTTTGGGATTATTATAACTTCCTATGTACCCTCATTTACGGGCTTGGGATAACCTCCCACATACCCTTTGAGCTCATAAAACATTAATCATTACCCAATGCATTGGAGGGATATATAGGTCTCACTCATCACATAATGAAAATCATAAATAAGTGTACAAGAAAATCATAAACATTCATCACAT
Organism: Viscum album; assembly: GCA_963277665.1. NCBI lineage: Eukaryota > Viridiplantae > Streptophyta > Magnoliopsida > Santalales > Viscaceae > Viscum > Viscum album. The sequence continues at coordinate 599,147,603 of OY728155.1, read as the reverse complement.
AATAATCCATATAAAATAATTGGGTTTCATCAACATTTCATTATAGCATAACCCATGGAAATGAAACAGGTTTCATAAGTATAACCTCTGAAAAATAAATTGGTTACATAATAAAAAATCCAAAAAAAGAATAAGTATGGTATAATTGGATCATATACCTAGTATGTAATAATTATAATCAATGGTTTTTTCATTTATGAATATAAATACCATAAAAATATCATTAAAAAGATTCCTAAGGAAACTAACCTTTCCACCTAGAAAATCACTTTGTAAAACCTAAAAATTTACAAATTATTAAAGTAAAACATTGATTTCTAAAATAACCTTGGAAAATTGTAAAGTGAGTTTTAAATTATTGAGTTTTCATGAATATGGAAAATACCATCCATGTCATATACATTAAAACAAATATTCATTTCACATTTTTTATTAAAATTCAAAATCACCACATTTGGAGAAGGACAAGAATATTCCTTTAAAACCATTTTGTAAAAATTCAAGAATGGGTGAATTGATTTTAAAAAAATATTTATAGAAAATTTAGAAAACTTTCTTTAAATTTTTTTTTTGAAAACACAAAATAGGATAAAATTGATTTTTTTTAAGCGATAAATAAAGTTGGTTTTCCTTAAAAACATTATTTTGGAATCATTAGTACATAAAAAGAGGAAAATTAAAGGAAAAAATTTATTTTCATGACATAGCCATAGAAGAAGTAAATTTATGATTTTATTTAGATATAGATCATAATATTTCATTATTATAAACTTAATCATATACAATTCGGATAAACAATTAGATTGTAACATAAAATATTTACCACTTTGGTATATTTTAAATAGTTATCCCCATGAAACAAAGAAACTTATATATATATATATATATGTATGTATGTATGTATGAATGTATGTATATCCCATAATTTTCATTATAATAATCATAAAATACATTCATGGAGATTATATAAACCACACAAAAGAAACAAGTGGTGAATATGTCATGTGTCCCATAGAAATAATAGTGAGATGAAAATCCCTTACCACAACTCTCAAATTTCTTCATACACATTTGAAAATATAGTATAATAAACATAGGTTTATTATAAATATATTTAAAAACCATAATAAAATGTAACATACCATATATTATTTACTTATAACCATTCATCACCTGCTTATTAGCAATTCTTTGTTAAAATCTTGTTTCAGCTAATAACTATTTAGTTTTTCATGTATGTTTCGGTTTGGTATTTTTTTCATTTGAGTTTTATCATGGTTAAATAATATATAGAATTTTAAAAATGATATATATATATATCATATAAATTAATTATATATGTATTTAGAGTAGTCCATAAAATTTATGGATAGAAAATGAATTACACAGTTTATAGAGATGGTAGGTCGTACGTACAAATGAACATTGTTTCCATTTTTTTGAAAAATGGAAAAAAACCATAAATAACATATCACCTTTATTGAATAATTAAAAACATATATATTAATTAAATCTATAATTATTACCATCTGTGACAAAATAAAATGAAAAATGTATCACATTTCTTTGTAGAGGTGGTAGTCTGCACATACGCACGAGCGATGTTATCATTTTCCAAAAGATTGGAAGATAAGAATGTATATGTGATATTATAATTTCAGAAGTATAATTATATAATAAATATCATAAAAAATATGTTAAATCTATTATTATATCCATCAGTGATAAGAGTTTATGGAAAACTAATTACATCGGTTTATGGGGAGGTAGTCCGCCCTACACACGATCAGTGATTTCATTTCCCATTTGATGGAAGAGGATATGGGTATGAGTTATGAAATTGAAATAATAAAATATAAATATATTTTATATAATTATTATATTATATTAGTATATTTTAAGGATATTTTAAGGATATGTAAGAAGAAAATAAAAACACCCGGTTAAGAACGATGCCTCTTCTTCAGAAAACCTCCTTAGGTTGCCACCAAAATATTTATTAAGAGGGTTTCATAATAAAAAAATACCTATAGTATGTGTTAAAGGAATTAAGTAAGGTATTTGGATTGGTATTTTCAAAACCAAAAGGATTTTGAAGTTTTAATATGAGAGAAGAGGGGGTTCCCTTTTATAAGCGGGGGGGACACACTTGGAATTTTATGAAAAGAAAAAGGTATACCGACATTTTACACTTGAAAAAGGATAAAAAATGGATCATTGTCTACTATAAGATGATATAAGGTAGAACTTTTTCTATATTATAGAAACTGGACAAGTATTTTGGTCATTTTAACCCCTATCCATTTACTTTAACTGCCCATTAAACCCGTTATAACCGTAACTGCAATAATTAATTTTTAATCTTCTTACTATTTATTATGTCAAAAAAATAATTTAGAATTATTATATAATATTAATTATTATTATTAAAAATATGGAATCCATTTTTACAAATTTAATTCATTTAATTTTCGAAAATTAATTTAAAATAAAGCCTTCAGACACGATGAAGAAGTTGTTTTCCAAAGAAATTTTTTTCATAATTATAAGAAGTTTTATATCAATATTAAACATAAAAATGGTAATAATGATATAAATTGGATTAATAATAATATAATTGGAATAATTTTAATTCTAAATCATTTTAGTATAATATGTAACTTTTTAAAATTCTTTAAATGAAAATTTAATTTTCAATAAAAATCAGTATTTTTCAATATTCATCTAAAAAATCTATTTAGAAAATTAAAAAACAATCACCCTAAGATAATTTTAACATTTTTATTCCAAAAATAAAGTTAATTTTTTCAAATAAATTTTCCAAATGTATAAATAAAAATTTTATTATTTGTTTACAAAAAATAATGAAATCCTTTTTTAGAAGAAATGTTTTTTCGAAGTATATAGACTTTACCAAAAATTAAGTTCTTTTTTATAAATATATTATATTTATCTAAAACCGTTATACTTAATTTTAAATATTTTTTATTCCTAATCATACCACTAATATTAAGATCTAGGTTATGGTGGTCATGTTTAAATAACATTAATATTATATTGTGGTTTGTTAAAAATCGGTGCAATGTATAATGCGAGCTATTGAATAAATTAATTCTACTTGAAAAAGTATATTTTATAAAATCATGGGGTGTAATAGTATAACTCCCCCTTGGCCCATTAATATTCTTTGTTAAAGATATATTATGACAAAAATAGTATTATTTGTGGCCATATATCATACAACACTAATAGAATCCTTAGAACTTTTATCTTCCATGAATCTATCCATAAAAATAACATTGTTGTCATACTATAGATTACACCCAATTTTTTATAATATTTAGAGATTTAATTAGAATATTTATTCATTAATTTTTTTAATATTTTATCTAACATGTCTCTTTGGTCTAAACCCCCTCATATTTATTTTTTAAACCCATATTGTTAGGAATTTCATATTTGTTTTGAAATTGTTTAGATGAAGATTTACCTTCCTTGTTGAACTCTTTATTTTCTATATCTTGAGATGATTCACCTTTCACTTAATTTGACTTGGTGAATTATTATTTTATCATTTTTAACACATTTTTATCCTCAATAAAAAAATGTGTCTCTCAGATAGTTGTTCCTGATTTTGAGTCATCTTCTCCTCAAGATCATTTACCACCTTCTTAAGCTTAGTCACTTCTAATACATTATTCTTACTCTCATCAACAATTTTTTTCTATTTTTTCAAAATCCTATTTCAAAACAACTAGATTTTTATTTTTTTTGTCTGTATTTATTTTCTCTCTCTTTATTTGTGTATTCATCTCAAGACATGCTTCCCGATCACCTTTTATCATCCATTCCAGATCTATCCTTTCTTCTCCATCATCATCACTACTAGATGAATCAAATACTCTCTTGACATAAAATAAAGATTTCACTTTATTAACATATTGATTGTTTGAGGATGATTTAGTCTCTTTTTCCTTATTCATATAATTTATTTTTTTGTTTTTGGAATTCTCATTCTTTTTTTACCCTTTTTTCTTTGGGGGTGTCTCAACTTAATCATCAAGATAAAATTAAATCACCTTTTTCTTTGGGAATTTAATGAAAAAATGTTCAGTTCCATTACAGTTGTAACACACAAGTGTTTTTTCCTTTTAATTTCCACTTTACCCTTTTTAACCCCTTTGATACAAGGTAAATAATTATATTAAAATCCTCATCAACCTCCTCACTTTCATAATTGCTTTTTTATGATAGTTATTTATCTTTAATTTTTAGTTTTCTCTTGTCCTCAAAATCTATATTATATTTTAACTTCTTCTTGAATATTGGGGATTTTCTCATCTCATGTTCTATGATAATATTATACAACTCATCCACTATCAAATATTATCTATCTTATAGGGATTAAACCCTTAGATCAAACCTATTTGGAAAGTTTCTCATCAATTTGTTTAACAATTATGGAGCCTTTAACTTCTCACTAAAAACCCATATATTACTTAAAATACCATTGAATCATGTGAAATAGTATTTAATGTTCTCATAATCATCTATTTTAACATCATTGAATCTAATCCTCTAAACATGATGTTTAGTTTCCTTAACTTTGATATTCCCATTTAAACTGGTTTTTAATTTGTCCCAAATTTATTTTGTAGTTTGAATTCTCATTACCTTTGTTTATACCTTCTTGGAGAGAAACTTTAATATGAAATTTTGAGCCTTTACATCCATATAAAATTTCTTATATTAGATAAGTACATAGGTGATCCTTTAACAATAGTTGACAGATCTCTCAATTCTAACCCAAGTGAAAGAAAGTAGTTTAGCATCTTACTCTTCAAGATATGATAATTCCTACAATAAAAAGTTGGTAAACCTATACCATTTATAGAATTTATAATGTCCATATTCAAAATATTCTTGTATATTCATAATAAATCTATATTTACTTTTATACCACTTTTATATCAAAGGTGAAAGTACCACTAAGTAGGGGTGAATCAATGGTATGTTTTTATGAATTCTTATTTTAATATTCATCCTCTATGGATAGTTAAAACCCAAATCATATCTTTCTTGATTAACTCATACTCACCTGATTGTAGTGGAAATAAATATCATAAGAATATAGTAATTTATAAGGTTCAATGCAAAATCCTACTCCTTTTCATGATTAATTAGTATCATCAATCACAAATTATACATTATACATGAAATAGTTTACCAAGGATAGTCCAAGTCCTATCGACGTAGAGTCCCACTATATTCTGATCTTCTATATCCTATAAGATAAGTTTTACAACTTCATACTACCCCACTAGAATGAAATTACCAAAGGATGGAAAGATATCTTGTAACTCATATTTTCTTATACAATAATCAATGTAGATCTTCCTCCATGGAAAACTTGGATAAATTGGATATCCCATGTATATTTCTTTAATAACTTCATCAACTGACTATCTTGGTCAGAACTACTAGTCTCAAAAAACACTTTAAATCTTTGATGATCTGATTATTCATCTTCCTTATAAATACTCAATCATATAGTACTTCTCTTCCTACTAAAGATATAATGGATTCATAATCCTATTATTCTCACATAAATAATTTAGAGTATTGAATTATCAGTGCTTAGTCTTTGATGTTTTAAGTTTCCTCGGGATACAAAAAAATTGAACATAATTTCTTTACTTTATCTATATATATATTCACATAGTAATTATGAATATTTTTCTCTGATAATGTTTGAAAAATAATATCCCGGATTTTAGGCACGTTCAATTCACCCAAAATCTCAACAATAAATACTTTTCTCCTTTAAACTCATTTAATATCCAAATTAATTTTTTATTTAAATCTTTTAAAGACTCATATTAAATTCTTCACAAGGTATATAAATAATTTCAGCCTCATTTTCTCCAAAAATCATGTTTAATTTTAGTTTATTTCATGTATGAATGAATCATACAAAAACATGACATATGTCATGTCTTGGATATCCTTATATTGTATCATATAAAACTTACATCATTGAGGGATTCTCAAAATGGTCTCCAATAAGAGACCATAGTGTGTTCCTCAACATATTATATTCCTAACTTGCATGTATCATGTAATTATCCATGGTCACATCAATTACAAGTTTCAACTATGTTTCTCACAGGTGATTTATAGACTCACCATAGTCACCAAAATGGCATGGTTTCCTAACTCTCCTTTTTTTTAAATATGATGAACTATTATTCCTCATTGAGAAGAAACTCACCTAAAAATTTCATTTGTATGACATAACTAGTTCACCATTTATTGCTGGTGATTATCTAACACAAAGTGCTCACTAGTATAATGTGGTTCATGTTGTCTTCCCATTGTTCATAAATCGTGAACTTAACTATGGTGTGAATTCTATCATCTTATGGTTTCATCATCTCTAGATATTCACTATACTATGGTGTAGATATCCTTTAATCTCAACTTGACACAAATGTTTCACTTCAAAATTACCCATACATAGTTTGGAGATTCCTTTTATGAAGGCCTCTTCTAATGACTCATATGTAGCTCATTTATAGTGTAAATGACCCTTATGCAAGTCCATACTACCTTGATTCAATTATTGGTCTTCATATTAACCTTTAAATAGATTACAAATCACTCTTACGTAGTATGACAAAATATATAATTACTTTTTCACAACCATTGTAATTTATAAATGAACCTTACTCATGTGGTTGATGATTCTTAAGAAGTTCATTTCATATTGAAGTAACCTTTATAAATTAATCATTTCAACTCATAATTTTTATATTGTCTCTCTAAATAAAATTATATATTGCCCAAACCATATTCATCCATCTTTATGAACTCAGATATAACACTTTGAATTTCTATCTTTATTTCCTTCTTGAAAAAAAATACAACTATAATCTATATTGACACAATAATTATTTTCTTTAGTATCTCTCTCAAGACTCATGGAAGTGCCCTTATTTTCATTAACAAAATTTATTATCATCTTTTTTATTCCCTTGGTTTTCTAAATTGGGTAATACCTACTTAAAAATACACCTTGGATTGATTACTATGTGTTAAAAGAGTATTTTTCTTATTTAAGGAACTACTTTATTGTGTCCTGCTTCAAGAAATAGGGTAATTCCTTAAGACTAAATTTATACTCTATAAATCCCTTTCAATGTAATTATTGTATAGTTATGAGGACTTCCTTTATTAAAATGAAAGCATATTCTCCTCTGGTGCTATTAAATGTTGGAAGAAAGTAAACATAATGGTGCTTGAGCTAATATTCCCTTGATTTTGGTGATATATTGATGCAAGAGTGGCTACCCATCACTTGGGTTACTTAAATATATTTTAGATTTGGTATAACTTTACTATAATTTGATATTTTTAGATAATAAATCTATTATCCATATATTTCAAACATGAATCAAGTTGTTTTTATCCTCTTTACCTGCCTAAAAATAGATCAAACCTTGATTACATGAATTTCTATCAAACATTAAATTTATTGTCTTAAATTGGATAAGTGTAATATTATTTATAGATAAAAAATCCTATAAATTCACATTCTAGTAGTGAGAACACAAGTAACATGAATTTTTTTAAGAATATAATAATTCTAGTTTTTACTATTTTTGATTTTTTGAATGTTTTGTGGTTTTTTTGATTTTAATATAATAAAATGGATAAAAATCAATGAAAAAAATAATCTTATCCACAAAATGGTGTTGATTTGTTGATAGTGAAAATGTTTCATTGTGAAATATAATGTTCCCTCTATTCTATGTTGAAAAATATTGGTAAGTAATGTGTTATCTTCACATGGATATGTGTGATCACGAGTGTAATTAGTTGAGGGTTTGAAGTAAAATAGTAAACAAATATAAGTTTCAATAGAGAACGAGACAGAAGAGAAAATATTTGGATTCACCTAGCCTAGTGTTTAATAACCTAAGTCCTTACTTCACTAAGAGTGGCTACATTTTTTGTAAAATAAACCCAAAAACCCACTAAACTCTTCATACCTATGATGTAGATTAGTTGAGTAGCCACCATTATTTACCTATAGAACTCCCTTTCAAGATATCCCATTTCTGTATTAATAGAGACATGTTTCCCTTAAATATTTCCTAATAAAATATATTTAAAGTTTAAATATTTAGTGTTGTTGGAATGATACCACTTTATTAAGGGGTTTTTATTACTTTGAGGTGTTTTCAAGGCCACAGAAGTATAATTTGTTAAGCTATCCAATATTCACTAAAGTGATAATTTCCTAAACTCTAGTGTACAATCCCTCATACACATTTGTTTCAAAATGATCCTATTATCATCTACCCATTAATAGTATGGGAGAATCACTAGGTAAAATATAATGAATTAATAATCATAAATACTCCCAGGTGAATAGAATAGTGAATATAAATAAAAAACTTAACACAACCTTTCAATTAAAAAATTCTTGATCTACACCACAATCAAATGTATACTAGTAGGATAAAGTAGAGATAAATATTATGGATTCCCATGAAGATATCCTTCACTCTTCCTCTTTATTATGAGTGTACTCTTCTAGGTTTATCTTATCCTTTAAAATTATCCTCCTCAGCATTATATAAATCTTACTTCTTCTCATGAGCTTTTCTCTTCAGCCAAGGAATAGGGAATTCCAATGGATGAATGGAGCTTCTGGTGTTGTAGGGATGGTTGATGATCTTTACAGGTGGTGAGGGATTTTAATTTTAGTGGATGAATAATCCTTATGATTAATATACATATTAAAAATGGATGATATCTAAGATCAAGTGGGGCCATGATCAAATAGTGGTGGAAGGGATAGGGGGTCTCGTGACTTTCCCAACACCCATGTGCTACAGTAAATGGGAAAAGAAACATAGCATCATTTTTTCAAATAGAAGGGGGAATGATTCAAATATGTGGGAACCTCAAACATTCATTCGAAAATTACACTAAGAATCTACCTCCCATGTGGAACCCTCCCATTCTCTGCCTACGAGTCACCCCTCTCATGGGAATAAGCTCCTTTATATAATTTGTTGGATTAACTAAATTCCCATGGGCCTCCTCTTATTTCCCAATACTAGTCTTGGGCCTATGTTGACTCGCCCCTTCAAAGGGGTTTTTATGGGCTTGATTGATTATCAAGGTTTGAACACATTTTTTTCCTAAGTCTCTTTTGGAATAAGTAATTCTAGAAATAAAAATTATCTATTTTTACACCTTTATCAATGATCTTATACAAATTAGTACTTCATATACATGCCTAAATATTATATATTCAAGATTAATCACATTTAAATTATTTTAATGTATAAAATGATTAAAATTTAATTCTTTTTTTTAATTAATAAAAATAATAAAACTAACATTATTTATTTATAAGAAATGAAATCTAAACAAAATATATTCAAATTATTATTGAAAATAAATTAAAAAATATACTAGTCAGTCGTCACCTCCATATTTTCAATTAGAACCTGAATATAACACCATAATATCCTTGATTTCCTTTCAATTCTTATAGTATTCTTATAAAAGATTCCATATATCAAAATAATTAGAATAATGGATATTATTTTTGAATAAATCACTGGATATAACTCTATTCAATATCATTTTTGTCTCTACATCATGAACCCTTTCACTATGCTTTCTCAAATCAGTGTATTATTGTAAATAATACACAGTATCATCCCAAAAAACCTATAAAAATCAATGAATATTTTTTTCCAATCCATTAAAATTATTTATATTAAATATTATAGGCTTCATCATCAAATTCATATGCATAGAAAATAAAAAATATATATTTATCATAGTGAACTCTAAATTAGAACCATTATGCTCTTATACCACTTGTTGATACCAAGTTGAATGAGTGCACCCTGAGGGGGTCAGTGTGTCACCTAAATAAAACTTTTCTTTTCAAAACCATATGCCTATTTGATATTTTTTCCTCATTTGAAATAGAATGTTCAATATCACACTTCCTCATCATCGATCACCCTGAATGTTAACATGAATATAGAAATGCAAGTCCAAAATCTCATAAGGATATTACTTGATTAACCTAGACTAGGATATATCCAAGGATCATACACTGACAGTGTTTCAATGTTCTAAAACCCAATATATTCATGTTTAGTGGATACAAGTTTAGTCATGATCACTTTGTGCCAAGGCACACCACCTTTATAAGTTTTCGGCATGGAACACTAACTACCATGGTTCAATCCCTCTCCTCATCCTCCTAGCACTACTTTGTGGAATGTTTCATCAATTTATAGACTTTAGGTACTATTCTGTAGTTTATGGACATATAGTTATCTTTTATATCAATATAGTCATTTTAAACTCCTCATGTTATCAATTATATATACGATGATTTGTTGATGTACACTTTGTTATGTTTAAACCACTCCAAAATAGGATAAGAGATACTCCATGTCTATATTTGAATATTGTATCTTCCAAAAAATCACAATAATGAATAAACTCCTACAAATGAATATTATTACACACTATAATAATTGTGTTGTGATCTATGTCCTTAAATACTGGATATGATGACAACACTTTGTCTCTCTCAACCCTCTTCTATCAAAAACAAAATATAGAATTGAAATCCATATCCTTCTCCCAAATTTCATCTATATAAAATAATATTTATCTCTAAATCTCAAAATTTTATAGAACTTACATGATGTGTTTTTATAATTTCTTCAAATTATTTGACACTCTTATCAATGGTTAGATTCAATATTCTTTCCTCTAATACTCTAAGACTAATCCAAGTGTCCCGTGTGTTATAATGTAGTTAAATACATCCAATTAGGTTGAGTCTATTTTCAAAATTCTAATCCCAATAATATCATTTTAAATTCGAACTAAATCTTTAATTCTTATTATAATTCTCTTGATCATGATGTGATCACATTCAGATTCGGCCTGATTTCATCATGAAAAACACCATTATATCCTAACTTTATAGAAAACCAATTATCCACAAAATCTATATAAATCCATAGTTAATAATCATAAAATATAATTTGTTGATCCTCTAAATCTCCTCAAATATCAATCTTATTATACGGTGTTTGACTTTTTTTTGGTGTGATCTATTATTTTAGAGATGATATATGATTCTTGGATTTATATCAAAATTGAAATCCTCACATTACAACTTAAATGTTATGATATGACCATTACTTACTCTTCTCTAAGTTTCATATGGTTTCAGTGCGGCATTCCAATTACAACATGAACCCATCAGTCATCAAAATTCAGTGTATCACTAAAATATCACAACCTATCATTATGACATGGATCTATCCCATATCCATTACTTTACTACCTATTTATTATTATATAGTTCACACTACATTGTAATGATACCTATTGTGGTGTGGAACTCAAGTAGTTTCTCTTACTCACCTTGAGTTTACTCTCATGCAGGATAGGTTATAATGTGGTCACCTCATCCATTATGTAGTGAGATGTCTATCACTCTCTAGATTACTATTTTGAAAATTACATTATGACGTGATGTATACCATTGTGGTGTGATATTCTTTTAATTCACTAATATTCCACTTTATATCTCAAAATGAAACCTTTCATGTTCTTTCTTCTTCCAACACCTCATTATACTAGAATACACAATGTTTACCTCATCAAAGTTAGATCAATCCATTATTCCTTAAGTAATTTCCAATTTTCTAAATCTTTATAGGCCTATTAATTATAGAATACCATAACTTTTTATTTTATATTTGTTAAATTTTCCATTTCTTAATTTTATTTATTTTGGTGACTTAAAATATTATAATTTAATATATCCTTCACCAAATGTGGTTCCCTTATATAGTAAACATCTTCAATTTATATAATATCACTAGCAAGTTAACTATGATTATCAACCTATTGATCTTTTAAATATTTATATAATATTTATAAATACATTCATCATCTCCATAAATTGAAAATATATTCAATGGTAATTGATAACAAATATAAATCATAACCTCTAGTTGAAACACTTCTGGTGGGTAAAGCAACCAACTAGTTCTTAGGAAGCACTTTTAGTTGGAATAGTTCCCAACCCAATCATAAGTATCACTTACACAAGATTTACATCATTCCCAACATGTCATAGAAACCAATAAATTGATTGTATATTTCCCAACCAACTCATAAGAACCATAAATTTGGTTGGTATATTTCCCAAACATTTATAGAAATCCAACATCGGTTGGAATCACACCTAACTGACTCACGTGATATTTTGGTTCTCTAGGTAAGAATTTCACACAACATATCCACTCCTATAAAATTTTGGTATCAGTTGGTAGAGTATCCAGTCTAGGAAATATAGTATCTTTGTATCCCTATTGAGTGAATTATCCCATATCGGATATGGTTCCTCAACAAAATAGGTGGGTGACATATCACATCATAAATATTGTCTCTCTCATCATGGTTGGGTAATTCATCATATCTTATTAGTTTCTAAGTAATAAAACTAATACACACATTGGAACCTTGGGTCTGTTAATCCCCTCTTGAGTGGATAATGATAGGAATAACCCCACCATATGATATTCTACCCATTTACAAGTCAAGATCGCCACTCATGTTAGAACATAGTTAGTCTATTCTATTTAACCCATTTCATGTCACAAGTAACCACTCACAAGGTTACTTATCCCAATGACTCACTTATAACTCACCCCATACACTAATCCTAGGAAAAAACAACCCCCAATAGTTACTTTAGTAGTCCACCTTTGGTGGAAATCCCTTTACAATTCACTCTAGGACTACATGACCATTCTTGATTAATCCAACTCAAGACCATAGATTATTTACCTTGGATAAATAAAATCCCATATTTTTCTTAAATATCACCTTTGGTGGCTCACCTATAACCCATCACTCTCAATAGATCCTCATCCCACCTCATATAAGGACTCACCAAGACACTTGAGCCTTTACCCAATATTGGTAAACCCTTGAGGTGCCACTCACTATAAATCCCAAGATCATATCACAATGTGGTTGAATAGTGATAATACTTGGCCTACTAGGGACCCATATAGTTTAGAAATTAGGCCAAGTGTTATTTGGATTACCTTTTACAATTATTCCAGGTCTTTCATTATTTCTGGATATTGGGCACTTTTATTTTCCTCCAGTTTCTAGTGTTACATTAGTTTTACTATTATAATTGATTAGAACATGTCACATGAATTTATATTGTAATTTGGTTATTTATGATGTAATTTATTGTGGTTATAATTCCTTACATTATAGAAATTCGGTTTGTTGTTGGTATTCATCAGGATAAGGCCTCCTATGTGCATGTTATGCCTTCTTGTTGTGAGATGTGATCCCCTGGTGTAACAACCCAAAAATAACCACCCCATAATTACCTAGTTTATAATTATATTACATCACTTACATCCCCAAGAACTATAGGTTTATAGTTTTAAATTATGGTTAAACATTACATTATAGAACCCTCACATCCACTCAATGTACATTTTTTTTCACAAGACATGTTATTAAAATAATACACTTTCTTCATTCAAAAAATATCTATAAGTAGATATTTGACTTCATTATTATTCCTAATCATCTTTAAATCCTATAAAATCATTTTTAAATGTGATATGAGTATATATATCTCATTAAGGGACATAAAAATAAATAAAATCTACTGGACCATTGAAATATATGAAAACCCGTGAAAAACTGTCTCTTTTAAATAATTAATTTTAAGCATGTATAAACCCATATTAACTCGTGAAATAAAAATATTTATTCATATAATTATATCAACAATATTTTAATCAATAATAAAGGTAATATAATATTCATTAATCTTTCTTGAGACATCATATTCATAATCACCCTTACAACCACCCTTATAATGAAATAACCCATTCAGTTACTTCCAATATATTTCTTTAAGAGAATAAATCATTATCCAGTGCATTTATAGGCTATATCCTAAGTCCAAACATAATAAATTATAATTTCCATGTACCATATCATGAGTAAAACACAAATAATATTTCATTTCAACCTATAAGACTAAGCATTAAAGTTAACCCAAGGAAAAAATGATTTTAAAATAATAGTTTAAAAAATTCCCTATTGAGAATAAAATGACAGAAAAGTATAAGATAATTATAAATACCTATAAGAATATGATAAATAAAATTCTTAAAAAAAATTATATCGATATTTTAGAAAAGTATTTAAAAAATTTTAAAGTAAAGGTTTAAAATAAAACCACTTACCTCGAGCCCTCACTCAATTCATGCATCCTATAACTTCCTGAACAATAAAAAAATTATTAATTCTCTACTTTATTTAGAACATTTTTAATTATTATTATTATTAATTTTATTTATTTATTATCATGTATTATTTATTGGATTAATATTTTCTATTTTTATTCATTTTGATATTGTTCAGTCCATAGTCCCAAAACTACTAGGGTATAAGGGTAACAGTCAAAGATCCTTGTAAAATGGTTCTATAATATCTAAAAGTGTCAAGGTATATTATTTAGTATTATATAAGAAAATAATTTTAATAAATTGGTATGTAGTAACAATTTTACAAAAATTTCTTTGGTAATATTTTTTTAAAGTCTTTAAAATAACTTTGATTGTTTACGTTTAATATCATTATTATCATTACTATTTTATCATTACAGAATCATATAAAAACTTTATTTAATTATTAATGTTTTATTAAATCATGAATTTTTTTAATAATATCCATGAAAGGATTAATTTAAAAATAAAACATCATATTTCACTTCGGTAATGTAAAACAGCTATGGGTGGATGATGTTCTCTAAAAGAGTTTAAAAGAAAAGAAAGACTAAAACATGAATGATTTTTATAAAAAAACATTTTAGAATAATTATATCACTATTTAAAAATTATTAATAAAGGTTACCATATTATGTAAAGGGTAAGAGGAGAATGTAAATGAAAGTACATGGATTTTGAAACTCATACATTGAATTAAAAACTACTTATGAAAATGGGTTTAAGAAAGGAATGAGTGATATATATTCTATAATGAACCAAAAATGTGTTTATAACATGGAAATAGAATATTTTATGAAAAATAATAAGATATATAAAATATTTTTAAGGTAAAATATTCTTAAATAAGAAGTAAATATTGAGTTTGGAAGTCTTACCTTGTTCTTTGAATTTCCTTTATTGGATTAAATCTTATGCCTTCGAAGAAGGGACTTTTAGCTAGAATAGAGCCTTATAAACATGGTAAGGGAAATTTATAAAGGTATTTGGACAAAATATTGAGAGAAAATATAATTTCATATTTGTTTTGGAAAAGGTTTAATGAGTCCCATTTTATATACAAGGTTTGATGACATTTTAAAAAATATTCAATCTTTAAGGGTCAAGATTGTAATTTTCAAATGTCAAGTGAATTATAAATAGAAAATAGAATATATTTTCATCCATTACACACACCCACTTGACTCATGATAAGGTTTTATAATTTTTTTAAAATCTATAAATCATTTTAATAAAAACTATTTAAATAGATTTTTGGGTTATTTTTGTAAATTGAGTCTTAAAATAACTAGAAAATTATAAAATTTAAGATTAATATTTATATAATCGCTTAAATTTAATAATTATCTATAAAATTCATGAAACACATTAATTTATATAAATATTATCACTATAAATATTTTAAAACCATCATTTTTATTTTTCTTCTTCTTGCACAAGCACCGCATCAACACTGAAAAAGCATTTTGGATAATTATATTATTATTTAATTTTAAAAATAATTTATTAACGTAAATATAATTTATTTTTCATCATTATTATCATAAAAAATTATTCATAATATATTTTTATTCTCATCCTTATCATGATAACATTTTTTAGATAAGAATTTTTTTTCTTACCTTGAATAAGTTCTAGGTAAAAGATTAAGTTTTTAAGAGTTTAATGGTAAAATATTCTTAAATAATAAAGTAAGTATTGGTTGTAGAACCCTTACCATGCTCTTTGAATTTCCTCTTATATATTTAATCTTAATCCTTCAGAGAATGGAATTTTTAGTTAGACTAGAGCCTTATAAACATGGTAAGGGAAGTATAGAGAGGGATATATGTATAATATTGATATAACACCAAAATCAAGATGTTTTTTGGAATATTTGGAATTATTACCCTTTTATAGACAAGATTTTATTTCATTTTCACAAATATTGAATCTTTAAGGGTCAAGAATTTAATTTTCAAAAGGAAAGTGGCTCATAAATGGATATTAGATGATATGTTTGACCATTAATCATCCCCAATTTACTTGAGACAAGTTTTTTATTAATTTTTTTTAAATTTATATGTCATTTTAAACAAAAAACCCCATTTATATAGATTTTATGGGTTATTTTTTTATTTGAGTTTACAAATTTCTAGAAAATTATAAAATAGTAGTTTTGAGGTTTATATAAATAATTAATTTAATATATATTCATAAAATTCATGAAACATATTAATTCATCTAAACCCTATCTCTTTAAATATTTTTAAACCACATTTTTTTACTTTTCTTTTACTTGCACATGCGCTTCGTCGATACTGCATAAGCATTTTGGATAATTATCCTATTATTTAATTTTAAAAATAATTTATTAAAATAAGTATAATTTATTATTAATAATTATTATCATATGAAACCATTCATAATATATTTTTATTCTCATCCTTAACATGATAACATTTTTAAGATAAGAATTTTTACTTTTTCTACTTTTCACAAGAACTAGGTAAGCATTTGGATAATTAACAAGTAATATAATTTTATAATTCATGAATATATATATATATATATGAATAATAGTCATATTTATCTCTAAAGTTAATTTCATCCTTATATTTTCTTAAATATTATATCAAATACACCAATTTTTACTTTTCTTTTGTTTCCTAAGCACTTCATTAGTATAAAAATTTATTTTTATATTTATCTTGACATAAAAAATTATATTAATTGAATAATATTAACATTATATTTTTATTATTTTATCATGTAAGACAAATTACCTAAGTTTCTATAATTTTCTATACAACTTTTAATATAACTATAATAATAAAAAGTAAAATTCCACTTAAACTCAAATTGTCATTTCAAAAGGAATTTTGATTTCAAAAGTAGTTATTGAATTATAACCAAATTAAATTCAAAATTTTAATTTCAAAATAAATACTTTAAAACATTAAAAAAATTGGAATAAAAATATCATTTTTAATCTTTTAATATAATTTTTAATCAAAAAAGGTGATTATAATTCACATTTACTACTTAATGTCGCGTCTTATTTCTTTGTAAATTTTTAATGAAATAATTTTAATATAATTTTGAAATTATTATTGGAAATATATTATTAATTTTGTTAAAATAAATATGTAACCATTAAATTTTATATTTTAAAATAAAACTCATGAAATGATATGTATACATTTTTTCTTAGAATAACATATATTTCATTTTAAACTAAAATTCACGTCCTTGTTTCATATCATACCCTAATATTTTTATAAGATATTAAAAATATTAGATATAATTATAATTTCATAAAAGTAATATAAATATACATATATAAAACACCTTATGATAAATTGATAACATAATAAATATTATATATTCATTTATTAAATAAATTTTTATCTTGTAAAAAAATTATTTTTTATAGACAATTATAACAAATATAACTCCAAAATATATATTAGAAAATCCATAAATATTATTTAAAAATATATGGATACTATATCTGGCCTATTGGTGGTGGGATTATGGTTTCATACGCAACCTAACCACTGATCTAAGAAAGGCCTTGGTAGGTCAGGTCATGTTAATGTTGTATCAGAGTGTGTCTGTCTTAGGGATAAAGTTTGGAGTTAGATGTTTTGTGAGGTATGGTTTAGGAAACATAGAGTAAAACTTTCAATGGATATTTCCTTTGTTTACTATATCTAGGAACCTTGTATGGGTGTGGAATCTAATATATCCTTTAACCAATACTATGATAACTTCTTAGTTGACTTAAGGTGTTAAGGCTTCATTTACAAGGAACAAACAACATGTACATGCATCATATAGTGTGTAAATTTTTATTTTTCTCTATGTCCTTATTGGGTTATCTCAACCATATATACTTTAAATAATTATCGGTTCATCCTATTGACTACAGGATGTGACCTCATAGAATGATAGTAGATATTTAGAGGTAGGTTCGTGGAGATCCCATGCCAATTCTAGGGCCTCTAGTCATTGATCAGTCGATCTATTAGGATTCCATTTAGAGACCCAGTTAGAAGAAATCCCCTACATGAGTATAGATTAGATTCACCACCATTTTTTGAAATATTATATAATCTACATGGGGATTAGTGTATAGTTTTTTTTAGCAGAATGTGACAACCCATAGGCTGATTTCACTGGATGAGTTTTAGTGATAGAGGCCTCTTGTCTTTTTAGGTGATCCTGATCATCAGGTGGTAGAGGATTGTATTTATTTTGTGACTCTCATATCCCACTAGACTCAGACACCCACCAAACATATGGTGATTATTTTATCAAGTCTCATCCATAATTCAGTGATCTATCAGTGGGATTTGGTTACTTAGGTATGCGATGAGGATACAATATCATGGTTAAAGTTTCAATGTTATTTCATGGAGAGGTATTATCCAATGACATTGCGGATGGTATGAGTTCAAGAATTATATACCTTTAACAGGGTAGGGTGATTGTTTCTGATTATATATTAAGGTTTATATAGATCATGAGGTACTTCGTGGATATGGTGTGTGATGGATTTATGTGAGTTCCAAAGTTAGAGAGAGGTATCTATAGAAATATTTTAGTTGGGGTTGTAATTCTAAGTATCCTCAACTTTTTTAGAGACTTGGAGAGATCTTTAATGATTAATAGATTACTATGAAAGATATGGTCTAGTTCAAAATTAATTCTATGTTTCATCAGAGTGGATTCATCTATAGTAGTTAGTCGATAGTGGTTATCAGGGTCCTCATGATATATGTATGTGCATTCACAATCCTATTCAAGGGTATCAAACACCAAAAGATTTGGTGAGGGATACCACAAAAAGGGAGAAAAGTATTGTTTTGATTACGAAGATAGAGGATATATGGCTTGTGTTTTTAGACTAGGAGAGAATCTAAGCGCATTTAAGGTTCCACTATGTATGGACCTCCACATCAAATGAAAATTCAAGATTAGGTTCCACCCTATGATGGATGAGGTGGTTGTAATTTATGAGACCTAAATACCTAAACGACACTTGTTCTGAGTCATAATAACACCATGGGTCTACCTCCCAATCACTAGAGGCTGGATTAAATACTATTGGTATATAATTAAACATATGGGATGTGGTTTTATCCATTAATTATTGTAATATCTTGATGAGGTACATGCCTATGGGTGGAATGCACAATCCCAGTCTCAGTTAGTCAAGGTATACATATGGCCATTAGTTGATGTAGGTGTAAGTATATGATAAGTAAAATGTACAAACCTTGACATAAATATGCATTAAACATCAAAAATGAGACCAAAACATAATAAACTATATCCAAGTAAGTGAAATAAATCCCCAAAATCCATATATATGTAATGTATAGGCTAAACAAGTCCTAACATCCTAAAGTGGTTCCCCCTATTGTGAATCCTCTCCCAAAAGGTATCAAGGACATCCATAATGAATTTTGTTTATCCACGAGACAAAATCCCTAAAAACACACTCCCATACTCAACTTTCATCATGTGGGTCTAACTCCCATAGTTAGGTGTCTTTCCCTTACATGGATCCTGAATAAAAGGGTTTTCACTCATTCTAAATGGGGACCTTGTAGGGAGTTAGTAAGAAAACATAGTAGGTTCTCACCAAACCACCCTTGAAAAAAAAATCTATAGTGTATTTCATAAATATTATAAAACCAAAGGAATGGGTAATCAAAAAAATCATACCAAATTTTAGGGTCTATCAGACATGTCATCATAAGAAACATAACTATCCATAAGATAAGGAACCATACCTACCTACCTTATTCAAGTCTCGACTCAGGATATAAGATAATGATCTTGGGAATCCACTATGGGAGGCACTCCAATTATATGTATTAGCTTATACATATACTCATATTCAACCACATATGTGATTAGAAGTGTACAAAGAATTCAAGGTCCTAGGTACCCATCCCAATGAAAAATAATTATGTTGATCTAGTTGGGGGAATCTTATAACACATCCTAAGGAATACAGGAATGGGTATAATGATTTGGGGCATTATGAACCCATTCCAATCCAGCAAGTGATATAAAAATTCAGTGCCTAATTCCCATCCCAGTCGATCAACCTATACACCATTTAGGGGGTACCTTTCCAAGATTATATAAGACAATATGCATACGTATTTTACCAATTCATCATATACAATAAGGTAAATAAAATTCAACCTTAATTACAATGAAAGTATGGTTTGTAATTTCATTAAATATACCCATTTTACAATTATAATCAATATCCATTAATAACATGAAATCATGTCTATAAATCTTTAACATTTTGAATTTAAGTAGTAGTTATTATAAGAAAAAAAATATAATGGGAATCATATGTTCAAGTAAAAACTTTTATAGTGGAAATCTAGGTACATATATTAAATATATAACAAAATATTATATTCAAAAATAGTTTATAGAAAATACATTACTAGTTTAAACTATTGATTTCTCTTTGGGTTTTATCAGCCCTAAATCATTATCAAGATAACTCTCTATGAGTTAGATATTATGAAGTAGAATCCCTAGAAAAATAATTTACAAAATATCTCCTTAGGTTCTAGGGAAGATAATCATGCCACCACTTAAAACTTTAGGCTGAACTAAAATAAAGGGGAAAATCAAGTCTTAGGGTGTTCTAAACATGAAATTTGAAATTAAGGGAGGAAAATGGAGAAATTCCTTTGTATAATCCAAGTAAACCTCTCAAAAACACAAAACTATAAGAATTTTGAAGATATATAAGGTATTTTACAATCCCTATATTAAAGAGAGGTATATTCAACCCACTACTATGAAAATAGACGATAAAATAAGATTATAGGGGGTGCTTAAGGATTACCTTACTGAGGAAGAGACCTTGAAACCAACCAGTTTCCTAGGAACCAATTATTTAATCTAATCCACCCAAAAAGTAATTACAATAGTGAAGAGTTTTATAGAGAAATTATCACACCCAAATGGGATAAAATTTTGATTTAGGGGATTAAATGGGTTTAATTTTTGGTTTAAAATTTTTAATATACATTTTACACCTCATAAAAATAATTATAATTCTGATAGAACATTTATGGAAATAAAAAAGAGTTTTTTTAGTAGGGTAAATAAACTCTTCTATCCCCCAGTAGAACTCTGGCGGCCCCCACTCGAATTTTTTTATGCTTTTTGCTGCTAGGTAGAACTCCCCTCTCCCGAATCGTTCCCCTAAAATAGCCTATGGACCTTCTCCAGCCTCTTCAACCCTATTAAACTCTCATAAATAAATTAATAAAAGAATAATAAAAATATAATTAAATAGAAGACCAATGTTTTTCTAGGTTTATTGCTTCATAGTGTCCCTCTAAAAAGGCGGGCTCGGTGGAGAAGTTGGCAACACAGTAAGAGGAGATATATGTGGATGATTCTTTGATCCACTTCCACCACTACCCCTAAGTGGTATTCATCAGTCTAAGGGGATAAAATCTATATCCATTTAAAAATAAACATTGTAGAAGGCTTCAATCAGGTATCCCTAAATATAGTCAGAGGTATGATCTATGTCATTTCTATACAGGAACATGTATGTGTTGATAATGAAGTGAGCCACCATTTTATTGTTTCATTATTCGTATAGTAATTAGAAATATTGGTAGATCCCCTAACCTAGACCCATAAAAAAATACTCCTACTTGAGGAGATCACCCTCTCATCCATGTCCTTCAATGGTGTAATGTTTCTCTAAGTAGAGAGAGGTTTTTTTAGGATCTCAATATTATAGAGATGAAACCCTATGATGTTATCATGGGTATATACTAGTTATCTAAAATTTAGTCTTGGATAGATCACTATTAATGTAGGGTTATTTTTAATTGATAATATGGTTTACGGGTCACCTTTAATGGTGAGTGAAAACTTTAGGTGGAACAAGCAAGGCCAATACTTAAAAAGTTATGTTCAATTTTCCACTAGTTATAAAGTTCATATTTTTATGTTAAAAATGATTTAGGGGATCAACTACCCACTCTGGTAGACTAATTCATGGATATTTTTCCAGAGGATTCTTTAGGGTCCCCCCCCCCCAACTAAGGGGTTTGTTTTAGCATCGACCTTTATCCTGGACCACATCGATATCTATTTTAGCTTATCTAATGGTTTAGATGATATCATAGTACTAAAGGTGAAGTTAGGGGAACTTTTGGTGAAATATTTATAATCCTGGTGTATCCCATTAATAAAATCTCATTCTATTCAACAAGTAGGAAGATATGAGTTTCAGGATTTTTTGAATATCTCTACCGAAACCAAGTGACAATCAAAAACAAATGACATTTTCCAGGGATTGATGGCCTCTTTGAATAACTAAAGGGATTAAAGTGGTTCTCAAATATCAAACTTCTATATAAATACTATCCACTTAAGGTCCATTGAGATAAATACAATGATGGAGTTCAATTATTACTATATACATTATGAATTCCTTGTAATGTGTTTGGACTGTGTAGTGGAATTATAGTGGATGGTTCCCTTAACATGGAAATTTGGGATTAGCTAGTAAATAAGGAACCTAAGAAGATGTATAGGATGGATTATTTGGACTTTGAACTTGTCTTAGTAGAGGAAGGGGATGTTTCCTACCTTTGATTGATGGTGGAGATCCATATATTTCTTCACATAGTGAGGGAGGCCCATCATGGAAACATAGATTTTTAAGTCTTTTATAACCTAATATTCTTGGTCGAAGCACCTGATGGATTATCTAAATGTGGGGATAACATTATCCTCTTCTAGGGTTTGATATTGGTGTCCTATTGAGATTCATTTTTGGTATCACAATAAATATTTTAAACCAGGTTCATACTAGTAGAGCATAGATTTTGTAAATGCATGTCTAATTAAGAATTCAAACATAGTCATTGTGTGGTCGCCCTAGTTATATGGTGGGATATGTCACATCATGAGTTATGATTTTTTCCACACAATTTTGGTAGGTGTTATATTGTGGTATGGAGATAATAGAATATGTTAATATAAATTATTTAGTATCTTCTACTTTGGATTGTAGTGTAATGGGTCATTTATGAGTTGTTGATTGGTTTCTTGGTGGATTGAGAAGGCAAGTGTGGTTTCTTTATGATCCTATTAGTAAATTTTACAAAGGATAAATGACCCAACTAGGCCACCAATGATGGTGGATATGAACCTAGAAAGATTAAAAGGCGTTGGCGTAAATAATCATTGATTTTAGAGTTAATATTGAGTGAGAGGATTAGTGTCATCCATGTGTATTTTAGCTAATAACATTGGTATCGATGCTCTATTGAGAGACAATGACAAGTGAAAGCAGACCCTAAGGATCATGTTCCCCTAAATCAGATTCAAGGTTAATGTGTAATTTTTCTTATACACACCTAGTATAAGGATTTTTTTGTGGGTGGATAGTCCTCGTGTGGTGGTCTTTAAGGATACTTATTAAAAGTTGATAGTATAATACTCTCATAGGAAGTTCTTGTTAGAGTTGGTTCCCTAAAACCTACTACTTTGAACATTATATTAATAGAATAATCGTTTTCTTGAATATTAATTAATTACATATCATGTTATTATCATTATTTTTAATTACATATATGTGATAATTTCCTTCAAGTAATTGTCTCACTAAAAGTTCATAGTGATTCCCCGCTATGATGAGAACCCAAATGTGTCTGTAAAATACTCTTAAATATATGTTTTATAGTTAGATGATATCATTTTTTCGGATGAAATAAATATAGGATATTAGGGGTGGAGACTCATAGGACATTGAGACACTCTCTCATGGTGTACGCCCTTGGTAATTCCCAAAGTATGATATTATGAGAACATGACCCACCGGTAGGAAATTCACATTTATATGTTTCATTGAATAGTCATATATAAGGACGTGGGTTATGATCCTTATACTTTAATATTATTATCAATTCATATTATGATTCATGTACTTTGATGTATTGATTAAAACTATGATGACATACACTCATAGTGAGGTAAGATATATTGGTTGCATCATGAGTAATGTGATTAATGAATAATGAAAGAAATGATTTTTCCCTTTTATTCTTTAATTGAAGTTAATATATTGGTCCCTTTGATGGAAATGGAACTTTCCTATTAAGTTAATGTACATGGAATTCTATGGACATGTTCACTTCCAAAAAGTCAAAGAAAGATACATCAATTACATAGGTTGATGACACCAACATGCAACCTACTTAATTAGAGATATCATGATAAAGGGATTATATTACACAGTGTATGGTTTTATGTTTTTATTGTCATTGTGAAATTTATCTACATTATCTATGGGTGTCTTGGTGAGTTTCTAGACTCTAACCTTGGATTTTTTGTGGTTCTACCAAAATCCAATGAGAAAGGGTCATTCAGGGTCACACACAAAGTGTTTTCATAACCTTAGTTAAATTTAATTTGAATTTAACATATTGAATAAATATTATTCTCATGTGTGGTTTGATAATTATTCATGTTTATTTTATCACATATACTTAGTCATTAGTTATTTGGTAAAATATTATGTGTGTTAAATATTAAATAAATATTAATTTCACAAGGTAATTATTAATTACATAAATATATAATATTTATTTATTCTAGATGATTCACAAGGTAACAATTATTTAATTAATTGGTTATTTAAATATTTATTAAATATTTATTCACAGGTTTTTTGAACATAATATTTATTTATTTATTGGATAATAATGAAATGATATTTATTTATAAAATAAAAAGTCATTATTTAAGGTTTGATAAATAATTTGGAGGATTGATGAATCGATTTTAATGGTCTGGTGAGAAATTTCATATTAAATACTATTTGAATAAATATTAATTTATTTATTTATAGAAATATTATTTATTTTATCCATGATTTTAGACCTTGTCAAGTAAATAATATTACTATTGTTATTTTGGCAAGATATTTTCTAGGGATAAATAATAATAATAAGGGCCTATGTGCAATTTTTATTTTTCTAACCCTAGATCTATTAAAACCTGATTATGTCATTTATAAACCTAATCATTGTTGTGCACAATAAAATTCTATAGAGAATTATCTCAATCCCAAAATAGCTCCTCTCCTAGAAAACTCTCAATAATGAGAAGTGATTCTCCTCCTCCACCCTCTTGAGTTTAGAGAGGATAAGAATCCTTCAACCTCAAGTGATTCTCATGGCAATCAACAATAAATGACACAATTGATAGAATAATCCATTCTAGAACTAAGGGATTTATATGATAAAGTTTGAATGTTTTTGGTGAAAATGTGGATCACCTATAGAGGGATTACACCCTTTAATCCTCTCTCTATAATTACAGAATGATAAGAAGTGATATATCGATTCATCAACGAAGAAAGAAATTCAATACAAGGTATTTATTTGTCCAAATATATTAATTTTAAATTATATGTGATGGTAATTCTTTAAAAGTTATAGAATAATAGTCAATTAAAATCCAATTTAATTATATTGGTTATTATGTTCTTAATCATGTAATTCTTGGACTATTCTTTGATTAATAAAAAAACCATGTCAGAAACTTCTCAATAGATGCTTTTTTTGTACCCAAAACCTTCAAGTGGTATCATCACAGTCACATGATTAATTTATAATTATTTATTGTTGATATGAATTTGCAATTAATTTTAATTTTTTTTATCTTTAAATCTATACATAAAAAATATTCTCTTACCTTTTTCGTTCACACTCATAAAACCAAAAACGGGTTAAATTTACATGAAGAATATCTCAAGGATCCATCAAAAGGTGCCAAGGGTTTTGGATGGATAACCCATGATTACATGGTGTGTTTCTTGAGGTTATATGTTATAATGACTTATACTTTACATACATAGATGTTAATTCAAAATTGAAGAATATTAATTACAAAATATAAAAAATCCATGACAGGAACCTATAGGTATAGTTTCTTTAGAAACTGGGAAACATAAACAACTGTTTCATAAGACATCTCCACTATCTCCCACTTATTTCATCATAACTAAACCCCTTTTGACATATATTACTTAATACCCTTCTTCATGACCTATTGAAAAGAAATATATAAAAGGGTGAGATAAAATGCTCAGTAATGGTAAACAAGGTAGATATCAATCATATAATAATCATAATATATAATAATATAACATTTGAAGATCTTATCCTATATATGAAAGATCATAATATCATCCCATGTGATAAATCATAAAATTTTATAAGAATCAATTAAAGTAATCCAAAAAGTCATAACATAAAACAAGAAATTTTTTGTCATACACATAAGCATAGAAAAGCATTTCATATTAGTCAAGCCTCATTTCTAAGACCGTCATAGTGGACAAAGTCCATTACTGAACCGAGTTCACTCCTCGTTCTATCCTTCTACTACTAAACTGAGATCATTTATCATTTCATCCATGTATATCACATGAGATATAAGTATTTACCCAATGAATTGGAGTGAGATATAGGTTTCACCCATCTCATAATTAAATCATTCTTACATATTCCAAAATAACACAAATCATTCATCGTAACTGAATGAATAAAATTGGTTTCTTTAAACATTATTCCACCATAACATAATCCATGTAAAACAAATGGATTTCATAAATTTTATTCCATCATAAAAAAAATCAAACCATAGGAATAATAAGGATATTATACTTGAAATATAACCCTATTAAATAATTTCATCTTAGATGGTAAATAATTTTGATATAACACTTGAAATTAATTCCTGAGGAAAATATCATTTCTTCTTCAAAAACGTTTTCTTTTCTCAAAATACCACATCATTTTAAAAGAAAAAAATTTATTTTAAAATAAAAATTAAATCAGGTAAAGGAAAAATAATTTAAAAAAGTCATTATAAAAATGTAAAAAACCATTCATTCCATATAAGTTAAAAAACATTCTCCTTGAACTTTTTTCGAAAAAGTCAAAAAAGTACCTCATATCAAAAATTATAAAAGATTATTTCCATGTTGTTTAATAAAAATTCACGAATTGGTAAAATTGACTCTAAAAATTTTTATAATAATATAAATAATATTTTTTAATGCATAATTAGGAAACATGTACATGGATGATAAATATACCTTAGTAAATACTTACATATAAACAATCTCAAATAATAATGAGATTGCGAAATTATCCCTGACCTTAGGTCTGATTTCCTTTGTATGTATTTTAACCTCCTATATAATGATTTAAATAATATAATTTAATTATTTTATAATCATAGTAATTTTTAGAATATAATATATGATCAAATTATCATCTGTTTGTTAGTAACAATATTACTCGTCCATCGGGTGTTAACTTCTTTATTTTCTTACGCATGTTTTTTCAGATAAGTTCGTGTTCATATTCTTAGGTTATAGTTATATCATTTATAGAATTATATTAGTATAATATATATCATATTTATTCATTTAATTCATTTATATAACCATTATTTAATGAATATCATGTAGAATTAATCGCATCACATCATGGAGACGGTGGGTAGTATATACGCACGAGCACCAATATCATTCTCATAATTATTGAATGGTATTGAAGTGGATGGTATATAATATTTAAGAATAAAAATCATGTTATAATAATCAAATATAGTTATTATTTCCATTATTATACCCATCCAAGTAAGGTGGTGCTGAAAAATAGATTACACCACAGCGTGGAGACGATAAGTCGTACGTACGCACGCATGGTGATTTTGTTTTTCATAGGATGGAAATAATAACAATATATGATTACTATAACATGATATTTAATTGTATGGTGTATAATAATTAATAATCAGTATTATGTTATAATAATCATATATAGTTATTATTTTCATTATTATTCACATCCAAGTAAGGTGGTGGTGAAAAACTGATTACACCACGACATGAAGATGGTAAGTCATACACACGCACACATGGTGATTTTGTTTTTGGTAGGATGGATATAATATATAATATGTTTGTTTCATGATCATAATAACATCTTAGTATATAAGTGATATTGGATTTATTACTTT
This sequence comes from Viscum album, assembly GCA_963277665.1. Lineage (NCBI taxonomy): Eukaryota > Viridiplantae > Streptophyta > Magnoliopsida > Santalales > Viscaceae > Viscum > Viscum album. Next base: position 599,119,113 of record OY728155.1, on the reverse strand, counting down.
ATAATGAAACAACTCATGAAGAGGAAGTAGAAGAATAAATAAGTTTCAAAGAATCGGTAGAGGAGATTACCTCTTCTTTGACGTGCTTCCTCTAAATCTCCTCTTAAAGCACTAAAGTGGGTATTTTAACAATACCAAAACATATATAATGTAACTATATAATTTTATAGTTGAAATGGGTAGGGTATAGCCGATATTTAAGGATAAAAGTGAAGTGAATAGGTGAGTGAGGAGGCGCCCTTTTATAATTGATGTGAAGGTCACTTTTGGGATCTCCAAAAATATGAATTTATAATAAAATAAAAATGCTTAAAAAACCTAAAAAATGTCCCAATTTCAAATATGATATGAGATTGGGTTTTAATATCATCAAAAAATAAAGTTCAGAGAAGTTTTTATTTCAATTTAAACCTTATTATTTTAAGTAACACTTAGTTATTCTATTTAATTTTTAACTAGGGTAACAAATATTTCAATATTAAAAGGGTAAAATATTTACCTATTTTATGTAACATAGATCATAAATAAATACCTTATAATATTTTAGACCATATAATAATTATTTATGTTTTAAAAAATGTTTTATGATTTTTAAATAATTTAATAAAACGATATTTTGATAAACAATCAATGGTGTCAATTTTGAAACTATTCAATTCATTGATTTTTAAGAATATCAATATAACAAGTTAACTTTGAAAAAAATATTTTTTTATATTACTAATAGGTAAATTTATTCTATAAAATTAATTATACATATTAATTATCCCAAATTATATTTATTTTTAATATTTTTAAAAAAAATTATTTGATATTTTATTTAATAAAATAACTACTACAACAGCTTTGTGAAATTATTTAATATGCTTATTTTTTGAATAAAAATTAAAAATAAAATACTATGACAAAGATAAATCCTCTAGGTTTCATAATAATACTTATAATCAAATATATTTTCTGTAAAATCCTAGATTAAAAATTTCATATTAATTAAAACATGAATGTGACAACTTCAATATCACTTTAAATAAAATATTATAAGTGTCACAATATCTTTTATAAGGATAAAAATGGTCAATAACTAAACCCTTGGATGGTTATGGTTGATATATACTTGATCGATAATAGTTTATTAAGTGTTTGGGTCTTTTAATGGATAATATTATTTTAATAATGATTAATTTATTTATTTCTCATCAATTAAATAATTTCTACATCATCAAAGTATAAGTCTTTAAGTTAATTATTTATTTCCTAAAAATTAAAAATAAATTATCATGATAAATTAAAAAATATATATTTAAACTGAGTATTTATAATTGAATTTATCTTCTGTATAACCTTATATTAAAAATGATATAGATATTAAAATTTGAGTAAGGTATATTTATCTTTTCTTTAAATAAAATAAATTAAATGTCTTAATCTCGTCCAAGTGGCTTCTAAAGGACACCATTTTTACCCAATGATGATTTATCTCAAAAAACACTAATCTAATTAAATTAGAACAAGTGTTATGGTAATTTCATAATATTATTTTTACCCTTAATTACATGATTTACCTTTTTACCGTATTAAAAAATACTAAAGTTATTATCCATAATACTTGAAAATAAAAAAATATATATTTAAATAATTTGGACTTACTGATTTTAAATATGTAATACATTTTTAAAAATTAAAATCATATAATTTTTAGTAATTAATTTAAAATTAATCACATTGTCAGAAAGAGATAATGGGTTTTAAAAGTTAAAACATTGCAAAAGATTGAAATATTTTTACATCTGAATTCAATGTAAAATTACTAATAATGAAATAAAATATGTTGAATGATAAAAATGTATTATATTTATTCTTTAAAACTATTAAATATTATAACTTAACTATATAAATATTTTTCATAAAAAAAGTTTTTTTTAATTAAACTTTAGTGTATTTTTACTATTTATCAAAACTTGAAAGTTATTAGAAGAATATAAAAAATTCATCCAAAGTAAATTTTTATATTCATATTTCAAATAACATGTTTATGTTGTCATATAAAAATTAATAATGTGTCAAAATCTTAATTTAAAAGGGGTTTTCCATTAAAAGGTGGAAAAATACCCTTTTGAAAAATATAGGTTTGTATACATCAAATAGGGTTTATACATACCCTATGACAAAAATATCTATTGGATGAATATAAAAAAATATTTTATTAAGTATATAAAATTTTTATTTCATTAATTTGATTTTATAATAGTAATTCACTCAATTTATTAATACAAAAAATACAAAAATATAATTGATTTATGTTTTTTCATAAATAATTGGTAGCCAGTGAATTCACCATAAATTTTCATAGTTAGTTATATTTATTCCAGCTAACCTAATGGCTATGTTAAAATTTTCATTTTATGCTAAGGTCATCTCACAGTTATTTTAAACTCATGATTTCATGTAATCTAAGATATTGAAGAATTGAAATTATTTAAAGAATTTTTTTATAAAAACATCTAGGTGTTACATTCTATCCCCCTTAAACTGAATTTTGCCTTCAAAATTTTTTATTTGTAAACAAATAGATAAGGATACTTATACCTCATCACATCATTAAGTTCCCAAATAGCTTCCTTAAATTGTTGGTTCCACTAAAAAACTTTAACCAATTGAGTGGTCTTGTTTCGTAGAACTTTTTCGCTGTGATCTAGAATCTCTACCGTTTATTATTCATAAAAAAGATCTTACTCCAATGGTACAACATCTGAGTTTATTACATGTGAAGGATCAAATATGTAATTTCTATGGAGATATACATGGAACACATCATGAACTTGAGAGAGTTTTTGTGGAAGTGTCAATCGGTAAGCTACCTTCCCAACATGATCCAGAATTCCAAAAGGACTGATATACCTAGGGCTCAGCATTCCCTTCTTTCCAAATATCATTACTCTCATCCAAGGAGATATTTGTAGAAACACTTTTTCACCCACTTCAAACTCTAGGTATTTTCTTCAGTTGTCAGCATAACATTTTTTTCAACTCTGAGCTAAAATTATGTGATGTTGAATAAATCTGACATTTTTTTCCATTTCATCAACAAGATCATGTCATAAAATCTTTTTTTCCTAACTTCATCCCAGAAATTTGGATTCTACAATTATTTCCATAGAGGGATTCATAAGGAGCCATATGAATACTGGAGTGAAAGTTGTTTTTTAATAAAATTTCACCAAAGGTGGGCATTGATACCAACACCTTTGAAATCCATAGAGCAAGCTCTAAACTTGTCTTATAGAGTTTTAATTCTTTCTCTTAGAATGACCATATGTATGAGGATAATAAGTAGTGATGAAACTCAAATCTGTATCCAGGTCTTGCTGAAGACTTCTCCAGAACTTCAAGGTAAACCTCAGATCCTGATCAGATATAATGTAAAGTGGTAATCTATGAAATCTTAACACTTCCTTTAAATATATCCTGGAAAGATGATCAATAGAGAAATCATATCTAATAGAAATTAAGTGTGTCAACTTCATAAAGTGATCAACTATAGATGTTTTGGGAAGCCAGATGACAATGTCCATAGTGATGTTTTCCCATTTCCATTCTGGTATGGGTAATGGTTGTAACATCCCCTTAGACTTCTATATCTCAGCCTTAACATTCTAACAAACCAAGCACTGAGAGACATATTCAGCAACATCTCTTTTCATGTCATCCCACTAGAAATACTCTTTCAATTCCCTGTATAGATTTGTGCTTCTAGTATGAATATAAAATGAAGAAATATGAGCCTCATCCAATATATACTTCTTGAATTATGGTATGGTAGGAATAAAAACCTGGTTCTTGAACCTTATTATTCCATCACAATCAATGTTTAATTTAGGAACATTTTTCACATTCTTTTGTAGCTCTACATTGTCCTTCTTTTCCTCCTTAATCTTCTCTTTTTTTATGCTTGAACATTCATTTGAGAAAGAAAATATCTATCCCCTTCCTTTAAAATTTCAGGATCCATCCTTCATAAATCCATAAATATTCAATCTTGTGTGATCATCATCGTTGATAAGCTAGAATGGTCCTTTAGACTCAAAGCATCTACCACCTTGTTATCTTTCCCAGGGTGGTAATGTATTGAGCAGTTGTAATCTTTAATCAACTCTAACCATATTATTTGGCTCATATTCAACTCCTCTTTTGTGAAAATATACTTTAAACCTTTATGATCAGTATAAATATCACACCATTCACCATAAATATAATGTCTCTATATCTTTAATGCAAAGATTACCAAAGCTAACTCCAAATCATGAGTGGGTTAATTTTTCTCATGGATATTTAATTGTCGTGAGGTATAAGCTATAACCATATAATTTTGTATGAGAACACAACCCAACCCCTTCTTGGATACATCACTATAGATCAAAAACCTTTCTCCATTATAAGGAAGTATGAGCACAGGTTCACTGGCTAACCCTATTTTTAGCTCTTTGAAATTCTCTTCACATTCCTCCATCCACACAAACTTAACTTCTTTCTGAGTCAACTTAGAGAGTGGATTAGATAGTCATGAAAAAAATTTCATAAAACATTGATAATATCCTTCCAAACCAAGAAAACTTCAAATATTAGTTACCATTTTTAGTATCGACCAACTTTCAATAACTTTAGTTTTTGTTGGATCCACATATATCCCCTCTCTTTAGATTATGTAACCCAAAAATGAAACTTTCTAATTCCAAAATTAACACATGGTAATTTTTTTCATAAAGCTTATCCTTTATTAGGGTTTTTAATAAAATTATCATGTCATATTCATGTTCTTCCTTGATCTTTGAATAGACAATAACATTTTCTATAAATACTACCACAAACTGATCAAGATAGTCTCTAAAGACTCTATTCATTTGATCTATAAAGATAGCAAGTGAATTAGTAAGACCAAAAGGAATCACTATAAATTCATAGTGTCTATACCTTGTACGGAATTCCATCTTTGGTATATCCTCCTTCTTGACCCTTAATTGATTATATCCTGAATGAAGATCAATCTTGAAAAAGTATTGAGCTCTACTTAGTTGGTCAAATAAGTCATCAATGTAGGTAAGAGGATGTTTTTTCTTGACAGTGATATTGTTAAGTTCTTTATAATCAATTTAGAGTCTCATTGATCCATCTTTATTCTTAAATAGAATAGTTAAACTCCAAGGTGACGCACTAGGGATTATGAATCCCTTTTCAAGATTCTCTTGGAGTTTCTTCTTCAATACCTGAAACTCAATTGGGGCCATTCTATAAGGTTTCTTTGAGATAGTCATAGCACCTGATATGAGTTCTATTAAAAACTCAACCTCATGATTAAGTGGAAGACCTAGAAATTATTTCAAAAAGATATCATAAAACTCTCTTAAAATAGGTTTATTCTTAATTTTGAGTTTCTCCCCAGACATTTGAGATATATAACATTCATTTATAGGAATCAAGACCAATAATATGGAATAAATTTCCACTGGAAGGTCATATTCATCCTTGAATCAATAGATGATCATATATTGATCCAGAATGTGAAATGAAACTTCCCTTACTTGTAAATTAGTAGGATCTCCATATAGATAAATCCAATCCATGCCAAGAATCACATAAAATTCCACTATAGGAAGGGTCACAAGATTTTTACGAATCACATTCCCACAAACTTCAACCATAGAATAATTATAAACTTTTGATGTGACCATTATGCCATTAAGAGTTGTCACAGTTAAATCAATATCTAATTGTTGAGGTAATATGATGATAACCTTAGAAAATTATTCAAAAATAAAAGAGTGGGTGGATACATAATAAAATAAAACATTTTCTACTTTAGAGTGGATGGTAATTGTACCTTTCACCACTTCATTATCATACTCCACATCATTGATAGTGATTTCCTATGACTTGCCTTTATCTTTGGCCTTAAGAGTTTGCTGATTGGTTTCATCCTAGCCGAAGTGTTTGCTCCAGCCACCCAAATTGAAATTCCCTTTCTTACTACTAGTTTAGCGTAAGTACGGGGTCGATCCATAGGGAGAGTTCAGGTGTTGGGATATTTGATTAGTGATTAATTAAGTGAAGGTGTCAAATTTTAAAAACAATGTTTTTTGTTTGTGGTATTTGTTTTCAAAAGTTCTAGTAATTAAACTATTCAAATTCAAAGGTAATTAATCTTAAGAATAGAAAAACACTTAAACTGATTTTTGATGTTATATGATAAAAATGTGGCAGGGTTGTGGATTCTTGTGTAGGTAGTCAAGAATTAATTTTCCTATTGTGTTGTGTTGTTCATAACAACTCACATTTCTGGGTTTCAAATGTGTCAGAACCCCTTTAGCCTGGTGAGTTCCTATTAAATCAATAGAGACCAATTTCGTGGTTTGGAATTTGATTCATATTAATTCTTATTAAATACTGACCCTTCCAAGATGATAAGTGCACCCAATGATTATGAATTTACTTGTTTTAATTCCCCTGAGGATCCCTAGAAACTCCGTTCTTGGTCTGATATTGGGTTTTCAGTGAGATTTAGCAAAAAGTATTAAGGGAATTATGTGAGAAATATGAACAACTTGAACATAATAAAATTTATCGATTAATGAACCCGCATTCATCCATAGCCCGAACCCTTGGAGAATTTAGCTACACATGGAGTAAATAATGACAAAAAAACTTGTAATACCTGAAGTTTTCATTACAGTGGAAATGAAAAAGAGAAAACTGATGATTATAAGAGAAAAACTCCAAAATTTTTCCTAGAATGAGTTCCAAGCTCTTCCTCACCCAGGAATTGTGTCCTCCTGATCATCTTCTAGCTCCCAAGTGTCCTCCTCCCTATTATTGGTCATCCCACACATGACCTAGGGTGGTTAGGGGTCGAAATCCTAAGTCATAGGTTGGGTAGTAGGGTAGATAAGTGTAAGTGGTAGGTTGTTGAAAACCACATGGTTATGGTGCACAATTATATAAACTATGTGCCAACCATGCGCATGGTTATATCCACCAGAATAAGAGAGCACGGGTACCTTCACTGGTCGGCCCTGTTTGAAAAACCATGCGGAGACCATATGGAGGGTCCATGTCTCAAAAATACACACCCTGCATAGTTTCTTGGGTAGTCCGTGCAGTTTTTAAAAACATATAGAGACCATGAGGGGTGCCTCTACCTTGAAAAATCAGTGACATTCTGGCCTTCTGGTCATAATTCTTGGCTTGGGTGACTCTGTAGTAGAATATGTCCTAGAAAAAGGGTCAAAAAGCCTCAGATTTCCATCAGAATAACCCAATAATGCAATGTATTAAATTTTATTTCCTTGGTGACTAAAATATCTATCAATGCATATTTAAATTTTAAAAAACATGAAAATAAATTCACACAACCACTTTTAAGATACTAAAATAAGTAGAAATTCCTTATGCACAACAGTACATCAAAACTCCCCCACACTTGGTTGATTGTTTTTCCTCAAACAAATTCCTAGACACTCATTTTAGAGGAATTACCAGAGCAATAGGTAGAAGTGTCACAGATCATATCGATCAAATTAAAATGGATTTTTAATTAATTTTCATTAAAAATTGCTACATTCATACTTCATGGTTCCCCAAATTTGTGAAACTAGCTAATGAGGTAAGATTAATCCAAAACATCCAACCATTCATTCATAAATCAATGTTGCTTAAAATTGAATTTTCCCTTCTTCATTCAAAGAAATTTCTAACCTCCATTTCTATCTCATCATACACGTAGATTGGTTAAGCTAAAGTTTCATCATCGCCAATTGGCGGGATACCACTTTTATAGGTCACACACCCTCATTGACGTGCATCTTTTGGAACATGATGAAGGGTCATCAAAAATATTGGGCATGAATTTGTATATCTCAAATATTTTTCATTTGGATGAGATAATAGCATTAAATTTGGCCCAATTTTTCCTGTCAACACATGATTAAAATTTTGAGAAAGTCAAGAGTTTATGAAATTAAGATAGTGTGATAACCACTAGTTCAAAAATAACAATTCCCATGTCTCACCTCTCTTTATGCACAAATTGACTTCCATTTTAAGGGGTTACTTAATTTAAATTACTCCATCACAAAATTTATTTTTAAACAAAATATTTTATAAATGATTGACTAAATGTTCCTTATCAAGTGTTACAATGTTCATTCATATCATGAACAAGGTTTTTCAATCTAGACATATGAGTAATTTTTAGAAATAATTCCCCAAAATCCATTTTTATCCAATTGATATAAGCTTGTGGCGCCTATAACATTCCTTTATAAAACTCCTAAAAAACATGTCATACTAGGTAATTGTTCAATTAGTCAATCAAACAGGGTTCCATATGAGGGCACCCTCCCCCACACTTAAAATCGGCCACAATCCCCTGTGAAGTTAGTAAGGTAGAGAAGGGTGGGAAAGGTAAGCAAGTAAGGAGAGGGAGAGAAATAAATGAAAGTAAAGATTGTGAACTGAAAAAATCCCCTGAAAATAGGGTAATGAGATGGAATCAATTGGTGTATGAGATCCCACCAAGCGGAAGAGCGTATTTAATCTGGAAAGAGTGATCCACCTACTAAATAAGAAAACTAGAAAAGTGAAGCAGGAAAACCAAATCAGTGGTAGGGAGAACTAAAAGGAAGCACACAATCACATTATGAAAATGAATCACAATAGTGGAAAACATATGTTAACAAAGGAAAAAAATAAAGGAGGAAAAAATAATAGCAACAAAGCATCATCAGTTCCATCCCATGGAGGGATTAGAGGGATCGAAAAACTATGCATGGATGGATTCATCCCAGGTGGGGTCGGCAGTAGGCAGAGTTGTGGCCAAGACTTCAGTGGGAGTAGAGGTGGTGGGGGAACTACCAGTTGATGAGGAGACCCAAGTAATATCATGCTGGAATGGTTTATTTATATACATGTAATCAGAGGTAGGATGGTTGGTAAGGGTCTCGTAGAGATTGGGAGGTTGAAGATTGGCCAGGTTGAGCCCTTCCACCTCTAGCCTAGTTTTCTCTAAATGCCATTGGAACATCTGATACTGGTCATGTTTCCACTTCCATAATAGGTATGGTTCAGCATATGGGGTTCATTATAGGTTGGGGTATGAGGGATAGGGTGGGAAATGGGGTGGGATCATATAAGCGAGGGAGGTGGTGGGAGAAATGGTTCATCTTGGGGAGAGTAGTGGTGGGAGGTAGCTGGTGAAACAGGAGGTGCATCTTTCTCAGTGGCCTCATGTTGGGGTTCATCTCGGGTGACCATGGGATGGTCAAAAAACTAATAACTCGTTCTATCATACTCGAGCATATGCATACGTCAGATGAAGTTAATGTCAAAGAAAGGGGCCAGTGGAAACTCAATAAATTTTGTCTCATCAAATTCAATATCCAATCTATCCATCAAGAGGGTGATAAATAGGATCGAAAATATATCACCTTTTGGTTTAGAAAACATAGTATTCATGTATTTTGAAAAGAGGAATGAAAGTTTAAACTCGAAACTGGTGATCATAGAGTGTAGGATGAACAAATATCGATTACTAACATTACCCTCACTCTCTGACCGAGCTGTGAAGCTTATGGTAACAATACGATGAAAAATTAGATGAATGGGATTAAGTGGTTGGGATTCCTTAACTACTTTGGGGAACATATGAATCTCTAGGTTGGGAAATGGTGTCCTAGAAGGCTCGGGCATCTGTGGGGTCCCATTCAAGGGGCGCCTCAGCATAGGCAATAGTTTTCACATATTCACAATCATAAATTCCAATGAAAGTGGTGAACTCACTAAGGAAAAAACTGAATCATTTATTCATCAGGAGTAATGTGACATCACCTTCATCCTCACTCAAATAGACTTTCACATCTTCCTTGTACCAATCACAGAACTGGAAGGCTGCTGTGAAATCCAAAACCAACTACTTGAATGTGGGTTGGTGAATAACAAGGGCTCTGTTAAGGTTTCCTCAGGCTATAAATTGTTTTCGTTCTTCCAAAATTCTTAAAGCCACAAGTTTTTTTAGTGAAAATTGGTGAGGGGTATTGATCTCCCTAGTTACCAACATCTTATATCTCAAAATATCTTCCTTTATACTAAATTTCAAGTGGGGACCAAGGGAGGGGGAAAATTGGAAGTGTGATCTCGATTTGAGGTGGAAATTATGGGTTTCGGTTTTATAACCTATAGGCAGTGGAGTGAACACAACAAAATTGCACAATTTAAAATAATAAGAGACAGAAAATTGAATAAATATTATGTAAAACCTCAAGAATCTATGTAAATTCACAAATCTAGAAAATGAAGTTCCAAAATTGGGTATTTTTGGAAAAAATATTTATTGTGCAAGTGTATGACAATAAATTAGTGAAAAAATAAGTGGAAGGGATAAGAAATTGAAGCCAAAGGGAGAATAAAAGAAAAGAAAAGAAAATGGTGGGAAAAGGAAGGGGTTGGCAGAACCCTAGGGAGAAAATAGAGGGAAGAGAAGAAGAGAAGAAGAAAAGGATAATAAAAAAGGTTAGAAGTATTACCTTGGTAAAGTATCTAGTGGAATGGAGAAGAAAATCTGGAAGAAGAAGAAGAAGATAAGGAGGATTCCATGGTGCATGGGGAGGACTAGGCAACGCACGATTAGGGTAGGGGAGAGATTCTTGGGTTTTTAAGAAATATTGGGGGTTTAAGTGGATGTATGGTTTTAGTGCATGGTTTTACAAATTGTGCGCCAACCATGCAGTTGGCCACTATTTGATAACTTTTTAAATAAATTCCTCTTTTTGAATTCAAAAAACCCCTTTAAAATTACAGACTCTTGTTCCCCCATGAAGTGTAGAATATGAAGTGATATTTTCCATAAGATATTTTTGCCTTTCGTAATAAAAATTCAATAATATATCTGTCTCATTATAAGGATTATATACTAAAACAAAAAATCAATGAAAACCACACTAACATGGATCCCTAATCACATCAAAAAAAGTAATTATTTTAATAAAAGTTTTTAAAATATCGGGTTATCTCCTAGTCAGTGCTACATTTAAAGTCTCAAGATTGAAAAACCTGGACCTCTTGCTACCCAAATTGCATGGTGGAGACCGTACCCACCATGTATTATATTTGAAGATATGGTTTGAGTCGCTTTCCATTTACTTTAAATGTTTTAACATCTTCTCTAGTAACTTCCACCGCAACATGGTGGAAGACTTTGATTACTTTAAAGGGTCCCAACCAACATGACTTCAGAATTCTAGGAAACAATTTCAATCGAGAGTTAAACAAAAATACCTCATCACCAGGATAGAAGGATTTTCAGGATATCATGTGGTTATAAACCATCGTTTTCTTTTCTTTTTATAGTTTAGCATTCTCATAATCCTCCCACCAGATTTCATTGATCTCTATAAATTGAAATCTTTATTTCTCTTCTACGGCCTTTATATCATAGTTCAAGTCCTTCACAACCCAATAGTCCTTATTCTAAAGTTCCATCAGTAAATGACATGGTTTTCCTTATATTATATGGAATGGATATATACCTAGTGGTGTTTTGAAGGTGGTCATATATGACCATAAGTAATCATCAAGCTTCTTATACCAATCATTCCTTGAGGCTCACACATTTTTCTCTAGGATTTGTTTTAGTTCTCTGTTTGAGACCTCCACTTGGACACTAGACTGGGGATGGTAGGGTTTTCCTATGCTATATGTCACTCTATATTTTATGAGAACATTCTGAATCAATGTATTTTCAAAATGAGTCCCTCTTTCACTAATTAGGACTCGTGGAACACCGAATCTGTTGAAAATATTATTCTTCAAGAAAGAAACGAAGACATTCATTGTGTTATGGACCATGGAAGAAACTTCCACCCATTTGGATACCTAATCCACACAAACTATAATATATGAGTTCCTATATGATGGTGTAAATGAACTCATGAAATCAATACCCCACAAATCTAGTCATCGACCTCAAGGATGGGGTGCTGAGTCATTTCGGATCGGCGCCCCATGTTACCTATTTTCTGGCACCTATCACAGCATGATACAAAATATTAGGAATCCTTTTGAATGGTGGGCTAGAAAAAAAACCAGATTTTAGAACCTTTTATATTGTTCGGTCAGGCCCAAGATTCCCACAAGCTAAGGAATAATGAAAAAACTCAAGAATTGTTGAAATTTATTCTTTCGGGACACATCGACGAATCACCCCATATTCGCATGAGTGGAAGATCAACGGTTCCTCCCATAAATATCTTTTTAATTCAGACTAAAATCATTTATTTTGATGGAAATAATGAATAGTATGAACCACTCCTATAAACAAGTAGTTGTCAATGTTGTCAAACCTTGGGTGAGGTGTAACTCTGACTGAGAAATTATTTTTGTACGGGAAATCTTCCTTGATTTCTCTATCATCCTCTCTTTCCAAATGATTCAATTTCAAGAACGAGAGATTATGATCGACTATGTTCTCAATTCCTTTATTATCAATGATTTCTAAGTCAAATTCTTGGAGTATAAGTACCCAATGAATGAGTCACAGATTTTCTTCATTCTTATTCAAAAAATATTTAAGTATCACATGATCGGTATAAACCACTACTTTGGATATTACTAAATATGATCAGAATCTATTGAATGAAAATACCACCGCCAACATCTCCTTCTCGGTAGTGGTGTAGTTAATTTGAGCTTCATTAAATTATTTTCTTGTATAATAAATTCATTTGAAGATACGATTCATCCATTGTCTGAGTACTACCCCCACTTCATAATCACTTGTGTCACACATAATCTCAATTTTTCCTCCTAATTTGGGGAAATCATGATAAGATACTCTACCAATGTTTTATTTAGAAGCTAGAAGGCTGCAGTAAATGTTTCATCAAATTCGAAGATAGCATCCTTCAAAAAGAGATTTATCAATGGGTGAGCAATTTTTGATAAGTCATGAATGAATCTTCGATAAAAACTTGCATGTCCCATAAAATTTTGGATGGCTGGGATAGATGTTGGAATGGGTAGCTATGAAATTACTTCAATCTTGACTGAGTCAACTTCAATTCCTTTCATGGAAATCTATTAGCCTAAGACGATGCCATTTGTACCATAAAGTGGAACTTATCCTAGTTCAAAACCATATTTGTGTGCTCACAACGTTCAAGGACTAATTCCAAATTTTTCAAACATGTGTTGAATTATTTTTCATACACTGATAAATCATCCATGAAGACTTCTAAAATTTTCTCCACCATGTCATGGAATATTTCCAACATGAATCATTATAAGGTGGCTAGATCACTGCACATGCCAAAAGACATCCTTCGATAAAAAATGATTCATAAGGGCATGTGAAAGTGCTCTTTTTTTAGTCTTCAATTGTAATAGAGATTTGGTTATATCCAAAATAACCATCTAAAAAGCAATAGAACTCGTACCCCACTAATCACTCCAATATATGGTCCATAAAGAGAAGTGGGAAGTGATCCTTCATTGTATAATCATTGAGAGTTTGGTAGTCTACACAAACTCTTCATCCCATAACTGTTCTTATTGGTATGATTTTATTATTATCATTGGAAATAATAGTTATTCCCCACTTTTTTGGAACCACTTACAAAGGACTCATCCACGGACTGTCAGAAATTGGGTAGATGATTATGGAATCCAATAACTTTATCACTAACTTCTTTGTTACCTCCTTCATAAGAGGATTTAATTGTCATTGTGGTTTCTGAGAGGGATTTTATCCTTCCTCAAGCAACACCTTATGTTTGAAAAGTTGGGATAATTCCCTTAAGATTAGTGACCGTCCAACCAATAGGTTGTTTTCTTCTCCTTAGAACGTGTAAGAGTGTATCCTCTTGTTCTTTTGAGAGTGATTCATTGAGGATTACTGGAAGATTGTTCTCATCCCCCAAGTACCCATATTTTAAATAAGACAGGAGAGGTTTCAACTCGAGCTATAGGTATTTAAGAACTAAAGGCACAATCAGTTTGACTTTGGCCTGCTCTAGCATATCCAGAATCACTACTCGCTACCAATAATGACCACCCTGGCCTACAATAAATTTTTGCTCCTCTGGTTCTTCTTCAGTTTGGATATCTATGAAAACTAGTTTATTAGTGATATAGCAACATCTCATGTAACTTTCCATATGTCCCAAGTGATCATCCACTATCATCAGTGCATAGATTTCCTCATGTTCTACCATTGATTCTTTCTTAACATCTTTGAGGACATTATAGAATACCTTTTCATCTCCTACTCTAAAGATCAATTCTCCTTGGTGAACATCTATCAAAACATTTCCCACATCTAGGAAGGTTCTTACCAAGATAAGAGGTGCTTCTTGTTCTTCCTCCACGTCGAGTATAATAAAATCAGCAGGAAGATTTAGCCTTACCACTTTAACTAGAACATCCTCAAGTATCCCTTTAGGATATTTAATAGATATACCTAGTAGTTGTAATTCCATTGGGGTGATTTTTAGATCATTCATCCCCAACTTATTAAAGACTGAAAAGGTAATCAAGTTGATACTAGCCCCTAAATCACAAAGTTCTATTCCAAATTCACACAATACAGTTGTGAAAGGGATTGTGAAACATCTGGGATCTTGGAGTTTTGGAGGAAGAGAATGTTGAACCACTGCTGAGCAGTCCTTGGTGAGTGGAATGGTTCCCAAATCCTCTATCTTTCTCTTGTTTGAGAGTATTTAATTTATGAACTTCATGTAGGTTGTAATTTGAGTTAATTCCTTTACAAAAGGAATGCTAATGTGAAGTTTCTGGAACACCTCCATGAATTTTCCAAACTGCTGATCCAACTTCATATACTACATTTGTTTGGGAAATGGAAAGGTGGGTTCATAAGGTTTTACCACCGCTTTTCATTTACCACGTGGGGATACCTTTTCTTTCGATAATCCCTATGATGAGGGATTATCCTCAACTTCAGCTTCTCTATCTGAAAAGGGTGTAGGTTGAACTAGATTTTTATCTTCACGTTGATTTGTAGTTATGTTCTGGGGGAGCTCCTTCTCACTCTATAAAGTGATAGTATTAGCCTCCTCCCATGGATTATTTTTAGTATTACCTAATAATGCACCATGTTTCCTTAAAGAGAGTTGATTGGAAAGCTATCCAATCTGATTTTCAAGGCTTCTAATAGAGGCCTCCTAATTCTGAAATCTTGTCTTAGAGGTTGTGCATGCCTCTTTTCTAAGTTCCCCGCTCAGAATTCCATTGAAAGCTATTTTCCAACATATCTTCTAACAATTCAAAGAGTTCCTCTAGATATCTTCTCATAATCATACCTTTATCCACTACATCTATCATGGATTTGGTGTTCGTGGTAAGACCTCTATAAAAATTTTGGACTTGCATCCACAATGGAAGACCATGATGAGGGATTTTTCTCAACATTTCCTTGAAGCACTCCCAAGACTCATATAGTGACTCTGATTCATGCTTCTGGAAGTTATTAATTTCATTCCATAATGTGATCATCTTGGAGGGAGGAAAATACTTGGAAAAAATGCTTAGTCCAATGCTTCCCAGATGAGGATGGAATGTTGAGGAAATCCTTCAATCCAATCCTTTGCTTTATCCCTTAGTAAGAAGGGAAACAAGTGAAGATGAATGGAATCCTCGGACACTCTTTGGTAATGAAATGTATCACAAATTTTCCGAAATTTGAATAGATGGGCATTGGGGTCTTCACTTATTAAACCTCCAAACTAAACTATATTTTGGATGAGATTCATGATGGAGGGATGGATCTCAGAATGTTTGGCTTGCACTGGTGGTCTGATAATACTAGAATCTACTTCATGGATAAAAGGCATCCCATACTTCATAAGATTACTACATAGAGGTAATTGTTCTTAAGGAAATGGGGGTATAAACTACTGCTCCTGTGAGAAATATAGATGCTGATTCGAAGGTAAGTATAGTTGTGGATATTTTGGAATGTATTTTCACATTTGAGGTTATCCAAACCCCGACATAAATTAAACTGGTGGTCATTTCTGGTTCCTTGAAACATACTTCATAAAATTGGCTGGTTGATTATAGTTTTTCTCATCCTCAGTAGCCAATTGTTGGTTCCCATCAAGTATAAAAGGCTGCCCAACTCTTTGGACAGCTTCTGGTTCTTCTTCTTCCAAATTCTCCATGGGGGCGTTTTGGTTGTGCTCTCCCATAAGTGACTAAGGTCGCCTGGACAAAGTTCATTTGATTTCCAGATTAAGTAGAAGTATTTTTGATGACTTGTCACTCTTGGAACATGTGACTCGGCCACTGATATACATATTTTCATTCACAATTCCAAACAAAACACCATGTCTAAATGGGAAAAACCAAAAATAATTAAAATAGAAATGAGGTCAATAACATAATTTTCAGAATTTTTTATTTTTATTTTAACTTAGTTAATACAAATAAATTTCACAAAATTACATTAACTTAACTCCCCAGAAATGGTGCCACAATTTGGTGTTTTCCTAGTCGAAGTGTTTTCTCTAACAACCTAAATTTAAATTCCCTTTCTTACTACTAGTATAGCGTAAGTATGGGGTCGATCGATAGGGAGAGTTACGGTGTCGACCTACATGATTTGTGATTAATTAAGTGAAGGAACCGAATTTTAAAAACAATGTTTGTTGTTTGTGGTAATTGTTTTTCCAAAGGTATTGTAATTAAACTCTTCAAATTTAAAGCTAATTAATCTTAAGAATAGAAAAACACTTAAACTGATTTTTGATGCTATATGATAAAAATGTGTCAGGGATATGAATTCTTGTGTAGGTCAAAATGAATCTTCTTGCCTTTGGTGTTGTTTTGTTTATAATAACTCACATTTCTGGGTTTCAAACATGTTGTAACCCCCTTGTCCTAGTGAGTTCCGATTAAATCAACAGAGACCAATTCCTTAGTCTGAATTTCATTCCAATTAATTCTTATTAAAGACTAGACCTTCCGAGACAATGAGTGAACCCAATGATCATAAATGTACTTGTTGTATTTCCACTGAGGATACCTGGAAACACCTTCCTTGGTCTGATGTAGGGTTTTCAGTGAGATTCAGTAAGAAGTATCAAGGGAATTATGTGAGAAATATGAACAACATGAACATAAGAAAATTGATCGATTAATGACCCACATTCATCCACAGCCCCAACACATGAAGAATTTAGCTACACATAGAGTAAATGATGACAAAAAACTTGTAATACCTAAAGTTTTCATTACAGTGGAAATAAAAAAGATAAAACCAACGATTATAAGAGAAAAACTCCAAAATTTTGCCTAGAATGAGTTCTAAGATCTTCCTATCCAAATAATTATGTCCTCATGATCATCCCCTACCTCCCTAGTGTCCTCCTCCCGATTATTGGTCATCCCCCACTTGTCCTAGGGTGGTTAGGGGTCCAAATTCTATGTCTTAGGTTGGGTAGAAGGGTATATAGGAGTAGGTAGTGGGCTATTAACAATTGCATTGTTATAGCGCACACTTAAATAAATTTTGTGAAAATCATGCGCACAGTTCTATCCACCAAAAGAAGAGTGCACTGGTACCTAGGCTGGTCTGCATAGTTTGACAAACCATGCAGAGACCATGCGAAGGGTCCTTGTCTAAAAAATGCACACCACACATGGTTTCCTGGGGATTCTATATATTTTTTTAAATAGTGTGGAGACTGTGTGGGGTGCCTCTACAATGAAAAATCAGGGAACGCCTGGCATTCAGGTTGGAATGCTCGGCCTGGGTGACTTCGTAGTAGCATACGTCATGGAAAAAGGGTTCAAAAGCCTATGATTTCCATTCGAATCACCAAGTAATGCAATGTCTTAAATTTTGTTTCCTTGGTGACTAAAATACCTATCAATGCATATTTAAATTGTGAAAATCATGAAAATAAATTCACATAACCACTTTCAAGATACTAAAATAAGTGGAAATTCCATATGAAAAGTAGTGAATCACTGATGTCAACCATCATCAATAACCCTTGGGTTACGGAATTGATTGGCATAATTCCCCCATTTCATATCATTTGTATCATTGAAGTATAGGAGGTACAATCTGTGTATCATTTTCTTTATTCAGGTCGTTAGACATATTTTTCTCATCGCTTCAGCATTAAACTACCCAGTGAACTTCTTTTCCACACTTAAAACATATGTTAGTCCCTTTAAGACAATTTCCTCCATGTTTCTTTCCACACTTTTAGCATAAGGGAGAAAACATATTACTTTTGGTGTGGTTTTTATATTTTCCCTTGAATTCCATTTTTCTCTTCTTATCAAACCCATAGGACTAATGGGTTACTCCAATATCCATCTCAACCTTGAGAGAACATCGAATTATTTCCTCATATCTATTTAAATCCATTATGGGTAATTCCCTTTGGAGACATGATTTTAATCCACTAAAGAATCGATCAATTTTAGTCTCAGGATAGATAATAATTCTATAAGCATACCTTGAAAGTCTTATAAACTTTGTTTTATAGGTACCAATGGATTCATCATCCTTTTTCTTAAGCTCAAGAAACTACTTCTCCATATTTGTGTGAAGAATAAAATGAAATTACCTATTGAAAAATAAGTTCTTAAACTCATCCCATTCCATGGATTCAAATTCATCTCTTTGCCTCATATTCTTGATAAGGTTCCACCATTTATCAAATTTACCTTCCAAATGATAGATTGCTAAGATGAATTTATTTTGTTATGAACATTCCAAAACTGAAAATATATTTTTAGTGGTATTGATCCATTATTCAGCTGCTAATGGATCAGAAGACCTACTAAAAGAAGGTGAATGATGCCTCATGAAGGACTCAACAAAATTTTATTCCATACTTTGCTTGTTTGGACATCCTGCATGATTAATAGCTTGAGAAAGTTGTGTGATCATAGCTACAAGATTTTTCATTCCAACTCCCATAATATTTGGTAGCTTAAGAGGACAATATTTCATTTCCCATCACATTCAACATTAATGTGGTTATTCTAGGTTCCATCCATTAAATAAAACCAAGAAGAATAGTATGAGAAACACTAATCATAATGGGAAAACCATATAATCAAGAATAAAATTTATGTTTAGGATGTTGTAGCTTTTATCCTAGGTTATTCATAATCATTTCTAAAACATTAGGATTATAACCTATACTTCATCATATCCTTAGGGTTCTTCCTATGGTTTTCTCATCCTAGTTTCTAGAGGTTAACTATATATTTCCTCTGATACCAACTATAATGACCCATACTTTACATACATAGATGTTACTTCAAAATTGAATAATATTCATTACAAAATGTAACAAATCCATGATAGGACTATATAGGTATAGTGTCTTTAGAAACTGGGAGACATAAAAAACTAGTTTATAAGACATCTCCATTGTCTCCCACTTATTTCATCATAAATAGACTCCTTTTTGATATTCCTACTTAATACCCATCTTCATGAACTGTGTAAAAGAAACATATGAAAGGGTGTGCTCAAATTCTCATTATGGGTAAACAAGTGAGATATAAATCATATAATAATCATAATACATAAGAACATAACATTTTAAAATTTTATCCTGTATATGAAAGCTCACGATATCATGCCATGGGATAAATCATAAAAATTCATAAGAATCAATGAATGTAATCTCAAAAGTCATAACATAAGACATGAATTTTTATGGAATCCACATAATCATAGAAAATCATTTCATATTAGTCAATACTCATTTCCAAGACCATTGTAGTAGACAAAGTCCATTACGGAACTGAGTTCACTCCTCTTTCTATCCTTGTACTACTAAACCGAGATCATTTACCTTTCTATCCATGTCTATATCTCGAGATATAAATATTTACCCAATGAATTGGAAGTAGATATAGTTCCCACCCATCCCTTGATGAAATAATTCTTATGTGTGCCACAATAACATAAATCATCCATCATAACCCAAGGAATAAAATGGGTTTCTATAAACATCATTCCACCATAACATAATCTATGTAAAAAAATTGATTTCATAAATATAATTCCCTCATAAACAAAATAAAACCATAGGAACAATAAGTATATTATACTTGAAACCTAACCCTATTAAATAATTCCATCTGAGATGGAAAATAATTTTGATATAACACTTTAAATTAATTCTTTAGGAAAATATCTTTTCTTCTTCAAAAACATTTTCTATTCTCAAAATGATATGAAATTTTAAAATAAATGAATTTATATGAAAATAAACTTGAAATAATGTAAAGTAAGCTTCGTGGAAATAAGGATTTAAGAAAATGTAAAAAATTGTTCATGTTCTATAATTTAAAAAATATTATCATCGTACTTTTTCTGAAAAAAATAAAAAAGCACCTCATATCGAAAATGAAAAAATATTCATTTCATAACTTTTAATAAAAATTTACCAATGGGTAAAATTGGATCTAAACCATTCTAGAAGAATATAAAGAATATTTTGGAATACATAATTAGGAAACATTAACATGGATGATAAATATACCCCAGTAAATACTTACGTATAAACAATCTTGAATAATAATGAGATTGAGAAATTATCCCTTAACTTAGGTATGGTTTCCTTTATATGTATCCAAAACTTCTTTATAATGATTTAAATAATTTCATTGACGTATTTCAGAATCATAGTTATTTTTATAATATCATAAATAAACATATTATCATCTGTTTGTTAGAAACATTATTACTCATCCATCGGGTGTTAACTTCTTTATTTTCTTACGCATGTTTCGTTGGAAAAGTTCTTATTCCTCTTATTAGGTTAGAGTAATATCATTTATAGAATTATATTATAATAATATATATCATATTTATTTATTCTATTCATTTATGTAATCATGCTTTAATGAATATCATTTAGAATTAATCACAACGCTTCATGGAGATAGTAGGCCGTACGTACGCACGAGCAACAATATCATTATCATTATTATTGAAATATATTAAAGTGGATGGTGTATAATATTTAAGAATAAATATAATGTTATAATAAAAATATATATTTATTATTTCCATCATTATACCCATCCAATTAAGGTTGTGGTGAAAAACATATTACACCACGACGTGGAGATGATAAGTCATATGTATGCACGCGTGGTGATTTAATTTTTAGTAGGATAGATAACAGATAGAATATGTTTGTTTCATAACAATAATAACATCTTAGTATATAAGTGATATTGGAGTTATAACTTTATAATGAAACAACATATGAATAGTAAGTAGAATAAGAAATAAGTTTGAAAGAATTGGAAGATGAGATTACCTCTTCTTCGACACGCTCCCTATAAATCTTATATTAAAGCACTAGAGTTGGTCTTTGAAGAATAACAGAACCTCTATAATGTTACTGGGTAATTTTATAAGGGAAATGGGTAGGGTATGGATGATATTGAAGGCTAAAAGTTAAGTGAAGAGGTTAGGGAGGAGTTTGCCTTTTATAATTGATGTGAGGGGCACTTTTGGGATCTCCAAAAATATTAATTTATAATAAAATAAAACCCCATAAAAACCTCCAAAATGTCCCAATTTCTAATATAATATGAGATAGGGTTTTAATATCATAAAATAATAAATTTTAGACAAGTTTTTTTTTCAATTTAAACCTTATCCTTTTAATTAACACTTAGTTATTCTATTTAATTTTTAACTAGGGTAACAAATATTTCAATATTAAAAGGGTGAAATATTTACTTATTTAATTTAAATTAGATAATAAATAAATACCTTAGAAAATTTTATACCATATAACAATTATTATTAATTTTTTTAAAAATTATGATTTTAAAAAAAAATTAATAAACCCTTATTTTGATAAACAATCAATAGTATCAATTTTGAAACTATTCAATTCATTGATTTTTAAAAATATTAAGATAACAAGTTAACTTCGAAAAAACTATATTATAATATTAATAAGAGGTCAAGGTAATATATAAAATTCATTGGATATATTAATTATCCCAAATTATATTTATTTTAATATTTTTAATAATATTTATTTGATATTTTCCTTAATAAAATAACTACTATAATAGTTTTGTGTAATTATTTAATAAGCTTATTTGTTGAAAAAAAAATTAAAATTAAAATACTATTACATAGATAAATCCTCTATATTTCATAATAATACTTATAATAGAATATATTTTCTATAAAATCCTACATTAAAAATGCTATATTAATTAAAACATGAATGTGACAACTTTAACATCACTTTAAATAAAATATTATAAGTGTCATAATCTATTATATAAAGCTCAAAATGTTCAATAACCCAACCCTTGGATGTTTATTTTAGATATATACTCGACCAATAAGATTTGGTCAATTTTTTGGGTCTTTTAATGGTTATTATCATTTTATTGATTATTATTTTATTGATTTATCATCAATTAAATATTTTTTTCATCATTAAAGTATAAGTATTTAAAGTAATTATTTATGTCCTAAAAATTACAAATAAATTATCATGATAAATAAAAAGATTTTATTATTAAAATGAGTATTTATAATGTAATTTATCTTCTCTATAACCTTATATTAAAAATAATATAGTTATTAAAATTTGAGTAAGACATATTTAACTTTTCTTTAAATAAAATAAATTAAATGTCATAATCTCATTCAATTGGCTTCCAAAGGACACCATTTCGACCCAATGATGATTTAGTTCGAATCACACTAATCCAATGATATTATGAAAAGTTTTAGGATAATTTCATAATATTATTTTTACCCTTAATTACCCGATTTACCCTTTTACCGTATTAATAAAAATTATTGAAGTTACTATTCATAATGCCCGAAAATAAAAGTAATATATTTACAAAATTTATACTTATTACAAAAATGGAATCCATTTTTCAAAATTCAAAGTTCAAAACTTTCAGTAATTAATTTAAAATTAATTTCATTGTTGGAAAGAGAGAACGGGTTTTAAAAGTTAAAACATTGCAAAAGATTGAAATGTTTTTACATCTGAATTCAATATAAAATTAATACAAATGGAATAAATTATATTGAATAATAAAAATATTTTCTATTTATACTTTAAAACCATTCAATATTATAATTTAACCGTATAAATTATTTTTATGAAAAAAAAAATCAATAAAAATTTAGTGTATTTTTACTATTCATCAAAACTTGAAAGTTATCAGAGAAATATCAAAAATTCATCCAAAGTAAATTTTTATATCCTGATTAAAATAACATTTTTAATTTTTCATATAAAAATTATTAATTTGTCAAAATATTAATTCCAAAGGGGTTCTATATTAAAAGGTAGAAAAATTACCCTTCTTTAAAATATATGTTTTTATACATGAAATAGGGTTTATTTATACCCTATGACAAAAATATCTATTGGATGAATATAAAAAATATTTTATTAATTATATAACATATATATTTTGTTAATTTCATTTAGTAATATTAATTCTCTCAATTTATCAATACAAAAATACAAATATATAATTGATTTATATTTTTTTCATAAATAATTGATAGCCAATGAATTCGCCATAAATTTTCATAAGTTAGTTATATTTATTCCCGCTAACCAAAAAACTAGGTTAAAATGGACATTTTATACTAAGGGAATCTCATGGTTCATTTAAACTCACGATTGTGTGCAATTCAAGCTATTGAAGAATTAAAATTATTTAAAGAAAATATTTCATAAAAACATATGGGTGTTACATAGTAATATACCCATGTTCAATGCACCAGGATGAATCTTGAATTAATCTAGAGCATCATGAATTAACTACATGTGGAATGAATTTAATTCACACCACATGTTGACTAAGCCAAACTGGTGCACCATTTTCCAGACTACACACTATGAAACTAGCATACACACCATGTGGTCCATGTGCTTTTGTAGTGGAAAACACAGGGTGTTCCAAGCCATGTCCTGCATTTATTACACAAAACATGGACTAAAAAAACATGTAACATCAAGGTCACATGGAATGTAGTTGTTGTACACACCATGTACCTCATACATTTTTATGACCGAAAAACACAACCAGTCCCTAAGTGTGTGTCACAAACATGGGAAGAAGATATTACATGGTGTGTATCCTCAGTACACATTATGTAACATATTGTACCTCATGCAATTAGTTTAATAGAGAGAGAAAATTAATTTTATAATTAAACTTATTCAACATGTTTTAGTGTGTCATTTATTGACTGTAAATGACATGTGATAGGATTATAAATTATACATTAAATTAATTTCTATGTTAAATTTTGAACTGAAAAGTTATATATAGTCTTTACCATAGTGTAATTCGTGTGCATTAATGTCATTACATGCCGCATAATTTACACATGTATATGTATCATTTATTGGTAGTAAACTCCTTTTAATTATGTTCCAATCCATGTATGTTGGATTCCATGTGAGTACATATTACAAGGACCATGATAGGTAATTTTGTTGGGTACATGTCGTTACCTCCAAGTACACTTGTATACTTTATTAATTTTAAATAAAATTAATTAATTTAATTTGTTTAAAATTATGGATATTATAAATTTACAAGATGGTTTGTATATAATTATGTTAAACTAAATGAATATATTATTTAGATTTAATTATATTATTTTTTGCTGTTTTATTTTAATTAAATAATCAATTGTGGTGATTTCTAGCTAAATTGCAAATGTATATTTGTTGCATGTGTGTGGATGATCATGATATTAGACCAGAGTTGTGCATGTGATTGGTTTCTTTTTAATTTATTATTATTATATTAAATTGAAGGTATCTGTTCCCATGGTTTATTTTATATAAACTCATTAACTAATCCTCTAGTTCCCCTCACCTGAATGAGAGTAAAGATTATATAATTAATGTAGCTTCTAGGCAAGTGGAGGTGGTTTGGGTTTGAAGTCGAGGCGAAACCACTCCAGGATATACATATTATGAAAATTGTAATTATATATCACAAACCAAGTTGTGGTTCAAGGTTTTATTCCCTTAAGGTTTAGTATTTTTTTTATCATCCAATATATAAACTAACCAATAGAAAATATCATGACCATACTAGTTTTATTATTATTTTTCTTATTGAGTTGCGGGGTTAATTTCTGTATGGATGTTTTTTCAAAATCACATAAATAAATGAATTAATAAGAATTCAAGATTAAATTAAAAGAAAATCATATTATTTGTAAGATTTATCTTAACATGGTTAT
Source organism: Viscum album (assembly GCA_963277665.1). Classification (NCBI taxonomy): domain Eukaryota; kingdom Viridiplantae; phylum Streptophyta; class Magnoliopsida; order Santalales; family Viscaceae; genus Viscum; species Viscum album. The sequence continues at coordinate 599,093,801 of OY728155.1, read as the reverse complement.
TCACTTAGGTAAAATTCACTTAATATTAACTGTAGGGTCCTGAAATTTCCATCAAGGGAAGAAAATACCCCCACAGTCACTTTGTAGAAGGAAGAAAGTACTTCTACAAGTATAGTAAGGTAAATGGACTCAAATTGAGTTGCAAATATCATAATAAACTTGAAGGAATTCAAGTTTTCCATGAATTTTAAGTGGCCCGCATACCATCACTGAGAAAGGTTCACAGACCGCCTGGATGGACAACCACCAGGTATGTGGAATGATCTGCGAGGCACTAGCCCATGAAGCGATGTCCAGCGAACCCAAGAGGACCACGAACTTCATTTCCAAAGGACTCATGCATGTGAAGGTCATCTATGTACCATCCTGCGAACTCATTAGTTCACAAACAAAGCAAACGGGTAGGGTTTCACAAACCATGATCGCAAATTGTAGCCTTTTTAAACCCCGGTTGATCAAGTCTTCTATAGTTCAGGATATCTCCTCACGGTCCTCCGCAAATGGTGTTGCATTCTCATAGATACAGTTTCCTTGATGATCTATAAAAAGGAGCACATAATGAATTGAGAAGGTGCAAAGAAGACAGGAAGGATGGAAAAATCTTGAATGGGAATCAGAGGTTGGAATAAAGAACTTCGAGAATATTTTAGCTTCAGTCTTGATTCATCGAAGAAGCATGAATTGTGAACCAATCTCTCTACAGGTATAGCTGGTTGTGAACCATAAAATAGGATAAACTAATAATAAAAAGAAAACTAAGAATATAAATGGTGGAACCACGAACAAAACACTTCTCATGGATGAACTTCCTGCGAATGATAATCCCCCAAACCCTCCTTAAATATGGTGCTCCACGTAGAGTACCGCTATGCGGACTGAACCCAGAGCCATGTACTACATCAGTATGCAGATGGAACCTAAAGAATCATGATGGGATTTGTACCACAATGGTACGCAGTATTCTATACCCATGATCGCATACCGCATCGGTCCGTGGACAACCCCTCTACCCGCATACCACTACAATATGCAGAGCCTCCCTTATTCCAGATAAGAAATCAGTACATGGAATGGGGTGTTTTGGGTATTATTTCCTCAGGTTCCAACCTCACCCCTCTACTACCGTCCAGTCCTCCATAATCCCTCTGTGAACCAGTCCTCCAGCATTAGGCCAAATCCTCCTCCAAATCCACTGAATCTCTATGATCAGACCATCGGGTGCATCAGTTCACCCCTTTGAGTCTACATATCCATTGTAAGCAAATTCATGATGGCTCTCCCCACAACGGTTCAGGATTTGGGAATGTTTGTGGGTTTAAATTCCCATGGTAACTCAGATTCCAACCTTGGGATGCCAACGTGAACCTCCCTATTCTAGGGATTATGGGTGATCACTTGCTTTCCATTTAATGAGGAATAGTGATCAGTTGAAGGAGTTATGTTTTCTTCTCCTTTGATGATGATGAAAATCCTCCCCTTTCCCAGAACGTATTCTGGGGCCCTCCCATTAAGGTAAGTCCCCAATATTCTAAGGCCAATCCACATGAACTTTAACATCATTTCACATGGAAAGGTTCATCGCTCTGCACCCTCTCCCATGGTCACCCCGACCTCTTCTGTCGTAGGCTCTCCCTCTCCTACCAGCAGGAGAGGAAGCATGTGGTTGATTGGGTATCTCGCATCCTCTTGTTTCTCACAATGAGCATGAATCACATGGGCTTAGAGGTTTCTGATGATCACAACATCTAGCACATTCTGAACTATGAGAACTCTGATTCCTAATCAACCCAGGATACATAGGATGCCTACCTGAAGTCCCAAGCTCAAAAGGGTTCCCATTCAAAAGGGTCCACCCAACCATGCCCCCTCAAATGTGAAGCTTCCATGCATAAGCCCCAGCACATCCAAACTTTGTGGGTTCTGATTCTTCTCCTGAGGATATATAGGAAACCCATTTTATGCATCTGATCCCAACATCAAGTCACCTTCTGTCTCCCATGGATGACGATAAACTCCAGAGCACCTTATTGCATGTCTCAAGTCAGTAGTACCTCTGTAGCATCAAATATATGTCTGGATATGACGATCCTACAAACCAAGAGTAACCCATGGACACACTCTTTGGTAATGAAACAAGGATTCACAAACATATTAACATGACTTAAATTTATAAGGGAGTCTCAGAACAGGCAATAATCCTCCCCTTGAAGGGTGTGGTGAGCCTAACTTCCCATACTCTTAACCAATGGAGTCCTTAAGTGTCATTGGTTGAATCATCAATCAATGAGCACCTGAATTTGGAAAGTAGGCCCATGAATCATGGATACTAGGGTCATTGGGTGTTTCTGGCTCCATGAATAAACCCGTTGGAGACCATCCGAGGAAGTTATATTCGAGGAGGACAGATTGCACAAGTGCTTGACCCCGTGCAATCTCCTGTTAAGACCATTTTATTGTGGAACCTCTTTTGCAATGATAAAGGGTTGAATTGCCCAGTCTCTGTGGGGTTAATCCACAACTCCTTTAAAGTATAATGACACAGAATGGGTCAAAACAAAAGAAATGGTGAATTCGATAGGAAACTATACCATTAAAAGGGATGGGTGTTGATCCACGTCGGACCATTTCACCATCACCCGAAATGCACCACCTCAGAGGTGGAACAAAAATGGTAAACCTGACGTGAATCCTTAACCAAGGTGACAGTTCTATGCCAATGATAATAGACACAAAAGGATACTACACGTTGGATTATTTTGTTCACCCATGTGTGTGTGAAACGCGCCCCCTCGGAGGCAAAACAAAAATGGTGAACCCAATGTGAATCCTTAACCAAGGTGGTGGTCTTACCCCAATCAAGCCCCTTCACCCCACAACAAAAAAATGGAGAGGGGAAGGGGATGAGTTGAAATTTTCGATATGTACGTGTTTAAAATAATGCTACTTTGACGAGGTTTTGTGCTCTTTATGTCATATATGTATGTCGTAGGTTCTCGCAGAGAAACCTTCGACCCAAATGATATCCCAACTACCAATGCAGACATGTGCATCAGTGATCCCGCAGGTGGCAGGGGGCCCCAAGGAAAAGTAGGACCCCCTCGCCTACCCAGCATCTTCAACACTAGGTATCCAACACACTGATCAGGGAATACCACTGAAATGGTACTCTCCCCACGCTGGAGGTCGTGGAAAAATCCTCCTATCTACAAAGGTCTACCAGCTGCCTCTTCAGTCATGGCCAACACCCTATCCCAAGGTGGCCCTGGTGGTCATCTCAAACCGCTTCGGGATCCTATCCCCAGAGCATAAAAATGAGTACCTCACTTATCTTAGGGATACAGATGAAGTCAATGTTGACAACTTCATCTCAAATTCACAAGGGTCCTACTCATGGGCCCCCACCAGAGAGTTTCACCACCGACACCGGATGACCAGAACTCCTCCCGTTGAAGAGGACCTTATGTTGAAGGAACCTACTAAAGTCCAGGAGACCTGGGGCCCTTGGGCTACCCACCAAGGGTGGAAAATATATAATTATGAAGACTCTATCACCATAGATCCTAAGGAGAAAATCCATCATATTAATGTGGTGTAATTCAATGGGAATACATACGAGTCTACCCCCTCCACTCAAGCCCACCACAGTAATAGGGTGGCACAATACAAGAACATACACGTTCCTGCTAGTTATCACTGGTCCCGCCATGCAGACAGAGCGGAAAACTACAAGAAGATGAAAATATCTTCCGATGCACAACAATCCCGCCATCGAAATAGGGTGGCAACTAGCAACATGCAGACACAAATACCTATTGACACATATCAAGGCCTCCATCCAAAAAGGGTGGAAAGAAAATATAAGTAGAGTCAAATTCCTATGCATGCATACAAGCCCATGAGACAAATACAGTGACAAACGAGCAGATGAAAATCCCCGCTCATGAATATGAAGACCACTATTCAAATACAGTGGAAACTAAAGAAGACAATTGGTGGCAGACCCGCTCCTCTGCCTCAGTACAAGAGAACTGCCAGTATCTGCTGGTAAATCATAGAGGACCGGAGCAGGCACAAACTCTTTATCCGATATCAGAATGGGACTTCATACCAATTCCAACCAAATATGTATCTCAACACATCTTGGAAATGATGAAAGATCTGATGTCGATCCCAGAACATATCATCCAAACATGGCAAGACATTATTGCATTGGCAGCAAAGGCAATAAATCGGGCCCATGAACCAATTTCCGAAAAACTAAATGACTCACTTGCAAAATGAGTTAGTCACTCCGAAGTAGTTATGCATCCCTGCTCCAGTCTAGGAGGGTCAATGTCAATATCTCGCGATACACTGACAACCGGATTGGGAAAAAATATTTTTTCCAACTAGGGGATGTCGGTACAATGTAGTTTCCACTTCTGGGCAGGCATATATTCCTTCCAAAACACAAGATATTTGTCGGTGTATCCCAATGACATCATAGGACCCAACAAGATAGGGACCCATATATTAAGGCCATTACCAACAACAAGTGTCCCCAGTTTCCTACAAGAGAGATCTCAAAAATGAAATGCACCAAATGAAATCAGAAAATGAAGAGCACGTACATGATCCTGCTCTGCTGGAAGCTGGGGTTCTTGAGGCCCTCAAATATCTATCGATAAAGTCTCAAGACCCTATTAGTCTGTTACCAAATTATGTAAGTGGCAGTAGCAGTTGTGAAGTCCCTCCCCGCAATGTCGCTACTAGTAGCTCTGAAGGTCCTCCATAGAGCACCCACGAAGGCTCACTCTGTGGGACAGAAATGATCGATCACGTGAACCTATCTCCTGATGCACTTCGGGGTATCCCTCCCCTTAACCTGAAGATCAGATAGCAAGAAGGTCCTCCCCTTGCTGTTTTTTCCCTGATGGTCCTCTCTAGGGTATACAATATAGATATTATTATCCCTGTAGTCGTACACCAAGTCATGATGGTAGTCCTCTCCATGGTGAAAGTAATTTTTAAGGCCCTCCCTACAATAGAAGTTGTTGTGAAGGTCTTCCCCATAGTAACATCAAGCAACAAGAAGGTCCTTCCCTCATTGCAGTATATCCTAAAGGCCTTCCCTAGGATGTGCACTGTAGAAATTCACCCTGCAACCAGGTATCAAGTCATGATGGTAGTCCTCTCCATGATGATGGTCATTGTGAAGGCCCTCCCCACAATGGAAGTTGTTGTGAAGTTCCTCCCCACAGTGACATCAAGCAGCAATAAGGTCATCCCCTCGTTGTATCCTACCCTGAAGGTCCTCCCCAGGGTATATGCCAAAAAAAATTCCTATAGTCAGGCATCAAGTTGCAATAGTAGCCCTCACCATTGCAGCACCAATGGTGAAGGTACTCTCCATAACCAAAATTCATACTGGCAAGAAGGTCCTCCCCTTTCTGGAACAAATATGATAAATCCCTCCTATGCTGAGGCACTAGGAAGGATGGATTCATACATATCGGGCAGTCTATCCCTAACGAGTGATATTCTTTCTCAACCAGAGTATAGTCCAGGGCTATGCTCATCTTCTTATCCACCCTCACGTCATTCACATATCAATAAGGCTCCCACGAAGCAGTCGAGCTAGGCATGTCAAGTAGAGGATCCTCTGGAAGAAAAATAGTAGGATATGTTACTTGTGAGAAGACAACTAGATAAGGATAATATAACAATGATGTATTGACCTACAACCACTTATTACTTTGACATACCAGGAGGGTTGTCTGGGGAATGCACTCATGACATTCTCCTCAATATATGGACGAATCTTCATCAACTGAAAGAAATATTCCTACCCTATGAAGAGTATGCAGACCATGTCAACACGTTAGGAGAGATTTGTTATCAAATCAACTTGGAATCCCTCTTGTACGCATGGCATCCACAATAAAAAAGGTGAAAGAAAAACCTTGAACTGGATTGCCTCCATGCACTGCATAAGTTGCATCGCCTCATTGGCAATGCTCCGGATAGAGTTCACATTCAAGGATGGGGAGAACATGGAACTCTACACTTCACCCCTTGTCTTGTCCAGTAAATCCCATTGGAAATGAAATCCTGCAATTCCATCACCCAAAGGCAGCAATAAAGTGAAACCCCTACCTAGAAATGATGGGATGCTCAGCAAAAACCGGCCCAGAGTACGTCTCAAAAGTGTTAGGACCAAAGAGATCAATCCATAGAAAATCTTATGAGTCAAGAAACCAAGAACATTCAGCATGCTTCCTGTCAAAGGGAATCCAACTAGAAAGAAGTGCTCATGTCATCAAAAGACCATAGACTCCATGTAGGACCAATTCCATACTCATATCACACACGCACAGGAGTACGTGAAATTGAAAAGGTGGAAATAGAAGTGATTGTCGCTATAATGCGAGAACAACCCCAGCCCACAGGGTTAGGGGAATTTTTAAATCAAAATGACCCTGTAAGACCAATAAATTCATGTCGTATCACATCAACAGAAGAATGATTACAACCCTAGACCAAAGGTCTGGGGGCATTTTTACCTCAACACCTCACACAACGGATGTCTGTCTTCTACTGTCTAGGAAGAACGATAGACAGAGGAGTCACCTGTTCCACCCCTTCTCGCGGTTCGCACCCTCCGAGTCAAAGGCATGTTAAGAGATCATATCAGGGCTCCCTTTGGGTCAATCTTTTCCAAGAAACCCAAATAATACCACATAATGGAAGGAGAAAGTCCAAAAAAGGACACAGAAAGCCTTCCTACCATTCGACGCTGGGTACACCACCCCCAATGCAGTATGCCTCAGTGAACGTGGTAAACGTCAACCCAATGGATCTCATAAGAAATTACACAGATGGAGAGGATATGAAGGAAGATGGTTCCCTCCTAGAGGCATCCCACACCAAGCCTGATGGTGTGAATACCCTGAACCAAAGATCGGTCCTAAATCTAGGTGCCCCTCAGTTAATCTGACATTACTTCCCGCGTGAAACCCCAACAAGGAGAAGAATAAATCCAAGTTCATCTATGAACTGCCTTATCCTCCCCCTAGAAATGTGTCCCTCACTCTCATGGAAATATTTACCAAGTAAGAGTAAGAAATGAAAGAGCTTAGGTGAATTAATGTTGAGCTACGTCGAGGGAGATATCTCACCGAATGTGTTTCCCCTATGGAACGTCATTAGGTGCTCCCAGAAGAGGTGCCCTTACCAGAGGCACTCATCCCGGCAAATGAATCCAAGCTTGGAGGCACGCCCAATCTAGCATCAGGACCAACAACCTACTTAATCCTACCCCTAGAAGGACATCAAGACTTCCCACCACTAGGAAGGCTGTCAAAATATATGCAGGTAAACCCACAAAGGATACCCACGGCTGGGTATCCACCACAAATTTCAGTAGTGTCGGCATGCCTAGTCTTGGCCACTACCGCACCAGCCCAAGCTCTATCCTGGCATGATATGCATCAAGGACTCTTGAACACTATCGAGCAATTAACAGCTTGACTAGAATCCATGGAGGGGCTACGCGCTCCGATACAACCAGAGCACAAACCCTACCCTGGTTGAGTAAGCAATTTTCTTCCACCACCAAATTTTGGAAATCCTGTATTCCCAGTATTAAATGGATAGGGGGACTTGGAAAACATTTAATGTATTACGCCTCTTATTTTGACCCCATGATGGGAACTCCAGAGCAGTAAGAAGCAGTAAAACTCAAGTGCGTCGTATGAACCATGTAGGGATTGGATTTTGTATGGTATACTATCCTACCATCTAACTCAATCACTGGCTGGGAGGACCTCCGGTAACAGTTTCCCTTCCAGTTCATTTCAATGCTACTTAATATGATGATCAGCGATCTCATGAAATGCAATCAGTGAGATAAAGAAAGAGTCTTAGACTTCATTTCTAGATAGAAAGGCTTAACTTATTCCCTGAACCGACCGCTTCCCTAGGATAAAATGCTCGCTATGTGCATCCTCCTCAGCCTCGTGGTCCTCTAAAGAACATAAGGGTAAAAAAGAGAAAGAAGATGAGATGACACCTAATCCGACGTTATTGTTAATGCTTTCAGACTTTATGCCAAAAGACTTGGTACAACGGGCATCGCCCCACCAAATGGTACAACAGGCACTGCCCGGCCAAATGGAACAATCAGAAGGAGACAGTAAAATGGAAATAGTGTCAGATCAAGAATTGATCTTCAGCTCCATTAATTTCATTCAGTTGATGGACCCCTTCTTAGATGGTAACTTTGGACATGAACCTGAATTGCTTTCACCCAACTAGAGATCCGGAGGAAGATTTCGTAAAGGCTAGAGGTTTCCTAGAAGTCATGGTCATGGAAGGAGTCAGATTCCTGGCCACACCATAAGTTAAACCATTAACATTGAAGAAACTCATGGAAGGACACTCCGACAGACACAATAAGAACCGGAATGCTCCTCCACCCCCATCGGAATAAATCCAATACCAATTATCCAAGAGTATCTATTAGAGGAAGAACAAATATCAAATCGCCCAAGGCATGTAGGTGAACCAGTTCATCCAAACCTGGAAAGTACCACAGCACCACTGGCCCCAGTCATAGAGGTCAAACCATCCACATCCAATGACCAAACCCCTAAAGTGTCTGTGAAATATCAACCCTGAGATGAGAAGCACCGACCTTTTTAGAGGTAAGTATGATATTCTAAAGTAACTGGATTCAGTACCAGCAAAACTGTCGATCCTGGATGCATTTATTCTGCCCGAAGTTCTTAGGGAGGCACTCATTGAAGCCTTACTAAGTCCCTTGGAGTTCGAGGCTGAAGTAGCAGCAACTGAAGTCTATCAGATGGAGACCGGTCCCAAATAATGTCACATCATCATCTCCTTCACAAATAGGGATAAAGATACCATCATGAAAGGGAACATCAAACCCTTATATGTGTCTGGAAAGATAAATGGAATTGATGTCCAGAGGATATTCATCGAAAATGGATCTGGAGTCAACCTCCTCCCACTGTGAATGCATCATTGGCTAGGCTATGATGAAGACAGCCTGACACCTTGTACTACAACTCTGATAGGATATGATAAAATATAGTAGAAACTGTTGGGATGAATCAAGATTAAAAATCACCTCAGAGACCTCATGTCATATTCTGAGTTCCTAGTAGTAGGGAAAAGTACATACTTTAACGTCTTGTTAGGGATACCTTGGCAGCATCAGCATGCTGCAATTCCATCATCATACCATCAAGGCATCAAATATTGTAGTAATGGGAAAACGGGAAATTCCATGCCAATAAATTCTCATTTGAGTCATGTGAGTACCATTATATCGACATATGGTTCTATGAATCGGAAGAAAAACATATTTCGGCTAATGAAATTGATTGTATTACTGCCCCAAATGGATTGGAAATGGATCCCGCTGACCCCCTCCAATAGATTGGGGAAGAGTATGTATTACCCATAAACCAAGTTGAATGCACAAGTGCAAGTCCAGATGTAGACTCAATCATCTGCATGATCTCTATTATGGCTACCAAGTCCAAAGACATGGAAGAGTGGTCTGACTCCCATGATGTTACGAAAATCCCTTCCAAAGATGATCTCGGCCTATCCATGGGACCTCAAACTACTCTCGCCTAACTCACTAAGGCAAAAGACAATTTGTCTCCCAACATTGAAGAGTTCGTCTCAAAAATCCTCTCTCCATATGAAGAGGAAGAAGTTGAAGATAATGATGAAGAAGAATAAGTGGAAGAACACCTCAAAGATTCCCCTCCTGCATTCGAAGAAGGTGTCTCCACCACAATCGATGAACTAGGGAGATAAAACTGGGCACTAAAAATGACCCACGACCCACTCTGATCAGTGTGTCTATGCCTGTTGAGGAGAAGGAGGAATATACCTCCTTCCTAAAGAAGAATAGAGATGTGTTTTCCTAGAATTACACAGAAATTACAAGCCTCAATCCTCAGGTTGATACTCACCATATGGGCTTAATAGAAGATCACTAGGGCAATAAGAAGGCATCCCGAAGGACCCACCCGATGTATGCTGCCAAAATAGATGCTGAAGTTGAAAAGTTGATCAAATCCAAATTCATATGGGAGGTCCAATATCCGATTTTGATGGAAAACATAGTCCCTATAAAAAAGTAGAATGGAAATATTAAGATCTTAATTGACTTCAGGGAACTCAATTGATATTGCCCAAAAGACGATTTCCCGGTCCCGATCGTAGAATTTTTATCGATGAAACAGCCAGATATGAGGTTCTCTCTTTCATGGACATCTATTCTAGATTCAACTAGATCTGTATGGCCTAAGAAGATGAAGAATCTACTACTTTTAGAGCCCATCAAGGAGTGTTCTGTTATAGAGTTATTCCATTCGGTCTAAAAAATGTCAACGCCACATATCATCACGCTATGAATTGCATCTTCAAGCCCTTCCTAGGAAAGTTCATCGAGTGTTATATCGACGATCTGGTGGTTAAATCACGACAGATCCCAAAACACCTGGATGATCCTGAAACTGTCTTCAACAAATTACGGAAGTACAGTTTAAATATGAATCCCCTAAAGTGCACTTTTGGAGTTACCTTTGGAAAATTCTTCAGCTTCTTCATATGCCATTGCAGCATCAAAGTCGACCCTAAGAAGAAAAAATGCATCCTTGGCATGTCCCCACCTCGCAACCTCATTGAGTTTAGAGGTCTCTAGGAGAATCTCGTCTACATACAGTGCTTCATAGACAACTTGGAAGGTAAATTCTTACCATTTACCAGGCTCATTAAGAAAGGAGTTACATATGAGTGGGATAATGATTGCTAAGAAGTTTTCAACAATATTAAAATATATCTCCAAAGACCACCATAATAATGCCACCAGTTGAGTGGAGACCGCTCATTTTCTATGTAAACACCTTGGAATGGTCATTAGGCGCCTTCCTCATGCAGAAGAATGATGTCAGCAGTGAGAACAACCTCTATTACCTTAGCTGAATAATGATTGATGCTGAAATTCAATATTCAAAAATTGAAAAGAACTTTCTATCCCTAATTTTCATAGTTCAGAAACTCAAGCATTACCTGCAGCACCATGAGGTCCAACTGGTCTCCCACTACAACCCACTCAAATATATCCTCAACCTTCCCATGATGAATGGGAGCCTATCAAAATTGGAGGTCATCCTATAATAGTTTGAAATACAGTACATACCCCAAAAGGCCATAAAAGTCTAGGAGTTAGCAGACTTTCTGACTGAGTACCCCTCAGAGAAAATAACACCTTTGGATGCCGAAATTTCAAATGAAGAAGTTTTTTCTATATAGGAGGACCCCTAGATATGGGAAATGTACTTCGATGGTGCTTACCAAAGCCCAATAGGGGAAAGGATAGAGTATCCCAAGATCAACAAAGTCTGTCTGGTAATTATACTCATATCCCCCAAAAAGGTTTTGTTGTCTTACTCTTTCCTGCTTTATAAAGGGTGTACAAATAATGAAGTATAATATTAGGTTCTCATTGAAGTCATATAACTGGCACTTCATGTAAAATCCAAACACCTAAAAATAAAGGGTGATTCAGAGCTAGTCATAAAATAGGTTAGTGGTGACTAGGCCATTATGAAATAAGTGTTGGTCCCCTTGATAAACCATGTTCCAGAACTAATGGCAGAATTACCTTCAGAACCAAGATTGACCTATGTCCCTCGGTCTTAAAATTCCCAAGATGACTCTTTGGAAAATGAAGCAACGACCTTGGCTAATCCATACTGGGATTAAACGATTATCAGCATTGCCCACCGCCATATGGTTTTTCCATTTATCTAGAGAAATATAGAGGATATTGATGAAATTATCCCTATTTCTGAGACTTATAGTCACAACACTGGCTGGATGACACTCATTACAAATTACCTTCAAAAGGGGGAACTCCCACCAAATAGGGCTACAAGGGAATAGGTCTGAAGACGGGCAGTCAACTTTTTCTTATACAATGGGATAAACCAAGATAATGTTCTCTATAAATGAGGCCTTGACGGAGTCCTTATTAGGTGTATTTATGGAGAATATACCGTCTCTATCATGAAATAAATGTACATCAGAGCTTGGGAAGTGCACCAATCAGACACTAAGATCTATCACCAAATCCAAATTCTTGGGTATTACTAGCCCACTATGATATAGGATTGTTCCATATTCGCTAAGAAGTGTCATTCTTGCCAGGTTCATGCCAATTTCATACACCGACCCCTGGAGTTACTTCATACAGCTAAGTACTCATGGCCATTCGCCTCCCGGGGGATGGATTTTGTGGGACCATATCCTCCCGCCACAGCCATACAATTCAATTTCATACTCACGGTGACTGACTTATTTTCCAAATGGTCCTAAACCATACCCCTTAAGGAAGTTGGGGTGAAAAATATTGTTAGCTTTGTGAATGGCAACATCATTACCAAATTTGGTGTCCCCCAAACAATACTAACAGACAACAACACCAACTTCTACTCTTCTGAGTTGGAAAAGTTATACCAGGAGTACGGAATCAAAGCCAACCAGTCGTCCCGCTACCACGCGGCATCGAATGGGAAGATAGAGGCTTTCAACAATACCTTGTCCAACATACTCAAAAAGATGGTTGATAAAGATAATAAATCATGGACAGACAAGCTACTTCATTTTTTATGGGCTTACTGGACCAAAACCCACACCGCCACCCAAGAAACCTCGTACTCACTAGTATACGGGGTAGAGGCGGTGCTGCTTATCGAAATCCAAGTGCCATCACTTCATGTGGCCATTTGCGATCAGCTATCATTGGATGAGAAATCCCAGTGATGGTTTGATGAGTTGGAGTAGCTAGCCGAAAAAAGGATGCACACTTTACACCATTTGGAAATCTACCAAAACCGGATTGCACAAGCCTTCAATAAAAAGGTTCACCTTCGATCTTTCCTCGAATTAGAAATGGTGTTAGTCCTCAGAACCCTGATGATACTTGGGAAGAAGCCCCAAAATCATGAACCAAAGTGGGAAGGACCATGTTTCATACATAGGGTCTATTTCAATGGAGCATACACCCTAATATCAATGGATGGATAGCTTATCATGGTTCCCACAAATGCAAATTTCTTGAAGAAGTATTTCTCATAGTAATACGCCAAGTCCTGGTCCAAGCTCTATGACCCTAAACTATGAGTTATAGTACCCTATGTCCTCATCCAAGCTCTATGAATCTAAATTATGAGTTATAGTACCCAATTTCATGGTCCAAGCTCTATGATCCTAAACTATGATTACAAATAAATTGATGTCATGGTCCAAGCTCTATGACCCTAAAGTATGAGTTAAATACCCCCATGCCATGGTCCAAACTCTATGACCTTAAAATATGAGTTATTTTTCTTTCCACATGATGTTAAACTATAAGGGACTCTCCCTTGAAACATGACATTAAACTATGACTCATGTCCTCATTGTAAGATGTTAAGCTACATAGAATAAATCGTCCTAATCATATGATGATAAACTACACGATCCCTCAGAGAACTATGTATGGATTGATTAAAATTCATTAGTGGGATATGTAGCGATGCCTCAACCCTTGATCTTGGCCCAGCCCCCACCATAAAAAAATGCCTCCATCCTACCCTTTATCTCCATATATTTTTAAGGGAAACCCTTATCACTCCTTGTTTCTCACATCGAGTGTAACTCAAGTGAGATTAGGATTTATGGTAAGGATTCTATTACAAAATCAAACTATAGAGTAACATGGTAAACCTAGAAACTATGGTGGAAAGAATGAAAATTCCCCTACCCCTATGACTGAGCCAAATCGGTATAGGAAACGTTCAGAACTACGTATGGCTTGATTCCTGCCCTTGTAAGATACATAGTGATTCCCGGATTTGGAATACTAGCCTAGCCATCATTAGAAAAAAATCCCTCACATGTCCATACACATGAACCAAGCCTGATCAGTATAGGGAATGTTTAGAACTACGTACGGCTTGATTCCTTCCCGTGCAGGATACATAGTGACACCCGGATTTGACATCTCGGCCCAACCACCAAAAAAATTCCCCTTTCCCCATGCATAGGTTAGACTTTTATGAGTAGTACATGAAAGTTCCTAACCATGTGATGATAAACTACGAAATTATTTAAGAGTTATGTGTGGACTGGTTCTTAATTCCAAAAGATCCCGCACATACCCCCTACTCATGAGAAGTCAAAAGATCATGCTTCCCCATATATATATGAGTCAGACCTATGTGGAAGCTCCAGTAGTTCATAGTTAATCATGGTATGGGTATTCTTTACGTTCCCAGGCAAATATTTCCTATTTTTCAAACTCCATATTCTGGGAAAACATGGATCCCCATAATCATTCAAGGCCATCTAAGATGGAAGGCCAATATCCTACAGACAGCTTTGTTTGATTATGCACATCATGCCCCGGTGGCTCTACATATGTTTCCCATAAAAATTTCCATCAATAAAAATAAAATTCATCCCCAGGATATTCTTCTCCTATGTCAGTATGACAATGGATTCCAAGCTCCATGCCATCCCTCCTGATTCATGCTGCCCCAGGACTATAGTTTACACCTTCTATCATCACTCACATATAAGGAACACTAGAACATCCTGATTGTGATTAAATAAAAACTATTAAAGATTTTTATGAAAGCATAACTATCCTTATTGCATGACTCTAAACTTCACAGCCTCATTTCCTCACCACACGACATTAAACTACAAGTCCAAAATCATCCTTGTTGTATGATGTTAAACTACATAACATTTTCTTAAGCCAAAAGCTACCTCTGATGTCGATTTGGATGTTCTTAGTTAATGAGTATGAATCCTTGTAATCCCTTATTTTTCAAACTGAACATATCTCACGGGAGATTAGGGATCTTAGTGAGAGATCCACCATGACATTATGAAAAAACAACCCAGGAATTTGGTCCTAGAAGCATGACTCTAAAATTCATGTCACGGTTCCCTCCCTTGTAAGGAGACTTATGTCCTAGCCATATGACATTAAATGACATGATACCCCAAGGATGTGATGAACGCCTCACCCTGAATACGAGTCTAGTCTACATAAGGGGCACCTGATTCCATGAGTAAATCACGGCCCAAATGTTTCCAATATGTCTGGATACACACCTGTCATGCCTCAAACTCCATGCTTTGAGAAATCTTGATTCCCCATAATCATTCAAGGTTATCTGAGATGAAAGGCCAATGTCTTGAAGACACTTTTGTTTGACTATGCACATCATGCCCCGGTGGCTCTACATATGTTTCCCACAAAAATGGATGTCAATCAAAGGCAAATTCATCCCCAGGAGAGTCCTCTCCTATCTGAGTATGACCAATGGCTTCCAAGCCTCGTTCTATCCCTCCTGATTCAAGGGCCCTCAAAGTCATGGTTTATATTTTCCTCCCTATACACATCCTGGATATATCAGAACATGCGGGCCCAATTCATCTCTGGTCCCTTTTGAAGTTTCCAAAGACACCCCATCCATATGCATGAAGTTGATCCGCATACAAAAGGAGAGTTCCCCCACTCGTTTCTGGGTTTCCCCTAAAGTAGTTCAATTAAAATGCCCCTTTTCCAGTTCAGGTGCACCCCTTGTCGAAGGTCATATACCATATCCATAATGTACCCAATAGCCATCAAAGATGGAAGGCCAATGTCATATAGACACCTTTAATTGACTATGCACATCTTACCCTGAAAGCTCTACATATGTGGCCCACATAAATGGTCGTCAATCAAAGGAAAATTCATCCCTAGGAGAGACCTTTCCAGATTTTGTACTCTCAAATGACAATCATGTTCTGTCACACCACAAATTTGGAAAAAATATGGATAACGGCTTATATACTTTACTCTTTCCAAATTCCCCTGATATAAAAAAAGAATTCTAATTTAATTGACCATTCACCAGCTCTCCCTCATGAAAGTTAGAACTGTGTAGGAATAGTTTCCCACTCGAGGCCGATATGAATGTCCATAATGTTTTTAGACACCATTCCTCAGGTCATCCACCCACTATTGTAGAGACCCGAAGCTTAACGTACATGGACATTACATTACTTTTGCGGAATACTTAGTACATAAAAAAACACACACACAAGGACCGTAATAGTTTAGTGTCTTTGGAAACTCGGAATATAATCTTCTAATCGTGGTGAAAGATATTCAAGATCTCCCATAAAGATCTTCCCTTTTTTTACCTAAAACCTTTCTTTATATCCTGGGGAAAAGAAAACATAAAAGGGTGAGCTCAAATTCTCAGTGAGGGTAAACAAAAGAAATATTAATCACATCATATTCATAAGAACATA
The DNA here is from genome assembly GCA_963277665.1 of Viscum album. Taxonomy (NCBI): domain Eukaryota; kingdom Viridiplantae; phylum Streptophyta; class Magnoliopsida; order Santalales; family Viscaceae; genus Viscum; species Viscum album. The sequence goes on along the minus strand of OY728155.1, from coordinate 599,077,421 downwards.
ACATTTTGGAAATCTTAACCTGCAAAAGAGATCATAATATCATAATATGGGATAAATCATAGTAGTGAAATGTAATCCCAATAATCATAACTTAAAACACGAAACTTTGTGGAATACACACATAATCATATAGAATCATTTCTTATTACTCAAGACTCATTTCCAAGACTATCTTAGTGGACAAAGTCCATTTCTGAACCGAGTTCACTCCTTGTTTCAGTCCTGTTTCACTGAACCGGTTTAACCTGCCGTTCCAGCCATGTCTATCTCATGAGATATAAAATCCTTACCCAATGCATTGGAGGGAGATATAGGTCCCACCCTTCTCATAATGATACCATTATTATGTGTGCCACAAAATTATAAACCATACATCATAGCATAACCCATGTAATAAAAATGGGATTCTTAAACATCATGACATCATAAAACAATTCATATAAGATAAAGGAATTCATAAAAATAATTCCCTCACAACATAATAAAATCAATGTAACAATAGGGATAGAAACAGAACCCTATATTATCTTAGATGGAAAATAATTTTGATAAAACACTTGAACTCCATTCTTGAGGAAAATATACTTTCTACTTTTAAAACCTTTTTCCTTTCTTAACATGTCATACAATTTTAAACTAAAAGAAGTTGATTAAAAATAAACTTGAAAACTTGTAAAGGAATATTCTTGGAAATAATGTTTTAAAAATCCATTCATGCCGTATAAGTTAAAAAACATTCTTCTCATACTTTTGTCGGAAAAGTCAAAAAGTACCTCGTACGAAAAACGACAAAAGATTCCTTTCATATCTTTTACTAAAAACTCAACGAAGGGTAAAATTGGATTTAAAAAATTGTAGGTGGATGGAAATAATATTACATATTTAGGAAACATGGATGTGGATGATAAAATACACCCCAGTAAATACCAAATATAAACAATCACGGATAAAAATGAGATTGTGATATTTCCCTTACCTTAGGTCCGATTTGCTTCGTAAGTGTCTGAACCTCCTGTATAATGATTTAAATAATGTCATTGACTAATTAAAGAATCATACTCGTTGTTATGATGTCATATATGGTTCACTTATGACTTTATATTACCCGTTCTTTTGTAAATTCCATGTTAAAGAGCGTTTTGGGTAAAATCGTTTCATTTGTCATCCGTGTTTTGACTTGTAATTATTCATATGATTAATTAGATCATGATTACTTAATTCCAGAATATAAAACATGATTTATATATAATATATATTCAGAATATAAATATATATAATAGATCAGTAAATGGAATGAAATACACCGTTCATGGAGACGGTAGGCCATACGTACGCGTGAACGCTGTTTTCGTTTCCTTATTGAGTTGAATGGAATTAAGTAGATGACATACATATATATACACATAAATACAGTATCATTATTATGTCATATATTTCATGATTACTTATTATATATACTTTATAATCATTCATGAATGGTTAACATGGAGAATGAATCTCATCGCGTCGTGGAGACGGTAGTCCGTACGTACGCACGAGCGATGATATCATTCTCATGATCGTGGAATTGTATTGGAGTGTATGTATACTATTTCAGAATCAATATCAATTTACAATAATCATATATATTCATTGTGTACACCATTATACCCATCCAAGTAAGGTGGTGGTGGAAAATAGATTACACCACGGCGTGGAGACGGTATTCCGTACGTACGCACGCGCGATGATTTCGTTTTCTGTAGGATGGATAGATAGCGAAATAGGGTTGTTTCATACTTATAATAAAATATCATTATATGAGTGATACTGATGTTATTACTTCATAATGAAACAACCTAATAAGAAGAAGTGGAAGCAGAAATAAAGTTGAAAGAATCGGTAATGGACATTACCTCTTCTTTGAAGCGCCGCTTTGATTCCTCCTCTTAGGGAACTAAAATTGGTCTTTAAAGAAGACCATGACCTCTAGGATGTTGCTGGGAAAGTGAAGAATATAATTTTTCAGGGTTTTTCCGAGCTTGAAGGCTCAAAGTAGAGTGAGGAAGATAGGGAGGAGGTGCCCTTTTATAAGGGAGGAGAGGGGCACCTTTAGAATAACTAAAAATATTATTTTATTATAAAGTCATATTTGGTTTTTAATAGCTCCAAATTGATTTATTTATAAGCTAAGGTGGGGATGGACCGAAATCCTCTCATCCAATATAATTTTGACAAGTTTAGTTTACTATTTTAACCTTATCATTTAGTTTTAACTTTAAGTTAGATAATTTTACTTTTACCTTGTCTTTTTGTGTTCTTACACTATAAGGTTAATAAACTTACTATAACAAGCCAAACAAACCCCAAGTTGTTTATTATATATATATAACCTTATCTAAGTCGTTTGGCCGAATTTTAGATTTTTAGGAATAAAATAACAATTAATAATATAATATTTGTTTTAAAAACTATTTTATGTTAATTTTGACACTATTTAGTAATTGATTTTTTGTGAAAATCATAACAGATTTATTAGTTCGAAAAAAGTTACTTAAATAAATACTAACATGTCATATTAACCTAAAAATTTATTGGAATTCATAAAAAGTCTCAAATTACATTTATTTGGGTATTTATAAGATCAATTATGTCAATATTTCATTAATAAGATAGTTATTGTATCATCGTTGTGTCATTAATAAATTAAATTATTTAATGTCTAAAAATTACAAATAAAATACCATTATGTAGAAAATATTTGTATCTTTCTAATGAATATTTATAGTCGAATTTATCTTATGTATAACCCTATATTAAAAATTATTTACTTATTAAACTTTGATTTTAACTATTTTAACCCTTCTTTAAATAAATTAATAATAAATGTCCTAATCTAATCCAAGTGGGACTAAATGGTCATATTTTATTCCTAAGGTTGTTTTTGGTCTAATTATACTTATCCAATATAATTAGGACATGTGTTAGGGTAATAATAATATCATTTTTACCCTTAATTACCCTATTTACTTTTAACCGTGGTAAAAAAAAAGTAAAAAGTTACTATTCACCAAAAATTATTTTCATCTCATTGAACCACATTTTACTTACTGAAATCAACCGTGTCTCTCGGATTTTTGAAATTCCATTCACAGAAGCGGTAAAATTAAGTTTTATGTAAATTTGAAAATTCCCCTAGGAGGTGGGTAAAAGACGGTGAAAAGTTCAATAAAATTTTTACATATCTAAAATTATTATAAAATGACTCCAATGAATTACATTGAACTTATATAGGTATTATGTATCAATTTTGACCAAAAATAAATTTAAATAAAATAAATAATTATTTAAATAAAAAGTCGGTTTTTAAATAGTAACCCAGTGTTTTCACTATTCATCAAAAATTGAAAGTTTTCAGAAAAATACCAAAATTTCACCCTAGGATAATTTCTATATTCTGAATCCAAAAATGAAGTCCATTTTGAAAGATAAAATTTATAAAATTTTAAAAAGTGGGTATTACTATTCATAACGGCTAGTTTTTATAACATATCGTTGTTTAGCGAAACTCAGTATTGTGTACAACACACGCTATTGTGGAAGGTCGCGATTGCGTGTAGTGCAAGACAAGTCAGGGATGCGTGTTGTGCAAGCTCCTTTTGGTGTATCATACAACACAATACATTAATGAAATTAAAAATAATATTTTTCATAAAATCTCAGGGTGTTACATTCTACCCCCGTTAAAATTAATTTCGCCCTCGAAATTCGTCGGGGTTATAAATGGTTTACTACTCGAAAGTTTCTTTAATAGAAACCCACATCGTAAAAAGGAATACCAAAACCAATCTTTAAAAACAAAAGTATGAAACATAACGGTTACCCAAATAAACTAATCACTGGGTTTCCATATAGGTGAAAATATAGATATGGAAGAGAAATCTAACTATCATGTTCTAATGGAGAGTGGTAGAAAACATGGCTATGGAAAATCTAGCAATCACAAATCCATAGATTTTTTATGATCTAAGGTACCATCTGATTCATTGGATATAAGGGAACTGGGACAACATTTTTGGTTTTCAATATCATTTCCCTAAAGTTGAAAATTTTGAATTAGAAGAAATAATTTCTTGATTTTGGGTACAATCTCACTGTTGTTGGTGCTTTGAACAATTTCCACTTCATCTCTTAAAGAAATGAAGTTGAATTTTTCATTTATGAAGTGTTAGCAGATCATGTGATAGAATGATGAGTCATTCCATCTATTTCAAACAAAAGGTTAGAAAAAGTTATCAAATATACATAAGTCCATCTATGGTGAGTTTAATCATATACAATTCCAAAAATGAACTTATACTTCATATATCATACCGCGTAATAAAATAAAACTAGTTTATACTAACCAGGGACTTCTTGTAGTCCAGTGGTAGGCGATAAAGGCCAGTCGCACTTCGGTTGTGGGTTCGATTCCCACAGCTTTGTCCGACGCGATGGGTTGTCGCCCGTCCTGTAGGTTGTCCTTTTTCTAAAACTATATTACTATAACATCCCATCAATAATATCGAAAAAAAGTTATATCCTTAAACAATACTAACTTATGTCCAACATGATCCATTCCAATCTTTAGGGTTATCTAAAATACTTCGGTCCATGCTCATAGTATAAAGAAAAAGATTACTTGAAATGTCACATAACAATCACTTGAATGCCATCATTTATCCCCCATATATCATAAGATATATCTTGTTGGTAAAATTACAAACATGTGAATACCTTAATCATGTGTTCTCTTGAAGAATTAATACCCATTAAACCTTAGTGAAAACATGAATGCAGTTAAAAGTTAACACTTTCCACATACCAAAATCCTCAAAATTCTTTATACTCAAACCATGATATCACTTAGTCCTTATATCAATCATGAGCTCATGAATACAATCAAACATCTCATTATCTTCTTATCCCTTCATTATGTGCATAACATCTTCTTACCAAAAATATCTCAATCACTTTCCATGGTTACCGGTACCATAAAATTATTGAAAACCACAATAGACCAATACATAAATATTCCAATATTCCACGATACTATATACAACATTATTTTGGAATTCCATTACATAAACACTTAATCATTCCACCACATCGTTGTCATATTCAACATCAGTAATAGTGATCGCATGTGACTTCCCTTTGTCCTTTTCCTTAAGTAGTTTCTCATGTCGATCATCATTAACCCTTGGATTAGGGAATTGATTAGCATAATGCCCCATTTCATTGTACTTGAAGCATTGAAGTGTTGTTGGTGCGTTCTCTGTAGTCTTTTCTTTATTCACACCATTAGCAACCCTTTTTCCATTACTTCGACACTCAGCTACTCGATGACCTTCTTTTCCACACTTAAAACATTTTCTAGTCCCTTTAAGACAATCTCCGCCATTCTTCTTTCCACACTTTGAGCATAAGGAAACATTCAACTTCTTTTCACCATTATTTTGAGATTTCTCCTTGAACTCCATCTTTCATTTCTTGCAAAAACCATGAGATGGATATATAACACCAACTTCCATTTCTACCTTAATAGCACAGCGCACAATTTCTTCATAGCTACTGAAGTCTCTTATAGCTAATGCCCTTTGAAGATTTGGTTTTAAGCCACTAAAGAATCGATCAACTTTACTTTCAGGTTGGATGATAAATCCAGATGCATACCTTGCAAGCCTTGTAAAATTCACTTCATATATACCAACAGATTCATCATCCTTTTTCTTTAGTTCAAGAAACTCCTTCTTCATCTTTGTTCGAAGAATACGAGGGAAGTACTTATTGAAATATAAGTTCTTGAACTCATCTCATTCCATGGACTCAATTTCATCTCTTGGCCTCATATTCTTGATAAGATTCCACCATTGATCAGCATCACCTTCCAAACGATACACTGCTAAGATGACTTTATCATGTTCAGAACGTTGAAGAACTAAAAATATCTTTTCAGTAGTACTGATCCATTGTTCAGCAACAAGTGGATCAGAAGACCCACTGAAAGAAGGTGGACGTTTCCTCATGAAGGACTCAGTAGAATATTGTTCCCTTCTCTGCTCATTTGGAAGTCCAAAATGATTCATAGCTTGTGTAAGTATAGCAATAAGATTTTTCACTCCATCTCCCATAACATTTGTTTGTTCAGGAGGACAATCATTGCATTTTCAATTACATTGATCAACACGGTTCCTTCGGGTTCCATCCATCGTCTAAAACCCAAAAAGAATAGTGTGAGAGGAAAAAATCACGCTAGGGAAAACAACATAATAAAGGGGGAGTACCTTCAATATCTAACATCTTGGGTTACCGTAATTCTAGTACTATAACCTATACTTATACTTATCCTTAGAGACATCCCTAGACATACCTTAGAAATATCTCTAGGGATCTCACTAAAGTTCTCGCATCCTAGTTTCCAAAGGTTGACTAAACCTTTCCTCTGATACCAACTGTAGAGACCCGAAGCTTAAGGTACATGGACATTACATTACTTTTGCAGAATACTTAGTACATAACAAAAACACACACACAAGGACCGTAATAGTTTAGTGTCTTTGGAAAGTCAGAATATAATCTTCTAACTGTGGTGAAAGATCTTCAACATCTCCCAAAAAGATCTTCCCTTTTTTTACCTAAAAACTTTATTTATATCCTGGGGAAAAGAAAACATAAAAGTGTTATCTCAAATGCTCAGTAAGGGTAAACAAAAGAAATATCAATCACATCATATTCATAAGAACATAACATTTTGTAAATCTTAACCTGCAAAAGAGATCATAATATCATAACATGGGATAAATCATAGTAGTGAAATGTAATCCCAATAATCATAACTTAAAACATGAAACTTTGTTTCATACACACATAATCATAGATAATCATTTCTTATTAGTCAAGACTCATTGCCAAGACTATCTTAGTGGACAAAGTCCATTTCTGAACCGATTTCACTCCTCGTTTCAGTCCTGTTTCACTGAACCGGTTTAACCTTCCGTTCCAGCCATGTCTATCTCATGAGATATAAAATCTTTACCCAATGCATTGGAGGGAGATATAGGTCCCACCCATCTCATAATGATACCATTCTTATGTGTGCCACAAAATTATAAACCATACATCATAGCATAACCCATGTAATAAAAATGGGATTCTTAAACATCATGACATCATAAAACAATTCATATAAGATAAAGGAATTCATAAAAATAATTTCATCACAACATAATCAAATAAATTTAATAATAGGGATAGAAATATAACCCTATATTATCTTAGATGGAAAATAATTTTGATAAAACACTTGAACTCCATTCTTGAGGAAAATATCCGTTCTACTTTTAAAACATTTTTCCTTTCTTAACATGTCATACAATTTTAATCTAAAAGAAGTTGATTAAAAATAAACTTGAAAACTTTTAAAGGAATATTCTTCAAAATAATTTTTTAAAATTCCATTCATTCCGTATAAGTTAAAAAAACATTCTTCTCGTACTTTTGTTGGAAAAGTCAAAAAGTACCTCGTACGAAAAACGACAAAAGATTCCTTTCATATCTTTTACTAAAAACTCACCGAAGGGTAAAATTGGATTTAAAAAATTGTATTTGGATGGAAATAATATTACATATTGAGGAAACATGGATGTGGATGATAAAATACACCCCAGTAAATACCAAAGTATAAACAATCTCAGATAAAAATGAGATTGTGATATTTCCCTTACCTTAGGTCGATTTGCTTCGTAAGTGTCCGAACCACCTGTATAATGATTTAAATAATGTCATTGACTTATTCCAGAATCATACTCATTGTTATGATATCATATATGGTTCACTTCTGACTTTATATTACCTGTTCTTTTGTAAATTCCATGTTAAAGAGCGTTTTGGGTAAAATCGTTTCATTTGTCGTCCGTGCTTTGACTTGTAATTATTCATATGATTACTTAGATCATGATTACTTAATTCCAGAATATAAAACATTATTTATATATAATATATATTCAGAATATAAATATATATAATAGATCAGTAAATGGAAAGAAATACATCATTCATGGAGACAGTAGGTCGTACGTACGCATGAACGTTGTTTTCGTTTCCTTATTGAGTTGAATGGAATTAAGTAGATGACATACATATATATACACATAAATCCAGTATCATTATTATGTCATATATTTCATGATTACTTATTATATATACTTTATAATCATTCATGAATGGTTAACATGGAGAATGAATCTCATCGCGTCGTGGAGAAGGTTGTCCGTACGTACGCACGAGCGATGATATCGTTCTCATGATCGTGGAATTGTATTGGAGTGTATGTATACTATTTCATAATCAATATCACTTTAAAATAATCATATATAGTCATTATGTACACTATTATACCCATCCAAGTAAGGTGGTGGTGGAAAATAGATTCCACCACGGCGTGAAGACGATATTTCGTACGTACGCACGCGCGGTGATTTTGTTTTCCGTAGGATGGATAGATGGTGAAATAGGGTTGTTTCATACTTATAATAACATATCATTATATGAGTGATACTGATTTTATTACTTCATAATGAAACAACCTAAGAAGAAGAAGTGGAAGAAGAAATAAAGTTGAAAGAATTGGTAACGGACATTACCTCTTCTTTGAAGCGCCTCTTTGAGTCCTCCTCTTAGGTCACTAAAATTGGTCTTTGAAGAATACCAGGACCTATAGGATGTTTCTAGGGAAGTGGAGAATAGAATTTGTCAGGTTTTGGACGAGCTTGAAGGCTCAAAGTGGTGTGAGGAAGAGAGGGAGGAGGTGCCCTTTTATAAGGGAGGATAGGGGCACCTTTGGAATAACTAAAAATATTATTTTATTATAAAGTCATATTCGGTTTTTAATAGCTCCAAAATGAGTTATTTCTAAGCTAAGGTGGGGATGGGTCTAAATCCTCTCATCCAATAGAATTTGGAAAAGTTTAGTTTACTATTTTAACCTTATCATTTAGTTTTAACTTTAAGTTAGATAATTTTACTTTTACTGTGTCTTTTTATGTTCTTACACTATAAGGTTAATAAAATTACTATAACAAGCCAAACGAATACCAAGTTTTTTATTATATATATATATATATAACCTCATATAAGTCATTTGGATGAACCTTAGATTTTTAGAAATAAAATAACAATTAATAATATAATATTTGTTTTAAAAACTATTTTATGTCAATTTTGACACTATTTAGTAATTGATTTTTTGTGAAAATCATAACAGAATTATTAGTTCTAAAAAAGTTACTTAAATTAATACTAACATGCCATATTAACCTAGAAAATTAGTTTAATTCATAAAAAGTCTCAAATTACATTTATTTGGGTATTTATAACATCAATTATGTCAATATTTCATTAATAAGACAATTACTGCATCATCATTGTGTCATAAATAAATTAAATTATTTAATGTATAAAAATTACAAACAAAATACCATTATGTAGGACATATTTTTAGTTTTCTAATGAATATTTATAGTCGAATTTATCTTATATATAACCCTATATTAAAAATTATCTACTTATTAAACTTTGATTTTAACTATTTTAACCCTTCTTTAAATAAATTAATAATAAATGTCCTAATCTAATCCAAGTGGGCCTAAATGGTCATATTTTATTCCTAAGGTTGTTTTTGGTCTAATTATACTTATCCAATAGAATTAGGACATGTGTTAGGGTAATAATAACATCATTTTTACACTTAATTACCCTATTTACTTTTAACCGTGGTAAAAAAAGTAAAAAGTTACTATTCACCAAAAATTATTTTCATCTCATTGAACCACATTTTACTTATTGACATCAACCATTTCTCTCGGATTTTTGAAATTCCATTCATAGAAGCAGTAAAATTAAGTTTTATGTAAATTTGCAAATTCTCCTAGAGGTGGGTAAAAGACGGTGAAAAGTTCAATAAAATTTTTATATATCTAAAATTATTATAAAATGACTCCAATTAATTACATTGAACTTATATAGGTATTATGTATTAATTTTGACTGAAAATAAATTTAAATAAAATAAATAATTATTTAAATAAAAAGTCGGTTTTTAAATAGTAACCCAGTGTTTTTACTATTCATCAAAAATTGAAAGTTTTCAGAAAAATACCAAAATTTCACACTAGGATAATTTTTATATTCTGAATCCAAAAATGAAGTCCATTTTGAAAGATAAAATTTATAAAATTTCAAAAAGTGGGTATTACTATTCATAACGGCTAGTTTTTATAACATATCGTTGTTTAGCGAAACTCGGTATCGCGTACAACATACGCTATCGTGGAAGGTCTCGATTGCGTGTAGTGCAAGCCAAGTCATGGATGCATGTTGTGCAAGCTCCTTTTGGTGTAGCGTACAACACAATACATTAATTAAATTAAAAAGAATATTTTTCATAAAATCTCGGGGTGTTACAACTATGGATCCCAACATCAAAATAAATTCAAATTGTTGAAAATCCTACCAAGTCCATTGGAGATAGAATTCCAGTGTCCTGCAGACACCTTTGATTGACTATGCACATCATGCCCCGAAGGCTCTGCATATGTTTCCCACAAAAATGGCCATCAATCAAAGGAAAATTCATCCCCAGGAGAGTCCTCTCCTACCTCCATACGCCTCAAATGGTTCATGAGCCTCATGCATGTCCAAAATCACCAATCTAGGGTCAAGAAAAATCCCTAATCCATGTATGAAGGATATTATAACATTCTCGGCTGACTAATCCCAAGTCAGGGCCCTGCCCCATTAAGTTTGCTCAAATCTGTTCAACCTAAAACATCAGTAATAAGTTTGATTAGCATGACTCTGAACTGCCAGCGAAAAAGATTCTATGTTTGTCAGAGAGAAAATACATAGAAGGTGACTCTGGGTAAAAGTCGAGTATCGGTTCGTTAAAAAAACATTGATCCATCAAAAGAGGTGTAAAGCTTATTAGGTTGAAAACCCGCAAAGGGAGGCCGAAGAAAAATTCAATTTATGCCCTCTAATCCCATGTCAAGCAGGATTAGGAAAAAATTAGGGTAATAATAAAAAAGAAATAAAATTTCATGAGGTGTTCCATAAAACTTCAACAATAGTCGAACTATGGTCACTGAGCCCCACGGTTTAGGAAACAATTAGAGTAAAATTTGGTTATTTTAGTTTACTGATTTCAAATCATGGTTTAAAATTAATACTTAATCAAAATTATTTTTATATGATTGATTATGATCAATTAACGTGATAATAAAAGGAAAATAAAAAGGGTTTAAAGGAAAACTAGTTTCATTGAGTTCAAAAAAATGGAGGAGCATCCCCAGTTTGGAGTCTCTCTAAACTATTAAAAAAAAGGGAAGAGCACATATCATGATTTGGGATAGAACTACAACAAGGCTCGATTCTCCCTTTCCAGAAGGATGGAAAGTGATTTCCATGGGTTGTCAATAGTTTTCTCTAAAGAAGCTCTCTCCTCTATTTCGGCCTTGACCTTCGGATTCACTTGCTCTATAACGAATTTAAGGTCTCTCCCTTTCTTCTGGATGGCTTTGTAGTTGGCACTTGAAGAGGCCAGTTGATCCCTCAACCTTTCTGCATAATCCTTGAACTCCCATAACTCTTCCTTTTGGGTGTCCACCAAATCAAGATCATTCACCTCCTCGGCCATTAGATGATCTAATTCTTCTGAAACATCTCGGAAGGTCACCACCTGGTGATGGGAAGAATTGAACTTGGCCAGCTTTTCCTCGTAGGAGGCAAGGTCTTCTTGCGAAATGATGATTTGGTAGATAAGGAGGTGTAAGTACAGATAATAAAAGCCACCATAACCTATATCGGTGAATAATCTCTGATAATTTTCAGCCTCATCAGCAAAATTGGCCCTAGGTTTCTCCATGGAAAGAGCACATAACTCGCTCCATGCCTCTTTCACACTACATGGTGCCTCACCGCAGCACTAGTAACTTGGTCCTCCTCTATTGAAACATGTCTATAAGTAGGAAGTGTTTTCATAGGAGTATGTAGGGACCTAAGACAGGCCACCCAAGATGGGGGACTCCCTTTTCCCTTGGATGGTTCAACCGCTGGAGCCAAATGTGGAGGACAATTCACAGCTCCTGGGGTGATTGGTGATACTCTGCTAGTGCCAGACTCATTAAGGTCTTGGGAAGTATCCTTGGTAGGGGAGAAGTCTGAATCACTCCCCACTGAAATAGGTTGTACTGATAAAGCCTCTCCCAGACACTTCTGACAGTGAAACGAGCTTCCTCTTACCACAAGTGCAGGAACAAGTGTTATATCCATCGTGGTTATTGTAGGGATATGAGTAGAAGGAATAGTTGTCACACTCTTCATAGTATAAGGAATGTGTGTCATTGTCATTGGGGAAAGGATGGGGTAGGAAATGGTTAAAGTTTTTTTCACCCATCAAATTGGTTATCTCAGTATCCCATTGGGGTAACAATCCACCCATAGTTGGGAATATTATAGTGATAGAAAGGTGGATCATGTTGTGTTAGGAATGATAACCTCCATAGCAGCATATTCATGCATCATCATAAGACATAACTAGAAAATAATTATAGGATGAGACTCTCCCTTATTGAATAGCCGGAAGTAGTGCAGTATGTTGAAGGCATCCAAATTTCCTAGAAAACCGGTAAGGGAGGTATGGATCACAAATGACTACTCAATATATACGAGTGGTGATCATCCAGTCCTGAACCTCAATAAGGTATGATAATTCCTCCAAAGAACCATCCATGTCACCTCTTAACAACCCATGATGGGTAGGATGCTGTGAAAACAACAAACGAGAAGTGTTGTTCAAAAGCCCAACCGCATCAATAACACTTAGAGTTTTAGGAAGAGCAGTGAAAATGTTGAGAAGGGTGGGTAGAAAGTCAGAATAAGGAACCTTTGCAGTATCTCGGTATTCATAACAAGGTAATATTTTTACCATCCACCCATACAGAAATTTAAATGGCCCGCTGAGATGATGTGGGGGCCTACCTTCATGTATTTTTTCCAACAACTCATAAATCCGAGCAAGAGTGGGAAGGGCCAAATTAATGGGTTGACCCTCTTCCAACATGGCCTCCATCATCAAAGTACAGGCCCAAACCCTGGTATAGACATCATGATATGGGAAAATTCATCTGCTCAAAAAAATGGAAAAGAAACCTAATAATCTAAGTGCAGGTGATACATCTGGTTGAAGCTCATATCCCCATGTGGTATATTATCCCGCTTCATGGGTAGCACAATATGACCCTGGAGACTGGTGGGACTGATGGGATGGATGAGTTTGACTACGGAGATCCCTTGGCTTGGGTCTATTCACCTACAAGAATAACCTTATCTACACCTCGAATGGGATAAGAGAGAGATCCTGGAGGGGATGATCATGTAATCCATCTACCATAACCAATAAACTCCTTATCAAAGGGGACATGTGGTCAGCATCATTCCATGTAGCGGCTACTGGGAAAAACTATTCATACATTTATCCAAGGATGGAGAGTCCTCAAAGTTTTTGGGAATCCCATAAGCTGATTCCCACATCCCCATGAAATAAGTGGAAGTTTTTTGTGCTTGAACACTAGCGGCTCAGCAGCTCAGGAAGGATCTCACTTGGGGAGAAGACTACAAACTGAGAAACCCAGGTTTCCTGATACAATCCCACCACCTCCAACTAGTTGGGGGACTCCAAACAGGTCTAATGTACCGAGAATAAACAATCCTATTCATCATAGAAACATCCTCCAGCCTGAAGATCCCACTTGTTTCTCCACCTATCGTTAGGTTTTTCTTGGGAGATTTTTTCTAATGGATGGGTACTCTCAGGTGTTGATTCTTGGGACACGATCGCGACACTCGCAGTTTCCATGAGTTCATGTCGAGCCTCCTAGTTTAAAGACATTCTCCTGAATCATAGTGACGATGAATTCTCCTACTGGGGAAATTATTGCGCGATCATGTCCTTGTGGTGATTCTAAAAGGATGAAAGGGGTATTTTGGTCAGCCAATGACAGAGGAACGTCATTAGGGAGACCAAAGCTGTAAAGTGTCAACTGTATAGATAGCGGATAGGCTAAGATATATAGTATCAAGAAATAATTTAAGAAGCTGTCATAAGGAATGATATAGGATTGAAGATGATCCTCACTATTCCCCTCCATGGTCTCCCTTGTCTTCGATGATTTTATCACAGCCTGTGAAGCTGCCATTGTAGCCTACTCAGGAAGATCCAAAAGCTAATAAAAAGTTAGTCCAATAAAAATTGATGGATAAGGGATATGGAAGAATGATTAAAGGACTTAAAATATGTCCAAAAAAGGCTCTATGTACTATTCCTAGAAACGGTATGTGGTACCCACATCCCGTGTACTGAATAATGTGTAGAAGAAACCGCCGCATACGTCTACAGTATGTGGAAGCATCACACCATGTATAGCCGTTGTACACAAAACATCTGTGAGGCGTTGGCCCATGGATCGTTGGCTGGTGAACAGAAAGATTCACAGGAGGTGGATACCATGAACCTAGGCCTCGATTAAGTTCATGTTTATAAGTTTTAAATTAAAAGTTTTGGTTCATATTATAATTCTTAAAGTTCAGTTCACCGATCCAAGCTCGGTATAAGGACACACAAGCAATGTATCACTATCCTACATGGAATCTGGATTTTAATTTTAAAGTTACACATTATTATTCACGAAACCCATAATTCGGTACACAAATAGATAAATGGTGAAAAGTTCGGTTCATGATACGTACGAAGCGGTTCATGAATGGGATTTTTTCAAGGAGTATGGTGCGCAAATGCGAAGGAAGATGGGGGAGTCAAGAGAACTTTTTTCTACAAGAAACAGAAAAGAAAAATGAAATGGGCCCCTATATATAGGTGTGGTCCCATACTATCAGGCCCATTTTTTCTACCATGAACCATTTTAGTTCAGGACCTCTTCTACATTAGAATAGTCCCCTTTTCTTTCTAAATAGACCTCATTCTAATGGGGGCATTTCTAGGGTCCTAAAAATTCCTCCAAGAGAATAAAATACCCCCACAGTCACATTGAAGAAGGAAGAAAGTACTCCTACAAGTCTAGCAAGCTGAATGGACTCAAATTGAGTAGCAAATTTCAGAAGAAACTTGAAGGAATTCAATTTTTCAAAGAATTTTAAGTGGACCACATACCATCACTAGAAAAGGTTCGTGGACCGCCTGGATGGAGAACCACCAGGTATGTAGAATGATCCGTGAGGCACTAGCCCACGAAGCAATGGCCAGCGATCCCAGCGGACCATAAATCGTGTTGTTGAAGGACTCATGTGCATGAAGGTCTTCTGCATACCATCCCGCAAACTCATCAGTTCACAGACAAAGAGAATGGGCAGGGTTCTGCGAACCATGATCGCGAACCGTAGCCTTCACAAACCCCGGTTGACTGAGTCTTCCACGGGTCAGGATATCTCCTCATGGGACTCCGCAAATAGTTCCACATGCCCATAGATACAGTTTCCTTGATGCTCTATAAAAGGGAGAACAAAATGAATTGAGAGGGTACATCAACGACGGGAGGGATGAAAAGAGATTGAAGGGGACTCAGAGGTTGGAGGAAAGAACTCGGAGAAGATTCTAGCTTCATTCTTGATTCATCAACGAAGCCCAAATTGTGAACCACTCTCTCTGTAGGTACAACTGACCGCGAACCATAAAACAGGGGAACTTAATAATAAAAATATAACTAAGAACCTAAATGGTGGAACTGAAAACCACATACTTCTCACGGATGAACATACAGCAAACAATAATCCCTCGAACCCTCCTTCAATATAGTGATCTGGGTAGCGTACCGCTATGTGGGCTGAACCTGGAGCCACGTACTGCATCAGTACATGGATGGAACCCAAAGTGGTGTGATGGTCTGTGTACCACTATGGTACACAGTCATCTATACCAATGCACGTGTACCACATCAGTATGCAGATAGACCCTCTACCTGCATACCACTACGGTATGTGGAGCCTCCCCCATCCCGCATAAGAAATCAGTATGTGGAATGGGGTGTTTTGGGTATTATTTCCTCTGGTTCCAACCTGACCCCTCTACTACCGTCTAGTCCTCTATAATCCATCCCTGAACTAGTCATCCAGTATTAGGCCATAGCCTCCTCCAAAGCCACTGGACCCATATGATCATATCATCAGGTGCATCAGTGTGCCCCTTTAAGTCTATATACCCATGCTAAGTGGAGTCATGAAGGCTCTCACCATAACGGTTCGGGCTTTGGGAATGTTTGTGGGTCTAAATTCCCATGATAACTCAGAGTCCAACCTTGGGATGCTGACGTGAACCTCCATGTTCTAGGGATTAAGGGTGATCACTTGATTTTCCATTCAATGAGGAATAGTGATCAATCGAAGGAGTTATGTTCGCTTCTCCTTTGATGAGGAAAAAACTCCTCCCATTTCCCAGAACATATTCTGTGGCCCTCCCACTGAGTTAAGTCCCCAATATTCTAAGGCTGAGCATCATGACCTTTAATGTCATTTCATATGGAAAGGTTCATCACTCTGCACCCTCACCCACGGTCACCCTTTCCTCTTCTGCCATAGGCTATCCCTCTTCTTTAGCAGGAGAGGAATCATGTGGTTGGTTAGGTCTCTCGCATCCTCTTGTTTCTCACAATGAGCATAAATCATGTGGGATTAGAAGTTTGTGATGATCACACAACATCCAGCACATTCTGAACTATGAGAACTTTGATTCCTGGTTAAATCAGGATATGTAGAATTCCTACCTGAAGGCCCAAGCTCGAAAGGGTGCTCATCCAAAAGGGTCCACCCAACCATGGCCCCTCAAATGGGCAGCTTCCATGCATAATCCCCAGCACATCTGAACTACATGGGTTCTGATTCCTCTCCTGAGGATACATAGGAAACCCATCTTATGAGTTCGATCCCAACATCAAGTCACCTTCTACCCCCCTAGATGACGATAAACTTTAGATCACCTTATTGCATGGCTCAAGTTAGCAGTACCTCCGTAGAATTTAATATATGCATGCCTACGATGATCCTACAAACCAAGGGTATCCCATGGACACACTCTTTGGGAAAGAACCAAGGATTAACAAACATATTAAAATGACTTAAATCTATAAGAGAGTCCCATAACATGAAATAATCCTCCCTCAGAAGGGTACAGTGAGCCTGACTTCCCAATCTCTCGACCAATGGGGTCCTTAAGTGTCATTGGATGAATCACCAATCAACGAGCACCTACCTTTAGAAATAAGGTCCATAAATCATGGATACGAGGATTGTTGGGTGTTTCTGGATCCACGAATAAACCCGTTGGAGACCATCCAAGGAAGTTATATCTGAGGAGGATCGATTGCACAAGTGCTTGACCCCATTCAATTTCCCACTAAGACCATTTGACTATGGAACCTCCTTCGTAGTGTGAAAGGGGTGAATTTCCCCATCCCTATGTAGTTAATCCAAACCTTCTTTAAATAATAATGACACCTAATGGGTTAAAACAAAATAAATGGTGAATCTGATATGAAACTATCCTAGAAAAAGGGACAGGTGATGATCCACATCAGACCATTTCACCATCACCCAAAACCTGCCACCTCAGAGGCAGAACATTAACAACCATGTAGTAAGATAAAATTTTAAAATTATACATAAAGATAAAAATAACTCATCTTAAAATGTTATTTTAGTATACCATTTTACTACTTGGGTTAAAATTAAACCATAGTTCAAATTTATTGACCAACCCATTTTGGGATTCTTTCAATTATCAATGAATTTTAGCTTGAGTTTTAGGTTAACTTAACTTAGTTCACATCTAGGGCTAACTACTCATGTGATACTTAGTGTAACTAAGAGTAAAGGGTTGAAGAAATATTTATCTAGGATGTTAGTATTGGGGATTCCGCTCAATATATCAAGGAGTTTCATGTTAATGAATTTAGAAATTTATGCCCACCTAAAACTCTTCAAATAGCCTGTCAGACCCATGTTTGGATTATGAGAAGGTGAATATAGATCATTTCCACTAAAATAATGATGCAACAGGATATTATGAAACCAATGGTGAGGGATATTGGGTTTAGATAAAATAGTGGGAGACTAATTTATAAAACTTACGGCATCAAATATTTGGTAATCAAGATAAAAATTAAATATTATTTTAACTAATGAAGTCTATGATAAAATAAATCTTCATAACACTGGGATCATTCAGAACACAAACCATGACCTCACCAGCACATATTTGTAAGAGAAACTTTTTTATACACTAAACTACTATAGAAAAATTTAAACTACATTCTAGAATTACCTATAGGTATGAAGCCACCTCACTATGAAAGATAACGTGATAATGATGAATACAGAAGGTACATGGGTATGTTGTTAATATCTATTGTATCATATATAATTTTTGTCTAGATAACTAATAATGAAACATAATGACATGGATACCAACACTATAACATATCATCTCTTATCTCTTAACAAGGAGAAAGATATGGTTTGGATAAATGATATTTTAACTAAACTATACTACTGTAAACTATAAGAGGATACTTATATATTGATCTTGAATTTAATATATTGGAGTACATTGATCACTTAGATAATTTTATCTTCCATATAGATAATAAATTTTCCATTAATCTAATAATATCATCCATTCCTTCCAAACTCTTCTTATTCATCTATAATTATGATATGCATAGCTCAAGAATATTTTTATGTAGATTCATTGGGTAAATAAGTATTATGGGTAACTTGGTTCTACATCCTTTATGGTGAATAGTATGAAAGGAAATCTTGAAAATACCATGACTAATTTATAGTAAATGGTGTCTTTACAAAATCTTTCAAAGAGATAAAATATTTAGAGGTGGTGTGGTGAACATGAGGTTATTTGCTTTTCATGTTGATAGAAAGGGTTTTATAAAATATAATTACAAAAAATTGAAGAATACATAAGCAGTTTCATCTAATTAAAATATATTCATAATAGATTATAATGTTCTTATTTTACTTCTTAGGTATTGAATATTATTTGGTATTCAAATACAAAAAACAAGAATGAATAATTACTAGAATTATGGTGTATTCTCTGATTAGTTGAGGAAGGGTGATTCCTATATCAGTTGTGAGAAGAACATGACTTCAAGAAATAAATATAAATTATCTTAGTGTCTGAAAATGGTGATTCATATATCAGTAGTGAGAATTTCAAAACTTCTAATTTTTTATTGGATTATAGTTGAATTATTGTTTGTATTAAGTGTTACCTACACATTCATCTCAGTGTTTTTTTTGGACATAATGAGACAAAATTTCTTTTTAAATTAATGTTGTAATGGTATTATAAATTTAATTAATAGTTAAGTAATACTAGAACTTTTAATATCAAATTTTTGGAATATATGTTGAATATAAATAAAAATATTCATACCCAGGTTTGGAAATATAATTCTTTATCAATTAAAACTAAATGTTATTGTGAAATATATACCTAAATTATTATTTAGTCTCTTTAAAACTAAATAAAATATAGATATTATCTACATGCTTATTGAATTTTAGATTAAGAAACCTTTAGAAATAAAGGTATGCCTCAAATATTTCAAAATTTATTCAGAAATAGAGCATGAACATTTCCAAGATGAATCTAGGGGTAAATTTATATGATTTATTAAATTCCTTTAAGGAATTTTAGGATTGATAGATGAAAGTAATGAATGAGCTTGGTAAATATCTAGGATCTTATAGGTTCATATATCATATAATATCTTAACCAAGTATTCATTGATCATTAAATGTAAAGTTAATGTTTTACTAAAATCATATTACCTTATTCACATCATGGAGATGGTGATAATAAAAGGTAAAATGATAAAGATTCTTATATATGTGATGTAGTCTTTTATTATTTCTTTTTAGATATTTTTTTCAAATAAAATTGTAATAACTAACCATATTCCAACTAAACTGACTAATGGATCTCATATAAGTTATGATATTAATAAATTCTATTAGGTCACAACCTCAAGTATTTTTTTATGGGATCTATTTATAAAGCTGGTGAAAACATCAAATGTGAATCATGTAAAACACAAGGTACATCTTATTTAATTATATTATAGATAATGAGGATATTAAAATTCCCATGATAAAATGGTATTAATCATACAAACTACATTTCTATGTTGGAATAAAATCTCTTTTGAAAAAGTAAGAGAAAGTAATACTTAAGTAGAATCTTTGATCCAAATGAATAAGTTGGCATAATAATGATAAACTATACATCTTCTAGTGGGATTAATTGTTCTAAATACACATACTGCATAAGAAAGGTTAAAACCATAGTGATGGTTTTTATATTCATTATGGTGGTTGATTAATCGACTATCATTAGAAAAGTAAAATTATTTATTTATTTATTTCCTTAATTGACACTAGTAAATTAGTAAGAAGGGGTAAAAATCATAAGTAAGAATATGGAATATCCAATAAAATAAAAAAAATAAATAGAAAAATACAATAAACAACAATAAACATATGATATAGTGAGTGGTGCAGTGATGAAATAAAAACAACGTAGAGACAACAACTAAAAGAAACAACTAGTTATGAATTAGTTGGGGAAAATCCAATTTTAGGTCTCTAAAATTGATATTCCTTCATTTATAATTTAAATATTATTAGGTGGAACTTATAATAATATTACAACCCAACTTTTGGGAGGTGTTGGATCTCAACTGGTATGTTCTATAGTTTGTCTACCAATGAATATACACATGGAGAAATATTATAAAGTTGGTCCCACCAAGATAAAATTTTATTTGATCTTGGTGTGATATTAATTGGTTTAAAACCTATTATCACAATATTTTTAGAAAATATTTCATAATAGTTTAAAATTAGATACAATCAAGATTAATGGGTATTAATTCTTAAAGGTTTTGAAAGTAATAGTCGTAAGAGGAAGGAAAGGAATAACATATCAAAATTGAAAATGAGAGAAAAAAGTAAAAGTATCAAGTCATATAATTTTATTTCCCCAAAAAAGGTTATTAACCAACAATAAAACATGAATTATCAATACAAAAGAAGTTTATATCAACAAGTAAAAAATAAGATAATAAGAAATGGATTCTATATTAAAGAGATCAAATTCCATCTCTTGCTTGATATTGAGTCACCTAACCCTCATTTCCTATCAATTTATGATGGTTCTTGATTAATGATGGAATTATGATCCATTTCACTTAATAGTTCCTAATTTTTTTTAAAAAAATGGGCACACGCTAACTCTAGCTATACAATCAGCTCCATTAGTCACCTTCAATCCCAAAAATCCATATGGAGGTTGTCACTATTAATTATCTTCTCCCAGTTTCTTGTGTAGAGATCCTTTAATAGATATGATAATCCCATGTGGGATTATTGATCATTATATTAATCTTCCTTAGAAAGCTTCCTCATAAAGCTTCCTTGATTAATACTTTGAAGAGTCCCTTTTTCTTTGTGATTTTAGAGTTTAGGGATTTTATGGATTAAAGTAGTAACTTAACATGAGTGCATGCTAATACCTTAATTCAGCTCAGTGGTACCTTGATACAGTTGGCTAGAATACCCTTATACTATATAAATCTCACCTTTATGTAGCCTTATATACACTCATGTTACCTTTATGCAAGCATTTAATACCACCCTTATGTTGGTCATAAACTACATAATCACATTTATGTGAGTGCTATTCAAACCTTTTACAACATTGAGTCATGATAAACTTCCACAACCTACCTTATTATTCTATTGTTACTTTAATAATTTAGCACTTCATCATCATGAAGTGCTTGGGATGCATCAAGATTTATCTAGTCTTCAAGTTCCATGAACTTTGAATTATCAGATTCGGTCAAAGAAATACTTATAAAACATTATGTACTTGAGCCAGTGTGCACAAAATCTCTAGATCATGTGATATTAAAACCAAATTTCATTAAAAACATTCTTCAAACATCTATCATACATTAAATTGTTTCCTCAAAACTAGAGTATTGGGGACAATTGAAATATTCTTAGTTCTTCATAATCTTGAACCTATAGTAGAAATCAAGAAGAAGTAAACCCAAGTCTTTAGTCTTCATATTAAATCAACTTCCCAACTTCGATAATTTATTTTTTATACTTGGAATGTATCTTTATTTAATCTCAATATTAGATCGTTCATATTGGTTTTGTCTAGGACTATTTCACCAAACTCAATTAGACTCAATCCTTCAATCATTTTCATCAACTTCACTTTGAGGTTGACTGGCATTTGACTTCATCTTGACCATTGATCTTTGCTATATTTTAAAAATTCAGTTTATATTTGTCTTTGGTTCTCATAATTCTCTAAGATCAATATCTAAAATCAAATTTCATTTAAACATATTCATCACCTTTCATCGAGAGGCACTACAACTTTGAAAATCTAGTTTTTATATACCACTTAAATCAATCAAGATATTTAAAAAATCCTCAAATAATGATTAAAAATATCATGAGTTCAATCTATACTCAAGTCACATCTCAATGAACTCGGGTGATCATATTCAGCACTAGTTCTTAGACTCAATTCCCTTCTTCAATAATTTTTCTTCGATCTTCTCCCAGCTATGACCTATATATCCCTATTGATTGAATTATTTTGGTATTCATAGTTTTGAAGCTCAAATCACCCTTATATGTGTTTCAATCTAGACCTCCCCCTCCCTCTTCGTTTCACAAATCTCATCCTCGGTTCTTCTATTTCTTTGAGTCTTGTTTTTTATACGATCAAGATTTATCTATTTACACAAGAATGGTTAATTACTTTAGGTGGGTATTGGTTAATTATATGGAAGGTTACTCTAATATGGTAGGTTAGATTTTATTATGGTAGATGATATTTATGGTAGGTATTTCCCACATGTGATAGATCATACCTATGTTCAGTTCTCTCTATCTTATGGTAAATCCATATACTTCTAGTCAATCAGATTCCTTTATTTGGTAGGTAGGAAATTCATTCTTATGGTAACTTTATCCTTTATCTTGTGGTTTTTCATAGGATTTCATGTCGTAGGTTAGTCCTTGGCATGATTAGAAATTCATTCCATGGTCATTTATTTTTCATATTTCAAGCAAATCACCGCCCTTATTCAGGTTTCACAAGACCATTATGTAACTCTATACAACACAAATTAATGCAAATTTAATAAAAAATATCAATTAAAAATGAAACATAAGACTATATTCAATAGAATTAAACGATGGATTAAAAAATTTAACAATTCAACTAAGAAATTATCCCACAAATCATATTATTAAAATAAACATGGAACAGTGAAAATATTATTTTTAGAACCTCATAATTCCAAAGACTCTCCAAAATAATATTCCAATGAAATTTCACTAACAACAATCAAGAAAATATATTCTTGAGACAAATTGAGAATTAAATTAGATAAAAATTGATCATTTAAACCCAAATATTCCTTATCTTCATTGAAATATTTAAATAAAAATATTTTTTATCGAAAATAACCAAAACTAAAAAATTAAAAACTTAAGAACATTTTATTATTAAAATACCATTATTTCATCAAATTGATGCTAAAAACATGTATCAATTTGATTCCACATCATTGGTGTATTATTTGATAATAATAACAAATCCTATAGATAGAAATAAGCTGCAAATAGTTTTTATTGAAAAGTTCTTATGAATTTAAACATGTATTCCATGAACCAAAATTTTATTTTTTATGGTTGATATAAATATATTGTAAAGTATTGAGTGAAATTAATACATGGATGGTATAATCTAGTCATCGATAAAGCTTAACTGGTTATATCAATCCATCATAATAAAATCCATTTGAATTATACTATTTATAGCTACTATGATCATTATATTTGACATTAGAGGTCAAGGTTTCCTCCCTTTGAGATAACTTTATGGAACTTGTCTATATGAAGTAACCATAAAGTTTGGTTAAATCTAAGAAATATTGTTTTGATGTAAGTTTAAAGGATCCATTTATGGATTTAAATAATAATAAGGATCATAAAAAATTTATTTGAAATGAATGTGTGACCGGTTGTCTACAAGAGGTTAGTGGGAGCATTATAGTTTTCTAGGAAATATATGTATAAAAACATATAGAAAACAGGTGATTAATCTTATGGTTATATAAGACGAAATAATTTCTCAAAATTTGATTTAAGTAGTATCTAAAGTTTTAGGGTGAAATATCTACTAGTATAGATCAAGTGGTTACTTAACTCCAAGTTATAGTACATAGTTGACATGGTGTTGAAAAATACAATATGGATCAACACATCATAATTGTTTCTAGTGTCACATGGTATTCTTGTGATGTATAGACTACATATGCCTAAAGGTAATTTGGAAATATATCTCACATTCAATGATATATACGTAGATTTTATCTTTTTATGCATAAAGCATTAAATTAAAATATTAAACAAGTCAAGGATAATTTAATAGCTTGGTAGCCAAAACTATCTAATAGTTCTTGAGAAAGAAAAATTGGATGAGTTCCAAGTAATTGGAGAAATGGGAATATGAGGTTTTAAGGGATATAAAACTAGTCTTATTTATATCATTTTAATCTATAATCTTATCAATAATAAGGTAATATAAAAGGTTAAATATTTTTATAGTTAGTGGTTGTCTTATATAAATTTGATTGAGTATTTTGTGGTCTATTTTTCGACTTCACAAGTAAGTTTGGAAATGATTTGTTCCAAATTTTGGTGTTGTACCAAGTTAGTAAAATTCAATCTGGTCATGGTGAATTTTAAATATAGGTATTATCTAATATTTCGAGGATAAAAAATAATTTATACTTAGTGTTATCATATATTAATTTATTTTCTCATATTAAAGAGGTTTTAGTAATAATATCAACCACTTGTAGCATGGTGAGATCAAAAGCTATATTCATACCTCAACAAAAGCATGTTTAACATGTGAGACTAACTGGCAGAGTGTTATAAGTTTTCTCTAGTGTAATTGAGAGTTTGTTGAAGTTTTTACCTTGGAACTAACTACTTTTAAAATTATATTATAGGAATATTCATAGACTTGAATATTAATTAATTTCTTATCACATGATTACATTATTCAATAATATTTTGATGTGATTATGTATTTAGGGTACTTGTTTCGCTGAAAGGTCATAGAAGTTATCTACTATGATGAGAATCTAGAAGTTCCATGAAAAAATTATTAAATATATGTTATATAGATAGAAAATATAATTTTATGGGATACAAATGATACAATTTTTTAGGGGTGGAGACTCATAAGACTTTGAGACACTCTCTCATGGTGTACGCCCTTGGTAATTTCTAGAGTAGGAGATTATGAGAACATGACCCGCCAGTAATAAATTCATATTTATATGTTTCATTGGATGTTCCCATATATGGATGTGTGTAATGATCCTTAAACTTTAAGATTATTGTTAATTCATATTATGAGTCACATAATTAGATGTATTGATGAAAACTGTGATGATATATAGTCATAGAGAGGTAAGATACATTGGGTGTGTCATGAGTAATATTTTATTAATGAATAATGTGATAAAGGATTTATCCATTATGTTCTTTAATGGAAGTTGATATATCGATCCCTTTTATGGAAATAGAACTTCCTTATTAAGTTTATGGTTTATGTTGTTCTATTGGAATGTTCATTTCCAAAAATTCAATATAGGAGACATCGAGAACATAGGTTGATGATGCCAACATGTAACCATATTGATTAAATATATCATGATAAAGAGATTATATTACACATAGTACATTCAAATGTGGTTATTTTCATTTAATAATTTAACTTATTTCTCTATGGTTACATTGGTGTGTTGTTAGATGTTAACCTTATAATTTAGGAGGTTTGGTCTAATTCCACTAAAAGAGGGGCCTAAAGGGTCACACACTAAGTATATTTGTAGCCTCGGTTAAATTATATTTGAATTTAACATATTAAATAAATATTATTTTGTTTCACGGTCTAATAATTATTCATTTTTAGTTGATTGTATATATTCAGTCACTAATTATTTGATATAATATTATGTGATTTTAATATTAAATAAATATTCATGTTCCATGCTTGTTATTAATTACATTAATATAAAATATTTATTTATTATGGTTCATTATCAAGGTAAAAAATGATTATTTATTTGATTGTGTGAATATTTTATAAATATTTATTCATTGTTTTTATGAATATAATATTTATTTATTTATTGGTGAATAATTTCGTGATATTTATTTATTAAATAAATAGTCATTATTAAATGTCGGATAAATAATGTGGATTGATGGATCAAGTTTAATTTTCCATCAAGAAATATCATATTAAATATTATTTGAATAAATATTAATCTATTTATTCATTGAAATATTATTTATTTTATCTATTTGTTTAGTGTGTGTTAATTAAATAATAATATTTATATTATTTATACATGGGAAATTTGGGGATTAAGAAAAATAATAACTTCCCATGTGAGATTTTTATTTTTCTAACCCTAGTTTTATTTTAACTTGATTATGACATTTCTAAACCTAATCATCATTGTTCCCAATGAAAGTATAGATGAAATTATCTCAATCCCTGGAGAGATCATCTCCTAAAACACTCTCAAGAACAAAGAGTGATTCTCCTCCTCCAATATCTTGAGTTTATAGAGAACAATAATCCTTCAAACTCAAATCAATTATCCTAGAAATAAATAATGAATAATGAAAGTGACATAATCTTCCATGCTAGCACCTGGGTATTTCTGTAATGAAGTTCAAAGGTTTTTCAGTGCATGTGTGGATCAACTCTAGAGGGATTCTACTCTTGAATCCTCTCTTCATAATGATGGAAGGAAAAGAAGAATTCTATAAATTCATCAATAAAGAAATAAATTCAACACAAGTTATTTATTTAGCCAAATAAATTAATTATAAATTATATGTGATGATCCTGGCTTCTTGGGTTTATCATAATAGTTAATTAATATTTGATTTAATTTTTTGTTTGTGATGTTATTAATCATATACATATCATATTATTCATTGTTTTTTACAGAAAACTAATTTGGTAACTACCCACTAGGAACTTTTACTACTCCCAAAACCTTTTGTTCCCTTGTCAATGAACAATTTCTAAGTTGATGTAAATGGTTTATAGATTCACTCATGCCATGAATTTGGAAAACTATGTATGGAAATTATATTAGGTGAAAAAACTTAGTAAAAATCACATAATATAATATTATTCATTTATGAAGGATTTTCCCCCAAATCATCTTTAAGTTAGTTATTCTTGTAAAGTAGTGGAATTCCAGAGAAGGAAGTTTTAATAGAAGTAAAAAAGAGGATTTTTTTATCATTTTTTTATGTTTTGGGTCCACATATAATTTTAAACCTAGTGGAAAAAAGTGCATGTGAGGGTATGCATTCATTCACATGAGACAGTTTAATGAGCTTCCTATTTTAGAAGCTTTAGATTTTTTTTTTTAGGATAAAATGGTTTAAACAAGTGAGAATGTAAAGAACTTGATTTTTTCCTAGATAGGACTTAGAACATTTTTTATCTTCAGATCCCCAAAAATTAATGGATTATAATGGTACATTCACTATAGTAAACAACCTCAGAAATATTTTATAATTTTCCCATTGATTTAGGGGCATAGTTCTTACCCACGAGTAGGGTTTTGGTGAGATTTTGATATTGTTGAATTTTAAGGGGGTATTTAGAATGTATTTAATAAATAAATATTTAAACCACACATGAAAAAAATGATTTCTTTATTAATTTAGCTTTAAATGGAAAATCTAGCATCATGATTATGCTTATGATATGGGGTTTTAACAAGTATAGGTGTTACCTATATTCTATTTTTAGGCTTTCGGTCAAGCTAGTTTCAGATCTTTAAAAATAATCCTCAGTTGACCAACTTCCAAAATTAAAAAAACAACCTCATGTCACTATATGGGGGGATTTATACACCATAATTGAAAAAACCTAAGATAGTATTTGAGGTAATATGATTCATATTATTATATAAATCAATAATTTTTCAAAAAAAGGTAAATTCATATGACATTGATGAATAGATCTTTGAAGCATCATCCTATGCCATCAAGGTAGGCCTTTGAATTATTATTTTTTGAAAGTCATAATTTGATATATGATTATTTAATTTCTTAATTGTTATAATATCTTTATTAGAATTGTTATTTATTATAACTCTAATTCCCACGATCTTTAATCCTATCATTATTAGTGGATCGCTCGATATAGGAAACTTGAGAACATTTGGTCCTTTTTTCACAATTATCATTATAATGTCTTGATATTACATTTTCAATGGTGAATTCATTGAAAATAAATATTTTGGTGGTCGTAATTTCATTTACCATCAATCCATTTGTCCTTCTAGATTTTCTACCCCCCCCCCCCCCCCCCCGCCCCGTAAAGAGGATGTTCAATAAAGCACCAATAACCTTAACAATTGGTGGTGGTTGGTTTGATGGGAGATCCAATATAGAGGTGAAACTCTGTGTGATCAATAGGAGTTAGTTTTATGGGGAAGAATAGGATGTTTGGTGAGTAGCGGCAATGTAGGCGACTAAAAGTAGAGGTTGGCATGAGAAAACTACAATGATGGTCTGAGCAATGGCAACGACAATCAGGTTGTTGTCAGGAATTATTATTCAATGATAATTAGATACATTGAGTGAAGTAAATGGTGTGATTATTTATAATATTTTTAAATCATGATGATAGTATAAAATTTGGATAACTGGGGCTTATTGGGGAAGAAAACTCGATCACATGGCATGTGGTCTTCAGGCACATGTTGTGTCTTGTTTTGGCCAACAGTTAGGGTTTCTTCAAGGAATTAAATATCACATACTATGTAATCTTCAGGAACATGCCATGTTTTATATATGTTGCAACTATAGTTTACAATATATAGTAAAATATCATGCGGTGTGTTATTTTTAAATACATATAGTTTCTAGCTTGGGCATATGCCATGGAATATACTAGAGTATGCGACCAATTATCTACTTGGACACATAAATTGTGTGGTATGGGGGTAATCATATTAAGTGGTAACATGATATGTCACAAGGTGTGAGTACATGACCATGACATCTTTCAGGTTCTACATGACATGTCATATAAAGGAAATTTTGTGTAAGTTGAGATGACATGGCATGGGTCTCGGCGGTATATACTGACTAAACCTTGAGCCTCACACTTCATGTTTAAGAGTATGTCACACCATGTATAATGACACAATACAGTTGGGAGATATCCATACATGCCTATTTGACCCTACATTATGTACACACCATATTGGGTAGAAGTTCATGTTATATATTATCCATTCTCTAGTACTTTCTATATCTTCTCACTCAAGTGTCAAAATTAGAAAAAAGAACAGTTCATTATGAGGTTTTTTCACATATAATGTGATGATAGTATCCTTTTTACTATCAGAATCTATTGTATAGTAATTTGGAAATATTTTTCCCATTAACCTATAGAGATGATGATCAAATATGGGGAAGAATTCAGAGTAGGCATGGATTCAGTGACACCTGATGACATCTTGATAATAGGGCATTAGTCCTATTCACATTTCATGGATTTGATACCCCCTATGAATATGGTTCATGGTTCCTCCATTTTAGGTATTTTTGGAATGGGTAAAATACCCCCCTTGATAATAATAATCCTTCATTTTGTTTTTAAGACATCCTACTATGTATTTTTATATTCACCCATGCATGGTTGTTTATGAACACATGTGTTGTGATTGTGAAAATGACACATAGTAAGTAGGTTATTTTAGTAGATGTAGAGCTTATAGAGTTGAATCTTAATTGTGGTTAATGATTTTGGTTGTTTTTATTGTTCCTTTAAAGATTCAATATGACATGAATTTCCTCACTCCAATTTTTTGGGGTCTATCTTTATTTTTTGGATGTTGGAATCTTGTATTTACCCCTAGTTTATAATGTTTCATTAGTATTAATGTTATGGATTATTAATGTATATCAAATTCATTAATATTATAGTTTTTTTATTTATGAAATCATTGGTTGTGGTTGTACTACCTTTTATCTGATACATGTTCTATTTTGTAGGTATTCGTTAGGCTATAGTCTCTCATGTGTGTGTTATGCCTTCTTCATGTCAATCCTTATCCCTTTGGATATTTGAGATAGGCTTGGGGTGGTACACTCAGACTATATTATGGTCCATGTTGGGACCTAGTTGGTTAGGTTGTATCATATAAAAACCCAAAATCAAAGATAACATGTTCAATATCACCACCACATCATTACTAGGTTGATCATAGTCTCTCATAACCACACTATCCCCCTCAGTCTTCTCTCAGGTAAAATACACCTTATTATCTTTTATGGAGATTTTTGAATTAATTTAATTTCTCCTTTGTTGGCCTAAAACAAGGATTGTATCCTAGGGAGTGAATTAGGGTATATAAAATTTAAATTTTATCCCCTTCCAATGATCATGTACCACTTTTATTTGGGACCCTTATTTATCTCTCGTAGATGATATGAAATAATAAAATTAATAAAAAGATATACATGAGAGTTTTTTACTTGGTTAACCCAAATAGGTAAATCCAATGAGAATATATGGTAATGTGTCTATGCTCTTGAAGCCCTAAAGATCACTGATTTTTTATCATAATGTCTATAGAGGCCCCACATACCCTCTTGTCTCACAACCCTGAACAAAGGAAAGCTCAATTCTCTTCTTATAAAATGGAATTCACTAATACTCCCGTAACATTATTGTCCTCCATGAACTAATAATTTTTTTACACCAAATGTGGCATGTCAATATGCTCAACTTTTCTTCTTTTTTAAGGACCACATAAAAACCATCTAGTGATAACTATCTCAAATCACCTTCATGTTCTTATTTTTCTATCTAGTATAAGTTTGGAATGCTTCTTCCCAAATTATATGTAGTTGAATATGCAGTCCCTCTCTTCTTTTTTCTTTCTAGTGTAAACACAATAATACTACATGCTTGCAATGATCTTTTTTCTAGATATTTTCACATATGACTCCTTGTACCTTTCACTCTCTTCTTCTCTCAACACTTCAACGATGTAATCCCCGCACACTATTTTATAGAAGATATTATACTTATTTTTAGAATATTTTTTCCATCATTTTTCTCTAAAAAACATTTTCTACCTTTTAGTGAAAGGTCATTTTAAAAGAAGGTAGGTTATCACCTTATTTTATATGTCATATAAATCAATATACAAAATATAGAAAAATAAATCTTCCTTGATGCAACCACCAATAAACATAGGATCCTAAAACATCTTATAGTTAGTTTATTTTAAAGATACACTCATCTTAGATTGTAGTACTCTCCATGTTGACACCTTTATTTTCCATGACATGGTGTGCATGGTCGATTCCAATCCCACAAAATCAGCCTTGATCTTGCTTTAAATAACTGATATATCTTCTCTTGAAACTCCCTTAAAACTCATATTTATTTCCTCCATAGTTGGTTATCAAATTCATTATTTAAATTTTTTATTAATAAAATATACTCATATCATACGTTGGCCAACTGTCTTAGAAAAAATAAGGGAATAATCCCTACATATCTTTGTCCTCATCTTTATATAGATCCAAAATCATGTTAATGTGAAACCATCCTGAAAGAGAATCTAGATGATCCTTACATAGACCAAAATGATTCTTACACAACCTGGATAATCCTTATGTAAACCTAAAATAATCCTTATTCATACCATAATGATTCTTACATAGAGCATATGATCCTTATATAGAACCAAAATGATGCTTACATAGACTTGGAGATCATTTTGTAGTTAATTGATCATTAAAAAGGTCTTCATTCATGCTTTTGAAAAGAAGAAGATCCTTACACACATAGGATAGCCTTTACACCTTTTTTAATATTCCCTATTAACCATCTGAAATAGTCATTAAGGTTTAGGACTTAGCCAAAATTCAAAAACCATCACAGTCTAAAATTTTACCATATCACACCAAAACTTCTTTCAGACTTCATGAAATGATCTCTATACACATAAATATGATACATTGAAGATTATTTTCACTCTACTATAAAAAAACAACTGAAAAACAAATACTAGGGTATTTTACCAAAAAATATCCCAATTTGTTTTTTTTTTATAACCTCAAACCAAATTTATCACTCAAACTCTTTTAAACTTTATAAATTACCAGATCTAATCCAAAACTTAATCTCGTACTCTCAACTTCAATAAGTGTATTGGTGATTCAACAATCACCAGTTATATCCTTTAATTACTTGAATATTCTATGTATCGATGATTTTATGTTAAATTTTGATACCCCTTGAGTTGTTTATTTATTTTTTTATTTATGCCTTATGCATGGTTTATTTTATGGATGCCAAACCATGATCACATATTAATAAATGGATCAAAATGATAAGATGTAATTGAAATAAATGGATAATGCATAAATATTTTATCAGTAAATAGTTAATCACTTAATTAAAATCTACTCATTATTAACAAGACAAGTAAATGATAAAATAATAAAATGTATACATAACAAAAAACTATTAATCAATCATTAAGTAAAACCAAGCCTTCCATAATCTGAATTAAGACGGACCTGCGGTTAATGTATTGTTTGGCCTCCTTAAAGGAAATTTTAACTATCAAAAAGTATTAACTAAGATAGTGGGTTGACTTAACTGAATATCAATTAGGTTTAATGGACTTAGTCTGTATAATAAAAATTTAGAGGCAAGTGTTGAGAAAATCCAAGTCATGATTTCTAGTTTGGGGAGTCCACTCAACAGATCAAGGAGTCACTGGTAATCTATTGGAAATACCACCTACCTAAATTCTTATAATTTTCATAGTCTCTAAATGGATTATAATAATGTAAATAGGGATTCGGGACACTATAATTCTCACATGATAGGACATTCTAAATCCAATTGTGAGGGTTATTTAGTTTGGAAAAATGGTAGGAGACTAATAAAATATAATTTATTATTTCACATATAGTAATTAAATAAAGTTTTAATAATTCACTTTTATATTATTTTAGAAAAATGAAAAGTATGTTGAACACATTATCTATATAATCGATTTTGTAGAGAGACCATTTCCTAACTATAAGTAACTTCTAGGAATGGTTAAAATGATTACAGGTTATGTTGTACCATGAACAGAAGTCTTACATGCTATAATCCAAAATCCTCGATCCTCTTGTTAAGGAGGTGCGTGATGAGGAGTTATTTATCTATGAAAAAATATGAATGATGCACTATATGTTTAGTCTTTTATGTTATCATCCATGTATAGAAAACTCATAATGTTCCATAAGAAGATGGATGTTGATAGCTGCACATGAATCTTTTTTATCTTTATTATGAGAGAGATAGATAAAAATGTTTTGAGATATCCAAGGTGTTATTTACAAGAAAACATGGAGAAGGTTTACAAGGTGGGCCTCACTTAGTCAAACTAATTTTCTATATTGAGTGTCTAGAGGTTATAGGGTTTAATCTTCCCAAATAATTTTGCACTGATATCATTATATAATAACTCCCTCAAGAATATTTAGTTTTATTATAAATTTAAATATTAAAAACATTGAGAATTATCTCTTATATCTCTTCACTCTTATTCACCAAGTTGAAAAGGACATTAAGCACATAAATCCATATGTTCTTATAGTGAACAAGAGGAAAGGAATCATGAAAATCTCTAAGATTGAAATTAATTATATGGATTCATTAAAACGCACTTCCAAGAAGAGGAGGATCAAGATGAAAGTAAGGGAATGAGATGTTAATTGTTTCTCATGTGGTAAGAAGGGTCATTGGAAGAAAAATGTACCCATTAAAGAATAAAGGGGAAGCTTCTAGTGTATTTTTTATCAAGTGAAACCTATTTTTTCTGAAAATTAAACATTAGATACAGCATGTGGCGCTCACATATGTATTAAAATATTGTAACTAAGTAGATTCTAGAAGATTTATCATGGTAAGGAATATCTATGAGAAACCAATGGATCCAGACTTGTTACAATAGATATTAGAGACTACTAAATCACATTGCTAACTATAATGATTTTGGTTCTTAAATATTGTTATTATGTTCCCTCAGTTGCCAAATGTAATGACCCAACTTTTCACAAAGGTGGGACAAGTTTGATTTTTGGTTCAATCCTTTTTTTATCTTTGTAAAATTTACCTATGGACTAATGAAGGTTTTATGAGCATTTGGGTCTTCTTCAGATCTTTGAGATCTATAAATTGAACAAATAGTGTGGGTTGCACAGTTAGCGCATAGTTAGTGATAACCATGTGAATCAACCATGCAAAGAACTTGTGTACAGTAGGAGGTTGAATAGATTTTCTATAATCTTGTGGGAAAAGTCTCATGACCATGTGAAATATCTCAGACATGATATAGTGGATTTTCACATGGGTTGTGTATAGTTTTTCAAACTTCACTCCTAGCCCATACGAGGGAGATCCATGGACAGTGGAGGTAGCATAGTTGGCACACAGTTTGTCCAACCGTTCAGTCAATCCATACAATCCAATTTTAAGGGGTAAAATGAACATTTTCTAACTATGAATTTAAATTTTTAAACTTCCTTCTCTTTCTTATTTTCCAGTGACAGAAGCCAGCTCCCTTCTCCCATGAAGAATTCCTCAAGCTTCCACCTAGGTTTCTTGATAAATCTTTCTTCTAAACTATGTTTCAACTTTTGATTGTCTCATTGGATTCCTCCAAGTAATCTATTAAATCTTTGGTATTGTTTTGTCAATATTATTTCTATTGATGATGTTATTTATATGAAAGATCATTTTTCCTATTTTTAGGGAATTGGTATGTTCTTCCATTTTCTTATGTCCTTCTTCGAATAAAAGGATGATACTTAATTATTGGTCATCTATGGACCTCAGGTATGTGGTCTAGAAATATTTCCCAAAATTTTTAGTGTTTCTATACTATTTTTCCATTGTGTCGCATGTAGTAAATTTATGATTGTTTATATAAAACTTATTAAACATATTTAATTAATTATTCTATGTAAAATTACTCCCATGGACCGTATGGAATGATTAGAGGATGCTAAACTTGTTGAATTCCACTTCTTGGGGTGTGCTGAATGAAATAACCACCTTTAGTATAAATTTTTAAATGACCAAGCACCTTATAAGTGTTTTAATTGACATGGAAAATGGAATTTACCTCTTTTATTTAATTGTTTAGTTGACCAAAACACCATCTAAGTATTTTGATTAGATCCAAGATGGATTTTCTTTTCTTAATGAATCTAATGTAATAACTTAAATGAATGTTAGTGGGTAGAACAACCACACCACATGTTATATATTTATAAATGTGAATCGTGAATTTTTCACCCTTGATTAATTGGGTAGAATGGTTATAAATGCATTAGAGATGATTTATCATGTTTATTATTCTTATTATGATCATTCCATTACTATTGGTGGTTGAAAAACGGTTAAGGGTTCTATTGGACATGGAATTTCACACTCCCTTATATTGTGTGTTAGGAATAATGTCTCATAATGTTATACTTTTATCTGGAAGAGGGGTGTGATGCTCCATGTTCCTATGCTTCAGATGTTGGGCATGAAAACTCACCCCACCATCTTAAATAGTGGGAAAGATGTCTCAAATTCATATGAGATTTTGATCTTATACCCTTGTTAGAGATTATGGCTCGTTAGACTAGTTATGGATGCCTGAGTTATGCCCCAGGTCCAGCTAGCACCTAGTATCCACATATATGCCTCTAAACATCCACATGTATAGTATGCATATACATGTATAACTATTATATAAATATGATTACTATATATATTGTTACCAATTAGACTCATACATCGTCCTATGTTGAAGTAGGTAGAGCTCACCCATTGTCCTGTAGTCGATTGGTATTTATTATTCATCATTATTTATTGTTCATTATTCCTAACACTCATATTCTATGTACACTGGATGGAGTATTTCTGGAAAATGTTGGTGGTGACCAACTTAGTTTATCTCATACCCTACTCGGGCTTCCTTTGGTGCCTAATTAGAGTTTATGACTGCAGTTGTGGATAAGGGCAAGAACCCTGCTACAAATGCTTTATCATTTTACTTATAGCTTGGATCATAAAAGAAGAGGACCAATCATATGCACGTGATTCTAGAGGAGTTTTATTTTGTTCATTTTTTATTTTTGTATAGGATCTTGTATTTTCCTATCCCCTATTCTTCTTTTTGTATATCATCATGCCATGATAGCTTCATTTATATGACTCAGACCTTTGGCTTTTGATTATTATTACTGCTAGGATGTTTCTTATTTTTATTATTCTTATTTATATCTATTTTCTCTATTCTATCTTTTATATTATGATTATTCAATTTGTATGTTTATTTATTATATCCATTATTCCATTTTGATATAAGGGTATAGTCTCCCCACCACACCACCATATACCCTTAATGTTAGTCGTCAGCCTCTGGTGTATGGGGAGGCGTGCTTGAGGCCATGTGACCCACTAGCTTGGGGCACCGGTTAAGTGCATTATGGGTTAGGATGTTACAAAGTGGTATCAGAGCCTATTACTTTTCTTTTGTCCTACTATTTAGTAATTTGATAGGAAACTAGGATGTAATGGAATTTAGTAATGAGTCTATTCCTGAGATTAGTTAACCCAATTACATGGGGAAACCCAAATTATCTGGTATGGGTTATTGGTGTTATTGTATAACACCTATTACAATTGAAATTATTTCATTGTTGGGTGACACACATGTTGTGTTACATTATTCTTATTAATATTATTTTATTTATTTTGTATTATCTTTTCCTTGGCATGTTAATGTTTGGAATTAGCATATAATGCTTCATTATAGGCACATTAGGACTGATATTCAATGCATTTTTCATGCCAATTCTACTTTCTATATGCATTTTCCTACTACATATATTCAGTGCCTTGATTCTATTATATTTTAAATGTGATAATTATTTTTGTAGTATAACATGATTGGGTTGATTAAATATCCTACATCAATCTAAATGGTATTTTCCCGCATATATTGATGATGGCACCTTAATTGTATAATTATGTCATGTTGTGGGTTTTAGACCTACCTATTACATGGGCCGCAACAACATTAGTTGATTTGGTTACTTGAAAGCCAAAGTTGATTTATAAAGAAAGTATTTATATAAATCCTAAAGGTGGTTTATGTAATCAAATCATTTCTTATGACATGTTATATAATGATTTTGGATATAAAGGCCAGGTTACAGTTAAATGATGGGACAATTTCAATTTATGAGGAGGATGGATTTTATAAATTGGAAATAGTGACGCATTTAACTGGAACATGATATATTCATATATTATATATAAAAGATTATGAACTTAAATGAAATTAAGACCTTTAAATGAAAATGTTGTCGTTGAATGGGATTCAAATTGCAAAGTAAAGGGTGTTTTCCCCTATACCTTGCAATTGATGATCCATATATTGGAACCTCTATCATGTTATATGAGACATATAAACAAATAGAGCATTATTAGTGGGTTTTTGGGGGTGTCTCTTACCTTCATATGGAATGTTATGTCTTTTCTTTACCACTTAGACCTAGATTTTGGAGCAGAAAGATATATGTGGTTTTTACTATAGGAAGGAAGTGTACCTCTTATAATTATCTATCTTTAATCTTTTTTAATTGTTAAGTTATTTTTTTAGTCGTGCTTTTAGAATTGTAGAATCATGCCACCATGACAGCCTCGAGTCATACGCCAGGAAGGTGGTGATGACCATGCACCAGAGGTGGTCGTCCCTGACCGACCTGTGATACCTCTAGTAGTTCCACCTATGTCACCACCTTCTATTCCTGATATGGGAACTGACTTCCAGTTTTTAGAGGGTATCTTCCATATGATTCATTCTATGTAAGGTGTTTCTCAGCCTTCCCTAACTATGGCAGATATGACTTATGAATTTCAGCAGCAGTAGCATCCTGTCTTTTTTGGGGGAAAGCAGACTTCATGCTGCAGAATCATGGCTATAGTCTATGATTTCCATATTTGAGAATCTGGAGATGTCTCTAGAGTGGAGGGTCAATCTTGTAGCCTATATGATACATGGTTCTAACAAATGATGTCAAGATGTTATTACCCAAGCATACCAACTTTGAGATATGATCTATACAAACTTCTAGATGATCTTCTATGAATATATCTTTCTATATACATTGAGAGTTGACTAGGATAGAGAATTCATGAACTTATAGTAGGGAGTCATGTCTTTCATGGAGTATTCTAATCATTTAACTGAGTTGAAATGATTCTTACAGACTCTATCTAGTGATGATATTATAACTGCCAGACAATTCAAGGATGGATTAGTATACACTGTAATGCCCCAAACCTATTTACCCAGAGTCGGTTCATTATTTTAATACATTGGCATGATTACAATGAATCAAGTCCTGAAGGACCGATCAGTTTAGTAGTCTTGTAAAATAGATTTCATACATGAACTTTACATTATAATATAAAATGAAAAACAACAACAACATGTCCCCTTTTGAACACATTCATATCTCTTAGCCTATCCCTGCAGGTCAACCATAAAATACTTCTTCACATCCTGGGAAAAATAAAACATAGAACAGGGTGAGCTCAGATGCTCAGTAAGGATAACAATATAGCAGAATATTCCATAAATAAGCATAAACATTTAATGCAATGTATAAGACTAAAAAATACCTTTTAAACTTAAAATTCAGCATAATATGGAAAAGATACAATAAAATAATTTCATTTACTTATTCATGTGGATATTCTACTAGTCAAATAATCACATGCAATATCAATAGCCACTTTCATAATGATGTAATGCATAATTCCAGACTTCATAACCACTTAGTCAAGGCCTTATTCCAATACTACAAATAAGATTTTGTCAAGGCCTTATTCCAAGAAACTAGTTTGTCTCATGAGACCTACTGATGCATCGAGGATCTATGGTGGGATCCACCCATCACTTACTAAGTCCAATGCATTCCTCATATGAAAATATTTAAACATAACATAAACATTTGTATTAAAACTAGCATACGAAATGTCAATACTTTATCCATAAACCATGAATGGTATAAAAATAACACATCCATAGTAAAACATATCACAAAACCTTCAATACAATATGGAAGATTTCTTTCATAATAAATCAACTTCAAACAAGTTTAAAATTCATCAAAGGATGTTGACATAGATGAAAATTATTTGTAAAACTCTTTGAGAGAAATATCTATTTTTCATGAAAACATTTAAAAGTCACACAATTTAGAAAGGAATACATTTAAATACATTTTTGAATCAAAGTGTCACATACCACTTTAAAACTTTTGAAAATAATTAACATTTTAAAAACATTCATGTCCATATAAATAAATCCCTAAAAACCCATTTTGAAAATATGGACATTAATGAGAATGATTTAGAAGAATAAATATTTAAAACATTTAAAATGATGTTTTAGTAAAAAAATTACTTTAAAATAATCCATTTTAAAACTCTTTCATGAAACATGGACATGTATAATAAATATGTCCCAGTAGATACTTACGTAAAAACAACCTCAGATAATAAAGAGATTGTGAAATTAACCCTTACCTTGTACTTCCTTTAGTTGAGGGTACATTTAACTTCATGTATAAAGACCATAGTATGTTATTAAATTATACAAGAATCATATTAAAATTTATGATATCATAAATTATTCATTTATAACTTTATACTACTCATTTAATAATAATTTCCATGTTAAATTAACATTTCGGGTAATAATCGCTTTCTTTATCGTACGTGTTTTAACTTGTTACTCTTAATTGTATCACTTAGATCATGATTTAAATACTTCCAGAATATAAAAGATGATTTATATATCATATATATTTAGAATATATATATGTATAATAGACATATATATGAAATGGAAAACACCGTTTATGGAGACGGTAGGCCGTACGTACGCATAAACGTTGTTTTCGTTTTCATATCATATTGAACAGAACTAAGTGAATAATATATATGTAAGTAAATATATATATATATATATATATCTCCAGTAGAATTATTATTTCATATATTACATACTTATTAAAGATATATATATTTTTATAATCATCGTTGAATTTTGAACGTGGAAATGAATCTCATCCCGCTGTGGAGACGGTAATCCGTACGTACGCACGAGCGACAATATCATTATATTGAAGGTGAAATCATATGTAATTGAATGGTATATAATATATAAAGAATAATTAACATGTTATTTTTATTATTTACATCAGTTATACTAATTATTATACTCATCCAAATAATGAAATGTTTGAATAACAAACTACACCACAACATGGAGCCGGTTATCCATACGTACGCACGTATGGTGACTTTGTCATTTACAGGATTGATAGAATAATGAATATGGTTATACCATTTTTATAATAACATCATGGTATATAGAATATACTGGAGTTATTATTTTATAATGAAAACAACAAATAAAGAGGAAGTGGAAGAAGAAAGTAACTTGAAAGATGTGATGAAATATTTCCCTCTTCTTCGGGTTCTTCCTTTTGATTTGATCAAAAGGGATCCTTAAGTTGTCTTTATGACCAAATTATGGCCTATAGTATGAAGGGAGGAAAGTTGAAAGGATATTTGGGTAGGTTTTGTCCAGGAAAAATGGCTTTAAAGGTGTGGATTTGAGAGAAGGGGAAGTGCCCTTTTATAAGATAGGTGAGGGTCACTTTAGGAAAAGCTTGAAATATTATTTTATAATAAACTAATTTTCGGTTTCTAATGGATCCAAAATGAATTATTTAAATAATAAGTTTGGGATGGTTCGAAAACCTCTCAAAAAATAGGATTTACACAGGTTTAGGTCATCATATTAACCTTATCTTTTATATTTAACTCTTAGTTAAATAGTTTGACAATTACCATGTCTCTTTATATTTTTATATTATATGGTTAATAAACTTACTATAAAATTCCAATAGAACCCCAAGTGGTTAATTAATGTCATATATATTATTATATAAGTCTTTTGGACAAACCATAGATTTTTAGGACTATTATATCAATTTATAATATAATATTTTTTCTAAAAACTCAATTATGTCAATTTTGACGCAATTTAGTATTTGATTTTTTTGAAAGCCATAAAAACTTTATCACTTCAAATAAAATTTATTAAACCAGCCCTAAAATGTCTTATTAACCTTTAAAATTAGTTTAATTCATAAGAAGTCTCAATTTACATTTATTTTTATATTTATAATATCAATTATTTTAATATTTCATTAATAAGGTAATTACTGCATCATCATTGTGTCATAAATAAATTAAATTATTTAATTCCTAATAATTATAAATAAAATACCATTATGTATAAAATATTTTTATATTTATAATGAATATTTATAGTCGAATTTATATTGTGTGTAACCCTATATTAAAAATGGTTTAGTTATTAAATTTTGAATTGTACTCTTTTAACTCTTCTTTAAATAAAATAATAATAAATGTCCTAATCTAATCCAAGTGGATCAAAGAGGATCATATTTTATTCCTAAGGTTGTTTTTGGTCTAATTATACTTATCCAATAGAATTAGGACATGTGTTAGGGTAATTATGATATCATTTTTACCCTTAATTACCCTATTTACTTTTAACCATGGTAAGTAAAAGTCAGAAGTTACTATTCATCAAAAATTATTTTATCTTATTGAACCATATTTCACTTAATGATATTAACCATGTCTCTTGTATTTTTTAAATTCAACTAAAATAAGCGGTAAAATTAAGTTTTATACAAATTTGCAAATGCTCCTAGAATGTGTGTAAAAGACAGTAAAAAGTTCAATAAAAATTTATACATCTAATTTTATTATAAAATTACTCCAATTAATTACATTGAACTTATATAGGTATTATATATCTGTTTTGACTTAAAATAAATTTAAATAAAATAAATAATTATTTAAATAAAAATTTGGTTTTAAACAATAACGCAGTGCTTTTCACTATTCATCAAAAATTGAATGTTTTCACAAAAATAGAAAAAAATTACCCTAAGATAATTTTGATATTCCAAATTCAAAAATGAATTCTATTTTACCAAATTATAAACATATAAGTTTCATTAATTAATTTAAAATTAATTCCCATTTTCAAAACCAAAAGGCGGTTTTTAAAAAAGTAAAAACCATCAAAAGATTGACACGTGTTTATGTCAAATTTGAATGTGAAATTACTTATAATAACCTACATTAAATTAAATGATAAAAATATAATCTAATTATACTTCCAAACCATTCAAATTCATAATTTAACACTATAAATTATTTTTATTAAAAAAGTTGTTTTCAATTAAAATTTAGTATTTTCACTATTCATGAAAATATGAAAGTTATCAGAAAAGTACCAAATATTTATCCAAACTAAATTTTTATGTCCCAATTCTAAAAAAAATTAATTCCATTAAATTGAGTATATAAAAGTGTCAAATATTTGTTTTAAAAAGGATTCTCCATTAAATAAGCGGTATAATTGCATTTTTTGAAAAATACTTCTTTTATCTGAAAAATTGAATTTGTCCTTATATTATGTCTAAGAGACACAAAATATGAATTCTAAAATTATATAGAGTATATAAAATTAAAAATTCAGTTAATACTATTCATAGCCGCTATTTTTTTAACGGCTAGTTTGTTAAGTCATGGTGCGCTCGATCTCGGTGTTGCGTGTAGTGCAAGCTATTGAATTACTTTAATGAGATAACTTACTATGAAATCTTGGGATGATACATACACCATATAATCACCGATCAATGTCTTTCAGCTAAATACTATTTCTAAGACAGTTAACTATACCCACATTACTAATTGGAATTTGAGGGAAGATGATAGTGTGAGCCAGGGCTGTTTATCACCCAGATCTAGCAATGTTTCTTATAGTAGTAGAAAGTGGAATTTTGAGGTTACTCATGGGGGTTGTAGTATTTAGGAAACTAATATTTATTGACAAATTCCTTATATGTCACCAGTGTAGAAAATTAGGATACACTAAATCCCAGTGTATGCAGGATCCAGTGGAACGTAGGGGTTGCAGCAAGATGGGGCATATCTAGTGCTTCTACAGCACTTTTTCATCAGTACCTAGAAAGAGGGGATCTACACCTACCCCACATTCTAGAGTGGGGCCAGTAGTATATCGATAGTAAATCATCTGTAATACCATCGGCCCTCAGGCTGAGGTGGTGGTTGAGGCAGAGGTAATAAGACTCAGGACTTGCAGCGCTAGCTGAGCAGGCCATCCCAGGGCATACAGGTTGTGACTCAGGGTCGTAGTATGGTCCAATTGCACACAGGGTATCCTATACTGG
Source organism: Viscum album (assembly GCA_963277665.1). Taxonomy (NCBI): domain Eukaryota; kingdom Viridiplantae; phylum Streptophyta; class Magnoliopsida; order Santalales; family Viscaceae; genus Viscum; species Viscum album. The sequence goes on along the minus strand of OY728155.1, from coordinate 599,033,709 downwards.
AGGAGTAGAGTATTGGACCCTCTACTATTCTAATTACTATTCTATTAGCCTCTACTTTAGTGTCTGCTTTATTTGACACAGGCACATCACGTTATTTTATATCTGAGGCAGTTTTGGAGAGTCTGAGCCTCAATATAGAGTATTATTATAGTGTGATGACTAGCAATACCTCATTGGGTATCCTATACGAGATTTTCACCAGTTTAAGTATTTTTCCCTTGATATTGGTAGATATATCTTCCTGTTAAATATTGTTATCCTTGACATGATAGGATTTTATGTAATTCTCAAGATGGACTGGTTAGTTCCCTATAGAGATCATATTGTTTGTTATCATCAGAGAGTGATGTTTACATCACCAGAGGATAGTAGACATATCCATAAAGAAGAATGGGATATTTATGCTTCTCGATCTGGACTTAAGCATCAAGGGTTGGGTAGAGTGATGGACAAGGTTTCTAGTCTCTTCATGGATGATTAGGGGTTATGACATGATGTTCTTCCTACTATGGTGTATTTTTTTAGGGATTTATTCCCTAATAACTTTTTTTAGCTACCTACAGTGAGAGAGGTAGAATTCACTATAGATCTGGTGTCAGAAACAACACCAGTGTCCATTCCTCCTTTCAAGATGGAACTTATAGAGCTTCTAGAGCTCAATAAATAGTTGTAAGACTAGGAAGAAAAAGGTTTTATATGCCTCAAAACTTCTCCTTGGGGTTCATCGGTATTTTTTCTGAGAAGAAGGATATAAACATCAATCTCTACATGGATTACTAATAGTTGAACAATCTTACAGTTAAGAATTGGTATCCACTACCTCAAATAGATGACCTCTTTGATTAGCTCTAAGGAGAAAGAGTGTTTTTAAAGATTTATTTGAGGACGGGCTATCATCAGATGCATTTCATATATTTAGACATACCATGTACAACATTCTAGAGTAGGTATGGTATTTATGATTATCTGGTAATGTTGTTCGGTCTCATGAACATGCCATATATTTTCATGGCTTTGATGAATTTGTTTTTTCACCCATATATGGATTCTTTCATGGTAGTATTTGTGGATGACATCTTAGTATATCCTTTATCTTGAGACAACCATTCCCAACATCTTGATATCATGCTGAATACACTGGGAGAGAACCAGATTTATTCTAGGTTTATAAAATTTCACTTTTGGATTGAAAAATTCCACTTTTAGGGTCATGTCATCTTAAAGTCAAGAGTATCAGTAGACCCAAAAAAGGAGAGAGTTGTAGTTTCCTAAGAGAATACCATAAATTCATTTTCTATATGAAGTTTCTTGGGGCTAGATAGGTATTAAATATGCTTAATCCAGAATTTCTCATGCTTATTAGTGCCTCTTATGGGCTTGACTAAGAATGGTGTGAAATTTGTATGGTCAAAATCCTATAAAGAGGTCTTTAAAAAGTAAAAGGGTATATTGACCTCAACACCGATCCTGATTCTATTGGAGCTAAGAAAGAGATATACAGTCTTGTGATTCATTAGGTATTAGGCTGGGATCTATTCTAATGCAAGATGAGTGAGGATTAGTATACGAGTCTCATCAGTTGAGGAATCATGAGAAGAATTAACTGATGCATGACCTCGAGCTAAAAAACTGTTGTTAATGATTTATGTTATTAGAGACATTATTTACTTAGGGATAATTTTTTGGTATTCACTAACCACAAAATCATCAAGTACATCTTTATGTAGTGTGATCTGAATATCAGGTAGTGTTGATAGGTTTAATATCTATAATATTTTTATTTTGAGCTTTCCCACACTTGTGGGAGAGGTAATGTTGTATCTGATTCTCTAAGATATAATAATTAGACACAGGAGGTTTAGGATTCCAGTGGTGAGAGGTAGCTCATGGCCTTGTTTTCATAAATTCATGTTGAGGTTCATGAGGATTATGGTTAGATATATAGAGGCTCAAGCCTTTTACATAAAACATTTCATTATTTCAAGCATAGTTAATCATCATAGTACAAGCCAATGATTGTTAAGTCTAGTGTCTTGGAAGACTATGTACATATAACATAAAACATGGGGCTAAAAAAACTTCTTTATTTAATCTCCATAAAGAGCTTCTAACTTCATTCGAGCTCTTACATCTGCATAGGGTACCCTGGGGAACACATGAACAAAGGGATGAGCTAAAAAGCCCAATAAAGGAATGAACATAAGGATACATCTCAAGCACATGAGTTAAGAGGCATGACATAATGATATCCAAAGAATGAAACTTATAAAATCATTTAATATAAGAATGGGATCATATAAACATAGAATCATATAAATGTGGTAGAATCATAAATCATATCTTTAGTACGGGTCAAGGTTAACCACTAATCTTGTTCCCATTTCAGTACGGGTCAAGGCTAACCGCCAATCCCATTTCACATCGCATCTCATGAGACTTATCCTTACCCAATTAATTGGAGCGATATCTGGGCGCACCCATCTCAACATTTTCATGAATATTATTTCCACATAAATATTCTTACCACATATACAATCATACATAATCAACCATACATAAACATAAGGGCACCCATGGAAAGAATTGGGTACCACAGTCATGACATAAAACATATCCAATGGGTGTATCATGAAAGTGTCCATGAAAGGAAAGGATTAGAACATACATGGATGTTAATAGGGTAAAATGGGAATATAACATGGTAAGTGGTGTCAAATATAAGTGACAACATATTAGAAATTTATTTTAGAAACATTAGCAGTAAAACATTTTTGTGCGGTTTTAAGGAAAACACTCTAGACCTTTTCAAATAGAAAAGAGGACATTCTTTTATATAAAACCATAATTTAACCAAGAATTTTTTCATAATAAAAATACTGATTTTATATAGACAATGGTGTCTTAAAACATAGGATAGAGTGAACTTGAAATTTGGCTAAAAATTTGGGGAGTCCCCTTAAAACAGGTTTGCTTATCAGAAAGTTCTAAGGAGGGAATCTTTCAAAAACATGTATATCCCCGAAAGAAATTGATGAAAGGGTCTTGATATTAGAATATTTTAAAACTATCCATAATTCATAATATTCACATAAATATAAATGATAACACTATTTTGAAATAAATATATGGCAACCCGAAATAATGAAGAAGGTTTGGGTAGAATTCGTTATGATTTTACCCGCATGGTGTCGGGTGTACCTAAGAGGGATTGATGAGAAATAAAATAGGATTATAATCACTTATAAAACATTAGGGAAGTATGGGGAAGGTGTATAAACATACCCCATCACTTTTTATTACACAAAAAAGGCATAGCATAGAGAACAATCTTGATTAAGAGTGAAAGGGGAGGATCCCTTACCTTAAATCTGTTGGCGTTGTCCACTTGTTATTAATGACCTGAATAAACAAATTAGGATTATTAATTAATAATTCCATAACCTCTTATATATGTAATTTATTTATTATAACCCTTTTTAGTTCATTAAAATCCTTTTTGATTAGTTATAATGTTCAATTTCATTGTTTGGGCTCGTTTGTTTACTTGGCTTTAAAAGATCGGTTCACTTATATTCAAGTTTGGATTTTATGCAAGATGAAAGTGGTTATATAGAATTGAAGTTATATTATTTAGTTCATATCCAAGATATTACATGGTTTTAGTTTTAATTACGTTACTTTGAGTGAAGTCGAATTTTTATATGTATAACCATAGTGATAACCGTTTTTGTTGATCGGTGGATTTGATTACAAAGAATGTGTTTTGATTTATAACTTAATTCTATATGTACCAAAGGATTACAGAACCAAAAATAGGATATATTACATATATAATAATCTGGTTCAACCATAACACAAATTTTTTCATGACCAGAATTAAATATGATAATAGAAATTGATAAACCGCTGTCCTTGAATGTGCTAAATTAGCACATCTCAAACGGTGCTTTCATTTCTTTCAAATAAAAGGGTGGTGAAAGGCGAGAAGATAATGAAATATACCACTAGCATGAAGAAATTATATAACATGTATTTTACTGGATTTTTTATACTATTATGGTGAATTTAGGTGAGGAAAGAAATAAAAAAGAAAAGAACTTAAAAGAAAAGAAGAAATTTGGGAAGAGGAATTTACCTCTTGAGACTTCCTCCTTTCAGAACCTCTTAAGGGGAGAGGTTTTGGTATTATGAGGAGGATGAGAGCTTTTGGACGTGGGGGAGGACCTTGGGGAAAGATTTGGGCAGAATTTAGAGAATTCTTGGATCTTGAGAGGAGTGGAGAGAAGAGGGATTGAAGGGGGTTTTTATAGTAGCGAAGAGGAGGGATTTCATGATATTATAATCCTTAATTTATTATTTATTCACAAGACAAAGAATAGTAAGTATTCTATGACCAAGAATAGTAAATGGGTCATGTGAATTTGAACCATGGGTGGTGACATCATCCATGATTATAGGAATAGTCTATTTATCTTATAATGTATATATACAGTAAATTACCATATGTTACTATTCATAAAAAATTCAAGTATTTCAGAAAAAAACTCCAAAATTAACCCTAACCATTTTTAGACATGTAGAATCTAAAAATGAAGTCCATTTTTTCAAAAATAATATTCTAAATATGATTATTTTAATATTTAATTAAAATCATAATTTATTATCAAAAACCAGTTTTAAAACACTCATTAACTTATTCTAAAATATAGGTATATTGTACTTCCAGCTTGAATATTATTTTTATACCACCATAGGTGTGGTTACTATTCATTAGGGTATATCACTATTCATAAGGGTATGTTATTATTCATTAGGGTAGGTTACTATTCACCAAAAATTAAGTCTTCCTTATCGGACTCCAAAAAAACATCTTGAACACAACCGTGTATGTCAGATTTTCAAAATTCTAAACACGGAAGTAAAAAAATTATGTTTAAAGGTAACTTATCACTTAGTAGTTCATTATTATGTGATTTTATGTCATATTTATAAGAATGGAATTTACATTAAAAAAATTGGGTCGTTACATTCTTCCCCCCCTAAGAAATTTCGCCCTCGAAATTTCATTTTACATTCTAGGCCAAAAATAGATGTGGGTACATTTCCTTCATTAATTCCTCCAGTTCCCATGTTGCTTCCTCAAACTTATGGTTCCTCTACAACACTTTGAAACAATGGGTTTTCTTGTTGTGTAGAACCTTATCTCTCCGATCCAGAATCTTTACTAGCTTCTCCTCATAGGATATATCGTCTTCCAGCTGCACCACCTCTGAGTTTAGTACATGTGAGGGATCAGGTATGTACTTCCTCAAGAGTGATACATAGAAAACATCATGAACTCGAGCCATATTTGGTGGAAGTGCAAGATGATAGGCCATGGCTCCTATGTGGTCAAGGATCTCAAAGGGGCCAATATACCTTGGGCTTATCTTCCCTTTCTTCTCAAATCGCATGATTCTCTTCCATGGAGATATTCTAAGGAAGACTTTATCTCCAACGTCGAACTCCAAGTCCCTTCGACAGTTGTCAGCATAGATCTTTTGCTGACTTTGAGTAGATTTGATGTGTTTCTGGATGACTTGAACCTTCTCTGCCATCTCTTGAACAAGATCGGGTCCAAGTAGCTTTCTTTCTCCAACTTCATCCCAACAGGTTAGAGTTCTACATCGCTTTCCATATAGAACTTCATATGGAGCCATATGAATACTCTAGTGGAATCTATTGTTGTATGAGAACTCAACCAATGGGAGATGCTGATCCCAACCACCTTTGAATTCTAGAGAGCAGGATCTAAGAATATCTTCAAGCATATGAATAGTCCTTTCAGATTGGCCATCAGTTTGGGGGTGATAGGCCATGCTGAAATTTAATTCAGTACTCAAAGCATGTTGAAGACTCCTCCAGAATTTAGATGTGAACCTTGGATCGCGGTCAGAGACAATTGAGAGTGGAACACCATGCAGTCTTACCACTTCCTTCACATAAATCTTTGAAAGTTATTCAAGTGAGAGATCTTCCCGAATAGAGATGAAATGGGATGTCTTGGTGAGTCAGTCAACCACAACCCATATCACATTATTTCCCTTCGACGTCTTCGGGAGACCTGTGACAAAGTCCATAGTAACATTTTTCCATTTTCACATGGGTATAGGAAATTGGCTGCATCATACCTTTTAAATTTTGTCACTCAGATTTAACATGCTGACATACCAAGCACCTTGATATATATTCCACAATCTCCTTCTTCATGTTATCCCACCATAAGTGTTCTCAGAGATCATGGTACATTTTTGTACTCCCAGGATAGATAGAGAAGGTCGAGCTATGTGCATCATTCAATAGATCCTTCTTTATCTCTGGATCGTATGGTACACATAATCATGTCCCAAATATTACAACTCCTTCCTCATCAATTTTGAAATCATAGGATTTCCCATTTTTAACAGCTTCCACCCTGTTCTGAATTTCCACATCCTTTATTTGAGCATCCTTTATTTTCTCCAAGAGGGATGGTTGAGAAATCATTTGAGAAAGGATTGATGATGTTCCTCCCTTAATGATTCCCATGTCCATCCTTTGCAAATCTAAGAAGATCGGATCCCTTTCAATTCTCATAATTGATAAAGATGCAGGATCCTTTCTACTTAGAGCATCTGCACCTTGTTTTCCTTACAGGGATAATAGTGGATTGAGCAGTCATAATCCTTGATGAGATCTATCCATCTTCGTTGGCGCATATTAAGCTCTTTCGGTGTGAATATATATTTGAGACTCTTGTGGTCAGTATATATCTCACATTTTTTCCCATAGAGATAATGCCACCAGATTTTCAATGCAAATATCACATCCGCCAACTCCAGATCATGCATGGGATAGTTTTTCTCATGGATTTTCAGCTGCCTTGTGGCATAGGCTATCACTTTATCATTTTTCATTAGCACACAGACTAAGCCTTTCTTAGAATCATCACTATATACCACAAAGAGTTCTCCACTTGAAGGGAGTGTGAGTAACGGTGTAGTGATAAGCCTATTTTTCAACTCCTTGAAACAGTCTTCACATTCCTGTGTCCAGACAAACTTTACTCCCTTTCGTGTCATCTTGGTCATTAGGTTTGAAAATCGTGAAAAGTTCTTCACGAATCGTCGATAATACCTAGCTAGACCTAAAAATCTGTAGATCTCCGTTACAGAAGTTGGCCTCAGCCACTCTTCAATTGCCTTCATCTTGGAAGGGTCCACAGATATCCCTTTCCTGGTGATAACATTCCCCAAGAATGATACTTCCTCTTTAGAACTCGCATTTACTGTACTTTTTATACAACTTCTTCTTTTGTAAAGTCTTTAACACAGTTTCCAAATGCTTCTCATGTTCCTCCTTGCTCTTGAAGTATATCAAAATATCATCAATAAAGACCACCACAAATTTGTCGATGTAATTTCTAAAGACTCTATTCATTAAATCCATGAAAATTGATGGAGCATTAGTGATTCTGAAGGGCATCACTATGAACTCATAGTGTCCATACCTCGTTCAAAATTCATTCTTGGTAATATCTTCCTTCCTCACCTTTAGTTGGTGATATCCTGACCGAAGTTCAACCTTAGAGAAATAAATAGCCCCACAAAACTAATCGAACAAGTCATTTATTCGTGGAAGGGGATACTTGTTCTTTATAGTGATTTTATTGAACTCATGATAATCAATGCAGAGGTGCATTGATCCATCCTTCTTCTTGATAAGAGGATAGAAGAACCCCACGGTGAAGCACTCAGGCATATAAAACCCTTCTCTATATTCTCCTGTAACTGCTTCTTCAGCTCTTCCAGCTCTTCGGTGGCCATTCTGTAAGGTTTCTTTGAGATTGGCAGAGATCCAGGGATAAGTTCAATTGAGAACTCAACCTCTTGTTCAGGAGAAAGACCAGGAAACTCTTCGGGGAATACATCAGTGTAATCCCTCATTATGGTCATGTCTTCAAGCATTATTCTCTCCTTTGTCTCAATCATTTGAGCTAGGTATGCATGCTCATAAGGAAGAAATATCCAAACTTGAGATGAATATTCTAAAGGATAATCATCTTCCTCTTTGCACTTGTAAAGAATTAGAGGATTCTTTGGGATGTGAAGAGTAATCTCCCTTTCCCTACAACTGATGTTGTCCTTGTACAAAGATTTTCAATACATGCCCAAGATAGTGTCTAACTCCACTAAAAGAAGTATGACAAGATTTTCTGGGAGGTTCAGTCCACAAACATTAATCGGGGTGGAGTTATAAACCATGGATGCAATAATTGACTCATTCGTTGTTCTCACAGATAACTTTTCCTCTAAATTTTGAGGTGGTGCTTGAATAGTTCTACTAAACATTCATGATATAAAATAATGCGTAGAACCAAAATCAAATAGTACATTCACTATTCTTGAATGAATAACAAGCGTACCTGTCACCACATCGTTTTCTGGCTCCACCTCAGTAGTAGTGATATCATAAGATCTTCCTTGTTTCCTTGGAGGTTGTTGTAGATTGCCTCCGACAACCCTTGTCTTAGGGAAATTGTTCGCATAACATCCAAGCTCCTTGAAGTTATAACACTGCATTTCAGGCTGAGTGTTGATCTGAACCTTCTTTTCTTCTTCAACATTAGCGGGATTTTTCATATCCCTTCAGCAATTCTTGGCCAGATGACCAAACTTCCCACATTTGAAGCAATTCCTGGTTCCCTTGAGACAGTCACCAAGATGCTTCTTCCCACAATTATTGCAAAGTGGAAAGTGAGGATTCTTTCCATCATGGGATTTTTTTGATGAACCACCCATGTTGTTATAAATTTTCCACTTCTTTTCACTAGGCCCATGAGACCACTGAGAGTCTCCAATCTCCATTTCAATCTTGAGGGCACAACGGACAATATCCTCATAGCTGTCGAAGTCTCAAATCACCAAAACTTTTCGTAGACTCGGCTTTAGTCTGCTAAAGAAGCAATCCTCCTTGCTTTCAGTGTTCATGATAAAGCCAGAGGCATACCTTGCAAGCCTTGTAAAGTTTGCTTCATATGCCCCAATGGACTAATCTTCCTTCTACTTGAGTCCAAGGAATTGTCTTTCCATCTTGAGACAGAGGGTTTGAGGAAAATATTTGTTGAAAAACATCCTCTTGAATTCCTCCCAATCTATGGAATAAATTTCCTCTTGGGACTTTGTATTCTTGATCAGTGTCCACCACTAATCAACTTCCCCATCAAAACGATAGACTGACAGTACAACTTTCTCTTCTTCCAAGCACTGGAGGACAAAGAAAATCTTTTCAATGGAGTTAATCCATTTTTCTGTGAGGAGGGGATCAGAAGACCCACTAAACATGGGAGGACTTTGCCACATGAAGGATTCTATGGAAACTTGCTCTTTCCTTGGAGGAGGGGGATGTTCCACCTAATTCAAGTTATTATTCATAACTCAAGCCATTTGATCAAGTACTGCCATGATGTTTTGAGCACCCGCTTATATCACATCAGGCATGTCATTAGGGAAATCATTAAATTGCCTATCACATTGGATATTGGAACGTGTTCTTCTATTTCCCTCCATTAACTAAGAAAAAGAACGTATTATTAGAGGTCTTGAATACCTAGATATTGAGCATAAAAAGAAACTTTGAATATAAAATTATGAACTTATAAAGAATAAGTATATCTTGACTTGTGATTCATTAGGTTTATATCTAGGTTTTCCTCAATCTATTTCTTAACTTATATTCTTATAGGCTTCTTTTTTTTTGTCCCTTAACAATGGTTTGTACTAAGCTTGTGAATCTACCAAATCATATCCCACGGGAGTGTCGTAACCAAGAGTGCAGCAAGGCCTATTATCGTGCACCAGTTCATGTTCGAGTCTAGCTCAAAACGGTGTTTTTGGGTTTTACCCCTAGATACATTTGTGCCAGATCCGCCTCTACCTGCTCATATCCAGACAGGGATGTATTTGCTTGATAAACCACTTACTCTATACTCATCAAAATTTATGACTGTTTTCTTATACTTAGTCTCATACTTAAGGTTCTCACTAAGGTTTTCTATTCCTAATCTCCAAAAATAACTAGACCATCCTCTGATACCAACTATAATGACCCGAGACTTTTATATAAAACATTTCATTATTTCAAGCATAGTTAATCATCAGAGTACAAGCCAAGGATCGTTAAGTCTAGTGTCTTGGAAGACTAGGTACATATAACATAAAACATGGGGCTAAAAAACTTTTTTATTTAATCTCCATAAAGTGCTTCTAACTTCCTTTTAACTCTTACTTTTTCATAGGGTACCCTGGGGAACACATGAACAAAGGGATGAGCTAAAAATCCCAGTAAAGGAATGAACATAAGGATGCATCTCAAGCACATGAGTTAGGAGGCATGACATAATGATATCCAAAGCATGAAACTTATAAAATTATTTAATATAAGCATGGGATCATATAAACATGGAATCATATAAATTTGGAAGAATCATAAATCATATCTTTAGTACGGGTCAAGGCTAACCTCCAATCTCGTTTCCCATTTCAGTACGGGTCAAGGCTAACTGCCAATCCCGTTTCACATCGCATCTCATGAGACATATCCTTAACCAATGCATTGGAGCACTATCTGGGTGAACCCATCTCAAAATTTTCATGAATATTATTGCCACATAAATATTCTTACTACATATACAATCATACATAATCAACCATACATAAACATAAGGGCACTCATGGAACGAATTGGGTACCACAGTCATGACATAAAACATATCCAATGGGTGTATCATGAAAGTGTACATGAAAGGAAAGTATTAGAACATACATGGACGTTAATAGGGTAAAATAGGCATATAACATGTTAAGTGGTGTCAAATAGAAGTGACAACATATTATAAATGTATTTTAGAAACATTAGCATTAAAACTTTTTTTTTGCGGTTTTAAGGAAAACACTCTAGAGATTTTCAAATAGAAAAGAGGACATTATTTTATATAAACCCAGAATTGATCCAAGAAGGTTTTAATAATAAAAATAATGATTTTATAAATACAATTGTGTCTTAAAATATAGGATAGAGTGAACTTGAAATTTGGGTAAAAATTTGGGGAGTCCCCTTAAAACAGGTTTACTTATCAGAAAGTTCTAAGGAGGAAATCTTTCAAAAACATGTATATCCCTGAAAGAAAGTGATGAAAGGGTCTTGATATTAGAATATTTTACAACTATCCATAATTCATAATATTCACATAAATATATATGATAACACCATTTTAAAAGAAAGATAATGCAACATGAAAGAATGAAGAAGGTTTGAGTAGAATTCATTATGATTTTACCTGCATGGTGTTGGGTGTACCTAAGAGGGCTTGATGAGATAGATAAGGGGCTTATAATAACTTATAAAACATTATGGAAGTATGGTTAAGGTGTATAATTATACCCCATCACTTGGTATTACACAAAAAAGGCATATCATAGAGAACAATCTTGATTAAGAGTGAAAGCGGAGGATCCCTTGCCTTAAATCTGTTGGTGTTCTCCACTTGTTATTAATGACATAAATCAACAAATTTGGATTATTAATTAATAATTCCATAAAATTTTATATATGTAATTGATTTATTATAACCCTTTTTAGTTCATTAAAATCCTTTTTGATTAGTTATAATGTTCAATTTCATTGTTCGGGATCGTTTGTTTACTTGGCTTTAAAAGATCGGTTCACTTATATTCAAGTTTGGATTGTATGAAATATTAAAGTGGTTGTCCAGAGTTGAAGTTATATTATTTAGTTCATATCCAGGATATTACATGGTTTTAGTTTAAATTAGGTTACTTAGAGTGAAGTTGAATTATTATATATATAACCATAGTGATAACCGTTTTTGTTGATCAGTGGATTTGATTACAAAGCATGTGTTTTGATTTATAACTTAATTTCATTTGTACCAAAGGATTACAGAACCAAAAATAGGATATATTACATATATAATAATCTGTTTCAACCATAACACAAATGTTTTCATGACCATAATTAAATATAATAATAGAAATTGATAAATCGATGTCCTTGAATGTGCAAAATTAGCACATCTCAAACGGTGCTTTCATTTCTTTCAAATAAAAGGGTGGGGAAAGGAGAGAAGATAATGAAATATACCACTAGCATGAAGAAATTACATTAAATTTATGTTACTGGATTTATCATACTATTATGGTGAATTTAGGTGAGGAAAGAAATAAAAAAGAAAATAACTTAAAAGAGAAGAAGAAATTTGGGAAGGGGAATTTACCTCTTGAGACTTCCTCCTTTGAGAACCTCTTAAGGGGAGAGGTTTTGGTATTTTGAGGAGGCTGAGAGCTTTTTGACGTGGTGGAGGACCTTGGGGAGAGATTTGGGTAGAATTTAGAGAAGGATTGGATCTTTATAGGAGTGGAGAGAAGAGGGAGTGAAGGGGGGTTTTATAGTGGAGGAGAGGAGGGATTTCATGATATTATAATCCTTAATTTATTATTTCTTCACAATACAAAGAATAGTAAGTATTCCATGACCAAGAATATTAAATGGGTCATGTTAATTCAAAACATGGTTGGTGACATCATCCATGATGCTAGGAATAGTCTATTTAGCTTATAATTTATATGTACGGTAAATTACCGTATTTTACTATTCATCAAAAATTCAAGTATTTTAGAAAAATCTCAAAATTCACCCGAACCATTTTTCAATGTGTAGAATCCAAAAATAAAGTCCATTTTTCAAAAATAATTTTCTAAATATGATTATTTTAATATTTAATTAAAATCATAATTTATTATCCAAAACCAGTTTTAAAACACTCATTAACTTATTCTAAAATATAGGTATATTATACTTCCAACTTGAATATTATTTTTATACCACCATAGGTGAGGTTACTATTCATTATGTTATATCAATATTCAAAAGGGTATGTTACTATTCATTAGGGTAGGTTACTATTCATCAAAAATTAAGTTTTTCTTATCGGACTCCAAAAAACATCTTAAACACAATTGTGTATGTCAGATTTTCAAAATTCCAAACACAGAAGTGACAAACTTATGTTTAAAGGTCACTTATCACTTATTAGTTCAATATTATGTGATTTTATGGCATATTTATAAGAAGGTAATTTCCATTAAAAACATTGGGTCATTACAAGATAATCCTTATAGCCTTATAAATGACCTCTTCCCTTCTGAAATGGGTGAGAATAAGGCCAATTTCAGATCCCAAGGGCTTCATCCTAAGGGAAATAATTTTAGGTGATGATCCATCTTTTGGTTGGTCCATGGATGAGGATGGGACCTTATTCTTTCATGGTCATGTATGGGTCCTCGCAGAAATTTGAGAGGAGTTGATACATGAATTTCATTCCTTAGTTTGGGTAATTCATCCTAGTGTCACCAAGATGTATCAGTATTTACATCGCCAGTATTGGTGTCCATGTATGAAATGGGATATAGATGGTTTTATCACTCAGTGTTCCACCTATCATCAGGTGAAGGTAGAACATCAGTGGCCAGTGGGACTTTTACAGTCATTGTCCATTTCTGAGTGGAAATTTCATGATTTCTCTATGGACTTCGTGACCAGTTTTCCTGGATCGACTCAAGGAAATGATATAGTTTGGGTTATCATTTATGGTTTGATGAAGGTAGCACACTTTTTACCTATTTGGGAGACTTTATCACTAGAATATATAGGGAGGCTATATTTCGGGGAGGTCATATATCTTAATGGATCTCCATGATCTATCATATATGACTAGTATGCTTGATTCACATTTTGGTTCTAGAAGGGGTTACAGAAGTCCTTGGGTACCCATATGCGACTAAGTATGTCCTATCACCCTTAGACTTATAGACATACAGAGCATACGATCCAAGTGTTAGAGGATACCCTCCATGCATGTGTCCTTGAATTTGGGAGTTCATGAGAGAAACACATACCCCTAGTTGAGTTATCTTACAATAACATTTTTTAGGATACCATTAAGATGGATCCTTATATATCCTTATATGCTAGGTCATGCCAATCACCTTTGTGCTAGTTAGAGGTAGGGGTAGCTTTACTTGGACTACGTATTGTCTAGGAGACTTCAAATCATGTCCAATTGATCAGGAAGTGCAAGTTGATAGCTCATTCTAGATAGCATTCATATGTCAATAAACACCAATGACCTCTTGAGTTTGAGATCGGGGATCAGTTTTTCCTATGATTTTCACCCAGGTTGGGCTATCTACTTATTTGTAGGTAGGGTAAACTCTCACCAATATTCATCATATCTTTTGATATATTGAACATAATTGGTCCAGTGGATTTTTGAATAGCACTTCCTCAAAGATATCAGTCTATTAATGATGTATTTAACATATCTCAATTTCGATGATATTATCCTAACCCATCAAATGATTTCCAACCTAATGAGGTTGATTTAGACATATATGATTCTTTTGAGGAGTAACTAGTACCTATTGTGGATCAGAGTGAGAAGAAACTCCAAGTCTGGTTAGTCCCTTTAGTATGGGTGTTATGGAATCATGACTGAGTACAGGAAGAGACCTAGGAGTGGGATATTGATATAAATATTAGTTTTTGTATGTTTTCTTGAATGATACCTCTTCAACCTCAGAATTACAACTTATATATGAGTTTATTTAAGAAGGGGAGGTTGTAATGAACCATCTTTTCAAAAATGTATGACTCGTTAGATTTTTAGTTCAATCCTTTTTTATCTTTGTAAACATTCCATATGGTATAAGTTATTTTTCAAGAGCATCTGGGGATTGTTTAGAGCTTGGATCTTTATAAATTAGACAAACATAGTGGACTACATGGTTAGCACATGGTTAGTGCTAACCGAGCGACTCAACCATGAAGGGTAATTTTATACAAAATTAGGACACGTGGTTTGTCTACAACCATTCAAGACGAGGTGTATGGATTTTTGAAATGTCTCAGACATGATATAATGGATTTTCAAATGGGTTTCACATGGTTTTTCAAACTGTGTGTCTAGCCCTTGCAAGGTAGATCCCTGGAAAGTGGAGGTAGCATGGTTGGAACATAGTTTGGCCAGCCGTGCGGCCAATCCGTGTGATCCAGTTTTAAAGGATAAACTGACCATTTTTACCCTATGAATTTAAATGTTTAAAATTCCTTCTCCTTTCTTATTTTTTTAGAGACAGGAGGATCCTCCCATCTCCTATGAATACCTCCTCAATATTCCACCTATTTTTCTTGATAAATATTACATTTTACCTAAGTTTCAACTTCCGATTATCTCATTAGATTTCTCTAGGTAAGATCTTCAATCCTTAGGATTGTTTTTTCATTATTATTTCTATCGATGATTCTATTTAGGTGCAATATCATTTGAATTATTTTTAGGTAATTTTTCTGTTCTTCCATTTTCTTTTGTTATTATTCGAATCAAAGGATGATACCTAATGAGTGGTCATTTGAGGACATAAGGTAGGTGGTCTAGAAATCTTTCCCAAAAATATTAGTGTTTCTATAGTATTTTTCATTATTCTGCATGCCGTAAATTTTTGTGCACTTCCATAAAATGTGTTAAACCTATTTAATTAATTATTTTATGTATAATTACTCCCATGGACTATTATTAGAGGATGTTGACCTCCTTTATTTCCACCCCTTGGTGTGTGCCGAATGAAATTCACACATTTAATATAAATGTTTAAATTACCAAACACCTTCTAATTTCTCAACTTGACATGGAAAATGGAATTTACCTCTTTTATATATAATTGTTTAGTTGACCAAAACACCGTCTAAGTGTGGCTTAGCTATAAGATGAATTAACTTAAATGGATGGTGGTGGATGGCATGGCCATGCCACATGTTATATATTTATAAATGTGAATCATGAATTATGGACCCTTACTTAATTTGGTCAAATGGTTATAAATTCATTAGAAGTGATCCCTCGTGTTTATTATTATTATTATTATGAGTATTCCATTACTATTGTATGTTTAACAATGGTTAAGGGTTATTTTGGGCATGGTGTTTCATGCTTCCTTATGTTGGGTGATGGGATTGGCATCTCTCATTGTTATACTTTTATCTAGATGATGGGAATGACACTCCACATTCATATGCTTTGGGTGCTAAGAATAAAAACTCACCCCACCATCTTGAGTGATGGGAAAGATGTCTCAAATTAATATGAGATTCAGGGATTCTACACTTGTTGGATCCAATGGATAATTATACTAATTATTGATGCTATAGTTACACCCAAAGTCCAACTAGCACCAAGTATCCATGTATATGACTCTAAAATTCCTCACATATAGTTTCCATATACATGTATACCTATTATATATATATATATATATATATATATGATTACTATATATATGGTTACTGATCAGACTCATACATTGGCATATGCTGAAGAAGGTAGATCCAGTCTGGTTTCCTATTGTAACCTGAGTCGACTAGTATTTATTATTCATCATTGTTTATTATTCATTATACCTACACACTGTTGTGATATGTACACTAGCTGGAGTATTTCTAGACGTCATTGGTAGTGTCCTACTGAGTTTATCTCAAAGTCTACTGGGGTCACCTTTGGTACCCGAGTAGACATCATGTCTGTAGGTGCGGATAAGAGCAAGTACCCTACTACAGATGCTTGGCCTTCTTACTTATAGCTTAGAGCATGGTAGCAAAGGATCGAGTGTATTCTTGTGATGCTAGAGGAGTTATCTTTTGGCCTTTTGTATTTTTTTTATAGCATGTTGTATATGCATATCCCCTTTTCTCTTTTTCTTATATCATCGTTCCATGACACCATCATGTATATGACTCAATCCTTTGGATTTTGATTATTATTATTTCTTGGATGTTTCTTATTTATGTTATCATTATTTATATCTATTTCAGTTTTGTTATCTGTTATATTATGCTTCCGCTATTTTTTTGTTTATTTATTATATTTGATGTGCCATTCTGATATGAGGGTATAGTCTCCTCACCGTACCATTATATACCCTCACTGTTATTTGGAAGCCTTTAGCTTACAGGGAGGCACACTTGAGGTCATGTGACCCATTGGCTTAGGGCGCTGATTTAGTGGATCCCAGGTTGGGACGTTACACCAAAAACATTATTTCTATATCTAGACTTGGTTTTTTTTAATATTTTAAATTAAATACTATTTATTTTATAATTAATCATTTTTTATTCTAAATTAAATTTAAATAGCATTGTTTATGTGTTGGATTACACAAAACAAGTAATTGAAATGGATAACGAATTACGATCGCATGACTCATATAACACTTAGTCATGGCATCATCATCCAGGTCATGTAAATGAAAAGCGCTTGACCAGATTAAACCAAAATGGATATTTAGATTCTCTTGAACAAAAACCACTTGGGGTATGTTGTGATTTTTTTCAATGAAAATTGACTAAAGTCCCGTTTAGTGGAATATGTGAATGGACTATAGAGATTCTTGAATTGGTACATACATATGTATGAGGACCACTTCCAGTTGAACCAATGGGTTGATACTCGTATTTCATAACTTTTACTTGTGACTATAGTATATGTGGGAATGTCTACTTAAGGAGGTATAATTCAGATTCTTTTGAGAAATTCATATAATACAAGAATGAAGTTGAGAATCTACTTTGTAGGAAGATAAAGAAACTCCACTCAGATCAAGGTGGAGAATATCTTAACCAAGTATTCATTGATTTTCTTTGAGAGTTTAGGATTATATCCATGTTGATTTTTGTTAAAGTCTAGTAACATTTATCAGATCAAGTGGAAGTAATTAAAAACACTTTCCCAAGTATCTCCATGAAAAATAATATGAAACTATATAGAATACTAAAATGAAGAAATATTGTATATGTGTACCTTACACCAAAGAGTTTTTCCAACCTTTTGATATTCTTATTGATGAGTTTGATAAGGATCACCAAATTAGAAAAAAAAAAGAATCCCACCATCATAGGTATCCATGGGATGATATGAATCATCCTATGTTTGGATGGGATTCATCTTTTCTCCATGGTATACTAGTACCTCATATCCAAAGGAGGAAGATAAAGAGGGATATGGGTATTTGGGATCTTTGTCCAAGAATTATCAAAAGTACACATATTTCCATCACATGGTAGTGATATATATAAATCCCTGAGAACATTTATTATTCTACATAATTTATTCATTCATTTATAACACATGAATAAATATTTATTTATCCAACTCATGCATCTAATGCATGTATAAATCCCAATACATTAAATATTATGTAACATCTTAAATAAATGATAACTTTTAATGAGTTTGAACCTTTTAAATACTAATACACTTAATATTTGGTCACTTTTCTGATTAAAGGAAATGGAATTCATGAAATATTATTTCATTCATGCATCTTGAAATCCCATATACTTGATATATCCATGAATCATATACAAGATATAACTTTAGGGAATATCTCCTTTAATATCCTACTTGAACTAAAGCCAAAATAATTTGTTTCATTTCACCTTATATTGTATCATATATAATAACTTATAAAACCATATCCAAAAATACTTTTGTATATCTTCCAAGAAACTTTTGGAAAGAAATCATTAACTTCATCTTGTATCAAATCATTTGCAATACCATGTGAATACCCATCCAAAACACTTTTGTACTAACTCTAAAATAGTTTTAGAGAATCTCTATGAGTCAAAATCAATCATTATTAAGTCAACCATAAAGTGTGACCCCACAACCATTTATAGAGTTTATGACAAATTATAAATCTCTATATCTGTATATGTAAGCAAAAAAATGGCCTCTATCAAATCATCAATGCTACACAAGACCTAGCATGATCTCCATGAAATACATGTATCTCTATACCTATTTCCATTAGTCTATATCATATGAATATGTTCATTCTCATATTTTCCATTTGTCTAAGACATCAAGTGATCATGGGACATGGAGCATGTAAATACCATATATCCAACTCATATTTTTTCGACTCGGTGAGTGTAGACTGAATTGATTAATGAATATATCACATGTTATTCATCCTTCTGGATAATCACATGACATTTCCCTTATTCAAATAGATATGCAATATGTAGGTGTATCCACACACCCCCACAATATATCTCAATCAAAGTCTCTAATTTCATACTCATGATACAAGAGTAAAAATCTCTTCTTGGTTAATCTCTAACTAACAACATGATCAGAAAAATACACAACCACCCCCATATTAGTTAAGTCAATATGAAGACTTGCATAAGTAGGGTATCAAAGTATGAAGGCTCTCATTCTAGGTATCTCTCCAAATTTAGGTAGTGGAGACTCAAATTTAATCCATTCACCCCTAGTATACCAAATACATTTGTATGAAACTCTATATGGTATACTTATTGGGTCATCCAATGCACAAAAAATAATATTATTTGCCTTATGCCTCATGAGCATATTTTTTATCTCTTTACAAGAATCATACTCATTCTAACCTTGATATTTCTTTATAACCTATAATAATCTATGATGAACACTGGTTGGGGATAAAATTAAATTCATACATTGAGAGTTCAATTACCATTTTACTTAATTAAATGTATATATACATATACATTTATGTAGCCAACATGAAATAATGATAAAATGGAGGTTTAATTTAAATTTGATACATTTTAATATTCTTAAACTCTTTAATAATATTTAACAAAACCAATATAAAAACTTGTTTAACATATCATATATGATAAATTACCAGGTCAACCTTATGTTTTCTATACTTTCTGTATTTTTTTAACACATTGTATCATATGTAATCCACATTACATCTCTATGTGTCCATATAATAAAAATCTCCTAGTAAATTTTTCTTATGAGAAAAATATATAAAGAAATAAAATTTGAATAATTGTGAGATTTAGGAATCATATTCCTAAATATTCAAATTCTTTAACATATTCAAAATTCTTAACTTCACAACATCAAATGTTATGATGTCAACTTCTTTTTCTACTTAGAACTATTTCTATGTTCATAATCATTATCCTTGGAACCCTATTCCATAAAAAAATTCCCTTAAATAATGTAAATACTTACATTAACATCCAAACTCTCTTAGAATATTAATTAAATTTTAATTTATACTTATATTGGTGTAATTATTTATTTTTGAACTTCTTTAAGTCCAAACATACTTCTATTAGCCTCTTAGACACTATATTCTTTTCATAATATCTTCATATGATAGAAAACCATTTTTTTATGAAAAAAAATAATTTCATATTTAGTAGAAACATTTAACAAATAAACTATATCATATACAATATTCTATTTGTTTGGAACATTTTTTATTTGAAAAATAAGACTTTATTAAATTATACATTCCGAATCGCATAGTTTTAAAAATTAATTTCTATAACATTAATACCTGACATAGACATTCTATATATATTCAAAAACTTTATCATATATATATTGGATAATCCAATAATATCAAATTATTATTATTTTTTCCTGACAAACCTAGGTTTCAATGACCTTGATTGGCTTCTTGAAGAAACATTATTGAAATTTTCAACCAAATTTTCTTCTTTTGGATTGAATTTTTACTTACTTATACTATCTATATATTACTTTAGAAATAATACATCACATCCCTAGTTCATATTTATATTCCTAACACTTTGATAATATAAGGTAAATGTTCTTTGAATTCAATCATATTTTCAAAAAGTTTCCAAATATGATAATAGGATAAATTCCCTAAACAAAAGAATCCATTTTTAGTCCCCCATTAAATAAAATTATAGAATTACAAATCATAAACCATATGTATTCAAAACACCCATCTCATTTTATTAAACAATAATTTTTTTCATTCTCTTCTTAAGAGCTAAACATGATAAAATATACACATCTCATTATGAGTTTATCCAAGATTGAAGTTTCTAAGTTATCAATGAATCAACTACTTTTCCCCATTACTTGATAAAAAAATCAAGTTTCAATTATTTTAATCTCATAGCCTTTTATATACTTATAACACTTATAAATCATACAGTTGATATCATATATTTTTTAGGACAATAAAATTGATTTCTATAACGATTAAAGTTTTATGGAAACCTTTAGTCTCATAAATTCATCAATATATTAAATCATATTAAATATCATTTGACATGCCCAATCATACTGATTATATGATACTAAAATTACTTAAATCATTGACATACCAAATCATATTGATTACATTAGTGGAGACTAATATTCCCTTGGTCATTATGCATCTAATGACTTTAAAACATTAAGCTAATCATTCTATGATTCATAAGAATATAAATTCACTTGTTCAACTATTCCAACACTTAGTTATTGAGGAAGTAACTATTATAAAACATATAATTTATCTTGATAACTTTTCTTAAATCAAAATATTTCTTAAGAACTTTTCTTGAGTTACCAATATTAAGGGATACTTACATTAAGTTTCTCTTTTCAAGGATTAATTAAAAATTTACCTTGATGATGATGATATTATATACATAATAAACTTTTATCAAATGTGTATCATGTATTACTAACCATTTAATAAGTACTTTTATTAAATTGGATCCCACTAAAATGAAAACCCCCATTTGAAATCCATCACACCCATCAGTGGGCCAAGAACCATATTTTACTAAGAAAATGACCTTTCTTTGGTGTAAAACTCATAACTTATTTATGTAGGTAGGGAATCATCCCAATAATATCATATATGAATCCTAAATAATTGAGTGAAAAATTATTTGTCTAATACATCATATGGATAAACCAAACACTATTTCTCTAGTATCCCAACCCTTGGGATTTCCCATCAAGTGTAACCTAAAGAAAATGTCAAAAAATGAGCTAATCACAAATAATTCAGGGGAACCCTTATTTTGTGTGAAACTACCCAAGGATGATCCATTATCACTCATTACATGCTTATCTTACACAATATTATCCAGGGGAACCCTACTTTTCAATGAAACTACTCGGTTGGATGATCGGGTCTTAATAAGTGCTTATTTTAAAGGAATCTCGCACTTTATATCTGAAGGGGATTTTAATCTCACTATCTTATATCATTTTATTCCCTTTATGTATGCCTGATTCTATATATTTAATTTCTAATCCTATTCCCTCCACCAAATTAATATGTTCAAACCATATTGATGTGTAACTCATTATACAACCCACATGTTTATATTACTCACCCAAAAATAGAAGTCAAACATATTAATACATATCCATATGCATCATTTTCATAAGTTACATGAATATTTCATGTAAAGGAATAGAGTTATCCACATGAGTAATCCTAGAGCGATATATATCCAACCTCATTCACCATCCTAGATAAGTAATAAGCCTCTAGGTTGGTAGGTAGTCTGACCCCAAATCCCTCTACATGAAGATACTTTACTCAAGAGATAATAAAACTCATCATAACTCTAACACCTAATATGTAAAAACTAT
The DNA here is from genome assembly GCA_963277665.1 of Viscum album. Classification (NCBI taxonomy): domain Eukaryota; kingdom Viridiplantae; phylum Streptophyta; class Magnoliopsida; order Santalales; family Viscaceae; genus Viscum; species Viscum album. The sequence continues at coordinate 599,011,136 of OY728155.1, read as the reverse complement.
ATTTGACAAAAAAATTCAATCTAATAACTTTAATTACAAATCAAGGTCAAGGTAGATGAAAAAATAAAATCATTATGGAGTCAATCCTATCATGAAATGAAAGGATATATCCTATAAGAAATATTTTAAACTAAAGAATACACAATATTGACATTTCTTTAAAAAATTACTAAACATGAATATAATAGGGAATAACCTTTAAATAAATTAACGATTAAAATATTTAAATAGGATATAAATATTTATGAACAATTCATAAATATAATCTAATTATAAACCTTTTTATAATTTTCAACTTTAATAATATGTACATTCTATAATTTTGAATATAAAAATTTTATATTCATTTCAATATGAACTCTTTCATATTTATTTCAAAAATTTGAATATAAAAACTTTATATTTATGCTAATGTGAACTCTTTAATATTTATCATTATATGAAATTTCTATTTTAAATATATGATATTATATGAATTATAAACAATTTATAATCCAATTTCTACTATGTAAAAATTTTACATAATCTAAATATCCTTTACTTAATTATTATTTAAACCTTGATCATATTAATCATCAAAAAAATGTGGCTTAAATAATATCCAAATAAGGCCCCTTTTATTTTGAACAAATCAAAAAAATTAATTATGAACAATTCATAATTTAAATATAAACATTTTATATTTTGGCCTTATTTCTTAATTTATAACCCTTTATAAATTATCACTTGTGATTTATAAATAAAAAATTTTATTTTTAGATCATAATACATTCCATATAATTTTTTAAAAGGTATTTAAAATATTAACATTTAATATTTTGGGAATATAAACGCTTCATAAAAATTTATTTAATTATAAAAAATTTATAATTAATTAATCTATAAAAATTTTATAAATTAAAATATTCCAAAAATAGCTTTTATAATAAATTATAAACCATTAAAAAAATTAATAATTTTTAAAAAAAAAATAAAAAAAAATGTATTTTTACCCTTACACACGAACCCATTCCTGCATAAAGGTAAGCTCACTCTACCCTTACACAGACACTTTTCATAAGAGTAATCTGATTTTGGATCCCTTGTGTAAAGGAATTCACTACTTACATTTACATATCATATATTTATTTAATTGTGTAAAGGTAATATGAAGATTACATTTACACAAATCATTCTACATAATGTTAATACCCTTACATGAATGCTTCACATAAAGGTAAGACATGATATACCTTTACATGGCCTTCTAGAACCATTGTGTAAAGTTAAGAATCTATTTTACCTTTATTCAACTCTGATAAACCTCACTACATAAGCTTATAACCTTTACGTATACATGTTTTTCAAAAAGGTAAGTTTTCGATTACCATTATGCACCCTTAAGAAAACATTGTTTACCCTTACGTGAACCCCTTCACATAAAGGTAAGTATTGGGTTACCTTTACGTGACTACCCGTGTATGGGTAATTTCTTGTTTACCCTTATACAATAGATCTTCATAAGGGTAATTACTTGGATACCTTTACACGACCCATCTGCATAAAGGTAACACCTTGATTACCATTATGTATCCCTACAATATAAGGGTAATACATTTAAAAAATGATTTTTTAGAATATAAAAATGAAACTCTGTTTTTTAGATTTTTTTTAATTTCTACACATGATTTCAGAATACTAAACATGGATACCTTTTATACCACTGTTGGATTTTTTAGAGTCTAATAACATTTATCATATCAAGTGAAATCAATTAAAAACCCTTGTCTAAGGATCTCCACGCAAGATAATATGAAACTATGTAAAATACTGAAATGAAGAAATATTGTACAGGCATACCTTACACTGAAGAGCATATACAACCATTTGATATTTGTCTTGATGGGTTTGATAAAGATCACAAAAGTGTAAAAAATCATCCCACATCCGTAGGTATCTATAGTCCAATCTGAATCATCTGATGTTCAAATGGGATTCACCTTTCCTCCATGGTATTCTAGTACCTCGTATGCAAAGGAATAAAATGAAGAGAGATATGGGTCTTGGGGATTTTTATCCAATAATTATCAAAATAAAACATACTTCCATATCATGGAAGTAATATATATAAATCACTGAGATAATTTATTAGACTTCTATATTTATTCATGTGTTTATAACGCATGAATAAATATTGATTCATCCAAATCATGCTTCCAATGCCCATATAACTCCCAATCCGTTATATATTATGTAATGTATTAAATAAATGATAGTTTTTAATGAGTTTGATCCATTAAAATATTAACACACTTAATATTTTTTTCTCATCTGATTAAAGGTAGTGGAATGCATGAAATATTATTTCATTCATGCATCATGATATACCATAAACTTTATATATTTTTACATCATATATAGGATATATCTTTAGGGAATATCTTTTTCAATCCAAACTCACTCCTCCTTATAAACCACAATAGAATGATGTAAGTGAAAGGAGGAACCATGCCTTATTGGACATAGTTTTATCAATGATGAGTCATTCTAGTCTTTCATTGTCCTTTTGGGGACATGTAGTGTATACAACAATGCACATTCTAAACTGAGTTCCAACTAAAGAAGAAAATTGAATTACATATGATTTTTTTATGGAATTATCATTTTTTGACTCATATATGAGTTTGGGTTGTGAATCATTTATTAAGGATTTTTTTGGAAACAAACTTTCACCCCAAGGAACTAAATGTATCTTTATAGGATACCCTATGTAAATAAGAAGGTATTACCTATATGAACCCTCAGATAAGAAGGTTGTGGTTGATAGATGTTCTATGGTCCTTGAGAGGGATCAAATATATAAAAGTGATAGTTGGAGAGAGATAGACTTTGATGAAGTCCAAAATCAAGATACACAAGAGTTGGAACATGAAAATATTCCAAAAATCCCTATAGAGGATGATGTTCTGGGAATACAAGTACTAAATAAGAGTATACGAGAGGTTAGAGAACTTAAAAAATATGTTTTTAAAGTCACCAAGGATAGTGAATCATTATTAGTTGATAAATATGATCCTATAACCTATAAGTAAGTAGTAATTATCACAAAATTATCTAAATGGAAAGAAGACATGAATTTTGAAATGGATTCCATATACCAAAATCAATTATGGATTTTAGTAGATCCTCTAATTTATATAAAGTATATTGTTTATAAATGGGTATTCAATAAGAAACTGGATATGGATAGACAATTCAATATCTATAAAGAATGGATGGTTATAAAATGGTTTAAATAACATCAAGGCATTAACTTTAATGAAACATTTTATCCAGTTTTTATACAAAAAATCATCAGAATTATACTTATCATAGAAACCTTCCATGATTATGAGATTTATAATATGGATGTCAAAATAACCTTCCTTAATGATAACCTTTAGGAATATGTCTATACGACACAAAAATAATGGTTTTTGACTCCAAAGGATGCTAATAAGGTATGAAAGTTGTATAGATAAATTTATAGATTAAAGTGAGCATCCAAGCTATAGAATATTTATTTTGATAAAGCTATAATGGAATTTGTATTTATAAAGAATGAATGTGAGACTTCTTTTTAGAAGCAGTTTAGTTGGAGGGTGTTCATTTTTTTTATAGTATACGTTGATTCCATATTACTTATAAGAAACGAGATACCAGTATTATAGATTGTTAAGTCTTGGTTAAATACTTGATTCTCCATGAAGTACGTAAGTGAAACATCATATATTATTAGGATCAAGATCTATCGTGATATATCCAAGATTCTTATTAGACTAATTAAAAGTAAATATATTGACAATATACTAAATAGATTCAATATAGAACAATCCAAGAGGGGATTGTTGCCAATGTCACATGGAATTCATCTTTCCAAGAAAATATGTTCTTAGACACATTAAGGATTCCATATACATCAGTGATTGGATTAGTAATGTATTTTATGTTAAACACTAGTCTAGAAATTTCCTATATCTTAAGAATGGTAGGAAGATATAATCTAACATAGGTGACCACTATTGGATGGAAGTTAAGACTATCCTTAAATAGCTAAGCCATACTGAGGATATGTTCCTAGTCTATGAAGGTGATAAGAAACTATTAATCAGGGGATATATATATATATATATATTAGATTCCAAACATATCAAGATAATTTAAAATCCCAATTAAGATATATCTCCACTCTCAATGGATTAGTTTTGAGATGAAATATCTCAAAGCAAGTTTTGGATACTGATTTTATAGTGGAATCTGTGTATATTTCAGCTTCTGATGTTTCAAAGGAATCAATTTGGATATGAAACTTCATCCAAGATCATGAAGTTTTGTCAGGTATTAAAGACCTTATCACATTCTATTGTAATAATACTATAGTAGTGACTCTTATAAAGGAACTAAGGTTACATTAGCAGATGAGGCATATACTCCAAAAATATCATCTCTTGAGGGAATTTTCTCGTATAGGTGATGTCGTAGTGAGTGGAGTTTCAAAAAAAGACAATATATTAGACCCCTTAACTAAATCCTTAACTCATCAGAAACATGATCATCATATGAGATCTAGTAGACTAAAATTTGTTAGCATTTGGATCTAGTCCAAGTGGGAGTCTTTTAGAGTTGATGTCCTGGAACGAACTGTTTGTACTTTAGATTACATGAATATTCAAAGAAGTTAATATTAATTAAATATATTATTGCATATTTTTAATTGTTCTGTACAACTTTAATGTAATAATTTCCTAGAGTATTCTTCATATTGAAATGGTCATATAAATTCCCTGATATGATGAGAACCTTGAAATGATATAAATATATTCTTAAATGTTTTTATATGGTTAGATAAAATTCTATGATGGGATACATAATATATTTAATTTCATGTATTAGTTATCATAAGTAAATGATACTTCATCTCATGAAGTTCTCACTTGGTAATATCTTAGTTAGGATATTATGATAACAGACCCGTCTATGGGAAATACACATTTTTATGTGTCATTAGATATTCTTATTTTCTAGCATGTGTAATGATCCTTAGATTTTAAGATTATTATTAATTAATACCAGGATTAATTTACTTATATGTATTTTCATAAACCATAACACCATATATTCATAGTGAAATTGGGTATATTGGGTGTGTCACGAGTGATGCTATTAATAAATAATTCAAGGAATGATTTGTCCCTTGTATCTTAAAGGAAGTTAAAATATAGTCCCTTTGATTGAAATAGATTTGTCACATTAAATTCCAAGTCCATGGTGTATTAATTAGTTCATTTCATATATTCAAATAAAGATATATCAAGCATGTATATTGAGGACATGATTATGAAACCTGCTTGATGAGATAACAAGTCCAAGTGATTATATTCTACAGTAAAAATTTGTATGTGGTTTTCATCATTGAAAGATTAAATTCTTTCTCTATGGGTGTCATGACCCATTTTTAGATAGTAATATTGGACTTTAGGAAATCCCTCCTAAAGCCACTAAGAAATTTTTATAAATAATCACACACTAAGTGTATCATTTGATCTAAATTAAAATTTATTAGAATTTAACATTTGGAAAAAATGATTATTCTCTAGGTCGAAGAATAATATTTATTCATGATATTTTATTTTACCACAAATATTAAATAAAAATTTATTCTATAGGAAATTAATAATCACACAAATATGTATAATATTTATTTATCTTTTATTATTCCCATGGTAATCAATAATTATTTACTAAATAAATAATTTATTTAGTTATATGAATATTAAATAAATATTTATTTGTCAAACTCTAAATAGAATATTTATTTATATTTATTGAATTAATAATTTTTAATTATTTATTTATTTATAAATTTAATAAATTTAAAGGAGGACGAATAGGCCTAGATGGTTTTGGTGATAAAAAATTATTTACCAAACTATAAAATAATATTTAACATTATCTGGGTTAGTTCACTCCATAAGTAAAATAACAATAATATTATTTACATGGGATGAGTTTTATTAGGGATTAATTCATAGTTAAGGGACTTTGGGAAATTAATTGGAATTAAAACCTAGCTCTATGTCAATTTATAAACTACTATGTCAATTAGATAAAGGTTTATCATTGTGCATGACATTCCTCCATAGATAATTCTATACCAATGAAGAACTTATCTATGGTTTTCTCTCAAGATTGAGAGAACCTATAACTCATTCCTCATCCTATAAAGAACAAGAAAACAATAGATATTCCTTAAATCCATAAAGTAAGTGAAGAAATCAAGTTAAACAACATGAGATGATTGATTAGACACACTAGAACCTGACATTTCATCGACATTGTTTAGATATCAAAGGATCATGTGTGGATCACTGCTAGAGGAGCTTTTCTTTGGGTCATCATGATTAAATGATGATACACCAAATATGTTTGAACAATAAAAACCATTAGTGAATAATGATCTCAATATCTAGTTAATTTTTATTCATGTCTTTTGAATTGATTATTTTTTAATGTAAAAGATCCTATTGGTTCTGGTGTTCTTATTTATATAGTTTCATCAGAAAAAATTTATTAGTCATGGAATCTACATCACATACATTATGAGTTATCAATTGAATTTAATGAAACATAAACATGTTTATTTCCTATAGGAGATTATATTCTCATAATCTCCTAACTTGGAGATTTTAAAGTGTGACCTTCATGAGATTAATTCTCATCTTCTCATGAGTACTCACACATAATAGTTAATATACTATGTGTCCCAATATAGAATGTTATCTAACTATAAAACAAAATATAATAAAATCTTCATGATCTTAATCTTATTTTCCAACTATTTCTCCCCTTCACTAGTCATTCAAATACTCTCCCCTTTTCCAAAATAACATTATTCCCCCTTTGATAAAAAGAACACTCCTCTCTGAATTTATTTTAAAATGGATTCACCCATGGAATTTAAGGACTATATCTCCCCCTTTTTCAATAAACCCAAAGATCATTTCTCTAAAAGTTTGAATACAAGGGTTATAAATCCAATAATTTAATTTTTGAGATAAATCATGCCTTGCTATTGAAAGAAAATTCCATGGGGGAGTAGGGGTCCCTTGTCTGAATCATCCAGTTAGAGAGAGTTGGTTGTACTTTGAGAGTCATATTATTCCTATAAAAATATATCTTAGGTAGTTCATTTATAATAATATCATCCACTTGATTCCATGTTGACACATATTCCATCTTAATTATCCCTTGTTTAACCTTCTAATTGATAAAGTGATGCTTTATCTTAATTTGATTTATCCTTTGATAATGGAAAAGTTTTTTAAATATATTATTATCACTCAAGTTCTTAATTATTACTCATCCAAGAAATGAAATAAATTCCCATATTAAAAGAACCACCTAATTTTTTTATTCTTTTCATTAGTCGAACATATCCAATCTATATAAATACCAATAACTCATTCTGTAATGTTTTGTGATAAAATAGCTCAAAATCCATCATATTTTTTATTTATAGAAGTATCCTTATAAAAATTGGAATATTTATTTATTTGGTATAGATTTGGTTTCTTGTATCTTGGAATGTGTAAAAAACAATTCCTACTATTGATGTTGTTAAGTACAGTAGACTGCCAATTATTTTCCAATATTTATTGATATTGACTACCTTTACATTTCATCTGGGAAGCAACCAGAGTTTTCATTAGCCTTGAATCTTCCATGTGAAATATTTTGATCACTTATTTGGAATATTTTATTTGAGAAATAATTGTGTCATCCTTTCCTTAAGATACCTATAATCTAAGTAAAAATGAAATCTCAGCAAACATAAACATCTCAAACTCACACCTCATATATTCTAAAAAAAATTATAGTGTGCATCATCTAAGCCTCCAAAAATTATGTCATCAACATAAATAAGCACAAAAATCCTTTGAGACTTTTCCTTTTTGATGTATAATTTTTGATCCACTGCACCTATTTTAAATATGATCTTCTTTTAGTATTTATCTAGCTAAGAATACCAATCCCTTGGAACTTACTTTATGCCATATATTTCCTTATTTAATTGACACACTTTTATTTCATATTCATAAATAATAAAACCATCTTATTACTCTATAAAAACCTCATATTAAATAAATCCATTCAAGAATTCCTATTTTAAACCCATTTGATAGGCTTGGAAGTCCCTTTTCACTACCATAGCCATAAACATCCATAGAGTTTCTAATCAGGCCACATGTGTAAATTTTTATCCACATAAATTCTCTCCATTTTTAAATACCCTTTACACACTAGTCAAGATTTATTCCATGTTACCTTTACATCTTCATTTAGTTTATTCTGAAACATCCACTTGGTTTTAATAACATTACTGTCTTTCATACTCGGAATAACTTCCCATGTTTGGTTTTTTTATTTGGTCTAGTTATTTATGCATAGACTTAACCCAATTCTCATACTTTTAAGTCTCTTAAAAAATATAGGTCCCAAATGAGATATAAAATAGGTTTGTTTTTTAGACTTCATCCTTCTAGTTTGAACCAAATATATTTATTCACCAACAATATTTCCATCATTGATTTCAGTCCTACTATTAGTTTTATTTTCTACTGCTAAACTAGTTACATTTTCTTCATCATTGGTGTCTTATTCTAAGTTTTATCCACCGCCATGAGCTTCCCCTAAGCCACTCATACCGACCTCACTTTCATCCTTAGTTTCTTCATTATTTTGGTGTAAACATTGTTCATTTATTTATAAATTCTTATCATTTTCAACAACCATTACATATTAGATTTCAAAAAAATACCAATAATTTTATTATAGAATTTATATTCCTTTTTTTGGATTAATATCCAAGTAAAATACCTTCATCTCTATAAACTTAAAACTTTTTATGCTTCTCTTTGTTGAGAATAAAACATTTACTTATGAAAACTCAAAAGTACGTTAGTGTTGAATTTTTCTCCTACCATATCTCGTAGGGGGTATTATATTAATTCAAACACAATAATGCACTATCAGTGATTCATTATAATTTAATAAAAACTTGTTTACAATATATATCTATTAGATTATTTTCAAGGATCATTGTCCAAGACATATTATTGATAATCTAGTTCCTCCTCTCTCTGACTCAATTTTTTTTAGGAATCCTCACCACAGGCACTTGATGTCATATTCCTTGAATTTAAAGGTACTCTTACACTTTATTATTGGTAAAATATATACCATTATTGGTTATAAATTTTTAATTTTCAGTGTATTCATTTTTTCTTACAATCTCTGATAACGATTGATGCACTGAAACACGTCAGATTTTTGAGAAATGACCATAAATCATGAAATCTTGCTATAATCATTAATGAACAAGATATAATACTTTTTCCCATCCATGGATATGGTTTTATCATCCCACACACATATATAAGCACTAGCTCAATAAATATTATTGAATTATTCTCTTTTGGCTTGTGAGTTTTTTTTGAATAATCTTCTCTATTTGAAAAGTGTCACATGTGTGAGTGTGATCAAATGAAAGTGTATAGAGGTCTCAGGATTCTTCATTTTTTACCAATTACTCTAAATATTTTTTGTGTAAAATGACTAAACCATTTTTTATATAATTTATTTTCTTCCTCCTCGAACAACAAACATTTATCCTCCTCTCCATTGATGAGATAGAGGTTTTCTTTAGTGAATCTTCCATACAAAATTATAGTACCATATTTTCCCTTTATGATAAAATTACTTTTATTGAACTTTGTAGCATGTTTTAAGACATATAATTGACTCACACTGAGTATATTATGACTAGGGACTTCTTATAACAAGGCATCCATGCACCTAAAATACTTTATCCCTGTCTTTTTCTTTCCAGTTATGATGATCTTTAGCCCCTCATCATTACCAAATCTCACCACTCCATCCTTATCATATTATATCCCCTTTAAAAGGTATTATTTTCCATCATGTGTGAATTTAAACTATTATCCATAATCCATGTTCTACCTTAATCAGTTACTCTCAAGGAAATTTCAACAATTCTAGCCTCCTCATATTTTCCCTTTTTAATCCACATCCACTATTTCACTTACTTAGGTGGTAAATTGGATAGTCATACCTTTAGTTCTATGGATTCATCCTCATATTGTAGGTATGAATATCTATTTTTAGTTCTCAACCTACTTTATGATTCTTCCAAATACCATGTTCTTACTCTTTGAGCCACCTTTGGCAAATTTCTTTAGGATTCTGTTGAATAATTCACTGCTTTGTTCCCAAAACCTTCACAACAAAAACAATACCCATTAAAAGCATATTTAGAGTAAGAAATATCACTTCTTTATTTTTATATCTCTTACTCCATGAAATATATTTTGTCTATAAAGAAAATTTATTATGTGTGACCCATATTTCCACAATAATAACAATGAACATTTGGTGTATTTTTTGTGTTTTTATACTCCAGATTTTACTTTTTCAGTATGTCGTTAGTTTCTCAAAATAAACTTCTACCAGGGAGTGGATGATTGGGATTTTCCATCAGATGCCTATGATTTCTTCATGTGATCAAGTCTCAAAATATATTTTCCTTTTTCTTTTAAGAGCTACACTATTGGGATAATAACAATTCTTCAATGGACACCTTGTAGACTTTCTTAATGATTGGTGCACTCGAACATCTCGATGTCATAGTGAGAGTAATAAGACTTTCTTGATCAATACACTTACATTGAAATTTAATGACTTCACCTTCATGTTCATCTATTATTTTGACCCATTCTTTCACTACATTGGTCTAAACATCAATAATCTAGGCCTATTCTTCAAATTTGATATGAAGATAATATTTTTTTTCTTAAACTTATATAATTTAAATATTTGAGTTTCTCAATATCTATTTTAAGTTATGAATTAACATCCTCTTATTATTGGATAAAAAGTTTGCATTCATTTATTAATCCATTATATTTCTTTGTTTTATCCCTACAAATGTCAATTTCTGCAAGGGTATCCTTTAATTCGATGTTAAGATCAACTCTTCCCTTGATTTCAACAAATTCATCATCATTGTCTTCCACTTTCTTCTAGCATAAAATAACTATAAGGAATTATTCAATTAGGTCTTTTTATCTCTCAACCTCCTCTACTTATGCTACATCTAAGCTATCAAATTATTTAGATAAGAAGTTATTCTTCTTGAAAAAATTTCTTCCATGGTTTCCTTTTATTATTCATACCTTTGAATGTTTTCTTCACAGGTTCTTCTTCCTAATCATTTTTTTGAAATTTCTTAGAACACCTAGAAGTAATATTTACCAATTTTATGAATCAAAAACTAGTAAGTGAAATATTTCCTTTGATTTTCCCTTTTCCTCTTTTAGTATTTTATGAGAGGGAATACATTATCTCTTAAACTTCTTCATCCTTGGGATAATCTCTCAATGAGAGTTTATTCATTGCCCCGAATGATATATCTTGATCATTTTATTTTAGAACATATACATTATCATTTTTCATAATTTCATATTCTATAATAGTGTTATGGATTCTATCCAACATTACCTCATTTGGATCTTTATCTTCAAGAACTTAAACATTTTCATTGAACTGTGGAGGTAATCTTCTTATAATCCTTTTAACATTTTTTGAAATTGTCAATGATCTATCCAAGTATACACATATACACCAAAATAATATTCACCTGATCAAATAATTCATCAACTATCTCATTTGATCTCATTCTCAAATCTTCATACTTATTCTATAATAACTACATCTTTACTTATCAGCCTTTTGAATCACCTTCATAAGTATTGAGAAGTTTCTCACACATGGAATGATATTTTTCAATGACAACACATTTAATTAGATAGGCTTATAAAAAGATCCCCCTAATGCATTGATTTCCCCAGTATCAATATCCAACTTCATATGATCTTTGTATGATAGATATCCACTCTCTATGATGGTCGTTATTCTGTGAATAGCTTCCATGCACACATCCATACCCAATGACCAAAAATAATATTGAATTAAATTTTTATAAAACTATAAGTTACTATCTTAAAAAATAGGGATTCCTTTATGGTTAAAAATTACCACCATAATATCATAAATAGAACTATACCACTGACCTTCAGCTATGATACCACTTTTTTCTCCCGAACAAAGATTATATCTTGGGGGATTAAATCGGGATATGTAAAATTTAAATTGTATCCCTTGCCAAAAAAAATCTTATCTCTATTTTAATAGGTAGCCTTATTTATCTCTTATAGATGATATGAAACAATGAAAGTAATAAAATAGTGACATAGGATATTTTTATCTGGTTCACCCAAATGGGCTAATTCAAGAAGCATGCATGGTAGTGTGCTCATGCACCAAAAGCACTAAATCTCGCTGATTTTTTGTTACAATGTTTGGAGTGGTCACACTAATTCTCTTAGTTTATAACCACGAATAAATTTAATCTCAATGATCTAATTATAGAATAGAACTCACTACTACTCTTGTAAATATCTTCTCCTCCAAGAACTGATATTGTTGATACACCCAAGGTGGTGTGTTGATATAATTCACTTTACTTTCATTTGAAGAACCTCACAAAAATCTTCAAATGAATAGTCTCCTTGATCACCTTCCAATTCTTCTCTTTATTTACTTTGTAAGTATATAATTCCTCTTCTTTAGTTCTATGTAATAGAATATTCATCCCCTCTCTTCTATTTTCTTTCCAACATAAAAACTAGAATACTGCCTACTCATAATGCTTTATTTTCCATCTATTTTTCTATATACCACCCTATACCTTCCAATCTCTTTTTATCTCTTCACTTACATGATACAATCTCCACACATCTTTTTCCAAGAATATAATCTATTTTTTATAATATTTATTATCCATGTTTTCCTTTAAAAAATCCTTTTACCTTTTTAATGAAAGTTTATTTTAAAATAAGGTTGGTTAGATCCCTATTTTCCATGCCAAATAAATCAACATGACAAATATAAAAAAAACATCCTCAATAAAACCAATAACCAGCATAAGATCCTTAAACATCTTTCTACTAGTTCATTTTAAAAATAGACTCAACCTGTATTGTAGTTCCTTCCACGTCACCACCTTTATTTTCCAAAAACATAGCATACCTGGTCATTTCCAATCCCACAAAATCAACCTTGATCTTGCATTAAATAATCCAAATATATTATCTTTAATATCCTTTAAATATAGGTTTTATTTCCACTATCCTTGTTTAATTTATTCATTAATCATATTTTATAATTAATTAAATACACTCATAATATCTACTGACCAAATATCTCAGTTTAATAAAAGCAATGATCCTTATAAAACCCTATCCTCATCCTTTCACAAATTAAAAATCATGCTTACATAAAAACATCCTTATGTAGAATCTGGATGATCCTTACACAAATTGGAATGACTCTTAAGAATCCTAGATGATTCTTACACAAACTTCAAATCATACTTATTCATAACTAAATTGTAACATCATGTTATCAGATTTAAGATACTTCTAACCCCTTATTTTGATCATCTTTTTTTAGGCCTTATTTTGGGTTGTTGTTGATACTTTTGAAAAAATTTGGGATCTGCTAGGGTAGCTCATAGTTGGTTCATGGTTAGGGAAAATTGTGTGGGTCAAACTAAGAAACTGTGTACCATATGTTAGAGTTCTAGAGGGGGGACATGGTTAATTAAAACTATGTGGAATGGGATAATAGGGGGATCATAACTGACAAGCAGTTTTTCAAACTGTGTGGCCAAGCCATTCACCCTCTTCCAATAGACTAGGTGGGAGCGCATGGTTTGTCAAACCACACGGTTAAACCATGAAACCCTCTCCAGTATCCCAGGAGGGGGCACATGTTTTCACATTTTTTTTAAACAATGTGAGAAAACCATGTAATAGGAATTTAATTCTCTAAATTACTTAAATTAATTCTTTTGATCCTTGTTTTAAATCCTAAACTCCTCCCATTTGAACCTAACATGATCTTTTGGTCCTTGGAGGATCTCTACAGGCGATTTTGGCTCCTCTAGTCCCTTTTCTTCATAGATCAAAGCATCGATGGATGTGTTGGATATCTTCTGGTAATTATAATATTTTTTATTGGGAATAATCCTTTTACTACTAGAAAATTGAATATTTTTAGTGGGTTATTTGTAACGGACTTCCATCAAATGAAAATAACAAAAAATATGTACTTTTTCACAATGGATAATACTATCTCTCATGAAAAATATTTAACATGATGAGTAATAGCAACAAATATGAATCCTTTTTCTATTATTCATAGAGGGATTGCTCATTCTATGGTGGGATAATTTTATTAGTAATAGATAATCTAGTCCACTATAATAATTTATGTCGTCATTATTTTAATGCTAGATATTTCATCATTGTTATTCTATTGCAAGAAACTAAAAAAATCATCCCACTCCTTTTTATACCCCCTGGTTTTTTTCTTCACCACCATCATGTATCCCCCCCCCATTTTCCAATCTCTTCCAGAGTTCCTAGTTTCTCCCCGTATTTTATGATTGAGGTTCAAATCCCCAACGTACAGACTCCTCTTCCCTCCTCCTTCCTTCTTTTTGTGATTCCCCCTTACCAATTGCTGAAATTGGTTTGATCGAACCTTAAGTCAAAAAATACCTGATTTTTATGGTTCATTAGGTATTTAGGGTTTTTGTGGGTTTATTCTTCCCTATTTGGGTGTTTGTCATCAAAGACAACATGTTCTGGCTCCCCACGGGTTGATTCCGCTTAATTTGATGTAGGTTTCCCAATGTTTCACCTTTAGATTTAATAACTTAGTTGTGTTCATACAATGTATTTGTTTATTTTGAGTGTAATAGATATCTTCTATCAAAAATGGTTTTAAAGTTGTTTTGAAGGGTGGATTCCATGTTATTCAAGATTATATTAAAATTAAACGCCTGCTTAGAAATTTTTCTTAAATGATTTGTTAGCATAACCTACATGCTTTGTTTGAGAAACATTTCATTATTACATATTTGATCTTAGGTATATTTTGATTTGTGAATGATTATAGATTTAGGATTATATAATTTGAAAGTGGTTACTTATTGAAGTGTGTGGGGAGGTGAGATAAAGTGTTGAGACTATATGATCAACCTAGGGTGCCTTAGACCTTAAAAGTCTTATGTCATTTACCATGGTGATTGATTGATATGTTTACTTATATGGTTCCTTTTATGTTTCAACTATTACAAAGAAAAATATGTAATACTATAATTTATTCTACATGTTCAGGCTTTTTATTGTATTAATTATTTTAGTGTTACATATCATTAGTCAATGATATTTGATTATCATTTATGTTGTATTTAATCATCTCCCATGTTTGAGATAAGTTATCATGTCTTAGTAAAATTTATTATAATTTTAGTTATAATTAATAAATAATTAGTATTACTTAATAACTATTTGTAATAATTAGTAAAAAAATTGTAATAACTTGAAAAAAAAATAAAAAATGCTAACAATTATTAAAAAATTACAATAATTAGTATAATGTAGTAATAATTTAAAAAAATGTAATAATTATTGAATTATTTGTAATAATTAATAAATAATTTGTCAATATTAGAAGTAATTAGTAAATGTTAGTACTAATTAGTTAATATTAGTAAATTATTATAATTTATAAGAAATTGTAAATATATATATGTAATACTAATAATTATTAAAAATTGGTAATGTTTATTAAAAATTTAGTTACAATTAATAAAAAATTAATATCACTTAATTGGTAAAAATTAATAAATATTATTAATAATTAGTAAAAAAATTAATAACCTCTAAAAAAATATAAAAAATACTAACAACTATTAAAAATTCAAAATAATTAGTAAAAATGTAGTAATATTTTTAAAAAATAATTATTATTATTAAATAATTTGTAATAATTAATAAATAATTAGTAAATGTTGGTAATAATTTGTAAATATTAGTAAATTATTATAATTTGTAATAAATTATAAAAAATGAAATACTTATAATTATTAAAAAATTAGTAATATTTATTAAAATTTTAGTTATAAATAATAAATAATTAGTATTACTTAATATAAATTATAATAATTAGTAAATTTAATAAATATTATTAATGATTGGTAAAATTTTTGTAATAACTTTTAAAAATGTATACAAAATATTGAAAATTATTAAAAATTCATAATAATTAGTAAACATTTAGTAATAATTAAAATATTAGTAATAATTTTTAAATAATCTGTAATAATTAATAAATAATTAGTCAATATTAATATTAATTAGTAATTGTTAGTAATACTTTGTAAATATTAGTAATAATTTATAAATATTATTAAATTATGATAATTTTTAATAAATTATAAAAAAATATAAAAAATAGTAATAATTATTAAAAATCACAATAGTTAGTAAAAATTTTGTAATAATTAAAAAAATTATCAGTAATTATTAAATAAATTTTAATGATTAAGGAAAAATTAGTAAAAATTAGTAATAATTAGTAAATGTTAGTAATAATTAGAAAATATTATTAATAATTTTTAAATATTAGTAATAATTATGATAATTTGTAATAACTTCTAAAAAAGATAAAAAATACTAATAATTAATAAAAAATAGAAATATTTATTAAAAATTTAGTTATAATTAATAAAAAATTAGTAATACTTAATAAATATTTATAATAATTAGTAATAATTAATAATTATTATTAAAAAATAGTAAGAATTGGTAAGAATTTGTTATAAGTAGTCATAATTATCCATATTAAGATTTTAGTGTTAATTTTTAATAATTAGTCATGATAAGTAATAATTATTCTTATTTCAATTATTCTTTAGAAAACTATAGACTCAGGAAGTAGATATGAGTTTCTATTACGTAATCATGATTAGATAAATTTTTAAAAAAATTATAATGGATCTAGTATAAATTATGTTTACACTGATGGTGTTGAAATATTTATATCATTTGCATCATCAAATTCAGAATTTTTTTCTGAAATAATAATTAAATTTTCATGCAATAAATGTGATATTAGGAGATTCGAAACCTCTGATAATGTTAGACTTCGTCAATTATGTTTTTATTTTCAAAAGGATTATATTTTTTGGTATCAACATGGTGAATGAAATATATTAGGAAATACAAATTTTTTGGTTCTGAGTCCATCATTTCATAATTTAGTACATGTGGTTATTAGACTATCTATTCAAGAAATAAAAACATAAAAATGGTATTCCAAATCCTAAATTAAAACCATATTAATTTTACAATTTTTGAAATCCATTGAGGATTCCTTATTTTCAAGATGAAAAATAAGAAAACTTGAAGTTGTTACAAAATTTATGGCTATTAAATCGGATTTTGGAATGTCAAATAGTCGTTTTGATCAAATATTTTATTTGGTTAAATCATTTTTTCCGGAAAAAAAATATATTACCTATAAGTTTCTATGAAAGAAAGAATTTGGTCCATAATTTGGGTCTTAGTTATTAGAAGATCCATGCATTTTCAAATGACTTCATATTATATTATGGTGAATATGAATCATTAGTTAATTTTCCAACAAGTGTAGATTCAAGGTATAAAGAGGTATAATAAGGGAAGACCAAATTTCTTATGAAACAGTTGAGGTATTTTTTAATTACACCCTATTTATAGTATCTATTTATGTCTCAAGACACATCTGCATTGATGACATGTCCGAAATCAAATATTTCTGTCAATAAAAGATTAAATCATCCATGTTATGGTGATTTGTGGAAATAATTTCATTAGTTGTGTCCTTATTTTTTCTTCAAAACCTCCTAACATATGGTTGAGTATTTATACTAATTGTTTTTTTTCATTTGGTTCTTACAACATTCAATATTCTTATTGTGTTGTTTTCATAACTTCATACAACTTACCTCCTTATATATTGATGAATGAACCATATATATATATATTTGGTGCTACTAATTATATGATATCCGAAGAAGAATATTGATGTTTATTTCAAGCCACTAATTGATGAGTTGATTTTATTATGGAGTGGTGGTGTAACTATATATGATATAGTTGTAGATCAGAATTTTACATTGAAAGCCACATTGATGTGGACAATCAGTGACTTTCTGCTGCATGTTATGTTATTTATATGGATTATGCAAGGTATAAAATCATGTATGCACTACATGGTTGATAGAAAAGCATTTTTTCTTTTCAATGGAAGAAATACTAGTTATTTTATAGTCATCGGAGAATTCTTCTTACGGATCACCCTTTTTGAAGGAATATAAATAATTTTACAAAAAGTAGAATTGAAAGAGATGAACTTCCAATAGTTCTCTCATGTGTTTAGGTAAAATCTATCATATATTCATTACCTCTTATTACTTTTGGACCAACTGTAAATGAAAAAAATATATATGATTTTGGGAGAGATCATAATTGGATAAAGTAAAGTATTTTTTGGGACCTACCATATTAGTCTGATTTTCTGGTTCCTCACATGTTATATGTAATGCATATTAAGAAGTTTTTTATAACATATTTTATATCATGTTAGACACAACAAATAAGACCAAAGATAATGTAAAATCATGATCAGATCCTGCCCAAATTTACAGGCGTCCCAAACTTGAGTTATTTGAAAATAAAATATCACATAATTTAATGAATCCAAAATAATCTTACACACTTTATAAAGAAATTAATTGATTATTATTTCAATAGATTATATATTTGAGGTTACCAGATAGTAGTGGTTCTAATTTATCTTATCGTGTCATAAATGGACATATTACCAAGTTAAAAAGTCATGATTTTCATGTCATAATTAAAAGAATACTACATGTTGGTCTTATAGGGCTATTGAATTCTTCAATAATTTTTTTTTATAAAAATATCATATTTATTCTGAGATATTTTTGTGGTAACATTATATTATGATGCATTGAGTATGTTGAAAAAAGATATTTTTTTAATTTTATGTAAATTGGAGAAAATATTCTTGTTTCCCTTATTTAAATCAATATTATATTTAATATTACATTTTTTCATATGAACCTAGATGTGGAGAATTGGTAAAATTATGATTTATGTACCCATTCGAGATATGTATGAAAAAATTAAAGAATAAAGCACATAATAAATCCTCGGTTGAAGGGTCAATTGTAAAAGAAAAATTAAAGGGGGAAATTTCAAATTTCTACTCTTATTATTTTCAATATGAATGTCCTTAAAAACATATCCCATGGGTCACAATGAGGGAAATATTGATAATATCATGGGATATCATTTGTCAGTTTTAAATCAACCTAATCTTGGACATGTTAGTTATAATGAACGATGTCTTCTATAGTGTCATGTGTTTTTGGACTGAATGAAATTCCTTGGTAATTTGAGTTTTTTCGTTTGGTGGATGGTCCATTTTATAGACCAAAACTCAGTTCATAAATCCTTATTTTGGTTAATTTAAAAAAAATGTTTTTATATGTGGTTAAGGGACCGATGTAAGAACCTGGATTTTCACTCAGGTATGGATCCTTCAAATTTTGGACTAATTATTTATTGTGGACCTAATATAGATTCTTAATGAGTTAGTGAAGGTCCTAAGGGTGTCTGAGGATTTTTTGGAGCCCATAACCCTACTTTTGGGGAAAATTATACCTCTCTTACAGTTAGAGGAAACCGTGCAGGTAGGTCGTACTATTAGATCTAACCGTGCAAATGGTTTGTATTTTTAGGCAGATCCATCTTGCACGGTTAGTGCATGGTTTCCCTAAATGTGTGGCATAACTTTGCAGTATGCCCCTTCCAATAGATTCTCATTCATGGTTAGTGCACGGTTTGGAAAATAGTGCTGTTAAACCGTGCAGAGGATAAATTTTGGGTAATTTTACATTTTTACCCTTAATTATCTAATTAATCCCTTCCTTCTTCCCTAATCCAATTTCTAGAAATATTAACCTCCATTTATACCATTTTGGATATTTTTTAAATCTTAAACTATAGATCAAGAGATCTCCTTCATTCGGGATTTGTTCAAGCTTTCATTCATCACGTTGGATGCACAATGGTAAGTACTTAAGTCTATTTGAGTCGTTCTTCGTCTCTCTTGCTCTCGACCTAGTTATTGAGGTGTGAGCGTTTTTACCTTTTTCTAATATCTAATCCATTCCAATATTAATTAGAGGCTAATACTAGACTAGGATAGTCATACAAGCCTAATGTGGGTGGTCTATAACTCATCCCTCAAGTTCATTGATTTTAGAAATTTCTTATGGGGGCCATCGATTTCATCAGGTGTTGTTTATTGAATTTATATGCCATACTTATAATCATTAGAACTATATAGTTATGATCTTTCAAAATATGTGATTAGTTTTTAGTGGTTACATCCACAACTCTGTCTATCCCATGTAGAACCACAATTGATTTTTTTATTATTATTGAATAATCCACTTTAAGGGTAAGTGGGAACCTATAGAAAAGAAAAAAAAGACACATTACATGCATTAAAGATTTCAAAATTCAAATTTCCAAACATAACCAGAAACATCACGCCACAATCCTTCAAAATGAACCCTGATTCAAAATTCAAAATAAATACATCATCATTTCCTCGTTATGCGCACCATGACACATCACCTTTTTCAAATTTCAAAAAAGTGACCATCTTTACCTCCTCGACCCTACATCCTCACATGATTCATCCTTCTTAGAAACCATCCCACTAGAAAATAGCATGCTCGAAACCATCCTCATCGGCCAAAACACGCACAATGTCGGCACAAACCACCATTAAAGAAGCAACTATCAAACACTGCTGAATACTCAATTCAATTCATCCCGAATAGAAAACAATGAGATCAACCATCACAGAAGAAAACCAACAGACCTTCACCGGTGGAAAAGAAATAAACACCCAAAGGTAAGTACTTAAAATTGATAACTTAATGTTAGATGGAAATTAGAAATAATACTAAGCATATGACTCATTTGAATTAATTGAAAATTAATAATAGGTTTCATGTCCATAACACCCCTTACCATGTTGATCGAAGGTATCGGGGTGAACCTTAATTATTGAATATGCCTTAAATGGGTTTAATAAGGGTTGCATGCTACTTTTTCTTGTCACACTAATGAAAGGAATGGCTTGAACCAAATGGAATATTATATGACCTCATTATAAAATAATATTGGCCTGACATGAGTTCACCTTGGATTCCTTAGGGAATTCCATGAGCACTCGGGAACCCCATTTTGATTCAAGGATGTGGCTTGATTTGGTTGAGACCCACCTAGAACATGATATTTGTCTATTATTGGATTCTCATTATGAAACTATAGGATCCCTTCAATATTATTATAGGATGCCTTGGATACACTCCTTGGATCCAGTATTGACAAGTAGGTTCCATAGTTAAATCCCATCAAGACCAGTCATTAATTAGCCCCATTTTACCTTGGATGAACTCCTTAGACTCATTACACATCTTATTGTGGAATGACTTGGACTATACTCCTTGGATTACACTCTTACCCCTTATCTGAGCTATAGTTATTACTAAGTTGGTGACCCTTGAGGTCTATATTGCCTTGATTATTACCTTGGAACTTTATTATTAAATATCATTACATGTTTCCTTGTTACCTCTCGGAACCTTCACTATGACTATCATGTGAATTATTTATAAACTGGAATTTATTTAATAAATGAATTGGTTTCATGTTCAGACACCAGCCAAGGGCTGAAGAAGGTACTTGGGTATTTACATTATTATACTACTTTACTTTATATATATTTATTCTTGTACACTATTATATTTCCATTACATGGGCTGGATGTTATAGAAATTGTTTTTGGTGGCCCACTAAGATTTATCTCACACCCTCTTTAGGCATCGTTTGGTACCTGAGGTAGATTACATGTATGAAGGTTTTGATAAAGGGAAGAATAATGCTTCAGACACTTGATTTCTTGCTATACTAGGATGGATCTGGTAGCATATGATTGAGCTATGTCTTGGGATTCTTGAGATAGTTTATGTATTTCATTTTTATACTTTATGTACATGTTTTCCTACTTACTAGATATATGACATATCATCATCATTTGTTGTATGTTTTTTCAGATGATTCATTTATTGTTAATGTTTTCTTTATTTCTATTGTGCCTTCTGTTTACTTATATTTATTCTTCTATTTACCTATATTTATAATTATCTGTTGTGATACACTTTGGTAATGAGGGAATAGTCTCCCCACAGAAACACCCTAGGCCCTCACTGCTAGTCGGCAACCTCTAGTGTTTGGGGAGATGTGCTTGAGGTCGTGTGGCCAATCGGGCTTGGGGCACCTATTTAGTGTTGTCTGGGTTTGGGACATCACAAAGTGGTATCAAAGGGGGTTCCTTTCTTACTTTACTATTTGGAGACAATATATTGGAGATTAGGAACACTTGGAACTTGGTAATAAGATTTGTTTGGGAGTCACGAACCCATGTTTGGGGTAAAATCCAAGTTTCTTGAATTATAATAATTTTTGTGGTTTTACCTATTATAGTTGATATCATTTCACCATTGGGTGACACATATGTTGTATGGAGTTGTTGATTCTTATTCTGATTGATAATTTCATTTCATCCTTGGCTTGATGATATGAGGGAAAAGAGCATTATTACATGGATCATATTAGGCACATATAATTTGCATGTCATGCATATTTCCATGCCATATAGGTGAATTTAACTACTTTCATTGCTCGATATGCTTGTGATTGTTGAGTGAGCCTTGCTTGTATATATGCTTATGCTACTTTTTGATTGTGATTGAGTGATTGTCTATTTCAATTCATGAGGTGTTATGGTCCCATGTGGGTTGGGATGAGTAATTTATTGAGTTGATTCATTACCATATAAACAAATGGTTTTCATTTTCAGTGATAAGTTGAATGGGTACTAATTCACTAGGAATTTATGTCCATTATAAAGTAAAATGTGACTTTTAAAATGAAATGGTTACACATCATTATCCCACCTTGTCATGTTTATGAAGGTTAAAGGAGCAAACTTGGTAATTAAATGTAAAATGAAATGAAACTTATATTTGACCACTTACTAGTACTTGGTCATCTAAGTGGGCAGCTGGGGTAGTATACCTTGGGTAGTGATCCTTTCCTTATTTAGCTTCCATAGTTTTTGTTATTTATCTTATTAAATCTTGTTCTTAGGCATGTGCTAGGCATTTATAGATCAATTCTGCCATGACTTACTCTTATTGTATGCCAGGAGGGTGGCAACGACCATACACCAAATGTGGTGGGCCCTGAGCCTCCAGTCTTACCTCTAGGAGTACCACTTGAGGCACCACCTAATATACCTGATCTGGGCACTAATGCTTAGGTTCATGATAGTTTCCTACATCTAATTTAGTCCATACATGGTTCTCCATGAGCTTCACCTATGATGGATGATCTCACTCATGAGTTTCAACTGCAGCATCCTTCCACCTTTTCAGTGGATAGAGGTCTGCGGGCTAATGAGCCTTGGCTAGAGGCCAACCTATCTATCTTTGATCATATTTAAATTCCTCCATAATTGATGGTAAATCCTTCCACATACATGCTTTGTGATTGAGCCAAGAATCAGTGGGATGTGATTACCCAATATGGTCTCCATCAGGGCATGGTATGGGCTAATTTTCATAATGCCTTTTATGATTAGTTCTTTCCTACAAATATGAGAGATGATAGAGATAGAGAGTTCATACATCTCGAGTAGGATTCTATGTCAGTTATGGAATACTCAGCATGTTTCACTGAGTTATAGAACTTTACACCACTTCTTGATGGTGATGATATTTCTCATACTAGATGCTTTGAGGATGGGTTTCAGTATTCCATCCATACACAGGTAAATGTCTTTATCCTACCTACTTTTTCAGAAATATTCAATCAGGCTCTTATCATTGAGTACAACTTGATGAACTAAAATAGTATTGAGTATATAGGATTAGTGTCGCAAAAGACCAGTAGTTATCCTGATGGTAGGAATTGTTCCCTCGAGGTTTATCATCAGGATAGTGACAACTAGAGTACCCATTTTGATAACTCCATGGCGTGTAATTAGTGTGGGCGATCGGGGAACCTAAAGCCTCAATGTGATAGAAACCTAATGGAGTGTTGGGATTTCAATCATATAGGTAATCTTCATCATTTCTATAGGACCTTTCCATCATCTTCTAGTGGAAGAGGTTCTACACCAACTCCATATTTAGGAGAAGGTTCGTTTACACCATGTCATGTGGTGAGTTGGAGTAGTATTGATAGGTCTAGTCGAGGCAGAGGTCATGGTCATGGTAGCTAGACCCCTAATCACCAGTATTACCAACAAAAAAGTTATGATCATGGTAATCTATCTATTGTATAGGGTCGTGGATCCGGCCAGTTGCATGCACTTCAACTGATACCTTAGGATCAGGCAGCGGGACCATCTACAGTACAAGATACTATTCTAGTGGCATCTATTATAGTATCTGCTTTATTTGATATAAGTTCTTCAAACTATTTTATCTCTATATCTATCATAGAATGTCTCAGAATTGATATATAGTATTACTATGGTTTAATGACCCTAGATACACTGTTAAGAGTTCGATCATAGGGAATATGCCAATATAGGGATTGTCCCCTTGAGGTAGGCAATTACCTTTTCTTATGAAAACTCTTTGTTCTCGAGATGACAAGCTTCAATGTCATTATCAAGATGGATTGGTTGGTTCCGTATCATAATTTTGTAGACTAATATCGCCACTGGTTATCATTTACATTACTAGAGGGTAGCATTTATCTACATAAGGTTGAGTGAGGTGTCTAGGCTAGTAGAGTAGGACCAGAGCATCATGGTCTAGATGGAGTGACCGCCCAGATTGCAAATATCTTCATGAAGGATCAAGATTTATGTCAAGATAATTTCCCTCTAGTAGTGGATTGTTTCAGGGATGTTTTTTCTAATGACTTTTCTAGCTTACCTCCTAAGAGGGAGGTAGATTTTATGATCGATCTTGTTTTAGGAGCATCTCTGGTGTTCATTCCTCTGTATAGGATAGAACCTACTGAGCTCCAGAAGCTCAAGAGGCAGTTAGAGTATTTATAGGCCAAAGGTTTTATACATCCTGTTACATCCTATTGGGGTTTTCCCATCCTTTTTTTAAAGTATAAGTATGTAACCTTATGTCTATGCATAGATTATAGAAGGTTTAAAAACTTACAGTCAAGAACCGATATCCACTACCTCGAATAGATGATCTCTTTGACCAGCTCTAAGGAGATAGGGTTTTCTCTAAGATCAAACTGAGGTCAATATATCACCAAGTGTGAGTAAGGTCATCAAAAATACCTTGTACAAACTTCCATAGAAGGCATGGTGTGTATGAGTACCTAGTTATGTCATTTGGTCTTACAAATGTGCCCGCTATTTTCATGGATCTAATGAATAGGGTGTTCCATACCAATTTGGATTCCATTTTCATATTATTTGTTAACAACATATTAGTGTACTCTCACACTCATAGATACCATGAAAATCACCTTGATATAGTTCTGATTACATTGAGAGAGCTTCATATTTATGATAATATTGCTAAGTTCCACTTATAGATCGACAAAGTTAACTTCTTGGTTCATATTATCTCAGAAACAGAAGTATCTATTGACCCATATAAGGTTAGTGCTTTGGTTTTCTGGGAGAAACCCAAGAATGTGTATGACATATGGAGTTTCTTAGAGATTGTGGGATATTATAAGAATTTAATATAGGACTTCTCATGCCTTTCTTCACATCTCATTGGTCTTACAAAGAAGGGTGTTAAGTTCTTGTGGTCCGAAGCATGAGACAAAGCCTTTCAGGAGATGAAAGGGAGGCTTCTCTTAGAACCTATTCTGATTCTTAAAAAGTTGGGGAAAGGATATACCATCTTCTATAATGCATCAGGTATCGGACTAGAAGTAGTGATAATATAGGAGGATAGAGTAATTGTGTATGGATCTTGACAGTTGAGGCCTCATGATAGAAATTACCCAACACATGACCTTGAGCTAGCAGCATTTTTCCATGCCTTACATTGCTGAAGACATTATCTATTAGGTGAGAACTTTGTGGTTTACAGAGACCATAAGAGCCTCAAATAAATCTTTACATAGTATGGATTTAACCTCAAAGAGTGGATATGGGTCAAATATCTACAATCCTTCGATTTTGACCTTGCTTATACACCTAGGAAGGGAAATGTATTTGCGGATGTGCTGAGTCATAAAATTCAGGCACATGTCATACGGTAAGCTAGCAATGAATGTAAATTAATGGACCTCTTCTCTAAGATACACCAAGAGTTTCATGATATTCACAAGAAATCCTATCTATTGGCCTTATCAGTTACCTCTTTTCTCCTTGAGAAGCTGAAGATTTGTAAATTTTAAGATCCTGAGAGATTGGTTCTCTATGAAAGTATTTCAGGATAGGACCCACCTCCAGATTAGTCTATGGATAGAGATGACATCCTTCATATCCAAAATGTATCGAGACATGTGACTCTAGTATTGGTGGCATGGGATCAAATGTCATGTAGCAGGATTTATCATAAGGTGTTTCACTTGTCAGTAGGTGAAGGCAGAGAACCAAAGACCTGTAGGCTTGTTACATCCACTTCCAATCCCACAATGGAAATGGGAAGAAATTTCTATGGATTCTGTAGTTATCTTACCTAGTTTTCTGAGGGGTAGCAACATTGTATGGGTAGTTATTAACCATCTAATTAAATTATATCACTTCATTTCTATTTGGAATACTTTCTTAGTTGATGATATGGGAAGACTGTATTTCCATGAGATCATATGACTACACAGGTTCCCTCGTACTATCATTTTATATAAGGATGCTCATTTCATGTCATGGTTCTCACAGAGGTTGTAGAAAAATATGGGTAAAAAGGTGATTCTAAGCATATATTTTCACCCTCATACCGATAGAAAGACAGAATGGACAATATAAGTACTAGAGGATATACTTCAAGCATGTTTAATTGAGTTCAGTGATTATTGGAAGAAGCATGTCTCTCTTGTTGAGTTCGCCTAAAATAACATATTTTAGGCGACAATTCAGATGGCTCTTTTTTAGGCCTTATATGGTAGGTCATTTCATTCTCCCCTATGATGGATAAAGGTAGGTGAGAAATCCCCACTAGGTCCTTGTATCATATAGGAGACTTCGAATTAGGTTCAGTTGATCATGAAGCATATGTCTACTACTTAGTCTAGATAGAAATCTTATGTTGATCGCTATTGATGACCTCTAGAGTTCGAGGTCGGGGATCATGTTTTTCTTTGAGTATAACCCAAGATTGGGCATAGATGGTTAAGGAATCAAGGGAAGTTGTATCCTCATTACATAGGGTTTTTTGAGATTCATTCTAGTAGCTTATTAGTTGCTACTACCTCATAGGTACTGTGTCATGCACGACATCTTTCGTGTTTTACAGCTTTTCCAGTATCATGCTGACCTGTCACATACTTTTGATCCTGAGTAACTTGAGTTATATTTTGATTCTACCTTTTAGGAGTATCCATTACCCATTGTTTACTAGATCATGAAGTCTCTCTGAGGTCGGTCTATAGCTCTAGTATGGGTGCTACAGTATCACTACCACATGCAGGATGAGACCTGGGAGCGGGAGGATGACATATGTTCTTAGTGTCTAGAGTATTTCATAGATAGTGTTTCACCACCCTTATAAGGTGAACTCAAGGATGTGTTCTTTTAAGGGGGGATACTATAAGAACCTAGTTTTTCACTCAAGTATGGATCCTTAAAATTTGGGTCTAATTCTTTATTTTGGATCTAATATGGATGCTAAATGAATTAGTGAAGGTCCTGAGGGTGTATAGGTATTATTTAGATCCTAAAACCCATCTTTTTTGGAAAATTGGGAATATCTCATGGTTAGATGAAACCATGCGGGTAGGCTACATAGTTAGATTTAACCGTGTGAATGGTTTACATCTTTAGGAAAAGCCATCTCACATGGTTGGTGCACGGTTTCCCTAACTGTGCGGCCTAACCATGCGGTACAACCCTTCCTACAGATTCACATGAATGATTTGCGCATGGTATGTAAAATCATGCAGCTAAACCATGCACATGATAATTTTTTCATAATTTTTCATTTTTACCCTTAATGGTATAATTATGCCCCTCCTTCCCTAATCCGATTTCCAGTAGGATTAACCTCCATTTCTCCCATTTTGGATCTTTTTGAAGGCCTAACCTAGGGATCAATAGATATCCTTCATCTGGTATCCATTCAAGATTCGTTTCATCATGTTTGATGTGAAATGGTAATTACTTGAGTCCGTCTGAGCCATTATTTGTCTCTCTTACTCTCAACCTAGTTAACGAGGTGTGAGCGTTTTTACCTTTTTCTCAGATATAATCTGTTCCAAGATGAATTAGAGGATAATACTAGATGAGGAGAGTTGTACAAGACTAAGTTTGGTGATCTATAACTCATCTCTCAAGTTCATTTATTTTAGAAATTTTGTGTGGGGGCCACCAATTCCATCAAGTGTCATTTATTGAATTTATATTCCATGATTATAATCATTAGAACCATATGGTTATGATCTTTCCAAATATTTGATTAGTTGTTATTGTTTATGACCACAACTCCATTCATCCCACGTGGTATGTTTTCCCATAATTTTCATTTTAGTGTTTTGACACATTTGAGCCACAGTTTGGGTGTAACTTAGACTAACCTTTCTAAGGGTAATATTTTTTATATTAAATGGATTGATTTATTTTTTAAATTGAATAATGTTTTGTACCATGTATGATCACCACTTGACTCTCCTAAGGTAAGTTCTTTAAATTGATAAATTATCATTAAATGTAAATCGGCAAGCATACTAATGATATGACTCATCCAGATTAATTGAAAATGAATAATAGGTTACATGTATATAACACACCTTACCATGTTGATGGAAGGTAGTAGAGTGAACCTTAATTATTTAATATATCTTAAATGGGTTTAATAAGGGTTTTATGCTACATGTCCTTATCAAACTAATGAAATTAATGGCTTGAACCAAATGGAATATTATATGACCTCATTATCAAATAGAAGTGTCTCAACTCAACATCCCCTTGGATTATATAGGGAATGACTTGAGCACTCAATAACCCCATTCTGATTCAAGGATGTGGATTTATTTGGTTGAGACCCACCTAGAACTAGGTCCTTGTCTATTCTTGGATGTATGGTATGACACTGTAGGATCCCTTCAATATTATTACAGGATGACTTGGATACACTACTTGGATCCAACATTGACAAGTAGGTTCCATGTTTAAATCCCATCAGGACCAATCATTTATTAGCCCTGTTTCACCCTGGATGAACTCCTTAGACATGGTAGGTGTATTATTGTGGAATTCTTTGGACTATGCTCCTTTGATCACACTCTTACCCCTTAGCCAGGCTACATTTATTACTGAGTTGGAGACCGTTGAGGTCTATGTTTCCTTGGTTATTACCTCAAAACTTCATTATTAAATATCATTACAGGTTTCCTTGTTACCTCTTATAACCTTCACTATGGATATCATGTGACTTATTTATAAATTTTACATTAATTAATAAATGAACTAGTTACATGTTCAGACACCATCCAAGGGATGAAGTGGGTACTTTGGTATTTTTTATTATACTAATTTACTTTATATATATTCATGTATGCACACTGTTACATTTTCATTACATGAGATGGATGTTATAAACACCATTGGTGGTGTCCCATTGAGATTTATCTCACACCCTCTCTTGGTGTTGGTTGGTAATCATGGAAGATTACATGTATGCAGGTGTTGATAAAGGGAAGCATAATTCTTTAGGCACTTGATAATTCTCTATACTAGGATGGAGCTGGTAGTAGATGATCGATATTTGGCTCGGTATGCTTGGGATAGTTATTGTATTTCTTTTAGCTACTTTGTATCCATGTTTTCCAACTTACTAGATACATGAAATATCATCATCAGTTGTTGAATGTTATTCAATTTGATTTATTTATTGTTAATGTTGTATTTATTTGTGTTATGCCTTTTATTTACTTATATTTATTATCTGTTGTTCTACACTCTGGTAATGAGGGCATAGTCTCCTCATAGACACACCCTAGGCCCCCACTTCTAGTTGGAAACCTTTGGTGTTTGGGGAGATATACTTGAGGACATGTGTTCAACTGGTCTATGGGCACCTATTAAGTGGCATCTAGGTTTACGAATTCACACCCAAGAGGTTTCTCAGGTGGTTTGTTGAGATTTAAGAGCATTGATCCCTAGAAACTCAAGTTTGGGTGGACTGGTAAGGGCGCATGGTTTCTCTGAAACTGTACGGGCCACTAGTGTAAATAGTTCACCTTGTGTCAGTGAGAAGAAGTTCCCCACACATGCTACACATGTTTTTCTCAAACCATGATCCTAGGTTGAATTATTAGTACCATTTAAGAAGTACTTGTGCAATTTTTGTCACTTGGTTGGCATATGGTTGGTCCAAACCATGCAGCCAAATCGTGTGACCCCTCCCCTTAAGCAGTAGCCCTCGCATAGTTGGCACATGATTTGGACAACTGTGAAGCCAAACCGTGCACCTCACTGAAGGGGTGAAATTCTATTTTCCCTGTGTGTAATGGCCCGGATCTCCATGGTCCATTACATTGTCAAAATCTAGTGTTTGGGTGTTTTGAGAGCCAATGGTAGCTCATTTAAAGATTTTTTCCAAAATTCCAATTTTTTCATCGGTAGTTCAGGGCGTCGTTAGGTTAGGGCATCAGTAGGTCAAGGCCTCGGTAGTTTGGGGCATCGGTAGGTCAGGGCATCGGTATGTCAAGTTTTTGGTAGGTTAGGTCATCGGTATGTTAGGGTGTTCATAGGTTAGGGTGTCAGTACTTCAGGCATTAGTAGGTCGGGCGTTGGTGAGTCGCGTCAGTGACTTGATGTTGGTGGGTCACATCGATGAATCATGTCAGTGAGTCATGTTGTTGACTCATGTCGGTGAGTCAAGAATCAGTGACTCATTGTCGGTGACTCAACCATCGGTGATTCATTTCCAGTTTTTCCCAGTTTTTCTAGTTTCGCCCCATTACGTTTTATTTGACTTTAAATGAGTTCTCTATCTTGTTTGAGGATTTCTAAAGGTGTTTCCAAGGACATTAATTATATATTTAATATATTAACACTCTTATTACTTTTAAATAGTCAAAACATGTAATCTTGACCATGATCTGACTTTAATGGACCTTGAAACTATTTCCTTCCATAGATATAGGATCTGGATCTTCTAAGATGAGATCTTCTCTTCCCAGTGTATTTCCATTTTCTCTTGGTGCACCCAAATAATTTCTTCCCTGTAGAGCCATGTGAGTTTTTATTTGGCCTTACGGTCTAGTTTTCCCTTGGAGTCCTTCCTGCTACTCATGCACCCCCATGTTTTTTGTGCAAGGATGATTTGTTGATTATCTATTTTTAGAGGTAGGAATTCCTTCATCCCACTTTTAATTGTGTATTATATAGGGTGGGTAAACTCATGTCTCTTTGAGAATACAGTAAAATACAAATATAAATTAAGGGTGTTGTGAAGATGAACAGACCTGTTACAATGACGGGTTTTGTTACCTTAGAAATAAATGAGGGTATGTAAAGATGATGATGGTGTTTGTTTTATTTTATCTGTTATCTTTGACATACATCGTGAATTGTGTTGGTCATATGCCTTCTGAAAATCATGGTCATTGTTGGTTGATGTTTGCACACCATAATCATGAATTCTTGTTGTTAATCTTCTATTTAATGGATTTGAACATGAAAATTTGATTAATCATATATATCCGATTAATTAAATGGATACCCCAAGATCAAACTTGTTCTATGATAACCCATGAATTATGAAAGTGGAATTAAAGAATAGTGTTGGTCAAATCTGAAGACACTCTATTTGGTAGGTGTGGTTGTGTGCTATGTATGGTTCTATTTGTCCTTGGTAATGGTTGTAGTGGGTTTTGTGTATGGGGAGGTGCAGGTGGTGTAATGTAATATCATGTTAGAGAGTTTTATTGATTGTAGAATGAATGATCTTGTTATGTAGTGGGATTTCAATTTGGTTGATTTTTTTTGTTTTACTGGATGTGGTTCTTTTCATACAGTGGGGCTGTTGAGGATGGTTTTGGAGGGATAATTTTGAAGAAGGATGGTGTTACCTTGCATGGGAATTTCTTCCAGAGTTTCTAGAGACTTTTGTGAGGTGTGTGTGGGTTATGATGTTACTTGTGGTGTGTTATGTTTGGTAGTTTCCTAGGTAGGTATGGAATAAATAATTAAATGAATTGTTTAATGTTGAGTGATAATTGGTTGGGGTTATGAATTAAGTTTATGGCTAGGTGTGTGGTTATGCATTAGAGGTGGCAGCAAGGGCAGTTTTGTGCGGGTTGGATGTTCATTTTGAAAACCCATAGATTAGGATGAGTGTTTTGTACCTATATATATACATGTTGTTCCTTGTGATTTTTATATTCACCCCACCCATGTTGAGAAATTCATTCCAAACACCCCCATTATTATGGTGGAGGGTTTCCTTTACCAACATCTTTGTAGGAGGATGGATTTCTAGTTATTTTCTCTTATCTGCTCCCTCTTCTAGGAATTAGTAGCCCAAGAATCTTTGGACAGGTTATGGTGTGGTTTTGAGGCCTAGGTGTCTGCAGGTGTGTCTTCAAGATGAGATATGTTGTACTTTCCCAGGTGTCTTTAGTATGAGGTTATAGTTTTGTGGCCCAAGTGTCTATGGGTGGGATGTGATGTGGTTGTGGCCTAGGTTTTTGTAGGCAGGATGTGGTATGTGGCTCAGGTGTGTGCGGGTAGGTTGTGATAGTGGGGCTTTTGGAAGAGCATGGTAGCATCAGGAAACTCTCCATTAGGGATGAGTAGTTAACTAGTGGGAAGTTGTATAGGGTACCCAAATATCGATGTGCTTACTACTTTTCTTTAATTTACTTGTGTTATTTGGTGAGTGTGACTTGATGAGGTTGGGGTGGATAGTATACATTGTTATTTTCTTTTGAGTTTCTATTTTTTTCTCACATGGGTGAATTAGTATTCTTTTCCCACTTGTTCATGAGTGACTTTGGTTTTCCCTACTAAGTATACTTGTATGATCACCCTACGTATATAAAACCGTTTTTAGGTTTTTAGGGAGATTACACAGACCGTTTTAGACCTTAATTTCTCAGGCGTTGGGATAGTTATTGTGTTTCTTCTTTGATTTTTTTTCTTTTTGTATTTACTTTAGAGATTTTCATTGTATTTCTAGCATTTAACTTTAAACATGAATGTGTGAAAAATTTTGGCTTCTTTTATAGATATTTCATGGAGTTATTTTGAGGTTGATACATCTTATCTCCCAATATTGGATACTATAAAAGGGTAATGCCTCCCATTTTGTGAGATTTGAATAACCTTGGTGTTGGTCACTACCATAGGGATATTGGAGGTGGGACTTGGTTGTCATTATCCCTTTTTTATCTTGAAGAAGGAAGGTCATGACACATTTCTATCCCTTACTTCATCTTGAAGAAGGAGGGTCATGACAGAATGATATCGGAGGTGATAGTTGAGAGATAGGATGGAGTTTAGAGTTAGGAATAATGAGGATTTCATGGGATGCTATGTAAGTAGTGTTAGGTGATTTTGGTGCATGAAATAGGCTAGTGAAGACCGGCTAGGACACAAAATTTTAGGGGGGCCCATGATCTGATGCAATGACTGTGAGATTACATAACGACCAAGTGAGGATACACCATTAGTAGGGTAGAGACCCTAGGAAAGTTAAATGAATCATGATGACTTGTGTTCTTGTTTGTTTTGTGTGTTTTTGGTAAATGAAAATAAGAAATGAGTTAAAATGAATCTTAAAAATAATTCCATACTACTCGAGATTATGATTTCATTGTTTACCTTTCAGTTATGGCACCCAGTCACCATCCATGAGTGGCTCAGGTAGTGGAGGCTTATTAGGCTAAGCAGCTGATCTATTTAGGGTTGATCCAAAGGAGTAGGAAAACCAGTGGTAGAGACATTACGTTATTTCTAGCAGTAGACCTTGGTAAAGTATGATGGTGGTGTCTCAAACATGGAGACAGAGAGCTAGCTCAAGGAGCTTGAGATAACCTTTAGCCTAATCTGGGCCCTGATGGAGTACTGGGTTCCATTGGAGATTAGTAAAATGAGGGGAGCTTCATATCAATGGTGGACATTGTACCTAGGGGAGAGAAGGTAGACTGATGTTATGTGGGTCGGTTTAAAGAAGTAGTTCTGGGTAGAATTCTTTTCTTCGACCATGAAGGTTGAGAAGTGACAGAAGCTACTCTCCATCTATCAGGGGAGTATGTTGGTATGGGAACTGGGGATCAATTTCAAGGATCTCCTTCACTTTTCTCTAGATCTTTTTTTGAATGAGGAGTCTCGAGCGAGACACTCAGAGGAGGCACTTTTTCCTTCCCTCCAGTATGTAGTTACTTCCTTCACCTTTCCAACATACCTAGAGGCACAGAAGAAGGAGGAAGTGGTTAAGAGGATTCACCCATGAGGATATATAATGCGATAGGGGATCCAGTATGTTTCTATGAAGGGAAAGGCTTCTAGAAACAGTTCTCAGGTGCTAGGGCCTTTGAGGTTTCTACCAGTGGGGAGTCGACCTCAGCAGTTTCAGTTTCGACCTTCTTGTCCTAATTATTTTCCCATATTCTTTGGACTGAGGATTTTTTCTTGTGGAGGACTTGGGAACCTTTAGAGTCATTTCCCAGATC
Organism: Viscum album; assembly: GCA_963277665.1. Classification (NCBI taxonomy): domain Eukaryota; kingdom Viridiplantae; phylum Streptophyta; class Magnoliopsida; order Santalales; family Viscaceae; genus Viscum; species Viscum album. The sequence goes on along the minus strand of OY728155.1, from coordinate 598,976,145 downwards.
CAGATCATTATGGTATAGGTTGACAGGTTCAACTCCCACCTCAGTAGAAGTTATCGGCCAGACCATTTCAACAGTAGGGGAAGCAGGCTTCTACTCCAACGAGGGGAGAAAGAGCAAGAAAAGGCCTACCTTAGGGAGTTCCTTAGGGAACTCTACCTGTACATGGTCTATGATTCAGTTGAAAGTATAGGGGAAGAGGAGTTGGGTGTGGTCCTTTTCATGTCGCAGAGGCAGCAATTCCAGTGGGGCCAGAGATCGTTCGAGGTACAATCAGCTTGTTTAGTACTCTTTTTTGTGACTTGTTTGATTTAGGAGCTTCACACTCCTTTATTGAACTTGTCATATCCCATGATATGGGACTATACATAGAGAGACTTTTCATGACCCTAGTGTTGAGTATACATGTTGAAGTTCATGCCAGCTTGTTTGATGTATGTCGGTGATGTAGACTGATGATGGGATCGCATCAGTCCTATGGGGATCTTTTCCTATTGAAGATGAAACTATATGATGTAATCCATGGAATTAATTGGTTGTAATCTATGAATTATATTATTGACTAATTTTAAATAATAGTCATGTTTTCATATGTGGATGGAAAATGTGTGGATTTCGTTGGTGAGTAGAGTTGTTAGATGGATAGTCGGTGTATAGAGCCTCTACTTTCCTTGTTGGTCAAGATACCAGTGGAATAAGTGGATGCTGAGATGGTGGGGGTTCCCAATGTTGTTGGGTATTTCTTGGATTTTGTTTTCAAGGAGGTTGTGACTCTACCCCCTTGACGTGACATTTAGTTCAGGATAGACTTGCAGCTCAATGCTTCTCTGATTTCAATAGCTTATTATCAGATAGAACCTTCTAATTTGAAGAAGATAAGGATTCAGATTGAATCTTTGATGAAAAATAGATTTATTCATCCTAGTGTGTCACCATGGGTTTCTTTGGTCTTGTTCGCAAAGAAGGAAGATGGTGGTTTGAGGCTGTGCATAGAATATCAGAGGTTAAATCAGGTGATGGTCGATAATTGTTACCCTATCCCAAGGAGAGACAATCTTTTCAACCATATTAGGGGAGAAATTTGGTTATATAAGATCGATTTGTGGTATGCGTATCACTAGTTGAGGGTGAAGTAGGGTGACATCCTAAATACTGCTTTCAGATACAGGTATGGGCACTTCGAGTTTGTGGTTATGTCATTCGGTGTTACGAATGCACTGACCATGTTCATGAGACTTATGAAATACATCTTTCGTGAGTTCCTAGATCAGCTCATCATCATATCCATCGATGACATTATGATCTACTCAAAGTCATAAGAGGATCATACTGAGCATATCAGGACATCCTGGAGGTCCTTCGATGCCACCAGCTCTATGAAAAGCTGTCCAAGTGTAAGTTTTGGACATGGGAGGTCCACTTCCTTGGACATGTGGCGTCTCAGAAGGGTTTAGCAGTGGACCCATCAAACATAAAGGTAGTTTTTTCTTGGAAATAACCCAATAATGAGGTATAGGTTCATAGTCTTCTTGGTTTATCAGTCTATTACTAGAGATTTTTACCCTATTTCTCTCGAGTAGCATCTTCGTTGATGTATCCGATTAGAAAATACCAGGCCTTTATGTAGAGTGAGTAGTTTCAAACATATTTTAGCTATCTGAAGGGGAAGTCGGTCAATGATCCAGTGTTCAAGTTTCCAGAGGAAGGGGTGATGTTCGAGGTGTTTTTTGATGCTTCTCGTATAGGCTTAGGGTGTGTGCTAATGCAGCAATAGAGAGTGATCACTTATGGGACTAGGAAGTTACGTCCCCATAAATGTAACTATGCCACCCATGATCTGGAGTTATCATCAGTCATGTTTTCACTGAAGTTGTGGTATAATTACCTCATTGGATAGTGCTTGTGGTCTTCACGAATCACAAGAGCTTCAGTTATATCTTTTCCCAGTAAGACTTGAACTTGTGGCAGAAGAGGTGGATGGATTTTCTCCAGGATTACAACTTTTATATATTTTACACCTTGGGAAAGGGGAATTTTTTGGATGATGATTTGAGCATGATGTTGTAGAGGGAGGTTTTTTAGGAATCTTCAGATTCTTAGAGGGTGGAGGAGGATTTGGTTGCCTTGTACTTCGATGTAGGACTGGATGGAGGTAGAAGCTGTCTGTTTCAGATGACGGTGAAGTCATATCTGAGGCAATAGGTGGAGGAGTATTAGTGGGGAGAATCGGAGGTGGAGTTGATGTGTTATCGTATTGACTAGGGAGATTCTATGAAGGGATCATCAAAGGATGGTTAGAATTGGATGTTGTTCCATGAGAAGTGGTTTGTTCCAGTAGCGATGTGTGAGGGATTTATCTATGAGTTTCATATCTCACCCCTAGTAGTACACCCAGGAGTTTCCAAGATGTATTTTGGATTGCGGGAATAGTTTTGGTGTCCCGGGATGAAGTGGGAAGTGGTGGAGTTTATAAAACAGTGCCTAGTATACCAATAAGTGAAGGATAATTTTCATGTTCTCAGCAGCTTGTTAAAGTCCCTGGATGTCCCCAAGTAGAAGTGGGATGAAATATTAATGGATTTCATCATAGGATTACCCAAGAATCAGGGAGGATGTGATGAAATCTGGGTAATAGTGGATCATCTAACAAAATCGGCTCACTTATTAGAAATTAAGGAGTCGGGCGCAGTGGATGCCTTAGCGCATAAGTATGTGGATAAGGTGGTGCGGTTGCATTGAGTTCTAAGATCCATTGTCTCATATCAGGATATGTGTTTTACCATGTGAGTATGGAGGGGATTGAATCATTCTTTTGAAACTCAATTACACCTCAGCACTGCTTTCCACCCTCAGATAGATGAGAATATAGAGAGGAACATCCAAACATTTGAGGACATGTTGCGATCAGGTGTCTTGGACTTTGGTGGTTCTTGGATGTGACACTTGTCTTTGGTATTGTTTTCTTGAAATAATAGCTATCACTCTACTATTATCATGGCTCCATTTGAAGCTTCATATGGAAGGCCTTTTCATTCACCTTTGTTCTAGACAGAAGTTAGGGAGGCAGTTGTTCTTGGTCTGAACGTAGTGCAGAGTATGTCTGAGAAGGTGCAGCTTGTCCATGAGAGGATGAAAGCATAACAGGACTGACAGAAGTCATATGTCAATTATAGGATAAGGCCCTTGGAGTTCAAGTTTGGGGACCATGTGTTCTTGAAGGTTTCCCTCATGAGGGCAGCGGAGGTTTGGTCGAGGGTGAAAGTTTTATCCCAAGTTCATCAGACCTTTCGAGGTGTTGCTATGAGTTGGTGAGGTTGCATACCAGCTGGTGTTTCCACTACAGTTGGAGAGTGTCCACGTCATCTTTCATGTCTCTCAACTTTATTGGTATTGTTGACCTCACCTGTTTTGATAATCTCAATTATGTTCTAATATGTGTTTATAATCCTATCTATATGTTAAATTATGTTGACAAAAATATAAAAAAAAATCATTAGAATATGTTAATCAATGTTTATCTATGTTTATACATTCTTTGAAATAATTCTAACTCAATCTAGATATGATTTTCATAGAGTGTTAAGCTTGTGATTCACTGATACAGACCAACCGATAGAGTAAGTCACTGATATACAGAAAGGTCCACCAATACAAACAGCTACCGATAAGGCTAAGTACGTCGGTACAGAAGTCTACCGGTATGCACAAGTCAACTAATACAGACCTACTGGTACATAGTCTACCGATATGTAAAGGTCACTGATAGAACAATCTTCCTATGACATAAGGTTACTGGTACACAGCTACCGATATGAAGTCCACCGATACAAATACACAGCCACTGATACAGACAGACAAAGTCCACCGATACAGACAGATACTGACAGACAGCTACCGATACAATTCTGCTGATACAGACAGACGACTACCACTACAAAGTCTACTAATACAAGAATGTCACTAGTAAAAAAGATCTACTGATAAAAGGAGATACCGATGGAAAGATCTACTGATACATAGAGCTACTGTTATAAAGATTAACAGCTACCAACATAAGACATACTAACTCAAGTCCACCATTACAAGCTCACTGATGAAGAGAGATACCGATGGAAACTAGTCACCATTTCTCTAAACCCTAATTATGTTTGTTTATTAATAACAGTCATATTTGGTACTTTTAATTAAACTGCTATTAATTAAATAATGTGTGTTGAATTTCAGGGAACCGTACCTCATACCTACAGAAGCAATCATGATTTTTTTCAGACCACTTGAGCTATAAAAGGAAATACAAAAGCCGCGCATGAAAGGTGTGTAAAATAAGTGAAAAAGTTGTTGGGTGTGGTGATATATGAATATATGCATCTGATACAAAAATAAAATATGCACGAGTGCTTAAAGAAGAGAATAACTTTTGTTGTAAGCTGAGGGACATTGTTGTGCTGCAAATACTACTACAACCTAGAGCAAAACTTCAATACAAGGAAGTCAAGGAACAGAACTATGACATTGTTTCTTAGAAAAATTCAGATAAGGACTCAAACAACATCTTCTCAATCCAAAAGGATTCCAGAGCTATATTTCCATCACACAGAGCCTTCAAACCCATCTCATATCTTTCTAGCTCTTTTGTGATTTGCTTATTTACTTTTCAAGTACTCTGTGTGATTCTGTTTATCTTATTCACACACTAACTTCTGAGCATAACTGGAGTATATCTAAAATCCTCACTCAAACCTTCTGAATCCTTTTAGTTCCCACTGTGGATAGTGTTAGAGGTCAAGTGTGACCTGGATAGCATGTGAACTATTGTTTTGTTTTTCCCATGAAGAACTTTGGTAGAGGTCTTAGTACCTGGATAGTCTGTGTACTATTGTTTACCCCGATACAGGGTGTGGATCAAAGTTTATATAAACTATTTGAGAGGACTATGTCTCAGCTTGAGACTGAACCTCTTGATTAAAACTATAATTCTTGTTTATTTTGATTTAAACTATATTTTACATTCCACTGATAAGTACTTTAAATACAAATCTATTTTAGAGTTACTCTGATAGCTAAACTAGAAAGTGTTTGTACTTATTGTAACCCAGTAGGATAGTTTCAAAATATAATCTAATATTCAGATTAGATTAACTGAGAACTAATCAATCTCTTGAGAACCTAACTAAACCTTTACTGTATTGAAGATTCACTACAGTTTAGCTCGTTATTTAAATTGGGGGATTTAAATAGAAATCTTTTTAACAGAAATTTTAATTGGAACTCAATTCACCCCCTCTTGAGTATCCACTCCGACCAATATTTAGTATCAAAGGTATAATATATTAATAAAATATTTCCAAACACTATTTTTAAACTGTGATTTTAGTTGTATCTAAAGATCTCAAAATTTATGTTATTTCTAAAATTTTATCTCTTTCAATATATCTTCTAAAATCCAATTATGGATAATAGACTAGAAGGTGTAGCTACCAACAGGACACCTTTCTTTAATGGTGTTAATTATTCCCAATGGAAACTGAAAATGAAAATTCATCTAGAGAGTATGGGATTTGATATCTAGACTGCTATAGAGACTCAGTATAAGATCCCAGAAACTGAAATAACTACTTGGGATGAACCTACAAAAACAGCTTACAATAATAATTGTAAAGAAATGAAAGATATGTATTGTGCTTTAGGAGATGAAGAATTTAATCGAATATCTGCTTGTAAAACTGCTTATGAAATTTGGGATACTTTGGGTGTTTCTCCTGAGGGAACAACCAATGTTAAGGAAATGAGACTAAACACTTACACTATTAAATATGACAAATTTAAAATGAAGCCTGATGATCCTATTTCTGACATGTATCTCAGGTTCAATGAGATAGTTAATACAATGAGATCACTAGGAAAGGTTGTTCCAGCAAAAGAGAAAATCATGAGGTTACTCAGATGTATGCCAGGCATATGGAGAGGCACATCAGTTTCAATAAGAGAATCATGTGATATAAGTTCACTGACTATTAAATAATTGATTGGTAAGTAAATGATGTATGAAGAAGAACTAAAGGTAAACAAGGAAGAACGTGATGAACCAAGAAAGAAATCAGTAGCCTTCAAGACCTTTGCTTCCAAAATCAAGGACAAAGGAAAAAATTCAAAGTGAAAGTGATAGCTCAAGCTGTGATGAAAGTGCATCAGATAGTGATGCGGAAATGGCTCAGATAGACACACGGTTTAAGAAGTTTTATAGAAAGAAGAAGTTTTTCATAAAATCCAATTACAAGGGAAAGTATGATAATAAAGTTCATTGGAATAAAGATTGGAAAAGGACTGATAAAAGTGATTACATAGTTTTTTACGAATGCAAGAGGAAAGGAAATGTGAAAGCTGACTGCCCAAAGTTAAAATACAAGAAGAAATATGAGTACAAGGACAAAAAATATAAGAAAGAAATGAAAGAAACCTAGAGTGATTCAGAAGATAGTTCAAGTGATTCTGACTCCACTTAGGATGAAAAATCTCAAAAAGCTAATATGTGTTTCATGACAAACATATCTGAGGTAACATTGGATACTCCTTCTTTAAATTCTTATTATTCTGGAGATGATTCTGCTTTTGAAAACATGTCTAGTGAAGAGTTATTTGAATGTTGTAATATGTTAGAAGATACTTGTAATGAGCTGAAATATAAGTATAAAACCTTAAAGAAACAATATTCTTTAACTAGCACTGTCAAATCTTCATTAGAAGTAGAAAGGAAAAGAATTATCAACTATTAAAGGAGAATAATCAACTTAAATTTTTCATTAAGCAACTTAGAATAGACTTAGAGAAGTTTAAAAATGGTAAGAATAATCTAACTCAAATTCTTGGAAAACAAGTTACACCAAAGTATACTATTGGTTTAGGCTATCAACCTAGACAGAGACAACTTGTTAAGAATAAATTTATTCCTAAATCTCAACAGTATGCTGCTAGTTCCAATTTTGGAAATTCCTATTCCTCAACTAGCTATTCACATAGTTATAGATCAAACAAAGTTTATCTTTCAAAATATTTTGAATATATTGATTGTATGATACCCATTAGACAAATCTGGGTACCAAAAGTTTTTCTTGCTAACCTATCTGGACCCAAGAAAATTTGGGTACCAAAATCATTTTCTATTTAAACCTATTTTATAGGAGACTTTCCTGAAGAGTTCCTATAAGAAGATATGGTACTTGGATAGTGGATGTTCAAGGAATATGACTGGAGATTACTCATGTTTAAAAAGTTTAATCATGATTTATGGAGGGCATGTCAACTTTGGTGATAATTCAAAAGGAAAAATCATCAGCTTAGGCCAGATTGGTAACACTGATTCAGTTTTAATTTCTAAAGTATTATTTGTTGATGGATTAAAATACAAAATGTTAAGAATTTCTCAGTTGTGTGATGATGATTTCAATGTTAAATTTGAAAATTATGCTTGTAATGTTTTTAATTCTAAAAATGTTTTAGTATTTTCTGCCTTAAGAAATGAAAATGTTTATGCTGTAGATTTAACTTCTTTAGCCAAACAAAAGGTTACCTGTTTAAATTATTTTAATAGAGAATATTGGATATGGAACAGAAGATTAGGACACTGCAATGTTCATTCACTTAAGAAACTGACTAAGAAAAATTTAGTTAGAGACCTACCTCAACTAAAATTCCCATTAGACAAAGTTTGTACTTCCTGTCAAAAGGGAAAGCAACATAAAGTTTCATTAAAATCAAATAAAGAAGTTTCAACTTCTCAACCTCTCGATTTGGTTCACATGGACTTTTTTGGACCTTCCAAAGTTTCTAGTTTAAATGGGAAACACTATGTCTATGTCTTAGTAGATGACTTTTCTAAACACACTTGGGTATACTTTCTTGCTCACAAAAGTGAAGCTTGTTCTTACTTTATGAAATATTCCAAGTCTGTAGAAAACCTAAGTGGATTTAAAATTAAGACCTTGAGAAGTACCCATGGTCATGAGTTTTAAAATCATGAGTTTGATTCTTACTGCTCACATAATGTCTATAGTCACAACTTTTCTACCCCTAGGACACCTCAATAGAATGGTGTAGTTAAAAGAAGGAATAGAACCCTTTAGAAAATTGCAAGAACTATGCTTAATGAGTATGACCTACCTATTTATTTTTGGGCTGAATCTATTAATATAGCTTTTAATATTATAAATAGAGTCTTTATTAGACCTGTTCTTAAAAAGACCCCTTATGAACTGTGGAATAATAGGAAGCCTTAAGTTAGTTACTTCAGAGTTTTTGGTTATAAAGTCTTTATTCTCAATACTAATGATAATCTTGACAAGTTTTCTTCTAAAAGTGATGAGGGAATCTTTATAGGTTACTATATAACCAGTAAATCTTATAGAGTCTTTAACAAAAGATCCAAATGTGTGGAAGAATCAGTTCACATCAAATTTGATGAAACTGATCCGCATGAACCTAAGCCTTCTCTTGAAAATCTTGAAGAAGATCTATCTATTCTGAACTTTAATGATAAAATCAGTGAACCTGTTGTAAAGACAACCAGTTTTGGAAATATTCCAGAATCTACTTCTGGTGAACCCGAGCATAGAGAAGAACCGTAAATTTCTAGTCCTACCTTTACCAGATCAACTAGGATTCTAAAGAACCATATTTTAGATATTTTTGTAGGTAATCTTGATAAAGGGACATGGACTAGAGGTTCTCTAAGAAACCAGGTAGAAAATCAAGACTTTATTTCATAGTTAAAACCTAAAAATATCAATGATGTAATCAATGATGAATTTTGGGTAATGGCTATGCAGGAAGAATTAAATCAATTTGAAAGAAACAAAGTCTGAGAATTAGTTGACAGACCTAAGGACACTTTGACCATAGGTACTAAATGGGTTTTTAGAAATAAAGTTGATGAATCAGGAAATATCATTAGAAACAAGGCAATACTAGTTGCACAAGGATATAGTCAAGAGGAAGAAATAGACTATGAGGAAACCTTTTCACCTGTAGCTAGATTAGAATCTATAAGGATTCTACTTACCTATGTTACTCATCTGAATTTCAAGTTATATCAAATGGATGTTAAAAGTGATTTTTTAAATGGTTTTATAATTGAAGATGTTTTTATTGAAAAACCACCTGGATTTATTAATCCTCTTTTTCTAAATCAAGTTTTTAATATTTCTAAAGTTTTATATGGTTTAAAACAAGCCCCACGAGCTTGGTATGATAGACTTAGTGGTTTTATTATTTCAAAATGTTTTTATAAAGGGATTGTTGATCCAGATCTCTTTATTAAAATAATTTCCAAATATGTTTTGATAGTACAAATCTATGTTTATGATATTATTTTTGGATCTTCTACAAATACCTTGTGCATTGATTTTTCAAAGAGTGTGCAAAATGAATTTGAAATGAGTTTAATGGTAGAACTCAAATATTTTCTTGGATTTCAAGTTTTTCAAAATGAAAATGGTATTATTTTAAATCAAAATAAATATACAAAGGACCTTTTAAAACGTTTTGGTTTAGATTGTATTAATGAAAGTGATAAACCTATGAGTACTACTTGTAATTTGGATGCTGATGAAACTGGAAAACTAGTGGATCAAACCAACTACAGAGGTATGATAGGGAGTCTGCTTTATCTTACTACTAGTCGACCAGATGTTATGTTTAGTGTGTGTATGTGTGCAAGATTTTAAGCTAATCCAAAAGAGTCACACTTGCTTGCTGTTAAAAGAATTTTCAAATATCTTAAACATACTAGTAACTTAGGATTATTTTATCCAAAAGGAAAATCATTCGATTTAATAAGTTATTCAGATGATGACTTTGCTGGTTGAAAGTTAGATAGAAAGATCACTTTTGGAACATTTCATATTCTAGGTAAGTCACTAATATCTTGGTGTATTAAAAAGCAGAACTCTGTTGCATTTTCTACTACTGAAGTAGAGTATATTACTGCTGGTAGTTGTTGTGCACAAATTCTGTGGATGAAACATACATTATTGGACTATGGATATTTGTTTAGACATGTATCTATAAACTATGATCACACTAGTGATATTAACATCTCTAAGAATCCCATGTCTCACTCTAGTACCAAACACATTGATGTAAGGCACCACTTTTTGAGAGATCATTACCAAAAGGGTGATATTACTCTTGAATTTATAGGTACTTAACATCAATTAGATGACATATTCACCAAGCCTTTAATTTCAGATAGGTTAAGTTACATTAGACATGAGTTAGGAGTGATAGACTTTGTAGAGCCAAATCCTCACCGTTAGCCAAAACCTCACTGGTATGAACCTCACTGTTATACCTCACTGGTATGAACCTCACTGGTATGAACCTCACTATTATAACTCACTGGTATGAACCTCACTGTTATACCTCACGGGTATGAACCTCACTGTTATACCTCACCGGTATGAACCTCACCATTATACCTCACTGTTAGTGGACCTCACCGATAAAAATACCTCATTGTTAGGAATCATCACCGGTATGTATTATCATTAGGTTTGTGCTGTTTTTTAAACTTCGTCTCTTTAGCCGCTAGAATCTGTATCATCTGTACTACACTTATTATGCTTTATTTATTTATTTTGTGATTTTTAAATGATAAAACATAAGTCTTGACCTCATCTCAATCCACCTCAAACCCTTTTCCTTCAAGCCTTAGCTCCCAAAACTTCTTTTCTCTCAAACCCTAAGCCTCGAGATTCGTAGAATGGAAAGAGTGAAGAGACCATTAGTCAGTGAAAAGGATGATGAGCCGAATGCCAAGAGACTCAAAGGATAGTCTAGTGGTGGCAGTGAAGTGAAGAAACCTAAAAATCCACACCTCATTCAAAGGGAAATAGTAGTTGAGAAAGAGATATGTGAAGAATGGTTGATGACTAGTAAGTATTTAGTTCTAGAAGTGCTGGAAGAGCAGAAATGGGTAGAGTGCATCTCGAATAACAATGATCCCTATTATCTGAAGCGGGTAAAATAATTCTATGAGTTTGTTCATTTTGAGAAATCAGAAGTTGAGAATAGGATGGTATCAGTAGTGAATGGCAAGACAATATCTTTTTCTTCTATTGAGTGGAATGAGTGCCTGAGAGTTCCACATGAAGGAGAGTTTGGGTATTTCTCGAAATCAGTACCTCCTACTAGTGACATCTTTGATTATTAAGCTGCTTTAAAAGAACTAACTGGAAATGGGACACTAAGAAAAGTAGTTTCTATAGAAATGGATGGGGAGAACCAGTTACTGTTCAAGTTCATCCAACATGTGCTAAGTCCAAGAAGAGGGGACTTTGGAAATATGAAATACCAAGATATTTATTTGTTGCATTTGTTGAGGTATGGTGTAAAGGTAAATTTGGGTAGGCTTCTGATGATTCAAATTGAAGATATGATCAGGACAAAGTCAAAAACCAATGCTCTATTCTTTGAAAAGATGATTTCTTTGATGATAAAGGTAAGAGGTGTGGCTAAGTATCAGGATGAGATAGTGGTTATGAAAGACAAGTTTTTTATTACTAAAATTGTTTGTAAATAAATGAAGATCAATTTGAATCCGTGGAGAAGAGAATGGGTCAGTGATGAAGGGAAGCTGTATGATAAGTTTAATCATTTGGATCATCCTTCTAGGCCTAAGGATGTGAGGGATCCAGGTCTAGGACCTGATGAAGAGAAACCTTAGTATAGTGATGATACTGATGAAGAGGATACCTCTATAGATGATGGAGGGGATCCGGACTTTCCTCCAAGTCCAGTTGCTGGAGTTGTATCATCTAGAAAGGAAACTATGTTGGGAGTAAGCAATGAAAAAGACCTTATTGATGAGGAAGACCAGTCTACTCCAGAGAATGAGGAAGAATTCCATGAAAGTGGAGAACATGTTTTTGATAGCTCAGATGAGAACACCTTGAGTTTGAGTCCATTGATTGGAAGTACTATTGTGCCTATAGAGGTTTTTCTGGTTGAGAAGGAAGAACCTTCACCCATTCCTGATGAGCCTCCTGTTGAAGAAATGGAAATGGTTGTGAAGAATTCTTATGAGGAAGACCAAGCTGCTGAGGGTGATATTTCTATACTTATACAGGAGAATGAAAAAATTGAGGGGGAGCATCCAACCAGACTTGGAAATGTTTCAGTAGCTGTTGAGATTAAAGACTGGGTATAAGAACCAGGTTTTGTAGTTTGTGGGCTCGACTATCTTGATTCTGAAGATGATACACCCATCAATAGACCACAAGTTAACTATAATATCCTTTCTGAGTTTTTATCTGAGGATGTGGTAAGAAAAGTTGATCTAGACCAGTTGAAGTCTGATCTTAAGACCTCGTTTTTGGAAGAGATAATAATAATGGAAACCTCTTTAATATCATCCATTTAATCTGTTATGAATGACTCTATGTCTAGTATTGTGTTAGAAAGATCACCTGTAGTTGTGCCTGAAAATATGGTTACTAAGGCTGATCTTGAATCTTTAAAGGCTAAGTTGAAGGAGACTTGGACTGCATCTGTTGCAGACTTAAAGAGATATTTTGTTGAAGAGATGATCAAAATGAAAAAATCATTTGAACTCTCTCTTAGATGTACTGTGTCAACCACTATGACAAAGATAGTGAATGAAGTCAAAGTGTGTCTTACTCGGATTGAAACTTGGACAGAGGTTGTTAGTGCTTTAAAGCAATCTGTTGATTCATTCCATACCTTGGCTAGTTCCCAAACCCAAGTTGCTGCTAACATAAATTATATCAAGAGTGTAGTAAAGTAGTTTGTGGATGTGTTTGAAGCCTTTAAAAAGAATATCAAAGAGCATGTCAGTACACAAGATCTGGTTGTCAAGAAGTTGATAAGTAGTTTGACCCAATCCTTCAAGGAAATTTTTGCCTTCACTGTCAAACCTCTAGGTTCACCCAGTGCTTCAGTAGATTTTGAGCAGTTTAGAACTATGCTGAAAGAGGATCTTGGTCAGGCTAGTACCAGTAGCTCAGCTGATTCTCAGGTATTGTCTACCTCACAAGATATCAAAAAATTTGTTCAAGAGCATATGAGGGATGCTAATTCTGCCCAACAAGAAATCAAATATAATATTGATCTCTACTTTCAGAAAGTTTATACCAAGCATCAGCTCAAAAACCATTTCAAGCTTCTGTTAGAGAACATGAAACTACCTCCAGTCACTCAAGATTTCAGAGAACAAGTGAGAAAGCTCAGGGAGGTGACTCCTGATCTAGACAAGTTTATGGAGAAAAATGATGACTTTATCTATGCTATAGAGAGAGTAGGAGGAATCATTATAGACTTTAGGAATCTGTTACTTCCATTTTTTCATGTAGAAAGTACTCCTATCATTTCACCTCCAGCTCTGGCTACCTCTGCTCAGTCTGCCTCCATTCCTCAGATGACACCGGCTCAAGCTATCTGAATCTTGACACCATTGATTACTCTGAGGAGTACCCACTACAGGCCAGGAACAGTCTCTATTGCTCAACCTCCAGTGGTGATTTTTGGTGTTCCCAAACCTGAGTCTACCTCTGAAACCAATTCCAAATCCAAAGTGGACATTCAGGAGGTGGATTTAATAGTGGCTAAGACATTTGATAGGAATCACTTGTACTCTTTTTGTCTTAATTTTGTATTTCTCTATATATTTTTGCTCCATGACATATATAGGATCTGATTCTATTTTACCTTATGTTACTTCTCTCATCCTTTCTTTCCTACTTTTTTCTAATTACAAAGGGGGAGAAATATGCAAAATATGAGAAATATGAGCATAATATAATTTTACCATAATATAATTCTACCTCTGGTACATTTGTTTTATATAGTTGTTTCATACCTCTGATACATTTGCATGTAATACTCTATTCTCTAATACATTTTAAAATGTCATTACTCACACTGAGAAGTGAGACTCAATGTATTTTATACTAATATCTTAATGATTATTTTGGATTATAATACCATAATTCGTGATCATCAAAAATGGGGAGATTGTTGACCTCACTTTTTTTGATAATCTCAATTATGTTTTAGTATGTGTTTATAATCCTATCTATATGTTAAAGTATGTTGAAAAAAATATCAAAATAATCATTGGAATATGTTAATCAATGTTTATCTATGTTTATACATGCTTTGAAATAATTCTAACTCAATCTAGATATGATTTGAATAGAACAAATAAGTGTTAAGCTTGTGAGTCACTAATACAGACCTACCGATAGAGTAAGTCACCAAAATATAGAAAGGTCCACTGATACAAATAGCTACCGATAAGGCTAAGTATATCGGTACAGAAGTCTACCGGTATGCACAAGTTGACTGATACAAACCTATCGGTACATAGTCTACCGATAAGTAAAGGTCACTGATAGACCAAGCTTCCTATGACACAAGGTTACTGGTACATAGCTACCGATATGAAGTCCACCAATACAAATACACAGCCACCGATACAGACAGACAAAGTCCATCGATACAGACAAATACCGACAGACAGCTACTGATACAAGTCTGCTGATACAGACAGACGGATACCGCTACAAAGTCTACTGATACAAGAATGCCACCAGTACAAAAGAGCTACCGATAAAAGGAGCTACCTATGTAAAGAGATACCAATACATAGAGCTGTTGTTATAATGAGTAACAGATACAGACACAAGACATACTGACTCAAGTCCACCGTTACAAGCTCACTAATGGAGAGAGCTACCGATGGAAACCAGTCACCATTTCTCTAAACCCTAATTATTTTTTTTATTAATAATGGTCATATTTGGTGATTTTAATGCAACTGCTATTAATTAAATAATGTGTGTTGAATGTCAGGGAACCATACCTTGTACCTGCAGAAGCAATCATGCTTTTTGTTAGACCACTTGATCTATAAAAGGAAAGACAAAATCCATGCATGAAAGGTGTGTAAAAGAAGTGAAACAGCTTCTGTGTGTGGTGATATATGAAGATACACATCTGATAAAAAAAGAACATTTGCACGAGAGCTTAAAGAAGAGAATAACTTTTGTTGGAAGCTGAGGGACATTGATCTGCTGCAAAGCCTACTGCAACCTAGAGAAAAAATTCAATACAAAAAAGTCAAGGAACAGAACTACGACACTCTGTTTCTTAGAAAAATCCAGATAAGGACTCAAACAACATCTTCTCAATCCAAAAGGATTCCAGAGCCACATTTCCATCACACAGGGCCTTCTAAACCCATATCATATCTTTCTTGCTCTGTTCTGATTTGATTATTTACTTTTTGAGTACTCTGTGTGATTCTGTTTATCTTAGACACACACTAACTCCTGAGCATAACTAGAGGATATCTAAAATCCTCACTCAAACCTTCTAAATCCTTTTAGTTCCCACTGTGGATAGTGGTAGAGGTCAATTGTGACCTGGATAGCCTGTGGGCTATTGTTTTGTTTTTTCCACTAAGAACTGTGGTAGAGGTCTTAGTACCTGGATAGTCTGTGTACTGTTGTTTACCCCAATCCAGGGTGTGGATAAAAGTTTATATAAACTATTTGAGAGGACTAAGTCTCATCTTGAGACTGAACCTCTTGGTTAAAACTGTTGTGCTTGTTTATTTTGATTTAAACTATATCTTACATTCTACTACTAAGTACTTTAAATACAAATCTATTTTAGAGTTACTCTGATATCTAAACTAGCAAGTGTTTGTACTTATTGTAACCTAGTAGGTTAGTTTCAAAAGCTAATCTAATCTTCATATGAGATTAACTGAGAACTAATCAATCTCTTTAGAACCTAACTGAACCTTTGATGTATTGAAAATTCACTACAGTTTAGCTCGTTATTTAAATTGGGGGATTTTAATAGAAATATTTTTAATAGAAATTTTAATTGGAACTCAATTCACCCCCCCCCCCCCCCTCTTGAGTATCCACTCCGACCAACAGGTATCTTCACAATGACTCCCACATCATTTACTGGGGAGAGTTGGATATCGAGGACAATGCAACATTCATAGAGCAGCCATTGGAGATCCAAGATCATCATGGGAAGGTGCTATATGTACGGACCATCCTTTTAGTTCGTGTATTGTGTAGGCATGGTGTCCTGGATGAGAGTACTTGTGAGTGATAAGCACAGATGAGTTCCCAGTACCCATAGTTTTTTTTATTTTTTCTTGTGTTATTTTCTTATGATGTAGTGCTTGAACCATTTTTTCTATGAGATGAGTTGTTTTCTTGTTCTTTAATGTGTGATGAAGTCCTAAAATGTAGAAAAAGGAGGACCTAATTCCAAATTGAGACGTGTTAATTGATATGCGATTAAACTCATTCGGGTGATTAAGTGCCACATAGAGTGGATAGTATCTTGAAATAGAGGAAGGAATTCCCTAATTCATGTGTCTAGATAGTTGGTGATTTTGTGGGGTATCTTTCGGATGTTTGGGCTAGCATATTTGGGAGGAGGTGTTATTGGATGTTGAGGTTTCACTCCATCTTTAGAACAGCACAGGGTGGTTTATCCTTGAGAGGTATCTTATGGGTTGGTTATTTGGACCCCTCTTTATTCTGGGTTTGGCTTTGAATTGTCGATGGAAATAATAGTTTGAGAGGTATTTGATGTAATGGACCAGACCTCCCCGGTCTATTACTTTGTCAAAATCCAATGTTTTGGGTATTGTGGGAGGAAACGATAGATCATTTCAAGTCTTTTCCAAAATTATAGTTTTTCCATTGGTATTTTAGGACGTCGGTAGGTTAGGGCGTTGGTAGTTCATGGTTTCGGTAGGTCTGGGCATTGGTAGCTCAGAGCGTTAGTAGTTTAGGGCATCGGTAGGTTGGGCATCAGTGAGTTGCATCAGTGACTCATTGTCGATGGGTCACATCAGTGACTCGTGTTGGTAATTTTCATTGGTGACTCATGTCGGTAAGTCAGGCATTGGTGACTCACTTTTAGTGACTCGTGTCGGTGACTTGCCCATTGGTGAGTCATTTCCAATTTTTCTAGTTTCACCCCTTTATGTTTTATTTGATGTTAAATGAGTTATCTATCTTGTTTGAGAATTTATAAAAATGTTTCAAAGGATATTAATTATATCTTTAATATCCTAATGCTCTTGGGACATTGAAATAGTCATACTGTGTAATCTTGACCATGATTCGACTTTAATGTCCCTTGAAACTGTTTCCTTCCATTGATATAGGATCTATCTCTTATAAGATGAGATCTTCTCTTCCTAGTGTGTTTCTTTTTTCTCTTGGTGTACCTAGATATTTTCTTCCCCATGGAGTCATGTGTGTCATGTTTTGGCCTTTCGGTCTTGTTTTCCCTTGGAGTCCTTCCTGTTGCTCATGCACCCCCTATTTTTTGGTGCAAGGAGGAGTTCTTGATCATCTTTTTTTCAAGGTAAGAAATCCTTCACCCCTATTTTAATTTTGTATCATGCGGAGTGGGTAAAAACATGTCTATTTTATAATACGGTCGAATCCAAATCTAAATTATGGGTGTTTTAAAGATTAATAGACTTATTACGATGATGGGTTTTGTTACCTTAGAAATAAATGATGGGATGGAAATATGATGATGATGTTTGTTTTATTTTATATGTTATCTTTGACATACACTGTGAATTGTGTTGTTCATGTGCCTAATGAAAATCATGGACATTGGTGGTCAATGTTTGTGAACAAGACTTAGAAATTATTGTTTTTAATCTTCTACTGAATGGCTATGAACATGAAAACTTGATTAATCATGTATATCCGATTAATTAAATGGATTCTCTAGGGTCAAACTTGTTCTGTGATAACCCCTAAATTATGAAAGTGGAATTAAATAATAGTGTTGGTCAAATATGAAGACACTCTATTTGATAGGTGTGGTTGTGTGATGTGTATGGTTCTATTTGGCCTTGGTAATGGTTACAGTGGGTTTTATGTATGGGGAGGTGTAGGTGGTGTAATGGAATATCAAGTTGTAGGGTTTGATTGATTGTAGAATGGATGAACTTTTTATGCATTGGGATTGATATCTAGTTGAGTTTTTTTGTTTTACTAGATGTGGTGTTTTTCATGCAGTGGGGCTACTGAGGATGGTTTGGGAGGGATAATTTTGAAGAATAATGGTGTTACCTTGCATGGGAGTTTTTTCTAAAGTTTCTAGAGACTTTTGTGAAGTGTGTGTGGGTATGATGTTACTTGTGGTGTATTTTGTACATTAGTTTTCTAGGTAGGGATGGAATAAATAATTAAAAGAATTTTTTAATGCAGAGTGATAATTTTTTGAATAAATTGGATAGTTCTATGAATTAAGTTTATGGTTGGGTATGTGGTTATGAATTAGAGGTGGAAGAAACGGCAGTTTTGTTTGGGATGGTTGTTCATTTTGAAAACCCATCGGTTGGGCTGAGTGTTTGGTACCTATATATATACATGTAGTTCCTTGTGATTTCTATATACACCCCACCCATGTTGAACACTATGTTCCAAACACCCCCATTGCTATGGGGGAGGGCGTCCCTTCCCAATATCTCAATGGGAGGATGGATGGTTGGTTATTGGATCTTCTCTACTTCATCTTATAATCATTGGTAGTCCAAGACTCTTCAGGTAGGTTGTGGGGTGGTTGTGAGGCCCAAGTGTCTATAGGTGAGGTGTGATTCCTAGGTGTCTTTGGGATGAGATATGTTTCACTTTCCCATGTGTCTTTAGGATGAGGTTGTGGTTTTTTGGCCCAGATGTATACGGGTGGTATGTAATGTGGTTATGGCCTAGGTGTCTGCGGCAGGATGTGGTATGTGTCCTAGGTGTGTGTGGGCAGGTTTTGATAGCGGGGATTTTGGAAGAGCGTGGTATTGTCAGGAAGTTCGTCATTAGGGATGAGAAGTTAACAAGTGGGAAGTGGTGATGGGTACCCAAATATCACTATGCTTACTACTTTACTTTACTTTAATTCCATTATTTGGTGAGCGTGCCTTGGTGAGGTTGGGGTAGATAGTATACCTTGTTGGGTGGTTTTAAGTTTTTTCTATTTTCTCATAGGGGCATTAGTATATTTCTCCCACTTGTGCATGAGTGAATTTGGATTTTCCTACTAGGTATAATTCTATGCCCACCCTACATATATAAAAATATTTTCAGGTTTCCAGTGAGATTATATAGACCGTGATGGAACTTACTAGCTCAGGCATTGGTATAGTTGTTGTGTTGCTACTTAGCTTTGTTATTTTGGTATTTACTTTGGATTTTTTTATTGTATTTATAGTAGTTTCACTTTAAACATGCATGTACAATGGATTTTGGATTATTTTATAGATATGTCTTGGAGTTTTTTTTAGGTTTATACATCTTATCTTTTGATCTTGGTTACTATAAAAAGGGTAATTCCTCCCATTTTTTGATATTTGAATACACATGGCATTGTTCACCACCCCAAGGCCTATTAGAGGCGGGACTCAGGGATCATTATACCTTTTTCATCTTAAATAATGAAGTTCACAGAACTTTTCAATCCCTTCCCTCATCTTGAAGAATGAGGTTCATTAAACCCTACCTCCTTATTTATTTTCCTCCTTCCTTTATTCTTCCTCCTCCACACACGTAGCCTCCTTCATGGATCATTTTTCTCCTCCTATAGGTATGAAGAGATATCCCTCATAATTTCTCCTATTTGAGTGTATTTAGGTGTATTGTAATCATCTTGGTAATTCTAAGACTCCTATTTTTTATTTTCTTCGTTAATCTCATCTCTCGCTATCCTATTTTGGTACGAACTAATTCTCCCTATTTTCAGGGCATTATGTGATTTATTCATTATCTCTCAAACTAGACCAAATAAAGCCTCAATATCAGATAAGTGATTTTTACATGGTATAAGGTAGGTGTTCTATAGATTTTCCCCTAATGTTTAGTCATTTTATAAAATGTTTCCATGTGTTGTGTGTCGTACATACCTAATGTCACTTCTAAATTATCAATTACCTCTATCTAAAATTATTAGACTGCCTTGTTCTATATTTGGACCCAACTTGATGTGGTTGGAGGTTATGAATTAATCCCAACCACCCCCTTAGGGTAGGTTCATTAAATATATTGTGTTGAATTTTTTATTCCTTATACATAAGCCACCCATTTGGGTGTGCTATTTAATTATATTTTGAATTGAGATGCTACCTTCTTTAAACTATCATTGAAATGGGATCCTCTATACTTTTAGATAAAATTGAATTATTTAAATTAAATGAAATTGATTTTTTTTATAACAATGATGAATTTTCTAATAAAACCCATTTGTTGAGGTGCACTATCTTCTAAGACAAAAACGATATTTATATATGTGTGTGTTATGCCTTGCTTGGCCTTATGGTATGAGTGTTTTACCATGGCCTAATTTTTTGTAATTGATTGTTCCATTTAACTCATGTTTGAATATGATGGCCTTCTTAATTGTTGGTTCTAAGATTGTGGAATGCCTGATTGCATGGCCTTTCCTTTCTAAAATAAATTAGTAAATGGGTGTGTCCCTCTTATGGAATCCTTGTTCATGTCATGGAATGCTTCCTAGAATTCCATTTTTATATTATTGTAATTTAAATTAAATAAATTAATTATAGAAACTGTGAGTGAGACTCAAGTTTTTATTCCATGGAATGTTGAGGACAATCTCATTGTTCTGGTGATCAGCTTCGTTGATGGATTGGGAATATGTCAGGGGTGATACCAATATGCTAGGATGGGCTCACCATGCATTCTTTTTTGAATCAGCATAAGTGATATTGATTCCCTATGAGAGACACCTTGGATGGGCTCAGTGGATATATGGTTAAACTAGGCCAAAAGCGAGACTCGGTATCATCTGTGAGATACCTAGCATGAGCTTAGAGGTCGACTCACACTAGGACGAGGGTGATACTTATGAGACGATTCATGGATCTCATTGGATGGGATCCGATGTCAATGAGCTCTTATGGTGCTCCTGATGTAATACATGGGTTCCTGGTTAAGGTTCACCTTGGATGGTCCTATGATGTTTCTTATTTAATTTTGGTAGTTACTTATATAATAAAGGCTATTAATACATAATTTGTTTTCTAGGGACGCATCTGCCTAGACAAATCACATACTTGGGATCATTCCATCTCTTTATACATGTTTATTTCTTTTGTTATCACTTCCTCTATATTTATTTTTGTACAGGTTACCTATGGTTCAGACTTTTCTAACTCATGATGAATCAAGTATGGTCAGCCAGGTGTCCTTGAGGAAACTAAGTTGACTCAGTTACTTGTGTATTTAGCATTGCTTATTTACTTTTATATAAATGCACACTACTTATTTTATATGCACAAATTGGATTATGCTTTAGACACCATTGGTGGTTTCGTACTGAGCATATATCACACCTTTCTCAAGTCACCATTGCACTAGGGTACCCAAGAAGATCCTTTTATTCGCAAGTCCTTGATCATTTTCTTGTGTAGTGCATCGTACCTGGGAAATAAGAGCACAGGACTAAGCTAGTACTCAGGATGCTCAAGGAGATCGCCCTCGGGGGCCTTTTCTCTATATTTTATTTGTTTTTTTGTATTGTAATGTGATTCTTTTTGTGATTTTCTTGCTTTATTTTCTATCATCCCATGGAAATTCATGCATGGTTAGTTTTATATTTGTGTTGCCCACTTTTATTTAGTGATTATATTTATCTTTCACTGCTTTTCATTTTTTTATTACTGCTTCTCTTGTTGTATGTTCTTTACCTTCTAATATACCATTGTGATATTCTGATTACCTCCCCATCATACCATAATTACACCCTCACTTCTAGTCGATAGCCACTAGTTTATGGGGAGGTGTGCTTAAGGCTATGTGGAAACTATTTCGGCTAACATTTTCATAGTCATTCGGGATGGGATGTTACAAAGTGGTATCAGAGCTTTCATTTTTTCCTTTTTCTTAATATTTTGGGTTTGTAGACATGAGAATATGAATGTTTCATTACATGGTAAATATTTGTGTCTAGGAGTGATCAACCCACGTACAGGGAAAATTCCAAGTGGCCCGGGATGGGGTTATTGTTCATTTTGTTCATTATTACAGTTGATTTTTATTTCACCTTGCATGATTGAAGTAATTTATATTGCTTACTAATTTATGAGATTTATAGTGTTTACCCTTTACCTATTATAGCAAGGAAGTATCATTACATCCATCATGATAATAAATTATTAATTACCATGCCATGCATATTTCATTCCATGTAGTGTGCATTGTTAGGGTATTTGAAATTATTGACGTGTCATGTGTGTTATTTTTCCTACCTATTATATACCATGCTAGGTGTTTTTATAAATATTATTAGTTTTTCCCTAATTAGGTATTTCATTGAATGTTTTCATATAACATTTTAAGTGTTTAATTAGTATGCTTTCCTTGAATGTTATGTCAATATTCCATGATTTAAGTGGTATGAATATCATGTTGTTGTGCTTCCCTGGTTATGTAGTATCCTTCTGTGGTTAATTTTCATGATTCCTTATTTCCTTACAATGTTAAATTGTATGTAATTTCTATGTTTAGAATGACTAGTTATAAATTTAAAAGTTTTCAACTAGTTATTGATGGTGATACATCATTAATCAATTATGACATGTTTGATCCATGAACCATTGGTTCCAAGGGATGGAACTTTATGGTTGTGATTACATGGAATCCAATTTTCTAATTTATAAAGTATATGGGTGCTTTATGAATTGGAATAGGGTAACCCATATAATGAAACCATTATAGATGCAACTTATATACTTAAATTTTATTGCATAAATTCTAATGTTGTGGAATTTATTTTGTAATCCTAGAAAAAAAGGTTGCGATTATATGGGATTCACCTGAAATTTTTAAAGTGTATGACCTATTTATAAATTGAGTGTTGGTTACCAATATAACTGAATCATATATTTTTTTATCATTATATATATATATATATAAACTTTTTTGAATGTAAATTTTGTTTAATTTTTACCTTCAATGAACTGATTACCTTATAAGGGTCTTATACCATTATAACTTGGGCATTATAAACCATATGATTAAATTTATAAATGAACAACTAGACCCAATTAGGTCAGTTGGGTCATGTTTTGTATGAAATGAACCAGCTAAGGGTGTTTTTAAAATCCAAATGCTTAAAATTTTTTGGGATGTTTTGGTTGGACCCTAGTTGGCTTGACGATATCCTAGTAGGTCGCCTTTTCTTTGATATGTTTGTTACTAAACCCCATGGGGGTATACATTTTCCTTGTTTAATGGTCATTTAAAGTGTTTTCAACTGTTATATGGTCTACATATAAATGTAAGGTATCATATTTCTTGACCAATTCCTTTTTATTAATGAAAACCCTTTAATTATTTTGAGGTGTATTTATATGAGGCCTTATAAATGAATGAATGGTGTTATGTTGTGTTTCATGAAATTAATATCCCAATTATGATGGGATGACCATAAAATAAATAAAATTTTAATTAGGGGTTTAATAAAACCTATCATGTGCATAGTGTCTTTGGCTAAATAAATTACCAACTCATGTTTTCCTTATGACCAGATATTGGTATACTAATTTGATATTTTGAAATGTTTTAAGTTCAAATATAAATAAATTAATTAGATTAATGAAACCTAAAGAGGTTTCTTTAGTTTTAACCCTTTTGTAAGGGTAGTTTTTTGTTCTTTGATCTCGCCTTGGAATGGGAGCATGAGCGTTACTTGTAAGCCCTTCTTCTTATGTAGCTTGAACCTAAAAGACACGACCTTAAGTCCTATGAATTTTTCAGGAATGACCACTTGTAGGGTCTATACTTTATGATTTGGTAATGGGATACCCTATTTTAGGTATATCCCTCAAATATCCAAAGCCCTTGCAAAAAGATTGTGAATCTTTTCAGGCTTGTGGTACTATTCAGATTCTATAGTCCCGTGTAGGACCCTTAGTTCCTAAAATGATGCATTTTTTTGGACTAGTGGTTGTGTAGTGTTTTGATCCTTGTTTTGGGAGTGAAAATCATGTAACACTCATATCTAGTTTGTTAGACATGACTCAGTCATGGTCAGATGCTCTTTGGTTCATATGACCCTCCTCTTCTTCCACTTTAGTGACAGAAAACTTAGTATGTCATTAGCCCTATTTTCAAGTCTTATTAGATAGTACTAATATGGATTATTTCTTTTATGTTCCATCAGATACTGGGATTCATAGGTTCAGTGAGCCTATGGATATTATCGAGGATGTGTCTTCTTTCTCATGAAACATCGGTGGTGTGCATTGATACACGCAGTAACCGCCAAGTTGTTTAATCATTAAATGAACTATTTAAGTCTAGTAGTCCTCATGTAATCCTTAATATATAATTTTTTTTAACACCATTAAACTCTAAAGTAGAGTGAATTGGTAATTATAAAAGATCCAAACCCATCCCAATGCTTGGGATGACATTCTAGAAGGATCAGGTGTTTTGACACATTGGTATGTCATTTTGGATTTTACGTCTAATGTTATGGAACACATGGATGTAACTCGGGAGGAGAGTCATATATATGTCTAAATATAAATATAATATTTCACTATTAAGTTTATATTTTTCTACCTCTTCATTTTAATTATTTTTAAATCATGATGAACACCTATAGGACCCACATTCAGTGGTTGATGGAGTGTGCATCATGGGTTAATATCCCTTCTTCAGAAGATTCGATGAATTGGAGACTAATTTGGTGGGGAGCATCATGTTATAAGTTTCATGTTGTTTCCTCTAAGTAGTGGGAGCACCACCATGGAAAGAAAAACTCAAAATGGATGGCCTCATTTGAAATTCCCTTATGGTTGGAAATATCTCATTTTGTGTTGGTGCTTGAAAGGTAGTATGATGATGAAAGGTTTGGCTATGTATACAACATTTCAAAACACCATTAGTTAGGTTTGAACTTCAATGGTTGTGTTTGAGTGACTGTGGTATGCCTTGGGTGGTGAAGGCATCATGGCCGGGTAGTGTAGATGTGTCAGCGGGTGAAGCTGAGCTTTTTCCAGAAGAAGTCGGCCATTAGTGGTTTGAATGATTTTCCCTTTTATGTGTGGTTTGGTTTAGTTTGTTTGAAACCATAATGAGTAATTTTTCATGGATATGGTGGGAATTACACTATCCTATTGAGTAAATATCTTTATCCTCTCAATGTACCAAGTCTTAATGATGATAATTTCTACCATCTTGACATCGTCTAGTTACCCTGGGAGAGCATCAATCATATACTGTGCAAAGTTTTAAACGTATTTGGGCTTATTGAGTGGCCTCTATCAGAGTGTTCTTCGAAAGCATGGTTTTCATTAGAGTCATGGTTAGTTTTGAGTGATATCAGGGTTCCCAAGTAGGAACACCATGGTCGAACTCATGGAAACTATCTATTCCCATCAACTTGATCACCAAGAAGATGCCACTTTGGGTCAGTTAGTTTACTTCTTAAGTGGAAGTTCATATTTTTACCGAAATCTTCCTTGTAAATATTTAATGTGAATTTTCTTGGATGATCTCCTTGTGCACCAGTTGTTGACTTCGAGGTTACCCTAAACTTCAATCAGTCTCAGAGAGGGTTTTTTAACCATGATGATCCAAATATTCTATATTGAGAATGTTCACATGCTCATGTTAAGTCGCAATGGTTTAAATGGATGTTTAGGCTAGAGACGTCACCCGAATCCGGTTACAGGCTTCATCAAGCATGCTCAGAGAAAATCCTGAGTTACCTTTGTTTAAATTTATCGGGTTAGATTTTGAAATACATCGTCTGTATTAGCTGAACTTTTTGATAATAGTCATTCAGTAGTGTATTGACATGTCTTCATCTGGATTCATTAGATTTGGTTGATGAGGATCTGTTCCAGGTGTGCCTTCAAGTGGATATGGGTGCAATGTAAATATCGGTCACAACTTTTTAGGGAAAGTTCGACATGATCAATTTAAATGATGTCAGTTTGGGATCAACCCTTCACTCAGATCATGAATTGAGTATCGTGTCATGATCATCGTTGGAACTCTATAGGCATGCTTCAAAAGACAATTCTGACAGTGGAAATACTGTGAATTAGAATTTTTCGTTAAATGGTAAAACCTACGGTGGGAATCACCATAGTCTATATGTTTTAAGAGATTATGTGGAAGTTGTGCATCAGGTTATATGTGAATGGGTAATCCCCATATCTATACTTAAGTTTTTAATTCAAGCATTGAAGGCTTATGCACTGTATGTTTAAAGTGGATATCGGGGGTGTGTTGGGCGTTTAGAAACACAATGAGACCATTTGGGTGAAATTCCTAGCCCGAGTAGGTTGGGTTTTGCTTACTTTATTTTTCCACAAGGATTATCAGTGATGAGAAGTTATAAGGTGGGGAGATTATAGCATCCTGTGTTTTTTGACCGGATGAAATTCCTTGGAAATTTGAGTTTTATCACTGGGTGGATAGTCTATTTTGTATACTAATCCTCGGTTCATAAATTTGAGATTTTGTGCACTTAAAAAATATTGTTCTTAGATGTGGTTAAGATCCCTAAAGGTTTCTCAGGTGGTTCGTTGAGTTTTCGGAGCATTAGGCCCCAAACACTCAAGTTTGGGTGGACTGGTAAGGGTCCACGTATTTCTGAAACCGTGTGTCCCACTAGTGTAAACTGTGCACCTTGTGTAGGTGAGAAGAAGTTCCCCTCAAGGGTTTTGCATGGTTTTCTCAAATTGTGTGCCTATTTCACATGCTTGAATGGCCCAAAGGCCTTCTTTTTATTGATTTTTTGATAACCCCCCTTTCAAGGGATGAGGGGGAACCCTTACAAGGCTTGTAGGCTTAGATATTTCATGACTTGTAGGTCTTAGGAAATATTCATACTATAACT
Source organism: Viscum album (assembly GCA_963277665.1). NCBI lineage: Eukaryota > Viridiplantae > Streptophyta > Magnoliopsida > Santalales > Viscaceae > Viscum > Viscum album. The sequence goes on along the minus strand of OY728155.1, from coordinate 598,949,208 downwards.
ACATGAAACTGATCCTCTCTAGCTTCTTCAACATGATATTATCTCTCCAGTTCCTAATTTTCATGCTTAATTCCATTTAGAAAGTACATGTGTGCTATTTTCCACATGGTTGGCGCATGGTTTTTCAAACCATGAGACCAAATTGTGCGACCCCTCCCCTTAAGTAGTATCCCTTTCATGGTTGGTTCATGGTTTAGACAACAATGTGACCAAACCATGCACCACATTAAAGGGGTGAAATTATGGTTTTTCCTCTACCTACTTATTTCTTTTTCCTCCTTCCTTTATTTTTCCTCCTCTGAGAACAACAGCCTCTTTTGTGGGTCATTTTTATCCTCCTCTAAGTATAAAGATATCTCCCACATATGACCTCTAATTCAAGTTTTGTTGGGTGCATTGGAAGTGTCTCATTAATTCTAAAAATCTTATTTATTTATTAATATCCTCTCTCACTGCGCTATTTTAGTGCGAGCAAATTCACCCTATTTTCATGGTGTTGGGTGATTTATTCATTTTCACTCAAACTGGACCTAATCAAGACTTGATATATGACATGTGAGTTTTCCATGGTATAAGGTAGGTGTTCTATAGCTTTTCCTCTCAATTTTCATCATTTTATAAAATTTTGTCATGTGTTTCATGCCAGACATATCCAATGTCGCTTCTAAATTATAAATTTCCTTAGTCTAAAATGATTATACTACCTTGTTATATATTTGGACCCCTCTTTATGTGGTTGAAGGTTATGACCTCATACCAAAACACCCCTTGTAATTGGTTAATTAAATATCTCATGTTGAATTTTTTCTTCCTCATGTATAAGCCACCCCTTTGGGTTTTCTATTTAATTATTTTTTGAATTGAGACATTGCCTATTTTAAACTACCAGTAAAATGGGCTCCTCTATGATTTCAAATGAAATTGAGTTATTTAAATTAAATGAAATTAATTTTTTGATAAAAATTATGGATTTTATAATAAAATACCTATGTTGAGGAGTGTTGTCTTCTAGTACAAAAATGATATTTATATGTGTGTGTGGTATACCTTGCTCGGCCTTATGGCGTGAGTTTTTTAACATGGCCTATTGTTTAGTCATTGAGTGTTCCATTTAACTCATGGTTGAATGTGATGTCCTTCTTAATTGTTTATTCCAAGATTATGGAATGCCTGAGTACATGGACTTTCCTTTCTAAAATAAATTAGTCAATGGGTGTGTCCCTCTTGTATCGTCATTTTTCATATTAAAAAATGATTTATAGCATGACATTTTTATATTTCTGTAATTTAAATTGAATAAATGAGTTATGGATGTCATGAGTGAGACTCAAGTTTTCCTTCCATGGAATGCTAAGGATAGACTCATTGTGCTTGTGATCGGTTTTGTTAATGGATTGGGTATATGTCAGGGGTGATACTGGTATGCCAAGATGGGCTCACCATGCATTTTTTTCCTCAAAATAAGCAATATCAGTTCCCTATGGGGGAGACCTTGGATGGGATTGGTGGCTAGATGGTTACACCAGGCCATGAGCAAGACTCAGTACCCTATGTGAGAATCCTAGTATGGGATGAGAGGTCATCTCATATAAGGTCGGGAGTGATACTTGTGATACCATTCATCGATAGTATTGGATGGGATCTGATGGCAGTGAGCTCTTATGGAGCTCCTAGTGTGATACATGGATTCCTAGTTAAGATTTTTCTTGTATGGTCCCAGGATACTGGTTATTTAATTTTGGTATTTACTTATATAATAAATTTTTTTGATGTATAATTTTTGTTCTAGGTATGCATACACCAATCCAAATGACACGCTAGGGATCGATCCATATCTTTATAAATGTTTATTGCTTTTTTTATCAATTTCTCCATATTTATTTTGTACAGGTTTCCTAGGGTTTAGAATTTTCTAGCTAAGGTCTAATCAGGCATGGTTGTCCAGGTATCCTTGGGGAAACTGAGTCGACTTAGTTACTTATTTATTTAGAATTTATTCTTCACTTTGATATACATGCACACTGATTATTTTATATGCATGAACTTGATTATTCTTTAGAAACCACTAGTGGTGGCCTACTAAGCATATCTCACACCCTGGTCGGGTCATCATTACACTGGGGTACCCAAGAAGATCCTCTTTTACATAGGTCCTTGATTATTTTCTTGTTCAGTACATTGTATCGGGAAGTTAGGAGCATGGGATTGAGCTAGTACTCATAATTCTCAGGGACACCACCCTTGGGGGAATTTTATCTATCTTTTATTTATTTTTTTGTATTGTATTGTACTAACTACTACGAGTTTCTTGATTTATTTTGTAACATATCATGGACATGCATGCATGGTTATTTATATATTAGCATTTCACACTTTTATTCGGGGATTATATTTATCTTCTGTTACTTTTCATTTCATTATTACTACTTCTTTTATTATCTATTATTTACCTTATGAAATATCTATGCTACTCTAATTATGTGGGTATTTTCTCCCCACCATAGCATTATTAGACCCTCACTGCTAGTCATAAACCTCTGACATATAGGGAGGCATTCTTGAGGCCATGTGGCGACTGGTCCGGATACCGTTTTTATAGTTAGTTGGGTCGGTAATTTATATATTTCATATGAAGAATTGTATAGAGATCATACATATTTTATACTTAATTATGAATAAATGACATGATTTGTGTTGTAATTACTGCTTTTTATTTTATTTTTAACTTTTTTAAGAGATAAATTTATTTATATTTTTTTTAGACTATACAATGACCCAATTAAAAGATAATTTATATAAATTAACCCTAGTGGTCTTGAAGAATATCATCAACATAATTTTGTATATTGGTTTCAAATACTATAAAGTTAAGTTGTTTATGATGGAACATTAAATCAATTTTATAATGTTGTCTATTATTTATAAAATTTTATTATTTATAGGAAAAACAACATGAAAGTAAAATTGATACTAAATTATTTGTTCTAAAAAATCCTCTATATAAATTAGTAAAATATTATAATTGGTATGTGGTTAATGGATTTCGATTTCATACATACACATATGGTGAATCAAAGAAATTAATGAATAATGGTGTTTTCTTGAAATGGTATCATCATAAATAAAGTGAAATTGACTTTTATGGCATACTAAATGAAATATTTGAGTTATGTTATTCATGAAAAACTTGTGTAATAATGTTTAGTTATTGTTGGTTTGATAATGATCGAGGGTTGTCAGATCATCCATGAAATGGATTCATTGATGTTAAATATGAAAGAATTATTACCAAAAATGAACTATTTATGTTGGAACATCAATAAAATCAAGTTTATTATGAAAATTATTATGTTATTTCAAGATATTTAAATTACTATTGGAGTGTTATAAAAATGAAATCTCAGGACAATCTGTTTCTTGAAAATGAAAATGGTTCTATGGAAGTGAAACATATTGAAATTTTTTAAGAAACATCACCAAATACATATATTACTAGATGAGATATAAATATCGATGATGAAACCCCCTAGTTAAGGTTTGATTATATTGATAATGTTAACAAAGTAATAAGGGATTATGAAACTGAAAGTTACACTAAAATTGATGATGTGGAAGAGGGAGATGAAGACATAGTCCTCAATGAATATGAGGATGAAGATGAAAATGATGAATTAAATTATAGTATTCATTGGTCTTTTTATATTTGATATCTATATTAACAATTATTTATAGGTAACATTATTTTTTTTATATGGATGTAGATGGTATCTATAAGGCCCCAGCCTTAAACATTACTTAATCTTGAGATATGTCAATAATTTGACTTTAATTCACATCGAGGATCTTTTCAGGTTTATAGCTTTAAAGAATTATTTCATAACTTATACATACTAACTTTAATATTACAATTAGACACTTCTACTCACTATCTATTTTTTCATAAAACAAAAATTGTTTAAAAAGAAACATGTTTCGTTTCATGTTTTAAACAGTATGACTTTTCCTTGATCTCATCCTTGAATTTATTCTTCTTTAACTCCTGTGAAAAAAATTTCAAAACTTGGGATGATTATAAAAATATCAGTAAGGGATACACAATGAAGGAAAACTATTAGTCTTGGGATAGCATGAAAACCATGAATACTTTATCATAAAGTAATACTTTTCACCTTTAAGAAGTGATAAATATTCTTTACTAAATATAAGCTCATTGATTACTTTTTTTGAAACCAAAATATTACCATAAATCCATTGAAAGAAACATATATCATATAAAAGGTAACTTTGGATATAAACATACTTAAATGGAATAACCATACGGTCAACTTCCACACATATCACTAAATGGAATAGCCATATGGTCGAATTCCATACCCAATGCATTGGAGGTTATAAATTAACCACCCGTCCTTGATTTATCATGGAACCACCCATAATTTGGTTTATCACTTAACCACCCATCATTGGTTTATCACATAACCACCCATCAAATTTCCAAGTACCATTATATAATCATAACACATAAAATATTGCAAATATCAATATTTCACTAATAACATTTTATTTTCAATCACAAGAACTCATTTCAAGATATTGAAATACTAAATCCATTTCAAAAACCATTTTCAATACAAAAACACCCAAAAATGGAATAAGTTATTTCATTTCCTATTTAAAAAAACATTAAGTCTTATAGAGGAATCCAAATATCAAATAACGATTACGGCGACAGAGAGGTCGTTGTCGCCGCATGCATTAAAAACATTCCTTTTGTTATTTAGTAAAATGATTTGTAGAAAAAAATATTACCTTTGAATGAAATTAAAATTCAAAGTGATTTATTATACACCATATAAAATAATGTTGTGTATAAACCAAAATATGCCTCAATGAATGGAGATTGAGATGAAGTCCCTTACCTTGAGTCTGACTCATCATGTAACTTCCTTGTTCTTCCGGAATAATAGACTTAAGTTAATTTATACTTATGTCAAAGATTTTTTCAATTTTATTATTTCTTTTATATAAATTATTACCACATTGTAAAAATTACATAATTAGTTAAGTTAATATCGGTCCTTTTGTCAATATTCGGTACTTGAGTCGAAAATGAACATGTTTTGATTTAAATTGTACATGTAGTCAAAAGTAAAAAATATTCGGAATGATATTCATGATTTAAATATAATATATATATATATATATTATATGTATTTATAATATTCCATAACATCTGGACATAAGAAATTAAATGCACCATTCATGGAGACGGTAGGTCGTACGTACGCATGAACGCTACTTTCATTTATTTTCCATATTAAAGGAATGAAAAATAAATGATATATAGGTATATTATAATTAAAGTATAATATATATGTTATATATGTTACATAATTTCATTAATTATATCCTTTATACATTCCATGTATGGTATGAACGAGTCATATCACTTTGAGGGGGCGGTAGTCCACACTTCGTCAAATGAAATTATCGTATTTATACATCATGGAAAGCATAAAGTTATGTTGTAAATAAAAATTACATAATAATAGGGAAAATATAAATATAATATATAATTATAGTGCCATCATAATGTCCACCATGAGAGTTGCTAGGGGAAAATTGAACAATCATCATTTCGTGAGGTAGTAGTTCATCATACATAGAAACAGTATGTTCGTATCCATTAGATGGAGGTGTGCATAAGTGTAGTTAAAATAATTCTTATAAAAACATCATAGTATATTTAGGATACTATTTTTGTTATGTAATCAAATAATAAGAAGATCATAGGGAGTGGAGAAGGAAAATAAAGGAAAGAAACTTGAGAGAAGACGTTACCTCTAAATCGGGTAACTTCTTTTGATTTGAGTCAAAAGGATTTCTTGAATTTCCTTATGCCCAAGGTAAGACTTCTAGAAGAAACTGAGAGATTTTGGGAGCATATTTGAGTAGATTTTGTATTGTACAAGGTCCTTTAGAGGTGTGAGTAAGTGGGTAGAGGTGGTGATCTATTATAAGAGGGAGGAGGGAACCTTTAGGAAGGTCTTGAAATATTATTTTATTATAAATTCAATTTAGATTAAAAATGGTCCAAAACTAATTTAATTCAAAGATAAGATGATTTTGGTTCGAATAACCATAATAAAATAATTTTTAGACAAGTTTTGAATATTTTTTTATCCTTATCGTTTTTATTTAACCCTTATTTTACCCTTTTTAATCTTACAGTGATATCATGTTATTTACACATTGTGGGTTAATGTAATTACCGTATCATGAAAAAAGACCAACAAAAAAGTCATTTATGACATATTTATACTTTTATTATCAATTTTTTCGAATCTTATGTTTTTAAAATTTTAATAACATTTAATAAACTATTTTATGTTTTAAGTTATGAATTATGTCAATTTTGGACAGTATTCATACTTGACTTTTTTAAAAATTTATAACAACCTGGTTCCTTAAAATAAAAGGAATTAAATAAAATATAATATGTAAATATCATCCAGAAAATTATTGGATGGCATAAAAATAATCAAATTAAATTTATTTTAATATTTATAATATCATTTATTTGAATCCTTTATTAATGAATCAATCACTACATCATCATTGTGTCATAATTAAATTTATTTATTTAATGTCTAAAAATTATAAATAATATATCATGATGTATGAAATATTTTTATATTTCTAATGACTATTTATAGTAAAATATATCAGTTATATAACCCTATATTAAAATTATTTTAGTAAATGATACATGTTTATGTTCTATTTCTCTTTACTTTAAATTAATTCTTTTAAAATTTCATTTTCACACCCAAGTGGCTCCATGGGGTCCCAAAATCGACCCAAGTATTCCCATGGTGGTAAATATCTCCTCCAATAGGATTAGGACACATGTTATGATAGTTTAATATTTTTATAATGTTATTTTTTTACCCTTATTTACTAGATTTTCCCTTCAACCATGGTAAATAAAATAATTACTAAAATTACTATTCATAATGTCCAAAAATAAAAGGTACCTATTCACATAATTTGGACCTTATTATTGCAAATATGGAATAAATTTTTCCAAATTCAAAGAACATAATTTTCAAAAATTAATTTAAAATTAAATCTCGTTGTCAAAACCAAAAAGCGGGTTTTTTAAGAAGTAAAATCTATCAAAAGATTCACATGTGTTTGCATCCAATTTAAAAGTGAAATTACTTAAAATGAACACAATTGGAATAAATTATAAAAACTTAATCCAATTACACTTTATAACCAATTAAAATGAAAATCTAACTATATAAATAAATTAGATGAAAATGCAGTTTTGAATTAAAATGCAGTATTTTTTCACTATTCATTAAAAAATAAAATTTATTATAAAATTACCAAAAATTTAACCAAAGTAAATTTTGATGTCCAATTATTTAAAATATTTTTATTTTGTCAAATAGAACATATAAAAGTGACAAAAACTAGATTTAAAAAGTGTTCTTCATCAAAAGATGGTAAAACTGTATTTCTAGAAAAATACTTCTTTTATCTGAAAAAATGAATTTGTTCTTATATCATATCTAGAAAAAATATAAGATGAATTTAAAACATTAAATTTAATATATAACAAATATTTTTCATTAAATAAAAATTTATAAATAGTGATATGATTTTATAAACATAATTATTCTCTTTTAAATAGGTTTTCATAAAAACACATCCTTTATATTCAATTGGTTTTTATTTCTATTTCTAATAAATTTGGTAACCAATGAATCATTATTTAAAATTTTTTAAACCATATTTCAAAATTTAGTTGATAATATTAATTATCTTCATTCCAACGGCTCGGCATTAACTACCATTTAAAATAATAATATTATTGTATTATTTTTCGGTATAATTCAATGTTGTGTGCAACGCAAGATTTTAGAGAAACCCATTGTTGTGTGTCGAGTATTCTATCAAAAAAATCATACCCTTTAATGTAAAATTAATATCTTATTCACAAATATTAATATAAGTGAAAATTTATTGTTCTATAAATACCTGGGTCATTACAGTCTCGATGATCTGTTTTGTTCCCTCGTTGATATCATACTTCCCGATGATGATCATGATGCCCCATATGATTATTCCACAACACCATATATTAGAATGGGTCACATCCTTTCTAGAATGAGGATTTCATACCCTATTTCCAAAATACACTGATCTCTTTATTTTAATCAATTTTTGTAAAGGTTTGTTCAATTTTTTAAGTTATTTATTTTATATTAAGTTTTTGTATTAAATTTTGTAATAATATTTCAATTATTCATTTTTATTTTCATAGTTTTTTAATTTATTTATTGGTTGGGTTGGTTCTATTCTATGAAATTATTTTTTTCACCATGGGTGTTATGGGATTAGGTTCTCATTGATGTTCAACATCAAATATTCGACCAATAGATTTTATGTTAATAAATAATATATTTTATTTTAAATTTATTTAATTTGTAATATTTTGTTTTTAATTGTCTTATAGAATTTATGGTCTTCGATCAATGATAGAATGGGGGATCTTATCTAGGAGACGTAGGATATTTGTATATTTTAATGTTCTCATCAGTTTTTACACAACCTAAGAAAGAGAGTCGTGGATAGATCTTTTGTTACTATTCTCGTCTAGTCTTGTTTCTCTCATTGACCTAGCTATATCTCAACCCAGGTATGGGATGGATTATGCTTCTATTAGATAGGATATACTATTAAAATGAGGTCATAATCTAGATGATAGAAATAGGGGAAGCGGGAGGTCACACATAGGGCTGGGATTCATGCATTTGGTATACATCAACAACATATAGTAAGTAATATTATTTATTAATGTATATATAATTTAAATGAAAAATGATTTTTATATTATACAGATTGTTTTAAACCCCTCTATTAGGGCATTCGAAGTTTACTAAAATATTTACATTGATCCTAGTACATGATAGCATGTCATCAACAGAAAACACTAGATTATGGTTAGTATTTTTTTATTTTAAATTTTACTTAAATTAATTTTTTTATTATTTTAATTTCTAATTATATTTAAAAAGAAACTTATGAGAAGGTTACTTCTCAATCACTAGAGATTAAATCCCTGATCAAAGGATATACCATGTTCAAGTTATATTTTAATGAGTCATCTTGGAAACAGGAGGTCATGAATGGTGTCAAGAAAGATCGAGTGACTAGTATTGGTTCATGATTGAAACCTACTATTTATTATATTACATCTGTGATGTCACCTGTCAGGTTTAAGGGAGCTCATGAAAAGTAAATATCATTTGATACATAGTATAAATAGAGGTTCTGAGCTCATGATGATATTATACAGAGCATGTATAGAGAGCGGGAGTTGGAGCATGAGTAATAGTGTCAGATAGATGACCAGATGTTGGAGTACATGTGATGGCATGCACATAGTGTGAGTATGGATTTCCCTCTACCTGACCCTTAAGGTGATCCTCCTCCCCCTGATACCAGTGTATCATCATTTCATATAATTATTTTTATGTATTTTGGTTTTATAAAAGTATTATGTGTGAAATGGTATAATTATTTTATGCATTTTTTAATATTTAAATTATTTTATATTTTTTAAACTTTTAAATATTTTTTATTATTTTTTATTTCATTTTAATATTTACTTATTTGAAATGAATTAAAAACCCATATAAATTAATTTTTAAACATTTTTATGAACTTATTTATAATGACAATAACATGTCATCAGGAATAATTTTTTTTGCGATGGACTATCATTAATAATATTACTTTTAATGTTATTTTCCATGATGAATTTTTTTGCGATGAACTCATATCGCAAATCACTTTTAGTAAATGGACTTTTTCATTGAAATCTATTTTCAAAATTCCAAAAATCTAGTTGTTTTTCTTCCAATCTCACCTTATTTGAGAGTGTTGGGTCCTCATATCATTGATGGGTATAGATATTTATTTGTTGATTTGTGGTTCTAGTATTATCCTTTGATCATTCTATCCTTAAACTCTCCTTGTGGATCCCTTGTGTGTGTTGATGATCATGAATTGAGGTAGGTGGTTCCATAAGGAAATCTCTATCAATTAAAAATTGTTGTTATTTTTTAATTTAAATTGGTTTTCCAATTGATTTATAAATCTTGAATTTAGTCTCTTGAGATATGATTTGAAATGGCATGGTGTGTGTGTTTATTATTAATTACTTTGAAAATGGATTTTGAAACAAATTGTATATTTATGAAAAAATTATCCTGATTTGAAATAAATGGATTGAGGAATAAATTTGATGAGATGAAATGAATGAAATGTGTTATGATTTGAAATGAGATTATTTGACATGAAAGCCCTGAATTTTTATGAAAACCATTGATTCTTGTATTTTGAAATGAAAGGAATTTTTTTTTAACTTGAACTTGGGGCTGATTGAATTGATTATTTTAAATGATTGAGATTTATTGAATTGAATTATAGCCCCATAAATGTTTGATTTACCTTGAAGAACATGGGATCCTGGGTAGTTAGGGGGGAGAACACACAAATTTATGATGAAATTATAATTAAACTATCATGAGGGCAGTGAGTTTATTATTTGGTATTCTCTTTTATTCCCCCTAGGTTTGGGATCTAGGGAGTGTGTGTACACTTGGAGCCATATTTCACTAAGATGTTTGATAATCCCTATAATAATCTAACCCCAAGTCTCTTAACCAGGGTGATATGATTGAAAATGATTATACATGTTGATGATTTATTGAAATGATTTACTCATGTCTATTTGATAGAAATACTTATTCATTCCTATTTTGATAAAGATGTTGATATCTTTCAAATTTTATGAAAATTCACTTTGAAACCTATTTTACAATGACCATTGAAATGTTTTGAAAATAAATTTTTGATATGAATTGTATAAACCTTTCCATTCCATGTTTTTATTTAAAATTGAGAAAAATTGTTTTATTGATTATAGATTGCTTATGAAATACTTGGTGAGATCCTACTGGGATTTGTTTCTCATATCATACCTTTTTCTTTAGGCATTTGTTTATTTTATTATATAAGATCCAGATAAAGGGAAAGAACCACTTGTAGGTGGTGGATGTTCTTGATAGAGAACCTTGAAGTTTGTGGTGACAGGTGGAGTGTGTGATCCACTTGTTTTATAGATATTCTAAGTTATTGTCTTGATGGATTATGAAATGAATTTTATGACATTACATTTTGAAACTTGTATCTTTCTAATTTTGGTTTTCCTCCTCTCATGTGGAGGTTTTAGTATACCAATTTTTTATTGATTTATATCGGCTGCATTAATTTGTTGACTATCTAATTGGGAGAAATCATTCCCTCGTGATTTTATTAACTCCTTTTCACTATTCACCACCCCATGGGAATTAGGAATGCTCTTGATTCTATGTCAAGATTGATTTAGGTGTTTTTTAGGTGGTTTATTCGGGTCAGTTATGAAAAATTGGTATCAAAGGCCGTTTTGCCTCTTCTTTTATGTCAGTATGTAGTTTGGGATGTCTTGTTAGATAGGAGATAGAATTATCAGGACATAAGGGGTAATTTATGAGTAATTTATTATCTATATCTCATTGAAATGAGCCTTAAGTTTCCATGGGATTTTGGGAAAAATGTCCTTTTTTAATTGCTTGATCTAGTTCTAGACCTTTTTTAAATCTTTTATTTAAGATTTTTGTTTCTTAGTTTAATTATTATCGATAGAGTTGATTATCTCATGTGTTTGAATAATATATTCTCATTATATTTTGTTGTGTAGTACCATACCCCCAATAAGACATTTGAAAAGACATCAAGAGGGATATGCTGATGAACCACAACAAGTGAACCCTCCAATTGACCAGAACCATATAAAAGTTTTTGTGTGTACGGTTCAAACATTGGATTTGGTAGATACACCTATTCTCATTTAGGCAATATAGGTTGTTACCTAGAGGTATTATAGAAGAGATCATGCCATGGATTTCCTTAATCTGAAACCACTATCATTATAGGGTACTAATGATCCTCAGGAGGCAGAGGATTGTTTGAATAAATTCAAGATACTCTTTGAATTTTTAGATATTTCAAATTAAATTAAGGTGAAATGTGTCACCTTCAAACATGAAGGTCCTAGAAGAATGTAATGGGATTTGATAGTTCATATGGGTAATAATTTGGGCTTAGCATGGAAAGACTTCAAGTTTATTTTTATAGAATAATTCTGTCTAGAATGGATAGTGTTGGCTAAGTCTATAGAGTTCCTTAAACTCAAGGAAGGTGATTAAATTTTGAATTAGTATTCCAACCGCTTTGTTAAGTTTTTTTCATTTCTCACCTGTGGTGGTATCTAATAAGAAACTAAAATATTAGAGGTTTGATATGGGTATTTGACCAAATATATTATCTCATTCTTTCTAGCTGAAGCATGGATCATATACAGATGTTATAGGCAGAGGATTGATGATCGAGCTTGACTTTTCTAGTAGTTTAGGTTTGATGGGAGTTACTCCTACTCCCAATGGTAGTTTGGGTGGTCCCTTTAAAGGGAAGAGGGATTAGGATGAGTTGTGTAGTGGAAATCATGGTAGTGGATTTCGGTAACAAACATCTTCTAAATATTCTATTGTATATGGTAAAGTACCACTTACTTGTTTCCAATGTGGAGAATTTGGGCAATCTAAGTGTTATTATATAGATACACCAATGATATGTATCTCTTATATATGCTCAGGTCACTTATATAGATTTTTCCATGTCTTTATCACTCCACATAGTGGTATGGTATTAATAGTATCAAGAGGATCTGTAGTGTAGTCGGACGATTCAATAAAAAAGGGGTTCCATCCACATACATCAAGATCAAAGATCATGTACGTAGTATACGAGTCTCATAGGGATTCTAATACGGGTATTGTGATAGTGATATATACCATTAATATTTATTTTACTTTAGTCTCTTTATTTGATATTGGTGCTTCTCATTCTTTCATTTCCACTTATATTTTGGAACTGCTAAATATTCCTATGGAGATCATTCCATATGTCATGGAGATTTCTATGCCTCTCAAGATGAAGATAGGTCAGGGTTTAATATTACTTTATTATACTTTCTCTTCAATGTAAATTGAGCTTTCTTGGGACCTTTTGGTTCTGTATAAAAAACATATAAATGTAATTCTCATGATGTATTGATTAATCTCCTATAAATCTCATATAGATAGTTATCTTTGGTGGGTCTCCTTTACTACCCCATATGGGGTGTGTCATGTATTTCAGGGAGATAGGGACATGAGGTTTATTCGAGTTGAACCTTATATTATAAAGTTGTGTAGGATGATATCCATGTTCTATTTTTATCTGAAGTAGTATTCTTCATGTAGTGAACCTCCTCTAGTATTAGATGAGTTTCCTGATGTATTTATAATAAACATCTTTGGTTTGGCACTGGTGAGTGAGGTGGAATTTTCAATTAACTTGGTACCATGTACCTAGCCTATATTTCTTCCTTCCTACCATATGGCACTATTAAAAATAAAGGAGTTAAATAATAATTTGGAAGAATTTATGACCAAGGGATTCATTCACCCTAGTGTATCACCTTAGGAAATTCTAGTGATTTTTATTAAGAAAGATGGTGGTTCCCTTCACCTTTGTGTTGATTATCGAAAAATAAATTGGGTCATGGTTAAGAACAAGTATATGTTTCCCCAAATCAATGATTTGTTTGACCAACTGAAAGGGTTGAATTGGTTCTCGAAGATTTATATTTAGTTTGGTTATCACCAGCTTAGGATCATGGAGTATGATATCCCTAAGACAACCTTCAGGAGATGGTATGGCTATTATGAGTACCTTATTATACCTTTTGGTTTAACCAATTCTCCTTCTATGTTTATAGAATTAATGAATAGTATTTTCCATGAGTACCTTGATTCTTTTATAGTGTTATTTTTGGATGATATATTGGTTTACTTTAAGTCTAAGGGGGATCACATACATCATTTGTGAACAATTCTTGATATCTTGATAAATCACCAACATTATATCAAGATTTATAAATGTAGTTTCTAGATTCTAGAGGTAAAGTTCTTGGGACACATGGTTTTCATCCATGGTATTTCATTTTATTCTAAGAAGATGAAAGATATTATGACCAAGGATTAACCATAGAATGTATTTTATATTCGAAGCTTCTTAGGATTTCTAGGGTATTATTGTCTATTTGTAAAATATTTCTCAAATTTGGATTCTTCAATGACTATTATTACTTGGAAGTGGATAAAGTTTGTTTGGGATTCAAAATTTAAATCTTCATTTGATGAGTTAAAGTGTATTTTGACTTCAGTGTCGGTTTTGACTCTTCCAAAATCTAGGAAAGAATATGTGATCTTCTGTGATACATCAAGTTTAGGTTTAGGATACATTCTTATACAATGTGATCATGTTATATAATATGGTTCTTTTCAACTTTGGCCTCATGGGAAGAATTATCTCATGCATGATCTTGAACTCACCATTATGATACATGATTTTAAGAGTTAGAGGAATTATATTTTCAGTGAAATATTCACCGTATACTCCAATCATAAAATATTGAGTTACATATTCTCTTAAAAAGATCTCAATCTTCAACAGAGGTGGTGGGTGGAGTACCTGTATTATTTTGATTTAGACATTTCCTACACTCCTGGTAAGGTAAATTTCATTGTTTCCTTGAGAAGGAAACTTCCATCCCATATCGTGAAATAATCTTTTGAAGAATGGAATTTGATGGATCACTTTTCTCGTATGCATTTGTGAGTCTCGGAGGATATGACTGAGGTTTCTTTTTTGAGTGTTCATTTGACATACTCACATCTTGAGATGATTATATATGAATAGCAACTTGATAATGAGTTTAGAGTCATTATATATTCTTTATATGGTGGGGAGACCATCGATGAATGGTCTCTATCTTATGAGGGTATATTGTGCTTCTGGAGTCGGTATGTTATTCTTTTTCCCATGAGGAGGTCCGTGATGGGGGATTTTCATAATTCTCAGTGTGTGGTACACCCTGGCACCAAAAATATGATCTATGACATGAGGTAGTGATTCTGGTGGCTATGTATCTAATGGGACATTGCTGATTTTATTTCACATTGTTATACCTTTCAGAAAGTCAAGGTTGAGCACCAAAAACCTTTAGGTTTTCTTTAGCCTCTTCTAGTGCCGACTTGGAAGTGAGACAAGATATCTATGGATTTTATGGTTGGTTTATCATGTAAACCTTGAGGTAAGAACACAATTTGGGTGGTGATTCACTGATTAACCAAATAAGATCATTTTATTCCTATTTATGTTATGAAAAGAGTTTAGGACTTGGGATATATATATATTCAAGAGATCGCCGGATTACATGGAGTCTTATATACTATCATTTTCAATATGGATCCATGGTTCACTTCTTGTTTTTGGATATTCATCCAAGATTTGATGGGATACTAGGTAAAATTGATCACGGAATACCATCTATGGATGAATGGTCAGAAAGAATTAGCTATATAGATTTTTGAGTACATGATCTGATCTAGTGTCCTTGACTTCGGAGGAGCCTGGAATGCCCTCTTGGGACTGATTGGGATTTCCTGTAACAAAGTTTAACATCCATACATTAATATGGAACCCTTTGAGGCCTTGTATGGTTGTCCTTGTAAATATACTTTTTTTTGGTTGAAGATTCATGAAGATTCTCTGGTTGGACCTAGTTTGGTCCAAGATATGACAACAAAGATTCAATTGATCCATCATAGAATAGTAATGTCACAAATACATTATTAATATTATGATGATCTTCATTGATTCCCTTTTGTAATGACCCAAAGTTTTATCAATGGAAATTACCTTCTTATAATTATGTCACATAAAATCACATTAGGAAACACAATTCCACATCATGCTTAAATGAAAACTACTAAATATTGTGTGACCTTTATAGCATAGTCATTAAACATAATTTTTCCACTTTTGTGTTTTGAATTTCCAAAATATAACATAAACAGTTTCCATCAGTAATATATTTGGAGTCTCATAGGACAAACTTAATTTTTGGTGAATGGTAACTTACCCATATAAATAGTAATGTTACCCTTATGAATAGTAATATGAAACTTATGAATAGTAAATTGTCCAAGTGAATATTAATCATACCAATTATAGTGTAAATAAAATTTATCCATCTTATAAGTGATAATATGATATAATTATATCATACTATAAGTAAATAAATATTTTAAAATTATTAATTAAGTATTTGGTATTTTTATAATTAATAAATGTTTTATAAATAATTTAAAAGAAAATTTATTTTCACAAAATGTACTCATAAATTAATATTTTGATGCCTTATGATTTTAAGATAATTTTTTGAGACCTTAAGTAATTTTTCAAAGTGTTATAAAATCGGTTATAATTTTAAAATTTGTATTCTCCAAATAAATGATGATTTAAATTAAAAATTAAATTACTCATATTTAAAAAATTATTTTCATAAAATGGATTTCATTTTAAAATTATACACATTAATAAATGTTTAAGGTGTATTTTTGGGATTTTTCTGAAATACTTGAATTTTTTGTGAATAGTAAAATATGATAATTTACGATAAATGCTAAAAACCTGAATTTCTAAGTCATGCTTGAGTCATGGATGATGTAAGTGATCATTGGTTCTAAATCACATGAACTAATTAATATATTTATTCATAATAATCCTCACTATTTCTTTTCTTGAGCAAAATAATAAAGTAATGATTAAAATAATAAGAAAACACCCCTTTCCTCCACTATAAATATCACTCCTCACACCTCTAAAGAATTTATAATTGAAAATATTCTACCAAATAATATTCCCTATTCCATCCCCCACATCTAGTATATATTGGAATCATCAAAAGACCAAGACTAGGTGCTTTGAGGAGGATCTCAAGAGAAGAATTCAAGAGGTAAATCCTCTCTCTTTTCTTTTAATTTCCTTTCAATTTCAATTTATTTTATTATTTTATCCTCACCTCCCTTAATAAAAATGGAATTATAACTCAATTAACTTACATATAATGTAATTATATCATTTTAATGGAATATACATTGTTAAACTCCTCCCTCTCTCTCTTTTATCTTAATAATGAAATCGTCGTCCGTGAAGTGTCAATTTACCGACTTCGTGGGCAATGAACTTTCATTTTACATAAATGAATTCGAGGATATTAATAAAAACATTAAATGGTTTAAAATATATTTTAAATTTTATTTTTTAACCCCTTTTACTTTATAGAACTAACTTATACACATAATACTAAATGATAAAATAAAACAAGTCTGTTGTGAAAAAACTGCCAAAATTAACCTAAAACGATCCTCATTAACTTTTATCTAATGAATCATCCTCATGGTATATAAACAAATCCTTAATAATATAATTTAAAAAAAAATTAATATCATTAAAACATATAATAATAATTCAGTATGTTTATCCACATCTTACATGAACTTCCATTCATGTATACGAGTGAACTGATCTTGAAAACTAAGAAAATGAACACTCTCGAACAATGAATTTAAACTCTATAACTCATCCAAAGTCCTATAAAAGAACATAGTAAAACCATAATGAATCATATACATGTATAAAAGGTTATATAATTTTTAATTAATGAATATAATTTGATTATATAGGATATTAATATGTAGGAAGCTTTCAGAAAAAAGGTAAGGGGATTTCTCGAACCCAACTCTCTTTCTTTGGGTTTTCCCTCTTTCACCCCATTTTCAGTATGGTTATTCCTTAAAATAATTTCTTTATAATTATATTATATTTTATATGATATAAATGTTTTCTAATATAGATTATTACAAACATAGTTTTTTCCAAAAGAACTCTTCTTTCAAAACACACATTTTACTTCTAACTCAAGGTTGATGATTCTTATATCAAGTATGTTATTCCCCCTTTCATTTAGGAACCCAAAGTTTATGATTATATTCTTATGATATGAAACTCATTTTTTTCCATGGGTTATTTATTTACATGATTTATATATGTTCTATGTTTCATGTATGACAATGTAAATGTTATGATGTGACGGGTGCACCCGGAATTATATAGCGCTATGTAAATGTTATGATGTGATGGGTGTTCCTAGAATTATATAGTGCTCCAATGCATTGGGAAATTTAAAGAAACTTGTGATTAAAGTGAAATATGTGTGAAAATTATTCTATCTTTGTTCACAAATACGTTTGGTAGTTGACCACTAAGACATGATGTTTCATTTTTATGCATTGACATGTTCCAAGTCTTCTCTTACTATTTCCTCTCATGATTATGATCTTATGCCTATGTTATGAGGATAATGATTATTCTCACCCCATGTTACATTGTTTAATTTTCTTATCTATCCTATTAATGGGATTTTATCTCACCCCATTTTGATTTATATCCTTAGGTGACTACCTGTACTAAGGAGAATTCAAGGGCCAATAAGAAGCTAGAGAAGAAGGAATAAAATAAATGTTTATGTTTTATTTTGTAAAAGTTATGTATGTTCCTAGTTTTCCCAAGACACTAAACCTTTGGATCCTTGATTTGTAGTGAATTTATGTTTTTTATCTTTAAAATTATGTATTGGTAATGTAATAAAAATCAGGGTCACTATAGTTGGTATCAGAGGATGGTTTAGTTAATTTTGGAATTATGATTAGAGAACCTTAGTGAAAACCTTTAGTATGAGACTAAGTATAAGTAAGTACCCAAGATGAATTTATAAACACATGGATCCCATAATATGTTCCTTTATACTTAATTTCACAAAGTAATAAATTATATATTCATGACTTTTTGACTTATGTTTTGTTCTAGCCTTTTCTATTTTAGAAAATGGTGGGAACCAGTCAAAACCATGCCAAAAACCCCTGTGAGGGATAGTGCAGTGATTTCCCGAATGACGTCCCCAATTCTTTGGGAGGTGGAGTTCAAATTTTCATAGTGATTCTTACCTAGCTATCTCAGGTTATGAATAATAACCTTAATAATGTAGAACATATGCCTTCACCAAAGAGGGAGTAACTAGCTGTCGATTTTTTTATGCAGCAACGACCACTAACGTTTAGTGGATCTTTTGATCCACTAGTTGAGGAATAATGGTTCAACTTGATGTAGAAGATATTTTATATGATTCACTATTTTGATATGTAAAAGGTGAATCTTACTATTTATCATCTAGATGTAGAGGACGATAAATAGTGGGATTTGATTAAGAACACCAAGCCGAGGGACAAAATTGAAGAGATGGAGTGGGAAGAATTTAAAATAATGTTTCTTAATAATTATTTCCCTCAAACTCATTGAACTAAGATGAAGAGATAATTTATATATATGAAGAAAATGTAAGGATAATCTATCATGGACTATGATTAAAATTTCACAAGGCTTTCAAGGTACGCTTTGGGTTTTGTTCTCAACAATGATAGAAAAATTGATAGATTCTTTAGTGGTTTAAAACCACACCTTTGAAAGGCTCTTGAAATTCAAGACTATGGGAGTTATGAAGAAGTTGTTTGATTTTCTCTTAAAGTGGAGATGGATTTTAGAAAATGAACCCAAGGCTATGGTGATAATAAACTAAATATGGAGTTTCAAGATAAAGGACCTAATGACAAAGGTGGAAAGAAAAATCATCCACCCACATGTCAAAAATGTGGGAAGAAGCATCACAGAAACTACCTTAAAGGGATGGGGAAATGCTTCAAATGTGGGAGATAAGGTCACTAAGCTCATGAATTTTGAAAAGATGTGAAAAGTCTGAACAATGTGGTGGAAAAAAGGAGAGCTCCACCCATAGTCCAATGCTACAACTATAGGGAGAAAGAGAATTATGAAAGCTAGTGCACTAAACCTCAAGTTCTCGAGGGTAATTAGTGTCATTAGCCATAAAAGACAAAGGGGAAAGGGAAGGATTATTCCATCACTACTGTATAAGTGGAGTAAGAAAATGATGTTGTACAAGGTACACTTATTATTCACTCAAGAATGGAAAAAGTCTTATTTGATTCTGGTTCTACACATTCCTATATATCTTGAAATTTTGATATAAACGTTGAATCAAATCCCAAAAACCTTGAAGTAGAGATATCCATAAAAACATCTAGTGGTGCAATCATTGAAACCCAAGTGTTGGACTCTTCACCTATTGGCGTATGTGGGAATATTATTTATGTAAGGACCTGACCCCGGTTGCCTAGATTTGATACCTTATTTGATTACGTTGGCATACATTCAAGGAATACGCATCTCAAAAGACCGAGTAGTTTAGTATTATTGGAAACAAGTTACATACATAAGTTTATCATTACAACATGAAGGGAAACAAAAACACTATTTTATTCCACTAGTAACATTATGTCTCCTAGATTATGCTTGCAAGTCATTCATAAATTACTTCTTCATATCCTGAGAAAATGAAACATAAGAAAGGGGTGAGCTCAAATGCTCAGTAAGAGTAATCAATACATCGGAAGATAATATAAACATTAGACATGGTGAATAAATGAAAACACATTCCTTTAATAATAAATATGAACACATTATAGCAGGAAAATGAACTGAGTAAATAATGTCATAATAAAACATAATCATGGGTATTCTACTAGTTGAATAACCACATGAAATTTCAACTACTAGCTTCATAATGAGGTAAGTGCATATGTAGGACATTCCGAATCATTTTTTCATGGCCTCGGCCAATACATCTAGTGATTAAGGCCTCAGCCAAAATCCATATCACATTAGGAAAGGCCTCATCCAATTCCACGCCTATGTGTCTCATGAGACCTACCGATGCATAGAGGGTCTATAGCAGGCCCCACCCATCACATAATAAGTCCAATGCATTCCTCATATGAGCGGGGATAAACATAAACAATAAATATATTCATATTGAAACTATCATATAAAATGTAACTATCTTTCCCCAGTCATCAAACATAAAACACTAACCATTCGGAATAAAATGGTGAATAGTTTTAGGATAGATCATCCACAATAGATTTATCCATAACCATTAAATCAAATATGGTAGATGACTTCATAAATTATGAAACCCAATAATACCATGTAATCAACAAGATTTTTGAATTAGATGAAAAACACTCTTATAAAATCATTAAGCAATTCTTGAGATAAATACTCTTTTATTTTGAAAAGAAGAGTTATTTTGGAAAAATATTTGTATAAAACCAGAAGTGAGGTAGGATAGTATTTTTATAGTAAAATTAGTGATTTTATATATATAAATTTTTCCAAAAACATATCACAGAGTTCCCTTGAAAATAGGAAATAATTTGAGAAATTCCCTTGGATCGGGCTTGTATTTTGGAAATAGCTTTGAAAGTTCCTTTAAAAATGTGTAACTATCCATAAAATAAGGAAGTTTTATTTTTTTTACACATATATATTATACTCACACAGAATATATGATGATTAAATAACAATACATAATAATTTCATTGAGGTAATTAGACAATGAAAGTATCCCGAATGAAAATGGAAGTTCGGGTGGAAAAACCCTTACTTAAACTCCAAACGTGTTTCGCTCTTGTACTTAAGCTCCTGGAATATGAAATTATACTTTTTAATAACTTATTTCAGAACCTATTAGACATTTATTTAGTTTACCATAATTCTAGTTAGTTCATTTATGTCCTTATTGACAAGTTATTGTATTGAATTTCATCGTTCTGGAGTGTTCGTTTCCTTTATTTTCATATTCAGTTCACTTGTTTTTATGTAATGAAGTTCATGTGGAATGGTTATAAATATCAAGTATTTGAATTATATATTATTAATGAACATAAATAATTGATAATGTTCATTTCTATCATTTGGTTACATGGAATGAGGATGAATCATTAGATGACCACCAATTCGATTATTCGGCGGTATTTGGAATATTATGAACTAGTTTTGTCATATAACTTAATTATATGTACATATTCTTGTTAATTAATATTAATTAGGTTATAAAACATATATTATAGTCTGTTTAAACCATGAATATGATTTCATGACCATTAATGAAGACAAAATTGAAGAACGAAACTTCGTCGTCCACGAAGGTTATAAATCGGAACCTCATGGACGTCGATTTCGTTTATAAAATAAAAGGGAGGGAGTAAGAATATTTATGATGGTTATTCCATTAACATGATATAAATTCACTATATAGATGTTACTGGATTTATCATGATCATTTGGATAGAGGAGGAAAGTAGAGGATAGCAAAAGAAGATAAATTGAAATGAAACCAAATGAAAAAGAAGGGTGCTTTACCTCTTGAAATAACCTCCTTGAGAAACTCCTTAACGGAATGTGTTTTGGTATTTTTGGAAGACTAGAAGCATATTGGACATGGAGAGAGCCTAGGTAAGGGTAATTGGGCAGAACTTTGAGGAGCTTCAAGGCTTAGAGGAGTGAAGAGAAGAGGTAGTGGTGGGGGTTTATAGTGGAGGAGAGGGGTAAATTTTGAATTTTTAAATCATTATTTTATTATTTCTCTCAAGACAACCAATAGTATTGTTTCATGTGACCCCTAATAGTAATAATGGCATGTGATTTCTAACCAAGTGGGATTACATCATCCTTGCATCACCTATGATGCAGTAAATCAAGTATTTAGCATTTATCGTATTTTATCATATTTTACTATTCATAAAAAAATTCTAGAATTTTAGAAAAATACCAAAAATTCACCCCTACCATTTTTTGATGTGTAGAATTCAAAAGTGAATACCATTTTTGAAAAATAATTTTCTAAATATTATTAATTTAACTTTTAAATAAAATCATACTTAATTCAAAAATTAACAGTTCTAATTCTACAACTACTTCTTTATCACAATGAAAAACTAACCAAGATGTTATTATCTTTTAGCCTTAAGAAAATAAAATAATAATAAAATTTACTATTCATTAGGGTCATATTACTATTCATATTACTATTCATAAGGGTATGTTACTATTTACTAAAAAATAAAGTTTGTTCTATCAGACTCCAAATGACTTACTGAACACAACTCTAGATGACCATTTTTCAAAATTCAAAACATAGAAGAGGTAAAGTTGTTTTTTAATGGATATATTATAAAATTTTATTCTATATTTATTTTCAAAACCTTGGGGTGTTACATTCTCCCCTCCTTACATAAATTTCGTCCTCGAAATTCATAGAATATTACCTAAAAATATTCGGGTATGTCTTTAACATAAGCTCTTCAGGCTCCCATGTTGTTTCCTCCATATTATGGTTCCTCCTCAGAACCTTCACCAGACGAGTCATCTGATTTCTCAATACTTGTTCTCTAGTATCAAGAATCTTGATAGGATCCTCACAATAAGATATATCGGGCTCAAGTTCCACTTCATCATAATTGAGTACATGTGTTGGGTCTGGCATGTACTTTCTTAACATTGACACATGGAACACATTGTGAACCTTGGAGAGACTTGGTGGCATTGCCAAACGGTAAGCTATGGCACAAATTCGGTCCAAAATTTCAAAATGTCCGATGTACCTGGGACTTAACTTTCCCTTCTTACCGAATCATATAATACCCCTCCATGGAGATACCTTTAAAAAACGTGATCACCTTCTTGAAACTCCAAATCCTTCCTTCGATTATCTGCATAGCTATTTTTCCTACTTTGAGCTATTTTGATATGGTTCTGGATAATCTTCACCTTTTCCATTGTTTTTTCAACAAGTTATAGGCCCATGATCTTTCTTTCACCAACATCATCCCAACAAGTTGGTGTACAACATCACCTCCCATATAATGCTTCATAGGGTGCCATATGTATACTTGAATGGGAGCTATTGTTGTAGGAAAATTCTACGAGAGGTAAATAATGATCCCACATGCCTTGAAAATCAAGTGAACAAAACCTCAACATGTCTTCCAATGTTTGAATTGTCCATTCTGATTTTCCATCAGTTTGTGGGAGGTAGGAAGTGCTCAAATGAAGATCAGTATCCAGGGCCTTCTGAATACTTTTCCAGAATCTTGATGTAAAACGTGGATCACGATCAGAAACAATCGATAGGGGTACTCCATGAAGTCTCAAAACTTCATTAATATATAGTCTTTCTAGACGTTCAAGTGGTAGATATTCTCTTATAGAAAGAAAATGTATTGACTTGGTAAGACGATCAATAATGACCCATATTGCATTGTTCCTTCTAGGAGTATTTGGTAGTCCCATGAAAAAGTCCATCGTGATATTATCCCATTTCCACTCAGGTATGGGAAGAGGTTTTAATACCCCTCCAGGTTGTTGCCTTCCAGCTTTCACTTGTTGACAAACCATACATCTTGACACAAAATCAGCAATCTCCCTCTTCATGTTGTCCCACAAAAAATGTTCCTTCAAATCTCTATACATCTTAGTGCTACTAGGGTGTATAGAGAAATTGTAACTATGAGCATCATCCAAAAATTCCCTTTTTAGATCAGGTATATCGAGAACACAAAGTCTCTTCCCAAATTTCAAATTTTCATCTTCATATACGAAGTCACTCAATCTCCCATCATTCACAGCTTTAATCTTCTTTTGAAACTCCACATCATCATCCTGAGAATTTTTTACCCTTTCTAGTAATGATTGTTTGGAAACCATTTGAAAAAACATTGATGTTTCACCTTCTATGGTTATTCCCATATCCTTCTTTACTAGATCCATGAAAATAGGATCCCTTTCAACTCTCATCTTATTCAAAACTCCATGATCCTTTCTTCTCAAAGAATCTGCCATCTTATTTTCCTTCGTCGGGTGGTAGTGTATCGTGCAATCATAATCCTTGAGTAGTTCAAGCCATCTCCTTTTCCTCATGTTGAGTTCTTTTTGTGAGAAAATATACTTCAAACTCTTGTGATCAGTATAAATCTCAAATTTTTCACCATAGATATAATGTCTCCATATCTTCAAAGAAAATATTACAGCAGCTAACTCAAGATCATGAGTAGGATAGTTTTTCTCATGAATTTTTAGTTTTCGTGATGCATAAGCAATAACCCTATCATTTTTCATAAGGACACAACCAAGTCCTTTCTTTGAATCATCACTATAAATAACAAACCCATCATTCCCTGATTGTAGAGTCAATATAGAAGCATTGACTAATCTTCTATTCAGTTATTTGAAACATTCTTCACAATATTTTTTCCAAACAAATTTAACCCCTTTACGTGTGAGCTTCATTAGCGGGTTATCCAGTCAGGCAAAATTCTGTACGAAACACTGATAATAACCTGCTAAGCCAATAAAACTACGTACCTTAGTTATGTTTGTTGGAGTGGTCCAATATTGAATTGCCTTTGTCTTTGTAGGATCAACTAGGATTCCATCCTTAGAGACAATATGTCCAATAAAAGAAATCTCCTAAAGCCAGAATTCACACTTGGTAAACTTCCCATATAATTCATGTCTTCTAAGAGTCTTTAGGATAATACGCAAGTTATTTTCATGATCATCGTAGCTTTTAGAGTATACCAAGATATCATCAATAAATAACACTAAAAAATCATCTAGGTATTCCTGGAAAACTCTGTTCATTAGATCCATGAAGATAGAGGGTTCATTAGTCAATCCAAAAGGCATTACTGTAAACTCGCAATGCCCATACCTGGTTCGAAAAGTTGTTTTCAGAATGTCTTCCTTCTTCACACTCAACTGATGATATCTAGATCGAAGGTCAATATTTGAAAAGTATTGAACTCCATGATGTTGGTCAAATAAATCATCAATGCCGGGTAGGGGATACTTGTTCTTTATTGTTATATCATTGATCTCCCTGTAGTCGATACATAACCTCATAGATCCATCTTTATTCTTAACAAAAAGAATATAGGCTCTCCATGGAGAAACACTAGGGAGGATAAATCCCTTATTACTCAATTACTATAGTTGTTTCTTTAGTTACACTAATTCCACAGTGGCCATTCTATAAGGGGTCTTCGATATGGTCCTTGAACCAGAAATTAAATCAATGGAAAACTCAATTTCTCATTCTGGAGGATGCCCAGGTAAATCTTCTGAAAACACATCAACATATTCTCTCACAATAGGTACATCCTCTATTTGAACATTCCTTTCCTCACCCACAGTTATTTCATTCTCTTCCTCCCCAATAATTGAATTTAGTTGAGCTACTGGGGGTGGATCTAGATGAGAATCTGGTGGTGACGATTCTGCTCTAAAGATAAGGTGTTCTTTGTCATCATCATCAAAAATCGTAACCTCATTCTTCTTACAATAAATTTTTGCATCATGATCCGAAAGCCAATCCATACCGAGGATTATATCAAACTCAATCATGGGTATGACGATGATATCAGCAGATAAAGAACATTTATATGCCTTAATGGGAACTGATTGACAGAACTTTGTAGCAATGATACTTCCCTTAGGAGTTTTGACTGACAACTCCCTTATTAAATCAAATTGGAAATATCTAATTTTCATAGAAAACTAGGAAGATATGAAACAATACGATGATCTAGAATCAAATAAAGCATTGGATAAACTTGAGGAAACAATTAAAGTACCTGCCACCACATCATTAGGAACTTCAACCTCTACAGTTGTGATTGCATAAGCTTGTCCCTGATCCCTTGTCCTTTTCTGTTGCATATTTCCTTGACTTTTTGGACAATCATTAGCATAGTGTCCCATCTCCCGACAACTATAGCATTGAACATCATTGGCTTCCTTCTTCCCTTTGCAATCACTAGCAATATGGCCTTTCTGACCACATTTTTAGCATACTCTTTTTCCTTTTAAGCATGCACCAGGGTTTTTCCTTCCAAAATTGTCACATGGTGGAAATTCAACTCTCCCCTTTTTTCCCATTTCCTTATTTCCTTTCCTAGGGTTTTCAGCAGCCCTCTTCTTTTCTTACTTTCCCTTAAAGTCATAAGACTTAGAGAATTATTTTTCTATCTTGATGGCACATGAAACTATATCCTCATATAATGAAAAACTTTGGGAGACTAGTGCCCACTAGAGGAATGGCTTTAGGCCATCAAAGAATCGATCAATTTTTCTCCTTGTATTTTGTATGTAGTCTACAACATGTCTTGCTAATCTTGTGAAGTTAGCTTCGTACCTTGAAACATTGTCATCTTCCTTCTGCCTCAGATTCCAGAATTGTCTCTCCATATATGCTCACTGCTCACGAGGGAAATATTTTTCTAAGAATATTTCCTTAAAATCCCTCCATTCCATCTCTTCTATCTCTTCCACCTTATTTTTGTTTTGGATTAATGACCACTACTG
The DNA here is from genome assembly GCA_963277665.1 of Viscum album. NCBI lineage: Eukaryota > Viridiplantae > Streptophyta > Magnoliopsida > Santalales > Viscaceae > Viscum > Viscum album. The sequence goes on along the minus strand of OY728155.1, from coordinate 598,921,803 downwards.
ACCCACATCTCCTAATAGATGATATACTTCCATGAAAACCTTCTCTCTTTCATTACATCCCAAAGTGAGAAATATTTTCTCAAGGGAACATATCCACTGCTCTGTTACAAACAGGTTTATAGTCTCGTTGAATGATGGAGTTTGTTGTCGCATAAATCGATCTAGCATGGATCCTCCACATGGTGGATCCGGATGCTCCATACGGGTAAGTTTATTATTCATAACCTGATTAAGTTGTCCCAGTATAGTTATGAGTTGCTCAGCACCAGTCACAGCACCAGAGCCAACATCATTGACTTGCGTCGGAGGAAAATCCCTACAGGGGACACGTGCATTCGTGCGATTTCCATTCTGTCCACTAGGTTCTATATCTAGATAATGGCATACACTAGATTAGGTTATGAATCATAATGTATAATCTTAACTTAAAAATACTCAGAAAAATTAATATCCTACGCATGGATAATCCCATATTCACAAATATGGTTTCTTTGAGGAATATTTTACATTTAACTCCTTCATAAAGGATTGTAAAGAAAATATGAATTATCCTAAGAATATACCCCGAGAGTGTCATAACCAAGAGTGCAACAAGGCCCGTTGTCATGCACCGGTTCCTATTCGAGTCTAGCTCAAAGCGTTGTTTTTGGGTTTTACCCCTAGATACATATGTGCCAGAGTCACCTCTACCTGCTTGTATCCAAACAGGGATGTATTGCTTGAAATATCCACATAATCTATTCCTTACCAAAATATCAGGACGTTATTGTATGTATATCCACAAAGACTAGATTAGGGACTCTTCCCTAATTCTACGTTTTCTAAATCTAGTTTCCAATTATTCTACTAAACTTCCTCTGATACCAACTGTAAGGACCTGACCCCAGTTTCCTAGAGTCGGTGCCTTATTTGATTACATTGGCATACATGCAAGGAATAGGAATCTAAAAAGATCGAGTAGTTTAGTATTATTGGAAACAAGTTACATACATAAGTTTATCATTACAACATGAAGGGAAATAAAAACAATATTTTATTCCACTAGAAACATCACATCTCCTAGATTATGTTTGCAAGTCATTCATAAATTACTTCTTCATATCCTGAGAAAATGAAACATAAGAAAGAGGGGAGCTCAAATGCTCAGTAAGAGTAAGCAATACAGCGGAAGATAATATAAACATTAGACATGGTGAATAAATGAAAACAAGTTCCTTTAATAATAAATATGAACACATTATGGCAGGAAAATGAACTGAGTAAATAATGCCATAATAAAACATAACCATGGGTATTCTACTAGTCAAATAACCACATAAACTTTCAATTACTAGCTTCATAATGAGGGAAGTTCATATGTCGGAAATTCTGAATCATTTTTTCATGGCCTCGGCCAATACATCTAGTGATTAAGGCCTAGGCCAAAATCCATATCACATTGGGAAAGGCCTCGGCCAATTCCAAGTCTATTTGTCTCATGAGACCTACTGATACATCAAGGGTCTATATCAGGCCCCACCCATGACATAATAAGTCCAATTCATTCCTCATATGAGCAGGGATAAACATAAACAATAAATACATTCATATTGAAACTATAATATGAAATGTAACTATCTTTCCCCAATCATCAAACATAAAACACTAACCATTCGGAATAATATAGTGAATGGTTTTAGGATAGATCATCCACAATAGAGTTAGTCATAACCATTAAATCAAATATGGTAGATGACTTCATAAATTATTAAACCCAATAATACCATGTAATAAACAAGAGTGTTTAATTAGATGAAAAACACTCTTATAAAATCATTAAGCAATTCTTGAGATAAATACTCTTTTATTTTGAAAAGAAGAGTTATTTTGGAAAAATCTTTGTATAAAACCATAAGTGAGGTAAGATAGTATTTTCATAATAAATGAGTGATTTTATAAAGATAAAGGTTTCCAAAAATAGATCATATAGTGCCCTTTAAAATAGGAAAGAATTTGAGAAATTCCCTTGGATCGGGCTTGTATTTTGGAAATAACTTTGAAAGTTCATTTAAAAATGTGTAACTATCCATAAAATAAGGAAGGGTTCTTGTTTGTACACATATATATGATACTCAAAAAGAATATATGATGAGTACATAACAATACATAATAATTTCATTGAGGTAATTAGACAATGAAAGTATCCCGAATGAAAATGGAAGTTCGGGTGGAAAAACCCTTACCTTAACTCCAAACGTGTTCTGCTCTTGTACTTAAGATCCTGGAATATGAAATTATACTTGTTAATAAATTATTTCAGAACCTATTAAACATGTATTTAGTTTACCATAATTCTAGTTAGTTCATTTATGTCCTTATTGACAAGTTATTTTATTGAATTTCATCATTCTGGAGTGTTCGTTTCCTTTATTTTCATATTCGGTTCACTTGTTTTTATGTAATGAATTTCATGTGGAATGGTTATAAATATCCAAGATTGGAATTATATATTATTAATGAACATAAATAATTGATAATGGTCATTTATATCATTTGGTTACATGGAATGAGGATGAATCATTAGATGACCACCAATTCGATTATTCGGCGGTATTTGGAATATTATGAACTAGTTTTGTCATATAACTTAATTATATGTACATATTCTGGTTCCTGGATATTAATTAGGTTATAAAACATATATTATAGTCTTTTCAACCATGAATATGGTTTCATGACCAGTAATGAATAATAAATTGAAGAACGAAACTTCTTTGTCCACGAAGGTTATAAATCGGAACCTCATGGACGTCGATTTCGTTTATAAAATAAAAGGGAGGGAGTAAGAATATTTATGATGGTTCTTCCATTCACATGATATAAATACAGTATATAGATTTTACTGGAGTTATCATGATCATTTGGACAGAGGAGGAGAGGAGAGGATAGCAAAAGAAGATAAATTTAAATGAAACCAAATGAAAAAGAAGTGTGCTTTACCTCTTGAAATAACCTCCTTGAGAAACTTATTAGGGAAGAGTTTTTGGTCTTTTGGAAAGACAAGAAGCTTATTGGATGTGGAGAGAGCCTAGGGAAGGGTAATTGGGCAGAACTTTGAGGAGCTTCCAGGCTTATAGGAGTGAAGAGAAGAGGTAGTGGTGGGGGGTTTATAGTGGAGGAGAGGGGTAAATTTTGAATATTTAATTCATTATTTTATTATTTCTCTCAAGGCAACCAATAGTATTGTTTCATGTGACCCCTAATAGTAATAATAGCATGTGAGTTTGAACCAAGTGGGCTTACATCATCCTTGCATCACCTATGATGCAGTAAATCAAGTATTTAGCATTTATCGTATTTTATCATATTGTACTATTCATAAAAAATTCTAGAATTTCAGAAAAATCCCGAAAATTAACCCCTACCATTTTTTGACGTGTATAATTCAAAAGTGAATTCCATTTTTGAAAAATAATTTTCTAAATATTATTAATTTAACTTTTAAATAAAATCATACTTAATTCAAAAATTAACAGTTCTAATTCTACAACTACTTCTTTATCATAATGAAAAAATAACCAAGATGTTATTATCTTCTAGCCTTAAAAAAATAAAATAATAATAAAATTTACTATTCATTAGGGTCATATTACTATTCATATTACTATTCATAAGGGTATGTTACTATTTACTAAAAAATCAAGTTTGTTCTATCGGATTCCAAATGACTTACTGAATGCAACTCTAGATGACCATTTTTCGAAATTCCAAACATAGAAGAGGAAAAGTTGTGTTTTAATGGATATATTATAAAATTACATTCTATATTTATTTTTAAAACCTTGGGGTGTTACACTTTTAGTAATCTTTTGATACTTCCCTTGGTAGAATTTGATGCTATATTGGGGATGGATTGGATCTCTTTATATAGAGAACATATAAACTATTAGGAAAAGTAAATATCTTGTCATATTATAAAACATCACATAATAATTTAAAAAAACAAGGAATATCATGAATATATTTTGAAAAATACTTCAACGGTGTAGGTGTTGATTTCCTATGAAGAGGCATACCTCACTCAAATGGTTGAGTCAAAGGAAATTATCCACCTAGGGGAAATATAACAACCCTACTCTTTATTTCACAATTAAACATAATTTATTACATAGAATATTCACTTGATACAACATAAAATATCAAGAGGTATGGTGTCTTTGGGTATTAGGAACATTACATAAGAACTTAAAACCTAAAATATACATCTTTATAGAAAACTTCTTTTACATGACCACACACATTCCTTCGTACTTAGCATTGCATGGGATAACCTGAGGACATGCAGAAGAAAAGGGTGAGTTATAAATCCCAGTAAGGGAGTAAACAAGGAATAAAATGAAGAATATAGTACATGTTATGAAATATTCATATCAATGGAGGACAAGAGAAACATGAACATAAAGGAATGATATAGCATGATTATCATAACATGGAAATGTGGCAACAACATTTAACATGATATTAGCATGAGCCAAGGCTCATTGAACATGGAGCATGAGTAAACATTCATTTAAATTGAATTATCATGATCAAACTCCCATTTCACTTGACATATCATGATACTAATCTTTACCCAATTCATTGGAGTGCTATCAGAGCGCACCCTTCTTAATCATTTCATTTCATGCATAAGTGTGCCACATAGATCATACAAAATTAATTCATTAAACATCCTCATTTATTTCACAATAAATGAATGTGGAATTAATACATTAAACTCCATAATCAATAATTAAATGTGAATAAATGTTAATACCCTTGATAGATAAATGGGCATGGTATTCACTACACAATGATGTTTGCTTGGAAAATCGAAGTGCAATTTCGGCAGTATAACGGCGTGATATAAGAATTCATAAAAATGGTTGATGAGAGATAAAGGGGTATATCATTGTATTTACATGAAATTTAAAGTAATGGGTCATATATATACATGTACCAACATATTTAATGGAATTTAGATGCATAATATAAATAATTTATTGAATGTAAATGAGAAGAGAGAAATTCCTTACGAAATTTCAGCATGGTAACGGGTGTGCATGGGAGGTATTAATGAGAGATAAAGAGTGATCTCATAATTTAAACATAATAATAGAAGTATGGGGGGTTTGAAATCATACCCCAAAATTTTTAATATAAAACAAAAGGGTATAACAATATAAATAAACTTGGACAAAAATGAGAAAGGACAAATCCCTTACTTGGAAGTGTGATCCCAAAGGATTAGGAGAGGCTTGAGAGAGGCTTATTGGGAGCTCGGGGTGCCTTTTTAGGATTATAGAGAGAGTAGGAAAGGGTTTGGTCGAGAAACAAAGGGTTTTAGTGAATCGAAATGGGAGATTGAGTGGGTTTATATAGGAAAGGAGATTGAATTCTTTATTATTTAGGTTTTGGACACCACACATTAAACTAATCAAAACCAAAAACCATAAAATGGTTTTTTCCCATGGTTTTTGAAAAAGTGGAGTGAAAAAATATATTTTATAAGGCCAATGTCCTAAATTATTAAAATATTAGGCTTTATTATGTGGATGTTAGTCACACTCTCAAGGAAATCATTTTAAAATGTTAAAATATTTTATAAGTCTTGGAGGGTCCACTAAGGCACCATAAAATTAATAAAAAAAATATAAAATCAAATTATTTTAAAGGTAAAAAATATATTGGCCTAAAATAATTTTTATAGTATTTTATTAAATCACTATTGGTTCATTATGATGTCATAAAACACATTATATATTTAAACGGTATTTAATTTTTACCCAAAAATTTGACTGTCTCAGAAAATTATGAAAAATTCACCATTAGATAATTTTGACATCCTGAATCCAAAAATAATATTAATTTTATCTAAATAAATTTTTAAATGTTTTAATTTTTACTTTTAAAATAAAAACTTACATTTATCTAGAATTCATGGGTTTTGAAAAAAACAGCTTTCAAACCTTAATAAAAATTACAATTATATTCATAAAAATAATAGGATCATTTATATTTAATAAAAAGTAATTTAGTAATAATATTTTATTAAAATATTATTTAATTTAAAAATAAATTAATTTATGAAAATATATTTCTTAATTGAATATTAACTAAAAATGCTATTTATACTTAAAAAAACTATTTACAAAGTAACAATAAAAAATGAATTTATTTTATTTATTTTATAAAAAAATAATGCACATAATAATATTGTTAGGTTCTTGTTACATAACCACTTATAACACCCACATAAGACCTAAGGGTAAGGTGTGCAATAGTGACAGATTCTTGGGGAGGCTTGGATAACATCGTTCAAGTGGTAATCTCTATTAACTTCCAATTCTTCCACAGGTGGTTCCATTCAAGCTTAATGTGTTGAAGCTAATATTGGGCTTGGTCAAGAGTGAAGCCTAGTGATGCCACCTCATTTTTGAGCTCTGAAAAATGGGCTTCATAAGGAGAAATTCTACTGTATGAGTTTATTGCTTCCTTTTTTTGAGTAAATTGGATTTTTTGAAGCCCTATATTTATACTAATCATGTGATCACTGTTCAATATCTATATTAGAAATGTTAAAAATTCTTAATGGTATTTTAAAATCCAAAAACATAAAACCAAGGAAGTGAATATGTTTTATATAACCATTTTACGTAATAAGACATTTAATTAGATCAAGAGGAATTTCTATTAATAAAAGTTTAGGTCATTACAGGAAATGCCTATCATGAGGGAATATGGTGATATATTTCCTAAAGAGTTATCCGGACTATCCCCAGATTGTGATATAACGTCCCGATTCCAGAGGCCACCCAGAGGCACCCTGTACTTGGTTGGTCACATGGCCTCAAGCGCATTTCCTCAAATGCCATAGGCTGCCAACTAACAGCAAGGGCCTTGGGTGTGATAGTTGGGAAACTATGCCCTCATTGGAAGAGTAACACAGCGAAAGAAAGCAATAGAAAAAACAGAAGCAGTAATAATCCATACAAAAAGGAAATAGTGGAAGACTGGAAACAATAAACTGGATCATATATATATATATATATATGAATGATGCATGATACGTATGTCTATGAAAGCATCCAAACAAATCACAATGCTGGAATACAAAACAGTATTAAGCCAAAGTACAAAAGAAAATAGATAAACAGTTCCTCAATATCGCAAGCCTCAGCTTGGTCCCATGCTCTCCTACTCTATAGAAATCAAGTACCTGAAGTAGAAGGGTGTTTTCCCTTATCTATACCTGCAACAATATAATCTGTTTGGGCCCAAAAACATGGCCCAAATAGGGTGTGAGACTAAATCCCAGTAGGAAACCACCAAGATATATGTGCCTAGCAGTCAGTGAATATATGGCAGGCAGTAAGCAAATAAATGTAGTAAACAAGGAAGTACCCAAGGTAAACAATTCACAGGTTCAATGCATTAAGTTTCATAAAACAAGTAATAGCTAACCAAGCAGTTAAACAAAAATAGGTAACCCTCTGGGAAGTACTCACAGCCTATCCCCTTTCGTCTTACCTAGCAACACAAGAAATCCTCTGGGAAGTACACTCAGTCTAACCCCTCTGGTTCAGCTTAAGCATTGACTCTCTGAGGAACCACTCACCATCAATTCCTCCTATAGTCTCGTATTGGTAACTAAAGGTGCTCTAGGGAAACCCTCAATGTCTATCCTCCCTATGGCCCATGTCGATGATCTATAGACACTCCGAGGAATCACTTACATTAATTCCCCATGCGGTCTCGCATCGTAAGTAGAAAAGACACTCTGGAGAATCCCTTACATCCATTCTCCCTATGGTCTATACACCAGGTTCTCATAGCCTTGTATAAGTCAAGAAAGTGTAGCAGTTCTTATCGACCAAATAAAACCTCAAGAACTACTTGTCTAAATAGTATACAGCATCATAAAATGTCAGAACAATAGTCACACCATCCTATAATACTAGGCATGGGAAAATCAAGGCATCCTAACAGGCTAAGCAGTTCTACAAGGTCAGAACCAAAACATGCATGGGAAAACACTTCCAAAGAATAGTAATTAACCCTATTCACATTAATTATTCTCTACTCAAATATACAAGTAGAGCAGGCAAACAATAGGGCTAAAACGGTAAACACGCAATACCCCATTCATGGGTATCGGGAAAAATTGCACATATAACTCAAAGAATTTTAACAGAAAGACACAAACCACCTACCTTGGAGTTGGGAGATCTATATAATTAAGTCTTGGGGCTTGAATCGCCTTATAACACCAAAGATCTTCAAAAAATTATAAAATTTTCAATAGAGGATAACTTTATAAGGAAGAGGAATTGGGAAATGAAGCTCAAGAAGAATGGAGAGCTTACCGAGGTGATCCCAACGCAATCGACGGCGGTGGAATCGGAGTTAGTATGCTTGGTCAGGGTCTCGTAGGAAGATCATGGTTGTATAGGAGCTCTCAGCTAAATGAAACCTAGAAGAAGAGTGTTCTGGAAATTAGACGCGACCCCGGTATGTTTAATGAAAAAAAGAAAATACATGGCGTGTACTTTTGAAGTACATGTCATGTACTTGCCTTTTTCGTACTCTGATTTAGGTGGCCTCCAGGTCACCCCCACATGGTCGTGTGTGTGTCCATCACACGGCCAACACACGACCTCCTACGGTGACCCAGTACATGAAGTGTAATCATAAATTACACGGCATGTACTTTAGAAATTTCCAGAAACTACCCTTTTCTCAAAAATGGCCAGAAAGAAGAAAACATACCTGAAAAGAAGATCTGGGTTCTTACAAACTTCCCCCCTTAAATAAATTTGTCCCCGAATTTCGCTAGTGATGCGGCGTAGAAGAAGAAACCCCAAATATATCTGGCCACTGTGATCATACTTCTTCCTCCCTATCCCAAGTCTCGTCCTATACTCGCACATGCTGCCATAGCACCCATACCAGAGGAATAAACCAGCCACGGAGAACCTTCGTACTTTGATCGACAATCTGGATAGGATGCTCCTCAAAAGATGCATCCACTTCCAACTCAACCTCCTCTGGTTGGAAGACATGAGACGGTTATGAGAAGTAATGTTGAAGCTAAGAAACGTGGAAGACATCATGCATATCTAGGTACCTCTAAGGTAACTGCAACCGATAGGCAACCGAACCAACTCTCTCTAACACCTCAAACGGCCCGACGTACCTCGGCGAAAGCTTACCCTATCTCCTAATCCTCAAGTGCCCCAACCTCAGTGTGACATGTAGGAAAACCTGATCCCTGACCTCGAACTCCATAGGTCGTCTCCACTAATCAACATAAGACTTCTGTCGAGACTATGCAGTAGCCATCCTCTTCTGAATCAACTCAATCTTCTCTGAGGTCTCCTGAACAAGACGAGGTCCCAGTATAGCTGCCTCTCCTACCTCCAACCAACATAAGGGTGATCGACATGGCCTACCATACAAAGCCTCATCTGAATAATTGCTTGAAAACTATTGTTGTATGAAAACTCTACAATAGGTATGTGATTATCCCAAGAACCTCCAAAATCCAGAATGCCTGCTTGAAGCATGTCCTCAAGAACCTGAATTGTATTCTTAGACTGGCCATCTGTCTGGGGGTGGTAAGTTGTACTCAAAATTACCTGTGTACCCAAAGCCTTCTGCAGCCCCTGCCAGACCCAAGAAGTAAAATGTGCATCTCTGTCTGAAACAATGGAGTGTGGAACTCCATGTAAGTTCACAATCTCCCAGATGTACAACCATCCCAACTCATCAACACTAAAGGTCTTCTTGATTGGCAAGAAGTGATAAACCTTCATGAGTCTGTCAATGACAACCCAAACTGCATCATTCCCTCGAGGCGACCTCGGTAAACCCATCACGAATTCCATCACGACATTGTTCCACTTACACTCAGGAATGGGTAACTGTTGTAAAAGCCCTTCTGGTCGCTGATGCTCCACCTTCACCTACTGACAGGTGGAACACCTCATGACGAAACCAAAAACAACTCTCTTCATACCCGGCCACCAATACTGACGGTGTAGATCAAGATACATCTTGGTGACACCAGGATGAACTGCCCAAACTGAGGAATGAATGTCCCGCATCTTCTCCTCGTGTATGCCTGGTGGCACCCATACGCACCCCTAGAAATGCAAGATCTCATCCTCGCCTATGGTCTATCCAGGAATAGGGTCCTCTCTTAACACACTTTCTCGTAGGACTAGGCCTTCATAATATGATAGTTTCCTCATTCTCACTCGATCAAGAAGAGTATGGGTAATAGCTATAGAAGAAAGAAATGTCTACCCCTATCTGTCGTGAACCTCCAAATGCATCTCAGAGAACAGATCCATAAGCTACCACTCACTACTGGCCTCCTGAACTGCCTGTATCTGAGTCCTCCTACTCAACGCATCATCCACAGCATTGCCTTTCCCAGGCGTATAGGAAAGCTCAAAGTCAAAAGACTGAAGGTACTCAACCCACCTTCTCTATCTCAAATTCAAGTCAAGCTGGATGAAGATATACTTGAGACTCTTGTGGTCGGTGAAAACCAAAAAAATCTCTACCAGAAGGTAATGTCTCTAACAGCGTAATGCATGAACAACAATAGCCAACTCGAGATCGTGCATCGGGTAATTCCTCTCATGTGACCTCAACTGCCAAGACCCGTACGTGATGACTCCTTCTCCCTGCATAAGCATAGATCCCAGCCCGATATCTGAAGCATCATAGTACACAGTATAGATCTTTCCTGGTTCTAGAAAGACTAGTATTGGTGCTAAAGTCAACCTTCCTTTTAGCTCCTGAAAGGCTGACTCACAAGAATATGACCACAAGAACTTCATACCCTTCTTAGTCAGACCCGTTAGTGGTGATGATAAGTATGAAAAGTATTTAATGAAATGTATGTAGTATCCAGCCAGCTGTAGAAAACTTTTCACCTCAAAGAAGTTCTTCGGATGCTCCCAGGAAACTATTTCTCTCACTTTTTCTGGGTCGACTGATACTCCTGTATCTGAGATAACATGACCCAAGAAATGAATTTGATCCATCCAAAAGTGGTATTTTGAGAGCTTATCATATAGCCGATGGTATCTTAGTGTACTCAAAACGATCTCAATATGGGTAGCATGGTCGTGTTGAGTGTGAGAGTACACCAAGATATCATCAACAAAAACCACCACGAAAGAATCCAAGTATGGATGGAATATTCGGTTCATCAGTTCCATAAAAATTGTAGTCATGTTTGTGAGACCGAACGGTATAACCACATACTCGTATAGACCATACCTACTCTGAAAGGTTGTAATAGGTATATCAAATGGTCTAACGTGCAAATGATGATAACCAGATCTCAAGTCAATCTTCGAGAACACCCAGGCTCCTTGAAGCTGATCAAAGAGATCATCAATCCTAGGCAAGGGATATCAGTTCTTGACCGTCAACTGGTTCAACTTCTGATAATCTACACAAAGCCTGAGGGTACCATTTGTCTTCTTCGCAAACACGATAGGTGAACCCTAAGGAGAAGTACTGGGTCAGATGAAACCCTTTACCTGCAACTCCTCCAAATGCTTCTTGAGATCCTGTAACTCTGGTGTAGCCATCCTATAAGGAGGAATGGACACAGGTGCAGCTCCTGGAACAAGGTCAATAGAAAATTCTACCTCCCATTACGGAGGCAAACCTGATAAGTCCTCTGGAAAGACATCCCTGAAACGATCCACCACTGGAGGAAAGTCTAACTGTGAAGTTACCTGGTCATCTAGGTAAATACTAGCAATCTGGGCTATAACTCCTCCTAACCCATGATGCTTGGGTCCCACTCTGCTCACCTGGACATCCCACTCACCCTTATGAAGAAAACATCCACCCTATAGTGATTTTAAACTCACCCTACGGAGATAGAAATCGACGACTACCTGGAAGGGAACTAACCAGTCCATTCCGAGAATAACATCATAACCTTTCATCTCTATGACATAAAGGTCCCATAAAAAGTGACACCCACCAACCTCTAGAGGACACTCCTTTCACTGACATACACTTGTCGTTCTAGTCCCCAACGGAGTGTCTAGTGTCAAGATATCAGTAGAAGAAAAGATGTAGAGCCCAAGGCTCTCCACAACTGCAACAGATATAAAGTTATGGGAAGCCCCTGTATCGAAAAGAGTAGGAGCTAAAACTGTGGCTACTAAGATCATACCTCACACTGTAGAGGGTTCGATATCCTACTCATGTTGGGTCTACTCCACTGCAAAATTCTGACCTGTACTGCGGCCCTATGACCCTGCCTGGCCACCCTGTGCTGATCCACCCTGTTGTCGCTAAAAAACGGGAGATTGGATACCACAACCACAACCACCATCGCGTCCTGAATGGTCGGAAGAACTCAAGTTCCTAGACTGGTGAGAAACTGGTGGTGCTTCTCCTGAATGAGGAGTCATAGAAGACCCCCTGTCACCAGCTGCTGGTGAGAAGATCTGACAGAAGCGCTGAAGATGACCCATCTTACCACAAGATTGGTACTCCATTAGGTCTCTCGGGAAATGTGGCCTCGTATGCCCGCATCTCCTGCACTGGTAGCACACCACATGGCTACCATAAGAAGTTTCTCACCTCCTCGGATCACCATACAAAGACTCCCTATGACTCTTCCTGCTATCAGTAGGAGGAATACTAACTCCTGATGTCGAGCTGCCCTGGCTCACAACTCCATAATTTCTCAGGTTGCGCTTAGTGATCAGTGACTGGTTGAAAATAGAGGTGATAGAGGTCAACCGGAAGATGTTCACCTATGATCGAATGTCATGCCTCAGACCATCCTTGAACATCCTTTCCAGAAATAATTGATCACCTCCTGGAATAGGTGTGAAGTGCTGCAGCTCAGTGAAGCGAGAAGAGTACTCCATAACAGAAAGAGTACCCTACTCCAAACTCATGAACACTCGGGCTCGATCATCCCTCAAAGTCTCTGGGTAGAAGTATTCATAGAAGGAATGTGGAAACTCATCCCAGGCCATAACCTGATGGCATCCCGCCTGTGAGATCACATCCCACCACCTCTTGGCGGAATCCCGAAGCATATATGTAGTGATCTTGACCCGCCTCTCTAGAGGCATCTCCAGATGCTCAAAGATCATAATCATGGATTTGATCCATGACTCTGTAGCCTAGGGTCCTCCATCCCCTGAGAAACTGGGAGGATGCTGCTGCTGAAAGAACTGCGTCAATTCTTCCATTGACGGGGCAGGAGGCTATGCTCCCTGAAAGGTCTAAATCATCCTTATAAATCCTTCCCTGAACTGTGCATCAGCACCTACGTTCGGTATAATGGCTGGTGAAAATATTATCACAACAGGAGGATCTGCAGGTAGTTTTTGATCAGCCATATCCAGTGTCTGATCACTACCCTGCAACTGGCGTACTACCGGAGGACATCTTGGTGGCATGAATCTGCAAGATCAAACTCACACCTTAGATCAAGATTATTAAGGACCAAAAACTGAAAACGTAAGAAGGGAACAAGATAAGGAAAGCATTTAACTTTTATAAAACATGACTACACGGCGTGTATAACACATACACAGCATTTTTCCTTCATCCTTTCACATGGGTGTGTACTCCTGCCAGAGCTGGTCGTGTAACACCCCATACACACGGCGTGTTCACCTAACACATGGCGTGTACTTGAATCCTCTTCCCCTGCCCAAGTCCTTCTACATGGCTAAGCCACACAGTTCTCCTTAGAACGAGACTACACGGCATGTTAATGCCAAACACGGTATGTACTAGACAAAACTCACTGACCCGTGTTTTAGATACATGTCCAGTTACACAGCTCACACTACACGGCATGTTCCAAGCAGACATGGCATGTATGAGAAAGGATAACACTGACCTGTGTTGTTAGTTACATGGTCAGGTACCTGGGCTACACCACACAGTGTGTTCCAAATGAACACGGTGTGTACTAAGAAGATTTTTTCGAGTCGTGTTGTTAGTGACACAACCGGTTACATGGTTCTAAGACACAGCATGTCTTACCAAATATTCCAAACCCCATGTCCCCGCCCACATAGTTTGATACATGATTAGAGACTACACGATGTGTACATAAAGTACACAGCGTGTACATAAAGTACACGGCGTGTACTTAAGAAAAATAGTTTCTTCCTGAATAGAATAACACAAGGCGTGTATTCAAAACTACACGGCATGTATTCTGGGTTTTTTCAGACATTAAGCCTCAGAAACTACTCTGGAGCCCAAAAAAACACTACAATGATCATTTAAGTGTCAAATTCCATTCCGTGAGGGCCCATACTCCCCACAAATCAAATCTTGGCATCTTATTCATGTCATATATACGGTAAACAAGTCAAAGATCCACCAAATTTCGGTCAATGAGGGCCCATAACACCTCAAGAACCAAAGTTTGGCATTCATTCAAACAAAACCTTATACACATGATACCCTATCAAACAGCAAGTATTTTATCAATTCAATTGTCACCACAGCATACATCTCTATCACAACATCTATTACAACAACATGCAATCACTAATTCACTCTATATGGCATGGAAAGAATGCATAACATGTGATTTCTAGCAATTTACTAAATGATGAATGATATTTCATACCCTCATCTCATCGGGTTGCAATAGAAATAGAACCTGAATAACGTCAACAATAACATCACAATACATGTGAGTCACCCAATTATGAAAATTAGATCAACCTTAAACTTGAAAAACCATAAAAATTACAACAAACGAGGTAAATTGGCTCTTCCCTGTCCACGGGTTAGCTACTCCCAGGCACAAATTATTACCAAGTACCTATTTCATCCTATCCCCAACTATAGGCTCCAAACAGTAATTAAAGAATAAAAAGAAACCCTTTGATACCACTTTTTAACGTACCAATTCCAGAATCCACCCAGAGGCACCCCGTACCTGATTGGTCACATGGCCTCAAGCGCATTTCCCCAAATTCCAGAGGCTGCTGACTAGCAGTGAGGGCCTTGGGTGTGATAGTGGGGACATTATTCCCTCATTGGCAGAGTAACCCAGCGGAAGAAAGCAATAGAAAAAACGGAAGCAATAATAATCCATACAAAAAGGAAACAGCGGAAGACTAGAAACAATAAACTGGAGCATGCATATATATATGTATATGAATGATGCGTGATATGTATGTATAGGAAAGCATCCAAACAAATCACAATGCTAGAATACAAAACATTACTAATCCAAAGTACAAAAGAAAATAGATAAAAAACTCCTCAGCATCACAAGCCTCAGCTTGGTCCCATGCTCTCCTGCTCCACAACAATCAAGTACCTGAAGTATAAGGGAGTTTGCCCTTATCTATACCTGTAGCAATATAATCTGTTTGGGCCCAAAAACATGGCCCAAATAAAATGTGAGACTAAATCCTAGTAGGCAACCACCATAAGATTTGTGCCTAGCAGTCAGTGAATATATGGCAGGTAGTAAGTAAATAAATGCAGTAAATAAGGAATTACCCAAGGTAAATAATTCACAGGTTCAATGTATTTAGTTTCATATAATAATTAATAGCTAACCAAGCAGGTAAATACAAATAGGTAACCCTCTGGGAATTACTCACAACCTATCCCCTCTGGTCCTACCTAGCAATACAAGCAACCCTCTGGGCAATACACTCAGTCTAACCCCTCTGGTTCATCTTAAGCATAGACTCTCTGAGGAAGCACTCACCATCAATTCCTCCTATAGTCTTGTATCAGTAACTAAAGGAGCTTTAGGGAAGAACTCAATTTCTATTCCCCCTATGGTCTGTGTCTAGGATCTATAGACACTCCGAGGAAGCACTTGCATCAATTCCCCCTATGTTCTCGCATCGTAAGTAGAAAAGACACTTTGGATAATCCCTTACATCCATTCTCCCTATGGTCTATAAACTAGGTTCGCACGGCCCTATGTAAGTCAAGAAAGCATAGAAGCGCCTATCAGTGAAATAAAACCTCAATAAATACTTGGCTAAATAGTCTACAACATCACAACATGTCAGAACAACAGTCACACCATCCTACAATACTAGGCATGGGAAAAACAAGGCAGCCTAATAGGCTAATCAATTCTATGAGGTCAGAACCAAAACATGCATGGGAAAACACTTCCAAATCATAGAAATTAACCCTATTCACATTCAATTATCCTCTACTCAAGCATACAAGAATAGCAGGCAAACAATAGGGCTAAAACGGTAAATGTGCAATACCCCATTCATGGGTATTGGGAAAAATTGCACATATAACTCAAAGAATTTTAACAGAAAGGCACAAAACACCTACCTCGGTATTAGGATATAGATATACTTGAGTCTTGGAGCTTGAATCACCTTAGAACGCCAAAGATCTACAAAAACTTCTAAAACGTTCAACAGAGGATAACTTGAGAATGAAGAGGAATTGGGAAACAAATCTCAATCAGAAGATAGAGCTTACCGAGTTGATCCCAACGCAATCGACGGTGGTTGAATCAGATTTCAGATGCTCATTCGGGGGCTTGGAGGAAGATCGAGGTCGTACGGGAGCTCTCGGCTGAACGAAACCTAGAATAAGAGTGTTATGGCGATTAGAAGCGACCCTGGTACATTTAATGAGAAAAAATACACAGCGTATACTTTTGAAGTACACAGCGTGTACTTTTCTTTTCCGTACTCCGCTTTAGGCGACCTTCAGGTCACCTCCACATGGTCGTGTGGGTGGCCATCACACGGCCAACACACGGACTTCTACGGTGACCTAGTACATGGCGTGTACTCATAAAGTACACAGCGTGTACTTTAGAAATTTCCAAAAACTCCCCTTTTCTCAAAAACTACCTGAAGGGAGAAAACATACCTGAAAAGAAGATCTGGGTTCTTACACGTGAGGTAGAGTTCTCAATAAAACTCATTCCCAAAGCTATTTCAATCTCAAAGTGTCCCTATAGGATAGCTCATATCGAACTAGAGGAGTTAAATAAGCATCTATAAGAGAATTTGGATAAAGGGTTCATACACCCTAGTGCATCACCTTAGGGCGCACCAGTGATCTTTGTCAAGAAGAATGATGGATCAATGTGGTTGCGTATCGATTATCGGGAACTCAACAAGATCACCATAAAGAACAAGTATCCTATTTTGAGTATTGAAGACTTGTTTGATCAGTTGAGAGGATCTTGGTACTTCTCAAAGGTGGATCTCTATTCTGGGCATCATCAGTTAAAGGTGAAGAAGGAAAATATTCAGAAGACTGCCTTCCATACAAGGTATGGACACTATGAGTTTTTGGTGATGCAATTCGGATTTACTAATGCCCCTACAATATTCATGGATTTGATGAATATATTCTTTATACATTACCTCCATAAATTTGTAGTAGTGTTTATTGATGGCATTCTCATCTAATCCAAGAGCAAGGAGGAACATGAATAACATCTAAGACTTGTATTGAAAACATTCAGGAAGGAGAATTTGTATTCCAAGTTTATAAAGTGTAACTTTTGGATGCAACAAATCATATTATTTGGACATGTGATCACAGGAGAGGTAATTTATGTGGACCCTTCAAAAATCAAGTCAATTGGGGAATGGCCTAGACCCTCTAGTGCATAGAAATCTGTAGTTTTCTTGGATTAGCAGGGTACTATCAATGTTTTGTGAGAAATTCCTCATGATTTTTATGACCGCTAACTAAGTTAACAAGGAAAGGGGTAAAGTATGTTCGGATGAAAGAATGTGAGGAAAGTATCAAGGAGATAAAGAGAAGGCTGATCATTATACTTGTACTCACATTACTGAAAAGTGGAGAATTTTTTTTATATATAGTGATGCGTCCAAGAAAGTATTGGGTTGTGTACTAATACTAAATGATAATTTGATAGCCTATGCCTCACGACAGTGGATGATGCATGAGAAGAACTTCCCTACACATGATCTAGAGCTAGAAACTATAATTTTTCCTTGAAAATCTAGCGACATTACCTCTATGGTGAGAAGTGTGACATATATACTGATCACAAGATCCTAAAGTATATATTCATACAAAAGGATCTCAACATACATCAAAGGAGATGGTTAAATATAATAATAGACTATGATTTCTTTATTCACTATCATATTGGAAAGGCGAACAAGGTAGTTGATGCTCTAAGAAGAAAAGAACATGCTACTCTATCCATGTTGTGGATTGAGAAAGACCTTATCTTTATGGATATACAAAGTATGGATTTGGAAATCATAATGGCAGGGAATAAATCCTACATTGCCCAAATGAATTCCTAACCATCTATCCAAGAGAAGATAAAGGAGGCACAAAGGGATGATATGGAGTTGTAAAAGAAGGTGAATGTAGTAAAGGAAGGGAAGCTGCAAGATTTCCATATCGATGATGATGGTGTAATTCAGTTTGGAATAAGGCTCTGTGTGCCTTCATCACCTGGTATAAAGAAGGATATATTAGAAAATTCACATAGCTCAACTTTCTCTATCCATCCTGATAGCACCAAGATGTATTGTTATCTCTGAGAACACTTCTGGAGGGATAACATGAAGAAGGAGATTAAGGAATATATCTCAATTTGCTTGATATGTCAGCAACTTAAATCAGAGTGACAAAAGTCCAAAGGGATAATGCAACCATTGTATATACCCATATAGAAATAGGAGAATGTCACCGTGGACTTTTTCACTAGTCTCCCAAAGACATCAAAAGGAAATAATGTGATATGGGTTATGGTCGACCGACTCCCCAAGACTGCTCACTTTATCACTATTCAGGAAGATCTCTCACTTGAACAACTTGCTAAGATATATGTAAAGGAAGTGATGAGACTACATGGGGTTCCACTCTCGATTGTCTCTCATCATGATCCCAGGTTCACATCTAAATTCTAGAGGAGTCTTTAACATGCCTTGAGTACTAAATTAAATTACAGCATGGCCTATCACCCCCAAACTGATGGCTAATCTGAATAAACTATTCAGATGCTCGAAGATATGCTAAGATACTACTCATTAGAATTCAAAGGTGGATGGGATCAACATATCCCATTGGTGGAGTTCTCATATAACAATATCTTTCACCATAGTATTTAGATGGCTCCATATTAAGCTTTGTATGGAAAGCGGTGTAGAACTCCAAATTGTTGGGATGAAGTTGGAGAAAGCAAGCTACTTGGACCTGATCTTGTACAATAGGTAACAGAAAAGGTTTAATCCATCCAGAAACATATCAAAGATACTTAGAGTTAGCAAAAGAGATATGATGAAAACTGTCAAAGGGACTTGGAGTTCGATGTTGGAGATAAAATATTCCTCCGGATATCACCATGGAAGATATTCATGCAGTTTGGAAAGAAATGGAAGCTAAGACCAAGGTACATTGGTGCCTTTGAGATCCTTGATCACGTAGGATCTATGGACTATAGGCTTTCACTTCCACTGAATATGGCTCAAGTTCATGATGTATTCCGTGTATCACTCCTGAGGAAGTACATACTAGATCCCTCACATGCACCGAACTCAGAGTTGGTACAGCTGGAAGATGATCTCTCTTATGAGGAGCATCGAGTAAAGATTCCGGATCGCAGAGATAGGTTCTACGCAACAAGACAACAAAACTTGTCAAATTGTTGTGGAGGAACCATAAGTATAAAGAATAAACTTAGGAACCGAAGGAGGTAATGAAGGATAAGTACCCACACCTGGTTGTGTAAAACGAAATTTTGAGGGCAAAATTTCTAAAGAGGGGAAGAATGTAACTACCCAAAGTTTTATTAATGGAAATTCCCTTCTTATAATTATGTCACGTAAAATCACATTAGGAAACACAATGCCACATCATGCTTAAATGAACTACTAAATACTATGTGACATGTATAGCCTAGTCATTAAACATAATTTTTCCTCTTCTGTGTTTTAAATTTCAAAAATCTAACATACACGGTTGCGATCAGTAAGATATTTGGAATCTGATAAGACAAACTTAATTTTTGATGAATAGTAACTTACCCTTATGAATAGTAATATGACCCTTATGAATAGTATATCATCCAAGTGAATAGTAATTGTACCAATGATACTATAAATAAAATTTATCTATCTTATAAGAGACAATATGATATAATTATATCATAGTATAAGTAAATAAGTATTTTAATATTATTAATTAAGTAGTGGTATTTTTATAAGTCATAAATATTTTATGATTAATTTAAAATAATTTTTTAAAAAAAATGTATTCATAAATTAATATTTGTATGTCTTGATTTTAAGATAATTTTATGAGACCTTAATTAATTTTTCAAATTTTTATAAAATCAGTTATAATATAAAAATTTGTATTTTCCAAGTAAATGATGATTTTAATTAAAAATTAAATTACTCATATTTAGAAAATTATTTTCATAAAATGGAGTTAATTTTTAAATTCTACACATTTAAAAATGTTTAAGGTGAATTTTTTGGATTTTTCTGAAATACAAGAATTTTTGTGAATAGTAAAATACGATAATTTATGATAAATGCTAAAAACCTAAATTTTTGAGTCATGCTTGAGTAATGGACGATGTAAGTGACCATTAGTTTGAACTAAGGTGCATTAATTACTGTATTTAGTCATAATTATCCTCACTATTTCTTATCTTGATCAAAATAATAAACTAATGATTAAAATAATAAGAAAACACCCCTCTCCTCCACTATAAATACCACCCCTCACACCCTCTTATCCTCACACCTATAAAGATTTTATCCTTGACTATATTCTTCCCAATACTATTTCCTAGTCCCTCCCCCACATAGAGTATCTCTTGGTCTCATCGAAAGACCAAACCTAGGTGCCTTGAAGAGGATCTCGAGAGGAGAATTCAAGAGGTAAATCCTCTCTTTTTTCTTCTAATTTCCTTTCAATTTCAATTTCTTTTCTCATTTTATCCTCACCTACCTTCATAAAAATAGAATGATAACTCCAATAACTTACATATAATTTAATTATATCATGCTAGTGTATATCAAACATTAAACTCCTCCCTCTTTCTCTTTTATCTTAATAATGAAATCGTCACCCGTGTAGTGACAATTTACCGACATCGTAGGCGATGAACTTTTATTTTTTATAAATGAATTCAAGGCTATTAATAAAACCCTTAAATGGTTTAAAACATATTTTAAATTTTATTTTGTAACCCCTTTTAAGTTTTGGAACTAACTTATACACATAATACTAAATGATAAAACAAAACAAGTTTGTTGTGATCAAAAACTGCCAAAATTAACCCAAAAAGATCATCATTAACTTTTATCTAATGAATCATCCTCATGGTATATAAAAAATCCTTCATAAGATCATTTAATTTTTTTTAATATCATTAAAAACATATAATTTCAATTCTATATGTTTATCTGCATCTTACATGAACTTCAATTCATGTATACAAGTGAACCGATCATGAAAACTAAGAAAATGAACACTCCCGAACAATGAATTTAAACTCTATAGCTCATAAAAAGGCCTATAAAAGAACATAATAAAACCATAATGAATCATATTAATGTATAAAAGGTTTTTGAATTGTTAATTAATGAATCTAATGTGATTATATAGGATATAAATATGAAGGAAGCTTTTGAATAAAAGGTAAGGGGATTTCTCGAACCCAACTCTCTTTCTTTGGGTTTTTCCTCATTCACCGCATTTTCAGTATGGTTATTCCTTAAAAATAATTTATTCATCATTATATTATATTTTATAGGATATAAATGTTTTATACTGGAGTTTATGACAAACACAATGTTTTCCAAAAAAAACTCTTCTTTCAAAACACACCTTTTACTTCTAACTCAAGGTTGATGATTCTTATATCAAGTGTGTTATTCCCCCTTTCATTTGGGAACCCAAAGTTTATGAATGTATTCTTATGATATGAAACTCATTCCTTAACATGGGTTATTTATGTTCATGATTGATATATGTTCTATGTGGCATGCATGATATTGTAAATTTTATGATGTGACGGATGCGCTCGGAATTATATAGCACAATGTAAATGTTATGATGTGATGGGTGCACCTGGAATTATATAGCACTCCAATACATTGGGTAATGTGAATAAACTCATGAGTAAATTGAAATATGTGTGAATATTATGCTATATTTGTTCACAACTATGTGTGGTAGTTGACCCCTAAGACATGATGCTTCATTTTTATGCTTTCACTAGTAGAAAAATGGTCTTTAACGTTGGTTTTTTTTTTAATTTTAATGTCGGTTTTTAACCAGCATTGAAGTTGATGACATAAAAAATGTGACTTTTTACGTCAATTTTTGTAAACCGATGCCAAAAATGAATTAAATTTGTTTTTTAGCATCCGTTTTGTAAAACAATTATGCCCAAAAAAATCAATTCATATCATTTTTGCGTCAGTTTCCTTAAAAACTGATGCCAAAAAGTTTTAAAAATAGTTTCGGGGTCGGTTTTTTTAAAAAACCGACGCCATAAATGAAAAAAAATTATTTTTGGCATTAGTTTTTACAAAAACCGACTCTAAAAAGTAAATTTTTCTTCTTCCATGTTTTGGAGAATTTCCTAATCTTTGATTTGACAGGTCTTGGACCAAAAACAGAGTTACAGATCAAAAGTTATGGTCATCGGAAGATGAACATGTCAAAATTTTGATTGGTACCACTCATTTCAAATAAATTTTGATAAACATAAATTGAAATCACATACAAAAAATGAAAATTGTGATCGATAATTAACTTTACACCATAATTGGTAAATCTCATTCGAATGTTCTATATTTGTAACTCGATAATAATAATAAATCATCTCTATAAGCAAGCTAATCAAGCTGTTTTGAAATGAAGGAAAAGAATAACAAAGAAAATAAATGATTAGAATAGGTACCGTGTTCAAATTTATGATTGAATCCATGTTGCAAACTTGATTGAATTGAATAGATTGAAAATGTTGAACAAAGGATAAAATGGATTTATATATAGTAAATGATTAAAGTCGCGTTGTATGGAAATGTAAGCGGGATTTTAAAAAGTTAAATGCACGTTGAGAAAAAATTGAAATTTTGATCCCATGTATTGGAGAATACTATTTGGCTTCAATTTGGTTTGAAACTGACGTGAAAGAGGATTTACATTGGTCTTTTCGTGTCAGTTTTGTAGAAAACTGATGCAAAAAAATGCCAATCGATATCCTTTTTAACGTCGGTTTTTAAATAAACTGACGCCAAAAAGTAAAAAAAATTGCATTGATTTTAAAATAAACCGATGTGAAAAGTTAAAAAAAATTGCTTTGTTTTTTTTTTAAATCGATGACAAATACTAAAAAAATGTTTTGGTGTTGGTTTTAAAAAAAACGACGCGAAAAATAAAAAAAAAATTGGCGTCGGTTTTTATGAAAACCGATGCCAAAAATGAAAAAAAAATTACAATGTTTTTTATAATTTCTTAAGATTCGATTTGACTGGTTGTGGAGTTAAAATGAAGTTACGAATTAAAAGTTATGGTCTTTGAAAGATGAAATTCTTTAAGACTTCTATTAGAGAAGATCAACTTCTGACAACCATAACATTTAATCCGTAACTCCGTTTTTTCTCCACGACAAGTCAAATCGAAGATTAGGAAATAATATAATAAAATCTAAATCTTAGCGTCGGTTTTTGTCAAAACCGACGCCAAAAATATTTTTTTTATTTTTTGGGGTCGGTTTTTAAATAAACTGATGCCAAAAAGTCTTCGGTTTTTAAATAAACCGATGCCAAAAAGTCTTTGGTTTTTTTTGATTTCGGCATCGGTTTTTGGAAAAATCAATGCCAAAATATTTTTTTTTGGAATCGTTTTTCCCTAAAACCGACTCCAAAACATTTTTTTTATTATTTTTCACATCGGTTTTAACAAAAAATGATGAGATAATTCATCAATAAA
This sequence comes from Viscum album, assembly GCA_963277665.1. NCBI lineage: Eukaryota > Viridiplantae > Streptophyta > Magnoliopsida > Santalales > Viscaceae > Viscum > Viscum album. The sequence continues at coordinate 598,897,803 of OY728155.1, read as the reverse complement.
TGGGTTTTGGCGTCGATTTTACTGAAAACTGACATCAATAAGTTCCCGCACATACTATTGGCGTTAGTTTATAAAAAGTTGACGTTATTATGTCAACATTAAATCCCATATTTTCACTAGTGATTTCCACATTACAAGTCTTCTCTTAATGATCCCTCTCATGATTATGATCATATACCTATGTTATAATGATAATGATTATGCTCACCTAATGTTATATTGTTTCATGTTCTTATCTATCCTTTTAATGGGCTTTTAGATCAACCCCTTTTGATGTATATCCCTAGGTGACTACTTATACTAAGAAGAATTCAAGGGCCAATAAGAAGCTAGAGAAGAAGGAATTAAATAAATGTTTATGTTTTAATTTGTAAAAGTTATGTATGATCTTAGTTTTCCGAAGAAACTAAACCTTTGGATCCTCGATGTATAATGACTTTATGTTGTTTATATGTAAAATGATTTATTGGTAATGTAATAAGAATCAGGGTCACTATTGTTGGTATTAGAGGACAGTTTGGTTAATTTGGGAATCAGGATTAGAGAACCTTAGTGAAAATATTTAGTATGAGACTAAGTATAAGTAAGCACCCAAGATGAATTGAAAAACATAAGGATACCACAATATATTCCTTTAGACTTAATTTAAATAAGGAATAAATTATATATTCATGAATTTTTGACTTACGTTTTGTTCTAACCTTTTCTATTTTAGAAAATGGTGGGAACTAGGAGAAACTAGGCCAATAACCCATGCGAGGGATAGTTCATCAATTGCCCGAATGACATATCCAATGCTTTAGGAGGTGGAGTTCAAAACTTCATGGTGATACTTACCCAGCTGTCTCAGGTTATGAACAATAACCTAAATAATGTGGAATGTCCTTTTTCACCAAAGAGGGAGAAACTGGATATCTAGTGTTTATGTGGTAAAGACTACTAACATTTAGTGGATCTTTCGATCCACTAGTTATGGAATAGTGGGTCAACTCAATGTAGAAGATCTTTTTTGTGCTTCACTCTTCTGAGATAGACAAGGTGAATCTTTTTGTTTATCGTCTAGATAGAGAGGTCAATCAATGGTGGGATTTGATTAAGAAAACCAAGACGAGGGATGAAATTGAAGAGATGGAGTGGGAAGACTTTAAGATAATGTTTCTTAATAAGTATTTCCTTTTAAATCTTGAAACTAAGATGGAGATAGAATTCATAGAGATGAATAAAAAGGAAGTATAATCTTTCATGTCCTATGAATCAAATTTCACAAGTATTTCAAGGTACGATTCAGGTTTTGTTATCAATAATGATAGAAAATTTGATAGATTATTTAGTGGTTTAAAACCACACCTTTTAAAGGATCTTAAAATTCGAGACATTGGGAGTTGTGAAGAAGTTTTTTGATGTGATCTCAAAGTGGAGATGGAGTTTGGAGAATTCACCCATGTCTATGGTAATAAGAAAATAAATATAGAGTTTCAAGCTAGAGGATATAATGAAAAAGGTGGAAAGAAAACTCAACCAGACACATGTAAAAAATGTGGGAAGAAGCATCATGGGAACTGCCTCAAAGAGATGGGGAAATGCTTCAGCTATGGGAGAGAAGGCCACCAATCTCATGAATGTCAAAAAGACATGAAAAGGTCGGACAATGTGGTGGAGGAAAGGAGAGCACCACCCATGGTCCAATGCTACAACTGTAGGGAGCAAGGGAACTATGCAATCTATTGCACTAAACCTTGAGTTTTGAGGGTAATCAGTGTCATTAGTCACCAAAGATATAGGAGAAAGGGAAGGATTATTCCATCACTATTGTTGAAGTGGGGAAAGAAAATGAAGTCGTACAATGTACACTTCCAATTCACTCAATAATGGAAAAAGTCTTATTTGATTATGTTTCTACACATTCCTTTATATCTCACAAGTTTTCTAGTACTATTGAATCGAATACCCAAAACCTTGAAGTATAGATATACGTAAAAACACCTAGTGGTTAAATCATTTCAACCCAAGTGTTGGAATCTTCACCTGTTGTCGTATGTGAGAAGTTTCTTCTAGAAAATCTCATGATACTTTCCTTGGTTAAATTTTATGATATACTAGGGGTGTATTGGCTCTCTTTATATAGAGCACATATAAATTTTCAGGAAAAGGAAATATCTTTTCATATTTTGAACCATCCCATGCTCCTCTACAAATGAAAGGAAGAACATAAATCTCCTTTGAAAAATCCTTCAACATTGTGGGTGTTTATTCCCTATGAAGAGGCATACCTCACTCAAATGGTTGAGTCAAAGGAATTTATACACCTAGAAAAAATTCCTATAGTGAGGGAATAAAGTGATGTATTTCCTGAAGAGTTACCCAGACTACCCTTGGATTGCGAGGTAGATTTATTAATAGAACTCATACCCGAAGATACTTCTATCTCAATGAGTCCCTATAGTATGTATCCTATTTAATTAGAGGATTTAAAGAAGTAGTTTTTAGAGCATTTGGACAAAGGGTTCATATGCCCTAGTGCATCACCTTGGGGTGCACCAGTGCTCTGTTAAGAAGAATAATGGATCAATGCATCTTTGTATTGATTATCAGGAACTCAGTAAGATCACTATAAAGAAAAAGTATCTTCTTCCAAGGATTGATTACTTGTTTGATCAGTTGATAGGAGCTCGGTACTTCTCAAAGGTGGATCTCTATTCTAGATATCATCAATTAAAGGTGAAGAAGAAAGATATTCAGAAGACTGCCTTTGGTACAAGGTATGGGCACTATGAGTTTTTGGTGACTTTCTTTAGACTTACTAATGCCCCCTGCAATATTCATGGATTTGATGAATAGAGTCTTTAGACATTACCTTGACAAATTTTTGGTAGTGTTTATTGATAAATTATCCTCTACTCCAAGATAAAGGAGGAACATGAAGAACATCAAAGACTTGTGCTGGAAACATTAAGGAAGGAGAAGTTAAACACCAAGTTCAGTAAGTATGACTTTTGGGTGCATCAAGTTATGCTCTTGGGACATGTGATCACAAGTGAGTGAATTTCTATGTAACCTTCAAAAACCAAGGCAAATGAGAAATGGTCCAGACCCTCTAGTGTCATAAAAATCTGTAGTTTTCTTAGCTTAGCAGGGTACTATCGACATTTTGTGAGAAATTTCTCAGGATTGTAAAGACTGCTAACTAAGTTACAAGGAAAGGAGTAAAGTATGTCTGGATGGAAGAATGTGAGGAAAGCATCAAGGATTTAAAGAGAAGGATGATCACTACACATGTACTCACATTACTGAAAAGTGGATAAAGTTTTGTGATATACAGTGATTATTCCAAGAAATTATTAGGTTGTGTACTCATGAAAAAATATAACGTGATAGCCTATACCTCATGACAGTTGAAGATCCATGAGTAGAACCACCCTACGCATGATCTAGAGCTAGCAGCTATGATTTTTTCCTTGAAAATCAGGCAGTATTACCTCTATAGTGAGAAGTGTGACATATATACCAATCACAAGAGCCTAAAGTATATATTCACACAAAATGATCTCAACATGCATCAAAGGAGATGGTTAGAGCTAATCAAATACTATGATTTCTCTATTCACTGTCATCTTGACAAGGAGAACAATGTAGGTGATTCTCTAAGAAAAAAAGAACATGCTACTCTAACTATGTTGTGGATTGATAAAGACCATATCTTCATGGATATACAAAGGATGGATTTGGAAATCATAATGGTAGGGAATAAATACTACCTTTCCCAAATGATTTCCCAACCATCTATCCAAAATAAGTTTAAGGAGGTACAAAGGGATAATATGAAGTTACAAAATAAGGTGAATGCAGTAAAGGAAGGGAATCTTCAAGAGTGCCATATCAATGATGATGGTGTAATTCGGTTTGGAACAAGGCTATGTGTACCTTCATCACCCAAGATAAAGAAGGATCAATTTGAAAATGCACATAGCTCAACTTTCTCTATCCATACTGGTAGCACCAAGATGTATTGTGATCTCCAAGAACACTTCTGGTGGGATAACATGAAGAAGGAGATTGCAAGATATATCTCAAGGTTCTCGATATGTCATAAAGTTAAAGCATAGAAACAAAATTCCAAAGGGATGATGAAACCATTGCCTATACCCATATATAAATGGGATAATATCACCATGGAATTTTCCATGGGTCTCCCAAATACATCCAAAGGAAATAATGTGATATGGGTTGTGGTGGACCGACTTACTAAGACTGCTTACTTTATCACTATTCAAGAAGATATCTCAGTTGAATAACTTTCTAAGATATATGTGAAGGAAGTGGTGAGACTAAATGGGGTTCTAATCTCAATTGTATCTTATCGTGATCTTAGGTTCACATATAAATTCTGGAGGAGTATTCAACATGCCTTGAGTACTAAATTGAATATCAATACGGCCTATCACCCCAAACTGATGTCCAATCTGAAAGGACTATTCAGATGCTCAAATATTTGCTAAGAGCATGCTCATTATAATTAAAAGGTGGATGGGATCAACATCTCCCATTAGTTGATTTCTCATACAATAATAGCATCCACTCGAGTATTCAAATGGATCCATATGAAGCTCAGTATTGAAAGCGATGTAGAACTCTAACTTGTTGGGATGAAGTTGGAGAAAGAAAGCTACTTGGACCAGATCTTATACAAGAGATGATATAAATGGTTCAATCCATCCAGCAACATATCAAAGCTGCTCAGATTCAGAAAAAGAGATATGATTACAACCGTCGAAGGGACTTGGAGTTTGATGTTGGGGATAAAGTCTTCCTTTGAATATCACCATAGAAGATATTTGTGTTGTTTGGAAAGAAATGGAAGCTAAGCCCAGCGTATAGTAGCCCCTTTTAGATCCTTGATCATGTAGGACCTGTGGCCTATCGTCTTGCACTTCCACCAAATATGGATCAAGTTCATGATATGTTTCTTGTATCACTCCTGAGGAAGTATATACCAGGTCCCTCACATTACTGAACTCATAGGTGGTATAGCTGGAAGATGATCTCTCTTATGAGAAGCATCTAGAAAAGATTTTGTACTGGAGAGATAAGGTTCTACGCAATAAGACAACATGCCTTATCAAAGTTTTGGGGAGGAACCATAAGTATGTAGAAGAAATTTGGGAACTGGAGGAGTCGATGAAGGAGAAGTATTGTCACCTATTTTTGTAAAATGAAATTTCAAGGGAGAAATTTCAAAATGGGGGAAGAATGTAATGACCCAAAGTTTTATCAATGGAGATTACCTTTTTAAAATTATGTCACATAAAATAACATTAGGAAACACAATGCCACATCATGATTAAATGAACTACTAAATATTATGTGACCTTTATAGCCTTGTCTTCAATCATAATTTTTCCACTTTTGTGTTTTAAATTTCAAAAAATTTATATACATAGTTTCCATTAGTAATATATTTGGAGTCTGATAAGACAAACTTAAATTTTTATGAATAGTAACTTACCCTTATGAATATTAATGTTATCCTTATGAATAGAAATATGACCCATATGAATAGTAAATCAGAAAATTGAATAGTAATAATACCAATGATAGTATAAATAAAATGTATTCATCTTATAAGTGAAAATATTATATAATTATATCATAGTGTAAGTAAATAAATATTTTAAAATTATTAATTAAGTGTTAGTATTTATATAAGTCATAAATATTTTATGATTAATTAAAAATAAAATTTATTTTTACATAATGTATTCCTAAATTAATAATTTTATGTCTTATGATTTTAAGATAATCTTATGAGACCTTAAGTAATTTTTCAAAGTTTTATAAAATCTGTTATAATTTTAAAATTAGTATTTTCCAAGTAAATGATGATTTTAATTAAAAATTATATTAACCATATTTAGAAAATTATTTTCATAAAATGGAGTTCATTTTTTAATTCTACACATTGAAAAATGGTTAAGGTTAATTTTTAGGATTTTTCTGAAATACTTGAATTTTTGGTGAATAGTAAAATACGATAATTTACGATAAATGCTAAAAACATGAATTTTTGAGTCATGTTTTAGTCATAGATGATGTAAGTGGACATTGATTCGAACTCACATGCACTAATTACTATATTTAGTCACAATAATCATCACTATTTCTTGTCTTGAGCAAAATAATAAACTAATGATTAAAATAATAAGAAAACACCCCTCTCCTCCACTATAAATACCACCCCTCACACCCTCTTCTTCTCACAACAATCATACTTTTATCCCTACCTATATTCTTCCCAATACTATTCCCTAGTCTCTCCCACGTGTCTTGGAGCTCTTGGTATCATCAAAATACCAAGCCTAGGTGCCTTGAGGAGGATCTCAATAGGAGAATTCAAGAGGTAAATCCTCTCTCTTTTCTTTTAATTTCTTTTCAATTTCAATTTATTTTATTATTTTATCCTCATCTCTCTTAATCCAAATTTAATTATAACTCCCTTAAATTAAATATAATATAAATATATCATGTTAATGTAATATCCAACATTAAACTCCTCCCTCTCTCTATTTTATCTTAATAATGAAATCGTCACTCGTGAAGTGTCAATTTACAGACATCATGGGAGATGAACTTTCATTTTCCATAAATTCCTTAAAGGATGTTAATAAAAATATTAAATGGTTGAAAAAAATTATTTTTTATTTTTTAACCCCTTTTATGTTTTGGAACTAACTTATACACATAATACTAAATGATAAAACAAAAGAAGTCTGTTGTGATCAAAAACCGCCAAAATTAACCTAAAACGATCATTGTTAATTTGTATCTAATTAATCATCCTTATGTTATATAATAAAATACTTAATAAGATAATTTATACTTATGTAATATTATTAAAAAATATAATAACAATTATTTATGTTTATCTGCAACTTACACGAACTTCCATTCATGTATATTAGTGAACCGGTCATGAAAACTAAGAAAATGAACACCCCCAAACAATGAATTTAAACTCTATAACTCATCCAAATGATTATAAAAGAACATAATAAAACCATAATGAATCATATTCATGTATAAAAGGTTATTTAATTTTTAATTAATTAATCTAATGTGATTATATAGGATATTAACGTGAAGGAATATTTCGGACAAAAGGTAAGTGGATTTCTCGAACCCAACTCTATTTCTTTGGGTTTTCCCTCTTTCACCCCATTTTCAGTATGGTTATTCCTTAATAATAATTCATTCATAATTATCTTATCGTTTCAGGGATATACATGTTTTCTACTAGAGTTTATGACAAACACAATGTTTTCTAAAAGAACTCTTCTTTCAAAACATACCTTTTACTTCTAACTCAATGTTGATGATTCTTATATCAAGTATGTTATTCCCCCTTTAATTTGAGAACCAAAAGTTTATTAATGTATTCTTATGAGATGAAACCCATTCCTTTACATGGGTTATATATGTTCATGATTGATATATGTTCTATGTGGCATGCATGATAATGTAAATGTTATGATGTGATGGGTTCACCCAAAATTATATAGCGCAATGTAAATGTTATGATGTGATGGGTGCACCTGAAATTATATAGTTCTCCAATTCATTGGATAATATGAATAATCTCAGGAGTAAAGTAAAATATGTGTGAACATGTTGTTATCTTTGTTCACAACTATGTGTGGTATTTGACCACTAAGACATGATGTTTCATTTTTATGCATTTCCATATTCCAAGTCTTCTCTTAATGCTTCCTCTCATGATTATGATTTTATGCCTATGTTATGATGACAATGATTATTCTCACCCCATGTTATATTGTTTCATGTTCTTAAATATCCTCTTTCTAGGATTTTATCTTTCCCCTTTTTTATTTATATACTTAGGTGACTACTTGTACTAAGGAGAATTCAAGGGCCAATAAGAAGCTAGAGAAGAATGAATTAAATAAATGTTTATGTTTTATTTTGTAAAATTTATGTATAGTCCTAGTTTTACCAAGACACTAAACCTTTGGATCCTCAATTTTTAATGAATTTATGTTGTTTATATTTAAAATGGTGTATTGTTAATGTAAGAAAAAGAAGGGTTGTTATACCTTTAAAATTATTGGTTGGTGACTAGGGTTTTTTGAGAGTTTCGCCTCATTTGGGTCACCGATGACTTGGTAAATAGGGAAATATATCACTAATATACATGAGATCATTTGGTATTATTGATAATATTGGAAAGGTGGCTTACCATTTATCTTTTCCTCCTCAAATAACATTGATCCATGATGTGTTCTATGTGTTGTAGCTCAAAACGTATCTCACTAACCTGTATCGTATATTGAGCTAGGATAACCTAGATGTGGAGCCTAATTTATCAGTGAATGAGTATCCAATATATATTTTTTATTCTCATACAAAGGTTCTTCATAGAAATTCCATATCCTTGGTTTGGTTTTTATGGCAGCGTGGTTTTGATTCACATGAGACTTGGGAGTGTGAGGAGTGACGATAGAGTAGTGGCCTCATCTCTTTGTTATAGAGTCTTCTTAATAGGTTTACTAGGGGTAGAAAACATTTATGGTGGGGATATTGTAATATCTCATTACCATATTTCAGGTACCTCTAACCCATTATTTTGATCATCCTTTTTTGGGTCTTGTTTTGGGTTTTTTTAAAGACTTCTTGAAATTTTTTGAAGCTTCTGGGCCAGTGCACGATAGGCGCACGGTTAGGGAAAACCATGCGGGTCGGCCCAAAAAACTATGTTCCATATGTTGAAGTTATTAAGTTGGGTTCACATTTAGTTCAAATCATGTGTCTTACCCCTCAAATTTTGTAGCATTGGACAATATGGGATGCATGATTAGTGTATGGTTTGTTAAAACATGTGGAAAAAACATACACCCTCTTCTAGTATCCTAGGTGGGAGTACATGTTTGGAACAAGGTTTTTCAAACTGTGTAGCCAAACTATGAAACTCTCTCAATTATCCCAAGAGGGGGTGCATGGTTATCACATAGTTTTTCTAACCGTGTAGTGAAACTATGTGATGGAAATTTAATTTTTTTAATTACTTAATTAATTATTGAGACCCTCATTTTAAATCCTAAACTCTTCCCATTCAAACCTAAAATGATCCTTTTGTCCTTAGAGGCTCTCTAGAAGTGATTATGGATCTTACAACCCCTTTTCTTCATGTATTGAAGCACCGTTGGATGTGTTCGATCTCTTTCGATAAGTGAAATATCTTTTGATTGGGAATTACCTTTTATTCCTCTCTCACATTCTTTGAGAGTAGTGGATCCTCATATCATTGATAGATCAAGATCTTTCTTTTTTAATTTTTGGTTCTAGGATTCTCCTTTAATCATTTTATCCTTTTACTATCCTTTTGGATCCCTTGTGGGTGTTGATGATCTTGAATTGAGGTAGTTGGTTTTGTAATGAAATCTATATCGATTGAAACCTTTGATTCTTATTTAATTTAAATTGTTTTTCAAATTAATTTATAAATCATGAATTTAGTCTCTTGAGATATTATTTGAAATTGAATGGTGTTTGTGTGTGTGTTTATAATAAATTCCTTAAAAAATGGATTTATAAACAAAGTGTAGATTTCTAGAAAAATGATCTTGATCTGAAATAAATGGATTGAGGAATGAATTTGATTAGTTGAAATGAATTAAATGTTTTATTATTTGAAATGAGATAATTTGACATGAAAGGAATGATTTTTGATGAAAACCATTAATTCTTGGATTTTGAAATGAAATTAATGTTTTTTAAACTTGATCTTAGGGCTGATTGAATTGATTAATTGAAATGATTAAGATTGGTTGAATTGAATGATATCCCCATAAATGTTTGATTTAACTTGAATTTCATGATATCCTAGGTATTTTGGTGGGAATAAAACGCATATTTATAATGAAAATACTAACTAAACTATCTTAATACCAGGGAGTTTATTATTTTGGATTCTCTCTAATTCCCCCTTGGCTTGTGATCTAGGGAGTGTGTGAACACTTGAAGATGTATGTCACTAAGATGTGTGAGAATCCCTATACTAATCTAACCCTAGGTCTCTTAACCATGGTATTATTATTGAAAATGATTATACATGCTGGTGATTGATTGAAATGATTTACTCGTGATTGTTTGATAGAAATGTGTATTCATACTTGTTTTGATAAAGATGTTGATATCTTAAAAATTTGATGGAAATTCACTTTGAAACCTATTTTACAAAATCCATTGAAATGTTTTAAAAATTTTATTTTGATATGAATTGTGTAAATATTTACATTCTATGTTTCTATTTAAAATTGAGAAAATTTGTTTTATTAATTATTGATTTCTTATGAAATGCTTGGTGAGATCATACTGGGATTTTTTTCTCACACCCTATCTTTGCCTTTAAAATTTTGTAGATTTTATTATACCAAGTCTAGGGAAAGGTAAAACATAACTCGGAGGTGGTGGATGTTCTTGATAACAAACCTTGGAGTTGGAAGTGATTGGTGGAGTATGTGATCCACTTGTTTCACGAATATTCTAGGTTATTGTCTTGATGGATTATGATACGAATTTGATGACGTACTATTTTGATACTTATATCAGTATACTTTTGGTTTTTCTCTTGTCATGTGGAGGGTTTGGAATAAATACTATTTATTGACTTCTATCTGATGAATTATTTTATTGAGTATATTACATGTAAAAATCATTCCCTCTTGATTGTATTGATACCCTAGTGCTAGTATCTATGCTCTGGGGATCAGGAAATCACTTTGGGTCATGTTAGGACTAATTATAGTGTCATTTAGGCAGTTTATCTGGGTTAGTTTGTGACATCAATGATGCTTACATAGAGAAAATGATCCTTATGTAGAGCCAAAAATATTCTTATGCAGGCCAGATAATATCTATGTAGATCCTTGATCATTATACATATGTAGATTCATGATTACAAAAAGTAGGATGATCCTTACACACACGGGGTAGCCTTTATGCCTTTTTTTATTCCCCAACAACCTTCTAAAATGATCCTTAATTTTTTGAACTTATCCAAAATTTAGAAACCTACACAATTTAAAATTTGACTAGAGCACACTATAACTTATTCTATCTTTTTAAAAATGAGCTTCAAACACATAAATAGGCTACATTTAATATTTTTTCCACTTTATTTTCAACAAGCACAACATAAAAACTATTTTATGGGATACACTAAAGATTACTTCCACTTTCCTACCCCCTGCACTCTAATATCAGTTTAAAGGATATGTGTGCCCCTTTAATCATGATATTTTCCACTTTGGTTCACTAACTCATAGTTTTTATCCCACTAGGACTCACTAACTATCACTTAAAAATGAATCATGATGGGAGAGAGTTCCCTTGTGACTTATATTATTCACATGAAACTCTCATTCACCCCATGTGGGACTCAAGCTGTTATTTTCACGGTGTGACCTCATTAGGTACACTATGATTCCCAACATCCAGATAGAAGGTTAATTAGTCCCATATCACAAATCTATGGCCTACAATATCCAATAATATTCCCCTCAACATTACTTGATTTGTTCAAAGCTTCCCCCTATGCTCTAATACTAGTTTATAAAATATTTTCACCCCTCTAATCATGATATTGTCCACTTTGGTTCACTATCTCAGAGTTTTTATCCCCTTAAGGCTCAATTCCCATCACTGGAAAGGCCTCATGATGAGAGATAGTTCCCTTATTATTTTTATTCTACACATGAAACTCCCCTCTCCATATGCAGGACATAAGGAGTTAGAGTCACGGCGTGACCTAACTAGTCACACCACGATGCTTGACATTCAGATAGTAAGGTAGTTAGTCTTAATTCATAATCCTTAGGGGCACTAACATCATGTATCCAACATCTTTATATTTGGTTCTAACAAGTAACAATACACTTCATTGAAGTTTTGAATTAACTTTTATGAGGTTGTTTGATTTTTGTTGATTGTAGATTTATTGCCTGGTTCTATGTGGTCTAGGAGATTCCAACCTTGGAACCTATGCTTTATTTGATTAAGGGTATTGAAGATTTTTCAGGAACATGAAGTTATTGAACCTCTCAATAGGTTTACAATTGATGAAGTCTTAGTGTAGATTTGATGTTAATGGTGATATCAATGATGAGAAAAGAGCTAGAGTCCACAACTGCTAACTGTGGTGTCAAAAAAATTCTATGGAAACTTGTACCTTTCAACTTGTCTATAGTTGATGAGGTTTTGAGTTTGCAACTGGGATACCTAGGATCAATTATATAGATTCTTCTGTCTCTTTTTATAAACATGAAGAGTTTATTTTATTGTAATCATATTGGTAATAATATCCTTTAGTATTTTGAAGATTGTTATCCTTAACTCTAAGTATTATTTTTTTTACTTTAATTTTTTTATTTACCTATAAATTTATATTATATCTACCAATAGACTTATTTTATATTTTACTTATTATTTGATCTATTTTTTTAACTACTGATTATTTAATTTTCATTGTTTTAGTACTAATTAAGTATTACTTACTTGGAATTACATTGATTAATCAGAAATTGTAATTTCTAATCAACTTGACTACTTGAGTGGGGTGAGAAATTATAAGTTAGGTTTAGACTATAATTCACCCCCCCTCCCTCTTATCATATCCATATCCTATATTTACTGGGATAATATTTGGTATCAAATCTTACTCTAATTTGTTTCAATTTTATTAGAACTTACTCTTTCTTTTGGTTTAATATTTATTTTTAGCTTACCTTACATTGATCATATAGAAGATAGTGGATCATTTTTTTAATATGGAGGTAATTATATTTGGAAAGGCTTATAATTTTAACCATATACAAACACCAATATTTGATGGTAAGGACTATGAATATTGGTATGATAGAATGAATACTTTTTTATCAACAAAAGTGTTGATCATTTTCTTATAATGACTAAAAATTATATAATTCTAGAGAAGGAACTATATGTGTTTACTCATTAGAATATTCTGAAGTATCAGGTGAACTATAAAGTCAAAAATAATTTTCTTTTCATGATGACTAGAAATATATACAGTCATATCTCACCATGTGAGACTATGAATGAAATATGGAACAAGTTGAAAATTACTCACTTTGGAACTTCTAAAGTTCTTGAGACTTGAAGAGATATGGTTTATGTTTATTATCAATATTTTGATATTATTCCTAGTGAAATTGTGGAAAAAATGCATCAAAATTTCATGATGATAGTTAATGGACTCTAATATTTGGTTGAGAAGGAAATTACTAATGAATAAAATGTGGAGAAGGTTATCGATATTATTATAATGGAATGGGAATCTAAGAAGACAATGGTAAATGATACTAAGAATCTATCGAAACTTTTACTTGGTGATCTTATTGGGAATATCATTCAATATAATAATTGGTTATAGAGAGATGTTGATAATGAGAAGAGAAATAATAGAGTCACGTTCACTTAAACTTATAGTGCTCTAACTTCCAGTGTTGAGAAAACAAAGTCCATTACTACTCTAAAGAATGAATTTAAACATCAATTATATGTTAGTAATTTAGAAGAGAGTGAAGGATAACATTCTCTTCTTGATAGGTGTATAAATAATATTATCAGAAATAAGAAATTTTGATATCATTATAGGAAGATCAGAAAGGATAAACACGAGAAGAATGATTCATTGGAAGTTATGTGTTATAAATGTAATACACTAGAGAATATTAGAAAAAATTTCCCTATATTGAATAAAAAATAAATATAGTAAATATTAAAATAAAAAGTAAAGTAAATCTTATATGTGTATTTCATGCATATATTTTTTAAATTTAAATTCATTTATTTTATTAATTAATTGATTTTTTCCTTAATAATATTTTATTTATTTATTTTAGGAAGCATTGAAAATATAATTTGAAAAAAATAGAGTATATAAAAGTTTGAATATTTTTTTATAAAAGTAATATTATCATTTTGGAGTGAAAAATTAGTTCTAACACTTAGTTATGGAAGACACACACAGGGACCCGCAATGAATAAGCGGCATGATTCGGTGCATGACTAGCATGAAGAGAGTAGAGTTTTATGTGGGTTGGCACTGGATAGGAGAAAACATGGTTAGGGTATCCTAGTTAGTTCTCATATTGTTATCCTCCCCACGTTAAGTTTTATAAATAAGAACGACCTTAATATATCTTTTGATGTGAGACTCCTCTTGATAAAAGTACTATTTATACTTACATAAACAGTGTCACCCCACATATTCATCCCTGATGTATCCTAGAGTTTCACCTCACTGGCTACTTGTGTTGTGTCCCTCCTACTCATGTAATGTTAATCCACTATGGATCTACCATTGATGATGGTGAACGAAGATCTTTCTTGCCTATGTGAAGTCCTATGATTCCCAAAATGACCATGGATGATTGTAGTGGTGCTTGGGGATCCTGATATCATCTGTATTATGATGGGGAATTCCATTAATGCATGGAATTATCTCCTTAAGACACTGTAAAATTTAAATATTACATTGCATAAAGGTGAAGTTGGTGCATGCTGTGAAGGAAGGGTTCACATTGTGAGATTTAAGGGGTAGTGATGGTGCTTGACATTGATCAATATTGTGCTATAAGAAAGGATTATGTACCATAAAGAGACTTTATAAGGTTGAAAATATGAGTTCATAAGGTTCCTCTACATAGTTCTTCGGGTTTAATTCCTTTTCCAAATTCATTGAAAAGGTTCTTGTCATGCCATCCATTTTTTGATGAGACAAATGCTCTAGTAAAAGTGCCAATTTGCATAAAATTTGTCCATGATGCATAGGGGATTGGTTTGTTTTGAGACCATACTAATAGAATCAATACATTTTTCTGGTTTTTAGTTCATCCTACAAAGTTAATTGGCCATGGTGTGAGTGTTCATTCCCCTCCAGGCCCAGTACGAGATAATTCCTAGTTTTTTCATCAAAGCACCATTCATGTCATGAATGGTAGATATGAAACATATTATATATATGAAATAGATACTCTCTCCTTAAATTTTTTTGAATATTTTAAGGATATTTAATAGGATACTTTCATGAGTATTTTATCTATATCTGAGGAGCCAAAGGCTGATGAAAATTATAATTAATACAAGTAGATATATATATCAATATATGGATAAGGGGGTTAAATAAATACAATAAGGGTTATTATCTATAAAATGAATTCAAGGCCTACTGCATTAGAAAAAACTTGATCCTAGAGGACAAAGTTTCACTTATAGTACCTTCATCTACTCATGATTTTGGTTTTGGTTCTTTTATTTTGTTTACATCTTCTCATGACTTGCATAAGGGGGTGAGTCTTTTAGTGCTAAATATGTGATGGAAAGGGATTTTATTTAGTGAAGTATATTTTTTATGATTAATTCAAGTTTTTATTTTGTGTTTATTATTTATTTTTCTATATATTATTTATTCCTTATGCATGAACATTGTTTAAGAGTGAGGAAGTGATTTTCAATGCATTATCAAATTACTTTAATTCATGCAAGACAATTATATGGGTTAAGATAGTTGTGTTTAAATATGTTTTCTATTTACCTATCTCACTAATTAAACAAAATTAATTGACTATAAGAAAAGGGATAGTTTTTTAGTAAGAGATTGATGAATAAGACTATGGCATTGCTTAGTCACAATTTGGTTAGTATTATATCTTTCGCTCAACTATTGTATAAACATGTATTTACTATACTTAGTATGTTCCCTCTTGATTAAATTTTCTAAATATCTTTTATTTTACACTAATTCCTAATTTTATAAGTTGTTCTCTAGTATATTCATATGGTTTTAACCTTGGTCTTCCATATTATATACTACACCCTTTGTAGTTAGTAGGTAGTTTAAGTATTATAAATTCTAAATGGGTTTCCCTGTATGACCTAACGATACCCTATGAGCAACCAAATTTTTGGAACTATTTTCGAGAATGGTTACTTAATAAACTTAGGAATTTTATGATTTTATCATTTTATCATTTTATTTTTAGTTTTTATTTTATTTTTTATGTTAGTTCTTTTCATGTTGTGAATTTAAGGACAAAATTTTGATGTAAAAATAATCCACTCAGGGAAAAGGAAAATAGGTTATCAATTGTGACCCTGAGTGAAGGTCCCGGGCACAGCGGAAGCTTGTGGGTGGATGTGCCCACTTGACTTTTTTTTCATTAGAAATGATCAATCTAGGATCAATATGACGACAAACACCAGACTCCATGGATAAAATCACATAAATAGACAAAGAAGAAGAATAGTCTTGGAACCACAAAAGAGGATCATCACAGGTTGATTATAATTAATTTAATTAATTGACAAGAAGTTCCTTTTATGGCGTTCTTTATTTGTTGATATTTCTGATCATGTTCCGATGTAATTCATCCTTGCATCTCAGAAGCCAAGTTTAGACTTCCTCTAGTGGTGATCCACATGTGCACCACGTATCTCTCGATGTCGCTAAAGGAATCTCCGGGTGCTAATGTGGATAAGCCTTTTCTTTCGTTGTCTGTGTTAGATCGCCTTAATCCGATGGAGGAGGATCTCTCTCGGTCTTGAGAGTGTTCTTGGAGGAATGAGTTCTTTCAGACTTGAGAGAATCCTCTAGAATTGTTGTTCACAATGATTATGGAAAAGTTTTGGGGTTATGAGGATATTTATAATCGGTTTTGAGGTTATAGAGTTATGAAAATAAATAAACGCATTACACGTTTTATTTATTTCATTAACTCTTATTGAAAACTCTCATGTCGAATCATTAATTCATTGACATGTGCCCACACTGATTATAATAAATATCATTTAATAAAACGATATTATTTACTCAAAATCCCGATTGGAAAAACTACACGGCATGTAATCATTAATACACGTCGTGTACTCATTTTTCATTTCCTTTCCAAAATGAAAACTACACAGCATGTACATTCAATGTACACGGCATGTATATCTTGTTTTTCATTTTATTCTTACTCTAACATTAAAACAATTTAGGCTTCCTTGAATAATTATTAAACCACATACAGGAATAATCTTTATTCTACTTGAGATACTTGGATACACTTAGTGTGTGACCATCTAGGCCTCTTTCTCGTTGGCATTAGGTGGGCTTGCCTAAAGTCCAAGATTACTGTCTAAAAATGATTCAAGGCACCCAAGATAAAGAATTTAATGCTGCATTGACATGTCACCTCATACAAATGATTACCATGTAATTTAATCCCTTTTTCTCAATATCTCATCAAGAAGGTTTCATGGTAGTGTCATAAACCTATATGCTTGATCCGTCATTCTTTGACTTCCATAAATAAAATTGTTGTGACACCATGGACATGGAATTTGGGCGACAGTTCTATTTCAATCAAAGGGCCCGAGATATCTAATTCCATAAATATGGAAGGGACAAATTCTTCCTTGGCTTATCCATTAACAACATGTCATTCATGACGCACCCAACGTACCCTACTTCCTACCAACTATCTTCGTGACGGTTTTCATCAGCAAATCTAAGTGCGAGAGTCATGACATGAGTTAATGATAATATTCTAATCTAAGAAACATTAAACATGCTCGTAGATAGCAATGTCTGATGAAACCAAGACATACGGAATTACTACTGGCAGGTCTGTTCTCATAATCTCCCATCTTGGAGATTACCAAGTGCGAACTCCATAAGAGAGAGTCTTGTCTTCTTACGAGTACTCGCACATGACAGTCTGTATACTATGTGTCCTATCATAGTATGTCATCCAACCATAGAACTTTATTTAAGAATATTTTTATAGCATTTAAAGGTTCTCATCATAGAGGGGATCTGCCATGACCTTATTAATGCAACAAATATTTTGGGACATTATTATATTATAGTCATGCAGAACAACGAACAATATATAATAAGTGTAAATTCATGTAATCAAATTATAAATAGTTGGTTCTTAGGACACCAACTCTAAAAAACTCCCACTTGGACTAGAGCCAACTACCTACGACTTTTAGTCCGCTAGACCTCACATGATGATCATGTTTCTACTAATTCAAAGATCTAATCAAGGGGTCCGCCATGTTGTCTTCCATGGAAATACTACTCACTACAACTTCACCTCTTTGAGAAAAATCTATCAAGAGATGATACTTCCAAAGTATGTTCTTTGTCCACTGATGTGACCTTGTCTCTTTTTCAAGTGTCACCGCTGCAGTATTATCACAGTAGAGTGTGATAGGATCTTTATTGCTAGGTATTACATCCAACTCTTGGACAAAGCTTCGCATCCATACTACTTCTTTAGTTGCCTCAGAAGTTGTGATATACTCGGACTCTGTTGTACAATCTGCGACGACACCTTAGTTTGAGCTCTTCCAGCTCAATGCACCTCTATTCAAACTGAATATGTATCCAGTCTGTGACTTCATGTCATCTTGATCAGTCTAGAAACTAGCATCTACATGTCCTCTGATGACTAGTTCCTCATCTCCTCCATAAACTAGAAACATATCCTTAGTACACCTCAGATACTTAAGGATAGTCTTGACTGCCATCCAATGGTGGTCTCTTGGATCAACTTGATATCTGCCTACCGTGCTTAATGCGTAAGCAACATCTAGCCTTCTACATAGTATAACATACATGACTGACCTAATCGCGGATGCATAAGGGATCCTTTCCATTTTCTTTCTTTCTTCATGGGTCTGAGGACACATTTTCTTGGAAAGATGAATGCCATGTGACACTGGAAACAATCCCCTCTTGGACTATACCATACTGAGTCTCTTCAGTATCTTTTCAATGTATGTACTTTGACTCAGGCCCAGCATTCTCTTGGATCTATCACGATGGATCTTGATCCCAAGAATATATGCTGCCTCGCCCAAGTCTTTCATAGAGAATCATTTATCCAACCATGCCTTAACTGACTCTAAGACAAGTACTTCGTTTCCAATTAGTAATATGTCATAAACATATACTATTAGTAAAATGACTGCACTTCCTCTAAACCTTTTTTCAACACAAGGCTCACATTCATTCTTAACAAATCCAAATTCCATTACGGTTTCATCAAAATGAATGTTCCATGACCTCGATGCTTGATTTAATCCATAAATGGATTTCTGCAACTTGCATACCTTGTTGGCATCCTTTGGAGTCACAAACCCTTCAAGTTGTGTCATGTAGAAATCTTCCTGGAGGTTCCCATTAAGGAATTCTGTTTTGACATCCATTTTCCAAATTTCATAGTCATGGTAAGAGGTAATGGACAATAGGATTCTGATGGATTTCAATAGCGCAAATGGTGAAAAGGTTTCATTATAGTCAATTCCTTGACGCTGTCTAAAACCTTTTGCAACCAGTCATGCATTATAGGTGATGACTTTTCCCTCCATGTCCATTTTCTTCTTGAATACCCATTTATTACTAATAGGCTTTACATCAACTGGAGGATCTACCAAAATCCAGACTTGGTTTTGGTACATGGAATCCATTTCAGAATTCATGGCTTCTTGCCACTTGGTAACGTTTGTGCATTCAACTGCTTCCTTGTAGGTAAGAGGATCATCATTGTCAACCAATAATGAGTCACCATCCTCAGTGAAAAGAAAACCATGTCATTCTGGTTCTCTCACCTATCTCGTGCTCCAACGTAGTTCTTGTGTCTCCAGAATAGATTTTTCTTCCATGGGGCTTTGTGGAATCTATTCTTGTACCAACTCCTGTGTATCTTGAGCCTTGACTTCATCGAAGTCTATCTTGATCCCACTATTTCTTTTGGAGATTTGCTCCCTCTCAAGGAATATGGAACGTCTTTCCATTGTGAATTTTTTATCTGATGGGTTTTATAGGTAATATCCCATTTTTTCCTTGGGATATCCTATAAAGGTACACTTTGTGCCTCGGGGTGCAAGTTTGTTACCTGAATAGGCCTTAACAAATGCTTCGCTACCCCACACATGTAAATTTGATAACATGGCTTTTCATCCACTCCATAACTCATATGGAATACCATTTATCGATTTAGTTGGTACTTTGTTTAGTATGTGTGCTTATATTTGTAATGAATATCCCCAAAAGGATAATAGAAGACTTGCATAACTCGTCATTAATCTCACCATGTCCAACAGGGTGCGGTTCCTCCTTTCACTTACACCATTCCACTGAGGTGTGTAAGAAGGAGTGAGTTGAGATAGAATCCCAAACTCCCGTAAGAAATCAATGAAGTCCTGATTAAGATATTCTCCTCTTATGTCTAAGCAGAGTTTCTTAATCTTCTTACCAAGATGGTTCTCAACTTCATTCTTGTATTCTTTGAACCGATCAAAAGAATATGACTTATACCTCATTAAGTAAATATATCCATATCTACTAGAATCATCAGTAAAAGTTATAAAGTATAAGAACTCTCACCTTGCTTCAACTGGAAATGGTCCACACACATCTATGTGAACTAATTCTAGAAGCTCTTTAGACCTTTCACCTTTCCCACTAAATGGGACTTTGGTCATTTTTCCTTGTAGACATGCATGACATACATCAAGTGGTTTTAGTTTGAAAGAATATAAATACCCATCTTGATGTAATTTTTTAAAATGTTTCTCATTAACATGACCTAGTTGGTGATGCCAAAGTTGGGTGTGGTATGATTCATGTGGATTAACTTTTTCATCGATTTCCATTACTTGGTTTGTGTAGTCTAACACATAAAGGCCATTATATAAATGTGCCCTACCAAAAAAATACTATCTTTATAAAAGTAGCAACATTCATTTCCAAACTTGAAGATGAATCCATCAGTATCTAATATGGATACTGAAATAATGTTTTTGGTTACAAAGGGTACATAATAACATCCTTTTAATACCAAGACCATCCTATTAGGAAATGTGAGGTGGTAGTCTCTGACAGCTACAGCACCAAGTCTGGCTCCTTTGGCTGCTCGCAGATCCACCTCACCTCGTTCAATCTTTTTGAATCTACTTAGTTCCTCTATTTGGATACAGATGTGAGCAGTACAAGTAGTATCTAATACCCAATTGGTAGAAATATATAGATTGAATTCGATAAAAAAATGCACTTGAAGCTTCCCCTTACTTCCTTGGCTGGGTGCAGTTTTTCTTCCAGTGGCCCTTCTTACCACATGTGAAACAAACTGCCTCTTATTCTCTTGCCTCCCCTTTGATCTTACTTTTCTTGGAAGGCCTTTAAGAATATTTGGGCTTAAATCTCTTCACCTTCCCTTTCATTTTATTCACCATAAGAACATAATGCTTTTCACGCTTTATATCATTGTCCACTTGACGAATGAGGATAAGAAGATCAGATAGAGACTTCTCAATGTTGTTCATGTTGAAATTTACAAAAAAGTTAGAGAAGCTATGGGGGAGTGATGAAAGAATGTGATCGGTACCCAGTTATTCGGGGAGTTTAAACCCTAGAACCTCCAAGCGCTCAATGTAGCCAATGAGCTTGACTACATGAGGTCCAGCTGGGGAACCCTCTCCAAGATTTCTCTAAAATAGAGCCTTGGAGATCTCAAACCTTTCATGTTTTTCTCTCTCCTGGTATATACCACGGAGGTACTCGAGCATGATATAGGTATCCATGTCTTCATGAGACTTCATGAGATCACTAGACATTGATGACAGCATCAAATATTGAATGTCGAGTGCATCATTCAAATGTTGATCATAGACCAGGAAATCTTCGTCACTTGCCCCATGGGCAGGCGAATCAGGAAGTGAGGACTCCAACACATAAAAATTTCATTCATGGCGTAGGATAACCCGAAGGTTCCTAAACCATTCCTGAAAGTTACTACTGGTGAGGATATTTTCTTTATCCAGAATTGATCGCAGAGAAAATTTAGTTGACTAGTTTGTCAAATTGATTCTGAAAATTAAAAGAGCATATTTATCAGTTCCTTTTGATTACATTTTATAAAAAATAATAAATGAATTTATTAATTCTCCCACTATTTTATCATGTCCCAATGGCCCCCACCATTGAACTTGGAATGCCTAGTTGATATGACATTATAGTGGCAAGGATCCATATTCCCCTTCGCATAACCCCAACAAGGGTTGGTCAAGCTATTTAAAGGTATTTAGGTAGGCAGGTCTTTGCTAATTGTGAGCTTATAGTTCCTTGATCTGTTGAGTGGACTCCCCAATCCTGAAATCCTGAATTGGATTTCCTCAACACTTTCCTCCATTTTATAAAAAGTCTAGCAATGGCTACTCCTCTTGATGTAAAAAGTTTAAGTTAACCCGAAACTTTCATAAGAGATTCCTTTATAAAAGTAAGTGTCCCAACAAGGTTTGGTCAAACACATAGTTTTATTGAGTCTTTCCCTTAATCAATTAACGGAAGGCTTGGTCTGACTTAATATGGTATTTGAGTGATTTCAATACTTTATTCATAGTTACGCATTATCACATGCTTGTTAATATTAATTGATGCTTACTTAAGTGATTAACCATGTTTTGATAATGTTTACGCATAGTCCGGTTTTTATTTTATTCCATATTTGCATGCTTTGTTTATTTCATTAACTATGTGATCACGACAACACATACATAATAAATAAACCATGCAATCAAACAGAAATAAAATAAGATGGCATGATCATGAGCTTCTATTGGTTAGCTTATCTAGTGGTTTTGATAAGCTGACCCTGGCCTGGGAAAAAACACCTTGAACCCAATGGTTCGTGTTTTGAAGCTCCCACCTGTCCACCTTTGTATCTTCTTAGGTTGGTTTCACCTCATCTTTGTATTTTTAACCATCTCATATGGCTTGGGATATCCTCCATTACATGGAGTTTAAATTAAATAAACCATGGGCACATAGGCACTACATTTTATAGGAAGAAGGCTCGTAGGCCAACAAATTTAAATTAAATAAATTTAAATGAAACCATACACGCACAAAGGGTCTTTGGTCTAGCTCATGATCATCCATAGCATGCAACGACATTTACGCATATTTAGTATTCAAATTCTTTTAATTATTCTTTTATTCAAGATAATTCGAGATTGAATTCAATTAATTATGATCTTATAATTAATAAATTATTTATCTTAAATTCCTTTCTAAATTTCCTTGAGATTCTTCTCATCCATATTCCTTGTACGGGTCTTTGTACTTTGGAGGAAACCTAGTGAAATTACATTTCTAGAAAGTACATGGTGTGTAGGCTATATTACACAGTGTGTATTTGTTTTCACCCTTTATCCAAAGTACACGCCGGGGGCTTTGGAGTGTTTTTTGTACTTTGGAAATTTTGGAGTACATGGCGTGTATATTAATATAACATGGCATGTACTTCCTTGTTATGCGGTTACCAGCCAGGCAATCCTGTGTACGCGGTTACACGACTTCTCCTTGTACACGATTTCACCTGGGCCGGATCGGACTACACAGTGTGTTGATTCAACATACACGCCATGTATTCCGGTTTCCATGTGTCGTTCAGTTCTGGTCAACATGGTGTATTAAAAAACTTAGTTATGCTCAGTTCACATGGTGTGGTTTGGCGGACCAGTACCGGTTCATTGAACCTAAGTACACGGCGTGTAGATTTCACTACACGCCATGTATTCATGTGTTGTACAAATATAATGAATGGCTCCTCCATATGATTTTCTCATTTATATTTTAATCAAAATTAAAATTAAAAGGTTTTTTCTGTGATGTGAATCAAGAAACAAAGGAGGAAGAACAAATCTCGTTCATTAAGTTTTATAGAAGGATTTATCTTTAATTGAATCAAATATAATTTCATAAATTATCAACAAAAATTAAATAACTATAATCAACATTGTAACCTGCCTATGATACCACTTGTAGGTATCAGGCACAGCGGAAGCTCATGGGTGGATGTTTCCACTTGACTTTTTATCATTAGAAATGATCAATCCAGGATTAATACGATGATAAACACCAGACTCCATGGATCAAATCACAAAAATAGATAAATAAGAAGAATAGTCCTAGAATCACAAAGGAGGATCATCACTGGTTGATTATAATTAATTTAATTAATGGAAAAGAAGTACCTTTTATGGCGTTCTTTCTTCATTGATATTTCTGATCACGTTCCGATGTGATTTGTCGTTGCGTCGTAGAAGCAAAGTGTAGACTTCCTCTTGTAGTGATCCACACATGAACCACGTACCTCTAGACGTTGCCAAAGGAATATCTGGGTGCTAGTGTGGAGAAGTCTTTGCTTGCGTTGTCCGCGTTAGGTCACCTTGATCCGATGGAGGAGGATCTCTCTCGGTCTTGAGAGCATTCTTGGAAGAAGGAGTTCTTCCAGCCTTGAGAGAATCCTCTAGAATTGTCGTGCACAATGATTAGGGAAAAGTGTTGGGGTTGTGAGGATATTTATAATCGGGTTTGAGGTTATATAGTTATGAAAATAAAAAAACACGTTACGTGTTTTATTTATTTCATTAACTCTTATTGAAAACTCCCATGCCGAATCATTAATTCCTTGACATGCACTCACGCTGATTATAATAAATATCATTTAATAAAACGATGTTATTTCCTCAAAATCCCGACTGGAAAAACTACATGGCGTGTAATAATTAATACACGATTTGTACTCATTTTTCATTTCCTTTCCAAAATGAAAACTACACGGCATGTACATTCAATGTACACGGCATGTATATCTTGTTTTTCATTTTATTCTTCCTCCAACATTAAAATGATTTAGGCTTCCTTGAATAATTATCAAACCACATATGGGAATAATATTTATTCTACTTGAGATACTTGGATACACTTAGTGTGTGACCCTCTAGGCCTCTTTCTCATTGGCATTAGGCAGGATTTCCTAAATTCCAAGATTACTATCTAGCAACGGGTCAAGGCACCCAAGAGAAAGAATTTGACACCGCATTGACGTTTCACCTCATACGAACGCTTACCATGTAATTTAATCCCTTTGTCTCAATATCTCGTCAAGAAGGTTTCATGGTAGTGTCATAAACCAATATGCTTAATCTGTCATTCTTTGACTTCCAGAAATAAACTCGTTATGACACCATGGCCATGGAATTTGGGCAACAGTTCTATTTCAATAAAAGGGCCCGAGATATATACTTCCATAAATATAGAAGGTACAAATTCTTCCTCGACTTTTCCATTAACAACATGTCATTCGTGACACACCCAACGTACCCTACTTCCCACCAACTATCTTCGTGACGGTTTTCATCAGCAAATCTAAGTGTGCGAGTCATGACATGAGTTAATGATAATCTTTCAATCTAAAGACCATTACACACGCTCATATATAGAAATGTTCGATGACACCAAGACATGCGGAATTACTACTGGAAGGTCTGTTATCATAATCTCCCATCTTGGAGATTACCAAGTGCGAACTCCATGAGAGAGAGTCTCATCTTCTTATGAGTACTCACACATGATGGTCTGTTTACTATGTGTCCTATAATAGTATGTCATCCAACCGTAGAACTTTATTTAATAATATTGTTATAGAATTTCAAGGTTCTCATCATAGGAGGGATCTTCCATGACCTTATTAATGCAACAAATATTCCAGGACATTATTATATTATAGTCATGCAGAACAATGAACAATATATAATAAGTGTACATTCATGTAATCAAAGTATAAATAGTTGGTTCTCAAGACACCAACTCTAACACTGAGTTGGAAAATAATTAAGGAATAAAAATAAAAACAAGGAGGAAGATATGGATGGTTTGGAGTAAATAGAATAAGGGGCTAATTAGGTAGTGAAAAATAAGAGATATAGGGCTATAAACTTTACTAGAGTACAGTCTGTCTTCAAGCATGGGAGTCCAACCAAGCATACTAGTTCCTCTGGTGGATGAAAATAACTTCAAGATAAAGTTTTCAATTATTCAAATGATCTCTAATTCAATTAAATTTTTTATGATACCACAAAAATACCGAAACACTCGCCTTTTTATTTTCCTTGAGACTTGTGACACTTTTCAATTAAATAGTGTATTTAGTGATTTGGTAAGACTAAGACTATTTATATTTTCTTTAAAAGACAAATCTTGGTCATGAATACAAATTATATCCTCATATTTCATAACCACATGGGATGAATTGGTAAGTAAATTCATAACACGTTTCTTTACTCCCCCTAAATCTATAGTTATTCAAGTCAATATTTTAAATTTCAATAAATATGATGAATAATCATTATACACTACATGGGAGAGGTTTAAGGACTTGATTAGGAAGTTTATACCTCATGATATGGAAATATGGTTTCTTATCCAAACTTTATATTAGGATCTATCTCAAGGTAATATGTTAATAGTAGATTTCGTGGTTGGAGAATCATTGATGAAGAAGCTTCTTAGGGTGAGATATGAATTATTGGATGAAATTTTAATTAATAGTTTTCAATGGAAATCATAAGTATTGTAAAATTGAGGATTCCAAATGGTGAAAAAAATGGATTTATGATTGCACAAATAGAGTCCTTGATAAAGAATATGGATATAATGATGTTTATACACCAACCCTAAGGTATGTATGTTGAAGATGCAAATTATGTTAATTATAACCATAAAAATAATTTCAGGGATAGAGGCCATAATAACTGATTCAAGGGTACCAATAACAAGCAATAGGGTTCCAACAATAATAAAGGCCTTATCTCCAAATCCAAATCATATCATTGGAGGAGACCTTATCAATATTCATAACAACCACTAGGGATACCATTAATAAATTAAAGGCTTATTTAAAGGATCATAAGGATTCCATAAAAATTTTGTAATTATAAGTTTGGTAAGTTGCTAATAAATTTAAGGAGAGGTCTATAGGAGTGATACTAGGTGGCATGGAGGTCCAAATATACAGATAATTAAAGTTTATTATCTTGAGAACTGGTAAAATCATAGAGGGTGGATCTAAAGAAAGAAGAAAATAGCATGAGGAGGAAGAAGAAAAATAAAAATAAAATAGAGGAAAGGATAAATGAATAGGAGAAAGAAGCAAATAAAGTATTAATAGAAAAATCCCTACCACCCTATAAGACACCACTTCATATTTCTAAGGGGATAGATTAAGGAAAGATCAATAAAAAAGATGCATTTTTTCAGAAATCTTTAAGAAACTTCATATTAAAATCCATTTTAATTAAGATTTAGCAACATGCCCATATATGATAAGTTCATGAAAGAGTTTTTCTAAAATAAAAGGAAACTTGAGGAGATGTGTATAATACCACTCATATGAGAGTGCTCAATGGTGGTGTTAAGGAGTATACTAAAGAAGTAATAATATCCAGGTATATTTTCAATTCTAGTTAATATTATATCTTATGAGTTTAAAAAATATTTGTTTAATATTAGGGTGAGTGTGAACATCATGTCATACTCAAATTTAAAATTCCTAGGATTGGATTATATGAAGCCCACAGGAGTTTCTCTTTAATTTTAAGACATAATAATGAGATATCCATGGGTTATGATTGAATAAATTCTAATTAAAGTAGAAATTTTTTATTTTTAATATACTTTCTTATTCTTGGAATGGATTAGGAAAAGCCCCCCCCCCCCCTATCTGAGCATGTCCATTCTTATCTATGGGGAGATCCTTGATTGGTGTGAAAAGTGGGGATTTGTCTCTAAGGGATTGTGGTGTGAAGGTTAAGATTAATATTCATCTAGTGATGAAAAAATTTTATGAAAAGGGGGAATATATATAAATATAGCATGCTAGAAGATGAGAATTTTTCTTCCATTAATAAGAGGATAGAGGTAGCTACTTTCTAGAAGAAATAAGAAGGTGAAATCAAGGAAAAAAGTTACTCAAAAAGGTAGAGGGCACTAAAGGTAGTGTTGAACCTAGAAATTTCAAAGTGGGTAAGTGGGTTTGGCTAGTCTATGACTTAATGTTTAATTTCTTGAGACTAACAAAACATTGGTGGATTTTCCCCCATAGAAGTATAAGAGGTACTATCTAAAGGTAGAGTGAATATTACTTAAAATAAAGGAAGAAGATCCATCTTTATAGAGTAATCACGACTTCATACATTCATTAATTCAGATTGGGTAACTTCCTTCCAACCTTCTATCACCTAACAACAAAGTAGTAAGGTCTAGCTAAAATACCTTAAAGAAAATGCTTCTAGGATACAACCTAAGTTTTTTATTGCATTCTAGGATTCTTAGGAGTTAATTTTAGTCCTTTAGGAACCTATTTTAGGAATTAATTTTAGGATATAGATGCAATACCTTTATCTTTTTGAGATTAAATACATTTACCTTATGAATTCACTTGGGTGTTTTACTTCATAGGACCATGATATAAAAAAAGGCATATGAAGGCATGAAGAAGAGAAGAAAGATAAGAAATGAAGAGTGACATTATTCTGTCATGGGGTGTTCTAAAATAAATTATATCCTAAGTTATAATGTATTATAATGGATAACCTATGTTGTATCTAGAGATAGTACACAACAGTAAAGTTTTTCATTTTAAATTCAAGAAAAATGGGGTGTTTTAGTTGGGATTATTTGACAACTAAAGTGAAGTAATAATAAAGGGTTAAAACCTGATTGATTAAACAATTGATAGGTTTAGGGTTGGATTACAATTTTCAATGCCATCACAGTCTTAAATTTTACCCATCTTCTGATTGAATGATAAATGAAA
Source organism: Viscum album (assembly GCA_963277665.1). Classification (NCBI taxonomy): domain Eukaryota; kingdom Viridiplantae; phylum Streptophyta; class Magnoliopsida; order Santalales; family Viscaceae; genus Viscum; species Viscum album. The sequence continues at coordinate 598,869,052 of OY728155.1, read as the reverse complement.
GACTCATCAATCGAGTTTCCAATCACCCTTCGTTAAAGGAGACAATGGAAATCCCTCCTGTATACATGATATTCAATAAACTATTCCTAAACTAACAAGGAAATCCCAATTAGGAACTTTTGATCCTTACTAATCCAAAAAATATATCACTGCTTCCACACACATTCCATTGATAGCTAGACACTTACCACCTGGCATAGTCTACTAAATCAAGATAAGTTTCACTGGGTGTAGGGAGTTTACAAAACTTATATTAAAGTTATAAATAATGAATAACACCAAAACCCTAAATAAAATCACTTTAATAGAATTTATAACCACTTTAAATAGAAATCATTCAATGGAAAAATAGATTTTTAAATTATATCACAATACTCGTACATTACAAAAATGGTTTTCCTCCCTTCCCCAATCACTCAATAATTACTTCTCCATTCAAGGGTTTGTAGAGAAGAAGGTGGTAGTGGGAGATATTGAAATTAGAAAATAAATGAAATCAACACTTCAGCGTGTGAATTCTCCAGCATAGCCTCCCCACACTTTCTAAATCACTTGAATGGAAGTGGATGCTCTTATTTATAGAGAAAGGATGTGGTGAATTTAGCTCCAGTTTTTGTCCTCTGAAAGGTTAAGAACATTTGTCCAAGAAAATTTTGAATCTAGGAAAGTTGTATTCAATGATTTTTTTCATCTTAAATTTATATTTTTTCTCCCAAAAATTTATATCCATATGATATGTTTAGAAAAATTTATATTTGAATTACTCAAGTTCACTTTTTCTATCTGAAAAGACTCTTCATATTCTTCCACTTTGACATGTAAATCAAAATTTATTGTACATGTGAACCTCCAAGACTCTTTCATATCTAACTATAATAACTTAATTTGAAGTCTTGTAGACTGATATATGTCTCATTTATTAAGTAGTGGTCAAATCTTTCATTCTAAAAGGTTTTACACATTGCATGATTTATTTGGGCTCTAAAGAGTTTGATTTAGAACTTGAACTGGTTAAAGGAAATAAATCCTATGAACCAAGAAACCCTGAAAAAATAATTTAACAATTTGGATTAGTGATAAAAATTTTAGGGATGAAACATTAAAGTCATAAAAAAGATATAAAATTCTAGAATTAATCAATTTTTATAATAATGCCCAAAATTCACCAAAAATCTAAAAATGATATAATTTGGTGTAAAATGACTGATTAGTGGGGATTAAATCATTGAAATATATGTGAAAAATAATTAAAATATTAGTTCTATCAATCCTTCCATACTTAAAACTTGTACTCCTGGACAAGTAAGGATCAAAAATCAAATCCAAGAAAATTTAAAATCACATGCTCATGAGATACACCAATTTAACTCCAAAAAAATTATAATGCCTCATAAAAAACTATTATTTAAAGTTATCATTTTGGTGAATTAAATTCATTTCCACCTCATTTATACTCTTATATTCATAAAAAACTTACCTCACATGATTTTCCCCCATCATACAAATTCATATTTTCAATAAGGTTTTTCTAATCCAAAACACATGCAAGGGTCACTATAGGTTTGATAAAGTCTTAAATATCCACTCGATGTGAGTCAAGTAAATTTAATTATCATGATTAATTGTCTAATTTATTTATTGGATTAATTCTGGTAGGCTTTTTATGTCAAAATATATGATGAAGAATAAGGAGTTTTTTCTCTTTTATAAGAAAGAATTAATGAATTTAATTTACACTCAAGAATGGGATCCTCCTCACTACCCCCCAGAAAAAAATAAACTCCAATCATCACAAAAACTTCAATTAAAGTACACACCATTCATCATTTCAATAGAAACATAATATCCACTCAACCGCCTTCACAAATATATTTTTGTTTTTTGATGTTTCAAATCTATCTAGAACTGATGTTTGAAGGAAATGGGGGGTTATTTTGAGATTAAAACAGTATATGTGACTTATATCCCATAATTATAATGATAATATATATTTTATATTTATAAAATTTACTTTTCTTTGATTTTTCTAGCAGGTTCAGCTGAATAATATATTTTTTTAAAATATGCTCATAAAGATCCAGAAAAGCATATAGTTTAGTAGAATCACTTTTTAAAAAGTAAACATATATCATAGTCCTTTGATCCCACACCCAAATATACATAAAATGATTTAGTACATCACAATATAGCTCATTACCACACTTAATTTCAAATAGATCATGTAATATTTTCTTTTAGATAGGGTTAGATAAGGAAAAGTGGCATGTAATGTAGCTGACTAACAGGATGTTCATGGAAATTAAGGGCTAAAAGGACTAAAAGTAAATGAAAGTATAGAATAAAAAGTATTCTATTAAAAAATGGTGGATTTTAAAAACAAATAAATGTATCAATAATTTAAAACAAAATCACCTAAAACCCTTAAGTTTTGACAAAAATAAATCAAATTCCAATTAATAAAGCATGTTTTAGTTCTATAAAGAAGTGAGGTGGATGTGAATAATATGTAAAAAAGGTTTATATGCCTCCAAAGAAGGTGATTTTAAAGATAAAGATAGTGATATGTTCTATGGGATTCAAAATTTAGCAATTGTTTCATGAAATTTTCAAAGTTTTAAACTTGAAACAAAGTTATTTCAGTATTCTTTTATGTTTGGTTTCAAAGGATAGATTGGTTCACCCATTGAAATGAGTTTCAAAGATGTAAAAGATAATAATTTAATCTCAAAAGTTTCAAAAACATATTAAATTTAAAAATAAACATACACAAATTTGAAAAGATGAAAAAGTTTTGAAAAATAGAAATTTGAAAATCCTAAACTACGAAGATCACCTCCCTAGACTTAAATGATGAATTGTTCTCAATACATTCAAGTAAATTTAACATGTAATCAAATTTATAATTGAATAAAAAAAGTAAGTAAGTTTTAAGGAGAGGTACACCCTGATGGATTTTATTGATAAACATGTTAGAGGAGTGTGATCTCCTCCACCATTTTATGGGGTAAATTTCCATGGAATTTATTTAGCCTGTGTCCATTGATAGTGAATGATTTTTCTTGACCTTATTTTACAATCTCTATAGTACCAAAAGGATATACATGAGTGACTATAAATGGATATTCCCATCTAGATAAAGTTTACCTAACATTATCTTGAGTCTTAAATTTTATAACAACGCTTGATCTCCTGGATGGAAGACTCTGTGTTGGATAATCTTATCATGATCCACCCTTGTTCTCTATCTATAAATATTATAACTTTCAAAAAAATCTCTTATAATTTAATCTAGATCCTACAGCTAAAATATCCTCTCTTTTATAGCTCTTTTAGGGTCTAAATTCATCTTTCTCATATCCAAGTATGCCTTGTGCTCTAATTACAAAGGTAAGTGAAAACTATTCCCATAAATCAGCATGTTTGGGATTATTATTATAGGGTTTTATAGGTCATATTATAAGCCCATAAGAATTATTCCAGTCTTTATCTATAATCCTTCTTGTTGGGTTTAACATCCTTTTCTAGAATTCCTTGTATTTCCCTATTGTACACTCTATATTGTCCATTGTTTTGTGGATGATAGGATATTGACATTTTATGATGCACCATATACTTTCTCAACAAAGTCTTCATTATCCTATTGTAAAAGTGAGTCCCTTGATCACTGATGCTAGCTTCAGGCACTCCAAAATTGAAAAATATGTTAGCCCAAATAATTTACCATGTCAGCATACCATATAACTTATCCTTTAATCAAGTTCAATTGTTCTCCTAAAATGTGGTAATTTAGTGGTTCTTGGTCTGGAGTTTCAACTTTTAAAGCATTTTGAAAGATACTCAGGTGACTAGCCACTTGTTTTTCAGTTCCTTTCTTATATTTGATTTCCATATTAAATTCATGAATTAATAACATCCATATGACTAGCCTTGATTTTTCTTCATCCCTTTTCATCAAGTACATAGGGTCTACTTGATAAAAAAACTATGAATTTAGTTCCAAGTAGGTTGGATTTGAATATTTATAAATCAAATACAACTACTAGAAACTCCTTTTAAGTGGTTGTGTGGTTAATTTGAGTAGAATCTAAAGTTTTAGAGGTGTAGTAAATGACTTATCATCAACCCTAAATTCTTTGAGAAAGTACTGATCTAAATACTTGATTGGAAGAATCACAAATTTACTTGAATGCTTCTTCCCAATTTGGTGGTTTCATCATTGGTGGAGTTATTAGTCTCCTCTTAAACTCATTAAAGGCTTCTCTAAAATCATTATTAAACTAGAAATTATCATATTTCAGAAATTAATCTAGAGAGAGGAAGATCAATCTTGTTGAAATATTTGATAAACCTCCTATAGAATCCCACATATCCTAAAAATGATCTAATTTGTTTCACATAAGTTGGTTAAGATAAAGAATTTATCATTTCAACTTTAGAATTATATGCCTAAATTTCTTTTTGTGAAATAAAATACCCAAGGGTAATCCCATTTTCTACCATAAAATTACATTTTTTAAAATTTAAGACATGATTCACTTAAATACATGTTTTCAAAACTTTTTCCATGTTTTTAAATTAATGATCAAAAGAATCTCCAAAATAGTGAAATCATATATAAATTCCTTCAGGTAGTCTTTAATTTAGTCTAAAAATACTTACCATGCACCTCTAAAATGTACCTGGGGTATTTCACAATCTAAATGACATCCTTTTTTAAGAAAAAGTGCCAAAGGTAAAAGTAAAGGTGTTCTTATCTTGATCATCAGGAGTAATGGGTGCCTAAAAATAACCTAAAAATTCATACAAAAAGTAATAATGAGTTCTCCCTACCAATATCTTTGAAATATGGGCAATAAAGGGGGTGGGAAAATGATATTTTTGAGTGACATAATTGGATTTCCAATAATCTATACATACACTCCATCTTTTTTGAATTCTCACAAGTATTAATTTATTATTTTCATTTCTCACAATGGTTAATCCATTTTTCTTAGGAACTACATATATGGGGTTGACCCATTATTAATTTGAAATGGGATAGATTATCTATGCTTATAAGAGATTATATATATTATTCTTCACTACTTCCATCAAGGTGGGATTCAACCTCCTTTGGGGTTGTCTAATGGGTTTGGAATCTCCCTCAAGCATAATTTTATGTGAGTGGATTTTTTGGTTTATTCTTAGGATATCAATTATGAGATTCCCTATTAATTTGAAATTATTTCTCAAAAGTTAAATAAAAGTTTATTCTTCGTTTGTATATATATTATTATCAATTATCACTAGTAATTTTTCTCCTTTAATGAGATACACATATTTAAAATTAATGTAAAGTGGTTTTAATTCCAAATTTGGTGGTTGTTCAAGAAATGAAATTAAATTATGGTTCCCCACTCTCAAATATTAAATTTCCTATACATAAGGAAACATATAATCTTCTTCTCCATTAAATAAATAATCAAATTTATCAGATAACACATAGGTTACCTATTATTTCAATTTAAAAATAGAATTTTGAAAATTTCCAGAATTTTGGACAACCTCATATTCCATGGTATTTTCAATCAAAAACTAATTTTATAATGATAAAAAATCTTGAAAATATATTTTTCTTAAATAGTTTTAACCTATTAAACATGGGAGAGTGTAAAAAGTGAATGGTTATATGAAGGGTGTGAAGTCTTGGACCAGGTACCACACACCGGTGCCCCAAGCTAGTTGGTCACATGACCTCAGGCATGCCTCCCCATACAACAAAGGTTGAAGACTATAAGTGAGGGTCTAATATCGATCATGGGGAGACTATACCCTCTTTTATTAGAGTAATAAACCAGAAAAAATAAATAAAAATAACAACTGAATAACTAAATGATATCATAACTAGAACAATGCCAGAATAACAAGATAACCAAAACTGGAGAATACAATATAAAAACTAAGTAGTAGAAATGTTATGACAAAGTATGTGTCCAGTTTTAAAATAAAACTCAAAATAAATACACTAATGACTTATAAGTGGGTCTCAAACCACATTCGGTTCCCTCATCCATGATCCATCCCCAAATTAGTCATCTAACATAGGGCCTTTGCCCTTAACCTATCCTGCAACAATGAAATCTATTCGGGTACCGATCAGGAATCCAGAGTAAGGTGTGAGTACAACTCAGTAGGCCACCACCAAAAGTGTCAAAAAATCTAGTCAATAACAGTGTATGAATTTTTATAAATAAATAATCACAATGCATAAATAAATAGTTATCACATTATCAAATTATTCTTTATTTAACCATATAACTTCTTAGGTTCCTAAGGACACTGGAACCACAATACCTTCTTCATCTAGTGCTAGAGTATAAACTATCCCCAAGGGATATCATTTCCTAGAATACTACTGTTACCATTCTATATCTCATTCCATATCTCAAAATTCCATTGTTTCCATTCTAGATTTCATTTCATATTTTATAATTCCATTACTACCATTCTAGATTTCAATTCTCATATGAATTTCATTTTTACCATTCATCATTTCATTAATTAATTCAAAAATTAATTAATCTTCTCAATTTCATTTTTTAACTCAATAATTAATTAATCTAATTAATCTCATTATTTAAATCATTAATTAATTAATTATCTCAATCCCATTAATTAACTCAACAATTAATTAATCTTATCAATCCAATTAATTAAATAAAAAATTAATTAATATTCTCAATCCTATTAATTAACTCAATAATTAATTAATCTTATCAATCTCATTAATTAACTCAAGAATTAATTAATATTCCAAATCTCATTAATTAAATTAATAATTAATTAATCATCTCAATCTTATTATTAATTCAATAATTATAACATCAATTCACAATCCCATTTTTCCACGATTAATTACTCAATTCAACAATCTCAATATCCCCTCATTAATTCCATAATTCATTACTCAATTAAACAATATCATTATCCCCTAATTAATTCAATAATTAATTACTCAATTCAACAATCCCTATATCCCCTAGTAAATTCCATATTTAACTAATCATAATCTATAATTCCAATATCCCCAATTTCCCATTATACCTTAATTAATTAATTCACCAATTTAATTAATTAAATCACAAATTCAATTTCTAAACATATAATAGAAATTATACAATTAAATACACATAATTTCAATCAAGAATTTTTTATTTGAATTATAGACCACCTACCTCAATTTGTTGATGAATTATTGCCCAATAGAAATCCACAAAATTTGAATGGAACAAAAATATAGAATGAGATCTGAATATAAAACCATAAATCAAGATTGAAAAAATAAAAATATTTAAATTTTAGATCTAGATCTATAATCCTATATCTAGATCTAATAAAAATAGTAAGAACAACCCTTTATTATATGGGAGAAGAAAGGAAGAGGAATGGGAAACCAAGCGGGATGGGATTCTCTTACCGGGAGGGGTGAAATCTTTGATCTAGGAATCAAATTGAAAATAATAGAGTTAAGAAAGTCTTGGAATCCATTCAGGAGGCTCTTAAATAATGATAAGATGATTTGGTCTGAGTTAGGGTCAAATAGTGAGATTTTAGGGGGTTTGGGTGATTTAAAATCTAATTTTTGGATGAATTAAAAAGTTGTTCATGGTTTTCTGGGAAGGGGTGCATAGTTTTCTCTAACCATGTGCCTAAACCATAGACATATTTTTATAGGGGTTCACGGTTACTGCTAATAGGGCGCACGGTTTCCCAAAATGTGTTCAAACCACGAAATACTCCTCTATCCAAGGTTTCATGGTTTATTAGGGCTAAGTCACACAGTTAGGGAAAATCGTGCACCAACCATGCACTACCCTCCTTCCTTACAATTTTCTCCATTTTCACCAAAATGCACCCAAAGCTTAAAAAAACTGTTGGTCAGAGTAGAGTGCTCAATAGGGGGTGAATTGAGTATCTATAAAAAAAATTGTTAAAAAGTTTTCTTAAAAAGGTTCCCCAATAAAAATAAATACAGCCCAATCAATCAAGGTAATACAGTTATAAAAGTTTGAGTGTTCAAATAACCTCCCATAAGATTGATTAATTATCATTAATATCAATATGAGTTATTGATACTACTTTTGAATCTATCCTAATAAGGAAATACGATTATAATTTTTATCCAAGATTAACTATCAAAGTCAAATATAGTGATTTTGGAAATATATAGTAAAATAGAGAAAAACTAAATTAAAAAACACATTAGATAAAACAAGTGGTTCGGTCTAAAGCTAAGGCATAATCCACTCCACTTTATTATCACCTTCCACTAATCATTTTATATTAATAAACTTGATCCACACCTTGGATCATGGTAAACAACAGTGCACAAGACTGTCTAGGTCACACAACCTCTTCCACTATTCTTTGTGGGTATAAAATACCATGTAACACAAGGAACTCTTCCACACTTATCTGTGGGAGTAAAAAAATGTAAAAAGGTTGTGAGAGTAAGGATATCTTTTATCCTTCAATTTAGTGTAGGAGACAGTGTGTGCTTTAATACAGACACACACACACTGCTCGAAAGCTACAACAATACACATCAGATCAAGGATGATGAGAAAATGTTAGAAGTGATATAAGTGTTTATTCTATGAATCTATGGACTTGTAAGATAAAGAATATGAAAGTATCAAGTCCTCTTGTGAGAAACAGAGTATCATAAGTATGGTGCTCTAGCTTCCAGTTAGATACTAGATCGTGTTCTTTATGGAGTTGGTAATGCGAAGATTTTTTTCAGCTCTGATCTATGGTACTTCAGCCTTTGTATTTGAGAATTATTCGTGTGTTCTTCATATTTTTCTTATTTCATGTATCGGTTCACTTTTTAAAATGCTCATGCTTCTGCTTGTATCTTTGTTCTAGTGCCACGTTTTTCTTTTTATTTTGGAGTGCACATGTTAGAGCTGATAGGATTCATGTATTCTATACCTCATACCTCATACTTTCAGGTGACATGTATACAAAAAAATATTAATTATGTTAGTGAATTTAAATTACTCAAATATGACCGTTAGAAATTAAATTGAAAATGAAAAAATGGATTAAATAATGGTGTCACAGTCTATCTAGAAATGGTATCACTTGGAAATGGTGTCTTCTTCTTTTTCTTTAAGTGGTGAGACAGTCATGATGGCATAGTTGTATTGAGATTAGGAACCGGTAGCACAGATGCAGTGCTAGGATCATAGTGTCTTGTCATTTTCCAAACTTCGAACTGTGTCTCAGTGATGGTGGCAAGGAACCGGTGTCACGGACTTCATGAGATCTGAAATTGGTTACGGTGTTTGGGTCATGGTTTCTGGGTTACGGTGTCTGGGTCACGGTGTCTGGGTCACGGTGTCTGGGTCATGATGTATGGGTCATGGTTTCTGGATCACGGTATCTGGGTTATGGTGTCTGGTTCACTATATATGGGTCATAGTGTCTGGGTCACGATGTCTGGGTACTTTTCTAGAAAACTAGAACCGGTGGTAGACTCACGGTTTCTCAGATTTAGTCAAATATCTATATATAGACTTAAGCAGTAATATTCACATAATAAATTAAACTTTATCATTCATATATAATAAATTAAATATAGTTTACAATAATCAAACATGATTTTATATGAATTAATATCTTGGGTAAGTTTATTTAAAACATAAAGAAACCAACCATCTCTACACGTGATTTGAGAAATATTAAACAGGAGTAATAGGATTTGTGATTATTAAAACATTATTAAAACATGAGGAGTCCAACAATCTCCCCCTTTTGATGATCACAAATCATATGAATTAGATATCTGTTCTTGGTGTGTTGTCTCTCCCTTAGGTAACTTTTCTTCCTCTTTTGGGATTATCAAAAAGAGTACAAGAAAAAGAAAGAATGAAAGTAAATAAGATAATATACAACGATAGTCCAAATTTCATTATATGGAAAAAGATGTGTCATTAAAAATAGTTGGAAAAAGTAAAAAACATCCCTATAAAGATACAATTTTCACTTTTCTTCAGCACCAGTTTTCTTCTCTTTTCCCTTGGCGGTAGGATCATAAGGAGCCATAGAAGCATAAGTAGAAGTTGAAGAAGGGAGTGAACCAACTGTCAGATAAGTAAGAGGGAGTCCTTCAAAAACAGACGTTGCCAAAGTAGGTTTACTGGAAGACCGAGACAAGTTTTGGTCAAGGATAACAGGTCTGATCTGGCTCAAATCCTGAGATACAGACATTGAGGTATATTTAAAGGCAGCGGATGTGGAAGGAGGTAAACTAGGTCGTAAGGGTTTAGCTACAGGATCCACAATAGCAGTGATCTGCACATGAAGATAAGGCTTCAACAACTTAATGAAGTTAGTAATAATCTCACCACCATATTGCATTGATTTCTCATAATCATCTTTTTTCTCCATAAATTAGTCCAATAAAGAAGTGAAGTCTTTCAGCTTTCGAACTTGAGTCTTGAAGGCTTGAGTGACAGGAGGTATTTTCAGATTCTCTACAAGATACTTGAAATGATTGGTCATATCATGCTTAGATAAAATCTTATTAAAATTAGAAATCCATTTTCTTAGTAATTTCTTCCTAAGAATTATTTGCAATCTTTGAGTGAATCCTTACCAAATCAAGTACCCTATCACTATTATTGATAATCGTAGATAGAGTCTCTTTTTCAAATCCACTTAACACTGATTTAAGTTCCTATTTAACAATAGTTCTGAGTAGATCATTGTCAAAGGTTTGAGATGATTGTCCAGAGGCACTAGAAGTTGTAATATATGAAGTGATGTAATTGAGATGATTTAGAAATTTTTGTAGACATCCCTTATACTCATGAGTTGGGTTTTTGAGACCAATAACAAGCTCACACATCTCTTGAACTATCTGCTTGTTTCTCTCAGCTACCTTTTCATCTAGTGAATTCAAGTTCGGTTGAATTAGAGAGGTAGATTCCTGTGGAATCTGACCACTAACATCCTCAACAGGATGAGAAATAGGAACTTGTCCTGATTGCAAGACTTTTTGCAAATCTTCAACCATAGCTTTGAGAGACTTCAATTCATCACTCAATTGTTTGTTCTCAATTCTGACCTCTTGAATTTCATGAAGCATTTTTGGATGAATATTTCATATGATCTTCTCTAATATCAAGGTAGAATATCTTTCACTTAGGTTTTTTATAGGAGCAGGTTGTGTGTTCATGAGCTTTCCAACTCCGGCTAATAAAGTAGCTCCAAAGGCTTTCAAATCACTCTGACTCAAAGGCAGGAGGTTCTTGTAAAGGTTTAGGAATAGGAGCTGAGATAGGCTCAGGTTCCTTGGCATTGATTACTTCAAGAGAAAAGACTGGTTTCAATTGAAATACAAAAAATAGGTTTATACCTTTAACTGAGGCTTCTTGGGCATCATCCACATAAAAGTATCTAGGAAACTTATAATATTTATCCATAGTGCTTTAATCAACAGGATTAGTAAATTCAACACTTTATAGAATATGTTGATCCCCCCCCCCTCAATAAGTGAATATCTTATAGGACTAAGAGATTTAGTTCCTTGATCCGGTTCTAAAAGACCATCTTCAGTACTCTCACCCATTTCTTTTCTAGCCAGCTGGAATTCTTGTTCCGTTCTCTCTTCAGCAGATAGGATAACATCAGAATTAGCCTATGCTTCCAAAAGTTCTTCAACTATAACATCTTTCTCAAGAGAAAATTCTTCTTATAAAGGCTCCTTAAGATCAACCTATTTTATTACATTAACAACAGATTCTTTTCCAGAAGTAGGATCTACTTCCAAATCAATAATTTTTTCAGGAACAGGTGCTTCCTTCCCAACTTTATCTTGTGGAATAGGTCCATTGTCTTCCTTATCCGATATATTTTCTTCTATAGGTTCAATAACTTCGTCTTCTTCCTCTTTAATAGGATAGTCAACAATTTCATCTGGTTCCAAACTAAGATCATATATGTTCTTAGATCTTGAAGTATTCTCAACCAGATTAAACTTTTCATAGATCATTTCATTATCTTCTACCCAAGACTTTTTCCACGGATTCCAACTAATTTTCATCCTTTTGACTGTAACCTTTGAGATACAAAATTCATAGTCCTTGATGAATTCTTCATTTAGTCCAACCAACCCTTTGGCATACAACATAGCAAAGATTAACCTTGAGTAGAATAAAGAGGTTGACTTTAAGGTAATCTTTATCAACTCACAAATATGAATTATAACATACTTTCATAGGTTAATCTTGTGTCCATTTTTCATAAAATGTATTAAAAATATGTCTTGATACATGAGGGTATCAAAATCTCCTTTCCTAGGAATAATTAGATTCTGAATAAACTTAAATATTAATCTTGATTCACCATCCAACTCGGCAGCAATATCTCTTCTCTTCTTTTTATTTCTAGCCAAGCTTCTCAAGGCCTCTTCTAAAATAAAAACATCAATAGGAGTAGGATGACCTCTCAAGTAGTCCTCAAAAATTCCCTCATGAGGTATCCCTTGAAAAGAAACCCATAACCTTGAGAAAAAGGTGCATCTTTGGCCATTAATATATCTCCTCACAAGAAAACCATCTTTAGTTTTTAAAGAAAACAAAACAAACTGATAAAATTGTGCAAAAAGTTTTGGATAAATCGGCCTTTTCTCTTTTGTGAACCAGTCCATCCATCCCTGTTCTTTCAGTACTTTCAAAACTAAAGACTTACTTAATATAAACCACTTAGGGTGAATTTCCTTTTCTAGTACCACTATTCTATCAACAAGGTTTGGATTCAAAGGTCCTTCAGGCACTACCTTCGGTGCTCTTTTCATTTTATTCTATGATCTGCACTTCTTAGGAGTTGATGAAGATGGGAACTTCATCCTGGGCATTCAATGAGAGGTTCGAGAGAGAGAGAGAGGGATGAAGGATTTAAAGAGGACTTGCGGTTTGAGAGAGAAAGGTTTCATGTTTGAGAGAAGAAAGATTGAGTGAATAAAATAGTGAAAGTCATTTGGTTTTTATCATTTAGGGATTTCAAGCATCACAAATTCAAAAGCATGGGATGAATATAATAAAATAAATAACACAGCTATATGGGTAATAAAATATAAATAAATTGAAAAGTGTTATTATGGTGAGACCAAAACAGATTGCCATGGTGAGATTGGAACAGGTTGTCACGGTGTCACCTTTGCGGTGTGACTCCAAATGGTGTGATTGTATCATTTAAAACAGTGAGTGCAAAACAGTAATTGAGAGACAGTAATTGTGAGACCGTAAACATGAAACAACAACTATAATATGGTGACTTGTAGGACTATGAGAGTGAGACAGTACTTCTAAGACAGTGACTCGAGAAACCATAAACTGTGAAACAGTAAGCTATGAGACAGTAAATTTTGAAACAGTATAATTTCTACTTGAGATTTATCATTCCCAATTCATGTATGATGTAATCTATCCTTTCAAAATTTAATGGTTTAGTGAATATATCATCAAGATGATATCCAGTTCCAATGAATTCTAAAGTGGTGTCACATTTTTTATAATGGTCTCTCAAAAAGTGATGTCTTATATCAATATGTTTTGTCCTAGAGTGTGAAACAATATTTTTTGAGATGTTAATAGCACTTGTATTGTCACAATTTATAGGTACATTCCTAAATTGACATCTATAATCTAGTAACGTTTGCTTCATCCACAAAATTTGTGCACAACAACTACCAATAGCTATGTATTCATATTTGGCAGTAGATAATGAAATAGAGTTTTGTTTCTTACTACACTATAATATTGGAGACTTGCCTAAAATGTGAAATGTTCCAGATGTTCTTTTTCTATCTAACTTTCAACCACTGAAATCAGCATCAGAATAACTAAATAACTCAAATGATTATCCTCTGGGATAGAATAGTCCTAGATTGGGTTTATGTTTGAGGTATTTGAAAATCATTTTAACAGCATTTAAATGATATTCCTTAGGGTTTTCTTGAAAACAAGCACACATACATACACTAAACATAATTTCAATTCAGATAGAATTTAAGTAGAGTAAGCTTCCAATCATTCCTCTATAAGTGGTTTGATCAATAGATTTTATATCTTCATCAAGATTCAACTTACAGGTAGTAATCATTTGAGTATCACTACTTTTAGTTCTATCCAAGACAAAACATTTTAAAAATATCTTTAGTATATTTTCTTTAATTTAAAATAATACCTTCTTTATTTTTAAAGATTTGAAATCCAAGAAAGAATTTTAATTCACCCATTAAACTCATTTCAAATTCATTTTGCATCATTTTAGAAAATTCAATACATAAGTAATTTTTTGAAGATCCAAAAATAATATCATCTACCTAAATTTGAACTATTAAAACATCATTGGAAATTTGTTTTATAAAAAGGGTAGGATCAGCTGTAACTTTTGTAAAACATTTGGAAATAATAAAAGTACTTATTCTATCATACCAAGCTCTTGGATCTTGTTTTAAGCCATACAAATCTTTTGATAATTTGAAAACATGATTTGTAAAGTGAGGGTTTGTGAAACCAGGGGGTTGTTCAAAAAATACATCCTCAGCTATGTACCCATTTAGGAATTCACTCTTGATATCCATTTGATATAGTTTAAAATTCAAATGTGCAGCATAAGCAAGCAAGATTCTGATAGCTTCAATTCTAGCTATTGGTGCAAAGGTCTCCTCATAGTCAATTCCTTTTTCTTGACTATAGCCTTGTTCAACCAATCTAGCCTTGTTTCTAACTATATTACCATATTCATCTACCTTATTTTTAAACACCCACTTAGTGCCTATGGTAAATGTGACTTTGAGTCTATCAACAAATTTCCAAACTTTATTCCTTTCAAACTGATTAATTTCTTCTTACATATCCATTACCGAAAATTCAACATTGATAGTATCATTAATGTTTTTATGTTCAAGTTGTGACAAGAAAACTTGATGTTCAACCTGATTTCTAAGATAATCTCTAGTTTTAGTTCCTTTATCTAAATCTCCTACAACAACATCTAAAGGATTGTTCTTAAGAGTTCTAACACCTCTAGGAAAAGAGGGATAGTGATTTCAGGTTCTTCAACAGGTTTAGGTTCATTATGACTTGAATATGTAGAATTTCCATAACTAGAAGTTTTCACATATCCTTTTACTGTAGGTTAAAGGATTTGTCATTGATTTCCAAATTTGACATATCATCATCCAAGTTCTCTAGAGAGGTCTTCGGCTCATGTGGATCTGTCTCATCAAACTTGACATTGATAGATTCCTCCACACATTTAGTTCTTTTGTTAAACACTCTATAGGCTTTACTAGAGATTGAATATCCTAGAAAAATTATTCAACACTCTTGGATGCAAACTTGTCAAGATTTTCCTTAGTGTTAAGGATATAAACTTTGCAACCAAAAACTTTTAAGTATCTTACTTTGGGTTTTCTATTGTTCCATAACTCATATGGAGTTATTTTAAGAATAGGTCTAATTAACACTATATTAATGATATAGCATGCAGTATTTATAGATTCATCCCAAAAATAAATAGGTAAGTCATATTCACTAAGCATGGTTCTAGAAATATCTTACAAGGTACTATTTCTTCTTTCTACAACTCCATTTTGTTGAGGTGTTCTAGGGGCATAGAAATTATGACTATAGACATTTTGTGAGAAAAAGGATTAAAACTCTTGATTTTCAAACTCACGGCCATGATCACTTCTTAAGGATTTAATTCTAATTCCACTAAGATTTTCTACAGTTTTAGCATATTTGGTGAAATGATAAAAGGCTTCACGTTTGTGAGTCAAAAAGAAATTCCAAGTATATCTAGAGAATTCATATGCAAGAACATAAACATAGTGCTTCCCATTTAAACAAGAAAATATATATGGTATAAACAAATCCATGTGAATAAATTCAAGGGGTTGAGAAGTTGAAACTTCTTTCTTTGGTTTGAAGAATTTTTTTTCCCCTTTTGACAATGATTACACACTTTATCATTTGGAAACTCAAGTTTGGGTATGTATTTGACTAAACTTTTTCTAGTTATCTTTCTAATGGAGTCGATATTTTAGTGTCCTATTCTTCTATTCCAAATCCAATACTCTTTGTGAACTACACTTAAACATGAATCATTTTGAGAAACTAAAGAATCTAAGTTAACAGAGTATACATTTTCATTTCTCAATGCAGAAAATACTAATTCATTTTTAGAATTAAAAACATTGCAATCATCATTTTCAAATTTAACATGAAATACATCATTACATAGTTGTGAAATAATAATCATATTATATTTCAGTTCATCAACAAAAATTACTTTGGAAATTAAGACTGATTTAGAGATACCAATTTGGCCAAGGCTAATGATTTTTCCTTTGGCATTGTCACCAAAGGTGAAATGTCCACCATCAATTTTATTAAGTTCTTAAATCATGAATAGTCCCATGTCATGTGTCTTGAATACCCACTTTCCAAGTACCATAAGATTTTATAGGAGCTCTTTAAACAATTTTCCTACAAAATAGTCAAATAAAAATAGACTTTGGTACCCATATTTGTTTGGGTCTAGTAATATTAATAACTAGTGCTTTAGGAACCCACATCTGCTTCATAGGTTTTCTATAAGCATTTTGTAAAGTATTTGAAAAATAAACTCTATTTGGTTAAGAAAATATTGAAATAGTAGAGAGTGTATCATAATTTGAACTAGTAAAGTTTTTTCCTGAACTAAGAGTAAAGCTGTATGTTCTAGATTTAGAAACAAAAATTGGTTTTTCAAAAAGTTATTTTACTAAGTTGATAACCAATACCAGTAGTGTACTTAGGGGCAATCTGTTTACCTAGAATTTTTACCAAAGTGTCTTTACCAATATTAAACCTTTCAAGTTCCTTTTTCAATTTCTCATTATATATCTTTAGTTCATTATTTTATTTGAGTAATTGAGCATTTTTCTCTCTTTCCACAGTAAGTTCAAATTTAACAGTTGAGGTAGGATCATGTTGCTTCTTTATATTTTAGTTCATTACATGTATCTTTAATCATATTGCAGTACTCAAACATTTCTTATTTAGAAATATTTTCAGATTCACTTTCATCTACAGAATAATAGGAATTTTGTACAGGAGATTCCAGTGTTACCTCAGATGTGTTTATCATAAAACACATATTGGATTTGTTAAATTGTTCATCATGTGAAGATTCTGAGTCACTTAAACTATCCTCATAATCACTCCACATTTATTTCATTTCCATTTTATACTTTATATCTTTATCCTCATATTTATTTTTATACTTGAGCTTGGGACAGTCGGACTTTACATGTCCCTTTCGCTTACATTCATAACATACTATCTCATCAGACTTGTCATTTATTTTCCAATATTTCTTCCAGATTCCCTTTTGATTATATAGTCCTTTGAAGTTAGGCTTTCTGAATAATTTCTTCCTTTTGTAATTTTTTTTAAAATTTCTAGATAATTGATCCATCTCCTCATCACTATCAGTTGATGATTGTTCACTGTTAGAAATTTCTACAGAGACTTGTAGTTTATCTTTTTATTTGTGTTTAGAGGTGATAGTCTTGAATGCAATAGATTTTCTTTTGGGTTTATCCTCCTCTTCCTTGTTACTTTCATCTCATCTTCATACATCATTAGTTTCCCAATGAGTTATTTAATAATAAATTTTCTGATGTCACGTGACTCTCTAATAGAGACAGAGGTTCCTCTCCATATATCAGGTAGGCATCTGATAATCCTCATAATTTGTTCTTTGGTGGTGACTTCTCTTCCAAGAGAAATCATTATGTTGAAAATTTCATTGAACCTGAGATACATGTCAGAAATAGGCTCATTAGGCTTCATTTTAAAGTTATTGTATTTAATAGTATAAGTATTGAGTCTCATTTCTTTCACACTAGAAGTTCCTTCATGTGAAATAGACAAGGTATCCCAAATTTCATGGGCATTTTTACATGAATATATTCTGTTAAATTCCTCATCACATAAAGAACAATATAAAGCATTCATGGATTTTCAATTGTTGTTGTAAGCAGTCTTGGTTGGGTCATCCCAACTAATTCTATCAGTAGAAGTAATTTTATACCCATCTATAATTGAAGACCAAATTTCGAAGCCCATAATTTCTAAATGAATTTTCATTTTAATTTTCTATTGGGAACAATTAGTTCCATTAAATAATGGTGGTCTTTTTGTTGAAGCCCCTTCCAGTCTATTATCCATAATAAATAAATACTTTGAAAGAGCTAAAAATTTATAATTAATTGAAATTTATAGATCTTTAAAGTACAACTAAAATCACAGTTGAATAGTTTTTTAAAAAAATAGAATCTTAACAGGAATAAAAACTCCTTTGATACCAAATGTTGGTTGGAGTAGAGTACTCAAGAGGGGGGTGAATTGAGTATCTATAAAAATTTCTGTTGAAAAGTTTTCTTAAAAAGGTTCCCAAAAAAATACAGCCCATTCAATAAAGGTAATACGGTTATAAAAGTATGACTATTCAAATAACCTCTCAAAAGATTGATTAATTCTCAGAAATATCAATATGAGTTATTAATACTACTTTTTAAGATATCCTAATAAAGAAATACAATTATAGCTTCTATCTAAGATTAACTATCAAATTCAAATCTGGTGATTTCTAAAATATATAGTAAAACAGAGAAAAAAAATAAACAACACAATGGATAAAAAAAGTGGTTCAGTCTCAAGATAAGACCTAATCCACTCCACTTAGTGATCATCTACCACCAAGAAGTTTATATTAATAAACTTTATCCACACCCTGGATTGGGGTGAAAAACAGTGCACAATATTGTCCAGGTCACATGACCTCTTCCACTATTCTTCGTGGGTATAAACTACCAGGTCACACAAGGACCTCTTCCACACTTATCCATGGGAGTAAAAAAAATGTAAAAAGGTATGAGAGGAAGGATATATTGTATCCTTCAGTTTAGTATAGGAGATAGTGTGTGTTTTAATACAGACACATACACACTGCTCGAAAGCTAAAACAATACACAATAGAGAAAGGATGATGAGAAAATGTTAGAAGTGCTTTGAGTGTTTATTCTATGAAACTTTGGACTTGTGGGATGAAACAGAAGCAAGCATTGAGTCCTCTTGTGAAAAACAGAGTATCATAAGTCTGGTTCTCTGGATTCTAGTTAGATACTAGCTTGTGTTCTTCATGGAGTTGGTATTACAAAGATGTTTTTCAGCTCTGATCTACGGTAGTCCAACCTTTGGATTTGATAATGCTTTGTGTGTTCTTCAGATGTATCTTGTTTCATGTATCGGTTCACTTTTCAAAATTCTCCCACTTCTACTCATCTATTTGTTCTAGTGACATGTTTTTCTTTTTATTTTGGAGTGCAAGTGTTGGAGCTGACAGAATGCATGTATTTTTCACCTCGTACCTCATAATGTTAGGTGACATGTCTACAAAGAAATATTAATTATGTCGGTGCATTTAAATGACTGAAATATGACCATTATGAATTAAATTGAAAATGGTAAAACAAATTAAAGAATGGTGTCACAATATATCTATAAATGGTATCACTTGGAAATGGTGTCACCAGGAAACAGTGTATTCTTCTTTTCCTTTGAGTGGTGAGATGGTCATGATGTCATAGTTTTATTGAGATCAGGAACCTGTAGCACATATGCGGTGTTAGGATCATGGTGTCTGGTCCTTTTCCAAACTTCTAACAAAGTCTTAGTGATAGTAGTAAGGAATCGGTGTCACAGACTTCATGAGATCTGAAACTGGTTACGGTGTCTAGGTCACGGTGTCTAGGTTATGGTATCTGGGTCACGGTGTCTGAGTCACGGTGTCTAGGTCACAGTGTTTGGGTCATGGTGTTTGGTCCACGGTGTTTGGGTCACGGTGTATGGGTCACGGTGTCTGGGACACGATGTCTGGGTCATGGTGTTTGGATCACGGTGTCTGGGTCCTTTGCTAGAAAACCAGAACTGCTGGCAGACTCACGGTTTCTCATACTTAGCCAAATATTTTTATAAAAAATTAAGCATTAATATTCACGGAATGAATTAGACTTGATCATTCATATAGAATAAATTAAATATAGTTTACAATAATCAAACATGATTTTATAGGAATTAAGATCTTAGGTAAGTTTATTTAAATAATAAAGAAACCAACCATCTCTACACATGATTTTAGATAGATTAAACAGGAGTAATAGGATTTGTGATCATTAAAACATGATTAAAACATGAGGATTCCAAAAAAAACAAATTATGATCAAAAAAAGAAAAAAGAATACCTAAAATCTAGCCTGAGTCATCTCTAGAAAAGGTTAGGATCTTACAATCTCCCCACCTTATAACAGCTCATCCTCAAGTTGTACTCCCAAGCATCTCTAATATTCTGAGCCAAAAATGTTAGGCCATTAAGCCCTCATATCTACTTCTCTTTCCCATTTTTTCTATTGAACACAACTATGTTTCCAAAATACATAAACTATTGGTACGGTCTTTCCCCTCAACACTTTCTCACTATAATCTAACACACGTATCGGATGCTCCTCAAAGGATACATTTATCTCAAGCTCAACGTCATCAACATAAATCACATGTGAAGGGTTAGGGTGATACCACCAAAGTTGTGACACATAAAAAAACATCATTCATATCACTGTATTTCTATGGAAGAGCAAATTGGTATGCCACTAGTATGATTATTTATACAACCTCAAACGGTCCAACAAACCTGAGTGCCAAGTTTCCCTATCTTTGTATCATGTAGTGACCCAACCTGGGTGAAACCCGAAGGAATAAATGATCACCCACTATAAAATCCATTGGATTTTGACGTTTATTAGCATATTAATTCTGTCTACTCTGAGTTATAGTCATACACTTCTGAATAAGATGAACCTACTCCAGCGTCTCTTGCATGAGACTCGGTCCCAACAACTCTGACTCACCTACCTCTATCTAGTATAAAGTCGATCTGCATATCCTTCCATAAAGATACTTGTATGTTTCCATATGAGTAGTATCCTGGTAACTGTTGTTATAGGCGAACTCCACCAAATCTAGGTGCTTCTCCCAAGTTCCAATGAAGTCTAGAACACATTCTCATAGCATATCCTCAAGCACTTATATACTACCCTCTGACTTCCCATCTATTTTTGGGTGGAAATCTATAATAAAAATTCTATGTTTCCAACACCTTATATAATCCATTATAGAAGTGAGAATTAAAGCGTGAATCGCAATCTAAAACTATAGTCCATGTAACTCTGTACAGACGGACTATCTTCTGAACATACAGTTCTCCCAACTGCTCCAATGAAAAAGTCTTTCATATAGGTAAGAAATCCACTACGTTTGTTAGAAGTTCCACAATCACCCAAATAGATACATTATTCTAAGTTATCCTCAGGATACCTACCAAAAATTCTATATTCATGTCATCCCACTTTCACTCTAGAATGGGAAACAACTGTAGTAAACCTCTAAGTCATTAATCCTCTGCCTTCACCTGCTGACAGGTGTAGCATCATGTCAGGAACCCTGTTATCTCCTTTTTATTTCTGGCCAACAAAACTATCATCGTAGGTCATGGTGCATTTTGGTCACACCTGGATATACCTCCCACTTTGTGGCATCAAATTCTTGCATCAACTCCCCCCGCATACTCATAGTAACAAAAACCTAATTCTTGATGTATATGATCTTGTCCTCATCTATCAACCAGTCTGAAGGTGTCACCCCAACTTCAAGGCTTTCCCTCAAAGATAAACATTTAGAATCCTCCTACTTCCTATCTATAATCTTTATCAAAAGTGTAGACTCTGCTAAAACTAATACCAGAGTCATCTGCTCTTGATTCTCCTAAACCACTACATGTATCTCATCTAGTAGAGTCACCATCTTCCATTCAGCACTAGACTCCTGAACATCCTGAGTCTGAGTTTTTATGATTAAATAATCAGAAAAAATATTTCTTTTCCTAATAATATATGCTAGTTCAAAATTAAAAGACTGCATATAATTAACCCATCTCCGGTGTTGAAGATTCAAATCTCACTGTAAGAAGATATACCTTAAGATCTTATAATTAGTAAACATGGTAAACTTATTTTCCAACATATAATTCCCCCAACACTTCTAATCATAAACTAATGCATCCAACTCAAGTTCATGTGTAGGGTAGTTCCATTCATGTAGCCTCAATTTTCAAGACCCATATGCCATAAATCGATCTCCCTACATCAACACTACTCTAAGACCTATCCCAAAGGAATCACAATACACTGTATAATCCTCACTTGGATCAGGTAGGATCAAGATTAGTGTAGATTTCAAACACTTCATCGGTTCCTGCAAGGCATTATCACATGCTTTAGACCATTCAAACCTTATTCCCATTTTTTTAAAGCCCATAAGCAGTGATTCCAATTGAGAAAAGTCCTGGATGAATCTTTGATAATATCCATCCAACCCAAAAAATATATGGATATCGAAAATATTCTTAAGATTCTCCCATGATGTAATTGTATGAACCTTCTTTGGGTCCACTAACACACCTTCCTCTGAGATGATGTGTCCTAAGAAGTGTACCTGATCAATCCAAAACTGACACTTAGATATCGTGGTGTATAGTCGATTCTCTCTCAATGTACTCAGAATGATGTCAAGATATTGGGCATGATCATCATGAGTCTTGGATTAAACCAAGATTTCATCCAAAAATACTAAAACAAAATTATCCAGGTACAAATGGAAGAATTTATTCATCAAGTCCATAAATATTATTAGTGTATTCATCAACCCAAAAAAAAATACCACAAACTCATATAGTCCACCTGCTTATGAAAGCATTCCTCAGTATATCAGAAGTTTAAACTATCAACTGATGATACCCTGATCTCAAATAAATCTTAGAAAAGACACAAGCTCCTCTCAAATGGTCAAAAAGATCATCAATATGTGAAAGAGGATGCAAGTTCTTTACATTCATCTAATTTAACTTCCGATAATCGACACATAAGAGAAAAATCCCATTAGCCTTCTTTGAAAACAACATTTTTATCCACAAGGTGACATATTCAGACGAATAAATCCCTTATCCAACAACTCCTCTAGGTAAATCTTGAGCTCTTGAATCTATGTCGGTGCTAATATGTTTGGTAGAATAGAAATTGGTTTAGCTCCTGGTATGAGCTCAATAGTAAATTTCGCATCTCTCTCAGGTGGAATACCAAATAAGTCTTCAAGAAACACATCCTAAAACTATTCCAATACTGGTGTAAAGACATCATTTTTTACACCCCATTTATCTAATATTAGACAAGAAACCTAGGTTGTGAGCTCTCCCAGTTACTGATTAATTGTCCTTTCTCAACCTTACTAGATATCTTACTCTCCACGGTGAATATATTTGTCACCATTAGGAGATGTAAAAGTCACTCTCCTATAGTAACCATCAATATGGGCTTGGTATACTACTAACTAGTCTATAACCAAAATTACATTGAAGCCCGACATGTCTTGGATGGAGAGATCCCACAGAAAATGATAATCACCAACTTTAAGAGAATATCCCTTGAACAAGAAAGTGTCCCTAGACTGCACTCCCAATGGTGTATCTATCATCAACACCCCACTCACGAACTCCACCACCAAGCTCAAACAATTTAAAAATTGTGTAGATATAAAGGAATAAGGGGAACCAATATAAAATAAGACATTAGCTAAAGTAGAAGCTACAAGAATAGTACCTCTCACTATCGATGGTCCAGCCTCGCTATCCATAAGTGTAGTTTGAACTACATGTAACTGTCCCACCTCTATTCCCTATGATGCAGTCTGAGTCCCCTAAGATGTACCATTCTGATAATATGGGGGCTCTTTCCTAGAAGTACTGCATACACTCCCTCTACCACTATGACCATTAAAACTCTAACTGCTATCCTGATAAGGTATAGAAGATCCCATTCCTACACTCTGATTCTATCTAGTTGTCCCATCATTACATGTCTGTCATGGGTTCTTACAAAACTTCTACAAATGTCCCATCTTGCCCTAAGATCAGCACTCCACTAGTGGTTAGGGACTATCTCTACGATAGTGGCCTAGCCTACCGCACTGGTGTAAAATCACTAGAGAAAGGTCATGTGTAACTAACTTTTCCCCCTGGTAACTCTGTTTTCCACTACTCTGGATAAAGTTCTCATAATGACACTTCCTGCTCTTGAAATACGTACCTCATGGCCATATAGTAGAAACCATTTATCCTTCACTGAAATCCTTCTTTAGGTTCTCCTCAGCTATGATATCCTGATTCACTAATTTTGAAAACTTCTTTAGCTTGAATATGTTCACTTGGGACTTAATTTCACACTTAAATCCTTTTTTAAATCATTTTTCTAAAGTAGCCTCATCCTCTACCAATGATAGAGAAAAGTTCATCAAATTTGTAATGTAATTCCCTGACCCCAGAATCCCAAAGCTAGTACATTATTTTATTATATTGGCATGATTACAAGGAATCAAATCCTAAAGGACTGATCATTTTAGTGGTTTTTAAAAACTAGATTACGTACATGATACCCATAGTACATTGAGAAATGGAAAATACAAACATAATACATAATAAAATGAAATAAATAACATATTTGAAACCCATTCAAAGGATTCCTCTTCATCACCTGGGGAAAGGAAACATAATAAGGGTGAGCTCAAATGCTTAGAAAGTGTAATTAAAATAGAATCAATAATTAATTGATGATATTAAATCAACATGGAAAGATAAATAACAGATAACACGTTCCATTCAAGTAACTAGACAAGGCATAATCACTATGGAAAGGTAATAAACTGAAAGACATTCCATTTAATCAATTAATTTAGAATGAAATTCATCAATAGATATCTCGATGAAAAATCCAATGGATAAATAATTACTGAGTCTAAATGAGTGAAATTATTAATTATTATATGTCATGTATGAGGAACATGAAAACCTATACCATCAATACCTTTCATAAGATAGTTTAAACTATTCTGATTTGGCCAACTAATTTGTCTTATGAGAACATGTCGATGCATAGAGGGGATATATAAAATTTGTTCCCCACCCATCATTTCTAGTTCAAATCATTCCTCATATCGAGTAATCGATTTAATTAATAATTAATATGCCTTATCAAATATCTGTATTGAATAAAGAATATAGATTTATTAATAATTCCCCAGTGGAGGATAAGTAACAACAAGGGTTGTGGATTTTTATGAATATAAATACTATTTAATTATCATTAAAAACATTCTTAAGGGAAAAATCTTTAAACATTCCAAAGTGTCTCATACCACTTTGAAACATTTGAATCATAATTCCCATGAAGGAATAAAATTAAATGAAACTTATAATATCATTAAAATAAGTATATTCATGATATAACTTGTCAAAAGGGAATCATATACACCATATAAAATAAACTAGGTGCACAACATTATGATATGCCTCAATGAAATGAAATTGAGATGAAATCCCTTACCATGCATTTCCTTTTTGTGTAAACATCCTTTAAACTCTTGTATAATGGTTTTAAGAATATTAATAACTTATTAATAAACCATATTAATATTTATGATATCATATATGATCTTATTATAATATCTTATTACTTATTTGTTAATAATCTTTCACTATTTTCACTATTTTGGTTGTTAATTGGCTAGTTTCTTGTGTAAGTTTTGACATGTTATTTGTCATTCCTATTACTTTGATAATGATTTCATAATATCTGGAATGTAAACCATGACATAATTATCATATATATTCATTATATATGTATTTATAATAATCCATAAAATTTGGAGATAAGGAATGAAATCCACTGTTCATGGAGACAGTAGGTCGTACGTACGCATGAACGCTGCTTTTATTTCTCTATCATATTAAAAGGATGAAAGGTAAATTATATATATGTATATTATAATTTCATTGTCATGTTTATTTCATAAATTTCACATATTATTATTAAAATCATCCTTTATACATTCTATGTATAGCGTGAATGAATCGTGTCATTTTGAGGAGGTGGTAGTCCACACTTCCACAAATGATGTTATCGTATTTATAAAAAATGTAAATCATAAGGTTATGTGTTATAAAAGAATTAAAAAAGTATAAAGACATAATAAATATCATATTTAACATATATAAATATATTTTACATCATAATTATCTACCATGAAAGGTGGTAAAGGAAAAACAAACAATCGTCGTCTCGTGAGGCGGTAGTTTGTCGTACACAAAAACAGTATGTTTGTTACCCATTAGATGAAATTGTGTGTATTTGTAGGTATAAAACTTATAAAAATAAAATATAATTATATTTATAATACTTATTTTATTATATAATCATATAATAATAGTAATTGAATGGGTGTAGAAATAAATAAAATGAAAGTGATCGTTGAAGAACGTTACCTCTTTTTTGGGTATGTCCTTTTGATTTGCACAAAAGAACCTATTTCGTTGGATTTATGCCCAAAGTAAGTCTTATAAGATGAATATAGGGAATATAGGATCTTAGTTTGGTAGTTTTTTTTCAATCTAAAAGGCACAAACTTGTGTGAGGAAGTGATGGAGGGGGTTCCCTTTTATAATTGAGGTGAGGGGCACTTTCGAAAATCCTCAAAATATTAAAATATAATAAGGATATTCTTGAGACAAATACTTAAAAATAGACTATAAATGAATATATTAAGACATTTTATATCATATATTATCCCATTTGTGTTTATTTAACATTTTGTTATTTTTAAATAATTTAATAATGTATTAATTCAATAAAATATCATTATTGTCAAATTTAATACTATTCTTTTAATTTGACTTTAAATGCATCAAGAAAAAGTTTTAATTTGAATATAATGATTTCTCACATGCTATTATTTCCTATAGGTCTATAAAATTCATTATAAACATTAAATTAACCCAAATATATCAAAATTAATACTTTTAAAATTAGTTTTTTTTTGTTAATTAAATAAATATTGTTTTGGCATTGAAAAAGCATTTAAAGTGATTGTATAATTTCCAGAAAATAAAAAATATATATAATGAAAATAATTTCATTAAGATAAAAATATACATTTATTTTCATTCATATCATGATTTTTCCTAATTTCAACACATAAAATATATTAAATACAAAGAAAGTGACATTTTGTAACTATCTTTGATTTAAATAATATATAAGTTATTTTCATATACAATTATCCATTAAAAAATAAAATTAGATATTAAGGTGATAATGGACTAATAATATTCATCCAATAATTTTTAGATAAGTTTAGGTTACATTATTACCCTTATATTTTGGTTTTAATCCTTATTTAATCCCTTTAACTCTTACTATGACAACATGTATTTTTATTTCTTAAGGGTTAATATAGTTATTATAAAATGTCAAACGAACCAAAAATGGATCATTGATGAAATTTTAAAATTTAAAACAATTCTTTGTCAAAATTTTATATTTTTATAAATTTTATATCATTTAATTAAATATTATTTATTTTAAAATATCATTAATGTCAATTTTGACACTATCCATTTCTTGACTTTTTAAAAAATATAAAAACAAAAGATAACTTTAAAAAACCTTTAATACATCCCTAATATTTCTATGTCATCTATAAAATTCATGTACGAGATTAATTATATCAAATTATATTTATTTTAATATTTTTAATAACATTTATTTGATGTGTCCATTAATTAAACAATTACTACACCATCATTGTACAAGCCTTTAATTTAATTATATCTTCCCTAAAATTAAAAAAAAATATCATGATTAATATAAATATTTTATATTTAAAATTAATATTTATATTCTAATATATCTTCTTAATAACCATATATAAAAAATGTAATACTTATTAGAAATATGAGTAAGACATATTGGACTTTCCTAAGAATAAAATACTTTAAAAGCATTAAATTCATACAAGTGGATCCAAGAAGATATAAAATAATCCGAAATATGATTTCATTCAACACTAAATCATCCAATAAAATTATTACAAGTTTTAGGGTTATTCTATGATGCTTATAATATTATTTTCACCCTTAATTACCCTATTTACCCCTAATCGATGTAATTAATTTTAATTACTTTTACTAATATTTTTGTTCAAAAAATAAGTTTATACTATTAGAATAAAAATATCATAATTAGTACAACCATGTATGTCTATTTTTTAAAATTTAATCCACAAAATTGGAAAAATAAAGTTTAATGTTAATCTCGTAGACGTGACGACAAAGTGGGTTTTTAAAGTAAAAACGTCCAAAAGATTGAAATGTTTTTATATCCAAATTCAATGTGAAATTGATTTCAATGACCTACACTAGATTAAATGATAAAAATTTATCTTATTATACTTTAAACCAATTCAAAATATAATTTAACTATATAAATAAGTTAGGAAAAAATCAATTAAAATTCAATATTTTTCACTATTCATCAAAACATGAAACTTCTCAGAAAAATACCAAAAGTTTAACCAAAGTAAATTTTAATATCCTGATTTCAAATAATAAGTTTATTTTTTCAAATATAATTTATAAAAGTATCAAAAACTAAACTTAAAATAAGTGTGTCATCAAAAGGTGGTAAAAATGCCTTTGGAAAAATATAGCCTTTTAATGCGTAAAATTGGATTTATTCTTATATTATGCCTATAAAATAATTTGGATGAATGTAAAAATATTTAATTAAGTATATAATATATAAATTTCATAATTTGGTTATTACTATTCATAACTGTCAACTCAATGGCTAGGTTATATCTTATTATATTAAATAATAATATTTTAATAATATGTTGTTGTTCAGTAAAACTCGGTATTGTGTGTAATGCAAGACAAATCATTATTGTGTGAAGAATAAGCTTACCATGGTGTTGAATATAAATAAATCTTGTAAAAAAATTAAATTTATTCAAAAATAAAAATATTGTAAAGTCTTGGGGTGTTACATGTAAAGCATCATACATAATCCATTACAGACATACTCCCCTGAGTCAATCTCATGAACTCAACTATTATCTCCTACCTCATCATCTCTAGATAGAAGTATTCCAAGAACCTATCCAAGAATTCCTTCCATAACATACCATCAGCCCATCCAGTCAGAGCTTGAACGTCCCACCAGTACTTCACTGATCCTCGTAGCATATAAGCAGCCAACATGACCCTATTCTCAACAGGAGTCTCCAAGTGGTCAAGTATATTCTAGATAGACTCAATCTATAACTCATATCCCTCAGGTCTACCCTCTCCAACAAAAGTTGAAGGGTAATGCAACTGAAACTCCCTCATCAAGTTAGACATGCTCTTCTCAACCCGCCCTGTGTCTCTTTCCAAGAATTGCATGAATCAGGAAAAGTTCTCCCTGAAGTGCTCTCCAACTTCCTCACCCAGAACTATTAGTGCCTCAGGTTCCACCACCGAAGGATCATCTCTAGGAATTTCCTCCTATCATCCTCTCTACAGGCATCTTCATAGAGGCATAATTCTACAAGCCAAACATGTACCTTAGGATACTTTTCTCAATATTAACACATTTTCAGGAAAATATAATAAGGCACAACAAGTCTTTTTTCCCAAACCCCACCACATAGTCAAAGATGAGGTGCTAACACTGCCCTTAACCATCCTACATCAAGGTCAAGGTTAACAAAGGGAAACTCATTTTAATTATTCAAGTTTCAAATTTATACACCCATTTATTCTCATCTCACATAATTTTACAATATTTCTCAATCTCGTGTTAGGAACCATTTTCAGTTCAATTTCACAAGCAAGAAAAAATAGTTCAAGTTCCAAAAATTACCCAAAACCATTTTTTCCATGCATACCTAAGATAATACATGTAATAAAGTAATCTTGAGTGCCTATAATTATGCATGTATACTCAACCCTCATTCCTTATCGAGCCACAAGTCAAATCTAAACAATCTATGAAACAATAATCACATTACACAACAAGTAAATCACCCAAGGTGAAATAATATTCAACTATAACAATAAATAGAAATAACAATAATCCTACTATAGGTAATTTGGTTCTCCCCCATACATGGGTTATATACTCTCATGCATGAGCTGATAACTAAGCCCCAACTCTTCCTAATCTCTAATATACCTTTACAAAATAGTAATACAAAAAAATGAAAATGAAAAAAATGGGCTTTGATACCACTTTGTGACATCCCAGCCCAGGTGTCACACACTGATTCCCTGATCTGGCCGGTCACATGACCTCAGGCATGCCTCCCCATATTCCAGAGGCTTCCGACTAGTAGTGAGGGTATAATATCGATCATGGGGAGACTATAACCTCTTTTATCAGAGTAATACACTATTGAAAATAAATAAATAATAACAAATGAATAACTAAATGATATCATAACCTGAATAATACCAGCATAACAAGATAACCAAAACTGTATAATACAATATCAAAACTAAGCAGTAGATATTCCATGACAAAGTATGTGTCCAGTGTCAAAATGCAACTCAAAATAAATACACTAACGACTCCCAAGTGGGTCCTGAACCATGTCTGGTTCCCTCATCCATGCTCCATCCCCAAATTGGTCATCTAACATCAGGCCTTTACCCTTAACATGTCCTGCAATAATGAAATCTATTTGGTTACTAATCAAGCATCCTAATTAGGGTGTGATTATAACTCAGTAGGCCACCACCAATAGCATCGAAAACAACATCTAGTCAATAATAGTGTATGTAGTTGTATAAATAAATAATCATAATTTATAAATAAATAGTTATCACATTATCAAATTATTCTTTATTTGACCACATAATTTCATGGGTTCCCAAGGACACCCAAACTTCAATACCTGCTTCGGCCCATGTCGAAGTCTAAACTATCCTCAAGGGATATCATTTCCTAGAATTCCACTATTACCATTATATATCTCATGTCATATCTTAGAATTCTATTTTTACCATTCATTATTTCATTAATTAATTAAATAATTAATTAATATTCTCAATTTTATTAATTGACTCAAAAATTAATTAATCTTACCAATATCATTAATTAACTCAATAATTAATTTATCATATCAATCCCATTAATTAACTCAACAATTAATTAATCTTCTCAATCCTATTAATTAACTCAACAATTAATTAATCTTCTCAATCATATTAATTAACTCGATAATTAATTAATCTTCTTAATCTCTTTAATTAATTAAAAATTAATTAATATTTCCAATATCATTAATTAACTCAAAAATTAATCAATCATATCAATAATATTACTAATTCAATAATTATTACAAAAATTCACAATCTCATTTTCCCGTAATTAATTCTGTAATTAATTACTCAATTCAACAATCTCAATATCCCTTAATTAATTCCAAAATTAATTAATCAATTAAAAAATCTCATTATCCCCTAATTAATTCCACAATTAATTACTCAATTAAACAATCCCTATATCCCCTAGTTAATTCCATAATTAACTAGTCACAATCTACAATTCCAATATCCCCAATTTCACATTTTTCCTTAATTAATTAATTCACAAATTTTATTAATTAAATCACAAACTAAATTTCTAAAAAATATAATATAAATTATAAAATTAAATACAAATAATTTCAATCAAGACTTTTGGATTTTAATTATAGACCACCTACCTCAATTTTTTGACGAACGATCACCGAACAGAAATCCCCAAAATTTGAGTAGCACAACGACGTAGAATGAGATCCAGATTTAAGACCCTAAATAAAGATCAAACAAATAAATACCCTTAAATTATAGATCTAAATACACAATCCTATATCTATATCTAATCAAAATTCAAAGAACAACCATTTCTTGGATGGGAGAAGAAAGGAATAGGAATGGGAAACTAAGCGGGATAGGATTCTCTTTTTAGGAGGTGTGAAGATCTTCAATTAAGGATTTGAATAATGAATAATGGAGGTTAAGAAGGCTTGGAATCCATCCATGGGGATTTTTAATCATTAGGATATGTTTTGGTCCAATTTAGTGTTTAATAGGGTGAGTTTTAGGGGTTTGGGTTATTTAAAATCTAATTTTTAGGTGAATTAAAAAGTTGTTCATGGTTTTCTGGGCATGGGTGAAGGGTTTTCTCTAACTATGTGCCTAAAATGTGTATCTATTTTTATATGGTTTTATAGTTAATCCTAATAGGATGTATGGTTTTACAAACTTTGTACCAACCATACAATTCCCCTCTATCTGGGGTTGCACGGTTTGTTGGGCCAAGGCGCACGGTTAGGAAAAATTGTGCGCCAACCGTGCACTGCCCTCCTTCCTTCCAATTTTATCTATTTTCACCCAAACACACCTCAAGTTTAATCCCAAAAAAAGTATGATCAATAAAATAAAAAAATAATATTTTAAATCCATCCTGAGTCATCTCCATAAAAGTTTGGGATCTTACAAAGGGTACCTCATAGACTCAAAAATATTAAAGTGTACAGTGTTATCTCCAAACTCCATTATGGGTGTTCCTTAATGAACATTGATGATGGTATTGGTCATATTAAAGAAAGGTTTTTCCAAAATTATGGGTTAGTGTCATGGGATCCTATCCTCCTCCATGTTCAACACATATAAGTCGTCTAGAAATAGAAGATATTGAACTTTCATAAGGAAATTTTCTAAAAAACCTTCTAGGAAAACTATGGATATTTTTTCAAGTTAGAACACCACTCTTGTGAGATTCAAGTCTCACATATGGAACTAATAATATATTGAGTGATAAAAAAACATTAATTTAAGCACCTAGATCACACAAATCATTAGATAAAGTTAAATATCCAATGGTATATGGATTAGAAAATGTCCTTGGATCTTGAAATTCGGTTGGAAATTCTATTGTAATAAGAAATGAGACACTTATTCCTAAGTTGATCTCATTATTCCCTTGAAACCTCCTCTTATTTGTACAAAGTTCCTTAAAAAACTTATCATACTTGGGGGATTTTTTTTAGTGCCTCCATTAGGGGAATATTGATCTCCACTTTTTTAAAAGTTTCAAGAATTTATTCTTTAAGTGCTTCCTCATGAATTTTCTTTGATCATATCATCCATAGTGGAAATGGTGGGGTAATATCTTTCTTCCCCCTTTTTCCTTTGAAGTAGTGTTTCTTGTCTCTTATTCTTTATTCCATCCTTCTCCTCTTTTTATTTCACTTCTTCCATTTGGTTCTATTTTTCTAAAATCAATCTAAAAATTTTAGATTCAATTTCTTCATTTTTGGGATGGTTTGGTTTAGGTTCTAATGGGGATGGTGGTTTAATATACTTACCACTTTTTTTTGATCATTTTTATATTATCCTTTAGGTTAGAGACTATTTGGGATGGTAGTTTTCCTAGATTTTTTTTACATTGATTCTAGTGTTTTTCTTGTCTCTTTTATTTCAGTCCTAAGATCTTACATATCTATATCTTTTTGTTGTTGAACTGAAGGTTTTTCACTGGTGTATTACTATTCATATGTTCTATTTTTCTATAAATGGGGTAGTTATTGTTGGTAAACAGGTTGGTTATGAGCTCTCTTTTGTTGAAATGGTGGTGGGTTTTAGAATTACTATTGAAATGGGGGTTGGTTTGGGTACTGATTTTAGTAGGGGGTCTATAATTATTATGGTGATTTCCAAAACAATACTATACTTGGTTAGGCTATGTAACACCCCATTATTTTTTTAGGCACTCCCTTGTTCATTCTTTTTTTATCATCCTTGTTTGGGTGCATTTGCAGGCTTCTCTGGGATTGAGAGATTTTGTTGGGGAAAATGACCTAAAGTTTGGGGATGTATATTTTTTAAAATTAATGAATTCAAGGTATAAATGTGTTCATGGATTTTAGGGGTTCTCCTCAGGTTCATAGAATGTCCTGGGTACTTTGAAGTTTTTCTACTAAGAATTGGCATGTTTGTTATCTGTTGGGCGATCACACACCATGTAAAGGGATTCCATGCTATGTGATGGTAACTGGGAAGAAGATTTTAATATGGTATGGGGTGTGAATTTTACACATCATGTATTTGGATTTCATGTCCTTAAATGGATAAAATTGGTTTTTTATAAAAAGGTGACATGTTTTTTATCATTTTAAGTCTTCGTCGAATTCATGTCGTGTAATGAGAGTACATGTCATGTAAATCTTGTAGCTTGGGTTTTTAGGGTTATGTACAGGTTTTTATTCTTTCATTCCACCTATATCCTCCCTCTCTCAACCTATATCTCACCCTAGGTGATTTTGGATATCTCTACTCCTTCTAGTTTGTTCGTTCGACAATCGATCATCAGGGTTATTGCGGTGCACCTCTCCAGGTAAGAGTTCCTTCTGGTTTTTCATTCCTTTAGTCATGACCACTATTTTGGATATGTTTATGGTTCAAATTCATGTTTAGATAGTGTTTTCTATTGGTAATTTTTAGTTTATTTATGTGCATTCTCTTTTGAAGGCCAATCTTGTGGTTTCCAATCACTGTTGTTGAAGGCATCTTGGTTTATACCATTTTGGGGTAGGTGTTTCTATATAATGGGTTAATTCAATGAATTTATTATCATTATTGATAAATCCCATTGTATTGTTCATTTAATTGAAGTTATTTATGGTTTCAAGGTATTTCTTGTAAAGATAAATGTTTTTAAAGGGTTTTTATTTAAAAAATGGCTTTTTCACACCAAGTGTTTGTTTTAATACTTGTGCAGTGGTTTTGATTTAGAAATGGGGTTTCAAACACCAAAGTGGGATATATTGGATTTGAAAATGTTTTATAAACCATGAGTATGTTTTTAAAATGTATTTTGACAATTGGCACATCGGGAACCTTGGGTGCGTTGGGAAATAGACATGGGTAGCCTTAGTGAGTGTGGCACCACTAAGAGGTAACCTTTGGGGTATCAATGGACTATGAAAGGAGTCAATATTGGTTGGTACCAACATTATACATGTTTATTATTTTATATGTAGAGTAAATATTCCCATAGGCTATGTCTAAATATGAGGTGCTTTTTTATTTGTGTATTTTTATCACATGATGGTTTTTCTATCATGGAGTGTTGCTTATATGTTTTATATGAGGTTGTATCGCATGGGTTTTCATGATGGTATTTCATGGATATGTGTTTAATTAATTAAATTATTATGCATGGATATGATTTCATATTTTATCACTTCTTCTTTTCATATTTCTATCTTTGAGAATGTGAAATACTTTTATGAAAAAAAGGGAACATGATTCACAAATGGATTAGATTTATAAAAATTATTTATAAAAATATTTTTGTTTTAAAATATAGAATTGTTGTATTATTGATATTAGACCTTGTATAGAATCTATGTTAGTATCCTACTGGGCCTTATGATTCCACCCTACTTTTCCCTTTATGAGGTTTTAGATGTTTCATTATAGGATTCAAGTAAAGGGAAGCACATCTTGTAGCATGTTGGATTATCTTGTTTTTTCTACCTTCGGTTTGGGTTGGTTTGTAGGTGAATCTTAGTCATACAGAGACTTGTTAGCCTTGATTTATTCATACTTCCTAGTTTAGCTGGTTTGAATTGGATTATATGGATCTGGTTGTATATTTTTCTCCCACTTATACTCTAATTGTATGTCTTATTTTATTATATATGAGACTTGTTCCCTTTATCTTGGTTATACCTCATCATGACAGGCCAACTTGGGTGGCTTATCTAGTTGACCTAGGTTGGTCAGTTACAATTTGGATGGGAGGATGTTGATATTGATACTGACACCACTATGGTTGAGTATCCAGTTCAAATTATGAATTTTCTAGAGAAGGTAATATGTGGTAAAACAATTACTCTGGTCTAGGTATTGTGGAAGTGCGGAAGAGATAGCCACAATAAGTGTTAGAGGGAATTGTTGATGAGGAAGTAGTGGCATTAACTTTTTTTTATTCTAGGAATATGAGGAAATTTTGAGGGGGAATCATTTATGGTTGGGAGATTGTAACATATCTTTATGCTTTTCAGGTACTCCCTTGTTCATGCTTTATTTATCATCCTTGTTTGGGTGCATTTTTTGGATTCTCAGGGATGGAGAGAATTTTATAATAAATTGACCTAAATTTCATGGATTTATGTTTATTTTAATTAATGGAGCCTGAGTATAAATTTTTTGATTGATTTGAGGGGTTATCCCTAAGTTTGGAGAACACACTGGGTGCATTGAAGTTTTTCTGTTGAGAATTGTCTTGTTTGTTGTCTTCTGGTGTGTAAAGGTATTTCATGTTAAGTAATAGTCTCTAGAAAGAATCCATAAATCGAGTACTGGAAATGAATCTTACATTCCATGTATTTGGGGTTTGTGTTGTGAAATGGCTAAAATCAGGTTTTTACAAAAAGGTGATGTTTTTTCGATGCTTTCAGTCTTCATGGAATTTATGTCATGTAATGGGAGTACACACTATATAAATATAATGGTTTGAGTTTTTAGGGTGTTGTGAGGGTGTTTATTATTTTATTCTTCCTATAGCCTCCCTCTCTTGACCTAGTGCTCACCCTAGCTAATTTTGGAGATCTCTGCACTTTCTGGATTATTTGTTCGGTAATCGATCATTAGGGTTGTTTTGGTGTGCCTCTCCGGGTAAGCATTCCTTCTAGTTCTTTATTCCTTTGGTCATATCCACTATGTTGGTTGTGTTTATGATTCAAATTCAGGATCAAATAGTGTTTTCTATCAATCCTTTGCAGTTTCTTGATGTGTCTTGTCTTTCAAAGGTCGATCTCATGGTTTCCAATCACTGTTGTCGAGGGAAGCTAGGTTTATACCATTTTCTGTTAGGTGTTTCTATACAATGAGTTAATTCAATGAATTTACTAAAATTATTGCTAAATTCATTTTTATTTTTCATTTAATTGAAGTCATTTTTTGTTTCAAGGTATTTCTTGGAAAGATAAAGGTTTTAAAAGGTTTTTACTTTAAAAACTCGGTTTTTTCACACCGAGTGTTAATTTTAATACCTGTATTGTGGTTTTTATTTAGAAATGGGTTTTCAAATACTAAATTTGATTATATTGTATTTGAAAATGTTTTATAAACTATGATCATGGTTTTAAAATGCATTTTTATGATTGGAATATTGGGAACTTTGGGTGCGTCAGGGAAATAGACATGGGTATCCTTAGTGAGTGTGTCAACACTAGGAGGTAACCTTTGGGGTATCAATGGACTATGACAAGAGTCAATATTGGTTGGTACCAAAATTATACCTATTTAGGATCTTATATTTCTAGTATGTATTCCCATAGGCCCGGTCTGAATATGATGTACTTTTTCATTTGTGGATTTTTATCGCATGATGGTTTTTCTATCATGGAGTGTTGCTCATAGGTTTTATATGAGGTTGTATCACATGGATTTTCATAATGGTATTTCATGTATATGTGTTTACTTGATTAACTTATGATGCATGTATATGATTTCATATTTTATCACTTATACTTTTCATATTTATAGCTTTGAGTATATGAAATTATTTTATGAAAAATGAAAGGGAAAATGATTCACAAATGGAATGGATTTATAAAAAATCTTTGTAAAACTATTTTTGTTTTAAAAGAAATAATTTTTGTATTCTTAATATTATAACTTGTATAGACTTTGTGGTGGTATCCTACTAGGCCTTTTGCTCACACACTATTTTTTCATTTGGGCAGTTGTAGATGTTTTATTGCAGTATTCGGGTAAAGGTAAGGGAAATGTGTAGCATATTGGCTTCTATTGTTGTTTTTACCTTCAATTTGGGTTAGTTTGAAGGTGAATCTTGGTAAAATGGAGAAATTTTGGTCTTACTTTATTCATACTTATTGAATTATCTAGTTTTTCTTGGATTTTATAGATCTAGTTGTATATTTTTCTTTTACTTGTACTCTAATTTTGTGTCTTGTTTTGTTATATACGAGACTTATTTCCTTTATCTTGGTTATACCTCATCATGACAGGCTAGCTCGGGTGGATTATCTTGTTGACCTAGGTTGGTTTTTTATAGGCTATATCCATACTTTTTTTTGGAATTTTCTTGTATGAAAGGTTTATGCACAACTCTGCATGCTCTATACATTAGCACACTGGTCCGTAAAATGGTTAGGTGAAGATCATAAATTTCATACTTTAGTTGGTGTTTATTGTTCACTCACTTGTTTCAAGTCCATTTGTCTCACCAAACTAGTTAGATATTTAATATTTATTTATAATAAGTGTGATGTATGAGAAGTTATTACCTCATAAATACCTAGTATTCCAATTCCTCTTGTACCAAATTATTGTGAGTTTTGATCAGTCTTCTCAATCAAGCCCTTACCGTCTTTCGGTGACTTGTCAATCAAATATCCTCCATATGATGCATCCATCAGGATTCTATAATTTTCAAGTGGGTCTTAGTAAAATAAAATAAGGAAGTGATTCTCATTGATTTTTTGATATGGTTAAGTGGTTCATAGCTTCTTGAACCTCTTCCAATACTCATAGAAGGCCTCTATAGATGCTTGTCTGATGGAATGTATCTATTTTATAATGGTTGTGCTACTGAAATTGCAGAAGAATATTTTTATGAATCATCTCTATAAGTTATACTAGTCATGAAATTTCCCTGGTTATAGGTTTTATAACCATTCTTCAGTAGCTCCTTCCAGTGAAAAGGGGAATTCCCTCCACTTTACCTACTCCTCATCTACTCCTTAGGATCTAAAAGTGGAGCAGATATATGTGAACTCTTTAATATGTTTATTTAGGTTTTCTCCTAACAATACATAGAATTTAGGATGCAATTGGATTTTGTTAGTTTTCATTTAAACATAATTTTTTAATTATATCATAATAAGTCGATTGTTTTAATTAAGGTATTGTGGTGGAAAGAGGTCTCTAAGGGTCTGGTTGGGATTTTCATCCATGATAACAGACTCAGAGTGAACACTTGAAGTTCTAATCAAGTATGTGAGTGAAGTTTCCTTAAAATACAGATTTTAAATTATTATTTCTAAGTATAATCAGTAAGTTTATTACAATTTTAGTATCTAATGGGTATGTATTAGTGTTGGTTATTCTAGTCATGTAATGTAAGAATTAGATTATTGGCACTACCTCCCTGGAAACGGAGCCAAGTTTTGACATGATCCTATAAAGGGGTATGGAAAAAAGTAATTATCACCTGAGTTAGAATGTATTATAATGGTTAACCTAGATTTTATCTATAGATAAGTGCACAATGATCAAGTTTATACTTTAAATTAGATGAAAAGGGGGTGTGTGTTTTTGTGATTCTTTGAAAATTAAATTGAATTAGTAAAAAAGGGTTAAAAAATATTGATGAAGCAAGTGATAAGGTTAGTATTGGATTACCTTTTTCAATTTCATCATAGTCTTAAAATTAATTTTACCCTCTTATGATTGATTGATAAATGAAAGACTCCTCAATCAAGTTGTCAATCACCCTTGGTTGAAATATATAATAGAAACTACTACAATGTTCATGAAAGTAAGTAAACTATTTCTAAAATACCAAGGAAAATAAAAATTGAGAATTGGTGATACTTAACAATCCATAAAAAACTCATCGCATCTTCACACATTCCAATGACCATTAGACACTCACCATTTAGCACAGTATTCCCAATTGAGGCAAGATACACTAGTTGGAGAGAGTTTACATAACTTCAACAAAAGTTTTGAATAATTAATAACACCAAACCCAAAATTAAATCACATTAATAGAATTGAGTACCACTGTAAATAGAAATAATTCAATAGAAAAAAAATAATTTTAAATTATATCATAAGACACAAGCATTAAAAATGGTTCTCCTCCCTTCCTCAATCACTAAATAATTACCCCTCCATTTGGGGGGTCATAGAGAAGGAGGGGGAAGTGGGAGACACTAAAAATAGAAAATAAAATGAAATTAACACTCTAAAATGTGAATTATCTAGTATATTCTCCCCTCTCCTTCTATATCTCATGAATGGAAGTGGAGACTCTTATTTATAGAGAAAGGGTGCGATAGATTTCACTCTAGTTTATATCCTTTAAAATTGTAAGCATATTTGGATAAGTAAATGGCTTAATATTGGTAATTTTTTTATAGAAAGTTTTTCAAATCTGGGTTGTATTTATTCTCCCAAAATTTTAGATCCATATTACATGTTTAGAAAAAGTTATGTTTGAATTTCTGAAGTCCACTTTTTCTGGATGAAAAGACTCTTCATCTTCCTCCAATTTGATGCATGAATGAATTAACTTAATGAACAAATTTCTCTATTAAATTTAATTTTTATGTGTGCCTATGATTACTATTTTAGGGAAAAATAAATCGATTCATTTGAATTCTTTTAGCTTGAGATATTCCTCATTTATTAATATGAGTGGTCAAATATGTTGTTCCAAAAACTTTTCTACAATGCATGATTTATTTGGACCTCATGGAGTTTGATTCAACACTTTTCCTAGTTGAAGGAAATTAATCCCATAAAACAAGAAACCATAAAAAAAATTGAACAATTTGTATCAATGTAGAAAACATTATGCTCAAAAAATCAAAGTGATAAAAAATAGTTAAGATTCCATAATTAATCAATTTTCAAAATAATACACAAAATTCACCAAAAATCCAAAAATTATATAATTCAACATAAAATGAAAAATTGGTGGGGATTAAATCATTGAAATGTATATGAAAAATAATTAAAATTTTATTTATATTGATATATTTATTTTATATCTATATCTTCATGTGTTTTTATATGCATTTAAGTGGAGTATTAATTGATTTAATATGAGATGTTACCCTGATATTGATGTTTTG
The DNA here is from genome assembly GCA_963277665.1 of Viscum album. NCBI lineage: Eukaryota > Viridiplantae > Streptophyta > Magnoliopsida > Santalales > Viscaceae > Viscum > Viscum album. The sequence continues at coordinate 598,828,079 of OY728155.1, read as the reverse complement.
TGTATTCTTATGTAGGAATAGAATTTAGAGCATGTGATGGAAAACAATGTAATTAAGAAACATAAAGGAACTTTGTGACAATCCATGACAATTGAAATTGAATATTGGAGCCAGGATTGATGATTGAATCCAACAAGACCAAGATATCCATTTAATGAAGGTTCTCCATGATTTTGAATGACCGAGAGGTTTAGGAGGCACAAAAATTAAGAATCGAAAAAAAATGAAGATTTTGAAGCAAAAAAACACACTTTACATGTAATGTAATCACTACATGATGTGAAATTTTACATGGCATGAACCATTTATAGGCTGTGAAGAATAAGGATATTTTATCCCCACACATTAAATGTCGTGTAAACATTACATGACGTCAAATGCTCAGACAAGCTAAAAAATGGTGAATTTTTATGTATCTTGAGGTGGGGAGATATCTTCTTGACCTGAATATCCATTAAACACATCTTTGAATTAATGAAGTCTGAGGAAGACCTAAAATATTATAAATAAGGGTTCCAGCTAGAGTGAAATGGGATCCATTCGAGGCGTAGAGGTTTGACCACCGGGAGGATGACGCTAGGGTTCTAACCCGCTGTAGATAGGTTTTCCTTCTACTTTCCTTTATTTTAATTTGATGTAATGTTAGATTATAATTAGTTTAATTCTAGTTTTTTTATTTTAATTTATTTATAAATCCTTCTCTTTTATTCTCTCTCCTATAGTTCTGGGTTTATCCATCATTGGTGATCACCTAATGATGGTCAGCTAAATTCATAGGGAAGAATGTAATCAGTCGAAATGGGTGCATACCAAATTATTATATTTAATTATTCACTTGTGTAATGATCCTATTCAATTGGTATTGTGTTTAGACTCATTATTTTCATATATTTATTAAACCACATACTAAGTGTGTTTGGTAGAATAAGAAACCCAACATAATAAAGTTAATTAATTCATGACCACTAAATTAGATTATTATTCTACTTATGCAATATGATCCTAATTCATCCTAGAATTTTAATTCATCTGGATATGAATAATTAGGATTATATGGTATATTTATTGTCATTTACCATTTCTTATATCGATAAAAATGATTGATTTCTCATCCAGTGATTATTATTATTTTACGAGTGTGATCGTGATTTCTTTTTAGAAAAACTTCCCATGGAAACTAGTTCCCCTCTCTTCTATTTTTCTATATAAATTTTAATAATTTAATTTTCATCATTTATTTAAATAAAATAAACTAAAATTTTAGTGACTTGACCTTTATTCAATAATTTTACGCAATATTCCCCACTCTTTGTGGGATCGACCTCATACTTTCATTTTACTATGCCTTTGAAGTTAGTACGGTTTGGGAACATATAAATTTTTAATTTGATCATTACTAGAGGATTTAATGATATTCAATGGACTCATCATCTACCAAAGATTATCTTCAAAGGAAAGGGGGTTTTGGTTCTTTATCTTTTTCACTACCCATCATTTTTTCACATCTAGTTTTTGGGTTTTAAAAAAGAAAAATACATTCCACACTTAAGATGTTGCCACATTTTTTATCAATGATACAATAATTACTTATGAATATCATGATACATTATTTTAAATTTAATTTTTAATAATATTAAATATATATTATAAGGTATGTATGATTATATTTTAACATGAGGATGTTAATTTGATGAATCATAATTTAGAGGGATTAGTTTGATTATATAGATGAAATTACTTTACACGTTTTCATGCTTTCAATTTCTAAAATTCATAAATATTGGTTTTTTATTACTATTCATTCCATTATTGATTATCCAAAATTTTATATTCTCATTCCTAAGAGGTTTCTAGACCTCAATTTTTCACATTCTTAATTATAACCATTTATTAAGAGATACTAAGGGTATGTAAACCTACTAGAACTTGATTTTAATATTTTCAAAACCATGAAATTATAAAATGATATTAAAATGATTAAGTATTTTTTTTATTTGATAATTTTATCCTTGATACCTACCTAGACATATTATTCTTCTTTTGATCCCATAGAAACCATGACTAGCCTTAATAGGGAACTCCACATTTCAATCCAATTTTATCCTTCATACCTTACTCTCAGTGTTTTACATGATAATAAATTGATTAAGTGTAGTGGATAGATTATTCATGGGGTAAAGGGGATGATTTTTATTGAGGATTAAATGTATGGTGCTTTATTGGGTGTTGGTTAAAGTTTCATGATCATCTTCTATTATACTTCATTGTTTCTCTCTAGAAAAAAATCATTGCTGAAAAAAAAAAGAAAAATAAAATTCATTATTGAAAAAACATTGGAACAAAACATGATTTAAAAAAGTATTATTCAAAAAGAGGGTATTGTTTGTTTTATTTACTTGTGTATTATTTTTAATCCTTTAATTTTATTTTGGGAAGTATGGGGTGATGACATGCCTTGAGGAGGATTTTTTTTTGCATTGGGTTTTTCTATTGATTACCATATAATGTACTTTATAATTTAACCACCTTTTTGAGCCTTATAATTTTTCACATCAATTAACTACCAACCCTAAATCTTCAAGTCATTTGAAATTTAATGTTAAGTTATCATGATTAATGATTATATTTATTTTTATATGGTGGAGATTAGAGGCCATGTCCAAGATAATGGTTAGGATGCATGTACTTGAGGTATGAGAAAAAATTTAGTAAATTTTTACCTTGAGTGACGATAAAAAGGTTTTATAGTGGGGTATATCACAAATTGGAATTCTTAGTAATAATGAATTTAGAAATTTGAAATGAATTTATGAGAAAAACTAATTTTAAAGGAGAAGAGTGAAATACATAATTGAATTGATTTCTTTGAAAAATAAGGAGTTGAAAAGAAATTACTATGTGACACTTGAAATTTTATCCCTTATTGATAATTATTTGGTTTGGTTACTTTGATATTTAAATATTGGTTGGATGGGAATCCTTTTTGATTTTTTGGTAATTACATGCTTGAGGATAAGAAAGGTTGTGGGGTTATTTGATATGTGTATTTAGTCCATATATTTTTTAAATTTAAATCCATCTATTTTATTAATTAATTTATTATTTTTTCCCTAATAAAATTTTTTTTATTTATTTAATGGGTAAGAAGCATTGAAAAAGTAATTTGGAAGAAAAAAAGTAGAATATATTAAAGTTTGAAGAATAATTTTTATAAAAGGTAAATTATCATTTTGGAGTGGAAAAATGTGACCTAACACTTGACTATAGAGGGAATAGAAAAGTATTTTATAGGATAAATAGGCACTGATCGGTGCATGACTAGCATGAAGATAGGAGAGCCTGATGTGGGTCGGCACTTAGCGGGAGAAAACTTGGGTGGGATGGCCTGGGTAGTTCTCATCTGGAAAGCCTCCCCCATGTCAAGGTATATAAACAAGTTCATCCCTCATAGATCTTTTGAAGTGGGAATCCTCTTTATATGGGTATTTTTCATACTTACATAAATGGTATCATCCCATATATTCTTCCCTAATTTTTCCTAGGTTTTTTCCTCACTGATTTTTCATGTCGCACCCCACCTACACGCACCTTGTTGAACCACTATAGATCTACCATTGATGATGATTAAGGAAGATCGATCATGCCTTTGTGAAATCCTGTGATGCCCGGAATGACCATAGATGATTATAAGGGAGATTAGGGGATGCTAAGTTAATATGTATAAAGATAAGGAATTCTATGCATACATGAGATAATCTCCTTGATCCACAGTGAAGTATGCATATTCCCCTACATAGAGGTAAATCTGGTGTGTATTGTGAGATAAGGGTTTGTGATATGAGCTTGAAGGGGAAGCAATGGTTCTCAATATGGATCAATCCCATACCATAAGCAAGGAGTTCATACTATGAAGATAATTTGTAAGGTTTAAAATGTGATTTCTTAAGGTTGAATTCCTTTTCCAAATTCAATGAATGATTTTGTTTCTCACCTACTGTTTTCATGCCATGATAGTTTTCACAGGTAAAGTGTTGATTTGCATGATGTGTTTTCAATACATGTTGTGGAAATGTTCATTTTTCAGCCATGATAATAGATTAAATGCATGTATTTGATTTTTGGTTCATGTCACAAAGGTAATTGGGCACGATGAAAGTGTGTATTCCCATGAAATTATAGTGCAAGAGGAGTCCCAATTTGTGTAATAAAGCATTATTCAAGCCATGAAGGGTTGATCCTAAACAGATTACATATATGTAATAAATCCTCTCTCCTTGATATTTTTTGATATATTTTAAGATATATTTAAGAGAATATTTTCTTGAGTATTGTACCTATATTTAAGGAGTTGGAGGCTGATGAAAATTAGGATAGATACAAGTGGAGATATATCAATATATGACCAAGGGAGATAAATACATAAATCAAGGGGTGATGTCTATAAAAGAAATTGTATGCCTTACGCACTAGAATAAATATGATCTTAGAGGATCAAAGTTATACCTAGAGTCTCTTTGGCTCCTGATGATTTTACTTTTGGTTCTTTTATTTTGTTTACACATTCTCATGACTAGCATGAGGCAGTGAGTCTTTTAGTGCTAATTATGTGATGAATGGGGATTGTATTTAGGGTAGTACATTTTTTATGATTAATTCAAGTTTGGATTTGTTTTTATCTTTTATTTTTTATATATTCTCTATTCCTTAAGCATAACTATTAAGAGTGAGAAAGTGTTTTTTAATGTGTTATCCAATTACTTTAAGTTATACATGACCAATGTGTGGGTTAAGGTGTTCATGTTTAAATATGGTTTTGGGTTACCTTTCTTTTTAATTGCCAAAATTAATTGACCATAATAAAATGATGATTTTAACTAATAGAGTGATGACCAAGAATAAGTAATTTCTTAGACCCAATTCTAATATTAATTTGATTAGTATTATATCACGCACTCTACTATTGCATAAACTTGGATTTATTATACTTTTTATGTTCTCTCTTGATTTAAATTTTAAAATTTCTTTTTTTCACTCATTCTTAATTTTCTATGTTGTTTCCTAGTATAATCTCATGGTTTTAACCTTGGGCTTCCATAGTTTATACTAAAAACCTTAGTGTTTAGTTTGTATTTTAAGTATTATGAATTCTAAATTTGTTTCTCTATAAGACCTAACAACATCCAATGGGTGACCAAAATTTTTCAAGGTGATCAATGATACTTGAAGTGATAGCGAGGATCTATCGCCTAAAAGAAGTAGTGACTCAGAAATTGATGATGGAAGAAAGATCATTGGATTTTATGTGAATGATTCTTGGAATGATCTATGATTAATGGGTACGGTAACTCATGAATCACTTGCATAGTTATCTCTTAATGTCAATGTCTCTTTTACTTATAATGATGAAATAAGTTCAACTTCATTGATAGATGGTAATGATATTCCATTATTAGAAGAAATGAATAGATATATGTCTTACCTAGAAAATTAAAATTAAAAATTAATGAAAAACCTTGACTTAGCTAAGTTAGTATTTATTAAAGTGGATGATAGAATTTTTATACTCACTTATTAAATTTCTAATCTTACTTCTAAGTTAGATGAAAAATATAAACATAATTCAACTCATACCAATTAGAAATTAGTTGACAAACTAAAATTGAAATTAATAGTTGAAAGAATATTTTATCTAATTTTACTTCTGGTATGTAAAATTTTGACAATCTCTAAATATAGGTGAAACCAAATCTTACATATTCTATAATAGAATTCTTGTCAAAATATTCTTACTTTCGGTCAAACTGTTTTGTTTCTAAAAATGAATCCTTTTGTACTAAGTATCATAGAGGAGGTCATTAGAGAAAACATTGTTCTTTGAAAAAATTTCAATCTCCTAGACAACATATAACTTATATTTCTAAAGATCTTGTATTTTTTTAATATAAAATATTTGAAGATATGTGGGTTTCTAATGTTTTATTTTCTCGCATTAATGAACCCAAGAAATTTTGGGAACCATGCTATTAACTTTGAATTTTTCAAGAACATAGGTTGAGTTCCATAAAATAGAATATATGGTACATGGAAAATAGTTTTTCTTAGAATATGATAATATAAAAGATCTATTTTTGAAACATACAAAAAGTAAAGGTTGGATGAGTCGCATTTGGAGGCAATGTACAAGGTCGGGTTATAGGTATGGTGATGTTTTTTCCTTGGTAAATATTTAATTTTGAATGTTATTTTTATTTTAGGACTTAAGAACAACCTTATTAAAGTTTTTTGTGTGAACATTGGGAATGAAAAATATACCATTAAAAGTTTGGATGAAGCACACATTTTATCTATCTATAGGAACAATAATTTTTACACTATTAATTTAGAAGAATTTAGTCATCATAACTTACCTTTTCTTGGTGTTGTGAAATATTTTTCTTGGATTTGGAATAGAAAGTTAGGGAACTAAAATTTCTAGAACTTGGATAAACTCATGAGGAAAGGACTAATGAGGGGACTTTCAGAACATAAGTTTAACACTATGAGATTTAGTGACCCTTTCCAATATGGTAAGAAACACAAGTTAAGTTTTAAAACTAATTGTGAATTATCAATGTTTGTAACTTTATAGTTAGTGTACATGAACCTTTTTGGACCTACATAGATTACAAATATTGGAGGAAACCACCATGTGTATGTATTAATTAATGATTACACTAGATATACTTGAACTATTTTCTAATACTTAATTTTGAATCACTCTTTGTTTTTTATAGTTTTTTTACTCTTAAAAAATTTGAAAAACCTACCTACAGTCCCTATAGAGAGTGGTCACAGTGGAGAATTTGAAAATTATTAGTTTTAAAAAAATATAAAAAAATAGGTATTACTCACAATTTCTCGACACTAATAAATCCATAATATAATGATGTGGTTGAATGAAGAAATATAACTCTTTAGGAAATTAACTAGTCTATTTTGTGTGAATATTTAGTAGCTAAGTATTTTTTGGTAGAAGCCATGAGTACATATTGTTATTTTATAAATTGAGTTTTTCTTTGACCAGTGTTGGGTAAGACTCCATATGAATTATAGAATGGTAGAAAACCTAAAATTTATTACTTTAGAGTCTTTAGGTGAAATTTATTCATTCTGAATACTATAGATCATCTTAATAAATTTTATCCAAAGTATGATGAGGTAATTTTTATGGGTTACTACATTTTTAGTAAGTCTTGTTGAGTTTTCAACAAATAAACACATACTATGGAAGAAAGGGTAAATGTTAAGTTTGATGGAAGTGTTCCTTATGTGAATTTAAAATGTTCAGGAGTTACATATCCAGATGGTATTTTTGAAAACCCTTCTATTTTATTACTAGAAATTGAACCACATCCAATGTAAATTAGCATTCTAGAATCTAAACTAATATAAGAAAGTATACATGTAGATAGATTAACATAAGTTAATCATCTATAAGATATGGAACAAATTTACTTTTTTACTTACAAAATCAGTTGATCTCAAGGAATCATACAAGTGATAATATCATTGGTGGTGTATATCAACTTATAAAAACATGATGTTCTCTTATAAATTAATGTGATCATCTTGTATCCCTATCCCAATTTGATCTTAAAATGGAAGATAATGCCTTGGGTGATGAGATTTGGATAGTTTCAATGAAAGAAGATCTTAAATAATTTGTAAGGAACAAGGTTTGTACCTTGGTTGAGCATTAAAATGATCTTCTAGTTATAAGTCTTAAATGGGTCTTCCAAAAGTGTGATGAAAATGGGATTATTGTACAAAGTAAGGAAAGGCTGGATGATAAGGGTTATAACTAGGAAGAGGGAATAGATTATGGAGAAACATTTACATTGATAGATAGTCTCAAATCCATTTGTATAACTATAGTGTAATGTCCCTGAAATTCTGTATAATTTATTTTTTTAATTATATGGAATTATTTTAAGATCGCGAAATCTGACGACGTGTGATTCTGAGGCCCGGAGTGCCCGGAATGATCTGTCGAAGTTTTGTTAAGCTTTAATTAGCGCGTGTAAGCAGTTTTCCTGAAAAAGTGGAATAACTCTTAAACGGTTACTTGGATCAGAAATATGAGGGCATTGTTGCGCTTAGTATGGCGGGTTTACCCTAGGCAGAACTTAAGTTTAGTCGGCGCGGGCCTCCTGTGAGAAAATCCAAAAATGGCATAACTGTAAATAAAATTATTAAATAAAATTATTTTATTTTTCAAATTCTTAAAACTCACGAACGGTAACTCAGATTAAAAATATGATACCACCACTGACCTCATGAGGGTATGCTCTCTTTAGGAAGATACTAACATTGGTCGGCACGGGCCACCAGTGAAAGTTTGTTTTTGGTCATAAATAAAATAATTAAGTAACAATTATTTTATTGTAAAATCTATAACTTTTAAATGGTAACTCAGATTGGAAATATGAGAGTACCATTGAGTTCATTGGGATGTGTTTCACTTAGGCAGATCCTAACCTTGACCGGCGTGGGTCGAGGGTGACTGTTAATATTTTTTCAAACATTTTTTCATGTATGTTTAGTAAATGCACGAGCAGTGTTTTGTAACTTTTGAACCGGTGCTCAGAATTGAAATCTGAGGACACAGTTGAACTCGCAGCATTGATATTCACCTAAGGAGACCTTCACCTCGACCGCAGTAGGTCGAGGGTGGATGTTAGTTTTTCGGATTTTCATGGGAGAGTTAAAAGAATAAAAAAAGCTTTTATTTTATTCTCTTGAAACCTCCATTTTGAATACTTGGTGGTGGAGACCACCCTAACTCCCCTTTAATGTGAGTTAACCCTTGGAATTCATCTAATTAATGTGACAACTTTAATTTAATTAATGTGCCAACTTTAATTGAATTAATAATCTTAACTCAATTAAAGTTGGCTCCTCACCCTTTTGGTTGGGATCGTTGGCAAAGGGGAGAGCTTGGGAGAACTCAGAAGTACATCCTCCAACGAAGAACAAACCTCTGATGTGGACAATGCTCGAGCCTGGATCAGAAGAATCTTGTAGGAGTAACAAACGCCGACATCACCATCATTATCTTCCTCCTCACGACACCTCCAATGGACGATCAAGGTAGGGGTTTTAATTTAAAGTATGATTAAATCTATTTGTTGATTCTTCATATTCTTGATTCACAATGATGATGGCCAAACAAACATGGTCATTGTTCTGCACTTATACCTTAACCATTTTCTTTTATTCTTCACACGTTCTTCATGCGTTATTTGATGCCAAATAATTAAATGCGATGAAAACATAATGTCTCGTTGAGCGTGGCATATGGACGCAGAGATCTCGACCCGAGGATCATGAATATGTGGACTTAAAATTTTTCGGGCTTGGAACGAAGCTTCAATAACGCGTAGAAGAAGGGTGGTCCACGTCCACGCCGCCGGTAGAGGAGGAGGTCGCAGCTGTCGAGTCGCGACGGCACACCAGAGGGTGACCAGCACCCGTCCGGCCGTGATTCGAGCAGGTGACGCACCGAAGGGTAGCTGGAACCCAACTGACCATGGCTTGAGCAGACGGTACACCCGGAGAGCGGTCGGCACCCGGCTGACCGCGGAAGGACGGTGGCGTCATCGCGCCACTGGGAGGAGAACCGGCTGGGAATCCGGTCGGCCATGACGCACCGAGCAGGACCCACTCTGATGGGTCCTTCATGCCAGTTGGTCGAGCGGTTCGTTGAACCATTAGGGAATTCGGGGGGTGCCTCCCCCGGGTGGCGGCTAGTGAGGACCGCACCCAGCCAGGCGGACCACGCCCAGCAGGCCGCACTGCAGCGGGCTACACCACAGCAAACCGGGCCACCCCTTAGCGGGTTGGGTTGGGCCGGACCCGAGTCGGGCTGGGTTGGTCTGATTGGGTCGGACTGGACCCGGGCCCATCCGGACCCAGTTTCGCCTTTTTAGCTATATCTTGAGAACCGAGCATCCGTTTGATGAAATGTCTACAGCGCCAGGATCCTTGGGTCGAGATGGTCCTTTTGGTATACTCCACTGGAGATTTAGAGAAAGTTGTAGTATGGCTGAGTTGGATTAAACCCAAAACCAACAAGTCCCTCAGATCTAAAATGCTTATAACTCACAAACTGGGCATCCAATTGACGTGTCGTCTATCTCATTAGAATCCTTAAGACATGGAGGTCCTTTGGGTTACTACTTTGTGGAGCTTAGTGGTGGTCGAGGTATGACCGATATCTCAAGGGGAAGATTCTACAAAAACTCGAGTGCACCGAGTGCGAGGAAACTTGTGGCAGGCTGCAACGTGAAGAAATAACATCGATCCTGTGTGGGTCAGCATTCAGCAATCCTGTGTGGGTCAGCACATACCAATCCTGTGTGGGTCAGATCCTTTGTGGGTCAGCATTCAGCAATCCTGTGTGGGTTAGCGCATACCGATCCTGTGTGGGTCAGATCCTATGTGGGTCAGCGCTCAGCGATCCTGTGTGGGTCAGCGCATACTGATCCTGTGTGGGTTAGATCCTGTGTGGTTCAGTGGGGTTTAGTTACCTATTGATCCTATGTAGGCTAGTTGGGGTTAGTTACCTATCGATCCTGTGTGGGTCATCAGGGGTTAGTTACATATCGATCTTGTGTGGGTCAGCGGGGGTTAGTTACCTATCGATCTTGTGTGGGTCAGCGGGGGTTAGTTACCTATCGATCATTTGTGGGTCAGAAACAGTGCTTCTTAATAGAATAAGATGATCTAGTTATGACTAAACATCTATACTTTTATACTTAAGTTATACCTGATTGTGAGCTGGATCTTTTACCTGTGTGGTACTTCAATATTTGTGGTGATACTTGTGTGGTACTTCTATCTTCACGGTGTTACCTATGTGGTACTTCTATCTTCGTGGTTTTACCTGTGTGGTACTTCTATCTTCATGGTGTTACCTATGTGGTACTTCTACCTTTGTGGTATCGTCTTCGTGGTGTTACCTATGTGATACTTCTATCTTCGTGGTGTTACCTGTGTGGTACTTCTATCTTCGTGGTGTTACCTGTGTGGTACTTCTAGCTTCATGGTGTTACATGTGTGGTACTTCTACCTTCGTGGTATCGTCTTCTTGGTGTTACCTATGTGTTACTTCTATCTTCGTGGTGTTACCTGTGTGGTACTTCTATCTTTGTGGTGTTACCTGTATGGTACTTCTACCTTCGTGGTATCATCTTCATGGTGTTACCTGTGTGGTAATTCTATCTTTGTGGTGTTACCTGTGTGGTACTTCTAGCTTCATGGTGTTACCTGTGTGGTAATTCTACCTTCATGGTATTGTCTTCGTGGTGTTACTTGTGTTGTACTTCTATCTTTGTGGTGTTACCTATGTGGTACTTCTATCTTTGTGGTGTTACTTGTGTGGTACTTCTAGATTCATGGTGTTACCTATGTGGTATATCTATCTTCGTGGTGTTACCTATGTGGTAATTCTATCTTCGTGGTGTTACCTGTGTGGTACTTCTGCCTTTGTGGTATTATCTTAGTGGTGTTACCTGTGTGGTACTTTTATCTTTGTGGTGTTACCCATGTGGTACTTCTATATTCGTGGAGTTACCTTCTTGGTGTTATCTTTGTGGTGTTACCTGTGTGGTACTTCTACCTTCATGGTGTTACCTATGTGGTGTCCTTTACTCATGTATGATATGAGTATATATTAATAACATGGGTATATGTATGGTCATTTACCTAAGTAGAGTTGATGTCTTTATTTGTGGTTTTTACTTTGTGGAACTCTAGGAGACCTATGGGGGTCTTGGGGTCCCTACTGAGTATCGTTATACTCACCCATGCATGGGCTTCACCCGCACCTTGTCATGTATGGTGTAGACGACGTACAACGTTGATCGAAGCTGAGGGAGCTAGGACTGGATGGTGCTCAGAGGTGGACCATTCGACGTGACGTGACGTAGAGGAGACTGACGGACGTGGAGTGCTGAAGAGGCAATCTGTACCTACCCTACAGGTAGAAACCTCTGAGGATGAACCAATATATATTTTCCTTTTTCTTTTAGTTGTATTCTATTTCCATTCATACTTGTACTTTTACATTTGGTCTTGTATTCTAGCCCCTTTTTACTTTTAGCACTCTTTTACTAGAGAATTTTACTTTTTGGTTGCATCTTATTGCGTTCTAGTCTATGTGGTTCCTTCTTGTTGTGTTCTTGTACTGTGTGTCTGTATAGGTTAAAAAGGCAATTCATTCCCATTTAAGGGATATGTCTTTCTGGTGCTAGTTTCCATCCCCTGGCCTATAGAAGGCGGGCTTGGGGTAGTTACAGAATGGGCCTCGAGGGACGGGTCGTGACATATAGCCTTTGTTTCTCATCTTAACTTTACTTTATTTTAAATGGATTTAAATATTTCTTTCCTTAACAGATATGTTTTTTGGGAGGTTTAGGTAGAATATTCCCCTATTTTTGAAAATTTAAATTTTCTAGAACATTTATTTAGACTTACCAAGGCACTATATGGACTTAAAAAAGTTCCAAGATCCTAGTATGGTCATTTATCTAGATTCTTACCTCAAAATAAATTTTCTAAAGGAACTATATATCTAACTCTTTCTATCAATAAATTTTCTCAGGACACCATCATTGATCAAATTTATATCAATGGCGCAATTTTTTTCCCAAATCGAAAAACTCTCACATATAGTTTCTCAAAACTTATGAAAAGTGAATTCAAGATAATAATAATGTCTCGATAAACTATTTTATTAGATTATATATAACTTAAATATTTAAAGGAAAATTTTTAAATAAACATTATTATAAAATATATTTACTTAAATGTTTTATTTTGACAATGCTTCAAGTATTATTACTCTAGTAGGTACCTTTAGTAAACTTGATCTTAATGAATCTGGAAAATCGATAGCTTAAATAATGTTTAGATGGATGATTAAAATCTTACTTTAGTTGACCACTAGTCGATTGAAAATTATGGACTATATGAATGTGTTTAGGGTTCCAAGAAAATCTAAAGAAATATCATATTAAGGAAGTTAAGAGGATCTTCTACTACCATAAAGTATCTCTAAAAATTGGTTTATTTTATTCACCAAGACCTAATTTTACTCTTGAAATATATTTTGATACTAAATTTAGTGGTATTATAATGGATTAAAATATAACTTCCAAAAATTTTCATTTCTTAGGAGAGTCTTTAGTCTCATGGTCCATAAAGAAACAACATTTAGTTTCACTTTCCATTGTTTAAACTGAATATGTGGTGACTGGAAGTTATTATTATCAATTTTTGTGGAATTAATATATTCTCATATATTTTTATTTGAGTTTCACTCGAAGTATGATTATTTATGATAGAAAAATTATACCTCGTTTTTTAAGAACACAACACATCACTCGTGTGAGAAGAACATGTTATTCTCAAGTTTATTGGAACTAAAAATCATTTTGCTGACATTTTCACTGAACCTTTAAATTTTTATAAGATTGAATTTATTAAACAAAAGTTAGGTATGATCAATGTTAAGTGATCATAATTTTTTATTCCTATTTTACTATTTCTAACATTGAAAAACTCCTCGATAAAGGTGGAGATCATTCCTTATTTAGTTTTGTGTGAACTCATTATGCAATTACAATACATTATCTAGTGGTTCATTTAAATGAAACTTATTAAAATTTACATTGAACTTCTATTGAAAACATTCCCATCAGAAGTTATTCTTTATAGTTTAGTTTAATGTAAATTAACTTCTATGAGGTATTTTTTTACTTTATGTCTTCAATATTATGTGTAGAACACCCTTATTTATTTTGCAGTTTAAATATCATATTTATGATGAGTATATTAGATTTTAAATATCTTATAAATTATTTTTAACCTAATTATTTGATATCATTACTAGGATATTTAATATATTGGATATTCTTCATGCTTTTACATTCTAAAGTTTACTTTTTATACTCTAATATTTATACATTGTTTTAAAGTTACTCTTATGTTATTTGATTAAAACCTGAGAAAAGAGGAAGCTATTTCATTTATCTAAATAGGAATACATTACTTACTTCTATGTAAGATAAAATAATTTAGTTTGAAAATTCCCTTAAACCATCTTTTTCATAATAATATCATTTGTATGCACTGGAAGATAACTTTTGAAATATTCATTTCTTTTATACTTATTGACCATTTATTTTTATTTTTCCAATGAAACTTTTCATGGATACTAATTCAAAAAGGATAGAAAGTATTTTTCCTATCTTCTTGTGTTGTTTTAGTAATATTTATAGGTACACTACATAGAAAATTAAATTTATTACCACAATTCACAAAAGTTACGTAAAATTATTCTTTCATGCTTCTTTTTTCTCTCTATAGATAACTCTTATTTATTTGGTTACTTTTGATAATCACAAAGGGGGGATACTTTAGATAAAGATATGTTTATACTGATGGATGGTATATGAATGTATGGTAAGTTTTTTCCTTCTTTTAATTTAAGATATAATTTAGAGATGTTCCTATTAAATGGGAAGATTTTACTTTCTTGTTTCTTTCTTTCTTATAATATAGGGTAGAAACTAAGATGTTATTTTAAAGGGGGAATTGTGTTTTATTATTATGATAAAGTTTATTAAGGGGGAGTTATTACAAATTCTAGAGATTATTAATTGATTTATGAAATTATTTTTAAAGGAGGGTTTTTTGAGATTGTTAAAGGTTTTTTTTATTACTAACTCAATTTGTCTCATAAATAATAAATTTTCATCTTCTTGGGTGTTATATACAGGGGAGATTCATTTAACATTATAGGGAGTTTTATTTTAAAATTCATTTCAAACTTACCTTTTTTATGTATGTCTTATTATTTTAAAAAGGGGGGTATTGTTGAATCAATTGAATTTCTTCTTATATTTGGTTTTGAAAAGTTATAGCTCACTTTACTGAAGTTTTGATCTAACTTGGAGTTGGTTGTTTAAGTTTTTTTAATGTATATTTATTATCTTATATTATGTTACATTGAAATGAATTGAACTTTATTTCTACCATAACATATTTTCACATTGTGATGGTGTGTGAAATTGAACTCATCAGATGATAGTGATAAAGTGTCTTTCTAGAGATTGTGATTTGTGTTCTATGAAGTTGCAACCTATCTTAGAGATCAAAAAATTAAATTATTGGAGTTTTTTACAATGAAGACTATAAATTCAACCTGACGCTTCATAAAGAATAAGTAAATGGGTCATGAGATTCACCGAGCTAGCTTGTAGTTGTGTTGAATTTTTCATTGTCTTGATACCTTTAGCGCTTTCAATTATAGTTTTTTACTTTTAGTGAGTTTTTGATAAGACATATATTATGTGAGGAATCCTTTTAAAGCTCTTAGTATTTATCTTATAATTATTTATTATATTATATTTCTTAATCTATGAGGTTTTGACCTTAGAACTTATGCTTTGTATGATCAAGGATATTAAGAAGATTCTAGGTATCAAAAGTTTTTCTACCTTCTGACAGGTTTATAACTGATGAATTCCTAGTGTGGACTTGCTGTAGATCATGAGATCGAGGAGAATCTAGGGGATAGATATTCTTGTTACCAATCATGGTGTCAAAGAATTTTGTGTGGAAACATGTACCTTTCAACAAGTCTACTATCAAGGAATTTCCGAGTTTAGAACTGGGATAACTAGGATCCGATCTATAGATTCTCCTACCTCTTTGGGTAAAAGTGAAGGGTTACTTTATTGAAATAAGATTGTTAATAATATCCTTTAGAGGTTTTAGTATTTTAATCCTTAACTTTGATCATTATTTTTACTCTATTTTTTATTTACCATTTATATTTCTTTTATCAGTTTAGATTCTATCTATCAATAGTATTATTTTATTATGTGCTTATTGTTTTATCTATTTTTTGTTTAACTAGTGACTCTATAATTTCAGTTGTGGTTGTACTATATAAGTACTCTTTATTTTGATTTACTTTTATTAATTGAAAAATATAATTTTCGATCAACCAGATTACTCGAGTGGGGTGAAAAATTGTAAGTTGGGTTTTGACTATAATTCACCCCTCTTATATTGGCTATATCTTATCTTTATTGTGACAATATTACCCTCACTTACAAATTATACAATACAAGTACTTACATATGAATAAGATAATATAAGGAATCACTTGCCTCAAATTAGAGTTATCTTATCCTTAAGCCAAGTTTGTCATCCATCCAAGATCATTCCAAAGGTCCTTGATCAAAATCATTGTCTTTAAGCCCCCATCTCAGTCCAAGATATCAAATAATTAATTGTAAAACATTTATAATCAATTAACATGACTAATCCATAATTAATTAATTTATACATAAAACATTAAAACTTATTGAGTAGTTTATCTACCTCATAATCTCATGCAAAGACAACAGACAACTCCTGCCATGCTTATGAGCCTAAGGCACTCAAAAGCCTCATTTTCTCATCTCAATTCACCAACCAATTATTAACACTCATAGTGATTTTTTTTAATGATCACAAACACTCTAATGTGTTTCTAACATGTTTCAATGTGTTTTAAGTGTTTTTATAGTGTTTATTTTGAGTTATAGTGATAAGGAGGCAATCGGCCTTAAGTCGGGTTCAAAATAGGCTTAAAGGAATTTTTTAAAGAATGTTGTAACAGGAAGCACTGGATATCCAATGACATTAGATAGAATCTCCAAATCTCTAAAAGGCCCACCAACTAGCCAGTGGAGCTTATCAGCTAGTCTGTAGAAGCAGACAGAATATAGAGAGTTCCAGTAGCACCAACGGCTAACCAATAGAAGTTTTTGGGTAACCAATGGTGTCGAGGAAGACCACCCAAGGGAGCATTTATGGTGGTCAAAAATTCTCTCACTTAGATCTTAAATACTTGAATCGACCTTGTACCATCTCAACATCCTAGAAGGCTATAAAAGGAGGAAAATTGAGGATTGTAACTTCATCCAATTATTGTACACATGAAATGAACTTCTCACTGATCTTCAACACTCAAAGATTCTTACACCATATTCAAAGAGCCTCAAAGTTACATCTTTCTCATACTTTCCCAAATAAGATCAAATTGAAAATCATCCATGGGAATCATGAACATTGAAGGGAACTATACTAACGAATGATCTTCATTTACTATCATCAAGCCCCATCGAATATAATTGTTCCTTTTATTCTTTATGGCATTTCTCTTTATTCTTCTTGAGACTTTTTTCTTTGTTGTATAACACCTTAGCTATCTCTCTCTCTCTCTAAATTAAAAATTTTATCTCTCTCACCTTATTTGTCTTTCTATCTTTTAATGAGAGTTGAGACAACATTGTAATGGATTTTCCAAAAAGGCAAACCATCTCTTTTTTGCCTCATTCTCATAATTGGTTTCTTGATTTTCTATTAAAAAGTAATGGATTATTTGTATGGTTCTTAGTTATCATTAAAACCAAGGGTTCTTAATTTATTACTTTATTCATTTAAAATTAAGGGACTTATTTGGTTCTTGGTTCTCATTAAAACCAAGGGGTTATATACCCTCTCAAGCCTTATTAATGGGAGGATATATAGGGACACCTTTGTGAGCTATTGTCAAAATCCATTATAAAAGTGTGTCTTGTCTATTATCTTTTCTCATATTCTTTCAAGAAATGATTTAACTTTATTTATTTGTTTTATTTTCTACTATGATTTACTTTTATATTATCACTTTCTTGCTTATATTTCCTCATCTTTTATAGAATCAATTTATTTATCTATTTTGATTTTTTAAATGGAAATTCACCCTCCTTATTTCCATATCTCTGACCCAGTATTTGGCATCAAAGGTTTTCCTTGAAAATATTTCAAAAAATCTTTTTAAAAATCCTTTTTATTCCCCAATAACAACATTTGGTATCAAAGGGTTCTTTTAGTTTTTATCAAAATAAATTATTTTAAAAATTTATTTTTGATTTTAAAAATTTTACTGATTTTCAAAGTTTTATTTTAAAAAGGAATTTACCACTTATACACGTGATTTTTTCTTTTATGGTTTAAGTTAATCATATTAGAAAAATTGGATATCAACTTTTCTTGGTAGTATTAGTTATCCCACTTTGAATATGGTAATGCAAGATTATGTTATTACTAAACAATTTGAAGAAAAATGGACTCTTGGAGATATTAATATTTTTTAACTTAATAACAAAGTTATAAATTTCATGTATTTTGGTATAGATAAAAATGAGTTTAATATAATATATACTTGTAAAGACACCAATTAAATCTATATATTATTAAAAATCACACAATAAGGCATGAATAAAGTAAAAGAAACTAGATTTAATATGTATCGTAAAGATTTTTAAAGTTTATTTATGCATGAAAATGAATCTATTACTAGAATGTTTAATCATTTCACTGACATTTTCAATGGAAGAAAATATCTCAGTGATGACCTATCCACAGAAACAGCCATGTAGAAAATAATATGGGTTTTACCTAGTTTTTTATATCCAAATGTGATGATGATACATGAATCCAATGATGTTAAGAAAATGGAACTCATCAGATCCTTAATAACATATTAGATCACCATGAAATTTCAAGCAATGAAAGAAGGAATGGAATATAAGGAAACCAATAAGAACATAATGTTTAAAGTAATTCAAGATAACTATTATTTTGAAAGTGACATTGATGATGAAGGATAACTAAAAAACTTATCAAAATGGTGTGAAAACTATTAAAGAAGAAGAAATAATTCTCATGTGACAAAAATAAATAGCTAATTGAAGTTTCGAAATTGACTTGTTATGAGTGAAAAAAAGGCCATATAAGACTGGAATTCCTAATTAAAAAAACAGGATGAAAGAAAAGAAGAAAGTTAATAAATCTATAAAATTTTCAACATGTAATGATAGTGATGACTCAACCTCCTTAAGAAACTCATGTAAATCCCCAACCCCAGTTGCCCGATGTTAGTGCTAAAATATATTGTATAATTTTTTTTATAAAATAAATTGAGAAATTACACCACACATTTCATAAATGAGGATCTTTACCGGTCTAGGTTTTGGAGAATTAGATACAACTATTACATTTCCTCAAAACTTTACAAAAATAAACTTCAAAGAGCTTCCTCCACAAAGTAAAGAACATCACTGATAAATCTATTCAACCTGTAAACATGAATTTAAAATGTAGGGTGAGCATTTAAAATGCCCAATAAGAGGTTTTAAAAATAATTAATAAATTATTTTCAAACAAATTATTTAAAAATATATATACGTACTTAAATCATTTTCTTAAAAATTAAATAACATTTCTCATAGCATTTCATCAACATTTTTTGAGAGTTACTAAAAATTATTTTTAGGTAAATCTTATTCTCAAAAGTTTCTATAATTATTTAAAGGTTACAAATAAAATACATTATATAATATGCACGCACTTGAACAAAAATGAATGAAATGCCGCTTACAAGTTAGATAATGACCTTACTTAATTATGTATGGCATGTTAGAGGTACGGATACAGATTTACACATGAAATAATATTTGTTCAAAATTTGCACATAAAATGATTATCAATTATTATCTAACACATAAATACAACCCATGAAATGATATATGAGTTTCTAACCTCTATTTATATATTGATAATGAAATGAATTTCTATATTAGTATATACATAAATATAAAACATTATACCATGTGAATCTGATTAACTAAATCCATATAAATGTTTATAAGAAAATAATTCTTATCCGTGGATATTCTACTAGTTGAATAATCACATGGAAGGTCAAATACTAATCTCATAATGATGGAATGCATAATGTCGTACATCATAGCTACACCATCAAGGCCTCATACCAAGGCCATTCATAATCATACCATTAAGGCCTTGTACTAAGACATTAGTTTGTATCATGAGACCTACTGATGCATCGAGAGGCTATATCAGGCCTCACCCATCACATAATAAGTCTAATGCACATGTGTATGCATAATGCCAGACAACATAATCGTTCTCTCAAGGCCTTATACCAAGACACTAGTTTGTCTCGTGAGACCTACCGATGCATCAAGAGGCTATAGTGGGCCTCTCCCATCACATAATAAGTCCAATTCATTCCTCATATGTCTAATAAAAATATTCCTTTAAATAAAAGTGTCCCATAACACTTTGATTTATTTTAATCTTAAAAATAGATGAAAATAAATTCATTGATAAATTCTTGAGGTACATAATATTTAAACAATCCAAAGTGTCTCATGCCACTTTGAAAATTTTAATTCTTAATCCATATAATATCATAAAAAATATTAATCCCATACATGAAATAAATGTCTCTATTTGTAATGCACAAATAAGTAGTATAATGAAATAAATACACACATGCTCTCTAAAATGCATGAAATGTCATTTATAAATTAGACATTGGCCATAACTAACTATGCATGACATACCATGAGGGAAGAATATAGTTTTTCACATGAAATAATAGCTTACGCGCATAAAATAATAACTTGTTTAGTCTTCTCACGTAAAAAGATAACTATTTTTATTTAAAAACTAGGTTACTCATATCCATATACCATAAATTGATAAATCCTAACTTTTCATATGGATTTAGAAATAAGTGATTATCCATTTTTAATAAACAAAAAGACATACACATATGTATATACATGAAATAATAACTGCAAAATCAAAATAATAAACCCTTTTAAAATTTTAAGGCACACAATAACAAAATAGGGTTTTGTTATTGTTTTCTATTAAAAATTAGAGATTATATTCACTTAGGAAAACTGGATTTTTAATTGAAAATAATCTTTTCAACATATATACGTAAAATATGTACATATTTCTATGTAATCCTTTGTAGAACTAAAATTCTTTAATAAAACTTAAATCCTTAAGTTTTAATTCTGAAAAATAAAATACATAGAAAAAATTACATTTGATCACATGTGTATAAATATGTACATATATGTGTGTGTGTGTGTGCATATATAAATGTATAAAATTATTATTGGTTGAAAATAGTTTATCCTTTAAAAACCATACATCTTAGAAAAAACCATTTAATTCAAAAACATTATCACATGAAAATAAACATTTCATACTTTTATATGTATATATATATACATATGACATTTAATTTATAATACTCTTCATCGCGGAATAAATTCTTGTTTGATAAAAACATCGATAACTGAGAATATCAATTGGAAGAATTAATATGAAATCAAATTAAAACATAAACTTTGATAATTAATAATATATGTTGTGGTAGATTCATCATAACTTTAAAACATAATTTTTATAAAAGTAATATATTCATTTAATGTGGAATATCGAAACATAAGAAAATAATTAAACTCACTACACAACCATGAATTAAAACATGACTTGATTATTTAAAAGAGTCTTTACAATTATGATCTGAAAACTAACATTATATAATCTCTCTTTCTTTATAAGTTCTAAAAAAATTTATGTTAGATATACATATATATGTATATATACATATATATGTGTTGAAAGAAGATTGATAAAAAGATAATTCAAACCCTTTGCACAACAATAATAATTCCTATAAATTCTAAAAGTAAAATAAGAGGATGGATCTAAATGCATATATATATATATATATATATATATATATCTTTGAAAATTAAAACGTGAATAGATTGAATAAATTTAAAACCCTTAACATGTATATATATATACTGAAAAATAATAAGTTATATATGTGAATCTATTTTCATATAAATATACACATATATATGTAATAGTTTTTATAACAACATAATTTTATCAAACAATTAAACCCTTACTAATTTGGAAATAAATGAAATATTTAAATTACTTTGAAAACCAAATCAGCACTTGAAATCAAACCAAAACAATTTATCATACATGATTTAGTAAAAATAATATCAAGAACCAAAATCTAAAACTGAATTTAATTTCACCCTTACAAATGAATTTGAGATTAAAGAATAAATCCCTTATACGATTTAGATGAATTGGGGGATGAGACCTTCTAGAAATCCAAGTAGAAAAAGAGGAGGACTTGGGGGAATTGGGGGTCGGGTGTTCTTGGGTGCAAAAAGGGGTTTTATATATAGATATATTATACCTTATGTTTCAACTTAAAATTCACCAAGGAAAAGCAAACCAAATCAATAATAAGAGAAAAAATTATAAACAATTCAGATTGATAGGAAACTTGAAGGGGAATCCGAGCTTTGAGTCATGGGTTGGGCTTTCAAAATAACCTAATCTTGTCGCTACTATAGAAATAGAACCGGACATGGGGGCATGCGAAAAATGATTTTGACAATGGAGAATGGAGGTGTATCATGGGTTGAATATGAGCAATGGATAAGGAGAAAAGAAACCAGTAACTGGCCCGCGGTGCGACTCGAACAGGCGCAGTGCAGAAAAGACAACTAGAGAAAAGATGGGTGGTTGAGATCACGCTTGAGGAAATGGATGGATGGGATTAAATCCCATTGGTTGTCCTGATTTTCGGCGTGACTTAATGAGGAAGAGGGGGGAAAAGTGGACGGCCTGGATGAGAATCATCACGATCCAACGACTGGGATTAAACCTAACTTGTTAAAGTGGAGACCGATCGGGATAAAATGAGGGGACGACTGGGATTAGGAGAGGCAAGATCTAACGGATGGAAAGGCGGGGTGTGGTTGGATTGAGTAGGGAAATAGGAGGAGGACCACTCAACGTTGTTGTGTTTTTTTAAACATTTATCATTTTTTTTGTCTAAATATTTGACGTTACCCATTCTACTATTACTCTAATTATTCATCATTTTTTGAAATGTCACTCTCTTATCAAGTCATGATTGTTCCCTTCTTTTTTTATAAATTATTATATTATGAAATTATTTTTGACTTTTCCTCTCAATATTTATTTTGTATTATTTTATCATTTTTTTAATGTAATATTTCTTTTTAACAAAAAAAACATTACATTTAGCATTTTTGAATATATATATATATATATATATATATATATATATATATATATAATTCGTTTTTTTAAACAATTCAAACCACGCATTTTTTAAAAACATATATATATATATTGTGCGTTTTTAATACTAAAATAACTATATATATTTATAAATTATAAATTTTATAAAACAAAAACACAATATATTTTCATATATTCAAAATATATATTAATAATATTAAGAATAATTTTCTAAAAAAAAGTTTAACTATTAATTATTATGACCATAATTATTATTATTATCATTAAAATATTCTCTTAAATAACATTTTTGATAAAAATAAATTCTATTTACAAAAATAATAAACATAATAATTTTAAAATATTCTTTTAAACAAAGAAAAAAATATTTATTTTTAGAATAAATTTGAAAACTATAAATAATAAAATAATAGGTATAATTAATTATAAGTATCATAATTAACTTATAATCAAATTAATTAAAAAAATTCAATTGAATTTTTTAAAGAAAATCATATCAAAAATATCATTACTTTGTTTTAATTATAAAATTAATCAATTTAATAAAACATTTATATAATAAAAATAAAACTTGGAAATATTGGTATGTTACATTATTCCCCCCTCGATATAATTGAATCCTTACAATTCATTTCATTAGACTAAAAATAATTCTGAATTTCCATCTTCAGAATTATGAAACACTAGGATCGATAAACTCTTAGACTCAACAACATCTAATCTCCAAAGTTGTCTAGACCATTCCTTTGATACCAACAGTAAAGCCCTGACCCCAGTTGCCTGGTGCTGGTGCTAAAATATGTTGTGTAATTTTTTTATAAAAGAAACTAAGAAACTAGACAACACATTTCATAAATGGGGATCTTTACCGATCTAGGTTTTGGAGAATTAGATACAACTGTTACATTTTCTCAAAAAATATACAAAAATAAACTTCAAAGAGCTTCCTCCACAAAGTAAAGAACGTCACTAATAAATCTACTCAACCTATAAAATGAATTTAAAATGTAGGGTAAGCATTTAAAATTCCCAATAATAGGTTTTAAAAATAATTAATAAATTTTTTTCAAAAAAATTCCTTAAAAATATATATATGTGCTTAAATCATTTTCATAAAAATAAAATAACATTTTTTATAGCATGTCATCATCATTTTTTGAGAGTTACTAAAAATTATTTTTAGGAAAATATTATGCTTAAAAGTTTCTATACTTATTGAAAGGTTGTAAATGAAATTCATTATATAATATGCATGCACTTGAACAAAAATGAATGAAATGCCACTTACAAGTTAGATAATGACCTTAATTAATTATGTATGATGTGTCAGAGGTGTGGATACATATTTACACATGAAATAATACTTGTTCAAAATTTTCACATGAAATGATTATCAATTATTATCTAACACATAAATGCAAACAATGAAATGATTGATAAGTTTCTAACCTCTATTTATAGATTAAAAACGAAATGAATTTCTATATTAGTATATACATAAATATAAAACATTATACCATGTGAATCTAATTAACTAAATCCATATAAATGTTCATAATAAAATGATTCTTATCCATGGATATTATACTAGTAAAATAATCACATGGAAGGTCAAATACTAAAATGAGGGAATGCATAATATAGGACATCATAGTTACACCGTCAAGGCCCCATGCCAAGACCATTCATAATCATACAATTAAGGTCTTGTTCCAAGACACTAGTTTGTCTCATGAGACCTAATGATGCATCGAGAGGCTATAGGGGGCCCCACTTGTCACATAATATCTCCAATTCATGAGTGTATACATAATGTCAGACAACATAATCATTCTGTCAAGGCCTAATTCCAAGACACAAGCTTTTCTTATGAGAGCTACTGATACATCGAGAGGCTACAACGGGCCTCACCCATTACATAATAAGTCCAATGCATTCCTCATATGTCTAATAAAAATATGTCTTTAAATAAAAGTGTCTCATACCACTTTGATTTATTTTAATCTTAAACATAGATGAAAATAAATTCATTGATAAATTATTGAGGTACATAATATTTAAACAATTCAGTGTCCTGCACAAATTTGAAAATTTTAATTCTTAATCTATATAATATCATAAAAAGATTAATCTCATACTTGAAATAAGTGTCTCTATTTGTAATGCACAGATATGTAATATAATGAAATAAATACATACATACTCTCTAAAATACATGAAATGTCATTTATAAATTAGTCGTTGGTCATAACTAACTATGAATGACATACCATGAGGGGTGAATGTAGTTTTTCACAAGAAATGATAGATTGCGCACATAAAATAATAACTTTTTTAGTCTTGTCACATAAAATGATAATTATTTTCATTTAAAAATGTGTTTAATCGTATCCATATACCATAAATTGATAAATCCTAACTTTGCATATGGATTTGGAAATAAGAGAATATCCATTTTTGATAAACAAAAATACATACACACATATATATACATGAAATAATAATTGTAAAATCAAAATAATAAACCATTTTAAATTTTTAAGGCACACAACAACAAAACATGGTTTTGTTATTGTTTGTCATTAAAAATCAGAGATTATATTCACTTAGGAAAACTGGATTTTTAATTGAAAACAAACTTTTCAACATATATACGTAAAATATATACATATTTTTATGTACTCCTTTGTAGAACCAAAATCGTTTGATAAAACTTAAATCCTTAAGTTTTAATTCTGAAAAATAAAATACATAGAAATAATTACATTTACTCACATGGGTATAAATCTGTGTGTGTGTGTGTGTGTGTGTACATATATAAATGTATAAAATTATTATTGGTTGAAAATAGTTTATCCTTTACAAACCATACGTATTAGAAATAACCATTTAATTCAAACCCCTTATCACATGAAAATAAAAATTTCATGCTTTTATATGTATATATATACATATGACATTAAATTTATAATACTCATCATCATGGAATAAATTCTTGTTTGATAAAAACATCGATAACTGAGAATATCAATTGGAAGAATTAATATGAAATCAAATTAAAACATAAACTTCGATAATTAACAATATCTATTGCGACAGATTCATCATGAATTTAAAACATGATTTTTATATACATAATATATTCATTTAACGCGGAATATCGAAACATAAGAAAATAATTAAACTCATTACACAACCATGAATTAAAAAATGACTTGATAATTTAAAAGAGTCTTTACAATTATGATCTGAAAACTAACATTATATAATCTCTCTTTCTTTATAAGTTTTGAAAATAATTTATGTTAGATATACATATATATGTATATATACATATATATGTGTTAAATAAATATTGATAAAGATATAATTCAAACCCTTTTCACAACAATAACAATTCCCATAAATTTTGAAAATAAAATAAGAGGATGGATCTAAATGCATTTATTTATATTTATATATATATATATATATATCTTTGAAAATTAAAACTTAAATAAATAGAATAAAATCAAAACTCTTAACATATATATATATACTGAAAAATAATAAGTTATATATATGAATCTATTTTCATATAAATATACAAATATATATGTAATACTTTTTATAACAGCATAATTTGATCAAAAAATTAAACCCTTACAAATTTTGAAATAAATGAAACAATTAAATTGCTTTAACAATCAAATCAGCACTTGAAATCAAACTAAAACAATTTCCCTTACATGATTTAGTAAAAATAATATCAAGAACCAAAATCTGAAACTGAATTTAATTTCACCCTTACAAATTAATTTGAGATTAAAGAATAAATGCCTTACAAGATTTAGACGGATTAGGGGATGAAACCTTCTCGAAATTCGAGTAGAACAAGAGGAGGACTTCGGGGAATTGGGGGTCGAGTGTTCTTGGGTGCAAAAAGGGATGTATATATAGATATATTATACCTTATGTTTCAACTCAAAATTGACCAAGGAAAAGAAAAAAATCAATAATCAGAGCAAAAATTATAAACAATTCAGATTGATAGGAAACTTGAAGGGGAATCCAAGCTTTTAGTCACGGGTTGGGTTTTAAAATCACATAATCTTTCCGCTGCTATGGAAATAGAACCGAACATGGGGTCATTGGGAAAAAAAATTGACAATGGATAATAGAGGTGTATCACGGGTCGAAGATGAGTAGTGGAGAAGGAGAATAGAAACCAGTGGAAGACCCATGGTGCGACTCGAATAGGCGCAGTATTGAGAAGACAACTAGGAAAAGATTGGCAGTTGAGATCACACCTGAGGAAATGGATGGTTGGGATTAAATCATGTTGGTTGTCCTAATTTGTGGCATGACTCAATGAGGAAGAGGGGGGAAAGTGAACGACCTGGATGAGAAGCCTCACAATCCAACGACTGGGATTAAACCTAGCTTGTTCAAGTGGATACTGATTGGGATAAAATAAGGAGACGACTAGGATTAGGTGAGGCTTGATCTAACAACTGGAAAGGTGAGGCATAGTTGGGTCAAGTGGGGAAATAGGAGTCATACCTCTCAGTGTTGTTGTGTTTTTTAACATTTATCATTTTTTTGTCTAAATATTTGACATTACCCATTCTACTATTACTCTAAATATTCATCATTTTTTGACATGTCTCTCTCTTATTAAGTCATGATTATTCCCTTCTTTTTTATAAATTATTATATTATGAAAACATTTTTGAATTTTCCACTCAATATTTATTTTGTATTATTTTATCGTTTTTTTAATGTAACGTCTCTTTTTAAAAAAACATTACATTTAGCGTTTTTGAATATATATATATATTTATATAATTCATTTTTTATAAAAAATACAAACCACACATTTTTTTAAAACACACACACACACATATATATATATATATATTGTGTGTTTTTAATACTAAAATAATTATATATATTTATAATTTAAAAATTTTATAAAACAAAAACACAATATATTTTCATATATTCAAAATATATATTAACAATATTAATAATAATTTTCTAAAAAATGTTTAACTATTAATTATTATAACCATAATTATTATTATTATCATTAAAATATTCTATTAAATAACCTTTTTGATAAAAATAAATTATATTTACAAAAATAATAAACGTAGTTATTTTAAAATATTCTTTTAAACAAAGAAAAATAATATTTATTTTTAAAATAAATTTAAAAAATATAAATAATTAGTATAATTAATTATAATTATTATAATTAAATTATAATCAAATTAATTAAAAACACTCAATTGATATTTTTAAATAAAATATTATCAAAAATATCATTACTTTATTTTAATTATAAATTAATCAATTTAATAAAACATTTATATAATAAAAATAAAACTTGGAAATCCTAGGATGTTACAACTCAAGTCTAAATGGTCTCATGTCACATCTCAAGGATGGTAATGAGGTTAGTACTCCAATGTCTTACTCTCCTTTTAATTCTCATTCTTCTACTTATTTATCTTACTAAAGACCCCTAACCTATGAATAACTAGAATATTCTTTTAATAAATTCAAAAATGGTTTTCCTAAAATTTATTCTTTAAATAAAAAACTTGAAAATAAATATGTACAATTAGTTAGAAAAAAAGATCAAGTTTCAAATGAAAAATATCTTCTCTTAAATTAAAATGATGGTTTGATTTTGAAATTAAAAAATCAACTGAATGTTTAAATTTTCAAATATAAAATCAAGGATCTCAAAATATCTCTTTCAAAATGCACCTAAGGTGAATAAAATATCAATTTTATCCTTGATTCTCAATGTGTTAAAAATAAATAATCATGGTTTTAGTTTTTCAAATAATAATGAAAGTTCTTCAAAAACCACTACTTTTATGAAAGGTGTTCCTCAAAATAATTTTTAAGTATTTTTATAAATATTAGAATCATATATATAAATGTGATTGTAAAAATAAAATATGTGTAAGGACTAATTCAATCCATGTTTCTTCAAATATTCTTCAAAAATCTAAGAAATTTTCAGCCCTTAAATCTTTATTTTCCAATTTATGTGGACCTAAATTTGTTTCCATGCCCAAATCATCTTGTGCTAATCTTGTCAGACCCTCAAGGGTACTAAAAGGAAACAATTTTTGATATCTTGTAGGGTTTTTCCACCAAAACTTAATTGATCTATCATATGGTGTATATGAAATAAAAGATGATCTAAATCAAATAAGGTTGTTGTCAAAAGAAAATTTCATAGAGTTGAGATCAAAAATAAAATATATGAAGTATCTTGTTTCTATATGCTCTATTTGTTTTATCTAGGGGATATTTTTTAATGATATTTTCATTTTTTCCTCTCCCTTATCTATGAATAATCTTACTTTTTTATCTTTATCATGTACTATCTTGAATAAATATTATTCTAATATTGTTTTGATTTTCTATCTCATGGATTTATCTGTTAATTCTTTGAAAATATTTGTATAAATTCCTTGAATATCTTTATACATGTTTCAAAAATCATTGTTTTCAACAGATTCTATTTTAAATGATTTTTTGTTCTTTTTTTTCATGTCATAAGAATGAGCCTAATTTTGTATATCTATTTAGACTCTTGATTTTATTTATTTTATCACATTATATTATGAACCATGTTAGTTTGAAAAACCCTTACTTTATTTTATCTTACTTTTCTTAAAGAAGATTAAAATATAGTATAAGGATGTTTTGAAAATATCTTTGATTTATATTATTTTATCATATCTCTCTAACCCTATTACTTTGTAAGTTTCTTTTTGATAATCTCAAAGGGGTATAATTTTTTGAGATAAAGGAAAAGGATAAAGAAAGGGTGGAATTTCTCTTATTATTTTATCAATGGGGAGGAATTTGATTCAAAGTATCACAAAGGTAGAGACATAGTTTCTTGAAAATTTGGTAACTCCTTCCTTTTAATATTTTCCCTCTTCCTTATCTTGATTTGTATATCAAGTATTTGTGATCATAAAAAAGTGGTAGTTTATTGACTCTCTTAGTTTTTTTAATGATCACAAACACTATGAGGTGTTTATAACTTATTTTAATGTGATTCAAGTGTTTTTATAGTGTTTCTTTTAAGTTGTAATGGTAGGGAGGAAACTAAACTTAATTCAGCTTCAAAATAGTCTTAAAGGACTTTTTCAAATAAGGTTGTAGTAGGTATCACCGACTATCTTGTTGTGTGAGGTGGAACCTCTAGGTCTCTAAAAGTCCCAATGGCTAGCTTATAGAAGCAGATAAAAGGTAAAGAGTTCCAACAACACCACTGGCTACCTTGTGGAGGATACTAGATAACCAGTGGCGTTAAAGAAGAACATTCTAGGGATCATTTATAGAGGTCAAAAATTTTCATGCTCAGTTCTTAAATACTTGACTCGTCCTTGAACCTCCTCAACATCCTATAAGGATATAAAATGAGGATAATGGAGTCTTGGAACTTCTTACAATTATTTTAAGCATCAAACAAAACACTCTTTGATATCCAATGTTCAATGATTATTCCTCTATATTAAAAGCGCCTCAAAGTTACATATTTCTCATCCTTTACCAAATAATATCAAATTGAACATCATATATGGTAATCGTGAACATCAAATAACGCTATCCTAAGTTGTGATCTTCATTGAATATCATCAAGCACCATCGAATATCTTTGTTCCTTTATTTATTTGTTCTCCTTCTCTTTCTTTTTCTCAAGCCTTGGTTCTTTTTTGTATAACCCCTATTCTCCCTCTCAATTGTGATTTATCTATCTCTCACCTTGATTCTATTATTATCTATTAATGAGAGTTTATATGACATTATAATGGGTTAACTAAATATAAAAACCATCTCTTTTCTCCCCCTTTCTCATCATTAGTTTCTTTCTTTCCATTAAAAAATAAGGAATTATTTTTTTGGTTCTTAATTCTAGTTAAAACCAAGGGTTATTGGTTTCTTTCTTTCTCAATTTAAATTAAATAGACTTATTTGGTTATTAGTTCTCATTAAAACCAAGGGGTTATATACCCTCT
Source organism: Viscum album (assembly GCA_963277665.1). Classification (NCBI taxonomy): domain Eukaryota; kingdom Viridiplantae; phylum Streptophyta; class Magnoliopsida; order Santalales; family Viscaceae; genus Viscum; species Viscum album. The sequence continues at coordinate 598,796,970 of OY728155.1, read as the reverse complement.
AAAGCCTTCTTTGGGGGAGGAGACATAGGGGCACCTTTGTGTGTTATTATCAAACTTCGTTATCAAAGTGTTCCTTGTCTATTTTCTTTCCACATTTTATTTTCCACAACTCTTTCTCTTTATAACCTTATTTAAAAACCCCTTATTTCCATATCTCCTACCTAACACTAATTTCACCCAAAATCAATGAAAACTATGAAAAAACAAAACAATGGATTAACACTAATGAAACAAAGTGTAACCATGCATGTTATTACTTTCAAAGTCTCCTTTAGTATCCACCAAAAAAATACTCATTGTATCAATGAAATTCCCCCATGATCTAGTGGATATAAACTCCAAATCCCTATATAAACCACTCCAAATCAAAGGAGATAAATAGAAAAAGAAAAAAAGTGAAAAATATTAACTTTTCCATCGAAAGAAACTCAAGTGATCTAGATCCATGGTTAACTCCACTATCAATTCAGCCAAGTGGACACCCAACCCTAAATATATTTAAAAAGAAAAGGGAAAATTTCCCAAACTATCCCCACTTTATGTAGGGGTCAGATAAATACATCGGGCTTTTGGTGGTATGGGTAGTGGGACATCCTAATTACCTATCCTACTAGACTTCTATTGGGATACCATCACAAGGTAGGTGGGGTATATAATCACCCATGTAATGTCCTGGCCCAAATCGCTATGAACAGTAACCTGGATAGTGGTTCCATGTAACCTTAAGCATGACTCCTCGTATGCCAGACTATCAACCTATAGCAGGGGTCTAGGTTATTAATGTGAGAAGACTATACCCCCTATACAAGGGTGCATAAAAATGTATAAAATAAACAAACATCATCCATAAACATCCATAAGAGTAAATAGAAGAAATAAATAGGGATCATCAATAATAAATTAAATGCTACATACATACTCAAATGGTCATTCCAGCATACAATATAGGTCTCCCATTGGGCCAGTCGCATAAACAAGTAAAATTAAGGAATGAATAAATACCAAAATAAAAATACATTATGATCCCCTATAATCCTTGAGACTCACCTCATTTGGATCTCTAAAACCCATCTGAGCTGCTCCAGCTCGATCAAGAAATATCAGGCCTAACCCAACCTAGACCTACAACAAGAGAGGGTTTCTCAGGTACCCAAGTGTAATGGAATCCTGATTAGGGTGTGAGTATATAACTTAGTATGGAACCACCAATTCCATATCGTTCATAATCGGTAATGGAGTGATATGTGCATGTTACATGCTCAGAATAAATAATAGGTAGCTACTAAATATAAATAAATAAACATTATCATCCCTTAGGTTCCATGGTGACACCTGAGGTTAGTTATACCTACTCCGGTTGGCATCAGACTATATTTGGTCATGTCGTGGAATCATACAAACCATAGTAATCCAAACCTCTCTGATATCATGCGTAATACTTATCATCAATCTTTGGGACAATATCCTTGATCAACTATACCTTCTTTAGAAAGTGTCATGGTGTCTCTAATCATGTTATAAAATTGTTCCAACCATCATAAAGACCCAAGAGATTGATCCACTCTGGTATACCTGATATAAGGACTTCTTACAAGGGATATGCAGGTATTAGTTCCTCATTTCCCAAAGATACATAACTCCCCAATGCCTGACCCTATATCATATCACAACCGCCTATTAGGGAGTATGAAGGTATCGGGCCCTCATTATCTAGAGATACATAATGCCCCAGTGCCTAACCCTATACCATATTACAACCTCCTACTAGGGCGTATGCAGGTATCATGCCATTATTGCCCATAGATAAATAACACCTCGGTGCTTGACCCTATATCGTATCATAACTTCCTACTAGGGAGTATATAGGTATTAAGGCCTCATTACCCAGATATACATAATTACCTAGTGTCTGACCCTATATTTTATCATAACCACCTATATTGGTATTAAAGCCTCATTACCTAGAGATATATAATGCCTCAATGACTAACCCTATATTTTATCATAACCACCTATAAGGGAATATTCTATTCCATTTTTTATATCTACCACCTCATGGATCGTTTCCTCTTCATTTAATATAAACATTATTGCATGGGTGTTTTCTATTTCATCTAGTATAAACACCTCCTTAAGGGAATTTTGTATTTCATTTATACCAAGACCGCTCTAAGATCATTTACCAAGCCACTTATCATGAAGGAAAAAAGAATAATATACAAGGGTCACTCACATACCCAAACCCATCATCACTACTAAGGTCTCATCAGTCCTACATAGTTGATACGTGATCTAAGGTAAGATTTGTAACCATCACTACTCGGCATCAAACACACCCTCACTAGGTCACCAATCATAAGTCGCAAGGTGATAAACAAGGCCTACTAGGTCCAAATAACTAAGTCCAAACCCCTCATTTATAAGTAATTGTATAAGGGTTCCTATGGTATGGCCACTATATCACATTCATTTCATTTCATTTACACCTATCATGGGATTCAGGTATATAAGGATTTCTTTTCACATGGGAATATTTGGACATCGATGACCAAGTTATTTTTTCTTAACCAAGGGTACATTATGGCCCCTAGTTCATTCATATAATTATATACATTTATGTTTTATTAAGGAGTTTCAATTAATTAATTTAATTGAAAAAAAAATTAATTTAAAGGTCGATCGCCACTATAGTGTGACTACATATCACATGAAATATAAACAACTAGCATAAGACCATAGGGAAATTACCAAGACCACCTACCTCATTTAAAATATTTCTTATTAATAAAACACCACCTGGTAGCTTCACCTAGGATCATCAAGCCCATTCAAGTCCATCTGGCCATTGCCCATCCATGCGGGGCCCTAACTCACACTAAGAATCACCAAAAAAACTAATTATAATCAAATTATAACTAATATAAACAGTTAAAAATTAAATTTACAACTTAAATAATTTATGAAAAAATGCCTAATTACTCACTGGATATCCTTATCACATCGGGATCATAATCAACAACCCACAGGAGGTCTGCCATGGACCCCTGACATCACCCCAGGCAGAATCCCTGATAAACAGCATTGATTCTATACTTTATTTAATTCAATTTTAAAGAAAAAATCAAATAAAACCATGATGTGATGTACCTTCAACAAATAGATTATCAATAGTGTGTAGATGCCATATCTGGACATCCCCTGTGCAATCCACTCATAAGCCCCAACAAATCAAGATGATTCCACTATGCTCTCGTGGAATCATCAATAAACCCTAACCTAGATAAAAATGAAATTAGAAGAAAACAATGGAAAGTATAAAGGGAGGGATGAAGAGGAAGAAACTAACCATGAATCACCAAAGAACACACCTGAAATCACCCTAAATATAGGGGGTTCAAAGGATGCAAAAGAATATTAGTCGGTTGGGGTGTGTGTATGAGGGAGAGGAAAAAATGGGGCTACCCCCCTAAAAACTCAAATGGGAAATAGTAATATGACACTTTTAATGAGTCACATAGTTTTATAAATTTTGCACCAACTATATGCCCCAAACTTCTCAATAAAGCAACCTTGAATGATTTAGCTGCATGATTTATCAAACTGTGTTCCAACTATACAAAATAACACTATCTCGGTATATAACTTTTCACACTGTTTGTCAGCAACCATATGCCAAGCCCCAAGTCCAAATCAATTCACATAGTTCACCCTAGAATCGACAAAGTTTTATTAAAAATATGTGTTAACCATGTTAGACAATTGTTCACTTTAGAAAAATAATTGGAAACCACCTCACCCTTAGGGCGCTTCACAGTTTCTCCTAGACTATGTGCACCAAACTATGTGCTCTTGACAGAATCTCCAAAAACTCTTAAAACTTAACTTGAAGCTCTCAAGACTCGACCAAGAACCCGAGGTACCTCTTGATCCTAAAACATCATCCAATAAGATCAACTTGGGATGCTCAAACTCTTAAATTCTCAATATGAATTTTGGTTCTCAAAATGAACTATGCATCAACTCAAAAATTCTAAAAAACCCAGACTTTCATAACTCTATAAAGGTTTGATGTTTTGCAATATCCCCACATTAATACTCATCATACTTTAGAAGTTTCATTGACTATTAAACCAATATACCCAACCTACATTGGTCATTAAATCATGTTCAACTCTCCATATTCTATCTTCAAACGCCGAACAAGTTTCCATTGCACAACTCCCAACATGAGGCTCATCATCCCTTAAAACACAATCCATCACTCATAACCACCACTGAAACACCTAGTCGATGCTCTATAGAACCAGTCTACCCTAAGAAGCCACAATTTCACATCATATCAGCTCCTCGTATCTTATTCCAAATTGAATCGGATGCACCTCTTATGTCCAAACAGAAGTTACAGAAACATTGACTTCTCCTCAAAAAACATTTATTGATTCCTAAAACAAATTTTCACCTCAAAAAACATTCCTAACATGAATTTCATCTAGACACATCCAATTATACACCAGAGCAATGGTTGAGCATCATTTTCCTGGCCTATCTCAGGACTGCTTGACTTCCACCACTAACACATTACCCAAGGTCGCTTGATCATGATGCCTTAAATCCCAGAGACAACACCTGATCATCTTGAACATGCACACTAAAGTTTGTAATGAATTATTAGGGAAATTACATGATCAGATCCTCAACTGATTGTAAATCTCTATCATGTTATAGAGTAATCTCCAACATAGTACTAATTTGAAGCATGCTTGGATTACCTCAAGATCATATTGATCCTGATTCCAATGCCTAGAATCCGTCCAACATTACATTCAAATTCATATCTAGCATTTACTAAGGATTCTAGATAAAATTGAATCAACAGGAACACTAGTATTTTACACCATCATGACCACCCATTGATCAGTCTTTCATATCCTCAACCTTTCCCATGTAAAGATCATGCTACTGTGGCCTATGTGATGCTCTCCACCATTGGAGTGTCCTTATCATCACTCCATTAGATCAAAAATCGATCTCCACAAACCAAATTTTTTATATCACCAAACTCAATGGTCGGATGTAACCTAATCCACTCATACTTAAGCACCATTACAAAACTTAAATTATCACTTGTTCCTGGACTATAGAAACATCAACCATGACATTCACCAAAATTCAATTCATAATAAGGGTTACCAACCTCAATCGTCCATTGGTGCATTACTCACCATATGTTTTTACCTATACCTCTCCTCAAGCATCGACCTAAATGGGTATTTCTATCTACACATGCATGTCACTCCCTCCAATCCACACTCATTATCACGTCAATACCTAACCTGGATCAATTTCCTGGATTGACTGTGTCACCGCAACCCAATCCAATTCTAGTGTCTAATCTACCACATGGGGGCATTTCAAATTCCCATACAATCCTTAGGTGACCATTTCCATACGTGTCTCACCAAATCCCTGGTCCTCAACACACACAATATCACTCTCCAGTTCACAATTCAATAGACACCACGCTCAGTGGCACACATTGTCCTGATCCCATTCAATCATCATGGGTGTACACTCCTGTGTAAACTGGTCAATGAAACCCAACTCATGACTTCATGAGTATCACATCAAAACTAATCACACACTCTTAAACCATTGACCAAGTTACTCAAAATGCCAGTCTCATCAAGTCAGGATCACCCTTGGTACTCCTCTCTAAAATTAGTCCCTCACCTGCCATGGTTTGTCACACACTAAGTTGTAATATGACATTGTTCTAAAACCACAAGCATCCAACCATGATTCTTTCCCCTAAGGTACTCATAATACCTATATAATCCCTCTCTCGGGTTACCCTCATATACATCACTAGGCACCAACTCTTTAAAACCCTGATTCACATCTCAAAGGTCACTAGGGTCTCCCACATAGCCCATATATCAAGTCTCACATAGGTTAAAAACCATGAAACATCATTCATTCACCCATCTTAACATCACATAGTATATCGCATGACAACACATCCATCTAGGTTTTCATGTAAACTTATAATTAGCATCACATGCCAAAACCATCTGCCTACTAGTTCACCAAAACCCAACCTGTCAAGGCACTGATTCTCACCAGGCATCCCCATACAGGACTACCCCATCGATAATCTAAAATATCATCAATGTTCATCCATATATATGTAATGAAATAACCCTTCCATGATCTGTGTCTCGTGAATCATAGTCACATGGTTCAGTTGAGTAGAATTTCATTTAAATCTATATTGAAAAAAAACACTATATAGGTTATTACTAACACTTTAAATAACTAAACCTAGATAGTAACTACCCCAAAGAGGTTCATCATCAAGGTATCCAATACTTGTATTGGCCTAATAAGGTCACTACACATCCTCTAATAGGGGTACTATATAATTGTAATTATCATCGATCATATCACCTTAGAATCTACATAAGCTATCATCAAAATGAAGAATATATATATATCCGGTTGAGTAAAATTCCACTAAGAACTTATACGGGAAAATAGTATATGAGCTATTGTAGACACTTTAAATAGTTGAACCCTCATCCTTAGTAAAATTGTACACTAGCAGGAATGTATTTTATGTGAATAATACATTCCAAATATGATGCATGAGATGCCTCTTTCCACTATGGGCTAAGATCCAAAGTCCAATAACTAGCCTCTTTTCAACATGACAAGATCCATAAATCCAATAACCCATAAATCCAAACATCATGTACATAACATGAGGTTAAATCATGAATAACCATAATAGTGTAAGCCAAGAACATCAATATTATATCCATGGTAACCTAAAATTCCACTGGAAAAGGTGTTCGCGATGCACCAGTCCGAGTTCCATCACATGATATGACACATTCATATGTCTTTTATATACTATCTCTCTAAATAGTAATATAAAATAAAAAACCTCTAATTACACTTTGTAACATCCTGAATCATCTCACTATGAATTATAACTAGACCGATGGCACCATGTGACCTCAGGCATGCCTCTTCATATGCTAAAGGTTGTCAACCAATAGATGTGGTCTAAGGTAGTATCATGAGGAGACTATACCCCTATATCAGAGTGTGTAACAACATATAAAATAACCAAACAGCATCCATACACATCCATCGGAGTATAGAGAAACAATAAACAAAGATCATCAATAATAAATGAAATGCTACATATACACTCAAATGGTCATGCTAGCATACAATACCGGTTACCCACTAGGATGATCACATAAAAAATAAAAATAAAAGAATGAATAAAGACCAAAATAAACATATAGGAGGTTCCCCTATAATCCATGATCCCCACTTCATCCTGATCTCTAAAAACCATCTAATATTCTCTATCTCAATCAAGCAATAATGGTCCTCAGAACAACCTAGACCTGTAATAAGTGAGGGATGCTCGGGTACCCAAGTGCAATGATGGCCCTAGTAGGGTGTTAGTACATAACTCGGTAGGGAACCACCAACACAATCTTGTTCATAATCAGTAATGGAGTGATATGTTCACATTACATGCTTAAAATAAATAATAATTAATTGATAAAGTTAAATAAATAAACATTGTTGATCCTCAGGTTCCATGGTGAAACTCGAGGATGGTTATACCTGTTGAAGTTGGTTCCCTACAACCAACTTGTTTAGTACTTGATTACATGTTTTATTATTAAAGTAATTTTCTTATCTCATCATGATTATTATTATACATGGTATTTGTATTTGATAATGTCCTTAGAATATATGTCACGCAGAAAGGTCATAGCAGTTACCCACTATGATGAGAACCTAGAGGGGTGATGAAATTATTTTTAAGCCTTGCTCTATGGCTGGATGATATTATTTGATGGTACATAGAAAATATAGGGTATTAGGGGTAGGAGTCTCATAGTATATTAATACACCTTCTCATGGTATCATCCCTTAGTAATCTCTAATATACGAGTTTATGAGAACATACCCGCCAAATAGGAAATCCAAATTTTCATGTGTCATTGGATGTTCCCATATGCAGATGTGTGTAATGATTCGTAGACTTTAAGATTATAATTAGAGGATATCATGACTCACATACTTATATGTATTGATTAAAATCATGATGACATGTGTTCATGACAAAGTAGGATATGTTGGGTATGTCACGATTGATATTTCATTAATGGATAATGTGAGAAAGGATTTATCCCTTCTTTCCTATGATGAAATTTAATATCTCAGGCTCTTGATAAAATAAAACCTCATACATAAATCCACGTCCATGTTGTTTAGTGGGGATTTCATTTCCAGAAAGTTAAAGAAATAAACATTGAGCATAAAGGTTGATGGGACTATCATGCTACCAATTTGATTAGAGATATCATGATAAATGGATTATATTACATGATAAATGTTTGTAGGAGGTTGGACATCATTGCAACATTAACTTATTTCTCTATGGATATTTTGATGTGTTTCTAGACACTAAACTTAGACTTTAGAAACATATTCCTAATTCCACTAAGAAAAAGGCTTATAGGGACACATACTTAGTGTATCCATAATCTCGGTAAAATTATAGTATTTAATTTAAAAAAATTTGAATAAATAATATTTATTCAGGTTTGGTTTATCGATATAATTTAATCACAAGTTATTCGAAATAATAATTGAGTTAAATAATAATAATAAATATTTATTTTCAAATTTTTAGAATTTAATATTTATTATATTTATCGTATAATAATGTAGTGGCATTTATTTAATTAAAAGATCAGTAAATTCCAATGAGGTAAAATGAACCGAGTTTAATAGTTTGAATAGTATAAATGATATTTATTTATATTCTTAATGTGCCACATGTGTCAATAAATTATTATTATTATTATTATTATTGGAAATGGGGCCATTTAAGAATATTAAAGATGGTCAGGGGATTGTGTGCGATTTTCCAACTCTAAACTAGATATAATAAATATTTAATTATATCTTATTCCTAATTCATAATTGGTGTACACAACGGATAGAGTGAGACTCTCTAAATACCTAGATAGAGATAAAGATATCTAGAGTTCTCTCCCCCCTCCTTTCAATCCAATAAGATAACATCAAGAGTTCTTCCTCTCTTAAGAAGAATTTTGTTATAGTCAACTACAAATAATGCAATCGATCAGGATCATCCATGCTAGAACCCAGTGATTATATGGTGTCATTCAGAGATTTTGGTGCATGCATGGATCACTAATAGATGGATTATGCACTTGAATCATACATCACAACAATGTTGTAATAATATATATTTCAATGATCATCAACTAAGAGAGAATTATGAGTTAAGATAATTCTATACCTTCTTATAAATTAATTGAAAATTACATGTGAAGATCCCTTGCTTCTAGTTATGACATTTTAAATGTAGTCAATTTATCTACTATTTCATTGTACATGGTGTTTTAATCATGTAAATTAATGATTACATGTGATTCATAACTAAAATCTAAGTTGGACATACCTTAAAAGGATGTTTCTTCTGCACCCAGAACCTAAAATTGGTATCAGAAGGATCATGTATTTAATTTATAATTATTTAATATTCATTTATTGATTACATGTGTTTGTATTTAATTTTACTTAAGATGATTTGTTTTAATAGATTATATCTTTATCTCATCTATTTCTTCATTCTCGATAACATAACTAGTAATTGGTTAATGATTAATAATGAAGAGGCATTAAATTCACACCACCTGGAGGTGATAAAGGCTCTGCTTGGACAAAACTAGAGTGCGTAGTGTGTATTTCCAATATAAACATTGTGTATTATATTTTATCACCTATATCTCTTTATATCGAGTCAGATTCGAAAAATATTGGATCTAAGATCCAAATAGATCATAACGACATGTAGATTTGGACATATTAGAACACAACATGAAGAACTACACATCATGTAACCAATGTGCATGATGTGTAGTCCCTTTTCTCTCATGGATGAGTACACAAGGTGTCCCAAGAATGTCATGTATCAGATACACGACAGAGGGAATAACATTTCATGCAATATAAGGTTACATTCCATGTATTCCCAGTATATATCATGTACCTTGAACACGTCCATAATAGGTAACATGTAACGTCCCGACCCAACTCACCTCTAAGACGGTGGCCGGACTGGTGGGCCACATGACCTCAGGCACGTCTCCCCATATGTTAGAGGATACCGACTAGCAGCGAGGGTCTCAGGAGGTGATAGTGGGGAGACTATACCCACTTATCAGAGTTTCATAGTGGTATAATAGAGTATAAGTAAAAGACAATAATGGAAGTGATAAATAAATAATTGACAAAGCAGCAGAAGACAACATTTAACAATTTTATAGAAGTGGCCACCACCAAATTATACAATAGATGAATGTATGTCATTGTGATGATGTACAACTTAGTAAAAAATACCGCATGCTTAACAACACGTAGCAATAAAAAGGAAAGGACACCAAATTCCCACAGGCGATCTCCATGAGCATCCCGAGATCCAGCTTAGTTATTTGCTCCTAACTCCCAGATACATATAGCACAACATAAGAAATCAACATAGTCTGCACTCCCATGGTGTATCTGGGAGCCCCCATATCTTCGATGAGGCTACACATCCACAACTTCGACCCAGTAGTGTATAAAAAATCAGAGAGGGTCTTCAACTGGAAGAACAGGTTCCTGTCCTTTGGGGAAGGATTGTGCTGGTTAATAGCGTACTCCTAGCCTCCCTGGTTTACACTCTATTGGATGTCAAGATACCTAAAGGTGTCATTCTCAATAAGGACTGGGTTCTCACAGGTTTCATATGGGATCTGAGGTCGGAGGGTAGAAGGCATTGGGAGGCTTGGTGCGGGATGGCAAGGCCTCTATAAGTGAATGTGGCATTAATGTTAAAAGTCTCAATGATACTGTAACCTGAATGTATGCCAAATTGGCATGGGAGGTGCTGGAGCGTCGAACCCTATGGGGGAAGGTCATGCATGAGTGCTACGTGGGAGGTTGGGAAGACCGAGACGGGCATGACTCCCCCCTTTGGGGTGAGATCGATCCTCTATTTTCCTCCATTCAACCTTTATCTCGGTGGATTTTGGGGACCGGTGATGTTTCCTTCTGGCACAATAACTGGAGTGGGAAGATTATAGGGTACTCAGGGGTGAGACTGCCTACACGTGTGATCATCACAAGAACCCAAAATCTTCTCTTGTACATGGTTAAGGATCTAAGCACGTGGTGGGAGGCTCCTACCCTGCAACGGATCATACAGGCTACTCTCGATACCCTAGCTGATATGAACGTATCCCCGGGTAACTAGGTCAGATGGAATCCCCCCATTAAAGATTGAAGATGAATATATATGTATTGTGCGTTTCGGGTGACATGTGAGGTGGAGGGATCATATGAGATAGCAATGGGTCAGTGGTTCTATCCTTCATATTATGGTTGGGTCAGGGGATATCATTACAAGCGGAGGCTAAGACATTGTGGATAGGACTCATGGCCTGCAGGCAGAGGGGTCTGAAGCTCATGGAAGTGGAAACCGATTCCATGCAAGTTTTTAATGCCCTCTAAGGTCAAGGTACAACACCTTGTTCTATCAAATACATCATCCATCAGTTTCATGGGAGGCTTGAGTTGGTAAACTGTTTTTCTTAAAATGGAAATCTATTTTGAAAATAATAAAGTGGTGTGTGTTGTTTTAAAATAGGGAAGTTGTGTTTGGTTCTTTAAATTGATAAAACCCATATTTTCTATATTTATTTCAAACCAGTGTTTGTGGACTATTTTGGTAAAGGAAATGTATAGACTTTATGGTGATTACCTACTGAGTTGTTGTATTCTCACACCATAATTGTGCCACTCGACATCGCTAGACCCAAGCTGTTTTGTAGGTCCAGGTTTTTGGTTTGGGTTTGCTTTTGGAGTTGGTAGGTCTTGTGGTTTAGTGGTGACCAAGAGGTTAGGTGGAGATTGTGTCTTCCCTGGTTTGTTCAGTTTTTTTAGTTTTCAGTTTTGTTCAATGTTATTTTAGTTTCATATGGTTTTGTGTTTATTAATGTATAGTTATAATTGGTTCTTTTTATGTGTTCTGTATTGGTTATTTGATCCTGGTTGTTTATTGGGAAAATCATTCCCACTTGGTTTTTCTTTGATTCTTGGCACTATTCACCAGTCTAGGAGGATCAGGAATGCCTCTTAGACCTTTCCATGTGCCGGGTCAGGTGTCGGGTCAGATGGAAGCCTAGCTTGGTTCGTGACAAAATGGTATTAGAGGAGCCCTTTTTTATTTGTGGAATCGATTATACTATAGATTAGGACTATAGGGAATTGAGAGGTAGGTTTGGGAAGAGAATCGAAAAATATTTCTCATTCTGATCCTCGATTTTATAGGGGTAGTCTGGGATTTGAGTCTTTGTTTTTCTTTTGGGTGTGTGGATGGGGAATGAAAATGGAGGTGAACCGATGTTGTGTGGTGGGCTCATGTAGAGTAGTGACCCATGTGGATCCCGAGTTCATGGTTAAAGGTTCTTCTATTGGTTGGTTCTCACTTGGGTCATGGCCCACTAACCATGTTATTGGGTTATGCATGGCCATTAGTTCCTCATTCTGAGAGTTCAATGTGAGTTGTGTTTTTGTTCGGTTTTCATTGGTGTGAGTGGATTTTAAAAAAGGAAAGAAGTTTTTAGGAAAAATAGTTTTTAAAAATGAAAATGGTTTTATGGTATTATTTTACATTAAATGTGGATTTTAGTGTTTGAATTATATTTGGAAATGATTTGGGCATTGTGAAAAATGGCTTTGGGGTGAAGCAGTTTTTAGAAATTTGGATGGAAAATATGGTTTTAAAAGAGGATTTTGGATTTTTTTATGGTTTTTGGATTATGAGATGGTTGTTTTGGCTTGGGGAGTTATTTTTTGTTGAGTTTAGTTTGATTTTGAATTCAGTTCTATGTTTTTATTTTTCTCAAAGTATACCGCTCAGAAAGGTCCCCCAAAGTTTCTAGTGAGTCTCTTTTTGCTTTTGTCCCAACCTAGTCTCTCATAAGAGTGGTGTAGTTGAGTTCTTCTCAGTTTTTTCCTATCTTACAAGGTGAATGAGGTCTGTTAGAGGCTACATAGTTTCTTGAAGAAGTCAAAGGTGTCTTCAGGTTGTTGGGAACCCTCGAAGATGTGAGAGTTTGTGTTGTTTTGGATTCATTTTAGGGTCCATCATTGGATTAATGAAAGGTGACCATACTAGAATCATTCAAAGTTGGGATGACTTAGGAATTTTTTAATACCACTTTCATATGATGGTTTATACCTGAGGAGGTTAGGGTAAGGAAAGTGGTGAAGTTGTTGGGTGTTCAATAAGATCATCAGACAGTGAAGGATTATGTTGAGAATTTCAAGGAGTTGGTTTCTTTATCTCTAGTGATAGTGTTAGAGGATCAATTGAAATCTCCTCTATTTATCTGGGGTCTTCATCTAGAGATCAAGGAGTGATTTCTTTCATTTAGTGAAGTTTGGTTCAAGAAATTGGTGGATAAGTCATTTCTCACTGAAGTGGTTCCTAGAGTGCAATCAGTGGCGGTTGGAAATGAAGTTTTTCTTGGTGCTCATGGAGGTTTCTCAATTGGTGAGGGAATGTTCCAAATGAAATCATTCTTTTGGGGTCTCCTTCATTAGCTCCAACTTCTTTTTCATCAAATTGTTCATTTGTGTGCTTCCAGTGTGGTCGGTCCAGGCATTCAAAGTTGTCCTGTTGTAATTTTATGAAGGTTTTCCAATGATGTGGCTACTAGGGTCACTTGGAGAAGTTATGTTAGAATAATTTCTATAAGAGGGAGTTATGGATGAAGGATTTCAGCTTCTGACTATGGGGAAATAAATGCTTCAAGACATCAGAGCTCCAGCCACAGGCCCCAGAGTGAAGCTTTTCACATAGTCAATATTTTTGTGGTATGGGGGTGGTTTTGGCCCAACTTTCATCTCCCATGTTGTAGTGGGGATGGTTCAATTTCTCTATTTTAGTTTTATTTGTTGTTGTAAGTTCTCCTATATTGTAAGAATCTTGGTGGTTTTGTTCTTTTCTAGTTCTAGTGGTTGGGCCTTTTTAGAATGCGAGTCTTTGATTAGTTGTTCATCCTGATGTGTTATTAGCCTTATGGAATAGTGTTGGTCTCTATTTGTGCTTTTTTGAGATGCTTGTGTCCTATAGAATCTATGAATTTAGGTTTGGTTCACTATTTGGTTTGAGTTTCTTTTGTGGGTTTCCCCATGTGCTGGGGGGTTTAGTTTGTGTGGGGAGTTCTCGGTTCTGGGGTTGGTGTCATTGTAGTAATTTGGTTTCTTATGGTAGGGAGAACCCTTCTCTTTTCCTTTTCTAGGGTTTTTTTTATTTTCTTTTAGAATTGGTCAGGTGTGACTTATGAAGTTGAGAGGTCACACTAATACTTGCGGTCTCGTTCCATTTTGTTCTGTTTTGAGCTCAATTTTTAGTTCTTGTTTGACTGGGTGACTTTCTGGGGGCATAAAATTTTGTGGTGGGGATAATTTTAACACTCCAAACTATAATTTTCCTTTATTTTACACTTTTCTTGATGTTAGATCTTTTTTTTTTGAAGTTCAGGTCGATTTTCTGATGAAATTTTTTGAGTTTTAGAGGTTTTTGGTGAGTTTTTGGCATGTGCACGGTTTGTGTACACGGTTTGGGGGTTAACTTTAAGGATTTTTGAGGATGTGGTCCTTTTCAATTCAATTCCTTATTGCATGGTTTTATTTTCACGATTTTCTTTGCATGTTCAGTGTACAGTTTGGGCCAAACCATGCAAGGCCTAGGAGAAACTATGAAACATGAGTATGGTGACTGGGAAATGGCGCACGACTTGCGCACAGTTAGTAGAAACCATGTGACAAGTGTGCGGGGAGGCTCTACAATTTAACAGATCCAAATCACATGGTTGGAACATGGTTTACCAAACTGTGTGGCTAGTCTGCACAGGGTGTCCCTCTTCTCTGGTAGGGTGTTCATGGTTGGAGCATGGTTTTTGAAATCGTGTGACTTGATCAGGTCATTAAAAATTTGAAATTTCAATTGTTACCCTCTTATGTTTTATCCCAAAATCGGGTTTCTCCTCCTTGGATTGACCAAGGCGCACCATGGGAGATCCCAATATTCCCTCCCTTGGCTCTCTTTCCCCCATGGATGCTTCTATAAGGTTCTAAGGTGATTTTATTGAGTTTTTTGTCAATTTTATCCTCTTATTCTTCCCCCTTGGTTTCTTGGTTTTCCTTGGGTTGGTTCTCTCTTGTCCAAACCCTAGAAGCTAGGGTTGATGTTGTCTTATGTTTCTTTGGTTATAGGGTGTGTGTATTGTCTCTTGGGGTGTGTTCTTCCCTCTCCTAGAGTTTTGTTGCATCTGCACGTCGTTGAGGTAGGTTTTTCTATCCATTTTCTTTTTGTCACATTATATTTGATGCTTTTGTGTTTCTAAATAATTTATAAATGTTTTTTCCATACTTGTGATGTGTTCGTGTGATAAATTATGGAGTTTTCATGTTGGTAATTTGGTGAGAAATGAGTTTTCAAAGGATTTCTATATGCATGTCTATGTATATATGCATGTAAGGTGTTTGATGAAATGTTAATTGGTTCTTTTAAAACAAAATTGTGTTCTTTGGGTGGTTTTCCCTTGGTTAGGTTTTGTTAATTTGTTTGGTTTATGAATTGGGTGTTGTGTGTAGATTTTAATGTTTTTATGGCTTGGTACTTGTGTGTGGATTATATAGATTTGTGGTAATGCGAGTGGTGGTTCTTTTAAATTGGTTTTTGGATACTTATATATTTTAATAAAGTTGTGTCATTGGATGTGGTAATACCCATAGGTGCATGGGATGCACCTATGGATAGGCACACAAATGAAAAATGGCCTTCTCAAGAAATGTTCATTTTAAACTTTGGATTTTCAAAACACTATCTCCTCTTCTTATTCATCTTCCCTAGTTCTATTCCTCATTCAAATGGATCCTTTAAAACCCCTTGTGTTCTCAAATGGTTTCTTGGTTCCAAAATTATTTCGATTATAGTTTCAAAGGTGTTTTCTAAAGAAAGTCCCGTTTGGAATCTTGAAGTATAGCTTGAGTAACTATTTGAAATAAAGTCATGTTTGGAATCTTTTTAGTGTGTTGTATGTTTTCAACTTGGTTTTGTAAATGGATTTGGATTTGAACTATAAAAGTCCTAGTTGGTATTTTATAATATTTTTTAAAGTGGTTTTGGAAATCGTGTAAAGTGATGGCCCAGTTGACACTTGTGAATGGCTTGTTGTGAGACGAGCACCCCTATGGTGGAGCCTTTTAGGAGAGGTTCATTGCATAGGTGTTTTTGGTTCTTGGATTAGGTAAGCATGGTTGTTGTAGGTTATTGGTTTGATCCACATGTGTGAGGACCTCCCCATTCACCATGTACTATTATCATGGGATTCATGGGTGTCATTTAGAGGGTTGAGTGACAGTTTTTTATCAACCCCGATTAGACAGGTTGGTACCCCCTAGATTTACTGAGAGTTCGGGTGGGACATGCCACTGTATTAGCTAATTTAGAGTGGCTATTAGGTAATTGACTATGGAGTCTCACCATACACCGACAGGTGAGTCCAAACTGAGTATGTCCAGGGATTTCTTATAGAGATGTTTAAGAAATTCCCATGATTACTACCTATATGTTATGTTTTATTATACAACACCTATTTTACCTTCACTTCTAGTTTGTGCCCTATCCCTTTTTATCACCTTGTTGGGTTTCTCTTTTGGTTTTGAGTTTGTAAAAAAAATTCTTAAAATGGAAATCTGTTTTGAAAATAGTAAAGTGGTGTGTGTTGTTTTAAAATGGGGAAGTTGTGTTTGGTTATTTAAAATGATAAAACCTTATTATATATATGTATTTAAAACCATTTTTCATGGAATATTTAGTGAAAGGAAATGTATGGACCATGTGGTGATTGCCTACTAATTTGTTGTATGCTCACACCCTACTTGTGTCACTCGGTGTTGGTAGACCCAAGCTATTTTGTAGATCTAGGTTTCTAGTTATGGTTTTCTTTTGAATTAGGTTGGTCTTGTGATTTGGTGTTGACCAAGAGGTCATGTGTATATTGTGTTTTCCCTGGTTGGTTCATTTTGTTTTAGTTTTCTGTTTTGTTCAACATTGTTGTAGTTGGATCTGGATTTGTATTTATTGATGTATAATTATTATTGGTTCTTCCTGAATAATCTGTATTGGTTATTTGATCCTAGTTTTTTATTGGGTCAAATCATTCCCACTTGGTTTATGTTTTATGTTTGGCACTAGTCTCTAGCCTGGGAGGATCGGGAACACCTCTCAGGCCCTGCCACAGGTCGGGTCGGATGTCGGGTCAGATGGAAACCCGACCTGGTTCATGAGATGAATAGTATAAATGATATTTATTTATATTCTTAATGCATCGAATATGTCAAGAAATTATTATTATTATTATTATTATTATTATTATTATTATTATTGGATATGATCTCATTTAAGAATATTAAATATGGTTTGGGGCTTATGTGTGATTTTACAACCCTAAACTGATATAATAAATATTTAATTATATCACTTTCCTAATTCATAATTGGTGTTCACAATGGATAGAGTGAGACCCTCTCAAAACTTGGAGAGAGATAAAGAGATCTAGAGTGCTCACCTCCCATCCTCTCAATCTAATTAGAGAACATAAATATTTCTTCCTCTATGGAGAAGAATTCTACTACGAACAACCACGAACAATACAAGTGATCGGGATCAGTTGTACTATAACCCGGTGATTCTATGACGTCATTTAGAGATCAGGGTGCACGTGTGGATCACTACTAGAGGGATTTTATATTTTAATCTTATATTGCAATGATTATGTGAAAATATATATCCCATTTATCATCAATGAAGATAAAATTACGAATAAAGGTAATTCTATATCTTTTTATAAATTAATTATAAATTATATATAAAGATCCTTCACTTTTGGTTTCAACATTTTAAATCAAGTCAAGTTATCTAATATTTTCATTGGATATGAAATTTTGATCACATAAATCAATGATTAAATGTGATTCATGACTAAAATCCAATTTGTTCAGACCTTCAAAAGACGATTTTTCTATGCTCGGAAGCTACAATACCTACTTTGGATAGCGTTAGACTATCTATGAGCATCTCATAGAATCATTCCAATCATAGTAACCCAAAATTCTCTGAGAGAATATATAATACTCATCGTTGATCCATGGGATGATGTCTTTGATTGTCCATACCTGCTTCAGTGAGTGTCGGGATGTCTCTGAGCACATCTCAAAATCATGTCAACCAGCATAAAGATCTGGGGGCCTGATTCACCCCAGTATACATGAGATAAAGACTACCTATATAGGTGTATGTAGGTATCATTCCCTCATTACTTGAAGACACCTAACACCTTAGCGCCTAGCCCTGTATCATATCACAACTGCCTATTAGGGTGTATGCATGTATCAGACCCTCATTACCCGAAGATACATAATGCCCCGGTGCCTGACCCTGTATCATATCACAATCACCTACTAAGGAATATGCAGATATTAGGCCCTAATTATCACAAGATACACAACGCCCCAATAAATGACCCTATATGGTATCACAATCACCTACTAGGGTGTTTGTGTAGGTATTAGGACCTCATTACCTAGAGATACATAACACATTGATACCTAACATTGTATCATGTCACAATCGCCTACTAGGGCATATGCAGGTATCAGAACCTCATTACCCAGAGATATATAATGCCCTGATGTATGGCCCTATATTGCATCATAACCTCCTACAAGGGCGTCTTCCATTTAATTTTATATAATCGTCGCATCATGGGCACTTTCCTTTTCATTTAATATAAACACCACTGCATGGGTGTTTTCCATGTCATCTAATATAAACACCACCACAAGTGTGTTTTCCATTTCATTTCTACTACAACTACTCTAAGAGAATTTACCAATCCACTTATCATGAAGGAAAAAGAATAATTGACAATGGTCAGTCACATGCCCAAACACATAATCACTAATAAGGTCTCATTAGGCTTCCATAGTTGATATGTGTTCTAAGTTGACTCATGTAACCATCACTACTCAGCTTCCAACACACCCTCATTGAGTCATAATCCATAAGGCATCACAAAGTGAAAGATAGGTCATGTTAGGGACAAACAACTAAGTCCAATACTCTTCTTTATAAGGAAGTTTATAGGGTCTCATATGGTAGGGCTACTATGCCACATTAATTTCTTTTCATTTCATTCAAACCCCTCATGGGGATTTAGGTAGATATAGCTTTCTTTTGGTAAAGTAATCCTCATCCACTGATGGTTGAGTTATCAGTTCTTAACCAAGGGCCCACTACAACCCTTAGTTTGGTTATATAATTATATACATTTTAGTTTAATTAAGACATTTCAATTAATTAATTTAATTGAACAAACATTTAATTTTAAGGTTTATAACTACTATGGATTGACCACATATCAAACACAACATAAACAACTATAATGATACCATAGGGAAAGTTCTAGGACCACCTTCTTCATTTCAAATATTTCTCATTAATAAAGCACTTCCTGACAGCTCCGCCTAGGCTCTCCAAGCCCGTCCAAGTCCATCTGTCCATTTCTCATCTACACAAGGCCTTAACTCACACCAAGCATCACCACATAATTAATTATAATCAAATTATAACAAATTTAAACAATTAAAAATTAAATTTACAACTTAAATCATTTGTTCATAATTTCCTAATTACTCACCAAGTAGCCTCATTGTTGCCAAAATTACAACCAACAACCCATGGGAGGCCCGCAACGGACCCCTGACATTACCCTAGGTGAAAACCTTGAAAAACGGTGTCAGTTCCATAATTTATTTAATTCAATTTTAAAGAAAACATCAAATAAACCATGACACAATGTAACTTCAACAAATAGGAAAGCAACGACGTGCAGACATTGTCCTGGGATGTCCCCTATGCAAGCCACATAGAAGCACCAACAAATCAGTACAATTCCACCATACTCTGATGGGGTTATCCATGAACCCTAACCCAAATACAAATGAAATTAAGAGAGACCAAGGAGAATGAACAAGAAAAGAAGAGAAGGAAACTCACCAAGAATCTGTTGGACTTGGTGTCCTAGGACCAACTGTTTTTACTTTTATTACATGAATATTCAATGTATTAAATATTAATAAAACTTATTATCACATATTGTTTGGTTTTTTCATGACTCTAATGTAATAATTTCCTAGAGTATACATCACATTGAAAAGGTCCTAGCAGTTCCCCGCTATGATGAGAACCTTAATGTTCTATGATGATATTATCAAATAATGTTTTATGGTTGGATAATGTACTATGATGAGACACATAATACATAGACTGTCAGGTGCAAATACTCATAAGAATATGAGGCTTATTCTCATGAAGTTCTCACTTTGTAATCTCTAAGACAAGAGATTATGAGAACAAATCTTCCAGTAAGAATTCTGCATGTTTTGGTGTCATCAGATATTCCTATCTACAAGTGTGTGTAATGGTCCTTAGACTTTAAGATTATTATTAATGCATGTTACAAATTGTGTACTTAGATTTATTTCATAAACCATGACGATAACAGTTCATGGATAAGTTAGATACGTTGGGTGTGTCACGAGTGACATGTCATTAATGAATAAGTCGAGGAAGGATTTATCCCTTCTATCTTTATGGGAGCTTATATATCGGCCCTTTGATTGGAATAGAAACGTTGCATTAAATTTCATGGTAATACTGTAACAACATGTTTGTTTCAGATATTCAAAGAAAGACACATCAAGCATAGAGGTTGGTGATATGGATGTGCAACCTTCTTGATAAGATATTGTGACAAAGGGATTATATTACACAGTGAACGTTCATATGTGGTTGTCGATGTTACAACATTAAGTTCTTTCTCTTGGGTGTCTTGACCCATTGTTAGATAGTAATTTTGGACTTTAGGAAAACCCACCTAATACCAATGAGAAAGAATCATATAGGGTCACACACTAAGTGTTATCTTGATTAAATTATATTTGAGTTTAATTAATGGAATACTTTTATTATCAAGTATGAGGAATGATTTTATTCAAGTTATATTGATTGCATAAATTATATAAATATTTATTTGTTGACTTGTGGATAAAATATTTATTTTATTTATTGAATATTTTAATAAATTTTTATTCTCTAGATTGTGAATAAAATATTTATTTGATTGTTCAATAAATTCTAGAGGATTTTGAATAGAGAAAGACCGAGTTCAATGACAAATATCAATTAACAATATAGTTACATAATATTTATTATTGTGCAAGTTGGTGCACGCCGCAAAATAATAATTATATAATTATTATTATGTGGCATGGGGTTTATTTAAGGTAATAAATGTTATTTAATGGTCGATATGCAATTAAATAATATTTTAACTTAAATCCCAACTCTATAAATAGGTGGTTATGTCTATTGTGTAGTGTATCCAAAATTGAGAATAGAGAATTATTGTGCACAATGAATTCTATCTCAACCCCCCCCCCCCCCCCCCCATCACTCTCTCTCTCTCAAGAATGAAAAGTGCAATAGAAATTTCTTGAAGACCAAATAATGGACGATCAATAAAAAACAATGTAAGACATTCGACTCACCATGCTAGCACCCAGAGATCGAGTGGTGTTGCTCGGAGATTATAGGAGCACATGTGGATCACCGCTAGAGATATTCTATACTTGGATCCTCACAATGCAACAAAGGTAATCTGAAAGGGTATTTTTGGATGATCAACATTCACCAATGAAGAAAGTTCCTAAGCTGAGGTGTTTATTTCTTCAAATATTAAAAAAATTAATTATAAATTTAACATGCAAGATCCCCACTTTTGGTTTCGGGAAAAAATTATTAAAAGATATTTTATTATATCTCCCACCTATGCATGCTTTCGTTGTGCCTAAAACCATCAAGTGGTATCAGAGTGGTCACATTCAAATTTATAATTATTTATTTGATTTTTGATCTATGTGCAATTGTGGTTAGTTTTTCCTTTCAAGTTATTTATTATTTAATCAGTTTTGAATTAACATGTTATCAAAATATTAATCATGTTCATTAAGTATTTCATTTTCTTAAAGGTTTAATAATAAATGAAGAATGAATGGAGATGCCATCAGGAAGTGCCAAATCTTTTACCGGTAAAATTGGGTTAAACGGCATGTGGTCAAAGTACAAGTCGAATACCCATGCACATTGTATCTAGATGCGCTGAAAAATTAATTACATGTTGTGCTTTTATTACACACTGCGTGTTAACTGGGCCAACCATGTAACAAGACAAATGGATACAGGGTGTGTAGATAGCTTGTACACACCATGTAGTCTGTATGAGTTAACACATTGAAGCCCTGGGTGTGTAACTTGGATATACGGTAACCAATGTACATGGTGTGTATCTAAATGTACATGCCATGTAGTCTCCCATTAATGGAAAAAATAAAAATTACATTAAATTTGAAATTACATCATTAAAACCTTATTTTATTGATTGTCACATCACTGTGTGTTTGATAATTTAATAGTGGTTTTAAATAATTTTAAATTCTCAATTAATTTATTGTAATTAATATTTTAGTATTGGTTCTATTGTTTATTTTTCATGAATGACATTAATGATGAGTATCTCCAAATAATATTGAATTACAATTAAGATGAAAGGGAATTAATTCATTAATTAATTGATTAATGCAAGCATGTTTATTAAATAATAAAAGAACAAATAAAGAAATGAATGTTAGTCATTTAATTTTTCATATTCGTTGCATGTATGACCGTTCATAAGATTGACCAAGACCTGTGTATATGTTGGATGTTTTAATTTAATTTATTATATGAGTTTGCAATTATTTAATATTAAATTAAATGATGGTCTGTGAGTCATCACTCCCTCTATTATTATGTAGGACCTATGTTTCCAAGGATATTTATATAACCCCATTTAACCAATCCTTTGGTTCCCCTTACCTACGTGTGAGTAATAAATATTTGTAATTAATGAAGCATCCCAAGGCACGTGGAGGTGGTTCAAGACGGAACCATAATTATGTCAACTCAAGTGATACACAGGTGGATGGGTAGAATGTTGTAACTAATGCCAAGACTCGAAATAGGAGTTATTTCCCCTAGGTCAAAGGTTGATTTAATATTCGTTCATTAAATCAACTTTTAGATAAATCTCATGTACAGATCATTTAATAAATTATTTATTTCTATCTATGAAATTATTTATTTTATAGATGCAAGGCTATGATCACATAAATAAATGAATTAATGAGCAAAGATGGAAATTAAATAAATGAATTATGCGTAAATGTTTTATCCAATATGGTTAATTAATTAAGTGACATCCACTTAATATTAACAATATGTGTAAAATATAAAACAAGATAAAAATTTATGGATAATAAATTAAAACACCTCAATTAAATATTAAGTCAGACTAAGCCTTCCATTACTTGATTGGGAATGAAACCAAAGAACTAAGTATAGTACATGTCCAAAGTCTAGACACTTACTTTTATTGGGGAGTTATCATGAGAATTTTGGGTTGACATGAATAAAATTGTATTGAGTTTAATGGACAAAGTCTATTAAATTCAAATTTGGAGGCAAATTTTGAGTAAATTTAAGTAAGGATTTCAGGATAGGGGAATCCACTCAACGGATCAAGGAGATGCAAGTCTATAGTTAGCAATACTGCCTACCTAATTACTTTATTATGGTTTTCATGGCCAAAGTTTATATCATTAAAAAAAGTAATGAGGATCCTTTCCACTATAATGTTAAAGAAACTATACATTACAAGTTCAATGGTGAGGGCTATTGAGATTTGATAAAATAGTGTGAGATTTAATAAATAAATAAATAAAAACATTTAATTTATTATATCTCACTTATTTTGTAATCAAGCAAAGTGCTAATAATTTTCTCTTTTTAATTGTAGAATAAAATGAAATTTTCATCATCCACACTATCCTTACAATCAATATTAGAGAAAGATAGTCTTTTAACTCACATTTACTTCTAAGAGCAGTTTATATGCCTTTGGGTTTTGTTACGCCATGAATGAAAATCTTATATGTTAGAATCCTCAATGACTGATCCGCCTGCTAAAAAGGCAAGTGATGAAGAGTTCCTTGTCTATGAAAAATATTTAATCAATGCGGTTGATATTCAATGTTTTATGATTTCATTATTTTCTAGTGAACTAATGAAGTCTCATGAAAACATGGATGCGTATAGAATGCTTGAGAACCTCCATGGTCTTTACCAGGAGAGAGCTAGATAGGAACGGTTTGAGATTTCTGAGGCACTTTTTCTGAGCAAGATTAGAGAGGTTTCCTCAGTTGGGTATCATTTAGTCATTCGCATTGGATACAATGAGTGCTTATAGGTTCTAGGGTTTAAACTCCCTAGAAAATTGGACACCGACCTCATTCTAGCATTACTATCTCATAGATTCTCTAGTTTTGTTGTGAATTTTAATATGAGAAACATTGAGAAGTCTTTGCTAGACCTTCTTACTCTTCTTCGCCAAGTAGATAAGGATTTGAAGCATGAAAAACCTTACAACCTTATGGTGAACAAATGGAAAGGGAAAGAAAAGATCTTTAGACCCAAATCTTCTTCACACCCTTCCAAGAAGTGAAAGATCAAGTGGAAAATAAGGGAATATGATGTTGTCTATTTCACATGTGGTGATAAGGGCCACTGGAAGAAAAGTTGCACCCAACTAAAGAAGCAAGGGGAAGCTTTAGGTGTGTTTTTTATCGAGTGAAATTTATCTATTTGTACAAATTGGGTATTAGATATAGCTTGTGGTGCTCACATATATATTAAAATATAAGAACCAAGTATATTAAAAAAGATTGAACAAGGAGAGGTGGATCTTTAAGAATCCAACAAAGCTAAACTTTCTGATGTGGATATCATGGAATACCACCTCACGTTGCCAACTAGAATGATCTTGGATTTAAAGGGTTGTTATTATATGCCTTCAGTTACAAAAAACATTATTTCTATATCCAGACTTGATATAGATGGATTTATTTTCAAATTTGGGAATAAATGTTTCTTCTTTTATAAAGCTTTCATTTTTTATGGTAAGGCACATTTAAATAATGGTATTTATGTATTGGATCACATGAATCAAATAATGAAAATTGATAATAAAGTCACTTCACATGACTCATACCATACCCAACTTTGGCATCATCGGCTAGGTCATGTAAATGAAAGGCACTTGACTAAATTAAATCAAGATGGATATTTAAATTCTTTTGAACTAAAATCAATTAGTGTATGTCACTCATGTTTACAAGGAAAAATGACCAAATCCCTATTTAGTGAGAAAGGTGAAAGTGCTAAATAGCTTCTTGAATTAGTTCATATTGATGTGTGTGGGTCATTTCCTATTGAAGTAAGGGGTGGGTAATCATAATTCATAACTTTTAATGATGATTTTAGTAGATATGGATATGTCTACTTAATGAGGTATAAGTTATATTCTTTTGAAAAATTCAAGGAATACAAAAATGAAGTTGAGAACTAGCTTGGTAAGAAGATTAAGAAACTTCTCTCAGACTGTGGTGGAGAATATCTTAATCAAGACTTCATTGATTATATATGGGAGTTTGGGATTTTATCTCATCTCACTCCTCCTTATACACCTAAGTGTAATGGTGTAAGTGAAAGTAAGAACCACACCTTGTTGGAAATGGTGAGATAAATGATAATTCATGCAAGTATTCCATTATCCTTTTGGGGATATGATTTATAAATAAAATCATATGTACTAAACCGAGTTCCAACTAAAGCAACAGATGGTATACCATACCAATTATGGAATGGAAAGAAACCTTTTTTGTCTTACTTACATTTTTGGGGTTGCGAATCATTTGTTAAGGCCTATTCAGGTATCAATCTTTCACCTCAAGGCACAAAGTGTATCTTTATAGGATATCCTAAAGAAAAAAAAGGATACTACCTATACAATTATTTAGACAAAAAGTTTGTGGTTGAAATACCTCTCACATTTATTGAGAAGGATCTCATCTCTAAAAGAGATAGTGGGATCAGGATAGACTTTGATGAAGTCCAGGCTCAAGATACACAAGAGTTGGCACAATAACAAATTTCACAAAGTCTCATAGAAGAAGAAATTATTCTAGAGACACAATTACTATATAGGAGTACTATAGAGGTTAGAGAACCAGAACGATGTGGCTTTCTAGTCACCAAGGATGGAGACTCATTATTAGTTGAAATAATGATCCTTTAACCTACAAGGAAGTAGTAAGTGGCACAAATGTTTCCAAGTGGCAAGAATCCATGAATTCTAAAATGGATTCCATGTACCAAAACCAAGTATAGATTTTGGTATACCCTATAGTATATGTAAATACCATTGGTTAAAAATGGGTATTAAAGAATAAACTAGACATGGGAGGATAAGTCAGTACCTATAAGGTGTGACTAGTTGCAAAAGGGTTTAAAAAGAGTCAAGGAATTGACTACAACGAAACCTTTTCACCAGTTGTAATGTTGAAATCTATCAAAATTTTACTTTACATTATGGATTTCCATGATTATGAGATTTGTAAAATGGATTTCAAAACAACCCTCCTTAATGAAAAAATTCAGGAAGATGTCTATATGACATAGCTCAAAGGGTTTGTGACTCCAAAGGATGCCAACAAGGTATACAAGTTATAAAGATCCATTTATGGATTAAATCAAGCATCCAAGTCATGGAACATTAATTTTGATGAGGACATAACAAAATTTGGTTTCATAAAGAATGAATGTGATTCATGTGTCTATAAACAGTTTAGTGAGAGTGCAGATGTTTTCTTAATAGTATATGTTGATTCCATATTACTCATTGGAAACAAAATACTAGTCTTACAGTTTTTTAAGACATGGTTGAATAAATGCTTCTCTATGAAGTACTTGAGAGAGGAAACATATATTCTTGGGATCAAGATCCATCGTGATAGATCCAAGAGGTTTCTCGGCCTAAGTCAAAGTACATACATTGACAAGATACTGAAGAGAATCGGTATAAAAAATCTAAGAGGGGATTGTTTCTAGTGTCACATAGCATTCATCTTACTAGGAAAATGTGTCCTCAGATATGATGAAAGAAATAGAATGATATGGATTACATATACATCAATGATTGGGTAATTCATATATGTTATGCTATGTACTGGGATAGATGTCTTCTATGCATTAAGTGTGGTAGAAAGATATCAATCTAATCCAGGTGACCGTCATTGGATAGTAGTCAAGACTATCCTTAAGTATCTGAGGTGTACTAAGGATATATTCCTATTTTATGGAGGAGATAAGTAACTAGTAATCAAAGGATATGAAAATGATAGTTTACAAACTGATAAAGATGACATGAAGTCACAAATGGGGTGTATCTTCACTTTGAATGGATTCGTTGTGATCTGGAAGAGCTCAAAGCAGGTTGTGGTTTGCAGATTCTATAGTAGAGTGAGTATATTACAGATTTTGAGGCAGTTAAAGAAGTAGTATGGATGCACAACTTAGTCCAAGATCTTGATGTGGTTCCTAGCAATAAAGATCATATCACACTCTATTGTGATAATACTACAGCAGTGGCTCTTGAAACAGATCCAAGTTCACATCAGCGAATAAAGAACATACTTTGGAAGTATCATCTCTTAAGGGATTTTTTTCAGAGAGGTGAAGTTGTAGTGAATAGTATTTCCATGGAAGAAAATGTGGTGGACCCCTTGACTAAATTCTTGAATCAGAAGAAACATGACTATCATGTGAGGTTTAGCAAACTGAAGGTCGTAAGTAGTTGGCTCTAGTCCAAGTGGGAGTTTTTTGGAGTTGGTGTCCCATGACTAACTGTCTGTACTTTGATTACATGAATATTCAATGTATTTAATATTATAAAAACTTATTATTAAATATTTTTTAGTGTTCTATGTGACTCTAATGTAATAATGTCCTAGAGTATACATTGTATTGATAAGGTCATGGTAGTTCCTCGTTGTGATGAGAAACTTGTTGTGCTATGACGATATTCTCAAATAATGTTCTACGGTTAGATAATGTACTATGATGTGATACATAATAAATAGACTTTCATGTGTGGGTACTCGTAAGAATATGAGGCTTCTTCTCATGAAGTTCACACTTGGTAATCTCCAATATGGAAGATTGTGAGAACAGACCCGCCAATAGGAATTCTGCGTGTTTTGGTGCCATTAGATATTCATATCTACGTGCATGTGTGATGGTCCTTAGACTTTAAGATTATTATTAATGTATGTTACAAATCGCGTACTTAGATGTATTTTATAAACCATGATGATACCAGTTCATGATGAAGTTTGATATGTTGGGTGTGTCACTAGTGAAATTTCATTAATGAATAAGTTGAGGAAGGATTGTTCCTTTCCATCTTTATGGAATATGATATATCATCCCTTTGATTGGAATAGAATCATCACATTAAATTCCATGTCCATTATGTAATTATGTGTTTATTTCAGATAGTCAAAGAAAGATATATCAAGCGTATAGGTTGGTGACATGGATGTGCAACCTGCTTAATGAGATATTATGAAAAAGGGATTATATTACACAATGAGTGTTTGTATGTGGTTGTCGACATTATGACATTAAGTTATTTCTCTTGGGTTTCTTGACCTGTTTCTAAATAGTAATATTGGACTTTAGGAAAACCCACATAATGCCAATAAGAAAGAATCCTAGAAGGTCACACATGAAGTGTTACCGTTGATCTCGATTAAATTTTATCTGAGTTTAATTGATGGAATAAATATTATTCTCAAGTCTGAGGAATAATTTTATTAAATTTATATTGATCGCATAAATTAAATAAATATTTATTCATCGACTTGTGAATAAAATATTTATTTTATTTATTGAATATTTTAATAAATATTTATTTGATAGATTGTGAATAAAATATTTATTTATGAATAAAATATTTATTCGGTTTTTTTAATAAAAGCTAGAGGAGTTCAAATGGGTCAAGATCAAGTTTGGTGACAAATATTAATTAACATGACCATTACATAATATTTGTTATTGTGAAAGTCGGCACACATCACAAAATAATAATTATATAATTACTATTATGTGTCATAGGGTTTATTAAAGGTAATAAATGTTATTTAATGGTCAGTATGCAATTAAATAATATTTTAACTTAAATACCAACTCTATAAATAAGAGGTTATGTCGATTGTGTAGTGTATCCAAAATTGAGAATAGAGAATTGTTGTGCATAATGAATTCTATATCAACTCCTACATCTTTATCCCTCTCAAGAACAATAATTGAAATAGAGATTTCTTCAAGACTAAAGAACAAGCAATCAAGAACAAACAATGAAAGATATTAAACTCACTGTGCTAGCACCCGGATATCGATTGGTGTTTCTTGGAGATCATAGGAGCACATGTGGATCACTGCTAGAGGGATTATATCCTTGAATCCTCACAACACAATGAAGGTAATCCGAAAGGGTCTTTTAGGACGATAAAAATTCACCAACAAAGAAAGTACCTAATCTGAGGTATTTATTTCTTAAAATATTAAATAAATTAATTATAAATTTAACGTGCAATATTCTCAATCTTGGCTTCGGGCAACAATTATTAAAAGAAATTTTAATATATCGCTCACCTCTGCATACTTCTGTTATGCCTTGAACCATTAGAATCATCAAATAATGCACTTGAAATCACCTAAAATCACCCTATATGGAGGGGATTGAAGGGGGGCTTGATCGACTAGGGAATGTGCATGAGGGAGAGGAAGAAATGGGGTTTCCCCCTTAAAAACTTGAAGGAAAAAATGTAAATCCACCACTTTTAATGAGTTGCATGGGTTGGTCACATGATTTTTCAAACTGTGTGTCAACCATGCATCCTCCACAACTTAAGAAATCAACCTCATATGGTTTACTAAATTGTGCACCTACTATTAAAAATAACATTGTCTCAATCTGTAACTTTTCACATGATTTTTTTACAACTGTTTGCTAATCCATAAGTCCAAATCAACCGGCATGGTTCATACCATAATTTTCATAGTTTCCTCAAAACCATGTGTTGATGGTGTCAAACAACCATGCTATTTATAAAAGGAATTAAAATCCTTCTCACCATCATGATGCTGTATAATTTACACTAAAATGTGCACACCAAACCATGCACCCTTGATAGAATCATCCAAAAACTCCTGAAACTTAACATGAAGTCCCAGAGACTCACCTGAGCACTTGAGGAACCTCTCAATCCTTAAACATTGTCCAAAAACATCAACTTGGGATGCTTGATCTCTTAGATTTTTTATCCAAATATTTGTTCTCAAAATTAACCATCCACCAACTCAAAAATTCAAAACCCCCTGGAATTTCATAACTCCAAAAGGTATGGACACTACTACAAAAACAGTCAAGAGAAGCGCCACCTTATATTAGCGCTAAGAAAAAACCACTGATAAAGAAACCCTGCATCAGCACTAAAATTTTAGCACTGACACTGGGTAACCTTTATCAGCGCTATAAAAGAGATGATAAAGAGACCCTTTATCAGTGCTAGAAAAGCGCTGGTAAAGAAGGCATGTATCAGCGCTAAAATTTTAGCACTGATATAGGAAGGATTTATCAGCGATTTGTTAGTGCTTATAAAGAGGACCTTTATCAGTGCTAAAATTTTAGCACTGATAAAACTGTAGTCCCATATTTTATAAAATCGGTCTCATAGTGTCCTCGGTTTATCGTGACCTAAATATCTCGTGGTATTGTAACCCTGTAACTCCCCTCTGCCGCCCCTCGATCTTCACGTTGCCGAACCTCCACCGTCCCCGATCTTCACGTTGCCGGACCTCTACTGCCCCCGATCTTCACATTGTCAGACCTCTTCCACTAGCCCTTCTCCTAATCCTCCCCCTTGAACCCCTTTGGCGGATCATCATCCCTGCAAACCCTACTTCTCCTCCTCTTCGCTCGACCCTACTCCCCACGAACCCTACTCCTCCATTTCTCTTCGGTTGGTGGCTCCTCTTGTGCACCTCCCCCTCTGGAAGTTTCCAAGTGTGTGGTAAGTGATTCAATGCTTTTACATTATTAGATGATTTTGATATGCTTTATTAGTTTCATGAATGTGTTCTATGGATTACTTTTTTGGTGCAAAATATGTTTTGGAAAGGTTTTTGAGATCCACATGAATTTGAAAGGGGATTTTCGCATGGAAATGGTTGGATTTTATATGTGTTCTTCTTGTTGTGTTTCCAAATGTGTTTCATAAATTTTTAAAGTGGTGTGAAATTTTTTTCTAAATGGTTTTAGTGTGCATGTGAAATGGAAAGCGGCTTTTAGTGTAAAATAGTGGTTTTGGTGTGAGATTTCGATCATTGGATCCATGTGAAAATGTGAAAATGTGAAAGTGGTGATATACTTATGTGGTTATGATGCTTGGAATGTGTATGTGAAAGTTGTGATATAGTTATAGTTAATCTAAATGGGGTCTTAGATTGCAAATACTTCAAGAAATTTTTTACGGAGCAATTATATCTAGATTCGATGGTATCGGGTAAGTCCATGGAGTTTCTCAACCTCATCTAAGGTTATTAGACATTGACTCAATATACTAATAATTTTGATAAACTTGCTCAGTTTTCACTTGAAGTGGTGTCAAACAAGAATCTTAAGTCCCAAAGGTTTTATATGGGTCTTCGATCGGATATCCAATATCAAGTATTTATGCTAAAGTTTACCTAAAATTTTGATGTTCTAGATAGGGATGTGATATAATAAATTGGCATGACTATTATGTCAGGGTTAACTAGAGTTACTTATATTCCTAGTAGTAGTTTTAGTGGTTCCTATAAGTGGAATAGAAAGTATAATGAGCCTCATAGTGAAAATAGTGGTGGTGGTAATTTATAGAAAACTTCCTCCAAATCATATGTAGTTTCTAGTAAATGCCAAATGACTTTTTCCAATGTGGAAAGATTGATCACTCAAAGCATTATTGCATGGAAGCATTGAATATTTCTATCTCGTACAGACATTAAAACCACTTGAATAGGGTTTTACATGTTTTTACTACCCTGTGTAGTGGAATGGAATCATAAATATTGAGAGGTACCAAATCATAGTAATATTATTCAATAACAATGGGATCCTAAAAACATGTATTAGGAATGAAACAACTTCATGTTGTGGATTAATCTCCAGTAGGAACTGATGTGGGTCATGCGATAGTGAGAGGCACCATTTCAATTTCTTTTTCTTTAGTGTATGTTTTATTTGATATTAGTTCCCATAATTATTTCATATCAAACCTCAATATAGAACTATTGAAACTTATAATATATCTCATGGCTTATGTGATAGAGATTTTAACATCTCTTTGGATAAATAGGGAGTAAGGTCTTTGATTCCCCTCACATGCTTTCTCTTTTTCAGAGATTTAGATCATATGATATTTTGTGGTTCTTAAAATGATTCCCCTATATGTTATTCTCAGAATGGACTGGCTAGTTTCTAGTAAATCTTGGATTTACTATTATCATTGGTGGGTGTCCTTCCCTGCCCCCGATGGGGAAT
The DNA here is from genome assembly GCA_963277665.1 of Viscum album. NCBI lineage: Eukaryota > Viridiplantae > Streptophyta > Magnoliopsida > Santalales > Viscaceae > Viscum > Viscum album. Next base: position 598,764,145 of record OY728155.1, on the reverse strand, counting down.
TCCATGTTTTCCATAGAGAATCAGACTTGAGGTCTAGTCGAGCTAGACCTCTTCTTCTAGAGTTGAGTGGAATGATATCCTTTTATGCTATTGAACTGGAGTAGGAAGCCTATTATAGTGAACTTCCCCTAGTAGCTATTGAATTTCTAAAAGTGTTTCCTTTAGTCTTTTTTGGTCTACCACTATAGAGGGAGGTGGAATTCTCTATCAACTTGGTGATGGGTACAAAACCAATATCTATTCTATCTTACCATATAGAACTAGTTAAATTGAAGGAACTAAATAATCAGTGGGATGAATTGGTTTCTAAATTATTTATTTAACCTAGTGTGTTGCCTTGGGAAGAACTGGTGCTTTTCACCAAGAAGGTCATTGGAACCCTTCACTTGTGTGTTGATTACCAGAATCTCAATCAGGTTATAATCAATAAAAAGTATTTTTTGACCTATATTTATGATTTATTAGATCTTCTAGGGGGGTCTCTAATATCGGTCTTTAGTTTGGTTAACACCAGCTCAGGATCAAGGAGTTTGATATTCCAAATACCTCATTTAGGAGTAGGTATAGCCACTATGAGTATTTTTTTATGTCATTCGTCTGAACCAACACTCCATATATATTTATGGTGATGATTAATAGGATTTTCCACTAGTATCTTAACTATTTTGTTATGTCATTTATGGATGACATCATGGTTTATTCTAAAACTGTGGATGATCATATACCTAATTTGATAATAGTTTTAGACATCTTGAGGAATCACAAATTTTATTCCAAGTTGTCAATGTGCCAATTCTAGATTCGGGAGGTGAATTTATTTGGTCATGTGGTCTCAAAACATGGTATCTCTGTTGATCTGAAAAGTTTAAAGCTATCATGTCATGGGAGGAACCATAGAATGTCTTTGAGATTTAGTACTTCTTGGGTTTATTGGATTATTAACACCACTTTGAGATTTATGTGTGACTATATACTTATTATATTTTCTTATTATTTCTTACACACTTGAGTCGAGTAACCTAATTGAAATCCATATGGGTACTTTGGTTCTGATATGGATATGGTTTTTTATGTGTTTGTGACATGTGTATGTGTGGATATATGGGTATTTAGTCATGATGATATTGAATGTAGGGAAGATACCTAGGAGTGGTAGATGTATCATTCTTGATTATTCTTGTGTTTGGACTGGGTTGATTTGAGGAAACTATAATGAATCTAAAGTAATTATATTTAATTAATTCTATATTGTAGATATTATGAGAATCCTTTCTTTACTTATAGAGTTGGATACTTGTTTTCATCCATATGTATTTTATGTTGGTGAGGTATAAAATGATGTACTAGTTGACTATAGAAGGGTTGACCCGATAGAGGAGGATAAGCCATAGAGGATGATGTCGTGTGAGTTTTACCATCTATGACACAAGTGATTATCCCCGCGAACCCCTTTGTGTTTGGAAACTGTGTTGATTTTGATGGGGGTCTATCCTGGTTCTGTTGATTTCCAAATCTTTATTGGAAATGGTTATGCTCTATTAATCTCTATTTTTATAAGGAATTGGTTCTCTTCTACTGTATTTGGAAGTCTTGTTTTGTGTACTTGAACCATAAATACTAATATTTGAGATTCAAATAGGATGGAGATGAATAAAGATTGGATGGATGTTAATCATTTGAGAATAGAGTATGAGAACGGAGTGAAAGAGGTCATCAAGTTTTCAAAGGATCACCCAAAGGATCCTTCTCAAATCCTTTGTCCCTGTTTAAATTGTTGTTATTCTAGAATACTTACTCCATAGGAGTTGGAAGAACATTTGATATGTCACGGAATAGATCAGAGTTATAAATGTTGGAATAAACATGGAGAAAAGGAGAATGTATCTACTGGTTGGGATAAAATTGTGTTTTATGGATCATCAGATATGAATACAAATATGGATAATGAAGAAGACCGTATGAAGGATGTGATTACAGATGTCAATGGTGATGAAGATCGTATTGAGGAAATGATAAAGACAATTGAAGATGAACTTTGTGATTGCCCAAAATTGTTTGAGAAGTTAAAGAGTTGTGCAAAGACACCATTGTATGCTTGTTGCACTAAATATATAGCATTGTCAGCTATACTAAAGTTTTATAAATTGAAATCAGGCAATGGATGGAGTGATGTCAATTTTACAGAACTACTTTCTCTCTTGAATGACATGCTCCTGGAATATAATGAGCTCCCAAGCCAGACATATGAATCCAAACGAATGCTACGCTCGATGGGTATGATTTTCAAAATAATACATGCCTACCCGAAAGATTGTATATTGTTTCTCAAGGAGAAAAAATCACTTATAAAATGCCCAAAGTGTGGTGCTTCTCAATACAAGAAAGATGAATCCAATCATATAGTACTTTCCAATCATTCCAATGTTTAGGCGTCTATATAGAAGTGAAGAAACTGCAAGGAAATTTTCATGGCATGTAGATAAAAGAAATAAAGATGGGAAATTATTTCACCCAGACGACTCTCCTCAATGGAAGAAAATTGATCATGAGTATCCTGAATTTGGAAAAGAGCCGAGAAACCTTCATCTTGCGTTATCTACAGATGGAGTGAATCCTTTTGGTTTTTAAACTAGCCCTCATAGTACATATCCTGTTATGTTGGTAAATTATAACTTTCCACTCTGGTTATGCATGAAGCAAAAATTCATCATGTTATTTATGCTTATATCAGGACCAAAATAATCATGTAATGATATTGATGTTTATCTAGCTCCTTTGATCGAGGATTTGAAGTTATTATGGGATTTAGGTGTTATGTTGTATGATGCTTATAAAAGTGAATACTTCATACTGAGAGCGATGTTGTATGGAACAATAAATGATTTCCATGCTTATGGAAATTTTTCAGGCTATAGCATTAAAGGAACTCAAGGGTGTCCCATGTGCGAAGAAGACACGGAATCAATTAGGTTGAAACATTCATCGAAATATGTGTTTCTAGGACATCGTAGATTTCTACCTCGTCGGCATAAGTACCGATCTTGGACGACATCATTCAATGGAAGTTCAGAACAATGCATAGCACTATCTCCACTAATAGGTGATCAGCTGTTTGAGAAAGTAAAATATGTGAACACTATTTTTGGTAAACCATTTTCGAAAAACCTTACGAAAATTGGTTGGAAAAAGATATCAGTTTTTTTAAAATTACCATACTAGAATTGTTTGTACGTCGGACATTTTCTTGATGTGATGCATTTGGAAAAAAATGTATGTGACAGTGTTATCGGAACGTTGCTAAATGCCCCTAAAAATAAAGGATGGAATTAAGGAAAGGTTGGACATGGTTGACATGGGAAAACGAGAAGAGTTGGCTCCCATGAAGGGTGAAAATTGAATTTTTTCTTCCTCCAACTGCTTATACTCTTTCTAGGGAGGAGAGATATCAGTTTTGCAACTTCTTCAATGATGTAAAGGTTCCAAAGGGGTATTCATCAAATATCAAGAACATTGTGTCAATGAATGATTTGAAGTTAAAAGTTTTGAAATCACATGACTGTCATGTTTTGATGCAAGATCTAATTCCTATAGCTTTACGTTGCATTTTTCCCAAGAATGTCCGTCATATGTTAACCAAACTTTGTTTCTTTTTCAAAGCTATATATAGCAAAGTTTTAGACCCGACGAAATTTCCACCTATGGAAAAAGAAATTTTCATCATATTATGTGAATTAGAAATGTTTTTCTCGCCAACATTATTTGATATGATGGTTTATTTGATGATTCACTTGGTGAGAGAGATTCAACTTTGTGGTCCTGTGCACTATAGACGGATGTATCCTGTTGAATGGTATATGAAGATTTTGAAAGGGTATGTCAAAAATCAAAGTCATCTAGTGGGTTGTATAGTGGAGTGATATATTGTTGAGGAAGCCATTGAATTTTTTACAGAATACCTATCTGATGTGGAAAGCATTGGTCTCCCGAAATCTCGTCACACTGGACGCATTGAGGGTGAGGGAATTTCTGGAAGAGATGTTGTGACAATCATTATTATAGATCGGGAGCAGGCCCACCTTTATGTTTTGCATAACAGTTGGGAGGTTGCTTCATATATTGAAACTCACACAGAAATTCTTAGGCATTTGAATCCATCAAGGGCTGAAAATGGTTATCAAATACACATAATCACCAGTTTATAGGATGGTTTTAGGACCATATTTTTAAGTAGTTGGATGAAAATTTGAATTAAATTTCAGAATGACTTCGATGGATAGCCGCTGGACCAAGTGTGTATGTATTATCTTATAGTGGTTATGTAATTAATGGTTATACATTCTATACAGATGAACAAGATGAAGATAGTACCATGCAAAATAGTGGAGTTACACTAGTGGCTGAAGCGATGCCTGTTTCTGGTAGTAAGGACAGAAATCCAATTTATGCAAATATGTCATACTTTGGCATTATCAAACTAATATGGGAGTTTGATTATACGAAATTCCAATTGCCGATTTTTCAATGAAAATGGGTTGATAACAATAGTGGTGTTAAAATAGATGAATGGGGATTTGTGAAATTTGATTTCAGTAAAGAAGGGTACAAAGAATAATAGTTTATAATGGCATCACAAGCGGTACAAGTTTTTTATGTTCCAGATCCCGCAAACCGAAAGTGGTTGATTGTTCTGTTATCGTCCAAAACTACTGAAGGGTCTGATGAAAATTCAATTGAGGATGATCCTTTTAGTGGTATGTCGCAATAATTTCGCAGAGGTCCCAATGTAGATGATGTTTTGTATGTTAGAGGAGACCACAATGAAAGGATTTGGATAATCGATAGAGGTTTCAAATCCCTTCAGCCTTTGAAAAAAAGAAAGAGAGTTCAATAAATAGGTTATATTTTTTTGTAATATAGATCTTGTTATGTCATATTATTATCTTATAACTACTGAATTTATGTAATCTAAAATAACTATTCAACCACTTTTGTAGATAATGACTTATGCACATTCTGGTGCTCTTAACCTTGAGGCTGAACAAGTCTCTCAAGCTGCTGCTGCTGCGGCTGTTGCTGCTCCTGCTGCGGCTGCTCACAGTGCAAAGCAACAACAAGTTTCTGGACCTTTTGTTGCTCCTAGTGTTGAGGTCCAACAACCATCAGCACATGTCATTGCTACCATTTAAGATGAACATATAGATGATGTTGATATCGATGAAATGGTCGGGAATGAAGAACCGACGTCACAAAAAACACAGGTGTGTCGTAGTTTGACGGTGTTAGCCAAAGTTCTTAAGGCAAAAAGAAAAGGCATAAAATTTTATGTCTGATGGAATCCATAAGGCCAACATGTGAATCCCAACAAGACTATGTTTAGTAGTTACATTAGAGTTTTCACTCGTCAACGCAAGCCGATTGACATAGATTCATGGAACCATGTTGTGTCCAGACTAAAGGTTGTGATCTGGGAAGAAATTACGGTAACATTATGAATTTATTTCTTTAATTTACTAGAAAATAAAATAATGAAAAAATTTCTTACTCTTCTCAATCTCTTGCAGAGTACATTTATAATGGACGATTCACACAAGGATTATGTAATAATTCTTACAAGAAGGATTCATCGAGGTTTTCAGAATATTTTAACAAGATGTCACCTGAAAGATTCCAAAGGTAAAATAAACCTGCACCCACCCATTTTCTATGCTCACCTGATATCCCAAGAAGCATGGGATGAATTTATTGGTCGTTGTGGGGATGAGAAGTTTCAGGTACATTATGGGTGATAATACATTGTTTGAGGATATGTGTATTCATCACTTTGATTGTCAATATTTCATTTATGAAACAGCAACTCTGTACTGAAAATAAGGAACATGCATCAAAACCAACATACCCCTATCGTAAAGCAAGGATGGGGTACTCTTCACTAGAAAAGAAAATGGTATGTATTTTAAATTTACATTAATATTGTTAGGTTCCAATAAACAACATCATAATTATCTTTCTATGTTTATATGTATATTGATGAGTCTAAAACCAAAGACACTTACGTCATGTGCTATGGAAGGAGGCACGTGTGAATAAGGAAGGGAAGCTAGTAGATGAGAACACACAAAAAGTGTAGGAAATATGTGTAAGTATGACACGGCGATAAAAATATTTGTTTTAAATTTCTATTACATAAAAATAATTAGTTGTTTTCCTATATCTGATAGTCACAGGAATCAGCTACTCCTGTAGCGGATGCAGACCTATTATCGACAACTTTGAAGCAGCCATAAAAATACGGTCGTGTCAGAGGTGCGGGGTTTGGGGTGACACCCTGAGTATATTTTGAGAAGAAAAAAAGCATATGATAGAGATGAAAAATTGAAACAAATGAGTGAAAGACTAGCAACACTTGAAGAACGATTGCAATGGCAGGGAGAGTTGCTAGCAACTTTTATGGGTGGGAAGCAAGGAGAAGACACAACTCAGGAACAACCAGTGTGTGAAGATCCTGCCCAACCCCCACCAGCTTTGAGGTGAGTCATTCCCCTCAAAGAGCTGTCTTAGCCATGGCAATAAATATTCTAATAATTGTTCCCATGAAATGTGAATCAGACAAACACTGATACTTTTCTTGTACTAATCTTATACAGGGTGATAATGATTGTGATTTATATCTGTCAACACCCACATATCACTTTGTAGTGAGGGATACAATGTTCAACATACCAGATGACATGCTGTATAATAGACCACTTCCGAAAGATCATCTGAAAATGATTATTACTGTAGCTCATGAGCCAAATGCAGCCACTTGATGACGATGATATTCATACGGTTGAAAAGGATACTGGGACATTCATTTCATGGTCGTCATAAATTGTAAGAGTACATGCGGAAAAAGAGGTATTTATTTCCTTTTTTTCAAGCTAAACCTTTAACAATTAATGAAAAAAGGGTCTGAACCAATGAATGTTATTATAGATGGAGAAATGGAAGGGGGTGACAAACATTTTCTCAAAACCATCTAAAGGATCAACCAACTGATCCCAAGGAGCTATTGAAATCACAATAACACAACTTGTTCTCTATCCACATTTACTATCATTGAAGACTCATGTGGATACGAAGCTAAGAGGTGGTAGTAGTCATATAGTGGTTTTTGAAAAGAATATATACGGAGAGGAAAGTCAAGATTTCATTACTGCTGAAAATGTAAATGAGATCCTTGAAAACGGTTGGCTAGGCGTCACAGTTGTAAATATATATATGAGGTATGTTTTCATGAATTGATTTTCTAAAAGTTGATCTAATGTGAAAATTATGACTAAATGCATTTTATATTGTTGACAGACGTATATATGAAAAACAATTGAAGGAATTTTCCCATGAGCCAAAATTCGGACTCGTTAGTCATCATACCACATCAACACATCTAACAAAATTAGAGCCATCAAAAAAGAATGAAATAATGAAGGGATTGCTGAAAACATTTGAAAGCAAGATTACAGATGACAGACTGTTCCTAATACCAATCATGTAGGGGTAAAACTCTATAATTAAAGAATATCAATTATATTTTCACTTCTTTTATTACTTATTCCTTTTTTTGTTTTTAGGAAACATTGGATGCTAATTGTGGTGAGCTTGGATACTCCAAAGATTTATTTTCTGGATTCAAAGCAAGGATATCCATCAAACTAACTACACATGATGGAGTTTGTGAATCTGTAAGACACTACAACCTACGTTTTAGGTCTAAACATCAAGTAATATAATTTATATTATCTTTTAATGAGGATTATTCTATGATAGGTAAGTGTATCATTATCATCTAAAAAATAAATGAGGATATGGGCTAAGCATAAGGAGGTGATCAAGTACTACATCTGGACAAATATCGGGGTATATATAATAAAATTTCACTATCTAAACACATCTCAACACAAGTTACTTATTCTCCTAATGATCAATTTTTTTACAGTGTCAAAAACAAACAAATGATAATGATTGTGGTTATTATGTTTTTAAATTTATGAAAGAGATCATTTTTCATCAACAAACTAGCATCCCTAAAGAGTTATTTTCAAAAACGACTACTAGTTCGTTTAGTTTATTTATTAATTCTTTATTTTTATATTTTACAGTACTACTCTGACTACCGAAAAGCCTCATACTCACAAGACGATATAGATTTGTTTAGAAACTAGGGTTTTGAATACCTGATGACATATTGTACACAAATAACATGAATATCTGACTTGGGGACATGTACAATTGATGGTCATTTTTGAGAGGGGTTAAGGGGATCAAAAGATAAAACATTGTTGTATGTAAATGTTCGTAGGAAAATTGTAATTTTTATTAAATAAAACATCCTTTCTCCAATGATTCATTTTCCCATTTTAATAGATGATATACACCAACAACATGCAAGAATGATGAACCATTCAAAGTGTTTCTCTTTTGTTTAAAATGGACAAATTTTTAAGTGAAAACAAAAACTGACGTACGGAAATCTGACCAAACGCATTCGGATTGTGTTGATCCTTTATGATAATAATCCATGGGTGCGTTGGGGACGTTTATGAGTCAACCCCACCTCAATCCAAGGCATGGTGTGGCCGGTATCACTCAAAGGGTCTCTCTTTTGTTTAAAAGGACATAATTTTAAGTGAAAACAACAACTGACCTACGAAAATCCCACCAAATGCATTCGGATTTTATTGATACTTTACAATAATGATACATGGGTCATTTTTGATGTGTATGAGTCAACTTCACCTCAATCTGAGGCATCGTGTGGTCGGTATCACTCAAAGTGTCTCTCTTTTGTTTAAAATGGACACAATTTTAAGTGAAAACAACAACTGACCTACAGAAATCTGACCAAACGCATTTGGATTGTATTGATACTTTAGGAGAACGATCCATGGGTTATTTGTGACATGTACAAGTCAAACCTGCCTCAATTTGAGGCACGGTGTGGCTGGTATCACTGATAGAGCACTGTCGTGGGCACCCTCAAATGATTAATGTGATTTTGGGGTACTTAGGTGCAGCAGAGTGGCTGACCAAGGTCGTCTCTCAAAGGAGGAAGTGAATTTAACAACTTATTAAAGGTATTCTAAAAATAAAATAAAATAGAATAAAATAAAAACACTAATTTAAAGGATTGGGGTTTTTTTATAGTTTATGAATCTAGAAGAAGTTTGTTGGAAGAAGATTGTATATTTTTTTGTTTTTAGTTTTGAAATGAATTTCGATTAGAATGACACAACAAGAAGATGTTTTTTTAGAAATATATTTTAAAAGGCGTAATCGATCTAACTCTACCTCTTCATTCAATTATTAATCATTATCATTTAAATAAATATCCACTTAATTATGATCCCTTAATTTGTTAAATCTCGAACCCTACGAGAGTTAACTTAACCACAAAGATGAAATTACTTAAACCCTAGGCTAGCTTCGGAACACGCAATCACAGCACCCTGCTTTGATTGTTGTTCTAAGGATAGCTTATGGTCAGTGGTTAATTAGAGCACATATCCATTCTGTAAATGAGGATGAATTGTGTTTAGGGATTATATTTGAACTCTACAAATTTATCCCATGTGGTCTTGTATTACCGATTAAGATTACGCTCTCACAATTTACACAAAATCCCGACCTCACGTGTTTTTGTGTTAATTGTTCAATTGCTTGCTTAGTTTCTTGTAATTTAAAAACAAAATTCATGGATCATATTATGTGAATTAAATTATCTCATTGATTCAAAATAATTAAATGAAGAGGGTAGAAGATAGATCGATTACTAAAAGACTACTCTTCCATGGGTGGCGTAATCATCGTAGAAGCGTTTTGCATGTGCAAAGGTTTATAATGGGTATAACCCAATAACGCTTCTACTCAAGAATTCCAGCCCAAAGAGGAAGATTAATAGAAGAAGAAATTTAAACATAATATAAGAAAAGAGAATAAATAAAATAAGAACAAAGAAGTTTATTACACAAATGAAAACATTACAAAATGAAGAAGAGAAGGAGGCTTCGATGAGGGGATCCTTGCTTCAAGAGCTAAACCTCTTACAATGGTTGGAGAATATGGGTGAAACAAATTATCCTCTGCCTCCAATCTCCTAATTCACGTCCCCAACCCCTCCAAATGAGAAAAACTCCAATTTATAGAGTGGAGGGGAGGCTAGGTTTAAAGAGGTTTCAAGTGTGAATGGGAAATCTCGGCCAAATATTTTAATACAACTTTCACCGCCCATTTTACCTCAAAAACGCGTGAACCAGCTCTCCTTATAGAAGGATTATTTGTGGTAAAATGAATCCCCGAGCTCCTCTCAAAATATGGTCTTAATCCAAGACCGTATGAAAAAGATATGACCCAAATACAGAACCCATGTCCATTCTGTCGAGTCCAGCCCACCATTGGATTAATGTCCCATTTACTCCATCCAAATTCCCTTTTTAGCTCTAGTTTCATGAATGAAAGTTGTATAAAATTAAGTTATAAACACGTTTAAAAAATTTAAAATTACAATAATAAATATAAAAATATTTATCTTCGAAATACTACAGTGCACTATAAAGGGTAAAACTGGAATTTTCACCAAATTTTCAAATGAATGATCAAATCCCAAATATTTTATAAATAAACATATTTAGAACAGTTTGGAGAAATTATATAATTTATTATAAATAAAATATTAAACAAAATAGTGTTTTATCAATCACTCAAAGGGTCTCTCTTTTGTTTAAAATGAACACAAATTTAAGTGAAAACAATAACTGACATACGGAAATCTGATCAAATGGATTCGGATTGTGTTGATCCTATAGGAGAATGATACATGGTTCCTTTTTGACATGTACGAGTCAACCTTGCCTCAATATGAGTCCCAGTGTGGCTGGTATCACTCAAATTGTCTCTCTTTTGTTTAAAATGGACACAATTTTAAGTGAAAACAACAACTGACCTACGAAAATCTGACCAAATGCATTCGGATTGTGTTTATACTATAGGAGAACGATACATGGGTAATTTTAGATGTTTATGAGTCAAACCCGCCTCAATCCGGGGCCTAATGTGTCCAGTATCACTCAAAGTGACTCTCTTTTGTTTAAAATGGACACAATTTTAAGTGAAAACAACAATTGACGTACGAAAATATGACCAAACACATTCAGATTGTGTTTATCCTATAGTAGAAATATACATGGGTCCTTTTTGACATGTAAGAGTCAACCCCAACTCAATCTGAGGCACGGTGTGGCTGGTATCACTCAAAGTGTCTGTTTTTTGTTTAAAATGGACAGATTTTTAAGTGAAAACAACAACTGATGTATGGAAATCTGACCAAACACATTCGTATTGTGTTGATCATTTAGGATAACAATCCATGGGTGAATTGTGGATGTTTAAGAGTCAACCCTACCTCAATACGAGGCATGGTGTGGTCGGTATCACTCAAAGTGTCTCTCTTTTGTTTAAAATGGACACAATTTTAAGTGAAAACAACAACTAACCTATGAAAATCTGACCAAACACATTTAGATTGTCTTTATCCTTTACTATAATGATACATGGGTCCTTTTTAATGTGTAAAATTCAATCGCGCCTCAATCTGAGGCACGTTGTGGCCAGTATCACTCAAAGTGTCTCTCTTTCGTTTAAAATGGACACAATTTTAAGTGAAAACAACAACTAACCTACATAAATCTGACCAAACGCATTTGGATTATATTGATCCTTTAGTATAATGATCCATGGGTCATTTTTGTTGTGTAATAGTAAAACCAGACTCAATATGAGGCACGGTGTGGCCGGTATCACTCAAAGGGTCTCTCTTTTGTTTAAAATGGACACAATTTTAAGTGAAAACAACAATTGACGTATAGAAATCCGACCAAACACATTAAGATTGTGTTGATCCTATAGGAGAACTATCAATGGGTCCTTTTTGATGTGTAAAAGTCAACCCCACCTCAATTCAAGGCATGATGTGGTCGGTATCACTCAAAGTGTCTGTCTTTTGTTTAAAATGGACACAATTTCAAGTGAAAATAACAACTGACCTACAGAAATCGAAAAAAAAGCATTTTTATTGTGTTTATCCTTTAGGATAATGATCCATGGGTCTTTTTTGATGTGTAATATTCAACTCCACCTCAATACGAGGCACGGTGTGGCCAGTATCACTCAAAGTGTCTCTCTTTTGTTTAAAATGGACACAATTTTAAGTGAAAACAACAACTGACCTACGGAAATCTGACCAAACGCATTTGTATTGAATTGATACTTTATTAGAATAGTCCATGGGTCATTTGTGATGTGTACAAGTCAACCCTGCCTCAATATGAGGCATGGTGTGGCCGCTATCACTCAAAGGGTCTCTCTTTTGTTTAAAATGGACACAATTTTAATTGAAAACAACAACTGGCGAACGGAAATCCAACCAAATGAATTCATATTGTTTTTATCCTATAGTAAAATGATCCATGGGTCTTTTGTGACATGTATGAGTCAACCCCACCTCAATCTGAGGCATGGTGTGGCCGGTATCACTCAAAGGGTCTCTCTTTTGTTTAAAATGGACACAATTTTAAGTGAAAACAACAACTGACGTACGAAAATCTGACCAAACACATTCATATTGTGTTTATACTATAGGAGAACGATCCATGGGTCCTTTTTGATGTGTAAGAGTCAACCCCGCATCAATATGAGGCATGATGTGGCCGGTATCACTGAAAGTGTCTGTCTTTTGTTTAAAATGGACACAATTTTAAGTGAATACAACAAATGACCTACGGAAATCTGACCAGACACATTTGGATTATGTTGATCCTTTAGTAGAATGATCTATGGGTATTTTTTGACATTTAAGAGTCAACCCTACCTCAATCTGAGGCACAGTGTGGCTGGTATTACTCAAAGTGTCTCTCTTTTGTTTAAAATGGACACAATTTTAAGTGAAAATAATAACTGACCTATGAAAATCCAACCAAACGCATTTGTATTGTATTGATACTTTAGGATAATGATCCATGGGTCATTTTTGATGTTTAAAAGTCAACCCCACCTCAATCCGAGGCATGGTGTGGCCAGTATCACTCAAAGGGTCTCTCTTTTGTTTAAAATGGACACAATTTTGAGTGAAAACAACAACTGACCTATAGAAATCTGACAAAACACATTCGGATTGTGTTTATACTATAGTATAATGATAAATGGGTTCTTTGTGACATGTAAGAGTCAACCCTGCCTCAATCTGATTCCCGGTGTGGCCGGTATCACTCAAAGTGTCTGTCTTTTGTTTAAAATGGACACAATTTTAAGTGAAAACAACAAATGACCTATGAAAATCTGACCAAAAGAATTTAGATTGTGTTTATCCTTTAAGAGAAAAATACATGGGTCCTTTTTGACGTGTACGAGTCAAACCTTCCTCAATATGAGGCACAGTGTGGCCGGTATCATTCAAAGTGACTCTCTTTTGTTTAAAATGGATACAATTTTAAGTGAAAACAACAACTGGCCTATGGAAATATAACCAAACGCATTCTTATTATGTTTATACATTAAGAGAATGATCCATGGGTACTTTTTGATGTGTAATAGTCAACTTTGCCTCAATACGAGGCACGGTGTGGCTGGTATCACTCAAAGTGTCTCTCTTTTGTTTAAAATTGACACAATTTTAAGTGAAAACAACAACTGACCTACGGAAATCCAACCAAATGCATTCTTATTGTGTTTATCATTTAGTATAATGATACATGGGTCCTTTTTGACGTGTAAAAGTCAACCTGGACTCAATTAGAGGCCCGGTGTGGCCGGTATCACTCAAAGGGTCTCTCTTTTGTTTAAAATGGACACAATTTTTAAGTGAAAACAACAACTGATATACGGAAATCTAACCAAACACATTCAGATTGTGTGTATCCTATAGTATAATTATCCATGGGTCCTTTGTGACGTGTACAAGTTAATCCCACCTCAATAGGAGGCACGATGTGGCCAGTATCACTCAAAGTGTCTGTCTTTTGTTTAAAATGGACACAATTTTAAGTGAAAAAAACAACTGACCTACCGAAATACGACCAAACACATTCAGATTGTGTTTATACTTTAGTAGAATGATCCATGGTTCGTTTTTGACTTGTAAGAGTTAACCCTACCTCAATCTGAGGCATGGTGTGGCCAGTATCACTCAAAGTGTCTCTCTTTTGTTTAAAATGGACACAATTTTAAGTGAAAACAACAACTGACCTATGGAAATATGACCAAACACATTTGTATTGTATTGATACATTATTATAATTATCCATGGGTACTTTTTTACATGTACGAGTCAACCTCGCCTCAATCTGAGGCACGGTGTGGCCGGTATCACTCAAAGTTTCTATCTTTTGTTTAAAATGGACACAATTTTAAGTGAAAACAACAACTGACCTACGGAAATTTTACCAAACGCATTCGGATTGTATTTATACTTTAGTAGAATGATCCATGGGTCCTTTTTATGTTTAAAAGTCAACTCCACCTCAATATGAGGCATGGTGTGGCTGGTATCACTCAAAGGGTCTCTCTTTTGTTTAAAATGGACACAATATTAAGTGAAAACAACAACTGACCTAGGAAAATTAGACCAAACGCATTTGGATTATGTTGATCCTATAGGAGAACAATACATGGGTCCTTTTTGACATGTAATAGTTAACCCCGCCTCAATCTGAGGCCCGGTGTGGCCGGTATCACTCAAAATGTCTGTCTTTTGTTTAAAATGGACACAATTTTAACTAAAAACAACAACTAACATACCGAAATATGACCAAACGCATTTGGATTGTGTTTATACTTTAATATAATGATCCATGGGTCATTTTTGACGTTTAAGAGTCAATTGTGCCTCAATATGAGGCACAGTGTGGCCGGTATCACTCAAAGTGTCTCTCTTTTGTTTAAAATTGAGACAATTTTAAGTGAAAACAACAACTGAATAGCGGAAATCTGACCAAACGCATTTGGATTGTATTGATCCTTTAAGAGAATGATCCATGGGTCCTTTTTGAAGTGTATGAGTCAAATCCGCTTCAATACATGGCACGGTGTGGTCGGTATCACTCAAAGTGTCTCTCTTTTATTTAAAATGGAAACAATTTGAAGTGAAAACAACAACTGACCTACAGAAATCTGACCAAACACATTCATATTGTTTTGATCCTTTATAAGAACGATCCATGGGTCCTTTGTAACGTGTAAGAGTCCACCCGGCCTCAATCCGAGGCCCGGTGTGGCCGGTATCACTCAAAGGGTCTCTCTTTTGTTTAAAATAGACACAATTTTAAGTGAAAACAACAACTAACGTACGGAAATCCGACCAAACACATTCATATTGTGTTGATCCTATAGTAAAATGATACATGGGTCCTTTTTTATGTGTAAGATTCAACAACACCTCAATACGAGGCACGATGTGGCCGGTATCACTCAAAGTGTCTGTCTTTTGTTTAAAATGAACACAATTTTAAGTGAAAAAAAAAACAACTGACATAAGGAAATCCGACCAAACGCATTCAGATTGTGTTGATCCTTTAGGAGAACGATTCATGGGTCTTTTTTGACGTGTACGAGTCAACCCTGCCTCAATATGAGGCACGGTGTGGCCGGTATCACTCAAAGTGTCTCTCTGTTGTTTAAAATGGACACAATTTTAAGTGAAAACAACAACTGACCTACAGAAATCCAACCAAATGCATTCGGATTGTATTTATCATTTAGGATAACAATCCATGGGTTATTTTTGATGTGTATGAGTCAACCCTGCCTCAATACGAGGCACAGTGTGGCCGGTATCACTCAAAGTGTATGTCTTTTGTTTAAAATGGACACAATTTTAAGTGAAAACAACAAATGACCTACAGAAATCCAACCAAACGCATTATTATTGTATTGATACTTTAGGATAATGATCCATGGATCCTTTGTGACGTCTAAGAGTCAACCCCACCTCAATATGAGGCATTTTGTGGCTGGTATCACTCAAAGGGTCTCTCTTTTGTTTAAAATGGACACAATTTTAAGTGAAAACAACAATTGGCCTATAAAAATCTGACCAAATGAATTAGGATTGTGTTGATCCTTTAATATAATGATCCATGGGTCCTTTTTGATGTGTAAGAGCCAACCCCACCTCAATCTGAGGTACAGTGTGGCCGGTATCACTCAATGGGTCTCTTTTTTGTTTAAAATGGACAGATTTTTAAGTGAAAACAACAACTGACGTACGAAAATCCAACCAAGAACTTTCGAATTGTATTTATACTTTAGTAGAACAATCTATGGGTCCTTTGTGATGTGTACGAGTTTACCTCGTCTCAATCTGAGGCTCTTTATTGCCGATATCACTCAAAGTGTCTCTCTTTTGTTTAAAATGGACACAATTTTAAGTGAAAACAACAACTGACCTACGGAAATCTGACCAAACGCATTCGGATTGTATTGATCCTTTAGGAGAACAATCCATGGGTCCTTTGTGACGTGTAAGAGTCAACCCCACCTCAATATGAGGCACGGTGTGGCCAATATCACTCAATGGGTCTCTCTTTTGTTTAAAATGGACACATCCTTTATGGGAACGATCCATGGGTCCTTTGTGACGTGTATGAGTCAACCCCACCAACCCCCTGGACCCCCCCCCCCCACCCCCTGGACACCAACCCACCCCCTGGACACCCCCACCCCTTTGGACACCCCCACCCCTTGGAAATCCCCCTCAACCCCGTGGACACCCCCACCCCCCTTAGACACGCCCATGGACGCCCCCCCCCCCACCTCGGACAGCCCCCCCATACACCCCCCACGCCCCCTGGACAACCACCACCCCCCTAGACGGCACCCCCACCCCTCCTTGACACCACCCCACCACCTGGATACCCCCACCCCCCTGGACACCCCCCACCCATGGATGGCCACCCCCACCCTCCCGGACACCATCCCACCCCCCTTGGACAGCCCCACCAACCCCCTGGACCCCCCCCCCCCCCCCCCCCGAACACCCCCACCCCCTAGAAATCCCCTCAGACACCCTGGACACCATCCCACCCCCTGGACACCCTATAGACAGCCCCCCCCCCCCCACTTGGACACCCCACCCCCCTTAGACAGCCCCCAAACCTCCTCGACCCCCCCACCCCCCCTAAACACCCCCACCCCCCTGAACACCCCTATCCCCCTAGACACCCCCATCTCACCCTCCTGGACACCACCCCACCCCCCTGGACAGCCCCACCAACCCCTCGGACTGCCCCCACCCCCCGGACACCCCCCACCCCCTGGAAATCCCCCCCCCCCCCCGACACCCTGGACACCAGCCCACCCCCATGGACACCCCCCCACCCCCACCTGGACACCCCCCCACCTGGACACCCCCCCTCCTAGACACCACCCCACCACCTAGACACCCCCACCCCCCTGGACACCCCCACCCTCCTTGGACAGCCCCCCAACCTCCTGGACCCCCCCCCCACCCCCCCTGGACACCCCTTTCCCCCTGGACACCCCCATCCCCCCGAACACCCCCTACCCCCCCTTGGATAGCCACCCAAAACCCTTGAACATCCCCCTCAACCCCCTGAATTCTGAATAGAATTATTTATATATTTAATTAACTTATGAATTATGTGTTAATGGTGTATGTGTATAGTTGTTTTATGGGTATACTTGGTTTAATTACCTTATGGTTTATGTGTTAATTTTGTATGGGTATACTTATTGAGATGCTGAATTTTTTGCAGGTGTTGTTTGGGTGTGCTGCTGCAGAATTTTTTGTTGCAGCAGACAGGGCATTTATCAGCGCTAAAAAAGTGCTGATAAAGGATCAGTTTATCAGCGCTAAAAGAGCTCTAATAAAAACACATTTATCAGTGCTAAAAGAGTGCTAATAAAAACACATTTATCAGCACTTTTTTAGCACTGATAAAGAGTTCCTTTATCAGCACCTTTTTAGCGCTGATAAAGTCTCCCTTTATCAGTACGTTTTTAGCACTAATAAAGGTGTATTTTATCAGTGCTTTTTTAGCACTGATAAAGGGGACCCCCCCCCCCCTTTATCAGCACTGAGCTTTAAAGCACTTTTTTAGTGCTGATAAGGCCCGTTTTGAGCACTAATAAAGCCCGTTTTTTGTAGTAGTGGGAGTTTTACAACCCACCATGCCCTTTTCACTTCTTTTCACAATGAAAACACACCACCAAACTTTCTCATGAGTCTTCCTATGCCCAAAATGTCTTTTTAAACTCATGAATGACATTTAAGCAACCCACTCTACCTATTTCTAAAAAATCAAATTCACCCTCACACAAATTCAGTAAGAGTTTGACCAACCTCCCATTTTTTTCAACACACAAAGGCATAGGGTGTTTCAAACATTGATCCCCCACCCCTAATTCTTAGTGATACATTTAACCTTTTTGAAGGCACCATAAAGTATGTCTTAGTACTTTATACTCGATGCCATGTTATACACTCTTCCCCATGTTGAGTCTAATTTTTATACAATTTTCAAAAATCTGTTTAGGAATAAGTATTCCTTAATGATATCTCATGTGAAATAATATATGTTTACATATTTTTTACATAGACAATTTATATTATTGTTATTAGACACTTTATTGAAAGTTATAAGTTGCACAATCTCTTTGAAATATTTTCTCGACATTCTATTTGACATATAAATCCAAATTTTATCCATGTAAAAATTTGTATAATAAGAATTGATCAATATATTGGAAGGAGACACATAGAATTAATGTTATAATCAAATAATGAAAATGTAAGAAACATTTCAGATGCAATTTAATTAATTACAATAACAATTATTATTATACTTGCAACTTTAATTTAATATAATGATATAATTATCGTTACAATTATGAGTTATTAGTCATAATAATACTTTCATTAAATAAAATTATTTGAAAAAATAAATATCAATATTTATTTTAATAAATAATATCATAATCGATCAAATATAAATTAACAACACATAAAATTTATATAAACAACATCAAATTGCAATGCACAATCAATCAATAGTTTCAAAAACAATACATTAAATAATTAAAAAAATGTCAGTCGATTTATTTTCACAAGAGGATGAAGAGTGGCATAACTCAATAGGATCGGGTGTTGTGCTCATCAGATTTATCAACATCAGATAAAAAAGCAAAACCAAACCTTGAAAATTTCTAAACATTTAATTTGTGATTTGATTTGGTTCATATTGTGGATTAACTTATTTTTTATGCTAACATCATAGATATAGATCCATATTATTTTATAATTATTAACTGCTAATTTGAATGAAATTTATATATAATCACGACACGATAATATGATATCAACTTTAACCCAATGTCAAAATATAACTTTTATCCAAAATGAAATTTATCATGCAATTGGATCCCATAATCATAATAGAAACAAAAATACTTTATTATAAACAAGTAAAGTTTCAACTTTCCATGAATCAAAAATAAAACATGAAAGTTGTTATAGTTAGGGGATGCATAATCCAAGTTGATAGTAATTTAGAAAGTTATGCGTGTTTAAAAAAAACATGTTTCAGTTTAGCAATTACCATTTGTTTTGATTCTCTTTTTATTTAAGGTTTTTCCCCCAAATATTCTTAGTGACTTAATAGGTAGTCGTAGGTTCCCTCAATCAAATTTTTAGGTTGAGAATCATCTTGGTAAGAAGATAAAGAAACTTTGATTACATCGATGTGATGAATATCTTAACCAAGAATTTATCAAATTTCTACGGGAGTATGGGATTTTATCTCAACTCACTCCACCTTATACACTATAGTGAAATTTTATTAGTGAAATAATGAATCATACCTTATTGTACGTGGTAAGGTCGATGATGAGTCACATAATTCTTCCATTATTCTTTAGGGGATATGAATTATAGACAGCATTATACTTACTAAACTGATTACTAACTAAAGTGTAAAACAATATTTCCTTCAAGTTATGGAGTGGAAAGAAACTCGTTTTGTCACATGGTCATGCATGGGGTTGTGAGGCATTTTTTAAGGCTAGCTCAAGCAAAAAACTAGCACCCTGAGGCACAAAGTGTATATAGGGTATTCTAAGGAAACAAGGGGATACTATCTATACAATCCTTTGTAAAAAAAATTAATTGTTGAAAGATAAGTTGTTTTTTTAGAGGGAGAACGTACTCAAGGAGGATAGTAGGAGAAAGATTGACTTAGATGAAGTTGATGCTCAAGATACACAAGAGTCGGTACAAGAACTGATTTTACAGGTCCCCATGAAATATGTTGTTCCTGAAACACAAGTATTGCATAGGAGTTTTAGAGAGGTGAGAGAACCAGAGATATATGGTTTTCTAGTAACTGATAATGGAGAATCATTATTGGTTGACAATGGTGATCATCTCTCCTATAAGTAGGCACTAGAGAACTCATAAGCTATAAGATGTCAATAATCCATGAATTCTAAGATAGATTCCATGTATCAGAACTAAGTTTGGGTTCTAATTGATCCACCATTTGATGTAAAGCTTGTTGGATGTAAATGGGTATTCAAGAGAAAGTTGGACATGGAAGGTAAAGTTAATACCTATAAGCATATCTAGTGTCTAGTGGGTTTATACAATGTTAATGCATTGACTATGACAAAACTTTTTCTCCATTTTTAATGTTTAAAACCATTAGAATTTTGTTTTTTATAGCTGCTTACCATGACTATGAGATTTAGAAAATGGATGTCAAAACTATTTTTCTTAATGGAAACCTTCAAGAGGATGTGTACATGACATATCCAGAAGGGTTTGTGACTCTGAGCAATGTTAAAAATGTATAAAAGTTGCAGAAATCCATCTATAGATTAAATAAATCATTCAGGTCATGGAATATTTGATTCAAAAAAGCTACAGAAGAATTTGGTTTCATTAAGAATGAATGTGATCCATGTGTTTACAAGTGTTTTAGTGGTAGTATAGTTGTTTTCATAGTAGTGTATATTGATGACATATTACTAATTGGAAATGATATACCAACCTCAGAGGTGGCTCACTACCACAGAAACGGGTTTTCATAGTGTCATCCTTTAACAACGCTGAAAAAAGCATTGATAAAGGGGGTACCTTTATCGACGCTAAAAAACATTATTAGAAGTACCTATTTTATCAGTACTTTTTTATTGCTAATAAATGTACCCCATTTATCAGCGTTTTTTGTGTTGTTAAAAGTACCCCCTATATCGGTGCTTTTTTAAAAGTACTGATAAAGACCCCTCTATCAGTGTTTTTTTATTAGTGTTGATAAAGGTTATATTTCAAAAAAATCATTAAAAATAATATATTAATATATAAATATATTGATATTGATATAATTGTAATATATATTTTTAAAATATGTTTTAGATAAGGCTAAATAAGCATTTACACAATATATAAGATATTTAGTGAAAATGGCTTATAATATAATTAAAAAATATCTTTAATTAATAATTTTTTAATTATTATTGAGTAATATTCATTTAATAACAATTTGAAGATAAAAAAATCAAAAAATTAATAAAAGATCTAAAATATGTTGATAATGTAACTCGAACTTCAAACGGTCGTAAATTTTGATCCAGGTGTCCATTTGGGATCTAGCGCATATCAAATCAAATCTTGTGATGAGATCTATGCCTTAGAAACCATGGAAACCCTAGTCATGTTTTTCAAGGCAAAAGAAGTTCTAAAATTCCTCCAAAACTGAGTTTTTAGTCGGGGTACCCTAATTGTTTAACATTCGGTGAAATTTCAGCCTCGTTTAAGGGGGTATTCTTATCTTTTTTCAGTAGAGACTCAATTTATTTTCAAGTATTACACTCATAAGGATATTATTATGTTCAAATTTTTTCATTTTTCATAATCTAATTTTTTATATAATTAAGTATATACACATATATACTATTTGTATATATTTACACATAAAAATTTAACTTTATAAATAAATATGTAAACATATTTACATATAAAATATCTTTATAAATATATAAACCATATATAAATAAAAAATAATATCCATTTTATTTAAAATAAAAATATATGAATATTTATATACCAATATAATGTGTGTGCATGTGTATTTGTGTGCATCTCTATTAACAAACTAATATATATTATCTATATATTCTAATATATGTATATAAATATTAATATAAAATATATGTAAATAAATAAATATATGTATAGTTATATTTATAGATGCACATAATATGTGTGTGTGTGTTGTATATATGTATATATTTATTTATTTATAAACTCACACACGAAACATATTTTATAAATGTATTTAAAAATGATCATATAAATATATATTAATATATGAATAAATATATGGATAAAAAATATAACAATATTTATATATATATATATATATATCATAAAATGGAGAACAAAGAAACATAGAGGAGTGATAAAGTTCCAGGTGCATAAGGGAGAGGTCTCAGGTTCGAATCCAGGGGAGGTAGGGGTGCGTGGGTGGGTGACTAGCACTATTAAAGGGGGGATTTTTGCAGTGTTGAAGGGGGGGTGCTTAGCACTGTTGGGGGGGGGGGGGTGAGCACTGATAAAAGGGTGGCCACCTTTTATTTTAAACAAAATAGATTTAAAAATATGACTTTTATCAGCACTTTTATTTTAGCACTCATAAAAGACCCCTTTTATCGATGCTTTTATTTTAGCATTGATAAAAGACCTCTTTTATCAGTGCTTTTATTTTAGATCTAATAAAAGACCACTTTTATCAACGTTTTTAGGCTGATAAAAGGGGCCTTTATGAGCCCTTTAGTTATCACTGATAAAAGGGACCCCTTCAACGGTATTGAGATTAAAAATGATTTTTTAGTGTTGTTAATGCCTTTTTCTAGTGTTGTTAAAAGTCGTTTCTGTAGTGGTGGTTAAAGCATGGTTGAGAAAGTGCTTCTCCATGGAGGAATTAGGTGAAACAAACTATATTCTAGGGATCAAGATCATGTGTGATAGATCCAAGAGGCTGTTCGGATTAAGGATACATTCTTGGTGTATGGAGGAGATGAAGAGATAGTCATTAGAGGTTATATAGATACTAGTTTTCAAATATATCAAAATGATCTGAAGTCATGGTCTGGATATATCTTTTGTCTCAACAGAGGATGTGTGAGCTGGAAGAGTTCAAAGTAGCCAGTTGTCACGGATTCTAAAGTAGAGTCTGAGTATATTGTAGCTTTCAATGTATCCAAGGAATAAATATGGATTTTAAACTTTGTCCAAGAGCTTTATGTGGTGTGTAGTAATAAATATCCTACCACACTTTACCGTGATAACACTATAGTGGTGTCTCTTTCTAAGGAGTTGAGATCACACCAAAGGAAAAGACATATACTTCAAAAGTTTCATCTCTTAAAGGATTTTTCTTAACGAGGTGAAGTTTTAGTGGGTAGAGTATCCACAGAGTAAAACATGGAAAACCCCTTAATGAAGGATTTATCTCAGTAAAAGCATGAGTATCATGTGAGATCTAGTGAACTGAAAGCTATTGTCAGTTATCTCTAGTGAAAGTGGAAGTATGTTGGAGTTGGTGCCCCAAAACTAACTTGTTTTGTACTTGATTGTGAGTTTTATTATTAAAGGGATTTTATTATCACAACATGATTGTTCTTCTGCCTGATGTTTTTATGTGATAATTTCCTTGGAATAAATAGTGTGCTAAAAGGTCATAGCAGTACTCTGTTATGATGGAAAACCTAGAGGTTTCACAACATTATTATTGAACCTTGTTCTATGGTTAGATGATATTATCTAATGGGACATGGGAAATATAGGATATTAGGGGTAAAAGTATCATAAGACATTGAAACACCTTCTCATGGTGTTCGCCCTTAGTAATCTCTAGGATATGAGGTTATGAGAATAGACATATCAAATAGAAAATCCATATTTCTATGTGTAATTGGATGTTCCTATATGAAGATGTGTGTGATGATCTATAGAATTTAATATTATCATTGGTGGATATCATGACTCAAATACTTGGATGTATTAATGAAATCCATGAAAACATATGTTTGCGGAAAATAATGATATGTTGGGTACGTCATGAGTGACATTACATTAATGGATAATGTGATAAAGGATTTATCCCTTTTTTCCTATGATTAAAGTCGATATCTCAGACCCTTTGAGGGAATAGAACTGCCTGTATAAATTTATGGCCATAGTGTTCAGTGGGCGAGTTCATTTCTAGAAAGTCAAAGAAAGAGACATTGAGTATAAAGGTTGGTGACACTGGCATGTAACCTGGTTGATTATAAATATTGTGATAAAGGGATTATATTATATGATAAATGTTCGTAGGAGGTTGGATGTCATTATAACATTAACTTCTTTCTCAATGGATGTCTTAGTGTGTTTCTAAACACTAACCTTAGACTTTAGGCATCTATATCTAATGTCACTAAGAAAGAGGTCTATATGGTCACACACTTAGTGTATCTGTAATCTTGGTTAAATTCTAGTATTGAATTTAACAATATTTGAATAAATAATATTTATTCGATTTTGGTTGATCGCCATAATTTAATCACATGTTATTTGAAATAATAAATGAGTTAAATAATAATAATAAATATTTATTTTCAATTTTTGTGAATATAATATTTATTATATTTATCATAGAATAATGTTGTGACATTTATTTAATTAAATAGACATTATTCGATGATCGATAAATGCTGATGAGGGAAAGCGAACCAAGTTTAATGGTATGAATAGTATAAATAATATTTATTTATATTCTTAATGTGTCACACATGTCAAATAATTAATGATAATAATAATATTATTATTGGATATGAGGTCATTTAATAATATTAAAGATGGTTGGGGGCTTGTGTGTGATTTTCCAACCCAAAAACGATATAATAAATATCTAATTATATCACTTTCCTAATTCATAATTGGTGTAAACAATAGATAGAGTGAGACCCTCTCAATCCCTAGAGAGAGATCAAGAGATATAAAGTGTTCTCCTCTCCTACTCTCAGTCAAATAAGAGAAAATCGAGAGTTCTTTCTCTCTTGAGAAGAATTCTACTACAGACAACCACGAACAACGCAAGTGATCAGGATCAGTTGTGCTATCACCCGACAATTCTACGACATCATTTAGAGATTGTGGTGCACGTGTGGATCACTTCTAGATGGGTTTTTCACTTGAATATTGCAGCGCAACAACGATGTGACAATATCTATTCCACTGATCATCAATAAAGAGATAATTATGAGTCAAGGTAATTATATATCTACTTATAAATTAATTATAAATTACATGTGAAGATCATTCGTTTTAGGTTTTTTCATTTTAAATCTAGTTAAGTTATCTATTATTTTCATTGTATATGATGTTTTGATCAATTAAAGCAATGATTACACATTATTTGTGACTAAAATCCAAGTTGGGTATACCTTCAAAGGATGTTTCTGTTGCACCCAGAACCTACAATTCCTGCTTTGGCTAGCGTTAGACTATCTATGATCATCTCAAATCGTTCCAACCAAAGTAACCCAAACTACTTTGAGAACATATATAATACTCATTGTTGATCCTTGGGACAATGTCCTTGATCTACCATACCTGCTTCAGCGAGTTCCAGGGCGTCTTTGAGCACATCGCAGAATTGTGCCAACCAACATAAAGATATGGGGCCTGATTCACCCCAGTATACATGAGATAAGGATTGCCTACATAGGTGTATGAAGGTATCATTCCCTCATTACCTGAAGATATATAACACCTCATCACCTGACCCTATATCATATCATAACTGCCTACTAGGGTGTATGTACGTATCATACCCTCATTACTTGGAGATATATAACGCCCTGGTGCCTGACGCTGTATCGTATCATAATCACCTACTAGGGCATATACAGATATCAGACCCTCATTATCTGAAGATACATAATGCCTTGACGACTGGCCCTATATGGTATCACAACCGCATACTAGGGTATGTGTGTAGGTATCAAGCCCTCATTACCCAAAGATACATAATGCCCCGACACTTAACCTTGTATCGTATCACAACTGCCTACTAGGGAATATGTAGGTATCATAGAGTCATTACCCATAGATACATAATGTCTTGGTGTCTGACCCTATATTGCATCATAACTGTCTACAAGGGTGTGTTCCATTTCGTTTTATAAAACTATCGCCTCATGGGTGTTTTCCTTTTCATTTAATATAAACACTACTGCATTAGTGTTTTCTATGTCATCTAATATAAACACGACCCCAAGGGTGTTTTCCATTTCATTTCTACTATGACTTCTCCAAGAGAGTTTACCAAGCCACTTATCATGAAGGCACACTACTGGAATCTTTACCTATACCCATGGTTTTGAACCGTGGGTATAGCCCAGAAAACCATGGGTATAGGATATACCCATGGTTATATGAACCATGGGTTCTCAAGACGTTGGGATAGACCTATACCCACAGTTCTTAAACCATTGGTGTAGACAATTTCAATAGAAATACCTATACCCACAGTTTGGTCAAACTGTGGGTATAAGTCCCTTATTAAAAAGAAGTCCTCCGCTGGTAATTGATCCCAACACCTTCTGTCTATACTCCAACAACTTTACCACTATCCTATAACACATTTTATGTTATTATATTAAAATATATATATGTTTATATATATATATATATAAATTCATTTATATTGAATTATTTATTATTATTGTTGTTATTGTGCAAAAATAATGGCTCAACCTATAACCATAGAAACTGTGGGTATAGGTTCTTTATTTAAAATAATACACCACTTGGAATTGATCCCAACACCTTCCACTAATAATACAATGACTTTACCACTATCCTACAACATGTTTTTTGTTCTTATATTCAAATATATATATATATATATTTATATTAAAGTATTTATTATTATTGTTATTATTATGAAAAAATAATGGGCCAATTTATACCCATGGTTTGGTCAAACTGTTGTTATAGGTGCCAAAAATAATTTCCTATACCCAGGGTTTGGTCAAACCGTGGGTATAGGTTTTCCCGCGGTCTTCCCTTGAAATTTTCTTTCCTAGTGAAACCTATTTACATGGTTTACAAAAACTGTGGGTATAGGTCCTTCTTGCAAAAAAATCCCCCCCATGAAACCTATTCCCACGGTTTACAAAAACTGTGGGTATAGGGGTGACCTATAACCATCATTTTTTGAGAATCATGGGTATAAGTCCTTCCCGCGATTTTTTTTCTGTGGATATAGGGGTGACTTATAGCCATGTTTTTTTCAAAATCATGGGTATAACCGTGTTTTCAAGTAGTGGAAAAAGAATAATTGACAATGGTCGGTCACACACCCAAACCCATAATCACTAATAAGGTCTCATCAGGCCTACATAGTTGATATGTGTTCTAAGGTGGAATTTATAACCATCACCACCTAGCTTCCAACACACCCTCCCCGGGTCACAAGACATAAGACATCACAAAGTGATAGACAAGGCCAACTAGGGACAAACAACTGAGTCCAACACTCTCCTTTATAAGGAAGTGTACAGGGGCTCCTATGGTAGGTCCACTACATTACATTCATTTCATTTCATTTAAACCCCTCACGAGGATTCAGGTACATAAGTCTTACTTTTGGTAGAGGAATCCTCACCCATCGATGACCGAGTTATCGGTTCTTAACCAAGGGGACACAACGTCCCTTCATTTATTCATATAATTATATACATTTCAGTTTAATTAAGGAATTTCAATTAATTAATTTAATTGAACAAGCATTTAATTTAAAGGATGATCACTTCTATAGAGTGGCCACATATCACACGCATCATAAACAACTAGCATAATACCATCACTACTGCAAATTGAGTCTTTAACAAAGCTAGTAAAAGGGCTTTATTAGTGCTATAGAAGCACTGATAATGTAAGAAATGTTAAAGGGTTAGTTTTATCAGTGCTAAAAAAAGCACTCATAAAGTCCCCCTATAACAGCACTAAAAACGTTGATAAAGGGGGCCTTTATGAGCGCTGATAAAGGCCCCACTGATAAAGGGTATAAAAAAAATTCACGCCCCACCCCCTTTATCAGTGCCCCCCCCAACTCCTTTATAAACGCTTCCCCCAACCCTTTATCATCACTTTATATAATCCCACCCCCAATGCACACCTCTACCTCTAGAAAGTTTCAAGCTTGAGACCTCCAGCTTATGCACCAGTGCCTTTTCCACTCCCATATACTATTTTGTTTTACATTTTATGATATATCTATATATTTATATATATTTTGTTATATTTCTTTATCCATATATTTATATATTTTTGTATATATGTTTATATATATAGTTATATATATATTTAAATTCAAATTTATTTATATATATATATTAAAATGGATATTAACTCTAAAAACCCTTAAAACGCATAAAATGTTAAGAAACTCTGAAAACCCTAAAACTCATAAAAACACTAAAATAATCATAACTTCTGATTTGGAAGTCCATTTAATATCCAAAAATAGTAAAATTGAATATCAGGAAATGATCTTTTATATTATATGTGGTATGGGCCAAAAGGACACCTGGATCAGAAGTTATAGCCATTTAAAGTTTAAGAAACCGAGGTCAGTGATAAAAAAACTCATTTTTTGAGGTATTATGGGCCTTTTGGGGGGTTTAAAAACTGGAAAAATATCTTAAACATTAATTAGAGACCCTATGTGGAATATTCATCACAGGCTTCAATTTTATATGTGGTAGATCCCAAACAGACACCCGGATCAAAAGTTATGGTCGTTTGAAGTTCGAGTTCGATTTCTGACTTTTTTTAAACTATAATATATTTTATTCCTTTGATTATCACATAATTTAAATCTAATGTGGTTTTATATAATTTAATAAGCTTCAATTTGACTAGTTGTGGAGTTGAAACAGACTCCCGGATCAAAAGTTATGATCTTTTCATGGTTTTTAGGGTTTTTAGGGTTTTTAGGGGTTTTAAGGGTTTTTCACATTTGACAGTCTTTCAAATGACCATAACTTCTGAACTGGGTGCCTGTTTTTCCTCTAACACATATCAAATCAAATCTTGAGACAAGATCTACACCTTAGTGACCCACGGTAACCCTAGATCATCTCTATTAAGGCTAAAAAGGGGAGGTTTTTATTAGATCTTCTAAAAAAGCACTGATAAAGACCGCCATTTTATCAGTGCTGATAAAGACCCCCCTTTATCAGCGATTTTTTAAAAGAGATGATAAATATCCATTTTATCAGCACTTTTTTACTCGCGCTGATAAAGGAGGGGCTTTTATCAGTTCTTTTTTAGCACTATTAAAGACTCCCTTTAACAAAAAATTTTCTATCGCTAAGAAAATGAATTTTTAATGGCACTTTTAGCAAGCACTGTTAAAACCCTAACATTGGATAAACCCAGTTTTGTAGTAGTGCATAAGGAAAATAATGAGACCACCTACCTCATTTCAAATATTTCTCATTAATAAAACATTTCCTGACAGCTCCACCTAGGCTTCAAGCTCATCCAAGTCTATTCGGTCATTGCTAGTCCACGTGAGGCCTTAACCACCACTACAAAAACGGGCAAGGGAAGCACCACCTTTTATCATCACTATGCAAAAAAATGTTGATAAAGAATTCCTGTATCAGTGCTAAAATTTTAGCGTTGATAGAGGGATTCTTTATCAGTGCTTTTCTGGCACTGATAAAGAAGCCCTGTATCAGCGCTAGAATTTTAGCAGTGATACAGGGTAACCTTTATCAGCATTTTTTATCGCTGATAAAACTGTAGTCCCATATTTTATAAAATCGATCACACAGTGTCTTCTTTTTATCACGCCCTAAAGCTCTCATGGTACTGTACCCCTGTGACAACTCCCCCCCCCCCGATCTTTGCATTGTCGGACCTCCACCGCCCCCCCGATATTCGCATTTTCGGACCTCCTCCGCTATCCCTACTCCTTATCCCCCCCCTTAAACCCCTTCAATGGATCCTCCTCCCCGCAAACCCTACTTATCCTCCTCTCCGCTTGACCCTACTCCCCGTGAACCCTACTCCTCCATTTCTCAACAGTTGGTGGCTCCTCCCTTGCACATCCCCCTCTGGAGGTCGCGCCTTCCCCTCCCGACATAGCACAGAAGGCTCCCTACTTCTCCTCCTCTAAGGTGAATTTCTTTTCTCTTCTTGATTCTCTTCCTGAACTTTCTTCTTAGGAAGGATGTGACAATAATGTTGATTCGGTTTTTGTGTTTTTCTTTTGTTATGGTTTTAATGGTTAATGGTCATACATAGGACTTTTAGATTAGCCTCATGTGTTAAGTCATGTTTTATTTTACTATTCTTCTCATTCTTATGAAATATTTGTTAAATATTTAGTTGAGGTTGGGGACATGAAATTTCTCCTTCTTTATTATGTGTAAATTGTGGAATTATCATGTTATTTTGTTTCCATTGGATGGATAGTACTGATTAACCTAAATACTATAATGAATTACACTAAAGGAAATTAAAGTGAAGAGGGAGTTTTTCATGTGATTTATGAAGTTCCATAATATTTATTATATATTTATGGATTTATTGGTGTTGTTGCTAAGTGATTTATTCTTGATGTTGTGAAAGAAATTTCTTACTACTAATAATATGTTATAATCACCTTTCATTATTTTATAGTCACTTAAGGTAGGTAATGAATTGGTTGTATGGAAATCTGTAATTAAAGTGTTATATTTAAACTATAAATTCTACTTTAATATTAAAGAGTGTTTAAGGGGTAGTTTTTAGTGTGAATTTCTTATATGTTTTCCCTTTCATGCTACTATGTATGGGGTATTTATCACTATTATTATAAGGGTGATGGTTGATTGATGTGGTTGGGAGCATGTGGTGTGGTAATTAATACAGTAGTGATGGATGGATTATTGTGTGGTTATGATAGCAATGATATGGCTATTTAGGCAGAAAATAAGTGGTTTTATGGATTTTAGAATGTGTTTAGTTGTATTTTATGTCATGAAAATTTAGTTGTTATTGGGTGGTGTTTAGTTTCCTTTTGGCATGGAATATGGTTGAAATAAATGAAAATAGTAATGGTTGATGGGTTGGAAATGATAAATGATGGTTTGTTAAATGATTAGTGATAATGATTGGAATAATTATGTTTAATAAATGGTTAAAGATAGAATAAATGTTATTAATGATTAATGAATGGATTATAGTGGGTAGTGATTTAATGATTGGTTTTACATTAAAATGGTTAACAATTGAAATGAATATGGTAATAAAAATCCAAGAAATTATAATGTTAAATGAAATGAGAAGTTGGTAATGTTGATATGGATGCTTATGTGATTTGTTGGGGATTATTTGTGGCATTATAATGGAAGTGGTTATTAGAGGGTGGTAGTAACAAGGCAATAGTTGACTAGGGTGTTTGCAGTGTTAGTTTGGTTTAAAACCTTAGGAAAGATTTATGTGTGACTATATACTTATTATATTTCCTTATTATTTCTTATGCACCACCACTTGAGTCGAGTAACCTGATTGAAATCCATATGGGTACTTTGGTTCTGAGTGTTTTTTTCAATATCTAGGTTATAGAGGGAACACATATAAAACCACTCCCTCTTCCCTTCTCCCCCTTCACACTTAGTATGAGTTGTAATGGCTCACAGTGGGTGTATATATATGACCTATAACGATTTTAGGTTTTGGTGTATATATATTCTTGTAGACATGATTATGTGTATTTGGTGTGGATACATAGTGGGGGTTGTGCATTGTAGGAGGAGAGTATGATGTTTATGTCCTTCATGTTCACGATATCATACTGTGATGAGGATGTGATGTGTGGTTGTGATGTGGATATGGTTTTTTATGTGTTTGTGACATGTATATGTGTGGATATATGGTTATGAGATTATATAGAAGGGTTTTAATCATAATAAATATTCCATTAGAGTTTGAGAATGACCATATTAGTGGGGAAGTGGATGTGGGGTAATTTATTAATATATATTCTTTTGATATTACACTTAAGATGGAGTTTGGAATTAGACGCTCATGAGGATTTAATGGGATGATAGGTCAATAATATTTGTTAAAATTTTCATATGGAATAACATGGGAGACCATCTATGACACAAGTTATTATCCCCCCTGTGATTTAAAGTAAGTAACTTGAGCTTACCAAAAATATTAGGCATGATGATATTGAATGTAGGGAAGAGACCTAGGAGTGGTAGATGTATCATTCTTGATTATTCTTGTGTTTGGACTGTGGTGATTTGAGGAAACTATAATGAATCTAAAGTAATTATATTTAATGAATTTCATATTGTAGATATTATGAGAATCCTTTCTTTACTTATAGAGTTGGCTATTGGTTTTTATCCATATGTATTTTAGGTTGGTGATGTATAAAAGGATGGACTAGTTGACCATAGAAGGGTTGACTCAATAGAGGAGGATCAGCCATAGAGGATGATGTCGTGTGAGTTTTACCATCTATGACACAAGTGATTATCCCCGCGAACCCCTTTGTGTTTGGAAACTGTGTTGATTTTAATGGGGGTTTATCCTAGTTCTGTTGATTTCCAAATCTTTATTGGAAATGGTTAGGCTCTATTAATATCTATTTTTATAAGGAAGTGGTTCTCTTCTACTGTATTTAGAAGTCTTTTTTTGTGTACTTGAACCATAAATACTAATATTTGAGATTTAAATAGGATGGAGATGAATAAAGATTGGATGGATGTTAATCGTTTGACAATAGAGTATGCAAACAGAGTGAAAGAGTTCATCAAGTTTGCAAAGGATCATGCAAAGGATCCTTCTCAAATCCTTTGTCCATGTTTACGTTGTTGTTATTCTAGACTACTTACTCCAGAGGAGTTGGAAGAACATTTGATATGTCACGAAATAGATCAGAGTTATAAATGTTAGAATAAACACGGAGAAAAAGCGAATGTAGCTATTGGATGGGATAAAAATAAGTTTTATGGATCATCAGATATGAATACAAATATGGATAATGAAGAATACCATATGTAGGATGTGATTACAGATGTCAATTGTGATGAATATCGTATTGAGGAAATGACAAGGACAATTGAAGATGAACTTCGTGATTGCCCAAAATTGTTTGAGATGTTAAAGAGTTGTTCAAAGACGTTATTGTATGTTGGTTGCACTAAATATACAGCATTTTCAGCTATACTAAAGTTGTATAAATTGAAAGAAGTAAACTAATGGAGTGATGTCAGTTTTACAGAACTACTTGCTCTCTTTAATGACATGCTCCCGGAAGATAATGAGCTCCCAAGTCGGACATATGAAGCTAAACGAATGCTACGCTCGATGGGTATGATTTTTGAAAGAATACATGTCTGCCTGAAAGACTGTATATTGTTTCACAAGGAGAAAAAATCACTTACAGAATGCCCAAAGTGTGGTGCTTCTCGATACAATAAATATTAATCCAATCGTACGAAAGTTGTATGGTACTTTCCAATTATTCCAAGGTTTAGGCATCTATATGAAAATGAAGAAACTGTAAGATAATTGTCATGGCATGTAGATAAAATAAATAAAGATGGGAAATTACATCATCCAGCTGACTCTCCTCAATGGAAGAAAATTGATCATTAGTATCCTGAATTTAGAAAAGAGCTGAGAAACCTTCGTCTTGCGTTATCTACAAATGGAGTGAACCCTTTTGGTTTTCAAACCAGCACTCACAGTACATGGGCTGTTATGTTGGTAAATTATAACTTGCCACCCTGGTTATGCATGAAGTGGAAATTAATCATGTTATCTATGCTTATATTAGGACCAAAACAACCAAGTAATGATATTGATGTTTATCTGGATCCTTTGATCGAGGATTTGAAGTTATTGTGGGATTTAGATGTTATGTTGTATGATGCTTATAAAAGTGAATAATTCACGTTGAGAGCGATGTTGTATGGGAAAATAAATGATTTCCCTACTTATGGAAATTTTACAGGCTATAGCATTAAAGTAACTCAAGGTTTTCCCATGTGCAAAGAAGATACAAAATCAATTAGGTTGAAACATTCATCGAAATCAGTGTTTCTAGGACATCGTAGATTTCTACCTCGTCGGCATAAATACCGATCTTGGACAACATCATTTAATGGAAGTTCAAAACAACGCGCAACACCATCTCCACTAACAGGCGATCAGCTGTTTGAGAAAGTAAAAGATATGAACACTGTTTTTGGTAAACCATTTTCGAAAAACCTTATAAAAATCGGTGGGAAAAAGAGATCAGTTTTTTTTTGAATTACCATACTAGAATTGTTTGTATGTCGGGCATTTTCTTGATGTGATGCATGTGGAAAAAAATGTATGTGATAGTATTATCGGAACATTACAAAATGCCCCTAGAAAAACAAATGATGGAATTAAGGCAAGGTTGGACATGGTTGACATGAGAATACGAGAAGAGTTGGCTCCCATGAAGGGTGAAAATCGAATGTTTCTTCCTCTAGCTGCTTACACTCTTTCTAGGGAGGAGAGATATCAGTTTTGTAACTTCTTCAATGATGTAAAGGTTTCAGATGGGTATTCATCAAATATCAAGAACATTGTGTCAATGAATGATTTGAAGTTAAAAGGTTTGAAATCACATGACTGCCATGTTTTGATGCAAGATCTAATTCCTATAGCTTTACGTTGCATTTTGCCCAAGAATGTTCATCATACGTTAACCAAACTTTGTTTCTTTTTCAAAGCTATATGTAGCAAAGTTTTAGACCCAGCAAAATTGTCAGCTATGGAAAAAGAAATTGTCATAATATTATGTTAATTAGAAATGTTCTTCCCGCCAACATTCTTTTATATGATGGTTCATTTGATGATTCACTTGGTGAGAGAGATTCAACTTTGTGGTCCTATGCACTATAGATGGATGTAACCCGTTGAACGGTATATGAAGATTTTGAAAGGGTATGTCAAAAATCTAAGTCGGTCAGAGGGTTGTATAGTGAAGTGATATATTGTTGAGGAAGCCATTTAATTTTGTACCAAATCCCTTCAGCCTTTGAAAAAAAGAAAGAGAGTTCAATAAACAGGTTATATTTTGTTTCTAATATAGATCTTGTAATCTCATGTTATTATCTTATCATTACTGAATTTATGTAATCTAAATTAATTGTTCAACCACTTTTGCAGATAATGACTTCTACACGTTCTGGTGCTCCTAACCTTGAGGTTGAACAAGTCTCTCAAGCTGCTACTGCTGCTACTGCTGCTCCTCCTCCTCCTCCTCCTACGGCTGCTCATAGTGCAGAGCAACAATAAGTTTTTGAACCTGTAGCTACTCCTAGTGTTGAGGAGAAACAACCATAAGCACATTTCATTGCTACCATTTCAGATGAACATATAGATGATGTTGATATCGATGAAATGGTCGGGGATGAAGGACCGACGTCGCAGAAAACACAGGTGCGTCATAGTTTGACGGTGTTAGCCAAAGTTATTAAGGTGAAAAGCAAAGACATCAAATTTGATGTCAGATGGAATGCACGAGGCCAACATGTGAATCCTAATAAGGCTATGTTTAGTAGTTACATTGGAGTTGTCACTCGGCAACGTGTGCCGATTGACATAGATTCATGGCACCATGTTGTGTCCGGGCTAAAGGCTGTGATCTGGAAAGAAATTACAGTAACATTATGATATTATTTCTTTAATTTACTATCAAATAAAATAATAAAACAGAGTCTTACTCTTCTCAATCTCTTGCAGAGTACATTTATAGTAGATGATTCACACAAGAATTATGTACTAAGTCTTGCAGGAAGGATTCCTCGAGGTTTCCGCACTATTTTAACAAAATGTCACCTGAAAGATTCCAAAGGTAAAATAAACTTGCACCCACTCATTGTCTATGCACACCTAATATCCCAAGAAGCATGGGATGCATTTATTGGCCGCCGTGGGGATGAAAAGTTTCAGGTACATTGTGGGTGATAATATGTTGTTTGAGGATACGTGTATTAATCACTTTGATTGTCAATATTTCATTTATGAAACAACAATGTTGTACTGAAAATAAGGAACGTCCATCAAAACCAACATACCCCTATCATAAAGCAAGGATGGGGTACACTTCACTAGAAAAGAAAATGGTACGTATTTTAAATTTACAGTAATATTGTTAGGTTCCAATAAACAACGTCATAATTACCTTTCTATATTTATATGTAGATTGATGAGTCTAAAACAAAAGACACTTTCATTCCACGTCATGTGCTATGGAAGGAGGCACGTGTGAATAAGGAAGGGAAGCTAGTAGATGATAACATACAAAAAGTGTGGGAAATATGTGTAATTATGACACGATGATAAAAATATTTGTTTTAAATTGCTATTACATAAAAATAATTAGTTATTTTCCTATATCCAACAGTCATAGGAATCAGATACTCCTGTAGTGGATGGAGACCTATTATCAACGGCTTTGAAGCAGCCAGAACAATACGGTCGTGTCAGGGGTACGGGGTTTGGGGTGACAACCTGAGTATATTTTGAGAAAAAAAAGAAACGGATGATAGAGATGAAAAATTGAAACAAATGAGCGAAAGACTAGCAACTCTTGAAGAATGATTTCAATGGCAGGGAGAGTTGCTAGCAACTTTTATGGGTGGGAAGCAAGGAGAAGACACAACTTAGTAACAACCAGTGCATAAGATCCCACCCCACCCCCCACCAGCTTTGAGGTGATCCATTCCCCTCAAAGAACTGTCTTAGCCATGGTAATCAATATTCTAATAATTGTTCCCATGAAATGTGAATCAGACAAACACTGATACTTTTCCTATACTGATCTTCTACAGGGTGATAATGACTATGATTTATATCTGTCAACACCCACCTATCACCTTGTAGCGAGGGCTACAGTGTTCAACATCCTTGATGACAGACTGTATAATAGACCACTTCTGAAAGATCATCTGAAGGTGACAATTACTGTAGATCATGAGCCAAATGTCGAGCTACCTATTCCACTTGATAACAATGATATTCATATGGTCGAAAAGGCTATTGGGACATTCATTGCATGGTCATAACAACTTGTAAGAGTACATGCAGACAAAGAGGTATTTATTTCCTTTTTTTAAGATAAACCTTTAACAATTAATGAAAAAAGGGTCTGAACCAATAAATGTTATCATAGACGGAGAAAGGGAAAGGGGTGACAAAAGTTGGCTCAAAACCATCTAATGGATCGACCAATCGATCCCAAAGATCTAATAAAAGCACAATAACACCACATGTTCTCTATCCACATTTACTAGCATTGAAGACTCATGTGGATACGAAGCTAAGAGGTTGTAGTAGTCATATAGTGGTTTTCGAAAAGAATATATACAGAGAGGAAAGTCAAGATTTCGTTGCTGCTGAAAATATAAATGAGATCCTTGAAAATGGTTGGCTAGGCGTCAAAATTGTAAATATATATATGAGGTATGTTTTCAAGAATTTATTTTCTAAAATCTGATCTAATATGAAAATTATGACTAAATGCATTTTATATTGTTGACAGACGTATATATGAAAAACAGTTGAAGGAATTTTCCCATGATCCAAAATTTGGACTCGTTAGTCCTCATACCACATCAACACATCTAGAGAAATTAGAGCCATCAAAAAAGGATGAAATAGTGAACGACTTGCTGAAAACATTTGAAAGAAAGATTACAGATGACAAACTCTTCCTAATACCAACCATGCAGGGGTAAAACTCTACGATTAAAGCATATCAATTATATTTTCACTTCTTTTATTACTTATTACTTTTTGTGTTTTTAGGAAACATTGGTTGTTAATTGTAGTGAACTTAGATACTCCAAAGATTTATTTTCTGGATTCAAAGCAAGGATATTCATCAAACTGACCACACATAATGGAGTTTGTGAATATATAAGACACTACATCCTACGTTTTAGGTCTAAACATCAAGTAATATAATTTATATTATCTTTTAATGAGGATTCTGTTATTATAGGTTGGTGTATCATTATCATCTAAAAAAAGGAATGAGGACAGGGGCTAAGCATAATGTGGCGAGCAACTACTACTTCTGGACAAATATCAGGGTATATATAATAAAATTTCACTATCCAAACACATATCAACATAAGTTACTTATTCTCATAATGATCAAAATTTTTACAGTGTACAAAACAAACAAACGATAATTATTGTGGTTATTATGTAAGTATATTTATTAAAGAGATTGTTTTTCATCAACAAACTAACTTCCCTAAAGAGGTATTTTCAAAAACAACTACTATTTCATTTAATTTATTTATTAATTCATTATTTTTATATTTTGCAGTACTAATCTGACTACCAAAAAGAATCATACTCACAAGACAATATAGATTTGTTCATAAACGAGTGGTCCACATACCTGATGGTATATTGTACACAAATAGCATGAATATCTGACTTGTGGACATGTACAATTGGCGGTCATTTTTGAGAGGGGTTAAGGGGATCAAAAGATGAAACATTTTTATATGTAAATGTTCGTAGGAAAATTGTAATTGTTATTAAATAAAGAATACTTTCTTCAATGAGTCATTTTCCCATTTTAACTGATGAAATTCACTAACAACATGAAAGAATTATGAATCACTCAAAGTGTCTCTCTTTTGTTTAAAATGGACAAAATTTTAAGTGAAAACAACAATTGACCTACGGAAATTTGACCAAACTCATTTGAATTGTGTTGATCTTTTAGAATAAAGATCCATGGGTGCATTGGTGATGTGTACGAGTCAACCCTGCCTCAATCCAAGGCACAGTGTGGCCGGTATCACTCAAAGGGTATCTCTTTTGTTTAAAATGGACATAATTTTAAGTGAAAACAACAACTGCCGTACAGAAATCCGACCAAACGCATTCGGATTGTGTTGATCCTTTAGTAGAACTATCCATGGGTGCATTGGTGAAGTGTATGAGTCAACCCCGCCTCAATCCGAGGCACGGTGTGACCGATATCACTCAAAGGGTCTCTCTTTTGTTTAAAATTGACAAAATTTTAAGTGAAAACAACAACTGACCTACAGAAATCCGACCAAACGCATTCAGATTATGTTGATCCTTTATAAGAACGATCCATGGGTGTGTTGGTGATGTGTACGAGTCAAACCCACCTTAATCTGAAGCACGATGTGGCCGGTATCACTCAAAGGGTCTCTCTTTTGTTTAAAATGGACAAAATTTTAAGTGAAAACAACAACTGACATACGCAAATCCAACTAAACACATTTGGATTGTGTTGATTCTTTAGGAGAACAATCCATGAGTCATTTTTGACATGTAAGATTCAACCCCACCTCAATCCAAGTCACAGTGTGGCCGGTATCACTCAAAGTGTCTCTCTTTTGTTTAAAATGGACACAATTTTAAGTGAAAACAACAACTGAACTACGGAAATCCAACCAAACACATTCATATTGTGTTTATACTTTAGGATAATGATCCATGGGTGAGTTAGTGACGTGTACAAGTCAACCCTTCCTCAATATAAGGCACGGTGTGGCCAGTATCACTCAAAGGGTCTCTCTTTTGTTTAAAATGGACAGAATTTTAAGTGAAAACAACAACCGACCTATAGAAATTTGACCAAACACATTAGGATTGTGTTGATACTTTAATATAATGATTCATAGGTTCGTTTTTGATGTATAAGAGTCAACCCCACCTTAATTTGAGGCATGGTGTGGCCGGTATCACTCAAAGGGTCTCTCTTTTGTTTAAAATGGACAAAATTTTAAGTGAAAACAACAACTGACGTACGCAAATCTGACCAAACGCATTCGTATTGTGTTGATTCTTTAGGAGAACGATCCATGAGTCATTTTTGATGTGTAAGAGTCAACCCCTCCTCAATCTGAGGCACGGTGTGGCCGGTATCACTCAAAGTGTCTCTCTTTCGTTTAAAATAGACAGAATTTTAAGTAAAAACAACAACTAACCTATGGAAATCCACCCAAATACATTCATATTGTGTTGATCCTTTAGGAGAATGATACATGGGTAATTTGTAACATGTAAGATTCAACCCCATCTCAATCTGAGGCACGGTGTGGTCAGTATCACTCAAAGTGTCTCTCTTTTGTTTAAAATGGACAGAATTTTAAGTGAAAACAACAACTGACGTATGAGAATCTGACCAAACACATTTGGATTGTGTTGATCCTTTAGGATAATGATCCATGGGTGCGTTGGTGACATGTACAATTCAACCCCGCCTCAATCCGAGGCACGATGTGGCCGGTATCACTCAAAGGGTCTCTCTTTTGTTTAAAATGGAGAGAATTTTAAGTGAAAACAACAACTGACCTACGAAAATCTGACCAAACACATTTGGATTGTGTTGATCCTTTAGTAGAACGATACATGGGTCATTTTTGATGTGTATGAGTCAACCTCACCTTAATCTAAGGCATGGTGTGACCGGTATCACTCAAAGTGTGTCTCTTTTGTTTAAAATGGACAAAATTTTTAGTGAAAACGACAACTGACCTACGGAAATCTGACCAAACGTATTGGAATTGTGTTGATCCTTTAGGATAAATATCCATGGTTCATTTGTGACGTGTAAGAGTCAATCTCGCCTCAATCTGAGGCACGGTGTGGCCGTTATCACTCAAAGTGTCTCTCTTTTGTTTAAAATGGACATAATTTTAAGTGAAAACAACAACTGACCTATGGAAATCTGACCAAACGCATTCAGATTGTGTTGATCCTTTAGGAGAACGATCCATGGATGGCCCCCAACCCCCTGGATGTCCCCCCCCCCACCCCTTGGATGCCCCCACCCCCCTAGACACCACCCCACCACCTGGACACCTCCCCCACCCCCTGGACACCCCCACCCCCTGGACACCACCCCACCCCCTGGACACCCCCACCCCTCTGGACACCCCCACCCTCTGGAAATCCCCCCAACCCCCTGGACACCCCCACCCCCCTGGACACCACCCCACCCCCTGGACACCCCCACCCCTTGGACACGCCCATGGATAACCCCCCACCCCAGACAACCCCCCCCCCCCCGACCCCCCCGGACACCCCCACCCCCCTGGACACCCACCAACCCCCTGGACGACACCCCCACCCCTCCTAGACACCACCCCACCACCTGAACACCCCCACCCCTTGGACACCCCCCACCCATGGACGGCCACCCCCACCCTCCAGGACACCACCCCACCCCCTTAGACAGCCCCACCAACCCCCTGGACCGCCCCCACCCCCCGGACACCCCCACCCCCTAGAAATCCCCCCCGACACCCTGGACACCATCCCACCCCCCTAAACACCCCCATGGATAGCCCCCCCTGGACAACCCCCCCCCTGGACAGCCCCCCCCACCCTGGACAGCCCCCCCCCCCACCCTGGACAGCCCCACCCCCACCCTGGACAGCCCCACCCCCTACCCCCCCCACCCCCACCCCCCACCCCACCCCCACCCCCACCACCCCCCTGGACCCCCCCC
The DNA here is from genome assembly GCA_963277665.1 of Viscum album. Classification (NCBI taxonomy): domain Eukaryota; kingdom Viridiplantae; phylum Streptophyta; class Magnoliopsida; order Santalales; family Viscaceae; genus Viscum; species Viscum album. The sequence continues at coordinate 598,722,488 of OY728155.1, read as the reverse complement.
CCCCCCACCTGGACCCCCCCTCCTAGACACCACCCCACCACCTAGACACCCCCACCCCCCTAGACACCCCCACCCTCATGGACAACCCCCACCACCCCCTGGACACCCCCCCACCCCCCCTGGACAGCCCCTCAACCTCCTGGACCACCCCCACCCCCCCTGAACACCCCTATCCCCCCGGACACCCCCATCCCCCAGACACCCCCTACCCCCCCTTTGGACAGCCACCCCAAACCCCTAAACAGCCTCCAACCCCCCTGAATTCTGAATTGAATTCTTTATGTATTTAATTAACTTATGAATTATGTGTTAATGGTGTATGATTATATTGTTGTATGAGTATACTTGGTGTAATTACCTTATGAATTATGTGTTAATTTTGTATGGGTATACTTGTTGAGATGCTGAATTTTTTGCAGGTATTGTTTGGGTGTGCTGCTGTAGAAATTTTTTTGCAGCAGACAAGGCATTTATAAGCGCTTTTTTAGTGTTGATAAAGGATCTTTTTATCAGCGCTAAAAGAGCGCTGATAAAAAACACATTTATCAGTGCCTTTTTAGCACTGATAAAGTCTCACTTTATCAGCGCTTTTTTAGCACTGATAAAGGGGACCCCCCCTTTATCAACGCTGAGCTTTACAACGTTTTTTTAGCACTGATAAAGCCTGTTTTGAGCACTGATAAAGCCCGTTTTTGTAGTAGTGAACTCACACCAAGCACCGCCACACAATTAATTATAAACAAATTATAACAAATTTAAACAATTAACAATTAAATTTCCAACTTAGATCATTTATGAATAATTGCCTAATTACTCATCAGGTAGCCTCGTCGTGCCGGAATCACAACCAACAACCTACGACAGGCCCGCAACGGACCCCCGACATCACCCCAGGTGAAAACCCTAATAAATGACGTTAGTTCCATAATTTATTTAATTCAATTTTAAAGAAAACATCCAATAAAACCACGATTGGACGTAACTTCAACAAATGGGCAAGCAATGACATGCAAACATTATCTTGGGACATCCCTTATGCAAGCCACATAGAAGCACCAACAAATCGGGATGATTCAACCATACTCTGATGAATTCGTCAATGAACCCTACCCTGAAGGCAAACGAAATTACAAGAGACCAAGGGGAATGAACAAGGAATGAAGAGGAGGAAACTCACCAGGAATCATCAAAGAACTCACCCAAAATCACCCTAGAGGGAGGGGTCAAAGGAGGGTGGGGGGAGCTCGACCGACTAGGGCATGTGCACGAGGGAGAGGAATAAATGGGGTTGTCCCCTTAAAAACTTGAAGGGGGGAAATATTAATCCACCACTTTTAATGAGTTGCTTGGTTTGGTCGCACAATTTTTCAAACCGTGTGTCAACCATGCGCCCTCCACTAATTAAGAATACCACCTCGAAGAACACACCCAAAATCACCCTAGAGGGAGGGGGATCAAAGGAGGGGTGAGGGGCTCGATCGGCTGGGGCATGTGCACAGGGGAGAGGAAAAAATGGGTATGCCCCCACTTTTAATAAGTTGCATGGTTTGGTCGCACAATTTGTCAAACTATGTGTCAACCATGCGCCCTCCACTGCTTAAGAAAACCACCTCACACGGTTTACTAAACCATACACCAACCGTTCAAAACAACATTGTCTCGGTCTGTAACTTTTCACATGAATTGTCTACAATTGTGCGCTGAGCCACAAGTCCAAATCAAGTTACACGGTTCACCCCGAAATCTGGACGATTTCTTCAAAATCGTGTTTTGTAAGTGTCAAACAACCATGCTATTTAGTAAGAGAATTGAAATCCACCTCACCCTTGGGATGTTGCATAATTTCTCCTGAACCGTGCACACCAAACCATGCACCCTTGATAGAATTATCCAGTAACTCATAAAATTTGACCTGAAGTCCCTGAGACTCGCCTGAGCACTTGAGGCACCTCTCGAGCCTCAAACCTTACCCAAAAACATCAACTTGGGATGCTCGAACTTTTGGATTCTTGATCCAAATATCGGTTCTCAAAACGAACCGTCCACCAACTCAAAAATTAAAAAACCCTCGAAATTTCATAACTCCAAAATGGTACGGAGTTTTACAACCCACCATGCCCCCCATCACTTCTTTTTACAATGAAAACACACCACCAAACTTTCTCGTGAGTCTTCATATGCCCAAAACGTCTTTTTAGACTCATGAATGACTTTTAAACAACCCCCTCTACATGTTACTAAAAATTCAAATTCACCCTCACACAAATCCAATAAGAGTTCAACCAACATCCCATTTTACCGACACACAAAGGCACAAGGGGTTGCAAACATTGATCCCCCACCCCTAATTCTTAGTGTTACATTTAACCTTTTCCAAGGCACCACAATGTATGTCTCAGTACTTTATATTCGACGACATGTTATACACTCTTCCCCACGTCGAGTCTAGTTTTTATACAATTTTTAAAATTTTGTTCCGGAATAAGCATTCCTTAATGATATCTAATGTGAAATAATATATGTTTGCATATTTTTTACATAGACAGTTGATATGCTTGTTATTAAACACTTTAGTGAAAGTGACAAGTTGCACAATCTCTTTGAAATATTTTATAGACATTCTATTTGACATATAAATCCAACTTTTATCCATGTCAAAATTTGTATAATAAGCATTGATCAATATATTGGAATGAGATACACAAAATTAATGTTATAATCAAATAATGAAGATGTAAGAAATGTTTGAGATGCAATTTAATTAATTACAACAACAATTATTATCATACTTGCAACTTTAATTTAATATAATAATATAATTATCGTTATAGTTTGGTCATAATAATACTTTCATTAAATAAAATTATTTGCAAAGTTAAACATCAATAGTTGTTTTAATAAACAATATTACAATTGATCAAATCAAAATTAACAACACATAAAATTTATATAAACCAACATCAAATTTCAATGCACTATCAATCAATGGTTTCAAAGACAAAACATTAAATACTTAAAAAAAACATTCGTCGATTTATTTGCATAGGAGGATGAAGAGTGGCATAACTCAATAGGATTGGGTGTTGCGCTCATCAGATGTATTAAGATCGGATAAAAAAACAAAACAAAACCTTGAAAATTTCCAAACCATTAATCTGTGGTTTGATTTGGTTCAGACTGTGGATTAACCAATTTTTTTATGCTAACATTCTATATATGGATCCATAATATTTCATAACGATTAACTGCTAATTTGAACGAAATTTATACATAATCACAACACGATAATATGATATCAACTCTGACCCAATGTCAAAATAAAACTTTTATCCATAATGAAATTTATCATGCAACTGGATCCCATAATTTTAATGGAAACAAAAATACTTAATTATAAACAAGGAATGTTTCAACATTCCATGACTCAAATATTCGTAGTGACTCAATAGGCGGCCGTAGGGTCCCTCACTCAAATTTTAAGGTTGTGTGCTCGGATTCCCATCACCGAACGGACCCGGGGGCGACTCTGCTGCGATTTGAATTTGGTCGCCGGTGTTCTTCACTTCACTACAGAAGTCTTTCCATGCGTTCCGCCGGAACAGCGCTCCATAGATCTCCGTGAGTGTAATGCTTGTCTACTCTGGCGCATTTGGTGACATTACTTTTCGCTGGACAATGATATCCCTTTTTTAAATTTTGGTTTTTCACTGTGTAGCTGGAGAGGCGTTTCTCTGTGGCCTCTTTCCAGTTTCTTTTATAAGTTAAAGTCACACGAATCTGTAAGTCGTTCCCTTTTTTTCTCTGTTTTTGATCCAAATTTGCTGATCTGTAAAAGAATGAAATACTCGAGGCCGCTGTCAAATCTCAAGAGTGATCTGTTTTTGTTTTTTAATTAACACTACTTCGACCTCTTCAATAAAGTAATGGGGTTTTCCCGAGCTTTTTGGCAGACGGGGCTCACAATCAGCTCTGGTCGGATTTCAGTCACTATGCACTCCAGAAATCACCATTTCTACTTACTTGAGATCCCAGGAATAAACGCCAGCTTCACCCACCGAGTGGAAGCCCTATTTCCATCCTCTCTGCTTCTGGTAGTTAATAATCTGTCACTTTCAAGCTTGGTGGGAAAAATCAATGAATAAAAAGTGATTATCATCAGATGAAACGTCAAAACATAAACAGATGCATAATTATACGGGTTATGTAATGCAGATTTAACATCTTATACTCAAGGTGGATAAAATTTTGACTGTTTCCTTAGGATAAATGAAAACTATTGGATTATGATGGATTTTTTATCTAACCACCGGTATAATGTCTGAGATGGAGCAGTGGTGTGACATTGTTGGGGTCTCACTAGGCATGTTGCTGCTTGCATCTGTTGATGGAAGATTCAGAATTTAGTATGGGAAACCCGAGTCTCCAAATCTCAAGCTCTAATATCATGTTAGGTTTTGGGAAATTGATGAATGGTACATGGGCAGAGTATAAATTGATGCATACAATGATAGGACACTACTTTCCTCTGTGAAACTTTGACGTCCCATGCAGTAGTCACTGTAGTTAAAGGTGCTTGCCCTAGTGCTCCAGGTTCGCAACCAAGGCGCCACTGGGCTTGGTGGGCATCGGGTTCATTGAGGCTCATTTGACACCTTTTGCACTTCTTAGGCAACATAAAGTGGCACCTTTGGGTGTCTCGTTGAATATGTTTCTCAACATAAAAAATAAAATCCAATCACTTCTTTTAGTTTAGAAAAATCATAAAACTCAGCCCATGTAGTTAAAAATATAATATATCTTTTTAGTTCTATAAAATTACAATGCCATTCTTAATTAGTTGGTTAGTATTAGGTTATAAGTATAAAGGATAAATTAATTGTTTAGGGTTTTATCAAACAAATGAGAGGAACCATTTGGTGAGAAAGATGATGAAGATGATCTTGTATTTGATAACGAGTGGAGAATTAAATTGGAAAATTGTACAAGAGTAATGGATATAAGAGAAGCAAACAAGAAAACTACAAGTCAAACAAAAAAGGTCAGCACATCAAAGTCAAGTGTCATGAAAACAAAGAGAAAAATACAACTTTACTTGATGTAAAAGATAGATAGGCCGATTCATATCAAACAAAAGAATATGTTGAAGGATATGAATCTAATGAAGGAAAAGATGAGAGTGGTGATAATTATAAATTTGAATTTGATAATTCAAAATTAGACCACTAAAATGATGGGTTTTAGGGTTTCTTTTTCCCTTTTATAATTTTTTTGGGCATGAGTGTTCATCTTATTTTGATTTTTTTACCAATGACTTAACTTTCATGGTTGAATTTTATTATTAAACTTTTTTTCTTTTAACTTGAATATTTATAAATCTAACCACACACTTTTTTTATGTTCACAAATATTTTATCTCATTATGGTTATTTACTTCCCCCAGACGTGTACCTTTGTAGCGCCTCTCACCTATCGTCTTTCACATTTGACACCTTGGCAATAACTATCTAACACTGTATATGGATAGCGTTTTGATGTGTTTCAAATGTGAAATGTTTAGTTTCAATGACTCTACATGGTTTTTTTTGCTTTGATGAAGTCCCTTAGGCCCTATTTGATATTTTGAAAGGGGTTTTAAAGGAAGTGAAATTGAAAATGTAAGTGGATGTTGTTGCGGAATCGCCGGGAGATACAACGACAGAAACGAGAAAAAAACGAAAGAAAGAAAGTAAAGGACATAGCGATTTACGTGGTTCGGGAATAATCCCTACGTCCACGGGAGAGGCAGAATATTTCACTATTCGGGAGCACAAATTACAGAGAGTTTTTCAGTAGTAAACCCTAGCCCGAAATGGGCTACATATGAAGAAGACGGTCCACTGTTCCGAAATAGTAAGTTCGCGTTGCAACAGTGATCAACGACCAACTTTGTCAAAAGGGCTACAGTGTTTGCCTGTCGGTGTTGGTCGGTCAGCTCCGCTACAGTGGTCAGCATTGCTATAGTGCCGAAAAAAATGGGCTGAGGCCTTCGGCCCCCGGACCCCCGGAGCAGGGGCGCGTTGCCCCCTGCAACCCCCAACGAGCTCACCGTGGAGCTCAACCCGCGACAGTTGCGGGCCACAAGCATTCGGCTCAATCGGATCGGGCAACACCAATCCAACAGATGTGGAGTAACAAAAGAAGTCAAAGTATGCTTTAAATTGAAGTAAGAACTTCAATTTCATGAGATCCATCGTATTGCTTCCCTCCCCATAATAAAAATGACATATGGGCATTTTGGTGGATGTCTAATTCGATGAAAAACAAACATTTGGATTCCACTTCCGCTAATACTTCCACATCACAGGCTCTATGATACCAAACGATGCCTTAGTTTTTATTCTTATTCTACCATGCTATTTGCTTGATTGGGGAACTTGTAAATTGTTTATTGCCTTTTGAGTTAATTTGAGAAACCTTTTCACTCTATTCATCCCTAGAAGAAATTTGATGTTGTTGACACCAAATGCTTTAAATAAGAAAGGATTAGAATCTTACAAATGAAAGGATTTTCAAAGGGACCCGTTCATCGAGAAAAACCAGTGTACTATTGTGTTGGGAATATGAGAGATTAAAAGGTTCCTAGATTCTGCTCATGTCCATTGCATTCATGCTCCTTATAAAGCAACCATTCGGTCTCGTTGCATGCCTTTTAAATATAACTTCTAGGTTGCTATTTGTTGGGTTCATGAGATTTTGAAATGGAGTACAATTTTTTTTTTCTTTTATGTTAAAACAATGTTGTGATCGCTGATCCGAAACACACCTTGGGGGGGGGGGTGCATTAGGGTGTCAATTTTCTTTTGCGATTTCAAATGGATCTTGTTCCCTTGTTTGCGAGAACACGCTGAACCTGTGAAGCACACATCCACAACATCCAAACAAAGAGAGTAAAAACGGCGACACACTGGTTTTACTTAGTTTACCTCTAAGAGTTAGTTCAAGGAGCATACACCAATGATGTGTCGATGTGCCAGATGAATCACTACACATTATCGTGATTACAAAAGCTCACTGCCATAACCTAGGGTCAGTTCCTCCTTTATATCCATGCACCGCTTCAAGGAAGAGATTAAGAATCTTCAGTGCGCAAGTTTCTCACAAAGAGTATCAAAAGAATTTTCAGCACCAAATCAACAAGGGTGTTGTCTTTGTGCTTCAACCTTCTTGACAAACTCCGTATCGTTAATGGTGTTCTTCACTGTGGCCTTTCTCAGAAATCCAAGTGCAACAATACCCGCCTCTTCTCTCAAAAACCGTCTCTCCCAAATTTGTCCTCCTTCGAAAGCATGTAAGCCTCCAACTGGCTCTTAAATTCGTCCATTATAAACAAATTAAAGTCACCAATGAAAGCCATATCCCTTCCAAAATTCAGCCCAAAATTTCAAAATTTTCGTATCTCCATCCACTACGTTGTGGTCACGCCCCTCCACAATGTGGTTTTCCTCTAGTTTGTATCTCAACTTCCACCATGACATCCAGATTTAAAATGCTTGAAATTTTTGGCCGTTCAACTTTTGAAACTTCTCCATATCTTGAACCATTATGGTGCGGTGTCTCACTACTCCTTTCACCTATGTTTCAAAATTTGCTTCCTTTGAAAACAAACCCTCTGCAAATTTAAAACCCTTTGAAAAACAGTCTCACAAGATTTGCGAAGGAAACACATTCACTTTAACTTTTAAATCTCAATCAACACACATTTTAAAATGGGTTTAAAATCCACTGCAAAGGTCTTAGTGAAGGGAGTGGTAATACCATCCCAAGACCTGCCTCACTTAAGTCAGAACTACCCACCCACCGAAGACTGAGAAGCACGCTGAACCTCAGGGCAATAATACCGACGATGCCCCACAACATTACAACGAAATTGTTCAACTCACTAGACTCAAGACACCTTGATTTACTCAAACTCAGGGCTCAAAATTGCACCGAAACTCGAGAACATCGCCTCATTCTTTGCTTCCGCGAACCTCGGGACCCACAACTTTAAGCATTCGTCTGAACCCTTCTGACACCTTGAGAGGGACCTTCACTGGAACCCCCCATCATGGATAAACCTCTCTCCACAACCTTTGCTCGACCCCTCATCTCTGTCCAAGACTTCAATTTAAAAGCCACGATGGATCATTGAATCTCCGACCTCAAAGCGAACTCAAAATGCTGCACTCTCTCTTCTTCGTTGGCCAGGAATTGCAGAAATCGACTAACCAAATCCATAAAATGATTCCCAAAGCTAAACACGCTATCCTCCCTCTGACGGAGGGATCTCCTTAAGTTCCTTCATTCGGGCATCCAACTACACATGAGAAATAAAGTCCTTTTTGAATAATTCAAGAAACTCTTCCCATGATATCCCCTTCGGGATGCCACGCTTCATCCTCCACCATCTTCGAGCCGCTTTCCGAAACACGCCAACCGCCAAGGTAACTCAGAATCAATCCAGAGTCCTCACTAACTCAAAGATAACTTCAATCTCTTCTAACCATTCCCCTGCCTCATGGCTAGATGCTCAACCAAGGAACTTTAGTACTTCCTGTGGCTGAAACTTCAACTACGGTCCATCCTAGGACTCCTCTTTCTTCTTCTCATGCGCGAGACATATAATGTCAACATATACCACACAAAACACATCAACTTCAGAGAGGACAGTGACATTTCACATAAATATTTTACCCATATACTACCCTTCTCAACCATCTCTTCTGCACAACACTTCCACCTCACAACCCCATCATCACTTCTCACATCATAGATCCACCATCCAACCGCTATAAGAAAACTTCCGCCATAATACCCTATTCCCTCTCCATCAACCACATCCATCACACAGCAATCATATCAAAATTTCACCAGGAAACATCACATCAATACTTTTGAAACAACAAGAAATCACTTCACACAAATTTTAACAAAAGGACATAAAACTTTCAGGCATCAATTTCATTTTATTAGAAAACTCCACAGTAGCCAACTTTTAGTTTAACAACATACAGCTCTGGGAAAACAGGTTAAAAACATATCAACAATTCAAGGCAGCTGTCATCAATCAACACATCGTAAACAAGATCATTTTTTTTAAAATTTACATTCTAGAACAATCATTATACCTCGTACTTTTAATAACATTACTTAAATATGCTCTTATATTGTGAAATAAAAAACTGCATATGCTTGACTTGCTCAAACTAAACATTCTCTAAACATCTTATCATCAATGAAACATGCTTTCACGTAATATAAGGGGTGACTTTTACTTTCATATTTTAGGTGCAACATGCTCAACACAAAATATGCTTGAGGAGATACATATCAGTTATTCAAATTAAAAAGGACTTCTGTAACAACATGTAACATACATTCAGGCATGGTTTCACAATAATTCAAGCAAACATTCCTTCAACTTTAGACATGTTTTCCATAATAAGCAATTCCATATTCTATTCTTTTTAGGTCATATATTCCTTCTTAAGTTTAACTGTCTACCTTTAAGCATGCTCATTAATATTTCAACAAACGATACATGACATGATAATCTGATCAAAGAATTAAAAACCCCTAGAACATGATGTTAAAGCATTCCTTACATTTATTGGCACAAAATTTAATATTAAGAGCATGCTTATTTCAGAAGGCTCCTACAAATTTGTAATCATACACAACAAGGTTTCCTTAAACATGCTTTATTAACAATTTTAAACATCATGGAAGCATATTATCATGCTACACATTTTGACAATGATAATTAAAGTCAATTTGAGGGAAAACACATTGTAGCAAGCATGAGAACAACATATTCAAGCATCGGCAAGGATTTATTTAAACCGTATATTTCAGTGAAACACGATTTTACTTTACCTCAAGATGACACAATCATTTTAGCAAGAGCACTATAAATTGTCAACAACTGCAACATGCATAATCACAGAAACATAGATAAAATCCAGAATGCAAATGCCGATGAAGCGAATGATAGTGATGCGACCTTAAAAAAAATCTATCCCACAACGGTTACACTTTCCACTAAACATGTTCAATAGGTTGTCAAAGTCCTTGTGTCAAATCACAGGGGGCCCTAAACGTCCGTGTCCTAGCCGGTCTCTTTGGTCCACATCACATGTTAGGCTCAAATCAAATGTCTTCGTAGCCCTACCACACCTATGCAACCTCTTCCGTGCTTAACTTCAAACTCCATCCCAACTCTCAACCTGGCTCTGATACCACCCTGTCACGTCTCGCCCCCACTAAAACCCCTCTCGGGCCGACAGCGGAGGCGAGAGCGACTCCTGAAGCCTGGCTCCAATAGGCCACAGGTTGTCGACCAACATTGAGGGTATAAATCGCATTAATGGGGCATTATCCTTATAGACTTTGGAATAATGAAACGAAACCTCTAACCAACTCCAAAGAATTTCATTTAACAAATAACACCCACAACCCAAATGTTACCTATATGCAAATATATAACCGAAACCAAAGAATATGTAGGGTCAACCTCCTAAAACTCTGCATCATTTACTTAACTTCACTCGAGCTACCTGAATAACAACTCTAATCTCTCTCGGACTATCCTGCAAAACAACTTAACAGACCGTGGAGGGGTGAACACTTGTGAGTACTCTGTAGGATCATCCTTCTAAACAAATTAGTATCTGTTGGAGTCTGCATCCCACATCGGACTTGAGGTCCGGTGTGGTCTTTAATATTCATTATAAATTAACCCCAACTGCTCCTTTAGAGAGAACACCTTGGGGGGTTCGGGTTTCTCTCATTTTATTCTCCTACATGGTATCAGAGGAGGTTTTTTGAAACCCGATCCCTCCCTCCCTCCCTATTTTTTTTTTCTCCCTCCCTTTAGGGTTTTCCCCGTTTGGGGGGCGGCGGCTCCAATCCAAATAGTCGGCCGCCCCCCCCCTCCGCTGCTCCTGCCGGTCATCCCTCCCGAGCGGCATCCACCCTGCTCCGGCTCTATCCGGCGATGCTCCTCCCCGGTGCGCCTTCCCTTCCGGCGCCCGCTCCTCCCGCGCTCAAGCCCCCGTCGCGGCTCTAGTCCCCGGCGCCATTCCCGACTGGCCGCCTGCGGCTTCCCCCGGCGGCCCTCCTCCCGTCGGGATCCCGACGGTTCTCCCCCCTGCCCTACGACGTCGGCCTCCTGCACCATTCCTGCGTGACAGATTTGCAGTGCCGGCCCGACTCCCGGTTGCGCGCACCGGCCCCGTCAACCTGGGCGCGACCCTCCGTCGCGACTCCTCCCGAGCGCGACCCTTCGTCGCGGCCCGCTTCCTCAACTTCTCCCGCATTCCCCGGCGGTCTTTCCGGATCCCGCAACCGCCGGCTCGCTCCCGCATCTCCCGACGAGAAGAACTGCCGCCTCCCGCCTCTCCCGTCGCGCACGATCCAATTCTGCGCAACGATCCATTTCTGCCCGCTGCTCTCCGGTGTCCAGACCCGACGTCGATTCCGGCACGGCTCCCGTCCTCCATGCGCGCGCCTCCCGTCCATCCATGCGCGCTGCCTCCTCTGTTGCGTGCGACGCCTCTCTCCCGGCGGCCCTCTCTCCAGGCGGCCCTCTCTCCCGGCGCAACTCTTTTTTTTTCTGGCGTTTCTCCCGCCCGGGACTCTCCAGCGGCACGCACTTCATTCTTGCCGGCTCCTCCAGCCTCCCGGCCTCCAGCCCTGCCGGCCCCTCTCTGCACGACAGCCGGCCTCCAGTCCTGCCGGCCTCCATTCCTGCCAGCGCCTCCAGCAGCCGGCCTCCAGCAACCGGCCTCCACCCTTGCTGGCCCCTCCACACAGGCGGCCTCCTCCGGCTTCCAGCGCCGCCTCCGGGCCTCTTGCTCTCTCGCCGGCCTCCTCCTGCGCTTCTCTTCCGGCAGCCAGCAGACTCCAGTTTCTCCCAGCGGCTGCCTTCAAGTTTCGGCTCTCCGACACCTCCTGCGGCATCCCCGCCTCGCCGGCATCTCCCGACGACTCCCAGCAGCCGCATCTCTATACGTCGGTACGCCTATTCGCTGGCGCAGCAGCTCGACCACCTAGGATTTGGGTCCGTTGGCGCCGCCAGATCCCGCAACGATTTCTGCGGAGTCCCCGCCTCCCGTCGCCGGCCCCGCAAGTGCGGTTTTCCCGGTGCTAGTTTGGATTTCCCGACGTTTCATCGACCGGCCCCACTAGTGCGGCATTCCTGGCGCTCCGTCAACCAGCCGATCTGAGTGGTTTCTTCTGCTGCGCCCGCAACATCATCCATCCATCATCTTAAGGGGGAGCTTCGATCGTGAGGGGGAGCAGCAGCCTGACAACTTTATCTATAATTCTGCTTTATTTCGTCTTGTTTTGTTATCAAGCTGGGCATGTCCAGCTTGAGGGGGAGTGTTAGCGTCTGTTTTGTTGCTTTCTTTTCATTATGTGTCCAAGCTAGGTACACCTAGCTTGAGGGAGAGTGTTGGAGTCTGCATCCCACATCGGACTTGAGGTCTGGTGTGGTCTTTAATATTCATTATAAATTAACCCCAAGGGCTCATTTAGAGAGAACACCTTGGGGGTTCGGGTTTCTCTCATTTTATTCTCCTACAGTATCCATGTAGACATGTGTGATATCAACCAAGCAAAACGTAAATCACAGGTCGAAACAAAATAAACGTAAGAAATATAAATCATCTAACTCTGCCTTCCACCTCAAGCTACCACAACTTCTTCCGTTTCCTGCATTGTCGTCAACCTCCTTCCCCCAATCAAGCTTCTAGCCAGCTCTTTAGTCCAACCAAGGATTAAAATTATCACAACCAATGATTGGAAAATAAGAAATAACAACTCCATAAACGTCTCCAAAACCAACAAAAGAAAAAGGACCCGAGAATTTACCACTACTCTAACCTATCAGTTTAGAGGCCGTTCCTACTCATAACTGGGTTGCAAACCACAGTAGGACAACCCCTCACCAACTCATCAGGAAGTAAGAATGAAACAATAATAACACATCTATAACCATCTCCTCACACCATAATCCAACCACCGCACCACGTATCCACAGTAGGACAACCCCTCACCAACTCATCACTAAGTAAGAATGAAACAACAATAACACATCTATAGCCATCTCCTCACACTATAATCCAACCACCGCACCACGTATCCACAAAACTATCACAACCACATATTGGCAGGGTAACGTAAACATGAAAGACATCAATCTTGTGCCCTCCTCCCATGTACGTCTCCCATCCATATCCACATATCCACATCCTTCTCATCACAGTAAGGTATCATGAACACGAAGTACATCGATCTTGTGTCTTTCTACCACGCACGACCCCCACCATGTATTCACACCACAACTATATAACTAGGTCAACCATTATATATATATACACTAAAAACCAAAGCCGTTACAACCACATATATACACCTATCGTGAGCCATCACAACTCACGCATCAAACCTTGAGTGATTATAGCCTATATAGATATATATACACTCGCCTCAAGCCATTACAATCCATGCATATATGTTATAACCTTAAGCCATTACAAGCCATGAAATTCCACCACATCATGTCCCAAAATCACGTAAAACACCGCTTCTACAAATAAACCATCTATAGCATAACTGAAATTATTGGATAAAGGAAACCACACAACAAGAACTTATCATTTTTTCACATTATTCCCAATCCCACCATTTACCATTTACCATTTACCAGCCACATTATGTTCTTTATATTGTAATTTACCTCCAGCCCTCTGTTTCACATCGACCTTCTCTCTTTTTTGATTCTTTTTATTTCAGTTATAACAAACCATTAACCATCATTTTATTTAACAGATTCATTTAGTTTCTAGCTTCTTTTAACCCATTACTTTTACATTTAACTCCACACCTCATCCCAAATCAGTTAGTTGGACATTGGTAACAAAAAGAATAGAAGAGAATCCGAGAAGACACCTGAATTTATAATAAAACGGGGGAACACAAGAATCACGACACAATGCCAAGGATTATAGTGCAATGGTGCCGAGTTAAATGAATCTTCGGACATCACGTTGCGATCTCCCTCTTATCTCTCCCTGAAATCTCACGATCAAACTGCTTAAAATCGACGCATTAATGAAGGTCACGACGCAACCAATGTGGCCATGCCGCGAAATCCGAACTCTCGAGGATTTCGACATGATCCTTGATCTTCTCCTCTCGACTCGATCAACACCAGATACACACCACAATGAAACACTTTTCATTGCACCTCAATAGTCCTCAAGATAGCAAGACCACGAAATTCGATTACCCAAGACTCCACGACGCAACGAGTAAAGCCACACCGCAACACCCCTCACGTCAGATTAACTCAAGGGGTTCGCTTCATAATAAAACCCAGAGGTCCTCTATGTAAGAATAACCCAAGAATCTCCACGCTGCAACTGAGACCCATCCGCATGGAAGATTTAACCAAGAACTCCTCAGAACCCTTCACGCCGTAATACATACACCGCACCACAACACACTCCTCGCGTCGCAAGATCAACCCTCATGACGCAGCCTACTAGACAACAACTCCCTTTCTCTGGGCAACCGACCATGCCGCAACACATATGGTCACAATGTGATCCTTGCTCTCAGTTGAAAATTCATTCAGAACTCCACCTCTCCTCTACCACTTGCCTCCAAACTTCCTCCAGACATTTCCAACACCTGAAAAACACAAATTAAAGGTCTGGGAAAATTTGGACCGCTACAATCAACTTTGTGGTTTTGATACCACTGGGTGCGATCACAGACTCAGAACTCACCCTAAGAAGGCAGTGAATTTGGGTGTCAATTTTCTTTCACGATTTCACATGAATCTTGTTTTCGTGTTTGCAAGAACACTTGCTGAACTTGTGAATCTCATGTACACATCCACAACATTGAAATAAAGAAAGTAAAAATAGCGACACCATGATTTTACTTGGTTTACTATTAAGGGTCTCTTTCAAGGAGTATGCACCGACAATGTGTTGATGTACCAGATGAATCACTATGCACCGACAATGTGTTGATGTACCAGATGAATCACTATGCACTGCTGTGATTACAAATGTTACTCTTTGACCTAGGGTCACTCCCTCCTTCCCATCCACACACTGCTTCAAGAAAGTGATTGAGAATCGTTGACATGCAAGTCAATCACAGGGAATATCAAAAGAATATTCATCACCAAAAGGGTGCTCGCTTTGTGCTTCAACCTCCTTGACTAACTCCATATTGTCAAAGACATAGTTATTAGTGGCGTGCACCACGACCAACTTTAGAGACCAATGTGCCGCGCAACACCTGCGCAGTAGCCCAGTTGGGATGGAGCGCACTATGTTGTGCCATAGCGCAGTGTGGCACTGCGTGCGCTATTGCGCCATCTTATTTTTGTTTTGTTTTGTTTTGTGCTTCTTTTTTAACCTGCTAACCAAAACCTTATTAAAATACTTTATTAAAATACTTTATTAAAATACTTTATTAAAACACCATGTTGCTAGTTAAGTGATGTCCCTCTTTCCTCCCCCAACTTTGTGCGACACATTGATTGAGTGCCATGATTGAGCACTGCCAGCAACCATGCCTCTTCCTCGACATCCTTCCTGCGATCAAATTGCAATGATTTGATATTTGAATGACTTAAGGTTATTTATTAACAATAGATAAAAATAAAATTTCACTAAAATTTATAAATATTTTTTTTGTTTTTTTATATTTTTATTATTACTAATAATTTTGTTATCTAACTTATTATTTGTTACTATTTCTGTTAAAACCCTTTTTCTATTATTCTGGGTATTTCCGAGTCCCACATCGGAATACTTCTGTATGCATTATGTATTATGAATCTATAAAAGTAGGCCTCTGCCTCACCTTGAGCTAATGAGTTTTTCCTCTCTAAATGATATCAGAGGGAATATAATCCCGAGCCCTCCCTCTATCTATTTTTTTCCTCTCCTCTCGGGTCTACCCTACGTGGCTACCCCCTCCCTTCCCCGGCGGCTCCCTTCCCCGGTGGCTCCCATCCCCGGCGGCTCCCTTCTGCGGCTCTCCCCGGCGTCGACCCAGCGTCGACCCAGCGTCGCCCCTCCATTGCGACGCCTCCCTGCGCCCCTCCGACGACTCACGAGTCCCCTCCCTCGCGACGCAACCTCGCCCTCCGCCTCTGCGCGTCCCGTGGCATCCCGACGAGGCTTTCGCCTCCTTGCGCGGCTCTCGTTGGATCGGCTCCAGACCTCCCGCGCTGCTCCCTGGCGCCTTCGCCCGACGACCCTCCACGTCGCCTCCCTTCCCGGCGGATCTCTCCCAGCGCCCTCCCGCGATCCCGACATCCACGCTGGCCCCCCCTTCCGCCGTCGGCCCCTCCCGACGCATCCATCCCCGCGCTCCTTTTTTTTTGTTTTCCATCCGCGACTCACTCCAGGCGAACCGGTACCCCAGTTTGGTTTCTCTCCCAGCGGCCTCCCGGTTTCCACCGGCTTCGCCCCTCCCTGAGGTATCCTCTGGAACAATCGACCCTCCCCTCCAGCGGCGTCTCGGCATCCTCCCGGCTCTTCCTGTGCGCGGCTTGCACTGAATCCCGACGCCCCTTCCGCTGTCCGCTGCACCTCGCAGCTCCACACGCTGCCCGCAACTGCGGCTTTCCCGGCTTCCACCGACCTCGCCTTCTACCAGTCGCGCGTCGTGGCATCCCGCTACTCCTGATCTCTTCGGTGGTTGTCACACGACTCCATGGCAGCCTCTTCGGCTCTGCCCCAGATGATCACCGCCTCCACCCGCCTCGTCGATGAGCGGCTCGACGCCACCAACTTTTTTATCTGGCGGAAGACTGTATTGATGTCCCTGACAGGAATGGACCTAGATTTTCACTTGGAGGATCCTTCACCGACATCGACTGATCCCGACTGCCGTCCCTGGAAGCTTGCTGATAGCAAGATCTTCGCCTTGCTGGTCAATTCCATGGATCGCTCAGTGAAGGATGTCACCTGGACCGCGAATACCGTCAAGGAACTCTGGGATTCCTTGCACATCATGTATTCCGAGACCAACAATTTGGCTCGGGTCTTCGATATTCTTCAGCAATTGTCGCTCCTTCGCCAGCAGGATCGGCTCTTCACGACCTATTTCATGGAATTGAAAGGTCTTCGCAATGAGTTGCAAGAGTTGTGGCCTGTACCCCAGACACCGGTGGCCTCTCAGACCCAGAGTGACCAACTTTGCATCTTCAATCTTCTCAATGGCCTCGCCCCTGAGTATGCCATGACGGCTACTGAGATACTCGCCAGCCCTTCTACGCTGGATACACCACAGGTTTATCATCGTCTGGGCAAGGCCCAACGGGCTCTTCCCCCGACCACCCCTATCTTCGACCACACAGCTCTCGTCGGTCGTGGCGGTGGCCGCTCGGGCACTTGTGGCCGTGGCCGCGTGGAGGGCCGTCCACGTCCCCTCTGTCAACACTGTGGCAAGCTCGACCACCCGATCGATCGATGCTGGGTACTTCATGGACGCCCATCTCAGCACCTGCGGCAGGGTCAGACAGCGGTTTAGGAGACTTTCTCGTCAGTCGCCACTCCCACCATCTCTCGACCTGTCTATGGCGGACATCCGGTTGAGTCATGATCCTCAGACCCCTGCCGGACCCGGTCCATCTTCGGCTTCTCTAGCCCATTCAGCTGCTTCCGCCGCCTTTGTCGGCCGTCGCTCCCCTTCCTGGATGCTCGACTCAGGTGCCTCTGACCACCTCACCGGCGATGTTGGTATGTTGACCTCCTACTGTCCCTATACCGGTCCATCAGCCATCACCGTCGCAGATGGCTCCACTATCCCCATTGCGGGCTTCGGTGCATGCTCCCTGACGTCATCAATTCACTTGCTCTCTGTGGCACATGTGCCCCTCAATCTCTTTAATCTTCTTTCCATCAGTAAGCTCACAAAAGGTTTTAACTGTGCTGCCATATTTACCTCCTCTGCTGTTGTTTTTTAGGAGCGGATTGCGAATCAGGAACTTGGTAGAGGCCAGCTTCGGGACGGGGTCTACATGTTTGATGGACCGACACCCGTCGCTTGCACATCTCTCTCTGCTCGCGCCTTGAATCTTCATTCCCGGTTGGGACATCCACCCGCCTCCACCATTCATTAGCTTTATCCAGATTTGAGACATCATATTTCTTTTCATTGTGAGTCTTGTACATTTGCGAAACATCATCGCACTTCATACATTCATCGAGTGGATACAAGGGCTTCGAAACCTTTTGATCTGGTTCATTCAGACGTTTGGGGTCCTTGTACCATCTCGAGTCATTTGGGGTATAAATATTATATATCTTTCATTGATGATTTTTCACGAATGACTTGGCTATACCTCATTCGAGAACGCTCCGAAGTGTTTTCCACATTTCAGACATTTTACAATGAAATTCATAACCAATTTTCCACTTCTGTTAAATGTCTCCGCTCGGACAATGGGCGTGAGTACCTCTCCACTCCCTTTCGACATTTTCTCCAGGCGAAAGACATCATTCATCAGACCTCTTGTCCTGATACACCCCAGCATAATGGAGTGGCCGAGCGGAAACACCACCATATTTTGGAGACTGCTCGTGCCCTCCTCTTCCACCGACAGGTGCCTCTGCATTTTTGGGGAGATGCGATACTCACTGCTACCTACCTTATAAACCGCCTTCTTCTATTCTTCAGGGGGAGACCTCTTTTCGGCCTTTGTTCTCTTCTCTCCTTCCTCACTCCCTTCCGCTTCGAGTGTTTGGATGCCTCTGTTATGTTCGAGACACACGTCCCAGACTCTCCAAACTCTCCCAAATCCCTCCGGTGCATCTTCCTTGGCTATTCCCGCACTCAACGTGGATATCGCTGCTACTCACCAGACCTTCGGAGGTATGTCATCTCTGCTGACGTCTCATTTGTTGAGAGCTCTCCGTTCTCCCTTCCCTCTCCTCATCCTGACTCTGCCATCGATGATTGCCTTCCTCTCCTCATCCACCCTCCTCCGGTGTCTCCCCCTGCTGTTGTCACCCATTTTGGTAGGGTTTACTCACGTCGTCCATCAATTGTATCCCCCGTCTCGACCAATTTCACCATCGTCCCCGCTTCGTCCGATGCTCCTGCCCCGACACCAGAGGACTTGCCCATTGCCCTCCGGAAAGGTACTCGCTCTTGCCAGAGTACTCCTCTATTTGTATCTTCCTACAGGGGTCTGTCAGCTCTGGAGACAGTATCTATTCCTCGCACAATGGGTGATGCAAAATCTCACCCGGGCTGGCTAGCCGCAATGCGGGATGAGTTGCAGGCCTTGGAAGAAAACCATACTTGGGATTTTGTCTCCCTTCCAGCAGGCAAACAGGCGGTTGGTAACAAATGGATATTTACACAGTCAGACTGAATCCTGATGGCGCTCTTCATCGACTCAAAGCTCACCTTGTGGCCAAGGGCTTCGCCCAGACTTACGGTATTGACTATTTTGATACCTTCTCTCCAGTTGTTAAGATGACCTCCGTTCGATTATTCATCTTTCTGGCGGCTCATCATCGTTGGCCTCTTCATCAACTGGATGTCAAAAATGCCTTCCTCCATGGATTTCTTGAGGAAGAGGTTTATCTGCATCAGCCCCCCGGTTTTTGTGCCTCCGGCGCCGAGTCTCAAGTCTGTCGACTTCGCCGCTCTCTTTACGGCCTCAAGCAGTCTTTTCGTGCTTGGTTCGGTCGCTTCAGCATTGTCGTTACCGACTTTGGGCTCTCTCACAGCATGAAGGACTACACTGTACACTGTGTTCTACAGGACGACCTCCACTAGTTGCATCCTGTTGGTAGTTTATGTGGATGATATCATCCTCACCGGCAACGACAGTGATGGTATCGCCCACCTCAAGGGGTATCTTCACCGACACTTCCACACTAAGGATCTCGGTTCTCTCACTGATTCTCGCTCAAATTTACCCAAGAGATGAAGGTAGAACGGTCCTTGTAGTTTAGCTTGGGTTATCGAATCCTCAGAGACCTAAGGAGAAACCTATAGACATGTACATTCTATGGACTGTTTTTGGCTATGAAGTGGCCAACTTGGGTTGATTTTATATGGGTTTAAAGGATAACTAACAGATTTAAGTGAATTCAATTTAAAAGAATGAGTTGATCCTAGGTTATCGCTCGGGGTGGATTGGATGAATTACTTTTTTAATGATTTCAATTTCTTATAATTAAGATGGATTCATTTAAGAAGATCAAACGAAATCATCACTTACTGGTTTAATGCCTACACACCCTAATACTAATCACCTATACACTTGAAGGATCAAAGTTTTGAGCACTCCAAGGTAGAGGTTCGTATTAACACTTGAAATGTGTGACCTTAAATTCAATAAGGATGAAGATGTTTTAAAATCATCAAATAAAAATCTCATTTAAAAGAAGTGATTAATGGAGTGATAAATAACATCCAATCCAGCCCCTTGCTACTCCCTTGGATCAACCCATAAAAGAGTTAGCCCTCCATTGATGACATGTCTTCAACGGAAGCGGGAAGTAGACTTACAAAGGTGGAATTGAAGAAGTAAAAACAACAACAAAAAAAGATCACTTCTCCGTTGTGTGATAAATATCACAAAGTATGGTGTGAATAAATTCACACCTTGAACCAACGGTATCAACGTGATAAGTAGAAGAACAGAATAAGAGTAAATGAAGAACTTTTATTAAGAAACTAAGGTGAATTAAACAACTTACATGAGAAAGAAATGCGATTACAAACACAAAGCGACAACATAACACTACAATGAAACCAAACACCAAAGATTCTCAACTCCTCCACCACCACTGCCTTAAATAGACATTTTGGAAGCCTTGGGTCGAGCCTCCAACAGTACAAAGCATCTCAATTAATTTTGGTAGGCCATAGGTGGTGGAAAGCTTGTGGAATTTGGACTTTTCCACATTTGACCCGAGGTGGCAGCCAGCTTTCATCCACCGAACAGACGCGTTTGGATGACCTTCTAGATGGCCGAATCAGAGTGGGTCATAGAAGAAGAAAATGGAGCTCCGGATGTCTTCTAACCGCCTGTAAAATTTGGGCCCATTTGGAGTTGTGGATTCCGAGATATGATCAAATTAGTGGGCTGTTTTTCTGGGCCGCAGAATCTGGCCCAGAATTGTATCTCTAACTTGGGGCGCCTTAATGACCACCATAGAAGCCGAATTAGCATTATCTCCTGAAGAGTGATTTGTTCCTCAACATTTCTTCTATCATCCCACAAAATTTGGGATTCATTGGGCCTGTATGTTGGGCCCCACAGTCTCATAAGTGGGCTGGTGTCCAATCTGCCTTCTCTAGAATTGCTTCCATTCATCTCCAAATATCTCCATCATCGTTTATGAATCATCCATTGATCCCTGAACGAAAAATGTTCACATTTAAGTGTAGATAAAGTTTCCAAAATATCAAATTAAAATATTGATAATTACATTCATTAGAATCAGATGACTCATTGGGCCTAAATTGGTGTACATTAGGCATGAAGTGCACAAATGATGAGAATGAATGTTCATAATGAAAATGCACTAACTCAGGCCCATAAGATCAAAAATGAACATTTAATACCATTAAAATGTAATTAAAATATATGTTTTTATTGGATAATCACACCCCCCAACTTGAGATTTGCTAGTCCCGAGCAAATAATTCAATGATTTTATTTGAATTCCTTTCTTCAAACACATTATAACAAACAGTGCTCACAATGTAAACTGCACACAAATATATCTTTATAACTTATCAAGATAATTTAAAACAAGATGAATTTAAAAGCAGATCCCAATCCCAAGCCCATTCCTTTGATCAAATCCATCATCATACTTCATCCAACTCAATTAGGTGTAATGATGTGTTGTGAATCACAATAGATATGGGGGTTCATTTTCATTCAAGGGGAAAATCATGGAAGCGCTAGGTGGAATCACATTTAATCCTAATATGAGTAATCAAATTAACCCATGTAGCAAGACTTTGCCGATGACTCCCAGACTCAAAGGCCTTAGAGCACCAAGTGAAGCCCACATACTCGGGCATCGTCTCGAGTTAACTTAATAAAAAACAAAGTCATATTACCATAAATAGAGATAGATTGAAAAACTCAGGGCTAGAAAACTCTGGAGTCACGATCCCCAAGTGCCGAAAGCCTCGCATTTTATCAATCCATTGCTCTACACGCAATTTTTTTTTTTTTTTTTTTTTAATTTTTTTAATTTTTTTAATTTTTTTTTTTAAATACTCATATTATTCATAAAAATCAAACCAGCCTATGCTATTTATTATGGGACCCAAAAAATTCAAATTAGTACCCCACAGTCTAGAGGACGTGCATTGTGGCATTTTGATTTAATGGATGAAAATAAAAATGATGAAAATTTTCATTGGACAACCAAACTTCCAAAATCAATGCTTTTAAACTTAATCATGAATTAAATTAAGAGTCAAAGAAATAAAAATTATTTGATATGTAGTTTTAATGTGAGCAAAGATGTTATTATATGGATGATAAAGGAATTTTACTTCTTTTTTTTATCATTGTTTTTTTTAAACAAACATTTTGTTTCCACACCCCCCAACTTAGAATGAAACTGTCCCTAGTTTCGTAAAAATAAAATTTAGAATGGGGTAGAGGAATAAAAAGGGAAGTTAAATAAGGAAATTGAAATATGAGGATCATGGAATGAAGTCACCTGGTGGTTGAAGTTTGAAGTTCTTACCGCTCGAATTTAGTCCTTTGATATCCATGTCGCTTGCAAAGTTCCTTAGTGGAAAAAGGAAAAACAAAACAAAAAAAAAAACAAAAAAAAAACAAAAAAAAAACAATATATATATATATATATTTATATAATAAAGGAAGTAAAATATAAGTATATATATAAAAATTATAGAATAAGGAAGCACAAGAAGCCGTAGGTCAGTGGTAAGCGCGCGCCCCTGTCTCCCTTCGGTCCCGGGTTCGAGTCCCCGCGGCTTCGCCGGTTGTGACGGGGTTTGCCCCACGGCCTATGGCGTGTCCCCTTTTTTTAATTATTATATTATTTTTATTATTTTTATCTTAACCTATAAAATAATAAAAATACAACAAAATAAACTGGTGATACATTGTCTTCTTTTTAAATTTCTGGGTAAGGTATTACTCAAGGATCACACCACGTGACACGGATGAATATGGTGCTCTCCTTTCGTACCCATCCATACTCATAATAGAAGAACAGGTCAAAAGTCTATTTTTTTATTTTTAATTATAAAAATGATTAATTAATCTTATTTGAAAAATAAAGATGATTCAGAAAGATTAGAAACATAAAAACCACGGGTTGCCTCCCGTGCAGCGCTTTGTTTAACGTCGTTAGCTCGACTTGAACCCCCAACTTATCCAATACCAACTTTCAACATTTTAAGGACCACATGTTTCTCTATGTACACTAGATTGAGATTTATTCTTTGTTTATAATTTTTGTTGTATGCAAACCTATGTTCTAAAATGAGTGGTAAAATCCAAGGAATATAAAAAATGGTCGATCCAGTTTCCTCTGTAGTATTTCCTAAGACATTATGAATAATCACCTCTTTAGTGGTTTCAAGATAAGAAATGGTGACAAATGGAAGTTTTTGGCTATCCCCAATGAATGGAAACTTGAGGGTGGATGGAAAGTCCTTTTGTTCAAGTTCAGGTAGGCTAAAACTTTCAAACATAGGTTGGGACTTTGAATTGAACTCAGTTTCATTTTCAAAATTGCTCAACAGAATTGGTTCCTTTTGAATAGAATATTCAACCACCAAATTGGAAAGATCAGTTTCAGGAATGGGTATGGACTCAAAGTTTGTGATTTCTCTCAATGGTTCAATGGTTGGTGTTTTTGAAAATTCATCAACGAAGTTATACTTAGGAGACTCAATCCATGATGTCAAATTCTCCTCTTTTGAATCCAAAAATTCAATTTCCTTCTGATTTAAACACCCATAAACAATTCCTTGATACTCTTCATCTTCCCCAAATCCAAAGGTTTTCTCTTCATTAAATTCATGAGAGGTTTGTGGGAAACTAGACACTTCACATAAGGTTATGGAAGAGACAGTTTGTGTAGGGATGGGTTCCTCACAATGTTTAATGCTTTGTAGTTCTAACCTCAATGATGAAACCTCAAAATTCATTATCTCCATTTGTTGACACAATTTTTCAACTAATGGGTGTGAATTAGGATGGATAAGGGGTTGAGACAGATGGTCTATTCCAGGAGGATAATTATGTTGTTGGAATTCCATAGGAGGATGTTCCGATTGACCTTGTTGGGATTGGAACTCATAATAGGTTGGAATGTATTGTGGTTTATATGAATAAAAACATTGTGGTTCAGTAGGTTGTTGATGATCCCACAAGTAGGAATTAGGATGATCATTGTACATCGTACATGGGGTTGGGTGATCAAAGTAGGGATAGGTTTCCCATGTTTGGACTTGTTCAAAATTGACTTCCATAGGAGTGGGGTGAGAAAAGAGAAGTAGGATGAAAAAAAGGATGATAGTGTCTCAGATAACTTACTTAGGTCCCCGGCAACGGCGCCAAAATTTGATTCTCGCTCAAATTTACCCAAGAGATGAAGGTAGAACGGTCCTTGTAGTTTAGCTTGTGTTATCGAATTCTCAGAGACCTAAGAAGAAACCTATAGACACGTACATTCTATGGACTGTTTTTGGCTATGAAGTGGCCAACTTGGGTTGATTTTATATGGGTTTAAAGGATAACTAACAGATTTAAGTGAATTCAATTTAAAAGAATGTGTTGATCCTAGGTTATTGCTCGGGGTGGATTAGATGAATTACTTTTTTAATGATTTCAATTTCTTATAATTGAGATGGATTCATTTAAGAAGATCAAACGAAATCATCACTTACTGGTTTAATGCTTACACACCCTAATACTAATCACCTATACACTTGAAGGATCAAAGTTTTGAGCACTCCAAGGTAGAGGTTCGTATTAGCACTTGAAATGTGTGACCTTAAATTCAATAAGGATGAAGATGTTTTAAAATCATCAAATAAAAATCTCATTTAAAAGAAGTGATTAACCATTAATGGAGTGATAAATAACATCCAATCCAGCCCCTTGCTACTCCCTTGGATCAACCCATAAAAGAGTTAGCCTTCCATTGATGACATGTCTTCAACGGAAGCGGGGAGTAGACTTACAAAGGTGGAATTGAAGAAGTAAAAACAACAACAAAAAAAGATCACTCCTCCGTTGTGTGATAAATATCACAAAGTATGGTGTGAATAAATTCACACATTGAACCAACGGTATCAACGTGATAAGTAGAAGAACAGAATAAGAGTAAATGAAGAACTTTTATTAAGAAACTAAGGTGAATTAAACAACTTACATGAGAAAGAAATGCGATTACAAACACAAAGCGGCAACATAACACTACAATGAAACCAAGCACCAAAGATTCTCAACTCCTCCACCACCACTGCCTTAAATAGACATTTTGAATGCCTTGGGTCGAGCCTCCAACAGTACAAAACATCTCAATTAATTTTGGTAGGCCATAGGTGATGGAAAGCTTGTGGAATTTGGACTTTTCCACATTTGACCCGAGGTGACAGCCAGCTTTCATCCACCGAACAGACGCGTTTGGATGACCTTCTAGATGGCCGAATCAGAGTGGGCCATAGAAGAAGAAAATGGAGCTCCGGATGTCTTCTAACCGCCTGTAAAATTTGGGCCCATTTGGAGTTGTGGATTCCGAGATATGATCAAATTAGTGGGCTGTTTTTCTGGGCCGCAGAATCTGGCCCAGAATTGTATCTCTAACTTGGGGCGCCTTAATGACCACCATAGAAGCCGAATTAGCATTATCTCCTGAAGAGTGATTTGTTCCTCAATATTTCTTCTATCATCCCACAAAATTTGGGATTCATTGGGCCTGTATGTTGGGCCCCACAGTCTCATAAGTGGGCTGATGTCCAATCTGCCTTCTCTAGAATTGCTTCCATTCATCTCCAAATATCTCCATCATCGTTTATGAATCATCCATTGATCCCTGAACGAAAAATGTTCACATTTAAGTGTAGATAAAGTTTCCAAAATATCAAATTAAAATATTGATAATTACATTCCTTAGAATCAGATGACTCATTGGGCCTAAATTGGTGTACATTAGGCATGAAGTGCATAAATGATGAGAATGGATGTTCATAATGAAAATGCACTAACTCAGGCCCATAAGATCAAAAATGAACATTTAATACCATTAAAATGTAATTAAAATATATGTTTTTATTGGATAATCACTCACATACTTCCTAGGCATCGAGGTATCCTATTCTTCAGACACCATTTCCCTCTGCCAACGGAAATATGCATTGGATATTCTGCAGGATGCTGGGCTGACACAGGCCACTGCTGTAGACAGTCCTCTGGAACTCGGGGAACGGTCTCTTTATGACTCCTCAGAACCGTATTCACATCCAGAGCGGTACCATCGACTGGTGGACAAACTCAATTATCTTACCATGACTCGTCCTGACATTGCCAGCGCTGTTGGCAAAGTGAGTCAATTTATGGAGCATCCGACCACCTCTCATTGGGATGCTGTCCTCCGCATCGCCAAATACATCAAGTGAGATCCTGCCCGTGGTCTTCGCTACTCCCAGCATGCTCATCTCAATATTGAGGCATTTTGTGATGCAGATTATGCTGGTTGCCTTGTTACTCAGAGATCTACTTCTGGGTTTGCCGTATTCGTGGCAAACAACCTCATCTCCTGGCGCAGCAAGAAACAGACGGTCGTTTCCCACTCCAGTGCGGAATCTGAGTACCATGCCATGACCACCGTCACCACGGAGATCATTTGGCTTCGACATCTCCCCCAGGAGCTTGGCTTTCCTCCGCAGACATCTGCTTACATCTGGTGTGACAATCAGGCAGCCACCAAAATAGCTTCGAATCCCGTCTTCCATGAACGCACAAAACATATTGAGGTGGACTGCCACTTTCTTCGCCACCACCTGGAGCATGCTCACATCAGCTTTAGCCACATCCCAACGGCAGACGAGCTTGCCGACATCTTCACCAAAGGCCTCCCAGGGGCTCGTCTAGCCTCGTTCAGTTCCAAGCTGGGCATCCATAGCATCTGCGGCTCAACTTGAGGGGGAGTATGTCTGGTCTTGTTTGATGTCATCTTTCTTTTTTGTGGGACTCGTTGTCCAAGCTGGACATGTCCAGCTTGAGGGGGAGTGTTAAAACCCTTTTTCTATTATTCTGGGTATTTTCGAGTCCCACATCAGAATACTCCTGTATGTATTCTGTATTCTCAATCTATAAAAGTAGGCCTCCGCCTCATCTTGAGGTAAAGAGTTTTTCCTCTCTACAATTTCTATGTGCTTATATGCCCTTTGTGTGCTGCAAGTTAATATTGCCATGCGCCGTGTGCCACGTTATGCGCTTATGTGCTGGGTGCCCTTATCGTCGTTGTGTGCCACGTGACATAAATAACTATAGTCAAATATGTTTTTCACTGACTTTTCTCAAAAATTCAGATTCACCAATACTCTCATCTTCTTTGGAAAATTGTCTCTCCCAGAAGTCTCTAATCTTTTTTTAATATCAACAAATTGATCATCCAAATTTTTCCTCCTTTGAACGCGACAAGCCTCTAATTGACTCTTAAATTCGTCCAATATAAACGAATTAAAGTCATCAATGAAAGCCATATCTCATCCATAATTTAAATCAACCCGAATCTTCAAAATTTTCACCTCTATCCACCACAGTGTGGTCACGCCTATCCATAGTATTGTATTCCTCTACTTTGTATCTCAACCTCCACAAACGACATGCTCGAAATTTTCGCTTGTTACTTTTGAAACTTTTCCATATCTTGAATCATTACGGCTTAGTGTCCTACAAACCACGACATAATCCTCATGTTCACGCCTCCAGAATTCCAGCCTAGCAAAACGCTCAACCCCACGACTAACTTGTTTTTTTCCTTGTTTCTGAAAGTGGCTTTCATTACACCCATTTTAAACCTCCTCGTGGCACCAAAAAACTTACAACCAACCACAACATGCTCTACGGTGTGGTCATATGCGTCTCCCCGTTTGCCAATTCCAGACAAGAACACTAGGATCATCACTTCTTCAACCACCACGTTCACCGTTACAACGTGGTGCTCCATCTCATGGTCTCTAGGGATTTTTCCAAAGAAAAAACAACATTTAGCTGTTGGAGTTGGTGCCATAGAACCAACTTTTGTGTACTTTATGACAATCTGTATTCATTATTTTGAATATTAATAAACTCATTATATCATGATTGTTCTTCTGCGTAACATAGTATGTGATAATGTCCTAAGAGTAGCTGTCACACTGAAAGATCACAGCAGTTCCCGGTTATGATGAGAACTCAGAAGTGCAACGAAAGTATTATTAAAATATATGTTCTATAGCCAGATTAAATCATTTGAGGGACACAAATGATACATACCATCAGGGGTGGAGACTCATAGGACTTTGAGACACCTTTTCATGGTGTACGCCTTTGGTAATATCCATTGCAGGATATTATGAGAACGAGACCCGCCAGTAGAAAATCCACATTTATATGTCATTGGATGTTCCTATCTGAGGACGTGTGTATTGATCCTTACACTTTAAGATTATTATTAATGAGTATTATAAGTCGCGTATTTTGATGCATTGACGAAAACCGTGACAACATATGCTCGCGGTAGGATACGCTGAGTGCGTCACGAGTAATATTACATTAATGAATAATGCGAGAAAGGATTTGTCCCTTCTGTTCTTTAACGAAAGTTGATATCTCAGGTCATTTGATAGAAATAATATTACTTAATAAATCTATGACCATGGTGTTCTATAGGCACGTTCGATTTCCAGAAAGTCAAAAAAAGACATCAAGCACATAGGTTGATGATACCGATATGCAACCTGTTTGATTAGAGATATCGTGATAAAGAGATTATATTACACAGTAAGCGTACGTATGGAGGTATTATGTCGTTGAAACATTAATTCCTTTCTCTATGAGTGTCTTGGTGTGTTGTTAGATGCTAACCTTGGACTTTAGGCTGCTTCGTCTAATGCCACTGAGAAAGAGGTATGGAAGGTCATAAACTAAGTGTATCCAAAGTATCAGGTAAATAATATATTATTATTTATTATTTAACAAATTGAATAAATATTATTCCCGCATGTGGTTTAATAATTGTTAATGTTTGCTTGATCACATATATTCCGTCATCAGTTATTCGAGAGAATATTATGTGAGCAGAATATTTAATAAATATTTATTTGCTATTTAGTGAATATAATATTTATTTATTTATTGATGAATAATGCAGTGATATTTATTTTCTAATTAAATAGTCATTATTCAAGGTCTGATAAATATTATGGAGGAATGGCGGATCGAGTTTAATGGTCTAGTGGGAAATAATATATATTGAATATTATTTGATTAAATAATATTTAATTTAATTTGCGAGTGTAGCGCATGTCAAGAAATATTAATAATAATTGTTATTATAAACACGAGGTTCTAAAGGGATTACATAAATGATAAAGGGCGTATGTGCAATTATTATTTTCTAACCCTAGTGGTATATAAACCTAATTATATTATTTTCTTAAGAGCGTCGATTCATTTTTTGTTGTGCACAACGAGATCTGGAGTGAATCCCCTCAAAAGTCCTAGAGAGGCCCCTCTCGAAGAACGCTCTCATGAACGAAGAGTGATCCTCGTACTCCACCCTCTCAAGTCCAGAGAGATCAAAGAGAACCCTTCCTTCAAGTAGTTCTCAGGGCGATCAAAGGCGAACAACGCAAGCGTTAAGATCCGTCGTGCCAGCACCTGGAGATTCCTACGACAGCGTTCAGAGGTTCGTGGAACAAGTGTGGATCACCGCTGGAGTGAATCTATTCTTGATTCCTACAACGCAACGACGGTACGACGTAGAGACGTCAGATCCATCAACGATGAAAGAATTTCTCGCAAGGTAATTCTTTAATTGCTTAAATTAATTATAAATAATACGTGATGATCGTGCGCTTTGGTTTCGGTGTTTATCCATTGTCTATATTCTTTGATTCAATTTCGTTGATCATGATGTTTATCATCGTGTAAATCTCGGATTAATTATCGATCATGACAAAAAGCAACGTTGGACATGTCCGTCTGACACTTCCATTGCGCGGGGTAGAATAATTATTTATAATTATTTAAAGACCGTTGATTGATTTACGTATTTGTCATTAGTTTTCAATTCAAGTTTAACCGTTCTTTAATCCGGATTGTGAGATCTGCTTTCTGCCTCTTCGTTTTTCAAAAATATATCAAATCGATTAATTTTATGAACTAAATAATAAATTCAAAGATCTCATCCGGAGGTATCGAGGAATCTGGCCGGATAACACAAGAGTACACGTTGTGTTACCCAGAGGTACACTCCATGTACTCGTGTTTAATGCACCATGAATTAATTCGAAATTAATTCAAGGCGTGTGCATTTATGACACGCGTTGAATTTAATTAGACACCACGTGTTGATCGGGCCAGTTTAGCACACAGTTAGGTGAAGTACACGCCGTGTAACTTCCGTACACGACGTGTAGTCCCTTAGTCATTGACGGGTCGTGTATCCTCTTACACGACCTACATGATTGGTGACTATGTAACTCTGAAACTGCACGTCGTGTAGCCTATACACACACCGTGTACTCCTATATTTTTCGTGACACGGTTATACGCTGAGTCCCTAGGTGTGTGCCGCGGATAGGCGATGAGAATAATACGTGCTATGTAGATTTAATGTGCACGCCATGTATTTTTACCAAATTATGCAGAATTAAAAATTAATTTATTATACTGTGCAAATCTTATCAACATGTGTTCTGTGCGGTCATTATGTTGATAGTACACACCATGTGACGAGTTTTATATATATAAATGTCCAATTATTTTTTGCGTAATGTTCGGATCTACATATCATGTATAAGTCGTATTATAATTATTACTCTGCGTGCATTGAAGCATAACACGCTGCGAAAATACCATGTGTTCCGTGTGGTCATTAAATTGATAGTAACGCCATAAAATTACATGTTAAGTATACGAGTATAATAAACGTTTGGTAGTTCAGATGGGTACTCTCCGTGTTGACTTCAAAGTACATTTTTGTACACAATTAATTTTAAATATTTTTTTTTTAAATTATGATGAATGAAAATCTCAAGGAAATTCAGATGAGAATTAAGATAAAAAAATTAATTTATTAAAGAAGATAATTAATTGATTCGAGCGCTATTTATCTTAAATAAGAACGATTAGAATTGAATGCTAATTTATCAAATGCGTAATTCGTTGCATGCATGTGGATGATCATGAGCCTAGATCAGACCTTTGTATATGA
Organism: Viscum album; assembly: GCA_963277665.1. Classification (NCBI taxonomy): domain Eukaryota; kingdom Viridiplantae; phylum Streptophyta; class Magnoliopsida; order Santalales; family Viscaceae; genus Viscum; species Viscum album. The sequence continues at coordinate 598,690,974 of OY728155.1, read as the reverse complement.
TTGGTTTCATTTAATTTATTATTAAATTAAATTGTTGGTCTGCTTGTCATCTCTCTCATTATGTAAGGGCCTGCGTGCCCATGGTTTCTTTTATATAAACCCCTTAATGGATGAAGCTCCCAAGTTAGTAGAGGCGGTTCAAGTTTGGAGCTGAGGTGAAACCAATCCAAGCGAGATTCATAGGTGGACAGATGGAAAGCTGCTACACGAACCATAAATGGTTCAAGGTGTTTTTCCCCTAGGTTGACGATTAGTTTATCATCCGCTAGATAAATTAACCATTAGTAAAAGCTCATGATCATACCACTTTATTATTTTATTTTTGTCAAGTTACATGGTTATTTTATTATTGATGTTTTGTCGTGATCACGCGAATTAATGAATTAATAAACATGCAAGATAGAACTAAATAAATTGTCTTATGCGTAAATGTTATCTTAGTCATGGTTAATCACTTAAAGTAAATGCACTTAATATTAACAAGCATGTAATGAAGATAAAAAATTGGCAATTTACGCATAAAAGATAAAATCTCTCAATTATATATATTAAGTCGGTATAGTCTTCCACCACTTCAGTTAAAATCGAATCATAGTTCAAAATGCTTTACTAGCCAAAGTTGGAGTGTTTTTAATTATATGAGAATTCTAACTTGAAGTTTTGGGTTGACTTAACTTAGTTTACATCAAGGGTTGACTGCCAAAACAGGACTTTGTGTAACTAAGAGACAAAGGTTGAGGAAATTCAATTTAAGGATTTTAGGATTTGGGAGTCCACTCAACAGATCAAGGAACGATGAGTTAATGCAGTTGACATTTGGAATGCCTACCCAAAACCCTGACCGACCAAAGTTGGGATGATGAGAAATAGAATATGGATACTTGCCACTAGAATGTTCAAACAACAGAATATTTCGAACCCAATGGTGAGGGCTATTGAGTTTCGATAAAATAGTGAGAGATCAATAAATATAATATTTATTTATTTGTCTAAATTTTATTAGATAAAGTATTAAAACTCTGTTCATCTAATTTGTAGAAATAACAATAAAAATGTCTTCAAACATATCACTGCGATCCATACTTGAGAATGATAGCCTTCTCACCGGCACAAATTTCCAAGAATGGCAAAGGCGCTTATGCGTTATCCTACGCCATGAAAGGAAATTGTATGTGCTGTAAGAACCTATTCCTGACGTGCCTTGTAATGAGGTTAGTGAGGAAGAGTTGTCTCTTTATGAGAAACATTTGAACGATTTTGCAGATGTTCAGTGTTTCATGCTATCATCCATGACCAATGAGCTTCTGAAGCAACATGAGAACATGGATGTGCATAACATGATGTCTCACCTTCGAGATTTCTATCAAGAGAAGGCGAGACATGAGAGATATGAGATCTCTAATGCTCTGTTTACAACTAATCTTGGAGAGTCGGCGTCAATTGAGCCTCTTGTAGTCAAGCTTATTGGCTACATTGAATGCTTTGACATCTTAGGGATTAAATTCCCATATGAGTTGCGCACAGATCTCATATTTTCCTCACTACCCAAGTCCTTCTCCCGTTTTATTGTTAATTATAATACGAGGAATAATGAGGAGTCCTTTGGAACTTCTTACTCTAATTTTGATAAGGACTTGGGGCGTGACAAACCTGCGGTCCATATGGTGAATAAGAAAAAAAAAACATGGCGAAAGAGCCTAAGACTTATAACAAGTCCAAAGTTCCTGAGCACCGTCCTTTCAAGAAGAGGAAGATCCAGAAGCAAAGCAAGGAAAGAGAGACAATATGTTTTGCATGTGACAAGTAAGACCACTGGAAGATGAACTGCACCCAAAAGCAAGAGGAAGCTAAAGGTGCCTTCGTTATCGAGTGTAATCTTTCAACATCTACACATTGAGTATTAGATACAGCTTGTGGTGCTCACATTTGTATCCAAATGCAGGAATCAAGTAGATTCCGAAAGATTTATAGAGGTGGATTTGCGTGCTGCCAATGGCGTGAGGCTGACTTCTCTTGTAATTGGTGACTACCACCTTTCATTGCCAACATGAATGATATTGGTTTTAATAGATTGTTATTATGTACCGACTGTTACTATGAATATAATTTCTGCATCATACTTAGATGCAGATGGTTTTATTTTCAAATTTGGAAATAAAAGTTGTTTCTTTTATAAAGACAATATATGTTATGGTATGAAACATTTAAATAATGGTCTCTATTTATTAAATTAGGAAAATCAAGTATTGACAATAGATAACGAATCATGTTCACACGACTCATATAACACCCAACTATGACATCACCGTCTTGGTCATGTAAACAAGAAGCGTTTGAAAAAGCTCTATCAAGATCGTTATTTAGACTCTTTTGAGTTAAAACCACTTGAAAGATGTCATGCTTGTTTACAAGGCAAACTGGCCAAACCACCATTCGGTGGACAGGGTGAAAGGACCACAAAGCTTTTAGGATTGGTACACATTGATGTCTGTGAGCCATTTCCAGTAAAAGCTAGATGTGAGTATTCTTACTTCATAACTTTTACTGACGACTTGGGTAGATATTGGTATGTTTACTTAATGAGGTATAAGTCTGAGTCCTTTGAGAAATTTAAAGAATTCAAGAATGGAGTAGATAATCAACTTGGAAGGAAGATAAAGAATCTTTGATCAGATCGAGGTGGTGAATATCTTAAACAATGGAATGGTGTTAGTGAAAGGAGGAACCATGCCTTGTTAGACATGGTAAGGTCGATAACGAGTCATACAAATATTCCATTATCCTTTTGGGGATATGCATTACAAACTGCAACATACACACTAAACTGAGTACCAACTAAAGTGGCAAACAAAATTCCTTTCGAGTTATGGAGCGGAAAGAAACTCGTTTTGTCGCATACATGTGTATGGGGTTGCGAGACCTTTGTTAAGATCTTTTTAGACAACAAACTAGCACCTCAGAGCACAAAATGTATCTTTATAGGGCGTCCTAAGGAAATAAAGTGATACTACCTATACAACCCCTCAGATAAGAAAGTGACTATCGCCAGACAAACCGTCTTTCTTGAGAGGGGGCACATCCTCAAAAAGGATAGTGAGAACAAGATTGACTTCGATAAACTTGATGCTCAAGATACACAAGAGTTGGTACAGGAACAGATTTCACAGGTCCCCGTGAAAGTAGTTCTTGAAACACAAGTACTGCATAAGAGAACTAGAGAGATGATTTTCTAGTTACTGAAGATGGCGACTCATTATTGGTTGACAATGATTAATCTCTCTCCTACAAAGAGGCAATAGAGTGCCCAAAAGTTGCAAGATGACAAGAAGTGTTGCAGAAAACGTTGGGAGTCACACGACAGAGGTTTGCAGATGAAGAAAAGACAGAACAAAAGAAGAAGAAGACGAAATCCAGAGCACAATTACTGGGAGATCTCAGAGTTTCTAACACACAAAAACCCTAGCTCGAATGAGCTAAAAAAGAATACGAAACACTGTGCCACCAACCGCACAGTAAGTCCACTGTGCTATAGTGAACGGTGGTTGGAAGTCTGCATTGCTACAGTGCTGCGACTATCCAAGTCCAAACTGCTACAATGGCCGGTGGTAAGAAATCCGCAGAACTACAGTACCACTATCTTCAAAATCTGAGATGCTACAGTTTATAGTGCCCTGTCGGTGTCGCCTGGTTAGCTTTGCTATAGTCAGTCACAGTTGCTATAGTCCCCCAAAATTTGGGCCAGGAGGCTTCGCCCCCCGGACCCCAGAGCAGGGGCGCGTTGCCTCCTGCAACCCCCAATAAGCTCACCGCGATGCTCGTTCCACGAGAGTTGTGGTTTGGTGTACAGTATGTACCGCTAGCATTCAACCCAAAAATCATCCAAAACAGATTAGGGTGCACTAAATCCAACAAGGAGCCATGAATTCTGAAAATGGATTCCATGTATCAGAAACAAAGTTTGGGTTCTGGTCGATGCTTCAGAAAAAGTAGAGTGCAAATGAGTATTCAAGCGAATAACTGGACATGAAAGGTAAAATAAATACTTATAAAGTAAGACTAGTGGCTAGAGAGTTTAAACAGTGTCAATGAATTGACCACGATGATACCATTTCACCGGTTGTCATGTTTAAATATGTCAGAATTCTATTTGCTATAGCAGCTTCCCCTAACTATGAAATTTGGCAGATAAATGTCAAAACAGTTTTCCTTGATGAGAACCTTCATGAAGATGTCTACATTACACAATCAGAATGGTTTTTGACTCTAGGTGATGCCAAAAGGATATGCAAGTTGCAGAGATCCATTATGGATTGAAGCAACCATCTAGGTCATGGAACATTCGATTCAATGAAGATATAAACAAATTTGGTTTCATTAAGAATGATTGTGAGCCATGTGTTTACGAGAGGTTTAGTGGGTATGCGGTTGTTATCCTAATAGTATATGTTGATGATATATTACTTATTGGAAATGATATACTAGTCTTACAGTTTGTTAAGGACTGGTTAAACAAGTGTTTCTCCATGAAGGACTTAGGTGAAACAGCCTATATTCTTGGGATCAAGATCATTCGTGATAGATCCAAGAGGCTGCTTGGACTAAAGTCAATGTACATACATTGACCGGATACTAAAGAGATTTAGTATGAAACAATCCAAGAGAGGATTGGTTCTAATGTCACATTGTATACATCTTTCTAAGAAAATGTGTCTGAGACACAACAGGAGAAAGAGAGAACAAGTAAGATCCCATACACTTTATCGATATGATCAATCATGTATGTCATGTTATGTATTAGACTTGATGTTGCCTATGCATTGAGCTTGACAGACAAATATCAAGCTGATCCAGGAGAACAACATTGGTTTGCTGTTAAGGCTTTTCTTAAGTATTTGAGAAGAACTAAGGATATGTTCCTGATGTATGGAGGAGATTAGGAGTAAGTCATCAGAGGTTATACTGATGCTAGTTTTCAAACAAGATCAGAATGATTTGAAGTCGCGGTCAGAATATGTTTTCTGTCGCTACAGAGGAGCTGTGATTTGGAAGAGTTCAAAGCAACCAGTTGTCGCTGATTCTACAGTGGAGTTCGAGTATATAGTGACTTCTGATGCAGTCAAGGAAACCATTTGGTTATAAAACTTTGTTCAGGATCTTGATGTGGTACCTAGTAGTAAAGACCCTATTAAATTGTATTGTGATAATACTGCAACAGTGACTCTTGCAAAAGAGCCAAGGTCACACCAATGGATAAAACATATACTCTGGAGGTATCATCTATTGAGGGTTTTTTCTCAGAGGGGTGAAGTTGCAGTAAGTAGAGTTCCCACAGAAGAAAACGTAGCGGACCCTTTTACTAAAGACCCATCTCAGCAGAAGTATGAGTATCATGTGACAGCTAGCGGACTCGAGGTTGTTACCAGTTGGCTCTAGTGAAAGTGAGAGTCTGTTGGAGTTGGTGCAATAGAACCAACTTCTGTGTACTTTATGATAATCTGTGTTCATTGTTTTAAATATTAATAAACTCCTTATCACATCATGATTTTTCTTCTGTGTAACATAACATGTGATAATGTTCTAAGAGTAACTGTCGCACTGAAAGGTAATAGCAGTTCCCTGCTATGATGAGAAACCAGAAGTGCCACGACAATATTCTTAAAATATATGTTCTATAGTTGAATGAAATCTGTTGAACCCAGTTTTATTATAAAGGCTATTTCCGAGTCCCACATTAGAATACTCCACTATGTAATTTATTTTACCCATCTATAAAAGAATGTCTCCACCTCACATTGAGGTAAGGAGAATTCGCCACAACATGAAATTCCCAATAATTTCCTCCCTCTCCTTGCTCGGTGTTTTTCGGCCCACTTCCCTGCGGCTCTCCCGACGCTGCTCCCCCTTCCCTGGCCGTAGCCCCCGCTGTGCACGACCTGCCTTCCCTCGGCGTTCTCCTGGTCCCGACTCACCCTGCGGTTTCCCGGCCCGCCTTCCCTCGGTGAACTCCCGGTCCCGCCTCACCCTGCGGCTCTTCTGGCGACGTCTCGCCCGGTATGCACCTCCCTCCCTGCGCGCTCCTTCCTGCGCGTGACTCCTTCCGCGCGACTCCCTTCTGGCTCCCTCCCGACGACACCCTCCCTGCTGCTTCCTGGCTTTGCTCGACCCTGCCTCCCTCCCTGTGCAGCGCGAGCTTCTGCCTCCATCGCGGTCTCCCTCCCTCCCGCCTGAGGCCCTCCCTCCCGATTGAGTGGCTTCCCCTACGCGATCGGCCCCGCCCTCCGTGTGACGTCCTGATTACACCCGGTCCCGCCCGCCTCCCGCGTCACATCCTGGCCCGCCTCCCTGTGGCTTCCTGACAACACTCGGCCCCGACTCCCTCCCGCGACATGTCCCGACCCGTCTTCGACGCGGATGACCGACGCAACCTTCTGTGCGACTTCCCGGTGACGATCGACACCACTCTCCCGCAGTCTCCCGGCGTCGATCGGCCTTGCCTCTCTTCAGCGGGTCTTCAGGCCCGCCTCCTCGGTATCTCGACCCTTCCACCCTCCTCGGCGCTTCCGGCCACCGCCTCTGACGCAGTCGCCGACCCTCCAGCGGCTTCCTGGCTTCGTCCGACCCTGCCCCTCTTCGGTGTTTCCCGACTCCCAGCCTCCGTCGTGGCTCCCGACCCCAGCCTCCGTCGCGGTCTCCCGGCTTCGCCTGCTCCGCGGTCTCCCGGCCTCACCCTACACGCGGCTTCCCGATGACAATCGACACCGCCCTCCTGCGGCGATCTCCCGACCTCACCTGCTCATGGCCTCCCAGACCTGCCCTCCTTGGAGAGTCCCGACCCCGCCTCCTCGCGACCCTTCCCGACCCGCCCTACTTGCGGCTTCCCGACGATCTCTCAGTCACTGCCCTCCTCGGCGCTTCTCGGCCCGCCTCCTGCGCTGGCCACCATCTCCACAACAGATTCCACAACACCGACGACCCATTTCCAGCGGCCTGCTTCCCGCGCGGCGCCCACCGACTCCGTCATGGTTGACACTTTTGCCCGTGAGACTCCGGCACAACCTCCAGTCGCCGACGCTCCTGCAAGGCCGCCCCCTCGCCTCAGTTGTCGGCCTTCCCTCACGGCAGCCCCACGCTTCATCCCTCCGTCTGTGCGCCCGTCTGAGCAGCTGCCCCATGCTCCGTCACCGGTCTTGAGTATCCGATACAAACTAGTGCTCTTGCTGGAGGAGATTGCATTTCTACAATCTTATCGGGCTGCTTTGCCCCTTCCTCTTCTCCAACCACCATTGTTCAGACTGGTGGCCTTGCCGCGGGTATATCTCCTCGGCCAATAGCTTGGATGCTTGACTCTAGTGCGTTTGAACATCTCACAAGGGATTTCGGTATGTTCACTACCTATCATTCGCATACCGGTGTCTCTGAAATTATTGTTGTTAATGGATCAAAAATCCCCATTGTGGGATTTAACATATGCTCAGTGACCCTGTTTATTCACCTGGCTTCAGTAGCTCATGTTCCTGACAATCCATTTAATCTTATTGATGACTACTCGCGTATGACATGGCTTTACCTTCTTCGTGATCGGTTTGAAGTTTTTTTTACTTTTCCGACATTTGATAATGAAATTCATACTCAATTCTCCACCTCTTTTAAATGTCTCCGCTCCGACAATGGATGAGAATATTTATCCACTTCCTTCCAACAATTTCTCAAGGATAAAGACATTATTCATCATACATCCTGTTCCGATACACCTCAACAGAATGGAGTGGCCGAGCAGAAACATCGCCATATTCTGGAGACTGCTCGTGCCCTCCAATTCCACATGAAGTTGCCTCTTCTTTTTTGGTCCGATGCCATCCTGACTGCGATCTACCTCCTAAATCGACTCCCTTCTTCTATCCTTCAGGGGGAGACTTTTTTTCAGATTCTGTTCTCCTCTCTCCCTCCTCTTTCACTTTCACTCCGTGTGTTTGGGTGTCTATGTTATGTTTGGGACACTCGTCCCAACCTCTCCAAACTTTCTCCCAAATCCCTCCGTTGCATATTCCTTGGATATTCCTGCACTCAGTGCGAATATCGGTGCTTCTCTCCCGACTTACGACGATATATCATCTCTGCTAATGTGTCGTTCGTTGTGAGCTCTTCTTTTACTCTTCCCTCTTCTCATTCAGACACCACCATCGATGATTGTCTTCCTCTCATCATCCCCCCACCTCTGGTGCCCCCACTCTGTTGGTCACCGGTTTGGCACTGTCTATTCCAGCTGCCCGTCAGCTGTATCTCCCGTCCAGGCCGAGGACACCATCGTCCCAGATTCGTTCGATGCTTCTGCCCAGACATCAGACAACTTGCCCATTGCACTCCGGAAAGGTACTCGTTCTTGCCAGAATACTCCTCTCTATACATCCTCATACAGAGGTCTTTCCGCTCTAGAGACGATATCTATTCCCCGCACGGTTGGCGATGCCAAATCTCACCCGGGGTGGCTACAAGCGATGCGAGATGAATTGCAGGCTCTGGACGACAATCATACTTGGGATCTGACCCCCCTTCCGGTAGACAAACAGGTGGTTGACAACAAATGAATTTATATGGTCCGTCTCAATGCCGTTGACACTCTCCATCGTCTCAAAGCCCGATTTGTGGTGAAGGGCTTTGCTTAGACATATGGTATCGACTATTTTGATACCTTCTCTCCGGTTGCAAAGATGACATCGGTCTGATTATCCATCTCTCTGGCCGCTCATCATCATTGACCCCTTCATCAATTGGATCTCAAGAATGCCTCTCTCCATGACTTTCTTGAAGAAGAGGTGTATCTGCAGCAACCTACAGGATTTCGTGCCTCCGGAGCCGACTTCCATGTTTGTCGCCTTTGTCGCTCTCTATATGGCCTCAAGCAGTCTTCTCATGCTTGGTTTTGCCGATTCAGCACCGTCTTCACCGCATTTGGGCTCTCTAGAAGTATGAAGGACCACACCGTCTTCTAACGTACGACGTCCTCCGGCTACATCCTGTTGGTGGTGTATGTTGGTGATGTCATCATCATTGGGAGCAACTCAACTGGAATCGTCCAACGAAATGGGCATCTTCACCACCACTTTCACACCAAAGATCTCGATCCAATAACATACTTTCTTGACATTGAGGTTTTCCGTTCTACGGACACCATCTTTCTCTGCCAACGGAAATATGTCTTGGATATCTTGTAGGATGCAGGTTTGACTCAGGCAATAGCCGTTGACACTCCTCTTGAGCCTGGAGAACGATCTCTTTATGACAACACGAAACTCTTCTCTCATCCAGAGAGCTACCGTCGTCTTGTGGGAAAACTCAATTATCTCACCATGACATGTCCGAACATTGCCTGCGCTATTGGCAAAATGAGCCAATTCATGGAGCATCCGACCAAATCTTAGTGGGATGCTGTCCTCCGCATTACCAAATATATTAAAAAAGACCCTGCCCGTGGTCTTCGGTACTCACATCACGATCAGCTGAATGTTGAGGCCTTCTGTGATGCTGGTTGCCTTGCTACCCAAAAGTCTACTTCTGGGTTTTCCGTTTTCTTGCCTGGTAACCCTATCTCTTGGCGCAACAAGAAGAGACTGCCGTCTTCAGATCTAGTGCGGAGTTTGAATATCGTGCCATGACCATGTTCACTACTGAGATCTTTTGACTTATCATCTTCTCCATGAGTTTGACTTCCTACCGCAGACGTCTGTTTATATCCTTTGTGACAATCAGGCAATCACGAAGATTGCTTCTAATCCCGTCTTTTATGAACGAACGAAGCATATCGAGGTGGACTGCCACTTTATTCGCCATCACCTCGAGCAGGACCATATCAGTTTCGGCCATATTCCGACGACAGATCAACTTGTTGACATCTTCACCAAAGGCCTCCTGGGAGCTCGTCTGGACTTTCTCAGTACCAAGTTGGGTATCCACAACATCAACGACCCAGCTTGAGGGGGAGTGTGTATGGTCTTGTTTGATGTCGTCTTTCTTTTGTGGGACTCTTGGTCCAAGCTGGGCATGTCCATCTTGAGGGGGAGTGTTGAACCCAGTTTTATTATAAAGGGTATTTCCGAGTCCCACATCGGAATACTCCACCATGTAATCTATTTTACCCATCTATAAAAGAATGTCTCTACCTCACATTGAGGTAAGGAGAATTCGCAACAACAAAATCATTTGAGCAACGCAAATGATACTAACTATCGAGGATGAAGACTCATATGACTTTGAAACACCTTCTCATGGTGTACGCCCTTGGTGACATCCAGTATAGGATATTATGAGAACAATACCTTTCAGTAGGAAATTCACATTTATATGTCATTGGATGTTCCTATCTGCAGACATGTGTATTGATCCTTAGACTTTAAGATTATTATTAATGAGTATTATAAGTTGCGTACTTTATGTATTGACGAAAACCGTGACGACATACACTCGTGACGAGGTAGGTTATGTTGGATGCGTCACGAGTAATATTTAATTAATGAATAATATGAGAAATGACTTGTCCCTTCTGTTCTTTAACGAAAGTTGATATCTCAGGTCCTTTGATGAGAACGATATTGCCTAGATAAATCTATGACCATGATGTTCTATAGAAAAGTTAGATTTTCGGAAAGTCAAAGAAAGAGACATCGAGTAAATAGGTTGATGAAACCGACATGCAACCTGCTTGATTAGAGATATTATGATAAAGAGATTATATCACACAGTAAGCGTTTGTATGAGCTATTATGTCGTTGTGACATTAACTTCTTTCTCTATGGGTGCCTTGACATGTTGCTAGATGCTAACTTTGGACTTTAGGTTGTTTCGCCTAATGCTACTGAGAAAGAGGCTTAGAGGGTTGTATTCAGAATCACAGGTAAATAATATATTATTATTTATTATTTAACAACTAGAATAAATATTATTCCCGCACTTGGTTTAATAATTATTCTTGTTTGCTTGATCGCATATATTCCGTCACCAGTTATTCAAAAGAATATTATGTGAGCAGAATATTTAATAAATTTTTATTTGTTATTTAGTAAATAAAATATTTATTTATTTATTGGTGAATAATGCAGTGATATTTATTTATTAAATAATAAATAGTCATTATTCAAGGTCTGATAAATATTATGGAGGAATAACAGACCGGGTTTAATGGTCCGGTGAGAAATAATATACATTGAATATTATTTGATTAAATAATATTTAATTTAATTCGCGTGTTTAGCGCATGTCAAGAAATATTAATGATAATTATTATTATAGACATTAGGTTCCGCAGGGATTACATAAATATTAAAGGGCACATGTGTGGTTATTATTTTCTAACCCTAGCGGTATATAAATCCAATTATATTATTTTCTTAAGAGAGACAATTTATTTTGTGTTGTGCAAAACGAGATCCGGAGAGAATCCCTTCAAAGCCCTCGGGAGGTCCCTCTTCACCTTCTCAAGTCTAGAGAGATCGAAGTGAACCCTTCCTTCAAGCGGTTCTCAGGGTGATCAAAGGCGAACAACGCGTTAAGATTTGCCGTGCTAGCACCAAAAGATTCCTACAAAAATGTTCGAAGGTTTGTGAAACACGTGTGAATCACCGCTGGAGAGAATCTATTTTTGATTCCTACAACGCAACGATGATACGACATAGCAACGTCATATCCATCAACGAAGAAAGAATTTCTCGCAAAGTATTTCTTTAATTGCTTAAATTAATTATAAATAATATGTGACGATCCTGTACTTTGGTTCTGGCGTTTATCCATTGTCTATATTCTTTGATTCAATTCTGTTGATCATGGTGTTTATCGCTGTGTCAATCTCGGATTAATTATCGATCATAACAAAAAACAATGTTGGGCATGACCCATCCGACGCTTCCATTGAGCCCGGAACCTACACCACCACGGCCGCAGACTCCATCCTTCATCACGGTCAGCATCACCACGATGTGGTGTATGCCACTTCAGCGTGGTTCAGTCATCCTTCAACTAAACCCCTTTCAAACTTCTCCGATACTCATTCAAGCTTTATACTATGCCAAATAACATTTCATAAACTCAACTTCTAGCTTTGAATTGACAATGAACACAACATCTTTTCAACCTGTAAACGTCCATTCCAACATCCACCTCTCAAAAGACTTAGTGTTCCAAAAATCTCCAACATGCATAACCTTGGTTCCAACATTTCTTGAGTGAATCAGGATATGACAAATTAAAATATCCGCACATAGAGAAACTATTTTACTTGGTTTACCCGCACTGTTTGTCTTTACAATTCCGAGCGGACTCATCGTCTCTCTAGGTTTACAACCCTCACAAGAATGAGAACTCACCGCTCTCCACCTTCACCAACACAACGGTCTCCATGAATTTCCAGCAAGAATGAATTCCTGGGATGCTCTCTCTCTTTCCAGTTTTCACGGCTATGGAATTCTCTTCTCTCTCTTATCTCGAGTAATCTCCATGAGGGAACATGTTTCTCTAATCACTCGAGAAAATCTCCATTTGTCCTTCGTTAAAGTCTTCAAGTTGCTTCGAATATCTTAAGCAAATCCACCTATCCATGTCTTTAAAATCCGAGTCAAACATATCCCATTCTAATCACAAGATATCTCCCAAAAGATATGATATTCAAAATTGAGATATTTGTTGTAACTCAATTCACCACGGCATGGTGCTCACCACTACGGCATGGTCTCCTTCAATCTGCCTTTTGACTCTGCAAACCATGATGTCAAAATCTCATCCTTTTGAAAATCTTGGACGTTTTCAAATTCCGGACTTCCATATCTAGATATCACCATGACATGTTGTTGAATACATTGCGGCATAATAGATTCTAGAGCACCTTTAGATGAAACGCCCTGCAAAACTCCCAGAAAAACGCCCAATGTGCTTCATAGCTCGCCGTTTTGCTTTCATGATGTTCGCAACGGCCGTTTTTAGCCTCCTTGTGGCAAACAATGATTTTGCCAAATTCATCTTCAAACCATGAGCACCAAAACGCCTTGCACCACGACATGTTTGCCCGTTTTCTAGAAAACGCCATGTACCACGCTCATTTTAAGATCACCATCCCGTTTTCTCTTGCACTTTAGAACACTTGATAAGCCACCACGGGATCCTCCACGATGCAACACAGGCTTTCTTGTTTTTACATTCTGCAGAACCATGAGGAATCCATCAACACTCCAACCATTTTCTTCAATTGTGGTCACACCACGACATAAATATCACCGCATTGTGGTGTGGTTTTGGCTATCATGCCAAACTTCATCCATCTTCACTCCAGGCTTCCTCCAAATCTTTCGTCACTCCATATGATGAATCTTCATTAAGCCTTATCTAAACATTTGTATCACAACATTGCGTATTGATTATTTGGTACATCAACACATTGTCGGTGTATGCTTGTTGGAGTAGTCTTTAGTGGTGAACCAAGTAAAATTGTTGTGGTGTTGATTTTGTTTTCTTTATTTGGATGGTGTGGACGTGTGCTTGAGATTCACAGGTTCAGCGTTTTCTTGTTAACGCGGGAATAAGATCTATTTGAAGCCGTGAAATAAAATTGACACCCTAATTCACCCCCTCCTAGGGTGTGTTTTGGGCCAGTGGTTGCAACCCATAGTACCACCTCCATCCACAGTATTAAAAAAAGGGTGTGTTTTGGGCCTGTTGTTGCAATTCATAGTACTACCTCCATCCACAATATTAAAAAAAATATTTCTCAAGAATTAAGAAAATCAGTTAAAAATGACTGAACACATCAAATTGATCCCAAATTATAATGTATTCTAAAAAACACCCTTGATTCAACATTTACACTTTATTCTCTCTCTTAATTAATGAAGGGAATTTGTTGGGTAATGAAATTTAATGATCTATTTTTTCTTATATCCTGGACCAAGAAAATTACGTTGGTCCTTATCAAACACCCTTTAATTTTTTTTTTTTTTTGCATTTTTAAATAACCATCATTGTTACAGGGACTGAAAAATGTTGCTGGCAAAGTAGAAATATCACATGTGTTTACAACTACAACAGGTATAATGCACTAAACCATCCAACATGATACATGTTTTGAGTTGAATTTTAAAATTGCATAATTTCAATACCCCGTGCTCAAAACATTAAAATTGCATTACTTTGTAAACGTTATTTCTCAATATTTTTTATTTTGAAAGCTTGGTGAAGATCAGCATACAAAGCCTCCTCACTTATCCCATGAGTTTTGGTAGCCTAATCCATATGTTTTAAGGTAAACACTACTCTGGGTATGGAGAATCAGTTAGAGGATCTGTGCAAGCAGAAATCATTTATGCCCTTCGCTCGGGCAATAGGGATAAGGCTTCCTGTTTGCTGTCTGGTCTTACCCATGGGAATAATGCCAAAGGCGCTGCTGATTTTCTTTACATTCTTGACTACTGTATGAGAAGACCTGATCCTCTTGTAAGCATACCTTTTTTTAATTCTTTATTCTCTTTTGTCTCTGACGTCTATCTTTACTGAAAACAGGAATGGCCGACCATTCTGTTGTGAATAATTTGAATTGGAATTCATTTCATATGATTTGAAATCCTTTAATCATGAAATGACACCTATTGTTAGGTTAATTATTTTTGTTGAGAATTAGAAGATTCAACACACGGGTAATTTGATTTACTTTAATTTTCTGACTGTTTTCTGCAAATTTTTGCCAGCCAACTTTTGGATGAGTGAAAGGAAATGTTGAAATATTAAAATAATTGATATGTAAAGTGTAATCATAAGCCGAAAGGAGCCATATTTGAAGAGAGCCCAAAATAAAATGAGAAGACCCATCCGTTTCTTTCCCCAAATTTGAATATTATGTTAATGAAAATTAAGTTGGTGGATTTTTTTGATGATTAATGTGGCTAGTCAAAATTTAAATAAATAATAAGTTTTGGATGCACGATTAAGAATCAGTTGGTAAAATATTTACCCAACCAAATGTGAAAACCCTGTGATTTATGAAGAGCAATTCCTCCTATTATTTTTTCCATTTAAAAAGAAATTTTGCCATCAAACAGTTTGCTTTTGATTTTTGCCAAGCTTTTGAAATTTGTTCTTGTCCTTACTACTGCCTTTTGGACCTTACTTTTTATCTTTCTTTTGTGAAGCCTTTTGAACCTTACTTTTTTGCTTTCTTTGGTGAAAAGATAGCGAGATGTGCACTTTAAAGTTCTTTTTCTTGGTTTTTTTCCTATTTTTTTTTGCCTGCATTTGCCTGTCAGGGACTAAAAAAACGTAATTTTGTGTTCTCTATATTATTTTTTTCCCATTAATTACAGTTGAGTACATGCTTTGCTCTTCAAAGCTGAAACTTTATGATGGATTTAGTCCATGAATGGGCTTTTGGTATTGAGTTCTTGTCTTTTTTTGCTTTCTGATATTAGTTGTAGAAACTGTTTATTTCCTGACCAGTTTGCCATGGAAACATGGAGAGATATGGAGGAAAAAGAGATTGGCATGAGCGGTAGATGCTACTTTCTCGTTGTCCGTGCTTTGTCAAAAGGTGGTTATCTGCAAGAGGTATGTTAATCTACTAGCTTATAAAATTATAGTTATCAGCTATCTATCTGCGTGATAATATTTTAGGTTGCATTTGGTTTTGGAAAATCTTTCCTGTTTCCATTTTCTAAAAATGCATTAAAAAATGTGTTGCAAAATATTTCGGATAATATGAGAAAACAAGAAAGCATATGATTTATATCTTCTTGCTCATTCATTTTCTAGGAAACATAAAAACAGGTTTTTTTTTTTGTTTTAAAAAAATCCCTCATTTCCACTTTCTTTTTTTAAAAAATGATTTCTATTTAGATAATCCAATACATTTTTTGAAAATGAGAACGGAAAACATTTTCCCAAACCAAGCCAACCATTTTATCTCCAGTTTCGGTTAATTGGAATTTTGGGTGCCTAACAGCAGTTGATTTGGTGTCTATTCACTGTTACTTGGATTATTTTTCTACACCTACCTATTCTTTCTACTTTCTTTCAGGCCTTCAATTTGATGAATTTGCTAAGGGAAAAGCGTTGTGTTTATCCAATGTTACCCTTGTATAATAGTATCTTAGAAAGCTGCATTAAGTTGCGCAGTCTTATACACGTGAATCTATGCTTAGATCTAATGGAGCAGCAGTCTGTGGGGAAGGATGAAGTAACCTATTGGGAGCTTCTCAAGGTGTGCATTGTTTATTATGTTTGTGTGACTGAATTTCATAACTTGTTTTATTCATTCATTTTTTAAATGCCCAACTGGAAACTGTCTCAAGACTGGAATTGCATGTTTTAAATATATGACCAAAATTTTAAACTGCTTGAAGATTCATATATAATTTTGAATCACTTCATCTGGTTCCATTTTTGGGTCTGACTTCGGATGTATAGATTTTCTCCATGTCTTCTATTAAGTGGGATTCATCCTATATTAGTGCAGTTGGGCTACGTTTGATATTAAGGAATATATGTTTTGAAAAGTGAACGAGTGAGAACAGTCAGAAATCATGTTTGATTCCATATAAAGGGAGAGTTGAGGGAGTATCAGTTCCATTGTTTAAGGGTAGCAAAATTTCTTCCAATTTGGCTGAAATCGTTTCTTGAAAAATAAGATTTATAGGCATACTTTTTCTTGATTTTATGTATTAGTGACTCAAATAACCATTAAACAGTGAATAACATATATATTATATTTTTTGTTATTATATATTTATATTATTTAACATATTCCATCACACCTTTTCTATACATACCAAACAAATTATTGTCTTGCCAATTCCTTTCTCATTATCTGTTCCATGTCTTCTCCATTTCAATAAAAAATGCTTCTCTTGTACCAAACATAGCCTTAAGGGTGGGGGGTTCTCTTTTGTTGTGGAATTTCTGAAAACTGAGTTGGCATTTGAATGAGCCTCGACCCCAAAATATCAAATAGCTTTGGCTTTTTTCTAACATTGCAGTATCTATCCTCTTCTAGCTTTCTAACTGTGGTAGCCATTTTATAATAAGATCGTTGGCTAAATCTTTGTAACGTGTTTAATGGGTGTATGGGTGCCCTCGAGTCATCTTTGTACCAATTTGTACCCATTTGCTTAGCCCCTTTACTGAATGGAAGGAAAGCTTAGGTTTCCATCACTGGACATGTTTGGTTGCATTTTAGAAGAAAAATGAAAGTGAGGGTTTACCTCACATAAAGGAAGTTCATTTCATGGGACGGGGGCGGGAATGGGGGGGGGGGGGAGGGAACAAAATTATATTTATTAATTATATTTAATCACTTTCCATTCCATTGAAAACTAAACAACTTACTTTCCTTTCCTTTCATTTCATTTCTTTCCATTTTCTTTTCTTTAGTTTACATCCACCAAATGGGGCCTAAATATTTTTCTTCAGCTTGCAGTTTGGCAGCAAAATATATCAGCAGTCAATGAAATTTGGGAGGAATATTTGAAATACTATTGCCCCAGCATTCTCTCTTTGCAGCAATTTATATGGTCTTTGACAAAATTGGGGCACCTGCAAGCTGCTTATGATGCTTTGCAACATATGGTGACTTTGGCTCTCAATGGTAGTAGTTTTTTAATAAGAAGTGCTGAAGGGAATGTGTCATCTTCAAGATTGGACATTCCGATACCCACGACTGGTCAGACTTTGAAGAGTTTTAGCTTTGAAGAGATTGGACAACCCATGCTGTCAGTTTTTGATTGCCGTAAAACAGATTATAATTCTTTGTTTGACAATAGAAGCTACATTGTTCTTGGACTGGGAGGCAGGGAGGCTATGGGTTTTGAAACAAGACAGAAAAGTGCACTTCTTAAAAGGTTGTTGAAGTGGTCTTTTACTTTTGTGATACATGCATCTGCACATGGCCAAAATTGTAGACTGGCTGAGCAGTTGATCCTCCAGGTTGCTAAATTATCATTTTCTATTTTGACATTTTAATGACCTTTAAGTTACTTATTTTTAGGCATTCAATTGTCTGAATCTTTTCCATAGAAAGGCATCAGGGTTCTACTTGATGATACTTATTGAAAAGTGTTTATTGCATTTATCACTCATAATAACGCTCTGTTTGGCAACACTTATGAAAACTACTTATAGCACTTATCACTCAAGATATGTACCTCTCTATAAGTGCTACCAGAATTCTTATTGAAAAAGTGCTTTTATGTCACTTAATTAAATTGTTTTTTTTTTAAATTTAAATTAAGTGTGTTTTCAACACACCACTTATTTTTTCAAACTGCTTATCACAAGTGATAAGTGTTGTAGTTTTCAAAGTGTGTTGAAATAATAAGTGTTTCATATTTTTAAAAACACTTTCCTTTTAATTTTTAAAGAAAATTACTTTACAAGTGGTGGTAGAAAAGATATTTCTTCAAAAACAATCTAAAAACACTTATGCATAAGCACCTGGTTTAAGTGATAAGCGTCAAAAGCATTTTTTTTTAAAGTTTCGATGCAACCTAGATGTGATGTAAAATGGTAGTTTCATTGTGGTGAACTATTTCCAAAATCAAGTCCCAACCAACATTTGGGAGTCTTAAGGGTGCGCTTGGTCATGGAGAACGTTTTCTGTTTTCGTTTTCTAACAATATATTACAAAATATATTGGATCATTTAAACAGGATTTTGTTTTTTAGAAAATGAAAATGAAACTGATAGATTTTTGAAAAATGAAAAAAAACTAGTTTTTATGTTTTCTAAAAAATGACAATGTTTGGATATGTAACTCCTATATATTTTCATGTTTTCATTCCCACTTTTCAAAATATCTTTTAACACATTTTCTAATGCATTTTTTAGAAAATGAAAACAAAAAACATTTTCCATTGCCAAATGGACCCTAAGTTGTGCTATTCTCTATTTCCAACAACTTTCAATCAACATATTGAATTTTAAGCTATCCCATTTTAACTGAATATCCATTCCCTTCTTTGTGGCCTTTCTGCAATAAAAGAAAAGGGAAGCACTGTTTGATAAACTACCTCCCTTAATCCTCTTCCTGTTTATGTCTTCCTTTTGCCTGTTCAAATTTAAAATATACTCTTCTGTTGCGTTGCTTTTTAATGCATCTAAATAGTGCTTGACACAGATGCAGGGTCTTGGTTTGGAACCTTCATCTTATACCTATGATGGTTTAGTCAGAGCTATTGTATCTGATAGGGGTTTTCTTGATGGCCTTGAAGTAGTAAGTTTAATGGATCGTTCCATTATATATGTATATAGATAGATAGATAGATGATATTTTGATTAAAAAATCTGAATTTTTTTATTCCTTTACTTCTGTTGTGCATATTTCTACAGTTAAAAATCATGCAAGAACAGAATCTGAAGCCTCATAATTCAACCCTTGCAACCCTTTCAATTGCTTGCAGCAATGATGCACAACTGGATTTGGCTGAGGCTCTACTGTGGCAAATTTCTAGAGCACCTCAGTGTCATCCATTCAATGTCTTTCTTTCTGCATGTGATGCACTTGTGAGTTAATTTTCCTGATCTTTTGTGTTCTTACCATGTTAAAGCGCATTTTTTCATGACTCTTTTTCTGGTCATTCTTGAATGATAAACAAGGTGAGTATATTGGTTCTATCATTATGGGTCTGTTTGATAGCAGTTGTTGATTATAGCACTTGTCACTTATAATAATCAGTTTGAGAAAGTGGTTGATAGGTGCGTGTGAGAGATTCAATGGAATTCTATTGTTTATACAGCAGTGACAAACTGGAATTACAAAGGAACAGAGAGGGAGAAGAAGAAATAAAGGAATAAGGGAGAATCCTCCGGATGCTGCAGCTCCCCGAGGCCAGTGGCCTAACCCACCCGCACCACAATTTGATGAAAGCCCTAAACAATTCATAGTCTCCCCCTACAAGCAGCCTCCCTTTATTTAATACCCCTCCAACAACTAACAACCCTCAACTAGTAGTGCAATTACACATCTGCCCCTGGCAGCTAACAGCCCAACCAACTTCCTGACACAGCAGTAAAGCAAAGCCCCCAACCGCTGTACCTTTACGCAGCAGCTCCCCCCGTCCCTACCTTTATGCAACAGCTCCCCCAGAACCCTTATGCTGCAGCAGCTCCCCCAGGATTCCAAGACCCCTACACAGCAGGCAACATCCAGCACATTTACGCGGGGCTCCAGCAGGACCCTTACGCAGCAGCCCCCCAGCCCAGGACCCTTACGCGGGTTCCTATCAGTGGTGCTTGTTTTATTTCTGAATAAATACTTAAAGAAGAAAACCGATTAAAGTGACTGAAAAACACCTTTTCAATTAACAATCAGAAAACACTTACGGAAGCACTTATCATAGTTCTCAGTAAGTCATGGGTCCATTTGACTGCACTTACTGAAAACTACTTATAGCACTTAAAATAAGTGACAGAAAACACTTTTCCAATAAATTAAATGGAAACAATTATATAAGTGATAGTTTTTATAAATAGTTTTCGAAAGTAATGTCAGCCTGTAAGTGGTTTTCAATAATGATGAGCCCATGCATCTCATACATGATGAAGTTTATGCATGAGATGTTGGATTTGTTATCCATTTTCAAAGCATTGTCAATGATCAAGCAAGCTGGACTTGGAATACATTGGGGAGACTGATGTGCTTAGGGAGATTGATGTGCTCATGCATGTCATGAAGAATATGTCATGTTGGATTTGTTACTCGTGGAGAAGATGGATATGCTTGTATTAAATTGGTATGCTCCTTACATGAAGGATGATGCTTGAAGGAGATCATCATGGTGATGAGAAGAAAGACTTGGAGCTGACTCGGAAAGAAGTTCATTGGAGATTCTAGCACCATCTTTGGGATGACCATGGATGGAGATTCCAAGCTGTCTATAGAGATCAAAGAAGGTGTTGGAATTTATTCAATGCCTTGCTTGGCCATGGAAAGAAACATATGGAGCTGTTTTGGAAGCAAGTCATTGAAGAACATATGCCTTGACTAGCTCATGAAAGAACTCTTAGAGGTTGGAGCATCACATGGAGTATGAAGGATGTGAAGGATTTTGTGATGATTTAAGGAAGTTTCCATTGGTCACACGATTGCATGTTCATTGAGGGATGAAGATCTCTCACAAACACCATCCAAACCGATGTGTGGTGGCATGAACCCCTGAATGGAGTTGACCATGAATTCAATCTTTAGTGAGGAGTTAATGACACATACTTAATCTATATATGTTTTGTAGTTGTGTCTTGCCGGTACTCTTAAGGAGATATCCTTGTGATTGACACGAGGTTTGACATGTCACATGCTTATCACTTGGATGACGAAGAAAAGCATGAGGTTCGGTGTAAATGAAAGAGCTTGAGGAGATCCTGTAGCATCGTGACAGAGTATACATTATGGTTGCTTAAGGAAGAAAGGAAAAGTGGAGATTCTCACTTGAGTGGCAGAGGAATGAAGAATGAGACCTGCGAGTTTGAGTTGTTTCGAAAGTATCATATTGAAGTTTGGAATATATTATGGATGATGGAGAAAACTGAAGAAGAAATGGGGACTTGGAATTCAGTGAAATATTATGTTGGAGGAAATCACGACGCAACGTCTCTGTGCCACGCTTTGATTTGGCTCTGAAGGAGTCTATTGAAAATGATCATTGATGCCTCACGCTGCAATGGGAAGCTCTTTATCGCGACCCATATTTTCCATACATAGATATCACATTTTAATAGCTGAATATTCATCACATGACATAACGATCCACGCCAGAATCGTATAGGTCTAGTGCTTTTGGAAACTTGAATACATAAACAACTGATTCATAATAGATCTACATCGTCTCCCACTAAGTTTTTCATAACTAACACTCTTCTTAGACACATCATACTTGGTACCTTTCTTCATAACCTGGGGAAAGAAAACATAAGAAAGGGTGACCTCGGATCCTCAGTAAGGGTAAACAAGGAAGATATCAATGATCACTTGAGCATAACATGAACATAATGGTATGAGAAAATGAACATAACATTTGAAAATCATACCTTGCATATCATAGATCATAATTTTGAGTCATGACATAAAACTTGACAGTTCATAAGACATGAATCATAAAGGAATCAAAGAACATGAGCCAGGAGAGAATAACATTGACACAAGACATAAGTATAGAAAATCATTTCCTTAGCAGTCAAGACTCATTGCAGACTATCAAAGTGAAACGAGTTCACTCCCCAAACCATCGTAGTAGTCAATGTTCACTCCTAAGACTATTATAGTGGACAAAGTCTTTTACTGAACTGGGTTCACTTCCCATTCTAGTCCTATTTATCTCATTAGATATCAATTTTTATCTAATGCATTGGAGGGAGATATAGGTCCCACCTGATCTTCGTTATAACGCGACCACCGTCCTTGGTTATAATGTGACCACCGTCCTTTGTTATAATGTAACCACCGTTTCATAATGAAATCATATATGTGTATGCCACAAGATCATAAAACATTCATCATATAAGAATCCATGAAAAGAAATGAGTTTCATAAACATTTCATTATAGCACAACCTGTAGAAAAGGAATGAGTTTTATAAACATATCATCATTTCATCATAGCATAACCCGTGAAAAAGGAATGAGTTTAATAAACATCTTATTATCATAAACATAAACCATCCCAAGAAAGAATAAAGATGGTATTCTTGAATAATATCCCCAGTAAAGCACAAGTGAAATCAAGGGTTATTGTCTTTGATGAATAAAAATACCATTAAAAAATCATTAAAACATTTTTAGGAAAATAATCTTTCCATTTTGAAATCTCTTTAAAATCTAAAAATTTCTAAAATATTATGGAAAACATTTTCTTTTAAAATAACCATGGAAACTTGTAAATGAATCTTCAAAGCATTGAGCGGTTATGACGGTGGGAAATACCGTTCATGCTGTATAAGTTAAAAGAAAACATTCCTTTTACATTTCTGTAAAAAAAAATCAAAATGTATATTGCTCGTAAAACGATGAGAAAATTCTTTTTGAATCATTTTGTAAAAAGCATACTTGTCAAAACGCGCTGTCACGGCCGCGATCGCGCCATCGCGGTGCGGATCGGCACTCAACCGCTTCAGGTTGCTGGATTGCGGGCGGAATGCGATCGCGCGCCGCCTCACCCGCTTTCGCGGCCGTTGCGCTTCTGCCGCGATCCCGACTGGCGCGACCATGCCTTGTTTTGGCGCCAAAGGATCTCGGTTTTTTTTGTCCCGTAAGCGGTCCAGCCCACCTCACCCCTGTGTAACCCTTCTTATTTCCTGCTGCTGCAGTGATGACCGTCCCCCCACCAGAGTCACGACACCGACGACACCCCCCACCCCGAGCCGTGACCCCGCATCTATGTCGCCGACCCCGACCTCTCAATACTGCCGATCCCCCCCGACACCTTTAATTTTTTTATATATTTAATTTTCTGTTGAGTTTTTTTCTTTTATTTCCTTGTCTATCCCTCTTTTTATTTTGTTTTTTGTTTTTTTTATTTTGTTGGTTAATTTTTTTGATTCTGCAACCCCTTTTTATTTATTTTGTTATTATATATGTATTATTTTTATTCCGTTTTATATTTTATTTATCATATATTAATTTTTCATCATATATATTTGTGTAGAATTATATAATTTAGATTATATTATTTGGTCCGCGGTTGGATAAAAAGCGGTCGCGGCGCGATCCACGTCGCCGCTATCCCGCTTGAGGACCCCGCCGCGTCGCGCTGTGATCCGAGATTGACTACTATGGTAAAAAGTCAAACATGGATAAAAATGACTTTAAAAAATCATAGGAGAATAGTAAAAGTATTCTTTAAAACATTTTTAGAAAACATGGATATGGAAGAAAAAAAGATTTTTTACCGATGAGAGAAATGAAGTCAATTTCCATTAAAAACATATTTTCGCTCTCTTGAGTACTTAAGGTGGGGAAAATGAACTGAAAACATGTATTTTCAGAAAGTAATCAGAGGAGACGAAAAGTCATGAGTTTCTTAGATCATAAGAATTCATCATTGAAAACTTAATCATAAATAATCTCAATAAACAATGAGATTGTAACATAAAACCTAACGTTTTGGTAACATTTGAATCGTTAGTCCTGTGAAAGAAGGAACCATTGATGGATATGTAAATCCCCATAACTTTCATAAGAAGCATCATAAAAGACATTCACGGGCAGTATACACACCACATAAAAAAAGCAAGTGGTAATTATGGCATGAAGGTACTAGGGTGCGCAGCGGAAGCCGGTGGATCAGGGATTTACAATTTTTCACCAGCAATCGATGTAACTACGTCATCGCCGGCGAAGCACTGCGTCAGTTAAAGCCCGAGGATCACACATGAAGAAGTTTAAGCATAAAAATTAAACCATAAATACCTGGTTCGATCTGAAGCTGCCCGTTCATCATCTGTTCGTCGCCGACGATCGCTGTTTGAAGAATCCGAAGTTGAATTCCTCTAGATCGTCCACATGCGCTTCAAAAATCTGCGGGAGCGTTAATCGTCAAATTCCGGGTGCTAGTGCGTAGATTCGATGACGCCTTTGACGTCCCGACGATCAGCGCATCGACGTTCTTGCGATGCGTGAGAGAGACCTTGATCCGATCATTTGGATCGAGAGCTTCTCTCTCTAGAAAGAGGGAGAGGTGAGGAGAGAGAAACTCTCAAAACCACGTAGTGAATTGTCGTCATGCGAGAGCCTCTCCTATATATAGTGAGTTATGAAATTACCCGGAAAAGGCTCCCTGACCATCGAATATTTTTTACCCACTAAATAAATCATAAACGACATATGATGACTACTGTACTGAATCATAAATATCATTCATATTTTCATCACTTTCTTGTAATATAATAAATATATTACGTGATAAAATTGAGTCATTAACTCGACTCGTCGTTCCCGCAAATATTAAACGAACGTTGAATATTAAAATAATATTCGTTCGTATAATATTTTCCATCTATTTACTTTAATACTTGCAACGACAACCAATCCATGAACACACACTGTGTAATATAATCTTTTTGTCTTTAGATATCTCATAAAGCAGGACACACACTTGTGTTATCGTCCCTTCTTGCTTTATTATTTGTTGATCTAACTGGTCCAATTTACCTTCCACTACCATGACCATGTATTTATGAAGGTACTACCATCTTGATCAATCTGACCCGAGATATAACCTTCTCAACTCGGAAGCGACAAATTCTATCTTGATTATTCAACCAATGTCATTCCATCAATGACGCATCCAACATAAACTACCTCGCCACGACTTCATTGTCACGATCTTTGCCTTGCATCAAAGTACGTGATCAAATGACACATATTGATAATGATCTCAAGGTAGGAAACCAAGACACTTGTTCGTAAATAGAAACCAATGTCATACAAAACACGTGATGTTCCTATTGACGGCTCTATCCTCATGATCTCACATACTGGAGATCACCAAGTGCGAATTTCATGAGAAGACTCAATGCTTATGAGCCCCAACACCTGAAAGTAAGACATCTACTGTGTCCGGTTAGTATGATGTATCTAGACCATAAGACACATGTTTAAGATTAATCTATGGACATTGCCATTAAATAGTGGACCGGGAATGTCTACACTTTAATGATAATTATGCATCATATATAACTCACTGTATCCATGATTTGGTAATCAAAAGTACCGATAACGTTGGGTCTAGGGCACCCACTTTTATAACATGGCGTGTGCCTCACAAAAATAAAAATAAGACGAAAATCCCTTATCTTAGGTCTGACTTCCTTTGTACGCGTTGGAACCTCCTCTATAATAAATATAGACTTATTATACATCTGTTACAGAACCATACTCATATATATCATACTATATATGATTTACTTATAACCTTTTATCACCCGTTAACACTTTATTAATCTCTGTTCCAGGTGATATCTGCTTTGTTTTTCATGTATGTTTTGATTCGGTAGTTTTGGTCCTTGTATTTTGATCACGATTCTATCATCTCCAAAATGTTAATCATGATATAAATATCATACATATTCATTATATACATGTTTAGAGTTATTCATAAAAGTAGAGATAGAAGAATGAACTACACCGTTTATGGGGATGGTAAATGATGACTAACCTTTCCAGAATCATTATTATATCATATATATCATATATATTCATTAAATCCATTCTTAATACCATCCAAGTAAAATAGAAATGAAAAACGAATCATATTACTTCGTGGAGGTGGTAGTCCACACGTATGCACGATCGACGTTATCGTTTTCCAACGGTTTGGAAGGAAAGGTAAATATGATATTATCATTTCAGAAGCATAATTATGTCATAAATACCATATATAAATATTAAACCTATCATAATAACCATCTGTGAAAAATGGTGATGGAAAATCAATTCTATCGCTACGTGGAGATGGTAAGTCGTATGTACGCACAACTAATACTTTCACTTCCCATTTGATGAAAAGAGAGTGAATAAAGACAGTTTTGTAATCATAATAACATTTCTGTATATTTAGGATACTGAAGTTATTATTTTATGAAAAATATATAGATTTAGAGTAGGTAAAACAAGAATTAAAAAGAATGTGATCGGTTAATGCAATTATCTTTTTTTTGAAATATCACATTTAGATCTCATTTTAAGGGTTCTAGGGTTGGTCTTTTGAGAAGACCAACACCTCTAGAATGTGACTAGGGGAATGAAGAAGAGAACTTGACAGAGGTTGGTCGAGCTAGAAGGTTCAAAGTGGTAAAAAGAGAAAAGTGGGGTGCCCTTTTATAATTGAGGGGGGGGGGAACCCTTGGAATTTCATAAAATTTTAAATTAATATAAATTAATTTTGGTGTCTGTAGGTTGAGAAACCCCCTTACCTTCAAAGAGAGGTGGAGACCTTCTTTTATAGAATGAGAAGGCGGAATATACGAAGTAGTATTCCGTTGTGGGACTCGGAAATACCCATAAGAATAAAAATAGGGTTTAACACTCCCCCTCAAGCTGGACACGCCCAGTTTGGACACCGAGTCCCACAAAAAAATAAAGATGACATCATACAAGACCTAGACACACTCCCCCTCAAGCTGGGCGTCAGATGCTGTGGATCTCCAACTTGAAACTGAACGAGGCAAGGCGAGCACCGGGGAGGCCTTTGGTGAAGATGTCAGCAAGCTGGTCCGCCGTCGGAATGTGGCTAAAGGTGACATGATTGTGCTCCAGGTTGTGTCGAAGAAAGTGACAGTCCACCTCAATATGTTTCGTTCGTTCATGGAAGACGGGATTCGAAGCAATTTTGGTGGCTGTCTGATTATCACACCATATGTGAGCAGATTTCTGCTGAGGAAAGCCAAACTCCTGGAGGAGTTGCCGAAGCCAAAGGATCTCTGTAGTGACGGTGGTCATGACACGGTACTCAGACTCGGCACTGGAGCGGGAGACGATCGTCTGTTTCTTGCTGCGCCAAGAGATGAGGTTGCCTGCCAAGAATATGGAAAACCCAGAGGTAGATCGCCGAGTAGCAAGGCAACCAGCACAATCAGCATCGCAAAAGGCCTCAATATGCTGATGAGGATGCTGAGAGTAGCGAAGACCACGGGCAGGATCTCGCTTGATGTACTTGGCGATGCGGATAATAGCATCCCATTGAGAGGTGGTTGGATGCTCCATAAATCGACTCACTTTGGCAACCGCACAGGAAATGTCGAGTCGAGTCATGGTGAGATAATTGAGTTTGCCCACCAACCGTTCCCCAGAGGAGTGTCGACAACAATGGCTTGAGTCAGCCTAGCATCCTGCAAGATATCCAACGCATACTTCCTTTGGCAAAGGGAGATGGTGTCCGAAGAATAGGAAACCTTGATGCCTAGGAAGTATGTGAGAGGACCGAGATCCTTAGTGTGGAAGTGCTGGTGAAGATGGTCCTTGAGATGGGTGATACCCACAGAGTCGCTGACGGTGATGATGATATCATCCACATACACGACCAATAAAATGTAGCCATGGGAGGTCGCCCTGTAGAACACAATGTGGTCCTTCATGCTGCGAGAAAGCCCAAAGTTGGTGACGACCGTGCTAAAGCGGCCGAACCAAGCACGGGGAGACTGCTTGAGACCGTAAAGAGAGCGGCGGAGTCGACATACTTGAGATTCAGCGCCGGAGGCAGAAAACCCGGGGGGCTAGGTTAAGATGCAACCTCCCTCTGATACCATGCAGGTTGAGAAACCCCCCTACCTTCAAAGAGAGGTGGAGGCCTTCTTTTATAGAATGAGAAGGCGGAATAAACAAAGGAGTATTCCGATGTGGGACTCGGAAATACCCATAAGAATAAAAATAGGGTTTAACAGTGTCCAAATGACTCCAAATTGATAAAATTCAAAGCTAAGACGAGGATGAGTTGAAATCCTCCCATCCAATAAAATTTGGACAAGTTTGAATCACATTTTTACCCATATCTTTTTGTTTCAACCATCCCTTGACCCTTTTGATAGTTACCGTAATATTAAGGTTTTTCACCCTTTAAGAGTTAGTAATATTACTATAAAATGTCAGACGACCCCTAAATGGACTACGATTGATGTTTACAACCATATCCCTTGGAATTTCTTAAAATGTTATATTAATATAAATTAATTTTGATGTCCAAATGACTCCAAATTGATAAGATTCGAAGCTAAGATGAGGATTGGTCGAAATCTTCTCATTCAATAAAATGTGGACAAGTTTGAATCAAATTTTTACCCTTATTTTTTGGTTTTAACCCCTTTGTTAACCCTTTTGACAATTACCGTAATATTAAAGTTTTCTACCCTAAAGGGTTATGATGTTACTATCAAATGCCAAACGACCCATAAATAGATCATGATTGATGTTTACAACCATATCCCATTCATTTAGCCGAATCTAAGATTTTTATGAATTTTATATCATTTAATAAAATATTATTTGTTATAAAATATTATTAATGTCAATTTTAACACTATTCATTTAATTTGACTTTAAATACATCAAGACCCGGAGGAAATTCAAATCTAATTCTTTAACATAACACTAATATGTCACATTCATCTATAAAATTCGTGGTACACATTAACTCACTCAAATTATGGTTTTTTTAATATTTTTAAAATCATTTTATATATTTTTTTATTAAATGGAAAAATATTGCATCGATGTCTCATCTTCTATTGGAATCTGCATCCCACATCGGACTTATGGTATGATGTGGTCTTTATTATTCATTATAAAATAACCTCAAGACCTCCCTTATAGAGTAACATTGGGGATTATGTATCCACTCTTTTATTTTGACATGGTATAAAAGGAGGTTTTCTAAACCGTAACCCTCCCTCTCGTTTGCCTCTCCCCTTCTAGGGTTCGTTTTTTATTTTTTCCCCTCTGTAGGGGGGGGGGGGGGCGGACACATGGCCCTAATTCTCTGCCGCCGCCCCCTCCTACGCGATTATTCCTGGTGAGGCCCTGCGCGAGTCTTCCACCTGTGCACGATGGATTTCCCGGCGGTCCTCCCCTTCCTGTGCGCGATGGCCCTGGTGCGCTCGATGCCGGTCGTCCGCCTCCCCTACCAGGCCGCGACCTCTCCTCCGATGAATGCTCCGCGTTCGTCGCCGACCTCTCCTCCAGCGTGATGCCCGTCGGTCGATGACCCCGACTCTCGATCGCGATCCCTCCCTTCCCGTCGGACTCCTGCGTTGGCTCCTCCCTCGTCAGCGACTCGCGTGCGCCGACAACCCATCCCTGCATTCCGCCCTCCGTGGCCCTCCAAGCACGGTTTCTCCTTGACGCTCGCACCGCCTCCTCCTACAGATCCCTCGTTCGGCGACTCCCTCCCTGCGCGCGACGACCCCATCCTCTTGGGATGCATTTCACCAGGCGACTGCCCTCTTGCGGCCTCCCCTCTCCCAGATCCGATCTGATCTCGTTCTCCGCAGGCTCCTTCGTGGTCGCCGCCCACCCGCGGCTGCGCTCGTCTCTGCCTCCCGTCGCTCTCCAGTGCGAG
Source organism: Viscum album (assembly GCA_963277665.1). Lineage (NCBI taxonomy): Eukaryota > Viridiplantae > Streptophyta > Magnoliopsida > Santalales > Viscaceae > Viscum > Viscum album. The sequence goes on along the minus strand of OY728155.1, from coordinate 598,660,913 downwards.
GCAATCTCCAACGGGCCGCGCCTCTCATACGACGACTTTCCTAAGCGCCAACCCCTCACGCAAAAGTTCCAGCGGCGGTCTTTCCGTTGCTCCTGTGTGCGCAACGCTCGACGGACCAGGTGGCCTCCCCTCTCCCAGATTTGGCCCGATCCGGCCGGATCTCGTCGCCGACCTCTCCTCCTTGCGACGACTCCTCTACCTCCTCCTTGCCGAATGACCCCCATTGCGAGCGACTGTTGCGCGTTGCCCTTCGTCCCTCTAGTTCAGCAACCCCTGCACGACCCCTCCATGTCGGCCTCCTCCTGCTGCAGCCCCCGCCTCCATGTCTGTAAGAACCCGTGTTTTTCCGGACAGTCGTTTTGAGCAGAAATTTGAATTTTTTGCTGTTGGATGCTCGTGAGGGGTAAAATGGTCATTTTTCCCTCCCAGCTGATCTCGGATAATTTTTCTGACAACTCCGTTGGTCCCGGAATAGGGTGTTTACCCTAGGACAGGAGTTTGGAGGAATTCTGAGCTGTTCGAATTTTGGCGGAATATTTAATATTTAATATTATTAAATTAAATATTAATTCATTCACGCGAGTTTGTTTAGTGATAACTTTTAAACGGAGCGTCAGATTGAGATTTTGTCTGCGCCGTTGAGTCCGGAATGGGGTGTTTAGCCTAGGGAAGGCATAAACTTATGTCGGGCGCCGGGGCCGGCCCGGGCCCCTTTTTCTTGCTTTCCTTTTCTTCTTTTCTTTTATTTTCTCTCTCTTCCTCCCTCCTTCTTGCGCACGCACCATGTGTGGCTTCTCCTTGGCCGTGTCCCATGGGAGAATTGGGAGATTGAGAAAAACAGGAGAGAAGGATGGCAAGAGTGGTACTGATTCGAAGCCCTCGACACGCTGATTCCGCGAAGGGCAACCGGGAGCCGTGAAATCAACCGAAGCTTCGGCGGTTTCCGCCCAAAGGTAGGGCCGTTTACGTTTTCACCATAGATCCCCTTTAAACAAGTTGTTTTAAGTTTTTAAAGCTTTATATTGCTTGCTTGTATGCCCATGGGGCTCGATCTGTTGTTTTGGGGGCGAAAACGGGTGAATCGGGCGTTTTTAGGGATTTCCCGTCGGAAAACCCACTATACACGGCGTGTGTTTTAGGGGAACACGCCGTGTGTTCTTCCCATTCAGGGAAGACGAGTTTTTTTTAAGTACACGCCGTGTACTTTGATTACACGCCGTGTAGTGGTGGCCGTGTGGCTGGCCGTGTGGAATAGAACACGGTTTTAGTGGTTTTTTTGAAGTACACGCCGTGTACTTTGAGTACACGCCGTGTAGTGGTACTTGGGCATGTGTTTGAGTGAAAATACACATGGTGTGACATTTTGTGAATAGTACACGCCGTGTACAGTAAAGTACACGCCGTGTACTATTACACAGGCAGGCCCGATGGGTTCTGGCCATGTACTCTGGCCATGTACTGCTCCAGTTTAGTAATTTTGGTATATCTTATGCTCTGGAAGTCAGAATTGGGTGTGTGAGTAGTCGATTCTGAGCGTTTTTCCGTGTAGATTGCGATGGTGGAATCCTTTTGACATTTAGAGGTCGTCTAAATAGGATTTTTGGGGTTTTATCTAAATGGAGGGGGGTTTCTTCCTCCCTTTATCAAGCCCAGTCGTCACCTGAGGGTGAGACTTGGCAAGGTTGTTAGGTTGGGTGTTCGGACCAACACGGTTGAGACCTTTAATAGGAGATGAGCTGTGAGCTATCTTCCGTAATATTTTCTTTAGAGGACGTTTCCCTAGTGAGACGTGCCCTTCTGGCCTAAGAGGCCGTGAGACCGGATGCTTCTAAGGGTCCCCTGAGGGATGCCTTGCTTGTGTGCTGAACTAGGGAGTCCTTGTAGGAACTCTCTTTTGTTTTCTTTGAGAGGACCCCTGTTATGGGTCGCCTCTTTTGTTATTCATTCGAGGATCCCATGTAGGATTCCTCTTTGCTAAGGATTCCATGTAGGATTCCTTCTCTCTAGTTATCTGGAGGATCCCGAGTAGGATGACTCCTTGGTGTTTGACTTGTGGGACCCGGCGGGTGCCCGTTGTTTGGCTGACCCTGAGTTGTTACGTCAGGTTTCGGTAGATATGGTTATCGGGTGTCACCTAGAACCCGTGCCAAACTGGTGATTCCTTTGGGCTTTGGATGTGTTGTTGGGTTGGGCGTTCAGGCCACCCGTACTTGTTTGTTTATATCTGACATGGGTTGTTGATGCTGTAGTGGTTACCAGAGGTGCTTCCTGGTTGGTGGCTGTTGAGCCTGGCGTGAGGCGTCTTCTTGTTTGTTAGGATGCCTATTTTGCCTTGTGTGCCTATGTAGTAGGTGGCTTGGTGTTTATTTTTTTCCAACTGTTGTGTGTTTTGTGCGTTTTTGTGTCACGAACCCATGTTGGGGTGTCGTGAGGCTGAGGCCGTGGCTACTTTTAAATACCTAGAATTGTATAGGTAATTAAATGTGATAATAAAATGCTCTTTGGGATCGCTGCTTGGATCCAGGACCATCCCGAGGGGTGCGTTCCTCTGTTTAGCCGTTTGGCCAGGATACCTGAGGGTATGCCATGTTTAATTCTGCATTACTTTTTCCTTGAGAGGAATTGTATGGAAATTGCATGTTTATATGTTGGGCATGGCCCAGTTACTTGTGCCTGAGGGTGGTGTTTTAGTATAGCCTGAGGGCGTGACTGTATTAGCCTGAGGGCGACGTTCGATTTTGCCTGAGGGCAACCTTTCATGCCTGAGGGCTTGACTTCTGTGCCTGAGGGCGACACTTCGTATGCCTGAGGGCGAGAATTCTGTTATGCCTGTGGGCGAGATTCTGTTTCGCCTGAGGGCAAGACCTGAGGGCAAGGTTACTGATTCGCCTGAGGGCAAGGCCTGAGGGCAAGGTTCTGATTAGCCTGAGGGCGTGGTTCTGTTTAGCCTGAGGGCATGGTTTTGTTTAGCCTGAGGGCAAGGTTCTGTTTAGCCTGAGGGCTTAGATCTGGTTGACTTGTTCAGAGATATTTTTCCGGCGTTGGCCGAAGCAGGTACATGTCGATGGGATTACAGACCCAGAGATCGACTTAATGATACACGGCTTGAGTGGCACGACGTCCAGCTCAATGCCCTTGCACAGGATGTCCATGAGATCGGGCTTATGGTCCCAAGGATCGACTGCTGATGTGGTTTCTTGTTATTTGAATCACTTAATCATGAATATTCATATTTATGTGCATGTGTATAGGTATGGGACTATACATGTGTACGTATATAGATATGGACATTCATGGTGGCACTTTCCCAGTTGACAGAGATTATATACCCTGAGATCAACTGTGGTTGCACGTTTGGTTTACTTCCTTTGTTGTGTTCTAGCTAGGCTGAGCACGTTGTTGTTGCATACACTTTTAGCAGCACAGTTGTAGGTTGCTTGTCGGGGTGCCCTACTGAGATTATTTCTCACCCCTGCACGTGCACCTCGGTGTACATGTAGACCTTATGTCTGCTTTTCAGGTTGAGCCCGAGTTGCATGGTGGATAGGGCTAAGGCCCAGTGTTGCATGATCGAGCGGAGCTATTCGAGTGGTTCTACTGATCGGGCTGCAGCAGTTCGACAGTGTCAGGAGATCGGGTACGTGGTTTGGCTCGGAGTTAGTAGCAGAGCCCTGTACTTTTACTTTCTGTTCTTTTGTACTTTTATCTGTATGGTCGGCCAGTGGGTGACCAGTGTTGTATTGTATTGCATAGCTGTTCGGGCTTTTACAACACTTTTACTATTGCAGCTAGTTCTATTTCAGTTGTTTACTGCTTCCGCACTCTGTTTACTTTCCGCTGTGTATGATACTTGTTATTTCCGCTGTTTGCTTACTCTGGTATGAGGGCATAGTCTCCCCACTATCACACCCTAGGCCCTCGCTGCTAGTCGGCAGCCTCTGGCGTACGGGGAGGCGCGCTTGAGGCCTTGTGGCGAACCGGCTCAGAGCACCGGCTTATTGGCTTCCGGGTCGGGACGTTACAATGTCGGCCTCCTCCCGCGGTTTCCCGGCGCTCCGATGACCGGCCCGCCCGTGCGGCTTTCCTGGTGCTCCGACGACCGCCCTACCAGTGCGGATTTTCCGGCACTCCGACGACTGGCCCGCTCGTGCGGCTTTCCCGGCGCTCCGACGACCGACCCCGCTAGTGTGGATTTTCCAGTGCTCTGTCGTCCGACCCCGCTTATGTGGCTTTCCCAGCGCCTCGTTGGCACATCCTTTTCATCCATCACCTTCCTGAGGGGGAGCAACAACCATGACGGTTTATCTTTTCTTTGTTTTGTTTTATTTTATAATCAAGTTGGGTATGTCCAGCTTGAGGGGGAGCGTTTGCAGCGTCTGGTGATTGCTTTGTTTTTCTTTATGTGTTCAAGCTAGGTACATTTAGCTTGAGGGGGAGTGTTGGAGTATGCACCCCACATCGGACTTACGGTCTGATGTGGTCTTTATTATTCATTATAAAATAACCTCAAGGCCTCCCTTAGAGAGTAACCTTGGGGATTAGGGCTCTACTCTTTTACTTTACCGTATCAATTTAAGGTCATTATATAATTACTAAAAATTTGAAATAATTTTTTATCATGAAAATAATTTCATTAAGCTCGAAAAAGGCACTTAGATTCGTTCATAACTTGCTTTTTTTTTATGTGGATACATAATAGATATTTAAAATAAGAGTGACATTTTGTAACTTTCTTTGCTTCAAATATTATATAGGTCATTTTCATGGACAAATGTACATTAAACAAATCAATTTCGAGTAGAAGGTGATAAGGGTCAAATTCCCTTCATCCAATACGAATTAAGATGAAAAACTATGCTATTATCAGTGAGTTTTAACCTAAATTAACCCGATTTACCCTTTACTGAGGTGATACATTTTACTGCGGTTACTATTCATATTGACAAAAAATAAAAGGGACCTATTTATCAAATTTGAACCTCCTGATTTCAAATATGGAATCTATTTTATCAAATTCAATTTCTATGTGCCTGAGATTAATTTTAAAATAAGTGCACAACACGCGATGAAGACCATTTTTCAGAAAAATATATTTTAAGCATAAAACATGATTTATTCTTATGCTATTCTTAGATTGATATTAAATAAATGTTAAAACATTTGATTCAATATATAATATATGAATTTCATTAAAATCAATCACCAATAATGATTTATTTAATTTATTAAGATACACATTGTGCACATAAGAACGGTTTTTTTTCCAGAAAAATGTCTATGTGTAAAAATGTTTTTATACCAAATTCAAATATAAAATTGATTCTAATGAACTTAATTGGATTATTTAAAATATAATAAAACTAATTTTACTTTGAAACCATTTTAAAACAAAATGGAACTTTGTACATGTTTGAAACAAAAATACAGTTTTCAATAAAAATCAATATTTTTCATTATTTACTGGAAAATCAAATTTTTCAGAAAAATCCCAGAAATTCACCCTAAGCTAATTTAGATACGATGATTTCAAAAATGTAGTTAGTTTTATGAAATATAAATTTAAGTGTCAAAAATTAAATATAATATGTGATCACAAAAAAGCAATAAAAATCATTTTGAAGGAGACCTATTTTTTAAGAATAATATAACTTTGTTAAAAATTGAATGCTTATTTCCTAAGTATTAATCAATACATTTATATTAAGTAGGATCCTCTTTATATATCTCATAAAGTAGTTAATCATATTCACACCCCCTAATTTAACAGTTGGGTTATAATAGTCACATAATAATATTTTAATAATATATTGCGATTTGTTTAAACTCAGTGATGCGTGTAACGCAAGCTATCGAAGAAATTAAATCTATTTTAAAAAAATATTTTATAAAATCTCGGCTTGTTGCATTCTATTCCCCTTAAAAATGAATTTCCCCTTCGAAATTCTTCACTTTGATACAAACAAATGAGGATATCTTTGTTTCATTACATCATCAGGTTCTCATGTAGCTTTTTTGAATTTTTGATTTCTCCAGAGACTTTCACCAGGTGAGTGGTCTTGTTCCGTAACACTATCTCTACGATCCAAGATTTCTACTGGTTCCTCATAAGATCATGTTCTAGTGATATGATCTCTGAGTTTAGTACATGTGATGGATCAGGTATGTATTTACTCAGGAGAGATACATGGAACATATCGTGAACTTGTGAGAGTTTCTGTGGAAGCGCTAAGCGATAAGTTACCGTTCCTACTCGATTAAGAATCTCGAAAGGGCCAATATATCTAGGGCTCAACTTTCCCTTCTTTCTGAATTTCATTGAATCTCATAACCTTCTTCTGTAGAGAAATTTGAAGAAAAACCTACTCACTAGCTTCAAATTCTAGGTCACGCTGACAATTGTCAACATAACTTTTCTGTTGACTCTGAGCTGTCTTGATATGTTGTTGAATGACTCTGACATTCTGTGTCATTTCCTCAGTGAACTCAGATCCCAATAGCTTTCTTTATCTAATTCCATCATTTGGTTGTGTTTTGATCAATTTCCACTTTACTCCAAGAAATGAATATTCAAGATTATTTTTTTTTTTCATGTTTGAAGCACTAAAATGAACATTTAATGAATCATAAGATTTATAAGTCATTTCTTTCGCCTCTAAATATTTTCCAAAACCAAAATGGCCAACACAAGTTATCCAATAACATCCAATGTTCAACTTAATCAATTTCATAAATAGTTAAACCTTAGGGCTCCTTCAAAATACGATTGACCAAAATTGAATGATCTCATATCCTCCCATGGTCAACTTAACGATTATCTTGAAGTAATTTTAATCACTCATAGTCTCATACCAAAATTTATATACCCTAATCATTTCCCAAAATGAAGTCATAATAAAATCATATATGCTTCCAAAAGATAACTCACCTTTTATTCCTTAAATATGCTCCTTTCTTAACCAAAAACATTTCCATTGGAAGTCCGGGTTCATCCTTGCACCAATAGAACAATCATAAGTTGATTTAGAATATCAAATGTGATTTCTTTATTCCAGAATCCATGTAGAGATAGCTAATCAATGCTCATAATCACATCAGATTTCACTAAATTACGAACAATAAGATTTTCATCAGGCGCATTTTCATACAAACTTCAACATTAAATCCCCAACCCTGGTGTGGAGGATAAATGTGTCTTAATTATCATGATTCACTTTAACTGTTGTGATTACATAAACTTTCTCTTTGTCCTTTGACTTCAAAGGTTGTTTTGGCTTATCATCCTTGTTGATGGTGAATTCTCCTTACCTCAAGGTGAGGCAGAGACATTCTTTTATAGATAGGTAAAATAGATTACACGGTGGAGTATTCTGATGTGGGACTCGGAAATACCCTCTATAATAAACAGGGTTCAACAGTCCCCCTCAAGCTGGACATGCCCAGCTTGGGCAAGAGTCCCACAAAAAGAAAGACGACATCAAACAAGACCGACCATACACACTCCTCAAGCTGGGTCGCTGATGCTATGGATACCCAGCTTGGTACTGAGAGAGTCCAGATAAATTCCCGGGAGGCCTTTAGTGAAGATGTCGACAAGCTGACCGGCCGTCGGTATGTGGCCGAAACTGATATGGTGCTGTTTGAGGTGATGGCGAAGAAAGTGACAGTCCACCTCGACATGCTTCGCACGTTCATGAAAGACGAGATTAGAAGCAATTTTCGTGGCAGCCTGATTATCACACCAAATATGAGCAGGCGTCTGTGGCGGGAAGCCAAGCTCATGAAGTTGATGTCGAAGTCAAAAGATCTCAGTAGTGACCATGACCATTGCACGATATTCAGACTCTGCACTAGATCTGGAGACGACAGTCTGTTTCTTGCTGCGTTAGAAGATGAGGTTACCTGCCAAGAAAATGACAAACCCAGAAGTAGTCTTTCGGGTAGCAAGACAAATATCACAGTCAACATCACAAAAGACCTCAACATTTAGATGATCGTGATGTGAGTATCGGAGACCACAAGCTGGGTCTTTCTTGATGTATTTCGCAATGCAGAGTACAACATTCCACTGAGATTTGGTGGGATGCTCCATGAATTGGCTAACTTTGCCAACAGCGCAAGCCATGCCTGAACGCGTCATGGTGAGATAATTGAGTTTTCTCACGAGATGTCGGTAGCTCTCTGGGTGAGAAAAGAGTTTCGTGTTGTCATAAAGAGACCGTTTCCCAGGCTCAAGAGGAGTGTCAACGGGAGTGGCCTGAGTCAATCCAGCATCCAGCAAGATATCCAAGACATATTTCCGTTGGCAAAGAAAGATGGTGTCCGCAGAACGGGAGACCTCAATGCCAAAGAAGTATGCTAGTGGACTGAGATCTTTGATGTGAAAGTGGTGGTGAGGATGACCCTTTAGTTGGGCGATTCCAGTTGAGTCGCTCCCAGTGATTATAATATCGTCAACATATACCACTAGTAGGATGCAGTGGGAGGATGTCGTACGGTAGAAAACGGTGTGGTCCTTCATACCCCGAGAGAGCCTGAATGAAGTGATGACGGTGCTGAATCGGCCAAACTAAGCCCGAAGAGACTACTTGAGGCCATATAGAGAGCGACGAACTCGGTAGACATGGGAGTCGGCTCCAGAGGCACGAAATCCTGGAGGCTGCTGCAGATACACCTCTTCTTAAAGAAAACCATGGAGAAAGACATTCTTGATATCAAGTTGATGAAGGGGCCAATGATAATGAGCGGCCAGAGAGAGGGACAATCAGACAGATGCCATCTTTGCAACTGGAGAGAAGATATCAAAATAGTCGATACCGTATGTCTGAGCAAAGCCTTTCGCCAGAAGTCTGGCCTTGAGGCGATGAAGGGTGCCATCTGCATTAAGGCAGACCGTATAGATCCATTTACTGCCTACCGCCTGTTTGTCTGTCGGAAGGGGGACCAGATCCCAAGTTTGATTGTCATCCAAAGCCTGCAATTCATCCCTCACGGCTTGAAGCCATCCAGGGTGAGATTTGGCGTCGCCAATCGTGCGGGGAATAGATATCATCTCCAGAGCGGAAAGACCCCTGTATGAGGATGTGTATAGAGGAGTATCCTGGCAAGAACGAGTACCTTTTCGTAGAGCAATGCGCAAGTTGTCTGGAGTCGAAGCAGGAGCATCAGACGAATCTGGGATGATGGTTTCCTCAGCCTTGACGGGGGATACAGTCGACGGGCGGCGGGAGTAGACAGTGCCAAACCGGTGACCAACATAGTGGGGCATTGGAGGTGAATGGATGATGAGAGGAAGACAATCATCGATGGTGGTGTCTGGATGGGGAGAAGGAAGAGTGAAAGGAGAGATCTCAACAAACGACACATCAACAGAGATGATATATTGCTGTAAGTCTGGAGAGAAGCACCGATATCCGCGCTGAGTGCGGGAATATCCGAGGAATATGCAACGGAGGGATTTGGGAGAAAGTTTGGAGAGGTTGGGACGAGTGTCCCAAACATAACATAGACACTCAAACACACGGAGTGGAAGTGAATGAGGAGGGAGAGAGGAGAACATAGGCTGAAAATGAGTCTCTCTTTGAAGGATAAAAGAAGGGAGTCAGTTTAGGAGGTAGGTAGCAGTCAGGATGACATCAAACCAAAAAAGAAGTGGCACTTTCATGTGGAATATGAGGGCACGAGCAGTCTCCAAAATATGACAATGTTTCCGATCAGCCACTCCATTCTGATGATGTGTGTCGGGGTAGGATGTCTGATGAACGACGCCTTTATCCTTGAGAAACTGCTGAAAGGCGGTGGATAAATATTCTCGTCCATTGTCAGAGTGAAGACATTAAGGGAGGTGGAGAATTGAGTATGAATTTCATTATAAAAGGTCTGAAAAGTAGAAAAAATTTCAGACCAATCACGAAAAAGGTAAAGCCATGTCATGCGCGAGTAGTTATCAATAAAGGATACGTAATAACTGTACCCGGACTGGCTAGGAACCCTGCAAGGACCCCATACATCGGAATGAACTAGGTCGAAAGGATTCGCGGCACGTGATTCCTGTCGAGGAACATACGTCACCTGATAATGTTTAACAAACTTACAGGATTCACAATGGAAGTAAAGGTGAGGACTGAATTGGGGGCAAAGCTTATGTAGGACGAAAGCCGGTGGATGACCAAAGCGAGAATGTAGGTCAAGGGCACAGGCTGAGGTGGATGAGCACGCAAGAGATGATGGGGGTATCGAACATGTACACCCCATTCCGAAGATGACCTCGACCAAGTTCCCGATTCGTCGTCCGCTCCTGAAAAACAACATCAGAAGATATCAAAGTAGCAACACAGTTTAAATCTTTGGTGAGTTTGTTGATGGAGATAAGATTAAATGGACTGTCAGGAACATAAGCCACTGAAACCAAGTGAATAGACGGGGTCAATGAGCATGTGTCAAAGCCCAATAGTTTAGCGATCCAGTTTTGTTGATCTGCTGAAACTACCCGTTGTTGTAGTAAAAATTGAAGACTACGGTGGTTTGAAAATACTGTGAAAGAGTTGTCTAATAAATATGGACGCGAATGCTGAATGGCCAAAACTAAGGCCATAATTTCTTTTTCAAAGGTAGATTTGGACAACGTTTTATCACCAAAAGCTTTGCTGAAATAAGCAATCGGGCAACGATCTTGCATCAGGACGACGTCGACTCCCCGGCCTGAAGCATCACATTCTACTTCGAAAGGTTTGGAGAAATCCGGTAAGGCCAACACTGGGGCGTTCGTAAGAAAAGCTTTAAGTGGTCAAAATCATGTTGAGCAGCGGAAGTCCATAGAAAACCTGTTTTACGAGTTAGAACAGTCAGGGGATGAGCAATTTGTCCATAACCTTGAATAAACTTCCGGTAATAGCCAGTGAGGCCTAGGAACCCACGCACCCCCGTGACTGACATGGGTTGGGGCCAATCCACAACAGCCTGTATTTTAGTGGGGTCAATCGAAACCCCAACATACGAGATGATATGACCAAGATAGGCAATCTGAGATTGAGCAAACAAACATTTTTTTGGATTGACAAAAAAACAATTCTGGCGAAGGGAGTCCAGTGCCATGCGAAGATGGTGTAGGTGCTGTTGCCAATTTCTATTGTAAATGAGGATATCATAAAAAAAATCAGAATGAATTTGCGGAGAAATGGACAAAACACATCGTTCATGGCGGCCTGAAAAGTTGAAGGATCGTTGGACAGGCCAAAAGGCATGACTAGAAATTCATAATGACCGCTGTGAGTTCGGAAAGCGGTCTTCTCAATATCAGCGTCCCGCATTCAGAGTTGATGGTAGCCATATTTGAGGTCCAACTTAGAAAAATAATGGGCTCCGCCGACTTCATCAAGTAGTTCTTCCACAATTGGAATAGGAAATTTATCCGCGATAGTTACGCGATTGAGAGCCCGGTAATCCACACAAAGCCGTCAGGAGCCATATTTTTTTTTTGACCAACAGAAACGGGCTGGAAAAAGCACTGGTACTGGAACGGATAAAGCCAAGTTGTAACATCATATGAACCTGTTTTTCGATCTCATTTTTTTGAAAATGCGGATAACGATAAGGCCGTACGACTACCGGCCCCTGCCCCACTCTAATCGAATGTTGTGCTCCCACTGGCGTGTAGGTGGCAGTCCCTGTGGGTTACGAAAAATTGCTTCAAACTCCTGTAATAAACTGTTCACGGCATGTTGTTGCTGAGTGGGTAACTGTGTTGCTGGACACTGAGCTTGACAACCCAAAATAAGCTGCTGTAGCACCGGGAGAACAGTATGGTTGGAAGGAGGGTTTAAAGAAGCAGCTGTCTGGAATTTTTGTGGAGCCCCGATGAGGGAGTATTCGTGACCTCTAGAAGAAAAGCGCATTGTCATAGCATTCCATTTTGTGGTTACCTCCTCCAAAGTACGCAACCACGCTATTCCCAAAATAAAATCCAGACCGCCTAAGTCCAAAATATGAGCATCCACAATGCAGGAAAAATTACCAATTAATAGAGGAAGGTGGCGACAGAGTCCCTGGGTTTGAGTAAGATGTCCATCACCCTGCTTTACCCTTACAATTGTCGACGAAGAAGTGGATAACCAAACCAATTGAACCAGTTTAGGGGAAATAAAATTATGTGTAGTGCCACTATCCAACAGAATTAGTATAGGAACGTCGTTCAATAGGCCCTCAACCTTCATAGAAGCAGCTGGTGTGCTGTGGAAATCCTGAACAGAGAACAGAGGTGTACTGTCTTGATAAGTTACAACTGAACATTTCCCCTCAGGAATCGAAGGAGAATCAGCGGTTGGAGGTTCTCAGAGTTCATCCCCCGGTACTTCGTCATCCTCCCCTAGCAGCGTGACACGCAATTTCGCATCCATGCATTTATGAAGCGGGCTATAGGGAAGACCGCAACGAAAACATAAGCACGCTTCCGACGATCTTCCCATTCTCGTGAGGACAAATAACGTGTGCCTCGACCTCTTGCAGGCGGTGGTTTTGTAAAGTCTGTTGTGTTGGCAGTAGGACCTATGTCGCGATGGCGAAGCATACGGGTAGAAGGCCATGGTTGGGAGACTTATGGGGGTCGGCTGTGGGGGGGAGCCAACGACCCCCCTCTCGGAAAGACGAAGAAGATCGAGGAGGAAAAGAACGAAAACTAGAATTACTGCCTTTGGCAACTGCCATCTCAACGTGCCTTGCGACATGCATCGCATGGAGACGAGTCTCAGGATTTTGAATGCGTACCCAACTGCCGATGTCATCACACAAGCCATGCAAAAAATATCCCACATATTGTAGCTTTGGTTGCCGGGGAACCAATGATGCCAAACTGTTCGATGTACTCAGCGATTGAAGTTTGCTGTTGCAACGCAGCCAATTCTTCATAAGGATTTTGATTATCCAATCCACTAAAGTGTGCCATTAGCTCGGTTTTGAAAGAGGACCAAGAAATCTGCGGTTGAACTTCCTCGAGTACTGTAATCCAGTGGACACCTATTCCTTCCATGCAGACCTGCGCGAGGGACCACTTCAGATTTTCCGGAGTTTGCTGAACACGAAAATACAGCTCGGCAAGAGTGAGCCAGCCCTGCGGGTCCGAACCGTCAAACATTGGGAGTTCTACCCGGCGAACCGAAAGCCAATGATCAGACGTGTTGGAAAGCAAATCCAAAGGTCGAGAGGTATGTGCTATGTCAAAAGGAACAACGTTACCAGTCGGGTCCTGGGCGTCAGAATGGTGTGGGAGTGGTGCGTCGGGTGTGGCATGAGGTCCTGGAGGAATTCTCGAAAGAGTGGTATCGTCGAATGTCGGGTAGTCAGAATGCTGGGCTTGTTTTTCCATGTGTCGCGTCATTAACCGACGAAACTCAGCTTGATCAGTAAGCTCCTTCTCCCAACATTGTCGATCGTTTTCATATTGTTGTTGCTTTTCCAGGATTTCCTGGAGAGAGGATTCCAAACGGCCCAAGCGCTGCTCAACGCTGTCCAAACGACCGAGTTGACGCGTCTCCATGAGTCAAAAGCAAAGTAGGAGAAAGGAAGGAGACTGATGTTGCGTGAGGAGGCAGGTTAGACCAAAGTGATACGAATCACAAAATTCCAGAAGAACAGATGGAAGCAGGCGTATATTCAAAACAGAGTACTGACCTTACAACTGAACAAAAGAGCCAAAACAATACAGAATTAGGGAAAACAGGAAAAAATACAGGGGGAACCTGCTTTCTGCTGCCCAAGCCTGGAAGGCCATAACTGACCAGTATAATTCCCGATGCCCAGCTCCCTCCCGCGGGTCCCATTTAATAACAGAACCACTGCTAACTGAATTCTCCCAGTGGAATTCCTGATCTGCCCTCGTGCTCCTCTGATTCAACACCTGGATGTCCCCTAACCGAATCACGATGTGCAGTGGGCCCTGCCAAAACAGAATCTCCATAAACACTTCCTGTTTTGCCCCTGCGTGTGTAGACTTTCCAGGGTCCCGCCTTAACACCCGAGGTTCCTCTCTAAAGGAGACCGTGAGGTTATTTTATAATGAATAATAAAGATCACATCAGACCACAAGTCTGATGTGGCTTGCAGACTCCAACACTCTCCTTCAAGCTAGGTGTACCTAGCCTGGACACATAAAAAAAAGACCAAAGCAACGAAAAGACAAAGCAAACAAGAAACGCTTCAAACACTCCCCCTCAAGCTGGACATACTCAGCTTGATTACAAAACAAGACAAAACAGAGAAAAGATAAATTATTCGCAGTCACTGCTCCCCCTTAGGAAGGTGATGAGTGATGGAAGAAGCCGCTGAAAAGGATGTGCCAATGAGGCGTCGGGAAAGCCGCATATGCGGGGCCAGACGACAAAGGGTAGAGAAATCCGCACAGGTGGGACCGGTTGTTGGGAAAGCCTCACGGGCGGGCCTGTCGTCGGAGTGTCGAGAAATCCGCACTAGCGGGCCGATCGTTGGAGCGCCGGGAAATCGCCGGAGGAGGCCGACATGGAGGCGGGGGCTTCCGCAGGAGGAGGCCGACAAAGCTGGACATGGCTGACAGGAGGAAGCGCGCGACGGACAGGATCTAGCCTGATCTGTCCGGATCTGGGAGGGCAGTGCTGCTGGAGAAGGGCTGTCCAGGTCTGTCACTCAGGGAGGTGCACAAGGAGGGCCGACGAGCAGGGGAGGCAGTGCGGTCTGGCCACAGTGTGCACCCGAGAGGGGAGGAGCCATCGAGGGGGAGGAGCGGCTTGTTGCATAAGGGGAGAAAAAAAATCAGCGTGCAAGGATAGCGCAGGCCAACAGATGGAGGGGCCGTGGAGGAGCCATCACGGCTGGACGGACGGGATCCGGCCAGATCTGGCCGGATCTGGGAGGGCGGCGCCTTCTGTTGCGCACACAGGTGGAGGCCGTTGGGGATTTCGTAGAAGGCCGACGTTGAACGGGAGAAGAACGTCGGACCGGGTCATCGCTCGGGAGACAGACATCGTCGCACGTAGAGGGGACCGCGGCAGGATGCCGACGTGGATCGTCGCACATAGGGCCGCAGAGGGCTAGAAGTCGCGCTCGCGACGAAAGACGAGGCTTCGCGCTCAGGCAGGTTGCTGGGCGAAGCGTCGGGAGGTGAAGTCATCACAGGAGGCGGGTCGAGAGTCTGCAGAGGTCGGTCAGGGGGCGGCGCTGATGGTGGCCAAAGGGCCTGGGGCGGCCGCCCCCAACCTGGGGGGAGAATCCTAGAAAAACCTAGGGCTTGAAAAAAAATGGGAGGGGGGCTCGGGTTAGGATCAAACCTTCTCTAATACCATGTAGAATCTTAAATGAGTGGAGACCCAAAACCCAAGGTGTCTCTCTAAAGGAGACTTTGAGGTTATTTTATAATGAATAATAAAGACCACATCGGACCACAAGTCCGATGTGGTATGCTGACTCCAAACAACTATATTATTGTTCGGTATAACTCTGTCTTGCATGCAACAAAAGATTTCAAAGAAACTCATGTTGCGTGTTGTATACGCTATTGAACATAGCGTCCCTTTTAATTTAAAAATTACTATCTAATTCATAAATATAAATAAACATGAAAAGGATTTATCCTATCATTACCTGAGTTGTTATAACAGTAATCATAGTAGTAAACCACATAATCATGAAAAATCACTTATAGGATGTGTAAATGGAGACACTTTTTTCTATGACACCTTAGGTTTAACCTAGGTCATTCATGATCATCATCAAAACTTTAGGATTTTATCCTATACTTAGACTTATCTCTAGGGTTCTATTAATGTTTTTTAATCCTAGTTTCCAAAGGTTAACTAAACCTTAATCTGATGCCAATTATAGCGACTCATATTTTTCATACATAGATATCATATTTTAATATATGAATATTCATTACATAACATAACGATCTACTCCAGAATCGTATAGGTTTAGTGCCTTTGGAAACTTGGACACATAAATAACCGATTCATAAAAGATCTATATCGTATTCCACCAATTTCTTCCTAACGAGCACTTTTTTTAGACATATCATACTTAATACATTTTTTCATAACTCAGGGAAAGGAAATATAAGAAAAGGTTAGCTCATATGCTTAGTAAGGGCAAACAAGGGAGCTATCAATGATCACTTGACCGTAACATCACCATAATAGTATGAGAATATGAGCATAAGATTTGAAAATCATACCCTGCATATCATAGATCATAATCTTGAGTCATGACATTTAACTTGACAGTTCATAAGATATGAATCATAAAAGAATCGAAAAACATGAGACATAAGAGCATAACATTGGCATGTGACATAAGTTTTTGACATACACATAAGCATAAAAAATCATTTCCTTAGTAATCAAAGCTCATTGCCAATACTATCATAGTGGAATAAGTTCACTCTCTGAACCATCGTAGTAGTCAAGGTTCACTCCCAAGACTATCATAGTGGACAAAGTCCCTTACTGAATTGGGTTCACTTCCCATTTCAGTCATGTTTATCTCATGAGATATCAATCTTTACCCATTGCATTTGAGTGACATATAGGTCCCACCCTTGATTATAATGTGACCACCGTCCTTGATTATAACGTAACCACCGTCCTTGGTTATAATGTGACCACTATCGTTGGTTATAATGTAATCACCTCTAAATAATGAAAATCATACATATGCGTGCCACAAGATCATAAAATATTCATTATATAAGAACTAATGAAAAGAAATGAGTTTAATAGACATATCATCATAGCATAACTCGTGGAAAAGGAACGAGTTTCATAAACATTTTATCATTTCATCATAGCATAACCCATGGAAAAGGGAGGAATTTCATGCACATCTTGTCATTGTAAGCATAAATCATCTAGAGAAACAATAAGGATGATATCCTTGGATCATATCTCCAGTAAAACGTAAGTGAAATCAAGGGTTATTGTCTTTGAATAAAAATGCCATTAAAAGATCATTAAAACATCTTGAGAAAAATAATCTTTACATTTTGAAATCACTTCTTTAAAATCTAAAAATATCCAAAATATTATGGAAAATATTTTCTTTTAAGATAACCATGGAAACTTGTAAATGGATCTTTAAAGCATTGAGCAGTTTTGAAGACAAGAAATTCCGTTCATACCGTATAAGTTAAAAGAAAACATTCCTACTTTTGTAAAAGAAGTCAAAAAGTACCTCGTTCTGAAAACGATTATAATATTCCTTTTGAACCATTTTGTAAAAGTCAAACATCAGTAAAAATGACTTTAAACAATCATAGGAGAACAGTAAAAACCAACATTTTTATAAAACATGAATATGAAAGAAAAAAGGTTTTTCGACCGAAGTGAGAAATGAAATCTATTTTCCTTAAAACATATTTTCGGTCTCTTAAGTACTTAAGGCGAGAAAAATGAATGGAAAACATGTATTTTCAAAAAAATAACCAAAGGAAAAAAGTCATGAGTTTCTTAGATCATAAGAATTTATCATTGAAAACTTAATCATAAACAATCCTGATAAACAATAAGATTGTAACATAAAATCCTTTACCATTTTGGTAACATTTGAATCGTTAGCCTCGTGAAAGAAGGAACCATAGATGTATATGTAAATTTCTACAACTTTCATAAGCATCATAAAAGACATTCATGGAGAGCATATACACCACATAAAAGAAACACGTAGTAATTATGGCATATGTCTCCTAGAAATATATTTTTTGACTAAAATCCCGTACTTTAGGTTCAACTTCCTTCGTACGCGGTGGAACATCCTATATAATAAATATAGAGTTATACATCTATTACAAAACCATACTTATATATATCATGACATATATGATTTACTTATAACCTTTTTTCACCCTTTAACACTTCTTTATTAAAATCATTGTTACGGGTGATATCGGCTTCGTTTTTCAATTTAACGAATAGGTTATAACGGTTACATAATAATATTTTAATAATATATTGCGGTTCGTTTAAACTTAGTGTTGCGTGTAACGTAATCTATCGAATAAATTAAATCTATTTGAAGAAAATATTTTATAAAATTTTGGAATGTTACACTCTTTATGCCGCAATTGAGTGAAGTAGAAGCGTGTTTACTCTTATGTAAGAAATCACGTTGCAACCTTAGTTGTTGTGCCGTGAAGAGTTTGCTCTGAGGATCGCAGGGTTAGTCTTACATCGCAATGTGAAGCCGAGATTTTTTGGTGTGGGGCAGTTCGAGGGAACTGAAAATTGTCACGCTGTAATTAGATGCACCATGCCGCAACTAGTAGTTCATGCCACAATGAGGCTAGGCTGTTTGTTCGTGGCTATTTCTGAAGGCAGATCCTTCACGCTGCAGTGCCCGTGGTCATGCTGCAACATATTTGCCCCAGATATGAGAAGATACAAAGACCACGTCGCATGACACCTGGCCATGCTGTAATGTTGGAGCAAGATTTGCGGATCCGAAGAGAGATTTAAGCCGAGAAATGTGGATATGAGTTTTGCACCGTAATGACTCGTATTACGCTGTGTGCCAATGTCTTGCACTGTGATAAAGAGCATTACGACGTGATCTGGTTAATCCCAAAATTTTCAGATAACATATGCCCTATCATTTAGGGATGAAATACAGACTTGAATCTGGACACCTCGGTAGTCTACTGGATGAAATTGCATTGGGATTTAATGGATATAAGACATGGAGGAAGATGAGGCTATTTGGGAGTCATGGGTCGATTATGATCGTCAATGGAGATATAGAGATACGAGGCACCTCTATTAATGGATCATCCTTGATGCCATGAAGAGCGTGCTCATCTATGAGACCAAATTGACAAGATGCTCATTGTTAGATCATTGAAGGAGAGGGCCACCCATCCGAGTTGTGCTTGGGAGAAGAGTAGTGCATACAACATTAGTTAACACAAAGACAATTGAGGAAGACGGTGGAAGGATCACACATGCTAGAGAGCTTCTTGTTGGCGATCTATTTCCTTTGTATTGTCTTTGACATTCTCGTAGGAGTTCAGGACCATCTTCCCGCTCCATTCGTCGTTTCATTCATCATTGATAAGATGTTGAAGTGGACAACAGGATAACTGTTTAACACTAAGGACGTAATCACTCAATAACAAGAGTGATGTGAACCTTGTAATCCCCATGTCGTGTGCTTTACTTTCTTACTCTTATCTCTCATCGTCGCCATCATTATCGTGTTGATCGTCTTGTGATGCTTGCACTAATTGACAACACGGGCAAGGAGTTCTGAAAGGGAGAAAAGGTTCATATTGGACTTTGACCACCGGTTCATCCCCCTCTCAATGGTCTTGCATCTCTCACCGGGGACCGACAAATAATTGTTGTCAAATGGAACCTAAAGGCTTTTCCATCAAATATGAATTACCTTTCTTGGGTGAAGTGATTTTATTCTTGTTATTCCCTCATTTTCAGGTTAGTTTTTAAGTCATGCTAAAACACTTCACATCCATTCTGTCTAAACCTATAAATGTGTTTTTTTATTTATATTTTTTTCTCGAATAAATTATTTTGGCAGTATTAGTGGAATGGATTTAGAGAGCTTACTGATATAAATTTGTTTTTTGATTTGACTTTTCAGGATCAACCTGAACGGGCTGTGCAGATACTTTCTAAAATGAAACAGTTGAATCTTCAGCCTGATATCAGGACATATGAATTGTTATTTTCCCTGTTTGGTAATGTAAATGCACCGTATGAAGATGGAAACATGTTGTCACAACTTGATGCTGCGAAAAGAATAAATGCTATTGAACTCGACATGGCAAATCATTGTGTGCAGCACAGTCATTTATCAATGAAAAACATGGTGAGGCTTTGTTACTGTTTTTAGTTTCATCATCATCGTCATCATTGTTTGTTTCCTAAACCAGCTCGTGACCCAATTAAAGATCTTGGAAGATGATTGAATTATGGAAAAATTCTAGGTTGTGCTTGGTTTTGAAAAATGATAGGAAACCGAGAACAAACTACTTGTATATTGACAAATGGTAATAGAAATACAGGCAGAGGAAGTTTGATGGACGAAGGAGAATAGAACTCGAGAGACCCCCTGGTACTCTCGCCCAAGCTCAGCTGAATCTGCTAGGCAGCCCAAACCACTATTCTCTTCCTGCCTTCTCTCTCACCCTCCACTCCTTATTTATAATCGAACCCCTCATCCCCTCTAATAGCCTAACAGATTCCCGTGGGCCCAAACTCCCTACTCCCCTAACAAACTAGCAATACTCTCAAACCATGACCCTTTTACCCTTGTTGTCCCGGACTCTATCACTTGCCACCCCTTGAAAGAATTTCTGTCCGCAAGACCGGTTGAATGAAACTTGTCACTCTTGTGCTTGGAATGCCTCCTTGGCCCACTCAGCTCCTCCACCATCAACGCCATCTTCATCTTGGCCTAATATCAACACACATAGTTTTGGATCAGCACATTGGTGCATAGAGCCACCCACACCTGAAACACAAGCTCTTGCGCCGACGATCCTCCCACTCTTGGGTTGTCGGATGCTGAACCCCTTGCCCGTCAGGAGGTGTCGAATTTGGAGTCTCCCGTCAAACTCCTATCCCAACAACCTCTCCTCGTTAGATCGGTGGGAGGGTGATCCCTTTTGGCAGGCGTGTTTCCGAACAGTCAGGTGGGTGCCATGGTTCCGCTTTGCATACCGCAGGAAACTGTCGCGACCCATTGCCTTAT
The DNA here is from genome assembly GCA_963277665.1 of Viscum album. Classification (NCBI taxonomy): domain Eukaryota; kingdom Viridiplantae; phylum Streptophyta; class Magnoliopsida; order Santalales; family Viscaceae; genus Viscum; species Viscum album. The sequence continues at coordinate 598,640,195 of OY728155.1, read as the reverse complement.
AACCGAGTGCCCTCGACTCCCGTGAAGGCGAGCTCCACATGGCAAGCCAATCACATGGCTTGTAGCCGAGTCGCTGGGTTGTGAATGTGAACCCAACTTCAAAGGTCATCGCGCAGGCCATGCAAGAAATAACCAACGTATTGCGGCTCAGGTTGGCGGGGTAGCAGAGACGCCCGATATTCAAATTGTTCAATATACTCTTGAACGAGTTCCATCTGCTGGGGAGTTGCGAGTTCCTCGTATGGATTTTGATTTCTAGTCCACTGAAACGTGCCCTCAGCTCCTCTCTGAACAACACCCATGTAAAATGTGGGTGCATGTCATTGTGCGTGGTAAATCAGTGAATAACACCACCTTCCATATTGTCCTGTGCTAAGGGGACCTTTGTTTCCTCTGGGGTCTTGTTGATGTGGAAGTAGAGCCCAACACACACGACCAGCTGTGCAGGTCAGCACTAGCAAAGTTGGGAAGATCAACATGACGCGCAACAAAGGGATGGTTGTAGGCGAGACCAGGCGGAGGTGTGACCACCATCGCGTCACGCCCCTGCGCCTCGAAGGCCAGATGTAGCGGAATAGGCTGCTGGCAGGTCCAACGTCAAGGAAGGTTCGTCAGGCTCCTGTTGAGACGATTTCTCGATGTGGCTGAGCAAGAAGGTGTGCAACATAGCTTGCTTGAGCTGTTACTTGTTCCAGTTTTGCCAAGCTTGTGTCATGGGTGTGGTAATCTTGGATACAGAGGATTCTAGTACGCCCATGCATTGCTTGTGGGCGTCGAGGTGAGATTGGTGGCGAGTCTCCATGGCGTCGAGGATGGAGGCGGCAAGAGAAATGTGGCAGGGCGCGTTGCTTCGGAAGACGAGCAGGCAGTGCCCCCCCCCCCCCCCCCCAAGAAGCGAGTCGACGGTGCACATCTCCTCTGAAAGAGGGCCGTCGGCGCCTGTCCCCTTATTGTGAAAGAACTGGCAGGTTGCGCTGCCTCAGATTGAAAGGAAACCGGCAAGAGTAAGGGATGAAGAGCCGGTAGGGCACAACTGTGCGAAGACGAATTCAGTAGTGTGGGTCATTCGGGCGTGCGCGCCGTTGCTGAACTTAAACCGACGGTGCGCGTCACGCCTGAAGGCGAGCCGGCAGTGCGCACCTCATCAGAACATAGTCTGGCGGTGCGCGTCTCCGCTGGGTGATGATCGTAGTCGTCCGTTCGAGAAGAAAACCATCCTGTGTGCTTAGTTCTTGCAGAATACCAGTAGTGTGCGACTTGTTTGGACGTGAGCCGACAGAGGGAGGATGACAGGTCTGACCAATGATAGGAAATAAAGAACAGACTACTTGTATATTTAGAAATGGAACAGAAATACAGGCGGAGGAAGGTAGATGGACAAAGGAGAATAGAACCCGTGAGATCCCCCGATGCTCTCGCCCAAGCCCTCTGGCGAATCTGTTAAGCAGCCCAAACCACTATTCTCTTCCTGCCTTCTCTCACCCACCACTCTTTATTTAGTACCGAACCTTTCCTCTCCTTAATAGATTTCCATGGGACCAGATTCCCTACCCCCTTAACAAACTAACAATACCCCCTAGCCATGACACTTTTACCATTGCTGTCCCGGACTCTATTAGAAAACATCTTCTATTTTCATTTTCTTAAAGTATATTGGATCATGTATATAGAAAGATTTTTTAGAAAATGAAAATGAAAATAATATGTTTTCCAAGTCCAAATTCAACCTTATTTTCTTAAAGTTACTGTTCATAGCGAATGGGCCTTTGCTTAGACCTTGTTGATTTAGGGTTTGTTTGACAACACAGATCAAAAACTGCTTATAACACAATCACTATAATTGCCTATTTATAAGTGTTATCCATATTTTTTATTTAAAAAAGCGTTTCTACCTGTTTTTTCAATTTACTCTTTTTTACAGTTTACTTACCATATAAATGACAAGTGCTATAAGCAGTTTTCAATAATTGCTGTCAAACGGACCCTTATGTCATTTCTCTCATCATTGGTTGTCAGATTTATTTTCTCTGTTCCAATTCAGCTGAAGGCCTTGGGAAGAGAAGGGATGGTCCGAGAGATGATCCATTGCTTTCATATGGCAGAGAGCCAATTGTCTTTCAGTGACCTTTGTTTGGTTACGGACATTTACAATGCAGTGTTGCAGTCACTTGTTGAGGCCAAGGATGTAAGGATTTTCATATTTTTGTTTAGTAGTCTCCTTCAAGTCTCATTTGGTTCCACTACATTAATGGAATGAAATCATGTAACCATTATTACGTTTGGTATGCTAGGAATAAAAGATGATAAATTTTGATAAACCATTGAGCTGAGCAATATAAATGCGATAATGGAATGAAATAGTTAACGAAAAAGACATGTTTGTCTATGTTATACTGGCGTTGATTTTTTAATTATATTCGTGATGGCAATTTGGTACTAAAAATTTAAACAGATACCAGATTTCTTAAACCAAATAGAGCCTTAGGTCATGATGCGCATGCTGTATTGATTCTTTTGGATATTGACAAGTTATTTCAATCAAATGCAGATCCACTTGGCTTTAGGATTGTTTAAGAGAATGAAATTGAATATGGTTTGTCCAGATATTGTGACTTATAATACTATGATAGATTGCTGCCACGTCATAGGGTCCTTCAGATCAGCTTGTGCTATTGTTTCCATGATGGTCCGTGATGGCTTTTATCCACAGTTAGTGACCTACACCATTCTCATAAAGGTATTTCTTTTTTTGCATTTTGAATCATCTCAAATTTGAGGGCCGTTTGTTTCAGCTTAAAAAACAAGTATTTTTGAAGTAGTTATTTTTTTTTTCCGAAAAACCAGAAGTTATTTTATGGTTATGTTATAATTAAAAAAATCACTTGTTTACTTCGGTTGGATACTGGTTAATCAGGCTTTTATAGGGTTAAAGTACTGAATTCAAAACCCGATTAATATTAGGGCTGGGTCTGTGTAGTAATCTTAGGGCATTTTAAACTCAAATCTGATAATTAATTTATTTAAGATATATTTTTAAATAACAGTAAAATTATAAAATATGTTTATTTATTTTGAGTCCAGTTCATATTTGATTTATAATTTAATTCTTATTTTGGATTCAATTAAATGAATTATTATTAATTCATTTATCACATATTTTTAAATAATAATAAAATTATAAAAAATATATATTTAATTTGAAATTCATTTATTTTAAATTTATAAATGAATTTTGAAAATTTGAAATTATAGATGTGTATTTTAACAAGTTAGGATAGTTAAACGAGTATTTCAAAATATAATACGGTAGAGTTAGGTTTATAAACGGATTTAGGTTTTGGAAAACTTGTTCCGTAAAATATTGAGAGGGAGAAAAGAGTAGTAAGACAGTATGTATTGATGTAGCAGCAGAATTACAGGAGTTCAGTAGGGTAAGAGAGAGAAATATAGGTGTGTAGGAGGGAGAAGATGGAGATAGGCGGTTCCTACTGGAAGATCACTTCCAGAAGAGTAATCCAGTCCTCCCAAGGACTGGCTGCAGCAGCTCCCTAGCTGAGCAAGAAGCAGTAACACATGCATATCTCCTCTCCCGCTGCCCCCCCCCCCCCCATTTATTGTCCTAACTGCCAGCTAACAAACCCCAACTACTTGCTGTAATAGACTAATAGCTGGCAGCTAACAAACCAACAGCTACCTGCTAACAAACTAACCCAAGTACACCTGGGCAGTCCCCTATATTCCTAACAAAACTAAACAAGTTAGAGTTTGTGTATTTCAAATTTCACGGGTGCCCGACCTGTTCTCATCTCTATTTGGACAAACTCACTTTTTCGGTCTTGATTTCCAAATTTTCTTAATTTTTTGCTTACACTTGCCATTGCAAATCTGTTTTTTTGTCAGTTTTTTTATCATTTTTGTGTATGGCAGATCTTGTTGAAACAGGAAGATTTTCATGCTGCATTTCATCTGTTGAATCAAGCCTTCTCCGTCGGGATCAAACCTGATGTTCTAATATTCAACACCATTCTTGAAGAAGCTTTCGTGAAGGTAAATTTGAGTGGAATGTCAGTTCCTTTTGTTGGAAAATATATATTTTTTTGTCTGTAAATGTCTCTGGTTTTGTATGAAATTGCTAAAATTATTTCTTAATTAATACTTTTAATATTTAACATATTTCATCATGTAATTTTCGTGCATGATAAACAAGTTATTGTCTTACCAATTCATTTCTCATTTCATCTCCCATGCATTTTTTTTTTAGAGGCGACAATTTCATGGATTGGGTTTGTGTTGGGTTGACCATCCTGTGTACCCATTTAAGCTCAACCTCAACCCAACCCATTTAATCAAACCGGCTGATCCAACCGAATCTATTTATGAAGGACTCAATCCTAAACCAACCAGCCAACCCTTTTAAATTTAAATATTTAACATATGTTTGACTCATGTCATGTATCAATTCTAATTTTTCATTTTCATCATAAATGTATCCCTCGTACCAAACCTAGCTTAAAAACATTTTTTTTTTGCTGCTTTTAAATGCAATTGATTTGGGCATTTAATTTGTTGGAATGATATTATAATTACAGGGAAGAATCGATCTAGCAGAGCTCATTGTGGAGCAGATGCACCGATTTAAAATAAAACCGGATCCATCAACATGCTCTTACATTTTCCGTGCATACTTGGATGCCGGTTTCCTCAACACGGCCATGGAGGCCCTGCAGGTGCTGAGCATACGAATGATTTCTGAAGAAGAGAACACCCCGGAAGAGAAAAGAAGCGAATATGAGGATTTCATTTTTGCCGAGGATCCGGAAGCTGAGTTTCGGATTGTTCGGCTGTTTCAAGATTCACAGCATGGTCTTGCCTCCGCTCTCTTGAATTTAAGATGGATAGCCATGCTTGGTTTCCCGATTTCATGGCTGCCCGACCAGAGTTCATGGGTTGCGAGACTGAGACATGGAAACCGATTTCATAACTTGATCAAAACCATCTCCACGACCAAGGTTCATTCTTGACTCATCCAACGATGCAAATTTCATTAACTGGGATCCCCTCACTATGCTGGCAGAATCTACAGCATTGGATTCTCTAATGTTTGGCTAATCTTATTTCTGATTCCAATTCTTATTTCTCATTCATTTCCCATCTCTCATCATACCAAACGAGGCCTGAAGGCCATGATCTTGTCATGTAGGTGTATTTGTGGGTCTGGTTCTGCGAATGCTTTGATGTGATAAATTCATAGGTTTTGATCAGCTGTATTTAATTTATTGTAGAGTTTTTTTTTTCTCTAAAAATCTTGAGAAGTGTACTCTTAATTTTATTTTATTTTTCTTTTGCTTTGGTTATTTGTATTTTTCAAGTCATTTTTTAAATATTTTTTCATGGTTGTAAGCTACAATTAACAACAGAACACTGTTTATACAGATGTGAAGACTTGAATTGTATGATATTTGTATATTATATAGTGTTGCTATATCTTAATAAACTACTATATCTTGATTTCTAGATTAGTTATTGATTGAGAATATTTCTTTAGGGGATTTTGTAGAATAACAATGTTCTCAGAAGGAATTTCTCTTAACAATATTTTCATTTTGAAGGGCTGTATGATTAATGAGAAAATATAGAGAACAACTAAAGATTCAACCAAAAACAATTAAAGTGGTGAAAGGGGAGGAAAAAACCTATTTGTTGGGATCCAATTGAGAAGCAATGAAGTTGTGTTGGATTTTGTTGTCAACCAAAGAATTATGTGTTGGATTTATGGTCAACCATGGAGTTGTCAGTAATGTTGCAAAGCTGGAATGAGGATGAAGCTTGACGGGAAATGAAAAAGGTGTGAGTGTTCTAGAAGTAGAGATGTTTTGGAAGTGCATCTGTTCTAGAATTGGAGATGTTCTGGAAATGGAGAAGGTTGGAGTTGAGTCTTAAAAGAGGTAACATTGCATCATGTTCTAGAAGCAAAACCAGTTATTTCATAAGTGAAGAAAGCCACCCCGGAGGTCCAGAATGAAAGTAGCTATTTTGAAAGTATAGAAAAAGGAGGTGACATTCGGAACTAGTTGGTCTGGAAGTGAAGAAAGGTGGAGTTGAGTTGTGAAGGTGTCATACGTAAGACTTAATCTTCCTTGTACCTCATAGAAAAATGACGAAGGCATGAAGCTCCCTATATACATAATATTCATCCAGGCGATGTGATATGAACTTTGAGTTGCAATAGAGCGTATGTAAGATGCATATACTGGTACGTAATATATATTCCAGATAAGATTTAGCTTGCCCATATATTATATTAACTTTTGAAGAACAAGTGGATAGGTAAGATGTATCTTTTCGATACGTAAGACTAGTCACATGTGTGTTTTTGGAAAAGTATGAAGACACGTAAGAGTAACTTAGAGGCTCATCAGGATGCATACGAAGAATTAAATGGAGAATTAAATAGAGATTTCTGTTGTAGAATTAAATGCTAATTTTCATGAAGATTTAAAAGCAATTTTCAATGGGGAATTAAATGGAGAAAATCATAGAGATTTAAAGGGACATTGACTCGTGATTTTTGGAGGAATAATGAAACAACTTGTTTCCATATTTGAAGATCGAAGTTAAAAGATAGAAGTATTGTGAAGACTCGGACATACAGATTTTCCCAGGACATTCGTGGTAGTGTGAAGATGTTAATTGTGGGGAACATGAATCTCTCTTAAATAGAGAAAAGGAATTCTTGGAAATATGAAATTATAGAGATATCACTTATCTCTCTAATAGTGGAGTTTTTCGCTGTGCAAAAGGAATGAGAGATTAACAACTTGCTTGTAACACCCCAAGCTTCTACGGTACGTTTCCCTTCGAATAATGCGATAGCGTGTGTTGTACGCAACCTCGAGTTCTAACACACACCACAACTAATTAAACTAGCTGTTGTGAATAGTAATACCTACTTTTTGAAATCATATATATTCTATATTTCAAAATGGACTTCATTTTTGGATTCGGAATATCAAAATTAGCCTAGGGTGAAATTTTGGTACATTTCGGATAACTTTCATATTTTGATGAATAGTGAAAATTACTAAATTTTAATTAAAAACAACTTTTTTAATCAAAATAATTAATAGTGATAAATTGTGAATTTGAGTGGTTTTAAAGTATATTTAGAATATATTTTTACCATTCAATTTAATGTTTATCATTGGACATAATTTTACAATTAAACCGAACATAAACAAGTGTCAATCTTTTGATAGTTATTATCTCTTAAAAACACGCTTTTTGTTTTGACAGCGGGAATTAATTTTAAATTAATTTCTGCCACTTCTGTGTTTTGAATTTAGGAAAATGGATTCCATATTTGGAATCAGGATGTTCAAATTGTGTAAATAGGTAACTTTTATTTTTACACATTTTGAATAATTACTGCGGTAAATATTTTATTTACCATGGTTAAAGGGTAAATCCGGTAAATAAGGGTTAAAAAAATAATATTATAATAATACAAAATTACCCTAAAACGTGTCTTAACCCTATTGGTTGATACATGGTCGACCATGGGCATCTTTGTGTCAATTTTGGGACCCCATGGATCCACTTGTAAGTGATAATGACACTTTATTTTAATTAAGTTAAAATGAATACAAAAATGACACAAGCATATATCTTTTAGAAGAACAATTTTTACATAGGGTTATACATGTTGGATTTTCGATTGTAAATATTCATTAGAAAGCTAAAAAGATTTCCTACATAATGATATTTTATTTATAATTTTTAGACATTAAATAATTTATTTTATTTATGACACAATGATGATGCAGTAATTACTAAAATAGTAAAAAATTAACATAATTAATATTATAAATACCCAAATAAATATAATATGAAACTTTTAATAAATTACACTAATTTTCTATGATAATATGATATATTAGGATTGATTTAATTGACTTTGTTCGAAGTAATCAATCTGTTAGGAGTTTCAAAAAAATCAACTATTGAATAGTGTCAAAATTGACATAAAAGAGTTCTTAAAACAAATATTATATTATTAATTGATATTAAATTCCTAAAAATCTAAGGATCGGCCAAGAGACTTATATTATTATAGGTTCCTCATTAATGGACCACTTGGGGGTCGCTTGGATGTATATAGTAAGTTTATTAACCATATTATATAAAAATACAAAGAGACATTGTAAAAGTGAAACTAATTAACTTAGAGTTAATACTTAAAGATAAGGTTAATATAAGTACCCAAACCTGTCTAAATTCTATTGGATGAGTTGTTTTCGACCTATCCCCACCTCATCCTTTGAATAGTCAACTTTGGAGCCTTTAGAAACCGAATATGAATTTATTATAAATTAATATTTCTAGCTTTTCCAAAGGTGCCCCTCACCCCTCTTATAAAAGGGCACTCCTCCTTCTCATTTCTTCACACCTCTAAAGCCTTTTGGTTCGGCCAAACTCTGCCCAAATACTCTCCCAACATCTCTCACTACAACCTAGAGGCCTTAGTTTGATCAGAAAGCCAACCTAAGGAGCCCTTTTGATCAAATCAAAAGGAAGAACCCGAAGAAGAGGTAATGATTTCACCACCCTTTTCTAAGTTCATTTCTTCTTCCACTTCTTCTTCCTTTGTTCTTACCATTCTGAAATAATAACTCCAGTATCTCACATATACTGTGATGTTATTATAAATATGGTACAATCATATTCAGTATTCTATCCACCCTTTGAATAACATGTCACCATACGTGCGTACGTACGGCTTACCGTCTCCACGTCGTGGTGTAATTGTTATTCAATATAATATTATTTGGATGGGTATAATAATGATGTGTAACTCATGTAAATAATAAATATAACATGTTAATGATTCTGTATATATGATATACCATCCATTTATATATTATTTTAATATCAAAAGAATGATATTGTCGCTCGTGCGTACGTACGGACTACCGTCTCCACGAACGCGATGAGATTCATTCTCCATCGTAACCATTAAAGCGTAATTATCATTTTATGATTTAAAAATGATGTTTAAGGACTTGATATCATTCTGGATATGAATAATATACAACCTATCCTTTACAAACATGTCTTACGTAACAAAACATATGAAAGAAAACAAGTAAGTTAACACCCGAAACAACGATAATACTAAGATATTATTATCAAATCAATATTAAAAGATCATATATGATATCATATTAATGTATATGATTCTTGTATAATTTAATAACAATTATTTCACCATTATACAGGAGGTTAACCTACCACAACCAAGGAAAAGTACAAGGTAAGGGTTATTTCACAATCTCTTCATTATCCGAGGTTGTATTATACGTAATAATCTACTGGGATCTCTTTATCATCCACATCCATGTTTCTTCGAAATGTATTTCAAAACATTTTTACTATTTACAAGAATATGGGTTAAAGTCATTTATACCCTTGTTTGACTTTTTATAAGAGGTTTATAAAGGAATCTTTCCGTCGTTTTCAAAACAAGGTCCTTTTTAACCTTTTCGACAGAATTGAGGTAAGAATGTTTTTTTTAACTTATACGGCGGGTGCGGTTATTTTCCGCCGTTATAAAATCGTCGAAGCTTCCCATACAAGCTTATAAGAATATTTTCAAAGAAAATGTTTTATTTTATATGGATCTTAAATGATTTCAAAATAAAAGGAGATATTTCTTTTAAAAGAATTTTGATTTCATCTATGTCAACATCCTTTGATGGATTTTAAGATTATTTGAAGTTGATTTATTATGATACAAAACTTCTATATTGTATTGAAGGTTTTGTGATATGTTTGACTGTGGATGTGCTATTTTTATACCATTCATAGTTTATTGTGAAAGTATTGACATTTCGTATGCTAGTTTTAATACGAATGTTTATGTTATGTTTAAACCTTTTCATATGGGAATGCATTGGACTTAATAAGTGACGGGTGGAGCCCGCTATAGCTCCTCGATGCATCGGTAGGTCTCATGAGACAAACTAGTGTCTTGGCACAAGGCCTTGACAAAATCTTATTTGTAGCCTTGGCACGAGGCCTTGGCTATGTGGTTATGATAGTCTGGCATTATGCATTCCAACATTATGAAAGTGGTTATTGATTTTTGCATGTGATTATTCGATTAGTAGAATATCCATGTGAATAAGTAAATGGCATTATTTCATTTTACTTTTGCCATACCATGTTGAAGTTCAATTTTAAAAGGCTTTTGTTTTAGTAATGCATTGCCTTAAATGTTTATTCTTATTTATGAAAGTTTCCGCTATATTGTTATCCTTACTGGGCATTTGAGCTCACCCCTTTTCTATGTTTTATTTTTCCCCAGGATGTGAAGAAGTAAATTATGAATGACCTGCAGGGATATTATGAGGGGATAATAGTGTGGATTATGGGGACATTATGTTGTTGTAGTAGTTTTTCATTTTATGATGTAATGTAAAACTTATGAATATATCTAGTGTTTCCAAGGCTACTAAACCAATCGGTCTTTCGAGATTTGATCTTTCTTGTGATCATGCCAATGTTACGAAGTAATGCACCGACTCTGGGCAGCTGGGGTCGGGGCGTTACAGTTGGTATCAGAGGAAGTTTAGTACAAACCTTGGAAGCTAGATTTAGATAAACTCTGATTAGAGCACGTAGACTTAAGATGAACTTTGAGGATTAGTATAGAAGAACTTCCTAGAATTTTGGTATTGTAGAGATTTTGTGAGTTTTCCGAGCAATACATCCCTGTCTGGATACGAGCAGGTAGAGGCGGCTCTGGCACAGATGTACCTAGGGGTAAAACCCGAAAACACCGCTTTGAGCTAGACTCGAACGGGAACTGGTGCACGACAACGGGCCTTGCTGCACTCTTGGTTACGACACTCCCGGGGGATATGCTTAGGATAACTCTCATTATCTTTACAAATCATTATGAAGGGTTTATGAGTATATACTTCCTCAAAGAAAAACATTTTTATGATTATGGATTATATCCATAAATAGTTCAATTTATGTTAAGTGTTTTATAAGTATGGGATTATGTATTTTGATTCATAAACTGATCTAGTTTATGCCATTGTTTAGAAATGGCGCCTAGTGGAAGAAATGGAAACCGTATCAATACGCGCACTCCATGTAGGGATTGCCCTCCTGCTCAAGATAATTATAGTGGGGCTGGTGATGCAACTGGTGCCGATCAGCTAATCACCATACTGGGACAACTTACTCAGGTTATGAATAATAACCTTACCCGTATGGAGCACCCTGATCCGCAGCGTGGAGGATCAATGTTAGATCGATTCATGAGACAACAACCACCAACGTTCAATGGGAGTACAAATCCCTTAGTAGCTGAGCAATGGATATTTTCCCTAGAGAAAATATTTCAGGCTTTGGGGAGTAGTGAAAGGGAAAAAGTTACCATGGCAGTTTACCGCCTCACTGGAGATGCTGATCAATGGTGGTCATTGATTCAAAACATGAAGGAAGATGATGAAGTATCAAACATGGAATGGAGGGAGTTCAAAGATCTGTTTTTAGAAAAATACTTTCCTCGCGACCATCGAGCAGATATGGAAAGGCAATTTCTGAGTCTGAGACAAAAGGAGGACGAGAATGTCACAAAGTATGAGGCTAACTTTACAAGGTTAGCGAGGTACGCTGGTGATTATATTCGCAACCCAAGAAGTAAGATTGATCGTTTCTTTGATGGGTTAAAACCATTTCTCCGTCGAGCATTAGTCTCACAATCCTTTTCATCGTACGAAGACATTGTCTCATGTGCTATCAAGACCGAAAAGGAATTCTCTAAGTCTTATGACTTTAAAGCAAAACAAGAGAAGAAGAGACCTGCTGATCAATCTGGGAATGGAAATAAGGGGAAGAAGGGAAAGGTTGAATATCCATCTTGTGGTAAGTGCGGGAAGAAACACCCCGGTGCTTGCCTGAAGGGAATGAGAGTCTGTTACAAGTGTGGTGAAAAAGGCCACCAAGCTCATGATTGCAAGGGGAAGAAGGAAGCTACCAACGTTCAGTGCTACAATTGCAGGGAGATGGGGCATTATGCAAATGCATGTCCTAAGCGTCAGGAGAACTTACCTCAGAAAAGGCCAAGGGATCAAGGCCAGGCTTATGCTATCACTACTGCTGAGGTAGAAGCTCCGAAAGACGTGGTGGCAGGTAATTTAATGGTTTCCTCAAGTTTAGCAAATGCATTATTTGATTCTGGATCATCGCATTGTTTCATATCTTCCCAGTTTGCTAAGAAAATTAGATATTTCCAATTTGATTTAATAAGGGAGTTGTCAGTTAAAACTCCTAAGGGAAGTATCGTTGCAACAAAGTTTTGTGAATCAGTCCCCATTAGAGCACATAAATTTTCTTTATCTGCTGATTTCATCGTCATACCTATGATTGAGTTTGATATAATCCTCGGTATGGACTGGCTTTCGGACTATGATGCGAAGATTTATTGTAAGAAGAAAGAGGTTACGATTCTTGATGATAATGATAAAGAACACCTTATTTTTAGAGCAGAATCGTCACCACCTAATTCTTATTTAGATCCACCCCCTGTAGCTCAACTTAATTCAATTATCGGGGAGGAAGAGACTGAAATAACTGTCGGTGAGGAAAGGAATGTTCAAATAGAAGATGTACCTATTGTGAAAGAATTTGTAGATGTATTTCCGGAAGATTTACCTGGACATCCTCCAGAACGAGAAGTTGAGTTTTCTATTGATTTGATTCCTGGATCAAGACCTATATCGAAGACCCCTTATAGAATGGCCACTGTAGAGCTAGTCGAACTAAAGAAACAACTAGAGGAATTGAGTAATAAGGGATTTATTCGCCCTAGTGTTTCTCCATGGGGAGCCCCTGTTCTTTTTGTTAAAAAGAAAGATGGATCTATGAGGTTATGTATCGACTACAGGGAGATCAATGCTATAACGATAAAGAACAAGTATCCCCTACCTCGTATTGATGATTTATTTGACCAACTGCATGGAGCTCAATACTTTTCAAAGATTGACCTTCGATCTGGATACCATCAGTTGTGTGTGAAGAAGGAAGACATTCCTAAAACAGCATTTCGAACCAGGTACGGGCATTACGAGTTTACTGTAATGCCGTTTGGATTGACTAATGCACCCTCTGTATTCATGGATCTGATGAATAGAGTTTTCAAGGAGTATCTCGATGAATTTGTGGTGGTATTTATTGATGATATCTTGGTATACTCCAAAACCTACAAAGATCATGAAAATCACTTGCGCATTATCTTGAAGACTCTGAGGAGGCATGAATTATATGGAAAGTTTAGCAAGTGTGAATTCTGGCTTCAGGAGATTTCTTTTCTTGGCCATATTGTCTCTAAAGATGGAATCTCTGTTGATCCTTCTAAGACCAAGGCAATCCAAGAATGGCCAGCACCTACGAGTATAACTGAGGTACGTAGTTTTATTGGTTTGGCAGGTTATTATCGACGTTTCGTCCAGAATTTTGCCCGATTGGCTAACCCATTAACGAAGCTCACACGTAAAGGGGTTAAATTTGTTTGGACAAAAGAGTGTGAAGAATGTTTCGAAGAACTGAAGAGAAGATTAGTCAATGCTCCTATATTGACTCTACCATCGGGGAATGATGGGTTCGTTATTTATAGTGATGCATCAAAGAAAGGACTTGGTTGTGTCCTTATGCAGAATGATAGAGTTATTGCCTATGCATCACGACAGTTGAAAATTCATGAACAAAACTATCCTACTCATGATCTCGAGTTAGCAGCAGTGATCTTTGCTTTGAAAATATGGAGGCACTACCTCTATGGTGAAAAATGTGAGATTTATACTGATCACAAGAGTTTGAAGTATATTTTCTCACAAAAAGAACTCAACATGAGGCAAAGGAGATGGCTTGAATTACTCAAGGATTATGATTGTACGATACACTACCACCCAGGGAAGGCAAACAAGGTGGCAGATGCTTTGAGTAGAAAAGACCATGGAGTTTTGAACAATATGAGAATTGAAAGGGATCCAATTTTCATGGAGCTAGTGAAGATGGACATGGGAATAACCAGGGAAGGTGAAACATCAATGCTTTTTCAAATGGTTGCCAAACCATCTTTACTAGAAAGGATTAAGAGTTCTCAGACCGATGATGAAGAATTTCAGAAGAAGATTAAAGCTGTGAATGATGGGAGATTGAGAGACTTTGTGTATGAAGATGGAATTTTGAAATTCGGGAAGAGACTTTGTGTTCCCAATATACCTGATCTAAAAAGGGAATTGCTGGATGATGCTCATAATTCCAATTTCTCTATACACCCTGGGAGCACCAAAATGTATAGGGATTTGAAGGAACATTTTTGGTGGGACAACATGAAGAGGGAGATTGCTGATTTTGTGTCAAGATGTATGGTTTGTCAACAAGTGAAAGCTGGAAGGCAACAGCCTGGAGGAGTCATGCAACCTCTTCCCATACCGGAGTGGAAATGGGATAATATTACGATGGACTTTGTCATGGGGCTACCAAAGACTCCTAGAAGGAACGATGCAATATGGGTTATTGTTGATCGTCTTACCAAGTCAGCACATTTTCTTGCTATAAGAGAAGATCTACCCCTGGAACGTCTAGCAAGACTATATATTAATGAAGTTGTGAGACTTCATGGAGTACCCCTATCGATTGTTTCTGATCGTGATCCCCGTTTTACTTCAAGATTTTGGAAAAGTCTTCAGAAATCCCTAGATACTGAACTTCATTTGAGCACTGCTTACCACCCTCAGACAGACGGACAATCAGAACGGACTATTCAGACCTTAGAAGACATGTTGAGATCTTGCTCACTTGACTTTCAGGGTATGTGGGATCAATATTTACCACTGGTAGAATTTTCCTATAACAATAGCTTCCATTCGAGTATACAGATGGCACCATATGAAGCGTTATACGGAAAGAGATGTCGTACACCAACCTGTTGGGATGACGTTGGTGAAAGAAAACTTGTAGGCCCAGAGCTGGTGGAGGAAACGGTGGAAAAGGTGAAAGTAATCCAAAATCACATTAAAGCAGCTCAAAGTAGGCAGAAGAGCTATGCCGATAATCGAAGGAAGGATTTGGAATTTCAAGTCGGTGATCATGTTTTCCTGAAGGTATCTCCATGGAAGGGAGTCATACGTTTTGGTAAGAAAGGTAAATTGAGTCCCAGGTACATCGGACCTTTCGAAATTCTAGAACGAATTGGGGCTGTGGCTTACCGATTGGCAATGCCGCCAAGTCTCTCCAAAGTTCACGATGTGTTCCACGTATCTCTGTTGAGGAAATACATGCCTGACCCAACGCATGTACTCACCTATGAGGAATTAGAACTGGAACCCGATCTTTCCTATTGCGAAGAGCCCATCAAGATTCTTGATACGAGAGAACAAGTGCTGAGAAACCGGACGACGCGTCTGGTAAAAGTTTTGTGGAGGAATCATAAGATGGAAGAGGCAACGTGGGAACCCGAGGAACTTATGATGAAGAACCACCCGAGTCTTTTTATGCAGTAATACCCTAGAAATTGCGAGGACGCAATTATTTGAAGGAGGGGAGAATGTAACACCCCAAGCTTCTACGGTACGTTTCCCTTCGAATAATGCGATAGCGTGTGTTGTACGCAACCTCGAGTTCTAACACACACCACAACTAATTAAACTAGCTGTTGTGAATAGTAATACCTACTTTTTGAAATCATATATATTCTATATTTCAAAATGGACTTCATTTTTGGATTCGGAATATCAAAATTAGCCTAGGGTGAAATTTTGGTACATTTCGGATAACTTTCATATTTTGATGAATAGTGAAAATTACTAAATTTTAATTAAAAACAACTTTTTTAATCAAAATAATTAATAGTGATAAATTGTGAATTTGAGTGGTTTTAAAGTATATTTAGAATATATTTTTACCATTCAATTTAATGTTTATCATTGGACATAATTTTACAATTAAACCGAACATAAACAAGTGTCAATCTTTTGATAGTTATTATCTCTTAAAAACACGCTTTTTGTTTTGACAGCGGGAATTAATTTTAAATTAATTTCTGCCACTTCTGTGTTTTGAATTTAGGAAAATGGATTCCATATTTGGAATCAGGATGTTCAAATTGTGTAAATAGGTAACTTTTATTTTTACACATTTTGAATAATTACTGCGGTAAATATTTTATTTACCATGGTTAAAGGGTAAATCCGGTAAATAAGGGTTAAAAAAATAATATTATAATAATACAAAATTACCCTAAAACGTGTCTTAACCCTATTGGTTGATACATGGTCGACCATGGGCATCTTTGTGTCAATTTTGGGACCCCATGGATCCACTTGTAAGTGATAATGACACTTTATTTTAATTAAGTTAAAATGAATACAAAAATGACACAAGCATATATCTTTTAGAAGAACAATTTTTACATAGGGTTATACATGTTGGATTTTCGATTGTAAATATTCATTAGAAAGCTAAAAAGATTTCCTACATAATGATATTTTATTTATAATTTTTAGACATTAAATAATTTATTTTATTTATGACACAATGATGATGCAGTAATTACTAAAATAGTAAAAAATTAACATAATTAATATTATAAATACCCAAATAAATATAATATGAAACTTTTAATAAATTACACTAATTTTCTATGATAATATGATATATTAGGATTCATTTAATTGACTTTGTTCGAAGTAATCAATCTGTTAGGAGTTTCAAAAAAATCAACTATTGAATAGTGTCAAAATTGACATAAAAGAGTTCTTAAAAAAATATTATATTATTAATTGATATTAAATTCCTAAAAATCTAAGGATCGGCCAAGAGACTTATATTATTATAGGTTCCTCATTAATGGACCACTTGGGGGTCGCTTGGATGTATATAGTAAGTTTATTAACCATATTATATAAAAATACAAAGAGACATTGTAAAAGTGAAACTAATTAATTTAGAGTTAATACTTAAAGATAAGGTTAATATAAGTACCCAAACCTGTCTAAATTCTATTGGATGAGTTGTTTTCGACCTATCCCCACCTCATCCTTTGAATAGTCAACTTTGGAGCCTTTAGAAACCGAATATGAATTTATTATAAATTAATATTTCTAGCTTTTCCAAAGGTGCCCCTCACCCCTCTTATAAAAGGGCACTCCTCCTCATTTCTTCACACCTCTAAAGCCTTTTGGTTCGGCCAAACTCTGCCCAAATACTCTCCCAACATCCCTCACTACAACCTAGAGGCCTTAGTTTGATCAGAAAGCCAACCTAAGGAGCCCTTTTGATCAAATCAAAAGGAAGAACCCGAAGAAGAGGTAATGATTTCACCACCCTTTTCTAAGTTCATTTCTTCTTCCACTTCTTCTTCCTTTGTTCTTACCATTCTGAAATAATAACTCCAGTATCTCACATATACTGTGATGTTATTATAAATATGGTACAATCATATTCAGTATTCTATCCACCCTTTGAATAACATGTCACCATACGTGCGTACGTACGGCTTACCGTCTCCACGTCGTGGTGTAATTGTTATTCAATATAATATTATTTGGATGGGTATAATAATGATGTGTAACTCATGTAAATAATAAATATAACATGTTAATGATTCTGTATATATGATATACCATCCATTTATATATTATTTTAATATCAAAAGAATGATATTGTCGCTCGTGCGTACGTACGGACTACCGTCTCCACGAACGCGATGAGATTCATTCTCCATCGTAACCATTAAAGCGTAATTATCATTTTATGATTTAAAAATGATGTTTAAGGACTTGATATCATTCTGGATATGAATAATATACAACCTATCCTTTACAAACATGTCTTACGTAACAAAACATATGAAAGAAAACAAGTAAGTTAACACCCGAAACAACGATAATACTAAGATATTATTATCAAATCAATATTAAAAGATCATATATGATATCATATTAATGTATATGATTCTTGTATAATTTAATAACAATTATTTCACCATTATACAGGAGGTTAACCTACCACAACCAAGGAAAAGTACAAGGTAAGGGTTATTTCACAATCTCTTCATTATCCGAGGTTGTATTATACGTAATAATCTACTGGGATCTCTTTATCATCCACATCCATGTTTCTTCGAAATGTATTTCAAAACATTTTTACTATTTACAAGAATATGGGTTAAAGTCATTTATACCCTTGTTTGACTTTTTATAAGAGGTTTATAAAGGAATCTTTCCGTCATTTTCAAAACAAGGTCCTTTTTAACCTTTTCGACAGAATTGAGGTAAGAATGTTTTTTTTAACTTATACGGCGGGTGCGGTTATTTTCCGCCGTTATAAAATCGTCGAAGCTTCCCATACAAGCTTATAAGAATATTTTCAAAGAAAATGTTTTATTTTATATGGATCTTAAATGATTTCAAAATAAAAGGAGATATTTCTTTTAAAAGAATTTTGATTTCATCTATGTCAACATCCTTTGATGGATTTTAAGATTATTTGAAGTTGATTTATTATGATACAAAACTTCTATATTGTATTGAAGGTTTTGTGATATGTTTGACTGTGGATGTGCTATTTTTATACCATTCATAGTTTATTGTGAAAGTATTGACATTTCGTATGCTAGTTTTAATACGAATGTTTATGTTATGTTTAAACCTTTTCATATGGGAATGCATTGGACTTAATAAGTGACGGGTGGAGCCCGCTATAGCTCCTCGATGCATCGGTAGGTCTCATGAGACAAACTAGTGTCTTGGCACAAGGCCTTGACAAAATCTTATTTGTAGCCTTGGCACGAGGCCTTGGCTATGTGGTTATGATAGTCTGGCATTATGCATTCCAACATTATGAAAGTGGTTATTGATTTTTGCATGTGATTATTCGATTAGTAGAATATCCATGTGAATAAGTAAATGGCATTATTTCATTTTACTTTTGCCATACCATGTTGAAGTTCAATTTTAAAAGGCTTTTGTTTTAGTAATGCATTGCCTTAAATGTTTATTCTTATTTATGAAAGTTTCCGCTATATTGTTATCCTTACTGGTCATTTGAGCTCACCCCTTTTCTATGTTTTATTTTTCCCCAGGATGTGAAGAAGTAAATTATGAATGACCTGCAGGGATATTATGAGGGGATAATAGTGTGGATTATGGGGACATTATGTTGTTGTAGTAGTTTTTCATTTTATGATGTAATGTAAAACTTATGAATATATCTAGTGTTTCCAAGGCTACTAAACCAATCGGTCTTTCGAGATTTGATCTTTCTTGTGATCATGCCAATGTTACGAAGTAATGCACCGACTCTGGGCAGCTGGGGTCGGGGCGTTACAGTTGGTATCAGAGGAAGTTTAGTACAAACCTTGGAAGCTAGATTTAGATAAACTCTGATTAGAGCACGTAGACTTAAGATGAACTTTGAGGATTAGTATAGAAGAACTTCCTAGAATTTTGGTATTGTAGAGATTTTGTGAGTTTTCCGAGCAATACATCCCTGTCTGGATACGAGCAGGTAGAGGCGGCTCTGGCACAGATGTACCTAGGGGTAAAACCCGAAAACACCGCTTTGAGCTAGACTCGAACGGGAACTGGTGCACGACAACGGGCCTTGCTGCACTCTTGGTTACGACACTCCCGGGGGATATGCTTAGGATAACTCTCATTATCTTTACAAATCATTATGAAGGGTTTATGAGTATATACTTCCTCAAAGAAAAACATTTTTATGATTATGGATTATATCCATAAATAGTTCAATTTATGTTAAGTGTTTTATAAGTATGGGATTATGTATTTTGATTCATAAACTGATCTAGTTTATGCCATTGTTTAGAAATGGCGCCTAGTGGAAGAAATGGAAACCGTATCAATACGCGCACTCCATGTAGGGATTGCCCTCCTGCTCAAGATAATTATAGTGGGGCTGGTGATGCAACTGGTGCCGATCAGCTAATCACCATACTGGGACAACTTACTCAGGTTATGAATAATAACCTTACCCGTATGGAGCACCCTGATCCGCAGCGTGGAGGATCAATGTTAGATCGATTCATGAGACAACAACTACCAACGTTCAATGGGAGTACAAATCCCTTAGTAGCTGAGCAATGGATATTTTCCCTAGAGAAAATATTTCAGGCTTTGGGGAGTAGTGAAAGGGAAAAAGTTACCATGGCAGTTTACCGCCTCACTGGAGATGCTGATCAATGGTGGTCATTGATTCAAAACATGAAGGAAGATGATGAAGTATCAAACATGGAATGGAGGGAGTTCAAAGATCTGTTTTTAGAAAAATACTTTCCTCGCGACCATCGAGCAGATATGGAAAGGCAATTTCTGAGTCTGAGACAAAAGGAGGACGAGAATGTCACAAAGTATGAGGCTAACTTTACAAGGTTAGCGAGGTACGCTGGTGATTATATTCGCAACCCAAGAAGTAAGATTGATCGTTTCTTTGATGGGTTAAAACCATTTCTCCGTCGAGCATTAGTCTCACAATCCTTTTCATCGTACGAAGACATTGTCTCATGTGCTATCAAGACCGAAAAGGAATTCTCTAAGTCTTATGACTTTAAAGCAAAACAAGAGAAGAAGAGACCTGCTGATCAATCTGGGAATGGAAATAAGGGGAAGAAGGGAAAGGTTGAATATCCATCTTGTGGTAAGTGCGGGAAGAAACACCCCGGTGCTTGCCTGAAGGGAATGAGAGTCTGTTACAAGTGTGGTGAAAAAGGCCACCAAGCTCATGATTGCAAGGGGAAGAAGGAAGCTACCAACGTTCAGTGCTACAATTGCAGGGAGATGGGGCATTATGCAAATGCATGTCCTAAGCGTCAGGAGAACTTACCTCAGAAAAGGCCAAGGGATCAAGGCCAGGCTTATGCTATCACTACTGCTGAGGTAGAAGCTCCGAAAGACGTGGTGGCAGGTAATTTAATGGTTTCCTCAAGTTTAGCAAATGCATTATTTGATTCTGGATCATCGCATTGTTTCATATCTTCCCAGTTTGCTAAGAAAATTAGATATTTCCAATTTGATTTAATAAGGGAGTTGTCAGTTAAAACTCCTAAGGGAAGTATCGTTGCAACAAAGTTTTGTGAATCAGTCCCCATTAGAGCACATAAATTTTCTTTATCTGCTGATTTCATCGTCATACCTATGATTGAGTTTGATATAATCCTCGGTATGGACTGGCTTTCGGACTATGATGCGAAGATTTATTGTAAGAAGAAAGAGGTTACGATTCTTGATGATAATGATAAAGAACACCTTATTTTTAGAGCAGAATCGTCACCACCTAATTCTTATTTAGATCCACCCCCTGTAGCTCAACTTAATTCAATTATCGGGGAGGAAGAGACTGAAATAACTGTCGGTGAGGAAAGGAATGTTCAAATAGAAGATGTACCTATTGTGAAAGAATTTGTAGATGTATTTCCGGAAGATTTACCTGGACATCCTCCAGAACGAGAAGTTGAGTTTTCTATTGATTTGATTCCTGGATCAAGACCTATATCGAAGACCCCTTATAGAATGGCCACTGTAGAGCTAGTCGAACTAAAGAAACAACTAGAGGAATTGAGTAATAAGGGATTTATTCGCCCTAGTGTTTCTCCATGGGGAGCCCCTGTTCTTTTTGTTAAAAAGAAAGATGGATCTATGAGGTTATGTATCGACTACAGGGAGATCAATGCTATAACGATAAAGAACAAGTATCCCCTACCTCGTATTGATGATTTATTTGACCAACTGCATGGAGCTCAATACTTTTCAAAGATTGACCTTCGATCTGGATACCATCAGTTGTGTGTGAAGAAGGAAGACATTCCGAAAACAGCATTTCGAACCAGGTACGGGCATTACGAGTTTACTGTAATGCCGTTTGGATTGACTAATGCACCCTCTGTATTCATGGATCTGATGAATAGAGTTTTCAAGGAGTATCTCGATGAATTTGTGGTGGTATTTATTGATGATATCTTGGTATACTCCAAAACCTACAAAGATCATGAAAATCACTTGCGCATTATCTTGAAGACTCTGAGGAGGCATGAATTATATGGAAAGTTTAGCAAGTGTGAATTCTGGCTTCAGGAGATTTCTTTTCTTGGCCATATTGTCTCTAAAGATGGAATCTCTGTTGATCCTTCTAAGACCAAGGCAATCCAAGAATGGCCAGCACCTACGAGTATAACTGAGGTACGTAGTTTTATTGGTTTGGCAGGTTATTATCGACGTTTCGTCCAGAATTTTGCCCGATTGGCTAACCCATTAACGAAGCTCACACGTAAAGGGGTTAAATTTGTTTGGACAAAAGAGTGTGAAGAATGTTTCGAAGAACTGAAGAGAAGATTAGTCAATGCTCCTATATTGACTCTACCATCGGGGAATGATGGGTTCGTTATTTATAGTGATGCATCAAAGAAAGGACTTGGTTGTGTCCTTATGCAGAATGATAGAGTTATTGCCTATGCATCACGACAGTTGAAAATTCATGAACAAAACTATCCTACTCATGATCTCGAGTTAGCAGCAGTGATCTTTGCTTTGAAAATATGGAGGCACTACCTCTATGGTGAAAAATGTGAGATTTATACTGATCACAAGAGTTTGAAGTATATTTTCTCACAAAAAGAACTCAACATGAGGCAAAGGAGATGGCTTGAATTACTCAAGGATTATGATTGTACGATACACTACCACCCAGGGAAGGCAAACAAGGTGGCAGATGCTTTGAGTAGAAAAGACCATGGAGTTTTGAACAATATGAGAATTGAAAGGGATCCAATTTTCATGGAGCTAGTGAAGATGGACATGGGAATAACCAGGGAAGGTGAAACATCAATGCTTTTTCAAATGGTTGCCAAACCATCTTTACTAGAAAGGATTAAGAGTTCTCAGACCGATGATGAAGAATTTCAGAAGAAGATTAAAGCTGTGAATGATGGGAGATTGAGAGACTTTGTGTATGAAGATGGAATTTTGAAATTCGGGAAGAGACTTTGTGTTCCCAATATACCTGATCTAAAAAGGGAATTGCTGGATGATGCTCATAATTCCAATTTCTCTATACACCCTGGGAGCACCAAAATGTATAGGGATTTGAAGGAACATTTTTGGTGGGACAACATGAAGAGGGAGATTGCTGATTTTGTGTCAAGATGTATGGTTTGTCAACAAGTGAAAGCTGGAAGGCAACAGCCTGGAGGAGTCATGCAACCTCTTCCCATACCGGAGTGGAAATGGGATAATATTACGATGGACTTTGTCATGGGGCTACCAAAGACTCCTAGAAGGAACGATGCAATATGGGTTATTGTTGATCGTCTTACCAAGTCAGCACATTTTCTTGCTATAAGAGAAGATCTACCCCTGGAACGTCTAGCAAGACTATATATTAATGAAGTTGTGAGACTTCATGGAGTACCCCTATCGATTGTTTCTGATCGTGATCCCCGTTTTACTTCAAGATTTTGGAAAAGTCTTCAGAAATCCCTAGATACTGAACTTCATTTGAGCACTGCTTACCACCCTCAGACAGACGGACAATCAGAACGGACTATTCAGACCTTAGAAGACATGTTGAGATCTTGCTCACTTGACTTTCAGGGTATGTGGGATCAATATTTACCACTGGTAGAATTTTCCTATAACAATAGCTTCCATTCGAGTATACAGATGGCACCATATGAAGCGTTATACGGAAAGAGATGTCGTACACCAACCTGTTGGGATGACGTTGGTGAAAGAAAACTTGTAGGCCCAGAGCTGGTGGAGGAAACGGTGGAAAAGGTGAAAGTAATCCAAAATCACATTAAAGCAGCTCAAAGTAGGCAGAAGAGCTATGCCGATAATCGAAGGAAGGATTTGGAATTTCAAGTCGGTGATCATGTTTTCCTGAAGGTATCTCCATGGAAGGGAGTCATACGTTTTGGTAAGAAAGGTAAATTGAGTCCCAGGTACATCGGACCTTTCGAAATTCTAGAACGAATTGGGGCTGTGGCTTACCGATTGGCAATGCCGCCAAGTCTCTCCAAAGTTCACGATGTGTTCCACGTATCTCTGTTGAGGAAATACATGCCTGACCCAACGCATGTACTCACCTATGAGGAATTAGAACTGGAACCCGATCTTTCCTATTGCGAAGAGCCCATCAAGATTCTTGATACGAGAGAACAAGTGCTGAGAAACCGGACGACGCGTCTGGTAAAAGTTTTGTGGAGGAATCATAAGATGGAAGAGGCAACGTGGGAACCCGAGGAACTTATGATGAAGAACCACCCGAGTCTTTTTATGCAGTAATACCCTAGAAATTGCGAGGACGCAATTATTTGAAGGAGGGGAGAATGTAACACCCCAAGCTTCTACGGTACGTTTCCCTTCGAATAATGCGATAGCGTGTGTTGTACGCAACCTCGAGTTCTAACACACACCACAACTAATTAAACTAGCTGTTGTGAATAGTAATACCTACTTTTTGAAATCATATATATTCTATATTTCAAAATGGACTTCATTTTTGGATTCGGAATATCAAAATTAGCCTAGGGTGAAATTTTGGTACATTTCGGATAACTTTCATATTTTGATGAATAGTGAAAATTACTAAATTTTAATTAAAAACAACTTTTTTAATCAAAATAATTAATAGTGATAAATTGTGAATTTGAGTGGTTTTAAAGTATATTTAGAATATATTTTTACCATTCAATTTAATGTTTATCATTGGACATAATTTTACAATTAAACCGAACATAAACAAGTGTCAATCTTTTGATAGTTATTATCTCTTAAAAACACGCTTTTTGTTTTGACAGCGGGAATTAATTTTAAATTAATTTCTGCCACTTCTGTGTTTTGAATTTAGGAAAATGGATTCCATATTTGGAATCAGGATGTTCAAATTGTGTAAATAGGTAACTTTTATTTTTACACATTTTGAATAATTACTGCGGTAAATATTTTATTTACCATGGTTAAAGGGTAAATCCGGTAAATAAGGGTTAAAAAAATAATATTATAATAATACAAAATTACCCTAAAACGTGTCTTAACCCTATTGGTTGATACATGGTCGACCATGGGCATCTTTGTGTCAATTTTGGGACCCCATGGATCCACTTGTAAGTGATAATGACACTTTATTTTAATTAAGTTAAAATGAATACAAAAATGACACAAGCATATATCTTTTAGAAGAACAATTTTTACATAGGGTTATACATGTTGGATTTTCGATTGTAAATATTCATTAGAAAGCTAAAAAGATTTCCTACATAATGATATTTTATTTATAATTTTTAGACATTAAATAATTTATTTTATTTATGACACAATGATGATGCAGTAATTACTAAAATAGTAAAAAATTAACATAATTAATATTATAAATACCCAAATAAATATAATATGAAACTTTTAATAAATTACACTAATTTTCTATGATAATATGATATATTAGGATTCATTTAATTGACTTTGTTCGAAGTAATCAATCTGTTAGGAGTTTCAAAAAAATCAACTATTGAATAGTGTCAAAATTGACATAAAAGAGTTCTTAAAAAAAATATTATATTATTAATTGATATTAAATTCCTAAAAATCTAAGGATCGGCCAAGAGACTTATATTATTATAGGTTCCTCATTAATGGACCACTTGGGGGTCGCTTGGATGTATATAGTAAGTTTATTAACCATATTATATAAAAATACAAAGAGACATTGTAAAAGTGAAACTAATTAATTTAGAGTTAATACTTAAAGATAAGGTTAATATAAGTACCCAAACCTGTCTAAATTCTATTGGATGAGTTGTTTTCGACCTATCCCCACCTCATCCTTTGAATAGTCAACTTTGGAGCCTTTAGAAACCGAATATGAATTTATTATAAATTAATATTTCTAGCTTTTCCAAAGGTGCCCCTCACCCCTCTTATAAAAGGGCACTCCTCCTTCTCATTTCTTCACACCTCTAAAGCCTTTTGGTTCGGCCAAACTCTGCCCAAATACTCTCCCAACATCCCTCACTACAACCTAGAGGCCTTAGTTTGATCAGAAAGCCAACCTAAGGAGCCCTTTTGATCAAATCAAAAGGAAGAACCCGAAGAAGAGGTAATGATTTCACCACCCTTTTCTAAGTTCATTTCTTCTTCCACTTCTTCTTCCTTTGTTCTTACCATTCTGAAATAATAACTCCAGTATCTCACATATACTGTGATGTTATTATAAATATGGTACAATCATATTCAGTATTCTATCCACCCTTTGAATAACATGTCACCATACGTGCGTACGTACGGCTTACCGTCTCCACGTCGTGGTGTAATTGTTATTCAATATAATATTATTTGGATGGGTATAATAATGATGTGTAACTCATGTAAATAATAAATATAACATGTTAATGATTCTGTATATATGATATACCATCCATTTATATATTATTTTAATATCAAAAGAATGATATTGTCGCTCGTGCGTACGTACGGACTACCGTCTCCACGAACGCGATGAGATTCATTCTCCATCGTAACCATTAAAGCGTAATTATCATTTTATGATTTAAAAATGATGTTTAAGGACTTGATATCATTCTGGATATGAATAATATACAACCTATCCTTTACAAACATGTCTTACGTAACAAAACATATGAAAGAAAACAAGTAAGTTAACACCCGAAACAACGATAATACTAAGATATTATTATCAAATCAATATTAAAAGATCATATATGATATCATATTAATGTATATGATTCTTGTATAATTTAATAACAATTATTTCACCATTATACAGGAGGTTAACCTACCACAACCAAGGAAAAGTACAAGGTAAGGGTTATTTCACAATCTCTTCATTATCCGAGGTTGTATTATACGTAATAATCTACTGGGATCTCTTTATCATCCACATCCATGTTTCTTCGAAATGTATTTCAAAACATTTTTACTATTTACAAGAATATGGGTTAAAGTCATTTATACCCTTGTTTGACTTTTTATAAGAGGTTTATAAAGGAATCTTTCCGTCGTTTTCAAAACAAGGTCCTTTTTAACCTTTTCGACAGAATTGAGGTAAGAATGTTTTTTTAACTTATACGGCGGGTGCGGTTATTTTCCGCCGTTATAAAATCGTCGAAGCTTCCCATACAAGCTTATAAGAATATTTTCAAAGAAAATGTTTTATTTTATATGGATCTTAAATGATTTCAAAATAAAAGGAGATATTTCTTTTAAAAGAATTTTGATTTCATCTATGTCAACATCCTTTGATGGATTTTAAGATTATTTGAAGTTGATTTATTATGATACAAAACTTCTATATTGTATTGAAGGTTTTGTGATATGTTTGACTGTGGATGTGCTATTTTTATACCATTCATAGTTTATTGTGAAAGTATTGACATTTCGTATGCTAGTTTTAATACGAATGTTTATGTTATGTTTAAACCTTTTCATATGGGAATGCATTGGACTTAATAAGTGACGGGTGGAGCCCGCTATAGCTCCTCGATGCATCGGTAGGTCTCATGAGACAAACTAGTGTCTTGGCACAAGGCCTTGACAAAATCTTATTTGTAGCCTTGGCACGAGGCCTTGGCTATGTGGTTATGATAGTCTGGCATTATGCATTCCAACATTATGAAAGTGGTTATTGATTTTTGCATGTGATTATTCGATTAGTAGAATATCCATGTGAATAAGTAAATTGCATTATTTCATTTTACTTTTGCCATACCATGTTGAAGTTCAATTTTAAAAGGCTTTTGTTTTAGTAATGCATTGCCTTAAATGTTTATTCTTATTTATGAAAGTTTCCGCTATATTGTTATCCTTACTGGGCATTTGAGCTCACCCCTTTTCTATGTTTTATTTTTCCCCAGGATGTGAAGAAGTAAATTATGAATGACCTGCAGGGATATTATGAGGGGATAGTAGTGTGGATTATGGGGACATTATGTTGTTGTAGTAGTTTTTCATTTTATGATGTAATGTAAAACTTATGAATATATCTAGTGTTTCCAAGGCTACTAAACCAATCGGTCTTTCGAGATTTGATCTTTCTTGTGATCATGCCAATGTTACGAAGTAATGCACCGACTCTGGGCAGCTGGGGTCGGGGCGTTACATTGCTTGTGAAGTGAAGTAACAACATGGGGATCAACGAGCGCCTATCTACACTCAATGCATCAGTGTTTTCCTTGCTCGAGTAGAGAGAAAGCAGAAGTGTGAGGGAGTGACCCTTGGGAGGTAGGGCACAATCCATAAATCATCAAGGGGAGTAACCTCAGGCTTGGAGTGACCTTGCATAAACCCACCATTGAACAATGTATTTAGTGGATTCAGGTATATTGTCACATTGCCATTGTATGCTCATTGGATTAGCTCAGTGCAGGTGATTCAAGTAATTTTTTTGTGAGTTGTGTGCATGCTTTACTTGATTTCTGAAAGACATAAATTAGTGTGTATGAGTTAAGTAATCATTGAGCAAATTGGATTAAGGCAAAGATATGCAAAATAACAATCAGATCATCATTGAAATAAGAACTTAATAGTGACGCTACCAACAAGGCGATGAAGATCATTTTGGGCCACGAGAGTTTGAAGATTAAGTTATTAAATTAGAATAAGATTCATACCTTGATTCACCCCCTCTTAGGTTATCTCTCTCCTGGAACCCTTGTGAACATAACAATTGGTATCAGAGTATAAATATTTCTTATTGGATTTGTTTGCATTATGAATTGATCGAATTATTTCTTGGAGTTAAGTTTTACTTGTTGATATTATATCCTTCCAATCTTTTAGTGACATGGAAAAGGGAAAGAATCTAAAGAAGAAGCATAGCTTCAAGGGAATTCCATATAATGGGAATGTGTTCGGTGACAATGTGGTTCAGATGAAAAATTCTAGCAGCTTTGGAAAGGAAGGTATGAATGATTCTAATTACAAATCTATTAATTCATCCAGTGATGTGATATGATTAGCTGATGAACCTGATTTCTCGAATGATGTTGTATCTACTAATGATGATGAGATATCAAGAACTCCAAAGATGAAAGTTGTACACTTATTAGAGGACCTAGATCCAGGATTACAAGAAGAGATCTTAAAGTCGAATAAGGCACTTGAGATTCATGTTGGAGGACTAATGATTGAGATAAAAAAGGTGAAAAGCTTAAATAAAATATAGTTCGAAGTGGCTACTGATCTAAGGGAAAATAATGATATCTAAGCCGACAAATTGGAAGAGATGTCCTCAAAGATGCAGAAGCTTAAATTCGGTTCCAAGGAGAAGGGCCTTGTCTCAAAAGAATTTTAAAATCTGAAGGCTAAGAAGGATGAAATTTCTGTACACAGAAGAATTGGTCGAGTAAAATCAAATGCTCAAATAAGAGAAGGTTAGCCATAAGTATTCCATTGCTCAAATGAACACCAAGATAAAAAAAGTGACTTACTGGATAAGCTTTCCCATGCATTGGAGAATGAAATTTCTAAAGGGAATATGCTCAAGAAAGACATGAATGCTCAACTTGAAGCAAGAACCACGAAAATCCAGCAACTTTAAGAGGAATTGATCTTGGTCAAAAAGTAAGTGAAACAACCAAAAGTAGAGGGTAAGCCTATTCTAAAAGACACTTTACATATGTTATTTTATTATGTTAGGACCAAGTTGATGAGGAAGGTATTTGTTTTCAAGTGTAGTCTTTTATGGCTCCGCATTCTCCAGGGAGCAGCCCTCTCAGCTCTCTCGGCGACAGCTAGGGTTTCGCCTGAAACCTCCGGCGGCCGCACTTGCTCCTCCTCTGCACGGGGCCTTCTTTAGTTTTTTCAGGATCGCCTGCTCTCCTTTTTTTGTGTTCACCCTTTATCCTTTTAGGGTTGATTTTGTTGCATCTGCTTTCGTGGTGTTTCGGGACCGAAGCTTCAGTCTACCTCCTT
This sequence comes from Viscum album, assembly GCA_963277665.1. Lineage (NCBI taxonomy): Eukaryota > Viridiplantae > Streptophyta > Magnoliopsida > Santalales > Viscaceae > Viscum > Viscum album. The sequence continues at coordinate 598,610,178 of OY728155.1, read as the reverse complement.
CGCTACTCTTTTTGTCTTCCCAATTGTGCTAGACCCCATATTAGTCCAGTATTATAGTTTCGATGATGGATTGTGATGGTGACGATGGAGCATTGGTTTGGGGCTTCGGTCTTTCTGGTTCGAGGATTTTTGTGAGTGGTGTTCTACTTTTTTGCTTGTGGTGTTTCATTGCTCCAAATCTGGTGATCTCTTGTGTTTTCTGAAGATGTGACTGAAGTGTTTAGAATGTTTGGGTTGATGGTCCTAGCATGGTCGAGGTTCAATGTTGAAGCCCTTGTCCGCTCCCTCTCTGCTCTGGCTCCTAAGTTCCTTCGCTCCCCCCAAGTGTGGTTTGGTGTGTTGGTTCTCTAAGTGGCTTTGGGATGTGCAGTTCAAGCGGACTGTGGTGGTTCTGAAGGCTCAACCTGCCAACTGACGTTGGTGGTTTTGACGACGTTGGGTGTTTGATTTCTGATGTGTTTTTTCTTTTCAACATTTCTCCCTCGATGAAGCTTTAGTAATTTTAGTCGAAGTTCGATTTGATCTTCGACGTCATCGATGATTGGTTCAGTGGCGATGACTGGCAGAGGGATGTGATTTTCTTTGTTCCAGGTTCATTGTTCTGATGTGCTGTGGTGTTCTTCTTTGATGAGTGGCAGCGATGGTGTTTTAATGGCGATGAGGTTGGAATCTGGAGGTCAGTTCTCACCGGCGAACTGGGACGATGGACGGTGGGTTCCATTCTGGCGAAGTGGAGGCGACATAGGTGGAACTGTCAGGGGACGCGGCTCACTGTCAGAGCTTTCATGACCCGAGGCGTGCGTGGATTATTTTGAATTTTGGGTCCTGTGGTTGTCTATTTGGTGGTTTGGCAGAGTCTCAACTCTTGAAATTGGTGGTTTGATTTGAGTCCTTTGAATGTGAGGTTACTACTTACCATAAAGCGGATTTTTAAAAATTACAAAAAAAGGATTTGGCTGATAAGAACCTAGCCAAGAAAAAAAGTGTTGTCTTTTGTTGTTAAGGAAAGTTTTTTAAAGAAAGAAAATCACCTCTTTGTATTTGGTGAAAATTGTTTTGATAGTTATTTTCAAAAGAATCGGGCTTACTCTGTCTATCGTAACTAGGAGAAGCTGTTTGAAAGAAAAGGTTCTGATCGGACTTGCCTTGAGTCCGGAATGGTAGAAGATTGTAATAAGAGATTGATCGTTATCTGGAATGAGAGAATCAGTCTCATGGAGAATGTATCTTGCTGGAAGTAAATGGTCATCAGATTCACTTTGGATCCGGTATGAAAGAAGTGATCGTATCAGAGTCTGCATGACTATGCTAAAATTAAATGCGACAATGATTTTTTTTATTCATATTTCACATAAATCATAATTTTATTGGAGAAATTATGATGTAAGCTTTATGGAAGAAAAGGGAAAAGTGGTATTCCAAATCGTACCCAAATTAATCGTATCCGGGTGGAAGAGAAGATAAAGATGCTGCCGATTGTATTCAGAATAATCAGATCTGGGTGGAAAGAAAGAAGGTGCTGAAGATCATACTCATAAAAGATCATATTATGGAAAATCATATCCAGACCAATCATACTCAGAAAGATCGTACTCATGACAATCCAATTCAGGCTAAGAAGGAAAGAAATAGGTTGCTGGAGGATTGGAAAGTTTCAATTCTTTCAATTGTAAGTCACACACTGTAGCAGCCAATCCTCAAACGTATTCAGAGGCATGAAAATGAAGTTGATGGGAAAAGAGAAAGAAGTTTTAAGTGGTATCATATTCATAAAAGAAAGAAGATGTTGATCAAACTTGGTATGCCATCGTAATCAAAGGAAGAATTGCTTGAGACCGATGAATGCAAATAAAAGAAAAGAATATGATAAAAAATGTAGTCAACCATTTAAAAGCGGTTGAATTGCTTTGTTTTTCAACCAAGTGGGTCAAGAGAAAAGGCGAAGAAGTAGAAGAGGTTCGAAGAGCAGAGATGAAGGAGTTTGCTGAATGCGCTATCAAGGGGAATCTTTACATTCAAAAGAACGATTTTATTCAGCATTCAGAGTGGTATCCATTTCTTCATATATTTATATTCAATTGATACAGAGGTTTGTATTGAAGAAATCAGATTCAGAAAATCGGTCTCATGAATTGAAATCGGATTGGAAATTGAAATGAAATTCTGAAGAAGAAGTAAAGATTGTAGATGATTCAAGAAGAATCGAGAAACGTTGACGAAGTCAAAATGCACTCGAGATTTTAGGGGAAATTGAGATTTGGATGAATTTAAGTGAGCATGAAAGATTTTGGGATTCCTACCAAATCTATCACGAGTCACCTATAAAAGTTGAAAAGTACATTGTACTTTTCTGATGAACGATGTGCTATTCACCACAGAAGAGAGAGAAGCTCTGAGTTTTTAGAGAGAAAAGTTGATATCCATATTAATATTTTTGTTGAAATTTTAATGACAGATTAAAGTGAAAGAGAAGAGACACGATCAAAACATTGTATTCAGTTGATCATCATACTCGGTGATTATCGTACTCAGCAAATTACCATATTCGGCTTGTCAATCGTATTTGGCTGATCATCATATCGGGCTGGATAATCAGATTCGAGATTTTCATACTAAGATTTTCAGATCGAGGAAGAATCGTACAGGGAGAATCATACTAAGTTTTCTATACTCATAATTGAAGTGGTGCCGATTCATTTCTACTGTATTCTATCAAAGTCATATTTTTCATAATGGGGAGAATCGTACCTAGAAGAATCGTACTTGGAAGAATCGTATCGAGGAGAATCGTTTTGGGAGGAATTGAACTGGGAAAAATGTATTGGGAAAATCAGAATGAGTTTTCTTTAACAAAGTCCAGGAAGTTCTTAACATCTTCTGGGTTAGAAATTGAAGAAGTTTTTTCAATTGAATACTTTTGTGGAATTGAAAAGAAGCACATGTAACATGAGTTGTTACATAAATTTTGCATTACTCTATTTGTGCTAAGAGGGTGCACACACACTATTGAAATTTTTTATATAGTGCTACACGAGTGAAAGGGTATATCCTACCCGTTGTATTCCAAGGATTTATTTCTAGTGGATTGTGTGGTATTGGATCATTTCTAAACCATACCAATGACGTATTTATTCTTATTGAATACTAAACCTTATAAATTATTGTGTTCCTTTGGACATGTGGTTAAATTGTTTTCAGTAGGGAATTGAATCTTTAATAGGAGGCGAAAGTTGTTTTAAAGAAACATAAAAGAAAAAAGTATCATTGATTCACCCCTCCCCCTCTCAGCGATACAATTACCTTACCTCGAATGGCCCGAAGGTCTTCTTTTTTATTTAATTTTGGATAATCCTTCTTTTAAGGGTTTAAGGGGAACCCTTACATGACCCATAAGCCCAAGGCACATGGACCATTCATGACCTAATACATGAAATTAAAGGACCAAGACCTGACACACTTGAAACAACCCCTCCCCAACATTTGCATCTTGAAGGTGCTTAGCTCCCCACCTCGCATGACTGATCAGCTAGTATTGCCCCATGAAAATTTGCACGGTGCCTAGTCCCAATGGTGGGATGAATAGAAAGTATGCTAATTCAAAGGAAGATCATGAAAAAACCATGATGACACCAAGGACATATTTCATGGGAAAACCTAAAATTGGCCATGATGGAACCCTTCTGAAGTTTGAGATAAAGAAATCCATGGGAGTTCCCAAGAAAATGGAAAATTTTGGATATAATGAAAACAAAGAAAATAAGTTTCCTATAAGAGGTAAAGAAAAAATGATGAGTATCAAGAGAAGTTATGGAAACCTATGCTTTTATTGTAGAATGCATGGTCAAATTTCTATATTTTATTATAAATCACTAAAATATATTAACTGTTATGAAGTTGATGGAAGTTTGAAAAAATAGGGTTATCAACTGCAACAAAGGAGGTATGAATATTATTCAAATAATTATTACCATGCTAGTCAAGTATCTAGTATAGATTATAAGATAACTTTAGTTAGAATGAATTTTGAAAACCTACATGCATTCAATGAGAAATATATTCTTTCAAGAAATAGATATAATGGGACGGTTGAAGAAGATCGTGATAATGGAAGAAATATAAAGAGGATTTCCAAATATTTTGTTCAATAAAATATTTCATGGAAAGGCAAGAAACAGATTTTGAAAAGTGAAAGGATTCCAAAAGCTGGTCATGTGAAAGAAGTATCCCAAAATAAGTTATGCGTTTTAAAATCTAATGATTCATGCAAGGATAAACAAGGAATTAAGGTTTAAAAAAAGAACAATCAATGATGTTTCAAGACATCCTTGATGGAAAGAGAACCCAAGGAAGAAAAACTTGAAATTTAGGCCATAAAGAAGTAAACAGAGATTTCTAAGAAGATCTCAGTGGAAGATTTAAATGTCACTTTTCATGAAGATTTACATATAGTTTTCAGTGGGGATTTAAATGGAGAAAATCATGGACATTTAAAGGGATGTTTATTTCTAAAGGAATAAATGAAACAACTTGTTTCCATATTTGATGATTGAAGAATAAATATGGAAGTATCATGAAGACTCAGACAGATAGATTTACCGAAGGTATTTGAGGCATCTTGAAGATGTTAATCAGGGGAAACATGGATAATTTATCTTAAATAGAGAAAAGGAATTTTTGGATATATGAAATTATGGAGATACCACTCATCTATAAAATAGAGGAGTTTTGCACTATACAAAAGGAATGAAAGAATGAACTAAATTGAATGATCAGAACAAGAGGATAATTTCAAAGATAGTGATAGAGAATATAGAAGAAAGTGCGACACTCATTGAAGACATTTTCAATGTAGAAGAAGAAGTTATTCCTTAAAGACTTAAGGAAAGTGGACATGTAGTCGTGGTACTTGCTTATAAAGAGGAGAAATAATGCGGAGAACAACAAGAACCAATTTACACTCAGTGCATCAACAATAATGGTGATATTTATCTTGTATTGGTCTACATGCCAAAGATATCTTGAGTAGTGAGCAAAAAGTGAGAAGTGAGGGAGTGACCCTTAAGTGGAAGTACATCATCCCTAAATCATTTTAAGAGGAGTGACCCTCATATTGAAGTGACCTTTCTTAAACTCACCACTGAATAATACATTTATTGGATTTTGGTACATTGACTCATTGCTGTTGTATACTCCTTGAATTATCCCAGTGTGGGTGAACCAAGTAAAATTATTATGTATTGTGTGAATTCTTTACTTACTTTCTGCAATACATAAATCAGTGTGTATGAGTTAAGTAATCATTGATCAAATTGGATCAAGGGAAATATAATTGAAATAAAAATTAGATAATCATTGCAAGAAGAACTTAATAGTGGCCCTTAGAACAGTTCCATACCCTGATTTACCCCCTCTCAGGGTATCTCTCACTAGGAAACCTTATGGACCTAACACTATTAGAGAAATATTCACCAATGGAATGAGGAAGAAGAGATTCCCAATATAAAAGAATATATATTGAAAAATTGGTCAAATAATTTTTTGAAGTTATGAAAGAAATCCATGGTGAACATTGAAAATTATAGAATTGATTTAAAAGTGATAATGTCTAGGATTTTCCATAGGTATATAAATAAAGCATTAAAAAGACTCAGTGGTGGGACTAGGCATCGAATAGCTCTGAAGAAAAAAATATTTCATCCACAGGATCATATCAGATGGGGTTCAAGGCTTCTTCTCCTAGCTTATAGGGCTACAAGATTTGAATGTTTGAGAGGGTATGGCTTCTTTCATCGGGACCAGGAACCGTGAAATGCATAGTACATTGCTTGCTGTGCAGCTTTGGATAGTGTGGGAGCTTGAAAAAATAATATATGTCGGGTGGGTCTCTCTTGTGGTGTCATTTTCTTGGGCCCTCAAGTTTCATGTACGAGGTCATATGCATTTGGTCCTATGGGCCATGTAAGGTCCCCCCTCAACCATTGAAAGGGAATTATCCAAAAATAATAAAAAATGTATGGCCTTTGGGCTTTCGGGTTATATAATTGATGCCCTGGTATTTGGTAATAATATTGAAGAACAAGTGTTTACAAGTGCCTAAAGTGTTTACGAAAGAATGATACTTTTAGAAAGAAATATCCATAGGTATAATCTAAGATACAATTTTTAGGTTTAAAAACACAAGGGAATATAGAGTATCTTTAATCACATATTGTATATAAGCTTGTAAGATTCTCAATAAACCTAAAGATCAGAAGAAAGTCTAAGCATTATTGAGAATTTTTAGTTATAAAAGGGTATATATGAAGGATCTATTTGGTAGGAAGGAAAGGCGAGATAAGAAACAAAAAAGGAGAAGTAAACCCTTGGGAGACACGTTTGGTATGTTGTAATAGGGCTTCCAAGGAATTTGTTTCCTATCATATGATGGAATTTGGATTCCTAATAAAATTGGGTGGAATTTTTCGCTACAATAGGAATTTATTCTCACGAACAAAATCCCCCCTTTTCAATTGAGGTAACCTCTTTTCCAACCATACCACCTCAATGTTAAAAATATTCAATGAAAACAGGTTTGATGGGGAGTTTTTATAGTGAAGGGTTTAATGATAAGACTACAATGATGTGTTCGACGATGGTTTGTGACAATGATGGGAATAAAATGATGGGATGATGAATGGGGTTCTATAATGGGTTCAATGAGGGTTATAATATGATGGAATTGTAATTATTGGTTTAGTGATGGGTTATAGGGGTTATGATGGGCAATGGATTACAGGATGATGAAATTAGAGTGTGAGATCGGGGTTGTAGTGGGAAACCAGAGAGGGGTGAGGGTGGGAGACTAGGCCATGGTGGGAGATAGGGTATCATGGGAAGAAGGTGAAGATATTTTTTTCTTTCAAAATTTCATATTTTCATTCCATCCCAAAAATTCCTCCCATACCAAACTTGATTTTTAACCCCATCTCCATAACATCTCTAATTTATTTTTTCATATCATTTTCAATTCCTTTTCCATCAAAATTCATTCTATCATACCAAATGGGGCCTAATAGCCTAGATAAAATATCAAAACCAATTCTTAAAACTATTTTTAGAAAGAAACATTTAAATTGGATTGAGTTGGTTTCTAAATTAGTTAAAAGTATAAGAGAAAATTTCAAGTTCCTACATCATTTGGAATATCTAAAATAAAGAGTTGAAGCCTTTATCTATGAGATATATAGACTAAACTTAGCATGGGGATGTGTCTTGAAGATTGGAAAAAATGATTTACTAGACAATATCAATAAATATTGGAGTGGTTGTTTCAATAAGACAAAGTTGAACTAACACGACTCGAATTTGTTGGTGCCCTAACTAAGTAGTTGATAATGCCTAGAATGACTTCACAAACCTGGTTCAAATAGCCTATAGTTTGGAAACTAGTGTAGAGTGTCTAAAATTACTCAAATGGGAGACATTACCCATTAAAATTTCTTCATCACCCATCAATAACTAATACAATAACTCACACATATACATGACTGTGATAATAACCCCCAACAAACAAAGACCATATCAAAACATGTATGAGTTTAAAAAAATATAACATATGAAAAGGTACAAACAAGCATCAAATCCACCGAGATAAATCTCCAAAGTAAAAAAATAATAATAAAAAATATAGTAATATCATAATACCTTTATTATAAAACACAAACTTCTCAATAATCTACCAACCAATAGAAATTTACCCACACATGCTCCTCTATGAACACATCCTAGTAATCTATATGAATACAAGAATAAAATTCACACGTTTGAATACATGGGTACATATTTCTACCCAGTAAGGGAATTCCCAATAGTAAGATCAATTCAAGCATCAAGAAAAATACTATAGTATGAGATGAAAGATGAATGCCAATGTTTAGATTTCTAGGAAGTTATTTTGACCCAGGTCTGGTCTATGAGTCATAGATCCATCAATATCTCACCAAAACATTGTTTTTCTAAATAATTTTTTTAATATATATTTAATATCCCACACATCATAAAAAATCATTAAGAAGGACCCTAAAAAACTATTATCTTTCAGAACCTGTTCTTGGAAATATGAACTAACTAATCTCACTATCAACCAATACAACATGATGTTGAGGAGGGTAACTTGAAAGAAAATCAATATTGGCCATATTAAGACTCTAATCAAAAAAAAAATTATGAATACACATATTTCTTATGGATGTGGAACACACCAGTCCTATCATTGTAGTTGGAAGTTTCAAATGATAATGTAGTTCTTGGTCATCATCAATTTACAATATTTAATAATAAAATATAAGATGATATTGATCACACCTAAATACCATAATATGAAACCATCATCCATATAACATCATCAACATCAATCCTCCATCACCAGTCATTCCACAGCATCAATCAACCAAACCAAAATTTCATTTCAAAAACATCAAGTTAACCTCACATCAGGATGAGTCAAAAGTCGACCTCATGAAATCCCTACAACAACAACATCACATTAACTACCCAAACTAGAACCAACGAATACACCATTGACTCTCAATATATGTAACAATTAATAAAATTACCAATCCCAAATCATGTATCCATGAGGAAAATTTTATCTCACCAACCATGTAACCACACATCTGATTCGAATCCAAACTACTATCTCAAACTCTCTTGGGACCTTTCCCATAATTACATAGTCATTCAATGTGATTATAAAGCATTATATAAGAAAAAGGAGAGAAGAGTAGTTTCATGGATATAATTTTTATTGTAAAATTGAAAGAATGATTGTAATTATACAAGTACAATCATGACCCATGAAACCAACTTGGACAATAGTCGCAATTGGTGTGAATTATCATTCCCTAAGGAATGAATGTTTCCCTAAATTTTTGTGGCATGCTGAATCATGACCACCAAAAAGCCCTAAGAACCATTAATCATGGATGTCACAACACCCATGGATATGGATTTCAAATTCACTCAATGGGAATGTAAGACTCCAATCCAACTTTACTACTCAAAGTCAATTCCAAAGCTGAGCTGGAATGTTGGCCTTTGTCGTACCCCCAATCACCTTAGGATATAAAATAGTGTTGAGGTATTATAAATACCATTAGGTGGTAGTTTAACCTTATAATACACATGAAAAAAATCATATGATTATAAATATAATACATAGACGGCCCATGAATGAAATGCATGCATGACATTCAATGGTACAAAACAGACCAATGAAATACATACAATACCGACTAATTGGTTCACATGACAATATAATGAAAAATAAAAATAATATAGAATCCAAAAATGAGCCCTTATCATTTATTATCTACTAACCATAGTTATATCCTCATCCAAACCATTATGAGACATACCCAAAAGTAATTATAACTCAAAAATAATAAATTCTACATGTGCTTTTTGTTAGAGTTGGTTCTCTAGAACCAGATTTAAAAAGTTTTTTCTAATATTACACCGTGTATATGAATGTTTTGAGTCAGTGTAGAATTGATTTCCAAATTCAGGTGGTTTTTGGGACTTTACCAATGACACTTTGGTTGTTCATCGGTCGAGAGGATGGGATATTGGATCAAATATTAAGGGTTTTAATGCCTAGTTTGAGACTATCTTAAATATTTAAAACATATTCATGAATCCTTCTCAGTAATAGTATCACTACTAGTTACCATCGTGCAAGTGATTGATCTAAATCACGTATTTTTAATAGTTGGTTTATTATCTATACTTTTATTTAAAGCTGCACAACTGGGCGCTCTGGAAATTTTCTCCATCCAGGGAGGTGGTAGGTGTTGTGGTGTTAAGATCGATCCCATGAGAGGGTATTTCTATATATTCCCATGAAGGGATTCAAAACCCATGTAGTTTGGTGTCGTATAAAAGGAAACGTTATATACCTTTTTAGGTCATGAAATAAAGACCAATGTGGTGCCTTTTAAGTTTGTACAATTATGACCAAATGAAGTTCCTTTTATGGCCATTCTTTCGAGATCAATTCTGAGAAGTTTAACATTATAAAAAATAGACTAATATATTTATGGATCATTTATTGGACAAGGATAAGGTCACCAATGAGGATATGATTGGGTCTTACACCTGGTAGGAGGTCTATATGAATCCTTGGCTCATTGATTGGAAGAAAGGGTCCCTCTAGATTTAGAAGTCAATGTGATTGTTGATATTGGGAATCCATGATTAACATGTTGATCCATGAGAGGCTTCATAAATTTCAAAATGATAAGGACCCTCTTTATCAAGGGAATACATGATTCTTACCAACCTAATGGTCCTATCATCCTGGAAGAAATTCATGGGAAATGTCTTTCATGGGTGGATCTATCCTTAATTATAAAAGGAATACATGATCTAGGGGAAGCACTATGGCATGAATAGCCTAATAATGTACCTAAGGAGGCCATGGAGGAGGCCTAGGTAGGTAAGTACCCATATATGGGACCTAAGAGAAGTGGATCCCATGTATGAGACCCAATAGAATTAGTTCCCAGGTAGGTCACCTAGGAGAATGGGAGCCCATATAGGTAACCTGGGTGAATGGGGCACCCAAATAGGTGAATTGGGTGAATTGGAACCCAAATAGGTGACTTGGGCATGACCTCTTTAGAAGGACTTGGATGAGAATACTTTTAGGGAGAATTGGGTGCCATGTGAATGAGGGTTTAGAGATTGAATTCTATCCCCCCCAAGAGGCCTAAGTGAATAGTAACTTGATTGGGTAGCCTCTAGGAGATGGGTGAAAACCTTTGAGGACATGTTGGGTTCAAACCCTTTTTAGGGAACTAGTCATTGAGGTGGTGTTCCCTAGTTATTTGGGAGAACCTCTTAAGGAGGGTCATTTTCCCTAGTCTTGGTGATGACCTGGGTGAAGTGTTCTTTTAATAGTAATATTTTTAAAAGATATAATTTCCCTTGAATTCTATTCTTTTCCCATTATTTTTGAGTTTAAACTCACATTCAAGGGAGTTTGGAGGAGTTGGGTGTAGAATTCAGGTGCTTAGTTGTTGTTGAGGATTTTACTTTATTCCCAGTTCTCTATCCCTTGAACTTGGTGTCTAAAATAGAAGGAAAAGGGATTAGGACACACGCAGAGTAGGGAACACACATAGTAGGATGCATGAAGTAGGGCACTTGAGGCTGGGTGTGTGAGGCTAGGTGTACGCACACCGAGTTGGGTACGAGGATCTTTCTTCATACTTCTTCCCTACTTTATCTGTGTTGATAATGGGAGGCTGAGGGGTTATGTTATAGAAAAATCATAACTTGGGTGTATGTGGTAGGGCATGAGGCAAGGAAAGCAAAGCTAATCACAAGGAGGTGGTCATAAGTATGGACTTCTTCCGTTATAAACGTCCAACTTCAAATGGTTACAACTTTTGATCCGTATGCCCATTTTGGCTACATGAGTATTCAAACCGAATCCTATTAAATGAAATATGCCCTTGAATATAGGTATCCCCCATAGTAGGTGTTTTATAAGGCTAAAAATTTCCTATGAGACCCTTAAAAATGGTTTTTATGGTTTTGATAACCTTGTTCATTAGAAGTGGATGTAATACATGGACTACTTCCAGTGGGAGGTTCTCACCACCATGTCATTGGATTGGGAAATGTTTTTTCGGCCCATGGATATCCTATCTGCATATTCTTCATGAACATAGATTCTTTTCTTCTTACACTTGACTTGTGTTATCTAAGTGAGGACTATAACATGGATTCTAAGTCAAAGTGCATGTCCCACATTTTTTGATTCCAAAAAAATTCCCGCTTCTCAAAATTAGATTTGTTTGAAATGAAAATAATATAATTTTAATGCAATATAGGAAACTTTACCTCATTAATTGAACATATAGTAGGATTTTTTTGTCGACTCACCAATGAGAGGATGTTCACCAAGAGGAGGATCTCAACTCTAGGATTTTTGGTACTAGAGAAGAATATTGACTCAAGGTGTTTGTGTTGCCTAAAATTATCAATTCATGATAATCTATAAAACTCACAAATATTAATGTCATGATAACTGAATCCATTTGAACATTGTATAGAAACTGATCCGGTAAATCATAAACCTAAAGCACTCGAGTCAATGATGTGTATAAATCAATCCAATGTCTATTAAACATATTACCTCAAATGAATATTGGATAGGTGAATATGGTGACACATATACCATTACCATAAGCTAGGGTGACTTCATGTGTCAAATGAAAATGATATTTGGATTCCTTATGAGTGTGTTAATTCATACAAATATAAGTGGGACATATATGGTGGCACATATACCATTACCATAAACTAAGGTTTTTCCATTCGGGTAACTTCCTCCTAAACTTGTGTTCTTAGATGGATATAGGAAATATAGATATTTAGGTTTATATACTATCACTATAAGCTAAGGTTAGACCATTAAAATATGAGACATGGATTCCTCTTAGACTTATGATCTTAGATGGACATGGGCTAGTCGAATATGGTGGAACATATACCATTACCAAAAGATAAGGTTGGTCTATTCATATATGAGATATGGATTCCTCTTAGACTTATTCTCTTAAATGGATCTAGAAAAGTAGGATATGGTGAAAAACATACCATTACTATAAGATAAGGTTATTCCATTCAAATATGGGAGAGTTTAATGACTCAACATAATGGGAATTATAGAGGGGTATTTTGGAATGAGGATTATAATGTTCAAAGGGGATCAAGTACCCTAAAATTAAACCTTCATGAATTTCACATAAATCATCTAAATCGGTATGTAAGGAACATAGGGGTGCTCTAACTTTTTCCTAGGTAGATGGATCTAATGAGCATAGCCCAATTTTTTCTAGGGCTGAATGGTGGTCCTCATGAGATTTATATATTTTAATTTTAACCCAAAATTTTTCTCAAGTCACCAATGGAGAGGCTTAGTGGGAAGAAAGTCATATTTTTGTCAGTATTACCTTTATAGGTTTTCAACATGATAAATTTTATACCTTTTCCTATTTTAAATACTTTAATTTTTCCCAGGCTGTGTAAGTTTCCAACCTTGTGATTGGAGACTTGACTTTTTCCTAGGTCTCCCTTTAAGGGCATTCAACCTAAAGAGTACTATGTCTCTTGCCTTTGTAAATTTAATGTATTACAATTCAAACCAATTTTTATTATATTTTAAGTTAATCAAATGAAGACCAATGTTGTTGAGTCTTAATGTCATACAACTTTGACCAAAACATGGGGCAGTCTATACAACGACAAGGTAGAGGTAAACCTGATGTCAATAAGATCCCAATGCCACTATAAACCAGTATAGGGATATGTGATTTCAGTTTAAGGTCATGATGTCTGGACTATTTTGTATCGTGGATTAATGTCACACAGAAAGGACCATGTTCCCAATAAGAGTTATCCAGGAGGAATATCCCAACATAGATCATTTGTGATGCCAGGAGGAGCATATCGCTTTAAGGAATTTTTCTCTTCATAGAAGATGCATACTCGAATATGAAAGGGAAAAAGAATAGGATTCTGTAATCTTTCTTGGAAAATGGTCATGATCTAAAAATATGTAACATAAAGGGTACTTGATTCTACTTGAATAGTGGGGTTATGGAATGGGTAAATCATAATATAACAATGTATGAATCAATGAAAAATGGAGATAGGTGGGAATAAGCCAACCATTGATAATGGAGAGAATATCACCACACCATTAGGGAACAACACATGAGGTTAATGGGAACCTTTTATTTGGGTCCAACAACATCCCCTAGAGGTTTCTTAGTGACTTAAAGGTAACTGTTTTATTCACCAGTCAAAGGGGTGTCCATTTAGATTAGTTAAGAAACCTGTTACCAATTTCTATGAAAGGGAAAACCAAGAGGATATGATCAAGGTTTAGGATTTTAATAAAGAGGATCTTTAATTAAGACTTTGGATTGGTGTTGATTCAAACATCAAAGGTATAAAGTATGTTCATGTTGAAATGTTATTAAAGAAGGTTCTGAGCACCCTAAAGGTTGTGACACTATGAATTGAAAAAATTATAGAGGTGAAGGGATATAACATGAAATTACTTGAGTACAAAATCATATATAAGAGAGGTTTTTCTAAATGCGAATAGGAGGAATTGATGTGAATGATAATGTACCCATGAAACAGTTTGAGCTCACTTGTAGGAGGAAAAGAAGATCCACTCTAACTTTTTCCCAGACTAGTGGGTTTAGTGAGTATAGCTTAACTTTTTCTAGGGATAAGTTTTGGTCCCTAAAATATTTGTGACCTTTTCATTTTTCACTCTAACTTTTGTCTAATTCATGAAAGAGAGTGGATCAGAAAGTGAAGAGTTGAATTTTATTTGACCACACCTTTACAGGGTTTCAACCTAACATGATTTGCATCTCTTTCCTTGGTCAATTTAAGGTTTTTTAAGATAGACCGGTGAAGATGGTGTTTAAGGTTAGATAGATTTGACCAAAAGATGGGGTAGTTTATCTAGAAACAAGGGAAAGTTTGACCTGTCCTGAATGGATAAACTCACACTAGTATAGACTTACCCATGGGGTGGTGCACATAGTTCAAGGTCATAATGATCAAACCAATGAAGACTAATATTTAGGGTCAGATAGATTTGAAAAAAATTGTCTAAATCTTAAGGTCATATAGCCTTGACCAAAAGTGGTTAAAGATTAAGGTCATAAAACCTTGACCACTAGGAAACAAAACCTATATATAAAGGGTAAGGAAAACCTAATGTGAATGAAGATCCCAATATTAGTATAGGAAATCTCATGGATGAGTGCACACATTTTAAGGTCATAGTTCTTGAACCAAAGGTTTCTGAGGTTTAAGGTCATAAAAATTTGACTAATGATATGGAGGGTGAGGTTGTGTATCTTAAATGGAGGAAAGGTTGACTAGAAGTGAATGAGAGGGGTCCTCCATTAATACAAACATCACCTGAAGAGATGCACAAAGTTTAAAGTCATAGTTTTTGGACCATTGAGAGGGTGTGAAAACCCAAATGGGGCTCAAGAGATAGGAGTACCATAACAAATTTGAACAAGTAATAAAAATTATTTAAATAATAACCCAAGGTATTTGAGCTAGGAAGCGTTGAAATGGAAAAAACATGCCAGGGATGACCACTGACCAAATTAAAGTGATGTGTTCCATTATAGTGTTGTTAAGGTCACATTGGTTAGAGGACCTTCTCTTTAGGGTGAAATATGACTCTGGTTGGTAGGGCAGATATGGTAGCATAGATATCATTACCAAGAAGAGGTTTCCTTTAGAGTCAAATATGCTAATTACTATTAGCCATGAAATATTTATGGTGATTCAAAACACTCAAGGTATAATGTGTATTTTATAATAAGGGGATATTAAAAAATTATTAGAACATTCCAACACAGAACTATCCATGTTTGTGTTATTATGGGACGTCAAAGTGGAGTGTAAATGGATGATGATTCATGTGTAACTCCCCAAATTGAATCACCTGGTCCGGTCCGAAGTGCCACATGAATGCATGCATGTCTCCCCATATGTAAGATGTTTTTTACTAGCATTGAGGGATCAAATATCCCAATGTGGAGACTATACCCTCACAATCAAAAGTTATAAATCAAAATCACATTAAGAAATGAATAATAACATAAAAGTCACAATAGAACTAATTAATAACAATGCTATAACAAATGACATACCAGGTATCTCATATTCACAAGTAATAAATCTAGGACCCCCAATGTGGTAGGTAAAACAAGAGGATAAGAACAAAATAGGAAAATAAATAAATACACTAAAAAATCACTCTATAGTATGTCCAGATACCACATATGAGCACCAAGTTCCACGTCCTCCGCTCCTTATCACCAGGACCTTTCCCTTTCCTAAATCCCTAATCATGATATTTTCACACACATCAATATTATCATTTAGGGTGTTGGTGTAAACCCATTAGAACATCACTAATGCATCCTTAACATAAGTTCACATACATAAGAGGTGTATTCCATGATAATAGATAAATTCTCAAGTAAGTAATAATCAGTCATGTGCCTAGCGGTCATGCACTAACTAAGCTGCCACAAACCCTGACTGTACCTACTTCAGCTCCATGTGGAAGAATAACCATAATGGAAATCATAATTATGGGTTGGCCATAAGGACTCCACATGTATCCCTAAGCATCCAAAAGACCCAAAAAGTCTCAGGTCAAGCCACAAGGTTTTGTAGCCCCATATCTATCATGGGTTAGGCCACAAGACCATAATACCCCATCTCTATCACAAGTTAGGACATATGGCCATCATACCCCATCTATACCTCAGGTTGTGACTTAATGATATCACACCCCTTCCCTATGTCTTAGTCCATCAGGGTCATCATTTCATGTTGCACATGTTCCCCTTATATGGTCTAAACAAGACACGATGGTCCACCCATCACCTGATACTAGGAGAAAACCTCCACATACCACACATTCACACAGAACATGGAATATCAAATAAAGGAAAAAAATAGTACATCAATAATGAGTCTTGGAATCCACAGAAACACACATTCAATTACTATCAAGCATGGTCTCATGGGAGACACATAAACACACACAAACAATCAATATCAAAGAAACAAATTTATACAAGGGATCTAGATGGCAAGGAACTTCATATATCAGGATTGTTGGTTCCAATGCTAAGATTGTAAAGTGTCGATACCCAAGTCACTAAAATGAACCAAACAGATCAAAAACACACACCAAGGATCTCTAAAACCAATACCAATTAATTGAAAAAGGGGTTTTAGAAGAATATTCAAGAAAGAGATAGTGAAATAGGTAAATAATAAATTAAATTTACCCAATGAAAGCTGTAGTTAGTGGAATATCTAGATCAGATTGAAGGTAAGGTTTACAATCTTCTAGATCCTATGCTAATCTCATAGAAGCTGACATATCAATCTATATTTTGAGTACCAACTAGAGGAGTAAGATAGAATAACATCAAACGATTTACTCTAGTTTCATTCATATCATCATCTCATATAAGAGTTGGAAGATTAAGGGTTATCAAGAGAAGATACATGATGATTCCTACTCTAAGATCAATGATGAACCAATATATATCTCCCAATGTCTAATATTCTAACAAGGTTGAATAAGGGTAGGGATTAAAAGAATGAAGTCACCTTAGGTAGATACTTGAATGTAAGAAGGGTGGACCATATCTCACCTTATAATTGACTATAATGACAACACTAGAAAGAGAATAATAAGAGAGGATTAATAGAGAGGGAAACCAAGTCAAAAGGGAATTAACAATCCTTCCATGAAGATCATACATGTTTTCGTCAAGATTTTTAACTACCCCCAAATACCAATGGATGAATCAAACATTTAAATTTATAAAATAACCGGCACCATGGCGTGGTGATTCCCTACCACATATGTGGTGGCCTCGATAACACCTAACTCAGGAAACTCAACACATTGACCCTCTAGGATGTGATGTAGAAACCCTAACCATTTTGGACTCACCATGACTTCCACCATGATGTGGAAAATCCACTCTATCCATAGCTCACAGAAGTACTTTCATCACTACACACCCGAGACCATGCCCTGCCATGGGCATGTCGATAATTCCCATGCCATATAGATGGGTTACAGATATAAAATGGTCTATACCACAGTGTGGTACTTCCCATGGTGAACCTAAAAATGACCAAAAACCTATTTTAGCAACCATGAAACTTCCAATACATCCCATAACCAAGTTAAACCATAAAAAATATCAAAATTACATACCTTGAAAATTGATTATGTTACAAATATACCCCTATAATGACTTCTTGTCATCAAGAAGTGCCTCTAGCGGTCCTGCTCAAACAACCCAAGCCATTGAGCCCGAACTTCATAATCCCACTCCCATATTTCCTATTGGATCAATCTATGCCACCATAAGGCTCAAACCGATGGTACCATCTTCCCCCTCAACACATTTTCACCTCAGTTTATAATTCCCACTGGGCGCTCAATAAATGATGCACCTGGTTCCAACCTAATGTCCTCATAGTTGATTATATGCACAAGGTCAGGACTGTACTTATAAAGTTGATACAAATAGAACATTTTATGAATACATTGATATCATGGAGGAATATCCAATCAAAAAATCACTATTTTGATATGTTTTATGACCTTAAATAGTCACAGAAACCATGATTCCAGTTTTCCCTACCTCTTCAAACTGCAATGCCCCAACCGAGGTGACACCCATAAGAAAACTCGGTCATCCATAGTGAAGTCAAAAGGTCTTATCCTCTAGTTGGAATATGATCACTGTATAATTCGAGTGCTAACCTATTGAAGGTCTCATACACCATACTCATCTTGGAAATAAATGCCTCACCCGCTTCATGATAGTACTATGATGAGCGACACAACCATCCATAAGGATCCACGAAAGGTTCCATATGAATTGATTCTTCTAAAATATTATTTTATGTGAAATATAAAAAGTATATATGATCATACCATGCTACAACAAAGTAAATAATTTGTTACCTAATAATATCCTCCAAGATCTAGACTATTCTCTATGATTATTCATCAGTCTGTGAATGATACGATGTACTCAGTATTAACTGAGTCACAAAATCTATTTACAAGTCCTGTAAAAAACACAATGTAAAATTAACATCCCTATATAATATGATATTTAAATTCACTCCATGAAGTCATACAATCTCCCAAACATAAATCTTTCCCAACTCATCCATAGAGTGCATCTTATAAATTGGAAAGAAATGTGCCACTTTCGTCAACCGATCAATTATTACCCAAATAAAATCTCAAATTATTGGGATCCTTGGAAACCCAATCATGAAGTATATCATCTTCTTATACCACTTATACATAGGAATGGGAAGTGGATAATGTAAACCTTATGGTCATTGATGCTTTTCCTTGATCCTATTACAGGCCAGATAATGAGATACGAATCCTACAATATATTTCTTCATTCCTAACCACCAGAAGTGTCACCTGATATCCCAATACCTATTAATAAAACCTATATTAAATTCCCTCTCAAATTAATGCGAGTACCTCATTAAATATTCCATCATGGAAGCAGGAACCACAACTCTCCCATGGATGAAGATTATGTCATCACTATTCATTGACCATCTTGAAACTGGGTCACTTCCTACCAACTGTTCCTGTATCACTAAGCATTCAGGATCTGAATCCTAGATGGATTCCACCTAGTCCACCAATGTTTATGTGATAACTAAAGGATCAAATTTCATAAACCCTCGGTTCTTAGAAGCATCTACCAACCACTCAACTAATAGGCTTATCAACCACCATTCCTCCTCTAAAGGTTTCACACCAAGATCCTGCATTTTCTTACTGAGATAATTTTAAATGAAATCACCTTTTCCTAGAGTATAATCCATCCAAAAATCAAAGTTCTATATATTCTCAACCCAACACCTATTCTATAGATTCAAGTCCCATTGGGAGAAGAATTGACACAATCTCTTATAAACTATGTATACAATAAATCTCTCACCAAAAAGAGAATGTTGTCAACAATTCAGAACATAAATCGCAAATTCTAACTCTAATTCATGAACATGGTAGTTCCACTCATGGGGTCATAGATAGTGTAAACTATAATATAATAACCAATCCCTCTACATAAACAAAACTCCTAAACCAATAGCTGAGGCATCACGGTAGATTGCATATCCAATCATAGGCTCTAGTAATATCTCGATTGGAGCTATCATCAATCTCCTATTAAAATTCATAAAGTCCACTTAACATAGATAAATCCATTAAAACATAACACACTTATTGGTAATCCTAGTAATAAGCACTAATAAATGGGAGAATTATTGGATAAACCATATGTAATATCCATATAAACTAAGGAATCTCTTAATCTGAACACATTTATAGGATGTGTGTAGGACATCACAACCTCTGCCTTCTCTGGGTCCAAAAAAATTCTTTACTCAAAGATTACATGCCCAAGAAAAAATACCTCATGGATCCATATGTGAAAATTCAAGATCTTTACATATATTTGATGTGCTCAAAGTTTACTCAGCATAATATCCAGGTTTCTAGTATGCATCTATGAGGTCCATAATTATATGAGGATATCATCAAAAAACACCACAACAAAAGAGTCAAGATATAGATGAAAGATATTGTTTATGAGATCCATGAACACCATTGATTATTTTTTAACCTAAAAGGCATGACAAGATACTAATATAGTCCACGTATACTCCTAAATACTGTATTAGGAATTTCCTCCTCTCTGACCTGTAGTTGGTGGTGTCCTAATTGTAGATCAATCTTAGAGAACACCCGGGTTCCCCAAAACTAATAAAATAAGTTATTAAACCTCATAAACTGGTATTTATTCTTTATGATCACCTAGTTTAGCTTCCTGTAGTCCACACATAACCAAATACTACCATCCACCTTCTTTACAGATAACACCGGAGCACCCCAAGGTTATGTTCTTGGTTTAATAAAACCATTCACTTCTAAATCCTTTAGATACACCGTAAGTTCCTTCAACTTAGATAACACGATATGATATAGAGGAATCAATATAAATTTTACTCCTAGAATGAGTTTAATCTAAAAATAAATCCCTCTATTAGGAGAAGGTCTTAATAAATCATTTTGAATGACATCCTAACATAGGTCCACCATAGGAGGAAAATAGGGGGAGATACCACTTGATCCACAACATTAACTACATCTGATACCTATGAAATTATAGGTCCAAAATGACCCAGTTCTAAAATCATTCTACCTACTCCAATATTCCACTCATTGGTCAAAAAAAACTTATCTCCCTTAGGCATAGTAAAGGATACCCTTATTCTATAGAAGTTGATGTGCATATGATAACTAGTTAACTAGTCCATACCAAAAGTCACATCAAAACTTGTCATATCAAGAATCATAAAATCCCATAGATATATATATAAAAAAACTACTATAGGAAATTATGTAAATCTTTGGATATGATTCAGTTTCTTCCCTAAGGGTGTATCAAGAGATAACAACTCAAAAGACAACTTGATCAAAAATTCAATACTAATAAAAACTTGTGTAGATATAAATGAATGAGAATATACTATATAAAACAAGGTATAAGATAACATATATTTGATTAAGACTATAATTAGAACATTTGATGGATGATCTCCATTGTCAGTTGGAACCTGGTCCACTGCATAAACTCTTCCTACCTCAGCTCCACAAGCCAGTCCTTGAAGAGCATAACTCGTATGGGTCATTAAAGATTGTGGGGTTAGAGTCTACTAATGAGGAATATAGCTACATACCTAGGAAACAGTCCATATCTACCCCTAACCCCTATAAGAACCTATCTGTAATACCCTCAAATAGATTTAATGAATATTCCATACCTTTCCACATCGAAAACACTTGCTCTAAGGTCCTAGAAAAAATTTACAATAGTTACCACTCTATCCACATTTGAAAAAATGGGTACCTAATCCTCCCATATAGGTGGATAAAGAAACCCTACTCTACTTCGATGGCCTACCACTTCCATGTTGCCTCTCCTCATAATTCCCCTTGTTGCTACCGAAAGAGGCACCCATTATAGCATTGAGAAGTTATCCAGTTAATCCACTAAGAGTTGGAAGGATACCTATAACCATAACCTCATAAAAACATTTCTTGATCATCAATACCTTGTGAAAATCCATTGTAAATATCATTAGGTCAAAGATCCTAACTTGACGCCTCAATTTAGGTAAAATTACAATCTCAAAATTTCTAGCTTTCTCTGCCTCATTACCATTCAAGAGTGGAGTAAAGAGAATCAATTCCATGAAATGAGAATAGTAATAAGACACCAAAATTGGTCCCCAAAAAATCTTTATAAATTTCTAAGAATGGTTCATCTTCAATGTACCTAGGAAGAACTCCTCAAAGAAGAGGTCCTTAAAGGCCTCCCATGTAAGACCCTCACATATTTGTTTCTAGTTCATGACACCACACCACCTCCTGGAGGATCCCTAAAGCATGAAAAAAACAGAATTCACTCATCAATCCTCTAGGGTATCCACTAGATAAAAGAACCCCTTGATGAAGTCAATACATGCATCGGTATACTGTGGCCCTCCAGTGCCTCAGAAGGATAGAGGATACTGAAGCTAAAATTCCTGGGAATAATCAGACATTGTCCTAGGAACTCATACACCTTGAATATTCACTATATTGAAGACTCCACATTGGAGTGGTCTCACTTCCCAAACCACTTAAACATGCACATGGACATGCTCAAATGCATCCCCTTATCCATTTAATGGTGTAACTAGGAAATTATCTCTTACAGAATCATTCTAACCTTCTTCCATTGGAATTCCCCTCATACATATTCTAGGTAGAATTGTTTTTAATTCCAAACATACACTTAGAACGCTTATAAAAACTTAATTAAGATATAAAACCAAGAATTTTATAGGTACAAACAATGTATTTTGATAAGAAAACCTATCATAGGAGGCTATCCACTAAGATAAGGCCTAACCCTCTTAGTAATACTCAAGGACTACTCCTCATCCTCCATACCTACATGTTAGTCATAATCATATATATAAAACAACAAAATAAACATGCTCAGTTCAAGGAATCTATATGTCAGCATAGTATACTACATAAGCATAGGTCAAGACATTTAATTAAATAAACTAATATACATATCATGAAACTGTTATATATGACATTGAATCCTACGTGCCTAATCATTATTCATGAACACACCCAAATCCCATAAATTTTAATAACACAACCTACTCAGGATCAGTATGAAACCATAAATCCAAAATTGCAATAGCATTCCCGTAACCTGTAACTCAGAGGTCCGTCACATAATAGTTGGACACAAACTTACATGACTCCCTTACCTAAGTTCCATCTAGACTAACTCCTTTTTACATTTCCCCTAACAAAGTTAGAAAGAAAAGAAAAGGAAAATCTTTTTTTATACCACATTGTTATGCCTTGAACCAAATTACCCAGTCTGGGTTGGAGTGCCACATTACCTCATGAGTGCCTCCTCGTATGCAAGAGGTTTTTAACTAGCAGTGAGGGTTCAAACAACATAGTGGGTAGATTATACCCTTAGTATCAAAATTCATACATCATAATCACATAAAGAAAATAATAATAATATAAAAGTCATAGTAGAACTAAATAATAATGATTTTATAATAGATGACATGTTAGGTATCTCAGAGTCACAAGTAATAAAACAAGGAATCCCAATGTGGTAGGTCAAACTAGATTATAAGAGTTTTTTTTAAAAATAAATAAATACACCATAATATCACTACATATTATGTACCAAATCCACCTCCTAACACCAAGCTTCATCTCCTCATCTCCCTATCAATGGGCCCTTACCCTTTCTCGAATCCCTAATAATGAAGTTTGCACATGCATTGGGATTATTATTTAGGGTGTGAGTATAAACCTAGAAGGACACCACCAATGAATCATCAAAATAAGTTCACTTATATAAGAGGTGTATGCCATGATAATTGATAAATGCACAAGAAAGTAAAAATCT
The DNA here is from genome assembly GCA_963277665.1 of Viscum album. Lineage (NCBI taxonomy): Eukaryota > Viridiplantae > Streptophyta > Magnoliopsida > Santalales > Viscaceae > Viscum > Viscum album. The sequence goes on along the minus strand of OY728155.1, from coordinate 598,586,497 downwards.
ATCATGTGTCGAGTAGTTGTGTGCTAACCAAGCCACTAAAAACCTTGGTTATACCCACTTAGACTCCATGCTAGAATAATAGTCATAATGAAAATCATAATCATGGGTTAGCCACAAGGACGCCACATATATACCTGAGTATACATAAGACCAAAAAGTCTCAGTTTAGGACACAAGGTTATAGAGCCCCATCTCTACCTCAGGTTAGGTCACAAGGTCATCATACCCTATCTCTATCAAGGGTCATGCCATAAGTCCATCATACCTAATCTCTTACTTGATTTTGGCCTCAAGTATATCAAATCCCTTCCTCTTGTCTTGGTCCATTTTTTCATCACTACATGTCACACATGCACCCCCTCTAGGCTAACCATCCCATCGTAGTCCACCCATCACTTGATACCTAGAGAAAACCTCAACATGCCAAAAATTTACACACAATAGGGAATATAACATAAATTCACAACATATCATATAAATAATGAGTCTTGGAATCCACACACACACATGTGATCATTATCAAGTGTGGTCTCACGGGCTATACACACATGCACATGCATGCAATCGATATAAAAGTAATAACTTTATATAAGGGATCAAGATGGTAGGGAACTTCCAACCTAAAGTGTGTTGGTACCAATGATAATATTGTTAAGTGCTGATACCCAAGTCATGATATCACACCAACTAGATTAAACTCACACACCAAGTAACCCTATAACCAATCCCAATTCGTCACAAAATGGGTTCTAGAAGAAGATTCAAGAACGTGATGGTTCCATAGATTTAGTATCAATTCAACTAACCCAATGAAATCAATCATCAATGTAAGATCTAGATATGATTTAAGGGAATATTTCCAATTCTGTATACCTAATTTTGATCTTGAGAAATCCAAAAAAATTATCTAGACTTCGAGAATCATATATAGGAAAAGGAGAGAAGAATGTAAAAATATTTACCCTATTTTTGTTCAGATCATCATCCCTTATGAGTGTAGTAAGAGAAAGGGTTATCAATAAAAGATCCAAAATTATTCCCAAATATAGATCAATGAGTAACCAATATCTGTCTCCTAAAGTTTTATCTTCCAACAAGGTCAAACAAGGATAGGATTGAGAAGAACAAAGTCAACCTAGGAAAAAAATTGAATGCAATAAGGGTTGACTAGATCTCACCCTAGAATTGACTAGAATGAAAAACCTAGAAATGGAATAATATGAGAGGCTTAATAGATGGAAAAAATGAGTCAAAATGGAATTAAAAATACTTTCATTAAGATCATAGTCATTTCCATCAGGAGTCATAACCTCCCTCAAAAGTTCAGTGGATGAATTAGTTATTTTAATTTCTAAAACAACCATCACTACAATGTGGTGATGCCCCACCATGGCTATAGTGGACTCAATCAAACCAATCCTAGGTAACCCTCTATGACATGATGGTGAAACCCTACCCATTTTGAACTCACCATGCCTCCCACCATAGGGTGGTGGGGCTACTTTGGATGTCGTTTACAGGAGGACTCACAATGCTACACAACCAAGACCACAACCTACCATAGGAATTTTGGTCCTACCCATGTCACATAGGTAGGTTATAAGATTACAACTACTTACACCATAGAGAAATAGAAACTTTGGTTACTTGTATTGGTGGTTTACCCAACTTGACCTGCCCATATTTAATCATCTTAAAATTATATCCTTGAATATGAGTCATTATTGGGTGTTATTCCCCAATATTTGGTGGTAAGGGAAGTAGTCTGAATGATCGTTCATCCTAACTTCATTAGGTTTCCTAGACTTTGGTAACTTAACCAAGTTATTCTCCAGGGTAGAAATGAAATATCCTGAAACTTTTTATTTTTAGAAATAGTTAATTATATTCCTATGGTCCTATAACTTCATGTGATTCTAATCCTTATTTCCCTACCAATGAGGGTATTATTTATGCCACTACTGTTCAATATGATCCACCACATAATATTGATTGATCTTTGAATATGGAGTTAGAATCTATGCTAGTTTGATCATGATAGTCCCATTCTCTACTTTACCAAATCTCTCCCCTTGTGTTGATGGTGTCAAATGAGTCTTTTATTTAGAACCCTAGATGAAATCTTCTTGGTTCTATGCTATTTATATATACTCTTAGAAACTAATAGGGTACTTAAAGGGAATAAGTGGTGTTTACATCTCATGATGGAGATTCTCTATGAAAATATCCAGTAGATGCTCTTGAGGAAACTACATATTTAGAGAGTAGGATAGTCACTTCCAATTGGAGATGAAATCTGTGACTCTCTCATTTTCACATTGTTTTCAATTCAAAAAGTTAAGAAAAATTGTCTTTATTATCATATATCTAAACTATTTGGGTAATCAATGCATAGATTCCTAGGTTGGACACCTTATAATATTCTTGAGGGGATGAAGTCATGCGATATTGGTGCCACTAATGCTTGGTGGTTCCCCTTATAGGAATATCCTGAGTGGTGGTGGGGATGATTTCAACATCCTCTTATTCTTCCCTAAGATAAGGGAGTTATGTGATCTCACACCCTAGAGAGAGGATCTTGAAATGGTTGGAGGTAAAAACTGATGCAACCTTCTTTTTTGTGACCCATCACTGATTGGACGATCATTAAGTCTTTATCTTTTAGAGGTATTCACAAGCCACCTCTAAATTTGGGATTAAGATATTGATTTAGTACTCCTAAATGATATCATTCACTAGATAGCGTTGTAAGCACCAGAAATTTGATAATATATATCAATTCTCTAGATCAATGAACTTCATAAAAACCAAATAATATATCTAGCATGTTGGATAGTTGTGTACATTATATTGAGGTACCATGAGGCTATTACCAACTTTTTTGGAGATCTTGATACAAGATAGTTCATTTTTCAATTCCATTTGGATTTAAGAGTTCTCTTGAAAGTCCTGAAGGGATCAAAAAACATGAATAATAAATCTTTTAAGAAAATATCTCAAATAAAAGCATGGTCAATATATTCCTTTTATGGGTAAAGGATTCATGTTAGGTTATCCATTCAATTTAAAACATACCCCCACACCCAAAAATGTTTCGATTTAGTGTGAAATTATTTCCAAAAGTAGGAATTCATTGGTAATTTACTAGTGACACTTTGGTTGCACATTGGTTGAGAGGATGGTATGTTAGCTCAAATCTTAAGGTTTTTGATTCCTAGTACAAGAATATCCAAAATATTTAAGTCATATTCATGAATCCTTCCCACTAATAGTATTAAAATTGGTTACCATATTTCAAGTGATAGATTGAAAACATAAATTTTCACTAGTTTGTTGATTAGCTACACTTTTATTTAAAGTCACACAACTGGATGCTATAGAATTTCTTTCCATCTAGGGATGCGGTAGGTTTTGTAGTGTTAGGATTATTCCCATGAGAGGGTATTATTACATATACCCCTGAAGAGAATTAGAAACAACATAGTTTGGTGTTTCTTAATGGGACACATCATACATTTTATGGTCAATAAAAAATTAATAATGTGGTGAATTTTAAGGTTATGATACAAAGACCAAATGAATTTCCATTTAAGGTTGCACATCTAGGACCTATTATAAGCAATTTAACATCATTTGGAATGGACTAATATAAATTTGGATAATTTATTGGGCTGAAGATGAGGTTAATATTGAGGATATAATTTGGGATTACACTTGGTAGGAGGCCCATATTCATCCATGGCTCATTGAGTAAAAGAAAGGCCCCCACTAGATATATAGGTCAACATTATGTTTGATATGGGGTATCCTGGATTAGCATATTGATCCAAGATAGGTTTAATCCGTCAAAAAATTATAGGGATCCTTATTATCAAGGGAATATATGATTTTCACCACACTAAGGGTCCTATTGATCTAAGAGAAAAAGCCAGGGAAAAAATTTCATGGGAGGATAAATCCATAATTATCAAAGGAATACATGATCGAGGGGAAGCACTCAAGTGTGAATAGCCCAATAATGTATCTTAGGATTACATGAAAGAGGAATAATTAGGTAAGTTACCATATATGGTACACGGGAGAAGTGGTTCCTAGGTGTTAAACCTAGGTGAATTGGTGTCTTGGTAAGTGATCTAGGTGAATGGGTGCCCATATAGGTGACCAGGGAAAATGGGGACCCCAGATAGGAAACTTGGGAGAATTGGAACCCATATAGGTTACTTGGGATTGGAACCTTTGGAAGGAATTGGGTGTAGATCCTTCTTGGGAGAATTGGGTTCTATGAAAATGAGGGTTCATAGATAAAATTATATCCCACCCTAGAAGACTGAGTGAATGGGCGCACAATTGGGTAGCCTCCAAGAGCTGGGAGTAGCCTTTTAAGGAAACACTAGACCTAAACACCTTTTAGGGAACTAGGCACTAAGGTGGTTCGCCATAGTTGTTTAGGATCACTTATTGAAGTTGTTATTTCTCCCTATTCTTGGAGATGACCTGATCTAAGTGGTTTTTAATATCCATCTTTATTAAAATATATAATTACCCTTAAATTTATTTCTTTTCCCCTTGGTTTAGAGTTGAAACTCACCCGTAGGGGTGTTTAGAGGAGTTGGGTGTGCAATTCAGGCACTTAGATATTATTAGGGATTCACCTTTGTATTCGGTTCTCTCTACCTCACATTTGGTGACTAAAATGGGAAGAATGGGGTCCTTTTATAATCAAACTCTGACTTAGGTTCCCAACCATGGGTAGTAAATTCCTTGGGTGCCTAGGTGTGGCTTTTGAGTGCATGCATGGTGTGAACATGACATCCTATGGGTATACGTAGTAGGTAACACACAAATTAAGGAGCACAAATGAGGGAACTTGAGGTAGGATGTGCAAGGCTAGACACATGTACATGGAGTTGGGTACAAGGATCTTGCTCCATACTTCCTCCCTACTATATCTGTTTAATAATGGGGGGTGGGAGGTACTTCTATAGAAAATAACAAGCCTGTACACACATGGTAGGGAATAAAGAAAGGTGGATGGATCTATGTATAAGTAGATGGGTGTGTAATATAGGGAATGCGAAGCTAGGTATAAGCATTTACTTCTTCCATTATAAATTCCAACTTCAAATGGTTGTAACTTTTGATATGTATATATTTTTTGACTCCACGAGTAGTCAAATCTAAGCCTATGAAATAAAATAATTCCTCAACTAAGTGGTTCCCCTCTAGTAGGTTCTTTTTGAGTCCAAAAGCACCCAAAAGACATTAAAAATTGGATATTATAATTTTGAAAACTCTTTTCATTAATAATGGATGCAATACATGTTCTACTTTTAATAGGAGGTTCTCACTAGCTCATCAACAGACATGGAATTTTTTAAGAGATCTCTCTGCCTCTGTGAGTTAGAAATCATGTAGTACATGGAGATACCATTTAAATGTTCTTCATACAAAAAATACCTTTTCCCACACGTTACTTGTGTTATTTGAGTGAGGACCATATCATGGATTCCATGAAAAAATGTGTGGAACACATTTTATAGTTCCAAAAAACATCTCATCTCAAATTTGAATTTGTTTAGATTGAAAGGAATATAATTATGAGGTAATGTAAAGAAATTCTCTGCATTAATTGAACATGTGATGGTCTTCTGGAGCTAACTCACCAATGAGAGGATATTCATAAAGAGCGGGATCTCAACCCAAGGATTTTTGGAACCAAGAGAAGAATCTTGAATCAAGGTGTTTGTGTTTCCTCAAATTATTGATTCATGATAATATTCAAAACTCACAAAGAGTATTTCCATGAAAATTAATTCATTTAAAAATTATATGGAAATGAATCAGGTAAATCACAACTCCAAAAAACTTGAGTTAATCATGTTTATGAATCAATCCATTGTTTGTTAAACATATTCCCTTAGATAGATATATTTAGGCTAAATATAGTGGAATATATACAATCACTATAATCCAGGGTGAGTTCATGAGATAAAGGATTGTGATATTTGGTTTTCTCTGGAGTGTGTTCACTTAGATAGATATAGGTGGGAAAGATATAGAAGCATATATACCATCACCAAAAGATAAGGTTAGTCCATTTAGGTGACTTCCTCCTGAACCCATGATCTTAGATGTATATATGTGGGAAGTATATAGAGGCACATATAAAATCACCATAAGCTAAGGATTTCCCATTTAGATATGAGATATGGCTTTTTATTGTGATTATTCTATTATATGGATATAAGAGGATTAGATATGGTAGCACATATACCATTACCATAATCTAAGGTTGATTTATTCATATATGAGATATGTCTTCTTCCCGAACTTATGATTTTAGAAGGATATAGGCGGGAAAAATATGATGACACATATACCATTATCATAAGCTAAGTTTCGACCATTTGGATATGGGAGAGTTTAATGACTCATCATAATGATAACCATGAAGGGGGATTTTGGAATGAGAATTCCAATGTTCAAAAGTGTTAAAGTACCCTCAAATTACACCTTCATGCATTTCATATGAATCATTTGAATTGATATGCAAGGAATAGAGATGTGATCTAATTTTTTCTTGGTTCAATGGACCCACCGACCATAGATTGATTTTTACTTGGGATGAATGTTGGTCCCCTTGAGTTTTACATATAATAATTTTCATCCTAAATTTTTCTTAAGCAGCAAATGGAGAGAATTAGTGGGTAGGAACTTGAATTTTTCTCAAGATACCCTTTAAGGGTTTTTATACTGATACGTTTTATGACTTTTATCATTCCAAATGCTCTAATTTTTCCTAAGATATTAAAGGTATAATCCTAGTGAGTTGAGAGTTGATTTTTCCTAGATTGACGGGTTTCAACCTAGCGTGAATTGCACCTCTTGACTTTGGTAATTTAAGGTCTTTCAATTCAGAACACTATATAACAACCCTAGCATTTTATACTTATTATTACATGATATTAATCATAATTAACCATCAATTACAATCCAAGGATCGTAAATTATAGTTTCTTTGAAGGTTAGGTACATAACTAGACAACATGAAACAAAAACAAAAATATCTTTTATTTAAACCCCATAATGAGCTCCTAAATTCCTTTTAACTCTTACATCTGTATAGGATTACTTGGGGAATACATGATCAAAATGGATGATATAAAATTCCTATTAATGGAATAAAAATAGGAATAAAGAACATCACATGGGTTAGAAGGCATAACATGATGACATAAAAAGGCACTGGACATGAATAAACATAAAGAATCATAACATGTAGAACATGTGATCATATAAATATGGAAACATAGGAATGTGGAATCAACATATAACATGAAATAATCATGAGTTAATGATAACTACCAATACCATTTCACATGGTGGACAAAGTCCCATAAATGAATTAGGTTTACTCCCTATCCCAAAATGACATCTCCTGATACTAAAAATTACCCAATGAATTGGAGTGATATCAGGCGCACACATCATAACATGTTCATTCATATGTGTGACACATGAATAATCAAACATAAGTTAATAACATAAGGGTTACCCATGTATAGAAATGGGTATTGCAATCATATAATAAGGCATAAACAATGGGAATATCATAATGATGTTCATGAAAGAATGAATTTAAAAAATACATGGACATTAATAAGGTAAATTAGGCATATAAAATGATAAATTAAATCCAACTAAAGTGAAAATGTATAAAAATAGTGTTTTAGAAACTTTATAAATGAGCCACTTCAGTGCAGTTTAAGGGAAAATATAAGAGTCTTTAAAGCGGAAAAGGAATATTTGCTTGTATAAAACAAGAAATGAAATAAGATAGTTTTTAATTATGAAATGAATTATTATATAAAAAATTATGTCTTAAAATATATTATGGAGTGTACTTGAAAATGGGTATAAAATTTGGAAGTTCCCTTTAACCGAGCTTGCTTATTGGGAGGAATTGAAAGGAAAACACTATAAAACATGTATTTACATGTAAAAGAAAGAAGAATTGAGATAGGTATATATGTTTGGAACATAAAAATATAATATAGGTGTATTATATAAGAATAATTAATAATTAAATTTGGGTAAAGAGAGATAAAGTGTAACATGAAGGAAAAAATGGGGGTTCATAGAGAATCCCTTACCTTATGTCTGAAAGTGTTCTGCACTTGTACTTAATGCCCTAGATGATGAAATTGTATTCATTAATAATTTAATTCAGAAAATATTCTACATGTATTTGATTTATTATAATTTTATTAAGTTCATTTATGGCCTTTTTGATGAGTAATAAGATTCAATTTCATCATTCAGGAGTGTTTGTTTCCTTGGTTTTCATGATTAGTTCACTTGTATACTTATATGAAAGACCATGTTAAACGTGGATAGTTATCCATAATTGAAATTATATGTTATTAATTAACTTAAATAATATTAAATGGTATTATATATTATTTTTTTCTATATATTTTGATGATTCATTAGATAAAATGTTAATGATAAACGTTTATATTTTTTTGGCATTTTTTTCAATCATCACGAACTAGTTTTGTTTTATTAATTAATATTATGTATATATAATGATTCCAGAACTCTAAATAAGTTGTAATATACATTTTAAAATATATTTTAACCATTATTATGGTTTTATGAAAAGCCTTGAAGGTAGTATTAGAAAACAAAAAATCATCATCCATGAAGGTGGTGAATCGACACCTCAGAGATGATGTTATAATATTTAGAAAAAAGGGGAAGAGAAAAGAATTGATGGTGGATATACCATTAACATAATAAAATTAAAGTATATAAAAGATAATATATTTATCATTACACTTTGGGATAATTATTTTAGGAGAGGATAATAAAAGAAAATAAATTGAAAAGAAATTAAAAGAAAATGAAATAAGTTTTTACCTCTTGAACTTCTTCTCCTTGAGAACCTCCTTAGGGAAATCAGGTTTGGTATTTTGTTGAGAACAAAGAATATTGGATTTGGGGGAGATAATTGGGAATATTATTGGGCATAATTTGGACAAGCTTAAAGGATTTAGAGGTGTGGGGAGAAGAGGTGGTGAGGGGTGATATTTATAGGGGGGAGAGGGGTGTTTTGGATTAATTTATTCGTTAGTTTATTATTTTGGAAAAAGACTATCAATAGTGATGATTCAAATGAATAAATAAATTAAAGAGTAAATGATATTTTGAGATAATAATTCTTACATCATATATACATCAACAATGAATAAAAAAATCATGTATTTAGCTTATTTCGTAAATTATCATATTTCAATATTCACTAAAAATTCAACTATTTTAGAAAAATCCCAAAAATTCACTCAAAATATTTTTCAAATTGTACAATTCAAAAATAGAAACCATTTTATGAAAATAATTTTATAAATATGAGAAATTTTATTTTTAATTAAAATTATCATTTATTTGAAAAATAACGATTTTAAAAGTATAACTAATTTTATGACACTTAAAAATTAATTAAGGTCTTATAAAATTATATTATAATCATAATACAAAAAAATATTAATTTATTAATCTATTTTTTGAAAATATATTTTCTTTTAAAACATTATATTAATTATAAAATTGTAAATAAACATTTACGCTTTACAAAAATACCAACACTTAATTTATCATTTTTAAAACATTTTTATACTTATACCAAGATATAAATATATCATATTTTCATTTATAAGATACCCAAATTTTATTTACACTTTCATAGGTGAGGTTACTTTTTTATTGGTCAAATTACCATTCCTAATGGTCACATTACTATTCAAACATTCAAGTTACTGTTCCATCAGTATAGGTTCCTTAATTTATAAAAATACATATTATTTCATTAATTCATCATTTATAACATTTTTATTGTGTTATCTATGTGATTTTTATGTGATTTATACTATATAACATAATTATAAAAGGGAAAATTTCATTGATAGAATTTTGTGTTGTTACATTCTCCCCCCTTATGAAATTTTTCCCTCAATTTCTTTTACATAATATGGTGAAAAAAAGTGAGGTTACTTCTCCTTTATCGTCTCCTCTAGTTCCCATATTTCCTCTTCATACTTATGGTTCCACCATAGTACTTTGACCTGGTGGGTATTATTTTTGTTTAGAACTTTATCTCTATGATCCAAGATCTTCACAGGCTTCTCTTTATATGAGAGATCATTCTTCAGATGTACCACCTACGGATTCAATACATATGAGGGATCTGGTAGGTACTTCCTCAAGAGGGATACGTGGAATGCATCATGTACTTGAGACATGGTAGGTGGAAGTTCTATTCCATAGACCACAACTCCGAAATTATCAATAATCTCAAAGGGGATGATGTACCTGAGACTCAACCTTCCTTTCTTCCCAAATATCATGATCCTCTTCTATAGAGATATATAGAGGAATACCATGTCTCCAACCTTAAACTCCAAGACCCATCAATGATTTTTTACATAGAACTTCTATCAAATTTGAGATTACTTGATGTGATGTTGAATGGTTTTCACCTTTTCTACCATTTCTTAGATCATTTTATATCCTAGAATAATACATTCACTGACTTCATCCCAGCACGACAGTGTTCTATATCTTTTCCCATGAAGGGATTCATATGGATCCATTTGGATGCTTGAGTGGAAACTATTGTTGTAAGAGAACTCTACCATAGGTAGATGTTGGTCACATCCTCATTTGAAGTCCATAGAACATTATTTTAACATGTATTCCAATTCTTGAATAGTCCGCTCTTATTGACCATCAGTTTGAGGATGATAGGTAATACTGAAGTTCAACTTAGTTTTTAGATCTTGTTGGAGACTTTTCCAAAACTTGGAGGTAAATCTCACATCTCAATAAGATACAATTGATAATGGTACTCCATTAAGACACAACACTTATAAGATGTATATCTACTTAATTTTATCAAGTGATAATTCCTATCAAATTGAGATAAAGGGAGTTGTCTTTGTAAGACGATCCATAATGACCCATAGAGCATTATTTGCTCTGTATTTATTTAGAACTCCGGTGACAAAGTCTATGGTGATGTGACCATGTTTTCATGAAACATCAAATTGATTATGTTTTTAAGGTTGATTTATATTATAGGTAAGACCCTAATTAATCTCTCAAGGAGCATTGGCGGTTTATAGTGTGATTTTTTAATAAAAATGGACAAAAGAGAGGGGTGGTTTTGGAAACAGTTTTAAGAAAATGACTTGATTTAAAGAGTTTAATAGTTGATAAATAAAGGTTGTGTTTTAGAATTATGAGAGAAGGAGATAATTAAAATTTCACTACACATATTGGATAATTCATTTTTCTGAAATTTTATATGGTTTATTGTAATCCTTTGGATGAGGGTTATCAAGATCTCAACTTCCTTCTTGCCTCTTAAAACGATGCTCAAAGAATAAATCCTTGACACAACAATCGTTTTGTCACGGTTTGGTTATAAAACATATAAAAAGGGCTACCAAAACATACTAAAATATTATGTACGTGTGAAATAAAGAAGATTCTTATCTTGTCCAATTGAAATAACCCAAGATTCACACTTGAAATCTCAACCCAATTGGTGTTGAAATAAGTATTTTCACTTAATTATAACAAAAGAAATATATTTGGAGAATAAGTGAATCCAAATTAAACATAAGTAAAATATTTAACACAAAAATTACACAAAACCAGTAGAATAACAAGTGATAGAACTCCCTCCCAAGTATGTGTAGATCCTTCAAAATGATCGTCCACCGTTTAGCTCGCCATCGAGAGGAGGAGGCCCGGGTGAAGCTTCGTCTTAATCCTTGACCCCCTATGAGGATAGGGGCCTTAAAAACTTATTATATTAGGATAGTAATACTTTTTTATCTCCAAAATACAATATATTTTCCTCCTTTCAGAACTTACATATGGGGAGCCCAAGGTTCCAATTTATAGAAAATGTGGAAGGTGGTTTTGCGCACCATGATTTCAAAAAACCACTTTGCCCATGATTTTTGATGGCCATAAATTCTTATATCACTTTTTAAAAAAATAAAAATTTGTATCTCAACTTCATGAATATCTCCACTAAAAGTTTGGCACCATTTGGACAATTACAGCTGGAGATATGGATGAAATAAAGAACCCACTTTTTGACTTCGATCAGATTCAGTGGTTTGAAAAGATAATTATAGATGGGTCACCAGATTGAAGAATGAGTCTTGGGTTTATTCATATGAAATTTAGAAAATTGAATTTAGAACTAGGAAAAAAAATATCAACCCATTTGGATTGATGGTTTAATAGAAGTGTGTGCTTTAGTCTACTGGTGTGCTTGGACCCTCTGCAGTTTGGAACATTTTTTTTGAACTCCATCATGGGACCTCCAAATCACCCCCACCTTCAATGCAATTATAAAAAAAGTAACATTTCATCTTTTAATAGTGATAAAAACAAAATAGTTGAATCAAATATGAAGTGATTTTTTTTATAATTTTCAATACAAAACTAGTTTAGCACAGTGGTGTAAGGGTGAAAATGAAACAGTGAATCACAGTGCGATCATGATGTTTTCCCACTTCCATGTTGGTATGGGTAATAGTTGAATCATCCCCTTATAATTTTTCATTTCGAAATTCACTTGTTTACATACCAGATAATTTGATGTATATTCTGCAATATCCTTCTTCATATTATCTAACTAATAATGATCACGAAGATCTCGATATATCTTTGTCCTTCCTAGGTGAATAGAGAAAGTTGAGATATATGAATCATTCAGAAGTTCTTTCTTTATCTCTAGATTGGATGGTAAATATATTCATGAACCAAATCTTACAACTCCTCCTACATAAACTTTAAACTCTGAGGATTTCCCCTTTCTTATAGCTTCCACCTTTTTCTGAATTTCCTCATCATTTCTTTGAGCATACTTTATTTTTTTCATAAGGGATAGTTGATCAATCATTTGAGAAAGTATTGATGAAGTTTATTAATTAATTATTCCCATGTCCATCCTTTTAAAATATAATAATATTTTATCCTTATAAATTCTCATCATTGATAATATTATAGGATATTTTCTACTTAGATCATCCACTACTTTATTTTCTTTGTCAGGATTGTAGTGTATTGAGCAGTCATAATCCTTGATGAGATCTAACCATATTCATTGGAACATATTAAGCTTCTTCTATGAGATTATATATTTTAGGCTCTTATTATCAGTACATATTTCACACTTCACCCCATAGATATAATGCCGCCATATTTTCAATTCAAAGATCATAACTTCTAACTTCAAATAATGCGTGGGATAGTTTTGCTCATGAATTTAAACTACCTTAAGGCACATGCTATCAATTTATAATTTTACACTATTACACAACCTAATACTTTATTTGAATCATCACTATATACCATAAAGAGTTCCCCACTTTTTGAAAGTGTGAGTACTGGGGTAGTGATAAGCCTATTTTTCAACTCTTTGAAGTTGTATTCACATTCACTAATCTAGAAATTTTTTTCTCCCTTATGAGTCAAATTGGTTAATGGGTTTTAAAATTATGAGAATTTATTCAAAAATAATCAGTAATACCCAGCTAGATGATGGAAACTATAGATATCCATTACAGATGTTGTCTTGGGCCATTCTTCGATTGCCTTTATTTTGGAAGGGTCCACAAATATTCCTTTGTTGGTAATAACATGACCCAATAATGATACTTCCTCCATCCAAAAATCACATTTAATATACTTTTTATAGATTTTATACATTCTAAATGTCTTTATAAGTGTATTCAAATACTCCTCATGTTCCTCTATTTTGGAGTGTATCAGAATATCATCGATAAAGACTACCACAAATTTATCAAGGTAATCTCTAAAGACTTTATTCATTAAGTCCATGAAAATTACTGGAGCATTAGTGAGTCCAAAAGGAATCACTATGAAATCATAGTATCCATACCTTGTTTGAAAGTTATTCTTGGGAATATCTTCCTTCCTTACCTTTAATTGGTGATATCCCGACCGAAGGTCCACCTTAGAGAAATACTTTCCCCCACGTAGTTGATCAAATAAGTCATACATCTGTGGAAGGGGGTACTTGTTCTTTATCATGATTTTTTTGAGTTCACAATAATCAATGCATAGGAACATTGATCCATACTTATTTTTGATAAAGAGGACTGGAGAACCCCATGGAGAAGCACTATGGAATTTAAAACCCTTATCCAAATTCTATTGTAACTGCTTATTTAGTCCCTCCAACTCAATGGTGTCCATTCTATAAGGTTTCTTTGATATAGTCAGAGATCTTGGAATACATTCAATTGAAAACTCAACCTCTTGGGAAGGAGGAAGAATAGAAAAATCTTCATGGAATATATCAGTGTAGTTCCACACAATGGGAATGTATTCAAGCATGATTCTCTCATTTATCTCAATAATTTGATCTAGATATGCTTGCTCATAAGGAAATAATATCCATAGTTGAGATGATCAATCTAAAGGAGATTCATCCTTATTCTTACACTTGTACAGAATTATAGGATACTTTGAGATGTGAAGAGTGATCTAAATTTCTCAGCAATTAATTTTGTCTTTGGATAAAGATAGCAAATACATTCCCAATATAGCATCAAACTCCACCAAAGGAAGTAAGACAAGTTTTTTTGGAAGTTTCAGTCCAAAAAACATTAACTGAAGAGAAGTTATATACTTTTTATGTAATAATTTCACCATTTTATTTTATCATAGATAACTCAACCTCTATATATTTTTAGGTGGTGTTTAAATAGTTATACTAAACTTTCAAGATATGAAATAATTCATAGAACTTGAATCAAATAGTATGTTCGCTATTATTGAATGAATAAACAGTGTACCTATCACCACATCATTTTCAAGATCCACCTCAGTAGTAGTGATAGCATATCCCATTCCTAGTTAACTTGGAGGTTGTTTTTGTTGATTTCCTATGAAAAACCTTGGCTTAGGGAAATGGATTGCATAATGCCCATGTTTCTTACAGTTGAAACACTACACTAAAAGATGAGTGTTAATTTGAACCTCCCTTTCTTCCTCCACATTTGTGGGATTATTCATCTCCCTTCAGAAATTATTATCCATATTCCCCTATATTCTATATTTGAAGCATCTCCTGGTTTCCCCTATCTAGTTTCTAGGATACTTTTTTCTACACTTTTGACACATGGGATGTTGGGTTTTATTTCCATTAGGGGATTTATCTTTTGACCCCCCCTTATTAAACTCAATTTTTCTCCTTTTGTCTCCAGGACCAAGAGTCTGCTGAGAGTCTCTAATATCAATTTCAACCTTAATGAAATAACATAAAATCTCCTCATAGATGTAGAAGTCTCTAATTTCCAATGATTTTAATAGACTTGGATTTATCCCGCTAAAGAAGTAATCCAAATTTCTTTCAGTGTTCATGAAAAAGATAGAGGCATATCATGAAAGTCTTGTGAAGTTTTCTTTATACGCACTGATATATTCTTCTTCCCTTTTATTTAATATTAGGAACTCCCATTCCATATTAATATAGAGAGTTTGGGAAAATATTTATTGAAAAATATTTTCTTGAATTCCTCTCAATCCATGGAATCAATTTACTCCTTGGACTTTATGTTTTTTATCAGTTTCCACCATTGACCAGATTCCCTATCAAAATGATAGACCACCAAGATGACTTTCTCTTATTCTAAGCATTTAAGGATAGAGAATATCTTATCAATGAAGTTAACCCATTGTTCTGCAATGATGGGATCGATAGATCCACTAAATATGGGATTCCTTTGTCACATAAAGGATTGAACCACAACTTTGTCTTTGTTCAAGTTATTATTCATAACTTGTGCCAATTGTCATGAAGTTTTGAGATATTTTTCCCATAACATTTGTAATTTCATTAGGGAAATTGTCACATTACCTATCACATTGTTTATTGGCATGAGTTCTCCTATTTCCAGCCATTATCTAAGAAAAGAAAGTACAATTAGGGGGGCTTTAATATTTAAATAATAAGAATATAAAAAGGAAACTTGAAACATAGAAGGATAAAACTGAAAATGAAAAGTATTTCCTAACATGTGATTCAATAAGTTTCAATCTAGGTTATCCATGGTGATATAATTATCCCTAAGGTTCTTACTAAAGTTTTCTTGTCCTAATCTCCAAAAATAACTAGACCTTTCTCTGATACCAACTATAACAACCCTATCCTTTTACACTTATTATTACATGATATTAACCATAATTAACTATCAATTATAATCCAAGGATCATAAAGTCTAGTTTATTTGTAAGATTAGGTACATAATTAGACAACATGAAACCAAAATAAAAAAATATTTTATTTAAACACCATAATGAGATACTAACTTCATTTGAGCTCTTACATCTGCATAGGATAACTAGGGGAATACATGAGTAAAAGGGATGAGCTAAAAATCCTAGTAAGGGAATAAACATAGGAATAAATCATATAACATGGGTTAGAAGGCATAATATGATGAAATAAAAAGGAACGGAACATGAATAAACACAAGGAATCATAAAATGCAGGACATGGGATCATATAAACATGGAAACATATGATTTTGGTAGTAACATACAACATTATGCAATCATGATTCAAGGATAACTATCAAGACCATTACACATGGTGGATAAATTCCCATAAAGGAATCAGGTTTACTCCATATCCAAACATGATGACTCATGAGACTAAACTTTACCCAATTAATTGGAGCACTATATGGGTGCACCCATCATAACATGTTCATTAATATGTGTGCCACATGAAGAATCAAATATAAGTTAATAACATAATGGTTATCCAAGGAAAGGTATGGGTATCATAACCATATCATAAGGCATAAACAATGGGCGTATCATAATGATGTTCATGAAAGAATAGATTTAAAAAATACATGAACATTCAAAAGGGAAAATAGTCATATATCATAATAATTACATCCAAATGAAATGAAAACATGTAAAAATAGTGTTTAAGAAACTTTAGAAATTAGGAACTTTGGTGCGGTTTAAGGGAAAAAATAATAGAGTCTTTAAAGAGGAAAATACATATTTGTTTGCATAAAACCATAAATGAAATAAGATTGATTTTTAATGATTAAATGAGTTATTTTAGAAAACAAAATGGTGGCTTAAAACATATTTTGGAGTGTACTTGAAAATGGGTATGCAATTGGGAAGTTCTCTTTAATTGGGCTTTCTTATCAGGAGGTATTGAAAAGGGAACCTTATAAAACATGTATTTCCCCATAAAATAAATAATAATTGAGCTAGGTACACATGTTTGGAACATTATAAGGACCCGACCTTATAACATTACTTAATCTTTAATTTTAAACAAGAACATACATTATTAAACATTGAGGATATTTTCAGGTTTAGATTTTTAAATAATTAGGATAACTTACATACATAACATACCAAATTCCTACAAAGATAACTCTATTAAAAACAATTTCCATTTTTTTTCAAAATATCAAACATTAAAACATAAAGCAAGATTTATTTGACAAAACTCCATATAAAACTTTACAAATACATTATTTCTCTTACCCATCCTTATATCCTATGAAAAACATTTAAAAAACATGGTATTATTATAAAACTCAGTAAGGAATATAAATATAGAAAGTGTTAGTCAAGTGATAACATAAAAACCAATAAAACCCATATCATAAAAACTCAAATGCATGGTATACTCATGTTTTTTCCTTGGGACATATTTACCATATCAATATTACATTCACCCTTTTATATGAAATAACCTTTTGTTCAACTTCCATCTCTGAAGTACCCAATGCATTGGAGAGCTATAATGGGTCTCACCCATCATATCTTGAGCTATAGTGGGCTCAACCCAACATATCTTGAACTATAATGGAATCAACCCAACAAATCATGAGATATAATGGAATAAAACCAACATAAATAATGTCCAAGGAACATATCATGGTAATAAAGTATCTTAAAAATCATAATAAACCACTCATTCCATATATATATATATAAAACAATCCTTTTGAAATTTATTAAAGAGAGTTTTAAAAGAATTTTAAAAGGAAAGTCCCTTAAAAATATAATTGGAATATGAATTAATAGAATGGATTGGATATGTGTATACACTGAAAATACACATAATAAAACATAATATAAACAAAAATTCATCACACCAATAATCTTAATACCACATAATTAATAAAGAAGAAGGTTAACCCAAAGAATGGAAATTGGGTTAAGAATTCCCTTACCTCTGGTTATTCTTACTTAAAATGTGTTTAAACTCCCTGTATAATGGTTAAAAGAGTGTGATTAATATCTTACAGAAACATATCCATCTTTATAATATATTATATGATCATTTTATTAGACCATTTCACCCTTTATTTGTTAGTATTTTGTTCCTTGCATTGTTTTGAAGTGTTTTCTTTACATGTTTTCCATGATTGGTTCATGATGGATATTATTGTCGATTGGAAGTGAAACTATAGAATTGGAATGGGAAGGTATTTACATATTTATAGTATCATAATTTATACCATTTATCATTTTGAAGTTTTATATGAGGATGATTCATAAGTTAAAATATTAATGATGTTTGTTTAAATCATTTTAGTGGTTCTTTGATAATAATGAACTCATTTTGTCTTATAAATTAAAACCATGAGTAAAAATAGAATTAAAGAACTATGGATGAGACATAATACATATATTATAACCTGGTTCAACCATAAAAATGGTTTTATGACCATACTTGAAATAATTAATGCAAATTGAAATCACATCATCCATGATGTCGGTAATTCGACACATCACAGACAATGTTTTTATTCCTTGAATAAGTGGGAGAGGAGAGAAGAATGATGATGGATTTTACATGAACATGAGAAAATATAGAATATACATAATTTATTGATCTTCATTCCTCTTGGGTAAGAGGATATGAGGAAAGAATATGAAAATAAATAAACTCAAAATAAAAGAATAGTTGAGAAATCCCTTACAAAAATTCGGCAGCCTAAAGACTATGCAACATGGTTTTAGAAAATATTAAAAAGAGAGGGAAAAAGGGTTACCCATAAAAAAATGAATCATAATACAGAATATATCAAGAATAATAAGTTAATAAGACATGTTATGGAAACTTGAAAGTTATACCACATAGAAGAGAACTTGAATGGAAAAAGATTTTTTTTTATAATTATCTTACCTTGTAGAGTAACTCCTAGAACTTGAAGGTTGGGACCTTAGGGGATTGAGGAAACCTTGGGAGGAATACTAGGGAGGTAAGGAGGCCAGATCATTATTGATTAGGAATTTTTAATGAATTTAATGAAGGAATGGGTTGGTATTTATAGAAAAAGTGAGAGAATATTTTATTAATTTCCAAGGGACACCTCATTAGTGATATTTGAAAAACCATGGGCTTAACCATGGTATTTGCCCAAGATATTAGTCACTTGGGAAACCTCACATATTATTGTATTGTACCCAAGTATACCAGATTCATTACATCATTACTACATCATTAATGATGTCATTAATACACCGAAACTCAAAACTGTATTTTTACTATTCACCAAAAAATCAACTGTATCAGAAAAATCCCAAAAATTTACCCTTACCATTTTTCGACATGTATAGTTAAAAAATGAACTAAATTTTTTTAAAATAATTTTCTAAATATTATTAATTTAATTTTTAAATAAAATCATACTTAATTAAAAAATAAACAATTTTAAAACTATAACTACTTTTATATCACATTGAAAAATTAACCAAGATGTTATATCTTAAAGCCTTAAGAAAAAGAAATATTAATACAATTTAATATTCATTAGAGTCATATTACTATTCATAAGAGTATGTTACTATTCACCAAAAAACAAGTTGTTTCCATTATACTTCAAATAACTTACTGAACACAATTATAGATGATTGTTTTTCGAAATTCAAAATATTGAAGCTTTAAAATTATGTTTAAAGTATAGTTATCAATATCTACATAAAACAAAGTTTCAAGAATTTAATTTATTTTTTAAAAACTTGTGGTGTTACAAACATAAACATATAATTTAGGTGGATTAAATAATAAGAATTAAGAATTATATTGGGGTAAAGAGAGAAAAAGTGTAACCAGAAGTAAAAAATGGGGGTTTGGAGAGAATCCCTTACCTTGTGTATGAAAGCATTCTGAACTTTCACTTAATTTCCTAGATAATGAAATTATATTCATTAATAGTTTAATTCAGAATATATTCAAAATTTAATTCATTTAGTATAATTTTATTAATTCTATTTATGGTCTTTTTAATGAGTTATAAGATTCAATTTCATTGTTCGGGAGTGTTCGTTTCCTTGGTTTTCATGATTGGTTCACTTGTATACATGTATGAAAGATCATGTAAAATAATAATAGTTATAAAGAATTGAAATTATATGTCATTAATGAACTTATATAATATTAAATGGTCTTACATTTTCTTTTTCAGATATGAGGATGATTCATTAGATAAAATGTTAATGACAACCGTTAAGATTATTTTGTTTTATTAATTAATATTATATATATAATAGTTTTAGAACACTAAATAAGTTGTAATATATATTTTAGAATCTATTTTAATAATTATTATGGTTTTATTACATGCATTTAATGTAGTATTATAAAACAAAAAACCATCATCCATGAAGGTGGTGAATCGACACCTTAGAGGCGATGTTTTCATTTTTAGAACAAAAGGGGAAGAGAAGAGAACTAATGGTGGATATGCCATTAACATAATAAAATTATATTATATAAAATATACTGGATTTATCATGAAACTTTGGGATAGGGAGTTTATGATAGGATAATAAAATAAAAGAAATTGAAAATGAATTAAAAGAAAACGAACGAGGATTTTACCTCTTGAACTTCTTCTCCCTGAGAACCTCCTTATGGCTATTGGGTTTGGTCTTTTATTGAGACCAAAGGCTCATAGATTCATGGGATATACTTGGAAAAATTATTGGGTAGAATTTGGAAAATCTTCAAGGCTTTTTATGTGTGATTAGAAGAGGTGGTGATAGATGGTATTTATAGGGGGAGGAGAGGGCTGTTTTTGACTAATTTATTCATTAGTTTATTAGTTTGGATCAAGAATATCAATACTGATGATTCCCATGACTAAATATAATAAATAGAGAAGGATATTTCAATATAATGGTGCTTAAATCATCCATACATAAACAATTGTTGGGTCGGAACAAACGAGGAATGATGGCAAGAGGGGGGGTGAATTGCCTTTTAAAAAATTGATTAACAAATTAAAAATCAAAGTAAAGTGCAGCGGAAATAAAGAGGCAAGACACACAAAATTGATAACGGAGTTCGGCCAAAACCCGGCCTACGTCTCCGCTCCCAACTCAACCGTTGAGAGATTCCTACCGCTTGCTTTTCAATGGTTTTAGCAAGAAACCCACTAGGCTTTGAGGTAGCACTAGGACCTATTACAGCTTGCTTTTTGTGGTTTAGCAAGAACCCACTTGCTTTTGATGGTTTAGCAAGAACCCACTATCCTTCTTACAGGTGAAGGATAGCTCACCTATGTCTCAAGCTATTTAAAGGAAAGCTTGGCAACCTTTTCACACCTTAGTGGTGATGTGAAACCCAAAAGAAAGAGGGGATGAGAAATAGAGTGGTTTGTAGACACAAACCCAAATTAAGCTCAAAATAATAAATACAAGAAAAACCGTATTGGAGGAAGACTTGGGCACCTTTGATTGATTGGAGATGTTGAAGGCCGCTTCCAAGCTTCTTTGGAGGTGCTCTTGGATGTGGAATTGGATTGGAGCACGTTGGGTTCCTTGAGGAAATCCTCCGGAGGTTCGCCAAAATGATCAACAATGTGTCCGGTGGCTTAGATTAAGTTCCGGGGCTTCCTAGGCCTTTATTTATAGGCTAGGAACCTTCAAGTATCCGTTGGAGGGCTTTGGAGCCGTTGGAGAGGCTTAAAGAGCCGTTGGGAGCCAAGTGGGCCAGCCTGGTCAAACTGCAACGGCTAGTTTGACTGGGCTACCGGCTGGCCGGTACAGGTCCACCGGCTGGCCGGTGCCTTGGCAGAGGAGGAGAAATCTGATCCAGGCTCCACCGGCTGACCGGTTCCAGAGCCACCGGCTGACCGGTGTGGAGACAGTAGCTCCCACTGTTCTGCTGGGTGCCACCGGCTGGCCGGTGCTGAGGCCACCGGTTGGCCGGTGGTGAGGCAGTAGCCTCCTCTGCTGTGCAGGTGCCACCGGCTGGCCGCTGGTGTGCCACCGGTTGTCCGGTGGTCTGGACAGAAGGATGCCTTCTGTCCAGGCTCCATCGGCTGACCGGTGGTGAAGCCACCGGCTGGCCGGTGGACTGAATTTCAGTCCACTTGAGATGCTTTCTTGGGCCATTCCTTTGGCAATCTCTTGCCTATCATCCACAACACTTAAAACACAATATTAGATAAATAAGAAGGTGATTGTGATCATGAAAATCAAACAACGAGGGGAACGAGATGTACAACAACAATGACTCAATAATTCTTGTATTTATCTTATTTCGTAAATTATCATATTTCACTATTCACAAAAATTCAACTATTTTAAAAAAATACAAAAAATTCACCCTAATCATTTTTCAACATGTAGAATTTAAAAATGGAATATATTTTATAAAAATAATTTTCTAAATATGAGAAACTTCATTTTTAATTAAAATCATCATTTACTTGAAAAATACTGATTTTAAAATTATAATTGATTTTATGACACTTTGAAAAATTAATTAAGGTCTCATAAAATTATATTATAATCATAAGATAACAAAATAATAATTTATGAATATATTTTATGAAAATAAATTTTATTTTAAAACATTATATTAATTATAAAATAGTAAATAAATATTTACGCTTTACAAAAATGCCAACACTGAATTTATCATTTTTAAAACATTTATTTACTTATACCAAGATATAAATATATCATATTTTTATTTATAAGATACCAAAATTTTATTTACACTTTCATAGGTGAGGTTACTATTATATTGGTCATATTACGATTCCTAATGGTCAAATTACTATTCCAATGGTCAAGTTACTGTTCCATCAGTATAAGTTTCTTAATTTCTAAAAATACCTTTTATTTCACTCATTAATCATTTATAACATTTATATTGTGTTCTATGTATGATTTTTTATGTGATTTATACTATATAACATAATTATAAGAAGGGAAAATATCATTGATAGAATTCTGGGTCATTACATGCTATTTCATACAGTTTAATGTCATGCGACAAGGTTCAATTTAGCTGAGGATCAAGGTCATACAACTTTGAGAAAAAGACAGAGAAATATACACAATGATAACGGTGAGGTAAAACTAAGTTGAATAACCCAATGAAACTATAGACCACCTTAGGTATAGGTGCATATAGTTTAATTTTGTGATGTATAGACTATTGTGTCATATGGTTTAGGGTCTGATGACAAGGACCATATTCCCAATAAAAGTTTTCCAGGAGGATTATCATATCTCAGGGAATTTGGGATTCTTGGAGGAGTATCACACCTTAAGGAATTTTTCCCTTTAAAAAATATTCAAACTTGTATATGAAAGGGTAAAAGAATATGATGTCATAATCTTTCTATGAAAATTGGAATGTTGAAAAAATGTGTAACATCAAGGGAAATTGAATCCACTTGAATAGTGGGGTTATGGATTGGGTAAATTATAACATAAGAGTTTCTGATCAATGAGAAATGGAGACTAGTGGGAATTAGTCAACCATTGGTAATGGGGAGGCTATCACTGTGCCATCAAGAAATAAAACATGGTGTTAAGGGGGACCTTTCCTCTAAGAACAATAACATCACCTAGGGGTTACTTAGTGGTTTAAAGTAAAGTGTCCCATTCACTATTCAAAGGTGGGGGGGGGGGGTATTTAGATCCATCAATAAACCTGTTACCAATTGATATGAAAGGGGAATCTAAGAAGATATTCTCAAGGTTTTGGGTTTTCATGAGGAGAATCTTAACTCAATACTTTGGGTTGGTGCTTATTCAGAGATCAAAGGTATGAAGTATGATCATGGAGAAAGGTTATTCAAGAAGGTTTTGAGCACCCTAAAGGTTGCACCACCATGCATTGAAGATATTCTCAGAGCATAGGTATTTAGAATGAAATTAATTAAGTAAATAATATTCAGGAAGGAAGTTTTTTTCTCAATGTGAATATGTGGCCTCACCATAAATGATAATGTTCCTGTGGTATATCTTGAGTTCACTCACAAGGGTAAAATAAGATTTAATCTAAATGTTTCCCAAACTAGCAGGCCTAATGAGAATAGATTTAATTTCTATGGGGCCACATTTCAGTCACCAAAAGATTTGATATTTTTTTTTATTTTTCACTATAAATTTTGTCTAATCCATGAAAGGGTATTTATTAGTAAGAAAAGACTTAAATTTTTCTCCAGAAACTCCTTTATTAGTTTTGAACTTGAAAATATTTTCTGCTATTTCCTTGGGAAATTTAAGCTCTTATGAGCCAGACCAATGAAGCTGGCATGTAAGTCAGAAAACATTGAAAAAATGGTTTGTTATTATACCCCAAGATGCCTTGAGAGGGGAGGGCTGAACAAGTTGTAAAATTATTATTTTTATTAAAAAGGATATTGTTACTATGTTGGTATGAATAGGTCAAACCTACCTGATTATAATGTGTATTCAATAAACACACAAATGTAGAAATAAAATTCACACAAAAATTTTACTTGGTTCACCACTAAGGGCCATTCTAAGGAGAATACACCAATGATGTGTTGATCATACTAGAATCCACTATGATTTATTAGATTTTTTTAATCACATTTTTTTCAATGGTCACTCTATGCTAGAAAAATTACCTTTATAATTAATTTAGGGATAGTGTACAAATTTCATCAAATCACTTCTGTTAACTCATCCTTTTATACTACTTTAGATGAAATCTACCTCACTTTATCGAATTGATGGACACTTATACATTGTCAAGATTTTTTACTTTTATTTGAATCATTTCATCATAAATTTAATGCTCTAATATACTCCATAGTATCCAAAATACCCACATGATATTTTTGTATAAAAGTGGCTGCCTGAATCTTCCTTAAGTAAAGTAACCATGTGGAACCCTATTAACTATGTACTAATCTTGTGGACCATATAATCTCCTTCATATGACACATGATTTGTTTTTTAGATCTCCCTCATGAGTTTCCTTCCTTCCCAGACTAACTTCATGTACACCTCCATGAAAAACTTACTTCACAGACTATAAAGACCCATTTTTTTCCTTTTAAGACTTTGAAATATTTCTATATATATTTCTAAAGTTAGACGCTAAGGCACCGTGTTATTCTGAGGCATAAGGCACCAAAAATTAATTTTATAAAAATATAAATATATTTTATATTGAACACACAAATTCTTAAATAAAACATGATAACTATTAAACGGTTGATCAGATCAGAAAACTGAGACCACATTTGAGTTCAGAATACAACGTTTTCCTTAGGCACAACATAAAATGAGTCAACATGGGATGTTCATACCCCTTGCTTTTTAGCGGTGTGTTTAACTAAATTAATTAATTAATTTAATTAATTGATTAATTCTATTTGACCTAATTTTTTTTTATAAATTTCTTGTTAAATGAGAGTTGGATCATATTTCTGAAATTCCTGGTGGGGCTCCCTCTTCCTTCTTCCTTAGAAAAATTGAGATCGATCGACAATGAATCCCAAGATCATATCAGATTAAGACGCAATGAATGCAACATACCTTTCTTCTCCATTGGAAAGCACATTCTTAATTAGTGAGAAATCCAATATTGAGGCAAGACTCATCAAGGATTCATCAATTGGTGTTTTTATTCCCTTGAATAAATGTTTGAGTGGATCGATAATTGTTCTTCGATCCGTGACCCTGTTATAAACCTTTGCATGTGCTCAAGATCTGAAATATTATTCCGATTCAATTGATTTCTAATCCAAAATGCCCATTCTTGATAAATTGGACAATAATTATTGTCCATGATCAATTAAACCATGGTTTTTTTGTTTTTCTCCCCCTTTCTTTTCATTCTTTATTGATTGGACCCGTTGGTCCTAGTTCGACTTTGTTAAGAAGTACTGAGCTTGATCAAACCCCCAGATATGTGGTGGATTGATGAAATGACAATGGATCAATGATCAAGGCATAAATTTGGGATCATTGTGAGGTGGGTATGACCAATTCGATTATTAAAATTCAAGATCATGATGAACAAATCCATGGTGTTGTGTGGTTCAAATGACGAAACCCTCATGAACCTCTAGTGGCTGATTTTTGATGAACAATGACCGAAAATGACAAATTTTACTTAGATCTGTTAATTTCAGATCGTTTCATGGTGGGATTTGTGGAAGATAGGCCTGAAACAAATCATAGATCTCATATGTTCAGATTTGGACTTTCTGGAGAAAAACCAACTACACATCATGTACATGATGAACAACATAGCATGTAAACCCCCCCTCAGTAGCAACACTAGGGTTCAATAAAAGTTAATTATGAAATGATGTGTAGTGATCCCTCACACACCGTGTACCCTCTCCTGGTTAGACAATCCGTGTGGTGAACCACATGGGTGGGAGTCCTTATAGAAGTACACAGACATGGGTTAACCACACGGGCAACATTCCATGTGGCCCGACACTCCATGTACCATAGTACATGGACATGAGGTTTGATTACATGGACATGACCATAAGACATAACCCCAATCATGGTTAGTCAGAACATGACATGTATTGCACCTACACGGTGTATTCTACTACATGGGGTGGAGCCATGTGACGACTAGGGAAACGACCAGAAAGTGAAGTAGGACCACATGCCATGTGGGTCCCCTCACACACCGTGTTCCCCTTGTTCTCCTTTGAGGAATATTTAAACATTAATATCTCCTTCATTTGAACTCATAATTTTTATTGTGAATAGCCTATCCTGAGTGTTTTGCCACATAGAACATGATGGTGCCCTCAGTTGTGGAATTCGAGATACAATGTGAAATGTTAAGGTTTTGTAACACACTGAGGAGACACCCAATGATGGAAGCGATCATGCATGATCACCGGGTTCTTATGGGCATTACCCTCAAGTAGGACTAGGAAGTGGTGTTCCCTGATAAATCTTCTAGGAGTTACCCTCTAGATGGGATGGGTAGTGAAGTTACCCAATGAAATTTCCCAAGCGTTACCCTCCAGAAGCGTTGGGAAATGGATTTCCTTAGTGACTAGCAGAGTGAGATCCTCCTATTATACTAGGGTATGGGACCCTTATATATAAATTTTGTCCCCTCGAATGTGTGGCATAGTTAAGATAGATGGTTTGAAATATCTTTAGACTCATGAGGAAGAGGGATGCTTTCCCCACTGAGATGAGTTTTTATGACGTGACCTAAAACCATGTGGGTGAGTTAGTACCGCCCAAAGTGGATAATATCGAGGTATGGTGATTAATTTCCTTAGACTTGTGTGTTTAGGGAAGACGTGTGAGATAATGGGCTTTGTAGATGGAATTTTAGAACTATTGACTACTCTTCCTCCTAGGTTGAACTATGAGATGGAGATACCCTTACTCTCTCATTTGGGATTCTTTGACTGAGTATATAAATATTATTTCTTCTAGATTCACACCTTGGATTCAGATTCTCTCCTTCTAGGAGATGCAAAGATGCGCAGGGTATGACACATGATTTCTATTTTTAGATTCTCATAGTTATATAAGTCCACTCTCCTATTATAGGCAGAGAAGACTCGATGAGTTGTTCATTTACTCACCGTGTCCATCCCCTTATGCTTGGAAGATCTTACTTTCACTCTTGGTTGGGTTAAGTTGTACTCTTACACTGCACTTTGTTCTTTCTACTACTTTCCTCTTTTATTATATCTCTTAATACCCCCTTTATATTTCAGGGTGTCCTACTAGGTATGCTTATACTCAAACCTGGATGGGATCTACCCACACTTGTTGTGTCTTATGTAGACGATCGACATGTCAACCATGAATACAAAGGATCTTAGGGATACTGGGTGCTTGGACCATGTACAGTGGTTATAGCTTGGGATTCAGAATCTCAACTCTCTTAGATCTTTACTATTTCCATTTTTCTGTCAGTCTGGGACACTTTTCTGGTTGGGAATTTATTTTCCCCTTTATTTTTCAGTATACACTACCATAATTTTATACTATATAGAAGTTCATGCATGCTTGGTTTATTTTTTATAAAAATGTTTCATATTTATACTTTCCCTCTACACTTTTGAATTGATTTGGTTGTGTGTGTGTGTATATGTTCTTAGGAAAGGCCTCCCCAAGTTAGTTATGCCTTCGGTGATTGTCGCCACCCCTTTGAATATGAAGGTGGGATTGGGGTAGTTTCGGATTATGCCTCAACTTGGGCCTGGTCATGATAGATTGGTATAAGAGAAAGTTCATTACTTGGGATATTGTTTAGATGTATCCCCTTAAAAGGATTGGTTGGGTTTAGAGAAATAGTGTCAAAGTGTCTCAAGTGTGGTTCTCAGGCTAGGGAATTCAGTGATGGTGTGGCAACTGACGTATCCATTCACCAGGACCTTGACTGTTTACTTGTCAACTCAGCATTCCAAGAAATTTGTTACGGGGATCAATGATACACACATCATATATGATTGAGTCTTTTAATGTCCTTATTGAGTCATATCCCCATTGTTGATGATATATATATATATATATTCTCATCGGACCACAATACTCTTTGATAACTTTCAAGATGCCTCTGTGAAGACAACCAATTAGGATGCTATCTACCGTTCTTGATGATGAACCTATGAGCGATGAGGCCTTAGTTCAGGGTCCATATTATGACCCCCATCCTCTAGGTGGGAAGGTAGAAGCACCTACACCCATAGAGAATAAGATCATCCCAGTAGATCAGGCTGAGAATACGCACAGGCTTAGCGTACTCTACAAGTTTTAGCATCAGAGACCCTTGAGGTTCCGCGGTGAGATAGATCCTCAGGTAGGAGAGTATTGACTAGAGTCAGTGATATGTGTCTTTAGGCTTATCTAGAAACTGATGGATCAGGTAGTAACACTAACAGCTGGCCTTTTCCACAGAGTAGTTGGGAATTGGTGGAGCCTCATTACATAGATGCATGATGAGTCAACACTCTCATGGGATGACTTACAGTGACTGTTCCATGAGGAGTATTACCCCTCCTTCTTATGCTTGGTCCAGATCCAGGAGATTTTGGAGGTTCAACAGGGAGGGATGATGTTGGATGAGTATGTAGAGAGGTTCATATAACTTATACACTACTCCCTTTACATGATTCAATACAGATACTTCTGAGAATGGAAGTTTGAGGAGGGAATCCGCAGAGATATTCGAGCCAGTGGTGTTCCCTTGTGCACCCCCACATATGCTGGGGTGATGGATAGGGCACTGGTTATAGAGATATTTATATTGGAGGGATTCTAGATATCTAGAGCTTGTAATGGACACAATAGGGCTGAGTCTTCTGCAAAATCTAGTAGACAATAGGCACCAGGATCTTAGAGCAGGAGACCCTTTTATGAGTAGGCTCAAGCACATGGTCATATGAGGCCAAGGAAGCACAGAGAACCAATAAAACCTAGATAGTGGAATTGTTTTAATTATTATGGGAGAGGTCACATGGTGTGTGACTTCCCAACCAGACTTGCTGAGCATCCCCGGAAAATAGATGATGGATTGCTGCAGTAGAGGTAGCGCCATGATCCGGGATCTTCTAGGCATGGACAGGGTGGTCCCCTAGGGAGGAAGAGATGGAATAGGAGTAGGATGAGCTTTAGGTGGAGGATGATGCTATGAGATCCTCCCCCCACCAAGCAGCCCACGTCAAGCTTAGGGAGTTGGAGGTTGGGGCTGCATATAGGTGCATGCTTTGGATGTCTATGATCCCGGAACACACAAGATGATTTGAGGCATGATATGTGTTTTTTATACTCTTTCATCCGTATTAGTAGAAACAATTTCTAGTCATTATTTCATCTCTCTACTTCTATTTTGAGATTTGGAGCTCCCAGTTGAGGCGCTAACACAATATCTCTGTCTTGAAGTTTCTACAAGGAATGATTCTTCTGTATCTTTTATCTACTGAGAGTGAAAGATATATCTTGGTGGAGAGATGTTCATATGTGATATTTTTATCATCATGATGGAACCCTATGATATAATCTTGGGTATGGATTGGCTATCCATGGTCCTAGCCTAGATCGATTATCATCACTGTAACATCCCAGATTCAGGTGCCGCCCAAAGGTGCCCCGTACCCGGTTGGTAACATGGACTCAAGCACATTTCCACAAACTCCAGAGGATAAAAACTAGTAGTGAGGCCTTGGGTGTGATAGTGGAGAAAATATTCCCTAATTGGCAGAGTAACATAGTAGAAACAAATAGTAAATGGTATCAGAAGCAGTAATACCACACAACAGAAGTAAACAGTGGAAGACTGATAGTATAAATAACTACAACATATATAAATAAATTATTCATGTCACATGCAAATATAAAAACTGCCTAACAAGTTACAATTCTATAAATACAATGCTAAAACCAAATTACAGAAAACAATAAACTCCAACAGCATCGCAAACCTCAAATTGGTTCTATAATCTCCATCTCCAACAACAATCAAGTACATGATAAAGAATGGTTCTTTCCCTTATATGTACCTACAATCATATAATTTTTTTTGGCCCAAAATAATGACCTAAATAGGGTGTGAGAATATTCCTAGTAGGCAACCACCAAACGATCTATGCCTAGCTGTCAGTGAATATATATATAGCAGGAAATATTCGAGATAAAGCAATAAATAAGGAAGTAATCAAAAGTAAACAATCCTAAAATTTCCAATTACATTCATTTACATTTATTAATTATTCAAACTATTTAATAATGAAATCCCTAGATCTAGCCTAAGCTCTATATCCCCTATGTAATAGAAAAAAATAGATGTCTCAGAAGACCATATAATAATCAAGTAAGACAGAGTCCAATCTTGTGCTTTGGCTTGGCAGACTCATCTCAATCAACATTAAAAATATCACATTGACCCTATGGGTGGCTCACACAGTCTAACCCCTATGGTCAAGTGTTCCAACAAAAACAAAGACTCTATGAGGAAGTACTCACCATCAATTCCCCCTTCATTAACTACAGACTCTCTGAGGAAGCACTCAACATCCATTCCCCCTATGATCTTGTAACGATATACTATAGAAACTCTGAGGGATCACTCACCATCAATCCCCCCATGGTATCTTAATATAAATATAACAGACACTCTAGGGAAGCCCTCAACGTCAATTCCCCCTATGGTCTAACTACACCAGGTTCTCATAGCCCCGTGTAATAAAATCGTGCACAAACGATATCCAACAGCCCAAGTAATCTCAACTACTATAAGGATAATCTTCTATAATGCATAAGACATGCATTTAACAAGAAACAATTAATCAATAATTCCAACCTAACAAGAAAGGTAAGGAAACAAGGTCTGCCTCATAGGCAACCTGGACCAAACAGTCATAAATATTCAAACAAGGAAACACACCCACAGGGTGTCCCCTAAACATGAAATTTAGAATAATATATATCATAAAAAACCCTTAATCTATCAATCAATCTAAGTTATATGATAACAGGGTTAAATTACTTAACCCGAAATACCCTAATCATGGGTAATAGACACTTAGGCATATATAACTCAAATACAAACTCCAAAAGGAAATAAACCACCTACCTTGACATTTTATGATTGATATAGTTGAACCTCAGCCTTTGAATTGACCTAGAACTTTTTAGATCTAAAAAAAGGTAAAAAATGTTCAACCAAATATAACTCAAGAGAGAGGATAAAACAAGAAGAGAGTCTATAGGGAAAGAGAGAACTCATTGGTGGAAATACAATGCACTTGGTGGTGCCTCAATTGGAGCTCAGATGGAGGAACATGAGGTGTTCGAAGATAATCAGATGTATGTCAATCTCCTGTATGAGACATGGGAAGAATAAAGGAGTTATGGAGATGAGACATGACCCTAGTATGATTAATCAAATAAAAAGAAAAGTACATAGCATGTTTATTTAATGTACATGCCATGTACATGCCTCAACCGAACCCCGATTTAGGCGGTCCACATGGCCATGTACTTGGCCATTACATGTCCAGTACACGGCTATATGTGGAAACCTAGTACATGGCGTGTACTCAAGAGTACACAACATGTACTTAGAAAATTTCCAAAATCTTCTTTTTTCCTTAAAAACACCCAAAATCAAGATCTATACCTGAAATAAAGATATGGGTTCTTACAAACTTCCCCCCTTAAAGAAATTCATCCCTGAATTGACCTTAAAAGGGTGGTGAAGAAGAAACTTCAAACAACTCTGGCCACTGTGATTGCACGTCATCCTCCCTCTCCCATGTCTCATCCTGTACTTGCTTGTGCTTCCATAGCACCCATACCAGAGGAATAGACCGGAAATGAAGAACCTTCATACTGTGATCCACAATCTGCATAGGGTTCTCCTTGAAGGATTCAACCACCTATAACTCAACCTCCTCAGGTTCAAAAATGTGAGACGATTCTGAAAAGTAATGTCATAGTTGAGAAACATGGAAGACGTATGACAACCCTGCTTTTATTACAAACTTAAACATGATTTATTACATAAACTATTCACTTGATACAACATGGAAGATTGAGATGTCTAGTGTATTTGGGGCTTAGGATCATTACATAACAACTTAAAACATGAAATACAACATCTTTATTGAAAACTTCCTTTACATGACCACTACATTCCCTCGTACTTAGCATTGCATGGGATAACCTGAGGACATGCATAAGAAAAGGGTGAGCTATAAAGCCCAGTAAGGGAATACACATGGAATAACATGAGGAGTACAATACATGTTAGAAATTAGGCATATCAATAGATCACAAGAGAAACATGAACATAAAGTCATGATAAATCATGATAATCATAACATGGAAATGTGGCAACAACACTTAACATGGAATTAGCATGAGCCAAGGCCCATTGCACATGGAGCATGAGTAAATCCCCATTGCACATGAAGCACGAGTAAACCCTTGTTGAACTTGAATTATCATGAGTCAACACTCATTGTACATGATGTATCATGATACTATACTTTACCCAATGCATTGGAGCTCTATAAGGGCGCACCCTTCTTAAACATTTCATTTCATGAATAAGTGTGCCACATGGATCATAAAACATGGATTCATAAAACATAATTATTTATTACATGATAATGGAATTTGGAATTAATACATGAAACTTTATAATCAATAAGTAAATGTTCATAAATGTGAATACCCTTGATAGAGAAATGGGCTTGGTATTCACTACACAATGGCATTGACTTAGAAAATTGGTGCAATTTCGGCAGCGTAACGACGTGACATAAGAATTCATAAAAATGGTTGATTAGAGAGAAAGGGGTTCCTCATCATATTTACATGTAATGGAAAGTAAGGAGGTCATATAGATACATGTCCCAACAATTGTAATGGAATTTAGATTCATGATACAAAAGTATTGCTTGAAAATAAATGAGGAGAGAGAAGTTCCTTTCGGAATTTCGGCATAGTAACAGGTGTACATGGGAGGAATTTATTGAGAGAGAAAGGGGTCTCCCATAATTCAAAAATAAATAGGGAAGTATTATGGAGGTGTGAAACCATACCCCAACATTCATAATTGAAATTTAAAAGGCAAAACAACTTAAAGAAAATTGGACAATAATGAGAAAGGAAGAAAAAACCCTTACTTGGAAGTGTGCTTACAACGGCTAGAGAGAGGCTTGTGAGAGGCTTCTTGGGAGTTTGGGGCACCTTGGGAGGATTCTAGAGAGAGTAGGGAAGAGGTTGGAAGAACTCCAAAGGCTTTGAGTGAGGAGGAAGTGGGAGCTTGGGTGGGTTTATATAGGAAAGGTGAGAGAATTCTTTATTATTTAGGTTTGGGTCCCCTCAAATTAACTTAATCCAAACCACAAACCATCCCATGATTTTTGGAAAAGGGAAGAGGAAAACAATATTTTATAAGGCCAAAGTCCAAAATTCTTAAAATAATAGGGTTGATTATGTGGAGGTGAGTCATACCCCCATGGAAATTAATTTAAAAAGACAAGGTGTTTAATAAGTCTTGAGGGGTCCATTATTTCTTTGAAAAGTAAGACAAACAAACCCAAAATCACATTATTTTAATGGTAAAACATATATTGGCCGAACATAAAGATTATATTATTTTATTACATCACTATTGGGTCATTATGATGTCATAAAACACATTATATATTTAAACAGTATTTAATTTTTACTCAAAAATTTGACTGTCTTAGAAAATTATGAAAAATTCACCATTGGATAATTTTGATGTCCTGATTCCAAAAATAACATTTATTTTATATAAATAATTTTCTAAATATGTTAATTTTCACTTTTAAAATAAAAACCGACATTTATCGAAAATTCACGGGTTTTGGCAAAAATGGCTTTCAAACCTTAATAAAAATTATAATTGCATTCATACAATTATATTTTCATTTATATATAATAAAATTAATATAATAATAATAATAATAATATTTTATTAAAAAATTATTTCATTAAAAAATACCTTAATTTAATAAAATATATTTCTTAATTAAATAATAACTAAAAAACACCATTTGTACTTTAAAAACTATTTACAATGTATCAATAATGACAAGAAATTATATTCATTATTATATAAAAAATAATGTACATGAACATAGTACTATATATTAGTTACATAACCCCTTAAAACAGCTGCATAAGACCTAAGGGTAAGGTGTGCGATGATGACGGACTCTTGGGGTGGCTCGGATAACACCGCTTGAGTGGTAATTTCTATCAACTTCCACTTCTCCTGTAGACGGTCCTGTTCAAGCTTTACATGATGAAGCTTATCTTGGGTTTGGTCAAGAGCGAAGCCCAAGGATGCCACCTCTTTTCCGAGCTCTGACAAATGGGCTTCATATAGAGGAATTCTACTGTATGAGGCCATCGCTTCTTTTGTATGAGTAAATTGGGTTTGTTAAAGCCTTATATTTATACTAATCATGTGATCACTATTCAACAACTATAAAAGAAATGGTCACAATTCTTAACATAAAATCAAATAATTTGACATTTTATATAAACATTTTACATAAAGATTCATTTAATTAGATCAAGAGGGATTCCCATTAATGAAACTTTTGGTCGTTACAATATTCCCTCCTTAATAAATTTCGCCCTCGAAAATTTTCTTTTCCCACACTAAAACAGATGTGGATAACTCAGCTTCATAATTTCCTTCGATTCCCAAGTCACTTCTTCAAACTTGTGGTTTCTCCACAACACCTTGACGAGGGGCATTATCTTATTTCATAGAACTTTTTCTCTACTATCTAAGATCTTCACCGGTTTCTCCTCATAAGAAAGATCATCCTCCAACTGTACCACCTCAGAAGAGAGTACATATGAAGGGTCCGGTATGTACTTCCTTAAGAGGGATACATGAAATACATCATGTACTTTGGCCAGGGTAGGTGGAAGTGCTAGTCAATAGGCCACAACCCTGACACGATAAAGAATCTCGAAGGGGCCGATGTACCTTGGACTTAACTTCCCTTTCTTTCCAAACCTCATGAACTTATTCCATGGAGATATGCGTAGAAAAACCATGTCTCCAACTTTAAACTCAAGGGCTCATCGACGATTATCTACATAACTCTTTTGTCGACTATGGGATGCCTTAATATGCTGCTGAATGGTTTTCACCTTCTCCACCATTTCTTCGACCATTTCCGGTCCAAACAGATTATGTTCACCGACCTCATCCCAACATGCCGGTGTTCTGCACCTTTTCCCATACAGGGCTTCATATGGTGCCATTTGGATGCTCGAGTGGAAAATATTTTTATAAGAGAACTCAACCAGAGGAAGATGTTGATACCATACTACTTTAAAGTCCATTGAGCATGCTCTCAACATGTCCTCAAGTGTTTGGATAGTCCGCTCGGATTGACCATCAGTTTGAGGATGATAGGACGTACTGAAGTTCAGTTCAGTATTCAGAGCATGTTGAAGACTCTTCCAAAACTTAGTGGTGAATCTTGGATCTCGGTCAAACACAATAGATAGTGGCACTCCATGAAACCTTACCACTTACCTGATATATATCCATGCCATTTGATCCAATGAGAAATACTCCCGAATAGAAATGAAGTGTGCAGTCTTTGTAAGTTGATCCACTACAACCCAGATTACATTGCTGCCTTTAGATTTCCTCGGAAGTCCAGTGACAAAGTCCATGGTGATGTTCTCCCATTTCCATTCTGGTATGGGCAATGGTTACATCATCCCCTTAGACTTCTGCCTCTCTGCCTTCACTTGCTGGCACACCAGGCACTTTGATGTATATTCAATGATCTCCTTATTCATATTATCCCACCAAAAGTTTTCTCAGAGATCTGGATACATCTTTGTGCTCCATGTGTGAATAGAGAAATTTGAACTATGTGCATCATCCAAAAGTTCATTCTTCAGCTCTGGACTCGATGGAACACATAGTATTTTCCCAAATCGCACAATTCCTTCTTCATTAACATTAAACTCTGAGGATTTCCCTTTTTTGATAGATTCCACTTTTTCCTGAATTCCCACATCATCCTTTTGAGCATCCTTTAACCTTTCCAAAAGAGACGGTTGAGCAATCATTTGTGAAAGGATTGATGATGTTCCCTTCTTTATGATTCCCATGTCCATATTCATCAAGTCTAAGAAGATTGGATCCTTCTCAATTCTCATCATTGATAGAATCGCTGGGCCCTTTCTACTTAGGGCATCTGCCACCTTGTTCGCTTTCCCAGAGTGGTAATGTATTGAACAGTCATAATCCTTGATGAGCTCTATCCATCTTCTCTAGTGCATATTAAGCTCTTTCTATGTAAATATATATTTAAGACTCTTGTGGTCAGTATATATCTCTCATTTCTCCCCATAGAGATAATGCCGCCAGATTTTCAAGACAAAGATCACCGCTGCCAACTCCAGATCATGCGTTGGATAGTTTCGCTAATGGATTTTCAACTGCCTTGAGGCATAGGATATCACTTTATCATTCTGCATCAGCACACAACCTAAGCACTTCTTAGAAGCATCACTGAATACAACAAAAAGTTCCCCACTTGTGGGTAAAGTGAGCATGGGCGCAGTGATAAGCCTCATTTTCAACTCCTTGAAGCTTTCTTCACATTCATCACTCTAAGAAAACTTTACTCCCTTCTGAGTTAGCTTGGTAAGAGGGTTGGACAATCGTGAGAAATTCCTCATAAATCGTCGATAATATCCAGCTAACCCCAAGAACCTACAGATATCTGTTACCGATGTAGGCCTCGACCATCCCTCAATTGCATCTGTTTTGGAGGGATCCACAGATATTCCATTGCTTGTGATGATATGGCCCAAGAATGAGACCTCCTTTAACCAGAACTCACAATTTCTGTACTTTTCATAGAACTTCTCCTTGCGTAAAGTCTCTAGTACATTTCTTAAATGCTCCTCATGATCCTCCTTGGTTTTGGAGTATATTAGAATATCATCTATAAAGACTACCAAAAATTTGTCGAGGTAATATCTAAAGACTCTATTCATTAAGTCCATGAAGATTGATGGAGCATTAGTGAGTCCGAAAGGCATTACTATGAATTCATAGTGCCCATATCTTGTGCAAAAAGTAGTATTGGGGATATCTTCCTTCTTCACCCTTACTTGATAATATCCCAACCGCAAGTCCACCTTGGAGAAGTATTGTGCTCCACGTAGCTGAAAGAACAAGTCATCGATCCGTGGCAGAGGATACTTTTTCTTTATCGTGATTTTGTTAAGTTCACAATAATCGATGCAAAGCCGCATTGACCCATCATTCTTCTTGACGAAGAGGACTGGTGCACGCCATGGTGAAGCACTTGGGCGTATAAACCCTTTATCCAGATTCTCCTGTAGTTGTTACTTCAGCTCTTCAAGTTCCACAACAGCCATTCTATATGGAGTCTTGGATATTAATAGCTCCCCTGGTATACGTTCAATTGAGAATTCAACATCTCTTCTAGGAGGAAGACCAGGAAGTTCCTTGGGAAACACTTCAGCGAATTCTCTCACAATAGGCATTTCTTCAAGGATGGTTTCTTCCTTGGACTCAATCATCTGAGCCAGATATGCGTGATCATAGGGAATTAATATCCATGCTTGAGATGACGGAGCTAAAGGATATTCATCTTCCTCCTTACACTTGTAAATAATCGGGGGTTGATTCTCCATATGGAGTGTGATTTCCTTCTCCTGACAATTTATGTTGGCTCTATATAAAGAAAGCCAATCCATGCCAATAACTGCATCAAATTCCACTAGAGGGAGTATGACGAGGTTCACCAGGAAATTCAATCCACAGATTATAACAGAGGAGAACTTATATTCATGGGATGCAATGATTTCCCCATTTTCTGTACTCACCGACATCTTCACTTCCATGATTTGTGGTGGTGCTGGGATTGTTATACTAAAATTTCGAGATATAAAAGAATTCATAGAACCTGAATCAAAAAGTACGTTCGATATTCTTTAATGAATAATTAGCGTACCTGTCACCACTTCGTTGTCGGGGTTCACTTCGGTAGAAGTGATGGAAAAATATCTTCCTTGCTGCCTTGGAGGTTGTTGGTTGCCTCCGAAAACCCTTGGATTAGGGCACTGATTTTAAAAATGCCCCAGTTATTTTCATTTGTAGCATTGAACAACGCGTTGAGGTTCGAACAGAGTGTTCCTCTCCTCTATCACAACCATGGGTCTTTCTTACCGATAGTTAACAGCTAGGTGCCCTTCTCTTCCACACTTGAAGCATTTCCTCGTCCCCTTAAGGCAATTTCCAGGGTGCTTCTTTCCGCACTTTTGGCAAGTGGGGTGCTGGATCTTCTTAGCATTGTTGGATTTATCCATCGGATCACCAGAATTTAATTCCACCTTACACTTCTTATCCCCATGATACCCCTGTGATTCTACGATCTCCATTTCGACCTTGAGGGCACATCAGACAATTTCCTCATAGCTGTCGAAGTCACGGATCGCCAATGCTTTTCGTAGGCTAGGCTTCAGCCCACCAAAGTAGCGGTCAAATTTGCATTCGGGGGTAACAACAAAGCCGGAAGCGTATCGTGCAATCCTTGTGAAGTTTTCCTCGTACGCTCCAACAGATTCTTAATCTTTTTTCTTGAGGTAAAGGAAGTCCCTTTCCATCTTAAGCCAAAGGGTGTGCGTAAAATATTTATCGAAAAACATCTTCTAGAAATCCTTCCATTCCAACGCCTTGATATCCTCCTCAGGCTTCGTATTTTTGATTAACGTCCACTATTGATCAGCTTCACCCTCCATACGATAAGCTTCCAGGAGAACCTTCTCTTGTTCAGAACATTGAAGGATGGAGAATATCTTTTCAATGGAGTTGATCCATTGTTCAGCGATTGTGGGATCAAATGATCCACTAAAAGTAGGAGGCCTTTGTCTCATGAAGCTCTAGATAGAAACTTGTTCCTTCTTAGGGTGTTTGGACATTCCTCTTGACCCGTGTTTCTATTCAATGCTTGAGTTATCTGAGAGAGAAGCGTGACAAAGTTCGCGATTCCTGCTCCCATTGGATTGGGCATCTCATTAGTACAGTCATCACACTGATCTTCACATCTGTTGTTAGCCCGAGTCCTCCTATTACCGGCTATTGGCTGGAATAAAAAGAATTTTAGGGGGTAACACATAAAGGGTAATCCAAAGACAAAAGTTTATGACTTATAAATAAACTTTTATTTCCTTAACTAATGAATCTATAGGCTTCAATCTAGGATTTTCATGATCTACTTTCTAACATATATTCTTAGGGGTTTTTTTTTAATTTCCTTAATAAGGGTTCATACTAAGCTTGTGAATTTATCAAAACATATCCCCTGGGAGTGTCATAACCAAGAGTGCAGCAAGGCCAGTTGTCGTGCACCAGTTCCCGTTCGAGTCTAACTCAAAGCGGTGTTTTCAGGTTTTACCCCTAGGATACATCTGTGCCAGAGCCGCCTCTACCTGCTCGTATCCAGAAAAGGATGTATTTGTTTGATAAACCACTTACTAAATACTTACCAAAACATAGGGATGTTTTTATTATATGTAGCCTTGTCTCTAAGGTTTTACTAGGGTTTTCTAATCCTAATACCAAAAATAACTAAACCTATCCTCTGATACCAACTATGACAACCCTTCTTTTATTACAAACTTAAACATGATTTATTACATAAACTATTCACTTGATACAACATGGAATATCAAGAGTTCTAGTGTATTTGGGGCTTAAGATCATTACATAACAACTTAAAACATTAAATAAAACATCTTTATTGAAAACTTCCTTTACATGACCACTACATCCCCTCGAACTTAACATTTCATGGGATAACCTGAGGACATGCATAAGAAAAGGGTGAGCTATAAATCCCAGTAAGGGAATACACATGGAATAACATGAGGAGTACAATACATGTTAGACATTAGGCATATCAATAGAGCACAAGAGAAACATGAACATAAAGGCATGATAAAGCATGATAATCATAACATGGAAATGTGGAAACAACACTTAACATGGAATTAGCATGAGCCAAGGCCCATTGCACATGGAGCATGAGTAAATCCTCATTTCACATGAAGCAAGAGTAAACCCTCATTGCACTTGAATTAGTATGAGTCAACACTCATTTCACATGATGTATCATGATACTATACTTTACCCAATGCATTGGAGAGCTATAAGGGCGCACCCTTCTTAAACATTTCATTTCATGAATAAGTGTGCCACATGGATCATAAAACATGGATTCATAAAACATAATTATTTATTCCATGATAAAGGAATGTGGAATTCATACATGAAACTTTATAATCAATAAGTAAATGTTCATAAAGGTGAATACCTTTGATGGAGAAATGGGCATGGTATTCACTACACAATGGCATTGGCTTAGAAAATCGGTGCAATTTCGGCAGCGTAACGGCATGACATAAGAATTCATAAAAATAGTTGATTAGAGAGAAAGGGGTTCCTCATCATATTTACATGTAATGTAAAGTAATGAGGTCATATAGATACATGTTCCAAAAATTGTAATGGAATTTAGATTCATGATACAAAAGTATTGCTTGAAAATAAATGAGGAGAGAGAAGTTCTTTTCGGAATTTCGGCATAGTAACAGGTGTACATGAGAGGCATTTAATGAGAGAGAAAGGGGTCTCCTGTCATTAAAACATAAATAGGGCAGTGTGATAAAGGTGCAAAACCATACCCCAACATTCATAATTGAAATTTAAAAGGAAAAACAACTTAAAGAAAATTGGACAAAAATGAGAAAGGAAGAAAAAACCCTTACTTGGAAGTGTGGTTCCAAAGGCTAGAGAGAGGCTTGTGAGAGGATTATTGAGAGTATGGGGCACCTTAGGAGGATTCTAGTGAGAGTAAGGCAGAGTTTGGACGAACTAAAAAGGCTTTGAGTGAGGAGGAAGTGGGAGATTGGGTGGGTTTATATAGGAAAGGTGAGGGAATTTTTTTTATTTAGGTTTGGGTCCCCTTACATTAAATTAATCCAAAACACAAACCATCCCATGGTTTTTGCCCATGGTTTTTGGAAAAGGGAAGAGGAAAATAATATTTTATAAGTCCAAAGTCCAAAATTCTTAAAATAATAGGGTTGCTTATGTGCAGGTGAGTCATACCTCCCATGGAAATTAATTTAAAAAGACAAGGTGTTTAATAAGTCTTGAGGGGTCCATTAATGCTTTGAAAAGTAATCCAAAAAAACCCAAAATTACATTATTTTAATGGTAAAACATATATTGGCCGAAAATAAAGATTATAGTATTTTATTACATCACTATTGGGTCATTATGATGTCATAAAACACATTATATATCTAAACGGTATTTAATTTTTACTCAAAAATTTGACTGTCTCAGAAAATTATGAAAAATTCACCATTGGATAATTTCGATACCCTGATTCCAAAAATAACATTTATTTTATCTAAATAATTTTCTAAATATGTTAATTTTTACTTTTAAAATAAAAACCGACATTTATTGAAAATTCACGGGTTTTGACAAAAATGGATTTCAAACCTTAATAAAAATTATAATTGCATTCATACAATTATATGATCATTTATATATAATAAAATTAATCTAATAATAATAATAATAATAATATTTTATTAAAAAATTATTTAATTCAAAAATCCCTTAATTTAATAAAATAGATTTCTTAATTAAATAATAACTAAAAAACACCATTTGTACTTTAAAAACTATTTACAATGTATCAATAATGACAAGAAATTATATTCATTATTATATAAAAAAATAACGTACATGAACATAGTACTATCGATTAGTTACATAACCCCTTAAAACAGCTGCATAAGACCTAAGGGTAAGGTGTGCGATGGTGACAAACTCTTGGGGTGGCTTAGATAACATCGCTCGAGTGGTAATTTCTATCAACTTCCACTTCTCCCGTAGACGGTCTCGTTCGAGCTTGACATGATGAAACTCAGCTTGGGCTTGGTCAAGAGAAAATCCCAAGGACGCTACCTCTTTTCCGAGCTCTGAAAAATGGGCTTCATATGTAGGAATTCTACTGGATGAGGCCATCGCTTCTTTTGTCTGAGTAAATTGGGTTTGTTAAAGCCTTATATTTATAATAATCATGTGATCACTGTTCAATGGCTATAAAAGAAATGGTCACAATTCTTTACATAAAACCAAAGAAGTTGAAATTTTATATAAACATTTTACATAAAGAGGCATTTAATTAGATCAAGATGGATTTCCATTAATGAAACTTTGGGTCGTTACAAGACGTCGTGCATAGCCCAGTACCTCTGAGGTAACTGTAACTGATAGGAAACTGAACCGACTCTCTCTAAAACCTCAAACAGACTGATGCATCTTGGTGAAAGATTTCCCTATCTCTTAATCCTCCTGTGTCCAAACCTCAGTGCGACACGCAAGAAAACCTGATCTCCAACCTCAAACTCTAGAGGTTATCTTTTTTGATCAATATAAGATTTCTGGTGAGACTGTGCAGTATCCATCCTCTTCTGAATCAACTCCACCTACTCATTGGTCTCCTAGACAAGACGAGGTCCCATCATAGCTACCTATCCTACCTCCATCCAACATAGGGGTGATCGGTATGTCCTACCGTACAAATCCTCAAAAGGTTCCATCTGAATCATCGCCTAAAAACTGTTATTGTAGGAAAACTCCACTAGGGGTATATGTCTCTCCCAAAAACCCTCAAATTTTAGGATGCATGCTTGAAGCATGTCCTTCAAAACCTGAATCGTGCACTCAGACTGGCTGTCTGTTTGGGGATGGTAAGTTGTACTCAGAAGTACCTGTGTACCCAAATCCCTCTGTAGTCCCTGCTAGAAATGAGAAGTAAAATGGGAATCCCTGTATGAAATGATAGAGTGTGGAAACCCATGAAAACGTAAAATCTATCACATGTAAAACCTTCCAATCTCATCAACACTGAAGTTTTACTTGATCAGCAAGAAATGCAAAACCTTCATGAGCCTATCAACAACAAACCATACTACATCATTCCCTCAAGGTGACCTCGGTAACCCCGTCATGAAATCCATCACGACATCATTCCACTTCCACTTAGGAATGGGTAACAACTGTAACAACCCTGCCAGTCACTGATGCTCCACCTTCACCTGCTGATAGGTGGAACACCTCATCACAAAACCAGCAACATCTCTCTTCATATCTGTACACCAGTAATGATGGTGCAGATCTCGGTACATCTTGGTGACACCAGGATGAACTGCCCAAAATGAGGAATGAAAATATTGCATCAACTCTTCACGTATGTCAACTGACACCCATACGTTCCCATGAATATGCAAGATCTCATCCTCATCTATGGTCTAACCAGGATTAGAGTCCTCTCCTGACACACTCTCCCACAGGACGAGGCCTTCAGAATCTGGTAGTTGCCTCAGTCTCACTCGATCCAAAAGAGTAGAGGTAATAGCTACAAAAGAATGAAATGTATGCCCTTGTCTGTCATGTACCACCAAATGCATCTCATAGAACAGATCCATAAGTTTCCACTCACTAATAGCCTCTCTAACTTCCTGTATCTAAGTCCTCCTGGTCAACGCATCATCCACTGCATTGCCTTTCCCAACTGTGTAGGTAAGCTCAAATTTTAAAGACTGAAGGTACTCAACCCACCTTCACCATCTCAAATTCAGATCATGTTGAGTAAAGATATACTTGATGATTTTGTGGTCAGTGAAAACCACAAAATGCTTCCCCAAAATATAATTCCTCCAAAAACATAAACCATGAACAACTATATCTAAC
The DNA here is from genome assembly GCA_963277665.1 of Viscum album. NCBI lineage: Eukaryota > Viridiplantae > Streptophyta > Magnoliopsida > Santalales > Viscaceae > Viscum > Viscum album. The sequence goes on along the minus strand of OY728155.1, from coordinate 598,541,787 downwards.
TCAAGATCATGTGTCGGGTAATTACTCTCATGTGGCCTCAACTACCGAGACCCGTATGCAATGACTCCTTCCCCCTACATAATCACTACTCCCAGACTGATACGTAATGCATCACAGTAAATGGTGTAACTCTTTCCCATCTTTGGAAAAATCAGTATCAGTGCTGAATTCAACATCCCCTTCAACTCCTGAAAGGATGAATCACAGAATTCTGTCCACAAGTACTTTACACCCTTCTTAGTCAGGCCTCTCAGTGGTGATGCTGTTGACACTCCTTTTCGTCACAGAGTCCAATGATTTCCAAAGGGGAATACCTTAAGCACAAAGAGGGTCACCCTTTGAAGAACATCAAAAAAATTGATGAAGGCATAGACTAGGAGCCCATTTGAAGTGAGGCACACAAGTTACTTGCACGCCATGCAAGTCACTTGCGCGCCACCTATGGGTCGCATAGCTCACTTGTGCACCCTATTTTATTTTTTTTCGCCCAAGGTGCAAGGTGGCCTATAAATAGCCCCTGTGGGCCCCCATTTCAAGGTCATATTTTTCCAAAAGTAAAATTCAAGCTCTGGTCACCCGAGTCTTCAACTCAACTCTTCCAAAAGCTTCTAAGGTAACTTTTTACCTAGAATGGAATACTTAAAGGAGTAGAATAGGGCCTAAGTGTTTAGAATTCATCAACACTTGCGAACCTAGGTGTCTAAACCTCCTTAGAAATGGAAACACTTACGCGCCACCCTACCCTTTCGATGAAACTTGCACGCCACCATTTTGGATATATCTTAGGATAATACTAAAGTCTTGAGTTAAGTCTCGCCCAAGTATTACCCTACAGATTCTTCGTCGTCCAGGTGAACCCATGCCGTGCAAGTATACTTGCACGACCAAGACTTGCGCGCCAAATGACTTATGTGACCTACACTTGCATGTCAACTTCATTTGTGTTCCTCTCTCCTATTCACCTCTCCTCTTCAATATATTAGCCCTAAAACCCCTTTTAAAATCCATTTATGGAATGGTTCCCTTGTTGGCCTCCTTATCTGAAAGGAATTCTGTGAGAACCTCTCCCAAAACCTCGTGACTTAAAAGCTTTATGTCACTATGGTTAGAGGTTTCCTCCATATAACCTCATCATTTAAGATGAGAATATCTTTTAATTAGGGCATCCTCCTTAGGAGTAAGTCCCAAGTTCCCTTAGTTAGGGCCTCCTTCTCAGGAATAAGCCCTAATCATAACTCCTTTAATTAGGGCATCCTCCTCAGGAGTAAGCCCCAAGTCCCCTTAACCTGGGCGTCCTTCTCAGGAGTAAGCCCCAATAATAATTCCCTTTAACATTGGGAATCCTCTCAAGAGTAAGCTCCAATCTTAATTTCTTTTGATTTGGGTATCCTTCTGAGGAATAAGCCCTAATCATAAGTCCTTTTTAATTTGGACCTCCTTCTCAGGAGTAAGCCCTAAGTTATAAGTCCCATTTAATTTGGGCATCCTCCTTAGTAGTAAGCCCTGAGTTAAAACTCTAAATCTATATAAAGTAAAAATACCTTTATGGACCCTACTCCTGGTCTTCTTTCCTGAAGTAAGTTCTGGTCTCCATCTACATGGGTAGTCATACATACGTAAGCCCCACATCATTTCTTGTGACTGCATCTTTCGTGGCACAATCTTCAGGTTTACTAATACCTCTTGTTTCTCATACTTATCATGACTCATGTGAGCTTAGAGTGTAAAAGTAATCATGACATATCTTTTTGGGCCGTTAACCATGCATAATCCCTATATTTCTTCACCCGAACTATGTGAACTTTGATCTATGCCTTAAAAGTAGAGTACGTATGAAGCCTTTCTAAGGTTCAAGCCCATATTTCATTAATTATTTTCCATCCCATATGATGTTAAACTATATCCTTCCTATAGAACTACGTGGGTTTTGATTCCTTTTTAACAAGGATACGTAGGTATCCCATCTTTAGGTACGATCCCAACTCTGAAATAATTCCTGTCTTTCTGAATGACAATAAACTTAAAGTTCCCCACTGAGTGGATTTAAAACTAGTAAGGTCATCATAATGACCATATAAAATATTCTCTAAATCCCATACATATCAATCATAGATTTCAAAATCTAAAGAAAACTCATTTTCATGCTTGGTGAATTAATAAGGATTCGTGAACATAAATTAAATCTATAAGAGAGTCCCAGAGTAGGCAATAATTTCCCCCAAAAAGGTGTGATGAGCCTGACCTCCCATCCTCTCGACCAATGCAAATTCTTAAGCATCATCAGTCCACAACTAATGAGCACCTACCTTTGGAAAGTAGGTCCAAATGGATACAGAATCATTGGGTGTTTTTGGTTCTAAGAATAAACCCGTTAGAAACCGATTGGAAAGTTTGAACCTTAAACAAACAAGGTCATACCCATTTCCAGATGAATCAAAAAAATGGTGAACCTGACGTGAATCCTTAACCAAGTTAAATGATGTTTTACTTATTTGTTAGGCCCCTATTAAATTCAATATGAGGGCCAACAAAGCAATCAATAACATATGTGATCATCTGAAAGATGTAGTCTGACCAGACTTATCTTGATTATGTCCGCTATATCAAACAAGAACTCTTTTCCAAGATCTCTCTGGAAGACAAAATGGCTTCTTTAAGGTTCACACCTGTGTATGGCTCGGCCGCTACTCCTGCTGGATACTCATCCGCTCTGAGGACGACATCACCTACTCAGCGTCTTCAACATTGGGTCTCAAATGCATTGGTGAGGAAATACTGTCAACATGGTACCATCCCGACTCTAGAGGCTGCTCGACAAGCCCTCCAAGTTAACAACTCACCCTGGTTGTCCAGACAATGACGACCAGTGGTCAAGAAGTAGGTGGTGCCAACTACCGTCTCCAACCGTTTCGGGTCTTTATCCCTGGAATGCAACAACCAGTCCCTCCCATATCACAGGGAGGTTAATCAAGAGGTCACTCAAGGCTTCAGTTCAAGAAGACAGGATTCCTTCCTGAGGACTCCCACCAACAATCATCGCCATAATCATGTGGTAGTGCATCCTCAACATGATGGGGGTATCGCTTCTAGGTTTTCAGTTCATGTTCCTCAGACCTGAGCATGAAAGACGAACCACCAGAGAAAAAATTCGGCCAACAGGGAGCAGGTTATTACCTCTACCCCCTCCAGAGAAGTCCATCAGCCTAACTTGATGTCAAACAACGAGCAGGCATATACACCTATCCGTCCTAATTTCACTGCCCAGCAGACTCTTCTGGCAGTAACACACCAATCTCGCTAGGAAATTCTGATGGAGTACTATAGGCTGGCACATACACCTATTTATAAATCATCAGCCATTTAGCAGGCTTGTCTGAATTCATCCAAAGAATCCCGCTAACCAAATGTGGTGACCACCTGTAAACAAGCACATACACCTGCTTACACTCATCAATTTTGCTAGCAGTCTCGTCTTCCAGTATTGAAGGAAGTTCATCAATCATATTCACTGGAGAACAATAAATATACACATACACCTGGAATTCATCAAGATAACCAACAGTCTAATTTGGTAGCACTCAGAGATGTCAATTGGAAAGCTCCAATGATAAATAGGAGGCACACACAACTTTCTACCCCCACACATGAGTACTCTCAGAATTCACTGACAGGAAAAGGAGGACAGGAGCAGGAACACAAACCTACTCCAAACACGGAATGAACGTATATTCCCATTCTGGAAGCTGAAGTCACCAAGCACATTCTGACAATGGTGAAAGAGCAGAAGCAAATCCCTGCCCATATTCTGGATACCTGTTAGAATATTATAACAACTTCAGTGACATCATAGGGAAAGAAACAAAAATCTATCCCTATCAGTGGAGTGACTCATCAACATGTCACCCCAGAGCAGATACAAACCTCTTTTCCAGTCCAGGAGGGTCATGGGGAATACTCCCCCATGTCATACGAACAATTAAATCGGGCACATACACCCAATTTAAATGGAGATAGTCAGCCTAACCTGACCATTTCTCTTGAGCATGCACATACACCTACCCATAATAACCAATTTCATCAAAAAATTGGTTTACAAAGTGAGTAAGAAGGCATACAATAAAAATACCCATCCAATATAGTTAAAAAATCAAGATCCAATCTATAATAAGACCTTGCTCAATGCTGGAATTCTTAAAAACCTCAGACAATTATCTGTTGCAACTCAAGATTTTACTCTCTTATTTTAAAATTCCAGAAATAACAACAACAATTCTAAAGTTATTCATCAGAAACTTCCTCATGAAGGCTTTCTTCATGACAATTCGGTCAATCTCAAAGCATCATCTTCAGATAAGAGCCACGATAACCCTTTGCGTGGCCAGAAGACCAAGGAGAAAAAGGTCTCATCTTTTACTGTAACCCACCATGGTGGTCCTCCCCATGATGATGAATTTAGCTGCAAAAGTCCTCTCCGTAGTAGTAATTTGCATTGCCTTTAAAATTATTTAATAGATAATGTAGTAACGAGAAATCCCTCTTATCTTGAGGCACTTGCAAATGCGAAGACAGTCATGTCTGATGCCTTATCGCTAGCAGGTGAAATACTTTCTCAATAAGAATATAGCCTGACATGTAGGTCATTCTCCAAACCATCCATGGGTTATTCATCTTCTAATTTTACAAATGAATTCTCTACCAATCTTGTTGAATCTGATGAAACAATGAAGAAGAACCAGCTTTGGTCCAATCAAGTAGAAGAATCTTCATCAAATGATAAAGAGTAAGTGCTAAATATGAGGAAACAATTGGAAAAAGGTGAAATAACAGTCATGTTTTGTCCTTTGGATGAATCTTAGTATGATATTCTAGAAAATGTTGATAGAAGATTGTATTTATGATATTCGTCTAATCATATGGAAAAATATTTATCACTTAAAAGAGAAAATATTACCTTATGATAAATATCAAAATCATGTTAAGGTAATAGAGGGGTTGCAATTCCAAATTGACTTGGAATCTCTCTCAGTTTCCTGACATCCAAAGTTTGAAAAGTAGCAGAGAGACCTTCAGCGTACATGCCTTTATGCATTAAAAAGGTTGCACCAGTTAATTACCAATACCCCATCTGGTATTTATGTCAGGAGATGGAGTGTTCATGGAGCATTGCATTTCACTATGATCTCCAGTCAACAAAGATCACCAAAAGTGGTCTCATGTAATGTTGTTGACCATGGCTGGCCACGACTAACTGTTTTTTTGTGTAATCAAAAGCTTTCTCAAGAACAGGCCTCAACTAGTTCTTCCCAAATTCAGGCATATAAAGAACAAGTTGTTGAATTACTCTTGTATCAAGAAAATGAGAATATCAAACAGGCTTCTTGTTTAGAGCATGTGCATCATCAGGTGATAGAGGTGTCAAAAATAATCCAACGGTCATTTGAGATAGGTGATTTGTGTGGATTTCAGATGATGCATCCGACCAATTTCCAGACTAAAATCCACAAAACTAGGAGATCTTTTAAGAAAGTTTCAGATGTAGTAGCTCAAGAGCCACCTCATCTTGCCAGGCTAGGGACTCTTTTAATACAACCCTTAGGATCAACAGATAGGATTCGAGGATTTGAGAAAGAAAAACAGGAACATCCCCAGTCCACAAGACTGGGGACTTTTTCAAATTCTCAATCTCTTCCTCAGAAAAATTCAGTCTTCTCTCGATTAGGGAAGAATCCACAAGAGGAACGTAGAGAAAAATTATCAGAAAATTCCCTACAAATTACGGTTCATCAAGAAGTTCCTAAGGGATCAAACAAACAAAAGGTAATGTTTCATAAAGGACATGGAAGAAGAAAGTATCGCAGAAACGCTGACAGAAAGGCTGCAATGCGTTATGCATCGATAAATGTTATAAATGCCATTGTCACTGATTTCCCAGAACGTGAGGCTCACTCAAAGGAGTCAGATGAAGAAGTTCCTTTTCAAGAGACTGTATACACAGAATCAAATGAAGAAGGTGTACGTACCCGAAATTAAAGGGTTACCTAGAATCTAGGTATTTCTTCAAATAACCAACTCCCCCCTCTATAAAAGGAATCCAATAAGGGGAAAGGAAAAAGTCAGGTTAAATTCCACCCTACCTCTAGATAAGACCAATCAATCTCATTAGAGTAAAGGTTTGCACAACAACAAGAAGAAATGAAGGAGTTAAGGAGTTTAAATGCAGAACTACTTCAAGGTAGTCTTCCTCCTAAGCATGCTGAAGTTAATTAATCAAGGGAATTTGTTGTAGCTATTGGGATGGATCAAGAATATCCCCCTTTACAAGTACACCCTCATAGGTCCAATCCTATGGGTCATACATGACAGCGACCGACAATACTACCATCAGTGGCAGTACTGATCGCCACACCCGTCCAAACTCCAGTTATTGCACATGCTCAGATCCAATCTCAACCAGATGTTTCTCAAACATTAATGACTACCATTGAGTCATTAACATCTCATTTGGAAGCTATGGAAGGACGAAATGAACTGGTTCAACCGGAAAAGAGAGCTTACCTTGAATGGGTGGATGCAATTCCTCCCCCATCAAATTTTGCGAATACCACATTTCTGATTTTCAATGGTTCAGGAGATCCAGAACAACACTTAACAAATTTTGTTTCTCATTGTAATCCTATGATGGGAAATCCTCAACAATAAGTAGTTAAGCTCAGGTGTTTTGTGTAGTCATTACAAGGACCTGCTTTTGTCTGGTATACAAGTTTTCAATCTCAGTCAATTACTAGGTGGGAAGATCTCCGTCAAAAATTCCTTCTTCAATTTAGCTCAACATTACCAAAGAAGATAGTTTTTGATCTTACCAATTGTAAACAAAGAGAAAATGAAAGAGTTTTAGATTTCATTTCTCGTTGGAAGGGATTAACATATTCCTTAAGTTTAGTACTCCCTTAAGAAGAGTTGCTGCCAATTTGTGTGGCAAATCTACGTGATGAATTACGCACACCATTGATCCCTGTGAAATACACAGGAGGGTTTCAAGACCTTACTTCAATTGCTTAGTAGATAGAAGACTATATTATACATACTAGGGATAAAACTCATATAATTACATCAGTTATAGGAAGGAGAATAGGAAAGTCAGAAGCTGCTACAGTTACACTTAAACAAGCACATGTACCTGCTTCTACTTCAAAACCTTCATCATATTGAAGGGCTCCACATCCTGAGCATCAACAACAACATCCGCCTCGTCAAGATGATCAAAGAGATCAAAGGCGGAAATAGTTTGAGGATTTAAAGAACAAAGTTTATTCTTTCCGGAATGAACAAGTTCCTAGTTACTTCATCTCGGCTCTGGAAAACAATCTGGTTCAGTTGCCAAGGCCCAAAAGGCCGAACAAGGAAGGAGATGAAGACCTCCCCAACTATTACCTGTTTCATTAGATGTTGGGGTATCCCATTCAGGAGTGTTTTGTCTTCAAAGACCTCCTGAAAAATATGGTGGACTCTGGACAAGTAAAACTGAAAGGTTCTTCAGCCCAGGTAGCATGTGTTACTACTACTGATCTAGAGGAAGAAGGCGAGTGGCACAAAGTAAAAAGTAAACACGTGCAGAAAAATAATGATTTGATGGTCCAGAAAACGATCAACAGAACTCATGCCATTTTACGAACACAATTAAATCAACCAATTCTGTCTTCTTCTATTTTTATGACAGCAAAACCCCCTTCATCAGAAGGAAAATCCTCAAAGAAGCATCCTAATTTGAAGAAAAAAGAGCAGTCAGAAGAATACGACCTCATGTCAAAGCCTAAGTTGTATTTGACTCTGGTAGATTTTATGCCATCTTCTTCAAAAGCACGGGCACTGCCCCACCAAATAGTATAGGCTGAGCTGGTTCATTAGGTAGAATCTTCATCAGATGAAGAATTGATCTTTGGTTCTGTTAACATGATTCATTTAACGGATCCCTATGCCAATGACAGTTTCAATCATGATGAACCTAAGTTCCCTGTATCTAACAGAGGAATTATAGGAAGAGACATAGGTCTAGGATATAGAGGAAGACATGTATATTCCAGAAGCCACTATTTTAATCCTACCCCTACTAGAACTGTATATGCGACAGAAGCTCATGGAAAATCCCTTCAGCGGGCTCAACAGGAACAAGAAAGTTCTTCCACACATGGCAGATTCGGTCCTGACATAGTTATTTTGAAGGACCGTTTAAATGTTACACCTTCTTCCTCTCAGTAAATAGATAGACCTAGTCAGTCTAATCTACCAAATCCAGGAGTGTTTCCAATTCCTACCCTGATACGAGATGCATCTACTGCCAAAGCATCAACTTCCAAGGCACCTGCAAAACCACATTTTCATGCTGGGAAATACAGACCTTTAGACCAAAAGTATGATGTCTTGAAACATTTTTCCTAAGTACCGGCCAAGTTCTCAATTCTGGATGCCTTGAATCTATCAAAAGATCTTCGGGAGGCTCTTATTGAGGCTTTGTCAAATCCTCAAGAATTCAAAATTGAAGTTGATGCAGCTGAGGTCTACCATATAGAGAATGATCCTACAGAATTCCATGCAGTGATATCTTTTATAAATGAAGATGAAGATGATGTTGTACATGGACATATTAGATCTTTGTATATATCTGGAAAAGTCAATGACATAGACATCCGATGAGCTTTCATTGATAATGGCTCAAAAGTCAACCTTATTCCTATTTTTACACTTCATTGATTGGGCCTCACCGAATTTGATTTATCTCCTTATACTTTGATATTTCAAGGATATGATAAGAATGAATAAGAACCTCTGGGTGAGATAACACTCAGAATTTAGTTTGGAGACCTTGTGACTAATTTAGATTTCATGGTTGTTCGTCAGGACAACACCTTCAACATTTTTCTTGGAAGACCTTGGCTACATCAACATGTGGCCATACCTTCGTCATACCATCAATGTCTCAAATATTGTTTCGATGGTCTAATTGGGATATTTTATGGTGACAGGGCCCCATTCAAAATGTGTGAATCTCAATACATTGAGGCAGAATTTTATCACATGGAGGGAAAGGAAAAATCCACAGCAAAGAAGGTCGCCAAAATTAATTCTTCAAATGGTTTGGAACAGATTCTAGTAAACCCATTCATACATGTGAGTACAAATTATGTGTTTCCTATCAGTGAAATTGACAGGATAGACCTAAATCCAAACACTCTTATGGAAACTTCCATAATGTCAATTATGACAATCAAGCCAGACAACATGGGAGAAATTGTTGATTCACCAAGCAGTGATGAAAGCTTAAATGGGGATGTCTTTATTTCATCTGATAAAATCCAGTAATTCTATACTTCATCAACCAGGCGAGAAGAATTTACAGCAATACTAGAGGAAAAAAATGATGTCGATTCTCAATCCATCATCTCCTCTCTATCACCACAGGAAGGCCCTTCATCATCAATAGGGTTAGAAATGGAAGCCTCTTCTTCAAGATGTTTAAATTTTAACTTCTCCCCTGACCATGGAAATTATACTTCATCATCTACTATGAAAGTAGAAACAGAAGAAGTAACACATATTGAAGAAGAAGAGGAAGATCTTAGGGATTCTCCTCCAGAATTTGAAGAGGGTATCTCTACCACTATGGATGAACTCAGAGAAATAAATTTGGGTACAAGAGAAGATCCACACCCCACTTTAATTAGTACAGCCACGACTCTTGAAGAGAAAGAAATGTATACTTTATTTCTAAAGAAAAATTGAGACATATTTTCTTGGAATTATACAGAAATTCCAGGTCTTGATCCTGATGTTGCCACTCATCATTTGGGTTTTCCAAAAGAACATCGAGGATTCAATCAAGAAACAAGAAGAACACACCCAACTTATGCCTCCAAAATTGAAGCTGAATTTGATAAGCTTATCAAGGCTAACTTCATCAGAGAAGTTCAATATCCCAAATGACTGGCTAATATTGTCCCTGTGAAAAATAAGAATGGATAAATTAATGTTTGTATTGACTTCAGAGATCTTAATCAGCATTGTCCCAAGGATTATTTTCCAATTCCAATCACAAAACTCTTAATTGATGCAACATCTGGCTATGAAGCTCTTTCCTTCATGGATAGTTACTCTGGGTACAATCAAATATGAATGGCCCCAGAAGATGAGGAGTCTATAGCCTTCAGAGATCCTCAAGGTGTGTTTTTATATCGGGTAATGCCCTTTGGCCTGAAGAATGAAGGTGCAACGTATCAACGTGCCATGCACCATATCTTCAAACCCTTTTTAGGGAAATTTGTTGAATGTTATGTGGATGATTTGGTGGTTAAATCCAGAAAACGTTTTGATCACTTGGCCGATTTGGAAATAATATTCAACAAACTTTGACAACACAATTTGAAGATGAACCCCTTGAAATGTGCTTTCAGGGTAACCACAGGAAAATTTCTCATCTTTGTTGTATGCCATCGTGGTATCGAAGTTGATCCCGAGAAGACAAAACCAGTCCTTGACATGTCACCTTTTATAAATTTTAATGAATTAATAGGAATTTAAGGAAACTTGGTCTATATTTGTCATTTCATTTCCAATTTGACAGGAAAGTGTTTACCCTTCACCAGATTAATGAATAAGGGAGTCACCTACCAGTGGACTGAATAATGTCAAGAATAATTCGATACCCTCAAGAAATATCTCTTGAGTCCACTGGTATTAATGCCACCTGTTGAAGGAAGACCACTTATTCTCTATGTGAAAGATTTAGAGTGATCATTGGGTGCCTTCCTTTCCCAAAAGAATGATGATGGGAATGATAACAACCTTTACTATCTCAGTCAGACTATGCTTGAGGCAGAAACTCGATATTCAAGTATTGAAAAGTGCTTCCTAGCATTAATCTTTGTAGTTCAGAAATTGAGACACTACCTGCAACATCATGAGGTCCAATTGGTATCTCAAAATAACCCGCTCAAATTTATCCTTAGTAGTCCAATGATTACAGGACGTCTGGTAAGGTGGGAAATTATTTTGCAGCAGTTTGATATTCAATATGTGTCTCAAAAGGCAATAAATGGCCAAGCTCTGGCCGATTTCCTTGCTGAACACCCATCTATAGAAGATACAACTTTAAATATTGAACTTCCTAATGAGGAATTCTTCTCTATTCAAGATAATACCCAAACATGGGAAATTTACTTTGATGGTTCCTCTAGAAGTCCAATAGGGAAGAAAATGGAAGATCCTAAATTCAATAAAGCTGGGTTAGGAATTGTGCTTATTTCCCTAGAAAAGGCAGTTCTACCCTATTCCTTCTTATTGTTGGAAGGCGGTACAAACAATGAAGCTGAATATCAAGCTCTCATCGCAGGCTTGGAATTGGCACTTCAGGCATAGGTGAATCACTTGAAGGTAAAAGGTGATTCATATTTGGTAATCAAACAAATCAATGGGGATTATTCCATCAGAAAGGAAGAGTTAATCCCATTGTGTGATTATGTCAGAGAGTTAATGGTGGAATTTCCCTTGGAACTGACATTTTCTTATGTACCGCGATCAAAAAATGCCCAAGATGATGCACTAGCTAATGTAGCCACAACCCTGGAAGATCAAAATTGGGACAAAACAATCATCAATATTACCCACCGTCGTATAGTTTCACCTTTTGTTCAAATCAGAACAAAGTAAATCAATGAAATCGGTCCCATTTCTGAACCATATGGTCATACTACAGGATGGATGACACCTATCAGGGAATACCTTCAAAATGGAATACTCCCACTTGATATATCTAGGAAAGAACAAGTCTGGTGATGTGTGGTCAATTTTACTCTTTATGATAGCTCAGATCATCAAAAAATTCTCTAAAAGTGAGGTTTTGATGGAATTATCTTCAGATGTATTGATGGTGAAGAAAAAATGTCTGTCATGAATGAAGTACATGTAGGAGTTTGTGGTTCCCACCAGTCTGGACATAGACTTTCTGGTCAAATTCGAAGGCTTGGATACTTCTGGCCTTCAATGATGCACGATTGTGTTGATTTCACTAAGAAGTGTCATTCTTGCCAAGTATGTTCCAACTTCATTCATCAACCTACGGAGTTGCTTCATATGGATAAATACTCCTAGCCGTTTTCTACATGGGGAATGGATGTAGTAGGACCTTATCCTCTGGCTACAGCTAAGCAGTTTAAGTATATTATTACTGCTACTGATTGATTTTCCAAATGGATAGAGGCAATACCTCTCAAAACATTCAGTGCTAAAAGTATTGTTAGCTTTGTCAATTCCAACATCATTACCGGATTTGGTGTTCCTCATACCATATTGATGGATAATGGCACCAAATTTTGTTCATCTGAGGTAAGAAAATTGTATCAAGAATACAATATCAAATCCAACCATTCATCTCAATATCATGAAACAGCCAATGTTCAAGTAGAGGATTTCAATAAGACTCTTTAAAACATACTTCAAAAGATGGTGGATAAAGATAAGAAGTCATGGCCTGATAAACTTTTTCATGCTCTATGGGCTTATCAGACTACCACCCGCATTGCTACGCGATCAACTCCATATTCATTGGTATATGGAACAGAAGCAGTCTTGCCTATTGAAGTCCAATTACCATCACTTAGAGTCTCCATTTGTGATCAGTTATCTATAGATGAACAATCTCAAAATTGATTGGATGAATTGGAACGACTAGATGAAAAAATATTGTGCACACTACACCATTTAGAAGTCTATCAGAATCAAATAGCATGAGCTTTCAATAAAAAAGTTCATCTTCATTCATTCATTCAAGGAGAATTGGTATTGGTCCTCAGAACCCCAATGATACTGGGAAAGAAGCCTCCAAAACTTGAGCCAAAGTGGGAATGACCTTACTCAATACATAAGGTCTACTCCAATGGAGATTATTCTTTAATCTCAATGGATGGAGAACTCATTACAACTCCAACCAATGCAAGATTCTTGAAGAAGTATTTTGTGTAACACAAATACACCTATTGTCCTTGCTGTAGGACATTAAACTACATATCCCCCTCTATCATCCAACATGACGTTAAATTGTGCCCCCTATATCGTTCAACATGATGTTAAACTATGCATCATCCAAGCTGCAAGACATTAAACTACCAAGCACCCCATGTCTGTGACACATGACATTAAACTGTGATCACAACATGTGCAATTTTCTTTTAAAATCTATTTCCATGTGTGCCCCGGGTATCTAACCATGCATAATCCCCACACCATCCTTCGTGGTGGAATCTTTCCTGACACGATTGTTAGGTCTGTTGCTGCCTCTTGTTTCTCACACTGAGCATGACTCATGTGAGCTTAGAGTAAGCTTCGACCATAAAATCTTCTCTGGGCCGCTAACCATTCTTAAGTCCCAAACATTATCATTGGGTCATTTTCCTCAAGTACACCACAATCGTCTAATCCCTCTCAATTGAACTATGTGGACTTTGATCCTTGCCTCCTAGGCCGGGTACGTAGGCAACCTTCTGAGGTTCAATCCCAAAACCACTTTCTTCACATCGATTCACCTCCATCCTATATGATGTTGATCCGTGAAGCCCCCATAAACCATCTTATTCATATCGGTTCACTTTCATCCTACATGACGTTAAAATTTGTGCGTCTCATCATCCTAACTATTTGACGTTAAACTATACAGTCCCCCATTGTCCTTGCTGCAATACATTAAACTGCATTGCACTGGTCCATGCATATGACATTAAAATATTTTCACTTTTTTTCTGTATGACAATAAAATGCAACAATCCCTGATACCCTCACTCAAGAGGAATCATCATTGACATGGTCTCCAACCATGTCATATTTCAAGAACTACGTATGGCTTGATTCTCATCCTTATGAGATATGTAGTGACACCCAAGTCTTTAGTCTTGGGTCCATCCATAATTGTAATAAAGTCATATTTACCCATCACATGTACAAACCAAATCTGTACAAAGGGTATTTCAAGAACTATGTGCATCTTGATTCTCATCCTCATGGGATACGTAGAAACACTCAAGTATTCCTCGAGTCCAACCCCGAGCCTTTGGGCCTAACCCCAAACTCCACTTTTTGTCCCTTGACTGAAAAGTCCCCCTGGGAGCACATGGTGTGATATGAAACACCCTGGTCTTTATTCACATCAGGTTTATAACAAATACATGATGTGTCTCCATCACTATGGTCCGAGCTCTACAACCCTAAACTAAGATCTTCCATGCACTCATCCTGCATGACGTTAAATTGTATTTCAAGAACTACGTGTGGCTTGATTCTCATCCAAATGAGATACGTAGTGACATCCAGAATCTCAATTCAAGACCCAGCCACAACATTATAAAAATAATATTCATGGTCTCCATAACCCTTTTCTTGACTTCTAGTTGAAAAATGTATGATACCTAAGAGTTCTTTTGCCTAACTATGCAGCACGTTCCCTTAGGTGGCCTTGCATAAGTTGTCTACATAATGGACATGTCATCCAAAAGATGCTACTATTTGATTATGCAGCTTATGCCCCAGTTGACCCTACATAATTCAACCTCTATAATGGGTTTTTCAATTAATGGTAACTTCATTCTTAGGAGAAGCCTCTTTTGTACCTATTGGTCTTAACGAAAATATATAGGGATCTATAAAAAAAACTGCCATCCTTAACATATTTGTTCCATACTCTTTTTCATGATCTGAAAGTATTCAAGTCTATGGTTTAAATTTTCCTCCTTCTCCATATGTTCAGAGCAATATGAAATAACCTTAGACCACTTGACCATATGTTGTATAATGTTTCTATCTTTGGTTTTAGTCATATGATTTAAAACCACATATACCTTTTTTCCTACGTTTAGGCTAGACCTTCGTAGAAGTCACATTCCTCCAATTCTTTGACAATTCTGATTGGAAATATCCTCTCCATATTAAAGTACCTTTCTCCATAAAGCAGACTCTATGCTTTAGAAAATTTAAATCTCTATAAAACTTTATTTGGCTTTTAGAAATAGAAAGTCAAATTTCTGAGAGTTCTTTTTCCCGACTATGAAACATGTGCCCTTAGGTGGCCTTGCATAAGTTGTCTATATAACAAACCTGTCAGCCAAAAGATACTACTATTTGACTATGCAGCATATGCCATAGTTGGACCTGCATAATTCATCCCCCATAATGGGTTTGTCAAGTAGTGGTAACTTCATGCTTATAAAAGACTTCCTCTAATGCCTTTTAGCTCTTTTCCCATGTCATTCCTCAGATTCAAAATTTCTCAAGTCATGGTTTACAATTTTTCCCCCTCCATACTTGAATATAGTAATATGTTTCCAAAAAAATTATCAAGAATTGATCCAATATCATCAATTAGGTCAAAGCTATTCAACCTTAAATATTAGTCTTTTCATAGTTCAACATGCATGACTTTAAACTTCCAATAACAAAAGACATGGTACTCATTAAATTGGGAACCTATAAAGGGTACTCTGAACAAAAGTCGAGTCACAACTCGCTAAACATACATTTTGTATGATTTAGGAAATATTGAGCCATTAAAAGATGCAAAGTTTTTGGGGTTGTTTATATAAACCTAGTAAAAATCAAACTATGTTTACTAGGACCATTATCTTAGGTAAAAATAAGAGCAATTATCAAGAAAATGAACTGTTTTTCATTGATGAACAATATTAGAAGAACATCCACAGACTGGAGTCTCATCTCTTTTTTTTTCCAGAAATTACAGAAGACTTTCAACATGATTTCTAATCTATTTCACAGCATCCCAAGCTTCATCAACAACCACTTGAAGTTCATTTACTCAACCAACTTCACTCTCTTCAGCTCGACGAAGTACTTCTTTGGCATCTTTGATGGATTTTATACCATCTGCTTGGACTTCTTCCAACGAATTATGAAGCTGGTCAAGCTCCCCAGTAACAACATCTAGCTCTTGCTGAAGGTACAACTACTGGACAATCTTCTCCTTGATCTTCTTCTTCAGTTCCTTCAGCTTTGCAGCATGATCAACCTCAGCTTGGGACACTGCAACCTGAAATTCACTAATATTGGTCAACAATCTAGCTTTGATCAGGTCTTGATGACACCTTTTCTCTTTCTCCCTCCTTCGAATGACTTGTTTCACTACGACATGGATTTCTTAATATCCAAAACTGCCAAGTCCCAACATGATGAACAAGGATGAAAGTCTTGGAATTTTTGAAGGCAACTCTTCAAGAGGTACCTCAGATATTATCTTCCATATATTTTTCCATGCCTTGCGATGTGAGAATTGGAGCACCTTTTGCACCTATGGATTTGATTCGACATCGCTATCATAGGGAGGAACATAGTTTGGGATTAATTCACTTAAAGAAGTGCCCTATTCTGCTTCTTCCCTAACCCTGGTTGCTTTACCTTATGCTACTATTTGGTTTGAGGCTGAGGCTTCACCTTCAGATCTAGCCATTGAATTTGAAAGCCCTATTTGGTCAATTGAAAGTATGGTTAGTTTTAAAGGACAATAAAAGTTGATTGATTGTCTTGTAGGTTAAGTAAGACACAAATATCATCATCTTTTACCTAACAGTAGATTAGCAACTTGTGAAGACTCCTCCCCATCTTTCCTAGCTTCAACATGATTTTCAGGATGGGTTTCAGGAGGCTCTACCGTGCTAAGTTTCACCTGAGCCAGTTTTTCTGCAATAATAGGATTGAAATCAATGTATACACCCCTTTCAAGCATTGTTAGTTCAGCAGTTTCTTCAGATGGAACTATACATTTTTTTAACCAAACATGGTTAGAAGTGTAATCATGAGAAGATT
This sequence comes from Viscum album, assembly GCA_963277665.1. Classification (NCBI taxonomy): domain Eukaryota; kingdom Viridiplantae; phylum Streptophyta; class Magnoliopsida; order Santalales; family Viscaceae; genus Viscum; species Viscum album. The sequence continues at coordinate 598,524,936 of OY728155.1, read as the reverse complement.
AATAGGAAAAATGATGAAACTCACATCCATTTGATTCTATAACTAGATCTCCAAAATCTTCTAAATCACGTGGTAATTTAACATGTTCTAAAATTTCTTCAAAGGACATGCCAAGATTCATCATTTTATCCAATGATGTCCCAGATCCCAGGTTAGTCTCACCAGTGGGAGCACTCGACATGTCTTATTTGTGACTTTCATCTAGTAATCTCTGACCCTAGATAGCTTCTTTAAAGATAGTTGTAGTGTTAGATTTGGTGGTTTCCAAATGTTTTGGTGCATGTGTTGAACCTAAAACATCCTATAATGGAAGTCAGTTGTTTTCTCATTTGAGGTTCTATTAAGTATTGTTAATTTACCACAAGTCTCTTTTCTCCTGGCATCAGAAACAGGAGTGGTGCTAGGAACATACATTAGCTCATCTGCTCTTAGTATTTCTTCTGGTATAGCCTTTTCAGTAGGAACTTGCGGTCGTTTTACAACACTCTTCGTTTTACTGTAAGGATGGTCAATCCTTTCCCTTAAAGGGGAAACTGAAAAAGCCCTTGCAATCCCAAGAAGTTTGAGCACTTTTTTATAAGTTAAGATTCATGACTACCAGAAAGACTTACCACTACTGATAAAGCATTTGACTATGGTCTTCTTTCTTAGATTCCTTTGCTTATTGGCCTTTTTGGTTGGACTGGCATCATCATATCCGAAAACAGGTATCAGAGATGATAACAACCTTTCTAACTCCTCATCCATGACTTGCTGGCCTGGAGATACTTCACCCAGCTCACATGGAGATTTGGTGGCTCCAAGAGCGGTGCCACCATGGTTATACCACAGTGAAGGGATGTTAGTGGTTCTTTCCTTTACAAGCTGCAAAATGAAGAATATTATTTCCTTGAATAAAAAATATTTGACTAAATTCAAATTGAAAAGAAAATAGAAATATGAGAAAAAGGAAACTTATATCTTCAGGAGCCACGTAATCACGCCACTCTTCATCTAATGAAGGACTAATCCCCTCAGTGGTACCACGGTCGATCATTTTCTTCACCCACTTGGTGACATGAACTGACTCATCAGTGGCATATATGAGAATTTCTAGCTCTTTGATGTAATCCCTCACTTTATTGGGGTTGTCTTCAAAGTGGATGTCAGAGGAAGCCTGAATATTCTCCACTCCAGGGATATGTATCCCTTCTCATAAGTCCATCTAGGTGGTTTCAACATCACAATATAAACTCTGCCATGTTTGGATAGCCTATGGTCATAAATATTCAGAATGTGCACAAGAAGGCCGTGAGGAGGGTCCTGCAATCCGGGACATCAACTTCTTCCCAACTCCTGCAATTATAGATAAAGGATAAGAAAATGAAACTTGTTTCTCTTTAAAATAATATTGACTAAATTTCATCAATGATTTAACTCACCAGGAGTCGATGAAGTAGGTCTCTTGACTCTGGTAGGCAGATTATATATGGCATGAGGCCGCTTTAACACATTTCGAGCCTCATCATCCCTATCCTGGGAATCCGGTGAATCAGCTCTGGGTGAGGAATCCGGTGAATCAACTCCAGGTGAGGAAGATTCACCTTCCAAATAAAAATCTTATTTCCTAATGTTTCTCTTCTTTATCCCCACCTGAGAGATCAGCTGATTTAGTACCCCTTCAGGGTATGATGCTACCTAGCTCTCGTCATACCATGTAGTCAATCGACTTTCCGCTTCAACAGCTGGTAGATAAAATACCGCCCAGTCTTCTCCATAGATGTTAGCAACCATAGTTGACGAGAAACCATAGGATGTTCCTATAACTTGACATGAACCAGAGGGTATACAGTAATTTGCTGCAGAAATTTAAATTAACGTGCGAATCTGTATGGAGCATAGGATTCACATATAATTTCTCCATCAATTCTTGTGGCCAGTGTACCATCTCTACATGTAAGCATATATGCCCTTAACTCCAGGCTGTGTCACGAACCTAATCTGGTCGCCATCAAAACTGGCACTTGACCCAGCCCACAACAAGGTCCAAAGGGCGTTCCTGATCCCCACGATCTGGCACAAGTTTTTGGCTATCATAAAATGAAAATTGGGAATGATTTACCCAAGTTTATAAACTTAAAACAACAAAAGAATCCAATAAAATGAATCTGGATTTTTCAATGCAAACAATCTTTTACAAAAAATCAGAACTGAATTACATATTTTAAAGCAACTCAACAAGACTATAACAAAGGTACAAAACCAAAAGGGAACATCCCAATAACCCTCATGGCAAGGGTCATTGCCCTCAAGCCATCTCCACAAGACTTCACCACCAAGGACCTGCTAGAAACCCAAACCACTGGAACTAAAAACTGTACCCAACCTACGAAAACAAAAATAACCAAGTCTACTTACACCCAAGGGTGTAATTAGGGTGTGATAAAAAGTCCAATAGGATACCACCACTAATAGATTCCATTTGATAAACATTTAAAGACCAAAAGCATGCAAGTTTTCAAAAACATGAAATGCTAGTTACAATTTATAAAAGATGCAACATTAAATAAAAACAGTTTTTGGGTTGGCTAATTTAAAGAATAAAACTTTTAAAATAAATACCAAAGTTACTGAATTTTCCAAGCACTCATACCAGATGCCGACGGTAATCACAAAATATCTAGTGCGCATAATCAATGGGAAATAACCCCTAGGCACTAGCTAGCTATGGGTCCCAGGTACCTCGTATCTCGGTGAGAGTAACCATAAAAAATATCCATTATCATGCATGAGACACTAGTAGGGAACATACCCATAACCTAGTGGTCCCTAGTCATCATCATCATAGTTTAGTTAGAGTTGTAAGCGTCAATCTTGCTAAGTGAAACAGAGGCCAAACCCCACAGATTCACTAACATACTAGTACACGTCCACCCACCTAGATACCCGAGTTTTCCCTTTGTGATCAAACAAGTTCAACAAGTCAATGAATATAATTTTCACATGAAAATATCATTTCCATATCATAAATTCACCAAACAACCCACATGTATACAACATAAGTCACAAAAGTCCACTTTTCATTCAAATTGATTTTGAAATCCGACTCATACCAAAATAGCCCACAACACTTTTAACATTTCTTTAACACTTCCAAAAATCCGTTAATTTTTTTTATAAAACCATTAAAATATATTAAAACTCTTATAACAGACCACTCACATGTTACATAATACCCTTTTTTACCTTCAAAATAATTTTATCATCAAACTTACACGAAACAGCCCACAAACAAGTTTCACTCCAACATCACAATTTAATAAAACATTTCAGAAATTTACAAAACATTATAAAAATGTTTGACATATTAAAACATCACTTAACCTTTAAAAACCCCAAAATAGGTGAACACACATACCAAACAGTACATATGCACCATTTCCCCACTTTGTTTAACCAACTAAAACATTTACAATTCTCATAAAAAGAACCCAAGTGGTGTAAATATGTCTTACACACAAAACCCATTTAAAAACCCCAATTTAAGACCTAAAAGCATACCAATTCCTATCCAAAATAGAAGTGGAATACCTAGATACATTTATAAAACCACTTTCAATTTTTATAAAATCACATTGAATAATACTACAAAAGATCCAAATGAAAACACACATTTTCATAAAATGATCTCAAGAAGTATAACAATGTTTTACACATAAAACCTATTCAAAAACCCTCTTTTTAGGCCCAAATGACACTAATAAATTACCAAACTAGAATTGGCAGACCAAACAAGATTTAGTAAACCAATTCCATATGTTATAAAATTAACCCAAATAATACCCCATGAGTAACAAATAAAAACACCCAATTTCAAGTTAAAATACAACTATAAAATTAAACACTTAACCAAATAAATCATAAAAAGTTTTATCACCACACCCAACATATTAGGAATATAAAAAATGAGTAAATACAGCAATCTAACTCATCAATAATTTTTTAAACATGGAACCACCTACCGAAAGTGTCGAATCCCTCAAAACTTGGTGCAAAACATCAATCACACCACCGACGATCACAAGGAAGATAAATACATCCCTAGAACATAATATTTAACCAAAAAGACACCAAATAAAACCATATATTCGAACCCTAACTTCTGGACATTTTAGAACATAATGAAAGAGGGAGGAAACCCTAAGGAGAAGGAATAAATTGAAGAGAGAAACACTTAGTCAAAATAATATTGAATAAAACGACCCAAAATCCACTAGTATATGAATTTGAAAACATCAAACAATTCAAGGGATGTTCTAAAAAGGATTAGGAGATCATGTAGGAACTAGAATGGGGGAAAAAGAGTAAAAATAGAAGGATTTATGAAAGGATCAATTTACATCTCCAAATCTGGGCGATTTCTGAAATCCAGAGAAGTTTCGACCAATTTCACGATTCTATTGAGCTCCAAATTGTGGGAGGAGAGAATGGGGGCATGAATTAGGTAAGTGGTCTTGGGTGAGAGTTATAATCACTGAAACAATTTAAATATTTAAGGATATATTAAAGAATTAAAATTTATTTTTAATGTAGAAAATGGGATTTCGGGAAATCCCAATCCCTTCAATAAAAACCCATATCCACCATGATTATGGAATCCTAAATGGTCCAAATTAATATTTCAGTGTTAATATATCAGGGGATGACAATTAGGAATTGGAATGGATGAAAAATGTTGAAAATAGAAAGAGTTATACAGGAATCAAAATTTATTTTTAAATCTGGAATTGGGCTCACGGTTTGGCCCAATTCATGAAAACACACCCATTCCTCCATAAAAGCTTGGAAACCCCCCAAAACAAAGCATGAATGGAAATTAAATGGAATTTAACTTTAAAATAAGTCATTTATGTTACAATTATCTCTACCATGAAAACTTTCCACCCTGGAAAGTCACATCAAGGCGAAAGCAACAACCAAACCCAATTGAGAAACCAAGAGGTACTCCCTTGCCAGGTTTCACCCCCAAAGGCCAAAACACCTCCAGTGATCAATTAATGAAGGATTTATCTCACAAAAAAAACTTAAAACACTTTCCTAAAATGATCAATCACATTCATACTTTATCCCAAAATAAAACTGCTTAAACACTATCCGAACAATACTCAAGCCGTTCACCCAAACGAACAATAACATCGAACAAGGTTACACTTACCTTGCTATAACTAAACCATTGGGAACTCTACAATCTCAAAGTTTACCCAAGGAAGATGTAGGTAGCTTGATAGATCTGAACGAGACTACCTACTACCAAGCCAAGACCATGGATAAGTCCAAGTTACTGGTATGGGGGAACAAAAATAATCTCCCCACCATAAGAGACAACCTATATTTTTTTCCGAGACAAAATCATGACACTAACAGGGGGAGGCCTGAATGGACTCCCTGATAAAAAGGGTATAATTCTATCAGAAATTTACAAAATAACTTATATAAGACTCATAGTGGGTCTCCCCACCATAAGAACCGACCATCTTAACCGACCAGCATGGGCCGGTACAGAAAGACCCCAAAATTTAAAGAGTTGGGACAACCACATGGTTAGTCTGCACGGTTTGGGAAACCATGCACTAACAGTAAGGATCCTTCTATCTACATGGTTTTCTGGGTCATGGTAACTACTAACCAAGCACAAACCATGTGCTCAACCTGTCTATCCAAACATCAAACCTTTCTCCAAAGACTCAATGGAAAGCAATGGGGGAGGGAATAACATTGGGCGATGACATGGGTACAAGGCCCTCCACCTATTTCCACCGAATAGGAACAACAGAAGAAATATGATGACACCATAGGTTTAAACTATTCCTATATTTTATACTGAGGATATGAATTTTTAAAAGGGTTTAAAGGACCCTGTGATTTCCCCTGACTACGAGCCAGCTTCTCTCCAAGACCTATGGATGGAGCTCAAATGATTGAAGAATATTCGGCCTCACAGTTAGGATTTGGAAACCACCTGGATGAGAATTATTCTTTCGGTGCAACCAACAACTACACCGCAATCCCTGATAAGTTTTCCAAGACATAACACATTCCAAACTCACTTTACCCTAACCTGATATTTCACTGAAACATGGGCTTAGAAGATGCACACACATCACACCTTGTTTTTTCGGGTGAGAAACAATAGAAGAAAAGAACACCTATACTCACTTTACTCTAAAATGGAATATTTTTAAGTTTTTACAAGGGATACATTCTCACAACATAACAAAGGCTCTCAGATGATTGCCCGACTTTCACCTTTACGGCTAATCGAGCATATGACATCATAAGGCATCACCGAACATGACCATTGTGACAGATATAAACAATGCATAGAGAGGGACCTTATACAATATCCCCAAACAACACAAAATTCTAGAAAGTGGCCACAATATCCTATCATGACCATATTTCCCACACTGGTGGTTTAACATGAACTCATGCTTCAAAGAAACTATGATGAACCCAGAGGCCCTCTTAGACACCATCGAGACACTCATCCCCACTAACAACCCTAGACCACTTCCAGCTTTGATGAATTAGGAAACTTAAGAAACTAAGGTCTCTTTCAACCTTCCACGAGCACTCTCCCGCTACAAGAGGATCTAAAAATCAAATAAAATAATGGGTGTAGACTCAATCAACAAAGATCGATAAAATATTCCTTATATTGATCAAATGAATGATTTTCCAATGGTGAAACAATCAGGGTTGCACTTCAGTTATGCATTAACCCTTAATGGGGGCGTACCTTATCCAACGAGAGAACCCAAGGACCCAACCAAGCTGGTCCATTGGTCAAAACAAGCCATAAAATAGATCTAAACACATGAAGGGAACCACCATAAAGGTGTCCCGAAACATATCTCAGAGGAGACTACTAACTGGTCCTTCTACCCAGCTTACCGACCAAACATCAACCCAAAACACAGTTTAAACAGGAGGGGTTCTTGGACTCAAAATATCCCACAACATCAAAATTTTACAAAAACACATAATATAAGCCATCCCAAACAATTTCATCAAGACATCATGTTTTTATTTGAAAACATTTCTTGAAAACAAACGGTTCAGCAGTTAGCGTATCCACCAATGGTACCCCATGGGCCTTACACATGCATGTTTCTATGCCACACCGGGAACCCTCCTCATATCCATCCCGACACTCATCTAGTCGTGACATAAACCATCCATAATCCCATATAAACCCATGCATGTGGTTTCTCATGGAAATACCAAAGTTTAAAACAAAAAATTCTTTCCACTTTTCAAAACCAAAACAGTCAACCAACACATCCTTTTTCTCAAAACTGCTAACTAGGAGATCGAACCCAAATTACTGCATTAAAAAAAACTTTTCAAAAAGGGACAATCATTCCAATGAAAACTCAATTTCAAGTTATTTACATCAACTTAAAAACATCTCATACCATTATAACACCTTTCAATAGTTTAGAAAACTCTATTGGAAACACTTTTTCAAAACCAACTTCAGTACAGTTTCTACTTTCAAAAGAGGTGTAAGAACACGATTTTCCATTTCAAAATAATTCTGAATATTCAGTTACACAATTTCATAAATCAAACCATTACATATTTATTTGAAAATCATTTCACAAAAACATTACACTTATTAAAACCAAGTCACTTTAAAACCAAAGTTCCAAGATTTCAAAACTAAAGAACACAAGACAATGCGAGAGGAAACTAGTTTAAGTGGGTGACTTGGACATATGGTTGGCAGCCATATTCCAATAACTTCACTATCACAGATAGTGTTCTAGTGAATATCCCCAGATCCACATGGCTTTCCAGGCCCTGCGAGCTCACTGAGACCATTAACCCAACTCTCTTTTCATTTCCCCTAATCATCATTAAACCAAGAAAACTAAAGGACTCCGAAAGGTCCTGACTTCCCCTAGAAACTTGAACCCCATCATGAGGTGTGGTGATTAGGCACAATACCCATAACCATAATTCCAACTCCCAAAAATCCTAACTCCAGACTATCCTGACTCTTCCCCAAATAACATGACCCAAAGAGTTAACCTAAACCTCCTTTGATACCATTTTGTCACGAACCGAATCTGGTCGCCATCAAAACCGACACTCAACCCGGACCAAAACAAGGCCCGAAGGGCTTTCCTGATCTCCATGGGATGGTACAAGTGCCTGGGTATCATAAAATGAAAATTGGGAATGATTTACCCGAGTTTATAAACATAAAACAACAAAAGAATCCAATAAAACAAATATGAATTTTTCAATCCAAACAATCTTTTACAAAAAATAAAAACTGAATTACATATTTTAAAACAAATCAACAAGACTATAAAAAAGGTACAAAACCAAAATGGAATAGCCCAATAAACCTCATGGAAGGGGCACCGCCCTCAATCCATCTCCACAAGGCTTCACCACCAAGGACCTGCTAGAAACCCGAACCACTGGAACTAAAAACTGTACCCAACCTGAGACAACAAAAATAACCAAGTCTACTTACAACCAAGGGTGTAAGTAGGGTGTGAGATAAAGACCAATAGGATACCACCACTAATAGATTCCATGTGATAAACATTTAAAGACCAAAATCATGCAAGTTTTCAAAAACCTGAAATGCTAGTTACAATTTCTAAAAGATGCAACATTAAATAAAAATAGTTTTTAGGTTGGCTAATTTAAAGAATAAACAATTTTAAAATAAATACCAAAGGTACTGAATTTTCTAGGCACTCATAACGGATGCTGAAGGTAAGCACAAAATATCTAGTGAGCATAATCAATGAGAAATAACCCCTAGGCACTAGCTAGCTGTGGGTCCTAGGTACCTCGTATCTCGGTGAGAGTAACCATAAAAAATATCCATTGTTGTGCATGAGCCACTAGTAGGGAGCATACCCATAACCTAGTAGTCCAAATTAATCACCATCATAGTTTAGTTAGAGTTGTAAGCATCAACCTTGCCAAGTGAAACTGAGGCCAAACCCCACAGATTCACTAGCATACTTGTACACGTCCACCCACCTAGATACTCGGGTTTTCCCTTTGTGCTCAAACAAGTTAAACAAGTCAATGAATATACTTTTCACATGAAAATATCATTTCCATATCATAAATTCACCAAACAGACCACATGTATACAACACAAGTCACAAAAGTCTAATTTTCATTCAAATTGATTTTGAAATCCGACTCACACCAAAATAGCCCACAACACTTTTCAAGTTTCTTTAACACTTCCACAAATCCATTAAACAATTTTATAAAACCATTAAAATATATTACAAATCTAATAAGATCACACTCACTTGTTACATAATACCCTTTTTACCTTCAAAATAATTTTATCATCAAACTTACACGAAACCGCCCACAAAAAAGTTTGGCTCCAACATCACAATTTAATAAAACATTTCAGAAATTTACAAAACATTCTAAAAATGTTTGACATCTTAAAACATCACTTCACCTTTCAAAACCTTATAATAGGTGAACACACATACCAAACATTACATATTCACAATCTTCCCACTTTGTTTAACCAACTAAAACATTTACAATTCTCATAAAAGAACCCAAGTGGTGTAAATATGTCTTACACAGAAAACCCAATTCAAAACCCCCATTTAAGATAAAAAAGCATACCAATTCCTATACAAAAAAGAATTTTAATCCCTAGAGACATTTATAAAACCACTTTCAAGTTTTATAAAATCACCTTGAATAATACTACAAAAGATCCAAATGAAAACACACATTTTCATAAAATGCTCTCAAGAAGTATAACAATGTTTTACACATAAAACCTATTCAAAAACCCTCTTTTTAGGCCCAAATGACACTAATAAATTACCAAACCAGAATTTTCAGACCAAACAAGATTTAGTAAAAAAATTCCGTATGTTATAAAATACACCCAAATAATACCCCACGAGTAACACATGAAAACACCCAATTTCAAGTTAAAATACAACTATAAAATTAAGCACTTAACCAAATCAATCATAAAAAGTTTTCTCACCACACCCAACATATTAGGAATATAAAAAATGAGTAAATACAGAAAGATAACTCATCAATAATTGTTTACACATGGAACCACCTACCGAAAGTGTCGAATCCCTCAAAACTTGGTGCGAAACATCAACGACACCACTGCCGATCACAAGGAAGATAAATACAGCCCTAGAACATAATATTTAACAAAAAATACACCAAATCAAACCATATATTCGAACCATAACTTCTTTACATTTTAGAACATAATGAAAGAGGGAGGAAACCCTAAGGAGAAGGAAGAAATTGAAGCGAGAAACACTTACTCAAAACAATCTTGAATAAAATAACCCAAAATCCACCAGTATCTGAATTTGAAAACATCCAACAATTCAAGGGAGGTTCTTAAAAGGATTAGGAGATCATGTAGGAACTGGAATGGGGAAAAAATAGTAAAAATATAAGGAGTTATGAAAGGATCAATTTACCTCTCCAAATCTGGGAGATTTCTGAAATCCAGAGATGTTTTGACCAATTTCACGATTCTATTGAGCTCCAAATTGTGGGAGGAGAGAATGGGGGCGTGCCTTAGGTAAGTGGTCTCGGGTGAGAGTTGGAATCACTGAAACAACGTAAATATTTAAGGATATATTAAAGAATTAAAATTTATTTTTAATACAGAAAATGGGATTTTGGGAAAGCCCAATCCCTTAAATAAAAACCCATATCCACCATGATTATGGAATCATAAATGGTCCAAATTAATATTGTGGTGTTAATAGATCAAGGTATGACAATTAGGAATTTTAATGGATGAAAAATGTTGAAAAATGAAAGAGTTATAAAGGAATCAAAATTTATTTTTAAATATGGAATTGGGATCACAGTTTGGCCCAATTCATGAAAACTCACCCATTCCTCCATAAAAGCTTGGAAAACCCCCAAAACAAAGAATGAATGGAAATTAAATGGAATTTAACTTTAAAATAAGTCATGTATGTGACAGGATAGTTATTCCATCATCAACAAATCACCATGTTGGTGGATTTCCATAAGGAAAGAAGTGAAACTCCTTGAACACGGTCAACCTTATTTTGATGTCATAAGCATTGAGGGATAAGGGAGAAATTCTAGAAAAGTCCTGAACAGATAGCCAAAAAGAATATCCAAGAACCTATACCCCACTTTGTATAGTATATTTCCTAAAGTGGGTGGTGATCCATCCCCATAAAACTTTGAATGGTCCCACTATTCTTAGAGGAGACTTACCCATATAAACATGAAGTAAGATCCTATGAATCTTTGCCAAAACTGAGGTGGCCAACCCAACCATCTTCCTTTCAGCCAACTTGGCTGCAATGAAAAAGGTCCTCGGCCTCACACCTCCTTTCGAATCCTGAACTGGTAAAAGGTAAACACTGAGCCACAAGGCCAAAAATCCTGCCAGATGGGTCTTCGCTTGAATTTTCTGGTTCACTTAATACCCCCACTTATCAAACTCTCCTACTTCTAGAGTTGGAAAAAATGTGCTCGGAGAACCTCTCTTTTCTGATCTAGGGAAACTAGTAGGATGATTTCAGGAAGGTACCTTATCTCTCTTCTTAATCAAAAACTTTTCCATCCACTCCTCTGGATGGATATCTTTTCTGGAGTGGGTTTTTGTGGTGGTGGTATTCTTAAGTTTGTAGAAAATTTTCATTAACTCTCAAGCCAAAGCCGGAGTCTTCTATAAATTATTCCAGGTCACCTTGGGGGGGATGAATTCATCACACATATCTCCAAAAATTAGAGCCCCTAAAATCTTGTAGATGTCCCACAAACTGATGCCTACTTCTCCATGAGTTAGATGGAAATAATTTGTTTTCGGGCTCCAAAGGCTAATTAACTCCGACATGAAATTGTCATTCCTGTAGACATACATCTTCCCAGCCCAGAAAACTTCATATATTACAGCTCCCTTCATATCATCGACAAACTCTGCACAGGTTTATCACACCCAATATGCCCACATCTAAGTTGGATTCACACCTCCTCCAGGACGGAAATCCCAACTCTTCTTCCATCCCTTAAATTGGTCCATCTGAGAATTTCAAAAAATAGAGGGATAGAAATGCGGAGCTCAAGCATGTGAGGCATCAGGTCTGGAGCACATGGGCTATGATGCATTATGTATGCCTTCTCCACTGTTCCAGCATTGAAAAATGATCCTGCAACTGATATATTTTCCGAAGAGAAGTTGGTGTAGGTCTGAAACCAGGAATGAGGGATATAATTATTTGCCTCTGGAACATTGACTCCTTGAAGATGACCATGGCCATACAAAGGCAAGTAGATGCTCTGTGGAAAATTGGCATGATATTTCTTCAAGTACTTAGCCAAATTTGGGAGAGTTCTGTTGCAAATAACATAATAGTCATGGCCAATGTTGTTCATCATGTCATCTATTCTCTTGATGGCCAACTCATCAGCTGATCTAATTCTTCTGGGGGCTATTGAATCTACACAAAGATCAAACAATAAAATTTTAAGTAAGTTTGTTTTGTGAAATTTTGATGAAGGAAATCAAAAAAATGGAAAAATAATTAAGGTGCGCAAGTCCCAACTTGGCGCACAAGTCAAACCAGTCGCGCAAGTTTTGCCGCCCTAGTCATGGCGCACAAGTCAAATACCTTCTACAAAAGCGTGATATAATCCATAAGGGTGATTCACCGAAGACAAAAGCACTTTTTGCGATGAGAGCTCAAGTTTCTGAAAGATGAATGAGTTTGCGTGGGAGTGAGCCTGTATATATAAGCGATCTGGACCACCTGTGCGCCCCATCATCTGCGTGCCGAACTTGCGCGCCACAGACCCTCGATTTCTCCAGCTTTAACTCATAGCCGGATCCTCTTTCCTTTTCGGATCCAACTCATATGGGGGACTTTTTTTGACACTCCTTTTCATCACAGAGTCCAATTATTGCCAAAGGGGAATACCTTAAGAACAAAGAGGGTCACCCTTTGAAGTACAATAAAAAAATTGACGAAGGCATGGACTAGGAGCCCATTTTAAGTGAGGCGCGCAAGTTACTAGCACACCGCACAAGTCACTTGCATGCCACCTATGGGTCACGCAGCTCACTTGCGCGCCCTATTTTATTTTATTTTCACCCAAGGTGAAAGGTGGCCTATAAGTATCCCCTGTGGCCCCCCATTTCAAGTACAAATTTTTCCAAAAGTCAAATTCAAGATCTGGTCACCCAAGTCTTCAACTCAACTCTTCTGAAAGATTATAAGGTAAATTTTTACCTAGAATGGAAGACTTGAAGGGGTAGAATAGGGCCTAAGTGTTTAGAATTCATCAAAACTTGCACGGCTAAGTGTCCAGACCTCCTTAGAAATGGAAAAAATTGCGCGCCGCCCTACCCTTTCGATGAAACTTGCACACCTCCCTTTTGGAAATATCTTAGGATAATACTAAAGTTTTTAGTTAAGTCTCACCCAAGTATTACCCTATAGATTCTTCGTCATACAGGTGAACCCATGCCGTGCAAGTATACTTGCATGACCAAGACTTGTGTGCCAAATGACTTATGCGACCTACACTTGCACGTCAACTTCATTTGTGTGCCTCTCTCCCGTTCACCTCTCCTCTTCAAGATATTATCCCTCAAACCCCTTTTAAAATCCATTTATGGCATGGTTCCTTTGTTGACCTCCTTATCTGAAAGAAATTATGTGAGAAACTCTCCTAAAACCTTGTGACTTATAAGGTTTATTTCACTATGGTTAGAGTTTTCCTCCATATAAAATCATCCTTTAAGATGAGAAGATATTTTAATTAGGGAATACTCCTCAGGAGTAAGTCCCAAGTTACCTTAGTTAGGGCCTCCTTCTCAGGAATAAGCCCCAATCATAACTCCTTTAATTAGTGCATCCTCCTCAGGAGTAATCCCCAAGTCCCCTTAACCTGGGCCTCCTTCTCAGGAGTAAGCCCCAGTCATAATTACCTTTAACATTGGGAATCCTCTCAAGCGTAAGCCCCAATCTTAATTTCATTTGATTTGGGCCTCCTTCTCAGGAATAAGCCCCAATCATAAGTCCCTTTTAATTTGGGCCACCTTCTCAAGAGTAGGCCCTAAGTTATAAGTCCCCTTTAATTTGGGCATCCTCTTTAGGAGTAAGCCCCGAGTTAAAACTCAAAATCTCCATAAAGTACAAATACCTTTATAGAACCTGCTCCTGGGATTCTTTCCTGAAGTAAGTCATGGTCTCCATCTACTTGTGTAGTCATACATATGTAAGCCACACATCATCTCTTGTGACTGCATCTTTCGTGGCACAATCGTCAGGTTTACTGATACCTCTTGTTTCTTATACCAAGAATGACTCACGTGATCTTAGAGTGTAAAAGTAATCACAACATCTCTTTTTGGGCTGTTAACCATGCATAAGCCCCATATTTCTTCACTCGAACTATGTGGACTTTGATCTCTGCCTTAAAGGTAGAGTATGTAGGAATACTTTCTAAGGTTCAAGCCCATCTTTCATTAATTATTTTCCGTCCCATATAACGTTAAACTATATCCTTCCTATCGAAATACATGGGTTCTGATTCCTTTTTAACAAGGATACGTAGGTAGCCCATCGTCAGGTATGATCCCAACTCTGAAATAATATCTGTCTTTCTGAATAACAATAAACTTCAAGTGCCCCACTGAGTGGCTTTAAAACCTGTATGGTCATCATAATGACCATATAAAATATTCTCTAAATCCCATACATATCAATCATAAATTTCAAAATCTAAAGGAAAACTCATTTTCATTCTTGGTGAATTAATAAGGATTCATGAACATAACTTGAATCTATAAGAGAGTCCCAGAGTAGGCAATAATTTCCCCCAAAAAGGTGTGATGAGCCTAAACTCCCATCCTCTCGACCAATGCAAATTCTTAAGCCTCATCAGTCCACAACTAATGAGCACCTACCTTTGGAAAGTAGGTCCAAATGGATATAGAATCATTGGGTGTTTCCTATTCTAAGAATAAACCCTTTAGAAACCGATTGGAAAGTTTGAACCTTAAACAAACAAGGTCATCCCCATTTCCAGACAAAACAGATGCTAAGCATGAAAAGTCCCATATAAAGTGCTTGTAGTAACCAGCTATCCCTAGAAAAATTCGTACCTAAAATAAGTTCTTCGACTACTCCCAGGAAACTACTACTCTCACTTTCTTTGGGTATACTGAAACTCTTGTCTCTAAGATAACATGACACAAGAAGTGAATCTGGTATATCCAAAAGTTGTACTTTGAGAGCTTAACATATAACTGATTCTCTCTCAGTGTACTCAAAATGATCACAAGGTGGGTTTTATAGTTGTGTCGATTGTGTGAGTATACTAAGATGTCATCCACAAAGACTACCATGAAGGAATGAAAAAACGGATGGAACACTCATTTCATTAGTTCTATTAAAACTGTTGACATGTTCGTGAGACTGAACGACATAACCACATACTCGTATAGACCATACCTGCTCTGGAAGGCTGTAAGAGGTATATCTAATGATCTAATGCACAAATGATGATAAAATGATCTCAAGTCAATATTTGAGAACACCCAGGCTCCTTGAAGCTGATCAAATAGATCATCAATCCTTGGCAAGGGATATCAGTTCTTAACCATCAATTGGTTCAGCTTTCGATAATCCACACAAAGTATGAGAGAACTGTCTACCTTCTTCACAAATAGGATAGGAAAACCCCAAGAAGAAGTACTGGGTCAGATGAAAACCTTTAGCTATAAATCCTCTAACTACTTCTTGAGCTCATGTAACTCTGGTGTAGCCATCATATAAGGAGGAATAGACACTGGTGATGCTCTTGGAACAAGATCAATAGAGAAATTTAAATCTCTATTTGGAGGTAAACCTAAAAAGTCATTTGAAAATACATCTATGAAATGATCCACTACTGGAGGAAAGTCCATATGTGAAGTCCCTTGGTCATCTAGATAAAAACTAATAATCTGGGATGTAATTCCTCCCAACCCATGATGCTTGGATCTAGATCTACTCGCATGGACATCCCATTCACCCTTGTGTAGAAAAAATATTCCCTCTGGTGATGTGAAACTCACTCTGCGATGATAGCAGTCAACAAAGGCTTGGAAAGAGACTAACCAATCCATTTTGAGAATAACATCAAATTCTATCATCTTTAAGACATAGAGGTCCCACAAGAAGTGACACCCACCAACCTCAAGAGGGCACTCCTTGAACTGAAATACACTAGACATCCTAATCCCCAACAGAGTGTCTAACTTCATAACATCCTCATAAGTAAAGATAAAGATACCAAATCTCTCTACAACAACAAAAAATAAAAAACTATGGGAATCCCTTGTATCAAAAAGTGAAAAATCTAAAACTGATGTAACTAGAAACGTACCTCTAACTGTAGAGGGTTCATGATCTTACTCTTACTGGGTATACTTCACTACAAAAGTCTAACCTTTATCATCACCCTGTGACCCTGCTTGACTACCCTGAATTGATCCACCCTACCGTCACTGGAATCCTACCATCTGGCTACCACATCCATGACCTCCTCCTCAGCTTGAATGTCCATATGAACTCCAGTTCCCTAACTGATGAGAAATTGGTGGTCCTGCTCCTAAACGTGGAGTCATAGAAGAACCGATATCACTAGATTCTGGTGAGAAAAACCATAAAAAACGTTGAAGATGGACCATCTTGTCGCAAGATCAGCACTCAAATGGGTATCTCGGGCACTGAGGTCTCATATGCTCACTCTTCCCACACTAGTATCATACCACATGGATACCTGAATAAGTATCCCATCTACTCAGATCTCCAAGTGTAGACTCCCTATGACGCTTCTTACTATCAGTTAGAGGAGTACCAACTTTGGATACCGAACCGTCCTGGATCACAGCTCCAAACTCCCTCAGATTATGCTTGGTGATCAGTGCCTGGTTGAATATAGAAGATATAGAAGTCAACCTGAAGATGTTCACCTGGGATCAAATGTCATGTCTAAGACCATCCTCAAAAAACCTATCCAGAAATAACTCATCACCCCCCAGAATGGGTGTGAAGCGCTGTATATCTGTGAAGTAAGAAGAATACTCCATGACTAAAAGAGTACCCTATTCTAGAACCATGAACTCTCAGGCTCAGTCAACCCTCAAGGTCTCCGGGTAGTAATATTCATAGAAGGTCCGATGGATCTCATCCAAAGCCATAACTTGGTGGAGTCCTTCCTGTGATATCACATCCCAACATCTCTTGGTATAATCTCAAAGCATGTAGGTTGTGAGATTCACCCTTCTCCCAAGATGTGTCTCAAGATGATCAAAGATAGAAATCATGGCTTCTAACCATGACTCTACAGCCTGAGGTCCTCTATCCTTTGAGAAAGTGGGAGGATTCTGCTACTGAAAAACCTGTGTCAACTCTTCCATAGACAGGGCAGGATGCGGTGATCCCTAGTGGGTATGCATAAACCTCATGAAGCCTTCTCGGAACTGTGAATTAGCACCTGTGTCTCGTATAACAGCTGGTGCCATGACATGCATGATAGGATGATCTACTAGTAGTCCCTGATCTATCCATTCCGGTGCCTGATCATTTCCCTGCACCTGACGTACAATCAGAGGATGTCTTGGTGGCATGACTCTGCAAGGTCAAGAACACACCTCAGTTTAAGATTACCAAGGACTAAAACTTATAAGTGAAAGAAAGGAATAGGATAATAAAACATTCAAGTTTTTCAAAATAGGGTTACACGGCGTGTATACCCTCCACACAGCATGTTCTCTTAGGTTTCAACATGGGCGTGTACCTTTTCCAAACCTGGTCCTGTAACACCCCATACACACGACGTGTTCCTCTCAAGACACGGTTTTTACTTGAATTTTTCCTCATAACTGAGTTCTTCTACACGGATAAACCACATGATTCTCCCCTAGGTAACACTACACGGCGTGTTCACCCTAGACACAACGTGTACAACCTAAGTTTCATCCACCCTTGTCGTTAGTCACATGACCAGATACATGGCCATTTCGGCACGATGTGTACTCCCAGTACACGGCGTGTTCTACCCAAGTTCCCCAATCCCATGTAGCTGCTCACACAGTCAATCACATAGTTAAAGACTACAAGGTGTGTACATATAGTACATGGCGTGTACTTAAGAAAAGTTGTTTCTTCCAGAACATAAGAACACATGGTATGTGTTTATAACACCATATGCCTTTTTGTTTGGGTTTCTAGATAGTAGGCCTTTAAAAATCCTTTAGAACCCTTAAAAACTTAAATTTTTTTCAAAGGAATGAAATATTCTGACCTGTGAGAGCCCATATTCCCCTGGATCAAAGTTTGGAATCCTTATTCACATTATAACTAGACAAAATTCAATTAAAGTTCAAACATGATCCACAAAATTCTGATCCAATAGGGCCCATAACACCTTAGGAACCAAATTTTGGCATCCACCCAAATTAAACTCTACACATCTTGATACCCTATCAAAATAGCAGGTATTCTATCAAGGAATATATTCCAACAACATGCATATATAGCACAAAATCTATCACAACAACATGAAATTAGTAACGCACCCTAAATGGCATGAAAATAATGCATGACATGTGATCTCTAGAATATTCCTATATGATGCATGAGATGATATAACCTCATATAATCAGGTTTCAATAGAAATAGAACCTCAATAATATCAATGATAATATCACAATACAAGTGAATCACCCAACGGTGAAATCAAATCAACTATAACAATTGAAAAACTAGAAAATTACAATATTTGAGGTAACTTGGGTTTTACCTATACACGAGTTAGCTACTCCTAGGGAAAAATTATTACCAACAACCTATTCCTTCCTATCCCTATCTACCAGCCCCAAATAGTAAGACAAATTAGAAAAGAAACTCCTCTGATACCACTTTGTAATGTCCCATATCCGGGTACCGCCCAAAGGTTCCCCATACTCTGTTGGTCACATGGCCTCAAGCACATTTCCCTGAATGCCAGAGGCTGCCGACTAGCATTGAGGGCCTTAGGTGTGATAGAGGGGAAAATATTCCCACATTGGTAGAGTAACACAGTGGAAACAAATAGTAAACAACAACAGAAGCAGTAATACCATACAACATAAGTAAGCAACAGAAGACTGATAGTATAAAAAACTGCAACATATATAAATAAATGATGCATGTCACATGTAACTAGGAAAGAATCCTAACAAGTCACGATGATGGAAATACAATTATGAAACCAAAGTACAGAAAATAGTAAACTCCAACAGCATTGGAAGCCTCAGCTTGGTCCCATGCTCTCTAGCTCCAATAGCAATCAAGTACCTAATGAAGAAGGGCACTTTCCCTTATCTATACCTGCAACCATATAATCTGTTTGGACCCAAAATCATGACCCAAATAGGGTGTGAGATGAATCCCAGTAGGCAACCACCAAAATATATGTGCCTAGCTGTCAGTGAATATATATATAGCAGACAATATGTAAGATGAAGGAATAAACAAGGAAGTACTCAAAAGTAAACAATCCTACAGTTTCCGATTACATTCATTTACATTTATTAATTATTCAAAAAGTTTAATAATGAAATCCCGGGATCTAGACTAAGCTCTGTATCCCCTATGTAATAGAAAAAAATAGATATCTCTGAAGACCATATAATAATCAAGTAATACCGAGTCTAAGCTTGTTCTTTGGCTTTAAAAACTCATCACAATCAACATTAAAAATATCACATTGACCCTCTGGGTGGCTCACACAGTTTAACCCCTATAATCAAGTTTTCCAAAAAAAAACAAAGAATCTATGAGGAAACACTCACCATTAATTCCACCTGTGGTCTTTTAATGAATAACTACAGACTCTCTGAGAAAGAACTCAACATTCATTCCCCCTATGGTCTTGTAATGGTAAACTATAGACACTCTAAGGGAGAACTCACCGTCAATACCTCCTATGGTCTCGTAACATAAATATAAAAGACACTCTGGGGAATCTCTCAACATCAATTCCCCCTATGGTATAACTACACTAGGTTCTCACAGCCCTGTGTAATACAATCATGAACAAATAATATCCAGGAACCCAAATAATCTCAACTACTACAAGGCTAAGCAGCTACAATTCATAACAAATTCATTTAACAAGAAACAATTAATCAATAATTCCAACCTAACAAGCAAGGAAAGTAAATAAGGTCTTCCTCATAGGAAACCTGGACCAAATGGTTATAAACATTCAAATAAGAAAACACACCCATAGGGTGTCCCCTAAACATGCAATTTAGAATAATATATATCATAAAAAACCCTTAATCTATCAATCAATCTAAGGAAGATGATAACATGGTTAAATTCCTTAACACGAAAGGTAATCAACAATTAGTCATATATAACTTAAAGAAAAACTCTAAAAGTCAACAAAACACATACCTCGATGTTGTATGATCGATATAGTTGAACCTCAACCTTTGAATAAGCCTATAATGTCATATATCTACAAAAATGACAAAAACATTAAACCATAGATAACTTGAGAGAGAGGAGAAATAAAGAAGAGAGGCTCTAGGGAAAGAGAAAACTCACTGGTGGGAATCCAATGCACTCAGCGATGCCTCAATCAGAGCTAAATTGAGTAATGGGAGGCGTTTGAAGATAATCGGCCATACGTCGCTCTCCTGTACGAGACGCGGGAAGAAGAAAGGAGTTTTGGAGATGAGACGCGACCCCGGTCTGATTAATCAAATAAATAGAAATGTACATGGCATGATCATTTAATGTACACACCATGTACATTCCTCAACTTTCCCCCACTTTAGGCTATCCACATGGCCATGTACTCAGCCGTTACATGTCCAGTAAATGGCTACACACGGTAACCTGGTACACAACGTGTAGTCAAGAGTACACTGCATGTACTTAGAAAATTTTCAAAATATTCCTTTTTTCATAAAAAACATATGAAATCAAGATCCATACCTAAAATCAAGATTCGGGTTTTTACAACCACAGAAAATTCAGATGCCTATGAACTGATGGGATGAGATTATCCTTTTTTGGAGAGAGAGATATCATTGTAGGGTAAGTGGGTTCTATGAGAAGGAGGTTGAATCTCATCACCCATATATTGGAGAGTATATTCCTTGGTGCAACAACCTATTCAAGCATTTGGGTTCCTTTAGTTGTGTAGGATTATATGGAAGTATTCCTTGAGGACATTCTGAGACTACCTCCGAGGTAGGAAATGGAGTTTTTCATTAACTTGCATCCTAGGATAACCTCGATATCTTCTAAGGAATATCGAATGTACCCTACTGAGCTCTAGGAGCTACAATTGTAGTCAGAGGACCTTTTTGAGAAAGGTTTTATCAGACCTAGTGTATCCCCTTGGGCAGCTCTAGTGTTGTTCATGAAAAAGGAGGACAAGATCTTATGGATTTATATGGATTATTATTGCCCGAACCAATCCACGATAAATAAAAAATACCCTTTATTAAGTATTGATGACCTCTTTAACTAGTTGCGAGGCGTGAGATGGATCTCTAAGATTGATCTCAGATCTGACTACCACCAGTTGAGGGTTCATGAGGCTGATATTCCAAAGTTGGAATTCCGATGTCGCTACAGACACTATGAGTTCCTAGTGATTCCCTTCAGTGTGATGAATTCCCCCACCATGTCTACGACTTTGATGAACCACGTCTTCCATCCATACTTAGACCGGTTTATTATTGTCTTCATTGATGACATACTCATCTACTTTGTATCAGAGGAGGAGCATTCAAATCATTTGAGGATGGTTCTTAATTTTCTTTGAGAGCAACCATTTGAAAGAAAGATCTCGAAGTTCTAGTTTTGGATCCACAAGGTTCACTTTCTAGGGAATGTAATTTTTGAATAAGGTTTATCCATGGATCCAGTGAATATCGAAGCAATGATTTCTTGGGATCCACCCAAGAATGTGTTAGAGGTGTAGAGCTTCCTTACCTTGGTGGGGCACTACAAGAGATTTTTGGCAGACTTCTCTAGAATCACAGCCCCTTTATCCACCCTTAAATGGAAAGATTATCTGTTTACCTAGTCCGAGAATTTCCAGAGAGCCTTTGAAGAGTTGAGGAAACGAATGATGAGTGCACTGATATTGAGAAAACCAACGGAAGGTGTTGAGTTCATAGTGTATTGTACTGCCTCAAGAGCTAGGATCGGTTGTGTGTTGATGCAATGATATGAAATTATCATATATGGGTCAAGGAAGTTGAGACCCCATGAGTAGAACTAAACAACTCATGACCTAGAGATGGCATCAATATTCTTCTCTCTAATGTTGTTGATGCATTATCATATGGGAGAGTTCTTTGTGTCTTACTCATACCACCAGAGTCCCAAGTATATCTTCACTCAGAGATACCTAAAACTAAGACAATTAAGATGGTTGGACTTACCTCAAGACTATGACTTCAATATTTTCTATACTCTAAGGAAGGGAAAAATTTTAGTGGACACCTTTAGTAGGAAGTCCCAGACTCACTTAGTGTAAGAAGCTTTAGAGCAATTAGTTTCCCTATGGATGACCCTAGTGGAGCAGAAGGGTGAAAGATTTATTTAGTAAATGGTGTTGAGTACTTTCCTTATTGAGTATGTGAGAGAGTCCTAGCTGATATACCTTGACTTTGAGGTCTTACATTATCAAATATACACATGCGACACACCAGATGGATATTCTTAAGGAGGTAATCACAACATCTTGTTCTAGGGGTGAAAAATGGTTCCAATCACATTGTGGGAGGAAGTGATGTGGGAGTTCTAAACTTCTTTCATAGATGTACATCCTAGTGTGGGAATATGTAAATATATCTTCAGTGACAGTTTTTATGGTCTGATATGGGATGGAGCGTAGCTGAGTTTGTCTCTCGGTGCCTCACTTGTCAGCAAGTGAAGGCTGAGGAAAAAGTTTCGGAAGGTTTTTTTGCAGCTTCTTGAGATCTCAGAGTGTAAATAAGACAACATATACCTGGAATTTTTCATAGGAATTCCATGCATAATGAAGAGCCACAATTCCATTTGGGTGATAGTTTATCGACTCATGAAGTTGGCACACTTCCTTGCTATCAGGGAGAAGAGTTTAGTGGAGAGTTTGAGGCAGCTGTACATATGAGATATTGTTCACCTTAACAGGGTACCCTCAA
Organism: Viscum album; assembly: GCA_963277665.1. NCBI lineage: Eukaryota > Viridiplantae > Streptophyta > Magnoliopsida > Santalales > Viscaceae > Viscum > Viscum album. The sequence goes on along the minus strand of OY728155.1, from coordinate 598,501,664 downwards.
TGATTGTATCCAATCATTATGTGTGATTTATGTCATAGTTGTCGAGAGGACTGTAGGAGGCATTCTGGACCCAGATGCGGATGAGTACAACCTTTCACCCCCAGACCAATGGGTAGACCGAGTGCACTATCCATGTGCTAGAGGATATGATAAGGGCTTGCATGTTAGATTTTGACTGGAGATGGGAGGATCACTTACCTTTGGTAGAGTTTGTGTACAATAACAGATACCACTCTACCATCAACATAGAACCTTTTGAGGCCCTATACGGGAGACCTTGAAGGTCACCCTTATGCTGGACAAAGATTGGGGATACATCTCTGGTGGGCCCAGATTTGGTGCAGGTGATAATAGAGAAAGTCCAAGTCATACTTGAGTGGATGAGGATAGCCCAAAGTAGAAAATAAATCATACACATATTTCCATTATAGGCCCATGGAGGTCGAGTAGGGAGACCATGTTTTCTTGAGAATCTCCCTTTGAAGTGGATTGTAGAGGTTCAGTCGGGGAGGCAAGCTATCTCTGAGATTCATTGAGTCGTTCAAGATCATATAGAGGGATGGAAAGATTTCTTACCATATTGACCTACCCCCATAGTTGAAGTGGGTTCAAAAAATCTTTCACATGTCATATATGAGGTGATATGTGCATGACCCCACACACATCATCGACTGTACTGAACTGGACATTGGGGATGGATCCACCTTTGTAGAGAACCCGGTGGCGATAGAGGATCAAAAGGAGCAAAACTTGCATGGATGGACCATCCCTTTGGTTCGCATGCTATGGAAGCATAGATGAAAGTTTCCAATCAAGATAATTGTATCACTGAGATGGGGAGTGGGTGAATCAATGATACGTTTTCTTTTATGTTTCTCTATAATTGAAACAACCGTCACCTCCTGTTAAATATTTTTTCCCTGCTGAAAAATATTCAAACACACATCCATAGGAACAAAATATACACAAGGTTCACTATTCAATAATAATAGCTATGTACATAGTATGGTTTGTAAATAATTCAATACCACACAATCCACTAGAAAATAATCCCTTTTGCATGTAATACAATGAGTAGGATATTCCCTTTCATTTGTGTAGCACTATATAAACAATTCAATAGTGCGTGTGCTCATTCTAGCATAAATGATGTAATAAAAAGTTTGTGTAAAAACACATGTTACCTATTATTCTTTTGAACCTCCACAAATGTATTGTTTTGAAAACAATTCTTCAATTTCTTACCAAGAAACTGGTAAGAACATCAGGCACTTTGATATGAATTGCAGTCTGATTTCCCGGTCTGATTCTCCCAAACCAATCTTCAAATATGATCTCCCAATATGATAGATATAACACTATATTAACACGATTAAGACGATTCATAACTCCTTCTTCCTTAGTCTAAAAATCCAAATACAAAAATCCTGATCCGATTATCCAGCCCGATATGATGATCAACCAAAGACAATGACAAGAAGAATATGGTAATAAACTGAATACGATGATCTACTAAATACAATGATTAGCTGAAAATTTTAAAATCTTATCTCTTCTCCTTTAACTTCTCCCTGTCAAAACTTCTTCAACAAGGGCTCAATATGGAAACCTCTTTTTCTCTCCCTATAAATTTAGAGCTTCTATCTCTTTCTATGAAAAGTAGTTGGATCCAAGGTTGTTCTTTACTATAAATGGAGTATGGTTTGTGTTTTTTTTTCAATCATCTCATATAATATTAGGGAGTTTTCAAGGAAATGGTTCCTATAGTTCAAGATAACAATAGTATTGGGGTCCAAAATTTGGAGGATGGATTTCATCGTGAAAAATATATTTCCTTGAAGGCCTTATGAAAATATGGAAAAGGCCTGAGTTTTAAGAAGATGGGATTCCTAAATTTTGTTTCATAAAGGATTAAAGAAAATTTATGGTGATCTATATGATAATAAAGAGCATTATGAACCATGAAGAATTAGAGCATCACAAATGGTGAAAATGATCTCCATAATTATGAGAATTAGAGCATCACAATGTGAAATGGTTTGAAGAAAAGCTTCATGACAACATAAAATCAGAATGGAGCATCGATAATGGAGAAGCTACATGAAGGTGGTTTTGACAGATCTGGAAAATATTCTAAGAGGTAGTGGAGCATTGTGAATAGCCAATCCTATAAATATAAGGCTACCCCGCTTCATTTCACATGATTTTTCCAAGGAAAATCTAGAATCGCTCTGATTTTCTGAAGCCAATAGATCTTTACAAAATCTACATTCCATGCGATCTTGAGCATCATGAAAAGACTTGTTGAGTATTAACTGATGCCAATGCTTTTGATTAATGAGTGCTTTGTAATGATGTGTTATTCTGTGTGGAATCAGTGAGCTTCATAAAGGTTGTTTTTTCCATAAGGGCATCTATCTTCACGAAGGGTTGAGATTGATGAAGGAACTTCGTGAAAGGAAATTTTGAACATCTGGTTTTTAGTGAACAGTGATTTCAGAGTGCCTCAAATTAGATCTACAGTGTAAGCAGTGTCTTGTTCTAGATAAGGACATAGAATTTAATGTTAACCCATTGAAGTGACCTTAAATTTGATAAAATTAGTTAGAATTCTCTCAAAGTAGTGAGATAGGGGGAGTCAATAGAAGTGTTTCGAGGGACGCGGTGTGCTATCCCTAAAACCTTGTAAAGGAAGTGTTCCTAGAACAAAGTTACTATGTGAAAACATCTTTATTCCATAACAAGTGAATATTAGTGGATTTAGGTGTGACTGAAACATTTTCAGTGTATGCTCCTTGGACTATCCCTTAGTGGCGAACTAAGTAAAACAATTGTTTTTTCTATTTTCATGTGAATGTTTTATTATTTCACTATTACAACAGATAGGTTTAACAAGTTCCTACCAATGTGGGAACAAGATCCATGAATTTAAAAGAAAAAGTTGACACCTTGATTCACCCCTCTCCTCTTAGGGTACTCTGGGGTCCTATAAGTGGTATCATATGAAAGGTTAACCTATTTTGGATTCTCTATAGTAAGGTTGTTCTCATTTTAAGATTTGAGTTTATTTCCCGAGTCAACAATGAAGTGAAATTTTGATGAAAATTCAAAGTATAAGTCTATATCCATTAATACCATGATAAATAGGAAAAAGAAATAGAAGTGACAGTTAAATAAGTCCCTCTTATCTAAAGAAGAGGTAGTATATGGTTCTCTGTTCCCTTCTGATAATGAAGATATTTTAGGCCTAGAAAGTAAAGAATAAGTGTCTTAGGTTTCCACTAATGATATGGACAACCTTTCTTCCTCATGTAAATCAAAATATTCAAGTGATCATAAGGTATGTGTTATCACCTTTGAAAGTTTTCCTCAGATTAAGGATTCCGGCACAAGTGATGATGATGATCAATCTACAACCTCACACAAATTATCAATTGATAGAGTACAAAATTTTCTATATGACATTATTAAATAAAGATCCTCCCTTATTTGTGGAGTATTTCAATGTATGTAGGTAGAAATCACCCAGCTGAGGAAAGAAGCAGATTCTATGGAGTAAGGCTTACAAAGAAAATTCTAGAATGTTTTAAGCTCTCCAAACAGGTTGGAACCTTTGAAGAATCAGTAAGGGAACTTGAAATGCGATCCTCAAAATACATCAAATAATTTGAAGAGAAAGAGGGATTCAAAAATACTCTTGAAGAAAAGATCCATGCTCTTGAATAGAAATTGAAAAATAGCACTAATTTCAAGGGTCTATAATTGGATGGAATATCCATAAAGATCAAGGAAAACAACTCTTTGATTCAGAATAAAGTAAAGCTACATGAATAAGAAGTCATTACAATGAACAAGTCTAGTGAAGAAAAGATAAATATGATTGAAAATCATAAAACCATCATCAATACGAAATCTATTTATTTGGAATCCTAGTTGGTTAATCTTGAGAAGACATATATTGATACTTCACAAAATAAGGAAATAGTTTCTATAACTACACAATGATTACTGAAGGATTATAAATCTAAAAGACCTATAACATGTGATAAGAAGACCATGAAATATTTTGATGATCTATCTCAAGTAGCTGAGAAAAAATAGGTACCATCAATACAAACTTGTGTTAATGCCTCTAAACCTATTAGTATGAAGAGTGAAGGTTGTAAGAAAAATACTGGACAAGTATAGATGAAGAAATAAGATAAGAAACCTACCACCATGACTAGGGTGGATAGAAAGAAGAGTAAAAAATTGGGTTACCCACAAAGAGCACAAAAATTCATTAAGAATATCCATTAACCTTATATAAAAAATATAAGGATATTAATGTTCGTTGTTCAATTTTGGTGTTGTAATAGATTTGGACAACGTGCATTAAATTATCGGTACAATCCTCAAAATGTAAAAAAAAGGAATCCTATATCAAGGGAGAGAAAGAAATATATTAAGAAACAACATCCACAGGTCCAAAAGAATCTATTTTATACAAAATGATTTGGAATTCTTGATTACATCTGTGATGTATGAAATGATAGTGGTCACAAGGTTAGTACATGCTCATCTCAACATGTGCCCAAATCTGATAAGAAAAGAAGATAAAAATATTGGTCTTGAAATGAAGATGAAACCTTGGGAATAAATCAGAAGAATTTTGTGAACATAAATCCTACCAAGAGGGTATAAAATTAGTATTGTGATAAGAAATTGGATTCTAAATCCATGAAGTTGAAAGGTAGTGAATCCCAGAGAACCACTAAGATGGATGACACTTATAAGAAGCCATGTGGAAGATCCGATCTTGATTCAATAGTTACTAATGACTTGTTAGTTACCTGGCCAGAATATTTTGAAAGAATGAGGAAATGTAAATATTCACAACCTAAGTCCAGTGAAAATGGAGAAGAAAAGGCCACACATAATGAAGAAAAAGGTCATGGGTGTTTTCTAACAAAATTTAAATCTCATGTTAAATTAGTTCATTGTGAGAGATGCAATAAATTTGGTGACATCGAAAAAGGTGGTTTAACCTTACTACCCAAATGGGAATAAGTCCTTAAAATGAGTAAGAATGTATCATCCATGAAGGTTTTTAATAAGAAAAATTATCCACACAAAGTATAAGAATATGTGAAGATATCCATTATGGTTCAACATAAATTAGAACATATGTTTACTTGTGAAAGAATGAATATTGGAGTAAATGTAGCAACTTGGTTGAAAAAAACATCTCAACCTTACTATGTATATTTATGAATTAAGGAGGAGTCACATTATTCTATTAATATTTGGTTATTATATTTTTGATTATAATGCATGGAATTGAAAGGTGAAGCATGTTATTAGAGGGATAACCTGAGAAGTAGTGAGGGATTTAATTTTTCCTTTAACATCCATGATAAAGAAGTCGCCATCTTTCAATGATTCTTCAATTTGGTATTAAAATACAAACATGATGGAGGATCATTTTTAGATGAAGCTAAAATTTTTCTATTCTAGATAACTTGGATAAATAAGGTACTATCTTGGATTGATCTTATTTCAGGTATCCCGAAGAAAAAGTGTTCAAGAAGATTATCCTTGGTGAAGTTGTGAATTTTATCCAATGTGGATAATCATAAGATGAAGAACCATTCTGGTGTTTTCTCCACACTGAAACTTCTTGAAATACGTTCTTAATGAGACCCACCATTATGAAGATTCTAAGAAATATTTACTTTGAGTGGATACAAATGAAGAATGATGAAGAACCTTCTAGAATCATTATTTCAATTTTTATCTTACCCAATTATTCTATAAATTTCTTAAATATCATGTTATTGGGAAAGAAGTTTTAGGTACCATGATTAGTAGTCTAGGGACAAATTTAGATTCTAAAATAGAAAAAGGATTGTAAAATATTCTAGGCTGACACAAAGAATATGATCTAGAATAAGATTCAGAATAAGAAACGATGTTTGAAGAAACATAATATGAACCTCAGAGGAGAAATAGAAGATCAGAAATTGATTAATCCAATATCATTAGGGATTAGATAGAACCCACACAGACAAGGATAATTAGGAATAATGCACAGTATACCTTCCTATCAACTGTGGAACCAACATTATTTGAAGAAGCTGTAAAAGTTGAATCATGGGTTAAATCCATGAATGAAGAACTCAATCAGATTAACAAGAACTAGACATGTGATCTTGTTAATAGACCTGAAACCACACTGTTATTGGAACTAAATAAATATTCAAAAACAAAATTTATGATAACAAAAATGTGATCAGAACAAAGGCATGCCTAGTGTGTAAAGGCTATGCACATATTGAAGTAATTGACGTCGAAGAAACATGTTCTCCAGTGGAGAGATTGGAGTTGATCATGTTTTTTATTTATATGGAAAACCAAAGAGGATAGAAAATTTATTAGATGGATGTCAAAATATTATTCTTAAATGGTGTTCTTGAAAAAGAAGTCTATATTGAATGACTAGTGGGTTTTCTAATTGATAATGATGAAATGAAGGTTTGTAGATTGAAAAAAGATATCTATGGTCTAAATCAGACACCAAGATAATGGTATTCTCATCTAGATTCATATCTGAAGAAGCTTTAATTTGAAAGAGGAGGTTTCAACCATAATATAAATGTGAATAATTCAAAGGAAGATCAATTTATGGTGTTGATATACATGGATGATATTATATTTGGTGGAAGTAGGAATGGATTAGTGGATGAATTTTCCAATCACATGAAATTAGAATTTGAAATGTCTATGATTGGTGAACTCACATACTTCTTGGGACTGCAATTGATTCTAGGGGAGGTCCACACTTTTATTTCCTAGGAAAATTATTCCAGAGAGTTTTTGAAGAAATTCAATATGAATGAATCTAAACCAATGATTAATCTGATTATAGTTGGGAAAAACTAGGAAATCATGAGGATGATACATATATAGATCCCACAATGTACTAGAGGATCATTGGAAGCTTATTGTACCTGACAACGACTTGACCAGATATTGTCTTTTCAACATGTTTAACATTCCATTTTCAAAATAATCCGAATGAAGAACATATGCCAACAGTGAAAAGAATCATGAGGTACATTCAAGGTACTCACAATTATATCTTGTACTTTGTTGTAGGAAGAGATAATGAAATATCAACATTTTATGATGCTGAATGGGATGGAGATATTGTTGATAGAAAGTCCAAAAGTGGTGGATCATTATTTATTGGCAAGAAATGTGTGGTCTAGTTGAGTAAGAAATAGGAAATTACTTCTCTTAGTACTACTAAAGTAGGGTATATACCTACTACAAAGGCTTGCACTCAGTTACTACGGATGAAGCAAAAAATGACTGATATTGGCGATGAGGTGAAACAACCAATGGTGATCCACTATGATAAAAAGAGTGAAATCAATCTTATAAAGAATCCTATTCAACATTATCATACAAAAAATATTGAAATAAGGTATCACTTCATTAAAGAAAATTTTGAAAAAGGAATGTTTAAAATGGATAATGTTGGAATTGATTAGAAAGTGTCCGACATTCTAACCAAGCCATTGATAGCACAAGCATTTGAGAAACATCAGTTGAACCTTAGTTTTCAGCCACCTCCCAGTGCATGAGGAGGTCATGAATGTTCCCCTCTTCCTAGTTGTCTGAAAATTTTTAATCTGTTTGTGGAAGTGATGCAGGTTTATGGGAGAGATATGATCTAGGGGGAGTGTGTTTTTTAACTCTACAAGTAAAAATTAGGTTCTTTGGGTTTATTTAAAAAGGGGTAGAATGGAGAAATGAACAAATTCAATGTTACTCTTGCAGATAATGAGTTGCAAAGGAGGATAATGAGAAGAAGAGAACAATTCAGTGTTATGAGGAAATAGTCAGAGATTATCTTGGACAACTTTAATAATTCCAAAACACGAGAACCCAATTCACGATTCCCTTCTTGTTTTATACACCAAGAATTGCTCACATAGACTTACAGTTTTGGATGATTTGTTTCTTATGTATCAGGTTTTGACAGTGACTAGTGCTTTATTGAATTTATCTGCAGATTTCCAACAAACCCAAATGGGGAGATTGTTGGAACCAAGGATATTATTTATTGTAAATAGGGCATGGTTTGTGTTTGTTTCCAATCATCTCATGTAAGGTTAGGGATTTCGCAAGGAAATGGATCTTATAGTTATAGGTAATAATAGTATTGAAGGTAGTGTCGTTTCTTAGTGTTTTCCAAATTTTTGGGGTCCAAAATTTGGAGTATGTATTGCATTAAAAAAATGGATTTCCTTGAAGGCCTTATGAAAATATAGAAAATGCATGAGTTTAGTGAAGATGGGCTTTTCGAATTGTGTTTCATGAAGGATAAAAGAAAGTTGATGGTGATCTAGGTGACAATGATGAGCAGCACGAATGAAAAAGAATTGGAGCATTGCAAACAGTGATGGTGATCTCCACAATTACAAGAATTGGAGCATCATGGAAGGTGATGGTTTGATGGAAAGCTTTGAAACAATATAAAATCATAATGGATCATCATGAATGGAGGAGATATGCGAAGGTGGATTTGAAAGATCCAGAAAATATTCTAAGAGGTGGTGGAGCATCGAGAACGAATGAGCCTATAAATATAAGGATACCCCTCTTTATTTCACAAAAAATTTTCCAAGAAAAATATGGAATCACACTAATTTTGTGAAGCCAATGGATCTCTGTGAAACTGACATTTCATGCGATCTTGAGCATCACAAAAATACTTATTGAGTCTGAATTGATTCCAATGCTTTTGATTAATGAGTGCTTCAGGATGATGGGGTATTCCACATTGTATCAGTGAGATTCATGAAGGTATTTTGTTCTATAGAGGTAGTTATGTTCGAGAAAGGTTGAGTTTGCGAAGGAGCTTCGCAAAAGGTAGTTATGAAGATATGTTTTTTTAGTGAATAGTGATTTCAGAGTGTACCAAATCAGGTCTACGGTTCAAACAGAGTATCATTATAGATAGGTAAAAAGACTTTAATGCCAATCCATTTAAGCGACATTAAAGTTGATAAAATGAGTTAGACTTCCCTCAAAGCAATGAGCTAGGGGGAGTCAATGGAAGTGTTCCAAGGGAAGCAATGTGCTATCCCTAAAACCTTGTAAAGACAGTGTTCCTAACATAGAGTGACTGTGTAAAAAATTATATATTCAAAAACAAGTTAAGATTATTGGAATTCAGTACGAATGTCACATTGTCGACATATGATCCTTGGACTATCCCTTAGTGGTGAACCAAGTAAAACTGTTGTGTTCTCACTTTGCATGTGAATGTTTTATTATTGCACTATTCCAACAGACAGGTTTAACAAGTTTCTACCAACGTGGGAATAATATCCATGGATTTAAAAGAAACAATTGACACCCTGATTCACCCCACCCCTCTCAGGGTGCTATGGGGTCATACATAGTACTCCGTTATTAGTCCTCTGAAAAGTATGACGTACTTATACCCTTTTATAAGTGACCCATGAGAGGTTTTGGAAGGAATACCCAAAACTTTACTACTCACCCAAATTATCCAAAATATCTATTTCCCTTGAATTTAGGGTGCATTTATGAATTCTTCAATGCTTCTTGATTCTTCTCAAATATTCTTCACAACTTCATATTTCCTTTAGACTATATTTTCATTCACTAATCCAATTTCAATTTTCCATACCGATTAGCTCAATTAGATTTCTTCATTATGATACTCCAAACTAGTTAATAGTAAATTTATGAAGAAATAGAAAGATTTATTCTTCTTCAAAAACTCCATTATGATTATGTCATTACGATCAGCAGGATGACTCAAATACGATGGATCTTGAACCAATTGAAGAAACAAAATATATTCTTCAAATTTTGAACTCTCCCTTGATAATATATCCATCCATCTTATTAAACTCTTCTTTTGACCTAGTTGAATAAAAACATTTGAAAACAAATCAGAGTTAATATTTGTTTTTTATAACTCATCATCTTCAATCACCAAGGTTTTATATCTTTTGGATTTTGTTATGACTGAAAACCAACCTTTGGTTTCTCACATTTTTCACAAATATTCTAAGTTTTAAAGATTCAATCCCTACCTTTGACAATACATTAAACCATCCTAAATGGCTGACTACATTGTTGATCGATCTCTATCATTACATTTTTCATTGGCTTCAACTCAATTTCTTTACCATTAGTCTTATTGAAAACCATTCTACCTGAATATGATGGTACACTGAATACGATGAACCGGTGTCAGCAACTTCAACTTTAGTAACTTCCTCCAATTCCAAACTTTTTCTTGTATCATTATTTTGAATACATTTGAGAAAAACTTTAGCATCATCAATCTTAAAATGGAAATTATTGTAACTTTCCAAAATTATAGCAACTAGCTTTCTTTCCAACTCAACCTGAATACGATTGTATAGAATTCAGTTGTCCTGAATACGATCAGGCTGAATATAATCTCCAATACCTTTTCTATTTACATCTAGATACAATCAATCTGAATATGATTTACAACATATCTTTCACTCCTTTCTTTCATCAAGCTTGCACCAATTTTTTTTTTAAAATACTTTTGATTTATGAGAAATCCAATATCAGCAAAGCATCGTCACATTAATATCATACTCATACAGACTCTGATTTGTATCATTAATATCAAACAATTCATATCGGATTTAGAGTGAATCTGATGACCATTTACTTCCAGCAAGATTCTTCCTTAATACGATCAACCTTTTCAAGACATGTAAGTTAGATTCCTTGAATAAAATGGTCAGTTTGATTCAAATACAAAGTGAGGTGATTTACCTTTCTTTTCAGACTTCATTTTCTTCTTATGATTTATTGAAAACAAAACACAACATCTTGAATATGATCATCCTTATCATATTGGTCCTAAAAATCTCCCATTTGGATTTTTATCAACCAAATTTCATAAATTATTGAACCTTTTATTCTCAAGAAATGTGTCACTTATTAATAATTCTATGCCTACATGAGATAACTCATTGTAGGAAACAAAAATCATTGATAGTAAAACCATGATGTCCAAAAGAAGTGATTATGAAACCTCTTCAACTTTTATTCACAACTTTCTTCCTTATCTTTCTTCACTTCTTCAACTTCCCTGAAATACAATTATTTTTTCCTATAACAACTCCAATAAATATTTAGAATAGTTCACACACAATAAAATTATGAATTCATAGATTAACCACAACTCTCCTTTTTTAAATACTTACATAAGGATTGATTTATGAAATAATTCTCCCCCTTGAAAATACTATCTAAAGGTAAGATGAGAGATGGGAAAAAAACACATACCACAAATTTGATGAGAAAGATGTTGGATTCCCATGGTTAACCTCAATTTAGAAAAAGATTCCTTCAGTAAAGGTTTCAAGAACATGTTAGCAACTTGTTCCATTTTTAGAGCATACTCCAGATTAAATTCATTATTCTCCAAAATATCTTTGATAAAATTATATTTGATATAAATATGTTTTGAATGAGAATGTTGAAATGGATTCCTAGTGAGATTGATTGTACTTTGATTAGCACAACCCAAGAGAAAGGGTAGCTTCACTTCAATAAATAAATCTTCTAATTGAGTTTTCATCCACATAAGTTGGGTAATAGCTTCAGTATCAATAACATACTAAGATTCATCCATACTGAGAGTTATTGAATTCTGTTTTTTTTTGAATTCCAACTAACACAATTAATTTATAGAAAGAATACTCCACCAGATGTGGACCTTCTATCATCAATATTTCCTACCCAATAAACATCTGAATACCTACAAAAATCAATAACTTCTAAGATGTAATACCTAATTCTGAAATCTATAGTGCCTTTAATGTATCTGAGAATTATTTTTCATCAAGTAAATGTGATTATTTAGGATCACTTTGAAATCTATCACTTAAAGTAGCAACATAGAAAATATTGGGTCTTGAGGCAGAAAAATACATTAACATCCAATCATCTTTCGAGATTCTTTCTGATCAACTTATTTTCATTCTCTATCTTTTGATAACTTTATACCCACTGAAATTAGTGTGGAAATAGGTTTTTAAACTCTTATGAAGTTCCTTAGCATACTTTTCTTGAGAAAGGAAAATGTATTTCTTCTTTTGTATAATTTTTAACCCAAGAAATTATTTAATTTCCCCCAAAATGGACATTTCAAATAACTTTTTAATCTCTTCAAAAAATCATTCACAACTTATTTCATCATTCTCAGTAAATATAATATCATGATTAACATAAATAATTATGATGAGGGAATACTCGTTAATTTCTTTGATATAAAGATTGTTATCAACTATTCCTTTCATAAAACTAATCTTCCTTAAGAAAGTATCCAATTTGGAATACCATGCTCTTAAAGATTTTTTCCTATAAAAATTCTTATTCAATCCATACACATAACATTCATCTTTCCCAACAACAAATCAATAAGTTTGTTCAATGCAAACTTCCTCATCAAGACCACTATTAAAGAATATGGATTTAACATCCATTTGAAAGATCTTATAGCCTCATTATGTAGAAATAACAAGAAAAATTCTGAATTCTTGAAGTATTTTCACTCGAGAAAAGGTTTATTCAAAATAAATACCTTAAATTTTTGAATACCCTTTGCACACTAATCTTTATTTGTTCTTATCACTACACCTTATTCATTTAGCTTATTCCAAAAAACCCATTTTGTACAATAATGTTTTTGTTTTTTGGATTGGGTATGAGTTCTCATGTATCATTATTTTCAATCTGATCCAGCTCTTAATTCATGTCCTAAACCCATTCTAGATACTCAAAATCTTCTTTTACATCATTCATCTCCACTTTTGAATACAAATAAGTATGTGTAATAGTATTTGTTGTTTCTCTTGTTTGAACCTTACAATGTTGATCACCAATGACATTCTGAGCTTCCACTTGATTCCTAATCCTAGGATGATATTTTCAAGTATCTTCCTCATCACTGGAAATATTTGAGTCTGATTATTCTCTTTGAATATGATTAAAATTGTCTAAATCCTTATCAGAATTAGTTTCCTTATCCGGTTCAACTTCCCTATCTAAATGAGTATGTCTATATTCCTCTACCTTTTCAATAACTTTCACATTAATGGAATAAAAAACTATTACCATTTATTTGTTGAAATATCTATATCCTATTCCTTATAGAGCATATCCAAGAAAGATTACATCTTCAACTTTCTACTCAAACATTCCAAAGTTTCTACCTTTCTTCTTAATAATACATGGAATCCCAAAAACTCTAAAGAGTTTCAAACTTGGAGTTTTTCAATAAAATAATTCATATAGATTCATATCTAAATTAGTACTATAAAAAATGGTTTTGAATATAATCATTAGTACTCATGGCTTGCATCCAAAAGTAATGAGAAATACCATCTTCAAGTAACATAGTTTTTCCCATTTACACCAAACTTCTATTATTTCTTTCAACGACCCTATTTTGTTGAGGAGTATATGAGGAAATATACTCATGACGAATTCTATGATTCTAAAGATAACTTTAAAACTCTTAATTTATGAATTCACCTCCATTGTTGGTTCTCAACTTCTTTAATGAATACTGACATTCCTTTTCAGCTTTCTTTTCGAATCTTTTAAACATTTTCAAAGCATCTGATTTATGTTTCATATACATAAAATAAGTAATGTGAGTAAAATAATCAATGAAATTGATGAATTACCTATGTCCATTTGTTGATTATTTTATCATCAGACCAAAAATATAAGAATGAATCAGCTCTAGGGGTTGTTTTGAAAAAATATCAACTTTCTTATGCATTGAATTTGTAATATTTCCTTTCTCAAAAATAGTGCAACACCAATATCTTCTTATTAGAAAAAATAGTAATGTATCAGACACTATCAAACTTTAAAAAATTTATCATGTTTATATCAAACATGTGTCCCAAACTTTTATGCCACAATTGATTATCTTTCACCATACTCTAGTAACAAGAGTTTTGTATTTCACCAACCTAAAACAAGTTTCATTTTGTATGTTGGCCTCTTGTAACTATCTTTCTGTATTCTTCACTTTTCACAAAAAATCAATATTTTTTTGAATATAACTTTGTTATCCTAATTAAAAAATTGTGAAGCACTTATCAAATTGTGTTTCATCCCAACAACATACAAATATTTCTTGGATTTCAACTTTTCTTTTCCAATGATGGATGATCCAAAACCTTTGATATTTTGAGATTCAACATTGCCAAATTTAACTGTTCCTTCTTTAAAATCTTTCACATTATTCAAAAAATTAAAATCTCTTTTCATATGAGAAGAAAATACACTATCAATAATCCAAGGTCATTCTCCCTTTATAGCTTTTAGAGAAGTTTAAAAAATAAGAGCTTTTTCTTCTTCTTTTTCTTTCTTCACATTTGACTTTTGTGGATTGTTAAGAAACTTTTATTGTACCGGTAACAATAAAAGAATTTTTTTTCAAGGTGTTTAGGTTTTTCAAATATTTAAAAAATATTTTCCAAAGGTTGGAACCTATTTTCAACTTTTACACCAACCTTCTCAGGTTTTTCAAAACAACCTTCTCTAACTTATTTCTTTGAAGAGATTGACTCCCCCACAATATTTTCCTTCCATAACCGGTGGAATAATAGAATTTTTTTTGATTGAACCAAAACATTTTTTCCATGTGTATGAATAAACAAAAATACCATCAATATCCATAGAAAGAGTATTTGCCTCTGAAACTTACATATTGACCAGAATTGTAAATATATTTCTCAGAAACCTTCCTGTCTTTATTATCTGAATCACCAAACTTTCTATTGTCAATAAAAATTTCCTTATCTTTTCATAATTATCAGAATAAAAAGTATTAGAAACTTTTCCATATTCAAAATTTTCAGATTCAAGGTTTTTATAGACTTTTGAATTCCCAATTTTTTTGGTTTTGGCCACATACATCAGTTTCCCAACTTTCTTCTTTTCAGAAACAATTCCATATTTCTTGTCACCCTTTGAAGGTAACTTTCATTGAACATTATTATATTTCTAATTATGATAAATTTCACCAACTTCAGAGATATATTTTTTAAAACTTTTATTCCTCAATTCAACTTTAGATAACTTTTATTTGAAAAGTTACAACTCTTCTTCTTTTACTTTCAGCTTAACTTTCAAATGCTCATTATGATTCTTTTCTTCCTCAAAAGATTTCTTTAAATCATCTATCTCCACCAGAATCTTGGTCTTTTATTTTGAAAAACTTTCTTGAATTTTTTAGGAACATTCATCTTCCAAATTCTTGTTTTTATTTTCAAATATTCTAATATTTATTATACAATATTTCAACTCTTCTTTCAAATTATATTCAAGTTAAGTTTATTCTTCTCCAGAACTACTGCTTCCAAAATCTTCATCATTAAATGTTGTAATAAAAGTATTATCAATTACATACTCAATATATATTTTTGATTCAGCATCACTACATTATTCTTCTTCATCTTTAGATAAGAAACTTCTTATTTTGGATTTGAATAATTTTCTATCTTTCCATGATTTTTCTTTATCTCCCTATTTAGTTAACGATATTCTTAGCCTTCTTTCTTCTTCATCACCAACCTCTTATTTATTTATTTGAGGAAAAATAGATACAAAATTCCCAAATAATCCACATTCAAAAAATTTCAAGGGAATTTTACCTTTATATTTACTTGTACCTATTTTCACATTTTAAAAAAACAAGGATAAAATTTACTCAAAGTTTTTATATACCTCATTTTCAGAATCAGATTCACCAACCTCATATTCAATAAGAATCTTCTTTGACTTATCTTTCTTGGTAGCCTTGAAAGAAATTTCTTTATCAACTTGTTTTAATTTTCATAGATTTATCCCTTCTCATTTCATAAGTAATGAGAGTGTTATGTAAATAATCTAGAGATAATTTTTAGGATCTCTGTCTTCTAGTGAAGAAAATTTTGCATCAATATTTTTGTGAAGGATTCTCAATATCTTTTCAAATACTCTAGAATCATCTAAATTATCACCAATACATCTGATAGTGATGAAAATTTCATTCATCCTAGTAAATAATCCCCTAATGGATTTATATTCACCCATATTAAAATATTCATACTCTAATCTCCAGATTTTTAATTTTTCCTTCTTCACCTTTGTATTGATTTTGCATATGTTTTTTAATTTGTACCATATACCTTTGGATGTGGAATCTACTTTCACCCTTAGGAATTAACTTTTAGAAAGTGATGATAATATATATTTCTTGTCCCTTCTATCATTCTAAATATTTTTCTTATCAACAAATGTAAGAGGATATTTATCATCTATAGGAAGAAAACTGTCTGTTGCAGCTTTAAGAACATCATATCCAATTGACATAAGTTAAGAAAACATTATATATTTCTAGATATGATAATTCTTTACATTTAAAATTAGAATACCTTTACTATTCACACAATTCATATTCTCCATTAGCTTCCTTTCAAAAAATTTAGAAAATAATAAGCGATGGGAACCTTCAGATCTGATACCACTTGAAAGTTCCCAATTAGAATAACTGTATCACTGAGAGGGGGAAGGGGTGAATCAATGATACCTTTTCTTTTATGTTTCTATGAAATTTAAACAACCTTTGCCTCTTGTTAAGTATTTATTTCCCTATTGAAAACAATTCAAACACACATCCATAAGATCACAAATATTTACAAGGTTCACTATCTAATAAGAATAAATAAATCCTTATCATGGTTTGGAAATAATCAAATACCACACAATATACTAGAAAAAAAAAATCCCTTTTTCATGGAATACAATGAGTAGGATATTCCCTTTCACTCATGTAGCACTATGTAAACAATTCAATAGAGTGTGTTCTTCTTCTAGCACAAATGATGTAATACAAAGTTTTTATAATAAAACATGTTACCTATGATTCTTTTCAATATCCAAAAATGTATTACTTTGAAAAAAATTCTTTAATTTCTTACCCAGAAGCTGGTAGGAACATCAAGGACTTTGATATGAATTACAGTCTGATTACTTGGTCCAATTCTACCAATCTGATCTTCAAATCCAATTTCCCAATACAATAGATATAAAAATGTCTGAATATGATTGATACAATTCACAATTAATTCTTCCTCAGTCTGGAAATACCAGTATAGAAATATCAATCTGATTATCCATCCTGATATGATGATCAACTGAATACGATGACAAGATTAATACATTAATCATCTAAATATGGTAATCCAATGAATATGTTGATCAGATGAAAACATTGAAATCTTGTATCTTCTCCTTTCACTTCTCTCAATAAAAACTCCTTAAAAAATGGCTCAATATGGAAACATCGTCTTCTCTCCCTATAAATTCAAAGCCTCTCTCTCTTCTCGTGAACAATACTCTGTCATCATTCCTATGAAAAGTATGATGTACTTCTCCCATTTTATAGGTGACCCATGAGAGGTTTTGTTAGTAATCCCCAAAACTTTCTTTCTCACCCAAATTACCCAAAATATTGATTTCCATTAAATTTTATGGGTATTTATGGATTTGTAAATGCTTATCAATTCTTCTCAAATCTTATTCACAACTTTGGTTTTTCTTCAGACTTTCTTTTCAATCACCAGTTCTATTCTGATTTTTCATACCAATTAACTCAATTCGATTTCTTCATTATGATGTTTTGAACCAGTTATTTGTAAATATATGAAGAAATATAAAACTTTATTATTTTTTGCAAACTCCATTCTGACTGTGTCATTACAATCAGCAAGATGACTCAAATATGATGTCTCTTGACCCAATTGAGGAAAAAAACATATTATTCAAATTTAAAACTCCCCCTTGAAAATATATATCCATCTATATCCTTCAACTATTATTTTGATCCATTTGATTAAAAACATTTGAAAACAAATCATAGTTCATATTTATTTTCTAAATCTCATCATATTCAATTACCGAGGGTTTATATCTTTTAGATTTTGGTCTGACTAAAAACTCTTACCTTTGGTTTCTCACATTTGTCACAAATCTTCCAAGTCTTCAAGATTCAAGATCTTACTTTGAAAAAAAATTCAACTATATTAAATGTTGGACTATATTGTTGATCGATATCTATTATTACATTTTTCATCAACTTCAACTCAATTCCTTTACCACTAGTCTTATTAAAAACCATTATTCCTGAATACGATGGTATACCGAATACGATGGACCGGTGTTAGCAACTTCAAATTCCACAACTTCCTTTCATTCCAAACTTATGCTTGTATCATGATTTACTTCATTATTTTAAATTCATTTGAGAAAAACTTTAGTATTATCAGTCTTACAATAGAAACTCTTGTAACTTTCCAAAATTCCATCAAATAGCTTTCTTTCTAACTCAGCCTGAATACGATTGTTCAGAATTCAATTGGCCTGAATATGATCAAGATGAATACAATATCTATTAACTTTTCTCTTTCCATATAGATACAATAAATTTTAATACGGATGACAACATCTCTTTCAACCCTTCTTTATTTCATCAAGATTACACCACTAGTTTTTTAAATAATTTTGATTTATGAGAACACCAAGATCAATAAAGCATCATCACATTAATATCGTAGTCATACAGACTCTGATTTGTCTCATTACGATTAAACCATTCATACCGAATTTAGAGTGAATCCGATGACCATTTACTTCCAACAGTATTCTTCCTCAATATGATCAACCCTTTTAAGCAATTTATGTATGATTCCTTGAATACGATGGTCATTCCAATTCAAATAAAAAGTGAGGTGATTTATATTTCATCTCAAACTTCTTTTTATTCTTAAGATTCATTGAAAAAAAATACATCCTATTGAATACGATCATACTTATTGATTAGCCACTAAATGAGGATAATATTAATTTTTAATATATATAATATTAATGTGATTTATTATTAATAAACACTATTTTAGTTCATTTTACACTTTGAACATCATTTCACATTATGATTGTAATTCCTTCTTAAAATTCACTATTATGTGGTACAATTTTTTAACATCATTTAAAGTACCCAATGATCTTGATTTTATTTTAATATTTAATTTTTAGGTTTCTAATTATATTGGGAATAATTCATACTTGTGGAGTGATAGAAGATTCACGTTTCAAGACCACCAAAATGAGATTTCATGCAAACAATTATGGAGAAGGTAGATTAGACACCAGCCCAATGATGAGAATGTGGGGCCCAAAATACCGGCCCAATAAATCCCAAATTTCGTGGGATGATATAAGACATATACATGAACAAATAATTATTCATAATACAATGCTAATTCGGCCTCCATGGTGGTTATTAAGGCATCCCAATTTAGAGATAAAATTATGGGCCAAATTCTGCGGCCCAGAAAAAAAGACTACCACTTTAATCATATCTTGGGAACCACATATCCATTTGGGCTCAAATTTTACAAAGAGATAGGATACATCCGGATATTCACTTTTTACTTCTATGGACCACACCAATTCGGCCAAATAGAAGTCCATTAAGATGCATCTGTTCGGTGTATGAAAGCTGGATGCCACCTCGGGTCAAGGATAAAGAAGTCTACTCTCCCTTACTTTCCACCACAATAGGCCTACCATAATCAAGTAGGATGATTTGTATTGTTGGGAGTTATACCCATTTCTCTTGATATTCTTATTTAAGGCAGTTTTTGTGAAGTAGTTGATGATCTTTGGTGCTTTGTTCAATTGTAATGTTATGTTATGATTTTGTTGTCTCAAGTTTGTCTTTCACATGTAAGTTGTTCAATTCACTTTAGTTTCTTAATAAAAGTTCTTCTTCTCATCTTATTATGTTGTTCTTCATATCACTTTGATACCTTTTGTTCAAGGTGTGAATTTATTCACACCAAACCTTGTGAAATTACCACACAATGGTGGAGTGATCGTTATTTCATTGTTTTTTACTTCTCCATTTCCTCCCTCATGAGTCTACTTTCCGCTTCCATTGAAACCATAGAATCAATGGAGGGATAACCCACTTATAGGTTGATCCAAGGGAGTATCAAGGGGATGGATTGGATGTTATTTATCACCCCATTAATGTCTAATAATTTCTTTTAATTGAGATTTTTATTTGATGATTTTTAAACTCCATCGTCCTTATTGAATTTAAGGCCACACACTTCAAGTGCTAATATGAATCTTTACCTCTGAAGTGCTCAAACATTTATCATTCAAGTGTATAGGTGATTAGTATTAAAGTGTTTAGGTATTAAACCAGTAAGTGATGATGTTGATTGATCTTCTTAAATGAACCCATCTCAAATATAAGAAATTGAAATCATTAAAAAAGGAATTCATTCAATGCACCCCAAGCGATAACCTAGGATCAAATCATTATCTTAATTTGAATTAAATTAAATATGTTAGTGATACCTTAAGCCCATATAAAATCAACCCATGTTGGCCACTTCATATCAAAAAACAATCCATATAATGTACGTGTCTGTAGTTTACATCTTAGGTCTCTGAGAATTCGATAACCCAAGGTAAACTACAAGGACCGTTCTACCTTCATCTCTTGGGTAAATTTGAGCGTGAATCACTTATCATCTTGGTCCTAACAATGAAAAAATATAGAAGAGTTCTTGGGAGTGGGATAGTTGAGTGCGGGCTCGATATCCTGAGTTGTTTTCTTAGTTTTTCTTTTTGAGGGTGAAAAGATTGAAGGAGAGAATGATGTAGAGACATGGTTTTTTTCCTTGTAATAATTTTAAATATTTCTATATATATTTCCAGAGTTAGGAACTAAGACGGTGTGTGTTTATGAGGATCATAACTCCCATAATTAATTTTATAAAAATATTAAAAATATTTTATATTTCACACGCACAAATTATTAAATAAAACGGGATAAATATTAAAAGTTTGATCAGATTGGAAATCTGAGACCACGGTTGAGTTCTTAATACAATGTTTTCCCTAGGCCCAACATTAAATGAGTCGGCATGGGATGTTTGGACCCCTCGCTCATCAGTGGTGAATTTAAGTAAATTAATTAATTAAATTAATTAATTGATTAATTATATTTGACCTAAAATGATGTTTATAAATATACTGTTAAAGGAAATTTTCTAGGGTTAGATCATATTTCTGAAAACACTAGTAGAGATCCCTCTTCCTCCTTCCTCTAAAAAATTGTGATCGATTGATGATGAATCCCTGGATCAGTTATGATCAATATGGGACAATTGCAACAGAAATTACTTCTCCATTGGTAGGCATGTTATTCATTAACTAGTGATCAAATATTGTTATAGGACTCATCAATTAGTGTTTTTACACCCTTGATTAAATTTTTGAGCAGATTGATAGTTGTTCTTAGATCTGCGGCCCTATTTCAAACCTTTTCATGCACCCAAGAACTAAAATATTATTCTAATTCAATTTTTTTCAAATTTAAAATTCCCATTCTTGATTGATTGGAAAAGAACACTTGGCCACGATCAATTAAACCTTGATTTTTGTTTATTTTCTCCCCTGTTCTTCATATTATTCACTGATTGGAACCATTAGCCCTAGTTTGACTTTTCTAGGAGGTACTGAGCTTGATCCGACCCCCAGATATGTGGCGAATCAATGAAACAAAAATTAAATGACGAGAAAGGCATAGATCCAGGATCATTGTGAGGAAGGGATGAGTGATTTAGTTGTTAAACTTAAAGATCACAATGAATGAAGCCATGGAGGTTTGTGGTTCAAATTATGAAACCCTTTTAAACCTCCAGTGGTCGATTTATAGAAAATAATGGATAGAAATGATGAATGGTGCTTAGATCCATTAATTTTGGATTGTTTCAAAGAGGTATTTGTAGCGGATTGGCCTGAAATAAAGCATAGATCTCATATTTTTATAACTAGACTTTTTGGAAAAAAGAAGACTACACACCGTGTACATGATAAAAAACAAGGTGTGTAGCCCCCCCCCCCCTCAATGATGGAACTAGGGTTTGGGAAAAGTTAAGGATGACATGGTGTGTAGTGATCCCTCACACACTGTGTACCCTCTCATGGTTGGAAAATCCGTGTAGCAATCCAAATGGGTGGGAGTATATGTAGAAGTACACAAACATGGGTTAACCACATAGGTAGTATTCTTTGTGGCTTGACATCTTGTGCACCATAGTATATAGATATGGGGTCTGAGTACATGAGCATGACCACAAAACATGACCCCAATCCCAGTCAGTCAGAACACGACATGTAGTCCATCTACATGATGTGTTCTACTACATGGGGTGGAGATGTGTTCCAACTAGGGATATGAACAAGTGGTGAAGTGGGACCACAAATTTGGTGGGTACCATCACACACTGTGTTCCCATTGAGCTCCTTTAAAGAATCTTCGAACACCCGTATCTCCTTCGTTTTAAATCTAATTTTGGCCAGCGAGTAGCTTATCCTGAGTGTTTTCCCTCATAGAATGTGATGGATCCCTTATTTTTGGATTTCAAGATATGATGCGAAATGTTCCAGTATTGGAACACACTTAGGCGACACCCAATGACAACATCTATTGGGCATGATCACCATGTTCTTCCAGCTGTTACCCTCCAGTTGGGATAGGTAGTGGAGTTCCTCGATGACTAGAAGAGTGGGACCCTCATATTGTACTGGGGCATGGTATCCTTATCTAGAAATTGTGGTCCCTCGACTATGCAGCATAGTGACGATACATGGTTTTACATAGCTTTGGAATCACGAGTAAGAAAGATAGAAGCTTTACCCACCATGAAATGTTTTGGTGATGTGACCTAAAACTATGTAGGTAATTCAGTACCACCCAAAGCATATAATATAAAATTTTGGTGATTGAGTTCCTTAGACTTGAGTGCTTAGAGAAGATGCATGAGATGATGGGATTTGTTGATTGAATTTTGGAACTTTTGGTTGTTCTTCTTCCTGGGATGAGCTGTGAGATGGAGATCCCATTACTCTCTCATTTGGGGTTCTTTTACTGAGAATATATATATTATTTCTTCTAGATTTTTACCTTGAATTCAGATTCTCTCCTTCCAGGAGAGGCGAGAACACATGGGGTATGCCACATGATTTCCTTATTTAGCTTCTCATGGTTGGATGAGCCTACTCTCCTACTATAGGTAGTGAAGACATGATGAGTAGTTCATATACTCACCATGTCTATCCCCTTGTGATTGGATGATTTTACTTTCAATTTTGGTTGGGTGGAGCTATACTCTTTCACTGTACCATGTTCTATCTATTGATTTTCTCTTTTATTGTATCTATTACTACTCCCCCTTCATCTTTCAGGGCATCCCATTGGGTATAATTATACTCACCCATGCATGGGCTCTGCCCAAACATGTTGTGTCTTTTTCAGATGATAGACAGGTCAACCGTGACTATAGAGGAACTTAGGGATACTGGGTGCTTGGACCATGTACGGTGGTCATAGCTTGGGATTCATGAGATGGGCTCTCTCAACTGTTTACTCTTTTCTAGTTTTTTGTCAGGTTGGGACACTTTTTTGGTTGGGTGTGTATTTTTTCCCTTTAATTTTTAGTATACAATACCATACTTTTGTACTGTCTAGAGAGAAATGCATGCTTGGTTTATTTTTTTATAGTAGTGCTGCATCTTTTCTACTTTCCCTCTGTGCTTTTTCATTGAGTTGGATGTGTGCATATGTACATGTTCTTAGGAAAATGCCTCCTTGAGTTATTTATTACTTCAGTGTTTTTCGTCATCACCTGGCCTATAGAGTCGAGCTTGGGGTAGTTGCACCTCGAGTCTCGTCTTGGTTTGGGTCATGACACAGACCATGCCTCGTGATTAACCTTAGTGAACTCCTATTTGTACAATAAATTCACAAACTGGTCCCCACATACTCATCACACATATCCTACTCCATGAATGATTCTTATCCTCATAAATCTTCAAATTAATATCTATATCCTATATAACTTTTTATTTACCCTTAATGAATGGATTAGTGGGGGTATTTATATGAAAATTCCTCTAAGAAACCTGTTAACCATAGAAATTAAGATTCAACCTTTTACTAAACACCCTTTACGTACTCCCATGTGAATCACATACTTACTTTGAATTCAATATATATATATATATATATATATATATATATATATTCCAAGACCACATACCTTACCAAGATACCACATACCATCTTCATGGTCAACTAAAAACACCTTTCTAAGATTTCGGACCTCCCTACATAGTTAAGTGAACTGCATACTCACCTCATTATTACATATGAACTTTGTGAAATAAACTATACTGAATAAAAACTTCTCTATATAGACCATGAACTCCACTATTTAGGCTAGGTACTAACTATGTGATCAAGCTTCCTTTTCCCTAATAAATTCTATAAACTTTATAAAAAAACCCATATTTTTTTGAGCGAAAAAATTTTCAAACACTGGAAGACAACACCATTTATCAAAATCTTATGGACTTATATCTTCTGAAAACTTTCTAACTTAGAGTTCAAACACCTTAATCAACCTAGAAATGATTGAAAACAAACACTAAACACCATCAATTGACATATCAGATCATCTGGGTTCCAATAGTAGTCAATTTAGAAACAAGTTCAAGGTTGAATAAACATGTGAGGAGAGCCCCACACTAGTATAGAACTCCCAGTGGGGTGGTAAATGTAATTTATAGATATAATTATTAGAACAATGGGGGTGGACATTTATGGTCTGAAAACTTTAACCAAAAAGTTGATGAAGCTTAAGGGTACACAACCTTGACCAAAAAGGGGTTGGATCTTAAGTTTATACAGCCTTGACCAAAGGGTAAAATAAAAAATATATAAAGGTAAAGTAAAACCTAATTTAAATTAAGATCCTAATGATTTTATAAGAAATATTATGGATGGGTGAACATAGTTTATGGTCATAGTGATTGGAAAAAAGGTTATTGAGGTTTATGGTCATGAAAATTTGACTAATGAGATGTAGGGTGAGGTTGTGTGTCTGATATAGAGAAAAGTTTAACCTGACATGAATAGGATGGGGCCACCATTAGTGTAGAAATCCTCAAAATATATGCATGAAGTTTAAATTCATATTTCTTAGACCATTGAGATGGTCTGACAAACCAAATAGTGCCCAAGAGCTAGGAGTTCCCTAACACCTTCGATTAAGGAATGAATTAAATCATAACTTGAGGTATTTGAATCAGGAAGTGATGAAATAGAACAAGCATACTAAGGATGACCATTGAACAAATTCAAGTGAAGGGTTCCACAACAATGTTTTTAAGATTACATGGGGTTAAAGGAACTTCTCCTCAGAATGAAATATGCCTCTGGTTGATAGGTTGGATATGGTAGAACAAATTTAATTACCAAGAAGAGGTATCCTTTAGAGTTAAATGTGTTCATTACTAGCATCTATGAAATATTTATGGTGTTTCAAAACACTTGAGGTACAAAGTTTGGTTTATAGGAATGATATATTAAAAAAGGATCAGAGCATTCCATCTCTGAACTATCCATGGTTTGATTTTTATGGGATATCAAAGTGAAGAATAAATGGATGATGATTTGTGGTTTGGTATGAAATATATGGTTTTGATGTCACTATATATCCAAAAATAATAGGAATAAATCCACACACAGTTCTTATATTAGGAATTATTTTCTATTCTCAGGAAGGATCAAAACCAGAAAAGACTCTATGTAAGTACCCATGATAGGAGATCTTGATTTCATTAGGAAAGGGGTAATTTTATCTTAGATCAGTCTTAGGGATATAAAACATATACTAGGAAACCATACATGGATCTGGCTCTCATGTGGGGAAAATTAGGTCATGTAGGATGGATCGCTCTATGTAGTTTAAGGTATTGTAGGTTGGAGCATATGTTGTGCAGTTTAATATCATGCAACAATGACTCATATGTCATACAATTTAAAGTTCAAACAATAATTATCTTTATATAGGGGCTTTTCATATATTTGGATCATGTCAAAAAAATAAAATGGATTCATCTTAGTGATAAACCCATGGAAAAAACCTGAAATGAATGAGAGGGACCAAATGCCCAGATAAAGCTAGAGTTTTATGGGGGTAGATCTTACGACTGAGAATAAGTTAAGGGATATATAGAATAGTTGTAGAGCTAGTAATTATGGGTGGAATTATGTTTTTTTATTTGGTCATTATGGTATGGATATCCTCCCATATTGCATTCCATGATTTGGTATTGAAGATTTTATTTAAAAAATGTTTGTAAGGATAATTTTTATGACTTTTGAATTATTTAATAAATAAGGTTCAAGAATTTAGGATTTCACCATGATGATTTTGATTGTTCCACAATATATATTAGAAATATATTTCTAGAGTTTAATTACACTACAATAATCATAGGACTGATTATAGATTAAGTTTTATTTTTTGGAGAAACATGGAGTTTGAATAGATTACACTATAATGCTTTATGTTATATCTTAATGCTATCTATGTCATAAAATTTTGAATAATTCAAAATTCTTCAAACATAAAGGATATGAGATGAGATAATGAGATATAGTTTTACTCTATTAGGTTTATTTGACTATCTAATTATGGAGTTTGATAAGTGTCATGTTCATGAAGGTTATAAATGACATGATGAGATCACATACACTGATGAAATAAAATGAAGTGAAGAAAAATATCTTTGAGATAGATATAATGAAGAATAAAAACGTTTAAATATAAATGGAATATGAATTTCATACTAAAAATTATAAAAAATATAATAGGATTTGTCTACCATTGACTCATCTAGAAAAATAAGAAGAATAAGTGGAAGGAGTTAATCAAACTTGATGAATATAGAGCAGGTTTATACTCTAAAAAATGTGTATTCTTTTGTATTTTTATTTTTTACATCAAAATTATATTATGGAGGGGAATTAAGCCTTTCTTGAGTGAAACATCAGTGATATTTATATTATATGAATGGTTGTGAATAAATAGGGATAGTTATTCCACTCTAAACCTCATACAAAGAGTGAAATTCAGTGAATTTTGGTATATTGACACATCAAAGGTGTATACTCCATATATGTATACCAATGAAGATGAACCAAGTAAAATCACTTGTTTCATGTGTTTTATTGCTTTCATATTTCAATGAGGAAGAGAGATATGTTTCTACTAATTAAATAATAAAATCATTAAGGATATCATTTGAATTTTACATACCCTAATTTACTCCAATTTCAAGGCACGATCCATTTATGAGACCAAAAAGTGGTATCAAAGTGAAAGTTTAAGAGATGGAAATGATTTTGTTTATAATGATTTCATTTCCAAGATAATTTATCTCTTTAGATGTTATGTCAACTGTTATCAATCACAAGGTGATTTCAATCTTCAAAGTACATAACTTTAAACTATGGAATAATCATATAAAAAACTATTTTAGATCATTTTATATGGAGGTTTATATGATTTTCATTGTCACACACACAATGTAATTTTCAAGTATGATTTATCACTTATTCATTTTTCCCATTTATGGAATTGGGTCAGATTTTGGAGGCGTTTTTGAGTTTTTTGTAGACTTTTGGTGTCACAACCTGACCCAAAGGGGCCCATGCTACAAATCCCCAATACCACCTCTAATAGGATAGTGGATGGAGACTATCACTAAGGAGGTATATCACACATATGATAGGAATTTACCTAAAGTACTTGTATGTATGCACCCATAAAAACCTCTATGCAATAGTGTAAAGATATAAAAAAATGTAAACTAAAAATGCATGCATACATGTATCCCAAACCAGAGTACAACAGAGGTACTAAAAGCATAAAAGTAAAAAAACATCCACCCACCAAAAACTATAAAAGTGTCAAACCTACTCATAAGTATGGGATCACTGTCAAATGAAACTACCAGAAATCTCATTGGCCCAGCTTCGATAAATACCTAGGTCGGTCTAGCACACTAAGATTTTCCGGCCTTGGGTCCTCTAAGGAAACCTTAAAAAGGACTGTGGTCTATAAAATACACAACACATGTGGTAAAATCCCATGTAGTGGTGAGTATAACAACACGTAGTAGGTTTCCCAAAAACCCAAAAGAAAAGGGAGAAACTAAAAGACAACAATCCACTCTACCTAGCCATAGGAAACCCAATCGTGAGAGAGAGAAACTCCATATCAAACCATCCTAAGTTATACATGACTATTTATCTCATTCCATACGGGGTTTCAACCGGAAAACATGACAATACTACAAGGACTCCCAGAATCACCTATATATACTCATATTAGACTCCAAGTATCATGTAGTTACGACCTCATAGCTAGAGACATGATTATACTCAAGGAACTAAAGGTAATAAAAAACTAGGATAACACACTCCATGAGCTCATCCATCCTAGATGGAACCTGCATGAGAGATCCACTCCATTGGGAAATTCTCACTAGGCCAAACTCTAGTGCCCAACACCAAAGGTCTCTCCATAACTAACCCACACCCCGCGCAAGGTTATAAAAACCCAAGTGGAGAGGAACTCCCCTCAACACTTCACATAGTTGAGGGAACAATTCTCCAGACTATTCATCACATGCATCCTCTCTAATGAGAGAGAATGGAGGGACCCACACCTCGCCACTTCCTTGAAACTGAGGGAGTAATAGCTTCTATCTAATCCTTGAAGCCTCTATTTTTCTTGTATGGAGTGGACCACACCTCAATATGACAAGGGAGAAATAACTTCTAATTATGTATCACATGTAAATAGTGGAGGTCCCCGCTCCTCGTAACTGTAATCAATAGCTAAGAGATCTCCAAATTTAATAGAGGACCTGCTCCCCACTGTAACTCAGAGATGGGGGAGTATTACTCTATAAGTGAGGGTCTTCACTCTGGTATGATAGAGGATTGAAACTTCACTAATAGAGGACCCACACCCTGTCATGGTAGGGGAGTAACACTCTCCTAGCATGACTACTATGGGGGACCCGCACCCCAGTACGATAGGGGAATACTGACCCCAGGCTAGAGGAACCACTCCTTGATACGATAGGGGAATACCAACTCTTCTGGAACAACATATATGGATGACCCACACCCATGAACAATAGGGGAGTTTGAAATCCACGAATAGAGGAACCACACCCTAACACAATAGGGGAGTACCGAATCTATCTATACATCACATATAGAGAACCCATGCCCTGAAATGGTAGGGGAGTATGTCCATAGATAGAGAACCCACACCTTGGTACAACATGGGAGTTCCTACTCTATCTGGAAAACAAGTATAGAGGGCCCACACTGTAAGAATCTGAATCTTCTTTTTTAGGTATGGATCTTTATTTCTGGTGTTTTTGAGAAAAATAGGAGTTTCTATAAATTTTAGGAGTACACGTAGTGAATTAGGAGCACACGATGTGTACTGGGTTGCCGTGGGTAGCCAGGTACTGGCCGTGTAATGGCTGAGTACATGGTCGTGTGAGGTGACCTAGAGACCACCTAAAGCGGGGCCCTGTAAAGGCCTATAAATTCCATGTATCCTCAAGGAACACACTGTGTATTTTTATTTTTAATTGTTATATTGGATCGAGGTCACGTCTAATCGATAGAAATGACTTTTTCTGAACCTGTCTCATCCAGGAGTGATGAATATTGCTGATTCTTCTATGAGTCACCGATTGACTATCTATTATCTGAATCGAATATCGTTTATTTCATTGGAATCACATCGGTGAGTTATTATTTCTTCTAGAGCCTCTTATCTTGATTTATCATCTTTCATGAGATATCCGTGGTTTAATGTTTTAGAAATTTTTATAGATCTACGATGTTATATGTCAATTCAGAGGCTGAATTTCAACTATATCAATCATACAATGCTGAGGTAGGTGGTTTGTGCCTTTCCGTAGATTGGGTTTGAATTATATGTGCAGAAAGTTCCCAATACCCTAGTTTAGGATATTGCGTGTTAGGGGAATTTAACCCTGTTAATGCCTGCTATGACTTGTTTTCTTGAGTATGGGTTTTTGATTGTAAATAGGATTATTAACCTTGATATGGATGTTTTTCCCATGTTTGATCTGATATTGGTTGTTGGGTCTAGAATTTCCTGTTGGGATGCTCTGTTTTCCATGCCTAGTGTTGTTAGGATGGAGTGACATTATCTGACATGCTTGTGTTATGATTTGTAGCCATTTATCCAAGTAGTATTTGTGATTTACTTTGGCTGATGAATATTGTTTGTTCACGATTTCTTTACATAGGGCTATGGGAAACTGGTGTAGTGAGACTATAGGGGGAATTGAATTTGAGGGATTCCCCAGAGTGTCTGTTGTACTTTTCACATTGCGAGACCATAGGGGGGGCTGATGTTGAGTGCTCCCCCAGAGTGTCTATAGTTATTGTTATGAGACCATAGGGGGAATTGCTGTTGAGTACTTCCTTAGAGAGTCTGTATTTTATCATTAAAAGAATATAAGGGGAATTGATGGTGAGTGCTTCCCCAAAGAGTATTTTTTTAAAGGAGACCAAAGGGGTTATACTGTGTGAGTTTACCCAGAGGGTCGTTATATCTTATTTTTATAAGTTGAACCAAAGGGGTTAGGCTGTGTGAACTTTCTCAGAGGGTTTCTTGTTTTTTTTGGATGAATAATTGATAATGTAAATGAATTTAGTTGAAATTGTAAGACTATTTACTTTTGAGTACTTCCTTGTTTATTACTTCATTTTTCATTTTTCCTTTTATATATATTCACTAACAGATAGAAACATATCTCTGGGTGGTTACCTACTAGGATTTGTCTCACACCCTATTTGGGTCATGCTTTTTGACCCAAACAGATTATATTATTGTAGGTATAGATAAGAGCAAGCGCCCTTATAATTCAGGCAATGGACTACTTTGAAGATGGAGAGCATGGGACCAAGATGAGGCTTTCAATACTATTGGAGTTGTTTTCTTGTTTTCCTTTATACTTTGGTTTAGTACTGTATTCTAGCATTGTGACTTTCTTGGCTACTTTCCTAGATACTTGTGACATGCATCATTATATATATATATATATATATTTTGCAGTTGTTTATTTATTTTTAGTCTTAAATTGTTTACTTATTGTATGGTATTACTGCTTACACTACTATTATCTATTTGATTTTACTCTGTTACTCTGCCAATGAGGGCATAGTTTCCCCACTATCTCACCCAAGGCCCTCCCTGCTATTCGATAGCCTCTGGTGTCCAGGGAAATGCGCTTGAGTCCATGAGACCAACCAGGTACATGGAACCTCAGGGTGGCACCCAGAACCAGGATGTTACAAAGTGGTATTAGAGGAATTATTTTCTTCTTGACTTACTATTTGAAGCCTATATCCATGGATAGGAAGGAATATGTATTTGGTAACAAGCTGTGCCCTGGATTAGCTAACCCGCTTATAGGAACAAGCTAATTTACCTTTATTATTTCAATTTTTATATTTTTTCAATTTTACAGTTGATTTGATTTCACCATTAGGTGATTAAAATGTTTTTTGTTGTTATCTTTGATATTATTGAGGTTCTATTTATGTTGCAACCTGATGAGATGAGGGTATTCCATCTCATGCATCATATAGTCACCTTTTAGAGATCACATGTCATGAATTCTTATCATAACATTTAGGGTGCATTACTGATTACATGTTGTTGTGATAGATGTTGTGCTAGATATGCATGCTGTTGTGATAGATGTCTTGATAGAATACATGATATTTGATAGGGTATGACTAATATGTAAAGTTTATTTTGGATAAACACCAAACTTTGGTCACTGAGGTGTTATGGGCCCTCATGGATTAGAATTTGGTGGATCATGTAATTGATTGCACTGTTATTCCTTGTAATATAGATGAATAAGATTCCAAGCTTTGATTCGCAGGGAGTATGGTCCCCCACGGATTAGAATATGGAACTTTAATGTTCTTTTCTGTGTTTTTATGGGTTCTAGAGTAGTTTCAGAGGCTTATTGTCTGGAAAAACCCAGAATACATGGTGTATAGTGATGAATACACTCTATGTATCCTTCTGTTTGGTAAGGAATAACTTTTCTTAAGTAAACTTTGTGTAGTCTTTAACCGTATGAATGTCTGTGTGGGAAGAGACACGGGGTTGATAAATCTTTTATGGAACATTCCATGCACTAGACATACATGTCGTGTTATAGAGATCATGTATCCGATCATGTGAATAACGACACAGGTCAGTGAAATTCTTCTAGTACACATCGTGTCTGGCATAAAAATGTAGTGTAGAGTCAATTGTGTCTCCAACCGTATGACTAACAAAATGGGTGGTTGAAACTTAAGCAGTACACGCCGTTTCTAGAACAAACACGCCATGTAGTCTTGTTATATGAGAACCGTGTGGGTTAACCATGTGTAGGAACTCGGGAAGGAAAAAGTGATTCAAGTACAAGCCGTATCCTTAGGAAGAACATTCCATGTGTATGGGGGTTACAAAACCAGTGTTGATAGAAGTACACGCCCATGTGAAGGATTAAGGTAACATGCCGTGTAGGGGTCATACACGCCATGTATCCCTGTTTTGAAAAACCTGAATTTTTTCTTTCTCCTATTCCCTTCTTGCACTTCTGAATTTAAGTACTTGATAATATTGATCTAAGGTGTGTTCTTGAACTTGCAGATTCATTCCACTGAGACATCCTCCAGATGTATGCTAGATACATGGCAACAATTAGACACCGAACATGGTAGATCAGGGACTACCAGAAGACCCTCCCATTGTGCCTATCTTGGAACCATCAGTCATTCTAGATACAGGTGCCGATGCACAATTCCAAGAAGGCTTCATGAGGTTTATGAAGACCTTCCAGGGAGCATCACATCCTACCCCATATATGGCAGAGTTAATGCGGGTTTTTCAGCAACAACATCCTCCCACCTTCTTAGGGGATAGAAAACCTCAGACATCAGAGTAATGGTTAGAATCCATGATATCTATCTTTAACCATCTCGAGACACCTCCAGATAGGAGGGTGAAGCTCACTATGTACATGCTTTGGGATTCCACCAAGAGATGGTGGGATGTGATATCACGGGTGGGATGCCAACAGGTTATGGCTTGGGATGATTTCCACCCTACCTTTTATGAATACTTATACCTGGAGACCTTGAGGGCCAATCGAGCCCAAGAGTTCATGAGTTTTGAATAGGGTACTCTCTTAGTCATGGAGTATTCTTCTCACTTCATAGAGCTGTAGTGCTTGACACCCATTCTAGGGGGGTGATGAGTTATTTTTGGTGAGGAAGTTTGAGGATGGTCTTAGGCATGACATTCGATCTTAGGTGAACATCTTCAGGTTGAATTCCAAATCTTCCATAGTCAACCATGCACTAATCACAGAGCATAACCTGAGGGATTCTCGAGATGTGGGCCAGGGAGGTTCAGTATCCAGAGTTGGTGCTTCTCCGGATGATTATAGGAAGTGCCGCAGGGAGTCTACATGTGGATATCTGAGTAGGAGGGATACACCTTTAGGTAGCCAGGTGGTATGCTACCAGTGTGGAAAAGGCGGGCATACGAGTCCAAATTGCCCAAGAGACTCAGTTGAGTGCCGATCTTGCAGCAAGATGGGCCATCTTCAGCTTTTATGTTAGTTTTTCTCACTAGCAGCTGGTGATAGAGGTTATTCTATGAATCCTTGTTCAGGAGCAGGACCACTGGTTTCTCATCAGTCTAAGAATTGGAGTTTGTTCGACCGATCAGGCCAAGGTGGAGGTCATGGCTATGGTAGCAAGTTTCTAGGCTTTCAACGACTATAGGGTGGATCAACTTAGGGTGTTTAGGAAGGGTCACAGGGTCATGGTACAGGTCAGAATTTTGCAGTGGAGCAGACCCAGCAGGAGAAAGATCCCAGAATCTCTACTGCTAAAGGCACAATTATAGTTGCCTCAGTTTTAGCTTATGTACTTTTCGATATATAAGCTTCCCATAGTTTCATATATACTACTATTGTGGTGAGACTTGGGATATGTATCTTTACTTCTGCTGATATCTTGACACTAGAAACTTCGTTGGGGACTAGAACGGCTAGTGTACGCCAGTGCAAGGAGTTCCCTCTTGAGTTTGGTGGGTGTCACTTCTTATGGGATCTCTATGTCTTAGAGATGACATGCTATGATGTTATTCTCGGAATAAACTGGTTGGTTTCCTACAAGGTTGTTGTCCACTACTATCATCGTAGGGTGAGTTTCACATCACCAGAGGGTGGTTTGTTTCTACATAAGGGAGAATGGGATGTCCGGGTGAGCAGAGCGGGACCCGAGTACCATGGGTTGGGAGGAGTTACAACCCAGATTTCTAGTCTGTATCTGGATGACTAGGGGAAATCACAGTCAGAATTTCCTCCAGTGGTGGATCATTTTAGATATGTCTTTATAGAGGAATTTTCAGGTTTCCCCCTGGAGCTAGAGGTATATTTCTCTATTGATCTTGTTCTAGGAGCGGCACCAGTGTCCATTCCTCCTTATAGGATGGCTACACCAGAGTTATAGGAGCTCAAGCAATAGTTAAAGGAGTTACATGAAAAGAGTTTCATCTAACCCAGTAATTCTCCTTGGGGTTCACCTATCCTTTTTTCAAAGAAGGTGGATGATAACCTCATACTTTGTGTGGATTATTGGAAGCTGAACTAGTTGATGGTCAATAAATGACATCCCTTGCCTAGGATTAATGATCTATTTTATCAGCTTCAAGGAGACCAAGTATTCTTGAATATTGACTTGAGGTCTGGTTATCACTAGTTGTGCATTAGACCATCATATATACCTCTTACATCCTTTCAGAGAAGTTATGGTCTATACAAGTATGTGGTTATGCCGTTCGGTCTCACGAACACGCCTGCAGTTTTCATGGAACTAATGAACCAAGTGTTCCATCCATACTTGGACTCCTTCATGGTGGTTTTTGTGGATGATATCTTGGTGTACTCTCAAACTCGACACAACCATGCTACCCATATTGAGATCATTTTGAGTACACTAAGATAACATCAGTTATATGCTAATCTCTCAAAATTCCACTTTTGGATGGACCAGATTCACTTCTTAGGTCATGTTATCTCAGATACAGGAGTATCAGTAGAGCCAGAGAAAGTGAGAGCAGTGTTTCTTGGGAGAAATAGAAGAACGTCTTTGAGGTATGAAGTTTTCTAGGGCAGGATGGTTACTACAATAATTTTATACAAGACTTTTCACACTTAGAAGCACCACTAACGATTCTAACTAAGAAGGGTGTGAAGTACCTGTAGAAATATTGCTGCAATTCAGCCTTTCATGAACTGAAAGGGAGGTTGAATTCAGCACCAATACTAGTTTTTCTAGATCTGAGAAAGAGTTATACAATTTACTATGATGCATTAGGTATCGGTATGGGAGTAGTGCTTAGACAGGGAGAAGTAGTCATTTTGTATGGGTCTCGACATTTGAGACCACATGAGAGGAATTACTCAACCCACGATCTTGAGTTAGTTGTAGTTATTCATTCTTTACGCTATTGGAGACATTATCTGTTGGGAGAGCATTTTGTGATTTTCACTGACCACAAAAGTATGAAGTATATCTTCACTCAGTGCAATCTGAATTTGAGACAGCGAAGATGGGTTGAGTACCTTCAGTCCTTTGACTTTGACCTTGCCTACACGCATAGGATAGACAATGTAGTGGCTGATGCATTGAGCAGGAGGAATCAGATACATAAAGTTTAGGAGTCCAACAATGAGTGTTAGGTTATGGCTATGTTCTCTGAGATGCATTTGGAGGTGAATGACAGATAGGGGCAGACGTTTACTTCTTTTGTAGCTATTACCTCTACTCTACTTGATCGAGTGCAAATGGGGTAGCTATCAGATGCTGAAGGCCTAGTCCTGTAGAAGAGTGTGTCGGGAGAGGACCCTATTCCTGGATGGACCATAGGCAAGGATGAGATCTTTTATTTTCATGGGAGCATATGGGTGTCAGCTGACATACGTGAGGAGCTAATGCGGGATTTTCACTCCTTAGTTTGGGCAGTTCATCCTGGTGTCACCAAGATGTACCGCGACCTACGCCATTAGTATTGGTGGCTCAATATGAAGAGAGATGTTGCTAGTTTTTTAATGATGTATTCCACCTGTCATTAGGTGAAGACAGAGCATAAGTGACCAGATGGTCTTTTTCAGTAGTTACCCATTCCTGAGTGTAAGTGTAATGATGTCATGATGGACTTCGTGATAGGTTTACCAAGGTCTCCTCAAGGGAATGATGCAGTTTGGGTTGTCATTGACAGACTCACAAAGGTTTCACACTTCTTTCCAATCAAGGAGACCTTCAGTGTTGATAAGATGAGAAGGTTGTACATCTGGGAGATTGTATGTTTATATGGGGTTCCACATTCCATCGTTCCAGATGGGGATGCCCATTTTACTTTTTGGGTTTGGTAGAGACTGCAGAGGGCTTTGGGTACACTAGTACTTCTAAGCACAACTTACCATCCCTAGATATATGGTTAGTCCGAGCGTACAATTCAGGTGCTGGAGGACATGTTTCATGCATGCGTCCTAGATTTTGGAGGTTATTGGGAGAAGCACATACCTTTGGTGGAGTTTTACTACAATAATAGTTTTCAAGCAACTATTTAGATGGAACCTTATAAGGATTTGTATGGTAGGCCATGCCGATGGCCCTTATGTTGGATGAAGGAAGGAGAGGTAGCTATGCTTGGACCTTATCTTGTCCAGGAGACCACATAGTTGGTGGAATTGATTCAGAAGAGGATGGATAATACAATGTCATGGAAGAAGTCTTATGCTGATCAACAGAGATGACCTCTGGAGTTCGAGGTCAGAGATCAGGTTTTCCTACATGACACACCGAGGTTGGGGCACAAGAGGATTAAGAGATAGGGAAAATTTTCACAGAGATACACCAGGATGTTTGAGGTTTTGGATAGAGTTAGTCCGGTTTCCTATCAGTTTCAGTTACCTCAGTCTTCTATGTTTCCCAGCTACAAAATTACTTCTCAGACCCGTCTTATGTTTTTTAACCTAAAGCGGTTGAGTTGGAGGTGGACACATTGTTCGAGGAGAATCCTATCTGGATTTTTGATCGCAACATTAAGGTTCTATATGGATAGTATGTTCCTCTGATACGGGTGCTATAGAAGCATGAGAAAGTATAGGATGATACTTGGGAGAGAGAAACTGATTTACTATCACAGTGGCCAGAGGTGTTCGAGGATTCTTCTTCGTCGCCACCTTGCTAGGGAAATTCAGTGGAGAATTTATTTAAGGGGGAA
Source organism: Viscum album (assembly GCA_963277665.1). NCBI lineage: Eukaryota > Viridiplantae > Streptophyta > Magnoliopsida > Santalales > Viscaceae > Viscum > Viscum album. The sequence continues at coordinate 598,464,228 of OY728155.1, read as the reverse complement.
AGTTTTTAATAACCCATATATTTTTTTAGGTATGGATCTTGATTTATAGTTTTTTTGAGAAAAAGAGGAGTTTCTGGAAATTTTAGGAGTACACGCCGTGTACCAGGTTGCCGCAGGTAGCCGTGTACTGGACGTGTAACGGTCGAGTACACGACCGTGTGAGGTGACCTAAAGACCACCTAAAGAAGGGATTGATAAAGGATTATATACACCATGTATCCTCAAGGAACACACTGTGTATTTTTATTTTTAATTGTTATATCAGATTGGGGTCGCGTCTAATAAAAAAAATTACTTCTTCTGAACACGTCTCGTCCAGGAGCGACAAATATTACCAATTCTTCTCCAGGCCCCTGATCGGCCATATGTACTCTGAATAGAACAATTTCAATTGAGTTGGAATCACATCGGTGAGTTCTTCCTTCTTATGGAGCCTCTTATCTTGATTTCTCCTCTTTCATGAGATATCCATGGTTGAACGTTTTAGACATTTTTGTAGATCTATGATGTTCTAGGTCGATTCAGAGGCTGAGGTTAAACTATATTGATCATACAATGTCAAGGTATGTGGTTTATGCCTTTATATAGATTTTATTTGAATTATATGTGAAAAAATTACCAAATACCCTTGTTTAGGGTATTGCGTGTTTGGGGAATTTAACCCTGTTAATGCCTGTTATGCCCTTTTTTCTTGAGTATGGGTTTTTGATTGTAAATAGTTTTATTTACCTTTATATGGATGTGTTTTCCCATGTTTGATCTGATATTGGACATTAGGTCTAGAATTTCCTATTAGGCTGCTCTATTTTCCATGCCTTGTGCTATTAGGATGGAGTGATATTATATGACATGCTTGTGTTATGATTTGTATCTGTTTAGCCAAGTAGTATTTGTGATTTACTTTGGCTTCTGAATATCATTTGTGAATGATTTCTTCACACAGGGCTGTGGGAACTTGGTGTAGTGATACCATTGGGGGAATTGATGTTGAGGGCTTCCACAGAGTGTCTGTTGTACTTTTTATGCTGCGAGACCATAGGGAGGATTGATATTGAGTGCTCCCTTAGAGTATCTATAGTTATCATTACGAGACCATAAGGAGAATTGACATTGAGTGCTTACTCAGAGAGTATGTAGTTTATCATTAAAATACTATAGGGGGAATTGATGGTGTGTGCTTCCTTAGAGAGTATTTGTTTGAACAAGACCAAAGGGGTTAGACTACGTGAGTTTAACTAGAGGGTCGTTATATCTTATTTTTATAAGTTGAACTAGAGGGGTTAGGCTGTGTGAACTTTCCCTGAGGTTTTCTTGTTTTTCTTTGGATAAATAATTGATAATGTAAATGAATGTAGTTGAAATTGTATGACTATTTACTTTTGAGTAATTCCTTGTTTATTAATTCATTTTTCATTTTTTCATGTTACATATATTCACTGAAAGATAGGAATAGATCTTTGGGTGGTTACCTACTAGGATTCATCTCACACCCTGTTGGGGTCATGATTTTAGACCCAAACAGATTATATTGTTGCAGGTATAGATAAGGGAAAGCGCCCTTCTACTTCAAGTACTTGACTGTTGTGGAGTTGGAGAACATGGAACCAAGATGAGGCTTGCGATGCTGTTGGATTTGTTTACTTGTTTTCCTTTGTACTTTGGTTTAGTACTGTATTCCAACACTATGACTTGTTTAGATTCTTTCCTAGATACTTCTGACATGCGTCATTATTTATATTTATATGATGCAGTTGTTTATTTATTTTTAGTCTTCTATTGTTTACTTATTGTATGGTATTACCGCTTTCACTACTGTTATCTATTTGATTCTGCTATGTTACTCTGCCATTGAGGGCATAGTTTCCCCACTATCACACCCAAGGCCCTCACTGCTAGTCGGCAGTCTCTGGGATTCAGGGAAATGTGCTTGAGGCCATGTGACCAACCAGTTATGGGGAACCTCTGGGAGGCACCCAGAACCGAGATGTTACACACACCCTAGCACGACAGGGTAGTGTTGTCTACAACTGTATGAATGATATGGAGAACCCATGACCTAATCCATCAAGAGAGTACCAACCTTGAAAGAACTAACCCAAAGGAAAAGAACTCATGCCCATGATGTGGTGAGTACCATCTCAACCAAATCATAGAGTTAAGGGAAACCCATGCCCTAATTCCATAGGGGAGTACCAACCCTAACATCTCTCACTAAGAACCACACCAATTTCAAACATCGATCAAGCACCACTGAAAGGAGCGTCACACTCATCAAAACTTAAATCAAAAAACTGCTTTGGGTAGGGGACCCATTTCCTAATACAATAGGGGATAACTACTCTACCAGACTAAATAGTATAGGGGATTCTCATCCTAAGGTGATAGAGAAGGATATCATCCCCAACGTCAACCTAGTGATCCACCCTGATCACTTCCCAAGGCTAAGCATCACTAAAACAAAATCATGATCGAAACACACAACCTCATATATTGTAGTCCAAAATGGAGGTTACCATTGCATTCTACATGGAAAACTACTTAGGATAGGATACTCAAAATTCTGAATCTGAGTTCCAAAGAAGGAGATACGTAAGTTTGAAGATATCAAGATCTAAAAGGAGTACCCAATGTAAATTGGGGTCCACACGACATGTGAACCCACCTAAAAACCTGGATGTGTATCATGTTTACATGGTTTTTCTGGCCATGTAGGTATACACGACATTTCCTACCTCACCCGGCCCCCAACCATGTTCTTCCTCCACACGACTCAGCTATCCATTCCCTTATATTACATGCATCCCATACTACATGACATGTTTAGGCTAAACAACCACTTGGCCATGTATTTTTCCTATTCCCATGTCTGGAACCCCGTGTTTGTGTACTTTGGCTAGGTAGTTTTACACAACCATGAATGATCACATGGCTTCCCAGGCCATGTCCTCTGACCACACAACATGGGGTCACTACACAGTGTGTAACCCTGGTACATGATGTGTAGCCCTGAAAAGTCATCTTCAACAAATAGGAAGATACACACGACATGCCTCACTAAACTACACACCATGTGGATAGTAATTCTAGTCAGGAATTTCCTTTAAATTCACATGATTCTCCCCAGTTCTCCCCAAAACCTGTAAATCGACCTTGGAGGGATCTCTAGTATTTTTTATAGGTCTCTAAAACATTAAAAAATAGAAAAACTAAGGGGATTGGGACCAAAAATAAAATTCACCTACCTCAAGGGTGAAACGTTAAAGCTTAATGTGTAAAATGAAACATGAATTATGTTGCTACTTGACCTGACGACGATCAACATCAAGAATGGAGATCGTTAATGCTTCATCACTTCAATTCAGCATCGTTTCATCCATCGACCAAAGTGGGAGAGAAGGGTTTTACCCCTCCTTGTGTCATGATCCCTATGGGGTGGGGGAGGAAAAATTGATTTTATTTAATTAAAATCAATTAACTTCCCTTTTTAATTCCTCGTCACCAACACACCTACAACAAAACTCCCAGTGATGACAAAGTTCATGTCATGCCTAGGGTAAACGCAATGTTCTGAACTCAACCGAGGCATCATATTTTTGATTCAAGACTCCTATTGGGTGTTACTCCACATTTCAATAGAAACTACACATGCATGAAAAAATATATTTAATAATTTTTTAAAATCACTGTGCTGAGGCTCTTCAGCCCATGGAATCCCACACTGAATCGGTGCATGTCTTTAGAAATATTCTTAGAAATATTCCAAATTCTTACAAGTACAAACCCGAGTCACTACATTCTCCCCACCATAAGGATTTTCATCACTGAAAAGATAAATCCTATCCACAAGGGGAAGAAACTGAGCTCTCCATTGGGACTCCCACACTAGCAAGCTCACTAAGGGTTCCCATGATACTTACAAGCACACACTCAGGGAAACCACTAAGGTCAAACTATAAACACCGCCACACCCACTAGTAGAATCCCATCTGAGTATGGATAGAAGGAAACCAATCCACATTTTGGAAAAATTATATGGTCTTAATCCACCACTACAGAATGTTTCTAAGAAAGGGTCTCCCTTAACCAGGGATTCTGAGCAAAAAGGGTCAAGAAGAAAAGTTCCATTGGAAATTCTAGGACCTGCTCTGACGCTCCATCACAAAACCTTTACCTAAACACACAAGTATAAGGAATTCATCCACCACACCCTGAAACTATCCTCTTTGGGTGGTATTGACTCACCCATATGATTTTTGTCGCATTACAAAAACACATCTTGGTGGGGAAAGTATCCCTCTTCCTCATGATTCCAAAGTTAGGTCAAACTTCACCACATCCTTCTCAATCATATCACATACAAAGCTAATGCTAAGAATATGAGGGTACTAATAAACAACAAAAATATTTCTAGACACTCACACTTGGTCTTACCGGGCCCTTTGTATGCAAACCACTAACCCGTTTCCAGGCCCTAAACACAGAAGTCAGGGGGAATAATCTACCAAACCTCGATACTATACTTTTTTTATAGAAATGAATCTCCCTCATGGTTTTAATCACATAACAAAAAAACATCTCGGTGGGTGAATGACCCCTTTTCCTCATGCATTTGAAGCTACATAGAACAACACTAACCCATGGTTTTACCGACACCCAACATCACCCTGAACAAACATTGATCATGAAGTGAAAATAAAAGAGTATATCACAATAGTTCCTATTAATTACTACTACATAAAGTATAAATGACCCAAATCATACCTCTATTCATACTTAGATATTATAGTTCAAAAGAAACTATGACCTGTAGCTATCCTCACCCATATCTTCCAGCCCCTTGAGCCTAGCATGGAGCACCTAGAGGTGGGGGTGGAAACACCTAGAACCACCTACCACCTCCTACTAATCTCCCAACTCCTCTACCATGTTCTCCATCTTGTAGAACTCCCTAATACAAATGATACCTCTTACAAGGAGGACCATCAACTGACTCCCTCTCAGCCTCATGGTGGGTCGGAGAATCTCTAGAAAGATATCCCCAATCATCAAAAGCATAACACCACCTCTCTTACGGCTGACCTGATACCCGAAGAGGATCTTGTAATATAGTACCATGTGCCTAAGAGTAGGTATAGGTATGTATCCTATACCGCAATCCCATCGTCTACCGTCTTCCAACTATTGCAGATGCCTCAACCTCGTAACCACAAATACAAACCACATCTTCCCGTCCCTCTACTAGGAAGATATCCACTACCAGAGCTCGCTCCAATACCCCCATATAAGTGGGAAGGTACAATGAGACTAAACCTACTCAAAAATCTCTATATAGGCCTTACTCAAAGGTCCTAACTCTGAAGAAAGGGTCTTGAACCATGTATAGGGAGTATCACGATTGGTCTGTGAACCTCACCGAGTACTCCGCCAAAATCATGCTACCCTGAAGAAGCATAAAAAGCTTCTGGATATGCACCGATCTCAGTGTGACTAAGTAGAACTATTCCCTAAAGAGCCACATGAACTCTACCCAAGTGAGCATCAACTCGTCATAGTATTTATTCACTAAACTCCACCATCGCCCAACTGAACCATGTAGAAGGCTCACCACTAGGACCACCATCTAATTGGGAATTTTCCATAGAAGGTAGAAAACATATGTGACTACCTCAATTTAGTCATCAACTACTTGGGGATATGTATCAACCCAATAATTCAGAGGTCACTACCTCTATAACTCATGCAGTGCACTTAGGATATATGGATCCTTGGCCTAAACTGCTTGTACAACCAATTGCTCAATGGGTGGTGGATCCATTGGCAGACCACACAGAGGTATTGCCTTAGAACCAGTGCCCTACACTAAAGCATCATCACAGGATGGATCATCACCATAATCCTGTCATGGAACCCTATTTGGGTGTTGTCATGGTGGAATCATGAAACAAAATCAATATGCACCACAATCAAAGAGTATATCTGGGGAGATGACTTAAGGACAAGGAAGAAAACCAAAACCCAGTCCTATACGATGCATGTACCATTATTTCCCTATGATTTGTTTCCTAATGTACCAAGTCGAAAATAAGTTCATTAGAGTTTTGGTGAATGGATATGTTGGTCACCACACCAACACTAGAGCCTATAGGCTAATATCCAAACTTGAAATAGCCTAACACTATTTCTATGCAACCTAGACCAAGCTCATGATACTGCGGTCCCAAAGTGGAACCCACTCTGATACCACTCTATCATGACTCGGCCAAAAGAAGCTTGGGCTGTAACTCCCCAAGCCTGCCTTCAACAGGTCAGGGTCTGGAGACTAGCATTGATAAGGCATATCATATATATGGGAGGCCTTTATCTAAAGTACCTATATGCACACACCCATAAATACCTCCATGAAATAGTTCATAGATATAAAAAGCTGGAAACTAAAAATTAATGCATACATCTATCCCAAACCAGAGTACAACATAGGTACTGGAAGTGTAAAAGGGAAAAGAACTGGCCCACAAAAAACTGTAAAAGTGTCAAACCTTCTCAGAAGGAGGGTATTACTATCAAATGAAATTACTAGAAATCTTCTCATCCTAGAACCAGTAAACACCTTATTCAGTATATCTCACAAATTTAACCTACCTTGGGTCCTTTGGGGACTCTGTCGAAAGGCCCGTGATCTTCAAAAGTCACAATACGTGCAAGAAAATCCAGTGTAGGGGTGAGTATAAAAATACTCAATAGGTGCCCCAACAACCCAAAAGTAAAGGATAAACTGAAAGTAAAAATTCTGCTCAACCTATCTAGAGGGAACCCAATCGAGATAGAGAAACGCCATCTCAGACCATCCCTAGCTATACATGACTAGTCAGATCCATACACAAGGGGCGCAAACCCAAAAAAATGACAACACCACAAGGACTCCCAGAATCAACCAGATATACTCATCTCATAATCCAAGTTTCATGAGGTTTCTACCTCATATCCAGTGACATGATTCTAATCAAGACTCTAAAGGTAACACACAACCAGGATAACACACTCCATGAGCTTAGCCATCCCAGATGGCACCCATCTGAGAGATACACTCCATTAGGAACAACTCACTAGGTTAAACTCTAGTGAATAGAACCAGAGGTCATTCAATATCTAATATGTGCCCTGCACATGTTTTTAAGAGCCCAAGTGGAGAGGCACACCCCTCACTACTACACATAGTTGAGGGTGCAATGCTCCAGACTATGCACCACGTGAACCCTCACTAACTAGAGAGAATGGAGGGACCTACATCCCACCACTTCCCTATAGTTGGGGGAGTACTAGATCCTATTTAACCCATGAAACCTATATAGCTACTATGTAGAGTGGCCTGCACCTCAATCCTTCGAGGGAGAACTAACTCCTAACCAGGTATTGCATGTAACTAGTGGAGGGGCCCACACCTCGTAACTGTACTCAACATCTGAGGGAGCTCCGAATCCAATGAAGGAATCAATCCCCACTACTACTCAGATATGGGTGTGTACTAATCCATAAGTGAGGACCTGCACCCAGGTATGATAGGGAAGTATAACTCCGCTGATAGATGACCCACACCCTAGAATGATAGGGGAGTACCACTCTTCTAGCATGACTACTATAGGGGACCCACACCCTGATATGATAGGGGAGTACCGACCCCAGGCTAGAGGACCCACTCCCTAATATGATAGGGGAGTACCAACTCTTTTGAAATAACACATATGGAGGATCCACACCATTGAACGACAGGGGGGGGGGGGGTCCTAACTCCATAAATAGAGGACCCACACCCTAACATGACAAGGGAGTACCGAATCTATCTATAAGTCACATACGGAGGATCCGCACCCTGACACAACATGAGAGTACTGAATCCATAGATATAGAACCTGAACCCTAGTATAATAGGGGAGTTCCTACTCTATCTGGATAACAAGTATATAGGGCCCACACCCTGGCATGACAGGGGAGTGCTGTCTCCAACTGTACAAACAATATGGGGAGCTCATTCCCTAATCCATCAGGGGAGTACCAAACCCCAAAATAACTATCCAAAAGGTAAATAACCCATTACCATGATGTGGGGAGTCCCATATCAACCAAATTAGAGAGGTATGGGAAACCCTCACCCTGATTCTATAGGGGAGTATCAGTCCCAACGTCTCTCATTAAGAAACACACCGATTTCTGACATTGTTCAAGAGCCACTAAAAGGAACATCACATTCAGCAATCCTTGTATCGTAACACTACCACGGGTATGGGACCCATGACCTGATATGATAGGGGAGCACCACTCTACTAGACTAAATAGTCTAGGGGGCCCTCATCTTAAGGTGACATGGAAGGATACCAAAGCCAACGTCAAACCAGTGGTCCACCCTGATCACTTTCCAATGTTAAGCACCGCTACAACAATGTCATTCTAGAAACATGCCAACTCATATCTCATAGTTCAAAAGGATGCCACCATCATGTTCTATGTGGAATAATACTCAAGATAGGCTACTCACAAGCCCAAATCAGAGTTCTAGAGAAGGATATATGTAAGGCGGAAGATCTCAAGAAGATCTCAAAGCACTGCACGACGTGCACTGGGGTACACATGACATGCAATCCAACATGTTCACCTATCTCTGTATCCTATTTACATGGTTTTCTTAGCCATTTATACATACATGACATGTATAGATAGTACATAGTGCATTCTGCCTCACCCAACCCCCAACCATGTTCTTCCTCCACATGGCCCGACCAGCCGTGCCCCTCACACGCCGGACATCCCATACTAAACAAAGTGTTCAGGATAAATGACCAACTAGCCATGTAGTTTTCCCATGACCATGTCTATCATCTCATTCCCATGTACTTTGTTCATGTATTTCTACATGAACATGTATGATCACACGACTTACCGGGCCATGTCCTCTGGCTACACAATATAGGGTCACTACACGACGCTTAACCATGGTACATGGCATGTAGCCCCAAAAATTCATCTTCCCTAAATAGTAAGATAAAAACAACATGTATCACTAGACTACACATCATGTAGATGATAATCCCAGTTGGGAATTACCTTGAAATTCACTCGATTCTCCCCGGTTTTCCCCAAAACCTACAGATCAACCTAAGAGGTATCTCTAGCATTTGTTATAGGGATCTACAACCTTAAAAAAATTAAAAATGAATGGGATCATGACCAAAAATAAAATCCTCCTACCTTAAGGGTAAAATTCCAAATATTTTAGTGTAGAACGATGCCCAAATCGTGTTGTTACTTGATCTAATGATGATCAACATTAATAACAAAGATTGACAATTCTTTTTCGCTTCAATTCAGCCACATTTCATCCATAGCCCAAAGGGGAAGATGAAGGTTTTTATCCTCCATATTGTGTCATGATACCAAGTGGGGTGGGGGATGAAAATTAATTTTATTCAATTAAAATATATTAACTCCCCTTTTTAACACCCTGTCACCAATATGCCTCCGACCGAACTCCCGGTGCTAATAATGTTCATGTCGTACCTAGTCTAAACATGAAGCTCTGAACTCAACTGCGACATCAGATTTTGGATCCAATACTCCACTTGAGAGACACTATACATTTCAAGAGAAACAATGTACACATGACAAAATATATTTAATATTTTTTTAAAATAACCGTACCAAGGATCTCTAGGCCCTGAAATCACACACCGACTTAGTTCCTGACTTAAAAAATATTCTTTAAAATATTCCAAATCTTACAGGTCCAAACCGATTCACTACATGTGGTTTATAAGTTGAATGTAGGTCATTTTGTGGAAAAATTAATCCTTTAATGATAGATTTTACAAGTAAATTTTTGGGTTGGGGTGGTTGAAGGTCACACCATAATAGGGGAAACACAACCTGACCATTCTTTATTTTCCAATGACGATTTTCCAAGACTTTATATGGGGGGATTTCACACTATGAACTATATGATTTATGATGTGATGGGTGTTGGGGAGATTAAATTTGGAAAATTCCCATGTTGAATAGGGTTTTAATCTTACATAAGATTTTTGAATTTGTGAAATCAAGTGAGAGGTTGATCACACTGTGGTGGGGTGTATTGCACCATGATGAGAGTGTGGCGGGTTAGTCTACACCATGGGGAAGGAATGAAACACTTTGATAGTCTAATTATTAGAGTCATTGTTTCTTCATGGAGTATGAACACCATTCCATGAGCCAAGAAGGCCATTCTATGAGGTGTCTAGGGTAGGGGTGCCACACCGTGACCACCAAGGCCACATCATGAGGTGTCTCCACCCCAATTTTTTTATTTTATGATTTTACCTTTTTATACATGTTGATTTTTAACCTTATTTATCTTCCTCCTCCTCATTTTCAGGACCTAAGAGTCCTCTTTATCCATGTATCTCTACTCCTTTAAGTTCCCTTGGTGATTCTTCACAAATTATAGCGAGTTACTTCAAGGTAACTCATGATTTCTTCTTATTTTCTCCTTTATTATTCTCTTAGTCTCTTTTTTTCCTTGGTTCTCCTGTCTTGGTGCATATCTAACCATGTAATCTATGTCATGGCTAAGTATGGTTTTAAATATTGAATCTATATGGTTTATAGGCTTGTGAGGATCCTACTTTCTCATATCTTGTGATATTTAAAGATGATAATGAGTTTTCATTTTATTTGAGGTAGGTGTCTCTATATAATGGATATTTAATTTGGTATAACATTATCACTTGAGTTTATAAGGATTTTTACCATATTATTATTAAAATGAGTTATTTAGGACTTATTTTTATTGGTTCTTTTCATTTCTTGGAATTATGTTGGATTAAGTGAGGGTCTTCCATGGATTTCAATTGTTGTCACTCTAAAACAAGTTTTTTTCACATGAGGTGTTTGATAAAAAGCTTTAAAGAAATTATTTATTCAAAATATATTTTCAAAGGAGGGTTTGAAAGGTAAATCTATTATAAAATATGTTTCTTTGATTTGTTTTGGATTTAGGTAAAGAATCGTTTGATTTTGTGGTTATTGATATTGAATTTGTTATGAGAATTATTTGTTATTGAGTTTCACATGGGAACCTTGGGTACATATTTGGATAATTGGATGAGTGCTATACTAGTTTATATTGTGCTCTGACAAGTGCCTAGTTTATATTGTGCTATAGCTTGAGGTTGGAACCTTATAAGACCAAGATCAAAATCTAGGGTTGGTTCTATTAGGTTCACATAAGTGCCAATTGTTTTGTTAGTGAGGTCCTAGATTTATTATTTCTTTTATTTGTGTGTTCCAAAGGATAGATCATGCGTGAGGTGTTGATATTATGTGTTGTCATGATATATCTTTGCCCATGTTGATGTTGATTCTTATATGATGTCACCATTGTTTATGATTTATACTTTTCATATTTCCATTTATTTATTAAACATGTCTTCTTTTATTAAAAAATAAAGGGATGTGAAAGTTGGACCTTCAAATGTTTGTTTTAGTAAACTAAATGCTATCTTCCTAAAAAGGGTAGTTTCAAAAATTACAGAGCCCAGGCTAGATACAATGGGGGGGGGGGGGGTGAATCCCTGGTAACTTTTATGAATTATATTTTTTAATTCAACCACTATGTTTGGTTAAAGCCTCGATCTCTCATTCTTTTAAGCCCCAATTCTACCATATGAAAACAAATGAATAAATGAAAACCAGAAAAGGATTTTTTCAAGGTTTATAAAAATCCTACTCCTTTCTGTGACCAACCTATGACTATTTCATGGATTATTTTATCCCTATTAATTTTTAGTGATTAAAAGTTCTAAAAAATTTTCACACAAGTTTATATAGGTAAAATCCTCACCTTGTAAAGCATATATGTAATTTATTATATCGAATCCATCGGTTCTTCACTAACCTCATTGATATTTATGATTAATAAGATCTACTTGGATTTATAGGATTTCCCAAGAACAAATAAATTGATCTTATTCCAATAACAATATCTCTATGAAATCTAGGTAAGGCTCACATGTGATTATCCTTCCTTCACCAGAATAGATGAAACAACGTCAAAATGTGCTTCTCATAAGGGATTCATGTAAATGAATCACAATTACCACTTTTACCTTACTTCATGTGACAATTATTGTCTATAGTTCCTATAAGGACCCAACCTTAAAACATTACATAATCATGAATTAAATGAATAATTCACATTGATGATCTTTTCAGCTTTAGATTTTTAGAGAATTAGGACATAACTATTACATCTCAAAGATTACAAAGTAGACACTTCTACTCAGTTTCCATTTTTTTTCATAAAATAAAAACTCTAAAAAAAGAAACATGACTAGTTCCATGTTTTAGATAGCATGTCTTTCCGTGATCCCATCCTTGACCCTATTCACCTTTAAGTCCTGTGGAAAACATTTCAAACAAATTGTGATGAGCATAAAAATCTCAGTAAGGGATACACAAAGAAGGAAACCTATTAGTTTTTCAAAACAACAAGTAAATCATGAATACTTCATCATAAGTAATACTTTTCACCTTTATGAAGTAGTAAATACACTTCATTGAATAATAGATCATTGCTTACCCTTTTGTAACCAAAATATCACCATAAAACCCATATAAAGAACACATAACATATAAAGGTAACTTGGGACATAAACATACTTAATTGGAATAACCACACGGTCAACTTCCACACATTTCACTAAATGGAATAGCCATACGACTGACTTACATACCCAATGCATTGGAGTTTATAATATAACCACCAGTCCTGGTTTTCACGACACCACCCATCATATGTCCAAGTACCATAAAATACTAACACATAAAGTATTGAAAATACAAACATTTCACTAATAACAATTCATTTGCAAGTAAAAGAAATCATTTCAAGATATTGTAATAATCAATCCATTTCAAAATACGTTTTCTATACCAAAATACATAAAATAGTATATGGTATTTATTTTCTTTTAAAAACATTATGACTTGTTGAGGAAGCCAAAGATCAAATAGTACTCGTGGCGGCAGAAAGGTCTTTGTCACTGCATACGTTAAAAAAACATTCCATTTTGTCGTTTAGTAAAACACTTCGTAGAAAAAGATTCCCTTTGAATGAAATGAAAAGTAAAAGGTGTTTATACAGCTTATAAAAGAAAGTATTTTATTAAAACAAAATATGCCTAAATGAAAGGAGATTGAGACGAAGTCCCTTACAAAGATGGTATCCTTAGATTAAGGATAAATCAATGACATAATTATGTGTGAAAAATATAAATACACCCAATATAAGTGGATATTAATTGTAAAAAAATCATAGGTCATTCACACATATTCATATCATGACATAATCAAGAAGTAGAGGTTTAACCCAAAGAATTGAAATTGGGTAAAGAAGTTCCCTTACATAAATTCGACAGCCTAACAACGTCACTTTAAAATTCAGAAACTGAGTTGATGAGAGATAAAAAGGGTATCTCATCACTTGGACATAAAATTTACAGTAATAAGGATATAGAATAACATATCCCAACATAAGAATATGTGAATTAAAATACATAACAAAAATAATCCTTTTAAAAAGAGGAGGGTGAAAGGTTCCCTTACCGATTTGGTAACTTACGAAACATACACCCCATGAAAGAGGGACCATAAAATGTTGATGTAAATACCCATACATGAAATTATATTACAAAAAGAGTATAATAATGGGTAGTAAATACACCACTCAAAGGAGATAGTGTCCAATATATCATGAATCTCACGGGAATAAAAAGTGAGATAAAACCCCTTACTTCGTTGTAATAAATCGAGTCGTATGACCAAAAGATAATAAGCACCAAATGAATCACAAAATAACATGAATATAAATAGAATCATGATAATATATATCAAATTTAAGTACACAATACACCACATGAAATAAATAAGTGGCGAACAATAGAAATCTCATGGAATTAAAAGCGAGATAAGAAATCCCCTTACGAAATTTCGGCAGCCAAACAACGCCACTTAAAACTTCAAAAAATGGATTGATGAGAAAAAAACAGGGTCTCTAATAATATTAACATAAAAATTACATTAATAGAAATATAAAATAACATCCCCCAACATAAGAAATAGGATCTTAAAATAAGTGACATAAAAGAGGGTACTTAAAAAGAAAGAGAGAGGTAAGATCCCTTACCTTACGTTCGACTTGTCTTGTTCATTTCTTTATATTCCTGAATAATAAACTTTGGTCAATTTATAATTGATTAAGTACCTCCTTTAAATTTTATTATTAAATTAATATCACATATTATAATTTTATAATAATTAGTTAAATATGTGAGTTCATATCAGATGTTTTTGTCAATGTTCGGAACATGAGTCAAAAATGAACTTGTATGAAAAGAATTGTCCATGTAGTTATAAGTAAATCAACTAAAGAATAGTATTAATGATTTAAATATCATATAAATCTAGTATAAATTCATTTTATACAATTCCATAACATTTTGAGATAAAAATGAAATGCACCATTCATGGAGACGGTAGGCCGTATGTACGCATGAACGCTACTTTCATTTCTTTGTCATATTAATGGAATTAAAAATAAATGAGTGATATATATATTATAATTCCAGTATAATATATATGTTATATAGGTCAAATAATATTATTAATTTAATTTTTTATACATTCCATGTATTGCATGAACGAGTCACATCACTTGAGGGGGCGGTAGTCCACACTTCCTCATATGAAATTATCGCATTTGCACAACATGCAAATCATAAAGGTATGTTTTAAATATAAAATAAAGAGGCATATAGAAAAAATAAATACCATATATATCACATATAAAATATAGTGACATCATAATGGCTACCATGAGGGGTGGTAGAAGATAATTGAACAATCATCGTTTCGTGAGGCAGTAGTTCGCCGTCCACAGAAACAGTATGTTCTTCACCCATTAGATGGAGGTGTGTGTAAGTGTAGCTAGAATACTTTTTATAAAATCATCCTAGTATATTTAAGATACTGGTTTTGTTACAAAAGAAAGGAATAAAAAGAGTTTAGGGTGTTGGAGAAGCAAAATAAAACAAAAGGACATAAGAGAAGACATTACCTTTAAATCGGGTAACTCCTCTTAGTTTGAACCAAAAGGGTTTCTTGAAGAGATTTATCCCTAATGTAAGGCATATAGGATTAATATAGGGATGTTGGGAGATTATTTGAGTAGAGTTTGGATGATCCAAAGGGCTTTAGTAGTGTGCGAAATGGGTAGGAAGTGGGGTCTTTTTATAAGGGAGAGAGGGGGGGGGGGGCTCTTTTGGAAATCTTGAAACTATTATTTTATTATATAATTTTTTTCGGTTTCTAAAGGTCCAATAATCATTAAATTAGAAGATAAGGTGTCCCGTGTTAGAAATAAAATCATCCAATAAGAATTGTACAAGTTTTGGATATTTTTTTAAACTTTATATTCTTATTTATTTAATTTATTCATTAATGACGTAAACACTGCATCATCATTGTGTCATAAATAATTTTATTTATTTGATGTCTAAAAATTATAAAAAAATTACCATGATTTAGGAAATATTTTTATCTTTCTAATTAATATTTATAGTCTAAAAGATAACTTGTATATCCCCTTGTAAAAATTGTTTTAGTAAAATAATACATGTTTGTGGCATTTTTATTTTTACTTTAAATAAAAGGTATTAATAACATTATCTTACCCAAGTGGCTCCATGGGGTCCCAAAAATTGACCCATGGATTTTCTTTGTCTTCCACGACTCATCCAATAAGGGTAGGACATGTGTCAAGGTAATTTCATATTATTATAACATTATTTTTATCTTAAATTACCTTAATTACCTCTAATCGCGGTTAATAAAACTCAAAATTTACTATTCACCAAAAATTATTTTATCCCATTGAACCAAATTTTATTTACTAATGATAACCATGTATGTCGGATTTTTAAAATTCAAATCACATAAGGGGTAAAATTTCATTTAAACGAAAAATCTGTTTTTTAACTACCACATAGTGGTTTCACTATTCATAAAAAATTGATGCTTTTCAGAAAAATACCAAAAATTCATCCTAATATTTATTTGATATTACAAATTCCAAAATTATGTCCATTTTACCAAATTCAAAACATAGAAGTTTCATTAATTTAATTTTATAATTAATTCCCGCTTTCAAAACAAATAGCGTGTTTTTAAGTAACAATATCTATCAAAAGTTTGACACTTGTTTATGTCCAATTTCAAAGTGAAATTAATTACAACGAAAAAATTTGGATTAAATGGTAAAAATATATTATAATTACACTTTAAAACCAATTAAAAAGATAATATGACCATATAAATAAATTAGACTAAACAGATGTTTTGAATTAAAATACAACATTTTTCACTAGTCATTAAAAATGAACTTTATCGGAAAAATACCAAAAACGTACACAAAATAAATTTTGATGTCTGGATTCTAAAGAAGGATTTTATTTTGTCAAATATAACATATAAAAGTGACAATAAGTAGATATAAAAAATTTTCTTCATCAAAAGGCAATTAATCAACCTTTTAAAGAATATTAGAATATTTATGCTTAAAATTGAATTCATTCGCATTTTAAGCCTCTATCATTTTTTGGATAAATGTAAAAATATTTAAGACACATATATAATAATTTTTTAGTTAATTCTGTTCATTCCTGCCATTATGAAGGCTAGGCATTAACTACCATTTAAAATAATATTATTATATTATTAGTGTGCAAAGTAAGATTTCAAAGAAACTCGTTGTTGCGTATTGGGTACACAATCGAACATATCATTCCCTCTAAAGTAATATTACTATTTTATTCAAAAATATTAATAAATATGAAATTTTCATATTCTTTATTTACCCGGGATGTTACATCCTTTCCCCGTTTTGAGAATTGCATCCTCTCAATTTTAAAATTGGGCTCGGAAACTTCATTGAATGTCCCACATCAGAAAAAGAGTCAGTAAAATTATCACTTTAAAAGAAAGAAAGATAAGTACAAAGGTCACCCGAGTTAACCCATACTAGGATTCCATGTAGGAAAACATGGATATGGAAGAAAAAACAAAGGGTCAAGTTCTGATGGAGAGTGATAGAAAACATGATTAGGAGAAAGTTAACCACCAGAAAATCACAAACTTATGATGTGTTAAACGGTATTTGATTCCCCAGTAGGAAAATTTAATAGACAACGTTTTTGTTTTAAGTTAATTTTCATTGAGGAATTTATTTATTAGCTTAACTAAATCATAAGGAAACATACTTACTTGTCGTTTAGACTTTCATCTCTTACTATATTTCTTACACAAACACATATTTTCTCCAAAAGATGAGTATTTAGGATGACTTGTTCACATTAAGAGGTTTATAATCAACTTCTTGAGAGTCACCTAATCCAGAAAAGATGATCTATATATTTACCATGTCTTTAGACCTTAACCAAAACCAAAATTTTTAGTAAGAGATCAGATAATACCCAAAAGGATAATATTTTACAAAAGAAAAGCTACTCTTAATCTCCAAAATTTTTCCAACAAAACCCAAAGTTCATTAAAGACCATTCAATAAATAGATATCCATAAAATTATTCAAAGTAGTCAAAACTATGATTGAAACCCAAATATCTGAAGGATTTAATCATATAGTCTTCCAAGATAAATCTTAAAAATTATCTCCAAATAACATCAGCTGTTCTTAAAGTCTCGTATAGAAAAGTAATTAACCTAAGCACATATCCTCCCTGATAGGTTAATCATTTCTCGAGATAACCCAAAATCAAAATTTTCTTGATTCATAAAACCATATAACTAAAAAGAATTAGTCAAACTAACCAGGGAATTCACGTAGTCCAATGGTAGGTGATAAATACCAGTCGAACTTTGGTTGTGGGTTTGATTCCCGCAGCTTTGTCCGACGTGATGGGTTGTCACACGGTCTGCGTGTTGTCATTTTTCCAAAACTATATAATTCTTAAAAAATTCCCACAAAAGAGATAAAATATTCAAAAATAACCATAACATAATTTAACCTCAAGTTTATCCCATGCCTTTTATTTTCCATCATAACATATAGTAACCCATAATTACCTCAAAAGTATGGATCATATAAACCCTAATTGTTACCTTTATAATTATTACTTGAACTTCCACATAGAGTTGGTTCTCTCATACGTGATGAATTAGAGAACTCACCAAGGTTCAAGTGGCTAATCACGACTCTTGATAGTTGGTTGAGAATAACCACAAGAGTTCTCATTGTATCTCCCATATCATTCAGTTGTTCTTTTAGAAAACCATCACAGTTTTCGTCACATCCACTGTTACTTTGGTGCCTTCTAGATCCAACCATTTACTAAAACCAAAATGGTCAGTGTGAGTATATAATTAGAATCATCATATGATATCTTATGAAGAGGTTAAATACTAAGATATAATTGTTTATGTTATCTTAAACTCATTCACTTTATCTAAAACTATGATGCTTTCTGAAATCCTAACCATTATTGTGATGTCACTTATTCTTAAAGAATACTATAACCTCTAAAGTTATCTAAACCAACCTTTGATACCAACTATAAGGACCTAACCTTAAAACATTACATAATCATTCATTAAATGAATAATTCACATTGAGGATCTTTTCAGGTTTAGATTTTTAGAGAATTAGGACATAACTATTACATCTCAAAGATTACAAAGTAGACACTTCTACTCAGTTTCCATTTTTTCATAAAATAAAAACTCTACAAAAAGAAACATGACTAGTTCCATGTTTTAGACAACATGTCTTTCCGTGATCCCATCCTTGACCCTATTCATCTTTAATTCCTGTGGAAAACATTTAAAAAAACTTGGGATGAGCATAAAAAGCTCAGTAAGGGATACACAAAGAAGGAAAAATGTTAGTTTTTCAAAACAATAAGTAAATCATGAATACTTCATCATAAGTAATACTTTTCACCTTTATGAAGTAGTAAATACTCTTAATTGAATAAAAGATCATTGCTTACCATTTTTAAACCGAAATATCACCATAAAACCCATATAAAAAACACATAACATATAAAGGTAACTTGGGACATAAACATACTTAAATGGAATAACCACACGGTCGACATACACACATTTCACTAAATGGAATAGCCATACGACTGACTTCCATACCCAATGAATTGGAGTTTATAACGTAACCACCCGTCCTAGTTTTCACGACACCACCCATCATATGTCCAAGTACCATAAAATCCTAACACATAAAGTATTGCAAATACAAACATTTCACTAATAACAATTCATTTGTAAGTACAAGAAATAATTTCAAGATATTAAAATAATCAATCCATTTCAAAATCCATTTTCAATACCAAAATACGTAAAATATTATATGGTATTTATTTTATTTTAAAAACATTACGACTTGTTGAGGAAGCCAAAGATCAAATAATACTCACAGCGGTAGAAAGGTCGTTGTCACCGCGTATGTTAAAAGAAACATTCCTTTTTGTCGTTTAGTAAAAAAATTCATAGAAAAAGATTCCCTTTGAATGAAATGAAAAGTCAAAGGTGTTTATATAGTGTATAAAATAAAGTCTTGTATTAAAACAAAATATGCCTCAATGAAAGGAGATTGAGACGAAGTCCCTTACAAAGATGGTATCCTTAGATTAAGGATAAATCAATGACATAATTATGTGTGAAAAATATAAATACACCCAATATAAGTGGATATTAAGTTTAAAACAATCATATTTAATTCACACATATTCATATCATGACATAATCAAGAAGTAGAGGTTTAACCCAAAGAATTGAAATTGGGTAAAAAAGTTCCCTTATAGAAATTCGACAGCCTAACGGTGTCACTTTAAAATTCAGAAAATGAGTTGATGAGAGATAAAAAGGGTATATCATCACTTGGAAATAAAATTTACAGTAATAAGGATATAGAAGAACATATCCTAACATAAGAATATGTGAATTAAAATACATAACAAAAAGAATCCTTTTAAAAAGAGGAGGGTGAAAGGTTCCCTTACCGATTTGGTAACTTACAAAACATACACCCCATGAAAGAGGGACCATAAAATGTTGATGTAAATACCCATACATGAAATTATATTACCCATAGAGTAGAATAATGTTAATTAAATACACCACTAAAAGGAGATAGTGTCCAATATATCATGAATCTCATGGGAATAAAAAGTGAGATAAAAACCCCTTACTTCGTTGTAATAAATCGAGTCGTATGACCAAAAGATAATAAGCACCAAATGAATCACAGAATACCATAAATATAAATAGAATAATGATAATATATATCAAATGTAATTACACAATACACCACATGCAATAAGTAAGTGGTGAACAATGGAAATCTCACGAAATTAAAAGTGAGATAAGAAATCCCCTTACGAAATTTCGGCAGCCTAACGACGCCACTTAAAATTTCTAAAAATGGATTGATGAGATAAAAATAGGGTCTCTCATCATATGAACATAAAAAATTACAGTAATAGGAATATAAAATAACATCCCCCAACATAAGAAAGAGAAGATTAAAATAAGTGACATAAAGGAGAGTACTTAAAAAGAAAGAGAGAGGTAGGATCCCTTACCTCACGTCCGACTTGTCTTGTTCGTCTCTTTATATTCATGAATAATAAACTTTGGTCAATTTATAATTTCTTAAGAACCTCATTTAAATTTTATTATTCAATTAATATCACATATTATAATTTTATAACAATTAGTTAAATATGTTAGTTCATATCATACGTTTTGGTCGATGTTCGGAACATGAGTCAAAAATGAACTTGTTTGAAAAGAATTGTCCATTTAGTTGTAATTAAATCAACTAAAAAATAGTATTAATGATTTAAATATCATATAAATCCAGTATAAATCAATTTTATACTATTCCATAACATTTTGAGATAAAAATGAAATAAACCGTTCATGGAGACGGTAGGCCGTACATATGCATGAACGCTACTTTCATTTCTTTTTCATATTAATGGAATTAAAACTAAATGAGATATATATATATATATATATTATAATTACAGTATAATATATATGTTATATAGGTCACATAAGTTCATTAATTTCATTTTTTATACATTCCATGTATTTAATGAACGAGTCATATCAGTTGAGGGGGCGGTAGTCCACACTTCCTCATATGAAATTATCGTATTTACACAACATGCAAAGCATAAAGGTATGTTTTAAATATTAAATACAGAAGAATATAGAAAACATAAATACAATATATATAATATATAAAATACAATGACATCATAATGGCCACCATGAGAGGTTGTAGGAGATAATTGAACAATCATCGTTTCGTGAGGCAGTTGTTCGCCGTCCACAGAAACAGTATGTTCTTCACCAATTAGATGGAGGTGTGTGTACGTGTAGCTCGAATACTTCTTATAAAATAATACTAGTATATTGAAGATACTGGTGTTGTTACAATATAAAGGAATAAAAAGAGTTTAGGGGGTTGGAGAATCAAAATAAAACAAAAGAACATAAGAGAAGACATTACCTTTAAATCGGGTAACTCCTCTTGGTTTGAATCAAAAGGATTTCTTGAAGAGATTTATGCCTAAGGTAAGGTATCTAGGATGAATATAGGGATATTGAGATATTATTTGAGTAGAGTTTGGACGAGACAAAGGTCTTGAGGAGTGTGATAAATGGGTAGGAAGTGGGGTCTTTTTATAAGGGAGAGGAGGGGCTCTTTTGGAAATCTTGAAACTATTATTTTATTATATAATGATTTTTGGTTTCTAAAGATCCAATAATAATTAAATTCGAAGATAAGGTTTCCCATATTATAAATAAAATCATCCAATAATAATTGGGAAAGTTTTGGATATTTTTTTAAACTTTATCTTCTTATTTATTTAATTTATTCTTTAATGACGTAAACACTGCATCATCATTGTGTCATAAATAATTTTATTTATTTTATGTCTAAAAATTATAAAAAAATTACCATGATGTAGGAAATATTTTTAGATTTATAATTAATATTTATAGTCAAAAAGATAACTTGTATAACCCCTTGTAAATTTTTTTTAGTAAAACAATACATGTTTGTGACATTTTTATTTTTACTTTAAATCAAAGGTATTAATAACATTATCTTACCCAAGTGGCTCCATGGGGTTCCAAAAATTGACCCATGATTTTTCTTGGTATTCCATGACTCATCCAATAAGGGTAGGACATGTGTCAAGGTAATTTCATATTATTATAACATTATTTTTACCTTAAATTACCCTAATTACTTATAATCGCGGTTAATAAAACTCAAAAGTTACTATTCACCAAAAATTATTTTCATCCCATTGAACCACATTTTACTTACTAATGATAACCATGTATGTCGGATTTTTTGAAATTAAAATGACATAAGCGGTAAAATTTCATTTAAACGAAAAATCTGTTTTTTTAACTACCACTTAGTGGTTTCACTATTCATCAAAAATTAATGTTTTTCAGAAAATACCAAAACTTCATCCTAAGCGTTATTTGATATTCCAAATTCAAAAATTATTTCCATTTTACCAAATTCAAAACATATAAGTTTCATTAATTTAATTTTATAATTAATTTCCGCTGTCAAAACAAATAGCATGTTTTTAAGAAACAATATCTATCAAAAGATTGACACTTGTTTATGTCCAATTTCAAAGTGAAATTAATTACAATGAATTTTTTTTTATTAAATGGTAAAAATATATTATAATTACACTTTAAAACCAATTAAAAAGATAATCTGACCATATAAATAAATTATACTAAAAGGAGGTTTTGAATTAAAATACAACATTTTTCACTATTCATTGAAAAATGAACTTTATCGGAAAAATATCAAAAAAATACACAAAGTAAATTTTGATGTCTCGATTCTAAAGAAGGATTTTATTTTGTCAAATATAACATATAAAAGTGACAATAAGTAGATTTAAAAAAGGTTCATCATTAGAAGGCGGTTAATCAACCTTTTAAAGAATATTAGAATATTTATGCTTAAAATTAGATTCATTCACATTTTAAGCCTCTATAATTTATTGGATAAATGTAAAAATATTTAACACACATATATAATAATTTTTTAGTTAATTCTGTTCATTCCCACCATTACAATGGTTAGGTGTTAACTTCCATTTAAAATAATATTATTATATTATTAGTGTGCAACGTAAGATGTCAAAGAAACTCGTTGTTGCGTATTGGGTACGCAATAGAACATAGTATTCCCTTTATAGTAATATTAATATTTTATTCACAAATATTAATAAATATGAAAATTTCATATTCTTTATTTTCCCGGGATGTTACAGTTCCCTATCACGTGAATGAATCACATGGATTGAATTCACCTTCACATGAATAAATCACATGAGTACTCAATTTCCCTGAAAAGAGATATCTCTCTAAAATATACGAAAGGCAGGGACCCAAACTCACATGAGAAGCCTCTATTTTATATATATAGTTATTTCGCTGCTTCTCCTCTATTATTTAGGCATAGTAAAAGATTACCTATGATCTTGGGATCCACTTGAATACTGATACTCTCAGTATCTTCATGTACTGAAGTGGTTATAAAATTATCCTGATCACTCTACACGTCATCCTTTTTTTATCACATTCCTCTTCATAGTATTTTTAAAAAATCTTCATTTACTATTAATTTAAAATATTTTAAATACTTGGATATATTTGTTTTTATTTATGTGGTATATAAAAACCCATAACTTCTTCAAATCCGCATTTCACACTTTATCAATAGTGCATTGCATTTGAAAAGGGCTACATAACTCTTCACTTCAATATTCAGTTGCATGAAACCTTATCAAAACCCATACATAGAAATTGTCTATGTTTTTCCCTTACATATAAAAATTACTACGTTAACTCATTCATTTATGTGGTTCTCTTTTGAAATTGGTACATAGAAAAATGGCTACATGAATGTACTAATAGAATTGGCTATGTGGTAGCCTTCATGAAATTAGCTATGTATCACTTATCAGAAATTTCTATGTCATTCTTATTATGACTCAAATATTGTTTGTTTTCTTTATTCACTTCTTTCATACAAGTGAAAATACATGAAAATATCATTTTGATCATACCTATATAAAAACCAAGTTTTTTACTTTTTCAGAGAACATAGTTCAAGCTTCTGTAACTCTTCATGATAGTAATTCATGAACATGATTCCTGGACATGCCTTGGTGCATTAATCAATTATATGATTTTTAAATCCATAATTAAATCATATAATAAGAATCAACATGATGATAGGTGAAAATCAGTTCTTCTGCTCAAGGTTTGATATGAGTACCATGGATTATCAATGGAAGATAAACCGCATAAAATAGACCCCTTGAGAGAGGGATGAAAGTGACATACATTTCTTAATTAGATGACATAAATTGATCCCATCAGATGAATATTCTTATATGCATATCATTTTAATTATTCTTGAATAGTGTAGTGTATTTGACATCCTATATCAAACTTTTGAAAAAATTAGCTCTTCCTTTTCTAACAATTAGCGCTGCAACACCCTTAAGCTGGTAGTGAGGGATCATCACCCGCATACACTGCAACCATGCTTTACAGGCCATACTGCACCTGCGTTGTCCCACTGACACTCTTTACCTAGTGATCTTTCTCAAGAGCACTCCTACATGACTTATACACCCCTCTACACCTCTTTCACCATGCGATCCTATGAGCTAGCTCCCCTGTGTGGTCGAGGTCCTCCTCACACAATGTGGGGTTGAGTTCTCTCCTATCTTAAGTGGTTGAACAAATTCTTGGTAATCACTGAGAAAGTATCTAAGTGAACATGTAATATAAACTCCTCATGCATAAACATATTTTTGCGGCCTTTTATTTTTACATGGAATTAAAAATACTCTTCTTATATTCCTAAAAACAATTATTTTCATGGTATTCCATTTGTTGTATGCAATGTGATCTCTTAAGAACATGTCTTTGAAATTTAAAGAATAGTTCAAACAATCATCACATTTTATATATGGAGAAATTTTCAAGAATGACATCAAATTTACTCAAGAGAGTCCATAACAATTCTCTAAGAATCACCATTTCATCCACCAACACATATTGACTTGTTGAAAAAAAATAAACCTAGAATCAAAGATCTCCCAATTTATATATTTTTTCAATATAAACACATTTCATCAAGTAAATATGTGGTGGAAAATTTCTCCCCCTTATTGAGAAAAAAATGAAAAGGGTAAGTAGGGGTCTTCTCATCTCATTTTTCTTTTAAAAGTATGATCTTTTCCATTTTATGAAATTTTTCTGATCACTTATAAGAGAGGGATTATCTCACATAATTTTTTTAGAAAATATCCTTTATTTAATCAACTCTAAGTCTATTTGGGCTAACCCGGTGTAGAAAATAAGAAAGATGCAAACAAGGTTATCTACACTGTCCATAATCTACCATGGTTGTGAAATAATTATAAAAAAACATACACACTTAAAAATAAAACATTATAAATCTCAGGTTCAAAGAAACAAATCCCCCTTTATCTCATCCCATTTCACCCCATTTTTATAGTAACCATAACTTTAGATTCAAAAACCACTATACTTAGAGGAAAAGAGTGCACATTCTCTCCCCATTTTACAATAGAATCCAAAGTCTTTTGGGGGTCTCAAAAAAGGGGTTTTAATGACCCGAAAGGGGCTAAACACCCATGTTCAACCTTAGTGTCTCAAGTATATCCTTATAAATAACCTTGGTGAAGATATCTACTAATTGATCTTGATTTGGAATAAATTCCAACCTTATGTCTCCATTTTTTACCTTCTCCTTGATAAAACAAAATTGGATATAAATATTCATGGATATTGAATGTTGTATAGGATTTTTAAAAATATATATTTTACTTTGATTATCATAGTGAATTTTGAGTGGTTTTTCAATTTTTACCCTTAAATGATCTAACCGTTCCTTCATCCAAATCATTTGTGTGCAAGAACTAGTTGGAACAACATATTTATCCTCTATAATACTAAGTGTTAATGAGTTTTATTTCTTTTAGTTACAACTCACACAAATATCTCCCAAGAGGAAAATTACACCTGAGGTGGAACTTCCATCATCACAGTTACCTTCCCAATCAACATATGTAAAACTAGATAAATTTAAGTTATTTCCTTTCTTGTAAGGTAGACCATAATTCATAGACCCTTTAATATACATGATAATTATTTTGGCATCTATAATATTTGAATACTTTGGATCACTATGATATATATCATAAATAATTGCAAAATATATAATATCTGGTTTAGAAGATATGGGATAAATTATAATTCTAATAAGTCTTCAAAATTTTCTTTGATTAACACTATCACCATTTTCATCCTTAGAAAACTTTAGACCCACTTGAATGAATGTAGTCACTGACTTTGATTCTTCTATTTCAAATTTATTCAACAATTCTATGGAGTAATTTTCTTGTGATAAGAAAGTAAAATTTTATTTTTTCAAGATTTGTAATCTCAAGAAGCATCTTAACTCACCAAGTATGAAAATATCTTAATGATGTTTCATTTCATTATAAAAATATCAAAAATAATTTTTAGAATCACCTTTAAAAATTATATCATCAAAAAAT
This sequence comes from Viscum album, assembly GCA_963277665.1. Classification (NCBI taxonomy): domain Eukaryota; kingdom Viridiplantae; phylum Streptophyta; class Magnoliopsida; order Santalales; family Viscaceae; genus Viscum; species Viscum album. Next base: position 598,437,457 of record OY728155.1, on the reverse strand, counting down.
AAAATTATAATAAGAATACCAATCTTCATTTATTTTATATATAATTTTTATTTCACTTTTCCTTTGAAAGAATATAGCTTCTTACAGCAGTTGTATATGTTTGAATACTAGGACCTTGGGGTCTGTTTTAAGCCATAAATATCATTTTTCAATTAGTATACTATCATGTCATCATTTTCAAGGAAAAAACCATTAGGTTTCTCAATATACACATCTTCTTCATGATCACCATTTAATAAGGTTTATTTGACATCTATTTTATAATGTTTATATTGCCTTTAGTATACAACAATAATGAACATTATAATAGTTTCTAATCTTGTAACTGGAGAAAAGTTCTCTTCAAAATTAACACATTATACTTGTGAGTCTACCTTACATACAAGTCTTAATTTATTCCTAAAAACCTTCCCCTGGTCATTTATCTTGTTTCTATAGACCAAATTGATTCCAATGATATTTTTATCATTAGGTCTTGAAACAAGTACCCATGTGTAATTATTTTCAATTTAACTCAACTCTTTGTTCATAGGCTAAATCCATCCTTTATGTTCAATGGATTTCCTGCTGATTTTGGCTCAATTTTAGAGATAAGTTATGTTTTATTTTCAAACCTCAACCCCATTTTAGTTGGATTTTTTGTCTACTCATTATATCTTAGTTTTCTTCTGGTCCATATCGGTATAGATTATTCTACAATGATATGATATATTTACACATGTTTCTTCAACTTTCAATAATTTTTTTTAGTTTCAAAAATCTTTTATTCATCATTTGTCTTATCTAAATCAACACTTACTACACAAGGTTCAACTATAGGCTATTTTTACTAACCTATTTAGGAACTTTCCTGTTGTTTAAATAATCTTTTTAAAAAATTTCTACATCTAAATAATAATTAAAGGTTTGGTTTTAAATGATTTTGAGATCATAATAGTAAACCATTTTGTAAAGTTTCTTATTAAACCGTCTATATATTTTCCCATTAGATAAATATCATATAAATAAACCTTCTAAAATATTCTCATCAAATTACCCCAAATTTTTGTTTTTGATTTTGATGATGCAAGGGATCCCAAAGACTCAAAAGTATATAATTATAGGCCTTTTATTTTACCATATTTCATATGAAGTTTAATTTGAATTTATCCTATTAAAACATCATTTTTGAATATGTAAATAAGTACACACTACTTCACTATAAAATAATTTTGATCAACCATACTTAGCAATCATAGTTCTGCCCATTTACACAATACTTCAGTTCATTATTTTAGAAACTCTATTTTTTGGTGTATAGGGGTTGATATATTGATGTCTTATTCCATTTTTTTCAATATATTATTCAAAATCAATTTTGGTGCATTCCTTCCCATTTTCATATTTTAATTTCTTGATGTGAATACCAAGTTATCTTTCAATTTATCTCGTGTACATATTGAACATATCAAATGAATGTGAATTGTGCTTAAAAAATAACACTCTTTTAATTATTGTTAAAACATCAATGAATGTGATAAAATATAAGCCAAATTTTATAGATTTATCTCTCATAGGTAAAAAAATCTAAGTGAACTAATTCTAGAGGCATTATTGATTGTCTTCACTCTATTGTATTTACCTTGAACTATTTTCCCTTTTTGACTGGTTGTATAAACCTGATCATTATATCATCTTAACTAAGGAAAAACACCTAACTAAATTTTATTTAAAGATCTTTCTCAATTTTTTTGACCAATATGGAAAAATATTAATGCCACATATTTTATTCTTTTTTTGCATCGAGATAAGAGAAATTACTAGGGTCTCTAATATAAAATAAATTTCCACCAGTTCTTTCTACTATTATAACAATTTTTACATAAAAAATTCTCTTGATAAGATAGTTTTTATTATTTAAGATGACCTCATTTCCTTCATCACATAGTTTATTAACACTCAATAAGTTGTGTTTGAACCCATAAATAGATAAAACATCCTATGAATTCAATATGGATAGTTCAATTTCAGATGAATCAATTCGCTTAATTTTTAATGATTTCTCATTTTCAAATTTCATATCACCTCCATAATTTTCATCAATATTTTTTATAATCTTAGTATCTCCTATAATATGGAAGGAATAGCCATTATTTAGAATCTATGGTCTTCTCCTCTTACTAGCCTTTAAAGAAACTTCCACAATCAATGATTTTTAGTTCTTACTTTTATATTGAATCTTATCATATTCAAGATTTTGTTGTTGTTGATTATGAAGCATAGTGAGACACTCTTTGTCAATGTTACCTTGTTGGTCATATCTTCCACATGTTTCCTCAAGTTCTTTAAACCAATTTTGGTCAGAAACCATATAATAGTTTTCATTATTTTTTCTTCTCATATGTTTATTAATCCTACTATTTTAGTGGATCCAATTAAATTATAGAATTATTTTATTCATGGGGAGCGACATGTTATACAAAGATACAAAGTATTTGTGTCCATAAGTTCCATAACATAATAAGTAACCCCTATTTTTTTTTCTTCCATAAAACTACTAAGTATATCGTTGAAATTCAACACACAAATTAAAATAGGACCTTACTTATTTTTCACAGGTTTTGGGGAAACTTGCTTCTTTTGGTCATACTCTACTAACCCAACTAAGGTAAAATTACTTTGAAAGTTTTTATTAACCCATGTTTTCCCAGTTTTTCTCACGAAACCTCTAATATTAGTCTATATATATTTAATACATTCAAATTTAATAGGTTAATAATTTACCTGATAATTAATAAATTTTTTATTAGTATTCTAAAATGATTCAAAATTCTCATCAATAGGTTTAACATAATAAATCCTCATATTTATAAGATCCTTATTAGTATTGATGCACATTAAATTAGACTTATTAAGTTCTTCCTCTGAATTAGTTATCTTTTTCTCTGATGCTCTTATAATTATTTCTTACTCAACCACTTTTACCTTGAAAAGTTTGTTCTCCTCAATACAGTAATCTTAAACCTTGTTCCATCTATAAAATTCCTTATTAGATGATTTAACTTATTTCTTGAGGTTATTTTTTCTTTCTAAATAGACTTTAGGTTTTGTTTTCAGTATGTGAATCATATAATCTTTATTTCCTTCTTTTTCTCCATTGTTGTAACTATTATATTTTCTTTCAATATTTACTGTAAGTTTAATGTATTTTCTAGCACATTCGTCATCTAAATCATTAATTGTTGAAGAAATGTATTCTACCTATTTTCTCAGCATGTTTCTCTTTATTTATTTATAAAATTATTCTTTTTTTAATTAAATTTCTTATAGATTTTACCATATTTTCTTTTTTACTTCCACTATGATTTTTCTTCTTCTTAATATTCATCTAATTATCTAGATTTATTCTTCTTTGGACAATCTGCTACAAAATGTCCAATACCACTACAACTAAAATATTTAATCAATATATTTAATTTTTTACCTCCCTTGGTCCATTTTAAGTTTTTTTATATGAGAGATATGTTTTTCTTGTGATTCTCATCACTCTCATCATATTTATATAAATCAATTTGGGGTTCAATTAGTTCTTCCTCCTTGATATTTAGTGTGTTTATAGCTTTAAAATAAATTTATTATTTTTCATTTTTCTTAAAGGATGGATCTTTTCTCATCTCATAATTTTGGAGAGAAATTCGTCAAGAGATATGTATGAAATATTTGGGTCGTATCTATCAGGAAAGTTTCTTACTAATTTTTTGACCATAGTTGAATAATCTGGTTTTTCACAAAAGCCTATGATATGGATAAAAATATCAATATAAAATCTAAAATAGTCATCAATATTTTTATCTTTATCCACTATTACATCTTCAAATTTGTCCCTCTAGATTTGTAATTTTTTCATTGATTTTGATGTTTCCTTCATATATTTTCTCAAGTTTATACCAAATTTCCTTATCTATATAAAATCCCATCACATTGTTATACTCTTTGTATAATAAAGATGATAATATATCATTTCTTGATTTCCAATAAAACTCAATATTTATATTTTATTCAAAATTCATGTCACCATATCTTATAATTGGTGGATATCCAATAGTGCAAACATCACTTAATTTCTTCCCTTGTGATAGAAGATATAGAAAAATTAGATTCTTCAAGACATAAAAATTATTTCCATAGAAATAAAAAACTCATATTCTATTCATATAATTTTAAATCTCAACAGTATAATTAAAAATAATAGAAACATAAGGGAACCTAGTTTTCTATGATACCACTTGTAGACCCCCAGACCAGATCCATTGAGAGGGGGGGGGGGGGGGGTGAATCAATGGATTTTTTTAATTAAACCTTTTTGGTAGGTTAAACCCTCAATCTCTCATTCTTTGAAGTCCCATTTATCCCATGTTCAAGAAAATAAAAGGAATGAAAAGAACATAACAATTTTTATATGGTTAGACAAAATCCTACTCCTTACCCTGATAAAATTATGGTTATTTAATGTATTCTCTTATTAATATTAATTTATAGTGATTAAAAGTGATGAAAATTTTTAAAAAAAGTTTAGATAGGTAAAAAACATACTCTATCAAGGATAGATGTCATTGTTTATACCGAATACCTATGTTCATTAATAATCTCCTTACTCTTGATGATGAATAAGATCTACTTGGATTTTCCAGATGTCCTAACAACAAATAGACTGATATTCTTCCAAGAAAACTCTCTTTGAAAAATCCAGGTAAGGATCCCAGGTGATTCTCCTTCCTTCACATGAAGAGATCACATGATTTATCAAGGTTCTTCTTAGGTATTTGTGTAAATGAATCACACTTACTTATCCTACCTTTAATCATGTGATAATTATTTTACATGGTTAACTATCATGTGAATTAATCAAACATATTTTTTTCACCTTCACTTGAATAAACCACATGATTACTCTCTTTCCCTAAATTGAGAGCTATATCTAAAATATAAAAATGGTTTCAAACCAAACTCACATGATCAACCTCTATTATATATATATAGTTATTTAAAAAGTTCTCCTCTATTATCCAGGACACATCAAGGTTTCCCTATAACATAGGGATCTCTTTGAATACTAATACTCTCAGTATCTTCATGCAATTAAGTGGTTATGAAATTTGTATTATCACTCCCCATGCAGGAATTTATTTATCATATTCCTCTTCATGATATTTTTAGGAAAGACATGTTTCCTGCTCATTTAAAATATCCAAAAGAATCAAATATATTATTTTTTATTTATGAAATATCTAAAAACCCATAACTTATAAATATAATCATTTCAAGATTCTTCAAATATGCATTTCATTTGAAAATGGATATTTAACTCCTCACTTATACATTCAGCTACGTGAAACCTTCTCAAAACCCATGAATAGTAATCATCTATGTGAAAACCTTATATAGAAAAATGCCTATATAAACTCATTCAATTACATGGTTCCCTTCTGAAACTGGTATGTAGAAAAATGACTACCTGAAAGCACTTACAAAATTATATACATGGTAGCCATTGTAAAATTAGATACATAATACTTATAAAAAATGGCTATTTGGTTCTTACCATGACTCAAATCATGTTCCTTTTATTCATTCCATTCTTTCATTCAAATGAAAGTGCATGGACATAGAATTTCAATCATACCTATGTAAAAACTAAGTTTTTTTTTACTTAAGTAGATAACACAATTTGAGATTCTATAACTCTTCATGGAAGTAACACATATATATGATTCTGATACATTCCTTGGTGCATGAATTGATCATATGATGATCAAATACATCATTAAAACATAGAATAATACTCAACATGATGATATGTGTAGCTCAGTTCTTCTTATATAGGTTTTTCATGAGTATCATGGCTAATCAATAGTGGATAAACCACATATAGTAGATCCCTTGACTGAGGGATGAAGATGACACACACTTCTTGATCGGATGACATGAATCAATCCCATAAGGAGACTAAAATTATATGCATATAATTTTAATGATGCATGAATAATGTAGTGGATTTTGTGTCCCACATCAAACTTCATCCTGTATTAGAACTTTCTTTTAGAACAATTAGCACTACAACATTCTCGAGCTAGCAGCGGAGGATGAACACCTGAATACACCAAACCCATGCCTCATGGGACACACCATGCTTGCACTAGCCCACTGGAACCCTAGACCTAGTGCTATTTACTAAGCATGCTCTCGTGGGCCTTATTCCACTCCCCCAACACCATTTCCACCATGCAAGCCCACAAACTGGATCCCTTATGTGGTCAAGGTCCTCCTCCCACAATGTAGGAAAGAGGTGTCTTCTACATCATGTGGTTGGACAATTTTTTAGTAATAACTTAGAAATTATCTAAGTTAACTTGAAATAAAAACTCCCCAAGAATAAAAATATTTTTCATGGAATTATATTTTTTCATATAATTCAAAATCCACTTATTCTCTTCATAAAAATAATCATTTTCATGGCCTTACACTTGTTATATACAATGTGATATCTTAAGAACATGTATTTGAAATTGAAAGAATAATTCAACCAATCACCACATTTTATACATGGATAATTTCTCAAGCATGACATCCAATTCCATCATGTGAGTCCATAAAAATTCTCCAAGCATCACCACTTCATCCACCAATACATATTGACTTATTGACAATAAATTCAACTCACAATCAACAAAAATCATATTTTCAGACCAGTAATAATGGTTTGAATTATGAAATATGTTATATAGATCCATACTGGTATCCTATTAGAATTTTTCCTCCCACCTTGAATAAATAGATTGGGTGTATGAAAACTTAGTTTTGAAAAACATAGGTAAAGGGAAATTATAAGGCCCCAGCCTTAAACATTACTTAATCTTGAGTTATTACAAGATTACACATTGAGGATCTTTTCAGGTTTAGATTTTTAGAGAATTAGATCATAAATCATGCATTACATTCCACATTTAAACAAAGTGGTTACATAAAAGGTAGTATTCATTTTTTTCCCATCAACGGAAACATATTTAAAACAAAACATGGATTCTTTCATGACACTTCCTTGACCCTATCACCACATCATGTACCTTTCCCCTGACCTGTGAATTTTTTTTCAAAAACTTGGGATGAGCATAAAAAGCTCAGTAAGGGATATAAAAGTACGAAATGAAAACATTAGTCCATGTATGAAATCATACATTACTCATAAAACATAAGAATTTTAACATACCTCATCAAATCATGAATAAATCATAGAAATCATAAGACATAAAGGTAACTTGAGGCATTTATAACATTCTTATGTAGGGAGTAACCCTCATGGTTATGTTTGGAATACCCATCACAATATATTCCCTAAATCTCATTGGAGAAACCTTAACTTTTAACCCCTTTGCAATACCCAATGTATTGGAGAGCTATATCGGGCTCACCCTCCCTTAGTTTATCATGGAACCACCCATCTTCATAACAATTCCCAAGAAACATAACATAATCGTATCACATAAAACATGCATAAAGTAAACATAACATTTCCACTTTTCAATCACAAGATATAAATACAACACATTGATATAAAAACATTAAAAAAACCATTTTCAATAAAAAAATAAAAGAAAAGTAAAACATGATATTTATTTTTTTCATTTTTAAAAAAAGTTATGGCTTGTAGAGGAAGCTGAAGCTCAAATAATGGTCACAGCGGTGGAGAAGTCATTGTCGCCGCATACGTACGACAAAAAAACATTCCCTTTTGTCGTTTAGTAAACGCTTCGTATAAAAATATTCCTTTTGAATAAATGTAAAAGTAAAAGGGGTTTATACACCATATAAAATAAAGTTGTGTATAAAAAATAATATGCCTCAATGAAAGGAGATTGAGACGAAGTCCCTTACCTCGGGTCTGACTTGACTCGATCGTTCTTTAATGTCCTGAATAATAAACTTGAGTTAATTTCTTCTTTCTTAAGAACCTTTTTCAAGTTCATTATTCCTTTTATATCACTTATTACCATGTTACGAACACTATGTAATTATTTAAGTTAATAATAGTCGTTTTATTGATCCTTGGTACTTGAGTCAAAAATAAACTCTTTATAATTACAAGTTGTTCATGTGGTAAAATATCCATTATATCCAGAATTATATTCATGATTTAGATATCATATATTTCATATATATCTAGTATATACATGCATTTACAATATTACATAACATTTAGAGGTAAGAAATGAAATGCACCGTTCATGGAGATAGTAAGCCGTACATACGCATGAACGCTACTTTCATTTCTATTTCGTATTTTATGCAATGGAATCATAATGATATAAAGGTATATTATAATTCCAGTATAATATAATATATAATATCATTAATTACATCCTTTATACGTCCCACATATGGCATTAACGAATCAAATCACTTTGAGGGGGCGGTAGTCCGCACTTCCTAAAATAAAGATATCGTGTATACCCATAATGGAAGCCAAAAAGGTATGCCATAAATGAAAAATAAATAATCTTAAGGAAAACATAAACATATTATATATCATATATATAAATATAGTGTCATATTAATGGCCACCTTTGAAGGTGTTATAAGAATATTGAACAATCATCGTTTCGTGAGGCAAACATTCGCCATCCACGGAAACATTATGTTCTTTAACCATTAGATGTAGGTGTGTGTAAGTGTAGCTCGACTCCTTATTATAACAACATCCTAGTATATTGAAGATACTGGTGCTATTACAAAATAAATGAATAAAAAGTGTTTAGGGGGTTGGAGAAGAAAAATAAAACAAAAGAGCATTAGAGAAGTCTTTACCTTTAAATCGGGTAACTCCTATTGGTTTGAACCAAAAGGGTTTCTTGAAGAGCTTTCTGCATAATGTAAGGCTTCTAGGGTGAACGGAGGGATGTGGAGAGATAAAAAGAGCAGAGCTTGGCTGAGGCAATGGCTTGAGAATTGTGGGTAAGGAGGTAGAGGTGGGGGCCTTTTATAAGAGGAAATGAGGGTCACTCTTGGAAAGTAAAGAAATGTTACTTTATTTTAAAATGTGTTTCAGTTTTAAAATGTCCCACATTGAAATATTTCGAGGATAAGGTGATAAGGGTTCGAAATATACTCATACAATAGGTCTTTTACAAGTTTAAGTCTTAGATTTTACATTATCTTTTCATTTTATTTAAATCCTTTATTAATGAGGTAATCGCTGCATCATCATGATGTCATAAATAATTTAATTTATTTAATGTCTAAAAATTATAAAAAAAATACTATGATGTAGAAAATATTTTTATATTTACAATGAATATTTATAGTCCAATAGATCATTTATTTAGAAAAAATTAAAAATGTTTTACTCAGGTGATACATTCTTTGTTATATTTAACTTTCTTTAAAAATAAAAAGATAAAAAGTCATTATCACACAAAAGTGATTCCATGGGGTCCCCAAGTTTGGAACAAGGAATCCCATGGTTGGCCATGACACAACCAGTAGCATTAGGGCACATTTTGGGGTCATTTGTTATTATTATGATATTATTTTATTATCCTTAACTACCCGATTACTAATTAATCAAGATAATTATAGATAATTACCGTCGTTACTATTCATAATGTCCAAAAACAAAAGAGTCTTGATTACATAATTTGGAACTTCTTATTCCAAATATGTAATCCATTTTATTAAATTCCAAACAAATAAATTGCAATAATTAATTTAAAAATAATTCCCGTTGTCAAAACAAATAGCGGGTTTTTTAGAAACAATATCTATGAAAAGTTTGACACTTGTTTATGCCCAATTCCAAACTGAAATTAACCCTAATGACCAACATTGGATTAAATGGTAAAAATATATTATAATTACACTTTAATACCAATTAAAAAGATAATCTAACCATATAATTAAATTAGATGAAAAAACAGTTTTGATGTAAAATGCAGTATTTTTCACTATTCATTAAAAAATGAACATTGTCAGAAAAATACCAAAAAATTATCCAATGTAAATTTAAATGTCTCAATAATAAATAATAAGTTTATTTTGAAAAAATAGAGCTTATAAAATTGTCAAAAGTTTTATTTAAAAATGGTTTTCCATCAAAAGGCAGTAAAACAATCTTTTAAAAATATTAGTGTCTTCCATGCTTAAGATTGGACTTATTCTCATTTTAAGCCTCTAAAACACTATCTAATTCATAAATAGACATAGATAAAAATATCTATTATTCATTACTTACTTGGGATGTTACATCCTTCCCCCCTTTATAAAATTGTGTCCCCTCAATTTATTTACTTATCGAATAAGTGGGGGTATTTATCCCTCATTGCATTTTCAGATTCCCATGTTGCCTCTTAAATCATGTGGTTTTTTCACAAAACATTTTCTTGATGAATCACCTTATTTCGCAACACTTTCTCCCTGTGGTCAAGAATCTGGACAGGTTGTTCCTCATAAGATAGGTTCTCTTCCAACTGAACTACCTCTGGACTCAAAACATGAGATGGATCTGGCATGTACTTCCTTAACATTGAAACATGAAAAAACATTGTGCACCTGAGATAAACTCAGAGGTAAAGCCACTAAGTATGCAACTGATCCAAATCTCTCCAGAATTTCATATGGTCTAATGAACCTTGGACTCAGCTTTCCTTTCTTACCAAATCGCATCACACTTTTCCATGGCGAGACTTTGAGGAAGACATGATGACCTACCTCAAAAGAGAGATCCTTCCTCCTATTTTCTGCATAACTCTTCTGCCTGCTCTGAGTTGTTCCCATGTGTTTCTGTATCAGTTGAACTTTTTCTACCAACTCTTCTACCAATTCTGGTCCCATCAACTTTCTTTCACCTACTTCATCCCAAAAAGCTGGAGTTCGACACCGATTCCCATATAACGCCTCAAATGGTTCCATCTGTATACTAGAATGAAAACTATTATTATAAGAAAACTCAACCAAAGAAAGATGTTTGTCCCAACTTCCATGATAATCCATTGAACAAGAACGTAGCATATCTTCCAAAGTCTGAATTGTTCGTTCTGACTACCCATCTGATTGAGGATGAAAAGCTGTACTAAAATTTAAATCAGTACCCAATGACTTCTGAAGGCCTTTCCAAAAGTTAGAAGTGAACCTGGGATCACAGTCATATACAATGGAGAGAGGAGCTCCATGTAACCTGACTATCTCTTTAAGATACAAACGGGAAAGATGATCAAGGGAAAAAGTATCTCGTATAGTAAGGAAATGAGCAGATTTAGTCAAGTGATCAACAATAACCCAGATTGCATTATTACCTCGAGGTGTCTTCGGCAATCCCACAATGAAGTCCATGGATATATTCTCCCATTTCCACTCTGGCACTGGTAAAGACTGAAGCATCCCTTTTGGTAACTGCCACTCTGCTTTAACCTGTTGACAAGTCAAACACTTCACAGTAATATCAGCAATATCTCTTTTCATTCCATCTCACCAGTAGTACTCCCGAAGATCTCTATACATCTTAGTACTTCCTGGATGAACTAAAAACGGAGAACTATGAGCTTCACATAACAACTATCTCTTCAACTGTGAATCACACGACACACAAAGTATCCTCCCAAATCTCAAAACACAATCATTATCAATGTTGAATTCAGGCAACTTACCCTTCTGAACCCGCTCTACCTTTTTTTACAACTCACTATCTTGCTTTTGTGATTGCTTAATTCTATCTGATAGAGAAGATTTCACTAATATCTGAAACAAAACAGAAGGACATCCTGCACCAACAACTTCTATGCCAAAGTTCATCAAATCCTTAACCAAAGGATCACGTTCCAAACGCAACATTGTTAATGAAGCATTACTTTTTCGACTCAAAGCATCAGCCACTTTATTTGCTTTTCCCAGATGGCAATGAATTGTACAATCATAATCCTTGATTAATTCCAGCCATCTCCTCTTTCTCATGTTCAGTTCTTTCTGAGTGAATATATACTTTAAACTTTTGTGATCAGTATATATTTTACACTTTACTCCATACAAATGATGCCTCCAAATTTTTAAAGTGAAAACAACAGTAGCTAATTCCAAATCATGTGTAGGGTAATTTACCTCATGAGTTTTCAACTGACGTGAAGCATAAGAAATTACCTGATCATTATGCATTAGGACACAACCAAGTCCTTTCAATGAAGCATCACTATAGATAACAAACTCCCCATTCCTGGAAGGTAGTTCCAAAACTGGAGCATTCACCAATCCTCTTTTCAATTCCTAAAAACAATCATCACATTCTTTTGTCCAGATAAACTTAACACCCTTCCAAGTTAGCTTAGTCATTGGACTAGATAACCGTGAAAAATTTCTAACAAACCTTCAGTAGTATCCTTCCAAACCAAGGAAGCTACAAATCTCAGTTACATTTGTGGGTCTTGGCTATTCTTCAACAACCTTTGTTTTTGCAGGATCAATAATTATCCCATCTTTAGAAACAATATGACCAAGGAAAGAAATTTGTTGCAACAAAAACTCACACTCACTGAATTTCCCATACAATTTATTTTCTTTTAAGGTTTTCAAAATAACCCTTAAATTACTTTCATGCTCATATTTACTTTTAAAAAGCACCAAAATATCATCAATGAAAACAACCACAAACTTATCCAAGAACTCATGGAAAATTCTATTAATAAGGTTCATGAATACAGCAGGTGAATTGGTTAGCCCAAAAGGCATTACTACAAATTCATAATGGCCATATCTTGTAAAAATGCGGTCTTCGTAATATCTGCTTCCTTTACCTTCAACTGATGGTACCCCGATCTCAGGTTAATCTTTGAAAAAAACCGAGCTCCCTGGATCTGATCAAACAAATCATCGATATGAGGCAAAGGATATTTGTTCTTAACAGTGATGTTATTCAAGGCTCTATAATCAATGCAAAGTCTCATAGAACCATCTTTCTTTTTAACAAATAAAATAGGATCACCCCGTGGTGATGTGCTAGGTCGAATGAATCCTTTCTCTAATAAATCTTGCAATTTCTCCTTTAACTTCAAAAGTTCAATTTGAGCCATTCGATAAAGGGGTTTTGAAATTGGCTTAGAATCGGGAACTAAGTCTACAATAAATTCAACTTACCGATCTGGTATTATTCCAGGAAACTCATCAGGAACAACATCAAGATACTCATTTACCACTGGCACATCATTAATCTGAACAGTTCCCTTGTTTTCAACGATATGTGCAAGGTAACATTCATTTCCATCTTTTACAAGTTTCTCAGCCTCTTGATATGTTATCAACAGTAAGGGTTCATTATTGTACACAAACTGAAAGTCTTTCTGAAAAGAAACTTCTTTAGATCTACAGTAAATCTTAGCATGGTAAATAGAGAGCCAATCTATACCCAGGATAACATCAAACTCTACTAGAGGTAAAACAATAAGGTTTGCAAGTAGGTTCTTTCCATGGATAAGGATAGGAAGATTCTTATAAATTCTTTTTGCCTCAACATTTCCCCCAGGTGTTTTTACCACAAGTTCAGGAGTCATTTCTTGAGATAGTATTCCCATTTTACTAGAAAAGTTTTCAGAGATGAAAGAATGTGTAGACCCCGAATCAAACAACACACTGGCATAATCTGAAAAAACAAACAAAGTACCTGATACCACTTCATTTGATGGCCCAACATCTGCTGAAGTAGTTGCAAAGGATTTAACCACCCCTTTCTGCTTGTAGTCTCACTGCTTCCCATCACTCGAGCTCTTTGCCGGACACTCATTTTCATAGTGACCCATCTCATTGCACTTAAAACATTTCACTAACTATAAATCAAATTTGGTCTTACCATCACCCTGATCTTTTTCAGTGCAATCACGAGACTTATGTCCCATCTTAACACATCGGTAGCACTTTCCAGAATTCAGAAGACATTCCCCAACATGCCTTTTACCACATTTATCACAAATTGGAAACTTAGTTTTCTTACCTTCAGACCTTTTTAAAGAATTCTTCCCTTTCTCCCACCACCTCGGTCTCTTCTTCTATTGGTTGTTATAGAACACTTGATCTTCGAAAAACTCCATTTCCACCTTCTCAGCACATCGATCAAGATTTTCATAATTTTTGAACTCACGATAAGCCAATGCCCTTTGATATTTTGGCTTTAATCCTGAGTAAAAATGATTGATTTTACTATCAAGGTCTCAGATAAAATTTGGAGCATACCTTGCCAATCGAGTGAACCACTCTTCATAGGCAGCCACTGAGTCATCCTCTTGCCTCAATTCCAAGAATTGTTTTTCCATCCTAAGTTGAATAGCCTTAGGAAAATACTTATCAAGAAACATACCTTTGAATTCATCCCAGTCAAGAGCATCAATCTCATCAGCATCCCTGATATTTTTAACCATAGACCACCACTGTTCTGCTTCACCCTCCAAACGGTAAATAGCAAGACTAACCTTTTGATTGTCTGAACACCCCATGACATCAAAAATATTCTCTAGTTCTTTAATCCACCCTTCAACTAGCATAGGGTCAGATGATCCTCTGAATGATGGGGGATGTTGCCTCATGAAATGTTCCACCACTGACATGTTCCTCTGCGGTTGATCTAGCTGATCTCGTGCATGGATACCACCAAAATTTATCACTTGAGTCAACTGCGCCATTACTGAAACAAACTATTCAGTTCCAATTCTAACCATCTTAAGATGCTGATTCAGAAGTTTATTTCCTTCTGTATGCCTTCCTAGCACTGCTTCCCTGTTTCCTCTGCGGAAAACCATTCTGAACAAACATGTCTTAGATGAAGCAACATGGTAATCTTCAAATGATATATCATTCCAACTTGACCATAAAAAAATATTTTTGGATAATAATTTAATAGAATTCTAACTCCTAAAGTTATCTAAACCGACCTCTGATACCAACTATAAGGCCCCAACCTTAAACATTACTTAATCTTGAGTTATTACAAGATTACACATTGAGGATCTTTTCAGGTTTAGAGTTTTAGAGAATTAGATCATAAATCATGCATTACATTCCACCTTTAAACAAAGTGGTTACATAAAAGATAGTATTCATTTTTTCCCATCAACGGAAACATATTTAAAACAAAACATGGATTCTTTCATGACACTTCCTTGACCCTATCATCACATCTTGTACCATTCCCTTGACCTGTGAAAAACATTTCAAAAACTTGGGATGAGCATAAAAATATTAGTAAGGCTATAAAAGTACGAAATGAAAACATTAGTCCATGTATTAAATCATAAATTACTCATAAAACATAAGAATTTTAACATACCTCATCAAATCATGAATAAATAACAGAAATCATAAGACATAAAGGTAACTTGAGGCATTCATAACATTCTTATGTAGGGAGTAACCCTCATGGTTACGTTTGGAATACCCATCATAATATATTCCCTAAATCTCTTCAGAGAAACTTTAACATTTAAACCCTTCGCATTTCCAAATGCATTGGAGAGCTATATCGGGCTCACCCACCCTTAGTTTATCACGGAACCACCCGTCTTCATAACAATGCCCAATAACCATAACATAATCGTATCACATAAAACATGCATAAAGGAAACATAACATTTCCACTTTTCAATAACAAGATATCAATACAAGACATTGACATAAAAACATTATGAAAACCATTTTCAACACCAAAATAAAAGAAAAGGAAAACATGGTATTTATTTTTTTCATTTTTTTTAAAAGTTATGGCTTGTAGAGGAAGCCGAAGCTCAAATAATGGTCACGACGGCGGAGAAGTCGTTGTCGCTGCATACGTATGACAAAAAAAACATTCCCTTTTGTCTTTTAGTAAACGCTTTGTATAAAAAGATTCCTTTTGAATAAAAATAAAAGTCAAATGGTTTTATACATCGTATAAAATAAAGTTGTGTATAAAACATAATATGACTCAATGAAAGGAGATTGAGACGAAGGCTCTTTCCTCGGGTCCGACTTGACTCGATCGTTCTTTAATGTCCTGAATAATAAAATTGAGTTAATTTCTACTTTCTTAAGAACCTTTTTCAAGTTCATTATTCCTTTTATATCACTTATTACCATGTTACTAACACTATGTAATTATTTAAGTTAATAATGGTTGTTTTGTTGATAATTGGTACTTGAGTCAAAAATAAACTCTTTATAATTACAAGTTGTTCATGTGGTAAAATATCCCTTATATATAGAATTATATTCATGATTTAGATATCATATATGTCATATATATCCAGTATATACATGCATTTACAATATTACATAACATTTAGAGGTAAGAAATGAAATGCACCGTTCATGGAGACGGTAAGCCGTACGTACGCATGAACGCTACTTTCATTTCTATTTTGTATTTTATGCAATGGAATCATAATGATATAAAGGTATATTATAATTATAGTATAATATCATATATAATATCATTAATTCCATCCTTTATACATCCCACTTATGGCATTAACGAATCAAATCCCTTTGAGGGGGCGGTAGTCCGCACTTCCTAAAATGAAGATATCACGTATACCCATAATGGAAGCCATAAAGGTATGCCCTAAATGAAAAATACAGAAGATTAAGGAAAAAATAAAAATATTATATATCATATATATAAATATAGTGACATCTTAATTTCCACCTTTTAATGTGTTATAAGAATATTGAACAATCATCGTTTCGTGAGGCAGAAATTCGCCATCCACAGAAACAGTATGTTCTTTAACCATTAGATGCAGGTGTGTGTAAGTGTAGCTCAACTAATTCTTATAAAAACATCCTAGTATATGGAATATACTTATTTTGTTACAAAATAAATGAATAAAAAGACTTTAGGGGGTTGTAGAAGCAAAATAAAACAAAAATAGCATTAGAGAAGACTTTACCTTCAAATCGGGTAACTCCTATTGGTTTGAACCAAAAGGGTTTCTTGAAGAACTTTATGCCTAGGGTAAGGCTTCTAGGGTGAAGGGAGGGATGTGGAGAGATAAAAAGAGCAGATCTTAGCCGAGCCAATGGATTGAGAAGTGTGGGTAAGGAGGTAGAGGTGGGGGCCTTTTATAAGAGGAAAGGAGGGGCACTCTTGGAAAGTAAAGAAATGTTACTTTATTTTAAAATGTGTTTCGGTTTTAAAAGGTCCCAAATTGATATATTTAGAGGATAAGGTGATAAGGGTTATAAATATACTCATACAATAGGTCTTTTACAATTGTAAGTCTTATATTTTATATTATATTTTCATTTTATTTAAATCCTTTATTAATGAGGTAATCGCTACATCATCATAAAAAAAATACTATGATGTAGGAAATATTTTTATATTTTCAATGACTGTTTATATTCAAATATATCATTTATTTAGACAAAACTAAAAATGTTTTACTCAGGTGATACATTCTTTGTTATATTTAACTTTCTTTAAAAATAAAAAGATAAAAAGTCATTACCACACAAAATTGATTCCATGGGGTCCCCAAGTTTGGCACAAGGCATAACATGGTCGGACATGACACAAACAGTAGCATTAGGACACATGTTGGGGTTATTTGTTATTATTATGATATTATTTTATTATCCTTAACTACCCGATTACTAATTAATCAAGATAATTAAAGATAATTATCGTCGTTACTATTCATAATGTCAAAAAAAAGAGTATTAATTACATAATTTGGACCTTATGATTCAAAATATTTAATAAATTTTACCAAATTCCAAACACAGAAATTGCAATAATTAATTTAAAAATAATTCCCGTTGTCAAAACAAATAGCGGGTTTTCTAGAAACAATATCTATGAAAAGTTCGACACTTGTTTATGCCCAATTCCAAAGTGAAATTAATCCTAATGAAAACCATTGGATTAAATGGTAAAAAAAATATTCTAATTACACTTTAAGACCAATTAAAAAGATAATCTAACCATATAATTAAATTAGATGAAAAAGCAGTTTTGATGTAAAATGGAGTATTTTTCACAATTCATTAAAAAATGAACATTGTCAGAGAAATACCAAAAAAATATCCAATGTAAATTTCAATGTCCCAATCATAAAGAATAAGTTTATTTTGACAAATATATTTTATAAAATTGTCAAAAGTTTTATTTAAAAATGGTTTACCATCAAAAGGCAGTAAAACAATCTTTTAAAAATATTAGTGTATTCCATGCTTAAGATTGGATTTATTCTCATTTTAAGCCTCTAAAACACTATCTAATTCATAAATATACATAGACAAAAATATATATTATTAATTACTTACTTGGGATGTTACATAAAGGATACATGTCTTATGGTGGAGCCTCTTTATGCCTTAATATTCCTTCATAGTATGGTGATCGATTGTGACCATAGGTTATGAGGATTCAGCTCATGTGGAGTGTTTTGGGGACCCTCTTGTAATTATTTTATTTGTAGGATATTATACGTTGACCACTACATCATTTACTTATTTTAATTATGATGTGTATATGATTTTAAACACACTTTTCCTTTGTTTTGTAAAGTGATGTGTTGATGTCAGAAATTTTCATTGTGTTTTACTTTTTTAGTTGGAGCCTATTTATTATATCTACTTATTAATGTGCATGGATGTATAAGTTATGGATCCCTCCGGTGATGTCTCCATTGGAGTTTATATGTTTTAAGTTTTAAATCATTCCTAATAATTGAATTTGATACTATCATTGCTTGTTGCCATCCTATAGTGACCGAGAAAGAACTTTAGTCTTTGTCGAAGAATGATTTGAGTGAAATGGAACCTTGAGTTGGGATAGTTTTCTACAAAATTGTATCAGATATATCTTTTTATTTTTAATATTTAGGTGGGATAGAGTTATGGCCATAAAAACTCGAGATGTGGGTGTGGGGGAGTTTTTGGATAGCTCTTCTACATGCTGAACCTCGATTTACCAAGGGTGGTTGGGAATTATGTCTTAGATTTAAGTTTGTTTCTTGAGTATTTTGATATGGTTCGACATGGTTTACCATTATTATGATTTATAAGGGAATCCCATGAGTTATTTTTGGAAATTTCATGTAATTGGTTGGACTTTTGAGTTTATTTAATATTATTTGGAGTTAAATTATGTGTTGATGGAGTTAAATGTTTTACAGATAATGACTACCAAAAGGTATTAAGTGAATCATGAGATAGAGATATGGAGTATACAACATAGAACAAACATTTTATTAATACATTTATCATTCATTTGGTCATAAGAACCATTCAATCTATGGGTTGGTAAGGTGATCAAGGTAAATATTGAGTAGTGTATCATGCTTAGGAGTTCACTAAGTAGAATCAACCTATTTTGTACAAATATTGAGGATATCAAGAACCCAAAGAATGGATAGAGAAATTTAGATTTTATTTGGTTTCTTTTAGACCCTAGAGTCCACTAAGGTTTTATCTTCTAATTACATTCTATAGGGATTGAGTAAAAAATAGAGGGAATCCATCATGTAGGACAAGCCGCATGAGGACCTCACTTAGGAAAAGTTTAAGGTGATGTTTAACTAGAAGTTTTACATAAATAATTTGAGGGTTAAAGAGGCTAGAGAGTTTATGAAATTGGACTAATTGATTTAGTTAGTGTTGGAATATACCTCTTGGTTTTCCAAGTTGGTTTACATTTTCCTTGATCTCCTCACAAATGACTTTCCGAAGGCTTGATAGTTTGAGAAAGCACATGCCGGTTTTTTCTTTTTAATGTCGTTTAATACACGAAGTTATTGTAGGTGATGTTGTAAATAATTTTTTAATGTTAGTTAAAAAACTAATGTTTTAAATAAATAATTTTATCAGTTTTTCATGTCGGTTATCAAATAAATGATTTGAAAAACCCATAAGTAATGGATTTTTTATATCATTTATTTGATAACCGATAGGAAAAATCTTTCAATATTAGTTTTTCAAATCGGTTATCAAATAACCTACATGAAAAACCAAAATGTTTTTTTTAAATAAGTTTTTTGATTACCCCTCTATAAATCACACAATAATAGAAAACAATCATAAAATCCAACAAAAAATGTAGGAAAACTAGCAAAATAACGAAAAAAGAACACTTACAATTATAACATTCAAGTTTACAATATATAAAAAAATAAACAAAAATTCAATCAAACCTATGAAATTATTTTCCTATTCATTTTGTAAGTGTATAATATCCTATGAACTATAAGGTTGATGATAATAAAAAATATTCAAATTAAAAGGAAATAATTTAACATGTATTCTAAATAAAAAAAAATGAAATATTAGGGGAAATTTTATAAATAAATCTAAAATTATTGAACTTTATAACTATTATAGTTTTAATTATTTCATAAATAAACCTTAAAATAAAATATCCACATTCCTTTATGCCTTCTTGTTTAGGAAAATACTATTTAAAATAATTATTTCAATTCAAAATAGAATTTTTAAGTAATATATCCAAAATTAGTAATTATAAATCAAAATTCACCTTTTGTTTTACATAATTGATATTAGTGCTATTCTTTATTATGGTATCTCAAAAGAAATTCCACAACCTATTTGAAAATAATATGAATAATATAAATTTGAAATTCATTATAATATAAACAAGTATTAAAAATTTCAAACTTACATGTCCAATACATTCATAAAATTTTCTCACACTTCACCATTGATAGAGCATAGCTAGAAAAGTGCCTTATCCCTTGGAAAAAAACACCCAAAATCCAATAAAAACTGATATAAAAGAATATTTAATGTTAGTGGTTATTATGTTAAGAGATATAATAAACTTTTTGAGATATATGTTTCATAATCTTGAAGATAAGAAGAAATAAATCACTAAATAATTGAATTATTTTGAAATATTTCAACAATATAAACTGTTCTTTCTGTATCCTTCATTTTCCTCACTATAGGTGAAATAAACCGTGGGTTCATAAATACATATAAATCTATATTGTAAAGATCCTTAAAAATTATATAAAGATACCTAAAAAAACATAAGTATAAATTTTCAATAAATTAAACATACAAAAAATTTTACATTAAGACGTACATGGAAAAAACTTGCATCGTGTTGATGCCCAACCAATCTCTAGTTAAAAGCTCCATGATATAATTTTTCAAAAGCACCACAGTCTTTGCACACCCAAAAAATTCAACTTCAATTGGAATCTCATAAATATTTGAAAACAAATCTGAATATGTTAACAATCTATCAAGACTAGTAGAATTTGTATCTGAAGTCATATCACTTTATATTTATTGTTATCTATACAATATTTCTTTACCATTAAATTATTTCTATAAAAAAGAGATAAATATATAAAATTTAAAATGATAAAACAAATTTAATAGAAAAAATAAATAAAATATAAAATATACATATACCTCTTTGGTAATATGCCGAACAAGTATAGATGGCCAAACTAAAAAGTGGCTGATAGTTTATCCAAATGTACTCAACTCATCTATAAATAATGTAATTCTTGATGATATATCTATAATATCCTGTACAGTGAACCTTTGATACTCTATATATCTATTGATGATGAATGGTATCACAAATATAATATATCATCCCATATACAACAATATGATGCTGGGGGTCATCAATATATAACTCAAAATATCAAGGAAGCTATGGATGAGGGGGTTTAGGAGTAGGATAAGAAGTGGGGTATATATGTAGAGGTGGAGAAGTGGGATATACAGGTGGAGGTGGAGGATTAGGATCCATAGTCTGAAACTTTCTTTAAATTTCTACAGACATTGACCGTACTGAAGTTCTGTTCCTGTCCTCCATCATCACATGAATACCCTAAAATCCAGTTTCCAAAATATTCTATTTTTTATAAACATCCTCCATTTAAGAAGATTCAAAATGTTTGAATGATTTTTTCATCGAAACACCTACCTTGTATCCTCATACATGACCTGAGTGTTCGAGATTTTCCAATTCTATAACAAAAATATACTTCCAACCCTCAGCCATGAAGACCCTATGTGGTCTTCTCCTTAAGAGAATCCTATATGAAATATTTGAAAAAATCCATAATGAATAACAATATAAAAAGATATGATTTAACTTAAATAAATAAATAAAGTAAACATCTTATAATCCTATGAACTACAACCCTCGACTGATCCATAAGATATTATCCTTTTTTTCTCATCTGAACCCTCTTCTATTTTTCATGACTTGTAGGTAGGGGGAAGGAGGCTCAACCCATTTAGATCCTAAAGACTCAAATCTCAGTTTTTGAAAATTTTCATCCATAATTTTTTCATCTAATAATGTATATCTTCCCCAAGATAAAGTATGAGGGTATACGTTTCTATATTGTATCTATTGATGATATCTCCTAAATTTCTATAAATTAAGAATAAATAAATCATTAATAAATCATTAATAATATCATTAATATAAAAAAAATATTCTAAAAGGTAACATTTCACTTACCAAAAATGATTGTTATCATCTAATTTCTACAAACTCCATCCTTGTATCTTCATCTATAAATAAATATATATCACATGGAATATGATGTTGTCTATTCCCAAAAATGAAATCTGATGTGAGGGTTGATTTGAAATCCCTCCATTTCCTATAATCCAATGATAAATTTTTTATCCTGACTCCCCCAGTATCAGGTATATCATATGTCATCTGATAAGAAGGGAAAAACATATATTACTATAAAAATTTCAAGATAAGTAAAATAATAACAAACGATATTATCAAAATGACCTCACACAAGTGATATATTATCAATTTTCTAACACTTATCCAATCATCAATAAAAATATCACCTTTTCATTTTTCCCACACTATATAGAAGATTTGAATTGTTTTGAATTTAAAACTCTTATAAGATCGTTATCATTAAATTCTATTGATATCATCTAGTCCTAGTTATAGTAAAATAATGATTTTGGAAAATGTGTTATGTCATGTTTACCAACCCTAGAACTCTTATTTGGACCCATGGAATTATATGTCTCTTGTAAATAAGGATGCGGCTCATCAACATGATCATGTGTATATTCCTCCCTAGAGGTATGAATATGTTCATCTCCAGAATTATGTGCTGGATTAGATGATTGATATTTCATTATCCAACAAATCAAAGAAACAAAAAATTAGTACAAAAATATAAATATCGAACTATTATATACTAATGTAAATGAAAAATGAAAAATTATAAAACAAAAAAGTAAACTAAAATAAACTTATCACATTTTTATTCATATTTTTTATAGTTAACTAAAATTATAATAACATTAATGGGAGATTAAATGATATATAAAAAAGGGGAAAAAAAAAATCCAAAAATGGTGTGTAAATAGTAAAACACTTCAACCTAATAAATCTTTTTTACACTAAAAAGAATTTTTTTTGAATATACTCTTAAACAATATTTTTGTTTTTATTTAACATATTAGATTTAAAATATTTTTTTTTCAAAAACATCAATTAATAGATAAGTTACATAAGGGTAAACATGATAAAATAAAAAAAACTAAAATAATATAAAAAAATAATTTAAATTATTAATTACAATACATATTTTAATAAAGAAAATAAAATTAAAATATATAACATTTTATAAAATTTAAAAAACTAAATGAGAAATAAACATATGTTACCTGTAATATTAGGGATGTACTAAAGGATTGTTTTCCAAAATTCTGTCATCATGATTGTTCTATACGGCACAAACCATGTCTACAATGTGCTCATCAATATTATCTGTTAATATTTCCATGGAAGTATGGATCTCACACAAATAAATATCTTCATCAAGTTTATCATCACAAATGTATTGTTTATTCCTTATAAAAAAATAGACCACTGCATATCATATTGATCAAGAACATAGAAAATTTGTTTTTCATGCATTTCCATTATAAAAAGACCATATGTGTATTCCAATATATTTAGATTAACTATGTAATTCCAAATTCATCATTTCAGAAATTTTTGTTACTGATAAACCATTTAAAGTTAAACAATGGAACTTGAAATTTAATGTAATCACCCCCCAATATTTATTCAATGACTCCATAATATACACTTGATTCATAGATTTAGTTTTTGTCTTTGTAACTCAAAAAATAAATTTCTTTTATGAACACTAATACACTACTATTCTGAATTTTAGTTCTATTGTTCTAATATTTCTTATGAAATGTATAGCCATTAATGTCATACCCAGACCATGTTATAAAATTCAAACTTAAATCTCCCACTAAATATCTTAATGTTTCTGATGCATCCGTTCTACCACACATGGTCTATTTAAACCATAGTAATTTTTTTATGCTCATTGAAAATCCCCATATCTTTCTTATTTTTATAATATTGTTTCAATACATTAATATGAAATGTTATATATAGATGAGCATTATCTATGTTATTCAAGATGTATAAATGTAGCTTCTTTATCTGTTCACCTATCAATGAATTAACTTTCAATTCATGGATCCACTTTCCCCCATAATTAACTCGTTCATTTCGAGATGTTGGTAAACCGATGTGCTCCACTGCAGACAAGTAGCTTGTAAAAAACTATGCAATATCTTCAGAAATATACTTTTAAACAATATAGGGTTCAAGTCAATATGGATTCTTAATATAACCCCTTAATATCTTCATACAACTTTCAAAAGGATACATCCAACATAGATATACAGGTACAAAAATATTTATTTATCACACCAAATAAACCATTAAATTCACCATGATATTAAAAAAATATGAAGGAAAATAATAATTTCATGCAGTTGTAAATATTATATTTTATAATAATCATAAACCCTAATACAATCCTCTTATAAAAGTTTCAAAACATCAATTAATGGTGATAAGAAAACATCAATATCATTTCTGGTCTGTTTTGGTCCAGAGATCATTAAACTCAACATGACATATTTTCACTTCATAAAAAATTTAGGAGATAAGTTGTAAATTACCAATAAAACTAGCCATGAAATATTTGTTACACTAAGTCTTTGATATGGATTCATTCCATCCATTCATAGTACAATTATCAGATTTATAACTTCATTTCTGAATGTTGGAAATTTCTGATCAATTTTCTTCCATTGTGTACAATCTGCTGAATGCCACAATTTTCTATCACATATCCACTCATCTTTTATGCCATCTTATCCTTTTTTTTCAGCATGTGAATTTGTAAATAAATATTTCAAATTAGTAATTATAGGAAGATACCAACATTCCTTAATAGGGGTCTTTATAACTGCTAAATCAGCCTGGTATTTTCATTCAACTTATACGATGACATCATACATACATGACACCCTGAAATAAATTTGTACTGCTTTCTATATAGAACACAATCATTCAGGAATGCATTTATTTTTTTGTACCCTAATCCCATCAAGCATAGTATTTTATTCTCTTTATAATGTGAATTAGTACAATCATTGTCTTTAGAAAGAATATATTTTAATAATCTTAGCAACTCTGTAAAACTATTGTCACTCCATTCATATTTCAACTTCAATTTAATCAATATTAAAAGCATTGATAAAACCATAAATTCCATATAACCTAGATACAATGGGTTTTTATCATCACCATATAGATGATCAATTTTTGGTTCTTTCTCAATTTCCTATACTTAAATATCACAATTCATTTATTCAATTTGATCAGAGTTATCATCTTGCAAAGAATCATTATCAATAGATCCAAAATTCTACCCAGTTTTACCATGCTAAATACAAGGGATACAAGTCAGATTAAAACCATAAAAAATTATATTGTCTTTGATATCTCTACTTTTTAACTTCTTCATATTTAAACAATTATGGCATGGACATAAAAACATGTCATTATTTGGAACATTTCATTTAGAAAATTCCAAAAAAGCATCAACACCTTCCTCATATTCATCAATTAATCAAAGTTCCATAATATAACTTCAACAAATTATTATCTATAACAAATATCAAAAATAAATATCTCATAAAAAGAATATAGTTGTGATAAAAGTGAATAATAGGGGGAAATAGTATATTATTTCAATAATAATAAAAAAGACACACTTGTGGTATAATTCACCAGTAAAATGTTTCTATGATTTTGAGTAATAGTGATTATAATGTTTAAAAAGTTAATAACATTGGAGATAAAATTTAATCTTAAATGGAATGTCTATACAACAATAAAATCCAAAAAAATAAATTTATATCAAAGATGTCATAATTTTAAAGTAACAAAATTTTGAAATTTTTAAAAAATATATGCGTATTTGAAAAGTATAATTATAAATTCTTGGAAATAATGGAATATAAGTTTAAATATTATTGGTAAATCATAAAAATAAATTCATGGAAGTAATTTATAAAAGAAAATATCATTATACCATTCTCTCATTTTTCATTTTGTTCTGAATGAAATGAGATGAAACAAAAAATTAAATATTATTATCCAAAATCTAAATGAATTGGATATTTCCCATATTGATTTGAATATTTATCATCATGTTTTTAAATATATATTTTTTCATGAAAAAACCAACAATTTTTAGAAGAAACATTAATTCATATTATAATATAATCATATAGTGGCATTCAAACAACACAATTATGAATTTGTAATGCAGTACATACACACACAAAAAATTAATATTATATATTATTTTTGCCTAATGTATTATGAAAATTGTGTAAAGAATATTAGGAACTGCATATTCTATGGTAACATATTTTATTTTAATTTCACATAGTAAGAACCCACATGTTTAATATTTTAGTCTACTTCATTTAATACAATAAAAATATAAATTTATGGGGAGAAAAATGTTTTTTGTGTGAATAACATGTGATGAATGTGTAATTCCATGAAAATATAACATATAAAAACTCTAATTATGCAATGGGGTAATCCTCTAAATTTAAAAATTAATATAACCTAAATAATGATTGGGGATATCCAGTGTATCAATCTCTATTATCATTTGTACCAAATGGGTTAATTAGTCCAAATAGAGTCAAAACCTAACATATATCTAACATAAAATAACAAATATATATAATGGAACCAATTGACATTTTCTATTTTTTATTCAATAATAATGTCAACATTATGTTGATAGTAACTCATAATATGTAGACTGTATATTAAATATATGATTTTTCAAGATAAGAATATTCTCACATCACAATAAAAGTGTTGATATGCATATACACTACTTATATGATACTATATATTGAACTATATGAAAATTTTAATGTTTGTACATATTACATTTTAATATTACTAATTCACTAATAAATTAATAACACTAATTTAAATTTATCCATATACATGGAAGTGTATGCATAAAAAATAAATGATTCACATACATCATCCAAATAAGAAACATTTAGAGATTCAATGCAGAAATTTAAGATGTGATGCAATATAAACATCTATGAAAAAATTCATTGAAAAAATTTTTCTATATATTAGAAACACCAGAATATTAAGATATAATTCATAAATTTATGATCTAACATAGAAAATTAATATATAATGCAATCCAAACACCTTTTTAATTAAATCAAATAATAACTAAGGTATATGAAGATGGTAATACAAGATTTAAGGTGAGAAGATCTATATTCACACGTACAATTATGAGGCTGAAAAACCCTGAGGTTTTATGAAGATGGAAATGAAATATTTGAGTCCATGGAATCAAAAAAATTGAGAGTTGGGGTTTCCACACCATTGAAAGACTGAAGAGAGGATTGATGTGTGAGGCTTACTTGAGTAGATGAGAAGATCTAATACGCAACAATGAGGATGATGAAACCTAAGGATATATAGAGATGAAAATCTTATATTAGAGTCCACCAAACTAAAGAAATGGGGGTTATATCTTCAACATGAGAGAAGTGAGTCTTCTTTCACAAGATTAAATGACACTGAAATGATTCAAATCGATGATTCATACAATTTTAAATGATATATAACATCGGTTATTATATAATCGATGTGATAAAGAAATGAAAATTTCATTTTCACTTCGGTTATTATATAATCGATGAGAAATATATTCTTTATCACATCTTTTATATATTAAATTACGTGATAAAGGATATTTCATGTCAATTATATAATAATCTATGTAAAAAAACAACATATATGGCCTTTTCACATTGGTTATAAATAAATGATATGAAAATGTTTACATACTAAATACTGTTTTTACTAGTGTGGGGTTAATACCTGAGGTTAAATAGAAGATTATTATTTTATACTTTACAACCTATGTTGTAGTTTTTAATAAGGAAGTGATGGATGATATGGATGTTGAATCTTTGACTGGTCTAGGTGGTGCCTATACTATGATAAGAAGAAGTCAGAGTTCTTCTCTTAGGTCAAAATAGGAAGGGTGAAGGGTCCTAATGAGGTAATAGTAGGAGGGTGCATTGACCATCTTATTACACTACCATGATACCCTTAGGGAATAAGATGATGGTGTGCTTCCAATATGGGATGTTTGGTCACACTAAACCAAATTGTAAGGTAGATCCCGAGGCTTGCCATTAGTGGGGATGAATAGGTTATTTGGAACACTTTTGCAATAATCCCCCTTAGAGTAAAAAAGTTGTATCTTATTATAATAGAGGCCCTTTGGTGTAGTAAAATACATCAAGGGAGAAACATCTCACCCTGAGACAAGAGGGTATTCTCACCCTACTAGGAAGTCTCATAGTGAGCATAAATTTAGGTTTTCATATATGGAAGATCATGTGCTTAATGAATTTGATGTTGGTCCAATGACCTTCAAGGGTATAATATTTATTTATTATTCTATATCCTTTTGATTTATTTTATATAGGTTCATCCTATTCCTATATTTAATCTAAATTTACTGATTCTTTGGGTATGTGATCTTTTTTGATTTCATTTGTGATGAATCTTTCTACTCTTTTGGAAAGGGGAAGGAGAAGGTCTTCAAGTTCCCTAAGTTTCATATGATAGTTGTTGATGTTGTTATTTCATGAAATTTTATAGTTATTGATCTAGATATCTTAGATATTATTTTTGTTATAGATTGAATAGTTAGTAATAAAGTCTAGATTCACTGCCACTATTGAAAGGTTATGTTCCTTTATCATGATGGAAACAATCACTTCTTACAAGGTGAGTGGGATCCTAGAACAAGTGGGGAAGTAACTATTTTTCTATATATTGGATTTATTTCATGTCATATATGTAATTTTATTTTTTATTTTTTTATTGGAGTTTATATGGTTAGTTTTCTATATAGGTGGATAGGTATCCTAAGGGGTTTCTTGACGATTTCTTTGGGTTTCTGCCCCAGTAGAAGGTAGAACACTCTATTGATCTACCCCTTGGAATATTCCCTATTTCCTTTCCATCTTATTAAACGAATTATTCAAAATTAAAGGAATTGAAGGTCCAATTAGAAGATCTCGAGAGCAAGGGTTTTATTCATACAATCATGTCACTATAGGAATCATCAAATATTTTTGAAAGAAAGTAAACATGAGTCTCTAACATTATATCAATTACCATAAGCTCAATCAAGTGATCGTTAAGAATCAGTACCCATTGTATTGAATTAAAAATCTCTTTGAATAATTTAGGTGAGTGAGATGGTTCTCAAAGAATGAGCTTAGACTGGGATAATGCCTACTAAGAGTAAAAAAAATGGATATTCATAAGGCCACTTTTAGAAGAAGGTATGGGAATTAAGAGTATCTCATTATGTTATTTATCCTTACTAATTCTCTTTCTATTTTCTTGTATTTTATAAACCAAATATTCCAACGGAACTTCAAGACCTTCATAGTGATGTTCATGGATGATATCTTGGTTTATAAGAAGATGAAAAAAGATCATGAGTATTATCCATATATTGTGTTATCAACCTTGATGGATCATTAAATTTATTCCAATATTACTAAATGTTAGTTGTGGATCCATAAAGTGAAGTTATTAGGACATGTGGTATTAGAGGAAGGAATTTACATAGTTCATGATAAAAACCAATAGAAAATATCACATGAAATAGATATGAATGTTTTTGAGATTATAATATTTTTGGAGTTAATAGGATATTACTGATATTTTTATAAATATCCCCAAAATGGAATATCTTTTGGTAGACTTGGGAAAAAGGGAGTGATATTTGATTGGAATGGTGAATGTCATAAATTCTTTGAGGAGTTGAAGGGTCATTTGACATCATCTCTTTTTTTTGATTCTTCCAAATCATGGTGAGGGATATTTAGTGTATTGTGATGACTAAAGTATGAATTTGGGGTGTTACTTGTTGTAGTGTGATCATGTTTTGAAATACAGATCACATCATTTATGTACTTTGGAGAAAAACTACCCCACCCATAACTTAGAGTTAGCAGTATTGATGCATTCCTTGATGAATTGGAACCATTATATCTCTAGGGAGATGTTTATTATTTATAAAAATCATAAAAGTTTGATGGAAATATTCCCTAGAAGGATTTGAATCCTCAGTAGAGGTATTGAGTGGAGTATCTACATGCCTTTGATTTTGATTTAACCTATACCCATAGTAAAGGGAATTTCATGGATGATTCCTTGATCTATAATTTTCCAAATCAGGAGATGTAAGAATTAGAGAAGTGAAATTTAATGATATTATTTTTTAGTTTCATATGTATGTGAAATAGGAGGATGATTATGTATTCTAGGTTAATTTAAAAATCACACCCTCCTTGGATGATCAGATTTGGATAGATATTGTAGAGGATCCTAATTTTTAGTGTATAAATATAATTCTATATGGCAGTGAGATCTCATGTGATTGGTCCCAGACTCCCTATGGGTCCATTTTTTCAATAGGATATTAGTGGTCCCTCTAACTACAAGGTAGGATGTGATGATGTGTGGGAACCTTTCGAGCCTGGCAGTGCACCCTGATGTGACCAAAATGTTATTTAATCTTAAATTTAGGTACTATTAGACTAAGATGAAGCAAGAGATTTTTTATTTTGTATCATGGTGTCTTTCCTGTCAAAGGATTAATGCCAGGTATTATAGTCTCACTAGTATGTTAAAATATATTCCCATTTAAATGTGTAAGTGGTATAAGATCTCTATAGAATTCACGATCGGATTAACCCCATATCATTGTGGGAAGAATGCTATATGGTTGATTATTGACCAATTGATGAAATAAACCTACTTCCTTCCTATTAAGGATTTGATGAATATAGAAGATATTGAACACCAATATGAAGAAGTGATTGTGAAGATTTATGGTGTGAATTCACCCATCATTTATATTTTATACCTATTCTTTACTTTCCATTTATGGAAGGGTATTCAAAAAGAGATGGGATCTTAGATAAAGTTGATCAAATGTTATCGTCCATTGGTGTATGGTTATATTGAGTGGGTTATTCAAAAATTTAAGGATATTCTTTGAGTTTTTGTGGATAATTTTGGTGTCTCTTGGGAGATTCATTTATCATTGGATGGATTTTCTTATAAAGAAAATTATAAAACCTTGATAAAGATGGATCACTTGAAAGATCTATATGGATAACTATGCTGGTCCCCTCTTTATTGGTCAAAGTTGGGTGAGTGTTCCTTGCCGAGACCAAAAATCATTTAAGAGATGATCAATAATATTTAGTTGATTTAGAAAAGACTAGAAACAACTCAGAGTCTCTAGAATTCTTATACGAAGCATTATTACTAGTTTTTTGTAATTTTTTGTTGGTGATCATGTGCTTCTCATAGTTTCTCCTTGACTAGGAAATCACTGGTTGGTAAAGAAGGGTAAGTTGAAGTCATGTTATGTTGGGATATTTGAGATTTTTGAGAGCCTCAAGAATGTGGTATACCAACTAGCCTTAACATATTAATTGACATTCATTCATGATATATTTTATGTGTCACAATTGAAGAAGTATAATATAGAACCATCTTATGTGGTTGAGTGGGAATATGTGGACATAGAATGAGATATCATCATGGTTGAACAACCAATTTGTGTCATGGATCATCAAGATTTATTTTGGTGAGGTAAATGTATTTTATTAGTATATATGGTTTGGAAACATGTTGGTGATAGATATGAGTCTTGTGATCACGAGGATTTGATGTGATATAAATAGAATCACTTATTCTCTAATGAAATCTATTGAGCACTTTCTAGGTGTAGAAAGTGGTATGGTGAAGATAATTATCACACCCACTGTGTCATTTTCAGGCATAATTTATCACTTATTTATTTTTTATTCCCATTTATTGAACTGGGTTATATTTTAGAGGAGTTTTGAGATTTTATTTAGATCTATAGTTTTTTGGATGATAGTAATTCATGCTATGGATAGGGGTATCACAACCTGATGGATCATGTAGGTAAATTTTGGGTTAGGGTGGATGAGGGTCACACCATGGAAGGGGTATCATGACATGATGATTATTAATTTTTTATAGAGGGTTTTCCATTCCTTTGTGTGTGGAGAGACAGAGAGAGTGTCACACAATGGACTAGATGCTTCATGAAATGACGGGAGTCAGAAATATGAATTGTTTTAAAATACCCCTCTTACTTATGATTTTACTCTTATGTAAGATTTTTGAATTTGTAGATTTGAGTGAGGGTTTGATCATGCCATGGAAGAGAGTGTTTCTACATGATGTGGGTGTCATGGGAATAGACACACCATAGAAAAATAATTACATGACATGGTGTTATGGATATCAGGATCCCTGGTTCTTCTTAGTGTATTTTTTCCACATTAATATATTGGAAATCCTTTCCATGATTTATCTCGGGAGGGGGTGCCATGCTGTGAGGTGTCTCTGCCCAATTTTTTATTTTATTATTTACCCTTTTAAAATAATTTATTTTCATCCTAATTTCATTTCCTCCTCATTTAAGGACATAAGATCCCTATTTAATGTTGTATCTCTCCTCCTCTAAGATCCCTTGGTGAGTTTTCAATGATTATAATGAGTTTCTTTTAGGTAACTATTGAATCCTTGTTGATTTATCCATTCTTTATCTACAAGTCTCTTATTCTTCCTTGGTTCTCCTATCTTGGTTCCCTATCCATCTATGATAGCTAATTCCTAGATAGGGATGGTTTTAAATGTAAAATATATTTGATTTATAGGCTTTTGAGGATTTCAATTTCTCCTCTCTTATGATTTTTAAATAAGGTAATGAGTTTTCATTGTATTTGAGGTATGTGTCTCTAAATAATGGATATTTAATTTTTAATACCTTTAGCACTTGAGTTTATATGTATTTTCTAACCATATTATGATTAAAAGGAGTTGTTGAGGATTTATTTATATTGGTTCTTTGTGTTTTTAAACATTTTTTCAGATGAAGTGAGGGTCTTTCATGGCTTTCAATTTTTATTCAAAAACCAGTTTTATACACATGAGGCATTTGATAAAATGTTTTAAAGTGCATTTTGGTTCTTAATGGACTTTCAAAGAAAGTTTTGAAATGTAAATGTCTAATGAAATATGTTTTTTTATTTATATGGATTCAATTTAGGTGATGGATTGTTTGATTTTGTGATTATTAATTTTGACTTTGTTATGTGACTTATTTGTTGATGAGTTTCACATGGTAAATTTGGGTACATATTACTAGTTTATATTGGGTTATAACTAGTTATGAGTTTAGATTATGCTTTGTATTGAATTTTTCATCAGGAAAGACTACGAGGGTAAGTTGGGGATGGTTCTATTAGGTTCACATAGGCACCAAGTGTTTCACTAGAAAGGTCCTAGATTACCCAATTTATTTTATTTTCATATACCAAAGGTTAAAACCTATGTAAATTATATATGTGATCTAATATAATGATACATATTTACCCATGTTTATATTTATTATTATATTATGACATTATTGGTTATGATTTATACTTTACATGTTTTTATTTATCTCTAAAAATAATTATTTTTAAACTAAAGGAATGTGAAAAATGTTCTTTCAAATACTTGTCTTATATATTTTCCTACAAATGGTGTTTTCTAAAATCATGTTTTAAGACTAGTACTAATGATTTGAATTATGAAATAATTTATGTATATTCATAGTTGTATCCACTTGAGACTTTTCATCACATCCTGCACACATCAATGGGGTTCATACAGACTTAGTTTTGACCGAATTAGTTAAAGGGAAAGGATCCAAGTATTTTGGTGGAACTTCTTGATGACTTCTTCATCCTTAATAGTATAGTGATTGGTGGTAACCATGGGTCATGAAGATCTTTCTCATGTGGAGAATTTTAGAGACCTTCTTATGATTATTTTATTTTGAGGATACTATATATTGACAACTCTTTCCTTAAATTATTTTTACTATCACGTGTAAATGTTGTTGTACACACTTTAATCTTGGTTTATATAGTGGTGTATTTATATTAGTTATTTTATTCATATTATACTCCTGTTAGTTGGATTTTATTTATTACATCTTCTTATTGATGTGCATGGATGTCCAAATTATGGATACCTCATGATGGGTTTTTAGGTGGATTTTGTGTTGTGATTTATGTGTTTTAAGGGTGAAATTATAACCATTGATTGAACTTTATACCCTCAGTACTTTTCACTAGACCATGGTGATTGATAATAGACTTCCATATTTGTGACATAATGGACAATGTGATGTGGAAAGCTTACCCAATCTAGTTTTTCAAATTCATATATAGAATTTTTGTTAACATGGAAAGTTGGAACATAGAGAAAAATATACCACAAAATTGGATGTATATGTCAAGGGAATCAAAGCTATAAGGAGAAATTTTTTCATTGAAATATACATAAAAGTTATGTTGCATAAATCCCTAAACACTATGTGAAAAAATCTACAAAATATTAAGAGAATTTATGCTATAATATTTGGAAAAAGTATGAGGACTTGAGGATACACCTGAATAAATCTATTATTTCATTATTTTTTTGGGTGAATATAAGTGCATAAGATATGTGAGTACTTGGTAAAAAATTATAATATTTAAAAATCATAAAAATAATATTAAAATTATTCCAAACTCACTTTAATGTGAGTGTTTTAGTGATTGAGGAAAAAGATCCAAATTTGATCTTGTTGATTAAATTTAATAACATTATTATTACATATTATATGAAAAATAACAAAGGTGATATTATGTAAAACTATAGATCTAGTGAGGTATCATTCAAGTTAATAAAAAATCCTATAATTTAAGATTATTTATTGGAAACATAATTCGATAATTGATATCATTCCTATCCTCAAATCTGAAAATAAGAAAAAGAAAACTCAAAGGGAATCCTTTTCTTGACTGCTTTTAATGTAAAAAAGTTGGACACATCACACCTAAGTTCCCAAATAAGTATCAATATGATGTGGAAGATGATCCACCCATGAAGAAATATTAAATAGATGTGAAGGGAAGTAAAATCACTAAACATATTTTCTTTAAGAAGAATAACTTTATTTCACAAGAAAGTTACAACTCAAATTTATTATAAGTATAGGAAATTTAGGATTTTAAAGACCCAGTAAAGAAGTACTCATGACCATAATAAAAAAAACACAAAATTGCAGAGAAAAGTTAATCTAAAGAAGATGAATTTGTGGGTATTTTCTACATAAAAGTTGAAAAAAAAGATGCATATGAAGAGATGGATTTTTGGGGGGCTAAGGTGAAGAATGATAATGTTGTGGTTAATGACTCTAAACTCTATATATAGTATTTTCAATAGGAGTATGACGAGTTGAGTTCTATGATAGAAAATTTTAAAACTAAAATGCATGAATACTTAGATAAGGTTTTGGATCTCAATAATAATGTGGAGAATCAAGCCTAGGTAAATGATGTTTTAAAAAATACAATGAAATAAAGGGTTAAAAGGATTTAAGTGATCAAATGTGAAGTCATCAAAGTGAGGTAAAATATGGAGGGTAAATAAAGAACTATGACTCCAAAAAAAACTTTGGGTTATTGAATCACTGAGGATATTGAGAAATTAAAAGAGAAAAATAAAGATCTCTTAATAAATATTGAGGATTTATTATAAAAACAATAATTTCACCTTGAAGGGAAAAAAGGAATTTGGATTGATCGTAACCCAAAGTCTATAATGGTTGATGTAGGGATAAAAGATCCCATAACTAAGATAAATATTAACTTGGGTGATACTTAAAATATATCTAGATCACAAATGAAAAAACATAGAAATACATATAAAATCTGGTCTTGTTTTTGTAGAAAGACAAGGCATGTGAAAAACTTGTCTTCCATAGAAAATAAGTACTACAAGGAACAAGAGAAATAAAGATAGGAAAATAGATTTAAATACTTTCAGTATTTTTTTATGGATAATATTTTTTGTTTAAAGGTTATGGAATCAATTCCATATGTTCCTCATTAAGGATACAAATTAATGTGACATGGGATACTTGATGTGATATTATACAAAAAACTTAAGGATTTGTAGATAAAGTCAAAGAAAAAAAAATTAAGGATTTTTTGGATGAGTAAGAACCATAATATTTGGAGGAAGAATGTGAATATAATCCACAAATGGATATGAAACAATGATATTGGGTCAAATAGAAAAGGGATGAAAAGGATATACTAGAAGATATTTCTTTAAAGGCAATGAATTTATCCAAAGTATGGATTCTTGATAGTATGTGTACTTACCATATGAAGGGAAATAAAAATATTTTTATGGGTATTAAATTTTATAAATAAGGAGTCATAAGGGTTTTCAAAGGTGATGTGTTGAATTTTATTGAATCCAAGAAGGTGAAAATTAGAGAAAAAATAATGAAAAATATGCAAGTCATGGTTGTTGAATTCCTTGGTCACAATATCTAAAATGTAATTTAATTGTGTGATTTAGAAAATTTTATAAGTTTTTATAATAATACTTGTACTATAAAAGGAAAGGAAAATGAAAATGTGATATAAGGTAAGTGAACCAATGGGAACCTTATCCTTATTAGTAAAGAAAAATATATCTTCTTTCTTTCTAAGGAAGATGAAAATAAATTATGGAATAAACACCTATGCCAATTGGTGCAAAAATACTTGGAAGAATTAATAAAACATTAAGGTACAAGAGACATCCCTAGGCTTACATGATATGACACTAACGCATGTGATATTTTTTAAGATGAAAAAATCATTCTGAAGACATACAAGGAAAATGAAAAAAAATCAATGAGGTTGTTAGAATTAGTGAACATAGATGTTTTTGGGCCAATATCACCAAGGGAAATTAATGAGAAGAGGTACTATGTACTATTAATTAATGATTAAAATAGGAATTTTGAGTTTATAACTCATTTTCTTTCTTTATTTTTTAAACCACAATACACTTCTTTCAAATATTATTTAACTTGAGTTTTTGTTTAAGTTGTTGTGTTTATAAAAAATGAATTTATAGTAACTAAAATACTAGAGAACAAAATAAGGTTTTTGAAAATAAAATAATATAAACCTTTCTAATAGATTTCACTTATAATATTTACGATTAGTATAACAGTGCTTGATTAACTTATCAGTAGATGAATAAACTTGTCGAGTTCATCGGTAAATCATGATGTTATTGATGATATAGTTACAAAAGACTCTGATATTTTTGAAATTAGATATTTAAATTTTATTATAATGATATATATAAATAGAGACACACTTTTAGTGTCAGAATAATGTGAATCAATCATTCTAAAACATTCTTATCATTTTAAATCCTTACAATTTCTTTTTTCCTTGAGTATATTTTTTACAAGTGTAATATTTTCTTTTAGAGTGTTTTTACTAGGAGATATATCATGTGAGTATTAATTTTAAATATATTAGTATTTTTTTAATTGTTATATTACTCATCATATATATTGATATATTTTAGGGATAAGAAGATAGAGCTTAGGTACTTCCGTGTGTGTAAGAGAGATACTACTGATAGGTTAAGTCAAGATCTTATAGGGATAGGAAGATATACCTTCTAATAGATAAAAAATTGGGGATCCATTATTACTAATTTAAAGTTATTAATACCTTGGATGTAACATCCCAACCTGACCCATTGACTTAGTAAGAACTAAAATTCCACTAACCTTAGGTGATATCCCCAAGGCACCAAATGATTTCAATAAATGTCACATGCTTTACCAAATCATATGGGATGATTTTCTCATTAACAAACAACCTACAAGAAGACCATAATAAAAAGGAAAAGTATTATGAATAATATAAAACCAGAATAAACCCCAAAGCCATAAACAAACAATAATCAGAGTAAAATTAGAAGAAAAATAAAATAAAATAGAAGTCTATAATTCCAAGTCAATAAAAATCAAGGCATATAAGAATAAAGGTAAAAAGTTACAAGGCACAAAGGTGAAACCACTCCATACTCCATGACTCAAAATATACCATAAGCTCTAACTCAAAAAATACATGACCAGAGTATCATGAAGCTATGATGGTGAAATATAAAACCTTAACCTTACATTTATCATGATAAAAAACTTTTTCATATGCACAAAGGCACATATGCAGGGGTGAGTATACAACATAGTAGGAAAACCACGAGACTCCTCCCTAAATTCCATTAAAAAAGAAACGATTTATCTCAAATTTTATTTAAAAATAAAGTATAGGGAAAATCATAGAAACTAGTTTTCAATATATATATATATATATATCATAAGGTAGTGAAATAACTCACAAAAAATACACCCATGGTATGAACCCACACAACCATTAATAACACCAATCAATACAACAACTACCCGAAGGTCCCCCATAAATAGTATAACTCTCAAGAAGTATCTATCCCTCTAGTCTCAAGTTGTCACTCAGTGTCATAATCCAATGTTCCATAAAATTCGGCACCACAACCATGTCTAATTCACATGGAATTTTCATATTCATATGAACACACACCTACCAATTTAATTCCAAATGTTCAAACAAAAAACCGCTATTTTAAAATCCAAATTCATTTAATCATTTAATCTAACATGTTGTGGGAGTCACCCACAATTATATATTTTAAGACTAACTAAGTAAGAGGAATTTCCAATAGGTATTTCATAAGAGTTTTCAAATAAAAGTAGAGGAAGATAAATTAGAAAACTTGAGATTTTATTATTCTAGTAGAATGTAGAAAAAGAGAAGAAGCCACCCACCTCTATTACATTTGACATAATGAATTATCTAATGATCTCAAGGATTCAGTCTTCTTAATCCACTCCTTTAATAAATACGAAATAAGATTTATCAAAACAAGATCTTACCAATATATCTGGGTAGAGGGGGTTGATCTAAGGTTACTATTTAGATAAAATGAGAGGATCAAGGAAAGAGAATAATAATTAGTATCTTACCATCAATTTATTTGATCCAAAACTTTACAATCCATTTAAATCGGCCACCATAAGGAAAAATATTTCTGAAATCTCCTATAGGAGTACTGAAATTAAAGAGCCCAGGTTAGAGGGGAAAGAACGAGGGTTTGGGGGGGGGGAGTTTTGGGTATTAAATATATTTTTTGGATTTAATTAATATCATATCATGGTTAGTAAAAATGATTTGAAAAAATATATGCTAACCATGAAAATAATATATATCTATAAAATTTTGAATTTTTATGGTTATCACTTGGTTTGGCCAAACCATGCACCAACCATGCACCTTCCCAAAAGACCCCTATAGCTCTAAAATGGTTACTTGGGGAATTTGCATGATTTCCTCTAACCATGCTCAAACTGTGCACCCTATTAAACCTCTCAAAAACAATATATAAAAATACAAATACTACCTGAGGCACAAAACAACTATTCTATAACAAACAATATATAATAAAATAGGAAAAAACCTCTAAATGTGTGTGTGTGTGTGTGTGGGGGGGGGGGGGGGTGTTCCACTCCCCCTTCCATGGGGATTTCCATCCTTGGAAAGATAGAGGTTTGTGGTGCCCTAAAAGAGTTTATCCCATTGGTTGATCATGAACTTATCCTTATACCAAATTTCCTCTTAAATCAGACTATGTTTCTATAATATTCATTTTAAATATATTCTTCTACCTTGAAACTTCTTTTATTGTCTATCTAGAATACAAATTAGGGCATGAATAAATATAACATCCAGTTTAAGAATAAGAAGGTCCCAAAAAATTAAATGACACGGGTCATGATATTAATTATTTAATTGATACACATGAAAAAAATTATGGACAAAAATGAATATTAGCGATAAGGATAACTGATATCCAATATTACTAATACATTCAAAAATATTGAATGGCCCGACATACTGAGGAGAAAATTTTCCTTTCTTTCCCAACTGGTAGTGACCCAATATCAGGAATAATTTCAAGCATAAATGGTCACATACCTCAAAATATATGGGTATTCAATGATGATATGAATATTATTTTTGATAATATTGTGTTTTTTCCATCTATTTCTTGATCATATATATTTTTAAAATAGTTTCATGGACAAGACATGGTCCGATCAATGAAGTTTTCCTAGTCTTGAACCAAAAAGCAGAGATCAACCTAGATAGACATATAATGACTCAAATGAAGATATTTTTTTGTGTGTTGATAACTATTTTAATATAAAAACTCCACTAAAGTAAAATGATCTTCCCATGGACCACCAAATTCTATAACACATGCTCATAGCATAGATTTCAATGTATGGATCATACATTTTTATTTCCATCTATTTTTGGATGATATATTGTGCTTGTGGTCAACTAAGTGAAAAAATATTTTTTCAAGGATCTATAAAACCATAAAGTGAATTGAGGGTCTCATGTAGATAAAATTGATATCAATACTCCATGAAATTCCACCACTTCCCTAACATAGATATTTTCCAAGTATTCTACCCTATTAGACTCTTGAATTGGAATGAAATGTGCTGAAATAGTGAGTCTATCCACAATCACCCAAATAAAATCATGCTTCTCAAGTGTCTATGGTATACTGGTGACAAAGTCTATGAAAATATGTTCTCATTTCCATATAGATATAAACATAGATTGTAATATTACTTCCTATCATTATTATTTTTCCATTACCTATTGGAAGGTGAGATATTTTATAACATAATCATACAATTATTGTTTCATACTTTAACACAAAATGGGTATTCATTGGACTATACATCTTTTGAATACCTGGGTGAACCTACCATTTAGAATGGATTAATAAAAAAATAAACTATTCTTGTAATGTTGAAGGAACAACAATTTGACTTGGAAAGTTTACCACATATTTTGTATCTAATTTACAAACATTAATGGTCTCCCCAACATTGAGTTTTGATCTCATGGAAAGATAGTTCAGGTCTGATTACTGAGCCTCCTTGATCAGACTTACTAAATCCAAAATAAGGGTAATGAGAAAGAAAATTACATTCTAATTCTATTACCTACAATCCAAATTTATGATGTCTATTACTCCCATAAGATTCTACTGGTCAAAAGCTTCTATAACAACCTCATTATACAACTTCCAACACAAAACATCGGCCAATGAATTTCCTTTGACTAGTGTATAAAACAAGTCAAAGTCAAACATCTGGAGATATTATATCCATCATGATTTACTTAGTTTCAAATATATTTGTGAAAATATTTATTTCAAGATTTTATAGTTTGTACAAACTATGAAATTTTAACCAAATAGTTAGTGGCATCATGTTTTTAATGCATGGACCACTATGGAAAATTCCAAGTCAAGCATTGGATAATTATTCTCGTGTGTTTTCAATTTACTTGATCTATAAAATATGACATGGTCTCTTTACATTAGATCACAAATTAGACTATATATATATGAATCACAATAAAACACATAGCCTTGTCCTGGTTATAAAAATATGAGGATAGGTGAAAAAGTGAGTCATTCCTTAAGCTCCTAAAATAATTTTTGAAAATCCTTATTACATTTGAATGGGATACCCTTTCAAGTCAGAGCATTCATAGGAGAAGAAATTTTTGAGAAGTCCTAGAAAAAGAAACAATAACAACCTATTAATCCCAGAAACTCCATATCTCAAAGTTTTTTTAGGTTGTTTCTAATAAATCATTACTTTTATCTTTTCTGGATTAAATGATAGACCACTTTCAGAAATTACATATCCATATAAATTATCCTATTATATCCATAATTCATACTTAAATAATTAATTATAAAGTCAATGCTCATGAAATTTACCCAATACAATCTATAATTTCTTATCATGGTCATTTCAAGTGTGGGATTACACAAAAATATCATAAAAATTTACCATGAAAAATGATTTGTGGTACTCGTGGAAGATACAATTCAGTAAGGCCATGGAAACTATAAGGTCATTTGTAAGTCTAAAGGTAAGGACTATGCATTCGTAGTGACTATAACCTCTTAAAAAAATGTCTTTAGAATATCCTCTTTCCTAACTTGAATTTAGTGATACCCAAATCATAAATCAACTTTGGAGAGCCATTAAAATTACTCCAATTGATCAAAGAGGTCATCAATTCAAGGAATATGGTACCAATTATAAACCATAATTTGATTTAGTTTATGATAGTCAACACATAATCAAAGAAACCCATATTAATTATATAATAATGGGTCTAAATCATAAAAAAGTGATATTATTGGTCTAATGAATCCTTTAATTTTAAGTTATTCTAGATATACCTTTAATTTATGAAATTCTAATGGGTCCATTCTATATGAATAAAGTGAAATAGGACATATTCCTGGAATTAATAGAAAATTTGATTTCTTATTTAGGTATTAACCAATATAAATTATATATAAAGACATCAGGGTATCAATATACTATAATAGGAAGAATCATAGTCCCATTTTATTTGATAACACCCAAATTTATCACTATCAGCTAAGAAGATATGGTTACATCTACTATCACCAAAGGCACTTCTATTCCAAAATTCATAACCCAATTCACTTTGAATAAATGAACAATACCATCCATGGAAACACAAGTTAATTATCAAGAATTATAGTATATATATTCTTTTAATTCCACTTTTTAGTCCACTATAAAGATAAAATTGAAGATATCCATTTTCATGACTGCGTACTCCCATAAGAGTTGACCTCATCAATGGTAATGGGACAAACTAGATTCTTGAATTCTCTACATTCCCAATTACTAAGAGTTTTTTGATGATGAATATATTATGAATAATTTTTATATACAACCCCAACCGATTTACAATATTTTAAGAAACAAAATAGTGGGATAAAACAATATCAAACAATACTTTCATTAGAGTAGAGTTGAGAATAATAGTTCCTCACACCATTGTGGGTCTTAGTTGCTTAGCTATGATTTTATTATTAGATCTATATAATTTCCATTAAAATATAATTTAGTATCCCTCAATTCCTTATTATAATGGTATTATATGGATAACTGAGGTGTTCTTGGAATCATCTTAAGTT
This sequence comes from Viscum album, assembly GCA_963277665.1. NCBI lineage: Eukaryota > Viridiplantae > Streptophyta > Magnoliopsida > Santalales > Viscaceae > Viscum > Viscum album. The sequence continues at coordinate 598,393,932 of OY728155.1, read as the reverse complement.
GCTTGAACCTTAGGGAATAAACTATTTTGATGAGACTATCTTGGTTGAGCATGGGAGATCTAATAATGATTCAATCCATATAAACCTATTTAATTCATGGTTATCACACAATAATGATTTATATTTCCTTTAAAAACATAATTATGATAGTATTTAGGTGGTTCTAAACACTTTTATTTCTTTTTCATAAATAAGCCACATTGGAAACAACCTGGTTCCATACTGTGATGTGGTGGAAAGGAGACTTGTCCAGTGTTTTTATTATTTGGTTCTCTTATTTCATGGGAGTAGGTTTTAATACTCCTCTTATTTCCCATAGTTTATTTTCTAATCATTCATATGAAGAGAAAAGTCCCAGTTACCATTTCTATCTATGTCCCTTTCCACTATTTTCTCCTCATTGTCCATGTTTATATAATCATTGAACAAGAACCTGACCACCTTACAATGATTATCCAGTCATAGAACTACCTTGAAGAAACAAATATTTAGTTGTATTCTAGATAAAACCTATGAAGAAAAATGAACTAAGTTCATAAACATAGCTACATATTTTTTCTTGGTCATATATCTTAGATTTAGACTAAATAAATATGTCATTTTGGTCACTTTGAAGGTATGTAGATAAACTTATTTATTGAAAAATTATCTGAATACCTCCCAAGTAATGTATTGGTTGAGTTTATCTTGAAAAACTAATTCCCACCATTTTCATGTGTGATACTCCAATATATATACCACTATATTCACCTTTAAATTAACTATAATTCCAAGGAAATGAAAAATTTGATTGATCCATTAAGCAATGTTTTTGCTTTTTTAGGTCTAGAACCCCCTAAAAAATAAATGAATTTTGTTTACAAAACTATAATGTATGATTAGTATGTCTTAGTTCCCTAGTTTTAGTTCCTTTTTCTACCACCTAGAATACTTTCAAAATGATCTGAATAAGTTTCTAGTTCACCTATGGTCTAGGTGCAACCACATTATCCGTTGCTCCCTCTTGCCGGTTGTAGGTCTCCTAACTGGTGCCATCATTCTAGAACCATAGTAACAATATCTAGTAAATTATCACATGTTTTTAATCCTTTTTTCTAAATTATATTACATAACATAAAATAAGTTAATCATAACATAATTTAAAAATCAAGAATTTGGAATAACATACGAATGATGCAATCTTAATGGAAACTCTCTGTACTAAAGAATGATACTAGGCGATCATTCTCTAAACCCACAGTGATAAGTTGATGATGTGTATAGAAGTGTTTATCAACAATTTTTGTATCTAAACCACACTGGTAACTTTAATTACAACATAAATAGATTATCTAAATATTTTTATTCTATATATTTAAAGTCCCAACACATCCCATTTTCTTCATACCATCCCGATAGACGAACCGCAACAGATTGATACCATTTGTAACATCCCGACCCAACCCATTGGACTGGGAATGAAAAACATTACATTAAATTAAGTGAAATATCCAAGGAACCAAATTCTGAAAAAAATTTCATGGGATTTACTAAATATTGATGGATTATTTTCCCTTTAATGAAAAACTTGTAAGCAGACCATAATAAAAAGACATAAAATGATGCATGATACAGAACCAAAATAAAATCCAAAGGCATAATTGAACAATTATCAGAGTAAAAAAGGAATAAAATAAAATAAAATATAAGTCTATAATACCAAGATAATAAAACTAATGACACATAAGACTCAAGGTAAAAAGACACATGACGCTAAGGTGAAACTATTTCAAACTCCAAGACTAGATAATTTCCCTAAGCTTTAACTCCATATATTCATGACCGCAACATCACGAAGCCTCGATGGAAAAATATGAAACCTTAACCTTAATTATATAATGATAAATAATTTTTTATATACACCAGGGCACATATAAAGGGGTTGAATATATAACCCAGTGGGAAAACCTCAAGACTTCTCCCAAATGCCACTAAAATAAGAAACATGTTAGCTAACGTTTTATTTAAAAATATAAGACTATAAGAAGCATGAAATCTAGTGATATATATATCAATATATATCCTAAGGAAATGAAATGAATCACACTAAAAACACACCCATGGAATGAACCCACACACCCATGAATAACACCAATCAATGAAACCACTTCCTAAAGGACCATCTGAATAATCCCACTCACAAGTGACATTCATAACTTTAGTGACAAGTCATCACTTGATGAAATAATTTAATATACCATAAGATTCAACAAAATATCCATGTATAACCCATATGGTCCTTTCATATACATATGAACACCCACCCATCAAATTCATGCCAATTGCTAACACCCAAGACCTTTATTTTAAAAACCAAATTCATTTAATCACTAAATTGAACACATTATGGGGGTCACACATAATTCTCTATTTTAATACTAAACAAGTAATAGGAATTTAAAATAGGGATTTCATAAGAGTTTTCCAAAAAAAGTGAAGGAAAATCTATTAGAAACCAATGAGCCTTTATATTCTAGGAGGGATTGGAAAAAGTAAAGAATCCACCAACCTTTGATGTGTTTTATATGAATAATTTTCTCAAAATATTGAAGATAGGATATTATTAATATATTATTTAAATTAATCCTAAATATTATTTATTAAAAAATATCTTACAAATAAATCTGGGAAAGGCAGGCCCAATCTGAGGTTCCCTTTTAGAAAAAATGGGAGGATCAAGGGAAGAAAAGAAGAACGAGGCTCTTACCTTCAATTTACTAGATATAATTCAATTTGATCCATTTAAATAAACCACCATAATAAATAAAATCATGAAAAAAACCTTTAGGAATGATGTAATTAAAAATCATAGGTTATAGAAGAAAATATGAGAGTTTTTAGGGGGAGTTTTGGGTCTTAAATCAAAATTTCAGATTTAATTAATCCCATATCATGGATAGTCTGCACGGTTTGGAAAAATATAAACGAAATATATAAATAAACTCTTTATATAGATTTTTTAATTCACATTATTATCACACGATTATGCCAAACCATGCACCCACTATATACCTTCCAAGAAGACTCCTCCATCTCTAACACAATTACTTAGGGAATCTACACGGTTTACCTCAACCGTGATCAGATGGTGCAACATCTTAAACCAATAAAACACTATAAAAACTTCTAAAAAATTCCTGATTCCTAACCCAACCATTCCATTTCTTAAAATATATAATAAAATAGGGGAATAACTTAAACTGGGGGTGTTACATTAGATCCAATCTATATATTCACCTTACACTTTAGTTTAGAAGTGTGGTTTATAATATCCTTTTATAGGATCATTTGGTTTCATCACCAATACTCCCTAAATTGTTTTCAAAATTATGCTATATTTAGTTTTTGAATTATCACTAATTTAAAATTTTCTATTTTTGCTGCTTAGATTACTATTGTTGGATTTTCATAAACTTTTGAAAGACTAATTTTTTCTATTATAATTATATTTCATAAAATTTATATTTCCACATCATATATTTCTTAACCTAATATTTAAATTGATTAGTATTTTATAAATTTGACCTACTTAAAACTTGAGGGTTGGATGGAATTTTTAAGTTTGTTTTAAACTGCAATTCACCCCCTGTAATTGATTTACCTCCATTAATCCATGTGAAAACATTTGGTATTAGAGATAATATCTTCTTAAATATGATCTCATTTTGAATTTCTATTTGTTTATTAGAATTTCATATTAGTTTTATTACACTATATGTGTTGGAAGATGAAATAATTATTTTTTGATGATAGGTTTAATAGTAGGAACACTTGAAAATTTAAATTTGACCATACCACATAATTTTGATTGAGTTGATTATGATTATTGACATTATAATATGAAATATTATATCATAAAAACTAGTTTAAAAAACTTTATTATAATTAATAGGTATTAAAAAGTTCTGTATAAAGAGATTTTTCATTTTTTTCATGAAGGAAATCATAAAGTTTGAAATAATTTATTACATTATATGACTAGAAACATTTATGTCCAAATATTTTCATGTGAAATCGAAAATTTTATTTGGAAAAAATTTAAGACCATAACTTCTAAACCTTATAAAGTTATAGAATTCCACATAGCTATATTGAGAGAATATTATCAATATTTTGATTTTCTAACTAGTAAAAAAGTAACTCAAATGAATCAATGTTTTATGAGTATTGTAAATAGTATAAAATATTTGGGCTATAAAGAATTATCATATGATAAATATATGGAAATGATTATTGATATTATGGTCAAGGAGTGGAAATAAAAGAGAACAATCAATGGTGGCACTAATCGCTTGACTAAGTTAAAATTTTTATGACTTAATTAGAAATTTAATGAAATATGAGAGAATTTTGAAAAGATATTATGAGAAAGAAAAGGAAAAAATGGGGTAGTGTTTTATTATACTTCTATAAATCCTACTTCTAGTACTTTTCAATCATGTATTAACATTTCTAAATCTAATATTCTAAAGAGAGAATGTAATAATTTAGATATACTCAATTCAGATGATAGTGATTTTTTTTTCAAAAATGGTAATGAGAATGAATAAGATTGTAGGTAATATGAATTTCATACATACTCATTAGAAATGAAGAAAATACTGACATGATAAAAAGGAATCATCATACATGATTTGGTATGAATGTAGAAATGAAGGTCATATTGGACCATATTTCCCTATATTGAAGAAGTAAGGTATAAATTCAAGAATATACTCTAATAATAACGGGAATATAATTTTTGAAAGCTCATGACATGCGGAGTACTAATAGAGGTGATACATCTACTAATAGTTTATTAGAATAAAGTTGGAATGAAAGTTAGAAAATAATTGGATTCTATTCAAACATTATGTAGATTGGATAGTACTACATGGTTAAGGTAACTAATAACTATTTAAAAATATAACTCTTGATTCTAAATTCTCTTACAATTCTAAAGATGATCATTAAAATTCATTAGATTATGAAATAGAAAATCCATGAGATAATGAAAAAGTTAATATATAAAATTATGATGTATATTTACCAATTATTATTGAAATGGATAGATATGAGACTCTTATAAAAATATAAAATAATAAATTGAAGAGTAATTATAATTTTTATAAAGTAATGATTATTAAATATAATAATACAATTACAAAATTTACTAATGAAATTTCAAAACATTCATCATAATTATATTAAAATATTAATTAATGTATAAATTTTATTGATAATAAATTTAATGATCAAGAAATTGATGATAATAATTTATTTTAACATAATTTAGGTGTTAAAATTAAATTCAAAGTTAATATCTTAAACTAATTTTTATTAAATTTTACTTTTGGTAAATAAATTTTTTATGAAATGCCTATATGAATTATATGCTATCAAAATTTAAATGGAATTGGTTTTACTTTCGATAAATATCATTTCCATTCGAACTACTTTATACTAAAATGTGTACCCTTTTACACTAAATATCAAAGGGGAGATCACTGGAATAAATATTTTTCTTTAAAAAAGTTCAATATTTGGTTTTCACAAAGAATTTATTTTTGAATAATTAGAAGCTGTTCATGATAGATGAGTTAGAAAAATGTGGGTTCTCAATATCAATTTGTTAAAATAACTGGAACCAATAAAGTTTTGGCACCAAGAACTTAGTTTTATATTTTTTAGGAAAAGAGTCTTAGTATCAACAACCAAAATAAATGGTATATGGAAAATGGTTTTTATTGATACATGACTGGAGACAAGTCCAAATTTTTGAATTTAAAAAATTTGAATGGAGGATGAGTCACTTCTAGAGACAATGCATAGGGTAAAATCATTGTATCCAGTGATGCTTATTTTCTTGAAAAACATTAATTTCAAATGTTTTATATGTTTTTGGACTTAAGAAAAACATTATCAGCATCAGTGAATTATATGATGAAGGATATATTGTAAACTACAATAATAATAAATGTATTGTTCAAAGTTCAAAAGGAACATTCATCTTATCTGTCTATAGGCATGAGAATGTATACAATCTTGAATTAGAAGACATAACTCATCAAAAATTTCCTTGATTGAGTGCAATTGAAGATTTATTTTGGTTTTTCCATAGAAGACAAGGTCACTGTATCTTCTAGAAATTAGATAAACATTTTAGGAAAGTATTTAATAGGGATATACCAAAACTTAAATTAAACTCACCTAGAGTTTGTGATCATTATATATTTGGTTAGAAACATAATTCTAGTTTTAATTATAAAAGTGAAGTTTCAACTTATAAAGATTTATAGTTAGTGTACATAGATTTTTTTAGTCATACACAAATCGTAAGTATTATAGGCGAACACTATGTGCATGTCTTGGTTGATTCTTAAAATAGATTAACATGGGTTTATTTTCTCATATGAAAATATTATTATCTTAATCATTTCATGATTTTTCATGATTATATTAAATTTTTTAAAAATAGAATTTTTATTACTACATTAATTGTTCATGGTGGTATGTTTATGAACTCTAATTTTGAAACTTTATTACAGAAAGAAATGTATTACATATAATTTTTTAGCTCCTAGAACACCATAAAAAATAATGTAGTTGGAAAAATAAATATAATTCATCAGTAAATTACTGGAACTTTTCTTAGTGAATATTTTATTACTATGCTTTTTTGGTATGAGGATTCAAGTACCAATTTCTATATTAAAAATTGAGTTTTACCCAAATATTTTCTTAATAAAATTTCTTATGAGTTGTGTAGTATAAGAAATATAAAAATTTATTACTTTAGAGTCTTTGGTTGTAAATTATTCATCCTAAATACTAAAGATCAACTATATAAAATTCATCTTAAAGCTAATAAAGGAATTTCTATTGGTTATTCTAAAACTAGTAATTATTATAGAGTATTTAATAAAAGAACTAATATTGTAGAATAAATGGTTCATGTAAAGTTAGATGAATATTATCCTTTTGTTTTTTCAAAACCTTCATAAGTACATCATTTAGATGATGTTTTTGAAATCACTCCTTACAATTTAATGTATGTTAATTCACAAATTCCAATGATAAACCCTCCAAAAATTATATCACCAGGTTTTCAATATTTGGAATCAAATTAAATGGAAGATATATATACTATAGTTGATAATACACTTACCAATTTACCTAAATACCAATCTATATTGAGGAGTGATCCTATTTATAATATTATTGGTGATGTAAGTCAACTCGTTAGAACAATAAGTTCATTGATAAATCAATATGATCATCAAGAATTTTTATCATAACTTTAACCTAAAATGGAAGATGATTCCTTAGGTGATAAAAGGTGGATAAGGGTAATGCAAGAAAAGATTAACCAGTTTGAAAGTAATTAGGTTTAGACCTTAGTTTAATGAACTAAATATTTAACAATAATATGAGTAAAATAGGTTTTAGAAACAAATGTGATGAAAATAGAACTATTTTTATAAACAATGCAAGGCTTGTTGCTAAGGGTTATTATAAATAAAAAGGAATAGACCATGGTGAAACCTCTACATCAGTAACAATATTAAAATCTATCAGAATTTTACTATCCTTTATAGAACATATGGATTTTAATTTATTTAAAATGGATGTTGAATGTTTTATTCTTAATGGATTCATTCAAGAGGAATTTTATATTGAAGAACATCCAGGTTTTGAAGATACTAAATTTACAAAAATGTATTTTAACTTAATAAATCACCATATAAACTTAATCAAGCCCTAAATTTGTGGTATGATAGACTTACCAGATATTTAATTTAAAATATTTTGTTAAATTAAGTGTTTATTAAACCATTTTTTTATAAATAAATTTTTTAAATATACCATAATTGTTCAAATAAATCCTTATATTATTATTTTTGATTCAAATCAAAAATCTATTTATGAAAATTTTCATGAACTTATGAAAAATGAGTTTGAAATGGGCATGATGGGATAACTTAATTTTTTTAATTATTTTTCAAATTTATCAAAAACCGAAATGAAATATTTGAATTCAACATAAATATATTAAAGTTTTACTCAAATATTTTTGTTTTGATAATGAATCTAGTATAATTACTCTGGTATAAACTTTTATAAAAATTGATCTTGATGAATGTAGTAAAATGGTAGATCAAAAACATTCTATAAGTATGACTAAAAGTTTTTTTATATCTTATAAAAATCCAACCAAACATTATGTTTTTAGTATTCTTACGTGTGAGATTTCAAGAAAATATGAAGGAATCACATTTAAAAGTGGTAAAACATATTTTTTATTACCTTAAAGGAACTTCATAATTTTTTATATTTTATTCTTTCAAAAATGATTTTTTACTTAAAAGATACTCAAATGATGACTTTTCAGGCGATAGGTTAGATAGAAAATATACTCTCAAAACTTATTATTTCTTAGGATAAGATTTATTTTCTTTGTTTAGCAAGAAATAACATTATGTATCACTCTCTAATGTTAAAGAAGAATATATAGCATTCAAAATTTGTTTTGATCAAGTGTTTTGGATGAAATATACACTCATATATTTTACTTTTAGTTTCACTAAAACACTAATCCTTTATGATAATAAAATTTATATATCTTTGTATATAAACCTATAAAATCATTCATGAGAAAATCACATAGATACAAGGCACAATTTTTTTAGGGATCACATACAAAAAAGAGATATAATTCTTAACTTTATAATAATTGGAAATCAACTCACTGATATTTTTAAAAAACTATTAAATTATGATAGATTAGAATTCATTAAACATAAGTTGGTAATGATCAACTTAAAATTATTTTTAATTAAATTATTTTTCAAGTTATATTTTTACATTTAAAAACTCATTAAACAAGGGGGATGTATTTTTTTTACTTTGTAAAATATCATAAATAATAGGTAAACTTTTCCTTGAACCATAATTAAAAGATGAAGATAATACTTTGTTATTGGAAGATAATTCTAGGGAAGTTAAACTTTCAATACCATATATTTCGATGATTTAATCTCCTAATACTATCTTTTTTTTAATCTTATGGAGATATTTTTTAAAACTCATGGAAGTTAATATCTCTTAAGTTATTATCCATTCATGCAAACTAATTTTTATTGGGAAAGTGTTTTTTGTATTATATTTTACTCTTTATCAGAAGGTAAATAATACTTTCATATAAAGAAATTATAAATTTAATTCCCAAAATAATTTTCATGACCTATTATTTGGCTATATATTTTCATAGGAATCTTTCTAGACCACTCATACAACAAAGGAATATTTTTGGATGGTAGCAATCTCAAAGGCCTATATAATGACTAAAATATCAAGGATCTTAGTATCATTCAATTTACTATCTTTAAAATTATTTAGTATATTATAAAATTGTTTCCTATTAAAATATATTTGGGAGAGATTATTAGAATAAGTCCAAAAGGCTATTCATGAATCTCAAATTTCTTTTTACCAAACAATTAAACCACCAGATCTAGCTGAAGTAATCTCATAGATCATTGGTGGAGAATATTAATTTCAACATACAAACTAACCATTTAAAGATATTTACAGATAAGAAAACATGGTTGAAATATAATTTATGTTGAAATATTTGATTACATCAACCATGTTAAATATATTTTTTAAAATACAAAGAGATACAAAAGTATTTGAATCATCCAAAACATATTATCAGATAATTCCAAGAGAGATAAATTTTTAATTTTATTTTCTTTAATTTTATCTTTTCTCTTATCAGATAGAATTGGGTTTTTTATTTTTGAATATCACAAATTGGGATAAAATTACAAAAAATATGAATTAACTTTAAATTTGAATAATTTTAATTTTTTTATTTAATTTGTCATAAAGGTGAAGAAAATCTAAATGTTTTACAAAGGAGAAAATTATTTATATCGTTGTTATATAAAATAATTTTTCTATGAATCATTATGAGAAAAGGTGATTAAATTAATTTTACCTGGATCTATAGGGAGTTTATTTTAATTTTAGTTAATTATTTCAATTTATTTATATGTTTTTTATTTTAAAAATGGGTAGATTGTTGTGTTTATGACTCAATTACCTTTATTATTTTGAAAATCACAATACAATTAATATTAATATGTTTTAACTTGAGTTTTTTTATATTGTTGTGTTTGTGAAGAAAATTTTTTGGGTGACTAAAATACTATCGAACTAAATAAGGTTAGAGAAAATTTGGTAGTCTAAACCTTCCCAACACATTATATTCACCCGATTTATGAGCATTGTAGTGATACTGGATTAACTTATCGATCAATGAAGTGACATGCTTAGTTCATTAGTAGATGATGAAATTGCTTTTGATGTATTTAAAACTTACTCTAAGATTTGTGAAGTCTAACAATTTAATTTTTTAGAATTCTATTTATAAATATAGTCACACTTCAAGAATCATACACATGTGAATAAATCATTCAAAAATTTTCTAATCATTTTAAATCTTTAAAATTTCTTATTTCCTTGAGTTTGTTTCTTAAAAGTGTGATAATTTCTTTTTGAGTGTTTTTGATAAGAGATATGTTATGTGAGGCTTAATTATAAGTCTTTTAGTATTTACTTTTTTAATAATTCTATTAATAGATCATCTATATTAAGGGATTTTGGGGATAAGAAGATATTTATTATGCACTTCTATATATGGAAGGGAGATACCACTAAAATGTTAAGTCAAGGGATTTTGGGGATAAAAAGAAAAAACTCTAGATGGGTATAAAATTGAGGATACCTTGCAACATTTTGAAAGTTGTGGATACCTTGGATCCAATCTATATATCCAACTTAAACTTTGGTTTAAAATTTTGGTTTATGATATTTTTATATATGAGTATTTCATCTTCTAATAAATACTTCATGCATTATTTTAAAACTTATGATGTATTTAGTTTTTGAATTACCACCTAGTTATGTTTTTATATTTCCATTGAGTAGATTACCATTGTAATATTTTCATAAACTTTTTATAGTCTTATTTATTCTATGATAACTATATTTTATATGGTTTACATTATATATATATATATTATTATATCCTGAACTTTGAGATGATCAGTATTGTTGAAATTAAACCCACTTAAAACTTTAAGGTTGTACAAAATTTATATGTTTTTTTTAAAATTAAAATTCACCCTCCCATTTGTAGATTTATTGGAATTAATCCTTGGAACAACAAGGATAATATGGTTGATGATGATTACTCAAAAATATTATGCATTTTAATGTATTAAATGATATTGGATGATGGTAAAAAATATGCTAGGAAGAAAGATCTTTAAATTAAAAATAGAATATGGTGTAGAGTTTACAAATATAAAAGTAGAGAATTATCTTGAAAAACATGGTTTAAGGAATTGAGTTTTAATATTAATAACTCTTTAAAAAATGATGTCATTGAGTGGAGAAACCTGATAATAAATAACATTGATCAAATGATGTTCATCAAGAAAGACCTACTAAAGAAGTTTTGAAAGGAAGCTATCTTGAAATCTGTATACATTACTAATAAGGCCTTGTTTTGTTTAGGTGATAATAAAACCCCATATGAGATGTGGCATTAGAATAATCTAACATTTATATAATTTTTAACTTTTAAAAGTAAATTATTTATCAGCAAAGATAATTTCCATTGAAATTTTGAATCTCAATGGGATAAAGGAATATTTGTTACCTACTCATCAAATATAAAAGAATATAAATTCTTCAATTAAAGGCTTGAAAAATAGTTGAAATCTAATATTACACTATTGTTGAGATTGAGTAGACCTTTTAACATAACAATGAATAAATTATGAAGGATAGAGTTTCTAAAGTGAGCAGTACAAGGGTATACAAAGAAGATGACATTGATTTAGATTAAATCCTTAATGATGATGATATTGGATCAATTTTTTCAACAATAATAAAACCACAAAGACTAGTAAAAATAGAGAAACAAAATATTTTTTTGGCAGGATAACTCCAGTGTATACTAAAATTATGAAATATAAAACAAAAAGTTATTTATCATAAGTAGTAAAAATTTTCATGAGGCTACTAAATAAGGTATTTTGATAAATCCTATGAATTAAGTTTTAAGATAATATAGGAAAATAAAACATAAAATATTACTTAAACACACAAATAAGTTCAACAATATCTTATAAATAAATGAATATATAAAATATAATAAATATTCCTCACATTACAGAAAAACTAGGATTCTTATTTATCAATCCTTATAGATATAAACCTGAGTTGTCTATACTTCTCTTGATTACTAGTTACCCCTAATCCTGATTAGGTTTTATCGACCTTAGATAAGTGATATCCCTCATATATCTGGATGTGTCTTCCCTTACAATTTATGCGAGCACCATATTATTCCAACCCTATGCCCCCTCAATCTATATATCTCAATATAGTTCTTTTTTGATCTAATTATTCATTAATAATAAAATATCAATATCTAATATAGAATGGTGGAGTGAAGGTAGTTTCAAATCCATGTTATAATGACTTAACACAAGTCTCATGAATCTTCCTTTCCTAGATCACTCCACATGCCCCTGATATATAGGTCCATTCATAGTGCACTTTAAATAAACTCCATTAAGTATATCTTAAACCTACTTACCATTTAACAATAAATAAAATGCTAGATTTAAAAAAAAATATTATAGTAGTTTTCACTTCACATATGCAGTAAATCATTTTTCACCTCTTGTTGTATTTTTAATGTTTGAAAAATATTTAAAAATGTTTTTTTAATTTTTAAAATGGAAAATACTTTTGGAATCTTTTATGGGAAAGTGGGTTGGAGTGGGGTCTAATTAATAAAAGGGAACTATTTTATCATTACATAAAATGATAAAGTGAGGAGGAAAAATCTTATAAGGATGATGCACCAAATCGTCCATGCATGTGCGCATGATCAATAAATGTGGAGGGTTTATGGTGCACTTTTCACACCATGTTAGTGATAGGTTCTTATAGGTAACTTTATTTTCATGATGGATTGATAGTTTATATATTTTTGTCCCAATTATGAATAGATATGTTAGGTGGGTTGAACCTATTCACTAAATGGGTATGATCTAGACCATTGATCAGATCAATTATGATCTAATAGACACATCCGTTCACAAGAATGTTTGATTTGGGAAACTTATTTGATTGGGAGTGATCTGATATACATTATTATTCAAAATAAGATATTATTTTCTAGAATAGGTGTATTATAACTTATAAGGGGTAGGATATCTTATCTGATGTGGTACTCCAATTCCTATAAAAATAGGATCTATATAATGGAAAAATTAGTCAATTCATCATTTATGAATCACTCCAGGTTGAGACTCCTCTCAGGCCTTATATAAGAATCAAAGGGTCTTTTTTGGTGCACAAAAACAAATACCTTTCATTACTACATGTATTTCAAAGCACTTTCAAGGGATACAATCCATTAAGTAAAAGTGTAAAGTAACTGTAAGAACTCGGGATTTTAGAACGGGTCAAAATATAGACCCTTTTGAATTTTGACTTGTTTCTGAGGAAACTGGGAAAATCTGGGAAGTTCTGGAAATTTCCAGATTACACACCATGTAATCTAAAGTACACACTATGTAGGGGTTAGGCAAGTACCAGCCGTGTGCTCACCGAGTACATGTTGTGTGATTACCGTGTAGAAATTTCCTATTACATGGAGTGTAGTGTTGCTCGACACACCGTGTATCCTTCTTTTTGTGTACCGGCCATGTTCAAGATGTGTGTAAACTCGTGTGTCATGTTCAACATGTGTGGCTACCTCACCTAAGTTGGAGTACATGGAAGGCCACTACACGGCGTGTAGTCTTTAAATACACACTGTGTACCTTTTTATTCACTTAAATGAAAGAGTATCATGTCTTATTATGAAAAATATATTCTTCTTACCTAACTTTAGAACAACTTCATTCTGAAAACCTGAAGAACATACCTAGCCCTAGATATTCATCTGGAGACCGTTCTTTAATCTGTCGGTGGATGCGGGATCGCAACAACGAGGCTAAACCCGCACACCCTGTTTCATTCCAGTTTCTTTGTCTCACGCGTCGTAGTTTCCATCTGAGTGGAATTGTTATGATTTCACAGAAACATAGATATACAAAGAATGACTTTGAATTGGAGCTCGATATAGGATGTTCCTATGTCTAAGAGTCTCAGGTAGATAGTGCATACCTTCTTTCATGTTTTTGAAGACCTTTGGGTTGCGTGACTTAAAGCGTGCATTTGGGTATTTTGAGCGTGACCCTGTTTTATCTTCTATTACATATTGAATTAATTGTTAGACCCTTGGGATGACTTTGGGAATGATCTATTGCCTATATTGATTGAGAAAGGGTGGGTGAGAGGTCGATTCTCATTGGGACATTTTGGTCTGGGTTCCAAAATTATTATTATTGGTATGCTTTGTTTAGAATTGGTATGATTAATCTGGTAAAGCATGATTACTTTGTTTAGAGGCATTCAAGACCTCAGTGTTGTTGTGTGATAACCATTGGGTTAGTGAAAATTCAACCGTTTAGATTATTTTTCCTGTTTATTTGACTTGTTTAGAAGTTTTATATATGTAATTACTGAATTGCATATGCTAGAACCCTTTAAGTTTTGTTGGGAATGACTCAGATATTCTTGAGTGATGCTGATCATAGGTTGGGCTTGGGCTGGGTTACATTGGGTGGTTCTGACCAAGGTATTGGGAATCATGGACGTTGGTTTGATGCAGGGCGACTATCAAGTTGGGCATGGACTAGGTTACTTGGATGGTAAGGTCATCAGACTTGAGCGGCATGGTCACAGGGGCATGAGGTGTCAGAGAGGTTGTGGCTTGGGTACTATTTTTGTGATTACCACTCACCCAAAACTTTGAGTAGTGTGCAGACAGAGAGACTCTATGATGAGGTGGTTTTGACCACTCATGTGGGTAGAGGCCCCTGTTAGTTGCGGTTTAGGTACTTTTGGTTTGGGGGTGCTTTCCCTAGGAAGCCACATGGAAGGTGAGGAGACTTCAGGGGATAGAATTGAGGCTATCGGGTTGGGGGTAGAGGCTCACCGTTATTTGAGTGCAAACATCCCTGTCCCTTCGGTTACATTATTTGAGGGCAGACATCGCTGTCCCTCTGATTAAATGATTTGAGGGCAGTCATCACTGTCCCTTCAGTTAGTTTATTTGAGGGCAGACATCACTGTCCCTCCGGTTACTTATTTGAGGATAGGAATCACAGTTCCTTTGGGTTACTATTTCTTGGGCGTGCCTTCTGGATGTTGGTACTTGAAACACGCAGTGTCAGGGGGCACATGGTGCTGGGTTATATGACAGAGATTTCTGCGTTGGTCGAAGCAGGTGACACTTCATGGTGGCTGTGGAGCACCAGTGGAATTTATATTTACTTGTGCATCGTATTATTTTCTATTTGTCTTATAACTGCATTCATGCTTAAACACTTATATTAGGTATGCACCATTGGGTGGTATATTACTGAGATTCATCTCACACCCTGCACGGGCCCTTCGGGACACGTGTAGACTTTATGGATTCACGTGCAGGAAAGAGGTCATCTTTTGGAGCTGGACTGCATTAGCTACTACATGGAGATGGTAGGGACCATGAGGTATTGCCTAGCTGAAGTTTACTTTGTTTTTCTTTCTTTCCTATATCATTATGCTTACTTGTTTTGTAGATACAGTTGGTTATCCATTAGTTCCTTTACATATGGATATGTATGACCTGTTTTGGATGTATGGTTGTTATTCAACAGTAGTTACAAGTGATCAAAATGATGTTGTGTTTACTTTATTCTATTGTTGTTTATATTTATTGCTCCTCCTGTTTATCGATATTGAATATGCTTCCACTCTGCAGGTCTGGTTAGAGTATGCTGAGTCATTTATTCCACTACATGTTTACTATTATACTCATACTAGTACCATTATTATCCTCCGATAGGTTATATCCTTTCCACTATACCTATAAGACTCTCACTACTAGTTGGCAACCTTTGGCATTTGGGGAGGTGCGCCTAAGGTAGTAACACCCGACCCATTTAGCACTGTTCGGGCGACTGTTCATTTCCGGGTCATTACAGTAACAATCCATCATTATATAATAAAGAGGAGTAACTTGTAAATCTTTATATATTCTAAGATGAGACACTCAGTGTTTCCCACATGAGGTAAAAATGAGATAAAAAAATCTCATGCGTCGAGGACACATACTCAACACCTTAACCAATGATCTCTTCAATACTTACTAATAGCTCTTGACGAAAAAGAATATCTAGGATGAATTTGTGAAAAATATATCACTAAAGATCAGGAAATAAATCAAATCCTAGTAATAATGTTCATTGTATACAAAATGGTTGATAATAGATCTATCATAGAGTATTTATATGAAATAAAAGATATCATATAACATCTAATGCAAAATAATATGAGCATGGATGATTCCATCATTATAATATCCATCATTGATAAACTCAACCTTATTGGAATAAAGTTAAATTTTCTAAAAAACATAATAAGGAATAAATCTCCCACAATGATATAGTCAAATAACTAAAAATTCAGGAGGAATATAAAAACCACGAGGAGGTAAGTGATAATAAGGATGATAAATCCAAGGTGCTAGTTGTATAGGGAGTGGGTCCATTTAGGTCATCAAAGGGGAAAAAAATACAAACCATCCTTCAAAAGGAAATGTATAAATCAAGAAGAATAAATGGATATTATTATTTTGTAGCAACATAAAACACTTAAAAAGGATTGTCTTGTTTATAAGAAGAAAGATGGAAATAACACTCCAAGGTTGAACTTTGAATCTATGATCTTTAAAGATAATGTGCTTGGGGATAACTCATCTTGGTGTATTTATTTATAATCTACAAGACATGCATGAAATAAAAAATTTACCTTTCAAGGGGATGAAATCAATCAATATTGGGTAATAAATCTACATGGGT
Source organism: Viscum album (assembly GCA_963277665.1). Classification (NCBI taxonomy): domain Eukaryota; kingdom Viridiplantae; phylum Streptophyta; class Magnoliopsida; order Santalales; family Viscaceae; genus Viscum; species Viscum album. The sequence goes on along the minus strand of OY728155.1, from coordinate 598,376,872 downwards.
AACTGTGAAAGTATAAACATATGAGGGGAGGGTGTGGTTGATATCAAGTTTACCTCAGGAAAGACCCTGTAATTTAAATCATGTCATGTATGTGTCTGGGTTTCATAGGAATATAGTTTCTAGGAGTTTTATAAACAATCATTGGTTTATTAATTTTTCAGATATATATAATATTATTCTTTCTAAGGGTGAGTTTTGTTTAAGAAATTGTCACATTTATGATGGATTATTCAAATTAAATAGAAATTTTTATTCTGCTTACTTGATAGAGTTTTTTTGATTTATATCATAATCATTTAGGTCACATAAAACATAATAAAATACATGACATGTCAAAATCGAATTATTACCTATCATGAATAAAAATGATCATAAATGTGTGACTTGCATGAAAACTAAAATAGTTATGAAATCACTTTCAACCATAAAAAATAAAATTATTTTTTTAGAATTAATATAAATTAATATATGTGATTTTCATGACACACTCACCAAATATTATAAAAAAAACTTTATAACTTTTATTTATGATTATTCTATATTTTTACATGTCAATATTTTATATGATAAAGATAAAGTTATAGATAAATTCAATATCTATAAAAAGGGAAGGCTATGATTCCATATGAATTATGGAAGTATAGGAAACTAAACCAAAATTATATAATAGTTTGGGGTTATCCTGAAATTGTAAAAGTACCCAAACCCAAAAGGTAAAAGTTGGGTAAATGAGGAATTTATAACATATTTATTGGATACACAAAGCATTAAAAATATTATAAATTCATGATTATAAAATCAAATGATTTCGAAGATATTAATATAATCATTGAATCATGATATGCTATATTTGATGAATATTGGTTTACCTCTTCACCTATGAAAGTCCAAATAGAGGAATCTAGCACAAATAAAAGAGTATATCAAGAAGGCATGATTGAGGAGTTTTGTAAAATTAAATGAAATAAAATACCCAAGGCACATGGATTCAATTTCTATATTTACATTTTGGAATGAACTAATGATAGTATTTTTACACAAAATCTAGTTTTTCTTAATATCGAGTCTGATCTAAAACCATTCAAAGAAGTTATATCATATTCTAAAGAATATCTTTGGAAGGAATATATAAATGATGAAATGAACTCCATAACAAGGAACAACTCTTGGATATTAGTTTAACTACCTCAAGGTTCATAACTAATAGGCTTTAAGTGGGCATTTATAAGAAAAAAAGTTGATAAAATAATTGAGAAATATAAATCCATATTATTAGATAATGGATTTACTCAAAACAAAGGAATCAATTATTTCAATACCTATACTCCCATGGATAATAATTTTTCAATTATAATTATTCTCACTTTATATTAGATATATATTTTATAAATTCACTAAATGGAAGTTAAAACAAAATTCTTAAATAGTTTATTAGATGAAGAAATATATATGGAACAAACTGAAGGATTCATATTGCTAAGAAGAAAAAAGATAGTTAGTAAATTGATATAGTCCCTATATGGGTTAAAATAAGATCCAAAAAAATATCATGATAAATTTAATGAAGTAATTTTATATCATGGAATTGTAGTTAACCAAGAAGATAAATGTGTTTATATCAAGTTACATAATAATAATGGTGAAATTATTTTTTTATATATTGATGATATGATATTTTTTGGAATTGATATGAATAAATTAAATTATTATAATTCAATTTTATCTAGAAAATTTTATATAAAAGACATAGGTGAATCAAATTTCAGTTTTAGAATCAAAATTGTTAGGAATAAGAATTTTATTTTTCTTTCTAAATCTAATTATATTGAAATGGTATTTAAGAGGTTTGAACAATTTGATTTTTCACCCGTTTCTAACCCATATACTTTTGAGATATGGATAATAACAATTCCTAGTAGGGAAGTTTCTCAATGCAAGGATTATTTGGTGTCTCATGTATTCTAGATAATCCTAAGACCTGATATTATATATAATATAGGAAATTTGAAAAAGTATACAAGTAATCTAGGTTATTCACAATGAGATTTAGTTAAAAGAGTACTCAAATATATTAAGGTTACTTTGAATTACTATATATGTTATAGTGGAAACCCAAGCATGTTTGAAGGATTTTATGATCCAATATGGATTACTAATTTGGAGGATCAATATTTTTTGAGTGGTTGGGTTCTTACACTTAGAGGTAGAATGATATCTTAGGGATAAAATAAATAAACATGTATAACAGAATCCATAACGGATTTTGTGTTTATTGGTTTAAAAACTATAGAAAAATAAAAAGAATAGATTAGATATCTTTTGTAAGATCTACCATTATGGAAAATCATAATATATCCTATTTATATACCTTGTGATAGTAAAAAATATTGTATAGGATATAAAACAATAGTTATAATGTAAGATCAAGACATATTGGTTTTGAACATAGATTCATGAGGTAATTGATACAATATGATATCAAAAATTTGGACTTTGTTAGATCAAGATAAAATTTAGTAGATCCATTATAAAAGGTACTTTCAAGGGAGTTGGTGTATGATATATCTTAATTTGGATACATGTTTTCTAAAATGTTTTCATGAAAATATCAATGTTATGATGATAAAATATACTTTAATTAATAATATTTTGAAGCTTTATCATTATGAATTAAAATATAAATTCTTTAAATATTCGAATGAAAATAAATATTTTTTATTTTTAATCGATCAATTAACATTTTTAATCATCTCTATATATTTTAAGATCAATAATTTTGAATGATTTTAATAGTAAATTCATTGTTTTATCATTCTGAAGTTGTTTATTGAAAGGGTATTTGAATCTAATTATTTTATTGTCCCATGTGTGTATTTTTAATGATAGTTGTTGTAACATGTTCACCATTTAAAATTTCATTATTTTATTCTATTTTAAAGATTAATTTCACAACATTAATTGATAAATTTCACAGTCTTCTATCTTTCCTACAGGTTTTCCTATATAAGAATTATCTATGCAAGGGACTAGTCAAATTAAGCATTAATAGATCCTATGTAAACATCATATATCCCCCATAAACATAATTTTAATAAGAATAAACTCAACCAAAATATTAATATATAAGAATCATCCATTATCCATATACATCATTACATCACCATAACCTTAAATAATATTTCATAGACATTATTTCCACACTTAGATAGATTTCAAGATCATGTTCCACATGCATTAAAATGCTTAATTAGCCCTCGATTCCTATTTCAAAATAAAATCAAAGGAGATACCTTGTGATTGAGCTGAAGATGAAATCATAGACTAAATCGAAGGTATCTAAGTAATCTTACTTGAGGAATCAAGAACCAATGTTGGGATATTAACATTTTTGAAGGAGTTAAACTGGTTTCATGTGATTAAGATGATAAAAAATGACCAAATCAACATGGAGACCTATAATTCAAACTGAAATACTGACTGTGAAAGGAGACCATGGATGTTGGTATATGACTATATTCAAAAGTGATAAGATCTTCTCATTTATGGTTATTTATGGATGTGTCAATAAAAATGAGAGTAGCAAGCACAAACCAGTATATCATGACAATAGAGAGGAATGTGGTTGAATGGAGGAGTTTGAGTAATTGAGAAGACTCCTCTTTTCCTTATCCTTATCTATGATTACTTCTATGAATTCTTCATATCTTGCTAAATCAAACAATATTTTTTTCTAAATTATTAAGGGAAAATAAAATTGAATTATTATTTATCTTTTTTACAATGATCTTTTATCATTATTTTGTTGGATTGTTCTCTATCAAGATCAGATAAAAATTTAATCTTAATAGATTTGGATTCATCTTTCTATGGATTTGTGAATTTAGTTGTCAATTGACTACTAAAATCATCTAGATGAGATCTATCATCCTCAATAGAATATGTTGGTGAAAATTTTTAATGTTGTAAACATATATTTATAATATCTAAGAATAAAGGAAAATAAATTTAACAATAAACACTCAAAATTTACCTTATATCTATCACTTATTTATACTTCGAGCCTATTTATTAGAATTCACCCATTCCATTAAAAGTTCCTAATTAGTCTATTTACTCTTTACTACTTCATAATTACTATAATTTCATCACCACCATCATAGTTATTGTCATTTTTCTTGAGTTTTGTTTTGTTTCTTGTATTTTTCACACAATTTCTCTTGTATTTGACCCCTATTTTCTACTACACTAGATTTTTAAGTAAGGAAATTAAAGGAATAATTTGACATGTCTCAAAAAAACCTCATAAAATTTTGGAACCATTATCTAGGAATACTTCATGTGACCAATAAAATCACAAAACTAAGAAAATCAAACCCATTTTCAAAATTATATGCTGTGTTCCCTACTAATAATCTCAAAATTTTGTTTTTACTACACACTGTGTTGAAGTCTAGGAACATAAGGACCATAATTTTAGAAATTTATAAAATCTTTAGTGCTCTAATAAAATAGAAAATTTAAATGGAATATTTAAGAGAGATATCACCTATTAATAATGAAAAAATTATTAAATAAATTTTTGAAAGGCCTAGAGCAAGGGAAAAATAATTCCATCAAGTTTCAAGAAACCCATCATCAATTAAGTTTACTCATATATCCATTAAATATGATATAAAATAGTACTATAATTATCTACCTTATTAATTATTTGGATTATTTAGTGAGAACTCCTTAACCCTCATTAGATATTTCTTTAATATTTTTCACATAGTTTCCATTATAGTGGCTATGTTGAAATGAGTTGAAAATGAGAATTTTAACATTTTTATTAAAGAAAAATGATAGTAATTGGTTCTTATCCTTAGATGAAAATATATTTTAATGTTGGTAACAAGTATCTAACTCATTTGTTATAAACTTTTATCATAGGATACTTAAGGGAGAGTTTGGGAACTAGATCACTAGTTTTTATCAAGGGGATAGAGATGCTTTTCATGAGGCCTGAGATAGATTTAAGTACTTTATATGGAAGTTACCTCACCAATATCTCCCTGTACATCTTCTTATGGAGGATTTTTATGAGGATATTTCACATTCATGAAAGAATTTTATGGAATAATCCAGTTTAGGGAATTAAATTTACTAAATAGACGAGGAACTTAGAAAAATTTATAACAATTTGGACCTCAACTCTCAAAAAAATGCACTGAGAGAAGAAAAATAAATATATGAGATCACACTATTGGTTAAAGGGTAGAAAAAAAATCATAGATTACAAAAATAAAATATCAAATTTATTTTTTAGTGAATCATAATTTCAAACACAATTATAATCAAATTGGAGTCCAAATTCAAGACCAAACCCTTAGAAAGTAATGTGTCCAACATGGAATTTTTGGTAAGTCTTTTAATTTTAACCAAAAATTTTATATTCCAACCAAACCCTTTGAAAATGAAAATTTTATCGGGTATGGTCCAAGGGTTCAAGAAAAAAATTAAATATTTTAAAATAACTATAAAAATGATATAAGAATCACCCTAACTTATCATGGATAGAGTAAGGAATACATAGGAAACCCACCCCAAGATTACCACAATAGATTAGTACAAAATTTCAAAACCAAGATAATGATGAAACAAATAATTATCAATAGAAATTAAGAAGTATGTCCTAATAGTTGCTAAGAAAATTTGATTCACAAAATTATTAATATTATTATGATAATCCTAAAACGGATGTTAGGATGCATAAATTAGAGTTGAAAGTGGTGCAGCTTGCATGAGACATGAATATAAGGGATATAGAGTAATTAAATAGTATAAGTGAAGTTAAATATAGGGAGAATATAACAATTTTCATCAATAGAAGTGGTTTTAGAATGCATCAGAAATATAGATATGATAATAGGAAAAATTGACTTGAAAATCTACAAGATTCTGGAAGTAAAAAAATAGAAAATACTGAATTGAGAAATTTAGACATCTATGATGAGATTGAGATATATCTTACTATTACTACTAAAATAAAATAAAAAAAAGGTTTTAAATTTACTAAAAATAATTGAAAGGAAAATATTAAGGAATAAATTGAAGGGATGCCTATTTTTGGAATAATCCATCAACAACCAACCCTATCCCTTAAAGAGTAAAGAAAAAAAATCATGAACTTGAATTATTTATGTTTCTTGATTTGTTCAATAATTTAAAAATTAATATCTCATTCCTTGAAGGTTTGGTTCCAATTATATCATATTTCATGTTCTTAAATAAAATTATTTCAAACAAAAATTACTTAGAGGATTTTGAAACCGACAACCTGATAGAGAAGTGCATTGTTATTGTTTATAATAGGATACCTCTGAAGTTTAAATTTCCAGGAAGCTTTTTCATCCAATTCACTTTAGGTAAAAGTAGACAAATCAATTTATCATATGAACTTGGTGCTATTATTAACATGATCCCTTACTCACTATTTAAATAGTTGATTTTAGGATAGCTATAACTTTCCACCATTGGCCTTCAGTTAGCTAAATGATCCATCACCCACCCAATGGTGAAATTAGATGACCTTTTAGTTAGGGTAGGAATTTTTTTCCTCCCAGCTAATTCTCTTCTACTTGATATGGAGTGAGATAGGTAAGTCACCATCATTCTTTGTAGGACTATCCTAAACATCATTTTAGTAGTCATATATGTTTATAATGGAAAATTATTAATCAAAATAGGTGAAAAAAGTGAGGAATTAATTTTTTTAAGAAAATTAAGGTACCACCGTAATCTAGAATCTTCTATTGAGATAACTTGTAAAAATTTGATGAACCCATTGACAAGGAAGAAGAGAAATATTTGATAATTGATGATAAAATTGATACAAGACCCACACCCACTGAAAATTTTATGTGGATCATTTCAAGTAAGGAAAAGGATTCATGTGATAGGTATGATAGTGAATTTCTAGATTAACATGATTAGTTTGGTGAAGAAAATATATTAAATCCTGAATTGGAAACTTTATGTGAGGAGATGTCCAATTTGGACAATAGTGAAGAAGATTATTTCTTCATTTATTATTCATTATTTAGGAAACACATTGGAGACCTTGTACCACCAAGCCCCAAGTGTCTACCTTCTATCCAAGGATAACCATAATTACAACATAAACCACTCTTATAACACCAAAATTTCTCATTTTTGGGTTAAAACTCTACACTAAAAAATGTTAACTCTGATGAGTTAGGAAAAATTTAAGAGTAAAATCTACTGGATGTATTGATGAGATTTAAAATTTCCATTAGTTGGACCACAACCAATATCAAGGGGATCAACCCTTCAGTTTATATATATATAATTCCAATAGAAACTAACCATAAACCAAGGGTTGAGGGATAAAAGATGATTAATACGAATATAAAAGAATTTATTAGTGAAGAATTGGTAAAACTGGTTGATGTTAGGATAATCTATCCTATATCTGATAGCCCTTGGATAAGACCTGTATAAGTTTTTCCTAATAAGGGGGTTTCACTATTATTACTAATAAAAAATATGAAAACAATTAAGTTATAAAGTTAAATAAGTGGAGAGTTTTTATAGGCTATAGGAATCACATTTAATCCACTATAAAGAAAGATTTTTCTATTCCATTCTTGGACCAAATAATTAAGAGACTAGATAGGAATGTTTTTTTTCTATTTTCTGGATGGTTATTTTTCTTATAAACTGATTCCTATACCCTGATGGGATTAAGAGAACTCCACATTCACATTCCCCTATGAGATATTTAATGATATAATAATACCATTTGGATTGTGTATTACCCCAAATTTATTCTAAATATGTATGATGATTATATTTTTTGACATATCTGAGAGGATTAGTGAGGTATTCATTGATTAATTTTTAATAGTTGTAATCACATTTGAGAGTTATCCTTAGAATATGGAGCTAGTTTTGGACAAGTTTCCAAATAAAAAAATGTTATAAATTAGGTGATATTCCAATCGATGTTCACCATGTGAATTTTTCTTGGTCATAAAGTATCTAAGATCGATAAAAGTTAAAAACGCTAAGATGTAAGTGATTCAAAGGATACTTCCTTCTAAAAGTGTCAAGGGCATTAGAAGTTTTTTAGGAATTTTGGTTTCCAATAGAGGTTCATAAAGTATTTTTATAAGATCAAAATGCTACTTTTGTATCTTTTTGTGATGTAAACACATTTTTTATGATAATTAATTAGATTCATTCAATCAACCTAGAGATAAACTGACCTCATCACCCATCATCACTTCCCCTAACTGAAATAATACATTTAAGTTAATGTGTGAAGATAGTGACCATGATGTTGTGGATGTTTTAAGATAAATAAAGGATAAGAGATTACATGTGGTGTACTATGATAGTGGGCTGATATATGTTTCTTAAAGGAATCACACCACAACTGATAAGGAATTATTGGTAGTTGTTTTTTATCTTTATATGTTAAGATAATACCCGATTGAATCCAAATTCAATGTTTTCACGAACCATGCTACCCTAAAGTACCTACTACCAAATAAATATATAAAACCAATACTGATGATATGGATTATCTTATTAAAGTAATTCTATTTTAAAATTAGGGATAATAAAAGAGATGAAAATGTAGTAGTTGATCACCTATCATGGCTCTCCAACATCTCAAATAATGACTTGAGAGTGATAAATATTATTTCCAAGATGAAATACTACTTTCTATTTTGACAAAGAAAACTAAATGGTATATGTATTTTGACAACTTTTTTATATATAAGATACATTCCCAAGGATTTCACACATAATCAAAGAAAAAAATTCATTTGATCCCTTAATTACTACTTTTGGAATAACCTATTATTATTTAGGAGGTTTTCTGTTGGAATCCTTATGACATGCATGTCTAAGGAAGAGATGTTATCAATCCTTGATGGAAATAACTACTCACCCTGTAAAGGAAATCATGGGTGAGAAAGAAATATCCCAAGTCTTTTAGTGTCACTTCTAAATTCCTTCTTCATCCTTCATAATATGGTGATTGGTGGCGACTATGGGTCATGAAGAGCCAACTCATGTGTATAATTTTGGAGACACCCTTGTGATTATTTTCTTTTGAGGATATTATATATTAACATATATTCCCTTAACTTATTTTTAATTTCATGTGTAAATTATTTTTTTCAAACTTTAATTTTAGTTTATAAAGTGGTTTATTGATATTGGTTATTATTTTCATGTTATAATGTTCTCAGTTTCATTATATTTATTATATCTGCTTATTGATGTGCATGGATGTCTAAATTATGGATAACTCATGATGGATTTTTTGGGTGGATTATATGTTACGATTTATTCATTTCAAGGGTAAAATATTTCCCAATGATTAAATTTGATACTCTCATTTCTTGTCACTAGACCATGGTGATCAAGAATGTACTTTAGGATTTATGACAAAATAGTCCATGTGATGTGGTAGGTTTACCCATGCCATTTTTTCATAGAAATAAATGGAATTCTGGTTAACATGGAAGGTTTTCACTTATATTAAAAGATCCAATATAATTGGATGTTGATGTCATGGGAATCAATGTTCTTGGTAGATCGTTTTTCATTGAAATATGCATAAAAGTTATGTTATGTAAATCCTCAAACACTATGAAAACAAATCTATTGAATATTAATATAAGTTATGGTATAAGCATTATAAAACATATGAGGACTTGAGGATACAACTAAATAAATATACATTTTTATTATTTTATTGGGTGAATATCATTGTGGAAGATATGTGAGGACCTAGTAAAAAACTATAATATTTCAAAATCATAAAAAGAATATTAAAAATATTCCAACTCACTTAAATTTCAAGGTTTTAGCGATTAAGGAAAATGATCCAAATAACATCTCATTTGATGAATTTTATAACATTATTATTATATATGAATGAAAACTAACAAAGGTGATCTTATTTCAAACTATAGATCTAGTAAAATATCATTCAAAGGAAAAAAATCTAATCATTGAAGATTATTTAGAGGAAAAAGAAGTCAATGAAGTGATATAATTCTTATCCTCAAATTCGAAAATAGAAAAAATAAAATTCAAAGGGAAGATTTCAATTGAATTATTTCAATGTGAAAAAGTTGGACACCTCACTATTAAGTTTCCCAAGAATTCCCAAGATTATGTGCAAGATGATCCACCGATGAATAAATATTACATGGATGTGAAGGTAAGGAAAATAATTAAATATATTTTCTTTAAGAAGAAGAAATTTATTTCAAAATAAAGTAACAACTAAAATAAATCATAAGTATGGGAAATCTAGGATTGAAAAGGCCTTAGTAAAGAATTAACCATGACCATCATAAAAAATTGTGGAGAAAAGTGAATCTAAAGAAGATGAATTTGTTGATATTTTTACCATAAAGTTTACCTATAAGATGAAAATAAAGAGATAGACGATTGGGGGGATAAGGTTAAGATTGATAATATTATGGTTTATGAATCTAAAGTATATATATAGTAGCTGAAAGAGGAGAATGATGATTTGGGGGCTGTTATTGAAAATACTGAAACTAAAATGATTGAAGAATCAGAGAAGGTTGTTGATCACAAGCACAATTTGTAGAATCAATCCTCAGTAAATGATGGTTTAAAAATATAATTAAATAAAGGGTTAAAATTATTGAAGTGATAAAATGTGAATTAATCAAAATGTTATAAAAGATGGAGGGTAAAGAAAGAACTGTGACTCCCACAACAACTTTGGCTTATTTACTCACTCGTTCTATTGATAAATTGAAGGAGAAACATAAATACATCTCAATAAATCTTGAATATTTCCTATAAAAACAATAATTTTACCTTTAAGAAAAAATAGGCATGTGGATTGATTATAAATGAAATTTTATAATTTTTGATGCAAAGAAAAAATACCCCACACCTAATATAAATATTAAGTCGGGTGAGACCTAAAATATCTCTAGATCACAAATGAAAACACAAAATAACACACATAAAATCAAGTGTTGTTGTTGTGTAAAGATTAGGAATGTGAAAAAATTATATTCCATTAAAATAGGTATGTCGTGGAACAAGTGAAATAAAGATAGAAAAGTAGATTTAAATACTTAGTATTTTTTTGATGGATAATATTTTCAGTGTAAGGGTTATGGACATAAGTTAATGTGTTCCTCATTAAGGATACAAAGTAATGTGAAAATGGAGACTTGAAGTGATATTATACAATAAATTAAGGATTCATTGAGTAAGATAAAACAAAAACGGGTTTAATGATTTTTTGGATGAGTAATAACCATCATATCTGCAGGAAGAACATGAATTTTAGCCACCAATGGATATGAAACAATGTACCTGGTTCAAAAAGAAAAGGGATAAAAAGTCTAAACTGGAAGATATTTCTTTAAAGGAAACAAATTTATCAAGAGTGTGGATTCTAGATAGTAGTTATACTTATCATATGAAGGGAAATAAAAATATTTTTGTGGGTATCAAATTTGATAAAGGAGGAATAAGGCATTTCAATGGTGAAGTCATGAAGATTATTGGATCCAGAAAGATAAAAATTGGAGAGAAAGTCATGATGAATATGGACGTCATGGTTGTGGAATTACTTGATCACAATATCTTAAATGTAAGTTAAATGTCTTATTCAGAACATGTGATAAGTTTTTAAAAGAATACCTATACTAAAAAAGGAAAGGAAAATAAAATTATTATATAATGGAAGTTGACCAAGGAGAACCTTCACCTTATTAGTAGATAAGAAGATATCTTATTTATTTCCAAGTAAAATGAAAAAAAATTATGGAATAAACACCTAAGCTACTTGGTTCAAAAATACTTGGAAGAATTAGTGAAACATAAAGGTATAAGAGACATCCCTAGGCTTACATGTGATGACACTCACACATGATATTTTCATAAAATGGAATAATCATTCAGAAGTCATATAAGGAAAAGGACAAAAAAATCAACGAGGTAGTTAGAATTAGTGCACATAGATGTTTTTGGGACAATATCACCAAGGGCCATCGATGAGAAGTGGTACTGTTTACTATTCATTGATTACTAAAAAATTATTTTTAAGTCTATAAATCAGTTGATTTATTTATTTTAGAAATCAAAATACACTTCATACGAATATGATTTAACATAAGTTTTTGTTTAAGTTATTTTTTTTATAAAAAATGAATTTCTTACAACTAAAATTCCATAGAAAAAAATAAGGTTTGTGAAAATCCAATAATATGAACCTTCTTGAAATATTTCACTCACCAGATTTATGAAAACTATAGTGGTGCTAGATTAACTTATTAGTAGATGAAGAAACATACTGAGTTTTATAGTAAATGATGAATTTTTTCACCATGCAGTTACAACAGAATCTAATATTTATGAAATTAGATCATTGATGCTTGTTACAATGTTATCTATAAATAGATCCACACTTTAAGTGTCAAAAGTATGTTAATCAATCATTCTAAAATATTCTGATCATTTTAAATCCTTGAAATTTCTTACTGCCTTGAGTGTATCTCTAACTAGTGTAATATTTCTTTTCAGAGTGTTTTTACTAAGAGCTATATCTTATGAGGTTTAATTGTAAAGATATTTATATTTTTTTTGTAATTTTTCAATTACATATCATATGGATTGATAAATTATGGGGATATGAAGATAGCACTCAGGTACTTCCATGTGTGTAAGAGAGCTACTACTGATAGGTTAACTCAAGATCTTCCAGGGATAGGAAGATAGACCTTAAATAGATATAAAATTAAGGAAACCTTTTGACTACTTGAAAGTTATTAATACCTTGGATGTAACATCCCAACCTGACCCATTGACTTGGGAAGGTCTAAAATGCCACCTACCTTAGGTGACATCCTCAAGGAACTAAAGGATGAAAATAAATTTCATAAGCTTTACAAAATCATTGAGGATGATTTTCCATTTAACAAACAACCTAAAAGAAGACCATAACAAAAAGTCACAATATGATGCATAATACAAAACCAGAATAAACCCCAAAGGCATAACCAAAAAATAATTAGATTAACATTATAAGAAACAAAATAAAATAAAATTATACAATACCAAGTAAATGAAACTCAATGCATATAGGAATAATGATAAAAAGACACAAGGCACTAAGGTGGGACCACTTCAGACTCCAAAAATTGATAGCTACCCCAAGATTCCACTCTAGACATCCATGAACATTAAATCATGAAGCTCTTTTGGTAAAATATAAAACCTTCCCATTAAATTTATCATGATGAAAAAACATTTTCGTATACACAAAAGTGAATATGTTGGGGTGAGTATAAAACCCATTAGTAAAACCATGAGACTTTTCCCCAAATTCCTTTAAAATAAGAAATGAGTTAGCTCAAATTTTACTTAAAAATTAAATATTGGTAGAATCATGAAAAATAGTTATCAATATATATTTATATATATATATAACATAAGTTAGTAAAATAACTCACACCAGAAATACAGCCATGGTATGAAGCCACACACCCATGAATAACACCAATCAATGAAACTACTACCCGAATCCCCCTTTTAAATAGTTCAACTCTCAAGTAGTATCTATCCCTCTAGTACCATGTTGTCACTCAATGGTATAATCCAATGTGCCATAAGATTTTACACCATGACCATTTCTAACCCACATGGCCTTTTCATATTCATATGAACACCCACCCACCAAATTAATGCCAAGCATTCACTCCCAAAACCTCCATTTTAAAAACCAAATTCATTTAATCATTTAATTGAACATGTTGTGGGCACACACACAATTCTATATTTTACGACTAACTAAGAAAGCGAAATTTAAAATAGGTATTCACAATATTTTTCTAATAAAATTAGAGTAAAGTCAATTAGAAAACCACAAGACTTCTCATTATAGTAGAATATATAAAAATGGGATAAACCACCCACCTCTGATTCATTTAGCATAAATAATTCCCTTATGATCTCAAAGATTTAGGCTTCCTATTCCAGTCCTTTAATAAATCCCAAATAATATTTATCCAAACAAGATCTGACCAATATATCTGGGTAAGGGGGTCTGATCTAAGGTTCATCTTTAGATAAAATGGGAGGATCAAGGAAAGAGAAAAATAATGAGTATCTTACCTTAAATTTCCTTTATCCAATGCTCTTCAATACATTGAAATTGACTACTATAAGGAAGAAGATTACTAAAATCTTCTAGAGGAGTGTTGAAATTAAAGAGCCTAGGTTAGAGGAGAAAGAATGAGGATTTTTTTGGGTGTTTTGGGTCTTAAATATATATTTTTGATTTAATTAATATCATATCATGGTTAGTATACATGATTTGGAAAACTATATTCTAACCATTAAAATTAGACATTTCTATAAATTTTTTAATTTTTATGTTTATCGCACGGTTTGGAAAAACCGTGCACCAACCATTCACCTTCCCAGAAGACCCCTCCAACTATCAAATGCTTTATTTGGAGAATATATATGATTTACTCTAACTATGATCAAAATTTTTACCCTATTAAACATATAAAAAAACTATAAAAACATAAAATCACTTCCTAAGGCCCAACCAAACTATTCCATTGCTTAAAATACAGAGTAAAATAGAAAAATACCTTAAACTAGGTGTGATACACTCTCCCCACCATGGGTGTTTACATCATTGGGAAACTAAAGTTTTGTGGTGTCCTAGAAGATTTCAGCACATTGGTCGATCATGAACTTCTCCTTCTCCCAAGTTTCCTCTTAAATCAGACCATATTTTCATAATATTTATACCAAATAGATTCTTATACCTTGCAAATTATTTTCTTTTCTATCCAAAATACGAATCATGAAATGAATAAATATAGCATCTGGTTTATGAATAACATGGTCCCAACAAATTAAAGGAATTGGGTCATGCTGTTACATATTTAATTGAGACACGTGGAAAAAATTATGGAAAACACTGAATCTTAACAATAAGGCTAAATTATATGCAACATCACTAATACATTCTAAAATATAGGGTGTCCTAATGTATCGAGTATCCAGTTTCCCTTTCTTTCCCAAATAGTAGTGACCCGGTCTCAAGGATACATTAAATAATACATGGTCACCTACCTAAAAATATAAGGGTATTCAATAGTGATCTAAATATGATATCTAAAAATATTGGGTTGTTCCTATCCATTTCCTGATCATCTATATTTTTGAGGTAGGTTCAGGGAAAATACTTGGTCCGATCAATGAAGTTTCCCCAGTCTTGACCCAACAAAGTGTAGATCAACATGGATATCCATAAAATGAATTGAATGGAGATATTTTTATTCTATATTAATAATTATTTTTATATGAAAACTAAACCAAAGGAAAATGATCTTCCCATAAACCCAAAAAATATAAAACACATGATCATAGAATAAATTTCAATGTCTAGATCATATGTTTTGATCGTCCATCCATTTTTGAATGATATGTTGTTCTCATGGTCAACTGTGTAAAAAAATATTATTGCAATGATCTCTAAAATAATGAAGTGAATCGAGGGTATCATGTGAATAAAATTAATATCAGTACTCCATGAAATTTTACCACTTCGATGATGTTGACATTTTCCAAGTATTCTACCTTATTGGACTCTCAAATTGGAACAAAATATGATAAATTTGTGAGTCTATCCACAATCATCCAAATAACACCATGATTATGAATTGTCTATGGTAGACTTGTGAAAATGTATATGAAAATCTATTCCCATTTCCATATGGCTATAAACATAGACTATAACATTCTTTCTAGTCATTGGTATTTTCCCTTTACCTTTTAGAAGGTGATATATTTTATAACATAATAATCCAATTATAATTTCATACATGACCATTAAAAATGACTCTCTATTAGTGTATACATATTTTGAATACATGGGTGAACCACCCATTTCGAATAGTGATAACAAAAAAAGACTGTTCTTTACATGTTGAAGGAACTATGACTTTGTTTGGAAAGTAAAAAATACATTTTTTATCAAATTTAAAAATATAAAAGGTCTCCCAATCATTGAGTTTTGACCTTATGTAAATCTATTCTATGCCTGATTACCGAGTTTCCTTGATTAGGCTTATTAAATCTGAAATAAGGATAATGAGAAATAAAACTACATTCTGATTCTGTTCCCTACAATCCAAATTCATTATTTCTATTACTCCCATAAGATCCCTTTGGTCACAAGTTTTTATAACAACCTTGTTATACAATTTCCAACAAAAAAACACCAGCCACTAAATTTACTTTAACTGGTGTATAAAACAAGTCAAATTCAAACATCTGGAGATATACTATCCATCATCATTTCATTAGGTTAAAATATTTTTGTGAAAATATTTGTTTCAATATTTTATAGTCTATAAAAACTATGAAATTTTCACCAAAGTGGTAGTGGCGCTATTTTTTAATGCATGGACCCCCATAGTTAATTCCAATTTAGGAATTAGATAATTATTTTCATTTGTTTTCAATTTTATCGAGCCATAAACTATGACATGGTCTCCTTATATTATAACAAAACCTAGAGTCTAGATCTATATGAATCATAATAAAGCACATAGCCTTGTCCTGGTTCAAGAAATATGAGGATAGGCTCTAAAGTATGTTAAGCCTTAAGATCCTGAAATCATTTTTAAAAATCCTAATTATATTTTAATGGAATACACTTTATAGTTAGAGCATTAATATAAGAAGAGAGTTTTTAGAAGTCTCAGAAAAAGAAACAATTATAGTATGTTAATCCCAAAAAATCCATATCTCAAATTTGTTCTTAGGTTTTTTCCAAGAAATCAGAAATTTTCTCTTTTCATGATCGACTGATAGGCCTATTTCAGAAATTACATAGAAAAGGAAATTATCCTATTATATCCATAATTTGTACTTAAATAATTAAGCATAAATTCGATGCTCATGAAATTTACCCAATAAAATATGTAAGTACTTCTCATGGTCATTTCATGTGTGGGAGTACAAAAAAATATCATCAATAAATACCATTAAAAACAAGTTTAGGTACTTGAGGAAGATATGATTCATTAATACCATGAAAACTATAGGTTCATTTATAAGTCCAAAGGGCATGACTTTGTATTTGTAATGACCATAAATTCATTGAAATGTTTCCTTTGGAATAACCTCTTTACTAACTCAAAGTTAGTTATACCCAAATCATAAATCAATTTTGGAGAACCATTCAATTTAATTCAATTGATCAAAGAGGTAATCAATTCAAGGAATATGGTATGAATTATTAACCATAATTTTATTTAGTGTATGATAGTCAACACATAATCGAAGAAAACCATCTTACTTATTTAAGAAGAGGTCCAAAGTGGCTCAAAGTGATGTTATTGGTCTAATGAATCATTTACTTTGCAGTTATTCTAGTCAGACCTTTAATTCCTGCAATTCTATTGGTCCCATTCTAAATAATGAAATTGAAATAGGACCCATTCCTGGAAGTAATAGAAAATTTGATTTCCTATTTCAGTATTAACATATAAAAATTGTATTGAATGAAATTAAGGTATTGGTATAATATAATAGGAAGAATAATAGTCACATTTTTTTTGATAACATCCATATTCATCACTTCCAGATAAGAATACATGGTTCCATCTACTATCACAAAAGTCTCTTCTCTTCCAACATTCATATCCCAATACCCTTGGAATAAATGAACAGAACCATCAAAGGATATTAAAGTTAATTATAGAGTGTTATATTTGACATATGATTTGAATTCCACCATCTAATACATTGTAAAGATAAAAATAAAGATATCCATTTCCATAATTGTGTACTCCCACAAAATTTGTCCTCATCAATGGTGATATGAAAAACTAGATGCTTGAATCCTCTGTATTCCAACTTCCCAAGATTTTTTTGATTCTTAATACATGATGAATAATTTTCACATACAAAACCAAATTATTTACCACAATTGAAGCTATAAAAGAGTGCAATGAACTAGTATCAAACAATAATTTCATTAAAGTATAGTTTAAAAGAATAGTACCTCACACTGTTTTGGGACTCAGTTTCTCAGCTATGATTTTATTCTCAGACCCATATAGTTTTTAGTAAACTCTAACTGAGTATTCCTTGCTTCCTTGTTACAGTGGTATTAGTTAGATAAATATGGTTTTCTTGGAATCATCTTAAATTTATTAAACATGAGAGAATAAAATATTTTGATGAGACCAACCTGGTTGAGCATGAGAGATCTGAGTCTAATTCAATCCATCATCACTTGTTGACATCATCAATATCACACAATAATGATTTATATATCCTTTATGCAAATAATTATGATAGTATTTATGTGGTTCTATAAAATCTATTTTATTTTTCATAAATTATCCACATTGGAAACAACCTGGTTCCATACTATGATGTGGTGTAAAATAGACTTGGCTAGTGTTTTGATTATCTGGTGCTCTTCTTTCAGGGAGTAGGTTTCCCTCATCAACTTATTTACCATATTGTAGTTTCCAATTATTCAAATGAAGAAAAAAATTTCCATTACCATTTTCAACTATGTCCCTTTCCACTACTATCTCTTTGTTGACCATGTCTATATAATCATTGATCTAGAACCTGACTACCTTAGAAAAAAAAATATCCAGTTGTAGACCTACCCCAAAGACACACACCTTTGGGTGTATGCTAGTTACCACCTATGGAGAAAAATGAACTAAGTTTATAAAATTATATATTTATTATATCATGGTTAGATATCCTTGATTGTGACTAAATAAATATATTATTTTGGTTACTTTGACGGTATATAGATAAATTTTTTATGGAACAATTATTCGAATCTATCCCAAATAATCTCTTTATTGAGTTTATCTTAAACAACCAAGTCCCAAAATTATCATGCATGATCCTACAACATATATAATAATAGATTAAACTTTAAATTAACTATAATTTCAAGGAAATAATTTTTTTTATTGATTTTATTAATCCATGTTTTCGCTTGTTCAAGTCCATAACCCCTGAAAAAATCAATGAATTTTGTTTTTGAAACTATAAGGTAGGATTAGTATGTCTTGGTTCCATAGTTTGAGTATCTTTTTCTATGGAAAAGAATAATTTCACAATTATCTAAACAAGTTTCTAGTTCACCTATGGTCTAGGTGTAATCACAATCTCCACTACTCCCTCTTTCTAGTTTCTAGGTCTCCTAATTGATGCCATCATTCAAGAACCATAATGACAATATCTAGTAAATTATAAAATGTTTTTTAAATATTGGTTATAAATTATATTACATCACATAAATTCAGGAAATCATAACTAAAAATCAATAATTTTAAATAAAATATAAATGATGCAATATTAGTGGGAAGTCTCAGTACTAATGAATGATACCAGATGCTCATTCTCTAAAACAATAATAATTACTTGATAATGTGTATAGAAGTGTCTATTAATAATTTTTGTATCTGAAGAACCCTAGTAAATTTAATTTCAACATAATTTGATTAGCTACATATTTTTATTTTATAAATTTGAAGTACCAACACATACCATTCTAGAAGGAAAACTGTAATAGATTGATACCATTTGTAACATCCCAACCTGACCCATTGGCCTAAGAATGACTAAAATTACACTAACATAGGTGAAATAATCAAGGTACTGAATGATGAAGAAAAATTTCATGATATTTACCAAATATTTAGGGATTAATTTTCATTTAAGAAATAACCTATAAGTATTCCATAATAAAATGACACAATATGATGCATGATACAGAACTAGAAGAAAACCCAAAGGCATAAAGGAACAATAATCAGAGTAAAAAATGGAATAAAAAAAATAAAATAGAATTATATAATCCAAAGATAATAAAAATAATAGAACATAAGACTCAAGGTAAAAACACAAAAGGCCCCAAGGTGGTACTATTCCAAACTCCAAGACTTGATAGTTTCCCCAAGCTCCAACTCTATACATCCATGACCACAACATCACAAAGCTGTGATGGTAAAATATGAAACCTTACCCTTATTTATATAATGATAAATAATTTCTGTATATACACCAAGGTTTATATATAGGGGGTGAATATATAACCCCGTAGGAAAACCCCAAGACTTCCCCAAAAATGTCACTAAAACAAGAAACAAGTTAGCTCAAATTTTATATAAAAATATAGGACTATAAGAAGCATGAAAACTAGTGATAAATAAATTTATATATACACACATATATATATATATATATATATATCATAATGAAATGAAATAACTCACTCTTAAAACACTCCCATGGAATGAGCCCACACACCCATGAATAACCCCAATAAAAAAAACCACTTCCCAAGCCCCCCCACTAAACAGTCCACTCAAAAGTGACATTCATCCTTCTAGTCCCAAGCCACAAAATTATGAAATAATTCAATGTACCATAATATTCAAACAAATTACCATGTCTAACCCATATAGCCATTTTATATGAACATGAACACCCACCCACCAAATTCATGCCAAGTATTCACTCAAAAAACCTTTATTTTTAAAACAAAATTCATTTAATCACTTAATTGAACACATTTTGGGGTTCAAAAAAAATTATAGATTTTAAGACTAACCAATAAATAGGAATTTATAATAGTTATTTCACAAGATTTTTCCAAAAAAGTAAAGGAGAATCAGTTAGAAAAGTATGAGCCTTTATGTTCTAGGAGGAAGTGGAAAAAGTGGAGAATCCACCAACCTGTGATGTGTTTGATATGAATAATTTTCTCACAATATTAAATATCCAAGATTTATAATATCTTCCTTCAATGAATCCCAAATATGATTTATCAAAAAAAAATATCCAATAAATCTAGGGAAGGGGGGCCCAATTTAAGGTTCATGTTTAGAGAAAATGGGAGGATCAATGATATAGAAGAAGAACTAGGTTCTTACCTTCAATTTCATATATCCAATGCTCTCTGATCCATTTAAAAAGACCATCGAAAGGAATAATATCACTAAAATATCCTTTAGGAGTGATGGAATTCAAAATCATAGGTTATAAGATAAAATATGAGAGTTTTTTGGGGGAGTTTTGATTCTTAAATAAAAATTTCATATTTAATTAATCATATATCTTATATAGTTTGTATGGATTAGAAAAATAATCACCAATTATAAAAATTTGATCTTTATAGAAAATTTAATTTTAAACGGTAATCACACAATTAGGCCAAACCGTGTGCCCACTGTGCACCTTCCCAAAAAACTCCTCCAACTCTCACACAATTACTTAGGGAATCCGCACGGTCTCCCATAATCAGACTCAGACTGTGTAACCTCTTAAATCACTCTAAAAAACTATAAAAACTTGAAAAATCTTCTTGAGGCTTGACCAAACCATTACATATTTAAAATAATGAATAAAAAATGGGAATAACTCAAACTAGGGATGTTACATTGGATCCAATCTATAGATTCACCTTACACTTTGGTTTAAAAGTGTGGTTTAAAATATACTTTTATAGGAGTATTTGGTTTCATCACCAATACTCCATGATTTTTTTTCAAACTAATTCTATATTAAATTTTTGAATTATCACTAATTTTTTAATTTATGCTGCTTAGATTACTATTTTTAGATTTTCATAAATTTATAAATGTCTTGTTTTTTCTATGCTAGCTGTATTTCATATAGTTTATATCTCCACTGCATATATTTTTTTAACACTTATCTTTAATTTTTTTTGTAATTTTATAAATGTTACCTACTTAAAACATAGGGGTTGGATTGAATTTTTAAGTTTATTTTAAACTACAATTCACCCCCTCTTGTAGATTTACTACCATTAATCCATGAGACAAAATTTGGTATCAGAAATAGTCTCTACTTAAATATGATCTCATTTTTAATTTTTGTTTGTTTATTATAATTTAATCTTAGTTTTCTTACACTTTATGTGTTGGTAGATTAAATATTTATTTTGTGATGATATGTTTTCAAGTAGGAACACTTGAAAGTTTTAATTTGACCAGACCACTTATTTTTGATAGAGCTAATTATGATTATTAGCATTATCATATGAAATCTTATATCATAAAAACTAGTTTAAAAAACCTTATTATAATGATTAGGAATTAAAATGGTCCATAGAAATAGATTTTTCATTTTTTCATGAAGGAAATCATAAATTTTTTAATTATTTATTATATTCTATGATAAAGAACATTTATGGTCAAATATATTTCTGTGAAATAGAAAATGGTATTTGAAATTAACTAAAGATTACAAATTCTGGAAGTTCTAAATTTTTAGAAACCCATATATCTATATTGAGAGAATATTATCAAGATTTTTATTTTCTAACTAGTAAAAATGTAACTAAAATAAATCAATTTTTATGACTATTGTAAATGATTTATAATATTTGGAAGAGAAAGAATTTTCATAATATCAAATTATTGAAAATATTATTTTTATTATTCACAAGGAGTGGGAATCAATGAGAACAACCAATGATGACACTAAGAACTTGAATAAGCTAATTTTTTATAACTTAATTAGAAGTTTAATCTAATATGAGAGCATACTGAAAAGAGATGAAGAGAAAGAAAATAGAAAAAATTTATTAGTGTTTTATTATAATTCTAGAAACCCTACTTTCAATACTTTTCATTCTTGTACTAACATTTCTAAATCTCATAATCTGAATAGAAAATTCAAGCATTCAGATAGACACAATTAAAATGATAGAAAAAATAAAATTTTAAAAATAACAATGAGAATGAATAAGATTGTTGGTAATATGAATTTTAGAAATACTAATTAGAAAGGAAGAAAATAAAGACTTGATAAGAAGGAATCATCATATATGATTTTCTTTGAATGTAAGAATGAAGGTCATATTAGACCATATTTCCTTATATTGAAGAATAAATATATAAAATCAATAAGATAATCTATGAATAATGGGAATAAAAGTTTTCAAACCTCTTTACATGCAAATCAATAATGAAGGTGGTACATTTACTAATAGTTTATTAGAATAAAGTGGCAATAAAAGTGAGAAAATAGTTGGATTATATTCAAACATTCTGAATATTGGAAAGTGCTATATGGATAAGGTTACTAATAAATCTATAAAAAAAATAACTCTTGATTCTAAATTATTTTACAATTCTAAAGATGATTATTTAACTTCATTAGATGATGAAAAAGAAAATACAACAGATAATGAAAAAGTTAATACATCAAATGATGAGGTATATTTACCTACAATTACTAAAATGTATAGATATGAAACTCTTATAAAAAATGAAAATAATAAATTCAAGAGTAATTATAATTTTTTTGAATAAAATATTATTAAATCTAATATAATAATTGAAAAATTAACAATTGAAATTTCAAAACATTCAACTAAATTATATTAAAAAACTAAATCAAGTATAAATTTTGTAGAAGATAAATTTAATGATCAAGAACTTGTTGATCAAAATTTTGTTTAATAAAATTTGGTTGTTCAAATTAAATTAAAAATTAATAGATAAATTCAACTTTTGTTTAATATTACTTCTAGTAAAGATATTTTTTATAAAATTTATTAATGAATTAGGCTCTATTGAAATTCAAATGGAATTTGTTTTACTTATGATAAATCTCATTTCCATTATATCTAATTTGTACCTAAAAGTGTACCCTTTTCACTAAATATCAAAGGGGAGGTAACTGGAATACATATTT
This sequence comes from Viscum album, assembly GCA_963277665.1. Classification (NCBI taxonomy): domain Eukaryota; kingdom Viridiplantae; phylum Streptophyta; class Magnoliopsida; order Santalales; family Viscaceae; genus Viscum; species Viscum album. The sequence continues at coordinate 598,353,064 of OY728155.1, read as the reverse complement.
TTCTTTAAAAAAAGTTCAATAATTGGTTTTCACAAAGAATTTTTTTAGAATAACTAGCAGCTATTCAATACAGAAGTGTTAAAAAATGTAGGTTCTTAATATCTTATTTATTAACATAACTGGAACCAAGAATGTTTTAGTACCAAGAACATAGTTTTTTATTTTTTTTGGAAAAGATACTGAGTATCAACACCCAAAATAAATGGTACTTAGACGATGGTTGTTCATTACACATGAATAGAGAAAATTCAAAATTTTTGAGTTTGAAAAATTTTAATAGAGGACGAGTCACTTTTGGAGACAATGCATAGGGTGAAATAATTTGAATCAGTGATGTGTATTTCCTTGAAAAGATTTAACTTCAAATATTTTATATGTTTTAAGAATTAAGAAAAACATTATCAATATTAGTTAATTATATGATGAGGGATATGTTGTGAACTACAGGAATGATAAATGTACTGTTCAAAGTTCAGAAGGAACTATCATCCTATTTGTCGATAAGCATGAGAATGTGTACACTCTTGAAATAGAATACATAATTCACAAGAACTTACCTTGATTGGGTGCAATAGAAAATTTACCTTGTTTGTTTCATAAAAGACTAGGTCACTGTAACTTTTAGACATTAGCTAAATATTTTTTAGAAAGTACCTTATAGGTATCTAACAGAACTTCAAATAAATACAACTAGAGTTTGTGGTCCTTATCTATTTTGTAATAAAAAAAATCTAGTTTTAACTATAAAAATGAATTTTGAACTTCTGAAGCTTTACAACAAGTGTGTATAGATTTTTTTGGTCCTACACAAATTGGAAGTATTTTAGGAAAACACTATGTGCACATCTTGGTTGATTATTAAACTAGATTTACATTTGTTTATTTTCTTACATGAAAATGTTATTATCCTAATAATTTCAAGTTTTTTTCATGATTCTGTTAAAGTTTTGAAAAATATACTTTGATTAATATTTAGAGTTTTCATGCTAGTAAGTTTATGAACTCTAATTTTGAATTTTTTTATTTTTATAAATGTATTATGTATTATTTTTCATCACCTAGAACACCAAAAAAATGATGTAGTTGAACAAAGAAATAGAATTAATCATGAAATTAATCAAAATTTTCTTAGTGAATATTCTATTTCTAGATATTTTTTGGATGAGACTTTAAGTAACACTTTTTATATCAATATTGAGTTTTACCCAGAACGTTTCTTAACAAAACTCTTTATTAGTTGTAGACAATAAGAAATTCAAAAATTTCTTACTTTAGAGTCTTTTCTTATAAATTTTTAATACTAAATACGAAATATCATCTATATAAATTTGATCCTAAAGCTGATGAAGGAATTTTTATTGGTTATTATATAACTATTAAGGATTATAGAGTATTTAATAAAAGAAATAATTTTGTAAGAGAAATGGTTCTTGTAAAGTTTGAATAATATGATCCTTTTTTTTTCAAAAACTTCATAAGTACATCCTATAGATGATATTTTTGAAATCAATTCTAATAATTTAGTGGAGGTTAATTAAATAATTCCGATGATAAACCCTCCAAAAGATCGATCATCATATTTTCAATAACTAGAATAAACTTTAATGGAAGATATATATCCTATAGTTGATAATAAAATTACCACCTTACCTAAAACCCAATTTATATTGAGTAGTGATCTTACAAATAATATTATTGGTGATGTAAGTCAATGAGTCAGAACTAGAATTTCGATGAGAAATCAATGTGATCATAATGCATTATTATCATAAATTGAATCTAAAATGGAATATAATTCCTTAGGTGATAAAGTTGGATAAGGTCTATATAATAAAATCATAATCAACTTGAAAGTAATAGAGTTTAGAACTTATTTGAATGACCTAAATATTTACCAATAATAGAAGGAAAATGGGTTTTTAGAAACAAATATGATGAAAATGGAAATATTTTTATAAACAAAGAAATACTTTTTACTAAGGGTTATTATCAATAAAAAGAAATATATTTTGGTGGAAACATTTCATGGGTAAAAATATTAGAATCTATCAAAAGTATACTAGCCTTTATATCACATATGAATTTTAATTTATTTAAAATGGTTGTTAAAATTTATTTTCTTAATATATTAATTTAAGATAAAATTTATGTTTAACAAATTTCTAGTTTTGAAGATACTAAATTTACAAAAATGTATTTTAAATTACTAAATCACTATATAAAATTAAACAAGACCCAAATTCTTGGTATGATAGACTCAACATATATTTACTTTAAAATATTTTGTTAAAGGAAGTGTTGATCCAACCAATTTTTATAAAGAAAGTTTTTAAATATACCATCATTGTTAAAATATATGTTTATGTTTTTATTTTTGGATCAACTCAAAAATCCATTCCTGAAAATTTTTACGAACTTATGAAAAACAAGTTTGAAATGGGCATGATGGGATAAATTAATTTTTTTACTTGGTTTTTAAATTTATAAAAAACTAAAATGAAATATTTTAAATCAATATGAATATTTAAAAGGTTTAATAATTTTTTTTTTTGATAATGCATCTAGTATAATTACTCCAGTAGTAACTTCTATCAAACTAGATCTTTATGAATCTAATAATGTGGTAGATCAAACATTTTTTAGAATATGATCAAAATATTTTTATATCTTACAAAAAGTCAACCAAACAATATTTTTTTTAGTATTATTATGTGTGAGATTTCCTGAAAATATAAAGGAATCAAATTTAAAGTATGTAAAACATATTTTTCATTACATTAAAGGAACTTTAATTTTTTTTTTATTTTATTCTTTAAAAATTATTTTTTTCTTAAAAGTTACTCAGATGATGAATTTGGAGGCTACAAGTTAGATAGATAATATAATTTCAGAAATTATCATTTCTTAGGATAATATTTAGTTTCTTTTTTTAGCATGAAATAACATTCTGTAGAACTCTACAATACTGAAGATGAATATATAACACCTGAAAGTTGTTGTGATCATGTGTTTTAAATGAACCACACACTCATAGATTTTAGTTTTAGTTTCACTCAAACACCAATAATTTGTGATAAAAAAGTTCTATATATTGTTTTATAAACCAACACAATATTAATGGGAAAATCACATAGACACAAGACTCTATTTTTTATGGATCACACACAAAAAGAAGACATAATTTTTGATTTTATCATAATTGAAAATAAACTCACTGATATTTTTATAAAACTATTAAATTATGATAGATTAAAATTCATTAAATATAAGTTGGGAATGATCAACTTAAATTGGTTTTCAATTAAATTATTTTTTAAACTATCTAATAACATTGAAAAACTCTTTGAACATGGGGGAGGTATTTTTTTTACTTTTTGAAATATCACCAATAATAGGTGAACATTTTCGTGAACCATCCTCAAATGATGAAGATAATCCATCGTTATTGGAAGATAATGTCATGGAAGTTCATCTTGCATGATTATATCTTTTACTATTTTGATATTATCATGATATATTTTTTATCTTATGAGGATTTTTTTTTAAAATTCATGGAAGGTAATATCTATTAAGTTATTATCCATTCATGTGAACTACTTTTTATAGGGAAAGAGTTTTTTGTTTTATATTTAACACTTCATCAGAAGGTAACTAATAATTTTATATTAAGAAATTATAAATTTAATTCCCAAAATAATTTTTATGACATATTGTTTTGGCTATATATCTTCACAAGACTCTTTCTAGACCACTCATACAATAAAGGAATTTTTTGGATGGTAGAAATATCAAATGCCTATATAATGATTGAAATATCAAGTTTCTTAGTTACATTCAATTTTTCATGTTTAAAATTATTTATTATATGCTAAAATGGATTCCAGTGAAAATATATCTAGGAGAGTTTTTGGAAGAAGTCCAAAAGTATATTCATAAATCTAAAAGTTCTTTATACCAAAATAATCAAACCACCAAATCCATATGAAGAACTCTCATAGATCATTGGTGGAGAAGATTAAATTCAATATAAAAAGTCATCATTTAAAGATATTTATAGATAATAAAACATAATTAAAATAGAATCTATATTGAAAAATTTGATTACATTAATCATGTTAAATATATTTCTTAAAATAAAAAGATATTCAGAAGTATTTGAAGTAAATAGATCACCTTATCGGACAATTCCAAGAGAACTAAATTCCTAATTTCTGATTTTATTTTCTTCTTTAATTTTATATTTTACCTTATCATATATAATTGTATTTGTTTTACTTTTTTAATATCCAAACTTGGGATAAAATTATTAAAAATATGAATTAACTTTAAATTTGAATAATTTTAAGTTTGTTGCTTTAATTTTTCATACAAGGGGAGAAAATTTAATTTATTTGTAGAGGAGAAAATCATTTATATTCTTCTTATATCTAATAATTTTTCTAAGAAAAATTATGAGAAAATATGATGAAATTAATTTTACCTAGATCTATAGGGATTTTATTTTAATTTTAGTTCATCTTTTCAATTGTTTTAGATGTTTTATATATTTAAAAAAGGGGGATATTGTTGAGTCTATGACTTAATTACCTTTATTATTTTGGAAATAAAATACACATAATATGAATATGATTTAACTTGAGTTTTTTATATTGTTGTGTTTTTCAAGAACAAATATTTGGGGACTAAAATACCGTAGAAATATATAATGTTAGATACAATTTGGTATTCTGAACCTTACTAAAATATTAAAATCACAAAATTTATGATAATTGCAGTGATACTAGATTAACTTATTGATATATCAAGTAACATTCTGAGTTCATTAGTAGACGAAAAAGTTTTTTCTAATGTATTCATAACTGACTCAGAGATTTGTGAAACCCAATAGTTGAATTTTGTTATAATGATATTTATAAATATAGTCACACTTCAAGAATCATACATATGTGAATCAAGCTTTATAAAAGTTACTAATCATTTTGAATCCTTGAATTTCTTAGTTCTTTGAGTTTGTTTCCGACTAGTGTGATCTTTTCTTTTTGAGTGTTTTTTCTAAGACCTATGTCATGTGAGGCTTAATTGTAAAGCTCTTAGTATTTACATTTTTAATTATTCTGCTATCAATCATCTAGATTGAGGGATTTTAGGGATTGGAAGATAGATATTAGGTACTTCCTTGCATATAAGAGAGCTACTACTGGCAAGTTAAGTCGAGCTCTTTTGGGGATAGAAAGATAAGAATTATGATGGGGGTAAAATAAAAGATACCTTACAACATGTTGAAATTTGTGGATACCTTGGATCTGGTCTATATATACAACTTAAAATTTATTTTAAAATGTTGGTTTATAATATCCTTATATATGATTATTTTGTTTTTTAACAAATATTCCATTAATTATTTTCAAACTTATGTTGCATTTAGTTTTCTACTTACCACTGAGCTATGTTTTTCTATTTACATTGCTTAGATTACTATGGTAAGATTTTTATAAACTTTTTATAGACTTATTTTTACTATGATAACTTTATTTCATGTGGTTTAAATTTTTGCTGCATATATTATTTTTACTATAATCTTTGATCTGATCAGTATTCTTGAAATTAAAATAACATAAAACATGAAATTTGTAAAAAAAATTGTAAGTTTGTTTTAAATTCTAATCCACCCTCCCACTTGAAAATTTACTACCATTAATCCATGGGAAAATAAGGGTAACATTGTTGATGGTCAATACTAACAAGTGTTATTCATTTAAATGATATTTCATGCTTGTAAAATAGATTCTATAAAGGAATATATTGAAATTCAAAATCGAAAATGGTGTAGAGTTTAGAAATAGACATGTAGAGTATTATCTTGAAAAAACATGGTTAAATTCATTGAGGTTTAGTAGTGATAACTCTTTAAAAAATGGTGTCATTGAGTAGAGAAACCTGATATTCAATAACGTGGATTGAATTATGTTCATTGAGAATACCTACCAGAGAAGTTTTGGAAGGGAATTTTCTTGAAACTAATATATATTACCAATATGGATTTGTTTGTTTGGTGATGATAAAACCCTATATGAGATGTGGAATTGGAAGGAGCCTACATTGAAATAACTTTTTACTTTTTAGAAGTAAATTATTTCTTAATAAAGATAAGTTCCATCAAAATTTTGAATCTTGATGGGATAAGGAAATATTTATTACATACTCATCAAATATAAAATAATATAAATTCTCTAATTAAAGGCATTAAAAATAGTTGAAATCTAATATGTCACTACAATAGATATTGAGTAGACCTTTTGACATAACAATGAATAAATTATGAAGGAAAGAGTTTTTAAGTGAGCAGTCGAAGGGAACAAAAAGAATATGATAATTATTTAAATGAAATAATTAATGATGAGAATGTTGTATCATATTTTCCAACAATAATAAAACCATGAATTCAGGTAAAAATAGATGATCAAGATATTTTTTGTGGAAGGATAAACCTAGTACATACTAAAAAGATGAAGAATCTAAAACAAAAAAACGCTTTATCACTAGTAGAGCCTAAATTTTTTCACAAGGATACTAAAGATGAAAGTTGGGTAAAGCCTATAAATTTAGTTTAAAGAAAATAGAAAAACATAAAACATAAAAAGATCACTTCGACTAAAAAATAAGTAAAAAATTATCTTCTAAATCAATGAATGTATAAAATCCTATAAATATTCCTCATATTCCTTAAAAACTAATATTATTCTTTATTAATCCTTATAGCCACAAAACTGAGTTGTTTATACTCCTCTTGATTACTAGTTACCCCTAGTCCTGGTTAGGTATTAACCACCTTATATAATGAATATCCCTCATTCTCTATCTAGATGCATCTTACCTTACAATTTATGTGAGCGCCATCTTAGTCCAACCCCATTACTTCTTAGTCTATATCCATCAATGAAAGCATTGTTTGATCTAATTATTTAGTAATAATAAAACAAAAATATCTAATATATCATGGTTGAGTGAAGTTAGTATCAAATCCATGTTATCATGACTTAAACATGAGTCTCTCAAATCTTTCTTTCCTGGATCACTCCACATATCCTTGCTATCTAAGTCCATTAATAATGTGCTTTCAATAAAATCTACCCAATAAATCTTGAACCTACTTACCTTTTAAAAATAAATAATCTTCTATATTTGAAAAAACTTTCTTGTAGTTTGGAATTCACATATGCATAAAATCATTCATCACCTCATGTTGGATTTTTAATGTTTTAAAATTATTTAAAAATGGTTTTTATCTCTAAAATGATAAAGAATTTTGGAATCCCTCATGGGAAAGTGGGTTGGAGTGGGATGTAATTAATAAAAGAGAACTATTTTATCATTATATAAAATAGAAAATTAGAGAGGAAAAATATTTTGGGGATAATGAATCGAAACATCCATGCACGTGTACATGATCTAGTAATATGAATCTTTGAGGATGAACTTTACATTTTTCACTCCAAGTTTGTGAGAGGTTCTTATAGGTGACTTTATTTTCATGATGGACCGATATGTTATATTTGTTTTGGCCTAATTACAAATGGATATTTTAGGTGGTTTTAACCTATTCACTGAATGGGTATGATTTAGACCATTGATCAGATCAGACATGATCTAATAGAAACATCCGTTCACAAGAAGGTTCGATATGAGGCACTTATTTCATTGTGTGTGATCTGATAAACATGATTTACCCAAATAAGATATAATTTTATAGAATAGGTGTCTTATAAATTATAATGGTTATGATATCTTATCTGAATGGGTTCTTCAATGCCTATAAAAAGAGGATCCATAGAATGGGAAAATTATTCATTTACATCAGTTCCCATGTACTCCAATCCCTCTCAAAGATTGAGATTCCTCTCAATACTTCTACAAGAATCAAAGGCTCTTTATTAGTGTGAAAAAACAAATAAATTTCACTACTCTCTTGATTTAAAATAACTTTCAAGAGATAATATCCACCAAGTACATGTTTAAAGTAATAATCCATTATTATATACTAAATATTATTCACTTATAACCCATTGTACTATTGATTTTATGGGGGAGCATCCACTCTTAGGGAGAGAGACACCATAACTTTCCTCAGAAGGCTCCATCTACTACCATCAAAGAAAAGTTAGTACCATTACTCACCTATATCTCCAAAGATCTTAAGATTATATATCTATTAACATGGATATGGAAATTGTAAACAACATAATGAATGTAGAGTAATTATATGTAAATAATTTCAAGAGGTAGAAAAAGAGGATGCACTTAATTCTTGCCACACTCAAAGTGGTTTATTTGCTTTCAAATCCAAATCCCATTATATTCTAAGATGAAACAATCCAAGTTTACCATGTGGTAAAAATAAGAGAACAATTATCTCATGTGTTAATGACACATAGTGAACCCCTTAACCAATGACCTCTTCATTACTTACTAATGAATCCTGATGAAAAAGAAGATCTCTGATGCATTGGAGAAAAAAATATATCACTAAGGATAGAGAAAGAAATAAATTCCAAGTAATATAGTTAATTTCATACAAAACAGTGTATAATAGATCTATCATAGATTATTTACATGAAAAAAATATATCTTAAAACATCTAAAGAAAAATAATATGAATAGAGATGATTCCATTATTTTCATATCCTACATCGATAAACTCACCCTTCTTAGAAGAATGTTAAACATTCTAAAAAAATAAAGGAGATATTCCCAACAATGATATACTCAAGTAACTAAAAATTGTTGAGGAATATAAAAAGAATGAAGTGTTAAATGAAAATAAGGATGATAAATCCAAGTTCTTCATGGTAGAGGGAGTGGGTCTATCTGGTTCCTCAAAGGGAAAAAAATAAAAAGCACCCTTCAAAAGGAAATGAATAAATCAAGAAAAATAAAGGGGAATTATACTTATGTAGAAAGATAAAATAATTTAAACACTATTTTATTCTTCAAAATAAGAATGATGGAAACAACACTCTAAGGGAGAACATTGCAACCATGGTCTTTTAAGATAATGCACTTGAGGATGAATCTTCTTGGTGGATTGATTTCGGAGCTACACAATATGCATGAAATAAAAAATATATCTTTAAATAGGATATATTCAATCAATATTTGGACATAACTCAACATGGGGAACTATGAAAGCATAAAAATATGATTTAAGGGTGTGTTTGATCTCAATTTTACCTCAAGAAAGATCCCCAATTTAAATCATGTCTTGTATGTGTCCGGGGTGCATAAGAAGTTAGATTCTAGGAGATTTATAAAAAAGGAGGGGTTTATTCTTATGTCTGAGATAGATAACATTGTTCTTTACAAGGGTGGGGATTTTTTAAGAAAGGGTCACTTGTATGATGTATTATTCAAATTAAATATATATTTTTTCTGCTTACTTTCTAGAGTTTTTTGATTTATAGAATAATCATTTAGGTGACATAAATCATAAGAAAATACATGACATGTCAAAATGAAATTATTACCTTATAAGAATAAAAATGATCAATTTTTTTTTTAATTTCTTGAAAACTAAAATAGTTATGAAATCATTTTCAACCATAGACAAAAAATTACTTTTCAGAACTAATTCAAAGAAATGTATGTGATTTTTTTATACACCCACCAAATGTAATAAAAAATACTTTGTAACTTTTTTTGATGATTATTATTGATTTTTACATGTCTATATTTTACATGCTAAAGATAAATTTATAGATAAATTCAATATCTATAAAAATGTGATTAAAAACCAATGTGATCTTATAATTAAAAGCCTCAGATTTGATAGGAGAGTTGAACATTACAATCCTTCATTTTTTGAATCCATAGGGATCATACATGAAGTGATAATTTCTGATACACCTAAAAATAATGGTTTAGTCGATAGAAATAATAGAAAATAAATAGAAATGGTTAATTACATAATGACTATCCCAGTTATCTAAGGGTATTTTTGGGAGATCCATTATTAAATATGTGTCACATACTAAAGAGTGTTATCACAAAAGGGAATTATATGATTCCATATGAAATATGTAAGTATAGGAAACCAACCCCCAATTATTTAATAGTTTTGGGTTATTAATAAATTATATGAGTACCCAAACTCAAAAGGTAAAAGTTTGGTAAATGGGGTATTGATAAAATACTTCTTGGATGCAGAGAGAATTAAAAATAATATAAATTATTGGTTATAGAATCAAATGATTTATTAGCTATTAATATAATCATTGAATCAATATATGCGATATTTTATGAATCTAGGTTTTCCTATTTACCTAAGAAAGTCTAAATAGAGGAATCTGGAACAAATAAAAGAGTATATCAATAAGGTATGGTTGAGGAGGTTTGTAAAATTAAATGAAATCAAATACCCAAGACTTATATATCTAATTTCTATATTTACTTTTTGGAAGGAACTAATGATAATATTTTTACAGAAACTCTAGTTTTTCTTAACATATATTATGATCTATAAACTTTCAAAGAATGTATGTCAGATTTTGATACATCTATTTGGAAGGAAGCTATAAATGATGAAATAAACTCCATAATAGGGAAAAATACTTGGATATTAGTTTAACTTCCTCAAGGTTCATAACTGATAGGTTGTAAGTACGCATTTAGAAGAAAACAAAAATTTTATCGCATATTTGAAAAATATAAATTTAGATTGGTAGCCAATGGATTTACTCAAAAGAAAGAAATTGATAATTTAGATACCTATACTCCCATGGATAATACTTGTTAAATTATAATTATTCTCACTTTATATTTGATATATATTTTATAAATTAACTAAATAGAAGTTAAAAAAAATTATTAAATGGTGAATTAAATAAGTATATATATATATGGAACAACCAGAAGGACTCATAGTACTGGTAAGAGAAATTATGGTTTGAAAATTTAGTCCCTATATACGTTAAAATAAGATCCAAAATAATCTCATGATAAATTTAGTAAATTAATTTTAACTAATGTAATTGTACTTAACCAAGAAGTTAAATGTGTTTATAGATGGTTACATAATAATCATAGTGTTATTATTTTCTTATATATTGATTATATGATAATTTTTTGAATTGATATGAATCAATTAAATTAGGATAAGTCTATTTTATCAAGAAACTTTTATATAGAATACTTAGGTGAAGATATTTTCATTTTTAGAATAAAATTTGTTATAAATAATAATTTTATTTTTCTTTCACAATATCATTATATTGAAATAGTATTTAAGAGGTTTGAACAGTTTGATTTTTCATCAGTTTCTACCACATATGATTCTAGGATAATTATATAACCAAATACTAGTAGGTAAGTTTCTAAATGCAAGTATTATTGGGTGTATCATGTATTCTAGACAAGCCCAAGACCTTATATTATATTTGATATAGGAAAGTTGACCAAGTAAACAAGTAATCTAGGTTATGCACAATGAGATTCAGTTAAAAGTGTACTTAAATGTCTTAAGGTTACTATGGATTACTATATATGTTATATTGGAAACCCAAAGGAATTGGAAGTATTCTATATTTAAAGATAGATTAATAATTTCTAGGATCAATGTTTTACAAGTGGTTGGGTTTTTACACCTAAAAGTGGAGTGATATATTAGGGATCAAAGAAATAAACATGTATAACAAAATCCATAATGTATTTTTTGTTAGTTGGTTTAACAAATATATAAAAATAAAAATAATGGACTAGATCTATTTTATCTGATCTAGCATTATGGTCTATGCTAATATCTCTAATTTATATACATTGTGACAGTGATGCAATGTTGTCTAGGATATAAAAAAATACTTATAATGGAAATTGAAGGTATATTGGTTATATATATAGTTATGTGAGAAAATTGACACAATATGATATCATAAATGTGGAATTTGTTAGGTTAAGATAAAATTTAGCAGATCTAATAAAAAATGTACTTTTAAGGGAGTTGGTGTATAATATATTGTAATTTGGATACATGTTTTCTACATTGTTTTTTATGAAAATTTCAATTTTCTGATTATAAAATGAACTTTAATTGATAATATTTTGAAGCTTGATCATTTTCAATTAAAATATAAATTCTTTCAATATTTTAATGAAAATAAGTATTTTTGATGTTTAATCGATCAATTAATATTTTTATTCCTCTCTATATATTTTAAGATCAAACATTTTGAATGATTTTAATAAAAAATTCATTGTTTTATCATTATTAATTTTTTTTCAAAAAAGGGTATTTGAATTTAATTCTTTTATTTTCCCATGTGTATAATTTTAATTACATTTATTAGAACACATTAATCATTTGAAATTTGAAATTTCGTTGTTTTATTACCTTTTTAAGATTAATTTCACAACTTGAATTAAAAAATTTCAAAGTATTTTATCTGGATTACATGTTTTCCTATATAAGCATTATCTATACATGGGACTAGTCATAGTAAGCATCAAGATCTCCTTTGTAAGAATTATATATCCCTCATAAGCATAATTTTCTTAAGCATAAACTCAACAGAAATACTTATGTATAAGCATTATCCTTTATCCATATGCATCATTATATCTCTATAAGCATCAATTTGGTTGTGTAGACCTTATTTACACACTTAGATTGATTTCAAGCTTGGGTTCCACATGGATTATAATTCCAAATGATCCCTTGATTACTATTTCAAAATAAAATCAAAAGAGATATCATGAGATTGATCTGAAGGAGAAATTGGAGACTTATTCATAGTTTTATGAGGAATATTAATTGAATAATCAAGAACCAATGTGGGGATGTCAACATTTTTGGTGAAGTTTAGCTGGTTCCATGAGAGTAATATGTTCAAAAATGACAAACTCCATTTGGAGACCTATGATTCAAACTAAAATAATTAATGTGAGTGAAGATGATGGAAGTTTTCATATAACCGCATTTAAAAGGGATATGATTTTATAATTCTTGGTTATTTATAGAAATGTTGCTAAAAATTGGAAAATAAATAACAAAGAAGGATATTGCGAAAGTATATAGGAATGTGGTTGAAGGGAGGAGTTGGATCAATAGATAAGACTCATATTACCCTTCTTCCTATCTATGATTCCTTCTATGGATTTTTATATCTTTCAAAATCAAACAATATTGTTTTCTAAATTCTTAATTGAAAATAAAATTTATTTATTTTTTATCTTTTTTACATTGTTCTTTTATCATTCTTTTGTTGGGTTTTTCTCTATCAAGATCAAATGAAAATTTGATCTTGATAGAACTGGATTCATCTTTCTATGTATTTTTGAAATTAGGGGCCGATTAACTATTGAATTTATCTAGCTGATCTCTATCATCCTCAATAGGATATTTTGGTGAGAAATTTGAATGTTGGAAACATAGGGAAATTAAATTTAACAATAAACAATAAAATTTTTCATTATCTCTATCACTTTTTCTAACTCAATCCTCTTTCTTAGAATTCATCCATTCCATTCATAGTTTCTTATTATTCTCCTCTCTCTACACTACTTCATCATTACTCTAATTTCATCACCACCATCATGGTTTTTGTCATTTTTCTTGAGTTTTCTTTTTTTCTTGGATTTTCAAACAATTTCTCTTGGGTTTATCCCATATTTTCTACTACATGAGTGTTTAAATAGGAAAAATTAAATAAATAATTTGAAAAGTTTCAAAACACCACATAAAATTTTGGAACATTTTTCAAGGAAGGATTCATGTGACCAATAAAATATTAAAACTAAAAAAATCAAATCCATTTTCAAAAGAAATATTATATGTGCCCTATTGAACATATCTAATTTTTTTACCTATACACTAGGTTAAAGTCTTGGAACATAAATCCCATAAGTACTAAAATTAACAAACTCTTGAGTGCTCTAAGAAAAGAAAAAATTAAAATGGAAGATTTAAGAGAGATACCACCTATTATTAATGAAAAAAATCAATAAAGAAATATTTGAATGGACTAGGATAAGGGATTACCAACTCTCTAAAGTTTCAGGAAACCCATCATAAATTAGGCTTAATCCTATAGACCTAAAATTTGAGCTAAAATATTCGTTTCATTTTCTACCTTCTACATTATATGGATTATCTTGTGATAACTCCTTAATATCATTATATATTTATATAATATAGTACAATAGTTTCCATTATAGTGGCTATGTTGAAATGAGTTTAACATGAGTTTTTCACATTTTTCTTAAAGTAAAATTCTAATAATTGGTTCTTAGACTTATATGAAAATAAATTTGAAATACGGGAACAAGTATATAACTCATTTGGTATGAAATTTCATCCAAGGAGACTTAATGGATATTTTAGGAATCAGATCACTATTTTTTATTAATGTGATTTGGAGGCCTTTCATGAGGCTTGAGATAGATTTAGGGACTTTCTATGAATGTTTCCTAACCACCAGATCCCTATTCATCTTCTTATAGAGGATTTTTATGAGGATATTTCACATTTACAAAAGGATTTGATGGACTAATCTACTATAGGGAATTACATTTACTAAATAGATGAGGAACTTAGAAAAATTTATAATACTCTAGCCCTCAAATGTCAAGAGAAATATTCTAAGAGAAGAAAAGTAAATATTTGATATCACACTACTAGTTTAGGGATGAAATTTTTTTATAGATTGATGAAATAAAAGATCAAATTTAGTTTATAATGAATCATAATGTCAAAAAATATGTTAATCTAATTGGAGGCCAAATTCAATACCAAATCCTTAGAATATAATGTGTCTAGCATGGCATGTTATGTAAGTTTAGTACTTTTTAACAAAATTTTATATGAAAAACCAACCATTTGAAAATGAAAATTTTACTGGGTATAGTCCAAGGATTCAAGCTAGAGATGAACCATTTTCAAATAACTATAAAAAAGAATATAAGAATCACCCTAACATATCATGGATAGATTAAGGAATACTTTGAAAAACCACCCATAGATTACCAAAACAAATTATTCCAAAGTTTCAAAACCAAAATATGGCTAAAACCTATATTTATATAGAGAAATTAATAAGTATGTCTCAATAGTTTTTAGGATTTTTTTCTTCACAAAAGGATAAACATGATTCTAATAATCCTGAAAATGATGTTAGGATGCACAAACTAGAGTTTCAAGTGGGGAATCTAGAAAGGGACATAAATATAAGGGATAAAGGGTAATTAAATAGTATAAGGATAATTAGACCATAGGATAACATAATGGATTTTACCAAAAGAATTTATTTAACAACACATCCTAAATATAGAGATGATACTAGGATAAACAGACATAAAAATCTACAGGATTCTAGAAGTCAGAACTAGGGAATACTGAATCTATAAATTTATACATCCATGATGATATTGAGATAACCCTTACTGTTATGCCTAAAAGAAAAAAATGAAAAGGTTTGAAAGTTAATAAAAATAAAGGGAAGGAAAATATTGGGGAATAACTTGAAGGGATACCTATTTGTTTGAATAATATGGCAACAACTATCCCTATCCATCAAAGAGTGAACAAAAAAACCAAGAACCTAAATTATTTAAGTTCTGTGATTTTTTAAATAATCTCTAAATTAATATATTATTCTTTAAATATTTGGTTCCAATTATATCATATTTCACGTTCTTAAAGAAAATTATTTCAAAAAAATGATTTAATAGATTTTGAAACCTAAAACCTAATAGGTAAGTGAATTTAGGTTTTTTAGAATAGAATACCTCTTATGCTTAAATTTTTAGGAAGATTTTTCATCCCATTCACTTTTGGGAAAAGTGGACAACTCAAATTCTCATATGAGCTTGGTTTTAGTATTAATTTAACCCCTTACTCACAATTTAAATAGTTGATTCTAGGATAATTATGACCCACCACCAATGTCCTTCAGTTGGATAAATGATCCATTTCCCACCCAATGAAGAGAGTATGTGAACTATTAGATAGGGTAAGAAAATCATTTCTACTTGTTAATTTTTTATACTTGACATGGAGTGTGATAGGGAAGTCCCTATCATTCTCGGTAGGACTATCCTAACAATATCTTCAATAGTCATATATTTTTATAATGGAAAGTATTCATCAAAATAGGTGAATAAAGTGAGGAATTAAATGTTTTTGAGAAAATTAAGGTACCACTATAAAACGGAAACCACTATTGAGATAAGTTTTTAGAGTTTGATGAACCCATTGAAAAAGAAGAAGATAAATAATTGATAATTAATGATAAAATTAATACAAGACCCACACCCACTAAAACTTTTATGGGAATCAGTTAAAGTAAGGAAAATGATCTATGTGATAGGTATGAGGGTGAATTTCTATAACACCATGATTATTTTGTTGAAGAAAATATCTTAAATCCTAAATTGGAAACTAGATGTGAGTTGATTTACAATATATATAGTAGTGAAGGAGAATATTTATTTAGTTATCATTTATTATTTAGGAAACACATTGAAGACCTTGGGTCACCAAGCCCTAAGAGTCTACCTTCTCTACAAGAATCACCATAATTAGAGATTAAACTACTTCCATATCACCCAAAGTTCTCATTTTTAGGTGAAAAATATACACTACTAGATATCATCTATAATGAGTTAGGTGAAATTAAAGTGGTAAAATGCTATATGTGTTTATTAGATATAAAATCCCCATTGGTGGGCCACATCTTATATCAAGGGAATCAACCCTTCATTTTATATTCCTAAATTTCCAATGGAACCTAACCATAAAACTAGGGTTGTGGGGTAAAAGAGGATTAATCCAAACCAGAAATAATTTATTAGGGAATAAGTGGTTAAAGTGATTGATGTTAGGATAATATATCCCATTTCTGATATCCCTTGTATAGTACTATCTAAGTGGTTCCTAATAAGGGGGTGTCACTATTATCACTAATAAAAAAGATGAAAAATTTTTGGTTATAAAGGTAACTAGGTGGAGAGTTTTTATAGACTATAGGAAGAAAAATTTAGCCACTAAAAATAAACGTTTTCATACACAATTATTTGACTAAATACTTAAGACACTTTCTAGGAATGATTATTTTCTATTTTATGGATATTTATTTTTATTATCAATAGATTCCTATACCCCTAGGGGATTAATAGACAACCACATTCACATGCACCTTTGGAATATTTAATTATATTAGAATACCCTTTGGATTGTGTAGTTCCCAAACTTCCTTCTAAATATGTATAATGATTATATTTTTAGAAATGTTTGAGAAGATTATTGAAGTATTCATGGATTAATGTTTAGTAGTTGTAATAAAATTTGAGAGATATATTAAGAATATAGATCTAGTTCTGGAAAGGTTTCAAGATACCAAAATTGTTATAAATTAGGTGAAATTCCAAGTCATAGTCACTAAGTGAATTGTTCTTGGTCATAAAGTATCTAGGAGATATAGAGGTTGAAAATTATAAGATATAAGTGATTCAAATGATACTTCCTTCTAAAAATGTAATGGGTATTAGAAGTTTTTTAAGCATTCTAGTTTCAAGTAGTGGTTTATAATGATTTTTTTATATGATCACAAGGATACTTTTATATCTTTTTGTGAAGTACAAACCCCTTTTCCTGATAAGTTCTTAGATTCATTCAACAAAACTAAATAAAAAATGACCCCATCAACCATCATCACTACCCCTAACTAGAATAATCCATTTGAGATAATGTGTGATGTTAGTGACCAAGATGTTGGGGATGTTTTAAGATAAATAAAGGATATGAGATTACATGTGTTGTACTATGCTGTCATACTATTAGATGTTCGCTAAAGGAATAACACCACAAATGAGGCATTTGTTTTTTCTCATGATAAGTTTAGAAAATACCTTATTGAATTAAAATTCATAGTTTTCACTACCCATACCACCCTAGGTACCTTCTACCAAATAAATATGTTAAACCAATATTGATGATATGGATCATATAATTAAAATAAATTTATTTGGGAATTTGGTATAAGAAAGGTGCTAGAAATATAGTGGCTAATCGCCTGTCAAGGAACTCCAGTATCTCAAATGATGACACGAGAGAGATAAAATTTTATTTTCTAGATGAAGTAATAATTTCTATTTTAGTGAATAAAACTACTTGGTATACATATTTTGATAAATTTTTAGCTATAAGAGTCATTCCCAAATATTTCACACATAATCTGATAAAAAATTCATTTCACACGTTAATTACTAATTTTGGGATAACCTATTATTGTTTAAGATGATTTCTGATGGAATACTTAGGAAATTTCTGTCTAAAAAATATATTTTATATATACTTGAAGGAAATAACTATTTACCATGGGGAGGACACCATTGGGGAGAAACAATATCCCAAAAAGTGCTTCAAACTAGCTTTGATTGGCCTAATATTTTCAAAGATGATAGAATATTAATAGTGGGATACAAAAAGTGATAAAGGATAGGGAATATTGGTAAAAAACTTGATATTACTTAAAGTAGAATTCTTAATGTTCATATTTTTTATTTGTGAGGATTATATTTTATAGGAAAATTTTTATCTTCTCATGGGAATGAGTATATTTTGGTTGTTCTGGACTGTGTTTCTAAGTGGGTATAAGTTATGGAAATTACTAATAATCAATCCAATAATGTTTTTAAATTCATTAAGAGGAATATATTTTACATATTTGGGATTCCCAAAGAAATAATCACAGATAATAGTATCCAATTTAATAATTTCATGTTAAAATATTTCATAAAAAAATATGGTAGTGTACTAAAAAATGGAACCATATATCATCCTTAATCAATTAGAAATAATGAAATCTCTAACATAGAACTCAAATATATATTGAATAAAAATTTGATTTTCTTAAGGAAGGACTAGTTTATAAAGTTAGATGAGGCCTTGCGGGCCTATAAGAATACCTTTAAAGCCCCCCACATGAATGTCTCTTTACACGGTTATCTTTGAAAAATCACATCATTTACCTATGAGGCTTCAACATAAACCCTTTTTGGTAGTGAAATACCTAAACATTGATTTTTAATTTACAAGGGATTGAATATTGATGGAGATAAGTCAGATAGAATATATTAGTAGATAATCCTATGAAAGTTACAGGATATTAAAGAAAATAACAAAGGATTTTCATGACTCAATCATTCAAAATAGTTATTTTTAGGCTGGTTAAAGAGTGATTATTTTCAATTATAAACTCAATATATTACATATAAAACTTAAATCAATGTTTTTTGTACCTTTATCCACAATGAGAGTCTTAGTTTTTAGATATTTGTTGTTAGTAGGAAAAGATAATTGGCTATTATTAATTAATAGGGAAAAGGTTAAGCACTATTTTAAAGGGTAGAACAAGGGCTTGGATAACATATCTATCTTTTAAAGTTGAGAATAAACTATGTATAATTAAGTAATTTAAACTTAGTGCTTCATGGGATCCAACCAAAGATCATCATTTTGAGTTTTTTTGAATAAGAATAATTTTTTTCTTGTCTTCTTTTTAATAACTCAACCATACTTAATTTTATGGGTGTTAAAACTACTATGCAACTTAATGGAATATAATTCTAAATGTTTTCAATTGAAAAGGGAGTTTCATTCTTCAGAAAATATCACCACACTTCCTTATAACTCATGCTTTGATAGGTAATATGTATTTTTATTTACTTAAAATAGTAAAATTTCCATAATCATGGGATTTTTTTCTTTAAATACTGTACTATATTCTTCCCATATTATTTCTGTTGAAACTATTACATGCTTCCAGATAGTTAGTTTTACATGTGCATAGTATTTGATTTTTTTTAGAATCATTCAACTCTATGAACTATGTATGTGTGTGTGGGTGGGGGGGGGGTATGTCTAGTTAAATTTTCTTAGAAATTGACTAGTGTTTAAGTTTCATACTAAATTATTGAAAAGTTTTCATCGATTTCTACAACCATTTTACATTATTGATTACTAAAATTATAAATTTGTATTCTTATTTACCTGACTTCTAAAAACATTTTGGATTATTCATGTTTTAGCACACACCTTTATAAAAATTCTACATGTGAAATGTATGGTTTATGTGCTAGATGGTTGGAAATCATGTTTTGTAATTTGTGAGACTTTTATTGGTTGTACTGTGTTTTCAAACATGTTTTTTTTAGACTTCCTATGACCTTTAACCATGATTATGAACAACTAATTTGAAAATAAATTTTTATATTTGAATTTTAAATTCTTCTCCCACCATAGAGTTTTACATTAGGGAGAATATTTAGTTTTAAGTATGGGGTAAGAGTCTATTTCCATCATAAAAAATATTTCATTAAGAACATATAAAAAATAGATTAAATTTTTACAAAATTTACTATCTTCAAGATTAAGTTTTAATTTTTAGTTGTTTTTAATATTTCATGAATTCTAAGACTATTTTACTTCTTTGTATGATTCATCATTTTTATTCTACCATGCATTCCGTGTTACAACATCATTTATATTTATCGTATTTAAAAAATTGGTTTTGATTAAAAAATTTAAGCTATATTTATATTCATAATTTATCTCAAACTTTTTAATGGGATTTATGCTTACAATATTTTCATTTTAAATGGTTTATGAAATGAAATCATAATCCTTTTGAACATTTTATTTTTATTTGAAAACTATTTGCTGAGTTAATTATGCTCTGCAGTTAATTATTAAATATCCACATCCAATTATCTAAGTATAATTATGTTTATCTTCTAATTATATGAGTTTGTTCACCTTGAAGAAAAAGAGGTGTTTGTAAGAAAATTTAAATTTAAATTGAATTTTGATTAAATATTTTCAAAATTTTCTAGATAAATGTATTTTTTAAACCTAGAAACCAACTTTTGGATTTTTTTTTTGATAATGGGAATCATTACATAGGGGAAAAACTTTTATAAACCACTTTTTAGTTGGAATAAAGAATATTTCATTTTTAACATGAATTAAATTCCACTAAATTTTATTAATTTATTGTTTGAGGAAAACTAATGAGTTAAGTTTGGGTGAATTTTATGTGCCTTAATTTGGATACTTATTTGAAACATTATTTTCATGAAAATCTCAATGTTTTGATGATAAAATATACTTAAATTCATAATATTTTTAAGATTGATCTTTTTCAATGAAAATAGTAATTCTTTCAACATATTAATGAAAATAATTATTTTTGGTGTTTAATATATTAATTGATCATTGCATTTATTTAAGTATATTTTAAGATCAAACATTTTTCATGATTTTAACATGACATTTATTTTTTTTATAATTTTTAAGTTGTTTCTTAAAATATTTTTTGGACTTAATTCTTTCATTGTTACGTGTGTATATTTTTAATAGAGTTTTTATAAGACATTTTCATTGTAAATATAGAATTTCACTATTTTATTATATTTTGAATCTTTATTTCACAACTTTAATTGATAAACTTCACAAATCCTTCTATCTTTTCCATTGGTTATCCAAAGTAAGCGTCATCTATGTGAGGGACTAGTGTGTATAAACATCAGGAGCTCCAATATAAGTATTATGTAACCCCCATAAACATAACTTTCTTAATCATCAACTAAACTATGGGATTTCTATATAAGCATCATCCTTTCTCCATATGAATCATGAAATCATTGTAAGCATCATATAAAATATAGAAACATCATTTCCATACATAGAGAGATTCTAAGCTTGGACACCAAATGGATTAGAAATTCACATCAACCCTCGATTCCTATTTAAAAATAAAATCAAAAGAGAGACACAGAGATTTTAAAAAAGGATAATTTCATGAATTTATTAAATATTTTCAAGGAAGATTAAATAAATAATCAATAACCCATGTGGGGATGTTAAAATTTAGAGAAAAATTTAGTTTCTTTCAAATGAGGAGGAAAATCAATAGTGTATGACTCCATGTGAAGACTTGTGATTTGAATTGAGATACTAATTGTGAGTGGTGGTGATAGAATTTTGTATTCGAATTAATTCAAAAGGGATAGAACTATTTCATCCATGGGTATTAAAGAATTAATTGATCAAGATGGGCGCAACATTAACAAAAAAGGATATCAAGGTAGTTGAGAGGATATAGATTTAAGGGTGGAGTTGAAACAATAGTGAAGAATCCTATTTCCCTTCTCCTTATATCTGCTTCATGAGATGAATTCTTTGTATCTATATAAATAAAACCTGATTATTGGATAAATTATTAATGGTAAATAATATTAAATCATAGTTCATCTTTTTCACTTTTTTGTTTAACATTATTTTTCAGGGTTGTTCTTTGTAACAACCCCAAATTTTGTTCTGTTATGAAAAATAATAATTTAAAATTAAGTGTTTTAATTAATAATAATAACACTTATAAATAATTATTTATTCTTAATTAATGTTATAAAACCAAATACTATTTTTTAGTATTATTGTTTATAAAATAATATTTTAATATGAATATATATAATTATTTTATTACAAAATTCCTTTTTATAAAAATATTACTTAATTAAATATTTTAAATGAATATGAACAATATATATTGGCCATTGTAATTATAAATACTAAATCATGCTATGAATATATTCACTATTAATAGTACACCCAAAGGAATTATAAATAAATTCAATATAGAATGCATGAAACATTGAGCCCCTGAAAAAAACAATTGTTATAAACTATCCAATAAACATAATTTTTCTACTTCTATGATTTGAATTTCAAAAAACAGGCATACATGATTTCTTTAAGGATGATATTTGGTGTCTGATAGAATCAACTTATTTTTGGTGAATAGTAACCTACCCTTATGAATAATAATGTTACCCTTATGAATAGTAATATAACCTTATGAATAGTAATATGACCCTTATGAATAGTAACCACACCCATGTAAGTATAAATAAAATTTAGGCACCTTATAAATGAAAGTGAATATTTTTAAAATTAATAATTAAGTGTTGGTATTTTCGAGATCAATGAATATCTAATTACAATATTATAAATAATAAAATGATTTAAAAGAGAATTAATTTCCATAAAATGTATTCATAAATTAATATTTTCTTTCCCTATGATTTTAGGATAATTTAATGAGACTTTAATTATTTTTTCAAAGTGTTATAAAATCAGTTATAATTTTAAAATTTGTATTTTTCGATTAAATAATGATTTTAATCTTAAATTTCTCTTATTTAGAAAACTATTTTCATAAAATGGAGTTCATTTTTTGATTTTACATGTTGAAAAATGGTTATGGTGAACTTTTGATATTTTTTTTTCAGATACTTGAATTTTTAGTGAATAGTAAAATATAATAATTTACAAAAACTGCTAAATACATGATTTATTGAGTCATGGATGATGTTCTGCTAAGGTAAGGACACTTGGTTCGAACTCATATGCATTTATTACTATTTTTGGTTACAACAATCAATACTATTCCTTGTTTGAGGAAAAATAATAATCGAATGATTACAATAATACAAAAACCCTCCTCTCCTCCACTATATAAACCACCCTCACCCCCTCTTCCTCTCACACCACTCAAGCTCTGATATTTTCCTAAATTCTTCCAAATACACTTTCCAAGACCCCCACATCCAAGATCTACTGGTCTCACCAAAATACCAAAAAAAGCCTTAAAGATATTCTCAAGGAGGAGTACTCAAGAGGTAAACCTCTCTTCCTTTTCCTTTCAACTTCTTTTACAAGTTCCATTCTTTTGTTTCTCTCTCTCCTCCCCTCCCCTCATACAAATGTTATGATAATTACAGTACCATACATGCACTAGAATTTTATTATGTTAATGAAATATTTCATCACCATCTCTCTTTCCCCTACTATTATGCTAAAAAAAATACCATACGAGATGTGTTAATTTATCACAATAAAGGACAAAAAGTTTTCAATTTATATTACTGTATTCAATTATGGTCATGAAACCATTTTTATTTTTGAACCAGATCATAATATATGTAATATATCAGAATTTTTTTTCAATATTTTTTTTTATACATGGTATTTAATTATAAAACAAAATGAGTACGTGGTGATCGAAAATCCATCAAAATAATCCAAGCATTTATCATTAGAATTTTCTATAATGTTTCATCATATCACAAAATAACCAAAGGATTTATACTAAACTTTAACCTTATGGTTGACCATAAATAACCCATAAATTCAGTTATGGATTTAAATTTCTATTTTACATGAACTTCCACACTCTTATATAAGAAAAATGATCATGAAAACTAAGAAAATGTGCACTCCTAAATGACGAAATTGAATATATTAACCCATATAAAAGAACATAAATGAACTTAATGAAGATATAATAAATAAATTACATGTATACAAGGTTTCTTAATTTGTAATTAATTAATGTAATTTGATTATTTAGGACATTAAGATCAAGTACAGAATACATCCAGGTTTAAGGTATGGGGTTTCTCATATCACTTTTATTTCTATAAGATTTCTATAATTTCACCATTATCTCTTGTGAATGGTGTATGTATACTACCAATTGTTGTGTCATATCATAAATACCTTTACTTTTATGGTATTAAATGCATCATTTTATGGTTGTTATTTTGGGTCATATGATTTGATTTGTTACAAAGTGGTAAGAGTTTTCTACCAAAACCTCCATTTTCATTTGGGTCAGTTTTATTCTCTAGTTATATCAATTAAATTCTAATTTATTAATATTTAATCCTTATAAATTATGTGTTAATTTTCTATATATTTTTATCAATAATATTCCTTTTTTATTTTATGGGGATTTATAGGTTTCAAAAGGATCATTCAAAAATTCTTCCCGATAAACAACCCCGTTTCAAGGGAACTTCTCGAATTCTTACCCATTTTTAAGTGCACTATGTAATATATTTTAATAAATTTTTTTAAAATCAAAAATTTTATCAGGAAAAAATATCTCGGTTAATTTTTGGTTTTATGAAATAAAACATACATTTCTACTTTAAAATCTCTTTAATATTTTCCTAAAACTTCACTAAAATATTTTATTTCTAAATTTTCTTTAAAAAATATTTTTATATAATTTTACTTCATTGAGACAACATTTATGCCTCAAATATAATTTCAATGTTCTTACCTCTTCTTCTCTGGGATATACATGTTTAAAAATATGATTTTTTGACAAATATGAATTATTTTCCAAAATAAATCATTTTTCCAAAGTAAAAAATGATTATTTTATCATGTCACTTTAACTTTTATGAGATATACGCCTTGTTCAACACTTAGTAATTTCATGTGGTGTATGTAATACACTTTGGTATTTCATATCAAGACTCTAATTATTCTAATTATATTCTAAGGGATTATTATTTGAATGTTTCAAGGTGGTATGAGACACTTTGGAATGTTTAATGATTATTCCCTCAAGAATTATTCAATGGTCTCATTTAAAATTACCTTCATATATATAAACATACTTTATTGAAATGGTTAGTGTTTATGTTAAATGATTGTGGAATGTTTCTTTAACTGTGGAAATGGTGATGAATTAATATCCTCTACTCAATACAAATATTGAAAAGGAATATTTTTATTGTATTAAATCTTTTTATAAATATTGATTTGGAATGAAAGTGATGGGTGGGGCCTGCTATATTCCATAGATGCATCAACATGTCTCATGCGACAAACTAGTTGGAGACAAACCCTTCAGGTTTGTTTCGAAATATCATATGGGTTTCTACCTACAGACTTAAATCGTCTTGATGGTATCACAGTTCATGTTCTAGATACTTGATGTAGAAATAATCAGCAGTCTATTTATTCATTATTTATTTATTACTATCCATGAGGTTTTCACTATGAAAAAAATCTATGGATGCACTTTCATTCTTAGTTTATTGATGGTGTGTGTTTTTAAATTATTCACCATTCCATAATGATTATGTCTAATTGATTATGATTCAATTATTATTGTTTTATGATTACACTATACACAACCCTTACTGAGAATTTGAGTTCACTCCTTTTATTTGTTTTCCTTCCCCAGGTCATGAAGAAGAGATCACTTTTTGTGTTTTCAAGGATGTAGTTTGTTAGCTTTTGTTATGTGTTATATGTCGTTTTCTTCTTCCAATGTAAAATGGGGTCCATGTATGCATCCATTTTCTTCAAGACTACAAAAATGATCGGTCCTTTGGGATTTTATTCCTTTTAATCATGAAAATGTAACAATGTAATGCATTAGATTTGGGCTTCTAGGGTCAGGGTGTTATAGTTGGTATCAAAGGAACGTTTGTAGAAACCTTAGGAGATGGATTTTGCAAACATAGCTTAGGGAATATAAACCTGAGATAATATTTTAGGGTAAGTATAAAATAATATCTCATAATTTTGGTAAGGTAGAGATTATATGGGTATTCCTAGAAATACATCTCTATTTGGATACTACAAGTGGACATGGTTCTATCATAGATGTACCTAGGAGTAACAAATCTGACAAGGTGTTCTGAGCTTGACTAAGGGTAACTTGGTACCCAACAACAATACTTACTATTCAACTGGATTGACACTCCCATGGGATATTCTTAGGATAATTCACATTTTTCTTTAACATTATGAAGGATTTATGCTTCCAAAGTTACCAAAGTATATGGTTCTAGGATTT
Source organism: Viscum album (assembly GCA_963277665.1). Lineage (NCBI taxonomy): Eukaryota > Viridiplantae > Streptophyta > Magnoliopsida > Santalales > Viscaceae > Viscum > Viscum album. Next base: position 598,326,359 of record OY728155.1, on the reverse strand, counting down.
ATGATGCATGTTATACCCTATTTAGAGTTATAGAAAGTTCATAATATTATGAGCTAATATAGTATATGACATTGTTTAGAAATGGATTCTAGAAGAAGTAATGAGAAATCCACTAATGCATGTGATGAAAAGAGTAATAAGGATCATATCTTTCATGGTCTAAAGCCAAAATTCCGAAGGAAAATAGTTTCCAAGGTATCCTCATCATATGAGGAAATAATATCATGTGTTAACAAGATGTGTAAAGAATTATATGGGTCCTTTGGCTTTAATGGGAATCAAGAGAATAAGAGGATGACTAAGTAAAAGATAGATAAAGGTAATAATGTAAACAAGAATATTCCCACATGTGATAACCGTGGAAAGAATCACCCTAGAAAATGCCTGAAAGGTATAGGAGTTTGTTATAAGTGTGGAGAAAAGGATCAATGATCTACTGAATGCAAGTGGAAGAGACAAATCAATTATGTTAAATGCTTCAAATGAAAGGATATGTGACACTATATGAATCAATATCCCAAACACCAAAATAATATACCACAAATGATGTTATTGGATTATGATCAAGTTATGATTATAACACAGATGAATTAGAATGATTAACATGCCTAGTCAAGAATCAATTTATTTTAATGTTTTATAAGTAATGAGATGGTTATAATAATTATGGAATATATAAAAATTGTACTGCAACCCTTTTTCATTAAGGACTTGAGACTATATATTGAATAGTACCAAGAAAAGATATTCAGTAAAAAATTAATTTTTTTGGAAAACACATGATTGAGGGAAATAAAACCCTTAATATATATCTAATGTTAAGAAAATGATGAAGAAATGATTGATTTGGATAAGTATTGACTACCTTGGAACTAATTATTGACTTGTAGATAAGTGGTTTATGCTATCATTGATGGAGTTCTCAACACTTTTGGATTTAAGGAATATATCCAATAACATGTATCTTACTTAAGTAATATAGAATAATTCATGTTTCCAATAAGGTTTTATGGTAATTTTTGTTACTACCATATTTCAAGAGGACACATGATGACGTTATTAACTTGTTTGGAATGCGAAAAATTAGAGCTGCTTCATATTGATTAAAGGCTTATGATAAGTTCATATTGGAAATTTAGTGACATTCTTTCTAAAGTGTTGAATCATTATATTTTGGAATGTTTGAACATTTATGAAAGGTTTAAGTTGATCATTGTATGAGGTTTTAGAGGTTAATGTACTACTTCACCACATGACACAACCTATGCTAAGAGTTAAAGTATATATAGTTCAAGGTGTAATCAAATGATAAGATTGTGTTTATGAAATTGAAACATATATTTATACTCTTATAGAGTGGAGAAATACCTCAACTCAAGGAAAATAGTTTTAAATAAAAATTTGTCCTATTATCATAATATTTTATAGTATCAATGATTTTTTTCATTACAGTAGTTTATAGTTTTGTAGTAATAATCTTTCATCAAAACATGTTCTCTATCAGTTTCCATCATAACTTTATAGTTTTATTTTTCTTCAATGTCTATATTTTTTACTTTGAACTAATTTCACCCCATTCAAAAGAATAATTTATGTGGTGACCACCTCATTTCTATTAACCTATTTTAAGAAGATATTTTATTAACACTATTTCTGATGTGGGTTTCCCACTAGGTAATTTTCAAGTATCAACCTTTAACTTTCGAAGTGCAATTGCGAGGATGCAATTTTGTTGAGGGGGGAAAATGTAATACCCCAATATTTTGTTCTGTTATGATAAATAATAATTTAAAATTAAGTGTTTTAATTAATAATAATAACACTTATAAATAATTATTTATTCTTAATTAATGTTATGAAAATAAATACTATTTTGTTGTATTATTTTTTGTAATATAATATTTTAATATGAATATATATAATTATTTTATTAAAAAAATTATTTTTTATAAAAATATTACTTAATTAAAAATTTTAAATGAATAAGAATGATATACATTGGCAATTATAATTATAAATACTAAATAATGCAATGAATATATTCACTATTAGTAGGAAACCCTAAGGATTTATAAATAAATTTAATATCGAATGCATGAAACATTGAGCCCCTATGAAACAATTTTTTTTTATAACTTAGCCTATAAAAATAATTTTGCTACTTCTGTTATTTTAATTTTGAAAAATGGATATACACGGTTTTGTTCATGATGATATTTTGAGTCTGATAGAATCAACTTAATTTTTATTGAATAGTAACTTAACTTTATGAATAGTAATGTTACCCTTATGAATAGTAATATAACCCTTATTAATAATAACCACACCCATGTAAGTGAAAATAAAATTTAGGCACCTTATAAATGAAAGTGAATATTTTAAAATTTAATAAATAAGTTTTGGTATTTTTGAGAGTAATGAATATTTAATTACAATATTATAATTAATAAAATTATTTAAAGGATAATTAATTTTCATAAAATGTATTCATAAAATAATATTTTATTTCCCTATGATTTTAGGATAATTTGATGAGGCATTAGTGAATTTTTCAAAGTGTCATAAAATCGGTTACAATTTTAAATTTTGTATTTTTCAATTGAATGATTATTTAAATATTAAATTTCTCATATTTTAAAAAATATTTTCATAAAATGGAGTTCATTTTTGGATTATACACACCAAAAAATGTTTAGGGTGAACTTTTGATATTTTTCTAAGATACTTTAATTTTTAGTGAATAGTAAAATACAATAATTTACAATAAATGTTAAATACATGATTCATTGAGTCATGGATGATTTCCTACTAAGTTAAGAAAAATTATTTCGAAATCACATTCATTTATTACTATTTTTGGTCATAATAATCAATACTATTCCTTGTATTGTGAAAAATAAAAACTAATGATTAAAATAATGCAAAAACCCTCCTCTTCTACACTATATAAACCACCTCTCACCCCATATTCATCTCAAACCACTCAAGATTTTATCCTTGCCTATGTTATACCAAATAAACTTACTAAGATCTAACCAGACATCCAAGACATGATGGTCTCACTGAAAGTCCAAAAAACAAAGGCTTTAATGAGATTCTGAAGGAGGAGTACTCAAGAGGTAAACCACTCTTCCATTTCCTTTAAATTTCTTTTAAAAGTTACATTATTTTGTTTCTATATATCCTTATATAACCTCATAAAAATTATATGATAATTATAATACCTTACATGTACTATAATTTTATTATGCTAATGGAATATTTAATCATCATATATTTTCCCCCTCCTCTTATGCTAAAAGGAAAACACCATCTGAGATGTGTTAATTTATCACATTCAAGGATGACGAGTTTTCAATTTCTATCACCATCATCAGTTCTAGTCATGAAACCATTTTTATGTTTGAAACAGATGAACATATATGTAATATATCATATTTAATGTTCTAGAGTCATTTTTTATACATGATATTTAATTATAAAACAAAATGAGTTTGTGGTGATCGAAAATCCATCAAAATAGTCCAAGAGTTTATAATTCGAATTTTGTATAATGTTTCATCCTCTACCAAAATAACCAAAGAATTTATATGATCATTTGAAATTATATTTGAAAATTAATAACTCATAACTTCAATTCTGTATTTCAATTTCCATTTTACATGAAATTCCATACTCTTATACAAGCAAAAGGATCATGAAAACTAAGAAAACATGAACTCCCAAATGATGGAATTGAATCTCTTAACCAATATTAAAGGTCATAAATGATCTTAATGAAGATATACTAAATGAATTACATGTAGATAAGGTTTTTTAATTATTAATTTATTAATCTAATTTTATTATTAAAGACATTAGGATCAAGTACAGAATACATTCGGGCTTAAGGTAAGGGGTTTCTCATCTCACTTTTATTTCTGTAAGATTTCCATTATTTCACCACTATCTCTTGTGTATGGAGTATGTATACTTCCAATTTTTGTTTCATATCATGAATCTATTTATTTTTTTGGTATTAAATGTATCATTTGATGGTTATTATTTTGGGTCATATGATTTTATTGGTTATAAAGCAGTAAGGGTTTTCTACCCGAACCTCCAGTTTTATTCGGGTCACTTTCTCTACTTATCTTAATTAAATTATTATTTATTCTAATGCAATCCTCATAAATTATGCGTGAATGTTCTATATATGTGTATCAATCAGATTCAATCTTTATTTTATGGTAATTTATATGTTTTAAAAGGAAAATTCAATAATTCTTCCTGATAAACAACCCCATTTCATAGGAACTTCTCAAATTCTTACCATTTTCAAGTGCACTATATAATCTATTTTAAATCAGTATTTTTTTATATCACAATTTTATCATGAAAAAATATCTTGGAGTGGAGTCAATAAGGTTTCCTTATGAATTTTCCATTCTTCTATCTTTTAAAAATCCTAAACACTCTATCACAAGGCAAATATATCTCCATAAGTTTTTATCTTAATAAGGAAAATTTTCCTTCCCCAAGGAAATTTATCCTTACCATGTTTTTCACTGTTCATATTTTAGTTTCTCTAAATCTAAATCTCTTTATTCCAAAGTTTTAAATTCAATTTCATATATAAAACCTTAGAATTATATAAATACTTAGATATAGAGTATTCTGTTTTCAGGATTCTAATTTAGAATCTGAATTCTTTGAATTTCAGACACCGAATTCTCTAAAATTCAGACTCTGAATTCTCTGAAATTCAGACTCTGATTTCTCTAAAATTCAGACTCCGAATTCTATGAAATTAAGGTTCCAAATTCCTTAAAATTCAGGTTCCAAATTCTTTAGAATTTAGACTCTGAATTCCTTAGAATTCATACTCCGAATTCCTCAGAATTCAGACTCCTAATTCCTTAGAATTCAAACTCCAAATTCCTCAGAATTCTTACTCCGAATTCTTCAGAATTCAGACTCCAAATTCCTCAGAATCCAAACTCTAAATTCCTAAAAATTCAGACTCTGAAGTCAATAGAATTATGATTTTGAATTCCTTGAAAAACAGAATCTGAATATCCATATAATATAGAATCTGAATGTTCTTAGACTCTGAACTTTATTTTTCTTAGACTTTGGAAAATTAGATTTTGTTAAGAAACAATATGTTTCTTACCCTTTTTTTGTTATAAAACAATTTCATGCATTCTGTTTCTAACTAACCATTGTTTGAGTGACACATGTACAGGTCCTTCTGAAATTCAAGGAAAAATATGACTGTTAGAGGAGGGAGATGACCATTAGAAATGTTCCTATAAATAGGATCTCATTTGAATGAGCTCAGAACTTTGATGACTGTTCTACGACTCTAGAGATTACATGTTGTTGAAGTGATTTATATAGAGAGAGACTCTCATGCTTTGTTCATATTGAACATCTTTTTTATATTGCTTCATGTGACTCCAATTGTTGTTGTGTAAAATTGAGGGATTCTAGGGATAGGAAGATAGAGTTTCTAACTACCTTAAAGTTCAAGGACTTCCTAGATAAGGAATACATATGTGCCCACTAACTTGAAGTTCATGGGATTGAAGGGATAGTAAGACAGACTATGATATTCCTATCGAGGTCTAACCTTGGTGTGGGTAAGACAAAATTTCTTAAAAGTATAAATCAAGGGACCTTTATCCAAGGTTGTTGGATACCCTACCCTTTGGGTTAAAAGATATCTTACTTGTTAATTGTATCATTTCAAGTTTTGTTTCCACTAAATTTTGATTAATAAGGAAAGTATAATATTCTTATAATTTCTTGTACTTGTATACTCTGATTAGTAAGATTCTATACACTTTAAGGTAGAATCTTTGTCCTTGTAAACTTTTCTTAAGTTTCATTTCTGAAACCATATTTTTGAAATATAGCAAGTTTGTAGAACTAAGAGTTTTTATGAATTTACATTGTTTAACATTGTTAAACAATAGGAAGGTTTATACCATTTTTAAAAGTTCTAAAGAATTTTTTTAAAGTATAAAATTCACCCCCTCTTGTATATTGAGCATCTAAATAATTATTTCATTCCTACAATTGGTATCAGAGGAGGTCTCTGAAATACTTTTTTTCATATATAAGTTTTCTTGCTTAAGTTTTATTTGTTCTATATTTTTCTTGATTAGGATATTTTTATAATTGTTTATAAACTTTTATTATTAAAAAGTTTCTGTGGAAATATTTTTCTTTAAGATTTCAGGAATGAATGTTGGTTTACTAGACCACCTATATTTGTTGGGAATGATTATGAATATTGGAGAGATCATATGAAGACTTTTGTCATTAATACTGGAGTGGAAAATTTTGTAATTCTTACTAGAGATTACAAGATTCCTAATAAAGAAGTCAGAACTTTTAATAATCAAGAAAATTCAGAATATCAACTTAACTATTAGGTATGAAATACTTTGTTGTGTTCTATGACCAGGAATATATATAGCTAGATTTCTTCTTGTGAAGTTGAAAATTGTATTTGGAAGAAATTAGAGGTCACTCATTTTGGAACTTCCAAAGTTATCGAAACTAGAAGAGCTATGCTCAGAGCTTAATATCATGGTTTTTTCTTTAATTATGGAGAACTGGTGTGTAAGGTACAATAGATATTTATGACTATTGTTAAAAATTTACAATCTATGGGTGAAAAGGTTTTAGATGATGAGGCACTTGTGGGCAAGATTATTGATATCATTCCTAATGAGTGGGAATCAAAGAGGAAATCTATTGATGAGAATAGGAAAGTCTCATAGATTACTCTTGATGAGCTTTTCAAAACTCTTCTTCAACATGAGACTATAATTAAAAGAGTTGCTGATCTAAATAAAAAGAAGGATGGGAATGGAAGTGTTGATTTTACAACTACTTAAAATCATATGAAAGCCAAGACTCCTGAGAGAGTTACAAGATCTAAATCTAAGAAGGTAACTGTTTTATCTAAATCAAGTGAAAGTGAACATTCTAAGAATGAACTAGATAATCTTGATCAAAGGATGAACAAGATATTTGGGAAGAAAGACTTTCAATATTGATACAAGAAGAAAGAAAGAAAGGATAAGAAAGACTCTGAATTCACTTGCTATAAATGAAAGAGATTAGGGCATATAAGTCCAGATTTTCTTATGATTAAGAGAAAAGATAGAAAGGAAAATAATTTTGAGAGTAATAGAAAGAAATATTACAAGGCTAAATCTAATAATGTTTTGAAATCCAATGACACCTAGAGTGCCAGTGGTGGTGATTCTTCTGAATAATCCTCAGAGTACGAATCTTCTGGTCCGAAGAATCTTGGTTTATTAGCCAAGCTACCTATTGAAAATAATTTTCTAATGGATAAGGTACACAATTCTTAATCTATAACCAATGTATCCTTGAATTAAAATTATAGTGATAGCAAATATTATGAATCCTCATATGAAGAATCTTCTTCTGATGAAGATAATACTTTACCTACTTATGAATAAGTTTCTAGGTTTTCTAAGCTCCTTGAGAATGAAAATTCTAAAGTTAAGAATAATCTTGATAATGAAAATACTAGGATTTCTATTCTTACTAAGGAAATATCATATCCTTCTAAAGATCTTGATAAGAAAACCCTTGATTTAGAAATTATTTCAAAAAATCTTGAGGAAGTTAATTCTGAGAAGGATAAACTTTCTAAGGATCTAGAAATATTAATTTTTAAGAAAAATGTTTTAGAGACTAACTCTAGTGATAAAACTAATGTTTTTGAGGTTAAAAAATTAGTTATTAAGCTAAAGTCAGAAATATTTTCTCTGAGGAAGTGTTTGTCAAACTTTATCTTAGGTAAGGAAAATTTTGATAAGATGTATTCCCAAATTCAACCTCTAAGGAATAATTCTGGATTTGGTTATACTCATTCAAAACCTATTTTTAGTAATAATTATTTTATTCCTCAAAGTCATCTATTTTGAACTAAGTGTCAGTGTGGTGGGAATTGGGAAAAAATTATTCTTAAATAGAACTCATCCTTTAGGTTTTCATAAATATTATTTTTCAAAGAAAATGTGGATTTCTAAAATTTTGCTTTCTAAAGTTTTTGGATCCAAGAAAGTGTGGGTTCCGAAAGTCTAACACTCTTGTTTTCTGGAAAGTAAAGATAGTACCAACAATAATACATGGTACATGGATAGTGGATGTTCCCGACACATGACTGGTAACAAAAACTTCTTTTAAAAAATTATCAAGAAGAAGGGAGTAAAAGTAACTTTTGGAGATAATGCTCATGGAGAAATTTTTGGTATTGGTAACATTGTTCTTCTGGGAAAACTTTGAATTCAAATGTTTTATTTGTCAATGGTCTTAAGCACAACCTTATTAGCATAAGTCAATTATGTGATGAAGGTTACCATGTGAATTTTAGGAATGATAAGTGTTTAGTACACAATTCTAAGGAAGAGTTTATTTTTTCTTCCCATAGGCAAGAGAATGTTTACACACTAAACTTAGAAGAACTTAGGAGCCAAGATCTACCTTGTATTAGTGAAATGGAAGACCATTCGTGGTTATGGAATATAATTTTAGGATATTGTAACCTTAGGAACCCATGAAAACTCTCTAAGAAAAGACTAGTTAAAAATCTACCAGATCATAGATTTGATTCTTCAAAAGATTGCGATCCTTGTCAACATGGAAAGTAATATAAATCATGTTTTAAATCAATCGGTGAAGTCTCAACTACTAATTCATTACAGTTAGTGCATATGAATCTTTTTGGTCCAACACAAATAGGAATAATTAGAGGAAAATATTATGTATTTGTCTTAGTTGATGATTACACTAGATTTACATGGGTCAATTTTACAGCAAAGAAGTCTGAAGCTTTTTCTTATTTCAAAATTTTTTGAGCCCAGGTTAAAAATGAGAAAGATCTTCCATTGATAACTATTAATAGTTATCCTGAAGGAGAATTTCAAAATTCTGATTTTGAAACTTTTTGTAATAGAAATAGAATTACTTATAACTTCTCAACACCGAGAACTCCTCAAAAAAATGGTGTTGTTGAAAGAAGAAATAGAATTTTCAAGAGATAATAAGAACCATGTTGAGTGAATATTCGGTATCCAAACACTTTTGGGCTGAAGCTGTAAGTACTGCTTGTTATACTATAAATCGTGTTTTGATTAGAACTGTTTTTAATAAAACTTTTTTTGAGTTATGGAATGGTAGAAAACCTAGACTTTCCTACTTCAAGGTTTTTTGGTTTCAAGGTATTTATTCTGAATACTAAAGATAATCTACAAAAATTCACACCAAAATCTAATGAAGGAATTTTCTTAGGCTACTCCACAACCTCTAAGGCCTATTTGTTTTTAATAAAAACACTTGTACTGTTGAAGAAATAGTACATGTCAAATTCGATGAAACTAATACTTTTATTTTTAAATAACCTCAAACTATATCTTAGAATGTGTTCTCAAAAACTGATTATCAACCCTTGATAGAAGATCCTTCTGATAATGAAAATGTTCAAGAAAATGTTTCTGAATAATTTACCCCAGAAGACTTCCTACCATACATTGATGAATAGGTTTTACAAAACCCATGTCAGTTGTTTCTGAAGAATCATCCCAGTGATAGTATCATTGGTGATGTAAATCAACCTGTAAGGACTAGAAGTTCATTAAGAAATTAAGTACAACATCTATCTTTCCTTTCCAAATTAGAACAAAAAAGTACTGATGAAGCTTTAGGTGATGGTGATTGGATAAAAGATATGCAAGATGAGCTAAATGAATTCGAAAGGAATAAATTCTGGACCTTGGTTAAAAGACCTAAAGAAACTTCTGTTATTGGAGTAAAATGGGGCTTCAGAAATAAGTGTGGTGAAAAGGGAATCATAGTAAGAAATAAATCTAAATTGGTTGCTAAAGGCTATAATCAACAATAAGGAATAAATATGAAGAAACCTATGCTCCAGTAGCCAGACTTGAATCTATTCCTATTCTACTTTCCTTTGCTGCATTATTTAATTTCAAACTTTTTCAAATGGATGTTAAATGTTCTTTCCTTAATGGTTATGTTCAAGAGGAAGTTTTTTTTAACAACCTCCTAGTTTTAAAGATACAAAACATCCTGAACATGTTTTTAAACTTACCAAAGCTTTATATGGACTTAAACAAGCCCCAAGAGCCTGGTATGATAGACTTATAAGATTTTTTCTTCAAAACAATTATGTTAAGAGAAATGTTGATCCAACCCTTTTTATAAATAAAGATAAGAAAAATGTTTTGATTGTTCAAATTTATGTTGATAACATTATATTTGGTTCAACTCAGTAATCTTTAACTGATTCCTTTATGAATCTAATGAAGTATGAGTTTGAAATGAGTATTATGGGTGAGTTAAAATTTTTCCTTGGTTTTGAAATTTTTCAAAAAACAGAAGGAATCTATATACCCAAACATAAGTATATCAAATATCTTCTTAAAAGGTATGGATATGACAACACTAAGAGTATAAGTACTCCCATTGGTACCTCAAATTTACTTGATCTTGATGAAGCTGGGAAACCAGTAGATCAAACATCTTTTAGAGGTATGATAGGAAAACTACTTTACTTGATAGCTAGTCATCTACACTTAATGTTTTTGGTATTATTATGTGCAAGATATCAATACAATCCTAAGTAATCTCATTTAAAGTAAGTGAAAAGGATTTTTCGCTACTTAAAGGGAACCATAGATCTAGGACTCTTTTTATAATTCTGGAAATGATTTTGTTTTAATTTTTTTTGGATTCTGACTTTGGTATATGTAAAATGGATAGAAAAAGTAAATCTAAAACTTGGCATTTCTTAGTAGATTCATTAGTTTTTTGGTCTTGAAAAAATCAACACTTAATAGCACTTTCCACTGTTGAATATGAATATGCAGCAGCTGGAAGTTGTTGTGCTCAAGTGTTGTGGATGTAACACAAACTCACAAACTATAGTATGAGTTTTACCAAAACACAAATATTGTGTGATAATACTTGTGCCATTTCCTTAAGTAAAAACCCTACACATCACTCTCGTGCAAAACACATAGATATTAGGCATCAATTTGTTAGGGATCACACACAAAAAGGAGATATCATACTTCAATTTATCGGAACGCAAGATCAACTTGCTGATATTTTCACAAAATCTTTACCATATGATATATTTGAATACAATAAAAATAAGTTAGGAATGATAACTGTAAGGTAATATTTTATATTAACTTCTTTTTGAAACCCATCTCATTACAGTAAGAAACTTGTTTTCATAGGGGGAGTATATCTGCTTGTTAGTTAGAATGAAAATTTTTCATAATGAAAATTTTTCATAATGAAATTTTTTCATAATGGAAGTTTTACATAATGAAATTATTTCATTACAGAAATATTTTTTAGTTGTAAATTTTTTTAGTTTAAAATTTTCATAGTCTAAAATTTTTCATAGTCAAAATTTTTCGTAGTTAAAATTTTCATTGTCAAAAATTTTTGTAGTTAAAATTTTTCGTAGTCAAAATTTTTGTTTAAAATTTTTGTATCTAAATATTCTTCATACAGAATTTTCCTCATTACAAATAATTTCCTGAAGCGATCCGAAAGGTATGATTTATTTCCCTATGTTCTCATAATAAACCTTTTTACTTGTTGGTATTTTATTCTATTTTAAGAAAAAAAATTCGTATTCATTTTAATTTTTCTTAAATCCAATTGTTTTTTTTCTAAAAACCTAAAAAGATCAGATTGGACCAAATTTCCTTCTATGACTGTCGTTTCAACCGTCAGATCTGACCAGAAAGTGTTCAACCGTTGGATCAATTTGGGAAGATGAACTGTCGTCTCAACGCCTATATAAAGGACCCCATATATCTTATCCCACATCGAACTCCAAGATTTTGCATTCTAATGCTCTGCCCTTCATACTTAAGGTCGTTCTGGATATTCAAGGTTTCCTTAGTTCTGAATGTCTGTTGAAGCTTCGTCTCAGAAAGAAATGTTGTCTGTAAAGGAAATATTTGAATGAAATATTTATAGAGAAAGTTTGGTTCATTCGAATTTCTTCTCTAAGTATGATTCCATTATCTCTAAGAATATCATGCTAAATGGATGTGAGAGTGTTTGAATATCGATACTGAAAGCATAGGATTCAATGTATCCAGATTTTTTGGTTCAATTCTATGAGACAGTAAGTTTTTTCAATGAAGGGGGAAGAGATAAATTTTCTTTCAAGAGTTACGGGAAGACACATTCTCTTTCTTATAGCAAGGTAGCCAGTATGATTGGTATTCTTTATGAAGGGGAAGATGAGTTATGTAATCACAAATTACCCGATGTATAAAGTTTCTTTGATAAGGAAAAAGCCCTATCTTATCTTGGTATTTCAGAGGCAAAGACTCCAAAGATAGTACATCTACCTACAAACCATTGAATTCTTGAATTGTGGGTTCAAGGGTTTGTCATACTGAGAAAATGAGATAAGGACACTCTAAATAAGGGTGATATGTATATATTATATTTCTTGGTGAACCTCATAAATGTTAACCTGGTCAAGTATATCTCCGTTATGATTGAAAATATCATGAATGGGAATTTTAAGTCTCAGATTATAATGTATCAAACCATTCTTTCAATGATCATTGTTCTTTGTCTTCAGTCTTTCAAGATTCATTGCAGTTCAAAGCTGAGAAATTATAAGGTGATGCTTTTGAGTGACGAAACTTTAAGGAGGATGTATATTGACTTTAATAGTAAATCCAGATAATTTCATGACTTCTCGAAAGAAATAAGTGAAAGATATGAATGGGAAATTAAATTCAATTGCTCATAGTTGGAAGAGGGAAAGGGATCTCAGAATTGAGATTGAAGAGAAGATTTCTTAGCAAGAAAAAGTTCTCAAGGCCCAGGCAGAATCTCTTATGGCTTAGGAAGAGAAAATTAAAGCTTTAGAGAAGAAAATAGAAGATCATGATCAGTTTCTCATGCGTGAAAAAGAGGATCAAAAGGAGTTCAAGAAGTTAAAAACCATTGTGAAGAAGCTGATGCCGAAGGAGAAGGAAGGATAATATTTTCCAAATCTGATCTTTTGTTGTATTTTCTTATTGTACAAATTCTTTTAATCCTAACGAAATTATTTATTCACTTCATATTTTTGGTTGTCTAGAAATAATATTTTAGGTACCATATTTTATTTTCCATTCCATTTATTCCCTTTTGAAAATCACAAAGGGGGAGAAAGGAATGTCAAAAAGAATACTAAGTAAAGAAGAAATTTCCCTAAGTAAGGGGGAGTTCATCCAAGGGGGAGTTTTCATCCTGAATATTCTCGTATGCAAGAAAATGTAAAATCTATTTCAGGAAATCAAGAATACAATCCTTAGGGATTTCCAAAGCCTAAGGGGGAGTTATTCGTATTCACTATGATCCATAAGTAAAGGGAGAAATTTTTTTTTGTAATATCATAGAAATTTCAATGTTCTTATATTCTTTTTAGTTAGGATGTTTGTACTTTCCAAAAAGGGGGAGATTTTTGAGTCAATAAGGTTTCCTTATGAATTTTCCATTTCTCTATGTTTTGAGAATCACAAACACTCTATCACAAGGAAAATATCTCTCCATAAGTTTTTATCTTAATAAGGAAAATTTTCCTTCCCCAAGGAAATTTATCCTTACCATGTTTTTCATTGTTCATATTTTTGTTTCTCTAAATCTAACTCTTTTTATTCATAATTTTTAAATTTAGTTTCATATCTAAAACCTTGGAATTATATAAATACTTAGATATAGAGTATTTGGTTTTCAGGATCCGAATTTAGACTCTGAATTCTCTGAATTTCAGACTCCGAATTCTCTGAAATTCAAACTCTGAATTCTCTGAAATTCAGACTATGATTTCTCTAATATTCAGACTCCAAATTCTCTGAAATTCAGGTTCCAAATTCCTTATAATTTAGTTTCCTAATTCCTTAGAATTCAGACTCCTAATTCTTTAGAATTCAGACTCTGAATTCCTCATAATTTGGACTTTGAATTCCTCAGAATTTAGACTCTAAATTCCTCAGAATTCAGACTCTAAATTCCTCATAATTCAGAATCCGAATTCCTCATAATTCAGAATCCGAATTCCTCATAATTCATACTTCAAATTCCTCAGAATTCAGACTATGAATTTCTCAGAATTCAGACTCTGAATTCTTCATAATTCTGACTCTGAATTCCTCGGAATTCAGACTCCAAAGTCTACAGAATTCTGATTCTGAATTCCTTGAAAAATATAATCCAAAACTCCATATAATATAGAATCCTAATGTTCTTAGACTCTAAACTTTATCTTCTTTAGACTCTAGAAAATTAGATTTGGTTGAGAAACCATATTTTTCTTACCCTTGTTTTTATTATAAAATGATGTCTTGTATTCAATTTCTAACTAACCATTGTTTGAGTGACACGTGTATGAGTCCCTCTAAAATTGAAGGAACAAATATGACTATTGGAGGAGGGAGACGACCGTTGGAAATGTGCCTATAAATAAGAGCTCATTTGAACGAGCTCAGAACTTTGATGACAGTTCTATGACTCTAGAGATTACATGTTGTTGAAGTGATTTCTAGAGAGAGAGACTCTCATGCTTTGTGCATATAGAACATCTTGTTCAGATTGCTTCATATGACTTCGAATGTTGATGTGTACAATCGAGGAATTTCAGGGATAGGAAGACAGAGGTGCCAACTACCTTAAAGTTCGAGGACTTCCTTGATAAAGAAGACAAAGGTGCTGACTACCTTGAAGTTCTAGGGCTTGCAGGGATAGCAAGAGAGACTCTGATATTCCTATCGAGGGCTTATTCTGGTGTGGGTAAGACATAATTTCTTGAAAGTATAAATCAAGGTTCCTTTATCCAAGGTTTTTGTATACCCTACTCTTTAGGTTAAAAGATTCCTTACTTGTTACTTGTATTGTTTCAAGTTTTTTTCCACTGCATTTTGATTAATAAGGAAAGTATAATATTCTTATACTTTATTTTACTTGTATAATCTGATTAGTAAGATTATGTATGCTTTAAGGTAGAATCTTTGTATTTTTAAACTTTAAGTTTCATTTTTGGAACCATATTTTTGGAATCTTGCAAGTTTTTATAACTAAGAGGTTTTGTGAATTTTCCTTGTTTAACATTGTTAAACAATAGGAAGATTTATACCATACTTAAAAGTTCCAAAGGAATTTTTTAAAGTATACAATTCACCCCCTCTTGTATATTGAGCATCTAAATCATTATTTTGATCCTACACTTCATTAATTTCTGGTTTTATGAAATAGAACATTCATTTATGCTTTAAAATATCTTTAATATTTTCCTAAAACCTCACTAAATTGTTTTATTTCTATAATTTCTTTCAAAACTCTTTTTATATGATTTCACTTCGGTGGGAAAACATTTATGCCTAAAATATTATTTAAATGTTCTTCCTTCTTATTTTATAGGATATACATTTTTAAAAATATTATTTCATTACAAATATAAATGATTTTCCAAAAGAACTCTTCTTTCCAAAGTAAAAAGGATTTTTTTCTCATCTCACTTTTACTTTTATGAGATATATGCTTTGTTCACAACTTAGTCCTTGCATGTGGTGTATGTATGACACTTTTTTATTTCATACCAATAGTATATTTATTCTAATTATATTATAAGGGATTATTATTTGAATGTTTCAAGGTGGTATGTGACACTTTGGAATGTTTAAGGATTATTTCCTCAAGAATTTTTCAATGGTCTCATTTAAAAGAATCTTCATCTATGTCAACATAATTTATTGAACTTTTTAATACATTGAAGTTTATCTCTTATAATATCATATAAAATATGTTATTCAAAGGTTTATGATTCATTTGATTGCGTATGTGATATCTTGATACCATTCACCATATTAATCTGAATGGTTAGTGTTTATGTTTAATGACTGGGGAATGTTGCTTTAACTATGGAAATATTAAGGAATATGTATCCTATAATCAATACAGATATTAAAAATACATATTTTTATTATATTAAATCTTTTTATAAAGAATTATTTGGACTGGAAGTGATGGGTGGAGCCCGCTATAGCCCCTCTATGTATCGATAGGTCTCATGAGACAAACTAGTTGGCAGAAAACCCTTAGAGTTTGTTTCCAAAAATCAAATGGGTTTTAACCCATAGACTTAAATCATCATTATGATATAATGGTTCATGTGTTATATACATTAATTCCAAATAATAAGCATTATATTTATTCATTATTCAATTATTACTATCCATGAGGTTTTTACTATGACAAAATCTATTGGTGTTGTTTCATTCTTAGTTTATTAATGGTGTGTGTTTTTCAATTATTAACCATGCCATAATGAATATGTTTAATTGATTATGATTCAATTATTAATGTTTAATGATTCCACTATATGTAACCCTTAATGATAATTTGAGCTCACCCATTTTATTTGTTTTACTTCCAAAGGTTATGAAGAAGAGATCACTTTTGAGTTTTCAAGGATGAAGTTTATAAGATTTTGTTATGTTTTATATGTTGTTTTCTTCTTCCAATGTAAAATTGGGTCTATGTATATATCCAATTTCATCAAGACTACTAAACCAATTGTTCCTTTGGGATGTGATTCTTTATAATCATGCCAATGTAACAAAGTAATTCACCAGCTCTGGGCTTTTGGGGTCGGGGTGTTACATTATTTTTCAAGATCAAATGAGAATTTGATCTTGAAAGAATTGACTTTAAGTTCTCTAGATTTTTGAATTTAATGGTTGATATAATAAAATACCATGTGGATTACTGATGATTATGGTTAAATTTTTTGTTATTATATAATAAGGAGTTAAAATTAAATGTATGATGAATTCCTCTATGATTAATGATTAATCATGGAAAGAGAAAAATAGAAAGAGTTTGAGAAATATTCTAGAAGTCATAGTGATAATTCTTGAAGAATTGTAATGGACTCATTGGTATTCATTTGGTAAGACAATTCTCTATGATTAGTGATGATTCCTGTATAATTGTTATGGATTAATATAATTGAATTGGATGTCTTTCTTAGATAATTCTCCATGTAAATTTGACAATTATTAGACTGATCTTAAGTTCAAACACATGTGCCAATTAAACTAAGATATTTCACATTATTTACATCATTTGAAGAAGATATTTTAATGATGAATATCAATCATCACTTGTTTGAATAAATAAATAATTGGATATGGTTCATATTTTGATGATTGATCATACTTGAATGACTAATTTGAGAATTTAACAAAGGAATCCATGAAATATGAACATCATTTCATGAGGAATTTTTAGTTGATAAAGACAATGCAATAGTTGATAAAGACCTTGAAAATGACTATTTTCATGAAGTGAAGAAGTGGAATCAATGATTGGAAGAATTCCCTAAAATGTATTTAATTTCATGAGGGAAATTATGAAGGAAATGAAATATATATATATATATATATATATTTATTGATGAAGATATGGGTTGGAATTTGACAGTATTTGATTAAAAATTTATATTCTTCATTTAAAATATATGGTGTGGGACTTTATAAAAAATATAGAAAATTGGTAAACCAACAGGGGGAATCAGGTGAAACCACTACTGAGGTGGGAACCTGAGTCAGCCCCAGTCATCAACAATAGTGGCAAAGATGTGAGAGCATAGTTCACACACCGAGGATTGAATGGTTTGGGAAGGACTACAGGTGGGTCAAAGCCCTTGTTTTTGAATAGTGGAGTGTGGGTGATGATCTCTTATAACTAGCTCAATCGAGTAGTAGCACACTTTGGATAATAAACTGCATAAAATATATATGGTATATTGGACATGGGATGGAAAATAGATGGTACTGTTCCCCCATCACTTAAGTTACACATATAACCGTGACTATCAAATTCGAGCAATCGGGACCGTCTAATATCCCAAATCTATCATATTTTAAATAAACCACACATATTTTAAATATCATCATAATATTATAACTTAATTTCACCTTTTAATATCCTAACATTCACTAGTTTGATATTGATCTTGAGACATCTGGCCATCTCCAGTGATCATGTCATTTGAATGTGGCATGCTCGAACTGAATTAAAGCCATGCATGAAATATTCATCTTTAATGCATGAGAATAAATCAAATAAAATATTATCCAACTAAAAACATAGTTATAGGAGTAAATTCAATTATCTTATCAACATTGACATAGTAAAAGCCTCAAATAATAGATTCACGTGATCCTCATCGCATTCATGAGAGTAAATCATCGTAAGGAATAATGAAAAGGCGCCATGATTTTTAGTGCACACTTGAATAAACCCAAATGACTCAGGTGGGATGAGATATGCCTCAATATGGAATATTTTATGGGATCTAAACAAATCTTAAAATGTGGGGTTTAGGCAGTGTGAGGAACAGTGATTCTCTCCTCTAAATGGAGGTGAACCCAAGCCCAAGAGGTTTCCACCAATCAAGAGATATTTAATTTTTCTCAAAATAAAAGCACCACATAACTTGTTTCATGAAATATTAGTTACCACGAACCTCCCTGGTTGCATGAATAATAAATTTTCACATCCTACAAGAAGGAAATTTTTAGACATGTGACTGGTTTTAAAACACCCTTATTTTTCTTCACGAATAACTAGTCAATGAAGTACCTTGGGTTAGCGTGATATGCATTGTGTCCCTGGATTGTGCAATGAATATAGAGAACCCACAAGACAGTGTACACTCACACTGTATCTTGAAAAAAGGGGTCTCACCCACTTGTATTTTTTCAATGATCTCATTTTATAAACTTATTTAATGATACAATGTGTTTGAGGAAGCAATTTCATAGAGGTGTTTTTCAAGTGGATAGAGTGTGAATATTCTAGTGCACACAAAGAGAATTGTATGTGTGTAGTGCACATGAAAGACATACATGCATTGAATAAAAACTAAAGAACATAGGTGGTATATGTGGAAAGTGTGTGAATGAATGAATCTTGAGAAGGAGGAACAAGAATAGTTCACACCCATTTAGTTTTGTGCAAAAGGAAGTGGATAATGTAGCATAATTACATGCATGAATATGATTATGAAAGGCATGAAAATGTGAAGAACTATTTTAGAACCCAAGATACACAGACATTTGTACTTGTAAGCTTAAAGGATTGATATTGAGATACCTAAAACATAAATTAATTGCACATAAAAACATAATATAAATGAATGTTTTAATGTTCCAGATGTCATGAAACACATGAATGAAGTGGAATCCATTTAAAGGTTTAAAAATATTTTTCTTTCATATTGAGGCTGGTAACTTCATTATAGAAGGAGTATCTACTTGATAATTTGATAAATTAAGGAAGAATTCAACTTATGGTGTGTTGATAAATTTATCAGTTGTTTATTCTGAGAAGGTAGTGAGTTAAAGTGGAAGTTGAATATTCCTCTTATTAAAGAGTATAAGGCCAAAGTGAAAAAAATATTTTTGATTTAGTGGTAGTATAGGTACTTTAGTTGAAGAAAAAGATTATTCAATTGATGCAAATCCATCCAGTGCAGTATAGAAGATCTTGTTTAGAGTGTTTAATTGAATATATATGAAGAAATGGTGGTGCCAGTATAAAAAAATCCATTGAATACTAGTTGTATCCATGTAAATAATTCTACTAACTCTGAAAGATTGTTTATTTACTATATAAAAATCATACTCCACTTCGAGGAATTTTTAATTAATATAAATATAGAGTGATTATAAAGTCCATGAAACAACCACACGTCAATAAAAACAAGGAGCATGTCTTTGTATCAAACCTTATAAAAATATTTGTTTGATGATTTTTCTTTTATTATAAAAATTTCATTTGTATTTGATTAATGATAAAAAATAGATCTATTCCTCTTAACTAGGGAATAGGTTCAAGAGTAAGAGTGTATGATTGAAAAGAAATTAAATTTGGGAAAAATTTTGGTACAATGATTCACACCCCTCTCAATGTACATTTATGATCCTTTTGGGATCTAAAATTGGTATTAGAGCATATTTCTTCCTCTGATTGGATAATTTTTTTCCTAGTTGTTTTTACAAGGTTTATATAAAGTACATATTTGAAGTTAATTCTGAAGCACCTAAGTTAGAAAATTTATTCTCTACTCTTATTGAATAAAACATAAAGGTATCTTCCAAGAATCTGATAAAAAGAAATATGAGGGAAGCAAATATATTGAGAAAAATATCAAAGAAAGAATAAAATTATCAATTATCTATTTTCAAATCAGTTGAAAATGATTCTTTTGAAGAAATTATTTTAAGATATGGAGATTATGAGGAATTTGAATCTATCAAAATTTTTTATGGATTCTACTATCAATTTGAAAGATATGTAAATAATGTGCCTAAATAATTGATCTCATATATAATTTGTTCATTCATGTATATTTTTTTAAAATGTGAACAACTTTAAGAAGTAATTAATAAACATGAGTATTCACTTGGAAATAAATTCAAAAGGTGTAAGGCTCTCACATACCTTGTTGAAGAAAAATAAAAATATATGACTCTATAATGAAAAGATTTCAATAATTTTTGAAGAATTGAAATGTAATTTTTATAAGATAATCGTGACTAAACATGTTTTAGGGGAAGCAATCCATGCACTTGAAACATTGTTAAATGTTTATATGAATGTTAGAGATGCTTATCTTGAAGAAAAAACTTGTAAAGTAAAATATATGGACAAATTAGTGGAATAAAAGTAAAAGTTTCATGAAGAATATATTCATAATATCCGTGATCTTGAAGAATCACATAAAGTTACAATTAGTATCATGGAATCCCAATTGAGAGTCAAATATTGAAAAATCAAAGACCTTGAAAAATCACTGAATAAAGGCAGAAAATGCATATTGATCAGATTAAAATAATGAAAAGTGAATAGAAAGACATAATGACATCAGTTGAAAATGATAAGTTTTACTTCAACATAAATAATATTTAACTTGATCTTGATTTGAGAAATTTGAAGAAGACACATGCTGGAACTTCCCAAGTTACCGAGAACAAGAACTATGCCACCCAAACATATCAAGAGAGTAAAAACTCAAAAAGGAATACTGATATAAAAACTGTTTATGAGGATCACATCTTTTAAGAGACTCATATCCTTATTAAGAATAATAATAAATCAATTCTTGATCAACCTTTCACAATCTCATGAAAGGAGGTAACTTATAACCCAATTAATTTAGTTTCTACTAATGCATTATCATTTTCTAGTGCAGGTTCAAAGATAAAATCTAGGAAGATGTGCATTGATATAAATGATGATAAAACCACCTAAACACCAATTTTGGATACTATAAAGGTCAAGAAAAATAAATCTAAAAATGATGCTCCAAAGAAGGAAAGTCAAATCTAGAAAACACAATGTACCAAATATAGTCAGACTGATACTATAAGTAAAAGAAGGAGATTCATTGGATACTATTAATGTTGCTGGAAATTTGGGCATCAGGCCATTGATTGTTGGAATAATGTGTTAGTATATGAAGATTATATAAGTCCAACATTCAGCAGGATTAGATGTTAAGAAATGAAGAAACCTTCAAAACTAAAGCGGAATACATAGATTAAGAAGAGCCTATTTATCAAGAATAGATTTGGTTATCTTTAAGATTTATGTGATTATTGAAAAATAACTGGTAATAGTTATGATGAGTGATGGTATATACAAACTAAGCACTATTCACATGTTGATGAGTAGAAAAGACAACAAAAAATAAAGAATACAAAAAATGAAAAGCTTCCTTGTGAATTAGGAAGAAGAACGTAGTTAAGAAAACAATAAATAAAGATACTTCAAATAAAAATGATAATATGGATTATAAGAATTTCAAATAAACTAAGAGAATATGCTTCAACATTGGAATGTGAGGTCATACAATGGACCACTGCAAACAGGACATGGAAATGAATGGAAGAAAGCTGAAATCAAGAAGAGAATTAATCTAGGAGTGAAACAAAGAGATCAGATTGATTTAAAACATTCACAAAGAAGACATTTATAAGTTACCTAAGAAGGAAAACTCAAAAATAATGAATAATAATGGTGGAATCTCTAATGATGAATATGTTAAGAATGAATTCTTAATATTTTTTCTTGAAAAATATCATGCTACTAAAGAAATGAAAAAATATGTGGATGAAGAATTAGCTAAAAGATGAATTCTAATTTCATGATTTTTTTTCAAAAAATGACATATCTAGTGTCTCATAAGTATTGTGTGGAAGGTTAAATCATACTAGAAATAATTCAATAAATTGCATAACTATTATACCTACTCAAAGAGAGATGATAAAGATAGAAAAAACATCAGGGGAATCTATCTCACTACTAAAAGATGTGAAGATAAATAGTCCACATAAGATAAAGGTGAATGGAAATAAAGTGTCCATGATTTCAAATAAATATCAAAATGTAAAATATAAATGATACAAAATCATGAAGAGTTCCAACAAATTTATTGCTATAAGGAAATGATTTATTGGGTTGATAAGAAATTTTCATCCTTGTCTCGCTTATTAAGAAGATCATAAGTATTCCATCTTATTCTATTATTCTTATGTAGTATTTGTTTTTACATTATAGGTAATTAAAGGTTAAGTTCATACTTAACATGAGAAATGAGTGAACAAATCAGAATATGACAAGATGGAATTATTATTAAATATCTTATAGAAACATGAATTATTACACAATGATAGATCATCAATTTGAACATCTTGAAGACTATCTGATGAAATTTACACTATGTCAAATAAAAGAGAGTGCACCCCTTGTGCGGGGAACATAAAATAGATGATATCAAGGATTATTTAATTAATATCTATAAATTAATGTTATCTCTATATAAGTTGAATAAAAAGGTAACCCAATTAAATTTCCTTTCTTTTACTTGATTATATCAAATATGTTCATCAAGGAGGAGTGTTCATAGATGAGTAAGCTCATTTAAAGGGGGAGTAAAATATTTTTTCACTTGAATTTTATGATGTGTTTACTGAAGTGTGAAGGAGAATATATTAATTGATAAATATATTTTATATAGCCCCCTCTTTGATAAATAAATATGTTATGAGAATGATATCCCGTACATGGTTTTTAATGGATAGCATAGACACCCTTGGTTGTATCTCTGTCATTTTCTACATCAGGTTAGCCAACGAAGACTTAGATTAGACCAACTAAATGCTATTTTCTAAGTTAACTACGAGGTTCCATATTTCTTTCATAAAAAGGAGAAGTAAACTCAAAATTACTTGAAGGGAAGAATAAAATACCTTCATTAATCTTTTTCATTTATTGTCAATTAGGGGGATAAGGGACATTGACTTAAATTAAATGGTATTGAAAACAAATCCAAAAGGGGAGATTGAAAATCCCATGTGAATACATCATGATTATGGTTTTATTTTTTGTCAATATATAATAAGGAATCAAAATTTAATCTATGATGAAGTCTTATATGATTATTAATTAATCATGGAAAGATAAAAATGGAAATATTTTGAGAAATTTTCAAGAATTAATGGTGATGATTCCAAGATAATTTTTATGTACTCATTGTTTGTAATTTGGTAATACAATTCTCCATGATAAGTAATGATTCCTGGAGAATTGTTATGATTCATTTAATGACATTGGAGTTCATCATTAGACAATTCTCTTTATAAGTCTGATGATTGTTGGATTGATCTTATATTCAAATAAATATTCCACTTACACTAAGAGATTGAACATTGTTTACACCATTTGAAGACGATATTGTGATCATGATTATAAATCATCATTTTATTTGAATTAATTATGAATTGTAGATGGTTAATATTTTGATGATTGACCATCATTGAATTGCTTATTTGAGATGTTAACAAAGGTGTCCATGCAATATGAAAATTATTTCATGAGGAGTTTTTAGTTGATTAATAAAATTCAATAGTTGATAAATACCTTGAAAATGACTATTTTAATGAAGTGAAGAAGTGGAATCAATGATTATAAGAAGTCCATGGAATGTATTTAATTACATGAGGGAGAATTATGAAGGAAATAAAAAAATTATTGAAGAAGATATGGTTTGGAATTTGATGACATTTGAATGATAATTTATATTCTTCATTTAGAATATGTGGTGTGGGCCTTTATAAAAAATATGACCAATTGCTAATCCAACTGGGGGGCTTAGGTGAAACAACTACTAAGGTGGTCACTAGATACATCCCCATCTAGACACAATAGTGGCATAGAGGGGAGAGCATAGTTCATGTGGGCCCATGTGTAAGGAATGGGGAGAGCACACCAATGGGTTCATGGGTTAGGGTGAATTACAGGTGGGCTGAATCCCTTGTTTGTGAATAGTGAAGTTCAGATGCTGAACCCCCATGACCAGCTCGACTGAGTAGTGGAATGATCTGGATAATAAACCACATAAAAGATATATGGGACATTTTATTTGTGATGGCTAGGAAAGGGTATTGTTCCCACATCACTTAAGTTATGAATATAACTGTGGCCATTTGATTCGAGCAATCTAGACCATACAATATTCTGCACCACTTGTATTTGAAATAATATATTCATATTTTAAATACTACCATCATCTTATACCTCTTCTATGCCTTCATCCTTTCTAAAAAATTTTGGTTCAATGGAGAGCTAAAGAAATATGGCCATATCCAGTGATTATCTCATGTGAATGAGGCATGCTCAGACCAAATTAAAGCCATTATTAGAATCTACGTCTTTCATGCATGATAATAAATTGACGATTCTATTGATTTATTAAAAATGTAGTTGTAGGAGGTAACTCAGTCATATCATAATAATTGATGTAGTACGATCCTCAAAGAGGAGATGCATGTGATCCTCATCGAATTCATGTGAGGATGATAGAGTTAATATTTTCAATATTATTAATTTTATTTAAATGATTTAATACCTCTAAATTATTCAATTTGAGTGTATTTTCATCATTTATGTGTTTTTGGGGTATTTTGGGCTTAAATGTGAAAATGGGGTAATTCTGTAAAATTGATAGTTTTATATAGCTTATGTTTTTGGGGCATAATTTTTAAAATACTGGTCCAATTTAAGTGAATTTTTATTAGGCTTCATATTCTTTTGGGATTCACATCTGTATTTTGGACCAAGACCCAATTTGAAACCCAATGGTACAGAAAAATCAATCAAGTAGAG
Organism: Viscum album; assembly: GCA_963277665.1. Lineage (NCBI taxonomy): Eukaryota > Viridiplantae > Streptophyta > Magnoliopsida > Santalales > Viscaceae > Viscum > Viscum album. The sequence goes on along the minus strand of OY728155.1, from coordinate 598,301,051 downwards.
AACTCAGTCTGGTTGGCAGAATAGACCCCACCGCATTAAATCAACAATATCTGATTCATCCGACCTTAGAATGAGGTGATTCCAGCTGTTTTCAACAAAATACATCCAAAGGACGGTTCAAAATAAATTTTATAAAATATGAAGCTCATCAAGGCATATTTTTGGCTCGTCCAAGTGGAGTGGGTGAAACAGTTTTTGGAGGCCATAAAAGTAATGGTCATTGATTCAGACATATCTTTCTTTACACCTGTCCAATGACTCTCAAATTTTGGGTGTTGATATCTAACTTTATTTCCAACATTCTATAAGAAGGGACCATAGTGATTTTCGGCCGGATGGTTGGTAGAAAAGAGGTGAACTTCTAGAGAACATATTCTAGAGGATCAAATTTCTGTTCTTTCTTTTCTTTGTTTTTCACTTCTTAGTATTGTAATGTATTCTTCTTTCCCCTTATTTAAAATTAATATTACCATGGTGGGGTAAAATTCTATGTGATTTGGGAAGGAGTGGTTTTCCATTTTTTAACCCTTGAGTTCATGCACTATATGTTTTAAAATCCTTTCTCTCTTCTGCGAAATCGATTTCAATTTCTTATAACGGTTTTTATTACCATGTAGGATTGTATTTTGATTTTAGATTCTGTTATTGCTATTGCTTTGGTCAATGATCAATTTCTCCCTCCATTAGGTTCTGGACTATATACAATGGAATATATCAAGTCTTAGTGATGAAGTACTTGGCGATCGCCAGTACGTGTGAGAGGTGTATTTCAAATTATTGATTGTTTGGGATAAACAAGGCCTGATTGGGCATTGCCTAAGCTAATTGAGGGTATTAGCTACAACTCTATCACATATTGGAAGGAGATTAGACCAAGATAATATTTTGTTAAGGTTTATTCTTACCAATACTATTTTACCAAAGGAGTGAGATGAATCGATTGAGGAATCTCACTTTTATTGATTTAGCAGAAGAGAATTGGATAAATTGGAACTATGATAGAATTACAAATGTAGAACCAACTTTGACCTAATCACCCTTCTCATATAATAGTTTCAATTACTTGTTTTATCAATTTTTTCTCAATAATTTTCTTAAACCTCTTTCCTTTGTTAAGTTTCACTCTTATCTTTTCAAAATCAATCAATTTCTAAAAACAACCCCACTTCTTTCTCTTATTTAAAGGCGACAACTTAATTGTTGTGAACTATTCTCTGGAGAAAACCTAGGATAACCACTCTACTTCATTTTAACTTAGGTAATATTTGTTTTTGTCACACCCCACGACAAACACGTGTCAAAACTTGGTGCCATTGTCGGGGAGGTAGCGCCAACATTTATTTTCTTTTCGTTCCTTTCTCTTTTCATCTTTTCTTTTCAAAATTGTATGACTCGAACCTCAAAAACTAAAAATTTACCCATAGATCCTGAGATTGAAAGAAACTTGTATAATATACTTAGAAACATTAATTTGGAATCTTAATTTGAGGAAGTTCCCCTTGCAGACTCAAGTGAAACTTCTAGTGTTCACTCTGAGCCTGTCATCATGGTTGAAAATCAAAACCAAACACTTAGAGACCTTTGTGCACCACAATTCCTTAATAAAAACAATAAACTAGCCATGCTAGTGTTACAAAATTATTTTGAAATGAAACCTAACATGATTCCTTTGCTTCCAAAGTTTCATGGTTTGGCAGGTGAAGATCCAAACAAACACATTAAAGAGTTAACACATGTTTTCTCAACTTTCAGACCCCAAGGAATTACTGAGGAGAAGGTTAAGTGGAAGGAATTTCCATTTTCATTGGATGAATCTTATAAATAATGGTTGTACGACTTAAAACCAGGATATGTAAATGACTGGAATGACCTGGTAAGATGTTTTATGAAAATATTATTCTCTACCTCTAGATGCACATCCATTCAGAAGGAAATCTACGCTATTTGACAATCATCTGGAGAAATCCTTGACGAGTACTGGGAGAGATTTAAGAAGCTATTTTCCAGCTATACACATCAATCCATTGAGGAACATCACTTTCTTGTCTTCTTCTATCAAGGACTACTAGAAAATGACAGAAACCTTCTTCAGGCATCATCTAGAGGTGCACTGATTGACAAGTCGCCAGAAGAAGCTAAGGGATTGATTGAGAAGATTTCCCAGAACTCACAGTAGTTTAGAACAAGATGTATTGGAACAAGAGGTATTCATGAGGTACACACTTCTCATCCATCACCCTTATTAGAAACTAGGATTGAAGAGCTTACTAGTTTGGTGAGACAGATGGCCTTGAAGCAAGTTAGTGACCAACAAGCGCCAGCTAAGGTATGTGGTTTATGCTCCTCACCTGATCATTTTACTGACCAATGTTCTGAAATATAGGGAATGGAAACATGTGCAGTAGCCTTTCAGCCAAGGCAGTTCCAATAAAATCAAGGATGGAGATATTTTAACCAAGTCCAATATGGGTTTGGAAATCAGAAGAATCAAGGTAGAAACCCATACCAAAACCAGTTTCAAAACCAACCACCATTCCATAATCAATTCCAGAATCCACCTCCATTTCAAAAGAAAAAATCTTATAACCATAATTCTTACCAAAAACCAACCAATCTCCAAAGACCCTATGAGAAACCATCCACCAGTGCACAAACTCCTATTCAAAACCAACAAAAATCTGAGTTTGAAGGACTGAAAGACACTATTAAAGATTTGTCCAAAACGTTTGAGAGTCTCATAGACTTTTTGACCAAAAATCTAGGTAAAATCTCTTCCCAAACAATCCCAAACCCAAAAGAGAATGTTAGTATTATAACTACAAGAAGTGGAAAAGAACTCCCACCACCATCCACCATTGAACCTGAAATAAGAATACTTGATCAGGGAGAGAATGAAGTTGGAAATGATGAAAATTATATGAAAATGCATCAAGAAGAATATAAGAAAGAGGAGTAGGATAAGGATGTGACAAGGAAGAAGAAACAAGAAACAAAATTTCAAAGGAAACAAAGGGAGAAGAAAGATATACCACCACCATTTCCATCAAGGATGATTGAATCAAAGAGGTTGCAAGAAGAAACACTGCAAAAAGAAATTCTGGACACCTTCCAAAAAGTAAAAATCAACATACCTCTTCTTGAAGCACTCAAAAAAATTCCAAAGTATGCTAAATTTTTGAAGGATCTATGCACCAAGAAGAGGAGACTTCAGGGGAATGAGAGGATCAGTTTGGGAAGAAGTGTCTCAGCCCTTATCACACCACAATTTCCAACCAAATGTCAAGATCTAGGGACGTTTTCTATTCCATGCACCATTGGTTCATTAAATTTCTCTAATGATTTGTGTGATTTAGGTGCATCAATTAATGTATTTCCTCACTCAGTATATACTTCTTTGAATATGGGAGTCTTGAAGCCCACAAGAGTGGTGGTCCAGCTTTCAAATAGATCCACAATTTTCCCAACATGAGTTCTAGAGGATGTCTTGGTAAAAGTCAAAGATCTTTTATTCCCTTTTGACTTTTATGTGTTGAATATGGAAGATGATAGGATCCCATCACACTCATCCATAATTTTGGGGAGACCTTTCTTGAATATGGCCAAAACCATCATCAATGTCCATGAAGGGACACTTACCATGGAGTTTGGAGACAACACTGTCCACTTCAATATTTTTGAATCCATGAGGCACCCATCAGATGCTCATTCAATGTTCTCACTCTCCCATGAAGATGACATAGAACCAATTGAAGAATCAGGTATGTTTCATGAATTTTTATCATTAGGAGAGAATTTTTCCATTAAAAATATCACTGAACATATGGATGCCCAAACTCATAGAGATTCTGATTTCCTATTGGAAGAAGAGGTAAAATATGATTTATTTGATAATTTTTTAAATGATAATGAAGATGATATGATTTCTTATGTGCAGGATGACAAAACATTAGAAGTGGATAACCTCAATTTAGTTTCATCCCTTGAGCATCCTCCTGATCTATAATTAAAACCACTCCCCACTGATCTAAAATATGTTTACCTTATGGAGGGAGAGAAATTACCAGTAATAATTGCTAATAATATATCTGAAACTCAAGAAAAATCACTGATTGAGATTTTGAGAGAGAATATCCAAGAAATAGGGTATATTTTAGGTCATATCCCAGGAATAAATCCAAAAATTTGCTTTCATAGAATTTTTCTTGAGGGATATTCCAAACCTGTCAGACAACCCCAAAGGAGGTTGAACCCTACCCTGATGGAGGTTGTGAAAAAAGATATTGAGAAGATGTTAGAAGCTGGGATCATCTATCTCATATTAGATTCACAAGGGGTGAGCCCCATCCATGTAGTCCCAAAGAAAACTGGCCTAACCATTATAAGGAATGAACAAAATGAATTAATCCATGTGAGAATTCAGAATAGCTGGAGAGTGTGCATAGATTTTAGGAAGTTGAATCAAGTCACTCAAAAATATCATTTCCCTATCCCTTTCATTGACCAGATTCTAGAGAGGTTGGCAGGTAGAACTCATTATTGCTTTTTGGATGGATTTTCAGGTTATTTTCAGGTACCCATTGCTCCCGAGGATCAAGAGAAGACTACATTTACTTGTCATTTCGGTACTTTTGCATACAAAAGGATGAAATTTGGATTGTGTAATTCTCCAGGTAAATTTCAGAGGTGTATGGTAAGTATATTTTCTGATCACATTGAATATTTCTTGGAGGTTTTATTGGATGATTTTACAGTTTTTGGAAATTCGTTTTACCATTGTTTGAAAAATCTGGAAAAAGTTCTGAAAACTTGCATGGAAAAGAACCTTGTTTTGAATTTTGAAAAGTGTCATTTTATGGTTGAGATAGGAATTTTCCTTGGGCATGTCATTTCACAGAAAGGAATTCAAGTTTATAAATCAAAAATTGAAGTGATAAATTCTTTACCTTACCCAACTTGTGTGAAACATGTTAGAACATTTTTAGGACATACATGATTCTACAGGAGGATTATCGAAGATTTTAGTAATATTTATCTTCCTCTCTCTAGATTAATTTTGAAAGAGTTTGATTTCGATTTCAATGGTTCATGTAGGGAAGCCTTTGATGAGTTTAAAATGAGATTGATTACACCACCAGTAATGTAGCCACCCAATTGGGAAGAACCATTCGAGCTGCTTTGTGATGCTTCAAACCAAGCTGTTGGAGCAGTCCTTTCTCTGAGAATTGAGGGCAGGCCACAAGTCATTGCATATGCCTCGAAAACCTTAGATGCGGCCCAATTCAACTACAAAAAAGCATAAAAAGAGTTTTTAGCAGTTGTTTTTGCTTTAGAAAGATTTAGATCATATCTTCTTGGAACTAAAGTCATTGTGTTTTCTGATCATGCATCTCTTAGGTACTTGATGAAGAAGGATGAAGCAAAACCAAGGATTGTGAGATGGATTCTACTACTACTGGAGTTCAACATAGAAATCAAAGATAAAAAGGGATCTAAGAACCAAGTGGATGATCACTTAAGTAGACTACCCAACACCGCTGAAGTTGAAATTCCAGAAACTGAACCACTAAATGATCGCCTTCCAGGAGAGCATTTGTACTTGATTGAAGTAGAAGTACCTTGGTATGCTGACATGGTAAATTATCTGGTAACATCTCAAGTCCCATCAAATTTAAATTCTCACTAAATTCACAAATTGAAAGATGAATATAGATATTACATCTGGGATGATCCATTTCTTTAGAAGATTTTCAATGACCAAATGATCAGAAGATGTTTGCCTAAAAATGAAATTGAATCAGTCTTTAAGTTTTGTCACACATTATCTTGTGGAGGCCAAATTTGACCTCAAAGGAAAACAAGTAAGGTTTTAGAATCTGGACTTTATTGGCCAAAACTTCTCAAAGATTCTCATGAATTTTGAAAATGGTGTGAAAAATGTCAGTTTATAGGAAATATTTCAAAGAGACAAGAAATTCCCCAAAATCCACTTAATTTTTGTGAAATTTTTGAAGTTTGGCGGATAGATTTTATGGGACCTTTCCCAATGTCATTTGTAAATTCTTATATTCTTCTTACTGTTGATTATGTTTCAAAATGGGTGGAAGAAAAAGCCACCAGGACTGATGATGCTAAAGTTATTTGAAATTTTGTCAGGGATAACATATTTTGTAGGTTTGGAGTTCCTAGAGCCATCATTAGTGATCAATGGACTCACTTTTTTAATTGGATAATGGAGGCTTTGTTAAAAAAGTATGGGGTGCATCATAAAACATCAACTCCCTATCATCCACAGACTAATGGGAAAGCTAAAGTGTCCAATAGGTAAATCAAAGGAATTTTGGAAAAAATGTTAATCCAAATAGGAAGGATTGGAGCCAAAGGTTGGAAGACACATTATGGGCTTACAGGACAGCCTACAAAACCCCAATTAGAATGAGTCCCTATAGGTTGATTTATGGGAAAAGTTTTCACCTACCTATGGAATTGGAACACAAGGCATATTGGGCTGTGAGGAAGATGAATCTGGATCTTGAAAGTGCTGGGAAAGAGAGAAGATTGTAGTTACAAGATCTAGAAGAAATTAGAAGGGAAGCCTTTGAAAATTCTAGGATTTCCAAAGAGAGAACAAGAGTGTATCATGACAAACTAATCCAACCAAAAGACTTTCATCCTGAGACAAAGTGTTGTTATTCAATTCAATACTCAAGCTAATGCTAGGTAAACTTCATTCCAGGTGGGAATGTCCATTTATAGTTACTCATGTATATCCTTTTGGTGTTGTGCAGATTGTGAAGGATGGAGCGAAGGATCCATTCACTGTTAATGGGCATAAGTTGACGAAATTCATTGGGACCATGCCATTAGATCCAATGGAGGAGATCACACTCCTCCAACCTATTTATCAATAAACTCCATCAGGTCGTACCTCTCCTTTATATTTTCTTGATTGTTGTGATTCAATTTCAAATATTCTTTTGTTTTAAACCCATTTGAATGCATTGCGGACACTGCATCATTTAAGTGTGGGGGAGGGAACCTTTGTAGTTTAGGATTTTTATGTGTTGTTTGTTTTCTTATTTGTTTTAAAAACATGTGTGTGTTTCAAATTTTGTGTGTTTATTTTTTAGTTTTTTTGTTTTTTGAAACTTTTCTGCTGAAATGATTATCTTTGACATTTTTTAAACCCATGTCCATGGGATAAATAATTTATTCCATGAAACTGAGATTAAATGAATGCTGAAAATGACATTGTTTCAAGTTCAATTATTTGGAAATTTCATGAAACATACTCTGTTTTTTGAGTCCCATGCCACATATCACTGTCTTTATATTTGAAATCACATTCCCGTGAGGCTTCTGAACCTATTATTTTCATATTCTTTACATTCACCTCACTTCTTGAGAGAACCAAACCATGCTTGTTTTAACCAGAATTTGATTTATTCCTTTCAAAACTTGAGGGTTTGGGGTACATGTGTTTTAAATGATTGAGGAATTTCTTTGGTTTGTAAGCCCCTTTTCAAGATAATCTCTTTCATTATGGCCTCCCTTGTAAATTTAATCCTTGTAGCCCATAGAAGCCATGAACATCCTGTTAGGTTAGCCACATTACAAGCCAATTTTTCCTATCCAACCTGCTCTTGAAGTCAAATTGCATGATCTAGTTGAACTTAAGTGTGGGGGAAGATTTATTGTGTGGTTATAGCTCATTTTCTGAAACCTTGGGTGGAAAATAAAATTCTAAAGAGAAGTTATTACTATGAAAAAAAATCATTTTTCTGAAAACTTTTCCTTTTCTGGAGCTTTCACGATGAGAGAAGTTGTGCCTTTCTGAAGCTTCTAATGAAGAAATAAAGTTGTGCCTTTTCTGGAGATTTCAAGAAATATTATATTTGATAATATTGAAATGTTTACTGATGAAATGATGAACTATGTGAACATTCCTTGATATTCTATGAAGAAAGAGCTTATTTTCTACTAAGGGGAGTGAAGAGGAGACCATACTTGTGTGAAATTTAGAGTAATGCAATTTTGCTTCAAAAAGAGCCAAGCCCTCTACATTCATCCTCACAATTTTCACATATAAATCCTACCAACCTTAAGCCATAGAAAAACCTTGAAAATTCCTCATGATAAATATATTTCTTTGACTCACATCGGGTGGATATGTAGGAATTTATCGAGCCTATGGTGACCCTTGTATGAGTTTGGATGAGAAAGACATTGCTAAAAAATGAAATTTGTTTGATGAGAGATAATGAAAGTTAGGTAAGTGTTTTGTGTGCATGAGAGGATAAATGAAGATTAAATTTATTGAATGATCTTAAATTAAGAACATTAAATAATAGAATTTGAGGAGGCATGATATATTATGTTTCTTGTTTTCAAATTGGTGGATCTCATGGATATGTGTTTTGAATTTACATTGTTTTTATTTTGATTTAGACTTGTCTAAGTGTACAAGTGATAAGTGTGAGGGAATTGATAGAGTTAATATTTTCAATATTATTAATATGTTTTCAATGATTTAATCCCTCTCAATTATTCAATTTGAGTTTATTTTCATCATTTATGTGTTTTTGGTGTATTTTGGGCTTAAATGTGAAAATTGGGTAATTCTGTAAAATTGACAGTTTTATATAGCTTCTATTTTTTGGGAATAACATTTAAAATATTGGTCCAATTGAAGTGAATTGTTTTTTTTAGGATTCATATGATCTTGGGATTCACATTTGTCTTCTGGACCAAGACCCAATTAGAAACCCAATGGTACAGAAAAATCAATCAATTATAGAACTCATTCTGGTTGGAAGAATGGACCCCACCGAATTAAATCAATAATATCTCATTCAGAAGTCCTTATAATGAGAATATTATAGCTGGTGTCGACATAGGACATCCAAAGTACGGTTCAAAATAAATTTGATAAAATATGAAGCTCATCAAGGCATATTTGTGGCTCATACAAGTGGAGTGGGTGAAGCAGTTTTTGGAGGCCAGAAAAGTAATGGTCATTGATTCGACCATATCATTATTTACACCTGTCCAATGTCTCTAAAATTTTTAGGGTAGATATAAAACTTTATTTTAAACATTCTATAATAAGTAACCTTAGTGTGTTTCGGCCGGATGGTGGGCATAAAAGAGGCGAACATCTGGAGGACATATTCTAGAGGATCAAATTTCTGTTCTTTCTTTTCTTTGTTTTACACTTCTTAGTATTGTAATTTATTCTTATTTCCACTTATTCACAATTACCCTTAACATGGTGGGGTAAAATTATATATTATTGGGTAAGGAGAGGTTTTCCATTTTGTAACCCTTGAGTTCATGCACTATATGTTTTAAAATCCTTTCTCTCTTCTGCGAAATCGATTTCAATTTCTTATAACGGTTTTTTATTACCATGTAGGATTGTATTTTGATTTTAGATTCTCTTATTGATATTTCTTTGGTAAATTATCAATTTCCCCCTCCATTAGGTTCCGGTCTATGTATGATGGAATAGATCAGGGCTTAGTGGTGAAGTACTTGGCGATCACCGGTACGTGTGAAAGGTGTATTTCATATTATTGATTGTTTGGGATAAACAAGGCCTGATTGGGAACTGACTAAGCTAATTGAGGTTATTAGCTACAACTATATCACATATTGGAAAAAGATTATACCAAGATAAGATTTTGTTAAGGTTTATTCTTACCATTATTGTTTGACCAAAGGAGTGAGATGAATCGATTGAGGAATCTCACTTTTATTGATTTAGCAAAAGAGAATTGGATAAATTGGAACTATGATAGAATTACAAATGGAGAACCAACTCTGACCTAATAACTCTTCTCATATAATAGTTTCAATTACTTATTTTATCAACTTGTTCTCAATACTTTTTTTAAACCTCTTTCCTTTGTTAAGTTTCACTCTTGTCTTTTCAAAATCAATCAATTTCTAAAAACAACCTCACTGCTTTCTCTTATTTAAAGGTGATAGCTTAATTGTTGTGCACTCCTCTCTGGAGACAACCTAGGATAACCACTCTACTGCATTTTAAATTAGGTAATATTTGTTTTTGTCACACCCCATGATAGGCATGTGTCAGAGGACATCACCGTAAGGAATAACATGAAGTTGACATTATTTTTGGCATACATTTGAATAAACCTGAAAGAATCAGGTGATATGAGATATAACTCGACATAGAATATTTTTTGTGATATCAAAGTGTATTAAAATATGGGGTTTAGGTGGTGCGAGGCACAGTGATTCTCACCTATAAAATAAGACAAACCCAAGCCCAAGAGGTTTCCTCTATTCGAGATATCTCTCATTTTTCCTAAAAAATAGCATTGAGAAATGTGTTTCATAAAGATTTGGTAACCTTGAACCTCCCTAGTTTCACAAAGAAGAACCACACAAATAATGCGAGAATTAAATATATGTACATTCAAATGGTGTTAAAACACCCGCAGCGTGCTTTATCAAGAACTGGTTCTGTGAAGTACCTTGGGTTAGCGTGATACATGTTGTTTACCTGGCCTATGTAAAGAATAAAAATAACACAAAATATAGTGTACACTCACAATACATCTCATGAAGAATAAGGGATATCAACTACTTGGATTTTCACAATCTCTCATTTGATAAACTTGTGTGATGATACAGTGCATTTTAAGAATCCCTTACATGAAGGAGTTTTTCTAGTGGATATAGTGTGCATATTATAGTGTGTGAAAAGTGAACTATTTTTACAATTCACATTCATGAAACACATGAATTTAATTAAAAATAAATAACATAGGTAGTGTGTGTGGAAAATATATGTATAAAGGAATCTTGAGAAGGAGAAACAAGAATAGTGCACACCCATTTGAGTTTGTGCTCAAGGAAGTGGATTGTGTTATATTATTGCATGCATGAATATGACTATAAAAGGAATGCACACATGGAGATCTGTTTGAAAACCCAAGATAGATGCACATTAGTAGTTGTAATCTTCAAGGATTGATATTGAGATACCTGAAACATAAATTATTAGAATATAAAATAATAATAAATAATATAAATGAATTTGTTAATGTTTCATATTCCATGAAACACATGCATGAATTGGAATCAATTTAAAAGTGTGAAAGTATTATTACTTTATATTGAGGGTAGGAACTTCATCATAGAAGGAGTATCTACCTGATAATTTGATAAATTAAAGAAGAATTCAACTTATGGTGTATTGAGAAATTTATCAGTTGTTCATTCTAATAAAGTATTGAGTTGAAGTGGAAGTTTTATCTTCCACTTATTAAAGATTATAAGGAAGGAGTGCATAAAATATTGTTTATTTAGTGGTATATAAATCCCTTCAATTGAATAAAAATATTATTTAGTTTATAAAAATCCATCTAGTGTAGTAGAGAAGATCTTGTTCAGAGTGTTTAATTTAATATATTTGAAGAACTGGTGATTCCAGTATAAAAAATTCCATTGAAGACTGTGTTACCAGCATAAACAATTCCACTGGCTCAAGAAGATATTTTTATTTCCTATATAAATAGTGTTTTCCAATTACATGAATTTGTAATCACTATAAATATATAATGATAAGAGAATGTATGAAATAAACATAGGTTGACCATGACAAGAAGTAGGACTTCTTACCAAATGTAGTAAAACTTTTTGTGTGATGATGTTTCTTTTATTATCTAAAATTCATATATATGTGATTATTTAAAGCACACAACATATCTATTCATATTAACTAGGGAAGAGGTTTGATAGTAAGCAAGGATAATTGAAAAGAAATCAAATTTGGTAAAAGTTGGGTACACTGATTCGACCCCCCTCTCAGTGTCCCTACATGATCCATATGGGATCTATAATATATTACTGAATTCGCCTAGATGAGGTATATTGTCCTTGATAAGATATACCCATGAAACCTTTTAATATCAGAAACAAAGTTTTAAAATTTCTAAGAATAAAGAAAAATAAATTTAATAACAAATAATTGAAAATTTCTCTATCTATATAATTTATTTCTACTTTGATTATGTTTCTTGTAATTTATCCATTTTATTCATAGTTTTTAATAGTTTCTTTACTCTCCAATACCTCATCATTACTCTCATTTCATTATCCCCATCACCATTGTTTCCATTTTTCTTGAGTTTTGTTTTTTTCCAAATTTTTTCACATACTTTACCTTGGGGTCAACCCCAAATTTTATTCTACGTTAGTTTTTAAGTAGGGAAAATAAATAAATAATTTTAAAAGTTTTAAATAATTCCTTATCAGTGTAAAAAACTTCCTTAGGGATTATTTTAATGTTCCTATCAAAAGTTTACTAATGATGGGACCTCAAATTTACATGTGATAACTTCACATGTATATGTTCAATGTAAGAAATTCTATTATATGTGTATGGGAAACTCCAAAGGTGTATTACATCTCATGAAAATGGTTCTTGGTGTCCCTGAGAAAATGAGTTTAAGATTAAAAATCTTAACGAACCAAGGATATCAAACAAGTGTTAAAACATGATTATATTTTTTATTTCCCCTATATGAATATAGGAGTGGGGCTTGTCCAAATATCTTATAACATTAACTCCCAAACATTCATTAATGAATAGGTGAAATGTGGAAAGAATGGTGTGTAAGAGTAGATGAATAACTAAGGAATATTAATAGACTTGTATAGGAATAATTTAGTTGTAATTAAGAGTTTCATGTTCAAGTAAGTGTCAATATGTTTCTCTATTAAACTTAGATTTGTATCTACTATATTAAGTTTCAAATCAAGTGGTACCTTTATTTATGAAATTTAATTCCAAGAGAGTGTGATGCTTTATTATCAAAATGTGTTTTTAAAAATTATAATAGGTTGGGTATTTTTGTATTTTTAATGTTTTATCATATTCAATTTTTTTTTATTTTAAAAATGGGGAACAATTTTGGAAACAAACATTGGAAATTGGGTTAGAGTGTGGTCTCCTTAATAAAGGGGAACTATTTTATCATTATTTAAAATTATAAATTGAGAAGGAAAGTTTTTATAGAGGTGCTATATTACATGTTCCATGAATTAATGCCCACGTGAGTGAGATCACACATTGTGGCACTCTGATGGTTCATTTTTCACTACAAACATTGTGTTAGTTTGAGGTTTAGGTGGGGAATTTATTTTTCTTAAAAATCATTAGGTTATACCATTTGGGACCAAACCCAAATAACTAAAAAAATAGGATTGAACTAGTTCCATAAATGGTTACAATATAGACCATTGATAAGATCTTTCATGATATAACAGACACATTCCCTCACTAGCAATTGCGATTTGAAAAACTTATTTCATGGGGTGAAAATAAAAAAATGATTAATCTAGAAAATATATGTCTTTCTAGAATATATATCTACCCACTTCCAAGGGTTAGGATATCTTAATCAAATGGGTTCTTCAGTGCTTATAAAATGAGGATTTGTGGCATGGAAAAATTATACAATTCCATAAATCCCAAATCACTCTAATCCCTCTCAAAGATTGAGATTATTATTATGTATTTTTTTAAAAGGATATTTGTTGGTTTAAGAAAATAAAAATACCTTTCACTACTATATTGATTTCAAATAATCTTTAAGGGTTAGTCTCTACTAATTACATGTTTAAATTAACAATCCACCATTGTATTGTAAATAGGATTCACTTGAAATCTATTGTACCATCGATTTGTTGGGATAAATTATACTCTTAAGGAGAGAAGAATCATAACTTTAATTGATGGGAACCATATACTACCATCCAATAAATTTATGTACTACTACTCAATAATATCCTTAAATCTCTTAAGAAAAGAACTGTCACCATAAATAGTGACCACTTATCAAACAACTATTAATGAAAATAAACATATATTATATCCTGTAATTGAATGACTCAACTTGTAATTTAGCATTACAGAAACACCCAACACTAGAAAAAACCTACACTTGATCTCAACCTACCATTGAATAATAAATCCATACTCCATATATCTATTTACAAGACAATGGATCATAACTTAGACTTCGAATTGAACCAGTAAAATCTAAACAAATAAAGATTTGATACAACTCAATATTATCTCAAATGAACCATTCAAAATTAATCATTTAAAAGAGATCATATTAAGTTCCCTTAATGGATTACAGTGGAAAACATATGATGAAACTAATCAAAAATAATATATGTTTAGCTTTATTAAACATCATTATCACATTAAACTTCCAATCTATGAAAAAAACTGAATAATGAATCCTATATCTTAAACCATAAACTACCGACTCACTATCTTAGAGCAGTTTTAAACCCACCTTTTAATATAATGATGTAAAAGGGTTCTCTTATAAAATATTCCCCAATAAAATTATCTCTATTATACTCTATTGTGTCAAATATCGAGTGGTTTAGTGTCTTCAATGCATAATTTTACACCTCCCTTACCTTTTCTTGATGTAAATCAGGCTAAAAAAGACTAAATCTCACTTAAATAGGTTAAGGCCCATGTCAATGTACAGTATCAAGCCCGTGAAACAATGTTGTATATTCTGTATTTAGAACTAGACTACTGAATTTCATCCGATATATCAATTGTAAAAACACAAGTATAATCAACATTCAAAATATTAAATCCACTCAATAATTTATTTAAAAAAACATAATTATAGTTTTAAAAACATTATAAAGTGATAGAAAAATTTCAATAATAAACTCTCAATAAAAAGTCACATGTTATTTCAATTTTTATTAAGTTTTCATGCACAAATATTCTCAATTAATCATAGACAATATTCACAACTAGTTTACAAGATATTAAAATTTGAAGCATATGAAGCACCAATTTTTTTGGTATTGTTGTATTTTTTTATCAATGATGATGTCAATGAGAATGTAAATATGTATTTATATTTCTGATGAGTGATGGATTAAGATTACACTCAAAGAATATGGAAATTGATTCCATTTGGTATAAAAAGGAAGATTCATATAATGGAAATGAAAAGAAAATACTACTTGGTATGCAAACCCTAAATTGTGATGATTGTGGAGTTGGTCCCCATATAAAAGAAAAGTGATGAAGTTTGGAGTTGAAATATCTAAACCATGTTTACAATTAATTGGGGAATCTGTATACTTATAAACTAGATTATACTTGATAGATTTTAAAGTTATAGTTAACAATTTTAAGTGAGGTTCAATGTTTAGATAGAAGCTAGCCTGAAATTGGAGAAATCATTATAGTGTTTATTAATCATAAAGGCTTATAAACTCAATGATTAAATAAAATTGGGTGATATTTGGAGTAGTTAGATTTGTAGGATGAAGTTGTGACTAAAATGAGAAGGCAATGAGATACTTGAAATACTCCAACTGATTATTTTTTATTTTGAAAAATATTTAAATTCTATATTTAATAGATTTGGAATTATTATAATAATTCCTAAAGTAATATGAAGTCACTTGAGATGTTTGAGAGTGATTTTTTTTACCTGTGAGATGATTTAGATGGATTCTAAGATGATTTGAATTAACCTTTAAATTTGGAGCTAGAGTTGAATTTCAAAAAGTCCAAACCTTTTAAAGGATCATGCACACTAGAGGCATGAAAAATGGAAAATGAATATTTTGCATAAATATAATCTAGAAATATGTAAGTAACATTTATATATGCTTAAATATCATCATATTTATTTGTAAGAATCATATCTGATATGTATAAGTTTGATGGCTTCATAAGGATTATCAGAAGGATGAATGGTGTCAGCGTAATCATCTTATGGATGTGTAATCATGACTTCCACTATTCAAGTATGATTTTTAATTTGTGTAAGTATTATATCATCTATGTAAGAATGATCCTTGAATTGTGTAAGGATAAAAATTTAGAGGAAAATTTGACAAGTGTTTTGGATAAAAATATGAGTTTCCCAAATTATATTCTGTATAACAAACACATTTGAAAATGTTGAATCCCTGATTCAAATTTTAAATATCATGAAGATATATTTAGTAATGATTTAATCATGTGATGATGAAAATTAAATGAGAAGAATATAGAGGATCACTATTCTATTAATTATGTGATTTGTAAATGAGAATATTTGAAAATCAACATTGTTGATCAAAATTGATATTTAAATTTACTTATATATGCACTTTTATTTAATGAATTTAAATATAAAAAATTAGTTCTAATTTAATAAATTAATGGGTAAGATTACATTTTAGATAATAATGTGAGGATTAAAGTTGGATGATATTTTGAGTAAAGTGAATAAAGATGAAATTCAATATTTAATGTTTCAATACAATGAAATTTGATAATGTATGTGTTGTTCATCAATGATTAAATATCAAAAATAGATTATTAATGAAATATAGATGATTTGGGAATTATAAGACTGAGAAGTGAATTTATATGATGTTCAATAGCCATGTCTATTTTTTCACTATATGTTAGGAGACTACCACACTATAAAGAGAAAGATCTATTCCATAATTGCATCTGAATTTTTATATATCCTTGAAAGAATGAGTTTACTATTTATTTTTTTGAGATATTTAAGATAACAAGAGTTTTAAATATTGATGTAGAAAATATCTGGAATATATATTTAGATGGGAGAGAAATGAGAAGAAATATGAGGGTAACTATAGGAATTTTATAGAAGACAACTGTTGAGAAAAAAATGATAACTAATATCATAGGAAAAAACCCATATACTGGAAGTTGAGAAAAATCAAGAAGAAAAGAAATGGATGATAATGTAACTAAATTTTATGGGATATTTTCTATATTAAAATATATAAAATTTATTTTTGAAGACCAATATAAAAAAAAATGGGAGTGAGAGATACAATGCAGTGAAACCTAAAGTGTGAAGCCTAGAGAACCTATAGAGATCTCAAATGAAAGAACAACCTGATACTAATTAGTTTTTAACAACTCTTTGAGAATTAAATGAGATGAATAATATGTGTAATCTTAATTTATTCTACTAATCAGATCCCATTGAAGTAGTTGGTGAAAATCAAAACCTGTGATACTCTGTATTATAGAACCAATGAGAAAAGAAGGAGAAGAGAATTATAAAGGGAAACATGTATAAAGATTCAATGATCATCTATTGGATATTTTTACCCTTTAACATTGAGTGGGAGAAGATTATAAATAGATTTTGAAGAATAAATAGATGCAAGGATGTCTATAAGTGATTGTGTTTCATGTAGTTAAGTTGAATATATAAAGGTAGTCCAAGGATCTAAGTTGAGAAACTATTTATGAATTTTTAATGTTGTCAAATCCTATGATAAATAAAGATATACTTGAAGAAGTTAGATTTTTCAAGACAAGTCATGAGAATAAGGTATATTGAGATGATGTATTTCTAGTGTTATGCTAGACATGTAAATGGTTTAAAGATGATATTTTACCCCCTTTGAAGTGTAGGGAAAATTATTGGGTATAGTAAAATCCCTTTCCAACTCACTATTATTGATTATAATATTATTAGTGGAAAACATGTGGCTCATGATAATAACTATACATAACAATAAGTAGGTTTCCCACATTAGGGTCAAACCTTAAAAAAATATTGTGTACTATTTTTACTTTCCATTACTACTTTTCATGCAACAAATAAATAATTGGTGAAAGATAACCATGTATATATATATTAACTAACAATGAATTTTCAAATACCAAAAGGGTATGTAGTTATAATTTTTTTTTAATTTGGTAAAATATTTTTTCACACTTGATTCACCCACCAATTATGTGTCTGCACCCAATCTACTGGGACTAACAAGTGGTATCAGAGAAAAATAGGTTCCATCTAGTTAGATATATTCTTAACCAAATGTGTTTTTATTAAAATATATAAAGAATTTTTTTTAATTATTCTCAAAATATCATCATATGGAGAATTATTTCACTATCCCTATCAATATATAATTTGAGGTATCAACTAAGATTTTGCAAAATAGGAAGAAGATAAAAGCCAAGAAACTCATAATGAAATCAATTATGAAAGAGGCCCGACTATTATATTTAAATGATCAGAGTGGTAACTATATTACTAAATCCATTTAAGATTATACATGATGTGATTAATTAATATCAATCAATAATGAAGATACATTAAATGAATCACTTAGTGTTTTTATTCTAAAAAATGAGCTATTTAAAGAAGATACTCATTGAAGTTGTTACATATATATTTGATTACCTAAAAAGGATCCAATATTAGAAATCCTAGTAAGAGTATGAAGATAATAGAATGGGATATTCATTGGTTCAAAAGGTTATTAGATAAAAAACTCAAAAAAACTGGTGAAAGCTAATGAAAATCATGTTTCACTTTGAAATGACTGATATTTTTGAGCTCATGAATAATTTTAGGGAGTTTTTTTGAGGAATTTACATTTAAAGATATTTTTACTAGATGTAATCCATGATTTATAGAAACTACATAGTCTCCATGAATGTCATTGATGACCAAATTGATGTTAGTGAAATGAAGACAAAAGAGTTTGGCATATCTTTTTAATTGAAAGGTATCCAACGTAAGGATTAGGTAATGAAGTTAAAAAAAATGTGAAAATAAAACGATATCACTTAAATAACATAAGTGTTTTCTAAATATGAAATTTCTTGAGTTGGATGTAAAAATGAGAGATCTATAAAACACCCAATCTAAATTTCCAAAATCCACTAAAATAAATAATTCTACAACAACAATTTTAAAGAGAAGTCTTACTTTTAAGAAGACTTAAAATGGTGTCTAAATGAACATGAGATAATCTAGAAATCCATATACTATAAGATCATATAATAAGGTATAATATAACATAATAAATGATTTATGTACTAATAAAATGTCACTTAATTTTATAGGATTTCAATTGAAATCTAGGTTAATTTGGATGAAAAAAATGATGGAAAAGCCACCAATTTAAGAGAGGTGGATATTAAAACATCCAAGATATCATATACCCTAATGGAGACTAAATTAATGAGGTTTTCACCCAAAAATAGCAAGGGAAAAATTTAGTACAAAATATTGTCAAAGTGAAAAGAATAAAACTTTTAATCCATTATTGGTGTTGTTAGAGATTCAAGAAAAAACACATTGATTCGTAGGAAAATATGTCACTATTTGGAAATAGTTGAAGGCCTGAATTCATTGGGAGTAAATTTGAAACTCATATTATACATACTATTAAATTTTTTTTTTCCTAGAATGGGATGAATCAGATATTGAGAGTTTTCTAATTATTTTTAATTTTTTTCAATAATATAACATAAGTAATAATTATTATGATTAGTTTTGGTATGTACCAACTCAACACAAGTTATATATTTAAGAAAATATGATACCATAGTATAAAAATAAGCAAGTTAAGATTTTTTACTAGTTTTACTTGAGGGGTAAAAAATAATAAAGATGAAAAAACCCCTCCCAATAATTCAATGAAGAAATATGACATGGACGTCAAACCAATAGGAAAAATATTCTTATATTGTGGTAAGAGAGGCCACATTATAGATCATTTAAAGCTTTCCATGAACATAAATATAGAAGGGATAATGTTTATAATAATAAGAAAAAAATCAATGTAGGAAAGATATGATAGGGTTGGTTATTTGTTGAAATCCCTGATGATGAATTCAAATCCCATGAGAGGATTCTAATGAAAGGGAACATGAAGTATTCTGATGAATTGTATAGAAGGTTTATGAATGTTTTCCATATTGATAAAAAATACATGACATAACTACCTAAAAAATAAGTTTTGTTTAAAAATAAAGGGAACAAAATGATTACTTATAGTGTAAAAAGTGTTGCTACTAAAAAATAATCCTCAATCAAGAAGAAGGCTAACCACAAGAGAAAATAATTCTTCACAATTTGTTCAACCTCTATGTAAGCAGTCAGGAAAATAGTTCAAGATAAGAAGGATGAATTTTATTTTATAGATCAAGTAAAAAATAATTTTCTATATAATATTAATGATGAAAAAACAAGAAATAAAAATATACTTACCAAGAAATAAGAGATTAGGAAAATCAAGGGAAAACAAGTTTTAAGAGATCTATACACTTTATAGTTATAAAGAAAATATTTTTTGGATTAAGAAAAAACTATAATCCATGTTCCTCACATTGAAGAGCTTATAGAATTCTAAATTACTCCATTATATGTCAATTTATTCTATTTTGAATAGGTAATTAAAAGTGAAGATTGAAATAGTAGAACTGATAATAGGTATAATGCTTATACAGTATGATGAAATTCATACATCATGGAAATTTATTCTATTGTTGTCTCCTTACAACACAAAATTTTTAAATTATCATGTGGTTTCAATATTCAAATGGTTTCATAAATTCTTGGAGGGTATTTTTTGAATAAGGAAAACCATGTTGAAGGTTATTAGAGAGAATAATTTGTGTGGTAGCTAAGAAAGAAAAAGATACAAAAGATATACCACTTTATGATAAATCTATAATTAGGGAAAAAACCTATAAGGTTGAAGGATGAGGTATCATTTTCACTTTCCCATAACATTTTCAGCATGTATTATATATGATTATCAAAGGGGGTGACTATCTAACACAATAAGGGAGAAAATAAACTTTCACTTGAATTATTTTGACGATTTTGTTTAATTTTAGTGATGGTGCATTAAAGCTCTTTAAAATCTAGTTATAAAACCCCTAATAAGTAAAGTTATAGGTGGAATCACTTTGATAATTGAATATGGATTTTTTTTTCTAAATTGACAACTATTATTTTTTTACATTGGGTTAGCCCAAGTAGACTTAGAGTTCATTGGTTGATAAAACATTTATATGAAAAAGGGGATGGAATACTTCTCTAAAAAAGGAATTAACTACCACTCTTAGTAAAGGTAAAACACAAAAAATAGGGTAAAATATGGTTTTAATGATAATAAATTACCTTAAACCAATGAAATTAATATGGGGAAGAAAAACTTCACGCTTTTTATTTGTTATCAATAAGCAGGATAATTAATAATACTTGAAGAACTGATACATATTGAAATTAGTTCTTATGTATCAGTTAATAGTATTGATAATAAACACAAAGGGGGGTATTGAAGTGCAAAAAATTTGTTGTTGTTCTATTTTTTTTCAATGATGAATTAAATGATAATTTAAATATGTATGTGTATTGGAGATGGGTGATGGAGTAATATTTTACCCAAATAGAATGGAGATGGATACCATTAAGTATGAAAAATAATATTCATATGATGGTTAGGCAATAAAAATGATGCTTGATAAGAATCCCCTAAATTATGATGATTTTAGAGATGGTCCTCATATCAAACACAAGCGATAATGTTTAGAGTCACAATAGGAATTGGAGAAGATGGATATTATTGAACTGGAAATTATTGGATAACTTTCAAATATGTAGTTAATAAGGTTAAATAATATTCAATGTTTATATAGAAGATAAAATGAATTTGTTGAAACAAGAATTGTGTTTTTAATCTTGGAGGATACTAAAATCAGTGATCAAATACACATGAATAAAGGTTGAATTAGTTAGATTTGAAGAGTGAAGTTGAGACTAAAATGATAAGGAAATAAGAAACTTGAAATACTATAATTGATTATTAATTAATTCAAAGGACTTTGGAGTTGTATTGAAGTTCTTTGGAATTATTCTAAAAATTCCCAAAGTTGTATAAATTTTTATGAGATATTTGAGCATGATTTTATTTTCATTAAAGATAATTTAAATTGATTCCAATATGATCGAAATTAAACTATAAATTTATATCTATAGATGAATTTGATAAATTCTAGACCTGCATAAGGATCATGCACACCAGAGGTATGAAAAAAGGAATTTTTTTTCATAAAAATCATCCATCACTATGTAATGATCATTTTTACTAATGTAAAGATAATCACATATCTATGTAAGCATCATGTTAGATTTTTTAAAGGATGATGACTTTACAAGAATCATTGTAAGGACAAATGGTGTCTATGTAAGCATCATATGGAAACAGAAACATGATTTCCACTATGAAAGGATGTTTTTTTAAATTTTAAGCATTATCTAATCTAAATAACCATGATACTTATTCCATGTAAGGGCCAACACTTATAGAAAAAAAATCAAGAAGTATAATAGATGAAAATACGAGTATCCAAAATTAGATTCTCAAGAAGAAAACACATTTTATGATATCAAAACTATGATTTAGGTTCAAAATATCACGATTATATGTTAATCCATGATTCAAGCATGAGATGAGGAAAATGAAATGGGATGAAGAGATAAGATCACTATTATATTGATTATGTGATTTTCAAATGATAATATTTGAAAATCTATATTAGTGATGAAAATGGGTATTTAAATATGATGATTCTTTCACTATTATTTAATAGATTTAAATATTAAAAAAATAGATTTGATTCAAGAAATGAATGAGGAAAATTATATTCAAGATGAAAAATAGATGATCAAATCCTGATGAATTTTTGAGTAAAATGAATAATAATGAAATTATAGAATAAATATTTATTTAAAATTAAATTTAAAGATGTATGTGTTTTTCATCAATGATTAAATATCACAAAGATAATTTTGATGCAATATAGATGATTTCAGAATAATAATATTGAGTAATGGGGTTATCTAATGTTGAATTGCAAAGATGAATCTTACATTGAAAGTTCTGTGACTTATATATCACAAGTAGAATGGAATATTCCATAGCTACAACTATATTTTTATACAGACATGAAATAATGAGTTCAATTTTAATTTTTTATGGGGACATTGAAGAGAAAAAGAGTCCCTAAGGTTTCTATAGAAAATATTTTGAATATATATTTGGACTTGAGAAAAATGAGAATAAATAGAAGGATGGTCACTCTTAGAATTTTATTGGAGACAACAATTGAGATAAAAAAAGACAATTGAGGTCATGGGATAATCCCATGTACAAGAGGTTGATGAAATGCAAGAAGAAAAGAAAACAAGGATCATGGCACCAAATTTCATGGGATATTTTCTATATTTAAATATAGAAAATTTATTTTTGGTTACTAACATATAAAAATAAAGAGTGAGATAGAGAGTTAGAATAAATTTCACCCAAAATTGTAATGTTGAGAGAACCTTTAGAAATATCAAAGGGAAGAACAGCTAGATACTACTTGGTTAAGAACAAATCTCTGAGTATTAAAGAATAATAAGAAGATGTGTAAGACAACTTGGTTTTTATGATCAGATCCAATCAATGTATAATGTGAAAAAATAACTAGTGACACCCTGTATTTCATAACTAGTGATAAAAGAAGTAAAAAATGTGAAATGGTGATATGGAGAAATTTTAATTGATTATATAATGGATTTTGTGACCCTTGAAGATTGAGTGAGAGAATCCTATGAATTTTTTTAAGAATATTAGGAAGCAAGGTTGTTTAATAGATTTCATGTTTGATGCAGTGAATCTGAATATACATAGGCACTAAAAGACTTTGAGTTTAAAAATAAGATATAATCTTGTTGGCATCCTGAAATCATATGCTAAAAGTAGATATACTTCAAGAATTTGGAGTTTGTAAGAATATTCATGAGACTAAAGTGCAATGGGATTCTATAAGTATAGTGGGATTCTAAACATGGAAATGTTTTAGAATGATACTTGAACCCCTATGAAGTGTAGGAAAAATACTCGGGTATAAGATAATCCATACCCAACCCACTTTAATCACTAATAATATTATTAATGGAAAATATATAGCCTAGGATAACAACCAGACACAATAAGGAGTAGGTATTCCACATTAGGGTTGAACCTAAGAAAAATACCACATGTTGTTTTTAATTACCACCACTAATTTACACAAGGTTTATGAATTCCTAGTAAAATATAATCAAATCCATTTATATTAACTAAAAAATGTTTAAAAACCAAATGGGGAAACTGTTAAAATAATATTTGGAATTTGGTAAAAAAAATCAATCACATCTAATTCACCCCACTCTCAAGTGTTTGCACCCAATCCATTGGGCATGACAACATAAACCAATGACATTTTAACACATAATAAATATTATTTTCAAAATATATAAAAAATTTAAATATTTATTACACTTAGAAGATTAATTAAGAAAATTATATTTTATACCATATTTATATTGAAAATCACATTTTGATACCAAAAAATCTAAACATGTGAAAAAAGATAATTTGAGACTGGATTCTACTACAAAATAAGAAAAAAACCTTGAAATATATTTTTAAAACATAAAAATTAGTACATATCAATTGGGAATAAATATTTAGACCAATTGATGAAAATTAGGCATGAGAGATTATTTTTTGGCCACTAAATAAAAACCTTAGTGTCTACCTATGTTCCCAAAACAAGTTGAATGAATAAGGCATGATTATAAGAAACAAAGCATGATTATTGTGAAAATGATACTCTAAAATTAAAGGCATTGATGTGGATATAAAATTTTCCCCCATGAAAAGGTTAGAAATGATTACACAATTCTTGACCATATTATTGAGAAATAATTTCATGGTATTCCAAATGGATGTAAAATAATATTTTCTCAACGGAGTCCTTCGAGAAGAAGGTTGAATTGAAAAACTATATGTATTTATCATATATAAAGATGATAATATAGTGTGTTTATTGAAGATAACACTCTATGGGATAAATTAAGTACTAAGATATTGGTATTCTTGGAATTATCAATATCTCAAGAATGCTAGATTCCAATATAGAGTATTTTATTATAATATCTATGTCAAGAAGGGGTATTATCAAAGGATTAGGGTTCTGATTTATGTGGATAAAATAATTTTTGGAGTTTTTAATGATTCTAAATTCAATGAGTTTATGTAATTCATGAGAAAATACAAAATATCAATGATTGGTGAATTTATTTTTTCATTAGTTTATAGGGAATACAAGTAAGACACGAGAATTTCATAACTAATCATTACAAATATGATAAATATGTGTTAAAAAGATTTTATATGGAGGAAAAAAGATTTGATAGCATTGTTTTCTACTTTAATGAAGTTGTAAAAGGATGATAAAGTAAAAATGGTCAATATTAAAGTGTATAGAAAAATAAGTAGAAGCCTATTATACCTAATATCATTAAGACTTGATATTTTGTTTAATATATTTCAGGAGGAAAGGTGTCACAATTTTCCCAAATAAATATGCATGCTTGTAATGAAAATAATACTTTAGCATACTAAGGGAACAATGGATCTTATATAGTTTTATTAAGGAACAAAACAATTGGAGTTGTTGGGATTTGTGAAGGATAATTTTTATAGATAAAAATATGATAAGAAGTCAACTTCAAGTGGTTCATTATATCTTATAAACTTTTTTATTTCTTGGTTAAGAAATATGCATGATTTTATATTTTTGAGAACTTCAGAAGATAAATATATAGGCATAACTTAATATTTCACATAAATTATTTGGATGTGATAAAAATTTAAAGATATTAGTGTTAAGGTATATTCTCTTATTTTAATTAAATATGAAAAGTCAATGAAAAAAGATCTTAGTAAAATCTAATATGTCAATCTACGAAAAATCATGTTGAGATAAAGTATCATTTTATAAATGACAAAGTTGAGTAAGGGATGGTGAAATTGAAGTATATTTATACAAAATAGGATGTTACATATATCATGATGAAGTTACTATCTAAAGAAAACTTTTTGATATGCATTAGTTGGATATTGGAGTTCAACCGTATCTATCCACTAGATGGATTAGAGAAGGGATCACCACTCCCCTAAAGGAGTTGGTTATTCCATATTTATTTTCAACAAGTGGTATCACTAATGGAATAATTTCACTGATGTTGTTAATTTTTAAAATAATTTTATGGAAAGGCATACTCTCTCACATGATTTGATTGATTGAGTTATTGATTCCTTCTAACAAAATTAAAGAATTTCTATTTAGGTTATTTAAAAATGGGTAGATTTGAATCATATGTATAGAGGGATAAATACTAAAAGGATGTGAGATAAGTGTTTAATTCGAGTTTTACGTGAAATGGGAAGATTAATAGAAGATAAATTTTTAGATTGTATAAATTTTTTATGAAGGGGAGAAAAATGTGAATATGAAGTTGAATATTTTCATGTGTAAAAAAACATTTTTGTGGATGTTGAAGATTTTCAACCCGTTACTCCAAAGAATGTAGGATATAGGAAAGATTACTCATATTTGAAGCTAACTATGATTACCAGGTCTCATGGTATTCTAGATTATGATTCTGATTGGTATGGTGATTATGAATGTGACTTTGACATTTGAGTTTCCTCTAGTTATGATTGGCACGAGGTCATGATTGCTTGTATGACCCCATCCATCTCTCTTTGTCTTTTCTTTTCCTTAATAAAATGGGCTCTGGCCTAACCATTATACTATATTGAATTATTTATGAATAATTGAAAAAACTATTAAGGGAATTATCATTGCTAGATTCCTAGTGAAAGTTCTTGAAGTAAAAGAGGATGGTTTTTGGATAAGTGGTTATAAGAAAACCTAATGATGGATATGGTTATAAAAAATACATTAATAAATTTTTCATTGTTTTTATTGAAAAATATTTATATGAATCTTTTAAAAAGACTTAAGAGATCATTGGAAATTCATGTTTTAGTATTTCTTGGAGTTTAGAGGTGGTTAATAAGGTTTTGATCAGAGAATCAAAAATCATGCCATGATGCTCAGTATATTATGCCATAATATTATGGGTAAATGGATGGTTATTGTGGATTGATGTTTATATGGTAATAATTTACTAATGTCTATACATATTTTATTGTATAGTTCTAGTGAAAATGGGAAATTAAATATAATTCCACAATAGGAAAATATCACGTCAAGATTTGTTGAATGATAAATAATAGTTGCAAGGATAGTCATTATGGGTTGGATATCATGTCACAATAAATATCTTTATTTGGTGTTGAATATTTTACATGAAAAAGGTGTGTAAGGATTATCATTATGACTTATGGATCACAATATTAATAAAGGTTGTGTATTCAGGATTACACTATGATGATTATGGTTATGTATCAATATATATAACATATATATTTTTGGATTTTGGTCACACTATAATATTAAAAGGATAGATAATGGATTAGTTCAAGTTTTCCTAATGATCATGGAGTTTGAATAGATTATACTATAATGCTTTTTGTTATTCTATTATGCTTCATATGTTATTAATTTTCAAAGAATATAAAATCATTTGAACGTTAATTATATAAATAAATATAAAGAGAAATTATTCCACCTAATTTAAAGTCTTTGACTATTAAATAAGAGTTTGGGATAAGTTTCATGTCATGGAGGCTATAAATGGAATTGTGAGATCTTAGAAATTGATTAAATTTAATTAAGTATAGAAGAAAAGATAAAAGATAGCTGTAATGAAGAGTAAAAAAGTTTATAGATAATTGGAAAGAGAATTTTAGAGAGGATATTTTAAAAAAACTGATAGGATTTGATTTCCATTTATTCACCTAGCCAAATAAGTGGAATAAGATGACGGATTTTACCAAACATAATGAAAATGGAGTAGATTTATTCACCAATGAAGGTATATTATTTTATATTTTTATTTTTAATATAAAATTTTTACCCTCGTGGGGAATTGAATCTTTATTGAGTGATAAAATAGTAAAGTTTCTGTTTTTTAGTGGTTATTAACCCATAGGGGTTAATATTCTACTCTAAACCATGCACATTAAGTGAAATTAAGTGATTTATTTTTATATCAGTACACTAATAGGGCATTCTCCTTGGACATATCCCAGTGAGGGTGAACAAAGTAAAATTAACTGTGTCATGTAATTTATAGCTTTCATATTTTAGTGAGTAAGAGAGGTTTATTTATATTTATTATGTAAAAAGATCAATAAAGTGATAATTTGAATTCAACATACCGTAATTCAGTCATCTATTAGGGTATAATCACTTTGTGAGACTATAATCCATGATGTGGCATTCGATACCACTCTGGGATTATGGGTTTGACTCACTACAACTGAGATAAAGGACCTAGAGGGTTCCACACTATGTGTATATAGATTATCATTAGATTCAATTGAATAAAGGTTTCAAAATAGAATTTGTTCTTGAAAGAACCACTTTAGGATATACTCAAAACTATGGGGGTGAATCAGTCTTGGGATTTTTTTACCAATTATAACTTTTTACCCATTTAACTCTTATACCTATTAAGATATTGATTCTATAATTATATTTTTCTTATGAGATGGATGTATATAAAATCGGTAAGGGATAACACACAATGTTTTTACAAGGTTCACTACTCAATAAACTTAGATAGTACCAACCCTATATTGTGATGAACATTACATGGATTATACACTATAATGAGCTATCAAGTTACAATGGCTTTTCTAGGAGAAAATCCTTAGCTACTGTGGGTCCCTACACTTAAGGAGGGGAAGGAAACATTTCTTCTTCCCTAGACTGCTAATGACTTGGTCTAACTTGTAGCTCCTTTTTGGTTCTTTATACCACCTCTGAAGACAATATTCACCTTATTTATTAAGGAATTTTGTAACACTAATAAATTATTTTATAAGATGATAGTTATATTGAATGTCACAATGTTGATTTATTATTCTACTAAATTAATCTTCACTTTGTTACTTGCACAATAGTAATAATGAAAAACTTATTCTTCTTCATAGAATAAAACTAAAATATTCAATTCTTCCTTCTTCTTTTTTTCTACTAGTCACAATAATATAAATATTTTATGTACTAGTAATCATAGAATTAATGAATACATAATATCAACAATTGTTATTATATCGATTCTCTTCTATTCTTCTTCACTCTTTCTTCTATAGTGAAAATAGATTGCACTGGATCTCTTTATTCTTCTTACTAGAATCAAAAACTTACTTTGTGATTATAGAAACACTGAAAGTTTAACTCAATATTGTCACATTTATTCTCTTCTTCAATATCAATGATATGAATATTACCATGGATAGAAATCTCTAACTTCTTCCTGAACCAAATAACAATCAACTAAACATAGATTGGTCAATTACTTATTTTTGTTATCTTCAATGAACAATAATATGAAATAGTATATTAGTGTTTTATTCAATTTATTCAATAGACAATATCAAGAATTGTTCCTGTTTCATTTCTATAATCTTTTACAAAAACAATAGGGAATAGTGTTTAGTGTAATGCCCTGACCCCAGGATCCCGAATATGGTTCATTATTTTATTATAAAGGAATGATTACAAGGAATAAAATATTTAAGGACCGGTCAATTTATCAATCTTGGGAATCCAAATTATATACATGATACCCATAATACATTGAAAAATAGAAAATAAAAAAATGATACATAATAATAATAAATAAATAGTATCCTTGAAATCTTATTCAAAATATTTCTTCTTCATGACTTGGGGAAAGTAAACATTATAAGGGTGATATCAAATAATCAGTAAGGGGTAAGTAAAGTGGAAGGAATACTAAATTTATGATAGTAAATGAACATGGAAAGGTAAATAAATGATAACACATAACTAGATAAGTAAAGATCAATATGGCTTGGTAAGAAACTGAAACACATGCCATTAAATCAATAATATGAGAATGGCATGAATCTATAGATATTTTGATGAAAAATTGTTGGAACCAAGGATGTTCTTTGTTAGAAGTGGAGTATGGTTTGTGTTTATTTTCAATCCACTATAGGTTGATCAAGGGGTTTACAAGTCAAGTGATCTTACAGTGTATGCCAAAGTAAGTGTTTAAGGGGGCATAGTTTCCCAGTATTTTCTAAAATTTTGGGCCTCAAAATCAGAAGTTTGTTTTTGTAAAATAAATATATTACACAAAGGTATTTTCCAAAATGGGATTTATGAGAATAGTTTGCGGATCATGAAATATGGTACATGGAATGGAGAACTACGGACCACGTAGGAGGAATGGTTCGCAGAGCGAAGAAGGTTCACGATGAAGACGTAAATTTTATGGGAAGGCTCATAGTACATGAAAGGTGTGGTGGTTCATGGGATGTCATGTCATTCATCAAAACAAAATAGAGTTTTGGGAAATCATGAAAAGTGTAATTTTTGGAAATGAGGATGTGATTTTTTCCACTACGTAGGGAGAATGGAATTACATGGACCGTGTAGGGAAAATGGTTGATGAGAGATGAATGTTACATGGTAAAGGTGGTTCTGTATCAAAGATTTGGTAAATATTTGTTTAGTGGATTTTTTGGATCTATTTTCCAATATAAGGAGCACTAATCCCTTTATTAGTGTAGAGCTATGAGATTAAAAAAATCCGATAGGAGTTTGGTGAAATCTATAAGTAGTTTTTGGGAAGAAAATCCCACAAATACTTTAATTAAAAATCTTAAAATAATTTAGTGAAGTCTAGAATAGTTATAAGAAGACATTTTGTGGAGGAGGAGTTGGTCTGCAGAGAAGAAGAAGTATGTGATAACAGTTTGTGAAGGCAGTATGTGGTCATAGTTTGCAGAGGAAGTATGCGGAGAAATCCTCAAAGTACATTGATAAGGGAAGTATGTGGAGGAAGACTCATAGTACAAGGAGCAAGGGAGTATGTAGTGGATGCAGCATAGTATATAGTCACAGTTTGCGGAGGTAGTACATATAGTACTCATAGTACATGGTTTAGTGCGGTACAAAGAAGAAAATTCCAGTTCGTGGAGGACAAGTTCACAATCAAGCAGTACGTAGAATAATATATTATATATATAGGGGAAAATGGGACTTCAACAGAGAATCTATCTATAGTTGAGGATGTATGATTTAATTCCAACCCATTGAAGAAACCTTCAAGTTGATAAACTGATTTCAGATATTTTCCAACATAGTGAACATGGGGGATTCAACAGAAGTGATCTAAGGGATGCATTGTGCTATCTCTAAAACCTTGTAAAGGAAGTGTGCCTAACAGAGAGTGACTTTGCCAAAAACATTTACTCCACAAGTAGTGAAGATTAGTGGAATTTGGTAAAACTAATAACCTATCAGTGTATTCTCCTTGGATGTAGCCATTAGTGGTGAACCATGTAAAATTGATGCATCTTCGCTTTTCATGTGATTGTTTTTTTATACTCTTTCTCATCAGATAGGTTTAACAGGTTCTTACCAACATGAGAACAATATCATTCAGTTTAAAATAAAAATTTTACACCTTGATTCACCCCTCTCCTCTCAGGGTGTTCCAGGGTCCTTTAAGTGGAATCAGAGGATAAAGGTTGCTGGTGTTAAATCATTCCTTCATTTCTGCAATGGATAATATAGTAAATGGTAGGGTAGTATGCCTATTTGATGGAGGAAACTTTCAGATCTGAAAAAATAGGATGAGATATTATCTAAGATCTACTGGAATGGAAGTCCAGTTTTCCACTGTAAAAAGAATACATGCGACTTATCCAACTGAGATTTATATGACTGATACAGATAAGAAAATTCTTGATGTAGATTCCAAAGCACAAAATTCCCTCACTATAGCTCTTTGTAATCAGATATATCTAAAATTGATGAGTTGTATGTCATCAAATTTTATGTGGAAAAAAACTGGAGAACATATATGAAGGATACAATAAAGTGAAGGAGGTGAAAATATAAGTTTTACACAACATGTTCGATGATCTGAAAATGAATGTAGATAAAAATTCAGATGCATTTTTAATCAAATTACTGAAGTTGTTGGAGCAATAAAAGAACTTGGTAAAGAAATAAAATACATTTATATTGTAAAGAAAATACTGGGAATACTTTCACATCTATAAAATGCAATGGTGTCAGCCCTTAAATAAAGGGATATCTATAAGCTTTCTTTGGATGATTTTTTGAGTAGTCTGGTGGATTATGAAATGAGAGTCAAACCTAAATATGCAATGAATCATGTAAGAAATGAAGTGGAATTCAAATACATAGATAAACTAGAAATTTTAGGAGATAGTGTTAATAATGATAATGAGGAAAAAGATATTATTTATCTTATTTCAATGAAATTCAAGAAGGGAAAAGGTAAATTTTAAGGAATGTTAACTCTGTCTTGTTTTCATTGTGGAAGATTTGGAAATATTACCTCTCTATGCCAAATAAAGTTTAATGATGAATTAAGAGAAATTGGAGACATTTAAAATCCTTAGAAAAGGTTTTTCAAAAAGAGAGACTTGAAATCTAGAAGAAAATTACAACGAAATAGTTTTTTATGTGAAGAATAATACTATGATAATGAATTATTTAAGGAATAACAAGTAAGAATTAAGTCTAGAAATCATTCTTCCATGATGGATATAATTGAAAAAAATAGAACCATTAAAAGATAAGGATGGAGATAATTAGTTGACCACTAATGTTAATCCCAATTTGAAACTTAAGTATTATTTTGGTAATATTGAGAATCAATGTAAGATGTGAAATAAGTGGAGAAGAATTGTTGAATAATCCTCAAAATATGTTGATTAGCTTGAAGATGAAATTGAATGACTAGAAGAATTTGTGAAAGAACAATCATCAATCCTTGAAAGCATAGAAAATGTAGTGGAACTAAAACTCATAGTTGAAGAACAAGGAAAGGTAATAAATGAACTTAACTCCAAACTAGAAGAGAAGTCTAAGACTGTTGAATCTCTAGAGTAATAAGTTGTTACTATGAGGAGTAAACTCGAAAGTGAATCAATATCAAAAGAAACAAAGAAAAAAATACAGTTTAGAAAATTCTCAGATACTGACTGGGCTGGAGATGTGGTGGATAAATAATCCACAAGTGGTGGATCATTATTTATTGGCAAGGAATGTGTGGGCTGGTTGAGTAATAAATAATAAAGCACTTCCCTCAATACTACTAAAGCTTAATATATCTCTTTTACAAAGGATTTCACTCAACTACTTTGGATGAAGCGACAACTAGCTGATATTGGTGATGAGGTGAAATAACCAATACTGATTCACTATGATAACAAAAGTGAAATTGATCTTATGATGAATCATGTTCCACATTCTCATACAAAACACATTGAAATAATATATCACTTCATTAAGGAAAAAGTGTAATATGGAATGGTTAAAATGGATCAGGTTAGAAATGATGATCAAGTGGCTGACATACTTACCAAGCTATTGTCATCACATGTGTTCAAGAAGTATTGGTTGAACCTTGATGTTCAGCCACCTCCCTATGCATGATGAGGTTAAAAAGTCCCCTATAGCTAGTTGTGTTAACTATTTGAATCTATTTTCTTATTTATTGAAGGTTTATGAGGGAGATACGATACATGGGGAGTGTACTTAAAGCTTTAATAGTCAAATTTTGATTATTGGGTTTATTGTCAATGGCGGAGAATGGAGAAATTCAATGATAATGCAATGTTTTCTGGTTGGTTTTAGGAAGATGGATAATAAAGAAATTCCAAAATGTTACAATGGAGGATAATGATGAGTTACAAAAGGTTGAAAATGAGAATGGATAAAAAATTCAATGTTATGAGGAAATAATTAGAGTTGAGATTGGACATCTTTGAGCATTCTAAGGCATAAGAACCCAATTTATTCTCTTCTTGTTTTGTAAACTAAGATTTTCTCATGTTGACTTATATTTTTGGATGATTTATTTCTCTCGTATTGGGTTTTGATTGCATTAAGTGCTTCATTGAATTTATCTGTTGATTTCCAACAAAACCAAAGGGGGAGATTGTTGGAAAAAGGCAGTTATTTACTGGAAATGGATCATGGTTTGTGTTTGTTGTCAATCCACTTTGGATTGTTAAATGGTTTTGAAAGTCAAGTGATCTTACAATATAGGATAAAGTAGGTGTTTAAGGTGGGGCAATTTCATAGTGTTTTCAAATTTTTGGGCCTCAAAATCAGGAGTTTTTTTTGGAAAATAAAGGTTTTACGGAAAGGCATTTCACAAAGTGGGATTTCTGAGAATAGTTTTTGGATCATTAAATATGGTATTCATAATGGAGAACCACAAACCATATAGCAAGAATGGTTTGCGTTATAGAAAATGGTATGCATACCGCGTAGGAGGAATATTTCGTAGAGAAAAGAAGGTTTGCAGTGAAGACGTGCAGTTTTCGAAAAGGTTCTCTATACGTGGAAGGCATGGTGGTTTGTGGGATGATGTATCATTCACGAAAACAAGGAAGAGTTTTGGGAAATCATGAAGGTTTTTTTGTGAAACGAGGTGTTGATTTGTGCCATCACCTAGGGAGAATGGTAACACGTAGACCACGTAGGTAATATGGTTTGTGGGGGATGAAAAGTATGTGGTAAAGGTGGTTCCATATCAAAGATTTGGTAAATCTCAGTTTAGAGAATTATGTGGATATATTTTTCTACACAAGAAGAAATAATCCCTTCATTAGAGTGTGGCTTTGAGACTAAAAAATCTGAGAAGAATATGGCGAAATCTATAACTAGTTCACGGAAAGAAAACCCCACAAAGACTTTAATTAATAATCTAAAAGGAATTCGGTGAATTCCATTATAGTTCTTAGAATAAATTTTATGGAGGAGAAGTTGGTCTATAGAGAAGAAGAAGTACGAGGATGCGGTTTGTGAAGGTAGTACATGGAAGAATCCTCACTGTACGCAGAGTAGGGAAGTATGTGGAGGAAGCCTCACAGTACGCGGAGCAAAGCAGTATGTAGTAAAAGTAGTATAGTATGTAGTCATGGTTTGTGGAGGCAGTACGCAGAGCACTCATTGTACGTGGTGTAGTGCGTTACGTGGAGGAATAAGGCTAGTTCACAGAGGAAAATTTCTCAAACAAGTAGTATGTGGAAAAATAGATTACATATATAAGGAAAAACATAACTTCAACAGAGCATATATCTATAGTTGAGGATGTATGATTTAATTCCAACCCATTAAAGCGACCTTCAAGTCAATAAACTAAATTCAGATACTTCCCAACACAGTGTTTAAGGGGGAGTCAATAGAAGTTATCTAAGGGATATAGTTTGCTTTCCCAAAAACCTTGTAAAGGTAGTTCTCCTGGAACAAAGTGACTATGTTAAGACTTTTTACTCCACAACTGGTGAATATTAGTAGATTTTGGTATGACCAACAACTTATCGGTGTATACTCCTTGGACATAGCTCTTAGTGTTGAACCAAATAAAATTTATGTTTCTTCACTTTACATGTGATTGTTTTTTTCTACTCTTTATCATCAGATAGGTTAAATAGGTCCCTACAAATGTAGGAACAATATCATTCAATTTAAAATAAAAATATGACACCTTGATTCACCACTCCCCTCTCAGGGTGTTCCAGGGTCCTTCAAAAATATCATGGATAATTAATAAATGAGTCTAAATGAGGGAAATGCTTAATTATTGGACTTTATGTTTAAGGCACATGAAAATTTATACCATCAAGACCTTTCATAAGATGGTTTCAAACAACAGATAGAAACCCATTTAATTTGGACAACTTATTCATCTCATGAGAACCTCTCAATGCATTGAGGGGATATATAAAGTACGAGCCCCACCTGTCAACACCTATCCAAATAATTCTTCATATTGAATAGTCTAAATAAATAATATTCTTTATCAAATATCTATATTAAATAAAGAATACAGATTTATCAATAATTCCCCAGATAATCAAATAACTTGTCAAATAATCACCGTATGTAAAAATGGTATACAGTTCAAGAAATAATAATATACATCACCCAATAATGTGGATATACAATGAAATATGATTAAAATAAAGTGATTGTGTCAATAAAATTTTAACAATCATAAAAGGAAGAGAGAATACAATGATAATAATTACTAACATTCTTGAGGAGAATAATCTTTAAACATTCGAAAGTGTCCCATACCACTTTGAAAATTTTAAATCATAATCCCCATGAAGGTATGTAATTAAATGAAAATTTTAATATCATTATAATAAGTATATTCATGATACTAAATGTCAAATTTTAGTATATAGACCATATAAAATTTAATTGGTGTATAATAATAAATTATCTCAATGGAATGTAAATTGAGATTAAATCCCTTACCTTAACCTTCATTTTGTTGTGTGGTCTTTATACTCCTATATAGTGGTTTAAAATATGTTACTAACTTATAATATAACCAAAATCATGTTTATAATATCATATAATAACTTTTTATAATATCTTATTACTCGATTGTTAACAATATTTAATTATTTTCACTATTTTGGGTGTTAATTGCCTAGTTTTCTCAAGTAGGTTTTGACTTGTTATTTACTGTTCTTATGACATAGATCATGATTTCAGAATCTCAAGAATTTAAACCATGATATAATTATAATATATATACATTAAAAATTCATTTATAATATTCTATAATATTTGGAGATAAGAAATTAAGTGCACCTTTCATGGAGATGGTAGGCCATACATACGTATAAACACTACTTTCATTTCTTTTTTGTATTAAAAGAATTTAAAAAATGATACATATGTATATTATAATTATAGTATCATATCTATTTTATATATGTTACATAGTTTTATTAAAACCACCCTTTATATATTCCATGAATAGCGTGAACGAATCACATCGCTTTAAGGAGGCGGTAGTCCACACTTGCACAGACGATGTTATCATATTTACACAAAATGGAATGTATAGTGGTATGCGTAATAAAATAATTATAGAATAATAAATAAATTATTAATATCATAAAAATCATATATTAATATATTTTACTTCATAATGTTCACCATGATTGGCAGAAAAGGAAGAACAACAATCATTGTTTCATGAGGCGGTAGTTCACCATTCACACAAACAGTATGTTCGTTAACCATCTGATTGGAGTGTGTGTAATTGTAGGTATAACCCTAAAAATTAAAACATATCATTATATTTAGGATATTATTTTTGTTATATAATCATAGAATAATAATATTTTATGGGGTAGATAATGAAAATAAAACTATGGAGCTTCAAGAAAGATGTTGCCTCTTAATTGGGTAACTCGTTTTGGTTTGTACCAAAAGGCTTCCTTGGATTGATTACTGACCAAGGGGAGGCTTATATGATGGGGTTAGGGATGTTTATGAGATATTTGGTAATATTTTTGAAAAACATAAGTGTCTTGAGAGGCGTGAAAACGGGAGATATGTGGTGGCCTTTTATAGGGGAGGAAAAGGACTCACTTTTTATTTTTTAAAAGAAGTTAGGTGTACTCATGTTTTTACCTAAAAAAAGTCATAAAAACAAAACTCAATATTTTAAGGTTCATGGACGAATTATGGACATAAAATGAGTTTTTGAAAATTTTTTAGGTCATTTGGGCTCTTAAGTTAATGGTTTAGTCCTTTATTAAGCTTAATTTTGCCTTAATAATTGTAATTTATTTTAATTACTTTCACTACTATTTTTGGTTTAAAACTAATTTGAACTTATTTTTCATTAAAAATTATTATTATTCCAATTATGGAATACATTTTTTGAAATTAATATTACTAAAGTGGTAAAAATTAATTTAAATTTAATCCCATAGACGTGGTGACAATGCATGCTTTTAAGGTAAAAACGTTCAAAAGGTTTCTATGTTTTATAGTAAATTTTAAAGAAAAATTGATTTCAATGACCTAAATTTGATTAATTTATAAATATTTATCTAATTAGACTTTAAAACCAATTTAAAATATAATTTATCCTTATAAATAAATTAGATGAAAAAGTAGTTCGAGATAAAATTCAGTATTTTTCACTATTCATTAAAAAATGAAACATAAGAAAAAACCAAAAAAATTAACCCAACCCAATTTTTATATTTTTATTTCAAAGATAAAGTTTATTTTAAAATATATATTTTATAAAAGTTCAAAAAATTGGATTTAAAATTGGTTCTCTATTAATTGCCGATAAAAATACCTTAATAGAAATATAATAATTTATGTGTAATGTTGGGTTTGTTCTTATATTACGCTTATCAAATATATTGGATGAATAAAAAAATATTATATTTAATATATAATATATATATTAAATTAATATCACTCAGTAATTATAATTAATTTTATTTATTAGGGTAAAAAATATTTATGAGTATAAAAATAGTTTTATTTAAAAATATTCTCTTTATATTTAATTGGATATTATATTCATTTCTAATTAATTTGAAACCAATTAATTTATTTTATATTTGTGTAAACCATATATTTTCATAATTTAGTTAATCCTATTCATAAATACTAATTTAATGGCTATGTTATATCTTAATATATTAAATAAAAATATTTTATAATATATTGTTGTTTGATAAAACTCGGTCATGCGTGTAATGCATGATATCGAAGAAAGATTATCTTGTTGGAAACACATGATAACTCAGTGTTTCATGAATTATAATATATAAAATATTTTTAATTTATTTAAAATAGTAAATATATTTTGAATTCTTGGGATATTATATTCCCTTAGGCACTTGGTAATGTGTGTCATACACGCTATCGAATACAATGTTTTAATTTAGAATTTCGGGGCGTTACATTCCACCCAACTTAATTAAATTTCATCATTTCAATTTAAACTTGATAATGGTAATATTTTGTTTGATATTTCTTATATTTAAATACCACATCATAAGAAGGGTTTGTAAAAACTCTTCTAGAAAATAGAGAATAAGAATTGAAAATTTCACATGGACTAACATATAACTAAGTCTCTAAGTAGGAGAACATTAGTGGAATGTAGAGATAGGTACTTGTAGGAAAAGGATAAATATTTATAGGGAGTGTTTGAGATCAAAAAATCACAAAAATTGAATGATGAATGGAAAGTATAGGTCCTCAATTCCATAAATATGTGATGATTTAGAAGACCATCAGTTCAACAAAAATTAAGGTATTAGTGAAACATTTTTGTTTCAAAACCATGTTGAGGAATTACTTCACCCTCCAAGAATATAAGTAAATATACACTTATATAAACATAATCTTTTCTTTTTATTATTCCTTAAACTATTTCTATTTCATCTCTTTGAACAAGATTCATCATATAATGATGTAATAAATCAAACTCTAAAAAAAGATCCAAAGTTCATCTTAAACCATTCCATAAATGTTTAACGTTTCCAAAATATTATGATCCAACAATTTATAAATACGGTTACTAAATTTATAAAATGAACTTATCATTTTACTTTAATCAACACGATGCAGCTCTAAATTTTCACCATACAAACATGTGAATGACTTCATCATGTTTCCTCTTGAAATATGGAAATAACTCGAATCACTATAAAACCTTTTTGAAAATGTGTATTCTTATTTATTACTTATGTAAGAAACATGTTATTGGATATATTCCTTAAATCAAAAATTGTTGTAAACTCCGTCAATGATAGCATAGACCACTTGTTGACAAGTCATTAATCAGTTCCAAGGTAGTAAAAACTTTTCCAAATCAATAATTTCTTCATCATTATCGCAACATAAAGAACATATTAAGGGTTTTATTTCCATCAATCACGTGCTTTCTAAAAATTTAAATTTTTACTAAATTACCTTTCTTAATACTATTCAACATATGATCTAAAATCCTTAACAAAAAAGTACAGTAATACAATCCTTACATATTTCATAAATCATATGATGAGAACATCAACACATTTCTTAGATCCAAATATAGAAGTAAATTAATCATTCCACTTCAGTAGTATTAATAAAATAAGTTTGACATTGATCCCTTAGTTTCTCATAAGGTATATGTTTGTCGAAGTGGACACTCAATAGGGGGGGTGAATTGAGTTCCAATTTAAATTTCTGTTAAAAATATTTCTCTTAAAATCCCCATATTTAAAAAAAAAAGTTAAACTGTAGTGAATTTATACAGATTGTAAATGTTCAATTAGTTTCTCAAAGATTTATTAGGTCTCAGCTAATTTAATCTGAAGATAAATTTGACTTTTGAAACTAACTTACTGGTTCATAATCAGTATAAACACTTGCTAATTTAACTATCAAAGTAAATTTAAAACAAATTATATATCAATGTAGTTAGTAGCGGAATATGAAATATATAGTGTACTTATGACTTAAACCAAAATGCAGAG
This sequence comes from Viscum album, assembly GCA_963277665.1. Classification (NCBI taxonomy): domain Eukaryota; kingdom Viridiplantae; phylum Streptophyta; class Magnoliopsida; order Santalales; family Viscaceae; genus Viscum; species Viscum album. The sequence continues at coordinate 598,260,842 of OY728155.1, read as the reverse complement.
TAGATGTAACCACAAGGTTCAGTCTCAAGCCGAGACTTAGTCCTCTAAAACAATTTATATAAATTGATTCACACCCTAGATTGGGATAAAAAACAGTAAAATACTGTCCAGGTCTAAAGGCCTCTACCACTGTTCTACGTGGGAAAACACAGAAAACAGCTCACAGCTGTCCAGGTCGTACTCGACCTCTACCACTATCCATAGTGGGATACAAGGAAGTTAATAGAGTTTGGATGAGGATTTCAGAATCCTCCAACTTAGCTCAGGAGACAGTGTGTGTATAAAATAAACAAGGTACACACACTGCTTGAAATGTAAATGAAATAATTACTAAAGAAAGTGTGAATGAGTTTATAAAAGCTTTAGTGATCGGCAGTGCAGCTCTGGAATCGTTTGATTGATCAAAAAAGCTTATGAGTCATTCTCTGGTTTTTGTTCTGAAAAACAGAATGTCTTTTCTTCCTTGGTTCCAGGTTCAGCTTATCATCCTGAGTGCATGAAGTGTTTGTTGTAGTTCTTTACTCAAGATGAAACTTGTGTTCTCTAGAAAGAATTTCTCCATGTATGTCCAGTGTTCTTGGAGTATGGATGTAGCCTTATGTGAATGCACCACGTTTGAAGCTATTGATCCTTTTTCTCTTTCACCCTTCGTGTGCCTTCTTAGTTCCTTGATTCTCTCTCTTTCATTCGATCTATTCGATCTGTTTGATCTGTTTGATCCGTTCAATCCGTTCGATCCGTTCGATCCATTCAATCCGTTCGATCCGTTCGATCCATTCTATACAAGATTTTTCCTTCCCTTTATAGATTTCAGCTCTGGTGAAAAGGAATGATTAGTTTTTTGTATGGGTATTAGGTATGGTTCCCTGACATGGAAACAGGCATCCTTAAATAACATTAACTGCATTAAAAACATCAATTTTAACCGTTATCTTAATAAATAAATAGTATTGAGAATATAGAGTTTGACTGGTTGGTCAATCTTTAGTAGCTCCTGTTGGTAGATGTGTACGGTGGACTTTGTGTAACAGTGATCTTCCATCATTATCTCTTTGAACTTGTATCGGTAGCTCTTTGCATCAGTATCTCTTTGAACTTGTATTGGTTTCTCTTTGCATCTGTAAATCTTGGTATCAGTAACTCTTGGTATCGGTAAATCCTGGTATCAGTAACTCCTTACTCTGTATCGGTAACTTTTGGTATCGGTAGCTCCTGGTATCAGTAACTCCTTACTATGTATCAGTAACTTTTGGTATCGGTAGCCCTATATATCGGTGACTTCATTCTATCGGTAGCTCTTGATCTATCGGTAGCTCTAGATCTATCGGTAGCTCTGCTTTGTATCGGTAGCTACATTCTGTATCGGTGACTATGTATATTGGTAGCTCTTGGTCTGTCTGTAGCTCTATGTATTGGTGACTGTCTGTATCGGTAGCTTGCTTAATTCCAGTGATTATGTGTATTGGTAGACTTATGCATATCGGTAGCTTTAGCTTAGCGGTGACTCTGTATATCGGTAGACTATGTCTATCGGTAGACTAAGTACCGGTAGCTCTGTATCAGTAGTTATACGTAGATCAGTGACTAACACGTATCTGTTTTATGCAAAACATATCCGATTGGATTAGAATATCTTCAAAACTCATACAAACATGGATAAACATTGATTAACATATTTCAAGTACTATTTTAATATTATTTTCATCTTGATAATAGAATATCATATATTGAGCGAATTTGAATATAGATAAACATTAATTGGGATTATCAAAGTATATAAAATCATAATTGGGATTATCAAAACAGGTTAGGTCAACAATCTCCCCCTTTTTGATAATCACAACTTATGATATTATAGTTTTAAAACAATGAGTAGTTATATCAGAGGAAATATCATTAAATTCAATTATCTCAGAGAAAACAATATGTTATAGAACATAATGTATCAGAGGTAGAATGAAATGCAATGATATCAGAGGGGAAAAGCATGGTAGCTCTTCCTTAGATAATATTTCTCCCCCTTTGAGAATATTTCTCCCTCTTTGATACTTATATAGATAATATTTCTCCCCCTTTGTGATAATCAAAAAGAGGGAAACAAGAAATAGAAAAAGGAACACAATGAGAAATAAATGAAAACCAATTGTATTATATGTTGCAAAAGGGTACATAGAAAGAAAAAAAATACAAGGGATTCCTATCAAACATCTTATCCACTAGTTCAATCTGCATCCTCAATATGAGATTGGCCCTTTAGATCAGAAGAGGATTCAGACTGTGTGGATGCTGGTGAAGGCTTAGGAATTCCATAGATGATCACAGGAGGCTGAGCCACATAAACTATGATTGTCCTGTACTGAGGAGTTCTTTGAGTGATCATAGGTGTAAGGCTTTGAATGGCTTGGGCTGGAGTCATCTGAACAGGAGAAGCAGTAGAGGCAGAGGCAGTTAAAGTAGGAGGTACAATCACTGGCCTAGCATCAACATGCAGGAAGGGAAGCAAAAGATTTCTGAAATACATAATTATTCATTCTCCTCTCTCCATAGAAGATATGAAATCATCCTTGTTCTCCATGAATTTTTCCAAGGCTGGAGTTAATTCCCTTAGTTTGCTGACTTTCTCTCTGAAGGCTTGATTGACAGGAGGTAACTTCAGGCTTTCCAACAGAAGTTTGAAATGATTGTTGAGTTGATGCTTGGTGTAAACCTATTTAAAATAGGATTCCACCTTGTCTTTCACTTCTTTCTGAGAGGAAGAATCTTCTTTCATATATTCTTGGACTATCTTCATTATTTCTCTAGCTAAATCTCTAGTAGAAAGCACAACTTTTCTCAGGTCAGATGATTCCACAGAGCCACTGGTTGATGCTGAACCAAGATCCTCCTTCATCATAGCTCAAATATGATCCACATCCACTGAAGGTATAGAAGCAAGAGAACCAATAGAGAAAGATTTGGTTTCCTTGAAGTTTTTGGTCAACCAACTAATAAGATTTTGGACTTGGGAATCTTGGGTTTTAACATTATCATTCATGGTGGTTTTAAAACCTTCGAACACTGAAACCATCTAGATTAAAACACTTTTGATATAGGCTAAGTCCTTGTCTTCTTGGGATTTTGAGCTCATGTAAAATTCTAAAGAGATAACTGATTTCGTTAAAGCTTCAACATCAGCTTCCAGTCTAGATACTTGAGTCTGGCAGTCTATAACTTCTTCCACTATTTCGGCCAAAAATGTTGACAAATTACAACCGAGAGAGTTCAAGAGATTTTTCCAGGTTACTCACCTCTTCAACAAAGCAGTGCTTCAACTCAGTAAAAGAATCACTAAAGGACTCCTTCAGCTCATCTTTTAAGGATTCAAGGTCAGGCCTGATGATCATATTAGCAGGAGTAATCACAACAGGTGCTCTTTCATATGCTATGTTATCCACTAATTCATTCATAATCGATTGGATTGATGACACAAGTGGAGATTCCATCTTCCTTGTCTCTTCCACAAAACTGTCCTTAAGATTTTTCTTCAAAATATTCAGGTCATGCATTCTGACCACATCTTCAGGTAGCAACTCAGTCTCAACATCATAAATAATCTTTGGTCTATTGAGGGATGCCTCATTATCAGAATCATGATAGTCTAATCCACAAACCACAAAACTTGGGTCTTCTTCCCTGTCCTCAATATCAACATCCACTAACACACTTCAAAACTTGGTTTGAAGCTCCCCCTCAATGGGTGCATTCCCATTTACAACAAGGGCATTCTTAGCGGGTCTTTCTTCCTGAGGAGAATCTTCTACTATCAATTCTTTCTCTTCAACAGGTGGAGGGTCCTCTGGATTAGGTACAACTTCTTCCATTTCTCCTACTACATCCTCAGTAGGAACAGCTAATCTTCTAATTAATGGACTCATACTTAAGCTGACAGAATCAGAGGCTTCAGATTCATTCTCATTTTCTTCTTTATGCTCAGGGGCTGGCTGGTCTTCCTTATCAGTAGGTGTTTCTTCATCTACTAAGGTTTCCTTTTTAGAAGATACAATTTCAGCACCAGGACTTGGAGGTAAGTCCAGATCTCTTCCATCATCCATATAAGTCTCTTCTTCTTCAGTCTCATCAATGTACTCAGGTTATTTTTCATCATGTCCTAGACCTGGATCCCTCACATCCTTAGGTCTTGAAGGATGATTCACGGGATTGAATTTATCATATACCTTCTGGTCATCATTAACCCACTCTCTTCTCCATGGGTTCCAATTTATCTTCATGTATTTGCAAACAGTGGTTGTGATACAAAAGTTATTCCTTACTACCATTGTCTCATCTTGAGACTCAGCTACCCCTTTCACTTTGATCATCACTGAGATCAACTTGGAAAAGAATAGGGAATCAGTATTTAATTTTGGCCTTGTCATGTCTTCCATTTGAATCATCAGCAATCTGCACAGATTCACTTTTACACAATGTATCAAGAGATGCAGGAGATAGATATCCTGATATCTTAAATTCACAAAGTCTCATCTCCTTGGTATTAAGACATTCTGAACAAATTTGAACAAAAATCTATTCTCTCTATCCATTTCAGCAGCCACTACTTGTCTTTGATTTCCATCACTGGTGAGCTCCTCCAAGGTAGTCTCATAATCGAATATATCACTTGTTGGTGGCATAGCTTTCGATACATATCCAGATACACCTTTGTGTGGAACCTTCAGGCATTCATCCCACCCAAAGGATGAAAAAGACATCTCCTTTCCATTCACAAAAGAAGTCACTCGGTTCTCATTTTCAGATTTCTCAAAGCTTACAAACTCATAGAATTGTTTCACAAGCTTCAGATAGTAGGGGCCATTGTTGTTCGAGAAGCAATATACCCACTTTTGATCTTCCAGTACTTCGAGCACTAATGACTTGCTAGTTAATAACCATTCCACACACAACTCTTTTTCAATCACAATAACTCTATTCTGAAAATGAGGATTCACTGGTTGCCTACCCGACCTAGTTCTACCAACACTACCACTTTCTTTTGGATTGGACTTCTACTTCTTTTCTTTTATCTCATCAGTGGCATCTCTGATGGTAGGAAGTTTGGTTTTTTCCATCTCTGGTTTGAGGGATTTAGGGTTTTCGAGAGATTTGGGAGCTAAGGTTTGAGGGTAAGTGTTTGAGGCTCGGTGGATTGAGAAGTAGATAGGACTTGGTTTTTATCATTTAGGAATCTTAAAATAAATAAATAAAATGAAATAAAGTAAAAAAAAATCAGATTATGGTGGCAGACATAAGTTTAAAAATAGTGCACTCATCAGTAGGGTTTATCAGTGAGAATTCCTATTAGTGAGGTCCATCAGTGAGATTTTCATATCGATGAGGTATCTATATCGGTGAGGTATCTACATCGGTGAGGTATCTACCAATCAAGGTTAATCATTCCCAACTCATGTCTAATGTAACTTAACCTATCCTAACTCAAAGTTTTGGTGAAAATTTCAACTAATTGATGTTTAGTACCTATAAATTCAAGATTAATATCACCCTTTTGGTAATGATATCTCAAGAAATGGTGCCTTACATCAATGTGTCTAGTTCTTGAGTGAGACACAGGATTCTTTGAAATGTTTATTTCACTAGTGTTGTCACAGTTGATAAAAACTTGCTTAAAAACATATCCATAGTCCAAAAGAGTGTGTTTCATCCACATAATTTGTGTACAGCAACTACCTGCAGCTATATACTCTGCTTCAGCAGTGGACAAAGCTACAGAATTCTGCTTTTTACTACACCAAGATACTAAGGATTTTCCCAGTAAATGACATGTTCCAGATGTGCTTTTTCTATCTAACTTGCAACCAGCAATGTCAACATCTAAATAACTCATTAACTCAATGGATTTTCATTTTGGGTAAAACAAACCTAAGATTACAGTGTGTTTAAGATACTTAAAAATTATTTTAACAGAAAGTAAATGAGAATATTTTGGATTAGCTTCAAATATTGCACACATACATACACTAAACATAATATCTGGTCGACTAGCAGTAAGGTAAAGTAAGATTCCAATCATACCTCTGTAATTGGTTTGATCCACTGGTTTCCTAGTTTCATCTGCATCCAATTTACAGACTGCACTCATAGGAGTATCACTTTCCTTAATACTATCCAAACCAAAACCTTTTAAAATATCCTTTGTATATTTACTTTGATTCAAAATAATACTATTTTCATTTTGACAAACTTGAAATCCAAGAAAATATTTAAGTTCTCCCATTAAACTCATTTCAAATTAATTTTGCATACTCTTTGAAAAATAAATACATAAGGAATGTTTAGAAGATCCAAAAATAATATCATCAACATATATTTGTACTATTAAAACATCTTTGGGAATTATTTTAATAAAAAGAGTTGGATCAGCAATCCCTTTAGTAAAACTTTTTAAAATAAGAAAATTACTAAGTCTATCATACCAAGCTCTTGGAGCTTGTTTTAAACCATATAAAGCTTTAGAAAGTTTAAAAACTTGATTTGGAAAATGAGTATTAGTAAATCTAGGTGGTTGTTCAACAAAAACATCTTCAATTATAAAACCATTTAGAAAAGCACTTTGGACATCCATTTGATATAACTTGAAATTCAGATGAGCAGCATAGGCAAGTAAGATCCTAATGGCTTCTAATCTTGTTACATGTGAAAAGGTTTCCTCATAGTCTATACCTTACTCTTGACTATATCCTTGTGCAACTATCCTAGCTGTGTTTCTAACTATATTTCCTGACTCATCAACTTTGTTTCTAAAAACCCATTTACTGCCTATTGTCAAAGTGTCCTTGGGTCTGTCAACTAATTCCCAAACTTTGTTTCTTTCAAATTGATTTAACTCTTCTTGTATAGCCATTATCCAAAATTAATCATTGATAGCATCATTGACATTTTTAGGTTATAACTGTGAAAGAAAGTCTTGATGTTCAACCTGGTTTCTTAGAGAAGCTCTAGTCTGTGTCCCTCTATCAAGATTACCAACAACATCATCTAAAGGATGATTATTTAGAATCCTAGTTGATATAGTAAAGGTAGGACTAGAAATTTCAGGTTCATCTATAGGTTCGGGTTCAACAGAAGAAGATTCTGTAATATGTCCAGAACTGGATATTTTTATAGCAGGTTCTTTAGTTTTATCATTAAGGTCCAGAACAGTCAAATCTTCTTCAAGATTTTCAAGAGAGGTTTTAGGATCATATGGATCAGTTTCATAAAACTTTATGTGAACAGATTCTTCCACACATTTTGTTTTTTTGTTAAATACTCTATAGGCTTTGTTAGTTAAAGAATAACCAAGAAAAATTCCTTCATCACTCTTAGAAGAAAACTTGCCCAGATTATCTTTTGTATTGAGAAAAAAACATTGCAGTCAAAGACTCTAAAGTAACTAAATTTGGGTTTTCTATTATTCCATAGTTCATATGGGGTCTTCTTGAGAACAGGTCTAATCAAGACTCTATTAATAATATGAAAAGCTGTATTCATAGCTTCAGCCCAAAAATAAGTAGGCAGGTCATACTCATTAAGCATAGTTCTTGCAATTTCTTGAAGGGTTCTGTTTCTTCTTTCTACTACACCATTCTGCTGAGGTGTCCTAGGGGCAGAAAAGTTGTGACTATAGCCATTGTATGATAAATAAGATTCAAACTCATGATTTTCAAACTCACAACCATGATCACTTCTCAGGGTTTTAATCTTAAGTCCAATAATATTTTCTACAGACTTGGAGTATTTAATAAAGTAAGAACAGGCTTCACTTTTGTGAGCTAAGAAGTATACCCAAGTATATCTAGAAAATTAATCTACTAGGACATATAAATAGTGCTTCCCATTTAAACTAGAAACTATAGAAGGTCCAAACAAGTCCATGTGAACCAACTCGAGAGGTTGAAAAGTTGAAACTTCTTTCTTTTATTTAAAAGAAACTTTATGTTGCCTTCCCTTTTGACAGGGATTACAAACATTGTCATTTGGGAGTTCAAGTTTGGATATATGTCTAACTAAGTTCTTCCTAGTCAAATTTCTAAGTGAATAGATGTTGCAGTGTCCTAATCTTCTGTTCTAAAGCCAAGAATCTTTATGAAAAACATTTAATCAAGTAACATTTTACTTAGCTAAACAATTCAGATCAACAACATAAACATTTTCATTTCGTAAAGCATAAAATACTAAAACATTTTTAGAGTTAAAAAAATTACAGGAATCATTTTCAAATTTCACATTAAAGCCATCATCACATAATTTAGAAATTATTAACAGGTTATACTTAAGTCCATCAACAAATAAAACTTTAGAAATCAAAACTGAATCAGTGTTACCAATCTGGCATAGGCCGATGATTTTTACTTTAGAATTATCACCAAAGGTGACATAGCCTAAATCAACTTTGATTAGACTCTTGAAGCATGAGTAATATCCAGACATGTGCCTTGAACATCCACTATCCAAGTACCATACCTTTTTGTGAGAACTCTTCAAGCAAGTCTCCTACAAAATAGATTTAAACAGAAAATTATTTTGGTACCCAGATCTTCTTGGGTCCAGAAAGGTTTGTAATCAAATATTTAGGTACCCATATTTGTCTTATGGGTCTCATATAATTTACAGAATCAATATATTTTGAAAGATAAACATTATTTGATCTATAACTATATGAATAACTAGCTGAAGCATACGAATTTCCAGAACTAGAATTAACAGTATTCTGTCCAGATTTAGGAATAAATCTAGTTTTAGTGAACTGCCTTTTTCCAGGTTGGTTGCCTATTATAGTAGTGTGTTTTAGTGCCACTTGCTTACCTAACATTTGAGTAAGTGTATCTTTTCCATTTGTGGACTTTTCTGAGTCCTTTCTAAGTTTCTCATTAGACATTTTCAGTTCAGTATTTTCCTTCAATAGTTGAGAATTATTTTCCTTTTCTATATTGAAGGAAGATTTAACATTGGCAGTGAGAGCATGATGTTTCTTTAGTGACTTATATTTGTCCTTATGTTCATTACATGTTTTCTCCAATATATTACAATATTCAAACAATTCAGCCTTAGACATATCTTTAGAATCAGAATCAGATTCTGCATCATCTCCAGAATAATAGAAATTTAAAACAGAAGTATCTAAGGTTACCTCAGATGTGTTGGTGATGAAACACATGTTGGCCCGATTCTTTTCAGAATCAGAAACTTCAGATTCACTTGTGCTGTCTTCTGAAGCACTCCAAGTAGCTTTCAAATATTTCTTGTACTTATTGTCCTTATAATCATATTTATTTTTGAATTTTAATTTTGGACAGTCAGCCTTGATGTGTCCTTTCCTCTTTCATTCATAGTAGACTATGTCATCTTCCTTATCAGACTTCTTCCAATCCTTCTTCCAGTGACCCTTGTTTTCATACTTTCCTTTGTAATTTGATTTTCTGAAGAATTTCTTCTTCCTATAAAACTTCTTAAATCTCCTGGCTATTTGATCCATCTCAGCATCACTGTCTAAATCCGAATCTTTACTAGTTGAACTTTCAGTAGGTACATGTATTTTCTCCTTGTCTTTGATCTTAGAAGCAGTAGACTTGAAAGCCATGAATTTTCTCTTGTGTTCATAATCTTCTTCCTTATTTACTTTAAGTTATTCCTCATACATCATAATATTACCTATTAATTCCTTAACAGGGAGTGTGCTGATGTCTCATGACTCTCTAATGGAAACAGATGTGCCTCTCCATCTTTTTGGTAGACATCTTAATATCCTCAGAATTTGTTCCTTTGCTGGAATAGCCTTTCCAAGAGAGCTCATAGTATTGAAAATCTAATTGAACTTGAGATACATGTCAAAAATAGGTTCATCATATTTCATTTTAAAATTATCATATTTAATAGTATAGGTATTCAGCCTTATTTCATTAACATTGGTTGTTCCCTCATGAGAAATAGCCAAAGTGTCCCATATTTCATAAGTAGTTTTTCAAGTAGAAATTCTATTAAAATTTTCATCTCTTAAAGCACAATACCGGGTATTCGTAGCATTACAATTATTATTGTAAGCAGTCTTTGTAGATTCATCCCAAGTTTTTCTATCAGTTTCTGGAATTTTATATTGTGACTCTATAGCAGTCCAGATATCAAAACTCATACTTTCTAAATGAATTTTCATCTTAAGTTTCCACTGGGAATAGTTTTACCATTAAAGAAAGGTGTCATGTTAGTAGCAGCACCCTCTAGTCTATTATCAATAACTATATTTTAGAAATTAATTAAAGAGATAAAATTCAGAACTAACAGAAATTTAAGATCATTAAATATGAAACTAAAATCACAGTTGAAAAACATAATGTTTTGAAAACTTGTATTAATAAAAACACCCTTTGATACCAAATGTAGGTCGGAGTGGACACTCAAGAGGGGGGTGAATTAAGTTCCAATTAAAATTTCTGTTAAAAATATTTCTCTTAAAATCCCCCTATTTAAAAACAAAGTTAAACTATAGTGAATTTATACAGATTGTAAATGTTCAATTAGTTTCTAAAAGATTGATTAGGTCTCAGCTAATTTAATCTGGAGATTAAATTGACTTTTGAAACTAACTTACTGGTTTACAATCAGTATAAACACATGCTAATTTAACTATCAATGTAACTTTAAAACAAATTATATTTCAAAGTAATTAGCAGCAGAATATAAAATATATAGTATACTTATGACTTAAACCAAAATGCACAGCAGATGTAACCAAGAGGTTCAGTCTCAAGCCGAGACTTAGTCCTCTCAAACAATTTATATAAATTGATCCACACCCTAGATCAAGGTAAACAACAGTATAATACTGTCCAGGTCCAAAGACCTCTACCATAGTTCTACATGGGAAAACACAGACAATAGCTCACAGCTGTCCAGGTCGTACTCGACCTCTACCACTATCCACAGTGGGATACAAGGGAGTTAATAGAGTTTGGATGAGAATTTCAGAATCCACCAGCTTAGCTCAGGAGACAGTGTGTGTGTAAAATAAACAGGGTATACACACTGCTCAAAATGTAAATGAAAGAATCACTAAAGAAAGTTTGAATGAGTTTAGAAAAGATTTAGTGATTGGAAGTGCAGCTCTGGACTCATTTGATTGATCAGAAAATATTCTGAGTCCTTCTCTGGTTTTTGTTCTGAAAAAAAGAGTGTATTTTCTTCCTTGGTTCCAGGTTCATCTTATCAGCCTGAGTGCATGAAGTGTTCGTTGTAGTTATTCAATCAATATGAATCTTGTGTTATCTAGAAATAATTGCTTCATGTATGTCTAGTGTTCTTAGAGTATGGATGTAGCCTTGTGTGAATGCACCACGTTTGAATGCTGGTGAGCCTTTTTCTTTTTCACCCTTCGTGTGCCTTCTAAGTTCCTTGATTTTCTCTCTTTCATTCGATCTATTTGATCCGTTCGATCTGTTCGATCTGTTCGATCCGTTCGATCCGTTCGATCCATTATTTATGGTCTATTTCCATCCCTTTATAGCTTTCAAATCCGGTAAAAAGGAATGATTACTTTTTTTCATGGGTACTAGTTACGGTTCCCTAACATGGCAACAAACATCATTAAATAACATTAACTGCATTAAAAAATAAATTTTAACCGTTATCTTAATAAATAAATAGTATTGAGAATATAGAGTTTGACTGGTTGGTCAATCATTATTATCTTCTATTGGTATATGTGTACAGTGGACTTTGTGAAACAGTAATCTTCCATCGGTATCTCTTTGAAATTGTATCAGTAGATCTTTGCATCGGTAGATGTTTGAACTTGTATTGGTAGCTATTTGTGTCGGTAGCTCTTGGTATCGGTAACTCTTGGTATCGGTAACTCCTGGTATCAGTAACTCCTTACTCTGTATCGGTAACTTTTGGTATCAGTAGCTCCTGGTATTAGTAACTCCTTACTCTGTATTGGTAACTTTTGGAAATTGTATCTCTATATATCGGTGACTTCATTCTATCAGTAGCTCTTGATCTATCGGTAACTCTGCTATGTATCGGTAAGTTAATTATATATCGGTGACTCTGTATATCGATAGCTCTTGGTCTGTCGGTAGCTCTATGTATTGGTGATTATCTATATCGGTAGCTTGTTTAGATCCAGTGATTATGTGTGTCGGTAGACTTATGAATATCGGTAGCTTTATCTTATCAGTGACTCTATATATCGGTAGACTAAGTCTATCAGTAGACTAAGTACCGGTTGCTCTGTATCAGTAGCTATACACAGATCAGTGACTAACACTTATCTATTTTATGCAAAACATATCCGATTGGATTAGAATTACTTCAAAACTCATACAAACATGGATAAACATTGATTAACATATTTCAAGGACTATTTTAATATTATTATCATCTTGATAATAGAATATCATAGATTGAGCGAATTTGAATATAGATAAACATTAATTGGGATTATCAAAGTATGTAAAAGCATAATTGGGATTATCAAAACAGGTGAGGTCAACAGTATATTCTCTTGAAACTTGGGGCATTTTTTTGTGTAGTTCCCTATCTCCTTGTAGATTTAACACTGAATATTAGTTTTTTCCTTATCCCCTTTGAATTATTTTTCCTAATGAACCTTTTCTCTATAGTTATAACAAACTCCTAGTCCTTTCAATAAATTTTTAGGGTGATTCTTTCCACAGTTATCACATGTGTGAAAAATCCTTCTTTCCCTTCTTCCCTTTATATATTATTTTATCTTCCTTTGTTATATTCTATTGCTTCCATTTTAATCCATGATACTTGGAGAATTATTTCTCTCTATTGATAGCACATAAAAGTATCTCTTCATATGATGATAAATTCTTAGACACTAGTTCCCTTCAGATATTTGGCTTAAGACCTAAAATGAAGTGGTCAATATTTCACTCTGTGTTGGGTATGTAATCCATAAAATATCTAGCTAACCTTGTAAAGTTATCTTAATAATATGAAACACTCTCTTATTACTATTTATTTAAGATAATTAACTTTCTATTTATCTAAATTTATTGATCATGAGGGAATTATTTATCAAATAATGTCTCCTTAAAAGACTAATATTCCATGAGTTCAATTTCTCCTTCCTCTCCTGTATTTTGTATCAGATACCACCACTGATCAGCATCACCTTGGAGATAAAATTCTGCGAGTATAAAATTTTCCATTTCCCTGTATCCCAAGGCTATAAATATCTTCTCCATAGAATTAATCCATTGCTTAACTAAAATTGGATTAGTAGTCCCATTAAATTTTGGGGGATTTTGTCACCTAAAGTGGTCCATCATAGGAGATTATCTTTACAGAATAGGTTCCTCCCTTCAGGAAAGTTTATTTGTCATAAATTGAATAAGTTTCCCTAATATATCTATAACATGCTCACTTATAATACCAGCTACATTGACTTTATCAATAAGAAATCCTCTACATTGTCTATGAGTGTTGATACCATTCTTTCTTCTATGTGACATTTCTAAACAATGGAATATATTGGATTAGCTCCTAAATTTATGAACTTTTAAAAACTCTAATTATAGTATAGAAAATAACATAAATTTATGTGTCATAAATCCTAGAATCATAAAATTTGGTTACTTTAGGGAAATATTTACTTTCAAATACTTCATAATGGTAGGTAAGGGAAATGTGAACTATCCTAAGATTATCCCCCAAGAGTGCCAAACTAGGCGTGCAGTAAGGCTCGTTATTGTATACCAGGTTATGCTGAGTCAGGCCCAACAATACTTGTTAAAGTTTTTACTCCTAGGTACATCTGTTCCTGAACCACGTCCACTTGTAGTATCCAATCAGGGATTTATTTCTACGAAGACCCACATAATCTCTACCTTAAAAAAATTATAGGATGTTATTTTATAATTATCCTCAATTTATATATTAGGTTTGTGATCCCTAATATTTGTTTTCTAAATATATTTTCCAAGGTTGATGCTAAAATTTCTATGATACTAAATGTAATGCCTCGACCCTAGAAGCCAGGAGCCAGTGCATTATTTTATTACATTAGAATTATTACAAGGAATCAAATCCTAGAGGACCTATCAGTTTAGTAGTATTAAGAAGATATATGACATTAATGATACCCATAATACATTGGAAAATATAAAATAAAAACATGATACATAATAATAATAAATAAATATCATCCTTGAAAGCTTATTCAAATATTTATTCTTCATAACTTGGGGAAAAGAAACATAATAAGGGTGAGCTCAAATGCTCAGTAAGGGGTAAGTGAAGAAGAAGGAATAATGAATTGATTATATTAAATGAACATGGAATGGAAAATAATTGATAAGACATAAATAGATAAGGAATTATCAATATGACATGGTAAGAAACTTAAACATATGCCATTAAATCAATAAACCCAGAATAAAATGCATCCATAGATATATCGATGCAAAATCTCATGGATAATTAATAATTGAGTCTAAAGGAGGTAAATGATTAATTATTAGATTTCATGTCTAAGACACATGAAAACTTATACCATCAATACCTTTCACAATATGGTTTAAAACTACATATAGAAACCCATTTAATTTGGAAGAATTATTTGTCTCATGAGAACCTGTTGATGGATCGAAGGGCTATATAATTTCTATTCCCCACCTGTCATTTCCTATCCAAGTAATTACTCATATATAATAGTCAAATTAAATAATATTCCTTATCAAATATCCATATTTAATAAAGAATACATATTTATCAATAATTCCCTAGATAATCAAATAACTAGTCAAGGAAACACCGTATGTAAAAATGGTATATGATTCAGGAAATAATTATGTATATCACCCAAGAATGTGGATATCCAAAGACATATTATCACAATAAAGTTATTTTTTCAAGATAAATTTAAAAATCACAAAATTAAGTTAGATTTTAATGATAATCAATGAGAATATTCTTGAGGGGTATAATCTTTAAACATTCCAAAGTGTCTCATACCACTTTGAAACATTTAAATAATATTTACCATGAAATTGTGACCTTAAATTAAACTTAAAATATCATTAAAATAAGTATATTTTTGATATTACATGTCAAAGGTCAGTTTATGCACCATATAAAAGAGAATTGGTGCATAACAGTAAATAATCTCAATGGAATGTATATTGAGATGAAATCACTTACCTTAACCTTACTTTTGGTTTTTTTCTATTTATATTATTGTATAGTGGTATAAAATATGTCAATAACATATAAAAAACCAAAATCATTCTTATAATATCATATAATAAATATTTATAAAATCTTATTACCCGATTGTTTAAAACTTTCATTATTTTCACTATTTCGGGTGCTAATTTCCCAGTTTTCTCAAGTATGTTTTGACTGGTTATTTTCTATTATTATTACATATATCATGGTTTAATCATATAAATAATGTAAAAATTTATTTAAATATCATATATATTCATTACATATGTATTTAAAATAATTTATAATATTTGGAGATAATAAAAGAAGTACACATTTCATGGAGATGGTAGGCTGTACGTACGCATGAATTGTTTCATTTTTTGTTGTATTATAAGAATTAAAACTAAATGATACATATGTATATTATAATTACATTATCATATATATTTTATATATGTTATATAGTTTTATTAACCCCATCCTTTATACATTCCATATAAATCATGAACGAATCACATTGCTTTAAGGAGGCGGTAGTTCACAGTTCCACAAACGATGTTCTCGTATTTACAAAAAATGTAATGTATAGTGGAATGTGTTATAAAATAATTAAATAATCATAAAGAAATTATAAATATAATATGTATAATATATAAATAGATTTTATATCATAATTTCCACCATAATAGGCGGTAAAGGAAAAATGAACAATCATCATTTTTTGAGGTGGTAGTTCGCCATTCACATAAACAATATGTTTGTTACCCATTAGACGAGTGTGTGTGTATGTGTAGGTAAAACCCTTAAAATAAAAACATTCTAGTATATTTAGAATAATGGTGATGTCATATAATCATGGAATGAGAATATTTTAGGGGGTTAATAATTACAAAAAACTATGGAGCTTGGGGAAATATGTAACCACTTAATCGGGTAACTCCTTTTGGTTTGTACCAAAAGGATTCCTTGGATTGATTACTACACAAGGGAAGGCTTATAGGATTATGGGAGGGAAGTTTAGGATATATTTGGTCAGATATTAGCCAAATTTAAGTGGCTTGAGAGGTATGAATAAGGGGGATAGGTGGTGGCATTTTATAGGGGAGGAGAAAGACTCACATGGTATTTTTTAAAAGAAGTTAGGTGTACCCACGTTTTACCTAAAAAAAGTCATAAAAAACCAAAAAAATCAATAATTTAAGGTTCATTTCTGAATAATGTCTAGTAAATGGGTTTTGGACAAGTAGATAGGTCATTTGGGCCCTTTAGTTAAAGGTTCGGTCCTTTATTAAGCATAATTTTTCCTTAATAATTGTAATCAATTTTAATTTCTTTCACTAGTATTTTTGGTCAAAAACTAATTTGAAATTATTTTAAATTATAAATTATGAATATTCAAAATATTAAATCTATTTTTAAAAATTCCAATCATATAATTGGAAGAAATTAATTTGAATTTAATCTCGTAGACGTGATGATAATACGCGTTTTTAAAGTAAAAATGTTCAAAAGTTTTCTATTTTTATAGTCAATTTCAATATGAAATTGATTCCAATGAACTAAATTGGATTAATTGATAAAATTTTATCTCATAAAACTATAAAACCAATTTAAAATATAATTTATCCTTATAAATAAATTATAAGAAAAAGCAGTTTTGAGTTAAAATTCAGTATTTTTCACTATTAATTAAAAAATGAAACATAAAAAAACCAAAAAATTACCCTAACCTAATTTTTATATTTAGATTTAAAATATTAAGTTTTTTTAATATATATATAATCCCTTAAATATATAATAGGTTCTCCATGAAAAGGCCGTAAAAATTCCTTAATAAAAATATTGTATTTTATGTGTAATATTGGGTTTGTTCTTATCTTATGATTATAAAATATATTGGATGAATATAAAAAAAAATTATATTAAATATATAAATTATATTACATTAATATCACTAACTAATTGAAATTAATTTAATTTATTATGGAAAAACATCTCTCTGAGCATAAAAATAGTTTTATATCAAAACATTCCATTTATATTCAATTGGTTATTATATTAATTTGAAACCAATGAATTTATTTAATATTTTTTAAACCATATATTTTCATAAGTTAGTTAATACTATTCATAACTACTAATTTAATGGTTTTTTATAGCTTAATATATTAAATAATAATATTTTATAATATATTTTTGTTCGATAAAACTCACTCTTGTGTGTAATGCAAGCTATCTAAGAAAGAAGATCGTGTGTGTAACACACACTAACTCAGTGTTTCATGAATTAATATATATATATAACATATCCAATTTATTTAAAAAAGTAAATATATTTTTAATTCATAGGATATTATATTCCCTTAAGTTCTTGGTGATGTGGGTCATACACATTATCGAATACAATGTTTTACTTTAGAATTTTGGGGTGTTACATTCAGTATCAACTTCTTAGTTAATCAAGTTCTCAATATATTTTACTTACTTTTAATTAAATATTGACCTCACTTAATCAACATGAAATAAATATTTCATGTAATGTTAACTTCATGTAATTATTACAGGGATATTTCATGAAAACCCTAGAACATATAAAATATGATTCCTTGATATTTTATTCACTCTACCTCAATTAGTTATTATATTTTTCATTAAATTATAAATGATTTCATGATCTGTATTCTTCATATAATTTTTTGTATGTGGGTTCACTTCCTTATTCATTCTGGAAAACTATATTGGATTTTATAAGTCTAAGGTTATTTTCATAAGTACCTTTTTATGAACCTGTATGGATTCAAAAAACCTATGATACTGTACTATATGTTTAAATACACTAAATTTTCTTCATTATTTTTCATGTAAGGTTTAATATGATGAACAACATCACATAAAATAGTGCAAGTGATCAACTCAAACACTAGTTTTCAGAACCAATTCTTCATGAAAGTGATGAGTATATAATAAACTCAAGTGAACTATATCAAAATATATTTATGGTAATCTCGAGTGTGAGAGTCACATATTAAGAGATCATCTAATTTCATCATGAAAGTAGGATGCTTCATGGAATTACTTAATGCCACCAGAAGTGTGTGACATACCCCTTATTTTATTATTCAATAGGCTTGAGGATCTCCTTTCTTATTCGCATAAATTTCTCTCAAAATAGAATACTTTATTTTGAGAGAAAAGAGATCCTATTGAATAGGGTAAATGGAATAAGTATATTCCACCTCAATTAATCAGTATTTATAGATATGTTTCACCACCTTTCTTCATTCATTCACTGCATTTTAATCTTAGAAATTATACCATGTAAATTAATGCATTGAATTTTTGAAGATTCCATATTTAAAATTGTTCGAATGCAGGTCATATTTTTATAATATGCCACAATTCATAGAATATACTATTATGTGAGGTTGTGTTTCTCCTCATGGTGAAGTCCTCACATGCATGGGATGAAGAGATTATACATCAAAACTTCCACATAAAAGATTTATGTCAATGTCTTCATTTAGTAGGGACATCAGTTTGGAATTTATTTTATTCATGAAAAAAATGTTTCATAAATCTTAAATACTATTTGATTCTCCAAGATGATCAAATGGGATGATCACAAAATATTAGTTTGATCATTGGAGATGGCCAGAAACATGATCACTAAAGGTGTCAGTTGGTATAGTAAAGCCTCATTGATGGTTGAAGACGACAAGATCGACAGATCCAATGCCCATGATCAATTTGATTGTATGGTTGAAGTTATTTACATATCATTAAAAAAGGATCTATAGTGTAGTTAACCATTTTATCCAACATCAATCTTCCCTTTCGTCAAGTCCTTCTATTTATATCTCAGCATGTCATCATCCCCTCGTGTCAGCACTAGGGTTATCACTTGGAATACATTTCACCTCACGCCCACATGTGCTACACCACACCATTTTAAGGTCCATGGGATTCCCATCTGGGTGTGCTATGCACACACATTCACACCAGCCTACCTATGGAGGCAATCAGCACCTTGTGATACCTTGTCCAGATAGCTAGGCCAGTTTTCTTCCATATGTGTTATTGACCCTCGAGTCCCACACATATGATTCTCTGTGGTTGGATGGATTAAGGATAACCCTATTGTTTGATGAACTCCCCCATAACTTATGTTCCATATAACATATAAATTAAAAAACAACTCTCTCAACAAAAACTCATGAAAAATATACATCGACTTCAATAATATTCCTTATGAAATAATATTTCATACTTTTTCATTAAATTATCTTCATAAAAATAAACATCTTCATGATATTCAAATGAGATCCTCATGCAATAAATAATTTCATGGATTTATTCAATTCCTAATCTTATTATTTTTAAATATAAATTACAAATAACTCTTAAACATAAAATCATCCTTCTTTATATCTTCATTTTTTGTAAAAAAATGAGTCATTTTATGGAATATAGTGACACATGTCTTCTGAACATTAGATTAGTTCAACAACCATCATATTTATAAAAGAAAATTATTCAAATAACTTCCATAAGTGAATAATACCAGAGTAATTTACTTCATTTATTATTTATTCAATCATACAAGATATATCAATATTCCAATCATGATTTTATACTAAGATACTTCATCAAAACATCCAACATATTCTTTCCTTATAACTTATTTCACATATTGACATTAATGAAATATGTCTATTTAATTTACCACTATTTACAAACAATGAAAATCATTGAAAAAAATATAAATCATGCACAAAGTGGTATATTAAATCTCTCCCTTTTTATTTGTTGGTAACACCTACAAAGTTCCTTCCAAATGAATATTTCAATATGTGAATCTATTTCTTCTTTCTCTCCTCTTTAATTTTCCAAACATTCATTTCAATTTATCTCCCCCATATTGATAAGAAATAAAAAGTTAATGGGAAAATGGTATCAATAAATACTTAAGAAATGCGCCACCCATCACTTCACTCTATGTCTATGTGATCCATGATGGTGTAAAAACCAAGAGGGTTTGATTTTGAGAACAATGTTGTATTTTACCAATCAATCATGATACCTCATGAAATAAGAAATCATATAATTGTATTAAATGATTATACACTTTTATTCTAGGATAAATATACTAAATATATGAAGATTTTTTAATAGAAATAAACCTTAAACTCCTACACTCACTTCAACAAACATATCAAAAAATAACAAATCAAGTGCAGTAAGTAGGATAAGTGGCCTTGGGTCACTTCCATTCTTACAATTTTCTTATGTTATTGATTAATTTAATTACTCCCCATTCATATTAAGTTTATTATTTTTGATAACTAGGGATGAGAGATCAATAAATAAATACCTTTACTGATTATAATTTTTTCAATCAATTTCTAGAATAATCAGATTTGATATCAATTGAGATAATGATTTTGGAATCAATTTTAAATTTTTTCATTTATCTACCATTTAAGGGGAAAATCCTCAGTATATTAATAGTGATGTATCTCTTCAAGAGTGAATTTAAAGATGTTCCAATTTGGAGAATACTCTACAATGGTTCTCCAACTTATGACTATCCATATTTAACAACATTTACAACTTCAATAGGAATGATCTTCTTCAATACTTGTCCTGCTGGATACCAAATATAATATCAAACCAAGAAGATATCTTCTTTAGCCTTTTTTTCTATGATATAAGAAAATAATCTTCATATTCATCAAATATGACCCAATGTAATATTTTTATTTGAATACCAATTATGGAATTATTCAAGGATGGTGACTTCTTCAACTTTACTATCAATAATTGATAACACTCACTACTTCTCAAGTTCTCCCCCTGAGAAATAGATTCACCTTCAATTACCAAAATTATAATCACAAATACAATACAAAAATATTAAGGGAACAAGGTGAATATTCCTTACTTCTAAATTTGAACAATAAGGTTGATATGGTTTTCTCAACCAAGTTTTACTATTTTCTCCAGTCTTCATGATTTTACATAAGAATTTTTGTTCTGATTTATATTGGGTAAGCATTGATCTCTTTACATTCTCTTATAATTTTAATGAAGATATTTTATCCTTATCATCCTTCATTGATGAAGTATTATTACTCCTATTAAGGACAACTTCTTGATTTGGGCTTATAGTTAAATGTTTTTTCACAATTTCTATCTTTGTCACATATCTCATATAGAACTTAATTAACACAATATTTTTCTTATATTAAAAACATATCATATAATTTTTATTCATCATGTGGAATATTTTATCTCCATTTTCATTATAATTGACTTGTGAATTTTATATTTTCCTCATTCTCTCTAAACCTTTGGGCCATATTACTAACATATCATCTGGAACATTGGAAAAAGTTTGGATATTTCACATGACTTCTTATGAGAAACATCATTTATATTATCTATTTAAGATGGTGAAATTTTCATTAAGATATTGAATTTAGAATCCAAGTTATTCTCATATTTCCTTATTAGAATCATTTTGGGAGATTTTTTGTTTTCAATATTATTTTACTTACTTCCCAAGGTTTCTTCTTCTTTCTTTATCAGCTTCTGGGGTCTTATTTTCTTAACATATTTAGATACATATTGAGATGAACATGTACCATTATTTTAAACACTATTATTGTATACATAATATATATTTTAATGTTTTCCAAATATGTTTATAGTTTATAAAATTTTTCTTAACCTATAAATGTTTGTTCTTCACCACTCTCTTACTTCCCCTTGACATGGGACTTATTTGGGCTTTATCATTTAGAGGATTGTACCAATAATATCATGAAGAATGACCAAACATGTTTCAACACCAAAATTGACCCAGAAAACATGATCTTATGATTTATTTAGTATGAAAATTTTGGGCCTTCTTCATATCATGTTGGAATCTATGTGGGGAACCATATTCCACCCTCTTTTTCCTATCCAACCTAATTATGGTTGTAGGATACTAACCACCTTTATTCATCCATACTTGTTTAGGATTTTTTTATCCTGAATTATTTGTGAAAATTGGTTTAGAAACATTATTAAAAGATGATCTAGATGGAACCTACTTCTTCACATATTCCTGAGATAGATCATCAAATAAAGTCATGATATTCTTATCACATATTATATATATTTTATCATTATAATCCTCTTGTGATCAATGAGTAGCAGCAAAAATTACCTTCTTTTATGAAGTCTCAATATATGTCTTCTCAATATTGGACAAATGAACTTATAATTCAAGACATCTCATATTGATTGCATTTTTCTAATGTTCAATTACAAGCACATTCTCTTTGCAAACCTTCTTCAGGCATTGAATTACCTCTTGATGAAACATAACTTTGTTTTGTAATAAATTGTAAAGTTATTTTATATTCTAGGATATTTATTCCAATTATAAATTCTTGAAATTAATGATATTTTTCAATATCTCTTCAAGTACATAGATATTTTCTTCCATATCCTTCTCAAATCTATCTCTCTCATCAATTTATTTGAGCTAATTTGAGGATCTTATTTCAAGTTTCTTCTTTATTGCTTAAAATAATCCAACCTATATAGATATATTTATACATTCTAAAAGTTTTTATTTTTAATATTTCTCCATTAATTTTGAATTATCCTCAAGATGAGTTATATCTTACTAAATTATTTCAAATATCCCAAAAAATAAAAGAGACTAATTATTTGGGATATCCATACATCATACTTTTTAATGCATCAATTAAACAATTAAATGATATTTTAATGATCCTATAACTTTTTGGATCATATTAAGGATAGTTTTGATAATAACTAACACACACTTCTTGATAAATTGAATCTCTTGGTGAAATTGCGGTAGAGAGACCATCCATATCATTGTGGAAACTTGAACCACACGTTCTTCACTCCCAAGCATGATCTGTCTTCTTTTTTGTTGGAACCATGGTTTTTAATAGTTGGAAATAGATTGTTTTGTGTTTTTTGTTAATCTGAATTGGGTTTAATAGTTTTTTTTTCAAGACAAGTGATCTTAAAGTGCAAGAGAATTCAATGTTGAAGGTGGAGTCATTTTATAACATCTCGTTTTGGGTTCTACACACCGATGCCCCAAGCTGGTGTGCCACATGACCTCAAGCATGACACCCTATACACCAAATGTTTCCGACTAGTAGTGAGGGTCAAATATTGGTCATAGAGAGACTATACCCCCATCATCAAAGTAATACACCATTGAAAATAAAGAAAAAATATTTAAAAAATGAAATAATCATAACCAGAACAACACCAGTATCACATGTTTATTGATTAGGAATACAATACCAAAAAATGAATAGTATATAAGCCATTCCAAAGTAGGTGTCAAGTGTCAAAATGAAAACCTAAAAGTAAAGACACTAGAAACTCCCAAGTGGGTCCCAAACCACATCTGATTCCCACATACCAACTCTATACCATATCAGCCATCTAACACATGGCCTTTGCCCATATCCTATACTATAAACATGAAAACTATTCATGTACTGATCAGGTAGCCTAAGTAGGGTGTGAGTACTACTCATTAAGACACTAAAAACAATGTCTAAAATAATATCTAGTCAATAACAGTGTATTGTGTTGTATAAATAAATAAGTACAATGCATAGGTAAACAATTATCACATTATCAATTATTATTTATTTAACCACATAAACACCCAAGTTCCCAAGGTGTAATGACCCACTAATTCTCATTGTCATGAGAGTACAACAAGTCATTACTAGGCCTTAAGTGACTTCCCCAAGACACCAAAGGTTGGCAATAAATGCCAAAGGGTTTAAAATTCACATGGGGGAAGATTTTACCTTTAAGAAATAAACCAATAAACCTACAAACCATAACCAAATATTCATTATATGATGAATGAACAAATGGAATACAACTCAACAACTTCTTGTATCTCAAAATCACATCAAAGTAAGTAATATCAGAAGAATAACCTAGTATCAAAGTACACAACAGATAGAATACACAAGACTCTCCAAAGACCTCAAGACTCCATTCTTCACAGGCTCCAAGCTCCAAAATATCTGAACATCCCAAACTTCATGAGGTAGTGCTAAACATGTGTGAATCATTACCTTTACCCTTGTCCCAAAATATAGAATCTTCAAAAGCACCAAAGTGCCAAAGAAGGGGTGAGTATAAAACTCAGTAGTTTTTCCCCAATGACTTCCCTACTCAAACCACTAGGATAGAAGTGTTAGCAACAATTATATAAAAAAATTTATATATTTTTTTTCAAAACCATTTATAACTAAATATAAACAAGTTTCCAAAACCATTCATTACCAAAAGAATAAAAGGGAAATTGAAACCAATTTTCCCAGCAAGATATTTTTTCAGAAAAATAACTGAACAACCATTACAACCATTTCACGATATCTATTTATCTGTATACCCAACCATTACTCAAACCCATGAAACCAACCATGCATGCTACGTTATGTCAGTTCCATACTCATGATTGGTTTCTCATCAATCTTCCAAGTCATCACAAGGTAATTGTTTCTCGTGTTCCATTAAACCTTTGGCACCGAGCACAAGGTCATATTTCAACCAAACCCTGTGTATAAAATTACCATGTTCCATTAAACCTTTGGCACTGAGCACAAGGTCATATTTAAACCAAGCCCCATATATGAAACATGAACACACAACAAAAATTCCCAACGATCATGCCAAAACAACCCTCTCAATAAAAACACCTTTTTATTGAAAACCATTTCCGTCAAAACCATTTCAATGCCAAACCACTTCAATTACAAACCATTTCAATAAAACTACATTTTTATTGAAAACCATTTCTATTGAAAATATCTTTTTTGTCAACCATTTAGCAATTACATAAAATTTATAATTTAAAATCGTCATTTTAAATTCACGAAACTAAACCCCCTTTTGCACAACTATTCACCAAGATCACAAAATTTCACAAAAACCATAAATCATCACAAATGAAGATTTTTACATGAATTTCACAATCAATAAACCAATTTGAATCTAAGACAATAAATTCTAGTAAGAGGAGATGAGAGTGAACCCACCTACCTCGAAGGTTTTGACTAAACTTTGACAACAGACAAAAAACGCACAAGAAAGATTTTTGATTATCCTAGAATGAACTTAGTTATATTATCCTAGCAAGATCATGACTCAACATTGAATTATTTGGCATCCAAAAAT
The DNA here is from genome assembly GCA_963277665.1 of Viscum album. Lineage (NCBI taxonomy): Eukaryota > Viridiplantae > Streptophyta > Magnoliopsida > Santalales > Viscaceae > Viscum > Viscum album. Next base: position 598,235,393 of record OY728155.1, on the reverse strand, counting down.
GTAGATCTACCCACTCTATGTTCATGTCTTAGAAAGAGTGAAGATCAGAGAAGTAGATCTAAGAAGATCTAATAAAACATGACAAATCCGGAAAGAATGGTGACATACCTCAAGAATTGGACTTGAAATCACCAAGGGAAGGCTCTGGGTTGGTTCCAAATCGTGTGGGGAGGATTATCTTCTCCAGCATTCTAGGGAGAGTAATCATGATATAGGGGCATTATGAAGCCAACATGAAATATATAGATAAAAAATGAGTAATCTTCTAGAAAATAGGATCTAGATTTGACCACTGTGCATGGTTTGACCACACGGTTTCAGCCAACCATGTATGGATCATGCGACCTTCCTTTTGTTCAAAACACTCCTTATAAAAGCCCCAAACACTCACATCCTTCATCTTTACCCTTTTTATGGAAACACATTTTTTAAGGAAACAACCCACATTATGGAAACACCCCACTTTATGGAAACAACCCACTTTATGGATTCAACCAACATTATGGAAACACCCAACTTTATAGAAACTCTCTATTTTATGGAAACTCTCTATTTTATGGAAACTCTCTATTAAATACACACTAATTAAAAAATGTGAGGAAAGGGGTTATGTACTTGAAACCGAGGGTACTACATTCTCCCCACCATTGGTATTTTTGTCCTCAGAAAGTAGAAAACCCCCACTGGCCAAAAAGAGTTCTAGCCACAACTATTTCATTTCCTTCTCACATTCCCAAGTCTCTTCTAGAATCTGGACATGTTGCCATAAAACCCACACTAGGCCGATTCTTTTCCCATGCAATAATTTCTCTTGTTTATCCATGATCTACACTGGGATATGTATCAGTGATGCATCCATTTCTAGCGCAACATGATCCCATCTGATCACATGGTCTGGATCAAGGTGATACTTTTTCAACTAGGATACACGGAAATGCACCGAACTAAAATATAGTGGTAATTCCAACAGATATGCCACCTCTCCAACTCATTACAGTATCTCAAAAGGGCCAATGTATCTAGGAGATAACTTTCCCTGCTTTCCGAAGCGATGATGTCCAAACCTTGGAGAGATCCTCAAGATGACATGATCAACCACAACGAACGACAATGATCTTTGACGGTGACCTAAATAAGATTTCTGACGACTATAAGCCATGTCCATCCTATTTCTAATCAATTAGATCTTCTCTGTTGTTTCTTGTAAAAGGATTGGATTGACTAATGAAGTTTCACCCTTCCACCCAAAAAAGTGGAGAACTATAGGGACACCCATACAATGATTCAAATAGAGCCATGTGTATCAAGGATTGATAACTGTTATTGTGTGATAACTCCACTAAGGGTATATGATCCTCCCATGAGCCACTAAAATACATTACACAAGCCCGCAACATGTCCTCCAACATTTGTAACATCCGCTTGGACTGCCCATCTATCTGAGGATGATACGCCATTTTCATAGTCAACTTAGTCCCAAGGGATTGCTCTAAGGATTTACAAAAACAAGATGTGAACCTAGGATCTCTATCTGAGACTATTGAAACTGATACACCATGCCTCTTTACTACTTCTCAGATATATATTTTTTAAAGATCCTTCACCATATGAGTTTCATGAATAGTTATGAAATGGGATGACTTGGTTAGACGATCCACTATCACCCAAATGGCATCCTGTTTCTGGACCATTCTTGGAAGACCTGTAACAAAATCCATTACTATATGATCCCATTTTCACATTGGGATGGGCAAAGATTATAACATACCATCTAGTCTTTGATGCTCTGCTTTAACCTACTGACAAGTTAAGCACCGCGAGATGAACTCAGACACCTTCTTTTTCATGCCACTCCACCAAAACTGTGCCTTCAATGCCTTATAAATCTTCTGTGTACTTGGATGTACATCCCATCTCGAATAATGGTAAGAATTAAGGAGTTGATCCTAAAAAACCATAGGTAAAACCATCCGATCTCTGAAACACAAAACTGAACCCCCATCAAGTTTCTAGCCCTCAATGGTCTCCCCACCATTGAGTTTTGAACTTATAACCAGACATTCTACATCAGATGTTTGTGCCTCTTTGAAAATTTTTACTAAATCATGAACAAGTGTAGTTGAATATAAAACCACAAAATCACCTCATTCTTCACATTCCACATGCATCTCGGTGAATAACAACATCAAATTCCATTCATCTGAAGCTTATTTCACTAAATAAGCATATGAAATTCTATTCAATGCATCTGCCATCGAATTTCCTTTTCCTGGTGTGTACATCATGTCAAAGTCAAATATTTGGAGATACTCCATAAATATCCTTTGCCTCAGATTCAAATCTCGCTGTGAGAAAATGTATTTCAAGCTTTTTTGATCTGTAAACACAATAAATTTCTCACCAAAGAGATAATGTCTCCATGTAATCAAATCATGGATGACTGCAGCTTACTCCACATCATGAGTTGTGTAATTATTCTCATGCACCATCAACTTACTTGAACCATAAAAAACCACATGATCTCTTTTCATGAGAACACAACCAAACCTGATCCTGAAGAATCACAATACACCACATACCCCTGTCCTGATTTTGGAAAGATCAAGATAGGTGCTGATGTAAGCTGAACTTTCAGTTCCTGGAAAGAATTTTGACATTCTTCCATCCATTGGAATGGAGTATTCTTTTTTGTCAGAGCTATCATTGGTGAATCTAGTTGTGATAAATCATGCACAAATTGTCGGTAGTAACCAGCTAGACCAAAAAAACTTCATATCTCGAAAACATTCTTCAGTGGTTTCCAAGAGACAATGACTTCTATCTATTTAGGATCAACAGAAGTGCCTTTCTTAGAAATGAAATGGATAAGAAAACATAATTCCTATATCCAAAAATCACACATTGATAATTTGGCATAAAAATGATGATATCTCAGGATTTTTAACACTGTTTTCAGGTGCACCTCATGATCAGCCCTTGTATTTGAATAGACCAAAATGTCACCCACAAACACCACAACAAAGGAATCCAGATATTGTTAAAATATCAAATTCATCAATTCCATGAAGAACACTGGTGACTTCTTTATATTTAAAGGCACCACTATATATTCATAGTGGCCATATATACTTCTGAAAGTTGTCTTTAGAATATCATCTTTCCAAACTCTCGATTGGTGATATGTTGATCGCAAGTGAATCTTGGAGAACCACTGAGCTCCCCTTAATTTATCGAATAGATCATAAATTCTTGGAAGTGGATATATATTATTTATCGTCACATGGTTAATCTTATGATAATAAACACACATCCGAGGAGTTCCATCTACCTTTATCACAAATAAAACCGGTGTTTCCCATGGAGACGTACTTGGTCAAATGAAACCCTTACTTTCCAACACCTCTAACTGTACATTCAATTTTTGTAACTCTATTGGTGATATCCTATAAGACGGAAAGGAAATAGGACTAATCCCCAAAACAATATTAATCGTAAACTCCACTTCCCTTAGAGGTGGTAACCCTGAGAAGTTCTTGGGAAAGACATCTTGAAATTGATCCACAATAGCTGGAAAAATATTTTCCTTGATCTCTTACATTGATGCCAAAGTCAAATCTTATAATTGGTAAGATATCATTCCCACCATTGGTTTCAAAAATCTCTTTGCACCCTTCTTTACAATCCTCTCTCCTCTAAATGAATACTTGATGTCATCCTCAGTCATGAAACTAACTGTTCTCCTATAATAGTAAATTTGATCCTTGAATGTTGTCAGCCAATCCATACCCAGTATTACATCATGGACATCCATATCCAACATTGAGAAGTACCATTTTAGCTCATCTCCATCAATAGTTATAGCACATGCTCTATACACAAAGGCTTGGCATTCTCTTTCCCCGAGAGGAGTTTGCGGTTTCAAAATAGAAGGAATCCTTTTTAGTTTTAAACATAGAAAGTCAACAACATGAGAATTAATTAAGGAATGTGATGCATCAGTATCAAACAACACTTTCACAAAGGTAGAATTCAAAATAATTGTACCTCACACTATAGATAGTCCAACCTGATCATCAACAATCATCTACTCAGCTCCATACAATTGTTTCTTCACTACATTGTACTCCTTGTTTCTTTGTTGAGGTTTACTTGGTTGAGGAGTAATGGTATTTCTAGAATCACCATGGATATATCTAATCTACTGATGAGACTTATTCTTCTTTCCTCATCCAGTCGAAGTATATGATGCTTGTGACACCTGAGAAGTGTCTCGAGCACCTAATCTTGGAGCACTGTGATAATAGCGCTGAATATGTCCCATATTGTTGCAATTATGACATGATCTAGGTTTTTACATACAATCTCTCTTTATGTGGTTAAGAGAACCACATTGAAAACAACCTGATTTTCTCTAGGGTCGTGGAGGAAGGTTTACTGATCCAGCTATCTGGTTCTGATTTCCACTTGCAACTTGGAAATAGGTGTCCCTTTTCCTCTTTGTTCCCAGTGGTTGAGTTCCCACCATTTCCTATAGGCATCATCATGCATGCTACCATAGATCTCATGATATCACGTTCAACCACAGACACTCTGTTCACCATCTCTGTATAATCTATAATACAAAGTATTGCAATCTTTGATCAAATCTCCTGTCATAGCCCCGATTCAAAGATGTGTTCCTTCAAAGAGGCACTTGCCAAAAATTCTGGTGCAAAGCATACTAAGTTCATGAACTTAGCTGCATACTCTATGAAAGATAGACTCTATTGTTTTAGGATGAAGAAGTCTGTTATTTTTTGGATCTTGAACGTGTGAGGATAGAATTGTTTCTTGAAAAATTCATCAAAATCCTCCCATGTAAGTCCTTCATCCAATTTAGCATGCACTGCTAAATCCCACCATTGACATGCAATATCCTTGAACATATACGTCTCCAGTTTAACCTTTAGCTCAATCGGTGTACCAATGAAGTCAAAGATATGATTAATACTACATAGACACACGTCCTCCTTCTCGGGTTCAGAATCACCCCAAAAATTAGGTGGATTCTGCTTCATGAACTGGATGGTATGATCCACATGTTGTGGCACATTCCTCTGGTTCCCTGTGTCCACAGCTTGAAAATATTGGACAATACTCTGAACCAACTCTTGGTTCACACGTGGTTCAGGTGCAACCACATTCTCCACAACTTCTTTAGGTTGGTTTTGATGACACCTACCATGTTCCATTTTCTAAACTAACAGAAACCATCATTAATCTCACTCTCTAGCAACTATTGTTTTAATATTTCATATTCTATCACATCAACTATCACAACACTATTTTACAAAGAAACTTTTTCTGATGTTCAACCATTTTTTAAAACACTTCACACACTTTTTAAAATTAAACCATTATCAAAATACGATAATCATTAGCTTTTTCAAAATCTTTCATTTGAAAACCAATTCCATTCTTTTTCAAACATTAACACTTTTTTCCACAACATGAATAATTCCTCAAAATGATGTATGCACTCTTAGTGGGAATTCATTCCTCTACAATGCATGTCATGTTCATCTCATTGGCTAAACCCATGATAATGAGATTTAAAAATTCTAGAAGTGTCTCCAAACACTTATTTACCCAACTCCCTGGTAACTTGAAGTTCAACATAAAAGGGTTAGCTACTTCCTTTTATGTTATACATTTCAAGTTCCAAAAATCCTACTCCTTTCTAAGATTCCCACCCAAGGAATAGACAAGAAGGGATTTCATCTCCAAAACTAAGAACATTGAGGACTAATTGTTAGGAAAGGATGAAACAAGTTGATACCATTTGTAATGATGCACCAATTCTCATTGGCATGAGAGTACAACGAGTCATTACTAGGCCCTAAGTGAGATCCCCAAGATTCCAAAGGATGGAAATAAATGCCTAAGGGTTTCAAATACATGTGGGGGATGATTTACCCTTTAAGAAATAAACCAATAAATGTATTAACCATAACCAAACATTCACTATATGATGAAAGAACAAATGGAAGACAAATCAACAACTTCATGTATCTCAAAATCACATCAAATTAAGCAACAAAAGAAGAATAATCAAGTATCAATGTACACAACAGATAGACTACACAAGACTCTCCAAAGACCTCAAGATTCTATGCTCCAGAAGCTCCAAGCTCCAAAATCTTTGAACAACCCAAAAATCACGAGGTAGTGTTAAAAACGTGTGAAACATTACCTTTTCCCTTGTCCCGAAATATAGAATCTGCAAAAGCACCAAAGTGACAAAGCATGGGTGAGTATAAAACTCAGTAGGTTTTCCCCAATGACTTACCTACTCACGCCACTAGGATAGAAGAGTTAGAAACAATTATATAAATATTCTTATATAAAAAAATTTCTCCAAAACAGTTTATAACTAAATATAAACAAGTTTCCAAAACCATTCATTACCAAAAGCATACAAGGGAAATTGAAACCAATTTTCCCAGCAAGATATTTTTCCAAAAAAACTACTAAACAATATTTACAATCATTTCATGATATCCCTTTATCAGCATACCCAACCATTCTTCAAACCCATGAAACCAACCATGCATGCTACGTTATGACAGTTCCATACTCATGAGAGGTTTCTCGTCGATCTACCAATTATTTACAAGGTAATTGTTTCCCATGTTCCATTAACCCTTTGGCACTGAGCACAAGGTCATATTTCAACCAAGCCCCGTGTATGAAATTCCCATGTACTATTAAAACTTTGGAACCGAGCACAGGGTAATATTTAAACCAAGCCCTGTATATGCAACATGGACACACACCACATATTCCCAACGATCATGCCAAAACAACCCTTTCAACAAAAACACCTTTTTATTGAAAACCGTTTTCATCAAAACCATTTCAGTGCCAAACCATTTCAATTCCAAACCATTTAAATAAAAATAAATTTCTATTGAAAACAATTTCTATTGAAAATATTTTTTTTTCAACCAATTATAAATTCTAGAAAATCCATAATTTAAAATCATCATTTTAAATTCATGAAACTAAACCCCCTTTTCCACAACTATTCACCAAGATCAAGCAATTTCACAAAAACCATAAATAATCACAAATGAAGAATTTTCCATGCATTTCACAATAAATAAACCAATTTTAATCAAATACAATCAATTCTAGCAAGAGTATATGAGAGTGAATCCACCTACCTCGATGGTTTTGATGAAACTTTGACAACAGATGAAGAATGCACAAGAAAGCGGGTCGATTCTCCAAGAACGGCCTTAGTTCTCTTATCCTAGCAAGATAATGACTCAAAATTGAATTATTTGGAATCCAAAAACGTAGATATACCCAATATAGGTTCAGAAATGGGAAATAATGGAGATTGGAGAAGTAGATCTAAGCAGATCTAAGAAAACATGCAAATTCAGAAAGAATGGTGACATACCTTAATAATCAGACTTGAAATAACCAAGGGAACGCTCTGGGTTGCCATCTGAGGAGATTAATCTCGAAATAGGGGTGTTTTGAAGCCGAAATGAAATATATAGAGAAAAAACAAGTTAGAATCTAGAAAATAGGATCTAGATTTGACCTATGTGCAAGGTTTTACTACACGGTTTGGGCCAAACGTGTACGGATCGTGCGACCTTCCTTTTGGTTCCAACACTCCTTACAAAACCCCCAAACTCTCCCATCCTTCACATTTACCCTTTTTATGGAAATAATTTTTTTATGGAAACATCCCACTTTATGAAAACACCCCAATTTATGGTAATGACCTACTTTATGGAAACACCCCAATTTATGGAAACAACCCACATTATGGAAACAAACAACATTATGAAAACACCCAACTTTATAGAAACTCTCCATTTTATGGAAACTATCTATTTTATGGAAACTCTCTATTAAATACACACCAATTAAAAAACATGAGGAAAGGGGTTATGTACCCGAAATCGGGGGTTCTATACAAGGACACCAGAACCTCAATACCTGCTTCGTCCCATGTCAAAGTCTGAACCATGTCTCATTTTTCAATTAACAAATCATTATCATATGTGGTATTTCATTATCCATTTCATTTGAATTTACAATATGTCTTATTTCAACCACTGTACCATGCCAATATTTTGGTCATAAAACATCATGTCTACACCTCGGAGGTATTTAAAACCTTTATCCCTATCCCACACCTCAATATCACATGGGTATTTAGAGCATCAATCCCTATCCCATACTCACTATCTTATATGGGTATTTAGAGCCTCAGTCCCTATGCCACACACATTTATCAAACATGAGTATTTGGAGCCTCAATCCCTGTTCCACACACTATTATTACATATGGTTATTTGGACCCTCAATCCCTATCCCACACAATATTACCATATATAGGTAGCTGGAGCATTAGTTTGTGTCCCACACTTGTATATTAGTCAATCACATATGAATTCCATTGTTAACATTCATTATTTTAATTCACATATCACATATATCACAATATCACATTTATCTCAATATCACATGTTACACAATATCACATCAATAAAGATTAAAAAACATTAATCATATTATCATAATAACTCCTATTAATTAATCATACTATTAATTAATCATACTCATTCTATTAATTAATTCAAAAATTAATTAATCACACCTCTTACATTAATTAAATCACCAATTAATTAAACTAAATCAATTAAATTAATTAATTCAAAAATTAATTAATCATATTAAATACCTTAAATTAATTCACCACTTAATTTTTCATGTCAATTAGCTTAATCAATTAAATGATTAATTAATTATCCCAATCATATTAATCAATTCAATAATTAATTAATCATCTCAATCAATTTCATAATCAAACAATCTCTAATAATTAATTAAATAGTTAATTATTCAATTTTAATAATCTCAATATAAACATAATTAACTAAACAATTAATTATTCTAATTAAGAATCCCAATATTCCCAAATTCACTATTCCCTCAATTAAATAATTCGCCAAATTAAAAAAATTCAACCTTAGAAACCCAATTGATAATCATATAATAAAAATTATACAATTAAATTTATATAATTGAAATAAATATTTTGGGATTTGAATTATATACCACCTACCTCAATTCATTGAAAAATGCTCACCAATGGAATAATCCCCAATTTGAAGCGAATTAATAAAGAATGAAATGAAGAACACGATCTAGATATGAAACCTATATCCCATATGAAATGAATCACGATCTAATAAACCCATATCTAGATCTAATAAGCCTATATCTAGATCCTATAAAATTAGATCTATATGTTTATTCAAAAAATTTACGTATGGTTTTTCCATTCCTTTAGTTTTGAAAATAAAAAACTCTTTCTTAAATACTTGATTACTAAATTTTTATGTTCAAGTTGTTTTAGAATGTTTTTTTAGAAAAAATATACTTTTACCATAAATAGAATTATTTCTAAATTATTCATGAATATAAACTTACTTTATTCATTATGATTATCATAATGGGTTTGAGTCTGATAAAAATTGGATTCATATTTATTAGATTAGATTTAATATGTTGTGTCTTGTCATCATACCAACAAAGTATTTAAAATCAGACTAATAATGGAACTCATAAACATCAGATTCTCACTCATAAGTATTACCATAATTATAAATGTAAGGAATCCCATCAGACTGATCATGTTTAAATTATGAATACAGAAAAACTAATTGTATCATAATGGAATATCTTTTACACTGTAATGGTGTAAAACAAAATGACGTCAGAATTTATATTAGGATATAGCCATTGAAGTTCCATTTATCCAAGTAATTATAACAAAATTGAAGGAAATATAACCATTTATGGAAATATGACCATTGGAAGGATCACCTATAAATGCTTGGTCATTTGAAGAGTTCGAAGCTAGATGATTACATTTCACTCTTGATTTTTATAAAGTATTCAAAGCATGAATGAATTGTTATTAGTCTTTTGTATTTGTTTAGAGAGATTCCTTCTTAAGAAAACCTTGTTTGGTTGCCTTCTTAAGATTTTTTTAGTAATTGCTTAGTGCATTAGACTGTGTGAATACTGTTGAGGGATTATGAAACTAGGAAGACAAAGATACTGATCCAGTTGATTGAGGTCTTAAAGGGATAGAAAGAATAAAGTTGATCCATCGGATCTAGGGATACCAGGTATAGGCAGATAAAGAATATGATCATCATATCAAGGGATTTTTTTACTGATGAATGATAGAATTATTTATAAGTATAAAACAAGGGACATTTAGACATGGTTTGTGGATACCTTACTCTTAAGGTTAAAAGAGAACTATTCTTTTAAAAAACTGTAAGTAATTCTTACATCATTATTATCATTTTTCTTATTTATTACATGTTCTATTAATTGTTCTGTGCATTTGTGTAATAGTTTTATCATAGCGTATCTCATTAAGATAAATACAATCTGTATTACTTAATCAAATCTACAGTGAATCCGAGACATATTCATATAATCATATCTTTCTTGAATATGATCTGTTTACTCTGATTTGATGAAATATTTTGTGATTATGATTCTCATACTCTGATATTATCATAACCAAGATGATTAAAATACATTGTTATAATTTTAATGAGATCCAAGTCCAAATCTGATCTTTTTATATAAATTGTTATTGTGAATTGTATAGTTCAAATCATTTTAAACTAAAGTTTTTCAAATATACAATTCACCCCCTCTTGTAATTGATAAATCTAGAATACAATTCTTTGATCCTAATAACAGTATAAATCATATTTTTGTCCAACAATTTGTATCAAAGCAGGATTCCACTTCCCATATACTTTCTCAACTTTTTATCTTCTAAATTACTGCATGTTTGTTTAAAAATTTTTATAAACATTTTGTTTACAAATATTTGGTACACTAAGTTGTATTGTGGAAAAGAATTTTGGAATCTAATTTTAAAATAAGGTAAAAATTAATGTCGGATCCATTGATAATAGCAATCCCAATAAACCTCCAATTTTTATGATGATGATTATGAATATTGTAGAGATAGAATGAAGAATTTTGTCATCAACATAGGATTATATAGTTTTTTAATTCTAAATGGTGATTATAAAATACTTCATAAGGAATTTAGAGCCTTAACTAATCAAGAGAAGTTAGAATATCAGTTGAATTACAAGGTAAGTAACACTTTGTTATGTTCTATGAAAAGAAAGATATATAGTCATATTTCTACATTTGAAGTAAAAAATAATATTTTGAAGAAGTTAGAGGTTACATATTTAAGTACATCTAAAGTATTTGAAACTAGAAGAGAAATAATCCAAGATGATTATAAAGCTTTTTAATTATTATAAGGTGAATCAGTTGCCAAGATGCATAAGAGATTCATGAATATTATTATTAGTCTTCAAGCTATTGGTGAAAAAAGACTAGATAATGAAATTATTATTGATAAAATCATTTATATCATGCCAAACAAATGGGAATATAAAATAAAATCTATTGATGAAACAAGGAAAGTTAGTAATATTACCCTCGATGATGTAACTGGTACTCTTATGAAGTATTAGGGTAGATTAAAGAGAGATGTTTAGAAATATAATAAAAATAATGGAGGTGTTTATTTCACTACTAATACGATTCATACTAAAGTCCAAACACCAAAAAAGTGGTTAAATATTCCAAAAAGAATAAAGTTGTTATTAAATAAAACTCAAGTGCTTATGACCATTATGATAATGAACTAGATAATATTTCTATGAGGATGAACAAGATAGTTGGTAAGAATGATTTTAAATGTTGATATAATAAAAGTAACAAGGATAGGAATGACAAGAAAGATTCATAAGTTACCTATTATGAGTGCAAGAATGCTGGACACATCAGACCAAATTTTCGAAAGATAAAAAGGAATGATAGAAAAGAAAGACATTATGATATGAATTAGAAAAAGTATTAAAAGTAAAAAAGAAAATAATTTCTTTAAAAATAATGATTTCTAAAGTGCATGTGGAGGATATTCCTCAGACAAATCTTCTGATCAAGAATGTTCTAAACCGAGGAACATAGGTCTTCATGCTAGGGTACCTAAATAAAATATTTATCTTATAGATAAGGTATGCACTAATGATAACCCTACAAACCAATATTTGAATGAAAACTATCCTGATCTGAAAGTAAAAATAACTCTAAATCTTCAGATGAATAATCCTCCTAAAAAAGTGAAGATAATTTTTTACCTTAATATAATGAAGTATATCATTTTTCTAAACTTATTAAAAATTAATATTTAAATGTTTATAAAAAACTAGATAAGGAAAATTCTAGAATAATTGTTTTGAAAAAACAAGTATCAGATCTCTCAAAATATCTTGATAAAAATATTTTAAAAAATGATATTATTTCTAATGATTTAGAACAAGTAATTTCTGGAAAGAATAATTTAATAAATAGTTTTGAAAAAATCAATTCCAAAACCATTAATAACGAGGATAAGAATTTAGTTTTTGAACTAAAATATGGAATTTATTCTTATTTTTTTTTTCAAATTTTAGTTTTGGAAAGGAATGCATTGATAAAATGTATAAAAAAATCCATCCTCATGGCAGTAGTTCTGGAATAGGTTATACTCATAAAAAAATATTTTCAGTAATAATTACTTTGTTCTGAAACATGCACCATTTTGTAAAAAATGGAAAAGTGGTGGTCACTAGAATATTTTTTTTCCCTTAAATAGAATACAATGCTTAGGATTTCGCAAATCATATTTTTAAAAACAAATGTGGTTACCCAATATTTTGTTTTTTAAAACCAGAATCAAGAAGGTTTGGTTTCCAAAAGTGTAATTGTTTTTTTAAGAAAAAAAGGAAGTATAAAAAAAATTGGTACATGGTTAGTGGATGTTATAGACATATGTCTGTACAAACATTTTATTTAAAAAATCATCAAGATGAAAGGTGTAAAATTTACATTAAAAGATAACGCTCAAGGAAATATTATAGTTATAGGTACTATTGTTCTTATTTAGAAATCATTAATTTATAATGATTTGTTTATTAAAGGTATTAAGAAAAAACTCATAAAAATAAGTCAATTAATTGATTAAGGTTACCTTATTAATTTTAGGAATGATAAATGTGTAGTACACAATTCCAAGGATTAATTTATTCTTTTTTCCAATCAGTCTGATAATGTATACATAAAAAACTTAGAAGGCCTTAGGAGTAAAGAATTACCATACGTTAGTGAAATATAATATCAATATTGGTTATGTCATAGAAGTTTAGGACATAGTAACCTTAGAAATTTATTTAAGTTGACTAAGAAAAGACTTGTTAAGGGTCTATTTGAGTTTATATTTGATTCTTAAAAAAGTTTTTTATCCTTATCAATATGGAAATAAACATAAGTCAATATTTAAATCTATTATATAAGACTCAAATTATGTTGCCTTATAGATAGTTCAAATGGATTTATTCGATCCTATAAAAACTAGAATTATTGGTGAAAATTATTATGTATTTTTTTATTTAATTATTACACTAGATATACATGTGTCTATTTTCCAGAATATAAATCTGAAACCTTTTTTTATTTTAAAATTTTTTTAGACAAAGTTAAAAATGATAAAAACCTTCCCTTGAAAACTATTCATAGTGATCATGGTGGAGAATTTTTAAATTATGATTTTGAAAAAAAATTGTTAAAAAGGAATTACACATAATTTTTCATCTCCTAGAACTCCTTAGAAAAATGTTGTTGTTAAAAGAAGAAACTGTATTCTTCAAGAAATAAAAAGAACCATGTTGAGTGAATACTCAATAGCTAAAATATTTTCTGATAAAGTGATTAGTACTGCTTGTTATACTATAAATCGAGTTTTAATAAAACTTTTTCTTAATAAAACACCTTGTGAGTAATGTACTAATAAAAAACCAACAGTTTCTTACTTAAGAGTATTTGGATGCAAAGTATTAAAAATAAATATAAAATATAACTTATGGAAATTTTCACTGAAATCCAACGAAGGGATATTTTTAGGCTATTCCACCACTTCAAAGGCATATAGAGTTTTAATAAAATTTAATATAATATTGAGGAAATAACATATTATAAATTTGATGAAACTGATCCTTTTGTTTTTAAACAATCACAACCAACATCCTCATATATGTTTTAAAAAACTGATTTTCAACCTTTGATAGAAAACTCTCATTTTAAAGAAAATACTCAAGAAATAGTTTCTAAAGTATTTAATCATTAATATTTTATACCTTATGTTGATGAAAATGTTTTACAAAACCCAATAAATCAGTTTTTTCTTAGGAATCATCCTAGGGATAGTATCATTAGAGATGTTGATCAACCGGTTAGGACTAGAAGTTCCTTAAGGAATAAAGTAGAACACCTTGATTTTCTTTCCCAATTAGAACTTAATAATATTGACGAGGCTTTAGGTGATGAATATTGGATTAAATAATTCAAGATGAACTAAATGAATTTGAAAGGAACAAATTTCGGACATTGGTTGAATGAAAAAAAACCTTCACTAATTTGAGTAAAATGGGTTTTTTTAGAATAAGTGTGATGAAAATGGAATAATCATTAGAAAAAATTCATATTTGTTTCTAAATGATATAACCAACAACATGGAATAGATTATGAAGAAAATTATTAACCAGTAGAAAGTATTTAATCTATTCATATTCTATCATCTTTTGTAGCATTCTTGAATTTTAAACTTTTTCAAATGGATGTAAAGTGTGATTTCTTTAAAGGTTATGTACAAGAGGAAGTATTTTTTGAAAAACCTCTTGGTTTTAAAAATAAAAAACATCCAAATTACATTTAAAACTTAGAAAATATTTATACAGACATAAAAAATCCCCTAGAGCATGGTATGATAGATTAACATGATTTTTATTATAAAAAAATTATGTTAAGGGAACCACTAATCAAACTCTTTTCAAAAATAATGTTAATAAAAACATTATGATTATTCAAATATATATTGATAAAATTATATTTGGATCAAATCAGTAATATTTAACAATTTCCTTTACAAATATTATGAAATATGAGTTTGAGATGAGTATGATGGTTGAGTTAATATACTTTTTAGGTTTTCAAATTTCTTAAAAACTAAAAGGAAATTTTATATCTCAACATAATTATATAAAAGAACTTCTTGAAAATTTTGGATATGATAATACTGAAAGTATTAGTACCCCTATTACTACCTCAAATACACTTGATCGTGATGAATCCGGACAAACATTTTATCAAAATACTTTTATAGGTATGATAGGAAGATTACTTTACTTGATAACAAGTTGACTATACTTAATGTTTTCAGTATTCTTATGTGAAATTTATAAAAAAATTAAAAATAATCCCACCTTAATGATATAAAACAAATTTTATATTATCTTAAAGGAACTATGGATTTATGACTTTTATATTATTCTAGAAATAATTTATAATTAAAAAGTTTTTCAAATTCTTATTTTGGTGGTTATAGAATAGATAGGAAAAGTAAATTTGGAAATTTTCAGTTTTTAGGAGATTAATTTGTTTCTTGGTATTGTAGGAAACAACATTTTGTAGAAATTTCCACTGCTAAAGTTGGATATGTGAAAGCTAGAAGTCTTTGTGCTCAAGTGTTATGGATGTAACACACACTCACTGATTATGTAATGAGTTTTACAGAAACCCAAATACTTTGTGAAAACACTAGTTCTATTTACTTAAGTAGGAACCCTGCACATCACTCTAGTGAAAAATATATAGATATTAGGCATTTCTTTATAAGGAATCACACACTGAAAGGATATATCATTTTACAATTCATCAAAACACAATAAAAAAATTGCTGATATTTTTAAAAAAACATTACCGTATGATATATTTGAATATATTAAATAGAATCTAGGAATGATTAACATAAATTAAGCATTCATATCTACTTATTTTTTTAACTATATCCTTATATTAAGTTACTCATTTTCTTATGGGGAGTATATATGATTGTTATTTTTTATTAAATTGTTTAGTTTTCTAAAAATGTTATGTTTTCTGAAAATTTTATGTTTTCTAAAATTTGCTTCATAATGAGTCTTCTAGACCAAGATTATTTTTCAGAATCAGAATCCTTAAAAGGTTTTTCAGACTTAGAAAATATTAAAAAAATCCAAACTTGAGTTTTATTTTTTTTGGATTCAAAATTGTACATATTCAGATTATTATTTCTAACTATCGTAATATGTTATTTTAATTTTTTTAAGAATAAAATGTTATTTTACCAATGGATCTCTACTCCGAAAGGTATTCTTCTATTATTTTATGTTTTTAAAATATTCCTCCATAATTAGATCTTATATTTTTTTATTATTATCTTATTCTGTTTTCAATTTGTTTTTCATTTTCACAATAGTATTCATCCCAATATGATAATGATTTTTAAAACCTCAAGAGTTAATTTTTTTAATTTTTTTCTCCAGATAGTTTTCAATCATCAGATCAATATGGTTTTAATATAATTCATGGAATTGTTTTTATGTTTTGGTCTTCAGATCAGTATCATATTAACTTTTTTGGTTTTGGTTCTATATAAGGAGGGACCCCTCATGTCCCACCTCAGTTGATTCAAGATATATGTCTCAAGGTGATATAGTTTTAAGTCTCCCACTCTAAAAAGATCTTCATGTCTGATTCATTAGTATCAATCCCTAATATGACGACACCTCTTAAGGATTAAAAAAATGTTATGTTTTTTGGGAATGGTTACTAAGAAAAGCCTTTTATGATAAGCATAATTCACCACTAAGAAGGATTATTTATTTCTATGTTTGTAAGTCTTTATGTGTTGAAAAATTAAACTCTGGTTATGATTTATTTTATTGGGATCCTGTAAGAGATTTTTATACTTATGTAAAGTTTTTTATTGAATATAGAAAAAGAAAATTTTCATTCCAAATTTATGAATAAATTTATAAGATACATCCCAAATATTTATTTTTGGTTCTAGATGCTTCAAGATTATCTTAATCAAATATCATAATCGACAAACATCCCAACAGATAAGGTGATCAGACTTGAATATGAGTTAAACAATTATCAATAATTTTATGAGACTCATAGAAAATCATTTATTCAGTTGACTAAGTGGTCTCATCAGGTAAATAATGATCTCAATCTTTTTTATGATAATTTTTATGATATAAGTAAGGCTTTGAAATAATCCATATAAAATTTCTGTCAGTTAACAAAATATGTGATTAAAAGGGTGAATTTTATTCATAATTTCAAAGATCAAACTAACAATCATACTTAGGAAGTTAAAGATCTAAATAGAAACATGAACTTTTTGGAGTTGGAGATAAAAAGATGGAAAAAACATAATGAGGAAATAAATTACCTAAACAATGAATTTTCTAAAAAACATCAGAGTTAAGATGAAAAGATTCAAATACAAGATGGGAAAATTTAGATTTAAGAAGAAAAGATCAGAATCTAGGTTTAAAATATGGATAAATTAGACCAAGATAAGAATGAGTTCAAGAAAATAAATTCCATTGTGAAAAACTTTATGAAGAAGTATTGACTTATTTTCAAAACTCTTTTTGTATTATGTTTTCAAAAAACATTCTCTGATGAGATGAATAAACTATTATTTTCATCTAAATATGATTATATAAATATTTTCCCAATTACAATTTGTTGAATATTCATTCATATTTTTTTTGAATAATTAGCTAGTTAATCATTTTGTTTCATATATTTTCATTTCTAAACCTTTTAAATAATTTCATGATTTTCCCAATTCCTTTTTGAAAGTTACAAAGGGGGAGAAATAATCATATCCAACGTAAACTTTATTACTTTAAGAAAATACTTATACAAATGGGGAGAAACACCTTTAAACAAGATAATAAAATCCTTATGGAGAGTTGTTATCCTAAGGGGGAGTTATTCGTATTCATCATTGTATTCAAATGAGTTTGAAAACATAGGGTAAGATAAGTTTTTAATTTAAATACTAAATACAATATAATTTAAAGATTATGGACTATAATTTTTTCAATATTATTTCTTTTTTAATCTTATGGTTTGTGATTTCTAAAAGGGGGAGATTGTTGAGTCAAAATTTTTACTTATGATTTTTCTATTTATTTAGTTTTGGAAATCACAAACAGTTTCTTAAATACATGATTACTAACTTTTTATATCCAATGTGTTTTAGAATGTTTTTTTAGAGAACATAGAATTTTACCATACTTATAATTATTTATAAAGTTTTCATGAATATAAAATTACTTAATTCATTATGATTATCATAATGGGTATGAGTCTAATAAAAATCAGATTCATCATTATCAGGTCTAATTTAATATTTTTTGTATTTTCATCATACTAAAAAATTATTTATAATCAGACTGATAACAAAACCAATAAACATCAAATTCACATTCATAAGGATTACTACAATGAAATATGCAAATAAGTCCATCAGACTGACCATGTTTAAATTTTGAATATGGAAAAAATAATTACATCATAATGGAGCATCTCTTACACTATAATGATGTAATAAAATGGCATCAAACTCTTTATTATGATATAGATTTTGAAGTTCCAAATATACAAGTCATTTTAATAAACTCGGATAAAATATGACCGTTGAAGGAAATATGACCATTGGAAGGATCACCTGTAAATACCCGGTCATTTTGAATAGTTTGAAGCTGGATGATTACATTTTTATATCGATTTTTCTAAAGTATAAAAAGTGTGAAAGACTTTTTCTTAGTCTTTTGTATTTATTTAGAGAGAGTCCTCATTAAGAAAACCTTGGTTGGTTGTATTTTTAAGATTTTTTTGTAGTTGCTTAGTGAGTTTAATTTTGTGATTATGATTAAGGGATTCTAGGGCTAGGAAGATGCAGATACCAATCTGGTTGATCGAGGGCTTGCGGGGATAACAAGATAGCAGCTAACCCATCAGATCGAGGGATGATGGAGACAAGAAGACATAGAATCCAATTATTTTATTGAAAACATTAATTGATGAAGAAAGATAAAATTACTTATAAGTATAAAAAATATACCTTTAGCTAAGGTTTGTGTCTTCATTACTCTTAATGTTAAAAGATAACTATTCTTTTAAATAACTGTAAGTCGCTCTTACATCATTATTATCATTTTACTTATTTCTTACAAGTTATTTTAATTCTTCTATTCATGTATGTAATAGTTTTATAGTAATGTATCTCATTACGATAAATAAAATTAGTATTACTTAATTGGATTTAATGTGAATCCAAGAAATTTTCATATAATTGTATTTGTCTTGAATAAGATCTATTTACTATGATTTGATTTAATATTTTGTGATTATGATTCACATACTCTAATATTATCATAACCAAGATTATTATGATAAATTTTTATAATCGGGATAAGATCCAAGTCTGAATTTGATCTTTTTATATTAATAGTTATTGTGAAGTGTTTTGTTTAAATCCTTTTAAAATAATGTTTTTTAAATCTTAAATTTACCCCTCCTGTATTTTAGAAATATAGAATACAATTATTCAATCCTAATAATAGTATAACTCATATTTTTATACAAAATTAGATCCAATAAAATAGAGGATAAATTACCTTAAAGAAAGAGAGAAAAATGGGAGAAGAATGAGAAACCAACCTGGATGAGATTCGTATACCAAAAGAGGTTCAGATCTTTAACCCACCTTTCAATTCACCAAGATTGGAGGTTGGGATCTCTAAGAATGCATATAGGATCCTAAGAAAATAAGAGAATTTTATTTGAGTTGAGATAGGGTTGATTTAGGTTTAATATGGTGGTTTGGGGAAATTTTAAACCCAAATTCATAAATTTAATTTTCATGTGCATTGTTTGCTGGGTTATGTTGTACAGTTAGTACTAACCATGAACCTAAGTATGCTCATAGCTGCACACTTAGTTTGATAATGCAGAAACCATGCGACTACCTTGAACACTTTTTCTAATCATGCTCAAACCATGCACAAACCATGTGGAACCTTGAAAACTTTTTCTAACAATGAAAAAACCATGAAAAGAATCTAATCCTTCAAACATTCTTCAATTTTTACCCAAACACACCCAAATCAAGACCCCAAAAAAATTATTCTAAAAAACAAGGCAAAAGAATACCCACTTTCACACTTTTTTTAACCATGCACAAACAATGAAAAGACTCTCCTCCTTCCAAAATTATTCAACATTCACTCAAATGATCCCAAATCAATACTCAAACAAGTTATTCTAAAAAAAGGAAAAAATTATACCTATAAGCAAGCCCATGAAATCTCCAGAAAAATGTCAGGATCTTATAATCTCTCCATCTTATAACAAATTGTCCTTGACCTATACTCCTAAGAATCTCTATGATTTTCAGTCAAAATGGTTGGGCTAGTGAGCCCTCATATCTGCTTCTCACTCCCATGTTTCCTTCTGAACACAACCATGTATCCATAACACAAAAAACTATCAGCATGATCTTTCCCTAAAACACTTTCTCATTATTATCCAAAAAATATATTGGATGTCTCTCAAATAACACATCAGTATCAAGATAAACTTTCACAACATACTCGATGTATTTCCCAAATAATTATTCCAAAAAACCATAGGAACACCATCCAACATTGGAACTTAGCCTTGCCATAAAAATGCGTAGAAAGGATGTACATCCACAACCTCCAAGACCCACGTGTCCTTTACCCGAAAAATATAAACATGCACCTTATAGGTTCCTCATTGGAATTATTATTCCTCCACTTCAATCCCACAGTATTTATCCTATCACCTAACACTGACACATCACTCCCCACCTTTAGATCTTTGTTAACATCAATTTTTCAAGCAACCAAACCACCATAGTATTCATCGACCTCCATACCATCCTTAGAACCTCATCAATAAACTGTCAATGATATAGATTCCACCATCCATCTCCACATATATGACTTCATTAACATAACCTCTAAGAGTCCCCATATCTAAACAAAACTCATTATGGTATCTAGACATAAATCCAGAGCTTTTGCAACATGCCCATGATGATGTCAAGGTGGGAGACATGATCATCTCTAATTAAAATTATGATAAGAAGTTTCCAATAAACACCACCCCAAATCCTCCATCACTAATGTGACCTCCCACTATAGAAAAACATTAATCTGTCAAAATTCTTGATCTTACCTTCCTTCCAACATCTCACTGCACCGATCCAAAACCAAACAATCCCTCTCACAACCTATAACCTAGTTCTCAAACTAGGGAATTATCACTACCCAAACCACCCAAATCAAGGGACAAATAAACAACACAAGTTATTCTCATTTAAAAACATTAACACAGTTAATAATAGGGATTTAAAAAAAACTATAAGTAGTTTTTCCACCTTTTTCCCACCACATGCTCTAAACTGAGGCACTATCCCTTCCCTAAACCATCCTACCTCTAGGTCATTGTTTTAAAAGCGTAAAATAATTTTAATTTTCATGTTTCTCATTAGACACTGATTTATTCCATCTTTCATTATTTTAAAATATTTCTCAATTACACATTAGGAACCTTTTTCAATTCAATTTCACAAGAAAGAAAAAACAATTCAAGTTAAAAAACTTACCCATAACTTATTTCCCCATGCGTGCCCATAAATGATGCATGTCATAATAATTCAGAGTGTCTAGAATGATGAATGAATAATAAAATCTCATGCTTTACCAAGACATGAGTCAACTATCAAAAAATCACCAAAATAATAATCACATCACATAAAAAGTGAATCAACCAAGGTGAAATAATATTCAAAGATAACCCCAAATAGAAATAAAAACAATCCCAATATGGGTACTTGGGTTCTACCCCATACATGGGTTAGCTACTCACATTCACGAGATTATAACCAAGGCCCAACTCTTACTAGTCTCCTTTACACCTTTCCAAAATAGTAAGACAAAAGAAAAGAAAAGAAAACTGGGATCTAATACCACTTTGTAACATCCTAGCTTTGGTTCCACATTCGAGTGCCCTAATCTAGTGCACCTCCTCATACGCCATAGGCTATCGACTAGTTGTGGGGGTCAAATATAGATCATGGGGAGACTATAACCTCTTTATCAGAGTAATACAACTGAGGAAATAAGGAAACAATAATAACCAAACGAAATAATCATAACCAAAAAAACATCAGTATCACATAATGACTAAATAAGAATTACAATAAAAAATATGAATAATAAAATTTCCTTTCCAAAGTACACTTCAAGTGTCAAAAGGAAAACCAAAAGGTAGACGCTGAAAAATAACAAGTAGGTCCTAAACCACATTTGGTTCTCTCATCCCTGATCCATTCAATACCAACCATCTAGCATAGGTCCTTTTACTTTATCATATCCTGTAAACATGAAATCTATTCAGGTATTGATCAGGAAACCGGTGTTGTGTGTGATTACGGCTCAGTAGGCCACCACCAACGACATCTACAATAATATCCACTCAATAAAAGTGTATAAATTTGTATAAAAAATAATAAAAATTCATCGGTAAACAGTTATCAAATTACCAATTATTCTTTATTTAACCATATAAACCCCTAGGTTTTCGATGACACCTGAACCTCAACACGTGCTTCAGCCTATGCCAGAGTCTATACCATGTCCCATTTTAAATTCACAAATTAGTATCACAAATGGGATTTCATTATCCATTTCATTTAAATTTAAAATATGGATAATTGGAACCAAATTCCAATGCTAATATTTTGGGCATAGAATGTTGTGCCTAAACTCTTTGGGTATCTGGATCCTCTGACCCTATCCCACACCTTAATGTCTCATGGGTATTTGGATCCTCATTTCCTATCCCATATTCACTATCTCATATGGGTATTTGGATCCTAAGTACCTGTCCCATACATATTTATCATTCATGGGTTTTTTGAGCCTCAATACCTATCCCACTCAATATTATCACACTGGGGTATTTGATGCCTTAATCCCTATCCTACACACTATTACCACATATGGGTATTTGGAGCATCAGTCTGTATCCCACACTCATATATCAATCAATAAAATATGAATTCCATTATTATCATTCATCATTTCGATTCAAATATCACATATATCATAATGTCACATATATCACAATATCACATGTATCTAAATATAACATGTTTCACAATATCACATCAATCAAGATTAATCAACATTAATCTTTTTAATCAAAATAAATCCCATTAATTAATCCAAAAATTAATTAATTACACTCATTCCATTAATAAATTCAATAATTAATTAATCACATATATTCTATTAATTAATTCAATAATTAACTAATCAAATATCTTCCATTAATTAATTCAACAATTAATTAATCTCATTAATCTCATTAATTAATTTTAAAATTAATTAATCCCATCAATCTCATTAATTATTTCAATAATTAATTAATCATTTAAATATAATTAATTAATTAAATAATTAATTAATCCCATCAATCTCATTAATTAATTCAAGAATTAATTAATCATGTTAATATATTTAATTAATTAAACAATTAATTAATCCCTTTAATCTCATTAATTAATTAAATAATTAATTAATCCCAATAATTCCATTAATTAATTGAACAATTAGTTAATCATCTCAATCCCATTAATTAATTCAAAAATTAATTAAGTCCAATTAGAAAATACTAATATCCCTATAATTAATTAAACCATTAATTATCTCAATTCAATCAATTCAATATCTCTATAATTAATTCAACAATTAATTATCCCAATCAAATAATTTTGCATCTTCATAATTAATTCAAAAATTAATTATCTCAATTCAAACAAATCAATATATCTATAATTAATTCAACAATTAATTATCTCTATTTAAATAATACAATATCTATATTATTAATTCAATAATTAATTATCCCAATCAAGAAATTCAAGATCTCTATAATTAATTCAATAATTAATTATCCCAATTCAAAAAAAAATCAATATCTCTATAATTAATTCAATAATTAATTATCCCAATCAAACAATTCAAGATCTCTATAATTAATTCAATAATTAATTATATCAATTTCATAATCACAATATATAAATAATTCCCCTTAATTAATTCAAAAATTAATTAATTTAATTTTATAATCATAACATTACACACATTAATTAATTCCCCAATTGATTAATCCAACTCATAAATCATAGAATTATATCCATTACTAATTTCACCAATTAATTAATCCAAATCAATTCTATTAATTAATTAAAAAAATTAATTAATCGCATTCTATACCTTCAATTAATTTAGTTAATTGTCATTAATTTATTCAATGATTAATTAACCAACCAAACCCTATTAATTAATTCAAAAATTAATTAATGATCTCAATCAATTTCATAATAATAAAAACCTCCAATAATTAATTCAATAGTTAATCATTCATTTTCAATAATCTCAATATCGACATAATTAATTAAAAAATTAATTACTCTAATTCAGAACCCCAATATTCCCAATTTCACAATTCCCACAATTAATTAATTACCTGACACCACCTCCAACTATAATTTTTTATCAAGCCACTTTAAGGACAAGTGGGAAACCAAAGTTCATACATAAGGACTATGTGCTGAAAGAGCTCACATAATTGTTAAACACAAGACTAAGGTTATTTGAGTCAGATGCTCTGCATAATTCCTAGTGCAGAGTACTAACCTGGATGTCGGGATCCTCCCTGATAATTGCTTCAAGGTGGGAAATCATTCTGTCCATTATCTGGATTAATTAATTACCTGAATTATCTAACTTAATCTTGGAAACACAATTACTAATCATATAATTGAAATTATACAATCACATTCACATAATTGAAATCAAAACATTGTGATTTTAATTATAGACCACCTACATCAATTCGTTGACAAATTTTCACCGACCGAAGAATCCCTAATTTGAAGCAAATCAATCAAGAATGTGATAAAGAACATAATCAAGATCTTAAACCTAGATCCCTGATAAAAAAAATCAATATTTAATAAACCTAGATCTATATCTAGATCCTAAAAACTATATATTAATCCAAAATAATAGAGGATAACTTCTTTTAAAGAAATAGAGAATAATGGGAGAAGATCGAGAAACCAACAAGGATGAGATTCACATAATTGGAGAGGTGTAGATCTTTAATCTTCATTTTGATTCCCTAAGAATAGAGGTTGGGAGCCCCAGGAATGTATCTGAGAGCCTTGAAAAATGAGAAAATTTTATTTGAGTCGAGCTAGGGTTGATTTGGGGTTAATATGGGGGTTCTATAAATTTTAAAACCCAAATTTGTAACTTTAATTTTTGTGTGCACAGTTTGCTGGGTTAAGTCACACGGTCAGTACTAACCATGTACCTAACCATGCACCCATTTACACACTTAGGCTACACACATAGTTTAACCATGAACACACCATGTGACCCCTTGAAAACATTGTTTAACTATGTGAAAATCATATGTAAAACCATGCGACCCCCTTGAAAACTTTGTTTAAAAATGAACAAGACATGCACAAACCATGCAAAGCCACTCCTCCTTCCAAAATTCTTTAATTATCACACAAAATCACCCAAATAAATATCCAAACAATATTTACTCAAAAAATATAAAACTAATACCTGTAAACAAGCCCGTGACATCTCTAGAAAAAGGTCGGGATCTTACACATTTCTTATTATTCCCAAATATTTATAGCTCAAAATCAAGAATATGGAGCAAGATCCCTGAAAGATGGATTTACAGGACTGAATATTTACAAATATGGGAAAGTAATGAATTTTTAAATGATTTATGTTTTTAAAATATGTGTAGATTCAAGAAGGAATATGGTGTCATGAAATTTTGAAGGTTCATGAAAGAGGATTCACGAAGTATAGCATAGGCACATTGGAAAGATGATAATATACACGACTGTGAGTAGTTTTGTAAATGGAATAATCTCACTGAAATTTCAATAAGAAAAAAATATTCATGAAGAAGATGGAAGATGTTTATGACAAATCTTTGATGATCCTGAAATATTCACGATAGAGGTGTTTCCTATAAATAGGTGACCACATATCATTTGAGACACGATGAGAATTCTGAAAAAGGGTGAAATGATATAATTTAAAAAAGGACTTATGAGAAGATAATTATTTATGAATCAGGAACTCTTCATGATAAGAATAATCATTAAAATAATTTTTAAGAACTAATTTACACTTAGGCATTTTAGAAAAGGGAGTTTCACGAAGACTGATAGTTTCACAATAGTTTGGTGTTCTGTGAAGGATGGGAGCTTTGTGAGGGTTTGGAGTTACAAGAAGTATAAGAGATTCAATAAGGAAGGGATCTTCACAAAAGTATTTAGGTTCATGAAATCTGAAAGATATTTGAAACAAAAAGTTGGTTTCATGAAGGATGGGAGCTTCACGAACAAAAGTCTTAAACATATGGTTTGAGTAAACAGTGAATTCAAGTGCATCAATTCAGTAATATGGTCAAAAAAGGGTCTCATGATAATCTAGGATAAAGAATTATTTTCCAAATCTATTGAGGATACCTTAAATTCAATAAAATTAGTAGGACTTAACCTAAGGCAGCAAGTAAGGGGAATTTTATGGAAGTGATCCAAGGGAGGTAGTGTGATATCCCAAAAATTCTTGTGAAGGCAGTGTTCCTAGCACAAAGTTACCATTTATGAAATTTTTTAATCCAGAATACCTAGTGAAGCTTAGTGGATTCAGGTGTAACTGAAACACTATCGGTTTAGGTTCCTTAGACTATCCCTTAGTGTTGAACCAAGTAAAAATATTGTGTTGTGTTTTTATTTCTATATATGGGTTTTTAATTATTGCACGATTCCATTAAACATACTTAACTAGTTCCTACCAATATGGGGAGAAGATCCATCTCATTGAAAAAAAAATTGACACCCTGATTCACCCCTACCCTCCCAGGGTGCTCTAGGGTCCTACAAGTGGTATGAGAGGGAATATGTTATAGGTGTTAAATTTGTGTTATGTTTTTTTCCATGAATAATTCAGTGAATGATAGAGGAGTTCCCATTTTTTATGCAAGTAACTTCCAGATTTGGAATAATAGAATGAGATATCATATGTTATCACTTAGGATGGAATTTATCTTTCTCGCAGTTTAAGGAATTCGGTTTAGTGATGCAAAAGGTCTTTTTATGACTAAAATAGATTGTCAAATGCTTGATGCAGATTGAAAAGCTCAAAATTTTCTTACTGAAACACTATATGATCAAATCTTTTATAAGGTGATGATATTCACTACATACATGTCTATTTGGGAGAAATTTGAAAATATTTACTAAGGTGATAAAAAGGATAAGGAGTCCAAACATCATGTTTTTTACAATCAGTATGATGATCTGGAAATGAATCTAGATGAAAATAAATATAGCTTCTTTAATTTAATTTTTGAAGTTGTTAGAGATATTTGAGGACTTGGGTAAAAAATAAAGGATATTGACATTGTGATGAAAATATTGAGAATTATCCCACCTCTTTACAATCTAAAAGTTTCATCCCTTGAATAAATAAATCTATCTAATATTTCTCCTGATGATCTACTAACCAGTCTAGTGAATTATGATATAAGAGTCCAACCATAAGAGTTAACAATTTAAGTAAACTAGGAAGTGGAATTCAAAACCATGAAAAAACTTGAAATTTCTAAATATATCGTTGATTAAGATGATGTGGATGAAAAAATTGTTTCTCATTTTTCTAAAAAAAATCAAGAGAGGAAATGGGAGATATTAAGGAAAGCCTCCTTTTGCTTTCATTTGACGTGTAAAAGTAGGGAACATTTCCACTCAGTGCTCAAGGAGATTCGATGACATTGAAAGTGAAGCATAAATCATATTGAGGCCTTAGAGAATGTTCTCTCAAAAAATAGACTTTAAATAAATAAATAAATTACAAGGTAAGAGATTCATCTACAAAGAGGAGAAAGATAATAAATATTTTTTAGAGGATATATAACTAGAGTTTAATATGACATTTAGGTGTTCATGATGCCTATAGTTAAATATTTATAACCTTTTAAAGATAAATACTATTAGTCTAATGATGTTTTAGATATCAAGGTGGAACTTGAGGGTGCTCTTGTTGAGCATGAAATTCAATGCAATAAAAATAGAAATATGGGATCTCTATTGAAAGATTCATTAGTGTATGTAGATCAGATTGAAGGTGAGATTGATTGAAAAAAATAAGTGGTAGAGGAACATTTTAAAATTCTTGAAAGCTTGGAAGTGGTTGTTGAATTTAAACATAGTGTTGATGAATTGGAAAAATTTGTGAATAAACTTACATTGAGAATAGAGAAAAAGTATAAGTTTTTTTAGGGCCTTAAAGAAGAAGTCATTTCATTAAGGAGTAAATTGGAAACTGAATCAAAATTAATGGAAACAAAGAAGGAATTATATTTTGGAAGGTTTTCAGATGTATAGCCTTTGTAAATAGTTAAATGTTGTTCTGAAGGAGTAGATAAAGAAATGAATGATCAAAGATCTAAATTTATGGTAAAAAAGTATAATTGGATGGGATATAGAGACATCAAAGGCTAGAAATGAGGTGATCCAAAGAAAAGGGATGTATAAATTTGGTCATATCATAAAGTTGCATAATGTCTTAACAAATACATCTTTGAAAAAATAGATAAGTGATATGAAAATAATACTCAATTATGTAAAGAGCGTAACTATCTAATAGCTATATAGAAAAGAAGGGGACATGTGGAGGAATGGAAGTGAGAATATATTTCCACTTATGAAATGATAAATTTGTGGGTATTTGGGCTATACCATGTCTTAATATAAAGAGGCAAAGAGCTATTAGTATGGGGAATGCCCTGGAAGTCAAAAAAGGAGAATGAGACCATATCCTTCGTCATATAGAAGAAATAGTTTCTATGGATATTGTTTTCACTGTTTTAACTTTGGCCATAAATATATTCATTACAGGAATAATAAAGGTGGGAAAAATAACTATCGAACTCCAAGACAAGTCAATACTAGTCAACTAAGAAGAATTACCCTTGAAAATAAGTATTCTCCTATTGAAGAAGAATATGATTATGATTCAACCATGCATGTTGAATAGTGACTATAAGGGCCATATTTTGTATCCAATCCATCAATTATTTCATGGAAGGAAAATAAGATGATTGAAAAATCCAACCCAGAAGAAATCGATCTCAAAGATACAAAGAATAGCAACACCTAGATTTTGGATAGTGGATTCTCATCCCACATGATAGGAAATGTAAATTTTTAGAAAACTTTTATGAGAATGTTTGATGGAAAAATGATATTTGACAACTATAGTGACTCATAAATCAAAGGTAGTGGAAATATAAGATTAAAAAATGATGATCTAATGATAAAAAGTACTATACATGGACGATTTTTACCACAATATCCTAATATTGAGTCAACAATGTGACTCAAAATTGGTAGTGACATTTAATCAAAAGGGTAGCACCATTAAAGGGAATATAGGTAATTGTATCCTTAAAGTTTGTAGAAAAAATGGTAATTTCTACCAGGTAGAAAGTAAAGAAAACACATATTTATTAACAATTTAAGAAGAAAAACACTTCTGGCACCATAGGTTGGATCACATTTATCAATAGAGAATGAGAAAATTATCCAAGATAGAGGTTTTTGTCAACATTCCCAATATGAAGCCTAATCAATAAAAGACATGTGATGCTTGAAAACAAGGAAAGATGGCCCAAAATTCTTATTGGCCAAGGAACAAAAGGTCATCAAATATTCTTAATATTGTCCACACAGATGTTTATGGTCCAATAAATGTGGATGAAACATATGGATATAGGTTCTTAATTATTTTTAATAATTATTATAGTATAATGTAATGTGTGATGTTTATACAGTGAAGATGGTAAGTGATTGATTGCATAAAGAGATATATCCAAAGAGTTGAGAATGAAATTATCCATGCAATCAAGATATTACAACATAAAAATAGAATCTAATTCACAACCATTGAATTTAAATATTACCTTGAAAACATGGGATTAGGCATAAGGTTCCTTCATTGAGAAAATATAAAAAAATGGGGTCATTTAAAACATAAATTGACAGGTAAATAATATTTCTATAACTACGCTGATTGAGAGTTGTGTTTCTCATCATTACTGGAAAGAGTTTGTTCAATTTGTGGTGTACACTCAATATTGAACAAGGCCTTTTATAGAAGATTATAGGAATCTATTTGAGATATGACATGGAAAAAATCCCTAACTATAGTATTTCCATGTTTTGGATGTAAATGTTTCATCTAAAACACAAAAGAAAATCAAGTTAAGTATGATGATGCTCTATATGAGGGAATGTTCCTTGGATACTCAATAAAGCATAAAGAATAAAAATACAACAATAATCATCTTAGAAACATTTTGGAAAGAAATGATATCAAGATCATTGAGGATTAAACTATGAATAACTTGAGGAGCTCATATATTGATATGACTTGAGATGAAGAAGAATGTGGAAGAGGGAGAGATTCAAATACAGAAATTACAGTAGGCCAGCATAACATTTGGGTTTATCAGAATGAAGATGATTTAGTAGTAGAATTAAAAGATAAAATCATTAATAATTTTTTTATCATAACCTCAGTGGAAAAATATAATATAAAAATTTGATCAATCCAACATCATTAGGGATTGGACCACACCTACACAGACAAGGAGAAGGAGGAATGAGTATATTATTCTCTCCTATCAATTGTAAAATCAACTTCATTTGAATATGTAGTGAAGGAAGATTCATGGGTTAAGGACATGAATAAAGGACTGGATCATATTAATAAAAAAAAGACTTGGGATCATGTCGAGAGACCAAAAAATTATAATGTTATTGAAACAAAATGGATCTTCATTTTTTTTTGATGAGATGGGAAATGTGATCAGAAACAAGGAATGCTTGGTGTTTAAAGTCTCTACTTATATTTAAGGTATTGATATTGAATAAAAAATTTCTATAGTATCACAAATGGAGTTAATTAGTATCTTCATAGACATACAAATTCAAAGAAGGTACAAATTTTATCAGATGGATGTCAAAACAACATTCTTCAATAGTGTTTTTGAAGAAGAATTATACATTGAACAACCATTGTGTTTTATGATTGGGAATGATAAAAAAGGTTTTTAGATTAAATAAAGTTATTTATGGTCTAAAAAAGCACCAATACCATGTTACACTCAACTAGATTCCTATCTGAAGAAGCTATAATTTAAAAGAAGAGGTGTTTAATATAATCTCTTTGTAAAGAATTCTCAAGGTGATAAATTTATGGTGGTTGTGTACGTGGATAATATTATATTTAGTAGAAGGAGGAATGGATCAGTGTAAGAATTTGATAATCACATGAAATAAGAATTTTAAATTTCCATGATTGGTGAACTCAATTATTTTGGGGGTTTTAGGTGATTCAAAATATTGACTACACCGTCATTTATCAGGAAAAGTATTCAAGATATATTCTGAAAAAATTCAACATGAATGACTCCAAACCAATGATGACTTCGATTTTAGTTATGAAAAAACTTGGGAAGCATGAGAATTGGAAACTTGTGGATCCCACCTTATACTGGAGGATCATTGGAAGATTATTATACTTGACATCAACACAACAAGATATCATATTTGGTATATGTTTAACTGCTATCTTCCAAAGTAACCTAAAGGAAAAAAATCTTGTAGTAGTTAAAAGAATCATGTGATATATTCAGGGTACTCTATTCTTTGGATTATAATTATAGTAGGAAGATAAAGTGAATTATCATAATTTTATGATGTTGGTTAGGTTTTAGATGAGGTGGATTGAAATTACACAAGTGGTGGTGCATTCGTCATTGGAAAAAAATGTATGAGATAGTTGAGAAAGAAAAAAGAAAACAATTCTCTTAGTATTAATGAATAAGAGTATATATCTTTGAAAAAGTCATGTACTTAGCTATTGTGAATGAAGAAAAAATTGAATAATATTGGTGATGAGGTGAAACAATAGATGGTGATTCACTGTGACAACAAGAGTGCAACTAGTATTATGAAAAATCAACTTCAAGACTCTCATACCAAACATATTGTGATTAGATACCACTTCTTAAAAAAAAATTATTAAGGTGTGATTAAAATAGGGCATGCTGGAACTAATGATCAAGTGGATGACATCCTAACCAGGCCTTCAGAAGAACCAATTTTTTGGAAACATCGATTGATCCTTGGTGTTCAGCCAGCTCCCATTTCATTATTATGTTAGAATTTATCCCCTCTCCCCATTTTAGTTAACTATTTTAATATATTTTTGGATGTGATGCATATCTATGAGGGATATATGATCCATGGGGTTTTATTTTTTTCATAATAAGGTCACAATATATGTTCTTTGGGTTTATTTCCAAAGGGTGAGAATGAAATTCAATGAATTATAGGTTTATTGGATAGGTGGATTGGTTATTGAACTATCAAGGCATGAAAAAATATTTTTCCAATATTTTTTTATGAAATGATGGTTTCTCACATATACTTTTAGATATGGATTGGATATTTCATGACTATTAGGTTTTTCATCGAGTTTAGTGCTTTATTGAATTTATTTATAGAATTGAAACAAACCCAAAGGGGAGATTATTGGAACCAAGGTTTTCCCTACTTGGAAATGTTTTTTTTCTTGTTTTAAATCCACACTAGTTTGAATAGTTAGTCTTCAATCCATGTGATATTATGGTGCATGTGGATTCAGTGTTGAAGGTGACGCCATTTCCCAGTGTTCGCCAAATTTTTCGAGCTCGAAATTAGGACAAAGAAGAAAGATTTAAAGAATATGGATTTTTAGGATAGACTCTTTAAAAATATGTAAACTGAATGAATTTTGTGATTATTGAAGTTTTAAAAATATATGGAGCTTCATGAAAGAATCTAGTGTCATGAATGTTTGAAGGTTCACACAATTTGTTTCACGATGTATGGTTGAGGTGTGTTAGAAAGACCGTAATCTTTGTGAATTTTAAAAGATTTGAAAATGTAATAATTTTACTAAAAATTTTCAAAGAGAATAATCTTTGTAAATATTATTTAAGAGGTTCATGAAAAATATGTTGTGATATTGAAAGCTTCATAGAGGAGGTGTTGCTTATAAATAGGCACCCACACATTATTTGAGACATGATGAGAGTTTGGAAAAAGGGTAAAATATTTGATTTAATTAAGGTATTATGAGAAAGGAATTATTCATGAATTAGTAAATCTTCATGAGCATAATAAAAATCAAAATAATTGTTAATAAATAATTGAAACTTTGGAATTTCAGAAAAGGGAGTTTGAGGAGGGCCAAGAGTTTCACAATAGTTTGGTGTTCTGTGAAGACATGGAGCTTCAAAAAGGATTGGAGTTCCATGAAGGCAGAGAGCTTCACGTAGGTTGGGATACTCATGAAAGTATGTAGGTTTGAGAGAGATGAAATATATTTGAAACAAAAAGTGGGTTTTGTGAAGGTTGGGAGCTTTGCAAACAATAATCTTGAACATGTGGTTTTAGTTAACAGTGTATTCATATGCATCAATTTTGGACTATGGCGTAAGTAGAGTCTCATGTTAATAAAAAAAACTTATATTCCAAATCTATTGATGCCAAATTCAAGTTGATAAATTGAGTAAGACTTCACCCAAGGCAGTGGGTAAGGGGGAGTCGATGGAAGTGATCTAAGGGAGGCAGTGTTCTATCACTATAATTATTATCAAGGTAGTGTTATTGGAAGAGAGTGACCATGTATGAATAATTTTAATCTATAATACCAAGTGAAGCTTAGTAGATTTAGGTACAATTGATGCACTATTAGCATATTCTCTTTGAACTATACCTTAGTGGTGAACCAAGTAAAACTGATGTTAGGTCCACTAGGTAAAATACCATGAGGGGGGGGAGAATAAAGGTATGACAGATTAAAACAACCACCCATTTTGATCTTTTTTTGGTGTTAAATAAAACTCTATTTTCTCTCTTTCCCATGGAAAAGTATGAACATAAATTAAAGCATGAACGATACACAAATTTTTTTTACTTGGTTCACCCTCACTGGACTATATCCAAAGAGCATACAACAACAATGTGCCGATTTACCAAATCCTATAAAATTTCACCACTGTTTACAAAGTTTGGAATGTACTCACTGTCTCTCTTGGTTTACAACCAATCACAAAAAAAATCTCATTGCTCTCTCAATTGAAGTGTGATCATTGCTTCTTTAGATGATCCACTCATAGTTTAAGGATGTGTAGGTCCTTTCATTATCTCTAATGAATGGATCCTCCACTATATGTAGATTCTATATTGATGTGCCACTTTCATCCACTGATGAATACCACTTTACCACAGATGTACTGGGCGGCTCCATTTTTTTGTGCAACCCTTACTTCACATTGAGTGTAACATTAATGCCTTGTACGCAAAATTGAAATTTTTGTCATGAAACACCTTTTGTTTGAAACTTCAATCTTACAAGAAACTTAAATATTATGTGCAACTTTCTTATCTTGTGCGCAACTCTAATTCTTTCACTCAACCCCCTTTACATGAAATTATTACGCGATCAGGAGCTTAGATTATCTCTAAGTGTTGAGCTACCTCAAATGAGGGGGTCACTTATTATTTATAGGCATCTACGACCCCTGTGTAGAATATTTATCTCATCACACAAGATCTCCTTCATTCCTGAAAAACCCAATTTGATGTCGCATTAGGCGCACAAGTTTCTTTTGCACAAACTCATCTTTCACACACATTTCCAAATCTTTCACACACACCATGAATTTTTCATTTTTTGAAATTCTGATCCTGAAACATTCCTTGCATGAAAATTTCCAAATAACATTCAATCTTGCATGCAACTTCTTTTTCCAAAAACACATTTCTCCATTTTTTGATTTTGTATCCCAAAAATTTGAAAAACACTAGAAAATATGTCCACCTTGTATCTATTCTTTTTGTGCTGCCTCTAGATCATCTATTCCTTTTTCATGGTTATTTTTCAAAATAGGTTGTCAAAAATATCTCTGGAATTCTACAACTCACCATGGAAACCGTCTTTGTCAACAAACAAATCCTCTTTGTAAAAAGACATAATAAACCAAAAAATGATTCAATGTTTCATTGAGAGATTTTTTCCCAACAATCATTGTGTTGTGTTTATATTTCTATATATTGGTGTTTAATAATTGCATGATTCCATTTGGTAGTTTTAAAAATTTCCTACCAATGTGGGGATAAGATCTGTCTCATTGAAAGAAAAATTTGACACCCCGATTCAGGCCTCCCCTCTCAGGGTTCTCTATGGTCCTATATTTGTTAACATGGCATAAATATATTGATAATTTATATTCTTTAGATAATATAGACTTATTCTTCAGATTAATTTTCTATTTCTTTTTCTTTTTCATCATAGTCTTGGTAGAAATATAATTCTTCTCATAGATAACCAAATATTCACTAAAACTGCACTTTATTGTAAACACATGAATGAAACTAAAATATTCAAATGATAATAGATTCAATATAGACAAAATAATATAGGTGTACATACCCTTTGATTCTAATTTAAAGGACCACCTAGGGATATCATAAACACGAGGGGTTGAATCAGTGTTGGTAAATTTTTACCAATTATAGCTTTTTTTACCCCTTTACCTCTTAGACTTGTTATGATCTGTATTCTACAGTTCTCTTTTTAATATCATATTCAGGTATATAAAAATAGTAAAGAATATAACATGATGTTTTTATAATGTTCACTACTCAATAAGAGTATCTAGTCCTTTCTATGTATGGTGATGAATTGTACATGAATTCTCTACTATAACGAGATATCAAGTTATAGTGGTTTGCATAAGAGATAATCCTTAGCTAGAACATATCCCTATACTTTAAGATGAAAAAATAAACATTTATTCTTCCATAGACTAGTGATGACCTGGTCCAACTTATAACTCTTTTTTAGTTCTTTATACTACTTCCGAAGATAGTCTCCACCTTCTTTGTTATGGTACTTTGTAAAACCAATTAGGTCTTCCATAAGATGATACTTCTATTTAATGTAACATGGATTCTTTTTTATTCCATTAACTTATTCATCACTTTGTTACTTTCATATTAGAGGCAAGAAACTCTTATTCTTCAAAAAAAAACTAAAATATGTACTCTCTCATTCTTATTCTTTCTCATAGTTACAATAATCTGAATATGTTATGGAATGTTAATCATAGATTTCCTCTATACATAATATTAATAGTTTTTATTATTTCAATTATCATATGTTATGCTTCTCTATTTCTTCCTTAGTGAAAAACAGACTACATTGGATCTCTATCTTATTCATTCTAGAATAAAAAACTTCATTGGTAATTATTTAAACACTAAAAGTTCATCTCAACAATGTTATAATTATTCTACTATTTAGTCTCAATGATATGAATATTACCATGGATTGAAATCTCCAACTTCTTCCTAACCCAAATGAAAATCAACTAAATATATATTGTCTACTCACTTATTCTTCTATTTATCATTGACACATAATGATATGAAATAGTGTAGTAGTTTCATAGTCTATTTCTTCAAGAAATAATATCAATAATTATTGTTGTATAGATTCTTTGATATTTACACAAGAAATATATAATAGTGTACAATATCATCTTCATAGTAAACCAAATACTTTGTAAAATTGTTCTTCATTTTAGTGAAATATTGGCCTCACTTAATCAACATGAAATCAATATTTCATGGGATGCTAACTTCATAAAATTGTTGCATAGAACTTTCATACAAACCCTATCATATAAAAAATATAATTACTTGATATTTGTAGTAATAGTTCTCAAGTCATTATTATATTCTTAATTTAATGACCAATGCATGAATTCAATTTATTCTCCATATAAGTTTATGCACATGGGTTCACTACCTTCTTTCTTCATGAAAATAAAATTGGATTTTAGATGTCTTAGGTTCTTCTTTAACGTTCCTTTTTGTAAACCTGTATGGATTCATGGAACCTATGATATTATACTGTAGGTGTGAATACACTGAAGGTGCTTCCTTCTTTGTAATGTAAGATTTAATATACTAAAAAACCTCACATAACATAGTGTGAGTGATAAAATCAAGCACTAGTTTATGGAACCAACTCTTCATGCATGGGATGAGTATATGATAAACTCAAGTGTGTGGTATCTAAATATCTTCATGATGATTTTGACTGCATGAGTCTCATATAAAGAGGATACAAAAATTCTTCATGAAAGAAGGTTGCATCACAAAACTCCTTCACAAAACTAAAAGTGTGCGACACTCCCCTTCATCACTTAGTAGAGAGGCTCATGGATCTCGTTTCTTGTTCACATAAATGACCACTTAGAGAATACTCTTTATTTATAAAACAAGATCTACTGATGAATAGAGTGAATTAAAGTAGCATATTCCTCCTCGATTCATTAGTATTTATATAAATATATCACCACCTATCTTTATTAATTCATTAAATTAATATTCTATAAATTATTATATTTAAATCTATGCATTAAATTACAGAAGATATTGGATTTAGAATTCCTTAAACATGGGTTATCTTTTTAGAAGAAGCCAAAATTAATGATGTCACTTATTACACAAGTTTGGTATTCTCCTTGAGATGAAGTGCTCACATTCATGGGATAGAGATCACATGCATTAATACTACCTTGTAAAATATTCATGTTGATGTATTCATTTGGAAGTGTCATTGGTTTGGACTTTGTTTTATTCAGGAAATCAAAGATTCATGATGATTTGATCCTATTTGATTATTTCATACAATCAAATATCCTGATCATAGAAGCTCGATTCGATCATTGAAGATAGCTTAAAAATTGATCATTGAAGCTGCCAATCAGCACAGAAAATCCTCATTTAGAGGTTGAAGATGATGAGCTTAGTAGATCTGATATCCAATATTGATTTGATTGGATGGATAAATATATTTACATGTCATTAAATAAGAATCAATAGTGGTGTGTACCACTTCATCCCACATCAATATTACCTTATGTTGAGTGATTCTATTTATATCTCAACATTCCATCATCTGATCAAGCCAACACCGAGGTCGGTACCCGAAACTACTTTCACACCATGCTCACATGGGCTACACCACACCATTTTGTGATCAACATGATTACCATGTAGGTGTGCTATGTACCCACACACACAACGGCTTACCTATGTAGGTGCTCACCACCTATTTATTCCCTGGATGGCTAGCTAGTTCAAGTTCTTTCCATATTTATGGTTTACCCTCGAGTCCCACTCATATAGTTTTCCTTGGTTGGTTAGCCTAAGGCACACCATATTTTTGATGAAATCCCCCATAACACTTGTTCTATATAACATATGAATTCCAAACCAACCCTCTCAAAAAAACCTCATGAAAAATATGCATGGCCTTCAATAGGAATTATCATGCAATAATATAGGATACTTATTCTTCAAATTATCTTCATGAAAATAAATATTTTCATGAACTTTAAATGAGATCCTTATGAAATAAATAATTTCATGGATTTATTTAATTATTAATCTTCTCTTTTTGGAATATCAATTCCAAAGAACTCTTCAAAATCAAATAATCCTTCTCCATGTCTTCGTTATTGTAAAGAATGTGTCATGTTAAAGCATAAAATGAAACATGTCATCCAAACTTAATATTATTTCAACAATTATTAGAGTTATAAACTCAAAGTCTTGAAACAAAATTTCATAAGTGAATAAGACTTTAGTACTTTACTTCCTTTATTATTGAATCAAAAACTCCAAGATATATCAACATTATTTTCATTCTTTGATACTTGGATACTTCATCAAAATATCCAAAAACTTATTTACTTCAAAATTATTCATCATATTGACATCAATGAAATATTTTTTTTCCATTGACCATCATTTACTACCAATTAAAATCATTAAAAACTAATACAACTCATACACAAAGTTGGATCTTCAGGTCGAATGTCTATTTTAGTTATTTTGATCGTAATCCAATCAAAAGAAATTATAGATTAGAGTAAGTGAGTTATATTTTATCTTAAATTTAATTTATACATTATTTTAGGTTATATAATAAAATAAAATTTATTATATCAGTGAAACACAATTATTTTATTTTTTGAGGGGGAGTTCTCAGATCAAGTTAATAGTATAAAGGTTATAATTTAATACCACTTAAAATAATTATTTAATTATTTTAATAAGTAATATTATATTCCCATACCACTTAAAATAAAAGAAATATTATTTTATTATTTTAATATGTGACATGAGATACCTATTTAGTTTATGTTAATTAAATGGTACTTAGTGTAATTATTTTAATTTAAGCAAAAATATAAAATGAAAAATATTTCACATTTTTTTGGAGGAATATAATTTTTTCTATTTATCTACATGATACCCAAAGGGAGAATAATATGGTCTTATCTATGTTCTTTAAATATTTATTGAGAGGATTGAGAGATATTTTTACATGATTGAAATTTGACAATGTAAATCATAATATTACTTTACGCTAACTCCTGGGATAACTATATCAGTACCCAAATATTTTTGTATCAAGTGTGGATAGATCTATAGGAACTATAGTTTGGGTTTTTTAATCAATGACAAGTCCAATTTTGATAAAACATTGAATCTTAAAAGAATCAATTGAGATAATTTTTTTTCAATAATAATTATTCATAAATTATACATGATTATTTTTTTAAAGGATTCAAGATTTATTTAATT
Source organism: Viscum album (assembly GCA_963277665.1). NCBI lineage: Eukaryota > Viridiplantae > Streptophyta > Magnoliopsida > Santalales > Viscaceae > Viscum > Viscum album. The sequence goes on along the minus strand of OY728155.1, from coordinate 598,195,408 downwards.
GAATAATGACATTTATTTGGATATTGTGACAATAACATCTTAATGATGTACACCACTCTTTTCTTTCACTATTCCCAGATCCTTCACACTGGGGTGCACATACAACGGGTGATTGAATCACCCTGAATTTTGGACTTATGTTGGTTTATTTCCATTTTTGATGAATATGGGATGTAACCATGATGTTATAAGTGATTTAAATTTATTTTTATCATTAAATTTTGATAAATTTAGGGATAAATGTTCTAAAACATAATTTTGATTGCATATGTTTACCTTTGTATCTATGATGAATGAGAATAAATATTTTAGTGAGAATTTGGGAGAGGTTTTAGTTAAATATAGGGTCTCATTACAGGATATCAATGATTTTTCATAGAAACTATGAATCTTGGTTTAGGATGTTGTATGAAATGAATAGTTTTTGTGTGTGGTCCTAGTGTCTGTCCATCAAGACTATGTATTTTGGTCTATGAGGTAGTGAAAAATGCAAGGTCTCTTACATATTTTTATAGATTGTGTGTTTATACCATAAATTCACATTAAAGTTGTAAATTTTCACTTTTAACCTTATAAAAAACCTCCAAATTACCCCATTTCTCTAAAATTACTTAGACATTTCTCTAGTCATATCAATGAAATATTAGAGGTATCTCGTCATCTATTTGATAGATCAGGAGTATAGATCAAAGGTTTAACATCATATCTTTGGTAATATTGATAAAACATGATTTTGTTTAATGTTTTATTAATAATAATTGATATAATTTCTACACATTGATATTTCAATTAAGATTTAATGGGAATTATTGATTAGATCTTGGATTTTTAAAATTCTTTGAAAATTTTGTTTTGATCATTTTTAATTCACTCTAGTGTTTTTGTCATAAAATATTCCTTAGGTAGAATTTTGAATTTAAATTTCATAAAATAAATCTAGAATCATGGGAATATAAATTTCATTGGTGGATTTAAAAATGGATCTCAAGTTTGGTAGTAAAAAATAGGTGATAATGTTAAAGTTAGACTGGACCCCTCATTATGGAGACCACATGACCATTTGAGCAATCACTTTTACCCTTTTTTCTATTTGAAACCTTATCCCCCATAAGGTATATATAATTATTTTTTTTACTAATGGATTGGGTGGGTCATGGATTAATGGGTGTGTATCAAAAGGGAATGATTTAATTCCAATTCTCTAACCATTTGGAAGAAATAAGTTTTGTTTGTAAGGATCTCTTCCAAGAAGGCTCTCATTATCTTCTTTTAACTATTTTTGTTTTCTTTTTATAATTTTAATCTCTTTTTATCTTTAATAAAATTATATCTTTATTATTATATAATTATTTTATTTTAATTACTTTGGCTAGAATATTATAGGGGATTTGGGATTAGTTCATTCCCAATAAAAAAAATTATTAATAAAGTTGTTTCCATGATTATAGAAACCCATTTTCACCATGTAATACTTTTAAATATTTCTGTATGTGATTCTAGTGTTAGGCATTGAGACGGTGTGCAATTCCAAGGCCCAGTGTTCCCAAAATTAATTTTATAAAAATATTAATTATATTTTCTACTATAAATTAAAATGAGATAGGATAACTATTAAATGATAACTTGGATCAGAAATATGAGGCCACAATTGAGTCCGAAATGTGACGTTTACCCTAGGCGGGGAATAACTTTCGCCGGAACGAGACTTCTGTGGGAAAATACACCCAAGGATAAAATAAAATTTAAAATAATTAAACATAATAATTTTATCCCTGATTCCAAAGCAAAATAACATTCTAATGGGGACTCAGATTTGAAATTTGAGATCTCCGTTGAGTTTGGAATGGGGTATTTTGCCCAGGAAAGACATAAAATAAGGGGGCATGGGACATTCAGATTCTACGACTATTGGAGAGAAAATTTTAGTTAAAACCCTAACACCTTATGTATTTGAATAAATACATGCATAAGGGAATTCAATTAGGGTTATCCCCTAATTTCTTCTCCAACGAAGAAGAAAATCATATCCCTCCCTTGATATTTTTGCAATGAATCCTTGAAATTCCACAGTGGGATCAATCCAAGGATGATTTTCAATGCCAAATCGATCCTATCTTGTATAGGATTCTTTTTTAATTTCCACACCCCAATTTGTTTCTTATTTATTCTTGATTTCATCTTTATTTTACTTATTTTGAGCATTGAGGCAATGGAAAAATTAACACGACCATCGCTTGATCCCTATTTTAAAACCCCAATTTTGTTGCATTATTTTCTGTTCTTCACCTTAAATCAGCAGAACATCGAAAAATCAATGAATCACTGAGTGGGGGTTGGCGTTGTGAAGCCCTCGACCTGAGGATCCCAAAACAAGTCTCTTTTTTTTTTGACCACTGAAGTGGTTCCAGTGACCTATGGAAGGATATGGTGGCACAACTCTAGAAAGGGCAGTGGATAGAGGAAGAGTGGGGTGGCAGGGCACTGAAGTGGCTAGCTGCACAACTGTCTAGTGAGTGGAGTAGGCTGGAGGCGGTAGGGCATTGAGGCGGTACTAGGAAGAGTTGGGGGCGGACTAGAGTGTTGAGGCGACATCGATGGGGTAGATTGGGATGAAGACATGGGGTCATCTAATGGAATCGGCATGGAATAAGAGGACTACATATAGGCTGGAGGCAAGTAGGGGTCACAACACATGACCCAGGCGGCAGCGACCTGTACGACGCGGGTTGCGTGTTGACGAGGGGACCGAGGGGGGGTGGAGACAGGGGTGTCGGAATGGGTTAGAATGGGACGGGATGGTCCAAAAGCATGTGGTCCAAGATAATGATAGTTGGTCCATGGGATAGTGAAATAGGACTGGGCCAGCTGGAGTTGGCTGACCCAAGCAGATGGGTATGGCGAGAGTGGGCCGAACCGGTCTATTTTGGTCCCTAAGGCTTTAAAAATCTGTATCTTTTAAGCCACTCATCTGTTTGACATGAATTCTATGGAAACAGGTCCCTCTCTTCAAGAAATAACATTCTAGACCATTTTATGAATTTTAAGACCCAATTTCATATCTTGGTGCCACTAAACACTTGAATTTAAGAATAATAATATTGTTATTATTATTCAAAAATCTTGTTTCATACGTATCTTCTAAACTGGACGTTTGATTAATGCGTCGTTAGTGGAGGAATGACCCTAGTACTTGGGAGAAAATTTCAAGATGAAATTCTATTGTTGAAACTGAAAGTTGAGGTGAAAGAACCACATGGTCCGGTTCACATGTTTTGTAGTGAAATACAACTTTTTCACCAAATATCCGTTTTGGATGATCGAGTAGTCAATCCTGTGTGATTCTATGGGGGGTAGAAATGGTGTGGCCCATATAATTAATTTCAAGACCGAGGCATGGTACCCATGAAACTTCATTCAAACATAGTATGGCCTTACACAAATTTTCCATCAGATGCCCATTTGGGGTGAGTGAATAGTCTACCTCGTGTGTTTTTCTTCAAGGATCCCGATAGCCTGATCCATTTGGATCTGTGGAGCCATACTCATGATCTCATTAAATGTGGAAACATGAAAGTTATATTTATGTAAGATCATTTTTATGGGTTTGATTGGTGGAATCCCCCATCGAAATGGGTGTGGGTCCTCTATCAGCTACTCTTGAGTGGAACCCACCAAACAAACTAGGGCGTGGGTCCTCGATGAACAACAGTTGAATCTCCCTAATATATTAGGGTGTGGGTCCTATATGATGATTATTAGAGTTGAATCCCCCATCAGTATGATCATGAGTCTTTTACCAGCTACTTCTGAGTGGAATACCCCTAACACACTTGGGAGTGGATCCTCAACATCTATTAGAGTGAAATACCCCTAACGTGCTAGGGTTTGGGTCCTCTACATTGAATTTTCATCATCCAGATTTTCATATCAGCGGTGATATGTTCTTTGACATTACCTTAATCTTACAAGTAATATGGACACTTTCCTCACTGGGACGCATCCTTGTGACGTGACCTAAATCTATGCAGGTGAGACAGACCTGCCAAAAGTGGATAGTATCAAGGTGTGGTGTTTGAGCCCCTTGGACTTACGGTTCAGGGCATACATGAGGATTTTGGGTATCGATGGTGGATACTTTTACGACTGATGGAAATTATTTTACTAGGATTATTTGTGAGATGGAGATCCCCTTACTCTCTCGTTTGGGTTTATTTTACTGAGCATATATATATATATATATATATATATATATATATATTTACACCCTATTTTAGTAGCCACTTCTTGGGTTCTAGCTACTCCCCTTCTAGGAGAGGTGAAGTCGCGTGAGGTATGCCACATGCATTCCATGTATAGCTTCACATAGTTGGATCAATATAACCTCCTACTATAGGTAGTGAAGAGTCAACTAGAATTACACATTTTCATAGTTTATATCACCTTTTATTTGTATGAGTTTACTTAAATCTCTTGTTGGGTTGAGCTGCACTCGTTTACTATACTATATTCTAGGTGTTGTATTTCTTTTCCTATTGTATCTCTTACCACCCCCTTCTTTTTGGGGCATCCTACTAAGTATGTTTATACTCACCCTGCATGGGCCTTTCCAACACACATTGTTCCTTATGTAGATGACACATAGGTTTGAATATGACTCTGGAGGAGCTTAGGGGTACGTGAGCTTGGGCTGCGTGTGGTGGCCACAACTAGGTTTAAGGAGCAGGGATTATCCAGTTGTTTTACTTCATATTTTCTATTATATTGTTACACTTTTCAGTTGGGTTTTTATTTTCCCCCATTATACTTTTAGCATTCTTTACTGTATCTATACTATTTAGTGGTCCATGGATGTATGGTATATTTTTACAGCAGGTTGCATCTTCTAATTTTCCCCATCTACACTTTTTCATCGAGTTGGATGTGTGTGTGTGTGTGTATAGGTACTTAGAAAAATTCCTTGCCAAGTTTTTTCTGACTTAGGTGCAAGTCACCACCCCTGGCATATGGAGGCGGGCATGGGGTAGTTGTGGCTCAAGCCCTGGCATGGGTCGGGTCATGATAAAGTGGTATCAGAGGGGGTTCGACCCTTGGGATGTTTTTCAGAAGTTTCCCTAAAAAGGTCTTGGTTGGGTTTAGGGAAACATTTTCAATGTGTCTTGAGAGAGGATCTCAGTCAAGGGAGTCCAGTGATGGTAAGACGACCAACATAGCCATTCTCTAGGACCCTGATTACCCACTTGTCGACTTGTCATTCTTAGACGATTGTTGCAGAGATCAATGGTACATGAATCATATAGGATCGAGTCTTTGACTATAATTTTTGAGTCATCTCCCCTTTTCTGTTGTTATTATTATATATATGTGTGTGTGTGTGCTCATCTAAATGTGGTACTCCTTGATAACTTTCAAGATGCCTCCATGAAAGAAAATATCAAGGATACATAATCCAATTCATGAATACAATCTCGCAAGTAATGAGACCTTAGTACATGGACCATAATGTGACCCCATTCCTCTGGGTAGGATAGAGGTGGAACCTCCACTTGTGGAGTAGCATCTAATACCAACATCACAGGCTGAGGATGAGTGTAGGATGAGCATGCTTCATGAGTTCCAGTGCCATATTCCATTGAGGTTTCATGCTGAGCTTGACCCTTAGAAAGAATATGATTGGTTGGAGTTAGTGGTTTGACGTTTTAGGATGGTGTGGACACCGACCAACCAGACGGTGGATTTTTTTTAGCAATCCTTTCTCTCAGTCTAGTTGGTCACTAGCGGGGTTTAGTAACCTTGATGCACGATGAGATGACTCTCTTATAGGATGAATTTTAGCAGTTGTTTCGTGATGAGTACTTCCCCTCATTCTTTCACTCAATCAGGATTCAGGATCTTCTAGAATGGAAGTAGGTATCCTTGATAGTGGATACATATGTTTCTAGGTTTACTAACCTTACATGCTAAACCATTGATATAATCCATTATGGTTACTTATGGGAAGGAAAGTTCAAGAAGGGTCTCTATCGAGAGATCCATACTAGGGTAGTGCCCCTATGAATCCCTACATATGATGGGGTACTATAGTGGGAACTTTTGATAGAGAGTTTCCTATCAGTGGTGTGCCAGTTAGCTGGCCCTAATGGTGGTCACTTTAGAGAATAGATATCCAGGACAACCGGAAGACATCAGGTATCAGGCCTGTGATACAAGAGGCCTCCCCATGATCGGGGTAAAGCATGTGACCAGGAAGAAACTAGTTCACAAAGGGATTCAATTCAGCCTAGAGAGGGATGGTTCTACACTTGTGACGGTTGAGGCCACATGGAATAAGACTTCCTAAATAAGCGATCTGAGCATCCCGAGCAGGCAGCCGGTGGACCACCACGGTAGAGGCAAAATTGTGATCAAGGTGGTCCCTAGGGAGTATGTTCTATTAGGGGAGCATGAGGACTAGGTGGTGTGGGACAAAGCTATGAGATCCTCCCACCACCACCACTAGGAATCCTATGTTAGGATCAGGGAGGTGCCATATGGGGCTTCGGGCAGCTGTTGGATATGGATGTCCATGATCCTCCAGCGCATGAGATGATCTGAGGTACACTCTATGTTTATTCTACTCTTTCTTTAGAATTGGTATACATATGATACAATCACTCATTTATCTTGTTACTCCTAGTACATGAGTTGGATCTCCAAGTAGAGGCTCCATCACAATGGCTTTGTCTTGAGGTTCCTACGGGAAGTTCCTCTTCAATATCTTTTATCTTCCAGTTGTGAGATCTTTTTTGGGAGGGGAAATGTTCATGTGGAACCTACTGGTCATCAAAATGGAACCTTATGATGTCATATTGGTCATTTATTGGATTTCCATGGTTTGATCCCAGATTGACTGTCGTCGCAGGCTAGTCAGGTGTTTGCACACTAATGGGATGGGGTTCAACTTTCTTGGTGAACGAGGCCTCGTAGCATGGCAGGTGAGTACTATGAGAAAGAGAATACAACATTTTTTCCATCAGTTAGAAAGAGTTACCCTTGGTGAAATAGAATATTCAAGCAACAGGGTTCTTTTAGTTATGGAAGATTACATGGATGTCTTCCCCAAAGATGTCCCAGGAATACTTCTGAGGCGATAATTGGAGTTTTGCATTGATTTTAAACTAGGGACTACCCTGATATCTTTAATGGAATATCGAATGGAACCCAAAAAGATCTAGGAGCTACGTTTATCGCTGGATGACCTTCAAAATAAGGGTTTCATCAGACCTAGTGTGTCCCCCTAGGCAGATCTGATTTTTTCATCAAGAATTTAGATGGGAGTTTGAAAATTTGTGTGGATTATCTTCGCATGAATCAGGCCATAAAAAATAATAATTACCCCTTACCAAGGATTGATGACCTCTTCAACCATTTGTGAGGTGCGTGGTGGTTCTCCAAGATCGATCAGAGATCCGACTCCAACCAACTATGAGTTCACGAGGCTGATATTCTGAATTTGGCCTTTCGATATCATTACAAGCATTACAAGTTTATGGTGATGCCCTTTGGCATGATGAATGACCCTACTATTTTCATGGATTTGATGAACCAGGTCTTCTAGCCTTACCTAGAATGGGTTTTGTTGTCTTCATCAACAACAAACTCATTTACTCCGTGTCAGAGGAGGAGCACACATAGTACTTGAGGATGGTCCTTGATTTACTTTGAGAGCACCGACTTTATAGAAATATCTCAAAGTGTCAGTTCTGGATACATGAGCTTTAGTTTCTGGGGAATGCCATCTCTGAAGAGGGGTTAGCCATGGATCCTGTAAAGATCAAGGCAGTGATTTCTTGGGTGCCACCCAATAGTGTGACAGAGGTATAGAGGTTACTTAGGTTGTCAGGGTACTACAAGAAGTTTTTGGAAGACATCTCCAAGATCACTTCCCCTTTAACCACTCTGACACAAAAGGGATATCCATTTACTTGGTCTGAGTATTAACAGAGAGATTTCAGGGGTTGAAGTAGATATCTCCATGTGATCTAGTTTTGAGGCTGCCAGAGGATGGTATTATTTTTGTGGTGTATTGTGATGCCTCAAGATCTAGGCTCGGTTGCGTTTTGATGAAACAATGAGTGGTCATCGTATATGGGTTGATGCAGTTGAGATCCCATGAGCAGTGCTATATGACCCACAACTTAAAGATGACAGTGGTTTTCTTTTCTTTGAGGATGAGGAGACACTACCTTATGGGTGAGCATTTTGTAGTCTACTCAGACCACCAGAGCCTCAGGTACATCTTCTGAGGTAGCGACGCTGGTTGGAGTTCTTATAAGACTATGAATTTGAGAGAGTTTACAATCTAGGGAAGGGAAATGTTGTAGCATATTACCTTAGTAGGAATTCCCATGATCACCTAGTGTGGGAAGATTCAGAGCAGTTAGCTTCCTTGCAACTGACCCTGGTGGAGTATTAGGGTACAACTTACCTACAGTTGATGGTATTGACTCTTCCACTCCTTGAGTGTGTGAGAGAGTCCCAGATGGGAAACATTGATGACAAAGTTTTTTATGACCAAATATCCATGGTAGATGCACCTGATGGGTATTCAGACTGATCTAATCATGGGATCCTATTCTAGGGGGAGCAGTGGTACCAGTCGAGATGCGGGAGAATGTGATGCGGGAGTTCCACACTTCTCCCTTAGTTGTACATCCTGGTGTGGGGAAGATGTACATGGGTCTTTAGCAGTAGTTTTTCTGGTCTGAAATTAGATAAATCATAGCTGAGTTCATCTCATGATGCCATACCTATCTACAGGTGAAGGCTGAGCATTAGGTTCTAGCAGGGTTGTTGTAGCCCCTTGAGATCCCAGAGTGGAAGTGGAATGACATATCCATGGACTTCATCACATGGATTCTGCACACATTGAAGGGAGATGACTCCATATAGATGATAGTGTACCATCTTACCAAGTCATCTCACTTCATTTCCATTAGGGAGAAGAGTTCGGTGGAGAGTTTGGGGAATCTATACATCTGGGAGATTTTTTGCTTTCTTGGGGTACCCTTGATGATTGTCTCCGACCATGACATGCAATTTACATCATCATTGTGGAGAGGTCTACAAGAGGAATTCAGGAAATAGTTTTATATGAGTATAGCTTTTCATACCCAGACTGATGGGAAGACCGAGAATACTATCCATCTGTTGGAGGATATGCTCAGGGCTTGTGTGTTAGATTTCAACTGGGGCTGGGAGGACCACCTACCTTTGGTGGAGTTGGTGTAAAACAATAGATAACACTATATCATCAGTATGAAACCTATTTAGGCCCTCTAGGGATACCTTTTAGGTCACCATTGTGTTGGATAGAGATTGGGGAGTCATCCCTCATGGGACCAGAGTTGGTGCAGGCGAGGAAGGAGAATGTTCAGTTCATCAGTGAGTGGATGAAGATGGCCCAGAGCAGACAGAAATCAAACACAAGCAAATGTCGTATGCCCATGGAGTTTGATAAGGGATACCGATTCTTCTTAAGAGTCTCCCCACAATGTGGAATGTGGAGCTTTGGCTGGGGAGGAAAGCTACCCCTAAGGTTTATCAGTTTGTTCAAGATCGTACGAAGGATTGGTGAGGTTTCCTACCACCTTTCTCTACCCCCAAAGCTAGAGAGGGTGCACGATATCTTCCACATGTCATAGATGAGGTGATAAGTTCATGATCCTATGCACGTCATTGATTGGGGAGAGCTAGAAATTGAAGATGGAGACACCTTTACAGAGCACTTAGTGGTGATTGCAGATCGTCTATAGCGAACCTTATGTAGACGAGTGATTCCTTTGGTTCTTGTAGGGTGGTAGCATGGAAACGTACAAGAGATTTATTGGAAATGGGAGATCCATATGTGGAAATAGTATCCTGAGTTTTTTTCGTACTTTTTTCTTTTTGGGGAGGAAAATATTGAAGGAGGGAATGATCTAGAAACCTGTTTTTCACCTTGAAATACATTGAAATATTTTTTCATGTTATTCTAGAGTAGAGCATTGAGACTACGTGCAATTCTGAGGCCCGATATTCTCAAAAAGTTTTTTATAAAAATATTATGTATATTTTCTACTATACACACAATGGATATATTATTACTCTTAAACGATAACTTGAATCAAAAATATAAGTCCAATGTTGAGTCAGGAACGTGATGTTTACCCTAGGAAGGGAATAACTTTCATCATCATGGAACTTCTGTGGAAAACACCACCTATGGGTAAACTCCTCATTAAAATAATTAAACTTAATTATTTTACCCCTGACGTCGAAGAAAATAACTTTTTAACGGGGACTTAGATTTGAAATCTAAGACTGTTATTGAGTTGGGAATGAGGTGTTTTTGTAACACCCCGAGATTTTATGAGATATTTTTTTTTAATTTCTTTGATGTCTTCTATTATACACTACACCAAGATTATCCTGTACTATATGAAACACTGTATTAGCTTGCAGTGTACGCAACACTATTCTTGGCTTGTATTACACACAATTTCAAGTTTGTTTTGTGGAAATTATTCTACGCAACATTAAGTATAGATTTTGTTTAATGTATAAATGAAATAGGTTTTGATTATTTTATCGCAACACCAAAGGGAGTTTGCACAGCACATATCCATGACTTGGCTTGCATTACACGCAATCGCGACCTTCCTCGATAGCGTGTGTAGTACGCAATACCGGGTATCACTAAACAACGATATGTTATTAAAATATTATATAAACTTTCCGTTATGTATAGTAATACCAAATTATTGAAATTTTATAAATTTTATCTTTCAAAATGGACTTCATTTTTGGATTCGGAATATCGAAATTAGCCTAGGGTGAAGTTTTGGTATTTTTCTAAAAACTTTCAATTTTTGATGAATAGTGAAAATATTGAGTTATTGGTTAAAACCTACCTTTTATTTAGATAATCATTTATTTTATTTAAATTTATTTTATGTCAAAATAGATACATAATACCTATATAAGTTTAATTTAATTCATTGTATTCATTTTATAATAATATAGATATATAAAAATTTTATTGAGCTTTTTGACCGTCTTTTACCCACCTCCTAAGAGCATTTGCAATTGTACATAAAACATAATTTTATCGCTTTTGGGAGATGAATTTTGAAAATCCGAGAGAAACGGTTAATATAAATTAGTAAAATGTCGTTCAATAAGATAAAAATAATTTTTTGTGAATAGTATCTTTTTACTTTTATTTACCATGGTTAAAAGTAAATAGGGTAATGAAGGGTAAAAATGATATTATTATTACCCTAAAACATGTCCTAATTCTATTGGATAAGTGTAATTCGACTAAAAACAATCTTAGGAATAAAATATTACCCTTTAGGTCTACTTGGATTAGATTGTGACATTTAATATTATTTTATTTAAAGAAGAGTTAAAAGAGTTAAAATCAATGTTTAATAACTAAAACATTTTTAATATAGTGTTACACATAACATAAATTTGACTATAAATATTAATTAGAAAGATAAAATGATTTACTATGTAATTGTATTTTATTTATAATTTTTAGACTTTAAATAATTTAATTTATTTTTGACACAATGATGATGCAGTAATTACCTTATTAATGAAATATTAATATAATTGATGTTATAAATATCAAAATAAATGTAATTTTAGACTTTTTATTAATTATACTAATTTTATAGGTCAATATTACTTGTTATTATTGATTTAATTAAATTTTTTAGAATAAATCATTTTGTTATTATTTTCAAAAAAATCAATTACCAAATAGTGTCAAAATTGACATAAAATAGTTTTTAAAACAAATATTATATTATTAATTTTTATTCTATTCCTAAAAATATAAGGTTCGGAAAAATGACTTAGATAAGGTTATATATATTAATAATTAACCAATTGGGTTTCTTTTGTCTTGTTATAGTAAGTTTATTAACCATATAGTGTAAGAAAACAAGAAGACACGGTAAAAGTTAAATTATTTAACATAGAGTTAAATCTAAATGATAAGTTTAAAATAGTAACCTAAACTTGTCTAAAACCTATTGGTTGAGATTATTGCGACCCATACCTGCTTTATCTTCAAAATAAGTCACTTTGGAACCATTATAAACTGAATATGACTTTATCATAAAATAATATTTTACATTTTTTCTAAAGTGCCCCTCTCCTCCCTTATAAAAGGGCACCTCCTCCCTCTTCTCTTTACACAATTTTGAGAATTAAATCTTGGAAAAACCCTGTCCATTTCCCTTGTCAACTTCCCTAGAAACATTATAGAGGTTCTGGTCTCCTCAAAAGACCAAATCTAGTGCCTTAAGAGGAAGCTTAAAAGAGGTGCGTCAGAGAAGAGGTAATCTCTTCTACCGATTCTTTCAAGTTTCTTTCTTCTTAAACATATTTTTATTTAGTTGTTTCATTATAAAGTAATAACATAAGTATCACTAATATAATTATATGTTATTATAAATATTAAACAACCCCATGTCACCTTTTATCCATCCTACGGAAAACAAAATCACTGCGCGTGCGCACATACGGAATACCGTCTCCACGCCGTGGTGTAATCTGTTTTTCCATCACAACCTTACTTGGATGGGTATAATGGTGTGAAGAATAACTATATATATTTATTATAACATAATACTGATTCTTTTATATTATATCATCCACTCCAATTCAATTCAATAATTGTGGGAATGATATTATCGCTCGTGCATACACACAGATTACTGTCTCCATGACGCGATGAGATTCAATCTCCATGTTAACCATTCAAGAATTATTAAAAAGTATAAATAATGAATAATAATGTAATATATGACATGATAATTCTACTGGATTTATGTATATATATATATATATGTCATCTACTTACTTTCATTAAAGTCAATAAGGAAAGGATAACAATGTTCATGCGTACGTACGACCTACCGTCTCCATGAACGGTGTATTTAATTTCATTTATCTATCTATTATATATATATATATATATATGTGTATTGGATATATATATGATATATAAATCATTATTTACATTCTGGATGTAAGTAAATCAAGATATGAGTAATAATAATATCAAGAACAACAAGTCCAAACACGTATGATAAATAAAACGATTTTACCCAAAACGCTACCTTAGCATGGAATTTACAAAAGAACGGGTAATATAAAGTCATAAGTGAACCATATATGATATCATAAAAATGAATATGTTTCTTTAATAAGTCAATGACATTATTTAAATCAATATATATGTGGTTCGGATACGTACGAATCATATCGGACCTAAGGTAAGGGATAATTTTTCAATCTCATTTTTATTCGAGATTGCTTATACATAAGTATTTAATGGGGTTTTATTTTTCATCCATGTCCATAAAAATGTTTTTCATAGAGTTTTAAATATTATTCCATGTATTTTTAAAGTCATGTTTACCCCTCTTTGACTTTTACTTTGTGTTATGGAAGGAATCTTTCTTTTGTTTACCATACATGGTACTTTTTGACTTTTCTGACAAAAGTACGAGGAGAATGTTTTTTAACTTATATGAAATGAATGGATTTTTACGGTTTAATAACACATAATTTTCATGAATATTCTTCTAAAATTTTTCATGATTATTTTCAACAAAATCTTTTTCTTTTAAAATTTAATGGCATTTCGAGAAAAGAAAATTATTTTGAAGAAGAAAGGATATTTTCCTCAAGAATTCATTTCAAGTGTTTTATCAAACCAATTTTTTCATCTAAGATGACATTATTAAGTATGTTTATGTTTCAAGTATAATGTATCTATTATTTACATGGTTTTATTTTTCTTATGATGAAATGATATCCATTTCTTTTATATGGATTATGTTATTATTGGATGATGTTTATGAAACCCATTTTATTCGTTGGGTTATTATGAATGATGTATGTTTATTTTGTGGTACACGAAATAATGATTTCATTATGAGATGGTTGAGACCTATATATTCCTCCAATTTATTGGATAAAGATTTATATCTCATGATATAGACATGGATGGAATGGTAAGTTAATCTGGTTCAGTGATATAGGACTGGAACGAGGAGTGAACTCGATTCAGAATGGGACTTTGTCCACTAAGATGTTCTTGGCAGCAATTCCTTGGCTACTATGGAATTAATATAATGTTCTTAATGGTTTACCACAATTAAATTTTTTATTCCCATGCTATTTTATCATGATTTATGTTCTTTTATGATCTATACCTTACGTAATACCAAGATTTATTTCACAACTCGTGATTTTGATGTTTAAACTTTATGTTCATGTTTTGAAGTTAAAATGTATATGGTTTGTTTTATTTTCTCCATGCTTATAGTTAATGATCATTTGAGCTCACCCTTTATATTTTTTATTTTCCACAGTATATAAAGAAAGTTTTTAGGTAAAAAAAGGGAAGATCTTTACGGGAGATGTTGAAGATCTTTCACCAAGATTAGAAGATTATGTTCCAAGTTTCCAAAGACACTAAACAATTATGGTCTATTGGTTTCTGTTTTTGTTATGTATTAAGTATTCCACAAAAGTAATGTAATTTCTATATACCTCAAGTACGGGTCTCTACAGTTTTTTCCAAGGAGGACATAAAATAAGGGGTCACGGGACATTCGGATTCCACACCCATTGGCAGGAAAATTTTTGTCAAAATCCTAAATCCTTGTATATTTGTATAAATAAATGGTTAATGGAATTCAATTAGGTTTTTCCCCTAATTTCCTCTCTAACGAATAATAATCTCATCTTCATCCCCTATAGTTTTTTGCGATAAATCCTCGAAAGGCCATGGCCGAATCAATCCAAGGACGATTATCAATGCCAAATCAATCATTTCTTGGGTAGGATTATTGTTCCATTTCCTCAACCCAATTACATTCTTGAATATTCTTAATTTTGTCTACATTTTAATTTTTTTAAGTATTGAGGCGATGGAGAAATGAACACGACCATCACCGACTCCCTATTTTGATCCCCGAATTTGTCGTATTCTTCACCATTCTTCACCTTAAATCATCACTATATCAAAACATCATTGAATCACTGAGTAGAGGCTAGAGTTGTGAAGACCTCAACTTGGGGATACCAAAACTGGCCTATTTTATCTTTTCCAACCATTAGAGTGGTTCTAGTGACCTGTGGAAGGAGACAGTGGAGCAGCTCCGGCAAGGGCAGCGGCCGGAGGTAGAGCGCGACAGCGGGGCGCTAAGGTGGCTGGTTGTGCTGTTGTCTGGTGAGTGGAGTTGGCTAGAGTTGGGGGGGAATTGAGGTTGTAGTAGGATAAACCAGGGGAATACCATCATTATGAGGCAGCACCCGTGGGGTAGGCCAGGATGGTGAGCTGGGGTCATCCGGCAGCTTCAACATGGTGGAAGGGCGATGCGGCCATACAGGAGGTGAGGTGAGGTCGTGGCTCGCGACCACAGGCGACAATGACCCACGTGACGTGGGTGTCATGTTAACGAGTGGACCAGGGAAATACTAAGGGTTCCAGACTAGGTTAGAAGGAGGCAGGCCAGACTGATGACAGGTGTGACAGGAGACGGAAAAATAGGACCGGGCTGGCCCAGGCAGACGAGTCCGAACAGAATTGTCCAGACCGGTCTATTTTGGGCCAGAAGGATGTAAAAAGCCATATATTTTAATATTTGCATCTGTTTGATGCACCTTCAATGTCCAAGAATCCATATATTTGAGACATATTTTTCTAGACTAGTTTGAGAATTGTAAGACCTAGTTTTGTGGCTTGGTGCCACTAAATTCTTGAATTTAATAATAATAATATTATTATTATTATTCAGAAATCTTATTTCAGATCTATCTTCTAAAAGGGATGTTCGATTTATATTCCATTAGTGGTGGTATGACCCTATATCTTGGGAGAAATTTTCAATATGACTTTTAGGTGATTAAACTAAAATTCAAGGTGTGGACCCAAAAGGGTTTGGTTCACATGTTTTGTAGTGAAACATAACTTTTTCACTGGATATCCATTTTGGATGATTGAGTAATCGATCCTGTGTGTTTCTTTTGGTGGATTGAAATGGTTCAACCCATATAATTAATTTTTTTATCGAGGAATGGGCCCCATGAAATGCCTTTCAAATGTAGTATGGCGTTACACAACTATTCCATCGGATGTCCCTTTAGGGTGAGTGAATAGTATACCTCGCATGTTTTTTCCATAAGGATCACAATGACGTGATCCATTTGAATGTGTGTACTAATACTTGTGATCTCATTAAATATATAAACATAAAATGTATGTTGGTGGAATATCATTTTTACATGTTTGAAGGGTGGAATCCCCCATCAGTAGGGATATAGGTCCTCTATCAGCTAATCCCTAGTGGAATCCCCCTTAAACACTAGGGCATGGTCCCTCGATGAACAAGAGTGGAATCCACCTGACACATTAGGATGTGGGTCCTCTATTATGATTATTAGAGTGGAATCCCCCATCATCATGGGCATGGGTCCTCTCCCATATACTTTTGAGTGGAATCCCCCTGACTCACTAAGGAGTGGGTTCTCAACGTCTATTAGAGTGGAACCCCCTGACATGCTAGGGAGTGGGTCCTCTACTTTGAGTTTTCATCATATGGATTTTCAGATTAATGGAGAGAAATTATTTGGCATTACCTTGAGCTTACAAGTAAGAGGGACTCTTTACCCACTGAGATGTGTCCTTTTGACATGACCTAAAACTATGCTAGCAAGACAGACCCGCCCAAAGCAGATAGTATTGAGGTGCGGTGTTTGAGCCCCTTTGACTTACAGTTCAGGGAAGACATGAGGATTATGGGTAATGATGGTGGATACTTCTAGGGATGTCATCGACTCTTTTCCTGGGTTGGGTTGTGAGATTGAGATCACCTTACTCTATTTTTTGGGTTTATTTGATTGATTATATATATATTTCCACCCTATAGTAGTACCCACTTCTTGGGTTCTGGTTACTCTCCTTCCAGGAGAGGTGAAGACGTGCAAGGTATTCCACTTGCTTTCTGTGTATAGCTTTTTTTGGTTGGATGAGTCTACTCTCTAAATATAGGTAGAAAAGACTTAACGATAATTTCAAAATCTCACTGTTTCTATCTCCTTATGTTTGGATGAGTTTACTTCACTCTCTTATTGGGTTGAGTTTCACTCGTTTACTATAGTATATTCTACATGTTGTATTTATTTTCATCTTGTATCTCTTACTAATAACCCTTCTTTATGGTGTGTCCTACTAAGTATTTTTATACTCACCCCTATATGGGCTTTTCTCGCACGTATCATGCATTTTGTAGATGATGAACATGTTTGATCACGAATCTAGAGGAGATCAGGGTTATGGGATCTTGGACCGTGTGCAGTGGTCACAACTGGGTTTTAGGAGTAGGGATTCTACAATATCATTAATTATAGTTTTCTTTTAGTTTGGAACACTTTTCAGTGGGGCATTTATTTTTCCCATTTTTTCCTTTTAGCTTTATTTACATTATCTGTACTATTTCATGGTCTATGTACTTATGGTTTATTTTTAAACCAGGTTTCATCTTTTACTTTTCTCTCTCTACACTCTTGCATTGTGTTGGATGTGTGTGTGTGTGTGTATAGGTACTTAGGAAAATAACTCCCTAAGTGTTTTGTGCCTTCGTCTCTAGTCGCCACCCCATGGCCTATGGAGGTGGTCTTGGGGTAGTTGCAGCTCAAGCCTCATCATGGGTCGGGTTGTGACAATGATGATCACTCCACCCATGTAAAAGTAATTTCCTTTCATAATCGATCTAATACTACCCCATTCACTTATTTGTTTTAAATCCATGAAACCAATTTTATCTAATGAAATTTGAAAATTTATTTGTGTTTTAAATTCTAATGCATTCATTCATTGAGTACTTATCACACGAGGTCAATCTTGTGAAAATCACAAGAGTAAAAATTAAATTATCTAATGTAATCAATTTGTGATATAATTTTTAGATTCATATATAATGAATAAAATTAAATAATTATCATTTATTGAGTGTATATATTTAAATAATTGGATACTATCCATAAATTTTATTTTGAACAAAAATAAATGTAGGGTTTTATAATTGTAAACACCAGAGTTATCTTAGGGTTCATGTTTTCCTATTTTTTAGACTGTGTTAATTTTTATAGGGTAAAGGTGTTAAAAAACAATGGAATCTTAATTATATGGATTCAAACATAATTTATAATTATGGTTAAATAATAAAGGGATATATTAGATTTATTACACTCATTCACATAGTTATTTTTAAAGAAATATTAGTCTTACTTCCATTTATTTTGAAACCACTCAATAAAACCCCACATATTTTATAACCTATTTATTTTATTTTATTTTATTTTATTTATTTAAACATTTAATGGGTGTTTAATTTAATTATTATTCAATAGAAAAACTGTGAATACCAATAATCCTATATCCCGGTAATTCTATTTAATTTTTTATCATTTTAATTTATTTTTGGTTTATTTTGAGTTAAAGTGGGGAATTAGAGTGTTTCAGGAGGAGTTTGAGGAGAAGGGGACGGGGGTGTGGTATAGAAATCACTATGTACCCATTGGATTGGTAATAGATACCCAATGGGGGTATGATGGATTTGATAGTTCTATCATGTAAACCAGGTACTCAGTTTCTTAGTACTGGGTACCCAGTATATTACTGGGTAGCTTTCCCTTTAAAATGGATTTTTTTTTCATTTTAAACCCATGATATATTCTCATAACCAAATTAAATCCAGTAATACTCCCACTTTAATTAATAAATTATTCATGGGATCTTCTCACACACGCCCCTTCATTGACTTTTAATAAATATTCACTCCCTTTATTTGATTGGAATCACTTGGTCATATAAGCTCTTCTCATATGAGGTAAGGCCTTGGCTGACCTCTAAATCCCTCGTCTATTTTATTTCTAATAACGGTAGGTGTAATAGATCCTATTTATATATTATGTATTATTGGATCATTCAATTTCTTCAATTGTCTTCCAGATTGGTTGTGGTGGGTGATATTATTGGTCGATGCCAAGATATAACCTTGAATTTCTCCTTCAATTACATACTCCAAGTTATGAATGGTCCAAGAACTAATTCCATTTTGATCATAAATTGACTCTAAGATTCATGTAGTTATAGGATCTTCTTACATGAACCCCAAGGAACTATTATATGATTTAATTGGTAGGTTAAATCCTTCATCATCTCATATTCTTTAAGAGTTTGTCTAGAAAAGGTGTAGGGTAGTGTAAATAGAATTAAAACCAACCAGTATCCCTTTAATAAAAATTTATTAAATGGTTTTTTGGAAAAACTGACATAGATTGGGATGATATATTATGTTTATTTATTGGAATTTTATATATATAAAATGTTCCCAGGTTCCATGTTCGGTAAATTTCAATTAATGTACTTGAATTGTTTTGGGTAAAATATTTAAATACCAAGCATGAATATTGTATTTATTTCCACCCACATAGTTAGGTTGTAATATTTGTAATAATTTATTATGTTTTTCTATAAATAATTTTATACTCTAGGATTTTATTATTACTAGATATATGAGGTTGAAAATTTATTCTTAGAAGGGGTATGTTATGCTTGAATATGAAAGGTGCTAAAGTATTTTCACTAAAAAAGTTGATGGAATGGAATGGGTTTGTAGTAACCTAACTCTATTATACCCCTTTACACTATCCCAAAAATGGTAAGGTCGGATTGGATATCCTAAATCTATTATAAAAAATTATATTTCCCCTAAACGGGATAGGTGGTTCACCCTGACTTCAATTATTGTTTGTCTTAGATCCTAGGTTAATCCTAAATCTAATTTGATAGGTATGGACCTTATAGATATAGGAAGTCATTTTTTGGTCATAAATGTTATTATTTAAAGTATATTAATATTACCTCTTACCTGTTTATATATTACTTTATCATTTTTCTATTTCAACATAAACTTGAGTCTATGATAGGTGGTTCAGAGAGAGTGGTGATCACCTTTTGGGAATATCACACTCACACCCTACATGGCCCCTTTTCAAGACATGTGTAGATTCATTTCTGCATAACCTATTTAAAGGAAAAGTGATCGAGCATTTGAATTAGCCACATGTGGATTCAAGAGCATAGATGATACATTTTACACTTTTAGGGGGTGCATGTGGGATATACAAATAGGGATTTACTTGATGTTTATAATGAGAGATTTCACTTACGAGATCAACTTATGGAGTCATTAGGATACTTTTGTCTTGCCTAAATTTTACATATGTAGATTTTGGCATGTAACCTTTACTTGATTTGTCATTTTGGGTGCTTTAGAACTAGTTGGTGCATGTGTTCATATTTATATATTATATCATGCACCTTGTGTAACTATACTTATTTTTATGCTTTCACTTTTTTCTAGTTATGTCTAGTGACCTTAGAGGCTATTTGGTTGTGCTAATATATGCATAAACCACATTGAAATTTAATCAATATTCTAAGGGGAAACCCATATCCCACTTACACATACCTAAACTATTCATATTTATGCCAACTTCTAGTGATCAGGAGTTGCCCCTTAGGTATTGTGGTGACCTGGACCTATGCCATTCAATTAATCAGGTTGTTTTCATTTTAAAATGGTATCAGATCCCACATCAAGGGATTTAATGTATGGGACTTGAGAGTAACTAAGAGCTAATACTATCAGGACTTGGGATTTAATACATAAATATACCAACCAATCATAGTTTTGGTGAAAGACTAAATTATATTGGGTATTATGAGATCATTTACTATCTTTTTTACTTAAGTCTATTCTATGTCGTTTTGTCTCATGCATCGTAGTAGGTGTTAATAGCTTGGAACAAATAGAACTATATGGGATACCATGTGCTTGTATGTGTTTTTCATATTATTATTATTAGAAACAATTGTAGATTCTGATTAACTATAACATTAACAAAAAATAAATACTTCTTCCATATATATTTATTATTAACGACTAAGTTAATATGATAAAAAATTTAGTTTCCTTGATTTTAAACACATTTTATATTATTGATAGTTGACTTATTTTATGTTAAACCTGAATACCCACATGTTTCTTTCAAATTATGTTTAAAACATGTTTTATATGTATTTAAATTTATATTATTAACATTACTTAATAAATTAAAGGTTTGGTGATAAATGTTTTTTAAAGGTTTTTGATCAATAAATATAAAAGTGGGAGAGTGAAATAGGGTTTGAACTAACATTTGTGATGAAGTTCTTGAAATTAGTGATTGTTTATCTTTGGGGAAAATATTTTAATAGATATATGCCTTATTGTAGAGAATTTATCCTTGATGATCATCTCTTACTATGAATAATGGAGTATGTGAGAATGTGCCACCTGAATGACCTATATTTGATCCTCAGGTTCTAGAAGGGTTGTCGTAGTTGTTGGTGCCAAAATTCAGGACAAAGAGAAGGCCCTAAGATGGCCCCATGGACTGCCTCGCGAAGCCACTTCACAGAATCCCTCCAGAACCATGACCACCACGAAGCAAAGAAGGCAGGAGGCTCCGCAAACGCATTTTACATTCGTGATCCTGCCGTGAAGAAAAGGAGGTGGGACACTCCGTGAATGAATTTGACATTCGCGATGCCACCGCGAAGCAATAAGGCGGGACGCTCTACGACCCCAGTTGACATTCACGACTCACCATGGAGCCCCCAAGCCCCTCCTCACACCACATGAGGTCTGCTCCATGGAACCTCTTGCCTATAAATACTGAGCTCCCCCTAAGCCCGAGAGATGGACAATCCGACCTTTCAACTTTCGGATCCGGCATCATGAAGCATCTTTCTACTCTGCGAACCCTGAGCTATGTGAGGTACTTTTTCTTCACAAAGTACTTCCTGTTTGTCTCGTCTTGATCCCCTCTTTCAGGAGGGATTCCCTTCATGAAGCCCAAGGGCTTTCGCGAAGGAAGGGGATCCCCAAGGGGACCCGGGTCATCACGGAGCATTTATGCTTCGTGAAGCACCCTTCATGTACACATGATCCATATGCTAAGGCAGGGTCACTGTACCTCACAAAGCACATTTCTTCCCAACACCTTGCTTCGCGAGGCACCTTTGCTCCGTGAGGATGTGCTCCGTGAATTCCCTTCCACTTCGCGAAGTACCTCCCATTTTCACCTTCGCCCCATGATAAGGCCAAGGAACCCCACTTCACGAAGCAAACCCCTTCGCAAGTGCTCTTTTTCACGCGTAGAAACAGATCTCCACAAGGCCCTTGCCTATGGACCCCTCTTCTTGGCAATCCCTTTTCCCATGCGACCCTCCAAGTTTTCATGATGTGACTTCAAAGTCCCCTGGACGATACCACCCATTGCATTGCTTCGCCTAATGCTTCTTCGCATAGGCATGCTAATGGCTATTGCTTTTTTGCATAGCCACACTAATGTGGACCCCTCAATGGTTCACTCCACGACACCCCCTCAATACAGCGTTGACGGTGCCCTCCCTCCCACAAGGAGCAGAGGGTACTAGTTATGTATGTTCTAAGGGTGCGAAGAAAACCCACCTCGTCTGAGCTGCAGGACACTAAATTTCCAAGCACCATCGTCCTCAACACATGATATTAAATTGTGACCTGACCCCGTGCCTCACACTAAGGGTCCCCCCACATTGGGAATTCTCCATGCCCCCTAGTCTCCACAGGGGATGATATCCTCCTTGGAGTGGAGTTTGTTCGTGGGGAAGGGAAGCCATCTTGGTGTAAGCCCCTAGCTTTTCTTGCAGGAGGCATCCCCCATTCTCCTCCTCACTTCCTCGATGCCAAGGCCAGCGGAGGGCATGATAGGGAATGGTGATCCTCCCTTATTTGGTCCCAAGTCCCTCTCCCGCTGCGCTTTGACTCACTTGGGCCTCCATCCCAGAGTAAGCCCCAATCTCTCTCTCTCTGGGCCACTCCACGCGTAAGCCCCACTCCACATTCCACGGACGCACCTTTCACAACGTGATCGTCAGGTCTCTACCACCTCTTGTTTCTCACACCGAGAAAGACTCACGTGGGCTTAGAGTAAGCATCAAACATGACAACACCCCCATCCCGCATGACATTAAACTGTATTTCGCCCCTATACCGCATGACGTTAAAATGTATTTCGCCGCCATCCCACATGACGTTAAACTGTACACCCAAACTATGAGGAATTTGATCCATGTCAAGGAATGGTACCTATGAAGCCTCCACGAGGTTCAATCCCAATAACCATTGGCCCTGACCATCTCTGTGTCGGTGCGTAAATCCCCATTAACACTTTGGGAAGTCGAGAGTGTAAGCCCCACACCATACTGAACTACGTTGTCTTTGATCAATGTCAAGTCATGGTATGTAGGAAGCCTCCCTAAGGTTCAAGCCCGCCATCCACCTGAACCAAAATCCTTATTCACATCGGTTCTCTGACACAACACCTCCTGAACTACGTGGACTTTGATCCATGTCAAGGCATGGGACATAGAAATCCTCACGAGGTTCAATCCCACCACACGATCATTCTGAACTCCTTCACGTCGGTTTACCAAACACCATTACACCTCCCGAACTATGGGGAGTTTTATCCATGTCAAGGCATGGTACGAATGAAGCCTCCTAGAGGTTCAAGCCCACCACCTGGTCATTCCAACCTCCTTCACGTCGGTTCACCCCCATCCCGCATGACGTTAAACTATATCCCCATCCTGAACTATGGGGAATTTTATTCATGTTAAGGTATGGAACGTAGGAAGCCTCCATGAGGTTCAAGCATCAATCCCACCTGAACTATGGGGACATTGATCCATGTCAAGGCATGTTACGTAGGAAGCCTCCCTAAGGTTCAAGCCCATCACCCATCGGACCCCTGATCCATCTTCACGTTGGTTCGCTGATGACACCCGAACTAAGGGGACTTTGATCCATGTCAAGGCATGGTACGTAGGAAGCCTCACGAGATTCAAGCCCACCACCAATGGATCCCTGTGTCCACATTCACATCAGTTCACTGACGACTCACCACCCGAACTATGGAGACTTTGATCCAAGTCAAGGAATGATACGTAGGAAGCCTCCCTGAGGTTTAAGCCCACCACCCGGTCATTCCGAACATGTCGGTTCACCAACACCTTGGGACGCCTAGAGCCTAAGCCCCAAATACCCTCATCCCACATGGCGTTAAACTGTATTCCCCACCAACAGAACTACAAGGACTTTGATTCCCCACCACAAGGATATGTAAGAAGTCTCTTTGAGACTCAATCCCATAACCATCGTCCATCCTGATTCTTACTCGGGCCGCCACATCATGGTGAGATCATGCCAACTCATTCACCTCCACAACATTCGATAATCCACCCACGTGATTGGACCCAATATCTATGTTCCCTCTAGGGTTTTCTCAATCTAATCCACTATAATCAGTGTTCTGGTCAGTCTGATCTGTCCCCGATGGACGTTAAACTCGTGGCATACCTTGTGTTAAACATGGGAAGCTGAGGAAAACCTCAGATACATGCCTATGGCATATGATTCCCTGCATTCGATGTGGTATGACTCGAATTTCCATGCCCTCGAGAAGCCCTATAATAAGGGACATAAAAGAGACACACCAATCCCCAACGTCCAGACACGTCAGTGATGCCCAGCGTGACTACTCCCCTAACTGAAGGTTGCTGCCCTGACTGGACCCCTTGGAATGTCCTGACAGAAGCAGCATATTTAACTGGTGTCCATGAAGATATGGAACTAGGAAGAGTTTCATGAAAAACGTATTAAATATATGAGGGAGACCCATACTAGGTGACTAATTCTGAGGAGGAATCCACAGAAGGAAGAACCGACATCCCATCATCCTGTTTCGATCAATGAGATAACATACCTGAATAAGGAACGGATGTCGCCCGCCTTTGAAAAGTGGGAATGTGGTGTAAAAAAATCCGTGCCTATTATACTCAATGTAACACCCCAAGATTTTATAGTGTGTTATTTCTTCAAAATAATTCAATAACTTTCACTACACGCAACACCAAGTTCAATCGCACCATGACTTACCAAACAAGCTGTTCAAAAGAGGTTATGAATAGTGTTAACTAAATTTTAAACTTTATATAATCCTTATAATTTTAGAATCCATATTATGAGTTTCTTAGACATAATGTAAGAACAAATTCATTTTCAGTATTGCACTTTTACCAAATTTTAATAGTGAACCCTTTTTAGATACTATATTTTAAACTTTTTGACTAAATGGGGACATCAAAAATTTAAAATGAAACATCCCAAGCTTCCACGGTACGCTAGCGTGTGTTGTACGCAACACCGAGTTCTAACACACCGTAACCAATCAAACTAGCCGTTATGAATAGTAATACCTACTTTTTGAAATTATATATATTTTATATTTGAAAATGGACTTCATTTTTGGATTTGTAATATCAAATTTATCCTAAGGTGAAATTTTGGTACATTTCGGATAACTTTCATATTTTGATGAATAGTGAAAATTACCAAGTTTTAATTAAAAACAACTTTTTTAATCAAAATAATTAATAGTGATAAATTATGAATTTGAGTGTTTTTAAAGTATATTTAGAATATATTTTTACCATTTAATTTAATTTTTGTCATTGGAAATAATTTTACAATTAAACCGAACATAAACAAGTGTCAATCTTTTGATAGTTATTACATCTTAAAAACACGCTTTTTGTTTTGACAGCGGGAATTAATTTTAAATTAATTTCTGCCACTTCTGTGTTTTGAATTTAGGAAAATAGATCCCATATTTGGAATCAGGATGTTCAAATTGTGTAAATAGGTAACTTTTATTTTTAGACATTTTGAATAGTTACTGTGGTAAATATTTTATTTACCATGGTTAAAGGGTAAATCCGGTAAATAAGGGTTAAAAAAATAATATTATAATAATACAAAATTACCCTAAAACGTGTCCTAACCTTATAGGTGGACACATACCCGACCATGGGCATCCTTGGGTCAATTTGGGGACCCCTTGGAGCCACTTGTATGTGGTAGGGACACATTATATTAATAAAGTTAAAATAAAAATAAAAATGGCATAAGCTTACATCTTTTAGAAGAACAATTTTTACATAGGGTTATACATGTTGGATTTTCGATTATAAATATTCATTAGAAATCTAAAAAGATTTCCTACATGATGATATTTTATTTATAATTTTTAGACATCAAATAAGTTAAATTATTAATGACACAATAATGATGCAATGTTTACCTCATTAATAAATCATTGAAATAAATAATATTATAATGATTAAAATATTATCTAAAACCTGTCCAATTCTTATTGGTTGATGTTATTTAGAATATGAGTCATCTTATCTTCTACCTCAATGATTTTTGGACCATTATAAACCGAATATAATTATATTATAAAGTAATACTTTCACTCTTTCCTAAAGAGCCCCTCCTCTCCCTTATAAAAGGAGACCACTTCTACTCATTCCTCACACCTCTCAAGCCACTTGGCTCGTCAAAACTCTGCCCAACTAAGCTCCCCACATCCCTCTCCTCCTCCTTGAAGCTTCCCCTTAGGCAGAAAGCATTTCAACAAGTCCTTTGGTTCCAACCAAAGTGAGTTACCTAAATTAAAGGTAACGATTTCTCTTAAATTATTTTCATTTATTTTGCTTCTTCAACCCCCAAACTCTTTTTATTTCCTTTCTTTTGTAACAACAACAGTATCCTCAATATACTAGGATGTTGTTATAAGAAGGATTCAAACTACACATACACACAACTCCATCTAATGGATGGTGAACATAATGTTTCTGTGGATGGCAAACTAACGCCTCACGAAACGATGATTGTTCAAATACATCTTACCACCTCTCATGGTGTCCATTATGATGGCACTGTAATTAAATATGATATTAATGATATGTATTTTATATATAAGCTTCTGTAATTCCATTTTATTTCATACCATTATTCGTTTCATGTTGTATATACATACGATAATTTCATTTGAGGAAGTGCGGACTACCGCCCCCTTAAAATGATATGACTCGTTCATACCACACATGGAACGTATAAAGGATGGTGTTAATGAACTTAAGTAACATATATAAAAAATTATATTATACTGGAATAGTAATATACCTATGTATCATTTGGATTCGATTCTTTTAAAATAAAAATTAAATGGAAGTAGCGTTCGTGCGTACGTACGGACTACCGTCTCCACGAACGCGATGAGATTCATTCTCCATCGTATCCATTAAAGTATAATTATCATTTAATGATTTAAAAATGATGTTTAAGGACTTGATATCATTCTGGATATGAATAAGATACAACAAACATGACTTATGTAACAAAACATATAAAGAAAATGAGTAAGTTAACACCCGAAACGGCGATAATACTAAGATATTATTATCAAATCAATATTAAAAGATCATATATGATATCATATTAATGTATATGATTCTTGTATAATTTAGTAACAATTATTTCACTATTATACAGGAGGTTAACCTACCCCAACCAAGGAAAAGTACAAGGTAAGGGGTTTTCATCTCACTCCTTATTCCCGTGAGATTCATGCCATATTGCCACCATCACCTTTTGTGTGGTGTATATACTGCCCATAATTATATTCTTTGTGTAATACACTCTAATTTATGTGTATTGACATATTCATTGTATGATACCTCTTTCATGGGTTGTATGTTTCATAAGTTACCAAATTGGTAAGGGTTATTTCACAATCTCTTCATTATCTGAGGTTGTTTATACCTAATAATCTACTGGGATCTCTTTATCATCCACATCCATGTTTCTTAAAAATGTATTTCAAAACATTTTTACTATTTACTAAAATATGAGTTAAAGTCATTTATACCCTTTTTGACTTTTATAAGTGGTTTATAAAGGAATCTTTCCATCATTTTCAAAACAATGTCCTTTTTAACCTTTTCCACAGAATTGAGGTAAGAATGTTTTTTTTAACTTATACGGCGGGTGCGGTTATTTTACGCCGTTATAAAATCTTCAAAGCTTTCCTTACAAGCTTATAAGAATATTTTCAAATAAAATGTTTTATTTTATATGGATCTTAAATGATTTCAAAATAAAAGGAGATATTTCTTTAAAAAGAATTTTGATTTCATCTATGTCAACATCCTTTGATGGATTTTAAGATTATTTGAAGTTGATTTATTATGATACAAAACTTCTATATTGTATTGAAGGTTTTGTGATATGTTTGACTATGGATGTGCTATTTTTATACCATTCATAGTTTATGGTGAAATTATTGACATTTCGTATGCTAGTTTTAATACGAATGTTTATGTTATGTTTAAACCTTTTCATATGGGAATGCATTGGACTTAATAAGTGACGGGTGGAGCCCGCTATAGCTCCTCGATGCATCGGTAGGTCTCATGAGACAAACTAGTGTCTTGGCACAAGGCCTTGACAAAATCTTATTTGTAGTCTTGGCACGAGGCCTTGGCTATGTGGTTATGATAGTCTGGCATTATGCATTCCAACGTTATGAAAGTGGTTATTGATATTGCATGTGATTATTCGATTAGTAGAATATCCATGTGAACAAGTAAATGGCATTATTTCATTTTACTTTTTCCATACTATGTTGAAGTTCAATTTTAAAAGGCTTTTGTTTTAGTAATTCATTGCCTTAAATGTTTATGCTTATTTTGAATGTTCCGCTATATTGTTATCCTTACTGGGCATTTGAGCTCACCCCTTTTCTATGTTTTATTTTTCCCAGGTAGTGAAGAAGTAATTTATGAATGACTTGCAGGGATATTATGAGGGGTTAATAGTGTGGATATGAAGACTTTGTTGTTGTAGTAGTTTTTCACTTTGAAATGTAATGTAAAACTTTATGATTATATCTAGTGTTTCCAAGGCTACTAAACCAATCGGTCTTTCGGGATTTGATCTTTCTTGTGATCATGCCAATGTTATGAAGTAATGCACCGACTCTGGGTAGCTGGGGTCGGGGCGTTACACTCAAGCACACGGACGCGTGCCCTGACAAAAGCATCAGAAATAGAAATGGTGAACCTGATGTAAAGATTTTCTCCTCAGTATGGAGATTAGTAGAGATCGAGATATCCATGGATTGATGTGTCACCGAATCCAGACATCCAGCACCAGGTCCCGCCAAAAAAATCATGGGCCTAGCATGAAACTCACCAGATGTTGGGGTAGTAGAACGTTGGACATCCCATTTTGTGACGTTGTCAACATGGATCCCTTTTATCAGTCACGAAAGACGGGATGACATTGGGGCATTGGTCATTGATTCTGTTTTCCTTTTAGCACTGATGAGTTCATCTCTCTACTTCTCAGGAATCAGGTTGCTGCCACAGGAATGAGATCACCGCCCACTTTCCTACGCAGGGGTAGGGGAAATGCCAGCACGGCCGCTCTGCGTGGCTTCACCACTTCCTCAATGGCTTTTGCGTCCATGACCGTGGGGAACCCACGCACCCTCCCCCCATCAGAAATTATCCAGCGAAGGGTAACTAATGACCTCATATGCCAGTATGAGGAGGAGGGAATCATCCCAACCTGGGATATAGACCACCTGGATCTGGAGGCAGCTGCGCCTCACCATCACGTCGTCCCCGAGGGCCGCGCAGGGAGTTGCTGCTCTACACCCCAACATTCAATCGTTTCGGGAGACTGTCCCCAGAGCGCTTTGATGACTCCATGCCTTACGCTGATGAGGTGGGCGACGTCCGGACCAGCCTGGTCAGAGTCCCAATCTAGGGGATCCCAGAAAGGTCCCCCACTTGGCAGCGTCCGCGATGCCGCCTGGCCTTGCCAGAGGAGTAGGTAAGCTATGCACCTGGACCACCAGCACTGGCTCGCCTGACCCGACGCCAGCATCGGGCATGAGCTAAGGACGCCCGCCAAGGGGCTTCAACGTCGATTTCTACTGTGTCCCGAGCCACCACCGATGTATATCATCAATTCCCTGCACACACTGAGCAGGGCACTCCTACGCCCAGCCGGGATCGAGGCCCCAACCGCCCCACAGGCAGGCTAGGTCGACTCTCCTGGTCACGGGCACGAGCGGGGGTCATCATGAACCAACCCACAATGATGTCACCCCGTACGGAGGTCCTCCCCGTACCACCACCACAGAGAGCATGGGTCTTCCCTGTTTCGAGGCTCGACATGGAGGTCTTCCCGGTGCCACCCCCAATCCGAATGAGGGTCCACCCCGAGGCACTGACATTCGGTATGGGAGCCTCTTCTCTGCCCATCACACTGGGTATGGAGTCCTTCCTCCTGCCCCAGACTGTCGATGTGGAGATGTTACCCATCTGGCCTCTCTCCAACATGGGGATCCTCCCTATGTCCTCTCCACAGCTAGCGAAGGACCTCCTCTCCCTAAAATCCAGAGGGGTGAATGCCAGCCTCTCTCTACCTGCACCATGCATGGAGGTACTCCCCATTCTCCCACCAGTTCCAATGGAGGTTTCACCCAATAAAGTTCTATTCATGGAGGTCCTCCTTATGTCCCCTTCGACATTTGTCCTGGTGTTCCTCGCACCCCAGCTGTCTCAAGTGGAAACCCTCTCCGCCCGAGCACCAGCGAGGCCGAAGGACCACATGTCGGGAATCAGCCATGTCCCGAGGAGCCACCCAGGGGCAGGAAGATGAGTCGTCACTACCACAAGAAGAATTATGGGAAGGCCCAGACGGAGATCAAACCGGTCCTCTTCTCAGACTTTGAATCAGAGTGAGACTCAGCTCAGGAGCCCTCCCCTAACTCATCCGAGTCAAGGGCTGGGGCAGGAACAAGGCGCATCATCTTGGTGCTCCCGGAATGTGAGGTCTATAGGATTCCTTCTTCGCTCTGCAGGTTCATCCAGGAGGATGAAAATCTGGTGAGCCCATAAGTTACGGTCGTGCAGTTTCCACCATCATCACCGGAAGTGCTTTCTACCTCCACAAGAGATCATGAAGAGCTATTCTGGGAACCAATGGTGGTCGAGTAGCAGCGAGACCCACCACTGGTAGCCCTGGACCTTGAGCCATGAATAGAGGACGTCATCCCCTCATATCAAAATGTAACGGCCAGGTCGCTACACTCCTTGGAGGACAGCCTGAGAATCGGTGGCCAGTCAGCCAGTTCCCTGTATTCTCCACTAGCCGACTTGCAATCTCAGCGGTCTGCTTCAGTACCACTGCCAGTTCCTAAACCACCCCCAATTGGTGAGTGGGCCAATCAAGGGCTAGAGTCCAAATTTCATCCGAGGAGCGTTTGGAGAATCCTCGCAGCAGACCTCTTCCCCGAGAAGTTTTGACCTACGGAAGCACTGGATTTTCGCATACCTGAGTCCCTCACCCCAGAGGAAGTTGAGTGTTTGTGCTACACCCTCTGGGAAATAAATTTCAGTCTCCATCATCAGCATGTGGTTTATCCAAGGATCCAAACGCATTTTGAAGACATTAGTGAGTAGTTCCGTACCAGACCATCATGAGGCCCTCCACCATCAATGCGTTTAGAGTATCAAGGTACTCCGCAAAATCATCAGGGAGGCTACTCGTTATGTGCAAATCTGTAGTTGGGGGCAGTATGCTTACCTCCTCTTCATCCCTATCTGGCGGTAGCCCAAATTGCTATGCGATATTGAGGACATGCCCCCAGGAAGGGTCATGGTCAACATGGGCGATATAGTGGACAAGGAGGATGATCTAGAGATTATCGATGGAGACTTACCCCCTGAGGGTGTGACACCACTGTTGGACCCATCGGGGAGGATTACGCATCAGCAGAGGAACCTCCTAGGTCTCCCTACACCCACTGAGGTGTTGGCACTCAGCCAGAATGATGATAAGTGCAAAGAGCATGTCGGAGCTGTCAAGAACACTGACCCATCCGGCTCAGTGCAGAAGACGGAGGAGGACCCCAAGAAGGCCACGTTGCACCAACAAATTGTTGAACAGAAGAGGTTGGTCGACGAACTCCTGGCTGAATGTGCTGTAGAGCGATGACCTGACTATGGTAATCCTAGGCTGGGGAAGTAGGGTCAGGAACAACTCCTCTTCGGTGAGCTACCCCAGGAAACCCTGATCATGCCACATTCGCTGACAGGGCGGAAGCCGGAGCTCACAGAAAGAGGGCACAGTATGTCTCACCAAACCCTCCTGAACGACAAGAAAATACATGGAACCCCACTCGGTCTTCTCTGGCAGCCCCAAGGTTCACTCCACCAGCCGCTCCATGAGCCACTGAGATTGGCTATCACATTGAAGAACCCGACAATGTGCTCATAGTTAGGGATCCCCGTCAAGATAGGGACCCACGTCCAGATGATCTAATGGTGGCACGCATTTCCCATCTTAAGGCATTGGAAATGAGGTAGGTGGAGATCCCACCAAATGGAAATCCATACCTGGCATGGGTGGATGATATGGAGGTGCCTCCGGGTTTCGGGAATCCCACCTTCTCCCCCTTCAATGGGACGGGGGACCCACCACAACATCTGGACCACTTTAACTTGAGGTGATGGCCTATGTTGGGAACTCTAACACAGCAGGAGGCCACCAAGCTCCGCTATTTCGTTCAGAGACTAGAGGGGCCGACATTCTTCTGGTACAACCAGCTCCATGTTATATCCGTGACCAGCTGGGAGGACCTTCACAGGCAATTCCTCTACCAGTTCAGCTCTACCACCTGGAAGACCAGCATCGCAGACCTCTTCAAGTGCATGCCAAGTCCTGATGAGTGAGTCGCAGACTTTATCACCCCATGGAAGGGGCTCACATACTCCCTTGACATGTCATTGACTCAGGAGAAATTACTGACTATGTGTTTAGGGAAAGTCAAGACAGAACTGGTTCCCTCCCTAATCACTCATAACTATCCCAGAGGGTTTCGAGACTTCTCAGATAAGGCCTAGATCCTTGTACAAGCCCTGCAACAGGCCATAGAGGCACGTCCACTGCTCCCTGTTATCCCAGCAAGAAGGGATGTCAGAGTCAAGCCCACTGTTATGGCCCAAATAGAGGACCCTAGATAGCTAGAGTTGCTACCAGTGGAGCCAGCACTGCATCCTCGCAGAGGCCCTCCCCCTCAGGCACATCCTCTAGCTCCGCAGCATCCTCAGAATCAGCAGGCGCCCCCGCAGAATGCACTGCCACCGCCCAGGTGGGACAACCAGGGTCCACCTCCTCGACAGGCCCCTCTGGCCCCTCGTCAGGGCTAGGCCCCAAGGGATCCTTATTTGGAAAGAAGTAAATAGACTTACTATTTCAGCGAGAATCAGGTTCCCGGTTACTTCCATAACACCCTAGATCAGGGGATTGTACGCTTGCCTGAGTGCAGAAGGCTGATAGAGGCGAACCTCGTCGACCACCCCAACTACTGCCCCTATCATCGGATTCTGGGGCACACGCTCAAGCAGTGCTATGTGTTTAAATACTGGATCCAAGACTAGGTCAATAACAATATAGTCAGGTTGGCCCCGCCCCAGCACAAGTGGCAGGTGTCTTTGTGAGGTCATATGGAAGTAGCGATGGCGAAGGCGGTTGGCAGTAGGTTCCTGACCATGGGTCCCAGAAGTATAATGACTGGATGGCCTGCAAGACGGTCGCCCACGCCGGTGGAATCATTCAGGCATGCCTGAATCGGCTGGAGCCTTCAGAAGCTGCGGCCACCACTTTTGTATCATCATCTCAGCCAGCCTCTTCCCACAAGAGCAAGCATCGACAGCACAAGAAAAAGCAATGCGCCCCGCCAATGTCGTCGTCATCCAGCACTCTAAACGACTTCATGCCCCCTGAGATGGGGATCCCTCCCAGAATCCACCCAGTGGTGGATGATTCTTCAAGTGACAGTCAAGAATACGCTTCGGTTAATACCATCGGGTTTCTAAACCCATATATGACTCCCGGCGAGGGGGGAACGCCAGGAGGACCTCCCCAATGTCCCCAGCCGACACCAACGTAGATGAAGCTGTGGCTATATGGTTCATCGAGGCACATCAGTCAGCACCTCCTGCCAGGCCGTGCATGCCACTAAGACTAGACAGCGGGCCCAGCATAGAGCTCAGCACTCACAACCTCTTCATCCGGTGTCATCATAATCACATCCACCATCATTTGTGCTACTAGATCAGGAAGAGCCACTTCGATCGTATTGCGATCATCTTCACCCCACTACTGGTTGACCTCAGTCATCCGGACCTCATCCGGTAGCTACTCTTTAGGCTTTAACCAGTGAGCAGCGGAATATTCCCAGCACCAGTCAGTCACCGGTCCAGCCAATAGAGATCGCCATGCCTCTAATTGCAGAGCGACCTCTTGTAAGCAGAATTTTGCGCCTAGAACGGAAGTACGATGTTCTCTAGCACATTGACGGAATCACATCAAGGCTTTCCATCCTCAAAGCCCTCTGATTGTCGTCAGATTTTCGTGAGGACCTCGCTGAGGCTCTAAGAAGCCCCCTCCAGTTTGAGATGGAGGTAGCAGCTACAGGAGCCTTTCATGCTGAAGTAGGGGAGACTGTTGAATTCCAGAACATCATTTCATTCTCTGGAGAGGATGAAGGCTCTACCATATAGGGGAACATCCACCGGCTGTATATCACCGGCCAATTTAATGGCGTGGAGGTTCACCGCTGTCTCATTGACACCGGCTCCAGGATCAACCTTATCCTGACACGGACGCTGTGAAGGATGGGGTTATCCGAAAATGAACTGAATCCCTCTAATCTAAGGATCCAGGGATATGACAGGAAATAACAGACCTCGGTCGGCAAGATTTGTCTGAAGACCCAGTTCTCTGGATTATTTTCTAGTACTGAATTTATGGTCGTCTCTCAGGAAACAACGTACAAGTCATTGATGGGCAGACCATGGAACCATATTCACGCAGCGGTCCCCTCATCATATCACCAGTGCCTCAAGTACTCCCTTAGTGGTCAAGTATGTGTACTCCAAGGTGATGCATCTCTTTTTGCCTCTTGTGAATCCCATTATCTGGATGCTGACTATTACAAGAGCAAGGATATGCAGATTCTGGCAAGTGAGGTTGAACTCGCCATGGTCACAAGTGGCCCCTAGGCCAGTCTGGATGATGCCTATGTCTTCCCAATCCATCGATTGGAGGCCACGACCCCTAACATGGGGCAATGATTTGTTGTCTTGGGTTCAAGAGGAAGGAATATTCCCAAGTCCAAGCGACAGTGGAAAATCACATCATACTCCTACAAAAACTAGGCTCAGGTGATATTGGAACCTCCTAACCCAGTATGATACTGGGATGTCTGCCCCATGGCCACAAAAATACATCATACGTGTTTGTTTCGCTGGGATGGGATCAACCGGCTCAAGCCAACACGCCACTATTGCTTTGATATCATCAAGTGTGTCCCCCTGGGCCGAAGTCCAGATGGGATTGGATCGACTGCCTTCATTACTATGGTCTCAGCAGCGCATGAATCTCCTGATGCACTATCCACGACTATCTAGGCCGGTACCGGCCTCCTGTCAGGTTCCTCCGACCAAGGGGAAGCCTCACCTGCTGGGAATCCCTCCTCTGCAAGTGAAGAAGAGGATTTGAAGGATGCTCCCCCCACCTTTGAAGAAGGTGTCTCTTCCATGGTCGATGAACTGGTATAGGTGGACCTTGGTAGCGAGGTAGATCCGAGACCCATGTTGATCAGTGCTGTCATGTCCCTCAAAGAGCAGTAGTGGTACATGGTCTTTCTAAAATAGCACCGTGATGTGTTTTCCTGGAGTTACGATGAGATACCAGGACTAGATCCTAAGGTATCCATCCACTGTCTCGGTCTCCCGACTAACCATAATGCGTTCAAGTAGCCTCCCCGAAAGATGCACCCTTATCATGGTGCCATGGTCGAGGATGAAGTTGACAAGCTCATTAGGGACAACTTATCCAAGGAGGTCCAGTACCCCAAGTGGCTAGCCAACATTGTGCTGGTCAGGAAGAAGAATGGACAGATCAGTGTCTATATCAACTTCGGAGATCTCAACCGTCATTGCTCGAAGGATTATTTTCCCCTTCCAGTGACAAAATTGTTGATCGACACTACGGATGAGTTCCAAGCCCTCTTCTTCATAGATGGTTACTCTAGGTATAATCAGATCCGGATGGCCCACGAGGATGAAGAGCCCACAACTTTCAGGGAACCCCAAGGTAATTTATGTTACAAGGTTATGCCCTTCGGCCTGAAGAATGTAGGTGCCACCTATCATCGGGCCATGCACTACATATTAAATCCAATCCTTGGGACATTAGTCAAATTCTATGGGAATGATCTAGTAGTCAAATCTTGCTAGTGTCGGGACCATCTCAAGGTCCTTGAGAAAGTGTTCGGCTTCCTCCGCTCCCGCCACTTGAAGATGAACCCATTGAAGAGTGAATTTGAGGTTACTTCCAAGAACTTTCTTGGTATTGTTGTCAGGTACCAAGGCATCGAGATCAACCCAGAGAAGATCAGGGAAATCAATCAGATGCCTCCCCCGAGAAATATTCGGGAGCTTCGAGGTCTCTAAGGACACTTGGCCTACATACACTGATTCGTTGCGAATCCGGCTGGTAAGTGTAAGCCCTTTTCTCGGCTCATGAAGAAGGGAACCACTTATGAGTGGGATGGAGAGTGCCAGACCGCCTTTGAGGAAATCAAGAAATATCTACTCCAGCCTATGGTCTTGATACCACCCATCTCTGGTAAGCTGCTAATCTTATACGTGACTACCCTGGACCAATCTATCGGTTCCCTTCTCACCCAGAAGAACAACTAGGGGATAGAGAACAGTCTCTACTACCTCAGCCTCATGCTTCTCGATACAAAGAACGGGTACTCCCCCATTGAGAAGAGATGACTTGCACTTATATTTGCTGTGCAGAAGTTGTGAAATTACCTGTAGTACCATGAGGTACGGATAGTCTCCCAGGTAGACCCGCTGAAGTACATTCTAAATCACCACATGTTGACTGGCCATATAGCACGGTGGGTGGTAATCCTCCATCATTTCGACATCAGGTTCGTGCCTCAGAAGGATATAAAGGGGCAGACATTGGTATAATTTCTAGCTACCCACCCAACCTCTGCAGACCAGTCCCTGGACTTGGATTTTCCCAATGAGGTAATCCTCTCAGTAGATCATACCGTCCCATATTGGAAAATGAACTTTGACGGTGCCTCCCGAAGTCCCACCATGATCCTTGTCTCAATAGAGTGGGCCTGGGTATTTTCTTCATTACCCATGCGCAATCCATTCTGCCGTACTCATTCTAGTTGTCAGAAGGTTGCACCAACAATGAGGCAAAGTATCAGGCTCTTATCACTGGCCTCGAGCTGGCCCTCAAGATCGATGTTCCCCGTTTTCATTTGAAAGGGGATTCCAAGCTAGTCATCAAGAAATTCAACGGTGGCTATATTGCCAGGAAGCCAGAGCTTGTACCACTACCGGGGTGCACCCTCCATCTAATGGCCCAGTTCCCTTCTCAACTAGAGGTTAACCATGTCCCTCAGTTATAGAATGGTCAAGAAGATGCTCTGGATGGATTAACTGCATCACCTGCAGAGCCCGAGAAGGATGATCTGATTATACATGTGGCACATCGGAGAGTCATTGCCCCCATCACCCTAGAGGATGACGACGGCCTGCGAGTGATCCATCTTACCACTGAATCCTACATGTCAGGACCACTAGGATTTTCAGATACAGTGGTTGAAGCGACTCTCGACTTGAGATCCACTTTTGTCGAGTATCTCCAAAATGGTAATCCCTCGCCAGACCAGGCAAAGCGCGAGCGAATCCGATGTTGCATGCTGCAGTTTACCCTCCATAATGGTCCTAGTTTTGACCAGATCCTATACAAGCGTGGGTTTGATGGTGTTATCCTCCATTGTATCCAAGGATTCGAGATTCCACAGTTCATGCAAGAGGTTCATGCCAGTTCCTGTGGTGCCCACCAGGCTGGGCCGAAGATGTCCCATTAGATCTGGAGACTGGGGTACTTCTAGCCCTCTATGATCCATGATTGTATCGAGTTTTCCAACAGATGTCATGTGTTCCAAGTTAATGCTAACTTCCTGCATCGGCCTCCAAAACCTCTCCACTCCACCAATTACTCTTGGCCATTTGTGGTAAGGGGACTCGATGTCATGGGACCATATCCACCAGTGACCGCTCGCCAATGCAGGTTCATCCTGACCGCCACAGATTTATTTTCCAAGTGGGGGGAGGCAATTACACTCAAAGAGGTCAAGGACTGTTCCATTGTTGACTTTGTGAGCTCCAACATCATCCACCAGTTTGGAGTCCCTCTCACCATCCTCACCGATAACGACACCAAATTCCAAGTAGCCTAGCTGAAGAAGTTGTACGCTAAGTACAATATTTTTTCGAACCATAACTCTCACTACCATGCGTAGGAAAATGGACAGATCGAGGTGTTCAACAAAACCCTCTCTAACATTCTACAGAAAATGGTTGGTCAGAACAAGAAGAGTTGGCCAGATAAGCTCCCCAATGCTCTCTGGGCCTATCGGATAATGACTCGTAATTCCACCCAGGTGACCTCGTATTCCCTGGTGTATAGAGCTAAGGCCTTTCTGCCCATCGATATCCAGTTGCCTTCGTTATGCACCATGGTCTATGACTAGCTGGCGCCAGATAGAGTGTCTGAAATCTCTCTAGCTGAATTTGAAGAGCTTGACAAGAATAGGCTCCATGCCCTGCACAATCTGGAAAGGCATCAGAATAAGATGGCTAGAGCCTTCAATAAGAAGGTTCGCCTTCGCTCTTTTCTGCAAGGAGACCTGGTATTGGCCCTCCGAGCACCAACGATCACTGGCAGATAACCACCCAAGTTGGAGCCTAAATGGGAAGGGCCTTACATAGTCCACAAGGTTTACCCCAATGAAGCATACTCCCTGGTAACTATGGACGATGAGTGTATAACTCCTCCCACAAATGCCAAGTTCCTCAAGAAATACTTTTCCTAATCCTGATGGTCCCGCATGACCCTAAACTACACTCCGGTCCTACATGACTTTAAACTATCCAGTCCTACATGACTTTAAACTGCGCATCATCCAGCATGACGTTAAAATGCATTTTAAGAACTACGTGTGGCTTGATTCCCATCCTCATGGGATACGTAGGAACGCTCAGACACTTTTTCTTGAGACCAACCCTGATCTTTTCTATTTGACTATCCCCCTTTGGGTATAGTTCTCTCAGAGGATCTTTGCATGATATGATGTAGGATTCATTATCCCCACTCATGTCAGGATTGTATCAGTCGTATCATGTGCCCTCTCCCCATTCTTCTATTCTCCCACGTCTTCACCGCACGACGTTAAACTACATGGCCTTCAAGAACTATGTGTGGATTGATTCCCATCCTCAAGGCATATGTAGGAACGCCTAGAAATTTTGTCTGTTGGCCCAGCCTAAATGACAGAATATTCCCCTCGGGTCAAGACATATGGTGGGGTGCAAATTCTTTCCCTAATACACGCCGAGCTAACCTCGATCCGGATGTACGTTCCGCTCCCTGGAGATGCTCGCCTATTTTAGAGATGGGTACAACTAAGCTTTACCCACTATTTGATTGGGACTCCATCACCTTCCCCATCCGAAAGGGCCCCTGAATGGTATAGATGCTAGGCCTAAGGTCTCTCTTACCACTTCGGGCCAATGCCCTCAAGGATGTTGAGCAAAAATCCAATACGAGTCCCGCATTTCGAATATGGTCAGTAGTCGATGCTCCTTTGTTTCTCTCATTTCAAGGTCACTATAGAAATGTTGTGTTTCGAACATGGTCAACAGTTGTCCTGTGACATTGGAACCACCCAAAGATGTCACAAACATCGAGTGTAGTGGTTCATTCTGCCCCGTTGTATCTTTAAGAGATGAACTCCCTTCGGGAAAAGCCAGGTTTTAGTCCCCATATGACGGGGAGAGCCGAGGGTTCCTTATTTCCCACACCGAACACCACTCATGTGGGCTTATGAGCTGTGATGAGGCAGTAATCATACGAGAGGGTGTATAGCCTTCCTAACTGAGGCCCAGCCTCAGGACCCTTGGCCTTTTCAGGCCCCCAGCCCTTGTACTCACTGCAGGATGTTAAACTGCAAACTGGTTAGGCCTTCCTGACTAAGGCCCAGCCTCAGGACCCTTGGCCTTTTCGGGCCCCCGACCCTCATCCTCATTACAAGATGTTAAACTACAAACTGGTCAGTCCTTCATGATCGAGGCCCATCCTCAGGCCCCTTGGCCTTTCCA
The DNA here is from genome assembly GCA_963277665.1 of Viscum album. Classification (NCBI taxonomy): domain Eukaryota; kingdom Viridiplantae; phylum Streptophyta; class Magnoliopsida; order Santalales; family Viscaceae; genus Viscum; species Viscum album. The sequence goes on along the minus strand of OY728155.1, from coordinate 598,155,018 downwards.
GGCCCTCAACCCTTGTCCTCACTGCAAGATGTTAAACAAAAAACTGTTCGGGCCTTCCTAACCAAGGCCTAGCCTCAGGCCCCTTGGCCTTTTCGGGCCCCTGAACCTCATCCTCACTGTAAGACATTAAACTGTAAACTAGTTAGACCTTCCTGACTGAGGCCCAACCTCAAGCCCCTTGGCCTTTTCAGGCCCCTAACCCTCATCCTCAATGCATGACGTTAAACTGAAAAATGGTAGGGAATTCATGACCGAGGCCCAGCCTCAGGCCCCTTGGCCTTTTCAGGCCCCTGGCCCTCGTCCTCACTACATGACGTTAAACTATAAACTGTTCAGGCCTTCCTGACTGAGGCCTAGCCTCAGGCCCCTTGGCCTTTTCGGGACCCCAGCCCTCGTCCTCACTGAATTATGTTAAAATTCAAATTGGTCGGGTCTTCCTGACCGAGGCCCAGCCTCAGGATCCTTGGCCTTTTCAGGCCCTAGGCCTGTGTCCTCACGACAAGACGTTAAACTGAAAACTGGTCAGGCCTTCCTGACCGAGGCCCAACCTTAGGCCCCTTGGAATTTTCGGGCCTCGGCCCTCGTCCTCACTACAAGATGTTAAACTGCAAACTGGTCAGGCCTTCCTAACCGAGGCCCAGCCTCAGGCCCCTTGGCCTTTTCGGGCCCCGACCCTCAACCTCACTGTAATATGTTAAACTGGAAACTGGTCAAGCCTTCCTGACTGAGGCCTAGCCTTAGGCCCCATGGCGTTTTGGGCCCCCATCCCAGGTTCTCTTATGTGAGTGTACGGTGTGGTATGAGATTATGTTCTCATTCATGTCGAGTTATTTGTGGTGTCGTACACCTCCCTTGTTTGGGGTATCCTACTCCCCTCCTCATCCTCACTGTAAGACGTTAAACTGCAAGTTGGTCAGACCTTCCTGACCGAGGCCCAGGCTCAGGCCCCTCAGCCTTTTTGGGCCCCCGACCCAAGTTCTTACCCAGAGCATATGGTGTGATGCAGGATTATGTCTCTATTCACGTTGGGTTATTCGTTGTTCCATACACCCCCCTCATTAGGGTATCCAACCCCCCGGGTATCTTTGATAACTACGTGTGGCTTGATTCCCATCCTTATGGGATATGTTGGACCGGGCGAATGTCTAGACTTCAGGTCCAGACCCATCTCCCAGAAATCTCCATTTCACCTTGGACCCTTGGCCTACCCTCTTCTTCTTGGACACCTTCATCAACCCTCTTCGATGGTTCACCAATGTGCCTAAGGGTACTTTGGTTTAGTACCTGGAATGTTGGACTCTTCTCGGACATGCTTCCACCCACTTTTCAGGCTTTGTGTTCCCCTTCATTAGGGCTTCCATCACCTTTCACACCTGAAGGGACCCCTGAGTGAGATGGATGCTAGGCCTAAGGGCTCTCCTACCATTACGGGCCAACGCCCCCGAGGGTCGCGAACAAAAATCCAATACAAATCCCATGTTGCGAATATGGTCAGTGGTCGATGCTCATTTGTTGTTCCCATTTCAGGCTAACGCGATATGGATACTGCATTTCCTCCATGGTCAATAGTTATCTTCCATCGCCACGCCAACCCCATTAATCCCAAAATGTCAGTTACATGATTCACATCCTCCTCCACCTCACCATGTCCAAGTTGAACTTTGAAATTCTTAGTACTATTCCTCAGTGTGCATATGCACTTTAGGAGAAAAAAAGCCGCGACAGGGCAATCGTTTGGGGCTTCACTGATTTTCCCCCTTGCATGCATATCATATATCACAAATACTATATCCACCCTTGTTTCCTACACCAAGTTTAACTCAAGTAGGCTTAGGTATTGGGTTAGGTTCTACCTTTACTTGGGATAGTCCTACTTCTTCATGGTCTGAGTTCTAAGACCGTAAACTAAGATCCTTTCATATCGCCCCTTTTGCATAACTACATGTAGCTTGATTCCAATTTTTATGGGATACGTAGGACCACCCAAAAGCCTCATTTTAGGTTCCAGATCAATTGGGAGTTATTTTCTCCTGCCCCTTTCCCTCTTACCCCTATTTGGGCCCCCTGGCCCAACTTTCCCCTCTCAGAATTGCGTACGGTGTGATACAGGATCATTTCCCCATTCGTGTCGGGTATGTTTTATAGAACCATACACATTCCCCACTTAGAATCATCTCTACTACGTATACATAGCATGATGTTAAAATTCATGTCTGGTCCCATCACATGACCCTAAACTGTGACATTATCGTCATGGCCACACGACGAAAAACAGCATTGTATCGTGATGTCCTCAAGGGGGAACCATGTTTGGTATTGGTCACATGCCATACCATTTTTCAATGCCTGCTACAGCTTGATTATTGTGGTGATTCTAGGTCTTGCTACCCTAGGCCTATCGTGTCACAAAAAAAACCACTCACCTTAAAGTACAAACAAGATTTATCAAATTATGCTTCTCTTGGTGCGAGGGCCACACCCGCACCCTCCTTTTTTCTCTAGCACTGGTACCTTACCATACGACCTCAAGAACTACGTGCATCTTGATCCTCATCCTCATGGGGTACATAGGAATGCTGGTGCACTTTGACTTAGGCCCAGTTCTACTCTCGTTTTCGGTCCCTCGACCTAAAACCTATCCAAGGAACACGCGGTGGTCAGAACCCCCGGTTCCCATTCATGTCGGTTTTTTGTAATTACCCCACCATGTGTCTCCCGCATTTCCTACCATCCATGGTCTGAGTTATATGAACCTAAACTAATATCACCCTATGGGAAGGGACTCGACTACCTCTATCTAATACGTCTCATTTCCATATTCAGATGCATTTTGACAAAGATCCCAAAGTGTGGAATTTTCATGGAGACATTCCCCTAGTTCCATGTCCAAGCTTTATGAGCTCGCTATTTGGATCCTCATCCTCTTTCATATCCAAAGGGACCCCCTAATTGCCTGGTCCCATGCCACATTGGCTCACCTACCATCCTGGGCCAATTCCCCTAAGGGTCTTTGATGACTTTTGCGACAGGTCCCGTGTTTCGAACATGGTCAACGGTTGACCCTCATTTGTCTGTCCCCATTCTAGGATAACATGATGTGGATGCTGCGTTTCCTCCACGTTCAACAGTTATCCTCCATAGTCATGCCACCATCATTGTGGTCCACATTTCTAGCTTTATTATTCACACATTTCAACTTCGTCATGTTCAAGTGGAATTCTAACATACTTGGATTCATCTCTTCGCGCGTCTAAGTGCACTACATTGATGGGTTAGCATCATTGGGCCGAAATTTACCGAGTATCCCTTTACCCTGACATTACCCTTCCTTTGTTGAGAAATTCCCACCACTACGTCTGTTTTCCCACATCGAGGACGAATCACGTGGGCTTAGTAATTTTGGTAGGATATGTACCAGCGTGGCCAGGCTTCCCATTGTCCCACATGACGTTAAATTGCGCTCTCAGAACTACATATGGATTGATTCCCATCCTAATGGGGTACACAATAATGCTCTACCACTCTGATTTGGGCCCAGCCTAATTCTTACTCTCGGTCCCTCAACCTGAAGAGTTTCCTCCAGGGATACGTGGTGTGATTTGGACTCCAAGTCCTCATTCACATTAGTTTTATAGCTACTGCACCACATAATCTCTGGGATTTTCCCTTTCACTCCACATCCTATCGCATGATGTTAAACTGTAGGAGTTCATATGTCCTCAATTCATGACACTAAACTACGGTTCTACCTTGAACAAGTTCAGGATGCCCCATGTTAGTCATGGGATGCACCAGATCCCCTGCCATAGAGGATTTCACCTGTCAGTGTTGTTCTATGATTACATTGTGCTTATAGAACTACGTATGGCTTGATTACCATCTTCATGGGATATGTAGAGACACCCAGGCATTTCACCTAGGGTCCAGCCCTGGGAATCACAGATCCCATCTTTTCCCACTGTTGGCCCCTCGGCCTGACCCCTTGTGGGGAACTGTGCAACTGTAATTTTTCCCTGAACAAGTTCGGGATGCCCCAAGATGACATTGGGAAGAGACAACTCCCTCACCAGAGAGGCTCTATTTGATAGAATTCATGATCCACGATCAATCTGATGTGACCATCTAGTGTTCTCCCACCACACTGGCATAACTTCAAGAGTGTTGGATTCTATTCGAACAAACCCTCACTCCACATTCCATGCTTTGCGTTCCCCTTATTCGGACCCTCGTCCTCTTTCACGTCTGTAGGAACCCCCTAACAGTATGTATGCTCGGCCCATAGCCCACCTATTGTCCTGGGCCAACATTTCGGAAGACTAACAAATGACATTTTGAGTCTGGTTCCGTGTTTCGAACATGGTCAACAATCAACCCTCATTTTCTATCCCCACTCTAGGATAATGCAATAAGAATTCCGTGTTTCGAATATAGTCAACATCCATTCTTTATTTTCAGGCCACCCCACAATGTTTCGAATCCTGGTTATCGTGATTCACACTTCCCATTCCCATCTGTTCGGATCGATTTCAGCGCCCCTAGAGTTACCCTATTTGTGCAAGAGAGCACACTAGGAAAATGGTAATTCGGATGATCTGAGAACTTCATTCTCCAGTTAGGTCTCTCCCATTTCCTCTTGAAAATTCAGACTGTTTGTTCAAAACCTAGATTCCCTAATCTTGGTTTTCACTCCTACGTTTGGATGGGGGGATAAGTTGGTCATCCCTTGTTTCTCACATCAGTCTTGACCCATGTGAGCTTAGGGAATGATCATTGGATGCTTCGCAAACATCGCAAGGATGCAGTAAACTGATGTGAACAACGGAACTCATGCATGCTACGACATTCAGACAATCAAAGCATGAAAGTATGTTTAAGGGTTTGTAATCATTACAGTACTTGGGGGTCATCTCCCCCCATGTACATATTGACCTTGTCGAAAGAGAATAGAAACTCCACCACCCTCTGGCTGGTGGCGTCCAGGAGTTGTTGTCACTTGTTTAGCTCCCGCTCCTTCTCGACGGCGAGAGGGCGCAATTCGTTGGCTGCAATCTGGGATCGCTCTGCATTAGCTTGGATGGATATAATCTCCCTAGAGGCTCTCCTCAGGCCCTCTTCGGTTTCCACCAGCTAGGCCTTCAATCATGATATTAGCTCAGATTACGCATTGAGGGAGGTCAAGTACTCGTATGCCTGATGCTGCAACCGCTGGACCTCGTCTTCAGCCTTCTAGAAACTCTTGATGTTTATCTCCTTCCTCTGCTGCCAGCCCACACCAAGGACACAGTCATACTCCTGAATATTTTCCACCATAAGATCTCGGTCGAGCATGTGAGGATGCTGGGAATCCACTCCCCCATCACATAGTTCACACAATCGCGAGCAAAGTTTGTACATCTCATCCAAACATGGTGCTTTGGGGGTGTCATTGATGAAGTGTGTGATCATATTCCACGATCGGCGACATAATTTTTTGCTGTCCTCCTCGTCAGAGGCCATCTCATCCCAGTTGGTGCGATTGGCCAGCTCGTATGCAGGGAATTCCCCCAGAAACTCCTCAGCCAGGTCCACGTTTGGCTTCAGATCGGGCGTGGCGGGGCCTGAATCATCTGGCTGATCCTCATCATTGTATCCCACCTCGATAACCTTGGGCATAGTCCCCCAAGTGACCCCTCCAGTGATCGAGAGCACTGCAATTTGATCAGGCTGAATGTCCACCTCCAAGACTGTTGGCATGCCCTTGAGAAGGGAACTACTAGAAGCACCTTCCAACTTCGCCACAGCAGGCCATGCCAATTGATTGACTGTAAATTCCAAGAAGGGAACGTGAGTGTCAGTTAACGTGGTAAGGGGACGGTAGTTGTGAATTCGGTAGAGAAGACTTACAGTGGTCAAATCCCTGGTCTTGCTCTTGGGCTAATGTCGTTCGAACCCCGAGACGTGACCCCCCATATATGGTTGTCAGGTCTGGAGATTCTAGGTGAGCTTCCTCGACTGTCCCAGCCCTAACGGACACAGAAGTTGATGCAACCATGGGCACCGATCCAGAAGGTCCCACGTCAGCACCCACTAAGGGGCGGGAATGAGGTCTATGCACCAGGTCCTCCTGCACAGTGCAGACGCTGATAAGGAACCCGGAAAAACCTAAGGGAAGACTCTGAAAAAGGAACTTGGGATTTTACCTCGAGGGACTATGAAAAATCTTTGAGATCCGAGGATTGATTACCGACTTCACCCTCCTCCGACAGACTGACTTTACGAGCCTCATCTCCCCATGAGTACTCACCCGATTCGTTCGGCAGGGGGAAGCGCTCCCTGAGGTCAGCGGATAATAGTTGCGGAGGGACCGTACGACCCAACATCACCCTGAATCGGTATGTCATTAGGTGAAGGGCACCCTGGGAGTGGATAAAGTCTTCCATCTTGGATATGTATTGATCCACCTCTGCCTGGGATACCTCAAAACTGGCCCTAATTGGGCCAATTCCCAGCAAGTCCATCCTGAGGCGGTTAAGGTGCTTCCATAATTTGGATGGGTCGAGGAATTGGCAGTTGATTTCCCAGATGTCCCAGGACTCCAGGAAGACAGTATTTTCTGGCATGTAAATGTGGCATAATCATTTCCCCGGGTCCTGAGTACAAATCCTATGGAATCCCCTCGGTGGCCGCCCCTCTAGATGACTCTGTTCTCTTGGGACCATCGGCTCCACTACCACTGTTGGATCTGCTACCGCTGCTCCCCCCGCAACGGGTGCGGGCATCACCGCTACAGCAGCCCCATCACTACGGGATGCCCTTTTTTCCTTCTGGCCTCAGCCTCGAGGTCGGGGAAGCTCACCCTCACCGACCATGATGGTTGGCCGCTTTAGAATCTCCCCTGGATAGGCCACCTCCCATCTCTGGGTGTATTATTTTATCAGCCCAAGGATGGAGGTCGACAGAGGAAATACATTCCACATATTCCCATCATCCCGTGTGAACATGAGCCACATCTGCCTCATCACACACGGGTGCTCCTCGTAGAGCACCCCCAGGTAGACCTACAGGGTCAGCTGCTGCAAGCACCAGAATTGCCTGGCGAACCAGTGTGGGGTGTATGACTCACAGAGATGCTTGCAGTCCACCCTGGCCACCAAGACCTCGCCTCGAAAGGCCAGGAGGTAGGCTCAGTGCTCTTCCGTTCCCTGGCCATCATCCGTGAAGGCCCCCATCGGCAGCAAGAATGGATGGAAATTGAATTCCTCCACCCTCCACACCCGGTTTAGAACCGATGGTGCGGTCAGCTTGGTCGGAAATCTCCCCATGGCATTCAAGATCGAGGGATGGAAGTTCGACCCTGGAGGTGAGATGGGGTTCAGATACTCGTAGAACCTCCTGATTTGCACACTATCCGCCGGTACAGGAGGTAGAACAACCTGCATACCCTCTGTGGCCTCTTCCCCTCGCTGATGTGCCACAACATTTTGTACAACTTGGAGAGAATCGGGATCCCCAGGTTGACCCTCCCTCCTATCGCCAAAGTGGATGCCATGAAAAAAGTACTTGGCCACACTCCTGTGTTTGTATCCCTCACCAGAAGGATCCAACCACATATGAGAGCTGCAATGAATGCCGCCAGCCTGACTATTGGTCGTTGTTTAGTGCTGACACCGAACCCCCAGGTCTTCCACTGGCTATTATCCAACAGCCACCAGTATGAGTTTTCCTTACTCCGGGTACCCTTTGGGAAAGTTTGAGGCCTCTCCAAGAACTGCCTATTTTCTGGGAAGTTCAAAACCTTCTTGAACTAGTGCTTCAAGTGGACATCCCTCATGGCCTCCTTATCCTCCTCGGGCACGAGCTCCATCAGTGCCATCGCCAGATGCGACATCTGCTCTGAATCCTCCCACGCACCCATAGCCAGGAGGAATTCTTCATACATCGCCCCTAGTATCAGGACCCTAGAGATCTGATGTATGTACCATAGGCTGATGTTGACCTCCCTGTGATGTAAGTGGAAGTTATTGGTACCTGGTGACCACCGGCTCAACAGCTCCGGCATTAACTGCTTCGGCTGGTAGATATGGAACTGGGAATCCCAAGCTGCCTCATAGAGCCCCACTCTTCTCAGATCCACTCTGAACTCCTCACACGAGGCGCCTACCTAGTAGGCCCAAGCCCAATCATTCATAAAGTTTCCTCCCTGGCGCAGATCCCATTCCTCGGACCACCCCTTCTTCGGGTTCCTCAATGCCGCCTTAAGGATGGTTCAGTACAAGGGAGGGGAAGTCTCTAGCTGCAATGCCTTCCCGTCAATGTGGTTCAGATGATTGTATAGGAAGTCGGTTATGATAGTCATGAAATCCTCTTGGGCATGACCATCGGGCACCCTGAACCATCGGTGCTGACATGGCATGCTCTGGAACCAGTAATATGGATCATCTCTATTTGATTTAGGGATGAATACAACATCCCTCAGCCTAAATCCATACAAGGGAAACCTCCTACACACCGGGTAGTTTTTTTGGCTCTCTGACAGCAGCTCCACCAAAGATCTATGGTCTGAGTTGCTCTGGACTAACTACCCTAACCCCATACTATTCGCCATTTCGTCCCTCCGAGCGGCATCCACAAGGAACCCCTAGGCATCTTCTTGACGGTTCATCCGTTCTATAACTATGATGTTTCTTTGGAAGGTTCGCGAAGATCGTTCGCAAAGCACGTTCGCGAAGGTGTCTTGCGAAGACTGTTCGTGGGGGGTGTTGCCTCGACGTTCAAAGCCGGATCGTAGAGTCAAACATGGAGTCGAGGACTCGCTGTGTTCTGTGAAGTCTTGATTTGCTGAGAACACTCACGGAGTATATAGAGCTTTGTGAATCAAGAGCGCAAGAAGACAAGATCGTGGAGAAGAGAAAATACAAAAGAGAGGGCAGGGCCCCTATTTATAGGCGACGGCCTTCAGAGCTTCGTGGCGTGACCAGTCCGTACGGAGCTTCATGGCGCGCCCAACTCGCGCGTCCCCTGTCTGCCTCGCGAGCCCTCTTTGCAAGGACACACCACGAATGACCAAGGATTTTGGTTTTCTCCCTCAAACTTTGACCCTTGATCTCTCTGTGGCTCTAAGTCTGAGGGGGGGGGAATTTGTTGGCACCAAAATTTGGGAAAAAGAGAAGGTCCCAAGATGGCCGCACAGACTACCTCACGAATCCACTTCGAAGAATCCCCCCAGCACCATGACCACCACAAAGCAAAGAAGGCGGGAGGCTCTACGAACGCATTTGACGTTCGCGAGCCCGCTACAAAGAAAAGGAGGTGGGACACTCTGCAAACGAATTTGACATCCGCGACGCCATCTCAAAGCAATAAGGCGGGATGCTCTACGACCCCAGTTGACATTCGCGACTCACCGCGAATCCCCCAAGCCCCTCCTCGCGCCATGTGAGCTGCGCTCCATGGTGCCTCTTGCCTATAAATACCGGGTTCCCCCTGAGCCCGAGAGACAAAAAATATGACATTTCAACTTCTGGCTCCAGCATCGCGAAGCATCTTTCTTCTCTGCGAACCATGAGCTGTGTGAGGTACTTTCGCTTCACAAAGTGCTTCCCGTTTGTCTTGTCTTGATCCCCTCTTTCGGGAGGGTTGTCTTTCGCGAAGCCCATGGGCTTTCGCGAAGGAAGGGGATCCCCAAGGGGAATGAGGTCATCGAATAGAGTTTATGCTTTGTGAAGCACCCTTCATGTACACATGACCTACATGATAAGGTAGGGTCACTATACCTCACGAAGCACATTGCTTCCCAACACCTTGCTTTGCGAGGCACCTTTGCTCTGCGAGGCTATGATCCGCGAATTCCCTTCCACTTCGCGAAGAACCTCCCATTTTCACCTTCACCCCATGCTAAGGCCAAGGAACCCCACTTTTCAAAGAACACCTCTTCACAAGTGCTCTCCTCCATGCGAAGCAACAGAGCTCCACATGGACCTTGCCTATGGACCCCTCTGCTTGGTAATCCCTTTTCTCGTGTGACCCTCCAGGTTTTCACAACATGACTTCAAAGTCCCCTAGACGATACCACCTGTTGCGTTGCTTCGCCAAATAATTCTTCGCATAGGCATGCTAATGGATATTTCTTCTTCGCATAGCCACGCTAACGTGGACCCCTCGATGGTTCGCTTCATGACACCCCCTCAATACGACATTGTCGGTGCCTTCCTTCCCACAAGGAGCAGAGGGTACCGGTTATGTAAGTCCTAGGGGTGCAGATCAAACCCACACCGTCCAAGCTGCAGGACGCTAAACTGCCAAGCACCATCATCCTCAACACAAGATGTTAAACTGTGACCTGACCTCGTGCCTCACACGCAGGGTCCCCCTACCTTGGTCATTCTCCACGCCCCCAGTCTCCACATGGGATGATATCCTCCTTCTTGGAGTGGAGTTTGTCTGCGGGGAAGGGCAACCATATTGGTGTAATCCCCTTGATTTTCTTGCAGGAGGCAACACCCTTGCTCCTCCTCACTTCCTCAGTGCCAAGGCCAGTGGAGGGCGTGATAGGGAATGGGGATCCTCCCTTCTTCGGTCCCAAGTCCCTCTCCCACTGCGCTTTGACTCACTCGGGCCTCCATCCCGGAATAAGCCCCAATCTCTCTCTCTCTCTGGGCCGCTCCATGCATAATCCCCACTCCACATCCCACAGACACACCCTTCGTGACGTGATCGTCAGGTATCTTCCGCCTCTTTTTTCTCACACCAAGCACGACTCACATGGGCTTAGAGTAAGCATCGACCATGACAACACCCCCATCCCACATGACATTAAACTGTATTTCTCCCCCATCCAGCATGACATTAAACTGTATTTCTCCACTGTCCCGCAGGATGTTAAACTGTACACCTGAACTATGAGGACTTTGATCCATGTTAAGGCATGGTACATAGGAAGCCTCTACAAGGTTCAATCCCAAAAACCATTGGCCCCAACTATCTTAGTGTCGGTGTGAATATCCCCATTAACACTTTGGGCATCCTAGAGTGTAAGACCCACACCATCCTGAACTATGTGGTCTTTGATCCATGTCAAGGCATGGTACGTAGGAAGCCTCCCTGAGGTTCATGTCTGCCATCCACCTGAACCAAGGTCCTTATTCAAGTCGGTTCACCAACACAACAGATCCTGAACTACGTGGACTTTGATCCATGTCCAGGCATGGTATGTAGGAAGACTCACGAGGTTCAAGCCCACCACCCCGTCGTTCCGACCTCTTTCACGTCGGTTCAAAAAACACCATTCCACCTCCCAAACTACGGGGACTTTGATCCATGTCAAGGCATGGTACGTAGGAAGCCTCCCCGAGGTTCAAGCCCACCACTCGGTTGTTCCGACCATGTCAGTTCACAAACACCATGGTCCGCCTAGAGCGTAAGCCCCAAATTCCCTTGTACCGCATGACGTTAAACTGTATTCCCCACCACTCGAACTACGTGGACTTTGATTCCCTTCCATGGGGATACGTAGGAAGTCTCTTCGAGACTCAACCCCAAAACCATCATCCATCCTGATTCTTACCCAGGCTGCTACATCTAGGTGAGATCATGCCATCTCATTCCCCTCCACAACATTTAGGAAGTCGCCCATGTGATTGGCCCCAATATCGGTGTTCCCTCCAGGGGGTTCCTCAATCTGATCCACTCTAATCAGTGTTATGATCAGTCTGATCCATCCCTGATGGACTTTAAACTCGTGGCATACCCTATTTTAAACATGGGAAGATGAGGAAAACCTCAGATACATGCCTATGGAATATGATTCCCCACGTTCAATGTGTGATTCCTCGAGCTTCCGCGCCCTTGAGAATCCCTATAATAAGGGATAGAAAAGAGACACACCAATCCCTAGCGTCCATACACACCAGTGATGCCCAGCGTGACTACTCTCCAAACTGAAGGTTGCTGCCCTGACTGGACCCCTTGGAATGTCCTGACAAAAGCAACGTAATTAACCGGTGTCCATGAAGATATGGAACCGGGAAGAGTTTTATGAACAACGTATTAAATCTATGAGGGATACCCGGACTAGGTGATGAATTCTGAGGAGGAATCCATAGAAGGAAGAACCAACATCCCATCATCCTGTTTCGATCATGGAGAAAACCTACCAAAACAAGGAACAGATGCCTCCCGCCTTTGGAAAGCAAGAATATGGGGTAAAAAAAGCCGTGCCTGTCACACTTAAGAACACGGACGCGCGACCCAGAGAAAGCGTCGGAAACGGTAGTTTCTCCATGTTGTAGGTTAAGGAGATCCATTAAAGGATCCTACCACTTATGAGATTATGAAAAATTTCAAATTTAACTATCCTCTTATTTTTTGGAGCAAATATTTACCAATAGGATAATGAATGGATCAAATTCCTTTATAAGATATTTTAAAATAACAAGACTCTATAGGGACATTAGTTTAATCTATCTACCTCCATGCTTGAAGGCACGTCTCATCGATAGTGGGATTTCATGATGGAATCTAAGAATAAACATGGACAAACTTGGAATAACTTTATAATGTTATTTTTTCAAGTAGATTTATCTTGATATCCTATATAAGGTTATAGAAAAAGTGTTCATGAACCTTTAATAGGGATTGATGTTAGTTATAGACTATGTTACCAATTTTATAGACCAACATCACCCTGATCCATATTTGAGTGGTAATGTGGAATCTAAAGTAGGGTTCTTTGAGAAAGGATTGAAAAAGACATTACATGCATAGGTAATGATTTTTAACACACATATATTCTTAGAATTAGTAAAGAAGGCTTCTCTAGATAAGTCTATATCCAAAGGAGGCTCGGGAGTAGGTATCTCATTACTCGACCAAACTATGGGTGATAGTTCCTAGAGTGGTTAGAAATTGTGAAAGGAAGATATGATAATAGATACATCTCACTAAGGTATCCAAGGATATAATGTAACTTATGTTTTTAATTTGTGAAGGCCTTATACATAGTGTCAAATGTGTGGGTGATTAAGCCACATCAAGCCAAATTATACAAACTAAGCTAAGAAGTGACACTTGTGCGGTAAATATGACCATCTAATAAGTTTTTGTTGATTGTGGATTATCTATGAACATTGACCAATGATATCCGTTAGCCCAGGAATCACATGATCTATCAAAAGCATAGTCTAATAGAGGTAGACGACCAATATCTAAGAGGTGTTAGTAAGGAGGATATTTCATCAGACATGAAAAAGTATCTAAAATGAAATCATCAGTGCATGAGTTTATTCTAGAAAGTTCATATGAGGTTATAGGTAGTGTGTATGTGGAAAAAAACTACCACCGATGTCGGAGTAGGTCCATCTATTATAAATGTTACAATTCTATCACCCTCCATATTATTTATTATTTATTTGAAACAAGTGTCTCACACTCATTTATTTATATTGAATTATTATTTCTTATAAGAACTAAATTAGAAGCTTTATCATTGTATATGTTCCTTGATTCCCCTTATAAAAATGGATAGTGTAAAGAAAGAAACTTCTTTCATATGCCTTCATCATTCCTTCTTACAGTCATCTATAAGATCTCATGGTCTTACAAATAGATTATTTTTATGTTATTATAGAATAGATTATAAGACTGAATTTTGAGATTTCATTTTTTTTATAGCTTAAGAGTTTCTTTATCATCAGTAAATGGTATATAGTATACCATTTTCGGAGAGTGAGAGATTCTCAAAATTCTAGTGGGTCCTGATCAGGGGTAGGTTAGAGATATTACCATAGAAATGGATAACATCACCCTCATAGTAGTGGATACTAAAGGATGTAAGATTTTACCTTCGGTGGTGGATTTATATCCAAATTTATTCTATGAATACTTATCTAGATTACCACCTAAGTGAGAGGTAAAATTTACCATATATCTTCTTCTTAGAGTTGAACCTATTTCCATACCTCTATATCAAATGAATCTAATGGAATTGACAGAACTAAAGATCCTATTGGAGGAGCATGAGTCTAGGAGGTTCATTAGGAAAAGAAAATATCTATGGTGTGTTTTGATTATTTTTTCCAAGAAGTATGATGGAAGTCTATGCTTTTTTGTAGACTGTCATAAATTTAAATAGGTTATGATTAAAAAAACTATACTTTACCCATAATTGATGATATATTTGATATGTTAAATGAGAAAATATGGTTTGTTAAGATTTAACGTTGATTAGGATATAAACAACTTTGTTTAAAACTATAAAACATTCCTAATACTATTTTCTAGAGTTGATTTGGATGCTTTGAGTATTTATGTAATATCTTGGGTAGTTGGGAATAGTAGCTGGGCTGGGTTATGGGATTTGGCCCAAGCTTGGGGGTTTAATTTTGTTTTTAAAATATGTTGTTACTTATGTTTATAATGTGAATATATGATTATTTATGGGTTTGGATATTATTGAAAAATATTTTTTTTGAGGTTTTGGGCTTTTGAGGCTTATAGTGGATTTATGAAAATTTGGTAAAGGAAAATTACCCTAATAAGATAATAATGTTGGAAACATTATTCAAAGTATGAAATTTCTCTAGTAAGGTATTTATTTTGGAAATACTATTCATTTTATGGGATTTCCGAATAAGATAGTTATGTTACAAAGGCTATTCATAGTATGATATTTCACTAGTAAGATAATTATGTTGGAAAACTATTCATAGGATGATATTTATAAATTAAGATATTTTTATTGGAAACACTATTCATTGTATGATATTTCCTAGTAAGATATTTGTATTGGAAACACTATTCATAGTATTATATTTCCTTAGTAAGATAATTGTATTGGAAACACTGTTACCATTATAATATTTTTAGTAATATGTTTCTAGTATGCTATTTTCCTTTAAAAAAATCTAGACTTATTATGAAATTTCTAGTATGACTTTTCTAGTAAAATTGATAAGTATGGAATATAGTGAGATATTTATAAACTTAGTATGATATTTTCCTTTACCAAATTTTAGATCAGATGAATATTGTTTCCAGAACATTCCTAATATTTAAAAAATTATTACAAAGAAGATATTTACGGGAAAATTAGGGCACTTCATGCCTAGAAAACACCAAAAGTTTTCTAAAAAAGGGCTCTGGTTAACTCTTCTTCTTTAATAGAGATATACTCCATTTCTTATCAAAACCAAGTGTCATTTAAAGTTGGAGGGAGCTATAGATTTTGGTAAACCTTTTGATAAAATCTAAATATTTTAAAATTTTCTAATCTGAGGATTCCAACAAACTTTAGGTAGTCAGTTCCTTTCTTATTTCTAAATTATACATGTGTTTTGTGATACATGATAAATAGGCATGAGTGGGGTGGTCTGGATGAGACAGGATATATACTTCTTGAGTATTTATTTTTAATAGTAAATACTGAAGGGTAATCATATGTGTAAAATACAGTGGTTGGGCCTAGTATGGAATGATTGGTTTGATATGTGATTTTATATATAGATGGGAATTTTTAATCCAGATATGGAATTTGTTTTCATAGTGTGATGGTTGAGATAGTTTCTTTGGAATACATTTGGAATGGATCACTAATCCATGAGTAATTTTTATTTCAAAAAGTGAGGTGATTTTGTTTTTTTATGATGAAGAAGATGTTATTGAACAATGATTCAAGTGGGTGGTGTGGTTTGTAGGTGGTAAAAGAGGTACGTGAAAGTGTGACCTAGCTTGTTAGTAAAGCCACTCACCATGGGTGCAAACAGGATAAGAATAATGAGGTGGTGTTGAAAACTCAGTGTTGTTAGAGGATTATATAGTTTATGTGGCATATAAGATGGTGTTGAATATTATAATTGAAGAGGTTCTCACTATATAAGTCCACATTTAGTGGTATTTTATACAATATGATGGGTACTAAGACTCACCGGTTATGTTAGGGCCATCGAGCCGAGATAATAAAAGGATGGGTAACGTCGTGCCTTGGGTTTGTCGAGTTATTCAGCTAGTGGTTGAAAAAATAATTCACAATCCCTTGGTAATTGTGATATAACTTATGAACATGACTTTGATGCCATGATATTATTTGGAAGAAAATGTGTTTATGTTTTGCGTGTGATACTATAGGTAATGTGATTAGTTAGAAGGTCGAGGGGTATTCTAGTATGAAAAACCGTGAATGTTTATTCCACTCTCACACTAAACAAGAAAGGTTGAAGCTCACTTGTGGATTTTGAGAATAAGGGGAGTGAATTGTATAATATATGTTTGATCACTATTTAATAATGTTTTGGAATACACTGCTATATGTATGGATATAATATAGGGACACCGTTCAAGGATGCCAACTAAGTTCTAACTTACACCCTACATGGGCCCTCTAGGAAACATGAATACTTTATGGTTTTGAGTTTAGGTATTGAAAAAGGCTCAATTTTTGGATTTTATTAGATAGGGATGTGAAGATGGTGCATAAATAGATTCAATATTTTGTAAATGGGTTGGGTGGTTCCTTTATGTCGGGTTGGTAGTTCTTTTTGGTTATTTTATTTATGTATATTTTTGATTGACTCATAGGTGATCCTTTTTACATTTTATTGATTTCATAACATGGTATATACTTATCCCATGAGCCATATGAATTTTTGGACTTTTTTTCTATTGTTTTAAATTGATTTTGTAATGTTGTTTCTATTTTTGTGGTTGTTATTATTATTATCATTATTTGAGGGTATATTTTCTCGACTATAATACAATAGACCCTCGATTATTATAAGACACCTTTGGAATATTGGGATGCATTCCTAAGGTCATGTGGTGACCACCGGTCCGAGAAATATTATGTTGTTCGGGGCTACATGGTGTTACAAAGTGGTTTCTGAACATGGGTGTTATAAGTTAGTACTTGAGTAGGTTAATTATAAAGTTATAAAAGCATTTAGTTTTTATCATGTGGTATTAAGGATTAGATAATAAAAAGTTTTTTGTTATTTGGGAGTGTGATAGACTAATATTCTAGGAATGTATTAGAACTTGGGATGAATGTCATGTTGTGTATCTGGAAAAAAACTTCATGAGATAAAGTCCAAATTGCTCGGTGAAATAGGATTGTTTTTCTTGTTTTCATGGTTATTGTTGAGTAATTTTATTTGTATTAACTTTTTTTCATGTTATAAATTTCTATTTTTAACTCCAAGAATTGAGAGGCAATAGGTGGTACTCATGCATCATGTTAGACACATTGGGATCACATGGAATATGCATGTTGCTTATGAAATTTTTTTGGAACCTAAAATATAAAGAATAGGTCTATTTGTTTACAGTTTCAACAATAGATAGTTTTTTCAGCATGATATCTCGGTGTAATTATACTCAACTAAATCAGGAAGGGTAGTGATTCTAGAAATGAAAGGGTGTTGGGCTGTTTGAAGCGTCAACAATAACGTATATAGTGTTGTCCTATATAGTTTCTTAGCATAATTATACTCATCCAACCCACATATGTGATTCGTAATGTGATGGATTTGTGTATCCTTTGAGGATATGATATTTGTGGTGCCTCGACCTAACATGGGTAGACATGGGGCTATAAGGAGTTGATATGTTATTTGGGTGTGATATGGGATTTTAAGGGCCGGGATATGTGCTTCTCGTTACATATCTCCATATTTTTGATATCTAGACTATTATATTTTTATTTATGATGGTATTTGGTTCTCAATAAGATTCCACCTAGACGAACTTCATGGAGAATCAAGAAGGTGGAGATGTGGTGTGGGAAGGGTATACATGGGATGAGACCCCTGACGATATGGGTGGGAATTAGCTATAGGTTGAGGAATCTATTCATGAAGGACAACCATAGTGGGAATAATAACAAGGTAAGTGGTTTTATGAGAAACTTCAAGGGATATTGGTATGAGTTATTCAGATTATTTACTAGATAACTCAGGGATCTGATCCTTTTATAACATACTTGATGTGAGAGTTCTAGTCATAGTATCCCCCTTTATTCCGAATAGGGTAGACCTAAGGTGACAAGGTATTGGATAGAGTTCATGCAAATCATATTTGATTAGATTGAGACACCATTAGGGTGAAGGGTGAAGTTGGATATATATATATATATATATATATATACTTAGTAGACCAAAAAATAGTGGTGGTACATAAATGTAAATTAATGTATAAGGAGATGACGTGGAATGACTTTGAGGCTATATTTTTTGAGCAAATCTTTCCCAAGAAACTGAGGGAGGATCCAGACTTTGAGTTCATGAATTTTCCATTGAGAGAGTCTATTGTTATGGATAATGTTGGTATATTCATAGACCTGATGGATTTCACATAAATGATGGTGGGATATGTCATTTGCATGGTGTGGTGGTTTGAGGATAGTTTACATCATGTTATCAGGGTATATGTACACATATTTAGGTTGAACTCATTCTAGGAGGAAGTGGATCAGACATTGATAATTGAATTAAACTTGATGGATATAACCATACTGATCCATCCATTGGGATAAGTGAGATAGGTATAAGAGCTCTGGGTAGCCAGAATCAGGGTCATGAAGCGACTCAGCAGATTATTCATATAAGATATGCGTTGATTCCATCATAGAGTGGATCGTCAACTATGTGTTTCTAGTGTGGATAGGTGGGAAATGTTCTAGCTCACTATGACCAACCATTAAATGAGTTTCAATCATGAAACCTGATTGGGAATCTAGAGAGGTTCTAGAAAAGGACCCCATAGATTGATGGGATCCATGGAGTAGGAAAAACTGAGGCATCTAAGTTAGGTTCGAGAGTTGGAAGTTTGGATACAATTACACGTGTAGGATTTGATAGTAGGAAAGATACCCATCAGTGGGAATAATGGATAATGGGGAGTACAACTCCACAAAAAGGAAATGCATCAGGCAGTCAAGATTTAGGCTATCTAAATGAGGTTAAGATGACATATTTAGAGGAGGCTCGTGAGTCAAATATAGTTAAAGGCACACCATGATCTTGTGGATGTGATTTTTGGCTTCATATCATTAATATTGGTGTATGAGGAGTGTACATGAGTAGTGAAATAATTAGGTGTTGGTTAATATGTGAGCATAAGATACAATGTATGGTAAATGTGGAATCTGTTGGCATTGAGTATAAAGCTGGGAATTAGGTGTGATGCATGATTTATGTGGATATTGAGTGAAATTCATGGTTTATATGGGCATCTGGTGCGATGTGAGTTTTATGTGGGAATTGGGAGTGATTCAGGAAATAATGGGAATCTATAGGTTGCAGGATGGTAAAAATTGATAGTTATCGGCTATATATGTATTATTGGTGTGTTCCGAATGAATGGGTGGGGATCCTTTATTATCTTGGTAATTTGAGTCAAGAGGAGATTGATTAGGTAATTATTTTGGTGGGGAGTTCCATGAGAGGAATTAATTGTTTATGGTGGATAGCTAAGGTAGTCTAGGTGTTTGGTAATAATACATGTGTGTTTCACATAGTTTTGGTGTGTGTTAATTCATAGAGAGGGATGCTCGTATATTGGTAATAATTGGTTAGTAATTGTCTAGGATAGCTTGGGGATGAGTTATCTTATGGTGGGGAGGTTGTAAATTCTTGAGTATTTGGGAATGGTAGTTATGTTGGGTCATGGGAGTTGTCCTAGGTTTGGGGGTCCATTTTTTAAAATATATTATTACACGTGTTTAAAATATGAAACTGGTAAATTTTTAAAAATCTGGAAAGGAAAATTTTCCTAGTAAATTAATTGTATTGGAAACATAATTCACACTATTATATTTCCTTAATAAGATATTGGTGCTAGAAACACTATTCATAGTATGATATTTCCTAGTAAGATATTTGTACTGGGAACACTATTCATAGTATGATATTTCCATAGTAAGATAATTATGATAGAAATACTATCCATAGTATGATATTTCCCAAGTAATATATTTATGTTGGAAATACAATTCATAGTTGGATATTCCATAGTAATATATTTGTGTTGGAAACAATATTCATAGGATGATATTTCCCTAGTAAAATAATTGTGATGTAAACATATTTCCTAGTATGAAATTTGTAGTAAGATGTTTCTAGTATGATATTTTCCTATGCCAAAATTTGGAATGTTCCAGAATCACTATCCCTAGTATGATATTTTCTAGAAGCTAGTATAGTATTTTCCTTTTCCAAAATTTTTGGACTTAGTATGACATTTTGAGTAAGTTTTTTGGGAAAAATGGATATGACTCTATCACAGTAAGATAATTCTAGACTTAGTGTGACATTTTCCATTGAAAAATTTTGGCTCGAGTGAACAATGTTTCCAAACCCATCCTAATATTAAATAAATTATTAAGAAACACCTATTTAAGGGGAAATTAGGGCTCCTCACACCTAGAATACTCTAAAATATTTCCAAAAGGGGATCTCATCCTATATTCTTCTTCAAGAGATATCTCCTCCATTTCTTATTAAAATCATGTGTTGTCTGAAGTAGGAGGCAGCTAAAAATTTAAATTAATTTTCTAATTAATGTCTAATTGTACAAAGGTTAATAATAGTTAGAATATAGAAAAAACTAGGTTGGTGGTTCCTAGATTATTCTAAAGTTTTATGTGTGTTATGTGATGCGTGGTAAATAGATATTAGTGGGGGTTGTCTGGATGACATCAGTTATATACTTCTTTAAGTATTTGTTGTTCTTAGTATATAATAATGGGTATTATTGAGTGTGAAATCATGTGGTTGGGTATATTATATCATGTCGAGTGTGATATGTGATTTTATGAATGGTTGGGATTGATGATTCTTGATATGGAAATTATTTTCATGATGTAATATGTCATGTATCGACCCAAATCACTCTATAAATAGAAACTGAACTGGTTGGAAATAAGTCATCAAGCATGATTCTCCATACAACAGAAGATGATGACTAGTAGTGAGGGCCTAGGGTGTGTTTGTGGGGGGGACTATACCCTCATATTAGAGTAAGAAAACAATGGAAATAACCAAAAATTGTCTATAATAGTAAATAAGCAGAGTGCGGAAGTAATAAATATAAACAAAGCTATAATAAATAAAATTTAGTATATCTCTAATGACCCATGTCATAAATAAAACAAAGATCCCCCACCATGCTGACCACATAAATAGAATAATAAATGAAATAAACACATAAGTATCCTTTTCTACTCTAATCCAAAAAACATACCCAATCACGATGGCTTTTGAGCAGCACCAGTCTGATCATAAGAATTCAAACAAGTGGATCTACTTGATCATGAAACCCTTTACCTTTGTCATAAACATTGTACATCCATGCTCAACTAGAATTTAGACATAATTTATGCACACACACTAAGGTTCATGTGAAGATGTGAGAAATGAATATCAGTTGGCCGCCTCCAATGGTGAACCTATAAGATAATGTCATAAGTGCATTCTCAAGGTATATGTTTAGCCCATCTGAGGAACAAGTAGATAAAAAAATTAAATAAATCCATAGCTGATCCATGGGTCCATGATCCCAATTGAATGGAAATCCTATAAATAAGTTATTGATATGGAAGTCAAACTAGTCAATCCATGTGTAAACCAGTTGATCCTTGGGTTTGTGATCCCGATCAACTATACCTGATTTAGATAGTTCTAGAATTTATCTAAGCATGGTACATCCCACCAAGGTGGGGTGGTTATATGTCCTATACATGGGATCACCCATACTTATATTTACTATATAAGGAATGATTCTAGGTATCAACTATAAATCCTATAAATATGGCATAAATATAGATGTCATGCCACACCATCAATGTGTAATCTAGTCCAATGTCTGATTCCTAAGTCCTAATTCATAGGAAATCAATACTTTGGAAATAGGATGATTATTAAGGGGGGAATAACCTTGTGACATCAATAAGTAACACTCTACTAGATCTAAGATAACAACACAAAATCACTTAATAAAATTCTCAATAGTCCATTCCTAGAAAAGTCTAGAAAATATACTAATGGTTTGTCCACCTGATCCTGAGGAGTATCCCATGCACCAATTGAGGACATCATCATCAATCATCAAAGATTTCATCAGGTTCCCATGCCTAGGGGAAATGCGCCCACCCAAAAACATCTAGCATCACATGGATCATAGGGAGCTAAGCAATCACTGGTTGACACCAAAAAATAGGGGTTCTGAGATGAAATCATAAACCTCCTCTATAATCCATGTGCAGGGTGGAATACTAGTGACAAATGGGACGCATGTTAATGGTAATGTTTAAATAACTAAGGCTCATGAGGTGGATCCTAGGAAGTACATATCAAATCCCCACCATAGAATCACATTTTGACCACCCCAATAGGTTGAATTCTAGGAATCACATATGGAAATCACAATTTCATCAATAGTAACTTGGTGAAATAATAAATAAAAGAGTGAGTTTTTTCAAACTCTTAAACCCATCACTACTTCCATAGGCCCTTGGGCTCACATTTTTAGTACAATTTTTATGGTGATACTCAATCTAATAACTACCTAAACCCATAACAAACTTGCTTAGGGCCATCAATCCACCAAGGCACCCACTGAGGTCCCCTAGGTCAATGAACTGAAGAGGAATCCTACTTGGGATCCTTAAGGTCAATATATAAGTAGAGGAATTCCTCTTATGATCCACTAATTCAGAAAAAAGGTAGATTCATCCCTCTTGGGACCCTTAGTCACAATTGGTTTCTTGGGATTATAGACATCTCTCAGGGTAAAAATATCCCACAACCCATACCTATTATCACATGACTAACCTATATAAAAAAGGGAACACCTAAAAAAGGAAATGGGATCAAAGGAAAAGATACTTAATATCGGTCTAGGGAGGTGAATCATGTCCCATCTCTGTTCAAGGTCCTACTCAAGGTTATCTTGTACACCCAACCTATTCATCTCTTTAAGTTTCACCTTAGTCCCACTAAGTAGGTATTATCCCAAGATATATCATCCAAGGAACCTGTTGATCCCATTATATGTACTCTGACTATTTTCATAGCCTAAATCTCAATTTAATTCCATGACTCACTCAAGAGACTTATGAATTCATTCACTGGAGTAAGAACCTCTACCCCATATCTCAGTCTCACCAAAATGACTATTAAGAGTCCTAAAATCACCCTAAGGGTTCCACCATCATGATATATGGTAACAAAATACTCAAAATGGATGCCTATTTTTTTGAATTCTGATTCTAGGGTGTAAAATCACCCAAAACCCTCAAATAGTTAAAAGGGGAATTGTACACGAGATGCACTTCAAATCCTCCTTCCTAGACATGTAATTATATATATCCTAACACACATGGGGTCTAGAAATATACTACCACATTTCTAGGGAAAGCCTGAAGTCTGGTTTTGTACTACTACATGATAATGAACCCCTTACATGAGGTGTCTTTCCAAGTACCTGGCCACAAGGCTATGTTCTACTGCACAATGTGTAATCCTAGTACAACACAGTTAGTCATGAAAAGTCCATCTACTCATGTACAAGGATACAAGGCCAAGTACCACTAAATGATGTGTACTTGAAGTACATGGTGATTAGTTCCACTAACTTATCCTCCCAAAATAGAAAGAACACATGGTGTGTTTTCATGAAACCACACTTTGTGTGATCGGGACTTAAAAATGTGGAACCCCTATAAAAAACCCAAAACCCCCATTTTCCCCAAATTAGGTATAGATCAGTCCCCGGGGGGTCCTTACTAACCGTTATAGGGAATTAAAACTAGAAATTAGTAAATATATAGGGATTTGTGACAAAACCTAATAATAAAATACCATTGGGAAGAATCCACAAAATCTTCATTTGTATCTATGCTCTGTAGAAACTGTGTGATCATCCATATCCTCTAGAGCTTCAAAGTGACACCTCCCTTCTTCTTCTTCTTTTTCCTCCTCTTATCCTTATTCTTCTCTCTCTATTTCCCTCTCACACTCCCTTTACTCTCTCTGTTATGACAAGGGGTATCCTTAATGGGGTTATATGTTCGAATTCAATTATGGAGAATTAAGAAAATGTTAAAAAGAAAAGGAAGAAGGAGAATAAAAGAAAAAAGAAAAGGAAAAGGAAAGAAAAAAAGGGGAGCAGGCCAATCCCTAGTGCCTGATGTGAGTTTCTTCCTCAACAAGGTAAACCCCCCATTATAAATACTACCATGAAGACCAAATATCATTCTGAAACTCCTTTAAAAAATATTTCTGAACAAACATGCATTAATAAATTAATATTTAATTATATAAATGTTAAATATTAACTATTCTGTGAAAATTTGAATGGATCATATTTCCACCAAACTCTTTTACTAGGGTAAAAAACATATTTCATGACCAAAAGAGTTTCTAAAAAATTTATCTGAGATCATCATCTTGGGAAGGAAAACCATTTTACCCCTTATAAGAATTTGAAAACAAAAAATCCTATTTCAACTAAAATTCAATTTTTGGAAAAATATTGGTCTTCACAACCTCACCACTATAACACTTATCATCCCTAAGAATCCTTGGTGGTAAAAAAACATTTAATCACCCCAAGAATTTACACACCCATGAAATATTGGTCGTCTAATGACCAGTTTCACAATGTCCACATCCCTCCCAACATGGGAGATGTGAAGGTACCAGGGCATGCGGTGGAAGGTGGTGGGCCGAGGATTTAAAATTTTCATAATCAGAGTGACAGAATTTGTCATCTCTAGAAATATGATCCCCGGTATGGTGTAAGGATCTATTTTGGATTATTCAAAGCACAAAAATTAAACCAGAATAAAATACCTTATTTGAAATGAATCACACTCGAATGAAGCTCATTGTCAGTGACCATTACTCAAAGGATCTGAATCCCAACCCCAACAGATCATCCACACACACTTCAAGAATATACATGCTCACTATTCCTAAAATTCTGGGTGATTGCATAGAGCTCCATTTAATCCTTCAACATCATGATGATAACCTCAATCTGTTCCATCATCTTGTTAAAGAAGTTCTTGGATTTAATGCTTGGAGAGAGTCTATATCTTTCTAGAAAATGGGAGGAGAGAGTGGATCTCATTCTGAATGAATGAAATGTACTTGGAATGAGCATGTTCTCCTTATATAGTAGGTGGAGAAAATACCCTATCAGGGTTCCCTATCCCCCTATAAATTTAACATCCACTAAAAAAGACTCAAATAAATAATTATGATGAACTAACTATGTTATAAATATAATTTATCTTTTTTTAAATACCTATAATATATATTAAATATATTAAATGATAAACTGAAGTCATTAAATAGACTCATAATTCCTTCCAATATTAATTGAACCTTGAATATTAAAATAATATTCATTCATATAATATTTTTTCTATATTCACCAAATATATCATGAATACTTTTAATAAACAAAATCAACCCAATTATTATTTAATTGAATTATAATGAATTTATTTATTATTTTGTGATCTTTAATACTCCAAAAACTCTCATACCCTATGGTAGGACCACCATATCCTATTAAACTATTCATAGACCAAGAGAAGAGTCTAACAACCCATAATGGTCTTTAAAGTGATAAGGAATAGTCATAACAATAAAAACCATCCTAAGAACACAAACTATGTAATATAATCTCTTTGTCTTTAGATATCTCATAATGCAGGACAAAAACTTATGTAATCGTATTTTCATGATTTATTATTTTTTGATCTCACAAAATGAAATTACCGCTGATTACATTGTCCAAGTATTTACTAAGGTACTACCATCCAGAACAACCGACCCCGATATACATTACTTCCTCAACTTGGAATTGAAAAATTCTATCTTGATCATTCAACTGATTCCATAACACCAATGACACACCCAACACAAGCTACCTCACCATGACTTCATTTTCATGGTATTTTATTTATATCAAAGTACGTGATCAAATGGAAAAAATTGATAATGATCTCAATTCAAGAGAAATATACACATGTATGTAGATAGGAACAATCAATGACACGTAAAACATGTGATGTTTCTTTTGGAGGGTATATCTTTATGATCTCACATACCATATATCACCATATATAAAATTCATTAGAATAAGTCTCAATTATTATGAGACCCCAACACTGAATAGTTAGACATCAAATGTGTATAGTTGGTAGGATGTATCTGGACTATAGGAAATTTGTTTAAGACTAATGTCATAGAACATCGAGGTTCTCATTATAGCCTATAATCAAATATATCCTTTTGATATGACAGTTAATCTATGAAAATTACCATTTAAATAGTGTACATAGAAATATATACACTATAATTGTAAGAATACATCATGTATATCTTACTATATCCAAGATATGGTAATAAAAAGTACTGTTTAGTTGGGTCAAAGGCACCCACTATTATAACAAGATGTTCAACTACAACCTATCTGAGATTCCCCAACATAAGAGTATCCCCATCATTTTCCCATAACTAAACTCCAAGTTCCACAACCCATGATCCATCCAACAATGAAAAAAATGATTGGTTCAACCAACACTACTCATTCTTGAGCACCAACTCACTATATCACCCATTCCTGATTCCGTAGAATAGTTATCACGAAAAAAACTGAAATTGAAATCATGATGAGGTTCACCACACTCAACTATACAATGGTGTACTTACCACTATATAGATTACCCTATACGAATCCTTGATCACAACTTCAATAGGTTCCACCACTGCATGTATGTTCTACATCCCAAGCCACACTGACCGTCCTATCAATACCTGACTAGGATTGAGCCAAATCAGTCATGCCACTACACCTGATCTATTTATGATGTATCATATACCACAAAGATAAATTTATTATTTCATTTAAAATCTTAGAAACCATGCCCACAATATTTATTTAAACCATCGGTCCTAGACTCACACACAACCACTCACTGATTTATGATTTAAGTATTTACCATGTGAAACCGATGCATACCAGTCCTATCTCACCTAGAACAGTGGGGGTGTGCAGCTCTGTACCACCCAGTCACACAACATGACTAATGATTTTCGATCACTGAGTAAGAAAGACTAAGATGAATGTGAAACATACAACATTAGTCCCATTAGTCTAGAATCTTCCTTATAACTCTTCTTAATAATTGGATACCTCACCCATTACATGATTTATTCCATGAAATCCCATCACATGACACATCCTAGCACTATAGCTATGTATCCTTGGTCTAAAGCATATAAACTTCATCCACACACCTAGACACTACCTAGCGCCATTGAAATCATGAGTGTCCACCCATGCTATGACCACATTTTCTATCCATAGAATGATTGTACAATGAGTCCAGAAAATCAAAAAGTCATTACCATTGAATCCAGTATCAATACCCAAGAACCGTAGGTTCTTTCTCATAAACCAAAAGAATCACCTTACCTATATAGAAAAACTAGAGAACACCCCATTCATCAGTCTGTACACATGCATACAAAAAAAATCACTACCATAAATAGAATCTACAAACCCAATCCCACCCCTCTCACTGGTTTTCCTTGACAAAAATAAACATTGTGTCTCTAGGGCATGATTCATATCTAAGTTAATCTAGGTGTCCCACCTATACCTACTAGTCTGATTTCATATCTAGGTCACTAGTTCTGACCACTTATCCCAAAGGTCTCTCACAAATACGTCAAATCACATTTCTCCCATAAAAGATACAAAACTAATTGTAAGTAAAAACAATATTGACTTACTAAGGTCAACACCTATCAACAAGGGTTCAATTATAAAAGTTATCAATTCAAATTTATACAGAGAATAAAATTTAAGTTGTAATTAGAAACCAATTTAAGTGCATCCCATTAATAACTCCTAACTCAGGGAGAATTAAAAAGGATTCAACTACTAGAAATCGGCATATCTGGACTAATCATCTCAAATAATCCTCATAAGGGACTTCTCCTCGAAGGGTCATGATATGAATGTAGAAAATATGATGAAGTGACCCTCACCAAGCATCAGTATACAATAATACTCCCAAGTTCCTAGTTCACCAGAAAGAGTTCAGGTGCCTATCTACATTGCACTGGATGATCCAACTAGATCAATATAAATGAAGTAAAATATCATATCAAGCTAAATGATAAAAGTCAATATAGGTTGTTATGAATATTTAATTAACTGGATCAGAAAAGGATACACCCACAATGGGTCTACTAAAAGGGAATAATTTCTGGTGTTGACTTATAAGGGTCAATAGTACACACATAACATCATCTCAAATGATATTTTTTACCACACTCACATAGTTCAGTTAATTATAATTTAATTTAATGATATACTGTAAAACACCGTATAGGTTGTTACTTGAAATTTAAATCATTGAACCTAAGTGAAAATTCCCCATGAGGGGTCTAAAACTTGGGAACCATGTGCCCTATAAACCTAATTTGGTCACTGAATCTCCCATGTATGAGAACTATTTCATCATTCTCTCCATAAAACATCCCACCATAGATCCCCATTATATTCCATAAATAATATATCCAAGGTGGACTAATGGAGTAAAATTCCACTAAGAACCTTTATGGGAAAAACCAATTTTGGTTATTTTTTAGAATATAAAATTTATCCTCATCATTAGTAGTAAAATAAAACACTAGAATTCCTATAACATGTAGACTCTATGTGACAAATATATTGAATAAAGAAATATAATTTTCCACTATTATCCAAGAGTCAAAATCCTTCACTAGAATCTTGAAAATGGGACAAGAGCTAGAAATCCATAATAAATCGTAACTCCACAAAACATGTGCATCACTAAAAGATAAATTATATACATACGAAGAAAAAAATATCATATCCTTGGTAACCTGGAATTATTACCGAAAAAAGTGTTCTTGACGAACCAGTATGATGTCCATTACATGCTCCAAAAAATTACTAATACTCTTAACTACCATGTACTAAATAGTAAATCAACATATAAGGAACTCCTTTTATAATACTTTGTCACATCCTAGCATGAATAACTCTATAAACCATAAATGAGTTGGTTGGAGACAAGGCCTCAAGTGTGCCTCCCCATATGAAAAATTCTATAAACTAGCATCAAGGGCCTAGTGTGTGTTCTCTGGGAGTCCATTATCTAATATTATAGTAAGAAAATAGGAAAAATAACCAATTCTAATCAATAGAAGTAAATAATTAGAGTGTGGGATAAATAAATATAAACATGGATACAATAAATGAAATATCATAAATACCCAAACAATTATTTCATACATACAACACTAATCACCCACTAGCTCAACAACATAAAAAAATAAAGGAAATAAATACCAAAGGATAATCTATTACTTTGAGCTGAATCACATACCTGATCTCCATGAATCTCAAGCTACAATAGGATAATGGTAAGAATCTTCAAAATCATATCTACTCGTTCATGAAACCATGGGCCTCAAATTTGTCCATCATGAATCCATGATCAACCTACAATAAAACATAATATCTACATGAACCCCAAGGATTAGATGTAGGGGTGTGAGAAATAAATATCAGCTGGCCACCCCAATGGTGAACCTATAAGGTATTACCATAAGTGCATGCTCATATAATATGACTATCCTAGATGAGACATAACTGGATATAATAAATAAAAAAAATCCATATTCAATCTGTGGGTTCATTATCCCGATCGACTGCATATCCTATAAATAAGGCATTGATTTGGATTTCAAACCACTCAATCTATTTTTAAACCATCTGACCCTTGAGTCCATGATCCTGAACAACCATACCTACTTCAACCAGTGATATAATGTCTCAGAGCATGCTATGTCACCATAGGGGGATGCAATTCTTAGCACTAGGATCACCTGTACATGCATCTTATGTATAAGGAAGGATTCCAGGTATCAATTAGAAATCATGTAAATATGGCATAAAGTTAGATATCATACCACTATAGAAAAGTTTAACCCAATCCAATATTGAATTCCTAGGTCTCGGTCTATAGGTAATCATGAAATTGGAAACCTGGGGATTCCAAAAGGGGGATTTTCCTTAGAAAATCTGTAAGGAATAATATTTCGGATCAAAGATAAAAACTCGTAATCATTAAATAAATACCTCAACATCCCATTCTAAGAAAAGTTTGGGAAATTTAGTAATGGTGCATCCACCCTATCCTAAGGAGTATCCTTGGAATCGATTCAGGAGATCATCATCAATTCTTGAGTTTGTTATTAGAATCTCGTGCATGGGGGAAATGAACCAACCCATTAACCCCTGAAACCACCTAAATGCTAGAAAGAAATGTATCCACTGGTTGACACCATAAAAAAAGGTTACTAGGTGAACTCGATAACTTCCTTTGTAATCCCTGTGTAGGGAGGAATCCTAATGATAAATGGGACTTCTGGTAAGAGTAATATTAAAACATCTAAGGATCATTAGGCAGATCCTAGTAAGTACCTTTAGCATCCCAACCATAGAAACACATCACATTAGGCCCCATGAGCCGAATTATAAGAATCACATCTAGAAATCATATTTGTATCAATATTTATGGGGAAAATAATAAATAAAAGGGTGAGGTTAGAGAAATTATTAAACCCATCACTACTGTCAAAACCCATTATGATAACATGTTTGCTACCCAAATCCATAATACACTTTATCACGGTCAATCAACCACCAGGGCACCCACTGGGGTCACATAGGTCAATACACTAGATAAAAATCCCACCCAGGACCCTCAAGGTCCACATGTCAGTAGAGGAATCCCTCTTAGGATCATCTAAGTTAGCAAAAAGGCAGATGCATCCCTCTTGGGAACCTCAATTATAGCTAGTATCTCATAAAAACACCCCTCTATTAGGGTAAACAAATCTCCTAACCTAGTTCTATTATCACATGATCATCCTAGTCGAAAGAGAACACTTAATAAAGGAGTTGTCCACAAGGGAAAAGATACTTAATATTGGTCTAGGGAGATGGATCAAGGCCCATCATAGGTCAAGTTCCCCCTCTTAGTTGGTATGAATACACAACTTATCCATATCCCCAAGTCACATCTCGGACCTACTAACTAGGGACTATCCCAAGAAACATCAGCCAAGGACCTTGGTAATACCATTCTATGACCTCTAACTATCTCACAACCCTTATATCACTTTCATTTCATGACACACTTTAGAGACCTATGAATCCATTCACTAGAAGAATGACCTCTCTATCATAGCCCAATCTCTAAAAAAATCATATTAGGAATCCTAAAATCACCCCAACAGTTCTACCATCTTGATCTCTATGTAAAAATACTAGAAACAGAATCCTCTTTTGTGAAATTCTGATTCTAGGTCATAAAATCCCTAAACACCCTCAAATGGGTAATAAGGGAATATAACAAGGCTTTTATATAGATTAAATGACATGTACTTCAAAATATTATTCCTGTCCATGTACTTAAAAATGGTCTAGAACACATGGGGTATGGCTATGTACTGCCACATGGAAAGAGAACACATGGAGTCTGGCCATTTACTACTACCCGACCATCCCCCCATTACCTAGGGTGTATTACCAAATACCTTACCACTTTTCCATGTTCAATTACATGATATATACTTTGAGTACATGGAATTTATCCATGGAAACTCCATTTTCCAATGTACTCATTACATGGCCATGTACCACTACACAATGTGTACTCAAAGTACAGAACCTGTAGTTCCAAAAACTCATATTCCCCAATTTAGAAGAAGAAAAAATGTGTATTCATGAAACCAAATGCCATGTAAATAAGATTTATGAATATAAAACCCCAATGAATAGACTAAAACCACCATTTTTTCCAAAATAGCTATAGATCAGCCCTCATGGGGTCTTTAACAACCATTATAGAGCCTTAAAACTAGAAATCGGTAAATCTATGGTTATTTTTGAAAAAAAAAACAAAAAAACAAAACAAAAAAACATTTGGGCATCATTTTCCAAAGCATCACCCGTATCCATGCTCCACAGCTGCCGCTTCATTATTCGACTCCTCCTGAGATTCACGACAACACCTCCTTTATTATTATTATTCTTCATCTTCTTTCTCTCTCTCTATCTCTCTCCCACCTTTCCCTCTCCCTGTCCTATCTCGATCATGGTAAGGGGAATCCCCAATGGGGGAATATGTGAGCTTATAGGGAAAGTGTAAAAAGAAAAGGGAAAAAATAAAAGGAATAAAAATGAAAGGAAAATTAAAATTAAAATTAAAAGAAAAGAAAAAGAAAAAGGGGTTTGATCCCAACCTCAATACCTGATGTGAGTTTATGCCTCGACTAGGAAAAATACCCTCATTATAGACACAATTGCGAAGTCAAAATATCAATCTAAAAATATTTTCAAAATATATCACCAAATGAATGCAAAAAATAAATCAATATTTAATTAATTTAATACAAAATATTAATTATTTCAAGAAAATTCAAACAACTCATATTTCCAAAAAAAACTCTTTTCATAGGCTAGAAAACCTTTTTCAGGACCAATTAAGTTGTTATAAAAATTATCTGAGATCATATACTAGGGAAATTCCATTTTACTCCTCATGAGAATCCAAAATAAAAAATTCAAATTTGAGCTCAAATTCACTGTCAAGAAAACACATGTTATTACACAATATATGAGATTATTTCATGGGAATGCATTGGGAATGAACCATATGTCTAAATATAATTTTTATCATCATAATTAAGGCATTTTGGTTCACCTAGATGAAAAATACGGTGACGACCATTTCTATAGGTAGAAGACACGGTTCATAAGTTCAAATATAGGTTTTCTAGATGTGTGTCTTAGGTTTTTGGGGATTTCACTCATAGTGGGTGGCTGATGAGGCCATTAGAATCATGTTCACATAGAAGAAGAACCATATGGTGGTTTTGACCACTCATTATGGGTAGAGGCCTCCATATATTAAGTGGAACAATGGATGATATTGTCCATTAGTATAATGATTCTCACCATATATGGCCATAGTTGGTAGTAGTTAATACCACTAGACGAGGGCTAAGGCTCACCAGTTATGTTGGGATTGTTTGGATCAGATTATGGAAGGAAGAATATTGTAGTTCCTTGGGTTTGTATATATTTTGGGCCATCACCAAACAACATAATTTAGAAGTCCTTGGAACTTGTGATATAACTTGTGGACATAACTTGGGGGAATCAATATAGATTGTAAGATGGTGTGGTTACTGATTGAATGAGATATCATGAGTCATGTGATTGTTTGGAAGACCCAAGGATGTTCTAATATGATATATAATGGATGTTTTGTTCTGTACAATGAAATATGTATGGATGTAATCTAGGTACATAGTTGGTGGTGTACTTCTATGTTCGTACTCACACCCTACATAAGCACTTCAGGATTCCAGAGGAATTTATAGTTTTCAATTATAGGTACTGAAAAAGTATTGATGTTAAGATCTTAGTGGATAATGTTGTGAATATAGCATGTGGCTAGATGTGGGATTTTTCAAACATTATGGGTGGTTCCTCTATTCTATTTCGAGAGTTATTTTTTGTTATTTTGCAAATATACATCTATGAACGGCCCATGGGTGATCCAATTTACTTTTTTTGTGACTAAATAACATGGTAAATGTCTATTAAATTGGACACATGTATTTTCATCCAATTATTTCTATTTTTTAAAATTTCCTCTACTGTTCTATCATCATCGTAATCATCATAGGGTATATTATCCCCACTATTACCTAATACACCCTCACTACTAGTTTTCAACCTTCATCGTATGAGGAGGCATGCCTAAGTTCATGTGGTGACCATTGGTCTAGGAACTTTTTAGTGTTCTGGTGCATTGAGGTTATTGATGCCAAAATATGCATTTCAAAAAACAAGTGAAGGAATAAACAACTAGTTTGAAGCCAATACAAGCTAAAATGGACCAAAAATCCATCTTGGGGTCTCATACACGAAGCTCACCACATTCACAAATGACTGAAGCATGAAAATATGCAAAGTCACATAGATCCTTTTTGATCATGTGATGGACTGACGATAAGATCCACACAACATTATTAATGAGTCTCGATGATATTTGCAACCACATAGAGGGTTTACAGTAACATCCATGCAGTTTCATTTATAATTGAGTAGCCCCATCACTCATGAAGCTCATAAAGAGACACAAATGGAACCAATACTCAAAAACCACACACCCTATATATACCCCTTAATGACACATTTTTAGGGGACACATGACCCTTCACTTTCAGAAAAATGATCCAAGCTAACAAACCTCTTGAGCTCCACATGTGAAAGATAAAATGTATCCACCAAGGTATCTGAGATTCATGAAATCCACTCCCTTGAGTTCTTAAGATCCTCCACCCAATGTGGAGATTACTTTTATTAAGACCTTTTACCTTAATGGAATAATAAATATTTTTGAGGATCTTGGGGATTCATGAGCCATCTATCCTTCAAAAATCCAATCCCATGGGAACCAATATATCACCCAGAGGCAGGCCCACTCTGTTTCATGAAGCCTACCCCTTCACAAAAACCATGAACTCCAATAACCGACTAATATTCATGAGAAAACCCTTTTAATTTCCCCATCATTCATGAAGAACCTCTCTTGGTAATCTCTAAGGTGCCTCCCTTCAGTTGTCACCTTTCTATGGAGGTCTAAATCCCTAACACTTGATACCTATCTAAGGCTGGTTCTACTGTACCTTGAGTCCTAATGTGACTACTTATATCCATTCCTATATCCTCCCAATTCACTTCAAGTGCATACTAGGCCCCACCATACTTTTTTCTTCTAAGATAGGCACCCTAACACCTTTTACTTCTTAGAATAGGAACCCAAACATTATGCCTCTTGATTTCCACTCCTCCATGACAGTGCCAATTGAATGTCCCACCCCGAGGTGCATGAGCGGTTTTCACATAATCCTTAGAGATTAAATATGAAAGAGAAATTTTGTATTGTATCAATGAGGAATAATTATGAACAATATTACTCCTACCTTAACATGGTCCCCCTTGAAGAGTAACCCCATCCTCATCTGATCTGCATGATGTAAAATTTCCTAGATCTATATTCTAGTCATATGATTTTCAACTATGTGAAAATTTCCTCAACACATGATGTAAAACTATATTCTTACACTGTGAAATGAAAACAAAAATCACTATGTATGATTAACATGGTATGAACCCACATATCCTACCCTATGTATAATTCACATTGGATGACATCTCATTCCCCATCATGGGGATGAACTTCTTCCTTGGGAAGCTTCCATGTGTAAGACCCACACCATCCCCCAAGAGTAATCCTATAATTAATGGAATATTCTATTCATAATACCCATAACATCCCTTATAGACGCTCCTTTTTGAGATAAGGGAATCCTTACCACATGACATTAAACTGTATGGACCAATCCTGTCATATGACCTTAAACTATAACATTAAAGTCAACCAATTTTGATCCCTATCTCTAAAAAAGGTTATGAAGGATGATTCCATGAGGTTTAATCCAAAAAAAGGTAAAACCATGTGTGAAATATTTTCTCCTAGGTATACACCTTCTAGATCCATTTCAATGGGGCATTCTGATCAATGGTAAACCCAGATGTGAAATCTTCCCTCATAGGGAAACTACACCAGGATCTTCCTCAATAGGTCTTTCTGATCAACCACATTGATCTGAATCAACAAGTAATTTTTATAAATAGAAAACGCAGGTGTGATATCTTCCTTCATAGAGAGAAATGTCTCGGATCTACCTCAATAGAGAATTCTGATCCACCTTTTTAATCCACCTCAATAGGGAATTCTGATCAGTTGTAAATCAAGGTTGACATTTTCCATCCAAGGGACACACCTATATGATCTACCTACTATCCCTGAAAGTTGTTAAATATGAACCCATTTTATATCCACAATACATTAAACCTTTTCCCTAATCCATCTTAATAGGGAACTTCGATATGTCTCCACAGGATGTAGAACTCATGACATTGTATAGAATACCTACTGC
Source organism: Viscum album (assembly GCA_963277665.1). NCBI lineage: Eukaryota > Viridiplantae > Streptophyta > Magnoliopsida > Santalales > Viscaceae > Viscum > Viscum album. The sequence goes on along the minus strand of OY728155.1, from coordinate 598,118,914 downwards.
ATCCAATAAATATGGTAGTATTGATGTAAAAATACTAAGAAGAATTATTCCACAATTTTTAATAACCATATTATTGACACATCATTCCTTGGGTTCCTCACCTAAGATACCTCACATTAGATGCCCTCTAAAATAAGAAGATTCATAGGTGACCAATACACCCAATTTCTAGACATGCCTAGAGATTCTCAACATGACTACTATCCTGACCAAAGTTTTCTACCCTATCAAGATGGAAGCAGCATAATAGATTGATTTCCATATAAAGATGGCATCGAGATTGAGTTCCATTTACATGACTTAATCTATGAGTGAGAACCAAACTAGGAAATGAACTCCAAGGAGGAATCCATGGAAGGAGAAACCGACATCCCATCATCTCATTTAGATCAAGGAGTAGACATCATTGATGAAAATGATAAATGCTTCCCACCTTTGGAAATTTGGAAAGTAGGGAAGTAGAATCTAGAACACAAGATGTAGAGGATCCCAGATGAAAGTGTTAGAAGCATGAATGATTAACTCGATGTGAATCTAATATTATCAAACATGGGGACTAGTAATGTTCAAGTAATTAGTAGATTGACATGTCACCATATGCAAGAATTAACCGCTAGGTCCCACTAATAAAATGGTGGTCCCAACATGAAAATCACCTAAAAATTGGGGCAATTAGTGTTGGGCATACTTGTTCTACAACATTGTCATCATGGATCCTTCTACACTTCAAAATATTGTACAATTTTGGGGATTTGGTCATTTATTTTCCTATACATTTGTTGGAGGTTGACTCCACATTCCCTACATGACTCAAGCTATGGGAAATAAAAAACCAATCACCCACATGCACTGGGGTAGCATAAATGTTTATGCAATAATCCTAAAAAACTTCACCACTTCCATGACTTCTACCTTGACTTTGGATACTGAGTGACCATGCCCTATATCACCCTCTAAAAATAATCCAGAGGAGGTTCATCAACACCCTAACATGCCAGTATGAGTATGAGTGGTCATTACCATAATGTATATATCCTTACAGGATTTGGAGGCATCAGTTCCTCTTTGACACTACTACCGCTGAGGGCCACACAGGGGGGAACCACCCCCGTTCTGAATATGAACTGCTTTGGGTGTCTCTCCACAGAGCGCTATAATGACTCACTCATCTAATCTAAGTATTTAGGGGATGTTAAAGTCACATTGGTAGTAACCACTACCTAGGAGCTGCCTAGAAGGGATCCCACTAGGCATCATCATGCTAGCATCGAATGGTCCCATAGGCCGAAGAGCATGTGGAATTCACCCCCACTTTATTAGTCCAAGTCAGGATCTCCTAGAGAAGATTCTAGGGGATGAATCAGGATAATTTCTAAAAAGGGGAATATTGTACAGCTCCTTTGGACCCTTACACCACCAGCATATCCTGTCAGATCTCTACAATAGATGAATAGGGATCCATATGTTCCCTATTGGGATTGAGACCCAAGCTACCTCATAGGCAGTCTGGGTTGACTCTCTCAATATTTGACACCATCGATAGTTGTTATTGTCTATCCCATGATGAGGAGAAGTAGAATGGATATCCTCCCCACTATTTCAATAAACAATATAGTTTTCCTCCCTGTAATCCATCTAGAGAACATGGAGTCCCTCTCCATGTCACTACCAACTAAAGCATAAGTCCTCCATGATTCATTAACAATCAGTATGAATGCCCTCCAATTTCACCTTATAATCAGAGTGGAGGTCTTCCCCACTCCATAAATTCCCAGATTATAGGTCCTCCCCAATCCTTCACAAGTCATCATGAAGGTCCTCCTTTCTCATGTAACAGTTAACATGAAGGTCCTCCCCATGTTGTTGCCAATGAAGGATGAGGTCCTCCCTGCTCCAACACCATCCAAAGAAGAGTTCCTCCCTACGAAAACTTCAATCCAATGAAGGTCCTATACAGTCTATTAATATCATGTATAAAGATCCTCCCCATGCCAATGACATACCCTTCCCTGAAGAACCATCCCATGGTAAGAGGGTGAATCCCTACCATCGGAGGTAGAACCCTAGGAAATGCCAAGTTTTTAACAAACTCATTAAATACTCCGATTAATAGGTGATAAAATACTTGATAATGGAACCTTTATACTAGATAATATAGTCTTTCTTAAAATCATTCTAATTAAGGATTACAATTCCAAAATATGAGGTTCATAGGGTCCGTAGAACCCTCTACAAGTACCTACAGGTGGAGGGAGTTGTGGCTCCCTTAAAAGGCCTTGTAGTGTAGCCATCTCTGTCACCTCTAGTGTCCCTACTCTCTAACTCCACCTGAGATATTATGGAGATGTTAGGTTTCAGGATGACATCTTTATATGGAGATCACTTCTCTAATCCATAGATGGATGTTTCCACCCTCACACATGAGGCAGTGGTAAACACCCATCCCACGTGGATGTGATGATGAGGTTGGAACCACCCTTGAGAGATTTCCCATTATGAATCATATGTTTAAATTATGTAGTGACTCCTACCCTAGTAAACTAGTACTCGATCTAGACTATATCAGTGTCGCCACCCATATCCCTTCCTGCGCCATTCAGGGTTTGGGCTGACCAAGAACATGACCCTTTGAGCAAGAGGGCCGATAGGAGGATTTAGATACCGACCTGATAACAATGGTATTATGGACACCTAAAGCTTCATAATTTAACATACCAGAGTCCCTCACAGAGGACCAAGGAGTGTGTTTCTTCCAGATTATCGGGGTGATGTTTCACCACATCCGTGATTATCTTTTTTCCTACCTAGGAAGCTGGGAGCACCTCGAGGTCATCGACTATTAGTACTGAATGGTTGATATTATAGTGCTCCTAGTGGATCATCATCATGAGACATATCATTCTCACCATAACCTTAAAGAAAGATGCATCATGAGCCTCACTATGCTACTTTGAGTCGTGGAAGAAGCATCTTTTCACAAGATGATAAGAGGCTTGGGATTGTATGTTACTCTCTATTTCAGCTCTATCTTGTGACAATATGGCCTGTACAATAACAATGAAAGTTACCCTCTAGATAATTCCATGGTAAACATGGTTTTCAATGAACTACCCAAGGATTATAGGAACATGGGATCCAATTTAGGGAGACACATGAAAGATCTACCTCAAGGGGGGATGTAGTACTGGATAGACCCTCTGACAAGTTTCCTCACTCGTCTGCAGAGGAAGACACTTAGCCTTATAGGTCCCGAAGCATTGTTTCCATCCCTTCATAACATTTATAATTTAGAGGATCACATGAATCCCTGTAATTCATTCAAGGATATTCCAAAAGTAGATATGAAACCCATAGTAGCCAACTGGGCACAACAGGACAAGGACTAAAAATGTTTTATCCCTATCCTTATTGATGATCGGTGCCTGAATTATGGAAATCCAATCTCTAAACCTATATGGAAATTATTACTCTTTGTTTAGATGCCCTAGATTGATCTTGGTGTCTTCACACATTCAGTAAGAGTATATGCCGGTTGATATGGAATGTGACAGACCTATGGTTCACTGAACCTTCCAGAGAATTATGATTATCATCATTGGGATCCAAGATGTACTGCTCTCTTAATTGATGATTCTTATCTGTGAGTTTATGAGGATGTAAATGAATTTGTGGCTAGAGATCCTCTCTAAGATGACTTGATATCCACTCTCACTGCTCACCTCGAGGCCTTGGAAACACAGTATATAGAAATCCCACCTGAAGGAAAGTTGTACCTGGCATGGGTGTTTAATATTAGAGCACCCTAAAAGGTTTTAAATCAAAGTTTCTCACCATTCAATGGGATTAGTGAACCACTATATCACCTAAACCAATTTATTTCAAGGTGTGGACATATAGTGGGAACCCCCAAATAGTATGAGGCTTCCAAGATTCAATGTTTTATTCTAACATTGGAGGGAACCATGTTCATCTGGTATATCCTTATTCCCATAGGGTCCATTTATGGTTGATATGACCTTTTTAGATAATTAATATATCAGTTTAGATCTACCATGCTCAATAAATGTATTTATGACCTCTTCAAGTGCAAAAAAATGCATTCTAATTGAGTCACATACTTTGTATCCCATTGGAAAGGTGTCACATATTCACTCAACATGACAATGTCCTATGAACAGCTTCTTAAGATGTTCTTGGGGAATTCTAAGGGTGATATTTTCCATACCATAACCACCCATAACTTTCCAGGTGGATTCTGAGAGTTTCTTGATATGGATCAGTGTCCATAGGAAACCTTGTAGCAGTCTCGACAACAGTCACACATGTTTCCTCTTCTAGATTCCACAAGAAGACCTTCAAATGTAGAGACTTCCACCACTATGCATGTAGAGGACCCAATCTGGTATAATTACATGACCCTTTTCTAGAGGATCTTCACTAATTTCAGCCCTATCAGGAACTTCCTCACCCATTATATAATTTTTAGGCACCACCTCCCTATGAAAATCCACCCAAATGAGAAAACATGGCTCCATTCCCTCATCGAGGCCAGACTCCTAGAGTTACCTTACCAAAAATAATGAACCATACCTATTCCTTCCAGGAATCATAGGTTCCAACCTACTTCATTTATTCCCTGAAGAAAGGGTTTCTAAAGTTTCCATAGTGAAAGAAGCCCCAGAAGATTAGACTCACTAGCTTTCCTGATCATTTCTCATATCATAGGATCCCCAGACACACCATTAAAGAATTATAATTGTTAAAATATTGGCTGTTGGACCAAGTGGATTAGGGTTTGGTCAAGTTGGATGATGTTCTGGTGTAGGTGACACATGTCTCCACCGACCTTAATAGTGACAGTGAAGGATTTGGTGAATGAAAATATACTTTTATCCATGAAATGAAAAAATACGATGAATGGTTGGTGTTAAAGGTAGTTTCTCATGCTCATAGTGTAATCTGTGATTGCATAGGTAGGCCTAAACCTCATATAGTGTTTATTCCTCTAGTGGTCATTGCCTCTTCATCCACATTGAATCCTTCCATGTCTCAGATAATTAGGTGACAACAACACAAGGTAAATCAGAGTCCCCTACAAGTGCCAAAGACATCTTGTACTCGATGAATTTACACCTCCTGAGTTAGGAGTAGAATCCAGAGTATTTCCCACCCTGGATTATTCCATGGATGAGGGAAATGAGTACACCTCTATGAATGTATTTGAACTGGTAGACTGCTTCACGATACCCAATAGTGTGGAATTCCATGAAAACCCCTTGGGTGCTTCCAGTTAACTCCATCAATGAAAAGATCAAGGGCATGCTACTCGTCAAATTGATCAAGATAACCAGAACATTCATTATACTAAGACCAGACAATATGTATTGTACAGAGATTAGCAGGAATTTTCCCCCATGCATGCTCCATCAGGTACACCCTCATAGCTGACTGTGCTAGTTGACTGACCAGATCAGCTGTGACCATTCTATGATTTTCCATGTCTATCCAAATCCCGACATCATCCAAAAAATAGTCATCCAATGAAAGTCATCTGAAAGTGGTTCAGTGTAGGTCATATAGTCAGCATCAGAATGTTTCCAGCACCTACTAGACCCCATTAGTTTATCCAGTAGCATATACCGCTCCCCCTTTCAAGGAGAGGCCATCTATAGATAAGAATATTCTTTTGTCACTAAAGTATGGTGTGTAGAAGCACCTTGATGGCATACCAACAAGGCTTTCAATCCTCAAAACCAACCGTTTATCTAAAGAAATGTGTGAGTCCCTTGTAGAATCTTTGAAAATCAATCTCCTGTTCAAAGATGATGTATCTTTATCTAAGGACACCAATGAAAAAGAGGTTGAACAAGGGTAATTCTGAGCCATCATCTCATTCTCTGGGGAAGATGAGGGAATCCTCACATAGGGGCACATATTCCTTCTATACATCATAATCTAGTTTAATTTCATGGTGATCCCCTGCATTCCTAGATGATAATAGTTCCAAGATCAACCTCATCCCAACCATGATACTCTACATGATAGAAATGATAGAAGTATATTTGAATCCCTCCAACCTGAAAATTTAGGGTTATGATAATATTGAGAAGAAATCATGTGGAAATGTTCAATTGAAGACCAAATTTGGTTGCTTTATATTGATAACTGAATTCATGGTTGTCTTTTAGGACACCACATAAAATGCATTACGGGGTAGGACTTGGTTTCATTTTCATGCATTAGTCCCTTCTTTGTATCATCAGTTCCCCAAGTACTCCCTCAATGGTCAAGTAGTGGTACTCCAGGGTGATGTAGACCCATTTGACTCTTGTGATTTCCACCATCTGGATGATAGTCAATACAAACGAGATGGGAAGCAGGTTCAAACCAATGGGCTTGAGCACATAGGTTCTTTTAATGATCTAACAACCACTATTATCAATCAATGAGAAGAATTTTATGATGCCTTCATTCTCATAATTCATTAGTTATAGGACACAATTCCAGACCCATGAGGTTACTTTTTTCTATAATAAAAAGGGTTTTGACATCCCTAAGAAATAGGACCATCCATAGATTACCTCTTACTCTTACACTACACTTGCTAAAGTGATACTATAAGCCCTTACTCCTATGAAGTACTGAGATTTTCTCCCTATGTCCACTATTTCATATAATTAATACATGTTTCGAAGGGCATGGTTGAATCAATAGAAGGAAAATCACTTCCATTTCTTCGATATCAAGCACGGACCTTGTGGTAAAAGGCTAGAGGGAATTGTCTTGATATCTTCTATGCCTGTAATCTCAGTAGACACCAAGAATTATTCTAATTTGGTTGGCCTGAAAGGGACACCTCCTCCCTTTGATTCTCCTATCTCATATGATGTGGAGGATTTGGAAGACACCTCTCCAATATTTGAAGAGGGTGTCTCCAAAACCATTGATGAGATAATTGAGGTGAACCTTGGTACCAAGGAAGATCCATGGCCGGTGCTGATCAGTGAAACCATTCCCCCATAGGAATAGAAATAGTATGTGGACTTACAAAAGTAGTATCATGATGTCTTTACCTAGAGCTATGAAAAGATTCTAGGGTTGGACCATTAGGTTGTCTTTCACCGTCTCAACCATCTAGATAGTCATCGAGGGTTCAAGAAGCCTCCTATAAATATGCATCCCTCTCATGGTGATATGGTTTAGGTTGATGTTGATAAGATTTTATAGGACAACATCATTAGAGAGATCAAATACCGTAGATGTCTAGCCAATAGCAACCCATTCCAGAAGAAAAATAGGAAGCTCGATGTCACTATCGACTTCCAAGACCTAAAATTCCATTAACCAAAGGATGAATTTCCTATTCTAGTGATAAAACTATTGATCTATTCCACCATAGGGTTCTAGTACCTCTAATTTATGGAAGGATTCTATAGGTATAATAAAATTTGATTTGACTCTGAGGATGAGGATTCCACTGGCTTTAGGGCACTGTAAAGAACTTTCATCTATCAAGTGATTCATTTTGGATTGAATAATTTAGAAGCCACTTACTAGTTGACCATAAATCACATATTCAAAACAAAACTCAGGAAATTGGTGGAATTCTATGTGGATGAATTAGTGGTCAAATAACACCAGCATCAGAACCATCTCAAGGACCTTAAGTAAGTGTTTGACTTCCTCTACTCCCCACATTTGAGGATGACCCACTTGATGTGTGAATTGAGGGTTACCTATGGGAAATTTATTGGATTATTCATAACATAAAGATGAATTTGAGTATTATCCATAAAAGATCAATTTCATTGGCTATATTCGTCCCCCGATCAACCTCTGAGAGGTATGGGGCCTACAAGGAAACTTAGCCTACATATGTCAATTTATCAAAAATATAGATGAAAAGTGTATGCCCTTATCAAGGATCATGAATAAAGGTAAAATTTACCAGTGAGATGAGGAGTTCTAGATGACATTTTATGACATAAAGTGATATAATCTACAGCCTCTAGTTCTGATTCCACCTGTCTCAAGGAAACCTTTTGTAATTTATGTGACCACCCTGGAATGATCACTCAGTTCCCTTATCACCTAGAAATACAATGAGGGTAGAGAAATTTTTTTATACTATGTCTGTCTCATGATCCATGAAAAAAAATACTAGATACTTACCTATCAATAAGAGATGCCTCACACATGTTTTCACAGTGTAGAAGTTTCTTCATTACCGATAACATCACGAGATATAGCTGGTGTTTGGAGTGGATTTGATGAAGTATATTCTTAATCATCCCATGTTGATGGGATGATTGGAACAATGGGCAGTGATACTATAGAAGTTCTTCATTAGGTTCATTACATAGAAATTCATCAAAGGGAAGTCACTGGAAGATTTCCTAGACACCCATCCAACCCTTAAAGAACTTCCCCTAGATGTTTAATTCCCTGATGAGGCTATCCTCTAACTTAATCAGACAATGCCATTTTGGAAGTTTAATTTTTATGGTGACTCCCAGATCATGATTGGCATAAGGATCAACAATCCGAAGCTCAAAATATTAGGCATGTGGATTATCTTCATCATGCCCGTATAGGTCGTCCTTCCATGCTTGTTCATGTTGTCCGAAGGATACACCAACAATGAGGTAGAGTATCAGGCCCACATTACTAGTATTAATCTAGGTCTCAAGATTAATGTCTCCTACTTAAATGTGAAGGGAGACTCCAAGTTAGTCATTAAATATATCAATGGTGGCTACATCATCATGAATAAAGTGCCCATTCCCCTATTGGATAATACTCATCAGTTGATGTCCCAGTTTCCTGCTCAGTAGGAAGTGACTCATGTATCTCAATCGCAGAATGGTCAAGCCAAATCCCTAGATAGTTTAACCACATCCCCTATAGATCCTTATTAGGGTGACTTTATCATCTATGTGAAACACTGTAGTGTTATCACCCTTGGTATTTCAAATGATGATTATAGGAAACAGGTAAACCAACTAGCTATTAGTGCTTTTGTGATCAGATCCTCAATCTCCCCTATATAATAGGAAACACACAATTAGACAACTCCCATTGTTGAGTATCTCCACTATGGAATTATCCTTCTAGATCATGTTAATCATGAGAAAATATATATGTAAGAAGTGTATTTCACACTCTAGAATGGGCCTCACCTTGAGAAGACTCTCTAAAGTTGTGGGTTTGATAGAATTATCCTCCTTTTCATCTAAGGAGACAAGATCCCATAGGTTATACAGGAAGTCCATGTTGGGTCTTGTGGAATCCATCAGGAAGGATTGAATCTATACCACCAGATTTAGAGGCTGGGCTACTTCTTACCCACCATAGTCCACGACTGCATTGAGTTTTCCAAGAGGAGTCATGCATGTCAGATCCATGACATCTTTGTGCATTGAACTCTAAAGCTTCACCACACCAACAATTATTCTTGGCCCCTAGAAGTATGGGGACTAGAAAACATGTTGTTGTACCTTCCAATAATATCTCATTAGTGTAGGTTCATTTTTACCACAATAGACTTCCTCTCTAAGTGGGTAGAAGAGATTCCCATTAAAGAAGTCAAGTCCTGGTATGTTATCTAGTTCATTAGATCAAAAATAATCCACCAATTTAGAGTTCCTCATGCTATTATCATAGAAAATACACCAAATTTTATGCTGCTGAGTTCAAGAAATTATACACAAAGTACAACATCCAATCCAACCATACTTATCTATACCATGCATAGGAGAATGGGAATATTGATAAATTGAAGAAGAACCTCTCTAACATTATGAAAAAATGGTGGGATATGACAAAAAGAGTTGTCCAAACAATATCCCCAATTCTCTCTAGGACTATCAGATAATGACTTGGAATTCCACCTAGGTGACACCATATTCCATGGAGTATGAAACAGAAGTATTCCTACCCATTATGGATAAGTTTCCATCACTCAAAATAGTTATATATGGACATAATACCATTGAAAAAATGGAATTAGTTTATATAGATAAGTTGGAATATCTCAAAGAGAATAAGAACCAGGCCTTTTCGAATCTAGAGAGGTAGGGAAATATGGTGGTGATAAAATTCAACAAAACTATTCTCCTTTAATCCATTCTCCAGGGTGACATGGTGTTGGATGTTATAATTCCAATGATTCTTGAAAAAAATCCACCAAAGTTGGATACCAAGTGGGATGGAACTTACATTATTCATAAGGTATATTCTTATAGAGAATACTCTTTGATCACCATGGATGGAGAGTGTATTAAACCTCCTAAAAAACAATATTCTAAAGTTTTAATTCACATGAGGAGACTCATATTACAAGATTTATAACCTTAACCTAAAATCCATAGTCCATTCAACATGGCATCAAACTTTTTGTGAGGGCCTAAGATTTATAACTATAAACCAATAACAGTCATGTTGGTCCATGAATCATGAACTTAAAATATTTTCAAGGGTCCATGAAGTATGAAATTAAAATAATAGAAGGCATAGTTTTAGTTTTATGACTTTAAAATACAAAGCCTAAAATCCTCAGTTCTTGAAATTAAACTACGATCTTATCCCGTATAAAACCGGGATTCCTTTTAATGAGAGATGATCTTACCCCATCTAAAATCAAGATTCCATGTTTGATGTGAGATAAAAAAACTCAAAATCCTTATTAGATTAAATTAAAATATATACTTCCTCATGATTTTAACATGGGATGACCCATGATAGTCATGGAATGCCTCAGTTCCCTCATTAGAGAAGATCTCCCCCACCGTTGTTGGTCTTCTACCACACCGTGTTCCAGAACAAAAAGTGGCTTGATTCCCATCCACATGGGTTATGCAGAGACACCTGGAATTTTTATATTCTATACCAACAAAAAAATTATCAACCCTTCATTCCATTTACTTAATTCACTATTCCATTATCATGAACATAAACTGTTTGTTGTTCATCTCAAGATGTGCATGTGGTACACGAGCTTCCTTGGCTCCTTTCACATTGAGTTTGACCTATTTTATAATACACAAATTATTTTAAGACCAATATCAGTCCAATATAAGAATCCTGAATTTTAAATTTTTTCCTTATTACCTTCACCATGATCCAGTCATTATGACATTCAACTATATTCCAGTAGTTTCCTGGTACTTGTGTGGTGCATGAGCTTTCATGCCCTCCTTTCATGTTTGGTTTTATAGCTTTCATTCTATCAAAATTACATTAAAAAAAATAGAGTCCAATAATCATGACTTTAAAATGTTTCTCTATTTTCAAAATTCTAATCATTATGACCTTAAAATATATGAAAATTGGGTTGAGCTCTTTGACCTCAAACTAGGATCCCTAGTATGAGCACTATGACCCTAAACTGTGTGCATTCACCCCTCATTCACATGGTTTTCTCCATACTCAGGGTTCTAGTTAACCTATTTCCTCACACTTCTAGAACATAGTGTGGATTGATTCCCATAGTCATGGGATATATAGTGATTCCTAGATATCCTATCTCTGAGACTAGCTGTAGATTCCCTGCAAAAACATCTATTACTTGTGGTGTTATCACCCTGAAATAACTTCATGGGCCCCCTTTATTAAATATAAGCCCCATTTATTATACATTGACCCATTAATGCAATGATATGGACTCATATATTGATATTAATAAGTAAATAATTGGTTTATCAATGCACAGTTCCACCAAAATCCTCAATGGATGATGTTAAACTGCAATCTTACCCCATACAAATTCAGCATGCCTCTTAATGAGAGATAACTTACCCCTTTTCAAACTGGTATGACCTATATGAAAATTATGGTATGGATAAACACCAATATCCTCAGAAAAAACATTAAACTGTATTATTACCCCATGTTGATTCAGAATTCCTTGTATCTGAGTTTTGAGAACATTCATTATCCTCATTCGAGAGTGTATCCCCCTTCTGACATCAGCCTCATACAACGTCTTATTATAGAACTTTTTGTGGCTTGATTCATATCCTTATGGGATACATAGTGATGACCAGATATCTCATCCTACGACTTCCCCCCCCCCCCACAATAAGAAAATTCAGCTACGACCACAGTTTGGAACCATGCCCATTGGCAAAAAAACCATGGCAATAGACTATTTCCACAATTTTGGAAAACCATGGAGGCTAGAGCCATTGTAATAGTCCATACATATATCCATAGTTTAAACAATAGAAATAGGTCACCTATAGACATGGTTTTTCCCATGATTAGTTTAATATATATCCATGATTTTAACAATGGAAATAGGTCCTCTATATCCATAGTTTATTCATGGAGATTTCTTGATACAACCACAGTTTAACTACGACAATAGGATGATACTACCATGGTTAAAAACATGGCTATATCCTTTATATGACATAAAAAAACTACTACACAAACCCCTAAACCACAAACTCTTGCGAATTCCAGTAATATATCACTACACTAAGATCTATAAAACTACAAGAATAGAGCTCCATGCCTTTGAAACCATCACATGTGAATTATCTCACTCTAAAGGATTAGGAATCTTGGCTAATCTCCATTAGAAAACTACATAGAGAATCGATGTAAAGGAACAATACATATTCCTTTACTAGGGAATAGGAACTTGGATAAATAATCTTATCCATTATCTATCCAACTCTCTATCTTAGTGAAAACAAGAAAAATTGAGGTTTTCTCTCTTAGGAAAAATATTGAATGTACTATAGAATTCCAAACCCCGGTGGGATGACCAACACATGGATGCCACAAATAAAACTCTTCATTCACTATAATAATTACGTAAAAACTCATAGCACAAGTGGAAACATAAAATTGTCCATAATACATAAACCTTCATCGAGCTACAAATAAGAGACATAGAAAAAATACTTAATAAAATACACAATGGAACAAAATTATCATTTGATATAAATGATAAATATTAGATAAAATCCCTAAAAAGGATACTTCTACCTATATAAAAAACCTAAAATACTTATAACATTTCAAGGATATAATTAATCCAAAAATAATGCATGCAGAATAAAATTCATCAAATAAAAATAATCTCAACCAATAAGAATGAAAACCTAAAACACAATAATCAATTTATTTACAAACTAATAAAATATAGAAACAATCCATGAAAAAATAACAAAACTCCATGTCCATAAAAAAAATTATTAATAAACAATGTTGTTGTAAAAAAGTATATCATAGTACTGGGTTAAAATTTCAAATGATGAAATCTATTTAGGGATTGAAGGAGGAACACCACACTGATGCAACTATATAGAGGATGACCTATTTCTATAAGATTTCAAAAATCGCTTTTTCTGAATCTTGAAGTAGGAAGTAAATCAAAACTCTATGAGAAAAACAAATTAAAATGAAATAAATAAATATAACTTTATAATAATTCAATGAATTCTTTATATTGTGTCATAAAATATTTGAATCATTACATTATGATTTTAAATCCAGGGTAAAATTTAATGAAATAAAGTTATATGATGTTTCATAATAATGAAAAGTTCATCATTCATGTTTCCTTTAAATAAAAACCATTAGGAAAATCAGACTAATAAAAAAGAAATTGACATCAAAATGTGATGACATTGGTGACACCTTGGTGCCATAACAGGGGGTAGAATAACAAAAATAATTCAACAAAGCCAATAATGAAGTAAAAAATGAAACCTTTTCAATCTATTATGGAAAATCTATCTTTTAATACTAGGGTTAAAAAATAAATTAAAGTGGTGGGATCATTTTTTAGGCAAATGAAAACTCAAATAAATTATTTAGTTTTATCAGTAATGGCAGAAGGGCTCAATATAATAAATCATACAAATATAATTTTATTTTCACAATGGGAACAATGTAACAATTAAGTAAACTTTAACTAAGATTATAATATGAAGTGATGTAGCTATATAGCCTGGTACCAACCATCTATCCTAGTAACAAGGTCATAATTTTCAAAGAGACAAAAATCATTACCCAGTTCGCTAGAGTGTTAGGGCCTAAACACACATGGATACATGCCCTATAGCTTCATAGAATGATCCTACTGCACCACCCCTATCAGTATAAGAAAGTAGGTTTTCTTCATTAATGATAAATGAATTTACTAGATGTATAAAAAATTGTTGAGATACAATGAGAAATAAAGAAATTAGATTCAAGAATGTTTACAAAACTTTATGGAAACTAACCAAATTATTATCAATTCAAGAGAAAAATTTCACAGGAAGGGAAAAATGATGCCAATTAAAAATATGATACATAAAATTTATATAATGTTTAATAATCGACCATTGAACTATCCCAAGAACCTAAACATGAATTATAAAATGTTAAAATGAAGAAGTCTTCCATGAGTCAAATATAGTTGAGTATATTATTATCAATTAAAAAAGATGACTACATGTTAAGCTTCCAATTGAAATAATTTAAAAGAATTATTAATAATACTTAACCCTTATGATAAATGTTTAACATTGTTGATCGCACATTCTATGGGTTTTTATCAAAAGGATCAATATCTTAATCCAGAGGAACAAATTTATTAGATTGAACCTCTTCCAAATTAGAGATTAAAATAGAAATCACCTACATTAGGGTTTCTTCAATCTAAATATCAGAGGATCAAGATCATATCCTCCATCTTCTCAATGTTAAAACATCACACAACACCACTCATATCACCAAGCTTCCATAAAAAACATTTAGCATTTAAATGATTTTCATAACAATTATAAATAACTTTAATGAATCATAAAATAATGTTCAACTTTTTTATGTTAAATAAAAATGGATGAAATGAAATGATTTTAAAAAATATAATGTATACCAATTCATTCCACAAATCATTATTCACTTTTAGTAAAAGTCATGTTATAGGCATTATATAATATATTGACACACACAAAAATGTAAAATAGTAAAACTAAACTCAAAGGTAAGTCATACATACAAATATATAATAAATTCAATTGAAAGTGATAATATAAGTAAGTGTGGACAATTCACTCCTTAATAATATATTTTATTATAGTCAAAGCTTCAAAATATAGCTAGAAATCAACACCTAGCTACAAAGCCCACTTTTTATTACCTGAAACATCATGCATTCAATTTTTACACACAAAAGGTGTTATGTATAGTGAGTGAGAACATAATCCTTAGTAAAAAACACAAAAATCTATGTTAACTCAAGGATTTAGTATGTGAATACAGAAGTAATAGTGTAACGAAAAAAGGTACAATTACCTTCATGACTAATTATGTCATACCATGGAACTTCATAACTCAACCCACTATAAGACACTTTTAAGTGACTATTACCACAGCTCAAATATAACACAACATGGTTAGTGATAAAAATATCTTAGATCTCTAAAAACACAACCTATCACATCATTTTTTACCCATGACAACTCATGTTGTCAATCTATCCCCCTTCTTACCATGTTAAATCAACATGGAAATACAAATCCATTACCTATACTAAAGACCACAATTTATGCAACCCAACATACATAAATAAACTCTAACAAGGTCTCAAGATACCATATTTCATTTCATGGTTAATTACCCAACCATTACCCAATTATTCATCATATTTAACCATTTAAGGATTCATTTCTAGATTCCTAGCATATAAATTCAGTATGTAACTCACACCATAACAAATCCTTTTAAGTAACATCATCATAGAATGTATTTTAACATGAATTGAACATGATTTCCACCTTAAAATAAATACCATATTCCACTTAAATATGTATCCTAGAATTTATAAAATCATTTAAAGAATATAAATCTTACAATTTTGTAAGCTCAATAATAACACCCAAGCCTGTATAAATAGTTTTGAAGCTCAAGTAGAGATACTAGTGAAATAAAATTATTAAACGGAGTAATAATTTATTACAATCTAAACTAAAACCCACTGTATAGAGTGCGTCATATAAATTACAACAAGTAGTGGAAAGGATATTGAAATTAGAAATCCACTAGATGGTGTTTATGATATTTTGTGGATGAAGAGACCACTAAAACCTTAGGAATAAAGTAATATACTCTTGGAAAAGGATTTAGGAAAGTTGTGATATAAGAACTTCATGAGAATCTATTTTTGTGATGAAAAATAGAAATTATAGATTTTGGGAAAGTTTTCATTGAAAAAAAAATGAGGAAATGAATATTGAATTTCCACATTTGAAACTAACAGCTCCTGAAGAAGAAAATAAAGAAATAGGAGATGAAATTATATAATTTAATCAATAATATAAAATTGAATTTTAGGAAGGGGTAAAATCTAAAAAAAGGAAATAGAGGTTGGAATAAGGTGTAAATATTAATAATGAGAAGGAATATTTGTGACCCTTATTCATATACTTCAATAGATCTTAAATGTTGATCAAGGATTAGGCATTGGCTTTATAAGAAAGTTTAAAACTAAAAAAGTAGAAACACTAGTTGAAAATAATTGGGAAATAAAACCCAAACAAGCATAAGATAAGAAGGATAATCATTCCTATCAAGATGTAAAGAATCCAATGTTCACAGAAAACTATTTTATACATGAAATAAAAGAAAAAACCAAAACATCATGTTTAGAATTATTTGAAATATGGTTGTCTAAGTAAGATATTAAAATATAAAGTGGCTAGATCTAAGAGAAAAGATACATACTTTTAGTGGATATACATGAGGAAAAAATCAAAATGGGA
This sequence comes from Viscum album, assembly GCA_963277665.1. Taxonomy (NCBI): domain Eukaryota; kingdom Viridiplantae; phylum Streptophyta; class Magnoliopsida; order Santalales; family Viscaceae; genus Viscum; species Viscum album. The sequence goes on along the minus strand of OY728155.1, from coordinate 598,102,151 downwards.
AAAAATATTCCATAATTCTAAAGGATATTTATATTTAAAAACACAGAAACAAATTTTGGGAGAGACAATGACATAAAATGATCCCTTTAATGTTGAGAAAAACATATTAAAACCTTTTCATAGAGGTTTTATTTTATTCTTTCATTTATTTATTATAAATATATATGAAAAAAACTAAAAATGAAAACTAAAAAAAGTGGTAGATTGAAAAAAAATAAAGCTAATTTTGTATAAATGGAGAGAACCAAACCACAACCACATATTGGTTAAAAATGAACCCAACCATCATCTATTTGGAGTGACCTACAGATTAAAATTATCAATTAGTTCACAGTAATTAAGCATGAGAAAATTATCACTAAAAACTCTCAAGTCATATTTATAATATTAAAATATTAAAGGTTCAATGTATACTAATTGAAAAATCGGGAAATATAAATTCATCACAAAAATCCAAGTCACCATCAATTCAATTTAGTCATGATACTTTACCTTGATAACACACCCTAATATGATACCCCTAATTTTGGTCTTACACCTATAACCAATTTTAATGAAATAAAAATAAATTGTATAAAAATGAGAAAGATAAAATGTAATGAAAATTATATATAGAAACATATCTTTATTAAATAATTATAATTACCTAGATAATAACGATTGATCATAGATACCCATTCATTCACACATTAAACTATTCTAAAAATAGTTGGCACCAACTCTTTTTTAATCATTATGCTTCTATGAACAGATTTTTTCACTAAGATATGGACATTAAAATATGATTATACAAAGAAAATATACAGTTAAAAAAAATTATTCATTTAAATAATGATAAAAAAATAAAAAAATAATCACTAATAACCACCAATTAGTTTCTTTTATTTATAGATAACAAATATTAAAATGACTTTATATCTTTTTTATTTAGGGAGCCATCAGAAGTTAGGATATTGCATTCCTCACATATTGATTTTTTTCTAAGGAGTTAGAGTTAAATAATTGGAATTCTCCCATATTCTAATAAGTGAGGTGAAATTAAGTGTTTCATGTGTTCCCCATCATCAAATATGAACATAAGGAGAAATATTCTAGTTCAAATAATTAAAAAGTGGTATGCCATATTGGTCATCATGATGAAGAGTGTTGTATTCATATTAAAATAAGAGGGTTCTACCATAATGTCTAGCCACCATACTCATCCTCAATATACTTGAGGTACCCATATACCCTTGTGATTTAATATATTTGATACTTGTTTTAAATGGTACAATCTTAAGGGTGATATATAATCCATGGGATGGATGTGCTTCAAAAGCATATATGATAGAGATGGAAACATATTTGATTAATCTAGAAAAGGATGCATGATATAGAATTTCAAACTAAATCTTTATTTTTACTTGTTATAAAGATTTGTAAATATAAAGAGGTATGTTGATAGGATAAGATGAATGTTCTATCAAAGATGAATCTATTGAAAAAAGCTTATAATCTCTCAACTTAAAGAATCAAAATATGATCTATCTCAAATATTTTTGTATTAAAGAAGCATGATCTTGGATAATAAATTGTGTGAAAACCCACATCTAATGAAATCTAGAATATCAAGATATATCCCATATATCCAATAATATCATGATAAATCTATTGTGTACCAATAATGTGAACTCATTCAAATATGACAGAATCTATATGAGCATGTTGGAATGATGAATTTTAGTGGGTATCAAGCCTATTGTGATGTGATCTAAGTCTAAAATCCAAGATTTGGTTTTCCTAACAATGTCAAGACAATTTTTCAACATATCCCAAGTGACTTCAATAGTGTATTGAATAATGACAGTCTCTGAATATAGAAGTGTATAGTTTAAAGATGTTAGATATTTGTGTTAAAGGAAATTATTGAATCATATTGCAACATATGATTTTAAAAGAAGAAGGAACAGTTGAATATATTATAATTGTTGAATAATAAGAAATCAAGTACAAAAAATAGAGAGAGTTCAATGAATTAAAATATTAGAATCAAGAAGATGGTGAAAGAGTGGGTAGCCTATGAATTTTTAAGATCTTGTTTTTTATGGAGAAAAATATGAAAGACTTGAAGGATTTACATTGATCACATCATGAACGTTTTGAAGGCATAAGGACTGAATCATAAAACTATATTTCCTTATTTATGGAAATATAGGTGAACATATAAAGGGAGAAGGAAAATTTAAAGGATAAATCTAGTCTACATAATTATCCTTCTTTGAGACATGTGTTGTAGTGGTCTGAAAGTTTTAAAAAATATTACCATATAAGATAAAAAAACATTTCCTTTACTTTTAAAAACACCCAAATATTTATTGAAAATTTCAAATATCACAATAATTAAATATCTAAAAGTATAATTAATACCAAATTTTAAAACAAATTTAATAACACATAGATAGAAATGAAATTCATATTCAACTTTAGAAAATAATAAAACAAAATTAATGGAACAATTCTGTCAAATGCCTTAAAAGAAGAATTGTTCCAATATTTAATTAATTTTATATAAATGAAAATTTCCTCCTTAATGATTTTTTTTCAATAATAAACATGATATGTTTAAAGTTCATAAATATTCACTTGAAATTATGGTACTCATTGGGGTAATCATATTAGTAGTCTTGCCTAATTATCTCAAGAAGAGATAATTTTCCTCTATATTTCTTCTGTAAATATATTTATAAGACATTATTACCTGAAAATGGATGAAGTGATGTAAAAATTAATGTATATTTAAGAAACATAAATTATCTTAAGATTATAAAGGAAATGGGGATTAATTTTATAGGTTATTAAAATATGTTCCTAAAAGAAAAAAAACATTTGAATTAAGGGAAAATAAAGTGAAGAATATTTTATTCTAGGTTATTAAACTAGATTAATAATTGATTTATAATTAAAGATGGATGTCAACAATTATTTGGATAGAAAACATATTTCAATAATTTTTAATCTAGAAACTTTTAAAAAGATAGTTTATTTTAATTTATTTGAATTATAATAAATGTATATTAATGAATAAAATACGATAATTGAAAACAAAACTATATTTAATTTATTATGGAACTTAGTGAAAGTGTTAAATCCATAAAAATTTTAGTTGTTTCCATTTACTCAAGAATCAATAACAACCCAGTCGTCATCCTTGAAATATGTGTTTTTATGATGAAAAAACACCTTACCTATAATAATACAAAAATGGAAAAGGAAAATAAGAAATATTTTTATTATTTTTAAAATGACACAAACCATATCTAACATTATTTATATTTGAAATAAATATAATTAATACAGTAGAATACATGAATATAATTTTAATAGAGTAGGATGTCAAACCTGGAATAGTGGAATCAATTATATATATAATTTAAATGATGGTCTCACATTTATAACAATTATGACCGGATAACTTGTGTGATGATTAGAATAAAAAAACATAAATATATGAAAATTCAAGTCTATATTATAATTTATCAAGAACATAATACATTAGTTTTATATGTTATTTTAGTTAGATATTTTAATTAATTAGTATCACTCAAAATTTAATAAAACATCATAGCTATGTAAGAAATATTTATCAACTTGAATCATTTAGTTTTTTCTATGTTCAATGAAAACACATTTTTATGAAATACTGAATTAATCATATAGTAGGTATATAATAGACTATGAAGAAAATGTAGGTTGATTGAAAATGGGGGAAGATGATATCCATAGGAAAATAGTAATGAATATTTGATTACACTAAAATTAAGGAATTAATTTATAAAATCCAGGAGTAGCTCAAACAGAGTTTTCTAGAATTTGAAAATAGAAAACAATTTTTTTCATTTCATTAAAAGGAAAAGAAAGGCCTCCTATAATTTGGTCTCCATAAAATTAACAAATATATTTTTATTTATGATTGAATTGTGGATACTTGCAAGAATGGGTGAATAATGATTGAAATAATCCCAAATGTTTATTAACTTGGATGATAGGGTTTGTCTGTGAGAGCTGGGAGAGGGTAGGTTTCATTTGAAAAATTTGGTAGGATTCCTTTATAACAACAAGGAGTGGGAAGAACTACCCTAGTTCAGAGGCGGAGAAAATTATAGTAAAACCAACATTGAAATCATTTTGTACCTACGTATTAGAGAAAACCAGAGTTAATAAAAAACTCAATAACATAAATCAAATAATGATTTGATGAAATAATCATCATTCAAATAAACCCTACAATGTTGGAGGGTATCCCTAGGTAAGAGGAAGATGTGAAGGTGACAGCGATGGAAGATAATGAGGTAGAGCCATGTATAAGCCATGTCAGAGCCATGAAAAATTCATGCCAAAGCCGCATTAGAGGAAGATTGTGTGGAGGTGGTGTGGACGCGTCAGAGGCGCACCAAAGGAGGAGGTGGGGAGGCCACCTCAGAGTAGTCTTGGTGGTAATGTAGGGAGGCTATGTCAGAGTAGGGGGATGGTGGGGAGGTTAGGTGGCCATGTCATTGAAGGAGGATCACTAGTGGTAGCATCGAGGAAGGAGGGTCATGAGGGGGGGGGGGGTCATGAGAAGGATATGGGGGTAGAAATTGGGGGGGTTCATACTACCATGAGTATTTTATGACCCATGGAAACATATCATCATACTGCTATAGTTTTTATAAAGCATGGATATATGGGTGTGTCTATAGAATCAATTTATAGTTATACCCTTCATCGACTTTCTATGGGGACTTTCCTTCACCAATGGAATAATATAGACCTAGGGTATGGTTTTTCAATATTCTTATTATAGTGGGTCCCTTAGACCCTCTTTCGTACATTGTTTATAACTCTTTTATGTCACACAAACCTCCTCGGAACACCTATAACCCCATTTTTCAAATCTGTGTGACCTTGAACCATAAACCATCTCTACAATCCAAGCTCTATGAATTAAAACTTGTAGCATACCTAGTATGAGTTGTACAACTTAAAACCACCAAGACCAACATCCTTAGAGCATGGAATTGAACTACAGCTATACCTCATCTAAAATTAGGATTTCTTATATGATAAGTATGGGATGTCAGGAAATACCCCGCATACAATAGGGATTCCACATATGAAGAGTATTATATAAACCACATATTACCCCATATAAATTGGGATTTATACTAATGTGAGATGATTTTACGTCCTATCTATAGAGTATGTCACCCTTCCATCACCGATCTCCTAATGTTTTATGTATTAGAACTACGTATGGATTGATTCCCATCCTTATGGGATGCGTAGTGACACCCATAAATTTCATCTCAGGAATAGCCCTGCCAAAACTCACTTCGAGGTATTTCTACTTTGGGATAGGATTGATTCTCTCATATCCACACATTCTTCTATCTCATTCAAGTGCATGAAGTATTAGCCCCCAGGGAAACTAATATCCTCCTAGGACATGCCCCTCTTTTTTTCACTTCTCTCTTTCTCTAATTTTAATAACCATAATTCTCATGAACTATACAGGCTTCCTAATGGAATGATATCATTCCACATTGGCTCACATACCTTCCTGGGTTCAGTCATTGATGAATGTTTAAAAAAATCCAATGGTTCAAACTTAGTCCAAAGTCGATCCTGTATTTTTTTAGCCCATCATTGACAGACTTGGGTATTGAACCTATGTTTCAAACATGGTCTATAGTAGTTCATTTTTCAATTATTAGACTCATCTCCCACTTTCCATATATGAAAAGTGAAAATCAACCTTGCATGATTAATTTGCTACTTAGACCCCTCATTGTGCTATCCTTTTCAAACAATGTGAACTCTATACTGCTCCATATTTCTTGCATCAAGAGTGGATAATGTGGGACTAGAAGTTTGGAGGAAATTATATATGACCATGGTTGATATGTGCAAGCTACCTTTATGTTTCATTTGGAATAAGGCCTCCCTAGTCCCTCCTTTCACATCAGGTTATTACTCTTTTAGTCCATACAAAACACTTTGGTATGAACTCTATGGCCACAAAATAGGAATCTATGTCCAAACATCATGACTCTTAACTATGTGTGAGCCTCCTTATAAATTTTTTTTTGTATTGTTTAGGGCCTAATTGGACCTCAATTCATGTCAAGGTTATCACTCCACCACACTAAAAATACCCTTTTCAGATTATGGTTCAAGAATTATGACCTTAAACTTCATGCACATTATCTCAGGGTTACTTCATGTGACATCAGGTGGACTCCTAGGACCCTCATTTTACATCAGATAACCTTACTTTGATGTGTCACATGTTCCTTTGAGACATGACCCAAATTTTGGTTAATCATTATGACCATAAACTATTTTCCATTAGTAAAAAATCTATAAACTTAAACTAAGATCCCTTAGTCCAAGACTCATAATTTTTTTTTTCAACCTACCCCTTATGTTTCATATGGTGCATGGCCTCCCTTAGTCGTCAATTCATGTCGAGTTAATACTCCTTAGAACCATGATAAACACTTTAGGGTGCCTATTCAGTGTACTAGTCCTCTTGGGAATGTGTCATGTGTAATTGGGTACCTAGGCCCCTCTATTCACATAGTGTAATTACTCTACCACACTACGCACATCCTTTTAGGACACTCACCCTATGGTCCAAGCTCTACGAGCATAAACTAAGAGACTTGTTATAAGTATCATGACCTTAAAATGTTTTCACAAAACATATCATTGAGATATCATATGTGTCGGTTGGAATCCTAGGTCCCTCTATTCACATTGGGTTACCTATCTCCTATGCCACACATATCCTCCATGAGACAACCTTTTGGTCCAAAAATCATGACCTTAAACTATGAGTGACTCTCCTTAGATTATTTTTCTTAGTGTAGGGTATTCTAAGTTTTTATTTCCTTACAAGACTCTTAAGGGATTACCCCCAACATGATTCCATCCTAAACCCCCACCATTATAGCTGGGCGGGTGTTATTCATGTCGGTTCACACATCCAAATCAAACAACGTTAAACCGTGTGATACATCATCCTCACTATATGAAATTAAAATACATATCCAACATCATCAACATATGATGTTAAATTTTGTTTCTAACATCCTCACAATGTTATGTTAAACTATGTTTTTATCATACCCTTTGCACGATGTAAAATTACAGAGAATCTTATTCAATCTATTAGGAGGCCCTTTTATCTCATGCTGGTTACCTACCACATCGTTCATATTCTTCAACCATTACTCAAAATATGAGACGATGGTACCCACATAAGATGAGTTTTACCTTTTTTTCATATTTATACACCTACTTAATGTGATTAAAGTCATAGTGGAGTAATTTTAGGAGTTTTGTAATCCATTCGAACATTCTGTCACTTCATCCATACACTTCACATGTCCCTTTATTTGGATCCTCATACCCCTGCATGTTTGAATAACCTCATAATGTAAAATGGTTCCTAGACATAGTGGCTCACCTACTATCTTGGTAACATTCCTCAAAAGACTTTAAATGATATTCTGAGACATGACACATGTTTCAATCATGGTCAGCGGTTGGAACTCAATTTGTTTTGTCCCCATCCATGACTAAATAGTAATGGAAGATATGTTTCTAAAATGGTCAGCAGTTATCCTCTATCATCACACCACTCCTCTTTTGTTACAAATATTTGGAGTTATGATTCATGCTCTCCACTTCCCCCTTGTTTTAGTAGAATTAAATACCCCTAGTGTTACCCCATTCGTTCACTAACACATGTTGGAAGAGAAAGTTAGTTGTTCAGAGAGCCCTGTTCTCTAGCCATAGACCCTATTAGCAAGAAAAATCATGGTGCTCTATTAACAAATGTATACCCAAATTGTTCTATGATCATATAACACTCTCATATGAATGAAAAATCACTTGGTCATCCCTTATTTCTAACACATAACATGGATCACGTGGGCTTAGGTTATGATCGGAGATTATCTCATGAATATTATTGTAGTGTGATTCTGAAATGCGACCAAAGAAATAAGTTAAATAATGAGGGTTTTAAAAAAAATAAACCAAATTTCTGGAGGTTCATCCACACATTGGATCCTCTCCTTTGCAAACCCCCCCAAAATATTGACCCCAATAATTAGGCATTCAATATTGGCTAGCCTATGCTATGTGGACTCCAAAGTCCACTGCTATTTTGTCAGGTCATATGTATCTTAATTTTATTTAGGAAAAAACTCTTTAGCCTCGATACACATCTAGTTCTACTCAGCCCAACATTTATCTACTAGGGATGTCACCTCCACCACCCTAGCCATGGATACTACCAACTGAGCCTTTAAATGATTGATGATCTTGGATTGCGTAGTGGCTATTACTGCGTGCTCCTACACCAGCCATTTTAGGAGGTCAGTCTACCCTTTATCCAACTAAAGTTACTTGGATACCTCATATTTTTGATTCTTAAATGAAATTTAAAATACCTACCATTTGTCCCATTCCCACTTGAAGATAATTTCTTAATCTAGTGTGTGGAGGTTGCTGGAGTCCACCCCACTGATCCCAATACTGACTATAAAGTGGCAGAGAGATCCCATAATGTTTGGAAAGTCCACCATTGGGGTGCAGTAATGAATTTCCACACATACCTCCATGGATTACATTGAATGACCCAGTTCTCCTCAATGACATCCAAGCCATAATCTTCAAAGTCTTCTGGTGGTGCAGGATCAATCAGAGGAAAGAATGCCAAGACATACAAGGCTAGGTTATCTACATTCGTGTCCCTATGTGGGGTGGAATCCATATCTAGGGGGAATGAGTACCCTATATCCCCCTCACATACATAAGGATCCACCGCTACCTTCTATGCAACCTATAAGGTAGATGCCGCTATCCTAGTCTCCCTAGCTTCCCCTCCTGATGGTACAATTTCGGCCCCAACTCTAGTGGAAACCACTGCCAACACATCAAAGGAATTTTTAACCATTTTATAATCCCTAGTTGTTCTTGCCACTGGAAAAATTTCTCCCTCCTCCATTGAGGCCTCAGATCATGAAGCCACCACTAGTGGAAATTCCAGGGAAATATCAGCCATTATATCCTCTCCTATTTTCCAACCACTGACATAATTTCTACCTCCTCCATTGAGGCCTCATATACTACAACCATAACCAATGTAAATGATAAGGAAGTCATGTTTTATGTAGACACCACAATATTTCTTGCCAATGCAACAATTTATGACTCCTCCATTATAACTTCATCTCTAAAAATGGCTTCTAGTGGCGCCGATATGGAAGGATCAACCACCACAGTCTAGAAAACCAAAATCATCTTGGGAACCATGTAAACCCCCTACATTAATGGAATGGTCTCGGTATTCCCTTATGATGGACCCTTCTTAGTTGGATCAACCGTTACTATCTCCTTGAAGACTTCTGCTGGGATAATAGAACCCACTGTTTCCACCGACTCAGATGTTGACATTGGTAGTCAAGCCCTGAACACATTTTGATCTGACATTTAAATATGGATTAGTCAAATATAAAAAGGAAAATAAGAAGATAAAAAGTTAAGAGGGGAAGAGAATTACATTAATAGTATAGCCTGATAATGATATTAGAAATATTCATGGGCCATCCCACTAGAAAGGGAATTCCACAAATTTCATAGGATTCATCATAAGAATTTTTTTGACTAATGGTTGGCCTCCCATGGAAACAACATCAGGGAAGAACTCTAAACTCTCCCATTCAAGGGTTGATGCTCCATTTTATTCATCCTAATGTTTTTTTTAAACCTCACCCTTCTCCATTATCTCTGATCCCTATGCAATTACAAGTAGTGTTAGACAACACCTTCAGGGGTTTGGTAGTGTCCAAGGCATGCGGGATCAGAGTATCTACATAACAGATGGTAGGGACCTCTTCCACAATAGAGTCATAGAAGGAGTCTCCCCCCTAGGAATCATATGTGTCTTTGTGATGTGTAAAAAACATAGAGAACCCACTGGCCAAGATCTCCAAAGAGGTGGTTATCCCTAGTAGCACCTTCGCTCGGGTAGTCAATGGGTGTGTGATTCCCCTTGAGTAGAAAAGATCCTCTAGATCTCTTATATGTTGTACTGCATTATCCTGAAGCATGTGGAATCAATATCTGGTGTGATATAGCCTAATGAAGAATATTCCCTCTTTGTTGAGATCTTGACACATCTTGTGGAGTGTGTTGATCTGTTGAAATAGATCCCATATCTCCAAAGCATCTTGAAAGACGCTGTTGTTGGGAATTTATGTACTTTGAAGTCTATTCTGTGTGCCTAGAAAATATACCCTCAAGACCACCCTAGAGGTTACAAATGCTTTATGTGACTTCTTTTCTAGGATAAATGAGCCTGGTGCTGCTCCAATCCCTCCAGCTCCCATATATGCCAAACTAGGGACTGCCAACCCTACAATTGCTTCTCTACCCACCGGGTTAACCCTGCCTCCAAAGTGCACTCCAACCACTACTTTCCATTATCCACATGGTTGTGGATCCTATCCTTCATCATCCTAGTTGGTTTGATTCCTCAATATCTCCTCGATATATTCACTCTCCCAACTTAGCACATATTTATAGATGATCCTATAGGTAGTAGTAATTGGTGACAACTCATTCTGAACGTCCCAATATTCATGTGTGAACATGCATAAAATCATCCTCAGGACCAAGGGATGACACTCATGACACACCTTCATGTACACCTCTTTGGTCATCCACTACAAAAATATGAACTTCCTTGTGAATTAGTGTAGTTTTTACTACTTACAGATCACATTGCGGTCGAACCTTATTTCCAATACCCCACCTCAGAATTCCAGGAGGTACAATCACTGCTCAATGGTCCCCATACCATCCGTAGTCACTATCACCATTATAAAGGGAAATAGTTTAAATATGAATCAATCTACTAGTCCAACCTTTTCCAACACATCCACTAGGACCAACTTGAGTGGGAAACTACCGAAGATGTTCAAAATCACTGGCCTGAAGTTCGTATTGGGATATGAGATGGGATTTAGGTATTTTTATCCCCCATGTAAGTAGAAAAATAGTTTTAAAATTAGTGAAGGGGCCCACAGATGGAGATCAGAGTATTCCCTGAGTAGATGTGGTGGGGAACCTTATATAACTTCCTCAATAAAGGGACAACTAGATTGATGTGCTTCCCCATCAAAAACATGGCCTCTATGATAAAGGTTCTTTACCACACCCCCATGTGTTCATCCCTCACTAGGATCATACATATAGAGATCATTATGGAAATAAAACGCACTCTCTTGACTAATGGAGATTCAGACATTATATTATATCCCCAAAACCACCACTAGCTCACCTACAAGATCCTATAGAAGGAGTGATCTTTTCCCAGTTAGAAACCCCCAAGGAATTTGAATGGCCTTCCAGGTATCTTGTCAAATAGATCATTTGGGAAATAGATGAACCATTTCATGAACATTATTTCATTCATCTCCATTTTTTTCACTAGTCCGTTACACCAAATACACTGATGCCTTTTCCAGGGCCGGAAGATGCTATTGTTCCTCCCACATGTTCTCTTCGGGGAGGAATTCATCATAAATCACCCATTGAATTGGGATCCCATTGATCTAGTGAAGATCTCATAGGCTGATTCTATCCATCCCATGATGCAGATATAATGTTTTGGTCCATGGTGACCACTTTCTCAGAAAATATGGTGAAATATCCAGGTGGTGATAAACATGGAATTAAGAGGCCTATGGTTAGTCATAAATCCCCACTCACTTAATCTCAACCTCATGTTATCAAAATGACATTCATGAACAATAATACTAGGCCCATTCATTGAAAAAATGTATGCCTTGGTGCATATATTAGTTATTGGTCCATCCATTGAGAAGATCACCCAAACCCACCTTGAGGATCGTCTCATATTTGTGGGAGGATGTATTGTCCTCCAAATTATACCTGTTGATATTTTTGAAATGGTTCCAGAGAGTTTCCTCCATGATCAATGAATGATCCTTTTAGATTTTTCATTTAGTATCCATGTTACACTAGAATATTCTAGGTGTTCTCCTGAACCAGTAGGTAGGTTGATATTTTCTCATCTCAGGGAAGAATATGTCATCCATTAGCCTAAATTCACAAAGTCGAAGCCTCTTACATAATGGTTAACCCCTATGATATTCTATTAGTAGTGTAATAAGTGTGTCATGGTTTGAGGCACTCTGAATTATCTCCCTAATCATGATGTTTCTGTCCATTTCTTCTTGATGAGTGGTTGTAGTGCTGGCTCCTTTAATGGCCATTTAGTTTGAGACTTAATAGTTTTTCTGAGTTTGGTTCACGAAACCCTACTCATAGAGGTTGGTTCATGAAGGTCTGGCTCTTGGAGGTAGTTTCATGAAGGTTTGGTTTGCGAAATATAGTTCATAGATCACTGTTCAAAGATATAGGATTGTAGAGATATTTAGATTCATGAGTGATAGGGACCAAAATCACAAAGCACTCACGATGATGGTCAACTTTATGAATAAAGAGAATCATATTTTCTATTTTCAAGAGTCTCATGGTCCCTAAATCCCCCATATATTATTTATAGGCATATGTCCTTTAGCCACTCAAATGGGACTCATTAATCGGCCTTGAAGTAAGGCATCATGAACCCGCATTGCAAATAGGCTACGTGAATGTGATTTGAAAATAGGGACTAATTTACAATTCTTAGTGATTTTACCGTAGAATCTGACCCTTATTTCCCACATCAACACTGATATTGATGTTGGGGGGGGGGTTGATGCTGAAATATGTGTTTCATGAAATAAGAGAAGGAAGGAATGACCGATTTGAATCCAATCCGAGCTAAAACGACCCAAAAATCCATCTCATGGTTTAGTTCATGATGCTCACCACCTTCATGAACAGATGAAGCTCAGGAATTTGATGACCTATGAAGCTACTTCAGAAGAATGTGAAGTATTGATGGCGATCTCTATGTAGCATCCACACCGAGTCATGGATCTCTTAATGACCACATATAATTTTTATGGTAACCTCTGCATAGCATCATTCAGACTTGTAGAGCCCTATCACACGTGAAGCTCATAAATTGTCATGAATGAATCCAATATTCATGAAACACACGCCTTATAAATACCCCCTTAAGTATGAATTCTTAGGGAACACAAAACCCTTTAACTTAGAAAACACTCCATGTTCACGAACCTCCTGAGATCCATGAGTGAAAGAGAAAATAGGTCCCCCAAGCTATATGATCTTTAAGAAACCCCCTCCTTTGAGTTCTTGGGAGCCTCCAACCAGAGTGGATAAGAATTTCATAGATTCATATGGCATTCATGAAAGAGTAATTCCCTTTGAGTGACCTGAGGATTTTTAAGGCATCCATCCTTCATAAAGCTAACCCCATGGGAACAAAGATTTCACCCTGAGGTCAGGACATTATGTTTCGTGAAGCCTACCCCTTCATGAAACCTTTTACCTATGATAACCCCATGATATTTGTAATAAAACCCTATATGAGTCCCCAATATTTGAAAAGTACCTCTCTTAGGACTCTCAATGGTGAACCCCTTTAGTTGAAACCCTTTCTTGAAGGTCGAGTTCCTGGGCCCCCATACAAATCTAGACCTAGTTTTGTTGCACTATGAGTCCCTATGTGACCTATTGCATCCACTACCATGTCCACCCACTTCACCTATAGTGTGTAATGGCACCCTAACCTACCTATTTCTTCTAATAATAGGTAACCTAACACCATTTAATTCTAATAATAGGTACCCTAATTTTATGCCTCCTAATTTCCACTCCTCCATGGTAGTGTTAACACCTTGTCCCACCTAGAGGCACATGGGTAGTGGTCACATAATCCCTAGAGGTGGAATATTCAAGGTAAACTATGTAATGGTATTATTGGGTATTCCATATAAATAATATTACACCCAAATACACATGTACCCCCTTAGGGAGTGACCCCATCCACTTCTGTGCAGTATGATGTAAAACTGCATAGTTCCACATTATAGTTGTATGATGTGAAACTAAACCAAAACATCCTTAGAACATGATGTAAAATTATAGCCTTACCCTTCCACATGAACACATGATTCCCCATGTATGATTTACATGGGATGACCCTACACATCTTACCCTATTTAATAAACATAGTATTCCCTATGTATGACTCACATGGGATGACATCACCTTCTCCATCATGAGAATGATATTATTCCTTGGGAATCTTCCATGTGTAATCCACACACCATTCCCCCAAGATAAATCCTCTTATAAAGGGAATATTATATTCATAAGCCCCACCCCATACCTCATAGATGTTCCTTTTGTGATATAATAATCCTTACCACATAATGTTAAACTGGATGGATTGGTCCTATCACATGACCTTAAAATATGCCATCGAACAACGTGGGTTTTGACACTTGTATATTAAACCTGAGACATAAGATGACTCTATGAGGTTCAATCACAATAATGGTAAACCCATGTGAAAAGTCTCCCCTCCAAGGGACACACCTCCCAAATACTCTTTAATAGGTCATTCTAATCCACCTATTTGATCCGCTTCAATAGAGAGTTCTGGTCAATGGTAAAACTAGATGTGACATCTTCCCTCCTAGGGACACAACTCCCAAATATACCTCAATAGGGAATTTTGATTAAACTATTTGATCCTAATCAATAAGGAATTCTTATCAATGGTAAACCCAAGTGTGACATATTTTTTATTAGGGACACACCTCTTATCTCTGACTCAACATGTCCTTCTGATTCACCTCTTTGATCCACATCAATAGGGAAATTTGATTAATGTTAAAACGAGGTGTGACATTTTCCCTCCCAGGGAGACACCTCCATGATCCACTAACTATACCTGAAAGAAGTTAAACCTATGACTATTCTAAAAAAGATGTTAAGTTTGTTCCCCGAACCATCTTAACAGAAAGTTTTAATCTATCTCTATAGGATGTAAATCTTGTTACCTAGTCTAGAATATATACCCCATGAAATAAATATGGTATGACTAAGGTAAAATTCATTTTAAGACTTACACCCCTAGAATAAATTACCTCATGGTCTATATTGGATGCCTTGGGTTTTGTGCCTAAGATGCTTCATATGAGATTCACTTAAAAAGAGGAATATTATTAGCTTCCCAATATACCTAACGTTCATAGATTCCCAACATGAATACTCTCATGATCGATGGTTTCTACCCTTCCTAGATAGAAGCAATGAAATTAAATGGCTTCCACATAGAGATGAAATCGATAATGAGTTTCACGAACAAGAATTAATCTTTGAGGGAGACCCAAACATGGAAATTTTCTCTAGGTATGAATCCATGGAAGGAGGAACCAACATCCCATCATCCCATTTTGATCAAGGATTAGACATCACTGATGAAATTGATGAAATCACCCGACCATTGGAAAGTGGGAATGTAGGGAAATATAAGACATCATGAAAGATGCACAAGAATCCCGGTGAATGTGTCGGAAATAGGGGAATTACAATATAGTCATTACATTTGGTAAGACTAATTCTCATAATGTGTTAATGGATCTAATAAATAAGAGTTGTTATCCACTCATAGGGTCATTTATTATGGTATTTGTGAATGATATACTTGTTTATTAAAAATCTTTGTGAAAGAATACTTAACATCTGTGAATCATCTTAGAGACCATAAATGAGCACTAGTTTTATACTAAGTTGTAAAAATGTTCATTTTTTATTCAAGAATTTAATTTCTTTAAAGATTCCATCTCTGATGTGGAAACCTTGTTGGACCCAAAAAAAAGGGAGTTAGTCAGGACATGGAATGTTCTGTCAAATTTATTCAAGATTAGAAGTTCCATGTGGTTTATGGGGCATTACTACCACTTCATCTAGGAATTATTAAGAATATATAATTAAATGATATCTCTCAAAAAATGGTGATAAATTCATATATTCTTAAAAATGTGAATTATATTTTTTAAAATTGAATAGAATTTTAAACTCATCCCTATTTCTCATAATACCTCATCAAGGTGTGGTCATTGAGATATGTTGTAATAAATCCTTAGTAGGTCTTGGATATGTTATTATGAGTGACAATAAGGTAGTGGAATATGGTTATAGATTTCTTCATCCTCACGAAATGAACTACCCTACCCAAAATCTAGAATTGGCAATAATATTTCATTCAATAAAGTGCCATAGGCATTATTTTTTCATCAAACTCTTATTGATCTTCACCGATCACAAAATTATGAAATAAATATTTATTAAGAGATATTGAATCATAAATCAATGAATTTGGGTAGAATATCTATATCCATTTGATTTTTACATTTAGTAATATCATAGTAAATGAAATGTGGTTATCGACACCCTTAGTAGGGAGATCTATCCTCAAAAGGTGGCAGATGAAAATGAAGAGTAGGGATTGATGTCTCTTTTGGTTAAACTATACTTAGATGTGATCAAGGATAATAGTGGAGAGAATATAAACCATACTGATCTTACACCATCTATCATAATGCATCTAAAGGACTCCCAAATCTCATATTCTGATCATGCCATTATTTTTGAAAGACTCAATGGTAGGGAGATCCATATGACCTATTATAGGATTCACATTCCTTCTGGTATGGAAGGATCATCATCCATGTGAGTGTAAATTAGGTAGTGATAAAAGAGTAACATTTATCTTGATTTTTATTTCATAATGTGATTAATAAAATTCACTAGGATACATGCCACTAGTTTTAATATCCTAAATTAAAGAGATATGTCACATGATTTGTATCTAGATACCTTACTTATCAATAGGTAAAGTCATAGTATCATAAGCATACTGAAAATCTTTAGTGACTATATTTTATATTTTTTGAATGGTATGAGATCACCATCGTCCTTGTGAACCATTTACCTAGATCATCTAAGGATAACGATATGGTCTGGGTGTTCAAGGACTTTCTGACTAAGAAAACCCACTTTATGTATAACCTGGAGGCTTTATTAAATTATGATATTTGGAAACTGTATGTCATTGAGATTTTAAAGCTTTATGGAGTTCCAAATAGAATTATCTTTAATCAAGACCCATGTTTGACATATATTTTTTTGTTAGGAATCTAGTGACTATTTGGATTTTAGCTAAAATTGAGTATAATGTTCCACACAATAACGGATGGAAAGTCTAAGAAATCCACTAACATATTAGGGAATATGATTTAAGAAACTATTCATGAATTCATTTTATAATTGGTGGATCACCTCTATAACACCCCAAGTTTTTCTAAAAATAAATAAAAATGCATGGAACTTTGTTTTAAGTAGATATTTATAACTAGCCTTTAAACATAATTTTTCCACTTCTATGTTTTGAATTTCACGAAACTGTCATCTACAATTATGTTAAGTATGTTATTTGGATTCTATTGGAACCAACTTGTTTTTTAGTGAAAAGTAACATGCCCTTATGAATTGTAAAATGAATAGTAATATGACCCTAATGAATAGTAATTTGTATTATTATTTTATTTTCTTATGGATTTAAGATAATAACATCTTGGTTAATTTTTCATCATGATATAGAAGTAGTTATAGAATTAGAATTGTAAATTTTTGAATTAAGTATGATTTTATTTAAATATTAAATTAATAATATTTAGAAAATTATTTTCAAAAAATGGACATCATTTTAGAATTATACACACCGAAAAATGGTTAGGGTAAATTTTTGGGATTTTTCTGAAATTCTTGTATTTTCAATAAATAGTGAAATACGATCAAATATTGTATAGTAAAATTATCAGTAAAATACACTATTTATGACATAATAAGTGATGTAAGAACACGTTTTTTGAAATAACATTCTAATATTACTATTTTAGGTCACAAGAACAAAATCGTTTCATAATCTTGGGCAAAAATATTATAATAATGATTAAAATAATGAAAAATACCCCCTCTCCTCCACTATAAATACCACCCTCACACCCCTATTGTTCCCACACCTCTCAAGACTTGAGCCATACCTATGTTCTTCCTAATACTCCTCCCAAGTCTCTTCCCCCACGTCCTAGAGCTGTTGGTATCACCAAAAGACAAAAACCAAATCCCTTAAGAAGGATCTCAAGGAGAAGAGATCGAGAGGTAAACAACCTCTTTTATTTTCTTTATTTTCTTTCATTTTATGTTATTCTCTTCCTTTCACTTTGGATTATGTTGGTATATTTCATTACATATTCCCCCTTAATGTCCATATTATGTAATAGTGATGAGATATCCTCTTTCTCTCATAAAACTATTTTAATGAAATTTTATGAGAGGTCTTTAGGATGCCGAATTTTCGTGAGAAATTTCTCAAGTTTTCATTTATTTCAAGATAACTTTCTTTTCTTATTCTTTTCTCACCTCATATTAAAAAAGATGAATGAATTATACAGAATATTTTATATTATGGATTTTCTCATGTTCATAGAAAATTCATCATCATTCTTCTTCTCATCTCCCACATATTTAAGGAATTAAAAACATTGTCCATGAATTGTCAAATTACCGACATCACAGAAGATGTGATTTCATTTTTCATTAAATCCTTCAATTCTATCCATGAAACCATTTTTATGGTTGAAACGGGTTATAATATATGTATTATGTCTCATCCATGGTTCTGGAATTATTTTATACAAATGGATTTAAATTATAAAACAAGATGAGGACGTTATTATCAAAGAACCACTAAAATGATCTGAACGAACATCATTAATGTTTTAACTTATGAATCATCATCAAGTAAGAATTAAAAATGATAAATGGTATAATTTATGTTATAGGATATATTTAAATACTAATCAATTCAAATTCAAGAGCTTTACTTCAATCGACAAGAACATCTATCATGAACCAATCTTGGAAATCATGTAAAAAACTCACCCAAAACAATGCAAGGAACAAAATAATAACAATTAAGGGGTGAAATTAGGTGATGAAATTATCATATAAGATGTTATAAACATTAAAATGTCTCTTTAAAATACTAATAAAACTTTTTTAACCATTATACAAAATTTTTAAATAAGTTTTAAGTAAGACAAACCCGAGTTAAGGGAATTCTTAACCCGATTTCCATTCTTTGGGTTAACCTACTATTTCGTTATTTACGTTGTATTAAAATTGTTTGTGTGATGGGTTTTGTTTATATTATGTTTAATTATATTTATTTACAGTGTGTATATATATTCCATCCTCTCTATTAATTCTTGCTCCAATTGCATGAATTATATAAGGGGATTTTATTTTAAAAATCCTCTATTAATTTTTTTTACAAAATTCAAAAGAAATGTTTTTATGATATTATTCATGTTGTATGATTATGTTATGGTTCTTGGGAATTTTTTATGATTAAGGGTTGGACCTATATCTCCCTCAAATTCATTGGGTATGTGTAAGTTCGAGGTCGGTTGTATGGTTACTCCATGTGTAACTGCGATGGTTACACAAATTGTAAGGTAGCCATGAGGGTTAAAAATTATAAGGTAGCCATGAGGGTTACAATATTATGTAAGTAATTCCCCAATATACCATTATGGTTATATTTATGTTCTTATGTTGTGGTAATCTTGTGGAAATATCATTTTTTACAAAGTAAGTATATATGGGTGACAAGCATGTCTTTTGAAAGTGATTTCATATATTACAAGTATTCTTGGACTAATGTATTTTTTTATATCCCTTACTGAGCTATTTGTGCTTATAAAAAGTTTTTATATGATTTTCATAGGTTATAAGGATGTGTAAGAAAGTGAAGTAAGCAAAGTAAAATGTTTTTTGATCTATCGAAGAAATCATGTTTCATTTGGAAAGTTTTAAATTTTGGAAGGAATGAGTACTCTTTATATGGTATCCACTATGTAATAATGTATAATGTTATGAATGTATTATCCAAATTATATGAAGCTATAAACTTGAAAAGATCCTCATTGTAAGAAGGAATTGATTTCTTGACTAAAATCAAGACTATGTAATGTAATAAGGCTGGGTCCTTATAGTTGATATCAGAGGATGGTTTAGAAAATTTTAGGGGTTAGGATGATGTTAAAAAATACCATAAATGATTTTTAATCTATGACTAATTTTAAATGTTGTAGAATTTAAGGATTACCATGTTGCTTCATGTAATATATTTTTTTTCAGAATGGTTGTCCAGAGAAGGAATAAGGATGCTGAAGAGTAGAGGCACCGACAGAACGACAACCTTTCGGATATACAACCCAAAATGGTAGGGATTGGAACTGAGCAGTTTGTGACAGTAATGGCTCATCTAACACAGGAAATAAATGGTGTTGGAATCCATGGAAGATAAAAAATAGAGGTTCCACAATGGAACATGACAATATTGGAACATTTTATGAGACTACACCCTCCTGCTTTCAACGGATCTTCTGAACTAGTAGCGGTTGAAGGATGGATTAAAGACCTTGAAAAGATATTTGATGTTATGAGATGTTCAAAAAATCAAAATGTATGTCTTCACATTTATCATTTTAAAGGTGAATCGGATCAGTGCTGGTCAATAGTATAGAATATGAATGATACATTTTCCCTAGAGTGGGATGAATTTAAAAGTATTTTCCTTCAAAAATATTTTCCTAAGGTGGTGAGACTTAAGATGGAGAAGAAATTCCTTGAATTGAAATAGAAGGAGGAAGATTCAGTGGTTGTGTATGAAGTGAACTTCACTTGAATAGAGATGTATGCTCTAAATCTTGTTCTAGATCTTGATAGAAAAATAAACTACTTTTACTCAGGATTGAAGCCAAGGTATCGAAGGGAATTGACCTCTAGTGAGTTCAAAATTTATGATAAATTTGTCTGATGTGTTGAGAGGGTAGAGATGGAGTTTTCTGATGATCACTTGAATTTTAGAAACAAGGAGAAGAAGATGTCCAGATGGAAAGAAATGGGTAGGAATCAACCAAATAAATATGATGGTATGAAAATCCAGTTTCCAGTTTATGAAAAGTGTGGTAAGAAGTACCCTGGGGAATGTCCTATAAAAACTGGGAAGCATTTTAAATGTGGTAATTTTGGACATATGACCTGAAATTTTAATGAAAATGATCCAAAGACTAATCCTGATAAGAAAACTGTAAAGTGTTTTAAATGTGGTGAGATTGGTCATTATGCAAATGCCTACCCAAAGAGAGATTCGAATGATGAAAAGAAGTCGGACTAAAAGCAGAAAGCTGTAGTGAGATCCTTTATGACCATGTCATCAGACGTCAGACCATCCAATGATGTAGTATCAGGTACATTTACTTAGATTTTTCTAAAGTTTTGTTTGATATGGGGTTTACACATTCCTTCATCTCTGAGAAATTTTTCGGTAAATTGAAAATATCACCACAACAAATGAAACCAGAACTTATTGTTAAAACACCAGGGGGGAAATATTACATTAAAGTGAAAATATAAGAATATTTATATTGTGGTCTATAGAAAGAATATACCTAAAAACCTTGTTTTTTACCCTTATTCGAGTTTGATGTTATTCTAGGAATGGATTGGCTTCCTGTTTATCATAATAAGATTGACTATAGAACTAAAGAAGTTGTTTTTTAGAAAGAGTTTTAGTTTGTATACAAGAATGAACCCATACAATTGATAACATATTAGGAAGCTGAAAAACTATTGAAAGAAGAAAATTAATGTTATCTTGCTCATATTTTTGAAAACAATAGAACTATTCAGATTAATGATGTGACTATGGTAAATGAATACCTTGATGTTTTTCCTGATGAGTTAACTGATGCCATACCAAATTGGGAAGTCAAATTCACAATTTTCTTAGTTCCTGATGCTATGGAAATTTTAAAACCCCCATATCGTATGGCTCAAATATAACTTCTTGAATTGAAAAATCAATTGCAGAATTTGCTGATAAAGGCTTCATTCATCCTATAACATCACCATGGGGTGCTCCGGTTTTGTTTGTTAAAAAGAAAGATGGTTCCATGAGACTTTTCATTGATTATAGAGCTTCGAATAACATCACTATTAAAAAACGTATCTTTTTCCTCATATCGATGACTTGTTTGATCAGATCCAGAGAGATCAGTAATTTTCTAAGATTTACTTGAGATCCGGATACCATCAGTTGAAGGTGAAGGAGGATGACATCCCAAAAACAACCTTTCGTACTAGATATGGTCATTATGAATTTTTTATTATTCTGTTTGGATTAACTAATGCACCTGCTATATTCATGAATCTTATAAATAGATTATTTCATGAGTTCTTGGATAATTTTGTGGTTGTGTTTATTGATGACATTCTGGTATTTTCTAAAAATAAATAGGAGCATGAAAACCATCTAAGGGTTGATTTAAAAACCTTAAAAGAAAAGAAACTGTATGGATAATTCAGAAAGTGTGATTTTTGGTTGCAACATGTTTCGTTTCATGGGAACATTATAAATCAGTTTGGAATAATAGTAGATCCTACCAAAACAAAAGTTGTTGATGAATGGACAAGACCCATAAATGTTACAGAGATTCACAGTTTTCTTGGATTAACAGGTTATTACTGATGTTTTTTTAAGAACTTTGCTTAGTTATCTATCCCAATAAATAAGTTAACTTGGAAATGGGTTAAATTTGTTTGGATAGAAGAATGTGATTTTTGTTTTCAGGAACTGAAGAAGAGATTGGAGAATGCTGATATTTTGGCCTTGCCTTCCTGAAATGGTGAGTTTTTCATCTATAGTGATGCTTCTCTGAAGGGTCTTGGTTGTGTTTTGATGCAGAATGATCAGGTGATTTCTTATGCTTCAAGACAACTAAAACCTCATGAGTTAAATTATCCCACACATGATTTGGAGTTGGAAGTTGTGGTTTTTTCTTTTAAAATTTTGAGGCATCATTTATATGGATCCAAATGTCAAATATATACAGAACATAAAAGTATAAAGTATATATTCACTCAGAATGAATTAAACATGAGGCAATGAATATGGCTTGAAATAATAAAGGATTGTGATTGCACGATCAATTATTATCCTGTAAAATCAAACCAAGTGGTGAATTCCTTGAGTCAGAGACATTATGAATCATTAACCATGATTTGTTTGGAACATGATCCCTTTATTAATGATTTGATGAATTTTGTCTTATAAGTTGTTGGTGCAAAAAATAACACTATTTTGTTTTAGGTTTTAGTGCAGTCGTCATTGTCAAACAGAATTAAGCGAGCACAGAAGGAAGACCATGAGCTATAGAAAAAGGTAGAATTGGTTAAAATGGGTACGTTTCCAGAATTTAACCTTGAAAAAGATTTTGTTTTAATATTCGGAAAAAGTCTGTGCATGCCTAGTGATTCTTGGTTGAAGAAATATTTGTTGTGTGAAGCTCATAGTTCTCCATTTTCAGTTCATCCTGGCAGTACTAGGATGCACCGAGACCTTCGGGAGTATTATTGATGGGATGGAATAAAAAAGAATATTGCTGATTTTATTGTGAAATGATTAATATTTCAACAGGTTAAAGAAGAGCAATAGTTACCAAAGGGGATTATTAAGCCTTTTCTAGTCCCAGAGTGGAAATGGAAGAATGTATCCATGGACTTTGTGGTGGGACTACAAAATAATTCTTGAGGTAACAATAAAATTTGGGTTATTGTTGATCGGCTGAACAAAATCTGCACACTTTCTTTCTATTGGAGATACAATGTATTTGGATCAACTTTCTCTACTGTACCTCAAGGATATTGTAAGGTTACATAGAGTTCCTATTTCCATTGTATCTTACCAAGATCCTAGGTTCACTTCTCACTTTTGGAAGGGACTTCAAAAGTCATTGGGTATATAAATAAATTTCAGTACAACTTTCCATCCTCAATCATATGGGAAATCAGAATGAACAATTCATACTTTGGAGGATATGATTTGATCTTGTTTAATGGACTATCAGGGAAGTTGGGATCAACATATTTATTTAGTTTAGTTTTCTTATAATAAAATTTTTCATTCTAGTATTCAGATGGAACATTTTGAGGCTTTTTATGGGAAGCGGTGTTGGACTCCAGCGTTTTGTGATGAAGTCAGTGAAATAAACTTGATGGGTCCATAATTAGTAGAGGAAGTGGCTGAGAAAGTGAAGATGATTCAGCAGCGCATGAGGACAGCTCAGAGCAGGCAGAAAAGTTATGAAAATAACAGAAAAAATACTTCTCTTTAGAGGTAGGTTAGCATGTTTTCCTTAAAATCTATATTTGAAAAAGTGTGATGCGTTTTGTTAAGAAAGGAAAGCCAAGTCTGTGATTCAACGGTCCTTTTGAAATCTTGGAAAAAGTTGGACCAGTTTCATACCGAGTAGATCTACCTCCAAGTTTTTTTCAGGTAAACAATGTTTTTCATGTTTTGATGTTGAGAAAGTATGTTCCAGATTCATCACATGTCTTGAGACCTGAAGCAGTTCAGCTGTAAGAGAACCTTTCTTATGAAGAGAAACCAGTTCAGATTCTTGATCGAATGGAACATGTATTGTGGAACAAGGTAATCCACTAGGTAAAGGTTTTTTTTGGAGAAACCACATGGTTGAAGAAGCAACATGGGGGTCTGAAAATGTTATGTAAAATTGTGAGGATGCAATTTCCATAAGGTAGGGATAATGCAACACCCCAAGTTTTTTTTAAAATAAATAGAAATGCCTGTAACTTTGTTTTAAGTAGATATTTATATCAAGCCTTTAAACATAATTTTTCCACTTCTATGTTTTAAATTTCAATAAACTGTCATATACAATTATGTTCAGTATGTTATTCGAATTCTATTGGAACCAACTTGTTTTTTTGTGTATAGTAACATACCCTTATGAATAGTAATAAGAATAGTAATATGACCCTAATGAAAAGTAAATTGCAGTATTATTTTATTTTCTTAAGGCTTTAAGATAATAACATATTGGTGAATTTTTCATCATGATATAGAAGTTGTTATAGAATTAGAATTGTTAATTTTTGAATTAAGTATGATCTTATTTAAAAATTTAATTTATAATATTTAGAAAAAAATTCAAAAAATGGACTTCATTTTTGAATTATACACATCGAGAAATGGTTAGGGTAAATTTTTGGTATTTTTCTAAAATTCTTGAATTTTCGATGAATAGTGAAATATGATAAAATACTGTGTAATCAAATTATCAGTAAAATACACTATTTGTGACATCATAAGTGATGTAAGGACACTTGGTTCGAACTCAAATTCCATTATTACTATTTTAGGTAACATAAACTAAGACTATTCATAATCTTGGGCAAAAATATTATAATAATGATTAAAATAATTAAAATTACTCCCTCTCCTCCACTATAAATACCACCCTCACTCCCCTCTTATTTACACACCTATAAAGCCTTAATCCATGCCTAAGTTATGCCCAATACTCTTCCCAAGTCTCTTCTCCAAGTTCTAGAGCTTCTGGTCTCACCAAAATATCAAAACCAAAGCCCTTAATAAGGATCTCAAGGAGAAGAGATCAAGAGGTAAACATCCACTTTTTTTCTTTCTTTTCTTTCATTTTATGTTATTCTCTTCCTTTACCTTTGGATTATGTTGTGATATTTAAATCCATATTCCCCCTTAATTTCCCTATTATTTAATAGTGATGAGATATTTTCTTTCTTTCATCAAACTATTTTTATGAAATTTTTAGAGACGCCATTAGGCTGCCATATTTTCATGAGAAATTTCTCAAGTTTTCTTTTATTTCAAGATTTATTTCTTTTATTCTTCTTTCCTAACCTATTATTAACAAAGAGGAATGAAATCTCCAAAATCTTGTATATTCTGGATGTTCTCATGATCATGGAAAATTAATCATCATTCTTCTTCTCCTCTCCCACGTATTCGAGGAATTAAAAACATTGTCCATGATGTGTCGAATTACCAACATCACGGACGATGCGATTTCATTTTTCTTTAAATACTTCAAGTATGGTCATGAAACCATTTTTATGGTTGAAATAGGTTATAATATATTTATTATGTCTCATCCATTGTTCTAGAATTCTTTTTTACACATGGTTTTAATTTATAAAACAAAATGAGGTCGTTATTATCAAAGAACCACTAAAATGATCTAAACGAACATCATTAATGTTTTAACTTATGAATCATACTCATTTAAGAATTCAAAATTATAAATGGTAAAATTTATGTTACTAGAAATATTAAAATACTACTCCATTAAAATTCTGGAATATTACTTCCAATCGACAAGAACATCCATCATGAACCAATCTTGGAAATCATGTAAAGAACTCATCCAAAACAGTGCAAGGAACAAAATATTAAAAATTAATGGGTGAAATGAGGTGATTAAATGATCATATAAGATGTTATAAACATGAAAATGTTTCTTTAAAATACTAATAACACTATTTTAACCATCATACAGGAATTTTAAAACAAGTTTTAAGTAAGACAAACCCGTGGTAAGAGAATTCTTAACCAAATTTCTATTCCTTGGGTTAACCTTCTACTTCATTATTTACGTTGTATTAAAATTGTTTGTGTGATGGGTTTTGTTTATATAATGTTGAATTATATGTATTTAATGTTTATATACATATTCTATCCACTCTACTAAGTCTTGGTTCAATTACATGAATTATGTAAGGGGCTTTTATTTTAAAAATCCTCTATTAAAATTTTGTTTTAAAAAATTCAAAATCAATGTTTTTATACTATTATTCATGTTGTATGATTATATTCTGGTTCTTGGAAATTTTTTTATGATGAAGTGTGGGACCTATATCCCCCTCCAATTCATTGGGTATGTGTAAGTTGGAGGTCGGCCATATGGTTACTCCATGTTTAACTACAATGGTTACACAAATTGTAAGGCAGCTGTGAGGGTTACAAATTATAAGGTAGCCATGAGGGTTAAAATATTTTGTTAGTAATGCCCCAATATACCTTTATGGTTATATTTATGTTCTTATGTTGTGGGAATATTTTTGAAATATCATGTTTTACAATGTAAGTTTATATGGGTGACAAGCATGTCTTTTGAAAGTGATTTCATATGTTACAATTATTCTTGGACTAATGTGTTTTGTTTGTATCCCTTACTGAGCTTTTTGTGCTCATCCAAAGTTTTTAAATGATTTTCAAAGGTTATAAGGATGTGTAATAAAGTTGAGGAATCCAAGTTAAATGTTTTAATATCTATCAATGAAATCATGTTTTATTTGTAAAGTTTTAAATTTTGGAAGGAATGAGTACTGTTTTATGGTATCCACTTTGTAATAATGTGTAATGTTATGAATTTATTGACCCAATAATCTAAATATCTAAACTTGAAAAGATACTCAATGTAAAAATTAAGTGATTTATTGAATAAATTCAAGACTATGTAATTTAATATGGTCGGGTCATTATAACCTCACTTTGGTATAATTATCATACAATAATATTTACTAGTGTTTTATCCATATTGCACCATTCAAGGCTCTTTACTGTCAACCATTTCATTCTTAACTTTATTGAAAAATATAGGTTCATCTTATATATTAATACCTATTTTTTTCTGAAATATTATTAATAAGGAAAAAATTAATTGTAAATGGCTTATAGTAGCTCAAAGACCACAAAAATATTATGCCGATCTATGAAGGTGACCCTTCGAATTCAATGTTAGTGATCACATTTTCCTTTGGGTTTCACCATGGTTGGGTGATTGGTGGATGATAAAGTAGGTGAATCTAACCTTGTGGTATATTGGGACTTTAAAAATCATGAGTATACTTAGGGAAGTTTCTTATCAACTAGACTTATCATTGAAGTTTAGTACTATTCACAACAACTTTGTATCATGGATGAAGATATTTAGTTGGAGGTTGAGTGTCCTATATGAAGCATCTAATTTTTATCATAGATCAATGTCATAAGGTTCTACAATAGTCTCATAGATGGGAATTGGGATATATAATATGTAATTAGAATCTAATAGTAGTACTTGTTCACTCAGGAAGTGAGATAAGGATTCTTGGGGAAAAGAATCCTAATAATGTGGAGGTTGTGAAGACACCAACCGTTATGGGTAGGTAATTATCTTTTATTTATGTTCATTTTAATTCATTTTTTTTTTGTAAATTTTGAGCTTAAGGGGGTATGAGAGGGCTTCTAGAGGAGTTGGAGGAACAAGAAGAATGGGGTGGGGTGTAATAAGTGTTGGGTGCCCAGTGGCCTAGTATAAGGTACTTGGTGGGGGTATGATGGATCTTGTGGTTCTATCATGTCTACTTGGTACCTAGTGTCTTATTATCAGGTACCTGATAGGTTTAGGAGTAGATATTTCTTTAAAAAGGGTATTTTTACATTTACAATCCATTCTATTATTCTCAAAACCTAATTATCTTAGGAATCACTCCCATTTTTAGTAGGAAATGGTTATTGGGAGATTCTTCTACCCTCGCATTCATTCCATTTCAATCAACATTAAACCCATTTGTCATCATGGAATATTATGGTCATAGAATGTCTTATTTGAAAATTTAAGGTATTTTCTAACCTTTAAATCCCGTTTTTACTCTATTTATCACATTATTAGGTTTAATACACCCTCTAATTATCTTAGGTATTGTTTTATCATTCCCTTTTTAAATCCACTCATAGATTGTTTATGGTGGGTGATCATATTTTTTAATCTCAATGAATTACATTTAATTTCACATTTGATTCCATCATATATATTGTTACTAGTCTAATCCCTAATTATATTTTGGTCATAGGTTGATCCTAATATTCAAGTGGGGGATTTATCTTCTTCTCTGGCCCCAAGGAACTATTCTATAATTTAGTTGGCAAGTTAACCTTTTCCTCATTTTATATTAATTAGGATTTGGGTAGAAAATGGCATAGTGCTAAGTGAATTAAATTAAAACCAATTGGTTTCCATTAAATATTGATTTCTAAAATATTTTTATATAAAATGTGGTATGTATTGGGTTGATTTGTTGTGTTTATATATTGGTATTTTATGTATAATAAATGTTACCTTTTACCATGTATAATAAATGGAAAAGAATGTCTTATAATTTTTTGTGGTAAAATATGTAAACATCATGAATTAATTTTGTGTTGATTTCTTCCCTCAATCTTAGGTTGAAATATTTTACTTCATTAATAAAGTTATGTTAGAAATATTTTTATTCTGTACAGTGTGTTTATTTATAGATATCTATGGTTGATACATTATTATATAAACTTTTATTTCATGATTATATAATAAAGTTTCCTAGGAACACTTATTATCATTTATCATGTCAACCAAATCGGATGGGAATGTAGTTACCTAACTTTATAATACCACTTTCCCCTATATATGAATGAGATGGTTTTCTTAGCTATATTGAATCTATTATACAAAATTCCCTTTCCCCTAAATGGGATGAATGACTCATGCTGACTTTAGATATGGTTTATCTTAGATCTTTTCTTAACCGTGAAGTAGGTTTTATAGGTATGGACCATCAAGATATAGGGAGTTATTTATTTTGGTCATAAATTATATTCATTAAAACGTGTAAAGAATATTTATTACCATTTTATCAATTCCTATGGATTTTTTTCTATTTATTTATAAACTTGAGTTGATGATAAGTGGTTAAGGATGGGTGGTGATCAATTAATGAGTATATCATATCCACACCTGACATGATACCTTCTTAATATGTTTACAAATCTTTTTTTTCATGAAATTGGCATAGTAAAAGTACCTAAGAATGAGAATTAACCACACATGAATTTAGTAGGATTGATAATAAATTTTATATTTTTAGAGGTAATATGTAATGAACACATTGGGTTGTACCTAATGTTTATCATATAGGAATTAACTAGGGAGATCTACTTTTAGAGTCACTAGGCCATGTTTCACTTACGTAGCTTTTATGTATGTACTTTTTTATGCATACCCATTAATTTATGTGACTTTTTCGGTGTTATAAACCTGATTAGTGTATGTGTTTTCATGAATATATTATATCATGAGTCTTTTATAACTCTTCTAGTCTTATATGCTTTTGGTTTTTTCATGTTATGTCTTAAAGACCTTAAGGGTTGTTTGGTTCTAATTTATACATGAATCTCATTGAACTTATATTAATATTCCAATGGGGAAAACCATCTCCCACCAACACTTACCTAAACTCCTATTATTTATGTCGGCCACTAAAAATGATAAGGTGTTAATGAGGTGTTGTGGTGACCCAGCCTTATACCATTTGGAAAATTTGGATAAGAACATTACAATAACACTATTTAACCACTATATTACACTTATTAAAAGTCACACATCATTCAAAATTTCATGAGAAAATTATCATCAAATTGGAACTATTTCCACGAAGGTAACAAATTTTTCATCCCATTTTAGGCATCTTGTTTTCTATTATTTTATATTTATTTCTCTTATTTTCTATTTTTTTCATCCCCCATCTTTCTTATTCAATTTTATTTACTTCACATTCATCACTTATTATTTTTATAAAATTAATTGAAACTTATTTTAATGATTTCATGGCCCACACTTCTTGTTTCATTTTTTATCAAATTGATGAAATGATCTAACCATAATATTCAATTACCCCAAGGTTTAATGAATTCTTAGTTTTAAGATGAAGCAATATCGAATATTTAGAAGTGTCAGTATGCATCTATTTCATTATTTCCAAAATCATGATAGTGGTGATTTTGGTAACTCTTCTAAAACTGACTCTGAATCTCATAAAATGGATAAAAGCAATAATGATCTTGATGGAACCATTCAAGAGTTAGATACACTTGATGTTAATTATCAACCAACAGGTATTTAATATCCAAATCTCGAATTGGACATTAAACTTAAATATTTTTTAACAAACATTCATCCAAAATTTTATAAACTATTTTGTGAGGAACCAAAAAACATTAAAATAATTCAAGGTTGTTTTATTAACATTTAAACAAATAAAGTTTAATGAAAAATAAAATTAAGAATATTTTAATCCTCATTTGATGGATCAAAAAACATTGAATTTTTTATTTACAACATAATTAGGTAACATGTTGGAATGATTTGAAATGTATTTTTTTAAATTATTTGTTCAATCATAAAGGTGTACTATAATTTAGAAGGAAATATCAAGTATAAAAAAATCTCATTGAGAGTAACTTTATGAGTACTATGAGTGATACAAGAAGTTATGTAAAAGTTGGACTCATTATAAAATTTGAAATAAAATCCTCATATAGTACTTTTATAAATGACTCACACCTATGTAGAGGATCATGGTAGATATTGAAATAAGAGAAGACCTATATTTTCACTTGATAATTGATGGATAAGATGGAAAAAAAGTCCCAATAGTTTAGAGATCATGATACAATAGATACAAGAGGAGTATATGGGTAAAATTTTCCACTATGAATCATTATTTAATCGATAATAAGTTTGATGAGTTGACCACTATGATGAAATAGATTTCTTTGGATCAAAAGATATATTAACCCTCACTTTTGAATACTTGTTCAATTTTCATAGCACCATACCATTTTATAAATTATTTTCCACATATTCAAGTGATATAGAGCTATTCTAGAGTTTTTCTAGAGAGATTGTATTAGCAATAAAAACAAGAAACACCCCCTTAGAAGTAGAATGATCCATTATCACCAATATATAATCTGTTTTAGAAATGTCATCTAGATATTAGGTATGGTACATTGAAACAACAAAGGCCCACTTTCCAATAAAACATTAACTATCCTCCTTCTTACCAATATAGTTTTCAACAATATCAAAATAAATTTGGTTCAAAATAATTAAAAAGAAAATAACTACAATGGTATCCAAAAATAATGGTATATTCCAACATTAACAATATTTTGAAATAAATTATTCTTAATAAATATAACGAGTTGATGATTCAAGGTATGAAATTGAGGTAGGTGATGATGAAATTGATATAAATTTACAACACCCTCAATGAACTGGAAAGTAAGAACCCTATACATTTTCCCTCTTAACCCACTCTAAATACAAAGGGTAATGTTAGTGCCATGAAATTGAGAAGGGAGAAGAAAAATGCTATGAAATCATCTCCTATATGTCCACCACGATTCACCCCATATAAAGGAAGCTATATTCAAAACTAATCAATAAGAACCTAAAGGATAAAGATGAGGGAAACAATAATACCTTTGTGATATCTCAGAAACCCCTTCCACTTATTAATAGAGTCCTGAAATAAAATAATATGAATGAAAAGGTAATGCAAAAAATAATTATAGTGTACATTCAAGTGAGTGGGGATTAATATATCACTTCTTGAGGGTATAAAAAATCCCAAGGTAAGATAAATTATAAAAATAAT
Source organism: Viscum album (assembly GCA_963277665.1). NCBI lineage: Eukaryota > Viridiplantae > Streptophyta > Magnoliopsida > Santalales > Viscaceae > Viscum > Viscum album. The sequence goes on along the minus strand of OY728155.1, from coordinate 598,069,676 downwards.
TTATACCAATAGAATATGGATCAATAAAAATTAGTAGATAAATATTTTAAGTAATGTGTTGGTAATCATTAAAACCAAATAAATGATGTCTAAAAAGTGCATGAAACTCTTGATATTCACTATACCATAGATTATAGGGAATATTCACGTTTTTGATGCTTTATGTTATTTTTTTTATTTCTATAAATGTAATGAATCACTTTATTTTATTTTTAATGAAAATTATTAACTTAAAGCTAATAAATGTGGTGGTTCAATTAGAATATATATATATATATAGAAAATATCTAAGGAGTCCTTGAGGATATACTTGTTTGATTAAGAGACATGATCTTTCTGGAAGACTTATAAATTCCTAACATTGAAGATGATTAGTTAAATTATTATTTTCCTATTATATTAACTAGTACATTATTTAAAAATACCAAAAAATCATAAATGTTCATGAGGGAATCAATTAAATGGTTTCAGTGATGAAGATTTAATATTTAATATTTTGGACTCCACGAAGTACCCCTCAGAAGAAATTTTAGCTTTTGTTCTCTCCCATTTTTTACCCATATTTTAAACACCCCTCCTATTTTTATTATTATATTCTTATGTATATTATGATCATTGGTTTGGGGTTTTTATCTAAGAGTATTTACACACCTATTTTTCTTAATAAAACCTCGTTTTGTTATCATTTTAATGTGGGATCATATGATAATTTTTATTATTTTCTTTTGGATTATGACATAGTTTATGTGTATGATGATTTGATTGATGCATTATTATTTTATTTTTAAGGCATATATTTCGATATTAATGTTTTTTGTGCACATATTTTACTTTATTTAATGTTTTCACCCATAGAACACCCATAAAATTAGAGTTAATATATTTACAAAAAATATAAAATACTCATACTTATTGAGTGGTGATAAATTTTATGTTACAATTGATAATAATATTCATCCTAAACAAGAATATATTATTAAAATATTTTTAGGGAGAAAATCATTGAAATTGAGTGGACTATGGCTAACTTATTAGGTATTAACCCTTACATTTTCATGTGTGGTATTATTTTAGATGATGGGGAAAACTGATAAGGCTACCATAAATGTGACTTACTCCCACTCTTTGAATTATTTAAAAAATAAATTCAATTTTTTTTAGGGGGGTATCATTTACCCAATTATTTATTCTCAATGAATTATCCTTATTCTATTTGTTACTAATAAAACCTATGTCATCATTTTTCAAAATGAGAAGGATAATTTCTTTCTAACGAGGTTGAAAAATAGTTTCTGGGTGTGTATTGATTATAGGAAACTAAATAAATCCTCTCAAGAGGATCATTTCTCAATCCCATAAAGTGACCATATTCATGATTGAGTTTTAGGTAGGAAAACATATTACTTGTTGGATGATTTATTTGGCTATTTTCATGTTTTTATTTATAGATATGGTCCATTTTAGATAATAATCATATACAATTTAGTACATTTTTATTATTTATGGATTCCACATAGACTTTATAATTCCCTATGTACTTTTCTAATATGAATGGTAAGTATTTTTCTAATTTTATTGAGGCTTAAATGGAGATAATCATGGATAATTTAACTATGTATGGTTCACTATTTTATGAATGTATCTTATGTTTTGGTAGAGTATTTCCATTTAATTTAGAAAAAAAATATATTTAAGCATCAAGAAATGTCATTTTAGGGAAAATCATAACATTTTTAAAGGTATGTAGTGTTAAAAAATGGAATTGAGGTTGATAAATCTATGATAGATAATTTTTTTCTTATTTTATAACCTAAATCTATGAATGATGTTAGATATTTCTTATGAATGAATGTTTTTATCACTAATTCATCAAGGATTTCAGTAATATTTCTCTACAATTTTCTAGATTTATTTAAATGGATTCTAAATTCATGTTTGGTGATTATTGTAAGTTATTTTTAATTATCTAAGGAAGATCCACACTATAAAATCAATCTTTATTCCCCCATGGTGGAAGATTCTATTTAACATTATGTTAAATGCATCAAACATCATAGTTGGAGTGATTTTATCTTATAGGGTAGAAAGTCATACCCATGTGATATAATATGAACTTATTTTATAATTATGTTAAATTTTCTCAAAAAATAGGATCCAATTTGGTTTACACGTCCTTGAATATGTGGGAAAAGTTGTTTTAAAAGATACTGAATCCTAATGTTTCGGTCTTGTATCCAAAATGAAGTTATCTATTTAGAAAAATGAAACTACACATATTCAAGAGTATAACTTGTTATTTTGAAAATATAACCCATTCTAAAATCCTAAATTTCATAGATAAATTTAAGAGGTTATTCAAAAACACTTTCGTTTTTTTCAATGTTTAGATAATACCATTTACTTTCCCAAAATCGAGATATATATAGTATTGTGAAATCTATGAGAAAAAACCATCACTTCTATTTCCCTATAAATTGAAACCTTGGACATCTCATTTTGAAGTTCGACCAAGGGGAAGAGTTTTACCATTTTGGATAGATTTATTGTTTTTCTCATCACCATGGATGTTTTGGAGCTCCCTATTCTCATAGGGATAACTGAAATGAAGGAGGGGATCCAATCGGGCCTCCTCCTCCTCCCAATGGTGATATAAATGGTTTATGATCATTGTGAGGAAGTTACAAAATTATCCAGGGAGTCTATGAACTGAATTGGATTCTATTTTTATAGAGTTTAAATTTTAAAACATTTCATGGGTTTATATCTATATGTAATTTTGATTTTAATCACTGTATTTTTATACAATGAATGAAATGCATCCATCTAATTTTATTGATTGGCTTTGTGTTTTGGGTGGGGAAACTTGTTCCATACAGATTTTAAATCATAATATACCCTTTATTTTCTCATTAATATAAATATTAATGTACTAGGGTTGTCTCTAAATGTTACATTATTTAAAAAACTTGTTCATAGAGTAGTTTCACTAAATCTAACATCAAAGTGTATCATTTAAAATTGGTTTTAGGGTATTTAATATTCCAATAAAACTCCACTAAATAATTACTTAAAAACCTATTCAAATTATAATAATAATAAACTTATCAACATATATTTAAACCTTTTGATGATCTCATTTTAATATCTCTCTGGAATCGCAATCCCTTTTCTAGAAGTAACTTTTTATTTAATGTTTTTTCTTTCTTTCTTATAATTCATATATTTCCAAAATCCTTATTTTTTATGTGTTTATAAAACTTATTAAAAATTCACACTCTAATACCTTCAACACTCAATGATAGATAACCTATGGTTTTACCAATAGTGTAAACCATATCTATAATACTAATTAGTTTGATTCATCATGGTAGTGAATTGAATTCCTAAATACTCAAAGACTATGTTTGGATCTTATCTATTAGAAGGACCAACTAGGATATGGTCAGAGTTAACTAAGTAAATAGGGAGACATAAGGATATATATTTAAAAGGGATGTTGGAAACAAGTATTTTAATTATTGTAAATAAATTTTAGTTTGTGTTTTTTGTCAGTCCACACTGATTTGATCTAGGAGTTTTCAAGGAAAGTGATATTATAGTACAATATGACTACATTTTTGAAGGTGTCATCATTTCTTAGTGTCAATCAAATTTTTGGGATATAAATTTGGAGCATGGAGAAATTTTCATGAAAGGTTGTTTTCTATAATTGAATATTCTAAAATATGGTAAAGTTGTGAGTTTAAAAAAGTAAAGGTTTCATGGAGGTAGAGGCTCATGAAGATATAGATAATTATGAATGAGATTCCAAATAACGTGATGTAAAGATGGTGTTATTCATGACTATGATAAACCACTGTGAGTGAGTGATGATTTGACAATGTTCTTCATGACTACAAGAATGTTCAAAATGGGATAAATTCTACATGAGCTTCATGAATGAAGGAGCTTTATGAACATGGATTTAGAGGTTCATAAAAAATTCACTGGAGGCATGGGAGCTTTGTGAAGGTATGTTCCTATAAATAGGCAGTTACCCCCACCTCAATACATATGAAAGGAATTGAAGAAAAGGATGAATTGCTAAGGATTCATGAAGTCTAAGAGATCCATGAATCAAGTATTCATTGTGATCCCGAGAATCATGAAAAGATAATATTATTCTTGAATAATTCTTAGGTGTCTCATAAAAAAGAGTTTTGTGATGACTGGTTATTCTATAAGGACTTAGTGTTCAAAAAAGGTAGTTTTCCTCATGAAGGCTATGAGAATCATGAAGGAGCTTCATGAAGGATCTTTATGAATAGAAATTTTTGAATATATCATTTAAGTAAATATTTCTTTCAAGTGCATCAACTCATGAAATCGATTCAATAAGAGTGTCATGCTAGTTTGGAAGAAATAGGTAAACACCAATCTACTGAAGTGACCTTCAATTCATAAAACCGAGTAAGGCTTCACCCAATGAAGTGAGCTAGGGGAAGTCGATGGAATTGTTTTTATGAAGCCAGTGTGTTATCCCTAAAATCTTATAAAGTTATTGTTCTTCGAATATAGTGACTATGTTTAAACTTATATATTCCAAAACTATAGAATATTAGTAGATTTAGTTATGATTGACACATTGTTAGTGTATGTTCCATGGACTAGCCCATAGTAGTGAACCATGTAAAACAATTGTGTTGTATCTCTGCATGTGAATGTTTGATTACGGCATGATTCTATCAGAATGGTTTAATAAGTTTATACTAAATTGAGAATAAGATCCTTCACTTTAAAAGAAAAACTTTACACTCTGATTCACCCCTCCCCTCTCAGGGTGTTCATGGGTCTTACAAGTTGTATCAGATCATACATGTTATTAGAGTTAAATATTTCATATATTTTTTTTCATAGAGAATTATACAAATGTATGGGGATTTCCCCTCTTTCAGGGAAAAAAATTACATAATTGGAAGAAAATTATGAGTTCTAATTTGAGATGCATTGGGATGGAAGGTCTTTTTAGCACTGCTCAGGGGATTGAGGTCACTGATGCGACTAGACTATCTGTGACTGAAACAAAAATAAAAAATCTTGATATAGATGCTAAAGCACAAAATTCCCTTATTATAGCTCTATCTGATCAAATTTCTATGAAGTTTATCCATTTCACTTCATCCAAGTATATGTGGGAGAAATTGGAAAATATATATTAAGGTGACAACAAAGTGAAGGAGGCGAAACTTCAAGTTTTTCACAATAGGTTAGATGATCTAAAAATACATCCTAATGAAAATGAAGATACCTTTTTTAATCAAATTACTAAATTTGATTAAAAAATTAGATGTCTTGGGGATGAAATTAATTATATTTACATTTTAAAGAAAATATTGAGAAGGCTCCAACCACTGTAAAATCCAAAAGTGTCAGCTCTTGAGGAAAGAGATCTATCTAAACTTTCTATGATTATCTTCTTAGAATTAGGATGGATTATGAAATGATCGTCATACCAAAAGATGAAAAAACTTGAGTAATAAAGGAAATGACATTAAAATACAAAGAAAAACTTGAGGTATCTAGAGATATTGTTGATAAAGATAACGAGGAAGATGGACTTTTTTATCTTTTTTATAAAAACATAATGAGGGGAAAATTTAAATTTGAAGTAAATATTCCTATGGCCTATTTTATATGTGGTAGAGTTGGGAATATTTCCTCTCGATACTCTAGGATGTTAAATTATGAATAAAGTGAAGTAGGAATTATGCATAAGCTTTAAAAATGGTTTCCCAAAAAGTTATATTTCAAATAAAGAATGAAATTAAGATCAAGATTGAAGAGAAGGAAAAAAATCATCAATAACCTTACATCCGTACTGGAGGAGGAGGATAAGAAAATTTAAGGACTTTAATAAGAAGTTGTTACTCTAAGGAGTAAACTAGTAACTAAAAAAACTATAGGGAAAAAAAGAAAAAGTTATAGTTTGGAAGATTCTCAGATGCAGAGCTATTAAAAAGATCAAAACTTGGTTATAAATGAGTAGAGAAGGACTTGAATGTTGAGATATCCACATGCATGGGAAAAATTAGAATTATATGTGATACTAAAACATCAAGTGTTGTAAACAAGATGAGGAAAAATAAATGGAATCATAAATTTTTACATATCACAAAGTAACATGATGTCCTAAACAAGAAAGATTCAAATTAAATAGAAAATAGAGGTGAATATTTATCCTCATGCATCCAGAGATGATCTCTAGTCAAAATATTTTAAAAAATAATGGTACATGAAGAGTAATGGACCTAATTAAATATCAATTTTGTGTATGTATAGGCTATACCATGTCATATTGTGAAGAGGCATGGAGATATTTGAATGGGGAAGCGCTTGGGAGTCAAAAAAAGAAGAATGAGATCATATACTTCATCATACAGAGGGGTTAATTTTTACGGATATTGATTTCTCTGTTCTAACTATGTTTATAAATAATTTCATTATAGGAAGAGTAAAGGTGGAAACATTACCTACATAACTCAAAAAGGATTCAATACCCTTCAATCGGGTGGTGTTTCTCTTGAAAATAGGTATTATCCTTTGGAAGAAAAATATGAGTATGATTAACCCATGCATATGGAAGAGAGATTGGAAATGAAATCTTTATCCTCCACCCAATCAAATATCTCATGGAAGAAAAAGAAAAAAATCAATAAATCCAACCTTGTAGAAATAGATCTCAAAGATACAAAGAACTGTAAAACATTGATTCTTGATAGCAGATGATCATCCCATATGACATGAAATTAAAAATTATTGAAGAATTTTAATAAAATGGTTAATAGAATAGTGAGGTTCAACAAAAAAGGTTATTTTAAATATCAAAGGCAGTGGAAGTATAGAACTAGAAAATTATGATCTTAGGACAACTGAAGTTCTCTATGTGGATGTATTGTGTCAAAATCTCTATAGTGTGAGTCAAATTTATGATTTGGGAATAATAGTGACATTTAATCAAAATTGGTGCACTATCATAGGAAAGAAAAGTAATTCTCTCATGAAGGGATATAGAACATATGAAAATTTATTCAAGGTTTAAAGTAAATAGAACATTTGTTATTTTATATTTGATGAAGAAATTTTTTTTTTGGAACTGTAGGTTGGTTCACATTAAACAAAAGACCATGGAAAAGATATCTATTATGAAGATAGTCATTGATATTACCAATATTAAGTGTGAACAAGAAAATACACGTGATGCTTTCATGCGAGGAAAGATGGTTGGGGGTTCATATCGGCCAAAGAACAAAAGGGCATCAAATCTACTTGATCTCATCCACATACATGTATGTGGTCTAATAAATTTGGTTGTCACATATGAGGAGAGGTATTTCATACTTTTTATTGATGATTATAGTAGAATGGATTGTGTGATGATTATACATAGGAAACAACAAGTAATTGATTTCATGAAAAGTTATCATCGAATAGCAGAGAATGATACTGAATTCATAATTAATGTTCTACGATATGAAATTAGAGGAGATTAAATATCCATTGAATTTGAAATTTACCTAAAAAACAGGGAATAAAGTATGAGGTGTATACATTGAAAACCACACCACAAAATGGAGTTTTTGAATGCAGAAATCAACAGGTGGACAATATGTATAAAACTATGCTAATTGAGAGTTACATCTCTTGTTATTACAGAAAAAAGGATGTTCAAGTAGCATTGTACACTCAAAATTAAATATGAATTTTTATTGGAGAAACCAAGACACGATATGAGTTATAGTATAGAAGTAATCCCTATATAAAGTATTTTTGTGTGTGTGTATGTAAATTTTTCATCAAAAAAAAGTTATAAATCAAAGAAAGTATGGTGATGATGTAGATGAGTGAATATTCCTTGGATACTCAATGAAGAGTAAAGACTATAAATGTTATAATAATCATCTAGAAATAATTGTGGAATGCAGTGATTTCAAGATCATTTAAGATAAAACCATAAATACCTCAAGGATCTAATATGATGATATGATAGAATATGAAGAAGAAAGTGGACATGGGGTATATTAAAATGTATAAATAGTGTAAGGATTAAAAAATATTAAGGGATCACAAAATGATGATGATTCAGAATAAGAATCAGAAGAGGATACCATGGCTGAAGAAACTTCATTAGAAACTCATAGAAGAAATAAAAGAGAATAAATTTATTAATCCAACATAATTGGGGATTTTGAAACACCCACATAGACAAGGAGAATGATGAATGAATCACATTATACCTTCCTATCTTTTTTTGAACCAACCTTACTTGAAGAATAGTAGAAGGTTGAATTATGGGTTTAATCCATGAATGAATATTTTGATCTAATTGACAATAACCAGACATGGGATATTGTTAAGAGACCTAAAAATCACAATGATATTGAAAAAATTTAAACAAATTAGATGAACATGGAAATGTAACTAGAAATAAGGCATGCTTAGTGTGTAAAGGCTATGCACAGATGGGAGGCCTTGATATTGAAAAAATGTTTTCTCTAATAGCTAGACTGGAGTTGATCAGGCTTTTCCTTTCTATAGTGATTCAAAGTGGAAACAAATCTTATCATATTTATGTGAAAACAATATTACTAAATGGATTTATTGAAGAAGAATTCTACATTGAATAATGAGTGGGATTTTATATTGTAAATAATGATGAAATGGTTTGTAGATTAAATAAGGCCTTCTATGGTCTATAGAAAACAACATGAGAATGTTATTATGGACTGGATTCTTATCTTAAAAAGATTCAATTCAAAAATGGTGGTTTAAATCATAATCTCAATGTGAATAATTCATAGGAGGATCAATTTATGGTTCTTGTGTACATAAGAATGCAGAGATCAGTGAAATAATTTTCTAGTCATTTGAAATATGAATTTGAAATTTCCATGATTAGTGAATTTAAATAATTTTTGGGGTTTTAGGTTGTTCAAAAGAAGAATTATACATTCATTTATCTGAAAAATATGTAATAGATATTTTTAATAAATTCAACATGCATGAATAAAAATAATTTTGACTCTAATTGTGGCTGGGAAAAAATATGTAACGCATGAGGATGTGACATATTTGGATCCCACACGATACAAGAGAATCATTGGAAGATTATTATACTTGATTGAAATATGTCCATATATCTTCTTTATGAAATTATTATTATCCCATTTTCAAAGTAATCTAAAGTAAGATAATTTTATGGAAGTTAAAAAAATCACGAGGTATATTCAATATACTCCCAATTTTGGTTTAAAATTTTATGCAGGAAGATATAATTAATTATCGACTTTTTATGATGCTAACTGGGCTAGAGATGTGGTGGATCAAAAGTCTATAAGTGGTTGTAATTTCTTTGTAGGTAATAAGTGTGTGGTCTAGTTGAGAAATAAACAAGAAACCACTTCTCTTATTATGACTAAAGTAGAGAATATCTCTACTAAAATGTCTTGAACTCAGCTATTGTGGATAAAGAAACAACTAACTGACATTGGTGATGAGGTGAAACATTCAAAGATGATTCCTTGTGAAAACAAGATAATGATATATATTACAAAGAACCTGGTTTAGCACTCTCATAAACAAAATATTAAGATCTAATATCACTTCATCAAGGAAAATGTTGAACATGGTGTGATTAAAATAGAGCATGTTGGAACTGATAAACAAGTGGCTAAAATATGAATAATCCATTAAAATAACATGTGTTCAAGAAAAATCAGTTGAAACTCAGTGTTTATCCACCTCACATTGCATGAGGAGGTGACAGTTGGTCCCCTATCTCCATTTATGTTAACTATTTTAATATGTTTGTGGAAGTGATAGAGGTTTTTTGGGGAAATATGATCTGAGGGGAGTCGGTTTTAAGCTTTAATTACCAAAATACATGTTCTTTGGATTTATTTCCAAAGGGGTAGAATGGATAAATTCAATGTTATAATGGTTTTACGGGTTAATGGTTTTGAAAAACCATGCAATGCTTCTGTGACATGATGAGAATTAGGTGTTATGAGGAAATAGATCATTTTTATTAGAGCTTAGATCGGAAATCTTTAAGCATTTCAAAACACCGTATCCAAATTTATGATTCCCCTTTTTTATATAACGAGATTCACTAATGTAGACTTATATTGTTAGATTAATTCTATCTCTTATTTAAGGTTTTGATAGTGGCTGGTGATTTATTGAATTTATCAATAGATTGCCAACAAACCCAAAGGGGGAGATTTTTGGATTTAAGGATATTCATTGTTGGAAACATATTCTAGTTTGTGTTTGTTGTCAATCCAAAATAGGTTGATTAGGTAGTTTTCAAGGTAAGTGATCATATAGTATAAGCTAACTAAAATGTTGAATGTGGTGTCATTTCCCAGTGTTTTCCAATTTGTTTGGCTCAAAATCAGGAGGATGGAGAAAGCTTCATGAATGGTTGTTTTTTAGAATTGACTCTTCTCAATTATAGTAAGGGAATGAGTTTCATGAAGGGTAGATTTTATAGAGTTTGAGCTTCACGAAGATATGGTTAATCTTGAAAGAGATTCATGATCGTGTGATAGAAAGACAATGTTTGTCGTGACTATGAAAAAACATCATGAGCATGCGGTGAGTTGACAATATTATTTGCAACTAAAAGAATGTTTACGAATAAGTGAAATTCAAATTGACCTTCATGAATGATGTATCTTGATGAAAATGGATTTTGAGGTTTATGAAAAATATATTGGAGGTGTGGGAGCTTTATGATTGACTATGTGTATAAATAAGCAGCTACACCCACTTCATTCCATATGAAAATAATTGTAGAAAATTCTAAATTTATCTGAATTAATGAAGTCTAAGAGCTTCACAAACCATGTATTAATTATGATCTTGAGTATCATTAAAATACTGTCATATTCATTACTAATTCATAAGTATCTTATAAAAAGGAATTTTGGGATGACTGGTTATTATACAATGAATTAGTGTTCTGTGAAGGCAGTTTTCTTCACGAAGGTTGTGAGATTCTTGAAGGAGCATCACGATGGAGCTTCCCAAACAATATTTTTTGAACATCTAGTTTAAGTAAATGGTGGTTTCAAGTGCATAAACTCAAAAAATTGATTCAATAAGGGTATTATGCTAGTTAGGAACAAATACTTAAATTCCAATCTACTAAAGTGACCTTTAAGTCCTTAAACTGAGTAAGAATTCTCCCAATGTAGTGAGATAAGGGTAGTCGATGGAAGTGCTTCGGGGGAGGAATTTTTCTATCCCAAAAATAATGTAAAGGAAGTGTCCCTGGAATAGAGTGATTATCTCTAAAATTATATATTCCCCAACTAGTGATGTTTAGAAGATTTAGGTATGACCAACACATCGTCGGCATATGGTCCTTGGACTATCCATTAGTGGAGAACCAAATAAATATGCCATGTTGTATCTCTTCATGTTAATGTTTGATTATTCCAAAATTCCATCAAAAAGTTTTGAAATGTTTCCACCTATTTGGGAACAAGATCCTTCACTTTAAAAAAAATCTGACACCCTAATTAACCCCTCCCCTCTTAGGGTGTTCTAGGGTCCTACAAGGGACTTAAGAAGATCTTTAATAATAAATATTTCTTGAATGAGTAAAATTTGGTTAGAGCTTAATAATTTCTAGTCATCAAGAAAGTAAATATGTTTTTGATGAGATATAAATAAAAAATTTACTAAGCCTGTGAAATATACACAATAATTGATAGAAAAAAGAACCATAAGGTGTATAGGTTTTTGATATTGTTGAAACATGAGATATAATTGATGGTTATTTTATTGCAGATATCTACTTCTAAGGATGAGTGTTTTAGGGAAAATATAGTTGTGGAAGATATAGTAAACACTAAAAAGGAAAGAAATTTTCTTCCCTATCAAAGTGGGGTATGAAATACTTTCAATGTCTAGAAGACGATGCACACCTATTTTTAAGGGAAATCAACCAAGACCCATTCTCATGTTTACTAGGGAAAGTTTTGACTAGAGTATTTCTAATATAATAAAGCGGTAAAACTAGATTCAAAATTTTATAATTATCCTTGAACAACATTCTAGTATGATAGGGTGGGAAATATAAAATGGTTTTCAATTAGTTCTCACAAACAAGTAGTAGTAGAGCATCTATCCAAATGCGTTGCATATCGATGCACTAATGTATTCATAATTATAGACCCATGGAAGTGTATGAAGGCCTTATTATAAGGATCGATTGATACATTAGAAGAGTTAGGGGAAACTCTTAGCTACTGAGTAAAAATCAGAGGAGGATGAGGTTGATGTGAACCTTATATTTTGATACATACCATTTTTATAGCTTCTATGATTATTTTCCATTTTTTCATATTATATAATTTCATACATTCATCTACATGTGATTAGTTAATCAATTAGGACATCACATAGAGCTAATACCATATTTAATGAGAATATGAACTCCATTTAGTGAAATAACTAAGAACTTAAATATCCATATTGGTTTATTATCAGGTAAAATGTGTAAATATAATGGAAATCATTAGTTATTGAAATGAATATTCATGAATTGATCACTGGGAAAGATTAGTTGAGTAAATTTAAAGATAATATTGGCTACTATAAATCATGATTTCTCTTTTTAAAACTAAATAGAACCATACAAACTTTTAATGGAGTGTGGGATATTCATGGTAGTTGGTTAGGGATGATGGAAAGTGGTTTAGTATCCACATCACTTCATTTTACATGTTCAGTACTTAGGTTAATGGAAGGAAAAGGTCAACCTATACTTCCAGGAGTAGTGGAATGGTATCTAGAGGTTTTCCAAAAGTTTTTTTCTTTATTACCATAGAATATGGATTTATAAGTTTCTATTAAACTAATTCCATGGAAAAACCATATTCCACTACCATTTTATAACTTAACAAGAAAAGAGTTATAGGAATTGATGGTTCTACTAGATGAGCTTGGGAAAAAGGGATTCATTTGATCAAGAATTTCATCACAAGTGACACCAATTTTATTTTCCAAAAAGGATAACTATATATTGAGTTTATATAATGACTATTTGAAGTTGAACTAATTAATGATGATAAAAATATCACATACCCTGATTGATGATTTATTTTATGAGATATAGAGATATAATTGTATTTCCAAGATCTAATTTTGTTCATGGTACCATCATCTAAGGGTAAAGTAAGATGATATTCTAAAAATGGATTTCAAATGTCAATATTTCCATTATATTTTTTTATTGACTTTTTAGTTACCAATAAACCTATAGTTTTTATGGTATTAATGAATTAGATTTTTCATATGTACTTGGATACATTTTTGGTGGTATTTATGGATGAATTTATTATATATTCAAGGTCAAAGGAAGACTATGAGAGGAACCTATAAATTGTTTTGGATATTTTTCATGGGTACAAGTTGTAGACTCTTTTAGTCGATGTCTGAAGTAGGTGTATTTTTATAAATAAAAATATCCAATAACTCCCATATCAGTGATAGGAGATTCCATGAAGACATATTTTTCAAAGGCAGGTGGTCACTTGGGGTTTTCCTAAAAATTCTAATTATTAATACACAATGGTCAAGAGGGTGGGAGGTCAGGCTCATCACACCTTTTTTAGGATATTCTTTCCTAATAATATAATCTCTTATTGATTTAAGACTTGTTATTATGAATCTTTCCCATATCCCAGTTCAGAATAGGCCACCCCAGTGGTAAAATCTAGTCTTTATCATGTGTTTATCTGAACATCTATATGTATTATAGGTTATCTGCCAATGGAACCATCTATATATACCATATATTCTCTATATTGTTTCATTATTACTTGGTGATGCATGGTTTTAAGGATCTATAGTTTAAAGCCCCATATATGGTAAATACAAAGTTTATCACTCTCTCGGGGAGAGGAATGTGTTTATAGTGTCATGACAAGGCCCACATATAGGGATTCCTATGTATCCATATAAAAATAATAATAAACCATGTAGTTCGGTGAAACTTAATAGTAAACATCTTTCCTTTTAAGTTAATGTGAAAAGGACTATTCCATGTTGTTTAACATCATATGGCAAGGATCGATAGAAGAAACATGTCTAGAAATAGTCAGTGTGGGACTTACGAATGAGTGATCTTTTATAGTTAACCATGGAGAGAATATGGATCAATTAGGATAAGTTGGTTTAGTGAGGAAAATTGAACTTCTCAGATAAGTGTGGTTTCATTGGTAATATTTCCTAGATGAGGTAGATTTGGTTATTGTTTATAAGGAATATGATCTTCCAGGTTGGGGTATGATAAGATTCATAATATGTACCTAATGAATGTGATGTCTAGACTTGTGGGAATATAAAAATGTGAGTGAAGGATATATGTGATATCATGAGGAATATAGAATTATAATAATGGTTATAGAATATTGATGATGTTGGGTTTTAACTCTATAGAGGAATCTTACGTATCCCACTAAAAGATGAATAAAATGCTACTTAGTTTAAGATTAATAGTTTAAGGTCATGTTACAAGACTATCACATGTAGTTTAACATCATGAGATTAGGATATTGTTATAGAATTTTACATTATGTGACTAGGATATGGGCCAAATTGTTTAACATCATGCTATAGATACATTTGTATCATGAATTTTTTGACTATAGAGAATTGAGTGGGTATTACACATATGGGTACATCTGTGATACAATTCATTGGGAATGTGTCCCTTATAAGGAATGTATCATGGGGAATATAGACAGTTGAGAAGGATAAAATATGGTTGTTGGGGATTACACCAAAGGAGTAGGCCCGTGATGAAATATTGAATTTTGAAAATGGTGTGATCAACTCAAATACCTAACCCCACACAAGTCATGCTTAGTGTGAGATACCAGAGATGGTAGAAGATTAATAACATTGCATAATTATATTTGGATGGGCATCATACCTGAATAAGAAGCCTAAGATGAATATACTCCTTACCCACTAATGGATGAGGTAGGGTATATGGAAGGAAGGATGGATAAAACATCCTACAAGAAAGTTTAAGGCCTTGCTATAGGATGGATTCCCTATTTGATTTGTCTTGATGGGTAGTAAAGAAAAAAACCATCAATCCAGGAGAGACTCCTCCAGGGTACTCCTAATAGGGAAAAAAATTATGAAGGCAATCCAAAATCATGACTTCCACTAGGGTTATACCTATTATATTGGTTAATTATTAGTCAACCTTTATTAAGGGAATCCATGTTTAAAGGGGTGAACACTGGTGTGCATTCCCTGGTCATGTATATCTAGTAGCCTAAAATAAGGTCTTGAGTTATCTTTTCTAGGATTTTGGCCTCGATAAAAGTAATCCATAGGGTTTATTTAGATTCTACGTGAATAGGCTATGTTGAATCCAAATGCTACACAAGATGAGAGAATTAAGAGGGGAGTAATAAATACCAAATTGAAATCCCATTTCACATAGATGTTTTCTTTGTTAAATTGATCATGAGAAATGGGTTTCCATCATGTAAGTTTCTCCTTTATGAAGGGATTAGGATATGATTCCTTTAAGTATGTATTTCAAGGGAATTACTTAATAAAGGGCCTCCTTTTCATAGGGATTCCTTTACATAGGACTAACTTTTTTGTTGATTTTTTTTATTTTTTTCTTATTTTATGGGAGCCCAAATATCTAAGGTTGATATTAAATATTCGATCCAAATCTTGATTTTATAAAATTTGGATGTCTTATAATTACATTATCCCCTCCATCTCCTATTCTCTCTCTAATATTTTGTATTTATAAGAATTTTTTGGTTAACCTATCTCCGGAAATATAGATCCACAAGGCATTTTGAAAACGATAGGGGATATATAGGATTTAACACCTTGGAGGTTCCTTATGGTGGAAGTGGGTGTTCCATATAGCACTATGAAATGGAATCAAAATCCTTTCCTCCATTCCACCATACAAAATGGTTTGTGAAATGCCTAAAATTCACAAATTTCCAAAAATTTATAATTCCTTGTGGGAGAAGGATTTCATGAAGGTATGAAAGTTACATGAAGCCATTATTCTCTATCCAAACATTGGGAATCAAAAAATGTATATAGGAATCCATAAAAATACACCTTTCAACCAAAAAATACAATTCCATGTTGGATAGAATGCTTCATAAAGGGATCAAAGTGTTATACTACCATACTCCATTTTCCAAATTTAAGGAATTGAAAATCATATGTGGGAGGATATAAAAATAATCCTTATAAAGAAATGACAATTCCATGTAGGAGAAGTTTCTTTTCAGATCGACGTTGATGATTTATATATGAGGGCCTCACAAAGGACCTGGCATTTGAAATATCATGGTATAAACTATGGGAAATTATTTTATTTTCCAAATGCTACCATCTTCTCATCCCGTTGATCTAGATTTTGGGTAATGAATCTATTTTTGACATTTTTTCAGACCCATGTAACCTTGTGGGCCCTCAAAATACACTAAATTCTATGAATTCCATTATAAAATTTCTAAGGTGAATTTTTAGGGTAACTTTGTTTTTATAAAAGTAATTATAGTTGATTCTAATTTTTTTTGATAATGATGTGTTTGGAAAGGGAGAATAACATATTTAAAATATGAAGTTCTCTAGGTTTATCTGAATATTATCTTTGATTCATTTAGAATTTTTTGAAATTAGATTCTCCCTTGATTTACATGTGTTGGAAGGGAGTGAAGTTTTAGTGGAATGTGCAGTTATAAGAGGAATTTATGGAGTTTTATAAGAAAATTAGTTCAAATGTAGTTTTGATTTTAACATATTCATTAGTTATTTATGAAGCATATTTTGATGCATCTAGACCGAGCTTAAGATGTGTTTTGATAAAAGAAATAAATATTGTGGTATCCAGGTCTAGAAATATAAGAACCCATGAGATCAATTACTCTATGCATTAATTAGAATTATCTATTATTTTCATGATTTTAAGACTTGTAATAATTATATTTTCAGTAATAAATTCATACTGTATGAAAATCATAAGAGTATTAGGTATATTTTATCACAACATGATCTCAACATGGGATTTATTAGGTGAATAAAATAACATTAGGTTTTTATCTTGAATATATTCATACATTTTGGAAATTAAATGCAATATAATATACATTTAATAAGAAAAATCTTACTCAAGTAGTGAAGGAAGCTGATGAATAGTTGTAGTTGATGGATTTATTTGTGAACTATCACATGGGGTGGAGAAGACACTAGAGAGTGTGTTAATATTTAGCATCAATGTGATATCCATGTTGATGGACTGAGTAAGAGATGGGTAGTTTTATAATGAGGAATTCACGAGGGTGTGATATTACCTATATTCGGGGGAGACATATTAGTCTAAATTCAGTACATTATTTTAGATGATGGATAGTAGTTCCTTTTAAGAAAAGGAGTGATGTTTTAAAATATTTTTGTCTTTCAAGTAGGGTGGTGCATCTAAAATATATCAAGATGGATTATGAAATTATATGCCAATTTTGGTGGTCAAGAATAAATAAGGATATTGATGAATTTTTTTCTCATTACCTTGTTTTCTAGTATGTAAAGGTGACACATCAACATATAACCTAGTTTTTGTAGCCTTTACCATTATGACATGGAAAAAAATAAAATTTCGTTGGTTTTTGTGATTGGGTAGTTGAAATCAACACATAAGGATGATGGTGTTTGGAAAATGGTTGATTGAATCATGAAAATATGTATTTATTTATTACACTGGATAGTTTTTTAGATTATTATCTTAGTAAGTTTTATATAAAGGAAGTTTTTAGACATTATGGTGTTCTAAAATCCATCATCTTTAATAGATATCCCCAATTTATATATAGATTCTATAAATGAATACATTTTTTGGGAAATAGTTAAAAATAAGTATAGTATATTACCCTTATATGGATGGAAAAACAAAAATTGTTATTCGAACTTTTTAAGATATGATTCCGGCATGTGTGGTCATTTACCCATTATATTTTAGGTAAGAGATTGTGTGTTATTTATATTTACTACCCAGATGTGTCATAGATATCTTGGGAAGAATGGAAAATTATTTCAATGATATGTGGTTCCCTTTGATATCATCGAGTGGATCAGGGAATTGGACTATCAATTTGTATCATCATAATGTTAGGATAACATTCTTAACATTATCCTTGTGTATGAACAAAATTAGTAAAAACTATACCCAAATCATATCTTGAGATGGGAGATAGTTTATTTAGATAATGATGTCTCTTATGTGGAGAGACATATTCTGGTTATGGATCATAGAGAAAATATTTTTGAAGTATGGAGTATTACTTTAGTATGGGTATAATAGAAATATTAAATAATTAATGATGATACATTTGAGAGAGAAGATAAGATAAAGTAGAAATAACTTATTTTTTTATTTTTATATTACCTAATAACTTTTAAAATATTAAAATAAATTTGGTGAGGATTGGTGTAACATCCAAGATTTGGGATGCATGATATTTGTACATTTATGAAGAATATATGATATTACCATAATGTTTTTAGTGATTTTCATTCCCTTTTAGAATTTATTTTGATAAATTAATGTATAAATTATCTAAATATTAATTTTTATTAAAATATTGTTTCTATAATGATATTTTTACCAAGGGGTTTAAATTTTATGAGAATATTAATTTCTGTGAGAAGTTAAGATAAGTTTTAAAACAATACAGGGGCTCATTGTAGTTTATCCAAGATTGTGATTTATAGTTTAGGTGGTAATAAAAAATTCATCAGCATTCTAAATTTATTTGAAGGCTGTGAATCAAGGCCATTCATTTTTTTCCATAAGGAAATAGTAAATTTAGGGTATCTTGCATGGTCCTGGGGAATGTGTTTCAAGACCACGCATTATGGTTAAAGTTACACATTTTCCCTTTTAACCCATAAAACTTCTAAAAACCACTCTGTTTTACTACAAAACTTATTGTTCATTTTGTTTGATATATTTGGGTGATTTCAGTGGAATCTCAACATCTCTTTTAGGAATTATAAGTTTGAATCAAAGGCTTGACATAAGATCTCAGGTAAGATAGAGATATAGTTTATCTCTTATGATTTTCATTATTCTCTATTTAAGAACTAGACTCATGGATATAAGATCTAAATATATTTTTGTATGCATTGTGATTTATCATTTATTATGATTGGGATCATAGGATTTATCAAATATTTGGTAACTTATATCATAGTTTTTATAATATTATTGAACGTATGTCTAAGTAGGTGAGTTCCATACCTTTTAAGAGATTGGATAATCCAGTATGTTTTATTGATTGGTATTGAATGATTATTGATTTAAAATGAAATATTTTTCTAAAATCATGGTTTTGAAAAAATGTAACACCCCAATCTTCCACGGTACGCTTCTCTTTGAATAATATAGTAGTGTGTGTTGTACGCAACTTCGAGTTCTAACACACACCACAACCAATCAAATTAGCCGTTATGAAAAGTAATAACCACTTTTTGAAATTTTATAAATTTTATCTTTCAAAATGGACTTCATTTTTTGGATTTGGAATATTGAAATTATCTTAGGGTGATTTTTTGGTATTTTTTCGAAAACATTCAATTTTTGATGAATAGTGAAAAAACACCGAGTTATAGTTTAAAACTGAATTTTTATTTAAATAATTATTTATTTTATTTAAATTTAATTAAGGTCAAAATGGATACATAATACCTATATAAGTTCAATGTAATTCATTGGATTTAGTTTTAGAATAATTTTAGATATATAAAAATTTTATTGAACTTTTCACTGTCTTTTACCCACCTCCTAGGAGAATTTGCAAATTCACATAAAACATAATTTTAGCACTTCTGTGAGTGGAATTTTGAAAATTCAAGAGATATGGTTAATATCAAGGAGTAAAATGTGGTTCAATAAGATAAAAATATTTTTTTTGTGAATAGTAACTTTTTACTTTTATTTACCATGGTTAAAAGTAAATAGGGTAATTAAGGGTAAAAATGACATTAATATTACCCTAACACATGTTCTAATTCTATTGGACAAGTGTATCTTGACCAAAAACAACCTTAGAAATAAAATATTATCATTTAGGTCCACTTGGATTAGATTAGGACATTTATTATTATTTAATTCAAAGAAGAGTTAAAAGAGTTAAAATCAAAGTTCAATAACTAAAACATTTTTAATATAGGGTTATAAATAAGAAAATTTTGATTATAAGTATTCATTAGAAAGATAAAAATATTTCCTACATAATTATATTTTATTTATAATTTTTAGACATTAAATAATTTAATTTATTTATGAAACAATGGTGATGCAGTAATTACCTAATTAATGAAATATTAAAATAATTGATATTATAAATATCAAAATAAATATAATTTGAGACTTTTAATGAATTCCACTAATTTTATAGGTTAATATGAAATATTAGTATTGGTTATATAAATTTTTTTTGATGTAATAATTATGTTATAAAATTATCAAAAACAAAATACCCAATAGTGTCAAAATTGACATAAAAGGGTTTTTAAAACAAATATTATATTATTAATTGATATTCTATTCCTAAAAATCTATAGTTCTTCCAAAGGACTTATATAATGATATTTGTATCATTAATGGACCACTTGGGGGTCTCTTAAATGTAAATAGTAAGTTTATTAACTATATAATATAAAAATACAAAGTGACATGGTAAATGTCAAACTAATTAACTAAGAGTTAAAACTAAAAGATAAGGTTACTATAATGACACAAACCTATCTAAAATCTATTGGTTGAAATTATTTAGACCCATCACCACCTTAGACTTTGAATAATCTACTTTTTATCCATTATAAACCGAATATGAATTTATTATAAATTAATACTTTAAGTGTTTCCTAAAGAGCCCCTCCTCCCCCTTATAAAAGGAAACCACTTCTAATCAATTATTAATACCTTAAAAGCCTTTTGGTTCAGCCAAACCCTGCCCAAATATAATCTCAACTTCCCTCACTTCAACCTAGAGGACTTAGTGTGATCATAAATCCAACCTAAGGATCCATTTTGATCAAATCAAAAGGAAGAACCCGAAGAAGATGTAATGTTTTCACCACCCTCTTTCAAATTCCTTTCTTCTTCAACTTCTTCTTTCTTTGTTATTTCCATTATAAAATAATAACTCCAGTATCTTATATATACTGTGATGTTATTATAAATATGGTACAACCATATTCAGTATTCTATCCATCCTTTGAATGACATGTCACCATACGTGCGTACGTATAACCTACCGTCTCCACGTCGTGGTGTAATTGTTATTCAATAAATTATTATTTGTATGGGTATAATAATGATGTGTAATTCATGTAAATAATAAATATATCATTATAATGATTCCGTATATATGACATACCATCAAATTATATATTATTTTAATATCAAAAGAATGATATTATCGCTCGTGCGTACGTACGGACTACCGTCTCCACGAACGCGATGGGATTCATTCTCCATCGTATCCATTCAAGTCTAATTATCATTTGATGATTAAAAATAATTTTTGAGGACTTGATATCATTCTGGATATGAATAAGATACAACCTATGGATAAAAAACACAGCTTATGTAACAAATATATTAAAGAAAATGAGTAAGTTAACACCCAAAACGACGATAATACTAATATATTATTAAAAAAGCAATATAAAAGATCATATATGATATCATAATCATTTATATGGTTCTTTTATAATTTAATAACAATTATTTAACTATTATAAATGAGGTTAACCTACCCTATACCAAGGAAAAGTACAAGGTAAGGGTTTATTTCACAATCTCTTCATTATCCGAGGTTGTTTATACGTAATTATCTACTGGGGCCTCTTTATCATCCACATCCATGTTTCTTAAAAATGTATTTCAAAACATTATTACTATTTTACATAATATGGATTAAAGTCATTTATACCCTTGTTTGACTTTTTAAAAGATGTTTATAAAAGAATCTTTACGTCATTTTCCAAACAAGGTCCTTTTAAACCTTTTCAACAAAATTAAGGTAAGAATGTCTTTTTTTACTTATACAGCGGGTGTGGCTATTTTCCGCCATTATAAAATCCTCGAAGCTTCCCTTATAAGCTTATAATAATATTTTCAAAGAAAATTTTTTCTTTTTCAATTATGTGACTTTTAAATGAATTCAAAAAAAGAGATATTTCTCTCAAATAGTTTTGATTTCATCTATGTTAACATCCTTTGATGGATTTTAAGCTTATTTGAAGTTGATTTATTATGATACAAAACTTACAAATTGTATTGAAGGTTTTGGGATATTTTTGAATGTGGATGTGTAAATTTTATACCATTCATGGTTTATAGAGAAAGTATTGACATTTTTTATGCTATTTTTCATACGAATGTTTATATTATGTTTAAACCTATTCATATGAGGCATGCATTGGACTTGTTAAGTGACAGGTGGAGCCCTCTATAGCTCCTCGATGCATTGGTAGGTCTCATGAGACAAACTAGTTTCTTGGCACATGGCCTTGAAAAAATCTTATTTGTAGTATTGTCATGAGGCCTTGGCTATGTGGTTATGATAGTCTGACATTATGCATTCCATCATTATGAAAGTGGTTATTGATATTGCATGTGAATATTTGACTAGTAGAATATCCATGTGAATAAGTAAGTGTAATTATTTCATTTTATCTTTTCCATATTATGCAGAAGTTCAATTTTAAAAGGCTTTTGTTTTAGTTATACATTGCCTTAAATGTTTATGCTTATTTATGAAAGTTTCTGCTATATTGTTATCCTTACTGGGCATTTGAGATCACCCCTTTCTATGTTTTATTTTTCCTAGGATGTGAAGAAGTATTTTATGAATGACCTGTAGGGATAGTATAAGGGGATATGAGTGTGGATACAAGACTTTGTGGTATTTTTTCACTTTATGATGTAATGTAAACTTTATGAATGTATCTAGTGTTTCTAAGTATACTAAACTAATCGGTCTTTTGAGACTTGATCTTTTGTGATCATGCCAATGTTATGTAATATTGCAAAGACTCTGGTTAACTGGGGTCACGGTGTTACAGTTGGTATTAGAGGAAGTTTAGTACAAACCTTGGAAGCTAGATTTAGATAAACTCTGATTAGATCACATAGACCTAATATGGACTTTGAGGATTAGTATAGAAGAACTTCCTAGAATATTGGTATTGTAGATATTTTGTGAGTTTTCTGAGCAATAAATCCCTATCTGGATACGAGCAGGTAGAGGCGGCTCTGGCACAGATGTACTTAGGGGTAAAACCCGAGAACACCACTTCGAGCTAGACTCGAACGGGAACCGGTGCACGACAACGGGCCTTGCTGCACTCTTGGTTATGACACTCCTGGGGGATATGCTTAGGATAATTCTCATTTTATTTACAAACCATTATAAAGGGGTTATGAGTATATACTTCCTCAAAGAAATTTTTTTTATGATTATGTATTATATCCATAAATAGTTCAATTTGTGTTAAGTGTTTTACAAGTATGGAATTACGTATTTTGATTCATAAATTGATCTAGTTTATGACATTGTTTAGAAATGGCGCCTAGTGGAAGGAATGAAAATTGTATAAATGCACGTAATCCATGTAGGGATTGCCCTCCTTCTCAAGATAATTACAGTGGAGCTGGTGATGCAACTGGTGCTGATCAGCTAATCACCGTACTGGGACAACTCACTCAGGTTATGAATAATAACCTTACCCGTATGGAGCACCCTGATCTGCAGCATGGAGGATCAATGTTAGATCACTTCATGAGGCAAAAACCACCAACATTTAATGGGAGTACAAATCCATTGGTAGCTATGTAGAGACCCAAAGCTTCACGTACATGGACATTACATTACTTTTGCAGAATACTTAATACATAACAAAAACCAACACTCAAGGATCGTAATAGTTTAGTGTCTTTGGAAACTCAGAACATAATCTTATAATCATGGTGAAAGATCTTCAACATCTCCCATAAAGATCTTCCCCTTTTGTTTTCTTACCTAAAACCTTTCTTTATATCCTAGGGAAAAGAAAACATAAAAATGGTGAGCTCAAATACTCAGTAAAGGTAAACATAGATAACATTAAACAATCCATAAACATTTGAATGCAAAAACTTGAACATAAAATCTAAACATCAAAATCTTGAGCAAAGACATAAATGTTGGAAGTATGTAAGACATATATCATAAAGGAACATCAATCATGATAAAATAGCATGGGAATAAAACATGTAATTGTGGAAAACCATTATTCACATGATATGATTTCCATAGTAGCCAAGGCATTACTTCCAAGACCATCTTAGTGGACAAAGTTCCTTTCCGAATCGAGTTCACTCCTCGTTCTAGTCTTGTAAGACTGAACCGGATTAACTTACCATTTCGGCCATGTCTATCTCATGAGATATAAATCTTTACCCAATGCATTGGAGGGAGATATAGGTCCCACCTATCTCATAATTAAATCATTCTTACTTGTGCCACAAAATAAACATAAATCATTCATCATAACACAAATAATAAAATGGGTTTCATAAACATCATCCCATCATAACATAATCCATATAAAATAAATTTATATCATCTCATCATAAGAAAAATCAAAACATGTAATTAATAGAGACATTATACTTGAAACATAAACATACTAAATAATGTCATCTTAGATGGAAAATAGTTTTGATAAAACACTTGAAATTAATTCTTGAGGAAAATATCCTTTCTTCTTCAAAATAATTTCCTTTTCTAAAAATTCCATGAAATTTTAAAAGATAAGGATTTTTTTGAAAATAATCATGAAATTTTTTAGAGGAAGCTTCATTTAAATAATTTGTTATGAAACCGTAAAAATCCTTTCACACCATATAAGTTAAAAAAACATTCTCCTCGTACTTTTTTCGGAAAAGTAAAAAAGTTCCTCGTATGGTAAACAAAAGTAAGATTCTTTTCATAACATGTGGTAAATTTAAAAAAAGGATAAAAATAATTTTAAACATACATGAAATTTTTTTGAGAACATATGGACATGGATGATAACAATAATCCCAGTAAATACTTACGAATAAACAATCTCGGATAAAAACGAGATTGGAAAAGTTATCCCTTACCTTAGGTCTGATATGCTTTGTACATATCCGAACCTCCTGTATAATGATTTAAATAATGTTATTTACTTATTACATAATAATATTCATTGTTATTATATCATATGTGGTTCACTTATGACTTTATATTACTAGTTCTTTTGTAAATTCCATGTTAAAGCATCGTTTTGGGTAAAATCGTTTTATTTATCGTACTTGTTTGGACTTATTGTTCTTGATATTATTATTACTTATGTCATGATTTAATTACATAAAGAATTTAAATCATGATTTATATATCATATATATTTAGTATATATATATATATAATAGATAGATAAATGAAATGAAATACACTGTTCATGGAGACGGTAGGCCATACGTATGCATGAACGATGTTTTCCTTTCCTTATTGACTTGAATGGAATTAAGTAGATGGCATACATATATATATACATAAATAAAGTCGAATTATTATTTCATATATTTCATGATTAATTATTATATATATTTTATAATAATTCATGAATTGTTAACATGGAAAATGAATCTCATCATGTTGTGGAGATGGTAATCCGTACGTACGCACGAGCGATGATATCGTTCCCATATTTATTGAATGGAATTGGAGTGGATAATATAATATCATATAATCATTATGTTGTTATAATAATCATATATAGTTATTCTTTACACCATTATACCCATCCCAGTAGGGTGGTGGTGGAAAAACATATTACACCATGGCGTAGAGACAGTATTCTGTACGTAAGCACACGTGGTGATTTCGTTTTCCGTAGGATGAATAGAAGTTTAAATAGGGTTGTTTAATATTTATAATAACATATAAGTATATAATTAATACTTATTTTATTACTTTATAATTAAATAACTAAATAAGAGGAAGTAGAAGAAGAAAGAATCTTTAAAGAGTCGGTAGAAGAGATTATCTCTTCCTCGACGCACCTCCTTTAAACTTCTTCTTAGGGAACTAGAGTTCATATTTTGAGAAGACCATAAACTCTATGATATAACTATAGTGGTTTAAAAGATTAATTTTCAGGGGTTGTCCGAGCTTCAAGGCACAAAAGGGTGTGAAGAGAAGAGGGAAGGGGTGCCCTTTTTATAAGGGAGGAGAGGGGCACCTTTGGAAAAACTTAAAATATTATTTTATAATAAAGTCATATTCGGTTTTTAATAGCTCAAAATTGATTTCTTTCGAAGATAAGGTGGGTATGGGTCGAAATACTCCCAACCAATAGGTTTTATACAAGTTTAGGTTACTATTTTGACCTTATCATTTAGATTTAACTCTAAGTTAAATAATTTAACTTTTACTGTGTATTTATGTTTTCTTACACTAAATGGTTAATAAACCTACTATAAAAGGACAAACGAACCCCAAGGGGTTCATTATTAAAATACATAACCTTATATAATTCCTTTTTCCAAACCTTAGATTTTTAGGAATAGAATAACAATTAATAATATGATATTTATTTTAAAAACTATTTTATTTCAATTTTGACACTATTTGGTACTTGATTTTTGTGAATATCATAACAACATTATTAGTTCGAAAAAAGTTAATTAAATCAATACCAACATTTCATATTAACCTAGAAAATTAGTTTAATTCATAAAAATTCTCAAATTACATTTATTTGGGTATTTATAACATCAATTGTGATAATATTTCATTAATAAGGTAATTATTGTATCATCATTGTGTCATAAATAAATTAAATTATTTAATGTCTAAAAATTATAAATAAAATACCCTTATGTAGGAAATATTTTTATCTTTCTAATTAATATTTATATTCGAATTTATCTTATGTATAACCCTATATTAAAAAAAATTAGTTATTAAACGTTGATTTTATCTATTTTAACTCTTCTTTAAATAAAATAATGATAAATGTCATAATCTAATCCAAGTGGACCTAAATGATCATATTTTATTCCTAAAGTTGTTTTTGGTCGAATTAAACTTATCCAATAGAATTAGGAAATGTGTTAGGGTAATAATAATATCATTTTTACCCTTAATTACCCTATTTACTTTTAACCGTGGTAAAAAAAAGTAAAAAGTTACTATTCACAAAAAATTATTTTTATCTTATTGAACTAAATTTTACTCCTTGATATTAACCGTGCCTCTTGTATTTTCAAAATTCCACTCACAAAAGTAGTAAAATTAATTTTTATGTAAATTTTCAAATTCTCCTAGGAGATGGGTAAAAGACGGTGAAAAGTTCAATAAAATTTTTATATATCTAAAATTATTATAAAATGAATCCAATGAATTACATTGAACTTATATAGGTATTATTTATCAATTTTGACCTAAAATAAATTTAAGTAAAATCAATAATTATTTAAATAAAAAGTCAGTTTTTAAATAGTAACCCAGTGTTTTCACTATTCATCAAAAATTGAAAGTTTTTAGAAAGATACCGAAAATTCACCCTAGGCTAATTTCAATATTCCAAATCCAAAAATGAAGTCCATTTTGAAAAATGAAATTTCAAAAAGTGGGTATTACTATTCATAATGGCTAGTTCATAATAATATTATAATAATATCTCGTTTAGTGAAACTTGGTATTGCGCACTACACACGCTATCGAAGAAGGTCTTGATTGCATGTAATTCAATCCAAGTCAGGGTTGTGTGTAGTGAAATATCCGTTAGGTGTTGCGTATAACATAACCAAAACTTATTTCATTTATACATTTAAACAAAATCTATACTTAATGTTGCGTAGAATAATTTCCACAAAACGAACTTGAATTTGTGTATAACATGAGCCAAGAATAGTGTTGTGTATACTGCAAGCTAATACGGTGTTGCGTATATTACAAGCCAATCTTGTTGTAGTGTATAATAGAATACATCAAATAAATTAAAAATAATATATCTCATAAAATCTCGGGGTGTTACATTCTACCCCCCTTAAAATGAATTTCGCCCTCGAAATTCATCGGGGTTATAAATGATTTACTACTTGAAAGTTTCTTTCATAGAAACCCAAATTGTAAAAAGGAATACTAAAACTTCATTTTAAAAAGGGAATTTAGAATCATAACAGTCACCCAAAGTAACTCAGCACTGGGTTTCTACATAGGACAACATAGGTGAAAATATGGATATGGAAGAGAAATTTAACCATGAACTTCTGATGAAGAGTGGTAGAGGACATGGCTATGAAAAATACATCAATCCCAAAGCCATAAAATTGTGATGATCTAAGGTACCATCTAATTCATCAGATATTAGGGCACTAGGACAACATTTTTTGTTTTCAAGGTCATTTCCCTGAAGTTGAAGAAATTGGAATTAGAAGAAATACTTTCTTGATTTTGGTACAATCTCACTGTTGGTCATTACTTGGATAATTTACACTTCATATATTAAATAAATGAAGTTGAATTTGTCATTAATGAAGTGTTATAAGATCATGTGATAGAATGATGGGTCATTCCATCTATCTCAAACAAAAGGTTAGATAAAGTTGTCAAAAATACATAAGTCTATCTATAGTGAGATTAATCATATATGGTTCCTAAAATGGACTTATACTTCATATATCATACTTATTAATATAATAAAACTAGTTTCTACTAACCTGAGACTTCCTGTAGGCCAGTGGTAGGAAATAAAGTCCTATCGCACTTCGGTTGTGGGTTCAATTCACGCAACCTTGTCCGACGCGACGAGTTTTTGCTCGTCCTGCAGGTTGTCCTTTTTCTAAAACTACATTATTATAACATCCCATCAATAATATCAAAAAAAATTCTATCCATAAACAATACTAACTTATGTCCAACATAATCCATTCCAATCTTTAGGCTTATACATTTTTCCAAACTCATAGTATAAAGAAAACGATTACTTGAAGGGTCACATAACAAGCACGTGAATAGAATCATTTATCCTCCATATATCTTACAATATATCGTGTTGGTCAAATTACAGACATGTGATTACCTTAATCATGTATTCTCTTGAAAAATGAATACCCATTGAATCTTAGTGAAAACATGAATGCTGCCAAAATTTAACACTTTCCACATACCAAAATCCCAAAATTTCTATATAATCAAACCATGATATAACTTTTTCCTTATATCAGTCATGAGCTCATTTAATTTTTTTCTTTATCGCTTTATTATTCTCATATCATCTTCTTTCAAAACATATTTCAATCACTTTTCATGGTTACTGGTACCATATAATTATTGAAAACCAATACCTAGATATTCCAAAATTACACGATGCCATAAATGAGATTCCAAGATACTATTTTGAAATCCATTACATAAACACTTAATCATTACACAACATAATTGTCATAATCAACATCAAAAATAGTGATTGCATGTGACTTCCCTTTATCATTTTCCTTAAGAGGTTTCTCACGTTGATCATCATTAACCCTTGGATTGGGGAATTGATTAGCATAATGCCCCATTTCCTTGCATTTGAAGCATTGAAGTGTTGGTGGTGCGTTCTCTGTAGTATTTTCTTTATTCACATCATTAGTAACCATTTTTCCATTACTTCGATACTCAGCTGCTCGATGACCTTCTTTTCCACACTTAAAACATTTTCTAGTCCCTTTAAGACAATCTCCACCATGCTTCTTTCCACACATTGAGCATAAAGAAATATTCATCTTCTTTTCACCATTATT
Source organism: Viscum album (assembly GCA_963277665.1). Taxonomy (NCBI): domain Eukaryota; kingdom Viridiplantae; phylum Streptophyta; class Magnoliopsida; order Santalales; family Viscaceae; genus Viscum; species Viscum album. The sequence continues at coordinate 598,039,756 of OY728155.1, read as the reverse complement.
TTGAGATTTCTCCTTGAACTCTATCTTTAGTTTCTTGTCAAAACCATGAGATGGATATGTAACACCAACTTACATTTATACCTTGATAGCACAACACAAAATTTCTTCATAGCTACTGAAGTCTCTTATATCTAATGCTCTTCGAAGACTTGGTTTTAAGCCACTAAAGAATCGATCAACTTTACTTTCAGGTTGGATGATAAAGCCAGATGCATAACTCACAAGCCTTGTAAAATTCACTTCGTATATACCAACAGATTCATCATCCTTTTTCTTAAGCTCAAGGAAATAATAACCTATCTTTGTTCGAAGAATACGAGGGAAGTACTTATTGAAAAATAAGTTCTTTAGATCATCTCATTCCATGGATTCAATTTCATCTCGGGGCCTCATATTCTTAATTAGAGTCCACCATTGATCCGCTTCACCTTCTAAACGGTAAATAGATAGAATGACTTTTTCATGTTCCGAACAGTGATGTATGGAAAATATCTTTTCAATCGTACTGATCCATTGTTCAGCAACAAGTGGATTATAAGACCCACTAAAAGAAGGTGGACGTTGCCTCATGAAGGACTCAATAGAATATTGTTCCCTTATCTGATCATTTGGATGTCCAGAATTATTCATAGCTTGTGTAAGTATAGCAATACTATTTTTCACTCCATCTCCCATAACATTGGTTTGTTCAGGAGGACAATCATTACATTGTCCATTACATTGATCAACACAGTTCCTTCGGGTTCCAGCCATCGTCTAAAACCCAAAAAGAATAGTGTGAGAGGAAAAAATCATGTTAGGGAAAAAAACATAATAAAGGGGGAGTACCTTAAATATCTAACATCTTATGTTTAATTCTAATATCGTTACCATAATTCTAGGACTATAAACTATACTTATACTTAACCTTAGGTACATCCCTAGACATACCTTATAAATATCTCTAGGGATATCACTAAAGTTTTCGCATCTTAGTTTCCAAAGGTTAACTAAACCTTTCCTCTAATACCAACTGTAGAGACCCAAAGATTGATGTGTATGGACATTACATTACTTTTGCAGAATACTTAATACATAACAAAAACCAACACTCAAGGATAGTAATAGTTTAGTGTCTTTGGAAACTGGGAACATAATATTCTAATCATGGTGAAAGATCTTCAACATCTCCCATAAAGATCTTCTCCTTTTGTTTTCTTACCTAAAACCTTTATTTATATCCTGGGAAAAAGAAAACATAAAAAGGGTGAGCTCAAATACTCAGTAAAGGTAAACATAGATAACATTAAACAATCCATAAACATTTGAATGAAAAAACTTGAACATAAAATCTAAAGATCAAAATCTTGAGCAAATACATAAATCTTGGAAGTATGTAAGGAATATATCAAAAAGGAACATCAATCATGATAAAATAGCATGGGAATAAAAAATGTAATTGTGGAAAACCATTATGCACATGATATTATTTCCATAGTAGCCAAGGCATTACTAAAAAGACCATTTTAGTGGATAAATTCCCTTTCTGAATCGAGTTCACTCCTCGTTCCAGTCCTGTAACACTGAATCGGATTAACTTACCATTTCAGCCATGTCTATATCATGAGATATAAGTCTTTACCCAATGCATTGGAGAGAGATATAGGTCCCACCCATCTCATAATGAAATCATTCTTACTTGTGCCACAAAATAAACATAAATCATTCATCATAACCCAAAGAATAAAATTGGTTTCATAAACATCACCCCATCATAACATAATCCATATAAAAGAAATTTATATCATTTCATCACAAGAAAAATCAAACCATGTAAATAATAGAGACATTATACTTCAAACATAAACAAAATAAATAATGTTATCTTATATGGAAAATAGTTTTAATAAAACACGTGAAATGAATTCTTGAGGAAAATATCATTTCTTCTTCAAAATAATTTTCTTTTCTCAATATGCCATGAAATTTTAAAAGATAACAATTTTTTTGAAAATAATCATGAAATTTTATAGAGGAATGTTCATTGAAATAAGTCGTTATGAAACCGTAAAAATCTGTTCACACCATATAAGTTAAAAAAATATTCTCCTTGAACTTTTATCGGAAAAGTCAGAATGTTCCTCGTGTGGTAAAAAAATGTAAGATTCTTTTCATAACATGTGGTAAATTTCAAAAATGGGTAAAATGAATTTTAAACATACATGAAAACATTTTGAGAACATATGGACATGGATGATAACAATAACCCCAGTAAATACTTACGAATAAACAGTCTCGGATAAAAACGAGATTGGAAAAGTTATCCCTTACCTTAGGTCCGATATGATTCGTACATATCCGAACCTCCTGTATAATGATTTAAATAATGTCATTTACTTATTACAGAATAATATTCATTGTTATTATATCATATATGGTTCACTTATGACTTTATATTACTCTTTCTTTTGTAACTTCCATGTTAATGCGGTGTTTTGGGTAAAATCATTTTTTTATCGTACTTGTTTGGACTTGTTGTTCTTGATATTATTATTACATATATCAGGATTTACTTAATTCCATAATTTAAATAATGATTTATATATCATATATATTCAGTATAGATATATATATAATAGATAGATAAATGAAATGAAATACGCCGTTCATGGAGACGGTAGGTCGTACGTATGCATGAACGTTGTTTTCCTTTCCTTATTGACTTGAATGGAATTAAGTAGATGACATACATATATATATACATAAATCCAGTAGCATCATTATGTAATATATTTCATTATTACTTATTATATATACTTTATAATCATTCTTGAATTGTTAACATGTGAAATGAATCTCATCGCGTCGTGGAGACGATAATCCATACGTACGCACGAGCGATGATATCGTTCCCATATTTAATGGAATTGGAGTGGATTATATAATATCTTAGAATCCGTATGTTGTTATAATAATCATATATAGTTATTATTTACACCATTATACCCATCCAAGTAGGGTGGTGGTGGAAAAATAGATTACACCACAACGTGGAGATGGTATTCTGTACGTACGCACGCACAGTGATTTCATTTTCCGTAGGATGGATAGAAGGTGAAATGGGGTTGTTTAATATTTATAATAACATATAAATATATAATTAATACTGATGTTATTACTTTATAATGAAACAACTAAATAAGAGGACGTAGAAGAAGAAATAATCTTTAAAGAGTCGGTAGAAGAGATTACCTCTTCCTCGACGTACCTCCTTTAAACTTCTTCTTAGGTCAATAGAGTTGGTCTTTTTAGAATACCATAACCTCTATAATATAACTATAGAGGTTGAGAAGAGTAATTGTCAGGAATTGTCTGATCTTAAAGGCTCAAAAGGGTGTGAAGAGAAGAGGGAAGGGGTGCCCTTTTTATAAGGGAGGAGAGGGGCACCTTTGGAAAAACTTAAAATATTATTTTATAATAAAGTCATATTCGGTTTTTAATAGCTCCAAATTAATTTATTTCGATTATAAGGTGGGTATGGGTCGAAATACTCTCAACAAATAGGTTTTAGACAAGTTTAGGTTACTATTTTAACCTTATCATTTAGATTTAACTCTATGTTAAATAATTTAACTTTTACTGTGTCTTTTTGTTTTCTTACACTCAATGGTTAATAAACTTACTATAAAAAGTAAAAAAAACCCCAAGTAGTTAATTATTAATATATATGACATTATCTTAGTCATATGTCCGAACCTTATATTTTTAGGAATAGAATAACAATTAATAATATAATATTTGTTTTAAAAACTATTTTTGTCAATTTTGAAACTATTTGGTACTTGATTTTTGTGAAAATCATAACAGAATTATTAGTTAGAAAAAGTTAATTAAATAAATACTAACATGTCATATTAACCTATAAAATTGTTTTAATTCATAAAAAGTCTCAAATTACATTTATTTGGGTATTTATAACATCAATTATGTTAGTATTTCATTAATAAGGTAATTACTGCATCATCATTGTGTCATAAATAAATTAAATTATTTAATGTCTAAAAATTATAAATAAAATACCATTATGTAGGAAATATTTGTATCTTTATAATTAATATTTATAGTCAAATTTATCTTATTTATAACCCTATATTAAAAAAATTTTAGTTATTAAACTTTGATTTTAACTATTTTAACTCTTTTTTAAATAAAATAACAATAAATGTCCTAATCTAATCCAAGTGGACCTAAATGTTCATATTTTATTTCTAAGGTTGTTTTTGGTCTAATTAAATTTATACAATAGAATTATGACATGTGTTAGGGTAATAATAATATCATTTTTACCCTTAATTACCCTATTTACTTTTAATTGTGGTAAAAAAAAGTAAAAAGTTATTATTCACCAAAAATTATTTTTATCTTATTGAACCACATTTTACTCCTTTATATTAACCATGTCTCTCATATTTTCAAAATTCCACTCACAGAAGTGGTAAAATTAAGTTTTATGTAAATTTTCAAATTCTCCTAGGAGGTGGGTAAAAGACGGTGAAAAGTTCAATAAAATTTTTATATATCTAAAATTATTATAAAATGAATCCAATGAATTAAATTGAACTTATATAGGTATTATGTATCAATTTTGACCTAAAATAAATTTAAATAAAATAAATAATTATTTAAATAAAAATTCGGTTTTTAAATAGTAACCCAGTGTTTTCACTATTCATCAAGAATTGAAAGTATTCAGAAAAATTCAAAAAATTCACCCTAGGATAATTTTGATATTATGAATCCAAAAATGAAGTCCATTTTGAAAAATAAAATTTCAAAAAGTGTGTATTAATATTCATAACGGCTAGTTCATAATAATATTATAATAATATCTCGTTTAGTGAAATTTGGTATTGTGTACTACACACCCTATCGAAGAAGGTCTTGATTGCGTGTAATGCAAGAAAAGTCAGGGCTTTGTGTATTGAAATATCTATTTAGTGTTGTGTATAACATAATCAAAACTTATTTCATTTATACATTAAATAAAATCTATACTTAATGTTGCATAGAATAATTTCCACAAAATGAACTTGAATTTGTGTGTAACACAAGCCATGAATAGTGTTGCGTATACTGCAAGATAATACGATGTTGTGTATAGTACAATCCAATCTTTGTGTAGTGTATAATAGAAGACATCAAAGAAATTAAAAATAATATATCTCAAAAAATCTCGGGGTGTTACAAGCTGGGCAATGGATAAGTTCCCTAGAAAAAATATTTCAGGATTTGGGGAGTAGTGAAAGGGAAAAAGTTATCATGGTAGTTTATTGCCTCACTGGAGATGCTGATCATTGGTGGTCATTGATTCAAAAAACGAAGGAAGATGATTAAGTATAAAATATGGAATGGAGGGAGTTCAAAGAGATTTTCTTAGAAAAATACTTTCCTCGTGACCATCGAGCAGATATGGAAAGGCAATTTTTGAGTCTGAGACAAAAGGAGGATGTGAATGTCGCAAAGTATGAGGATAACTTTACAAGGTTAGCGAGGCATGTATCATATTATATACGTAACCCAAGGATTAATATTGATCATTTATTTGATGGGTTAAAACCATTTCTTCATCGATCATTAGTCTCACAATCCTTCTCGTCGTACGAAGACATTGTCTCATCTGCTATCAAGACTGAAAAGGAATTCTCTAAATCTTACGACTTTAAAGCAAAGTAAGAGAAGAAGAGATCTTTTGATCACTCTGGAAATGTAAATAAGGGGAATAAGGGAAAATTTGAATATATATCCTGTAGTAAATGTGGTAAGAAACACCCCGGTACTTGCTTGAAGGGAATGAGAGTCTGTTACAAGTTTGGTGAAAATGGCCACCATGCTCGTGATTGCAAGGGGAAGAAAAAAGCTACCGATGTTCAATGCTACAATTGTAAGGAGATGGGACAATATTCAAATGAATTTCCTAAGCATTAGGGGAACTTACCTTAGAAAAGGCCAAGGGATCAAGGTCAAGCTTATGTTATCACTACTGCTGAGGTAGAAGCTCCAAAAGACATGGTGGTAGGTAATTTAATGGTTTCCTCAAGTTTATCCAATGATTTATTTGATTCCGGATCATCGCATTATTTCATATCTTCCCAGTTTACTAAGAAAATTAGATATTTACAATTTTATTTAACAAGGTAGTTGTCAGTTAAAACTCTTAAGGGAAGTATCATTGCAACAAAGTTTTGTGAATCAGTCCCCATTAGAGCACATAAATGTTCTTTATCTGCTGATCTCATCTTCATACCTATGATTGAGTTTGATATAATCCTCGGTATGGATTGGATTTCGGACCATGATGCGAATATTTATTGTAAGAAGAAGTAGGTTACGATTTTTAATGATGATGATAAGGAACACATTATCTTTAGAGCAGAATCGTCACCACCTAATTCTTATCTAGATCCACCCCCAGTAGCTCAACTAAATTCAGTTATTGGGGTGGAAGAGAATGAAATGACTGTGGTTGAGGAAAGGAATGTTCAAATAGAGGATGTACCTATTTTGAAACAATATGTAGATGTGATTTTGAAAGATTTACCTGGACATCCTCCAGAACGAGAAGTTGATTTTTCCATTGATTTAATTCATGGTTCAAGGCCTATATCGAAGACCCCTTATAGAATGTCCATTGTGGAATTAGTTGAACTAAAGAAACAACTATAGGAATTGATTAATAAGAGATTTATTCTCCCTAGTGTTTCTCCATGGGGAGCCCCTGTCCTTTTTGTTAAGAAGAAAGATTGATCTATGAGGTTATGTATTGACTACAGAGAAATCAATGCTATAACAATAAAGAACAAGTATCACCTACCTTGCATTGATGATTTATTTGACCAACTGCATGAAGCTCAATACTTTTCAAAGATTGAACTTTGATCTGGATACCATCAGTTATGTGTGAAGAAGGAAGACATTTCGAAGACAGCATTTCGAACCAGGTACGGGCATTACGAGTTTACAGTAATTCTTTTTGGATTGACTAATGCACCCTCTATATTCATGGATATAATGAATAGAGTTTTCAAGGAATACCTCGATGATTTTGTAGTGGTACTTATTGATGATATCTTGGTATACTCTAAATGCTATGAAGATTATGAATATCACTTGCACATTATCCTGAAGACTCTTAGAAGACATGAATTATAGGGGAAGTTTAGCAAGTGTGAATTCTGGCTTCAGGATATTTCTTTTCTTGGCCATATTGTCTCCAAAAATGGAATCTCTGTTGATCCTTCTAAGACCAAGGCAATCCAATAATTCCATGCACCAACGAGTATAACCGAGGTACGCAATTTTATTGGTTTAGAAGGTTATTATTGACATTTCATCCAGAATTTCACCTGATTGTCTAACCCATTAACAAAGCTCAAATGTAAAGGGGTTAAATTTGTTTAGACCAAAGATTGTGAAGAATTTTTTGAAGAACTGAAGAGAAGATTAGTCAATGCACCTATATTTACTCTACCATCGGGGAATTATGGGTTTGATATTTATAGTGATGCCTCAAAGAAAGGACTTGGTTGTGTCCTTATGAAGAATGATAGAGTTATTGCCTATGCATCATGACTGCTGAAAATTCATGAGAAAAACTATCCTACTCATGATCTTTAGTTAGATGCTGTAATATTTGCTTTGAATATTTTGAGACACTATCTCTATGGTGAGAAATGTGAGATTTATAGTGATCACAAGAGTTTGAAGTATATTTTCTCACAAAAAGAACACAACATGAGGCAAAGGAGATGACTTGAACTACTCAAGGATTATGATTGCACGATACAATACCACCCTGGGAAGGAAAATAAGGTGGTAGATGCTTTGAGTATAAAGGATCATGGAATTTGAACAATATGATAGTTAAAAAGTATCCTATATACATGGATCTAGTAAATTTGGATATGGGAATCACCATGGAAGGTGAAACATTAATGCGTTTTCAAATGGTTGCCAAACCATCTTTACTAGAAAGGATTAAGAGTTCTCAGACTAATGATGAAGAATTTCAAAAGAAGATTAAATCTATGAATGATGGAATATTGAGTGAAATTGTGTATTAAGATGGAATTTTGATGTTTGGGAAGAGACTTTGTGTTCCCAATATACCCGATCTAAAAAGAGAATTGTTGGATGATGCTCATAGTTCCAATTTCTCAATACACCCTGGGAGCACCAAAATGTATAGAGATTTGAAGGAACATTTTTGGTGGGATAACATGAAGAGGGAGATTGCTGATTTTGTGTTAAGATGTATGGTTTTTCAACAAGTAAAAGATGGAAGGCAACAACCTGGTGGTGCATTGCAACCTCTTCCCATACCTGAGTGGAAATGGGATAATATCACGATGGACTTTATCATGGGACTACCAAAGACTCCTAGAAGGAATGATTTAATATGGGTCATTGTTGACCGTCTTACCAAGTCATCACATTTTATTGCTATAAGGTAAGATTTACCAATTGAACGTCTAGTAAGACTATATGTTAATGAAGTTGTGAGACTTCATGGAGTACCCCTATCGATTGTTTCTGATCATGATCCCCATTTTACTTCATGATTCTGGAAGAGTCTTCAAAAGGCCTTGGATACTGAACTTTGTTTGAGCACTGCCTACCACCCTCAAACAGATGGACAATCAGAACGGACTATTCAAACCTTAGAAGACATGTTGAGATCTTGCTCACTTTACTTTCAGGGTATGTGGGATCAATATTTACCTCTAATGGAATTTTCCTATAACAATAGCTTCCATTCAAGTATTTGGATGGCACCATATGAAGCGTTATACAGAAAGAGATGTCGCACACCAACCTGCTGGGATGAATTTGGTGAAAGAAAATTTATAGGCCTAGAACTGGTGTAGGAAACAATGGAAAAGGTAAAGGTAATCCAAAACCACATCAAAGTAGCTCAAAGTAGGCAGAAGAGCTATGCTGATAACCGAAGGAAGGATTTGGAATTTCAAGTAGGAGATCATGTTTTCTTAAAGGTATCTCCATGGAAGGGAGTTATACGGTTCGGTAAGAAGGGTAAATGGAGTCCCAGGTACATCGGACCGTTCGAAATTCTAGAACGAATTGGGGATGTGGCTTACCATTTGGCAATGCTGCCAAGTCTCTCCAAAGTTCACGATGTATTCCATGTATTACTGTTGAGAAAATACATTCCTGACCCAATGCATGTACTCACTTATGAGGAATTAGAATTGGAACATGATCTATCTTATTGCGAAGAGCTCGTCAGGATTCTTGATACAAGAGAACAAGTGCTGAGAAACTGGACGACTCGTCTAGTAAAAGTTCTATGGAGAAACCATAAGATGGAAGAGGCAACGTGGGAACCTGAGGAATTTATGATGAAGAACCACCCGAGTCTTTTCATGCTGTATTATTCTAGAAATTTTGAGGACGAAATTATTTGAAGGAGGGGAGAATGTAACACCCCAATATTCCACTGTACGCTTCTCATTGAATAATACAGAAGCGTGTGTAGTACGCAACTTCGAGTTCTAACACACACCACAACCAATCAAACTAGCCATTATGAATAGTGATACCCACTTTTTGAAATTTTATAAATTTTATCTTTCAAAATGGACTTCATTTTGGATTCAGAATATTGAAATTAGCTTAGGGTGAATTTTTGGTATTTTTATGAAAACATTCAATTTTTTATGAATAGTGAAAAAACACTGAGTTATAGTTTAAAACCGAATTTTTATTTAAATAATTATTTATTTTATTTAAATTTAATTAAGGTCAAAATGGATACATAATACCTATATATGTTCAATGTAATTCGTTGGATTTAGTTTAGAATAATTTTAGATATATAACATTTTTATTGAACTTTTCACCGTCTTTTACCCACCTCATAGGAGAATTTTCAAATTCACATAAAACTTAATTTTACCACTTCTATGAGTGGAATATTGAAAATCCGAGAGACACGGTTAATATCAGGGAGTAAAATATGGTTCAATAAGATAAAAATAATTTTTGGTGAATAGTAACTTTTTACTTTTATTTACCACGGTTAAAAGTAAATAGGGTAATTAAGGGTAAAAATGATATTAATATTACCCTAACACATTTCCTAATTCTATTGGACAAGTGTATCTCTACCAAAAACAACCTTAGGAATAAAATATTATCATTTAGGTCCACTTGGATTAGATTAAGACATTTATTATTATTTAATTCAAAGAAGAGTTAAAAGAGTTAAAATCAAAGTTTAATAACTAAAACATTTTTAATATAGGGTTATACGTAAGATAACTTAGATTATAAATATTCATTAGAAAGATAAAAATATTTCCTACATAATGATATTTTATTTATAATTTTTAGACATTATATAATTTAATTTATTTATGACACAATTTGGATGCGGTAATTACCTATTTAATAAAATATTAAAATAATTGATATTATAAATATAAAAATAAATTTAATTTTAGACTTTTTATGAATTACACTAATTTTATAGGTTAATATGACATATTATTATTGGTTATATAAATTTCTTTCGAAGTAATAATGCTGTTATGAAATTATCAAAAACAAAATACACAATAGTATCAAAATTGACATAAAAGAGTTTTTAAAACAAATATTTTATTATTAATTGATATTCTATTCATAAAAATATACGGTTTGACTAAAGTACTTATATAATGATAGGTGTATTATTAATGGACCACTTGGGGTTAACTTGGATGTATATAGAAAGTTTATTAACTATATAATATAAAAATACAAAGTGACATGGTAAATGTCAAACTAATTAACTGAGTTAAAACTAAAAGATAAGGTTAATATAATGACACAAACCTATATAAAATATATTGGTTGAAAGGATTTCGACCCTTACCCACATTATACTTTTAATAATCCACTTTGAAACCATTATAAACCGAATATTAATTTATTATAAATTAATACTTTAAGTTTTTCCTAAAGAGTCCCTCCTCCCCCTTATAAAAGGACACCAATTATAACAAATTATTCATAACTTAAAAGCCTTTTGGTTCGGCCAAAAAATGCCAAAATATCCTCTCAACTTCCCTAACTTCAACCTAGAGGCCTTAGTTTAATAATAAAGCCAACCTAAGGATCCCTTTTGATCAAATAAAAAGGAAGAACCCGAAGAAGAGGTAATGTTTTCACCACACTCTTTCAAGTTCCTTTCTTCTTCAACTTCTTCTTTCATTGTTATTTTCTATTCTAAAATAATAACTCATCTATATTATATATACTGTTATGTTATTATAAATATGTTACAACCATATTCAGTATTCTATCCATCCTTTGAATGACATGTCACCATAGGTGCGTACGTACGACCTACCGTCTCCACGTCGTGGTGTAATTGTTATTCAATACATTATTATTTGGATGGGTATAATAATGAGGCTTAAATCATGTAAATAATAAATATAACATTATAATTATTCTGTATATATTACATATCATCCAATTATATATTATTTTAATATCAAAAGAATGATATTATCGCTCGTGCGTATGTACGGACTACCGTCTCCATGAACGTGATGAGATTCATTCTCCATCATATCCATTCAAGTATAATTCTATTTTGATGATTAAAAATAATTTTTAAGGACTTTATATCATTATGGATATGAATAATATACAACCTATGGATAAAAAACATGGCTTATGTAACAAACATTTTAAATAAAACGAGTAAGTTAACACCCGAAGCAACGATAATACTAAGATATTATTAAAAAAGAAATATTAAAAGATCTTATATAATATCATAATCATGTATATGGTTCTTTTATAATTTAATAACAATTATTTAAATATTATAAAGGAGTTTAACCTACCCTATACCAAGGAAAAGTACAAGGTAAGGGTTTATTTCACAATATCTTCATTATCTGAGGTTGTTTATACGTAATTATCTACTGGGACCTCTTTATCATCCACATCCATGTTTCTTAAAAATGTATTTCAAAGCATTCTTACTATTTTACAGAATATGGGTTAAAGTCATTTATACCCTTGTTTTAATTTTTATAAGAAGTTTATAAAGGAATCTTTACGTCATTTTCCAAACAAGGTCCTTTTTAACCTTTTCGACAAAATTAAGGTAAGAATGTCTTTTTTAACTTATACGGAGGATGCTTGTAACGACCCGAAGCCTGACGTACATTGACATTACATTACTTTTGCGGAATACTTGGTACATAACAAAAACACACACACAAGGATCGTAATAGTTTAGTGTCTTTGGAAACTCGGAATAAAATCTTCTAATCGCGGTGAAAGATCTTCAACATCTCCCATAAAGATCTTCCTTTTTTTACCTAAAACCTTTCTTTATATCCTGGGGAAAAGAAAACATAAAAGGGTGAGCTCAAATGATCAGTAAGGGTAAACAAAAGAAATATCAATCACATCATATTCATAAGAATATAACATTTTGGAAATCATAACCCGCAAAAGAGAGCATAATTTCATAACATGGGATAAATCATGGCAGTGAAATGTAATCACAATAATCATAACTTAAAACATGAAACTTTGTGGCATACACACATAATCATGGAAAATCATTTCTTGTTAGTCATGACTCATTGCCAAGACTATCTTAGTGGACAAAGTCCCTTTCTGAATCGAGTCACCCTCGTTTCAGTCCTGTTTCACTGAACCGGTACAACCTACCATTCCAGCCATGTCTATCTCATGAGATATAAAATATTTACCCAATGCATTGGAGGGAGATATAGGTCCCACCCATCTCATAATGATACCATTCTTATGTGTGCCATAAAATCATAAATCATACATCATTTCATAACCCATGTAATAAAAATGGGATTCTTAAACAACATGACATCATAAAACAATTCATATAAGATAAACGAATTCATAAAAATGTTTCCATCACAACATAATCAAATCCATGTAATAATAGGGGTAAAAACAGAACCCTTTTATTATCTTAGATGGAAAATAATTTTGATAAAATACTTGAACTTCATTCTTGAGGAAAATATCCTTTCTACTTCAAAAACACTTTTCCTTTCTTAACATGTCGTAAAATTATAAACTAAAAGAAGTTGATTAAAAATAAACTTGAAAACTTGTAAAGGAAGCTTTTTGGAAATAATGTTTTAAAAATCCATTCATGTCGTATAAGTTAAAAAACATTTTTTTTTACTTTTGTCAGAAAATTCAAAAAGGTACCTCGTACGAAAAACGACAAAAGATTCCTTTCATATTCTTTACTAAAAACTCACCGAAGGGTAAAATTGGATTTAAACTATTGTAAGTGGATGGAAACAATATTACATATTGAGGGAACATGGATGTGGATGATAAAATACACCCCAGTAAATACTTACGAATAAACAATCTCAGATAGAAATGAGATTGTGATATTTCCCTTACCTTAGGTCTGATTTGCTTCGTAAGTGTCCGAACCTCCTGTATAATGATTTAAATCATGTTATTGACTTATTCCAGAATCATATTAATTGTTATTATATCATATATGGTCCACTTATGACTTTATATTACCCGTTCTTTTGTAAATTCATGTTAAAGAAGCGTTTTGGGTAAAATCGTTTCATTTATCGTAGGTGTTTTGACTTGTTGTTCTTGACATTATTATTACTTATATCATGATTTAATTACTTCCAGAATATAAAATATGATTTATATATCATATATATTCAGTATATATATATATATAACAGATATATAAATGAAATGAAAAACACCGTTCATGGAGACGGTAGTCCGTACGTACGCATGAACGCTGTTTTCCTTTCCTTATTGTCTTGAATGGAAGTAAGTAGATGACATACATATATATATATATATACATAAATCCAGTAGCTTTATAATGTCATATATTTCATTATTATTTCTTATATATACTTTATAATCATTCTTAAATGGTTAACATGGAGAATGAATCTCATCGCGTCGTGGAGACGGTAGTCCGTGCGTACGCACGAGCGATGATATCATTTCCATAAATATTGAATTGAATTGGAGTGGATTATACAATATATCAGAATCAATATGATGTTGTAATAACTATGTATAGTTATTCTTTACACCATTATACCCATCCATGTAAGGTGGTGGTGGAAAATAGATTACACCACGGCGTGGAGACGGTATTCCGTACGTACGCACGCGCGGTGATTTATTTTTCCGTAGGATGGATAGATGGTGAAATAGGGTTGTTTCATACTTATAATAACATATCAGTATATGAGTGATACTGATGTTATTACTTCATAATTAAACAAACTAAGAAGAATAAGTGGAAGAATAAATAAAGATGAAAGAATTGGTAAAGGTAATTACCTCTTCTTTGAAGCGCCTCTTTGAGACCTCCTCTTAGGGCACTAAAATTGGTCTTTGAGGAAGACCAGAACCTCTAGGATGTTTCTAGGGAAGTGTAGAAGAGATTTTGGCAGGGTTTGGCCGAGCTTGAGTGCTCAAATTGGTGTGTGGAGGAGGGGGAGGAGGTGCCCTTTTATAAGGGAGGAGAGGGGCACCTTAGGAATATCTCAAAATATTATTTTATATTAAAGTCAAAATCGGTTTATAATGGTTCCAAAGGGTCTTATTTCGAATCTAAAGTGGGGATGGGTCTAAATCCTATCATCCAATAGGATTTAGACAAGTTTAGGGTATTATTTTAACCTTATCAATTAGATTTAACTCTAAGTTAAATAATTTAACTTTTACTGTGTCTTTTTGTTTTCTTTCACTATATGGTTAATATACTTACTATAACATGCCAAACGAACCCCAAATTGTTTATTATTAATACATATATCCTTATCTAAGTCATTTTTCCGAACCTTAGATTTTTAGGAATAAGATAACAATTAATAATATAATATTTTATTTAAAAACTATTTTGTGTCAATTTTGACACTATTTGATATATGATTTTTTTGAAAGTCATAAAAGAATTATATGTTCGAACCAAGTTGATTAAATCAACACTAATATATCATAGGAACCTAGAAAATTAGTGGAATTCATAAAAAGTCTCAAATTACATTTATTTTGGTGTTTATAACATCAATTATGTCAATATTTCATTAATAAGATAATTACTGCATCATCATTGTGTCATAAATAAATTAAATTATTTAATGTCTAAAAATTACAAATAAAATACCATTATGTAGGAAATATTTTTAGCTTTCTAATGAATATTTATAGTCGAATTTATCTTATGTATAACTCCATATTAAAAATTATTTACTTATTAAACTTTGATTTTAACTATTTTAACCCTTCTTTAAATAAATTAATAATAAATGTCCTAATCTAATCCAAGTGGGCCTAAATGGTCATATTTTATTCATAAGGTTGTTTTTGGTCGAATTACACTTATCCAATAGAATTAGGACATGTGTTAGGGTAATAGTAATATCATATTTACCCTTAGTTACCCTATTTACTATTAACCGCGGTAAAAAAAGTAAAAAGTTACTATTCACCAAAAAGTTATTTTTATCTCATTGAACCACATTTTACTTACTGGTATCAACCGTGTCTGTCGGATTTTCGAAATTCCATTCACAGAAGCGGTAAAATTAAGTTTTTTTCAAAATTCAGTTTTTAACCTACCACTTAGTGGTTTCACTATTCATCAAAAATTGAAAGTTTTCAGAAAAATACCAAAATTTCACCCTAGGCTAATTTCGATATTTTGAGTCCAAAAATGAAGTCCATTTTGAAAAATAAAATTTCTAAAATTTTAAAAGGTGGTTATTACTGTTCATAACGGCTAGTTATAATAATATTTTAATAGCATATTGTTGTTTAGTGAAACTCGATATTGCGTACTACACACGCTATCGAGGAAGGTTGTGATTGTGTGTAATGCAAGGCAAGTCAAGGATGCGTGTTGTGCAAGCTCCTTTTTTTGTTGCGTACAACACAAGACATTAGTGAAATTAAAAAGAATATTTTTCATAAAATCTTGGGCTGTTACATTCTACCCCCCTTAAAATGAATTTCGCCCTCGAAATTCGTCGGGGTTATAAATGGTTTACTATTCGAAAGTTTCTTTAATATAAACCCACATCGTAAAAAGGAATATCAAAACCAATCTTTAAAAACAAAAGTATGAAACGTAACGGTTACCCAAATAAACTAATCACTGGGTTTCCACATAGGTGAAAATATGGATATGGAAGAGAAATCTAACCATCATGTTCTGATGGAGAGTGGTAGAGAACATGGCTATAGAAAAGCCAACAATCACAAATCCATAAATTTGTGACGATCTAAGGTACCATCCGATTCATCAGGTATAAGATCACTAGGACAACATTTTTGGTTTTCAAGATCATTTCCCTAAAGTTGAAAATTTGAATTAGAATAAATACTTTCTTTATTTTGGTACAATCTCACTGTTGTTCATGCCTTGAACAATTTCCACTTCATCTCTTAAATAAATGAAGTTGAATTTGTTATTCGTGAAGTGTTAGCAGATCATGTGATAGAATGACGGGTCATTCCATCTGTCTCAAACAAAAGGTTAGCAAAAAATATTATATACATAAGTCGATATATAGTGAGATTAATCATATATGGTTCCTAAAATAGACTTATACATCATATGTCATATAGCTTAATATAATAAAACTAGTTTCTACTAAACAGGGACTTCCTGTAGGCCAGTGGTAGGCGATAAAGGCCAGTCGCACTTCGGTTGTGGGTTCGATTCCCACAGCCTTGTCCGACGCGATGGGTTGTCGCCCATCCTGCAGGTTGTCCTTTTTCTAAAACTATATTACTATAACATCCCATCAATAATATCAAAAATCTTCTATCCTTAAACAATACTAACTTATGTCCAACATAATCCATTCTAATCTTTAGGCTTATCCATAATACTGCAGTCCACTCTCATGATATAGTGACAACGATTACCAGAGATTTAATACTGTCGTTGATCCCCACATATAATAAGATATGTCTTGTTGGTCACATTCCAAACATTCAAAGGCCTTAATCATGTATTCTCTTGAATACCCATTGAACCATAGTGAAAACTTGAATGTAGTTAAAAGTTAACACCTTCCACATACCAAAATCCTCAAAATTCTCAAACCATGATATCACTTAGTCCTTATATTAATCATGAGCTCATGAATACTGTCAAACATTTCATTTTCTCTTTATCCCTTCATTATGCGCATATCATCTGCTTTCAAAAATATTTGAATCACTTTTCATGGTTACCGGTACCTTAAAATTATTGAAAACCACAATAGAATAATACAACAATAAAAGTACCTCAACAACATTATTCTTGAATACCAATACATAAACACTTCAATCCATCCTCTTCAATTATTTTCCTGGAATAAGTCCTTCCTTGATTTAGAAGTAACTTTTTAGGTCAGGTCATTGAGTTGGGTAATGCCCATGTTCTCCACAAATAATGCATTGAACTCCATAACAGTCTGTCACTCTATGAACCTTTTCTCCACACAGATAACATCGGTTCCTCCATTTGAGGTATTCCTCAAGGTTCTTCTTCCCTTCTTTAGAAATCTCAATCTTCTTTTCTTTATGCTCCTCAACATGTGAACATGAATAATAGTTTATCTTCCTCTTCTTTGATGAATTAGGCATACCACTAAATTTAACCTTGTTAATCATATATTGCGATGACTGATTTGGCATAATCACAAGATCTTTCTCTATAGGAATTACACAATTTTGTTGCTCATAGTCACCAATTTGTCCATTGGATTCAATGTTAACCGAATTCCTTCTGGTTCCCTCCATTAACTAAAACACAAAAAGAATCTTGTGAGAGGCAAAAATCATGCTAGGGAAAACAACATAATAAAGGGGGAGTACCTTCAATATCTAACATATTAGGTTTAATTCTATGATCGTTAGCGTAATTCTAGTACAATAACCTATACGTATACTTAACCTTAGGGACATCCCTAGACATACCTTAGAAATATCTCTAGGGATCTCACTAACGTTTTCGCATCCTAGTTTCCAAAGGTTGACTAAACCTTTCCTCTGATACCAACTGTAACGACCCGAAGCCTGACGTACATTGACATTACATTACTTTTTCGGAATACTTGGTACATAACAAAAACACACACACAAGGATCGTAATAGTTTAGTGTCTTTGGAAACTCGGAATAAAATCTTCTAATCGCGGTGAAAGATCTTCAACATCTCCTATAAAGATCTTCCTTTTTTTTACCTAAAAACTTTCTTTATATCCTGGGGAAAAGAAAGCATAAAAGGGTGAGCTCAAATGCTCAGTAAGGGTAAACAAAAGAAATATCAATCACATCGTATTCATAAGAATATAACATTTTGGAAATCATAACCTGCAAAAGAGAGCATAATTTCATAACATGGGATAAATCATGGCAGTGAAATTTAATCACAATAATCATAACTTAAAACATGAAACTTTGTGGCATACACACATAATCATGGAAAATCATTTCTTGTTAGTCATGACTCATTGCCAAGACTATCTTAGTGGACAAAGTCCCTTTCTAAATCGAGTCACCCTCGTTTCAGTCCTGTTTCACTGAACCGGTATAACCTACCATTCCAGCCATGTCTATCTCATGAGATATAAAATCTTTACCCAATGCATTGGAGGGAGATATAGGTCCCACCCATCTCATAATGATACCATTCTTATGTGTGCCACAAAATCATAAATCATACATCATTGCATAACCCATGTAATAAAAATGGGATTCTTAAACAACATGACATCATAAAACAATTCATATAATATAAAGGAATTCATAAAACTGTTTCCATCACAACATAATCAAATCCATGTAATAATAGGGGTAAAAACAGAACCCTTTTATTATCTTAGATGGAAAATAATTTTGATAAAATACTTGAACTTCATTCTTGAGGAAAATATCCTTTCTACTTCAAAAACACTTTTCCTTTCTTAACATGTCGTAAAATTATAAACTAAAGGAAGTTGATTAAAAATAAACTTGAAAACTTGTAAAGAAAGCTTTTTGGAAATAATGTTTTAAAAATCCATTCATGTCGTATAAGTTAAAAAAACATTTTTTTGTACTTTTGTCGGAAAATTCAAAAAGGTACCTCGTACGAAAAACGACAAAAGATTCCTTTCATATTCTTTACTAAAAACTCACCGAAGGGTAAAATTGGATTTAAACTATTGTAAGTGGATGGAAAAAATATTACATATTGAGGGAACATGGATGTGGATGATAAAATACACCCCAGTAAATACTTACGAATAAACAATCTTGGATAGAAATGAGATTGTGATATTTCCTTTACCTTAGGTCCGATTTGCTTCGTAAGTGTCCGAACCTCCTGTATAATAATTTAAATCATGTTATTGACTTATTCCAGAATCATATTCATTGTTATTATATCATATATGGTCCACTTATGACTTTATATTACCCATTCTTTTGTAAATTCATGTTAAAGAAGCGTTTTGGGTAAAATCGTTTCATTTATCGTAGGTGTTTTGACTTGTTGTTCTTGACATTATTATTACTTATATCATGATTTACTTACTTCCAGAATATAAAATATGATTTATATATCATATATATTCAGTATATATATATATATAATAGATATATAAATGAAATGAAAAACACCGTTCATGGAGACGGTAGTCCGTACGTACGCATGAACGCTGTTTTCCTTTCCTTATTGTCTTGAATGGAAGTAAGTAGATGACATACATATATATATATATATATATACATAAATCCATTAGATTTATAATGTCATATATTTCATTATTATTTCTTATATATACTTTATAATCATTGTTAAATGGTTAACCTGGAGAATGAATCTCATCGCGTCGTGGAGACGGTAGTCCGTGCGTACGCACGAGCGATGATATCATTTCCATAAATATTGAATTGAATTGGAGTGGATTATACAATATATCAGAATCAATATGATGTTGTAATAACTATGTATAGTTATTATTTACACCATTATACCCATCCATGTAAGGTGGTGGTGGAAAATAGATTACACCACGACGTGGAGACGGTATTCCGTACGTACGCACGCGCGGTGATTTCTTTTTCCGTAGGATGGATAGATGGTGAAATAGGGTTGTTTCATACTTATAATAACATATCAGTATATGAGTGATACTGATGTTATTACTTCATAATGAAACAACCTAAGAAGAAGAAGTGGAAGAAGAAATAAAGATGAAAGAATTGGTAAAGGTAATTACCTCTTCTTTGAAGCGCCTCTTTGAGACCTCCTCTTAGGGCACTAAAATTGGTCTTTGAGGAAGACCATAACCTCTATGATGTTTCTAGGGAAGTGGAGAAGATATTTTGGCAGGTTTTGGACGAGCTTGAGTGCTCAAATTGGTGTGTGGAGGAGGGGGAGGAGGTGCCCTTTTATAAGGGAGGAGAGGGGCACCTTAGGAATATCTCAAAACATTATTTTATATTAAAGTCAAAATCGGTTTATAATGGTTCCAAAGGGTCTTATTTCGAATCTAAAGTGAGTATGGGTAGAAATCCTATCATCCAATAGGATTTAGACAAGTTTAGGGTATTATTTTAACCTTATCAATTAGATTTAACTCTAAGTTAAATAATTTAACTTTTACTGTGTCTTTTTGTTTTCTTTCACTATATGGCTAATAAACTTACTATAACATGCCAAACGAACCCCAAATTGTTTATTATTAATAAATATATCCTTATCTAAGTCCTTTGTCCGAACCTTAGATTTTTAGGAATAAAATAACAATTAATAATATAATATTTTATTTAAAAACTATTTTGTGTCAATTTTGACACTATTTGATATATTATTTTTGTGAAAGTCATAAAAGAATTATATGTTCTAAACAAGTTGATTAAATAAACACTAATATATCATAGTAACCTAGAAAATTAGTGGAATGCATAAAAAAACTCAAATTACATTTATTTTGGTGTTTATAACATCAATTATGTCAATATTTCATTAATAAGATAATTACTGCATCATCATTGTGTCATAAATAAATTAAATTATTTAATGTCTAAAAATTACAAATAAAATACCATTATGTAGGAAATCTTTTTATCTTTCTAATGAATATTTATAGTCTAATTTATCTTATGTATAACCCCATATCAAAAATTATTTACTTATTAAACATTGATTTTAACTATTTTAACCCTTCTTTAAATAAATTAATAATAAATGTCCTAATCTAATCCAAGTGGGCCTAAATGGTCATATTTTATTCATAAGGTTGTTTTTGGTCGAATTACACTTATCCAATAGAATTAGGACATGTGTTAGGGTAATATTAATATCATATTTACCCTTAGTTACCCTATTTACTATTAACCGCGGTAAAAAAAGTAAAAAGTTACTATTCACCAAAAAATTATTTTTATCTCATTGAACCACATTTTACTTACTGATATCAACCGTGTCTGTCGGATTTTCAAAATTCCATTCACAGAAGCGGTAAAATTAGGTTTTATGCAAAATTCAGTTTTTAACCTACCACTTAGTGGTTTCACTATTCATCAAAAATTGAAAGTTTTCATAAAAATACCAAAATTTCACCCTAGGCTAATTTCGATATTCTGAGTCCAAAAATGAAGTCCATTTTGAAAAATAAAATTTCTAAAATTTTAAAAGGTGGTTATTACTGTTCATAACGGCTAGTTATAATAATATTTTAATAGCATATTGTTGTTTAGTGAAACTCAGTATTGCGTACTACACACGCTATCGAGGAAGGTTGCGATTGTGTGTAATGCAAGGCAAGTCAAGGATGCGTGTTGTGCAAGCTCCTTTTTGTGTTGCATACAACACAAGACATTAGTGAAATTAAAAAGAATATTTTTCATAAAATCTTGGGCTGTTACAATGCTGCTATTTTCCACCATTATAAAATTGTCAAAGCTTCCCTTAGAATATTATAAGAATATTTTCAAAGTAAATTTTTTCTTTTACAATTATGTGACTTTTAAATGATTTCAAAAAAAGAGATATTTCTCTCAAATAGTTTTGATTTCATCTATGTCAACTTCCTTTGATGGATTTTAAGTTTATTTGAAATTGATTTATTATGATACAAAACTTCCATATTGTATTGAAGGTTTTGTGATATGTTTTAATGTGGATGTTTAATTTTTATACCATTCATAATTTATGGAGAAAGTATTGAAATTTTTTATGCTATTTTTAATATGAATGTTTATGTTATGTTTAAACATATTCATGTGATGAATGCATTGGACTTAGTAAGTGACGGGTGGAGCTCACTATAGCTCCTCGATGCATCGGTAGGTATCATGAGACAAACTAGTATCTTGGAATAAGGCCTTGACAAAATATTATTTTTAGTCTTGGCACGAGTCCTTGGCTACGTGGTTATGATAGTTTGGCATTATGCATTCCATAATTATGAAAGTGGTTATTTGTATTTCTTGTGAATATTCGACTAGTAGAATATCCATGTGAATAAGTAAATGGAATTATTTCATTTTATCTTTTCCATATTATTCTGAAGTTCAAGTTTATAAGTCTTTTGTTTTAGTTATACATTTACTTAAATGTTTATGCTTATTTATGAAAGTTTCTGCTATATTGTTATCCTTACTGGGCATTTGATCTCACCCCCTTCTTTGTTTTATTTTTCCCAGGACGTGAAGAAGTATTTTATGAATGACTTGAAGGGATAGTATAAGGTTATTTGAGTGTGGAGACAAGATGTTGTTATAGTTTTCACTTTATGATGTAATGTAAACTTCATGAATGTATCTAGTGTTTCCAAGACTACTAAACTAATCGGTATTTCAAGACTTAATCTTTTGTGATCATGCCAATGTTATGTAATAATGCACCGACTCTGGGTAATTATGGTCGGGGCGTTATAGAAAATGTGGATTTTTAACATAAAATGGGTTTACCTGAATTATGGTATTTTTTATGCATTGAATTTTTAATTTGAAAATGGAAAATTTTAAATGGAATTGTTTTGATATTCTGAATAATGGATGTTTGAACTATATTTCATAAATCAATGATAGTTTTGATTGAAAATTTAATTTTGATGAAAAATGGATTTTCAAGAAAATTCCCTTACAAAGTGGCTAAATTTTGGGTAAATTATTCTGATGTGTTGATTTGGGAATTCTTCCATAGGTGTGTGCGTGGGTGAAAAATAGATTTCCAAGAATTTTTTTCCCTAAACTTATAAATTTTTTCCATGGTAAAGATGATATTTAAAGATCATTAATTAAGGTGATAAATGATTGAGAAGACTTGGGATATAAGGCAACATGCCTCTTCTTATCATGGTAAAGAAAGTTGTTTTTGGTTCTTTGAATGGCAGATGACTTGGTTCATACACACAAAACAAGGAGAATAACGATATGGTGGAATATTTTCTTGTTTGGGTTTTGAGTAAATTTATTTATCTAGTGTTGGTTTGAGTATTTTTTATTTTACGTTGATGTTGTTTTTGTAAAAAAAATATATTAAAATTTAAATTTGTTGTTTTAAAATGGTTTTTGTATTAAAATATTTTATTTTTATATTCATCCTATTGGTTTATGTTTTGGGGATAATCATTCTCTAATGGTGTATTATTATCACTCACTACTTTTTAGTGGACCCAAGAAATCAGGAAGTGCACACGAGGCTATGTTTAATCCTAGTTTTGCCTCAAGATTTAGGCTCTTAGGATAGGGTGTTACAGTGAAAATAAAGCCCAATGTTATTTCACTATAAGGCCTTAAATGGTTACCATGTTTGTATAAACTAGGAAAGCATGTGCAAGTGATCTAAAATAAATAAATTCACACTAAAAGAGTTTCCATACACTAAAAATAATTACTAATAAAACTCATACCATGATTTAAAGATCACACAAACCCCTTTATTTTGAGATAACTTAATAAAAAAAAATTCCAAAACCAACACATTTAATCAAATAAAAAACATTACAAAACCAATATATTTTACCCATGTTACCGACTTCGAAAACCACCCAATAAAACAAATATGTTGTCCAAGAAAATTAATCTTGGGTTATCTTACTCATGAATGTTATTACTACCCCCTATCATGAGTTTTTACATGCATATATAATCTAATAATTTTCATGACCCACTATATTCATAGCCCTCCTAGGCTAGAAATGATGAGGACTGACCCCCAAAGCCCACCTATAATAGGGACTGGGTTGGTGACCAGTACTGAGGGTACAAAATACACAATTGGGAGGTATTACTATCAATATAATAATTTAATGACAATAGGTAAAATAAAAAACACTAATAAACACCACATAATATAAAATAAACAAAGATACCATACAATGAAAACCCACAATTCATGTCATTTCATATATAATAAATATCCAAAATAAAAGCACAGAAGACTCATAGGTAGAAAACCAAATAAAAACTCTCCAATAAAAGATAATATTATCCATCTAGGTCAAAAAAGCCATCATGATTATGTGAATATTATTTTATATATACATAGGGTGATAATAACATTTATACTCAATAAGATCCTCCTCAAAACCTCTCATGAAAATTTTAGAAAAGAATACAAATGTTCTTGTGAGTAAATATGAAGACCAACATACACCTATTAGGCCAACTACCAATACCCAGTCTCACCAGGATCTCTGACCAAGTATCATAGACAATGAAATAATATTGTACTAGAAGCATATAATCATAAGAACCTTAAAAAAAACTTTTACACTAGTTTTATGATCTCACGCCACAACAAAAAAAAAATCTTATTCTTCCATCCATTAAATATATAATGTGGGGTTGACTGCAACCTTACCTACCCTAACCTACATTGGGGTCCAACATCTTTTGTTGGAATTATTGAATATCCACATATCTTTGAACAAAATAGGAAGGTATCATAAACATTAAGGATACCAACTACATGCCTTCCTCCTATCAGGCATGAACCCCACTAAATAAAATTTCCACCAACTATGTAGTCGTTATTTAGAATCAACACCAAATATTGCATTATCATTGGGTATCTTCACCAACTGATCCATCATTATGTATACCACATTCCACTCCCACACATTGCATATTGTACTATCAACAGAAGAGTGTGGGAGAGGGGGGGATCATCCATCCACCCTTTACAACCTAGATGATAGGGAAACACTAGGAACCAAAACATTTTTCATCTGTACAATGTGCCTATCTTAGGTGGGGTGTGTTTAGAAATCATAATAAAATTCATTCTTATATAGTCACACATAGGTCCCAGCCTAGGGGTTCACATAAAGGAGCCTTAAAAACTCATATATTTCACTATTTTACCACCATTACCCATCCACAACCATCACTGCATCTATAACAGAAATCATCCAACAACCACACACAAAAAAACTATAACAACCAACCGCTCCAATTTTATTCATTCATTCATCCAAATTCAAATTCACCCATCACCAACCAATATTAGGTCAATTATTCAATTTATTTCTTATATTTAATAACAAAACACTCTATCTATCACCCATATTGATTCCTTAAATTATTAATTCATTTCAAGAATTTATATTTTAATTACATCATATATCCATTTATTTTAAGTCATTCCACTTTACC
This sequence comes from Viscum album, assembly GCA_963277665.1. NCBI lineage: Eukaryota > Viridiplantae > Streptophyta > Magnoliopsida > Santalales > Viscaceae > Viscum > Viscum album. Next base: position 598,014,050 of record OY728155.1, on the reverse strand, counting down.
AAATTTATTTAACATCCCATAATATCATATTCTATACACAACCCTATTTTAATATTTATTAATTAAATTCCATCCCATAACATCAAGAATATCTAATAAGAACCCACATTAACCAACCATCACCACAATATCCATCCACAACCACATCATTTATCACAATAACAATAAACAACAATAAAAAATAATAATATTTTCAAGAATATATAATACATGGATCAATATCAACATCATTAAAGTTATGATTATTCAAATAGACAATTTAATTTACAAATGTAGTTATTATTCTGTTATGTGATTTTATTCCAAAATTCAAACTATTAAGAAATTATTTCATGGAATCCATTTCAAAATAGTAAAGGATCTCTTATTAATAATAAATAGAGAAAACTTATTTTGTTTTAGGGGTATTCGTTTTGCAAAGAATATTAAAGTTGATGCAACATATCATAACCTTGAATTCTGTATCACTTTGTTAATTATATTTTTATTTAATTATTCATTAATTCCCCTATTAAATGAATGAATGAAATAATCAAAAATGAAATACCATAGGAAAATGGGAAAATTAAATTTGCAACACACCTCATTCTATCACCCATCCTCACAATTTTTTATCTTCTTTAATATAATTCATGATAATTATCTAATGGAAATAGAATCATGATAATACCATGATTTAAAAAAATAGATAACTCTTGGATCATTTACATGGTAAAAATATTCTTGTATCTTTCAAAAATCAGAGAGAGTGTGATGAAAATGACTTGGAAATCACAAGGTAGGGACTTGGGTGATTTGCATAATTCTTAGTATAATCGAATGAAAAATCTTTTATCACCCATGATTGCGAGAAATAAGGAGTTAAAATGTTAGAGGGAACTCTATTTTTTATAATTATAGATATCAATTCTCTCTAATATTCCTAGAATAGTCAATTAAACATAATGTTAAATTAATATTAAATTTAATTTTTGTTTTACTTCTTCCATAATTCGTTTTATCCCCTCAAATAAAACAAGTTATAATTATAATTCACACCCTTTAAAAACTAGTTTTAGATCATTTATTTTAGGTAGTTATTATGATTTATTTCCATATATTATATTGAAGAATGAATCCAAAATAAATTCAAATGTTTTTGAAAATTTTTATACATAATATAGTTATATACATATGATAGATAAAAAATCTATAAGGGTTATATGTTTTACCCTTATATGTCCATTTACACTTACACGAGCATTATTATTACCATGATGTGAACATACTACCCTTACGTAGCTCAGGTACCACCCGTATGTAGATCTAGAAATACAAGGCTAGGCTATGACATGAGATTAGAAAAACTGCTTCCCTTCACACAGTAGAATAAATCTTGATCTCACCCAAATCTGGACATCCAAAACTACAATATACTTCCACCACTCCATAAAATATGACTTGGTGTAAGGCCTTTTGAACACCAAGAATGTGCCACAAACTGACCCTATGGTGTAGTCAAAGAACCATATCCATTTAGAACTACCACATTGAGGACAATGATGTAGAGACCCCCTACTTATCATTTCCTTTATCACTAATGTGCTTGGCCTCACCACACGCTCACAGGCCAATACAACAAACACCTTGGGATTTTCCTTCGGTCATTTTACATAGGTGGAATCCCTATGAAAAATGATGACAACCATAGGTGTTTCACTACTTGTGGTTCACCCAACACCAAACGACTGAGATCCATGACCTCTACTACGGTGTGGTGGATCTTGTTATGGTTAGAAGATATCTCTATATTCCATAACACCTCAAAACTCTTTCAAGGCACCTCCAAACCTCATGAATACAAAAATAGAGGGATCCAAAATTTTGTGCCTTTACATCAGATCCCTCTCAAACTATTCTTATCCACAAGAATAAAACAAAAACCAAAAATTAATAGAAAAAGGAAGGTATAAAAAACCAACCCTTGAGATAACTATTAAGAAATATCACTTTAAATAAAAGATAACCACTAATTAAGAAAAATGGGGTCCTTAAAACACATGAAAACAACTTATGAGATATAAATCTTGGGAAAGGTACCTCTCAAACATGAATGAAGACACTTTTAAGACACATTATAGGATTAAAAACTCAAGGACTTCACACAGTTTAAAATTATATTTTCAATAAATCAACATAATTTAAAATATCCCATAATCCCCCAAGCAGCTAGATAGAGTCCAATGGTCCTACACATCTTAGTACCCAACCATCTATAACAATTTTCCAATTAAGTCACAAAAATCAAAACAAAGTCCACAAAAATAGTAATATAAACATAACCAATAATTTATATTAACCAAGAAAATTTTTATTATTCATTTCACTTGAATTAAGGGTGTCCAGTAAGAATATCATCACTGAATTTCATATTTAAAAACAACTTCTCACATTACCATTGCTTCATAGTTCCTTGAAACATGTGTTCTAGATTTAAGAATAATTGTTTCCAACCGGTTTATATTGGATTTATTCATGGAACCGGAAACTTCCAATAGTTCGTTATCCAAAGAGGACCTACTTTCCAAAGGTAGGTGTTCATTATGTTTTGAAATTTATGATACTTAAGAACATGCATTGGTTGAGAGGATAGGAGGTCAGACTCATCACACCCTTTTGGGGGGAATTATTGTCTACTCCGGGACTCTCTTTGTTAAATTAAAATATTTTCATGAATTCTTATTAATTCAACAAGTATATCATAAGTATCCCTTGGAATTTATAATCACTTATTAACATGTAAAAACCTTTAGAATCATCAGTATGTATTAAAGGTTCTTCATTAAGGGAAATATTCGTATGTATTCGAGGTTTTCCATCAATGGTATCCTCTAATATAATGATTAGAGATTCTTTTTATCATCGTTGTAATGATAATTGTTTTTAAGACACTCATTGGGGAACTATTGAATTTATTATCATCCAGGGAGATGAAGGTTTGTTTTGATCTTGGGATTGTGCCCGTAAAATGGGCTACCTACATATCCTTGTGAAAGGAATCAAAACCCTTGTAGTTCAGTGTCGCTTAATTGGACACATCATACCTTTTAAGGTCATGTGATAAGGACCTCTAAGAAGAAGGTGATTAATTGAAACTTAGTGTGGGACTTATGCTTAATCAGCCCAAGGAACATGGAAAGGATATGGGTTTCCAAGTAAGATCAGACCTTATTTAAAAATGACCCAAAGAGAATAGGGTTGATTTGAAATGTTGAGTTTGAACCTCAAGGAGGATCCCTAAATTTCCCATATGGATGGGAATCAAATCCCATGTAGTTCGATAAGTCTCGTAGAAGAGTATGGTCCTTTGAGAGAGATGATTTTGGGCTTACTTCTTGAAAAGGTTGACTTGATGATTTGGGCTTTAATTTGGGGCTTATTCCTAAAGAGGATGCCCAGATTAAGGGAATTAGGGTTGGATTCCTGAGGAGGATATCCGGTGAGCTCGGGCCTTGAGGAGGCTTCCTGTGTATCGTGGTTTTAAACAAGAATCAGAGTTCTCATATTTCATTCGGTCGTGGCGATGTTGTAATCGTGACAAATCTCTAAGCCCACGTGAGTTATGCTCGATGTGAGAAATAAGAGAATGTCAAATATTCAATAAAGGCATTCACACGTTCAAAATTTTCCTACATGCTGATGGAAGATGGTGCGTCGATCGTGGAAGAGGGTGAGGCGACGAGCCTTATGTCTATTCTATTTACATTGGAAATGGTTCAATTTAAGGAAGAAGGGATGAAGGTGAGGGGCTTATACCCAGATGGCGGACCTTTTAAAATTGGTTGGGGCTTTATCCTAAGGAGGATGCCCATTTGAAATTATTTGGGGCTTACTCCTAAGGAGGATTCCCATTAATATTGGTTGAGGCTTACTCTTAAGGTGGATGCCCTATTGAGATTGGTGGGGGCTTACTCCTAAGGAGGATGCCCATTTGAGATTGGTTTGGGCTTAATCCTAAAGAGGATGCCCATTTGAGATTGGTTGGGGATTAATACTAAAGAGGATGCCCATTTGAGATTGGTTGGGGCTTACTTCTAAGGAGGATTCCCATTTGAGATTGGTTGGGGCTTACTCTTAAGGAGGATGCCCATTTGAGATTGGTTGGGCCTTAATCTAAAGGAGGATTCCCATTTGAGATTGGTTGGGGCTTACTCCTAAGAAGGATGACCACTTGAGATTTGTTGGGGATTACCCTTAAGGAGGATGTCCATTTGAGATTTGTTGGGGGATTACTCATAAGGAGGATGCCCCTTTGAGGTTTAACCTAGAAAATAAGTCATGTGATGACGTTTGAGGAGTTTCTTGATGATTGTATCAACTAAAGGTACTCAAGGAATTCATAAGGAGAGTACAAATTCATAACACGTGAAAGGAACCAAGAAGAGTAAGTCGACTCAAGGAAATTCATTTAGTGTGATGGAGTGTCTCAGATCATGGTATTCCAATGTTGGAAGTCTGGCTGCATAAAGGGTGCAATGGAAAATGTAATTGACTGGATTCGAAAACATCATGGTGAGACTCTCCATTATTCATGGGGGTTAGGGATGAGAGGGAAGGGACCGGGCCGAAGGGCCGAGACTGCAGCCCGGTGCTGACCCCAAGCAGGGGTGTCGGGGCACAGCCCTCGCAGTATGGTCCAGCAAGGACACACAGGTGGTCCGCCAAGGTGCCTCATGTAGGTGCATTGCACAAGTGCTCCGCCAAGGTGTGTCGCGCAGGTGCGTCACATAGGTGTTATGCGCAGGAGCACCGTGCAGGTGCTCCATGAAGGTGGGTCGCATAGGTGCTCCATGTAGGTGCTCCGTGCAGGTTCTCCGCACAGCTCCATGTGTTCTAGACCATGATGGGACTTTGAACAATGTTTCCCCAATTAATTCTCTATTCTCTCATGTTTTAGAGAGCTACCAGAGAAAAATTGGGGGATCTTGGTGAAAGAGCTATGCAATGGGATATTTGGGATGTCTTCCATCTTTTTTTTTGTCTTTTAAATGGGGATTCCAAGGGTCTTATTTATAGGCATGGAGGTGACCTGGTTGAAGGGAAGTTGTCTGTGTAGGTCCTCCGGGTAGGTCCTCCACGTAGGGGTGTAGAAATTATTCTTCCGTGCATGTTCTCCACGTAGGTCCTTCGCATAGGGGTGTAGAAATTATTCTTCCCCACAGGTTCTCTGCGTAGGTCCCCCACGTAGGTCCTCCACATAGGTCCTCCGTGTAGGTCCTCCGCGTAGGCCCCTCTCATAGGTCCCTTTGTGAAATTTTATCTGTCTTCTGAGTGCCATAACTTTTGATCCGTAATCATGTTTGGGCTCCGCAACCAGTCAAATAGAAGGTATTGGAGAGATCTACACTTCTTGATATAGTAAATACACCAAGTCTTATCAGATTAAACTAGTAAATGGAATTTAATGTGTCAACCCCTTTTCATCATTGATCTTGGAAATCCACTACCTACTTCTGAATGGGGAATCATTCCACTTATTCATCGGGTATAGAGTAGTATTTTGGCACATAGAAATACAGCTTTCATATTCTTCCTTCATGGTGAAAACAACTTTAGTCAAACTTGACATTTTTTTTCTTTGTGAGATTCATATCATCTTCCCTCTATGGAAAAGTGCATAGAACACATTTCATGGTGTCAAAACCATTTTTAAATGACTATCCTATTATGAAAGTTAATTTCATCAATCTAATCATAGAATAAATATAAACACTATAGTAGGGAACACCTTTGAAAAATAATCACTCCACACTAATTTTAAATAGAAATATAACTTAAATGCATGAATTTTATTAGGAAAACATTTTATGTTAGATATACTTTAGTATGATTTTTTTTGGTTTAGGAAATAGATTTTCAATAAAACTAAATTAATACTTAAAACTAATCATTAACCAAACAATAAATTTTGGACCATTAATAATTTATTTATATCTAATTTAAATAAATAATCATATCCATCAATTCATCAATTTTACTCAGAATTCTTCAAATAAAAATCTATACATGCTTTATTGATATATATCATTATTGACATGTTTTAACATAAAAATTATTTAAACATCACACTATCAATTAAAAAATTTATGCATGTTACATTTAAGGAAATATGTGTATGCTTTAATATTATGTATGACCTAATCAACACTAAACATGCTCTAAGAATTATAAATTTAATTACTCATATTGAAAGAGCATTGATTTATCATGTAACATATATTTTTTAATGATTCTATAAAAATTCACAGAAATGTTCTTTCATTTGCAAACATTATTCCTATTATGATAATTCCATGTTTCCCTTTTTAGGTGACTTAATTAGTTTAAATTGGAAAAAACAATTTCTAATTGTGAATATTAATATTTTAACAAACTACACATAACATTACATCTATTTTATAACATGTAACACATTAATATTTTAGCTTTATAAACTTTATCAGTTATTTGAATGATAAAGGAGCAGTATTTAAGTGAAAATATTTAAATTTTTGATGGGTTAACATTTGTAATTCTCGTCATCATTCAAGATTTATACAAATAATTCACCAAAACCTAGCCTCATGATAAATACTTGACACATGCACATAATATATCATGAGTGGGAGGTAACACATGACATAAAAACCTGTATAACAATAAATATGCATCAAAGAATGCCCCCCCATACAACCCAATTTAGTATAATGGAATGGAATATATCATGTAAACTTGTTTTTTAAGGATTTCCAATTTATAAAACATGGAAACATTAAAAATACTTTACTATGATAATATCAGTTCAACATGTTATGAATTTGAACAATAATACAGGAATTAAATTCAAGATATAACATATTGATGATGGAATGGTATCAATAACTGATACACTATATCATAAACACATCCTAGGGGGGATGGTGTTCCTAGAATGTTTAATTTCTAGTGATTAAGTAATTATCAAATGTTAACAATGATCACATAATAATATTTTTACCATATTAAATTGATTATGAATGTCTCATCATGCTTTTAATTTATCACTCGACTTATACATTCTCCCTAAATTTCTTTATACTTATACAAACATAGAATAATAAACCATACATGAAATTTAATTAAGAACATTCATAACTTATCATGCTTAACAAAAAAAAACCAATATGTCTCATAAGTTTTCATGCTTACATAGAAGTTTTTTTATAGTGTTCATTAATTATTTTTATCACATAATTTATCAATTTAATCCATTCATGATTAATTTATTTTTAAATATAATATTTATTAGACATGCATTTTGAATCTTCTTTTAGTCCCACAAGATAAAAAAATGAATTCAAAACTCTTAGAATTCTCTTTAACAAAATAAAGCATACTTAAAATTTACAATTGATTCCAATCAATTTAGTTTTATAACATAAAAAAATTTCATATTGAGGAATGAAAAAATAATATTAATGTTGTTTGAAAATTAATTTCATAATAAAAAATTTACCATCAAGGAATAATTAATTAAGAGAAAACTCTTAGAAATATTTTTCATAGAAACATAAATCTTTTATATATTCTTCTTCATTAATGGAAAAAAATTAACATACTACTTATATTATTAATAATAAATTTTCTCAATTCCTCATATGTCCTTAAATGATTATTAATAAGCTTTTATAAATTTCAGATCTGACATGTAATTTTAATAAAATTTATCATAAACAATCACTATAATTATATTCATAAATAAAATCATAATGAAACTATTACAATTATTTAGGTACCCACAAAGGGAACATAAATTCACAATAGGATATTAATAAATTAAAGCATACTTGGAAAGAACATATAATAATTTTTTTAAAACATGAAAATCCATGATCTAACCCCATAAATTAAAACATTATAAGTGACCAAAATCATTTATACGGGTAACTTTTAAATCAAACATCAAAATAATCAAAATAGGAACTCAAAATTTCCTCTAAATAACCAAGAAAACAAAACATTTCACAAAACACTTTAAACTAGTTACAATATCACTCATACAATCATTGTAACCATTATTTAAATGAAAAACTATCTCTTATTGGGAAAAAATGAACATAATGGTTTAAAGAAAGTCAAGAAGTCATTATTAATTATTTTAAAATTTTTGAATTTCTATAAAAATTAAGGTATTAAAAGTTCATCCAATACTACATAAAGACTTTAAATATTCCTTTATAATACTTTTCATGTTCAACTAATGCAACCTTATCATTCTTATTTCCAAGTTAATATGAACAAGAATAACTTTAAAATGGTAGAATCCAAATTAACACATAACTTTATTTATAAAATATGGTTTCATAATCCATCCCCAAAAAGATACCACAATGAGGGGAGAGAGATGGTGACTGCCTGATTCCTACCCCTAGTAGGCCCCAGGTTGGTGACTAGCACTGATGGTATAGTAAACGTGCATATGGGAGTCATTACCCTTTAAGAGAAACTAGGAAAAGAGAGATATAATTAGAATAAAACACCAAAACATGATGAGACATATATATAGATATAAAAGAAATCCCAAATTCTAACATGAAATGTCATACAATACTGAAACAAAAGAAAGGAAAACTATAAGTACTAAAAAGTTAAAGAGGATAGTGACCATGAAGCCCAAATAATTATTATTAAACCCCAAGCTATTAATATCCAACCTAATCACCAATATGCTCCAACTAACCTAAAAATAGTGTATATATACATAGGTTGAGCACAAAATTATACTCAGTAGGATCCTCCCTAGATCCTCTTAAACAAAATATAAATAAAGCATGCCAAAGCATAGTGAAAAACAGTGAAACTAAATAGTCACCTAAATAGGTATACTGTGTTCCCAACCTCACCATGGCTAACTCTAAACAAGTATCACATACAAGAGAGCATATAGTATAATAATAAAACATCAAGGGTACCCCACTATTTATTACTTACTAGGATTCCACTCTATGCCAACGCCACACGTCTTGAACCATCTATCTCCAAAAGAAATACATCACGAAGACACTAGGGAAAGACATAACAACATGCACCTCATTCATCAAATAACCACACCATCCCATATCATATATCCACATATAGTAACCAAATAGTTTACATGATTCCCCATATCTTGTATGAAGTATATCAAAAATCAGATATTATACCTCAATTCATTACAACCCATACATTGAGTATGTACCTAAAGCCATCAAAGCTTATACCCATCATAACTATAACAATCATTTGGATACTATATCCTATAATACATGTCTGTGAAATAACCAAAATCCATCATATACCTCTACACACATATATTAGAAAGCTAACTTTCATACATACCAGCACAAGTAACTACCAAGAGAAGAGAGCGGGGCTAGAGGGGGTATTCATCCATCTATCTTCACACCAAGATGTTGGGGAAAACACCCAGGAAAAGAAAACTAGGTGTTAGTCACCGTAACCAACATGGGTGGGGTAGCATATGAAGTCAAAAAATATACATGATATAATATATCTCACAACCACACTATGGTCTTAACAAAGTCTTATAATTAAAAACAAATAACATCACTCGAACTCTCAGTTTCCACTACTATGACTAGATATCTTATAAGCACACAAGCATAACAAGAGATACATTAAATTCATTATTTAATTTTAAGAATTTACTTATTTAATTAATTAATTATAAAATAATTAACAATTAACAATATTCCACATTAAATTACATTGCATTACATTAATCAGCAGAGTAAAGTGCATGACCTCTATACACAATCAAAACGAAGTCCATTATATATCAAGATTAACAAAAAAAATCATGTTTATTCCATCATCAACCAAACCCATGGGTTAAACATTTAGTTATTCATTATTAACATAATTCTATAACCAGGTACTCTAGGAAATAAGTTATAAGATACCACCAAGATGAAACATACAAAAAAGCACCTCTAGCTACGTTAGGATGTGGGGAAAATAAATGTATATAAAAACAAAAAACCCGACCAACATCCATTAAACAAATTCAAGAAAGAATAGCATATCTCAACACATCATCAATGGATAATCCTAGATTTAACCCATTCCATCACCTCTAGTTCCATCCCCGAAATCCACATACATATACCAATGAAGGTTTCCATCACAGGTGTCATCTGCTACCACATCATTCGGGCCTCCCTACCCACATACCTCAATAGCCATCCTAGGAAGACATCACATCCATGTCTCCCCATCACATATCATGCATCATCACTCCAAAATCATTCATACCAGTCTCATACCTCAAGGATCATATATAGAGAAACTAAAAAAGTAGTAAGAAACAATAATAAATCAATAGGGAAACATGGACCTCAAAATAAGGCATTCAACCTTTACATGAAAATGAGCTCTCACTGATCCAAAACAAGAAACTCAGCCTTCTCAAGAAAATGGTAATATCAGGCCCTAGAAAAACATATTTATCACACAACTGGTTCTTATTCCATATTTAATTAACATATTATTTTATTAATAGGTTCCAACTATGGGAAACCTAAGGCATCTATCTATAATAGTCTATCAAAGGAAAACATACTCTTAGCATTTATTTTGGTTCAACGACCTAGAGAATACCATTCTCAATTAATATGACTTTTAAATATATCATCAATCATTATCATGCTTTAGGTTCATCATCCAATTTTATCAATTCCATCAAGCACACGGAATATCACATTTAATTAACATGCACACACATATCAATTTGATCATAATCAAATTACAACATCAACCAAATCCATTAAACATGCCTATTCGCTCTTTAGTCAATTAATTATCAATTAATTACATATTTAAATTTTTTAATAGTTCATAAAGAACAACATGATAATCTATATCATAAGAAAACATGATAACAATAAAGGCATAGATATCACACTATCTATAAAATCTAGAGCCAAACCGCTATCACGGTATAAAGAAACATCGCCGACATGTGATCGCTAAAAAATTATTTAATTTAGTTAAATATTTATTGGGTAAAATTTAAGTGTTATCAAATGGGGTAAATAATGATATATTTTTTGTTCCACATAAGTAAATAGAGAATAAATTAATCTTTAACCTCAAAATCCATCAATGTTCTTCGCATAAGAACATACCATGTCACAGATCTTTGATCACCCCTTCAACAATAACAGCATCCATTCGAGGATTTTATATCACAAAGCACCAAATAAATCCAATAAAACCCCATTAAAAATAAGGGATATCATCCTCCATTGAATGTAGAGAATATATGGGTGGAAATAAGATCAAAACGGGATAACTTTCTAGGAAAAAGGAAGAAAATACATTGGATCACCACATATCTCCACAGATTGAAGGTGGAAGCCCAAGGATTTATTCCAATTGAAGTAATCTCAAAATGATGTAGAATGGTGCTATTGGAAACATGAAAATGAGATCATAAATATGGTTTGGAGGAATCCCAAGTAGCTGAAATATTTTAAAAAACACTTCACATGATATTTACACAATGTGTAGACATTTACACTTCATTTAAATGTCAGGGGATAGATCTAACTGAAGAAATCATTTAATTTTTACTAGTTAACCCCAAAAATTGTCAAATCATGAACCTTACCTACAAAATTCATGAAGCACACTTACTCATCATGCAAGTCTTACACAATGTTTAAGGCTTACATAGCATATAATCTCTCTATTTCTAAATTTTTCAGCCAAACTCCTCTACACCACTTCTTAGCCTCCTTTGAGATCCAAAAGCCTCAAAAACAATAAAAGGGTCGGACAACATGATTTTGGGCCCTTACATTAGATACCTCTCAAAAAATTCTCTTACTTGAGAATCCAAACCATCCAAGAGAGAAAATAAAAAAGGGGTTGTCTAAACATCCACCCCATGAGATACCTTTCAAATGTCTCACCACCACAGGAGCACAACTACCTCATCCGAGGAACAAGTGAAAAAACTATGAAACAACCAAAAAATTATCCAAAACACTCTCATAGGGGACATACCTCTCAAATGAGAGAAAATCCCCAAAAATAAACAAGAGGAAATTGTCTAATATACTAGAAAGGCCCATATCCACAAAGAACAATGTTAAAAACATGATCTAAAAAACAAAAATCTTGGGGTACTGGCTCACATATGCGACTCAAATTCCCAATTACTCTCCTACACTTCACTGTGTCACCAAAAGACATGAACAAAGGGAATTGTATACCTTTACAACACCTTATCCTGGCAGCCCTCAATCTCCACAATTTGTTCCTCATAGGTCGCATCATCACCAACATTGATCTAACCCCAATTGAAGATATGAGATTTATCATAAAGATAATGACAGATATGAGACACATGAAAAAAAATCATGTATCTAAATCATCTATGGGTGAAATTCTACATGATATGTCATGACTCCAACATGATACAACACCTCTAAAGGCCCAAAAAACTAGGGAGAGTGTTTACCCCCACAAAAAAAATCTTCACTTCCCATGACGAGGAGTCACCTTCAGGAACATGTGATATCCCACGTCAAACTCCATAGGTATCCTAATATGGTTAGCATAGATTTATTTTATGATTATGTGATAATTATATCCACTCATGAATTAGATGAACCATTTCTGTCATATTCTATACAAATTCCATCCCGATAATTGTAGCCTCTCTGGAACTGATCCCACACAATGGAGAATGATAAGATCAGCCATAAAAATATTCAAACGAAACCATACCAATGGTTCAATGGAAACTATTACTGTAAGAAAACTTGACCAAAGATAGGTTCCTTATCCATGAATCCCCAAAATCTAGGACACAAGAGTGCAACATGTATTCAAGAGTCTAGATGGTCCACTCTATGTAACTATCCATAAATGGATTAAAGGAAGTTCAAATACATATATGAGAACCAAAAGAATGATGGAGAAATATCTACAACCTTGAGGTAAAAAATGATCTTGATCAGAAATGATCATCCTTAGGATTCTATGGAGTCTCACCACCACCTCTAGATACTACCCCAATAATACCTCTATTAATCATGACTCCCTGATCACTATAAATTGGTATGATTTCATAAAAAAACAACTATAACCAATATATAATCATATCCCCTATATGATTGAGGTTAAATATTATTGAGGTCCATCAAGATGTCCTCCCACTACCATTGGGTAACTTCAAATGGTTGGAGCAACCCACTAGGATCACGGTGCTTGACCTTCACCTTTTGGTAGAGAAAACATCAATAAAAAACTTTACAATTGAATACTTCAACCCAGTCCACCAAAAATGACCTATCAACACTCAGTACATCTTTTTCAAGACAGTGTGTACCACCATGGGATAACTATAGAACTCACGGTGAACCATCTCACTCATCACTAAAGGAACAAAAATCCTTCCCTGAAACCACACTTGGTACTGTCCATACTGAAACCAACTATATGGGGTATCATCAAAAACAACTTGGTCTCTCCAGAACTCCACCGTGGAATCCCTCAACATGGACTCCTCCACCTGCTTCACCAAGGAATACTGAACAGTCATCTAGAAAAGAAAAACTCTTCCTCTAACCTCTCCCACATAAATATGCATCACCAAGAGTTCCTCCATCACTCTCCAAGAATTCCAAGATTTATAAAAGATATCACTATGTGACTTCCTTCTCAGTATGTCGGCTACAAAATTTACCTTTCCTAACATATACAATATCTAAAAGTCATAATACTACAAGAATTACATCTACCAATGTGGTAAAAAGTTCTATTCATACTAATTGAAGCCATACCTCATTCTCTTATGGTCAATAAAAATCAAAAAGTGTCATCCAATGAGGTAACATCACCACAATTACAAAGTAAACACCAATTCCACAAACTCAATATAATGGGTGGTATAGTTACACTCATGAGGAAATAAATTCTGAGACATGTAAGAAATAAATTATCTACAAATCATTAGAATACAACCCAATCCAAGACATGAAATTTCATTGAAAACCTCAAACTAGACTCTCTCTATTGAAAAATATAGGGCTGGAGCATTAACCAACTTCTAATTCAACTAATCAAAAGATTCTTGACACTAGTAAGTCCAAAATAATGCTTGATACTTCTTGGTTAAGGTAATAAGAGGAGTCAAAACCTTAGAAAAATTAGCAATGAACTTCCTGTAATATCTTGGAAGACCATGTAAACTTCACACCTCTATCACATTCTTAGGGGGTGACCAAGAGAAAAACACATATATCATCAAAGGATCCACAACTACTCCCAAATAAGACACCACACACCATGAGAAACATAATTTACAATCCCATAACTCACACATTGACAACATCCTAAACAAACACTCATGATGAAGAACTCCCAATATTCCACACAGATTCTATACATGATCCTCCCTGGATGAGGATTACATAAGAATTTCATCGATGAAAACCACCATGAACTTATCCAGGAACTCTTTGAACATTGTGTTCATCAATCCCATGAACACGAATGGAGCATTCATCACACTGAACAGTATCCTGAAAAACTCATAATGATGATAACAACAATAAAAAAAAGTATTCTAAATATCCTCATCCTTCACCCACATATGATGATATCCATACCACAAATCAATCTTTGAGAACAAAAATTCTCCCTTTAATTGATAAAATAAGTCATCAGTCTATGGAAGAGGTTAATGGTTCTTCATAATAACTTGGTTCAAGAGATGATAATTGCTATAAAGTTGCAAACTTCCATTGGCATTCTTCACGAAAAAAAATCAGTTCACTCCAAGGTGACACACTCAGCTGACCAAAACCATGCTACAATAGATCATCGAGCTGTACCCATAGATCTCGCAACTTATAAAGTGTCATCCTGTATGGATACATCAAGATAAGAGTAAATCATGGCTATTCCTCAATCCAAAACTCAATATTCCATAGAAGGGGTAATGTTATAACCTCCTATGGAAATACATCAGGGAACTCTTATAAAACCGTGGGAAACACCAACCACTAAACTTCGAATGAGCTTAGCATTAAATCATCCATAAAATATGTAAAATATGGAAGACACCTCTGGCCAATCCAAGGGTCTTACTCACCAAAAAACACTACTGGCTCTCCATCAGCATCATAGAACATAACCTTACTTCTAAAGAAATCCAAAACATCCTACACTGAATACAACGAATTCATTCCAAGGATGATGTTATATGGATGTATTGATAAACATATGAAATCTCTCCATGAGAGGTGTTTCCCCAGCACTAGATCAAAGTCTCTACATACTTTATATATGTCAGCTTGAACTCTAATTGGTATAGTCATTTCCAAGGGAACTGGAAGCCTTTCAAACTCAGGCCCTAAATAATGGATGATGGTAGGTGATATAAAAGAGTGTGTCACTCTTGAATCAAAAAATCATGTACACAAGTAGAAAATAAGTAAAGAGTGCCTTGAATGATGTCTGGATATCCTAGAACTAGAAACACTAAAACGTAAAGCTGGAAAAAAAAACCTGCTCCATGACCGCTCTAGCCCTGCTGACTACCACCTACTCAGATGTTCTCTTCTCTATAAGGGTGGGGAGCCTCTCAAGACTATAATTTACCTACCACAACCCCTCTCTATTTATCCCAAATTAGAGTACCCTGCTCCTGCGACCTTGACTGAAACAATATTAATGGGGGAACCTAAAGAGGAACACCTGACACATACTGACTACTCAGAAAGTTCGGGCACTCTCACCACTAATGACCTTGGAATCCTCAAGAAAAATATGCATATTATTCTTTAGAATAACTTCGAGAGCCACTGAACCTAGAGAAAAGAAATGATGAGGGATGGGACTTATTCCCAGATGACTGAAAACTCTTCTTTTCTGATAGTAGGGAACCCCAAACCATATCTCTTCTTCTTGAGGAATCCTAAAGACTCCCGTATTGTGATGATATTGTCCTAGATAACATCCTCTCTATAACCTTTGTTCATGCAATAACCTTGAGATACATCTTCTATATAAATAGGGTGACCTGTAATTGGATATCTAGTTACAAGCCCTCCTTGAAATTCTTTACCCTAGCCTCCTCATCTATAAAATGTTCTAAAACATATAAGGGTCCTAAAATGGATCCCAAACATTCGCACAATAGAGATCCCCTGATAAAGGGTAAGAAGCTCCTATTGACTAGCCACCTTAACAGTTGAATAAATTAAATATACTCAAAATTAGTCTCATAACTTCTCCCATGAGACTGAACACTCTTCATGATCCCTAAGTAATTAGAAACACCACTACCTCACTGCCCCACACAACATTGTCACATCCAATGAAACCCAATGGTCCTACCAACCATAGATAAAATTGAAAGATATCTCTATGTCCTCCAAATAGTCCTCCATGAATAAATCTTAAATAGATACTTTATACTTTTTAAGACTATATAATTAAAAATCTTAGAGTTTCCTCCCCAAAGTGTCATCATCATCAACTTCTACTCTGCAGTGATCTGCTAGCACATCCAGCTAAACATATTTTATGCTTACCTGACATGGATGCCAACCTATATCCATACCTGTAAATAGAAAAAACTATTGGAGCTCATAAATATAGAATACTTAACAATAATTTATTAATTAATTATCTTGTTTAAGGTTTTAACCTATCCCAAGGTCTACCCATTTCGAACACAGGTGCAAAGAAGAATGATACATGATCCTTTCTTAGGTCTCTACCCTGAAACCAGTATCACTTCGTTTTTTAGGATTAATAAACATTACATTACATGCATCAGATCTTATGGGGCCCTAAATACTCATTCCTCAGATGGTCTCCCATGATTACATTGCTGACCAAACTTAGCTGACATAATTTTCCTACCAACCCATGCAATCTCACATGTTCCTAACATGAAACTCCATCTCATCCATCAAACCTAAACCTTTGATACCACTCTATCATGAACCCCTCTATACAATGTTACTTAAATGAGGTAATAGAGATGGTGACTACCCGAGTTCCTCCTCCAGTAGGCCCCGGGTTGGTGACTAGCACTGAGGGTATTGTAAACATTCATATGAGAGGCATTACCCTATAAGAGAAACACTTGGAAGAGAGAGATAAGAAGGATACACCAACAACAATCTACTAAGACATATATATATATATATATAATAAATCCTAAATTACAACATTCAATGTTATACAATACTGAAACAACTAAATTAAAAACTACCAGCACCAAAAAGATAAATATGAAGGCCACCACGAAGCCCAAAAAACTCCTCCAAAACCATTAGATTTTAAAATCCAGACCAATCACCAACCTAATCCAACTGACCTGAAATACAATTTATATATATGTAGGGTTAGTATAAAAGTATAATCAGTAGGACCCTCCCATAATCCCCTCATATAAAATATAAAGAAATAATTCTAAAGCATAATGAACAACATTGAAACTAACTCTTCACCTAAATAGGTATATTATGTTCCCAACCTCACCATGGATAAATCTCACTATGTATAACACACAATAGATCCTATAATGTAATAATAAAATATCTAAGGTACCCCACTCACACTTCTCCACTAGTTTTTTACTCTACCCCAATATCGCACGTTCTGATCCATCTCACTCCCAAACTAAGATAACCCAACGACACCTAGGAAATGCATTAGAACATGCACCTCATGCATCATGTAACCACACCATCCAATATCACATATCCACATATAGTGACCAAGTAGTTCCCCAGATCCACCACAACCCGAATATCATATATCAAACATTAGTTATTATACCTCAAGACATTATATCACATACACTGAGTAATTACCTCAAGACATGAAATATTATACCCTCCATACCTATAATAATTCTTTTGATACAATATATAGTAATAAATCTGTGTAAAATAACCACAATCCATCAAAACCCTCTAAACACATATATGGGAAAACTAACTTCCATGCATACTAGCATAAGTAACTACTAATATAAGAGATCTAGGATGAATGAGGTTGTCATCCATCCATCATACCACCAAAATGTTGGGGAAAATACACTCCTAGAGTCCACTGGGTGTCAGTCACCCTAACCCACATGGGTAGGGTAGAGTATGAAGTCACAAAATATACATGATATAATATAGCTCACAACCACTCTAACGCCCTGACCCAAGAATCTAGTACCCAATGCATTACTTTATTAAATTTTCATGATTACAAGGAATCATATCCTAAAGGACTGAATATTTTACTAGTCTTGGTAAACTATATACATACCTTAAATCCACATTAAATTTTAAAATATAAAATACTAAAAGAGTTTCATTGAGTCTACCATTATTCCTCCTTCGTGTAACCCTTCATATCAGTTATAATATACTTCTTGGAATCATTGAAAAAATTGAAACATATGAAATGGGTGAGATAAAATGCATGTTAAGGGTTGACATACATTAGAATATATGAGTTAATATTCCATAAATAATATGTAAAGGTAAAAAACTAAAACACATTCCATTTCAATAATCACTTGAGTTAATAAACATAACCATGGATATTATACTATTCCAGTAATCACATGGAATATCAATAAATAATCTCATAATGATGGAATGAAGAATTCTTGACATCTAAAACATACCTTCGAGGCCTTATCCAAGACATTTGAAAATAAATTGATAAATCTTTGGCCAAATACATATCTGAAAATAATTGGGTAAGGCCTCGGTGAAGTGATTATTTGATTTTCCTAATGATACCTACTAATGCATCAAGAGTTAATACAGGGACCCACCCATCACATAAAAAATCCAATACATTCCTCATATAAAAATGGTGAAACATAAACAACATAAACATTCATATTAAAAAACTAGCATATAAAATGTGAATACCATAACCATAAACCCTGAATGGAATCAAAATAGAACATTCATAGTCAAAATGATCATAAAACCTTCAATAAAATATGGTATATTGTATCATAATAAATAAACCCAAATTAATTATGAGATTCAACAAAGTATGTTGACATAGATGAAGATACTTTTAAAATAGACCATTGAAAAGTTCTTAAGGAAAATATTCTTTAATCATTCCAAAGGGTCCCATACCACTTTGAAACATTTAAAGCATAATCCATATAGAGTAATAACATTAAATAAAACATATAATATTATGATAATATAGATATTCATTATATGATATATCAAATGGTAGTACATACACAACACACAAGGAATATGTGGTGAACAAGGAATGTATCTCACAAAAGTAAAAGTGAGATGAGAAAACCCTTACCTTACGCTTCTTTTAGTTTAATGTGATTTAACCTCCTATATGGTTTGTTAAAGAATTTTATTAACTTATAATAGAACCATATCCATATTTATGATATCATATGTTCCCTCTTATATTATTTTATCACATGTTTGTTTATAATATTTCATTATTACCCTTGTTTTGGGTGTTAACTACGTCACTTTCCTATGCATGTTTTGTCATGTAAGTCATGTTTATTATGAATATGATATAATTATTTCAACATAAAAATGAAATTAAGTTAATATATATCATATATTTTTCATTGTATACATTTTTATAATAATTCTGGAATGGCTAACATGGAAAATGAATCACATCACGTCATGGAGATGGTAGGTCGTATGTATGCACGAGTGACACTATCATTTCCTTAATGGTGAAAGGGTAAGTAATTGGATGGTTTATTAAATATAAAGAATAAATATCATTTAATAATTAAAATATATATATATATATATCCATTATATCTGTCATTATAACCATCAGAATAAAGTGGTGATGAAAAACAGATTACACAACGACGTGGAGATAGTAGGTCGAACGTATGCATGTGTGGTGCTTTCAGTTTTCATAGGATGGATAAAAAGTAGAATATGGTTGTAACATAATAATAACAACATATAATCATATATATAAAATTGTATTTATTAATTTATCATGAAAACAAATTATGAAGAGGATGTGAAATAAGAAACAAACTTTAAAGAGTCGATAAAGACGATTACCTCTTCTTCAGCAGACTTCCTTTAATCTATTCTTAAGTGATTGTGGGTTGGTTATTTGAAAGGGAAATAACATCTATAACTTAAATAAGGATTTTTAGAATAGAAATAAGAAGGATTTGGTCAAGATATATTGCTCAAATTGGTGTAAGGAAGTGAGGGAGGAGGTTCCCTTTTATAATTGAGGTGAGGGACACATTCAGAAAACCTCAAAATAATAAAATATAATAAAGATATTCTAGAGGCAAAGACATTAAAATTTACTAAAAAAGAATTGGGAATGAAATTTTCTACCATATATTATCCCCTTTGTAATTATTTACTATTTTTATGATTTTTAAATAATTTAATAAAATATGAATTCAATAAAATATAATTATTGTCAAATTTGATACTATTTATTTAATTTGACTTCAAATAAATCATGAAAATGTGGGAATTAGAATATAATTATTTACAAAATATCTAATATATTTTATAGATCTATAAAATTAATTATACACATTAAAACATTCAAAATATATCAAAATTAATACTTTTAAATTCAATTATTTTATTTTTTTTGTTAACTAAATAAATACCATTTTAGCATTAATGAAGAATTTAAGGTAATTATATAATTTATAAAAATTTAAAATAAATATATATAATAAAAAAATTATTTAGGATAAAAATATACATTTATTTTCATTCATGTCTTTATTTTTTCACTATGCGTACTCATAAATTATATTTAATACAAAGAGAGTGAAATTTTGTAACTATCTTTGATTTAAATAATATATAATTTAATTTTATGGAATATTGACCATTAAACAAGTCAAATTATATCTTAAGGTGATACGGGTATAATAATATTAATCCAAAAAAATTCATACAATTTTAGGTCATGTTTACTCCCTTATATTTTGGTTCTGACCCCTTTTTAAACCCTTTAACTCTTACCGTGATAACTTGTGTTTTTAATTTTTGAAGGTTAATATCATTAATATAAAATGATAGAAGTACCATAAATGAGTCATGGATGTAATTTTTAACTTTATCCCAATAATTTGGATCAATTTTATATCTTTACGAATTTTATATTATTTAATAAAATATTATTTATTTTAAAATGTCATTAGTTTCAATGACACTATTCATTACTTGAATTTACTTGAATTTTTAAAAATATCATAAATCAAGATAAATTCAAAAGAATACTTTTAGTTCAAAACTATATTTTCCAATTCATCCATAATTTTTTTGGATGACATTAACTATATGAAATTATTTTAATTTTAATATTTTTAATATCATTTATTTGATTCTTATATTAATTAAACAATTAATGCATCATCATCCAGTCACCATTTAAGGTAATTTTTTATCACTAAAAATTATAAATAAATTTCTATGATTTATATAAGCATTTTATATTTCTACAGACTATTTTTATTTGAACATATCCCTTATATAACTCCATATTACAAAGATTTCACTTGTTAAAAATAAAACTGTGACAAAATTGACTTTTCTTTGAATATATTATAATGACCGTCATAATCTCATACAAGTGGGTTGAAAAGGTTATAAGTTTTTTCCAAGGATTTTTTTTTCAAACAAAAACTCATCCAATGAAATTTGGACAAGTGTTAGGGTAATTTTATAAAATTTATAATATAATTTTTTACCATTAATTACCTGATTTACCCATATCTCTAGTAATAAAAAAATATTACTAAAGATATTATTAATATTTTCTAAAAAAAGGGGGCCTATTTAATAAAATTTGAAATTCTAATTCCAAATATGGAGTCCATTTGTCAAAATTCCAAGCACATAAATTTCATAAATTAATTAAAAAATAATCTTGTTGACAGAATGAGAAAACACGTTTTTAAATTAAAAACATTCAAAAGTTCACAAAGTTTTTATATCCAATTTCAATGTGAAAATGATTAAAATGAACTTAATTAGATTAAATTATAAAAACAATACATAATTATAATATAATACTAATCAAAAATATAATTTAACAATATAAATTATTTAGACAAAAAAGTTTCTTTCAATTAAAATACAATATTTTATTATTATTCATCAAAACATGAAACTTGTCAGAAAAATACAAAAAAAATTAAAAAATAATTTTTTTAATATTCCTATTTAAAATTGGAAAATTATTATGTCTAATTGAATGTATTAAAGTGTTAAAAATTGGATTTAAAATAGGTTTTCTATGAAAAGGCGGTAAAATAGCCTTTATAAAATTATTGGTTTTGATGCATAAAATTGGATTTGTTCTTGTGTTATACCTATAAAATCTATTGGATAAATATTAAAAATATTTGATTGAATATATATAAAATATTTTTCATTAATATCATTTACTAAATTAAATTAATTTAATTTATTAAGACAAACACCTTTGGGAGCATAAAAAAATAAAAACATACCCTTTACACTCAATAGGTTTATTTTTTGGTTTCTAATTAATTAGTAACCAATGAAATAATATTATATTTTTATAAACAATTTATTTTCATAAGTTTTTTAATACTATTCATATCTTCTAATTTAACTACTAGGTTGTAATGGTAAAATTTAAATGATAATATTTACTTATTTGTTTAGGCTTGTCGTTGCATGAAATGTAAGCTATTAAAGAAATTAAATTTTAAAAGAGACATACCATAGAAATATTTGGGTGTTACATTCTCCCCTCCTTCAATAAATTTCATTCTCACAATTTGAAATTTCTCTTTGAAAATCAAATGTTGATAATTAAAATTCCTTTGTGGGAAACCCACACAAAAAATAGGGTTAATAAAACAGCCTCTTAATAAGAGGAAAAAGGAAATGCGAAGGTTACCACAAAACTAGGCTTTAGAACAAAAGAATATTACTGAAAACATAGACATAGAAGAAAAAAAAACTATAAAGTTATGGTGGAGGGTGATAAATAAAATGGTCCTCTGAAATTCTACCAATATAAAACTATAAATATGTGATGGCTTAAATAGGCCCTTGATTTCTTATTAAGAAAATAAAATGAATAGTGTTTTTCATTACAATTTTATTCCTATAGTTGAGATATTATTTTAATATACAAATAATAACTTGATAAAAAAAACTTAATTTTTTTAATTTCCATGTCATAAGAATAATCTCATCCTTTTTTGTTCTTCAAAATATTTTTACATCATCCCTTACTCTTGAAAATGAATGTTCAGGATGATTTTTTCATGCCTGAAACACTTTTAGGAATTATAAGATTCATGATACATTCATTCAAGATTTAAATGTTTGATAAAACCCAAATGTTTAGGACCATTTATACAATATGGTTATGAATCATACTTTCACCTCAAAAAATAATATTCAGTGTTCAACTTAATCCATTCCATAAGTCGTTACATTAAGACTCGTTCAAAATATTTCTGTCTAAATTCAAAGTCTAAAAATTTAGATTCAAGGTCACTAAATTTCCAAAATCAAACTAAAATTAGATTCCCCAAACCACATAATGTAGCTATAATTGTCACATACCTAATATATGAATACCTTAATCACCTTAAAAACATTAATGAAAACTTTCATGCTTCCAAATCCTTAAAGAAGAAGTACTGCACTAAAATCCTTAAATATCTCATCATTCTTATAACCAAATCACCATTGATGAAATAATTCTTAAATACAAATATATAATAACTTTAATCATTCTACTTTATTCTTAAACCATTAACTATAATTCATCATCTTATTCCATAATACCAAATTATTTCATTTTTCTTTTTAGTCTATTCAAAATTAGTAGTATAACCATTACTTGTATAATATTATTGATTCTAACCATTTACCAAAACCCAAATCTTAATGTGAGAAACACTAATCATAGGGATATAGTCATGAATATTCATTTATAGGATGTATAAATCATGTTACTTTCTCAATCCTTGAATCCTTCAGTTTAAACAAGGTTATACATGGTATTTACAAATCTACAGGATTATATAATATACTATGAATTATCTTCAAATTATATCATAGGGTTATGTTTTCCAATTCATGATTTCCTAAATATAATTTCCAAGGTTGCTGTTAAACTTCCATTGATACAAATCGTAACACACAAACCCCAAAATCCCATAGCCGGTGCATTATTTCTTACATTTCCATGATTACAAGGAATCAAATCCATAAGTACCTAATATTTTAGTAATATTGTTAATCTAGATACATAATTTAAATCCACATTTCATTTTAAAACATAAAATATAAAAAGAGTTTCATCGAGTCTTCCATTATCCCCCCTTATATAACCCTGTATATCAGTCATAATATAGTTATTGGAATCCTGAGAAAAAATTGAAACATATGAAAGGGGTGAGTTCAAATTCTCAATAAGGGTATACATATAGCATAAACTATGAATAAATATGGAATAAATAATATGGAAAGGTAAATAAATGAAACACGTGTCGCATAAATAATCATCTGAGATAGAAAACTTAACCATGGACATTCTACTAGTATAATAATCACTTGGAATATCAATAACTAATCTCATAAAAATGGAATTAATAATGTTGGATATCTAAAATTTAATTATGAGGCCTCATACAAGACATTTGAAAATAAATTGATTAAGTTTCATCCAAATACATATCTACAAATAAATGGGCAATGCCTCAGCCAAGTCTATAACTGATTTTTCTCATAAGACCTATCAATGCATTGAGGGGATATAGAGAGTCCCACCTACCACTTATTAAGTCCAATACATTTCTCATCTAAAAAGGGTGAAACATAAACTACATAGACATTCATATTGAAAAACTAGAATAAAAATGTGAATACTTTAACTATAAATCGTGAATGGTATCAAAATAGAAAATCTATAATCAAAATGATCATAAAAACTTAAATAAAATATGGTATATGGTATCATAAGTGATAAACCCCAATTAAGTAAAATATTCAACAAAGTATGTTGATATAGTTTAAGATACATTAAAATGAGACCATTGAAAAAATTCTTGAGGAAAATAATCTTTAAGCATTCCAAAGTGTCCCATAACACTTTGAAACATTTAAATCATAATCCCTATAGAGGAATAACATTAAATGAAACTTATAATATTATGAGAATTATAATATTCATGATATGATATATCAAATGGTAGTACATACACCAAACATAAGGAATAAGTAGTGAAAAAGGCATATATTGCACAAAAGTAAAAGTGAGACGATAAAACCCTTACCATATGCTTTGTTTTGTTGAATATGATTTAAGATCATTTATAATGGTTTTATGAATGTTATTAAATTATACCATAACATTATCCATATTTATTATATCTTATATTATCCTCTTATATTATATTATCACCCATTAGTTGATAATATTACATTATTACCTTTTTTTAGGTGTTAACTACTTCATTTTCCTATGTATGTTTTATCAAATAAGTGAAATTTATTATGAATAGGATATAATTATTTAATATTCATAATTATATGATGTTAATAGATATCATATTTATTAATCATATACATTGTTATAATCATTCTTTAATGGTTAAAATGTAAAATGAATCACATCATGTTTTGGAGAGGCTTAGACATACGTATGCACGGGCGACGATATCGTTCCTTTAATGGTGAAAAGGTAAGTAAATGGATGTTATATAAATAATAAATAATAAATATCATTTTATATGTAATATATATATATATCCATCATTATAACCATCCAAATAAAGTGGTGAAAAAAGCAGATTACACCATGACATAGAGACGGCAAGTCGCACGCACACACGTGCGATGTTTTTGTTTTTCATAGGATGGATAAAAGGTGGAATATCATTGTAACATAATCATAACAACATCTAAAAATATATATTATATTGGATTTATTACTTGATCATGAAAACAAAATTTGAAGAGGAATTGGAAGAATAAAGAAACTTGAAAGAGTCGATAAAGACGATTACTTCTTATTCAGAGGACTTCTTTTAATATCTTCTTAATTTAGAAATGAGGTTCCCTTTTATAATTGAGGTGAGGGACAGTTTTAGAAAACATCAAAATTTAACAAAGATGTTTTGGAGGAAAAAACATTAAAATTTCAAATAAATTAATAGGGTAATACATTTTAGATCAAATATTACCCCATTTGTAATTATTTAATATTTTTATGATTTTTAAAAAAATTTAAAAAATATTTATTCAATAAAATATTATTATTGTCAAATTAGATACTATTCATTTATTTTGACATAAAATACATCAAGAAAACATGGAAATTATAATATATTTCTCTCACACATATTTAATATATTTAATATATCTATAAAATTAATTATACATATTAACTATTTCCAAATATATCAAAAGTAATACTTTTAAAATCAATTATTTTATTTTTCTATTAATTATATAAATAGCATATTAGCATTTCTGAATAATTTAAGGTAATTAAATAATTTATAAAAATTAAAAATGAATTTATATAATAAAATTAATTTCACTAGGATCAAAAAAGGAATTTATTTTTGTTCATATCTTCATTTTTTCACTATGTGGACACATAAATGATATTAAATACAAAAAGAGTTACATTTTGTAACTATATTTTATTTAAATAATATATAATTTATTTTCATGAAAATTGTCTATTAAAAAACTCAAATTCTATATTAAGGTGAAAAGGGTAGAATAATATTCATCCAATAATATATTGATGATTTTAGGTCATGGTTATTCCCTTATATTTTGGTTTTGACCCTTTTTAATCCCTTTAACTTTTACTGTGACAACTTGTGTTTTTACTATTTGAAGGTTAATATAGTTTCTATAAAATGCCAAAACAACCATAAATGAGTCATTGATGAAATTTTAAACTATATCCCAACCATTTTCTTTAATGTTATATTTTTATTAATTTTATATCATTTAATAAAATATTATTTATTTTAAAATATCATATATTTCAATTTTGAAACTATTCATTACTAGAATTTTTAAACATATC
Source organism: Viscum album (assembly GCA_963277665.1). NCBI lineage: Eukaryota > Viridiplantae > Streptophyta > Magnoliopsida > Santalales > Viscaceae > Viscum > Viscum album. The sequence continues at coordinate 597,986,912 of OY728155.1, read as the reverse complement.
ATAAAACAAGATAAATTTGAATCAATATTATTAATTCATCACTAAAATTTTAAAGTCATCCATTAAATTTTTGGATGAAATTAATCATATAAAATTATATTTATTTAATATTTTTAATATCATTTATTTGATTTTTATATTAATGAAACAATTACTCTATCATCATTATGTCAGCATTTAAAGAAATTATTTTATAACTAAAAGCAATAAATAAATTACCATTATTTAAATAAACATTTTATCTTTCTAAATAATATTTATAGTTGAACATATCCCTTATATAACCTCATATTAAAAATATTTCACTTGTCAAAAAAAATGTGACAAAATTGACTTTTCTTTGAATATAATATCATAAATGTCATAATCTCATCCAAGTGGGTTCCAAAGGTATTAAATTTTTCTTGAGTATGATTTTTGTCTAAACACACTCATCCAACGAAATTGGGACAAGTGTTAGGGTAATTTTATAATATTTATAGTATAATTTTTTTCCTTTAATTACCTGATTCACCCAAAAGTGTGGTAATAAAAATATTATTAAAGTTACAATTAATATTATCCAAAAATAAAAGGGACATATTTAATATATTTGGAAATTATTTTTTTAAATATGGATGCAATTTTTCAATATTCAAAAAAAATAAATTGAATAAATTAATTATAAACTAATCTCTTTGACGGAATGAGAAAACTAGTTTCTAAAGTAAAAACATTCAAAAGTTCACAATGTTTTTAAATTAAATTTAAATGTGAGGTTGATTACAATTACCATAATTGGATTAAATGGTAAAACATTGATCTAATTATACTTTAAAACTAGTAAAAAATATAATTGAACAATATAAATTATTTAGATAAAAAAGTTGTTTTCAATATAAATACAATATTTTATTACTATTAATCAAAATAAGAAACTTTTCTGAAAAACAACCAAAATTAAACCAAAATAAATTTTTATATTTCTATTTAAACTAATAATTATATTTTTTTAAATATAAATTATAAAACTGTCAAAATTATATTTAAAATAGGTTCTCCACTAAAAGGTGATAGAAATACCTCTAAAAAATATATGGTTTTTATGAATAAAATTAGGTTTGTTCTTATGTTATATATATAAAATCTATTGGATGAATATAAAAAACATTGTATGAATATATAACCAATATATTTCACTTAAATAATTTAATAATTGTAATTAATTTATTTTATGAAGAAAAAACACCTTTGGGAGAATAAATAATAAAACTATTTTCTTTATATTCTATTGGTTTATATTTTCATTTCTAATTAATTTGTAAACAATTAATTAATATTATATTTTTCTAAACTACATATTTTTTATAATTTAGTTAATACTATTTTCAAATGCTAATTTAACGGCTAGGTTATAACAGTAACATTTAAATAATAATATTTAGTTGTTTTTTAAGCTGACTATTGCATGCAACATATTCTATCAAGGAAATTTAATTTAAAAAGTGACATACCAAAAAAATATTTGGGTATTACAACCACATTATGGTCATGACCTAGTCTTCGACTCAACAGAAGATAATGTCACTTGGACTCCTGACTGACACTACTACGAAGTGATATCCTATAATCACACAAGAATAACAATAGCTATAATAAATTCATTCTTTAGTTTTAGGAATTTACTTTCATTAATTAAATCAGAAACCATTAATAAACCATTAAAATTTTTCCAAATTACATTACATTAATCATTAGAGTAAATTATATATCCTCTAGGTATAATCCAAACCAGGTCCATAGTTTATCAAGATTAATATCTTTTTATCAGTCATATTCCATCATCAACCAACCCCATTTGTTAACCATTTATTTATTAATTATTAGAATTATTACATTACTAGGTACTCTAGGAAAGTTGTTCTAAGCAACCACCAAAAGGGCACATGAAACCATGCACCTCCAATATTAGTATTATTCCTAGAGGTCATGCACTTTACTCATGCCATCACATCTGATGCCATCCTTAACACACACACACACATATATATAATGGCACATCTCACCATTAAATGCATAAACTATGACTAAATCATTCAGGTCACCCTTCCCACACACCACAACATCCATCCCAGGCTCATCCATTCTAGGTTCACATCACATCCAGGCCTCCCCACCCTATATCATCCATCATCCCTCTAGGATCATCCATATTAGGCTCATACCATAAGGCCCATATCTGTCTAAACTCAAAAAGAAGAGGGAAATAATAAGAAATCAACATGGAAACTAGGCCCTAAACAATATGGTATTCAACCATCTCATGAAAACAATCTCTCATAGATCCAAAACAAGGAACACAACCTTCTCCTAAAAATGGGTAACCCATACCCTAGAAAAATATATTTACCACACAACTAGTTCTTAATCCTTATTGAATTAACCAATTGATTTATTAACATGTTCTAACTACGGGAATCCTAAAGCATCATGCTATAAAAACTATCAAAGGAAAACATGCTCTTATAATTTATTTGGTTCAACAACCTAGAAAAGTACCATTCTCAATTAACATTAATTTTAATTATATAAATAATATTTATCATGCCTTAGGTTCATTATCTAATTTTATAAATTCACTCAAACACCTATAATATAATGTTTAATTAATATGTGTGCCCACATAAAATTTATCATTATCAAATAACAACATCAACCATATTCATTAAACATTCCTCTTCACCCTTTAGCAAGTTAATTATCAGTTAATTATATTTTTATATTATTTATCAATTAATCAAGAAAAACATGATAATCCATAGCACAAAAAACATTATAATAAGGAATACAAATCACCCTATCTAGAAAATAAAGAGACAACCTTCTAAGAGAGTATAAATAAACAACACCAACAGGTGATTTCTACCCAATTCTTTTGTCTAGTTCAATATTTATTAGGTCAATTTCATTACCATCCTAGGGTATAATTCATAATTGATTTATGATTTCACATAAAAAATTGAGAAGAAAAAATACACTACCTCAAAATCCATCAATGTTATTGGCATGAGAACGGACCACGTCATGGATCTCTGATGAGTGCTCCCAAAATAATTGCATCTATTTGAGGACGCTGCAACAAAACCACAAAAAAAAACCCCATTAGAAACATAGTAGACCATCCTCCATAGCATGTCAATAAGATATGAGAGAATATGTGATCAAAATGGGAGAAACAGTTAGAAAACGATGGAAGAACGCACCTTGTATCACCAAATATTTCCATTGATCAAAGATGAAAACCCAAGGATTGATTACTATTGAAGGAATATCAAAATACTATAGAAGGGAGCTGATGGATGGTAGAAAAAGAAAGAATCCATAGGCATTCGAGGAATATTGAGTGGATTAAACATTTATAAAAATGTTGTATCAGATATTTACATTGCATGTAATACATTTACACATCATGTAAATGTTAGAGGTTAGAACTTGTCGAAAAATGCATCGCATTTTTATTATTTAACCATGAAAATTTACACATCATGAACCTACTCTACATAAGTTTTTAACCACACTTACATGAAATATAAGACTTACATGGCATGTAATCTCCATGTTTCCATATTTTTCTCGCCACACCCCTCCAATCCACTTCCAAGCTGCCTCCAAGATCGAAAAGCCACAGAAACACACAAAGGGTCAGACTATATTGATTCAGTCCCTCAAATATAGGGTTTAAATTATACTCTACCATGTTTAAATATCTTCCATGTTTCTTAGGAAACATTCAATTACCCAGAAAACACCCAGTTAAACACTATAAAACATTAACATTTCCATTTTCCATTTACTATAGTTAAATTTCATTACTTCTTATATTTTTTAAGTCAATATCACATTATATTGTCAAATTAATATAAGTAAAAAATCATCATAATTTTTTTAAAGCATACAAATCAAGGTAACCCATCCATCACACCATGATTGTGTCTAATTTGGGTGCCCTCGAATTTCCTGCATTTTTTTTAAAATGAATTATGAAAATAATGTTTCATTGTGGGAGAAGTGTCCCCCTTATTCATATTCTTGAAGCCATAACATACAATACCTTCATAAGACAAATACCTATTTTAAAAAATGTGGATCTAATTCAAATTAATTTTATTCCTAAATTCACCTTTTTCAATCAGAAGCACAAATAATCATGATACATGTACCTATCCTAGGTTTATACCCTATAAGAAATACCACCTCACTTGGTCATTTAGTAGTCTCAGGAGTGCTTTCATTGGATTAATGTGGCCCTAAAATACCATGTCCTAGTCAATCTAACTAACCACTTTCACACACTAAGATCAAATAGTACTACTTCCATACTACCCCATGTAGTCCTCACAACATCTAACTGCATTACCCATCCTATATCTCAACTATAATCTTTGATTCCACACCATCATGAACCCCTACTACTAGTACCCCTCCTAGATTGATAATGAAGAAGAGTGACCACTAAATCCTTCCTCCAATATGCCTCGAGTCGATCACTATCCCTGAGGGTTTAAAATACATGATGGATGGTATAAACCTCAATATATGAATTTAATGACAAGGGATAATATAGAAACAATAAATAAAATCCACATCATTTAAAATAACCCAAGATCACATGCAATAAAAACCCATAATATATGTCATATCATAGAGAATAAATATATGAAATGAAATTAAAAAATAATCCTAGGTTTTAGCTCTAATAATAACTCTTCAATTCATGCTAGTACATTACAGATCAGTCACCAAATATCTCTTAATTACATGAAAATAGTTTATATAAACATATGGAAAGAATTACAAGTATACTTAGTAGAATAATTCTTATAAACTCACCCTCAAATGTGATAAATTAAAAAAAATACTTCAGTGAGTAAAAAGTAAAACCAAAATATACCTATTAAGTCATCTAACCATACCTAGACTCATCAAGTATCACATACAATAAATAATATAATATCAGAAGAAAATAAATATAGGTTCTATGAAACCATATCCCCACTAGGATTTCATTATCACCCCCCAACATCAAACATCATATACTTAAATCCCTTCTATGTCTAATGTAGGTCAGACCACAACCTTAACTACCCAAACATATACCGATGTCCTACATCATGCATTATAATTAGTGAATATACACATAAATGTGACCATAATAGCGAGGTATCATGAATATGAATGACATCAACTTCATTCCCTTAACCTACCACACACAACCCCCCATAAATAACATCCCCAACATGTATTTACACCAACCATTTCATCATAATAATGCATCACCACCAACTAGGAAACCATCATTGATCATTACCACCAACCATTACATCATCAGGTATACCACATACCACTCCCACAAATTGCAAGATCTACCACTGAAGGAAGTGTTGGGGAGAGGGGGGAGTCAACCATCCTCCCTCACCAACATAAATGTTGTAGAAACAACTATAATTTTTTTTACAGCGGTATAAAGTAATCAACTAAGGATGGGTGAGTATATATATCATAGGAAAATACATTAATAGATAGTCACACATAAGTCCCATCCTAGAGGTGCACATTTTTTTAAAGGTTGGGGATGAAGCCTCATTTTATTAATTAAGTAAATATTTCTTTTGACTGGGTAGTGGGATACCCATTACATAACCCAAAGGCTAAGGGCAAGTGGCCTGAATAAAAGGCTTTAAAGCCCATTATTTGGCTCCAAGGGCCCTTCGGTTAATAGTAATACTATAGTATCAGGCCTGCTATAGTACCTCCTCTGCTAAAGTGTCACGGATGCTACAATTCCGCTGCTGCTATAACACTGTTACAGTGCCCTGCTACAATACTCAAGAATTCATCCCTCCTTGGATTCGATCCTAGGTCTTTTGGATGCCAAGAAGGAGCCTGTAGCACTTGGGTATAGGCTCGTTGGCACATCTTAGTTTTTCACATAAAAATACTTAAAACAACTCTTTTATTACACTATTTTATCACCATTACGCATCCACAACCATCACTATCTCTATAGCATAAACTATCTAATAACCATATAAAAAGAATCCATAATAGCCAACAGTAGTTCCAAATTTATTCATTAATTAAACCAATTTTAAATATACCAATCACCAAAAAATATTAGGTTTATTACGACATTTAATTCCCATATTTAATGACAATCCACTCTTTCCATCACTTATATTTAATCCTTATATTATCCATTAATTTCAACAGTTTATATTTCAATTACAACTTTCATCCATTTATTTTTGGCCATTACACTTTATCAAATTTATTTAACAACCCATAATATCTTATTACACCCTCAACCCCATTTTCATCTTTATTATTTCAATTATATCCCTTTACATTTAGAATTACTAATAAAATCCCATAATAACCAAAAATCACTACAATATCCATCCATAACTGCATCATTTATCATAGACACAACCACACCATAATAAGATACAATCATATTTTTAAGCATATATAATACATGGTCCAACATCACCCTCATTCAAGTCATGGATATTAAAAACCTCATTTAATTACCAATTTTAATTATTATTTAGTTTTGAGAGGTGATTCATGTATTAAAACACAAAAAATCAAGTCTTTCATGGAAATCAATTTAGAATAGTAATGGTCTCATATAAATAATAAATACACAACAATTCTTTAGTTAAAAAGGTATTAAATTTTCAAATAATATTTAAGATCATGAAAAAACTTATGCTGATGAATTCTATATCAATTTTTTCACCATATTATTACTTTATTGTTCATTATTACTCTTATTAAATAAATTGAAATAACAATTACACTTTAAATAATAGAAGAAAATAGGAAAATTACATTCACATCACTTCTATTTCTATCCTCCTTATTCCTAGTTATATATATTCCTTATTAAAATTCATACTAATTATCCAAGGGAAGGAGAAGGATGATATTCCATGCATTTATAGAAATAAATAGAGATTAGTCTTGAATCCACTATATGGAAAGAATATTTTGGCATGTTGTATAAAACAAAGAGATAGAGGGAGATATAGAGAGAGAGAGGAATAGAGAGAGAGCAATGGATAGATAGATAGAGTGATTTATATATATATATAGATAGAGATATAGAGTATGTGATAGAGAGAACATGAGAGAGATAGAGCATGAGATAGAGAGAGAGAGATAACAAGAGAGATAGAGTATGATGAACATAGTATAGAAATCACAAGGTAGGGACTCAAGTGATTTGTAGAAGGATTGATAGATTTGAATAGAAAATTTTGTATTCACAAGGAATGAGATAATCAAGGATTTTGAAATAGAGAGGGAGTTTTGGTTTTTAAAATCATAAATATCTGTTCTCTAATATATCCATAGAAAACTCAGTTAAACTCACTATTTAATTAATATTAAATCTTGTTTCAGTTTTATTTCCCCACAAAATTCATTTAAATAACCTAAAATAATGTAATTTAAAGTTATAATTCATTCCCTTCATAACTGGTTTTGTGATAATTTATTTTCGGTAAATATTTCAATTTAATTTAGTAAATTATGTAGAAGAAATAATATGGATGAAATTTTAAATTTTCTAGATATTTTTGTACATTATATTGTTACATATATGATATAGATAAGTGATATGTTAGTGTAATATGGATTACCCTTACATAGTCTATTACCCTCATCTAAGATTTAGAATTACTCTGATAGAACCATACTACAATTACACAGCTTGGGTACTACCCCAAAGTAACTTTACAAATATAAGGCTTACCCAGATGTGAGGTTGGAAAAGCTTATTACTTTCATTCATTAGAACAAAGCTATATATAACCATTGCACAAACATATAAAACAATCCCTGACTACTAGTGCACCATGCACTACGATGTTGTGTAAGGAGTTATAAGATCCCAACAAGAACCATAACCTAGAAATACATCATAGTTCAAGGGCCCTATCCATTTTTAGCTTCCATGCCAAGGACCACAACATAGAGATCCATTTCTTATAGTTTCCTCCCTCAATCATGTGTACAACCTCAACACACCCTTGCACACCAACATTCCCAATTCCCTAAGTGTTTCCCTTACCTATTTTACACAAGAAGACTCCTTATGAAAAAAAATCAACCACCATGGGAACTTTACTACCTTTGTTGTACCCAACACCAAATTTTTGAGCTCCACAATAATTTATTTGATGTGGTGGCCCTATGAATGAAAAATAATCTCCTATTTCTTATGGAATACCTTTAAAATTCATCATGATTCCTCTAAACCACATGAAAACCCAAAGGGGGGATCCAAAAATTGAGGCTCTTATAACAATAAACTCTTAATCATAAAGACAATGACATTTCAACAAAGTGGGAATCCATGTAGTGAAAATTTCCTATCTCAAGGATTATTCTATCATAGTAATGTGGGAATCCATGGAGTAGCACTTATTCCCTCTATAAAACATTTTCCTTGGCCATATAACCCTCTCATAAAATAACATAATTTCACTCATTCCATTTACAAAATTCTAAAATCCCACAACTAATAAAATCCTTTTAAGAATATAACTAAACCATAAATTCATTTTTATGAAAAAAAATACCCAAAAAAACACTTTTCAACCATAAAACACCCAAATCATTCTAACTCGAATGGCCTAAAGGCTTTATTTTTATTTTATTAAAGATAATCCTCATTTTAAGGGTTGAAGGGAAACCCGTACATGACCCATAGGCCAAAGGCACAAGGCCCGACATGACCCGAAATACATAACACGAAGGCCCAGAGGCATACCATGCCCATTACATGACTCGTAGGCCCAGCCCACTAGAACTACACGGTTCCTGGTCCCGATGGCGGTTGTCATACCCTCTCATTCTTCCAATCCGGTTAGCTTTGCATCTGGTGGCTGCTACTCCTGTTGATCTGATCCTCTTCTGGGGCATGTTCTGTGTGAACTGGGTTACTCCATGGTCTATGTGACCCATAGGCCCTGTGGCCTGAAGGCCTTTGATGACCCGAAGGCCCTAGAGACCTGTAGGCCCAAACCAGTGGCCCGAATACCCAAATAGGGTGAATAGTTCCGGCTTCTACAGTACTGAACAGTGGCTGCTACAGTGACTGCTGCATTAATGCTACGGTACTACTACAGTAACCCTAAAATTCTCCTCCACCCATTTTTGAACCTGAGTCTCTTGGATGCCAAGCAGGAGCCCTTACTACTCGGGTACGGGCTCGTTGGCCAAATAATTCTATAAAATAAATTATACCAATTTAAAATATTTTTAAAAACATTAAAAGTATTCTAATTTCTATTATCAAATATATTTATCCATGAAAAACTAATTTTTACATACAAATCAGAATAAGTGGAGCCACTAACCGCATATCACTTTGATAAATTTATCAACCCACAATCCAACTATTTGAAATCTCATATGATATTATCCTACAACTTACATGACAAAAAATAATCATCTAATAATGTGTTGAAACCTCATATAAGTATCTTATAACCATTCCTAGAAAAAATCATATAAATATGAAGGGTTTATCATTTCCTCAATGAAATATGTGAGTTAAATACCTAAAATAAGGCCACTAATGGAATCACAATTCACTATTTCATTTCCACCCTCACCCCATTGTGTTAAACTATTTTTTGTATTGAAAAATAGAAATTTAATAAAAAAATTAACTTCTTATTTTATTAAAATTGTAAATTTTAATTACTTATTAATGGGAAATTTTACTTGTTTGTATTATTATTTTGTATGAGGAGGTGATTTAGAGGGCCCAAAATAAATTATAAGAAAAAAGGTTAAACTGCACAGTAGCCCAAGAACATATGTGCATTATTTCAAAAAATATGAAAAATTCGTTAATAAAATTATGATGAAATTTTTTATAATAGACAAAAAATTATTGGGATACAACTCATATGAATACAACCAGTCCCAATTAGTCAATATGGTTGTACAAACAAACTCATCTGTCCAGGAAAATGAATGTTCTTGAAGTCATGAGTTTGGTTGGTTATTTTGAGAATATGTCCCAATATATATATTAAATGGCCTCTAAATTTTATAGAGTGATATTAAAGTGTCTAGAGAACAATTTTTATCTTATTTAAAAGTTAAGATAATTCTGTTTACTAATCCCAAAATGAGTCACAATTGGTATCACAAAATTTGGGTGCCCAAAACCACCTCCCATTTTGACTATAAAAGAGAACCTTGGGAACCTCATTTGTAAGCTCAACCAAGAAGTGAAGTTGTACTATAATAGAATTAAAAATAATTCAACTTATCATATTATAGGTTTTAGAGCTCCATATTTTATTAGAGATATAAATGATGATGTTAGAGTTCCTCATTAGTGTCCTTCTCCTCTTGATCATGAGCTAAGCAGTGGGTGATCATTGCGCAGGAGCTACAAGCATGTACCCAAATTATTGGAATATATTAACTAATTTTTTGGTATATTTTTTGTTTAAAAACATTTTATTTCATTTATATTACATGATTTCTAATTTTATTTATTTTTTTGATGCATGTTATTAGTATGCTCAATATTTCTAACTGATTGGTGGGAGGTTTTTAATGTGTGACTTGTGTTGTTCTGATTGGAAAACACCAGAATAATTTTTAATTCCTATATTATTGAGATTTAAATATACATTTAAAGATCTTATACCATTCATAAGTTATTTAACATGTTTATATTATTGTTATTTTAAGGTTTCATTCTACTTTCGTTGATATAAAGAGTTAGAGAGTAAGCATGATTCTGATTAATCTCAACCAAATAGTTACTCTAAAACATATACATTTTTTAGAAATATATACTTGAAATGTTGTGTAGTAAACTTTAAACGATATCCTCCTTCTATTTAATTTTAAAACCAACTTCCAATGTCAAATATTAAACCCATTATTTATGTTTTTTTCTAAAACTATTTTCAAAACAACCCTATTCTGTTTTGTTTTATAATAATCATTGAAACTTAACAGTATAAACTCATAAATGAAACTAGATAAATCACATAAATTCTGACCTATACTAAATTTAATCATATAATACCCATTCATTTTGAAATTTCATTATAATACGGTCAAATTTTGGCCCTATTGTTGGGGACCACTTTAGTTTTTAGTATGCGTTTTTTGATAATAACATAGTGTATTTTATAAATATATATTTATTTATTTTATTAATTTAATTTTTATATATAAAATTGTGTTATAAAATATTTTTTATAAGCCTTGTTCATTAGAAATTGTTTTTCGAGTGAACTAATTCTTTTCGGGCATGAATTAGAGAGGATCTCGCATCAGTTACACCAGGAAGCATCGAGCGATCCTTTGAAGGGGGATGCACAAAACATAAAAAATATTCTTGATAGTTATTATTATTCTAAAAACAATTTATATATTAAAAACACTCAAATAATATGGAAAAAAATAATTTAACTCTAATGAAACTATCTTCTCCTGATGTTGACATTCAACCCACTTATATTCAAATACACGGTGTAGCACCAAAATTTAAACTAACATGTGGAAAAATTCATGTTTTCCAAAATAGCATGGACTAACTAGAGAATAACCACATAATAAATTAAATGATTTTCAAATTAAGTGTTTGATATAAAATATGAAAATGTGGATAAGGAATAAGTAGAAATTAGATATTTTCGACTTTCTTTAGATGACACAACAAAAGACTGCTTGAATTAAGTTAACATCCCAATCAGCGGATGGGCATACAAGAAAATATTTTTTAAAAAAAATATTTCCCATCCTCTTGAACTATAAGGATAAGGAATTAAATTTTTAGAAAATAAAATTCACAAGTGGAAACACTTCATGAATATTGGTAATGATTTAAAATGTTATACTTAAGAAATATACATAACCAAATAAGTGAAAAACTACTAATACAATACTTTTATGAAGGTTTGATTCCAATCAATTATAAATGATTGAAACTACTATAAGTGTCACCCTAGTGGAAAAGACCCCAATTCCCATATGTACTCTCATAAAAAAAGGCACAAAAAAATCAATAGTTCTGTATAAGTCCCAATGTACAAATTAGATGAGTCCTTGAGGTGTAAAGTTCATAATTTGAGAAGAAGTTGAATATGATATTTGAAGAGGTAAGTATACCAATTTTTCAAATTTCTCTTTCTCAAGGTAAATACCAACCTCATACTCCTCCTATTTATTGTGGTATATGTGGTGTCAATACCCAATACTCTGACCAGTTCTCTCAACTTACATAACCTTTGGAGAGTTGTGAGGAAATATTCCTACGCTACTCGTATATACAAACTATTTGGAAAGAACCATACTATCCATAAAAATCTATGTGGAATGACAACAAAACCTATATGAAGGGGGTATTCAAACCAACATAAAAAATCTTGGAACTACCCAGAGAAAAATAGGCATCCTACACCACCACCCAAAATAAACCAACCACTAGAAAGGAATTTCCAAAAAAACCATCAAAAGCTTTATCCTAGCCTTAAGGACATAAATAAAAAAATGGCTAAAAATAATATAAAATTAAGAAAAACCTCCCAAGAAGCCATACATGACCAAAAAACTCAATTAGTACAACTCTCCAACTTGATGGGTGAAATCTAAAGTCAATGGTTAGGTGATCTTTCTTGTCAATCACTAGTCAACCTTACAGATAAAAGAAAATGTTAGTTCCATCATCCTTCAGAGTGGAAAACAACTTAAAATCCAAATAACCCATCTATTAGTGTCATCCCATCCTGAGGAGACCACCATTCCAACCATCCTTGAAAAAAATTTGTAAAAAAATATCCTAAGAAAATTACTACTAAAAAGGTTGTGTTTATTAATGATCCCCATAGCCCAAAAATTCTATTTCTATTTTCTCAAAGGGACACCCAATAAAGGAATCCAAAACTAATTGAACTTGATAATGAAATCCTAGAAACATTTAAAATAGTGCAGGTTAACATTATATTGATTGATACTATGAATAAAATGAATCTGTATTACAAGTTCTTAATAGAGATGTGTATACACTAAAAATAAAATTTAGGTGATAAAAAGGTTATCTTGGGAAGGAATGTATTTTTATTGATTTGGAAATCACTTCCCACAAAATTGAAGAACCTTGAAACATTATTTATTCCATATACCACAAGTAATTATTTATTTTATGATTCCATGATTGATTTGGGTTCTTTTATTAGTGTGATGCTTCAGTCAATTTTATCTTCAATACAAGTCGGGGAGCTAAACCCTATTAGAATTAATGTTTAACTAGAGAACTAGATCATCCCACACTCCACAGGTGTGCTAGAGGATATTCTTGTGAGGGTTAAAAACATAATATTTCATATTTACTTTTATATGGTTAAAATGGAATATGATTGGATGAATGGAACAACCCCAATTATATTAGGGATATATTTCTTGAAAACTTCTACTATAATAATTAATTTAAAAAATGATACATTATCTATGGAGATTAGTGGGGAAATTTTCCACTTTAATATCCTTGATTCAATGAAGCACCCTTCATAATAACATTCCTACCCCTTTGTTAATTTAATTAATGTACTCACTTCCCTAGATAAAACATCACTTCTTTACCCTAATCCCATTTCTTTGATTTAATCATTAATAGACACTATGGGTAATGATTCTTAAGTTTAATGATTTAATGGTTTGGAAAAATGTCATGCATATTTTTTAATTGATGATTTCTTGTGCACTAAGGATCATATGACCATCTATAATACTACTCAAAATGTAAAATATTATTCCTCTTATGGGGATGTTACTATTAAGTAGTTAGATAAGATCACTTCCCCATCAATTTTATGGTCACTCCCATAAATCCAACATCCCCCTGAATTAGAACTTAATCCACCACCTCAAAATTTAGAATATACATATCTTGAGAATTGAAACATGTTTCATGTCATCATTTCTTGTCCACTAACTTCATATAATTAATTACGATTACTTTAATTTTTTAGAGAGTATAAAAAATATTCAAGATGGACACTTTTTGAAATTCTTTATATTTTCCATTAATTTTACTACTTTATATATTATTAAATGTTGAGCATAAACCAGTGAAGGAGGAAAAATTTCGACTGAACCCAAACCTTCTAGATGTTATAAAAAAGGAGGTCACAAAATTACTAACTACTAGAATCATTTCCCCCATATTTGATAACCAATGGGACAATCCAGTGTAGGTAGTTCATAATAAAATAGATCTTATGGTAATTAAAAATGAAAATAATGAATTGGTATCAACTCGTGTGAAGAATATTTCATATGTCTATGTAGACTATAACCAACTAAACCAGTTCATTTGGAATGATCATTTCACAATGTCATTTATTGAATTGATACAATATTGGCTTGTGGGTAATCCCCAATACTATTTCCTTAAAAGGTATTCCTGAAACTTTCAAATCTATATTTACCCTTAAGAGTTGGAAAAGAAAAAATATATGTTCCCATTTAGAGTAATTCTATACTAGAGGATTCTACATGGTTTGTACAATGCTATAGGAATTTTCTAGTGATGCATGATTAGTATTTTTTTCAAATTACCTGGAGAATTTCATGGATGATTTCACTATATCTATTTTCTCTTTTGATGAGTGTTTATGTAGTCTTGGTTCTAACTATCATCACTGTATTGAAACAATATTGTATTAAATTATTATAAATTCCATTTTATAGTGTGACAAGGTATAATACTTTGAAATGTCATTTATAGGGATGGTATACAAGTAGATAAATCAAAAGTTGGTATCATTTCTTCCTTACTATTCCCCAAAAATGTGTGGGATGTGTGGTCTTTATTAGTCCATGATGGATTTTATTGTCATATCATTCATGAATTTAGTATTTTTTTACTACCACTCTTTATATTACTCTAAAAATATTAAGAATTTTGTTTTATAACAACCATGAGGATGAATTTAGTAAATTAAATGGAGTCTCACGTTACCCTAATAATCTAACAACCTTGGTGGGATTTACCCTTTGATCACATGTCTAATGCCTCAAAATTTGTTTTTGGGGGCGTCATATGACAACATTTTAATCAAGATATATAGTTCATATCTTATCCCTTACACACATTGGACCCTACCCAAAAAACTACACCACAATTGAGAAATAATCCTTTGAAATTTCTTTTTCCTTGGATAAATCTAGGTTATAACTTTTATGGTCTAAAGTAATTGTGTTCTCTGACCATGTAGCCCTTTGATACATACTTAAGAAACCAAAAGACAAAATAAATCTATTTCATTGGATACTCATACTTTATCTATTTTATTTATAAATTAGGGATAAAAAAGGAATAGAGAATGTGATGGTTGACCACATTAATAGGATCCTTCCATCCTCATAAAATGACTCATCCTCCTATATTCCCATAAATGAAATTTCTCCCAATACAAAATTTTATATAGTGAAAGATAATATTCTCTAGTATTTCTACATTTTAAATTATCTGGAAGTATCTTACATTCATACTGATTTCAATATAAACCATGATAATCATATGAAACATGATTCCTGTTAGTAAATTTGTGGTGATCCCTACCTTTTTCGCACATGTAGTGATCATTACTCAAGTATTGTGTTCCCAAAATTGAGTTTCAGCCTATCCTGAGGATCTATCACACTCTTGAAAATGGGGGCCACTTTGGTCCCCAATAGACTACTTGAAAGGTCCTTGATTCTAAGTTATTTTGGCCATCAATATTTTTGGATGTTCATGGTTTTTGTAGAGCATGTCTTTATTGTAAAAGTATGCGGAACATATCTAGAAGAAATGAAATTCTAAAAAAATCTTTTGGTCTTTCATGACGTTTTTTATGTTTTGGGCATTGAATTTATGGGGAAACTCCCTATTTAATTAATAAACTCATACATTATTCTACAATTATATTATGTGTCAAAATGGGTAGAGGCGTGAACCATAAGGACTGATGATTCAAATATAGTTTTGTAATTTTTGAGAACCTAATGTTTTTAAAGGTTTGTATTCTCTAGGTTTATCATGAGTGACCAGGGTTCTCATTTATACAATCAAACATTTCAATCACTTTGGTGTCAATATGGGGCCTGACATCAAGTTTCTACTTCATACCACCACCAAACCAATGGTCAAGATGTGGTGTCAAATATATAGGTTAAAAAAATTCTTGAAAAATGTTTCAAACCAATATAAATTATTAGATTACTAGAATAACTGATGATTTTTGGGATTACCATACTAATTTCCAAACTCCCATTAAAATATAACTTTATTGGATTGTTTTTGGAATTATTTTTCACCTCTCTATTTGGGAAATTAATAATGAAATTATAATCCTCCTAGTATAGGAGATCAAAGATAATTACATATTCAAGACCTAGATAAAATATTAAGTGATTAATATGAGAACTCCAGAATCTATAAGGTAAAAAGGAAGGCTACCCATGACTGCCTCATCCATCATCATCATTTTTATATCAAGTATAAATTCATAATTTTCAATGAAAGGATAAAGTTGAACCTAGGTAAGATTCATTGTCACTAGTTTTGTCCATACACTATTACTAATGCTTATCTATTTAGTGTTTTATAGGTTCAAAATGAATAAACAAAATAGATATTAACCATTAATGGGAAGTGACTAAAGAAATTATATAAAACAATTATGGAGTCCCTCATGGAGGAGTTGCACCTTCCAGTGGTGACCTATCAATGAAACCCCCTGGGTTATATCCTTCCTTCCAATATTCTCTTCTATTATAGTGAAGAAATTAAACACTCTAGGCGTGGGGGGTTGATACATTCCTGGTTTAGTTAGTATTTTCATCATATTCTTTATTTTTCTCCTTTTTTTCTTAGTGAATGGTATTTCAACATTTCCATACCTTCTCAAGTTCATTAGGATTTTTTTTTCATATTTCATCTTTTTCATTTTTTCTTTTTAAATAGTACTTTTTTACTTCCCCTACCTTATCCAATTTTTTACTTTTGTGATAGAATACCTATTTAAAATTCCCATATAATCATTTAGTTTATTGAAAATACAAGTTTAATTTCACTATATTATATTATTATAAAATTTTAATAAAATATAATGCAGTGATCAAATGTGATTTGAGAATTAATTTAAAATTAATGATTGATTTTAGTATAATTGGTTTTTTTCAATGATATAAATGATTGTGTCTTAAAAAACAATTGAGATGTTAATTCCTTAAATATATGATTTTTATGGGAAAATAATGACATTTAATATATCCAAAAATCATTGCAGAAACTAAATAATGTGATCCATTTTCAACTTAATTTAAGGTATATATAAGTTAGAGTTAATATTAGTCAGCTTTCCAAAATTATTTTTCTATATATTTGTTTCTTATCTGATCAATTTCATTACTATATTGGATTGAACTATTGCTAATACATAATATTTTTGTTGAAGAAGAAGCATTGAAAATAACACAACATAGAATATAGGATTAAAGAAAAAGGGTTTACTTCAATAAATTCTTAATTGAGTGGGTTTTGAAAATTTGATTGAAAAAGGTATAGGGAAGGTTTGACATAAAGAATCTAGTAAGATGCACACTTTTAAGATAACATCTATTTAATGAATATAAATTAGAAGGTAAGAATGAAATAAGTTTCACACAAACATTTAGAGATCTAGTAACATGGTTTTCTTATGAATTCATTACTAAGACTTGTATTTTGTATCTCCTTGATTTTTTTGAGATAATTTATGAGACACCTATTTCCATGCTTACTAAGATTGAATCTTTGGTTCTATTCATTCATTTTTCACATTACTATCTTGAATTTAATTTATTTTGAATGTTAAGTCTTAATAGACTAAGAAATATATTTATTTATTTATCATTTCATATAATTGTTGAGATGTGACTTGGCTCGGGAGTGAAAATGTTCTGGTGTGGGGGTGTGACTGCATCGTGATTCACTATTCCATTTCTACCCTGACACCACTATGTTAAACTCTTTTCTTATTGAAAATTAAAATTTTAATAACCCATTGAAATTTTAATTTGGTTAAAATATTTATTTTTAATAATTTTTAAAATGAGAAATTTTACTTCTTTGTATTATTTTTTGTAGGAGGAGGTGATTTGGATGGACCAGGATGAAATAGAAGAAAAATGGGACAAACCGTATGGAAGACCAAGAACATCTGTCAACAATTTCACAAGTTTAGAGAATTTATTTGATCCAATTGGGACTTAGTTTTGTGTATTGATACAAAAATTTATAGGATACAATTATTCTCAAGACACCCAAGCCTATTTAGTCCATCTGGTGGCCCAACAGAACTGATATGTCTAGGAAACTGAATCTTCTTGAATTCAATAGTTTAGATCATTATTTTGGTAATATCTCCCAATATAAAGATTCAATGGACTAAAAATTTTATTGGTAGATATTAAATACGAAATAATTTAATTAATTTATTTCATGCCTATATAAGTATGTTTCCTAGTCCCAAACCAAGCCACAAGTTGTATATCGAAATCTAGGAGACCAAAACCACCTCTCATTTTGGATATAAAAGGAAACATTGGGAACATAATCTATAAAATCAACCAATAGGAAAAGTGTTAAAATTTTAATGTACCAAACAATAAATCTTATCACTTTTTAGGTTTTGGATCTCCCTATCCTTATGAGGAGGGTTAGGATGAAGGTGGAGTTCCTCATGAGCGTCCTCCTCCTATCGATGGTGAAATAAACGGTGGGAGATCATTTTGAGGGAGCTACATAAATGTATAGGGAGTTCAACACATATAATATCTACAATTTTTTTGTAATTTGGGTTTAAAATATTTCATTCTATTTATCTTACATTATTTCATATTTTAATTCTTATTTTGATGCATGTGATTGATATGCACTTTATTTCTAACCAATCATTTTGAGGTTTTGAGTGTCTGACTAGCATTGTTCTAATTAGACAACACAAGAATCCTTTTTCATTCCCAAATTATTGATATTTAAATATACTTTAGAAGCTATTATACCATGAATAAGGGATAAAACATGATTATACGATTGTTATATCAAGGATTTGTTATACTTGTATTGAAGAAAATTCTTAGGTAGTATACATGATTCTGAATAATCTTAACCAAAGAGTTACTCTATACCAAATAAAAATTTAGAACCATGAACTTAAAATGTTTTTAGTAAAACTTAAATTACCTCATACATCTATTTTATTTAAAAAACATCCATTTTTCAAATATTAAACCCTTTATTTAAGTCATTTTTTTAAAACTATTTTCAAACACCCCACTCTTTTGTATTGTTTTAAAAGAATTATTGAAAATTAAAATTCTAAATTCATCAATTCTTCTATATAGATTACCTAGGGTCTAACCTGTACTATATTTAATAATCTGAACCCTATTCAATTTGATGTGTTATGATAGTGTAGTCACCCACCAACATGTGAGGAGAATATGAAAGAGAGTTGAGGAAAATAAAAAAGTATAAATACCTTAGATTTTTCCACACCAGTCATTTTTAAATTATTTATTTTATTAATTTTCTGGTCATCGGGTGGTTCGGGTTAAAACCCGACTTAAAATTTTTAAGTTTTTGTTTAAAAACGCATGTTTTGGCCTTGACTGCGTCTAGCACACCACGATCGAAGCCTTGCGACCTCACCTGGGTCACCGTGTTCCCTGTTCGATGTCCGAAAAATTAAATAAAATGAATTAATAATAAATAAAAATAAATGAAGTGAAATGAAATAAATGAGGATAATGTTTAAAGAATTATATTATTAATAATAAAACGGTAATTATTATTATTATTTTCATTAATATTTTAATTAGATTATTTTTATTATCAATTTTAGATTATCATTTTCTTTTAAGTGGTTGGAGATCCTTTTTTGGGTTTTATTTATTTTTATTTTTATTTTATTTTCCCTTTTATTTCATTTTCTTTTGTCCCACTTTCTCTCCTCCTCACCACTCCCCTCGTCGCGCCATCCCCTTCCCCGAACCCTAATCGCATTTTCCCTTATACTTCCTCAGGTTCGTCGCACCTCCACCCTAGACCAGCATGCTCCCATCCTTCCTTCCAGTGACACACAAGACCGGATCCCCAGATCCCCTACCTTTCTCCTTCACTTTTCCACCCGTCCGGCCTACTGGAGTCGCCCACACCACCCCTCCTGAAAACCTCATCTCATGTGCCTCTCATGCGCAGCGGCCTCTGGAGAACGCACCTCCTCTCCAACTCCTGTCCAGCTCTACCCTCACCTACGAACAGTGTTTTCCAGCCTCTCCGAACCCTTCGTGACCGCTGCCGACCACTGAACTCCTCTTTCAGCAAGTTTTGTCCATCTCCCTCCCACACCTCTAGCGTTTCCTCCTCCCATCGAGAAGCTCCGGCGAATCACTGACCGATGTTGCCTCCCATCGCCTAGCGCTGCATCACACAATCACGCATCATGTTTTTTAGGCGCGACTCACCTCGAGAAACCCCCAATTTTCACTCGGACACCCTCTCTAACCCTCACAATAGCCTCCCTCTCCTTGCGCCGCAAGTGTGGACCAACTAGGTAATCCTTTCCTCCTCTTTGCTAGGGTTTTTGTACCACTCGTTTGGGGTTTTGGGGTCTTTGGCTTTTAGGGTGTTAATTAGGGTCTTAATTTTGGGTATTTTTGTTCTATTTTATGAATTAGGCTTCACCTTTAGTTTTCTTATGGTGCACATTAGGTGAGATTGGGGATTCTCTTAATATTTGGGGAATTATTCATGTGAGGTAGGTGGTTATGGGCCTTATCATAATTTCAGAAATTTACTATGCTTATTTGAATTTATAAATGCGTTCTTTAGTATTATTTGGTGGTGAGAATTGAATTTTTTGAATGATTGGTGTGCTTGAGGGTTAGAAATGAATTTTTGGTTAAGGATATGTCAATGTTTTGTGTTGTTTTGGTGAAATGTTTTCAAAATGGGTTTTAGGGGTTGTTTGGTTGGTGTGAACATTGTTTACAAGGGTATTTGAGTTATGTGTGTTTAAATGTGGATTTTTAATGAGTAGAAAATCATTTGGGGCGTATTGGTTGGGTTTTGTTTTTGTGAAAAAAGGGGAAAATCTTGTTTTGGAAAATTGTTTTTAAGTATGGTGATCTTATAAAGGGGCTTGGCCATTGTTTAGGTTTTCTACTGCATGTGCGAAATGGAGAAAATTTTGTCTTGTAAATAGTGGTGGTTTATTTAAAAGAGGTTGATATTTTATATGAAAGATGAAGTGTGTGTATTTTAATGGGATATTTCCTTCAAAAACAGATTGTTTTACAAGTTGTTTTTTTGTTGTTATTTTGGTTTAAAAGCATTTGCGGGTGTTGTCAAAGTTGTTTTTATAAGTTGTTAGAATGGTGTATTTATTTATGTAAGAGGTGCAAACCATGTTTGAAAAAAATGTTTTGAGGCGTGGTTGATTTTAAAGAGAGGGAAATTGAGTATGTTTTAGGGTAAAACCAGGTTATGTATTTTAGAAATGTATTATTAAATATTTAGACGATTTATTAATTTGTGAGTGTTATGAAAATTATACTTTGAAAAGGTTTCGGTGTGTGCTTGGTTTAAAAAGTGTATTTTTAGTGTGTTTCTAGTGTAAATCCTTTTTGTATCTCATGGAATTGTTTTATTATATTTTTAAATGATATATGTTAAATTGTGAAAGTGATGAAAATTTTATTTGAAATCGTCTTGGTGTGAATTTTATATTTAAAGAGGAGTTTGGTTGTGCAATTGGTGGCTTATGATGTAATGTCCTATTTGGTTTGTGATACGCAAAGTGATACACGACCTGAATGTCTAATTTGTTTGAGCAAAAAAAGTTAACCCTAGGTACTTAGGTGGGCGGATTCAGACTAGTATGCGAGATGACACATAAGTGATTTGTCCCGGTTTCATCTGGAAGGATTGACGTTACAACAATAACGAAACTTTTGTGATGATTGTAGACCACTAGGTTATAGACGTGATTCCCTACTAGTGGCTCGTGCACGAGAGCATTTATTATTGTGGTTCCTATGCCACGTTTACACTGAGGTATGTTGTCTCTAGCACCCCACGCATACTGGTTACCTTAAGGGATTACCCAGAGTGCTATACTATTCATGAAGTGGTGCCTTCCGTCGGCATATGGAGGACTACTCGAGTATGTGCATGTTCTTTATAAATTTTCTCTTCCATTTTAAAGTAGTATTTGTGAAATGTTTTTTTTCTTCTAGTGCTCTTTCCATTTTACTTTCAACTTTTAAATGTTTTCCTTAAAATCTTTTTAAAATTATGGTTTAAAATAAGAAAGTTAAATTATCACTTAGATGTTATGGCATGGAACATTTTTATTGCGTGGTATCCTACTGGGCTCTTGGATCACACCCTACATACACCCTTGGGTGTTTGTAGACCCTGTTCTTTGTGTATCCCAGGTTGAGGCATCATGCTTAGTGAAAGTGGTTCTGGTTATCGATGGTTTTCCCGTGCATGTATGACGGTGGTTGTTTGAGGAGGTGGCTCCTCATGTTGCATGAAGGTGTGAATAGGTGTGTCGTTTTTCTTTTCATTACAGTCTTCTTGGGGTGTTGGGTTGAATTGTAAACTTTATATTTGGTCTAATGTTAAGTGTTTGTTTGGTTTTGGTTTTCTATGTTTGTTTATTTATATTGTTAATTGTTTTTTTCTCTCATATTTCGGGTAAGCCATTCCCACTTGTTACTCTAGATACCCGGGCACTTGTGCTAGCCTGTGGGGATCAGGATCGCCCTTCAGGCCATATCGCAGACCAAGTCGGATGGTGACCTGACTTGGTTCGTGACAAAATGGTATGAAAGCTAGGTTTTCTCTTTTGGGTCGTATTCTTTTAGTATAGAGTCAGGGTAGACCAATGTTAAGGGTGTTGGAACTCAAAGTTCTAGCTATGAGCAAGGTGCATGAAAAGCACACCTCATGGAAGGACTCGAGTTACCAGGTTAAGTTGAGGTTTTTCAGAGTCGTTGTTCCTTGTGGTTTATCATTTAAAGGGGAAATGAAAAGGGTGTGGGGTTTGTTATCCTAGTGAGCTTGTAGGGCCTAAAAATCCATGTGGAGCCAAGGATTCTGTTCTAGAATACATTTTGTGGTGGTGGCGAGATTGGCATGTGGCCGCCAACCATATGTCCAAGTCACTCACTCACACTAGTTTTCTCTTGCATCATTCCTCCTCTCTTTGTTTTGGATTTGTGGAAATATGGGTTTTAAGTAAAAATTATTTGGTCTTGGAAAATGTTTTGAAATAAAGTGATATAAAAAGAAAATGATGTGTAAGGTTTGAAATGTGTTGGTGGAATGTTTGGGTTTTGAAAAAATGGAAAGGTCTACTTTTGATCCTTGGTGTTCTTGTGGGAAACCACATGCATGAGTGTATATGGAAAGAAAAATGGTTAATGGTATGAGAGGATGAGTGTTTGGATGAACATGAGGTGGGTGCTGGAGTGGAATGTGAACATGCATGTGTGAGGCCCATGGGACACCATGGGTGTTTGTGTAATCCACCAGCTTTGTCTATTTTCAAAAAGTTTACTTAAAGGAAAATTTGGTGTTTTAATACCCTGTGATTTTGTGGTGTGTCCTTATGTTTTAAATGTGTTGGATGTGAGGAGTTTCGAGTCGAGAATCCTTTTTTACTGATTTGTTTCTTGAGTTTGAATTCTTATTTTTATGTTGGTGTGAAAGCGTGTGGTTAGTGGTTTCTTTTGAAAATTGCTTCGGGAAGCCCTTGCAGTGGCTCCCCCTACACGTTTTGTGTTTACATGCGGTTTGTCTTGTCCATTGGACCAGTTTTATTTGGTCCTTGGTTTTCTTTCTTTACTAGTGAATACCTCCATATAAAGTGTTAACATGCAATTGAAGTGTGGCCATGGGACATTCACTATGGGTCGGGCCTCCAGTTGATTGAAGGAATCTCTTCTTGAATTCCGAAATTGAACCCAACTCTCCCTTTTAAAACTAAGTGGATACTCTCATAGCAGGATAGAAGATGCAAGAGGAGTTGAAGAATTTTTTTGTCTCTTCGAGTTGTTTGAGTCGTCGGGTATGAAGTTTGACACCGTTGTGTCTGAAAGTTCCCCTATAAATGGGGAAAGGAATTCCAGTGGGGAAAGGGTGAAGGCGATTCAGAATGATCAGTGTTGACCGATGACTTGAAAGGATTTTAGTGCTTTCATCGGTCGCAAGGGTCATGTTTGGTGACGTCTTGTATCATGAGTTTTATTTGATGAGAAATGTTGGACTTAATATAACCCTTCGAGAATACATGTCTTCATTAGAGTGTGTCCTCTTAGGGAGTTCTAATTTTATGTTCAAAGGGGTGTGTTTTTTGGGTGTCTTTACTTCTTAGGTTTCTTGGTTAATGTGAAGAGGTGATACATGTAGATCATCTAAACCCCTATGTTGGTAGATGTTCCATGAGAGAATAGTCATATGTCAAGGTGTGTTATGGCAGTTGGCGTTGTTTCGATTGTTGTGTGGTAGCTAGTGGCACTATGAAAAGAAGTCCCATTTGGACGTCTTTACATCTTGACTGCAAGACAGGAGATGCTTCAAACATCGGGGCTCCATCCATTGGCCACAGAGTGAAGATGACACTTGGTCAGGAACCCTAAGAGTTTATGGGACCCCAACGTTATTTCTATCATCAGGGTTAAAATAAAAATCATTTTAATTTGCTTTCTGTGGTTGCTCCATTCCGAATGACTCATTTGGGTGTGTGGGGTTTTCCGTGGCTATAGGGAGGTGTGGTCATCTCGTTGACTTAATGTCTAGGTGGTTGCATCCCATCAGATTTAATCCCTTTTAGAGGTTCTTATGGGGTCTTTTGGGTAAATCAGTCTCAAATTTGAATAGTTCTCATTTGAGGATGTGGTGATGTTGGTTTGTCTTGGGTCTGGGTATTGAAGCCCCGGTAGTTGGGCCCTTTCTTCCTTGCCCCTTGTGTGGTGGGGTGTTTGGTTACCATTGGAAAGTTTTCAATGTTTTGTATCTTTTATTAGTTATAATTGTGGGGATACCCATGATGGGTCTCACACAATTGTCTCTAGAATGTATCAGTGTTGGTCCTTCTTCATAATGGTGGGGTGTCCACCTAAGCCTCCCTGTGTCAGTTTTCGAATCACGTTCATTGGTGATCGAGGTTTTCTGGTTTGTGAAGTTGGGTTCTGTGGGTGCAAAAGTTCCTTTCCTAAATCAATCAATTGTAGGTATTCCAGCTCTGTGGGGATGGTGAAACATATCCTAAGTCTTTTTACGAGTTTCTTGAGGTTGTCATTTAGGTCACCTTCTCTGAGCATAGTGTGTTTTTCTCTTTTATCTTGTTGATTGTGGGGATACTCTTTGAATATTGAGGGGGTGTCGTTTTATACTCTGGGGTTCAATCTTAGTTTTGGATTTCTAGGTATAGAAAGCACTATGGTGGGAGAATTATCACACTTGATATTTTTAAATTATTTATTTTATTAATTTTATGGGCATCGGGTTGTTCGGGTTGAAAACCGACTTAAATATTTTGAGTTCTTATTTAAAAATGCATGTTTTGGCCTTGACTACATCTAGCACACCGCAATCGAATCCATGTGGCCTCACATGGGTCATCGTGTGCACTGTTTGATTTCTGACAAATTAAATAAAATGAATTAATAACAAATAAAAATAAATGAAGTGAAATAAAATAAATGAGGATAAAGTTTAAAGAATTATATTAATAATAATAAAAATGGTAATTAATAATAATAATATTATTATTATTTTCATTAATATTTTAGTTAGATTATTATGTGTACCAATTTTATATTATCATTTTCTTTTAAGTGGATGGAGTTCTTTTTTTGGTTTCATTTATTTTTATTTTTATTTTCTTTCCTCTTTTATTTCATTTTATTTTATTCCCACTTTCTCTCTTCCTCACCCCTCCCCTCACCATGCCATACCCTTCCTCGAACCCAAATTGCGCTTTCCCTTCTCCTTCCTCTGGTCCGTCTTGCCTCCACCCAAGGGAAGTGCCCTCCCATCCTTTCTTCTGGAAACTCACCAGACTGTCTCCTCAGCTCCCCTACTTTTCTCCTTCACTATGCCACCCAGCCAGTCTACTGGCGTCGCCCACACCCCCCATCCTACAGACCTCATCTCGCGCTCCTCCTTGCACAACGACCTTTGGTGAACAAACCTCTTCTCTGGCTCCAGTCCATCACCGCTCTTGCCTACACACGCCATTCTACAGCCTCCTTGAAACTGTCTTGACTACAACAGACCACCGGCCTCATCTTCCAGCATGTTTTATCCATCACCCTCCCACACCTATGACGTTTCCTTCTCCCGACGAGTAGCTCCGGCGAATCACCTGACCAACGCCGCCTCGCACCGCCTCATGCTGCTTTGCAAATTCGCACACCATGTTTTTTTCCGGCGTGACTCACCTCTAGAAACCCCACCCTTTTCACTTGGAAAATCTCCCAAACCCTCGCAGCGGCCTACCACTCCCTTCACCATAAGTGTGGACCAACCGGGTAATCCCTTCCTCCTCTTTGCTAGGGTTTTAGTCCTTCTTGTTTGGGTTTTTGGTGTTTTTAGATTTTAGGTTATTAATTAGGGTCTTAATTTTGGGTATTTTTGTTCGATTTCATGAATTAGGGTTCACCTTTGGTTTTCTTATGGTTCACATTAGGTGCGTTTGGGGATTCTCTCAAGATTTGGGAAATTCTTCATGTGAGGTAGGTGGTTATGTGCCTTATCATCATTTGATAAATTTACTTTTCTTATTTGAATTCATAAATGTGTTCTTTAGTTTCATTTTGTGGTGCGAATGGAATTTTTAAAATGATTGTTGTGATTGCGGGTAATAAATTATTTTTTGGTTAAGGATATATCAATGTTTTGTGTTGTTTTGGTGCAATGATTTCAAAATGGGTTTTTGAGATTGTTTGGTTGGTTTGAACTTTGTTTACAAGGGTATTAGAGGTGTGTATGTTTAAATGTGGATTTTTAATGAGTAGTGAATCATTTGGGGTGTGTTGTATTGGATTTCTTTTTTGTGAAAAAGGGACAGAGATTGCTTTGGAAAATGGTTTTTAAGTATGGTGATCTTATAAAGGGGCTCGACCATTGTCTTGGTTTTCTACGACATGTGTGAAATATAGAAAATGATTTCTTGTAAATAATGGAGGTTTCTTCAAAAGCAGTTGGTCTTTGATATGAAAGATGAAGTGTGTGTATTTTAATGGGATCTTTCAATCAAAAATGGATTGTTTTACATGTTGGTTTTATGGTGCTCTTTTGGTTTAAAAGCATTTGGGGGTGTGGTTGAAGATGTTTTTATAAGTTGTTAGAATGGTGTATTTATTTGTGTAAGAGATGAAAACCATGTTTGAAAAAAAATGAGGCGTGGTTGATTTTAAAGAGAGGGAAATTGAGTATGTATTTAGGGTAAAACCTTGTTATGAATTTTAGAAATGTATTATTAATTATTTAGATGATTTATTAATTTGTGAGTGTTATGAGAAATATACTTTGAAAAGGTTTCGGTGTGTGCTTGGTTTAAAAAGTGTATTTCTAGTTTGTTTTTGGTGTAAATCCTTGTCTCATGGAATTGTTTTATTATGTTTTTAAATGATATATATTAAATTTTTAAAGTGAGGCAAATTATATTTGAAATGGTCTTGGTGTACGTTTGATCTTTAAAGAGGAGTTTGGTTGGGAAAGTGGTGGCTTATGATGTAATGTCTTGTTCGGTTTGGGATATGTGAAAGTGATACATTATGTGAATGTGAAATTTGTTTGAGCACAAAAAGGGAACCCTGGTTAATTAGGTGGGTAGATTAGGACTAGTACGCTAGATGAAATGTAAGTGGTTTATCTCAATTTCATCTAGAAGGATTTACATTACAACACTAACAAAACTTTTGTGATGAATAGAGACCACTAGGTTATGGATGTGTTTCCCTACTAGTGACTTGTGCATGAGAGTGTTGGTTATTGTGGTTCCTATGCCACGTTTACACCTAGTCATAATGTCTCTAACGCCCCACGCATACTAGATACCTTAAGGGATTACCCACAGTGCTCTACTATTCATGACGTGGTTCCTTCTGTCGGCATACAGAGGACCACTTGAGTATGTTCATGTTATATATTAATTTTCTCATCCATTTTAAAGTAGTATTTGTGAAATGGTTTTTTTTTCTTATAGTTATCTTTTCTTTTATAACTTTCAACTTTTAAATGTTTTCCTTAAAAGAGTTTTAAAAGTATGGTTTTAAATAAGCATGCTAAATTATCTCTTTGATAGTATGACATGGAACCTTTTTATTGGGTGGTATCCTACTGTGCTCTTGGATCACACCCAACATACACCCTTGGGGGTATGAAGACCCTATTATTTGAGTATCCAAGGTTGAGGCATCATGCTTAGTGACTCTGGTTCGGGTTGTTGATGGTTTTCCCGTGTAGGTGTGATGACGGTGGTTTGAGGAGGTGGCTCCCCATGTTGCATTAATGTTTAAATAGATGTGTTA
The DNA here is from genome assembly GCA_963277665.1 of Viscum album. Classification (NCBI taxonomy): domain Eukaryota; kingdom Viridiplantae; phylum Streptophyta; class Magnoliopsida; order Santalales; family Viscaceae; genus Viscum; species Viscum album. Next base: position 597,958,247 of record OY728155.1, on the reverse strand, counting down.
TTTTTGTTTTCATTTAAGTCTTCTTGGAGTTTTGGGTTGAATTGTAAACTTTATGATTGGTCTAATGTTAAGGGTTTGTTTGGTTTTGTTTTCCAGCATTTGTTTATTTATCTTTTTAATTGTTTTTTGTCTCTTTTTTCTGGTAAACCATTCCCACATGTTACTCTTGATACCCAAGCACTTGTGCCAACCAGTGGGGATCGGAAACACCCTTCGGACCATGTCATAGACCGGGATGGGCATCGGGTCGGATGGTAACCCGGCCTGGTTCGTGACAGATATAAGAACCAAAGACCTTAAGATTAAATATAAGAGATATTTGGGGAAATTAAAACCCCAAAAATTATCCAATAAGGGGATACCATCGAGCACCTTTCCCCAAAAGAAGAATATGGGGGCATGTTTGATATTTTTGTGGGTTAAAATATGACTTCTCAGGAAATTTTTTAATAAATCCATGGTTGATGTATGATTTCCTCCAAACCATGAAATTATTATCTATAACAACCAAAACCAAGTTTCCCAAAATTGGTGCATTAGTTTAATACATTGGCATGATCAAAATAAAATCAAATTATGAAGGACTGATTAGTTTGGTAGCCTTAGAAATACTAGATTCTAACATAAAATTTACATTACATATTGAAATGTAAAACAACATATTATCCCCTTTGAAAACTCTCATAACCCTTAGAATATCCATTCAGGTAAATCATAATATACATCTTCACATCCTAGGGAAAATGAAACATAACAAAGGGGTGAGCTCATATGCTTAAAAAGGATAAACATTATAGTAGAAGTTATCATAAATAAGGATATACTTTTAAGGAAAGGTATAAAACTAAAACACAATCCTTTTTAAACACTGTATTTAGCATAATATGGCCATAATAAATCAAATAATACAATTTAAACTTTAACATGGATATTATACTAGTTGAATAATCAAATGAAATATCAATAACTAATATCATAATGAGGAAATGCATAATGCCAGACATCATAACCATACCGCCAAGGACTCGTGAGAAGACCATTACCATACCATCAAGGCCTTGTGCCAAGATCATTACCATACCATTAAGTACTTATTACAAGACACTAGTTTGTCCCATGATATCTACCGATGCATAGAGGGGATATAGTGGGCCACACCCATTACTTTATAAAATTCATTCCTCATTAGAAAATGGTGAAACATAACATAAACATTTATATTAAAATTAGAATACAAAATGTTAATACTTTAACCATAAACTATGAATGGTACAAAAATAGCACATCCATAGTCATGAATATCATAAAACCTTCAATACAATATGGAAGATTTTATCATAATAAATAAACCTTATTGAATAATTAAATCAAGTAAATTGTGTTCACATAGATGAAAGTGATCTATTAAAATCATTAAAACTCTTTGAGAGAGATATCCCTTTTCACATTAAAATCATTTAAAAGCTGTGCAATTATAAAAGAAATCATATCATTTGAAAATAACCTAGTAATCTTGTAAGTGGAGATTAAAAATATTAAGGTGTTATAATGGTGGAAAATAGCCGCTTGCGTCATATAAGTTAAAAAAAGATTCTTTACTTAATTTTTTGAAAAGGTCATAAAGTACCTGATTTGGAGAATGAAAGGAAGATTCCTTTCAAAATATTTTATAAAAAAGTAAAACATGGGAAAAAATTACTTTAAACAATAGTCGATAATATTTTGAAATATGTTTTAAGAAACATGGACAGGGATGATAAAGATGTCCCAGTAGATACTTATGTATAAATGACCTCAGATAATCACGAGGTTGTGAAATTAAAACTTAAATAAAAACCTTAAAAGATTTATTTTTGAAAACATTTGAATAAACCTAAAAAATAGACATAAAATTTTCTTTATAATAACTTATATACATATAAATAAATATGTATGATAATATTAAAAATATTGAAATGGAGAAAGAATTAATTCATTAAACATTAAAAGTGACCCATACCACTTTGAACATTTAAATAATAATCCCAATATATTAAAATTAATATTTAAATACCATAAAGATAAATCTATTAATGATATCAAACATAATAGGGGTAGTACATACACCACACACACGAAATAGCTAGTGAACATGGCTTATATATCATGAAAATTAAAAGTGAGATGGAATTCCCTTACCCTATGCCTGATAGTCTCAGTACGTGTTCAAAAATCCTGTATAATGTTTTTAAACATACTATTAACTAATATAAGAATCATAATAATATTTATGATATCATATATGATTCATTTATGACTTTATATTAACCTTTTATTAACAATTCTATGTTAAAGAAACGTTTTGGGTAATAGTTTCTTTGTTTATCATACACGTTTTGACTTGTTATTCTGGATCATATTACTTAGATCATGATTTAATTACTTCTAGAATGTATAAAATAATGTATATATAATATTTATACAGTATATATATATATAATATATATATATATATATGAAATTTAATACATCGTTCACGGAGACGGTAGGCCGTACATACGCATGAACGTTGTTTCCATTTTCTTATCATATTGAATGGAAGTAAGTGAATGACATATCTGTACACAAACACACATATATTGATCGAGTATAATTATTATGTCATATATTTTATAATTATTCATAATATATTTTTATAATCATTCTTGGATGGTGAATGAGGAAGATGAGTCTCATCACGTCGTGGAGATGGTAGGTCGTACGTATGCACGAGCAACGATATAATTCTTTTGATGGTTAAATGGTATGGAATTGGATGATATATTTATTATACAAGATAATTATAATGTTATATTAATTATTTAAATTCTTTATACACACCATTATACCCATATAAATAAAGTATTTTCAATAAAAAATTTCACCATTGTGTGGAAACGGTAATCCATATGTACACACATATGGTGATATTATTATTTTTTGGTCAGGTAAAAGGAGGTATAATGTTGTACCATAATTATAATAACATATCAACATATATAATATACTAGATTTATTACTTTAACATTTAATCCACAAAGAAAGATGAAGTACAAGAAGAAAACAACTTTGAAAGAGGTGATAAAACAATTCCCTCTTTTTTGGGTGTTTCCTTTTGATTTGAACAAAAGGACTTCTTAGGATGGCATTCTGCCCAATGTATGGACTCTAGGATGTAGGTAGTTCATTTGGGAGTATAAATGGGTATGCTTTTCCTGAACTAAAGGGCTTTATATGAGTGAATCCGAATAAAGATATGTGCCATTTTATAAGAGAGGGGAGCGACACCTTTGGAAACACGAAAACTATTAAATTAATATAAATTAATTTTTAAATCCAAATGAATCCAGAGTAAATTATATAGAATATAATATGATTATGGGTCTAAATCCTCTCAACCAATAAAATTTATAAATTATTTTCTTTTATTTTAAACCTTATCATTTTTATTTATCCTTATTTAATCTATTTAATTTTAATTGTGGTAAAAACATTCAATATATTAAATAGTTATAAATATTTATTTATATGGTGTAAATTGGTCATAAATGAATAATTTATGAAATTTTAGACCCCATAATTATCACTTTGTATTTTTTTTAAATAATTTAATAAAATTTTATTTTTATAAAATATCAATAGTGTCAATTTCGACTCTATTCATATCTTTGATTTTAAATAAAATCCAAATAAGAGATAACTTCGAACCAAATAATTGGATATAACCCTAAAATTTCATATTCAGCTATAAAATTCATGGAGGACTTTAATTAATTAAAATTAAATTTCTTTTAATATTATTAAAATTATTTATTTGATATTTCTATTAATAAAATAATTTCTGCATCACTATTATGTCATCCTTAATGGTAATTACATAATCTCTAAAAATTATAAATAAAATCATATGTTGTATTTTATTATTTTATATTTCTATGGACTACATATAGTCAATGTTATCCCCTGTTTATCCCTATATTATAATTAATATACTTATATAATATGAGAGTGTGACATTTTTTCACATTCATTGATTTTAATAATATTAATGTCATATTAATGGGAAAGTGGAAATTAAGTGATTCCATTTTGAACCATAGATGATAAAGGTATAATATAGTCATTCAATAGGATTTTTATAGGTGTTAAGGAAATTTTATAATATTATTTTTATTTTTAATTATCCGATTTACCCTTTACTGTGGTAATAAAAAAATTACTTAACTTACTATTCATAATTTCCAAAAAAATAAAAGTAAACTATTAATATAATTTGGACTCACTGATTCCAAATATGGAATCCATTTTTAAAAATTTCAAATACAGAAGTTTCAATAAATAATTTAAAATTAATCCCCGTTGACAAAATGAGGAAACTCGATTTTCAAAAGTAAAAATAATCAAAAGATTGACATGTGTTTATATATAATTTTAATGTGAAAATAATTCCAATGAACTAAATTATATTAAATTATAAAAATATAATCTAATTATAATTTAAAACAATTCAAATGTATAATTTTACACTATAAATTATTTCGATTAAAAAAGTTATCTGCAATTAAAATTTAGTAATTTTCACTATTCATCAAAATATAAAAGTTATCTGAAAAACAACAAACATTTGTCCAAAATAAATTTTGATTTCCCAATTCCAAAGAAGAAGTTTATTTTTTATAATTTTGTATAAGTATAAAATATTTTATTTAAAATGGGTGCGTCATCAGAAGGCGGCAAAACTGCATTTTTTGAAAAATACTTCTTTCATCCAAAAAAATTGTATTTATTCTTATATTTTGTCTAAGAAACACATAAGATGAATATTAAAATTATATTGAATATATAAAATTCATGATTTGGTTAACACTATTTATGAACTCTAATTTAATGGCTATGTTATATATCATATTAAATAATAATATTTTCTTAATACACTGTTGTTCGGTAAAACTAGGCATTGCTTGTAATGCAAGCCCACTCATTATTGTGTGTAGCATAAGCATAACATGGTTTTGCATAAAAATATATCAAGAAATAAGATTATTTTAATTTAGAAATAAAAATATTATAAAGTATTGTGGTGTTACATTCTCACATCCTTCAATAAATTGTGTCCTCACAATTTAAACTCGAGATCAAGAACTAGGGGTGAGGCATTTCAAAACAAATTTGTTGAAATCCCTCGTCGAAGAATTGATTAATGAGTCCTCTATTTTAAAATAAAGAAATGGATGTATGAAGGTTACTAGAAATAACACAAAATAGGGTTTCATGTAGGAAAACATGGACATGAATGAAAAATCTAACCATCATGTTCTGATGGAGAGTGATAGAGAGAATGGCGGGGATAAAGTTGACAATCACAAAGCTATAAATTTTTGATGATCTGAGGGACCATTTGATTCATCAGAAAAAGGACTAGGATAACATTTCTAGTTTCAGGATCCATTCCATATAGTTGAAGATTTATTTTACTATTCAAAAAAGAATTTAATTGATTTATTTCCATGTCATAATCTGAATATCATTCTTTTTTGTGCTTCGATCTATTTTCACTTCATCCCTTACACATAGAAATGAATTTTCAAAATAAATTTTTATTGCCTGAAGCACTTTTAATAAATAATAAGGCTTGTAAGTATTTCCTTAATCCTATAAATATTTATTAAAACCAAAAATTTTAGCCCAAAGTATCCAATAAATCATACTCCAAACACAAACAATAATATGTATTGTTCAACTTTCTCCAATACAACCTTTAGAATAATCAAAAATACTTCTGTCAAAACTCACTATCCAAAATTTATAACAATGAACACATGACATAATTAAATTTTTTTGTCACATAACAATAACATGAATACCTTCATCATGTATTCTTGTAAAACATGGTAATACCCTAAATTATCATAAATCCTTGTAAGAAATAGAATATTGGATATACTCCTTAAATGAAAAAATGTTGTGAACTCCAATAATGATGGAATAAACAAAACATTAATCAGTTCCAAGGTAGTCAATAACATCCATTATACTTTATCCAAATAAATTATCTCTTTAATCCAAAATCATTTTCTCAGTATTAGAAAAACATTAAGGGTTATATTGCCCTCAACCATATATTTTCAAAAAGTTGAAATTGCAACTATGTCTCTTTACTTGGTACCATACAATCTCAAACCCTTAACGAAATAGTACTGCAGTACAATACTTATATAATCTATAATTATTTTGACCAATATATTACTAATTAAAATAAAACAATTCTTGAATATGAATATTAATCATTCCTCTTCATTTACAGTAGTATCATAACTTGATCATTATCCAATAGCATCATCTGGTGTATTTTTATTATGATTGGGACATTGATATTCATAGTGTCCCATATCCTTGTAGTTGAAACATTATACATTGGAAACCTTCTTCTTATCCTTATAATCATGAACTTGGTGTCTTTTTTCTCCACACTTATAACAAACTCTCATTCCTTTCAAGCATTTACCAGGGTGATTATTTCCATAATTTTCACATGTTGGAACATATTTATTTCCCTTATTACCTTTATAAATCTTTATCTCTAAAATCATATTCTTCTCTTGATTCCGTTCCAATCCAAATGAATCAGATAATTATTTAATTATCTTATTAACACATGATATTATTTCTTCATATGATTAGAATACATGGGAGACTATTTCCCTTTGAAATGTATTCTTAATACCATAAAAGATATGATTATTATTAATCGTTGGATCATGTTCATTGATGAGGTTTACATTCCTTCTACTGGGTTCCATTTCTAAATGATGACATACACTAGGTTAGATCATATCTTAATGTATAATCCAAAAACTATAAAAATGATTAACTTAAATTGAATATTTACACATATCTAGTCACGTAATTATAAAAATGGTTTCTATGGGGACATATTTACTCATAAATAAATTATAATAGATTATAAAGAAAATGTGAATTATCCTAAGCATATCCCCTAGGATTGTCAAACCAGGTGCGTAGTAAGACCCGTTGTGGCATACCAGGTAACCCTGAGTGAAGCCCAGAACACCTTATCAGAGTTATTACTCCTAGGTACATATGTGCCTGAACCACATCCACTTATATTATCCAAAAGGAATATATTATCTTGGAATACCCACATAATCTCTACATTACCAAAATTCTAGGCTGTTCTTCTATACTTATCCTCAAATTCTATCTTAGGGTAATGCTCCTTAATCATGGTTTTTCTAAATTTAGTTTCCTAGGTTTGTACTAAACTTTTTTTGATACCAACTATTACACCCTATAACAAGTTGCCTAGAGTCAGTGCATTAGTCGAATACATTGACATGATCACAAGAAAAGCATATCCCAAATGATCGATTAGTTTGGTATCCTTGAAAATACTAGATACAAATATAAGTTTTACATTAGATATTGAAATGAAAACAAGATATTATCCCCTTTGAAAACTCTCATATCCATGAGACTATCCCTACAGGTCAATTATAATATACTTCTACGCATCATGGGGAAAATAAAATATAAGAAATGCTTGAGTTCAGATGCCCAGTAATGATAGACATTATTGCAGGAACTATCATAAATAAGCATATACTTTTAAGGCAAGATATAAAACTGAAAAAAAGCCTTTTAAACATAATCTTCAGCATAATATGGAAAAAATAAATAAAATAATTCCATTTAAACTTCCACATGGATATTCTACTAGTTGAATAATCACATGAAATATCAATAACTAATCTCATAATGAGAAAATGCATAATGTCGGACATCATAATCATACCGTCAAGGCCTCGTGCCAAGACAATTACCATACCATCAAATCCTTGTTCCAACACCATTAACATACCATCAAAGCCTTATTCCAAGACACTACTTTGTCTAATGAGACCTATCGATGCATTGAGGGGCTATAGATGGCCTTGTACATCACTTACTATTTCAAATTCTTTCCTCATATGAAAAGGGTGAAACATAACATAAACATTTCTATTAAAACTAGTATACGAAATGTTAATACTCTAACCATAAACTATGACTTGTATAAAAATAACACATGTAAAGTGAAACATATCATAAAACCTTCAATACAATATGGGAGATTATATAATAAAAAATAAACCTAAATGATGCATTAAATCCAACAAAGGGTGTTGACATAGATGAAAGTGATCTAATAAAATCATTAAAACTCTTTGAGAGAGATATCCATTTTCACTTTAAAACAATTTAAAAGCCATAAAATTATAAAAGAAAACATATCTTCTGAAAATAACCTTGTAATATTGTAAGGGGAGATTCAAAATATTAAGGTGTTATAACAACAAAAAATATCTACTCGCGTCGTATAAGTTAGAAAACATTCTTTCCTTAATTTGTTGAAAAGGTCATAATGTACCACATTTGGAAAATGATTGAACGATTCCTCTCCAAAAAAATTATAAAAAAATAAAAAATGGATAAAAATGAATTTAAAAAATTGTCAATAATATTTTGAAATACATTTTAAGAAACATGGACATGGATGATAAAGATGTACCAGTAGATACTTACGTATAAACAACCTTAGATAATAATGAGGCTATGAAATTAAAACATAAGTAAAAACATTAAAAGATTTATTTTTGAAAGAATTTGAATAATATTAAAAATAGACATAAAATTTTATTTATAATTCTTTATGTACATATAAATAAATATGTATGATAATATCAAAAATATTGAAATGGATAAAGAATTAATTCTTCACACATTCAAAGTGTCACATACCACTTTGAAAATTTAAATAATAAGCCCAATATCTTAAAATTAATCTTTAAATACCATGAATATAAATTTATTCATTATATAAAACATAATAGGGTCATTACATACACCATACACAAGAAATAGGTGGTGAACATGGATTATATCTCATGAAAATTAAAAGTGAGACAGAATTCCCTTACCTTAGGTCTGATACTCTCCATACATGTCCTAAACTACTTTATAATGTGTTCAAACATTTTATTAACATATATTAGAATCATATTAATATTTATGATTTAATATATGATTCATTTATGACTTTATATTACCCGTTTACAAACAATTCCAAGTTAAAGCAACGTCTTGGGTAATAGTTTCTTTGTTTATCATTCGTATTTTGACTTATTATTATTGATCATATTACATAGATCATGATTTAATTACTTCTAGAATTTATAAAATGATTTATATATCATATATATTTACAATATATATATATATATATATATATATATATATGAAATGGAATACACTATTCACAAAGATGGAAGACCGTATGTACTGATGAACGTTGTTTATGTTTTCTTATTGTATTTAATGGAAGAAAGTGAGTGATATATATATATATATATAATTCCATTATCATTATTATGTTCTATATTTTATACTTATTCATAATATATTTTTATAATCATTCTTGGATGGTAAACGTGCAAAATGAGTCCCATCGCATCGTGGAGATGGTAAGTCGTATGTACGCATGAGGGACGATATCATTCCTTTGACGGTTAAATTTTATGTAATTGGATGGTTTATTAACAATAAAAAATAATTATCATGTTATATTAATTATTTAAATCCAATATACTCATCATTATATCCATCCAAATAAAGTATTTTTGAATAAAAAATTACACCATGACATGGAGATGGTAAGTCGTACGTACGTATGCATGGGGATATTGTTATTTGTAAGATGGTTAAAAGGAGTTAAAAGGTTGTACCATAATTATAATAACATCTCATTATGTATAAGATACAAGATTTATTACTTTAGTATGGAATCAACATAGAAAGAAAAAGTAGAAGAAGAAAAAAACGTTGAAAAAGGTGATAAAACAATTACCTCTTTTTTGGGTGTCTTCTTTTGCTTTGCACAAAAAGACTCATTAGGATGAATTTCTTATAATAACCCAATTCATTATAAATGGGAATTACTTTCTTATAATTATGTCATATAATCACATTAAGTCACAACACAATGAACTATTAAGTACTGTGTGACCTTTAAACAAAATATTTTCACCTTTGTGATTTGAATTTTGAAAATCTGATATACACGATTTCGATCAGTAAGTTGTTTGGAGTCCGATAAGGAAAAAAATAATTTTTGGTGAATAGTAACCCACCCCTATGAATAGTAACACAACCTTATTAATAGTAATATTACCCTTATGAATAGTAAGTCATTCAAAAGGATAGTATCCTCACCCATGAATGTACAAATAAATTTCTGGCATCTTATACGTAATAATATGACCATAGTAAAAGTATTAATTTTTTTGTAAGTCATAAAATAATTAATTAATTTTGAAAAAAATTTATTTTCCTAAAATGTGTTCATAAATTAGAAATTTTATTTCTTCTAGTTTGAAGATAATTTTATAAGACCTTATGTAATTTTTGAAAGCATTATAAAACCACTTATAGTTTTAAAATATGTATTTTTCAAGTAAATTATGATTTTAATTAAAAAATAAATAAATTATATTTAGAAATTTATTTTTTAAAAATTGAGTTCATTTTTGGATTCTACATGTTGAAAAATGGTATGGGTGAATTTTTGGGTTTTTTCTAAAATACTTGAACTTTTTATGAATAGTAAAATACGATAATTCACAATATATGCTAAAACCTGAATTTATGCATCATGATTGAGTCATGGATGATGTAAATGGCCATTTTTTTGCACTTATATTCACATATTTCAATCTTTTTTCACAATAATCATTACTATTTCTTGTCTTGTGGAAAAATAATAAACTACTGATTAAAATATTAAGAAAACCCTCCTCCTCTCCACTATAAAAACCACCCACACTCCCCTCTTCTCTTCATTCATATCAAGCCTTGTGAATTTCCTAAATTCTTAACCAATCTCTCCCTAATTTCCTCCCCCACTTTCATTATCCCTTGGTCTCCTAAAAAGACAAATTCATCTCCCATTAAGAGGCTCTCAAGGAAGATTGAATCAAGAGGTAAATTCTTATTTTCTTTTCTTTCATTTTCTTTTCAAGTTCATTTGTTATATTTTATATCCTTACCTATCTACATCCAAATTTTATGAAAAATAAAGTACCTTACTTGTATAGGAATTTTCTTATTATAATAAAATAAGTTATTATCATATCTCCTTTACTCTTATTTTATACTAGTAGTAAAGACACCATCCGAGATGTGTTAATTTACCACATTCAAGGACGATGGGTATTCAATTAATATTATAATCATCCATTATGGTCATGAATTTTTTTTTATAATTGAACCAGAATATTAGATATTTTTTTATCTTATTTTTTTTTCTATAATCCTTTTGCGTACATGATTTAATATAATAATACAAAACAAGTTAATTATGAGAAAAATCACCAAATTAATTTAAGTGTTTTATCATTAATGTTTTATATAATGATTTAACTTCCATATAAGTAACATAATTAAATTTATAACCATGTAACCTTCTAGTTGTTATGTAATAAAATATAACACCTATTCTGGAGAACCATCCCCATTTTACATAATTCTTCATTCATGAAAATAAGTAAACTGATCATTGAAACCAAGGAAGCAAACAGACCTGAAAAATAAAATTAATCCTAACAACCAATCAAAATGGTTATAAATTATATTAAAAAGGTTATACTAAATCTTTCACATATATAATAGTTTCTTTAATTATTAAATAATCAACCTAATTTTACTATTCATGTCATTAATATCAAGTGGAGAACACCATCAGACTTAAGGTAAGGGATCCTCTCAATTTTACTTTTATTTAAGAATACACTCTATGTTATGCCATTTTATGTGTAATACCTAATGATGGGGTATGATTTAACACCTCCACCATACTTACCTCATGATTTATAAGTGATGAAAATTTCTTTTTTCTCTCTCGTGAATCCATCTTAAGTACACCATATACCATACTGATATTTCGTAAGGGGTTATACCCGAACCTCCTTTGTTCCTTTGGGTTTCCTTATCTTTATTTTACCAAAATAAATTTATCTTGTATTTTTTATTTGCATATTATAAATGATGTTTACATGTAATTAATTCATTTATTAAGACCATTTCATCATTCTCCTTCAGGGATATATATATTTTTATGTGATTCCCTCCTCAATACTTCCTGATAAGCAAACTTGTTTTAAGGGAACATTCCAAATTCTACCCATCATCATGTACACTATATTATTTGATTTAATCCAATTTTTTTTTTTATAAAATCAATATTTTTATTAAGAAAACCTTATTTATTCACTTCTGGATTTATGTAAAATATTATTCATTTTCTAGTTTACATTCTCTTTAGTATTTTCTTTAAAACCCTACTAAAATGTTTTAATGCTAAAATTTCTTAAATACTATTCTTACATGTTGTTATTTATGATTGAAATAAATTACCATGATTTATACCTATTTTACATTATGAATGTCCATGTATGTTCTAATTCATTTTTTTCATGAAAACTTTTATGATACACCCATTCGTTATTCTTTATGACATGATTGTGGGACCAAATTCTTTCCATGGTTAACCATTATATTTATATAACACTGATTCTGTATGATTAATTATGTGGAAAAAATATTCATGAAAAGTTAATATGGGTACACCCAGATAGAGATCCAATGCATTGGGTAAAGTTGAGTCTCATGAGACATTATGTGTGACAGTCTTGGTTGTCATCCTTGGCTTGGGCTACCATGTGCGACGGTCTTGGAGGTTAGCCTTGACTTATGATACCATGCGAAACGGTCTTGGAGATTATACTTGAATCACTCTAAAGCCATGTTTCATGTTGCCTCTATATTATTACGACTCCATGTTTATATTATTCCATGTTTATATGTTATGATTCCATATGTTATGTTCCTTTTTTATATCATCATGTCCTTCCTTCTACCCCATGTGATATTGATTTATTCTTACGGTTATTACCTTATTAGGATATTCAGTTCATCCCTTTGTTCGTGTGTTCTACAAGGTACACTATAAAAATGTATGAGCATAATGGATGTTAGAATCTAATTTTAAAAATTAAATAAAGAAATGTTTTATTTAGTTCCATGTTTTCATTTTTATGTTTCTAGTCTTCCAGGACACTAGGCTTCATAATCCTTGGCTAGTACGTTGATGTATAATGATGCTTAAAATCATGTAATGATATGTGTACAAGGATAGGGTCTCTATTTTAGGTATCAGAGTATGTTCTAGTTATTTTTATAGATTAGGAGTGGAGAAATTTAGTAAGAACCTTAAGGATGAGACTAAGTATAAGAAAACACCCCTAAATTTTTGTAAGTATAGATTAAGTAGTTTATCAAGAAAAGAAATCCATGTATAGATACAAATTGTTAGAGGTGGATCTGGTATAGATGTATCTAGGGGAAAAACCTTAAAACATGACTTTAAGCTAGACTCAAACGGGAACTGGTGCATGACAACGGGACTTTCTACACTCTTGTTTTGAAACTCCATAGGGATATGATTTGATAAATTCACGAGCTTAATATAAACCATTATTAAAGGAAAAAATCCTATAAGAATATAAGTTAAGAAATAGATCAAGGATACCCTAGATTTAAACCTAGGGAATCACAAGTTAGGATATACTTCCCCTTTACAATTTTATCCTCTTATGTTCAATGTTTCATTTGTATGCTCAGTAGCTAAGTATTCAAGCCCTATAATTGTATACTCATTTTATTTGATAATGGAGGGAAATATAAGAACACGTGAAAACAATCAATTTTATTGGGAATGTGAATATTTCCCTAATGATATGCCTGATATGATTGGAACAAGTGCTCAAAACTTCATGACGATACTTTCTCAGTTGGATCAAGTTATTAATAATAACTTGAATCATGTGGAACACCCTCCTACTCCAAGGAAATAGAATGTTTCCATTGAATATTATATGCAGAAAATTCCTCCCATGTTTAGTGGATATTCCGATCCCATCCTCACAAAATAGTGGATTAAATATATTGAAATGATATTTTCTATCCTCTAGTTCTCAGAAGAAGAGAAAGTCATACCAGTTGTCTATCATTTAGATGGGTAAGCTGATCAGTGGTGGACACTAATAAAGAATTTGAAGCCCTAGGAGGAAATTGATTCCATGGATTGGGAGGAATTCAAGAAAACGTTTTTCAATAAATATTTTCCCCAAACCCACCATCTTAAGATGGAAAGAGAGTTCCTCATACTCAATCATAAGGAAGATGAGTCCATTGGGGCGTATGAAGAAAAATTCACATGGATTGGAAGGTACACCTATGGATTTGTCTTGAACACTGAAAGTAAGTTGAATCACTTATTTAGCAGTCTAAAGATGAGTTTACAAAATGTATTGTAGATTTGAGACTTTGAATGTTATGAAGAGATTGGCTGTTGTGCCCTCAAGGTTGAAGTGGAGATGAGAAACTCTCAGTGGTATCATGGGCCCAATAACAAGAAGAAGAAAATAGAATCTAATGTGGGCGGTACTAAAAATATATTCCATGATGGAAAGAAGCCTGATCATCCCACGTGTAATAATTATTGGAAGAAGCATCTTGGGAACTGTCTAAAGGAAACCAAGAATTGATTCAAATGTAGAATGTTGGGATATCTGGTTAAAAACTGCCGAAGGGATATGAAGAATCCTGCTAATGTGGAAGAGGAAAAGAAGGTTAAGATAAACAATCATTTTATAGTGTAGTGTTACAACTGAAAAGAGCATGGTCATTATGTAACCAATTTCCCTAAGCCGAGGGTTGTCAGAGGCAATCAACATCAACCTCTAAGGAAACAAGGAAGGGTCAATTCTATCACAACTATTGAGATGGATCCGAACAACTATGTGGTGATAGGTACACTAATTTTTCATTCATGAATAGAGAACATACTATTTGATTCTAGTTCTACATGTTCTTTCATATCTTTCAATTTTAGTTGAACTATTCAAGCACCACCTCAAAATTTTTATGATAAGTTATCTTTGAGAACAATGAATGGGGAAATTATTGAATCTATGATTTATAACTCATCCCCAGTTAATGTTTGTGGATTGAACCTCTATGAAATTATCTTTATACTTTCTTTAGTGGATTTTGATGTTATCTTGGTCATGGATTGACTATCTTTATACAAATACAACATCAACTGTATGGAAAGGGAGATCACTATTCACATGCCGAAGCATCCTCAAATTCTATACAAGTGTAAGGAGGAAATGTGTCTCCTTTAGAATCATTGTATCAAGTGTGGATATTAATTCCTTATGATAAAGCATGTATAGCTTAAATGATTGATACAAAGGAGTTAATCAGGCTTTAAGACATGCCCATCATGAGAGATTACAATGATATATTCCTTGAAGAGTATCCTAGTCTTCCTCCTGATTGAGAGGTTGAGTTCTCAATTGAACTTATTCATGGATCTCTACCTATATCAAATACACCTTATATAATTTCCACTATAGAGATGGAGGAGCTAAAGAAGCAGTTATAGGAGAATTTGGAGAAGGGTTTTCTATGCCTGAGTGCTTCATCATGGGGTGCTCCAGTCCACTTTCTCTAGAAGAAGGATGGATCAATGCATATGTACATTTATTATCGCGAGCTCAATAAAATAACAATAAAGAACAAGTATCCCCTGAAACAGATAAATGACATGTTCGATCAATTTTGTGGGGCCAATTATTTCTCTGAGGTGGACCTTCGGCCAAGATATCACCAATTAATGGTGAGGAAGAAAGATATTCCCATGGCTGCCTTCTGAATGAGGTGTGGACACTATGAGTTCATAGTGATGACCTTTAGACTAAATAATTCCCCATCGATTTTCATGGAATTAATTAATAGAGTCTTTAGAGATTACCTCGATAAATTTATGGTAGTCTTTGTTGATGATATTATGATATACTCTAAGAGCAAGGAGAAACATGATGAACATTTGAATAATATGTTAAAGAATTTGAAAAGAGATTATCTTTATGAAAATTATAGTAAATGTGAGTTCTGTATAGAGGAAGTATCATTATTAGGGAATGTTATCACCACTAAAGGGATATTTGTTGACCCTTCCAAGATAAAGGCAATTGAAGAGTGGCCCAGGACAACATCTGTAATAGAGATACACAAATATCTAGGTCTAGTTAGGTATTATCAAATATTTGTGAAGAAATTCTCATGATTTTCAAACCCAATGACCAATCTAGAATGAATGAGAGTAATGTTTTTCTGGACTCAAGAATGTGAAGATTTTTGTAAGGAGTTTTAAAAGAGGCTAATCATTATGCCGGTACTCACACTCCCAACAATTGTAGACCTCTTTACAGTGTAAAATGAAGATTCAAAGAAGGAATTGGGCTATATGTTGATGAAAAATGATAAAGTGATAACCTACACCTCAAGGTAGCTGAAAATCCATGAGTAAAACTATCCTACACAAGATCTTGAGTTGGAATCTATGATTATTGTAATAAAAATATGGTGGTATTATCTCTATGGGAAGAAGTGTGAGATATATACTGATCACAATAGTATAAAATATATATTTACACAAAAAGATATTAATATGCACCAAAAAATATGGATAGATCTCATTAACGATTATGACTTCTCAGTTCACTACCATCCCTGTAAGGTAAATTAGGTGGTGGATTCTCTAAGAAGAAAGGATCCTGTATCTTTTTCAATGACGAGAATTGAAAAGGATATGATCTTCTTAGATTTGAATAGGATGGTCATGGAGATAATTAAGGGAGGAACATCATCAATCCTTTCTCAAATTATTGCTTAACCATCCCTTAGAGACAATATAAAGGACACTCAAAGAAAAGATGTGGAAATTAAGAAAAGGTTGGAAGCCATTAAAAATGGGAAATCATTTGAGTCCATGATTGATGAGGAAGGAGTTATAATATTTGGGTCACGATTATTTGTACCATCCATCCTAGAGATAATGAAGGATCTTTTGAATGACACACACAATACAACCTTCTCTATTCACCTAGGGAGCACAAAGATTTATTGAGATCTCTGAGAGAACTTTTGGTGGGACAATATGAAGAAGGAGATTGCTGAGTATACATGAAAGTGTCTGGTATGTCAACAAGTGAAGGCTAAAAGACAAAAGTATAAGGGGATGATGCAACCACTACCCATACCAACATGGAAGTCTGAGAACATCACCATGGACTTTGTCACTATACTTATAAGGACACCTATAGGAAACAATGGTATATGGGTAATTGTAGATCAGCTTACAAATACTACTCACATTATTGAAATTCAAGAGGACTTCTCATTGGATAAACATTCAAGGATATATATCAAATAGGTGGTAAGGATTCATGGAGTACCACTATCTATTGTATGTAACAGAGATCCGAGATTCACCTTGATGTTATGGAAAGTATTTGATATGATCAAAGCACTGAAATGAACATCAGTACGACCTATCATCCTCAAACTAATGGCTAATTTGAGAGAAATATTCAGAAATGGAAGACATGTTGATAGTGTGTTCTATGGACTTCAAAAGAGGATGGGACAAACATATTCCACTTTTTTAATTCTCCTGCAACGATAGTTTCCACTCGAGCATCCGAATGACACCATATGAAGCCCTTTATGGGAAAAGGTACAAAACACTGATGTATTGGGATGAAGATGGTGAGTGTAAGCTACTAGGAACTGAAATTGTTGATGAAATAATGGAGAAGGTGAAAACCATTCAGCAACACATCAAGCCATCCCAAAGTCGACAAAAGAGTTATGGAGACAATCTTCAATGAGACATTGAGTTAAAAGTTAGAGACAATGTATTTCTATACATATCTATATGGAAGAAGGTCATGAGGTTTGGGGAGAAAGGAAAGCTAAGTCCTAGGTACATCAGCCCCTTTGAGATTCTTGATCGTTTCAGGGATGTGGCCTATCGACTAGCACTTCCACCTACCTTGTCCAAATTACACGATGTCTTTCATGTATCCCTCTTAAGAAAGTACATACCAAATCCTTCACAAGTACTCTCTTTCAAGGTGGTACTATTAGAGAATGATCTTTCTTATGTGGAGAAACTAGTGAAGATCTTGGATCATAGAGATAAAGTTCTATGTAAAAAGACTACTCTCCTAGTCAAAGTACTATGGCAGAACCATAAGTATGAATATGCAACATGGGAACTGGATGATGTAATGAAGGAAAAGTATCGGCACTTTTTTATGTCTTACAATTTAAAAAGAAATGTCAAGGGGGAAATTTTATTAGGGGGGAATAATGTAACAACCTAATATTTTATCAATGGAAATTACCTTCTTATAATTATGTCACATAATCACATGAAGTCACAACACAATGAACTACTATGTACTATTTGACCTTTAAACGTAATATTGTCACCTCTGTGATTTGAATATTGAAAATCTAACATACACGGTTGTGATCAGTAAGAGGTTTGGAGTCCGATAAGAAAAACTTAATTTTTGGTGAATAATAACCTACCCTTATAAAATTTAATATGACCCTTATGAATAGTAAATCATTCAAAAAAGAATAGTATCCTCACCCATGAGTGTATAAATAAAATTTAGTCATCTTATAAGTGATAATATGACCATAGTAAAAGCATTAGTTTTTTGTCATAGAATAATTAATTGAAATTAATTAATTAATTTAAAAGAAAAGTTATTTTCCTAAAATCTGTTTCTAAATTATCAACCTTATTTCTTCTAGTTTTAAGATAATTTTATAATACCTTATGTAATTTTTTAAAGGATTATAAAACCAGTTATAGTTTCAAAATCGATATTTTTCAAGTAAATTATGATTTTAAATAAAAATTAAATTAATTATATTTATAAAATTATTTTTCAAAAATATATTTCATTTTTGGATCCAACACATCAAAAAAATTAGGGTTAATTTTTGGGATTTTTCTAAAATACTTGATTTTTTATGAATAGTAAAATACAATAATTCACCATATTTGCTAAAACTTGAATTTATGCATCATTCTTGAGTCATGGATGATGTAAATGGCCATTGGTTCGAACTCACATGCACATATTACTATTTTTTGTCACAATAAACATTACTATTTCTTGTCTTATAGAAAAATAATAAACTAACGATTAAAATATTAAGAATACCATCCTCCCCTTCACTATAAAAACAACCCATACTCCCCCCTTCTCTTCACTCCTCCCAAGCATTTTTACTTCCCTAAATTCGACCCAAATATGTCCCCAATATCCTCCCCCATGTACAGAATCCCTTGGTCTCCTCAAAAGACCAAATCCTCTCCCCTTAAGAGTCTGTCAAAAAATATTGTATCAAGAGTTAAATTCCTCTGTCTTTTCTTTAATTTTCTTATCAAGTTCATTTGTTTCCTTTATATCCTCACCTCTCCACATCCAAATGTTATGAAAACTACAATACCTTACATGTACTATAATATTGTTATTATTATGGAATAATTTATTATTATCTCTCCTTTACTCTTCTTTTATACTAGTAGTAATGACACCATCTGAGATGTGTTAATTTTCCACATTTAAGGATTATGGGTATTTAATTTCTATTACCATATTCAATTATGGACATAAAACCATTTTTATGGTTGAAAAATAATATTAAATATTTCTTTTATTTTATGTGTTTTTAGGAATCCTTTTTCCCACATGATGTAAAATAATAATACAAAATAAATTAATTATGAGAAAAATCACTAAATTAATTCAAGTGTTTATCATTAAAGTTTTATATAATGATTCAACTTTACTATATGTAAGAAAATTAAATTTTCAAAAATTTAACCTTATGTTTGTTAAATAATAAAATATTACACCAATTATGGACAACCATTCCCATTTTATATGATTCTCCATTCAGGAAAATAAGTAAACCAATCCTTAAAACAAAGGAAGCAAACAGACCCGAACAATAAAATTGAACCTCATAACCAATCAAAGTGGTTATAAATGAACTCAAAAAGGTCATAATAAATCTTGTTAATATATAATAGTTTCTAAAATTATTAATCAATTAACATAATTTTACTATTCAGGTCATTAATATCTTGCGGAGAACACCATCATACTTAATGTAAGTGATCCTCTCTACTTCACTTTAATTCAAGAATGTCCTCTATGTTATGATCATTTATGTGTAATACCTAACGATGGGGTCTGATTTAAAACCCCCCAAATACTTCCCTCATGATTTATAAGTGACAAGAAACCCTTTTATCTCTTATTAATCCCTCTTAAGTACTCCTGATACCATGCCAATAATTTGTAATTGATTCAATGAGAACCTCCTTTGTTCCTTCGGGTTGCCTTATCTTCCTTTTACCAAAATGAAGTTATCTTATATTTTTATGTGAATATTATGAATTCTATGTACATGTACCCAATTCATTTATCAAGACCATTTAATCATGTTCTTTTAGGGATATACATGTTTTAAGTGATTCTCTCCTCAATACTTCCCAATAAGAATACCTGTTTTAAGGGAACTTTCTGAATTCCTATCCATCATCATATACACTATATTATCTATTTTAAGCCAATATTGTATTTATAAAATCAGTATTTTGATAATTAAAACCTTCTTTGTTAACTTCTGGTTTTATTTAAAAGATTATTCCCTTTTCTATTTTAAAATCTCTTTAGTATTTTCCTCAAAACCCTACTAAAATGTTTTAATGCTAAAATTTCTTAAATACTCTTCTTACATGTTGTCACTTATTTTTGACACGAATCACCATTATTTATGATTATTTTACCATATTAATGTCCATTTATTTTATAATTCCTTTCATTCATGGACACTTTTATGATATTCTCATTAGTTATGCTTTATGACATGATTGTGGTACACAATTCTTTCCATGTGTTACCCTTATGTTTGCGTAAGATTAATTATGTATGATTCTTTATGTGGAAAGAATATTCATGAAAATTTAATATGGGTGCACCTAAATAGAACTCCAATGAATTAGGTAATGTTTGGTCTCATGAGAAGTTATGTGCTACGGTCTTGGTGGTTAGCCTTGGCCTTTTTACCATGTGCGACAGTTTTAGCGGTTAGCCTTGACTTGTGCTACCTTGTGAAACGATCTTGGTGATTTTCCTTGAATTACGCTAAAGTCATGTTTTATGTTGCTATCATATTATTAATACTCCATGTTTATATTATTCCTTGTTTATATGTTATGATTCCATATGTTACATGAATTTTTATATCATCATGTCACGACTTCTATCTCATGTGCCAATGTTTTGTTCTTATGGTTATCCCCTTACTGGGCTATTTATCTCATCACTTTGTTCATGTGTTCTCTAGGGTACCCTCTGAAAATTTATGAGTATAATGTAAGTTATAACCTCAATTTAAATATTAAATAATGAAAATTTTTATTTAGTTCCATGTTTTTAGTTTTATTTACCTAATCTTCCAAGACTCTAGACTTCATGATCCTTGGCTTGTACTCTGATGTATAATTATGATTAAAATCATGTATTGATACGTGTAAAATGTTAGGGTATATATATTTATACACAATTTATTTCCATTAGGATTTATTAAATAAGTTTAAAGGATAAATGGGTATGGTTTGGTCAAACTAAAGGGCTTTAGATGAGTGAATCAATGAGAAGAATAGGTGTTATTTTATATGGGAGGGGAGGGGAACCTTTGGAAATATCAAAAAGATTAAATTAATATAAATTAATTTTTAAATCTAAATGGGTCCAAATTGGATTATTTAGAAGATAAGATGAGTATGCGTCAAAATAATCGCAAAAAATATACTTTATACAAGATTTTAATTTATGTTAAACCTTATCATTTTTATTTATCCTTATTGAATCTATTTAATTTTTATTGTGATAATAACATTATAAATATTAAATGGTTATAAATATTTACTTATTTAGTTTAAATTGATCATAAATGAATATTTTGTTAAATTTTAGACACTATAATAATCAATTTTTTAATTTTTAAATATTTTTATGATTTTTAAATAATTTAATAAAATGTTATTTTTATAAAATATCAATAGTGTCAAATTTGAAACTATTCATTTTAATGATTTTAATTAAAATTCACATAGAAGATAAATTAAACCCAAATAATTTAGTATACTCCTAACATGTCATATTAACCTATAAAATTTATGAAGCACCTTAATTAATTAAAATTAAATTTCTTTTAATATTTTTAAAATCATTTATTTGATATTTAATTTAATAAAATAATTTCTTCATCACTATTGGGTCATTAGTAATGGTAATTATTCAATATATAAAAATTATAAATAATTTTTTATGATGTAGGTAATTCTTTTATCATTTTAGAGACTATATATAGTCGATGTTACCCATGTTTATCCTTATGTAAGAATTAATATACTTATATAAAATGAGAGTGTGACATTTTATCACATTCATTGATTTCAATAATATTAATGTCATATTCATGGGAAAGTGGCCATTAAGTTATTAAATTTCTAACCATATTTTATAGGGGTCTAATTTAGTCATCCAATAGGATTTTTAAGGTGTTAATGTAATTTTATAATATTTTTTTACCTTTAATTACCTGATTTACCCTTTATAGTCGTAATAAAAAAATTACTAAATTTATTATTAATAATATCCAAAGACTAAAAGGAACCTATTAACATAATTTGGACCCACTAATTCAAATTATGGAGTCAATTTTTTAAAATTTAAAACACATGAGTTTCTATAATTAATTTGAATTTAATCTCTGTTGAAAAAAAATGAGAAAACAAGATTTTCAAAATTAAAAACTACCAAAAGATTGACATGTGTTTACAAATAATTTTAATTTGAAAATAATTAAAATGAACTAAAATGATATTAAATTAAAAACTATAATCTAATTATACTTTAAAACCATTCAAATTTATAATTTTACACTATAAATTATTTCAATTAAACAAGTTGTTTTCATTTAAAATTAAGTATTTTCACTATTCATCAAAATATGAAAGTTATCAGAAAAACACCAAAATTTAATTCAAAATATATTTTTATGTAATGATTATAAATAATAAGTTTATTTTTTCAAATTGAATAAATAAAAGTTCCCAATATTGGATTTAAAATGGGTACACCATCAAAAGGCGACAAAACTACATTTTTTGAAAAATACTTCTTTCATCCAGAAAAATTTAATTTTTTCTTATATTATTTTTAAGAAACACACAAGATGAATGTTAAAATTATATAGAATACATTAAATTCAAAATGTGGATAATACTATTCATAACCTCAAATTTACCTACTATTTTATATAACATATTAAATAATAATATTTTATTAATATACTATTGTTCGGTAAAACTGGGCCTTGCGTGTAATGAAAGCCAACTCATTATTATGTGTAGTGTAATCTTAACATGGTGTCACATAAAAAGAAATAATGTAATGAAATTAAGTTTATACAGAAATGAAAATATTTTAATGTCTTGGGGTGTTACATCATTTATTCCTCAATGTCACATATATATCAAAGTTCACGGTTAGGCTTAAAAAGCACCAAGCTTTCATTGACCATACATTTACCCTCATTTCCCAATCTCCACACTTACTATCCAAATTCAACTTTGAAATTTTTATAATACCATACAAACCTTTAAAACTCTTTTATCGGTCTAAATAAGTCCTTACAAAATGAAAATCACTATGAAAGGACATACAAATCCTATTTAATAACTAAATATTGTAATTTTAACTCAAAATTGGGGTTTTACAACTCTATCTAACTTTAATTTTTTTTATCTTAAAGTAACTATCCAAGATAAAATCCTCTTATCTCCAATAAAAATGAGGATGTAAAAAATTTACCCCCATGAATGTTTTTCAACCCTATAAACTTGTCACAATCCAATACATTGAATAAAAACATAAAAGGTAGGTAATATATCTCTACCACTCACTTCATCGATGATTCTTATCCTCTAGGACACACAATCATCCACATACTCTATAACACAAAGAAATTAACTAAAACCATATAAATACATCTACAGTGTATGAACACACTCTTATTATAATGATCATACATCCTAATTTTATAAATTAACTTATGGAATTCATTTTAATAATGGTCATTAAAAATAAAATCAAAATAATTATTTTTAAATAAATGGGAACCACATTACAATTCAAAAATATTTTTCCAAAATTCCAGGTGTTGTTCTTCCTAGGTCCTTGAAATAAACAACTGTTATCAAAATCCATTTGCATTCTCTTTTTAAGACAATTCAAATGTTTTCCCTAACACACCACCTATAATTATTGGCTCCACCCTTTTAAAAATAAAAAAATTAATAAGGTTTAGTGAAAACCACCATGCCATAAAATCCTATACTTTTAAACTGATGGAAATTATCATTATAATTATAAACTCCCAAATTATTTAATTTCACCAAAATAAAATTTTCATTATATTGCACAATTTAGGCACTCATACTGATTTTAAAATGAAACTATTTATAAAAATGAAATAATTTCGAAATCTTTATGTGTATTAACATAGGGTTTTAACCAAAATTAAAAGAATTGTGGCTTATAAATACCCACTTTATGGCTACATACACATAAAATTATATAGTTTAACATTAATCAATTTTATATTATAAAAATAAATCTAAAAAAAGACATGAACAAAAATGTTTTCACATAATGCATTATTTTCATACATGATTAGGAAAATGATGCACCAATTATACAACAACAACTAGCGTGTTTTTTAAAAATATAAATAGTTGGGTGAATCTTGTATAGAACATTAATAAATTTTGTATCTATTGATATTTATTTGTTGAGGTTTAATTTTTATTATTCACACTCTTAACTTCTCTACAAATATTACAAAACCTATTCCACCTAATTAATTTATTTTTTGACCTTCATACTAATTATAAGTACAATTTTATAATCATTTCCCAAATTATCACCTATGTGACCAAACTACAAATAATATAATCCAAATATTGTCCCCTCACATTAGAAATTTGTAATGAATACTAAATTTAATCTAAAAAAAATCATATTACCTAAAACCTATTATTCATTTCTCCCAGCCTAAGAGTCGATAATCCAATATGAAATAATAAACTACAATATTTTCTTCATTAAACTACCGAATGTAGTCAATGATATCATAATGAATTACCAAAATAATAACACACAAACTAGTCCAAGATCACTTCTTAGAAATTATAAACAAAACCTATATACATTGTTATCACATGAACAAACCCAATACTTGTTACTATTATATTAACACCCAATTTTTATCTTCTGAACACTTTAACCTGATGAAATAATTAATATACTTAAACCATTAATTCCTTATTATATATAATACCATCCATTATGACCAAATGAATCCATTTATAACCGAGGTACTCATCACACTATAAGGCCATTTCAATTTAATAAATGCATACCTAATTATAAACAATAATCTAATATCAAATAGAGGTGAAACTAATTAAAATTTATATACCTTATTAAAAATCCAATAACAATTTTTATGTATTATTAATATTCCATAATCAACCACCACTTACCATCCAATAACAATACAATTTTACTAAGTATTACATATCCAAAATTGTTGGTTTCCAAAGAATACTATATTTATAATTTATAAAACCATTTAATTTTGAAAATAACAAAAAAACTCACCATTTTCAAAACTAATCACAATATTTAACATAATTTAAATACATATATACATCATAACAATTAAAAAAACAGAAAATTCTTATAAAAAAAATTTATTACAATTTTTTGAAACCATCAAACATCCATACAACACATTTGATGAGTTTTATTAGAAACAATTAACTTTAAAATACACCCATCTACAAGAATTCTATTAAAATTTAATCTATAAACCAACTAAGTGTATAATTCTATTAAACCCAACATGAGTACACAATTTTTTTTTAACAATTTCCAATCCATCACATTATAATCACTTAAACCATCAACATTATAAATATAATTCAAAAATTTCGAAACCCACAATTAGAAAAACTATTACAAAAATAATTTGAAGTCAAAATTATTCTTTATTAAGGTTTAGTTGGATACAATAACTATTTAAAACCTTGTTTTCAATATTATTTTTGAAAAACATACAAACACTAAAAAATATAAAATGGAAAGCTACAGATGAGTTAAAAAATTTCAATCTATAGTTTTGTTATTAAAATCCAAGGTGTTAAATTTTAAAAAAATACTCTAAAACCCATGTCCCTTTAAAATGTGATGTGAAACCTTAAATACAATCTTAAACTTTTTTTTCATTTAAAACCCTTTTTTACCTTTACATTGTAACACCCGAGACTTTTATGATAAATATTTTGTTTTTATGTTATATAAATCATCAAATGAATCTTTCACTACACAAAACACTAGCTTGGCTTGCTTCACACGCAATCGCGACCTTCCTCGATAGCTTGTGTCGTACGCAATACTGAGTTTCACAAAACAACGATATACTATATTATTAAAACTAGCCGTTATGAATAGTAACACCCACTTTTTGAAATTTTGAAATTTTTATTTTTCAAAATGGACTTCATTTTTGGATTCGGAATATCGAAATTAGCCTAGGGTGAAATTTTGGTATTTTTCTGAAAACTTTCAATTTTTGATGAATAGTGAAAACACTGGGTTACTATTTAAAAACCGTCTTTTTATTTAAATAATTATTTATTTTATTTAAATTTTTTTTAGGTAAAAATTGATTCATAATACCTATATAAGGTCAATTCAATTAATTGGAGTCATTTTATAATAATTTTAGATATATAAAAATTTTATTGAACTTTTCACCGTCTTTTACCCACCTCTTAGGAGAATTTCCAAATTCACATAAAACCTAATTTTACCGCTTATGTGAGTGGAATTTCAAAAATATGAGAGACACAGTTGATTTCAGTAAGTAAAATGTGGTTCAATGAAATGAAAATAATTTTTGGTGAATAGTAACTTTTTACTTTTTTTTACCGCGGTTAAAAGTAAATAGGGTAATTAAGGGTAAAAATGATATTATTATTACCCTAAAACATGTCCTAATTATATTGGATAAGTGTAATTCTACCAATAACAACATTAGGAATAAAATATGACCATTTAGGCCCACTTGGATTAGATTAGGACATTTAATATTAATTTATTTAAAGAAGGGTTAAAATAGTTAAAATCAAAGTTTAATAAGTAAATCATTTTTAATATAGGGTTATACATAAGATAAATTCGACTATAAATATTCATTAGAAAGCTAAAAATATTTCCTACATAATGGTATTTTGTTTATAATTTTTATACAATAAATAATTTAATTTATTTATGACACAAAGATGATGTAGTAATTATTTTATTAATGAAATATTGACATAATTGATGTTATAAATACCCAAATAAATGTAATTTGAGACTTTTTATTAATTACACTAATTTTATAGATTTATATGACATGTTATTATTTATTTAATTTACTTGGTTATAACTAATCATTCTGTTATTATTTTCACAAAAATAAATTACCAAATATTGTCAAAATTGACATAAAATAGTTTTTAAAACAAATATTATATTATTAATTGATATTTTATTCCTAAAAACATAAGGTTCGGCAAAATGACTTAGATAAGGTTATATATATTAATAATAAAAAAATTGGGGTTCGTTTGTCTTGTTATAGTAAGTTTATTAACCTTATAGTGTAAGAAAACAAGAAGACAAGGTAAGAGTAAAATTATTTAACTTAAAGTTAAATCTAATTGATAAGGTTAAAATAGAAACCTAAACTTGTATAAATTATATTGTATGAGATTATTTCGACCCATCCCCACATTATCCTTGAAATAAATCAATTTAGATCTATTTAAAACTGAATATGACTTTATAATAAAATAATATTTTTAGTTTTTCCAAAGGTGCCCCTCTCCTCCCTTATAAAAGGGCACCTCTTCCCTCTCTTCCTCACACCACTTTGAGCCTTCAATATTGTCCAACCCCAGTAAATTTCTCTTCTCCACTTCCCTAGAAACATTCTAGAGGTTCTAGTCTTCTCCAAAGACCAATCTTAGTACCCAAAGAGGAGGTTTCAAAAGGCATGTCGAAAGAAGAGGTAATATCCGTTATCGATTCTTTCAACTTTATTTATTCTTCTACTTCTTCTTATTTAGTTGTTTCATTATGAATTAATAACATCAGTATCACTCATATAATGATATGTTATTATAAGTATGAAACAAATCTATTTCACCATCTATCTATCCTATGGAAAACGAAATCACCGCGCGTGTGTACGTATGGAATACCGTCTCCACACCGTGGTGTAATCTATTTTCCACCACCACCTTACTTTGATGGTTATAATGGTGTAAATAATGACTATATATGATTATTGTAAAGTGTTATTGATTCTGAAATAGTATACATACACTCCAATACAATTCAACGATCATGGGAACGATATCATCGCTCGTGCGTACGTACGGAATACCGTCTCCATGATGTGATGCGACTCGTTCTACATGATCTTCATTGCATAATGATTATATAAATGAATTTAACGATTGAATATGATATATATTACACTAATAACATTCTGGAAATGAGGTATCTATAACCTAAAAAGAAGAATAAGAATTTATTCGACAAAACACGCATAAGAACAAAAAGTAATAAACACCCGAATAACAAGTAGCAATGAAATATTACTAATAAGAAGCTAAGAATATTACCATATACGATATCATAACAATGATTATATTTCTGGAATAAGTCAATGACATTATTTAAATCATTATACACGAGGTTCAAACACTTACGAAGCAAATCAGACCTAAGGTAAGGGACAATCTCGCAATCTCAATTTTTATCCGAGATTGTTTATACTTCAGAATTTACTGGGGAATATTTATCATCCACATCCATGTTTCCTCAATATGTAATATTAATATCTTTCTAAAATTTTTTAAATCCAATTTTACCCTTCGGTGAGTTTTTAGTAAAAGATATGAAAGGAATCTTTTGTCGTTTTTCGTACGAGGTATTTTTTGACTTTTCCGACAAAAGTACGAGAAGATTTTTTTTAAACTTATACGACATGAATGGATTTTTAAAAAATTATTTCCAAGAATATTCCTTTATAAGTTTTCAAGTTTATTTTTAATCATATTCTTTTAGTTTAAAATTTTATGACATGTTAAGAAAGGAAAAATGTTTTTGGAGTAGAAAAGATATTTTCCCCAAGAATGGAGTTCAAGTGTTTTATCAAAATTATTTTCCATCTAAGAAAATATAGGGTTCTGTTTCTATCCATATTATTACATTGATTTGATTATTTTGTGATGGAAATATTTTTATAAATTTCTTTATCTTATATGAATCGTTTTATGATGTCATGATGTTTAAGAATTATCATTTTTATTACATGGGTTATGCTATGATGTATGATTTATGATTTTGTGGCACACATAATAATGGTATCATTATGAGATGGGTGGGACCTATATATTCCTCCAATGCATTGGGTAAAGATTTATATATCATGAGATAGACATGGATGGAATGGCAGGTTAAACCGGTTCAGTGAAACAGGACTGAAATGAGGAGTGAACTCGGTTCAGAAACAGACATTGTCCACTAAGATAGTCTTGGAAATGAGTCTTGACTAATAAGAAATGATTTTCTATGATTATGTGTGTATGCCACAAAGCTTCATGTTTCAAGTTATGATTATTGGGATTACATTTCACTACTATGATTTATCCCATGTTATGAAATTATGATCTCTTTTTCAGGTTAGGATTTCCAAAATGTTATGTTCTTATGAATATGATGTGATTGATATTTCTTTTGTTTACCCTTACTGAGCATTTGAGCTCACCCTTTTGTATGTTTTCTTTCCCCAGGTCAGGAAGAAGGATATTAAGTAGGATATTCCAAAAAGGGACTCTAGATATGATGAAATAAATGGGAGACAACATAGATGATTTATGAACCAGTTGTTTATGTTTCCCAGTTTCTAAAGACACTATACCTATACGGTCCTTTCATGGTTTTGTTATATGTTGTAATAAGTGTACTTCAATTTTGAAGTATTAACAATGTATGTAAAGTATGGGTCGTTATATACATGGTTACAAGTAATCACAAAAAAAAATCACGGAATATCCCCTATTCACTACCAATATAATTATAATCATATAAAAAACATGATTAAAAATAATATTTCTTCTATTTTTTAAACAAGTTAACACAAAAATATTATAATAATAAATTCACATTTTATAAAAAATCTATCAAAAATGGAAACATTTTCCTTATAAAATTTCATTTACCTTGAGAAATTTGATGGAAATTGTTAAAAGAATTGAATATATTTAAAAAATTTAAAAAATGAACGTTTTAAATTTTTATAAAAAGTTCCTATAATAAATCACACCATCTTTTATAATTATATAGATTATTTCTAGCTAGTTAATCCATAACCCATATGAAACATTTAACCACGTTTTATAGATTATCAATGGATTTTAAATAGAATGAGACACCTTATATTATAAGATAAACTATAATAATTAATTTTCAATAAAATATAACCTAATAAATAAAAATAAAATGATAAATCAAGGTAACCATGAAAAGTTAATCACAGAATTTTTGAATTACATGTTTTGAAAATAATCCTTCCTATTTTAAAACCTTATATAAATAATTAATTAGTAATTTTTTTTGATAAACTTATAATAAATTTATACATAAAAACATATCCAAGTACCATGGAATGACTACATATAGACCATCGTAGTCTTCAGTGGACAAGACACTGGTACGGAAAAATAAAAAAAATTGACCACTTTCAAGATAACCAACACATATCATTTCCCATACTTCCATGTAAACCCTGGTCTTTCTATAAATACATTTATCATGGATTTTTAGAGAATACCACTTGATCCTCATCCATCATATCTCTATTATTTCCATTAAAAAAAATATCACAAGCTAATAATGAACCCAATAAGATATAACTTGTAATACTCCAACCATGTACCGTCTACTCAAACCCATATCTAAAATTAAGATGCAACATTAAATGTTCTATAACATATCCCTATATCACCAAAGGTTGAAAACTAGTGTTTATGGGTTGGAAATACTATTGGGATATGATTTACCCTTATAATATATATATAGTAAAAATAAAATTATTGTAACTATAATATATAACAATCCCATGAATTAAATTAAATCATGAAATAAAATTATCTAAAATTAACTAGTGAAATAAATAAAATACAATGAAACTAGTTCACATGAAAATAAAAATAAGGTAGAATGCCTCAATGAATCGTCCTCCTTTTTTCTCCATTAATTGTGGATGGATTCCTATCCAAGACCATAATCTATAAACCCAAAGCTCTTGGAGCTTAAAAAATGAACAACATATTCATGAATATCAAGGTGAAAAAATCAAGGGTGAGCATAAATCCTAATAATATTTCCCTAAAAGAATTTAAATGGTGACTATGTTCAAGTTAACAATGTAATATTTTATGAGTGATATAAAATTATTGATCCCTCATCAAAAGAGTTACCAAAATATTATAAAATTACTAATAAAGCTTATACTATGATTGGAAGGACACACACACACCCCATTTTTTATATAATAACGTACACCAACTATTTATAAAACTAGAAAATTTAATCCAATCTAATATATTTACAAATCCAAGATATTTTTCCCACACCAAACATTTACAATACTACACAAGATAATACACTAGCATTATAATCCAAATCCTCACAGTCTATCTTAATCATAATAAAAAAAGATCCCTTGGTGTCAGAAACCAACTTGGATAACCTGATAAGATGATACCCACATCAATATTAACTATAAATGAAGGGAATTCCTAATCCCCAAGAGATGAATAAATGTGTTTGATCATAAAAATAAATATAGGGGAACAATTTTACCATATGAATAACAAAAAACAGAAGTAGCAGATAAAAATCCATAAACAATCGGTATTCCAACATAGTCATCAAGGGGAATGTACCTTATGCATATGAGTGAAAATCCAAAAATGGTTCAACAATCCAATATTCCACATAACAAATTAAAACATAATCACAAAGGTATTCTCATAAAATATGGATCACACAATCCACCCATAAACACTAAATCACAAAGTCCTACTATCCGAAACACCCATAATTATGAAGTAGTGTTTTCCCTTTTCCTGGTCCTAGAAAAAATTTCTACGTACACCCAATGGAATATACAGTCATTATTTTTATAGATCTATGAAAAAGTGAAATAACTTCTTGGTGATGTTTGGTGTTCTTGATAATAGGACTTTGTGAGTTTTTGGTGATTGGTGTATTATGTGATCCATTTTTTATAAGGAGATCTTGGTGATAATGTTATAATTAGATATGTAATTTATTAGATTGTTTTACCATTTTTGGATTTTTATTTATCTACTTATGGTACTTTTCTATTGATTACTAAGTTTTAAATCTATCTTTTTAAGGATTTTTATCCACTAATTTCATTTTGATTGGTTTTTATTGTGAGAAAATCATTCCCATTGATCATTTTTGATGCATATGAACTTTTTTCCAACCCATGTGTATAGATAAATCCCTTAATGACATGTTAATATTGATTTTGTAAAATGATTATTTGGTTATCCACGATGGTTCATGAAATTATTTTATCCAAGGAGGTCATGTCCCTTCTTATATGTCAGTTTGTAGTTTTAGATGAATTTGTAGACATGAGATAAGATTTTCAAGACTTAATGGGTAAGGAAAAACTGAGTTCCTAGCCAAATCCCCTCATAGACATCCTTAAGTTGAAATGGATTTTTTTGGAAATTCTTCTTCAAGGAATAAATTTATATGATTTTAGAGTTTTCCCAAACATTGATTTTGAATTATTATTCCCAAGTAGAGTTTTGATTAATAGAGATGTTGCTTCTGTGATTCCTGATGAATGTTTCCTAGTTTTTTGTTAATGTTTTTTAGTACTATTCCCCTTAGAAATAATCTGATCTAGATTCATGAGATATATGATAATGAAACATTGTATGTGAACCATCCAGTCAACTAGAGACTCATATAGGTGGTAGTGCGTGTGGTCCAAGCTATGGTCCAAGGGGGAACACCCAATCCAATTCATGCTCTAGGAGTGGAACCTCAAAGTTATTATAGAATAGATAAATAAAATACTCTTATTTATAAAAAACCACCATATTTATAGGGAATTAATGATCCCCAAGAGGTAGATGAAAGTTGGTAAAGATTTAGAGATTATTAGAGTTATTGAAGATGCTAGATTCGATTAAGGTGAAGTGTGTTGTATTTAAACATTATGATCCAAGTAGAAGATGGTGGGATTCTATGGTTTTGGAAAATTAGAGTGAGGTATTGGAGTGGGATGTCTTTAAGAACCATTTTATGGAGTAGTTCAATCCATATTCAATGGTATTGGTTAATTCTATGGAGTTTATAACTTTTTTCAAGGTGATTGGTTAGTGACTTAGTATGCTAATATTTTTTCCAAAATTTCTTAGGTTTAACCTGAGGTGGATTCAAATGAGAAGATGAAGGCCCATAGGTTTCATATGGGTCTTCAACTAGATATAAAATCTCAGGTCTTTATGTTGAAACCTAC
This sequence comes from Viscum album, assembly GCA_963277665.1. Taxonomy (NCBI): domain Eukaryota; kingdom Viridiplantae; phylum Streptophyta; class Magnoliopsida; order Santalales; family Viscaceae; genus Viscum; species Viscum album. The sequence continues at coordinate 597,924,407 of OY728155.1, read as the reverse complement.
CTCTTATGATAATGTTTTGGATTGGGATATGATGGCAGAAATTGACTTGGATAGTAAGTCAGGGTTTATTAGAGTACCACTTACTCATAGTGGTATATTTAGTAGTTCCTTTAAAGGGATGGAAAGTGAAACGATACTCATGGTGGAAATAATAGTGGTGGTACAAAAAAATAGAATTCCTTTAGACTATCTTTTGTGTCCAGTAAAGGCCCACAAACTTATTTTCAATTATCCAAGGTTGGGCACTCAAATATTTATCACATAGAGGAACTGAATGTTTGAAGCTCATGCATTTTTTCAAGACACTAATATAGGTTTTCTTGGTTTTTTATTTCCCCACATAGTGGAAAAATCTCCTTAGTACCAATGAGATATATGAAATTTTCATATTATTCAAGGAATATGGGTTTCTAGGAAAAAGAATTATGAAAACAAAATTCTTCACATGGTGGATGAGTCTCTAGTGGGAAATGACGTGGGTCCTGCAATAGTGAGAGGTTCCAATTTTATTTCTTATATTTTAGTGACTAATTTATTTGATAATGGTTCCACCCATTCATTTTTATTAACCTGAAATTTTGATTTATTGAATCTTTTAATGGATCTCAAGCCTTATGTTATGGATACTGTGATACCTCTCGGGATGAAGTGAGAGAAGGGTCTCCAATACCCCTCTTATATTTTCTCTTTATTAGATTTTGTGATATTTTGGGACTTTTGGGTTCTTGAGACGAGTCCTCTGGATGTTATTCTTGAAGTGGTATGTTTAGTGTCTCATAAAGTATGGATTTACTATTATAATTGATGGGTTTCCTTTACTACCTTGATGCTTCCACTTTTTCTCAGGATAATGGGACTTGAGGGATAGCTGAGCTGGACCTATTCTTCTAGATTTCAGTAGGTTGATATCTGTGTTTTCTATTGAACTATATTGGGAATTCTCTCATAATAAATATCCTCTAGTCTCTATAGAGTTTCCATAAGTGTTTATATTAGACTCTTATAGTCTTCCATAGAATAGGGAGGTGGACTTATCTATCAACATAGTGTTAGGTAATCAACCTATATTTATTCTGTCCTAGCATATGGAAAAATCATGACCAAAGGAATTGAATATTCATTTGGATGACTTGATATCCAAAAGTTAGATTCACCCTAGTGTATTGACTTGAGATAAACTGGTTTTTTTTTCAAGAAGGCCAATTGGAACCTTTTATTGTGTGTTGATTAATAGAATTTCAGTTGGGTTACAGTCAAGTACAAGTGTCAATTTACACACATTGAAAATTTACTTGATCATGTAAAAGGGATGGAGTGGTTCTCTAAAATTTATTTTCAATATGTTTACCAAAAAATCATGTTCTAGGATTCTAATATCCAAAAGACCATATTCAATAGTAGGTGTGGCCACTTTAGTATAATATTATTCCATTCAGACTAACCAATGATCTTACCATGTTTTTGACACTGATGGATAGTAATTCCCACAAATATCTTGACTCTTTCATTATAGTATTCATGGATAAACTAATGGTTTACATAAAAACTATGGAGGACCATGTACATCATCTAAGAGAAGTTTTGGAAGTCTTTAGGGATCATTGACTTTATGCCAAGAAATCAATGTTCAAATTTTATATTGGGAGGTAAAGTTATTAGAGAATATAGTATTAGAACATTGCATCTCAGTTTATCCTAAAAATGTGAAAGATGTCATGTATTGGGAAGAACCATAAAATTTATTTGATATATAAAGATTTTTGGTCTTGGAGGGATATTATCTACACCTCATGAAATATTTCTCTAAACTATATTTTCCAATGACTTATCTAACTTAGAAGGTAATGAAGTTCATCTAAGATTTGAAATGTTAGACATCCTTTGATCAATTGAAGAATCATTTAAATTCATCTCTAGTGTTGACTCTTCTACAATTTTTTCAGGGCTACATGGTCTTTTTTGATGCTTTAAGTATGGTTTTGGACTCTATGCTCATGTAGGGTGATCACATGGTGGATTATGGTTCTCATAAACTTTAGAATCATTCTAAGAAATAGATCACACATTATCTATAACACATACCTATGATGAATGATCTTATGAGTTGCAGAAACTACCATTTATGGAAAGGTTTACTATTTCCTTTGATCACAAAATCTGGAGTTATACCTTCTCATAGAAATATTTGAATCACTATAAAATGTGATTGGTGGAGTACTTGATATCTTTTTACTTTGAAATTAACTATAATATAAGGGAATAGAATTTATTATTGATCCTCTAAGAAATAATATACCATATTTGGATTTGAAGGAATCCCTAGAGGAGTGGAATACCATGTCTCTCCCCGATCACATACATTTAAAAGTTTTAGAGGATGAGACTAGGTTTAATATTTAAATTGGGCAGCTAAAATCCTCTCTTGTTGATATGTTCCTCCAAGAGTTTCCACTTGATGGTGAATTTTTAGGTGTTATAAATTCTTTATATGGGGGGGAGACCATTGACTAGTGGTCTCTATCACATGAGGGAATCCTTTCCACTATGAATTGATATCTCATGCTATCACCTATGAGAAAGGATTTGATTGGGGAATTTTAATCATTCACAATGGGTAGTGCACCAAGAAATGCATAATCTGTTTTACGATATGAGGAATAAATTCTAGTGGCCAAGTATTAAATGATATATTGTTGATTTTGTTTCTCATTGTTATAACCATCCAAAGAGTATGGCTAATAAATAGTAGCCTTCTGATATGATTTAACACTATCCTTTGCCAAATTTTATGTGGGATGAAATATTGATGGATTTCATGGTTGGGTTTTTGCGTGTTCCATGAGGAAAGAACATGATTTGGGTGTTGATTGACCAATTGAATAAATCAGATCACATTATTCCTATTTGTGATAACACTAAATTTTAGGATTTAGGAAATATTTATGTGTGGGATATTATCAGGTTACATAAAGTTCCTTATGATATTATTTATGATAGGGATCCCTGGTTCTCATATTATTTTTACAGAGGCCTCCAAGTTGCAATGGGATCCCATATAGAACCAATCACAACACACAATACTTAGATGGATGGTAAGATAGAATGTGTTATACAAATTATTTAGGGAATTTAAAACTATTGTATTCTTAAATTTAGAGGAGTTTGGGGTTTCTATTTGGGAATGGTTGAGTTTTCCTACAACAATATCAACCATTCATCCATTAAAGTGGAACCATTTGATGCCTTGCATGACCATCCTTATAAATCTATACTCTATTGGTTAGTTATTTGAGAATATTCCCTACTAGAACCTAAATTTTTATAGGAGACAATGGAAAAGATTTATATGATTTGAAAAGGTTTGTAACAACACATAGCTAGTATAAATATTATACTAATAATATTCAAGGTCCTTTTCATTTCTTGGTTGGTTAATAGGTGTTCCTAAGAGTCTCTCCTTGTATAGGTCACTAATAGCTAATAAAATAAGGGATATTTATACTAAGATATGTGTGAAAGTTTATGGTCATTGAGTATATTGGAAAGGTGGCTTACCATTTATACTTACCACAAACAATTACATCAATAAATGATTTGTTTCATATGTCAAAACTTAGTAAATATATTTTAAACCCATTTAAAGATTTTATTGGGGATACCTTGACGTGGAATCAGATATGAGCATGAATGAGCGACCATTTCAGATTATTGATCCTCAAGTGAATGTTACTTATGTAATGCATATCCATTTTGTTTAGGTTCTATGGAAACATGGTTCTAATTATCTTGAGACATGGTTGTGTGATGATATGATGAGGGAGAAGTATCCTTATCTCTTTGTGGACCAGTAATCTTAATGAGGCATTTTGGAGGAAGAAAGCATTATAGTGGGTGGAATTATAACATCCTGGAACCTAATTTAAAGTACCATATATGATTATTTCTTTCTCTACATTATTATCATATCAATTCTTAGGATTTACTTTTTTATCCTTTTTAGGGGCTAGTGTAATGAATTTTATTCTTGTTTGAAATTTTAGGAGATTTTTTGGAAGTTTAGATCACGAGTGTACATGGGCCTATAGCTAGAAAAGCTACAGGTAGTCCACCATATTGTAGGGGAGACCCATCAGATAGCCAGTTGAATGTTAGTAGTGGGGTGTTCCTATAGAAATTCCATCAGATAGTCAATGGGGATTTCAGTGGTGTAGAAATTCTATTTGGCACCACCAGCTAGCCGATGGAATCCATCAGCTAGCTCGCAACGTCGATCTAGGTGAGGAAGTATGTGGTCGTATTATAATTCCATTTCCCAAAAGACTAATTTTATTTTTTTAATCTCATCCCTTGAACCTAATTATATTTATTCAATCTTAGAGGATCTCTAGAGGATATTATATCCCTTTCAACCTTGAATACTTGTGGATAAAAGTTCCGAATAAAGTGTGGGATCTCTTTCGGTAAGTGTAACCTTGATTTTATTAGGAATTTTTATTTTCTTCATGTCTCTATATATTTAGAGGCTATGGATTCTTGTTTCATTATTGGATCTAGATATTGATTTGTGGATTTTATTTCTAGGATATCATATTCATTCTATCAATTTCCACCTTCAATTGAGGATTGTATGTTGGGTGGTTGATGATCCTGTGAATTGAGGTATGTGATTTTGTGCAAGAATTACTATCAATTGAAACCATTATTGTTGTTGATTTTAAATTAATTTCTAATTTATTTATAAACCATGATTTTAGATTCCTGATAAATGTTTTCAAAATGGCATGGTTTGTAGTTTAGACTCTTGGATATGGATTCTGAAATAAATATTTGACTTCCAAGATTTTTTTTTTAATTTGAAATGAATTATTTGAAGAAATATTTTGATAAATATTATTTTGAAATTAATACTTGAGATATTATATGGATTTTGAATCAAAATTAATGATTTTAAGAATGATTTTAATGATGACTCTTGAGAAATTAAGGCATGTTTTTTTGTTGTGTATTTTGATGGAAATGAATTATTTTTAAAAGGCGCGAGTTTTGATGAAATCCATTTTATGCTGGATTTTGAAATTAAATAAAATTTTGGAAACATGATTTGGGTATTCTTTAATGATGAATTATGGAACTTATTTGATATGAATAATTTTAACGATGTTTGATTTTGTTGAAGCACATGGGAGCCGGGGTAGTTGTGTGGGTATTCTAGGGAAGGCATGTAAGGAATGTAGTAGCTCTATATATAAGTAGAGAAAAAAATGAAAAAACTATATAAATAATGATGATGTTATAGATTTAATTATATTTGGGGAATTCATATTCCCCTTATGTCTATGATATAGGGATGTGTGCACACCGAGAGTTGTATTTCATTGAGATTTGTGAGGATCCTAGACCCTTGATCTAACTAACCATAAAAATTACAACCATTGTGCTATGATTGAAAAATATTTATACCTTCCAGTGTTTATGAAATTATTTTTTTATGTATTTTTTATGGAAATACTTATTCATATCTATTTGATATACCTTTTTTATTCTTTAAATTGAAATGATATGAAAGCATGATTTATTATAAATTGTGAAATAGACTATCATGCTATGTCTTACTTAAATGGGGCATATATTTTTCATTTTATACAGACTAATTATAAAATATCTTGGTGGTATCCTACTAGGTTAGTGTTTAAATAAACCTACACATTCCTTTGGGAATATAAAGACATTCTTTTTCCAAGTCCATGAAAAGGTAAAGAACAACTTGGTGGTGGTGGGTGTTATTGATAGTGGGACATTGTGAGTTGGAGGTGGCAGGTGGAGTGAGTTATATATATGTTATTATGAGATATTGGAGGTGATGTTGTCATTGGTTCTATTATTTCTTGGATTATTAGGCCATTTTGGGTGTTGTACTCATATACTTATGGTTTTTTTCTCTTCATAAATATGTTGAAATATGTATTTTTTATGGATTCTTATCTAATTATTCCATTTTTTGGTTATTATTATGTTTAAATTGTTCCCAATGATTTTTTGATTCCCAGGATCTTATCACTTAGCTATGGTTATCAGGATCACTGTTCATGTCATTTTAGGATTGATTCAGGTACCAGCTTCACAGGTTATTCAGGATGGTTTATGACACTTGTCTTGAGTGGTCACTAAAATGTATTATCATGAACTGACCCAAGATGGGGCTTGAGATGCAACTACCCCAAGCCTACCTCCAGAGTCAAGGGGGAGGAGACATACTCCAAAGGAATAAATAACTTGGGGAGGCCTTAAAAAATGTACCTATATGCACACACATATCCATATCGATGCATAGGTGTAGAGGGAAAGAGTAAAAGATACAACAGTGCTAGAAAGTCAACCAAGCTTGAATAACCTCTAGGGTATACTAGATTATGAAATTAAAAAATAAAAATTAAAGGGGAAAAATACACACCCAACCATAAATATGTCCCAACTTGAAAAAATGGAAAAGTAAACTACTGAAAGAGCCCATCTCCTGAATCCCAAGATATAACCACCATATATGGTCAAAAGTACCTGGTATCCCTAAGCTCCCTTGAAGTTACGACTGACCTGTCTGTCATCTGAAAAATGCATGACACATTTGGGAAAATCCCATGTAGGGGTGAGTATATAAATACCTAGTATGATGCCTCAAAATATGAGTTGGTGGGGGGGGGGGGTAGTAATTGATATAATAGGAAATAAAAATAGTAGATGGAAGATACAGTCAAAGATAATAGCTCTACCGAAACAATGAGTGAATATAAACTTTTCCAAGTACTAGGGGATACAATTTGAGAGTAGATAAACTAAAAATGAAGTATCCACCACATATAGTAAGAGAGTAGAATAATTCAACCACAAGAAGATAGACACAAAAATCACATGGCATACCCCGCACGTCTTCACCTATCCAGGAAATAGAGTAACCAAGTCCAAGGGTATGGATCCAGAAGAATATATATATATATATATATATATATTATCAGTTAAAATAATCCAAAATGAGGGAGTAAGGGGATATCAATCTCATAGATTATCCACATAATAAGGGAATCCAACAGTTCCAAAATTCCATCAACGATGCCCAACATCTCATGTGTCTGCCCAGAAGTAATTGTGAAAGTCAAACCATGCCTCATCACAGTTTTATACTATCAAGAGAAACCAACTTAAATTATAGGACCCTCACCCTAGTACATTAGAGAGGATTCCACTATAGAAGTATCCTTAGAGGAACGACACCCATGCTTATGGGGGGTTCTACTCTGGTTCACTAAGACTCCTGCCCTATGCTGATAGGGGGTTATACATGGCAGGTAGAGGACCCACATGCATGATAATGTGGGGTTACACTATATAGGTCAAGGACACCACTCTAGTACCACATAGTCAGGGGGGGTCCACTCTAGTCATTGAAGACCCATGTCCTATCCGAGAGGGGGTTCCACTTAGAAGTGGATGGATTGTACCTTGGTATTATAGGGGGGGTTCCAATCGGAAGTGGAGGAACTGTGCCATGGTACCACAGGGGGGTTCCACACTAGTCATCTAGGATCCACACCCTAGTGCATCAGTGGGTTCCAATCAGAAGGAAGTTATAGAGGACCCATACCCATGCCGATGGGGGTTCCACTCTAGTGTTTAAGGACCCACACCCTTGTATAAAAGGGGGTTCCACTTTGATCATCAAGGACCCATAACCTATTTGATAGGGTGATTCCACTAGGAAGAAGCATATATGAGCCTACCAGATGACTTCCCTCATCAAGAATCACCTAATCAAGCACCATGAAAGAAAATTCAACCTAGTTTTAAAAAATGCATAAATGCTGGAACCATTACATTCTACATGTAAAATCACTTAGGATAGGCAACCTGTGGGCCAAAATATGAGTACAAATAAAGGAGATATAGATATTTAAAGTTTCCTAAAAAGAGGTTAAGGGGTACACGACATGTGAGAGTACATAGATGGATGGTGGTCCCACTCCACCACCTGGCTGTGTTCTTGGTCGACACATGAATACCAACCATGTAGAAGTACACACAATGTAGGTGGGATAAACAATATGTACAAGAAACTCGGGACTGGGTTGGGTCCTTATAGCTATATTTGTGTACTGAACATATGTTATTGTAGTATAGTACATGGTATGCTTCTTCAAATAGGGTGCTGATCAAGTCATATATCCATGTCAATGTACATAGGTACATGGCCATGAGTGTACTTACACATAAGATCATGCCCATGTGACCCATCACACATGTTTTCTATCTTGGGAAAGGGTACACAACATGCAGGATGACTACATGTCATGTCATCTATATCTTTCCCAAAACCCTAGCCACCACCACTGAAGGGGAAACATGCCGTGTGTTCATCCTTGTAAAAAACGTGTTTCTGAGTATTTTCTATAATTATAGATACAAATTTCATGCCTTGAATCTGGAAACTTTACTATAGATCCCGCATCGAATCCATATAATATGAGTGGATCTAGTTATGATTTATGGTTTTCGGTCGTCATTTTCCAGAAATTGGTCTTTGTTCACTTGTCGATGGTTCGTCCCATGAACCGTTCACCGTGGATCATTTTTTATTCATTTATCCAACCTAAAATCTTGCAGATAATCATCCAAAACCCATAAATATCATATATTTGGTCCAATTCCATTGATCCAAGCCTTGTTCGTTGATCTGTTATGATTCTAGGGGTCCGATCAGGCTTGGTACCACCCAACAATTGTCGATATGGGACTACAGGGTCCTAATGGAGTTGAACATGAATAAAACAAGGGGGAATAACACAAGAAAAAAGTTTTAAACATCATTTTCCATGCGTTGTTGGACAACAATCAAGAACACGCATCTGGGGTCAGAATCCAATGAAATAATCAAATTAAACATTGTAGATAGGCGCATGATCAATCCAAAATTAGCGTAGACCCAAAAATAAGGATGGATCTACTCAATAAATTTAATCAAAGGGATTAAGTTAGAAATTGATGAGTCCTACCTAGTTTTTGGATCATTTGATTATAAAATAAATAACATTATTTTCAAAAATAAATAGGTATTGTTGCTTTCACTACATCCTGACCTTATCTAATCTGGTGTTTTGTCATCATCCAATGATTCCTTCCAGTGAAAGAGGAAGAAGGATCTCTAGAATCATCCCAAGGTTTATGTGGTCAACATTGGAAGATTATCCATAGATATATTCTTATAGAAAATTTTTCTTCATAAAAATGAATTAATTAAATAATTTAATAACTAATAATCTCACTAAATGTACTTCCAATGAGTAAGGAGTCCGAACGCCCTGTGATTACCTATTTTAGGTTATTCCTAGTGTAAACACTATGTTCCAGACTAAAAAATGCTCTAAAATTCATAATCTGAGCATCCGTTTAATATTTATCCCATTTTATTTAAGAATTTACATTTATATAATAAAACATTATTTAATATGTTTATAAAATTAATTTTGGGCACATCGATCCTCTAAATCGCACACCATCTCAACAAATAGCACTGAAAATACATATAGAAATATAAGAATGTATTAAAAGAAAAAAAACGAGTCTCTAAATCATTCAATTATTCATGATTTTCATCCCTAAAAAAACTAAGCAAAAAAATTGGGATACTAAGCCCACAATTGGCTCTCCAGTGCCTAGGAGCTCTCCTACACATTTTCTGACAGCCACAACATGCAAACTAAAGGGATGGTCCATCTGTATAGGGTACCCACCAATCGATCCTTGATCTCCACCAGTTTCTCTATGATATTGGATCTATCCTCGATGTCTATCTCACCCCAGTCGATGAAGTGTATAGGGTCATACACATATCACCTCAACTATGACACGTGGAAGACATCATGAACCCGCTTCAAATGTGTGGGTAAGGCAAGGTGGAAAGAAACCTCGATAACCCTATGCATGATCTCAAATGGCCCAATGAACCTCAAGGATATATTTCCTCCCTGGTCGAACCTTCATAATTCTCTTTATGGGGAGACTCTCAGGAAAATGTGCTCTCTATACTCGACCTCCAATGGCCTATAATGGTGATCTGTGTAAGATTTATATCTGCTCTGGTCCTTCCTCATCCACTCACGAATGACCTGAACGTTCTCTATTATTACCTACAACATTTCTAGGACCATAAGTAATTTTTCACTGATATATTTCCTACACAAGGGTGACCTGTAGGGTCTCCCATACAGGGTGTAAAAATGTGTCATGCCAATGGTAATGTTGTAACTATTTTTTTACACAATCTCTCCCAATGGAAAGAGATCCTCCTAGCTTCGATCAAAGTCTAACATGAAATCCTTCAGCATATCCTCCTACACCTAGATAGTGTACTATGTCTTCCCATCATTCTGGAGGTGAAAGGATATACACATCCTCATGTGGGTCCTGAATTCCCCCCAATGCCTCTCTAAAATCATGATGTAAATTGTGCGTCGGGATCTGAGAAAATCGTTAAGGGAACCCATTGAAGGAAATGAATCTCTTTTATATAAAACATCCGCAAAATCTCTAGAAAAAATTTCTCCTGGTAGAATGTATGTGTGTTGAATTTATGAGTCAGTCAACGATCTCTTAGATGGCGTTATGGACCTTAGCTATGTGCGGAATACGTATAAAAAATTCCATGGATATGCAGTCCCATTTCCACTTTGAGATATCAAGGGGATGTGACACACTTTTTTGAACTTAGTGCCCAACCTTCACATGTTGATAGGTTATGCATTGAGAGATGAACTCTGCTATGCATTGCCTCATGTTAGACCACCAAAACTGCCATTGAAGATCTCTATACATCTTCCCCACACCAGGATATATAGTTTGAGGATAAGTGTGCTATTCTCGCATCACCTCATCCCAAACCATGACTAGAACCATTGTACATACTTGAAAAAAAAATTATTCCCTTCCTTATAATATCCATCTAGTGTGTCCACCCACATATATCTATTCATGAAAAACCTCACAGTCGATGTCTCCCAGCCGTGTCTCTCTCATACACTCAAAAATTGAAGGAGTGAAAACCATCAACTAAGGTAAAGTTGAACCCTTATACTCCACTGGGGTTATCTACAAGGAGGATAATTTCTCCTAAGATTCATGCACCAAGAGATATTATGAATTTATACTAAGGGAACATGCTACTATGTTTCCATTCCCTACTGTATAGAATATCTGTAATTCATAGTCCTATAGGAAATCTAACCAACATCGCTATCTCAGGTTTAGGTCTCTCTGTGTGATGACGTTCCTAAGACTCTAGTGGTACGAGTAAACCAAAAAATGCTCTCTCATAAGGTAGTTCCACCAAATCGTAATGGAAGAGATAACCAATAACAACTCTACATCATGATTCATGTAGTTATGGTCATGGGGTCTCAACTACCTCGATCTATAAGTGATAACATTATGCCACTGCATCAACACATAGTTGATCCCAACTATATAGGCATCACAATACACTAAAAACACCATGTCTTCTTCTGGTAGTTTTAACAATGGAGCACTCATCAACCTCATCCTTAACTCTTTAAAGGCCCTCTAACACTGCTCAGACCAGGTAAACAACTTCCCTTTTTGTGTTAGGGTAGTCAAAGAGGCTATAATTCTGGAGAAGTCTACCAAAAACCTCTTGTAGTACCCTAAAAAATCAAGGAAGTTTTGCATCTATACTTCCTCTTGGTTAGATCCCAAGTACGAACTACATCAATATTTTTTAGGTCCATTGATAAACCACGCTAAAAAATGACATATACCAAAAGTGGAACCTCATGAATCCAGAACTGACACTTCGGGAGATTTATATAATGATAGTTCTTAGGAAGAAAATCTAGAACCATATAAAAGTGCTCTGTATATTCCTACTTTTATGAAAAGTAGTTGAATATATCATTGATGAAGATAATAAAAAATTGGTCCACGTACAACTAGAAAATATTTTTCATTAAATCCATAAACATGGTGGGTGCATTCTTCAAAAAAAAGGGATTCATTAAGAACTAATAATGTTTTTAGAGACATAAGAGTGCCAACTTTGGAATACTAGACTCACAAACCCTCAACTAGTGGTAAAAAGACCAAATATCAATCTTCTAGAACCATCTCACGCCTCAAAACTAGTAAAAAAATCCATTAATCCTACTGTTCCCAAGTTAAAGTGATGATAATCCATGAATATCCATAAACTATCATCTTGTTTTTACATGAACAACACTAGATCTGGCCAAGGGGAAACATTGGGTCTGATTAAACCTTCCTCTCAAAGGTCCTCTAACTATAACCATAGCTTATAAGGCTTGGTAGGGGCCATCCGATATTCCTTAGAAGATATTATACTCCTCTTGGGATAAAATTCAATGCAAGACTCCATCTCCCACATTGGAGGTACTCCCAAAACGTCCTCAGGGAAGATATCCATATAATACCCCAAAACTGAAGGAAACAAGATTATTGAAGATCTAGCTATACCAGGGTATATAATCTCTAAATGATGAGTGATGGGATGCATCCTCCTGATCATAGAACCCATTTATCCTGAAATGAGATATCCCTCACCAAAAAGGTTGAATATCATCCCATTAGTGCGTAGGCAACTGGATCATCTATGGTGATTGAAAATATAGGATCTGAACATTGATAGTCAATCCATACCCATGATGGCGTCATAGGTTTCCATTATGACAACTAAAATTTCCCACATAAACCTCTCTCCACTAAGAGATAACTCACATTTCTGGCAAATGAAGGATACAAAAGTGGTATTCCCTATAAGAACCTCAAGATGAAGTTGTCAGGAAAGCACCTCAACTGGGAGCTCCATCTCTAGCACTAGGAGTAAATAGATGAAAGAATGACTTCCACCTATGTATACTAATAATAAATAAAGATTATAAAACACATAGATCATACCTCTAATCATCTCGTGCACCATAAGGTCATAAATCTCTAGAGCCTATAGCTATCCACGACCCCAACCACCAGCTCCCTTAGCCCGATGTTAACCACCTGGTGGTGGTGGTTGAAGGATCGAATAAGAGCATCCATATCCCATAGATTCTCCTTCTCATATTTTAGCTCTGCCTCCCTCGGGGCCTCCTTATCCTCACTTAGGAGATCTGTGGTCACAACACTGCCTCTACTGTGGTGGTGTATCAACTATATTTCTATTCCCCTTAGTATGTCGGGTTGGGTAGCCTCGTGCTATGTGTCCCTGCCTACCACTATAAAATCACTAAACTCTTAAGGATTCCTTGTTCCTATGATCTTTCACTAACCACGTGTCTATGTATGATCGTGGGGAGGTCTCCTGTGTCAATATCCTGGCACCTAGCATCTGCTAACTGCTACAGATGACTCAGCCTTGTGGAATCCACTACCAGCCCTAGCTGGTTGGAATCACCTATATAGAAATCTATCTATCACTAGTGCTCTCTCCAATACCCCAGAATAGGTGGGGATTCTGGAGGGAAAAATGTTGGCTCAGATCTCTCGACAGAGTCCCTACACAAAATCTAGTTCTCATAAGTATCTATACAAGATCATATTAGGGGAGTGTCACATAAGGTCTATGAACCTCATTGTGTACTCATCAACCATAATCCCTCACAACTATAGCTCCATAAGATCCTAAATCCAAAATGAGTGAAAGAAATAGGGGTAGTACTCCTCATGGAACAAATACTGGAATTCGGTCATTGAGAGTTTCGACTCATCATTCATCTATGTTAAAAGGCTCTACCAGTTCCCATATACTATATAGAAAAGTATAGATGTTATTGCAACCACCTAATCTATTGGGGTCTTAACAAGCCTGATGATATAGACCACCAAATCTATCCAATCCTCTACTACCTAAGGATATAGCTCGCTGTGGAACCTCATCAGTCTTTGGTACTAGAACTCATAGAGTTGGATAAGACTACTCACATCATCAGCCTATTCTACTTGGATGATCTCTATCTCGAAAGGTAGAAGTGCTTCTACCTAACCACCTGGTGGAAGTAGGTCTGGGGATGGACCCTAAACTGAGGCCTAATCTCCCATATGATCATTTTCATAATCTAAAGTTTGTATCTAGTCTTGATTTCATCCCAGAGGAATCATAAATTTTATTAAGATGTACCATAGGTAGATGAGAATATATATATATATATATATGTGTATATATATATGTATATGTATATATATATATATATATATATATATATATCCCAACAAAGGGGAACTAACCCAATAAAAAAATCAATGAATCAATCCTATATGGTGCATGTACCATTAAAACCTACATCCAATGTATCAGAATGATGTCTCGACAAGAAGGTACTCTAAACCCAACCAAATCCTCATAAGGGTACCAATTTGAAGAACATCCAAAAGAATAAACTTTCTTTGATACCAATATTTCATGACCCGAACCAAGTTGCAGATCATGACAAAACTACCCCAAGCCCACCTCTATAGGCTAGGGGGTGGTGACAAGTGTCGAAGACATAACATACTAGGGGATGTTTTTCCCTAAGTACCTATATGCACAAATATAGCCATCTCGACAAAGAAGTATGTAGGGAAAGAGTAAAATACAGAAAAAGCTAGAAAGTTACACCAACCATGCATAAACAATAGGGTGTACATGAGTTTGAAATACATACTAAAAAGTAAAGGTGAAAAATACACAACCAACTAGAAATATGTCCCAACCTGAAAAAACTAGAAACATAAACTACTGAGAGATCCAAACTCTTGAATCCCATGATGTGACCACGATACATGGTCCAAAGTACAAGGTATCCCTATGATCCTTTAAAGTCATGGTCGACCTATCCATCGTCTACATAATATAAGACACGTGCAGGAATAGCCCATGTAGGGGTGAGTATATACATACCCAGTAGGATTCCTTGAAATCTAAATGTGGGGTGGGGGGATCAATAAGAGATACAAAAGGAAAGAAAGACAGTAGATGCAAGATAAAGTCAAAGAGAACAACTCAACCCAAAACAAGAGTGAAAGTAACCTCATCTAAGAATAAGGGGATCAACACAATGAGTATATGAATGACACATTGAGAATTTTAAACCTATAACAGAATATTATAATAATCCAACCATGATAATCTAGACACAAAAAGAATATGTCATACCCCACACAACTTCACCTCCCTTGGAACAATAGTAACCATGTCCAAGGGTATGGATCTAGAATAATATATATACATGCTTAGTTAAAAGAAGACTAAATAAGAGAGTAAGGGGATCTCTATTTCATAGCTCAATCCAAGGATATGAGTATACAATAGTTCCCAATTTCTATCAACAATGCCTAACATCTCACGTATCCACCTAGAAGTAACTGTGCAAGTCAAACCATGCCTCATCAATGTGTCATACTGTCAAGGGGGAATGAAATCGATGTAGTGAACCCATTTCATTGTATGTTATGGGGTTAAACTCTATAAGAATTCAAATAGGACCCGCACCCATGTCGATGGGGGGGGGGGGTGGTCCACTCGGAAGGTGGAGGACTCATGCCCATGCTGACGGGTTTTCCACCATATAGGTCAAGGACCAACACCTTCGTTACAAATTAGGGTTCCAATATATTCATCAAGGACCCAAACCCTATCCTATAGGGGTCCCACTTGGAAATTAAGGATCCACTCCCAGGTACCACAGGGGGTTCCACTCTAGTCATCGAGGACCCAAAACATAGTGCGTTAGGGGGGTTCTACTTAGAAGGTAGCTGTAGAGGACTTGCATCCATACTGATGGGGGGGGGGGGGGGGTTCTACTCTAGTGGTCGAGGAACCACACCTTGATATGACAAGGGGTTTAACTATGGTCAATAAGGACTCAATTCCTATCCAATAGGGGGTTCCACTCAGAAGAAGCCTTTGGTGATCTTTCCAGACCACAACCATCATCGAGCCTTGCCTAATCAAGCACCATGCCTAAAACATTCCAAATAATATGTCAAAATCCAAGACCAAGTTGACCATCACGTTTTACGTATAAAAAAAATCAAGATAGTTTAATCCCAGTAAAAAATATGAGTCTAAACGAAGGAGATATAGAATCTAGATGTTTCCTCAAAAGAGGTCTAGGGGTACATGACGTGTGAGGGGACACACAAAACATGTGGTCCCACTCCACTACCTATCTATGTCCCTAACTAGAACATGGATCATGATCGTGTAGGAGTAAATGTCGTGCAGGTGGACTATATGGCTTGTCCAAACTACCTAAAATAGGGTCGTGTGCTTCTGGCGATGTCCTTATACTAACCCCATGTCAGTGTAATTTAGTACACAATGTGTTCCTTCACACGGGGTGCTGCCCATGTAATCTAGTTGTGTCCGTGTACTCAGGTACATTACCCTATACTTGGTCATTTACTTACATAGAATATCTTACCCATGTGATCCATCACATGAGTTTTCCATCTAGGTAAAGGGTATAAGGCATGTAGGAAGGTTGCATGCCATGTCATCCTTAAATTTTCCAAAAACCTAGCTACCACCACTGAAGGGTCTACACATCATTTGTTTATCCCTATACATGGTATGTAGTTGGGTTATCCTCAAAATTATAGATCCTAACTTTGATCATTGAATTAGACCACTCTACTATGGATTCCACCTCAAATCTATCCAGGTTGAGTGGATTTAGCCATGACTCGTGGTTTCCGGCCATCGTTCAGTATAAATTCGTGTCCGTTTGCTCATCGGGGGTTCATTGCATGAACCATCCTCCATAGATCCTTTCACCTAAACAAATATGGACTAAGATCATTGAAACTATCATCCACAACCAATAAAAAATCCCAAATTTGGTTTGATTCTATTAATAAAATCCTCATTAATTGATCTGTCATGATTCTTGGAGTCCGATAATGCTTGGTACTGCCTGAAAATTGTCAAATTGGGAATACAAGGTCTTACCAGTGATGAGTGAGAAGAAAATAATGGGAGAAAATCACAATAACAAAATTTTAAATACCATTGGATTAGTTTTGTTGTCAAACAATCACAAACATGTATCAGGGGTTAGAAACTAATGAAATAATCAAATTAAACCCAATATGTAGGTGCATGCTCAATCCACAGTTGGTGTAGACCCCAAAAAAGGATGCATCTTCTCAATAAATTTAATCAGAATGATTAAATAACAAAATTTTGAATCATACATGGTTTTGATCATTTTTTGATGAAGAAATCACTTTCCAACAAGGAATAAGAATCATTGTTTTTTTGCATATTTATCTGATCTGATCTGATATTTTGTCATCATCTGATGCGATTCACCAATAAAAGAGGAAGAACGAGCTTTGTAATCCTCTGAGGGTTTATGTGGCTAACTATATAGGATTATCCATAGAGATATTCTTATAGAAAATTTCACTATATCAAAATGAAAAAATTGATTAATTTAATAATTAATTATCTCACTAAACGTACCAAGAACGAGTGATGAGTCCAAATTCCCCATGATGACTCATTTTGGGTTGCACATAAGTTAAAAACTATGTCTCAGACTCAATAGAGGTCTAGATATATGATCTGAGATTCCATATAATATTTATCCCATTTTCTTGAATAATCTGCACATGCGCAATAAGAAAAATATTTAAAATTTTAATAAAATTAATTCTGGGAACACTAGGCCTTGAAATAACATTCTCTCTCAGTTCCCAACTCTGGAAATATATATAAAAATATTTCAAAGTATTATAAAAAAATACAGGTCTCTACATGTATAATCTAATAATAAAATAACTTTATCAAATATGGGGACTACATACTAATGTGGGAATTCAGATATATACTACTCATTATGTCAATGATGGGGTCATCACACTAAAGTTGGAATCAATAGTAGAGTGCTTATACGTTCTACCCATACTATAAGAATATTTTTTCAACAGCCAAAAACTTTTAGGAGTTAGACTATCCTCCCAAAAAATTACACAATAACACTCTCACAATTTAACACATTCCAAAATCCCAAAACTAACAAAATCTCACAAATCGTTTCAACTAAAAAAATTGTTTTTTATCAAAAACTAAAAAATATACATATGAAACTTTTTAATCATGAAAAAGATAAAAAAAACTTAAAACATATTAAAAAATTATAAATATTTTTAAAAAACTTTAAAAATATTTATATATCCATTACCAAATAAATTTAACTTATAAAAAATGGGGTTGACATAAAAACTAGAATAAATTGAGTTACTTTCCTTATATCACTTCCATAAATTTTTTCATTCATAACCCACCCATTGAGAACCTCATATGAAACCATCCTTGTATTTACTATACACTACTAGATATTATAAATACGTATAAAAACCTTATCTAATCCTTCTCTATCCATTTTGAACAAAATAAATATCAATTAGAAGGGGTTTTCAATTCCCTAAGAAAATCCCCAATTCAAATCCCTAGATTAAGGGCACTAAAATAAGAGATGAAAAAGAAGTGAATTTGAATTTAAAAATTTAAAATACCTTTGATCCTAGACCCAAAATATTAGGTTTTAAGGTAATAGATGTTTTGAGTAAGAATAATCCTAAAAATTATCTATGAAGGGCCTCTTGTTGAGTTCAATGTGTGAAAATGAAGAAAATGGCATACATTTTGAGTTTTAGAGTAAAAATAAATCATTTTAAGCTAATTTTTAATAAACTCATGGTTTCCCCAAAACCATGCTCCATCTATATATTAATCACTACCCCAAATTTCCAAAAAATCATGGTTAATTGGACTATACACCGATCATGAATTTCCCAAAACCACATTTACCACCCAAATTGACAACCAACCTTCTCCTGATACTCTATATCTAAGATCCCACCATTTTTAAATAAATTTAGGTAAGTGGAATCCAAATTCTATC
Source organism: Viscum album (assembly GCA_963277665.1). Lineage (NCBI taxonomy): Eukaryota > Viridiplantae > Streptophyta > Magnoliopsida > Santalales > Viscaceae > Viscum > Viscum album. Next base: position 597,905,448 of record OY728155.1, on the reverse strand, counting down.
AGATCTTCTAAAAATTCATTATAAGGGTAAATAAGTCCCACCAAAACCATAATCACTATTCAATCCTAGAATAATCTCATATATTAATTTAATATCCTAATTTTACCTCAAAACTAGGGTATTACAACTCAACCACCATTTAATGTTTTTCATACTTGAATTTTTTCGTGATAATCCTTCAATTAACAATAAAAAAGTAAGGTGTTATAGGGAATTATTATATTTTTCCAGTTAAAATAACACCCTATGATAGGAGAGATTGTGACCTAATGGTCATGGTTGTGGTTATATTTGATGGAAAAAAAGTTTTGAAACTCATAAATCTAAAATCAATCATAATATATAATTTATAAATGAAAATCTATATATATATTTTCCCTAAGTTGATCTATAACTTTATCTTTTATACTAAACTCAAAATATATACCAATGTAACATTATAGAAGAGGGAGGGTTTATGTAGCTAAAATCATTGAAACCAATTAATAGGGTTTTTTCATCCAATCATGATAAAACTTAAGTACATTTTTCTACTAACTATAATATTTTCAACACATATTTTTAAGAATTTTTATTCATAAAATTTAAAAGAATAAATTTGTATATAAAATTCCAAAAAATATTACCTAAAGAAATAAAAAAATTACATCCCATGAAATTGAAATATCAAATTCATTAATTTTAATATTGAAATAAAATAAAATAATATTTTATTTTAAAGTGAATTTATTCTCTTAATAATTTCACATAGGTTGATTATTCCTTGACCAAATGAGAGAGTTTAAAGGACCCTTCTCAAAAATATCCTCCCTAAAATTTCATTGTATATAAATAATTTTAGAGATATTATATGGATGTGACTAAAAATTATATAATAAAAAAGTGGCTAGGTAGTTTTAATCATAATTATGTAATAAATTTGGTTTAGATGGGTTTGAATTGCTCTAATTAAAGATGATCCAAAATCGAACTATCTCTAATTGACTTGAAATTATCTACCTAAAAAACTTTCATTATGAAATCAATGAACCAATTAAGGAGTAAATATTGAATCATATTTTAGGTAAAAAATATTTTTTAATCATGAAGAAATAACCATTTTTATTATAAGAATTTTCCTAAACTCTTTGTCAAGGAGATCCCATACTATTACATCCTCCCCAAATTCAGGGTATTCATATAAAAAAATATATTATAATATTTAAGAAAAACAATTTATTGAATAAAGAAATAAAATTAAACTATAACTTCCTTACGTGAGAGATGTACATTCATTAGTCCATCATCATAAAAATTAAAAAAGAAAAAAAATGAAATATAGAACAACTAAGGTATTACATCATCATATGATACTCACACTCTCAAATACTCACATAAATACAATAATCTATCAAAAAAAATCATTACTAGGGAATGAATTATCCACACATAAACTTCTCCCACATTTCCTATATTATCACTGAATACTCCATAAAAATTGCATTATCCTTAATATTCTTCTTTCCCCACTACACTAGATGAGAGGAAAAAATTTACATATGATGGTAATACACATGTAAGATGACATTAATCCACTAAAACCATGTTAAAAAAACAATCCAATATACCATCACTCAAATTTAATCCACCATTAAAATGACTTGATTAACATGGGAAAATTGATATTTATAAAAAAATCACTTATAAAGATAGTTATGAAATAATATTACCACCATAAACTACATGTTCCTCACCATTAATGTTAATATGACTTATACTAAATTTTAATTATCCAAATATTATCTTTAATTAATAATGTTTTCCCTCTCATACTATACACCTAGTCTTACATAAGAATAAATACATCGCCAATTTCCAGTTTATATAAATTAAATCTATATAATCTTTCTTAAAATCTCCCATTTTTATATTATTTTATAATAACTCACTTTTAACAGTTCAGGCTAATTCCACAATAAAAATCACAGAATAAGAAAAAAATCAAGAAGTCTCACTAAAAAATCACTAAACATTAAGGCCAGAAGAGTACCTAAACATTCAATTGATATTCTTGATGGAAGGAAGAGAATTTTTTCACATATTCTTATTGTAAATATATTATATAAAGTTGTAAACCACCATTTATTTATCCAAAAGTATAGTATGAAGGATGAAATCTATAAAGAGAACATAAAGTTGTCTGAGGTACTATTTGAATAGTTTTCCATTGAGGCCCTAGGGGTTACTTGTATTCTTCATTTTATCAGTATCCTCCCGTAAAATCCATCATATAGTTTTGTCTCTATTTAGACCTATGATGGGGAAGCCTAATGTTTAGTTTCGTGAAGGGATGATCATTTTTTCATAATCCTCATATCAGGATCATTTCTCTTGTATCAAATAGTTTCGAATACGGTTTATTCATGTAATTAGAAACACTCACTGAATCGCACATCTATAATAAGATAAAATCCTACTTACCAAAGATATGAAGTAGATTGAGAATTTCTTATCAATTATTTTTAGGAACACGCATTGGTAAAGAGGATGAAAATTTAGGATCATCACACCTTATTGGGGGGATTATTTCTTACTCAGGGTATCTCTTTTAGATTTAAGTCATGTTTGTTAATCTTTCTCAAATATAAATACAGGATTGGAAAACCTAACTATAATAATCAGTTTTGACCCATATAGATTTGAGTACTTATATATGATAAAGGCCTCCTATCAACACAACCATCATTATGTATCAAAGGTTATTTATCAATGATACGATCTGTATGTATCATAGGTTCTCTATATTGTTATCCATTATTACTTACTAATGATGGTTTAAGGATTTATATGTTTTAAAACTATACAGATTGGAGCTCTATATTTTATTATTGTCCAATATGGTGGTATGCATTTATGGTTTCTGGACTGGGACCACAAAGAATATTCTAATGTATCCTTGAGAAATTAATCATAACCCATGTAGTTTGGTGCCACTTGAAGAGATAAATCATACCATTTAAGGTGGTGTGACAAGAACAGATACACGTTGTTTAACATCATGCAGTTTAGTGTTGGACTTATTTATGAGTGGCCCTTTCTGGTCTACCTTGTAAGGAATATTGAACAATAAGAAAAATATGGTTTCATGTGGTGTATGAACCTGTGAGTATTGATCCCTTCAAGAGTAAGTACCATGATGTTGATATGATAGGACATAGAAAGAATATATCCTTATGAGTGGGGACTATTGGAGTTGTTATCCTAGGACCAACTGTTTTTTCTTTGATTATATTTATATTAAATTATTTAAATACTAATAAAATAACTTATTACATATTGTCTATTATTATCCATAAATTTAATGTAATAATGTCCTAGAGTATCTACTGCATTGATATGGTCACAATAGTTTCCCACTATAATGGGAACCTTGAAATGTTATGGTGATATTATTAAATATAGTTATATGGGTAGATGAACTTCTATAAAAGGACACATAGAATGTGAATTTTAGGTGTGAGTGATTTTAAGTAGATGAGGCTTCTAATCATGAAGTTGTCACTTGGTAATCTCCAATTTTGGAGACTATGGGAATCAATCCTCCAGTAAGGATTCCCCATGTTCTGGTGTCATTATATATTTCTATCTATAAGAATGATTAATATTCTATAGAATTTAATTTTATCATTAATGCATGTCAAGAATCGTGCACTTAGAATTACTAACCAAAATCATGATCCCATATGTTCACAAGAAGTAGGGTACTTGGGTGTGTAAAAAAATGACATGATATTAATGGATAATTCTATAAAGGATAGGTCCCTTCCATATATATGGAAGTTGATTTCTCATTCCTTTGATTAGAATAGAACTATTTCCTTATATTCGATGTCCATGGTGCAACAATATGTTTATTTCAAAGAGTCAAAGAAAGAAGTATCAAGAAAATTAATTGATGAAACATATGTGCAATATTGTTATGAGATATTGTGATAAAATGATTTTTAACATATTCAGTGTTCATGTGTGGGTTTCAATGTTGGGTCATTCAGTTCTTTCTATTGAGTGCATTGACCCATTTCTAGACAATAATATTTGACTTTAGGCAAGCCCGCCTAATACTGTCAAGAATGAATCTTAGAGGGGAACACACTAAGTGTTTCCATTGATCTTGATTAAATTACATAAGAATTTAATTAATGGAATAAATATTAACCTCAAGAATGTGAAAAAATTCTATTCATGTTTTATAGATAATTAATATTTATTGAATAAATATGCATTAATTGAATTCTAAAAAAAATATTATTTTATGAATATAATTTTTAATTAAATATTTATTTAGACATTCAATAAATGTCTAGGAGTTTAAGAAGACCAAGATTACATCTGATGATAAATATTTATTTGTATACTGGTAAAAGAAATATTCATCATCACCCCAACAAATATATACAGTTTAAATAATAATAATATATGACATGGTGTTTGATAAGTATTCAAATTTTATTTAAGGTCCATTGTGCAATTAAATATTACATTAACTGAAACCCCATATCTATAAATAGATGATTATTTTTATTATGTAGTGTTAATCAATAATTGAGAATTGTTGCACATAATGAATTTCAATCTCAACTCATCTTCCTCACATATTCTCAAGAACGAGAAGAAATACTACAAGAATAAAGAAATCAAGGTGATCAACAAAAGATTATTGATCTTCCTCACTAGTACTCAACATTCCATCAATGATTGTTTGTAGATCAAAGGATCACATGTGGATCACCACTAGTAAGAATATACACTTGGATTCTATAAGTGAAACAATAGTAATCCAAAAAGGGTCTTTTGAATGATCAATATCATCATAATTTTAGAAATATCCTAAGACCAGGTATTCATTTCATTATATCTAAATAAATTAATTATAGATTTAATGTGATAGGATCCAATTCGGGTTACAAGTTATACATATGTCAATATAGGATAAAAAATTTTCATTGGTCATGGAATTTATGTCTTGTACAATATTGTGAATGATCGATCAGATCAACAAATATTATTTGTTTTAATCCCATTTAGACACATACATGGAACCCTAAACTAAAAAAGAAATGGTTTTATTCAGGAATATGCTCTGATAGGAAATGGACCCTTGGTAATATTTCCTTAGTGGAAAAGTCATGTGGACTCCTAAGAATATAGTCAGGAAAGGAAAGGGAGTAAGAAATATCATGAGGAATATAGAATAATAAGGGTGATCATGAAAAGTTAATGTTTCTGGGTTTTAACCTCAAGGATGAATCCTACATATACCATTAATATGGGAATAGAATCCCTTGTAATTCTTGTGAAACAAGTTAAGGTCATGTAATTTTACTGTACCAGTCAGTTTAACATCATGAAACAAGGATGTTTTTGGGGGGAATTTGTATATGAGATATAATGGATCAAGCCTTATAAAGGCATACTATATATCCATTGAAAATAAGGATTAGAGTCAACAATGTTATGAGTGACACAGTTCAAGGCTGTGTGGTAATAGCATGCAATACAATTTAATTTCCTATAGAAATGAAATATTTTGGGGCCTTTGAATATTGGATATGGGGACTCGATCCTTGAGAGACATCCAACTTATCTTGTGAAAATAGGAATCAGAGTCTATATAGTTCTAGTGTTATAGGTTTTTATATTGTAAAAAGTGAAAAAAATGGGGGTCTGACTGTGGCTTATACCTACAAGGCCACCTTGATATGTTTTATCAGGAATACAAACCTTTGAAGGAAATAAAATTTTATCTAGAATTACACTTAAGGAGGATTTACATAATGGGTGTATGTTATTATGATAACAGAATGATCAATATTCATCTATAATCACACATGATTCATGATTAGTGATAGGAAAAAGATATAATAAAAGATTAAACACATTTCATATGAGTGTAAGGGAATATTTGAATGGTTCTTAAACACAAGGGATATTATAAAAGGAGTATAATTATGAGTCTCATAGAGAATATGGATCCGCTACAAAATAATTATGTTATTTCACAAGGAATATTATAATGTGAAAGATATTTATAGGGTTATTGGTTAGTAATTTCAGGAAGGTGTCAAGGTATTTATGAGGAATATGTCCTAGTAAAAGGATATGATATGAAGATGTATTGGATATAAGGATTAGTCCTTAAAAGGAATCTTATATATCTTATTTATAATAGTAATAAAAGTCCTCATAGTTCATAAAAACCCTCACCTACTAATGGAAAAAGAAGTAAGACTATGCTCATAGGGATTATTTTCCTAGGGTATAAGAAGTATTTGGGGAGAGTCTTAAGGGTTATAGAATTATAGGAGAGGAAAATTACAACTTAGGAGTGGTTGAGTATCACTCATGTGAGTTGGTCGATCACATATAGATTATGGTTTCCCTCTATCATTTAAAGAACCTAGGGGTAATGCGATCTCATAAAGGCTAGGAGGTCTCACAATTCACATAATGGAAGGGGTGACTATCGTGCATAGATATGGTGGTCGTGCAATCACATAACTATTATCGAGTTGGATAATCATGTAGAAAAAACTCATGACCAAGATATTATATGATCACGTGACATGGTTGTCATTAATTGATCATGTGAATTAAGGGAAATAATGTGATTAAATATTACACAAGTGGTCTCACAATCAAACCTTTCATGAATAGTTCAAAACCCTTAAATGTTTAATAATTGAATTTCAAAAAATAATCCTTTGAGATTTACAGACTATCCTTTTCGATTACTTCCTCTATTTGGTAATTATCTCTCATTTGAATTATTTAACTCATGACATTTTTTTCTAGTTTCCATATAAAACTCTAGTCTTAACATATATAGACATTATGTCACTTTTTAGGAATACTTAAAACATTATATAAATTGTCTCAAAAAGGATTTATAAGTGTAATGACTTTGGAAACATTGAAAAACAATCATCTATCTTAGTGAATGATCATAAATGATCCCCACAAAGATCATCCCCCTTAGTAATTATAAATAAAACCATTCTTCATAACCAGGGGAAAGGAAACTAAAGAAAGGGGTGAGCTTAAATGATCAGTAAGGGTAAATAAAGTCAATGTGTAAGCATATCATGAACATAAGGGTATATGAATATGATCATTATCATTTTAAGATCATACCATTCATATCAAAGATCATAAACATGAATCATGGAATAAATATTTGCAGTTCAAAAGAAATTAATCATAATGAAATAAAGAGAATATTCCATGAAATAATAACATCGGAATAAGACACAGAATTTTGGTATACATAAACATGTGATATCATTCCCTATAAGTCAAGATGCATTGCTATAAATTATCAAGGAACTTCATAGAAACTGCACCAACTGGGTAAGACACACCACCATCCCCAGTCACAATCCTCTCTTTATAAGGGATCAGGTTTCCCCATATTTCAAAAGTGTATTCAGTTTCCCCATCTTCCCATAGTGTACAGGGTATCCACATATTCCATCTTCATGGTGACTACACCTACTAGGTGGGACACACCACCATCCCCAATCACAGTCCTTTCCTGGTAAGAGATTGAGTTTACACATATTCCCATAGCGGATCAAGCTCATCGACATGATTAACATCATTATATCATGAGATATACATACTTACCCCATGAATTGGAGGGACACATAGGTCCCACCTACCACATAATAAAATCATTCTTACATGTTCCATAATATAATAAAACATTCATTTTATCCTAACCCATAAAAATATATGGGTTCTGTAAACACTCTATCATAATACCTTGAAATTAAATGGGTTTCATAAACATGTTATCATATCTTAACTTATAGAAAAATAAATATTTCATAATCATTTCATCAAAACCCAACCCTTGAAAATAAGCATGTTTCAGATGTATAAAACCCGTGAAAGAGGAATGAGTTTCATTAACATATAACCCGTAGTAGAGGAATAAGTTTCATAAACATTATGATATAAAAACCTAAACCATTTAGAGAAAAAATATGAATGTAACCTTGGTATAATATCCCAAAAGGGCATGATTAACATCAAAAGATGTTATATTAGATGGAAAATAATTTTGTAATATCCTTTAAAAATATTTCATGAGGAAAATAAAATTTCTTCTTTGAAAATTTATTTTTAAAACATTAAACCTTTTGAAAGAAATCTGTTTAGAAAATAACGTCAAAATATATAAAAAAGGCTTTAAATAATTTTCAAAACCATATAAATTGAAAAATTATAAAGAATCATGGAATATTTTTTGAAAACTATTTTTCTTGAAATCATAAAAAAGAAGCTTAATACCTTTTGAAAATGCTTTTCCTTGAAAACTGATAAAATAATCTTTAAAATAGTTTAAAGACCATTTTCATTGAAAATAATTTTAAAAACCATAAATAAATATTGAAAACTTTTTGAAAACCTTTTTATTTAAAACCATATGGAGGAGGCTTGAAAATTTTATAAAATCCATTTTCCTAAAAACCAATTTAAGAAAAAGAATTTACCAAATATTAGGGAAAAATATTATTTAATAATAATAATAATAACTTTGTAATCTTGTAAAGGAAGTCTCAATGGATTGACGGTGGGTAAATCTGTACATGTCGAACATTCCTTTTGTACTATAAAAAGTTTAGAAAGGTGACACTACCAAAAAACAAAAAGAAGATTCCTTTTTAGAAAACCAATTTTTTTGAAAAGGTAAAAATGGGTGAAAATTTATTTGAAATACAAAAGGAAATTAGAATATTATTTTTGGAATACTTTTAGAAAACATGGTTTTGAATGAAAATGAATCCTTAGGGAAAATTCAAAAAATTTATCCCAAACTATTTTTTTCTATTTAAAATAAAATGATTTTTTGACATATTAAATATATAAAAGTTCTAAAAAATGGATTTAAAATGGGTTCACCATTAAAAGGTGGTAAATCTTCCTTTATAAAAATATAAAATTTATGTGAAATATTGGGTTTGTTCTTATTTTATGATTAAAAAATCTATTGGATGACTGTCAATAATTTCTGATTGAGTATATAAAATATACGTTTAATTAATAAAATTCTTCAATAGTAATTAATTTAATTTTTTAAGATAAAATTTCTTTGTGATCATAAAATTAGTACTTATAAAAAAACATTCCCTCTATATTCAATTAGTTTTAATATTAATTTCTAATTAATTCATAACAAGTTAATTCAACCAGGAATTTTTATAAGTTATTTAATTCTATTCATTACCACTAGCTTAATGGATATGTTATATCTTATTATATTAAATAATAATGTATTTAGTAATATATTATTGTTCAGTAAAACATGGTCTTGTGTGTTATGAAAGTCATCAAGGAAAGTCAGTCTTGCGTGTCATGTAACCTAACCATGGTGTTTCATATAGGGAAATCTATCACTTATTTTTCATGTAGTGTAAAATTAACTTGGTATTTCATTTAAATCAATCCAAAAATTGTGATTTAATATATACAAAACTATCTTCAGTGTTGTGTGAAATGGAAAAAATATAAAAAATATTAAATTAATTCAAAAAAAATATTTCACCAAATATCAAGGTGTTACATTCTACCCTCATAAGATGAATTTGTCCCTCTGAATTCGTTTGGGTTATCAATGTTTTAATACTTTAATGTTTCTTTTATAGAAACCCACATCATAAAAATGAATACTAAAACATCCTATAAAAAAGGAATTTCAGAAACATAATAGTTACGCAAAGTAACATATAACTGGGTTTCTACATAGGAGAACATATATGGGAAGTTAAAACATATAGATGGAAGAAAAATATATCTATCATGTTATTATGGAGAGTGATATAAAACATGGTTAGGATAAAGTTAAAAATCAGAAATCCTAAAATTATCGATGATCTAAGGGGCTATTTGATTAATCGAAAATAAAGGCACTAAGAATTGTTTTTGGGTCTTATAATCCTTTTTCTTAAAGTTGAGAATTTTCATAAAATGATATACTTTTATTATTTCATGAAAACCTCACCCTTTGTTGTTCCTTGATCCACTTTACATCTTTCTCTATAAAGTATGGTCAATTTTTCATTCCTGAAGTAATAACAGATCACGAGATCTGTGATATGCCAGCCCATTTGTCATCAGTTATCACCAACTCAAATATGTTATAATAGTTTATCCAATATGCATAAATCCTCATGTGGTGAGATAATACTTTCATCTAAAAAAACTCATCCAATGTGTAACTTAATCTGTCCATAAATTCTTTACCTTATAAACATTCTGAAAGATGAAAATCAAAAACTTTAGAGTGAAGGTCATGAAATCATATTAACATTGATCCACCATATATCAAAAAGTATACCTTGGTTGTCACATTACAAGCATGCGAATACCCTCATCATATATTCCTTTGAAACATGGTAATAACATGAATTACCATAAGTACTTTTGTAACAAATTCATGCTTCCTTAGTCCAATGTATATTGGATCTATTCCTTAAATCCAAAATTTTCAAATTTAATACTTGATTAAATAAACCAAATTTTCAATAATAATTTCCATGGTAATATGCACCATCCAATTTACATATTCATATCCAACATATCTTTATCCAATAATCATTATATCAATGTGAGACATTAATTAAGGGTTACCTTCCCTTAATCAAAATATCACCTTTCTATGAAATCACTTTTCTATGTCTTCATTACCACTGAAAATTTTCTTTTTCAATCCTTAATGGAAACTTATAATGAAAATAATAATATATTTCATGATTCATATTACATTATATTTTAATTTTAAGACATAAATACTTCATTCATCCAACCATATTATTATACCATTAATCATGATTCACCAACTTATTCCTTAATACCTCTTTCCTAGAATATAAAATATGAATCATGTATTTAGGTTCCTCATCATCAATATAATCATGCTTCTTCTGTTTAATGTAAACAATACTGGAATAATATCACATACCGTTCACATTTTGTTTGTGGCCTCCTTATCTTCAGAAGTAACAAATAATCATATCACCTTCCTGATTCCCTTTTTCAGATTTCCACTAGGGAAATCAATTCATATAATGTTCATATATTCAAAATCTAAAAAATTCAATGTTAACCATGTTCCTAATGTTCTTTTCATTGAATAAAATTAGAATGAATAGGATGATTAACACATATCATAGAAGAAAACCAAATAATCATGAAAATTTACTTACTATATATCTAAACCATAACAACTAATTTTTAATCAATGAAACCTTCGGTATATCCATTGTTATTAATAGTCATATTCTATTAAAATACTTCTTGATAGTTCAGAAAGAGTTTGTGAATTTCATAATCATATCCTCCAAGAGTGTCAAGCCAGGTGTGTAGAGAGGCATGTTGTCATATACTAGGTTACGTCGAGTTAGGCTCGACACACCTTGTCATAGTTGTTACCCCTAGGTACATCTATGCTAGATCCACATCCTGTTGTAGTATCCATACAAAGATTTATTTCTAGGAAACTAATCACTCTATACATTACCAAAATTATAGGAAATTTTTCTAAAAGTTAACTCATCCTTATATTTATCCTTAGAGACATACCTAGACATAACTTGAGAAATATAAACAGAGATCTCACTAATGTTTTCTCATACTAGTTTCCAAATGTTGACTAAACCCTCACCCTGACACTAACTATAATAAACCAAACTTGATGTACATAGATATTACATAAATTTTATGGAGTACATAAAACATTATACAAATAGACACCTAAAGGACATATTATTTTAGTTCCATTGGAAACATGAAAAAAATAATCATCCAAATTAGTGAAAGATCTTCAATTTTTCTCATAACGATCTTACCCCATAGTAATTATACTTAAAGTAATTTCTCTATAACCTGGTGAAAGGAAACATAACAACAGGGTGATCTCAAATGCACAGTGAGGGTAAATAACGGAAATTCATAAGCATATCCTGAACATAAAGGTATGATAATGTGCTAATTATCATTATAAGATCATACCCTACATATAAAAGATCAAAAAAATGAATCATGGATTAAATATTTAATGTTCATAAGAAATGAATCATAAGTAAATGAAGATAATATTATATGCAAGCATGACATAGGAATAATATATGGAATTGTGGCATACATAAACATGTGATATCATTCCATATAATTCAAGATGCATTGATAAAACTTATCAGGGAACTTCATGGGAACTGCACCTACTAGGCCGGACACACCACCATCTCTAGTTGTAGTCCTTTCCTTCTAGGGGACCAGGTATCCCTATCTTCCCAAAGTGGATCAAGTTTCCCCATATTACCATAGTGGATCTGGTTTCCCCATATTCCTTTTTCATGGTAACTACACCTAATAAGTGGGACACACCACCATCCCTAATCAGTGTCCATTCCCTATAAGGGATCAGGTTTCCCCATCTTTCCATAGTGGATCAAGCTCATCGACTTGATTTCCATCATTATCTCATTATATATAAATCTTTAACCAATTCATTGGAGAGAGATATAGGTCCCGTATATCTCATAATAAATTCATTCATAAATGTTCCATAAGATAATAAAACGTTCATCATATTATGGCACAAAAAAAAGATATGGTATTTGTAACCATCCTATCATAATCCCATGAAATGAAATAAGTTTCATAAACATGTAATAATATCACAACCTATGGGAAAAGATAGGGTTCATAATCATTTCATAAAAACCAAACCCTTGAAAAGATCTAGGTTTCAAAAGAATAAAACCCATGGAAGAGGAATGAGTTTCCTTAATATGTAACCCGTGACAGATAAATAGGATTCTTAAACATTATGACATTAAAACATAAACAATTAAAAGAAACAATGTGAACGGAACCTTTGAATCATTTCCTAGAAGTGTATGATTATCATAAACAAATGTCATCTTATATGGAAAATAATTTCAACTATATTTAAAAAAATATTTCCCGGGGAAACTAACCATTCTTCTTTTAAAAAATGATTTTTAAAACATAAAAACTTTTGAAAACCATTTTCCTATATAATACCTTTAAAATATAGAAGGTAGGCTTGAAATTATTTTTAAAACCTTTTTCCTTGTAAACATATAATGAATCTTGAAAACATTTTTAAGAATATTTTCCTTAAAATCATATAAAAGAATCTTATAAATATTTTGAAAAATGTTTTCCTAGAAAAATTATAAAATAAAATTTAAAACATTTTAATGACCTTTTTCTTAGAAAATAATTTTAAAAATTATAAAGAAATAATGAAAACATTTTGACAACCATTTTATATTAAAACTTATTAAATATTCTTAAAAATGTTATGAAAACCTTTTTCTTGCAAACCAATTAAAAAAAATCCATAATAAAGGAAAAAATTTTCTTTTAAAAAATAATAATATTTTTTAAAAATTTTAAATTAATCTTTAATGGAATGTTGGTGGGTAAATTCATACGTGTCAAACATTCCATTTTTACCGTAAAATGTTTAGAAAGGTGGTTCTACCAAAAATGGAAAGAAGATAAGTTTTTTTATTAAAGAAAGCCCTTTAAAAAAAGGTAAAACATGGGAAAAATATCTTTTAAATTTCTTAGGATAATATTAGAATATTTTTATAAACCTTTTAGAAAACGTAGTTTTGTGGGAACACATATTTTTGATTGAAGAGAGCGGTAAAGTTTTACTTCCTTAAAAACTATGTCTTGATCATCTTATGTACCAAAGAGTGGAAAAATATTACCATTAATTTTATATACCATGAATAAATATAGGGTAATAAAATTACTAATATTTTTTGATATATGGATCATAATATTTCATCAATGGGAGTATAATCACAAACAATCTCGATAAATGGAGATATTGTAACTTTAAACCGTTACCAATTTTGTAACATCAGATCATAAAAAATGGAAATAATAGAATTAAATGAATATTAAAATATCATAAAAATAATAATATTCATGATATAACATTTTAAAAAAATTATATACATCTTATGAAAAAATATAGTTTCATAACATGGCATATGTCTCAAAGAAAGAAAATTGAGACAAAATAACTTTACTGATTTGGTAACTTTGGAAACAAAGACCCCATAAAATTAATATCATAAAATTGATATGTAAATAAAAAAATATTTAATTATAATAATCAATTAATAAACCCATGGGATGTATACACACCACACAAAAGCAATGGGTTGTGAATAAAGTAAGCATCTCATGAAAATAAAAAGTGAGATGAAATTCCCTTACCTTATGTCTTGAATCTGATCATACTCATTCAAACCTCCTTTATAATAAATATAAATTTATTATAAATATATAAAAGAACCATATTATTATATCTAATAACATATATGATTTGATTATGACTTTATATTACCAGCTTATTAACACTTCTATGTTAAGGTTTCACTTGGGGTAATATTCACTTTTTTTTCGCATATGTCATGATTTGTTCTTTCGTTGGTCCTTATACTTATATCATGATTTATAGAATGTAAAACATTGTATAAATATCATTTATATTCATTATATTTTTATTATAATAATATATAGGATATAGAAGTATGAAATGGAACACACTATTTATGGAGACAGTGGATCATATGTATGCATGAACACTGTTTCCGTTTTATAGTCATATTGAAAGAAAGAATGAAAATGAAATATATGTATATATATATATATATATAATGTAATAAAAATATCATTAATATTTAATATATATAATATAATTTCACTAAAACCAACCTTAATACATTCCATGTAGTGTGTGAATGAATCACATCACTTTGACGGGGCGGTAGTCCACACTTCCTCAAACGAAATTATCACCTTTACAAAAAATGGTAAGTATAAAGGTATGTGTTTTAAAGTAATTAAAAAAAATAATTAAATTATAAATATGAAATATATTATATATAATAATGTTTTCCATCATAATTTTTATCATGAGATGTGGTAAAGGAGGAACAAACAATCGTCATTTTGTGAGGCAGTAGTTTGCTGTACACATAAACAATATATTTGTTACTCATTATATAGAAGTGTGTGTATGTGTTGGTAAATAAATTATAATAACAAAATATCAGTATATTTATGATACTAGTGTTATTTTATAGACATGTAATACAGATAATTTAGGTGGTGGAGAAAGAAAATAAAAGAAAGGATCTTGAGAGAGGGTGTTACCTCTTCTTTAGGTAACTCCTCTTGGTTTTCACCAAGGGGATTCATTAGATTGATTATTCAGAAAGGGATTATTCAAGGAGGAATTTAAGGACTTTGGGAAGTGTATTGGGTATATATTTCCCAAACCTAAGTGGTTTGATAGGTTTGAAATACGGGGATAGGTGGTGGCATTTTATAGGGTATGGAGGGGACACAAATGACATTTTTGAAATAATGTTAGGTGTACCCACGTTTTTACCTAAAAAAATTTATAAAAAAAACACAATAATGGAAGTTTTCTGGATGAAATATGGCCATAAAATGGTTTTTGGGTGAGTGGTTAGGTCATTTGGGCCCTTAAATTTATGGTCTATTCCATTGGTAAGCTTAAATTTACCTTAATAACTATAAATAATTTTAATTTCATTCACTATTTTTTGGTCAAAAACTAATTTTTTATTACTATAAATAAAAAATTATTTTTATTCTAAATATGGATTTCATTTTTCCAAATTACAAACACATAAGTTTTAGAAACTAATTTAAAATTAATCCCACAGATGGGACGACAATGTGGGTTTCAAATGTAAAAACATCCAAAAGTTTCCTATGTTTTTATACCCAATTTCAAAGTGAAATTGATTATAATGACCTAAATTGGATTAATTTATAAAAATTATTATATAATTAAAATTTAAAAAAATTTATAATATAATTTTTCTTTATAAGTAAATTAGATGAAGAATTAATATTTAATTAAAATTTAGTGTTTTAATTATTCAATTAAAAATCAAACCTTACAGAAAAATACCAAAATTTTTTATTAACCAGATTTTTAGGTCTGTATTTAAAATTTGAATTTTATTTTGACACATTAAATCTATAAAATTTTAAAAAATTGGATTTAAAATCAGTTATTCATTAAAAGGCGATAAAACTGCCTTTACATAAATATTGATTTGTATTCGAAATATTGGGTTAGTTCTTATATTATGCTTAAAAAATCTATTGTATGAACATCAAAAATATTTTATTGAATATATAAAATATATATTTCATTAATATAATTGAGAAATAGTAGATAATTTATTTTATTATGATAAAATTATTTTGTGATCATAAAAGTAGTTTTTTAAAACATTCTATCCACATTCAGTTGGTTCTTATATTCATTTATAATTAATTCATAACTAGTTAATTCAACCATGTATTTTCATAAGTTCGTTATTTATATTCATAATTGCAAACTTATTGGCTATGTTAAAATTTATTATATTAAATAATACTATTTTTAGTAATATATTATTGTTCGGTAAAACTCGGTCTTGTGTGTTACGAAAGCCATTGAGGAAAGTCTATCTTGCATGCAACGTAAGCTAACCTCGATGTTTCTTATAGGTAAAGCTAACCTTTATGTTTCATGTAGTGTATAATTAAATTTGTATTGTGTACAATTCCATCCAAACTTAGTTCTTTAATATATATAAAATGATATTTAGTGTTGCGTGAAATGAAAAAAATATCAAAAATATGAAATTTATACCAAAACAATATTTCACAAAATCTTATGGTGTTACATTAAAGGTTATTTTTATAGATATAAACCCCCTCTATATATTCCTCCTTTAATAGTGGTTGATCTACATACATGGTATTAAGTCGTTGGAAGATTTTTTTGTGTAAGTTGGCTTAGTCTCATGCATTGTGCCTTACTGAGTCTCATGAACTCTACTGGTGAATAAAATGGAAAACAATGACTTCAAGGTAGTCCCATATTGGAAAACCTCAGTCACGAGTCATTCGTACAATCGATTTTTATTTTCTGATCACATGACTCTAGGTTTGTCATGTAAATAATAGTGACCATGTGAATGGTTGGCCCCAGACAACTTTTGTCACCAGATCCTCTTAGGGTTGGTAAATTGTGGAAACCACATACAGTGAAAATCATGGATAAACCACATTTATTATCATCAAGGAATCTAATTAATAGCTATATATCATGTGATCTTGTGTCCTATATAGGGTTATGTGATCGTGATACCATATCACATGACCCTTAAGTGTTCATTTGATCCAAGAATAAATAATTCCTTCACTTCTGAGTGATTTGGTAAAAAGTGTCACTTTTTTGGGAATTCTCTATACATATACTTTCCAACATTCATCTAGTGGGAGTAAACAAATACCCCCTTATAAATTTTTTCTGAAAGAATAAGGGAGGTCTTTTTTAGGAAGTAAATTCCCGCCTGAGTCTCTCTGGATTCTATATATCCTTTGGTCTTTTGGGAGACTCTTGGTTTTCTAGGAGACTCTT
Source organism: Viscum album (assembly GCA_963277665.1). Taxonomy (NCBI): domain Eukaryota; kingdom Viridiplantae; phylum Streptophyta; class Magnoliopsida; order Santalales; family Viscaceae; genus Viscum; species Viscum album. The sequence goes on along the minus strand of OY728155.1, from coordinate 597,887,903 downwards.
AGTATTCTGTGAAATGTATTATAAATGGGGGGGGGGGGGGTGAGGGGTAGGTTAATTCACTCATGAATCATACTTCCAGAGCACTCTATATTTTTTTATCTTGCATGAATCATTTTACAAGGCCTTTTTGTGACCACTTAGTGTCATCATATCATGTAACCTTATCATGTGATCTCCATCACAAAACCTATTTTTCATTACAAAACCACTAAATAATCAACAATAAATATCTTGAAATATTCATCACATGTCTTCAACATTCTCATACGATTCACATGATTACTGAGTCATTATATGATCAAATAACTCTATAAGGTTTATGTGATTGAATGAACTAGTTATGTCTTTGTAATCATGTGACTAACTATGGTTCATGTTCTTTGCATGATTCTACCCAATCCATGCATACCTTTTAAAATCTAAGCTCTTTTAATTTATAATTATATTAAATTTCAATTTCCCCTTGATATGGAAATATTTATAAAAGTATGATAAAGTGGTCTTGGATCACCATAATTCCATGGTTAGTAGTGTCGAAGCTGACCAATGCATAATTGTCCAGTCAAGTAAAACGAACATTGTGATCATAATGGAGACCAGTCTGTTGGAATATCCACTATCTAATTGGTTTCCTTTTTTAGGCTAGGTCTTCATAATGATTCCCCAATTTCACCAACATGTGATGGGGTTATGCCTCTCTACTAGATCCTCAAGACACAAAGTATGTTTAGGGAAAAAATTTCATAAGGGGTTTATTTTTTACCTAAAATAAATTGATCTAATGGATACATAATGAAGATTATACTGAGATATTTTGAAGGGGTCCCAAGTGAGTCTAATCTTGAAACCCACGTATATAGATCGATCATGAAAAATTGTACTTCTAATGAAATTTTCTAGGGGTTATCCAAATCAAATATTCATTTATGTGGATGTTTTAGAATGGAGTGGGACTGGCCATTCTAGGTACAATGTAATTCTATAGAATTCATAGTTTAGTTGAAGTAGATTGGTCTTTATGAGGAGGTTTGGGTCTCTCAAACCATTTATTATTACAATAAATATTTAATGGTATACCTAGTTAGTCAATGTATCCCATACACATATAAGTTACATCCAATGATTGGTGAAGTTGAAATCGATCTCTAGGATAATGAGAAGATTTGTGGCATGCCAATTTTGAGGGATATGTATGATGCATTCCTTTATACCTCATATGCTAGGGATAATGTAGAGAAAAATCATCCCATTGTAAAGGATCTCATCATCCTGTCCAAGAAGATAATTTGTAAGGGTCCATATTCAGTGGCTGACATCCTCTACAAGAAGTGGGTTGAACAATTTATAAATATGACCTGGTATGAGCCTTTGGCAAAGAAACCCAAGGCCTTCCCATCATAAGAATCCCATGGGGAAGAGGGTTCATACTGGATGATAGTTAAAGAAGGGTAGTTCAAATAATGGGGATGGAAGGTCACTTTATAGGTTGACTGACTTTTTAGACAACCATTTTTAAAATTATGTACCTAAAATAGTACTTGTTCCAAGTCATATAGAAGGGTGGAGTGATGGTATACACTTTTATGAAGGTGGAATCAATGATATTGGGTATACATATTTGATTTTACATTCCTATTATGGATAAGTTATACCACCCACTTCACCACCTCTATAGGGGAAAGACCCTATACATGATCTTATTCTCTTTCCATGTGTTATGAGGATGGATGGGGGCCCACATGGGTGGAAATGAGTTCCTCAGCACTCAGGATATTTCTAGTTCATTGTTTGGGCCTTTTATTCAAATAATTAATGAATTAAAACCCTCTATGAAGAAGAAATAAAAAATAAGGAGAAGATAGAATTGACATGGTCATTTTTTTACTGTATAAGGTTTCAAACTACAAAATCACTGACAATTAAGAGGGTGATCTTGATATCCATGAATATTTTATATCCAACTATGTAAAGACCCGTAAATTTTAAGGAATTTCTTTTCTAAATACTTTGAAATTTTACGAGTCTGTGGCTTTTGACGACACCTGATTCCGAGGCCCGGTGTGCCCAGAATCAATTTCTGAAGTTTAGCTTAGGTATGTTCAGTGAACATACGAGCGGGTTTTTCTATCTTTTGAATCGGTGATTGGAATTGAAATCCGAGGGCACCGATGAACTTGCAGCGCCGATATTTTCTAAATGGTACCTTTACCGTAGTTGCGTTTTAGGCGGGTCGAAAGTTAATTTTTAAGGTTTAATATTAAACTAAATAAAATTGTGTGTTACACGATTTTATTTGTGAGTTGGTTATTTTCCTCCCAAGTGTGGATATTTGTGAGGTGGGGCCCACACGAGCCCCAAACTTCATCTCCCCATAACTCCTCTCAACTCCCCATTAATACCCTATATTTATTACTTTGAAAACTACACATATTCATTACGGTGGATCCTGCCTACCTCCCTCATCCCATTAAATGTGCCAACCTATCAATTTAATATCAGTGTTAAATTAATTGGCACCACTTTGGAATTAATACGAATTTCATGACAATTCTATTAAGGGGAGCCTATTATTTATTTGCGTTGGAAAATATCTTTTGGGAAAAAGACTCTAGGGAATTAAAGGAGAGGGGACACTTGATCGACAAAGAATACCATTCTTCAATGAAGAACACCCCCGGAAAAGAACGCGAAGAACTTATTCCAATGATGCATCTTCCTAGGATGCACCTCGACATCAAGGAGCCTACGTCTCCTACAACAATGACCCTTCCCCCACCATTGATGGAACGACACCATTATTCCATGATTCCCGTCTACCGCGATGCTCGTCTTCCGTGGATCGATGACGTACGACAACAACTTCAAGGTAGGGGGAATTTTCTTTTTGAAATATCCATATATGTGTTTTATACTCTAGAACATGGCGTTTAATTGTTGGGTGATGTTTCGAACCACTAACACGGTTGGTACGGACTAACGAAAAAGTCCGGACCCACCGCTATTTTTTTTTCTTGATGCGTGGGGTGTTTGGTGACATCAAAACGGGACCATAACGGTGATTTGGGGCCTTCACAGTGGAGTATAGATCCTGAGATGATCGCAGGCGCAGACGGAAGCAAAAACAGACCACTAGAATTATTTCGGTGGCCCGCGGAAGACCGCGGCGGCGAGCAGCGGATCCCGCGGCTGCATGGGATCCGGGGAGACTAGCGGCGCCATCCTGTTGCCGTGTATGCATGACTGAGCCCCCCCCCCCCCCCCGCTCAGCCAGTTGGCCGAGCCAGCACACCCCCCCTGACCGGGATGGGGTGGGTCATGTGGACCGGGCCCAGATCCCCCACTTCGGGCCGTTTTTCGGACTTTTGCCCATAACTTGAGCTATAGATCTACAATACACGCACCATCAGTTGCGTAGGAATCCTTGTATTGAGACATCCATTTAGGTATATTACACTCGAGGTTTCGGTGAAGTTTGGGTACGACCGGGTTGGTTTGAACCCGAAACTAATCGGGCCCTTGGAGCGGAAACACTTATAAATTAAGGACGAGACGTCTGATTGAAGTGCCGTCAACTAAGTTGAATTTATTTTGATGGGATGGTTCTTTTGGAATAATCATCATGAGTTTTGGATGCAGCTGGAGTACAGTTGGGTTGGTTTTAGCTTAAAAACCAACCGAGCCCCTGGAACGGAAAAGCCAATAACTCTCACATCGGGTGTCCGATTGACGCACCATCTGTCGCATTGGGTTTCTTTTGACAAGAAGGAACTTTGGGATACATTAAATCTGGACTTCATGATAGTTGATGTATCGAACCCCTTACTCGAGGATCAGACCCTCTCGGAATTGAGCGTGTTGTGTGCGGGAACCCTAGAGCTGGCTGTGACTGCATCAACTACTGTAAGGTAATCCTCCGTGGGTTCGATAGCGAAGACTACCTTACTAGAATCCTATATGGGTTCGACGGAGATTACTACTATTATTGTATCATGTGTGGGTTCAGATGTATTGACCTCTTTACTTGTATCCTGTGTGGGTCCGGCAGAGTAGCTGGTCTTGTATCCTGTGTGGGTCTGACAGCTTAGCTGGACTTGTATCCTGTGTGGGTCCGACAGCTTAGATTTATCAGTGATTACATCTGATCATCTTTATCATTATACGAAAGATGTTTAACTGTGTGAGCTGATTATTGACTTTCAATCATTATATTTGATGTGATTGACTATCTTTCCTGTGTGGACTGGGTTGTGCTTGGGCTCGAGAGTTGGAGCTGAACTGAGATTGATAACTTAGGTATATGTATGGTCATATACCTAAGTAGGGTTGGTGGATTCTTCAGGATTGTACCTTTACTTTGTGGTTTACCCTTTGTAGATTTTGGAAGACCTTCGGGGGTCCTGAGTTCTCTACTGAGTATCATATACTCACCCCTGCATGGGCTATGCTCGCACTACATTGTGTTGGATGCAGATGATGGACATCACTGATCGTGGAAGAGTCTTGTGGAGCTAGACAGTACCCAGAGGTGGAACACCTAGTGAGGCATGCACGGAGCGGACAGACAGACCTGAGGTGTCAAGGAGACCATCTATACCCACCCTTCAGGTGGGATTCCTGGAGGATGACTCAGTGGTTACTGCTTTACTTTACTGCTGTTGTACTTTCCTTTTCAGTTTTATTGTACTTTCAGTTGAGTTTGTATACTGGCCCATTTACTTTTCAGCATTTACTTTTGTACTCAGTTTACTTAGTTCTTGATTCAGTTGTGTACACTGTTGTATTATTACGATCATAAAGGAAATTACTTCCTTTTTTATCAGGATTTATGCCTTTGGTGCTAGTTGCTAGTCCTTGGCCTATGGAAGGCGGGCTTAGGGTAGTCACGACACGGGCCCTAAGGACGGGTCGTGACAAATTGGTATCAGAAGAGTCGGTTCTACTACAGAACTCAGGACTCTTATATTTCCTTTCTACGAAGAAATAATGTTAAGAGTATTGAGTGTTGTCTTCAGTTCAGGGAGTCTAGTTTTGGTGTGGTGGCCGACATATCCATACACCAGGACCCTGACCTTTGATTTCCCACTCAGTACACAAAAACACTAATTTCAAGTGTGTGTTTCAAAAGTTTTCTTTGTGATTACTTTGTGTCAGCTCAATAGGTATATTTTTTGACCATGGCGCACCTATTTCATTACGGATGGCCCCACGAAGGCAGCCAGCTAGGGTTCTGAGTTACGTGTGAGATGGAATCCCACCGAGTGAGGAGGCCTCAGTGTAGGGACCCATCAAAACGGAGCCACCATCGGTACCACTACCCGCTGAGCCACCAATGCTACCAGCCCCAGCAGTAGAGAGTGCACGCCGCCTGAGTGCATTGCATGAGTTTCAGTGACAGAGTCCGCCCATGTTCCATGGAGATATGTACCCTCAGGCAGCCAAGGATTGGCTGGAGGCTATCTTCAATGTTTTCAGATTGGTAGGGACACCGACTGAACTTATAGTGATCCTTGCCGCGAGTCTACTGCACGCAGCAGTAGGTAGATGGTGGAGCCTGATGCTCCAGGTGCACGATGAGTCATCTTTACTTTGGACAGTCTTTGAGAGTCTCCTCTGCTCAGAGTTTGTTTTAGCCACCCTTCGTGCGGTGCAGATTCAGGAGTTACTACATCTGTAGTTGGGAAGCATGACAGTAGCTCAGTACTCAGCAAGGTTTACTGACCTCTCACAATACTCCACAGATATGATACGAGACCCATTCTTCAGGGCCCAGACCTTTTAGAAGATACTGAGGCACGAGATTAGAGATTCGATGATTCCCCTCAGCATCCCGACGCAGGCAGGGGTGCTGGAGCGATCCCTTTTAGTGGAGAGCTTTCTCGCTGAGCATCCACCAACAACGATACCCACTGCAGGGCGACACGTATCAGAGTCTTCTGCGGCCGGTAGTAGACAGATATAACATGGTTCCAAGCGGACCGGGCCATTAGGTGGGCGACCTATGGATACAGGTTCGGTTGTGCAAGGCACACGAAATAGAGCCAGCCTTATGAGGAGCAGACAGTGCTATGCATGCGGCGGGTAGGGCCACATGGCTCGTGACAGCCCGAACCGCCATGAAGATGAGCAGCAAACAGTGGAGGGAACTCTCATGTAGAGGTAGAGGTTCGACTATGGAGGTCCGTAGGGAGAAGGTGGACGAGGCAGAGGAGCTGGTCGAGCAGCGGGTGGTGGACTGCGTTTCGAGGCTCTACCACCACCACCCCCAGGAGGTCCACCCTGACCACATGGAGCTGGCAGACAGAGGCAGACCCAGCTCCAGGAAGTGGAGGCTTATGGCCATGATGCGCCTGAGATGATTCAAGGTACTATCTATGTCTACTCCACCCTTGATGCAGTTCTTATAGACACAGACACGGGTCACTCTTTTATTGCTGTTGCCCTTGTTCGGAGCTCGGAGATTCTGATGGAGTCGTTGGCTCAATCCTTACGGCTAGAGACTCCTATGGAAGTAGACTCGATGATTACGCACTGGTGCCGACAGTGTGAGCTTACTCTAGAAGGCGAGAGATTTGGATGGGATCTTCTTGTAGCGGCGTCGAGGCCTTACGGCGTCATCTTGGGTATGGACTAGTTATCTACAATCCATGCTCAGATCGACTGTATTAGGTGAAAATTGCGGTGTGTCTGTAGGGATGGGACCAGGTTCACCTTCACCAACGAGAAGAGATCCTTTGCAGCACAGGATGAGCTTATGCAGAGGAGAGGGCATCCGATCACACATCAGTTGGCTAGTATCATCCTAGGAGTAGTTGATGTACATAGTCCAAGTTTTCCTGTTGTGGTGGATCAGTATGCGGATGTTTTTCCTGACGATGTTCTAGGACTACCTCCGCGAAGAGAGGTAGACTTCTATATAGACTTGTACCCTGAGACAACAACGATATCAACTCTATCATATCATATGGCTCCCGCTGAGCTTCTTGAGCTGTGGGTACAACTTGAGGACTTACAAGGGAAAGGATTTATCCGAACCAGTTTTTCACCCTGGGCTTCTCCGATTTTGTTCGCCAAGAAGGCGGATGGGAGCTTGCGACTATGTGTTGACTACTGTCTCCTGAATCAGGTGACTGTAAGGAACAAGTACCCACTTTAGAGAATTTATGGCCTCTTAGATAATCTCAAATGAGCACGATGGTTATCGAAGATAGACCCCAGGTCAGGCTATCACCAGATCAGAGTTCGAGATGAGGATGTTCAGAAGACGACCTTCAGGTGTTGTTATGGTCACTATGAGTTCTTGTTTATGCCCTTCAGCGTGACCAACTCCCTAAAAATGTTCATGAGTCTTATAAACTAGATCTTACAACCTTACCTGGATCGGTTTGTCATAGTCTTCATTGACGACATACTGATTTACTCAGCTATTGAGGAGGATCACTCCTACCACTTGCAGGTTATACTGGACACACTCCGAGAGCACCAGATTTATGGTAAGCTCTCGAAGTTCCATTTCTAGATTCGATAGGTTCACTTCATGGGGCACGTCATCTCATAGGTGGGAGTTGCAGTGGATCCTACGAAGATCAAGACAGTACTTGCTTGGGAGCCACACATGAGCGTGATGGAGGTGCGGAGTTTCCTAGGTCTAGGTGGGTACTATCAGAGATTTGTGCTAGAATTCTCCAGAGTTTCAGCACCGCTTTCAGCTTTGACAAAGAATGGGAAACCCTTCGTATGGTCAGATTGATACCAGCAGAGCTTTCAGGAGTTGAGACAGGGATTGACCAGTGCGCCTATCTTGAGGCTACCGGAGGGGGCCATAGGGTATGTAGTTTACTGCGACGCAACAAGGACTGGACTCCGGTGTGTCCTGATGTAGGAGCAAGCAGTGATTGCTTACGATTCACGGTAGTTGAGGCAGTACGAGCAGAACTACGCTACCCATGACCTGGAGTTAGTAGCAGTGGTCTTCGCCCTGAAGATGTGGCGGCACTATCTGATGGGAAAGTGCTTTACAGTCAACTCTGACCACCAAAGTCTTAGGTACATTTTCTTGTAGAAGGAACTGAACCTGAGACAGTGGAGATGGCTCGAGTTCCTCTAAGACTATGAAATTGAAATAGTCTATACTTTTGGGAAGAGGAACATTGTGGATGATGCTCTCAACAGGAGATCAGGCATTCAACTACTTGTAGAGGCGACAGAGTAGCTAGTCGCGTTGCAGATATCCTTCATGGATAGAGATGGGGTATCCTTTCTACAATCTCTCACAGTCACTCCTCTACTACGTCAGCGGGTCAGAGAGGCACAATGTGGGGACATTGACTTTGAGATGCGACGTGCTCAGATTTCCACAGGGAAGGTGCCTGATGGATTTTCTGAAGGAGGAGAGCATGTCATCCTCTTTAGGGGATGAACCATGGTACCAGTTGCATTTCAGAAGGAAGTGCTGAGGGAGTTTCAAACATCCCCTCTAACGATACATCTAGGAGTGGAGAAGATGTACCAGGACCTCAGACAATAGCACTGGTGGCCGGGTATGAAGAAGGCTGTAGAAGAGTTTATTTCACGATGGCTCACTTGTCAGCAAGTAAAGGAAGAGCACTAGGTACCACCAGGCTTGGTACATCCCTTGGAGGTTCCGGAGTGGAAGTGGGATGGGATATCCATGGATTTCGTGATAGGGATCCCACATACTTTTAGAGGACACGACTCCATATGGGTGATCGTAGACTGACTCACCATGTCGGCCCACTTCCTTCTAATCAGAGAGTAGGGCTCAGTAGAGAGTTTGGGATTCCTCTAAGTTCAGGAGATCGTATGGCTTCATGGTGTTCCATAATCTCTATTCTCCTATCGAGATGCTCAATTTACTTCCCAGCTTTGTAAGGGGTTGCAGGATTCTTTTGGGATGCATCTACGCCTGAGCACCACCTTTCATCCACTGATGGATGACCAGATGGAGAGGACCATTCAGACACTTGAGGACATGCTCCGTGCATGTGTCCTTGACTTTGTCCATAGCTGGGAGGATCATCTAACTTTGGTGGAGTTTGCGTACAACAATAGCTACCACTCCACCATCGGGATGGAACTATACGAGGCACTATACGACTGACCTTGCAGATCACCTCTGTGCTGGACTGACCCAGGGGAGTCGGCACTTGTAGGACCAGAGATGGTTCAGGCTACGACAGAGAAGGTTCAGATCATCCAGGAGAGGATGAGGACTGCACAGAGTAGACAAAAGTCCTATGCTGATAGAAGATGGAGACCACTAGAGTTTGAGGGTGGTGACCACGTTTTCTTACGAGTCTCACCTCGACGTGGATTATAGAGATTTGGCCGGGGCAGTGAGTTATCTCCATGATTCATCGGACCTTTCTAGGTCCTCAGTAGAGTAGGTGAGGTGGCTTACCACCTGGACCTTCCACATCAGTTGCACCGAGTGCACGATGTCTTCCACGTATCTTAGCTGAGGAGATACGTGCATGACCCGACCCACATCATCGATCACAGGGAGCTGGACATCGATGAAGAGGCGACGTTCATGGAGATCCCAATAGAGATCAAGGATCGAAAGGAGTGGGTCCTACGTGGATGGTCGATTCCTCTGGTGTGCATTCGTTGGCAGCACGAGAACCTCCCGGAGAGCACATGGGTGCGGGAGGCTTATATGCATGCTCAATACCCTCATTTGTTTCCCTAGTTTATGTTGTAGCTTTACAGGGACGTAAAGCCCTGAGGTGGGAGTAATATGAAGACCCAGAAATTTCAAGGATTTTTTTAAATACTTTAAATTTTACGAGTCTGTGGCTTCTGACGACACCTGATTCCGAGGCCCGGTGTGCCCGAAATCAATTTCTGAAGTTTAGCTCAGGTATGTTCAGTGAATGAACGAGCGGGTTTTTCTATCTTTTGAAGCGGTGCTCAGAATTGAAATGCAAGGGCACCGATGAACTCACAGTGCCAGTATTTTCTTAAGGGGACCTTTACCGCAATTGTGTTTTATGCGGGTTGAAAGTTAATTTTTGGGGTTTAATCTTAAACTAAATAAAATTGTGCGGTACACGATTTTATTTATGAGTTGGTTATTTTCCTCCCAAGTGTGGATATTTGTGAGGTAGGGCCCACATGAGCCCCAACATTCATCCCCCTATAACTCCCCTCAACTCCCCATTAATACCCCTTATTAATTACTTTGACAACTCCACATATTCATTATAGTGGAGCCTTCCTACCTCCCTCATCCCATTAAATGTACCAACATATCAATTTAATATCAGCGTTAAATTAATTGGAAAAACTTTGGAATTAATACGAATTGCATAAAAATTATATTAAGGGGGAGCCTCTTATTTATTTGTGTTGGAAAATCTATTTTTGGAAAAAGACTCTGGGGAATTAAAGGAGTGGGGATCCTTCATCAACGAAGAACACCGTTCTTCAATGAAGAACACCCCCGGTGAAGAACGCGAAGAACTTCTTCCAACAACGCATCTTCATCAGACGCACCTCGACATCAAGGATCCTATGTCGCCTACGATAATGACCCTTCCTCCATTGTTGATGGAACGAAACTGTTCTTCCGCAACGCCCATCTACCATGATGCTTCTCTTCGGCGGATCGACGACGTACGACAACAACTTCAAGGTAGAGGGAATTTTATTTTTGTAATATCCATATATGTGTTTTTTACTCTCGAACAAGGATTTTAATTATTGGGTGATGTTTTGAACCACTAATGCGGTGGGTACGGACTAACGAACAAGTCCGGACCCACCGCTATTTTTTGTTCTTGATGCGTGGGGTGTTTGGCGACGAAGAAACGGGACCGCAATGGCGATTTGGGGCCTTCGCAATGGAGTATGGATCCCAAGACGATTGAAGGAATAGAAGAAAGCCAAAACAGACCACCAGAATGACTCTGGTGGCCCGCGGAAGACCGCGACAGTGCTAGCGGCCGGAGACGGCGTCCGGAACTGGCTGACCGCCTGGAGACGGCGGTGCCCCGGTGCACCGCCGGCAGGAGCCTACCGCGACAATGGCCATGGCGGAGAGCGGAGGATCCCATGGACATGTGGGATCCGGGGAGACCAACAGCTCTATCCTGGAACTGCGTCCGCAGAACCAGGGGCCCCGCCCCTCGCTTGGCCAGCTGGCCGAGCCAGCACACCCCGCCAGCCGGGCCGGGGCGGGTCACGCGGACCGGGCCGCGCAGGTCGAGCCGGGCCGCGCCGGTCAAGCCGGGCCACGCCCTACCGGTCTGGACCCGGACCTGGGTCGGGTCAACCTGGTTCGGACCCATGCAGGGTGGGTTGCGTCAGGTCGGACTTGGCCCAGACCCCCCACTTCAGGCCGTTTTTCAGTCATTTGCTCATAACTTGAGCTACAGACCTCTGATCGATGCACTGTCAGTTGCGTAGGAATCCTTGGATTGATAAGGTCGTTTATTTATATTAAACTTTATATTTTGAGAAAGTTTTTGTATGTCCGGGTTTGTTCTAACCCAAAACCAACCCAGCCCTTGGAGTAGAAATGCTTATAAGTTAAGGACCGAACGTCCGATTGATGTGCCGTCAACTACATTGAATTAATTTTGATGGGAAGATTCTTTTGGAATACTCCGATTGAGGTTTGGACACAAATGGAGTATGGTCGGGTTGGTTTTAGCTTAAAAACCAACCAGGCCCCTGGAATGGAAAAGACAATAACTCTCATACTGGGCGTCTGATTGACGCATCGTCAATCGCATTGGGTTTCTTTTGATGAGACCGAACTTTGGGATACATAAAATCTGGAATTCTTGACAGTTTATGTATCTAACCCCCTTTGATCGAGGAGCGGACCCTCCCGGAATCGAGTGTGCTGTGTGCGGGAACCCTAGAGCTGCCTGCGATTGCATCGACTATTGTACGTGAATCCTCCGTGGGTTCGACAGCGATGAATACCGTACTGGAATCCTCTGTGGGTTCAATGGTGATGACTACTGTTCTTGTATCCTATGTGGGTCCGGCAGTATTTACCTTTGTACTTGTATCATGTGTGGGTCTGGCAGAGTAGTTGATCTTGTATCCTGTGTGGGTCTGACAGCTTAGCTGAACTTGTATCATGTGTGGGTTTGACAGCTTAGATGAATCAGTGATTAAATCTGATCATCTTTATCGCTATATGAAAGATGTTTACCTGTGTGAGCTGAGTCTTGACTTTCAATCATTATCTTTGATGTGATTGACTATCTTTCCTGTGTGGACTGGGTTGTTCTTGGGCTCGAGAGTTGGAGCCAAACTGAGACTGATAACTTGGGTATATGTATGGGAATATACCTAAGTACGGTTGGTTGATTCTTCGAGAATGTTCCTTTCCTTTGTGGTTTACCCTTCGTAGATTCTGGGAGACCATTGTGGGTACTAGGTTCCCTACTGAGTATCGTATACTCACCCCTACATGGGCTATACCCGCGCTACGTTGTGTTGGATGCAGACAACTAACAACACTGATCGTGGAGGAGTCTTGTGGAGCTATATGGTACCCAAAGGTGGACCACTTAGTGATGCGTGCATGGAGCGGACAGATGGAACTGAGGTGCCGAGGAGACCATCTATACCCACCCTTCAGGTGGGATTCCCGGAGGATGACTCGGTGGTTGCTGCTTTACTTTACTGCTATTATAGTTTCCTTTTCAGTTGTATTGTACTTTCAGTTGGGTTTGTATACTGGCCCATTTAATTTTTTGCATTTACTTTTGTACTCAGTTTACTTAGTTCTTTCTTCAGTTGTGTACTCTGTTGTGTTGTTACTATCATAAAGGCAATGCCTTCCCTTTTTATCGGGATGTACCCCTTTAGTGTTAGTCGCCAGCCCTTGGCCTATGGAAGGCGGGTTTGGAGTAGTCATGACACAGGCCCCGAGGATGGGTCGTGACAAACCATTTTGGAATCATATACACTCAAAACAATGAAAATATCCTTTTTGAATGGTACACACCCCACCTATTTTGGCGGAAGTTCTATTGGATTCAGGAATAATGTTATGCTCCTCCCCACTCTTGATCAGAAATACTTATGATGGTTTTTTTTCAATACTGGATAATTTCAACCATGGAGGAGACTCAAATAAAGGTCAACATCCCCTCAGTTAGTACAAATGTTGGTATCTACAAGGCTTACACTGATACCTGGGTTCATTTGTACGATAATTGTAAATTTGTTTCATTTGAAAAAAGGGACATATAACTTATGTCAATGAAAAAGAGTGAGGATATATGAGATATGGTGGGGTTAACAAGATACATTACTGATAAGCAGATATCATTCAAGAAATTAGTGACTTTGAAGATTCCTTTGAAGAAAACAAGGAATTTTGATTCAACTACATCATTAAGAAAAGCTCCAATGGATGTGGTGATGATGAGTGGAGTGCCATTGGGGGAGGTTCTAGCTGGAGGGATGATAACTCTATATGTGGCTATATATTTCATTTTATGACCATTATAGGATGAATTAATGAAGAAATCATTAGTTTTTAAGACATGGAGGGTTCTATGTTAGGATGAGGTTGATCTGAAGTTTTTCACAATAGTGACCACTCTTGAAGGAATTTCCTTCAAAGAGTAGCCCACCAAAGTCAATCTATTTTTTAATGAACTTAATTTGGAGATTCATTACATAAAGGGTCTTGTTATGTACATTACCTAGGTGTGATGAATGATGATTCCTAGTACGATAGTGGCTAGTGAAGAGGTAATATAAATTTCATGATTACCCTTATATGCCCTGATTATTATCAACAATCCACTTATATTTATTTCTGGAATTATAGGAGTATATAGAAATTTGATCACCTCTTGCATCTTCGAGGGTACTCTCCTAGGGTAATGATGGATAAGGCTAATCCAAATGGTGGTGATGGGGAGTCCTATAACCAGGTCTGTCTAGGTAGAAACACCATTCATGACTCCACCGGTACCTCCTTCAAAACCTCTAATGTTATCTCATTATAAAATTTATCTTTTGGTGAATAATAAGAAGAGTAATTGGGAGAATACAATGAAGTAACATCACCTGTAATCAATGAGTAAGTGTTATACTTCTTCTTATTTTTGAGTTTATTTAGTAGCTTATCCTAACCCGTTTAATAATACATGTTTTATTTAGGTCCCATTATGGGTGAAACATTATAAAATAAGAAAGATATTCCATCCACACATATGGTGGGACCTAAGGACATGGATGGGTTCCTAGGATGATCATAAGAATCTAGAATTAATATAGGTATGAATCTGGTGTATGATGAAAATGTGCCAGCGATCATGAATTTAGACCTAAAATGGTAAAGTGACCTCATGGAAGCTCATAATGTTGGTGATTATTCTCATTAATACCAAGATCAGATGGTGGTTTCACTCATCGAGAGTAATAATTTCCTCTGAAACTGAATATATATGAGTTTTTATCATGTTTTATGACCTCAATACATGTTTGAATCCATTCAGGGTGAAGAATATAGTTTGTAGATAGAGGATATTCCATATGTAACCTTGGGTCATTTATCACAAGGATACATCATTGATACTTCCCAAGCCAAGGATGGGGCGAAAAAATTAACAACTGTAATGATTGATGAAGGTACACTTGGGATGATTAATCATTGGTCATTTAACAATATCATCTAGATTTATTGAGTAAAAAAAATTTCTACCCTATTTTAGTAGTTCCAACTCAAAATTATGAGGCCCTTGGTATAAAAGTCTTCCATACACAAAGCTCAAAAAGGGATGCAAGTATGAGCCCCTCTGATATTGTTAATATTTTCATGTCTTATTATATACTAACTTTACTGATTTTATATGAAATGTGCATAATTTGGGTGAAATATTAATGTTTTAATATTAAGTATAATTTTTGAGCATTTTTAGAAGTAGTCCAATTGAGTCAGTTTACTGTTTTAATAATAACTATCACTATAATGATCCAAATTGTGTGGTTCATGTTTATTAGGATTCTAAATTCAATTTACAACATTTCATTAGAAGTTACCATGATCCAGTTCTGCCATTTGAA
The DNA here is from genome assembly GCA_963277665.1 of Viscum album. Taxonomy (NCBI): domain Eukaryota; kingdom Viridiplantae; phylum Streptophyta; class Magnoliopsida; order Santalales; family Viscaceae; genus Viscum; species Viscum album. Next base: position 597,872,840 of record OY728155.1, on the reverse strand, counting down.
GGGTCATATGGTCCACACAAACAAGACCAAAGAATCTGTGAAGAAACTGGACTATTCATGAATATTGATTTACTGGGCTATATGCCGAAGTAAAAATTCTATTATTCTCCACCATAGTTCAGGGGACAATTCAAGGAGTCTTTTATAAAAATTTCAGGGCCCAAATCTAATAACAAGGGTCCCAAATGAAGCTTTAAAATCCAGCCCACCATTCTGGTCGAGAATTAAAATCAGTATAGTATGCATGACATATCTCATGATGTAGGAATCACATAGAGCTGAGATTTTGAAGTGTGAAATAGGAGATATAGGTGGACTACTTTGTTGAATAACACATACGGATTTGAAGTCATATTCATATTAAAAAACCCTTTCACATTCTGGACTTCAAAAAGATTGGATTGAAATGGACAATTTTACTTTGTTTAATCAACCAGATATAACTTTTGATCATTAAGTCCAAATGACTCAAACTTTTTAGAGTAGTCGGACAAATTTATAATATACAACTTTGAAGAAGGATATTTCTTGAGATTCGACTGTCTTGATGTCCATATCTGCGAGCCAAGTGGAGGGGTATTTCTGGAATGTAAACAGTCCACCACCTTGGGTTATAAATACATCCCCTCATCTCATTTAAAAAGGTTTGGAATTTAATAAGAGGGAAGATTATATTGGAACGAAAAAAGCCTTGACAAAGGCTTGTGAGGACCTTCCATACTCATGTTTTCACTTGAGAGACCATTCCTCCTCTCTTTGTTTTCACTTAATTTCGTGTTCTTCGTTTTTGTAATTTTGTAAGTCTCTTTCTTTGTAATTCTGTTTTAATGAAAGTTACTTCTTCAATATCTCTTATTATAATCAACCTTCTATAGTTTAATATTTATGTTCTTAAAATTGTTTAAATTCAGTTTAATCTCATTCCCTTATTTTTCTTCCTCATTCAATAAAAAATCTGTTTTTAATTATCTTCATTGTTCGTGTGTGTGTTCGACGTACCACTCTTTTCTAATCCCTTTCTTTTTCTTCTATTATTAATTTATCATAATAATTATTATAATCAGAATATTAAACACCCAAATTGTGAGTAAATATTTCATTGGGGTGAGTCAAAATTTAGGGATGTTAAGTGATTGAGAGTATTTGCTCGATGAGTATTCGTTAATTTAACATTGTGTATGTTGGACTTAATATGTCATAGATTAATGACATCTTTTCTTTAGCATGTGGTTTTTATGGATTATTGGAACTATAAATACACTAACATAAATAAGTACTAATTTATTTTATAATCCTAGTTAAGTTAATGCTTGGATTAAATCTTTAACACTTAGTAATTCTAATCGACGTCAACTTGTGAAGTGGGTGTTAATTTAAATGCAATATAAAGAAAAGCTCAAGGATATCACAAGCTTAACTCCCTAATAATGAACTCACCCAAATATTTATCAATATGTTAAATCAATTATAGTCAATCAATCATTTCAATTAAGCTCTGCAAACAAACCCCCTAATCAAAATACAATCAACTAAAAACAAATGACTATTACAAAGTATCATCGCTGGGGATTCGACCCAAGTGCTGCTATAGACATTAGAAAAGCACCGGAACTTTGACCGGTCGATAGGTGACAATCGTCCATGAATTTAAAATGGCACCGTTTCCGGGGATGGTGCTTTAATTATTCATTAGTTTATGGTTATTCTAATAAAAAACCAAAAAAAGAAACAAAATTTTTAAAAGAAATTGAAAAAAAACACAAAGAAAAACCTATCTTCCTCTTAAAAATCATAAACTGAAAAAATAAAAAGAAAAACCCATCTTCCTCTTTCTTCCAAAATCTCTCTGAATGCCCCGTAGTCTTCCAAACAATCCCTCGGATTTGTTTGACCCTGAAATTGAGCAAACACTTCGCCAACTTAGGAGGAACATTAGAGATACTCAAATAATTCAAGAACCAGTCCTCATCCAACCAGTTGAAATTGAAATGGACAATCCTAAGGAACAAACCCTTAAAGAACTCGATGTCCATGATATGAATTACCAACCCCTTGGTATTCAATATCTAAACATAGAGGTTGAATTTGAACTCAAATCGGGTTTGATTCATCTTCTTCCTCATTTCCACGTGCTAGTCGGTGAGGATCCACATCTCCACCTTAAAGAGTTCCAAGTAGTGTGCTCTACCATGAAGCCTCAAGGGGTTTCTGAAGAACAAATCAAACTTCGAGAAACGCCTTTCTCCCTAGCTAACATTGCTAAGTCATGGCTCTACTACCTTCCTCCTGGTTCCATAACCACATGGAATGACATGAAGCGACTCTTTTAGAGAAATTCTTTCCTGCTTCTCGTACTGCTTCTATCCGAAAGGAAATAAGTGGTATACACAAATTCCCAATTGAATCACTCCATGAGTACTGGGAGAGGTTCAAAAAGCTTGTTGCAACCTGCCCACACCACAAAATTCCTGACCAACTCTTGATCCAATACTTCTATGAGGGGTTATTGGCTATGGATATAACTCTCATTGATGCCGCAAGTGGCGGTTCTCTGGTTGATAAAACTCCCACAGCTGCAAGAGATCTCATAAGTAACATGGCTGAAAACACACAACAATTAAATACTCGAGCACATGATCAAGTCAAACAAGCCCAAGATAATCAATCAATTGAGCCGAACTAGATGACTGAGTGGATGAGTGAACTTACAGGCCTTGTGCGACAACTAGTCGTGGCTACAAAATCTCCAACCCTGTCTTCTCCACAATCAATGTTTCCTGGACCTGTCAAAAACTATGGACTCTGGAACTCTCCATCTCATCCAACTGACACATGTCCACAACTTCAAGAGAATCAATCTGATTCATCTGGACCAATAGAGCTCAATGCAGCATATGCTCAACGGAACACCAACCCTCAACTATCAGGTCAGTTTGTTAGAAACTTCAACCAACCTCACTCTGAGCCCTTCTCTTCTTCCTATAACCAAGGCATTAGGTATGGTAATCCCATATCTCATACCCCACAATTCCCTCCTCAAAACCCAAACCAGTTTCAATATGGTCAAGGTGTTGGTAACTTCCATCAACCTTATCCTTTTTTTCCTCAACCTCAAAGGAACAGTCCTCCTCCTGGATTCCATTATCCTAGTGAGCCTTCCCAATTCCAAAACCAATACAATCGATTTCCCATGAACCAAAATCAAGGAAATCCCAATCTGGGACAAGCCTCTTCTTCCAAGCAACCATGGGAAAGTGCTGTTGAAGATCTTTCCTCCTTCACCCGTTCAAGCCTCAAGAACATGGAAACCCAAATTGGTCAACTTGCATCCCACCTGTGCCAGCAAAAACAATCAAATTCTTCCCAACTCCCAGCTCAACCATTACCCAACCCCAAGGGTAATGTAAGTGCAATTTCACTTAGATCAGGAAAGCAACTTTCTAGGCTTCAAGATAAATCCTCAAACCCTCCTTTGAATGTTGACCTAGAAAATGAAAATAAAAAGAAACTTAAAAAGGAACCTGAATCCATTCCCTCACCTCCTTTCATTCCACTTAGGAATCTAATTCCTTTTCCTTAAGCTGTTTCTAAACCAAGGAAGTCCTTTGAACCTGATCCTGAAATGCTCAACATGTTTAGACATGTTGAATTCAACATTCCCCTCTTAGATGCCATAAAAAAAATTCCTAAGTATGCCAAGTTTCTTAAGTAATTTTTGACCCACAAGAGGAAACCTAGGACCTTTGAAAATGTTTCCACCTAGTAGTATATTCCCATAAAGTGCAAAGATCTAGGGACCTTTATAGTCCCATGCCAAATTGGAAGTTCCAACTTTTATGATGCACTCATAGACCTAGGATCCTCAATTAATGTCATGCCCAAATCCATCTTCTCCAACCTTGGTCTAGGTCCCTTACATCCAACAGGTGTTTTCATTCAGTTATCCAATCAAAGCACATCCAGTCCTGAGTGAATAATTGAGGATGTCCTTGTCCGAGTCAATGATCTTATCTTCCCTGCTGATTTCTATGTTCTTGACATGGAAGGTGAGACGAACTCTTCTAGATCTCCCCTAATTCTAGGAATACCATTCCTCATGACTGCGAGAACCAAGATTGATGTCCATTCTGGCATCATCCATAGAATTCGGTGACCAACTGGTCAAATTCAACATTTTACAAGCCATGCAATACCCATCTGAGGATCACTCTGTATTCTCAATCCATGCTTCTGAGGACACTTCTAAGAGTCAATTGGACCCCATTCTATCATGTTCATCCTGTTTTGAAGAGATAGGATGTTGTGAAATCTGCACTAGGAATAACCAAGTCATAAATGGTGAAGTTGATGTGGACCTCTCATTCATAGAATCCATCAATATAGAGGAACTTGAAAACTCTCTTGAATTCCACATCAACTCTGATCTCTACTGCTCCACCTTGGACAGTATTAAGGAAAATGAATTTGAAGCAACTGAAGTCCCTTCATCCATTCCTGAGATGTCTAACCCGCAAATGAGAGATGAGACTGATCTAAAACCTCTTCCTAAACACCTGAAATATGCATTCCTTTTCCATGATCACTCTTATCCTGTCATTATCTCTTCTTCACTTAATGAAACTGAGGAGTCCAAACTTGTTCAAGTGTTAGAGTAAAACAAAAAGGCCTTAGGGTGGACCATAGATGACATACTAGGAATCAACCCTTCCCTTTGCATGCATCACATCCATCTTGAGGAATCATCCAAACCAATTAGACAACCTTAAAGAAGACTCAATCCACTCATCCTTTAGGTATTTAGGGAAGAGATCACCAAGCTTCTTCAAGCTGGTATTATCTACCCAATTTCTGATAGTGAATGGGTTAGTCCAATTCAAGTTGTACCTAATAAGGGTGGGATAAATGTTGTCACAAATGAACATGGAGAGGTAGTCACAACTCGAGTGAAGAAAAAATGGTGTGTGGGAATCGACAATAGGAAATTGAATGTTGAAACCCGAAAAGATCACTATCCTCTTCCATTCCTTGATCAAATGCTAGAAATATTGGCTGGAAAGTCACACTATTTCTTTCTTGATGGATACACCAGCTATTTTAAAATCCCAATCGCACCTCAAGATCAAGAAAAGACTACTTTCACATGCCCCTTTGGAACATATGCATATAGAAGAATGCCTTTTGGACTTTGCAATGCTCCTAAAAAATTACAAAGGTGTATGATGAGTATCTTTTCAGAATTCATTGAACACTGCATGGAAGTATTCATGGATGACTTCACCATTTATGGCGAGTCATTTGAGTCGTGCTTGCATTCACTCTCTCTAGTACTTCAAAAGTGTGTCAAGTGTAACCTTGTGTTAAATTTTGAAAAATGTCACTTCATGGTTGCAAATGGGATTGTTCTAGGGCACATAGTTTCAAAAGATGGTATTGAAGTTGATCCTACCAAAATTGAAGTAATCCAATCACTTCCTGAACCCACTTATGTTCGGGACATCCGTTCATTTCTCAGTCATGCTGGTTTCTATTGGAGATTCATCCATAACTTCAGCAGGATTTCCCTCCCACTCGCTTGGTTTCTCCAAAATGATGTCACTTTCCATTTTGATGAGGTTTGCAAGAGAGCCTTCATTGAACTCAAAACTTCTCTTACATCTGCCCTGATAATCCAACCCCCAGATTAGTCTTTACCCTTTGAGTTAATGTGTGATGCTTCTGATAGAGCTGTTAGGGATGTTATTGGTCAAAGAAGAGACATAATTCCTCATTTCATCTATTATGCCTCAAAAACATTGGATGAAACTCAATATCACTACACTATCACTGAAAAGGAACTTCTAGAAGTGGTTTTTTCCTTAGATAAATTCCGGTCCTATCTCTTAGGTGCCAAAATCATCATCTTCACAGACCATTCTGCTATAAAGTTCTTACTCAAGAAAATTGATTCCAAACTGAGGCTAATAAGATGGATCCTAATGCTCCAACAATTTGAACTTGAAATAAAAGATAGACTAGGAAAAGAAAACCCTATGGCTGATCACTTGAGTAGAATTTCTAATTCTTCTCAATTTAAAATCATCGATCCTGAATTCCCCACTGAGCACCTTTCATCTCTCACTCCAAAAATACCATGGTATGCCCCAATTGTAAATTACTTGGTTTCTGGTGTTTTTCCTGAGAAGTTTTCAAAATAACAAAAAATGAAGTTGAAAAGTGATTCAAAATACTATTTTTGGGAAGAAAATAAACTTTGGAAAACTGGGGCTGATATGGTAATAAAGAGATGTGTCGATGAAAATGAACATTCTTCCATATTAGAATTCTGTCACTCACTTCCAGAAGGTGGCCACTTTGGACAACAAAGGACCTCCCGAAAGGTCCTAGACTCTGGATTCTTCTGGCCTTCACTTTTCAAGGGCTCACATGAGTTCTGTCAATCGTGTCCCACTTGCCAAAAGTTTGGCACAATTTCCAAGAGAAATGAAATGCCCCAAAAGCCTTTAATTTTCTACGAGATCTTCAATGTTTGGGGCATCGATTTCATGGGACCATTTCCCCCTTCCAATGGATTCTCATACATTCTTCTTACGGTCGATTATGTTTCAAGGTGGGTTGAGGCCAAAACCACTTGGAAGGATGATGAACGTACTGTTAGTGAGTTTTTAAAGACACACATCTTCCACATATTTGGCACGCCTCGTGCCTTGATTAGTGACTTAGGAACCCATTTTTGTAATAGAACCATGGAATCAATTTTGACAAAGAATGGGGTTGTACATAAAACTTCAACTGCATATCACCCCCAAACAAATGGAATGGATGAACTTTATAATGGATAAGTGAAAAGAGTGCTTGAGAGAATTGTAAAACCCACCAGAAAAGACTGGCCTGAAAGACTTGGTGAAGCACTTTGGGCTTCTCGAACTGCCTATAAAACACCCATTGGGATGTCTCCTTTTAGGATAGTTTTTGGTAAAGCATTTCATCTACCAGTTGAAATCCAACATAAGTCTTTTTGGGCTATGAAAACCTATAATTTTGATTGTGAAAAATCTGGTGAAGAAAGATTGTTGCAATTGGCTGAACTGGAGGAGCTTCGACTTGAATCCTATGAGAATTACAATCTGTACAAAGAGAAGGCTAAGGTACTCCATGATAGACACATACTGAGAAAGGTATTTCATGAAGGTGAAAAGGTAATTATCTTCAATTCTCGATTCCGACTTCACCCAGGTAAGCTTAATTCTCATTGGGAAGATCCTTTTGTTATTACTAATGTTTACCCATTTGGTGTAGTGCAAGTCCAAGACCCCTCTTCCAAAAGGACATTCACGGTTAATGGACATCGGTTAAAGCATCACTATGAGAGGACACACAATTCTGGATCATCATCAACATCCATTGTATCCCCAACTTCTGTAGTCAACCTACCACTAGATGGAGATGACGACCCACCAAATCTAAACCAGGGGGAACCTCTTTCCCTTTAACTCTCTCTCTATCTCTTCCTCTCTCTACATCTTTCTTCTTCTTCCTCCCTCTCTCATTTTTTTACCAGTTTCTTCATCAAACCATTTTTTTATTTAATTGTGTGGGTGTGTATTTTAAAAAAACCTTAAAAACTAAAAAAAACCAAAAAACACAATCACTTAAAAAAAATACAAAAAAAGAGTCAGGCTTACTCACCATTGTGTTTTGAAATTTTGTCTAACCATTTTGGGGATTTAATAGACATGTTTTCATCTCAAAAATTTTGTATTTTCATCGTGACTTTGGATAAAGAATAGTGTGTCAAAACACACAAATTTTGAATGCTCAATTTTTGATTTGGAAAATGATTTTCCCCAACCGTGAGAACAAAAATTTTCTTTCATGCCAATGCCACCTATGGCCATCTTTTCAAAATGTGTGTTTTCACCCCCATTTTTGAGTCTTGAGTTTGTGGACCTTCGAGCTGAATTTCCTACCTTAGTGTGTATTAATATGATAGAGGAATTTTTTGAACCACATGAGAATCACAATAGCAAAATAGCCTCCCATTTCCCTTACATTAATCCTCCTTTTGAAAGCCCCTTTGAGCCTATGAAAACCTTTTATTTGATAGCCACATTACAATCCCAATACCTTTTCCCACCCAATATCAACATGGATTTTCATTGCATATTTTTTTTGAAATTTAAGTGTGGGGGGGAATGGATTTCATTGTTTGGGTACCCTATTATTGATTTTCAATGAGTTATCATCTTCTTGAGGGTAATCATCCATTTCAGTGTGGGGGAGAGGTTGTAATTAAGTGTGTTTTGGGGAATGTAATGAACTTCCATTTATGTAATTTTGTAAATTTTATTGACAAGTGTTCAAAAAAAAATGATGAAAAAAAATCAAAAAAAAAATCAAAAAAATGGTTTGTGTCTTGGGTAGGTCAAAAATCACTCTTCCTCAACCTTTGATATTGTTATAAATATTACAATTAGTGTCATGAGGAGATCAAACATGGGTTGGGATATGAGTGTGAGATCTGCTTCAAGGTCAACTTTAGAAAAAACAAAGAAAAGAAAAAGAAAAAAAAGAACACTTGCATTATATTCTCATATAATTGGGAGAAGTTTTGTGGTTTGTAAATATTTCATCTTATCATCCCCTTCATATTTTCTTCCTCTATTGTGTCTTTTTTCACACAATAATTCCCTTGTAAATATGTGTTTTCATTTCCTTCCATGTTTTATTTCAAAACAAATGTGCATTGATTTTTCTATGTCGGTGTTTTACCCCTCTTCTTCTCTCTTGAACATTATATTCCTACCGTCCCATAGCCATAGAAAAACCCCTTAAAAAGTCAACTTGATTCTTTTGCACTTTGGATAGGGATTGGAAGTTGAGAGCTCTTTCAAACTCTAAGATTTTTTCTTTTGGTTGGTGAAAGAGTGAACCTCCATAAATAAATTTTATCATCTTGAGAGGTGTGAGTTTTGAGTGTCCACATTTTCCATTTATAAATTTGAGAATGAAAAAATGAATTAGTTTTGGAACATTGTTTCTGTAACAACTTGTGGTGGAATTCAAAATGGATGAGTGAAATAGTCTAAACCTCCCCTGATTGGAGAAAACAAAATTTTAATATTTGTTGGTGAGTGAAAATGATTTTGTCATGTTTTTATATTTGTTGCACATAAGGACATGCACAAAACCAAGTGTGGGGGAGTTGATATTGTTAATATTTTCATGTCTTATTATATACTCCCTTTACTGATTTTATATGAAATGTGCATAATTTGTGTGAAATATTAATGTTTTAATATTATGTATAATTTTTGAGCATTTTTAGAAGTAGTCCAATTGAGTCAGTTTACTGTTTTAATAATAACTATCACTATACTGATCCAAATTATGTGGTTCTTGCTTTTTAGGATTCTATATTCAATATAAAACATTACATTAGAAGGTACCATGAGCCAATTCTTCCATTTGAAGGGTCATATGGTCCTCACAAACAAGACCAAAGAATCTATGAAGAAACTGGACTATTCATGAAGATTGATTTACTGGGCTACATGAAGAAGTCCAAATTCTATTATTCTCCACCATAGTTCGGGGGACAATTCAAGGAGTCTTTTATAAAAATTTCAGGGCCCAAATCTAAGAAAAAGGGGCCCAAATGAAGCTTTAAAATCCAGCCCACCATTCTGGACGAGAATTAAAATTAGTATAGTATGCATGACATATCTCATGATGAAGGAATCAAATAGAGATGAGATTTCTCAGTATGAAAGAGGAGATATAGGAGGAAGACTTTGTTGAAGAACCCATTCAGATTTGAAGGCATCATCATATTTAAAAACCCTTTCATATTCTGGACTTCTAAAAGACTGGATTGAAATGGACAGTTTTACTTTGTTTAATAAACCGGCCATAACGTTTTCTAATTAAGTCCAAATGACTTCAAATTTTGAGAGTAGTCGGAAAACTTTATTATCTACAACTTTTAAGAAAGAGATTGCTCTATATTCGGCTGTCTTTATGTCCATATCTACGAGCCAAGTGGAGGGTTATTTCTGGAATGTAAACAGTCCACCACCTTGGGCTATAAATACATCCCCTCCTCTCCTTTCAAAAGGGTTGGCATTTCATAAGAGAGGAGATTATATTGGCATGACCAAAGCCTTTCCAAAGGCTTGGGAGGACTTTCCATACTCAAGTTTTCACTTGAGAGATCTTTCCTCCTCTCTTTGTTTTCACTTAATTTCGTGTTCTTCGTTTTTGTAATTTTGTAAGTCTCTTTCTTTGTAATTCTGTTTTAATGCAAGTTACTTATTCAATATCTCTTATTCTCAACCACCTTCTGTAGTTTAATATTTATGTTCTTAAAATTGTTTAAATTCAGTTGAATCTCCTTCCCTTATTTTGCTTCCTCATTCAATCAAAAATCTGTTTTTAATTATCATCATTGTTCGTGTGTGTGTGTTCGACGTACCACTCTTTTCTAATCCCTTTATTTTTATTCTATTCTTAATTTATCATCATAATTGTTATAACCAGAATATTAAACACCCAAATTTCTGAGTAAATATTTCATTGGGGTGAGTCAAAATTTAGGGATGTTAAGTGATTGAGAGTATTTTCTCGATGAGTATTCGTTAATTTAACATTGTGTATGTTGGACTTAATATGTCATAGATTAATGACATATTTTGTTTAGCATGTGGTTTCCATGTATTATTAGAACCATAAATACAGTACCATAAACAAGTAATGATTGATTTTAGAATCCTAGTTAAGTTAAGGCTTGGATTGAAGCTTTAACACTTAGTAATTCTAATTGACGTCAACTTGTGAAGTGGATGTTAATTTAAATGCAATATAAAGCAAAGCTAAAGGATATCACAAGCTTAACTCCCTAATAATTAACTCACACCAATATTTATCGATTTGTTAAATCAATTATAGTCAATAAATCATTTAAATTAAACTCTAAAAACAAACCCCCCTAATCAAAATACAATAAACTAAAAAAAACGACTATTACAAAGTATCATCGCCGAGGATTCGACCCGAGTGCTGCTATACACATTAGCAGAGCACTGGAACTTTGACCGGTCGATAGGAAAAAATCGGTCTTGTGTTTCACCCTCACATAAATAATTAGTCCCAGAATATATCCCTATTCCTATACTATTCCTATTTTAAGGCTTAGATTAATCAAAATTTCATCATCATTTGAGGTGTTAGGTGTAGAGGGAAATATGAAGTCTGATGATAGAGGGCCTATTTGAAGAGATGAAGGTTCGGTTGTTCCACCTCCAATATATGTTCACAACCCTTGGTTATAGAGTGTTTGACTAATGATATCTTCATGAAAAGGTGAAAGAATTAATTACCATGAGGAATAAGAAGACAACCATTGAGTTGAGAGTATTGGCAGTAGAGGCCTCATCTTTAGTTAGTCAATTCAACAATGATTCCATGAATGAAGATACCAAGTGAACAATGAAGTAAAATATCACTAAGATTTATTCAATACTTTTAAGGATTAGATTTAAAATCTCTAAAATGTGTTTTACCATCTACAATATATGCTTATAACTATGGAGAAGATAGTGACAGAGTATTAGAATCTTTTTTATGTGATGGAGAAGGCTAGGATCAACACTGTTGATTTGGTAGAGGAATTACAACATGCTTCATAGGTGGTAAATACATCAAAAGATCAGTTGTGATAATCTATTATCTCACTATAGAAGAAGATGTTAGGGCTCCAAGAATATTTTCAGATAATTATATCATGATTTTGTACTTTTTTGGATCCGTCTTTTTTATTTGGGGAATTAGGGGTGAGACTTTAAAATGTAGAGATTACTCCTTTTGTTTTATAGTATTATTAAATGGAATCATTTGAGCTCCATAAGTTTTTATAAATACTTATTCATTTTATTTTTTACTATATTCATGATACCTTGAAAAATCAATATAATATATCCTACTTGTAAAAATTAAGATTCTCTAAAATATTAAGTTGAACCAAATCCATCCTTCAAAATTTATGATTTTTATTAATGAGGCAAAAGATCTAATAATTCAGGGAGACCTGAAGAAATTTAAACAAAGAGATTTATCTTGGACAAGATCAACACACTCGGGTGGGAGGGATCCCATGATAGAAAATATAATACATGAGTTATGCTAGCATATATTTGAATCCAGACAGTCTATAAATTTTTTCCCTTCACACCATGTGTGAAGAAAGTTCACCCGATTGGTGAGGATCTTTCACCGATGGATTTGGTATAAAATGGACCAGGGAGTGGTAATAATGTATTTAAAGGAATTTTGGATAACAAAAGAGTCATATTTTATTTCACCATCATGACATTGAATGAATGTTAGATCTCAATCCTATTGAGAATAGCACTAGACTTAGCATGAAGTGATTTTTCTAACCCATACAAGATATTAAATGAAACTAGAATCAAACCTTTGGATTCATGAAAAAAACCTCCCCCATCATGATTAAAAAGATAGACAACCCATCAATTTTTAATTTGAGGCTGCTACTAGGGGGTTCCCATAAACCCATCATCCTTGAGTAGGAATTCTCTTAGCTGAGGGAGAGGCTCTCCTACCAGGCATAACCATCCTCACAGTGGGGGAATTCTCTATTGTTTTAAAAGATATCCCAAATCCACTATTAAACACCTTAATATGATTTAAAATGGATAATTTATATATAAGTATGCCTTCATGAAAGGCTTTGTTCTTAGTATTCCATATGCACCATCAACCAGATAACAATAGGATGTCCCTTGACTTTTTCTCCAAGATATTACATCTTAATCCATTAAAACGGGCTTGTAAAAAATTAGCACTAATTATTTCATGATTTTTTTTCCTGTTGAGGTTGCTAATATCTTTGTACATTGGGGATTCCCACTCTCATAAAATGAATAAGTAATCAAAATTTCCCCCCTTTGGGCTTGAACAACAAATGAATTTAAACCCAAGATTAATCACATTCCATATATTAGACTCATTTTTCAAGATAACATGATTTCAAATGAGAAAAACTAGGAAGTTATATTTATCACAAATTTAATTACACCATATAGATCCACCCTATTTATCATGTTTGTAGTTTTCATGCTCAATATTATGATAATATTTGGCCCAGAAGGATCCCACTGAAGATCCCATGAAGAATAATATTTCTTGGTTAGAAGATATCTTAATGAAGTTTAAGATCTCTTATTATTGTTGGTCTAAGATGGCCTGAATAAAGGTCGGGTACATGATTTCCTAGTAAAACACAATTTTAGGAGTTGGACATCATAGAAAACCAATAGGATTTACTCCCTAGTTTTGGTTCCAAAATTTAATATCACCACATCGAATGATCCATTGAGAGTACTACTGAATATCTGGATGCTACCCCAAAACATATACCATAGGTTTGATATTTTCCCCTTCTCTAGTTCCTAGTTCATTCCATATATACACATGATGAATTTTCCCCAGAGAGTTTATCTTTCCAAACCCTCCCAAGATAGCTTATCTTGAATACTCTACATGGTTCCCACCACACTTATAAGGTTAACACCTATTGTGTCCCCTAGTTTTTTAGGTCTAGTCCATGAATACCAATGTAACATTTCATCAGTTTGATTACCCCATATGAATGATGTCAGGATATTATATATGTTTATCAAAATATTATTTGTAACCTTGAAAGCATAAAGAAAGTGCATGGGAATGCAAGTGAGGAAAAAATTGACAAGATTGATCTAACACATGAAATATAGGTAGTAGTTCTCTCAATTTTTAATGTAGTTATAATTCATGTAAACCACACCCTCATAATGATGGATATGAAGCCTACTAGATGCGATCATACCTTTTAGGTACTTCACATGAAAGTGTTTTCTATGTATTATAAGGAGTTTCTCTATTATATTAACTCGTCCTTCTAAAAAATATTTTAAAATATACACACTTATTTTCTCATAATTGACGATTTTTCCACTCCACATACAATATTCCTCTATTATTATCTTGAGGACAGAAATGGATCCACTATATCCTTTAACAAAAAAACCAAGTCATTAATAATGATGAGGTGAGAGACCCTATTGAAGTGGGTTCAACATCTGAAGGGAAGAATGATACCTCTATGAGAGTCCCTTGTAAGGTACTTATTAAGGGAATCCTAGAACATAATGAAAATAGTGAGAAATAGAGGATCACCCTAAGTAATCCCTCATACTAATTTAAAAAAATTAAACTTATTACCCATAAAATTGACCAAAATGTGAGGGGAGATGAGGAATATGAAAAACAAATTGATCACCTATCCAAAGAAGGCCATGAAATCCATAACTTTTAGTATGAATCTCCTCTCCAATTTTTCATATACCTTGTACATGTCAATATTGATTGAAATATTGGGGAATGAGGACTTATTTTTGATTTCAACAATCATTTCTTGGGACAAACCAATGGTTTCCTAGGTGTACCATACTCTAATAATTTTTTTTCTCATTATACACCCATTCATGGATGTGGACTGAGAGACTCCCGTCAATCACACTATAAAGGATCTTTTATATAAAAGTAAACATCTTGATGGGTATATATTTATTAATATATGATGGATATTTTACATTGGGGATTTTAATCAGGTTGATTTTAGAATCCACCTAAGGTAAGCCTCCTCCCATGAAATAGTCTTGAATAAAATCCACAATATCTCTCTTAATGAGTTCCCATGAAGAAACATAGAAATAAATAGGGAAGCCATATGACCCTGGGTAGCTATCATGTTTGAGGTAAATAAACACTTACCATATATACCTATCCCCTATAATTCTATTAAAAAAAGAGTTAATGGGGTTCAACACCATTGGAGGTATGGAATCAAACAAGTAAGAATGGCCCCTCAATTATCCTTCCTTTATAAAAGGGATAACATCAATGAGTAGGGATTTGAAGTAAGCATCATCTATACCTACCACCACATCTAGATTAGTGGTTAATGATCTATATTTCATGAGAATATTTAAGTGTTACCATATTTATTCTATCATAATAATTCATGAAAAAATTTAGTCTTCATGTCTCCCACCTTCAGCCATGTAGCTTTGGATTTTTCATGGATGTAACATCTGGAACTCAGATTCCACTCAACAGTGCCCTGAGCGCAGCTGGCCATGTGTCCTCAAGTCCATCTCCCTAAATTCCAGAGGCTACTAACTATTAGTAAGGGAATATGGTGTGTTTATGGGGATACTATGACCTCTTATTAGAGAGTAAAATAGTGGTAGCAACATATAAGTTAGAAAAATAAGTATAACAGTTTGAAAATAAATAAATAGTAGGAATAGATAAATAATTCCAGAATTAATCTCATAAACAGTTTATGGTAATACAAATTGTGTCTCTATAAAGCATCCAAAATAGGTACATAGAAGTAAAATACAATACACATATCAAAATACCAAAAAATACCAAAAATCAATATCTCTTTATTACATCATGATCCTAAGACTGGTCCCCTACTCCACTACTCCTAAGCCTGGCACAATGTCAGTCATCTAATTTTGGGCACTTTTCCAAGTTACTACATGCATCCATAAAGTCTGTATGGGTACCCAATGGTGGCCCAAATAGGGTGTGAGATACAATCCCAGTAGGAAACCACCCAAAGGTATATAATAAGTCATGGATATGCAATATATTAAGATAAGAATATTGGAACACATATCATAAGTTAAAAGTAAATAGATGTAAAGTGGACATGGAATATATACTACAAAAAAGTGATACCATATATTCTAATAAGGATCCCTAGAAAACATGGGTCATTATCCTACAATAAGGTAGCTAAAAAAATACAGAAACAACTAACCCTGACCCTCCGTACATACATACATATCAAACAAACCACAACAATTCCTTATAAAATGCGTTTCATGATATCATGACATTTACATATAACCAAAAAGTGGCATATCAACCCTGTCCATGTTGTACAACAAAGTCTATCACATTTATCATGGTAATTCTGTATAAACTTGTGTCAGACCCAACAAGGCCGAATCCAAGGTATAATGTACCAAGGAATCATCATTGAGTCCAATGATTATCTCAATAGAAACTCAATTAGGATTTATTTGGGGTCCAAGGAGCATGTATACCGACCATGTCCACTCCAATCCCAAGACAAACCATATCCAAGGGGTAACAAGGCCCATGGCATCCCATGGAATCAGAATCCAAGGAGAATACATGTACAAGGAATTATCTACCATTTCCATGACCCATGGATTAATACATACATGGAATCATACATAATCATTCATAAATTCACACTCATTTTTTATAAGTATACACACTCATATCACTATTCACATTTAAGAACATTTCATGAGTTTTCACACTCGTTTTCATAAAATCTAATTAATCTATTCAAGAAATTCAAGTTCTATAAAAACCATTTAATTAAAAGAACTTACATTCAATAGAGGAAAACCATATCATAATCAAGCTATTAAATTAAATCCAATAATTAACAGGCTTCCATTAACTAGGGAAACACCAACTCACCCCATGGGTGCTTTAACATAGGCATCAGAATAAGAAATTTACATGGCACGCCCCATTGGTGTCCTTAGGAAAGCCCCCACCAACAAAACACAAAGAGACTAAAGGGAATCCATAATAAGTTCTATTTCATTTAATTAAATTAAAAATTTTAATTTTGAGGCTACACTAGAAAGTCTGGTGGGTGACAGAATAGAAACTATCTTGATAAATCACCAAACAAAATGGGAAAATTATAGACCACATAATGTAGGTCTATAGTATATTTCTCATCTGGTATCATCTCTTGATTTTACTCAGATCAAAATATAAAATTAATAAATGATGAAGAAATTGAAATTAGGGCATATTAGTTTGCACCTAATTAACTCTATCAATAACAAGAAGAGTGAAGAATGGCATAAATGGAATTGGTTACTCATCTATGTGCATTGAATGAGATGTTCAACACTCAATTTCAAGTTCTAAAGTAGAATCAATATCAAAAACTATTATTTTGACTGAAAAAGAATCCCTCCCATAGGTGATGTCTACTAGAAAACAATTGGAAACGAGGGTTTAAAATAATAAGGTATTAAGGGAAAAATAGTAATTTCCAAAAAATATGTGGTTTGTATAGTTGGGAGACATGGTTGACCAAACCGTGCATCACCTATGCACCCAATACTATAAGGATAGGAACATCACATGATTTTTGTGCACATTTTGACTAACAGTGAAAAAATCATTTCTCATCCCACTATTCAAAACTAAAGATGCACCAACATAGGCTTGCTCCTCCATCTGCATGATTTTTCAAACCACGCGGGATCCTCCATCCCACTATCTATCCTCTCATGGTTAGTACATACAACATTCCCCACATGGTTTCTATTAACCATGCGACCTACCTATTGTTTTTAAAAAATTTTAGTTTTAGTCTTTAAATAGGCCCCAGACACCTGCAATACACCATAACCTCAATGGGTATTCACATTAGTCTATAAAATATAATTTAAACCAAAGATAAAAGGATAATTACATCATGTAAAAACCCATATTCTAAAAATATTCCCAACCTAAATCAATTCATCCTCAAGTTTAGATCTTAAGGGTTGTGATGATTTGTTTGAGAATAACTCTGAACACTGAGCATGTACATCAGCCTCCCACTCCCAAGTCTCATCCTATAAATGGTCGTGCTTCAATGGAACTTGTACTAGAAGAACCAAAAGGAAATTTATAACCACTGTTCTCATGCCAATGATATGAATTGGATGATCCTCAAAGGACTCATCCACCTGTAACTACACCTCATTAGGCTGCAGAATGTGAGATGGTTCTGAATGATAACAGTGTAGCTAAGATACATGGAAGACGTCATGCATGGATCGATACCTCTAAGGTACCTACAACCAATAGGCTACTGAATAGACTCTCTCTAAAATATCAAATTTCCCTAAATATAATGGTGATAGATTACCATGTATCCTGATTAGTCTATGTACTAGCCTCGAAGAGATAAATAAAAATCCCCAATCCCCAACCTTGAACTCTAGAGGTTATCTGCAACAATTAGCATATGATTTCTTTCATTACTATTCAGTATCCATTCACTTTATAATCAACTAGACCTGATCAATAGTCTTCTATATGAGACACGAACCTAGTAAAACTACATTTCTATCCTCTAACCATCATAGGGGTTATCACAATTGAATATCATAAAAAGTATCATATGGTTCCATCTATATGATTTCCTAATAGTTATTTTTTTAGGCAAACTCAATATGAGAAATATGCATTTCTCAAAGTCATCAAAATACAAGATGCATACTTTTAGAATTTTATAAGGCACCTGTATCGTATTCTCTAACTTCCTATCAGTATAAGGGTGGTTCCTATTCTCAGAAGCACCTATATACATAGTTCCCTATGAAAACTCTACTAAAAACAAGATATAAATTGGGAATATATATCTAAAATGATAGTATGAGGGACCCTATGAAGGAATACTATCTCAGGAATATAAAAACTCCCAATATCATCTATTCTAATGGTTTCCTTGATCAATAAAAAATGTGAAACCTTTATGATCCTATCAACAATAACCCAAATAACATCACTACCTCGAGGGAGCCTTAAAAAACTAGTCACAAAATCCATCAAGACCTCATCCCATAATCACAATGGAATAGATAACTTTTGTAAATGTCCAGCCAGTCAGAAATGTTCCACCTTAACCTAATGATAAGTGGAATATCTTGTGACAAATCCATCCACCTCATGTTTCATACTCAACCACCTGTACTGATAGTGAAAATCATGGTACATCTTAGAAAGACAGGGATTCCCTTCCCAAACAGAGGAACAAAACTTGTGCACTAACTCCTCACATATGTCCATTGGAACCCAACATGACCATGGACATTAAGAATCTCATACTCACCTATGGATCAACAAATATGTTGGTCCTCAATTTCTATACTATCCCATAGGACTAGTCCCTTTGAATCTGATAGCTACCTAATCCTCACTCTATCTAGTAGGGAAGAGGTCACAGCTAGGGATGAAAGAAAATTTTCCCCTGACTATCCTACACCTCCATATGTATCTTAGTGAACAAGTCAATAATATTCCACATTCTATTTTCATCTTAAACTTCTTGAATTTGAGTTCTTATACTCATTACATCAGCCACTATATTTCCCTTTCTAATAACGTAGGAAAGCTCAAAGTTAAAAGACTATAGGTAATCCACCCACCTTCGCTACCTCATATTCATATAATGTTATGTAAATATATAATTAAGAATTTTTTGGTTTGTGTACACAAAAAAATGCTTTCATAGTAAATATTGTATCCAAAAGAACAAGCATGAACAACTACAGCTAACTCTAGATCATACGTCGTGTAGTTCCTCTCATGTGGTCTCTTCTACCGAGACTCATACCCCATGACTACATTCACCTTGATTAGAAAAAATATAAGACCAATATATGATGCATCACAATACATAGTATAGCTCTTTCCCTGCTTTTTATGTATCAGGACCGATGCTGAAGTCATTCTCCTTTTCATCTCTTGAAAGGTTGTTTCAAAGGTATCTGCCCGTAAAAAATTCAAAACCTTCTTAGTTAAGACCATCAATAGTGACTATAATCATGATAAGTCCTAAATGAAATGAATGTAGTATCTAGATATCCCCAATAAAATTCATATATCATAGAAGTTGTTAGGATACTCACAGTAAACTATAACTCTCACCTTCTCTCGATCTAGAGATACTTTTATCACTAAGACAATATTACCCAAAATGTTGCAAGGGATACAGATTCTTAAAAATCAGTTGTTTTAGTTTCTAATAATCCATTCATATCCTAAAGGTACCATCTTCCTTTTTTGTAAAAGTATCGTTGAACCCCATAAAAAGTTTTGCGTCGTATAAACCAATTTTCCACTAAATCCTCTTGCTACCTATTGATCTCATACAACTTTTTAGTATTCATCCTATAAGGAAGAATGAATACCAGTTTAACTGCTAGAACTTTATCAATAAAGAACTAAACCTCCTTCTATGGTGGAAAAACAAAAAATTCATCGGAGAAAAAATCCCAGAAATGATCAACCACTAGATGAAAGTACTCTTGATGTACTCCCTGATCATCCAGGTATAAACTAACAATCTGTGCTATCATCCTGCCCAGCCCATGATGTTGTGGTCTATCTCATCTCACATGGACATCCCTTTCACCATTATGAGTATAAAATGAACCGTCTAGTGATTTCAGAATTCACCATCTGATGATATAAATCAATTTAGCCTTGATAATACACTAGCTAGTCCATCCTAAGTATGACCTAAGACCCGATCATCTCAAGGAAAAATAGATTACAGACGAACTGACACCCACCAACCTCAAGGGGGAACTCCCTGCACTAAAGTATATCTTCCATTCTGATACCCAATATATTTTAAAGAATCATAAATCTATAATATTATACCACGAATATCTACCACAAGTGAATATATAAAACAATATGATGCATATTTATGAAAAAGAGAAGAAACATGAGTTGATGCTTCTAAAATTTTACCTCTCACCATAGATGGTCCTATGACTTTTCCTCAGGGATAGGATGTATAGAATAGTTCTGGCCTAAATCAAAGCCCTATAACACAACTTCACAACCTAAATTAGGCCCACTCTACTTTCTCGATGAAGCTAGTGCTTGGAGGCCTCAACCACGATTAGCACTACCTTGACCATAATTAATGGTACAACTCTATATCCCTTCATGATGTGGAGAAATGAAACTTTCTCCTTAACACAGTGTTCAAGATGATCCCCTACAACTCACTACTGGAAGGAGGGTCCTATAGAAATGTTTCACATGACCCATACTAATGAAATCTCAACACTCTACTGGGTCACGATCACATTGATTCCTCATGTATCCTTGTCTTCCATACTAACGACAAAACACTGTAGTACCAACACTAACATCCAGATTGATACTCATCTCATTGAAAGGATCAAAACAACATTTCCCCCTTCTTGAAGTATAACTAATGTGTTGAGATATTTCATTTCTCTTCTTTGTTCCCCCATATTTCTTTAGGATCCACCTTGTAATTATCACCTAATTTACTATGTCAGTAATCATCTTCAACCTGAACACATTGACCTGAAATCTAATAGTAAGTTAGAAAACTTACTTAAAGCATCTTTCTCTTGATAACTCATAATCTTGGTAAATCAATGAAAAACACCACAACTCTATAAAGTGTTTTGAGTACTCCATAACCATCATAGTTCCCTGTTCCAAACACATGAACTCACTAGACAACATTTCCCTTAGATTCCTAGGGTAAAAGTAATCATAGAACCTATTAGGGAAATCATCCCAAACCATACCTCTCAATCGTTCATCCTAGTTTAGAACATCCCACTATCTCTTTTATACTCCTCGAATCATATAAGTTGCAAGATTCACTCTCCTTTCAAGAGGTGTATCCAGAATCTTGAATATTGACAGCACAGTCTCAAGGAAAATCTTAGTAGCCTATATACCTCTATATCCTAAAAACATGGGATTCTGATGCTATTGGAACACACAATTTAGCTTAGCTATATACAATGCATACACCAGTTCTCACTCAAAGGTCTACATGAAGTGGTAAAACCCCTCGCAGAATTGTGAATCAACACCTATGTTTGATACAAAAGATAGTGTTAGAGCTAGAACTAAAGGAGGATCCAATTGTATCCCATGGACCGCCGCATCAAGATTGTGGTCGTAGCCTCCCTCATAGTGTATTAATGTAGGTCTTCATGGTGTAATGCCTCTATAATTCCAAACACATTCCTAAAAAAAGATAAACATTAATGTTAATAGATAAAAAGTGTAGGACATGTCAAAACTGTCCTATAAATATGCAATACCACACAACCTTATCCTAAATCTAGGACTGTAAAAAGAAACAACCATAAAAGTCACTAGAGACACTACCTCTCTCCGACTCAAAAGTTAAGACTAGGTCATGTTCCCTATTTATCCATTCAATTTTCCATTTTAATTTTAAATTCCTTTCAAATTCCATTTTAAATGGTTAAATCAAATGGTACGTTGCTTCTAATCCATAAGGGCCCATACTCCTCATGAATTGAAATATGAAATCCACTTAGTCCACACCATAACACATTCCAGTACATGATACTCATGGTCCATGACTCAATGTGACTCAATTGGCTACTTTAGTGGTCTTTTGTAGCCTAATCTAGAAAAATATACTTAGGTTATGACATGCACTCTAATCACCAACCATGTTCACAATTTCTTTCACAAAAAGTTATGACAATAGTAGGTATATCTATCATGACACTAATAAAAACATCATATAAATATGAAATGAATCCTATATGACATGGAATAATTCATGATATGTGATTCATGAAATGCACCTAAAATGATGCATGGGATGTAATGCCATCATATCACCAGGTTTCAATAAAATCAAACCCACAATAATATCAATAATAACCTTATAATTCATGTTCATCACCCAATAGTGGAATGAAATCAATTGTAATAGGAGAAATCCCAAAAAAACAATATCATTCAAGGATATTTGGATTTCTCCTTTACATGGGTTAGCTACACCCATGCACAACTCATGAAAACATTTCAATTCCTTCTTATCCCTATCTATTATCACCAAAAAACCCTTTGATACCATTTTGCAACATCCCATACCCAAATTCTACTCAATAGTTCCCTAAGACTAGTTGGATACATGTCCTCAAGCACATATCCCCAAACCCTAGAGGTTTCTGACTATTAGTGAGGGCCTAGGGTGTGTCTATGGGTAGAATATGCCCTCTTATCAGAGTGTTACAAAATGGTAGAAACATACAAGATAGAAGAAGTAGTATGATAGTCAAAAAATAGATAAACAAAAAAAATACATAAATAATGCTAGATGTAATTTCATATAAAAATGAGTATAATACATTTCGTGTCCCTACAAAGTGTCCAAAATAGATACATAGTAGTACAATACAATACACAGATCAAAATACCAAAAAGACCAAAATGCACTATTACCGGATAGCATCACAAGACATAGCTCAGTCTCTTTCTCCCATACATCTAAGAATGGAACAAATCCCAGAATCGACCTATGGGAATTTTCCCCAGTCCATAACTACATTCATAAAGTCTTTTCAAGTACCCAATGGCGGCCTGAATAGGTTGTGATATCCAATCCTAGCAGTTATCCATCCAATGGTCAATAAAAAATCCAGGATGTGCAATATAAAAATATAAGAAGAGTGAAATACATTTCATAGGTATGCAGTAAAAAAATGTTAAGTTACCATTGAATATATACTACAAAACAAGTGCTACCGTATAGACAAAAAAGTCTCCCACCAAAACATGGTTCAAGCTCCTACAACAAGGCAACTAAAAACAATATAAAAATAACATACATGGCCTCATTGTATATCCATACATATCCTACCAACCATATTTAGGCATTATATCAAGTGTGTTAGGAAATCATGGAATTTCCATATAATTATAAGTTTCATGTCAACCACACACACACCATACAACCAAGCATATCGTATTTTCCACAAACATGCGGTATGAACATGTTTCTAACCCCATATGGCCAGATCCAAGGTACTGTGGACCAAGACATCCTCAAAAATTACCATGATCATCTCGATAGAAAATTGATTAGGCTTGAGTTGGGGTCCAAGGATAATGTCTACCTACCATGTCCACTTTCAGTACATGAAAACTAGATTCATGGGGCTACAAGTCCAAAGGAATCCCACAAATTTAGAATACAATGAGCATATAGGTCCAAGGTATTCTCTAATGTTTCCATTACCCATGGTGTAGCATATACACGGTTCCATATATAACTATTAATCAATTCACATTCAAGTTCCATGAGTATACCCACTCATATCAAAATTCACATTCAAACAAATTTCATGAGTTTAACCACTCATTTTTACAATTTATAATTAATCCATTCAAGAAATTCAAGTTTCATATAAAAAATTATTCGAAATCATTATCATGAAAAGGATGAAAACCATATAATAATCAATATATTCCAATCAGTTCAATTATTAGCATGCTTCCTCAAACTAGACAATCCTCAACTCACCCCATTTGTAGTTTAACATAGGAATAGACATAAGAAATTTACATGGAATACCCCATGGGTGGACTTGGTTAGTGAAACAAACTCCAACACAACTCAATAGAACTAAAGGGAATCCCTAGAAACTTCTATTTCATTTTATTCAATTAACCAATTAAAATTCAAGGCCACATAAAAAATTATGGCAGGTGACATAGTGAAAAATATCTTAATAAAGCCCCAAAAAAATGTAAAAAATATAGACCACCTGCTGTAGGTCTGTAGTAGAGTGCTCATATATTATCATCTCATGATTCGAATCAGATCAGAAAAAAATGAAAAAGGAATGAAGAATATGAAATTAGAGCATATTATCTTTCACTTAATTAACTTCCCCAAAACCATGAATAATGAATAATAACACAAAAAGTAATTTATTACTCAATGTTGTGGATCTAACGAGATGATCAATGCTAAATTATGAGTTCAGGTGAAGAATTGGGATCAAATCCTAAGATTTTTTTTCCAAGAATGAGATCTCATATAGGTGATGTATGATGGGAAAAAATGTGAATGGAGGGTTTAAAATTATATGGTATTAAGGTAAAAATAGTAATTTCTCAAAAATCCCCAGGCTGCATGGTTTGGCTGCACGATTGGACAAACTGTGCACCAACCTTATACCGATTGCTGAAAGAGGGCACTTCACATGGTTTTCATGCACGGTTTGACTAACTATGGACAAACAGTATCTCATCCCACTTTCAAAAATATAGATTCCCCCACATGGTCATTTTCCTCCATCTTCATGGTTTTTCAAAATATATGGGCTCCTCCATCCCATTGTCGACCCTCACATGATTAGTACTAACCATGAAATCTACCCCGCACTATTTCTACTAACTGGGTGGCCTACCTATTTTTAAAACAAAATGTAGTTCTAGTATCTGAAGAATCCACGAACACCTTTTATACCCCCATGACCTCAAAGGGTATTCACATTAGTCCATAAAAAACATTTAAACTGAAAAAAGGATTAATACCTCATACAAAAACTCAGGTTCTTACAATGGGTAACTCATTATTATTCTAGGAGAATGTATGGTAAAAGGTTTTTCTTATAGATAATATCACTAAAGATATCACCATACCAACTATCCCTAAGTATGTATTAATATATACTGATTTAATTTTTTATAGAGTCCAACTCCTAGAATAAAGGTAGATAGTTGTTGATCCAAGCTTGGAGGTCCCTTTCAGGTGCCTAATAATTTTTTGGAATTAGAACCACGATATATCATACATTGGTTTTATACATGATACTTGAACCATAACATGATAATCATGGTCATATTACCATCTACTGGAGAAGATAAAATGACCACTTCCATCACATATGGGCACTAGGCTAATAATAAGTAGAGAGTGGTCCATGAGAGACCAAACTAAGTCAGAAAATCTTACATTTGGGTAAGAAGAAATGATTTATTGGTTTGTGAGGTATCAGTCAAGATGACACATTGTGCATTGAATCCACTTTTTATTATTTCACCAAGTGTATTTACCACCTAAAAATACCATATTCCAAATCCTCTTTCGAATCATGAAGAAAGAAAAATCCAGTCTGTCCTCCCAAGGATAGATCCCTCCACCCTTCTTCTCTGAAACATCTATTATGGTGTTAATGTTACCATTGATCAGCTAAGATGAGTCCCTTGGGTTGAAGGCTTTGAGGTAACATCATAGATTCTCCCTTTCTTGTGAATCACAGTTGGTGTAAACAAAGGTAAATAATAAAACAAAGATATTAGTGCTAACCATAATTGTGATAAATTGATTAGATACATCGATCTACTTTACTAAAATAGATGTTTTCTAGAAAATACAAATATAATGGTTGAATGTTTTTCCATGAATTAATTAGCATAAGACTAACTTATAATAAAATTCTATAATCTTGAAAAGTCTCTACTTAAGATCCATAACTGCTATGAGAGAAGCCATATAGAAAAGAAACTCATTGGACATGAAGTATGTCTTCACCTGGGAACCTAGTCCAAAGATTTTCTATATAATGGGATAAATCATTGAAAGTGGCAGTTCTTGGTTTTGGTCCTCAGTGTGAAATATCTCTTTACTTGGGAATAATAACATATTGATGCTTGCATGAGTTGAGATCTAGTGTACACACCATTGGTACGAGAATAATGAAAAGTTTTCATCTGAACTGGGTATTCCTGAACATGTGATAATATATTAAAGAAGTACAATGTGAGGATTAGTGGAATCTAGAAGGGATGTGATTTTCAACTAAGGGGAACAAGGGGAGGAGAAGGGGGGATGGTGTCCTTTACACAAATAAGAGGTTTATAACTGAACTCTGAACTAACTAAATACTTTCCATATAAGATATCAGAGGTTTCACTAATCCTATAAGGAACCAAATATAGACATGAGATCCTATATAAAATAGATGGAGGCTCATAATGAGAGACCAAACATGGAGGTAAAGATAATACCTTTGGAGAGGGAGATAGATGAATGAGCGCCTCATTGACCATGCTTGAAAGCACCAAAGATAACTTGGAAATGATGGGATGAATGTCTCACACCGGGGTCATATATGTAATGATAACCAAGAACTTTGAGTGAAAATGATCATGAATCGAAGGATTATTATTTATGTAGGATGGTGTGGAGTTTCCATAGAGAAGGAAATCTAAAATAATCAATTGGATTTGGGTAGAGAAGGTTCTGACACCAAGTGAATAAATCTCCGACCTAAAGAAGAAAATGAATTAGAGGGGGAAGAGAATGATCCATTTAGACATAAAGGTGATCCATGGAGGAATCCCAATTCCAAAGGGTATATTCATCCGTGAATAGGAACAAACCTAAGTAATCATCAATTCCTCCATGGAAGGAGTTATTATATAAGGAGAGAGGATGTCTTGGTAGGTTAATACACATTATCTCTTGAGGGGAGTCTCATACAGGGAAAAATTCCATAATCAAATAGAAGATATTAAAACAAAACTAACCTAACAATATGGGGCTCTGGAACCAAACATTTACAAAATCATCTTTAGAGGATAGAAAAAAATATTTTAATTCAGCTCCGAGACCCTAGATGGTGCCGCTAAAACCCAGGATCTGATAAAACTTTGGAAGAACATGAGATTTGGTTTTTCAACACTGAACCTCACCACCAATATCTACTTGTGAAAAAAAGTATCCTCATCAAAAGAAGATAATGAAAATAAAAAGACCAGAGATGCCTCCTCCTTTTATGAACTAATCTCTTACCAAGTAAATTTATAGATATTTGGGAGGAGATATATCTTAGAGGATGGTATAAATAAGTATAACTTCTTTAAGGGAGGATATTCTTGATGTTTCCTTACCAATCAGTTTATGGTCTAGTCCCAAAAGGGATCTTAAGGTGTCTACTAATAGGGGGAGCCACCTTATGATGTACGATTTTTGGAATTAGGGTTATGATTAGGAGTTAATGAAATAGGAAATACGTGCATGACCCTACCACTGATGGGGAGGGAGGTACTGACCGAGATGAGGGATCTTGGACCATAGTATCAAAAAGAAGAGTTTAAAAAGAGGATTTCAAATGGGGATAATTCTCTGAACTCTAACATTCAACCCATAATAAATTCTTCTTGGGTGTGGATTATAGATTAATATTAATATAAATACCATCATAAACACCATAAGGATAGTTTATTCAAAATAATGATGGATTGTTTAGCTCAAAGTATTTACCTGGTTGAGTATGTCATGAAGAGGGAGTACACTATCTTTTTTCTGGGCCAGGGGCCTAGTGAGTATATTTTAAATATCATCGGGCCTATACAGTTATCCCAAAATTCATTGCGTCTCTTTCTTTTATTACACTTAAATTTTCCTAAGATTATTATGTGTAAGTCTTCAAAGGAAGGGATTCAACTTTTTCATAGGTCACCCTTTAAATGTTTGTTACTTTAAAATATGTATTGAATTTTTGATTTCTTAGTTCAATGTTTTTCCTATATCATATATGTCAAGAGATAAGAGACACAAATTTTTCCCTAACCTCCCTTTAAAAGAATTCAATATGACGAGAAATGTGTCTCTATCCTTAGGTAGTTTGAGGTCATGTAAGTTAACCAGTGAGTTCCTAAGATTTTAAGTTGAACAGATTTAACCAATCATTGCTAAAGTTTTAGGTCATATAGGTTGGAAACATGTTTTCCTAGGTTAGGGTCATATAGCTTAGACCGTATGTTTATGCAGTTTAGGTTCATATATCTTGTACCATATTTTGAGAGGAAAATATTGTATTATGAATGCTGGACCATGTCTCTAAGGTATTGAATCTCGATTATGGGATAATACATAAATGTTAGGGGAACTTATGAGACACATTGGGGTGAAAATCTCTGCTTCATTATTTCCAAGGATCATGAGGACCATATGACCTTTTTTCAAAGTGATGATTCCTATGGAAAATAGTTCGGTGTATCATATATAGGAGCATGGGGATGAAATGAATAATCAAACATAGATTCACTTGAACCCAGATAAACCCCTCACCATTGACCATTTAAAACATATAGAGATTCAAGATCTCAAAGTGTGAAGTGATTCATAGGAAAAGAGCATGTAATAAGGATTTTGGTACCACACATCCTTGCTTTAACAATGGGTATAGTGTTTGAGGACTTAATGTAATGGATATCAAAACCACTTAATATTTGGATTATAGGATATGTAAATCATAACTCAATGAGTTTGAACTATGTATAATGATATAAAAAATACATTAAAGGGACGATTACAATGAATCACACTGGCATGACAGCCTTCATTTGCATGTTTTCTAGGATCACTGGGATTAAGGGGCCTTTTTTAGGTGAAGATTCTTTTTTAGTAGGTATGGGACCATATATAGAAGCCATATGTAGACATGTGTAGTCAAGAAGATGGTCAATTTAATTCATTTAATAATTTAGTTAATGGTTTGTGGATAATCAAAAACTCAAGTAATGAAGTAGGTTGTGGATAAGATTATATCCCAGGAGGGTTTAGGCACCCTAGATATTGTTTAAATGAAACGAGATGAATGAAACATGTCATAAGTGGATGGTCAAATGCTAGTATAGAATACATTAGAAATGGAAAGAATTTAGTTTATATTCATAAATCTTGGATTGTATATTATGTCATTTTGGTTCATGATATGATAAACAAACAAGTTTAAATAATTAGTCAGCACATCCTTTATTTGAGAGTGGGTATTATATATGGTGACAAAATATTGAGGGTGTCAAATCCACTTAAATAGTAGGATCATGGGTTATGTAAATCATGACCTAAGAATTTTGAAGTAAGCGTTATGAGATGGGATAGATATTATAGGGATTATAATGACACACATGAAGGTGTCAAGATATGTTGTAATGTTCCCATAACTCACAAGGATCAGAGGAATTTTTTTCCAAGGAGAAGACAACGCTAGTTGATAGGCTGGGAGCTCATATGTAACAGCTTGAGGTAGACATGCATAATATTGCAGAGAGTTCCTTGAATCTAGATGCAATCCTTTCAATGGGATATAGAATATTTTTGAACATTAAAACACTAGATTAATGAAGTAGGGTATGAATAAAAGGCTATACAATGAGGGTTATGGTACCCTAAAATTTGTGTCACTATGTATTAAATAATTTATTAAGGTAATGTGATGTGATAGATCATTAAAATAAATTTTTTCTAGACTGAAAGGGTTTAATGATCTTAACTTGGATTTTTATATGGTCATAAAATTATATTTATGATCATTGTGACTTTTTTCTTTATTTGGACTGTAACTATTGCCTATGCTCTTGAGGAGTGGAGCTTAGTGAGTAGAGACTTGAGTTTATCTCAGATCTCCCTTTCTGGGTTTTATCTTGGAAAAGTTTTATGTCTTTTTTTTCTAGTAGTTTAGGTTCTTGTAATTTAGAACACCAGGGGATAGAGTTTAAGGTTGTACAACTTTTACCAATGTAAATATTGATTAGGGTCATGATTTGTAGACTATTAAGGGATGGAGTTTATGGCCATACAATTTTTACTAGAGTACAAATAGTTTACTGCCTTGATGAATAGACTGAGTATGAGGAGGATGTGCGAAAAAATATACTACTTAGGATTCCCAAGGATGATAATACCCAAAAACTTTTTTGAAATGGTGATGAATATACTATAAATCATGGATCAAAGTACTCAGATTAAGAGTAATTTTATGGGATAAACATACAATGAATGATGACAGTGAATCATAATGGGGTGAAATCCACCATATTCATGTTACCAGGGATCAAGAGGATCAGTGGAATATTTTATAAAGGTGAATATCCCTCTAGTTGATAGATCATGGATCATATACATGATCCAAAGGTAGACATGTATAGTTAAGAAGAGGTTCACTTGAAGCTAGATGCTCCTCACTAAAGGTCATGGAAGGTTTGTAGTGATCTAGGAAAGTTAGGACATGAACTGTGATTCATGGATTGAGAATCTCGAAAACAATTATGGGAAAATATATAATCTTGTTTAACAATATTTAAACCATTACGACCCTTCGGTAAGGGGTTACTAATGGATAATGGTAATATCAGATTAATGTCATGCCACAAGGACTTAAATTTTGTGAAATTTAATTTCATCTAAAAAGTACTCAAATGTCATTTAGGTTAATATCATGTGGTAAGGAATCTGGTGCCCCATAATTTAAGGTATTGTGATAAGGAATTAACCCTACATAGTTTAACATTATATCTCCAAGATGAAATTAAAGGGTATTTTCCCCTTATTTAGGGCCATGGATAAATATACACATATTGGGGTCCCTTCCAAAGATATCACTCACACCTAAGTAAATTTTGTCACTAGGACTATAAATTCGTAAATATGTTTATGGTCTTTCAAGGTGGACCGTTTTAGACTCCCATATTTAGTTATGAAGCTCATGATTATGCCAAAAGGGGTGATTGACCCAAACCTCTAAGCTCATGTGAGTTAGGATCGATGTGAGAAAGAATAGGTGGTCATAGAATAACCCATACAATGACAGATCAGGGTTAATGACAAAGTTAGATATTAAATATGAGGAAAAAATACCCTTACATAGGTCTAGAAATAAGATAAACCTTGTTGGGAACTCTATTGAATATCTAGATCATACACATGAGGGGGACCTTTTCTAATTTTTGGTTTTGCATGAATCTGATTTTCCCATGAAGAAAAAAAACTCATCTTAGTTTTGAGAAATGAAATGACTTTTTATGAATTTTTGGTGATTTGTATGAGAACCAAGGAATGTGGGAGAACTTATGATTTATGTGGATGGACACATCTAGTTTTCTATATACATTTTTTGGGACATGAATAAACCAATAGATAATTTTTTTCAAAGAAAACCCTCTACATAGATATTGATTGGACAAAGAGGGATGTGGAATTTTTCCTAAAATTATTGACTGGCCCATGATAGAGAATTTTGGCATTACTACATAGCCTCTAATAATAATAATCATTCCACATGTAGTTCTTAAATTACACCCCCATAGTTCAAACACATATATAGGGAGATGGGTATTTTTTTCAATCCATTCACAATACTTTTGAGGCATCCTCTTAATATATTCAAATCATATACAAGGAACAAAAATTAAGAATTAAATTAGTTCAGTTCCATATCATAAGTGAACTATAACTTTATAGGTTGAAAACTAAGGTTGGAGGGGTTATTTTTTTTAATTTTTTTATTGGGAACATGATAAGAGACATGAGTTCCACTATGTATCATTTGATGGAAGGAGTCATTACATGATTTTTTTAAGAATGTTTCCAATGCATGAATATAGGTCCCAAGAATGGGAAATGAAAATGGGTTTCACCTTAGCACATTTCCATTTAATGATGTTATGGGGGACAACACATCAAGGTAAAAGGGGGAATTATCATACTATATTATTTTGATGATGGCATGCAGGAATATAAGAAACAAGTCGTGCTCCCCTACAAAGATCTGACTCAAATGTAGGGAAAATAAAGGGGGTATTAATATTATAAGGATTTTAGTTTCACCTAGGATAGTGGATACATGAATCACTACATATCATATATGGAAAAAAATCAAGCAACATGTAGTTCTTAAAGAGAAGGTCCCCTGCACAAATCTGCCTCGTATATAGGGGAAATGGGAATGTAAATACCTAAAAGATAATATATACACTCTCTTTTGGGTGCATGATCTTTAGATATTAACTACATTGGGAATGTGGAGGGATCTCATATAGGTAGAGCATTCACTTGTGGGGAAATTTTCACAGTATTGTATCCAAACAAGGGGAAAAATTTTGATACGGACCAAGAACGAAGGAGGGTTGTATTGGTTATACCCCTATTGCCGTGCCTTAGATAATATACTCATGAATTTATCCATATATTCAAAGGATAGGAATCAATACACAAATATTTATTTTATAATAAATTCCCTACATAGAAAGGGATCATGTATAGGGTGAGGGAATTTTGTATTATTAACATTACATTTGGGCTAGGATCCAAGATTTGGGTGTCATTACATGTCTTGTGATAATAGGAATTAAACCACATGTAGTACTTGACGAAAAAAGGGTTCCCTTCATAGATCTGACACATATATAGGTGAAATATCCAAAATGGAATTATTATCATGGAAGTTTTGGTTGGTCCTAGGATTAGGTAACATGAGATTTACTATGTATTATGTGATAATAAAAATCAAGACAGATGTATTTCGTAGAAATAAACCCCCCTAAAAATATCTGTCTCATATACATGGGAATATTGATTTTATTCTGAGAACTAGTACATAAATGAGAGAACATGTGTCATAATCTATTTTACATATCTAGATCATACTTTGGAGGGGTAATTTCTATATTTTTATTAAGAGGATGACAGAAATGTCCATAGTAAAGAACCACAATGTCTCTATGTATCCCATTCTGATGTCAATTTAGTATTTACATAGTTATTTTAAAGGTTGATTCCTTGTATAGATCTAGCTCATATGTGGTATTAATTTTAAAATTAATATTCAAAAAATGTGATAAAGACTTATATATGGATAGAGTTTTCATATAGGGGAATCAATACACATGTATTTTTTTGGAAATAAAGGTCCTCTATATAGATCTATGTCGTATATAGGGGAAGAGGCATTTTATTCCGAGAACTGGTTCATAAATGATAGAACATATGTCACAATAAATTGTGTAGATATGGATCATTAGTGGGAGGAGCCTGCCCATATTTTATTAATAAGATGATAAAAGGATCCATGTTATGGGACCTGTATGTCTCTATGTATCCCATAGTGATTGGAATTAAGCCTATACATTTTTCTTTTGAAGAATGATTCCTTATATAGATTTACATAATATGTCTGGGAAGAGACATTAATTTTCAAAGGAACATGCTGAACATGTGATGAAGACTTGTATATGGATAATGTTCTCATGCATGGAAATGGGATATAAGGAGTGGAACATTATGAGAAGTTTAGACTCATACAAGATAGAATTTCACCTTGGAATTAATGTCATACATTGGGGATGGTGACCATGTAGTTTAATTTCATACAATAAGGATGTTTATACTATATATTTTAACATCTTTACACCAAGACTTTTGTTGGTTTCACATCAATTTGATCTACATATGAAGTATAATAACCGTTCTTTCGTGCTGATTAAACAAAATAACCAAAATAAATGAGTGAAGGGTTAAGAACCATGATAAGGTGAGGGTATTTAAAAATAATTACTTTTGAAAAGGGGAAAACTTATTATATACACTTTTTTACGAATTATTGGTTGGTCTTAGAGTAAAATATCTAGACATCATTATGTATCCCAAAAGAATAAGAATCAAAACACACATATTTATTTGAAGGAAAAGTCTTCATACCATCCTATCTTGAAAAAATGGAGAGGAATTTTCTTCTACAAGGATCTATCTATCCTATTGATCATAGGTACCATAGGATAGAACACTCTAATAATTTTATGGTCTTATAGGATGGAAAATATTTCATACAGTTTAAAATTATACGATAAGGATGTATATACTATTCAATTTAAATTATTACAACCAAGAAATGGATGTTGTTTAGTTTAATATATTTCTTCCATGACTTGAATTTTGTGTCTTTGAATGTATTATTTGCAAGACTTGGGTTCTATATAGTTTAATTTCTTTCTTCCAACACTTGTATGATCTGAAATTTAAATTCTTTCTTCTGATACTTGAATTCTGACAAGGTAATTATGGAAATTATTTCTTAAGAAACCTTGAATTCACGAGGGGTGTGATGTGATCCTCATCCATCGTAGCTAAGGAGAAAGACACATTAGAATAGACCTCATGTATGCCATAAATTCCTTCCATGTTTGGTTGCATCTTTTGAGGTTTCTTTCTTGGTATCATTAGTGTCCTGAGAACAAATACCTACTCTCCTAATAGATATTAGTGAAGGAGGATCTTTTTGTTAATGGTTAATGTAATTGAATTATGATGGATTTATATGTTATGAAATGTAATCTTTGAGTTAAATTTATTGAATTTTTATTTGATTTCAAAATGATTTCAATATATATTGAAGAAATTCTTGAAGTTCTTTGATTTTTTTGGATAACCCATGAAAATTTAAGATAATTTAATGTTGAATGAAGAAGAACCTAATCATAGAGTAGAAGATGATCATAATTATTGTGTCACTATATTGGGTTCTTGATTATTACATGACACATTTTTTATAAGTTTCATTTGAAAGCATATGGAAGCTCACATAAGGGTATCCAATAGATCTCGAACCTTCCAAGATAGTATCTGGGTAACCTACATATGGGTAAAGAGACCTATATAAGGGTAACCGATGTGAGGCTCAAAAATCATGTAATGTTATCTAGCTGGATCACATAAGAGATTCTTCCATTAGCATCGTCCATGATCATCACACATTAGGATTGGATTCCATGAATATGTGACAAGAATCAGTTTGGTTCTCATCCACTAATTTTGAGCTTGTTGTCCCCTAGAGTCATTCTAAGCTCAATGTTTGGTGTGTGCCTTTATAGGATCTTATACATCCATGTAAACATGTGGAATGAAAAAATTGTATGGTAATTGACCCATATTTATACATGAGGTGTGGTAGAAATAATAGATCATGCATGCAGTGTTACATGCATGCATGGAATATGGATGAGATAACTGAAGGAAGAACTTCCATGGTTCGTTGAGATTTTCACTACCCAATATACATGCACTATCATGAATTTTTTAATATGAAATAGATTTAATAGAATATAAATATTGAATTAATGTGTTTATTACAATCATCATGAATAAATTGTAAGAAGAATACCCATGTCATTTGGGTTTTTAAATGAGGAGTTATGGAAGGTATTTTTGTGGATGAAAAGTTAAGTTCTCTTATAGTGATTAAATTTCATGATAAAATTTATCCTGATTCCTACAAATTTTTCTTGAATGAGGTTTTAAATATCGAATAAGGCATATACATGAGTAATTTGAAGTTTAGGAAGTCAGGTGTATGTTTAAGGAAGTGGCGAATGGTCATGTATGTGATCAATATAGACGAATAGTTACGTAGGTGAATTATATAGCTGAATGGTCACATATATGAGTCATGTAACTAGTGTAATAGAACCAAACCTTTAGGTTGGTGGTGTTTCTATCTCTTCTGTTGGTCGATGGAGGTTCACCATGATCTAGAATCTCTTTGTGGAACAGTTTGTATCTTCCTCCTAGGTCTTCCCATTTTGTTCTAGAATGATTCCTTCATGTGAGGTATTGGTGAGTATTTATGTGTTTTCATCTATATTGATGACTATAATGTTCACTTTGAATAAATAGTTGTTTCTTAGATATGCATTAAATTAGATCTTTCTCATCCCCTCTAAGAATTTCTTCTCTTTTGAGTAGAGGTGACTCTCAAATGGTTCCAATATATATATTACCCCTCTCCCCATGATTCTTCTAGAACTATCACCTAAAAGGCCAATCATAATCAGTTTGTAGAAGACATCACCAAAAAGAGGGTCTCTATCCTGATCTCTAAAAAAAAGGTAAGGCCTTGATTTTTTTAGGAATTTATTTTTCCATCCTTACTAGACTAGTTCTGGAGATCCCAAATTGGGATAGAGAGATTTATTTATATTTGGTTTTCCATCCTCGATCTAGATTAGGGATTTAGGAGAATAGAAAGATTTCTATCATCCCTTCAGTTGATTGGGTCCCCCAAGACTGGCTCTAATACCCTTCTGGCCACTGACTCCCCCTACTTCTCATGATGATAGAATTTTAGGTTATCCAACCCATCCTAAAGTTTTACATATTTTGGGAAAGGATGTCAACTTTTATCATCACCCTCAAATGTTTCCCTTCCTTGGGACCCTATCCCCTCAAATTATTTTCAATCTTCTTCTCCAGTTCAATAAAATTCATTATCACATGATCATGAGGCTCTTTCTCTGATAGATTTTAGCAGTTCCTTCTCACAAGTGTGTGTAGATATTCTTCAGTTGAATGAACCACTTAATTCTATATCTCCTGGTTTGGGCTCTAGCTCTATTCCCAAAATTTCTTCATATTTTCAATCCTCTCATATCAAGTGATCCATGCTGCTGGGGGTTGATCCACTTGCTCATAAAACATCCATGTATTCAGTAATTCCATCCTCATAATTTTCTCATGGTGTAAGAACCAAATCCTAGTCTACATCCAACTCATGTCATTATTTTTTGTAGGTTATGTGGGCCATGACTCATAGGGACAATACTAGGCTTAGCTCTTTTCAATGATTTCTTTCACAATTTGGAATTCTTGTATCCTGGGAGCCATGGTAAAAATATATTTCTTATCCAATAATCTCCATACAAATAACTCTTCCCTAGTATCTATTATCTATCCTAATAATTCTCTTCCAAGCTAGCAAACCAATCATGTAGATTATGAATGTGTGGATATATGAATTCCAACCCCAAAACATCATATATGTATCTTATAGAATTTATTAATCTTAGTATAATTGTAATATTCTTTTTATCAGTTATTTACAAAAAAATAT
Source organism: Viscum album (assembly GCA_963277665.1). Classification (NCBI taxonomy): domain Eukaryota; kingdom Viridiplantae; phylum Streptophyta; class Magnoliopsida; order Santalales; family Viscaceae; genus Viscum; species Viscum album. The sequence continues at coordinate 597,835,428 of OY728155.1, read as the reverse complement.
TAATATAGGCTCGCATACTTATTTATTCTCCCTTGTTTTCACCAAATGTGATGTTATAGCTCACAAATCCTTGTGGTATGATCTTGCCTTATTCATCCTGGGGAACTTACCATGGATTTTGGGTGAATACTTTAACATCATATTGATACAAAGGTGATTAAGGGTAGAAGGGACTTCCCTCAAAATACTAGCCATGATTTGTTTTCCTTCAGGGATTTTATAGGCCCTCTAGATGTGGGGTTTTAGAAGACTAATTCACCAGTTATAATAATAAAAAGAGATTTTTCATACCTGGTTTCACCTCAACCGGTGTCTCATTAATTTCCAATCAATTTACTTTTATACTAATATAAAGGTAGATCTCCTTGTTTGTATTCTTCCTAACCACTCCCCATTACTTATTTTAATGCCCCCCTGGAAAATAGGGCATCAGATACATCCATTTCTCCCCTCTATAGACCGATGCCTCAGGCTATCACCATTCATTGAAAGAGTCACATATCAGCCCATCACAGGGCCACTCTTGGATCAAAATTCAATAAAACTTAGGCATCTAAAAGATGATCTCTAATCCTGGTAAAGATACCATTCAACATTCTTACAAGACTTAAAAATGATTAAATAGGATATTGATCATTTGGAGTCTGATATGGTAAATGTATGGAATGAATCATTATTTAGTGATACTTCCTACAAAAATAATCTTTGGCTGACATAAAATTAGAAAAAAATGAAAATATGGCTTAGGATTAATCTGGAAACAAATGTCTTAGGTAAGGAGATCAAAAAAAAAATTTATTCCATGGATGCATCAATGAAAAGAAACATATCAATAGTTCCAATATTATCTTGGATAATGGAACCTATACTTATGATCACGATGTGGTGAGAAGTTTGTTTGAGATGTAATTTAGTACTATTATTTAAAGTTCTAATCAATATATGAATAAACGATACCCTATATTCCATATATAGATTTTCAACATCATTCTTAATATGGAATCAGATTTAGAAAAAAAATTCTTTGAATCTACCCCTAAGGAGATGGAGATCCATGAGGCTATGTGGTCCCTTAACCCTAAAAGTTTAATGGTTTTTGATGTCTTACCAGGATATTTCTACATGGATTCATGGGATTTGGTTATGATAGATCCAGTTGAAGTGGTTCAAGAATTTTTACATGGAGAATACCTTCCTCGTGTTTCCTATTCCACTACACTGGTGCATGTTCCGAAGAATAAAGACCCACATTCTCTCCATCACTACCAACCTAGTAGCATGTATAATTTCCCATACAATGTGTTGGTTGGTGGAATCAACAAAAAATTATCCACTTAAATTCCCCATTGTATCTCTTATGAATAACATGGGTTTATCAAAGGGATGATCATACATGGTGCTATTCGTCTGGCTCAAGAAGTGATCAAGTATTTTAATCAAGTCACTTGGATCAAATATATAAGTCAAGATAGAAATGAATAAATCCAATGATATACTTGAATGAAATTTCGTAATAAAGGTTCACACATGCATGATTTTTTATTCATGTACATATGATCTCTTTTTTAGATGTTACATCTCCTCCTGGATCTCTATATCATTCATGGGGAAACAATGTAACTTATTAAAATATATATTAGATCTAAGGCATGAAGACCAAATCTCCCCCACCCAGTTCATATTTACTCAAGGCAATCTTTGTCGTTTCATCAACAGAAGCATCTTGATAGGAAATATCATCCATTTCCATTGTAGGTATCACTCCCAGGGTATTTCTCATATGATCTTCATGGATTACACTATCCATTTTACCAATTCCAATAAGAGATCTATTCAATAAATCAATGGGATTTTCTAGGAATACTATAAATGGAGTATCCAACTTTTAAACAGTGAGAAGGGAAACTTCTATATCTCTGACCAATTCTTAGATAGTAAGGTTTGTTCCTTAGAGGATAAATTATACACGTATAGAAGGATGTTTACTATTGATTATCTATGTACTCCTATCTCCCCATGTAGACTACACATTCAAAATTTTGAAAATATTTCCGATAGAATCAAAATTCTCATCGTGAACTGGAATACATGATTCTTCTCTTTTGGAGGAATATTCACACTAGTTAATAGTGGCCTCTACTATATTACCATCCATGTTCTTTCTACCCTTAATGTATATAAAAGAATAATTTATGCTATTGAAAACATCTTGGAAATATTTTTATGGGATGCTCATTTAGACGAAGAACATCATTGGGCTTATTGGACTATGATGGATAGGTATTTTAAAGAGGGAGGTATCAATGTTAGGATCGTCTTAGGAATGATGCAATATTTAGATTCAATATTGGAATGGGAGGATATTAAGGGATTAATGATTTAGTGTAGTAATATTAATGATAAGTAAATGAATGATTTCACAATTCTTAGAGGGATATTTTCTTATGTTTGGATCATGATCTAACCCCACATCTGGATGCTCTAATTCCACACTCACTGGATTGTGGGTAGGGTAATATTAATTTGTGGTAACATAACTGGGTGGGGTAAATGCTTGGATTTACAAGATTACCTCCACAAAAAATAACATTTAGGAAGGAAAGTGAGCATCTGGGTTTTATCAAATCTATTTGGAATGAGTGCCAACATGACATATTTGATATCATCATTCTGAACTTTGAGTCAGTAAATTGTATTTTTACATGATCTTTATCAGGATGATTCTCAATTACATATTAACCTCAATGATGGTAGATAAAAATGATATTGATCAATGGGATAGGTTTTCTAGTGTAAAAATATCCAAGCTAAATTCAACATTCTAATATGGTGTTTCTGGAACCACGCTTTACCAACGGATGATAATATAAAGTGCATTAGAATCAAACTCATGTTAGGGTGATCCTGTTTCTTGTAACATCAATAATAAACATACTTACACCTATTAATTGATAGATAATGGTTTCATACTATGTGGAGCTTCTTCGGTGTCTTAACTAGTCTCCCTTATCATAATACAATGGCTAGTTCATTTCATGAACTTTAGTTCTATAGAGTAGAAAATCATAAATCTAAGAAAAAGGAAATATCTCTAATCCTCTCTATAGGTTTTTGGTATATCTAGTAGTAAAGGAATGAATCATTCCACAATAGAACCATTTGATCTAAAACTAACCTCCCCATTAGAACCAATAACATTCTTATTGACCTAACCTATCTTCTAAATAATTGGGAATATTGTCCCTCCCTCAAACTATTATCAACCTTCACCCCCAAAAGTGCTCGTAGAACCACGTAGGTGTGTTGGATACATTTTTATACTTGAAATTATGGTCTCAATATCAACACAAATGGTTCTTACAATATGGGTGTCATGTAGGAAAGCATCATTGTTTGTGATCCAAGGTATTTTATTATTTTTTCTTTCACTAAATTCTTTGGAGGTGGTAATTTTTTGCAGTATGAATCTAAAGAGATGCTAATAGGCCACCACCTATATAGTCTATAAAGTAGCCATCAAGAGGTGTTTTAAATATACTCTATCAAAATTCATAATTACCATCGTGTCTTAGGACCCAAACCCTGGTGTATATCATATATCATCCATTGGTGCAAGGTTCTTATCAACAACCACATGGAATTCCTTCATACCTAACATGAAGGCAACAGTATTACTAATTTTATTACTTATAATGCATCTCAAAGAGTATAGATCACTTGATTATCTTGTTTGGGTACCTTCCCCCTTGAGGGAGTGAACCTAGTTAGAGGGTATACCATTGGGATTCATGACATTAGACCCCCATAATTACCTTTGGATTCCATGTCAATCCATGTATCTCTATTATTTTGTTTTACTTTTTGTTTATACCCCCACCCCTTTAAAAAATAAAATATTTACTATTAGTTGTAGTAGTTTTATACTATGAAGAAAAGGAGAACAGACCATGTGAATTACTATGTATACAAATAATAAGAATAGAATTTCCACCGTTAAAATAAATTAGAATAAGGAGGAACACTTTGACAATAAAATATCATTATATATTTCTGAATAAATATCTTATTGTTGGCCCTATATTTAATTATAAAGGTTTGAGATGTACCTGAGTGCAGGATACACCAAACAAGTGTGTGGGATACACATTTTACACTACCATGAGATAATACTATAAAATTCACAGGGTTTTACTAGTGGGTTGTGTGAAAAATGGTTTTATTGGATCACAACAAAGATTAACCTTCTCTTACTGAGAGGTAAACCATGTAAATCATTGTGATTTTTTTGGTTTGTGTTTGGTTGTGATTTAAGGAAGAAGAAAAGTAAGAAGAGAGAGGACATGGTAATCAATTAACCATAATCAATGAAATAGGTAAAAGAAAAGTGATAAAAGGATAAAAGTATAAATTGGTTATTGAAAAAGCCAATAGTTATTGACCCCTCCCTCTTAGTATCAATAATATCCCTCATTAGATCCAAAAATTTAGAAAAAGGAGGATCCATCCATGAAAACTCATAAGTGTCATGACACTATTCACTTTGGGTCTCCTACCTAAATAGTTTTTATCCACCTAGAGAAATAAACCCATCCAATAAGGAAAAGGACTTGTAAAATGGGTTGGATCAATCTTATCTCTTTAGGAACACATGATCCTCCCTAGGGACCAATTTGGGAATCCTGAATTACTAACATATCACACCTGAAAACATGGAAATTAGTATCTTGTTAAGAATCCGAGGGGAGTGTTGCATAACCCTGAGAGCAACAATCACCCCCTCAGGGATGGATGAGGGAATCAAAGAAACCACTATGATCTGATACAATTAAATAAAAAATGTATCAATCCATGAGAGATCATAAGTTTGAATAAACTATCTTCTTTGGGTCTCCTACCTACATTATTTTTTACCCCTAGGGAATTACACTCATATAACTAGGAAAATGCCTAGTGATAGGGGTTGATCACTCCCATCAATTTAAGTGCACACGATCCTACCCACATCCCAATTTGGGACTCATAAATTACTAACAAATCACACCTGATAGTAATTAAGTTATTCTCTTTTCATGAATTTAAGGGGAGTGTTACACAACACTAGGTGCGACAGTATACAACCCCTTCTCATTAATTTATTCAAACTCATATAGTCCCTTATATGATTATTCATATTCTAAGAGTTGAATTTAGATAGTTATTTATGGTTAGGGATGAAGGAACTTAGTGGGAATCACCACCTCCATTACATAGATAAGTGAATATGGGGTTTCTTTGGTGGTATTGTGGGTTTTGGTATGATTGGACCACAAGGCATGAAAGAGTTTATCTAGCCAATAATTCTTGTATTTGTCTACTATTTTCAATATTATATTTGATATATTCTTAAGAAAAACCTCTATATTCCCATTTACCACTACATGGTAGAGAGGAATGATTTTAATTGATATTTTACTACTAATACAACCTTCTCAATTTAGAAGAATAGAAATTGGTTTCATTGTCCATTAATATCGCATGAGGGACACCAAATATGGAAATGATATTGGAATTTTTGAAGTTAATATTGTTCTATTCTTGAACTCTTTAAAGGTAAGGATCTTGGTTAACTTGGAGAAAAATCTGGTAATTTTAAGGATTTTCTTGAACTAATTAACCATATCTAGGGGATATGACATCGTGACATCCATTCCCCATATGAAAAATTACAGGGAGTACTTAGAAGTATGTAATAAATATAGGGGATGATAGAAGTAGTTTTCATGTATTTTATCGACATCAAACATCTTGGTGCATTACATATAGTCTTGTATCATCATCATACAGAAATAACCAATCCACTAATTTTTTTAGAGATCTTAGTTCTTTATTGGTGAGCATTGTAGGATTCTACATGGAATTCTTTCAATATGGTGAGGGCCTCTCCTACTGCGATAAATCCAAAGAGGTCTCTATCAAAGAATAAATTATAAATGATTTTATATTCATTCGTCCTATCATGAAGGGTGAAATTCTATACTTGGGGTTAGATATATTCATTTCTAGATCGATCAGATTGTAGGGTCCTGTTTTAGAGGTAGTACATTATGGGGTTCACCCATCCAATAATGGATGTCAGATCATCACGTCTCAGGTTATCCCCAATTTGAACGATCTCTTTCATATCACATATGATGACAAAGGAAACTGCCTTTTGATGTGAAATATAGAAGACTGTCTCATATTGGTCTAAATTCACTAGGGTAGTTGTTGTATCATCCAACACATTTGAATGTGTGTTTTATGAATGAGGAATGTTATTTTTCACTGTTTAAAAAGGGAACACCACCATTAGTCGCTTCACATAATCGATGAGATGGATTAAAACTTCATTCATAATGATATATTTATTATTTATATAATTAATCGTCAGTTTTGAATTTACCTTAGCATTCAGATAGTCTGTCTATAGTTGTAAGGATATCTCCAGGCCTATAATAAGGTTTGGTAATCCTGCTTATTATTGATGAAACCTTCTGATAATAGGAAGGAGTAGGGAAACATTTCCTTGGAGGGGGATACAAAGGATATACCTAATAAAACTAGGTTAAACATCAGGATTTCCATTATCATCCCAATTATACTATGAGAGGCTTTATAAAAATTCATCACCCATGTTTTGAGACTATCATGGGAACATAGAACCTCTTCATCAGGAATCTTAGTTTTTACTGGTGTTCTCTCTATGGCATGATGTGATACAAAGAAGTTGGATATAACATAACTTTTACTAACCTTTCAGTGACATAAATTTAATGTTAGGTTGTTACAGGAAGATATCCCACCAGGAAATATGCCCAGTCAGTATAGGGAAACTATGGATGTACATGAGTGGGTTCATACATGATACCAAAAAAACTTCATGAGGAATAAAATTTTCACTTAGATTTTGTACTATAAAAATGAGTAAATAATAGTTATTATAGATATTAGAATATAAGGTATCCTTTTCTAGGATCATTATGATGAGATATTAGAGACTATTTTTTCAATACATTAATTTTCTATGCTAGAAGGGATCTGAGCGATTGATCTATAGAAACCACATATAAGATGAGCTACTTCCCTTCAACTGGTGGAATAAAAAATTGTTTCTGAAATAGATATAACTTAAGGTTCACAAAATATTCACGAAAACCCAGGTATCAAAAATAAGATAACCCATTTTCATCAAATTTCTGAAGGGGAGGAACTTACATGCCACATTCTCTATGAAATTTCAAATATAAGATAGAATCACCAAAATTCCTCTAAACCCTTTATGGTTTCGTGAAGGTTAAATTTTAAGGATAATCCTGATTTTGTTATGATCGAATTCAATGACTTAGTAGCATACCATAAATCCAAGGAATTACTATGACATTACCCATAAGGAACACTTCCAAGGTTTAACTTTCAATTTACAATGCTAAAACTTTCTAAATATATTTTGAAGGTCAGCGTGATGACAATAATGCTACTTGGATATAACTATCAATTCTTTGAAATAACATTCCATGATTCATTCCAGAATGGTATTGATTATATGATGAATAAAAATTTGAAAGGTGTTTCTAATAATATTCATTCCAAAGGGAATAACCTGATATTAGAATATCCCTTTAAGTGATCTGAAAGTAATGGATTTCTCATATTTAGGGGAAATATTAATCCAATTTTACCATGAATACCCATCTATAAATGAAAGGGATTATATGCCAAAATTTCAGGGACCAGGAGTTCTATGATCGAAATTGGGAAATTTTCCTTTGGACAGTGTCAATGTTTCTAAAATAATTTATTCTTACACTCATTTTGAGTTAATGAAAATTTTCCTTCCAAAAGAAGGTGGTCATCGAGACTTTACCAGTGAGATATTAGAAAACATATTGGTTGAGATGATGGGAGGTTGGACTCACCACACCATTTTGAGGGGGAATATTGCCTACTATGGGACTCTCTTATTGATTTAATATGTATTTGTGAATATTTTCCAAATCCTAGTGCAGGTTTGGTAACCCATGTGAAAATTATATAATCAAAACCATGTGGATATGTGAACACATCAATGTATTATTGGTTTTCCATAAATATATTATTTGTTCATAGTGGTTTTGTTTAAAGAATGCCTATTGAGTTCTCTAGGGTTTATCACCGTATAGGGTGATGGTTGGTGTTTTGTAGTTGAGATTAAACCATAAAGAGTCATCCAATGTATACTATAAAAACATAAATCAAAACCCACATAGTTGAATTATATGGTTGGGGATTACACCTAAAAAGGAAAACCATAATAGTGGAAATTTCATGTTGATAGGATGATAATAACAAATCTGTAAGATAGTATGAGTCATGCATGGTATGAGAAAGAAAATATAATAGAATAATAGTCACATTATAGGATATTGAATCGTTAGATTTTAAAGGGAATTATTCATTTAGGATTCCCTAAGATACCTGACCTAATTTGTGGGTAAAGTGAAGATATGTTTCGAGGATTACACCTAGGAAGATGCCAATAAGTACCTAACCCAGTAAATGAATCAATTAATGGTAAATAGGATTAGGTCTTATAATTTATAGGATACCCATAAGAAATGATTTGGGATTACAGCATGGGGATTCCCATAAATAATGGTTGGGGTTTACACCCAAAGAGATTCCCATAAGTAACTATTTGGGATCACACTGAGGGGGATTCCCATAAGGAAGAGCTGGGGCTTACACCAAGGGAGGATTCCCATAAGGAATATTTAGGCCGTACACATAGGGGGATTCCCATAAGGAATGGTTGTGATTACACTCAGGTGGATGCCCATATTTAATAACCAACATGAATATATCAACTCAAGGAATATTTAGGAATTTTTAGGGTTTACACCCAGGAAGATTCACATATTTGGATCAATACAAGAGAAGAATCTATGTTTAAACTCATGATACACGATAAAGTCAACATGAGGTATCTTGACTAAATTTATATAAGGAAATCCACACATAGAGTAGTAAATAGAAGTATGATAAGGAAACCAAAATTAGGACTCAAAAATTGAGTAAATATGATAAAACCAAAAAAGAGTAATCTCAAATTAAGGTGTTTGAAGGTATGAATGGGGATTAAACCTAGGAGGATGCCCGTAGTTGTTATTTATATCTATTATTAATGGATATAGAGTATAAGGTATGGTTGGGGATGAATCCTAGAAGTATTGTCATACATAATATCCAGGAGGAATATATCAACTTGAGGTATAATATTGATTGACAAGAGGAGTATATATACTCATTGTGATTATGTTGGGCTTACTCATAAGAACTATCCTTGGAGTTGATTTGGGTGATATATCTAGGAGTCCAATATATGGATACCTCCCATTTACTAGTAATATAATTATGAATGGATATTATTAAGGTTAGGGATTACCTAAGGAGGAGGCCAACATGGATGTGGATGGAGCTTAAACCTAAGAAGGATCCCTGGGTTGAATTGGTACTTAACCATAGTGGGGTATTAGTGAAGTTTCATAACCCTAGTGATGTATTAGAGAAGGTTTGTCTTGAAAGGTTCCTAGGTTCCCTAGTGATTTATCATAGTAGATTTCTTGGAAATGTCACACTCTAGTGAATTTCCCTAGGTGGATTATGTCCTAGATAAAATTTCTTGGGTGAATGGTCACCCAAGTGAAGGACCTCAGGCATATGGTAGGTCAGGTGAAGGACCCCAGGTGGAAGGTCACTGAGGGTAATGACCCTAAGTGGATAGTTATCCATGTAAAATAACCTGAGTGTATGGTCTCCTAGTTGATGGACCCTAGGAGGATGGATGCCCAAGTGATGGGCTCCAACAGGATGGATGGCTAGTTGAAGGGGACAAAATATTGGTCTCCAAGGTGAAGGACCCTAGGTGAATGGTAACTAGGTGAATAACCCCAGGTGGATGGTCACCCAGGTGAAGTACCCTGAGTGAATGTTTTCCTAGGTGACGCACCACTTTGTGTGTCTCTGAGGTGTCATCCCACCCAAGTTGAGGCTTTAGAATAGAAGTGGCGATGGTAGGTATCACTTCTCTCAAAAGTACATCCTCATAGGTGCATTTACTCTAAAAATATAAGATGAGGGCATCTATTTATAGATTTTGGAGAGTATCTATGTTAGTAGGAGATTTTCAAAAAAGGTGGTGCATGTAGGTGACCTATGAGAGGGAGCCTTGGTGTCTGTAGTAGACCTACAAGAGGAATTCCTTGTGACTAAAGGAGTGGCTGAGTAGGGGCTAGAGAGTATAGAAGACCTAGGTGAAGGGGAAATTAATTTATTCCCTATATCAAACATATATATCTTTTGATATATAAGTTAGTTTGGGATTTACCACCAATCAAATCAAGGTAGGTAATGAAAATATGCACCAAGTTATGCTTTCGACACCCTAGAAGGAATTTTTTCAAGGTAAAAATGTGTTTTAAGAAATCAGCACCCTCTTCACTAGAATTTGGTGAAATCTATAGCCTACTCTTAGAGGGAGCTTCTCACCACCACATAACCAGGTCAAGTAACATTTATGATGAATCTACATCCCTCATTGTGTGATCAGTCCCATGGTACTAAGAAATCCAATTTTATTGTAATATAGGAATGAAGATACTTTTCTACTCAAACTCGGCTGATGTTTTATAAGTGTAGATCACATGATGAATTTTGTGTAAAATTAAATGGGTTTAATTTTTTGATTTTATAAATTAGACAATATCCCAAAAATAAATGTAGACCCTGATATATACATATTGTTTCTTAACAAAGATGACAATGAAAATAAATTTCAGGTTCAAAACCTATTGAATGAAGTTGGATTTAATAATGTTATCTACTTCAGAATCTACCTTGGAAGCGTACATGGGATGAATTATCATGGATGCCTTGTTTAAACATTGAATGGTATATAGAAGTACTTAGTGATAGGTAACCATATCAGGATCAAACCCAATAATTTATATGTAATTCCAAGTAAACAAATATCAGTGTGGATTTAAGAATTATATTTATATCTTTGGATATTTCAAAATCACGGTGGTTTTGATCAATATGGGTTGTAGGTCCTCTTATATTCCCATATTTTCATACCTGATACCACTGATAGTTATTGATATGTCTTACTCAAATGCTTGAGTTCTTTCTCTGAGGTCATTCTCTTCTTTAATTTCCATCTCAACATTTATAAAAGTGTTCTCATGACTAGAAGAAATTGTGGGATCATCCATTTCTCTGATGGGGTATAATAATCCTTTAGGAAAATCATTATCCTCTTAAATAGAAAGGGATTCCATAGGGGAATGTTCAATTTATTTCAATGGTATAGAGGGACTTTTTGTTCCATATAGAGCATTGATTTGACTATCTATTGATTAGAATACATCATATATCTCAATCGTTATGATGTTTTTAGCATCCAGTGGCCTACTGGGGTAGAATATTCCACCTTAATCAGGTTTATAAGTAGAAAATTTCATTTCTAAGAATGCTCCAAGGGATTACATGGGTAGTTCCTAAGCCACTATGAGTTGAAATCTTCATGTTTCCCTTTATAATTTATTTATTTTATTTTGTCTTATAGAAACCCATATCATCAAATAGGGATTTTCAAGATTCAAAGGGGGAGATATCATTGTATTGTATTCTAACCTTTTCATTGATAGGGTACTTAAAGTATTGGTGTAAAGTTGATGGAACCACAACATGGATATAAAGCCAATGTCTTCTGAGTAGGACATTATATGTTGTGTCTTACTAGATAAACTTGAACTCTTTATTTCATGATAGGTCCCCGAATTAGGCCTTGAACTTGATATTTCCAAGGGGATTTATTTCACTCTTATCATTCCATTGAATGATTAGTTTCATGGGAGGTAAATCATCCACATAGTATCCTGGATGTTGGAGGGTTCAGACAGATATAAGATTGATCCTAGATCTATTATAAATTAGATTCCCTAAAACATCACAATTTTGTAACTTCACTAAAGTGGAAAGGGTTTTGATGTTCCCCAAATGGATTCTTCTTAGTTTTTCTATTTGAATTATATGGTGGTGTGAAATTATTATAGAGTGATTTATTCTTCATTAACCTCTATTTTTGTGAATTGGTATCAAAATATTGTGGTTTTTAGAGGGCCTTGATAAGTACTTCTTTGAGCCATTTTGAAATATAGAGGGAATATTGAATTGAGATCTTAGTTAGGGAAGCTTCCAAATGTTTAAAGATGTCATATTTTTGCAAAAAAAATTTATGCTTCCCAATATAGGATACCTCATTGGAATATTCTTTAGGGGATTAAGCCCATGAGGTAGATGGATTTAGTTATTGAAATTTTTTTTATGTAATTCTCATCACTTGAAGATTATCCTAATTTGGTTTACCCACTCATTTGGGATGATTAGATAGTTGTACACTCACTAACCAGTCATAAAAAAATGGGTTTTTAAACACTTGAGATTTCTCATGGTATTTCCATGTTCATTTTGGGATCACTAAAGTTCTTTCATGTTGGTATTATAAATATATAATGATTTGGTGGGGATTTGGTTTGGATATTGATCTTATTCTTGACTAAATATTCCCCTATTTCCTCATATCCTATGAACCTAGACCCCAGATCCCTAGTTAGGTTTAGGGAACTCATGTTCATATATGTATTCATTATTAGAGGAACTGCCTTGCGAGTGAATGATATTAAATGAATTGAATAATGGATCATTGTCTAATTAGGATTTTGTTTGGAGGGGTGGTGCCCTTGTACTGAATGATTAGGGAAAGAAGTCTATAAGGTTAAGGGCTGGTTTGGGAGTTGGATGAGACTCTTCCTCTTGTACCATATTATTAATTTGATGATTTATTATACATTAATAGGATGTTTTTGAAAAAATCACTTTAGATGAAGAAGGAGGTGTTGTGACCATGGATGGTTGACAAAGTTGTTCTTTGTGAAAGGCATGAGGCTGATATCTTTTTATACAAGTAATATAGTTAATGAAATTACATTAAAAACCAGTCTATAATTCTTTCCAAGCCCCTTATTATTTCAACTGGGTGGTGGTCACCTGGGATACCTACACTGAGGCTTTTCTTATTATCACCTAACTAGAGTCAACCATTCCATTGAGGATTTATTTGAAGAAAAAAATAGTCTTGGATAGTGTGGACAAACATTTATTGATAAAGTTAGTATTTACGATGATTTTTGAGGTCTACCTTGCTAGGTATCTTTGGTACATTAAGTAAGCGGAGGTTTTATTCCATGTATGTTATAAATTAAGTAGGAACATGTTCATTTTGGAAGGAATAGATTTTGTTTTTTGATCCTCTAATCATGAGCATCCTTGATCTATCATTTCATCTAGATGAGTTCCTTTTTATGGTTATATTCACTCATCATGAGGTTATGTGTGATGTATAGCCTACATGGGTTCCCCAGTAGGCACTGAAACTAGTTTGAGAATAGAAATGGTAGTTTCTGTCATTCCAATCCTTTCCTTTTTTTTGTGGGAATCAGCCTAGACTTGATCCTGGTTTACTGAATGTAATTCTCAAGACATTGGGTTGTTTCTATATACTCCTATAATCCACCTATATATTTCAACATGATTAATATAATGACCCATACTTTTTTAATGATAATTGTTTCTGGAAAATGTGTGTAATATTAGTTGGAACTGAACAAAACTATATTTCTTTAATAATGATGTGAGTATAATTTGAAAAGTGAAAAAGGTTTTTGAGGATTATATGACTATTGGTCAATTATGAATGTTGGTCAATATCACTATTGGAAACTATACTTTTAACAATAATTTTAACTTTATAATTACTATTTATATGTAGAAATGAGAAATAATAATTAATGAAGGAGAAATGATGGAATCAGCCAATAGACTCATGTCATACAAAGCCCATTAATTCAAAATTGGAAGGGAAGTAACATCACTGGGATTCACTCTTGACCAAGCCCAATCTGAGCTTCAACAGTTGAATCTTAAACGAAATCTCCTACAAGAGAAGTCCATGTTAGTGTAATTTACCACTCATGCAATGCTAGCTGAGCTACCCCATAAATCTATCACCATCATACACCTTACCATTAGTTCATATGTAGGTGTGATAAGGGGTTATGTTTTGAGTCCATAGTTACTGAAATCATAATGAAATTGTATAAATAAAATTTTTGTTCCATCAATTCCATTTTGTGAATAGTTTTTCATAAAAATTGGAAGAATTTGATAAATTGATTTTTCAAGCAGACATTGTATTTTTAAAAAAATATATAATTATTATAATAAACTAAGGTATTATGAATAATGTTATTTTAATTTAATATTATGATTAAAACAATCATATTTAAATATAAATGATAAAATATTTTCATTTTTTTTCAAGTGTGAGAAATTCCACTTTGAACTTTTTCCCCTTATTATTTTTAATAAATAAGTATTTTAATATTTAAAAGATAAAATTATAATATTTATATAGTTATTATAATAAAATAAGTATCATATTTTACATTCATATATCAAAATTTGAGTAGGGTGAAATTATGAGATTTTTCTAAAATTCATTATTTTTTTCTATGAATAGTAAAACTATAGTTTGAGTTTTTCAGATTGTTTAATAACATCATAAAGATGATATAAATTCTGGTAGAATATTTTAGATTAAAATATAATATTAGTTTCCAAAATTTTCAAATACCATGGTCTAATACCATGGTCAATACTATGGTTTTAGATTTACCACTACCTAAGTATCCAAGGAAATTAATAAAAAAATCCTCTTGTTTTTCTACAAATAACCACACATTTCATCATTTCCATTCACACAAAAATAATCCTTCACTAATCTCTAATATTTTTACCTCCCATTTAGTCCTCCAAAGTTTTCCTAAATCCCTCAAGGTCCAAATCTTTGTCTTTTTGGAGTAACTTTTCAACTTAAGTGAAATATCAACTTCCCTTTTCCTCTCAAGTTCCCTTTTTTATGTGTTATGTCTTATAAATTTCAAAAATATGTTCTTTTATACATTTAACTATATACTTTAAATGTATTAAGAGTCTTTTATGAATGTGATACCCTTATCCCCTATCTTTATAATGTTTTCTAAAACCATGTTTCTTACCCATTATGTTACAGATTTTTCTTCCTAAATTCTCTATCTTTTTATCAATATATTCTCTTATTTTATTTTGGGAATACCCAAACTCTTTCATTTCTAATATATTCATCTTGAGGTAAAAATGATCTATTTTATTTTGGGACTAACATATATGAAATCCTTCTTTCTTTTTGTTGGTTGATAATGACATAAAGATATTATCTTTAATATTTTTTTTTAAAATGCCATGATTTTGATATGAAACCCACTTCTTTTATTCTACACAAGTTATTTATGAATTTTTTATGATATATGGGGTTTTAACTAATTAATACATATAAAGGGTGTTCCCCGATTTCACTCCAATGCATTAGGTAATGAATTTAATCTATAGAGATGATAAGTTTTATGATACCTTGGTGAATAACCTTGGTAATTTCTATGACACCTAAGTGACAAAACTGGGTGAAATGTTTATGAATGTCTTATTTAAATGTTGAATACACATCTCTATTTTATGATTCCTATTATTTTTTATGTTATTATTCTTATTACTTTTCTCATGAATTTATTCATCAAGTTCTTATTGATATATATCACGGTCACATGTAAACTATTCCCCTTGTTTTTCTTTCATGGTCCTTGTCCTCACCATTTCTATTGATGTATGTCCCCAAGTTATGAGATGCAATAACTGTAAATCGGATGAACTGATGATGAATCATTTTTGGTGGAATAGAAGAATAAGTTAATGTTTTCATGTATTATGTACCTTATTTCCAAGAAACTAAACTTAAAAAATCTTCTATTTGTAAAATGTAATGTAAAGGTACGTAATAAAAATATGGGATTCAATAGTTGGTATCAAAGGAAGGTTTAGTTATTTAGAAATTATGATTTGAAAACATCTGAATGAACCTTAAGGAAAAATATAACATCCTGGTATTGTAGTAAAATATTATGTAAGTGGTTTTTGAGAAAATAAATCCATATATAGATACAGACAAGTTGGTGTGGTTCTGAAATAGATTTACCTAGGGGTAAAAACACCGAAAAGGGGCATCAGGCCTAACTAGGAGTAACCTAGTACATGAAAAAGGCCTTACTATGCACCTAGTTTGACACTCCCAGGGGATATGTTATTTTAATCAAAATAATTTTTTGAACCATTATCAAGGATAATTAGAAAATTTAATTATTGTTAATGAATAACATACTTATGTTATAAGACATAAAATTCTTCTAGAACTATATGATTATTAAAAAAACACATTTATCACTAATGTTTTATTATTTGAAGAAATCATAAGAAATATGGGGAACCACATAAATGATGAGAAAAATGGACTAGGCGTAGATGGACCTTCGATGGAATCCGAAATGGAAAACATCCTAACAGTGATAAATAAACTGACTTGAGTTATGATAAATAACTTTAATCAAGTAGAGAGACCAGATTTACCTCGAAGGAAAAAACTCCCTATTGAGTCCATTATGAATCAACAACCACCTTCATTTAGTGTATCTAATTACTTATTTATTATTGAGATATTTATAATCTCTATCTAAAGTATATTTTCTATACTCTATTGTTTAGAATAAGAGAAATTCACTCAGGTTGTGTATCGCTTAGAGGGAGAATCTGATCAGGGGAGTACACCGATTAAAATAATTAATCCAATAAGGGATATTGATGATATGGAGTGGGATGATTTTATATATACCTTTTTCAAAAAATATTTCCATCATTCGATGCAGATGAAAATAGAGAAAGAATTTCTATAGCTGAAGGAGAAGGAAAATAAATCTGTGGGAAGCTATGAGATGAACATCAAAAGACTTTCTTGCTAAAATTTATGATTTGTCATGGATCCTAGTGGAAACTCTAATATATTATTTTGTGTATTAAGACCCCATATACTGAATAATGTTTGTAATTGAGACTATGATATCTATGAGGAAATAGTTTGAAGTGCTACAAAGGTCAAACTTGAGTTCAGTGAGATGAAATGGTCTCACAAATTGAATGAAAAGAAGAAATTAATGGAACCAAGATTAGGGTTTAACGTTGATTATGGAAGAGGAGGAAAAAAGTGAGACTTTTCACATGAAACACATTTGGGTAGTAGAATTCTAGGAACTATTTTCTCAAGAGCGATAAATGTTACAATTGTGGAAGAGATGTCTATATTTCTCAAAACTGTCATAGTGAGGTGAAGCCTCGACTTCTCAAAACTGGTGACAAATGGAAGATGATGTAGGCCCAACTTGAAGTTCAATGCTTTATGTGTCGACAAATTGGGAATGTTACTAATCAATGTCCAAATTCCAATATAGTGGAGGGGAATAACCATCAACCTCATCATAGACCAAGGGAGAAAGGATAGGATTTTTTCTATCATAAAAATTAAATTTGAAGCTCCAAATTATGTGGTGGCATGTGCTCCTATTGTTCTCTAAAATCTAGAAATTATTATTTTTATTATGGTTCTATGAACTTATTTATTTCATCCCTGATTTCAGAGAATATATAACCAATCCCTAGAAAATATATAAGTAGAGTTATTAGTCAAGAATAATGGAGGGATTATCCAAGAATCAATATTGTATAGAATCTATAATATTTACTTCAGAGTGAATAATCTAATTACAAATATAGTAGTCATTCCCAGGCTAAAATTTGACATTATACTAGGGATGGACTGGATCTCAAAGTATAATTCTTATATCAACTATAGATGAAAGGAAATATCAGCAGTATTTAATGGAAAACCTAAAGGTGATTTCAAAGGAGATATGTCTCGGCTTGATATTTTTCTAGAAGCAAATACCGCATCCTTATTTATGAAAATTATCATTGAATATGAAGATGGAAATGAATGTATAAGAATATAAAATGTCACTATCATTCAATAATACAATGAAGTATTTCATAAGGAGTTACCTAGACCTCCCCCAGAAAGAGTAGTTTAGTTATCCATTGAACTCATGTCTGGATCCAAGAAAATATCAAAGATCCCACATAAAATGGAAAATTTGGACCTAAAGGAATTAAATAATCAAATTCAAGATCTTTTAGAGAAGGGGTTTATCCAACGAAGTGTGTCTACATGGAGAGAACCTATTCTCTTTGTATAGAAGAATTATGGATCAATGAAATTATGCATTGATTATATGGAACGTAATGGGGTCACAGTAAAGAACGACTACCCTCTTACAAGTATTGATGATTTTTTTGACCATCCTTATGGGGCTCAATTATTCTCTAAGATTGAGCTTCGATCAAGTTATCATCAATTGAGGGTAAATAAAGAAGATATTCCAAATACCACCTTTCAATTAAAATATGGGAATTATAAGTTTTTTATTCCATTTTTATTGATGAATGAACCTTTTATATTTATGGGATTGATGAATAGTGTCTTTAAAAAACACCTGTATAACTTTGTGGTTGTTTTTATTGATGATATTCTGATATATTCCAAAATTCTCATGGAGAATGATGACCATATATGGGTAAAATTTCAAACTCTGTGGTAGGGGATGCTATTTGGAATGTTTAGAATATGTGAATATTAGTTTCAAAAAGTTTATTTATTAGAGAACATTGTAACCAATATAGGAATCTTAGTAGATTATAACAAAAAAATATTTTGGAGGATTGGCATCATCCTATATTAGTAACTGAGATTCATCATTTCCTTGGATTTGTAGGATATTATAGGTGGTTTCATAAAAATGTTTCCTGACATTTTAATCCACTAACCAAGATAACTCAAAAAGGGGTAATGTTCTGCTAGACAAAAGAGTGTGAATAATGTTTCCAAGAGCTGAAGAAGTTATTGGTTACTACACCTGTATTAACTATACCATCTATCAGAGAAGGATTCATTATTTTTAGTGATACATATCTAAAAGGGATTGTGAAAGTCCTTATAAAAAATGAAAAGGTGATTTCGTATGCATATCAACAGCTAAATCCTCAGGAGAAGGATTATCATATGCATGATCTGGAGTTATCTGTAGTTGTTTTTTCTATTAATATACAGTGTTAATATATTTATGGGGATAAATTTTATATATACACATACCATAAAAGTTTAAAGTATATTTCACACAAAATAAATTGAACATGAGACATAGGATATTGTCAGAACTTCTTAAATACTATGATTTTTCAATTCAGTATCACCCTGGAAGAGAAAACAAAGTTGTAGATGCATTTGGTTGGAAAGACACTATTGTTCTAGACATGGGGAGGATTCAAGGAAATACTTTGATTATAGTCCTAGTAAAATTGGACCTGGTAATTATAAGGGAAGTGAAATAATAAAACCTATGACAAATGATTTCTCAACCATCATTACTATAGAATATCAAGATAGATCAAAGAGAAGAGCCTTTTTTCTAGAAAAAGATAGAGGCTGTGAAGAATGGAGGGTTTCCTATGTTCAATATTGATAAAAAAGGTTTACTAAAAATTTTGTACAAGGATATGTGTTCCATATATTCCTAAAATAAAGAAGGAGTTGAGGAATGAATCTTATAAATCTATATTATCTATACATCCTGGAAGTAATAAATTATATAGGGACCTTCATGATCGTTATTGGTGGGATAATATTAAATGGGATATTTATGACTACACTACATGGTTCTTGGTGTCATAACTAGTTAAGGAAGAGCAAAAACTTCCTCAATGGGTATTAAAACCAATAACCATACCAACATAGAAGTGGGACAATATCACTATGACCTTTATCACCAGTCTCACAAGAACATCCAAAGGAAACAATGTGATTTGGGTTATAGTGGATTGTCTCACCAAGACTACCCATTTCATCACTATTTGGGAATTTTTTTATCTTTCCTAACATGACAATATATATGTAAATAAAGTGGTAAGGATGCATGGGGTATAACTCTCTATCGTTTCTGATCATGATCCAAGGTTCATATAAAGATACTGGAGAAGTCTTAAATATGATCTGAATACTGAATTGAATTTAAGTGTGTCCTATCACATAAAAACTGATGGAAAATATGAAGGGACTATTCAAACAATCAAGGGGATTCTAAGAACATACTCAATGGAATTTAAATGTGGATGATATCAACATCAACAATTAGTTGAGTTCTCATACAACAACAACTTCCATTCGAGTATTCAAATGGAACCCTATGAAGCACTATATGGGAAGCGATGTATAAATCAAACATGTTTGGTTGAAGTTGGTGATAGAAAGCTTCTTGGGCCAAATCATGTGCAAGAAATGACAGAAATGGTTCACTCTATCAAACAACACATAAAGGATGCTCAGAGTCGACAAAAGAGCTATGCTGAAAACTGTTGAAGGGACTTGGAGTTTTATGTTGGTGAAAAATTATTCTTTATAATATTTCCTTGGAAGAGAGTCATGAAGTTATGGAAGAAAGGGAAGCTTAGCCCTATGTACATTGGCCAATATGAAATCCTTGATCTTATATGATCAATGTTCTATTAGCTTGCACTTCCTCTAAACCTAGATCAAGTTCATGATGTTTTCTACATATCTCTCTTGATAAAGTACATACTAGACCCTTCACATTAAATGAATCATGTAGTGGTACAATTAAAACATGACCTCTATTTTGAGGAGAAACTGGAGGAGACCTTCGACCAAAGACAAGGTTCTAGACTACAAGAATACTAACTTCATAAAAGTGTTGTGGAAGAAAAAAAAATATAAATAATTGACATGGGAACTAGATTAGATAATGAGATAGATGTACACACACCTTTTCTTTACTAAAAGTACAGTATGAAATTTTAGGGATGAAATTTCTTAAGGGGGAAAAATATAATGACCCATACTTTTTGAATGATAATTTTTTTCTAAAAATGCATGTAATATTATTTTTAACTCCACAAAACTATATATTTTTAATAATGACGTGAGTATAATTTAAAATGTGAAAAATGTGTTTTTTCCATTATATGATCATTGGTCAATTATGACCACCGGTCAATTATGACCACTGATCAAATATTAAAATTGGTTAATATGACTATTTGAAACCATACTCTTAATAATAATTCTAATGTTATAATTATTTTTTATAAGTAGAAATGAAAAGAGATAATTAATTAATAAAGGAGAAACAATGGCCTCAACCAGTAGAGTCATGACCTATGGGGCCCATTTATTAGAACCAGATATGGAATTAGTATCATTGGGCTTCTTTAATGGCCAATCCCAATCTATGATTTGACAATTTATGCTTGAACAAAACCACTAATGGGATAAGTTCGAGTTAGTTGAAATTACCACTTAGGAAATGTTAGCTGAGCTGTCCCCTGAATCTATCATTGTCACACACATTAACCTTAGGTAATATATGGGTGTGATAAGGGGTTATGTTTTGAGGCCCCAATTACTAAAAGTTTAATGATATTTTATAAATAAAATTATTGTTCCATCAATTCAATTTTTAGAATAGTTTTTCTTAAAAACATGACAAATTGGATAAATTGATTCTTCATGTAGAAATTATCCTCTTCAAAAAAATAGTTACTATAAAAAACTATGGTATTATTATTAATGTTTTTAGTAAAATATTATTATTAAAACACTCTTATTTAAATATAAATGAAAAAATAATTTTATTTTTCAAGTGTCATAAATTTCGCTATGCACTTTTGGCCACCTATTATTGTTAATAAATAAGGATTTTCATATTTAAAAGTTAAAATTATAATATTTATAAAATTATTATGGTAAAATAAATATCATTTTTGAAATAACCATGTCAAAGTTAGTTTAGGGAAATTAAATGAGAATTTCCTAAAATACTTTATTTTTCATGAAAAGTAAAAATACAGTCTGACTTTTTTAGTTTGTTTAATGAAATCATAATGATGTATTAAGTAATATAAATTTTGATAGAATCTTTTGAATTAAAATATAATTTTATGTGTCCCATGTTTCCAATACCATGAGAGATCACATGGTTTTTTATTTACCATTGCCTAGGTTTCTAAGGAAATTAATCAACAAATCCTCCTCTTTTTCTATAAATACCCACCCATTTATTAATTTATATTCAATAAAAAAAAGTCCTTAAAAAATATCTGATTTATTTACCTCTCAATGAGTCTTACCATGGTGTCCTATAGCCCTAATGTTCCCAATATTTTAGTTTTTTGAGTTACTCTTCAATGTAAAGGAAATCTCAACATCTCGTTTTGTCCTTTCAAGTTCCCTTTCTATGTGGATTTTCTTTAAAATTTCAAAAAAATGTTCTTATTTAAATTTTATTCTATCCCTTTACTGTATTAATATTATTTTATGAATGTGATACCCTTGTACCATATCTTTTTAATGTTTTCTTAAACCTTGTTTCATACTTGTTATGTTGCTGAATTTTCTTCTCAAATTTTATCACTTTTCTCAAGAAATTATCTTGTTTTATTTTTTTTAAAACCAACCCTCTTTATTTTCTAGAGGTATTCAAATATATATAAAAATTATCTATTTTATTCTGGTATTATCATACATGAAACCCACATTATTTTTTTGTAGGTTAATAATGACATAAATATCTAGTCTTTAAGCATTTTTTTCAAACGACAAGACTTTTATATGAAACCCATTTCATTTATTCTCCACTTGTTATTTATGAAATGTTTTTATTTGATATATGTGGATAAAATTAATTAATAAATATGATTGTTTCACCATGATATCACTTTAATTCATTGGGTAGATAATTTAATCTCTAACCTTGGTGAATAACCTTGGTAATTTTTATGACACCTCACTGAAAAACCATAGTGAAATGTTTATGAATGTATCATTTATATTTTGTTTCCACTTATCCATGTTAGGATTCAGGTTATTTGTTTATGTTATTACCCTTATTCCCTTACTCATGCCTTTATTCCTTAAGTTCTTATTGATATATTTCATGGTCACATGAAAACTGATTCCCTTGGTTTCCCTTACTAGGCCTTATTCCAAGACATTCCTTTGACGTATGTACCTAGGTTATAAGATAAAATAATTTTACTAAGTATGAACCTACTATGAATCATTTCAATTGAAATAGAAAGATGTTTTAATGTTTGTATATATTATATTTCTTATTTTCAAGAAACTAAACATTAAAAGATATTTTCTTTGTACAATGTGATGTAAAGTTATTCAATAAAAATGTATAATGACATAATCAATAGTAGATGAAGGTCAATTGGGTGGTTCTTTGAATAGGGTTCCAATAACTACTCCCCTGGGATCAGAATATTGAGTGATTATTTTAGGCCTTTCCATGTTGTGATAATGTCATTGAATCTCCCATTTTTTTCATAGTTTGAAGTTTTTGAGGATGAAAATCATCATTTACCTTAGTGTAGAGATGAATTGATAAATTAATTGATAAATAAGTACTACCATGACTATCGTGTAACCTGATGGAAGGATACTATAAAAAATTAATTTTTTCCTCACTAGAGTATGCACAAAGCATCTTAGTTTTTCTGCCTATTATTGGTCTCTTAGACCCATCTTGGGGCCACATTAGGACATGAAGTGTATGAAATTCTACAATGGATCTCTTATTTAATAGATGGGTAGAAATTTTGGATTCTCAAAAAATAAACAGGGTAGAGTTTCATCCACTCATTCTGGATATATTTTCATCTCATTATACACTGAGTAAAAATTTTTTATATGGGTTCTATCTGAGCTACTAGAGACTAGATAGTGTGAGGAGCTCTCGGTGGTATTACTCTCTGAACCACCTCCGAAGCTAGGTAGTGGGTGAGTTTTAATGCGATTATCCTATATAAATCAGTTTATGATTATAAATTCCTATCATGATATTGTGATTATCCTGAAATAAGGGAGGCTGTTTCCACAATAGGAGAAAATCATTCGCTTCCTCAATTCCTTCATTAAGATAAACTGGATATTTAGATCCAAAGAAAACATGATGTCTAGATTCCACTCCTATAGTAAATTTACTCTCTCCTGATGGGAGGGGGGTTGAATATGTGTTTCCACTTGAATGTGGAACCCAATGGGAATATTTCCCTTAAAAAATTTCTTACCATGTAATCTATGATTAAATATCTCTACCAAATATTGTTCCAAATTCTCTTACATGGAGGAGACATTGGGATTTCATGGTGGTGAGTAGGATGTTCCCATAAATTTCCCTTTCTCTCTAGTGGAATAACATCAAGGGTATGGAAAATTATTATTTGGAATTTCCTAATTCTAGTTCCTCCTATGATTCTATTTTCATACAACCTCTATATGTGCATTAGTTCCACCCACATGTAGGGGTAATGTTTCTGTATGACATCCCTTTGGGTTATTTCTTTGATCTATATCATATACTAGATTGATAGTGTCAATGTTCATTGATGAATATCAGGTGATAGTAATTATTTTACCATCCTATGTGAAATAGAGAGATTATGCACTTCTTTTACCCCCTTAGGAGTTAAGTATAGGTCTTCCCTCTTACCCTTTATCTTGTTGATCCATTTTTTCTTGTGAGAATATTCTTCTTGATCTTATATAATGGATGTTCCCCTAGTCTTGGTATATAAATAGTTACTTTTAGGGAATCTCTAACCATCCTCACCTAATAATCTCTGAATGACAGGGGTCTATCACAAGGTTATTTGAACAGTTGGGGTTCCAACTATTGGAATCCACTACCATGTCTGGAGAAGACTAATATCCATGGGGAATATGGTAATAATTCTCCTATCCCTAAGGAATGGGGATAGTGGAAGGATTCCACCAGTACTTCCCAAACTTGTTGAGGATTTGATGAATCTAGGGGTGGTAGTTGAATTAAAAATGGCCCTAGCCTTATGGGAGAGTGTTTATTTAGAACCACTTATAATTTATTTTTGGCCCTTTATGAATTTTATGACTCTTGGGGTGGATGTAGTGGTAAAAACAACCCTATCCCTATGAGCTAGGGTTTCTCATGAAAGGTTGTTGTGGCGGATGCCAATGAAATATTCTTAATATGGATCATTTTTAATCATTCATGGGATAGATTTAGTGCCTACTCATATGATAAACTACATGTTCTGGGGAAATTCATCAATGTATAAGGTTTTGGATTTTTCATTTGAGATGTATCCACAACCAGTTGAGAGGCATGGCTCATGAGCCTGCCAGCAACCTACTCTCTCCACTTACAATAATTTTTTCATGTACAGTATTAGAATAATTTTATGGATTTACCAACTGGAGTGTGAATTGTTGGTAGAAACCCATACCTTTCAGACATAAATATAACATCATAATAGATTAATATTAATTACAAAATATAATGATTCATTCCATAATTGTTCAGGCCATGTTCCTTTGGAAATGTGGAATCATAGTCACCTAGTTCATAGGTGAACTGCATCTTCTCCCACTAATTTCTTCATATTTAGCACACTTATTAATCTTATCAAATGTAAAATCATTCTTCATAACTCGGGGAATAAAACATAATAAAGGGTGATCTCATATGACCAGTAAGGGTAAACAAAAGAGATATCAATATATCATGAGCATAAGGGTTTTTGAACATGAGAATAACATTTGAAAACCAGACCCTGTATATCATATATCATAATATTGAGTCATGGGATAAATCATGGGATTTCATAGGAAAAAAATAACAATGTAATCAAAGAACATGATCTATGATTACATAACATTGGCATATGACATGGATTTTTGTTATGCACATAACAATATAAATCATTTATTTAGTTTTAAAGGATCATTTCTAGAACTATCACACATGAATGGATTCACTCCCCAAACCATCTTACTAGTCAAGGTTTACTCCCAATACTATCATAGTGAATGTAGTCCCGTACTAAACTAGGTTCACTCCCCATTCTTGTCCAGTTTATCTCATGCGATATCGGTCTTTACCCAATGTATTGAAAGGAGATATGAGCTCCAACCATCACATAATGAAAATTATACATTTTTATGCAATAATATCATAAAACATATGTCAAATCTAATCCCATGAAAATAAATGGTTCCCATAAAAATTTTATCATATTAGATCCCATGAAAAGAAATAGGATTCATAATAAATTTCATCATATAATAGCCCATGGAAAGGAAATAGGATTCAAAAACATCATGTCATAAATAAAAATAAACCATATAAAGAAATAGTAAATAGGTAATCATTGGATAATATCCCTATTAAATCATAAGTAACATCAATGAATTCCATCTTAGACGAAAGATTATATTGAAAATAAAATAACTTGGGTCATTTATTGAGGAAAGAAACATTTATTTTAAAATCACCTTTTTAAAACTATAAAATCCTAAAATATTATTGAAATAGTTTACTTTGAAAATAAACTTGAAAATTATAAACGAATATTTTAAACATAGAGCGGTCATGATGATGGGAAATTCAGTTCACGTCTCACATGTTTAAATAATGATTTCTTTAACATTTTTAGTAAAATCCCAACATGCCTTATTTGAAAAAATACATAAATATTCTTCTTAATTTTTTTTTTAAAAAGTAAAATAAGTATTAAAATTACTTTAAACAGTCATATAATAACATTAAATAATTCTTGGAAACATTTTTAAAAAAATATGGTAATAGAAGAATGAATAGTTTTAATTGAAAGGAGATATGATGCCAGGTTTCCATAAAAAACATTCTTTTTGGAATCTTAAGTACATAAAAAGAGGAAAATGAACCTAAATCATATATTCTAAATAAATAACATTTTTAGAAGAATATATATGAATTTATTTAGAATTATATCATAACATTTCATCACTAAATAAATAATCATAAACAATCCCGATAGACAATGAGATTGCAACATCAAACCCTTACCACTTCGGTAACTTTTGAATTGTAATCCCCATGAATTAATAAAATTAAATGAAACATTAAATATCATGATAATAAAGAAATTCATGATATAAAATTCTAATGTGTGTTGGGACCAAGTTGGTTGGAGAAGGTTTTTAGAAGTAAGAAAATTTTTCTTTTTAAGAGTGTTTTCTATTGTTATCAAAAAGGATAAATCAATTCACTTTATAAATGATATTCACAATATCATTATTCTTTTTTGATTTTAATTTCAAAAATATCATAATTTTTTTGGATAACTTGTGTGAAATATTTATGTTAATTAATGGGGGGAAAATATGTTTCCAATCATTTTTATGTTTGATTTGAAAGAGAGATGTTTCTAGAAAACAAGGAAGTTACAACAATTTCCTTAGTAAATCTAATGACACAAAAGGTGATCGATGAAAGGTTAAATATCATGACTGATGGGGTTTGTGATGAAAGTAATAATTTTTTTTGGAATGAATTGAATTTTGTAATATGATGGTTAAAGCTTTAATGATGTATCAAATCTTGTTTGTTAACAAAGATAGATAACTACAAATTGGTATGATTATTATTGATGAGGCAGATTTTTGAGGTGGTGTTATTTCCTAGTGTTTTCCAAATTTTTGGTAATCAATATTCAGATTTTGTTTTTTAAAAGCAATATTTTACATGAATGATTTCATAGTTCACAGGCCATGAAGCATAATATTTGGACTATAAATGATCTATGGGGAATAAAGAACATAAATTGGCAACAGAATATTTATGCATAATAGAGCTATGCGGTCTGTAAAGCATGCTTCATAGACCACATATGGAAAATAGTTCATAGGAGGCCCACCGTTCATGGTAGTATTGAGGTATGCGGGAGTCTTACTATTCATTTGTGGTGTGTCATTTTATAAATGAGTAAGTGATTTGGGCTCCCAAAAATGTTTTTTTGTGTGGATGATAATGGTTTCTATTAGGGAAGAAAGGGGATATATGGACTATATAGAACACAACACGGTGAAGGCTGTACCACATCTAAAATTTAGATAAATCAGATTATTATATTTTAAAAATTATATTTTCATATATAAAGACTCATAATAAGATCATTATTGTGGGTGAATTTTATTAGAATAGATCATCACTACTAGAATAATTCGGGTCTGTCTGAAAGATTTTGCAAAAGAGAATCACATGAAGAGAATTAGTTCACAAAAGAAATATTCCGCAAAGAAGGATGTTGTTTTCAGAAAGAGTTTGTGGGGATCTATATCCCACAAAAGAAAAGGTTACATGTAGAATAATAATTCTATGGAAGAATAAACCATCTAAAGAGTATGGTTGACCCACAAAAGGATCAGGCTTTTGCGAAGTAGGGAAGTAGAAAAAGAAGGTTGTCTGTGAAGAACACACGCCACATGGTGCAACTCAGTACTTGGAGGAAACAAGAAGATCATAGTGGAATCATGATTGTTTATTGATGACTCATGTAATTTCATTAAGGAACTAAAACTGTTTGTGAAGGAAATTTATGAAAACTATTAGTATGTGGAAAAGTGGAATTTCATTTTTGAGCAATCAGATGTGGAAATATGATTTGGGTATCATATGGAGTATCATTAAAAATTCCAAGAAGTTCTTACCATATGATTGGTAAGAAATTTAATATTTTTTTTGAAATATCATATTTGTGAAATTTTATCTAGAAGCATAGTAACATGGTTTTGACAAAAACATTGTATTTCATCATTTTGTGATAAAATAAGCACATGTGGTATTGGATTATTTTCAAAGTGATACATGAGTGTAAGGGAATATCCAAATCATTGTATTACAAAAAAATTATTTCTTTCTAGTGTATTGGGGGGGGGGGGGTATTTTATTGTTTTCATACCATACCATGTACATAGATACTCTTTTTGAGTAGTGAAACTTGTAAATTCCTGTGTTCTTATGGATGTGTGTTTGATTTTTTTACATAGGGAAGGGAATCTTTAATAGGAGGTGAATGTTGTTTCATTTATAAGGAGACCTAAAAGAAATAGATTTCACTGATTCAACCCCTCCCCCTAAAAATTATACAACTATTCTAGTTGGGTAATTTCAATGTGGAATTATTTTAACCTTATAATGGAATATAGGTGCATAACATAACATATGTCTCAAAGAAGAAAAATCGAGACAAAAATCTATTACATTATGTCTCCATTTCCTTTATACAAATTTAAACCTTATATATAATAAATATAAATTATTATAAATATATTATAGAACCCTAATAATATGTATCATACCATATATTATTTACTTATGAACTTTTATTACCTGCTCATTAACAAGTCCTTGTTAAAATCATGTTTTGGGTAATAACTATTTCATTTTTCATATATGTTTTAGTTTAGTATTTGAGGTCCATTGAAATTTCTCATGGTAAATAATCTCCATAATTATAAAAATGATATTAATTTCCTATATATTAATTACATATGAATTTAGAGTAATCCATTAAAGTTAGAAATGGAAAATGAAATACAACGTTCATGGATACGGTAGGCCATATATTCACATTAACACTGCTTTCATTTTCATGAAATAGGAAAAGAAATGAAGTAAAATAATATAGTACATTTATGGAGTCATTTTTAAATTATATATATCAAATATTTTCATCATATTTATCCTTATTACCTTCCATATAAATAATAAGTGAAAAATGAATCACATCGCTTCGTAAGGTGATAATCCATTATATACACATGCGACATTATCATATTACCACAGAATTGAATGTAATAAGGTATATGTGATATTATAATCCCAGAATAAAAATAATATCATATATATCATATATAAACCAAAAATATATAATTAATAAAGTCATGAGATGTGGTGATGGAAAAAGAATAACATCAGTTCGCGAGGTAGTAGTTCATCGTACACACGATTGATGGTTTCCTTTCCCATTTGATGTAAGTGGAGATATATATAGGTTTGGCCATTAACATAATTAAATCTCTATGTATGTGATATACTATTGTTATTATATTATCATAGACTAATAATATTTTAATGAGGTGTAATAATACATAAAAAAAACACAATTTTAATAATTTTACCTCTTCTTCCGAGAACCTCTTTAGGTTTCTACATAAAGCCTTATTATGAGTTTTTCATAAAAAAATAAGTCCAAAAGTATTTTGTGAGGGAATTATTGAATATATTTGGGTAGTTATTGAAAAAAAAGTGTTTTGGAACTATAAAGAGGATATGAGAGGGGGTGTCCTTTTATTACTGGGGGGAGGACCCACATGTAATTTTTTGAAACGAATAAATTGTACCCATGTTTTTCACATACCAAAAGTTTCAAAAATTGTTAATTATAAAACTTTAAAGGTAATAAGGTCTAAATATGGCCATAAAATATTTTTATTCATGTTTATATATCATTTTAACCCTTATTTATTTAGTTGAACCCCCCGCTAAACCCATTTTATCATTAACCATGATAATTAATTTTTTCTATTCATTTTGAATAAACATTAAGTTCAAATTATTATATAATATAAATTATTTTTATTTAAAATGTGGAATCAAAATTTTAAATTCCTTTCACATAATTTTAAAATTTTAATTTAAAATTAAACACGCATACATGATGAAATAGCTGTTTTCGAAGAGAAAATTTTCAAAAGTCTTAAAAAACATTATATCAAAATTAAATATCAAAATTAAAAATGGGATTGTTTACAATGGTCTATATTAGAATAATTATTATATAATTTATATAATTTTACTTTTTAAACAATTTTACAACAAAATTAAACCTTATGAATTCATTAAATAAAAATGATGTTTTCAATAAAAACATGTATTTTTAACTATTCATTGAAAAATTAATCTTTTCAGAAACATTAAAAAAATTAAACCTAAGATAATTTTTTCATTTTGATTAAAATATAAATTTATTTTTTAAAAATAATTTATCTAAAAGTGTGATTAATTAATATTGTTAATTGTTCACAAAAATTAATACAAATCATTTTTTTTGAGATAAGGTATTTTTTAAAGAATATTAGGACCTTACTAAAAATTAAGTACATTTTTTAAATATGATTTCTTTATATAAAAATATTCTGACTAATTTTTAATTTTTTTATTTCTACTCATTCCTATAAGTTTAATTTTCAGGTAATAATAGTATAATTTGAATAATAATACTAATACTTTGTCATGGTTAGTTAAAACTTGATGTTTCATGTAATGAAAGAGATCAAATAAGTTAGATTTATTCAAAAAAATCAAAAACATATTGGGATGGTACATTATAACCCCCTTAAAAGGAATTTTACATAAATAGTTTTCACTCAAATACAAACAAATGATGATACTTATGCCTCATCACATCCTCAGGTTCGCATGTAGATTCTTTTAGATGGCGGTTTTTCCATAAAACTTTGACCAGGTGAGTGGTCTTGTTTTGTATAACTTCCTCTGTACGATCAAAAATCTACACCATTTATTAATTATAATAAATATAATTTATTATTGGTTTGACCTATTATTATATTATATGTGAAATATCAATTATATACTTACTCAGGATAGATACTTGGAAAAAATCATGAAGTTGAGAGAGGTTTGGCTAAAGCGCCAATCGAGAAGCTACCATCCTGATATGATAAAGAATTTCAAAGGAATTGATATACCAAGGGATCTGTTTTACCTTATTTCTAAATCTAATTAACATATTTCATGTTGAATGTTTTTGAAACACCTTGTCATCAACTTCATATTCTAGATCATGCTGACGATTTTCAACATAACTTTTCTTCTAACTTTGTGTTACCCTTATGTGTTGTTGAGTAGCTCTAACCTTATTTTATATTTATTTATATAACTTATTTTATAATATATTTAGTTTTATATCTTCTTTATAACATTTTTTATTTATAAACTTCTATCTACAGTGGTCTCCATAAGGAGCTATCTGAATTTTTAAGTGAAAACTATTATTGTAAGAAAACTCATCTAGAAGAATGTGTTGATCCCAACCACATTTTAAATCCATATAATAGGATTTGAAAATATACTATATAGTTTCAATTATTCTTATATATGTTTGATCTATTTTAGGATGATACATAGTTATGAAACTCATCATTATATCAAGGGATTTCTGACTAATTCATGAGAACATTATGGTAAAACATGGATCCTGATTAGATATAATGGAATGTGGTACTCCATGAAACCTCACCACTTCATTAATGTATATCCAGGAATGATTATCCAAATATAAATATTATTTAATAGAAATTAAGTGTTTTATATTTTTAAGGATATTTAATTCAATCCATTTAGAATTATTCCATTTAGATGTTTTGGGTGGTCCAATGAAAAGAAATCATAGTGATGTTTTACATTTCCATTCTGGTATGGATAATATTTGTAACATCCCCTTAGATGTTTTTATATCAGCCTTAACATAATTAAATATCAAACACCATTATATTTATTCAGAAATATTTCTCTTCATATTTTTTCCACTAGAAATATTCTTTTTCATAGGCCAGTGGTAGGCGATATACCCATGTCACCCTTTGATTGTGGGTTCAAGCCTCGTGGTATTATCAAATCTGATAGGTTGTTTCTCTATATGTGGCCTATAATTTTCCAAAACAATATTTATATAATTCCTATAACATCTATCATTACGTCAATATAAAATATAAGATAAACACTACGGGTTACAAATACTGTTAATCTAATGTCTATAATATGTAAAGGAATTCCTCCTCAAATAACATTTTTTGTATAACATATACAAAACCAAAGGGTTTAATTTCCTTAAATGTACCCCACAATATCCATAATCTTGAAAATTACTTTTAAATAGAACCTTTGAATAGGTTTCTAATAATTTTAATCTCTGATCAATATTAAACTCAAAAAACCTTGATTGTATCCATAACTCTTATGTAAATCTTACATGGATAAATATATGCTTCCAAAATTAACACAATAATTAGTTTTCTTACAACCCAAATAACATTGGTAAAAATAAATTTACAACATAATACTTAAATCAAAACCAATAAATAAATCAATCCTTCCATTTCAATTACTGAAAAGGAATAGGTCCTTCCATGGTCTTGAAGCAAACTATTGGATTAGGTCATTGACTTGGAAAATTCCAATGTTCCACACACATAATTCACTGAACTCCTTGAAAATTCATCACTATATAAACCTCTCTTAGACATATAAAACATATTTCCATATAATTTATATATTCTTCTAGGTGGGTTTTCCCACCTTCTTGACATTCAGTAATCCAAATATTCTTTCTATACAACCATTTATAAAATTCTATATTCTTATTTTTTATGAGTTAGTAATGTCAAAAAAGTTAATGTTATTAATAATATACCACAATAAATAATTATAAATAATCCCAATATCTTTCTATCCCATCATCCTATGATTTGGATTCCCCATGACACATTGTCCATCACATTAAATTTTAATGCAGTTCCTTTTGCTTCCAGTCATTTATTAAATCCAAAAAGTATAGTATGAGTAATACTAATCGTAGTGGTAAACACATTGTCATGAAAATTAATCTAGTATGAATAAATAATGATAACTTATTTTTAATCTATGACACCTTATACTTAAACTAGGTCATTATTTAAATCCTCCATGATGGTTTGTATATAGTTTGTGAATTTAAAAAGCATATTCTCAGGGAGTGTCATACCAGGTTCATCGTAATGCCTATTGTTATGTATGAAAATATTCTCGAGTGAAGACTGATTGGAATCAAAGCTACTACCCATTGGTAAATATGTTCCAAAACCATGCTCACTTGTAGTATCTAGACATAGATGTAATTTATGGGAAACCATTTTCTCTATTTTTCACCAATATTCTTGGATATTTTTCTATATATAGAAATATCCTCAAACTTAGACTTAGACATATCCTTAGGGATATCGCTAATGTTTACTCATCCTAGTTTCCAAAGGCTAAATATGCCTTGATCTGATACCAATTGTAGAGAATCATAATTTTCATACATAAATATTATATCTTAGTAGACGAATATTGATGACATACTATAATGATCCATGAATTAATCGTTTAGGTCTAATGCATTTGGAAAATTTAAAAAATATACGACTTGTTCATAGGTGAAATATACCCTCTCCCAATAATTTCTTAATATCTATAACCATTATTATACTTATCATACATAAAAATTTTCTTTATAGCATTTATAAAAAAACATAATGAATATTCCCTTGCTATAATTTCATAGTGAAAAAATTCCCTTGCTAAACTAGATTTAATCCCCATTAGAGTCCTATTTAACTCATTAGATATCTATATTTAACCAATTAATTAGAGGGAGATATTGGTCCCACATGTCACATAATGAAAATAATACATATTTATGCCATAAGATTATAAAACATCCATAATTTTAGTACCCATTAAAATAAATGGGCTTTATAAGACATTTATTATATTAGAACACAGAAAAATAAATGCAATTTATAACACATTTCATCATTAAATAACCCATGGAAAAAAGAATGTTTTATCAACATATTATCATCATGAAAATAAACAACCCATAGAATAAATAAAGATGATATCAGTTAATCATATCCCCAGTAAATCTTTATTATCATAAAAGGATATCATATTATATAGAATATTATTTTTAAAATAACAGCACATGGAACATTTCTTGAGGAAAATAACCTTTCATTGAAAATAAACATTTTAAATATAATGATTCTAAAAATAATGTGGAAATAATTTTCTTTGAAAATAAACATGAAAATTATAAATAAATATTTAAAACATATAGTGGTTATGATAGTGTTAAATATTGTTCATGTTGTAAATGTTAAAACGGGGATTTCATTCACATTATCATTAAAATACAAAAGAGCCTTGTTTTCAAAAATACATGAATATTAAATTTAAAACATTTTGTGAAGAGTAAAAAAAGGAAAAAAATTAATTTAAAAAATAAATTTGGAACATTAATAAATACTTGAAACCATTTTTAGAAAACAAGGATATCGAAGAAAAAGGGGTTTCTACTAAAGAGAGAAATAAAGTTGGTTTAAAAAAACGTTATTTTGGAATATTGAGTACCTAAATAAATAAAATAAATGGAAAAAATGTATTATAAATATATAACCATAGCAGAATAAAATTAATTATGTTAACGATAATTATATCATAATATTTCATCATCTAATTCATAATCATAAACAAATCCTGATAATCAATGAGATTGTAACATCAAATACCTACCACTTTGGTAACTTTTAAATCATGAGCCCCATGAAATAATAAATTTAAAAGAAACTTTAAATATAACTAGAATAAATAAATTAATGAAATAACATGTAAAGGTGTAAGTATATTCACCTCATAAAAGAAAATCAGTGCAGAACATAACATATGTCTCAAAGACGGAAAATTGGGACAAAAATCCCTTATCTTAACACCCGAATTCATTCATACACATGATAAAAAACTTTTTAAAAATAAGTTCATTATAAATCTATTAATAAAACATAATCATATGTATCATACCATATATAATTTACTTATGACCTTTTATTACTTTTTTAATAACAATTCCTTTCTAAAATCATGTTTTGGGTAATAACTATTTCATTTTTCACTTATATTTTGGTTTGGTATTCTTGTTAATTTTACACTTATGATGGTTAAATAATATATATAATGTTAAAAATGTTATATATATCATATATATTAATTATATGTTTATTTATAATAATCTATCGAAGTTAGAGATAGAAAATGAATTACACCGTTCATGGAGATGGTGGGTCATAGGTACGCATGAATGTTCTTTCCATTTTCTCAACAGATGAAAATATGTAAATAATATATTAAAATATTAAATTAATTTTAATTTAATATATATCACATATTTTAATTAAATTTATCTCTAATTCCTTCCATGTAAATTTGAATGTGAAAAATGAATCATGTTGCTTCACGAGGTAGTGGTCTGTCATATACATGCACGACATTATCATATTCCCATGTAATGAACATTTATAAGGTATATTTGATATTATAACTAAATAAGTATAATAAAATAATAAATATCATATATAAACATTAAAACTATAATATTATCCATTCGTTATAGTTGGTTATGGAAAACTAATAACATCTATTTGTGAGGCTGTAGTCCACAGTACACCCGGTCAACGGTTTCAGTTCCCATTTGATGGAAGTGGAAATGGATATAGGTTATTATATTAAAATAATAACATATAAATATATTATATAAAATTGTGTTATTAAATTATCATAGTTGAATATGTTTTTAGGAAGGTTTCAGAATAAATAAAACAAAAAAAGGTATAAAAAGTTTACCTCTTCTTCAAAGAACCTCTTCCAGTGTATACCTAAAGCCTTTCAATGAGAGTTTAGTAATCAAAATAAATAAAATTTAATGGTTTTAGGTATTTAAGGAATAAATTTGGTTATGTATTGGTGGACAAAAATTTATTTTATGTGTGAATAATAGAGGATAACAGTGGCCTTTTATAAGTGGGGGGAGGACACACATGGAATTTTTGAAAAGAATAAAGTATACCCACATATTTCAAATGAAACAAGGGAAAAACATTTTCCTTATAGAACTTTATAGGTGGAAATGTTGAAATATTTCCATCCATTTTTGTATAAAAAGTGTATAGGTCATTTTACCCTTTATCTTCTAAGTTTAACCCTTGGAAAGCCCATTTTAACCTTAATCATGGTAATTAATTTTTACCGTTTTTACCATTCATTTTGACCAAAAATTAACATTACTTTATAATATAATATTAATTAACATAATTAAAAATATTGAATCAAATTTTCAAAATTCCATTCATAGAAGTTTTTAAATGTAATTTAAATTTTAACCCACAGATGCGATAAAAAAGGTGTTTTCCAAAGAGAATGTTTCAAAAAGGTTAAAAGGTTTTTATATAAAAATTAAATATAAAATAGAATATAAAAAATAATATTTTTTTAATTATAATATAAACTATCAATTTTTTTAAAACCATTTAAAAAAAATTATCCTTATAAATCGTTTGAAAGAAATGCCTATTTTCAATAAAAAAAAGTATTTTCACTATTCATCAATAAATTCACCTTTTCAGAAAATAAAAAACTAAAACCTAATATAATTCTTATATGATGATCCCAGAAATTATTTTAATGTTTTTAAATACATTTTTTGATATTTTCTATAAATAATTTTACTATTTTTTCACAAAATAAAATACAAATAATTTTTTTGAGAAAAAAATGTTTTTCAAACAATATAAAGGTTCTACTAAAAATTAAGTACTTTTTTTATCAATATGATTTAATTATATAGATAAAATATATTAATGTTTTAAAATGTGGTTATTTTTATCCATGAAACATGTTTAACATATAGTTAATAACAATTATGTTTAAATAAAAATATAAATAGTTTTTCATGATTAATTAAAAAATAATATTGCATGTAACCCAAGCTATCTAAAAAATTAAAATTATTCCAAAATAAATTCATAAAATTCCCATGGAGTTTATTTCTTTAGGCCTATGACCCCTACTAGAGTAATGGAATTGAAGGGTACTATCTTCTAGAGACTCTATTGTCATGGGGGTGAAGCAAAATAAAACACTTCATACTCACCCAATAATTAGATGAATACATTTGATGGGGATTGAGTGATGATTAACCAAAGGGATATTAGAATGTGGGGGTAAAAATTTCATCAAATCTGATGATTCTTCCTTGTCTTTGGTTCCTAATCCGTAGTGAAAGTGGTAAGGTCTATTTGATAGTATAGTATATTCACAGCCTGGAAATGATCCTCATTTCCATAATAAGGAAGGTTATTAGCCTTTATAAAATACAAATTTTCCTATAGGTAATGAAATATGTAATGAATACGTCACTTGTTTAACTTATATGGGACATCATATTTTGAAGTAGCGATAGGCCAGCATATAGTTGGGAGGTTGTTCTCAAACAACTCTTTCCACATATCCATGTCATCCTCT
Organism: Viscum album; assembly: GCA_963277665.1. Taxonomy (NCBI): domain Eukaryota; kingdom Viridiplantae; phylum Streptophyta; class Magnoliopsida; order Santalales; family Viscaceae; genus Viscum; species Viscum album. The sequence goes on along the minus strand of OY728155.1, from coordinate 597,797,281 downwards.
TACTCATCAGAGGAATATTCCTTCACTTGGATAGACCATAGAGGTCAGTTTTTGGTATAAAATGAATTATTAAATTTAATAGCTCAGAATGGTGGTTGCTTTTTTGGGTCACCTACTAACTTGGGTGAGGAGTTAATGGCAACAAATGGGGTATCATTTGTAGTTAAACTCGATGTTTCAAGAACCTCTACATACTATGGTTCCCTAATATGGGGAGGATTTTCTTTTCTACAGAGATATTACATAATGGGGAGGTTTTCTATAGAATATGGTAGGGGTACAATCCATGTAATACATTTCAATGCTACCATAAGGAATACTACCATGGTAGTTATCTCCATCTTCTTTGGATAAAAATTTCATGGATCCTAGAGATACTACAGATATACAAAATGTATCCTGAAGGATATTGGTATTTATAATGGTAGGAATACGAGTCTCATAATGTATTTTAGTTGGAATATACCAACCTACCATTTATATCCAACAAGGATTGTTAGATTCTTTTACAGTGGCCATCAGAATATGCTGATGACTGTCTACTATTGTGGGGAAATGTTCCCTCAGTTGATAAGTTACTAGAGTATACTAGAAATACTCTAAATTATCACTAACTATTTGATCCATCCATTTAGAGGCTTACTAAATATATTATATGACCATGGTTGAATTAATGATATAGGCCTCATTCATGTCTTCATTCCCCAAAACAATATGTTGATGGACCTTCAGAATGTGAGAATGGATAAAATCCTACTCTTATATGAACTCGAAGGGATGATAATATAGCCTTTTAGTGGTAGGATTAGTAATCTGTGTATGGATTTTATTATCTATTAGAATATACCAAGTAGCACTTTGATTCCTCAAAGAAATATAGGCTTGCTATGAGGTGACTGTTGGGATATGCTAATGAACCTCAATTAGAGTGGGATTATAAACTTGATCTTGGTTTTCCTTTAGAATATTTCATCATTTTACTCAATTGGAATATGTGCATGTCCTAAGGTGACTGTAAAACTATATTTAAGAACCCCAACCATAAAAGGGAAATGAGTCTAGTCCTATTCCTCTTCCTCTATTTGTATATGTCGATAACCCTCTGAAATGAGAGAAAGAATATAAACTTTTTGCAGTATCTATCTGGTCACAATGATCATTCTTATATGAGTTTTATGTGGTTGTAATAGGAATATGTGTCCATCCCTATATGATCACCATAATATTTTGGAATATATCCTCTATTACCACTAGGATATACATATATTTTAGAAGGATATGGTCAAGAATTTATGCTTCCATGTTTTTGGTCTCCATGATATGCTAATAGAAATATTTGTTTGAAGTGGGAGTATATTACCACTCCTATAATCCATGATCCAACAAGAAATATTGATGGGATTTAAACGTGTGGGGCAGTATATACACCTTCCCCCTTTTTCAACCATATCATATTAGAAAACATGGTCTGTGCGAGCATGGATATGTGCCTACTCACTAGTCAATGCCATAATATGTCAGCGAGCATCTTCAGTGGAAGTGGGGATATGAAACTGCTTTCAGTGATCTATAGTGCATCATTCATGGAATTATCTCCTTATCACATGAATCTGAGTGTTTGGGGAAGTGACATGTTGGGAAACAACCTTATTAGGCAACTTAGGGGAGGTATTTAAGTGATTCTACTAGAAATTGTTGATAGGAGCCATCATGGGTGTCTCCTAAACTATGGTGGAGTCATAGTGAACTAAATGATTCACCTTACACTGTTAAGAAAGGTATTGGTTGTCTCACACTATATATAAGCTCCTAAAGTGGTTGGACATAGTGATAGGCATCACCGGATTTGTCACAACCTTCCATAGGTGAGGTGGACCTGTGAGCATTAACATCTAAAGATCCTCATTTTAAACCTATAATCTTAGGCTGATCTACTTCTGGTGTTACTCCCAAACCATTTCATTCTCTACTTGAATATAGAGGAGTTGATTGGGTGACGAAATTATTTGGTTTGCAGAGGAAGTTTCTCCCACTTCAGCTGAAGTACTAGAACACTTTCTTGAGGATTCTATTTACTTGGGTTGAAGTGATCTTGATAGAAAGGTATCCTCTATCAAACATTAAATACCTATGAGGATTCCAATTCGTGTAGTATAATAAGTAAATAAAATTCTATGCTCAATATATATGAGAAAACCGATTATATTTTTATTAGTATTAGTATTATTTAGTAATGTAAATATCTATTCCATGTAAATATTTTTTTGTTACTACCCATGATTGGGCGGACTGATATTTGGTTTCATTTATGGATCGTCATGCTTTCTGAATCCTCATGTTGGAATCATTTCTTCTATCATGGATGGTTTCTAATGGGGTATATTCATATAAAAAGAAACACCCATCATCTCTAACATATGCAAAGAGCTATAGTCCTACTTTTTAAAGGCAAACATTAATGAGATTATTTCTTACCAATGATTCTTAACTCACATTAGTTGAGAGGATGGGTGAATTATCTCATCACACAATTTTTTTGGGGGAATTATTTCATACTCTGGGAATTTATTATAGATTTAAGTCATTTTCCTGAATCCTTCCTAGATCCTAATGTGAGGCTAGTCACCCGATCTTTAATAATTAGTTGTTGAACAATATGTATATGAGTTCCTATACATATCAGAGGAATACAATTAAAATGAACATATATATGTATCAGATGTTATCCATCAATGATATTATTTTTATACATCATAGGTTCTCCATCTTGTTACTCATTATTAAATTTAAATTTAGGGTTGAGGAATTATATGTTTTAAATCCATACAATTGGGATCTCTTGATTTTTTTATATCTAAGAAGGTGTTAGGTATTTATAGTGAAAAAATCAATCCCATAAAGTGGCTTCCTATGTATCCTTGTAAAAGTAATTAGATCCCACATAGTTTGGTACCACTTGACAAGGCACATTATACATTTTATGTTCATGTGACAAAGATAAATATATTTTGTTTAATGTGAAACAGTAAGGAAGAAAAAGTGGAAGATTACTATAAATAGTTTTTGTGTGAATTAAGTGTGAGTAGACCTTTTTATTTAATCATGTAATGAATATGGACCAATAATGATGAGTTAGTTTCACAAAGAGTATGGCCTTGTGGGGATATATCCCATCACGAGTGTCGATCACGAGGATGATATAATGAGTCCAATAATGAATATATCCTTTCAAGTGGGGATGTGGTTTTATTAGGGAATATGAACTGATAGGATATGGATCGTAGGGAATATGGTCCAAGTAGAAAGGATATCCATAATCATGGGAATATGGTCGAGCAAACAAAGGACTTAAGTAATCTATTAAGGAATATGGCCTAAGGAGGGTGGCCATGAACGGTTAATGTACTTAGGTTTGAACCTCATGGAGGCATCCTATGCATCCAATTTATATAGGAATCAAATCATACATGGTTCAAGTGACACTATTCATGGTCATGTAACGGGACCATACCATGAATTTGTTTATGTGTTAAGGAAATTTATGGGGATATTTGTATATAACATATGGGAGAAAAATCATTGTAAAATTGTTCAATGTATCCTATTAAAATGAGAATCAGAGTCTCTGTAGTTTCTAGTTTCACAGATAAAGTTGTGTGGTAGGACCATGTCAAACAGTTTAACATCATGATGTAAGTAAATATATATGGGAATTTGAATATTGGATATAGGAACTTGATACTAGGTGAGGTTTCATATATATCAGGTGAAAATGGGAATAAAATTATATGTATTTCCAATATTATACATGTTTTTATCATAAAAAGTGTCACAATAGGAGTTTTCTTTGGGGTTATTCATATTCAGATTCACTGAGATGTTTCATTAGAATTATTATAATCAGAAGGAAATAAAATGTAGTCTAGAATTGTACTTAAGGAGGATACCCCCAATGGGTGTATTTTATTTTTCCAATGACATGATCATTGCAGTTCACTAAAGGAATGTGATTCATGATCAATGTAAGAAAAAAGTTATAATAAAAGACTAGAAACATTTCATTTGGGTATAAGCCTATATTTTAATGGGTCTTACACACTATAGCTTCCATAATTTGAGTATAGTTCTGAATCACCTAGAGAATATGGCTTTATAAGGAAATAATTATGAACATTCATAAGAATTATTATAATTTGAAGAATATATATATATATATATAGGTTTAGTTGACAGTAATATCACGATGGTGTAATTGTATTTATGGAAAATATAGCCTTATAAAATGATGATCTATAAATATTCAATATATATGTTAGATCAAACCTTAAAAATAATCATATGTATCCTTTTTATAATAGAAATCAGATTCATCATAGTTCATAAAAAACTCAACACCTATTTATGGGTAAGGAAGAATGATTATACTCATGAAGATTATTTCCCTGGGGTTTAAAAATAATTTGTGGAGAGTCTTAAGGGTTATGGAATAATAAGAGAATATAATTTAGACTTATAAGGGAATGAGATTCACTCTTTGGAGTTGGGATATTGTTTGAATATTATGGGGTCATGATATCATACGAACAATATTTGGGTTATGTGATCATATTAAGTCCAAGAGGTCTCATGATTCATGCAAATACATGGTATTTAATCTCTTAAGTACATGGGGGTCATGTGATCACATAAATGGGGTTGAGTTAGATAATCATGCGGCATGATCACAAGACCATAAGATCAAGTGGTCACATAACTAATGGGCCATCTTATGATCTCATGGATGAGAGGTCACCATGTGATTATGTATTGTGAAAGTGGTCTTACAATCAAGCCTTTCAGGGATAGTTTATGTCCCTTTGAGGTTTATTATACCAAATTACCCAATAAATGCCTTTGATATCATAAGACCCACCTTTGTGATTACTTCCTCCATCTATTAATTCTCACTCATTATAATCCTTCCAGTTGTGTATTTTTTTATTGTCAATGTGGTTTTTTATAGATGTCAGCTACCTATAACTATGCGTCTTTTCAAGGTGGGTGATCCCATACCAAGGTTTATGTTAGTAGAATATTATTTTGATAAGTCGAATATGGATTGTGTAATGTGTATGATTGATCCACATGATGTTTTACGATGGATCACATGAAGATAGAATTCCAGATAAATTTCTTTATTGGATAATATTATTATGGATTCAGTCACATATTTCATTTTTCATAGTGCTATTTTAGGATTCCATGGGTGTTAGGTAAAGAATAGAGACCACATGAATATCAGACCTCAGATAGATTTGGTCACCTTATCCTCTTGGAGTTAGTCAATCACAATGTCTATATGAAGTTTAGGTCACAAATATCCCCCTTTTATTGTCTTCAAGGCTTCATAGGAATTCCTTGGGATCCCTTGATCACATGTCCATTAGAGTGTTGTGCGATTGCGAGACATGAATTCATGACCCTTAAGTGGTCATGTGATTTGAGCATAAATTATGCATTCTCTTCTGAGTGATCTTGTGCCAATGTGACACTTTGGTTTTTGTGTATTTTCCCTACTTCAATTTACAATGTTATTCTTGTAGGCATCAATAGTCTATATTGATTAATGGTAACTATTTTTGTAGAAAAACTATACTAGGGATAAATTCTTATCCCATTAGGTGACCTAATCTAGGATCCATTGACAAAGAACTATTTTACCATAATTTCCTTATGTTATTCATTAATACTTTATCTCTATTTCTATAATATATTATAATAGATCATATTTTCTATTTAGTGGGAAATATTGGAATTTAAAAATATTTCTTATATGGAATTATTATAAACAAACATTAATTAATGTATATTGATGTTTTATAGGGGAAAAAGACCAACTAGGACAATAATGAATGAGTGAACTAGGTTTTATACAAGTTATGCAATATTAACTCAAAAATACCTTGGTTTTGTCAGAATAAAAAATGTATATATGATTTGATAATGATTCCAAAGGATTTCTAAGAATAACTAAACCAATGCAGATACTTTGTAAAAAATTTATATTTTTCCATGGGACCTGAAAACTATACAAGACTCCACATGGGATTAAATAGAAAGTGGTGAATCCCATATATGAATGACTGGGAATTACTAAGGGGGATATAAGAATAAAATTTGATCTATATAAGAGTAAAAGAGAGTCATGTAACATTAAACAATAAAATTTTAAGGCCATTCAAGAGTAACTTAAACCAATATAAAAGTAATTGATGATCATGTAAGGTTTTCCACTAATAAAAAATTAGTTCATCCCTATACATATGATTAAATAATATCCATAATCATTGAATGAAGTTTAGGCTATATATGAAGATATAAATACATGTATCTTTCATTAAAGCAACTGAGGAAGAAAATAAAATATTTATACAACACGGTCTAACCAAGTATGGAAGAATGTCAATGGAAAATCCACATAGGGGATGATCTAAGAGAGGAGGAAGAGAAGATAATGGAGATGAAATCATTTATTATCTTGTAAGGAAGATGATAACCAAATTGAAAAATCAATGAGTTTATCTATCAAGGAGGAAATCATCCATGCATGAGGAGAGAACATGTTCAAGAAATTTGACCATGCCTATTAAAGGATGAGGTGTCCTTCATTATTTTTTTCCTCTCACGATGGATCATTCCAATGAAAATAGGTTTGGGTTAGGAATGAAATTGTTTGATGAGGACTGGGTAGTATTTACTTTTTATCATTCTAAGGATGTGTCATAGTTGAGTCTTTCATTTTGGGTTCACCATTTTTTTTCCAATGAAAACCGTTTGCACTCAATCGGTTTATTACAAGGGATTGAATGGTGTATAATCTCTAATGTTGGGTGCAAAATTTGTGAATGGTTTCTAATGTGTTTTTTGTGGAGGTGGAAACTCCCAGTGGATCTCATATACATGATAACTCATCGACCTAATTTTCAAAGGTAGGTGTTTGTTGGGTATCTTGGAAAATGAAACTTAAGAACTCACATTGGTCAAGAGGATGGGAATTTGAGTTCATCACACCCTGTTGAGGGAACTATTTCCTATTCTGATACTCTCTTATATATTTAAGATATTTTCATGAATCCTTGGTTCATTCCCAAGTATACATATGTTTATTATCCTTAGTGAGTGATCAACTATGAAGTCACATGGGTTCGGAATCATCAGTATGCATCCGAGTTTCTCCATCAATGGTAACATTTGTTTGGATAGACTAGAGAATATTTGACCATTTATTAGGAAGACATTGGTTTTAAGCCATGTGGTGAGGGACACTGGAGATAATCATCATCTAGGATAGACGAGAGTTGTTTTAATTTCAGGATCAAACCCATAAGATAGTATTCCTACTTATCCTGATAAGAGGAATTAGAACCCATGGAGTTAAGTGCCACTTAGCAAGATGCATCACATTTATGGTCATGTGACTAGGACCAAACCATGCAGTTTAATGTCATGCGGTAAGGATATGTAGGTAAAAGGCTCCTGGCCAAGGGTGTCATGGGACATTCACTGAGGCAGCCCAAGGAACCCAGAAGATATGTGGTATCCCAGGTGGATATGAACCTACTAGGAATATAGCCCGAAGAACATTAGGATGGATTTGGGTTCAAGGTTTTTACTTTAGGGAGTCATCCTAAGTATCCCCATTACTTGTGAATCAAATCCCATGTATCTTGATATAATGGGGATTACACTATAGATGAGGCCCATTTAAGGGGTCATGATTTGGGATTACACTTGGAAGGATGCCCATTTAGTGCATATGGTTGGGAAAAATTCATGGAAGCAACCCATTTGAATTGAGGTTGTGGATTACATATTTAGAAAAGGACCATTTGGTTGGTTCTTACATGTGGAAGATTACCATTTGACTATAGGTTGGGGATTACATATATTGAGAAGGCCCATGGATTGGGACCATGTAGATTTAATGATCAACACTAACCTATAAGATCAAATGATTCATGATCGGTGTGAAAAACTAGAGGAAGAAGTGGATCCGATGATTGTATGATCCAATATATCTGCTGGATGAGGTGCTGAGGAACAAAGGGTAAGGGAGAGGGTGTTGAGTGTGCATTATTCCTCTTTTATTTTAATTTCTATGATTTTCAAATATTTGGATTCATTCAGCTATGTCCCAAGATGGGCTGAATAGGAGAAAAAGTATTAGATCTGATAAGAAAGGTTAGGGGATTACTCTAGGAGGGATGCCCTGTAATTGGTTTTAGGGAGGAGGATCTCATTCCAAGTCAAAGGGAATGTAAAGTGTGATCGTCACACTCTACCCTCGGAATGGGGAGGTTCACATGAGAACCTCAAGGTCAGAACTTTTAATTACCATGGGAATATAAACCCAAATACATTTTAATGCCCTGCCTTATTGTGGAGGATACCCACATGACTCCTCTTACCATGGGTATGTAAAATCGAGAGCACACACTGGTGTGCCTAATGATCTTATCATATATTTCAAATCGATGTGGAATGGGACTTTTCGTGATATCATTATATTGGTTTGCATAGGGAACAACATGGGGACCAATAATATGATGGAAGTGAGTGATTGGATCTAGAGAGTAGAACACCCTTGGATTCCCTATTCTGTATAGAAGGTCATTAGGTGGGATAAGGTCCCCTATGTGAAGAAAATTGCTACATAGTTGATGGTATCTTCCACATAGTGTTGTGTTGTAAGGACATGAGCTCTGCACGCATACCATGTTTCCATGTGTGGTAAGCCCATGTAGCATGTTGCTATGCGAGGCTAAGTTCCCTCTTCATAGCATTATGCTATGCAGGGTTGAGTTCCTCCCACATAACATTTGGCTATGCAGGGTAGGATTCCACCAGGATAGCATTTTTCTATAAGAGATATTTGTTCAAAAGGGGGAAACTAATTTTATTCCTCATAGAATGGTGTTTACAAAGGGGTTTTGAGTTTTTGTATTTTGGATGATTAATTGTTTCCTCCATACTTCTATGCAGTGGATTCTTACCAAATTTTAAATTATGGATAGGCTCCAATTGCTTCATATCCTTATCACTCGTCTCTTTAAGCTCTTTTAATTTTGGTCTAATTGGTTTTTTGGGTCCTCCTCAGGTTTTATTTATATAATAACAAGGGGAATATATACTAGCATGGTCAGTCATCCATGGTGGGCCATGTTTTTCATAACCCCAAAGATAATTCCCTGAACCATGAATGAATTAGTTAGCGGGGATGTCATATGTAGAGGGGGTCTTCATTTTTGGGGGTATAAATCAATTCCCTACCCTAAAAATATTTTTGTTTCATTTGTGGTCATTGAAAGTACCACTTCATCCCACAAATTATTTAGTTTCTGGGGATGGTCATTTTTGGGGGTGAAAATCACTACCTTAATCCTGCAAGCGAATGTGGTTTCATTCATGGGGTACTTCATGAAATAGTGAAATGCAATGTGGAGTAACGATCCATGAATCATTTTTTACTTCATTATCTCTCCCCTTTGAACATTTAATTCATAACTACTTTTGGATTTTATTTCACCCTTTTCTGTGTTTACCAAATTATATTCCTCTTGAATTTATAATTACCATGACCTAACAAATGACCCCCGTCAGAATGAGTTCTTATCGGGATTAAGAGGAGGCTAGTACGATGTCTAAAGAGGTTCAGTTCTATGTTAGTTTTCTTTATGAAATTAGACACATAAGTGGGGCCAAAACCTATAAATAGTCAGCTGAGCTCATTTTACATTTACCATATTTCTAAAAAACTATATACACTACAAACTCTCGATCACCAACTTCCCCCGTGTAACATCTCTTTTACTGTAGCTCTTTCCATGAACTAAAGTCCATCAACTAAGAACTAAATGTCTTAACCATGAATGGTAAGACATGATATTTTACATAGGGACCAAACATATCATGGATGGATTGTTTCATGGGATATCTCTTGGCTAATAAATGATTCATGGGCATGTGACCTCAGAAACTGAAGGTTCATGGGTGATGTAACTTCTTTTAAACTATAATATGAATTTCATAAATTTATCTCATATGAATTTGTTAAACTATAGGGATAAACATGGATATAGATTCCATATCAATAGATATGGATATGATACATATAAATGTGGTTGAGAATATCAAGGAGGATCTTTGAAATCAAATTATCCCTGAGGATAATATTCTGACGAACTATATTTCTATAGAACTTCTGTCCTACCCATTATCAATCTGACCAACACATTATAAAATCACACTTGAAGATGATTATCCCTTTATGCCAATCGACCATAGTCTCCCATCTACCTAGTCAGAGACATCTCATGAGTGTTCCCAAGTGAAAATAGTTTCTACATGGAAAATCATTTTTGGTTCAATTCTAGAGAACATATTTATTTTGAAGGGATCTGTGTGGACACAAAGAAACCAATGCATACTTGATACATCAATGAAATCACCCATACAATGTTATCCATCTATTTTAAACCTCTCATGAGGTGATCCAAATAGAGGGTGGAGCTCCAAGTGAGATTTATGGTTTGGAGGGAGTTTCTCAGATGAATGGGTTTGGGAATTCTGAATGCACAATAATTTTATAGAATTCCCTGAATACGTAGGGGATGTTAGACTATAATAGAAAATGTGGGTCTCTTAATTTTAAATTTATCCACTGATTGAGGTATTAACAAAATTAATTATCCATTCATGTTTGAGGACCAATACTTTCCACCTCTCACGTAGTGAAGTCAGGATCAGCCTATGAGACATTTATTAGCTGGGGGAATCCCCATTCTTGGTAACATGTATGATGAATTATTTCCTGCAGCTAATACCTAGGAAATCATCAAACAAGTATCTCCACTATTGAGGGGTCTACTGACCTCAGTAGATTAATTTCTTATTAATCCCCACCATTCCCACTCACTTATCCCATTTAATGAATGGGTAATGTTGTTTATGCAAGATAATGGATGATGGGAAAGAGTTAACCACAATAGAACTCATCCAAATAAATAGTCACATAGCATCCATGGTTTGTACTTTGATATTCATGAAGTGGTAAAATATACCACATGAGGTTATAGAATCTATCCATGTGTATATCATGTCTTCAAAGTGGAAGGTTTCTTCTCCATGTTCTAGAGTGGATGGATATTCCCATCCTAGGATTCCTAAAATGGGGTTAGGGTATATACCCCAATGGTGGAGACTGAATTGGGGGAGGGACACCTTATCAACCTATCCATACCCTTCCTTTCTCACATCTATGAACAATTGGGCTACATTCTATAAGGTAGGTCTCTTCATCATATCTATGGTTGATTTCAATTATTGTACGACTGGGTGGTGCAACACAGTCATTGTTATGAACGTATGAATACCACAAAATTCCTCATTCGGCCTTTAACCCTATGTTGCTTAATATTTCTATTGTTCACTTAATATCATTGGAAATTGATGACGTTGTCCAAAAATTTATCAACTTTTCCTACTTTACTGTCATCCCTTACCCCGCACCTTCAGGCATGGTTGTTAATAATGATGGAGGGACTTCAAAGGAGTTTTCTTACATTATATCTTTATGAGATGGAATTAGAGATACATAGGTGTATGAGGTAATTATATGAAAATTATATACACCTCACAATTTTTTACACCAATTCAGATGTATGCAATTGGATTCCCCTTTACCTCTTCCCCAAGTTTAGGAGTCCAACCCAATTATTCTTTTCCTAATGTGGAACATAATGATCCGTAGAGATTCTATTAGGAATATTTCATCTCCTTGTATAGAAAATCATTTCAATATATCTATGGATTATTCCATGATGTGGATTGAATACTATCCCAATGGGATATTGGGGAAGACATTTCCCAAGGTTCCCAAGCCACTGTCCTCTACTATTCACATGCCTGATGCACATTCCTCATCAGTTTAAAGGGGAGAATGACTCATGTACAAAGGATTTAAACATATTAGGGGATTTTCATCCTCTAACCCCTCTTTATAGAAGATGTTAAATATCTGACATTCTCAACTGGCGCTACCAAAAGCCCTAATAGTGCTGATCCCAGTGGAACAACCATGGGAACCCCATCAATTGATTTTGGTCCTATTATCTTGGTTCCCAATGATGTGGAGGAGGAGGATATGGAATATTTTTCTACTATGGAGTCATTTTTAAATATGAAGACATATTTTGTGGAAGAAATACCAGATTATATACTTGTGGTAGTGAGTGATCAAGATTAGGATCCCAAAATTATGGTTGAACAAAATCCTATGTGTAGATGTGTCTGACACCAAATTTGTACGATTGTCATGGAGAAACCCTCAGAGGAAATGGAAAACAAGTCAGACAATCTTCATCAACACTTCCATGGCTTGGGCTTGGGTGGGTTCAATTACCATCACCTGCATATCCTTATTCACTAGATCACCATAGCTCAATAAGAATTAATTTCTCTCTATGGTGACCTCACATAGTTTAATTCTTATCATCATCAAATACAAGTATTTAGAGATATAACCATTGAGCTAAACCACTTGGTTTCATAATAATAAATATCGTGTAACCACATTGTTGCATAGAATGAGGAGCTATGAGAGTGTGAGGTTTTTGTGTTAGGGTTAAAAGTAAAACTACCATTAACATTTAAAAATTTTTAATCCATAAAATAAAAGGTTTGAGATATTAGGGCCTTACTAAGAATATTAATACAATATATGAAATCAAAGAAGAGAAAAGAACCACATTGGAATGGAAAATTAATGGCTTAAGATAGGAAGTGGCCAAATTTCTGACTAAAGAGAACCATGATTCATTTTAACCATATCAACTATTTTGTGTCTTTTTTTAGTAGATTTTGGGAGAGACTATAGGATTTTTATGCTTCTCTATTATCATTTGATAAATAAATGAAATCATTTTGGTCACCCAATGCATATTCCTTATATTTCTTAAAATGCCCATCAATCATAATTTGGAATGTCTTCTGAAAGATAATATCTCAAATGAATTTGATATTTTGTCATTATATATCAAATTAAACAAAATTATAGGATAAACAAATTATGATGATCATGTAATGATCTAATTTTTTATTACGCCAAGGGACTCAACGAGCATAGTTTTGACTTCTTCTAGGGTTTTAGGGAAAACCGTATAAACTTCGTTCCATTTCGGTTATCCTCATAAATTTTTCCTAATTCCACATTGGTGTGAGAGTGGAGGGAATAAACATATTTTTTATTCTAAGTCCACCCTTTGTAGGATTTATCCCCAATAGGTTATGTGTCTCTTTTACTAGTTTATTGCTCAATTTTTCCTAAACCATACAGATCATAGGTTTAGCAAGAAAAAACATGACTTTTTTTCTAGGGTGTCATTTATGAGTTTTCCAGTAGGAAAGTCTTCTGTCTCTTTTTTTGGGTAGTTTATAGTCTTAAAAACCATACTAACATAACTGATGTTTTAGTCAAACAAATTTGACCATGAATTATGGGGTGAGAGCCCCAATAGGGCTTACTAACTGAGAATTTTCTAATATTTTTCTAACATTAACGAGGGATTTTTCTTTACTCTAGTTTGGTGATTTCTGAATCTAAAACATGATATGGTGAAAGTATGTGGGGATTAACCATAAGAATGGTTTCTAACATGATGTTTTTTGGGGAGTACTAAGGTAGGAAAATCATCTATAGGGAAAGAATTTCCCCTTAGTCTAGGGGACCCTTTTTTGTGGGTGACTTATTTAGAGACAACTGGGGCATATTATGAATTGAAAAAAGGTTTCCTAAAGATATTAGCCATCCATTTTTTATGGAAAAGGTTTTATGAAAATTTGGATTTATTAAGGCCACCAAGATTGGATTGTTGAGGAAATTACATCTGAAAAGGATGAGGGCATCTGTATTAGATTTGACCATGAATGAGAGAGCACTCATAGACATATTTGGATTATGTAAAGAATGGTTGGTGCATAGTGCAGTTTAATGTTAGAAAACCAGTACAAGGACCTTGTATTTTATTTTCTTATGAAGATAATTTTTAAGGGCTTTAGTTTAAGTAAGTTTAGCTTTTATTGAGGGATAACTGATTTTCCCGTTTCATGGTAATCTATCCAAGAATGTTCTATCATCTTCAAGAATGAAGGGGTAAGGTGGTAAGCTATAATCTGGGGGTTTTCCAAATATTAGGAGTTATGAGGGATGTAAACATCATTGTGGTGTATGGAGGTAGGAATATCCTCTCCTGCAGATGAATATTCCTTTGGTTGACATGCTTTTTTTTTGTAGGAAACTTATGTAGATCCTACTGGGGCATATTATGCATATTAGAACAAAGGCTTCCCCAGGAAACTGACCCTCAATTTCTGATGGTCTAGGAGGTTTATCGAGATTTAGAACATTTTGGACATAGATCATGGTTTGTGAATAGAGTGTATATGAAAATGTGAAGACCATTTCATGTATAAACTTCTAGGAAATGGGTAGAAATGTTTATCTTACACGGGTATGAGAAGGTTACCCATATAGTTATGACCAATGATCATGTAAGATACATTTTATTACTACAGCCAGACCCGGTATTGGACACCCAGGCATCAGTACATATCCTTAAAGGGGTAGAATCTATCCATATATAGTTTTAGGAAGGTTCCCCCCAAATGCCAATCAGACTCTTGTATAGGAAAAGGAGAATTTTCATTTGGATACAATCTCATGAATGGGATGTGGATCCCATTAGACTCTCCTCTCAGGATATATCAAATGTATAGAATATTGGGAAATTTCATTTTGGGTTTATACTAGGATATAGGATCAGGGGTGTCTCTTAGTCGGAATGGCCCGAAGGCCTTCATTTTTTACTATTTTTGATAATCCACCTTTCAAGGGGTGAGGAGGAACCCTTAAAAGGCCCTAAGGCTTAAGGAAAATTACATGACCCATAGGCCTTATATGGAATCACCCAGACAAGAAAACTTGGAACTACTCCTCCCCAGCATATGTCATGATATCAGCACTCCACCTTCGTAGGGATGGTCGGCTAGCTGTCATATGAAAAGCTGCATATGCCTAGTACCGATGGCAAAGACATACCCTCTCATTCTTCCAAATCTAGTTATCTCTTCTCTAGTGAATTCACCTGCCCTAAATCCTTATATGAAGAATTTTTCCTTGTAGTCAAACTGGTACATCTGAATTCAAGTGGCCCAAAGGCCTTGGGGTGTCCCTAAGGCCTTACGATGGCCCGAAGGCCTTAAGAATCAACTATCCCGAAGGTTTTTGGAGGCCCAAAATCCTTAAAAGACCTGAGGACTAAACCGGTGGCCCAAAGGCGCAAATGTATGGATAGTTCTGGGTGCTACAGTAATGCTACAGTACTGCTACAATACTTGAAATATGCCTCCACCCGAATTTGATCTCCTGTCTCTTGGATGCACCTATCGAGTCCTCACCAACTGGGATGAGGCTCATGTGCAGGATCGAGGGTGTCTCTCTCTATCCCATCAAAGTGATAATCAAGACACACATAGTTCTCATGGGATTCCCAGTGTAGGTCTGATCTGTGCATAGGGAAAGGGAAAATTTTGAAATTTTTTATAGTTAATCCTAGGATTGGATATGTTGGTTTCACAAAATATCATATAGTATAAGGGATAAAGTCACATGTAGTTATGGGTATTATGGATATTCAATTTTAGGAATTTCATAGTAGGTCTTACCCATGCATAGAGAAAGGGAGAAATTTTATATCATAAATGGGACCGGTATTGTGGACCTAGGATTCACTATGTATATAGACAAAAATGACAATCATGTCATATGTAGTTGTTAGAAATCATATAGTTTAATGTCATGTGACCATGACACCATCCATGTAGTTTTACATCATGCAGTGAGGACGTCATGAGGTACTATAGTTTTAGGTTGTATGTCTAGGACCATATTTCATGAAAATGATGAGTAATAGGAGGATCATCAAGCTAGGAATTTATAACATTCCTCAGAAATGGAGAGGAAAGAAGGTGTAAATTGTGATTTTGGGGATTATTGGGTCAGAGAAATGATATGGGGAATAAATGAAATTAGGGCATACAATGATAGGAAAATCCTATCTTGTGGAAACAATTTCCTAGAGTTGATAGGCCTTTTGTGGGAAAATAATGCCTATCCAACTAGGGAATATTTTTTATAGTAAAAAAAAAGTGTCCCCAAGACACTGACCCTACACTATAGATTTCTAGGTGAAGATTATAAAGATTTGAAACCACCCAGGGCATAGAGTATGACAAATTGGAGTAATGTGAATGGGGATGTAAGACATATTTAGTATGTGATTAGCCATGAAGTAATAAATTTCATACATATATTTAACTCATATATATGGGGGGGGGTCACATCTATTTCTTTAATAGTTTTGTGAATGAGGAACCCAAAAATGATATATTCAACATAGGTCTTTTATGTATACAAGATAAGGGTCATTTTTTTCTTTACCCCATGGTTGGGAGTAGGACAAAGGGTAAATAAATAACTACATATCTTTTCTAAATGAGAATAAATCCATATGTACTTCTAGAAAACATGTATAGTTTAACATCTTGTGGTAAGGATTTGGTTCAACTAATTTGAATGAATATAGATGTCATGGATACATGTAGTTTTACGTCATGTAGTAAGGAAGCATTCCATGCAGTTTAATGTCATGTGGTGAGCACATAGAGTCCCATACATGGTGAAGGAATATCTAGTGTACCTTTTCAGGGATTTCTAATAGGACCAAGGAAAACCTTATTTTGATTTATATTCATTGATTATGAAGGGAATCCCCCACCAAAACTCTTAAGCCCATTTGAGGTATGCTTAGTGTGAGAAACAAGGGGCGAAAAAGGTTATTAAATCGCATAGAGGTGAAAAAAATAAAGTACATGGACATTTTGAATTCATGGTATCTAGGCCGAGATGAAGAATCCAAGAATCACTACATATCACATTAAACTGAGAATCAACCCACTCGTTGTTCTTAGAAAACTCCTTGTGCAGATCTGACTCAACTACAAGGAGGAGGTAATTTTCATTCTTTATTGTGGCTAGACGTATGATATAAGATATGAGTCTCAATACATTTCCTATAATGACATTAATCAGGACACATGTAGTTATAAAATCACTTCCATACATATATTTGACTCATGTACAGTGAGGGGGTTCTTTACATGAAATGGACCTATAAATATGACCCACCTTGGAGTCCCTTACACTTATTTAGTTTGTATGAAGGGGAGGGGACATTTCTTTTATTTCACAGCTGGTCCCAAGAAATGAGGTATAAGAATCACTATGTATCCCATAGAATGAGAATCAAGCCACACACAGTTCTTCATAGAAGCTCTCTATGTAGGCCTGACCCATATGTAGTGAGGGTTTAGTTGTTTTGGGTGGCTGGACCAGGATGCAGAATATATACATCACTACATATCTTGTATGGGATGGAATCAAGCCATTTTTCATTCTAGAACATGGAATGGTAGAAGACCATTACTGGGGACAATGTTCTCTTGGGTGAAAAAATTATGGTGTTGTATAGTTTAATATCATACAAAAAGGACATTGGCATCATGTAGTTTATTGTCCTGTGACACAGAAGAAGTACCGTGAAATTTAATGTCATATGGTCCGGATGATATGAATGGGGGAAATTTTTTATCTAGGCCCAACACAAGAAGTATATACATCACTATGTATCCTATGATGATAAAAATCAAGACACACATAAGTCCAGATGATAATTTTCCATGCAGTTCTAAACCATACACAAAGGGGGAATCTTTCCCATTTTTTGTGATTGGGACAAAGACATAGTTTCAAGACAAAACTATATATCGTGAGATTGAAGTAATCAAGAAACATATAGTTCTAGAGAATGATACTCTTCACGTGGATCTGGCTATCATGCGAGGACTGCTCATCCATGGATAATTGATTGTAGATGGACACACGATGCGAGGGAAATTGAACTTCTATGGGAAGGACTACCTATGTCCCATATACATGATGAGTAAGGGGTCACATGGGTGGTAGTGTAGGTCGTGGTCTATTAATACCTCAATTCATGTAGGATCTTGTTTGTACAATATATTTTATCCATATCTATCATATTCAGGATTATATTTTATATGGTCTTACTAAAGGAATATGTCTATCTATTATCCTTTTCATGGTAGAAGGATGAATGATTAGACTTGATGTCATACTAATCATATAGCTTCTATAAGTCAGCCAATTAGAAGTTTGTATCATTGTTCGTCAATATTGCATGAGGGACACTAAATCTGGTAATAATGTTGGCATTCATGAAACTGACAATTTTCCTTTACCAACATCATTAAGGGGTATGTATTTGGCTCATTTATAGAAGAATTCAGACACAGTGAGAATATACATCAACTAATGGACGTAGAAGGAGGATACAACCCTACAACGTCCATTTCCCTTATGAAAAATAGACAGGAGTACATGTATATGTGAAACAACTATGGGGTTTGGTGAATGAAGTTGGCATCAACCTAGAAGGAATTACACATTTTGGTTAATTTAGTGCAGTTCCATATTAGAGTGGGCAAGTATTACACAAGCCTTCAGATTTAGTAGAAAATCTTGAGTCCTGACTGGAGGTCTCTATAGGATGTAGATTTCACATATTTCATGATAAAAATGGTCTCTGATCCACTAATGAACCAACAAAATACGCCATCATGTCCCTGATTATAGAGTTCTTTTTGTTGAGTCAATAGGGTTTTACTTATGAATTTTCCATTCCTTCATTCAAGGGGGATATTGTTAAGTCATTAAGACATTCTTTATAAATTTACCATTTCTCTTGTCTTGAAAATCACAAACACCTTATTTCAAGGAAAAACACATTTTACCCCTTGATTTACCCCAATAAGGAAAATTTCCTTCCCCACAGAAATTTACCCTTACTATGATTCATTGTCCATATCATATTTTTCCTAAGTATAAAATTCAGATTGAAACCAAAACCTTGGAATTATATAAATACCTAGATATGAAGCATTCTGTTCAAGGATCCGAATTCTCAAAATTCTGGTTATGAACTCTATTGAGTTCTGACTCCGAATTCTAACTACGAATTCTGGATACGAAATCTGCTGAGTTTTGACTCCAAATTATGAATCAGAATTCTGGTTATGAACCTTTTGAATTCTGACTCTAAATTCTGAATCAGAATTCTGGCTACGAACTTTCTGACTTCTGATTCCAAATTCTGAATACGAATTCTTTTTACGAACTTTCTATGTTCTGACTAAAAGTTCTCTGAATTCAGACTCCGAACTCTCATGGGTTCTGATGCCTAATTCTCATGAACTCTGACTCAGCACTTTGTAAAGTTCAGATTCCAAATTCTTGTGAATCTATACCCCAAATTTCCTTGAAATTAATACTCTATAATTATAAAGAATTCAGGTTCTGAATTCCTACAAAACAAGAATCCAAATATCCTTGAACTATAGACTCTGAATTCATTTTCTTAGACTACGAACTTTCATTTACTTTCATTCCAAATATCAGTTTTTGGTTATGCTTACACATGTTTGGTTATAAATTGATGTCGTGATTTCAGTTATTCAATAACCATTGTTTGAGTGACACATGTATAGGTCCCTCAACAATTTAAGGAAAAATATGACCGTTGGAGGAGGGAGCCGACCATTGGAGCTGTGCCTATACATATGAGCTCATTTGAAGGATATATAGACTTTTGTAATATTTGAAGCTCAGAACATTCAGAAGTAATTTCTAGAGAGAGAGGCTCTTATAAACACTCATGTTTTGTGTAGAAAGTTTTGAACTTCTCGTTCAAACTTGGCTTCGTGCAGATTTTCTTAGTGCAGAGGTTCGATGTCTTTGAAATTAGAGACTTCAGGTTGTGAAGTCAGAAGTGCTGATTTCCATTCAAATCAAGGGCTTGCGGGGATATAAAGATAGATACCGATCTTCAGATTGAGGTCTTACCTAGGTTTGGATAAGACATAATTTCTTGAAAGTATAAATCAAGGGACCTCTTATCCAGGGTTGTTGGATACCCTCCTCTTTGGGTTAAAAGAGTTACTACTTGTTACTTGTAGTATTTTTCTTTCTGCTGTGTATTTTAGTTGTTAAGGAAAGTATAACTTTTATATACTTCCTTAAACTTGTAATCTGATTTAGTTAGATTCTATATTCTTTAAGGTATAATCTTATTTTTTATAAACTTTTGTTAAGTTTCATTTCCAGAATCACTTTTTCCGGAATCAGGCAAGTTATTAGAGCTTAGAGGTTATGTGAATTTTGGTTACGCAAAATTTCTTTAGGGATTTTTTAAATTATACAATTCACCCCCCTCTTGTATTTGTATCTCATTTTACATATATGATCCTACATTTGGTATTATAGAGTATATCATACTCATACATACCTTCTAACAATTGGTATCAAAGGGTTGGTTCAATCTGAGTTAATCTCACAATTATATTTAGAAGGGAATTCTTAGAATTGAACTTCCAGATTCAAAATTCTTCAGAATTTGTTTATTGGACTCATATAGTTCAGATTCTGTTTTTCTTAGAGATACAATACCTAGTTCCTTGCTTAGGATATTTTCTCTTGTTTACAAACTCATACTACTAACATGTTTGTGTGCCGAATATTTTCTTAAGGATGGAAGGTTTAAATGTTTGTTCTATTGATAATTTGAATCCTACAAGACCTCCTAGTTTTTATGGAAATGATTATGAGTATTGGAGAGATAGGATGAAGAATTTTGTTATCAATACTGGAGTTGATAACTATCTTATGTTGACTGGAGATTATAAAATTTCGGATAAGGAATTGAGAACTTTTATGGACAAGGAGAAATCAGAATACCAAGAAAACTTTAGAGTCAGAAATACTTTGTTGTGTTCCATTACTAGGAACATCTATAGTCAAATATCATCATGTGAAGCTGCAAACAGTATCTGGAATAAACTTGAACGTACACATTTTGGTACATCTAAAGTCATAGAGACAATAACATCTATGTTGAGAGCTGAATACCATAGCTTTAACTTTCCTTATGGGGAACCTATAAGTAAAGTACAAAAAGGTTTATGACTATCATGAATAGCTTACAATATATGGGAGAAAAATGTTTGTATGATGAGTCTCTTGTTGATAAGATCATAGATATCATGAAAAATTAACAGGAGTCCAAGAGGACAACTATTGATGAGAACAAGAAAGTCACTCAGATTTCCTTAGATGAGTTGTTTGGAACTCTTCTTCAGCATGAAACTAGAATGAAGAGAGATGCTAAAAATGTTAAGAAGAAGAATGGGAATGGAGTAGTTACTTTTAAAACCACTTCTAAACATATGAAATCCAATACCCTAGAAAGGGTAACTAGATCAAAGTAAAATAAAGTCATTATTCAGTCAGAATCTAGTGATACAAAAAAGTTGGATAATGAATTAGCTAATCTTGCTCGGAGAATGAACAAGATTGTAGCTCAAAATAATCATTAGAATAAGTACAAGAATAAAGAATACATGGATAAGAAATATGGAGAAGTTACTTGGTATGAATGTTGAAGAACATGTCACATCAGTCCTGATTGTCCCTTGTTGAAAAAGAAGGAAAATAAGGAAATGAATTCAGAAAGGAACAAGAAGAAATTCTATCGGTTAAAGCACAAGAAATGTCTTAAAGCTATTGATACTTGGAGTGCTAGCTGTGGAGACTCTTCAGAAAGTGAATCTTATGAATATGATTCATCATCATAGAAGAATATGGGATTCATTTCTACTACTTCTTTCTCTAATACATGTCTTATGTCCAAGGTACAATCTACCAAGGCTTTAACAAATTAATCTCTTGATAAGAATTACTATTCCGAAAATAGTACTTCTAATGAAGATAATTCATCTTCAGAAAATGATGAAATACCTTCATATGAAGAATTATCTAGATTTTCCAAGTTACTTGAAGAAAAAAATTGTAAAATTTCTAAGAAATTATACAAGGAAGATACTAGGGAAGAAATTCTTACAAAAGAGATTTTAGATCTTTCTAGTGATCTTGGAGATAAAGATGAGCTTTTAGAAAAACATTCTAAAGACCTTGAGAAAGCAAATTCTATTAAGGAAGAACTTTCTAAAGATCTTAAGAATTCTATTTTAAAGGTGAATGTTTTTAGGAAAAATATAACTCTAAGTAAATGATTCATGAGGATAGGAATTTAGTCATCAGACTGAAATCTGATATATTTTCTCTTAAGAAGCTTCTTGAAAACTTTACCTCTAGGAAGGAAAATTTTGACAAGATGTATTCTCAAATTAAACCTCAATGAAACACTACTAGAGTACGTTATACTCACCAAAAACCTATTTTAAAAAACAACTATTTTGTTCCTTCTAATTCCCCTTTTTGCACTAAATGTCAAAGTGGTGGGCATTGGAAGAAAAATTTCTTCCTGAATAAAGTTCAATCTCTTGGGTTTCATACAGCTTATTTTTCTAAACAGATGTGGATAAAAAGTTTTGTTGGCTAGAAATTCTGGATCTAAGAAAGTTTGGATTCCAAAATTCTAACTTTCTTATTTTCAAGAAAAGAGAGAAGGTACCAACAGCAATATGTGGTACATGGATAGTGGATGTTCCCGACATATGACTAGTAACAAAAACTATTTTCAAAATATTATGAAGACAAAATGAGGAAAAGTAACTTTCAGAGATAATGATTAGGGATAAATTATTGGTAAAGGTAACATCATTATTCTTGGAAAAACTTTGATTTCAAATGTTTTATTTGTTAAGTGTCTTAAGAAAAACATCATTAGCATAAGTCACTTATATGATGAAGGATACCTTGTGAATTTTTGGAATTACAAGTGCTTAGTAAAAAATTACAAGGAAGTGTTTATTCTCTTTTCCCATAGACAAGATAATGTTTACACATTAAACTTAGAAGACCTTAGGAGCCAAGATCTACCTTGCCTTAGTGCAATAAAAGTTCATTCTTGGTTGTGGCATAGAAGGTCAGGACACTATAACCTTAGGATCTTATGAAAACTTTCTAAGAAAAGATTAGTTAATGATCTACCAGAGATTAGATTTGATTCTTCAAAATTTTGTGACCCTTGACAATATGAAAAGAAACATAAATCAAGTTTCAAATCAGTTGGTGAAGTCTCAAATACTGATACATTACATCTAGTGCATATGGATCTTTTTGGTCCTACAAAAACAAGAAACATTGGGGGAAAATATTATGTATTTGTCTTGGTTGATGATTAAACTAGATTTACGTGGGTCTATTTTCTATAAAATAATTTTAAACCTTTTTCTTATTTCAAAAGTTTTAGTGCCCAAGTTAAAATTGAGAAAAACCTTCCATTGAAAACTATTCATAGTGATCATGGTGGAGAATTTAAAAATTCTTATTTTGAAACTTTTTGTAGATGAAAATGCATTACTCATAACTTGTTAGAACCTAGAACACATCAACAAAATGGTTTTATTGAAAGAAGAAATAGAATTCTTCAAGAGATAACTAGAACCATGTTGATTGAGTATTTTGTAGCCAAAAATTTTTGGGCTGAAGCTGTAAGTATTGATTTTTATACTATAAATAGAGTTTTGTTTAGTCCTTTTCTTAATAAAACTCTTTATGAGTTAAGGAATGGTAGAAAACCTAGAATTCATTACTTTAAGGTTTTTGGTTGCAAGGTATTCATTCTGAATACTAAAGATAATCTTCATATATTTTCACCAAAATCTGATGAAGGGATTTTCTTAGGATACTCCACAACTTATAAGGCATATAGATTTTTCGACAAAAACACTTGTACTATTTAAGAGACGTTACATGTTAAATTTTATGAAACTAATCTTTTTGTTTTTAAACAACCCCAACCTATATCCTCAGATGTGTTTACAAAAACTGATTATCAACCTTTGTTAGAAGAACCTTCTGATAAGGAAAATGTTCAAGAAGATAATTCTGAAACATTTACCCCAAAAGATTTTCTACTATATGTTGATGAACAAGTTTTACAAAACTCAAATCAGTCATTTATAAAGAATCATCCCAGTGATAGTATCATTGGAGATGTAAATCAAACTGTAAGGACTAGATGTTCCATAAGAAATGAAGTAGAACATCTAGCATTCCTTTCCCAATTAGAACCGAAAATCACTGATGAAGCATTAGGTGATTATGATTGGATCAAAACTATGCAATATGAACTAAATGAATTCGAAAGGAATAAAGTCTGGACCTTGGTTGAAAGACCTAAGGAAACTTCTGTTATTGGAGTAAAATGGGTCTTCATAAATAAGTGTGATGAAAATGGAATCATTGTTAAAAATAAATCTATATTAGTTGCTAAATTCTATAATCAACAAAATGTTATAGACTATGAAGAATCCTATGCTCCATTAGATAGACTTGAATCTATTCATATTTTACTTTCCTTTACATCATTCTTAAATTTCAAACTGTTTCAAATGGATGTGAAATGTGATTTTCCTAATGGTTATGTTCAAGAGGATGTTTTTGTTGAACAAAATCCTGGTTTTGAAGATACAAAACATCCTGGTCATGTTTTTAGACTTACCAAAGCTTTGTATAGTCTTAAACAAGCCCCTCGATCTTGGTATGATAGACTTACCTGATTTTTTGCTTCAAAATAACTATGTTAATGGAAATTTAGATCCAAATATTTTTATAAAGAAAGACAAGAAAAATGTTTCGATTGTTCAAATTTATGTTGATGACATTATATTTGCTTCAACTCATCAATATTTAACTGATTCCTTTGTAGATCTAATGAAATATGAGTTTGAAATGAGTATGATGTGTGAGTTAACTTTTTTCCTTGGTTTTCAAATTCATCAAAAACCAGAAGGAATCTATATATATCAACATAAGTATATTAAAGATCTTCTTAAAAAGTATGGATATGACAACACTAAAAGTATAAGTACCCCCATTGGTACCTCAAACACACTTGATATTGATGAAGCTGGGAAACCAGTAGATCGAACAACTTTTATAGGTATGATAGGAAGTCTACTTATCTTGATAGCTAGTCATCCAGACTTAATGTTTTCAGTATGCTTATGTGAAAGATATCAATTAAATCCTATGGAATCTCATTTAAAGGCAGTGAAGAGAATTTTTGGCTACTTAAAGGGAACCATGGATTTAGGACTATTTTATCCTTCTGGAAATGATTTTATTCTAATTTTTTTTTTCGGATGCTGACTTTGGTGGATGTAGAATGGATAAAAAGAGTACATCCGAAACTTGTCATTTATTAGGAGATTCATTAGATTCTCGGTCGTGCAAAAATCAACACTCGGTAGAACTTTCCACTGATGAAGCTGAATATATATTAGCTGGAAGTTTCTATGCTCAAGTGTTGTAGATGCAACACACACTCACAGACTATGGTTTGAGTTTTACCAAGACTCAAATTTTGTGTGATAATACAAGTTTATTTCCCTTATTAAAAAACCTGCACATCAATCCCATGAAAAGAACATATATATTAGGCATCACATTCTTAGGGATCACACACTTAAAGGAGATATCATTCTTCAATTTATCAGAACGCAAGATCAGATTGCTGATATTTTCACAAAATCTTTACCCTCCGATAAATTTGAAAACATTAAACAGAAGTTAGGGATGATAACCATAAGGTAATCCTCCTTGTTAACTTTATATTAAAATAAATCTCCATACACTAATAAACTCCTTTTCATAGGGGGGAGTACATTTGTTATTGAAGGTTTTTCAAAAAATTTCAAAATGAAAATTTTCATAGTAGATGTTTCAAAATGAAAATTTTCGTAGTCGGTTTTTCAAAATTTTTGTAATGAAAATATTCAGATCTGAAGTTTTCATAAAAATATTTGGACCTGAAGTTTTCGTAATAAAAATCTTTGGACCTGAAATTTTCATAATGAAAATCTTCGGACGTTAAATTTTCATAATAGAAACTCTCGGATTTGAAAATTTTCATAGTGAAGTTTTTCTTCCTGTATTCAAGTTTTTCTTGAAATCTAAAGATCTTCAAGAAGAATATTTATCAGTATGAATAATCTTCCTTGAAATCCGAAAGGTATGATTATTTCATGAGTTTTTCATAATTTCATTTTACTTGCTGTTATTTTCTTTTGTTTTTAAAATTTCTCGGAATAAAGTTTCCTTAAATATAAATGTTTTACTTTTACAACCTCAAAAGATTTGATCCTACCCAATTTTTTCTTGCGGATTTTATTTCAACCATTAGATCAGGTATGAAGAATTCTCAGCAATTGGATTCAAATGGGAAGTTCAACCGTCACTTCATAACCTATATAAAGTGGACCCTCGATGGTTTCCCCACATCGGTTCTCAAGCTTTTGCATCTCCAAGCTCTGCCCCTCTACTTAAGCCTGTTCAGAATCTTCCATAGTTCTTCCAATCTAAATGTCTGCAGAAGTTCCTTCTCAGGAAATATCTATTTTCAAGACCATTTCAGATTGGAAAATATATAGGGAAATGTTGGTCCATCCGAACCTTTTCAATAATTATGACTCTATTATTTATAAGAACATCAAGCTCAATGGATGGAAAAGTATAGCTATTTCAAAGATAGGAGCTCATGATGTTTTCTATCTAGATATACTCATAGAATTCTATGAATCAATTTTCTTCTTTAAAGAATAAGGTATAGAAATGTTTTCTTTTAAAAGTTATGGAAATACTTATAAACATTCTTATACCAAGCCTGCAAGCTTAGTTGAGCTATCTTACGAAGGAGAGGCATAATATTTCTCCCACAAACTGCCAGAGGTTCAAGGAAGTTTCGTTAAGTAAAAGGCTATGGAATGCCTTGGGCTAAAAGATGTAAAGACAAAAAAGATTTCCCATCTATCTACTAAAAATCGGATTCTACAGTTATAGATTCAAGGCCTTATCATACCGAGGAACGATGACAAGGACACCCTGAAGAAAAGTGACATGTACATCTTGGACTTCTTGGTACACCTAAGGAAGCTCAACCTCATGAAGCACATTTTCATTACAATTGAGAATATCAAGAATGGAAATCTAAGATCTCAGATTATTATGTATCCTGCCTTACTCTCAAAGTTGATAGTTTGGTATCTTGAATGTTTCAAAATCCCATGTAGTTCCAAGATGAGGAATTTCAAGGTGATCCTTATCAGTGATGATACCCTCAAAAGAATGAAGATTGGTTTCTCTAAGGAGACATGGAGAATTTTATGATCTGCCTGAGGATGAGGTAGAAGCAATTCCAAAAAATATATAAGAAGTTGAACCTTCAAAGAAGGCTGGGAAGAAAAGAAAGCTAAAGGAAGTGGAAGAAATAGACAAAACCCCTAAGTTTAAGGAAGTCCAATCTGCACCTCCTAAACCTAAGAAACAAAAATCCTACCCAGATGAATTCAGAGTAAAATGGAGGGAGAATAAGAAGAATAGAAAATAAGGGGAGCCACTATTCAGTTTGGATCCTACTGAGGCTAAGGCCTTGAAAGAAAAAGCTGCTGATGAGCTCGAGAAGCAGGACAAGGAAAAGAAGTTGAAGAAAAAGATATCTGAGGAAGAGATTGTGCAATATCTTTTGAAAGCAACTGAAGTTGCATCTGAAAAAATTCCCATACAGTAAATTTTCCTAGTAGAACAACTACCTGAGACTCTGGTAAAGAGGACTCAGGAAAATCCACAAGAGAAGAATGATAAGGAGAAGAAACCTACAGAAGAAGTACAAGAATCCGAGAATAGTGGTGGCTCTGATGATGTGATTAAGCAAGTTGAAGATTTTCAGGAAAAGTAAAGTGCTTTAGAAAAGTTGTCAATATGGACTTCTTAAGCCGGATCCTAAAAAATTGCTACTCCTTGAGCTATTGAAAATGGTGAAGAATTGGAAGTGAATAAGTTGTCAGAGGAAGAGAGTCATAATAATGACTTCCTTCTTCCTGATGATGTTGAGGCTGGTGCTGAAAAAGAGAAAGTTGATGAAGATAAAATTATACAACTATTTAAAAGTGAGCAAGAATTTCCTAATGAGGAAGTCATTCCGAAAATTAGTAAGGGTAAACAAGTGGTTATTAATACCCCAACCAAATATATTTTGAGAAAGAAAGAAGTTGGAAGAACCTCTAAGAGGAAGCTGGTAGAGTTAGAGGATGAACCATCTCTAAGTAAAATGTCTGATTCAGAGTCATCTGCCTTAGGACATGATTTTTTTGTCCAGTCCCTGAAGAAGTTGGTGGATACCATTTCGATCTTTCCTGCAATTGAATCCAAATGCCAGATTCTCTAGCATAGTATGAATCAAAAGTTAGACTTCGTATCCAAGGAGATAGATAGATGTGTTAAGATTGAGGCTGATCACAAAAATTTCCTGATCAACTGTGAATCCCACAGAAAATCTTGCAAGAATATGACCAAATGGTCTAAGAAAATCATTTTATATTTGGAAGAGCTTGATCAATTCCAAGAAGAGGTCAACGAAGCTTTTGACACCGAAGACACCAAAATCAAAAATCATACAAACAACTTTCAGTAAAAGATGACTCTAGAACAAAATACTCGGATTCAAGAGGTGAAAGATCTGAATGGAAAGCTGAATTATTTTGTTCAAAGCTAGAAAACAGAAAAGGATCTTCGGATTGAGATACAAGAAAAGCTTGTGAAGCAAGATGA
Organism: Viscum album; assembly: GCA_963277665.1. Taxonomy (NCBI): domain Eukaryota; kingdom Viridiplantae; phylum Streptophyta; class Magnoliopsida; order Santalales; family Viscaceae; genus Viscum; species Viscum album. Next base: position 597,768,480 of record OY728155.1, on the reverse strand, counting down.
CTTGATAAAGGATCAGGTAGAGATACTGAAGGCTCAAGAGGATAGGATCACAGCCTTAGAAAATCAAGCTGAGGAAGATCACAAAGAGCTGAAGAAGCTAAAGAAAATCATGAAGAAGCTCATGACTAAGGAAAAAGAAACAAAATAGACCCAAGTCTGATCTTTTGTTTTATTTTCCTTATAATAATTCTTTCAATCGTAATGAAATTTAAGTTTCTTGTTTTTTTCGATGTCTATACTAATATTTTAGGTACTTTATTACTTTTCCATTTCCTCAAACACTTTTTGAAAATCACAAAGGGGGAGAAGGAAAAAGAATTATAAAGGGGGAGAAGGAAAAAAATATCTAATTAAAGAAGAAATATCCCTAATTAAGGGGGAGTTTATTTAAGGGGGAGTTCTCGTTACAAAGATTTCAACATTCAAATGAAAATTCCCATTCCGGAAATCTAGAATACAATCCTTAGTGTTCCAAAGCCTAAGGGGGAGTTAGTCATAGTCACCATTGATCATATGTAAAGGGAGAGAAGTTTTATTTTCAAATTCTAGAAATTTTGTTACTAAGATCTTATATTATTTTTTGTAAGGATGTTTGTGCTTTCCAAAAAGGGTGAGATTATTGAGCCGATAAGGTTTTCCTTATGAATTTTACATTCCTTCATTCAAGGTGGAGATTGTTAAGTCATTAAGACTTTCCTTATGACTTTACCATTTCTCTTGTTTTGAAAATCACAAACACCTTATTTCGAGGAAAAACTCATTTTACCCCTTAATTTAATTCTATAAGGAAAATTTCCTTCCCCAAGGAAATTTACCCTAAAATGTTTCATTGTCCATATCATATTTTTCCTATGTATAAAATTCATATTAAAAAAAACTCGGAATCCTATAAATACCTAGATATGAAGAATTCTGTTCAAGGATCCAAATACTCAGAATTCTGGTTACGAACTCTGCTAAGTTCTAACTCCGAATTCTGACTACGAATTCTGGATACGAACTCTACTGAGTTCTAACTCCGAATTCTGAATCAGAATTCTGGTTACGAACTTTCTAACTTCTGACTCTGAATTCTGAATCAGAATTCTGGTTATGAACTTTATGACTTATGACTCTAAATTCTGAATATGAATTCTGGTTACGAACTTTCTATGTTCTAACTCTGAGTTCTCTGAATTCAGACTCCGAGCTCTCATGAGTTCTGACTCTAAATTCTCATGAACTCTGACTCTGAACTTTGTAAAGTTCAGGTTCGGAATTCCTGTGAATCCAGACTCTGAACTTCCTTGAAATTAAAACTATGGAATTTTATAGAATTTAGGTTCTGAATTCCTAAAAAATAGAATCTAAATATCCTTGAACTATAGAATCCGAATTCATTTTTTTGAGAATTAGAACAATCATTTACTTTCATTCTGAATAATAGTTTTTGGTTATGCTTACACCTGTTTAGTTATAAAAGGATTTCGTGCTTTCATTTACTCATTTACCGTTGTTTGAGTGACACGTGTACAAGTCCCTCTGAAATTTAAGGAAAAATATGACCGTTGGAGGAGGGAGCTGACCATTGGATCTGTGCCTATAAATAGGAGCTCATTTGAAGAAGCTTGGGTATTTTGGAATTTTTGAAGCTTAGAACATTCAGAAGTAATTTCTAGAGAGAGAGACTCTTATAAAATCTCATGCTTCATGAAGAAAGTTTTTAACTCCTCGTTCAGACTTTTCTTCATGCAGATTTTCTTAGTGCAGAGGTTCTATTTCCTTAAAATCAGAGACTTCGGGTTGTGAAGTCATTGGTTCTGATTTCCTTACAAATTGAGGGCTTGCGGGAATAGCAAGATAGATACCGATCTTCGGATTGATGGCTTACCTGGTTTTGGGTAAGAAAGACTTTTGTGAAAGTATAAATCAAGGTACCTATTATCCAGGGTTGTTGGATACTCTCCTCTTTGGGTTAAAAGAGTTACTACTTGTTACTTGTAGTATTTGTCTTTCCGCTGTGTATTTTAGTTGTTAAGGAAAGTATAACTTTCATATACTTCCTTAAACTTGTACTCTGATTTAGTTAGATTCTATACGCTTTAAGGTAGAATATTATTTGTTATAAACTTTTGTTAAGCTTCATTTCGGGAATCACATTTTCCGGAATCAAGCAAGTTAGTAGAGCTTAGAGGTTGTGTGAATTTTGGTTACGCAAAATTTCCTTAGGGATTTTTTAAAGTATAAAATTCACCCCCCTGTTGTATTTGTTTCTCATTTTACATATTAAATCCTACATTTGGTATTATAGAGTATATCATACCCAGACATACCATCTAACACTTTTTATGGCTTTTTTTCCTTAGTAGAGAATATAGATAATTTATTATCTTTGGATTTTCTCTCAACTAACTCTGTCTAGTGGGATTTTTCTATTTTTGAGGCAGTCCACAACCAGTGTCATCATGTCAGCGGTAGGACCATATGGTTCAAGGATGGGACTAATCTCATCAATCTATTCCATGTGGGATTGAAGGAAAGATGAGACCATCCTATGGTGAACAATTTTAATGAATTTTTTACCCCTATCAAGATTGGCTAGATCTATGGTTACATTTTACAGGGCATCATCCTGGTCATTTTGTGACCATGGGACATGAGACAATTTCATCTCTATAGGGAATTCCACCATTAATTCACATACATGGTTAAGAGGGGTGGGGTAGCTCTTACTTTTTGATATCATAATTACTATTAACTTGTTTAATGACTTGTCCCTAATCACATTTTATATTAAAGTGGTAGATTTTTATGTAAAGTGATACCTCTAGAACAACAACGAGATCTTGAAATTCTACTTCATTGTTTATACACCCCTTCTATATCAGGAAAGAGTATGGCATGGATAGATTTTCTAGAGATATTATGACGACCCAAAAATTCACTAAAGAAAATTACTCTTGGTCTATTTAAATGTATTCTTATGGTTATGTAAAACATATTCACTTATTTAGTTCAATGTTTTTCATTTTAAAATACCGTTAAGAATTGTTATTTTTTCTAATATAGCTGTTGAACAGTTACCACATGATTAGTATAAATATAGGGCATAAACAAATCCAATTTACTCAAACAAAGGAAGTGATGGCCTTATCTAGTAGACTTTCCCCATACATAGACCATTTTTCGGAGCTTAGAAAGGAGGTGACATCATTGGGCTTTACTCTTGACCAAGCCCAAGCTGAACTTGGATATGTTAAGATCGAGTGGAACCACGTATGAGAGAAGTGGAAGTTGATAGAGATTACCACTCGAGCAATGCTATCTGAGCCACCCCAAGAGTCTGTCACCATCACATACATTACCCTAAGGTCTTATGAGGGTGTTTTAAGGGGTTATTTAACAATACCCTAGTACTATGATTATGTTCATTATTCTTTTATAGAGAATATACATTCTTTTTATTATTGTTACTTTGTAAATTGTTTTTAATGCCCAAATATTATTTTTAGTTAATATTTAACTAAGAAATCTATTTTGATGAATTAATGGATTTTGGAATTAAATAATATTTTAATAAAATATTATTTTTATTATTAAATTTCTTTTTATTAAATAAAAATGTTCATATAATTTTATGAATGCAATTTTAATTTTTATTAAGGTTTGAAAGCTGTTTTTGTTAGAACCCATGAATTTTCGATAAATGTTGGTTTCTATTTTAAAAGTAAAAATTAACATATTTATATAATTATATTAATAAAATGAATATTATTTTTGGAATCATGACATCAAAATTATCCAACGATGAATTTTTCATAATTTTCTGAGACAGTCGATTTTTTGGGTAAAAATTAAATACCATTTAAATATATAATGTTTTTTATGAAATCATAATGACCCAATAGCAATTTAATAAAATAATATAAACATTATGTTGGGACAATATATATTTTAACATTAAAATAATGTGATTTTGGGTTTTTTTGAATTATTTTACAAATCTTTAGTGGACCCTTCAAGACTTATAAAACATTTTGTATTTTTAAATTATTTTCCTTGAGAGTGTGACTCACCTCCACTTAATCAACCCAATTATTTTTAATAATTTAGACCATTTTACTTATAAAATATTGTTTTCTAATCCCCTTTGGAAGAAACCATGGGCAAAAACCATGGGCTGGTTTGTGGTTTTGATTAGTTTAATGTGAGGTGTCCCAAACCTAAATAATTATCTTTCCTATTTAAACCCACCCAAGCTTCCACATCCTCTTGACTATAATCCCTTGGAGTTCGACCAAACCCAGAACTCACCTCTCTATAATCTTACCAAGGTACCCCAAGCTCCCAATAAGTCTCTCTCAAGCCTCTCCCAAGATTTTGGATCACACTTCCAAGTAAGAGATTCTCACTTTCCTTATTTATGTCCAGGTTTCCTTATATTGTTATGCCCTTTTATTTTCAATTATAAATATTGGGGTATGATTTAGAACCTCCCATATACATCCATATTCACGTTTTAATAATGATATATCACCTTTCTCTCTCATTAATACCTTCCATGTATACCCAATACCAGGCTGAAATTCTGTATGGAATTTCTCTCTCCTCATTTACATTCAAGTAATTATTTTGTATCATGAATCTAAATTACATTAAAATTTTGGGACATGTATCTATATGACTCCCTTACTGTCCATTTCATGTACATATGACAAGACACCCCTTTCTCTCTCATAAAACATTTTTATTAGTTCTTATGTCATTCCATTACGCTTCCAAAATTGCACTGCGATTTTCCAAGCCAAAGTCACTATGTAGTGAAAACCATGCCCACTTATCTATCAAGGGTATTCACATTTATGAACATTTACTTATTGTTTAAATAGTTTCATGTATGAATTCCACACTCCTTTATCTTAGAATAAATTATGATGTTTAATGAATCCAAGTTTTTTGATCTATGTGGCACACTTATGCATGAAATGAAATGTTTATAAAGGGTGCGCCCTGATAGCGCTCCAATGCATTGGGTAAAGTATAGTATCCTGATACCTCATGTACAATGAGTTTTAAATATTTCTAATTCATGTGAAACGAGGGTTTACTTGTGACTCATGTGCAATAAGGGTTTACTCATGTTTCATGTTCAATGAGCCTTGGCTCATGCTAATTCCATGTTAAGCGTTGTTGCCACATTTCCATGTTATGATTATCATGATTTATCACAAATTTATGTTCATGTTTCTCTTTTACTCTATTGATATTACTAATTTCTAACATGTATTGTATTCCTCAGGTTATTCCATGTTTATTCCCTTACTGGGCTTTATAGCTCACCCTTTTTTATGCATGTCCTCAGGTTATCCTATGCAATGCTAAGTAAGATGGAATGTAGTGGTCCGGTAAAGGATGTTTTCAATAAGATGTTGAGTTCTATTCTTTCAGTTGTTATGTAATGTTATTAATATTCAAATAAACTAGACCTCTTCATCTTCAATTTTGTATCAAGTGAAGGTTTTTTGTAATAAATCATGTTTAAGTATGTTAAAAAGAAAAGGGTTAATATAGTTGGTATCAAAGGATCGGTTTAGTTATTTTTGGGATTAGGATTAGAAAACCCTATTGAAGCCTTATAAATAAGATTAAGTATAATAAAAACAACCAATGTTTTGATGGGTATTGACTAAGTGGTTTATCAAGCAAATACATCCCTGTCTGGATACGAGCGGGTAGAGGCAGCTCTGGAACAGATGTATCTAGGGGTGAAAACCCCGACAAAGAGTTTTGGGCTTAACCATAGGTATCCTGGTATATGAAAACTCACCTTACTTCACTCTTGGTTACGACACACCTAGGGAATATAAATTGGTAAATTCACAAGCTTAGTATGAATCATTATTAAGGGAATTAAAAAAAATCCCCTAAGAATATATGTTAGAAAGTAGATCATGGATAACATAGATTGAAGCCTATAAATTCATAAGTTAAGGAAATAAAAGCTATTTATAAGTCATCTATATTGTACTTAGATTACCCTTTATTTGTAACCCATAACTTTCCTATTATTACACCAAATGGTCGATAATAGGAGGACTCGGGCTAACAACCGATGTGAAGATCAATGTGATTATTGTGCTAATGCGATGTATAATCTGATGGAAGCAGGAATCACGATCTTTGTCATGGTTCTCTCTTAGATAACTCAATATCTAAACAGAAACGTGGGTCAAGAGGAATGTTAAACCCCCCCTAAGAAAGAACAAGTCGTTATCAAGAGCTTCATGAGACAAATGCATCCTAGTTTTAAGGGATCATTTGATCCCCAATCATTGAAAAATGGATCAACTCCATTGAAAAGATATTCTTCATCGTTCAATGTTCCAAACAAGAGAAGGTTCTCCTAGCTGCTTATCATATGGATGTTGAAACTGATCAATGGTGGATATTGATAAAAAATACAAAGCCTGAGGAGGAGATCAAGGTGTTGTAATGGAATAATTTTTGTAAGATGGTTTTTGATAAATATTTTCCACACACCCTCCGACTTAAGATGAAAAGGGACTTCCTTTCCCTCAAGAAAAAAGACGATGAATCTATCAGAGAGTACAAGGAAAACTTTACCAAGATTGCACGATACGCTTCTGTCTTTTTAATTACTCCCGAATGCATGGTTAATCGCTTTTTTGGAGGGATGAAACCTAGCCTGCGGAAATCTCTAGCGATCCATTACATCCATAGCTACGATGAAATTGTCTGATGTGCCCTCATGGTTGAAGTAGAGATTAATGAATCTCAGGGGTATCATGGGGATAAGAAGCGTAAGGTGGGATTAATTTTTGGTGGTCCAATGGATAAATCCAACAGTGATAAGAAGATCTAGTACCCCACTTGCTAAAGGTGCAAAAAGAAGCACCCCATAAATTGCTTGAAGGGGATGAATAAATGCTTTAGGTGTGGAATACAAGGACACATAGCTGTTAACTTCTGATAAGAAAAAACCACGATTGCGACAAAGGATGGGAACACTCTATTATACTCTCAACGCATTGTTCATTGGTTCAAATACAAAGAACTAGGGAATCTGGAAAATTAGTGCCCCAAGACAAGGGTTTTCAGAGGCAACCATCAACCTCCTAGGAAGCAAGAGAGAGATTTTCCCATCACTACCATCAAAGTGAACCCTGAAAACGAAGTGGTGACAGGTACGCTAGTTATTATTTCAAGAATAAGGAATATACTATTTGATTTGGGTTTTACACATTCTTTTATATCCCGAAAGTTTAGTAGAACAATCCCAACACCACCACAAATCATGGAAGTAAAGATGTTGGCGATTATGGAAAATGGGGCAATCATTACATCCCATGAATATAACTCACCCTCTATCATAATCTGTGGATGAAACTTCTCGGAGAACCTCAACATACTTTCTATGGTAGAATTTGATGCAATTCTTGGCATGGATTTGTTTTTCCTATACAGATCCAACATAAATTTCTGTGAGAGGGAAATCACTCTCCATGTGGAGAATAGACCCCCCCCGATTCTGTACAAAGTGCAAGGAGGAAGATGAATCTTTTTTAGCTCCATCATCTCAAGAATGGATAATACTACCTTATGAGCATGCGTATCTGTCTTAGATGATTGAGTTTAAGGAGGCAACCATCCTTGAATACATTCCTATTGTGAGGGAATTCACTGAAGTGTTTCCCAAGTAATTGTCTCGTCTTCCTCCTATAAGAGATGTATAATTCTCAATTGACCTTATACCTGAGTAATTTCCAATATCAAAGACTCCATATAGAATGGATATTGTGGAGCTTAAGGAGATAAAGAAACAACTACAAGAGAATCTAGATAAAGGGTTTATATTCCCAAGTGATTAACCATGGGGTGCACCAGTCCTCTTTGTCAAGAAGAAGGATGGGTCAATGCGCCTTGGCATCGATTACCGTGAACTTAACAAAATTATGATAAAGAACAAGTATCCTCTCCCACGAATTGATGACTTGTTCAATCAGTTACGTGGAGAAAAATACTTTTCTAAGGTGGATTTACGGTTGAGATATTATCAATTAAGGGTGAAGAAAGAAGATATCCTCAAGACTACTTTTCATACATGGTATGGGCACTATGAATTCATAGTAATGCCTTTCAGACTCACTAATGCACCAGAAATCCTCATGGAATTGATTAATAGAGCCTTTATATATTACCTTAACAAATTTTTGGTATTATTTATAGATGATACTCTAATATAATCCAAAACCAAATAGTATTAGGAGGAGCATCTAAGAACTATACTAGAGACCTTGCGAAAGGTGAATATCTATAAAAAGTAAAACAAGTGTGAGTTCTGGTTGAAGGAGGTCTCATTATTTATCCATATCATCACAAGAAATGGGATATCCATGGATCCCTCAAAGATAGCTGTAATAGAGGGATGATCGAGGCCATCATTGGTAACAGATATATGAAGATTCTTGGGTTTAGATATATATGTTCTTCGATTTGTGAGAAATTTCTCATGATTGTAAAACCCTATTACCATGATAACTCGGAAGGGAGTCAAGTTTACTTGGAGTGATGAATGTGAAAAAATAATCCTGGAGTTGAAAAGAATTCTTATCACTATTCCTATGTTCACTTTACCCACAAGTGGAGAACTTTTTGTGGTATTCAATGATGCTTCGAAGAAGAGCATGGGCTGTGTGTTGATGCAAAATGACAAAGTCATTGCCTATACTTCAAGGCAATTGAAAGTGCATGAACATAATTATCCAACACATGATTTGGAGTTGGCTACGGTGATGTTCGCTTTAAAAATTTGGAAGCACTATCTCTTTGGGGCGAAGTGTGAAATATATACGGACCATAAAAGCCTCAAGTATATATTCATACAGAATGAGTTGAACATGTGCCAATGAAGATGGTTAGTGATGATCAATGACTATGAATGATTAATCCATTACCAAACTGGGAAAGAGAACAGGGTTGTTGATGATCTAAGATGAAATGATCTAGTGATTCTATCATCGATAAGAATTTAGATGGATCCAATATTATTAGATTTGATGAAGATGGACATGGGAATAATAAAGAAGGGAACATCCTCAATCATTTCACAAATGATTTATCAATCGTCCCTCATGGAAAAAATAAAGGATTCTCAATGAAAGGATGTGGAAATTATGAAATGGGTGGAATATATTATAAATGGGAAATCCTCAGTGTTTGTGGTTGACAAGGATGGAATAGTGATATTTGTGAAAAGACTATGTGTCACATCAAGTATGGAGATGAAGAAGGATCCTTTTGAGGATGCACATAGTTCAAATTTATCCATTCATCCAAGAAGTACAAAGATGTATCGAGATCTAAGAGAGCATTATCGGTGGGATAATAAGAAGAAGGAGATCACTGAATATACATCAATGTCCATGGTGTGTCAGTAGTGAATGCTCAGAGATAGAAGTCTAAGGGGATTATCCAACCACTACCCATACCAACATAGAAGTGGGAGAACATCACCATGGACTTTGTCACAGGACTTCCAAAGACATCCAAAAGAAACCATGCTATCTGGGTTGTTGTGGATCGTCTTGTAAAGGCTACAAACTTCTTTTCTATTTGTGAGGATTTCTCATTGGTTCAACTGGCATAAATATTTAGCAGGGAAGTATTAAGCCAACATGGAGTACCACAATCTATTTTATCCGATCAAGATCTAAGATTGAACTAAATGTTCAGGAAAATTCTCCAACATGATCTAAGAAATGAACTAAACATTAGTATGGAATATTATCCTCAAACTGATGGCCAATTTGAGTGAACTATTCAGACACTAGAAGATATGTTAATAATATTATATATGGACTTCAAAGGAAGGTGGGAACAACATCTTCCACCGGTTGAATTCTCCTACAATAATAGTTTCCACTCGAGCTTCCGAATGTCACCATATGAAGCCATGTATGGGTAGAGGTGAAGAACACCAACATGTTGGGATGAATTTGGTGAGCGTAAGCTTCTTGAACTTGAAATGGTCAAAGAAAGGGTGAAGAGGGTGAAAACCATTCCACAACATATCAAGGCATCCCAAATTCGACAAAAGAGTTATGCAGATAACCATCGATGAGACCTTGAGTTCAAAGTTAGAGACATGGTATTTCTACACATATCTCCGTGGAAGAAGTTCATGAGGTTTGGAAATAAGGGGATGTTATGTTCTAGGTACATCAGCCCCTTCAAGATTCTTGATCGTGTCAGAGCTGTGGCATATCGAATAACACTTCCACCTACTATGGAAAAAGTAAATGATTTATTTCATGTATATCTCTTAAATAAATACATACCAGACCCTTCATATGTACTCTCTATAGAGGTAGTATACCTAGAGGATGATATTTCTTACAAGAAGAAACCAGTGAAGATCTTAGATCCTAGAGAAAAAGTTCTACAAAATAAGACAATGCCCCACATCAAGGTATTGTGGAAGAACCACACGTTTAAAGAAGCGATGTGAGAATCCAAATAAGTGATGACGCAGAGTTACCCACATCTGTTTTAGTGTGGGAATATGAAATTTGAAGGGTGAAATTTCTTAAGCGGGGGAGATTGTAATGACCCAAAAATTCATTAATGAAAATTATTCTTGGTCTATTTAAATGTTTCTAATGGTTATGTAAAATGTATGCACTTATTTAGTTCTATGTTTTGGATGTTAAAATACCATTATAAATTGTGACCATTGCTAATATAGTTGTTGAATTGTGATCAAATGGTTAGTATAAATATTGGGCTTTAGCAGATCCAATTTACTTAGACCAAGGAAGTGATGGCCTCATCATGTAGAATTTCCACATACATAGCCCATTTTTCAGATCTTAGAAAGGAGGTGGCATCATTGGGCTTCGCTACTGACCAATCCCAAGCTGAGCTTGAATACGTTAAGCTCATGTGGAACCTCTTACGAGAGAAGTGGAAGTTGATAGAGATTACCACTCGAGCAATGCAGTCCAATCCACCCCACGAGTCTGTCACCATCATGCACCATACCCCAAGGTCTTATGCGGGTGTTTTAAGGGGTTATTTAACAAGAACCTAATACTACAATTATGTACATTATTCTTGAATAGAGAATATATATTCTTTTTATTATTGTTACTTTGTAAATAGTTTTTAAAGCACAAATAGTATTTTTAGTTAATATTTAACTAAGAAATCTATTTTGATGAATTAATGAATTTTCGAATAAAAGAATATTTTAATAAAATATTATCAATAAATTATTTTTTATTAAATATAAATGATCGTAAAATTTTTATGAATATAATGGTAATGTTTATTATGGTTTGAAAGCTGTTTTTGTCAAAACCAATGAATTTTCAATAAATATCGATTTTTATTTTAAAATTAAAAATTCACATATTTAGAAAAATATTTAGATAAAATGAATATTATTTTTCGAATAAGGATGTTTAAATTTTTTAAGGGTGAATTTTTCAGAATTATATGAGACATTTGAATTTTTGGGTAAAAATTAAATACCATTTAAATATATAATGTGTTTTATGACATCATAATAACCCCAAATTGATGTAATAAAATACTATAAACATTATTTTAGGCCAATATATGTTTTAACATTAAAATAATATCATTTTGGGGTTTTTTGATTTATTTTAAAAAGCATTAGTGGACCCTTCAAGACATATAAAACATTTTGTCTTTTTAAATTGTTTTCCTTGAGAGTGTGACTCACATACACATAACAAAACCTATTATTTTAAGAAGTTAGGCCATTGGTCTTATAAAATATTTTTTCCACTCATCTTTGGAAAAAAACATGTGCAAAAACCATGGGCTGGTTTGTGTTTTTGATTAGTTTAATGTGAGGTGTCCCAAACCTAAATAATAAAGAATTCCTTCTCCTTTCCTATATAAACCCACCCAAGATCCAACTTACTCTTCACTAAATGCCTTTGGAGTTCCAAAAACCCCTCACCTTATCTCTATAGAATCCTTCCAAGGTTCTCCAATCTCCCATGAAGCCTCTCTCAAGCCTCTCCCAAGCTTTTGGGATCACAATTCCAAGTAAGGGATTATCACTTTCTTTATTTATGTCCAAGTTTCCTTATATTTTTATGCCCTTTTATTTTCTATTATAAATGTAGGGGTATGATTTGAAACCTCCCCCATAATTACCTCTATATGTTTTAATAATGAAATATCCCCTTTCTCTCCCATTAATACCTTCCATGTATACCAGTTACCATGCCGAAATTCCAAAAGAAATTTATCTCTCCTCATTTACATTCAAGTAATTATTTTGTATCATGAATCTAAATTCAATTACAATTGTTGGAAAATGTATCTATATGACCCCCTTATAGTTAATTTCATGTACATATGATTAGAAACACCTTTCTCTCTCATCAACCATTTTTACGAGTTCTTATGTCAAGCCGTTACACTGCCAAAATTGCACCATGATTTTCCAAGCCAAAGTCATTGTGTAGTGAATACCATGCACACTTCTCTATCAAGGGTATTCAACTTCATGAACATTTAATTATTTTTTAAAATAGTTTCATGTATTAATTCCACACACCTTTATCTTGTAGTATATGATGATGTTTAATTAATCCATGCTTTATGATTCATGTGGCACATTTATGCATGAAATGAAATGTTTATGAAGGGTGTGCCCTGATAGTTCTTCAATGCATTGGATAAAGTATAGTATCATGATATATCATGAGTAATGAGTGTTGAATCATTATAATTAATGTGCAATTAGGGTTTAATCATGATTCAGGTGCAATGAGGGTTTACTCTTGCTCCATGTGCAATGAGACTTGCCTCATGCTAATTCCATGTTAAGTGTTGTTTCCACATTTCCATGTTATGATTATCATACATTATCATGACTTTATGTTCATGTTTCTCTTGGGCTACATTGATATGCCTATTTTCTAACATGTATTGCATTCCTCATGTTATTCCATGATTATTCCTTTACTGGGCTTTATTGCTCACCCTTTTTTATGCATGTCCTCAGGTAATTCTATACAATGCTAAGTACGAGAGAATGCAGTGGTCATGTAAATGATGTTTTCAATATGATCTTGAGTTCTATGATTTATGTTGTAATGTAATGTTCTTAATCCCCAAAGACACTATAACTCTTGATCTTCTATGTTGTATCAAGTGAATGTTTTATGTAATAAATCAGGTTTAAGTATGTAATAATGAATAGTGTTGTTATGGATATTCACATGACACCTAATCCCACTTTTTTGAGATTGGGGTCTTCCATCCTTTTTTGGTTGAGCTTATATATGCATATTCAATGTACACATCCCATATCTAGGTTTATCTATAATAGAAAAAACATCTTCATTGGGTAGTTAATTGTATAATAGATTCAATTCTACTAAGGGGTGCTCTGTAATAAAATCAGCTAATGTCTTGCATTTGATTTTTTTCTGAGGCATGCATTTAATTTCAAAAAACCACAAGATAAAAAAACACCATAAAAAATTTCTGGTAAACATCAGTCAGAAGAGGATATATTTTGGTGGGTTTTATGAGAGTCCAAATAGACCTCATGATGTTGCAGATAATGCCTTAGCTTATGGACTATATAGATCAATGATAGAAAAGTATTATCTATATCTAAATAATGATTATCAAAATTGATCATGGTTTCAAAAAGACAATAGAGGTTGTTTTCACTATCGCCATCATTATTTTATTCGAGGAAGTCACCTAGTAATTTTTCTAAGTCTATCACATACAACATGAGTGGTATTCCTTCAATAGGATGATTCAGAATTAGAGGGATTATGAGATATTTATATAGGCTGATGAATGCTCCATTATAATCATCAGTCCACTAATATGTTACCCCCTTTTTCATAAACTTGGTAAATGAAAAAAAAATTGACAGAAAGGTTGGATATGATGCATCAGATGTAGTTTAATTGTCCTTGAAGTCCTCTCAACATTGTGATGTTGTGAGGAGGTGACATGCTAAGGATATCCTTTTTATCCTTAGGATTGAATTAAATTCCATAGTAGCATATGAAAAATGCGAGAAATGTCCTTGAGGTAATGATCAAGGAACATTTCAAGGGGTTTATTTTCAAGCTATTATGTCACAATTTTTTGAAGACAGTTTCTAGATACACTAGGTGGTCATAGAATTTTTTATATTTAACCACCAAGTCATCAACAAAGCATTCAAAAAAACATTCTCATGAAGGTTTTGAAGATGCAGTTCATGGAACATTGGTATGTGGCATTGAAATTCTTCAAGACAAAGGGAATAACCTGATGAAAAAAATACTCCATGGGGCCCTAGAAGGAATTGGATTCTTTATCTTCTTATACAATTTAGATTTGATTATATCCTGAATATTCATCCATGAAAGAGAGATTCTGATATCCAGATGTTTCATCAATCTGTAGATCTACCATCAGGACTGGAAAATCATCCATTGGGAAATTTTGGCTTAGATCCCTAAAATCAATGCACACTCTGATTTTCCTATTATTATTATTTATGGGAAAAATATTGGAAATCTATATGGGATGCTAGACCACTCGAATGATGTTGGATCCAATTATCCTATCAATGTCAGAATCTATCTTGGAAGCATGTGTCGGATTTATCCTCTTGGTGCTTTATTTATATCCCCGATGGTCCTCTAGTAGGCCCAGGTGGTGAGTGGACACCTCGAGATTGAGGCCTAGAATTGTTTTGTAGTTTTAGGAGAATACATCTCGATGTTGTCTTAGGAATCTGGCATATACCTCTGACTCTTCAAAATACATTTCCACACATGTCCAGGTGGGACGTGGGTCTTCTTATTTTCCCATATTTGTTTATATGATCTCATCAATGGTGATACAACTTCCCTACTCAAAAATGGAGGGGTTGTACCACAATGCCTCATCCTCATCCTCCTCATCCTCTTCACCTTCTTCCTCTTGTTATGGTAAGGAAGAAAGTGTTGGAATGAGTTCTCCAAAATTTGGAGGGGATTCAATATCTTGATATTTGAAAAATGATGTGACTTACTTTGACCAATATGACACTATAGGATTTCATTGAAACTATAGAGAGGATGGAGTGGGGGATGGGGGGGGGGGGTCTTCATCAACTTTAAGTGAAGAGAGTTCTTATTCATACTAAGTTGGTAAGGAATGTATTTACTAGAGATATGGGTGTGGTATTAAGTAATCTTCATCTGATATTTCACCATTATCTGTGGAGTCAAAAAACTATTCAAAACTAGTATACTCGGTGTTCATGAATAAAATCATGTATATTTATGAATACAAACCTGAATTTGGGCTCATCTTCTTGATCTGGATGATAGGTATAACATATGATTCACTGAGCTACCTAAAGGGGTTGAGTGAGATCATTTACAAAATTCTCGGGGGGTGGAGAACCATTCAACACCACCAACTAAGGGTTGTTTCCCTTTCCACTGATAAAATATTTCATCGACATAATGTTACTCGTAGGACTCGAATGGGGCCTTATCAGTATCCACCATACCAATTCTCCCATTAATATTGTATTTGATGCATTGATGGTATGACGATGGGATTTATGTGTATTGATGGAACTAGGGCTATCCTAGTAAGGTTTTGAATTTTGTGTTCTTAAAAACCACTAGAAATTCAATGTCGGATATGGGGTCTCTAATTGAGCCTTGATCTTGATTTGTCCCAGTGGCTTATGCTCAATTTTTTCATATCCTTGAAGTGTTATAGTGGAAGGTGATAGGTTATTTTCTTCACGTCCTAGTCAGAGAAGTGTTTATACTAGAATGATATTAACTCCAGATCCATTGTTAATGATAATTTTTTTAACAGCGACACCATTTTGCATTTTAGACACATACAAGGGTCTGATGGACCCCCATATAATGGAATATTCTTCTTCATTTGTGAATGAGATAAATTCATGGTATTATAAAAGATTATTATTTATCTGATATACCTCAACATCAATAACCTCAACTTCAAAATCTTAGGGACTTAGAAAAATATATATGAGTGATTCCCCAAGGTCTTCTGACAAGATTAGGTAATAGAGAATTGATAGTTGTTTGGTTATCAAGTCTAACTATTTCATAATGTCCTACATATAGTCTAAAAGACCATTCTTCTCAGTGTAGGGATGATCTTTCATAAGTTCTATTGGGTCTTGAGTATTTTATGTAGATGAATCAACCCTAGAAACAATATTTGAAGGTGATCCTATCCTTGGTGGGTTGATCTACACAGGTTGTCTTACTCGTCGAGTGAGATCTAACACTTTTTTCTCTACTAGTTGATATTGTAGAGTGATCGGGTCATAGTAGATTCTCATAAGTATATGGGGAAATTTTCTATTTATGTTGGACCCAATAAAGGGATATTTTGTGAGATTCTACAACATTGATGGTCTGAGTAGGGTGTGACCATAAATTTGGATTCTTCCGTAGTGGTGCCTTCCCCAATATCCTCAGATCCTGAAAAATCTTCATCTGTTTCCTTGTTCAGATGTTGGGAACTATGATTCATAGTGATTATAATCATCAAATAAGGGATATATTACATAAATCACATTAATGGAATTGAAAATCAACTCCTCTTCCAATGAGGACTCTTTTAGTTTGATAATTTCTAGTGGTACAATTTGGTAGAGGTGAGGAAAATTGTTTCAGATCTGAGAGCATAAAATATGATAAGTTCAATGTATAATTTTAACAGGATGTAGGTTTATCTTTTTTCACTTTCTTATTGAATTTCTAGTCAAAATAAATTTTGGATGGTCTGCTTTTGTATGGTTTTGGGACAGAGGAGATCAGTTGTGTTGTAAAAAGAGTAGCTGGGTCTATAGATGGTTTCCTCAACTATTATTGGAGAATACCTTGTGTTCAGTTGATTTTTTTTACTCATCACACTTTAAAACTTTTGTATCCTTTTAATAAAAACATCGTTACATTAACCTATTTTTTCATTTGAAGTTGTGGAAACATATGGCACTTGTGTGTGATTCCCTCCCAATTTTACATTCCCAAAATCTATCATTTTATGTATGTGGTCTTTGAAGAGGAATAATTCATGAATGGTGTGTCCATGTATCTAGTGTTAGGGGAAATAATATATCTGATCGTAGAGGCCCATGTGGTCGGTCCTTTTCATCTTCAGTAGATGGAGTAAATTGTATTCTATAGTGGCTATAAAATAGCCATGAACAAGATCATCATGGAATGAGTAAAATTTATTCTTTCATTCCTCAAATTGAATTCGCCTAGGTCCCCTCCACTCTTATTATTAATTAGAGGGTTTCTGTTGACACCCAGGTGGTTCTACATGATATGTTAAAGGCTTATACACTAAATAATGCAGAGGGTATGGCTTAAGTGTGATGGATTATACCTCCTCCTTTCCTAATATTTTTCCTATAATTGTTGGATTTTTCTAGGAATTGATCTTAGTCCATTTTATGAAGTCATACACTCTTTGGGAAATGAAGGAGAAATCCAAAAACCCACTTGTATACTTCACTAGGATGAGTGGAGTTCATATCTTGTCATAGATATTATCAATGCATAGAGTGGGCATATCCTCTCAGGAAAGTGATTGGATCAGTTATAAGGATAACCCTTTCCATCTGGCGATAAAAATATTGACTCCCTCATTATCTAAGAACTTACAGTTCTATAAGTCACTAATTTTTTTCTTCTATAGCATTGAGATGAACTGGATGAGGAATTTCTGATAGAGATCATCCCATACTGTTATCAACAAAGCTAGAAAACTATTATATCATATAAAGGATGTCTCTTGTAGGGTTCTCACGAAGCATATGAGTTTCACTACTTCTTACTACTTATAATTTTAAATCATGGGATCATAATGAGACACATAGTGCATTAAATGTTTTTTGGGCCCCTTGAGAAATTAAATATTGGAAATGTAGGACTTCTAGTATTTGGTGGTGGAAGAGTGTCGCTTACCATGTTAGGGTATGATTTCCATTCCAGCTACACTGGGGAGTTTCTTTACTCCCCATATTCTAGTAGAGCTACCAATGCCTCAATAGTGTCGATAATTCTTTGATGAGTGTTTTTATGAACCTGATCTTGGAATGGTGAGGTAATGGGCTGAATAGAATGTGTCAGTTCCGGATCCATTTGGTCCAGATATCCAGTCATGGACATCTTTTGAGGATTTTACTAAACCTATTCTAATATTCTTTTTATTGGAGGGAAATCATAGTATCCATCCATGATCAGGTCTAGGTATATCGATAGTCTAGGAACCACATTATTTATATTTCTTCGAATCACTTTAATTGCCCAGATAAGACCCTATGGCTGAGGTACACCTGCTAGAAGTGTTCAACAAACCTCTTTCTATGGATCATATTTGATATGAATGCTACTTCTGAGTAATCTGGTGTTGATTAATCTCAACTCTTTCATTTCTTCCTTCTACTGAGTGAATATTTCCTTGAGTGTAGGGAGATAATTCTCACCCAAAGGAGGAGGTGGGTTGTATACGACCTTTATTGTATTCTTCTATATAGTAAAGGGGTTCTTAAGGAGGTAGTGTGGGATTGATTGAGGGAGAACAAAAATTCCGAGTGATTATATGGTTCTAGGTATGAAAACCTTCCTTCCTGATGTGGACTGTACCCTGGATGGAACCACCCTCTTCTTCCTCTTGAATTTTAATTTTTTCAGTTTCATTTTGTATATTGGAATCCATGATGTTTATGGATGCATAATGCATTATGGTCATCATACTGGCTGATGAATTATAAGAGGTTTATTTGTTCCCTTTACAAGACATACACCTTTCTTTTTGGGATCCTCTTTGGGTTTCATGGAAAATGGTGACCTAGAGGGAACCATTATGCATCCTGGATGTGTGTATCCCTTCTGAGGGATTTGGATCACAAGATAGGGTGAACTGGGAGACCATGTTTCTTTTCATCATCCATAAATAGAGAATGACTGATTTCTTTTGAGGGGTTGGTTAAGGTAAAAATTTCCCTAACCCTATGGGTGGGGGTTTCTCCCATTCTATATTTTTTATGCCATGGTGAAGATTTTACAGTCTTATAAGGAATTTTGTGTTAAAAATGTCCCCTACCATGTAGGCCCGGGATTATCGCATACTACAGTTACTACTTCAATTGTTATCTCTCTCTTGATATTATGAGTCCTTATTCGAGCATGATTCAAATAAGATGTCAATTCTCAATGAGAATTGGACAATTCTGAGGACATTACCAATGCTTGATGATTGGATTCCCTTAATCAAGAATCCTATTATATGTTCTTGGTTTCGTGGTTTAGGATTTTTTCAATGGATTGATCTCATTGGGCCTGATTCTTTTGAGACTTATTCAAGAGTAGTTTTTGTTGAGAATTACACCTTTACTGAGTATGGGATTTTTGTGACAGCCACCTAGGAATACAATATTATAGGATTCCATTTTTAATGGGTTCTTTTAGAGAGGTAATGAGGTGATATTTAAAGAACCATGTTCCCCCACCCTCATATATGAACACTAAAAATGGTGTTTGCAATTATATGAAACAACATATGCAATGAATTGAGGAATTTCAAATAAAGATATTTTCATTTTTTATATGATTGTGGTCACTATGTAGATGGGAGGGCATCCAAATAAATTTGATGATGAAGATTCCCTAATATTTTGTCATTGGTCTACATACTAATCAAAAGGAAGATAAATTTATTTTTATTAGTAGAGAGTTTTCCATAAATTGAGAGAGATATTTTTTATGCATTATTCCAAAAAATTATCTGGAATGTTGAGTTGGGAAGTGGCTGAGGGCCAAAACAGAATGGGTAAATCATCCATGGCCAATTGTCTTCTTAGGAGAAACATATACTTTTTTTTATTAAACTAGATACTCCTATACTTAGTCTTCGCAACTTCAACACTTCTTGACAATTCTTTTGCAAGAAGTGGGGCTCATGGGGGTCTCATTGGTATGGGAACTATTATAGGGTGGCTCAGAGAAAGAGAGTTGTCTCAGGCCATATCTTCATTGAGAAAGGTTGTCTCCTGTCACTTATAGTGCCTCTAACATGTCTAATCGTATCCTTCCATGAACCTCATCATATAATTAATTTATTTTATTTGAATCAGAAGAGGGAAGACCTTATTACAGACATAATATATTAATATGGGGAGGACCTTTACAAAACATATCATCATAGAGAGGACTACCATCAAAGATCAATTTCTTACTACAAGGATAATTTATACAGTGTATACCCTAGGGTGGAACTTCAGGGAGGAAAATAGTTAGGGAAGGGACTTCTTGATAAAATATGATTTCACTATTGGGATGACCATCATAGTGGATGCCACCATGGAAAGGACATCCATCATAACTCCATGTCCAAATTTATGGAGAATTTCTGTAACATATACCCTAGGGAGGACCTTTAGGATGGATAATAGAAAGGGTATGACCTTCATGGTGAAATTAGATGTTACTGTGGAGAGGACCTTAACAACACATTCCATTATGGAAAGGACTGCCATCATATCACGATGTCCGACTACAAGGATAATTTTTGTAGTGAATACCCTAGGGATGACCTTCATAGAGGAAGATAGTAAGGGGAGGACCTACTAGCTAAAATAATATGTCACTATGGGGAGGAGCTTCACAGTGCATGCTATCATGTCGAGGAGTATCATTTTATATTGGTGACCGACTATAGGGATAATTTCTATTACGTATACCATGGGGAGGACCTTCAGGGAGGAAGTCAACAAGGGGATGAAATTTCTACTGAAATAAGATGTCAATGTGGGGAGGACCTTCACAGCGCATTCCATCATGGTTAAGAATACCATTATAGCTCAATGTCAAACTAAAAAGAGAATTTATTTTTCATATACCATAGGGAGGAACTTAAAGGTGGAAAACAACAAGTGGATGACCTACATGTTGTTTAATCTTTTGATAATGAGGAGGGATACCATGATGATGATTAAGATATATGATCTTGTGATTGATCAGTTTGTGCCCACAAAGGAAGCCTTCCTAACTGGTGCTCTAGGGAGGACCTTCAAAGCACCTGGTAACAATTCTTCTAGGAGGAACAAAACAACTACTATAGTCACTTTCGAAATTTGGTAATGGATTTAAAGGATTGTGGTCCAACAAGGATAGGTTTTTGATGGATCCCTAAACTCTATCTTCTATAAAATCTGTATTATGAAGATACTCTTTATTTTCCAATTGCCTTTGGAATGATTTATTTTTGAGATATCTCTTTTGGGTGACTACAACCAATTTCTTTGGATGACTACCTTCATGTGAGGTGCCTATTATAGTGGCTCTTATGGTGCTATTTTGATATTCTGGTAAGATTAGGGAGTTATGGAAGGGATATATGTCTTCTCTAGAGTGGCCAATGAAGTGGACCATCGACCCCCATTTGGTATGATTTTTAGGACTAATCTTGTTGTCGATATATCAGAAAATATTTTCGACTACTCTCTTGGATGGGAGAAAGGTTTCATGTACAATCCATAGTGACTGCCTCATTGTGTGGATGAGTCACCCACTTGGGGTGGTGGGGTTGGGGGCCCGACTCCTTACTATATTTGTGGACATAATTACATCATGGAATGCCTATAGGATATAGTTAAAAATCAATTTCTATTCTTCCATCATTGATAAGGTGTGTTGAGAGATTACCTTGGAGGTAACAAGAATATAATCCCATTATAGTTTTGGAGTAGGAATATGTGCCTTCTCTGGTTCTCCATTTATTTCTAGCAAGTGATAGAAGTCCTTTTTGCGGGGGAAGATATATATGTCCAACTGAGATTGGTAAATGAGATATTATAGATACTTTCTCCAATTACAATTGTATTTGTTTGGAAGGCTTCATATTTACAAGCTAGGATTTTTATATACCTGTATTTTCATTAAATTTTACTGACGGGCTTGGTAGGAGTCTATATGAATTTGACTCTTCCTGTTTTTGGTTTCTTTTGTATTTGACTAGAGGACATCATTTTCATGAGAAGGGTTTTTTATCTGCTCATGGTTGGTAACAACCCTATTTGGCCAATGAGATTGTTTTGAATTAGTAGATATTTTAATCTATCTATAATTTTATTCCCTAATTTCATGGAAGGATTAGTTTGAAATAGTATGAATTTTCATATGAACATATTTTTTCATTGTATTTCACAATCAAGATTTATATGAGGGAGTAGGGATATACTTCTACCCATAATGTGCCACCATATTTTAATGGGGAGATTCTTCAGTAAGAATAAGGATGGTGTCATGATATTTATTGTCTAACCATCACATTTCACAAGCTTCCCTAGGGACTTTGGTCTGCTAGAATCCAACTAAGGCCAGTGGGGAAATATTCTCTTCATAGAGAGGGAGATAGAATGAACAAAATTTGTGGTGACAGTTTGTTGTATGGGACCTTTAGTTGGATCCCTGAAAAACTGGGACGAATTCATTGGTGATGACTTAATCTACCTCCCTAAGCTAAGGGAGTAACTCATTATCATATTATGGGGACATTCTCCCAAAATGGTTGGAGAAGTCTTGTGGGGTAACCTTGTTATGGACTGCCGACCATCACTGGGCAGATGACTAACAAGGATTCATGGACTGGAGGGCCTACTTAGCTACCTCCAGGGTGGGGAGAATACCCATGTATTGGTACTACCTAACTAGTTCATTTGAAACCCAACATTGAAGGTGCTAGTTGGTAAATTGGTCCTTTGTTTGGGGAAGGACCCATCCAGTGCAGTGGTTGGTACATGTGTCCCTGAAAACTGGTGAGATTTCATTGGATAAAAGAGAGATTTGAAGAGTTCCTACAATTCCTGTGACATGTTTAGACAAAAAACAATGTACAAGTATAATCTCATGAACACATGAGGAATTTATTTTCTTATTTGGACCTCTTAAATTTTGGATTTTAAAGGGGACTAAATCTTGGTAACACCACCACATTGGTTAATGATTCACATGGGGTTGAAATTTGGTTTTCTAATGAAAATATGTTTAGGTCTGGAATGAAATGGTGTGAAGAGGATTGGGAATTATATACTTCTAATCTTGTTAAATAGGTTTCATAGACAAGTCTTGCAACCTATATTCCCAATTTGTGCTATGATGAAAACCATTTGTGCCCTTGCAGTTGATTGTAAGGGATTGAATGGTGTAAAATTGCTGAAGTTAGATACAACATCTTCAAATATCCTCAAACAAGTTTTTTTCATGGATCCAAAAATGTCCAACAACTATCAAATCCATGAAGACTCATGAAACTACATTCCCAAGGTAGGAATTCATTGGGTAACATGGCCAACAACACTTAAGACATCAAATTGGTCTTGTGTATGTGAATTCGAGCTCATAAAACCCTTTTGGGGGGAACTATTGCCTATTCTTGGGCTCTCTTATATATTTAATACATGTTCATGAATCCTTGGTTCATTCCCATGTATGCATACACATATTATTCCAAGTGAGATATCAACTATGGACACACATGGGTTTGGAATCATCTATTTGCATTCAAGATTATCCATCATTGGTACCCTTTTTATAGATAAAATAGATACTCTTTGGTAATTTATTAAGATGATTATGGTTTAATGCCACATAGTAAGGCACTCTAGAGTTTACCATTTTCTTAGAGAGGTGGCAGTTGTTTTGATGTTCAGATCGACCTGATAAGATGGGCTTCCAACATATTCTCATGAGAGTAATCAGGAACCATATAGTTCAGTGTGAATTATTAGGACATAAAACTATTTAAGGACATGTGATAAGGACCAAACCATACAGTTTAACTTCATGTAGTATGGACTCCTAGTTGAAAGGTGTCTATTCAAGGGGGTGTATGAATTACACCGAGGAAACCTGAGGGACCCAGAAGAGATGTGGTCTTCTAGGTGGATAAAAATCTACTAGGGATATGTATTGGAGAACATTAGGGTGGATTTGGTGACGGACCCCGGGACACCCTGAGAGGGAAGGGGTGAATCAGGGTGACAACTTTTACTTTTAATGTGATGGATCCTGTTCCCATGTTGGTAGGAACTTGTTGAACCTGTATGATGAATATGACCAGAAAGAAAACATTCACATGCACATAGAAGACACAAAACTTTTTTACTTGGTTCACCCCTAATGGCTATGTCTAAGGAGCATACACCAATAGGTTGTCGGTCGTACCAAATTCCACTAATCTTCACTAGCCGTGGATTAAAATGGTTCGGGCACAATCACTCTATACCAGGATCACTACCTTTACAAAAGTTCATGGATAGCTAAAAAAATCCCTTGGGGCACTCCCATTGACTCCCCCTAGCTCACTGCCCTTGGGGAAGTCACACTCAGTTTATAGACGTGAAGGTCTCTTCATCATTGAAAATGATTGCATCCTCTGTTGAATGTAGATGCTCTGTTGAAGTCCAAATTTCACTCGTATACTAATCCCACTTTGCACCAAAGGTATCGGGCAATCTTCCAGTTTTTGTGCATCTCCAAAAGAACCGACGCACAACAACCTCACCTGGAATGCTTCTCCATGACCGACGTGCAAGTTTCAAGACCGGTGAGTAATTCACTTGCGCGGAACAAATTTGTCGCACAGGTGACAATAACCCACTTGCGCGACACTGCCTCTTTCAACTAAAAACTTTCACGACAATGCGCCTTTAACTCCCAAACCACCTTGGTCGTGCAGCCACAAACTGGCGCACAACCTCTACTTGCGCGACCCAACTACCACTTGCGCGACTCAACTAATTGTGCGATGAGAGCTCGAAAAATCTATAAGTCTTTAACTTTGTTACAAATGAGGAGGGGTGGTCCTCTATTTGTAGGCAAACTGGACCCCCTGCGTGGTGGCGCGCAAGTTTCCTCATAGCATGCAAGTCCCGGCTGGCATCTCCAACCGCCCTAGCCTCATCGCGCTACTCACTTGCATGAACACACCAATACTTGTGCAACCTACTGTCCTTTTCTATATTTTGAAGTTCTGATCATGAAGAACAACTGGCGCCCAAGTTTCCAAACCTCCAAGGCATCAGCAAGCAATTCCTTTCTCGGCGCGCAGGTGATGTGAGTGTTTTTGTGTCATAAAAACCTCAATAAATATTTTCCCTTTTAATGTAGCATAGTGGTGACCACAGGGTTGTCTCTCGAGGAAGTTTCAGTTCGAGTTGCAAAACTGTCACTTTTGTTATTATTTTTTTGCAGAAATGAAAATGGGAATTTGATTAACAATTTGAAAATAAAATGTTAATTAAATACTAAATTGAAATAATTTTAAAGGAAAGATAATTTGGTTTTGAAATCAAGAATAAAAAAAGCGGTTGCAGACAAGCTTCACCCTCTAGGACACTCCCCTCTTCCTTGAATATAAAAAATATCTCTTATTTTAAATTCCTAAATGTACACCCAAGGACCCCCAAGTTTACACTAAAATTTGAAAAGACATAATATTTAAGACTTAAATATGATTTCGGTTCTACCTATATAAGTGATTAAATTACATGAATACCTCCAAGTAATTGAACCTAATTGAATTCGCTATGCTCAATGGAAAAACCTCACCAAAGAATTTTAAATAGCGAAGTCAATTGTTCTACTTTATAGATGGAACAGTGATAAAAACAAATGTGTTGAAAATATATTTAAGAAATAAAACAACTATATTTATTCAAGAATATATGTTCAAGAGAAATTCAAAAAGATATTACACATTAAAATCCAAACTCGGAAGAGAGTGTTCGTCGGGTGTCGCTGTCCGCAACCACTTGTCACTTAGCCTTGCATCACTTGAGAAGCATTCATCTTATATATTTAATCTTAAAAGGATTTCATATTATTAAGGATCAAAATCTCCACCTTCCCCTTCAATCTCTCTAGCCGACTCCCTTTGTGATGGATGGTGTGGTGATGAATGGAATTTGATTTAGAGGTAGGAGCTCCTCTCCTTTTATAGGCAGATTTCACCATCAAAACATTGTCGTGTTTTCTACCCATTAATTGGATGCTTCACGTGTGGAACACTTCATAAATATTGTTCATAAATGTGTTTTATGTCCACCCTCCAAATTTCAGATTCATTGGACACGTAATTAAGGAGTTATGAATTTTTTATTTTAAATTGCTTTCTCGGGAAGAAGCTTCCTGGAAGTTTCCTTCAAAACACTATCACTCAAGGGGCATCATAAATGATTTCAAACGGCTTTAAATTCATTTTTCAGACGCGTATGGGAGGCCTATTTCATATCCAAGTGGCATTGAATCATTTGGAGGTGTGTAGGCCGAAATATGTTTCCATTACCAATGTGAGGTCCACGCAGTCCTCCCGAACAAATTGTCAACTTAAATGATTTTTTTGGGCACCAAGATGCATGAATAATTTCCTAGTCCTGAAGAAAACAATGATTGAAATAAAATAAGGGTTCAAAAAAAAATTTGTATCACAAAATTTGGAAATTTATTTTATGAGAAATGACCAAAATACCCCTGTGATAAAAATCTGTTAAAAATCCAGAATTATGAAATTTAAACTTTTTATCCCAAAACAAACTCTAAATCCAAAATTGTTACAAATAAGATCAAATTGGTAAATTGGTGAGGTTTAAATCATTTAAATAGACATTAAAAATATTGAAAATATTATCTCTATCAATTCCCCCACACTTGGCTCTTGGACTCCTGGACAGGTGAGCACTAAATCAAGAAAAATAAAACACATACCAGTGGAGTTTACCAATTTACCACAATGAATTAAAAAGATATCATGCCTCATTAAAGAAAAATATTTAAAATTCTAAATTCAAATCATTCAATTCATTTCCACTTCTTTTGACTTCTCATTGACACAACACACTTACCTCACATTCATTTTCACTTAGCACACAATATAGATTTCAACAAGGATTTTCTCATCCAACTCATGCAAGAATTACCATAGGCTTGATAAATTTCTACATCTCCACCCAATGTGAACTAAGAACATGTGATTATCATGAGGACTTTATAGGGTTTTTATTTGGCTTGGGGTTGGTTGGATTCAAATGTGAAAAATTCTGTGGCTGAATAAGGGGGGTTTGGCTCTTTTTGAAGTAGAAATGCATGATTCTAATTTTTACTCAAGTATGGTCTCCTCCATATTCTCCTAAAAAATAATCAGCTCTGATCTTCTGTTTTCCACCCCATTCAATCAATATTACAGTAGCATATATGACTTTTTTTTGAAAGCTCCAAATTGGGCACAAATTATTTCCATTACGAGCTCCAGATTGGCACAACTCCATTTCATTTGAGAGCTCCAGATAGGCACAACTCCAATTCATTTGAGAGATTCAGATAGGAACAACTCCCAGGAAAATATATTTCAGCTTCACAAATATGTCTTCAATGTTTGAATGTCCTCCCAAAGCAACATTAAATGAGGTATCACATCAGGAGTCATCTTCCCCCCCACACTTAAGTTCAACTAGATCATGCATTTATACTTCCAGAGTAGGTTTGAAAGGGAAATTTGGATTGTAATGTGGCTAACCTAATAGGATATACATGGCTACTAAGGGCTCAAGAAAGATCAAATGTTCAAGGAACTCCTAAAATAAAAAGGATAATCATGAAAAGGAGGATCCAATATTCAAAAACATTCCTCAATCATTTTAATCACAAGTATATCAGCCCTCAAATTTTGATAGAAATAAATCAAGTTCTAGTTTAAACAAACACGAATTGGTTATCTCAAGAAATAGGTAAATGTGAAGAAGATGTAAAAATGGGTCCAGAGGCCTCACAGGAATGAGAATTTCAATCACAATGTCAGTGATATGTGCCATGAGATTTAAAAATCAGTGGTCATTTCAAGAATTTTCCAAATTTTTGAACTTGAAACAATGTTATTTTCAGAATTCATTTATGTTCAGTCTCAAAGGATCAGTTGGTTCACTCCTTGGAATGAGTTTCAAATGAAATTCAAGAAATTCCAAAATATTTCTTTTTTATTTGAAAAAGAAACACGAAAAAATGGAAAGAATTTTTGAAAACAAAAAATTTCAAACAGAAGTTCGTAAAAACCTAATCTACCCATTATTGTTTCCCCCACACACTTATTATATGCAATGTCCTCACTGTGTAGTTTTTTTTAGCATGAAATTCCAGAAATTAAAGACAAATAAAAAATAAATGATAAGGAAAGACACAACCTGGCATCAATTATATTCTGCGTCATGAAGTTGAATCTCCCCCCTGGAGGATCTTGAAAATTTTCTCGAAATATCTTCAGCCTATAACCATTGACAGTGAATGATGTCTCTTTATCTGGATCTTTAATCTGTATTGCACCAAAAGGAAAAACACGAGTAACAATGAATGGGCCAGACCATTTGGAACAAAATTTACCTAGGAAGAGTTTCAATCTGGCATCGAATAGCAGAACTTTGTCTCCCTCCTTGAAGTTTTTTTTGAGAATCCTCCCATCATGGAAGGCTTTTCTTCTCTCTTTGTATAACCTGGAGCTTTCGTATGAATTATTTCTGATCTCCTCCAACTCTTGCAAACAATATTTTCTTTCTTTCCCAGCAGAATATAGGTTCATGTTACATGTTTTTACAGCCCAAAAGGATTTGTGTTCTAACTCAACTGGAAGATGAAAATCTTTTCCATAGACCAATATAAATGGTTACATTCCAATGGGGGTTTTGAAAGTAGTTCTGTGGGCCCAAAGAGCGTCATCAAGTCTCAAACTCCAATTCTTTCTATTTGGGTTCACTGTTTTTTCTAGGATTTGTTTGATCTCCCTATTAGACAACTCATCCATTCCGTTTGTTTGAGGATGATAGGGCGTAGAGACCCTATGATTAACACTGTATTTCTTCAAAAGTTATTCCAAAGTCCTATTACAAAAATGGGTACCTTGATCTGTAATTAGAAACTTGGAAATCCAAACCTTGAAAACAAATTTCCCTTCAAAAATTTAGACACAATATTAGCGTCATCAGTTCGGGTGGGGATAGCCTCTACCCACTTGGACACATAATCAACAACCAACAAGATATAGATATATCCAAATGAATTAGGAAAAGGCCCCATGAAATCCAGTCCCCATACATAAAAAACATCACAAAACAAAAGTGGGTTTTGTGGCATCTCATTCCGCTTGGAAATGTTTCCTTGGAATTGACAATTTTTACTGGTTCTACAGAATTCGAAAGCATCTCTAAAAATGGTTGGCCAATACAATCCAGAATCATGAACTTTTCTTGTTGTTCTCTGTGGTCCAAAGTGTCCTCCATATTTTAATGTGTGGAAGAAATTTAGGATGGATTGAAATTCAGATTTCAGAATGCATCTTCATATCATTTGATCACTTCCAATGTGCCATAAATAAGGATCATCCCAAATGTATTTCTTTGAATCGATCAGAAGTTTATCAATTTGATTTTTGGAAAACCAATGGGGATGTTCATCAGAAGCCAAATAGTTTAAAAGATTATCAAAACATGGTATTTCACTTTGAGCAGCAAATAAATCCTCATCTGGAAAGGTTTCTTTAATTGGGGAACAAATCTGAAATTTTCTATTCTCAATAGATGGTATCCTGCTCAAATGATCAGCAACAAGGTTCTCACATCCTTTCTTATCTTTTATTTCAACATCAAAATCCTATAAAAGAAAAATCCATCTCATAAGTCTTGATTTTGCATCATGTTTCTTCATCAAGAATATGATTGCAGAATGATCAGTAAAAACAATCACCTTGGAGCCCAGCAGATAACTTATAAATTTGTCTAGAGCAAAGACAACTACTATCAGTTCTTTCTCAGTTGTTTTGTAGTTTGATTGGGCTTGATCAAGAGTTCGGGAGGCATATACAATCACATGAGATTTCTTTTCTATCCTTTGACTCAATACTACCCCAAGAGAAAAGTTAGATGCATTGGTCATTATTTCAAAGGGAATGTCCCATTTAGGAGGTTGAAAAATGGGAGGGGTTATCAATCTTTGTTTTAGATCTTGAAACGAATTTATGCAATTCTCATCAAAGACAAATGGGACATATTTTTGGAGTAATATGGACAATGTAAGTGCAATTGTACTGAAATATTTAATGAATCTCCTATAAAATCCAGCATTCCCAAGGAAGGATCTCACATCTCTCACAGTTTTTGGGTATGTTAATGAAGAAATGACCTCAACTTTGGATTGATCAACTTGAATTCCATCATGGGACACAAAATGTCCAAGAACGATCCCTTTAGCAACCATAAAATGACATTTTTCATAATTTAGAACAAGTTTCTTTTCAATGCATGTTTTAAGGACATGTTCCAAGCTTTTCAAACAACTTTTAAAAGATGATCCATACACAGTGAAGTCATCCATAAAAACTTCCATGCACGTTTCCAAAAATTCAGAGAAGATGATTATCATACACCTTTGAAAAGTTCCCAGGGCATTACATAAACCGAAGGGCATCCTTCTGTATGCAAAATTTCCAAATTGGCATGTGAAGGTGGTTTTCTCTTGATCCTCAGGAAAAATGTGAATCTGAAAATATCCAGAGAATCCATCCAGAAAATAGTAGTGGGTTTTCCCAGCTAGTCTTTCAAGGACTTGATCAAGGAATGGTAATGAGAAGTGGTCTTTCCTTGTAACCAAATTAAGTTTCCTGTAATCAATGCACATTCTCCATTTATTTGGAAGACTTATGGGGGCAATATCACCAAATTAATTCCTTGAGATTGTAAATCCACTTTTTTTAGGAACAACATGGACTGGACTTACCCATTGACTATTAGATATGGGAAAAATAATTCCAGCAGCCAACAAGGTGGTGACTTCTTTCTTCACAACCTCTAGAAGTGTTGGGTTCAGTTTCTTTGAAATTGTCTTACTGGTATATCATTCTCCTCCAGTAAAATTCTATGCATGAAAATTGAGGGGCTGATTCCTGTTAGATCAGAGAGATTTCATCCTATTGCTTCCTTGTGGGACTTGAGAACTTCCAACAATTGGTTTTCATGGACTTTTGAAAAATCTTTTGAGATAATTACATGGAATTGTTCATTATGACCTAAGAAGGCATACTTGAGGTTATCTGGAAGGGGTTTCAATTCTACCACAAGTGGGTTGGTTTCATTGATAACTGGGAACTCTTCAGAAGTTATATTGTTTAGTGAAGCTCTATGTTCATCATAGTGATCTCTTTCTATGATCTCAAGACTTTTTTCATGTGAAAAATTGGAAACCTCTCCAGGAATACCACTAACAGATTCAGTGGTTTCTTGAAATTCATCTTCATATTTACTCAGATATCCAGTCTCAATATCCCAAGACTATTCACAACCTCCAATTTTATCCTTATTTTTATCTTATTTAGTATCATACAATTTTCACTCTTATTCCACATCAGTTGGTATTTCATCATAGAAAAAATCAGGTAACATGAAAGAGGAAAACCAACCAATCATGTTTACATGGGGAGTTGAATGATCCTCAACTGGGTGTTTCATTTAATGAAAAATGTTGAAATGAACAACATATCCTCCAAATTCTAGTGAAAGTGTTCCCTTGTGAACATTGATGATCACTTTCGCCGTTTTTAGAAATGGTCTCCCAATGATGAGGGGAGCATGTGTGCTGAACCGATCATCTTCCATATCCAAAACATATAATTCAACAGGAAAAATCATGTCTCTAACTTGAATGAGAACATCCTCTATAACTTCAACAGGTTTGGTGGTACTTCGTTTTGTAAGTTGAATGATAATTCCAGAGGGTTTCAAGTCTCCAACCTGAAGAGATGAGTAGACAGAATGTGGAATGACATTGATGGAGGCCCCTAGATCAAGCATCACATCTTTGAATTCACATTTCCCAATGTTACAAGGAATGGTAATTGTCCCAGGGTCTTTACACTTGACAGGAAGGGCATGTTGAATCATCGATGAAACATTCCTTCCTAAGTTTACTTTTTCACCTCCTTTGAACTTTCTCTTATTAGTACACATGTATTTCAGAAACGTATCATACATCGGAATTTGTTTCATAGCATCGAGCAATGGAATATTTACTTGGAATTTCTTGAATGTTTCTAAAACCTCTTTATCCAATTCTTTTTCAGCACTTGACTTTGGTGGTGGTTCACACCTTGGATAAGGCAGTGGAGGTTTGATTGTATTTGGGGTATTCTGAGTATGTTTTGGAGGAACATAAGGACTAGACAGCCTCTTCCAATCATTCTTTGTTCTTTTAAACAAGATTTCTTCTCTTGAATTTGAGTTTATATCAACTTCATATTTTTCAACATTTTTATCAAGGGTAGGATTTTCATCATCATTATCAGCAGCAGGCTTGATGTTCTCAATCTGAGGGTTGTTCAATTTTGTTCCACTCCTAAGTTCAATTGCACTCACATTTTCCTTCCCATTATTCCTCGGATTTTCTTGTGGATGTGAGGGTAAACCACCACTCATTTGATTTGTTATGCAATTAATACCAGAGGTAAGTTGACCCATTTGAGTAATCAAGGTATTCATTTTGTTATCTTGTTTTTTTGTGTATTATTTTAGTTCCCTCATTTCCTCTTGTTGATTCCTCATTGCTTCTTCAAGGTTCCTATCAGAGTTTTGAGTGGGAGGGGTAGGGAGAAAATTGCTTCCTGAATGAGCATTGGCATGCTCATTGAAATATCTTGGTTGAGAATTACTTGATTGTCCTCGGAAGAATCCTCTCGGTTGTTCAGGTTGATGAAATCATTCATTTGAGTTGTTGTTCCATCCTTGATTGAAATTTTGGTTATTTTGAAATGGTCTTTGCCGGTTTGATTGAAATGGTCTTCCAGGAAAAACTGCATTGTAGTTCTTAGAAGGATCTTTCATTTGCGGGCATTGGTCACTAAAATGTTCATTCGAAGAACAAATCCCACATTGGACATATAGTTGGAAAGCCGCATCAGGTTTGGGTTGGGTTGGTGGGGTTTTAGACAACATTATTGACCTTACCACGGTGGTAAGATCAGATAGTTGACTTGCAATTGTGTTGTTTTCAGGACTAGTAGTAGGGAATTCTTGTGCAGCTTTGACATGAAGAAGGCCTCTGGTTCCAAATTGTTGGGCATTCTGGGCCATGTTTGAAATTAAAATCCTAGCAGCAGCTGGTATCTTATCAACTAAAGCTCCTCCAGTAGCAACATCGATCATAATTCTATCAGTGAGACACAATCCTTTATAAAAGTATTGAATGAGAAGCTGGTCACTGATTTGATGATGGGGGAAACTAAAACAAAGACATTTGAACCTTTACTAGTATTCGTGAAGTGTTTCTCCTTATGTCTGCCTAATTCCACAAATCTCATTTCAAATGGAGGCAGTTCTAGACACAGGGAAAGGTTTTTCAAGGAAAATATTTTTTAATTCATTCCAATTTCTAATCAAGGTTGAGTGAGAATATAAAAACCATTCCTTATCAACTTCATCTAGAGAAAAAGGAAATGACCTCAGCTTCATTTGATAAGCATCAACTCCATGAGGTTTCATGTTGACACACAGGTAACTAAATTCTTGGAGGTGTTTATGTGGGTCTTCACCAGGAAACCCATTGAATTTGGGAAGCTGGTGGATGAAATCGGACTTGATTTCAAATCTAACAGGGGCATCAGGGTACTCTACAGGATTCTCGTGATTTTCATCATAGGACGAAGCCAGTTCTTTCAAAGTTCTATTTTTATCCATTTGGATTTCAGTTTCAACTAAGTCCCTCTTAGGTGTATTGGTAGAAGATTCATAACTTTCAACTTTGGGATTAGTACCTCTAACCCTAGTGTGAAAAGTTCTATCAATTTTAGAATCTAAAGGTAACAAGTTTGGTTCAGAAGTTCGGGTCATGCAAGAAAACATAATTAAAATAAAATCAATTCTAGAAAACTCCCTAGAAACGGTGCTAGTTGATGTGAGCGTTTTTGTGTCATAAAAACCTCAATCAATATTTTCCCTTTAATGTAGCACAGTGGTGACCACAGGGTTGTCTCTCGAGGAGGTTGCAGTTCGAGTTGCAAAACTATCACTTTTGTTATTTTTTTTTTGTAGAAATGAAAATGGTGATTTGATTAACAATTTGAAACTAAAATTTTAATTAAATACTAAAGTGAAATAATTTTAAAAGGAAATATAATGTGGTTTTGAAATCAAGAATAAAAACAGCGGTCGCAGACAAGCTTCACCCTCTCAGACACTCCCCTCTTCCTTGTATATAAACAATATCTCTTATTTTAAATTCCTAAATGTACCCCCAAGGACCCCCAGGTTTACACTCAAATTTGAAAATATTTCATATTTAAGAATTCAATATGATTTTGGTACCACCTATAAAAGTGATTAAATTACTTAAATACCTCCAAGTAATTGAACCTAATTGAATTCGCTATGCTCAATGGAAAAACCTCACCAAAGAATTTTAAATAGCCAAGTCAATTGTTCTACTTTATAGATGGAACAAAGATCAAAACAAATGTGTTGAAAATATATTTAATAAATAAAACAACCAGATTCATTCAAAAATATATCTTCAAGAAAAATTCAAAAAGAGATTACACATTAAAATCCAAACACGGAAGAGAGTGTCCGTCGGGTGTCGCTGTCCGCAACCACTTGACACTTAGCCTTGCATCACTTGAGAAGCCTTTATCTTATATATTTAATCTTAAAATTATGTCATATTCTTAAGGATCAAAATCTCCACCTTCCCCTTCACTCTCTCAAGACGACTTCCTTTGTGACAGATGATGTGGTGATGAATGGAATGTGATTTAGAGTAGGAGCTCCTCTCCTTTTATAGGCAGATTTCACCATCACAAAGTTATCGCGTTTTCGACCCATTAATTGGGAGATTCACGTGTGGAACTCTGAATAAATATTGTTCATAAATGTTTTTCCGTCCACCATCCAAATTTCAGATTCATTGGACACGCAATGAAGGAGTTATGAATTTTTTATCGTAAATCGCTTTCTCTAGATGAAGCTTCCTGGAAGTTTCCTTCAAAACTCTATCACTCAAGGGCCATCATAAAGGATTTAAAATGGCTTGAAATTAATTTTTGAGACGATTATGGGAGTCCTATTTCATATCCAAGTGGAATTTCATCATTTGGAGGCATGTAGGCCGAAATATGTTTCCATTACCAATGTGAGGTCCACACAGTCCGCCCGAACAAATTGTCAACTTCAATGATTTTTTTGGGCACCAAGATGCATGAATCATTTTCTAATCCTGAAGACAAAGATGATGGAAATAAAATAAGAGTTCAAAAAAAATTCTAATCACAAAATTTAAAAATGTATTTTATGAGAAATGACCAAAATACCCCTGTGATAAAAATCTGTTAAAAATCCAGAATTATGAAATTTAAACTTTTTATCCCAAAACACACTCTAAATACAAATTGTTACAAATAAGATCAAATTGGTAAATTGGTGAGGTTTAAATCATTTAAATATACATTAAAAATATTGAAAATATTATCTCTATCAGCAGGTCACTTGGGAGATCATCCCAAAATTTGCACGGCCCTTATCCCTTTTCCATTTTCCATGTTCTGATCTTGAAGAACATATGGCGTGCAATTTTCCTCTCCTTCATGTACACGGAGCGCAAGTCTCTATTCCAAAAACACTTTTTTTTCATTTTCCAATTTTCAGGCCCAAAAATTTGGCAGACACTGGGAAATGGAACCACCTTCAATATTGTTGTCTGCTTGAACTGTATGATCACTTTGCTAGTACACATTCAGAACTTTCACTAAGGATTGACAAAAAACACAAACCATACTCCAATTCATCCATAAAAGACCATGGTTCCAACATTTGGGTGCTGAGTTTGGACCTTAGGGAGGCTTCTTATGTATCTTGGTTAGTTGGGAATCAGAGCCCATGTAGTCTGATATATCAGGGCTTAGATTGTATAGGTGGCCCATTTATGGGGCCATGATTGGGGCTTACACTTAGAAGGATTCCAATATAGTGCATATGGTTGGGGATTATGCATGGTAGTATCCCATTTGAATTGACTTTGGGGATTTAATATTTGGAGAAGGACCGTTTGGTTGGGGATTATGAATGGAAGAAACCCATTTTAATGGGGGTTGGAACTTCCATCAAAGGCTAAGTACCATGGATTGGGAATGTGAGGAATTATTGATCTCCCCTAACATCTAATCCAACGTGATTCATGCATGGTGTAAAAACATGAGGAATTAGTGGATCTTATGATCACACAATCCAATCTGTCTGCTGGTGGATGAGGTGGTGAAGATGAAAGGGGGAGGGGGAGAGAATTGAGTGTACATGTTTATTATTTTTTCTTCATAGCAATAATAGTCACATATAGTTATCCACCCAACTCAGACCTGAGATGGGGAAAAGAGGAGAAAAGTTTCACCTCTATCAATAAGGGAAAGGGGCTTACTCAAGGAGGGATTCCCTAAAATTAGATCTAAGGAGGATTATCTCATTCCATGTTTAAGGGAATGGAAAGCATGAACCTCATCCTCCACCTCAAAAATGGGGAGGTTCACATTAAAACCAAGAGGCCAGAACCCTCATTTCCACAAGAATGAAAACTTTAAGACATTTAAAGGGTTTAACGTATTGTGTATGTTACCTACACTACTCTACTTACCAAGGGTAGTAAACTCGAGAGGACATTTGGTGTGCCTGATGATCTTATCAAACAATTTAGGTGGCTTTGGAAGGGGCCTTAAATTGATTTTTTTAGACCAGTTCATGGTGGGAGAAACATGGGGACTGATAATATGATGGAAGTGAGTGATGGGAGCAAGAGTATAGAAAACCCTTGAATGCCCCATTCCACATAACAGGTTCTTGGGTAGGATGGGGTTCCATCTACATAACAAATTGCGACATGGGTGAGGGTATCATCTATGTAGCACTATGATATGTGGACTTGGGTTCTTCCCACATATCATGTTTCCATGCGAGGCCATCCCACATTGAATGTTGCTATGTGGGGTTGAGTTTTCTCCATGTAGAAAAATTATTTGTAGGGTCGAGTTCCTCACATATATCATTTGGCTATGTGGGGCAGGGCTCCACCTAAATAGTTTTTTTATGCATAATCCTTTTCTATAAAGGGTACATCTATTTTATGCCCCTCAAAATGGTGTTATCAAAGGGTTTTTGAGTTTTCAGATGATGGATGATTAATTATTTTATCCATACAACTATTTGGTGTATTTCTACCTACTAGTAATCAATAAAGAGGATTTGGTTTTTGTGTAGCCTCTTCACTTATCTACTTCAGCTCGCTTTGGTCTGGTCTCCTTGGTATTTTTCCATCCCCCTTAGAGACTATTTGTATAATTATAGAGGGACTAGATACCATCATGATTATTCATATGTGATGTGTTGTTTGAATTATTTTGTATAAAAACATGGATACTTACCTAGATAATGAATGACTTAGTCTGCAGGGATGTCATACATGGAGGGGGTTGTGGTTTTCTGGGGAAGAAATCGCTGTTGGGCCCCAAAAATGATATTATTTTTTTACAGGTGCGGGTGGTACCACCTCATATAATGAACTATTTTGTTCATGGGGGACGGTAATTCATAGAGGAAGGAAATAAACGCTTTAGTCACATAAATGAATGTGGTTTCATTCGCAGGCACCGAAGACACTATCTCATCTTGGAAACAATTTTTGTTCATAGTGCACTTTGTAAAAAAGAAAAACACAATGCAGAGTGGTGGTCTGTGAAGCGATTTTTACTTTGAATACTCTTCCCATTGAAAATTTCCTTCAGATTTTATTCCAAGATTTATTTCACCCTTTTCTAGGTTTAATCAAATATCCTTCCTCTTGAATACATAATTTGCAGGACCCAATAACGACATATATAGTTTTAGTTATTTTATTATTTATATTTTATTTTACTATAATTTTTTCCTTTATTAATTTATGTGTGTTTTTCTTCCTCTTTATTGTGATCTCAAATTCACATTGTAATGAAAGTCTTACCCATGGAGTTTCTATAATGAAGAATCTATGTTCTTTTGAGTCTCCATGACTTTTCATTTATTATTTATTTTTCATATCACTGGGAATTATAAATGAATTTTCAAGTAGGGTTAGTGAAAGAACCCTTTACCTTAGTTTTATTTGGTTTTTTTCCTTGATATGAAAATCCATTTTCTATCCCTTTACTTAATATTTGGTATACAGTCAAATAAATTATTGAGTTAGGACTAGAATATAGTTTTATCTTAGAGAGTCTAGTGATGATTTCACACTCAATCGATGTAATTTTCTCACCCTTTCTAAGAAGAAAATTATATTCAACACACTGGATGTCTTCAGTAGTATTTTTTTTTCTATAGTATTAGGCAAACAAAGATGATTTTTTAAATAATTTTATCATGATAAAAGTGTCATATTAGGAATAATTTTTTTTTCTGGGATAGTGAAGGTGTATTTGGCTAGTATTGGAATAAATTAATTTCTATTATGTTTTCTATTGGGTTTTATTTTTCCTGTCAAATATTTCGTCATTGCCTTTATGCTCCATTTTTTTATAAATAAAAATTCAAAAAAATGTACTATAATTAAAGGGTGATGAGTGATTGGTGAGTTTCTTGGATTGAAAACCCAAGTCACCCACTATGCTATACCTAGGGAATAAAATATTTTGATAATGACCCTTATGTAGGTCCATTTCTCAATTTTGTACCATTTTTAGATAGATATTCATATTAATATATTATCATTCACATTATTTAAATATTATATTTTCTTTAAATTAAATTTAAAAAATATATAAAAAATCAATTTCTTTGTCAATGATCATCCTTCCATTATTAATAAAGAATTTAAAATTATATCTAGTCATGTTAGGAGGGTATAGAATTAAAATTATGCGCAGGGGAATTTAGATTCAAAAATCAAGGACCTTAAAGAAGAACTAGAGGGTTCATACATAATAGATCTTACTGAGTAACTTATTTAATTATTTGAGTGTTTTTTACAGTAAAAAATTAACACGATAGAAGAAGAAATTGAGCCATAATAAAAGAAAAATACCCTTATCACTTTTGATGATGATACTAAGAGGTTAAGGAGGCACTTAGAGCTTATCCACTACCTAACATCTCCAATCTCTGTTTAGAGATGTTCCTAAGGAGGAAAAATTTATGTTAAAAAAATAAAATGGGTTAAATATAATATGAATTCATTCATTTAATTTTATTAATTATCAACTATCTATACAATTCCACATTGATAACAATACAAAATTAACATGATTTTAGTAGGGCCTAGATGATGAAGAAAGAGAATCTATAGTATAGGTGGAATGTTTTGAAGAAGATAAGGAGGATCATTTATCCATTATATGAACAAAAGATGAGCAATTTTTAATTAAAATGGTGTTTGAAAACATTAAAATGAAAAGGGGGCCTCAACATCCAATGAAACCCAAATATCACTAAAAAATAGTTTTTGGCTGTTTAAATCACAGAAACCACATCCTCTATTAGAAAAAGGAAGATACTAAGAAATACGTAGCTAGAGGTAGTTAATACAAAACACTCATTGGGTGGGAGGGGGTGGAACAATGTTTTACATTAGTTTTTAGTTTATTATGTTTCCTTTTTATTTAAAATTATTTATTTTCGTTAATTTTTTCTTTTTAGGTTTTCAAGGTAATGAAACAACTATATATATGTTATATCAATTATAGTATCTAAGAAATTATCTACATAAATTGCAAGACCCCAAGGATTTACAAATACATTTACTATAAAATGCATAAAACACTCAGTATCTATGAAATGAATACATTATTGTTTATAGAAGACAATTATAACCTAGTCATTAAATACTATTTTTCTTCTTTTGTGTTTTGAAATTCGAAAAATGGTCATATACTGTTGTGATCAGTAAGATATTTGGGGTCTGATAATATTAATTTTTTTTTGGAAAATAGTAAAATGACCCTTTTGAATAGTAATTTTACCCTTATTAATAGTAATATGGAAAATGGAATGGAATCCTCACATAAGAATTTATAAATAATATTTTTCTTCCATTATTTCGGTTTTGAGTTTTTTTTCATAAAAATATGATGAAATTGATAAATCCTTTATTTGGGTTGAAACAGTACATTTCAAAGAAATACAAATTATTATTTAAAACTGAGGTTTTTTTTTATAATGAAATATTATTATAAAAAAACTCTTCTTTAATTACAAATAATAAAATAATTTTATTTTTTTAAGTGTCGAAAATTTTACTATGCATTTTATGTCCACTTTAATTTTTAATAAGTAAGTATTTTCACTTATAAACGTTAAATTTTTTATATTTTGAGAATTATTTTGATAAAATAAATATCATTTTTTTAATTTAGAACATATATAATAGGTTACAAAAAATTTATGATAATTTTGTAAAATACTTTAGTTTTTCATGAATAGTAAAAATACAGTTGTGAGTTTTGGGTATTTTTAATGACATAATAATGATGTAATAATTAAAATAGAATTCTAGAAGACTTTTTTAAATTATTATATAATATTATGTGTCCCATGTGGCCAATACCAAGGGCCAATTCCATGACAAAGCCCATGATTTTTCATATACCACTACTGAGGTGCCCGTAAAAATTAATAAAAAGTCCCTCCTTTTTTCTATAAATATCCACCTATTTATTACCTTAATTTCATTAAAAATTTGTCATCCTCAATTAACTGGTAGTATTACCTCCCTATGAGTCCTCCAAATGTTCCCTTAATCCCCCAAGGTGTCATCCTTCATGTTTTAGGAGTTACTCAATAAGGTAAGGGATTCTACCACCCTTCCCTTTTTCAAGAACTCCTTTTATATTATTCCTTTTTAATTTAACTTAGTTTAATATGGGATATGTCATTAAATATAACCCTTACTTTAAATATTATTTGAAAATTAGTATAGAACCTTTTTTCTCTCATCAATATATTTTATGAATTTTTATGTGATGTCGTTAGGCTGCCGAATTCTCGTAAGAGATTTCTCAAATTCTTTTTTTCTTTCAAGTTACTTTATTTTATTTTTCTCACATAGAATACCCTCATCCAAAAGGTATGATAACTAAAATACCTTTCATATAATTTAATTATTTTATGTTAGTGTAATAATTTTCCATCATCACTCCTTTCCCCACCTTTTATACAAAAAAGAAAACATCGTCCGAGATGTGTTAATTTATCACATTCAAGGATGATGGGTTTTCAATTTCTATTACCATATTCATGAATGGTCATGAAAACATTTTAATGGTTAAAAATATCATAATATATTTATTTTATCTTATTTAATGTTCTGTAATAATCATATTGAGATTATGTGAAATAATAAATCAAAACAAGCTTGAAGTGAGAAAAATTGCTCAAAATAATCCAAGTGATTATCATTAAAGTTTTAGCGAATACATAATCCTCAAAAAAATTATAAAAATGATTTAAATGAAAATTTAGCATTATATATGATCATTAATAACATATAAATTCAATTATGGACTACAATTACCTTATTAAATGAGCTTACAGACTCTTATAATCAAGCGAACTGATCTTCAAATAAAGGAAACGAACACTCTGGAGGGACATAATTCAATCTTATAACTTATCTATAAGGAAATAAATATACATAATAAAACTTTAATGACTCAAATATGTGTATATAAGGTTACATATTAGTTGATTAATGGATTTAATTTTATTATCTAGGAAAGTAAGGTCGAGTCTTAAATATATTCAAAAATAAAGTAAGGATTTTCTACCCGAACCTCCATTTAATTTTGGTTTCTCTTATCCTCTACTTAACTCAATTAAATTATTATTTATTTTTATTTAATACTTATAAATTCTGTTTTAATTTTCTATATTTGTGTACTAACCATAATACTTCTTTATTTTATGGGTATTTACATGCTTTAATGGGATCTTTCAAAAATTATTCCAGGAATACAAGCCCATTTCAAGGGAACTTCTAGAATTATTACTTATGTTCTAGTAAAATACATAATATATTTTTATCCACCATTATATTTATAAAAGAACTAATTTTATTATGAGAATACAATATTATTTAACTTCTAGTTTTATAAAATGATTTTTTCTAAAACAAATCTTATTTTCAAAGTAAAAGAATATTTTTCTTAAGAATTACTCAATGATTTTATAAGAGTAATTTTATCTATTTCAACTGTCATGTTGAAT
Organism: Viscum album; assembly: GCA_963277665.1. NCBI lineage: Eukaryota > Viridiplantae > Streptophyta > Magnoliopsida > Santalales > Viscaceae > Viscum > Viscum album. Next base: position 597,726,134 of record OY728155.1, on the reverse strand, counting down.
CTTATGTATAATTGGGAATAATATGTTATGATATAATATAACATATTTTATGAATTATTTATGATTAGTTTGACTATGAATGTGCTATATTGAAACCATTCACCATATTACTCTGAATGGTTAGTGTTTATGTTTGGGGAAATTTATTTACATTTAATATGTTAGTTTCAATATGAATGTATATATTTTGTATATTTATCCCCATTCATATGAGGAATTCATTTTACATATTAAGAAATGAGTGGGGACTACTATATCCCATTGATTCATTGGTAGGTCTGATGAGACAAATCAGATTTGGACTTGGATGAGGCCTCACCCATTTTCAGATATGGTTTTGGATGAGGCCTTAATCATTTTCAAATGCCTTGGCTGAGGCCTTGATTGTATATTTCATAATGTCCAGCATTATGCATTTCCCTCATTACGAAACAAGTAATTTATAGTCCATGAGTTTATTTGAATATTAGAATAACCATGATTATTATTTATTATGTAATTATTTATACAGCCCTTATTCCTTCCATATATAGGGTTTAATTTCATTTTTAAAGGCATGTGATTTTAGTTATTCATCATGTATAATGTTTATGTTTATTATATCTTATGCTATATTTCTTACCCTTACTGAGCATCTGAGCTCACCCATTTCTTATGTTTAATTTTCCTAGTATGTGAAGAAATAAATTATGAATGACCTGTAGGGGTAACCTTGTAATTATTGATTTTTTCAAAGTAATTTCCATATTTTTTTTAATTCAAGTTTTAATGTTGAAATTATTTATGTATTTGGTTTTCCATAAATTTAAAATAAGTCATTCCTTCAGTATAAAAATTTCTTGTAATTGTGCTAATGTTATAAATAATGCACTGGCTCTGCAAAACTGGGATCAGGGCATTACAGTAGGTGTCAGAGGAGTTTTAGTATAAAACATGTAAACTAGATTTAGAAAATGTTGATTAGGGAACAAAACCCTATTATAGACTTTGAGGATAAGTATACAAGAACATCCTATAATTTTGGTAAGGAATAGATTATGTTTATCTTCCTAGAATATGCATCCCTTTCTGGATATGATAAGTGGACGTGGTTATCGCACAAATTTACCCAGGAGTTACAAAATTGACAAGGTTTTTCATGCTTGAACCGAAGTAACTAGGTGCACAACAATGGGTCATATTTCACACCTGGTTTGACACTACTAGGGGATATGCTTAGGATAATTCAAATTTTCTTTACAATCCATTATGAAGGGTTTAAAAGTAAATTTTTCCTCAAAGAAATGATATATATGAAAATGAGATTAGCTATGCATAGGATTTAAATTTTGTTAAGTATTTTGCAAGTTGATACTATACATTATGATTCATAACCTAATCCTTTTTGTTCCATTATATATAAATGGTATATAGTGTAAGGAATGGAAGTCATATCAATGTACATAACCCATGTAGGGGTTTACCTCCTATGCAAGATAATGATATTGGTACTGAAGCTATGACTGGTGTTGAGAAACTTATAACTATACCGGGAAAACTGACTCAGGTTATGAATAATAACATTACCCATATAAAGCATCCTTATCCACAATGTGGAGGAGTGATGATATACCACTTTATGTGACAAAAACCTCCATCATTCAATGGGAATACAATACCATTCGTAATGGACAAGTGGATAAGTTCTTTAGAGAATATATTTCTCGCTTTAGGATGTAATTAAAAGAGAAGGTTGTCATGGTGGTTTATCATATATCAGAAGATGCAGATCAGTGGTTGTACTTAATTCAAAATTAAAATGATGAGGATGAAATAGAAGAAATGGAATTAAAGGATTTTAAGGAAATTTAACTGGAAAAATATTTTCCTCGGGAACAATGAGTGGATATGGAGATGCAATTCTTAACTCTCAAACAAAAAGAGGATGAAAATGTTTCAAAGTACAAATACAACTTTCCATGGTTAGAAAGGTATGATGCAGACTATATACATGATCCAAGGAGCAATATTGATCGATTTTTTTATGGTTTAAAACCCTTCCTCTAAAGGTAACTTATCTCCCAATGTTACTCATCATACGAATATATTGTCTCATGTGATATCAAGATTGAGAATGAATTATATAAGTCTTATGAATTTTAGAGAAAACAATAGATGAAGAGGGTGGAAGAGGATATAATAGATAAAGGAAAGAATAAAAAAAGGAATTTTCCAATAGGTGATACTTGTGGAAGGAAACACCTTAGTGTCTGCTTAAAAGGAAGATGAGTGTTCTACAAGTGTGGAATGAAATGCCATCATACTGGTGATTTTAACAGTATGAAAGATGATTTCAATGTTAAGTGTTATAATTGTATGGATATGGATCACTATGTAAATGATTGTCCAAAGCATCATGGAAACATGCCTTAGAAAAGGCCAAGGGAGAAAGGATGAGCTTATAAAATCACAAATGCTAAAGTTGAAGTTCCTAACAATGTGGTGGTAGGTACTATAATAATTTCCTCAAATTTGGCCAATGATTTATTTGATTATGGATCATGGAATTTGGTAGTTGTTTTACCAAAGGTATGTTATTGGTGTGCCCAATTGTATTACCCTGACAAGTATGGTACCAGTAAGGGGTCAATCCACAGAGAAAAGAAGTAATTTTTGTCTTTCTTATCTAGTTTGTATTCAAATTAGTAAAGTGTACTGAATTTAGAGTATATTATTAATGTTTTGATGAAAATATTATTGGATTTAAATTTCTATATCAAATTACTTAAAGGATAAAGGAAAACACGAGAATTTTGGTTTTGATGCAAATATGGAGGGAAATGTGTCGGGGTTGTGTTTTTGTAAGAGGTCTTTTATTAAATAATTTTTCTTATGAGGTCGTGTTGTTTATAATAACCCAACACTCTAGGTTTCAATTGTAACAAGGTTCCCTTGGTCCGAGTAACTTATGTCTAAAACTGAGGAAACTGGCTCCTTATTCTAGTAGTCAGTGTTTCAAAGTTCTTTATTTATATTTGTCCATTTTTGAGTCAATGAATACTTCCAATGATCATGAAAGTATTTATCTGTGTTCTTCTTTTGAGTGTCTGAAAATTCTGCCATTGGTTTGGCTCAAAATATCTAGTGATAAAAATAAATGATTAAAGAAGAAAAAAAATGATAAACAAAAAAAAACAAAATCGTAACGTCTAATCCAAATTACAACTCTTTCATCAGCCACAATCCTGACACACTTGGCGTTTAGTTACACATAGTAGAAAAGATGAAAACATGTGTCACGACCCGTCCTCGGGGCCCGTGCCGTGACTACCCCAAGCCCGCCTTCCATAGGCCAGGGGCTGGCGACTAGCACCAAGGCGTAAAATCCCAGTAAACAGGGAAGGCATTGCCTTTATAAGTAACAACCACACAGAGTCAGCAAGCGGAAAGTAAAGTGCAGAAAAGTAAAGGGGCCGGAAATACAAGCCCAACTGTAAAGTACAACTGAAAAGTAAAGTACAGCAACTGAAGAAAAGACGGCGGCCTCGTGTCGTCCACTGGCAATCCCACCTGAAGGGTGGGTACAGATAGCCTCCAAGCTCCTCGGGCCCCACGTCCGCTCTGAGCACGTCCCGTCCAGTGGTCCACCTCCAGGTACCGTCCTGCTCCACGCCCCAACCGCGATCAGCGCTGTCCGTCGTCTGCAACCAACACCACGAAGTGCGGGCATAGCCCGTGCAGGGGTGAGTACAACTACTCAGTAAGGACCCCGAGACCCCCGAAGGTCTCCCGAAATCCACAAAGGATATAGCACAAAAGAAAGATGCAATCACGAAGTAACATCTGACTCGACTTAGGTATATGCCCATACATATACCTAAGTCCCCAATTCTAGCTCTGCTCACGAGCTCAAGAACAACTCAATCCACAAAGGAAAGCAAGACTCAAATCCACAAGGAGAGTAAACAGTAAATCCACAAAGGATAGTTCAACACAATCCACAAAGGAGAGTAACATAAGATTCAGCTCAACCAGGTATACTTTTTCAGATGACGTCAAAGACGATCACTGATCCGTCTCAGTCGTCGGACCCACGAAGGATCGATAGGTACTAACCCCCGCAAAAAGACCCACGTAGGATCGGGCTCACACAGAACCTGTAGGCAGTGGCTCACACAGAACCGGTAGTAAGGACCCACGGAGGATCGGGCTCACACAGAACCTGAAGCACTGATCCACGTGGGATCGCTGAGTGCAGTAGTCGACGCAGTCCACTGAGGATCTCTGCACAGTCGTCGCCGCAGTCCACGAAGGATCTCTGCTCTGCCGTCGTCGCAGTCCACGGAGGATCTCTGCTCTGCCGTCGTCGCAGTCCACGGAGGATCTCTGCTCTGTCGTCGAGGTCACAGCCAGCGCTAGGGTTCCCGCACGTAGCGAGCTCGTTTAGGAGGGTCCGCTCCACGAGCCGAGGGGCTGATACATCAACTGACACGTAGTCCGAAGTTGATGTATCCAAAAGTTCCGTATCGACAACAGGATCTCAACGCGACAGACGGCGCGTCAATCGGACGCCCGGTCTGAGAGTTATTGGCATTTTCGTCCCAGGGGCCCGGTTGGTTTTTAGGGCAAAACCAACCCGACCGTACTCCGCCTGTATCCGATCCTCGGGCGGAGTATGCCAAAAGTTCCGTCTCACTTAGAGGAAACTACCACAGCTGACGGTACGTCGTTCGGACGTCCGTAGCTCAAGTTATGAGCGTTTCCGCTCCGAGGGCCCGGTTGGCTTCGTGTACGAACCAACCCGGCCGAACCCAAAGTCTTCCGAAACCTTGAGTATAATATACCGAAACGACCGTCTCGATCCAAGGATCGCGTAGCCGCTGACGGTTCGTCAATCGGAGGTCCCAGGCCCAAGATATGGGCGAAAGACCGTAGAGGGCCCGAAACGGGGGTACTGGGCCCGGGGCGACCCGGCCCGAACCCCCCCCTGGGGTCGGCCGAACCGGGTCGGCCCGAACCGGGTCGGCCCGACCCGGCCCGAACCGGCTCGGCCGGGTCCGGTCCGGCCTGGGCGCGGCCCGGCCGACCGGACCGGCTCGGCTTCGGCCGAGCGGCCGAAGCGCTGCCGCCGCGGGTCAAACCCGCGGCTTTGGAGAAAACGCGGCCCGCGCGGGCCGCGTGCTGGAAGGCCGGACCGCGGACGCGGTCCGGCGGCTCGCCGCCGCCGCGGCTCGGCCGCGGCGGACTCCTCCGGCGGCGCGCCGGGCGCCGCCGCCCCCGGTCGCCGGCGCCGCCGCGCCGGCGACCCGCGCCGCCGCCTCCTTCCGCGGGCCGCCGGAGATGCTCCGGTGGCCCGATTTGCCTCCCGTCTGCGCCGTTGTTCCTCCCGGGATGCGTCCTCCACTGCGGAATCAACATATGGCCCTTGCGTCGCGCTTTTGCCGTCGCTCGCCAAATCCGCACACAAAGGAAGATCGACGGAGGGTTGCCGGGTCTTGTTCGTTAGACCCGCACCCTCCGCGTTAGTCATAATCAACGGGAGAAACAGGAAAGAAACCAATCAACAATTTTAAATAAATTAAAATTGTTTCGTGATCGGGTTCTATATTTCAAAAGAATAAACACGGGATTTTAAAAAGAATTCCAACATCCCTTACCTTGTCGTTGCCGAACGGGGGATCGTCGCGGGATTTGCTCGTCGCGGAAGATGGAGATCGCCGCGTCGTCGCGGAATCGCTCGTCGCGTCGCCAATCTCCGGATCAAGATCAACGGATTTAATTAGTTTAAATCCGTTGATATTGAAATTAAAAAGGGAGAAGAAAAGATCTGATTCTCACCTTTGTTGCCGAACGAGGGTCGGCCGCGGAAGAAGAGGCGTCGCCGAAAAACGTCGCGGGTAGATCTCGTCGACGTCGCAGATCTTGGTGTGCGTCGTCGAATTCCGGTCGCCGGCGTTCTTCGCGTTCTTCGCGTTCTTCGCGTTCTTCGCGTTCTTCGCGTTCTTCGCGTTCTTCGCGGAGAGGGTGGAGGAACGAAGATTCTCCCAAATCCTTTCCAAGGATTTTTATGTTGGTCTTATTTTATAAACATGCCAACACGAAACCGGTTAAGAAACGATCCATCAATTCGTTGAATTAATTCAACGAAAGAAACGACCCATTTAATTCACGAAGAAACAGTCCATTTAATTCACGAAATAAACCGCCCAATTAAATGGTCTGTTAAGAATTAAAGAAAACGCGTCGGTTGACTTTTCAGTTACTTTGACGGGTTTTCGCGGGTGCGTTACTTAGCGAAAGAAACGGCGGGGCTCGTGCGGGTCCCACCGCACAAATATCCTACCAAGGGGTAGGATATTTCTGGATAGCATCCTATCCAGTTCAACTCAGTTCAAGCCGTCTTTAAGTGACTTCAAGTGGCTTCCAAGCAGCTTAAGTGAAATAAAATAAAGTTGTCGCACAAACTTTATTTTATTTCTGACTTAAAGCCGTAAAATTTAAAAACCACGTCTGAGCAAACGCAACTCCGGAAGAGGCGTTTCTAAGCAAATACCGGCGCTGCGATTTCATCGGTGCCCTCAGAATTCGATTCCGGGCACCGGTTCAAAAGATAGAAAAACCCGCTCGTCCGTTCACTGAACGTACCCGAGCCAAACTTCGGAAACTGATTCCGGGCACACCGGGCCTCGGAATCAGGTGCCGTCTGAAGCTGCGCTCTTGTAAAATTCCAAAGAAAATTAAGAAAAAAAAATTTCCTTGAAATTTGCGGGTCTTTACATTACTCCCACCTCAGGGCTTTACGTCCCCGTAAAGATACATCAAAAACTAGGGGAACAAATGGGGGTACTGAGCACGAATCTGAGCCTCCCGCTCCCAAGTGCTCTCCTGGAGGTTCCCGTGCTGCCATCTGACGCGCACAAGAGGAATCGACCGCCCACGTAGGACCCGCTCCTGTCGATCCTCGATCTCCACTGGAACCTCCGCAAAGGTCGCCCCATCGTCCACGTCCAGCTCCCCAAAGTCGATGATGTGCGTCGGGTCGTGCACGTATCTCCTCAGCTGAGACACGTGGAAGACGTCGTGCACCCGGTGCAACTGAGGTGGTAGAGCCAGGCGATAAGCCACCTCTCCTATCCTGCTGAGGACCTGGAAAGGCCCGATGAAGCGGGGAGACAGCTTGCCGCCTCGGCCAAATCTCCGTAAACCACGTCGAGGTGAGACACGCAAAAAGACGTGGTCGCCATCCTCGAACTCTAGTGGCCTCCGCCTCCTGTCAGCATATGACTTCTGCCGGCTCTGAGCTGTCCTCATCCTCTCCTGGATGATTTGGACCTTCTCTGTCGTGGCTCGGACCATCTCTGGTCCCACGAGTGCTGACTCCCCAGGGTCTGTCCAGCACAACGGTGATCTGCAGGGTCTGCCGTACAACGCCTCGTATGGTGCCATCCCGATGGTGGAGTGGTAGCTGTTGTTGTACGCAAACTCCACCAAGGGTAGGTGGTCCTCCCAGCTGCGACCAAAGTCGAGAACACATGCACGGAGCATGTCCTCGAGTGTCTGTATGGTCCTCTCCGTCTGTCCATCCGTCTGAGGGTGGAAGGCTGTGCTCAGATGGAGCCGCGTCCCGAATGCCTCCTGCAACCCCTTCCAAAGCCGGGAAGTGAAACGAGCATCTCGATCGGAGACGATAGTCGATGGCACACCGTGAAGCCGTACGATCTCCTGGACGTAAAGACGTCCCAAGCTCTCTACTGAGCCCTGCTCTCTGATGGGTAAGAAGTGTGCCGACTTGGTGAGTCGGTCGACAATCACCCAAATGGAGTCGTGACCTCTGGAAGTGCGTGGAAGTCCAGTCACGAAGTCCATAGATATGCCGTCCCACTTCCACTCCGGGACCTCCAAGGGCTGTACCAAGCCTGCTGGTACCTGATGCTCTGCCTTCACCTGCTGGCAGGTGAGGCATCGTGAAACGAACTCTGCCACAGCTTTCTTCATGCCCGGCCACCAGTGCTGTCGTCTGAGATCCTGGTACATCTTCGCCACTCCGGGATGCACCGCCAAGGGAGAAGTGTGAAACTCTCTCAGCACCTCCTCTCGTAAAGCGACTGGTACGAAGGTACGTCCTCTGAAAAGGATGTCGTGCTCTGCTCCAAGGGAGAAACCATCAGGCGCCTGACCTGAGGATATCAGTGCACGCCGGGTCTCACAGTCAGCGTCCCCACGCTGAGCCTCTCTGACCCGCTGTAGAAGTGGAGGAGAGACTGTGAGAGACTGAAGAAAGGCTGCTCCGTCTCTATCCACGAAGGATATCTGTAAGGAGGCTAGCTGCTCCGTCGCCTCCTCAAGTAGCTGAATGCCCGTCCTCCTGCTGAGGGCATCGGCTACCACGTTCCCCTTCCCAGGAGTATAGACTATCTCAAAGTCATAGTCCTGGAGGAACTCGAGCCATCTCCGCTGTCTCAGGTTCAGGTCCTTCTGAGAGAAGATATACCTGAGACTCTGGTGGTCAGAAAAGACTGTGAAGCGCTCGCCCATCAGATAGTGCCGCCAAGTCTTCAGAGCGAAGACCACTGCTGCTAACTCCAGGTCATGAGTGGCGTAGTTCTGCTCATGCGGCCTCAACTGACGTGATCCGTAGGCGATCACGGCCCGCTCCTGCATCAGGACGCACCCGAGTCCAGTCCCTGATGCATCGCAGTAAACTACGTACCCAACTCCCTCCCCTGGCAACCTCAAGATAGGTGCGCTGGTCAATCTCTGTCTCAGCTCCTGGAAGCTCTGCTGACATCTGTCTGACCACACGAAGGGTTTCCCCTTCTTTGTCAAAGCTGAGAGTGGTGCCGCAACTCTGGAGAAGTCTGGCACGAATCTCCGATAGTATCCGGCTAGGCCCAAGAAGCTCCGCACCTCTGTCAGAACAGTATACCTGGTGAGCTGGCACAAGTAATCACAAGGAAAACTTGAGACTTTCATAAAGCAGATCAGTATACCCGGTGAGCTGACATAAGTAATCACAAAGAAAACTTGAAACACACACGCAATCAATGTTTTCATGCATTAAGTCGGAAATCAGGAGTCAGGGTCCTGGTGTACGGATACGTCGGCCGCCGCACCAACACTGGGCTCCCTGAACTGATAACCACACTCAATACACTAAACACTATTGCTTCACATAGAAAGAAAGGACGATCAGAGTCTGCGGTAGAACCGACCACCTTTGATACCAATTTGTCACGACCCGTCCTCGGGGCCCGTGCCGTGACTACCCCAAGCCCGCCTTCCATAGGCCAGGGGCTGGCGACTAGCACCAAGGCGTAAAATCCCAGTAAACAGGGAAGGCATTGCCTTTATAAGTAACAACCACACAGAGTCAGCAAGCGGAAAGTAAAGTGCAGAAAAGTAAAGGGGCCGGAAATACAAGCCCAACTGTAAAGTACAACTGAAAAGTAAAGTACAGCAACTGAAGAAAAGACGGCGGCCTCGTGTCGTCCACTGGCAATCCCACCTGAAGGGTGGGTACAGATAGCCTCCAAGCTCCTCGGGCCCCACGTCCGCTCTGAGCACGTCCCGTCCAGTGGTCCACCTCCAGGTACCGTCCTGCTCCACGCCCCAACCGCGATCAGCGCTGTCCGTCGTCTGCAACCAACACCACGAAGTGCGGGCATAGCCCGTGCAGGGGTGAGTACAACTACTCAGTAAGGACCCCGAGACCCCCGAAGGTCTCCCGAAATCCACAAAGGATATAGCACAAAAGAAAGATGCAATCACGAAGTAACATCTGACTCGACTTAGGTATATGCCCATACATATACCTAAGTCCCCAATTCTAGCTCTGCTCACGAGCTCAAGAACAACTCAATCCACAAAGGAAAGCAAGACTCAAATCCACAAGGAGAGTAAACAGTAAATCCACAAAGGATAGTTCAACACAATCCACAAAGGAGAGTAACATAAGATTCAGCTCAACCAGGTATACTTTTTCAGATGACGTCAAAGACGATCACTGATCCGTCTCAGTCGTCGGACCCACGAAGGATCGATAGGTACTAACCCCCGCAAAAAGACCCACGTAGGATCGGGCTCACACAGAACCTGTAGGCAGTGGCTCACACAGAACCGGTAGTAAGGACCCACGGAGGATCGGGCTCACACAGAACCTGAAGCACTGATCCACGTGGGATCGCTGAGTGCAGTAGTCGACGCAGTCCACTGAGGATCTCTGCACAGTCGTCGCCGCAGTCCACGAAGGATCTCTGCTCTGCCGTCGTCGCAGTCCACGGAGGATCTCTGCTCTGCCGTCGTCGCAGTCCACGGAGGATCTCTGCTCTGTCGTCGAGGTCACAGCCAGCGCTAGGGTTCCCGCACGTAGCGAGCTCGTTTAGGAGGGTCCGCTCCACGAGCCGAGGGGCTGATACATCAACTGACACGTAGTCCGAAGTTGATGTATCCAAAAGTTCCGTATCGACAACAGGATCTCAACGCGACAGACGGCGCGTCAATCGGACGCCCGGTCTGAGAGTTATTGGCATTTTCGTCCCAGGGGCCCGGTTGGTTTTTAGGGCAAAACCAACCCGACCGTACTCCGCCTGTATCCGATCCTCGGGCGGAGTATGCCAAAAGTTCCGTCTCACTTAGAGGAAACTACCACAGCTGACGGTACGTCGTTCGGACGTCCGTAGCTCAAGTTATGAGCGTTTCCGCTCCGAGGGCCCGGTTGGCTTCGTGTACGAACCAACCCGGCCGAACCCAAAGTCTTCCGAAACCTTGAGTATAATATACCGAAACGACCGTCTCGATCCAAGGATCGCGTAGCCGCTGACGGTTCGTCAATCGGAGGTCCCAGGCCCAAGATATGGGCGAAAGACCGTAGAGGGCCCGAAACGGGGGTACTGGGCCCGGGGCGACCCGGCCCGAACCCCCCCCTGGGGTCGGCCGAACCGGGTCGGCCCGAACCGGGTCGGCCCGACCCGGCCCGAACCGGCTCGGCCGGGTCCGGTCCGGCCTGGGCGCGGCCCGGCCGACCGGACCGGCTCGGCTTCGGCCGAGCGGCCGAAGCGCTGCCGCCGCGGGTCAAACCCGCGGCTTTGGAGAAAACGCGGCCCGCGCGGGCCGCGTGCTGGAAGGCCGGACCGCGGACGCGGTCCGGCGGCTCGCCGCCGCCGCGGCTCGGCCGCGGCGGACTCCTCCGGCGGCGCGCCGGGCGCCGCCGCCCCCGGTCGCCGGCGCCGCCGCGCCGGCGACCCGCGCCGCCGCCTCCTTCCGCGGGCCGCCGGAGATGCTCCGGTGGCCCGATTTGCCTCCCGTCTGCGCCGTTGTTCCTCCCGGGATGCGTCCTCCACTGCGGAATCAACATATGGCCCTTGCGTCGCGCTTTTGCCGTCGCTCGCCAAATCCGCACACAAAGGAAGATCGACGGAGGGTTGCCGGGTCTTGTTCGTTAGACCCGCACCCTCCGCGTTAGTCATAATCAACGGGAGAAACAGGAAAGAAACCAATCAACAATTTTAAATAAATTAAAATTGTTTCGTGATCGGGTTCTATATTTCAAAAGAATAAACACGGGATTTTAAAAAGAATTCCAACATCCCTTACCTTGTCGTTGCCGAACGGGGGATCGTCGCGGGATTTGCTCGTCGCGGAAGATGGAGATCGCCGCGTCGTCGCGGAATCGCTCGTCGCGTCGCCAATCTCCGGATCAAGATCAACGGATTTAATTAGTTTAAATCCGTTGATATTGAAATTAAAAAGGGAGAAGAAAAGATCTGATTCTCACCTTTGTTGCCGAACGAGGGTCGGCCGCGGAAGAAGAGGCGTCGCCGAAAAACGTCGCGGGTAGATCTCGTCGACGTCGCAGATCTTGGTGTGCGTCGTCGAATTCCGGTCGCCGGCGTTCTTCGCGTTCTTCGCGTTCTTCGCGTTCTTCGCGTTCTTCGCGTTCTTCGCGTTCTTCGCGGAGAGGGTGGAGGAACGAAGATTCTCCCAAATCCTTTCCAAGGATTTTTATGTTGGTCTTATTTTATAAACATGCCAACACGAAACCGGTTAAGAAACGATCCATCAATTCGTTGAATTAATTCAACGAAAGAAACGACCCATTTAATTCACGAAGAAACAGTCCATTTAATTCACGAAATAAACCGCCCAATTAAATGGTCTGTTAAGAATTAAAGAAAACGCGTCGGTTGACTTTTCAGTTACTTTGACGGGTTTTCGCGGGTGCGTTACTTAGCGAAAGAAACGGCGGGGCTCGTGCGGGTCCCACCGCACAAATATCCTACCAAGGGGTAGGATATTTCTGGATAGCATCCTATCCAGTTCAACTCAGTTCAAGCCGTCTTTAAGTGACTTCAAGTGGCTTCCAAGCAGCTTAAGTGAAATAAAATAAAGTTGTCGCACAAACTTTATTTTATTTCTGACTTAAAGCCGTAAAATTTAAAAACCACGTCTGAGCAAACGCAACTCCGGAAGAGGCGTTTCTAAGCAAATACCGGCGCTGCGATTTCATCGGTGCCCTCAGAATTCGATTCCGGGCACCGGTTCAAAAGATAGAAAAACCCGCTCGTCCGTTCACTGAACGTACCCGAGCCAAACTTCGGAAACTGATTCCGGGCACACCGGGCCTCGGAATCAGGTGCCGTCTGAAGCTGCGCTCTTGTAAAATTCCAAAGAAAATTAAGAAAAAAAAATTTCCTTGAAATTTGCGGGTCTTTACAACATGACCCTCGATAACTGATGTGGTCATTGTTGAAACATCATAGAGAGATTCATTTTGTGTTAGAATAGTGGAAGGATAGAGTAGTGGAATGATAGTAGTATGGAAGCCGTGTAGTGGAACCTCCTTCCTTCGGATCTTCACTAATGACTCTTCAAACCAGAGGCCATGGCCTCTATTTATAGAAAACAAAATTACATGTCGTGTATCAAAAGTACAAACCATGTAGTCTCGTTAATGTTATTTTCTCATCTTTTTCTCAGCTAGTGGGTGGCCTAACACGCCATATTTGACTTGGAACATGGAACCTCCTGGTAGGTGGAGTTACACTACGTGTGTCGCCACCATACACAATGTGTACATTCATTCCTCATCCACCATTTTCTTCTAGAAGGGAATACAAGATGTGTATATGATGTACATGGCATGTAAAGGTTAGTCGGCCACATGGGCATGTAGACAACTTCTCATCCACCAACTTCTTTTAACAGAAGATACACGGTGTGTATATTATGTACACTGCATGTGCAGACCTCTGGGAACTTGGGCATGTACTTGGCCTAGCCAATCTATGTTTGAGTCTGAATGTACATGGCATGTATATATGTACATGTTGTGTAGTTGGGAATTTTTGCTCAGTTTTCCCCTGGTTCATGTGTTTGGCCAAAAAACACCTGATAATGAAAAAGATCACCAAAATAAAAGTATTTCTCCCATTAATATAAGGTATTTTCTGAAAACATGTTATTATTTTCGATAAATTATGTGGAAATGAATACAAAAATTGGGTGCATCAAACTCATCCACACTTAGTCATTTTCATGCCCTCAAGAAAATCTCAACATCTAATTAAAAGAGTTTATATTTTAAAAGGAAGGAATTAAATTAATCATAAGTGTAAAGGATATAGTCATAAGAGAAAATTCAAAAAAGGTACAAAACAGTTTCAATTCATAAGATGTACTAAATATTCATAATATAGAATTAAATTTACTACTTTCATCCTCTTTTAAAAACACTTTTCAACCTTTCAAATGTAATCAAACCACTTAATGATCTACCTCACCAATAAATAACATACTCAAAACTCAAGATATTTTTCAATAAAAGTTATTCTCAATCAAATGTTTATACACTCTATCTATAGGTTTCCATGAAATCTAGTTCCCTACTTCAAAAAATTGATATAAAAAAATCATGAGGGATTTACAATAAGGTTTTTATGTCTCTGTGGATAAGGTATGGTAGGTAAAGATGTAAAAAATAAACTATGCAGCTTGAAAAGGGAGGATAAATTCTTTAAATAACATTTCATGATATTCAAAATAAATATCACTGTAAAAGCATCACCAAAAAGCTATTTCAAGTGTTCTTATCACCACCACCTCCCTTAGTTACGTAGGGTTCACAAACCAACAATTGAGTATAATGTCCCCTTGTATGTATCATTTTTTAAAATAGAACAAAAAAAGAGAACCAATTAGAAATTCCAAAAATAGGGGTTTGGAATCCTTCCTTCCCCAAACTAACAAGAGGCTCTTCCCCACACTTAATTTCAGGACGATTCCCAAAAATGTGTCATGTAATGCCAATTCCCTCTTTTATGATCAAGTGAATTATAATTCAAAGTTAAAAAAATTAGGGTAGAAAGGGAAATAGGATTGTAATATCGCTTCCTATAATGGTTTTTCATGGTTTCTAGGTGCTTCATGAATATCAAAAGTAGGGTTGGTATCAATATAAAAGGGGTTGAAATAATATAATTCCTCAATCATTTTAATGTAATTCAAAAAATATTCATGTTTCAAAAAGAAAAATTTCAAATTATAGTAGTCTTGTATATCCTAATAGTCTCTCAAGAATGAGGGTATTAGAATGAATATGAAAAAGGGTTTAGAATACCTCTGAGGAGTGGAAACACAAATAAAGAGACAATCAAGTTGTGACTTTTATATAAATTATTATCCTAATAAATGTAATCATCTAAAGATTACATATTATAATTTAAACTATATCATAAATCATTTTAAAACACTTAGGAACCAAAATAAGCAAGAAACCTTTAAAAATTTATTACATTTATCTTTATTATTTATAAATATAACTAATAAAAATATCTTCACTTTTTCAAATATATCTTCCATTAATGACGTATCCTATATAACAGTAATAAAAAAGACTAAGGTGGTCAAGAGACACTCCCCCATACATAATACTGCACATGGTCCACCAAGTGCCATAGAAAGGTGAAGAAGGCAGTGTGGGGAAACAACAGTGGACCATGACGAGGTGAAGTAATGGAAAAAGTAAAATGCAAAGGAAAAAGAAAATGGTGAAATCCGAAAAAATACTCCCCTCGTGTCCATGTGAAGGAAGACATGATGTGGTGGAGAAGTACAGTGCAATGCTTTCTAGAATACTAGTGATAGTCATGGAGAGGGAAAAAAACATAAATCATAAACAATAGAACACATGCACCAGATATCACAAAAATATATATATAGAATGGAAGAAATGGGCCCAAAAACATGTCATGGGGTCACCATAGAAGAGGCATCATATTGTACTGAAGAATTTGATAAAGAAGAATCAACATCCATGGAAGCTGGAGGCTCAAGGGATACATCCGGAATAGAAGCTGTAGGAGATGGAGCTAGATAACCCTCATCTTGTGGTAGATATTCCGGTGAAGGGGTGTCTGTGATGGAAAGCTCTACAAGAGGAGCCCGGATGGGACCTGTAGTGAAGATGAGGATGGAGTCTGTGGCTATAGAAGCACCAGAAGGTGGTATGGGGGAAGTTAGAGGTAGATAAGTTGAAGGAGCCTCTAGTGGAATGTGAATCTCGTGATGGTATAGTAGTAGATCCACCATCCTCTCAATGTGGTCCAGGCGCTAAGTAGAGGGAGTTTGCTACTGAAGGAGAGTTGCCTACAGATGATCTAGACGAGCCAGGCGGTGAGAGATCACAACCAGGAATATGGGGATGGGGAGGTCAGCTGATGGTGCGAAAGGGGAAGGGGTAGGGGGAGGTCCAGGAGGGGGAATGAGAGAAGAAGAAAGGAAGGGTGGGGTAGCTGTAAGAGGTGGTGAAGGAGGGAAGGTTCCTTAGTGGGGGCAGAAGGGTTTGCAGGGGGTGGTGGTGGGGATTGGGCAAGGACTTAAGTTTCCCTACTTCTAGACCAATCCCATGTGAATAAGCATAAGAATGTGCAACCGCTTAAGGGAACCTAACCGGTCATGGGGAAGGGAAGGCTCAAAGACACCAAGGTGGTCGACAAGGCGGTGGTCGTAAAACCCACCATTCAGATTTCCCTGACAGCTGGTAAACATGGCGTGGAAGTAGGATGTGGAAAGGTAGGGGAGATCCAGGTAGTCTTTCCAGATGACACATGTGATAAGATTCATGTCACAGCCATTCACAACCCCCATATCCTCATGGTGGGGAAAAGTATTCTGATAAAGAACTAGTGGGTGAAACAGAGGATGGGGTTGGCAATGAGGGTATTCATCTGAGAAGTGGGGGTGTAGCGGTGGTCAGACCAAGAAATATCCCACCACATGACTATGAGCTCAGAACACTCGGGGTGAGTCAGGGTAGAGACAAGGGTGGGGTGACGAGATGAGGATTAAAACCACACCCTCGGACAAACTCAGTCGTAGTGAGTGAGAAAGGTCGACCACCTATCAAAAATCGGACCAATGGGACCGCATCTTCAGGCGTCTCTCGGTACTCATGCCCATCAAACTCGAAATATATAGTGAACTCCAAATATAAGTCTCTGAAAATAGGATTGTTGGCCTAGAATATAGTGAGTAACAGTTTGTGCTTGAGAAGATCCTCCAACTCTCCCAAGATACCAAGATATTAAGGGACACTGCTGTTGAGACAACTGCTACTCAATGGGATCGGGTGGCAAGAGAAGTTCCAAACTCTATCTTGCATAAGATCTATAACCAGAAACACCATGAAAAGAAAGGGGATACCCGTAGGGTCCTGCCTAGGTGGTACAACATCAAGAGCTATCTTTGTTGGTGGATCAGCTGTAGTAGATGACGACCCACTAGAGGTGGTGGCTGATGAGGGATCAATTGAAACTGAGGAGGGATCAGGAGGTGTGGCAGCTGATGATGAATAAAAAATCATGCTTGGAGGTTCCATGAATGGTGGTGGAGGTGTGGTACTAGGACCAGCCTCTTCTGAGGTGGTGAATGGTAGCATGATGGCCAGCAGAAGAGGATGTTACACTGGGATGTTTGAAACTGGTGTCGTCCTGGGCCTGAGTCGTATCCAATGAAATGTGGGCCACTCTCCCTTAGTAGTGGAGGTAGGACACTTCCCAAGCAATGGTTCTATTTTTTCCATATTCTAAAAAATAAAGGAAAACAAAACAGAAGAAAAATAAAATAAAAATAAAAATAAAAAGAACAAAATGTGAGAAAACCAGAAAAGTAAAAAAGTACACGGTGTGTAAACTCAGAGTAGAAGGCATGTAGTGTAAGAAGTTCAGAATCCTGTGTGATCTTGGTAGACATGCCAAGTATACATGTACTATCTAGGTAAGGGTACACTACATGTAAATAAGAGACACACCTTGTATAGGAAAATGGTTTTCTGGCCGTGTGTGTGTTGGACACGGGCTGGCCTAGAGAATTGGTATACACAACATGTACTAAACATACATTTCGTGAAGGTAAAAATGGTTTTCCTGGCCATGTGGATGATATACCTAGGCACAACACTTGATGGTACAGAGTGTGTACCGAACATACACACCATGTAGTTTCAAATTTTGAATGGGATAGTGTGTGGCCATGTAAAAAAGTACACGACGTGTGTTCTTGGTATCATTCATGTGTACTGCAAAAGCTGACTGGTTGGCCAATCCATAAATCAACCTAAATTCTTGTAAAATGATGAAATGAAAAGTGGAGAATAGAATACCTAAACCAAAGATCGTAATGCAAAAAAAATTCTGAATAAAAAAATGCAGAAAAAATGGGGGATTGGGAATCGGGCGGTCAGAGGACATGTGGGAGAAGAAAATGGGGAGAGAGGAGGGTTGCACGACATGGGATCAAGCTGGGTGGGGCATGACTTTTATAGCGAGTGTACATGACATGTACTTTAACAGACATTTCGTCTATAGATTTTTTTTAAAAAAAATATATAATATAATTATTATATTAAAATTTATAATAATTAATATGCACAATTTAATCTATATATATATATATATAATTATTTACTATAAATAAATTTATACACACGATGTATTGGTAGATACATGCCATGCATTCTAAAATTGGAAAAATAGAAGTACAACCTTTGGTCTAGTGCTTGTGGCGAGGGTCAAATCGGTGATCGGCCGTTCTGAACGGAATCCCTCAACCACTGGAGAAAATGTTGTACTAATGATCCTATTTATTACTTAAATATATTTAATTTACCATGACTATAATACATGTAAGAAAAAAAATGCACGACATGTGGTTTTTAATTAGACTAAAAGGGATGAAGCAGAGAGATTAGCCGAGTTCGAACCCAGGTCTTTTTGATCCAGGGCTGAGACTCTACGAATCTGCCAACTTCACCCACATGTATTCCCTTATTGGGAAAATATTTTCATTTTATTAATGAAAACATGGCACACCTGACATATATTGAAATACATTCTATTTTTTTCTTCTAAAAAGGATAATATGATGGAAATGGGGCGGTTGTCAGGATTCGAACCCGGGTCTTTTGGAACCAGGTTACGACCGTAGCCAACCTATCTATCCCCATCATGGGTTTTCTTAATATATATATATATATAATATGAAAAATACCACACACTCCTTGTAAGAAAATATGAGAATAAAAAGGAGGAACCCTGTGTTTAAGGTAGGTTGGGAGGGATTCGAACCAGTGACAGCTCAGATAAACTCCAGTGACCATACCATCAACACTGCCATCATCACTGGTTATTACTTAGTTAATATATATATTTATAATAGTAAGAATATAAATGAAAATGAATCAGTAAACGTTGTGTATATAGGTGGTATATGGCGTGTATCCACTGGGTTTCCCCATGAAGTGCCTTTGTTTTAGGTCATTGTCTTGACTGACTTACCTTCGCTTACCTGAGATGTATGGTGGAGAGTGTTCCCACAGTGTCTTCCTTATGATGGTAAGTCTTCAGCCACTTTATATTCACCATGAACGGTTGACCATCCTCTCCAAAAATTTCCACCACTCCATGATTGAATACTCATATGACTCAGAATGGTCCTGACCATCTTGACTTTAGATTTCCTGGAAATAATCGAAGAAGGGAGTTAAAAATGAGTACTTGATCACCGGGTTGAAAATATTTTCAGGAAATAATCTGGTTGTGTATTTCTCTGATCTTCTCCTTGTACAGCTTGGTGTTCTCATACACCTCCAATCAGATTTCATCAAGTTTCAATAGTTGGAACTTTTTCTTCTCTTCAGCTTTCTTCAGATCAAAATTCAGGGCCTTGACGGACTAGTAAGCTTTATGCTCCAAATCTACTGGAAGATGGCATGGCTTTCCATAGATGAGGCAGATCTGGGACATCCCCAGTGGTGTCTTGAAGTTTTCTGATATGCCCAAAAAGAATCATCTAACTTATTGAACCATTCTTTCCTCAAAGTGTTCACCATTTTCTCCAGAATCTACTTGACCTCATAGTTGGAGATCTCCACTTACCCACTAGACTGGGGATGACATGGTGTCCCCATACGATGTTTCACTCCGTACTTCGACAGTGATCCTTTCATCAATGTGCTGTCAAAATGGGTCCCTATATCGCTTATCAATACATAGGGTATGCTGAACCAACTAATTTTTTTTCTTTTAAAAGGCCATGACTACCTTGGTCATGCCGTGTGCTGTAGTAGTGACTTCTACCCACATGGAGACATAGTCAACGCAGACCAGGATGTAAATGTTCCCAAAATATGGGGGAAATGGCCCCATGAAATCTATACCCAATACATCTAAGATCTCGACCACCAAGATTGGGTGCTGGGTCATCTCAGCTCTACACCCCACATTACCTATTCATTGGCATCTATCACAATGGTAAACAAAAGTTCGTGCATCTCTATGCATGGTGGGATAGAAAAAACCAGACTACAAAATCTTTACTATAGTACGGTCTGGACCATGATGTCCCTAAACTGTCAAGGCGTGAAATAATTCCAGGACATTATAAACTTTAGTTTCCAAGACGCAACATCAGATCACTGTTTCCTCTAGAAATGGGGATGACCTTGTTTTATTAAGGTTCAAACATTCCAATCGGTTTCTAATGGGTTTGATTATAGAACCAGAAACATCCAATGATTCTATATCCATTTGGACCTACTTTCCTAAGGTAGGTACTCATTAGTTGTGGACCAATGAGGCATAAGAATTTTCATTAGTCGAGAGGATGGGAGGTCAGAATCATCACACCTTTTGGGGGGGAATTATTGTCTACTCTGGGACTATCTTTGTAGATTTATGTTATGTTCGTGAATCCTTTTTACATTACCAAGTATAAAAATGAGCTTTCATTAAGATCTAAAAATCAATGTTTAATATGTTCCAGATATAGAGAATATTTTATATGTATTTGAGGTTATTCATAGATAGAGAATCATATGTATTTGTTAGAGATCCTTAGTCAATGGTATCCTTAAACACATTATATAAATATATCTTTGTCCTTATGATAACAATACTAGTTTAAAATCCACTCAGTAGTGCACTTGAAGTTTATTGTCATTCAGAAGGACATGAAGTATTTCAGAGTTGGGATCGTACTCGCAGATGGTCTAACTACGTATCCTTTTTATAAAAGGAATCAGATCCCATGTAGTTTTGGAATTAATATATAGTTTAACATCATATGGGATAGATGAGAATTAATGGGTGATGGGATTGAACCTCATAAAGGTTTCCTACGTACTCTACTTTTAAGGTAGAGATCAAAGTCCACATAGTTTGGTTGGGAATTGTGGGGATTACGTATGATTAATGGCCCTAAGAGATGTGTTGTGGTTAATTTTACACTCTAAACTCATGTGAGTCATGATCGATGTGAGAAACAAGAGGTATCAGTAAACCTGACAATTTGTTCCATGAATGATGCAGTCACAAGGAATGATATGGGGCTTATGTATGTACGATTTCCCAAATAGATAAATATCAGGACTTACTTTAGAGAAGATGCCCAGGAACAAGGTCTATAAAGGTATATGTACTTTAGGGATATTTGGATACTCTAACTTGGGGCTTACTCCTGAAGAGGATACCCAAATTAGGAGGGGACTTGTGATTGGGTTTTATTCCTAAGGAGGAAGCCCAAATCAAAAGAAGTTAAGACTGGTTAAGAGAAATTATGACTGGGGATTACTCCTGAGAAGGAGGCCCAGGTTAAAGGGACTTGATAACTGGGGATTACTCCTGAGAAGGAGGCCCAGGTTAAAGGGACTTGGGATTTGGGGCTTACTAATAATAGGGATGCCCATATTTGGGAACTTGGGGCTTACTACTAAGGAGGATGCCCAAATTAGAGAACTTGGACTGAGGCTTACTCGTAAAAAGGAGGCACATGTTAAAGGAATTTGGGATTTGGGGCTTACTCCTAAGGAGGATGCCCATATTTGGGAACTTGGGGATTACTCCTAAGGCGGATGCCCAAATTAGGGAACTTGGTCTGGGGATTACTCTTGAAAAGGAGGACCATGTTAGAAAATTATGACTGGGTCTTACTCCTGAAAAGGAGGCCTAGGTTAGGGGACTATGACTGGGGCTTACTCATGAAAAGGAGGCCCAGGTTAAAGATCTTCTCATCTTAAAAGATAAGGTTGAATGAATGAAATCTCTCTCCTTAGTGACATGAAGATATGTAAATCACTAGTTTTTGAGAGATGTTCCACAGAATTCCTTTCAGTTAAGGAATCCAACCAAGAAATCATGCCATAAATGGCTTTGAAGAGGATTCTGAAGGCTAAATCTTGAAGAGGAGAGGTGGATTTGAAGAAAATAGATGAATAGACATGAGGGGCACCCAAAAGAAGGTAGGAGCGTAGGTCCTGGTCGTGCAGGTATACTTATGTGACACATGTGTACTTGCACGCCGATCAACCCATAGGGTAATACTTGGGAGAGTATTTTCTCAAGCCCTTAGTATCATCTCTAAAGGCTTCTGAAAGGCTAGCACACAAGTTCTGTTGAAGGGATAAGGCGGCGCACAAGTGTGATCATTTCCTATAAGGGCTGGACACTTTGGCATGCATGTGTTGATGAATTTCAACACTTTGGCCTTGTTACCTCTATTTAAATCTTCCATTCTAGGTAAGAAATTACCTTAGAAGTGTTCGGAAGACTTCAAGAAGAGACGAGGGCACCGAGAGCTGAAATATGAGTTTCTAGATTTTTCATCTCCGAAATGGGGGTCCCAAAAGGGGTATTTATAGGCTGCTGAAGACCCTATGCAAAAATAACAGAGGGCGCACAGGTCACCTGCACGCCTAAAATGTGGCGCACAGGTATACATTGGCGACCATAATGGAACTTGCGCGGCCCATTCTCAAAGCAATCCTTGTTCATGCCTATGTTGATTTTTGATGTTTCTTCAAAGGATTAATCACTTTGTGTTCCACTTATTTCTATTTTCATTCATTAGAATCTGTGATGGAAAGGAGGATCAACAAAAGTGCCCCCTCAGAGTTGGATCCGAAAGGAATGAGGATGTGACTCTAAGGTAAAGAATAAAACCAAGGAAGGGCGGTGCACAAGTTTTGAGCGTGCAGAGGGCGTCACGCAAGTGTGATCCGCACAAGCTTCGGTGCACAGGGGTGCGGCCTTGCCTATAAATATGTGCCTCATTCTTGTGCAAAGCAATCAGTTCTCAAAGATTCCCGTTCTCGCCATGGAAGTTTCCTTCATCGTGCAAGTGTCTTTTTTTTTATGGTTCTTTATGTCGCGCTTCTGTAGAGGTATTTGGAGTTGCGTGGTGATACCTGCGCGCCAAAAACTTGTGCGATAAAACCATACTTGCATGCCAAAATTGGACTTGCATGCCTTAATGCCTTAGCCATTTTTCACTTTTATTCACAAATTTTAGGAAAAATCAACTCACTTAAGAGTTAATTATTTGACCTTTGGGCAGATTCAATGGCTCCTAGAAGAATTGGAACGACTGATGAACTGGATACAAAGTGAATTGATGATATGATGAACATTGTAGGCCATGAATACTATGATATCTGCGATAGTACTCTTCCAGATCTGGAAGAGTACTTGAAGAAGTATCATCGTAATTTTCCACAGAGCATCTACTTGCCTCTGTATGGGCATGGTCATCTGCAAGGAGTCAACGTTCCATATGCAAAGAATTATATGCTCGAGATGCAGTTGCACTTCTACTCCTCTATTTCAGTTATACTATGCATTAAGAGAAGCAAAAGTGGTGTGAACTTTCAAATTTTTCCTTCATGCCATTTCCTTGCAGATATGAAAATGGAAAACCATGGGCTAATATGTTTTCCGCTGCCTATTGATAGAGAGAAGACTATCATGACATTAGAAACAATATCTGAAAAGAGTACTCTCTCCAAATGGATATTTACTTCTAATACTCCATTCTCAAATCCATGTATCCATCTTCTAAGTCTCTTGGATAGAAACAGTCATTGTTTGATCAGCAAAAAATTTTCTCAAACTGCACTCAAGAACATTCTTTTACAATTATTCTATGAAGAGATGGTATCACAACGTCTCTTATTGTATCCAGTTGAATGAATGAATTCCAAGTGGTTTCTGATGAAGCTCAGGATTCCGTAAATCAAATGAAGAGTTATGTTGAAAGCTTCTTGTAGTTCTTGGAATAGAGAAGAGACTCCAGTCTGTGGACATCCTTCTAACTCTTGTGCATCAATGAAAAACACTTTCATCTTCAATCATGTGTGCATGCCTTCTTTTGCTACCTGCTTTAAATTTTTTCATAATCCAATGGGCCTAATAAGCATAGTTTAATTTTTTCTTGGATTATAAAAATAACCCTAAAATATTTGAATCTTTTTAATTGCTCAATATTGCCTAAATCATACAAATTATATGTTTAGTTAGCTGGGACTTGACTTTTGTTCAGATTTACCTTGTCTTTTGTGAGCGGTTTAAAGTCATGCATGTTAGACACAAAAAGGCTAATGTTTAAGGTCGCAATAGCTTTGACCGAATGGATTAAAATTGACTCAATTCATTGATAATTTATTTGAAAACATATTACCATATTCAAGTATGGGGGAAAAATGTAAACTATGACTTAAGAAATTTTGAGTCTAAGGAATGATATGAAGAAAGGGATAAAAGGCATTAGAAGAATTATTTCCAAAGAATGAAGTTACCACTGTTTAAAAAACCCGTTAGGGGGTTGAATTATGCAGGGCCACTTAAGGGCATTGGCTGTATAGTCAAATAATAGCATCTTTTGGCAGACAGGTATGTTATGTAGAATACTTGTGCAAGGCTGCCTAAGGGTACGTGCTGCATAGTCAGGCAAATGAACCCTCAGAAATTTTACATTTCTATTGCTAAAAATCCAGTGAATGTTTATGGAGATTCAAATTTTCCAAAGCACAGAGTCTGCTGTATGGAAAGTGGTACTTGAATATGGAGATGCTATTTCCAATCAGGATTATCAAATAATTGGATGAATGTAACTCTTGCGAAGGTCTGACCCAAACGTAGGGAAGGGAAATATAAACCATAGACTTGAATAATTTTAGATCATGAAAACGAGTATGGGATAAATATGTTATGGATGGCTATTTTTTTTTCGGATCCCTATATATTTTCATTAAGAACAATAAGGACAAAAAGTTGTTTTTCTCCCAAGAATGAAGTTACCACTATTTGATAAACTTGTTAAGGGGTTGAATTATGCAGGGCCACCTAAGGGCATTGACTACGTAGTCAAATAATATAATCTTTTGGCTGACAGGTCTATTATATAGACTGTTTTGTAAGGCCGCCTGAGGGAACGTGCTTCATGGTTAGGAAAAAGAACTCTCGAGTATCAGACATTTTGTGACCATAAGTCAAGAAAAGGGTTATGGAGATCTTGAAGTATTTAAGGTTAGGATTATGAAACATGAAAATGAATATTTTCCAATGCATGAAGGATATACATAGACCAATTCTAACCATAATCATGTTGTGGCTGGGTCTAGAATTGAGGTGCTGGACTTCACTACGTATCCCATAAGGATGGGAATTAAGACATACATAGTTCTTGAAATACAGTTTAACGTCATGTGGGATGAGAGTGTAGGAGATCTTAGTTTAAGGTCATAGAGATCATACCATAATAAGGAATACCCATTGTGTGTTTTATATACCTGATGTGAATGAAGAACAGGGTTTTTATACCACATCATGTTTTCACAGAGGGAATTTTCAGCCAAGGGACTGAAAATGAAATTTGTTGTTAGGGCCAAAGACATGGGGCTAGATTCGAGGGATTCTCAAAAGTTTCCTATGTATCCCATAAGGATGGTAATAAAGCCGCACGTAGTTCTTGAAATACCCTCTGTATAAATTTGGTTCGTACAAATGAAGGGTGAAAGGGACTTTAGTGCAATGATGGTTTGACCATAGATTAAAGGTTCATAAATTTACATCTATGCTCGTAGTCTTTGGAATATAAAATGATTGGAAATCAATGCGAATAATGATTCCCTCCCAGGTGAGGGTGTCAAAGAATGTTGTAGTTTATTGTCGTACAAGACAAAAAGTGCTAATAGTTTAACGTCATATAGCAAGGACGATGGTGAACCAATGTAAAAATTATTGGTTCTGGGGCTGCTTCACAGATCAACATCATATGAGATGGAGGTGAACCAATGTGATGAGATTGATTTTGGGCTTTAACCTCGGGAGGTTGCCTACGTACCCAGCCTAGAAGGAAAGGATCAAATCCTACGTAGTTCGATTAAAGAATGATTTCGTAATCAAGATATTCTTGAGGACAACGACCTAAAACAAATAGTATCGGGACTTACACTTGGTTATTGGCCCAGAGAGGGTGTTATGGTTGAAGTTTACTCTAAGATCACGTGATTCATACTCATTGTGAGAAACAAGATGTAGCAACAACCTTAACAATGCACAATTTAATATCATGTAGGACATATGAAGGGACTATGCAGTTTAAATTCTTGTAGTGAGGACTATTGGTGCTGCACAGTTTAGTGTCATGTAGCTGGGAAAAAATACAATTTAACATCATGTAGAACATATTAAGGGAAATTGTTCAGTTTTACGTCATGTAGGATGAATGAGCAGTACAGTTTAATGTCATGTAGGAAAAATATAAGGACACCGTTTAACGTCATGTTGGACGTGAACACAGTTTTGCATCATGTTGGACAATAAGGCTATTGTACAGTTTAGTGTCCTGTAGCTAATACGATGTGCAAAATATAGTTTAACGTCATGTTGGATGAAAGGGGGGATGTGCAGTTTAATGTCATGTAGTAAGGAAAAAATAGGACATAGTTTAACATCATGTTGGACGTATTAGGGTCTTTTTCATAGTTTAACGTCATGTTGGACGATGCCATAGTTTAACGTATTGTTGGACGAAAGAGGGACTGTGTAGTTTAATGTAATTAAGTAAGGACAAAAGAGGACATAGTTTAATGTCATGTTGGATGTATTAGGGACTTTTCATAGTTTAACATCAATTTGGATGATGACGCGAGTAGTTTAAGGTCATATTCATGGACCAACGATTATGCAGTTTAACGTCATTCTGGATGTAAGGAACTATTTAGTTCAATGTCTTGAAGCAAGGACAACATAGTTTAATGTCTTTTTGGATGATGGTATTTGTGGTACACAAAATACTTCTTCAATAATCTTTCATTGGTTGGAGTCATGATGAGTTCTCCATCCATTGAGATTAAAGAATAAGCTCCATTGGAGTAGACTTTATGTATTGAATAAGGTCCTTCCCACTTTGGCTCAAGCGTGGGAGGTTTCTTTCCTGGTATCATTGGAGATCTGAGAACCAATACCAATTCTCCCTAAATGAATAAATAAAGGCGAAATTTTCTATTGAAATATCGTGCTATTCAATATTGATAGACATCCAAGTGGTGCAAGGTGCACAATATTTTCTCATCTAATCATTCCAATTCATCCAATCTCTTTTGAAATTGTTCATCTGTAGACGACTGATCATAAATGGCTACCCCAAGTGAGGTTAATTGACCCTCAATGGGAAAGAATGCTTCTCTTCCATACACCAATGAATATGGAGTTGACCATGTTGTAGTATGGGTGGTGGTTCGATAAGACCATAAAGCATGAAAAAGTTTATCAGGCCATGATTTCTTATCTTTATCAACCATCTTTTGTAGTATGTTCGAAAGAGTCTTGTTGAAGGCTTATATTTTTTCCATTGGCCATTGTATGATACTGAGAGGAATGGTTGGATTTGATGTTGTATTCTTGATACAACCTCCTTACCTCAGATGAATAGAAGTTGGTGTCGTTGTCCGTCATTATGGTATGAGGGACACCAAATTTGGTAATGATGTTAGACTTGATGAAGCTAACAATGCTTTTAGAACTAAATTCTTTGAGAGGTATTGCCTCTACCCATTTGGAAAAGAAGTTAGTAGCAGTAAGAATGTACTTAAACTTCTTGGATGTAGCTGAAGGATAAGGTCCTACTATATCCATTCCCCATGTGGAAAATGGCCACGAGTATTTAGCTATATGAATCAACTCTGGGGGTTGAGGAATGAAATTGGAATGTACTTTTCAAGAATGAAACTTATTTGTGAAATCAACACAATCTTGTATCATTGAAGGCCAAAAGAATCCAATCCTTTGAATTTGATCAGATATTATATGTCTGAAATGATGGGCACCACAGACTCCTGCATGCACTTCTTTCATGACATCCATCGTCTCTTCAACTTCAATGCATCTGAAGAGAATTCCATCAAAACCTCTTTTGTAGTGAATTTTCTCTAGGTGATCTGGGCTATCATAAAGAGTAAAATTGACCACACGTCGCTAGATTTGTTATTTCCCGGTTCTATCAGGTGGGAGTGTTCTATTTTGAAGGTATTACCTGATAGGTGTCATCCATCCTGTACTATGAACATATGGTTCAGAAATGGGACTAATTTCATTTATTTACTCTGTTTTGGTTTGAACATAAGGTGAAATTGTATGATGGTGGGAAATACTGATGATTTTCTTATCTTTATTTGGATCTTCTAGGGCTATAGCTATATTAGCTAGTGCATTAGCTTGGGCATTCTTTGATCGCGAGACATGAGAAAATTTCGGTACCGAAGGAAAATCTGACAGTAATTCTCTGACGTAATCATAAAAAGGGATTAACTCTTATTTTATGATTGTATAATCCCCATTGATTAATTTGATTACCAGGTTTGAATCACCTTTCACCATTAAGTGATTCACTTGTGCTGGAAGCGCTAACTCCAATACTGTGATGAGAGATTGGTATTCTGCTTCATTATTTGTCCCACCTCCTAACAATGAGAAGGAATAGGGTAGCACTGCCTTTTCTAGAGAAATGTGCACGATTACTAACCCAACTTTGTTGAATTTAGGATCTTCCATTTTTTTCCCTGTTGGACTTCTGGAAGCTCCATCAAAGTACATTTACCATGTTTGAAGAACATCTTGAATAGAGAAGACTTCCTCATCAGGAAGTTCAATATCTGAAGATATATCTTCTTCTGAAGGATGTTCAGTAATGAAATCATCCAGATCTTGGCCCATTATTGCCTTTTTAGACACATATTAGATATCAAATTGCTGCAAAATAACTACCCACCTTGCTAGACGTCCTGTAAGCATTGGAAAACTAAGGATGAATTTGAGCGGGTTATTGTGAGATACCAATTGGACCTCATGATGTTGCAGGTAGTGTCTCGACTTCTGAACTACAAATATTAATGCTAGGCAGCACTTTTCAGTACATCAATATTGGGTTTCTGCTTCAATCATAGTCCGACTGAGATAGTAAAGGCTGTTTTCATTCCCAACATCATTCTTTTGAGAAAAAGAGGCTCCCAATGATCGCTCTAAAGCTGCCACATAAAGAATAAGTGGTCTTCCTTCAATAGTTGGCATTAATACTGGTGGACTCAAGAGATAATTCTTAAGAATATTGAATGCTTCTTGAAATTCTTCTTTCCACTGGTAAGTGACTCTCTTCTTCATCAATTTGGTGAACGGAAAACATTTTCCTGCCAAATTGGCGATGAAACACCGAATATAGGCCATGTGTCCTTGAAGTCCACTCAATTCCATTAAATATTGAGGAGGTTACATACTAAGGATTGAATTTGTCTTCTCAGGATCGACTTCTATACCATGATGTCATACAAAAAAGATGAGAAATTTTCCTGAGGTTACCACAAAAGCACATTTTAAGGGGTTCATCTTCAAATTATGTTGCCGAAGTTTGTGGAATATGACTTCCAAATCAGCCAAGTGATTAGAACGTTGTTTGGATAACATTCAACAAACTTCCCTAAAAGGGGTTTGAAGATACGATTCATGGAACACTGATATGTTTCACCTGCATTCTTCAGTCCAAAGGGCATTATCTGATAGAAAAACACACCCTGAGGGGCTCTAAAAGCTTTATATTCTTCATCTTCTAGAGCCATTCAGATTTGATTATATCCAGAAAATCTATCTATGAAGGAAAGTGCTTCATAGCTAGCTGTTGCATCAATTAAGAGTTCTGTAATCGGAAATCAAAAATCATCCTTAGGAAAATGCTGATTAAGATCTCTAAAATCAATGAAAAATCTAATTTTTCCATTCTTCTTTTTCACAGGGACAATATTAGCCAACCACTTGGGATATTGAACTTCTCTAATGAAGCTAGATTTGATAAGCATATTGACTTCAGCTTTAATTTTGGAAGCATAAGTTGGGGGTGTTTTTTTTGCAGCTAGTTTGAATCCTCGATGTTCTTCTAGAAAACCCAGATAATGAGTATCAACATCAGGATCAAGCCCTGACATATCTATATAGTTTCAAGCAAATATATCTTGATTTTTCTTTGAAAATGAAATATAAATTTCTTGATTTTCAAGATTCATGGTCGCACTAATTAAAGTGGGGAGTGGATATTCTTTTGTACCTAGATTTATTTCTCTGAGTTCATCCACAGTGGTAGAGATACCCTCTTCAAATGTTGGAGAAGCATACCTGAGATCTTCATCTTCTTCTTCAACATGTGTTACTTCTTTTGTTTCTACATGAATAGTAGATGATGAAGAAGAATTTCCATGATCAGGAGAGATGTTAAAATTTGAACATCTTGAAGAAGAGGCTTCCATTTCTGACTCTATTTATGATGAAGGGTCTTCCTTGGGTAATAAAGAGGAGATGACGGAATGAGAATCGACATCATCATTCACCTATGACATTGCTATAACTTCTTCTAGCCTGGTTGGTGAAGTATAGACTTGCTGGATTTCATCAGATGAAATGAAGACGTCTCCATTGGAGCTTTAATCATTGCTTGGTGAATCACCACTTTCTCCCATGTTGTCTGGCTTGATTGCCGTAATTGACATTATGGAAGTTTCCATAAGAGTACTTGGATTTGGGTCTATCCTGTAAATTTGACTGATAGGAAACACATAATCTGTACTCACATGTGTGAATGGGTTTACTGGAATCTTTTCCAAACCATATAGAGCATTAACCTTGGTAACCTCCCTTATTGTGGATTTCTCCTTACCCTCCATGTGATAGAATTTTTTCTCAATGTATTGAGATTTTCATGTTTTGAATGGGGCCTTATCACTATACAATGTCCCAATTTGATCATTGAAACAATATTTGAGACATTGATGGTATGATGAAGGGATAGCCGCATGTTGATGTAGCCAAGGTCTTCCAAGAAAAACAATGAAGGTTGTACCGTGATCAACAAACTTGAAACTTGAATTGGATACAAGGTCTCCAAATTGAGTTTTGAGTGTAATCTCGCCTAGTGGTTCTTGGTCATTTTTATCATATCCTTGAACCATCCAAGTAGAAAGAGATAAATCAGATTTAGTGAGGCCCAATCGACGAAGTGTACGAATGAGGATGAGGTTGACTCCTGAACCATTATCAATGAAATCTTTTCAGATGTCTACACCATTGACCTTGTCAGATAAATACAAAGGTCTAATATGTCCATGCACAACATCATCTTCATCTTTATCTGTGAAATATATCACTGCATGACATTCTGTAGGACCATTCTCAACATGGTAGACTCCAACCACAAAAATTTCAGTTTCGAACTCTTAAAGACTTGAAAAATCCTCAATGAGTGCCTCCCGAAGATCCTTTGATAGATTCAAGGAATCCAGAATTGATAACATGGTCGGTACTTGGGACAAATGTTTCAAGACATCATATTTCTGATCCAAAGGTCTGTGTTTCCCAACAGGAACATGTGGTTTCACAGGTGTCTTAAAAGTTGATGCTTTGGAATTATATTCTTATTGTATCAGGGTAGGAGTTGGAAATACTCCTGTTTTTAGAAGATTAGATCGATTAGGTCTATTTACATACTGAGAGGAAGAATGTGGAACCTCTAACCGATCCTATAGAATAACTGTAACAGGACTGAATCTACATTGCGTTGAAGAACATGCTTGTTCTTGTTGAGCCCGCTAAAGGGCTCTACCACAAGTTTCTGCTGCATACACAGTTCTAGCAGGGGTAGAATTGGAATAGTTTTTTCTGGGATATCTGCATCCTCCTCTATATCCCAGACCTCTGGAACTCCCTCTAATTCCTCTGTTTGATATAGGGAACTCAGGCTCATCAGGATTGAATCTATGACTGGCATAAGGATCCATTTAATGAATCATATTAACAGAACCAAAAATCAACACTTCATTTGATGAAGATTCTACCAGATTATCTAATTTAGGCTATGTTGTTTGGTGGAGCGGTGCCTGTGGCTTTGAAGTAAATAGCATAAAATCTTCTAGAGTCAAAGAAAACTTGGGATTTGATATGATCTCATCTTCTTCTGATTATTCCTATTTAATTGAATTATGTCGTTTCTTCGAGGATTTTCCCTATGATGAAGAGGGTTTTTCTATGGAATTCATAGTAGAAGACACAATTGGTTTCTTTAATTGCGTTCCCAAAATGGAATTAGTTCGGTTGATTGTTTTCCTGACCATCCAATCATCATATTTCTGTGCATTTTTATTTTTCACTTTTTTCCACTCACCTTCTTCCTCTGTATTTGTAGTAGTAACACATGCTACCTGAGCTGAAGAACCTTTCTGTTTTACTTGTCCCGAATCCAAAATATTTTGCAGGAGGTCTTTGAAGAAAAAACACTCCTGAATGGGATGCCCTAACATCTGATGAAATGGGAAATAATTGGGACAATCTTCATCTCTTTCCTTGTTATGCCTTTTGGGCCTTTTCAATTGAACCAAATTATTTTCCAGAGCCGAAATGAAGTAACCAGGAACTTGTTCATTTCGGAAAGAGTAAACATTGCTCTTCAGATCCTCAAATTGTTTCCTTCTTTTATCTCTTTGATCATCTTGACGAAATGGCCTCTGTTGTTGATGCTCAGATGGTGGAGCCCTTCAATAAGATGAAGGTTTTGAATTAGAAGCAAGTACCGGTGCTTGTTTAAGGGTAATTGTAGTAGTCTCTGATTTACCCATTCTTCTTCCTAGAGTTGATGGAATTACATGAGTTTTATCCTTATTCTTTGTAAGAGAGTCTTCAATCTGTTGGGTGATTGAAGTAAGGTCTTGAAACCCTCCTTTGTATTTCACAGGGATCAATGGTGTGCGTAATTAATCATGCAGATTTGCCACACAGATTGGAAAAAAATCTTCTTGAGGGAGTGCTAAGCTCAGGGAATAGGTTAATCCCTTCCAGCGAGCAATGCAATTTGAAACCCTTTCATTATACCTTTTCTTACATTTTGTAAGATAAAAAATTATTATCTTTGGAAAAGTTGAGCTGAATTGAAGAAGGAATCTTTGATGGAGATCCTCCCATCCGGTAATTGACTGGGATTGCAAGCTTTTATACCAAACAAAAGCAGGCCCTTGTAATGACTGTACAAAACACCTAAGCTTACATGCTTCTTGTTGCTGAGGGGGTACCATCATAGGATCGTAATGAGAACAAAAATGTGTTAAGTGTTGCTCTGGGTCTCCTGAACCATTAAATATTGGGAATGTGGTACTTGAAAAATTTGATTTGGGATGAATTTCATCAACCCATTCAGGGTAATCTCTCTTCTCCGGTTGAATTTGTGTATTTTTCCCCTCCATAGCTTCTAACCGAGCTGTTAATGACTAGATGGTAGTCATTAAATGTTGAGAAACATCCGGTTGAGCTTGGACCTGAGCAGGTGCAATAACTGAAGTTTGGATAGATGTGGTGGCTGGTACTACAACTAAGGATAACATCACCAGTTGTTGTTTCACCTAACCCATAGAACTAGACTTGTGAGGGTGTACTGGTAAATGAGGATACTCTTGATCCATCTCAGTAGCTAAAACAAATTCCTTTGGCTGACTGACTCCAGCACACTTAGGAGGAAGACTACTTTGAAATAGTTCTACATTCAACCTCCTTAATTCCTTCATTTCTTCCTCTTGTTCTGCGAATATTTTCTCTAGTGAGAGTGATTGGCCTTCTCCAAAGGAAGGGTGGAATGTAGCCTAATTATTTCCTTTCCCCTTATTGGAAGCCTTTCGGAGAGGGGGAAGTTTTTTATTTTAAGGAATACCCAGATTCTGGTTAAGCCTTTGATTTCTTGTACGCACAACTTCTTCATTTGCCTATGTGTGCACAACCTCCTGAGAAGTAACTTCTTCATCTAATCCCTTTGAGTGAGCCTCATCTGGGGAATCATCAACAACAGCATTGATGACATTAATTAATGCATAATGCATTTCTTCCATTCTATCTGCATTTATTCGATATTGTCTTCTTCCATGTCCTTGATGAGAAATTGCCTTTTGTTGATTTGACCCCTTAGGAACTTCTTGACGAACCATAATGTGGAGGGAATCTCCTGATAATTCCTCTCTTCATTTCTCTTGTGGATTCTTCCCTAATCGAGAGAAGACTGAATTTCTATGAGGAAGAGATTGAGGATTTGAAAAAGTCCCCATTCTTGTGGACTGGGGTGGTTCTTGCTCAACTCCTCGAATCCTATTTATTGATTCCACGGGTTGGGTTAAAAGAGTCCCCAGTTTGGCAAGTTGGGGTGGTTCTTGAGCTGCTACATCTGTGACGTTCTTAAAATCTCTTTTTATCTTGCGGACATTAGATAGGAAATTGGCTGGATGAATCAACCTACATCCACTCAAATCGCCTGGCTTAAATGACCATTGGATGATTTCTGACACTTCTATCACTTGATGATGTGCTTGCTGTAAACGATAAGCCTGTTGGATATTCTCATTTTCCTGATGCAAGATTAATTTGACAAATTGTTCTCTGTATGCTGGAATTCAAAAAGAACTAGTTGATGCCTCTTCTTGAGCGAGCCTTTGATTACAAAAAAAGTCAATTGGCTATGGCCGACCATGGGAAATAACATTGCATGAGACCATTTTTGGCGGGCGTTGTTGGCTAGAGAGTATAGTGAAATGTAGTTCTCTATGGACACCCCATCCCCTGATCTGAATACCAGATGGGGCATTGGCAATTAACTGGCGAAATCTTCTTAATACACCAAGGCATGAATGCTGAAGGGCTCTCTGCTGCTTTTCATCCTTTAGATATCGAGAAACTGAGAGAGAGGCCAAATCATTTTGGCTTTATAACCCTTCTATTATCTTGACATGATTTTTATATTCTTCATAAGATAATATTTTCTTTTTCAATTGACAAAGAGTTTTCCACATGTTGAGAGAAATATCTTGAATACAATCTTCCATCAACATCTTTAGAATGTCATACTGAGAGTAAGCCAAAGGACAAAACATGACTGGTACTTCACCATTCACCAGTTGTTTTCTCATATTCAGTACCTCATCCTTATCATTTGATGAATATTCTTCTACCTGTTTAGACCAAAACTGGTTTTTTTGTTGCTTCATTAGATTCAACAATATTGTTAGAGAATTCATTTATCAAACTAGAAGATGAATGACCCAGGGGAGGTTCGAATAATGACCTACACCCCGAGCTATCTTCTGATTGAGAAAGTATTTCACCTGCTAATGGTAAATAATCTGACATGACTGGATTCACATTTGAAAGTGCCTCAAGATAAGAGGGCTTTTTTGTCACCACATTTTCCATTGGAGCATTTTCTAGGCAATGTGAATTACTACTATGGAGAGGACTTTCACAGCTAAATTCACCATCATGGGGAGGACTACCATGGTGGGTTATAGCTAAAGATGAAAACTCTTGATCCTTAGTCTTCTAGTCACACAGAGGGTTATCATGACTCTCATCTGAAGATGATACTTCAAGATCAACCAAACTACCATGAAAAAAGACTTCATGAGGAAGTGTCTGATGCAGAACTTTGGAATTAATGTTCCCACTATTGGGAAATGAAAGAGTAGAATCTTGAGTTGCAACAGATAATTGTCTGAGTGCATCAAGAACACCAACATCATGCAAGGACTTATTATGGATTGGATCTTAATTTATTGATTGTGCTGGACATGCCTTTTTCTTATATGACTTATTACTCACTTTTGGAACCACTTTTTGATGAAAGTGGTTATTATGGGCCGGTGTATGTGCCTGATCAGAAGAAATAGTCAGGTTAGGTTGATTATCTCCACTAAAATCATGTGTATGTGCCTGAATTAGTTGTCCATATGATATGAGGGAGTATGCACCACAACCTTCTTGGAATGGAACAGAGGTATGTGTCTGTTCTGGAGTGAACTGTTGATGTGTCACTCTACTTGTAGGGATAGATTTTCATTTGTTTCCCTATGATGCTGCTGAAGCTATTATAATATCCTGGCAGGCATCCAGAATATGAGCAGGGATTTGCTTATGCTCCTTCACCATTTTTAGAATGTGTTTGGTGACTTCAGCTACTAGAATGGGAATATACGTCCATTCCGTGCTTGGAGTAAGTGTGTGTTTCTACTCCTGTCCTCCTTTTCCTACAAGTGAATTCTGACGGGTACTCATGTGTGGGGGCAGAGAGTTGAGTCTGCTTCAATTTTTTCATTGGGGCCTTCTGACTGACTTCTCTGAATGCTAGAAAACGAGACTGTTGGTAGGCTTGATCAATACTAGCAAGTGTATGTTCCTGCTAATTGTACTCCACCGAATGTGGTTGATGAACTTCCTTCAATGCTGGAAGATGAGGCTACTGGACGGATTAATGAGTGTAAGCAGGTGTATGTGCCTGTTTACCAGTTGTCAACACATTGGTTTGGCGGGCTTCATCGTATGTAGTCAGACGAACCTGCTAACTAGCTGATGATTTATAAACAGGTGTATATTCCTACCAATAATACTCCACCGGAATTTCCTGACAAGATTTGTGTGTTGCTGCGAGATGAGTCTGCTGGACAACGAGATTAGAACAGATGGGTGTGTGTACCCGCTCGTTGCTTTCCACCAAGTTAGGGTGGTGGACTTCTCCAGAAGTTGTAGAGATAATAACCTACTCACTATTGACCGGTCATCACCTCTGGTGGTTCATCTTGCCTTCTCGGGTTTGAGGAACCTGAGCCGAACGCCTGGAGACGACACCCTCATCATGTTGAGGGCACACTGCCGCATGAGTCTAGCGGCGATTGTTGGTGGGAGACCTCGTGAAGGATTCATGTTTCCTTGAATTAAGGCCTTCAGTGACCTTCTCATTCACCTTTACATAATATGGGAGGGACTGGTGATTGTGTTCCGGGGCTAACAACCCGAAACGGTTGGAAATGGTGGTTGGAACCACCTTCTTCTTGATCGCTGGTCGTCGTTTTCCAGACAACCAGGGTGAATTATTGACTTGGAGAGATTTTCGAGCAGCCTCCAAAGTCGGAATGGTACCATGTCGATGATATTCATTAACCCATAAATTTGATACTCAACATTGAAGACGCTGAGTAGGTGATGTCGTCCTCAGAACGGATGACGATCCAGCAGGAGTAGCAGTAGAGGTATTCACACCAGAGGTATTCCTAGGTGTGAACATTAGAGAAGCCATTTCTATAATGCAGAATATCTTGGAAGATAGTTCTTGTTTGATATAAAAGACATAATAAAGATAAGTTCTGCCACTACATCTTTTGGATTAGTACATATGTTATTGATTGTTTTGTTGGCCCTATCATTGAGTTTAAATAGGGGCCTAACAAATAAATAAAACATCATTTTAACTCTGTTAAGGATTCATGTCAGGTTCACCATTTTTTTTCCTTTGGAAATGGGGATGAACTTGTTTTCTAAAGGTTCAAACATTCCAATCGGTTTCTAATGGGTTTTTTCGTAGAACCGGAAACATCCAATGATTCTATATCCATTTAGACCTATACTCCAAAGGTAGGAGCTCATTAGTTGTGGACCGATGAGGCTTAAGAATTTGAATTGGTCAAGAGGATGGAAGGTCAGAATCATCACACATTTTTGGGGGGAATTATTGTCTACTATGGGACTCTCTTTATAGATTTAAGTCATGTTCGTGAATCCTTATTACATTACCAAGTATAAAAATGAGCATTCCTTAAGATCTGACAATCAATTATTAATATGTATGAGATTTAGAGAATCTTTTATATGTATTTGAGGTTCTTCATCGATATAGAATCATCTATATTTGTTTGAGATCCTTAGTCAATGGTATCCTTCAACACATTCTATAAAGATCTCTTGTTCATTATGATAACCATACTGGTTTTAAAGCCACTCACCGGGTCACTTGAAGTTTATTGACATTCAGAAGGACATGGAGTATTTCAGAGTTGGGATCGTACCCGCAAATGGGATACCTACGTATCCTTGTTAGAAAAGGAATCAGAACCCATGTAGTTCAGGAATTAAGATATAGTTTAACGTCATATGGGATGGATGAGAATTAATGGGTGATGGTCTTAAACCTCATAAAGGCTTCCTATGTACTCCACTTTTAAGGTAGAGATCAAATTCCATGTAGTTCGGTTGGAAATTGTGGGGCTTACATATTATTAACGGCCCAAAGAGATATGTCTTGGTTACTTTTACACTCTAAGCTCACATGAGTCATGCTCGGTGTGAGAAACAAGGGGTATTAGTAAACCTAACAATTTGTTCCACGAAAATGCATCCACAAGGAATGATATGGGGATTATGTATGTACGATTTCCCAAATCGATAAAGATCAAGACTTACTTTAGAGAAGAAGCCTAGAAACAAGGTACATAAAGGTATACGTGATTCATGGAGATTTGGATACTATAACTTATGGCTTACTCCTGAGGAGAATGCCCAAATTAGGAGGGGAATTGTGATTGGGTTTTATTTATGAGAAGGAAGCCCAAATCAAAAGAAGTTAAGAATGGTTAAGAGAAATTATGACAGGGGCTTACTCCTGAGAAGGAGGCCCATGTTAAAGGGACTTGAGAACTAGGGCTTACTCCTGAGAAGGATTCGTAGGTTAAAGGGACTTGGGATTTGGGGATTACTCTTAAGGAGGATGCCCATATTTGGGAACTTGGGGATTACTCCTAAGGAGGATTCCCAAATTAGGGAACTTGGATTGGGGATTACTCCTAAAAAGGAGGCCCAGGTTAAAGGAATTTGGGATTTGGGGCTTACTCCATAGGAGGATGCCCATATTTGGGAACTTGGGGCTTACTCCTAAATAGGATACCCAAATTAGGAAACTTGGACTGGGGATTACTCTGGAAAAGGAAGCCTAGGTTAGGAAATTATGACTGGGTCTTACTCCTGAAAAGAAGGCCCAGGTTAGGGGACTATGACTAGGGCTTACTCCCGAAAAGGAGGCCCAGGTTAAAGATCTTCTAATCTTAAAAGATGAGGTTAAATGAATGAAATCTCTCACCTT
This sequence comes from Viscum album, assembly GCA_963277665.1. Classification (NCBI taxonomy): domain Eukaryota; kingdom Viridiplantae; phylum Streptophyta; class Magnoliopsida; order Santalales; family Viscaceae; genus Viscum; species Viscum album. The sequence continues at coordinate 597,687,359 of OY728155.1, read as the reverse complement.
AGTGACATGAAGATATGTAAATCACTAGGTTTTGAAACATGTTCCACAAAATTACTTTTAGATAAGTATGAAAACCAAGGAATCATGACATAAATAGATTTGAAGAGGATTATAAAGGATAAATCTTAAAGAGGAGAGGTGGATTTGATGAAAATAGATGAATGGACATGAGGGGCACCCAAAACAAGCTAGGCACGCAGGTCCTGTTTGGGTGCGCAGGTCCTAGTCGTGCAGGTATACCTGCGCGACACATGTGTACTTGCATGCCGGTCAACCCATAGGGTAATAATTTTGCGAGCCTTTGATGAATCCCTTAGTATCATCTCTAAAGGCTTCTAAAAGGGTGGCATGTAGGTTCTGTTGAAGGGATAAGGAGGTGCACAAGTGTGACCATTTCCCATAAGGGCTGGACACTTAGGCGCACAGGTGTTGATGAATTTCAACACTTAGGCCCTATTCACTCTTTTTAGATCTTCCATTCTAGGTAAGAAATTACCTTAAAAGTGTTTGGAAGACATCAAAAAGAGACAAGGGCGCCAAGATCTGAAATATGAGTTTCTAGATTTTTTGTCTTCGAAATGGGGGGCCCACAAGGAGTATCTATAGGCTTCTGAAGACCCTGGATGAAAATCACATAGGGCGCACAGGTTACCTATGCAACCAAATTGTGGCATGCAGGTATACCTCCGCGACCAGAATGGAACATGTGCAGACCATTCCCAAAGAAATCATTGTTCATGCCTTTGTCGATTTTTGATGTTTCTTCAAAGGATGAATCACTTTGCGTTCCACGTATTTCTCTTTTCATTCGTTAGACTTTGTGAAAGAAAGGAGCGTCCACAATTAGCCCATCCCTTCAGGATCTGAATAGAAGAGGATCTTCCCAGAAGTACCTCTTGACATCAGAGAGAAACCTCTTCTTCTACTGGAAGAAGAGGTTGGGGTGCATGGTGCCTATAACCAAAAAATTAGAAAATTCATCATATTAGGGTCTAGGTGATTCTTTGATTGAAAAGAGGTGCTCATCAGGGAAATCCTCCCTGATCTATTGATCATCCTCCTTATCCAAATAAGGTAGCTCTAGATGGGAGAGATGATCAGTAATAAAATTCTCACTCCCTTTCTTATCTCGGATCTCCAGATCAAATTATTGTTTGAGTACCCATCAGATCAGTCATGGCTTCCCATATTTCTTGTTCAGTAGGTACGTTAGTGCTACTTGGTCAGTATAAACAATAACTTTAGATATCACTAAGTAAGAACAAAACCTATCAAAAGAGAACCCCACTATCAATATCTCCTTTCCTATGGTAGATTTGTTCATTTTTGCCTCATTTAGTGACCTTCTGGAATAATATATGTGTCAGAAAATTCAGTCAAGACAATGGCCCAATACTGCTCCTACTGCATAGTTGCTGGCATCACACATCACATCAAATTGTTCCTCCCAGTTGGGAGCAATCATCACTGCAGCTTCCAACATGCGTTGCTTCAGGTTCTCAAATGTTGTGGTGCATGGATCATCAAAGTCAAAAATGGTATCCTTGGTTAGAAGGTTGGTGAGGGGTTGATCTATCATCGAGAATTCACAAACAAAATACATGTAGAAACCATCATTCCCTAGTAAGATGCAGATGAATCTTATGGAAGTCAGAATAGGAAGTCTTGAAATTACTTATATCCATGTTGGGTCCACCTATATCCCCTTAGCCAAAAATCTGTGGCCAAGGAATATGCCACTCTGCACCATGAAATAATATTTTCCCAGTTCAAAACTAGGTTAGTGTTTTCACATCTTTCCAGAACCAGCTTAAAGTGTCGTAAGCAAGTGGTGTACGATTTTTGGTAAAAGGAAAAATATTCCATGAATACCTCTAGGATATGTTCCGCCATGTCATGAAAGATAGCCAACATACATCTCTGGATGGTGGTGAGTGCATTGTACATGCCAAAGGACATCCTTCAGTAAGCTAACGTACCATATGGGCAAGTAAAGATGCTCTTCTCTTGATCCACTAGAGAAATAAAAATCTGATTGTAGGTGGAATAAACATCGAGGAAGCAGTAAATGTTGTGCCCCACTAGTATCTCTAGCATCTAATCCATGATGGATAAGGGGAAAATGATCCTTCCTCATGGAATCATTTAGCTTTCTATAATCCACATAGACTCGTCATCCCATGATTGTGTGAGTGGGGATAATCTCGTTCTTATCATTTAATATCAAAGTGACACACCCCTTTTTGGGTACCACTTGTAGGGGACTCACCCACATACTATCTGAGATGGTTTAAATGATTCCTGCATCTAGAAACTTGATTACCTCTTTCTTCACAACTTCCTTCATGGGGGGGGGGGGGTTAGGCATCACTGTGGTTGCTGAGATGGCTTTGCTACTTCTTCAACCAGCACCTTGTGGCTACAAATGGTAAGTCTTATGACCTTACAATCTGAAACTGTCCACCCAATATCATGCTTCCACCTCTTTAAAACATGCATAAGTGCATCCTCATGCTTCTATGACAGTGCTTCAGAAAGTGTGATAGGAAATGTCTGATGGTCTCCCAAATACTCTTACTTCCGAGAATATTAAAGAGGCTTCAGTTCTAGTTCCAGAATTTTTAGAATTTAAGGTCCAAGTGGTTGAACCTTTTCCCACTCTAGAATATTGGGTATAATAAAACGTTGCCAGTAGTGGATTCCCTATCCATATAAGAATTTCAGGTCCTCTGGTGCTTCATCAAATGGAACGTCTGGAATAACCAAGTCATCTGAGATGAAAGAACATACCAGATCATCCCCTTATCTACTCAAGTGATCATCCATAGTGGTCACTGCATAGCAAACGTCATGATCTGACAATGATGCATGCTTGATGGATTTGAGGACATTGTAGGAGACTCTTTCATCTCCTACTTTGAAAATCAGCTCCCCCTGGTGTATGTCGATCAGTACCTTCCCAGTGGATATGAAAGGTCTTCTCATAATGAGAGGTGACTTCTGTTCTTACTCCATGTCGAGGATGATGAAATATGTGGGGAGGATTAGCCTACCCACCTTGACCAACCTGTCTTCTAGTAAACCCTTTTTATATTTGATGGATTGGTCAATAAGCAGATGGGCTACTCGGGCAGACTTTAGATCATTTAGCCCTATCTTTTAAAAAACTCCGATGGGCATGAGGTTGACATTAGCCCATAATTTTTAGAGGGCCTTACCAAACTCACATCGTCCAATAGTGCATGGGATAATGAGGCTACATGGATCTTGGAGCTTGAGAGGAATCAAATTTTGTATGAATGCTGAGCACTCCTTGGCCAGGGCAATGGTTCCTAGATCCTCTATCTTTCTTCTATTTGAGAGAATATACTTCATGAATTTATCACACATGGGAATATACCTCAGTTCCTATGTAAATGGAATGTTTATGTGTAATTACTTAAACATGTACATGAATTTTCCAAACTGGTGGTCTAGCTTTCTCTGCTTCATCATCTATAGGAAGGGTAAGACAGGCTTCAAGGGTTTGAATTTTTTTTCCTTTTCTCTGTGAAGCCTCTTTTGGTGTTCCATTAGATGAGGAGGGGTCTATAATTGTACCTTCTTTATTAGCAGAGGGCGTAGGTGCACCTGGTTGTGCCAATTCCTTATGTTTTTGCTCCTTTCTACTCTGTAGAGTGACGACATTCCCCCCCTAGGGTTTTCTCAGTGTTACCCGGTAGTGTACCGGGATACCTTCCCAAGAGTTTGTTTTCCAGCTGGCCAATTTGGTTCTCCAGTAATCAAAGTATCCTGATTCTGGAATCTGGTATTAGTAGTATATATAAACTTGTTCATGAGATCCTGTAACATTAAGGTGTTCTCCTACTGAGGTGGCTATGCAGCTGGTGGAGGCGGTGGCTGCCACGACTACTGTGGGTGAGGGTTTTGATTCCCTTACTACTGGTAAGAGCCTTTCTAGGGCTACTGTTACTTCATGTACTGGCTCTAATACCAGAGATGACCGTATCTAGGAGATCGCTGGGGTAGAGGGTTCCATAGCTGTTGGCCCCAGCCTGGGTTCGGGTGATCATGCCAACCCTGGTCTGGTACTGCTGGTACTAGTTCAGCCCTCAGTTTTGAGCAACATAGATCACCTCCCTCATCAAAGGGGAGACTGTAGGTCCCAGGAATTCTCCCAAGATGTGGTTATCACCATATTTATTGCACTCTGGAGGGTTCACTACAGGTACTTGGGATGTGCCCTCCAGATTTTACACGTCGATCTTTTTGGACATAATGCCCAATTGGGTAGAAAGAATAATAGTATCATCGATGTTGTTCATAACTCATTTTTGTTTTCCCCGCTTAGAATTCCACTAGAATATATTGGAAGATATGTCTTATAATAGTTAAAAAATATCTTCGGGGGACTTCCTCCTAACTATAACCCCAGTAGCAGCATCCACAATGGTCTTTGTGTTCGTTGTCAGTCCTCTATAGAAGGTATAGACCTGCATCCAGAGTGGGACTCCATGGTGTGGTAATTTGTGAAGCATCTATTCTAAATGCTCCCATGACACGTACAATGACTCCAAGTCATGTATCTGGAAATTATGTATTTCATTCCGCATGGTCACTATCTTAGAAGGTGAAAAATATTTGAATAGTAACGTCTGGGCTAGCTCCTCCCAAATGAGGATGGATCCCTGCGACAATACTTTTATCCAGTATTTTTCCATATCCCTGAGAGATATGGGGAAAAGATGAAGACAAATGGTGTCTATGGACACTCCTTGTACAGTCTGTGGTAGAGGAACATGTCGCAGACCTCCATAAAATTAGAGAGATGGGAATTGGGGTCCTCTCTAGGTAGGCCGCCAAACTGAACATTGTTTTGGATCAGTGGCATGATGGGAGGTTTGATCTCAAAGTGTTGGTCATGCCCCGGTGGATAGACGATGCCTGTGTCAGCTTCATGAATAGATGGCATGCCCTACTCCATTAGCGTACGACATGGAGGTGGCTTATAAGGGAGTGGAGGTGGAATTTATTTTCATTCCTGAGAGGCAAAGTATGACCCCTGACCTGGATGTAACAATGGAATCCACTCTAGTTGAAACTGCTGGAGCTGATGTGGGACATATCCTGGAGCAAGTGGAGCTTGCTGGTTCCAGTTATCATCCATCTCAAACGGCTATCCAACTCCCTAGACAATAGCTAGATCTCCTAATTCATTCTACAAAATGGGATTGTTTTGGTTGTGCTCATCTATGAGTGCTCATCATCGCCTCAAACGTGTCTGTTTGATCTCTAGGTCAATTGGTAAAAACCCTGATGACTTAGCGTTATTGGAACGAGTGGTGTAGCCACTCATACACCAATGAACTTTCACAATACTAATCTCTCCAAGTAGAAATGAGGAAGAATAAAGATAAACAGAAAAGAGATAAGAAAAGAGATTTTTTGGGAATTTCTGATTTTTATTTCCACTAAAATTTGATACAAATTTGATTGAAACAAATACAAATGTAACATTTGTTTCCCCAGAAACATCTCCAAAATTTGGTGGTTGTTTTACCGAAGGTATGTTATCAGTGACCCAAATTGTATTACACTAAAAGTATAGTATCGATAAGGGGTTGATCCATAGGGAAAAGAAGTTATTTTTATCTTGATTATCTAGTTTTTATTTGACTTAGTGAAGTGTACTTAATTTAGAGTCATTTTTTAATGTTTTTATGAAAAGATGATTGGATTTAAATTTCATTAGAAAATTAATTAAAGGATAAAGGAAAACATGAGAATATTGGGTTTGATGAAAATATGAAGGGAAACACATTGAGGTTGTGGTTTTTTAATAGGTTGTTTATTAAATCATTTTTCTTATAAGGTTTTGTTCTTCATAATAACCCAACACTCTGGGATTCAATTGTAACAAGGTTCCCTTGGTCCAGGTAACTTATGTCAAGAATTAAGGAAACTGGCTCCCTGGTCCGGTATTCAGTGTTTCAAAGTTCTTTATTTAGATTAGTTCATTTTGAGTTGGTGAATACTTCCAATGATCATGAAATTATTCATCATTATTCTTCTTTTGTGTCCTTGAAAATTCTTCCCTTAGTCTGGCTTAGAATTTCGAGTGATAAAAAAATTATTAAAGAAGAATAAAAAAGGTTAAACAAGACAAACACAATCATAACAACTAATCCAAATTACAAACCCTTCATTACCCACAACCGCAACACACTGGGCGTTTAGTTACACATAGTGTAAAAGATGAAAATAGGACCCTCGATACATGATGTGGTCATCATAGAAACTTTTAGGAGAGATGATTTTTATGGTAGAATGGTTGAAAGACAGAGTAGTGGAATGATGGTAGTACGACAATAGGGTAACATAACCTCCTTCCTTCATATCTTCACTAATGACTCCTCAAACCATAGGCCATGACCTCTGTTTATATAAAACAATAGTACATGGAGTGTATAAAAATTACACACGGTGTAGTCTTGTCAACATGCTTTTCTCATTTTTTTTCTCTGCATGTGGGTGGCCTAACACGCTGTCTTTGACTTGTAACATGGTTTCTCCTGGTAGGTGGAGGTACACAGAATGTAGCACCTCCTTATATGGCGTTTAATTTCATTCCTCATCCACCAAACGATTCTATAAGGGAATACACAACATGTATATGATGTACACAGTGTGTAAAGGTCAGCCAGCCACATGGGCATGTAGACTTCTTCTTAGCCACCAACCACTCCAAGAAGATGATACACAATGTGTATATTATATACATGAAATGTGCATGCTTCTAGAAACATGGGAATGCAATTGGCCTATCCAATCTATGTCTGAGTCTGAATGTACACATCATGTATATATGTACATGCTATGTATTTGTGAATTTTTTCTCAGTTTTCCCCTGATTCAGGTGTTTGGCCAAAAACCACCTGATAATGAACAAGATCCCCAAAATCAATGTTTTTTTCCACTAAGTAGTAGGTATTTGCTGAAAACATGTTCTTATTTTCAATAAACTATGTGGAAATGTATACACAAATCTGGTGCATTATCATTCCAATATATCTTCCCATTTTTTTTTTATAAAAATACGATATTTCCAATTCTCATTAACAAGGGAGTTTTCAGTTAAAACACTTATGAGAAGTCTCATTGCAACAAAGATGTGTCAGGAAATCACAATTATTGAATATAAATATGATTTATCTTCTGATTTTATCATCATACCTATGATATAATTTGACATAATCCTTGTCCTAGATTGGATTTCAAATTATGATGAAAAAATATATTATAATAAGAAGTAAATTACGATTTGTGAGGAAGGTGTAGAATCCATTATCTTTAGAGAAAAGACATCACCGTCTTATTCTTATATAGATTCACCTCTAATAGCTATAATAAAAGAATTTTTTGGGTAGGATGAGAACTCAATATCTATGAGTGATAAAATAAATATTAAAATTTAGGATGTACCTTTTGTGAATGAATATATTGATGTGTTTCTATATGATTTACCTGGACATCCTTCAGAGCGGGAAGTTGAGTTCTTTATTGATCTAATTCCTAGTTCAAGGACTATATTAATGAATCCTTATATAATGGACACTATGGAAATATTATAACTAAAGAAACAACAAGATTAATTGAGTGTTAAATGATTAATTCACCCTAGTGTTTCTCCACGGGAAGCCTATGTTCATTTTGTTAAGAAGAAAGATGGATCAACGAGGTTGTCCATTGACAAGAGAGAGATAAATGCTATTCCAATGTAGAGCATGTATCCCCTACATCACACTGATTACTTATTTGATCAAATTCACATATCCCAATTTTTTTTGAAGACTTAACATTGATCTGGATATCATCAACTGCATGTGAGGAAGTAAGATATTTCAATGAAAAAATTTTGAACCAGGTATGGGCATTATGAGTTTACAGTAATGCCTTTTGGAATGACTAAAGCACCCTATATTTTCATGGATATAATTAATATAGTTTTCAACAAATATCATGATGAATTTATTGTTTTATTTATTAATGATATCTTAGTATACTCCAAAAGTTTCGAATATCATGAGAATCACTTGTGCATTATTCTGAAGACTCTTAGAAGAAACAAGTTATATGGGATGTTTAGAAAGTGTGAATTCTAGCTTCAAATAGTTTCTTTTCTTGGAAATATTGTCTCTTTGGATGGAATATTAGTAGATACAATAATGAAAAAGGTAGTTTAGGAATGGACTACTCTAACGAACATAAACAAGGTATGTTGATTTATTGGATTACCTGTAAAGGGATTAAGATGGCATGGATATAAGAATGTGAATTTTTTTTGAAGAATTTAAGAAGATATTATTAAATTCTCTGATCCTGAATATACCATCGTGGAATGAATTTATGATCTATAGTGGTTCATCGAAGAAAGGACTTGGTTGTTTCCTAATACAGAATGATGGAGTTATTGCCTATGCATCAAGGCAATTGAAAATAAATGAACAGAACTATCCAACATAGGATATTGAGTTAGAATCTATAATATTTTCTCTGAAGATATGGATACATTATCTTTATGGTGAAATATGCGAGATATATACTGATCATAAGAGATTGGAATAAATTTTATCACAAAAAGAACTCAACAAGAGGCCAAGTCGATGGCTAGAGCTGGTCAAGGATTATGATTAATCCACACACTACCACCTAGGAAAGGAAAATAAGGTAGTTTTTAAATTGATTAGGAAGGATCATGGAGTTCTAAATAAAATATGAAATGCTAAGTATTTTATGTACATGGATCTAGTAAGGATGGATTTGGTAATCATCAAAGAAGGTGAAACATCATTATTTTTTCAATTGGTTTCCGAACCATCTTTATTATAAAGTATTAGAAGTTATCAGCCTATTGATGGGAATATTTAAAAGAAAATTAATACTGTGAATGATAGGATGTTGAACAAATTCATATATAAAGATATAGTTTGGAAGTTTGGGAAGAGGTTTGTGTTCCCACTATACCTGAGATAAAAAGGGAGTTATTGGATGATTCCCATATTTCAAATTTCACTATACATACTCTTAGCACTAAGATGTATAGTGATTTGAAGGAACATTTATGGTGGGATAACATGAAGAGGGAAATTGCTGATTATGTATCAAAATGTTTAGTTTTTCAATCGGTGAAGGATGAAAGACATCATAATATAAGATTCATGAAACCTCTACCAATTCCTATAAGGAAACTAGATGACACAACCCTTTATATTTTCACTGGATTACCCAAAACTCCATAGAAGAATGATGCAATATGGGTAATTGTTAATTGAATTAATAAATTTTCACATTTCCTCTCTATAAGGGAGAATTTTTTAGTAGAGTTCCTTACAAGACTCTATATCAATGAAGTTGAAAGGCTTAATGGAACACCTATTTCAATAGTGTCTGATCATGATTTTCGATTTTCATCAAAAATTTTGAAAATTAATTAGAAATATTTGGACACTCAGCTTTATCTACATATCACCCCATAACTGAGGGCTAGTCAGAAAGGACAATCCAAACTTTAGAATACATGTTGAGATCATGATCACTCGACTTTTAGGGTATATGGGATCATTATTTACCCTTGGTGGAGTTTTCACATAATAATAACTTCCATTACTATATTCAAATTTAACCACATGAACCATTTTATGGAAAGAGATGTCGTACAACAATGTTTTTGGATGAAGTTGGTGAAAGGAAGATTGTGGGCCCAGATCTTGTGAATGAAACAACAGAAAAAGTAAAGACTATTAAAACCCACATCAAAGATGCTCAATGTAGGGAAAATATCTATGAAAATAATTTAAGGAAGGATTTGGAATGAGGAAGATCTCATTTTATTGAAAGTATCTCCATGGAAAGGTGCTATAAGATTTGGATAGAAAGGAAAACTGAGCCCCATGTACATTGGCCATTTTTAGATTTTAGAGAGAATTAGATATGTGGATTATAATTTGGAAATTATTCCTAGCCTCTCTAAGGTACACAATGTGTTCCATGTCTCATTGTTGAGAAATTACATTCCTGACCCAACACATGTACTAACATTTGAAGGAATAGAATTGGAACCTGACTTATCTTACTGTGAAGAGCATCTCCTGATTCCAGACACTAAAGAACAGGTGTTGAGGAATCTAATGACTTGGATGGTAAAGGTTCTTTGAAATAATCATAAAATTGAATAATAGTAATGGGATCCTAAGGATATTATGATGAAGAACTACCCAAATCATTTTATGAGGTAATATTTTGGTAATTTCGATGAAGAACTTTTTGTAAGGGGAGAAGAATGTAACCCCCAAGGTTTTACAAATAAATTTAGTATAGAATGAAAAAAACAATGATTCTCTATGAAAATTACACTTTTATGTTTATAGTATATAGTAATAACCTAGCCTTTAAATAGTGTTTTTCCATTTATTTCTTTTGAATTTTGAAAAACGGACATACACGATTGCGATCAGTAAGATATTTGGGGTCTGATAGGATCATCATAATTTTTTGGTTAAATAGTAACTTGATCCTTTGGAATATTTATTTTAATATTATTAATATTAATATGACCAATGGAATTGTAACCTAACCTATGAAAGTATAAATAAAAATTTTGTTCCATCATTTCTGATTTGAGTTTAGTTTTTCTTAAAAATATGAAGAATTTGATAAATTGATTTTTCCAGGAAAAATGTAAATTTTTGAGAGATTTAAATTATTATATCAAAAACATATTTTAATAATTTTTATTATAAGGACATAGTATTATAAAAACACTCTTCTTTAATTAATTTTGATTAAATAATTTTAATTTTTTAAGTGTCACAAAATTTTTTTATGCATTTTATATCCGCTTTTATTTTTAATAAATAAGTATTTTGATAGATAAAAGTTAAAATTTCAATATTTATAGAATTATTATGATAAAATAAATGAAATTTTTTAATTCATAATGTTGATAATTGGTTATTCTAAATTTATGAGAATTTTATAATATCCTTTAATTTTTCATGAATAGTAAAAATATAGTTTTGAGTTTTCCGTATATTTAATGACATAATATTGATATTATAATTAATATAAAATTATTTTATACTTGTGTACATTAAAATATTATATTAGGTTTCCCAATTGGACAATACCATGGGAAAATACTATGGTCAAGCCCATGGTTTTTCATATACCACTACTAAGGTGTCCTTAGAAGTTAATAAAACATTCCCTCATTATTGAAATAAATTCCCACTGATTTATTCCATTCCTATCATTAAAAAATCATCATTCTTGAGTATATAGTAGTTTTACCTCACTTTAATTCCTCCCACAGTGTCCAAAATGCTCCAAGGTCCCAACAATCATTTTTTTAGGAGTTACTATACAATGTAAGGGAATCTACCACCCTTCTATTTTTCAAGAATCCTTTTAAGTTATTCCTTTTTAATTTCCATTCTATTATATTGGTATATTTCATTACATACCCCCATTACTTTCCATATTATGAAAAAAATATTATATACCCTTTTTTTCTCTCATGAACATATTTTATGAATTTTTATGTGATGTCGTTAGGTTGTCGAATTTTCATAAGGGATTTCTCAACCTCTCTTTTTCTTTCAAGTTACTTTATTTTCTTTTTCTCTCATAAAATACCCTAATAAAAAATTTATGATAACTCAATTAACTTTCATATACTGGAATTAATTTATTATAATTTAGTAATTCCCAATTATCTCCCATTTCCCCTTATTTTATACAAAAAAATGAAAACACCGTCTGAGTTGTGTTAATTTATCGCATTAAAGGATGTCGGGTTTTCAAATTCTATTACCATATTCATGGATATTCATGACTATGGTTTAAAAAAATAATAATATATTTATTTTATCTTATTTAATGTTATTTAATCATCATACAAACATGATGTGAAATAATAAATCAAATCGAGCTCATTGTGAGAGAAACCACTCAAAATAATCCAAGCGATTATCATTAAAGTTTTATCTAATGAATCATAATCAACCACAATATAAAAATTCTTTATATGATCATTTAACCTTATTTATGATCATTTATAATATATAACTTCAATTGTGGACTTTAATTCCTATTTTACATGATCTTCCATACTCTTATAATCAAGCGAACCGATCATGAAATCAAGGAATTGAATACTCCAAAACAAAAAAAATTAATCTTAAAACTTATCACTAAGGAAATAAATGAAATTAATAAAAAATTAATGAATCAAATATATGTATATAAGGTTTTTAATTGGTTAATTAATGTATGTAATTTTATTATCTAGGAAATTAAGGTCATGTGTGGAATATATTCAGACATAAGGTAAGGATTTTGACCCGAACCTCCATTTTTATTCTGGTTACTCTAATCCTCTACTAACCAAAATTAAATTATTATTTATTGTTATTTAATCCTAAAAAATTCTATTTTAACGTTCTAAATATTTGTACCAACCATAATACTTTTTTATTTTATTGGTAGTTACATGCTTTAAAAAGATATTTTAAAAATTATTCCTGAAATACAATCCCATTTCAAGGGAACTTCTCGAATTATAACCTATGTTCATGTACACTATATAATATCTTTTTAGAAAAAATTATTTTTATAAAAGATATAATTTTATTATAAAAAACCTATATTATTTTACTTTTGGTTTTATACAAATATATTTTCCCAAAGAACTCTTCTTTTCAAAGTAAAAGAGTATTAATCTCAAGAATTACTTGATGATTTTATAAGAGTAATTTTATCTATTTCATTAGTCTTGTTGAATCTTATGTATAATTAGGAATAATATTTTATGATATCATCTACCATATATTACTGAATGTTTTATGATTAGTTTGACTATATACATTCTATCATGAAACCATTCACCATATTACTCAGAATGGTTAGTGTTTATGTTTTGGGAAAGTTATTTACATTTCATATGTTAGTTTCAATATGATTGTATATATTGTTCAATTTTATCCCCATTCATATGAGAAATTAACTGGACTTTGTATGTGATTGTTTGGTATGACTATAACCCCTTGATGTATCGGTATGTCTCATGAAACAAATCAGATATGGACTTGGCTGGGGCCTTGCCTATTTTCATATATGGTTTTGGTCGAGGCCTTAATCATTTTTAGATGTCTTGGATGAGGCCTTTCTGAAATATTTTTGAATTTATAGAATTATTAATTTCCCTCATTATGAAACAAGTAATTTATATTCCATAAGGTTATTCATCTAGTAGAATACACATTATAATTCTTTATTATGGGATTATTTATTCAGACCTTATTCCAGCCATATTATGTTGATGTTCATTTTTTTAAAGGAATGTGTTTTTAGTTATTAACCATTTATAATGTTTATTTTTATTTTATCTTCTACTATATTTCATACTGTTATTGATCATATTTTCTCACCCCTTTCTTATGTTTTATTTTCCTATAATGCGAAGAAGTAAATTATTAATGATCTGTAGGCGTATCCTAGGAGTTATGGATGTTTTTATAGGAATTTACTTTTTGTATTTCATTTCATGTTGTACTATTGAACTTATGTATGTATCTGATTTTCGAAAAACTACTTAACTAATTCATTCCTTTGGGATTATATTTTCTTGTAATTATTCCAATGTTATAAATAATGCACAAAATCATGGCAACTAGGGTTGGGGCGTCAAATAAATAAATAATTATATATATATAAATGATTTCGTCGTATGTTTTTTCTATCATAACATACTTGGAAAATGAAAAATCATTATTTAATATAAATTAAGTTAATTAACGTGAAAAGTGATGAGGGAATATATCATACAAGTTATATTAGTTTTTTACTTTTATTTTGTATTAGTTTTGTGTGTGATAATTATTCTTAATTTAACACCACTACCATATAAAACATTGGACCAGTTTTGGTAGTGTATTTGATTATTATTGTCACATTCATATGATTTCTTATATGAACTAATTTTCTGAATATTTTTTATAGAATAGGAAGAAATTTTGGTCAAATGTGAAGCCCATGATTATAGATACTACCCATTGTTCATTTCATATACCTAAGATTTTTTAAAACAGTTTTCCTTCTTCATTAAATTTATTTTACTTATTTAGGTAATCTTGTATAATTATTTACAAACAATACCTTTCTAAAAATATCTTCTAAAACTCTTATATTTAGAAGATGTTAAAATCTTAAAGGCATTTTTTGTCACAAAATATTATTATGGAATTTATTCATTCAAACTTTTCATTTTATCCCAAATAAATACTTAAAGATCAGGAATAGACATACTAAGATACACATTGAAAACTAAATTACATACCACCTTGATCTTTAGTAAAATTAATATAGATAATGAATGCTAACAGTAGGGGTGGGAACATTACCTATGGAATATTAAGAAGAAAAACATTATTAAAAGAAATTATCTTAGTTAAAATACATAAAATATAGAAATAGAGTACACATCATTTTCTTAAATAAATTATTTTCTCAAAGTCTCTAAAATTACAGTGATATGACATGTTAAAAATATATAAAAGATTATTGCCAAAGAATTCAATTTATAGATCATATAATAAAGTTTATACTACAAAAAATATAATATTTATTGTGTTAGAGACAAATGAAGGATGATGGAGGATAATTTTCATTGGGATTAGTTAGTTATAAAATGAATTTTTCTTTAAGAGTACAACCTCATATTTCGAGCCATTAATTTTAAAAGATAAACTTCAATCCTTAAGATCCAAAAACCAATGCAATTCCATTATTATTAATACTATTTATTTTTCATATTAGTAGAGGAATGATATTTTAATTAATCATATGTATATTTATTTATGATTCCAAGAATAATAAAATCCTTGAAAATATATTTTAATATAATTTTGAGAAAAATACATTCATGAGATGATAGTTTTGAAAACATTATTGGTGGAATATGATATTTAAATAACTTTTTAAGACAAAAAATTGACAGTTGACTGAATTATTTATCAGGCATGATTAATTATTCAATGAGATAAATATCTAATGTTACTCATATTATTTGAAAAATAAATTTATTTTTAGTGTATATTTTTCTTAGGGGAGAGAAATATAGAAATGTGGGAGTAACAAAGAACAAATTTTCCTAATTTGTATTTTATTTTCAATTTATATTTCCATACTATTTTAATAATATATTGGAAAATATCACATTCTCATTTTATTAGGTAATTTTTGGAGTTTATTAAAAAACAGATTAAATTTGTGATTTTATAGGTTAAACTAATTTTATATATTAAAATTACATTGATGAAAATTTTTCCTTGTGATTTGATGTTATTTTATGTTGAATAATACTAGTTATTCTGGCCACATATTTGTAAACTAGATTTTCAACCAATTAAGTATGATTTAATCTGAAAATGGCATGACTACATAAGAATAAAATAGAGTCTATATAATATTAAAGAATGATTTATAATTTCCACAAAAGAATAACTTTTTGGATAAAGAGACTATTTAATGTTTTCATAGTTTGTTGTGGGACCTAAATAAGCCACCAAAACATCACGTATGAATAAATGGAAAATTCTGAAGTGCACATATGATTAATTGGGTATTAAAAATGGCTATAAATGATTAAATATAGACTATCATAAGAGTAAAATATGGATTCATAATATTAAATGATGAAATTAAATGGCTGTATAAGAGTATCTAGAATCCAAATAATAGAAACCAATTCCCTCATAATGTTTTTAAATTAGAAAAAATAATTTCAGTCCCAAACATAAGAGTAGATAAAAGTTAGTAGTACTGGAAGAAACATAGATAATGAATAAATATGTAAACATATGTGGATTTCATGAAGAAAATAAGGTAGAAAATAGAATTCTAATTTGACCATGACTAACCAAATCAAGAAGAACTTCAATAGACAATCGATGTAGAGGATAATCTAGGTGAGAAGAAAGAGATGATCATAGATCTGAAATCAATGCTTATCCTAAAATAATAATCCTACCCATGTAGAATCAACCATCGAACATACCTATACACATTAAAATAATCCATGTAGGAGTATATAACTTGATCAATACCTTCAAAAATGATTATTAAAGAAGGAGGAAGCCTTTATTATCCGAGTTCCCCTTCATAGGGATTTAATTTCTTTAGTTCTTTTGTAATTTTGATTTTATTTGTACAATATTTTTTTCTTTCTGAATAAATGTTTATGTTGTCTTACTCTTAAATGTGATATGAAACTCTGATGGTAATTTATAGGATAACCCAGGGAGTTCATCTTAGGAGGATGTTGATTTCACATAAGTCTTTATGTTATTTCATTTCATCATTCATTTTCAGAAATCTATGAATTTTAAGGGAACACTAAAATGGTGTTGGTGACAGTGCCTCTTACCATAGTTTTCCATTGTTTTGTCTATAGTTTTGAAATTATGTTTTATTTTTTTTACTCATGTGTTTTTATATAGTGAAACTAGTTCTTGAGTGAGTGATAGGATGTAGTTTCAAACTAATTATGTGAGTGAATAATTCATTGTAGTTTGAGGTGTTTTTATAATGAAATTCTGCAGAGTTATTTAATATTATTGAATTTCCACACCATTAGGTTAGTACAAATAATTATGAAAAAAATGTTATAATGAAAAGAGAGTTAAATTAGGAATGATTTTTTGAGAGATAGTGAAGGATTACTAGGTCAATCCTAGGGGAAAATTATATCATCTGTATTGGATTTTGTGCTAAATTCATGTGTTAATTTATTATTTTAATATAGTACATTTTTGTGATATCTAGGAATGGGTGAACCACTGATTAGGGGGGGGGGTTCCCCTGAATATTTACAATGTTTTCCCTTAATGAAAAAACTAATGCTTTCTATGATCAGGCTGGTTGAGTCATTGATTTTTTAATATAGTCAATTATCATTTGAAAAATTTTGGGAAGGGATCATCCTTAACACAAAAGTGAATCCCACACTTATTTCCCCCTATAAAATGATTATATAGATTCCCACTAGTAATTTTATATTGATTATAAACTTATACTTCGGAATATAAAAAAATTCTTCTCAACAAATTCAATCTCTAAAACATATATGTAAATAACTTATATCTATCATTATTTCAACTTCCATTATTATCAACTCATTTATCTACTTATTAAAAAATATATATCCTCTATAAAAATGTATAAAGGATCTCCATAATCTTGTTCACTCAAAATACATTGCATCATCAACCTGGATTTACTCAAATGATGTTCCCCATTTATACATCCAAACACTATTCAATTAAAGTAGGGAATGCATGGGCTTCAATTTGAAACCACCACACACATCAAGTCATTGATCCACAATTGTAAATAACTTTTTAAGATATCATATCTTTAATTCATATAATTCTCCAAAAAATATGCCATAAGAAATCTATAACTCTTCCCTATTCATATACAAAATCATTAAATTTATTTCGTGAATATTGGAAATTGAAATTATAACACAACATATTTATAATGATATGACTTCACATTAATGTAAAGTCCTATAGCATATTCCTGTGAATGTCTTCCCTAGAATTCACAATGTTCTTCTTCTAGTTCTTCCTAAACATCATCTCAAAGTAATTATTTTTCAGCCTTCATCACTTAGAACAACATTTACATGAATCCTGTACTTTAGGTGGCCTATACCCATTTCACCTATATTAAATTTGAACTTCACATTTCAGAATAAATTTTTGATCAACTCATATTTTTATCATTATATCTTCAAATCCACTCAGCTTGAATCACTATTTTTCTACCACATGTCTGATGTATAAAAATTTAAATTTAAGTTTCTAAATCACTAAAATAACCTTCTAGAGCACCATTTGATAAAAATAAAACCCCACATGACTTAACGGTCTTCAAATGAACTTATTAAATCCTTCAAAACTAGTTCATTTAGATTAAAAAATCTACTTCTCAACTCAAAAAAATTCCTGAAAATTTATTTTAAAACACATACAACACCATTATAATCCTAGGAGAACTTCAGTGTTTATATAAAATATAAAAAGAAATATTTGTAAGTGACAATATTCAAAGGGTTGTGAGTTTTTTTTGAGGTTTATTAATATAACACCCATATCAAAAACTAGGATACACCTTGGGATTAAAATTTATATTTAAAGATAATGTGATTGTTTCTTTTATAATTCATTATTGTAACATATCTTCCAACTTTGAGACTTTCCTCTTAGTAGACTTTTTCATCTATAGATGGAACACATTACTCAAAAATAGTTAGGTATAAAAATGAATTATAGTATTTTAAATAACATTAATGTGAAAAAAATATATCAATTAGAGATAATGGATTATGTGAGTCCCTGTAATTTCACCACCCATATAATATAAAACCGATCTAGACTCTCCATTGTAATCCACTACCTGATCAAAATTAAATTCACTTAATTCAGAAAGTCATTGATAATAAACTATATCATATCATAAAACATATTCATAAAATTAATTCTCATCACATATTTCATGTATATTTTATCTCACGTACACTGTGGAATGATAAACCACCCAATAATATAAATAGAACTTGATGTTATCATTTTACATGTTAAACACTGTGATAATAGTCCAAATAATCTTACACTTACCTAATTATATAAAATAAAACAATATTCTTCATCATGAAACAATATATATTTTATTCTTTAGGATGTAATTATATGGAATAAATGTGTAAACATATTAGTGATTCTCCTCAAAAATATTGAATAACCAGTAATTTACATTCAAATAAGGTCCAATATTTCTTACTTTATGAGAAACCATTTGTTTTTTATTATTAATGATAATATATTGCTAATAATTAAACAATATATTACCAAATTGAATATTAATAATTTTCAACACATAAGTGGAATACATTATCATATTGTATTTTAAGGCTCAAACATGAATCTTACAAAGATTAATATTAAATTATACTACCTGATTTATCATCCATTATCCATCCTTATGCTCACACACTTTCTCCCTATATAACATCCTACTCACAAGGTATTCCACTGAATTAACATTACCTAGGGTATATAATATTTCAAAGTTAGTATCCTATAAAAACTCCACTCATTGTCTTTATAAAATGTTCAGAAACAAAAGACAAAATATATTGTTGGATACTTCCATCAAAAATTGTCTCAAAGTACTCCTTAAAATAATTTTACCTTCAGAAATTCAACCATAATACCCTTATAATAAAATTTAGATCATTCATACTGAAATTATGCTCATGGGATCAACTTCCTTGAACTATAAGTGATAACCATGTTCATAATTATCAACACATATCCAAAACATATTAGAAAAGAATCAAAATACACAACATATGGTATAAATTTTGAAAAAAACATATGATTGTTTTTTAGTGCCCCGAACCAGTTTCCCACTTAAACTGTGACCTAGGCTAGTTGGACAATAGTTCTTAAGTGTGCCTCACTACATACCAATGGCTTCTGAATAAAAGTGAGGGTCAGATTAGGTGATATTGGATAGACTATAACCTCATGTTATTATAATAATAATAGTCCATAGATATATAAAACAATGAAATAATGACCATGAACAACAAAAGTACAAAAAAAACTCAACAGAACAATAATAAATACAATTATTAATCAATAATCCCAAAGAAACAATACCATTTTTAGATGATAAAAATTCCATAACATTTCATACAGAACAATAAAAAAGTTGGGTATCTCGTGGTCAACCATGTAAGTAAAAATACAGATAATTAAAAATCTCAAAAAGAGAATCCAAATCAATTCAAGAACCACTATAGTCCATTTCTATCCTTCCCATGCAAAAGGCACATCTATGATTGTTAAGGTCCAACTCGCAAGCCTAATCCCTTACTTGATCTCAAAGACATAATGTCTATACATGTCCAACCAGGTCCATGTAGGTTGTGAGTATAAACTCCGTAGGTATAACACCTCAATATCTCATAGTACATTATCCCATTAAATTAATTTAATAACATGCACTACACGCAACACCGAGTTCGAGCGAACCACAACATTACCAAAATAGCCATTCAAAAAGCGGTTATAAATAGTATTAACTATATTTTGAATTGTATATACTCTATATAATTTTAACATGCATATTATGTGTTTCTTAGACATAATATAAGAAAAAATTCATTTTTTTCAGATAAAAGAAGTATTTTAAAAAAAATGCAATTTTACCACCTTTTAATAGAAAAATATTTTTAAATCCAATATTGGACACTTTTATATATTAAATTTTACAAAATAAACTTCTTCTTTAGAGTCAAGAAATAAAAATTTAGTTTTGATAAATTTTTTGGTGTTTTCGGATAACTTTCATATTTGGGTGAATAGTGAAAATTACTAAATTTTAACTGACAACAACTTTTTTAATAAAAATAATTTATTGTGTTCAATTATAAATTTTAATGGTTTGGAAGTATAATTAGATTATATTTTTATCATTTAATACAATGTTGGTCATTATAAGTAATTTCACATTTAAATTTGACAGAAATTAATTTTTAAAACAAATACAATATTATTGGTTGATATAATATTCCTAAAAATATATGGTTCATCCATAGGGATTAAATAATATTATAAGTATCATTAATTAACCACTTGAGGTTCTCTTGTAAGTTTATAGTATGTTTATCAACCATATAGTGTAAGAATACAAGAAGACACGGTAAAAGTTAAACTATTTAACTAAGAGTTAAATATAAAATATAAGGTTACAATGGTAACTTAAACTTATCTAAAACCAATTGGTTGAGGTTATTTCGACCTATAACAACCTAAAGAAATAAATAATTTCATTTGGATCCATTATAAACCTAATATGATTGTATAATAAATTAATACTTTATTCTTTTCCTAAAGTGACCCTCTCCCCTCTTATAAAAGGGAACATCCCCTTCTCTCAAAATCACACCTCCAAAGCCATTTGGCTCAGCCAAACCCTACCCAAATATCCTCCAAAATTTCTTCACTTAATCCTATATTCCTTCCTTTGGTCTGAAAGCCAACCTATGGAGCCCTTTTGATCAAGTAAAAAGGAAGAACCCAAAAAAGAGGTAAATATTTCATCACATCTTTCAAGTTCATTTCTTCTTCCACTTCCTCTTTCTTTGTTGTTTCCATTCCAAAATAATAAATCCAGTATATTCTATATACTATGATGTTATTATAAAAATGGTACATCCATATTCATTATTCTATCCATCCAATAAATGAAAAAGTCACCATACATGCGTACACACAGATTACCGTCTCCATAACGCAATGAGATTCATTTCCACATTCATCATTGAACGATGATTATAAAAAAATATATATTATTAATAATCATGTAATATATGACATAATAATGCTACTGGATATATATATATATATATATATTTACTTTCATATATCTTATTCACTTACTTTTGTTCAATACGATATGAAAACGGAAACAACGTTTATGCGTACGAACGACATACTGTCTCCATAAATCGTTAATTACATTTCATATATCTTTATATTATAAATATTTATATTCAAAATATATATGATATATAAATCAAGGTTTATATTCTAGATGTATTTACAACACGTACTATAAAGAAATTGATTATTACCTAAAATGTTAATTTAACCTGAAAATAATTATTAAATGGGTAGTATAATGTCATAAATGAATCATGTATGATATAATAAATATGAATATGGTTCTGGTATAATTTAATAACATAATATGGCCACTATACAGGAGTTTAAACGTACCTTTGACCAAAGGAAAGTGTAAGGTAAGGGTTAATTCCTCAATCTCATTATTATCCGAGATTGTTTATGTGTATGTTTTTACTGGGACATATTTATTATCCATGACCATGATTTATAAAAGAGTTTTCAAAAGGACTATTTTTAATGGAAACTTTAACTAAAAAATCATTTTGAAAGTTTTAAGGATTTATTCTTCTAAACCTTTCTCATTAATGTCCATGTTTTCAAAATGATTTTAAGGATTTATTTATATGGACTTGAATGTTTTAAAATATTAATTCCTTTCCAAAGATTCAAAGTGGTATGGTTAACTTTGATTCAAAAATATATTTTAAATAAATTCCTTTTTAAATTTTGTGACTTTTAAAATTATTTCATGAAAAAGGGATATTTCTCTTGAAGAGTTTTACTGATAATTTTCAACTATGTCAACATACTTTATTGGATATTATTCTTGATCAAGGTTGATTTATTATGATAAAAATATTCAATATTGTATTGAAGGTTTTGTGATATATTTGACTATAGATGTGTTATTTTTATACCATTCATAGTTTATATATAATGTATTGACATTTTGTATGCTAGTTTTAATAAAAATGTTTTGCTATATTTAAACCTTTTCATATGAGGAATGCATTGGTCTTAGTAAGTGACGTGTGGAGCTTGCTATAGCTCCTCGACGCATCGACATGTGTCATGAGACAAATATTCATGGAATTGTCCAAGGGCTTTTCCAATTTGATATATAGTTTTGGTCGAGGCCTAATCATTTTTTAGATGTCTTGGCCGAGGCCCTGGAAAAATGTTTCAGAATGTCTGGTATTATGCATTCCCTCATTATGAAATTATTTACTGCATGTGATTATTTAACTAGTAAAATATCCATGTTCATATTAATATGGTAATTTTTTGTTTATTTTTTCCATATTATGTAATATTTTATGTTTAAAAGGATGTTTTATTATTACACATATTTCCTTAAAAGTTTATAGCTTTTGCTAAATTATTTACCCTTACTGAGCATCTGAGATCACCCCTTTCTTATGTATTATTTTCCCAGGATCCCATGAAGTGTTTTATGTTTGAGATTTAAGGTTAAGCTAAGGGAACAATGGAGTTCTCAAAGGATTATTATTTTCTGTCGTATGTTAGAAAGTGTAATATAATGTTCATGTATGTAATCTATTTTCCAATACTGCTAAATAGACCGGTCTTTTGGGGCTTGATTCCTTGTAATAATGCCAATGTATTAAAATAATGCACCAACTCTGGGAAACTAGGGTCGGTGCGTTACAGTAGGCCACCCACAATGTGTTCTTGTGTTACATTAATAAATCTATAGTGTGTATGTAATATATAAATAAAAAGTAAAGGCACACACACATTTATTAATTTACCCACTCCACTTGTACTCAACATCCACAAGAGCGCATTACATTCTTTGAAAAATGCTATAATATCTCTGAATACGTGCCCCCAAATATATATATGGAATACAATACTTGTTTCAATATATATATATTTTTAGTGTTGAGGACCCATTTCTATGTGCCCTTGTTTCCCCTGATAAACATCAAGCCTGGAGAGACCTGGGGAACCTCCCATAAACATATCACTAAGACCTCATGCCCACCGATTCCCCACATGCCACCAATCAAGTATCTGGCTTCCCAATGACAACCCAAAACAATATTCCCCAGGTCCCTTGTAATTCCACTCCAAAAGTCCCAGTTGACTCAACAATTAGTCATCCTGATGCATGATGAGATTCATCCTCTAATAAATAAACCATTTTCGACTCTAAATCTGATGTCCTGAGGCATGATGATATCCATCTTCCAATAATCCAAGTCCATTGGCCTCAATTATAATGGAAAGCCTCACCCCCACCCAATTGTCTCAACACCATATCTCAATGGTCCATCACTATCTACCAAGGATTTCTATTATGAGAACCTCAAACATTACTTATGGTCAACACCATCCCCTAAGATGAAATATCTATAGAGGCCTCCACCAATAACAAGTGGTCAAAACCACTTCAACTGAGTCCTATCTATCTGTACATGACTCCAACAACATGTCAACCAATAATGGTGACCAAAAATCACAATCAATACCTAATCCAAATCATCCAGAACATCATTCCCCTATGACCATGTTGCTAAATCCCAATGGTTAACCCCATCTAAAGTCACACAGACTATTCCCTCTTTCTGGCGACCTCATCGCCTCAATCCCGATGACCATGTCACGTCAACCTGGTGATCATCATTACCTTATGTTTCATGGGCTAATCCCAACATTATAATCATGTCACCTCAGTCTATATGACCAAAAACACCTCAAACCATGGTCCATGCCCATCACATTCACAAGGAACCAATACAATCATAATAAATTTAATTAATTTAAAATAAGAAAAATTGGCCAACCTACCAATTTGGTTGAAACCCCTTTACCTAGATCAATATATATGAATTGGTCATGGGATACCCATTGAATTACCATAAAAGAATTTAATAAATTTAAGAGAAATAATTAATTAATCTAGAATCTCACTCAGACAAATAATTGTTCATATTTATGTACATACCACAAAACAGATGTAAATTTAATGATAAATATAGGAACCAACTACCTTAGGCTAGTAGGTTCTTGATCATAAAATATCATCCTATAACTCAATCCAAAACCAGTGAAATAAATATTTTATAAAAACACCAAAAAATTGGAAAATATATCTCACATGAATTTTTCATTATGTATTCCGAGATAAAAAAAGAAGAGAATAAAGAGGAATGAAGGGATTACTGAGAGGAATATGTAGCCACCATCAGGGCTTGAATATGATCTCAAATGATGTTGAAGAATCAAATCCAAGGAGAGAGAGATGGGAGGAGCTCCTTGGTGTTAAGGAAGAAGAAAAAACATTGGGTAGAAATAAGGGGGAATATATATTAACAAATTCAATGGAAAAGAGTAAATTTTCCTCTTTTAAAATATAGATGGTCACTACATGGTTTGTTTTACCGTGCTCTAACCATATGAAGTTCACTATCCAAGAGGATAAAAAATTCACACAGTTCGGACGCATATTTAAAAAAACCATTTTCCAACTGTAATGGTGACTCTAAAAACTTTTACTTTAGTGAATGTTTTACTGGTAGGATCTACAGGGTTAAAAAACCATGCCTCTTTTAAAAAGGGTTCATGGTTTAGGCCACACGGTTAGACAAACCATGCACAAACCATTCACCTTGGTCTGTCATTTCCCGTAACTAGTTATTCAAAGACCGAGGCTTCTAAAACCCATTAAAACTCTTGAGTTATATGATAATCCTTAAAAATAGTTTTAAAAAAATATATTGGAGTGGTAAAATTCTCATAATTTGGATCTGAAGTCTAGAATTTATGTTTGTCCTCTCACCAAACTGAAATATTCAATAAGGTTGAGAATTTCAACCTACTCAAAAATCATAGACGTTAATATTTCTCCACCTAAAAATAAATTATACCCAAGCCATCCAAATTTACCTAGACATAGAAATGAATATAACCATCTCATAACATCAACCTGGTCTACTCTAGTTATAATGTAATGATCAATTCCTCTTGTGGTGCTCCCAACCATATTAATTACCTACCCGATCACTTACTAACCCAAAAAAAACATTCTGATGGTCCACCGAACATACCTAAACATTAAATTCCTCCCATTCTAGTCTATTATTTCTACACCTTATCAGGTGCTCAATTTATTCCCATGCCATACATGACACCCATCAAAATCTACACCTTATCTAATTCCCAATAGTACACGTTTCATACATGATTCCCATCAAAACCCGCACGTCATAAGATACCCATAAGTCATTCACCTAAATGATTTCTCAAAATAAAACTACATCATATATTTATATATATATATTCTTATGCCTCCTAACCCCGATTAATTTTAGCTAAATACAAAAACTATGTCACATCAATGGTAAAAATAAATATCGGTGCCTACATACCTTTCTCACATACACATACATACATACATACATACATATATATATATATATATATATATATATCACATGATAACTGATTTCAACAAACTGACCAGTTACTATTTAGTCAAAAAACAACAAAAATTTACCTCAAGAACAAAAAATAGATATGGAAGCCAAAAAGGACATTCAAAAAATCAAGGCATACCTCTTATAGTCATCGACTCCACATCCTGATATAACCCTAAAAGGTCAACGAAATGAACTTTTACTGAAGTCCAACTAAATAAGGCCTAACCTCCCTATGGATCTGAACCAACTACTGGCCATTGGTGCCACTATTGGGCCTCCCTATCTCTTTCACGACCTACATGTGTAGTTGAATCCCGACTACCAACCCCTTGTATCACTCTCGGACCTACCTTAGATCTCTAAGGTGAACCCAATCCCTGAATCCCAACTATCCAAGATGAATTCCTATATAACCACTCACAATTTACCATCTAGACACATACCTAAAACTTCTTTGGAGCCTTCTCACAATGATTTTGAACAAGCTCAAACTGCCCACACTGGAAGAAAAATACCGCAGAACCACTCATTAAGGGTCTACCTAAAACTATGGCCTTAATTTTCTTATGATACTCCTCATGGAATTTGTTATGGATACCTAAAGAATCCATGTATTCTCACATGATGTCATCACCCATCTTGAATATGTCTGATCTGTTAAGTTTCCATCAACTATCATTTCATGATTAACCGCCTCTGAGAATGAGCTCCGCCCAAAGATATTCACCTGCACTATGATGGAATACTGCAATCCATCCTCAAAATATAAAAAACTAGAAATTTCATCACCCACTATAGTAGGAGAAATTGTCATAGGTATATGAAATTGGTTTCACAATCCATGATTCATGTATCTACCTGTTGTAAGATCAGGAAATCTTGGGCCCTATCTTCCCTCAACATCTCTAGGAATAGGTTCTCAAAGAACCTAGCCTCAATGTCCTTCCTAGCCAGTCCCTAATGTCTTCAATATAATAACGGTATATTCTACCAGCATATTTCTGGTCCTCTAATCATATGCGTAACCATCTTCACCCTCTAACCTAGGGGTTTCTAAACTAATAAAAAATCATCTATACCAATTTGATCCTATTTTCAACTACTCGCTGTCCACCCTCACCCTAAAATAATGGTGAGTTATAAGACTAGAAGTCTTGAGTCGAGTATTTTATAGATGTCTCAGCTCCCTGATCTCCCCTATAAATATTCTATATGACATGAACGAAGCTCACACTAAGCTTCTCATATAACCACATCCCAAAATCTACCATCTTTTATGGTTGTCCCACCTATTCAAGAGCATTTACCTATGGATCATAACTATGTAGACCCTATAGAGCCCCATCTCGACCCTCAGGGTACTCATCCCATTCATGCTCTAGTGGAACTATATCTGCACCCTCCTAACTCTCCACTAGAATCCATCTATATAACATCATGCAGAAGATCTAACATGATGGTCAAGCAGGCCTAACATTGTATATATATATATAAGACATGGAAAAATATATTAGGATGCATCTAAATACCCTTACACTCACATAACATAGCCATGTTGCATGAAATACAACCTCATAGACCCCTATCTATCCACATCATTGTCATGTATCCCATATAATACATCCTCATTGACCCTTTACTACCCATAACAGTGTCAACAATCACATATCATACAGGCTCATGACCCCTTTCCTACCCACAATATAGTCAGTCATCACATATAGCATATATCAATATGTGGTAGCTTAGTAGAATGCTGGTAAAAAGGCTATCTAAGAAAATGTTGTTCAACTTCTTTTTTGACACATTAAACAATTCTTCCCCATCCATCATCACATCGTACCATTATTAGGTTAAGTTCCATACATACGATATAAACATAACATCACATATTGATCTCATCGAGAACCATACACTTAAGCTGGAAGAGTAGAATGCCACAAAAAGGATAAGTGAAAAAACATTGGTTGGCTTCTTTATTGACACTTTAAAAAGACCAAAACCTCTTATTCCATTAGATTATTCTAATGTAAATCACAATAAAATGAAACATCTTATGATCCTAAGTTCCTATCAGGATGAATAAATAATACTCCCATTCCATACAGGGCCAAGGGTTAAAAACATATAATCTGATAAAATCACACCCAAGTATGCTACGCAAGGTGGAATTAAATCAACTATAAAATCATAAAACATAACTGTAATATCCCACCACTGTAAACTTTGTCTCTTACCCATGCATGGGAATTATGTAACCCAAACATGTTCTCCTTACCCACTTCTAGATATATTCTCATCTATGGTCTACAACATCCCAAATAGTAAGACAAAAAAGAAAAGTAGCTCCTCAAAAACAATTTTTAGAATCTCAAACCATTTTCCAACTTAATATATGCTCTAGGATGTTTGGACACTAGGCCTTAGGTTCACGTAACCAAACGACAAAGGATTCCAACTAATAATGAGGTTCTGATTAGGTGATTGTGGGGAGACTATATTTTTAGGTGATGATTATAATAATTGTCTATATATATAACACATTGTAAGGACTATGAATAACAGAATCAAAAAATAGAATCATCATAATCATAATAAACAACATCAGCAATAAATAATCCCAATGGAAAAATACCATTTCTAAATGATCAATATTCAATAACAGGTGATACAAGACAATAGGAATGGAGGGTCGCCCATGACTGACTATATAAGTATATATATAATGTATGAAAATGACCAAAATGAAACTCTATCTCGATGAAATAACTATGATGGTCCATTTCCATCCATCCCATGAAAAAGGTACATCTATGATCACTAAGGTCTAGCTCCTGATCCCGATCCATTACCTAATATCAAAGATATAAAGTACAAATGCATCTAGAAGGGCCCATGTAAGGCGTGCATATGAAATCTATAGGCCACCAAAAATGTGTACTTCTATTACATCTATAATTTTACAGTGTATATATAAAGTATACATAAAAAGGAAATTCAGAAACTCATTTAATATTTAACCTACTCCACTTGTGATCAGCATCCACAAGTACGTGTTCCTGCTTTGTCCAAAAGAAAAATATCTCTGAATACATGCCCCAAAATATATATATGGAATACAATACACACACATATATATATATATTCATTGGTGAGGACACAAATTTTAGTACCCTGGTATCCCATGAAGAACATAAAACCTAGAGAGTCCCTAAGAACCTACTACAAACATATCACCAACACCTCATGCCGACTGACACCTTACGTTACCCCAGTAAAATATTTCACATCCCATGAGCACAACCGTATAGTATGTCCATGGTCCCTTAGACCTCATCTCATAAAGTCATGGCCTACTCAACAACCCAATGTCTCGGGGAATGGTGATATCCATCCTCCAAAAAAATCACCTTCAACTCAACAACCAACTTCTAAAGGAATGATGATATCCTTCCTCTAATAATTCCATCCCATCAGCCTCAAGTATAACAATGAGACTCACCCCCTACGGATTTTCACAACACCATACCCCGATGTTCCATAACCATCTAACGAGACTTTATATGGTGAGGAACTTCAATATAACTAATGTTCAACACCATCCCCAAAGACACAATATCTATAGAGGCCTCTAACCACAATGAGTGGTCAACACAACCTCAACTGACTCATATCTATGTGGACATGAATCCAATGACCCATTGACCATCAACAGTGAGCAGAAATCACCAACAAATCATATTTCACATCATCTGGCACCTCATTCACGTACAATTACATTATTAAATCTTGATGTTCAACACTATCTCGAGTCACATGGGCCATATCCTCACTCTAATGACCTCATCACTTCAATCTTATTGTACATGTCGCCACAACCTTGTGATATTCATCACACCATCACTACTAGAATTCTAGATATTTGCGACATGCTATTTGCAACGGGATCCCATCGCAAATAAGTTTTTTCAATGGGGTACCGTCGCAAATATCCTGTCGCAGAAAACGGCATCGCAAAAAATATTATTTGTGACGGGCCCGTCGCAAATAATATTTTTTGCGACGGGATACTTCCCTGTCAAAAATAAGTCTCTGATTATATACTATATATATATAAACTTTTTTGCGATGGGCCTTTCACAAAAATTATTTGTGACGGGTCCGTAATCCCGCCCCAAATACTTTAAAAAAAAATTATTTAGACTATTTCCGATGGCCCCGTCGTAAATACTTTTTGCGACGGGTCCCTAATCCCATCAGAAATACTTTTAAAAAAAAGTAGACAATTTGCGACAGGAACCCGTCGCAATAGATCCCATTGAAAATAATAAATAAATTTTAAAAATAATTTAATAAAATAATGATTACTGAAAAATTAATTTTAATACTGTTAAAATAATCAAAAAAATATATTTTAAAATTCTCAATATTCACAAAATAATATTAAAAAAATCATAAAATATTATTATTATATTATTATTATTAGTATTAAAACAAAGAAACATTAGAAAATATAATACTGAAAAAAATATATTTAATAAAATTATGATTAATGAAATAATAATATTAATATTATTAAAATAATAAAAAAATAAAAATTATTAAAATTATTAAAATTCTCAATATTATCAAAAAATCATAAAATATTACAAATTAGATTATCTAATATTTTCAACAATATAAAAGACAAAAATTGTAAATAGTTCATATTACAACAAATGTTAAATTCAAATGTTTTTAACATAAAAAAATCACTGGGGGGTCATCTTCTGGAGGAGGTGGAGGAGATGAAGGAGATGCTGGAGTAAACTCCATCTGCAAACTATGAGTCAGACGACACATGTACTCCATCTGCTCCTGATGCTGCTGCTGCCATCAACGCATCTCCTCCTTGTGTTGCGGCTTCTGCTATTGCTGCTACTGCCACATCTCTTCTTGTAGCTTCTGCAAACTCTCTATAATTTCATTATGATCTCGTAATTGCTCCTGATATTGTGAGGTAGAAGATGATGCCTCTCCATGATCTCCTTTTGAGCTAGACACTGACATCGTAGCAGTACCATAATAAGCACCAGGAGTCACATGGGAGCTGATACCAACTACTCTGCCCTTCTCAAATCCATAATGAGTCTCCTGCATCCATGTCGCCACATCGAAATGGTGTTCACTGGTCTGATCTATCACCTCATCCTGACCTTCAGCCTTTGTCTGAGAGGTCACAGCCTCATATGAATCCTTTAATTCCAATTTAAAATTAAAATTTTGAAAATATTATATGTAGTTAATTTTCAAACTAAAAAAATAATACTAACCACAATCTTACACCGACGATCACCTCTAATCACTATAGTGGCTGGATCACTATACATCCTTCGATAAACATTAACCTCTATAAAATCAGAATGCTCGACTGCCTATAGAAATAGAAAATAAAATGTTTATATTTAATGTAATATAAGTTTTTAAAAAAATATACTTACCAGATGCTCTCTATGCATACTGAATGTACGAATACCAGCTCGTTGTGTCACCTCCTGTCTCCCCTGGTTCTTCCGACCCAATGAAGACCTCCTCTGAAATCCACCACCTAACCAGTGTGCACATAATCCATCACAAATTTGAGATCAAATGTACTTTGGTCGGTGGGCTCTACACAACTCATCAAATATTGTCTCTCCTGCTTTCTTAATGGTTTTCTTTCTCAAATTTTGCAAAAAATGACGCAAACGCTCATGCATAGCTACCTCCCATGTTGTATGGATAACGTCATGCATGCTATCCTTGATGGGATACCATAAAACCTACAAATAATTTATAATATTAAGTTATTAATAAAATAAATTTCAAAATAAATATTATTTATTTATGTACCAGCCAATGATCATACATGGAAAGCTGCACATCAACGGGAATCTGTTCCCATGTGATCCATGGATGAGAAACATAATTGTGCAAGATAGCGCTCCCCTGTCCAATAGCTACATGCAAAAAATTTCGAAAAAAGAATAAATAATAAAACAATTAGTATATATATAAATAAATTAATGAAAAAGCTAACTAAAATATACAGGTTATCATACCCCCATGTGCGTGGATCGAAGCCAAGACGTGGATGTCGCTCGGGGATATGGTCAAGAATCATTAGTCGCGCAAGACCGCACCCCCACCACGTACCTCATGAACCACTAGTAGGCTGAGGGTTAGATGGTCCCGCATCCACCTCATCCAAAGGTAGATCAACCTCCTGCAACTCACGAAATAGATAAGGATCCATATGAAACACAAAATGATTGTTGTTAGTAAATTGTTGAAAATAACTATCATATATAGATATATATTATTGATGATCATAACCAGCATTTAACTGTGTTAATGTTCACCTTCATCATCATCTTCATATATGACAATGTCAATGTCTTCATATTCCTCCTCGATATCATCAATATCCATATGAGTTTCACTTTCACCATCCCTTGTCATTTCAAATAAATTTGTAACATCATTAACTTCTTCATAACCATCGACCCTTAATTTTGGGGTGTTATCATCGATATTCATGTCTCTTTGTGAAAAAGATGTATTTTGAGTAGACTCTTGAAAAAATTCAATTCCTTCCACTTCAGCAGAACCACATTCAGTTTGAGTAAATTGATTTTCCTAAGATTTTATTTTTATTATGCTTCACCGATCACTCAGGCCTCTTGAATTAGCATAGTACTTTGCATAATAAATTTGATGTGCTTGTTGAGCCAGTAAAAATGGTTTATTTACTACAAGAAGAATTTTATATTAAATATTGACGATTCCTTGAGTTGGATGAACATGCAATCCTCTCTCAGTATCCAACAACCGACATTTAAACATCATTATGTAATTCTGTCCAAGATAACATAGTTCAATAATTTCATCCAGAATGCCATAAAAGACCACTTCAGTTTCTCTATGATGTGATCCTCTCAAAAAAACTACATTGTTCATTGTTTTTTTTGATTCCACATATACACATGTATGAAATAGAAAACCATTCAACACATATGCATTATAAGATTTAACCATTTGGGATGGTGGGTTACCAAATATACACAGTCGCTTATCAATTTTATCAGCATGTTGAGACACCTGAAATTTTTTAAAACAGTTATCAATATAATAAATAGTAAACTAAATTGATATTAAACCATCAATAATTTATATTACCAGTTTTTGAAACCATTAAGAATTTTTTTTATGCATTCTTCAAGAGAAGCTGCTGTAATTTGTGGAAGTTGTTTCTTGATATGATTATCATATAACCTAAAAATAAAATTAGTTTACATAATGTAACAGAAATTATAAAATAAGTGATAGAAGCACTCACAGTACAAATGCTGTCATTTCTTCACAGTTGAGCAGAACATATGTATGAGCTCTATGATGTTCATCATCTGAAATCCATCATTCTTGAACTCCACCAAAGCCAAGATTTGGCTGATTAAAAACTGATAATTGATTGTCCATTTCATCATTAACATTTCCCTCATTCCATCCTATGCAGTTTTGTTTTGAGGGATATTCAAATTCAAAACAGTGAGAGCAGAAAAAAGATATTTTCTCTTGCAAATAAGCTTCAGCAATTGAGCCTTCAACTGATGCTTTGTTACATACTTTTTTATTCAATTTCTGCATGCATCTCTCGAATGGGTACATCCATAGAAACTGTACTGGACCTCCACATTTAGATTCATGTGGAAAATGTAATATTATATGTTCCATTGAGTCAAAGAAAGCATGAAGAATTATTTTTTCAAGTTTACATATAATTACAGTAACATCTTCTTCCAGTTTTCTTAGCGCATCGTAGTCTGTTGTCTCTGCAAAAATGTCTTGAAAAAATTATGATATTTCTGTTATCGAATCCCAAATCATAGAATTTAACAAACCTCTGAATCCAATCAGCATAAACCATTCCATTATAACATGACAATAACGACTTTTAATCTGGTAATATGACCATTCTTAACACATATGCCCAAATTGGAAGCATAACCATCTGGAAGTCTCAAATCTGCAATCCACTGACAAAATAATAATCGACTCTCTTTGGAAAGTGTATAAGATACTTTTGGCTTCAAACCTCTGTGATATGACATTTTAAAATAGTTCAACTTCTGGTCGCCTGTAAATTTGGGCAAGATCTAATCGTGATTTTATAGTTTCTTTGGTCTTACCTGGTGTATCCAAAATTGTATGAAATATATTATCAAAATAGTTCTTCTCAATATACATGACATCCAACATGTGTCAGACCAACAAATCAGACCAATATGGAAGGCCCCAAAAAATGCTACATTTTATCCAATTATGTTCTTTCCCAGAACCATCAATTTTCTGTTGGTTTATTGTTGGCCCAAATGTGATGGAAGGTAATGAAAATACAACATATTTTAACTCTATACCTGAGATCATTTTTTGAGGTTCATCCCTTTCAATTGTGCCTTTTCTGAAATAAGATTTGTTCCTTCGAAAAGGATGATCAGTTGGAAGAAATCTATGATGATAGTCAAAATAGAAAGTTTTTTTCCATTGAAGATCATAAAAGATTTGTTGTATTTCATACAATAAGGGCTTGCTTTCGGACCATGTGTACTCCAGCCAGATAACATGCCATATAGCAAAAAGTCACTAATCATCCACATCAATGTAGCTTTTAATGTGAAATTTTGTTTCATAGTAACATCATATGTACTAACACCATTACTCCACAATGCATTTAACTCATCAATCAATGGTTTCAAATAAATATAAATATTCTTTTTCGGATTTCCTGTGATTTATAAGGTCAAAAAGATATAGGGATCCTTCATCAACATACATGGAGGTAGATTGTACGGAGTTATAAAGACATGCCAACATGAAAACTGACTACCATAAGAACCAAACAGACAACAACCGTTAGTAGAAAGACCCAATCAAACGTTTCGGGATTCTAAAGAAAAAGACAGATGTAGACGGTCAAAATGTTTCCATGAATCACCATCAGATGTATGATTCAAGATTTTACCAATTGAAATATTGGTTTTGTGCCATCACATCATTGACACTGTGTAATGAGACATAAATAAACATTTCACCCTGGGTGTAAGGGGGAAATATCTCAACTATTTTACATGAATCGATCCAGACTTCCCTGGCTGAGCTTCTTTATACCTCGATTGTCCTCATGTGGGAAAACTATCCAACAACTCATTTTCACTAGAATATAATATGAAATCATTTTCATATGCATGAATCTTCTGATAACTAAGGCCCAGATTACGAACCAGCCTCTTGCTCTCATAGTAATTTGTAGCCAACACATTTCCTTCAGGTAACTGTGTTTTAACCAAAGAAAATACCTAATCAAAACAGTTGTTTAACATTGTATTATCTGATTTAATAGCCATAAATCTTGAAACCACCTCTAATTTTCTTATTTTCAACAAGGATATAATGCATCCTCAATAGACCTCAACAACACATAAAATTCAGATGGTGCCAACTCAGGAGTTAAATCGATATCATCATTATTTTCAGTTTGTTGAGGAGATGGACCTGCAACATCATATACTAAATGTTGGAACTGTGATGGATCTGGAATCAAGTTATTAGTATCTTCTCTAGAACTGTGTTCACCGTGTTAATACCAGAAAACATAATCTGGTTGAAAAACAAACTGCAAGAGATGTCCCCCAACCTTGTCAAATGTGTCAAACATTCTCAGAGCACATTTTTTACAAGGACATTTAATTGTTCCATCTGAAACATATTCTGGTTTTGGTGATGAAAATTCTAAGAAAGCTTCAACACCCTCAATATATAAAGGATTTAAACTAGAACCATTTGGATTTATGTGCTAATTTATCCAACAACGATCATCTAATAATGACTGATGTCGACTTCCTGGTTCCATATTTTTCGACAAAATATAAAATCATCACTGTTTTTGAATAATTTTAAATTATAAAAACACTATCTGAAAAAAAATTACTAAATACTACTACTTCTTAATAATTACCATTAATTATGGGTGACAAAATTTCCAGTGGATTGACGGCTACTATTTTGTCTGACGGCTCATTTACTTGCATCTTTCTCACACTAAAATCACAATGAAGAATCTGGTCAGAGGTATGCATATTCATTCTCGTATCACTTCGCATGTAGTGTTGCAATATGACGACCAAATCAATGTTGTTCTCGTCTATAAGAATCATCTCGCTCCCATTATATAGATCATTCTTCCTTGAAAATTTTTGGGGACTTCAGTATCTTTCCCTTAAATTTTCAAGGAAGAATGGTCAATGTAAAGGGTCATGTGAGATAATTCTTATAGATGAGAAGGCCATAAATTAGGTTGTCCTATTGCAACACTACTTGCAAGGTGATCAACTAAGAAAGGATAATTATAGAGTCTACATTGGACATGGATGACACTTACTAATTATTACTAATTATTACAAATTATTACAAATTATTACTAATTATTAGTATTTATTACTAATTATTTGTATTTATTACTAATTATTACAATTTATTAATAATTATTAATAATTATTACTAATTATTACTAATTATTACTAATTATTACTAATTATTACTAATTATTATTAATTATTACTAATTATTACTAATTATTACTAATTATTTCTAATTATTACTAATTATTACTAATTATTACTAATTATTACTAATTATTACTAATTATTACTAATTATTACTAATTATTACTAATTATTACTAATTATTACTAATTATTACTAATTATTACTAATTATTACTAATTATTACTAATTATTACTAATTATTACTAATTATTACTAATTATTACTAATTATTAATAATTAATAATGTGTATTACTAATTATTAATAATTAATAATGTTTATTACTAATTATTAATGTTTATTAGTAATTATTAATGTTTATTACTAATTATTAATGTTTATTACACTTTATTACTAATTATTACACTTTATTACTAATTGTTACACTTTATTACTAATTATTACACTTTTTTAGTAATTATTACACTTTATTACTAATTATTACAATTTAGTATTAATTATTACAATTTAGTACTAATTATTACAATTTATTACTATTTATTACAATTTATTACTAATTATTACAAATTATTACTAATTACTAAAATTTATTACCAATCATTACTAATTAATATAATTTATTAATAATTACTACAATTTATTACTAATTATTACAATTTATTACCAATTATTACTAATTATTACAATTTATTGCTAATTATTACTAATTATTACAATTTATTACTAATTATTCCAATTTTTTACTAATTATTACAATTTGTTACTAATTATTACAATTTATTACTAATTATTACAATTTATTACTAATTAATACAATTTTTTACTAATTATTACAATTTATTACTAATTATTACAATTTATTACTAATTATTACAATTTATTACTAATTAATACAATTTATTACTAATTGTTACAATTAATTACTAATTATTACAATTTATTACTAATTATTACAATTAATTACTAATTATTACTAATTATTACAATTTAATACTAATTATTAGAATTTACTACTAATTATTACAATTTATTACTAATTATTACAATTTATTACTAATTATTACAATTTATTACTAATTATTACAATTTATTACAACTTATTACCTTTTATTACCAATTATTACAATTTATTACTAATTATTACTAATTATTACCAAGTCTTACTAATTATTACTAATTATTACTAATTATTACAATTTATTACTAATTATTAAAATTTATTACTAATTATAAAAATTTATTGCTAATTATTAGAATTTATTACAAATTATTACAATTTATTTCTAATTATTACAATTTATTACTAATTGTTATAATTTATTACTAATTGTTACAATTTATTACTAATTATTGCTAATTATTACAATTTATTACTAATTATTACAATTTATTACTAATTATTACAATTTATTACTAATTATTACAAATTATTACTAATTATTACAATTTGTTACTAATTATTACAATTTATTACTAATTGTTACTAATTATTACAATTTATTACTAATTATTACAATTTATTTCTAATTATTACAATTTATTACAATTTATTACTGTTTCCCTCGGAATTCGGGGATGACCTCCTGGATGGGAGATTCAAACGTTCTGATCGGTTTCTAGCGGGTTTGTTCGTAGAACCGGAAACATCCAATGATTCCACATCCATTTGGACCTACTTTCCAAAGGTAGGCGCTCATTAGCTTGTGGACTGATGAGGCTTAGGAATTTGCATTAGTCGAGAGGATGAGAGGTCGGACTCATCACACCTTTTTGAGGGGAATTATTGTCTATTCCGGGACTCTCTTTATAGATTTAAGTCATGTTCGTGAATCCTTATTACATTACC
The DNA here is from genome assembly GCA_963277665.1 of Viscum album. Taxonomy (NCBI): domain Eukaryota; kingdom Viridiplantae; phylum Streptophyta; class Magnoliopsida; order Santalales; family Viscaceae; genus Viscum; species Viscum album. The sequence continues at coordinate 597,648,947 of OY728155.1, read as the reverse complement.
AAGTATAAAATGAGATTTTCCTTCAGTTTTGACAATCAATGATTAAATAAGTAAGAAATTTAGAGAATCTTTTATATGTATTCGAGGTTCTTCATCAATAGAGAATCATCTATATCTATTTAGAGATTCTTGGTCAATGGTAACCTTCAAAACATTCATATAAAAGTCTCTTGATCATTATGATGACCAGGCTGGTTTTAAAGCCACTCAGTGGGGCACTTGAAGTTTATTGTCATTCAGAAGGATATGAATTATTTCAGAGTTGGGATCGAACCCGTAGATGGGCTACCTACGTATCCTTTTCTTTGGAAAAGGAATCAGAACCCACGTAGTTCAAATGGAAGAGTATGATGTTTATGATTGATGGCTCAAAGAAGGATTTCATAATTACGTTTACCCTCTAAGCTCACGTGAGTCATGCTCGGTGTGAGAAACAAGAGGTATTGGTAATAAAATAGACAATTGAGCCATGAAAGATGTAATCATAAGAAATGGTTTGGGGCTTATGTATGTAAGACTGCCCAGAGGATTTACTTTAGGGAGAAAATCCAGGAACATGGTCCATAAAGGTATATGTGCTTCATGGAGATTTGAATACTCTAACTTGGGACTTATTCCTGAAAAGGAAACCCAAATTAGGAGAGGATTGATAACTGGGTTTTACTCCTGAGAAGGAATCCCAGATCAAACGTAAATTAGGACTGGTTAAAGAGAATATAAGGGACTTGGGGCTTATTCCTGAAAAAGGAATCCCAAGATTAGGACTGGGACTTATTCCTGAAAAGGAGACCCAGGTTAGGGGACTTGGGGCTTACTCCTGAGAAGGAAGCCCAAAATTATGACTGGGACTTATTCCTGAAAATGAGACCCAGGTTAAGGATTAAGGTTTGGGGCTTACTCCTGAAAAGGATGCCCAAATTTAGAGGACTTATGACTAGGGATTATTCCAGAAAAGGAGACCCAGGTTAAGGATTCTCTCATCTTAAAGGATGAGGTTGAATGAATGAACTCTCCGCATTTAGTGACATAAGGATATTTAAATCACTAGGTTTTGAGAGATATTCCACATAATTCCTTTCAGATAAGGAAGTCAAATCAAGAAATCATGCCATAAATGGCTTTGAAGAGTGTCTTGAAGACTGAATCTTGAAAAGGAAGTATAATGGCTTAAGAGGGGTGAAATGGGCAAGAAAGGCACCCAAAATGGAAGGGGCACGCAAGTCTTGGAAGACGCGCAAGTACTGCGTGGGCGCACAAGTATTGGTCGCGCATGTATACCTGCGCGACACGTGGTGTACTTGCGCGATATTCAACCAGCATTGAAATACTTGAGCGACTCTTTATTAAATCCTTTAGAATCCTCTTGAGGTTCTTCCAGAAAAAGGACGTGCAAGTTCTATCGAGGGAGTAAGGCAGCGCGCAAGTGTGACAATTTCCCTTAAGGGCTGGCCACTCAGGCACACAATTGTTGATGAGTTTCAACACTTAGGCCTTCCTCCCTCTCTTTAGATCTTCCGTTCTAGGTAAGAAATTACCTTAGAAGTGTTTCGGAAGCTTTGAGAAGATACTTGGGCGTCGGGAGCTTCAATCCGAGTTTCTGGAAAAAAGATCCTCTCGAATGGAGGGCCCACAGGGTCTATTTATAGGCAGGAGAAGACCTCAGGCAGTTATTAGGCAGTTATCAATTAGGTCGCGAAAGTCATTTGCACAACCATAAGGGTGTCACGCAAGTGGACTTGCGCGACAGTGATATAACTTGCACGGTGCAGTTGCTTTTGATCCTTTGTTCATGCCTTTGTCGATTTTTGATATTTTTTTCAAAGGTTGAATCACTTTGAGCTCAGATATTCCCCTTCTCTGATTTTTAGATTCTGTGACGAAAGGAGCGTCAACAAAAGTCCCCCCTCAGAGTTGGATCCGGAGAGAAATAAGGATTTGACTCTAAGGAAATCGAATACATCAAAATAAAAGGGGGTGCGCAAGTCTTCAGGGCACAGAGGGCAGTGCGCAAGTGCGCATCGCGCAGGGATACAACCCTCAGTCGTGCAGGGTCCGGCGCGCAGGGTCCTGGCCGCGTCTATAAATAGAGGGCCTCACTTCCATACAAGCATCCAGATTTCCGGACTTCATACCTTTGAGCTCTCACCACGCAGGTCACCTTAGCTGCGCAGGTTGCTCTGTTTTCTAGTGTTTTCCTTGATGTTGCGCTACTGTAAAGGAATTTGTACTTGCGTGGTTTATACTTGCGCGTCAAAAACTAGCGCGGAACACGAATACTTGCGCGCCATTTTTTAGACTTGTGCGCCTTAATGCCTTAGCCATTGTTTCTAAATCTTTCACAAATTTTATGAAAAATAAACCCATTTAAGAGTTTAATTTATTCAACTTTTGGGCAGATTCAATGGCTACTAATGGAATTAAAACATCTGATGAACTGGCTAGCAAGAGGATTGATGACATGATGAACATCATTGGCCATGATTACTATGATATCTGCAACAACACTCTCTCAGATTTGGCTAAGCACTTGAAGAAATATCATCTTAATTTCCTACAGAGCATCTACCTGCCTCTATATGGTCATGGTCACCTGCAAGGAGTCAATGTTCCAGATGCAAAGAACTATACACCTGAAATGCAGCTGCGCTACTACTCCTTCATTTCGGTTATGCTGTGCATTAAGAGCAATAACAATGGTGTGAACTTTCAAATTCTTCCTCCATGTCATTTCCTTGAAGATATGAAAATGGAAAACCCATGGGCTGAAATTTTTTCCACTACCTGTTGGTGGAGAGAAGACAAATATGGTATTAGAGCAATATCTGAAAAGAGTACTCTCTCCAAATGGCTCTTTACTTCCAATGCTCCATTCTCAAATCCATGTATCCATCTTCCAAGTCTCTTGGACAAAAATAGAGTCATTGTTTGATCAGCAGAAAATTTTCTCAAACCGCACACAAGAACATCCTTTTACAATTGTTCCAAGAAGAGCTGGTATCACTGCATCTCTTATTGTATCCAGTTGAATGAATGAATTCCAGGTGGTTGCTGATGAAGCTCAGGATGTCGTAAATCAAATGAAGTGTTATGTTGAAAGCCTCTTGTAATTCTTGAAAAAGAGAAGAGACTCCAGTCTGTGGATGTCCTTCTAACTCTTGTGCATCAATGAAAAACACTTTCACTTTCACTTATTTGTACCTTCATTCTCTTACTACCTGCTTTAAATTTACTTAAGCCAATGGGATTAGTAAGCATAGTTTGATTTTTACTAGGATTATTACAAATAACCCTACAAACTTTGAACCTTTTAATTGCTCAATATTACGTAAATCATACAAAAATGTATATTTAGTGAGTTGGAACTTGATTTTTATTCAGAGTTCCTTTGTCTTTTGTGGGCAGTTTAAAGTCATGCACGCCGGACATAAAGGGGCTAATGTTTAAGGTCGAAATAGCTTTGACCAAAATAGATTAAAATTGATTCAATTCCTTGACAATTTATCTGAAAACATATTACCATACTCAAGTATGAGGGAAAATATGTAAACCATGGCTTAAGAATATTTGAATCTGAGGAATGATATGAAAAAGATCTAAAAGGAATTAGAAGAAGTAGTTTCCAAGAATGAAGTTACTATTATTTGACAAAAACCCATTAGGGGGTTGAATTATGCAGGGCCACCTAAGGGCATTGGCTGCATCGTCAAATAAATAACATCTTTCTACTGACAAGTCTGTTATGTGGACTGTTTATGCAAGGCCACCTATGGGCACGTGCTTCATAGTCAAGAAAAAGAACTCTCAGAAATTTACTTTCCTAGTGCTAAAAGCCAGTGAAAGTTTATGGAGATTCAAATTTTCTAAAGTATAGAGTTTGTTGTATGGAAAGAGGTACTTGAATATGGAGAAGATATTTCCGAACAAGAATATCGAAGAATTGAATAAATATCACTCCTACAAAGGTCTGACCCAAATGTAGGGAAAGAGAATATGGAGAGTATAAACCATAGTCTTGAATACTTTCAGATCATGAAAAAGGACATGGGACAAATATGTTAAGGATGACTATCTTTTGCAGATCCCTACATACCATCATGTAAGACAAATAAGGACAAAAGAGGCATTCTTCCCAAGAATGAAGTTACTATTATCCAACAAACCCGTTAGGGGGTTGAATTATGCAGGGCCACCTAAGGGCATTGGCTGCATAGTTAAATAAAATAGTATCTTTTGGCTAACAAGTCTGTTATGTAGACTGTTTATACAAGGCCACCAATGGGCACATGCTGCATAGTCAGGCAAAAGAATTCTCAGAAGTTTGACATTTTTGTGACTAAAAGTCATGAAAATGGTTATCAAGATCTGAAAATATTTAAGGTTAGGATTATAACACATAAATATGGGTATTGTCCAATGTATATAGAGATACATAGGTCAATGATAACCATAATCATGTTGTGGCTGGGTCTTGAATTGAAATTTTGGACTTCACTACGTATCTCATAAGAATGGGAATCAAGCCATACGTAGTTCTTGAAATGCAGTTTAACGTCGTGCAGGACGAAAGTATGAGAGATCTTAGTTTAGGGTCATAGAGTTCGGACCATAATAATGAATACACAGTGTGTGTTTTCATGAGGACTTTTCAGCCAAGGGACTGAAAGTGAAATTTGTGGTTAGGCCCAAAAGACTTGGGGATGGATTCGAGGGATACTCGAACGTTCCTACATATCCCATAAGGATGGGAATCAAGCCCACATAGTTCTAGAACTACCCTTTGTACAAATTTGGTTTGTACATGTGAAGGGTGAAAGGGGACTTTAGTGAAATGATGGTTTAACCTGAGATAAAAAGTTTAGGCATTACCATGTATGCACATAGTCTTTTGAAATGAAACATGAATGAAAAATCAATGTCAATAATAGTTCTCTCTCAAATGAGGAAATCAAAGAGTATTGTAGTTTATTGTCGTACCAGACAAAAGTGTTGTATAGTTTAACGTCATATAACAAGGACGAAAGTGAATCAATGTAAAGATATTGATTCTAGGGGCGGTTTCAGGAATCAACATCATATGAGATGGTGGTGAACCGATGTGAAGAGATTGTTTTTGGGCTTGAACCCTGGGAGGTTGCCTACATACCCATCCTGGAGGGCAAGGATCAAAGTCCGTGTAGTTCAATTAAAGAATGAATTAATGATCAAGTTGTTCTTGGGGACAACGATCTAAATAATAATAATAATAAAAAAATGTTGTTGGGACTTATACACGGTTAGCGGCCCAAAGAGAGTGTTACAGTTGAGGTTTTCTCTAAGCTCACGTGAGTCATACTCGGTGTGAGAAACAAGAGGTAACAACAACCTTAACAATGCATAGTTTAATGTCATATAGGACATATAAAGGGACTATGCAGTTTAAAGTCTTGTAGTTAGGACTGTTGGTGCTGCGCAGTTTAGTGTCATGTAGCAGGGACAAAATACAGTTTAATGTCATGTAGGACGTATCAAGGAATTTCTATACAGTTTAGCGTCATGTAGTTAGAACGATGGGGACAATAGAGTTTAACGTCATGTTGGACGAAAGGGGGACTGCGCAGTTTAATTTCATGCAGTAAGGACAAAATAACACACCATTTACATCATGTTGGACGCATTGTGGATTTTTTTCACAGTTTAACGTCATGTTGGATGAAAGTGCGAATAGTTTAAGGTCATATACATGGAAAATGGATGGTGCAGTTTAATATCATGCTGGACGGTGGTGTAGTTTAAGGTCATACAGGACCTTTGGTGATTATATAGTTTAACGTCTTTCCGGACGTAAGGGAATTTTATACAGTTTAGCGTCATGTAGTTAGGATGTCACAGTTTAACGTCTTGCTGGACGTAAGGGACTTTTTCACAGTTTAACGTCGTATGGGATGAAGATGCAGTTTAAGGTCATATAGGACCATTGCTGTATAGTTTAACGTCATATAGCAAGGACGAACTGGTGCTGCACAGTTTAGTGTCATGTTGTGGGGACATTTTGTGAATACTTTGTATTTTATACAAAATCTTTCTTAAAAAATCTGGAATTTGTTGGAGTAGTAATGAGTTCTCCATCCATCGAGATTAATGAATAAGCTCCATTGGAGTAGACCCTATGTATTGAATAAGGTCCTTCCCATTTTGGCTTAAGATTAGGAGGTTTCTTTCCTGGTATCATTGGAGTTCTGAGAACTAATACCAATTCTCCCTGAATGAATGAACGAAGATGAACTTTTTAGTTAAAAGCTCGTGCTATTCGATTCTGATAGATTTCCAAGTGGTTCAAAGTGCACAATCTTTTCTCATCTAACCATTCCAATTAATTAAATCACTTTTGGGATTGCTCATCTGTAGATAACTGATCACAAATGGCTACTCTGAGTGAGGGCAATTGAACATCAATTTGCAAGACTGCTTCTGTTCCATATACCAACGACTATGGAGTTGACCGCGTTGCATTGCGGGTGGTAGTCCGATAAGCTCATAAAGCATGAAAGAGTTTATCAGGCCATGACCTCTTATATTTATCCACCATCTTTTGCAGTATATTTGAAAGAGTCTTGTTAAAGGCTTCTATTTGGCCATTGGCTGCCGCATGATACCGAGATGAATGGTTGGATTTAATGTTGTATTCTTGATACAATTTCTTCACCTCAGAAGATTAGAAGTTGGTGCCGTTGTCCGTAAATATGGTATGAGGAACACTAAATCTAGTAATGATGATAGACTTGATAAAGCTAACAATGCATTTAGAACTGACTTCTTTGAGAGGTACTACCTCTGCCTATTTGTAAAAGAAATCAGTAGCAGTAAGAATGTACTTAAACTGCTTGGTTGTAGCTGAAGGGTAAGGTCCCACCACATCCATTCCCCATGTGGAAAATGGCCATGAGTATTTAGCTGTATGAAGCAACTCTGGAGGTTGATTAATGAAGTTGGCATGTACTTGACATGAATGACACTTCTTTGTGAAATCAACACAATCTTGTATCATTGAAGGCCAAAAGTATCCAAGCCTTCGAATTTGATCAGACAATCTATGTCCAGACTGGTGGGCACCACAGACTCCTGCATGCACTTCTTTCATGACAGCCATTTTCCCTTCACCATCAATGTATCTGAAGAGAACTCCATCAAAACCACGTTTGTAGAGAATTTTCTCCTGGTGGTTTGGTCCATCATAAAGAGTAAAATTGACCACACATCGCCAGATTTGTTCTTTCTCGGCTCTATCAGGTGGAAGTGTTCCATTTTGAAGGTATTCCCTGATAGGTTACATCCATCCTGTAGTATGACCATACGGTTCAAGAATGGGACTAATTTCATTAATTTCCTCTGTTCTGGCTTGAACATAAGGTGAAATTGCATGACGGTGGGCAATACTGATGGTTGTCTCGTCCCGATTTGGATCTTCTAGAGTTGTGGCTATATTAGCCAGTGCATCAGCTTGAGCATTTTGTGATCTTGGGACATAAGAAAATGTCGGTTCTGAAGGGAATTCCGCCATTAACTTTCTGACGTAATCATACAAAGGGATTAACTCTTCTTTTCCGATGGCATAATCCCCATTGACTTGTTTGATTACCAAGTCTGAATCACCTTTCACCTTTAAGTGATTCACTTGTGCTTGAAGCGCTAAATCCAACCCTATGATAAGAGCTTGGTATTCGGTTTCATTATTGGTACCACCTTACCACAATAAAAAGGAATAAGGTAACAATGCCTTATCTGGAGAAATGAGTACAATTCCTAAACCAACTTTGTTGAATTTAGGATTTTCCATTTTCTTCCCTGTTGGACTTCTGGAAGCACCATTAAAATACAATTACCATGTTTGAGGACACCCTTGAATAGAAAAAACTTCCTCATCAGGGAGTTCAATATCTGAAGACGTGTCTTCCACTGAAGGATGTTCAGCTAGGAAATTAGCCAGAGCTTGGCCCTTTATTGCCTTTTGAGATACATACTGAATGTCGAACTGCTGTAAAATAACTACCCACCTTGCTAGACGTCCTGTAAGCATTGGACGACTAAGGATGAATTTGAGCGGATTATTGCGAGATACCAATTGGACCTCATGAGGTTTCAAGTAGTGTCTCATTTTCTGAACTGCAAAGATTAATGCCAGGCAGCACTTCTCAATACTTGAATACCGGGTTTCTGCTTCAAGCATGGTTCTATTGAGATAGTAGAGGCTATTTTCATTCCAAACATCATTCTTTGAGCGAGAAAGGCACCCAATGATCGCTCTAGAGTTGTCACATATAGGATAAGTGTAGGACCCCGGGACACCCTGAGAGGGGAGGGGTGAATCAGGGTGGCAACTTTTTCTTTTTAAAGTTGTGGATCTTGTTCCCACGTTGGTAGGAACTACTTAAACCTGTATGATGGATATGATCAGCAATTAAACATTCACATGCAGAGACAGATGACACAACTATTTTTACTTGGTTCACCACTAAGGGCTACATCCAAGGAGTATACGCCGACATGTTGCCGGTCGTACCTAAATCCACTATGCTTCACTAGCTGCGGATACAAATGTTCGAGTACAGACACTCTGTCCCAGGCTCACTGCCTTTACAATTGTTTAGGGATATCTCACTACGTCCCTCGGGTCACTCCCGTTGACTCCCCCTGGCTCACTGCCGTTGGTGATGTCTCACTCAGTTTATAGACGTGAAGGTCTCTTCAATAGATATGCATTGAAGTCTTTGTCTCCTGTTCAGCATGATACTTTGCTTGCATCAGAGTCCTGAGTTGATGCTCTTTTGAAATCAATCTTCTACTTCAGTGCAATACCTGAATGCACTAAATCTCCTTCTATTCCTTCAATTCCCAATTCTGACACCTGAGTGTATCGATATATTTCTCTCTCTGTGCAGATCAGATTTTGGTTGCACGATCGTTCTTCTTCTCTTCGCAAAGCAGATTTGAGAGTGCTAAGCACCTGTCAAAAGGCCTGCGGGACCCCCAAATTTTCCGCGCACCCTTCCCGGGGACTTGCGCGTAAAATTCAAACCTTGCGCGTAAAAATAACTTTTGTCGCGTAAAAGGCTTTTCGCGCTACTCTGCTTTTTCGCGCAAAACTTCCCTTTTTCGCGCAACGCCCTCTTTTTCGCGCAACCCTCTGTACCTTAATTTTTCCGCGCGCCGGAGCTCAGGATTTGTCTAAGTGTTGAGCCTCTCTGAATGAGAGGGGATCACCTCATATTTATAGGCGTTTTTGATCCTGCGCGTAAAACCTCTTCCTGCGCGTAATCCGCTTTGATCGCGAAATACAAATCTTCCGCGCACAACCATTTTCCGCGCACTGCTCCATAATTTCGCGCACCTCATGCCTTTGCCATTTTCCGAGCTTCGGACCTCGAAACATCTTTTGCGCGAAATACTTCATCCGCTATTTCGCGCCCCACTTCAATTTTTCGCGCACGCCTCCAAAATTTCGCGCAAGCCTCTTATATTTCGCGCACCACTTCCTTTTTGTGCGAACCTCCTTTTGCAGACAATCCATGTCTTCATTTTACGATTTTGAGGCCCAAAAATTTGGCAAACACTGGGAAACAGCGCCACCTTGTATCTGCTCTTTTTTTACCGCCTCCAGATCATCCATTCCTCTGTCGAAGTTCATGAATCAAACATAGATCGTTGAACACAACTCTTGAACTCGACATGTCACCATGGAATCTCCTTTTTCAACAAGTTTGTATGTCGTTTGTTTGCTTTGTCAACAAGCACGATCACCTCAACAGCACTTCTTCTTGGTGATCTGTATCCTTCAGCAACTCTTTTGGCTTTTATCACAAACTCTACTATTGTGATATGTATTCTTTGAAGGAACAACTTTAGTACCATTATCTTCTGATACAATGTGATGTGCATGGCCATCTCATAATTGCAATCTCCACATGGCCATCTCAGAAGTCAACTCATTGGCACATTGTCTTCTTCATCAACTGTCATGATCAACTTCATGCAAAGCATGTGATTCAATCCGTCAAGAAGTCTCTAGCATGGCTGTCATGATCAACTTCATGCAGAACATGTGATTCAATCCGTCAAGAAGTCTCTAGCATGGTTCTCATTAAATCATGAGTAATTGCATGGTCTTCATCCAAAAACCTCATTCCTCTTTAATCATCCTCGAATGGATTACTCCTCACATTCTTCATTGTTGTAATCAATGTATCACCTTTGACACATGTTCATCGGAGTATTTCATGATCACCTTCATTTTGATCTGCATTGACAACTATTGACAACAAATACAACCTTGTACACAAAGTGGTTCCAACAATCTCCCCCTTTGTATTTTGTTGTCAATACCTTAAACATCTTCTGAAATGAATCCGTCGATGTCAAAATGAGAATCTTCTGCATTTCACTTTCTCTCCCCCTTATTGACAAGAAATACAAAGCGCATGGTAGGGAGGGTATCAATCCTCACTTAAGCAAAGTTTCATTAAACATTTCACTCTAAGTCTACTTGAGCAATGCTCGATGTAGAAAACAAGAGGATTTGATTAAGTCAACAATGTTGTCCATTATTCACAGATCATGATACCAACGTGAGATGAGAACTCATGTATCTTGTCTTCAAGGGTTTACCAATTTTATTTCAGGTAGAAGAAGATCAAATATGATAGATAATAATCAACCTGAAACTCCTGCACTCACTTCAGCAAATAGATCAAAAACATTCAAGTGCAATCGACAGGATAAGTGACCTTGGGGCACTTCCATTCTCTTTATGTCACTGATCAATACAGTTACTCCCCCTTTGTAAAATAATCTTTGATCTGAGTAACCAAGGGATAGTGATTGAGAAATGACATACCTTCTTCATTGGTGTGTTCTTCAAGAAATTCACAGAATAACTGCTTTTGACTCCACCTGGAGTTGATATTGATTGAAACAGTGATTATGGAAGCTTCTTCATTCTTCTCCCCCGCAAGGGAAACACTCCTCATCATCTTCATCGAGAGTGATCCTTCATCATCATAATCTTTGAATATCAATTGAAGAATCTACTAAGGATGGAAACTTCTTCAGCTTGGCTATCAAGAGTTGACAGCATTCACTACTTCTCAGGTTCTCCCCCTGAGAGCATGCTTCACCTTCAATTCCCTGCATTATTAGTACAAATACAATACAGAAATGATTACGGGAATAAGGTGGTTCCTTCTTGCTTCATCAAGAAGACCTGCATGGTTGAGGTTCTTTTCTCAACCATGTTCCTTTGTTCGCTCCAGTCTTCATGCCTACACACTTAAACATATGTTTCGACATCTGCTGGTGTGGCATGGCTCTGTTCACATTCTCTTCTGCTTTGTGTGGAGAATTGTTCTGCTTAGCAGCCATCATGAATGATAGATTCTTACTTCTCTTCAGGACTGCTTCTTGCTCTGGTATTAAGGTTAGGCAATCTTTTGCAATGTGACCAGATTTCTTGCATCTCTCACACAGAACTTCTTTGACACGAGTGCTTCTCTTTGTTTGCAATCTCTCCTGCACTGTGTCTTCATCATGTGAAAGTTTTCCTTTTCCTTTGTCACCAGCCTTGTCCTTCTCATCTTCAAATTTCCTTATTCTTTTCAAATCTTCTGGACAGATGACCAATATGTCATGTGGAACTTTTGCAGCTGGTTTAGGTCTTCCACATGGGTTCATCCGAGATTCATCCCACTTAGTGTTTCTTTTGGATGAATGACCCTTCAATTTCATGAATCTAAAATCCTGGGTCTTCTCAGCTTGCCTACTTGATATCTTCTTGGGGAGTGATGTGTTCACCATATTCTTTTGATTTCTTCCCAAGGTACTTTCTTCATACTTAGATGGATTGTGTGGTCTTCTGTTCTTATCATCTCTGGATATCTGTTGACCTAGGCATGCACCATTCTTATGACCACTGCCGTTGCATACACCACAGATGTTATCAAGCATTCCAAATCTGTTTGCTGTAAATAGATGCTTTTGGACCTGTGGATGTTGCTTCTTCTTCTCTGCCTTCCTCCCCTTTGATATAGGCTTTCCCTGTGCTTTTCCATGAAAGGGATTATAAAAACAATCCAGTGCACAGTGCCCAAATCTATTGCAGCACCAACATTGGCCCACAAATCTTTTCTTCTTTGTTTCTTCAGTATTAAGTTGTTGGGCCATCTGCTTAATCGTTTGTGCTCTATTTGAGGATGAAGCTTCCTCCTTTTTCTTCTTATCCACCTTAGTCATGGTGGTAGGTTTATTCTTCTCACCTATCCTCATCCATACTTGTTTAGAGCTTTTCTTCCCACCTGCACTGATTGTCAGAGTGTATTTAGAAACATGAGTACAAGATGGTCTGGATGGTACCTTCACTTTCTCAGTTGCCTATGATAGATCAATGAGCGAAGTCATGATCTTCTTATCACATGTTGGAGGTCTTTTGACAATATAATCCTCCATTGAGCATTGAGTACAGGCAGCAACTGATTCTTGATGTGGATAATCAAGAGTTGTCATAATCTTCTTGTCACATGTTGGAGGCATTTCAGCTTTAGACTCCTCCAATGAACATTGAGTGCAAGCATCACTCATTTCATTCTTTTGTGAAGTCTCAATATGTGTGTTCTCAATCTTGGTCAATTGAGCTTCCAATTTTTGACCCACAATATTGAGGATGATCTTCTGATCTTCAATCGTGATCATCTTCTCTTCACAATTCTTCTTCAACCTTTCAACCTCATCTTCATGCATCTTAACTTTGTTTTGTAACAACGGGTCAAGTTCCCTGAATTTAATGGACGTTTCTTCCAGACAAAAATTCTTGACTTCATTGTTCTTCTTCAGCTCAGCTTCAAGTGCATGGATCCGTTCTTCTAGAGTATTGCTGACTTCACCTTTTTCTTCAAGGGCTTTCACCCGTTTGGTGAGCTTCATACTTTCCATAATTTTTCCTTCCAGCCCCTTTTCCATATTGTCCGCTTCCCTTTCAAGTCTAGTGATCTCAACCTGCATAGATTGAAATAGGCTACAGATAATAACAACCCTTTCTTCTGGAATATCATGCAGATATGTTTTGAGTTTTTCTTGAAAGCATGAATTGGGGGTGTCATCCTTTCCTCTGGAAGAATTCTGAGTCACCTGCTCGATAATTTCCATGCCTGATGTTTCTTCATTTTTTGAATGGCATGGAGAACAAGACATTGCATCTTCTTTGGATATGAGGGACTTCTTCAGATGCTTTTTCTCTTTCTTTTTCTTGTTTGTCATGGTCTTGCTAGATGTAGACGTATGCTCAGAAACTTCATCAAGATTGCTCTTCATTGTTGACTTTAGGAAAGAAACTCAAATCCTATTCTCAATAGAATTACTGGAGAATATCCAACATACGTTAACCTCGCTCTGATACCACTTGTAGGACCCCGGGACACCCTGAGAGGGGAGGGGTGAATCAGGGTGGCAACTTTTTCTTTTTAAAGTTGTGGATCTTGTTCCCACGTTGGTAGGAACTACTTAAACCTGTATGATGGATATGATCAGCAATTAAACATTCACATGCAGAGACAGATGACAGAGCTATTTTTACTTGGTTCACCACTAAGGGCTACATCCAAGGAGTATACGCCGACAGGTTGCCAGTCGTACCTAAATCCACTATGCTTCACTAGCTGCGGATACAAATGTTCGGGTACAGACACTATGTACCAGGCTCACTGCCTTTACAATTGTTTAGGGATAGCTCACTGCGTCCCTCGGGTCACTCCCGTTGACTCCCCCTGGCTCACTGCCGTTGGTGAAGTCTCACTCAGTTTATAGACGTGAAGGTCTCTTCAATAGATATGCATTGAAGTATTTGTCTCCTGTTCAGCATGAGACTTTGCTTGCATCAGAGTCCTGAGTTGATGCTCTTTTGAAATAAATCTTCTACTTCAGTGCGATACCTGAATGCACTAAATATCCTTCTCTTCCTTCAATTCCCAATTCTGACACCTGAGTGTATCGATATATTTCTCTCTCTGTGCAGATCAGATTTTGGTTGCACGATCGTTCTTCTTCTCTTCGCAAAGCAGATTTGAGAGTGCTAAGCACCTGTCAAAAGGCCTGCGGGACCCCCAAATTTTCCGCGCACCCTTCCCGGGGACTTGCGCATAAAATTCAAACCTTGCGCGTAAAAATAACTTTTGTCACGTAAAAGGCTTTTCGCGCTACTCTGCTTTTTCGCGCAACACCCTCTTTTTCGCGTAACCCTCTGTACCTTAATTTTTCTGCGCGCCGGAGCTCATGATTTGTCTAAGTGTCGAGCCTCTCTGAATGAGAGGGGATCACCTCATATTTATAGGCGTTTTTGATCCTGCGCGTAAAACCTCTTCCTGCGCGTAATCCGCTTTGATCACGAAATACAAATCTTCCGCGCACAACCATTTTCCGCGCACTGCTCCATAATTTCGCGCACCTCATGCCTTTGCCATTTTCTGAGCTTCGGACCTCGAAACATCTTTTGCGCGAAATACTTCATTCGCTATTTCGCGCCCCACTTCAATTTTTCGTGCACGCCTCCAAAATTTCGCGCGCCTCATGCCTTTACCGATTTTCAAGCTTTCGGCCTTGAAACATCTTTTGTGCGAAAAAGAATTTCGCGCAACCCGCTGTTTTGCGCGCCCAGCTCAAGTATTTCGCGCAAGCCTCTTATATTTTGCGCACCACTTAATTTTTGTGCGAACCTCCTTTTGCAGACAATCCATGTCTTCATTTTCCGATTTTGAGGCCCAAAAATTTGGCAAACACTGGGAAACATCGCCACCTTGTATCTGCTCTTTTTGTACCGCCTCCAGATCATCCATTCCTCTGTCGAAGTTCATGAATCAAACATAGATCGTTGACCACAACTCTTGAACTCGACATGTCACCATGGAATCTCCTTTTTCAACAAGTTTGTATGTCGTTTGTTTGCTTTGTCAACAAGAACGATCACCTCAACAACACTTCTTCTTGGTGATCTGTATCCTTCAGCAACTCTTTTGGCTTTTATCACAAAATCTAATATTGTGATATGTATTCTTTGAAGGAACAACTTTAGTATCATTATCTTCTGATACAATGTGATGTTCATGGCCATCTCA
Source organism: Viscum album (assembly GCA_963277665.1). Taxonomy (NCBI): domain Eukaryota; kingdom Viridiplantae; phylum Streptophyta; class Magnoliopsida; order Santalales; family Viscaceae; genus Viscum; species Viscum album. Next base: position 597,633,819 of record OY728155.1, on the reverse strand, counting down.
TAATTGCAATCTCCGCATGGCCATCTCAGAAGTCAACTCATTGGCACATTGTCTTCTTCATCAACTGTCATGATCAACTTCATGCAAAGCATGTGATTCAATCCGTCAAGAAGTCTCTAGTATGGCTGTCATGATAAACTTCATGCAAAATATGTGATTCAATCCGTCAAGAAGTCTCTAGCATGGTTCTCATGCAATCATGAGTAATTTCATGGTCTTCATCCAAAAACCTCATTCATCTTTAATCATCCTCGAATGGATTACTCCCCACATTCTTCATTGTTGTAAACAATGTATCACCTTTGACACATGTTCATCGGAGTATTTCATGATCACCTTCATTTTGATCTGCATTGACAACTATTGACAACAAATACAACCTTATACACAAAGTGGTTCCAACAATAAGTGGTCTACCTTCAACAGGTGCCATGAGTACTGGTGGACTCAAGAGGTATTTCTTGAGAACATCAAACGCTTATTGACATTCTTCAGCCACTGGTAAGTGACTCCTTTTTTCAATAATTTGGTAAAGGGTAAACTTTTTCCTGCCAAATTGGCGATGAAATGCCGAATATAGGCTAAGTGTCCTTGAAGTCCTCTTAATTATTTCAAATTCCGAGGAGGTGACATACCAAGGATTGATTTGGACTTTTCAATATCAACTTCAATAACACGATGGCGTACAAAAAAGCCGAGGAATTTTCCTGAGGTTACCCCAAAAGCACATTTTAAGGGGTTCATCTTCAAATTATGTTGTCGAAGCTTGTGGAATATGACTTCCAAATAAACCAAGTGATTAGAAAGTTGTCTGGATTTAACCACCAAATCGTCTAGATAGCATTCAACAAACTTCCTTAATAAAGGATTGAAGATACGATGCATGGCGCGTTGATATGTTGCACCTGCATTCTTTAAACCAAAGGTAATCACCCGGTAACAAAACACACCTTGAGGGGCTCTGAAGGCTGTAGATTCCTCATCTTCTGGGGCCATTCGGATCTGATTATATCCGGAATATCCATCCATGAAGGAAAGTACTTCATAGCCAGCCGTCGCATCAATTAAGAGTTCTGTAATCAGAACTGGGAAATTATCTTTAGGACAATACCGATTAAGATCTCTGAAATCGATGCAAACCCTAATTTTTCCGTTCTTCTTCTTTACAGGGACAATATTAGCCAACCACTTGGGATACAAAACATATCTGATGAAGTTAGCTTTGATCAGCTTATCCACTTCAGCTTCAATTTTGGAATCATAGGTTGGGTGTGTTCTTCTCGCGGCTTACTTAAATCCTCGATGTTCTTTTGGTAAACCCAAATGATGAGTAGCAATATCAGGATCAAGCCTAGGAATTTCTGTATAGTTCCAAGCGAAAATATCTTTATTTTGCTTTAGAAAAGAAATATACATCTCTTTCTCTTCAAGGGTCATGGCCGCACTAATTAAAGTGGGGCGTGGATCTTTCTCTATACCCAGATTTATTTCTCTGAGTTCATCCACAGTGGTAGAGATACCCTCTCCAAATGCTGGAGGAGAATCTCTAAGATCTTCCTCTTCCTCTTCATCATGTGCTATTTCTTCCATTTCTCTGATGTTGCTATAACTTCTTCTGGACTGATTGGCGAAGTATAGACCTGTTGGATTTCAGCAGATGAAATGAAGATGTCACCACTTGTGCTTTCATCACCGTTTGGTAGGTTACCAATTTCTCCCATGTTGTCTGGCTCAATTGCCGTAATTGACATTATGGATCTTTCCATAAGAGTATTTTGATTTAGGCCTATTTAGTCAATTTTACTGATAGGTAACACATAATCTGTACTCACATGTGTAAATGGATTTATTGGAATCTTCTCCAAACCATATGGAGCATTAACTTTGGTAATTTCCTTCATTGTAGATTTTTCTCTTCCCTTCATGTGATAAAATTCTGCCTCAATGTATTGAGACTCACATGCCTTGAACGGGGTCTTATCACAATACAATGTTCCAACTTGACCATTGAAACAGTATTTGAGACATTGATGGTATGATGAAGGGATAGCTGCATGCTGATGTAGCCAGGGTCTTCCAAGCAAGACGTTGAAAGCTGAGTCTTGATCAATAATCATGAAATCCGAATTGGATATAAGATCTACAAATTGAGTTCTGAGTGTAACTTTTCCCAGTGGTTCTTGTTCATTTTTATTATATCCTTGTAACATCATGGTAGAAGGAGATAAATCAGATTCCATGAGGCCCAATCGACGAAGTGTACGGATGGGCATGGGGTTGACTCCTGAACCATTGTCAATGAAAGATCTTCGGATATCCACACCATTGACTTTGACAGATAAGTACAAAGGTTTTATATGCCCATGCACATCATCGTATTCATCTTTATCAGTAAAAGATATCACTGCATGGCATTCTACAAGATTATTCTCTATGTGATAGAATTCAGCTGCAGCAATTTCAGCTTCAAACTCCTTGGAAGCAGATGCTTTGAAAGCTAATGCATCTTGTATTGGGATAGAAGTTGGAAACATCCTTGGTTTTTGAAGATTGGACCGATTAGATCCATTTACTTGCTGAGATAAAGAAGATGGAATTTTCAATCGGTCTTCCAAAATAACTGTTCCAAGACTGAGTTGACTATTGGCAGAAGAACTTGCTTGTTCTTTTTGAGCTCGCTGAAGGGCTCTACCACGAGTTTCTGCTGCATACACAGTGCTAGCAGGGGTAGAATTGGAGTAGTGGCTTAGAAAGATCCACGTCTTCCCCTGTATCCTGAACCTCTGGAACTTCCTCAGATTCCCTTATTTGATACAGGGAATTCAGGCTCATCAAAATTGAAATTACGACTGGAATATAGATCTGCTAATTGAATCATATTAACAACACCGAAGATTAACTCTTCATCTAATAAAGACTCTGCCTGACTAGCCTGTTTAGGCTGTGCCGTTTGATGGGGCGTTGCCCGTTGTTTTGAAGTAGATGGCATAAATTCTGCCAGAGTCAAAGACAATTTAGGCTTTGACACATACTCATATTCTTCTGATTCTTTTTCCTTCATTGAATCCAACCGTTTCATTGAGGACTTTCCCTCTGACAAAGAGGGTTTTACCGCAATATTCATGGCAGAAGACACAATTGGTTTTTTTAATTGTGTTCAAAAAATGGCATGAGTCCGATTGATTGTTTTTCTGAACATCCAATCATCATATTTCTGTGCATTTATGCTTTTGACTTCTTGCCATTCACCTTCCTCCTCTGGAACTGTAGCAGTAACACATGCTATCTGAGTCGAAGAACCTTTCAACTTGAATTTTCCCAAGTCGACCATCTTTTGTAGGAGGTCTTTGAAGACAAAACACTCCGGGATGGGATGCCACAACATTTGATGAAAGGGACAATAATTGGGACGGTCTTCATCTCTTTCCTTGTTTGGCCTCTTGGGCACTGGTAATTGAACCAAATTATTTTCCAGAGCTGAAATGAAGTAACCAGGAACTTGATCACTTCGGAAGGAGTATGTTTTACTCTTGAAATCCTCAAATTGTTTTCATTGTTGATCTCTTTGATCATTTGGATGAAACGACCTTTGTTGTTGGCATTCAGGAGGTGGATCCCTTTGAGAAGATGAAGGTTTTGAAGTAGAAATAGGTACAAGTGCTTGTTTAAGCATAACTGTAGCAGTTTCTGCTTTACCCATTCTCCTTCTGGAAGCTGATGGAATTACATGAGATTTAACCTTAGCCTGTATAAGGGAATCTTCAATTTGCTGAGCGATTGAAGTAAGGTCTCGAAACCCTCCTGTGTATTTCATAGGGATCAATGGCGTGCGTAATTCGTCATGCAAATTTTCCACACAGATTGGCAACATCTCTTCCTGAGGGAGTGCTAAAATCAGGAAATACGTTAATCCCTTCTAGAGAGCAATGAAATCAGAGACTCTTTCATTCTCCCTTTGCTTGCAGTTTGTAATATCGAAAACTGTCATTTTTGGCAAAGTTGAGCTGAACTGAAGAAGGAATTTTTGATGAAGATCCTCCCATCCGATGATTGACTGGGATTGCAAGCTTGTATACCAGACAAAAGCTGGTCCTTCCAAGGTTCGCACGAAGTATCTGAGTTTCACTGCTTCTTGATGCTCTGGAATTCCCATCATAGGATCACAACAAGACACATAATGCGTCAAATGTTGTTCAGGGTCGCCTGATCCATTGAAAGTAGAAAAAATAGGGTTTCCAAAACTAGATGGAGGAGAAATTGAATCTACCAATTCAGGGTAAACTTTCTTTTCTGGTTGAACTTGCGCCTGTTTCCCTTCCATAGTTTCTAACCGAGCTGTTAATGACTCAATAGTAGTTATTAAATTTTGAGAAATATCAGGTTGAATTTGGTCTTGGGTAGGTGCAATGAATGGATCTTGGACAGATGTGGTGGTTGGTGCTGTAACTGATGGTAGCACTGCCAACCGTTGTTTCACTTGACCCACAGGATTAGACCTATGAGGGTGTACTGATAAAGGAGGATATTTTTGATCCATCTCAGTAACTGCAACAAATTCCTTCGGCTGTCAGACTTCAGCATTCTTAAGAAGAAGACTACTCTGAAGTAGTTCTGCATTCAACCTTATTAATTCTTTCATTTCTTCCTCTTATTGTGCAAAACTTTGCTCTAACGAGAGTGATTGACCTTATCCAGAGGAAGGATATGTAACCTGATTCTTTCCCCTCCCTTTGTTGGATACTTTTTGGAGTGAAGGAAGTGGATTACCTAGGTTCTGAGTAATCCTTTGACTTCGTGTACGCACACCTTCTTCATTTGTATCGGCGCATACATTTTCTTGAGTAGGACGCTCTTCATCTGAGTCCCCTGAGTGAGTCTCCTCTGGTGGATTAGCAACAACGACATTGATGACATTGATTGATGTATAATGCATCGCATCCCTTCTATCAACATTTCTGTGATATTGTCTTCTTTCATGTCTTTGATGAGACATTTCCTTTTGTTGATTTAATATTTTAGGAACTTCTTGACGAGATATAACTTTGAGGGAATCTCCTGATAATTTGTCTCTCCATTCCTCTTGGGGCTTCTTCCCCAATCGAGAAAAGACCGATATTCTCTGAGAATGGGATTGATGATTTGAAAGAGTCCCCAGTCCCGAGAACTGGGGATGTTCCTGCTGCTTCCACTCAACTCCTCGAATCCCATTTGTTGACTCTGAGGTTTGGGTTAAAGGATTCCCCAGTCTGACAAGCTGGGGTGGCTCTTGACATGCTATGTCTGAGACCTTCTTAAAATATCTCTTGATCTTGCGAATCTTAGTTCGGAAATTATCTGGATGCATTAACCTGTATCGACTTTTATCACCTGGTTTAACAGACCGTTGGATGATTTCCGAAACTTCTGTCATTCGATGATGTGTTGGCTCCATACGATAGGCTTGTGAAATATTCTCACATGCTTTATGTAGGAGAAATTCAACAACTTGTTCTCTATATGGTTGATTTTGAGAGGAACTAGTTGAATCCTGTTCTTGAGAAAGCTTTTGATTATGAACAAAGCCCATTGACTGTGGCCGGCCATGGGCAATAACATTGCATGAGACCATTTTCGGCGGGCTTTGCTGACTGGAAAGAACTGTGAAATGTAGTGCTCCATGAACATCCCATCCTATGATATGAACACCAGATGGAGCATTGGCAATTAACTGACACAATTTTCTCAGTGCACCAAGGCATGAACGTTGAAGGGTTCTCTATTTCTTTTTAGCCTTCGGATACCGAGAGACTGATAGAGATGCCAAATCAATCTGATGTTGTAGCCCTTCTATTATCTTAAGATGATTTTCATATTCATCATAAGATAATACCTTCTTCTTCAATTGACAAATAGTTTTTTATATGTTGAGACGAATATCATGGACTCCATCTTCCGTCAACATCTTTGGAATATCATACTGGGAGTTAGCCAAAGGCCAAAACATGACTGGTACCTCACTTTTTGCCAGTTTTTTCCTCATGATCAGCATTCCCTCTTTATCATTAAATGAAAATTATTCTACCTGTTTTGACCAGAGTTGGTGTTTCCTTGTTGCTTCATCGGATTCAACAAGATTGGTAGAGAGATCATTGATCAAACTAGAAGATGCATGACTTAGGGGTGGTTCGGAGAATGACCTACACCTTGTGTTATCTTCTGACTGAGAAAGTATTTCACTTGCTAGCAATAAAGCATCATACATGACTGGTTTTGCATTTGCAAGTGCCTCAAGATAAGAGGGCTTTCTCGGCACTACATTGTCCACTGGAGTATTTTTCAGGCAATGTGAATCACTACTGCAGAGAGGACTTTCGCAGAGAAATTCATCATCATGGGGAGGACCACCATAATGGGTTATAGCAAAAGATGAGATCTCTTTCTCCTTGGTCTTCTGACCACACAGAGGGTTCCTGTGGCTCTCATCTAAGGAAGAAACTTCAATATTGACCGAATTTTCATGGAGAAAGCCTTCATGAGTATGTGTCTGTTGAATACTTTCGGAATTAATGTTCCCGTTATTGGGAACTGAGGGAGTAGAATCTTGAATTCCAACAGATAAATGTCTGAGGGCTTCAAGAACTCCAGCATCGAGCAAGGCCTTCTTACAGATTAGCCTTTGATCTCCTGACTGTGCTGGGCGGATCTTTTTCTTAGATGCCTTCTTACTCACTTTGGAAACCACTTGTTGACGAAAGTGGTTACTCTGAGCAGGTGTATGTTCCTGATCAGGAAATATGGTCAGGTTAGGCTGACGATCTCCACTCAAATCAGGTGTATGTGCCTGACTTGGTTGTCCGTATGATATGGGGGAGTATGCCCCAAAACCCTCTTGGACTGGAACAGATGTGCGTGTCTGTTCTGGAGTGAATCGTTGATGTGTCACTCCACTGCTAGGGGTAGATTTATGTGTCTTTCCCTGAGATGATGCTGAAGCTGTTATGATATCCTGGCAAGCATCCAAAATATGAGCAGGAATTTGCTTATGCTCTTTCACCATTGACAAAATATGCTTGGTGACTTCAGCCACCGGAACGGGGATATACATCCATTCTAGGCTTGGAGTAGGTGTATGTGCCTTCTTCTTTCCTCCTTTTCCTATCAGTGAATCCTAACAGTACTCAAGTGTGGAGGCATAAAGTTGAGTCTGCCTCCTGTTTGTCGTCGGAGCTTTACGACTGACTTCTTCGTGCGCTACCAAGCGAGACTGTTGGTAGGCTTGATTAGTACTAGAAGGTGCATGTGCCTTATGATTACACTTCGCCAAACGTGGTTGACGAGATCCATCATATGTATTCAGGCGAGCCTGGTGACTAACTGATGATGTATAAGCAGGTGTATGTTCCTGCCTATAGTACTCCACAGGAATTTCCTGGCGGGATTGGCGTGATGCTGCCAGACGAGTCTGCTGGACTGCGGAATTAAAACGGACAGGTGTGTGTACCTGCTCGTTGTTCTCCACCAAGTTAGGTTGGTGGACTTCTCCGGAGATGGAAGGGATGAAAACCTGGCCATTGTTAACCGGATTCTGTCTCTGGCGGTTCGTCTTGCCTGCTCGGGTTCGAGGAACCTGAGCTGAATGCCTGGAGTCGGTACCTTCATCATGTTGAGGGCGCACTGCCGCACGAGTCTGGTGGCGATTTTTGATGGGAGCCCTTTGAAAGGACTCTTGTTTTTTTGAATTAAGGCCCTGAGGGACCTGCTCATTCACTTCATCATAGTAAGGGAGCGAATGGAAATTGCGTTCTGGAGATAACGACCTGAAATGGTTGGAGATGGTAGTCAGCACCGCCTGCCTCTTGATCACTGGTCATCGTTGTCCGGACGACCTGTGTGAGTTTTTCACTTGGAGGGCCTGTCGGGCAGCCTCCAAAGTTGGGATAGTACCATGTTGACAGTACTCCTTAACCAGCGCATTTGATACCCAGCGTTGAAGACGCTGAGTAGGTGATGTCATCCTCAGAGCGGATGACGATCCAGTAGGAATAGCAGCAGTGGTATTTGCAGCAGCAGTATTCACAGATGTGAATTTGAGAGCAGCCATTATGGAAATATAGAAGATCTTGGAAAAGAGTGCCTGTTTGATATAATAGACCTAATCAAGATAAAATTCAGCCACTTCATCCTTTGGATGATCACACATGTCAATGATTGTTTTTGTTAGCCCTCTTATTGAGTTTTAAATAGGGGATTAACAAATAGGTAAAACATCATTTTAACTTGGTTAAGGATTCACGTCGGGTTCACCATTTTTTGTTTCCCTCGGAATTTGGGGATGACCTCCTGGATGGGATATTCAAACGTTCCGATCTGTTTCTAGCGAGTTTGTTCGTAGAACCGGAAACATCCAATTATTCCACATCTATTTGGACCTACTTTCCAAAGGTAGGAGCTCATTAGCTTGTGGACTGATGAGGCTTAGGAATTTGCATTGGTCGAGAGGATGGGAGGTCGGACTCATCACACCTTTTTGAGGGGAATTATTGTCTATTCCAGGACTCTCTTTATAGATTTAAGTTATGTTCGTGAATCCTTATTACATTACCAAGTATAAAATGAGCTTTTCCTTCAGTTTTGACAATCAATGATTAAATATGTAAGAAATTTAGAGAATCTTTTATATGTATTCGAGGTTTTTCATCAATAGAGAATCATCTATATCTATTAAGAGATTCTTGGTCAATGGTAACCTTCAAAAAATTCATATAAAAGTCTCTTGATCATTATGATGACCAGGCTGGTTTTAAAGCCACTCAGTGGGGAACTTGAAGTTTATTGTCATTCAGAAGGACATGAATTATTTCAGAGTTGGGATCGAACCCATAGATGGGATACCTAAGTATCCTTTGCTTTGGAAAAGGAATCAGAACCCACGTAGTTCGAATGGAAGAGTATGATGTTTATGATTTATGGCTCAAAGCAGGATGTCATAATTACTTTTACCCTCTAAGATCATGTGAGTCATGCTCGGTGTGAGAAACAAGAGGTATTGGTAATAAAATAGACAATTGAGCCATTAAAGATGTAATCATAAGAAATGGTTTGGGGATTATGTATGTAAGACTTCCCAGAGGATTTACTTTAGGGAGAAAATCCAGGAACATGGTCCATAAAGGTATATGTGCTTCATGGAGATTTGAATACTCTAACTTGGGACTTATTCCTGAAAAGGAAACCCAAATTAGGAGAGGATTGATAACTGGGTTTTACTCCTGAGAAGGAATCCCAGATCAAACATAAATTAGGACTGGTTAAAGAGAATTTAAGGGACTTGGGGCTTATTCCTGAAAAAGGAAGCCCAAGATTAGGACTGGGACTTATTCCTGAAAAGGAGACCCATGTTAGGGGACTTGGGGCTTACTCCTGAGAAGGAAGCCCAAAATAATGACTGGGACTTATTTCTGAAAATGAGACCCAGGTTAAGGATTATGGTTTGGGGCTTACTCCTGAAAAGGATGCCTAAATTTAGAGGACTTATGACTGGGGATTATTCCAAAAAAGAAGACCCAGGTTAAGGATTCTCTCATCTTAAAGGATGAGGTTGAATGAATGAACTCTCCATATTTAGTGACATAAGGATATTTAAATCACCAGGTTTTGAGAGATATTCCGCAGAATTCCTTTCAGATAAGGAAGTCAAATCAAGAAATCATGCCATAAATGGCTTTGAAAAGTGTCTTGAAGACTGAATCATGAAAAGGAAGTATAATGGATTAAGAGAGGTGAAATGGGAAAGAAAGGCACCCAAAAAGGAAGGGGCGTGCAAGTCTTGGAAGACGCGCAAGTACTGTGTGGGCGCGCAAGTATTGGTCGCGCAGGTATACCTACGCGACACATGGTGTACTTGCGCAATATTCAACCAGCATTGAAATACTTGAGCGACTCTTTATTAAAGCCTTTAGAATCCTCTTGAGGTTCTTCCAGAAAAGGGATGCGCAAGTTCTATCGAAGGAGTAAGGCGGTGCGCAAGTGTGACCATTTCCCTTAAGGGCTGGCCACTCAGGCGCGCAAGTGTTGATGAGTTTCAACACTTAGGCCTTCCTCCCTCTCTTTAGATCTTCCGTTCTAGGTAAGAAATTACCTTAGAAGTGTTCCGGAAGCTTTGAGAAGAGACTTGGGCATCGGGAGCTTCAATCCGAGTTTCTGGAAAAAAGATCCTCTCGAATGGGGGGCCCACAGGGTCTATTTATAGGCAGGAGAAGACCCCGGGTGGTTACCGGGCATTTATCAATTAGGTTGCGCAAGTCATTTGCGCGACCATAAGGGCGTCGCGCAAGTGTACTTGCGCGACAGTGATATAACTTGCGCGATGCAGTTGCTTTTGATCCATTGTTTATGCCTTTTTCGATTTTTGATATTTTCTTCAATGGTTGAATCACTTTGAGCTCAGATATTCCCCTTTTCCGATTTTTAGATTATGTGACGAAAGGAGCGTCAAAAATTACGAATTATTACTATTTATTTATATTTATTACTATTTATTAATATTTAATAATAATTATTAATATTTATTACTATTTATTACTATTTATTTTTATTTCTTACAAATTATTTTTAATTACTACAAATTAATTATATACATTACTAAATATTGTTAATAATTACTAATTACTACTAATTATTAAAAATTAATACTAAAAATTTCAATTTATTAGAACAAATCAATAGTCATGACAAAACAATTTAAATTCAATTTAATTACAACTAAACAACAATAATAAAAATTAACATAAAAAATCTGAAATAAATAATAAATTAAATAAAACATAAATACCTTTAAACTTGATTTTCTATTGATTTAGATAGCTTCACAACTTCTTCGTGTCCAAAAAAATTAACTTTGAAAATTTTTCCCTATGAAATCAGAGTTCAGAGAGAAACAAAATCTAGGAATTGGGTGGAATGAGAAGAAAAACTGATGGGGGTATATATAGGTTAGATTATTTGCGACGAGAGTATTTGCGATGGGTTACCCATCGAAAATAGTTTCTTTTGCGATGGGACCCATCGCAAATAACTACGCTCGCATTAATTACTGTCAGCAGTTAAAAACTTATTTGTGATGGGACCCGTCGCAAATAGTCCATGTCGACACACCTTTTATGATAAGAGGAAATCCCGTCACAAAAAATCTATTAACCGCCACAGGGTATTTGCGACGAACCCCTTCGCAAATACCCTTCCCGCGGTTTGGCACGCTACCCGCGCCGAACCTTTTGCGACGGGATACGAAATCCCTTCGCAAATAATTGGTTATTTGCGACGGGTTGTTACCATCATCGCAAAAAGTCCTTTTTCCTATAGTGCATGTATATATGGGTATAGCCCACCCTAACGACCATGTCACCTCAATCCCAGTGACCAAGATCACCTCATTCCTCGATCTATTCCCATCACATTCCCAAGGTACCACTTCAATTAAAATACATTTAATTACTTTAAAACAAGAAAACTTTCCAAACCATTCTAGTCGGTCAAAAGCTCCTTACATAGATAAAAATTTATTAATAAGATAAGGAATACCCAAAAACATCCCATAACATTATCTAATCAATTTAAAATCATATATTAATTAATCTAGGGTGTCTCTCATATAACCCAATGTGTGTATTTAGGTAAGCACCACAAAACACCCATAAGATTAAAGAGAAATCTAGGAACCACCTACCTTTGTCTAGTAGGTGCTATCTTGTTGAATGTCGACCTCTAAGTTGATTCAAAATGAGAGAAATCACAGTTTTAGACAAATTTCCAAAATATATGAAAAAATATATCAGATGGATTTATCATACAATATGGTGAGATAGCATAAGAAGAGAACGAAGAGGATTGAAGGGATTACTGAGAGGAATTCATAGCCATTTATGGATCTTGAATTAGAGATCAAATAAGGCAAGAGGCCCAGAGACTAGGAGAGGAAGAGGAGAGGACATCCCTTCTACTGGGGGAGAAGTTCATGCATGGGGCAGAATGTAGGGGGAATCCCTTTTAATGAATTCAAGGTAAAAGGGTCATTTTGGACTTTTTTAAAAACACATGTTTTTTCAACTATGCAAAAATTGTGCCGTGCAAATATTCCAAGAAAACAGACACCTCACATGGTTTGGCTGCATGCTTTAAAAAATAAAGTACCAACCATGTGGGTGACTATGAACACATTTACTCCATTTCATGGTTGAATAACAGGGTATGCATGGTAAAAAACCATTCCCTTTTGAAAACAAGCCGCACAGTTCGGGCTGCATGGTTAGACAAACTGCTCTCCAACCGTTCGACTTTGTCCTAATTATCTCAAAACTGGGTTTTTAGAGACAGGTTCTAAAACCTATTAACACTCTTGAGGCACTTGACAAGTCATAAATCCTATAAAAGTTCATTATAGTGGTTAACCTATTATAATTAGGTTATGATGTATATAATTCAATTTGTCCCAATCACCAAACTCAATAATTCAAAAATGGTTGGAAATTTTGACCTGCTAAAAAACATAGAATGTCACATGTTTAATTAGTAAGATTCTCTTTCTAAATTTTAATTTTTTAATCCTATTTTTCAATATATATTGATTCCCCTTAATGTATTATAATTACAATGAATTTTCAATGCATTTGAATTTGGATATAAATATTGTATTATAGCCATCCAACCATCAAAAAGTTATCATCTATGTTACATTATTATGCAGGTTATAAGAAACTATAACCCCTACTTTTTGGGGTCAACTAAAACATTATTATTTAAAATGATATAAACCATGAAATTAAATTCATAAGTCCATAAATTGTATTTGGAGATATTTTCAAAATATTCTTTCTTTGTTAATAACTAAATAGTGATGCTCAATTGGTCAACTTGGTAATCCAATAACATCAAATATAAGGAATCTTTTATTGTTTTTCTTTGTGGATTTTATGAGAGTTCCCTTTTTTATGAGAATTGGATGATGTGGCTACTTTTTTTAACATTTATAGACTAGTAAGATATTTGTATAACTGGGTGATGGATGCCGGGGAGTGTTTGGGTAGTGTGTATTATATTTTAGTACCTTTATATGTTAAGGTATTATAACTCGGGCATATGGTAGAATATTATTATATGCATATAAATAATCATAGATGATCAATGGATTCATGTAGTGAAATATAAATATACCTATGGGATCTCATTCTATGAGTGTTTCCATATCTTAGGATTGATCATTATCTAATTTTAGTGGAATTTCTTATTTTTGTATGATCTTAGAGTGGATTTAGAGTTCAAAGGATATATAATTTCTCAAATGAATATTTATATAGGGTTTTCTATTTTTCGGTAGAGATGGTGATCCAGTCAATATATGGGGTCCAAGGTTTATTCTTTTATTTCATCCTTTATAAATATCATCATTACTTTGTTTCCATAGTTTATGATTAGATTGGATTATCTAGGGGACTTTTTATGGTTATACGTTCAACTATTCATATGGATTATAGATTATAGTATAGATTAATTGAACATACATTCATGTGTTTTATCTTGTAATGGTGGGAGTGTTTCGAATGGTCTATTGGTATTATAGGAAGAGGGTACCTTTGTTGGGAGGAAGTGTAACGCCCCGACCCTAGTTACCCAGAGTCGGTGCATTATTACATAACATTGGCATGATCATGAGAAAGATCAAGTCTCGAAAGACCGATTAGTTTAGTAGCCTTGGAATAACTAGATACATCCATAAATTTTTACATTACATCATAAAAAAAACATCTTGTCTTCATATCCCCTCATACTATCCCTGCAGGTCATTCATAAATTACTTCTTCATAATCCTGGAAAAAAAAACATTGAAAGGGGTGAGCTCGGATGCTCAGTAAGGATAACATTATAGCAGAAGCTTTCATAAATAAGCATAAACACTTAAGACAATTTATAACTAAAACAAAATCCTTTGAAACTTGAACTTCAGCATAAAATGGCAAAGGTAAAATGAAATAATGCCATTTACTTACTCACATGGATATTCTACTAGTCCAATGATCACATGCAATATCAATAACCACTTTCATAATGATGGAATGCATAATGCCAGACTATCATAACCACATAGCCAAGACCTCGTGCCAAGACTACAAATAAGATTTTGCCAAGGCCTTGTGCCAAGACACTAGTTTGTCTCATGAGACCTACCGATGCATCGAGGAGCTATAGCGGGCTCCACCCGTCACTTATTAAGTCCAATGCATTCCTCATATGAATAGGTTTAAGCATAAAATAAACATTCGTATTAAAACTAGCATACGAAATGTCAATACTTTAACCACAAACCATGAATGGTATAAAAATAGAACATCCACAGTCAAATATAACTCATTTGATACAATAGGGAAGATTGTATTGTATCACATTAACCTCAATCATGAATAATGAAGGATGTTGACATAGATGAAAATAATCATCAAAACTATTTGAGAGAAATATCCCCCTTTTCTTGAAAACATATAAAGTCACACTATTTGTCAAGAAGCCATTTAAAAATAGATTTTTGAATCAAAGTGTCCCATACCACTTTGAAACCTTTTAAAAGGATTTTTAATTTCTAAACTTTAATGTCCATATAAATAAATTCTTAAAACCATTTTTAAAACATGGACATTAATGAGAAAGATTTAGATGAATAAGTCTTTAAAACATTTAAAAATGGTATTTTAGTTAGAGATTCTAACCAAAAGAGAGACACTTGAATGAAAATAATTGAGGTAATCAAAACTTTGTAATATCATGAGAATAAAGGGAATTCATGATATACAATGTCAAAGTACATTATATACACCACATAAAAGTGATTTGGTGTATATCAACAAAGAAGTCTCAATGGAATGTAAGTTGAGTGAAATCTCTCATAAAGGCCATATCCTTAGGTTAAGGATAAATCAACAACATAATTATGTGTGAAAAATATAAATACACTAAATATGATTGGATATTCAGTGTAAAACAATCAAAGTATATTCACACATATTCCTGTAAAAACAACACCAACGAATTGGATGTTTAACTCAACAAATGGTGAAAGAGTTAAAATTACTCTTATCAAATTCATATCAATGACTTGAGAATTTTCAATGGAGTGATTATGTGTATCAAAAGTATATTCACAGGAAGGGGAGTGGAAATTATGACATAATCAAATGAATAGTGATTCCACAAATAATCTTGGGGTAATATAATCAATGAAATATGCGTAAAGCCAAATGAGTGGAAATTGAAATCTCAAATTCCCTTATTGATTAGGTAACTTAAGAAACAAACACCCATGAAAGAAAGATCATACCATGATGATGTAAATACCCATAAAATAAAGTATATTAGACAATGAATACAATCATGGGTAGTACACGTACACCACATGCAATAATTAAGTGGTGATCAATGGAATTCTCACGGAATTAAAAGTGAGACAAGAAACCCCTTACCACGTTAATCAACTGAGTCGCATGGCCAAAAGTTAATAACCACCAAATTATTTACAGAATAACATGAATATAAAGTGAATCATGATAATATATATCAAATGGAAGTACACAATACACCACTTTCAATAATTTAGTAGCGAACAATGGAATCTCACGGAATTGAAAGTGAGATAAGAGAATCCCTTACTTTGTACTTTTTCCTTGGTCGATGGTAGTTTTACCTCCTGTATAATGGTGAAATAATTGTTATTGAATAATACAAGAATAAGTTACTTTAATATGATATCATATATGATCTTTTAACATTGATTTGTTAATAATATCTTAGAATTATCGTCATTTCAGGTGTTAACGGGTTCATTTTACTTTATATTCTTTGTTATGTGAGCCATATTCGTTATTAATGGGATGTATATTATTCATATCCAGAATGGTATCAAGTCCTTAAACATCATTTTTAAATCATCAAATGATAATTATACTTGAATGGATACGATGGAGAATGAATCTCATCGCGTTCGTGGAGACGGTAGTCCGTACGTACGCACGAATGCTACTTCCATTTAATTTTTATTTTAAAAGAATCAAATCCAAATGATACATAGGTATATTACTATTCCAGTAAAATATAATATTTTATATATGTTACTTAAGTTCATTAACACCATCCTTTATACGTTCCATGTGTGGTATGAACGAGTCATATCATTTTAAGGGGGCGGTAGTCCGCACTTCCTCAAATGAAATTATCGTATGTATATACAACATGAAAAGAATAATTGTATGAAATAAAATGGAATTACAGAAGATTATATATAAAATATATATATCATTAATATCATATTTAATTACAGTGCCATCCTAATGGCCACCATGAGAGGCGGTAAGATGTATTTGAACAATCATCGTTTCGTGAGGCGTTAGTTTTCCATCCACAGAAACATTATGTTCATCATCCATTAGATGGAGTTGTGTGAATGTTTAGTTTGAATACTTCTTATAAAAACATCCTAGTATATTGTGGATACTGGTGTTGTTACAAAAGAAAGGAAATAAAAAGAGTTTGGGGGTTGGAGAAGCAAAATAATTGAAAATAATTTAAGAGAAAATGTTACCTTTAATTTAGGTAACTCACTTTGGTTGGAACCAAAGGACTTCTTGAAATGCTTTCTGCCTAAGGGGAAGCTTCAAGGAGGAGGATAGGGATGTGGGGATCTTAGTTGGTCAGAGTTTGGACGAGCCAAGTGGCTTGAGAGGTGTGAGGAATGAGTAGAAGTGGTCTCCTTTTATAAGGGAGAGGAGGGGCTCTTTAGGAAAGAGTGAAAGTATTACTTTATAATATAATTATATTCGGTTTATAATGGTCCAAAAATCATTGAGGTAGAAGATAAGATGACTCATATTCTAAATAACATCAAACAATAAGAATTGGACAGGTTTTAGGTAATATTTTAATCATTATAATCTTATTTATTTAAATCATTTATTAATGAGGTAAACATTGCATCATTATTGTGTCATTAATAATTTAAATTATTTGATGTCTAAAAATTATAAATAAAATATCATTATGTAGGAAATCTTTTTATCTTTCTAATTAATATTTATAATCGAAATTCCAACTTGTATAACCCTATGTAAAAATTGTTCTTTTAAAAGAGGTAAGCTTATGCCATTTTTGTATTCATTTTAACTTAATTAAAATAAAGTGTCATTATCACTTTCAAGTGGATCAATGGGGTCCCAAAATTGACCCAAAGATGCCCATGGTCTACCATGTATAAACCAATAGGGTTAAGACACGTTTTAGGGTAATTTAGTATTATTATAATATTATTTTTTAACCCTTATTTACCGGATTTACCCTTAACCATGGTAAATAAAATATTTACCGCAATAATTATTCAAAATGTCTAAAAATAAAAGTTAACTATTTACACAATTTGAACATCCTGATTCCAAATATGGAATCCATTTTTCTAAATTCAAAACACAGAAGTGGAAGAAATTAATTTAAAATTAATTCCCGCTGTCAAAACAAAAAGCGTGTTTTTAAGAGATAATAACTATCAAAAGATTGACACCTGTTTATGTTCGGTTTAATTGTAAAATTATGTCCAATGACCAAAATTATTTTAAATGGTAAAAATATATTCTAAATATACTTTAAAACCACTCAAATTCATAATTTATCACTATTAATTATTATGATTAAAAAAGTTGTTTTTAATTAAAATTTAGTAATTTTTACTATTCATCAAAATATGAAAGTTATCCGAAAAGTACCAAAATTTCACCTTAGGCTAAATTTGATATTCCGAATCCAAAAATGAAGTCCATTTTGAAATATAAAATATA
Source organism: Viscum album (assembly GCA_963277665.1). Lineage (NCBI taxonomy): Eukaryota > Viridiplantae > Streptophyta > Magnoliopsida > Santalales > Viscaceae > Viscum > Viscum album. The sequence goes on along the minus strand of OY728155.1, from coordinate 597,615,976 downwards.
TATAATTTCAAAAAATTAAGTATTACTATTCATAACGGCTAGTTTGATCGGTTGTGGTGTGTGTTAAAACTCGAAGTTGCGTACAACACACGCTACTGTTTTATTCAAAGGAAAGCGTACCGTGGAAGCTTGGGATGTTTTATTTTAAATTTTTTGATGTCCCCATTTAGTGAAAAAGTTTAAAATATTTTATTTAAAAAGGGTTCACTATTAAAAGTTGGTAAAACTACAATACTGAAGATGAATTTGTTCTTACATTATGTCTAAGAAACTCATAATATGGATTCTAAAATTATAAGGATTATATAAAGTTTAAAATTTAGTTAATACTATTCATAAACCTTTTTGAACGGCTTGTTTGGTAAGTCACGGTGTGCTTGAACTCGGTGTTGCGTGTAGTGCAAGTTATTGAATTATTTTGAAGAAATAACACACTATGAAATCTTGGGGTGTTACATTCTCCCCTCCTTCAATAAATTGCGTCCTCGCAATTTGAAATTGTTCTTAGAAAATAAAAGGTTGAAAATAGAAAATATATTTGTGGGAAAACCCACATCGGAAATTGGTTTACTAAAATTTAGTCTTAATATGAGGAAAAGAAAAATGAAATGGTCACCACCAAATTATGATCTCGATTAGGAGAACATTGGTGGAAATTAGAGACATATAATTGGAGGAAAAACGTAAATATTTATAGGTAGTGGTTGAGGTCATCAATCACAAACAAGTATAAAATTGAGGTCCTTAAACTCATCAATCTATGATGATTTGAAGTACCATCGGTTCAACAAAATATAGGGTATTGGGATCACACATTTTTGACATTTCAAAATATCTTAGTTGAAATCCCACATCGAAAAATGAATTAATGAGGCCTCTATTTAAAATAAAGAGTGGAAAGTATGAAGATTACCGAAAATAACACATACTAGGGTTCCATGTAGGAAAATATGGATATGGAGGAGAAATCTAACCATCAATTATCTGATGGAGAGTGGTAGAGAACATGGCTATGAAAAGGCCAACAATCCCAAAGCCATAAATTAGTGATGATTTAAGGTACCATCTAGGACAACATTTTTTTTAAAGTTAAATTACATAAGGAAGAGGAATTCATTTATGATATTGACTAAGAACATTATGAGATATACTTAAATTTTAAGTAGATTTTCATTCTTTAATAAATTTCCACCACTAACTCAATTTTTTTTAAACGATGAGTATTCAAGAAGACTTGGTCACACTGGAAGAGCTAGAATAAACTTCTATAGAATCACATGATCCATGCAGGATAAACCATATATTTACATTGTCTTTGAAGATTAATCAAAACCAAAATGGTTAGTGAATGATCTAATGATCCCCCAAAAGGATATTCATTGAGATAAAAATGCACTAATCTTAATTTCTAAAATTAAACCAACAATACCCCAAAGTTAAATAGATACCATTCAATAACCAATTGTCCTTAAAATCCTTTAATATAATCCAAACTAATATTGAAACCCAAAACATAGAAGAATTTGATTATGTAGTCTCCCATGTTACATTGTATCTCCAAATGACATCAAATACTCTTAAAGTCACATACTTAAAAGTAATTAACATCATCACATATTCTCTGTTATAGGTTAATCATTTCCATAAATAACCCAAATCACTATAAATCAACAATAAAAATGTAGATAAAAATCCACCATTACTCTACAAATGAAACCTCATTGTATTCTATTTTCCTTGGGCATATAGTGTTCCTAACAAAACGAACATCTTCCAAAATAACATTTATCACTTAATCACCAAATCATTTTCCTATACCAAGGGTATTCATTTGATAAGACATAAGAACCCAAATCATCTTATTATTGATCAATAAAATCATTTAACAAAAAAAAAATAGTCATACTAACCAGGGACTTCACGTAGTCCAGTGGTAGGCGATAAATCCCAATCGCACTTTGGTTGTGGGTTCGATTCCCACAGCTTTGTCCGACGCGACGGGTTGTCACACGGTCTACGTGTTGTCCTTTTTCAAAAACTATATTCTATAATATTACCAAAATGAGATAAATTTTTCAAAATAACATAATTTAACCACAAATGTTATATCATACTTTGCATTTTCATCCCAAATTATAATAACTTATCATTTTCTCAAACCCCAATGATCATATAAAACCAAATGGTTATTTATACCTATATCCACAAGAGAAGAGACAATTATTCCTCAAATATCATTCTCACATGGCAAACTGAGGGGTTACAAATACAAGAGAAAATTATTCCAAAGTAAACCCATCAACAAGGAGTTCTAATACTTTTTGAATTTTTCTCCAACCATTTATTTCCACATAGCTTCTTCTTTGAGCAAGAAAATACCCTATAAAATAGGACATTCACTCGGGTAATGGCCAGGTCCCCTACATTTACGGCAAATGACTGTAAATGGACTCTTGGGACCATTTTTATCTTCTTCCATAGTACTCTTCATTTTTCTTCGGCAATTCTTCACTTTATGTCCTTCCTTCCCGCACGTAAAACATTTCGTTGTCCCATTGAGACACTTTCCTGGGTGTCTCTTTCCACAATTCCTGCATGATGAAAATTGAGGTTTCTTTTCTCCATGGTCTCCATTGCTGGAGATCTTATCATTTATCACCTTTCTCTTCCTTGTTGAGTCTGGGAGTTGGTTAATATATATGTTGTTGATCATATTTTTGGAAAACTGATTTGGCATAAAGACGATATCTTTTACGCCTATCAACATTCCATTTTTTTTCTCATTTCCACCACCGTTCCCACCTTGTACATCATTCTCAAAGTCACTATGACTTCCTTGGAATCCAGCCATTGACTAAAACTAGAAAGCATTGTGTGAGTAATAGTAGTCGTAAAATCATTTAAAGATTAAAATGTCACCATATTCTCAATTTGAAACATATTAGGATTAACCAAGGTCATTTACTCTCATCTTATGTATATATTACTTAAATCGGTTTGTAAAGAAAATGTAAATTATCCTAAGCATATCCCCCGGGAGTGTCGTAACCAAGAGTGCAGCAAGGCCCGTTGTCGTGCACCAGTTCCCGTTCGAGTCTAGCTCAAAGCGGTGTTTTCGGGTTTTACCCCTAGGTACATCTGTGCCAGAGCCGCCTCTACCTGCTCGTATCCAGATAGGGATGTATTGCTCGGAAAACTCACAAAATCTCTACAATACCAAAATTCTAGGAATTTCTTTTATACTAATCCTCAAAGTTCATCTTAGGTCTACGTGCTCTAATCAGAGTTTATCTAAATCTGGCTACCAAGGTTTGTACTAAACTTCCTCTGATACCAACTGTAACGCCCCGACCCTAGTTACCCAGAGTCGGTGCATTATTACATAACATTGGCATGATCATGAGAAATATCAAGTCTCGAAAGACCGATTAGTTTAGTAGCCTTGGAATAACTAGATACATCCATAAATTTTTACATTACATCATAAAAAAACATCTTGTCTTCATATCCCCTCATACTATCCCTGCAGGTCATTCATAAATTACTTCTTCATAATCCTGGAAAAAAAAATAAAACATTGAAAGGGGTGAGCTCGGATGCTCAGTAAGGATAACATTATAGCAGAAGCTTTCATAAATAAGCATAAACACTTAAGGCAATTTATAACTAAAACAAAAGCCTTTGAAACTTGAACTTCAGCATAAAATGGAAAAGGTAAAATGAAATAATGCCATTTACTTACTCACATGGATATTATACTAGTCGAATGATCACATGAAATATCAATAACCACTTTCATAATGATGGAATGCATAATGCCAGACTATCATAACCACATAGCCAAGGCCTCGTGCCAAGACTACAAATAAGATTTTGCCAAGGCCTTGTGCCAAGACACTAGTTTGTCTCATGAGACCTACCGATGCATCGAGGAGCTATAGCGGGCTCCACCCGTCACTTATTAAGTCCAATGCATTCCTTATATGAATAGGTTTAAGCATAAAATAAACATTCGTATTAAAACTAGCATACGAAATGTCAATACTTTAACCACAAACCATGAATGGTATAAAAATAGAACATCCACAGTCAAATATAACTCATTTGATACAATATGGAAGATTTTATTGTATCACATTAACCTCAATCATGAATAATGAAGGATGTTGACATAGATGAAAATAATCATCAAAACTATTTGAGAGAAATATCCCCCTTTTCTTGAAAACATTTAAAAGTCACACTATTTTTCAATAAGCCATTTAAAAATAGATTTTTGAATCAAAGTGTCCCATACCACTTTGAAACCTTTTAAAAGGATTTTTAATTTCTAAACTTTAATGTCCATATAAATAAATCCTTAAAACCATTTTTAAAACATGGACATTAATGAGAAAGATTTAGATGAATAAGTCTTTAAAACATTTAAAAATGGTATTTTAGTTAGAGATTCTAACCAAAAGAGAGACACTTGAATGAAAATAATTGAGGTAATCAAAACTTTATAATATCATGAGAATAAAGGGAATTCATGATATACTATGTCAAAGTACATTATATACACCACATAAAAGTGATTTGGTGTATATCAACAAAGAAGTCTCAATGGAATGTAAGTTGAGTGAAATCTCTCATAAAGGCCATATCCTTAGGTTAAGGATAAATCAACAACATAATTATGTGTGAAAAATATAAATAAACTAAATATGATTGGATATTCATTGTAAAACAATCAAAGTATATTCACACATATTCCTGTAAAAACAACACCAACGAATTGGATGTTTAACTCAACAAATGGTGAAAGAGTTAAAATTACTCTTATCAAATTCATATCAATGACTTGAGAATTTTCAATGGAGTGATTATGTGTATCAAAAGTATATCCACAGGAAGGGGAGTGGAAATTATGACATAATCAAATGAATAGTGATTCCACACATAATCTTGGGGTAATATAATCAATGAAATATGCGTAAAGCCAAATGAGTGGAAATTGAAATCTCAAATTCCCTTATTGATTAGGTAACATAAGAAACAAACACCCATGAAAGAAATATCATACCATGATGATGTAAATACCCATAAAATAAAGTATATTACACAATGAATACAATCATGGGTAGTACACGTACACCACATGCAATAATTAAGTGGTGATCAATGGAATTCTCACGGAATTAAAAGTGAGACAAGAAACCCCTTACCACGTTAATCAACTGAGTCGCATGGACAAAAGTTAATAACCACCAAATGATTTACAGAATAACATGAATATAAAGTGAATCATGATAATATATATCAAATGGAAGTACACAATACACCACTTTCAATAATTTAGTAGCGAACAATGGAAATCTCACGGAATTGAAAGTGAGATAAGAGAATCCCTTACTTTGTACTTTTTCCTTGGTCGATGGTAGGTTTACCTCCTGTATAATGGTGAAATAATTGTTATTGAATAATACAAGAATCATTTACTTTAATATGATATCATATATGATCTTTTAACATTGATTTGTTAATAATATCTTAGAATTATCGTCATTTCAGGTGTTAACGGGTTCATTTTACTTAATATTCTTTGTTATGTGAGCCATATTCGTTATTAATGGGATGTATATTATTCATATCCATAATGGCATCAAGTCCTTAAACATCATTTTTAAATCATCAAATGATAATTATACTTGAATGGATACGATGGAGAATGAATCTCATCGCGTTCGTGGAGACGGTAGTCCGTACGTACGCACGAATGCTACTTCCATTTAATTTTTATTTTAAAAGAATCGAATCCAAATGATACATAGGTATATTACTATTCCAGTAAAATATAATATTTTATATATGTTACTTAAGTTCATTAACACCATCCTTTATACGTTCCATGTGTGGTATGAACGAGTCATATCATTTTAAGGGGGCGGTAGTCCGCACTTCCTCAAATGAAATTATCGTATGTATATACAACATGAAATGAATAATTGTATGAAATAAAATGGAATTACAGAAGCTTATATATAAAATATATATATCATTAATATCATATTTAATTACAGTGCCATCCTAATGGCCACCATGAGAGGTGGTAAGATGTATTTGAACAATCATCGTTTTGTGAGGCGTTAGTTTTCCATCCACAGAAACATTATGTTCATCATCCATTAGATGGAGTTGTGTGAATGTGTAGTTTGAATCCTTCTTATAACAACATCCTAGTATATTGTGGATACTGGTGTTGTTACAAAAGAAAGGAAATAAAAAGATTTTGGGGGTTGGAGAAGCAAAATAATTGAAAATAATTTAAGAGAAAATGTTACCTTTAATTTAGGTAACTCACTTTGGTTGGAACCAAAGGACTTCTTGAAATGCTTTCTGCCAAAGGGGAAGCTTCAAGGAGGAGGAGAGGGATGTGGGGAGCTTATTTGGGCAGAGTTTGGACGAGCCAAGTGGCTTGAGAGGTGTGAGGAATGAGTAGAAGTGGTCTCCTTTTATAAGGGAGAGGAGGGGATCTTTAGGAAAGAGTGAAATTATTACTTTATAATATAATTATATTCGGTTTATAATGGTCCAAAAATCATTGAGGTCGAAGATAAGATGACTCATATTCTAAATAACATCAACCAATAAGAATTGGACAGGTTTTAGATAATATTTTAATCATTATAATCTTATTTATTTAAATGATTTATTAATGAGGTAAACATTGCATCATTATTGTGTCATTAATAATTTAAATTATTTGATGTCGAAAAATTATAAATAAAATATCATTATGTAGGAAATCTTTTTAGCTTTCTAATTAATATTTATAATCGAAATTCCAACATGTATAACCCTATGTAAAAATTGTTATTTTAAAAGATGTAAGCTTATGCCATTTTTGTATTCATTTTAACTTAATTAAAATAAAGTGTCATTATCACTTTCAAGTGGATCAATGGGGTCCCAAAATTGACCCAAAGATTCCCATGGTCGACCATGTATAAACCAATAGGGTTAAGACACGTTTTAGGGTAATTTAGTATTATTATAATATTATTTTTTAACCCTTATTTACCGGATTACCCTTAACCATGGTAAATAAAATATTTACCGCAGTAATTATTCAAAATGTCTAAAAATAAAAGTTACCTATTTACACAATTTGAACATCCTGATTCCAAATATGGAATCCATTTTTCTAAATTCAAAACACAGAAGTGGCAGAAATTAATTTAAAATTAATTCCCGCTGTCAAAACAAAAAGCGTGTTTTTAAGAGATAATAACTATCAAAAGATTGACACTTGTTTATGTTCGGTTTAATTGTAAAATTATGTACAATGACCAAAATTATATTAAATGGTAAAAATATATTGTAAATATACTTTAAAACCACTCAAATTCATAATTTATCACTATTAATTATTTGGATTAAAAAAGTTGTTTTTAATTAAAATTTAGTAATTTTTACTATTCATCAAAATATGAAAGTTATCCGAAAAGTACCAAAATTTCACCTTAGGCTAAATTTGATATTCCAAATCCAAAAATGAAGTCCATTTTGAAATATAAAATATATATAATTTCAAAAAATTAAGTATTACTATTCATAACGGCTAGTTTGATCGGTTGTGGTGTGTGTTAAAACTCGAAGTTGCGTACAACACACGCTACTGTTTTATTCAAAGGAAAGCGTACCGTGGAAGCTTGTGATGTTTTATTTTAAATTTTTTGATGTCCCCATTTAGTCAAAAAGTTTAAAATATTTTATTTAAAAAGGGTTCACTATTAAAAGTTGGTAAAACTACAATACTGAAGATGAATTTGTTCTTACATTATGTCTAAGAAACTCATAATATGGATTCTAAAATTATAAGGATTATATAAAGTTTAAAATTTAGTTAATACTATTCATAACCTTTTTTGAACGGCTTGTTTGGTAAGTCATGGTGCGCTTGAACTCGGTGTTGCGTGTAGTGCAAGTTATTGAATTATTTTGAAGAAATAACACACTATGAAATCTTGGGGTGTTACAGGAAGTTTGGATGACTGAATGTTCATGAGTAATAGATAGTTATTGAGTTATAAACATGGGTGAGTAATCAACAGTTGAATCTTCCCAAACTTATTTCTAAAATGTGTTTGGATTTTTAGTAGTTTTGAGAGGATGGTTTTCCCAATGGTTAGCTAATGTTTTATAAAAATTCAGAATGCTATGTTAAAGATAGATTTTATGGGGATTGTGCAGATAACTTTATAATATTTATGTAGAAGTTTTATATTATTCAATTATTCCTTGGATAAATTTTTCGTGTTAGGTTATAGAAACCTAGTATAGCGGTTTAGGTTTTTAGGTGAGAATAAGGACGATTCCTCATTTTCCATCCCCTTATTTATTTTTTCAATCAACTGATAATAGTGTTGGTTGATTCATATGTTTTGGTATTGGAGGGTGATACTCTATGATCGATTTGGGTCTTCCACAAGTGGATTCTTCAATAATTTGATGTTAGTTATGAAATTTAGCAACAAAGATAAATGTTCCCAAGGATGATTATTTATATAGTTACTAATTTTATAGAGTTTGATTGAAATTTTGATTGAGGTTTCTAGATCATGTGTCTTTTATCTTGACTGATAGTTCTAGTTAATGGGGTATCCCATATAGCTTGATAATTATTGAAGAAATTTTTTAAATGGTGAGATTTATACAGTATAGCATGAATGATGTGGTTCTATATATTTATCCATATGATGATTTTACCATGGATATATGATTATATATTTCCCATAGGATGTTTTATTCTTTTGTGGTGGGTATTGTGATGGTTGAGGATTCTACATATTATCCCTATCCTTTGTGTAGAGTCACGAAGAATGTAATTGGAAGTTAAATATTCTAGAGTTGGGATATAGGCATTATCCAATCCTTATTTGGGCCGAGGTATGAAATGTGACAATTGGATTTACCTATTTGAATGGATAAGTTATCCATTTCTTCCTTATAGGATGAGTCTTAATCTGTGTAATTGAGATACACCTATGCTAGGGATGTGGTGTGATGATATCCCTGAGGCTGTGAAGTGTATTGGGATTATAGGTTGTCTTTAGTTTTTCATATGCTGTGTTAAATTCTCTATATGAATTACCACCCGAGTATGGGAAAGATGGGTGTTCCCTAATATCATACAAGAGAGGGGGTCTCAATATGGACATCTAAGTTCTCCCTAACACCTATTCCCACTTATATATATTTTTATTTTTTTCATGTATATTGATACAAATATATTATAATTAGTGGTGAACTCAAGTAGTATCTATGATGTTGGGAGACAAATAATAGTGTCGTGGGAATGATTTACTCGGTCCTATCCATCCATCAAACATTATTTTTTTTATTGAAAACAGAGGGTTAAAGCCCAAATTAATCATGGGGGCCTAAAATAATGGATCCCAAGTGCACCATATCTCACAAGATTATAACATTATAGAGGGAGGGACAATATGGTATTAAATATGATAAATAATTTATCAGGGGTGTCTTGGGACGATAGGAAGTCCACTACCATATTCCCTTTCCACCATGTGTTAGTAATAACAATGTGATTGGAGATAAGAATCTTACATCTGCAAAAAAGAGAAGTGATAGACCAATGGAATTGAGATAGGATCACTGATGGATCTATAAAGAATAGATTAATTAGTTTCCACCTCATTTAGTGAGATACCATGGGAGAGGCACAATATATCCCCTTGAGTATGAATGAATCTTCTACTAGGAGAGAGTCACCGTGGCTGAAAGAATCACTTAAGGAAAAAAGGTAGAGCCATCTCAGTTGAAAATAACTCCACCCCCTCATGTTACTTCTAATGTATTACCCATTAATATTCATTTTCAGACCACCCAGAGGAGGAATCTATTAGCCCAATTTCATTGAGAGGAAGATCTTTGAACTATTCTTTCAGAATACATTATTATCCATGAGTCGATAGTGGGAAAGGGGGGGAATCCAATTGTTTAAGCATCATGACCATATCTATATACAGGGAGTTGGCGTAGACAAAAACGTCTAGCCACAAAATAAAAATCCCCATATAATGAAACCTATTGAGTGAATTACATATGCTCTAGAATCTAGTAGTCATAAACATTGACCTCTCTTTACTTTCATGGATTTTTGTGTGCATGATGTGAATCCAAGTTGAAGAAAATTACTACTTCGAAAATCATGATCAAACATCCCAATGTAAGCGCCCAGGTTGATCCACACATAGGATGCCCATTACACATCAAAAAAATACTGTCAATGGACTCTTCTCTTGGTTGATGGAAATAGTTTCATCAGGAGGAAAGGTAAACACCCCTCATACACACTCTCTAATCAGTAAGAAGGGCCTGATTGTATATCCTCCATAATAGTAAGGTGGTTATAGAGGGAATTTCTATCCACCATAGAACATCTCACTAGGTATAGTGATATTGATCTTTATTTAGAACCTGATAGTATTCTTTCATTAAGATGTGACTAGATGAAGATGCAGTAAGAACTGGCCTTTACCTATATGAATTAAGTGAATTGACATTAAAACCATCTTTTTGTTGTTGTTTGAGAGTGGTGTAAATAAAATAATGGTATCTTCGGGCATGCATAAAGGAAATATTCAGCACCAAACACCCAAAAAAAGCCTGAACATTTCCCACTGAGTTGGTGTCCCATTAATTGATTGAACCACACCCAACAATCCATCGAGAATGGATGTAGAGGATATTTAAGTGGATCTTGATTGATCCCCACATCATGGACATCCTACACCCCAATCCTCACAAATCTACTCCACACTATTTGGAAATGATCGTATCCCACAATGATGTTCCCTCCGTGAAATCTCATGAAAGTATCTCTTGAAGAAAGATCATGGAATCAGAGAAACATTTAAGACTAATTACTCTACACCACACACCCCAAGCCATCCTATTCCATGACTCCCAATAACAAAGACCTTCAATGTGTAATTCCCAAATAAATAAATAAAGAATATGTTTATTACTCTAGATAACCACTTTAGGGTAAATGTGATCCATGAAGACAAGAATTGGAATGGGGAAAGTCATGTTGTTAACTATGTTGATGAATCCACTTAATGAAAGGAATCATTTTTTCTAATTGTGAATATGGTTGGTATTTTTATAAATAAGATCGTTTAAATGATGAATTTAGACTCTAATTGGGGATATCATGGATCCATGATACTCCATGGGAAATGATCTTTTTTGAATTCCCATTATATCAACAATCTTCTTTCCCCTTGTATGAGGACATGGGTGTCTCTAGTGTTCATTACATGGGTATGTGATTTAATTTATAGTTTATCTTTTGTATTCATAGTTTCATTAGTATAATTTTATCACATTGGTAAATTAGGAGGCTAGATTAGGAACCTATTGGTATATTTATACTTCTTTGTAATTTTATATCTTTTAACATATTTAGGAGTGTGTCATTAGTGATTATATGAAACATTATCTTATCGAGTTTTTGATAGTTTGATTAGGAGTAACTTCATTTGATTATGAAAGTATATAAGGGTTTTTATATATATACTTTTTCGGGGTTCTATGGTTGTGTTCTACAAACAATAGTCATTGAATTAGATTTTTATTTTGTTATATAACATATAATTTTGATATATGATATTTTCCCTTAGACAGTGAATCTTTATGGTTTAGCAACATATTCTCAAGGTGGATGCTTAGTGACTCAACTACTGGTTTTGAAGGATCCAAAACTAATAGTGTGTTCTTATAGATGATGTTTTCTGTCAGAATTTATGGTTACAAAGAATAATTTTGGAAATTTAACTTCTAGTTTTGGATGATGTGATTTGTAACACAGTTAACGGGTATGAATTATATCTTGATTATTTGAGAAACTTATTTCTAGAGGTTGGGGTTTGTAAGGTGTGGTCTGGATGATGAGGTTATCTGAATTGATATCTATGATGATATTTTCTAGGATAAGTGATCCCATATTTTCCAAAGGATGTTTAATTCCAATGATGTGTGTAATGTGATTATTGATAAAAAAGGTATTTTACATTCCCTTTATATAGGGGAATTAAATGTGTAATTGGGATCTACATCTTCATGATTTGGGTGTTAGGTACTATCCACTCCCAATTTGGACAGAGGTATAAAATATGGTGCAAAGATGTATCTATTTATAATATTTGTTTTGGGAAACCACTTTAGTGGGTTTAGTGGGAACCCTCAAAGAATCACCATACCAATACAATTAGATTATGTTTCATAGGATATCACTAGAATATTCCAGAAATGTTTTTAAATATTAAACACATATAATTTATGTAAGATCCATTAAATTAAAAAATACCTCTTATCTAGATAATATTCTATGATTTCATTGAAGAAATTGACCATCTTGTTCAAGGTATTAACATCATCTTCCAAGCTAATATTCCCTTTATTAAATCCATATATAAAATAGTGATATTGTTTTTTGATCTTTGAAGTTTTTTCCTTATCTGTATTGACCCATAATGATCTTTTATATATTTTGTTAGAAACTGTTATTGAGGCATTAATTTTCAATGTATATTCCATAATATCTTCCTTTTACTTATGTATTAGGTCCAAAGAATTTAATAGTATAATTTAATGTTACCATGCGTGCTGATCCTTATAGACCATAGTTTCAAATGATTAGGGATCTTTAGAATACATGGAAGGATCTTCTATGTCCATAGTGACTTCCTCCTACATTCCCGGATCAACATCAAGAGTAGGGATGTTATTTCATTGAACCACCTTTATCATACCCTCCACTATGTAGGGAAAATTTTCATGTGTCTTCAAGACTAGATATTTACTCACTAATATAGTGATCATTAGTTTGTATTGGTTAGAATAATCCTTCCAATTTCTGATTTTATTACCTTCGTTAACCAAGTTATATCCCATATATAATCCATTAATTTATTTTTTCCATATCCATGAATGATATTATCGGATGATCATCTATCTCATATTTATAGATTTCATATAGAGTTTCATATTCCCTATGATAATCCTCAACAAATTCATCTGACCCTTATGAATGAAAATACTCAACTTTCTCGGTATATGATTCAGTAGCATTGGTTTTCATTATTTTGAATTTTTTAACTTTAGTAATTACCATCACTTAGAATCATCATTACCCATGAAATCTTCACCTATGATATAAAACTTTTTATTTACCTTAATGTTTTCAGGTATATCTTCACATAAACATCAATATTGGTGGATTTGGTAAATATATACACTAAAATTTACAGTAAAGAACAGAAGGCCCAAATTGACATTTTTTTCCTCGAACAAGAATATTTTCATGAACCATCAAACCATAGGGGGGATGGTGTAGGGTTGAACACATCCATAAGAATTAAATTTAATGATGTTATACATAAAACGAAACTCATGTGAATACTCTAGGTGTATCCTCACCTTCCATGGAAGATATATTATTTCTTAATACACTGATATCAGTTTCAAAAAATAGAGGAGGAACTTGTGTGTTAAAAGACTAATTCCCCACAGCATGAGAATAGGTCATTATACAAGTTGAATAACTTGGACCAACCTCACCATCCATATAATTACCATTTGGAGGAGGATTATAAGGAGGATTATGTATCTTGTTAGCCTCATTTATAGAGTCTAATACATAAAAAATAAACACCTCCTTCTTCAAAATACCTTATTGGAATGCCTATTAAAGATTTCCTAGTTTGATTCGTAAAGAGAATTTTTCTCACCCTGACTTAAAGATCACCATCTGAAGACAAAAAATATCATCTGCAAATTCAATCCTTATAGTCTCAACTAAGGTCTTGGACATATCCACTAAAAAACATATATATAGATCTATAAGTTGAGATAATTATTTCAATATAATAACTAAGAACAAGAATTAACATACATAATTAACAATAATTTGGATAATTTTTGGGTTTTATAAAGGAATAGAAAAAACTGGAAAAATTATCAAAATCACTATAGAAGAGAGATCTCATTTAATATAAAATTCATATGTACATATAAAAAATAAAATCAAATACCCTTGAAAATACATTGAGATTTAAATCTTGAAAAAAATATTTTTCTCTTCCACTATAAAGAGAATGAGCATATAATCGGGGTCCAATATCCAAATTATAGAATTCTCCTTTAAACCTTAATAATAATTGATGAATCTATTTAAATAGAATACTATCAGTTTTATTCATTTAGATTCCAAAAACAAGGAAATATTAGTGATATTTTTCACCTTGGTGAATTATTAGAGGTATATTAGAGTCTTTGAAGCCCCCAAATGGAGCGAATGGACTCTTATACAAAGGGAGATATGGGGTATGGTCATAAGATAAGTGGGGTTCGTGTAAGGGAAAAATGTCGTGTGAAAATAAGAAGGGGAGTCAACAGACCCCCTCCCCTTGTCATGGGGGATGGGTGGGTGTAGAAGCTATTTAAAAAACCTAGGGAATTGACCTCATAATTGAAGAGAAGAGATGGAATTCTTAGTGATGGTGTTTATCTATGCTAAGGGTTAGGTTATTATCTTCTCCCCTATTGGTTATGGTATGACATGTGTCATTAAGATACTGATTTCCAGAGATATGGTGATATGAGATCCCTAATGTGGTGATGTGACTTGAGATAATGGTTTATGTGTATTTTTTTCATGTTATGTTATTTGTGGTATGACGTAGAGTTATCTACTATAAAAATCACTAATTGAGTATTTGAATGATGGGTAAATCCCAACAACTTGGAAGAAAGGGGTGTTATTAGAAAAAATATTATCACAGGAATTTTTTGTTTTTAATTTTTTTTAAAAAATAGTGAAATATCCACTAAAATACTCCTTAAATTATTAATAATTGATGTTATGGATTCAATATAAGTTCAGATAATAAAGATGTAGTTCTAGAACGAAGGAAAAAAATCACAGCATATTGCACAACGAATCAAACCATGATTATTTTTTATTTCTTTTTTCGAGTAGGTTATATTCCTATGTTGTGAAGGTAGGGTATTATTCTATGAATTATTCATTTTATTAAATTCTTGAAGAATTGTTGATTATGAGTTGAACATCACACCAAAAAAATGATTCTTTCATAATGAGGAGAAGTGTTGTGTTGTAATAGTGGAGGTTGTGGGATTTTTATGGTCCTTGGGGAGAAGATATTGCATCATGGTGATGTTGGTCATGTCATGATGTAATAATTGGTGGTTATTGAATAAGAAAAATCATGATATAAAAACTAGATCCTGAATCAAATTTTCCATGATATATTGAAGAAAAAAAGGATTATTCCATGATAGGTGTTATCAGGATGTGATTTTCAAAAACCTAGAAAATTATCCCTTTCCAATTTCCTAAACAAAGAGGGAGAGTTATATATTTCAATGCGGATATGTTAAAATGAATGAATAAATATTCTCGACATACTTTTAGAAAATTTAAGACTCCAGTCAAGATAATTTTTTGATTTTCATAAGAAGTTTAAGATATATATTATAAAAATAAAGAATAAGAATTGATAATTCTAGAAAGAGAAGTGAAGAGATTCTAGAATTGTGAGGTTTGGAAAAAGGGAGAGAAAAAGGATCATTATAAAGAAAATTTTTGGAAATTTTTTTATTTCATCATATTTGTGAAGATGGTGCATATTTGTACACCAAACATGGTCTACACCCATATTCTTTCTATATTTACCATTAAGGAATTCCCTTGGAGGAGTTGTGAATTCATATAAAGAGAATCTAGAAATGAGTTCTCAATTATTGGTGAGGTTTGTAATCCTATATGGATAGTGATTACACTCTATTATTGAATGTGTATGAAGTGTTATTATAGTGTATTATTTTACATTGAAACATAGTTGAGTATTTTCTTAGAGTGACCTAACCCATCGGGGCCTACCCCGACTGAATGTAAGATATGTTCTCCACCTCAATCATGCCTCTAATAGGATAGGGGCTAGTGACTACCACAAAATAGGATTTCACATAATATTGGAGGCTTTAGACTCTATTAACTTGAAACATGAAATATATTTAATGCAAAAAATAAACAACAACACCAACATTATATATATATATATAACCATATACAATACATGCAAGATAATTAAAATATTATCATAAAACAACATAGAAAAATAGATAAGGAATTATACATATAAAAATCCTCTAAATATGATAGGAATAATACACTACCAACCCCTCTTCACTATATGTACTACTATATTGATATATATCTATAGTTTTCACTTCCACCATTATGAACTACCAAGATAAAATATAAATCTCAAAGAATTATCTCTAAATAAGACACATTATCCCCACATCGACCAAGACCGTCTCTGAAATAAGCATCATTTCACAAACACAAAACATGTAATACAAAATCATTTATAGAGGTGAGTATGAACTTACTTGGTAGGATGCACCAAAACCATAAAATAAAATACAATAAACAAGTTATATTGAACTAATAAATAGGAATGTAATAAAATGTAAGGAAATAGGTGATTCAAATATTACATATAACTAAAAGTATTAGGGATGAAAAAATTCCCAATAATCTTATCTCCCATCCTAGAAGGTTTTACCTTGAAATAAGAAAGGTATGTATCCGATCATCTCAACCTATTTAAATTACACATAACCAATATAGATGATAAATGAGGTTCCAAATCACATTGATGAATAAGCATCGATTGAGGGGGTAACTAACCCCAACGGATGACCCATGGCCTCTTTGATATCCAAGATAGGGGTAGTAAATCTATAGATAAAGGATCTATTACCTCGAGTATGTGGTGGGTATTGACCCTATATATGATTTAGGGGACCCATTATTAGATCTAGACTAACTTCCAGGGGTACCTACATTGAGAAATCTCTTAGAATCTCCCCTAAACCTAGCTGATGACCTATGAAGAAAATGTGTCTAAAATTATCATTTCACCCTATACGTCACCTCTGATGATAAATAAAAGCTAACTATCTTGTCCTATGTAAAAACACACTTATGATAGACTACTCAAATGTATATATATGAGTCCCAAGAGAGGATATATAAAAATACATTGAGTCTATAATATTAACCAACATATAATAAAGTGGTACATAAAATATATTCCCTCTAGAGAGGAAACATAATATAATCATATTCGCATGGATTGTGGAGTCAAACTACATATAATTTTCTATGATGTATATGGAATGAGGGACTAGTGGAGTTTCTAAATTAATCCCCTCACCCAAAAAAGGAATCCCACTTATATAAACACTTACTACACAATGTGTCTTGGTGGACACATGGGGAATGGTCCAAGAATGTCCCCATGGGTGTGTGTTATGATCTAATCCATGTTGTGTTGGCCATACATACCGCGTACTGAAACTAAAAACCATGTGGTTAGACATGTAATCATCTACGCAACTTAGGTTACATAGAGTGTGAGTCTATACCCTACATCATGTGACATTTATTACATTCTGAGACCTTATCATTATGGCCAGGGAGGTACATGACATGTGTTTGTTTAAAATATATATCATGTAGTCACACTCTTCACCTAGATTTTCAAATGAATCATATGTTCACACTACTGAAAATTAGAGTTCCATCAATTTTTCATACATTCCACCCATCACTATTAAAGACCACTAATGGTCCCACCCAACAGTAACTTTTTCATTATCTTCCTTCTCTTAAGAAATAGATTCGATCCATTATGCCCAAAAATTCTTTTATCTAACCCAAAGACACCCCCTTTCTACTATAATACCTAAAATATATTCAACACCACTAGTCACCATCTTGAATGCCTTCTTGATTTATTAATGTTTTATCATCAGCCATTTCGAAGGTTGATAGAGATTTTCCACCACATGCGAGATGAAAATGGGGCAACAAACTCTTGTCGGTGTGAGTACCATCCATCTGAACATCATTAAGAAATTTAAAACAAAAATAATGTCAATAAAAAATAAGTTACATATGGAAAAATATGATAATAATCTATGAATATCATGATTATGGATGTATATTCCCAATATATTTATAATTTAGGAGGAGAACTTTGAAATAGAGATCTAAATAACAAAATATATCAGAAAAAATAAAAATATAAAATAAAAATATCAAATTTTAATAGGCTATCTTAGTGAATTATTTATCATGATGAAGTCTTAATGAATATGAAGAAATAATCCTTACATAAAGGAAAAATATTTGTCTATTTAATTCACCATTGATTCTATGGTTCCATTCATTTTCACCACATGATACAATCGTCAATATCATCACACATGTGGTATAATTTCTTTGATCTAATATAGATCTACCATGATCAAATATCTCCAATATATTTTTCAATATAGGGTTCATGTAAATTTATAAAGAGGAAACCCTAAGGGAGAAAACATAAGATTGTATTTATCATATGTAGTTAGGTCAACCTGTATTTTAATTAAGACACCCAACACTATGATATCCAAAACATAAAAGCCTAGTGAATAATTTACACTATTTATAAAAAAACCTATTCTAGATATAATTTTTTTCATATGGTTTTATTAAAATATCCTTTTTCAAATATATCCCCACATTCACTCAGAGTTTAATATTCATTTAATTATTAATTTTTAAAAACCCCTTAAATTTTCATGTTCTTGTAAATTCACCAAAAATCATCCTGGGGGTAAATGTTGCATCTCAATATCATTGGAACCATTAGAAATTAATTTATATATATTATCCAGTGGTAAATTTAATATTTTAACCTTATGTATGTTCCAAGACACTGAAACATTAAATGAAACTAGGTGAAGGTTAGAAAAAATTTAGGTCTCTATTACTAGCCTAGATTTAGAAATTTTCATTCCTGAAACGAAATCAAATTGGGATCCTAAATATATAATATCACATAAAATAACTTGGAAACATCCCACCTTCACACATACTTATTTCTTCTTTAATGTTTTAAGATCTATTAAACATGGCACAAAACCTGCCAGGAAGGGAACACTCTCTCTCTTGGGAAATGATATTAGATCCAAATAATCTAAAAGAAAGAACATAATAGAAACATGATCTCACTATATATAATAACTTTAAAACCTCCACACCCAAAAGTTATCCAGCCTCATGGGATGAAATAAAGTCAATAACCGTAGATATACACCTAAAAATTGTTCACTGAAAAGGTTATCACTGATGGGAGAACTTTTCTTCTCACATTTAAAGAGTGTTTCCAATAGTTGTTTTATGTGTACACCTCATCTAAAACTTACTCTATGATTGAATTATTCCTAAGATTTCTCAATCACACCAAAACAATAACAAGGACACGTGTCCCATAAACCTACATCGGTTTATATATTATATCCTTACCACAGTACATGAGAAGAAATGCAACAATATCATGACATAAGGGAAACATGGGTGTTTTCCCCCAATCTCTTCACAAACATATGTAAGAATTATCCATCAACATCCCGATCTATGAAAGGTTCACATACACTATCATATATTCTAGTGGTGTTTTCACTACCCTTTTTTGAAATATACCATTAATCACATTTATAAGAACACCAACCTGATCCAACTGATTAGCATCATACCACTACCTACTGGGTTTCCCAAACTGCCACAATCTAATGTAGATGGTCTTGACCATTCATATGACCTTGATTTTTCATCCTTTAACCCTATTATATCACCTTCCAAAACTAATTCATCTTATATCCACACTATATAGGGAAAACCTCCCCCTCCGCCACATAAAGAAATTCCCATTTTATGGGAACACCCACAATAATACATTAGATATACCACACCAAGGGTCATGATCCACTAGAGTTGTCCCATATTTGGATTTCCATAAAGATATTTAATATGAAATTATAGATAAATCTGTTATCATCATGGGGAAGTGGGTGAATTACTCAGAAACTTTAGGTAAACCCTTCAGGCTCATCACCTAAGAACATTTGATCACATAGGATTATTAATTCAACATCACCACCATGGAAATTTATAATACAAGGGAAGGGCGTGGGGACACCTATTTCAATCTAAGGTTAGTAATATCTCTCAATATATGAAAGAATCAAATGTTATTTAGATATCTACTAATGTGTATCCTTCATCATTCAATCATAGATTCCTCTACTAAATGTGTCAAAGACCACACAACTTCTATGACACTCTAATACCATCAACTACTATTGGGTCATATTTCTGAAAGCTAACATTAATACATGAATCCATATCTCATAATAAAATATTTTATTGCACAAAAGATAATCCCACTAGTAAACTAGGATAACAACTTGAATTCGTAACTAAATTTTCCATTAATCAATATAATTAAAGATCATGTCCATAATTTTACTTAGAAACACTAAAAATCTATCCCATAATTACAATCTAATTCATACACCAATCTCCCAAAAATGAGTTAACCATGGATTTTTATTTGAAAGAATTCATTAATTACTCTATATACACAGGATTATAATTACCATCCATAAAAATAGTGTATAAATCAATGATTACCATATGATGGGTAGTTTAATAAAACCTCTTAAGGGTGGGATCTAATCATCACAATCGAGGTGATCCCATAGATTATGGGGAGTGGACCTCATATCAATTTCTCATCTATGTATGACCATGAAATACTAGAAATGGTATCCATTCTATGCCGATGTTGGTACCAATGGATCTAATTTATCATAGGTAGGAATATATTGGAAGGAAGATTACTACACTAATGATAAAATCAATTTATATAAGGGGATGAGTGACAGATTATCTCCATATATGGAAGCTCTCGAGTTTATAAGGGTCTATATAGGGGTTCCACTAGAATCTATATAACCTAAACATACAATTAAGGAAGAATAAATCATTTATTTTCCATATATTATGAGGTCCCATGAAAACTAGGTATGAATCGTTCTACATAATGTACCCAATGATGTCTAACCATAACCACCCATCATGTATGTCAACCTAAATCTTCAACTGTTAGCACTCCACACTAGATAAGAACCAACTAAAGGAGGTATTAGTGTTATAGGATCATAGAATCATCTATCTCAATATGCCTCTATAACACCTTATTGCCGACCAAAAACAATCATTAATTCCAAAACTAGGGTTCATACCTACGATGAACCATTAATCTAATAATACTTACTTGGGGGGTCTATGACATAGGTTGTGTTGTATGGAAACAGAACCATGAATCATTAGTTATTCTTATGGTCTCTCCACCATAACGATTGAGCTTAAAAAGTTACAACTTGAAGTATTTATAGGGATAACCTTACATGGACCATGAGCCTCATCATGTAATTATTCACAATCATGTTTCCTTACAGAAGGCTTAATATCCTCATATAATACAACATTATATATAAGGGCTAAAAATCCAAATGTAGTAGAGATGTCACGCCATGTGTTTCTGAATAACATCATCCATTATTTTCTCACCATACCATATAAGGTGATCAATATAATAATTTTCATATTTAGAAAGTGTCCAAAATTGATGGGAATATGAGTTTCTGAATCAATACAAACCTATATTTCTTAAGGATTTGGATATCCTCACAAATCCATGAAGAATTTTTTATCACGAAACATATAACGTATCCATCATATGGGTAGTCTCATAAAACAAAGTGGGAAGTACCATTATCTCTATAATAAATTCTACAAAAAAACTGATAAACTACTTCAAATTAGGTTGCATCACCCTTATTCTTATAGGAATAACAAACAAGGATTAGAGAATTTTTGGATGAGATAAAACAAAGAGTACCTAATATATCATAACTAACCTCTATACGATGAATTTAAAAACTTTCTTATAACCTGCAAAAAATTATGAGTAATTTGGGTCGATTAATATATTATTAGAGTCTTATAGAAATGATACATCAACCACTACACCTACACTAGTCTCACTTGATTGATAAACAGACTCAAGTCCAACTTAACATGATTTTCCTAATTTCCTAAACCATTCATCAAATAATGAAATCTCCAAAATACATCCCTTAGGCTTGACCAAAATGATACCACTCTAACATGACCTGACCCACTCAGACCCCACCTAAGTTGATAGTAATCTAAGTGTGCCACATTAATCTCACCTCCAATAGGATAGAAGCTACTAACTAGAATTTAGTACGAATAACACACAATATGAGAGACTTAGCCAATATCAACCTATAATAGACAAAACATTCCACTTCATAAAATAACCTAAAACACCAACAATATATACATATATAAATAATTATTCCATTTATAATACATTAATGACACAAAAAATACATGTAAAATCCATATATAAAAATTACAAAGGAACTATACACCCAAAAATCCTCTTGATATGATAGGAATAAGACACTAGAATTATTATTCTCAATATTTATACACCTGGATCGATCTATAGATGAAGTAATCTGCACTGTTATCATGAACCACCAAACTTCACTATGAATCAATAAGAATCATTTATAAACAATCCAAACCATATTTATACTAACTGAGACCTTCTTTAAACTGTGTGACATATTCATATACTAAATATGTGTGGGCACATATTATTTATTGGGACGAGCATAAACAAAATCTGTAAAAAAAACTGAAACCATAAAGAATAGGAAATAAAGTAGTTAGAATTAACTCCAAAACAAAAAGATACTTGGGAATAATTCAAATAAACATCACGATATTCTCTATAACTAGAAATATCATGGATGTAAATAAGTATCATTCATCTAATTTTCATCCAAAAATCTCATACCTCTTGATATCTTTGAGATTATTAGAGTACAAAATTCCCAAAAAGTATAAAGTCAATATCCCAATCATACATGGAATCTAAATGTTAAATAAAGGGGTCTTAATGAGCCATAATTCTCTAAAAATATAACATGATCAACCTCCCCAACCTATACATTTATATTGGAGTCTATAAAGTAATTCCAACTCCATGTTGAATTATAATTTTTGGTATAGGGGGTAATAGACCCGAGTAGAGGGGCCATGAACCTTCTAAGCACTAACAAGAGGGTGGGGTGGGGTGGGGGTATAGAATACATATATGGATAACCAAAACCCTAATTAAGGTTGGTTACCTACCCTATCTATGATTTAGTGGAATCATAACCTATCTTAAACTCACTAATAGGGGGTACCAACCCCAAGAATGATATAATCGTATTACCCGAACCCAGTCTAAATCTATATTGATCCAAGGAGGATAAAATAATATTATCACCTCATGAATCACATTTAATACTAAATATAAGTGAGTCATATCATCATATATTGAAAAATACTTATAATGAACAACTCACACATTTAAATCTAAGTCCTAAGAAATGAAATGCCAAAATCAAATAAGGCTAGTACAATACATGGAATGTACTGAATGAGTATAAGAAATGTAGTGCCTCTAGGGAATACTTATCATGTACTTATCATCTAATGAACTGTAGAGTCAATTTATATAATTTATATTGTGATTTACAATGTATTTGGGACCATTGGTGTTCCATAATTCAATTACACACCCAAAAATGAACTCTCATTTACATATAACTAAACTACACATTGGGTCTCTATGGGGACACAGTTTTCGGTCACTGGTAGTCACCATGCGTGTCTATTATTTACCTAGTTATTTCATGTACAATATATATGGAATGTACTCAAACTATATTACCTAGGGTTAGATTTGAACATGACCACCAAAATTAAACTACACGATGTGGATGTCCATATCTCACACCTTGTGTTATTTGTAACCTATTGCCACCCTTATAAATAGAACCATGGGGGTACATGAAATGTGTTCTTATGAACTATATTACATGTAGTTAAGTTAATTTTACTTAACATTATATCTATATTATTTTCATGTCCCTATTACTTGAAATCTCCTCTAATCATGACGTCACAATTCATATCACCATTTAGGGACATTAGGGGTCCTTCCTAAAGCTTAATCAATCATTTCCTTCTTTCTCTTGAAAAATTATCTCAATTGGTTATGATAAAATCTCCATAATTCCACCTTGAAGTCACTACCTTACTACTGTAATGTTTGTACCAGCTCCATGACAACTGAAAACAATCAATTTCACATTCCAGATTTCCCAAGGTTGAACAATTATCTATTTTGAAGGACAATGATGATCGTTCACCATGCACAGGAAGAAAATGTGGAAAGAAAAAATGGACAGTGTTAATATAAGACACCCAAATATCGATAAATAACATAAAAAATAAATAATGTGAGGAAATTAAAAGTTACATTGGTATAAATTAAATTATAATATAAGGAATTCATCACAGGGGATTGTCCCACCTAAGAGATTTCTTATTTAGGAGAATGGATTTAGAAGAATGACCCCATTGATAAAAAATTTCATAGAAACCATAGAAATATAAAATTTATATAAAGATATATATGAATTCATTAACAATAAGAACTAGGTAGAAATCCAAATATATATACACTACTTCATAGTATAATGATCACTGATTTAAAATGTCATTAATGTTATGTTCCATTTATTATCATCGCTTGATCTGATTATTAATTTCATCATAGATCCTATCATGTTCCTTTGATTCGATTTCAATTCAAAAAATATCTAGTCTCTCCCATCACTCTCTCCCTATCACCCCTCTCTATTTTGGGTTCATTTCTATAATGAAAAAGGTAAAATCAATGAGAAAACATATTAAGGTATTTTTAACCTATAGTTTGGCCTACAGATCTTTTAAATAAAATACTCAAAAAATATTCAACCCATTCCAGGAAACATATGTGTGTAATTTACACCACTCCTAGGAAAATATACCTATTCCAAACAAAACCATAGTCTTATAATTTCCTTCTAATATTATTTGGATGAGATATATCAGACTACACTAATGGAATAAATACTTATTTAATAAATGAATATTAAAAATATATTAAAATTAAACATTCTCATAAATTCCCCAAAAATCATCCCTGGGGGGGGGAGGGTAAGAATGACATCATAATATCAATTTAAACATCATCTTTGAGTTATTACACTAGGGTAAATTTAATATTTTAACACTAGGGTGGTATTGAGACCCTAAAAGTCAAAATTAGGCAATGTGTTGGTCAGGTAAAACCTTGGCCTCATTAATTATCCTTTGACACAACCTAGTGTGGGTGAATTAGGAAAAGTTTATTATGCCTTTATCTTATGTTTTATCACTTTTATTTTCAATGAGGGTAAGAATAGAGTTTCATCCAACAACTAAATAAGATCAATGGGAAGGGATGTTTGAAATTTTTATACCCTAATTCACCCAACTCATAGGGTATATTACTTTTGGGGTATTAAAAAATGGAATATGAGAAGGGGATTTAACATAAAGATGTTTTTTCTCTTTAGAAACCATAGGAGAAAGTGTAAATCAAAAAGAAAATATCTGGAATAATTATATGATATAATACCTTCAATACTATAATATATTTGCATACATGGTTATTAAATATTAAATTATGATCAATGCATAATTCAAAGAGATTTAATATTGAAAATAACTCAACGAGTATGTCATTATAGCTATTATAGACAAAACACATACTGAGGTTAAAAGTGACAGTGACAATACTGAGGTGGAGGGTGTCATAGAACTCAAAGTGGAGGAGGATTCCCTTGAATAAATAGATATTTAGAGAGATAAAATGAAAAAATCATTGGTGAGTTATATGATTCAATAATCAATATAAAGTATCAATAAGAGTACAAAACAAAGGATGAAGATAATATTGAAAATCTTAAAAATAAGAAGTCAAAAATCCAAGATAAATCTATAGATATTGAGATCTTAATGGAAGAGGAAGATTGAATCATTGATGGATTGAATAATGTGGTGAATGATATGTTTAAAAGGATTGAGTATACATAAGGGGAAGAGATCAAAATGGGTCAAAGGACCAAGGACCAAGAAAGATCTATAAATCCCAAGATAACTTCATGATGTTGGATTTTTTGTGATTTAAAATTAAATTAAGAGAGAATTATGGAGATCAAAAAATTAAATTATAGGATTATATATATTAAAAAAAGACACCTCAAAAAATAAAATCAAGTGCCAGGATTGATCATAAGAAAAAGTCAATCATGGTTGATGATAAACCATAAAAAACCACCTCTTTAAGGGAGATGTATTTCGGAGAAACTAAAAATATCACCATAAAATAAATTAAGACACAAAATAATACACAACAAATTATGTGTTATTATTGATTAAAAATAATAGACACAAAAAATGTGTATTCAATAGAAAAGAGGCACTTAAAGGAATAATATAAATGAAAACAAATGAAAACAAATCAGTATTCTCCTTATGTTTTCATGGCTACAATTTTTGGTGTAAAATATATGGGAACAATGTCATGAGTTTCTCATAAAGGAAGTAAAAAAATTTCCATGGGAGATTCAATGTGATAGAATAACGCAGCTCAAGGAGTCATCAATCTTACTGAAGAACCCAATACAGGGTTGAAACATTGATGGATGAGAATGAACCATCATATCCAATGGTTTATTAATAATATTCACCACCAACATATATGAATAAAAAATATTGGGTTAAAAAGAAATTTTTTGAGAAGTCTTTGGTAATAGGGATTTCTTTTTCAATAATGGACTGATCCAGAGTGTGGTTTGTTGATAAAAAATTAAATTCTCACAAAATGGGAAACACGGATCTTGTCACATGAATCAAATACAATAATAAAAGATTCATAAGATTTAAAAAATGATAAATTATTAATGATTAATATCTTTGGGATGGGTAAAATTTATGGAGATACATGAAAATAATGAATGTATTGGTACTTGAAGGCCTTGGTCACAAGTTTCATAGTGTAATACAATTATGTGGTTCAGAGAATGAAATAAATTTTACCAATATGACTTGTTCTATAAAGAAAAATGATGTTGAATTTTTCGTGAAGGAAAAAATAGACTAAGTGGTATCTCTACCTCATTAAGGGAGATGAATATGTGTGCTTCCAAACTAATAAAGATGAATAAAGGTTTTGGCAAAAACATCTTGTGAACATGAGATAAAATTCTTTATAAACTTTAAAAAAACATAAAGGAGAACATGATATCCCTAATTTAAAACACAACATTAATAATAATTTAAATGAAATATAAATTTTTTAATTTTAATAAAAATGAGTAAAAATTTTATATTTTAATTCTAAATTTAACAAGTTGTGTATTTATATTATTCTTGTACTTAAAATATATTTAATGATGATTTTAAATTACTATAAATGTTGAGTTATTTTTATGAGTGATTTATGTTAGTTTTCAAATTTGTTTATAATGAAAAATGTTTTCAAAATATATATGTGTTAGTATATAAATTATAATTTTGAAACATTGTATAAATGATTATTAATTAGTTATATGATTATTATTCTAGAATTCCATATTTTTTTATTTATCAATAACCCCCTTTTTGGGATGAGTGGGAACCTTTACACAGCCTGTAGGACCATACAATACAATACATGAATGCCCAAAAATAAATAACTTAATGGCCTAGAGGACCGAAGGCTTTTTCTGTTAATTTAAAACATGTGCATCTTGATCATGTCATTCCCCACCATCCTGCAAGTACCACATGCCAACATTCCCAATTTCATACCAAGCCTGCTAACCTATAACCACTTGTTTCACCCCCTCCTCCCATCGATGCATTGCTACATCACTCACCTCTGCTTGCACATGTGGGTGAAAATATAAATTTTGGGGTAGGGATGATATTTGATCACCACACTTACTGAACACAAATCCATGACTAAACCACTCAATCATAGCTTTCACTGCTATCAAATTTTAAGTGTCCAATGTTTTAATCCCAACCATGGTAGTGTGCGAGCTATGAGAAAGTACATGGTAAAACATTTATACACCTTATTTTTATTATTGATATTAGGTATTTCTCTAAAAATCTTCAAACCCTATTTATTACTCTTAGGGGTGGTATTCACAAGAAAGGGGGAGTCCCCCTCTATTCATCTTTTATTATTCAGGGTTATTCAAGCCTAAATCTAGGTACATTTTTATACTATATTTCTTATTCCCCTTATCCTTTCCTATTTGCCTCTAATGAAGGTTATATTTTCATATATTGAAACTGTTTTGCAGGATTAATCATTTTATGATGGAACCCTCAAATTCAAAGGGGTTTTCATTAAACAAGTGTAGAGGAGGAACATATGATTCATTCATACACCATAAGTGGTGTTTTTTTGTTGCTTATCAGGTAGATAAATATATGTATAAATTTATTTAAAATGGAGAATTTTTTGGGTCATATTTAGTGAACAATAATAGGTTATTTCGTGTGATATGGATAGAGGATGACTCTATAGTGAATCTCTAATTCATTGCATTCAATTTTGGTGTTTCCACATTGACCAATGTGTATTTAGATACTCAAGGATTGATGAAATCAAAACTTTTCATTGAATAAATTTTGATATTAATATAGTAATGTTAATTAGGAATTGATGCTAGATTTTATATTGTATATGTATCATGTTTCAACTTCCTATACTGATATTAAGTGGAAGAGGAATATATACATCTTTTTTATTGATATAACCATTATTGCTAAAATGTTTTAATCCATTTTTTACTTAAATAAGATGTATATACATACATTATATATTTGGTGGTTTTTTATCAATTATATATTTTTTACTGTAATTTATTAAATTAATATAGGTAAAGTAATTCGTTAAATGTAATAATTTTTTTTCATTTCAAATTATTCCCACCAAGTGTCTGTAAAATTCCAACTATGAATTTATAATGAAATAAATGGGTTGGATTTAATATATTGTTATAAAGTGAATAAGGATTTATTGAAATGGAATAGAAAATATATTCATGAATAGATAATTTTTTTTAAAGGTTAAAGGTATTTATCATGTGTGTTAACTTCATTTGTATTATTTTATTTTTTATAAAGAAATTCCAAACATATATTTAATGATAAATGGTTATTAGATATCGATTAAGTATTTGTTTCGTGATATTAACTATAAATATTTTAACCCATTTATTTTGAAAAACATCATCGAAATCGTTTCTTGATTAGGTAATATTTTAACATGAGTAACAATGTTATAAAACGTTGCTACATAGGAAAATGAACCTCCATTAAAAAGTTTGAACATGGGGACACAATGCTGCCTTTAAAAACATTAACATCGAGAAAAAATTGTCAATTATAAGTATAATCATGTGTGAATGGTTATCCCCTTGAATAAAAAACCATGTGTACACGAATATCCCATGGAAATAAATTCTCAATTATATGGTACTCTAAAGCGATTCTTAGGTTTTCTTTCATTAGATCCATAGGTACATGTTGTTGATGCCTCGAATTATTCATTATATTAAACATATATATTTTCATGTTCTTAATCATGTAATTTTTTATTTTGATTCACTAGTATGATTATAATAACTTTTATAATTTTTTTAAATGAAATATTGAAATACAATTACTCATGTTACTTTTTTTTCATGAAAAAATATTATTTTCAGAGTTGTATTTCAAACTGGACTAATCAGTTTAATTGTTTATGAAATTTTTATATAAAAACTTGAATAAAGTTTTACCAAGTATGTGTGAACTAATACTATACATATGAACTTTGATGAAAAGGTATATATTTTTTCCTATTTTTTTTAATTTTAGGTAAATGATGATATCATTCATGGTTTTGGTCATTAGTGGGTAAGTGCTCATACTTGAAGCTCAAAGGAAAGTCGATGATGGTTCATGGTCTATCCTAAGAATTTAGTACATGGTTATTTATTATTTTTTTCATCAATATATTATATTGTTTTGTATCATATATATAATTTTTTTCTATGAAATTAACATTATCCATTATTCATATTTTTAATATTTCTTTATTTAATTATCTATGGAAATATAATTTATAGATTATTTTTAATTGAGGGAAACCATTCCCCCATGGTGTAAATTAATTAATTTAAAATTCTTAGTATTCTTTTAAAATTAAAGGGAACACAACTAAGGTTAGTGGATAGTAAGGCAAAGTTTATTATAAATCTAGGATGGTTTATTACACCTAAGATTACACATGATTATACTCATATATGTGATATATTTAAAAAGTAAATAATTATTCATAAGACTTATAAGATGAAGGATAATAAGTTGAAAAAATTATTAGAATTGGTTCATTTTGATATTGATGGATGAGTATCACCAAGATCCATTGATGGGAAGAGGTATTATGTAATATTAATTGATGACTACAATAATATGGCATGGTTAATGATGACCACTCATAAATATGATGTGTTTAATTAAACAACATGTTATCTAATATTAGCATATAATATTATTGGATAGAAAATTTAAAAATTCTTGATCATTAATGAAGAGATTTTACCAATATAATTGGGACTAATTATCTCACAAAATATTAGATAATACATTACATTTTAGTAGTATGGACTTTTTAAGAAAATGGTATATCTAAGAGGAGTAACCGTATAATAAAAAACATGGAACAATTGATGTTTATTGAAAATATCCTATGATAGAAGTTTTTAGGGGAAGTGTTCTTGACATTATTATATATAACTAATAGATCCTTGTTATATTCATATGAAGAAAAGAATACATATGAAATGTGGTATAGGAAGAAATGTACTTTGAAGTACTTTAGAATATACAGATAATTTATTTTAATTAAGTAGAAAAACCATTGGATGTTTTAATCTCATAAAGAAGAAGGAGTTTTTCTTGTATTATATTTAAATATATAGCTGTGTAAATGTATTAAAAAAATGTTTCAGAAAAATTGTTAAAAGATAATATTCCAATGTAGTATAGAACATCCATATATTTTAATAAAACTATGAAAAAATTCTGGTGGAAAGAGTTTATGATTTGAGAAGCTCAGTGGGGAGAAAAGGTGTGTTATTGATTCATATGAAGAGACATGAAATGAGTAGATTTCACTGAGTTATTTACCTAGGTAAAAATTGAGAATCACATATGAAATTGATGATAAAAATATTATTGGTTAAAAGAAAAATCCAGTGAAAAAATAATTAATTATCTTTAACAAACATCACTCTTATCATAAGAAGAGACTAATATTATTATAAGGCTACAAAATATGAGATATGGATCCAATATTTTAATGAATAGATTTACTGAATTAATAAAAATGAGAATTTAGTGAAATATTTCATGGTTGAATAATAATAATGTTAATAGAACCAAATGGGGTTTCCATAACAAAGTAAATGAATAATGTGAAATAATAATGAAATATTTAATGACTTGTGTATGAAGGATACTAAAAAATAGAAGTTATTGATGTATATTAGATAATTTTTCCAACTGATATGATAGAAATAGTTCAGTTATAATTTTCAATAGCGGTGTAAAGGGAACTGAAGGTTTTCTAAATGGATGTCAAATCGGTATTCTTTAATTAAATTCTTGAAGAGGAAGTCATCATTAATAAAATGGATGGATTTCTCATTCATGAGGATGGGAACAAAGTGTATAGGTTAAAGACGCAATTTTATGGGTTGAAATAAGAACCAAGGGAAATTTATATTAATCTTGATACATATTCGAGAAATTATTATTTCCATCAGATATGAGTAGATCATTATCTACATGTATACAAATATAATGATAAATTTTTATTGTGATTATATTTTTTGATAAAATAATATTTATAGGATCAAATGAGTCTAAATACATGTAGTTTTCCAAATTCATGAGGATATAATTTTAGATGTCAATGATTGGTTAGTTTTAATAAAAAACAATTTTTTTGAATATTTTATTGATAGTAAATGAAAAAATTTCCTCACATTGTGTTAAATATGTTTATTTATAAAATATTAAGGATTAGATCATTCATTTGATAATTTGATGAAAATTCAGTTTTACCCTTTAAAATTCACCATAGAAATTCAGAAATAAAATTTTTTATATGTTTTATTTGAACTTAATATTTTGTAAATATATTAACTACTTAATTTTATACAACTTTCATTCATTACATATGATCTAAATTGTTCATTTGATTGGACTTAATGGGCCACGAAGTCAAAGTTGGGATTGACTTTCTAGATTGGACATCGATTCTGTATTTGGGCCATAACGTTTGCATCTGTGCTTGGATTATTCCCAACTATATAGAGGATCTCGAGGACTCAGTTTTGAACAAATAAACCTTCTGGAAGGACATCCGATTCACGCATGTTAGAGATCAAATGTGTGGTGAAAATTGGATTAAAATATTTGGCCGAGATTCCCCATTCACGCTTGAAACCACTTTGAACCTAGCCTCCCCTCCACAATATAAATTGGTGTTTTTATCATTTAGAGGGGTTGGTACATGAATTAGATAGTTTAGGGAATAGGATAAGTGGTATCACTCTAATTCTACAATCAATTAAATAAGGGTATATCATGAAGTAATGATGCCTTCGTCGAAGCATTCTTCTTCCACGTATTGTAATGTTTTCATTTGTATAATTAATTTTTTTTTATTTTATTTATTCACTTTTCTTGTATTTTGTTAAAAATTATTATTCTTGTAATCATCCTAATTGGGATTTAATCAAGAGTTGAAATGATATTGGGTTCTACCCTCTCTAAAACTTTTAATATTCAAAACATTTCTATAATGACTACACCGTCTATGAAAGAGTAGTTATTTTTAGTAATCAATAAACCTCTATCATTGTTCATTAATTTATTTTGAATAAATTATAAACTATAATTCATATAATATGATTTATTAATTGAGTTTTTAATTTAATTGAAATTAATCAATCAATTGAACAATTAACACAAATCATGTGAGGTCAGGAATTGTGTGAATTGTGAGAGAACAACCTTAATTGGTAATACAAAACCATATGGGATCAATTTGTAGAGTTAAAATATAATCCCTAAACTCAATTAATTCTATTTGATCTAGAGGAAATTTTATTTAATTTACCACTTACCATAAGATGACCTTAAAGAATCAATCAAAGTAGGGTGCAACAACTGCATGTTCTGAAGTTAGCCTAGTGTTAAATTCACATCATATTTTTGATAAAGTTAATTCTCGTAGGGTTTGGGATTTAAAAAATTAAGGGATCAAAATTAAGTGGATATTAATTTAAATTATAATTATTAATAAATTATGAAAAAGGTAGAGGTATATCGATTACACCTTTTTAAAATATTTTCTAAAAAAACATATTTTTGTTGTGTCATTTTAATCGAACTTCATTTCAAAAATGATAACAAAAAAATACAATCTTCTTCCAAAAAACATCTTATAGATTTATAAATGATAAAACCCCCATAATTTTAATTTGCGCTCTTATTTTATTTTATTTTATTTTCAAAATACATTTAATATGTTGACAAATTTACTTCCTCCTTTGAGAGACAACATTGTTCTCGCACTCTACTGCACCTAAGTACCCAACAATCACATATCATTTGAAAGAACCCACAACATCACCTTTCAAATTAGTGCCGTTTTTGGCATGTTAAGTAATTATTTCCATCAATTATAGTTATTTATTTTATTTTACATTTTATTATGTTCTTATCTTCTTTCTTTATTCTTTACCCAATCTAATTTTTTTTCTTTCATATTCTTCTTCTTCTATTTTATTCTTCTTCTTTTTAGACCATCAACGCAAACTTCCCATTTTTATTTTACTATGGTCCAATTTCATTCTTTTAATTTTTATTTGATTTATTACTTGAACTAATCCTAAAGATCTCTTATATCTTGACCCTGATATTGAACGTAGCCTTCGAGATTGAATCAGACATTCTCAGTCTAGGAGAAGATTCAACATTAAACCTGTTGGAGAATTCATCATCTCCAAGAACATTAAAATTGGATATAATACTAAATCTAACATAAAACTGGAACCAATGGATTAAAATAATGTAAATTAACTTAATATAACCATTTGAGAATTGGATGCACCTGATATTAACTATAAACCAAATTTTATTGCATACCCAATTCTTGAATTAGACATTGAACTAAAATCTGGGTTAATTCATCTTCTTCCAAAGTTTCATGGATTATCTGGTGAGGATCCAAAAAAACATATAAGAGAATTTAATGTGGTTTTCTCAACCATAAAACCAAGAAATTTCTCTTAAGATCAAATCAAACTAAGAGCATTCCCATTTTCACTTAAGGAAGTTGCAAAAGACTGGATGTATTATTGAAAACATGAAGATGTCTCATGTTGGAACGATTTGAAATTTATTTTCATGAAGATATATTTGGTAGAATCAAGGGCCCCATCCATTCTAAAATAGATCTCGGGGATCAAGAAAGCCCTAGGGGAGTCAATGCACGAGTGTTGGGAGTGATTCAAGAAGTTGTGCGCAAGCATCCCACATCACCAAATTAGTGAGAAACTGGTCATCCAATAATTATATAATGGACTCACACCGATAGAGAGAAGCATGGTGGATGACACGGATGGAGGAGAATTAGTGGGAAATACACCAGTAGCTGCACGTTAATTTATTTACAAGATGACCTAAAACTCCCAACAATATGGTGATCGAGGTACACCACATATTAGAGGAGTATATCGGGTAAGTCCTTATTCTCTTGAGAGTCATATAATTGATACTAATTTGGAATAATTGACCACTATGGTGAGGCATAAATCTATAGCACAAATGAAATCCCAACCCCCTCTTTCAAGGCCCTGTGCAATTTTCACTAAGACTAGCCACCAAACTGACTGTTTCCCCCAACTACAAGCAACAGAATACTGTGTAGCAGTGTTTCCTGGGAGACCATATCAGCAGAAACAACAACCATATCACCAAAATAATATTGATTCCTTTGCTACAACATTCAACCAAGGGTGGAAGGATCAATAAGACATGATTTATGCATCTGGAAAACAAAAAAGTCCCCCTTTCACCAAAACATCCAAGAAGACTCTATCTTACCAATATGGTTACCAACAACCCCAATGGTGATTTGAAGGTCCAACATCAACAATTCAAGAATAATGGAATCCCCAAACCAAGGTAGATTCTAACACTGATGATATTTTGAAACAAATTGTTCCTAATCAATAGAATGAGATGAAGAGTCAAGGTTCATAGTTGAGAGAGTTGAAGACAAAAATGAGCCCGATTTCCATAACACAAAATGAAATGGAAGGCATAATGTCTCGAAATATACCTTCCCAACATACTCTAAATCCCAAGGGGAATGTCAGTGCCATCACATTGAGAAGTGGGAAGAAAACAACTGATACATCTACACCTACTGTTCTACCGGGATTCACCTCAACTCCAGAGAAGCCCCATTCCATACAAACTTATAAGTAATCCAAGGAGAAAGATAAAGGTAAGAAAAATATTGATGATGTTCCTCCTAAACCCCATGAATTTCCAAATAGAGATGTACATACCTAAATTATGGCTGAAGAAGTAATGAAAAAAGAGGTTTTGGACATATTCATGAATATTTAGATCAACATACCCCCACTTGAAGCCAGCAAGAAAATCCCAAGGTATGAAAAAATTACTAAAAGAACTTTGTACAAATCAAAGAGGGATCAAGGGAATGAGAGGATAAATCAGGGAAGGAATGTGTTAGTACTCATTACACCTACTCTAGAAATGCCAATAAAGTGAAAGGATCTAGGTACATTCACCATCCCATTCACCATAGGAGAGTTGCACTTTTCTGACGCACTCTGTGATTTAAGAGCATCCATAAATGTGATTCCTCAATCTGTATTCTATCCTTTGCAGGTTGATGAGTTGAAGGTGACAAGAGTAGTGGTGCAGTTGAAAAATAGAGCTACCGTATATCCAGTGGGATTCATTGAGTATGTACTTGTCTGGATTAGATACATGATCTTTCCAACATATTTCTATGTGCTTAAAATAAAGGATGATTAGGTAAATTCATGTGCTCACATTATCTTAGTTAAGAACTTCCTCAAAACTGAAAAAATAATAAAAAATGTCCATGAGGGTACACTTTCTATGGAGTTTGGAGATGAAGTTGTGATATTTAATGTTATGGAATCCATGAAGTACCCCTTATAGGACCATTCTGTGTTTGTTATCACCCATTTTGAACAAACAAATAAAACCCCATGGAATTTTATTGTCTTATTCTTAGAGAGATTATGAGTATTGGT
The DNA here is from genome assembly GCA_963277665.1 of Viscum album. Lineage (NCBI taxonomy): Eukaryota > Viridiplantae > Streptophyta > Magnoliopsida > Santalales > Viscaceae > Viscum > Viscum album. The sequence goes on along the minus strand of OY728155.1, from coordinate 597,579,586 downwards.
TCTAGTTTGTTGTCTATGATCACTTACACACCTATTTTTAATGCACAACACTCTCCTAGATTTGATTTTGAAATGGATTAATACTTTTATTTTGATCATGTAAACCCTGATTATGGCATGGATATTGAAAATTATGATGGTTTTAATGAATTATCATCGATTTTGATGATGATGATTCTGGTACTAATGTTCATTGTGCACATATTTCAGTACCTTCAATCTATCCATCCATACATCACCCCCTACATTGGAAGTCAATCCATTTACAAATTTTTTTTGGAGATGATAAAAAGATAAAGTTCAAATTGAAAATAACAAATTACAAGGAGAGATCCACATCATGAAATGCCTCCTGAAACACCTTACGAATGACACAATCACACATCTCAAAACCTCTTTTGGAAAAATCTCACCTAACCAACATGAAAAGGAGAAATATAACTAGAAGATGAGCAGTATAAGAGTGGACATGACATCCACAGTAAGATCAAATTCACCAATAGAATCCAGAATCCAGCCACAACTCCATTCGATCGTCATCACAAAAAACACAGCAATCATATCAGCAACATCAGTGACAAATCAACACATGGGGATGCTCAGAAATCAACTGAATCTACCACGCGAAGAGAAGAAGAGGATATGGTCAAGCAAGTTCAAATGCATACACACGATGACTGACGTTGCGAAACTGCCATTGATGATCATGGCGAGCCCACTCTGAGCCTCGCCGGACCGCTTCCTTGCCTGAAACATCGTCGTTTGCTGTCACCACGAGCCGCCGTCACCAGACCCTGAGCCATGCCGCTACCTTTGCCGCCAGATCATAAATAACCTCGTACAATGGGAACCTAGAAGAACCCCTCTGCCGTAGCCGCTGGATTTGAAGCCCTCCCGAAAATCCTCACCGCTAACTACAGTTGCGAGTATCCGTTGACCGAAACCTAAGCTGAAATCCTCTTCAGACCACCGCTAGCCACTGTAAAGACCAAAACTACCACAAATCGTGCCGTTGAATCACGCTTGCGGCCCCCCACATCTTCATCACGGTGCTTCGAGAGTAACCAGACTGCGGTCGATTTAAGGGGATACACGAACGGAAGGGGCCCCGAATGGGAGCTCCCGAGGAAGGGAGAACTCTCGAACTATGCAGAAACAACGACGACAAAACCCTACCTCCCCGCCACCTAATCTCAAATACTAATACTTTTTAAGTGGTGAGAAATTATGGGTTATCATTTCTAACAATAACTATTTTGAACATGAATATATTTTTGAAAACTTTTGAGGGTGAACATTAAGGAAATAGGGTGGAACTTGGATGACATATCAGGTATTAACTCCTCTATTTTCATGCATAGGATTATTTTGGAGGATGTGGGTAAAACGTTTAGGCATCCACAAATGAGACTCAATAAAAATATTTTGGTGGTTGTTAAAAAAGAGTTTGAAAAATATCTTGAGGTAGGTATAATTTATCCCATTTCAGATTCCTCGTGGTTTAGTCCTATTCAGGTTGTTCCTAAGAAAAGTGGTGTTACTGTTGTTAAAAATGATAAAGGGGAGTCGGTTTCGATGAGGGTGCAAAACAGTTGGTGTGTGTGTATTGATTATAGGAAACTAAATCATTTCACACACAAGGACCATTTTCCTCTCTCATTTGTTGATCAAATTCTTAAGAGACTAGGTGGGAAGACACATTATTGTTTCTTGGAGGGATTTTATGGATATTTACAGGTTCTTATTGCTCCATAGGATCAGGAAAAAACTATATTCACCTATCCCTTTGGCACATTTTCCTACCAAAGGATTCCATTTGGAATTTGAAATTCACCAGGTACCTTCTAGAGATTCATGGTGAGTATTATTTCTGATTTTATTGAGACCATAAGGGAGGTATTTATGGATGATTTTACAGTGTATTGGTATTCATTTGATAATTTTATATCATGTTTGGGAAAGGTGTTGAATCATTTTATTGAGAAGAATTTGGTATTGAACTTTGAAAATTATCATTTTATGGTAGAGGATTGCATTGTATTATGGCATGTAGTGTCAAAATATGTGATAGAGGTTGATAGATCTAAGGTAGATATTATTTCATTCCTACTATATCCTTCATGTGTGTGTGATGTTAGATCTTTAATAGTGTATGCAGGATTTTATCGGCACATCATCAATGATTTTAGTAGCTTTATCTTCTTATGTCGTGACTACTTCAAAAGGATTCTGATTTTGTGTTTGATGATTCTTTTAGGACTTACATTGATGATCTAAAGAAGTGTTTGACCACTCCACAGATCATACAACCCCCACAGTGGGATATTCCTTTTGAGCTTATGTGTGACGCCCCTAACTTTGTGGTTGGAGCTGTCTTATCTCAAAGGGTGGAGGGACATTCACATGTGATTTCCTATGCATCAAGGATACTAGATTCAGCTCAATAAAACTACAAAAAAATAGAAAAAGGTGTTTCTTGCTTTCATTTTCTCTTTAGGTATATTCAGTTCTTATTTATTGGGCTCTGAATTTGTTGTTTTTTCTAACTATGTAGCTTTGAGGTACCTCTTGAAGAAGCTAGATGAAAAGACCAGACTTATCTGATGAATTCTCTTTCTTTCATAATTTGATATTGAAATAATGGGCAAGAAGGGGTCAGAAAACCTGGTGGTGGACCACATGAGTAGGCTTACTCACCCACAAAAGGCTGACACCTTAGACTAAGTACCACTTCAGAACACTTTCCTTGATGAGTATCTTTATTCCATCCCAGGTATGCATCCCTGTTATGATGATTTTGTGAACTACCTTATTGCATCCTAAATCCCTACAAATTTAAAGAAAAAACATGTCCAAAAATAAAAGAGTGAGTTAAGATTTTATGTTTTGGATGATCCATACCTCTAGCACATGTGTAGTGATCAAGTTATTAGGAGGTGTGTTCCTGACCATGAGTTTGAGTCTATTATGAGTTTTACCATACACTTTCATTTGGAGGACACTTTGGACCCCAACGGATAGCTAGGAAAGTTTTTGACTCTGAATTATATTGGCCTAGATTATTCCATCATGCTCATCTATTTTGCAAGTCATTCTCTCATTTCCAACATACTAGGAACATTTCTAGGAGACATGAGATACCCCAACTACCCATTATATTCTGTGAGATTTTTGATGTATGAGGAATTGATTTTGATGGGCCATTTTCCAAGTTAATTTTGGTCTGTTGTACATTTTGGTTGTTCTTGATCATGTGAGTAAATGGGTGGAGGCCAAGGCCACCTAGATTGTTGATTCTCATGTTGTAGTGGACTTTGTCAAGAGACATATTTTTTGTAGGTTTAGAGTACCAAAGGCCATCATCAGTGACCATGGGACAGAATTCTAAAATCAGAATTTGGATTCCCTCTTTCAGAAGTGTGGGGTGACACACAAAACATTAACACCATACCACCTGTAAACAAATGGCCAGGCAGAGGTTTCAAATCGTGAGTTGAAACAAATTTTGGAGAAAACCATGCAGGTGAATAGGAAGGATTGGAGAATGTTATTGGATGATGCTCTATGGGCATATAATACATCATTCAAAACTCCCATAGGTATATACCCATTTCAGATTGTTTTTGTGAAATCCTTTCATCTACCCATGTTGGTTAAGTATATAACTTATTCGACCATAATAAAATGCAAAATCGATTTGGCCCAAGCTGGAATTCAATAGAAGCTACAAATTCAAGAGATTGAGGAGATTCTATTATCTTAGTATGATTACTTAAGGCTCTACAAGGATATATCCAAAGCATATCATGAAAAAATAATATAGAAAAGGAAATTTCACATTGGGGAGAAATTCATTCTATACAGTTCACGACTGAGATGATTTCTGGAGAGTCGCATTCCAGATGGTTGGGTCTTTATATTGTATCTATTGTTTTTCCTTTTGTAAAAGTGGAAATCACTCAAGAGGAAACTATAAGGAGCTTTACAGTCAATGGGTAACGCTAAAAAAACTACAATGAGAGACTTCTAATTGATGTAGTGGATTTCATCACACTACAAGACCCCTCATCACTTGATCATATCAGTCTATTCCTAACCCTTTCACTTTTATATTATTTTCCATATTTAAAATCATACATTTCATGTGGATATTTCATCTCATATGTTCACATTGAGAACAATGCAATATTTTATGTGTGGGGAAGAAGAAAACCTTTTGGGGTAGACATTTAGGATTTTCATTTGTGTGTTTTGTGTGTATTTCTATTATGTTTTCGGTTAAAAAAATAAAAAACAAAAACAAAAAAAATAAATAAAAAATAGACATATATCATGTAACATTATCATGTGGATAATAAAGAAATTTCATGTTTATAAAATTCATTGCTAGAATTACAAGAATGAGTAAGATTTCATCATAAAGGGTTGATTTTTATAAAAATCGATGTTTTCGATGATATGAATTGTTATTTAATTATAAAACCATTTAGATTTTGACATCATTATTTGTGATACTTGTTCATGAAAAATTATTTCATTGAATTCTCCACACAAATTTTTAGTCAACCATAAATTTTGAAATATTTCCTACTCAATTGTACGTATAGTCAAGTTAGGTAAAAAATCATTGTTTGATCCATATATTCATTTCTCTTCTGATCATTTTCATTATTATACCAAATTGACCTATCCATGTGTAACTATTATCCGATGGTTGTACTCCCTCCAGAAAAATATGGGTTGTGTCTTGGACAGGTCAAAAACCACTCTCCATCAACCTTTGATCTCTTTTATAACTATTAAAATTAGTGTTGCGAGGAGATCAAACATGGGTTGAGTGTTGATTGTGAGATTTTTATAAGTGAAACTTAAGAAAGATAATAATAATAACTAAGGGGAGTATCACAACCCTGATCTTTTATTACACAATTAAACATAATTTATTACATAAACTTCACTTGATACAATATAGATGATCTAGATGTCTATTGTATTTTGGGCTTAGGATCATTACATAACAACTTAAAACATGAAATACAACATCTTTATTGAAAGCTTCCGTTATATGACCACTACATTCCCTCGTACTTAGCATTGCATGGGATAACCTAAGGACATGAATCAGAAAAAAGGTGAGCTATAAAGCCCGATAAGGGAATAATCATGGAATAACATGAGGAATACAATTCATGTTAGACAATAGGCATATAAATATATCACAAGAGAAGAATAAACATAAATTCATGATAAGTCATGATAATCATAACATTAAAATGTGGCAACAACACTTAACATGGAATTAGCATGAGCCAAAGCTCATTGCACATGGAGCATGAGTAAATCTTCATTGTACATGTAGCACGAGTAAAACCCCATTTCAATTGAATTATAATGATAAAACACCCATTTCACATGAATTATCATGATATTATACTTTACCCAATGCATTGGAGTGCTTTAATGGCACATGCTTCTTAAACCTTTCATTTCTTGCATAAGTGTGCCATATGGATCATATAACATGGATTCATAAAACATCATAATTTATTCCATGATAATAGAATTTGGAATTCATACATGAAACTTTATAATAAATAAGTAAATGTTCATAAAGTTTACTTCCCTTGATAGAGAAATGAGCATGGTATTTACTACACAATGGCATTGGCTTGGAAAATCGGTGCAATTTCGACGGTGTAACGACATGACGTAAGAATTCATAAAAATAGTTGATGATAGAGAAAGGGGTGTCTCATAATATTTACATGACATAGATATTAATGGTTAATATAGATAAATGTCCCAAAAAATGTAATGGAAATTAGATTCATGATACAAAAAGATTTTCTTGAATGTAAATCAGGAGAGAGAAATTCTTTTCTGAATTTCGGCATAGTAATCGGTGTACATGGGAGGAATTTAATGAGAGAGAAAGGGTAATACCATAATTAAAACAGAAAGAGGTTAGTATGGGGGAGGTTTGAAACCATAAACTAGCATTTATAATTAAAATTAAAAGGGAATAACAACATTAAGAAAATTGGACAAAAATGAGAAAGGAGGAAAAACCCTTACTTGGAAGTGTGCTTTCAAAGGCTTGAGAGAGGCTTGAGAGAGGATTATTGGGAGATTAGGGAACCTTGAAAGGATTATAGAGATAAGAGGGTGGATATTGGAAAAACTCCAAATGCTTTTAGTGAGGAGGAGGTGGGAGATTGGGTGGGTTTATATAGGAAATGTGATGGAATTCTTTATTATTTAGGTTTGGGACCATCACATTAAACTAATCAAAATCACAAACCAGCCCATGTTTTTTTCCCATGTTTTATCGAAAATGGAAGTGTAAAACAATATTTAATAAGTCCAAATTCCAAAAATTTTAAAATAATGGGGTTTCTTATATGGAGGTGAGTTACACTCTCAAGGAAAACAATTAAAAATGACAAAATGTTTAATAAGTCTTGAAGGGTCCATTAATGCTATGTAAAATAAGTAAAAGAAAACCCAAAATCATATTATTTTAATGTTAAAACATATATTTTCCGAACATAAAGATTATAGTATTTTATTACATCACTATTTGGTCATTATGATGTCATAAAATACATTATATATTTAAACGGTACTCAATTTTTACCCAAAAATTTGACAGTCTTCGAAAATTATGAAAAATTCACCGTTGGATAATTTCAACATCCTGATTCAAGAAATAATATTTATTTTATCTAAATAATTTTCTAAATATTTTAATTTTGACTTTTAAAATAAAAACTGACATTTATCGAAAATTTATGGGTTTTGACAAAAATGGCTTTCAAACCTTAATAAAAATTACAATTGCATTCATAAAATTATACGATCATTTAAATTTAATGAAAAATAATTTAATAATAATAATAATACTTTATTAAGATATTATTTAATTCAAAAATCCATTAATTAATCAAAATAGATTTCTTAGTAGAATATTAATTAATAACACTATTTGTGCTTTAAAAACTATTTACAAGGTTAAAATAATAAAATGAAATTATATTAATTATTATATAAAAAAATAATATAAATATATATAGTGCTAAGGAATTGTTTTGTAACACCTTATAACACCAGCATATTATGGAAGAGTAAGGTGTACGATGGTGACAGACTCTTGGGGTGGCTTAGATAACATTGCTTGGGTGATAATCTCTATCAACTTCCATTTCTCTCGTAGGCGGTCCCGCTTGAGCTTAACATATTCTAGATCTTCTTGGGCTTGGTCAAGAGTGAAGCCCATTGATGAAACCTCCTTTCTGAGCTCTAACAAATGGGCTTCGTATGGGGCACGTCTACTGGATGAGTCCATCGCTTCCATTGTTTGAGTAAATTGGATTTGTTAAAGCCCTATATTTATACTAATCATGTGATCACTGTTCAATGTCTATATTAGCAACGCTCACAATTTATAACATAAAACCAAAGAAGTTGAAATTTTATATAAACATTTTACATAAAGATACATTTAATTATATTAAGAGATATTTCCATTAATGAAAGCTTGGGTCGTTACAATCTTCCCCCATTAAAAAATTTCACCCTCAAAATTTTCTTTTCCCAAACTAAAACAGATATGGATAACTCTACTTCATCATTTCCTTCGATTCCCACATCACTTCTTCAAACTTGTGGTATCTCTACAATACATTGATAAGGTGCATTATATTATTTCATATAACATTGTCTCAACAATCTAGGATCTTCACTGGTTGCTCCTCATAAGAAAGAGCATCCTCTAACTGTACCACCTCTGAAGAGAGTACATGTGAAGGGTCTGATATGTACATATGTAAGAGGGATACCTGAAAGACATCATGTACTTTGGCCATGGTATGTGGAAGTGCTAGTCGATAGGCCAGAGCCCCAACACGATCAAGAATCTCAAAGGGACCGATGTACCTTGGACATAACTTCCCTTTCTTTCCAAACCTCATGACCTGATTCCATAGAGATATATATAGAAATACCATGTCACAAACTTTAAACTCAAGGTCTCGCCGATGGTTATCTGCATAAATCTTCTATTGACTCTAGGAAGCCTTGATATGCTGCTGAATGGTTTTCACCTTCTCCACCATTTCTTCGACCATTTCTGTTCCATGCAACTTATGCTCACTGAAGTCATCCCAACATGCCAGTGTTCTTCACCTTTTCCCATAAAGGGCTTCATATGGTGCCATTTGGATGCTCGAGTGGAAAGTTTTATTATAAGAGAACTCAACCAAAGGAAGATGTTGATCCCATCCTCCTTTAAATTCCATTGATAACGCTCTCAACATGTCCTCAAGTGTTTGGATAGCCCACTCGGATTGGCCATCAGTTTGAGGATGATAGGTAGTACTAAAGTTTAGTTCAGTATTCAGAGCATATTGAAGACTCTTCCAAAACATGGAGGTGAATCTTGGATCTCGATATGACACAATAGATAGTGGTACTCCATGTAGTCTTACCAATTCCCTGATATATATTTATGTCAGTTGATCCAATGAGAAATCCTCCCGAATAGAAATAAAGTGTGCATCATTTGTAAGACGATCCAAAACAACACAAATTGCATTGTTTCCTTTCAATGTATTCAGAAGTCCAGTGACAAAGTCCATGGTGATGTTATCCCATTTCTATTCTGGTTTAGAAAATGGTTGCATCATCCCTTTAGACTTCTGCGTCTCTGCCTTCACATGATGACACACCAAGCACTTTGATGTATATTCAGCGATCTCATTCTTCATATTAACCCACCAATAATGCTCTCAGAGATATTGATACATCTTTTTGTTTCCTAGGTGAATAGAGAAATTTTAACTATGTGTATCATCCAAAAGTTCCTTCTTAAACTCCAGACTTTATGGAACACATATTCTTTTCCCAAATCTCTCAATTCTATCTTCATTAACATTAAACATTGAGGATTTCCCTTTTCTGATAGCTTACACTTTTTTCTAAATTCCCACATCATCCTTTTGAGCATCCTTTAACCATTACAAAAGTGATGGTTGAGAAATCATTTGTGAAAGGGTTGATGATGTTCCCTTCTTTATGATTCCCATGTCCATCTTTATCAAATCTAAGAATATTATATCCTTTCAATTCTCATCAATGATAGAATCTCTGGGTCCTTTCTACTTAGGGAATCCTCCACCTTGTTCGCTTTACGAGGGTGGTAATGGATTGAGCAGTCATAGTCTTTGATCATCTCTTAACATCTTTGTTGGTGCATGTTCAACTCATTCTGTGTGAATATATACTTGAGGCTTTTGTGTTTCATATATATTTCACACTTCTACCTGAAGAGATAATTCCACCAAATTTTCAAAGTGAAGATCACTGCAGCCAACTTGTGGTAATGTGTTGGATAGTTCTATTCATGAACATTCAATTTCCTTGAAGCATAGGCAATGAATTTATCATTTTACATCAACACACATCCCATGCCCTTCTTCAAAGCATCACTAAAAACCACAAAAAGTTCTACACTTGTGGGTAAAGCGAGCACGAGTGCAGTGATAAGACTCCTTTTCAAATCCTTCATGATTTTTTCACATTCAACACCTCAAGAAAACTTTAATCGCTTATGAGTTATCTTGGTAAGAGGGTTGGACAATCATGAGAAATTTCTCACAAATCGTCGATAATATCCCGCTAACCCCAAGAAGCTACCAATATCTGTTATTGATGTTGGCCTCGACCATCAATCAATTTCATCTATTTTGCGGGATCCACAGATATCCCATTTCATGTGATGATATGGCCCAGGAATGAGACCTCCTTAAACCAGAACTCACGCTTGTTGTACTTTTCATAGAGCTTCTCCTTCCGCAAGGTCTCTAGTACAGTTATTAAATGTTCCTCATAATCCTTATTAGTTTTGGAGTATATTAGAATATCTTATATAAAGACTACCAGAAATTTGTCTAGGTAATACCTAAAGACTCTATTCATCAAGTCCATGAATATTGAGGGAGCATTGGTGAGTCCAAAATGCATTACTATGAATTCATAGTGCTCTTATCTTGTACGAAAAGCAGTTTTGGGGATATATTCCTTCTTTACCCTTACATGATAATATCCCAACCAAAAATCCACCTTGGAGAATTATTGTGCTCTACACAACTAATCGAAGAAGTCATCAATTCATGGGAGAGGATACTTGTTCTTTATCGTGATTTTTTTGAGCTCACGATAGTCGATGAAAAGGTGTAATGACCCATCCTTCTTCTTGATGAAGAGGACTGGTGCACCCCATGGTGAAGCACTTGTGCGTATAAACCCTTTATCTAGATTCTCCTGTAGTTGTTTCTTCAGCTCCATAACTTCTATTCTATATGGAGTCTTGGATATTCAAAACGCCCCAGGTATAAGATCAATTTAGAATTCAACATATCATCTAGGAGGAAGACCAGACAATTCCTCAAGAAACACTTTAGCAAATTACCTCACAATAGGCATGTATTCAAGGATGTATGCCTCCGTAGACACAATAATCTAAGCCATATACGTGTTCTCATAGTTTAGTAATATCCACTCTTGACACGATGGAGCTAATAAAGATTCATCTTCTTCCTTGTACTTGTAAAGAATCGGGGGTCGATTCTCCACAGGGAGAGTGATTTCACTCTCACGACAATTTATTTTGGCTCTATATAAGGAAAACCAATCCATGCCATGAATTGCATCAAATTCCACCAAAGGGAGTATAAAGAGGTTATTCCGTAAGTTCAATCCATAGATTATGATAGGTGAGGAGTTATATTCATGGGATGCAATGATTGGCCCATTTTCCATACTCACAGACATCTTCACTTCCATGATTTGTGGTGATGATGGGATCGTTCTACTAAACCTTCGAGATATAAAAGAATGTATAAATCATGAATCAAAAAGTACGTTCTCTATTCTTGAATGAATAACTTGCATACCTGTCAGCACTTCGTTGTCGGGGTTCACTTTGGCAGTAGTGATGGCAAAAGCTCACCCTTACTACCTTGGAGGTTGTTGGTTGCCTCCGAAAACCCTTGGCTTAGGGCACTGATTTGAAAGATTCCATATTTCTTTACAGTTATAGTAATGAAAAACATGATGATGTCCAAACAGAGCATTCCTCTCCTCTATTTCAGTCACGTGTTTTTTTTTCGGGAGTTAACAACAAGGTTCCCTTCTCTTCCACACCTAAAGCATTTCCTCATCCCCTTCAGGAAATTTCCAGGGTGCTTATTTCTGCACCTTTGGCAAGTGGGGTGATGGATCTTCTTAAAACCGTTGGATTTATCCATCGAACCACAAAAATTTAATTCCACTTTACACTTCTTATCCCCATGATACCCCTGAGATTCTCCAATATTCATTTCGACCTTGAGGGCACATCAAACAATTTCCACATAGCTGTCGAAGTCGCAGATCACCAATGCTTTCTGCAGGCTGGGTTTTAGCCCACCAAAGAAGCACTAAACCTTGCTTTCAGGGGTAATGACAAAGCCAAAATCATATCATGCAAACCTTAAGAATTTTTCCTCGTACAGTCCAACATATTCATCATATTTTTTCTTGTGGGAAAGGAAGTCCCTTTCCATCTTAAGCCGGAGGGTGTGTGGAAAATATTTATCAAAAAACATCTTCCAGAACTACTTCCATTCCAACACCTCGATCTCCTCCTCAGGCTTCGTATTTTTGATTAGTGTTAACCATTGATTAGCTTCACCCTCCATATGATAAGAATCTAGTAGAACCTTCTCTTGTTCAAAATATTGAAGGATGGAGAAGATATTTTCAATGGAGTTGATCAATTGTTCAGTGATTGAGGGATCAGATGATCCATTAAAAGTAGGAGGCCTTTGTCTCATGATGCTCTCGATAGCGACTTGTTATTTCTTGGGGGGGGGGGGGGTTGAACGTTCCTCTTGACCCATGTCTCTATTCAAATCTTGATTTAGATGAGAGAGAAGATTGAAAAATTTTGTGATTCCCGCTTCCATTGGATTGGGCATCTCATTAGTACAGTCATCACATTGATCTTTACATCGGTTGTTAGCTCGAGTCCTCTTATTACCATCCATTGGCTGGAATAAAAGGGAAAGTTAGGGGTACACATAAAGGGTTATACAAGGGAAAAACTGATGACTTATAAATAAATTTTATTTCTTTAACATATGAATCTATTGGCTTTAGTCTATGTTATCCATGATCTACTTTCTAACATATATTCTTAAGGCATTTTTTAGTCCCTTAATAATGTTTCACAATAAACTTGTGAATTTACCAAAGAATATCCCCTAGGAGTGTCGTAACTAAGAGTGCATCAAGGCCCATTGTCATGCACCAGTTCCCGTTCGAGTTTAGCTCAAAGTGGTGTTTTCGGGTTTTACCCCAAGGATTCATTTGTCCTAGAGCCGCCTCTACCTTCTCGTATCTAGACATGGATTCATTTGTTTGATAAACCACTTACTCAATACTCACCAAAATTTAAGATTTTTTTTATACTTAGTCTTGTCTCTAAGGATTTATGAGGTAATTCTAATCCTAATCCCAAAAATAACAAAACCTATCCTCTAATACAAACTATGACAACCCTGATCTTTTATTACACAATTAAACCTAATTTATTATGTAAACTTCACTTGATACAATATATAAGATAAATAGGTCTAGTGTATTTGGGGATTAGGATCATTACATAACAACTTTAAACATGAAATAAAACATCTTTATTGAATAGTTCTGTTACATGACCACTATATTCCCTCGTACTTAGCATTGCATGGGATAACCTGAGGACATGCATAAGAAAAAGGGTGAGCTACAAAGCATAGTAAGGGAATAATCATGGAATAACATGAGTAATACAATACATGTTTGAAAATAGGAATATCAATAGATCATAAGAGAATCATAAACATAAAGGCATGATAAAGAATGATAATCATAACCTGGATATGTGGAAACAACACTTAACATGGAATTAGTATGAGCCCAGACTCATTGCACATGGAGCATAAGTAAATCCTCATTACACATGAATCACGAGTAAAACCTCATTGCACATGAATTATCATGAGTAAACACCAATTAAACATGACATATCATGATAATATACTTTACCCAATGCATTAGAGTGCTATAAGGGCACACCCTTCTTAAACCTTTCATTTCATGCATAAGTTTGCCACATGGATCATATAACATAGATTCATAAAACATCATAATTTATTCCATGATAAAGGAATGTTGAATTCATACATGAAACTTTATAATAAATTTGTAAATGTTCATAAAGGTGAATACCCTTGGTATAGAAATGAGCATGGTATTCACTACACAATGGCATTGGTTTGAAAAATCGGGGCTATTTCGGTAGTGTAACGGTGTGATGTAAGAATTCATAAAAATGGTTGATGAGAGAGAAAGAGGTTTCCCATAATATTTAAATGGAATGGATAGTAAGTGGGTCATATATATACATGTCCCAACAAATTTAATGGAAATTAGATTCATGATACAAAATAATTTCTTGAATGTAAATGAGGAGAGAGAAATTCCTTTCGGAATTTCGGCATAGTAACAGGTGTACATGGGAGGCATTTAATGAGAGAGAAAGGGGTATCACATCAATAAAAAATAAATATGAAAGTATGGGGGAGGTGATAAACCATACCCCAACATTTTTAATTGAAACTAAAAGGGCATAACAACATTAAAAAATTCAACATAAATGGGAAAGGAAGAAAAACCCTTACTTGGAAGTGTGCTTCCAAAGGCTTGAGAGAGGCTTGAGAGAGGAATATTGGGAGATTGGGGAACCTTTGGATGATTAAAGAGAGAGGAGGGAAGAGGTTGGACGAAATTCAAAGGCTTTAAACTGATGATGAAGTGGGAGCTTGGGTGTGTTTATATAGGAAAGGTGAGAAATTCTTTATTATTTAGGTTTGGGACCCTCCCATTAAACTTTTTCTAACCAAAAACCAGACCATGGTTTTTGCCCATGGTTTTTGGAAAAATAAATTGTAAAAAAATATTTTATAAGTCCAATGTCAGAACTTCTTAAAATAATGGGGTTGCTTATGTGGAGGTTAGTCACACTCCCAAGGAAAACAATTTAAAAAGACAAGATGTTTAATAAGTCTTGAAGGGTCCATTAATGCTTTGTAAAATAATTCAAACAAACCTAAAATCACATTATTTTTATGGTAAAACATATATTGGACGAACATAAATCTTATAGTATTTTATTACTTCACAATTGGGTCATTATGATGTCATAAAACACATTATATATTTAAACGGTATTAAATTTTTACCCAAAAAATTGACTGTCTCAGAAAATTATGAAAAATTCACCACTGGATAATTTTGATGTCCTGATTCTAGAAATAATATTTATTTTAGCTAAATAATTTTCTAAATATTTTAATTTACACTTTTAAAATAAAACTGACATTTATCTAAAATTCATGGGTTTTGAAAAAATGGCTTTCAAACCTTAATAAAAATTACGATTGCATTCATAAAATTATACAATAATTTATATTTAATAAAAATTAATTTAATAATAATAATAATATATTTTATAAAATATTATTTAATTAAAAAATCCATTAATTCATCAAAATATATTTCCTAGTTGAATATTAACTAAAAACACTATTTGTGCTTTAAAAAATATTTACAAGGTAACAATAATAAAATGAAAGTATATTAATTATTATATACAAAAATAATATACAAAACCATAGGGATAAGGTCATGTTACATAACCCCTTATAACAACTTCATAATACTGAAGAGTAAGGTGTGCGATGGTGATAAGCTCTTGGGGTGGCTCAGATAACATTGATTGGGTGGTAATCTATATCAACTTTCATTTCTCTCGTAGGAGGTCTCGCTCGAGCATAACATATTCAAGCTCAGATTGGGCTTGGTCAAGAGTGAAGCCCAATGAAGCCTCGTCCATTCTAAGCTCGGACAAATGGGCTTTATATGGGTCACATCTACTTGATGTGGCCATCGCTTCCTTTGTCTGAGTAAATTGGATTTGTTAAATCCATAAATTGATACTAATCATGTGATCATTGTTCATCGACTATATTAGCAACGATCACAATTATTAAAATAAAACCAAATAAGTTGAAATTTTATATAAACATTTTACATAAAGAGACATTTAATTATATTAAGAGTGATTTCCATTAATGAATGTTTGGGTCGTTACAGGGAGTGATGAAATGTACAACATATGAGGATATCTAGGTCGGGAGCATAAGGTTTGACTTTCGTGAATGCATAAGTGAGTGGGCATAGAAATTAGATTATAAAGGAACATAAAACATGTTCAAGGAATTAAACTGGGTAAGAATAATTGTTTTACTTGACCTGAATATACTGAAAAATGGGTGGGTTTAGGATCTTGGAATGGTTGGAACACACACACATGGAGAATTAATGGAGCAGTACTTGTTTTGCAAGGAATAGTGTTATGAATCTCACTAGATTTTGTTTTTGACACAATTTATGAGACAAAAAATTTAAAATTTATTGATATTGACTCTTTATGGGATTATTACATAGCCTATATTTTCACTGTGGAATGAGAAATATGAATATGCATATCTTGTCACAATGTTTTCGAATACATGATATGAGGTTTTTCCCCACAGTGCCAAAGGCTAATTATTGGAGAGTTGATAATACTTAATTTTTTTTGAATATTTTATTGATAATAAATGCAAAATTTCCTCACATTGTGTTAAATATTTTTATTTATAAAATATTTGGGATTATATCATTCATTTGAAAATTTAATGAAAATTGAAGTTCAACCCTTGAAAATTAAAAGTAGAAATTCGGGCATAAATATTTTGATATGTATTATTTGAACTTATAATTTGGAAAATATATTCATGAATTAATGGGATACAACTTTCATTCAAGGAATATGAGCTAAATTGTTCATTTTAATATAATTAATGGGCCATCAATTCAAAGCTGGGCTAGACTCAACAGATTGGAAATCTGTTCTATATTTTAGTTATAACTTCTTCATACGTGCTTGGATTAGGACTAAATTTTGATAGGATCACGAGGAATAATTCTATCAAAAATCATAATTATGGAAGGACAGCTGATTCATGCATTTCTGAGGACAAATGGGTGGTGCAATTTGGATTAAAATATTTGGTCGAGATTCCCCATTCACACTTGAAACCAGTTTGAAAATAGCCTCCCCTCCACTCTATAAATTAGTTTTTTTATCATTTTGAGGGGTTGAGACGTGAATAATAAAGTTTAGGTAATATGATAAGTGGTTTCACTCCATTTATACAAGCCATTAAATAAGGCTATCACTTGAATCAAGGATTCCTTCATCAAATCTTTCCTCTTCCTCATGTTGTAATATTTACATTTGTGTAATAAACTTCTTTGTTCATCTTTGATTTGTTATATTTTCTTCAGTTTTGTTAAAATTCATTATTCTCTTAATCTTTTTAATTGGGATGGAATAAAGAGTAGAAATTATATTGGTTTCTACCCTCTCTAAACCTTTGAAAATGAAAAACGTTTCTACGATGACTACACCGCCCATAGAATATTAGTTCTTTTTAGTAATTGATCTACCTCTATCCTTATTAATTAATTTATTTTGAATCAATGATACACTTTAATTCATATAATATGATATATTAATTGATTTTTAAATTTAATTTAAACTTATCATGAAATTGAACAATTAACACAAACCACGTGAGGTCATGAATTGTGTGAATTGAGAGAGCGCAACCTTAATCGGTAATACAAAACCATATAGGATCAATTTTTAGTGTTCAAATATAATCTCTAAACTAAATTAATTTTAATTTATAGAGAGAAAATGTGCCTTAATTTACCACTGACCATAATTTAACCTTAGAACATCAATCAATGAAGGGTGTTGTAATTGCATGTTCCGAAGTTTTCCTAGGGTTAAATTCACATCATCTTTGTGGTAAAGTTAATTCTCATAGGATTCAAGATTTAGAAAATTAAGGGACCATAATTAAGTGGATATTAATTTAAATGATAATGATTAATAAAATATTGAAGATGTATAGTTAGATCGATTACAACTTTTTAAAATATTTTCTAAGAAAATATCTTCTTGTTGTGTCATCTTAATCAAACATCATTTAAAAAATAAAAACAAAAAAAAATACAATCTTCTTCCAAAAAACTTCTTATAGATTTATAAATGATAAAAAGCCCCCATCCTTTTGAATAGAGTTCTTATTTTATTTATTTTATTTTTAAAATACCTTTAATTTATTGTTAAATTTACTTCCTCCTTTGAGATATGACCTTGGTCAGCCACTTTGCTGCACCTAAGTACCCAAAAATCACATATCATTTGAATGTTCCCATGAAAATTCCTTTCCTGATTATGTTTTTCATTGGTTTTTCAGTTATAATTTTTTTTGTATAAATAGTAGGAGTAACAAATGACAGTCATAATTTATATATTAATATTAAAAGGGAGACATAATAATAATAATATGATCATGAAAACATAGTTTTTATATGGTTTATGAATATTTCTTATATCCACAAAGAGGTAGAATGATTTCATTATTCAAAAGAGATAATTACATGGTGGTTTTTAGTTTCATAAAAACCCCAGATCGAGGGGATATCATAAAGAAACATCATTTATAGTAAACCACATTGATATACTATCAACCCGTATAGTAAACACACTATTCTATAGTAGCTATTGAATAATGGTATGTGGAGATACAATACCCCTATGGTTTCAACCCATCGGCTTTTCTATAGTGACCATAATGAAGTGAAAACTTTTAAAGTACCGTGTAGATGTTTCCCATCATCTCTTCTTTAGTCAATCAATATTTATATTGTGTGCTAAAATTTATGATGGGGTCCTTTATCCCTTGGGCCCCTGAGGAGGACCACACTTACCCTATAAATCTGGAGACATCAGTATAGAGGTCAAACCATGAATGTTGTGATTTAATTTATAGTATATGCCACATGTATTCGGCCCAAACTCATCCAATGGGTTGGGATAAACCATTTAATTAAGGAATGTTATATTTTGTTATCAGTAAAAATATACCAAGTAGGTGATAAAAATATTTGAAATAGAGGATTTAAAGGGTATAAAAACTCTATTTACTACCAAATATAAGTTTTTTAAGCATCAAAAAAGGTAAATAGGTTAATGTGATGGGGTATGGGTAAATCATAGAGATACTATAATATTTAATAATGACAAGATGTAAATTTTTTATGTAATTTTAATACTACATGGTATCACTTTTTTCCCAAATAAATTAACATTCTAAATATAAAAAAATAATTTTTATATCAACATCATGGTGAATTTTGGGTTTTTATATAGAAAAAATTTTCAACAAGAGTTATTGGGATTTATATATGCATGATGGGTTGTTACAATGGATGATATGGAGTTAACATTGGACATCAAATTTTATCATCAAGGTTTATATATTTATAAACTCATAAAGAAGAAATATTTTATCTCATTGATAACTATAAGAGATGAATATATATTTTCAACTCAAGATTTCACACAATTAATATGGATGAATAAGCAATATGAATTTATTAGATTTAAATGGAATTATGTTATTTTAATCAAGTTGGATTACTTTTTTGATATTAATCTAAACTAAAATCTTGCGCATAATTCAATGAAAAATAGTATTGAGATCGAGTATCACTTATATAGGATAAAGTTGAGTAAGTTTTGGTGATATCATGGTATGTTTCCACTAAAATTAAAATTACAAAACACATAAAAAAGTCACTTTCCAAACAAAACATTGAGAATAATTCACTATTTATTCGAGTTAAACTATCTCCTTTCTTAGTAAATGTTTAGAAAGAAATGCTCACACTTTTAAGGTGTTTACCATTCCAAATTTTATGTTTAATATCCAAGTCACAACAACTGTATTCTTCACCAAGTGGTTCATAAAAATGTATTTTTTCTCTTATTATATATTTTTTAAACCAATATTTCTACTTCACAACCTTAAGAGAAGTGGTATTTTGGTGTGTTGAAAAATGGGAAGATATAGGATCATATTTTCTCATAGGTGTATAAATTTCGAGGGAGTGATTTTATCAATGTTGGATGATTAATTCTTTCTCTTCTATTGGAAAAGGGTGAGTTTTACAAAGTCCTTTAAGGTTACTATCAAAAGGTAAATAATTTTTTAGAGTGGTTTATAGGGGGTATGATAATGAAAAATTAAGGGGTCCTTATGGAAGATGGATTGATGATCACAATTATAAGTGGTGTGAATGTTTTTTTCTCAATTATTAGAAAAAAGTGTTTTCCAGTCCAACATATGTTTTATTTGTATGTAATAAGTGGTGTATAAGGAAAATGATGAGGTCAACAGAGTGTTTAATTGAATATAATTTCATTTAACTCTTGTTTCTCACACAAAAAATAACTCATATAGTCTTATAGTTAATGTTAAGTGATTTATTTATTACAATATCTAAAATTTTAAGGAGGTATACGAATGGTGGTATTTGAAGTTTCGTTTTAATGTTGATGGTGTATTGTCAAGAAGCCCAATGTGGGATATAATTAAAATAAATAAAAAAATAATTTTTTTCTTGTTGAGAAATCTAGTGAAATATCACTTAAAAGACTATTGAAATAATAAAAACTAGATGTTAGTGAGTTTCAATATGTTTTGATTAAGTTGATGTAGTTTTGTATTAAAAAACATAAATCACCCCATATTGTATACTAAACAATTCCATGATTATGTTATATAGATTTTTTTTAATTTGGTTTCAATTCTTATGATGTGAAGGTAGAGGATGACCCCAAGATTTACACATACGATTGAATTATTAAATAGGTACAAATCATGGGTAGGTGGTCATGATGAAATAATTATGATTATTATATGAGGTGAAGTTCATTCTATAAAAATGTAATAAGTTAAAATTATTTTATTATTTGAAAGATTCTACTATTTTATGGTGATGTCTGTTTGACCATAATATACTAATTGGATATATATCTTGAATTTCCATCATTTTAGAAAAATAAACGACAATATTTTCTTGTACTATGATTTTTGAAGGAGTATAATATTTCATCATGAAAGGTGTCATCATTATATGATATTTTTGAGTAAAAAACTCATAGTTTTGAATTTATTATATAAATATGAAAACTTAGAAATTTTCACATGAGGATATTGACTCAATTTTAGAGGAAATTAATGTATAAATTTAAAGAACATACAATAATAATATTAAACAATTTAATAAAGGTAAATTTAGATATTTTATTAATAATTTAGTGATATATATTCTCAAATAAAAGATAATAATAAGATAAAATTATTGAAAGTTAAGAGAAAGGATTTTATAATTGAAAGTGCTAAAAAAGTTAAGTTCAAGGATCATTTAATAAGCTTTTTATTGTAAACTTTTAGATTTTATTTTATTGATGAATATGGCGTGTATTACTATACAAACCTTAGTTTGAGCCCTTATTATTGGTTCATGTAATATCAAGTTTTTCACATAGAGTAGAGGGGTGTTCTTCTAGAGTGATGAAGGTAGTGAGTTATTACATATTTTTGAGGGTTATAAACATAGAGGGGAACTAATTTCACTCCAATATTTTAAAAACCAATAGTGTACTAATAGTGAATTTTGTTACTCTGGTACATCATCAAGTGTATTATACTTAGACATATCTCAATATGGGTTAACCAAGTAATATTTTTGGTGTCACTATTTTATAATTTATTTACCTTTATTTAAAATGAGGTATAAGAGAGGAATTCAACTAACCATCAAATAATATTGTTAAGAAGGGAAATTTGATATTTCCATACCATGATTTACCCCCTCTTAGGGTATCTTCCTTATATGTGAACAACTTGGGCCTTCATGATGACCAAATGAGTGGACATTGACTCCTATATACACTTTCTAATATTGTAATTATGTGCATGTATACTGATATTGACATGGTTGTACAAGAATTCAGTTTAGTTAGAATGTGTGAAATTTGCAGTAGGATATTAGTTTGGTGGGTGATATTTTTAGGGGGGCTTGTTTTGATGGATTTTAGCTATGTGTGATTTTATTATATATGTGTCCATTTTTGATTTTGAGAAGCGTAATTATACTGCTATATGAGTAGATCTAGTGGAATTTACCTTGGTGTGGGATAGTTTATGGTTTATCATTAGATTCATTTGTATGATTTGATCATATTGATATAGTTATGGAAAGAATTAGAACCTTATAGGTATGTTTGTACTCATCCCTTATTATACAAATATATATGATTTTTAATATAGTGTAAGGGGTGAAACTGGATGACATTTTCTTAGTGTGTTTTTGATAGCTAGAGTAAGATTAGATGCATATTGTTGTAGACATTATTGGGGAGTGTTTTGTAGTGGAATTTTCCGTTCGATGATTGTTATATTTCTATTTATACTATATGAAATTAAATTTATTCATGTTATACATAAAAAATACTTGGATATTGAATTTCTGTAGAGCTTTTAATCACTTGTTCCTTATTTTTTATCATAATCTTGGAATATTGAGGTTTATGTTCACCATATGTTTGTTTTATACACTTAGATTTTAATATAAGATTCTAGTCCAGTGGAAATGAAAATGGGGTTTCATACTTGAATCTATTGGTTTCCAAGGGTTGACTGTCTATTAGATATGGTCATTAAAAATATACCCATATTTAATCAATAAACATGTCAGAAATCAACCCCATTGGGAACCCCTCCTAGGAAAGTAGTGAAGATAATTGTAACACCTGAATCCCATCTCGAATAGGCTATGTGTTAGCATCTAGCTCCATGGGTATAAAACACAAAAATTGGAGGCATTACCCTTGAAAAGTTCATCGAAAATGATAAAACACTAATGAAATCTATATAATAAAAAATAAAACTCAATCCATAATTCATGTAAATGTTATACATAAAAAATATCTCCAAAATAAAATACCAAAAACAACTCCTATGACAGTGAATCTGGAAATAACTACAAGCCTTGATATATTATTATTCCGCATAGTCACTAACTCCCTCCTAAAAACATATAATACATATTTATATATATAGTTGTGAGAATAAAAGTATACTCAATTGGATCTTCCTAAAAACATCCCCTGAAAATATACAAGAAACATACTAACATCTTAGTGTATAAAAAATTAAACCAACACACATCAATATCTGGTTAATCATTTATCATCCAACCTCATCACAACTTACTCACCCAATATCTAATCCTAACATAGTATCATAATTTCAAAAAATGTATATATCAAGAAGGTAACCCACATCCACTTCCCCACTAACCTGGTAACTCTTAAACCCCAATGAAATAGATAATTTTTTAACCCCATCTATATTACTACATAACCATATATCTATGCATCGACCCATCCACATATCATATTCACATACCACAAGATGTAGACACATCACTACCATAGATCACATCGACATCATTGTAAGGTATCGTGAACATGAAGGACATCAACATCATTACCTCATCCTAAAAATAAAAAAACCCACTATATATCCACACCAAACCACATAACCATGTTAGAGAGAATATTTATACACAAAAACATAAATCTATTACAGACCGCATAGATACACCCACTATGATCTATCATCTCTCATACAACATCTAAAGTGGGAGAGGGAAGGAGGAAGTAGTTGGCTACATATTTCCCCAATAATATGTATTTTGGGGAAAATAACCAACACCTATATCTTCATATGGGAATCATTCAGGTTACCTAACTCAGTTTATGAAAACCCATATCTTTAATACACCTGATTTTATTATTTATTACATTGAGATAAAAATTAATTAAATCCTAGGGGATCATGAGACCAAGTGTCTCTAGTAAATTAGGTATATGACAGAATAACTTAAAATAGGTGAACAAAATCAATTTTTAAATACCTTTAGAAATACAAATATATTATTTGGATCTTCTAAAACTTGATGGGATAACTAGGGGATGTATGTAAGAAATGGGTGAGATATAAAGCCCAGTAAAGGAATAATCAAAGCATAAAAGTAGTACATTTGAGTCAAGACATAAATCAATATGAAATTACATGGGTGGGAATCATAATTTTGATCAATGAGGCATAATATTACATGACAACCTCAATGTAATATAGGAATGTGTAAACAACATAAAACATGACTTCATAATAATAATTAGAGGCTAATTTACAAGACAACATAACATAATGTGAATGAGATAACCTCTAATTAAACATACATGGAATCTCATGAGAGAATAATATTACACAATTAATTGGAGGGATACATAATTCTGGACCCACTTATCACCTTCATATCCTATACATATATAAGCATTCCACATAGACCATAAAACAGAAGGGTGTATTTTTTAATGATCAGATATGTTATAAATAAAATCCCCCTTGCGATTTAATTAAATGTATTATTTTGAAATATAGTTATAGAAAAAATTTCACTTATTTGTATTTATTATATCTTATCTGATTTAAAATACCATTAATAATCATTACTACTGATAATATACATTTTGAATTTTGATCACATGATTAGTATAAATATTGGGTTTTAACAAACCCAATTAACACAGAAAATTGATGTGATGGCCTTAACTAGTAGGATCTTACAATATGAATCCCATTTATTAGATATTCTGATGGACATAGAATCAATGGTATTTTAGATTGACCAATCCCAATCTAATATCCACCAACTTAAGTAAGAGAAATACCATTTATGGGAGAAGTTCAAGCTCATCAATATCACGACCCAAACCATTTTCACCGAACCACCCATGAATGTCTCATAATCGTCCACTTAACTATTATGGAATTTTATGGTGTATTAAATGGATTTATATCAAGACCATAATAATATGAATAATTATATTTTATTTTTAGTTAAATAATTTTCATATTTTCTTCTAATAATTTCTTTATAAATGATTTTTTTTCTAAAATAAAAGAAAAATAATATTTTTAATTAGTATTCATTTTCAAGTTAGGAATTTATTTTTATGAATAAATGTATTTTTGAAATAAATAATATTTTAGTAAAATTATACTATTAAAAAATTTCTATCAAATATAAAGGATTAAATAATTTTTATAATGTCAAATGTAATTTTTATAAAGGTTTTAAAACTGTTATTGTAAAAAACCTAGCATTTCTTAGTAAATATTGATTCTTATTTTAAAAAGTGAAAATACACATACACATATTTATAAAACTTTTTATATGAAATTAATATTATATTTGGATTCAAAACATAAAAATTATCCAATGATGAATTTTTTATAATTTTCTGAGACAACCAAATTTTTGTGAAAATATAGCATGTGTATTATGACATAATAATGACCCAAAAGTGTTGTAATAAATAATATAAAAGGAATCCATTAAAATTTTGATGTTTTACCTTTAATGTTATGTTTTTTATGTAAATTTTATTAATTTTTAAATCCTTTATGAATCCTACAAAACAATTAATATATTGTAATGTTTGAAGTCATTTCTTTAAAATTATTACTCACTTCCACATAATCAAGGGTCTTATATAATTATGTTCATGAAATGGACTTATAAATTAATGAAAAACACTCCTATTTGGATGAACCCATGGGGAAAACCCATGGAAAGGTTTTTGGGTTTGGTTATGTTATTATATAGTGTCCAAAATCTATGTTTGGGAAATAATAAACAATTCCCCACTCATTTACTATATAAAAAAACAAAAGATCCAATTTTTTAACTAAAAACCTTGAATCAAGTCATTAATCTAGCATCCCCTCTACATAGGCCTTCTATGAAACACCCATGATCTCAAGAAGCTCCTCAAAAGCATTTAGGGTCACAAACTCAAGTATGGGAGCCTCACCTTATCTTCTTTATTCAAGTTTCTTTATTATCACATGCCTTTTATTTTTAATTACTAATTTTGGGACATGAATTTTTATGTCCCTATTACTACCCATTTTACGTCCAAATAATTAGATACCCCTTTCCCTCTCATAAACCCATTTTATGAAATTTTAAGTGATACTGTTATGCTATCAAAATTTCACCGATATTTTCCATGCCAAAACAATTGCGTAGTGAATACCAAATACATTTACTATCAAGGGTGATAACATTTATACATTTATAATTCTTTGAATTGGGACTTACATGTATGTATTATGCACTCCTTTATCATGGAATAAAATATGATGATGAATGATTCCATGTTGTATGATCAATGTTCCACACTTATCTATGAGAGTGAAATGAAAGTGATGGGTGCACCCATAATTATATAGCACTCTAATGCATTGTGTAATGTTTAGTCTCATGAGATGTCATGTTATGATATAGAGTTAATTTGATTCTTTTATGGAGCTTTTTCGACCTTGATATCTTGAATTCTAGCCTTGACCAATTTTTATGATGCAATGTTTTAAGATGTTGCCACATTTACCATGTTATCATTCTATATCTTGTATTATTGTTCATGATTCTGATTATCACACATTTTATGCTACATTTATATGCCTATTTTCTAACATGTATTATTCTATTCATTTTATTCCATGTTTCCCCCTTACTGGGATTTATATCTCATCCCTTTATTATGTATTCGCTAGGTTATCCCATATAGTTTTAAAAATAATGGTATTTTAGAAACATGTCAAATATGTTTCCAATAACGTTGTTTTATACCTTGTTCAAGATGTTTTTAAATGTACCTGACTTCCAAAGATAATATACAACACGATATTCTAGTTTGTATTAAGTGTAATATTATGTAATAAGTTGTGAGATCTTTGTTTTTATGGAGGTAATTCCTTGTTTAAATTTTTGTTTAAATCCATTAAAATTGATTAATTAAATGTTTACCAGGTGTATGAGGGGCCTCGTGGTGATATGGGGTTTTAGGGAATGAATGGACATAAAACTGAGGGAACCTGTGTAAGGTTCATGTTTGACACACAGTTAAGTAAACCATGCAACCTTCCTCAGAAAATTTTGCAACATTGGACAGTGGCATTACATATAGTTGGAGTATGGTTTGTCAAACTGTATTGAACTTTCCAGGTAACCACATGACATAGATTCTCATAGATAGTGGCTTGTGTGCAATTTTAAAATGGTTTGGAAAACCATGCAGGAAAACCATGCACACCATTAAAAGTTGGAAAAATTATAATTTTTTTATCTCAGTATTTTTAGATCCCACCCGATTTCTCCCCCACTTATTTCCCTCTCAACCATGAGGACAACCCAAATTTATTAATTCATCCAAAGGGTGGTTCTCCTTATATTCTTGGCTGTTTGATGTTCCATCTATTTCGGATCGAAGCTCTGAGTAGTTCTAATGCTTATATTTCTTCCTTTTTCTAGAATAGGGTTTGTAATTCCCCCAATCTTCTTCGGAATACCTAAAACCCTTTTTATCTAGTGTATTCTAGGTTGAGGCTTAAAGGGGTTCTTGAATCCAAATCTAAGTCCACGATTAGTAGTGATTTTATTATTTAATTTTAGGTAGGCTGTCTATAAGTTATATCCCATAGTTGTTGTGTTGATTTGTGCATGTTTAGTTGTGTTCATGGTTATCTCTTGTTCTGATTGGATACCATTGGTCAGAATTGGTGAGATTAACATCTAAATAATGAATTAAACCCCTAAAAATCCCTATAGGATTCATTTAGGATGATTTGACCAATTTAGGTCCAATGATGGGGTGTTGTAGCGTTTTTGAACCTAGAAATTGGCATGGTTAACTATAGAGTCGATGTGTAATAACATAGATCCCCAAAATAACTTGTTTAAAATGGATGGTTGATTTGATAATGGAATAATGATATTTATGCCTAGGGTATATAATGATATAAGGGGTTTTTTCTTGAAATTAAAATTAGTTAGAAGGGGTTAATTAGGATTGTGTTAATTGGATTATAAATTATGCTAGAAATGCCTCAGAATGTTAGTGCATATATAATGATGAACATGTTAAAGGGGTAACAACTCATGAATTAAAGAACATGCTAAATGGAAATTCATAAGTTAATTATTCAATTTGTTAATTGGGTATATATAAAGAGGATAATTGAAAATGCTAAATGGATTTTGGGCATCAAAATGGTAATTGGGTTAAATGGGCTAAGTAGTGTTAATGGAAAATTGGGTTAATGGGTTAATTAATAATATTAATTCACATATTGATTATTACGGATTAATATTTATAATTTTATTTCTTTTTATTGATTGTGATATGGTATGTGTGGGGTGAATGGATAAATAATCTTGTGCACATGGCTTGGTTGTCTGGGGTATTGACTTGAGGTGCTACACCTATGGTTTGAGTGATACTGAGGATCTCAACTCCACCCTAAAGTGAATGGATTAGGAAAGGGGATGGGGGATCTATTCCCATTACAGTTTCATTTGATGAGTCCAACTGGACCGAGGATTCAACGTGAGTATCATGTATTTTTTTATGTGGTACCCATAGTGAGATATGGATTTGACTTATTCCCTTACGAATAATGATTTACTTCACAAAACTCTTGTTTAGATAATGTAATTTCCAAAACCATATAACAAATAATGAAATGGATTAAGTAATGATTATGTAATAAATGATGAATATGGTAATAATTATAGAAGAGGTTATAGTAAGGATTGTTAACTAATAAAACCAGATTTTTTATTTTCATACTTATCATTTATTGATTATTCGCAAGAAATATATATTTAGAATAGATAGTCTATAGACACCATTGGTGGTTGCCTACTGAGTTGTACTCACACCCTACTTGGGCCACGGCTAGGTACCCGAGAAGACTTTATTGATGTAGGTTTAGATAAGGTAAAATGCTCAAATCTAAGGAGTTGAGTTTGGCTTGGGATATGCATGGATGAGGATTCAGACTTGGAGTCGAGACCAATTTTTGGGTTTCATCTAATGTCATTTTTTTGGGTTTCCTTCACTTTTGGCATTGTTAGCATGAAATTGAATATTCACTACCAGGTTGTGGACTTATACCTTGTTTGTGAAATGGTTTTTCATGTATGTTCATTTGATATTAGATATTATTTTTTCTATTTCATTATTATATTATGTGGATTACTCTAGTAAAGAAGGTAGACTCTCCCCACATGTCTTATTAGACCCTCACTACTAGTCAGAAACCTCTGGTGTACATGGAGGTGCACTTGAGGTCATATGGTGACTTATCTTGGGGCTTTGGTTTGGTGGATTCTAGGTTAGGGATGTTACAAATTGGTATCCAAGTTGTTCTTTTCTATGGCATTATTATTTGGAATGGTAGATGTGATAATCATATGTGTTCAGTCTTGATAATGAGCTTCTTATTTTGAGTATCAAACCCATGTATGAGGGAAAAACCAAGTTCATTTGGTGGGAATTGTTGTTCTTGTTGTGTGTAATTATAGTTGAATGATATTTCACCATATGGTGAAGAACATCTAGGGTGATGTTGAAGTTTTATGATATTTTTATCATGGTGGAAACATAACATGCTTGCGATCCCATACACCATTATAGACACCTAGGTATATAGGTGACATGTGTTATGGTAGGCACACACGGGATGGGTGTGTGGGATATGAAAGGTTGAATGAATTTTAATTTTGTGATAAATTTAAAGAAAATTATTTCTAATAAGAATGATGAAAATGGGGAAAATGGGAAGAATTTAAGAGAAAGGTTAGAGAATTATTTTTAATGGAGGGTTGTTAATGTGTTAAAATGTTTTTTAAAGTGATTTGTGAAATGAGAAATGTGCATAAATGGGAAATATTTTCATTTCAAAATTGAGAATGAAAATAAAAGAATGTGTCTAATGAAAGACTTGTATCCATGATAGTTAGCAAATCCAATTTTGACCATGAACCAAAATAGTAATGGTTCAGGGTAGTATTATAGATGGGGTCATATCTGTTGGAATAGTGTTTATAGAGTGTGTTGAGTATGGAAGGTAGTGTATTTTCCATTTCAATCTTCACTATTTGGACTTCAATTGAGATGTTTTTTTGAAGGAAATTTTTTGAAATATGAATCTGAATATGTTGGTAAATGTTGTATAAATGGAATATTCTAAAGTGAAAACCAATTTGTTTTAAAAATTGTGAAGTAATTATAAAATATTTGTAATGATGGAATTTTTGGTGAAGAACAGTACATATTATTCCAAGTTCTACTTATTGGGCCTTGTATGGGTGGTTTGGGTAGTGATATTTCTATAGGGGGACACCTTGACTATATTAATGGAGACCTCAATGAGTCTTGATGTGTGGATAAAAGGGTGTTCTTTTTCAAGTGTTCTATGGGATTGAGAGATTGGGTTTTTTAGATGTTTCCTAATAAGGTGAAAGTGGTAACCCTTCTAGGTTTAATATTGGACTTAAAAATTAGTGTCTTGGTTCTAGCATCATTAGTGATGGGTGTTTTGTTATGCTTGTGGTGACCCATGTGGGTTCGGTCGTATGAGTTGTGTCATGGACCCAAGAAGTGGCAACATTGGCTCATGGTGCTGATGTATGTGTGTGAATATGCTTTGTGAGAGACCTAGAATGAATTTTTCTAGGGATCATAGGATAAGGTGATCTAGAATAAGGGCATGATAGGAACCTATGAACGATGACTTTTTGGAAGTTCTATGAATGTGGCACGGATTGAGGGGCTAGTGACTTGTTACCCTCAACCTTAGTTTGGAAGTTGGTATCGTTCGACCCTTGAGAGAAACATGTGAAAGGGTAGATGACTATTTTGTGATTTCTCTTGGGTTCATGAGGCATAGTTGATGATTCAGTTATAGATAAGTGAATATTTATCTAAGAGGGATAAATGGAATGGTCAATGTTTTTGGGAGAAACAACTGGAGTTATGGATATGAGTAGATAGTCTTGGGAAAATAAAGGGAGATCTAGAGGGAGGTTAGCCTAGTGTTGTATGTGTCTCCGAATAGGAAGCATGTGAGATGATTTAGAGGTGGAATAAATGCATAATGAGTACCATCATATTTTGGTAAAATTCTATGGTTGTGACATGGTTTTCATAGGAGGAAACCTGAGTGATTGTAGTTGGTTTTAATTTTAGTTTTGAAGGTTTATAACATTTGGATGTCTGAATCATCTGTTTAAACAACGAATAATGGGGCCTAATTATTAGTTTGGGGAAGATGAGATAGGGGTGGATGAAGATCAGATGAATTATTTTGTTTTGAAGGTTACACCTGAGGTGAGGGTGGCCACGTGGTTGGGATCATAGTAAAAGTGGTCTGGTTGTTGGGTGGGGTTCATAATTCCTTGAAGTTGAAATGTCTGATGGACCAGAAGGCATGATCAGGTGAGTGAGAAGACATTGGGCAAGACTCTGGTTATGTTTTGATTATGTGATCTAATATGGTCTTAGTGTGTGGTCTCAAGAAATTATAAGACCTTGAGGGCTCTCATGAGGTCCATATGTGGGCATGACTTGGTGAGGCATGAGTCTATTAGGGATGGGAAAATGGGTGGCTCAGGATAATGATGTTTTTCTCTCTATGATACTAGAGAGAGAATCATGGCTATGAACGAGACCATTGATTTTTATCGATTAGGTGGAATTTTTTTCTTCATTGTTAACTTCCATTGTCGTACCAGAAGGACTTGAATGATGCGGTGGTAGTAACACCATTGTAAACATTGGTTTATGGATGTTTGGAAAATGTTCATGGAGAAGTGGTGAGTCTTAGTTAGCAATCACACCTGAGTGGTGATGGTGAAGTGCTAATTAGACATGGGAGGGTAGGGATACCCGAAACTCTGGGAAGTTCAGGGATTCCCATAGTGGGAGGTGAAATAATCGTGAGATGACCCATTGTTGTGTTCTTCAAAAAATTATTAGTATACTTTTATCTAGTGAATATCATGCTCAATATCAGGTCATTGTCTCGAGTACATTGAGAAATAAATGGTTTTATGACTATAGACTTGAATGTGATTGGTTGGTTATAGAACATTATATAGGTTGTGTTCTTTTGGATGGAATATATGGATATGGATTTTAGGATGTGTGCCATTGATCATTTATAGGTAAGAGTCTCATAATGGACTAGGCGTCGAAAAATGGGGTAAGTGTCATTCATGGAAGCTGGGGATAGGTTTCAGGTGATTCTCATCTTGTTAATCTAGGAAAATATGTAAGGCCACATCCATGTCTTGGAGTTCATCTTATGATCAAAGCATGATCCATGTTGGTTTGAAGTCCTTGAGAAATGAAATGGTAAGGACACTCATAAATGGGAGAGTGACAAGTCAGTCTTTCATGTGTAGAGTAGAGTGTGGAGTTGATGTGGTGGAATAGGTAGGACAATACGAAGCCTGCGAGGTGCACATTGGGTTCCTTGGAAGAGGGTTGGGTGGGCCTTGGTTTTAGTTGTTGGTTGAAATTAGTGTTGGCCTTGGTCTTAGGGAGGATCTAATAGGAATCCAAAATGCATGTGTAAGAATCATTTGTTGAATGATAATAAAGGTTTCTATGTTAAAAACCTTAGTGACGATTGAGAATGGACTCTGTTAGTGTGATTTCGTGACCATGAAGTGTCCATAAGTTGGTCTAGTGAGGTAATTAAATTCCCATAGTGAATCTGAGCATTACTAGGATGAGTCATCTAGGGACATCCTGACTCAGCTAGGAGTGAGGAACGAATGTGGTTAGATGCCAACCACCTTCGTTGGGTGTTTGAATTTAAAAGTATGTTCTAAATGTTTGGAGTGGGATTTGAGTGAGAATCTAGCTGACTTTAATCAATTTGAAGAGAGTAGTATTAAGGTAATTAGAAATGTAAAGGGGTACAATTCGGTGATGATGGATTGAAGAGTAGTGGATGCCTTGCTAGTGGAGTGCTACTCGAGGTCAAGGAATGACCCTGTAGGTGTTTTGGATAGTGATCAGCCTCAAGTTAGTAAGATCCTTTGATAGGTATAAAGGTGTAGTATTCCAATAGTGTAAGATGAATTTTATAGGGTAGGACAATCAAGGGTGGTCTGATGTGATATGGTAAAAAGAAATTGATGTATTAAGTTATAACCCACCTCTAGTTTAATGTTATAGTGGAAATCACTTTTCAGAAATCTAGGTAAAATTAAGTGAGGTCAATTTCATAGTATAAGAATAGATGTTGTAGGGACGTCCTTCTGAGTGGTTTTAACAGAGAGGATGGATTCAATGAATGGTGATGTCCTTTTGGATGTTTGAGTGTGGTGAGTTGGGAATTCATATGGAATTTTGTGAAAGTTGAGTTGAGTTTCTGATGGTCCTTCTTCGGTCATGGAGGTTCCATTAACTTGATGATAGTGGGGGTGAGCTAAATTGTTTGGTGGGAGAGAATCAATGTGGGAAAGTGGTTGGGTGATGTTGAGATCGATATTTCATGTTGGATGGAATTGAGTGATTACTATTTGAGGGAGTTGACCATGATAGTGAATGTTGACTCAGGATTGAATGATTGAGTGTTTTGAGTGAATGGTTATGTTATGGATGTCTAATTATGGAATGGGACATTCGGGCATTGAGTTGTGGATCGACGTAATTCAAAAAAAAATGCAGTTGGAGGGATCATGCATTTCCTTCGAGTGATGCCATGTTTTGGTCACTGTTGGCGTTTAATAGAGTAAAATCTAACCCTGTGATTTGGGTCATGATTTCCGAATAGGATCAGACCAATGGGGTACCAATTGTTACATAAAAAATAGTATGATCCTAAGTGAAAAGTTTCCTCATGTTACATTTTAACCAGTGCTTCCAAGGATCCCCTATTGAATTCTAGTGGTTAATGTGAGGTTTGAGGATGATGAATCCTTGAGGAGTATCAAATTTGTTGGGTGTATCAGGATGATATGGTATTTTTTGGTAAGGTTGTAACTTCGGTCTGAGTTTTTGGAATCATGGAAATGTTCAAGGAGGAAATTGGGGAAATGAGTCAGATATGTTGGCTTATTAGTACGATCTGTTTTCTTTATATGTTCAGTTATTCAAGGGAGTATGACTCAAGGATAAACTGTTATAATGTGGGGAGGTTGTAAGATATTATGTTTCATTGAGGCTAGTCCTTGTTTAAATTTTGTTTTAAGAACATTAGAATTCATTAATTAAATGTTTAACGGTTGTGTGAGTGGCCTAATGGTGATCATGGGGTTTGGGGAATGAATGGAAGAAAAGATGAGTGAACCTGTGAAAGGTGAATGTTTTGGTGCACAATTAAGTAAACTGTGCGACCTTCCCAGTTAAACCGTGAATCCTTCGATAGTGGTGTTATAGAAGGTTGGAGCATATTTTTTCAGATAGTGTGGAACTTCCAAGGTAACCATTCAACCCAAAATCCTTTAGATAGTGGCTTATGCATGGTATGTCAAACCATGTAGGTAAACCATGTGCCCCATTAAATGTTGTAAAAATTATAGTTTTTCCATCTTGGTATTTTTAGATCACCTCCTGATTTCTCAATCATTTATTCCCCTCCCAACAATAGGGATAAACCAAACCACACTAATATTTAAAAGGGTGTATCTACTTATATTATTGTCTATTTGAACCATCTTTGGTTGCAGATCAAAACTCTGGGTAAGTCTAATGCTCCACTTACTTCCTTTTCTTTGGATTAGGGTTTGTAATTCCTCCCAACTTCTTTCAAATCACTGAAACCCTCTTTCCTAGTGAATTATTGGTTTATTATTAAAGGGGTGCTTGAATTCATATCTATGTCCATGATTAGGAGTTCATTAATCATTAGATTCAAGGTATGTTTCTACAAGTTATATCCTATAGTCGTTGTTTTGATTTGTGTGTGTTTAGAGTCATTATTGGTTTTAACTTGTTTTTCTTGAATGAATATTGTGTGATTTTGTAAAATGATCATCCAAATGATTAATTTGACACCTCATTATCCCATTTGGATGTGTTGAGAATTATTTGACCAATTTAGGTCGACCCATGGGGTGTGCTGGCATTTCCGAACATAGAAATTTGTATGGTTAAGTGTGGATTCGACGCTTCAAAACGTATATCCCAAGAAGAACTTGTTTAAAATGGTTAGTTGAGTTGAAAAATATAATAACTACAGTTGTTCCTAGGGAAGATAATGGGTAAGGGTTTGTTTTTCATGACCTGAAAATGGGATAAAATGGGATAAAATGGGTTAATTATGATTGTGTTAATTGAATAATGAATAATGCTGGAAATGCATAAGAAGGTTAATTCATATTTAATGATGAACTTGTTAAAGGGGAAATGGATCCTGAATTTTTGAAAATAAAAAATAATAATTCATAAGAGAATTATTGAATATGTTAAATGGGTTTATATAAAAGGAATAATTGAACATTCTAAATGGATTTTGGGCAGAGAATGAGAATTGTGATAAATGGGATATGTAATGTAAATGGAAAATGTGTTAATGGGTTATGGAAAAATATTAATCCACATGTTTATTATAATGGATTATTATTTCTATTTGTATTGGTTTTTCTTGATTTCGATATGTTATGTTTGGAGTGAATGAATAAATAAGAATGTTCATAAGGGTTGGTAGTGTGGGGTGTTGAATTGTGGTTCTACGCCCATTAGTTAAGGTAGAACGAGGCTCTAAAATCCACCCCAAAATGCAAGGGGTTGAGAAAGGGATAGAGGATATATTCCACAAATGGATTCATTTGATGAGACCACCCAAACCTAGGTATCGAGGTGAGTGTTATGTATATATTTTGATGTGTTACCCTTATTGAGATAGATATTTGACTTATTCCCCTATGCATTGTGATTAGTTTCCCTAGACTCTCATATAGATAATGTGATTTATTAACCCATGTAAGACAATATTAAATGAATTAAGTAATGATGATTGAATAAATGATGAAAATGGTAATAAATATAGAAATGATTAAAGTAAATATTTTTACCTAATGGAACCCATGTTGTTCTTTTTTACTTGTCATTTATCTATTATTTACATGAACTATATATTTAAATAGATATTCTGTAGAGACCATTGTTGGTGGATAATTGAGTTGTACTCACACCCTACTCAACCACCATTGGGTACCCAATAAGACTTCATTATTGATGGTTTGGGTAAGGTTAAAAACCCAGTTCTAGGGAGTTGAGTTAAGCTTGGTATATGCGTGGATGAGGATCAGGACTTGGAGTCAGGACCTGTTTTAGGGATTCAACTATTGTACATATT
This sequence comes from Viscum album, assembly GCA_963277665.1. Lineage (NCBI taxonomy): Eukaryota > Viridiplantae > Streptophyta > Magnoliopsida > Santalales > Viscaceae > Viscum > Viscum album. The sequence continues at coordinate 597,544,238 of OY728155.1, read as the reverse complement.
TTTTGTTTCCTCCATTTTTTACATAGTTATAATGACATGATATATTTACTATTAGGACCAAGATTAGGAGGAAGGTATTTGTTTTCATGTGTTTTCTTTTTTTTTCAAGTCATGGTTTTGAATAAAAAATTACCTCACTTTTTCTTTGGTGAAAATCGTATTGATGGGTTTTTTAAAAGAATTGAATTTACTTTGTTCAACATAATGAGGATAATTTGTTTGATAAAAATGGTTATGATCATAATTGCTTTGGTTTTGGAATGGGGGAAGATTTAAATGAGAAATTGATCATTACCTAGAGTGAGAGAATCCGTCGCATGCAGAATGTATCTTTCTTGAAGTAAGTGGTCATTAGATTCAATCAAGATACAATATGAATAAAGAGATCATATCAGAGTCTGCATGAAAATGATAAAATTTTAATGTGATGATGCTTTTATGATCTTAGAGTTCTAATAAATCATAAGTTAATTAGATATATTACGATGCAAGATTAGTGAAATAATGTGGGAGTGAAAAATATTCAAGTCGATTGTATTCCGAGAAGATAAGATTTTTGGTAATAGTAATGAAAAGATCTTACCTAGGATAATCATATCAAGTATAATCATATACAGAATGGTTAGGATGATCGTATCCAAGCTAGTCTTACTCAAAAATATCGAACTCATGATAATTAGATCCAGGATGATAAGTAATGAAATAATTTGTTGGAGGATTTTAATGTTTCAGCACTTTAAATTTTATATTAGGAACTGTACTAGAAAATCCTAAAATGTATTGAATGGAATGATTATGATGTTTTTTGGAAAAGAGATAGAAATTTTAAATGGTATCATTTTCAGAATTAAAATAATATTTTGATTTGACTCAGTATGCCATTGTAATCAATGGAAAAATTTCTTGAGACTGATGGATGAAAAGAAAAGAAAAGAAGATGATCAATAATGTAGTTAACCATTTAAAAGGGTCTGATTTTTTTTTGTTTTTAAATCAATTGGGTCAAGATATTTAGTGAAGAAGTTAAAGTGGTTTGAGAGAAAAGATGCAGGAGCTTGCTAAATGAGCTATCAAGGGGGAGCTTGGCATTCAAAATAAAGGTTTTATTGAGCATTCAGAGTGGTATCCATTTCTTCATACATTCACATTCAATTTGTACACAACTTAGATTTGTAGAAATAAAATTCAAAAAATCAGACTCACAAATTGAAACCAGACTGGGAATTGAAAATAATAGTCCAAGATAATGTTTGAAAAATAATCGGGAAGCCTTGGGGAATGTTGACAAAACAAAAACTGAACTCAATATTTTTGGGGGAAATGTAGATTAGTGTGATTTTTATTAAGAGGGAAAATTTTGGGATTACCACCATAAATACTCATGGATCAACTATAAAATTCAAAAAGTATATCAAACTATTCTAATTACCAATGTAATGTTCACTGCATAAGATAGATAATCTATAGGTTTTCAGAGGATGAAGAGGATTTCCCCATCGATATTCTTATTGAATTTTTTTATAGATTAAAGTGAATGCGAAGAGACAAGATCACAACGTTTTATTTAGCTGATCATCATACTCAATGATTATTGTACTCAACTGATTACCATGTCTATCTTGTCAATCATATTCAGCTAGTCATAATATTGGGCTAGATAATCAGATTCAGTATTTTCATACTATGATTTTCCAGATTGAGGAAGAATCGTACATAGAGAATCATACTTTGTTTTCTCTACTCAAAATTGAAGTGGTTTTTATTTTTCTATACCGTATTATATCAAAGTCACATTTCTCATAATAGGGAGTATTGTACTAGGATAAATCATATCAGGGAGAATCATACTCAGAGGAATAAGACTGGGAAAAATATATTTGGAAAATTAGAATGGGTTTTTCCTTAACAATGTCCTAGAAGTTCTTACCATATACTTTGTAAGAAATTGAAGAAGTTTTTTCAATTGAATATTTTTTTTGGAATTGAAATGAATCACTCATAATATGAGTTATTACATAAATTTTTTATTACACTATTTGTGATAAGATGGTTCCCACACAATATTAGAATTTTTTACATTGTGCTATATGAGTCAAAGGTTAAATCCTACTCATTGTATTTCGAGGATTTATTTATAGTAGATTTTGGGATATTGGATCATTTTCAAACCAAACCAAGTATATAACTATTCTTATTGAATAGAAAAACTGGTAAATACTTGTGTTTCATTGGATGTGTGGCTAAATTGTTTTTAGTATGGAATTGAATCTTTAATAACAGGAAAAGGCAATTTAAAGGAAATATAAAAGAAAAAGTATCACTATTTCTCCCCCATCTTAGTGACACAACGACAATTATTGGTCACTTTCATATGGAATCAGAGAACATGTTCCCTTCATTTATTCTTTTCTGATAGAGAACTTGAATTGTGTGAACATTAAAGTTATTCTAGTTTTCGATGGAAATAATTATCCTATCTAAAAAGATAGAATTATACCTTATATCATGTCTAATGGATATGATATTCTTTAAGCCACAACATATGGGTTTCCTCTAATTTATTTTATAACTCCTCAAACATATATTGATGAGAATAATCTAGAAAATGATGCAAGAGCCATGAATTCAATATTATCATCCCTTTCTAAAAGTGAAATAATATGAGTGAATTTTTCTACCAGAACTAAAGGTATATGGGACTGTATTGAAAAATAAAAAAATAAAATAAAAAAGTGAAGAAGGAAAAAATTAAAATCTGAAGATTTAAGTATTAAGACTTCATGATTGGTGAGTACGAATTTGTTGGTGACTTCTTTACCTAGGTAAATGAAATTACGAGTACTATCATATGTCATGGTGTAAATTTAGATGATTATATAGTTGTTTAAAAGATACTAAGAATCCTTTATGACATGTTTGATGAAAAATTTTATTCATTGGATTAATGAGATCCTAAATATTGTATCTTGATTATTTTCAAAGAACTCTCATCACTTAGGAAATTATAAGAGATAAGGATATAAAAATAAAAAGAATACAGCATAGATAAATGTATTTCAAGGCTGCTAAGAAATAAAAGTCAAAGAAGATTATTATTGAATATGAAGCTAGTGATTTTGACTCCAAAAATGAGGTATGTAAAAATCTTGATGATCTTTTATCCCTATTTTCTAAAAATGATAAAATAGGTATAGGGATATACAAAGGGAAACTTCCCTTGAAATTGTTTGAATGTAGAAACATTGTGTACTTTATTTCCAATTTCCCTTGAAGAAAGAAAGAAGAAGATAGTTAAAAAGAATAAACAAAAGACACGAAGATCATGGAAGAAAGGGAGAGATAAAAAAATTTAATACCATAGGGAAGGAAAGAGAATTCAACAAATAAAAAAGAAGAGGTATATTATCCAAATATAAAGAAGAAGAAATAAGTGATGATAAATATGAAAAGATTGTTGAATTTAGTATTGAAAATACTTTTATTACAATAGTGAATGATGAATAATTTAGAGGAAGTAGTTCTGAAGAAGAAGAATCTCAACATGAACATCATTTGAAATAACAGTTGAAAGAATGTATGAGAAATATTAGAAGGCTAAAAAATCCAAAGAAAGATGGAAGATGAATGTTTCTAAAAAAGAAATTATGATTGTTTTTCTATCGAGAAACTTAGGATATTTAAAGATATTGATGAATTGAATAACTATAATAAGGAAGAAAAAATCGTAATAATCCTCTAGAGGTTAATCTGAAGACAAAAGAAAAAGTGTTGGAACTTAACCAACAAAAACCATCTAAAGACGAATTGAGAAATAATAGTTTACAAAACTCTATTACTGATGTTGGATAAAGTTCATGGAATGAGAAATTGGATTAGGTTCAATAATAGTTACCTTCAATTTGTGGGAAGAGAGATAGAATTGTTTCAAAAATGAAGAATGCTAGGAAGGTTATGTACATGTTGAAGACCAACAATGTCAGGAATTCATTAGTCTCAAATAACCCTACGTTTAAAAATGTTTTGATATAATATGAGTCTAGAAAATTCTCATATACATATACTTCTGATAAAGATTAAATGAAAAGGAATACTTAGATTGATAATATAAAGGATGATGGCTCAAAAAATAAAGAGAAGAAGGTGGCTAAAAAACTTATTCATAATATTAGCCAGTATAGAAGTTTCAAAAGAAAATAATCATTTTATGTCTATTACTAGTATTGTGGTGGATTCAGTCAAATAGAAAATATGTGTGGGTTCAAACAAAAACAATACGACTATTCCATAGGTTATGAAAGGTATGGTATCAGGGGGAGAAAATTCCCTAAAAAGAAGAATACTTTGATGATTATTTTGAGAAAACATAATAAAATTGGGGTAAATATTGAAAATAGGTTCCAAACCATGAAATCCATTTTTGAAAGATGTGAAAAATATGGACACCTTTCAAAAGGTTGTCTTGTTTTGTTATCGTCACAACAAAATATTCTTAACAATTCTCAAAAGTCAAAGATGAAGAAATAAATGGAAGAAGAAAATGATCGTGTTGTTGAAACCAAGTAGAAGACCACAAAAGGAGAATGACCATGGATTCTTGATAGTTGGTGTTCTTATAATATGAAAAGATAACTAAAATTGTTGAAGAATGTGAATGATTTTAAAGAAGGAATAGTGATGTTGGGAAATTATGCATCCTTAAGAATCAAAGGTGTTGGATCTGCCATCATCAGAAAAGAAAATCTGAAATCCAAGAAATATTTTTATGTTGATGGGAAGAAACACAAATTTATAAGTGTTTCACAATTCTGTAATGAGATTAATAGTGTTATCTTTAGGAAATATGTGTATGTTGTGAAAAGTGAAGATTATGGAAAGATTGTTATATCAGTAAAATGTAAAAATGGAAACTTATTTGATTTTCCTGAAGTAAAAAACTATTTCTACATTATTATTTATAAAGAGAATCAATTGTGTCATAAAAGGATGGGATTAATGCGTCAAAGAAACAAGAGAAATTTAAAAAAGTGAGATAATGTCTGATACATTCTTATTTTTCCAAGAATAATAGATTGGTGTGGCACTATTTTTCAAAATGGAATGATTATGAATGTTGTTCATAATAAAGTTTAGATTTGTTCAAAAAACCATAGAGTTGAATCATTCTAAAATTTTTAAGTGTTTTCGATGCTTTTGATGGGGTGCGTGTATCCGTCTGCGGAGGACGCACAACTTTTACCCAACATTCTGGCTTTACAAAGGCATGCGACATTCGTTCCTAATTCAGGGACATTTTCTCCTTGACCGAAACAATTTGATGGGATGTCAGTTCTTCCTTCCATGGATTCCTCCTCAGAACTCGTCACCTAGTCCGGGTCTACCTTACTGATTAAGTCTTGGTTTGGGAATCTCATTCCCAGTGCCATATCTTTGTGGACACCAGCTAATTATACTACTTTGGTCAAGAAATTCCATGGTGTGTTAACGTGGTAGCAACCTTCGGTTGGAGTAGATGACGACCTCAGGCATGTCGGGGCATCTCTAGTTGTCTGGACATTAGAGAACCTGTAATCTTCCTCATAAGAGGGCATCTCAAGGGTGTAGAACCTGAGGCATCCCACGTCGAATGCGGGGAATCATATGCCATAGGCATGTATCTGAGGTTTTCTATAGCATTCCATGTTTAACACGGGGTATGCCACGAGTTTAACGTCTTATAGAGATGGTTATGCCAAAGGCGTGTCTTATAAGGTTTTCCTTAGTCATCTCATGTTTATCATGAGGTAGGCCGTGAGTTTAACTTCTTGCGAAGACTGTATGAGGGTGATCAGAATGTCCTATATTTACAGATCAGATTGGTACCTCTCATGGAGAGAACACATGGATGATGGGTGGATTAGAACGCCCAATGAGGATAGATCCGGGGTGTTGTGTCCCATGGAGGGGAGATGTCACATCGTAATGGTTTATTCGGACACCACTAAGGGTGAATCAGAGAGAGTGAACCCTAAAATGGGGGAACACCAAGGTTTACCTTTGGCTGGGATTGAACCTTGTGGATGTTTTCTACATACTCTGTGTTGACAAAAGAGATCAAAAATCATGTAGTTCGAAGGGGTGATGAAACAAGGTGCACATAGAGGAAAACAACCCGAATATATATTGGGGCTTACACATGGATAGAGGCCCAAGTACTGATAGGAGAGGCAAGGAGGTGGATGACATGATCCAATCAGGATGTGGTGGCCCAGGTGAGAATTAGGATGGATGATTGAGAGTTGAATGGAGTGGAGGGGGAATGAGATGTTACTGTCATGAAGGTGATGGTAGTGTTGGTCTTGAGCCACGAAGAGACTTCCTACGTATGCCTGTGATAGGGAATCAATGTCCGCGTAGTTCAGTGGGACAATGGGACACCTGAGGAGGTGGACCATGAGAATGGAAACATGGATGGGACCCGGAGGAAGTAGAACCTCCGGGTTGGTGCGTGATCCTCTCGGAACACATGGGATTGAGGGATAGATCATGATGGGACATGGGTGATGGGCCTGAACCTCATTGAGGCTTTCTACATAACATCGTGGTAGGAAATCAAAGTCCACGTAGTTCATGGTGGAGTTTTTTGAACCGATGTGAAGGGGGTCTGAACCAATGGGTGGTGGGCTTGAACCTCAGAGAGGCTTCTTTCGTACCTCGTCTTGGAAAGGATCGAATACTACGTAGTTCAGGATAGAGTTTGGTGAACCGATGTGAAGGGGGTTGGAACTAATGGGTGGTGGGCTTGAACCTCAGGGAGGCTTCATACATAACCTGTGTAACACCCCAAGGATTTGAAAATAAATATAGAATTCAATTCTATAATATATCATCTTCTATGTTTTGAATTTCAAGAAATGGTCATCTAGAGTTGTGTTCAGTAAGTCATTTGGAGTCTGATAGAACAAACCTGATTTTTGGTGAATAGTAACATACCCTTATGAATATTAATATGAATAGTAATATGAATAGTAATATGAATAGTAATATGACCTCATGAATAGTAAATAATATTATTATTTTATTTTCTTAAGGAAATATTATAATGGTATCTTAATTAATTTTCCAATGTCACATAAAAATAATTGCACTTCAAGATTGTTATTTTTCAAATTAATTGTGACCTTATTTAAAAATTTAATTAATAATTTTTAGAAAATTATTTTTTAAAAATGGATTTCACTTTCGAATTCTATACATCGAAAAATGGTAGGGGTGAATTTTTGGGATTTTTCTAAAATACTTGATTTTTTCATGAATAGTGAAAAATACAGTTTTGAGTATTCAATAGTTTAATCACATCATAATGAAATAATAATTAAAATAAAAGGCTGTTCTACATGTTTATATTACCTTATGACATGAGGTGTCCCAAGTGGCTTAAACCATGGAAAAATACCATGGGAAATCCCATGGTTTGGCAAAAACCACTAATGAGGTGTCCCTTTGAAATTATTAAAAAATTGCCTCTCTTTTTCTATAAATACCAACTCATCCATTCATTTTCATTCATTCCAAATCCCTCATCCTAGAATCTATGATGGTTTTACCTCTCTAATAGTCCTCCCAAGGTTTCCTTAAGCCCCCAAGGTTCCAACCTTCAAGATCTAGGAGTTATTCTACAAGGTAAGGGAAACCTTCATTCTCTTCTTTGAGTCGACACTTATTTTATGTTAGCTATTTGAATTTTTTTCCTCATATGTAGGGTTTTGATTTTATTCATTCTTCATAATGTGATTTTGATTTCAATATTATGAGATACCCTTTTGTTCTCATCATTAGATTTTATGAAATTTTAAGAGACGCCCTTAGGCTGCCGAATTTTCATAAGGGATGTCTTAACTTTTCTTTTATTTTCAAGTTCATCTCTTTTATTTTCTCTCCTCAACTCATCTATCCAAATGATCATGATAACTCTAGTAACATATATATACTGTATTTATATCATTTTAATGGAATAACCATCATAAATATTCTTACTCCCTCACTTTTATTTTTTAAAAACGAAATCAATGTCCGTGAGGTTCCAATTTATAGCCTTCGTGGACGACGAAGTTTCGTTCTTAAATTTACACTTCATTACTAGTCATGAAACCATATTTATGGTTGAACCAGACTATAATATATGTTTTATAACTTAATTAATATTCAGTAACTAGAATATGTACATATAATTAAGTAATATGACAAAACTAGTTCCTAATATTCCAAATACCGCCGAATAATCGAAGTGGTTCTCATCTAATGATTCTTCCTCATTCCATGTAACCAAATGATATAAAAGAACATTATAAATTATTTATGTTCGTTAATAATATATAATTCCAATCCTGTATATTTGTAACTATTCCACATGAACTCCATTACTTAAAAACAAGTGACCTGAATATGAAAAATAAAGGAAACAAACACTCCAGAATGCTGAAATTCAATACAACAACTTGTCAATAAAGACATAAATGAACTAACCATAATTATGGTAAAATAAATAAAAGTATAATAGGTTCTTAAAAAAGTTATTAAAAATTATAATTTCATATTCCAGGAGCTTAAGTACAAGAGCGGAACACGTTTGGAGTTAAGGTAAGGGGTTTTCCACCCAAACTTCCATTTTCATTCGGGATACTTTCATTGTCTAATTACGTCAATGAAATTATTATGTATTGTTATTTACTCATCATATATCATGTGTTAGTATCATATATATGTGTAAAAACCAGAACCCTTACTTATTTTATGGATAGATACACATTTTTAAAGGAACTTTCAAAGTTGTTTCCAAAATACAAGCCCGATCCAAAGGAATTTCTCAAACTCTTTCCTATTTTCAAGGGCTCTATATGATCTATTTTTGGAAACCTTTATCTTTATAAAATCACTAATTTAATTATGAAAATACTATCTTACCTCACTTATGGTTTTATACAAATATTTTTTCAAAAGAACTCTTCTTTTCAAAATAAAAGAGTATTTATCTCAAGAATTGCTTAATGATTCTATAAGAGTGTTTTCGTCTAATTCAACACTCTTATTGATTACATGGTATTATTGGGGTTAATAATTTATGAATTCATATACCATATATTATTTAATTGTTTATGACTAACTTTATTGTGTATGATCTATCCTAAAACCATTCATCATATTATTCCAAATGGTTAGTGTTTATGTTCAATAATTGGTGAAAGTTAGTTACATTTCATATGATAGTTTCAATGTAAATGTATATATTGTTTATTTTCATCCACACTCATATGAGGAATGAATTGGAATTATTATGTGATAGGTGGGGCCCTCTATATCCCCTCGATGAATCGGTAGGTCTCATGAGACAAACTATGGTCTTGGCATGAGGCCTTGACAAAATGATTATTTTATGGTCCTAGCACGAGGATTGGATGGTATGGTTATGATGTCTGGCATATGAACTTCCCTCATTATGATACTAGTATATGGAATATCATGTGGTTATTCTACCAGTAGAATACCCATGATTATGTTTTATTATGGCATTAAATATTCAGCTCATATTTCTGCCATAATGTGTTCAAGTTCATTATTAAAGGAATGTTTTTTAAATTATTCACCATGTCTAATGTTTATATTAACTTCTATTGTATGTCTTACTCTTAATGAGAATTTGAGATCACCCCTTTCTTATGTTTCATTTTCTCATGACATGATGAAGTAATTTATGAATGACTTTCAAGCATAATCTAGGAGACATGATGACACTAGTGGAATAAATTAGTGTTGTTTTTCATTTCCATATGTAAATTTGAACTTATGTATGTATCTTGTTTCAAATAATACTAAACTACATGATCATTTGGGATTCATATTCCTTGTATGTATGCCAATGTAATCAAATAAGGCACCGACTCCCGACAACTGGGGTCGGGTCCTTACAATTGGTATCAGAGGAAGTATAGTAGAATACTTGGAAACTAGAAAACGTAGAATTAGGGAATAGTACCTAAGTTAGTCTTTGAGGATATACATACAATAATGTCCGGGTATTTTGGTAAGGAATAGAGTATGTGGATTTTTCAAGCAATACATCCCTGTCTGAATACAAGCAGGTAGAGGTGGCTCTGGCACATATGTATCTAGGGGTAAAACCTAAAAACACCGGTTTGAGCTACACTTGAACGGGAACTGGTGCACGACAACGGGCCTTGCTGCACACTTGGTTACGAAACTCCCGAGGGATATGCTTAGGATAATTCACATTTTCTTTAAAAGCCATTATAAAGGATTTAAATGTAAAATATTAATCAAAGAAACCATATTTGTTAATATGGGATTATCTATTCGTAGGATCTCAATTTTTTCGAAGTATTTTTTTAAGTTAAGATTAAACATTATGATTCATAACCTAATCTAGTGTATGACATTATCTAGATATGGTGCCTAGTCGATGGAATGGAAATTGCCCGAATTCATGTGTCCCCTATAGGGATTTTCCTCCGACACAAGATAATGATGTTGGATCTGGTGTTGTGACTGGTGCTGAGCAACTCATAACTATATTAGGAAAACCTACTTAGGTTATGAATAAAAAAATTACTCGTATCGAGCATCCAGATCCACAATGTGGATGAGTCATGCTTGATCTCTTTATGCGACAACAACCTCCATCATTCAACGGGACTACAAACCCATTTTTAGTAGAGCAGTGGATATGTTCCATTGAGAAGATATTTATCGCTTTGGGATGTATGAAAGAGAGAAGTTTTTCATGGTAGTATATCGTCTATCGGGAGATGCGGATCAGTGGTGGTCTTTAATCCAAAACACAAAGGAGGAGTAAGAGATAGAAGAGATATAATGGAGGGATTTTAAGGAAATATTATTAAAAAAAATATTTCCCTCATGAGAAGTGAGCAGATATGGAGAGACAATTCTTGAATCTGAGGAAGAAGGAGGATGAAAATTTTGCCATGTATGAATCCAACTTCACAAGGATAGCAAGACATGTTGTAGACTATATATGAAATCCAAGGAGAAAAATTGATCAATTCTTTTATTTCCGAAACCCATTCCCTTGACGGGAACTGGTATACCAAAGCTTTTCATCATATGAGGATATAGTTTCATGTGCCATCAATATAGAAAAACAATTCTCTAAGTCTTATAACTTTAAGGGAAAGCAAGAAAAGAAGAAGGATGCTGAAAAACCTGGGAAAGGAAATAAGGAAACAGGGAAAAAGGGAAGAGTTGAATTTCCACTATGTGACAATTGTGGAAAGAAACACCCTGGTGAATGATTAAAAGGAAAAGGAGTATGCTACAAATGTGGTCAGAAAGGCCATCTTGCTGGTGATTTCAAAGGGAAGAAGGAATCCAATGATGTACAATACTATATTTGTCGAGAGATGGGACACTATGCAAATTATTTTCCAAAACGTCAATGAAATATGCAACAGAAAAGGCCAAGGGATCAGGGACACGCTAATGAAATCACAACTGCAGAGGTTGAAGTTTATAATGATGTGGTGGAAGGTACATTAATTGTTTCCTCAAGTTTATCCAATTCTTTATTTGATTCTAGATCCTTTCATTATTTCGTATCTTCCCAGTTTGCTATGAAAATTAGATGTTTTCAATTTGATTTAACAAGGGAGTTGTCAGTCAAACCTCCTAAGGGAAGTATCATTGCTACAATGTTCTGTGAATCAGTTCCCATTAAGGCAAATAAATTTTCTTTATCTGCTGATCTCATCATCATAACCATGATTTAATTTGATATAATCCTCGGTATGGATTGGATTTCAGACCATGATGCGAAAATTTATTGTTTGAAGAAGGAGGTTGCGGTTTTTATGACGATGATAAAGAACACCATATCTTTAGAGCAGAATCATCCCCACCTGATTCTTATCTAGACCCACCCCCAGTAGCTCAAATGAATTCAATTATTGTGGAGGAAGAGAATGAAATAACTGTGGGTGAGGAAAGGAATGTTCAAATAGAGGATGTACCTATTGTGAGAAAATATATTGATGTGTTTCCAGAAGATTTACATGGACATCCTCTAGAATGAGAAATTGAGTTTTCCATTGATTTAATTCCTGGTTCATGACCCATATCGAAGACCCCTTATAGAATGACCACTATGGAATTAGTGGAGCTAAAGAAACAACTAGAGGAAATGAGTAATAAGATATTTATATGCCCTAGTGTTTCTCTATGGGGAGCCCCTATCCTTTTTGTTAAGAAGAAAGATGGATCTATGAGGTTATGTATCGACTACAGGGAGATCAATGCTGTAACAATAAAGAACAAGTATCCTCTACCTCGCATTGATGATTTATTTGACCAACTACATGGAGATCAATAATTTTCAAAGATTGAACTTCGATATGGATATCATCAATTGAGTGTGAAGAAGGAAGACATTTCGAAAACAGTGTTTCGAACTAGGAACGAGCATTAGGAGTGTACAATAAAGCATTTTGGATTGACTAATGCACCCTCTATCTACATAGATCTAATGAACAGTGTTTTCAAGGAATATCTCAATGATTTTTTAGTGCTATTTATTGATGATATCTTGGTATACTCCAAAAGATGTGATGAACTTGAAAATAACTTGTGCATTATCCTAAAGACTCTTAGAAGACATGAATTATATGGGAAGTTTAGCAAGTGTGAATTTTGTCTTCAAGAGATTTTTTTTCTAGGACATATTGTTTCTAAGGATGGAATCCTAGTTGATCCTGCAAAGACAAAGGCAATCCAAGATTGGCGCATGCCAAAAAACATAACTGAGGTACGTAGTTTTATTGGTTTAGTAGGTTATCATCGGCGTTTCGTACAGAATTTTTCCCGACTGGCTAACCCACTAACGAAGCTCACACGTAAAGGGGTTAAATTTTTTTGGACAAAAGATTGGGAATAATGTTTCGAAGAACTAAAGAGAAGATTAGTCAATACTCCTATATTGACTCTAGCATCGGGGAATGACGAGTTTTTTATTTATAGTGATGCTTCAAAGAAAGGACATGGTTGTGTCCTTATGCAAAATAATAGGGTTATTGTTTATGCATCACGAGAGCTAAAAATTCATGAGCAAAACTATCTTACTCATGATCTTGAGTTAGCTTCCATAATCTTTGCTTTGAAGATATGGAGACATTATCTCTATGGTTAAAAAATGTGAGATTTATACTGATCACAAGAGTTTGAAGTATATTTTCTCACATAAACAAATAAACATGAGGCAAAGGAGATGGCTTGAGCTACTCATGGATTATAATTTCATGATACAGTACCACCCGAGGATGGCAAATAAGGTGGCTGATGATTTGAGAAGAAAGGATCATGGTGTTTTGAACAAGATGATGGTTGAAAGGGATCCTATTTTCATGGATCTAGTAAAGATGGATATGGGAATAATCATGGAAGGTGAAACATCAATTCCTTTTCAAATGGTTGCCAAACCATCTTTATTGGAAAGGATAAAAAGTTCTCAGGCTGATGATGAGGAGTTTCGAAATAAGATTAAAGCTGTGAATGATGGGAGATTGAGTGACTTAATATATGAAGATGGAATTTTGAAATTCGGGAAGAGAATGTGTGTTCCCGATATACCAGATCTAAAAATGGAATTGTTGGATGATGCTCATAGTTCCAATTTCTCTATAAATTCTGGTAGCACTAAGATATATAGAGATTTGAAGGAACATTTTTGGTGGGACAACATGAAGAGGGAGATTGCTGATTTTGTGTCAAGATGTATGGTTTGTCAATAAGTAGGAGCTGGAAAGAAACATCCTGGAGGAGTATTGAAACCTCTTCCCATACATAAGTGGAAATGGGATAATATCACGATGGACTTTATTATGTGACTACCAAAGACTCCTAGAAGGAATGATGCAATATGGGTCATTATTGATCGTCTTACAAAGTCATCACATTTTCTTGATATAAGAGAAGATCTACAACTTGAATGTCTAGCAAGACTATATATTAATGAATTTGCGAGACTTCATCGAGTACTGCTATCGATTGTTTCTGATTGTGATCCATGTTTTACATCAAGATTATGGAAAAGTCTTTAGAAGGACCTAGATACTGATCTTTATTTGAGCACTACCTACCACCCAAAAACTGATGGACAATCGGAACAGACTATTAGAACATTGGAAGACATGTTGAGGTCTTGTTCACTTGATTTTCAAGGCATGTGGGATCAGTATTTACCTCACGTAGAATTTTCCTAAAACAATAGCTTCCATTAAAGTATTTAGATGGCACCCTATGATGCATTATATGGGAGGAGATGTCATACACCAACTTTCTAGGATGATGTTGGTGAAAGAAAGTTTGTGGGCCCATAACTTGTTGAAGAAACAATAGAGAAGGTGAAGATTATCCAAAACCATATCAAAATAGCTCAACGTAGGAAAAATAGATATGTTGATAACCGAAGGAAGGATTTGTAATTTCAAGAAGGTGATCACGTTTTCTTAAAGGTATATCCATGGAAGGGTATTATAAGATTCGGTAAGAAGGGAAAATTAAGTCCCATGTACATCGGACTTTTTGAAATTCTGGACCGAATTGGATCCGTAGCTTACCGTTTGGTAGTGCCGCCAAGCCTCTCCATGTTTCACAATGTGTTCCACGTGTCAATGTTAAGAAACTACATACCAGACCCAACACATGTACTCACTTATGAAGAAGTGGAACTTGAGCCGATCTATCTTACTGTGAAGATCCTATCAAGACTCTTGATACTAGAGAACAAGTATTGAGAAATCGGATGATTCGACTGGTAAAGGTTCTATGGAGGAACCATAAGATGGAAAAAGCAACATGGGAACCTGAGGAGCTTATGTTAAAGACATACCAAAATATTTTTAGGTAATATTCTGTGAATTTCAAGGACGAAATTTTTTCATGGTGGGGAGAATGTAACACCCCAAGGTTTTGAAAATAAATATAGAATTAAATTCTATAATCTATCCTCTTCTATGTTTTGAATTTCAAGAAATGGTCATCTAGAGTTGTGTTCAGTAAGTCATTTGGAGTCTGATAGAACAAACATGATTTTTGGAGAATAGTAACATACCCTTAGGAATAGTAATATGAATAGTAATATGAGCTCATGAATAGTAAACAATAATAATATTTTATTTATTTATGGAAATATGATAATGGGATCTTAATTAATGTTCCAATGTCACATAAAACTAATTACACTTCCAGATTGTTATTTTTTGAATTAACTGTAACCTTATTTAAAAATTAAATTAAAAATATTTAGAAAATTATTTTTGAAAAATGGATTTCACTTTTTAATTATACATGTCAAAAAATGGTAGGGGTGAGTTTTTGGGATTTTTCTAAAATACTTGAATTTTTCATGAATTGTGAAAAATACAGTTTTGAGTATTCAGTAGTTTAATGACATCATAATGAAATAATAATTAAAATAAAAGGATGGTAGACTTTTTTATAGTAACTTATGACATTAGGTTTCCCAAGTGTATTAAACCATGGGAAAATAACTTGGGCAAGCCCATGGTTTGGCAAAAAACACTAATGAGGTGTCCCATTGAAATTATTAAAAAACTACCTCTCTTTTTCTATAAATACCCACTCATCCATTCGTTTTCATTATTTAAAAATCCCTCATCCTCTAATATCTATTGGTTTTACCTCTCTAAAATTCATCCCATGGTGTACTTAATCCCTCAAGGTTCCAACCTTCATGATCTAGGAGTTATTCTATAAGGTAAGGGAATCTTTCATTCTCTTCTTTAAGTAGACACTTCTTTTATGTTAACTATTTGAAATGCCTTTATCATATGTTGGGGTTTGGTTTTATTCATTATTCCTAATTTCCTTTTGATTTCAATATGATGAGATACCCTGTTGTTCTCATCATTTTATTTTATGAAATTTTATGAGACCTCATTAGGCTACCGAATTTTCATAAGGGATCTCTTAACTTTTCTTTTATTTTCAAGTTCATCTATTTTATTTTATCTCCTCACCTACTCTATCGAAATGATCATGATAACTCATTTAAAATATATATACTAGATTTATATCATGTGAATGGAATAAAAATCATAAATATTATTACTCCCACCCTTTTATTTTTTATAATAGAAATCAACGTATGTGAGGTTCCAATTTATAGACTTCATTGTCAATGAAGTTTTTTTCTTCAATTTCTTCTTCATTACTGATCATGAAACCATATTTATGGTTGAACCAGACAATAATATATGTTTTATAACTTAATTAATATTCAGGAACCATAATATGTACATATAATTAAGTTATATGACAAAACTAGTTCATAATATTCCAAATACCGCCGAATAATCGAAGTGGTTGTCATCTAATGATTCATCCTCATTCCATGTAACCAAATGATATAAAAGACCATTATCAATTATTTATGTTCATTAATAATATATAATTACAATCCTGGAGATTTATAACCATTACACATGAACTCCTTTACTTAAAAACAAGTGACCCGAATATGAAAATAAAGGAAATGAACACTTCAGAACGACGAAATTCAATAAAATAACTTGTCACTAAAGACATAAATGAACTAACCAGAATTATGGTAAACTAAATACATGTATAATAGGTTCTGAAATAATTTATTAACAATTATAATTTCATATTCTAGGAGCATAAGTACTAGAGCGGAACACATTTGGATTTAAGGTAATGGTTTTTTCACCCGAACTTCCATTTTCATTCGGGATACTTTCATTGTCTGATTACCTCAATGAAATTATTATGTATTATTATTTACTCATCATATATTATATTTTAGTATCATATATATTTTTACAAACCATAAACCTTACTTATTTTATGTATAGTTACACATTTTTAATGGAACATTCAAAGTTGTTTCCAAAATACAAGCCCGATCCAAGGGAATTTATCAAACTCTTTCCTATTTTCAAGGGAACTCTATGATATATTTTTTGAAACCTTTATCTTTATAAATCACTAATTTTATTATAAAAATTCTATCTTACCTCACTTATGGTTTTATACAAAGATTTTTCCAAAAGAAATCTTCTTTTCAAAATAAAAGAGTATTTATCTAAAGAATTTCTTAACGATTTTATAAGAGTGTTTTTGTCTAATTCAACACTCCTATTGATTACATGGTATTATTATGTTTAATAATTTATGAAGTCATATACCATATTTTATTTAATTTTTTATGACTAACTTTATTGTGGATGATCTATCCTAAAACCATTCGTCATTTTATTCTGAATGGTTAGTGTTTATGTTCGATAATTGGTGAATGTTAGTTACATTTCATATGATAGTTTTAATATGGATTTATATGTTAATTATGTTGATCCTAGCTCATATGAGGAATGAATTAGACTTATTATGTGATGGGTGGGGCCTGCTATATCCCCTCGATGCATCAGTAGGTCTCATGAGACAAACTATGGTCTTGGCACGAGGCCTTGACAAAATGATTATTTTATGGTCCTAGAATGAGGATTGGACGGTATGGTTATGATGTTCGGCATATGAAAATCCCTAATTATGATGCTAGTATTTGGAAGATCATGTGTTTATTCGAATAGTAGAATACGCATGATTATGTTCTATTATGGAATTATTTATTCAGCTTATATTTCTGCCATAATGTGTTCAAGTTCATTATTAAAGGCATGTGTTTTAAATTATTCACCATATTTAATGTTTATATTAAATTTCTCTGTATTTATTACTCTTACTGAGAATTTGAGCTTACCCCTTTCTTATGTTTCATTTTCTCAGTACATGAAGAAGTAACTTATGAATGACTTGCAAGAATAATCTTGGAGACGTGATGACACTAGTGGAATAAATTATTATTGTTTTTTCCTTTCCATATATAAAGTTGAACTTATGTATGTATCTTATTTCCAATAATACTAAACTACTTGGTCCTTTGGGATTCATATTCCTTGTATGTATGCCAATGTAATAAAATAAGGCACCGACTCCAGGAAACTGGGGTCGGGTCCTTACACCCTACCTTGGCAAGGATCAAATACCATGTTGTTCAGGTGGGGTGACTTTTGTGTCCCGGTGTGAAGATGGTCGGAACAATCAGGTGTTGGGCATGAACCTCAGGGAGGCTTCCTACGTACCTCACCTTAGCAAAGATAAAAGTCCACATAGTTCAGGTATGTGTGGGGATTACACTCTAGGCGGCCCGGGGTGTTAGTGAACTAACATGAAGATGGTAGGAACGACTGAGTGTTGGGCTTGATCCTCATGGAGGCTTCTTACGTACCTCGGCTTAGCAAGGATCAAAGTCCACATAGTTTAGGTATGGTTGTGGGGATTACGCTCAAGGCTGCCCGAGGTGTTGGTGAACTGATGTGAAGATGGTCGGAGCAACCAGGTGTTGGGATTGAACCTTTGGGAGGATTCCTATGTACATCGTCTTGTCAAGGATCAAAGTCCATGTAGTTCGGGTATGTGTGGAGCTTACAATATAGGTGTCCTGGAGAGGATGTCATGGTTGATACTTACTACTCTAAGCCCACGTGAGTCGTGCTCGGTGTGAGAAACAAGAGGCGGTAAGGACCTGACGATCCCAGCGTAGAGGTGCGTCCATGAAGGGTAGTGAATGGGGCTTACACAAGGAAGCTGCCCGGGTGCCGCTATGGAGCAGAAATGGTGGATGGGGCTTATTCAAGGATGCTTCTTGGGTGCCTCTATGGAGAAGGATTGGTGAATTGGGATTACACAAGGAAGGTTCCCGGGTGATGCTATGGAGCGGCAATAGTGGATGAGGTTTACGCAAGGATGCATCCCGGGTGTCTTCCTCAAGTCTGGTCATGACGACATCACAAATCGCTGGTGGGATATGTAATATAATTGAGGTCTAAACTTATGCACTAGTGCACAAGCGTGATAACGCCAAGGGCGTTGGAATCTATCCGAACAAAGGGAGATGAAAAGTGTGAATCACATGCTTGATATTCAGAATTTGGTGAGGGTAGCGTGACGATGGAGGATAACTATTGACCGTGTTTGAAACACAACATCCATATTGAGTTAGCTTGAAATGGGGACACAAAAATTATGGTCAACTATTGACCATGTTTAAAACATAGGACCTTGCTCAATGTGTCGTCCAAAGTCTTCTAGGGCATTGGCCCAGGATGGTAGGTGATCTGAGGCAGCATGGGAACAGGCTGTTAGGGGGTCCCTTCAGACATGAAAGAGTATGAATATCTAAATGAAGGACATGCAAAGCATGAGGTGGTGTGATGGAATGTTTGAACAAATTCCAACACAACTGAAATTATTCCACTGTAATCATGGAATTAGGCATCTTATGCTTGGAGCATAAGCCATCTCTTATTTGGAACAAGAGGCATCCTATGTTTGGAACATAGGGTGAAATACAGTTTATAGTCATGTAGATAGGACTGTTGGCATCTCATGCTTGGAGCATGAGGCATTTCTTGTTTGGAGCACGAGGCATCCTATGTTTGGAACATTGGGCATACTATAGTTTAGAGTCATGTAGAAAGAACTATTGGCATCTTAATCTTGGAGTGTAAGGCATATCTCATATTGGGAAAGAGGAATCCTTTGTTTGGAACATAGGGTGAACTACAGTTTATAGTCACGTAGAGAGGACTATTGGCATCTTATGCTAGGAGCATAAGGCATATCTTGTATGGGGAAAGAGGCATCATATGTTTGGAACATAGGTTGAAATAAAGTTTATAGTCATGTAGAGAGGACTATTAGGAATAAGGTTCCTAGAAATGGCTGGTGTTGGGACTTATGCAAGGGCGTCCCTTTTTGGTTCAACCTGGAATTGGAGGAAGGTGAGGGGGGGGGGAGGTTAGATGAATTACTTGAGGAATGGTTTGACTCATGGTGCTCAGGTAATTGATGATGAGAATCTCTACTCATGATAGAAGAAACAAACCAAGAGGAATAAATCAAATCAAGGTGTTTCATGGTGTGTAGAGAAGTATGTCAAATCATGGTATTCTATAGATGGAAGGTGGGTGCACAGAAGGGCGCAATGGAAAATCCCAACATTGCGGCCTAAAAGGTTAGCGGTGCGACTCTGCATTTTTCATGGGGGTTTGTGATGGTTGTGAAGGGACAAGCCAGGAAGGCTAGAACTGTAGCCCGGCACTAAATGTGAGAGGGGGTGCGGTGGCATATGCCCCAGGGTATGGACCATCGGGCACATTACTAGGCACTATTGCACGCAATAGGATCGACACATAGGATGGGCTGCACGCAAGATGGAGGGATTGTGGGCAATAGGGAAGGCCTACACGTATTAGGGAAGGCATGTGCACAATAAGGGAAATGTGCACATAATAAGGGAGTTTTACACACAATAGTGAAGGAATTGTGTGCAATAAGAAATATTTATGTGCAATAAGGGATATTTGCACGCAATAGGGGACAATTGCGTGCAATAGGGAAATGTTTCACGCAATAGGGAATGGTTGCATGAAATAGAGAAGGGTTTCATGCAATAGGGAAGTTTTGTGCACAGTAGGGAAGTGTTTCATGAAATGAGGGAGGGTTTTGTGAAATAGAAAAGTCTTGCACACAAAATTGTGCACAGTGGCACTATTGTGCACAAAAATAATTTTTTGCATGAAAAACATGGCAGGTTGGCCCCTTTACGTGCAAAAGTGATGTTTTGCGCGCAAGATGGGGTGTTTGGCGTGCAGGCATAGAAAATGAGAACTTACACACATTAGAGTGGTGGCCGACCTCCCAGTCCCCTTTTTGGAAAAGGGGGGTGAACTTTTTTTATAGGTGAAACCTAGGGATGTGGTGCATGTAAAATTCCTCGTGCGCAGGTGGTGTTCCATGCTAAGAGGTGCACGTAAAATTCTATGCTCGCAATTGGTCTTCCACACCAGGCAGTGCATGTAAAATTCCACGAGTGCAATTGGTTTTCCATGCCAGGCGGTGCATGTAAATTTCTATGCATGCAATTATTTTTCCGTGCTAGGAGGAGCGCGGAAAATTCGACGCCGCAATTGGTTTTTCACGCGATCTGCTGCGCGCGCAGGTGTAAAGGGGCGTTTTGATGTCATATTTGGCACGGAATGGTATTGCACTCAAAATTACTCTATTTTGTGAAATATCTTATTCTTGTGCGCAATGTCCCTCTTTTCATGCAAGATTCCATTTTTTCACGTAGGGTTCCCTCTTTTGCGCACAACTCTATACTTTTCCCCAAAACAACCCTAGATGGTCATTTCCATCATCCTGACTTCAAACGGTCCTATATTTTGATCCATAACTATGTTTGGCCTCCATGACTAGTAAAATCGATGCTTGAGGAATGATTTATGCTCCTGGATCATATATGGAAGCATTTAGTGAATTACATGGATGTGTTTTCTAGTGCCAACAGTGGGCCAATGAGAAAAAAATAAAAAATGGAGATAAGTACATAATAACATTCATTAAATATTTTACTATAATTACGTGTGTTATGTATATGAAACATAAATTAGAGGCTTTGAAAATGTTTAAAAATTTTAGAAGGATGACTGAGACCGAATGTGAGTATTTAGTGAAGAAGTTGAGAACATACAATGAGGGTGAATATAAAAGTGAATAATTTTAATGGTATCTTTAGAAGCAAGTAATTCATCAAGAGTATAGTTACCTTTATTATCCTCAAAAAAAATTTTCTCTTGAAGGAAGTAATAGAGTTTGTTTGTGGGAATGGGAAGAACTATGTTTCTAGAACATGGTATTTGATATCACTCTTGGAGGAAATCCATGAGTACTGCTATTTGTATTCAAAACTAAGGTTTATATGGGCCAATATCTGGTATGAATCTATACAAATTGTTTTATGAAAAAACTCTACATTTGAAACACTTAAGAGTTCTCAGGTGTCCTTTTGTTATAATGAATAAAGGTGGAAACTTTGGAATTTTTGAGAAGAAAGGTGATGATGGAATATTTCTTGGTTATGCTCTGGAAAGAAGAAGATAGAGATGTTTCAATATAGAAACTAGAAGGATTTTTGATTCAGTTGATGTGAAAGTGATTAAAATGTCATAGAATAATGAACATACTCTAGAAGATGAGAATGTTGAGAAATATTATTTGGAAAAAAATCTAATAAGGATATAAACTATTGAATTCATAATCAAGAAGAAGAATCAGACTCATCTATTTCCAATGATGAGGAAGATAATCGAAAAGATCAACCTAAGATGAGGAAGAAAGTGGATGATCAAAATATAATTGGTGATAAATATAAAAAGTTTCAAATCAAAATAACAACAAATGATATTATACAAACTACTTTATATTAAAAATTAGAGTCTAATGATGTGAAAGAAGCTTGTGAGCATCCAGAATGGGTTCATTCCATGAATGAATAGTTTGATCAAATTGAAAAGAATGATACATGGGAACTTGTACCTAAGCCTATAAATAAAAACATTATAGGAACAGAATGTGGGTTTTCTGGAACAAGCTGAATGATGAAGGTGAAGTGATAAGAATCAAAGAAAGATTGGTGGGTAAAAGGTATTCAAAAATTGAAGGTATTTATTTGTATGAAACCTATACTCAAATGGAAAGACTTTAAACAATTAGAATATTTTTTTATTGTTTCACGGTGATGGAATAATATCTTTCAAATGGATGTTAAATACGCATTATTTAATTGGGATCTTGAAGATGAATTTTATATTGCAAAAACATGTGGACTTTTTGTTTGAAAATATGAAAGATATGTGTGCATATTTTAAGAAATATTTATATAGACTAAAATAATATATGAGGGCATGGTATTCTAAACTAGATACATTCTTAAGGAATATGAATATAAAAAAATAATGAGTGAATAAAAATATCTACTTTAGGGAATGTCAAGTGAACTCTCTCAATGTTACTGTTTATGTTAATGACATTGTCTTCGATGAGATGAATAATGATGTTGTGAATGGTTTTCTAAAGAAATGAAAACTCTATTTGAAATTCCCATGATGGGGAAAATGAAGTACTTTCTTGGGTTAAAAATACATCAAAGAATGGAATTCAATTTTATTTTTCATGAAAATTATGCTAAAGAAATTATTAAGAGTTTTGGAATAAGAAGTAAAAACCAGTTTCCATACCAATATCAGTGGGAACAATGTTTTATAAATATGGATAAGGATAATAAGTTAATTAGAAAGCATTTTTAATGTTGATTTTATGTTTATTATATCCGACTACCTCAAGTCCCAATTTTTTTTATTCTATTACCTTATATGAAAAATTTCATATTTCTCCAAAAGAATCACATTTTATTGATAGAAAACACATTCATAGATATATAAAAGGCATAAAAGAATTTGAAATCAAGTATGGAAACATATATAGAATTGATTTTTTTTGTGTATTCAGATGCTGATTGGGAAAGAAATTATGATGATAGAAGATCCAAATCTGGTGGAGTATTCTTTATGGGAAATAATTGTGTTTTTCGGCATTCAAAGAAACAAAATTCAGTAACTCTCAGTATGACTAAATCTGAATATGTTTCTTCCATACAACACACTACTCAACTTATGTGGATGAAAACTCAATTGAATGATTTACTTGTTGAAGTTAATTTACCCTTTATCTTGGGTTGTGACAATCAAAGAACAACATATATCACTAGGAACCATGTTCAAATTTTTCCCTCAAAACATATTGATATCAAATATCATATCATCAAAGATCTTGTAGAGAATAATGAATTGAAACTGGAGTATCATCCAACATTGGAACATGCTTTTTTCACTTTTAGAAAACCCTTACCTAAAGAATAATTTTTAAAATTGAGGTTGAACATGGGTGTCCAACCTATTTCTCATCAAGGTTGAGGTATGTGTTTCTATACCCTATATCATCTTACCCTTGTATTTTATTATCAAGGGGGAAATTTTTTCATTTATTAATCCTTTTGAAATGAAAAAAGAGGGAGTTTTGGGTAATCCATAAATTCAACATTATTTTGAGAGTTAAATATTCTAACATCCTGTTAGAGTGGTTGTAGGAAACAATTGGTATTGTTTTTAAGAAATAAGATGAAATGAGAAAGAAAAACTGAGGAAGATAAATAAGGTTTTCATAATAAATTATTCTAGATAACATGGGTTTTCTATCAATAATTATTTTTTCCTATAATTATTTATCTCCCATAGGTATAGAATTTTTGATAAGTTAAACATTTCATGGGGATAAAAAGTTTATTGATTTATGAAACATGGCTGACCAAAAAATAAAAAGGTGGAGATTTTTTAGGACCAAGATGATGCCAAAGGTATTTATTACAACCCAGTCTTGACATACATTAACATTACACAACTTTTGTGGAATACATAAAACATTTCAATAATAGACACATGAAGACAGTACTAGTCTTATTCCTTTGGAAATAAGGGAACCTAAATAGTGGTACATAAGTGAGCAACATTATCTCCCACTAGGCTCTTATGGACTATCACCCTTCTTAGACACATCAATCATAATGCATATCTTCCTAACCTGGGTAAAGAGACATAAAAAGGGGGTGATCTCAAATTCTCATTAATGGTAAACATGGGACATAAATAAGAAAAATCATTAGAAAAAGGGTTTGAGAACATGATCAAGAAAAGATAATATCATACCCCATATATCAAATATCATATACCTGAATCATTTAATAAATCATAGTATTTTATAAGACATGAATAATAAGGAAATATATAAAATTATCCTTAAAATCATAACTTTGGAATGAAACATATAATTATGGCAGACACATAAGAATATAATATGATTTCTATAGTATCCAAGGCATCTCTACCAAGACTATCTTGGCTGTCTAGGTTCACTATCCATACCATATTGGTAGTAATGTTTCACTCCTATGCCCATATTGGTTGCTTGAGTTCACTCCTCATATGATATTAGTAGTCATGGTTCACTCCCATAGCCATCTTTGTAGTCAAGGTTCATTACCAAGACCATATTAGTTTATCACATGAGATATAATTCTTAACCTGATGCATTTGAGAGGAATATAGGTCCCACACATCTCATAATTAATTCATACATACACGTGACACAACATCTTAAATAATCATATCATAAACCATGAAATGATATGAATATTATAAACATGTAATCATATTGAAATCTACGAAAAAATATAGGTTTCGTAATCATTTCATCATAATCATATCCTGTGAAAATAATTATGCTCTAAAAGTATATATCCCATGAATAGAATCAGGTTTCAAAATAATATAACCTTTGAAAATAAGTGGGTTTTAAAATCATATATCCCACGAAAGAGAAACGATTTTCATGAACATCATTTCAGACAAACATAATCCATTATGAGAAATAATATGAACAGAAAAATTAAATAATTTTTCCATAAAGGCTTGAGTAACACTAATGGATGTTATATTTGATGGTAAATAATTTTTAAAGATCTTTTTAAAAACATTTCTAGAGTGAAATATCCCTTTTTCATTGAAAATTCGTTTTAAAAGATAAAACATTTCTGAAAAATGTTTTTTTAAATTTATTTTAAAAATTATGATGGAATATTTTAAAACAATAAAAAAAATTTGAAAATTTTTTTTCCTTAAAAATGAGTCTAAAATATCCTTTGAAAACATTTTGGAACACTTTTTTGAAAGAAATTTTGAAAACATGGTTTTTTATTACAATTGATTTCTTACCAAAGAGAGAGACAATCAACTTTTACATAAAAACATTATCTTAAGTAAAACATAGCTTAAAATTGGTACTAATACATGTGTATGTTCTGAATAAATATAGAATAAGGAAAATCATGAGTATTCTTGAGAGATGGGTAAAAATATTTTATTAAATGAAGCATAAACGTAAATAGTCTCAAAAATCAATGAGATTGTCTCAATAAATTCATATAACATGGTAACTTGGGATAATACTCTACATGTAAGAAAATGAAATTACATGAAGCTTAAAATATCATAAAAATAATTATAATAATTATATACCATGTAAAATGGAAGTATATAAACCTCTAAAAAGAGTTTAGGTGCATAAAAAAGCATGAGTCTCAAAGAAGGCAAATTGAGACAAAGCATTTTACCGATTTGGTAACTTTTGAATCATAAAACCCATGAATGAATGTTCATAAAATGGATATGTGGATACCAATATATTTAGGTATAAGATATATATAATACAATCAGGGTATGTACATAAAGCACACTCGAGGATAGAGTGGAGAACATAGTGTGTATCTCACGAAAATAAAAAATGAGAAGAAATCCCATTACCTCGTGTCTTGACTCTCATCGTACTTGCTCAAGGAACCTTTATAATAAATATAAATTTATTATATATCTTTTAAATAACCATATAATTATATATAATGTTGTATATTTTTTCATTATGACATTGTATTAGCCGCTTGTAAATGATCTTATGTTAAGGTTTCACTTTGGGTAATATTCGCTTTGTTCTTCAAATATATCTTAATTTGTTATATCGCTTTTCCTTATACCTATGTCATGATTATATAATGTTAAACCTGATATAAATATCATTTATTTTTATTATATTTTTTATAATAATCTATATTATTTATTATTATGAAATGGGATACCCTATTCACAGAGATGGTAAGCCATACGTACACATGAATGTTGTTTTCGTTTTTATTGTCATATCAGAATAAAGTATGTAAATGAAATATATATATATATATATCTTTATATAATTATTATATTAGAATTATTATATCATATATATCATATATGTTCACTAAACCCATATTTAATACATTCCTTTTGGTGTTTTAACGCATCAAATCTCTTTGAGGGGGCGGTACTCCATACTTCCCCAAATGTGATTATCATATTAACAAAAAATGGAATGTAAAAGGTATATGTTTTATAAAAGAATACATAATCTTAAATACATAATAAATATAAAATATAAAATATATAAATATATTTTCCATCATAATGAACACCATGAGTGGTAGTAAGTAAAATTGAACTATTATTGTTTAGTGAGGTGGTAGTTCATCGTACAGATAAACAATATATTCATTATACATTAGACAGAGGTGTGTGTAAGTGCAGGTTGAGTAAATAGTATAAAAATACAAATATAATTACTATACTGGTGTTGTTATAAAATCATGAAAAAATAGTGTGGAGGGGTGGAGAAATAAAATAAAATAAAGGACTTGAGAGAAGACTTTACCTCCTCATCGGGTAACTCCTTTTAGTTTGTGCCAAAATGATTCCATGGATTTTCTTCTATAAAAAAGGATTATAGAAGTAAGAGAGGGTATTTTAGAAGTGTATTGGGTAGGTATTGTCCTAACATAAGAGTTTTGGGAGTTGTGATGAAGTGGGAGAGGTGGTGGGTTTTTATTGGGAATTGAACGGACTCACTTGGAATTTTTAGAAACAAGTAAGGTGTGCACATGTTACTACCCAAAAAAGTCATAAAAAACAAAAAATAGAAATAAAATTGGTTTTGGACTATTTGATAGGTCATTTGGTCCCTTAATCACAAGGATTAGTTCTTAATTAAGCGTAATGTGTCCATAATCACTGTGATTAATTTTAAACACTTTAATAATAATTTGGGTAAAAATTAACTTTATAATATTAGACACTAAATATTATACTGAACAAAATAGTGTCTGTCTATTTTTTCAAAATTCAAATCACAAAAGTAGAAAAAATAAGATTAATGTTAATCCCACATACGAGACCAAATAATGGGTTTCTAATGTAGAATAATGTTCAAAAGTTTGTTAAGATTTTATATTAATTTTTAATGTGGAATTAATTATATTGTATTAAATTGTATTTTTAGACATAATATTTATATAATGTTACCTTAAAATAAAATTTTAATATTTTTTAACCTTCATAATTGGCTAAAAAGGAATTTTTTTATGGAAAAGTAGTATTTCTCTAAATTTATCAAAAAATGATGTTTCTCATAAAAATCCCAAAACAATTACTGTAATCAAATTTATATGTTCTGAATTAAAAAAATCAAGTTTATTTTATCCAATAAAATTTCTAAATGTGTCCAAAATTAATATTATTATTAAAAGCAGTTCATTCAAGAGAACAGTATTTTAAAATGTAAAAGGACAATACCAAAAATAATATCATTCATTATCAATATGTTTTATTTATATAAAACAATTTTTCTTTTGAAAAATAGTTATTACTATTCATATGAAAAATTTCAATATATAGGTTATAATTATCTCATTTAAATAATTATATCATTAAAATTATGTTTTGTAGAAAATCTATGATGTGTGTGATGTACGCTAAATCAGTGTTGTGTGGAACGTACGACAAGTGGGTATTTGATGTAACATATGATGATTTGGTGCCATGTTAAAGGATTGATTGACTTGATGAATTAAAAGACACAAATTAATATTTAATTTATTTTAAAAGAGATCCATAAAAACATGGGGTGTTACATTCTACCCCCTTAAAATGAATTTCTCCCTC
Organism: Viscum album; assembly: GCA_963277665.1. Classification (NCBI taxonomy): domain Eukaryota; kingdom Viridiplantae; phylum Streptophyta; class Magnoliopsida; order Santalales; family Viscaceae; genus Viscum; species Viscum album. The sequence goes on along the minus strand of OY728155.1, from coordinate 597,515,661 downwards.
GAAATAGATCACTCAGGTAAAACCAAATGAGGATACTTATGCTTCATCATATCCTCAAGTTACAATGTATCTTCCTCTGACTTTTTATTTCACTACAAAACTTTGACCATGTGAGTGTTCTTGTTTTGTAGAACTTTCTATGATCGATCCAAAATTTCAAGTGGTTGTTATTTTTAGGACAGATCCTGCTCTAGTGGTATGAACTCTGAGCTCTATACATGTGAAGGGTCAGGTATGCACTTTCTCAATAGAGATACACAGAGCACATCATGTAATTGAGATATATCTCTAGGAATTACCAATCAATAGGCTACCATCCCGATATGATTATGAATCTCAAAGGGACATATATTCCCATGTCTTAGTTTCTCTTTTTCCCTAAATCTCATAACTTTCTTCCAGGGTAAGATTTGTAGAAAAACCTTTTCACTAACTTAAAATTATCGATCATGCTGATGGAAATCAACATTAATTTTCTACCAAAATTGAGCTAAATTGATATACTATTGAATGGTTCTGGCCTTCTCGACCATTTCTTCAAATGATCTCATGTCCCAATAGCGTTCTTTCTCCAACCTCATCCCAACATGTTGGTGATCTGCAATTATTCCCATAGATGGATTAATAAGGAAACATATGAATTATTTAGTGAAATATATTATTGTAATTAGACTCAACTAGAGTAAGGTGTTGATCCCAACCACCTTTTCAATCTAGTGAAAAAGATATCAACATATCCTCTAGGGGTTGAATTGTTCTTTCAGACTGACCATCTATCTGAGGATGATAAGTAGTGCCAAAACTCAATTCTATATTAGGTGATTTTTGAATACTTCTCTTGAACTTTGCAGTAAAACTCATATCATGATCTAATATAATATAATTTGATACTCCATGAATCCTTAGAAATTCCTTAAGGTATATCCTGGAAAGCTTAATCAGAGATAAGTCTTCTCAAATAGCGATGAAGTGTGCTGACTTAGTAAGGTGATCGACTCTCACCAATATAACATTAATCTATTTAGTGGTTTTGGGTAATCCATATAAAAAATACATAGATATGTTCTCCTCTTTCAATTATGGGTTGGGTAATTTATGAAACATCCCCTTTGACTTTTGTCTTTCAGCCTTTACTTGTTGGCATACCAAGAATTTAGATACAAACTGTGCAATATCTCTCTTCATGCCATCCCACTAGAAGTACTCCTTCAAGTCCCCATACATCTTCTTACTTCCTAGGTGAATAAAGAATGAATAACCATTAGATTACTCTAATATTTAATTATTTAAATATGAAATAGAAGGAAGACATTCTTTGTTCTTGAACCTTATCATACCATCTCTTGAGATTATATAACCCAAAAAATTAATCATTTCACATCCAAAATTCACACTTTGTAATTTCTTCATATAGATTCTCCTTTATTTGGTTCTTTAGTATAATTCTTAAGTGATCTTCATGATCTTCCTCAATCTTTGAATAGATAATAATATCATTGATAAATACTACCGAAAACCTATTGATATAATACCTTAAAAATATATTCATTAAATAATGAAGATAACATGGGAATTAGTCAGAACAAAATGAATCAATTTATATTCATAGTGTCCATACCTTGTACGGAATGATATATTGGGTATATACAAATTCTTGACCCTCTCCAATGGCCAAAAGGCCTTATATTTTTATTATTAGGTGAATCCCCATTTTTAGGGAAGAAGGGGAACCCATTAAACTTCATGGACATAGAACATTACATGACCCATGGATTAGGAAAATAAAACCCAGACTGACAACTTGAAGCTGCCTCTCCCCAAAATTTAAAACATGAAAAAGAACTCCACCAATGAAGGACTGAATGGATAGAAAGTTTCCTATGTCCAAGCGCAAGCCCGGTCTGATGGATGAGGCAATATCCTCTCAAACATCCAATTTTTTGAGCCTGCAAAGGTGAACCGATGACTCTAAATCCTCTTTTGAGGAATGTTTGTTGAGGTCGAGTTTGGATGAATCATTATAACCCGAGTCTCAAAAAACAACCCAAAATTCATATGAAAATATCCAAGCATGTGAATTTACATGAAGCACCATCAACCTTCATTCCAGACAGACCCCACTGCACTCCATGATTCACCCCGCCACCACAACTGCAGAAGCCCGAAAAACAATCCAAGAGACGTGAGTCCAATCCATCGTCACATAGGACTGGATGTACCAAACCCATGCTAAGGGAATGCCACCGATGAGGGGATCCTGGTTATCCTACAATATAAATGCCACTCTGGGAAAGAATCTACTACAATCAGAACCACATATGCATCCTCACTAGGTTTCGAAGTAAGCCAATCATGGTGGCAAGAAAACAATAGGATGGGGTAGAGGTGAACTAGTGTCGATGAACTGGAACAACCAATGATCCACAAAAACGCATCCAGATGAACAAATCCACAGTTACCATTCCATAAGGATTCAATGAAATTGCTATGCAATCAGGTGTAAGGTCTATTGAGAACTCAAATTCACATTTTGGTGTAAGAATTTCAACTCTTATTGAAATAAATAAAAAAAATCCCAAACAATAAGAATATCATAGAAGGAAATTCTCTCCCGAACCGTTTGAGATAAAAAAACACTTTTCAATGAGAATTATTACACATACACTGGATATAATCTCCATAAAAAGTTCATACTTATCATCATTAGGATGGATGATCACATGAAGGTTTGAAATATTGAATGTATCTTCCCTTCCTTGACAATTGAAATGGGGTTTTCGTAGTGAAATCCAATCCAATCCTAAGATGACTTTAAATTTGACCAAAGGAGTAATGAAAATATATTAAGGAAGAACATTCCCACAAACTTTAACTAGAGACGAATCATAGAACTGAGATAAATTTATCCAACCATTAGAGGGTTGCACTAAAAATTTGACATCTAATTGTTTTGGAGGAATCCTAATACCCTTATAAAATTATTTAGATATGAATGAGTGGGTAGATCTAGAATCCAATATGACATTAGTAGTTCTATATTGGATTGTAATGGTACCTTTAATCACATTGTTATCATAACCCTTATTATAAATAGTGACTTCGTGAGATTTTCCTTTGTCGCATAGCTTAAGAGGTTGTTGAACTAGGTCAATGTCACTATACCTTGGTTATGGGATGTGGTTATCATAATGCCCAGTCTCCTTACATTTTTAGCACTGAATCATGGGAGGTGCATTCTATGATTCTTTTTCTTCATTCAAAATGTTAGCTAACTTATTCCCATCACATATATAATAAATTTCCCATTGAAATTCCTTTCTGCACTTAAAACATTTATTAGACCCCTTAAGGAAATTTAATCCATGCTTCTTCCCACACATAGAGCATTAAGGAAATATCATCTTATTTTCTTCATGGTGTTTAGATTTTCCTTTATACCACATCTTCTTCTTCTTGTCAAAAACCATGATATTTATACGTGACCCAAAACTCTATTTAAACATTAATTTTACATCACAAAATAATTTCATAACTACCAAATTCTCTTATATAAAACTCCCTTTTGTGTCTTGGCATTAAGATAATAAATAACTCATCTACATTACTTTTAGGTTGGACAGTAATTCATGAAGCTTACCTCACAAGTCTCATGAAATTAGGATAATATGTACCAATAGATTCATCATCCATTTGATTCAACTCAATGAACTCTTTCTCCATCTTGGTACGAATAATTCAATTAATGTAATTATTGAATCATAAGTTCTAAAACTCATCCAATTCCATGGATTCAATCTCATATTCCTTATTAAAGTTCACCATTGGTCTACTTTTCCTTTTAATAGGTAAATATATAGAATGAATTTCTCATTCCCTAACAACTAAATAATAGAGAATGTATTTTCATTTGTATTGATATATTGTTCAGAAAAAAGTGGATTAGAAGACCCTATGAAAGAAGGTGGTAATTTCATTATGAAATATTCAATAGAATGTTTTTCCATTATTTTATGATTTGGAAGCCCACCATGATTCATAGTTTTAGAAAGATGTGAGAGAATAGAAATGAGGTTTTTCATTCCTGCTCCCATGGAATTTAGTTGCTTAGGAGTAAAATCATTTCATTTTCCATCACAATCATCATTAATGCAATTTCTTCATGTTCCTTCCATTGACTAAAACCAATATCATAGAGTAAGAAATTGTTATCATAGTAAGGAACCAAATAATCATTAAAAATCACTTATAAGTTGACTAAACTAAGACACATTACTTGATCTATGTAACCTTAGGTTTATCATAGGTCATTCATAGACAAATTATATTTAAATCCTTCATGATGGTTCATGAAGAATTTGGGAATTTTTAAAGAGTATCCATTGGGAATGTCAAACCAAGTGTGTAGCAAGTCCCATTGTCATGTACCAGATAACCCAAAGTTAATCTCTAAACATCTTCTTAGAGTTGTTACCTCTAGGTAAATTTATGACATATCAACATCCACATGTACTATTTATACAAGGATGTATTTCTAGGAAACCACTCAATCTTTCCTTTACCAAAATTCCCTGACATTTTGCTAAATGTTGACTCATCCTTATACTCATCATTATAAAAGTATTTTGGGTTCCCACTATGGTTTTCTCATCATTGTTTCCATATTTTAACTAAAATTTTCCTATGATACCAACTATAATGTCCCAGGCATGACATACATTAACATTAAATAACATTTTCAGAATACAAAAAACATTACACAAACATACACATGAAGACCATACTAGTCTAGTGCCTTAGGAAACATGGAAACAAGGACACTTATACATAAGCAAGCTACATTATCTCCCACTAGAGTCTTATTGAATAAAACACTTCTTAGACACATAAATCATAATACATATAGTCATTACCTAAGGAAAGAAACATAAAAAGGGGTAAGCTCAAATTCTAAGTAAGGGTAAACAAGGGAGACATGTAAGAAAAATCACGAGCATAAGGATATGGGAACATGATCATGAAAATAGAATATCATACCTTGAATATCATAGATCATATAATTGAATCATGATATAAATCTTGGTTGTCAATGATACATGAATAATAAGTAAATAGAGATCATAAGCCATGAAATTACAACTTAGGAATGAAACATGTAATTGTGGCAGACACATAAGATTATAATATGATTTCCATAATATCCATGTCATTGAATTCAATACCATATTGTAAGTATAGGTTCATTCCACATACAATCTTTTTAATCATTATTAACTCTCATAGCAATCTTTATAGCATGAGCTTACTCCTCATACCATCATGATAGTCATGGTTCACTACCATGGCCATCTTAGTAGTAAAGGTTCATTCCCAAGACCATATTATTCTATCTCATGATATATAAATATTTTTCCAATTTATTAGAGGTATATATAGGTCCAACCAATATTATAATTAAATCATTCATTCATGCGATGCAAGATCATAAATAATCATATCATAAACCATGAAATGAAATGGGTATTATAAGCATGTAATCATTTCAAAACCGATGAAAATAGGTATGCTTAATAATAATTTCAACATAAACATAACCCATGAGAAGAATCAAGTTTCAAAATCATATAAATCATGAGAACAAGAGGTTTTAAAAAACATATAGCCTGTAAAAATAAGTGGGTTTTAAAAGCATATAACCCATGAAAGAGAAATGGGTTTCATGAACATCATGACATTAAAACATAATCCATTAAGAGAAACAATATGAATGGAAACATTGATTAATTTTCCCATAAAGTCATGATTAACACCAACAGATGTTATCTTATTTGGTAAATAATTTTTATTTTTTTTTAAAAAAATTTCTTGAGAAAAATATCATTTCTTCATTGAAAGAAATTTTTAAAACATAAAACATTTTTAAAAAAAATTTTATTTGAAAATATCTTTGAAAACTTATAAATAAAGCTTTGAAAACAATATAAATATTATAAAATCATTTTCCCTTAAAATGGATTCAAATATCTTTCAAAAACATTTTTCAAAACGTTTTTGAAAATAATTTTGGAAACATGTTTTTTGAATACAATAGATTTCCGACCGAATAGAGAGACAGTAAAATTTTATATAAAAACATTATCTTAAATTCCAAATAGTTGAAAAATGGTAGTAATACCCAAGGATATTCTGAATAAATCTAGGATAACGAAACTCATGAGTATTATTGGGATGTGGATCAAAATAGTTTATCAAAGGAAGCATAAATGTAAACTATCTTGAAAAGCAATGAGATTGACTCAATAAAATGTTATAACATGGTAACGTGGAATCATACACTACATGTAAGAAAATTAAATTATAATAAGATTAAAATATCATGAAAATAATTATATTAATTATATAACATATAAATTTTAAGTATATCCACCTCTAAAAACTGTTTAGGTTCATAACAAAACAGGAGTCTCAAAGAAGGAAAATTGAGAAAAAACATTTCACAAATCTGGAAACTTTTGAAACTAAAGAATCATGACTAAAAGTTCATAAAATAGATATATTTATACTCATATATTTATGTATAAAATATATATAATAAAAATATTGTAAGTAAATAAACCACATAACATGAAAGAGTGGTGAACATAGAGTGTATGTCATTAAAATAAAAAGTGATAAGAAATCATATTACCTTGTTTCTTGACTCTCATTGAACTCCCTCAAACCACCTATATAAAAAATATGAATATATTATAAATATTTTAAATAATAATATAATTATACCTAATAATATATATTTTTTTATTATTACCATATATTACCAACTTGTTAAGGATCCCATGTTAAGGTTTCACTTTAAGTAATATTCTCTTTGTTCTACGCATATGTGTTAATCTATTATATCATTAGTCCTTATAATTATATCATTATTATAGAATGAGAAACATGAATTAAATATAATACATCTTGATAATATTTATATAATAATAATATATTGAATAAATATTTATGAAATCTAATACATCGTTTATGGAGATGGTAAGCCGTACGTACGCATGAACATTGTTTCTGTTTTTATTGTCGTATTGAAGGAAAGTATGTAAATAAAATTTGAATATATATTTTCATATCTATAGATAATTATTTAAATATTTTTTTTATATCATATATTTCATATAATCTCACTAAAACCATCATTAATACATTCCATGTGGTGTGTGAACGAATCACATTGCTTTGAGGGCAGTAGTCCACACCTCCTCAAATGAGATTACCGTATTAACACCAAATAAAAAGTAAAAGGCATGACTTGTAAAAATAAATAAATAAATAATATTAAATCAATAATAAACATAATATAAAATATATAAAAATATAATGTTTATCATAATATCCACTATAAGAGGTAGTAATGAAAATTGAATGATCATCGTCTAGTGAGGTGGAAGTTCATTTTACACATAAACAATAGGTTCGTTATCCATTAGATGGAGGTGTGTGTAAGTGTTGGTAGAATAATTTTCATAAAAACATATGATTATATTTATGAAACTATTGTTTTTATAAAATCATGTAAAAAATAATGTTTAGGGGGAGGAGAAAAAAATAATAGAAAGGATTTCAGAGAATATGTTACCTTTTGATCACGTAACTCCTTTTGGTTGGTACCAAAATGATTACTTGGATTTACTTAAAGACAAGGGACATATTATAGAAGGAATATAAGTATGTTTTTAAGTGTATTGGTTGGGTCTTGGAATTACTTAAGAGGTTTGAGGGGTGTGAGGAAGTGCGAGAGGTGGTGGAATTTTATAGAGGAGGAAGATGACTCACTTAGATTTTTTAGGAAAGAGATAGTTGTACACAAGTTATTACCTAAAAAAGCTATAAAAAACTCAATAATGTAGTATTTATAAACGAAAAATGGACACAAAATTGGTTTTGGATAAGTGAATAACTTATTCAGGACCAAAATTGTAATATTTATTCCCCAATTAGTCTTAATTTGGTTTTAATCACTGTTATTAATTTTAATAAATGTTAGTTATAATTTTGGCCAAATATAAACAAGGTCTTATTAGAATATAAATAATATATGTAAAATAATGTTTTATGTTGGTTTTTTCAAAATTTAAATCAAATAAGTAAAAAAATTAATATAAATGCTAATCCCACAGTCGAGACGGAATAATTGGTTTTTAAAATAGAAAAACGTTCAAAAGTTGGTAATGATTTTATATTAAATTTCAAAGTGAAATTTATTATATAGAATTAAATTGAATTAATATATTTAGTATTTAAATAATCCAACCTTAATATTTTTATAATATCATTTAACATTAATAATTAATTAAACAAAAACACCGTTTATAACTGAAATTCAGTATCTTTCACAATTCATAAAAAAAGAAGTTTCTCATAAAAATACCAAATATTCACCCTAAGATAATTTAGAAGATATAAATTCAAAAATGATGTTTATTTTTTCAAATTAAATTTACAAATGTGTCAAAAATTAATTTTATTACTAAAAGTAGTTCATTCGAGAAAACAATATTTCAAAACCTAAAAGGACTTTACGAAAAATCACATCTTTCATTATCAATATGTTTTATTTATAAAAAAAATTATAAAATATATATGAAAAGTAGTTATTATTGTTTGTATTACTATGTTTAACATCTTTTTTGTGATTATATCAATTTAAATAATTATATCATTAAAATGATGTTTCATAGAAACAATGTGTTTCATGTGATGTATGCTAAGTCGGTGTTTCATGTAACGTACACCAAGTCAAGGTTTCATGTAACATACGCTGATTTGGGGCCATGTGATAATAATTCTTGGCTTAATAAATTTCAAGACACAAAATAATGTTTAATTTATTTAGAAAAAATGTTCTGTAAATATTCCAAGTGTTACATTTTTTTTTCAAGTAATGACTTTTATTTTCTAGGAATCTTTTTAAAGAAAGAAAATCACTTAACATTTGTATTTTATGAAAAAAATATTAAAAGGTTTCTTCAAAACAACTAGACTCTGTCTCTTCATCGTAATGAAGAGAATATTTTTGAAATAAAATATTCCGATCAGACTTTCCTTGGTTTCAAAATGGGAGAAGATCGTAATGGGGAGTTGATAATTATCTGGAATGAGAGAATCAGTCGGATAGAAAATGTATGATGTTGGAAGTAAATTTTAATGGCCAGGACCTTTCTGGTCCTTTCCTTTGTTAAAATCATGTGTTTGAGGTGTTTCGGGAGGTCAAGTTGACTTATCCCTAACACTTTTCCAAATTTCCAGTTCTATGAACAGTGCAACGATAACGTTATGTGAATAGTGTCATCAGTAGCCTTAGGTGAACAGTGAAATGGAACATTATGTGAATAGTGTCATCGGTAGACTTAAGGTGAATAGTGAAATAGTAACCTTATGTGAACAGTGTCATCAGTAGCCTTAGGTGAACAGTGCAATGATAACATTATGTGAACAATGTCATCGATAGCCTTATGCGAACATTACAACGGTAACCTTATGTGAACACTACCATTGGTATCCTTATGTGAACAATTTAACAGTAGCCTTATGTGAATAGTGTTTTTAGAACAATGAGGTTCCAATGGTATCCTCTTTCCTTTTCCAAATTTTGTGTTCATGAACAATGTTTCTAGCTTCCTATAGTTTTCCCCTTTGACATTTCCTTTGACGTGAAATGCATTTAAAGCCTCATTTTAAGGACTCTAAGACCAATTAAAAGTCCATAACTCCTATATTAATTATTCCTAAGGTTCAAGATTATTTTACTTGGTCAAACTACATGGTTTAATGCGACCTGCAGTTAATGGAAAATCCAGCTTATCTTAAACTGCTCCTCCATTAAATCATCTAAAGGGATGAGACATCTTCCTCCCTAGATCTTCCTCTTTGTTATTGGGTGTGAGATGCTCTAACCCTCCATCCCTTCTCGTAGTATTTGTGTGATCAAACATTCCTCCTTGGATTGGTTCCCATATATTTTGATGCAACCAAGCAGTATCGATCAATATTCGATATAAGGTATGATCTATCGCTATTCTTTTGGGTTTATCACCTCCTCTTTCTCCTTCACCTTTTATGGAATTATATCTCCATGTTACTAATGGACCTTTTTTTGTCTCTTTGGAGACATCAGATAAAATTAGAATGATAAATAGAAGATTAGCATGGCCCCTACGAAAGGATGGCACACACAAATAGATAAATGGTCCAAATTTTTAGGGTGTCTTTGGATGCAATCTGAATTTTCAGAGGTTTGTAGCTATTGGATTATATTTATCTAGCTAATTTCAGATCTTAGGTAAGACCACTACTTCTTTATATAGTCTCCACATTGATTTCATTTATCTGGAAGGCTTGAAATGCTATTGTATTTGAGAACAGAAATACACTGCCTTATGTTGGTATTCGTGAGCATCATATTGGTGTTCTTGCTGCTGCGCGAGCTCGTGTTGGGGTCATGCGGAATGATGTTTCAGATCTGGTTATTTTGTGATGTTTGGGTGTTTTTGGAAGGTGAAAGAATCCAATTATGATGATTTATATCTGGTGGATCCCCCTGATATTTCAATATCTAAATGTTAATGTGGATGGAGTGGCTTCAGGGGCACCATGACCTTTGAGTTGTGGTGGTTTTTTTCGCACCTATAGGGGCTTTGTTAAGGGATGACTTTTCCATTTTTTAGGAAATGGTTTGGGATTGAGGTGGAATTATGGGCTATGGTTAAGGCTATTTAGTATGCTTATTTTCATGGTTGGATGACCTTATGGATGAAGTCTGATTCCATCTTTGTGGTTGATATCCTTATAAATCGTTCAAGAAATGTCCCCTAGAGGATGATTTCGGTCTAAGATGACTGTATAAAGCTTGTGGAGAGTATTTTTTTGGTTTTCACTCATGTTTATAGTGAGGAAAATCAAGAATCTGATGCTTTGTCCAAGCGTGTGATTGAGGATGTTTTCTCTTCATGATCCTTTGTTACACCGACCTTATGCTATAGTTTTATTGATGATGATGTGCATGGTGATGTGTACACGCGTCTTTGTTGACCCTTTATTTAACCTCTTTTGATGTATTTACTTTTTTATTAACAAAATATTCTGGGAGTGGGCTTGCCAGCTCCTGACTCTTATGATTACTAATAGACTTTTTTGGGTGTTGACTGGTGTGGTGGTGTCTCTGCATCCTCAGGTGGATACAATTGTCATAGGAGGAGATCATAACCCGTTGTGTGGATCGTTCTCCTATAAAGAACGTCAAGAATCATTGGAGGTAGGGGATTCATTTCTTCTCTTTTATTTTACGTGAAACTATATAGTTATCATGTTTTATCGAATTGGATCACAATGGAATTGACATAATAAATATTTGAACTAGATAAATCAATTGACATCGATCGTGTGTTATTGCCTTTTGTTTTTCTAGATAGTTTAATATCTATTCTTACTTTGTTTAGATTTTTGTTCTTCATGGAAATTGGTAATGAACGTAAAGACGGAATTAATTGATAATTGTTTGGATAAAGATAAGGAGGCATGTGAATGAATCTGATTGTTGTTGTTGTAATTTAATGCTAATAAAATTGATTCAAAAAGCATGTTTAATCAATTTGTGATATCTTTCTATTTAGGTTTCCCATATTTGGAACCTATGAATAATAAATCAGTTAATTCAAGATGGATTAAAGAACTGGTTGATTGATAAAAGATAATTCCTTGTAGGGTTCTGAGTAACCCTTTTTCTTGTTTAAGGGCCATGAGCCCAATTGATTTGATGTTTGTTTTCCTACTTATTTTGTTGTGATGTGAACCCAGATGGCTGTTGTGATATGTGGGGGAAAATAGGCCTATTGGTTTTGACAGTAGTTGACACCTATAGTGGCGAGATGCACTGTTTTATGCATGTGGTTGTCGGGGAGGACATCAGGAATAATGGAACGAGTTGGATGTGAATGTTTGGATGCTTGGTGATCTTGTGGGTTGTTATCATCTTTACATTCCCCACTACTCAAGGCAGTTGGTTTTGATTACCCTCCTTCGAAAAGGGGAGAAGACACACGAGGTATGACACATGAATTCCGTGTTTGGCTTCTCATGGAAGGATATGTCTACACTCTTTCAATAGGCAGCAAAGACTCAAATGGTAGTTCATCTATGCACCATGTTGAGCCCCCTTGTCTTTAGAAGCATATAATGTTTTTTAGAATGCCTAGGAATATGGGAATGTAATGATTTAAATAAATAATTGAATAAATGATGTTAACCCATGGGGTTGGATCTTTTTGGGACGCAATGCTGAGGTTGTAATTTGAAGGAACAATGAACTTTGGTTGTGATGCTAATGAAATATAATGTAGAAACTATTGATGGTCAATTAATTTTTAAATAATTAATTAATGTAAAGTGCAACTGATAAAGAGGGAATGAAGTAATGTAATTAAGATCTTTAAATGGTTGTGTGCTTATATGAGACCTAGTCATAGTAGTGACAGCTAGGAGTCTGAGAGACGTTAGCTACAGTTGTGTCTAAGAGTAGGTTATCCCCATAGTGTGTTTGTGAGATATAGTATATTTTGTACTTTTTGTGTTTCTATATGCTACTCACAAACACACTATGGGCATATACTAGTCTTAGACACAACTGTAGCTAACATCTCTCAGACTCCCAGCTGCCACTACTATTACGAGGTCTCATATAAGCACACAACCATTGAAAGAGATTTATTACATTACTATATGATAATCCATACCATTATTTAGGGAAAATGACTCCCCAAGAATTTTGAGCCCTGAGGGGTGTTTTCCCCAACATTCTGGTTGAATGATGGATGGATGACTACCCCCTTTGGCCCTGCTCCCTTCTATTGTTGGTCACTTGTGTTGGTAGAAACTGTGGTTAGGTTTACCCAAATATTTGTGTAAAGGGATGTAATGTATTGTGGTTATTCACACACATATATTCTGGATATAGATTTTTATGGACTACTATAACTGTAACACGTATAAGCTATGATGGTTCGAGGATATTTACTTGGTGTATGGGTTTTAATGGCTTGAGGTATAATACCAGATGTTTGAAACACATTATGCGAGCTGTGGTGACTCCCGGAAACTACCTGGTTACATTGCTTATGTGAAAGTGGTGGTTTTTTTGCATGAGGTGCATGTTGTGGTGCTTCTCCCAGGTGTCTGTGGGCAAACATTTTTGAAGATAGATGCTTAGGACATGCGACGTTGGGGAAAAGTGGAAAACTAATGGGGAAGTAGTAGCGGGGTACCCTTTATCTTATATATTATATTATATACTCTTGTATGAGTTACCTGGTGAGAGTAGCCATGGTGAGGCTGGGAACATAGTATACCTATTTAGGTGAAGAGTTAGTTTCACTTGTTGTTCTCTGTGCTTTAACATGCTTTCTTTACTTTTTCATGAGAGGCCCTGGGGAGGATCCTTCAGAGTGTACTATTATACTCACCATATGTATATATAAATATTTTTTAAGTCACTTGGAGTAGGTTGGAGATCAGGCTGGTTTCTACCAGCATGGGGTTGCAGGAGATGTTTAGGCTTCTTGGTTGCTGTTATTTTTTACTTTCTTTTGGGTACTTACATTTTCCCCTTTCATTTGTTGTAGTTTTTTATGACATTACATATGTGTACTTAATATTTCATTTATATTGTTTTCTGAGTTGTATTTGGTTGGTGTTTGTCATATATCTCTCTTTTTCATGTGTTCTCTTAGAGAGTAATGCTTCCCATATGTTTTTTTATTATACCCACGGTGCTAGTCGACTACCCGGGGCTTACTGGAGGCAGGAATCGGGGGTCGTTATATACTTTCTCACATTTCCAGCCCATGAGGGGTACTCTTTGTAGGGAGGGGGTCATGATAGAGTCGTATCAGTGGTCTGGTTGAGAGATAGAATAGTGTTTGGTGTTAGTCACAGGTGAGGTTTCAAGGATTGGTAGGGCAATAATGGAAGTCATGTTTAGAAAGTGGTGTAAACAATGGAGACTGGATGAGAAATAGGCATTCAATCCCCCTAATGATCTTATGTACAAACCTTTAAGTTTAAAATGTCTACTAAATGAGGTTATACTAGTTGCAAAGTAGAGACCTAGGAAATGATCATGCATCATTCTTCCTTGTGCTGGTGTTTGAATGGGTAGAACATGGAATAGGGTAACCTAAAATGAATAAAAGAAAACAATTAATTAATTAATTTTGAGTCTTCCATATTCCTAGTTTAGGAGCTCTAACATTTTTTTATTTTATAGGTATGTCTCCAGGTCGATGTCCTTATTAGGATCACATAGAATATTTCCACAAGGTTGTGCCAACAGATCGCCTCAGGGTAATGATTGACTATGATGACACTTGGAGGAGGACACTCCCAGGGTTTCAGCGCTAGAGTCTATAGAAGTACAAAGGATCCATTTTAGTTGTAGTCACAAAAGACTGGTTGGAGGATTCTGAGATAGGATTCAGTTCGATTCATCCTCAGAAGAAGCAGTGGGTGTCCTTGGTTGTGGCGATGCTGCATGGAGTAGCGAGGAAATGGTGGTTATTGTTCCTCGGGGATCTCGAGGAGTCAGTGTTCTCTTAGGAGGAGTTCTGAGACAAGTTTAGAGTCATTTTTCTTTATTTGACTATGAAGGAATCTATTCACCGTGAGTTTCTTACCATTCGACAAGGGAGATCTAGTGTGCGAGTGTTTGGAATTCGTTTCAGGAACCTTTTACAATATTCTTTGGACCTGTTGATAGATGAGGAGGCCAGTGTGAGTCATTTTAGGAGGCTTTGTGTCCAGAGATCCTGTTCCAGGTCACCCCATTAATGATGAAGACATATCATGAGGAGCTAGAGAGGGCATAGGTCACCGATAAGACATTGGACAGAACCTAATCATTATGAGAGGGGAGTCATCATGATTCTTCATGAAGTAGAGATGTGGTTCGGGGTTCCCGATTTTCAGGGAAGAAGAGTTTCCGTTCGGCAGGGGGTAGGTTCGAGCCCTCAGTATCTGATTTCTCTAAGGGTAGAATCTCTCAAGACTATGCCAAGGGATCATTCCGTTGTTTTTATACTGTTAGAGGCCATTAGAAGTAAGAGTTCTGGACCTTACAGGGCAGTAATCATGCACTAGGTGTTCCTCTCCATGTTCCTCCATTGAGGTAGTTCCAGCCAAGGCAGTAATAGCAGGATGCACCAGCTTTATATCAGTAGAGGGTAGATGGGGTTGGTATAGGACAACCCTGTGACACTCCTTTTCCTCAGAGAGTAGAGCGTGGCCATGGTGGTTGTCGTCATCTGAGTTAGAATGTCATGAAAGAGGTTGTGTTCGCTTTATACTTTAGCGATGCGAGATCCACGTAAGCCAGATGTCGTTCGAGGTACCCTCTGATTTTTTTCTACCTTGGTGTATACCTTGTTTGATTCAGGAGAGACACACTCCTTCATATCACCTAACCTTTTCCATGCTTTGGGACATGTGGAAGAGAGGCTTCCAGTTCCCCTGGCATTGACTACGCCAGTTGGAGGCCAAGCTAACTTGTTTGAAGTATGTAGAGATTGTGAGCTAGTGTTGGGGAAACACTGCTCTTGGGGAGATTACCTATGTTTACAAATAAAACAATATGATGTCATACTCAACACAAATTGGTTGTATTTGGTGCAGGATATCGTGGATTGATTTAGGAAGTAGTTTGTGTTCTTCAATGTGGATGGAGAGCAAGTGGTGTTTGTTGGAAAGCGAGACCCTCGGATGGTTCAGAGGCATGTTCTGTCCTTATCATACATGATGGCTGAGCTGATGCTGAGTTCTTTAGAGGTTAACTAGTTGGAATTTCCTAGGGTCATAGAAGAGTACCCTGATATCTTTCCATAAGTGGTTGTTGCCTTACCCCCTCGACGAGAGATCGATTTTGGGATCAAGATATAACTAGGAGCTTCTCTTATCTCTATGTCTCCAAAAAGGATGTCCTGTACAGACCCAAAGCATGACATACATTGACATTAAATTAATTTTTCGGAATACTTAATACATAACAAAAAAATACACACAAGTACCATAATAGTTTAGTGTCTTTGGAAACTCGGAACAAAATCTTCTAATCATTGTGAAAGATCTTCAACAACTCCCGTAAAGGTCTTCCCCTTTGGTTTTATTACCTAAAAAATTTCATTATATCCTGGGGAAAAGAAAAAATATAAAGGTTCATCCCAAATGCTCAATAAGGGTAAGCATAGAGAACATAAAACAATCCATAAACATTTTAATGAAAAAACTTGAACCTAAAATATAAACATCAAAATCATGAGCAAAGACATAAATCATGGAAGTACGTAAGACATATATCATAAAGGAACATCATTCATGATAAAATGACATGGGAATAATATATGTAATTGTGGAAAACCATTAAGCACATGATATGATTTACAATGTAGGAAAGACATTGCTGCCAAGACAATCTTAGTGGACAAAGTCCCTATCTGAATCGAGTTCACTCCTCCTTCCATTCCTATATCACTGAACCAGATTAACTTACCATTCCAGCAATGTCTATCTCGTGAGATATAAATCTTTACCCAATGCATTTGAGGGAGATATATGTCCCACCCATCTCATAATGAAAAAAATTCTTACATGTTCCACAACATTAACATAAATCATTCATCATTACCCAATGTATAAAATGGGTTTCATAAACATCATCCCATCATAACATAATCCATAAAAAATGGATATCATTTTATCATAAGAAAAGTGAAACCAAGTAAATCATAGAGAAATTATACTTGAAACAAACACATATGAAATAATGCCATCTTATATGGAAAATGGTTTCGATAGAACACTTGAAATGAATTCTTGAGGAAAATATCCGTTTTCTTCAAATCATTTTCTTTTCAAAAAGTGTCAAGCAATTTTAAAAGAAAAGGATTTTGTTGAAAATAGTCATTAAATATTATTGAGTATGATTCCTGAAAATAAGGCGTTATGAAACCATAAAAATATTTTCATGCCGTATAAGTTAAAAAACATTATTCTCATACTTTTTCCGGAAAAGTCAAAAAGTACCTCGTATGGTAAACAAAAGAAAGATTCCTTCCTTACGATGTGGTAAAAGTAACAATGGGTAAAAATTACTTTAAACATACATGGAAGAAAGGTAAACATTTTGAGAAGATATGGACATGGATAATATACATAACCCTAGTAAATACTTACGAATAAAAAATCTTGGATAAGAATGAGACTGGAATAATTATCCCTTAATTTTGGTCTGATATGCTTCGTACATATTCGAACCTCTTCTTCCTCAACGCACCTCCTTTAAACTTATTCTTAGGGCACTAGATTTGGTCTTTTGAGAAGACCAGAATGTCTATAATGTAACTAGAGAGGTTGAGAGGAGGAATTGTTAGGGGTTGTCCAAGCTTCAAGGATCAAAATGGTGCGAAGAGAAGAGGGAAGGGGTGCCCTTTTTATAAAGGAGGAGAGGGGCACCTTTGAAAAAACTTAAAATATTATTTTATAATAAATCCATATTTGGTTTATAATAGCACCAAATTGATTTATTTCGAAGATAAAGTGGGTATGGGTCTAAATCCTCTCAAACAATTGGTTTTATACAAGTTTAGGTTACTATTTTAACCTTATCATTTAGATTTAACTCTAAGTTAAATAATTTAACTTTTACCATGTCTTCTTGTTTTCTTACACTATATGGTTAACAAACATACTATAACAAAACTTACGAACCCCAAGTGGTTTATTATTAATATATATAACCTTATCTAAGTTATTTTTCCGAACCTTAGATTTTTAGGAATATTATAATAGTTAATAATATAATATTTGTTTTAAAAACTATTTTATGTCAATTTTGACACTATTTGTTAATTGATTTTTGTGAAACTCATAACAGCATGATTAGTTCTAAAAAATATAATTAAACAATTACTAACATGTCATGTTAACCTATAAAATTAGTGTAATTCATAAAAAGTCCCAAATTACATTTATTTGGGTATTTATAATATCAATTATTTTAATATTTTATTATTTAGGTAATTACTACATCACCGTTGTGTCATAAATAAATTACATTATTTAATGTCTAAAAATTATAAATAAAATACCATTAGGTAGGAAATCTTTTTATATTTCTAATGAATATTTATAGTCGAATTTATCTTATGTATAACCATATACTAAAAATGTTTTTGTTATTAAACTTTGATTATAACTATTTTAACTCTTTTTTAAATAAAATAATAATAAATGTCCTAATCTAATCCAAGTGGACCTAAATGATAATATTATATTCCTAAGTTTGTTTTTGGTCGAATTATACTTATCAAATAGAATTAGGACATGTGTTAGGGTAATAATAATATCATTTTTACCCTTAATTACCCTTTTTACTTTTAACGGTGGTAAATAAAAGTAAAAAGTTACTATTCACCAAAAATTATTTTTATCTTATTGAACCACATTTTACTCCTTGATATTAACCATGTCTCTTGGATTTTCAAAATTCCACTCACAAGGGCGGTAAAATTATGTTTTAAGTATGTTTGCAAAAAGCTCCTAGGAGGTAGGTAAAAGACAGTGAAAAGTTCAAAAAAAAAATTTATATATCTAAAATTATTATAAAATGACTCCAATGAATTACATTAAACTTATATTGGTATTATGTATCAATTTTAACTAAAATAAATAATTATTTAAATAAAAATTTGGTTTTTAAATAGTAACCCAGTGTTTTCACTATTCATCAAAAATTGAATGTTTTTAGAAAAAAAACCAAAAATTAACCCTAGGCTAATTTCGATATTCCAAATCTACAAATGAAGTCCATTTTGAAAGATATAATTTATAAAATTTAAAAAAGTGGGTGTTACTATTCATAACGGCTAGTTTATATAATATTTTAATAACATATCGTTTTTTAGTGAAACTCGGTATTGCGTATGACACACGCTAACATGAAAGGTTGTGATTTAGTGTATTGTAATCCATGTAAGGGTTGCGTGTAGTGAAATACTCATTTTTTGTTTTTTTTAACAGAATCCAACCATATTTCATTTATTGAATATATATATATACACTCAATGTTGCGTAGAATAACTACTATCAAATGAACTTGAAATTGTGTGTAACACGATCCAAGAACAGTGTTGCATATACTGCAAGCTAATACGGTCTTGTGTATTGCACAAGATAATATTGGTGTAGCGTAAAACATAAGATATGAAAGAAATTAAAAAGAATAAATCTCATAAAATCTCGGGGTGTTACATTCTACCCCCCTTAAAATGAATTTCGGCCTCGAAATTCATCAGGGATATAAATGGATTATTACATTAGAGTTTCCTTCATAGAAACCCACATCATAAAAAGGAATACCAAAAATTATCTTAAAAAATTAATGTATGAAACGTATGAGTTACCCAAATGAACTAATAACTTGGTTTCCACATAGGATAACATAGGTGAAAATATGGATATGGTAGAGAAATCTATCCATCATGTTCTGTTGGAGAGTGGTAGAGGACATGACTATGATAAAGCCAATACTCAGAAAGCCATAAATTTGTGATGATCTAAGGTACCATCTTATTCATCAGACATGAGGGCACTATGACAACATTTTTGGTTTTCAAGAACATTTCCCTAATGTTGAATATTTCTTTTGAATTAAAAGAAATACTTACAAGATTTTGGTACAATCTCACTGTTGTTTTTGCCTTGAACAATTTCCACTTCATATCTTAAAGATATAAAGTTGAATTTGTCTTCTGTGAAGTATTAGCAGATCATGCGATAGAATGATAGTTCATTCCTTCTATCTCAGACATAAGGTTAGAAAAAGTTATCAAATATACATAAGTCCATATATAGCGAGATTAATCATATATGGTTCCTAAAATGGACATTTACTTCATATATCATACCACTTAATATAATAAAACTAGTTTCTACTAACCAGGACCTCTTATAGGCCAATGGTAGGTGATAAAGGCCTGTCGCACTTCAGTTGTGGGTTTGATTCCCATAACCTTGTCCAACGCAATGGGTTGTCGCTCGTCCTGCAGGTTATCCCTTTTTCTAAAACTACACTATTATAACATTCCAGAAATAATATCGAAAAAAGGTTATATCCTTAAACAATACTATCTTATGTCCAACTTAATCCATTCCAATATTTAGGCTTATCCAAAATACTTCAGTCGAAGCTCATAGTATTAAGAAAATGATTACTTGGAAGGTTTCATAACAATCATGTGAATAATGTCATTTATCCCCCATATATCATAAGATATATCTTGTTGGTCACATTCCAACCATGTGAATACCTTAATCATGTATTCTTTTGAAACATGATTTAACATAGAACCTTAGTGAAAACATGAATGCTGTCAAAAGTTAATGTTTTCCACATAAAAAAATCCCAAAATTTCTATATACTCAAACCATGATATCACTTTGTCCTTATATCAGTCATGAGCTCATGAATACTATTAAACATATTATTTTCACCTTATCCCTTCATTATGCGCATATCATATACTTTACAAAAATATATGAATAACCTTTCGTGGTTACCAATACCATTCAACATATACTTTCAAATAATTGAGGAAAAACAATAGTTTAACAATCCTTAGATGTTTCTTTATTCCATAGTACCACTACCATAAAACATAACTCTTGATAAACTTAAATAATTCCACTACCTTCTTAAAGCATTGACCGATCTTGAACAATTATTTCATCTCACATATCATTTGTAGTCTCTTCATCATCATCAACATAATTACTACCCATACGACCATGCTGATTCCCTTCATGAGAATTTCCGTTAGGGAATTGGTTTGCATAATTCACATACATTCCACATTTAAAACATTTAATATTTGTTGATGTCGTAGCAATACCATTATCCTTGTCCATGGTGTTAACTGAACCTTTTCCATTACAGTTACTAGCTTTGTGTCCTTCTTTTTCACACTCAAAGCATCTTCCAGTTCCTTTGAAACATTCTCCTTGATGCCTCTTCCTACATGATTTACATGAGGGAAATTGAACTTTCTTTCATCTATGATCATCATGAAACTCCATCATTCTTCTATTAGCTGAGTCAGGAAACTTACCAAAGTTGAGATTATTGATCATATTATGATATTTATGATTAGGAATAATAACGATGTTTGGACTTCCAAATCCCGTTTCACTTGGTTTCTCATGAATAATATCATTCCATTGTCCATCATATCCTCCATTATCACGAATCTTCCTATTTCTAGCCATTTTCTAAATACAAAAAAAGAATAGTGTCAGAGGAAAAAATCATGGTAGGGAAAACAATATAATAAAGGGGGATTAACGTCAATATATAACATATTAGGTTAAATACTAAGATCGTTACCGTAATTCTAAGACTATAACCTATACAAATACTTATTCTTAGGTACATCCCAAGACATACCTTGGAAATACCTCTAGGGGGTTTCACTAAAGTTTTCACATCCTAGTTTCCAAAGGTTAACTAAACCTTTCCTCTGATACCAACTGTAGAGACCCAAAGCTTGACATACATAGAAATTACATTACTTTTGTGGAATAGTTAATACATAAGAAAAATAGACACACAAGGACCGTAATAGTTTAGTGTCTTTGGAAACTCAGAACAAAATCTTCTAATCACTGTGAAAGATCTTCAACATCTCCCATAAAGATCTTCCCCTTTGGTTTTCTTACCTAAATTTTTTCTTTATATCCTGGGGAAAAGAAAACATATAAAGGGTGAGCTCAAATTCTTCGTAAGAGTATGCATAGAGAACATAAAACAATCCATAAACATTTGAATGAAAAGACATGAACATAAAATCTAAACATCAAAATCTTGAGCAAAGACATAAATCTTGGAAGTATGTAAGGCATATATCATAAAGGAACATCATTCATGATAAAATGACATTGGAATAAAACATGTAATTGTGGAAAACAATTAAGCACCTGATATTATTTCCATAGTAGCCAAGGAATTTCTACCAATAAAATCTTAGTGGACAAAGTCCCTTTCTGAATCATGTTCACTCCCCGTTCCAGTCCTGTATCACTGAACCAGATTAACTTACCATTCCAGTCATGTCTATCTCATGAGATAGAAATCATTACCCAATACATTGGAGGGAGATATAGGTCCCAACCATATCATAATGAAATCATTCTTACTTGTGACACAACATGAGCATAAATCATTCATCATCACCCAAAGTATAAAATGGGTTTCATAAACATCATCCCATCATAACATAATCCATACAAAAACAATGGATATCATTTTATCATAAGAAAAGTCAAACCATGTAAATCATATAGAAATTATAATTGAAACATACAAATATGAAGTAATGCCATCTTATATAGAAAATGGTTTTTATAAAACACTTGAAATGAATTCTTGAGGAAAATATACTTTCTTCTTCAAAATCATTTTCTTTTCAAAAAATGCCATGCAATTTTAAAAGAAAAATGATTTTGTTGAAAATAGTCAATAAATATTGTAGAGTATGCTTCATGAAAATAAGGCGTTATGAAACCATAAAAATTAGTTCATGCTGTATAAGTTAAAAAATAAATTCTTCTCGTAATTTTACTGGAAAAGTGAAAAAGTACCTTGTATGGTAAACAAAAGAAAGATTCCTTCCATATGATGTGGTAAAAGTAACAAAGGGTAAATATGACATTAAAACTACATGGAAGAAAAGTAAAAATTTTATGAAAACATTTTTAGAACATATAAAAATGGATAATAAACATAACCCCAGTAAATACTTACGAATAAACAATCTCAGATAAGAATGAGTTTGGAATAATTATCCCTTTTTTTAGGTCCGATATTCTTCGTACGTATATGAACCTCCTCTTCCTCGACGCACCTCTTTAAAATTATTCTTAGGGCACTAGAGTTGGTCTTTTGAGAAGACCAGAACCTATATGATGTAACTAGAGAGATTGAGAAGAGGAATTGACAGGGGTTGTCCGATCTTGAAGGCTCAAAAGGGTGTGAAGAGAATATGGAAGGGGTGCCCTTTTTATAAGGGAGGAGAGGGGAACCTTTAGAAAAACATAAAATATTAATTTATAATAAGGTCATATTCGGTTTATAATAGCTCAAAATTGATTTATTTAGAAGCTAAAGTGGGTATGGGTCGAAATAATCACAAATAGTAGGTTTTAGATAAGTTTAGGTTACTATTTTAACATTATCATTTATATTTAACTCTAAGTTAAATAATTTAACTTTTATAGTGTCTTCTTGTTTTCTTACACTATATGGTTAATAAACTTATTATAACAAGAAAAACGAACCCCAAGTGGTTCATTATTAATATATATAACCTTTTCTAAGTCATTTGGACGAACCATTGTTTTTTAGGAATATTATAACAATTAATAATATAATATTTGTTTTAAAAACTATTTTATGTCAATTTTGACACAATTTGGTAATTGATATTTGTGCAAATCATAAAAGCATGATTAGTTCAAAAAACGTAAATTAAATCAACACTAATATGTCATATTAACCTATAAAATTATTTGAATTCATAAAAAGTCTCAAATTACATTTATTTGTGTATTTATAGTATCAATTATTTTAATTTTTTATTATTTAGGTAATTACTACATCACCATTGTGTCATAAATAAATTAAATTATTTAATGTCTAAAAATTATAAATAAAATACCAATAGGTAGGAAATCTTTGTATCTTTCTAATTAATATTTATAGTCTAATTTATCTTTTGTATAACTCTATATAAAAAATGTTTTAGTTATTAATCATTGATTTTAACTATTTTAACTCTTTTTTAAATAAAATAATAATAAATGTCCTAATCTAATCTAAGTGGACCTAAATGATAATATTACATTTATAAGGATGTTTTTGGTCTAATTATACTTATCCAACAGAATTAGGACATGTGTTAGGGTAATAATAATATCATTTTTACCCTTAATTACCCTATTAACTTTTAACCGTGGTAAATAAAAGTAAAACGTTACTATTTACAAAAATTTATTTTTTTCTTATTGAATCACATTTTACTCCTTGATATTAACCGTGTCTCTTAGATTTTTGAAATTACACTCATATATGTGGTAAAATTATGTTTTATGTAAGTTTGGAAAAAGCTCTAGTAGGTAGGTAAAAGACGGTGAAAAGTTCAATAAAATTTTTATATATCTAAAATTATTATAAAATGACTCCAATGAATTAAATTGAACTTTTATAGGTATTATGTATCAATTTTTACCTAAAATAAATAATTATTTAAATAAAAAATTGGTTTTTAAATAGTAACCCAGTGTTTTCACTATTCATCAAAAATTGAAAGTTTTCAGAAAAAAACAAAAAATTCACCCTAATCTAATTTCAATATTCTGAATCTAAAAATGAAGTCCATTTTGAAAGATAAAATTTATAAAATTTCAAAAATTTGGTATTAATATTCATAATGGATAGTTTATATAATATTTTAATAACATATCTTTGTTTAGTGAAACTCGGTATTGCGTACAACACACGCTATCATGAAAGGTCGCGATTTCATGTAATGTAAGCCAAGTTAGGGTTGCGTGTAGTGCAATAATCCTTTGTTGATGCGTATAACAGAATCCAACCATATTTCATTTATTGAATATATATATATACAGTCAATTTTTTATAGAATAACTACTATCAAACGAACTTGAAATTGTGTGTAACATGATCTAAGAATAGTGTTGCGTATAATACCAGCTAATACGGTCTTGCGTATAGCGCAAGATAATCTTGGTGTAGCGTACAACAGAAGATATGAAAGGAATTAAAAATAATAAATCTCATAAAATCTCGAGGTGTTACATGGCCCCTTCTGAGTTACGAGAGCTACGTTTACATCTTGATGGTATCTTACAATTTAGTTTTGTTCGGCCGAGTGTGTCACCGTGGGGTGCACCAGTTTTGTTCATGAAGAAGGCGGATGGTAGTTTTCATTTGCGTGTTGATTATCATCGCTTAAACAAAGTGATAGTGAAGAATCTCTATCCTCTTCCGCGGATTGATGAATAATTCGATCAACTAAATGGTGAAAGTTGGTTCTCAAAGATAAACTTACTATCAGGATATCATAAGATGCTTGTGAATGATGAGGATTTCCCGAAGACAGTTTTCGTTGTTGTCATGGGCATTATGAGTTTGTTGTAATGTCGTTCAGCGTGAAAAATTCTCATGATATTTTTATGGGATTGATGAACGCTGTGTTCCATAAGTTCCTGGACATTTTCATGGTGGTTTTAATTGATTACATCCTTGTGTAATCTATGTACGAGGAGGAGCATACAGAGCAACTACACACCGTTTTGGGAGTTCTTCATCAACATCAGCTATTTGGGAAGTTGTCGAAGTGTGAGTTTTGGGCTCGAGAAGTCTGTTTCTTGGGGACTGTTGTGTCACAGTAGAGAATTTCTTTGGATCCATCAAATATAGAAGCATTTGTAACTTTGGCATCCCCCAAGATATTGTCAGAGGTGAGAAGATTCCTTGGTCTCACAGGATACTACATGAGGTTCATAGCCGATTTCTCTCGAGTTGAGACTCCTCTAACAGATTTGACCTGGAAGGAGTCAAGCTCAGTGGATGTTTTGTTGAGTACTATCTAGAGGAGGTGGTGAGAATTCCTAAAGTTCCAAGGATAATCATTTATTATCAAGATCCCCATTTCACCTCTATGATGGGGAGAGGTCACTAGCATAATTTTGGTTCTCATTTATGCCCATGCGCTGCTTTTCATCCTCAGATAGATGGTCAGCCAGAGTAGACTATCCAGACTCTTGATGACATGTTACACTCTTATGTCCTGGATTTTTGAGGTTTGTGGATGAGGCACATACCCTTGGTAGAGTTCACTTACAATAATAGTTTTAACTCCACCATCGGTGTATTGCCATTTGAACCCTTTTATGGTTGGCCTTACCGTTCTCCATTGTCCTGGACAGGGGTCAGAGAGTTAGAAATTCTCGAACCAGAACTAGTACAAAATACAACAGAGATGGTTCATGTGATTCATGAGAGGATGAAGACAGTCATGATCTTTAGAAATCCTATTGCAATCAAAGGAGGAGACCCTTAGAGTTTGATGTTGGGGATCACATGTTCTTAAAGGTGACTCCCCGTCATGGGAAGCAAAGTTTTGGTCATGGTAGTAAGCTTTCTACCCTGTTTTTTGGCCTTTTGAGGTGTTATATCTTTTTGGAGTTGTGGCGGATCGAGTAGCACTTCCCCAACAGATGATCCTGATACACGATGTTTTCCATGTGTCATAGCTCTGTCGTTATCTTCATGATGACTCTCAATTCATCGATTGGGGAGAGATCAATGTTGATGGTGATGAAACCTTTGAAAAATTACCTATGGAGATCCAAGACTACAAAGAGAAGGTGTTTCACATGCATTATATCCCCCTGGTTCTTGTCTTTTGGTGACATGGTGGCAAGGAGAAGAGTACCTGGGAAGGTGAGTCACATGTATGTGCTCAGTAACGAGAGTTGTTTGATGTTTAAATCTTTTCATATAATAATGTCCCATTTGTGGTTAAATACCTTTCATTTTTATGAGATGGATTTCATTGGTTTCTTCTTAAGGCTTTCTCTCTTTTGAGATGTATCTCGATGGGTGGTTGTTTAGATTTATTTTATGTTCCCTTTTAGGTTGGTTTTGAATTCTTGTGGATGAGAATGTTTTGAGAGGTATATGATGTAATGGCATGGACCTCTCTAGTCCTTTCTATTGTGAAAATCTGGTGTCTGAGTTGTTCTGGGAGGTCAAAGTGACTTATCCCCAACACTTTTACAAATTTACAGTTCTATGAATAGTGCAACAATAACCTATGTGAACAGTGTCATCAGTAGCCTTAGGTGAACAATGCAACTATTACCTTATGTTAATAGTGTCATCAATAGACTTAGGTGAATAGTGCCACTATAACCTTATGTGAATAGATTCATCGGTAGCCTTAGGTGAATAGTGCAATGGTAACCTTATGTGAATAGTTTCATCAGTAGCCTTAGGTGAAGAGTGCAACGGTAACCTAATGTAAACAGTGCCATCGGTAGCCTTATGTGAAAAGTGCAACGGTAACCTTATATGGATAGTGTCATCAGTAGCCTTATGTGAACAGTGTAATGGTAACTTTTTGTGAACATTGTTTCCAGAACTATGAGGTTCTAATGGCAGCCTCTTTCCTTTTTCAAATTTCGTTTTCATGAACAATATTTCCATCTTCCTACAATATCTCCCCTTTGACATTTCCTTTGACGTAAAATGCATTTAAAGCCTTGTTTTAAGTACTCTAAGTCCAATTCAAAGGCCATAACTCCTATATAAATTATTTCTAAATATCGGGATAATTTTACTTTGTCAAACAACGTGGTTTAATGTGATCCACTTTAAATGGAAAATACAATGTATCTTAAACTGATACTCCTTTAAAACTTCTAAAGGGACAAGATATCTTCCTCCCAAGTTATTACTCCTTGTTCTCGGGTGTGAGATGCTCAAACCTCCCATTCCCTCCTGTAGGATTTTTACGATAAAACTCTCCTCCTTAGATTGGTTCCCCTATGTTTTAATGCAACCTAGCAGTATCGATCAATCTTTGATATAAGGTATGATCTATCACCACTCTTTTGGGTTCATCTCCTCTTATTTATCCTTGACCTTTTATGGAAATCTATCTCTATGTTCCTAATAGACTTTTCTTGGTTGTTGACTGGTGTGGTGGTGTCTCTATATCCTCGGGTCGATACAGTTGTCATTGGGGGAGGAGATTGTAACTCGTTGTGTGGCTTGTTCTCATATAATGAACATCACAAACTATTGGAGATGGGGGATTCATTTCCTCCCTTTTCATTAATGTGCAATTGTATAGTTAGAATGTTTTATCCCACTGGATCACAATGTAATTAACATAATAAATATTTGAACCAGATAAACAAATTGATATCGATCATATATTATTGCCTCTTGTTATTCCAGATAGTGTACAATCTATTCTTACTTTGTTTAGATTTTCATTCTTGATGGATATTGGTAAAGAACATAAGGACAGAATTAATTGATAATTGTTTGGATAATGATAAGGAGGCATGTGAATGAATCCGATTGATGTCTTTTTAATTTTATGATAATCAAATTGATGTAGTAAGAATTTTTTATCAATTTGTGATAGGTTACTATTTAGATTTATCATATTTGGAACCTACAAATAATAAATTGGTTAATTCAAGATGGATTAAAGAACTGGTTGTTTGATAAAAGAAAATTCATTGTAGGGTTCTGAGTTACCCACTTTCTGGTTTAAGGTCCAAGAGCCCAATTGATATGATGTTTGTTTTCCTACTGCATGTGTTGTGATGTGAGCCTGGATTGCTGTTGTGATATGTGGGGTTAGGGTGGCCTATTGATTTATATAGAAGTTGACGCCTAGAGGGGTGAGATGCATCAGTTTATTCATGTGGGTGTCGGGGAGGACACCAAGGATGATATAATGGGTTGGATGTGAGTGTTTAGATTCTTTCTAATTTTGTTGGTTATTATCAGATTTACTTTCCCCACTACTCAAGGTAGCTAGTTTTTCTTACCCTCTTTCCAAAATGGGTGAAGATGCGTGGGGTATGCCATGTTCTTTCTCTGTTTATATTCTCAAGGGAGGATGGGTCTACGCTCTTGCTAAAGGTAGAGAAGACTCGATGGGTAGTTCATCTACTCACCGTGTTGAGCCCTCTTGTGTTTAGTAGTATAGAATGTTTTCTATAATGATGGGGAAAATTGGAAAGTAATTCTATAAATAAATAATTTAATAAATGATGTTAACCCATGGGGCTGGGGATTTATGGGGCGTAGTACTGAGATTGTAATTTGAAGGAATAGTGAAGTTTGTGTGTGATGCTAATGAAATATAATGTGGAAATTATTGATGGTTAATTAATGTTTAAAGAATTAATTAACGTAAAGTGAAAATTATAAAAAGGTAATGAAGTAATGTAATTAAGCTCTTTAAATGGTTGTGTTCTTATAGGATACCTAGTCTTAGAAGTGGAAGTTGGGAGTCCGACAGATGTTAGCTGCAGTTGTGTCTAAGACTAGGTTATGCCCATAGTGTGGTTGTGAGCTATAGTATAATCTGTACCTTTTGTGTTCCTATATGCTACACCACCCCGTCAGTTAGGGAAACTGACACCGTATGGATTCTGAGCCTCAAGGGATGTTTCTCCAAATATTTCAGTGGGAGGATGGATGGCTGACTACCCCCTTTGGCCCCTCTCTCTTCTCTTGGTGGTTACTTGTGCTGGTAGGTACAATGGATAGTTTTACCCATATATGTGTGTAGAGGGGTGTAATGTCTTATGATTATTCACACACATATATTTGAGATAAAGTTTCTTATTGACTAATATAGGTGTAAAGTGTAGAGTATATGATGGATTGAGTATCCTCACTCGGTATGGCCTCTAATGGCATGAGGTATAATACCCGACGTATGATACATGTTATGCGAGATGTAGTGGCTCTTGAATAATACCTGGTTGCTTTGCTTATGTGGATGTGGTGTTTTTTTGCACGAGGTGCATGTTGCGGTGATTTTCCTAGGTGTATGTGGGAATGAATTTTTAGAGAGAGATTCTAAGGATGTGAGACATTGGGGAAAAGCAGAAAAACAGTGGGGAAGTAGTAGTGGGGTACCCAAATATTATTTATTATATTATATACTATTGTATGCGTTACTTGGTGAGAGTAGACATGGTGAGGCTGGGAACATATTATACATGTTTAGGTGATTAGTTAGTCTAGAGACACAAATATTTACGTACATAGACATTACATTACTTTTGTAGAATATCAAATACATAACAAAAACAGACACCAAAGGACCTTAATAGTTTAGTGTCTTTGGAAACATGGAACATAATCTTCTAATCATGGTGAATGATCTTCAACATCTCCCATAAAGATCTTTCCCTTTTTTTTTCTTACCTAAAACCATTCTTTATATCCTGTGGAAAAGAAAACATAAAAAGGGTGAGCTCAAAATCTCAGTAAGGGTAAACATAGAGAACATAAAACAATCCATAAACATTTGAATGCAAAAACTTGAACATAAAATCTAAACATCAAAATATTGAGCAAAGACATTAATCTTGGAAGTACGTAAGGAAAATATCATAATGGAACATCAATCATGGTAAAATAGAATGGGAATAAAACTTGTAATTGTGGAAAACCATTAAGCACATGATATTATTTCTATAGTAGCCAAGGCATTGCTGCCAAGACCATCTTAGTGGAAAAAGACCCTTTCTGAATCGAGTTCACTCCTCGTTCCAGTCCTGTATCACTGAACCAGATTATCTTACCGTTCCAGCCATGTCTATCTCATGAGAAATGAATCTTTACCCAATTTATTGGAGGGAGATATAGGTCCCATCCATATCATAATTAAATCATTCTTACTTGTGCCACAAAATAAACTTAAAACATTCGTCATAACCTAAAGAATAAAATGGGTTCCATATACATCATCCCATCATCACATAATCCATATTAAAAAAATGTATATCATTTCATCATAGGAAAAGTGAAACCGTGTAAATCATAGATACATTATACTTGAAACATACACATATGAAATAATGTCATCTTATATGGAAAATGGTTTTTATAAAACACTTGAAATGAATTCTTGAGGAAAAAATATCCTTTCTTCTTCAAAATCATTTTCTTTTCACAAAATTCCATGAAATTTTAAAAGAAAAGTATTTTGAAAATATTCATAAAATCTTTTAGAGTATTCTTTATGAAAATGGGGCGTTATGAAAC
The DNA here is from genome assembly GCA_963277665.1 of Viscum album. NCBI lineage: Eukaryota > Viridiplantae > Streptophyta > Magnoliopsida > Santalales > Viscaceae > Viscum > Viscum album. Next base: position 597,484,685 of record OY728155.1, on the reverse strand, counting down.
TGTAAAAATCCATTGACGCCATATAAGTTAAAAATAACATTCTTCTCGTACTTTTGTCATACAAGTCAAAAAGTTCCCCATGTGGTAAAAAAAGTAAGATTCCTTTCATAACATGTGGTAATTTTAAAAAATGTGTAAAAAGGTCTTTAAAAATACATGAAAACATTTTTAGAAAACATGGGCTTGCATGATAACAACAACCCCATTAAATACTTACAAATAACAATATCAGATAAGAATGAGATTGGAATAGTTATCCCTTACCTTAGGTCCAATATGCTTCGTACGTATCCAAACATCCTTTATAATTATTTAAATAATGTCATTGACTTATTATAGAATCATATTTATTGTTATGATATCATATATTTTTCACTTAAGACTTTATATTACCCGTTCTTTTGTAAATTCCATGTTAAAGCAGCATTTTGGGTATAATCGTTTCATTTATTATACGTGTTTCGACATGTTGTTCATGATATTATTACATATATCCTGATTTAATTAATTTCTTAATGTAAATCATGATTTATATATAATATATATTCAGTATATAAATATATGGAAGGAAATACACCGTTCATGGAGACGGTAGGTCGTGCGTACACAAGAACGCTGTTTTCCTTTCCTTATTTAATTAAATGGAATTAAGTAAATGAAACATATATGTAAATAAATCCATTATCATTATTATGTTATATCTTTAATAATTATTTATTATATATACTTTATAATCAACCTTGAATGGTTAATCATGGAAAATGAATCTCATCGCGTTCATGAAGACGGTAGTCCGTACGTACGCACGAGCGATGATATCATTCCCAAGATCATGGAATTGTATTGAAGTGTATGTATAATATATCAGAATCAATATAACTTTACAATAATCATATATAGTTATTTATTTACACCATTATACCCATCCAAGTAAGGTGGTGGTGGAAAACAGATTACACCATGGTGTCGAGCCGGTATTCCGTACGTACGCATGCGCGGTGATTTCGTTTTCTATAGGATTGATAGAAGATGAAATTGGGTTTTTTCATATTTATAATAACATTTCAGTATATGAGTGATAATGATGTTATTAATTTATGTTGAAAAAAATAGATAAGAAGATGTTGAAGAAGAAATAAATTGGAAAGAATCAGTAAAGGATATTACCTCTTCTTTGACGCGCCTCTTCTTAACCTCCTCTTAAGGCACTAGGGTTGGTCTATTGAGGAGACCAGAACCTCTATAATGTTTCTAGGGAATATGAGAAGGTAAATGGGTAGGGGTTGTCTGAGATTCAAGGCTCACAATGGTGTGAAGAGAATAGGGAAGGGGTGCCCTTTTTATAAGGGAGGAGATGGGAACCTTTGAAAAAACATAAAATATTATTTTATAATAAAGTCATATTCGGTATATAATAGCTCCAAATTGATTTATTTAGAAGATAAAGTGGGTATGGGTCGAAATAATCTAATCTAATAGGTTTTATGCAAGTTTAGGTTACTATTATAACCTTATCATTTTGATTTAACTCTATGTTAAATAATTTAACTTTTACCGCGTCTTCTTGTTTTCTTACAGTATATGGTTAATAGACTTAATATAACCAGCCAAAAGAACCCCTAGTGCTTCATTATTAATATATATAACCATATATAAGTCATTATGAAGAACCTTAGATATTTATAAATATAATAACAATTAATAATGTAATATTTGTTTTAAGAACTATTTTATGTCAATTTTGACACTATTTGGTAATTGATGTTTGTGAAACTCATAACAACATGATTATTTCGAAAAAAGTTAATTGAATCAATAATAACATGTCATATTAACCTATAATATTATTTTAATTCATAAAAAGTCTCAAATTACATTTATTTGGGTATTTATAACATCAAATATTTTAGTATTTAATTAATAAGGTTATTACTGCATCATCATTGTGTCATAAATAAATTAAATTATTTAATGTCTAAAAATTATAAATAAAGTTTCATTATGTAGGAAATATTTCTATCTTTCTAATTAATATTCATAGTACAATTTATCATATGTATAACCCTATATTAAAAATGATTTAGGTATTAAACTTTGATTTTTACTATTTTAACTCTTCTTTAAATAAAATAACAAAAAGTTTCCTATTCTAATCCAAGTGGACCTAAAGGGTAATATTTTATTCCAAAGGTTCTTTTTGGTTTAATTAAACTTACCCAATTGAATTAGGACATGTGTTAAGGTAATAATAATATCATTTTTACCCTTCATTACCCTATTTACTTTTAACTGTGGTAAATAAAAGTAAGAAGTTACTGTTCACCAAAAATTATTTTTATCTCATTGAACCACATTTTACTCCTTGATATTAACCTTGTCTCTCGGATTTTCGAAATTACACTCACAGAAGCGGTGAAATTATGTTTTATGTAGATTTTTAAATTCTCCTAGGAGGTGGGTAAAAGACGGTGAAAAGTTCAATAAAATTTTTATATATCTAAAATTATTATAAAATGACTCAAATGAATTACATTGAACTTATATAGGTATTATGTATCAAATTTTACCTAAAATAAATTTTAATAAAATAAATAATTATTTAAATAAAAAGTCGGTTTTTTAAATAGTAACCTAGTGTTTTCACTATTCATAAAAAATTTAAAGTTTTCAGAAAAATACCAAAAATTCACCCTAGGATATTTTTGATATTCCGAATCCAAAAATGAATTCCATTTTAAAAGATAAAATTTATAAAATTTAAAAAAGTGGGTATTACTATTCATAACGGCTAGTTCATAATAATATTATAATAATATCTCGTTTAGTGAAACTTGGTATTGCATACTACACACACTATCGAAGAAGGTCTTTATTGCGTGTAATGCAAGCCAAGTCAGGGCTGTGTGTAGTGAAAGCGCCTTTTGGTATTGCGTATAACATAATCAAATAATATTTCATTTATACATTATACAAAATCTATACTTAATGTTGCATAAAATAATTTCCACAAAACGAACTTGAAATTGTGTGTAACACGAGCCAAGAATAGTGTTGCGTATACTGCAAGCTAATACAGTGTTGCGTATAGTACAAGCTAATCATGGTGTAGTGTATAATAGAAGACATCAAAGAAATTAAAAATAATATAACTCATAAAATCTCAGGGTGTTACATTCTTCCACCCTTAAAATAATATTTTCCCTCAAAATTTGTCAGGGTTATAAATCGTTTACTACTTGAAAGTTTCATTCATAGAAACCCACATCATAAAAAGGAATACTAAATCATCATTTTAAAAAGGAAACTTAGAAACAAAAAGGATACCCAAAGTAACTCATCACTTGGGTTCCCACATAGGAGTATATAGGTGAAAATATAAATATGGAAGGGAAATATAACCATCAAGTTTTGATGGAGAGTGGTAGAGAACATGGCTCTTGAAAAGCTAATAATCGGAAAGCCGTAAATTTCTGATAATCTAAGGTACCATCTGATTCATCAGATATGAGAGTACTAGGACAACATTTTTTGTTTCCAAGATCATTTCCCTAACATTGATGAACTTCTACATAAGGATAAATACTTACTTGATTTCAGTGTAATATCATCATTGGTCATTCCATGAAAAATTTCCACTTAATCTCTATTTAAAGAAATGAAGCTGAATTTTTCATTCATGAAGTGTTAGCAGATCATACGATAGAATGATACGTCATCCCATAAATAATATCAAAAAATAGTTCTATCCTTAAACAATACTAACTTATGTCCAACATAATCCATTCAAAACATTAGGATTATCTAAAATACTTCTGTCCAATCTTATAGTATAAAGATAATGGTTACTAGAAATGTCATCAAACAAGCATGTGAATACCATCATTTATCCCCCATATATCACACGATATATCTTGTTGGTCAAATTACAAAAAATTTAATACCTTAATCATGTAATCTCTAGAAAAATTAATACCCATTGAACCTTAGTGAAAACAGGAATGTTGTCAAAAGTTAACTCTCTCCACATACCAAAATCCCAAAAATTCTATATACTCAAACCATAATATAACTTAGTCCTTATATCAGTCATGATCTCATGAATACTATTAAACATTTAATTTTCTCCTTATCATATCATCTGCTTTCCAAAATATTTGAATTACTTTTCATGGTTACCATTACTATATAATTATTGAAAACCATAATAAACCAATACATAGGTATTCCAATATTCCATAGTACTATAAATTATATTCCAAAACATTATATTGTAATCCTATTACATAAACACATAATCATTCCACTACATCATTATTATACTCAACATTTCCAATAGTGATCAGATGTGACTTCTCTTTATCCTTTTCCTTAAGAGGTTTCTTATGCCGATCATCATTAACCCTTGGATTGGGGAATTGGTTAGCATAATGCCCCATTTACTTGCACTTGAAGCATTAAAGTGTTGGTGGAGAGTTCTTTGTAGTCTTTTCTCTATTCACGTCATTAGAAACCTTTTTACCATTACTTCGACACTCAGCTGCTTGATGACCTTCTTTTCTACACTTGAAACATTTTCCAGTACCTTTTAAACAATCTCCACTATGATTCTTTCCACACTTTGAGAATAAATAAACATTCACCTTTTTTTCACCATTGTTCTGAGGTTTTTCCTTGAACTCCATCTTTTGTTTCTTATCAAAACCATGAGATAGATATGTTACACTACCTTCCAGTTCTACCTTGAGAGCACAAAACACAATTTCTTCATAGCTACTGAAGTATCTTATAGCTAATTTCCTTCGAAGACTTGGTTTTAAGCCACTGAAAAATCAATCAACTTTACTTTCATGATGGATGATAAAACAAGATACATACCTTGAGAGTCTTGTAAAATTCATTTCATATATACCAACAGATTCATCATCTTTCTGATTAAGCTCAAGGAACTCCTTTTCCACCTTTGTTTGAAGAATACGAGGGAAGTACTTACTAAAAATCAAGTTCTTGATCTCATCCCATTCCATGGATTCAATTTCATCTTGGGGCCTTGTATTATTAATTAGAGTCCACCACTAGTCTGCTTCAACTTCTAAATGGTAAACTATAATTAATTTTTCATGTTCTGAACAACTAAGTATGGAAAATATCTTTTCAATGGTACTGATCCATTGTTCAGCAACAAGTGGATCAGAAGACCCATTGAAAGAAGGTGGAAGTTTCCTCATGAAGGACTCAATAGAATATTGTTCCATTCTCTAATCATTTGGAAATCCCAAATTATTCATAGATTGTGTAAGTATAGAAATAAGATTTTTCACTCTATCTCCCATGACATTGGTTTGTACAGGAGGACAATCATTGCATTGTCCATTACATTGATCAACACGGTTTCTTTGGGTCCCATCCATCGTCTAAAACCCAAAAAGAATAGAGTGAGAGGAAAAAATAATGCTAGGGAAAACAACATAATAAAGGGAGAGTACCTTCAATATCTAACATCTTAGGTTTAATTATAAGATATTTACCATAATTCTAGGACTATAACCTATACTTATATTTAACCTTAGGGATATCCCTAGACATACCTTATAAATATCTCTAGGGATCTCACTAAATCTTTCCCATCCTAGTTTCCAAAGGTTAACTAAACCTTTCCTCTGATAACAACTATAGAGACGCAAATCTTGACGTACATAGAAATTACATTACTTTTTTGGAATATCTAATACATAACAAAAATAGACAGCAAAGGACCGTAATAGTTTAGTGTCTTTGGAAACTTGGAACATAATCTTATAATCACGGTGAATGATCTTCAACATCTCCCATAAAGATCTTCCCCTTTTATTTTCTTACCTAAAACCTTTCTTTATATCCTAGGGAAAATAAAACATAAAAAGGGTGAGCTCAAATGCTCAGTAAGGGTAAACATAGAGAACATAAAACAATCCATAAAAATTTGAATGCAAAAACATGAACATAAAATCTAAACATCAAAATCTTGATTAAAGACATAAATCCTGGAAGTACGTAAGGCATATATCATAATGGAACATCAATCATGATAAAATAACATGGTAATAAAACATGTAATTGTGGAAAACCATTAATCACATGATATGATTTCCATAGTAGCCAAGGCATTTCTGCCAAGACCATCTTAATGGACAACGTCCCTTTCTGAATCGAGTTCACTCCTCGTTCCAATCCTATATCCCTGATCTGGATTAACTTACCATTCCAGCCATGTCTATATCATTAGATATGAATCTTTACCCAATGAATTGGAGGGAGATATTGGTCTCACCCATCTCATAATGAAATCATTCTTACTTATGCCACAAAATAAACTTAAAACATTCATCATAACCCAAAGAATAAAATTGGTTTCATAATAATCTTCCCATCACCACATAATCCATATAAAAAAATGGATATCATTTCATCATAAGAAAAGTGAAACCATGTAAATCATAGATACATTATACATGAAACATACACATATGAAATAATATCATCTTATATGGAAAATGGTTTTGATAAAACACTTGAAATGAATTCCTGAGGAAAATATCCTTTATTATTCAAAATCATTTTCAAATAAAAAATTCCATGAAATTTTAAAAGAAAAGTATTTTGAAAATAGTCATAAAAGCTTTTAGAGTAAGCTTCAGGAAAATGGGGCATTATGAAACTGTAAAAATCCAGTCACACCGTATAAGCTAAAAATAACATTCTTCTCGTACTTTTGTCATAAAAGTCAAAAAGTTCCCCATGTGGTAAAAAAAAGTAAGATTCCTTTCATAACATGTGGTAAATTTCAAAAATGGGTAAAAAGGACTTAAAAAATACATGATTTTTTTATAGAAAACAAGGGCATGTATGAAAACAATAACTCTAGTAAATACTTATGAATAACAATCACAGATAAGAACAAGATTAGAATAGTTATCCCTTACCTTAGGTCCGATATGATTTGTACATATCCTAAAATCCGGTATAATGATTTAAATAATGTCATTGACTTATTACAGAATAATATTCATTGTTATGATATCATATATGGTTCACTTATGACTTTATATTACCCGTTCTTTTGTAAATTCCATGTTAAAGCCACATTTTGGTTAAAATCATTTCATTTATCGTACTTGTTTCGACATGTTGTTCTTGATATTATTACTCATATCCTAATTTACTTATTTCCAGAATGTAAATCATGATTTATATATAATATATATTCAGTTTATAAATATATGGAATGAAATACACTGTTCATGGAGACAGTAGGTCGGGCGTACACATGAACGCTATTTTCACTTCCTTATTGAATTAAATGGAATTAAGTAAATGAAACATATATGTACATAAATCAAGTATCATTATTATGTTATATATTTCATGATTATTTATTATATATACTTTATAATCATACTTTAATGTTTAATCATTGAAAATGAATCTCATCGCATTCGTGGAGACGGTAGTCTGTACGTACGCACGAGCGATGATATCATTACCATGATCATGGAATTGTATTGAAGTGTATGTATAATGTTTCAGAATAAATATAACTTTACAATAATATTATATAGTTATTTATTTAGACCATTATACCCATCCAAGTATGGTGGTGGTGGAAAAGAGATTACACCACGGCGTGGAGACGGTATTCTGTACGTACGCATGCGCGGTGCTTTCATTTTCCATAGGATGGATAGAAGATGAAATTGGGTTGTTTCATATTTATAATAACATATCAGTATATGAGTGATACTAATGTTATTAATTTATTATAAAACAAATAGTGAAGAAGATGTTGAAGAAGAAATAAATTGGAAAGAATTGGCAAAGGATATTACCTCTTCTTTGACGCGCCTCTTCTTAACCTCCTCTTAAGGCACTAGGGTTGGTCTTTTGAGGAGACCAGAACCACTATAATGTTTCTAGGGAAGATGATAAGGGAAATGGACAGGGTTTGGCCGAGATTCATGGCTCAAAAGGATGTGAAGAGAAGAGGGAAGGGGTGCCCTTTTTATAAGGGAGGAGAGGAGCACCTTTGAAAAAACATAAAATATTATTTTATAATAAAGACATATTCGGTATATAAAAGCTCAAAATTGATTTATTTAGAAGCTAAAGTGGGGATGGGTCTAAATCATTTCAACCAATAGGTTTTAGAAAAATTTAAGCTACTATTTTAACCTTATCATTTAGATTTAACTCAAAGTTAAATAATTTAACTTTTACCGCGTCTTCTTGTTTTCTTACACTATATGGTTAATAAAAATACGATAACAAGACAAAAAAACCCCAAGTGGTTCATTATTAAAATTTATAACCTTATATAAGTCATTTGGATGAACATTAGTTTTTTAATAATATAATAACAATTAATCAAACAATATTTGTTTTAAAAACTATTTTATGTCAATTTTGACACTATTTGGTAATTGATTTTTGTGAAAATCATAACAGCGTGATTAGTTCTAAAAAAGTTAATTTAATAAATACTAAAAATACATATTAACCTATAATATTAGTTTAATTCATAAAAAGTCTCAAATTACATTTATTCGTGTATTTATAACATCAATTAAGTTAGTATTTCATTAATAAGGTTATTAATGCATCATCATTGTGTCATAAATAAGATAAATTATTTAATGCTAAAAATTATAAATAAAATACCATTATGTAGGAAATATTTTTAGCTTTCTAATTAATATTTTTAATCGAATTTATCTTATGTATAACCTTATATTAAAAATGTTTTAGTTATTAAACATTGATTTTAACTAGTTTAACTCTTCTTTAAATAAAATAATAATAAGTGTCCTAATCTAATCCAAGTAGACATAAAGGGTAATATTTTATTCCTAAGGTACTTTTTTGGTTGAATTAAACTTCTCCAATATAATTAGGACATGTTTTAAGGGAATAATAATATCATTTTTACCCTTAATTACCATATTTACATTTAACTATGGTAAATAAAAGTAAAAAGTTACTATTCATCAAAAATATTTATTTCTTATTGAATGACATTTTACTCCTTTATATTAACCGTGTCTCTCTGATTTTCAAAATTCCACTCATAGAAGAAGTAAAATTAAGTTTTATGTAGATTTTCAAATTTTTTAGGAGGTGGGTAAAAGACGGTGAAAAGTTCAATAAAATTTGTATACATCTAAAATTATTATAAAATGACTCAAATGAATTAATTTGAACTTATCAAGGTATTATGTATCAATTTTTACCTAAAATAAATTTAAATAAAATAAATAATTATTTAAATAAAAAGACAGTTTTTAAATAGTATCCTAGTGTTTTCACTATTCATAAAAATTGAAAGTTTTCAGAAAAATACAATAAATTCACACTAGGCTAATTTCAATATTCTGAATTTGAAAATAAAGTCCATTTTGAAAGAAAAAATTTATAAAATATCAAAAAGTGGGTATTACTATTCATAACGGTTAGTTCATAATAATATTATAATAATATCTCGTTTAGTGAAACTTGGTATTGCGTACTACACACGCTATTGAAGAAGGTCTTAATTATGTGTAATGAAAGCCAAGTCAGGGCTACGTGTACTGAAAACTTTGTTTGGTGATGTGTATAACATAATCGAAACTTATTTAATTTATACATTATACAAAATCTATACTTAATGTTGCGTAAAATAATTTCCCAAAAATGAACATGAAATTGTGTGTAACACGAGCCAAGAATAGTGTTGTGAAAACTGCAAGATAATATGGTGTTGCATATAGTACAGGATATTCATGGTGTAGTGTATAATAGAAGAAATCCAAGAAATTAAAAATAATATATCTCATAATATCTCGGGGTGTTACAGTTAGTTTCACTTGTTTTTTACTATGCTTTAGAAATCTTTCTGTACTTTTATATGAGAGAATCTAGGGAGGATCCTATTGATTATACTATTATACTCACCATATGTATATATAAACTAGTTTCAGGTTACTTGGGACCGGTTGGAGATCAAGCTAGTTTATACTATCTTGGGGTTGTAGGAGCTGTTTGGGCTTCATGGTTACTGTTTTTTTTACTTTCTTTTGGGTACTTGCAGTTTTCCCCTTTAAGTTGTTGTAGTTTTTCACAACATTACATATGTGTACTTGGGATTTCATTTATATTGTTGTCTAAGTTGGAGTTGGTTGGTTTAAGTATTATCTCTCCCTTTCGCATGTGTTCTATTAGAGGGTAATGCCTTCCATCTGTGGGTTTAATATACCATTGGTTCTAGTCGCCAACCCAGGGCCTACTAGAGGCAGGACACATGGGTCATTTTCTCCCTTCTCACATTGACTACCCAATAGGGGTACACTTTTTTTTGGAGGGGGTCATGACATAAATGGTCATCAAATTAACTCTAGATACTGTATGAAAGAGAGATCACATCTGAGTCTTCGGGAATACAATAAAATTTATATGTAATTATGATTTCCTAATCTTAGAGTTATATTAAATCATAAGTTAATTTGAGAACTTTTTATGCATGTTAGGTGAAAGAGAGGGGGAGATAAGAAGATTTGGGCTGATTGTATTCTTATAGGTAAAGTTTGCTGGGAATCATACTCAAAAGTTCATACCCTGGATAATCATATCTAGACTAATGGTACCCCAAATGACTGGGATGAAAATATCAAATCCAATCGTACTTAGAAAGACCAAAATCAAGACAATCAGATTTGGGTTGAGAATGAAAAAAATAGGTTGTTGGGGGATTTTAATTTTTCAATATTTTTAATTGTAAGTTAGGTACTATTAGTTCCTATACTAAAATGCATTCAAAGGCATGATAATGAATTCGACAAGAAAAGAGAAAGAATTTTTAGGAGGTATCGTTTAAAAAAAAGATGTGGCTGATTAGAGTCAATTTTCCATCACAATCAAAGGAAGAATTGATTGAGACTGATGAATGCGATGAATAGAAAAGATGATGATAAAAAAAAATTTCAACCATTTAAAAGGGGTTTAATTAATTAATTTATCAATAAAGTGGGTCAAGATAAAAGATGAATAAGTTAAAGTGGTTTGAGATTAATGATAAAGGAGCATACTGAATGTGATGTCAAGGGGGATCTTGGAATTCAAAATAATAGTTATATTTAGAATTCAAGGTGTCATCCATTTCATCATACATTCACATTTAATTATTATGGAGCTATGTTTTGAATAAATATGATTTATAAAATCATACTGATAAATTGAAACCAAAAAAATAGTTGAAAATAATATTCTGAGATGAAGTTTAAAGATGAACATATAATCTTTGAGAAGTTTTGATGAAGTCAAAATCCACCGAGAATTTTAGGGGAAATTTAGATTAAGGTGAATTTTATTAAGAGGAAAATTTTGTTATTCCCTCTATAACCACTCATGGGTCACCTGTAAGAAGATAAAAGTACATTGTAATTTTCTAACGACCAATGCAGTGTTCACCTCAAGAGAGAATCTTTGGGTTTTTTGAGAGAAAAAGGGGATTTCCAAATTGATATTTTTGTTTGAAAAGTTTTAATGGTTTGAAGTGAAAGATAAGAGAAAATATCAAATAATTTTATTTATATAATCATTGTACTTAGTGATTATTGTACTCAACTGATTACCATATTCATCTTGTCAATCGTATTCGAATGATCATTGTATCAAGATGGATAATCGGATTTAGGATTTTTGTACTGAGATTTATGGACAAAGAAAAATTCATATTGGTTTAATAATATTGAGTTTTCTATACTCAAGATTTAAGTGCTGTGGATTCATCTCTACTATATTCTATCAAATTAAAAATTTCCATACTGGGGAGAATCTTACCTAGAAAAATCGTATTGAGGAGAATCATACTCGGAGTAATCGGACTGGGAAAAATATACTGGGAAAATAAAATTTGGTTTTCATTAACAAAGTATATGATGTTCGTACCATATTGGGGGTATGAAATTGAAGAAGTGTTTTCAATTGAATACTTTTGTGGAATTGAAAAGAATAACAGATAACATGAGTTGTTAAATAAATTTTGAATTACCATATTTGTGGTAATATGGTGTACACACATTATATGAATTTTTTACACAGTGTTAAACAAGTTAAATGGTATATCCTACTCATTGTACTTCAGGTATTTATTTTTAGTGGATTTCTAGTTATGGGATTATTTCCACACCATACCAAAGACATAAATATTGTTATTTAATTGTGAATCTTGTAAATACATGTGTTTTTTTGGATGTGTGGTTGAATTTTTTTCTCAGTAGGAAATTAAATATTTAATAGGTGGAGAAGGATGTTTTAAAGATACATAAAAGAAAAAAGTATCACTAATTCACCCTCCCCCTCTTAGTGATACAATTACATTTACTAAGAACTTTCATTTACTGGTGGGTTTTGGACTTATACCCTGTATGGGAAATGGTTTCTTATGTATGTTTATTGGTTATTAAATATTTTACAGCCATTTTATTATTATCTAATATGGATTAATATCTCAAAGAGGGAATATTCTCCCCATTTGGCTTATTAAACACTCACTGCTAGTTGGAAACCTCTTGCATATAGGGAGGTGCTCTTGAGGATATGTGGTGACATGGATTGGGGAACCAGTTTACTAGATTCTTGGTCGAGGATGTAACATAAATCATGAATTAATGTGTAATAAAGATATGGGTTGTTATAGTCTGTATCAATGGAAATGTTTATTTATTTTTGGAATTAGGATTATAAAACACCCGTGAAAGACTTTGGTATAAGAATAAGTATAAGAAAACATCCATAAATTTTGGTAAGAATAATGTACGTGGTTTATGAATAAAATACATCCTTATAGTGATAAAACATGTAGATGAGGCTATGGCAGAAATGCACCTAGGGGAAAAACCCAAAAACACAACATTAATCTTGAATTTACTAAGAATAGTGGAACAATAAGAGGCCTTTCTTCACACCTTGTTTTACATTCTTATGAGATATGCCTTGGTAAATTCAATATATCATTACCAGACATTATTAAGGGAATAAAAAAATACCCATAAGATTATATGTTAGGAAAAATATTGTAGATAACATAGATTGAAGCCAATAAATTCTTAATTTACTGAAATCATTTTAATTAATAAGTTATCCCTTTAATTTTATAGAATTAAAATTTATGTTTTTGATAGTTTAAAAATAATGACCCCTAATTTTCCCTTTATTCTATCCAATGTCTGTAAATAAGAGAAATCAGTAAATAACCAATGTGAAGGGAAATGTGATGAATTCCAAAATGAGATTCCCAACACGATGGGAGATGGAATCATGAACTTTATGAAGATAATCTCTCATTTGAATTAGGTTTTGAATAAAATCATCAATCAGGATGAGCATCCAATTACCCCTAAGCGATAAAAATATATGATTAAGACCTTTATGTGACAAAATTCATCTAAATTTCAATGGATCAACTAATCCTTTCATCACGGAACAATGGATTAACTCCATTGATAAAGTCTTCTCCATCCTTTAATGTTCAGAACAAGAGAAGTGTCTAATAAATGTTTATCATATGAATATAGAAGATGATTAGTGGTTGATATTGATTTAGAATATGAATCCTGAGGAAAATATCAATGCTATGGGGTGGAAGGAATTTTCAAAAAAATAATTGATAAATATTTTCCTCGCTACCTCCGACATAAAATAGAAATTGATTTACTTACCTGTAATAAAAATATTATGAATCTATCTAGGCATAGGAGACAAACTTAATTATACATTCTTGATGTGCCTCCAACATTATCGTTGCCCCCAAATGCAATGTTAAACACTTACTTTGTGTCCTAAAACCTAGTCTATGAAAATCTATTGTGATCTGAGGCTTTGATATATATGAGAAAGTTTTATGATGTTCTATAATGGTTGAAATTGGGATTGGAGGATTTACTGGGTATCACATGGTTAATATATTGAAGGAGGAGTTCAATTCCAGTAGTCCGATAGAGATATATAACCGTTCAATGAAATTTAAATATCCCACTTATCAATGGTGAAGAAAGAAGAACCCCAAAAATTGAAAAAGGGGGATGAGGAAATGATATAGGTTTAGGATGGAAGGATATATCTAGGATTTCCAAAAGGATAATTCAACTAATGAGATGGTGAAAAGGAATACTCTAGTCAACCCTGAACACGTTGTTCATTGCTTTAACTGTAAAGAACTAGGGCACTTTTCAAACCAATACACTAATAAAAAGGTTTCTGGAGACAAAAAAGAACATCCAAGGTAGAAAGGGCGATATATTTCCATCACAACTGCTGAATTGGATATCTACAATGAAGTGGTGATAGATATGATAATTATATAATTCAATAATAGCAAACATACTTTTTGATCATGCTTCTACGCATCCTTTATATCATCAAAGTATAATACAACAAGTTATATGGAACAATTTTTAAATATATTAAATATTAATGTTTGCCTTGAAATTTATTAAGTCAAAAATTGCATTCACACGACCCCAAATCAGTGTATGTTACATGCAAAACCAACTTAGCGTACATCACACGTAACACAAAGTCTCTACAAAACATCATTTTAATGATATAATTATTTAAATGAGATAATTATAACCTACAAGTGAAACATATAAATATGAATAGTAATAACTACATTTCAAATATTTTTTATAATTTTTTTATATAAATTGAACATATTGATAATGAAATATATTATTTTTGGCAAAGTCCTATTATTTTTTAAAATTCTGTTTTCTTGAAAAAACCATTTTTAATAATGAAATTAATTTTAGGTAAAATTATCAATTTTATTTGATAAAATAAACTTCAATTATTAATTTATAATTTTTAAATTAGATTAGAGTGAATGTTTTGGATTTTTCTGAGAAACATCATTTTTAGGATGAGTGAAAAATATAATTTTTTAGTTAAAAACTGCATTTTTATTTAATTAATTATGAATGTTAAATGATATTGAAATATTTTTAAGGTCGGACTAGATAAATATTACATCTATGAATAAAATTTAATTCAGTATAATTAATTTCACTTTTAAATTCAATATAAAATCATAAAAAACATTTCAACATTTTTCTACTTTCAAAACCCGTTATTTCGTCCCATATGTAGGATTAACATTACTATAATTTTTCCACTTATGTGAATTAAATTTAGAAAAAATATAACATTTTATTCAGAATAATTTTTAGAGTCTATTAAGACTAAGTTAACTTTTACCTGAATGATCAGTAAAAGTAAATAAAATTAATGACAACTATTAAGGCCAAATTAAGCATAATTAGTAACTAATCCCTACAATTAAGGTTACACATGACCTATCCACTTTTCCAACACCAATTTTCTTTCCACATTTCGACCATAAACCTTCAATTATGGAGTTTATTGGTTTGTTATGATTTTTTTTGGTAAGAACATTTGTCCACCAAACTTGTTTCTAAATATTTCAAGTGAGTCCCTTTCCTTCCCTATAAAAATCTACCTCCTCTCTCACATCCTCACACCTCTCAAACCTTTTAATCTCAGCTAATACCTACCCAATAAACATCCTATAATCTCTCTCATACTCCTATAATACTTCCCTTGGCTATAAGTTAATCTAAGGAACCCCTTTTGGAAAAACCAAAAGGAGTTACCCGGTCAAGAGGTAATGTCTTCTCTCAAGTACATTATTTTATTTTCTTTATTCACCCCAAAAATCTATTTTTTAAATGATTGTATAAATTTTTTTTTCTCAATAAAATGTGATGTTTTTATGATATGTATTAAACCTACACTTACTCACACATCCATCTAATGGATAACGAGAATACTATTTTTGTGTATGGTGAACTACCGCCTCACTAAATGATGATTGTGAAAATATTCCTACTGCCTATCATGGTGGGAAATATGATGGAAAATATATTTATATATGATATATATTATATATATAATTTCTTTATGTTTATTTAATTTTCATTTATAATATAACTTTATTCATTCCATCTTATGTAAATACGATAATTATGTTTGAGGAAGTGTCGACTACTACCCCCTTAAAGTGATTTGATTTGTTCATACACTATAGAGATTATATTAAAGATAGTTTTAGATAATATATATAATATATATGATATCATAAATATACTATAATAATTAAACACACACACAGAGATATATACATATATGTCTTTTACTTTCTTTCTCTCAACATGAAAATTAAACGGAAATAGTGTTCTTGTGTACGTACAACCTATAGTCTCCAAGAGCAGTGTATTCCATTTCAGACATATATATTCTATATATTATTATAATGATTATATAATTTAGTGTATTATATTTATATCATTGTTAAAATTCAAGAATTAGGTTATAATTATAAGGACCAATGACATAAAAAATCAAGACACATGCGAAGAACAAAGTGATTATTACCCAAAGTGAAACCTTAACATAAGATGGTTAACAATAGGGTAATATAAGGTCATAATAATTCCACATTAATTATTATATATAATAATCTGTTTCTTTAAAAGATTTATATTTACAATAAAGGTTATTTTAAGGAGTACAACAAGAGTTAATATACAAGGTAAGGGGAATTCTTTTCCCTTTTTATTTTCGTAAGATACACACTATGTTCACCACTCTTTCCTCCTGTGTGGTGTATGTACTGAACATGTTTTTATTATATGTTTATTGAAATTAAATATATGGGTATTAACATATCCATTTTACAAACATATCTTTTTGGGGTTTAAGTTTCAAATGTTACCAAATTGGTAAAAAATGTTTTGTTTCAAATTGTCATCTTTGAGACTCATGTATTGTTATGAACCTAAACACTTTTTCAAGGTGTAAATATTTCCATGTTATATCAAGAATATACTTAGTTTTAAGATATTTTAAGAATAATTTAATTTCTTTCTATTAAACAATGAATATGGTCCCATGTAACCAAGTGTCAAGAGTTTATTGAAACAATCTCATCACTTTTCAGGTTTGTTAATGATTATGCTTCTTTGATAAAATATTTTGATCCATCTCTGAAGAACACTCATGATATTACTTATCCTATATTTATTTCAGACATCCACTTGTTTTAGTACAAATTTTACTACTCTTTGGTACATAAGATATTATTTTAAATAAAAATATGGTTGTCCCATTCTCGGTTGGAAACCTATTCTATTTAAAAACAATGTTTTTTGTATATTTTATCAAAAAAAAATTCAAATGATCTTTGAAGATCATTTTTAATGAAAAGGATTTTAATTTTTTTTTCAATGCTTCCCTTATAATTTCTCAAATCTATTTTCAAATAAAAAGGTTTTCAAAAGGTTTTATGTTATATAAAGCATTCTTTAAAAGAAGAAAGGATATTTTCCTCTAGAAATATTTTTAAATGATATTTAAAAATTATTTCCCATCTAAGATAACATTCAATGGTGTTAATAATGACATTATTGTGAATTTATTTAATGTTCCAATTCATATTATTTCTATAAATAGATTATGTTTTGATGAAATGTTGTTTATGGAACCCAGTTCACATTCACGGGTTATATGTTTTTGAAACCCTCTTCCTTTCACTGGTTATGTTTTTGATGAAATGATTACAAAACATGTCTCTTTCCATAGGTTATCATATAAATACATTTTTACAATACCCTTTTCATTTCATGGGTTATGATATGATTATTTATGATATTGTGGCATATATATGTATGATTTTATTATGATATGGGTGGGACCTATATCTCCCTCCAATACATTAAGTAAAGACTGACATCTCATGAGATAGAATAAGATGGAATTAGAAATGAACCATGCCTACTAAGATTTCCATGATAGTGAATCATGACAACCAAGATTATATGAGGAGTAAACTCATGCTACCAAGATGTCCATGGGAGTGAACCATGACTACCAAGATGGTATGGGGAGGGAACCTAGACTACCAAGATGGTGTTGGTAGTGATGCCTTGGATACTATAGAAATCATATTATATGAATATTTTTCTTACATGAATTACATGTTTCATTCATAAGTTATGATTTAATGGATTGCGTTATTTATTTCCTTATTATTAATATCTCACAAACTTCCAAGATGTATGTCATGATTCATGTATTTGATCTTTGATATGTAAAAGTATGATCTTCTCTTTTCATGATCATGTTCACAACCCTTATTCTCATGACTATGTTTACATATATCTCATTATTACCCATAATGAGGATTTGACCACACCCATTTTTATGTATCCTTCCCCAAGTTATGAAGAAATCAATTATGTTTGAAGTGTGTAAGAAGGGTAAAAGTCAAGAAGAACATAGTGGGATATAATGTAGCTCATTTATATACATGCATTTAAGTTTCCATGTTTCCAAAGGCACAAGGCTAGTTCAGTCTTCCAGCATCTATTTATACCATGTTTTAAGAATTCCTCAAAATTTGTGTAATGTTAATATATATTAATACCGGGTCGTTATAGTTGGTATAATAGAAAGGTTTAGTCAACCTTTGGAAACTAGGATGAGAAAACCTTAGTGAGAACCTTACGGATATGCCTATGGATAAGTATAAGGATGAGTTAACATTTATGATAATTTCTTGTAATTTTGATAAATGATAGAGCGAGGGGTTCCTGATTAATACATCCCTATCAATACTATACAAGTGTATGTGTCTCTAGTAAAAATGTGCCTGTTGGTAAAAACTCTGACAAGATGTTCTGCGCCTGACTTGGGGTAATCTGGTACACAACAATATGACTTCCTTCATGAGGAAATTTCCACCTTATATCAAAAGGGTCTTCTCATATACTTGTTACTAAACAATGGATCAGTAACACAAAAAATACAGTCTCCTTTCTTCACTGTTTGGAGCATTAGAAAGTCATTCTAGGTGGTTATCGGTTAGAAGGTGAAGCAGATCAATGGTGAAATCTAATCAAGAATACAAGGAAACAAGATGAGATTTAATCCATTGATTGGGATGAGTTCAAGAACTTATTTTTCAATAATTACTTTCCCTATATTCTTCATTATAAGTTGGATAAAGAGCTCCTTGAGTTAATGTAAATGGATGATAAATCATTTGGTACCTAGAGGTTAATTTCATAATACTTTCAAGGTACAATTTCGGAATTATCATCCATCTAGAAAGTAATGTTGATAAATTATTTAGTGATGAAAATCCAATTCTTAGAAGGGTTTTGACCATAATATATATAGTAGTAATGAATAGATTGTGTGTTTTGAAATAAAGGTTCAATTGAGGTTAGAGTCACATATAAATTTCCTGGTTTTGACAAGAAGAGGAAGATGGATTTTAAAGGAAAATATAATAGACATGAATAAAAGAATAGGAACTTTTTTTTATTCTCTAGTTGTGGGAAGAATCATAAAGGAAATTTCCTTAAGGGTTGTAATAAATGTTTTCAGTGTGGAAATAAATACCATCATAATTTGATTTCTAATGTGATGGGAAGATGTTATCTGAGGTTGTGAATGGGGATAAAGTCCCACAAAATGAACCTCCCATGATTCAGTGCTACCAGTATAAGGAAAATGGGTATTATGCTAACCACTAACAAAACCCAAGGTCTGGTGATGATGATTGATGTCAGAAACCTCATAAGCCTAGGGACAAGGGGAAATCTCATGCAATTGATTTTTTTGATGAGGGGTGAAAAAACAACATGATAAAAGGTACACATAACATCAACACTAAGACTACTAATGGCATATTTAACTCTATATCTATATACTCATTTATATCTAACTAATTTTCTATGGGTGTTAAGATTCCCCCAAAATAGTAGGATCTGGGATTATCAGTGAAAACCCCTAATGGTATGATAATTGCATCTCAGTTATATGGTTTCTATCTATGTGAAGTTTCTAGGAAGTGCTTCCTGAAAATATTTTCATCCTTCCTTTGGTTGAATTTGATGTCATATTAGGAATGTATTGAATGTCTCTACATATATCCCACATCATTTTTCATATAAGGGAACATAATTTTGATATTTCAAACAATCATATGATCATCCGTCTATGTGATGATAATTATGAACATCATATGGAGATTAAATTCAATTTTTGGGTCTTAACTCCCATTTAAAAGAGTTTCTTATCTCAAATGTTTGGGGAGAGAATCGATATTTATGATATGCCTATTGTCTGGGATTTGATGGATATATTTCAAGAAGAGTTTCCTAGTACTCTAATAAAATGTGATTTTGATTTTTCAATAGAACTCATTACTTATTACACCCAAATTTAAAATAATCTATATAGGATGTCCCCTATTAAGTTGTAATAATTGAAGAAGAAAATTAAAGAAAAACTTGATAAGGGATTCACTCGGCCAAGTGTGTCACCTTGGGGTGCACCTGTTATTATTTTAAAAAATAAATATGGATCAATGCGACATGGCATTGATTATCTGGATTTTAATAAGATCACAATCAATAACAAGTATCCTCTTCCACATATTGATGCCTTATTTGATCAAATGTATAGATCTAAATACTTTTCCAAGATTGACTTTAATTCTATATGTCATTAATTGAGGGACAAGATAGATGATATACCCAAGATGACTTTCTATAAAAGTATAGAAACTATGAAAAGTTATAATAATGACTGTCAAAGTGATGTAGAATTTAAAGATGGGGAAAATGTGTTTCTAAAAATCTCACCCATAATGAAAGTTATGAGATTTAGGAAGAAATGGAAACTTAGACCCAGGTATATCAGTCAATTTGAGATTCTTAATCATATCAGGATGGTAGACTATCACTTGGAACTTCCTCTAAATCTCTCTCAAGTCCATGATGTGTTCCAAGTATCTCTCTTCAGGAAGTAAGTACTTGGCCATTAACAAGTACTGAACTCAAAGATCATACCACTAGAGAACGATCCATCATACAAAGAATAACCGGTTGAAATTACAGACCGATCAGATAACGTCCTAAAAATAATACCAATCACCTGGTAAAATTATTGTCGAGAAATTAAAAGTTAAAAGAAGATACTTGGGAACTTGATTATATGAAGAAGCAAAAGTATCCTCATTTTTTTAGCCAAGTGACGAATTAAGAGAGAGAAATTCCTTTTAAGTGGGGTAGAATGTTACACCCAAAGTTTTTATGGAACTTTTTTTTTGAATTAATTAAATATTCATATATTTTTTTAAATGCATTAATTCAATCATTCATTTCACATGGCATGAAATCAGTATATGTTACATGAAAAACATACATAGCATACATCACACAAAACACGTAGTTTCTAAAAATCATCATTTTAATGATATAATTATTCAAAAGATATAATTATAATCTATCCATTAAACATTATAATGTTGATAAAAATAATATTTTCCATATTTTTTATATATTTAAATTGTTTCAATCATTATAAGTTGTTAATTTGAGCGTATATGAATCATATTTAGGTTTTTGGGTTATTTTGAGCCTAAATGAAAAAATGGCATAATTCTACAATTTTAACAGATTGTCATCACATGTGATTTTTTCCATTTATCATAAAATATAAGTCCTAATTCTGTGATTCAATTTTTTTATAATCCTTATTTAATTTCCTTCAGTTTTATCTGCTGGACTAGGGGCTGAATCGATCATCTAGAGGCCGTAAAAGACCAATAATGTTTATTATTTTTCCAAGTGGAGAGCATGGACCCCACAACAGTAACATACATCCATCTCGGCCTACATACCTCTAAATGATTTTATTACACTTGCGGATGCTGGAGGACTAATATGGGATTTCAAAAAATAAATTACATAGAGTTTAAAAAACATTAATGCGGCCAATGAATGAAATATTTTTGAAGGAATCTTCCCATATCCTTCGTCTAAAAATAGAAACTGCCAATAAAAAATTATAACTCCTATAACCATGGGACAGATGAGTAGGGATGTTGGAGGGTTAATGGAAAAAACATTAATGAACACATTTCATGAAGGGTTCCAAGAATTATTCATCTAATTAATGGGTCAACAATGTGACAACTTGTGGTGGAAATAAATCATCCTATAAATGGAGAGGATCTCCTACCTCTCAAATCTTTCCTTCACATCCCAACACCATCAGGGGAACCAAGGGGAGGAGACCAAGAGAAATTTTTTAATTTTTATTCTTTATTTTATTTTTATTTTAGTTTTATTTTCTCATGTAATGAATTACTATTTTTTATATTAAAGTGGTTCCCTTTGCTTATTCCACCCCTTTTATCTTCCAACCACAATCTCATTCTCTCTCTTCCATCTTACCATCGTGATCTCAATTCACTTCGCTATGGCAAGTGAATAACTCAAGGCTAGAACCCGAGGGATTTTTCATGGTGTTCATTATTATTATGCTTTAATTCAAAAAAAAATTATTCTATTTGTGGTGGATGTGGGAATATTGCACCGGTGTGGTAGTCGTCCACCACAACAATATTTCCAAAATCGATTTCATTTCTTTGATTAATCATTTTCCCTCTCTTATCATGGGAAACCCTTCATATAGTAGAGTTGGGGATGCCATAAGGGATGAAAAAACATATGGTGGAGCCAGGTCTTATTGGAATAACATTATAGATTGAGGTGTTAGCCTACTTGATTACTATAGGAGGTTTGGTTTGGTGTGACAGATGTATGTTAAAACCAAAAACTTAATAGATCAATGGAGTGTAATTAATAAATTAGGTTTCAATAAATGAATTATGAAATTTAATTTAAAAAATAAATAAATAATGAATGAACCTTTTTTATCCAAACCTAGGACCAAGACCTTTCTTCTATAAATTAATTATATCTTCATTAGCATCAGCATTTAGATTTCAATTATTCTTTGTATTACTTTATTTACATGTTTTCAAAAACTAAAATCATTATTTTAGAAAATATTTAAGGAAAAACCAAAAATAATTAGATTAGGATAACTAGAATATGTGATTGAAATAACTTCAACACTCCTCAAGTGAGACGACCCATGTCAGCCACTGTGCTGTATTTGGAATATAAATTTGCTTTTTCCACACCCTACGAAAGGCATGCATCAAATCATGGTATCCAAGTTCCTTTTTTTCATTACTATAGGATGTTTGGTTTGGTGTGTCAGACACATGTTTAAACCACACACATAATAAATCAATGGATTGTAATTAATTTATGAGGTTTCACTAAATGAAATATCAAATTGAATTTAAACAGTAAATAAATAATGAATGAACTAGTGTTATCACAACCTAAGACCAAGACCTTTATTCTATAATTTAATTCTGTCTAAATCAGCATCAGTATTTAGATTTCAATTCGGCATTGCATTATTTTAATTACATGTTTTTGAAAACTAAAACCATTATTTTAGTAAATATTAAAGAAAAAAACAAAAAATAATTATATTAGGTGAAATATAATAAGTGATTAAACCAACTACAATTATCCTCAAGTGAGACGACCCTGGTTAGACAATGTGTTGTATTAGGAATATAAATATTCTTTTTCCATACCTTATAACTGGCATGTGTCAAAACTGGCACTGTTGCCAGGGATTTAAGTAGTTATTTCAATCACTTCATCAAGATTCAAATTGTTTAAATATTTTTCGTTGTTTTAATTAAAAAAATTAGAAAAAAATGTTTTTCCATGATGTATTCAAATTCAAATCTTTATGAATGGAATAATTACTCATAGGTGAGTGGGGAAGAAATAGATTACACTGAGAATGAACTCCAAGAAAGGGATGATTCTATAATGATAATGTTCAAACCGAAGGAAAGAGGACAAGAAACATGGATTTCACTTGAATATTTGATGGCCATGGTCGATGAACTCCAAGATGACGTACAAAGATTCAAGGCCATGAAAGTAGCGCCACATGTCTTCCATGATTTCAATAAAATCATCCATGAAGTTGAATCCAAACTCATGGTGGAGGAGCCTAACTACCTACCTCTATCAAGAGATAATCAACTCAAAGAGGCACTCTCCATTGAAGATAATATCCTAGCCGAACCATATCTTGGAGATTATACAATCTCAAAATCACACACTTTTAATTTTATTGAAACTAATTTGTGTATAAATCCCAGCATTTTTTAATTTTCAGAATCAGATTACTCTTATTATGCCTTGGAGGATGAATATGAAAATTAATATGCACCTATTGAGGCACAAGAGGAGCTCCAAAAAGATATTGAATATTCTTTTGATGGAATGCAAGAAGATAAATAGAACATAGCACAAGTATCAATGAAGGAGGAGGATCTGTACTTCATCCTACACCTACCATGAACCTGTACTACATTGAGAAGGGGGAAGATTTAGTGTAATATATCCATGAAGTCCTCCTAAAAATGAATGAAGAGCTAGAAGATGGGAAAATCCACATGTGGTGGTTCAAGTGAAAGAAGATCCACCCTCCATCAGATTATAGATAACAACTGGTACTTCCCACTGGAGGCATTAATAATTTAGGGTCCGCATGGAGGATCATACCAATATTTATCTTTATATTCTTTTTATGTTTCAAATAATTTTTTTTATATTTGTCTTCCATGTGGTCCACTCCTCCTTATCTTTTTGAGCTTTAATTACATTATCCTTATTCTTAAGTGAGTAATTATAGTTGTTTGGTTTATAGATGGGAAAATAAATCCTTAAATAGAGGAAGTGGACTGAAGCATTAATTCAAAAGGGAGTTCATTTTTAATGTTTAATATTTTAAACTCCTTAAATGTTTTTGTCCAAAACAATTTTTGAACTTTAAATATAAAACTGAATGTCCAGAATTGAATTATTTCTTTACTTAACGTTTCTAGAATACATGAGTTTCTTAGGAATCCTGGGATTCCAAGTTTTAGATTTTAATGTTAATGAGATTGAATGAGTAAAAAAGAAAATTGAATGTTTAAAATGAAGTATAGATATTGAAATGATGACTCATTTTTAAGGGAATTATTTGATTTATGCAAATAAAATTTCCCCACCATTTTTCATACTTTCAATGGTAGAAATTCATGTGAATTGATTTTTAATTTTTAATCATGTAATGAGTGATTTTCCAATATCATATGTCTCATTTATGAGAGGATTCCCCGACCAATTACTTATTTATTTTTGAGAATATTTCTTGGGTAATCTTGGGACATGTCACTGACCAGAACTTTCATTTGAACTTGTCAAAGCTATGACTATGCACAAGCACATTTAAAATGATTGAGGTATTTTTTTGAAAATCCCATATCCTTAATGGCCACATTTACATCAATCCTTATTTTAGCCCATAGATAACATGAATGACCTTTATAGGGACGATCTATGTTTCAAGACATTTTTTCCATTCCTACCCTACTCTTGGTATTTTCATGATATTTTAAAAATTAAGTGTGGGGGAAAAGGGAATCATGGTAGGAGGGATGTTATAAATTGTAAGGAAAAAAGATTGGGGGTTCTATTGTGGGAATTGTAAAAGGTTGGGGAATAATTCATTTTACATCATTTTCCCCTCTTGAATTTGAAAAAAAAATAAAATAACAAAAAAAAAAGAACCAATAAATGAGAAAAATGGGTTTGATTTGGGAAAACCAAAAATCAAAATTTTCCAGACTGATGATGCTCTTATCATATGTGGTTAATTGATATATGTGAGGTTTTATCTAATAATAACTTTTGAAAAAATAAAAATAGTACAAAATTTTAATAAAACAAATAGGGTTCATTAATCAATCATTATGCTTTACTTTGATCATGACCTTACTTTGAGTTTTGGGGGAAGTTGGTGTTGCTACTTTGAAGAGGAGAATTTCATTAAACTTTTGGATATCATGCATTTTACATAAGAGATAAACTTCCTCCTTTGGAATTAATTTTTATAACATAAAATCCTACCAAACATAAGCCATAGAGTTTTTTGAACCTTTATTGAAAAGTCCTTATGATTTTATGTGTCTTTTGTCTTTACAAAGTAGATAAAGTAGTTCTTTTACAAGATTATGGATAAGGTGCACGTTCTCATGATATGAAAATAACTCTACTGGAATTTTATCAAGATATATTAGAGTTAAAATTTAAAGTTTAGGACAATCATGATGTGGCATGATTAATAATAATGAATTGAGAACCTTGAATGAATGAAAGAAGAGGTTATATTTTTTTTTCAAAGTTTTAAAAGTAAAATAAAAAAAGTTATTATTTTTTTGAAAAATGTGAAATTAATTTGATATTTTATGTGGATTTTTAATTTTATGATTTGACATTGATAATTGTAATATTTTATTACATTGAAAATTGAATATTGGTAACATTGACGTCCTCTAAATTCCATGTGGAGATTTTATACTTGAGGAAAAGAACAGTTTAAGTCTAGGGGAATTTATAGAACTAATATTTTCCACAATTTTTGTATGAATTTCAATTGTTTTAGTCATCCTATGTTATTAATTTGAGCTTATATGAATCATATTTAGATTTTATTGTTATTTTGAGCCTAAATAAAAAAATGTATTAATTCTGCATTTTTAACAAATTGTTATCATAAGGGTATTATTTTCATTTATCATAATATATATGTCACAATTCTGTGATTATGTTTTTTTAGAATCTGTATTTAATTTTATTCATTTATTTCTTCTAGACCATTGGCCGAATTGATCATCTAGAGGCCGTAATAAATCAATGAGGTTTAAGATTTTTCTGGTCGGACATCGTGGACCCGACCACCATAACAGACATCAATCTCAGCCTACACACCTCCAAATGAGTTGGTCCCACATGGGAATGAAATCAGCCTAAAATGGGCGTTCAAAAAATAAATTACATGGAGTTTGGAATCCATTAAGGTGTCCATTGAATGAAATATTGTTGAAGGAAGCTTCCTGAATCCTTCATCTAGAAATAGAAACCGCCAATGAAATATTCATAACTCCTAACACCGGTGGCCAAATGGGCTGATATTTTGAGGGTGAACTGAAAACACATTAATGAACAACTTTTAGGAAGTAGTGCATGCGTTATTCTTCAATTTAATGGGTCAACAACATGACAAATTGTGGATAACTAAAATCTGTCGATAAAAGGAGATGAGCTCCTATTTATCGAATAATTCCTCCCCATCCCAACACCATCAGGGGAACCAAGGGGAGGAGGCCAAGATCCATTTAGGATTTTTATTATTTATTGTATTATTTATTTTATTTTTCTTTTCTCATGTAATGTATTCATATTTTTAATGTTAAAGCGTTTTCCTTTACTTTTTCCACCCTTTTTCTCTTCCAATCTCAATATCATTCTCTCTTTTCCATCATTCCATTGTGATCTATATTCATTTTTCTATTGAAAGTGACTAACTTGAGGCTTGGAGTTGGGGGAGGTTTCAGAGTTTTCTTTATTATTATCATTCAATTCATGATGTTTTTATTCTATTTGTAGTGTAGGCTGGAATATTACATGGGTGCGGTGGTCGTCCACCATAACCCTATTTCCAAATATATTTATTTTAATAGATTAATCATTTTTGATCTCTTATCTTAGGATAACCCTTAATTAGATTGATTTGGGGTTTCCATAAGGGATGAAATGACATATGGTGGAGCCAGGTCTTGTAGGAATAACATTCTCAGTTGAGGTGTTACCCTACTTGATTACTAGAGGAGGTGTAGTTTGGTTTGCTAGACGCGTGATAAAACCACACACTAAATAAATAAATGGAGAGTAATTTATTAAAGAAGTTTAACAAAATGAATTATAAAATTTAATTTAAACAATAAATAAATAATTAATAAACTCGTGTTATCCAAACCTAAGACCAAGACCATTCTTCAATAATTTCATTCTGTCTGCATCAACATCAACATTTAGATTTCAATTATGAATTTCATTATTTTAATTACATGTTTTTAAAAACTAAAACCATTATTTTAGTAAATATTAAATAAAAAAACTAAAGGAATTAGATAAGGTGAACCAGAATAAGTTATTGAACCGACTACAACACTCCTCAAGTGAGACGACCCTGGTCAGCCACTGTGCTGTATTACGAATATAAATTTTATTTTTCCACTCCCTATGACAGGTGTGTGTAAAATACTCATATTTATAACAACTTTTCAAATTTTTTTTATAATTGATTAATATAAGTAAAACATACTGAAAATAAAAGATATTTTTTTTGTAATTTCATTTAATGTTATAAAATACCGTTTTCTCAAATGAACCACTTTTAATAATAAAATAAAATTTAGACACATTGATAAGTTGAATTTGATAAAATATATTTCATTTTTTAATTCATAATATTTATATTACCTTATGGTTAATTTTTTGGATTTTTCTGAGAAACTTCATTTTTTTGATGAATAGTGAAAAAATACAACTTTTTAGATAAAAACCGCCTTTTTATTTAATTAATTATTAATGTTAAATGATATTGTAAATTTTTTAATTTAAAATTAGATAAAAATTAAAATTATTAATACAATTTAATTCACATTATGAATTTCCCTTTTAAATTGAATATAAAATCTAAACAAACTTTTGAATATTTTTCTACATTAAAAACCTGTTATTTCGTCTCATCTACAGGATTGGAATTAATCTTAAATTTTTTCCACATCTATCATTTTAATTTTAAAAAACTAACACACACCATTTTATTAAGTATAATTTTTAGATTATAATAATACATAGTAAATTTTTTTCTAAAATGACTAGTATAAGTTATTAAAATTAATCACAATGATTAAGGGAAAATTAAGATTATATAGGGGCTAAATCACAACATTTAGGGACCAAATAACCTAGCCACATATAAAACACCCATTGGATGTTCCTAGTACTTAAATAAACCTTACATTATTTATTTGGTTTGTTTTAATGACTTTTTTATGTAATAACATGTGTACACCAAACTTGTTTATAAAATTTCCAAGTGAGTCTTTTCCTTCCATATAAAAGCCATAAGCTATCCAACTTCCTCCCACATCTCAAACCATTTAATTTCTGACAATAAATATCCAATTAACTTACCAACATCCCTATATTCCTCATGTAATACTTCCCTTGTCCATAAGGCAATCCAATGAAGCCTTTTGGTACAAACCAAAAGGAGTTACCAGATCAAGAGGTAACATATTCTCTCAAGTCCTATCTTTTATTTTCATTCTCCACTCCTCCATTTTATTTTTTCCATTCTATTATAACAACATCAGTATACTAAATATACTATTAATTTTTTATTATAAGTATTAAATTTTCACTTACACACACATCCATCTAATGGATATCGAATATAATGTTTATGTGTACGGCGAACTACCGCTTATCTAAATGATGATTAATCAATTTTCCTTATCGCCTCTCACGATGGCTATTATGATGGAAAATATGTTTATATATGATATATATATATATATATTATATTTATAATTTTTATTTATTATGTAATTTTTATTTATAACATACCTTTATGCTTTCCATCTTATATAAGTATGATAATTTCATTTGAGGGGCTGTGGACTAAAACCCTCTCAATGTGTTATGATTCATTCATAAACTATATGGATTCTATTTTGGATGGTTTTAGTGAATATACATTATATATATGATATCACGAAGATACTAAAATAGTGACATATATACACATATATTTCCTTTAATTTATTTCTCTCAACCTGAAAATTAAACAAAAATAGCGTCCATGCATACATATGACCTACCATCTCCATGAATGGTGTTTTATATTTAATAATTAAATATTATATAGATTATTATAATACACATATAATTTAAATAAATGATATTTATATCATGGTTCACATTCTGGTATCATGATATAAGTTTGAGGACTAATGATATAAAAAATTAAGACACATGCAAAGAACAAAGTAATTATTACCCGAAGTGAAACCTTAACAAAGGATGTTTAACAAGTGGATAATATATTGTTATAATAAAACCATAAATGGTATTATATATAACAATATGGTCCTGTAAACTATGTATAATAAATTTATATTTATTATACATGTGGTTTGAATGAGTATGATGAGAGTCAAGATACAAGGTTAGGGGATTTCGTCTCTCTTTTTATTTTCGTGAGATACACGCTATGTTTTACACTCTTTACTTTTGTGTGGTGTATGTACTGCACATGATTTCATTATTTGTATCTTGTAAAAAAATATATTTTTATTAAAATATCCATTTTCTGAACATTATTTCATGGGGATTAAGTATCAAAAGTAACCAAATCAGCAAAAACAGTTTTGTCTCAAATTTCGTTCTTTGAGACTCATTTATTATTTTGCACCTAAAATATTTTTTTGTGGTGTAAATACTTCCTTATTATATCATTAATATCCTTATTTTCATGATATTTCCATATTAATGTAATTTACTTTTACTACATGAAGAATATTTTCCCATGTAACCAAGTAGTAAAAGTTGTTTGAAATAGTCTCATCGTTTTTCAAGATTTATAATGATTATGATTCATTGATGAAATATTATGATCCACCTCTCAAGAAGACTCTTGATTTTCCTTTTAATATTTTATTTTTGATATCCTCATGTGTTAGTACCAGTGTAACAATCATTTTTACTTAAGATAATTTTTTTAATTAAAATACGATTCTTTCTCTCTCGGTCGAAAATCTATTGTATTCAAAAACCATGTTTTATAAAATGATTTCAAAAATATTTTAAATAGATACTTGAAGATCATTTTTAATGAAAAAGGAATTTAAAAATGTTGTTTTTATTTTCAAATATTCTTTCATAAGTTTTTAAATCTATTTTCAATGAAAAAAGTTTTAAAATGGTTTTATGTTATAAATAAGCTATATTTGAAAGAAGAAAGAATACTTTCTATAAGAAATGTTTTCAAAAGAACTTTCAAAATGTTTTCAAATCTATAATAACATCCATTGATGTTTCTCATAACTTTATGGGGAATTTATTCAGTGTATCCATTAAAATTATTTCTATGAATGGATTATGTTTTGTTGGAATGATGTTTATGGAACCCATTTTACATTCACAGGTTATATGCTTTTCAACCCCGATTCTTTTCACTGGTTATGTTTATGATGAAATGATTCTGAAACATGTCACTTCATAAGTTATGATATGATTACATGTTTATAATACCCATTTAATTTCATGGGATATGATTTGATAATATGATTTTGGTCACATATATTTATGATTTCATTATGAGATGGGTGGGACCTATATCTCCCTACAATGCATTGGGAAAAGATTTATATCTCACGAGATAGAAAAAGATGGTCTTGTAAATAAAACATAACTACTATGATGGATATGGGAGTAAACCATCACTACCAACATGGTATGGGGAGTGAAATCATGCTACCAATATGGCCATGGGAGTGAACCATGACTAATAATATGGTATTGGGAGTGAAACTATACTACCAAGATGGTCTTGGAAGAGATTCCTTGGATACTATGAAAATCACATTATATACTTATCTGCTTAACACACTTCAATGTTCCATTCCTAAGTTATTCTATCATGTCTTATGTTATTTATTTATTTATTATTGATATCTTATGAACTACCAAGATTTATGTCATTATTCAGGTATATGATGTTTGATATACAAGGTATGATCTTATCTTTTCATGATCATGTTCTCATTCCCTTATGGTTAGGATTATTCTTACAAGTATCCCTTGTTTACACTTACTAAGCATTTGAGATCACCCCTTTTAATGTTTCCTTCCAAAGGTTATGAAGGTATGCATTATTTTTGATGTGTATAAGAGGCGTTCTAGTCAAGAAGAACCATGTGGGAGATAATGTATCTCAATTATAATCCTATGTTTATATTTTTGTGTTTTCAATGGCACTAGACTAGTACGGTCTTGAAGCGTTTTTTTTATAATGTTTTATCTATTCTTACAACTCTATGTAATGTTAATTTATGTCAAAAATGGGTTCTTATAGTTTTTATTAGTGGTATTTTTAGATAAAAATTGGAAATTTAGATGATAAAAACTTTTTTACAACCCTATATACATTTATAAGGATATGTATAAGGATGAGTAAATATTTATGAAAATGTCTTGGAATTTTAGTGAAGAATACATTTAATGGTTTCCTAGAAATAAATCCATGCTTGTATACTATAGGTGTATATGGATTTGGAACATATATAACTAGGGGTAACAACTCCGAAAATATACTCTGGTCTTGAATTAGTGTAATTTGGTACATGACAACAGGCCTAACTCTACACCTAGTTTGACACTCTCAGTTGATATGGTTTAGAAATTCACAAAATTTTCACAAACCATAAAGAATGATTTCAATAGAATTTTTATATGAGTAAACTAGGATAAACCTATTTTGTCACATATTATAGAAGGTTACATAAGTTAGAAATCATATATGTGAATTTCATGATTATGGGGTTCCACATTATGATAACTATTTCTTACTTTATGATTTATGTTTTTTCCAATGGATGGAACCCAAAGGAACCACATTAATGATGATTTCAATGGATAATGAAAGGATTTTAATCTTATGAAACTAAATACTATGGGAGGTGGAATAAAAAACCTCATTATTATGCTCACATTACTTTCTAATGTAATGAATCATGGTGGACTCTTGAAGGAGAAAATGTGGGAATAATATTATATTGAGTGTTTCATGATGAAACATACACATTCCTTTAGAGGGTTTTTTGATCCACTTGTTGATGAACAATGGAATAGTAATAATGAAAATATATTCTATGTTATTCAGTGTTCGAATCATTTGAAATTCACTGTAGGTGTTTATTAGTTAAAAGGAAAAGAAGATCAATGGTGGACTCTAATAAAAAATGTTGTTACAAATATTTTTTTATATTTTTAATTTTTTTATGAAGGGTGATAGTCAAGAATAATATAGTTGGAGAAAATGTTGATAATTTATATACCTCCTATTATGTTTCCAAGTTGCCAAAGTCACTATATATGTATGGTATTCAAACCTATGTCTGTCTAATGTTTTATGTTTTCCATAATATTTATTTATTGTTAATTTATTTCATTACTGGGTCATTATGAAAATTTTAATAGAATTATTAGAACACCCGCACATAGAATATAAGTAGAGATGATTGTGAAAATAAAAAATGGGGCAATTATTGCATCCTAATTATATAACTCCTCCCCTCTCAAAATTTGAGGGATGAAATTCCTAGAGAACCTTTTTATAATCACTTTTGATGAATTTTATGTAATAATTGGAATGAATTTTCTTTACCTATATAGATCAAAAATTGAATTCTATGAGAAATAAATAACTCTTCGTATCATAAATCTACACCAGATTCTATACATTTTTAAAGATGAGGATGAATCTTCTTTAGAACCAACATCTCAAGAATGGATATCATTTACATATTAGAAATAATATAGAGATAAAATTATTGAGACTATGGTAATAATCATCCTTAAAGACATTCAATGATGTGTTTCCTAAGGAATTTCCCAATATTCCTCAAAGAAGAAAGGTTGAAATTTAAATCGAGCTTATACATAGGGAATTTACTTTTTCTAATAACCCATATAGAACTTTTCTTGTGTATATTTTAGAGATTAAGAAACAAATTCAAGAGAATCTGGATAAATGTTTCATACGCCCAAGTGCTTCACCAAGGGGTGCAGAAGTCCTCTTTATCAAGAAGAAGGATGTGTCAATATGCCTTTTCATTGATTATCATGAGTTCATCAAGATCATGATAAACAAAAACTATCCTCATCCATGGATTAATTACCTTTTTAATAAGATATATTGAGCACAATACGTCTCCACAGTTCATCTGTGGAAGTGGTATTACCTAGTTAGGGGGAGAAGGTGGATATCCTAAAGATTACTCTTCATAAAAGGTATGAGAACTATGAGTTCAAATAAATTACATTTAGTGTCACTAATAATCAAGAAATATTCAAGTAATTAATGAATAGAGTCTTTATAGATGACCTTGAATTTTTTTTGGTAGTCTTCATTGATGATATTATAATATTTTCCAAAACTAAGAGGATCATGAGGAGTATCTAATTAATATTTTATAAACCTTAAAAAAGGAGAATATTTTTCCAAGTGTTGAAAATGTGAGTTTTAGTAGAAGGAAGTATCATTATAGGGGAATATCATCAAAATGTAATGGTATATTACTGGACCCTTCAAAAATAAAAGAAATTGAATGATTGGTGAGGCCATAATATGTGATTGATATTAATAGTTTCCTTGAATTAGTTGGGTATTATCATAGATTTGTGAGATATTTATCATGATTATAAAACTTTTAAATCAAGATAACATAGAATTGAGTCATGTTCTCTTGGAAGGATGATTATTAAGAGAGATTCATGGAGTTTAAAAGAATTCTTATCACTTCCCCTCTTTTCACACTACCCATAAGTGGAGAAAATTTATAGATGTTTTGTATTTCTTTAAATAAGGGATTGGGGCATGTGTTAATGAAAAAGGACAAAGTGATAGTCTATTATTCAAGGAAGTTGAATGTTCATGAACATAACTACCCAACACATGATCTAGAGTTAGATAAGATGATATTCACTTTTAAAATATGATGAAATTATCTATTTGGGGATTAGTGTGAGATATATACTTATAACAGAAGTATCAAGTATATATTCAAACAAAAAGAGATGAATATATGACAATGAATATGGTTAGAGGTGATCAAGGACTTTGACTACTGAATTCACAACCATACTAGGTAAGAAAATAAAGTGGAAGATTATCTATGAAAAAAATACAAAAAAATTATCATTGATGAGAATTTATAGAGATATGATCTTATTATACATTAAAAGAATAGATATGGGAATAATAAAGGAAGGACCATAATCAATACCTTCACAAATGATTTCTCAACTTAATTTTCTAGAGAGGTTAAAGGATGCTCAAATAAATGATGTGGGAATTCCAAAAAAAGTGGAAACTATAAGAAAAGATAAATCCTTGGAGATCAATGTTAATGAAGGAGGTGTTGTAAAATTTTGGTCATGACTATGTTTACCATCAAATCCTTAATTAAATAAAGAGTGGTTGGATGATGCACATATATCAACCTTTTCTACCCATCTTAGAAGCCAAAAGATGTATCAAGATATTTAAGAGTACTATTGGTGGGATAATATGAATGATGAGATCATAGAATATACCTCAAGATGCATTTTATGTCACCAAGTTAATGTGGAAACGAAAAAATAAAATGGGATGATGAAATTATTACATATACCTACATTGTAATAGTAAAACATCATCATGGACTTTGTCACTGGTCTTCCATAGAAATCAAGAATAAATATTTACATATAGGTTTTTGTAGATTTTCTTACAAACACTGAACAACTCATTGAAATTTGAGAGGACTTACCACATGATCAAATAACAAGGATATACGTTAGATAAGTGGTGAGGTAGTATAGAACACCTCTATAGATTGTATCTAATCTTGATCCAAGATTTACCTCCCCATTTTGGAAGAGTATACAACATTCTCTAAATACCAATTTGAAAATCATTATGTATTTTAACCCTCAAACTAATAAGAAATCTAAGAAAACTATCCAAACACATTAGTACATGTTTAAAGAACGATCAATTGAATTCATAGGAGGATGGTACAAACATCTTCCTATAGTCAATTTCCGATACAATAAAAGTCTTCACTCAAGAATCTGAATGGATCGATATGATGAAAATTTAGGAAAATGATACATAACACTCACATTTTTTGGATGATGTTTGGGGAAAAAACTTCTAGGTCCTGAAATGATCAAGGAAATGATGGAAAATGTCAAGACTATTTAGTATCACATGAAGGTTGATCAGAGTCAAAAAAGAGATATGATTTCAATCATAGATGAGAACTATAGTTTGATTTTGGAGACATGTTTTTCTTCCATATATCTTTATAGAATAAATTCATGAGATTTGGGAGGAAGGGAAATCTTAGTCAAAGGTACATAGACCCCTTTGAGATCCTTGATTGCATCAGAGCAGTGGCCTATCGAATTGAAAACCCACCTAACATATATCATGTTCATGATATATTTCAGGCATCTCTGTTGATAAAGTACATTACAGACCCATCACATGTACTCAATGAAGTGGTGGTACCATTGGATAATGATCTTTCTTATAAAGAGTAGTTGGTGATGTTCTTTGAACACATAGAAAATGTTCGATAAAATAAAATAATTCACATGGTCAAGGTTTTATGGAGAAACAACACATTTTAATAAGTGATGTGGGAATCGTGGGAATCGATGAAACAAAATTACCCTCATATTTTTTAGTGTGGGAAAATAAAATTTATAGGTAGAAATTTTTAAAGGGAGCAGATTGTAATGACTAGAACAATAATAAATAAAATTCCCCTAGTGATTTAATTAAATGTATTATTATGTTATGTGTTTGTCGAAAACACATGAATTTATTTAGTTTTATTATAACCTATCATATTTAAGAGACCATTAATAATAATTAACATTGATAATATAGTCATTGAATAGTTATCACATGATTAGTATAAATATCGGGTTTTAACAAATCCAATTGACACAGACAAAGGATGTGATGGCCCCAACTAGTAGAATTATACACTATGAATCCCATTCCATAGTGATTCTGAGGGAGTTAAAATCACTAGGATTTTTATTGATCAATCCCATGTTGATATCTAATAGCTTAAGAATGATTAAAACCATTTATTGGATAATTTCAAGCTCATTGAGATCACCACCCAAACCATGTACATCGAACCACCCCATGAATGTGTCAGCTTCAAACACCAAAATCATAGGGATTTTTATGGTGTATTAAAATGATACGTATTAAGAACATAATAATATGTACATGTATATTGTATTTTCAAAAGAAATTTTTTAATAATTTATTCATATTTTTACTTTATAAATGGTTTTGATTTTTTAAACAATAAAACCCAAATTTTATTTTTAATTAGTATTCATTTTAATTTGAGAAATTAATTTTGTTGAATTAATGGTTTTTTAAAATTAAAATTAATTAAAAAAATATTATTATAAAATAATTTTTATCATATATAAATGATTATATAATTTTTATGAAGTCAGATGTAATTTTTATAAAGGTTTGAAAATAGTTATTTTCAAAAACTCAGAATTTGACAATAAATGCCTATTCATATTATTTGAAGTAAAAATAAACATATTTATAAAAATTTTTATATAAATTGAATAATATTTTTTGAATCATATCATCAAAATTATCTAATGGTGAATTTTTTATAATTTTCAGAGCCATCCAAATTTTCGAGTAAAAAATAAATACTATATAAATATTCGGTGTGTATTATAACATCAAAATTACCCAAAAGTTATGTAATAAATAATTTATAAGGCCTACATGAAAAAATATACGTTTTACCTTTAAAATATTTGTATTTTATGTTTATTTGATTAATTTTATATATCCTTTAGGAATCCTAAAAAACCATTAATATATTTTATGGTTTTAAAATCATTTCTTTAAGATTATGACTCACTTACACAAGAGGAAGGGTATTATTTTAATAATTTAGTACCATTTAATTATATGTTAATAAAAACCACTACCATTTGTCAGAAACCATTGGAAAAACCATTGTAAGGCTTTTGGTTTTGTTAATTTTATTATATAGAGTCCAAAACTGATGTTTGAAGAATAATAAACAATTACCCACTCATTCCCTCTATAAACCCACATAAGCTCCCATTTATCTTCACAGAAAATACATGGAGCACATAATTACTCTTACATACCCTCTTTACATAACTCACAATATTCCAAAGCTCTTAATAAGCCCCTACCCAGAATTTGGAGTCACACAATCAAGTAAGGGATCCTCACCTTCTCATCCTTTTTCAAGTTTCTTTATTATCTTATGCCTTCTATTTCCAATGAATAATGTCTGGATATTTATTTTCATGCCCCTATTACTGACCATTTTATTTACAAAATATGAAATACCCCTTTCATTATCATCAACCCATTTTATGAATTTTTATGTGATTCTATTATGCTGTCAAAATTACAACCTGATTTTCCTTATCTAAAAACTTGTGCAGTGAATACCATACCAACATACTAATAAGGATCTTATAAAATATAAAAATAAATGCAATTTAATTTGACATAAATTTATTTATTCCACACCCCAAGATATTTTAATAAAATAATAATATTAATGAATCCATATTGTATGATCTATGTGACACACATAATTACAAGAATGAAATGAAAGTGACATGTGCACCCATTATTATATAGCGCTAAAATGGATTGGGTAATTTTTAGTCTCATGAGATATAAAGTTGGTATATGGAGTGAACATGATTTATTTTTGGTAATTTATTCAATCATGATTTGTTGGCAGTTATCCTTGACCTATGAATATGATGTAGTGTCCACATTTCCCATGTTTCATGCTATACAATTTATTATTGTTCATGCATGTGAATATAACCTCTTCTATTCTCCATTTATATTAGTATTGTATAAAATTTATTATTATCCTCATTTTAACCGATGTTAATTCCCTTAATGGGATTTATAACTCACCCATATCTTATGTATGTCCCCTAGTTATCCTGTACAGTTTTAAAAGTCATGGAATTTTAGATGCATGCTAAAGAATATTTCTATAATTTTGTGATATAAATTTTTCAATATGTTATTATATGTACCTGATTACCAAATAAACTTGACTTATAGATTTTATAGGTTTTATTAATTCTAATCTTATGTAATAAATCATGAATTAATTTGTAATAAAGATATGTGTTGTTATAATTTCATCAATTTTAATCCCATGATTAGGGAGTGTGGATTATATACATGTATTTATATAGTAAATTAAGGACATATACATCTAGGTGAATAACATTGTGTATAAATGTGAATGGGTATTCATTATACAAATGGTTGGCATGTAAATTCACTAGATAATTTTAGTAGCATAATGGGGTACATAAGGATTCATGGAAGGGATTAATGAAAGTTAAAGGGTTCTATAATCATCGTTAAATCATTATTATTTTAATATTTATGTGTCAAAACTTATAACTAAATTAAAAATAATGAATCTAGAAGAAAAATTTAAATAAGGTTCTTGAATAAAGATGAGAATGAGTGGATCTCGTACCTTGAGAGAGTTCTTATAAAAGCATGGGAGGAGCTTCTTTAGATCTTGGAGAACCATGGGTATGAAAACACATCTTTTAAATATATAAATTTTATTTCATGGTTTTATAATTAAATACACAAATTATATCTTAGGGTTTAGTTTCATACAAATTTGAAACGTAATAAATGAATAACATAAAAAAAACATATAACCCACTTTAAATGCTTATTAATAATAACATGAATGATCATTATGTATATTAAATGAATCATAAAATTATAGAATAATCAATAATACATGATATATAACATGTAAATGTGGCTACAACATAAAATTTGTACATTCATAAGAAGATCACCAAGCCTTATCACCAAGGTGTCATAAATCACAATTACCAAGGTCATTCACCACGGTTCCATAAAACATATCATTGATAAGGATTAATTTTTTCCCAAATTCATTGGAGTGATATTTTGGAACACCCTTAATATATATTAATTAATTTTATCTACATCAATCATAAAAAATCATTTTATCAATAACCTAAGGTGAGTTAAGAACAGGTTTCAAATAAAGTATAGAGAACATTAGTGATTAATGTCTAGAACATTACATCATTTTTATCCAATGAAAACAGAATGTGGTGTTTGTACATGTAAATAAATAATTGAAAAGTGAAATAATTTTGTAAGGACATTATAAGAACATCCATTCAAAAATTAATGTAAAATAGGAATTGACCCAAAATGAATAAATTTGGTTCGAGAATTCCCTTACCTAAAATCTTTCTTTATTTAATCGCTTTTCACCTCTTAAAGAACAGATTTCTTTTATTAAAACATGGAATAAGATTTTAATTATGTTTAGTTGACCACTATTTATCAATTTTAATCGTTGGATTATATTTATTAGTTTCCATCATTAAATGTAAAACATTTTTATATGGGTTTATCATTAATGTTTTCCCAACATTCATTGATTTAGTGATATATCCTAAATAATATTTGTACATTAATAATATTAAATCTAAAAGATATTAAATAATATATATTTATAAAATATATATTTTTAATAATTTATGATACATATTTTTAATAGTTGTGATACATGGAGGGTTGAGAATTTCTTCATGGTCGGTTAATCGATTATTGATGGGATATTATCAAGATTGGGAAAAAAGAAGTATGACATTTTAATATGTTAAAAAAATATTCTAATTTTTTTTATTAATTTAGTTTTGACATTCTACATAATTAACCTTAAAATATTTGACTTTTAAAGAAATGGTGAAAAGGGGGAAGAGAAGAGGAAAATGAGATAAGAGTTGATGAAAACATACTCTTTTTCTCAGTGTTTCTTCTCATGTATAAAACTAAATTAACTTGAGGGATGAAGTTGGTATAATATAGAATGTCCCTATGTATCTGAATGGACTTGAGAAAGAGTTTTTGGGTTAATTTTTTATTTAATAAGTGGGGGATGAGGGGTATTCCAAGTGGTGTAGATGGGTTATTTATATTTGAGGAGAGGTTTATTTTTAGAATAAAATATAAAATAAAATATTATATCAAATGTAAACCTTATAATAGTGTTATTTTTGAAATAATGAATCATATATCAATACAATATTATTTTATATTTTAAATAATTTTATACTTTTAATTCTTTAGTTTATTAAAAATAAATTTTTAAAATGAGAAAATAGTTTTTTAAGGAATACTTTTGATTTATATTTTAGAAATTAATTTTTCCTTTTAGAAATCATGTTTATTTTATTTAAATGTATAATATATAAAATTAATTATTTTTTTCAAGCCTCATGTTTTATAAATTATTTTTTCACTATTACATCCTGAATGATGCAATTCAGGATACACTGATAGTGGGGAAAATGTTTTTTTACTATTCACAAAAAATTGGTGTATTTTAAAAAATTAACAATATATCACTACTATAATATTTCTATGTTCTAACTATATCAATGAAATTAATTTTATCAAAATAATGTTCTATCATATGTATTTTTTTTAATAAAAAATTCAATTCTTATGAAATATATTAAAATTTATTTTTATTAGAAAATATTCCCCTAATTTCTTTATACTTTTAATCCTCATACATATTTCATTGAATAAAGGTATTTATATTCTATTAAATTACCCATATTATTTATTATTTATATAAAAATTTATTATTTTAAGGTCAACTTACTATTTTAGTGGTCAGGTTACTAGTCCCATTGGTTGGGTTATTATTCCATTATCACATTACTCGTTATAAATACCCGTTTATTTTTTCAATAAAAATTTACTAAAATTCCTCCAAAGGTTATATATTTTCATTTTATAAAATTTTTATTGGTTATATATATATATATATTATTTCATTTATTTAGTGTTCGTCATGGGGGTGATGATTTTGGTAGAATTGAGTTATCCATATATTCCTGTTTCATCTTTTTATCATTTATATTTTCTTGTGTAAATATAATGTTTGGAATATTAATTTTTTTTAGTTTTAGAATAATTTATTTATTTTTATTAGTGAAATAATTTTTTTTATTTCACTATTTTTTGTATGTGTATAACACTATATAATATACAACAACACACACTTAATCTAGAAACAAATATTAATAAGAAATCTAGATTGTTGCATTATTATAACATTTAGAAACCTCTTACCTAAAATTTCAACTCATATTCTCGATTGATAATATATGAGGGTACTTATATTTCATTGATTCCCTTAGTTATCTCACCCCCTCTTCATACTTATGATTTCACCACAACACTATGAAAAGGTGAGTTGTTGTGTTGAAT
Source organism: Viscum album (assembly GCA_963277665.1). Lineage (NCBI taxonomy): Eukaryota > Viridiplantae > Streptophyta > Magnoliopsida > Santalales > Viscaceae > Viscum > Viscum album. The sequence goes on along the minus strand of OY728155.1, from coordinate 597,442,613 downwards.
AGAATATTGTCTCTATGGTCCAAAATATTCACCAATTTCTTCTCATAAGAGAGGTCATTATCCAGTTTCACCACCTCATGATTCATTACACGTGATGGATCATTTATGGACTTCCTCGAGAGTGATACATTGAATACATCATGAACCTGAGCCATTATTTGTGGAATTTCTAACTGATAGGCCATTGCTATTATGTGACCAGGGATCTCAAAGGGGCCATTGTACCTGGGGATAATATTGAATTTATATCTAAAACACATGGCTCTCTTCAATATTGATATTCACATGAGTACTTTACCTCCACCATAAAAATCTAAGTACCTTTTACTATTTTATCAAAAAACTTCTTCAAACTCAAAGAATAATTTATATGTTTCTAAATAGATTGAACCTTATATGTCACCTATTATACAAGATTATGTCTATGTAGCTTCTGTTAACCAAATTCATCCCCAAAAGTCAGAGTTCTACATCTCTTCTGGAATAGCTATTTGTATGGACCCATTTCAATACTCAAGTATAAGATATTATTATATAAGAAATCAATTAATGGTAGATATTTATCCTATCAACATTTAAATTCTATTGAGAAAGATCATAGCATGTACTCTAGTTTATAGATGATCCTTTAAGATTGGCCATCACTTTTGGGGTGATTGGATGTATAGAAATTCAATTCAACCTGCAGAACATATTGAATAATTCTTTAAAATTTAGATGTAAATATTGGTTCATGATTAGATATGATTGGATGTGGTTCCCCATTAGAACTCATTACAATCTTTATATTTATATTGGAATGTTTTTCAAGAGATAATTCTTTTTTAATACTGATGAAGTGGGTAGTCATGGTGAGACTATCCAGAAAAACCTATATTACATTGTTCCTTTGGATGTCCTATAGAGATCAGTGAAAAATTCTATAGTGATGTAATCCGATCTCTATATGAGTATGTGAAATGGTTTTATAATCCCCTTGGACTTAGACCATTTTAATTGAACTTGATGACATACCAAGAACTTTGAGGTACACTTAGTGATACCCTTCATCATATAGACCAACCAGAAGTTATATGAAAGATCATGATACATCTTGGTACTTACATGATGGATGGATAATGATATGCTATGTGAATTATAAAAAATATATTTCTTTATCTCATGTTAGTAAGGCACATAAATTCTATTTTTAAATTTAATGACACCATATTCATCAATGTGGAACTCATGAATATTTTCCTCCTTTAATACTTTCACCTTTTTTTGAAGATTCAGATCATCCCTTTGTTCCTTTTGGATTCTATCATGACTTTATTTTTGATATGTTATTTATGACAGCTTGGATGGGTTCCCCCCCCAAATGACTTCCAGGTCTATCCTTTTCATGTCCCTAAAGACAAGGTCTTTCTCAATTCACATCATGGATTGATTAGAAAGTTGTTTTCTTCTAAATGAACTAGATAACTTATTTTTTCTCCCAATATAGAAGTTAATAGAGAAATATTACTCCCTGATTGTCTCTAACAGTATTTTCTAATGTGAGATACTTCTGTCTAAATATTTTCTTAAAAATTTGTTGGTATGTGTATATATTACATTTTTCATATAAAGGTTATTTCACCATATCTTCAGAGTAAAAATAATAGTAGCTAGGTCGTGGTCGTGAGTAGAATAGTTTCCTTAATGAGTCTTTAATTATCACAACGAATAAGACACCACCTTATTATTATGTATGACTATATATCTAATACCTTTTAAGGATTCATCACTATAAATGAGAAATCCATCCCCATTATAAGGTAATGTTAGCATAGGTTCACTAAAAACCCTCTTCTTCAATTCATTGAAACATTATCCACACTCCATGGTCTAGATGAAATTAAATCCATTTCAAGTAAATTTTGTTAGTTGATTAGAAACTTATGATTTTTTTATTACAAACCATCTACAGAATCATTCTAGGACAAGTAATATTTGAATATCAACTACAGTAGTAGGATGTGGTCACACCTCCACATAATTTTTGTTATTAATATGAAATTAGATTCCTTCACTTTTCACAATGTTCCTCATGAATGAAAATTATTATAACTAGAACTCACAATTTTTAAATTTACCATAATTCCATTTCTTTTAAGTGGTATAAATCCAAGGTGAATTTCTCTTGATCTGAAAAAAATTTATAGAAAATATCATTTAAATAGTTGTAACCATTCTTCAAAAATTAATGGACAAATAGATCCACTAAATTAATGTGGTTGTTGAAGTATGAATTAATCCCCTAAATGTTGTTCTCTTTGAGGTGAATTTGTACAATCAACATGATTCAGTTTATTAGTTATAACCCTATATAATTGTATTTTCATCTTGATGAAGCTTTCCATTTAATCATCCACCATGTTATGAAGGAGGTCTGTGCATCATCCATTTCACTAATCATTTATGTGGTTCCTCCTATTTTTCATCATTTTTCTAAAAGAAAAAAATATTACTGTAAAACAAATTACTTTTATGAATCACAGTATTCTAATCAGATTTTATATCAAAAAAAAACCCAAAAAATGTTATTATTTTAATATGCTGTAATAAAAATTACATTTTCGATATATCATTCATAATGGTTCATAAAAATCATATGATTAACCCAAAATAACCCCCAAGAGTGTCAAACGAGTATTATAGAAAGGCTCATTGTCGTGTACCTAGTAATGGTCAAGTAAACCACACTCTTCCTTTTTAGGGATATTACTCCTATGTATATATATTCTAGAGCCACATCCACTTGTAGCATCCAGATAAGCATTTCATTATTTAGATGGATCTAGCTTAATACTCTCCCAAAATTCTTGGGAGTTTTTATATATTAAGTCTTGTCTATAGGGTTCTTACTAAAGTATTATAATTCAAATTTCTATAAATATGTAAACCATACTGTAATACCAACATTTTCATCCAACCTTTTTAATACATAACATATATCAAATGGTACCACACTAGACTACTCACAAGATCTTTTATTGTTTAGTTCCCTAGAAATTAGAAATGTAATACATTAATATAAAAAAATATAATGCACTTTAAATTTATCTTCATAAGTTAGTCCTATGTTACTTTTACTACATCTTATAACCTGGGGACATACATCTAATGAATGGGGTGACCAAAAATCCAATTAAGTGACAAAAAAGGAAACAGATCATGAGAAATCCTAATGAAAAATAAATGAGTCATAACATGAAAGAATAATCAATATTACCTGATATATAACAATGGATTTTGTTAAAAAATATCTCTACAGTTTATCACTAAGGTGTCTTAAATTATAATTATGATGGTTATTCATGAAGGTATTATAAAACATGCAATTTATAAAGAATAATTATTTACCCATATAATTGGAGTGATATTAGAGTGCACCATAAATATGTCTCAATTAATGTGATCCATATCAATCATAAAAAATAATTTCATCAATAAATATAGGATGATGATTAATGGTTTACATATAAATCATTGAGAGAATAAGATCTTAATGTCTTGAATATTTCAAACTTTTTTAACCCAAAAAAAGATAATGTGGGTTTTGTACATGTAAATCCCAAAAAGGAAATTTAAATAATAGATTATGGGAATTAAATGAAATTAAAGAAATAAATTAATGAGAAATAAAATGTAACCCAAAAAATAATGAACTGAATTCAAGGATTCCCTTACCTAAAATCCGGATTTATTTCACAACTTTTCTACCTTCATAATAATAGATATAGTTTTATTGAAAAAAAAGTAGAAGTGAATTATGTTATTTTATATTACTATTTAACAATTATTATAATTGGATTACATTTTTTAGTTTCCCTCATTAAAAGTGATTCATTTATTATGGAAATATCCTTAAAAGTTTCCTATCTTTATTATATTTAATGATATTACTTAAATGATATTAGTACATTATTAAGAATAAATCTAGAATATAAGAAAAAAAATCATATTTTACAATTTTATATTATAAATAATTTATTATAAATATCTATGTTAGTTGTGATAAGTATATAGTTGCCAATGTCCTCCTATATGGTTAACTGATCATTGACGAGACATTTCCAATAATAGAGAAAAGAGAATGAAGACATTTAAAAAATACAAATAATAAACAATTGTAGTATTTTATTATAATTAATGTAATTTTGACATGAAAACTATTTGAACTTATAATTCGTGACTTTGAAAGAAATAGAGAAATAGAAAAATAGACGAGGAAAATGAGAGAAAATTTGATGAATATTACTCTTTTTTCATAGTGTTTCTTCTCTTGTACGACACTAAAATATTTTGAGGCATGGAGTTGGTTTAATCCCAAATATGACTATGTATTTTAATGGAATTTATAGAGGATATTTGGGAATATATTTTAATTTTTTATGTTGGGGGATTAGTGGTTTATAATTGGAACAGATATGGATTATTTATACTTAAAGAGAGTGGTTTTTAAGTGTATAATACCAAATAAAATACTATATCAAAGGTAAAACTTGTAATAGTAAAATTATTGAAATAATGGATTACATATCAATATAATAGATTGGGGTTTTTAATTTATACCCATTAATAATTTAAATTAACTAGTTTATTAAAAAAGAAAGTGGAAAAATGAGATAATAGTTTTTTTAAAGGGATTATTTTGACTATAGACATTAGAAAGTAATTTTTAGGATTATAAATGAAGTTTATTTTATTTTAATGACTCATATATCAAATTAAATATTTTTTGTGCCTCAATTTTTATAAATTATTAGGTCATTATTACATCATGAATGATGTAATTCAAGAGATAACGGTTACTAAAAAAATATACTGTTACAATTCACCAAACAATTGATGTGTATTAGATTTTATATTTTAGATTTTTGTATTATTTTAATGTTTTTAATATTAATTGGTTTTTTTTGACTAATTTATTGATTTTTATTAGTGAATAAATTTTTTCTGATTTCAGTTGGTGTCGTATGTGCTTGATAATTTATAATTTAACATAACAAACATATAAGAAGGGGAAAATATTACTAATAATCTATAGGTCCTTACACTAGAAGGTATATAGAGAGGTAGAAGGAGAGTAACATTATTATTCATGGGTTTTGAGTGAAGAGGAATGAGAGGTTTAGTGGGTCTATATATCAATGTGGGGAGGGGGTTCTTTATTAATTTCAAAAATTTGCATCTATATAAGAAATTAAACCCAACCATAAACCATCCCATGGGTTATGGCCATATTTTATACCAAATATGAGTGTATTGAATTATTTTATATTTTCAAAAACTGATATCATTAAAATGATATCATTGGTTATGTTAAAGTGATCCATGTTTATAAATAATTGATTTTAAAACATTAAAACATAATATATGTATTGGATGATTCATTAAGTGATTATAAAATTAATATAATAACATAAAAAACTCATTATTTAATGGGGAATAGTAATTTTGGTCATGGATACTATTTATGATATTTATTTTATCATGTTTGTGCTTTTATGATGTCACAATACAAACCGTATAATTATACTATATTTAATTTCTACCCAAAATTTTTACTATCTCAAAAAATTATGCAAAATTCCATGATGCATAATTTTGGCATGTTTAATTAAATAAAAATATTTAATTTATCAAAATAATCTTCTAAATATGATAATTTAAAATTTAAAATAAAAAATCCACATTTATTTAAAAATACAAGTTTTTTTATAATAATTGTTTTCTAACCATTATAAAAATTATTTATGGATTTTTAAAATTATATTAACACTTATATTTAATAGTTATTATTTAATAATAATACTTTATTGAAATATAATTTTCTTTAAAAATTCTTTAATTCATTAAAAGAGTGTTATGATAGAAACTATATATTTCTCAAAAATAAATTTTGTGTTTCATCATATTAGAATCTAATTTTTATAAAACATATTGTTTGATTAGTAAAAAGTATTAAAATAAAAATATAATCAATATTTTTTAAAATGTAAATATATTAATATTTATAATGTTATCCAGATACTTATCTCTTTGTTACACTAGTGAATGCCATAAGGGTATGGTGTATGATAGTGAGGTTTTCATGGGGTCGATTAGTGAACATGTTTTGGGTCATAATATTGATGAGATTGAACTTATATTGTAAATAGTTTCTCTCATTAAATAGTTGTTACATCTATTCATGGTATTTTCCAAGGGTATAAACAAGCGATTTTTTTAAAGGTTGGGGCCAAAGCCTCAATTATTATTAAAGCAAAGCGAAAAACTCTTTAATTGGGTAGAGGGAGACCCATTACATAGCCCAAAGGCCCAGTGTGCATTTAACCCATCAACGACCCGTAGGCCCATTTTTTTGGCCCAATTCCCATTCTGTGAATAGTACTGCTACAGTACCTAGGCTGCTACAGTGATGAATAATACCCGCCGCTGCTATAGTTCTCTACTGCCACTACAATGTCCTGTCGCCGCTACAGTTCCCGCCGTTGCTACAGTGCCGCTGCTGCTACAGTACTGCTACAGTACAGGCGATGCTATCTCCCTTATAAGCTCTATTAGATGTAATTTGTAGGGTAAGACCCTACTGGTTGAGACCGTCAGTTCCTTTTTCTATTTAAAATGGATTTATCATAACCCTATACATGTACTAATATTAATAGAAAATGTAAAATTACTAAATTTGAAATGGTTATGATGATTAAGATATTTTTAATCTGAGAGGATATAAATTATAATTTTCTAAATAAGTAATGTAGTGAATGTGTTTTCTATAGCTACATTACATAAAAAATCATTTACTCATTTAAAAATGAAATTTTATTTATAAATGTTAGTGTCATTACATTCTTCCCCATTCAGAAATTCCACCCTTGAAATTTTCATTTAATACAAAAAATATATACGAGGGTCTTTCTATTTCATTACCTCTTATGGTTCCCATGTCTCTTCCTTAAACTAGTTATTCTTCGATAACACTTTGGATTGGTGGGTTGTCATGTTTTGTAGACCATTTTCTCTTGGTTATAAGATATTCATCAGGAACTCCTAATATGAACTATATTTCTCCAATATTATAACATATGGATTTAGTTCACATGAGGGTTCTGATATATAATTCCCCAAGAGGGATATATAGAATACATCTTGTACTTGAGATAGATTATGTTGGAGTTATAGTTTAAATTACACTACTCTAATGTGATGAAGTATATCAAAGGGGAAGTTGTATCTTTTATCGACCGTTTCCTTCCTCCCAAACCTCATGAATTTCTTACATGGGGATATATAAAGGAGAAATTTATTTCAGACCCCAAAATCCAAATCTTATCTCCAATTGTTTGCATGTCTTTATTATTGACTTTGTACAAATTTCATATAGTTTTTAATTATTTGAACCATTTTTCATATATTGGATAAGATCAAGTCCCATAATCTTACACTATCTAATTTCATCCCATTAAGGTGTAATCCAACACCTCTTCCTATATAGATCCTAATAAATATCCATTTTAATACTATAATGGAAGTGGTTGTTATATGAGAACTCCACTAGGGGTAGGTGTTAATCCATACATCCTTAGAAATCATTAGAACATGATATCAAAATATACTCCAGATATTTAATTGTTATGTAAGATTTATTGTTGGGAAATGATACCTCAAGGTAACTTTGTAGTGTTTTTGGGTTGATTTTGTTTGTTGAAAAACATTGTTGACAAGTCTAGCTGTGGAGTTTTAACATGATGATTTACTCAATATGGTGAAAGTGATTTAATATAGAGTTATGGAAGTTTTATAAGTGGTATAAAAAAAATCTATATACATGGTGTAATAATTACCCTGTGTTTTCCAAATTTTGGGGTCCAAAATATGGAATAATGACTATATTTTACAAATGTTAAATTTCCAGGGTTACGTCATAAAAATATGGAAAGTATTGAAAATCAATAATTTTTTTATGTTTCATGAAATATTACTATTTTTTGGACGTTTTATTTAATAAAGTCTTGGTTATTTTTGAAATAACTTTTCACTAAAGATTGTTTGGACACGAATTAAAGATGATAAGTTACACAATTATGATATGTTTAATGAACATAAAAGTTCCATGAATTTTCATGAATATGGAGAGTTACAAAAAAAAGAATTAATATTCTCAAGGAAAATTTTTAGGTAGCTTCAAATATTATTGAATGGGAGGAAAAATCTATAAATTAGATTATAACCCACTCATTTGAAGAGAGAAACCCTTAACAAAAATACAAAGACTCTAAAATCATGAAGGATTCTCATTAAGGATTTCTTTTTGTGAATGATTCATGAGAATATTAATTTTGTGATGTTAGGAAGTTTTATGAAACCAAGAGTTTCATGAACATTTATTAGTTTCGTGAAAGGATATAATGTTTCATGAATTTTTCTGAGTTTTACAAAAGAAAATATTTCACAAAGGTGTGATATTTTTTCAAATGACTGTGTATTTTTGGATGTTCGGAAAGGGGTTACATGGATGTGAATTAGATGATAATAAGAATGAATTGTATAATAATTCTTTGGTAAAGTGTTATTAATCAAGTGTTTTAAATTATAACTTAATGATGTATCAAATTATATGTAAAACACTTGGATTCATGTTACCAATGTAAGTATCATATAAAAGACAAGTGAGAATACTTTAGTTAAGTGAGTAGTGACATTTAAATTATTATTAAGTTGTAAAAAAAGAAGGATAATGAGTCCACTATGAAATTTTTAAAAAATATTGTTCTTTATTGGATTTGGAACATAGTCATGTTTCCTTTTTTGATCATTGGATTTAGCCTAGTGTAGGCGAGCTATGTAAAATTGTTGTGATTAGTGAACTATTTCATATCTTTTTATACATTGATACATGAAAGTGAGGGAAGAGTATTTTTTAATGAAAAAAAATATCTAAAGGGGAAGTAGTTTTAATCTATCATACACTAATCACCCCTCTCAGGCTATTTAATCTAGTTGGGCTAACATAGACCATCTATATAAGGGTGATCACTAGTGATGAGGATCAGTTCTATATCCAACTATTTTTGAAGTATTCTCTAATACCTCAAGGTGAACCTAAAATCTTGATCAAATAAAATAGAAAGTTGTGTTCTATTCAGTCTTAACACTTCCCTTGTGTATATCATATAGAGTTGGTCAAGAGATAAATATTCATTGACAGAAACTAAATCAACTTACTTGTTAAAGAAACCGACTACCTCTCAGATGGTGTTATTGTCTTTAGGGGTCCTGGGGATTCCTATGATGAAATCTAGGTTTATATTTTATCATTTCAATACTAGTGTAGAATATAATCACATCATACCCTTATACATCTATTCTTTAGTCTTTACTTGTTTCATACAAAGCTCGAGATAAAAACGTTGTAATCTCTCTATTTATGTTATCCCACTAGAATTTTTTCTTTAAATATCTATATATCTTAGTAAATTAATAAAGAATAATGATCTATATGAATTATCCATAAGTTCCCCCTTTAGTTATAGTTTTAGTGGGACCCATCTTTAGGTTTTGAACTATATAAATCCATCTTTAAAAAAGGATAAATTTAAAATATTCAAGTCCATTTTCTGTTGCATCTTGTTATATTTATGGGCCTGCTTGACCCACTTAAGAATGGATGGTAGAGTGATTATTTAACTAATGTAATAATACAATCCTTTTATTATTCCCATATCAAACCTTTTTCATGTCTAATAATCTTAGATCGCTTTCAATCCATTTCATGGACAAGGTTATGGGATCCTTTCTACTCAAAGTATCTATAACTTTCTTCATCATTCCAATATGGTAATAAATTAAACAATCAAAATCATTGATCATCTCTAACAACCTTCATTGGTTTAAAATCATTTTATGAGAATATATACATGAGTCTTTTATGATCTATATATATGTAAGACAAATTTCCATAGAGGTAATGTCTCCAAATATTTAATGTTAATATAATTGAACCCAATTCTAAATCATTATTTGGTTAGTTATACTCATGGATATTTAATTGGTGGGAGACATAGCCTATCACTTTTTTTTCTTGGATGAGAACACAAACTAAGACATTTTTGGATTCATCATTATATATCACTAATACGTCCCCATTGGTGGGTAAGGTGAGCATAGCTTAAATGATTATCATTTTATTAAACTATTTAAATATCTATTTGTATTAATCTTTATAGGAAAAAATAAATCCCTTCCATGCTAGTTTATTGTTTTTATTTGAAATTGTGAGATTTTTTTTAGAAATCAATGATAGAAAACAATTAATTAATTAAAAATATGTATTTATGTCATAGATGTCAGTCAATCCGTTATTCAATTTCCTTAGTTTTTATATATCTATATAAATACTTTTTTAGTTATAACATGACATTGGAAAGTTACTTTCTCCATCCAACACTATCATTTAATATAATTCATAAATAACTTTTCCTTTCACAAAGTCTTCATTGTGTCATTCAAATGCTCCACATATTTATCCTTCCTTTTGGAGTGCATATGAATATCATCTATAAGAACTACCACAAAATTTTCATAGTATTCTATAAAAACTATATTAATCAACTGCATGATGTTTTTTGGAGCATTAGTATGTTCATATTGCATCATTATGAAATCATAGTGACCATAACTTATATGAAAGGTAATCTTGTTGATATCCTCCTTCTCTACCTTACTTGGTAACATCCCAAGCGAATATCCACCTTTGAGAAGTATTGGGATCCACAAAGATAATCCAAAGTAAAACATTATATGGAACATGATTCTTTTTTATTATCATGATTTTGTTGTTCTAATGATAATTGATGTAGAGGAGCTTTATCCAATACTTTTCTTGATTAAGAGGACCAATGCACCCCATGGTGAATCACATAGGGATATAAAACCTTTATCCAAGTTATCCTATAATTATTTCTTCATCTCCCCATGTTAAATATGAAAATTCTATAAGTATTCATGTATATTGAAAAAGATCCATGTATAATCTTTATTGAGAACTCAGCAGCACTACTAGGAGGGACACCAGAAAATATTTCAGGAAAAACATCACTGAATTATCTCATAATGTTCATGTATTTAAGGATTATATTTTATTTAGTATTAATAATTTGAGAAATATAAACTTTCTCAAAGGGATATAATATCCATTCTTGAGATGATGATGCAAAATGAGATTCATCATACTACTTAAAATTGAAAATAATCATATTATGAGTCATGATACAGAGGTTGATTTCATTTTCTAGTAAATTTTTGTTATTTATATATAAGGAAACAAATCCATGCCTATAATAGCATAAAATTAATATAAAGGGATTATAACATGGTTATTTGGGATATTCATCCAACAAATTTTGAAAGGGGGTGAGATATATACTATTTATGAAATAATTGACCCATTATTTTTCTTTACAGATAATTCAACTTATATGTTTTGAGGTGGTGTGTTAATATCCACAATAAGCTTTCATAATATAAAATAATGTGTAGAAGCATAATGAAAAAGTATATTAACTATTCTTGAATGAGTAACTAGAATATGTATTACTATTTTTTTCAGGATCCACCATACCAGTTGAGATAGAATAAGATCTCCCTTAATCAGTAACCCTTTTAGGTTTTTGGATTCAATTATTATTGAGAACTATTGTCTTAGTAAATAGATTTTTAAAATATCATTATTTCTTATAGATAAAATATGAGAAAATAGGATGATGGTTTAATGGATTAATTATCTATTCCATCAAATTTTTTGGGTTTCTCACATCAACAATCTACAACTAATATTTCTTCAAGCACCTAAAGTATTTCATTTTCCCATTCAAGAAATTCCCATGATGATTCTTCCTACATTTTGAAAAGTGGGATGTTATAATTTCTATCCACCATCAGAAATCACGATAATATTACCAGTGTTAAAATAGTTTTCTTCTTCTTATCAAAATAAGAATTTTGAGATCTACTATTCTTTCTTTTTGACGTTTAGGAAACATTAGACAATGTACTCATAATTATTGAAGTCCAAAATAGATAATGATTTTCATATACTATACTTTATCCCACAAAATAAGTATTCAACTTTAATTTTTGGGGTAATGAAAAATCTCAAGTTGTATCATGCATGTCTTGTGAATTTCTCTTTATAAACACCAATGGATTTCTCATCCTTTTTCATGAGGCCAAGGAAACCCCACATAATTTCACGTTGGGGACTTTGAGGAAAATATTTTTGAAAAATAATTTTCCTAAATTCCTTCCACCATATCACATCGATTATTTTCTAGACATTCATATTCTTGACCAACATCCAACATTGATTAGATTACCCTTCCACAAGACAAAAATAAAGTATGAAATTATCTTTCTCAAAGAATTAAAGGACTAAGAAAACATTTTTGATATATTTTATCCCTATTCAATGATTAAAGGATTTAAAAATATACTTAAATTCATAAGAAATTTTTATAAAAACATCTCAATTATAACTTCCTCTTTATGGGGGGGTCAAGAGTCCCGCATAAATCAATTTTTGGTTCAAAACACGAGTTAATAGAGAATGTATTAGGACCGTGTTCCCAATTCATACACCCACCAGGTTGGGAATCTCAATTGGTTAGTCTTCACATTTCTCCCCATATTGGTTATTGACTCGATGTCTACTATTTCCATCCATAAGTTAAAAATATTGGGAAAATTAGGGATGTGTATTTTTAAAATGTTAAAAAAATAAATAGGAAATGATGAACATTAATTGGATAACTCAAAAATGGACTATATTCCCTAACATAAATTTTTTATGCATTAATCTATGTTATCCAAGATCTATTTCATAATATAAAGTCTTATTAAAATTTTTATCCCTTTAATAATTGTTCGTAATGAGATTCTGAATTTACCAAACCGTATCCCTCAGGATTTTCATACTAGGTGACCCACAAGGTTCATTATCATGCACAATGTAAGGATAGAGTCCATATCAATATGACCATTTCAATTTTATTACCCACATATACACCTTCTCTAGATACACATTGACTTATTATATCGAAACATGGATGTATTTTATTGGAAACCACATATTCTATATGTTACAAAAATTTATCAATTTTTTCCTATATTTAGTGTAATCCCTAAGTCATTAACTATTGTTTTCAAATAATAATCCCAAAATAACTAGACTTTCCAATTATAAAAACAATCACAACCCATAACTTTATTACACTTTATTTCATGATTTATTACATAAAGATACACTAAATACAACCCGAGAAGGTCATGAGTCCTTGAATCACGGGGAAATTAAGTACATGAAAAAAATAAAAAAAAACATTGGTACAACATCATCATTTAAAATGTTTTAACCTATATCTTATATTCCTTAATCTTCTAAAACAACATGGGATAACTTGGGGATGTACATAAGAAATAAGTGAGATATAAAGAAGAGTTAGGTAATAATAAAAGAATAACATGATGACAGTAGTACATGTGATTCAAGAGGCATATAAATATTACATAAAAGGGTTGAGATTCATCATCTTTAATAATTATGCATAACATAACCCGATGAAATCAAGGGAACATATGATTGTGGAAATGATAAAAAACTTGAAATCATAAGAATAAGTTGGGTATAAGCCCCAAGATAAGATAGCATAATATTCTTAATATAATCTCACATTCACCATAGGTGTAAAATTATGATATAAAAACAATAGCCAACATATTGGAGGGATATATAATTCCAGACGCAACCGCCACATTCGTATCATGTACATGCATAAGTGTGCCACATAGGTCTTACAATATAAGGGTGTATTTCATCAATTTTAAAACCATGATTAAGGATTTTGGATTAATTAAATTTACGTCTCAAATAAATGAGAAATATGTATATCTAGGTGAATAACCTTATGTGGAGATGGGGTTGGGTATTCACTACACAAATAGTGGATGGAAATTCACAGGATTATTTTGACTGCATAATGGGGGTTCATATAGATTCTTAGAAGTGATTAATGATAGTGAAAATGGTCTCTAATACCTTGGAAATTATATTTATAGTAATATGGATGCGTAAAAACATATCCCAACATGAGAAATTTGGAATCAAAAGGAAAAATATAAAGGAGGTTATTGAATAAATATGACAATGAAATAATCCATAAGCCTGAGAGGGAACTTCCTAAAATCATAGGAGGAAAATATTAATATCTTAATAGAACCTTTTTGAGGTATATATAGTGGTAATGTAAGATTAAATTCATTCTAAAAGGGATCTTAGTGAAGAGGAATGGAGGTTGGGTGGGTTTATATAGAAAAAGGTTAGGGTTCTCTATATTATCTTCTAAAATGTGTTATTGGAGTATAAATAATCAATTGATTGAATCCCAAAACCATATCATGGGGTTTTCACATTTCTTATAACAATAATTTGTGGATTTAATAATTTTATATGTCCAAAAACTAGACTCTTTAAAATATTACCCTTGGTGATGCGGAAGTGAGTCATGTTTGTAAAGAATTGATTTTAAAACATTAAAATATAATACAGGTTTTAGAGGATTCATTAAGTGTTAATAAAATAAATAAAATAAATTCAAAAATAAATTTATTTAAAAGGAATCAAAAGTTTATTCATAGAAAATTTATATAGAATTTATTACATCACTTTTGGGATAAATTCATAACATATACAATATAATTATATTGTATTTAATTTTGACCCAAAAATTGTGGCTCTAATTTTTTTTAAGAAATTCACCATTGGAAAATTTCAACATAATGATTTTAAAAATAATATTTATTCTATAAAAATAATATTTATTTTATACAAATAATTCTCTAAATACGATAATTTATAATTTATAACAAAAAATTCACATTTATTGGAAAATATTGTTTTTATGACAATAACAGTTTTTACCATTTTAGAAAATATATCTAAATTTATAAACACGCATTACCATTTATATTTAAAAATTAATATTTAATAATTTTTTTTTATTAAAATATCATTTATTTAAAAAATTCTTGAATTCATTAAAATAGAGTATATTTATTAAACAATATATTTTATGAAAATACAATTTGTGTTTCCTCATATCATAATCTATTTTTTATTTGAGTTATTACTTAATAATTATATAATAATAAATAATAAATATTATCTCTATTTTATTAAAAATAAAAAATAAAAATTCATACTACTAGGTTCTAGATACACAAACCTTTATTAGACAAGTAAATTACCTAAGGGTTTGGCATGAAATGGTGATATTTTTATGGGGTGGTTCAGTGAGGATGGTTTGGGCCATGATATTGATGAGCTCGAACTTCTCCACTAAACTGTTTTGATCGATATTTAGTTATTAAATCTTATCTTGGTCTTGGTTAAGGTAAAATCCTAGGGATTCCATCTCACTAAAAGGCACCAATAGATGAGCTTCCATATATATGATCCTCCTAGTTGATGTAATCTCTTCCATTTTCTATTTGAAATGGATTTATCATAACCTTATATATGTACTAATCCTAATAACAACTATACGATGGATATATTATCAATGTTTGTGACTCTTAATGGTATTTCAAATCTAATAGGACATATCATATAATGGTCCCGAATTACTAAACTAGTGCATGTGTTTTCTATACCTACATTACATAATTATAAATTTATTCCTTCAAAAAGGTATTTTAATTTATATTATTTTAGGTCATTACATGGCTGGTGGTGTGTAAGAAATAATATAAAAATATAGGATGTATATGGTCACAAAAAATATCAACATAAAATTTCACATGAAACCCACACTACTAGCACCCACATCAGTCACAACATTTTACAACCACTAACTGACAAGATCTACCATTATCATGACACAAACCAACCCTAACTAATCATTTAATTATCTAGATTGAAATTAGTAAATTCCAATTATATTTTAATTTTCTATTTATAGGATTTTAATTACTAGTTGTATTTCAATAAGTGACCACATTTAATGACAAACCATTCATGAAACCACTACCAACTATAATCCATTCATTGAACATTATTCACATTTATTCTATTATTTAGCATTTATTAAAAATAAAAATTCAAACTAATATTCTCAATCATCTAATATCCCATTTTTTATTAAATCCATCCCATTAGCCATTATATATTTCATTTATTCAAACTATATTACCAACCATAGAGAAACAATGAACCCACCCATTAAAAACTAAACCATTTATCACATAAAACTCTACTCAAAACATGCATATAAACACCATAATAGCCACAAAAATAGATCTTTTCTATTCAAACATCTATAACACCACTAATATAACCATACAACAACACATCCCCCACCACAAATAACCAATCCACACTTAATCATTACGACTATCCATAAAAAACAACTAAATTCCCTCAAATCATAGAGACAAAGACCCTATACATAGAAATAATAATGGGTAAACCTATTAATAATTCACACTAAATAACTAACCCTAAATCATTATTTCATAATAAAGAAAAAGTTATGGTTAAAAAACAAAAACATTAGTTCCATATTTTCACACTACCAATTAATTTATAACTTTAAGTGATTAACCCATTATGAAAGGTGAATCTAAATATCAATAACAAAAAGAAAATAATTTCATATCAAGAAGAATAAATTACTCCGAAATAAAATCAACAAAACCATCAATGAACAATAATTAACATGGAATATTTCAATCATCAATAAAACACACTTTTAACTTCAATTCCATTCAGTAAAATTCATTAACATAATTAAATAAATCTATACTATTCACCCAACAAAAAACCATGATAATTATATAATTTCTGAATAATAAATAAGTAGATGTTTTGATTCCCCTACCTCAAACAAAGATTTAACAGTAGTAGAAAAAGAATGTAAGGAATAATCGGGTCTAACACAAACCAACACATGAGGATCAACTACAAGGCATATGCATAACAACTCCCCATTAAAATCACCGAACAAAAATACCAAAACCAAATAATCACTACCATAATACCCTCCCAAATAATAAAATGAAATGAAAATAATTAATAAAAAATAAATATAAATTCGCTATAGATCTCAAAATGATTAATTTATGGAAGACAATGTAAACCCAATTGAAATGTAAATAAAGATATACAAATACACAACACTAGTAACCTATTTTTTTAGAGAATCTAGTGAAATAAGAAATAAATCATGAAAATGCCTTAATTTGTAACCATTATAAGAATTTAAAGGCTTAAGATGTGATAATGTTCACCATTCCCCAATACTACCCAAATAAAAAAATCATGGTGTTTTGTCCCCCAAATCTCAGAGGTCAAACCATATTAAAAATAAGGGTCATATCATGACCTATACCACTATGTCATAACCCTAAATATCAGACTAATTATTATGTATTCCTCAGCCTCCTCCACTATAAACAATGAATCCTAAACTAAACCATGATGTAGTGGAAGGAACTATATAGAAACATACCTAAAATAGACAGGGCCTAGAAACCTACAATGAGGTCTCTATCACATAATTTGGAGAGTCATGTTGAAATACCTATCATTGAAGATCAACTAAAAGTACTGTGTAAGTTGAATTCAAAAGAACTAAAGAACAACATTCTATAATACAACCCCTCATGTGAGACCCCATACATGCGCTCTTGGCTCTAGTAAAAAACAAAGTTGTATATGTTTTTTAGAAAAGTAATTAGAAATTAATGTCCATTATGCATGTAATGATCTTTTATAGTCTAGTATTTAGAAAAAAATGAACACTCTTATAAATTATCAATGTTAAAACAATAAAACAATGATGTGATTAGACATTTATCATGGTAACTCCTTATTGAAGCTAAACACCATGAATCCTATAAATGTTCTGGAAAAAAGTTTAAAAAAAATATAGGGTGAAAAAAATTACCTAATAAGGGCTCTCCAAATTCACTAAAAAACCTATTGAAAATAAATATACATTTGAAAATACTTTTGAAAATACATTTGAAAGTGATTATAAAAATAATTATGAAAACACATTGATTTGGAGAACCCTTTTAGAAATCCATTGAAAATACATATAATTTTTATAACATAATATTAAAATCACATTTAAAAATATAATATCATTTTGAAAAATCCTTTAAAAAGATGATTTGGAAAAATCAATTGAAAATACATACACCTTTAAAAAAAATTTAATACTTTTTAAAATACTTACAATTTTTAAATAATTATATTACTTTTAATAAAATTTACACTTTTTAAAATTCTATAAATAATTTGAAAGTAATTTCACAATTGAGAAAAGTATAATGTTTTTCAAAAATAATTATGCTTTTGAAAAATTATTTTATTTATAAAATAATATAGTTATTTTTCCGAAAATAATATGCCTAATTTTGAAAACAAAACCATAGGTCCACTTGAAACAGTGGAGGTTGCTTGGGCATACCCACTTTCCTTAGAGATGAGTTCACTCCCCACATCCGTTTCATGTTTATAATGTCTATGTTCCTTGTTTTTTTAAAAAAATTGATCTTTCACACACACAGATATATATATATATATATATTAACTAGAGCATTTACTTTTTTACAAAAAATGCACTAATACATTTAAACACTTATATTTATAAAAATATATATATATATATATAAACTTTCCTTAGAAATAACATTCAGGATTTTGTACAACCAAAACTCATGACAATTAGCCAATAGTTGGGCTATTAATACAAAACTAATTAACATACATGCATTTAAAAATTCATTCATAAACTCATAACACTCATTTTAAATGTTTTTCTTATTAGTAAAAAATTTAGTCATTTAACATGCTTATATATATGTATAAAATTTCATGAATAATCAATAATATATTGCTATAATTTTTATCATGAATAACATGTATACCAAAATGATAGCTTGAAAAGATATGATTCCATCATGTGAAATAATGTTACTTATAACCATTATTTATTATATAAAATAGTACATTAGGGATATAGGTTTTCACATATATAAATAATAATAAATAATTTATTTTTAAAATAGTTACTTATTTAGAAAAATATAATCATGAACATAAGAAATTTGTTGCATAATATATGAGGTCTTGAAAAAAATATTCTTTTACATAAAATAATACCATGAAATGATAGTTTGAAATTATAATAATGAAACATGTATTTGAAAATATTATAACGACCTTAAACTAGAAATTAGAAGACTTAAAACTAAATGAACATGAAAATTGAATTAAATATAAATATATATATACATGGATACAAGTTTGAATAACATAACTTATAACTTGAAGATAAAATATACTTTGTTATGATACCCCCTTTTGAAAATACATGCATAATTTGATTTAAATAATTATTGATTTTGAAAATAATACTTATATATATATATATGTATGAAAAACATAAAATTTCAATTATATACATATATAATATTGTAAAAAATGAAAAATTACCCTTTCATATTATTGGAAACCGAGGATGGTAGAACCATACAACATAAGGGATTCATGGGCTAGGGGCATGGAGGGATAAAAGAGGGATGATAGATGAAAATGAATTATTTTTCCATTAGTTAGATATTTATCTTGAAATAAGGAAAGGGGTTTCTTATAGTGTATGAAAATAAATAAATAAATAAATAAATATATATATATATATATATATATATATATATATATATATATATATATACGTAGATCGATTTGGGTAGAAGCATCCCTGGGAAGTTTTTCTTTTGAAGACGATGACACAATTGTATATATTCGTAATTTAAAAACTATTAAGTCTTGTGTAATCATCAGAATAAACTCGTAAAAAAAGAAAAAAACCATTTCAAAATTGGAAAAAATAATAACAATACAAGAATTCAACTTTGATTAATATTTGTAATACATCTTTTTTTAATTACTAGAGAAGAAATAATGGCTATGGGTTGATGAGGTTCAATATAGACTAAACCTTATAAAGGTATTTTGAAAAATTGGTGTATTTGTTTAGTAAAAATAATAGTCGAAGCACACTATACCTATGTTATTTTCTCTATGGTTTTCCATCACTGAAAGAAGGATGAGATTCCAAAAAATCATTTGGAGAGAATGATGGTGATGAAGTTTAGTGAGGCATGCATGATATGCATGTTGAATAGTTTGAGGGAGGTGGAGTTGTGAGGAAGAAGATGATATGGAGATTTTACGACCACTTTTGATCGATCTGAAGGCTTTGATTTAACAGATTCATTTAACATAATAAATATTAACTATGTATTTTGATCCTACATCGTAATGAAACACAACTAGTCCCTTGAATATAATCTTATCTATTACATTCACCTTCTATATGAATAACGCGCCTTATACAAGGGTCCATGTAGCTAATGTATAAACCTCTGCTTTACTTGGGTTGCATCCATCCAGATACATGCTTCCTTCAAATGGGAGGTGCACTCTATCTAGGTCTCTACCCCTATCTTATGTGGTCAGTTCTGATTACCACTATAGTCAAGCATGTTCCAACGTGGTTCCACTAGGGTTGAACTGGATACGTCCATTTGGCCATTAGATAAATTATTTTATTGTTATAAAACTCTTAAACATAAATCTTTAAGGAAGAATTATTCTTGGTTCAAATTATATTAATTTTTTATTTCATTTTAAATAAAACATATAATATTTGAAACTAGTAAATTAGTAAAAAAAATTCAACATAAAATTCCGTTACTACTAAGTACTATTATTATTGTTTTCATATAACATCTATTTTAGTTTGGTTATTATTACAATCTAGTTTTTTAATGAATGTAACAAAGAATGATTTTTGAATAATATTTTACAGTAAGGGTGTAGAAAATTATTACTCAGATAATAATATCTCAAATAAATAAAATCTAATGTATATTTTAATATTTTAAAAAAATATAACTACAATGAAACCATGTAAAGTAATAAATATTTGTATTAATTATATAAAAAGTTAAAAACAGGATTCTATTAAAAGAGTAAAAGAATTTATATAGAATTTATATATAATAGTATTTCATTAATAATAATATATTAAACACATCCAATATTAAAACAAGATATTTTGAAAAAAATGTTGTTTTATGTAAATAATGTTATACTATATATATTTTCATGAAAATACTTTTACTTAATGAATAAATATAGAAATTTATATATTTTAATTAAATTATACAAATATTATATCTTGTAAATAATTGTAATATTTTATATTTCATCTTAATTTATCAAAAATATCTAATTTTTTTTAAAAAATATATTTAAATTTATGTTAAATTATACTTTTGTTTTCTATAATTATAAAATAAATCATTCAATAAACATTTATTATAATTATTAAATTCCTCGGCTGTTACACCTCGTGGAACAACCATGCTCACCTAGGACAAACTTAAATGATCACACAAAAAATAAACCTTGGAACATCCTTGTGAAAGGATAACCCATAAACCTTCACAACATGAATAATTCGCTTCATTCCACAATATGACTTTCTATTCAAAAAAACATCAATGAAACCACATAGCTAAAAACTTGGGATGTAATATATGAACCATTACACAACCCAATTCTATATTGAGTGAAAAACTATACTATCAAGAAATAATATCCTTTATCCAAATCTTTATGGTGAAACACATTGTTCCATGACACATCACATTCCTTATAATTGAAATTTCATCCCTAAATTCATTATCTTCCCTCCAACTATCTCCTAATGCCTCCAACACCCAAAATATGTAAATTAATGGTTCAAGAAGTCATTTCCATTTAATTAAATATCCTCAAAATTAATCTCATCCATTAGAATAAAAACTATCCTAGAAACAAAATAGTAGAAACAAAAATGAATCATTCCCAAAGGATACCTCTCAAATAAGAAACCCACCATTACCAAAACACAAAACATTCATTGATAAATAGTCTAAATAAATTTGAAATATTCTTGGACATCTAAAAATCTTGTATAATATGATTAAAAATTTCTCAGGATAATGAGAATTCATTTGTGACTCACATTCCCTATTATACGCCTCCAATTATCCGAGTCTCCATAAGACAGAAACCAAGGGAATGATGTGACCACACTATATCTTCCCCTAAAAATTTCAAATCTAAACTGACCACTCAAAGAATTTAATTTAATACTCTAAATCCAAATCACCCAAATCAAAGACAAGGGAATCATCCTTAATATATCAATGAATCTCTAGCACATAAAATACATTATAGATCTAATAAAACCAAGTAGTAATGTCCAATTGATACATAACCTCGCCAACATACTCTATAACATTTAAGTTAATAATAATTAAAATAAAACTATTAATACCTTATATAAACTAACTCAACCCACAATGATGGGAATCCCTCTAGTACATATGATTTTTGAAAACAACCTCTATAGGTCTCTTCCTCAAATCTATAAGAGACTTATAATGTTATCATATTGTAACACTCTAGATTAAAATATATTATGTAATGAATTAATAACAATTAATTTATAATAAAGTTAATATTTTTTTATTTCAATGAATGAAAACTATAATTTTATTGGAAGAATATCAATTTTGACTTTGCTATGTCAAAATAATACTCAAATGTAATTTATAAATTTTTCCATTGAAATATGATTTTTATTAATAGTTGACTATGTAATATTTAATTAATAATACTTTTTTTTATAATATTGTGTTATAATGTTTATAATTAATCATATATTTTTTATATGTTTTATTGAAAGAGGGACAATATCATTTAGAGGTAAAGTGAGATATTTTTAGAAAAAGATTTCTAAGGGGATAATGTTTTTTCATTTTAATTAATCAAAAATAATTCCAAATTATAAATGATATAAATTAAATATATAGATTATATATCTATATATATTAAATTTAAATTCATATAATGATTATTACTAGTCATAATTTTAATGTAAGATCATATTTTCCTGGAAAATTGTATTTTCCAGAAAAAACTATTTCTTCACATTTTGCCTGATTACTTTTAAATTAATTTATACCAATTATAGATTTAAAATTTGATAAATTGGATTCCATATATATAATTATGATGTTCAAATTTGATATATATATATATTTACATTTTATTTTTAGGAACTATGAATAGTATCTGTGAAAAAATTTATCACTTAAAAATTGGGTAAAATGGGATAAATAAGGATAAAACTAGTGAATAAGCCTTAAAAATCATCCATAAACGTCACTATATTTCATTTTACGAGTGTATTTAGACCAAAAAATTCATATATTATAAAATATTTTCACATGTTCCCATTATTATTTGATAAACACATTTATACTATTTTAAGTAAACGAGAATTCCAAAATGTCACACTATTGCTTTTAATTTCAATTATATGTTCACATAGGGATAATAAAATGTTATGAAATAATATATAAGTTTATTTTGAACATAATTTATTTATTTTTATGGTGTTATTTTATTTATTAATATTTAGTTTTGGTATAATTACATTAAATTCTTACACAATGCTGACAAAGTGCTTGTGCAAGTAGTAGAAAAAGCATAGTTAACGATATCAAAATCTTCAAAGGTAATATAATTTGGATTAATTTTTGTATCAAAAATATATTATGGTTAATAATAATTCATAATTTATGGTTAATGATTTTATATTCAAATTCTATTATTTTTCTTTATGTATTTAAATTAAAAATATGCGAATAGTTCTTAAAATGAATTTATTGATATTTTATGTTAAATATTACTCAATTTAATGAATTAAAAATAAGAAAAATATCGAAATAAGACAATTTGGGATGATATGTGGTCTAATATTCCCTCTATAGACATTTTTTTTGAATTCTTAACATATAATTTAATTTATAATGTTATAATAATGAAAACATTATAACGACAATTAAAGTTAAAATTGGTTAACGAAGAGATTGAACCAAAATATAATGTTTAAAATGATGTAAAAATATATAAAATTTTTATTATTTGAAGTTATTAAAACCGAAAAATATCTGATATATGATATTTTTTTCAGTTGTATCTACTTTCACATGAAAAATAATTAATTATATATAAATATTTTAAATAATTCAAAGTGTAACATTTCATTCACTATAAAAGGATAGCATATATCCTCTATTATTCACACCACCTTTTCAAACTTTGATAAACCAAAACCATAAAAAATATCTCACTAAGACCCATAGATAAATTCTAGATGTTTTTTTTATTCTCAAAATACCAACCTAGTGGTCCTTATGTGATGATCTAAAGGAAGTTGCACAAAGAAGAGATAGTCTTCTTAACTGACCCATTTCAATGTCATTTCGTCCTGTACCACCTATAAATTATATTTTTCCATAAAACTATAATACAAAAATAGACTTATATTACAATAATTGATTATTTTTATTATATTACAATTTTAATATACTCATCCATTTAATATAATTTGGAAACATCACTCCTGCGTACATCCATACTACCACCTCAAGTCGTTGTACTCATTTTTCATCACCACATCCCATGGATGGTATATATAGGTATATTTAAATAATTACCACAAAATTCATGATATAATTTTTATCTCTTAAGTATAAATTAATACTTACCTATTTTTCCATATATATGTTGTAAAATGATAACATCGCTCATGTGTACATGGGAAATACCACTTCCACGAAGTGATGTAATTCATTTTTCCTTAAAAACACATACGAATGGTTATAAAATATTTTTCCTAATGAGTAAATATTATATTTTTAAAATTAATATAATTATTTATATTTTGAATATATAATTTATTCACAAGAACTAAAACTTCCACAATGGAACATGCATGAGAAAACTAAATAGTTAACAACCGGTGATTAATTTTAGAAATAATTGATAAAAAATGGTAAATATGAATTTATGTAAACTAACAGAAATATGAATATAATTCTTTTATGAATTAATAACATGTTTAGAACCATTATAAAGGGTGTTAGAGAAAATTCAACTAAAAGGAAGTGTGAGGTAAAGAGTTTTCATCTAAATTTCCACTTCATTGGGATATATTTGTTTATTAAAAACCTATTTCATTTTATGTTGTGTATATAATACCCGTTTGATAGGTTTTACATAAATATATTTTTATTAATTATAATAAATATTCAAATAAAATTGAATATTTCAAGGGGTTATAATTTACATTTTTTCAAAGAGGTTTGAATTTATTTTTGCAATATTATTTTGTGATAGATTTTATTTACACTGAAGGAATATTAAATATATCTTTTATAACACCTTATATATTCTTATCATCAAGATATTTATAGTGTTTCCATTTTTTCATCTGTGTTTTCCTTTATTTTCACATGAATAAATTAAATAAATGATTTAATGAAAATCTGATCTAACTGGTGTTCTTTTTTGGGAATATTTTCTTATATATCAATATTTATTGCATCATGGGCTTGATTATTGCTTAAACAGTTTACCATTCATACATGCAGTGTTTTGATATGATATTTAATTCATTGACTATGAAATCTTAGCAGTCACTATTCTTTATCTATTATGTATATTTATTAATAAGGTATATTGTCTTTTAAATAAATTGATAATTCCATATATGTGAAATTCATTAGACATATATTTATAGGTAGGGACCAATTATAGATAACCCCTTGATCCAACAATATATATCATGAGAAATACTAGTTGCATAGCTTTATTAAACATATTTTTGTGTATACCTACCCATATTTGAAATTCTCTTAGTGTGAGACCTTGATCAAGATGTTTGTAATTATTAATTTCACTTATTTATAATTCAATTATTTTTATCCATGAAATAACTACATTGATAATATCATACGATGTGTTTGGTGATATAGTTATTGATTGAATGACATGTTTTTTTAGTTTATAACCTTTCAATATCGATTATTCTATATTAAATAATGATATTTAACACTCTAATAAACCCTTAACAATCATTTTAGGTCACCATTATTTTTTTTATTTTACCTAGGATATTAATATGGAATATTTGAATGAATTTCAATGATTTAGATTGCTTACTTTTACGAAGTTTTATATTTTATTTCTAATATAAAATGGAAATCATGTATGTTTTTTCTACGTCAATAATACTAAATATAATGGCCCTTACTAACAAGATCCCTTGTATATTATTCCACTTTAGTAAACTCGAATATGGCTCTAAGTAACTAGAGTTGGTGTTGTTGCAGATGGTATCAGAGAATATTTAGTTTGACCCTTGGGAACTAGATTTAGGAAATAATATTTTAGGGAATATAACTCTAAAATATATCATATGATTAATTATATGTATAGGTTAATATCATAGAGATTTGGTAAATTAGATATTGTGTTGTTTTCTTAGAAAATAGATCCATTTTTGGATACTAGAATATGGATGGGGTAATGTAAAAGGTACACCTAGGGATTAAAACTGTTATAGAAGTGGATTAGGTATTGACTCGATCATCATAAGTTCATGATTAGTGGGTATAAGAAATCACAACAAGATAGAAACTCCCCTGGAATATGCTTCGGTTGATTCACATTCCCTTTTTGAACTATTAGGAAATATTTGAAGTTATTTTTATGATTTTAAAATATTCCCAAAAAAACAGTGTTTATTATTCTGAGAATAGCTATGAATATATTTTCAATTTTTGATATGTATTATAATTGATTTATAATTATAAATAAAGATTTGAAATTTGTAATGTTATTAGATAATTCATTATATTTCATTTTTTAGGAATGGAGTCTGAAAGATGGAATTATATCAATACTTGTGGCTAATGTAGATATTTCCATAATAAGTAAGGCAATACAACTCATTTTCAAGTACAGTAGATCATGTCTATAATAGGAAAGATAAACCAATTTATGACTAATAAACTTGCACATATGGGGTAACACATTGTACCATGAAATGATACACCCATATTGGATTGTTTCATGTGATAAAATCATTAATCTTTTAGTCGAACTACTAATCCACTCATAGCGATGTAATGGATTAATAATGTTGAAAATATATTTCAAGACTTGTGATGAAATGAATGGGAAAAGGTTATACTTGTAGTGTATTTTCTTAAAGATGATGTTGATCAATGGTGGTCATTGATCCAAAATACTAAGGATGAAAAAGATATATAAAATATAGAATTGATGTCTTTTAATGTAACATTACTAGAAAAATATTTCCTAGATGATAAATGAACTAAAATTGAGAGAAAGTTTATCATCGTGAATAAAATGAATAGGATAGAATTTTAGAGTATGCAGATACCTTTATAAGACTATGCAATTATTTTTCATATTACATACATAATATAGAATAAATGATTAAACATTTCTTTTAGGGGCTTTATCAAATCCTCTGAGAGAGAACTGGTTTCTTAAACATTTTCCTCATATGATAAAATATTATCATGTGCCATAAAAAAAATAATTTTATATATTATATATATTCTAGGTAAATCAATAGAAAAATAGGCTTATTAAGAAATAATAAAAATGGAATATGTCATATAATAAGAATAATGATACAAATAAATATATATTATATGAAAATTATAGAAAGAATAATCCATGAAAATAATTAAAGGAAATGGGATTTTAATATAAGTGTTGAGATAAGGTTCATCTGGATAATGAGTACATGGGAAATAAAGAAACTAGTGTTATACATTGCTTCAAATGTATGAGGACCATGAGAATCGTATAAGAGGATAAGGAGAGAAAACCATGATTATGTGATCACTAAAATTGAGGTTGAAAATATTAATCAAGTAATATATTTATAATTTTATTTTGGTATTTATTTTTCATAACTTATAGTTCACTAAAATGTATGAGGACCATGAGAATCGTATAAGAGTCATTTTTGAGACTCTTAGAGAAAAATAATTATATTGTAGATTTAATCAGTGTGAATTTTGTATTTTGAAGGTTTATTTACTAGGTTATATTTTCTTCAAGGATTGAATATTGGTTGATATTTAAAAATAAAACTATTCAAATAATATCTTTTTTCTAAATACATAATTGACGTACATAGTTTCCTTGGATTGGTAGGTTACAATTCATGATTTCTTAAAAATTGTGCCTTGTTGGATAGACTTTTAAAAAAGTTAACATATAATGTGGTTATGTTTATATAGACAAAGTAATGTGAATAATTTCTTGAAGAATTGAAATGGATATTATTTAATGATCCAATATTGACTCTTCCATTGATAGGAGATAGATTTGTGATATATAAAAATTTAATAAATAAAATAATCAAGTGGTTTCTTATGAAGAATGATACATTTATTTCCTATGAATCAAGGAAGTTAAAGACTAATAAATAATATTATAAAACCCATTATATTTAGTTGGTATCCATAATATTACCTATGAAGATATAGAGGCATTATCTATTTGGTGAAAGTGTAAGATTTACACAAATCCGAAGAGTCTAAAATATATGTTTTTATTTAAATATCTCAACAAAGTTAAAGGAGATGACTCATACTACTCAAGGATTATGATTTATCAATACACTTACACCTATGGATAAAAAAAAATGTTTCTAATGAATTAATTAGGAAATATCATGTTGTCTTCAAAAAATTTTGATTAACTAGGAGTAGATGGTCAAGGATTTAGTAAAGTTAGATATGGGAATTATTAGGTAAGAGGAAGCATCATTCCTTTTCCAATTGATTTCCAAAAGATATCTATTGTAAAGGATGAAATTATATCAATATAATTATGAAAAATTTATAAATAAATTTAAAGACTTGAATGTTTTGAAATTGGATTACTTTATTTATAAAGATGTTGTTTTGAAATACAAAAAGAGTTTATGAGTTCCATAAATATATGAGATGAAAAGAGAATTATTAGATGATTCTCATATCCTGAATTTATCCATACACCCTAGTAGAACCAAGATATATTAGGATTTAAAGGAACAATTTAATGGGATAATATAAAGTAGGAGATTGTTGATTATGTATCAATATTCTTGTTTTTTAAATATGTAAAGGATGACAGAAATTATCCTATGGGAATTATGAAACCTCTACTTATTCCTATGTGAAAATGGGATAATATCTATATAGAAATTAACACAATATTTCAAAAGTATACTAGAAATAATGATTCCTTATGGGTTATTTTTTATCACCTTACAAAGTCCACAAATGTTTTCATAATAAGAGAAGATTTACTTCTCAATCATCTTGTATGTCTTAATATTAAGTAAGTTTCAAGTATTCTTGGTGAAACTCTTATGATTTTATCTAATCATGATCCATGATTTACATCAAAATTATGGAATATTATTCAAAAATACCTTAATAAATATTTATATTTAAAAACCTCAAATATTCCTCAAACTACAGGACTATCCAAAAATAACAATTAAAAAATTAGAAGGTAGGTTTAAGTCCCACTGAAATGAATTTAAAGGTATGTGTTATAAAATTTTGTCTTTAAAAGAGTTTTACAATAATAATGGCTTCCATTCATGAATTCAGACAACATCATACATTGAATTACAGAATAATAGATGTCACACTCGAACATGTTGGGAAAAAGTTGTTAAATGGAAGATTGATAGACTAGAAATTATTGTGGAGAAAAAAATAAAGTTAAAGACTATTCAGACCCATATTAAAGTGTTTGAATGAAAGAAAAAGACATATAATGATAAATGAAGGAATGATTTTAAATTTCACATGGGAGATTAGTTTTATTAAAGTATCTATACTGAAGGGTGTTATAAGGTTTGGTATTAATGTAAAAATAAACCTAGGTACGTCAGACCTTTTGAAATTCTAGAAATAATAGGAATTTTGGATTACCATTTGTAAGTGACACCAAGCCTTTTTAAATTATATGTTGTTTTCTATAACTTGTTATTATTTAATTATATTCTTGACCCAACATAAGTCCTCACCTATAGAGAAATAGAATTCAAACCTGATCTGTTTTATTATGATGAGCCTATCACGTTTTTTGACACTAGAGAACAAGTGTTGAAGAATTATATGACTCAAATGGTAATTATACTTTAGATAAGTTATAAAATAGAGTAATTAGTGAGGTAACCTGATGATGTTATGAAGAATAAGCTCCCTCTTTTGTTTAAAATGTAATATCCATGAATAGTTTGAGTATAAAATTTTCATATGAATGAAGAATGTAACACCTGAGATTAAATTTTAGTAAGTGAAAATTTTATCTTAATGAAACAGTAATATAATTAAAATTTTAATATTTTATAGGGAAAATAGTAATTTGATAGGATTGATATTTATTTTGAACATACTAAATCAAAATATGCCTAGAATGATTTTTTTGAAAATTTCCCCTAAAAAATATTATTTTATGATTAATTGAAAATTTATTATTTATAAAATCGTAATTTATTTATAATAATTGTTCATAATGTGTCTAATTAATAATTTTTTATATCAATTTAATATAAATTAATAAAAAAATATTTCAAGGTAAAAATAAATATTTTTTAGAAGGTGTTTTTAAGTGCATAATGTTTTTCCATTTTAATAAATTTAAATAATAACTACTGTTTAATTATTTAATTTAAATTTATACAATATATATATATTTAAAAGTATATAATGATTATTTCAAGTCATAGAGTTAATTTAAGATAATCTAATTCTTGAAAATGCATTTACCTGAAGAAAACAAATTCATCACGTTTATGGGTTTATTTTTAAATTAATACCTACCACTTAGAGAAATTTAATTTGATAAAATAGATTCCATAATTTTAATTAGGATTTAAAAATCGTTTAAATATTTTTCATATATTTTTAGGCATTTTGAATTGTAACTGGGGTAAAAGTTATCAACTTGGAAAAGGGTAAAATAGGATAAAAAAGGTTAAAAATTTATAATAAGGCTTCAAAATCATCTATAAACTTCCCATATTTCATTTTAAGAGTTTAAATCAATCAAAACCTTAATATATTAAAATATATATCATCATAGTGACATTTTTCTTTGACAAAGTCTTTTATATTATTATAAGTGAAGGAAAATTCCAAAATGTCAATCTCTTGCTTTTAATTTCTCATATATTTTTATATAAGGATAAGAAGATGATATAAAATAATATAAATTTTATTTTGAAAATTAGTTATTTATTTTTAATCTGGTATGTTATTATTAATTTTTTAGTGATGGTATTATTACCAAAAATTCTTATACAACATTGACATAATGATTTTGAATGTAATAGAATAATAAAATTAAATAATTTTTAAAACATATAAAATAATATTTTTTAGATTAAATATGGTGTAATAAAACCTTTATGGTTAATAGTGTTGTATAATTGATGTATAAATATTTTATATTCCTATTTTATTCCTATATTGATGAATTTAAAGTCAAAATATGTGAATTATTCTTAAAATTAATTTAATGGTATTTATATTAAATAATATTCAATTAAATAATTTTAAAATTATAAATAAATTAAAATATGAAAATAGGGATCTAATTTGGCCTAAAATTTCATCCCATGACATTTTTTGAACAAATATTTACCTTATAAGTAATTTTAAAGTTCCTCAAGAATGAAATAGTAGTTACCACTATTATGGTTAAAATTGGTTAACAAAGGGATGAAACTAAAAGGTAAGGATGAAAATGTGATATAAACCTATAAATGTTTTATTTTTTGAAGTTATTTAAACATTTACCAATGTTTATAAGTTATTTTAGCCACTTTCTTCCACTTTCACATGAAAACTAATTTATTATATTTAAATCTATTATGTAATTTCATGTGTGTACTTTTCTTCACTATAAAAGTCACCACCTATCCTCTATTATTCAAACCACCTTGAAAAACATATCTTCAAGAAAATATGAACAAATATCTTTCTATAATACTTATATATATTTTACTGGTCCTTATATTATGAAAATACCGACCATATGGTCCTTCAGTGAAGATTTATAGAGGTTCCTCAAGGAAGAGGTAATTATCCTAACCAGTTCTTTCTAAGTTCATTTATTCTTATACCTTCTCTTTATATATTTTTACCCTTATAAAAATATTAAAAAGTATAGTAATTTAAAATAATATTATTATGTTTATGGTATTACCGTTTAACGTATAATCATCTATCTAATGAAAAATGGAAACGACACTAGTTTGTATGTGCTGACTACCGCCTCATGAGTTAATATATTTAATTTTTAATCACCAACTCACATGGATGATATATTAAGGTATATTTAATGAAATAAAATGATATTTAAGATATTATTTTAATTTTGAAATGATAAAATAATAATTTATTCTTATCCTACACACCCAATGGGCAATGATAACATCCATCATGCATAAGCATGGACTACCACCTCCATAAATCAATGTGATTAGTTTTTGATTAAAAAAATAAATGGATGGTTATAAAATTTTAATGATGGATAAATTTTCTATTTAAAACATTAATATCATTCAAGATATTATTAAACTAAAATCTATACCCAAGAACCATGAACATTCATGTTGAAACATGCATGAGAAAATACACAATTAAGACAAAATTATTAATTTTACAAAGAATTGGTAATGAATAGGTAATTATAATATCTATCAGTTCTAATAAATATGAATATATTTTTATAATAAATTAATAACAATTTTAAAACCATTATACTATATTTTAATGTATATCCATCTAATTAGAATTATGAGGTACGATGTTTTCATCTCAATTTTCAGTTCTTTGAAACATATTTTCTATTATGGACCTATTTTCATTTATATAGTGTATATACTATCCATTTAATATATCTAACATGAATATCTATTTATTCATTTTATTTAGTTTTTCACTTCTTTTTTACTCTTTCAATGTGTTACAATTAAGATGTCACCAAAGTAGTGAAAATTTATTTTCACCATCCCATGCTTGGGTTTGCTATATTTTCATTAAAAGAATATTATAATCAAACATTAATAAAATCATTATATGTCCTTATACATTGTATATTTAAGTAGTTTCCATGTTTTCTTCCAAATTTTACTCTTGTTTTACTTAGATCAATTAAATAAAATTTTAGTTGAAAAGATGATTGTATTTCTCTTAACAATCGATAATATTTTCTTCCATATACACAATCTTCATATCATAGGTATTTTTTCCCTTAACCATAAAATATTCATAAATATGGAATTTTAATATGAAATTTATTTTATTAACTGGGAAAATATTTATATTCTTCATTCTTTACAAAATATAGATATTTTTCTAATGAAAATTGATTATAAATTAAATTCATCATTTAATATATTATGAATGCATTTGACATGCAATTATAGGTGGGTCTTTATTATAGATAGCACACAGATGCATTGATAGGTATCATGAGATAACCCAATTGGATATTTTTGTTAAATTGATTTTGGGTAATAACTACCCATATTTTAATGTATTTCAGCTCATGAACTTCATCAAGATGTATGAAATTATAGAGACTCAATACTTTCATACATAGATATAACATATTTTTAGATTATAATCAATATATTTCACAAATACACACCCAAGGACAGTAATATTTTATTGCCTTTAGTGACTAAATACATAATAATTTTATTTTAGGAAAGATATTCAACATATTCGACAATGATCTTCCCATTTATTACTCTTTATAGAAATACCCTATATAAAACATTTCTTCATAACTCAGGGAAAGGGAACATAATAATGGGTGAGTGCATATGCATAGTAAGGGTAAACATGGGAGGCATCGATCAATCATCATAGAAAACCATAAGATAAGAACAAGGGAATGATATCATGAATATAACTTATAAAGTTTATACCCATGATATCATGGATCATAAACCTGATTTATGGAATAAAGAATTATATTTTTCGAAGGACGTCAATAATAAGAGTGAGAAATCATCATAACTCAATCATGAATGATAAGTTAATATCAAGTAAGTGTGGAACCATTATAAGTGTATAAAAAATTTAATATTTCGAGGTTAACTATCGATACCATACACTCATAATGGATCATGAATCAACACTAGTTTCCTATAGTGGATCAAGAATATAAACTTGTTTCCCATAATAGATCAATCACATCAACTTGTTTCTCATAGAAGATCAATAAAATCCAACTATTTCCATTAATTATCACATGTGATATAAAAATTTACACAAATAATTAGATGGATATATAATTTTAGGCCCACCCATCAGAAAATTAAAACCATAAATTGGTGTGACATAATATTATAGAACATTTATCATATCATCATATCATATCCTGTACAAAAAAATGGGTTTCATAAACATTTCATCATTCTATTATAATATAACTCATGGAAAAAGGAATAGGTTTCATAATAATATTTTCTTTATAATTATATAACCATATAGATAAGTATTATGTATGGTATCATTATATCATATCCCGAGTATTTCATATGTATAGTCAAGTGTTACTGTTATTGATGAATAAAAATTCCATTAAAGGGTAATTAAAATCATTCTAGAGGAAAATACCCATTCCAATTAAAAAAACAATTCAAAAAATCTATAATATTTTCAAAATATTAAAGAAAAAAAATTCATTTACAATATACTTGGAAAATTATAAAAAAATATTTAAATCATTGAAGGGACATAACAGTGGGGAATACTTTTCATTTTATAAACATTAATACAAAGTTTACTTTGACATTTTCGGTAAAAAGACAAAAGAACCTTATCCCGAAGAAGACAAGAATATTACTTTTAAGACATTTTTTAAAAATTAAATAATGGATAAGAATTTATTTAAACAATCATTAATGTGAATAAAAATATTATTTAAAACATTATTAGAAAAACTAGATTTGGAAGAAAAAGTATTTTCGACTAAAGAGATAAATAAATTTGATTTTTCTTAAAACAATTCTTCCAGTATCTTGTGTACTTAAAGTGATTAAAATTTAAATGGAATATGTAATCACCATTAATAACTATAGTAAAATAAATTTCGTGAGTTTCATGAGATATAGGTCATAATTTCTCATCATCAGAAGAATAATAACAAATAATCCTTATAAACAATGATAATGTAACATAAATCATTTCTCACTTCAGAAACATTTGAATCATAATCACCATAAAATAAATAAACTTATTTAGATATATAAATACAAATATTTTTCATAATAATATTCATAAAAAGATTTAATAGGATGTATATACACAACATAATAGAAAAAAGTAGGGAATATTTCATGTGTCTCACAAAAATAAAAGTCATACAAAAAATCCCTTACCTATAGTCTCTACTTCCTTCATACCTATTTGAACCTCTTGAGTAATAAACAGAGATTTATTATACATATATCATAGAAACATAATCATATATATCATACCATATATTATTAGTTATAACCTTTTATCAAAATTTTATTAACGAATCTTTATTAAAAACACTACTATGGGAAATATCTACATTGTTTTTCTTGGATGTTTTGGTTCATTAGTTTTTGTTCCTCAAAATATTATATTGAAAAAATAATATCCATAAAGTTAATCACGACATAAATGTAATATATATTCATTATATAAATATATATATTCACTAACAAATGTAATAGATAAAAAAATTAATTACACCGTCATTGAGATAGTAAACAACACACACAAATGAACTTTGTTTTAATATTTCAATGAGTTGAAATAATAAAAGGTAAAAAATAATTAATCATTATATAAACATTATAATATACTACATATCATATATATTCAAAAAATTTATCCCTACTATCATCCATGTAATGTGGAAACTAAAAATGAATCACATCGCATTGGGGAGGTGGTTGTCCAACCGTATGCATGAGCAAAGTTATCGTTTTCAAGAGGATTAGATGGTAATAATGTAGATATGATATTATAATTAAATAATAATACTTATTTAATAAATATAACATAGATACATTAAATAAATAATTTTACCCAACTGTGATAGGCAGTGTTGGAAAATGAATTACATCGGTTCATGAGGCGGTAGTCCGATGCACACATAATCATCGATTTCATTTCCCATTTGATATAAGATGATATAGATATAAGTAATTAAAAAAGAATATTAAAATCTAAGTATAAATAATATAATATATATATTATTATTTTATATTTAAATAATACTTTAAAATAATGGAAGACAAAATATAATAAAAACACTTGGTAAATAACGATACCTCTTATATGAAAAAACGCTTTAGGTTTGACTAAAAAACATCCCTATGATGGATTTAAAATAAAAAAAATTCCATTATAAATTGGGAATGAAAGTATTTAAGGGATGTGTGTAGTTATATTCAAAAAAAATTCATTTTAAGTTCAATAAAAAAAGGAGTGTATTTTTTCTTTTATAGGAGTGGAGGGGTATTCATAAAAATTCTTAAAGTATTAAATTAAAAATAAATTATTTTTCACAATAAAATGTATCCAAATTAAGAATATTCTCATAAAATATAATTTTTATTATAAATTGTTGAACTCACCTGTTTTGATAATCCCACTTATGTTTTCATATACTTTGATAATCTAAATCTAATGTTTTTCTATATATTAATTCTTTAAATATGTGCTCATGATGATAATAATATTAAAATAATCCCTAAGATAGTTTAATCTTTGTTTATCCATGTTTATATAAGTTCTGAAGTAATTCTAACCCATTCTAATATGTTGTGTGTGAAACAGATAAGTATTAAGTCACTGATCTGCATTTAGCAAGAGCTACCGGTACTCAGTCTACCGATAGACTTATTCTACCGATAAACAGAGTCACCATTACACTAAGGACACTAATATAAACAGAGTTACCGGTAAGCAGAAAAATATTCTACCGATAGAA
This sequence comes from Viscum album, assembly GCA_963277665.1. Classification (NCBI taxonomy): domain Eukaryota; kingdom Viridiplantae; phylum Streptophyta; class Magnoliopsida; order Santalales; family Viscaceae; genus Viscum; species Viscum album. The sequence goes on along the minus strand of OY728155.1, from coordinate 597,405,523 downwards.
CAGATGAGCTACTGATGTGCATGTCTACTAGTAGTTACCGATAGAGTAAGCCTACTGATACGAGTACTGAATCACAAACAAGAGATACCGATATGAGGAAGGCTACCGATAGAACCAGTCTACCAAGCTACCGATACAAAACAGACCAGAGTTACCGATTGACATAAGTCTACTGATAGAGCCAGTTCACAGATAGTTACTGATACAAGTATAGTCACCGATATATCGAGCTACCGATAGAAGTCTGATGATAGTATAAGTCTACCGATATACTACTGATGCAACGAGATACCAATGGAGAGACAACTACCGATAACAAGAGCTACCGATAGAACAAAAGTCACCGGTATATGAGCTACCGATGCAAGTTCAAAAGAGTTGCCGATGGAAGGTTCTGCGACATAAAGACCACCGTGCACGTCTACCAATAGAACACTACTAATTCTTGACCAACCAGTCAAACCCTATACTCTTCATACTATTTATTTATTTAGCTAACGGTTACATTTGATGGTTTTAATGTAGTTAATTTTATTTAATGATTTCTATTGCATGTCAGGGAACCTTACCCAGTACCCATGCAAAAGGCGATTATTTTTTCTACTGAAGATGAAAGCTATAAAGTTATGGAAAGAGAACACTAGACAAAAATAAGAAACAAATGCATATTACACTCCTTGAAATCAAAAAAGGAAGACACATGAAGGGTGAAAGAGAAAGAGCTGAACAAGCATTCAAATGTGAAGCATTTTGTTTTCTCTAATCTACATCCATATAACAATAATCTTGGACATACACGAAGAAACTTATTCTTGAGGAGAACAGAAGTTGCATCTTGAGTGATGAACAAGAACAAACTTTTCATGCACTTAGGCTGCTATGTTGGACCAGGAATCAAAGAAGAAAATGACACTCTGTTTTCTGAGAAAAACCAGAGAAGGAATCATAAGCTTTTCCGATAAACCAAACGAGTCCAGAGCTGCACTACTAATCACTAAAGCATTTCTAAACTCAATCATACTTCTCTTAGTGATTCTTTATTTACATTTTGAGCAATGTGTGTATCCTGTTTATTTTAAACAGACACTGTCTCCTGTGCTAAACTGGAGGATTCTTAAATCCTCACTCAAACTCCATAACTGTTTTATTTCCCATTTTGGATGGTGGTAAAGGTCGAGTAAGACCTGAACAGCCTGCGAGCTATTGTTTGTTTTTCCCATGAAGAACTGTGGTAGAGGTCTTTGTACCTGGATAGTACTTTACTATTGTTTACCCCTGATTCAGGATGTGGATCAATTTATATAAATTTTTGAGAGGACTAAGTCTCAGCTTGAGACTGAACCTCTTGGTTAACTTTACTGTGATTTTATTTTATGCCTATAAGTATAACATATATATTTACATATTCCGTTGCCTATTACTTTGAAATACAAAACTACTTTAAAGATACTTTGATAGTTAAATTACCAAGTGTTTATACTTATTGTAAACTAGTAAGTTAGTTTCAAAAGTTAATTTAATCTTTAAATTAAGTTAACTGAGACCTAATCAATCTTTGAGAAACTAATTGAACCTTTACACTCTGTTTGGATTCCCTACAGTTTAACATTGTTTTTAAATTGGGGTATTTTAAGAGAAATATTTTTAACAGAAATTTTAATTGGAAGTCAATTCACCCCCCCCCCCCTCTTGAGTATCCACTCCGACCAACATTTGGTATCAGAGGATTGTTTTGTTTAAGGATTTTTGGAATACACTGTTTTTTGACTGTGATTTTAGTTGCATCTTTTAAGATCTTAAATTTCTATTAGTTCTAAATTTTATCTATTTAAAAGTTATCCTTTCTAAAATCTTGTTATGGATAATAGACTAGAGGGTGCTGCTACTAACCAACCACCTTTCTTCAATAGCACTAACTATGCCCAGTGGAAACTGAAAATGAAAATTCATTTAGAAAGTATGAGTTTTGATATTTGGACTGCTATAACGTCTCAATATAAAATTCTAGAAACTGAAAGAAAAACATGGGATGAACCTAAAAGGTCTGCTTAAAATAATAATAGTAAGGCTATGAATTCTATGTACTATGCTTTAGGAGATGAAGAGTTTAATATAATTTCTTCTTGTAAAACTACCTTTGAAATATGAGATACTTTGGGTGTTTCTCATGAAGGAAAAACCAATGTTAAAGAAATGAGATTGAATACTTATACTATCAAATATGATAATTTTAAAATGAAAACTAATGAACCTATTTCTGAAATGTATCTCTGGTTTAATGAGATAGTCAATACAATGAATTCACCTGGTAAAGATGTTCCAACAAAGGAACAAATTTTGAGGATACTGAGATGTATTCCAAAATGATGGAGAGGCACCTCTGTCTCAATCAGAGAGTCACGTGACATTGGAACACTGCCAGTAAAAGATCTTATTGGTAAAATAATGATGTATGAGGAAGAACTCAAAGTGAATAAGGAGGAAGATTATGAACCTAAGAGAAAATCCATAGCTTTCAAGTCTACTGCCTCTAAGATTAAAGACAAGGAGAAAATAAAAATACCTATTGAGAGATCAACCAGTGAAGATTCTGATTGAGATAGTGATGATGAGATGGCTCAAATAGCTAGGAGATTCAAGAAGTTTTATAAGAAGAAGAAATTCTTCTGGAAATCTAACTATAAAGGAAAGTATCACAACAAGGGACACTGGAAGAAGGATTGGATGAAAGCTGAAAAAAATAATGAATAGTTTTCTATGACTATAAAAGGAAAGGACACATCAAGGCTGATTGTCCAAAATTAAAAGTCAAAAAGAAATATGATTATAAGGACAAGAAGTACAAGAAAGCTATGAAGGCTACCTAGAGTGCATCTAAAGACAACACAAGTGAATCTGAAGTTTCTAATTCTAAGAAGAATCATGCCAACATGTGTTTCATGACCAACACATTTGAGGTAACCTTAGATACTCCTGTTTTAAATTCTTATTATTCTGAAGATGATGCAGAATCTGATTTTGATTCTGAAAACATAACTAGTAAGGAATTATTTGAATACTGAAATATTCTGGAGGAGACATGCAATGAACTCAAGGATAAATACAAATAATTAAAGAAACAACATTCTCTCACTACTACTGTTAAAACCGAACTTACTATTGAAAAATAAAAGAATGATCAACTGTTAAAGGAAAATATAGAACTGAAAATGTCAAATGAGAAACCTAGAAAAGACATAGAGAAGTTTTAAAATGGAAAAGACACACTTAATCAAATGTTAATTAAAAAATTTTCACCTAAATACACTACTAGTTTGGGACACCAACCTGGACAGAGACAGTTCACTAAAACTCGATTTATTCCGAAGTCTTGACAAAATTCTGCTTATTCTAGTTCTGGAAATCCAAATGCTTCAACCAGTTATTCATATAGTTATAGGTCAAATAAAGTTTATCTTTCCAAATCTATTGATTCTAAAAATTATATGAGACCCATAAGACAAATATGGGTACATAAAGCTTTGATTTCTAGCCTTTCTGGACCCGAGAAGATCTGTGTACCAAAATCATTTCCTATGTAAATCTGTTTTGTGGGAAACTTGCTTAATGTGTTCTCACAAGAAGGTATGATACTTGGACAGTGGATGTTTAAGACATATGTATAGAGATTATTTATGCTTAAAAAGTTTAATAAAGGTTGATGGAGGCCATGTCACCTTTGGGCATAATTCTATAGGAAATATCATTGGCCTAGGCCAAATTGGTAACACTGATTCAGTTTTCATTTCTAAAGTTTTATTTTTTGATGGACTTAAATATAACCTATTAAGTATTTCTCAATTATGTGATGATGGATTTAATGTGAAGTTTTAAAATGATTCTTACAATGTTTTTAATTTTAAAAATATTTTAGTATTTTCTGCTTTAAGAAATTAAAATGTTTATGCAGTTGATTTAAATTCATTAAATAAACAAAATGTTACTTATTTAAATGCTTTTCACAATGATTCTTGGATTTGGCACAGAAGATTAAGACACTGCAACATCTATTCAGTTAGAAAACTAACTAGAAAGAACTTAGTTAGAGACCTAACTAAACTTGAATTCCCAAATGACAAAGTGTGTAATCCCTGTCTAAAGGGAAAGCAACATAAAGTTTCTTTTAAATCAAAGAAAGAAGTTTCAACTTCTGAACCTCTCAAGTAGGATCACATGGACTTTTTTAGACCATCAAGTGTTTTTTTAATGGGAAGCACTATGTCTATTTTCTAGTTGATGACTTTTCTAGATATACTTGGGTATACTTCTTAGCTCACAAATCATGAGTTTGAATCTTATTGCTCACACAATGGATATAGTCAAAACTTTTCTGCTCCTAGAACACCTTAGTAGAATAGTGTAGTAGAAACAAGGAATAGAACCCTTCAAGAAATAGCTAGAACCATGCTTAATGAATATGAACTACCTATTTACGTTTGGACTAAAGCTGTGAATACAACTTGTTATATTATTAATAGAGTCTTAATTAGACCAGTTCCAAAGAAGACCCCTTATGAGCTATGGAATAATAGAAAACCTAAAGTTAGTTACTTTAGAGTCTTTGGCTGCAAAGTATTTTTTCTTAATACAAAGGATAATCTGGACACGTTTTCTTCTAAGAGTGATGAAGGAATTTTTATTGGTTATTCTTTAACTAGAAAAGCCTATAGAGTCTTTAATAAAAGAACCAAATGTGTGGACATCAAGTTTGATGAAACTGATCCACATGAGCCTAAAACCTCTCTTGAAAATCTTAAGGAATATTTGAGTATTCTAGACCTTAATGATAAATCTAAAGAACCTGCTGTAAAAACATCCAATTCTGGACATATTCCAGAATCTGCTGCTATTGAACCCGAACCTATAGATGAACCTGAAATTTATAATCCTACCTTTACTAGATCAACAAGGATTCTAATGAATCATCCTTTGGATGCTGTTGTTGGTAATCTTGATAGAGGGACATAGAGTAGAGCTTCTCTAAGAAATCTGGTTGAACATCAAGCCTTTATGTCACTACTAGAACCTAAAAATATCAATGATGCTATCAATGTTGAATTTTGGGTAATGGCTATGCAAGAAGAGTTAAATCAATTTGAAAGAAACAAAGTCTGGGAATTAGTTGACAGACCTAAGGATAGTTTAACAATAGGCTCAAAATGGGTTTTTAGAAACAAAGTTGATGAGTCTAGAAACGTAGTTAGAAACAAAGCTAGACTACTTACAAAATGATATAGTCAAGAAGAAGGAATAGAATATAAGGAAACCTTTGCACCTGTAGCTAGATTAGAGTCCATTAGGATCTTACTTGCATATGCTGCTCATCTGAATTTCAAGTTATATCAAATGGATGTCAAAAGTGCTTTTCTAAATGGTTTTATTATTGAAGATTTTTTGTTGAACAACCACCTGGATTTAATAATCCTCATTTTCCAAATCATGTTTTTAAACTTTCTAATGCTTTATATGGTTTAAAACAAGCTCCAAGAGCTTGGTATGATAGCCTTAGTAATTTTCTTATTTCAAAAAGTTTTACTAAAGGGATTTATGATCTAAATATTTTTATTAAAAGAATTTCTAAGGATTTTTTAATAGTTCAAATCTATGTTGATGATATTATTTTTGGATCTTCTAAACATTCGTCATGTACTGTTTTTTCAAAGAGTATGAAAAATGAATTTGAAATGAGTTTAATGGGAGAACATAAATATTTTATTGGATTTCAAGTGTTTCAAAATGAAAATGGTATTTTTTGGAATCAAAGTAAATATACAAAGGATCTTTTAAAACGTTTTGGTTTGGATAGTATTAGGGAACGTGAACGTCCTATGAGTACTGTTTGTAAATTGTATGCAGATGAAACTGGGAAACCAGTGGATCAAACCAATTACAGAGGTATGATTGGAAGCTTACTTTACCTTACTGCTAGTCAACCAGATATTATGTTTAGTGTGTGTAAGTGTGAAAGATTTCAGGCTAATCCAAAATAATCACATTTACTTGCTGTTAAAAGAATTTTTAAGTATCTTAAACATACTGTAAAATTTGGTTTGTTTTTCCCAAAAGGAAAACTCTTTGAGTTAATGAGTTATTCAGATGCTGACATTGCTGGTTGCAATTTGGATGGAAAAAGAACTTCAGGAACATGTCATTTATTAGTAAAGTCCTTAGTATCTTCGTGTAGTAAGAAGCAAAATTATGTAGCATTATCCACTGCCGAAGCAGAGTACATAGCTGCTGGTAGTTTCTATGCACAAATTCTGTGGATGAAACACACTCTTTTGGACTATGGATATGACTTTAGGGATGTGTCAATCAACCGTGACAATACTAGTGTAATAATTATCTCGAAGAACCCTGTGTCTCACTCTAGGTCTAAACACATTGATGTAAGGCACCATTTCTTGAGAGATCATTACCAAAAGGGTGATATTACACTTCAGTGTATAGGCACTAAAAATCAATTAGCCGACATTTTCACTAAACCTTTGAGTTCGGATAGGTTAGGTTAGATTAGACACATGTTAGGAATGTTTAACCTCAATCGGTAGCTATTCTCACTGAGGTAAAATTTTCACCGATGTAAAATTCTCACCGATGCGAAATTCTCACCGATGTGAAATTCTTACCGATGTAACCTCACTGATAGAAAACCTCACTGATGTAAAACCTCAATGATAAAAAACCTCACCGATGTAACCTCACTGATAGAAAACCTCACGGATGTAACCTCACTGATAGAAAACCTCATCGATGTAAAACCTCATTGATAGAAATTCTCACCGATGTGCGCACGGGTTTAAAACTTCTGTCTTCCGCAAGAATATGAATTGTTTTTACTTTATTTTTTTTTCTTTATCTATTTAATGATTCCTAAATGATAAAACTAAAGTCCGAGCTACATCAAAATCTACTGAGCCTCAAACCTTCACCCTCAAACCTTAGCTCCCGAATCCTTAGAGAATCGTAAATCCTTTGAACCAGCGATGGAAAAAACAAATCTTCATACTATCAAAGATGACTATGTTGAGCTGAAAACAAAGAAGTAAAGGACTGAGAAAGAAGAAAGTCTTAGTGGAAGTGTTGCAAGAACTAGGTCGGGGAGATGACCAGTGAATCCTAATCTGCAAAATCGTGTTATTGTGATTGAAAAGGAACTGTGTGTAGAATGGCTGCTGCCTAGCAGGTCCTTCGTGCTTGATGTTATTGAAGATCAAAAATGGGTAGAGTGTTTTTAGAATGACAATGGTCCTTACTTTCCAAAATTAGTGAAACAGTTTTACAATTTTGTAACCTTTGAAGAAATTGAGAATAAAAATTGAGTAACTTCTTTTGTGAATGGAAAGGAGATATCATTATCATATGTTGAGTGGGATGAGTGCTTGAAAGTTCCACATGAAGGAGTATCTAGATATGTCACGAGATCCATGCCACCTACCCGTGACATTTTTGATTATGAGACTACTTTGGAAGAGCTGACTGGTGATCAAAGTCAAAGACAAGTAGTTGCTGCAGAAATGGATGGAGAGAACAGATTGCTATTCAAATTTGTTCAACATGTCTTGATAATGAGGAGATGAGACTTTTCCAATTTGAGATATCAGGATATCTATCTCCTGCACCTCTTATGACATTGTGTATAGGTTAATTTATGGAGATTTTTGATTCTCCAGATGGAAGATATGACAAGGCTGAAATCAAAGGCAAATTCCCTATTCATTGCTAAGATAATCTCTATGATGATCATGGTAAACGGGGTTTCTGAGTCTCAAGATGAGATAGTGGTGGTGAATAATAACATATGTATCACAACTACAGTTTTTAAGTACATGAAAAAAAATTGTAACCCTTAGAGAGGAGAACGGGTCAATGATGACCAGAGGGTGTATGACAAGTTTAATCCTGTGACTCATCCTTCAAGACCAAAGGATGTGAGGGATCCAGGTCTGGGACCTAATGAATAGGAGCCAGAATACAGTGATGTTTCAGAAGAGGAAGAGTCCTCTTCTGATGAAGGAGGAGACCTTATCTTTCCTCCTAGCCCAGCTCCTAAAAATCCAGTTCAACATATATCAGATAAGGAAGAAGCTGTTTTAGAGGTTTTTGAAGTGGCTACTGTAGAAAATGAAGAAGATTTTCATGAGAGTGAAGCATCTCTGTCAGCTGATTTGAGCCTGAGTCCAGTGATTGGACAATATTTAGTACCTAATGAGGATGAAAATGATGTTGACATACCATTACCTAATCTAGAAGACCCTCCTGCTGCTGCAGTGATGGAATTGATAGTGGAAGATTCTCCTCAGGATGAAAGACCTATTGAGGATTCTCCTGTGAATGTTGTTGAGAATGCTGTTATCCTAATTGAGGATGCACCCATTGATGGGGATCATCGATCTAAGTTTGGAAGTGTCACGGTGGCTGTTGGTTTTAATGATTGGGAAGATGACCCTGGTTTTTTATTATGTGGTTTAGACTATTCAGTTTCAGATAATGAGGCATCTCACAATAGACCTAAGATTACTTATGATGTCAATTCTGAGTTATTACCTGAAGATGTGGTCAGAATGCATGACCTGGATAAGCTGAAGAAAAACATTAAGGAATGTTTTGTGGAAGAGGTAAAGAAAATGGAAGTTTCTATGGTATCTTCAATTCAATCAGTTATGACTGACACTGTGGTCAGTTTATCTTCTGAAAGAGCATCTGCAACAGTTGCACCTACTAATTTGGTTGCCAAGGATGATATGAATATCTTAAGGGATGAGATGAAAGAATATTTTTGTGCCTTATTTTCTGAGATGAGACATAGTTTTCCTGAAGAAATGTTTATGCTGGAAAGATATTTTGAACTATCTCTTGCGGTAATTTATAAACTTTTATGGGAGAAATAGTTAAGAAGTTAAAGAATTCCAGGCTCAAGTTTCGATACTTGAAGCAGATCTTGAAGCTCTAAAGGAATCTATTATTTCTTTAGACTCTTAAATGAGCTCAAAATCCCAAGAAGATAAGGACTTACCTTACGTGAAGAGTGTTGTAAGTCAGATGGTTTCAGTATTTGAAGGTTTCAAAACTTCTATGAAAGATCATATTAAAACCCAAGAATCTGATGTTCAAAATCTTATTAGTGGTTTGACCAAAAGCTTCAAAGAGACAATATCTTTCTTTGTTGGTTCTCTTGCATCTAAACCTTCGATGGATTTGAATCAACTTTGAGCTATGATGAAAGAGGAGATTGGTTCTACCTCATCCAGTGGCTCTATGGACTCATCTGAACTGAGCAGAGCTGTTCTCTCTACCAGAGATTCAGCCAGAGAAATTATGAAGATAGTCCAAGACTACATGAGATAAGCCTCTGCCTCTTAAAAAGAATTGAAAGAAATGGTGGAATCCTATTTCTCCAAAATTTACACAAAGACCCAAATGACCAGTCATTTTATGCTTCTGATTGAGAATACGAAACAACCTCATGTCAATCAAGACTTTAGAGGGCATGTTAGAAATCTAAGAGAATTAACTCCAGCTTTGGACAAGTTTATGGAGAACAAGGATGACTTCATATCTGCTATAGAGAGAGGAGGATGAATCATTATGGATTTCATAAATCTGTTGCTGCCTTTTCTTCATGTTGATGCTAGGCCAATAATTGTCCCTCCTGCTTTGACTGCCTTTGCCTCTACTGCTTCTCCAATTCAGATGACTCCCGTTCTAGCCATTCAAAGCCTCACACCTATGATCACACAAAGGACTCCTCAATACAGGCCAAGCACATTGTCATTTGTTCAGAATCCTCTGGTCTTTTCAGTAATTCCAAAGCCTTTACCAGAATCCTCACCACCAGAATCCTCTTTTGACCCCAAGGGAAAATCTCACATTGAGGGTGTGGATTGATCCAGTAGCTGGACTGTTTGATAGGAATCCTATGTATTTTGTTTTCTGTCTTTGTACCTTTTTGTCCAATTTAATACAAGTGATTTTCTTCTATTCCTATCATTCCACTTCTATTTATTTTTTCCCACTTTTTGATTATCACAAAGTGGGAGAAATATTTTACAAGAGGGGAGAAATACTCTCTATGTATCAAAAGAGGGAGAGATATTAATGAAATGGGGAGAAATTTTATCTAAGATCTCTCATGATTTTCCTATTTGATACCTCTGAATTTAATCTTCTAATACTAGTTCCATTACTCCCATCCTCTGATATCATTTTATTTAGTTCTATGATGTTTTCTGATACAACTAAAATTTACCTTGGATATCATGGTTTTCTCTTTTATATCTGATACATTTAATTCTATCTATAATAAATTATTTTTTAAACCATACTATTTTCTCTAAGAAAATTGAGCTTAATTATATATCCTCTGATGTATTTCTTTTAAAATTATAATATCATAAGTTGTGATTATCAGAAAGGGGGAGATTATTGACCTCACCTGATTTGATAATCACAATTATGTATTCATATACTTTGATAATCTCAATCTAATGTTTTTCTATATATTAATTATTTCAATCTGTGTTCAAGATGATAATAATATTAAAATAATCCATGAGATAGTTTAATATTTGTTTATCCATGTTTATATACGTTCTGAAGTAATTATAAACCATTCAGATATGTTGTGTATGAAACAGATAAGTATTAATTCACTGATCTGCGTTTAGATAGAGCTACCAGTACTCAGTCTACCGATAGACTTAGTCTACTGATAGACACAGTCACCGTTATAGTAAGGTCACTAATATAAATAGAGTTACCAGTAAGCAGAATCAAAGTCTACCGACAGAACAGACGAGCTACCGATGTGCATGTCTACCAGTAGTTACCGATAGAGTAAGCTTACTGATACGAGTACTGAATCACAAACCAGAGCTAATGATATGAGGAAGTCTACCGATAGAACTAGTCTACCGAGCTACTGACACAGAATATACTAGAGCTACCGATAGACAGAAGTCTACCGATAGAGCCAGTTCACAGATAGTTACTGATACTAGTATAATCACCGATATATTGAGCTACCGATAGAAGTTTGCTGATAATATAAGTCTACCGATAGAATACTGATGCAACGAGCTACCGATGGAGAGACAACTACCAATAACAAGAGCTACCGATGGAACTAAAGTCACCGGTATATGAGCTACCAATGCAAGTTCAAAAGAGATACCGATGAAAGGTTCTACGACACAAAGACCACCGTGCATGTCTACCAGTAGAAAGCTACTAATGCTTGACCAACTAGTCAAACAATATACTCTTCATACTATTTATTTATTTAGCTAACTGTTAAATTTAATGGTTTTAATGCAGTTAATGTTATTTAATGATTTCTGTTGCATGTCAGGGAACCGTACCTAGTACCCATGAAAAAGGTGATTATTATTTTCTACCAAAGCTGAAAGCTATAAAGTGATGGAAAGAGAACACTGGACAAAAATAATAAATAGATGCATATGACACTCCTTGAAAGCAAAAAAGAAAGAAACACGAAGAGTGAAAGAGAAAGAGCAAAACAAGCATTCAAATGTGAAGCATTTTTTTCCCTAATCTACATCCATACTCTAAGAATCTTGGACATACATGAAGAAACTTATTCTAGAGGAGAACACAAGCTACATCTTGATTGAAGGACTACAACAAACATTTCATACACTCAGGCTGCTAAGTTGGACCAAGAATCAAAGAAGAAAACAACACTCTGTTTTCTGAGAAAAACCAGAGAAGGACTCAGAAGCTTTTCTGATAAACCAAATGAGTCCAGAACGGCACTGCTAATCACTAAAGCATTTCTAAACTCAATCATACTTCTCTTAGTGATTCTTTCTTTACATTTTGAGCAGTGTGTGTATCCTATTTATTTTACACACACACTGTCTCCTGTGCTAAACTGGAGGATTATTAAATCCACACTCAAACTCCACAACTCTTTTGTTTCACACTGTGGATGGTGGTAGAGGTCAAGTAAGACCTAAATAACCGGTGAGTTGTTGTTTTTTTCCCACGAAGAACTGTGGAAGAGGTCTTTGTACCTGGACAGTAGTGTACTGTTGTTTACCCCCGATCCAGGGTGTGGATCAATTTATATAAATTGATGAGAGGACTATGTCTTGGCTTGAGACTGAACCTCTTGGTTAACTTTTCTATGCTTTTATTTTATGTCTATAAGTATTACATATATATTTACATATTCCACTTCCTATTACTTTGAAATACAAAACTATTTTAAAGGTACTTTGATATTTAAATTAGAAAGTGATTATACTTATTGTAAACCAGTAAGTTAGTTTCAAAAGTAAATTTAATCTTCAAATTAAGTTAACTGATACCTAATCAATCTTTGAGAAACTAATTGAACCTTTACACTCTGTATATATTCACGATAATTGAACTTTGTTTTTAAATTGGGGGATTTTAAGAGAAATATTTTTAACAGAAATTTTAATTGGAACTCAATTCACCCCCCACTTGAGTATCCACTCTTACCAACATAAATAATATCATGAAAAAAAGTATAATTTTGGGTGATGTTTTCACCCTTATTTTTTATCCCCTTTTAATACTTTTTGAAAATTACAAAAATTAATATGTTTTTTACAGTTTCAGGGGGCAAAGAAACATCCTATAAAAGGAAAAATGGCCCCTAAATGGTCCATGTTTAATAATATAAACCATATATTATTATAGATTCTAAATATATTATTTTTTATATTTTAAATGATTTAATTAAACATTTTCTATTATAAAATATAATTAAACTCAATTTTGACACTATACATTTAATTGGACTTTAGAAACATCAAGACAAAGAGAGATCTATAATATAAACCATTCATAAATCCAAAATATTATATAATTATCTAAAATAATGTGTAACATAATATCTCACTCAAATTATATTACATTAAATTTTTTTAAAATAATTTACTTAATTTTACTGTTAATTAAATAAATATTGCATCATCATTGAGTAAGCATTTAAGATAATTATACAATTAATAAAAATTATAAGTAAATAATCACCATGGAAAAAATTTATTATGCAAAAAATGGAAATTTAAATCCATTAAAAAATTTATATTTTCTCTTTATGAACACAGATGATATTTCTAAATGTTTGAGTGTGACCTGTTTCACTTTTCTTTACTTAAATTATTATAAATGACATATTCATGGCCATATGGATCCAAATTGGAAACATTACAGAAAATAAAAGATATAGGTTAAAAATATGGATATAAAATATAAATTATAAAAGTTTTTAGGTGACTATAACTATTATCTATTTAGATTATCCCCTGGTAAACTTATTTTACCCTTAATCAGGGTATTTTTTTTTACTATTTATACTAATCATTATGAATAAATATTAAGTTAACCATATTAGATAATATTAATTATACTGATTAAAAAATGGAATTCTTTTTATCAAATTTAATTTATATAATTAATTTAATTTAATTAAAAAATAAATCTGTAAAATGCGTTAAAAATTATTTTTAAGGAATGCATTTTCCAAGCACAAGGTGATCTTATATTAACTTTATTACAATTGATAATCATTATATGGATTTAAATTGAAGTAGTTAAACATATAATCTATAAATTAAATTTAAATTATTCCTCATTTTGATTTATATTAATTAATTAAAAAACAAAAACATTATTCACCTAAAAATAATTTTCAGGGAAATGTGTTTTTAAGCATAAAGATAATCTTATACCAAAGTCCTGAGAATTGATGATTCAAATGAAATTAATTAAATTATTATAAATAAAATGGCTCATATTTCCCATTAATTCCAAAATAAAATATAATATGACATTTTTATTTCATTATTTAATTAAATGAAATATATTATTAGAAAAATAAAAAACATTCACTATTTAATAAAAAAATAAATCATTTCAGACAAATATCAAAATTTCACCCTATTTTAATTTTTATATTATTATTTAAAAATGATACTAATTTTATTTAAAAACCTTCCTAAAATTTCAAGAAATTTATTATAATAAATCATCATAAAAATCAATTAAAACCTATTTTTGAAGAAAATTTATTTTTAAAAAATAAAAAAACTGTACAAAAAATTGAGTTATTATTCACGAAGAATTTAACAATAAAATTATATTTTTTATTTCCTTTATATATATTACATGAATTATTTAATCCTATTCATACCAACAAATTTAACGACTAGGTCATAAGATTCGAATTTAAATAATAATATTCAGGGTTAATTTAAGATCAGCGTTGTGTGTTATATATGTTATAAAAAAGAATGTCATTATTTTAAAATAATGAGGTCTAACATTAAAACCCCCTTAAATAAATTACACCCTTATAATTTTATCATGGTCTTCATGGTTTTAATTTTTGAAAATACATGCATTGAAAACCAACTATGTCGGAAGGGTCAACAAAACATCCTTTTAGAAAGATGGAAAGGGAAGTACAAAGGTCATCTAGAATAACACATAACATGAGTTCTAAATAGGATAAAATTAGTGGTAAGTGAAAACATTTATATGGAGGAGAAGAATAACACTTAAAGACCTATATAGAGTAGTAGAGTGCATAGTTAGAAAAAATTTAATATCCATAGATCCATAAATCAATGATGGGTGAAAAGTGCGTTATTTCATAAAAAATGAAGGTAAATTACCAATTTTTTATTTCAAGATAACTTTGCTAGAGTTGAGGGATTATTTGAATTTCAATATAGAGAAAACCGAAAAATATACATACTTGGTGTATTGTTTATTTTAGAAGCCCAATTTTACTCTTCGGTTATTCTTTTATCAATTTCCACTTCATTTCCTACTCCATGAAATCAATATCTACGATGATTGTTTATGCTTCAAGTACTAAAATTAACTTTTAACGAATCATGTAATTCAGAAAAATAATAACACTATATTCTTAATGTCTTTATGAAAACCAAAATGGTTCTCATAATTAAACCAAAGGCCATACATATATCATTCCTTAAATAAATAACCATATATTCCAATTAATAGCAGTAAAATCAACATTAAATAATATTTTAACCAAAAAATATATCCCATACCCTTCATATTACACTTCTAATAATTTAATATCATTATTCTAAAATAATCCATTGTGTTAAACCACAAGGTTATATATACCTCAACCCAATAAGACGTATCCTAAAATATCATTAATCACCTTAAAATAAAAAAAGTTTGATCTTATAAAATCTTTCCTCAAATAAACATAACATTTAACTATCAAAACATTTATGTAAAAACAATTTATACTAACCAGGACAACACATATGCCAGTGGTGGGAATTTCACCCTCGTTTCATTTTTCTTTTAAGTTTAATCCCCATTAACTTATTGAATGTGATGATTTGTCTCCAGACATATAGGATATCCTTTTTACAAAAATATATTAATATAATTACTATAATTCTCCAAAAAATAGGATCAAAATACTATAATATAACATTAATAACCAAATGAATTTCCAATCCTATGGTTATATATATGATAAAAAATATTTTCCAAAATTTTAATAACCTATAATTACCACATCATCAAAGATCATAAAAACCATAAAGGTTATCAATACCTTTAAAATTATTTCCAAAAAATTAAATGCATTATTATTAAAATAATATTTCCTCTAAAAAATAGACTAAACCAAAGGGTTGTATTATAATAAATATATACTTAAATATCCAAAATCCTGTTAAATTTCTATCACCCAAAACCTCAGAAGAGGTATCTATGCCTTTAAATATATGATCAAACTTTATATTATCATACCAAGATAATATAGGTTTATAAAATACCACTATTACATATCTTAGGATTCCATATGTTCTACTATCTAATTAATCATAATTGTTTATACAGAAAATTTGAATTAACCCAATCAGATCCTTCAGAAGTGTCACACTAGGTGTGCAGTAGGGTACCCACACCATGAAATGAAATGATGGTTGAGATATCCTAGACCAACTCTTTTCAAGGATATTAACCCTTGATGTATCTATTCCAAAACCAAGTCCACATGTAGCATCTAGACATAGATATATTTCTAGTAGAACCACATAATCTCAACCTTACGAAAAAAATCAGAAGCCATCCTTTACTTAAACAAATCTTAAAGGTTCTGAGTATAGTTTTCAAAACATAATAGACAAAGATTGACTAAAACATAATCTGATAACAATAATAAAGACCCATAATTTTCATATATAAATACTACATTATTTTATATTAATATTCAATTAATTTCACAAATAATCACCCAAAGACCAAAAAGGATTAATACCTTTGGAGACTAGATACACAATTTATTTATTTAATGAACAATATTCAACATCTCCAAAAAAATTCTTATTTTTTACTCTTTAAAAACATTCTATAATTAAAACCTTTCTTCATAACCATAGAAAATGATACATAAGAATGTGTGTGGTAAAATTATTTATTATTGTAAACATGGGAGAAATCAATCGATTTTCATATGGAATTGTATGATAAGACTAATGGTATGAGAACATTAATGCAACATAAGATGTTCATAAATAGTCTATCATGGATCGTATACAAGGGTCATGTATAATATATTATCATTTCGAAAAGAATTAATCATATGATTGATAAATCATCATAAACCAATCATGAACCATAAGTTCATTTCATATAAGTGTGGGACCATCGTAAGCATAGAAACTATTTCATATCTCATCGTTAAATACTGAGACCATTGAATAATAATGGATTAGTCATAAACACATATTTACAATAGTGGATAAAGGACATCAACTTGTTTCCCATAACATATCAAGTACATTGAACTATTTCCCACAGTGGATCATGCACATAGACTTTTTCATAGAATTATCTCATTATATATAAAACATTACCCAATTAATTGGAGGGTTATATAATTCTAGGACCACCAATAACATAATGAAAACCATATATATATATACCATGATATTGAAAAAAAATTCCTCATATCATCATAACATAACCCATGAAGTAGATACTGGTTTTATAATATTTTTATCAATCCATTATAGCATAACCCATTGAAAAAGGATCTAGTTTCATAAACTTTTTTATCATATTCAAAAACCATACGTATAAATAATATGCATGGTGCCATTATATTATATCCCCAGTAGTGAGAAATTATAAACAAGTGTTATTTTTACTAATTATTAGAAATTACCATTTTAACATATTAAAATTAACCTTTGAGGAAAATAACCTTTCCACTTTAAAAATCACTTTTTGAAATAAAAAAACATCATAAATATTAAACACAAAATTTTAATTATAAAATTGTCATATAAAATTGTAAATTTATCTTTATATCATTGAACATTCTTGATAATGGTAAATTTGAATCTTGTTATACATGATAATAAAAATACTCCTATCACATTTTCAATAAAACATCAAAATAGCAATTTTAGGAAAATGATAAAAATATTCATTTTTATCCTTTTTGTAAAAATAAATCATGGGTAAAAATTTATATAAACAACCATTGGATAATAGTAAAAAAAATTCATTAAAACATATTTAGAGAAAATGGACAGGGAAGAAAAAGGATTGTTAACTGAATAGATTATAACGTTGTTTTTTTAAAATCATCCAATATGTTGATTAGTTAAAGTGATTAAAACGAAAGGGAAACGAATATTCACCATAAAAACCACTAGTATACGAACATTTATGATATTTTTGAGATATATTTCATAATATTTCATCATCAGACACTTAATCACTAATAATATAGATAAACAATGAAATTATAACATAAAACCTTTACAACTTTGGGAACATTAGAATTATTAGCCACATGAAAGAAAGAAATTTATATTGTTATGTAAATATCCACAATGTAAATAATAATATTCATAAAATATATTTTTGAGAATTATATAAACCACATAAAATAAAAATAGGTAAATATGAATTATTTCCATCAAAAATAAAATTTAGACGACAAATCCGTTACCTAAAGTCATGAATTCTTTCCTACGTGCTCAAAAAACTTTTGTAATAAATATAGATTTATTATTAATATATTATATAACCATGATAATATATAAAATAAAATATATTATTTATTTATAACATGTTTTCACGCTTTTATTAATAATTCATTAAGAAAAACACCGCTTTGGGTGATATCTGCTTCATTTTTTATGTATTTTTTGGGTTGAGTAGTTTTTGGACCTTGTAATTTGAGCGTGGTTACATAATATTAAGTATTTTAATAATTATATAAATATAATATATTATATATATATATATATATATTTAATCATACACAAAAGTTAAAGAAAAAAATGAATTACACCATTCATGGGGATTGTAGGTCATATGCATGCATGGACATTGTTTTCATTTTTCCATAGATGGAAAAAAATAAAGTAAAAAATAATTAAAATGTAAAAAATAATAATAATACCATATGTATCATATATATTCAACAAACCCATACTTATTACAATCCATGTAAATAATGAATGAAAAATGAATCATAATTCTTGGCGGATACAGTAGTCCACACGTACACATGAGCGACATGATCATTTTCCAAAGGATTGGATGGTAAGAAGGTAGATATGATATTATAATTACGTAAGTATAATTATATCATAAATAACATATATATACATTAAATACATCATTACATTCAGCTTTGAGAGGTAGTGTGAGAAAATAGAATTACATTGGTTTGCGAGGTAGTAGTTCTCTGTACACCTGACTAATGGTTTCATTTCCCATGTGATAGAAGAGGAGAGTTATATAGTTTATCCCATCTAAATAATAAATTATATTTATATAGATGATATTTTTTTAATTAATAGTAGATTTTATGAACATTTTAAGCTGGTGGAAGTATAAATAAAACAAAAATAATTGGTTAAGAACAACACCTCTTCTTTGGAAACCTCTTTAAGTGTGTCGAAAAAGGATTCCTAGAAGGCTTTTATAATGAATCAAAGTCCTATTTGAAATGGAAAGGTGATTAAGAATGGTATATTTGGGGATTTATTTAACCAAAAGGCTTTTTAGGTGTGAAGAAAAGTTGGTAGAAGGTTCCCATTTATAAGAGAGGGGAGGGGCACTGTAAGAATTTCTTAAAGTATTAAATTAATATAAATTATTTCTCTTATTAATATAAGTAAAAATTGAGTATATTTTATTAAAATATTAGGGTGAATTCATATCATATAATATAATAACAATTAGAAAAAATTAAGTGATGTTTTCACCCTTATCTTATTTTTTAACCCCTTTTTTCTTGTTTTGAAAATTACCATAGTAATGAGGTTTTTAAGAATTAGGGGAAAAGAAACATTATATGAAATGAAAAAGTTCCTATTCATGGATTGTGTTAAATATTATTAACTATTTAACATTTAAATTTAAAAATATTTCATTTTTATGAATTTTAAATAATTTAATAAAACTTTATTTTTAATAAAATATAATTATTGTCAATTTTGATACTAGTTATTTGATTTGACTCTAAATACATAAATAAAGAGATGGATTTAGAATTTAATCCTTTAAAAAACCACAAATATGTTATCATTATAAAAAAATTGAATAACATAATAAATCAATCAAATTATATTAATTTTAATATTTGTAAAATCATTTATTTTATTTCTCTTTTAATTAAATATTTTTTTGTAATCATTATGTATGCATTTAAGGTAATTATATAATTAGAAAAAATAATTAATAAATTACAATCATGAAAAAAATTCATTATTATTAGAATAAACATATATATTCACCCACATTATTCTATTTTAACCTTGTGAACATACAAAAAAATTTTCAAAGTAAGAGAGTGAATTTTTTTCCTTTTCATCACTTAAATTATTGTAAAGGTAATAATATTTTTATGGAGATAAAAAATAGGGAATTTTTTATAACTAATATGATATAATTTAAAAATATGTCCATAAAAATAAATTATATAAGTTTCTAGGTCATTAAAACCTTTACCTCTTTTGTTTAACACCCAATAAACCTGTTTAACCCATAATTGTGGTAACAAATTTTTACTATTTTTACTATTCATTATAAAAAAATTACGTTTTACTTATTTCAAAATATTAATTATTAAAATTATATATATAAAATACATTTTATAAAATTCTATTTATAGAAGCGGTAGAAATTAATTAAAAAATAATCTCCTAAAATGTGTCAAACAATTGGTTTTAAGGGATGCATTTTTCTAGTATTAGATCACCACACATTAACAATATGACAAGTGATCATCATTATACTGATTTAAATTCATATAGATAGATTTATAATATATTAATTTGTTTAAATAATTCCTAATTAGTGGTTATTTTATTTAATTAAAATCAAAAAACATTATGCACATACAAATAACTTTCATAAATATTTGTTCTTAAGCACAAAAATAATCATATACAAAAATATTAAAAATTATTGATTCAACTAAAATTAATTTTATTATTATAAATTAAATGGTTAATATTTTAATACTATTAATATTTAAGTATATATTGGGGATTTTAAATTAGATTATTTATTTAAAACAAAAAAATGTATTTTAAAAATCAGAAACATTCACTATTTAATAAAAACTAAATCAATTCAAAAAAATATCAAAATTTATCCTATTTTAATTTTGATATGATGATTTAATTTTTTTTAAAATTTTATTAAATAAAATATATAAATGTTCTAGAAATTGTTTATAATATTTATCAAAAAAATAAAAACAAAGTTGATGATTTTTTTGAATATTAAAATGATTTTATTGAATAATAAGTAATTGTTTACTAAAAATTTATCAATAAATTTACATTGATAAATAAATTTTTATGTATTTAATAAATTAGTTATTTATATTCTTACCCAAAAATTTAACTCCTAGGTTATAATATTTATATTTAAATAATAATATTACCTGATTCGTTTATGCGGAGTGATTCATGTCATATATACATTTGAACGTAATGTTTTTCTTTAACAATATTGGGATGATAAAGAAATTTTACTTTCCTTCATTTTAGATTTAGTTATTATTGTATATTAAATCACTACATCAATATTTATCATGGATGTATTTGGTTCTCATGTTCTTTATTAAATTATATGTGTTTTTAGTTATCTATCTTTCCATATTAATTATTCATTATTTACTCATAATAGAATCTATTGTAATAAACACTTAATGATCATTTGAGTTCACCCTTATTTTGTTCCCTTTCCAAGGTATATAAAGAGTGAATCTTGTAATGAGTTTCAAGGATGTAGATTATTTACTTTTACAATTTTTTATATTTTATTTCCAATGTAAAATCAGAATAATGCATGTATTTGGTTATACAAGACTACTAAACACATCGGTCCTTAGTAATGTAATCCCTTATTACTTTTTATAATTTAATGAAGTGGACACTTCCTATAGGTTACTAGTGCTGGGATAGTTACATGTGCCACCTTCATACACCCTTTAATCATCTTCAAATTCTAGATCATGAAATGCACCATATCTTATCCATAGACCTTCCAACTCTCTAATCTCAGTGAAACATAATGGATATCTAAAAGGATTCCCATATAAATAATTGAATAGATCTATAATTCTAGAAGTGTGATAGAAATTTATATAATAAAACTCAACAATGGGTTGGTTATTCCCTAATGTGCCTCTAAAATCCTGAATACATACTTGTAACATGTCCTCCAATGTTAGATTGTTCTGATCCATATGACTATCCATATAAGATTAAAAGTAGTGATAAGGAATATTTTATATATAAAAGTAATTATAACTCCCCCGATATGGTATATGTGGATTCATCTAGGAATGGAAGTTTGAAAAGGCCTTTTACAATGATATAGTGGTATATGGTTCTAGAAGTGTATAATCTAGATAAGAGTCATTAGTAACAACTAAATGGTGTTAGACATTGGATTCTCAACACAAGAATCCTTCGTATAGAAATTATTAGGCTCAATGGTTAGTAGTAAAAGAGTTGAAAATGAGATATATTTAGTTGGGAGAATTTTATTTTTCATATGATGGGTGGGGTAACCTAGTGCATGACTACCCAACCCATATTAAATTATAGGGTTTTCATTTATTCAATAAAATCCGATATTAGATATAGGTTCATGACCAAGGGCCTCCCATTAGTGTCCAGAAAATCCCTTAGGGAGGAAATTTTGGAATATGAGATCATGGTGATCCAAGGGGGGGATCTAGATGAGGATAATGTTACAAACCACTACCAACCTCACCACCCAAAGGCAGTCCTTTCCTGGATCAAATGTATTCAGTTAGTGTTATAACTAGCTGTAGGTGATATGGGGACATGATCAGGAAGTTGTAACATCTATTTATTCTATACTTTTTCATCAATACTCATATACCTTGGCATAACATATTCTTCAACAAATATATTATTTTTCCAATATGTTGAGGTTATTTTAAGGACTTTAGCCTAACCCATGTAGTTAATGACCCTTACTACATGTTATCCCATGATAATTCACTTATTATAATTGTGAGGTCCCATGCTTAGTTAAGAAAGGTTCACATGGAATCTCTTTGTAGATATTATGATGTTTTATTATGACATCCTTTATATGGCCGATTGAAAATTAAATTTTTATTAAATAAACACTTTTGTTGAATAAATGACTAACATTCCACCTAGAAAGATTAATTCTATCAGAGGTTGAGGTTCCTCCTTGATGATGTGATGTGGGTTTCCTTTGCAGGTTAAAGGGATTTTCAATTAAGATGATACGAGATAGTGTACATGAAGTTATATCTAATCACTCACTATTCAGTATATTTTACCTTTCGTGTAGAAGATACCACCAATTTTAAACTCCTAGATGTGGTTGATGATTACATATAAATTTGTTTCCAAGGAATGTACCATGGTTACCACCTCACCAGGATGTTGAATTTGGTATCAAATTTCACACTAGGACCATTTTGATATCATATAAAGCTTATCGTATGCCACCCAATATGAACCAATAGTTGAGGGACATATTAAAGAAACTTTAGTAGAAAGGTTTTATTAAACCTAGTGTATTGTACATGGTAAATATAGTTTTTTCATAATATGTTATTTGAGAGCCTGATTTTTTTGTTGACAATAATTATTTTATTTAGGTGATAGTTAAGAAGAAAATCCCACTTCTAAGGATAAATTACCTCTTTGACCTACTAAATGCAGTGAACTGTTTCTCTAAGATTGATCATGGGTTTTGTTATCATCAATAAAGTATTTTGGTGGAGGATATAACTAATAAGGGGTTATGATGTCTCTATTTAAATTATTATTTTTTTGATTCCCATTAGAATATAAAATTTTAAAGCTATGTTCATGGGACTTATGATATATATATTTCATCCCTTTACAAACCAATTTTTTTGCTTTCTTTATTAATGAAATCCCATTTACATAGCTTCAATGATCAATATGTTGTAGTATGTGAGGATGTCCCCTAAATTATTGTTGGAATAGTACCAATAAAAATATATCATCAAGTGTATGTTCTATATTTGAGAGGATTGATTCTTGGGACATGTTATTACAAACGCCAGAGTATGTATAGACCCAATGGAGATAGAGGTTGTTCTAGTTTTTGATCCACCCAATATCATGAGTAGTTTTAGTGGGAGTTTTATAATCCACCAATATAGGTACATCCTACAGTGATGGGAACATACTAGGTTCTTCGATGCTAATTATTGTGGTTATAAATGAAGTGGAGTGTATTTGAATTGGCTTCTAGATCCCTCACCTTTCAACAGGTAAAGGGATATCACTAAGTCCAATACTATTTCACTAACCCCTAATGGTCCTAGAGTATAATTGGGATGACATATAATTGGAATTTTTCATGGGTTTTCCATGATAAGTGAGATACCATGATGATATATAAGTAGTTATCGACCGACTATGAAATTTATAGATATTATTTTCCATTTAAGAGTGGTGTTTAATAGATTGAATGAGCCAATTGTACATGTAGAATAATTTCTATAATCATGGGGTGCCATCGATATTCATCTACATCCATGGAACATGATTTATATCCATTTTAAATAGAGGATTATAGGAGGAATTATTGATCCTTTTATGAGTTATTACAACATTCCACCCCTATATGGATTACCATACTAAGTAAACCACCTAGGTTCATGAATATATGATAAGGGTTTACATGTTGAAAATTTAATAAATCAATAATTCCCATTTTAACTTGAATTATTTCACTTTAAATACTATTTATCAGTCATTTATTATAATTTAACCATTTGAGTCCATATACATGAGATCATGTAACTCACCCTTATACTGGATGAAGATGGGAGGGTATTCAATCATGGGAATGAAGCTTGTTTGGGTGATGATAGAAAAGGTCTAGGTGATTCAAGAGTAGATGAGGAATACTCTGAGTAGTCATAAGTATTTTAAGACCATTAATGGATACCCATATAGTTTTAGGAGAGTGTTAACGTATTCTTGAAGGTATTTCCTTAGTATAGGTTAACATTATTTTTTCATGGTGGAAATTTATCCTCATGATTCCTTGATCTGTTACATATCCTATTGATGGTAGATGATATTTCTTTCCATTGGAGTTCCCGCTACAATTATATTTGGGTATGTGGTCTTCCATGTGTCACAAATGTGCAGATACACACTTGGACCACCACACATCATTAACATGGGTAAGCTATATTGTCCAAAAAAATATGGATGAAAAACTATAAGAGGGAGTGGTGCATTTTAGTCAAAAAATGACTTATAATTTTCATCCACTACAAGTTATAAGTTGACCTAGAGTATTATCCTTCTATAAAATAAGATTTCATCAGAGTATTCATAGTGTGAATAAAAATATATAGAATATGAAAACTGAAAATTAATTTTTTTTGAAATTAAGAAAAATATGAATAATATAAAAGTATAAAACATATTCACAATTGAAAATATATAAAAAATTATTATTATATTATAATACAAATAAAAATTTAAAGGATATTATAAATTCACAATTTTATCTAATATAAAAGTAGGATATTTTAACAAGTTCCAAACTACCTATATTTCTGTCCTAAGAATAATTTGACTTAAACTGGTTAGAAGGTGGATCTGTCTTTTTATTCCCAAAATCCCCCAATCAGAATGATCATAAATAGATCTATCTTCTTATCCCTATAATCTCTCAATAATAAATATTGTAAAAACCCATTTTCAACTCCCTATCCCTAAAACCCCATGAATACAATGATTAAACACAAAAAAACCATAGGAATAAAACTTATAGAATTTATAATGAGGTCCTCACAAATAGATTCTTTAATAAGAAATATTGGAATGAAATACTACATCTACTATAAATTTACTCAGCAACAAGTCATTTCAAGCTTCCCAATTTCTTAGTATAAATTTTAGTTATTTCAATAAATATTTTAATGTTTATATTTTAATCCTCAAAGCAGAATTTCTTATTATTGAAACTCTTTTAGTCATAAAATCCAATGTTTTTTAGGTTTAGTTATAATATAATTATATGTTTATTCTTCAAATTAAAATGAAATCAGTGGTGTTTCACATATTAATAAATGATTAATCATATACCACTATAATTATTGTACATCTAATTAATTTACTCTTAAAATGAAATTTCCTTCACGGATTTAAATCATGAACACCAAAAAAACTGAAGATTTACATTTAAAGTTAAACACAACTCAATAACAAGTATATTGGGATTTTCAAAACAAAATATGTAATAGTTTCATTATCTCTATAATTTCCCCAACAACCCAATGAATATATACATCTAAGTTGAAGTCACCATTTCCAAGTACTTGGTACTAATTGTGGATTAGAATGAGAGGATACATATTGAATCATTTATCCCAATGGTGTGCATCCTTCGGTGTCATAGAAACCTCTAGGAGAGCTCATGGGATAATAACATCTATATGCAGGCTCATTACCCTCACCATTTCAAGTAGATTAAACTTTGTAGAATAAAAATACATGAAGGTGAGGTGAGTGTGATTTTTTAAAAAAACAAATTAAGACATGTCCAAATGTTATTATATTAATTTTAAACATAAATTGAATTGGTTTAATATATTGGTGTGGTCTAAGGATAAATAAAAGTGGATGCTGGAATATGGATGAAAGAGTATATTCACGATGTGAATGGTTAAATCATGATGTTAATTATTTTTGGATTTTTTTTGAATTCCATTTAGGGAATGAATGGGTTTCAGGGTTTGTAATTGATGAAATTTGAATTTAGACATATGTGGCTATCTTGAAGAGTCATGGTGTGAAATATTCTTTCACATAGTTAATTCGGATGGTAATATTCAGCCCTTTTAATTCCAAATCCATTTGGTTTTAATTTGGATATCCTCTTTTTCAATTGAACCCTATGATCTATTTTGGTGATTTTTGTGATTTTAATCCCTCTGATAACTGGCATCATCAAGTCTTTCAGAATCAAACTCTTGGGATCAAAGGTAATGATTCTAGTTTATCCTCTCCCATGAAATTAAATAATTTTATTATGGAGAAATTATACACTGATGCTTTCATGCCTAGAATGTAACATCCTAAACATTGATCCCACATAACACTACTCTAAGACCAGTTGTCCACATATCCTCAAGCACAGCTTCCCAAATTCCAGAGGCTACCAACTTGTAGCGAGGGCCTAGTTGTAATAGCAGGGAGACTATGTCCTCATTTATAGAGTGTAATATAGTAGAATATAATAAACATTCAATAATAAATGAATTAATACCATGAAATATAAGTAAAAAATGGAAGACCCATTGAATAATATAACTATAATTATATCATAAAATTGATGATGATACATGTTACATTTTCTAGAAAACAACAATAATATGTTACACTACATTCATATAATATACAATTTCCAAAAGTAAAAAACAACCAAATGAGTCTCAGAAGAATCACAGGATTTAGTTTGGTCCCATGATCTCCTTCTCATGAGTAGCATGTCAGGTACCTATAGGAGGGAACTTTCCCTTATCAACACCAACAATCATATAATATTTTTAGGTACAATACATGACCAAAATTGGGCGTGAGACTAAATCCCATCTTTCAACCACCCATGGACTGTGCCAGTCAATCAATGAATATATATAACAGGTAGTGTAAAATAATGAAATATGTAATATAGGAAGTAATAAAAATTAAACAACCTAAAATCACTAGTTTTCATTTAAATTTTATTTAATTATCAATTTCACAGTTCAACTAAATTTATTTCATAACAATCAGGATCAGGCTCAATCCCAGCATCCCCTATATAACTATAAGAACAACAAATGCCTCAGAAGGCCATCTAGGAAAGCTTAATAGAAGACTGAAGCCAAGATTGTTCTTTGCGTTTGAAAATGAATCATAAGTCATTAATTCTGAACATGCTTAAACAAGCATGGGTCTACTAAGGTCATTAAGAATTTAAACCATACCATTCCCTAAACTATTTCATAAGTTATGTGGTAACTATGATCAACCATCTATTAAAGTATAATTAAATTATAGATTTGTTGTATAGCCATGAAACCCAAACCAAATAGTTTTCACTAACAGTATGACCTCTACTTTTCACCCAAAATTCTAGTTACAGGCTCAAGACCATATCTAGAAATCCCAAAACATTCCATGAACCCAATGAGAATTCATAATAAGTAATATTTAAGCAATTAAACTACTAATTAATATAAAAAACAAGGATTGTACCTTAACGAAGAATCAGGTTCTTACAATATTCCCCCCTTAAATAAATTTGTCCCTAAATTTCCCTTCAATGGGTGGTGATGAAATATAAGAGAAAAAATCTAGCCACTAGAACCACACATTGCGCTCCCTCTACCCGATCTCCTCCTACACCCAGCCATGCTTCCATAACACCCATAATAAATGAATGGACCCAACATAGAGAAACTTTAGGCTCTGATCCACCATTCTTATAGGATTCCCCTCAAAGGATGCATCTACCTATAAGTCAACCATCGTGTGATAAAAATTGTGATATGGTTCTAAATTGTAACATCCAAGATGACAAACATGGAAGTCATCATGAAAATCCCAGTACCTCTTAGGTAACTACAACTGATAGTCTACCAGCCCAACCCTCTATTTAATCTCAAAGAACCCGAAGTTTCTCGGTGAACGCTTACCCTATCTCCTGATCTTCTTGTGTCCCAACCTTAATTAAACATATTGGAATACCTAATCCATGAACTCGAACACTAAAGGTAATTTATGGGAATCATAATAATATTTATGATGATAATGCATAGTATGGTAGAGGTAACAACTAAGTATGATATAAATATATGTCCCTGAATATCATGCATATCCAAGTGCATCTCTGTGAACAATTCCATAAGAATTCACTCACTATTGTCCTGCTACATTGCCTGCATTTGAGTCCTTTGGCTCAATACATCGGCCACTGCATTTCCTTTTCCAAGCATGTAAGAATGCCCAATGGCAAAAGACTAAAGGTTTTTTACCCACCTATGCCACCTAAGATTCAGATCTTGCTGTGTAAATATGTACATGAGGAATCTGTGGTCTGTAAACACCACAAAATTCTCTCCCAGTAGGTAATGTATCAAATAGCATAATTCATGAACAATCTCATCTAACTCAAGATTTTTTGTTGGGTAATTCCTCTCATGTGGCCACAACTGTAGAGAAGCATACGCAATGACCCGATACCCCTACATAATAACTCATCTCCGCCCGATACCTGATGCATCATAGTTGACAATGTAAATCCTACCTTAATTTGGAAAAATTAGTATCAAAATTGAAGTAAATATCCCTTTTTTCTCTTAAAAGACCATCTTATATAAATGTATCCATATATACTTCACACCCATCATAGTCAATCATGTCAATGGAATTGATAAGTGTGATAAGTCATGTATAAAATATATGTAGTAACTAGATAGCCCTAATAAGATCCACACATCAAAGATTTTCATGAGATACTCATAGGTAACCACTGATCTCACCTTCTCTTGGTCTACTGATACTCCTGCCTCTGTGTTTTTTTGACCCAGGAAGTACATCATATCCATCTAGAAGTGGAACTTTGTCATCTTAGAATATAACTTATTATATCTCAATGTATTAAAATGATCTCAACATGTTTTTCATGGTCATGTCGTTGGTGATAATACACCATGATATCATCCATAAACACAAAAACAAATGATTCATGATAAGGATGGAACACTCAGTCACCAGTTCCATAAAGACTGCTAGCGCATTCATGGGACAAAATGACATTACCAAGTACTAATAAAAACTATAGATGATCTAAAAGGATATTTGAGGAATGTCTAATGATCTAACATGGACCTGATGATAACTAGATCTCAATTGAATCTTTGATAAAACAAGATTTTCTTAGAGATGGTTGAAGAGATCATCTTTCTGCAGTAGAGGATACTGGTTCTTAACCATAAACTATTTCATTTCCTGATAATCCACACATAGCCTGAGGGCACCATCTTATTGGTTTGAAAAAGGTACATGAAAATTCCATAGATAAGTACTGGGTCGGATGAAACCCTTTGCCTATAAATCATATATCTACATCTTGATCTCTTGCAACTCCATCCTAGACATCTTATATGGAGGAATAGACATATGTTCAGCTCCTGGAACTAGCTCAATAGAGAACTCTACCACTCTCACTAGATGTAAAGATGAAAATTCATCAAGGAAGATATCCCAAAAATAATCCACTATTATGGGAAAATCAATCTAATGTTTTCCCTTTTCATCTAGATATAAACTTACAATCTTGGATATCATCTCACCCAACCCATGATGCTCGGGTATAACCCATAACACTAGGAAATCCGATTCATCTTTGTGTATAAAATTCCTCATTATGGTGACATAAAACTCACCATGCAATGAATAAAATAAAAAAAGGCCTAAATGTAAACCAACCAATCCACCATGAGAATGATATCAAGTCCTGTCATCTTGAGGATATAGAGGTCCCATATGAACTGACACCCACCAGCCTCAAGGGGGAACTCCATTCACCGACACACACCATCCGTTATAATATCTAATGGAGTGTTTATCATCATAACACCTTCAAAAGTAAAAACATAGATACCAAGGATCTCCATAATGGGAATAGATATGAAACTATGAAAATCCCCAATTTCAAAAAGTGCAGAAGCTGAAATGGAGGCTACTAGAATAGTACCTCTGATATTAGAAGGTCTAGGATATTGCTCCTACTGGTTAAATTGCACTGCATAAATCAAGCATGTACCACATCGTTGTTACACTGCTTGGAAAACCTGAGCAGATCCACACTATTTTCTCTATGAACTTGGGGTCTGGCTTCCATGGAAATAACCACATACTAGTCATGAAAGACCTAATGTACTCCATCTCTCTATTTATAGAGAAGTTACAACCCCTAATCTTAAACATGTAGTCAGTGCATACCCTTTCTCACTAGCTACTGGTGGAAACATCCAACATATGTGTTGTAGATGTCCCATATTTTTGAAATATTAGTAGTTAATTGGGTATAGTAGACACTACAAACTCGTATTCGGCATCCTATAACACTATCATCACCTCACTTTTCTACTTGAAGATACATTATAACAGTTAATATCAACATGAGTAAGTTCCAAATGATGCTTGATACTACCATTCAAGACACTACCAAATCTAGGTGTCGAACCGCCCTAGATTGCCCCTCTAGATTACATCAGGTTACGCTCTGCAATCACCTGGTGATTCACTATATTAGATACAATAGTAAACCTAAATACATTTACCTACAATTGGATGTCATTATTGAGACCATCCTCCAATTTCCTAGCCTTCGATACATCATCACCCATCAAAATAAGAGGATAAATATATATCTAAGGTAAATTTCTAATGTAGTCCACAACTGACAGTGCACCCAGATCCTGATGCATAAACTCTCATTCACTATCAGCACATATCATCTTGGGATATAAGTAATCATAGAAGGATTTCTAAAAAACATTCCATGCCATATCACGATGATGCTTCATCTGAGTGATAACATCCCACCATCACTTAGTAGAATCATATAGCATATATGTAATGAGCTTTACCATCATCTCAGGAGGTGTATCTTAATTCTCAAAGTTAGAAAGACTAGCCTCTATATATGACTCCACAACCTATGGTTCAACATCCCCCAAAAACATGGGCGGATGCTGATGCCAGAACACTTACCTGAGCTCTTCCATAGATAAGGCATACTATGGAGAGTCCTGAAAGGTTTTCATGAACCTCGTAAGGACTTCACAAAATTGTGCATTAGAACCAACATCCAGTATAATATATGGTTCTACAACTAGAATGGGTGGAGGTTCCACTAGTATCACATGGCCTACCACCTCTACGGTAAGATCACCACCACCATCCTGGTGTATAAATTATGGTTTTCACGGTGGCATCACTATACAATTCCAAAAAACACACCTAAATTCCGGATCATTTTTAATTTTCGTAACTCAAAAGTGTTGTTATCAAAAAATGATAGGTCAAAACCTTTATCCAAGAACTCACCTCTTTGCCGACCCCATGGGTTAGGTATAGGTGTCATCGAATGAGAGATACTACAAAAATACCCCTATTTAAGGTCATGTCTAGTCATGTTATCTATCAAAAACCATTTCAGTTTCACTTTATCACATATTCATTTCATATTTATCACATCCCATTTAATTAGGATAAACTAGTGGTATGAAAAATTTCAATCTAGGGGGGACCATACTCCCCGAAAATGAAAGATTAGAATCCACATATAACACATCATAAAAAAATTTCAATTTAAGGCCACAACGTGATCCGTCAATTTCTGATACAAATTGATCATATAAAACTCAGGTACAAGAGCTTAGCATCCATCCAATCTGTACCCTAACATTTACCAATATACCTATCGCAATAGTAGGAATATCTATCACAACAACATGAAATCATTAATTCTCTTTATATAGAATAACATAATGCATAAAATGTGTTTTCTAAAAAGTTTATATATGATGTATGAGATGTTATATCCTCATCTCATGGATTTTTAACACAATATAACCCACAATAATATCAAAAGAAACTACACAATACAAGTTTTTCACCCATTGGTGAAATAAAATCAATTGTAACATCTCAAAATCAAAAACTCATAATTTAGTTCGTGGTAGTTTGGCTTTTCCCTATGTATGGGGTAGCTAAACCCGAGCAAAAATTATTACCAAATCCCATTTCCTTCATATCCAGGTCTATTATTTCCAAATAATTAATCAAAATAGTAATGACCCCTCTGATACTACTTTGTAACAACTGAGACATGGACGACACATAACAGTGCTCCAATCATGGCTGGCCACATGGCCTCAAGTGCATCTCCCCAAATTCTAGAGGTTTCCACACAGAAGCAAGGGAGTACGTGTGATAATGGGGATACTATTTCCTCATTAACAGAGTTCAACACAATGGAATACAATTTAAATTCAATACTTGAAGTAGGAATAACATGGAATAGAATTAAAAATCCGAAGACCAATAATATAATCAATCGAGAATAATATCATAAAACAGATGATGATACATGTAAAATGTTCTAAAAAAGATCCAAAATATGTTACACTACAATCATATACAATTAAATTTCCAAAATTACCAAATACCAAAAATTATCGCAGATGCATCACAATTCTCATCTTGGCCCCATTCTCTCATGCTCCTAAAAAGCATGTAATGTACCCATAGGATGGATATTTCCCTTATCAACACCTATAATAATATAATCAGTTTTGGTCTAGATCATGACCCAAACAATGTGTTAGACTAATTCTCAATAGGCAAACACCCATGGTATGTGCCAATCTATCCATGAATATTTATAATGGGCAGTGTGTAGTATTGAAATCAATAAGCTTGGAAGTACTCAAAAGTAAAAAACCTATAAGAATTCGTTTAAATTTAAATTTCATTTCATTATCTATTTAAAAATTCTTTTTTATTTAATTCATAATTCTCATTATATGGTTCAATCCCAAAATACCTCATCTTATTTTAAACCTAACAGATGACTCCTAAGGTCATCTTAGCTAGCATAAGTGAAGATTGAACAAAATCTTTTTCTTTATCATGGAAGATGTATCATAAGTCATTGCATTTAAATTTTCAATTATTACCCAATCTCTTTCATTAAATTCATTTTTTGAAATTCAAGTGTCACTCTACATGAAAATCCATCAATACCCAACAAGCCCGTCCCAATGAACCTCTCAATAAACTGATAGCTTTCTAGGTGTGGTATAAGTCCATGTCAAATGAGCCTGTCCTTCGAGGTTCAATAAGGAATCCCCAAGTATCATTCATGACATATATTAAGTGCCTCTTGAGCCCATAAATGGAAGTCTAATAGGGATCCATATTCCACTTAGTATCTAAGTCACCCTCTATGTGCTCGTCCATGGCATCCATGGTTCAGTCACGACTGAAACATAATAAACCCTTTGAGCTTGTCCTTGGCATTATATCTGAATCCAATATTCACTCATGGAACATGGTAATATATTTTAGGAACCCATCCATGCAAATCTAATATGAATGAATGATTCACTCAAGGCCATTTACCATTTCATCTTTCAATTCATTTAAACATTCATTAGGCATGCTAAGGTTAAAACTCAAATGTATCTAATATAACTCACCACCAATGGTTTTTTAAAAAAAGTAAAATCCTTATAAGTTTTTTCCTTTTATTTACTCATATGAGTTCATTTTTCAAAACATGAATCACATGTAAATTAAACTAATACATGAATTTAAAATTATTCTACTTATCTAGGATGTTCAATTGAATAAACAAATCAATCCAAACATACTTAAACAAGCATGGGAATACTCAAGTCATTGGGAAAGACACAATCCCATTCCCTAAACCAATTAAAATACCAACTAATAACATAGAAAAACCATTGATAAACAAGTTCATTTTAAATAACCCTTGATATGGAAACAAAGGCATGCCTCATTGTCATCCTAGGAAATTTTTTGATAAAAGTTCATCCAAGGGAACTCACCCATGGGGTGTCCCTTAATCTTGGTATAAAACTTAATACATGTTGTAAAAAACATATTCAATTACCTAAAAAACAATTACCAACAAAATTTTTATATTTTATATCATGGATAAACCCTAAAAATGGGTGCGTGACACTCTAAAATATATAATATACTCGACAATTACCAAATGGAATGAGACCACCTACCTTAGACTCGTGATAGATAGCTCATCTAGTATCAATATTTGATTCACCCAGTCTTGGGAGATATCAAAATAGTGGATGAGGAATGTGATATTAGGGCGTATTAGCCTAAATCCAAATATCCCAATCGATATCCAAAAGAATCATGAAATGATAAAATGGAATTATGGTCTTACTAATAAAGATCTGATGAGAGAGATGTCAGTCGAATCAAAGAGTTGATGATGAAGGGATATGAAATCCTAATTTAGTCTAAGAGGAGAGATTTTCCATGGCAGGGGTATTGACAATTTGAATAAAACTCTAATAGGGTAAATAAAATATTTTTATTTTAAATTAAAAATTATGAAAATCATATATAACAGGTCTCACATGATTTATCGGCATGGTTTTTCAAACCATGCGGAAACTGTGCAAGGATTCCTATAATTCTAGGAATGGTTCCCAGTTACACCATAATATTTTCTATAACCATGAAGTAACCATGGTCAGGCCTCTGTCAATGTATTCTAAAATTTCAAAGCTTCCGCACATCTATGCATCCCAACCCGAACGGTATTCACTAACGGTTTGGCCTCTTAATTTCACACAAAACATGGGTTCCAGGAACCATACCATCCACAGACACACAAGATACCTCCATGACCCCAACACGAATTCATAATAGGTCATATTTATGAAATTAAACTACATATTTATGGAAAAACAAGATCTATACCTTAATGAAGAAATGGGTTGATACATAGATCTATTGGTTAGACAATTTTTTGATGAATCGTTTTTAGGATTCATTAATGGAATTGAAATCTGTGCCCAGATCTATGAATCCTGTCATGATTCTTTATGTTGAATGATTTTGAGGTTGATGGACTCTATAACTCTCAAATTTTCATATAATGTTATTGTTTTTTTCCAAAAATAACTTTATTTTTTTCTGATGAAAAACCATTGATAAATATACCTGTTTTATAGATTTTTAAAACTCTAGGTTGTGAAATTCACCGAAAATGTGGGGGATTAATTTTTAAATTAAGAAATTGATTTAAAAAAAATTCTGTAAGAAAATGGAATTTACAAGGGTGTGTGCGATCATAATGTACATGGAAATAGAATCATTGGGTTATATATAGTCTTAGAGTCAATTTGGACTCAAAGTATTTTACAACAGCATGGGTCTAGATTGACGAGTATCTCTCACGAGTATGGAAGATTTAGTGTGAATTCATAGAAAATACATGCATTGGATTTTTCAGTATAATGTTCATGTACTCATGAAATGGGGTAAATTTATATTTGGAAATTTATTAGAATTTTTTTATATGGATATTTTACAAAACTGTTTTATACTTCTCAATCATGTTTCGTATTAAATGTTAGTTAACTTGTTATTTTATTAGTCGCATGTGTGGGAATTCTTGGGGATTTTTTATTGATTTAATATGCTAACCCCTGAATATGAATCCCAGTGGATATGCAAACATTTTTTACAAGGATATTGGTTTGAAATAAGACTCATACATTACTAGTAGATAATCTTGATGTTGTAGAATTTTTGTTTGGGAGTTGGGACTCAAAAATGTCTTACAATAGAGTTAGTATTGTTTCTATATTGGTACCTTCATTTCCTTTTATTTATTTTTGTATTTCCATAATGTATAATTTTTTTGTGTTTGTTCCACTATCATGACTCTGATTATGGTTTGGATTTCTTCTGTTTATTGGTTTTTGGTTGGTATTCTTATATCAAGAATCCTGTTTATCCATTATATATCTTTACAGTCTATCTTTTGTAGTATGTACTCTATTTATGTGAAATCACCCCATGGTTTGTTCAATACCTTGGAATTTATATCCAGAAATTTGTATGCAGGAAATGTCACCTATTATTAGTGTCACTCAACACCCTTCCCAAGAAAATGGGACATGTCTTGGTTTTATAATTAGTATCAATTTGGTCATTCTATCAGTTATAAATTGAATGTATGGAGATATGATGTTTTAGGAATTTAAATTAAAGTATAAAAAGACTAATATATCCATTTATACTAAAATTTATGTTAACATGGTGGTTTAGGTATATAAATGTGGTTAACAACTTGTTGGAAATTTTCCACCTCATCATTCTAGGTTTAGCTGATGAGTGTCAAGTACCATGCATGAGTAAAATACTTCCCAAAAGGACTATAATTCATATGGTATTTTGGTAGCATTATTTTTGGATTTTTTATATGATAAATTTTATGGGATTAAAGTGTCTATGTTTGAAAAAGGGCTTATTTGGATATACTTATGAAAAAATTCCAACAGTTAGGAGACCTAGGAATTTCGGGTATAACACTGGAGTTTTCATTGTTAATTCATTATAATAATATTATTATTTTTATTTAATTTAGTTTCAATGATGATGTGGAATTTAAATAATCATATATATATTGTATTAATATATTTAAAATAATGTATTATTATTAACTCACAAACTCATCTTTGAGAATAATTACCATGAATTGTGGGGTTTAACCAAGGAATGGTGTAAGATTGATTCCCAATAGTATTTAGGGATGTTCAATGCTTCAGGGGAAATAATTAACTTAATTTCTAAATTGAATCATTAATTGAGTTAATTAGACTTTATCCTAATTATATTATATTTTTACATCTTCTTATCTAATCCCTATGGGAGTCAAAATGAAACCTTAAATTAGAGTACATTTGTTGGAAGAACACATGGGAGAACTTGAAGTATTCATTAGTGATGAATGATCCATACATGAATCACCAAAAACTCTAATATAGATGTTTTATTATCAAATTATCAAACCATTTAGGAAGTTGATCTTTGTTTTTGATGGATTTTCTCTTCCTCTCCATGATTTTCAATCATGGACTGATGTGATTCATTCTTTCCCCTTTATTTTACATGTATTTATACAATTATTATTTCCTAAATGGTATGGATTACATAAGTTCACATTATTTTTATCTTTTATACATTTATCGCACCTATGGTCTATATTCGAGTTCATAATGGCTATAATTGATAATCAAGTACACTTTTTATTAAATTTATCCCACCATTCATCATGTATTCGTCACCAACCTATGGTACGGTTCTTCATTTGAATTTATTTTTCTGATTTGAATCATTATTGAATATTAAGTCTTTGTGAAACTATTAGATTCGACAATAAAGGTTTTTGGGAGGGTGATAGACTATTGGGTGATGGTTAATCATGATTATTGGGAGGTGTGATTTCCTTCATGGGAAACAATGTTTAGGATGGAAAGAGACTCTCAGGGGTGGTGCTAGATTTCATCTCCAGAAATCAATGGATAGAAACCATTATTTGAAAACATTAAATTTATTAATGGGTTATT
Source organism: Viscum album (assembly GCA_963277665.1). NCBI lineage: Eukaryota > Viridiplantae > Streptophyta > Magnoliopsida > Santalales > Viscaceae > Viscum > Viscum album. The sequence continues at coordinate 597,367,695 of OY728155.1, read as the reverse complement.
AGATAAATAATCATGCGAACTTGAAAGATAAATCAAGGTAAATATTGAGAGTTATGGGTGATGGGTCGAATCTAGTTTAGAATACTTGACTACTTAGAATGTAGTTTAGAAAAAAACACAACATGTATCTCAATGGTGAAACATTTTAGGTTTTATGTGAATTTAAATATTTCATTCCATGTGAATTAACCCATGTTCCATGTGCCTGTAACTGAGCTACCTGGTGTGTATAGGGAGAACACACTCTGGTGTTTGATAGACCTTACACACCATGAGGATCAGAACCACATGTCATGTATATGTTGATCATGACATGAGTAATTGTAGTACAACTCGAGTACATTTCCTAGACTAACATTTCGTGTATTTCAATGAACACATAGTGTATAGGGACCTTTCGTGTTATGTAGTGTACCATTAGATGGACAAGTTATGTCTTAATTTCTACATGCCATATTCTCTTTAACACACAAAATGTACTCCTAAAACTTTTTGAATTATCATATCACCATGATTGGAAGTCAGATTTAGGAAAGTAAATAGACAATTAAAATTGTTTTTAATTTAGAATGAAATGGTATCATTTTATATTTTATTAGAGACAAGACATTCAGATATATGATTATATCCTCACTTTTTATCTTACAATAGTCAATGATGAGGGTTGGGTGTGATTTTTAGAGTTATATTGTGCTGGTACCCCTAGAGGAATGGTTATTTCAGATAATGGGTCTCCCACTATATATAGATAGGTTCATTATCCCTATATACACACTTGGGTTGTGGGTCCTCTATCTATAGAGTTTATATCATCTTGTTAAAGAACTCCGGTGGGGTGTGGGTCCTCCACCTGGGTCGGGACCCCCTAGACTATAGGATGTCCCTCAGTGAGGCATGGATCTCTAAACATATTTTTAGTGAGGTTAACATGAATGTTTACTATGGGTGTTTAGATTTTTTGATCTGGGCTTCGACATTGCTTTTGAATTACGGTGAGAAAATGAGACCTCTTCCATTGTCTCAAGGCTTTCTACTTTTAGAATATCTCGGTTTATCCTTAAATTTTTTCTCCTAATTTATATTTAAGATTTTACTGATATTTTTATATTTCTATTTCATTTTTTGGTTCCCTACTTGGTAGGTATATACTCACTCTTGTACGAGATATTTTTTCACATGTATCATGTCTTATTTAGATGAAAATATGTTTGGTGGGGATAATTATTTAAAAGGTGATGGTAGAGCTTAGCGATATTTGGTGATGGTTTGATAATTAAATGGTTAGATTTGAATAAGAATAAGGGTTTATCCTATAGTTTGTTGTCATGTTAGATTTACTCTTCATGTTGGGCCGACATTTTTCCTATTTACATTATTTCTTATGTATTTTTGCACTCTTATGGTTGTTAGAGGTTGACACATGCATTAATTTATAATTTATCCAATAAAATATATCATTAATTATTATCAAATGATTTGAGGTGGGTGTTATGTATAGATATATTAGGATAAGGCCTCCCTTTATTAGTGTTATTCTCACTCGATGCTTATCAACATCCCCAAGATGATTTGAGGTTGGATTGGTGTGGAACTTTTGGTCAATCACCACCTTAGAGAGGGACCAATGGAATGAGTTAGGACATACCAAATATTTTTTGTTTTAATTTTACGATTTGTATATAAAGGAAAGGTGAATATTGTTCTTTACTAAAGAACTTATAATGAAATGAGTTCTGTGAAAACTATATATCTGGTTTGAAAAACATCCATCTTTTTCTGATTGCAACATTTAATGACCTCAAGTGAAATTTATGAAATGATAAATCCTTTTGAAGAAGAATCATGTAATGAATCCCAAATTGGAAGACCAGTGTGTACAAGACCTTGGAAGCTACTAGAATAATAATATCATGAAAATCATACAAATATTAATTTTATAAGGTGAATTAAAATTATAATTTAAAATATATGTATCATTATTCTCTCATCCAAAATTTTAATGAATCAATTTAGATATTAAGGGGGATATTTTTTTCTCAATATAATGAAAAACCTTTAATTTTGGTGGATCTTTAAGGTTGATAACTAATGTCAAAAACCTACCAGAAATGTTTAAATGATTTAACAAGTATGTTGAAGTGCATTCATGTATTTCATGTTGATATTATATATATATATCAATTGGTTTACCCAAAAAAAATTTATACATCCATTGAAGAATAAAATTAAAAAATATTTAGAGGGGTTATAATATTTTGATTGTTGAAACGGAAATTTTTTTCTAGATTAGAAAAAAAAAATTACACTATGAATAGATCACAAAGAATTAGACTGTAATAATTAAGAATATACTTCTATGAGTGAATTGAAACAATCTCCTCTCATATAATTTTTTATTTATTATAGATAAGTTGGATAGGGAGGAAGACAATCATAGATAAGAGAGAATAAGTTGATAGAATACATAAGAACATATTATCCTACATTTTCTAAGTAATTGTATTGAAACAAAAATACAAAGTGTTTTATTTATAAACCCACTCTGTGTTGTGATGTATTTGTTATTAATAAGTTTCAACTGAGATAAAGCTATACGTGTATGCTGTTAATTTATATTAGAGAATAATTCTTTGAAATATTCATATAGATCCCAATAAAGTGGATAAGAAGAAGGCAGGTGTTCCCACGTCTGGGTTCCAATGTGTTCTAAAACAACTAAGTAAGATAAAAAATTAAACATGAAGATTAAAAGTTTTTTAGAGGAATTAAAAGTGTTGTTTTAACCATTTTTATAGTAAATATATTGTGGGTTTATTTTTTAACATTTGCAAAGTCTCCTAGATATCTTTCCAATTTATAAGGATGTTTGGGTAAAGTGATGCCAACATTGTGAGATAATTCTATATTTTTTTAATGTTTAAAAATATTCTGATACCCTCGTGAATAAATTTATATAAAATTCATATGAATATTTGTTTCAAGAAGACTAAATGAAATAGAAAAATGTTCCATATAGTTTTGATATTGAAGAATATTTTATATCTATGAAGAATATAAAAATTCAAAATATAAGTTCCATCTAAAGTGTTGTTCAAGTGGAAATAAAGTGTTTCATAATGTATTTTTTTGGATTATGGTTATAAAATTAAATCTGGGTTGAGGGAGTGGAATATCATTGAACGATTCCAAGGAATATTCAAAGGGTTAAATTATATCTAATATTGATTTAAATTTTATTTTAAGGTGTTCTAAAGTAATTTGATGTGGTTGATAATGCTTTAATAACTTATTGGATTTGATTAGGTATTGTTGGAGATTATAATGTGAATAATTCTAGAATTTGGAGTAGGAAATGAAATTTGGATACGTTTTGAATATCTCATAAGTATTGAGTGAAATTTCATATGACTCCATGTTTTTAGTAAGATGTTATTGGTTGTGCTAAGAAAAATTGATAAGTCTTGAACATCATTAGAAATTGATATAGTTTATTAGACTACTCAGTTAGCCCAGGATGAAAAATTCTAAAACACTAGATGTTCTTTTAAACTGTAAGTATTTTAAAGTCTTATGATATTCCAGATGTAGTTCAAAATAATGAAAAATACATGAAAACTAAAGGATTTTTATAATAAATTCAAGGATTTTATAGTACTTATTAAATATTACATAAAACAGTTGGTGTAGAATAAATTTAGAAAATGGATTGATTCAAAAGAAAAATCGTAAGACTTATTATGTCTTATGAAAACAATAAAATCTTCAAGAAATTTGATAATGTTAAATAATAATACTAATGTTTTTATGAATTGTGAAATATATAATTATGATTTCTCAAGAAAACTAACAAAATCCTAGAATGACTAATTCTAAAGTGAATAAATTAGAATATATTATAGTGTTAATTTTTATGGATTTAAATATAACAATTATTTTGAATATAATTTGGATTTAAGATGGGATATTAGAGGATAAAATCCATAAAATAAAGGGTTAGATTTCATTCAACGAGTCCATACACAGAAGGATTAATATTTAAAATGATTTACATGTTAAAATTTTTATGGAATAAAGAAGGCGTTGCTGTTTAAATATCATGTGATAAGAGAAGGATCTACTTGTTAAAGAAGATTTAATGGAAGGTATTCCTAAATATTAAGTGTGATTAAAAATAATAATATTTAGTTGACATTAAATTTAGTTTCTATATTTATTATAGAAATATTATTCATGTATAATGTGGATATTTATGAGGATAATGAGAAGAATAAGGATAGAGATATCAACCATTTTAATAACAGAGTATCCAATGTGAGTTGAGTAAAAGAAAGGAGACCCCAACGGTATATCCATCCATTAAATCCTTTTTGTTTAATACCATAAAATCACAAACACATTTTAAATAGAAATACATGAATGCATTAAAGAAGAAGAGAACATAAGGATATTTCAGTATGCTTATTTCTATTAGATACCTAGAAATACAAAGAAAGAATTTGAGAGATCCATCCTATGACATTCATATATTATAAGGTTTCAAGAAAAAAACCTTAGACACTATAGACTATAGAATGATATGATATCAATTTAATTATATATGATATAATTAAGACATGTCAAACATCAATATTCCAGAGGTGTAGAACAATATCTATAGCTTTTACAGTGGGTGGTCTGGTAGGTGATAAATCCAGAAAAAAAGAAAGATTTTACATTCATTATACTCGGTTGATACTAGGATTATGATTCAAACGTAATAAAATTTCATATGTTTTTTAATAAAAAATGGTTGTGTGTATAAGATAATTACCGTGAAAAACCAATACATAGTCATCAATATCAGAGTAGAACCTCACCAATGAATCATAGTGCCCACTATTTCTACACTTTCCTACTTTTTTGTATATGCATACAAACCAAGGGTGATGTTTGAGTAAGATAGATCCATTCAGTGATGAATTTTTGAGATAAAAATAAGGAATAATGTTTTATTTTGTAAAAATTCATCCAACATTAAACCACCCCTCAGTTTAGTGAATATCCCATAGTGATCCTAACACTTGTAATCTTCTTTAAATAGATCATCACAAAAGAAATTTAAATGGGTAGTTAATAATCATCACAAAAAAAATTCAATCTATTATGAGAATACAATTTTTTCAAATTATCCTGATTATAGAAATCATAGTTTTTCATCCTACATTTCTTCATGATAGGAAACTTTCTTCTAAAACATTCTTCAACTATCAGATATGACACAACATGACATAAAGCATTATAGTGTGAGTTAAATTTGAGATTATAAAGAGCCTAATTTTTATTAATAGTGAACACACATCATTTCCATTTTCTAGATACTATAGTGTGATCTTCATTTAATTTATTTTGATAATTCATTTATTAAAAATATGTGGATTAGACATTTTTTTCTAAATCTTCAAATTATTTGAAGCATAAATCGCTCTCCATGACATGAGTGGAATAAAATTAACAGAACCCTACGTCTTCTATACAATGTGACTAATATATCACAACATGAAAAATTTAGAAAACTATAAAAATGACCTAGGTGACTCTTATATATGATATTATTTACTTATATTCGTAACTGTAAGCTTCAAAACATGGCCACATTTTTTATTTTCACATCACAACATGACCATTAATTTAACAGTGCTACATTACATTTTACTTAAAAAATTAATGTATAAAAACGTTAATATTCTCCATTGTGTTATTTTAATTAATACTTGGGGTTTATTAAGAAAGAGTCTTGCATATATAGGGTGAAAAATTCTTTTCAGCTAAATTTCTCTATTTCTTCAAAAATTCACTCTTACATATACATTGAACATTATAGGACCTTTTCATTTCTCTTGATCTAGGTATTCTGGAAATAAATTATCCTTATAAATATGATAATTCATTCATGACTTTATGAAACCTTAGTAATATCCATAATATTCAAACCAAAATTGAGACCAACTTTATCTAACTAGTTTTAAACTTTCTCAACCTTCTCCAATATCCTAAAACATACTCACACTTATTCTAATAATTAGAATAAAAATTTCTTCAAACATTGTGAAATTCCAATTACAAATAGCTCAATTTCACAAATATTCACATAACCATATCCATGTGTGGTTATTTGTTCAACCAAACCAACTCACAATTTCACCAACCTAAACCAACATTTCTTAATTTTTAAAAAATCCAACATGAAACCACTTGGTTGTTACAATATACCCCTTAGAATTTATTTATAATTCTTTAATAAAATCCGTACACCGTGTATATAGATATAATATTTATATCATTCTCTTTCAATACATTATTATATAAAAAATGGATTTTATAGACTTATTTTCCTCCACATTTTTCAATATAATAAAAATGCCTCGGAATTTGCAGAATACATCAATATTAATTAACCTTTAATCTATAATAGGTAATGAGATATATTCACTATCTTTACTACCCCTTTGTTAAAATAATTCATTCACTATATTAAAATAATAAATAAATTTTTCATCACGTGATTAAGAATTCCAAAATCAGGTAGACAATATTTCCCTTTCATATTTACTTCCATGTTTTATTTTAATTTAAATTAATTAAAATTAAATTGATTAGAAAATATATATTTAAAATTAACCAATTTTTTTATTTAGAATGTTATAATTATCCTCCTTGATACGTTTTTAATTCTGAACCATTATGAAATATCTTTCACCTTCAAAACATAATGATATTTCAACTACCATTTGAATATTATTAGAATATTGAGTTTATTTAAAATAATCAACATTGTATCATGTTTTAACCCAAAATCACTTAAAAATAAATACATCTTAAGAAATTATAGTGGGTGAATGTACTACATGGAAATGAGTCATTAGGGAAAACAATTTCTTATTAAAACAAACATGGAGAAGTGAGAAATGAAAAATAATGAATTAATATATATTAATATCCTATTAGTCGGAAGAATGTTTTTATCTCAAAGACATTCTTCGGTGGTTTCTAAGAGATAATGGTGAAAATTTTATGAGGATTTATTGATATCGATTTTTCTAATATAAATACCCTAGTATTCCAACTTCTTAAATCAATAAGTCACACTTTTAGAATTTTTCATAAATATATCGATCTTATAATGTAACAAGAAAAAATATATAAGTGATATTGATGATTGTATTTTATGAGAGAAAAAACTAATATTTCAAGACTAAATACAATTATGAACGAATCTAGTTATCCATGAAATATATGATACACTAATTCAATTAAACTAGCTAGTTCATTAGTGAGACCAAAATGCATGGAAAAGTATTCATAGTGGAATTAATATACTTAAAAGGCTGTATTTGGGATATCCCCTTTACTAACCTAGAGTTAATTATTTCCTAATATAGGTCACATTTAGAGGACCATTAGGTTTCCTTCAATTGACAAATAGATCCTTAATTTAATGAAGAGGGAATCTATTATTTATCTTAACTTGATTTATATTATGATAATAAAAAAATTCATAAATTAATATATGAATTCATATAAAAAATAACCTAAGTGGCCTAAGGAAGAATACACGGTCTTATGAAGCCCTTCCTTTCCAAATACTCTATCCAGACCTCTAATTATTATACCTATGTTGTAACCATTCGATATGATAGATGTGAGATGGGTTTTAGTCCATGGAGTATGTCTATTAAAAATTCAACTTCCCTTTCATGTGGTAAACTAGAAAAGTTATCTGAAAAAAATAATGTTTTCAATCTACTAAGGGAAGAAATTCCTATGTTCCAAAACATCAAAGGATCCCAAGGTGATCATGACCAACTGATATGAAATGGATCCTACCACTATTAACAATGGTCCCACTCTTATTATATTCACATCACATTCACATATATATAACTAGAAAACTGTTTTAGAAGATTTGAAGGTCACTTACTAATAAAAATACACATTATGAACATTAAATGCTGTTATCCAATCCATTACCATGTTTAGATGAAAAATATTAATGACCATGAAAATAAAATCCAACAAAAAAGTGGGATAAATCATCAATGATGGAACATGTTGGATTTTTAAACCCTATTAACTCTCATTTCCATAGAGGTGTATTTATGCCCATAATGTGAGGCTCCATTTTCATAGGTAAGCCGAAAATATTTAACACATGATATGAAACAAAATAATGGTAGGTACCGATGTTAAAAATAACAACCATAAAAGAGGATTCAAGAAGAATAGTAACTCACTACATTGAGGGACTTGCATAATAGATTGGTATAATCTAGACCAATCCAAAAAAATCATTATACTCCATTTAATTGTTCCTACTTCATTTCTAAGTTAGTACCTATTTAGGTGTATGGGTATTCTTGGAATCACCTTGAGTTCTTAAATTCATTGGGAAATAACTTCTCTGACTATAGAATACTAATTGAGCATTGGAATATTATGGTATAGTGGAACATTCTCCTCCAACTAACTTCAGAATCATTACTCATTAGTGTTTGAGGTGTACCTTCTAACCATATTTTTGATAGCATAAAGGTAGTGTCATTCATTCCTTTTTCATATATTCTAATGAATCATATTGAAAATACTTTGGTTTTTTAGTGGTATATAGAGTTAAATAAACTGATCGAGTGGATTGTTTCCATACTAACCTCTAAATACGTATCCCTTATGCGCTTGTCCCCAATATTATAGTTCCCATATATTTCTAGGAGGAAAAGGTTTTATCTTCAATGATGTTCCTAGTGACATCTTTATTTTCCACTGAATCATAGTTCACCATGTCTATGTAATCCTCAATAAAAAACATCACCACTAAAGAATGAATGTACCATCAAAAACACTCTTTGAGCACATATGACTTTATTGATTCACTAGCTGCCATATCTTATGGAAATGAGCAATGTAAACTGAGATTCATACTCTATAACGGATAGGTTTCCTTACTTATTATAGAATACGTTTGTTGTTCAAAACACTCAAAAGGAATACATTTATAACTATTTATTTTAAAATTCCTCAAATCCATCACAAGTTAGAACTTGGTCATGTTTATATTTCACAAATATGTCTCACCATTTTTGTGCTAGAGCCTCAAGTATATACACAATTAACCTCACATTGATTTATACTGGGGTCCCAAAGAAATCTACGATTCTATTTTTTTTCTCAATCCATCATTCCTATTTCATAGGTACTAAGTAACCACAAAACATTACTGTGGTCTATATCTAGAATTATAGTGAGTTTCCCACATGATGTGGATCTTCAAGAAAATTTCAATTCTCCATAGTTTTGAATGAAACCAAGATGATCTTGACTAGTTTTTTGTTCCGCTACGGTTCTTGAGGTGGAACCACTTCTCAACAACATCTTCTTGGTAGTGCCTAGGTCTCCTGACTGGAAGCATTTTTTTTGTAGGCATAGTTAAATAATCCCTATATCACACCCAAACACTTTAATACCATAATATTTATCATATAAAAAACACAAAAATTATGATAAAAAATATCATATTAATGATTTAGTCCTAGTGGTAAGTGTTTTACTCATGCATGATACTATACTATCATCAACTAAACCCATAAAGGTGTGTTGACGACATACCTAAAAGTTCTAAACCATGCTTGTGTACCTAAACCATAATAGTAACTTGATGTTCGGTATGAATAGGTTATCTATATATTTTAAAATTCATATTTCATGAATGGAAACATACCATATCCATACCTATTGTTCCTGAATAATAGAAAGAAAAAATAGAAACCAACTATAACACCCCATCCTAACCCATTGGTTTAGAAAAAACCAGTATTACACGGACCATAGGTGACATCCCATGGACATGAGAGGCTGTAAATAAATTCCGAGGCCTTGACCAAAAAATGGGGGGTGATTTTACCTTACTGATACTACAACCTACATAAGGATAGAGAACAACAACATGAAATGGAAAAAAAATTATTTATTATGAAAAAACCAACATAAACTAATCAACATAAGAAATACTAACCATAATCAAAGTCAAATTACTAAAAAATACATCCAAAAGTATACATAAACAATATACCAAAATTCAAAAAAAAATCCAAGGCACTGATGTTGAATTGTGACTAACTATTCTGTAAAGAATCTATAATATCTAACCCTTAAACTACAATATTATAGCCTCAAGGTGCCTCACTAGTATACTTAGAGACCCATATGTTACCTTTGTCATGGTAAAAAATTCCTATATAGGAAATAGGATTCATATTTTGGGGGTGAATATATTCAATTAGAAGGAACTCTCTAAGACTTCCCACACAAACCAATAGGAAAAGAAGAAGTTAGCTTACATTTAATACAAAATATGTGTGTTTAATATTAAATATTTTTTAAAAATATACATATACATAAATTTTAATAAAACTCACATCATGAATGTATCCCATGTCCTAAATGCCTACCGTTGAGACTCACACACCCAATTCCCATCCTATCATTGTAGGCCCACTAAAATGACAATAATCACAAGTGTTACCCATCCATCTAGACCTAATCCATCACTTTGAAGTAAAATACATTGAGTCCAAATCATCCATATGAATATGTATAACATTATGAGGCCTTTAAAAAATCTATTATTAACTCATATACCCATGTCCATTCCATGTTATCAAACAAAAAATTATTTTGAAACCAATTTATCATTTTAGAAATTCATTAAAAATAGTGTGGGTGAATCCCAAAACCCACAATTTCAGATGATAGTAAAAAGGGAGAAGTATAACGATGTTTTCATTAAAAAAAACAAACAAATTATCTTTTTAAAAAAATTCCATAAGATCCATTAAAAGCAGAGAGAGGGGGTGGAATCACCATACCTTCAATTCATTCAAAAAAAAGAATCATTACTTGATTCACTAATCATGAGGACCCCCATTTTGTTCCTTAAATTAGTCCTAAATAATATTACTCAAAACCTACCCTAAACCATAGAACATGGCATGGAATCCTCAGTATTTTTTTATATAAAATAATGAAAAGATATTACATAGGAGAGAAAGAATCAAAGTCAATAACTTTTATTCACAAGGTCAAATTCTTGAAGAATTGATAAAGATAGTCTATAAAGGGAGTACAATCACCAAAATAACCTAAATAGATCCCAGGGATATAGGGAAAAATAATAAAGAAAAATTATAATTGAAGGCCACTGCAAATAAAATGGATAGATATAAGAGACAGAATTTATAGTGTGAAATATTATTTCACACCGTGATTATTCAGTATAACCACATATGCTGAAATTCTTAACATGTGGATTACAAGACTCAAATCATATTAAAACCCTAAATGGGATTCAAGGAAACTACCCAAAAATAATTCATTCCACGAATTCTCCATTCACAATGTGAATAGAATCCTGTAGCCAGATTTTAATTTCTTCTTTACATTCTCCTATAACCACTCCCAATAGTTTAACAAAATAACTAAAAACAAAAAAATAAATAAATAACATAGTAATGTACATTTAAAAATTATGTACCTAAAATATCATACATCAATTGTACGAATTGTAATCATACCACTATAGTTTTTATTGTTCATTCTATAGAATATTGAAATTAATATTTTTTATTGAGTTGCAAAGCCAGTGTGTAATTGTAGGCTTCGTGGAGCCCTGATATTAACATATTTAAAATAATATATTATTATTTTTTCACAATAACATATTATAGAAATATACTTTTTCTCTTGAATGTAATATTAGATGGGAAAACTAAAATTGTGGGGTTTTTCTGGAATTAATGTTTTACCTTATGAATGATTTAATTTTTGTTCACACTAGGTTCAAGGGATGTTCATCTCCATAGGTGAAATAATTTCATTAACTAATAAATTAAATCTATAATTATGTAGATTAAAATTTAACTTAATTATATTTTATTTAAAAATAACCATTTCTAACCCATAGGGTGACCCATGTTGGTTTGGGTGTCCAATGATAATTTTTATGTACTTTGATTACATGTATATTCGATATAATGATTATTAATAAAAATTCTTCTTATATATTGTTTATTTTTCTACATGAATCAAATTTAATAATTCCCAAAATCATGCATCGTATGGATATGTTAATAGATGTTCCCATCTATGATGAGAATCATGAAGTGCTATGAAAATATTCTTAAAAAATGTTACCTGGTTGGATAACTTACTATGATGGGACACATAATACATATGCTGTCAGGTGTAATTACTCATAAGTGTCTCAAACTACTTCTCATCAATTTCACACATGGTGATCTCCAAGATGAGAGATAACGAGAACATACCCACTTGTAAGAATTTCTCATGTTTTAGTTTTATTGGATATTCCTATATTCGAGCGTGTGTAATGTTTCTAAGACATTAAGATTATCAATAATTCATATCATGAATCTTTCAATTATATTTTTTGATGATAATAGTAATTATGTATGTATACAGTAGGATAGGGCACACTAGGTGTGTTGTGATTGAAGTGTCATTAATGGATAAGTTGAGGAAGGTTTTTCCCTTCTATCTTTTTAGAAGCTGATATCTTATCCCTTTGTTTGGAGTATAACCAACCCATTAAATTCCATGATTGTGGTATAATTATATTTATATTTTAATATTCATAGAATGGTGTATTACGAAAACAGGTTCGTGACATACATGTTCTACCTTCTTGATGAGATATCACAAAAAAGGGATTATATTATGTAATGAGTGATTGTATGTGGTTTTAATAATTGTAATTTTTTTTCTTTATATTGGTTTACTTGACCAATTTATAGAGAGTAATCTTGGACTTTATGAAATATTTTCTATTTCCAAAGAGAAATAATCTTAGGGGGTCACGAACTGGGCGTTTCTGAATATATTGATTAAATTATATCTCAAATTAATTAATTGAATAAATATTTTTCCCAATACTAAGGGATAATTTTATTCTAGTTTTATTGATAAGTTTTTTATTGATGAACAAAATATTTACATTAAATTTTTATTTGGGTGTTCAATAAATGATATAGGGGTTAAAATGGTTCAAAACCATATCTAGTGAAAAATAATAATTAAAAAATCAGCAAAAGAATAGTTTTTATCGTAAAATTTGGCACAAACCAGACAATAATAATAATAATAATAATAATATAAATAATAATAATAATATGGTTCCTAGGGTTAATTAATAGTTTTAATATTACAATATTTATTTCATGCAATTAAATAATTATTTTAACACAATCCTTGGTTCTATAAATAGAAAATTATATCTATTTTTATAGTGTGCAATTGAGAATAGGAAATTGTTGTGCATAACATATTCTACATAGACTCCTCTCATCCTTATATCTCCCTCTCAAGAATGTGAAACACAATAGATATTCTATAAAGAGTGATGGAAGAGTGATCAACATCAACAACACAAGAAAATCGATTCACCAAACCAGTACCCAAAGATCAGTTGACATTTCTTGGAGATAAAAAAGCATGTCTGGATCACTACTATTGGGATCCTATCTTTGGATCCTCAATATGAAATGAATGAAACCCAAAAGGATATTTTTTGAAAGATCAACATCATTAAACAATAAAGGTTTCTATGTCAAGGAAATAATTTTTTTCAAAATTAAAAAAGTAATTATAAATTTGACGTGAAAGATCATTGCTCTTAGTATTGTGCAAAGATATATTAAAATATATTTTATTATATCACCATCCCTTGGACACTTTCACTGTGCCTATAAGAGACAAGTAGTAACTGAGGGTTCATATTAAAATTTATAATTATTTAATTTAATATTAATCTATATGAAATAATTGTTGAATATTTATTTCATATTATTCATTATTTAATCCAATTTGAATTAACATGTTATCAACATACTAATCATATTCATTCAGTGTTTCATTATATAAATGTTCTAAGAATAAATGAAGAATGACTGGTGATTCCATAGACAACTGTCAATATTTGTCAAGTAAGAAAGGGTTACACAGTGTGTACTCTGAAGTACATGTTGTGTACCCTAGTACACTACACCTAAACATGCTACATGATACACATCTTGTCACACAGTTATTGCATATATTGTTTACCATTTTTTTACTTGAAAACTTGGCACACTATTTTTGAATTACATGATGCACATAAGTGTACATGTCACGTTGTCTACATGGGTAAGCGGTGTAAATCACACAATTTGTGTGGTCATTATACATGGTCAAACCCTAAGATACCATCAACATGAAGCATATATCATATAATAAATGTGAATTTAGTTTACACAATATTTAGTTCATCAATTATTGTATATAAGATACATAAAAATTATCTAGACATTCAAAATTAGAGATACACAATGTGTAGATAGAGTTCACACATCATATAGTCTCTTGCATAAGAACATGAAGAGTCTTTTGATGTGTTTCATGAGAATGAAAATTTTGTGCCACACAGTGTGTAGATGGATTTTACATTCTTTGTAATTCGTCGAGATTCATGATAAATACCTAAAAGTGTTTCTCAAAACTTGGAAAGTGGATACAATGTGTGTCACTATCATGTACATGATGTGTGTTATAATCGAGTCAACATGCTGAATCCCCAGGCATGTGACCTAGATACATCTAAAAATAGAAACATAATGCGTAGAAGGATAATATTCCTCATGTAGTCTCCCAATTACAAGATGAAATAGATTACATCAAATGGAAAAATTGAATCATAAAAATTTTATTTATTTAATTTCAAAATTATATGTTTGACAATTCAATAAGGGTTTTAAAGAATTTTGAATTCTCAATTAATTTTGTTAACAAATATTCAAGAATTTTATCTTCTATTTATTTTAATTAATATCTTAACAATGGATATCTTCATGAGGATTCGTATGGTCATTATGATGAAAGTGAATTAATTAATTAATTAATTAATTAATGAAAATGTGTTTCTCTTAATAATAAATAATGGATAAGGAAATGAATTTTATACATTTACATTATGTATATGTTTCATGTAAGACCATTCATGAGCTATACCAATACCAGTGCATGTGTGGAAATTTATTTAATTTTTTTCATGGGTTTACAATTATTAATTATTAAATTAAATTTGATGGCATGTGAGTCCCCCCTCCCTCCATTATTATGCAGGACCTATGTATCCATGTATATTTATGTAATACACCATTAACCAGTTATTTGGTTCCCCTAACATATGTGTGAGTTATATATATTTTTAATTAATGGAGTTTCCCACAGAACATAGAGGTAGTTCAAGATGGAACCATATGGTTCAAACAGAGGTGTTACATAGGTGGAATGTGTAATTTTGTAACTCATGCCAACAACAAAAACATGTGTGATGTCCCCCGGGTAAAATTATTATTTAATTCCCACTCATTAAATCATTTTTTAGATAAATCTCATGAATGGTTCATTTAATCATTTATTTATTTCTATCTTTGCAATAATTTGTTTTATATATGTAACATTATGATCACATAAATAATTTAATTAATGTGAAAATATGGAAATTAAATAAATTAATTGTGGGTAAATATTTTATCTAACATGGTTAATGTATTATTTAACATCCAAATAATACAAATGAGACATGTAAAGGATAAAATAATATAAAATTTATACGTAATTAATTAAAATACATCAACCTAATTTTAAGCCATAGAAATCCATCCATTACATGATTGGGAATGAAACCATAGAACTAAGTGTAGTACATGGAAAAATTATGGACACATACTTTTATCGAGGAGTTCATGTGGTGGTTCTGGGTTTACATGACCGAACTTGTGTGTATTTTAATGGAAAAATCATGTTCAACAAAAATTTGGAGGCATGTGTAGAGGATATCATGGCCAGGATTCCAGGATGAGGGAATTCAATCAATAGTTCAAGGATTTGAAAATATATTATTAGAAACATTTCCAACCTAATTACATTATTATTCTTTCTATGGAAAATTTCTGGATCATTATGACATGTAATGGGGATCATATCCACTATAATTTCATAGAAACTAGACATTTACATTTTAGAGGAGAGGGACGTTGGAACTTGATAAAATACTATAAGAATTAATAAAGTCAATTAATTCATTATTTCTCAAATAATTTTTAATAAAGAAAAGTACTAATAATATTATATTTTAATTATAAAATAAAATGGAAAGCACACCATCCATGTTATCCCTATAATAGTTATTGGAGAAAGAAAACCTCCCTGATGATGGAGAGTGACTCTTCGGGTGCAACTCTAGATGCACATCCTGTGAACCATAAATTTTGATTCATTCCATGATATTCAGTTTCTCTTGAAAGTTTCAAAATGATAATGGCATTATTTGAACCAGAATGGGAATAATATGTTCCACCCAGAGAAAATAAAGCACATGGTAAGAAATATATCATGGAAGAGAACCCTAACTGTTCTCTTTCTGACAGATCTGGAGGGATTTTATTCCATGATTCTCTTAAAGGTAAAGATCTGTAGAAATCAAATATGTCAAAGCCCCAATTTGGAAGAAACATGATGATGGAGGATTTATGGTGGGGGCGGATCACGACACACTAAAAAAACATGCCCAAATGCTTAAACACTCTATCTTGGGCATATATCTTATCAAAATGGTGTCCATCCTTGTCCTTTTCTTGAATTAAAACCTCGTATTGCACACTATTGGGGTTTGTCAGATCGGAAACTGATACCAATAGGTATAGGGTATTTTTATATACTGTTAAAATCATTGGATGACCTTGATTAGGTGTGTAAGACTATAAATATTAATCTGAAACCAAGATTCCTTAGATTATCCGATTAAGACTATGCTTTTATCCTCTACAATCATATGAACACCGTGGAACAATTATGGGTTAAATTTCATGGCCTAAATTGGTATTTTTGGCATCCCAAAATCATGAATAACATAGTTTCTTGAATTGGATCGCCTCTTAAAATTTACCAAATAACATTAAATGATGATTTGGGTCTATTTGTGAAAATTATGGTTTAAATTAATTTTGATTCAAAGAAACCTAATATAATCAGCTTCAATGATAATGATTATAAAACTAAAATCCGAATTGTGTATGAGAAAAAAACCTCCATTCTGTGAGCTTTGTATGATTATTGGTCACACAATTTCAAATTTTAGGATGGTTAGGAAACATGTTATCCAACCAATTGAGAATTAATGGAAGATAGTGAGAAATAATAAGAAATATAAGGCCCCATTGTAGAAATTCCTAAACCCTATAATAAGAAGACTAAAATTTGGGTAAAAAAAATAAAAGAGCTCAATCCTCATAGAATATAACTTGGGTAAATCTTGGGCTGGCTTAGCTGAAGAAAAAGATAATGATACTAAAGAACACTTCCTATTAGATTAAATACAAAATATTTTCATGGATTCTATTAAGCAATCTCATGAAGACTATTTTAAAAAGCCTTCTGAGAAGGTGTCATTCACTTTTATCAACAACTTTACTGAATCAGTCTGCAAGTCCAATCCTTGTGATCCACACTGAAAAAACTGTAGGTAAGAATGACACCACACCTTCCGTTTTGAGAAATTCCACAAAGCAGATTATTTACAATATGATGGATCCTATTTTACTAGGTGTGGATGATAATGAAAATGCTAACACAACTTCGATATTGGGAACCATAAAGAATTAGGAAAATTATTCTATGACTACAAAAGACCAACCTGTTTTGGAAGACATAATTATGCCATTCAAAATGGATTCTGGGTGGATAGTTGGTCTACTTCTTTCATGTATGGTCAATGTATTACAACAAGAAAACATTCTATACATGACTCAGGTACACCAGCTCTTCCGTTTGACAGTCATTATGTAGTTGGTTTTCGAGATATTATTAATTTTTTTATATAAACTATGAGAATCTCAAAATTTCTCAAACTTTTGACCATACTGAAACTATTAGTGAGAGTCTTGTGGCTTCACCTATTAATTCCTCTTTACATGATCATCCTAAGGACTATGATAAGCTAGATAACTCTAACAGTCCCTCTTCTTCTAATAATAAGAAGGGGAAGAAGACTATCTAAAACCTTGTTAAAAAGGATATAATATAATCTAGGAAAAAGGGAGAATGTAACAATAAGAAATGGATTTCTATCTCCAAATTTTGGATTAAATAAATATTCTTTTTTGAAATTGTCAGGGTATTTCTAAATCTAACACATTTACTATTTTAAAAATAATGATAAACACTCATCGTCCAATTTTTTTTCTATTTCGAAGCCCAAAATTAAATTCTACACTAAGTACTCCCATTTTTAATAGTATGGTTATTCTTTTATAGGTGCTAATAATAACTCCTCCTATGTTGAATCCCTTGGATTTTCTGACACTCTTCTTTGCAAAATATTAATGTTTTTAATGTTTCAGAGAATGTTTTTACATGTGAATTTATTATTAATGGAACTATTTTATATTGTTACTTTTTTTATGAAAATAATGGATTCTAAGATAGGATACCTCTTTGGAAGGGTTGTACATATTTAGGTACTAATATTAATATCCCTTGGTTTGTTATTGGGTAATTTAATGATATTATCAACTAATTTGAGAAAATTGGTATGTCTCATGCTTCTATCTCCATGATAGAGTTTAATAAATCTATTTAATATAACTACCTTGTTGAAATAAATCTTACTGGTGTGAAATATAATTGTTATAGAAGGCATCACAATAGGGTGGTCACAAGTAAGTTGGATACATATTTCAAAAATAACCTTTCTTTAGATAAATAGGACACCATTTCCAGCACCATCCTTCCCAAGCTGCACTCTGATCACCACCCAATTTTTTTCAATATAACCACAAAAAACATGTGACCCCAATCACTTTTAGGTTTAATAATGTGTAGTTTTCTAACACAAAATTCACTGATATCATCAAACATTTTTGGGCTTCTATGATGCACTACAATGATTCCATTGCTTTTTCTATTAATCTAAAACACCTTTAACAGATTCTCAAAGGTTGGTGTTGTTCCTAATAAAAAAAATATAAAAAATTACATAATTGTTCTTGAGGATGATCTTAAACAACTTCAAAAAAATAAAACTAGATATTATTTAACCGTTGATTCGAATCAAGAAATCAAAATTTATTTCAAGCTATAATCTCTACTTACCTTTAAAGAGATGATGCAGAAATAAGCTTATAGAGTAAAATGTTTATTACATGGTGATAGGAATATATTTTCTATAACTATCATTAAATAGTTGGGGAATCGTGTATACCATTAACCTTTTAAAAAGACCAGGAAAGCATTTTAGACAATGTTGATGATATTTGTAAATCATATTTTCTCTTACATTGAATCCATCTTGAATAGCCCTGAATACAATAAATACCTCTTACCCAAAGTTATTTTGATGATGGTGAATAAGAAGGATAACATTTTTATTTTATGCATTCCTATCATTCATGAAATTAATGACACTATCTTTAGTTTGAATCCTAATTGTGGTTCGGGTCCTGATGGCTTTAATAATGGTTTCTATCAACATTACTGGGACGTCATAAAATTTTATGTTTGTAAGCTTGTTAAAACATTTTACTCCAATGGTGTTCTTCCTTATTTCCCAAATTTTCAATTTCTTTCTTTGGTTCCCAATGTTGATAATACTTCTTAGATTCATCTGTTTAGGCCCATTTCTCTCATTAACACCCTTCATAAAATCATCATTAAACTCAATGCTAATAGGATTTCAATTATCACAGAGAAAATAGTCTCATGGAACTAATTTGGGTTTATTAAGTGTAGATCCATTCATGACTACATTTGGGAAGCATCTGAGTGTGTAAAAACACTAAAAAATATAATTGAGGAGGTAATATATCCATTAAACATAACATTATAAAATCTTTTGATACCATGGACTAGAGTTTTATCTTTAAGGTTCTTAAATGCATTGGTTTTAATGATTCCTTTATCACTTATATAAAAACAATGTCAAAATCAGCCTCTATTTCCATTCATGTTAATGGATCTCCCAAGGGATATTTCAAATGCACCAAAGGTATTAGAAAAGGTGACCCCCTATCTACCATTCTTTTCTCTATTTCTGAAGACTATCTTAGTTTCCTTCTCACTCATCTTGCGGACTAGAACAAACTCATGCCCATTCATGTTTCTAGGAAGCTAAATTCTCCCACACACTTATTATATGCAGATGATGTCATCATTTTCCAAAAAAAAGGTGATAAATGAATATTAGAAACCTCAAAAGTTTCCTCTCTCATTAGGAAGTGGTTTCTTGTAAATCCATTTTCTTGAAAAAATATTCTATATTCATTGGTAAAATATCCCTCCTAGTATAAAATGTAATATTATTAGTGACATAGGAAAAAAATAAAGTTCATTTCATTTTACTTATCTTGGTGTTCCCATTTTTGGGTTAGCCCCATGTCTTGTTACATTTTAACAATAGTTGATCAAGTTATTAATCAACTATCTTATTGGTAAGGTAAATCTCTCTATGGTTGGCACAATCCTCCTTGTCAAATAAGATATTTTTCTTAAAATGGTTTATAAATGGCCCGCTGGTCTTATAAAAAAATGAATATTTCATACAAAAAATTTTTCTACATGGGTAGCACTCTGAAAAAGAAAATTGTGACCATACCCTGGTTGACATGTTGCAAACCTATTAATAAAGTTTATATTGGAATAAAAAATCATAATTTTTTAATGTGTTCCTTGAAGATATAATCACATGGAACATTCTTTACAAAAATTATTATTCAATTGATTCCTTAAAAAAATTAATTTTGTGAAAAAAATAAAGAATGTGAACTCAAATTTTATCAACTCTTCTATCTATCAGTACATTAAACAATTTTATTCTGGCATTATGAACAATTCCATATTGATGGTTTCTAGGGATTACTCCATGAATTTTTGGTTGTATAATAGTATAATAATTCATATAATATCTATTATTTATTTTGATAAAATTCTCAATATTACCAATTATTCTATTAGATACATGATAAATTCTCATAATTATCATCTCCCTAACACTATTATGCATGTCATTGACAAATACCCCTTTTTTAGCAGCGACAAATTTTTAATTTTGGAGCCTGCTCACAATGACATGCTTAATTCAAAAAAAGTATACCCATTATTTTCAAAACTATGAAAATAATTTTGGTTGGATAATTTTTTTTACCAAACCATGGATAAAGACTTCAAGATTCACTCTTATTTAAGGAATTTCTCACAATAGGGTTCCCACAGACTGGTGCCTTCAATTGTTTGGAAGTCAACTCTACACTAAATTTTGACTCTATAATCAACACATAGAAGATGCTAATAATCTATTTCTTTCTTATGCCACTCCTTCTCTTTGGAACTATATTTTTGAAATTTATGATTGCAGATGGATGATTATTGACTCATTTAATTCTCAACTAATGATATGTGTGGAAATGGAATGCTCTCAATATATTAAGAACCATTTATTTTCCACTTTTGCTGAGATTCATCAAGTGATCTGGTATGATAGAAATTATATTAGTCATAACTATTGCTCATTCAGACATAATGAAGGTCAGATGCAAACCCTTATTGCCATACGTGAAGATACATCGATGCAAAATGGAAATTGTAAATACACTTTGAATGACTTTGGGATTCTGTGGTGTCATCAGATTGATGGAATTTTTTACCAACCTCAACACACTATTAAAGTGTTTTGGTGAGTGCCATTTTCTGGTTGGATTAAAGTAAATATGGATGGTTCCTCTAAAAGAAATCTGGGTCCAAAAGGTTTTGGATCCATCTTCAGGAATCACCTTGGATAGATCCTCAAACGTTTTTTTGGTAGTTGTGGCATTGCCTCTTCTCTAGAGGTCGAAATGATGAGTATGATACAATATATTTCTTTCAAAAAACACTTTTTTTTAAAATGTCTAGATTGAAAGTGATTCAGCTACCATTTTCAAGCAATTTGGAATAGTGTGACACATATTACATGGCTGATTACTACCCATTGGATGGATTTCATCCATTCCATTGTCTACATAAACTAAAAAATCACTCATATTACCATGAAGAAAATATGGTTCTGGATGGACTTGCTAATAAGAGAGTAAATATAAAAATTACCTAGCTAGATGACCTCCCTACTGAATTACTTATTCTTCATGATAAGGATTGTAATATGATTCCGTATTTTAGACTCATGTAACCTCTTCCTTTTATGACATTTATTATTTGTTCATTTGTCCAAGGTACCATCTTCTTAAAATAAAAGGCAAACTAAAAATCGACAGTAACTTCTAAGAGTGGTTTATACTTTTTTGGTTTGTTCTATTCCATGAACATAAATCTTAAATGCTAGAATCCCCAATTTCTAATCTACCTTCCACAGAGGTGAGTGATGAATAGTTATTAGTAAATTAAATACTATTGAGAAGCATGATCAACATTCAATGTTTAATTCTTTCATCTATTCCGAGTGAACTCTTGAAGTATCAAGAAAACATGGATGCATATAACATTCTTGACCACCCATGTGGTCCTTACTAGGAGAGAACTAGACTAGAATTGTTTGAAATTTCCATGGTTCCCTTTCAGATCAAGGTAACCCTGTCTTGCCTCACATATTCATGATCATTGAATATAATGAGTGACTAGAGGTTTTTGGGTTTAAACTTCCCCAAATAACTAGGAATTGATCACATTCTAGCATAATTCGGTCAAGTATTCTCCATAATTTTTGAAAATTTATTTATGAGAAACATTAATAGGGCTTTACTAGATATTCTTACCCTCCATCACCATGTAGATAAGGATATGAAGCATGAAAATTCTTCCATCCATATTTTGAACAAAACTAAATGGAAAAAGAAGATATTTAAGTTCAAATATCCATCATTACCTTCCAAGATGAAGAAGATCAAGGGGAAAGTAAGGGAATAAGATTTTGTTTGTTCCAAAAGTGGCATGATTGGCCATTGGAAGAAAAATTACACCGAGACAATGAACAAAATGGAAGCTTCAGGTGAATTTTTTATTGAGTGAAATCTATTTATTTCTAAAAATTGGGTATTTGTATAGATTTTGGTTCTCAAATATGTATTAAAATAAATTAACCAAGTAGATTCAAGAAGATTAACCAAGCAGAGACATATCTACAACCATACAATGAAGATAAACTTGTTATTATATCAATTTGAGATTACCACCTCTTGTTGCAGACCATAATTATTATTGTTTTAAAATAAATTATTATGTTCATTCAGTTGCTAAGAACATTAAATCTATTTCCAGACTTAATACGGATGAATTTATTTTCAAATTTGGGAATAAATGTTTCTTATTTTATAAAGATATAATTTTCATTTTAAGTTAGATTTAAATAATGGTCTTTGTGTGTTTGATTAAACTAACCACGTAATGGAAATAGATAATTATGTTACTTCACCTGACTCTTACCACACCCATATTTGGAATCATTGTCTAGGACATGTAAATGAATGATGCTTGAATAAATTTCATAAATATGAACATTTAGATTTTTTTGAACTAAAACCAATTGGTGTACCTCATGCATTTTTACAAGAAAAAATGAAAAATCCCCATTTGGTAGAATAAATGAAAGTGCTAAAGAGATTCTTCAATTAGTTCATACATATGTTTTTAGAAAATTTCATACCGAATCTTGGGGTAGGGGAATCTTACTTCATTACATTTACTAATTATTTTATTAGATATGGATATGTCTACTTAATGATGTTTGTGTCGGATTATTTTGACAAATTCATGGAATAAAATATTGATGTTGAGAACCGGATTTGAAAGAAGATTATGAAAATATTCTTAGACCATGGTAGATAGTATCTTAATTAATATATAATTGATTATTTTTATGAGTTCATGATATTATCTCAACTTACACCTCATTATACTCCTCAGTGTAACAGTGTAATTGAAAGAAAAAACCATCTTATTGGACATTGTGAGATCAATGATGAAATATGTGATTATTCCATTAACCTTTTGGGATACACATTAAAAAGAGTATCATATGTTATAAAACATGTTCCAGTTAAAAATATAGATGGTATACCATACCAATTATAGAATGGAACGAAAGCCATGTCTTCATACATACATATGTGGGGCTGAAAAACATTTGGTAAGGCCTCTTTAATTAACAATCATGCATCTCATGGCACAAAGAATATCTTTATAGGATATCCGAAAGAAACAAAGGGATATTACCTATACAATCATTCCGAAAAAATTTTATTGGTTGACATTTGTCCCATATTTTCGGAGAAGGATCTTATCTCAAAATGATATAGGGGAGTTAGATAGATATTTTCAATATCTAGGATCAAGATACACAATATTTTGAATAGGAACAAATTCCAAAAATCCCCATGGAAGAAGTTGTTGTTATAGAGACAAAAGTACTGTGTAAGATTATTGGGGGGGTTATATATCCATACCAATATGATTTTATAGTAACTGAGGATGGTGAAAAATTGTTAGTTGATAATAATGATCCTCTAACCAGCACAAAAATGGTAAGTGACAAAAATGTTTCCATGTGGAAAGAATCCCTGAATTTTGAAATGGATTCAATGTACAAAAGCCTATATTTTTGTAGATAATAAAATAGATGTAAATCCCATTGGTTTTAAATAGGTATTCATGAAGAAACTGGACATGTAATGAAAATTAAGTACCTATAAGGAATGAATGGTTGAAAATGGATTTAAAAAACAACCAGGAAATGAGTGTGATGAAACATTTTCACCAGTTAAAATGATAACATCCATCAAAATCGTACTTGAAATTATAACATACTGTGACTATG
Organism: Viscum album; assembly: GCA_963277665.1. Lineage (NCBI taxonomy): Eukaryota > Viridiplantae > Streptophyta > Magnoliopsida > Santalales > Viscaceae > Viscum > Viscum album. The sequence continues at coordinate 597,342,752 of OY728155.1, read as the reverse complement.
ATAGTTGGAAAATGAATTTCAACACAAACTTACATAACAATAACCTTCATGAAGTGGTTAATATAACACAACCTGAAGGGGTTTCAACTGCAAATGATTCCAACAAGATATGATAATTGAAAAAAATATATTATATTAAATTATGAATATAAGTCCTAGAAACATTATTTTGATGAATCCATAATAGAATTTGGTTTCATAATGAATGATTACGAGCCTTGTGTTTACAAATGACTTAGGTGGAGTGTATTAATTTCTTTAATAGTACATGTTGATGATATAGTACTCATTGGAAATTAAATACTAGTCTTACGATATATTATGGCGTCGTTGAATATAATATTATCTAAGAAGGAATTGGGTGAGATTGTATACATTTTTGGGATTAAGATCCATCATGATATATCATAGAGGATTCTAAGGCTATGTCAAAGTACATACATAGGCAATATACTCAAGTGATTCAGTATAGAATAATCTAGGTAGGGAATACTTCTAGAATCACATGGCATTTATCTTTCCAAGAAGATGTGTCCTTAGGTGTATGTGGAAAGAAATAAAATGGAAAGGATTCCATTTTCATTACTGATTGGGTCAGTCATATATGTTATGATACACACTAGGCTATATTTCACTAATGAATTACGTCTGGTGAGGATATATCAAGATGATCCATGTTACCACCATTGTATGGAAGTCAAGACTATCCATAAGTATATGAGGATTACAAATGATATATTATTGGTTTTTGTAGGAGATGAAGAAATATTCATTAAAGGATATGAATATGCTATTTTGGAAACTGGTAAAGATGACATGATGTCATAAATGGGATACATCTTCACATTTAATAGAGTTACTATGAGATAAAAGTTATCAAGGTAGGCTATAGTCGTAGATTCTGTAGTAGAGGCTGGGTATATTTTAGATTCTAAGGCTTCTAAATAATTATTATGGATGTTTAGATTTTCCTAAGATATTGACATGGAACCTAGAATTATCATAGTCTATTGTGATAATATTATAATAATGGCTCTCATAAAATCTCCGAGGTCACCTCGGTGGAGGAACTACATACATAAAGAGTATCATCTCTTAAGGTTTTTTCTCAGAGAGGTGGGGTTATAGTGAGTGGAATTTACATAGTGGAAAATTTGGTATAACCCTTAAATAAATACTTTACTCAGTAGAAATGTGATTGTCATTTGAGGTTCAGAAGACTTATTAGAATCAGTAGTTGGTTCTAGTCTAAGTGAGTGTATTTTGGATTTGGTGTCCTATGAATAACTTTGTGTACATTGATTACAAGTATATTTGATATATTCAAAATTATTAATAATCTTTTAAATATTGTTCATTTTTCTATATGACTCTAATGTTATAGTTTCCCAGATTATACATCACACTAATAAGGTCATAGTAGTTCCCCACTATGATGATAACATAAAGTCCTATGGATATATTCTAAAATAATGATCTACGGTTAGATAATATACTATGATAGGAAACATAGTTCATATAATGTTAGGTGATGTTAAAAAAAAGTGGGTGAGGTTTCTTCTAATGAATTTTCCACATGGTTATATCCAAGATGGGGTATTATGATAACAAAACCGCTAGTAGGAATTCTATATGTTTTGCTGTCATTGGATATTTCTATCTGCAAGCTTTCATAGTGTAACATAGATTTTAATATTATTATTTATTAATATCATGAATTTAACAATTACATTTTACAATGAAAATCGTGAAGATATATGTTTTGGGGAGGTAGTGTACATGGGGTGCATCACGATGGACCTATCATTAATGGATAATTCTTGGAAGGATTTTCCCGTCCCATATCTATGGAAGCTGATATCATGAACCTTTATTGGATTAGAACCATCACATTAATTTATATTTCCATAGTGTAATGACACTTTTATTTTCGATTATCAATGAAAAATGTATCATGAAAATAAGTTGGTGACATATATGTGAATCCTACTTCATGAGATATTGTAAAAAATATATTATATTACACAATGAATATTCATATGTGGTTTTAGTCATTGCAATAATAAGTTAATTCCATTGGTTCCTTAGACCCTTTCTATATAGTAATATTGGTCTTTTGTGAACCCCACTTAATTTCAATGACAAAAAAATCCTACAGGGTCTAACACTATGTGATTCAGATAGTCTCGATTAAATCATATTTGAATAAAATTAATCGAATAAATATTATTCTCAATACTTAGGGATAATTCTATTCACATTTTTTCAATCAAAAATATTAAATAATGAATAAATTATTTAAATTTAATATTTTTTTAGGTGATCAAAAAATTATAGAGGAGTTTGAATGGACCAAAACTGTGTCTAGTAAAAAATATTAATGAATAAGTCGATTCAATAATACTTATAATTGCATAAGTTATAAAACACTAAAAAATATTATTATTATTTTTATTGTTATGGGGAATGGGGGTTTATTAAATTTTATAATATTATTTATTATATGAAATTAAATTAAATATCTATTTTATCCTAAACCCTTGATCTATAAATAAATGATTATGCATATTTTGTATGGTGTGCAATTGATAATAGAGAAATGTTATATATACCTTATTCTCTATTAAATCTTATCCTCCTTCTATATCCCTCTCATGAAAGAGAAATAAAAGAGGTATTTTTTCAAGATAGAAGGAGGATCGACCAACAAAAACAATTCAATACAATTGATTCTCAATGTTAGCACTTTGAGATCGATTAGGTTTCTTAGAGATAAATTGAGCATGTGGGGATCATTATTGAAGGGATCATAACCTTGGATCCTCATGATGTAAGGAAAGAAATCCAAAAGGGACATTTTTGGATGATAAAAATCATCAATTAAGAAAGTTTCCTAAGTCAAGGTAATCATTTTTTCTGATATTTAAAAAAAATAATTTTAAATCTGATGTACATGATCCTCATCCTTGGTTTTGGGAATAAAAATATTAAATTTAATTTTAATATATCACCCACCCTACCACACTTTTTTTGGTACACATAACAAAATATCCATATAAAACACTTATATTTTGTGAATAATTTTTGGAAGAATATTTGGGAGATCAAGTAAGTTTCAGGAGAAACGAACAAACATGATAAGAATCGCCAATGACTTTGATATAGATTTTGTTCTCTAATGATCAAACCATTGATGATGTATATCTATTTTATTGATGTATTTTTTCTTTATTTATGTGATTTTTAATCATGTAATTATGTGAGTAATTTTTATCCTCTATTTCTTATGTCCCTATCATGTTATAATATCTTAATTCACCTAGATGACCAAAAGTTTCAATTTTTAGTCTTTTATTAAATGATTATTCCTATGATAAATGGTCAAGTTCACAATATCCATCATTGATAATCACTTCCACTATATATTTTATTTCTCCCACCATTGTCCTCATGCTCCCACTGTCCTATAGTTTTGTTAATTATTATACATTCTTGGTCCAATTCGAGTTGTGGTTAAATGTTTAGACTTTGTGTGATTGTTGGATTTGACAATAATGGTTTAGGAAAGTTGAATGATTATGGAGAAATAGTGGATCATAAATCTAACATAGTGTGATTTATTTATTGGGTAGGAAATTATGTGTTGATAGGATACTCTCATGGATGTTGATGGATTTCATTTCTGGTCATCGATGTATAGAAATAAATTTTAAGTTGAATTATAGCCATGATCGGGGCCATAGAAAATGAATCAAGATTTATTGATAGAAAAATCAACGAAAATGGTAAGATTTATGGGCGATGGGTTGAATTTAGTTCTAAATACCTAACTACATGGGGTGTAGTTAAAAAGAATACTCATTTTTTATCATGTAGGTTCAAAGGATGGGAGTTTTGATGAAGTTATATATAAAATTTCATACGTATTAACCCATAATCCATATCCCCATATCCAACCAATATAGAAAGTATATGGATTATGTTAATAGGTGTTTTTTTATCCTTACACACTTTGTGGAACTGGAACACATGTCATTTATCTATATAACATTATACAAGTAACGATGATACACATTGAGTACCCCTCCTTGCCTAACATACCGTGTCGTATAAAAATGGACAGGTAGGTGAATATTTCATGCCATGCAGTGTTCTAATATATGACCAAGATACTAGTTAAGGGAACCATTCCATGTACCCTATAACACACATCATATACAACATCAAAATTTTTTAACTTGCATATCACCTTGATCGAGACTAGGATTTTGGAAATCGGATATCCCATTATATGTTTTTTTAATGTAAATATTTTATTTAATATTAGAGATGATACAAGGGTATATTTAAGCATTCCCTCTCTCTTCATATTTATAAAGTCAATGATGAGCTTTTGGTGTGATCTTTAGAGCCATATTGCAGATGCTAACCCAAGAATAATAGTTACATCTAGGCATCGTCCCCCGAAATCCTATATATATATGGTCATAATCCCTCTATACACACCTTGTGAATGGATACTATAACTAAAAAGCATCTATCACCCCTTTTAAATGGTCAGGTATAGTGTGGTTCCCCCACCAGTGTTGGTGCCCCCTCGAAAATTTCATATCCTTGGGTAGGAATAGATCTCCTGTCATTTTTCTAGAGTGGTTAACTAGATTTTTTACTTGGGTAGTTCGTATTTATATATATGTGTATCGAATTCACCTATAGATGGATTCAAAGAATGAAACATATTCTATTTTTTCAAGTTATTATTCTTTTAGAATATTTTTGTTTCTCCTTATATTTTTCCTCATAATTTTGGATTATGAGTTGAATGATATTTTCACTTTTCTTCATGGTTTTTGAGGTATCCAACCATTTTACATATATACTAACCCTTTCATGTTAATTTCATACACATGTTTTTTTTGAATATAGATGATATTTTGGTTGGTAGGGATCTTAGTATAGTATGTTTTGGTCAATAGTAGTGGTACTTAGTGGTGGTTCTAGCTTACAATGTTCCGATTTGAAGTGTGATAGGAACCTTCCTCCTGTTAGTTATTATGTAATATTTCCTCTTTATGTTGGGAATTCATTTTTTCTCTTTACATTATGGATTATGTATTATTATACTCTTATGGTTCTAGAGTTTTTTTCTTTAATTTATTTATATTTTTATCAAATCTGGTATATTCATCATTCTAAGAGAAAGCTTTGAGGTGTGAATTAAGTATTGGGGCATTAGGATAAGGCCTCCTAGTACTAGTATTATTCCCAATCAGTGCTTATCTCAAACCCTCTAACTACTAGAGGTCGGTATGGGGTGGAACTGTCTGTTTATCTATTCCAAAGAGGGTGATGATTGGAATACTCATATTATTCCTAATATTTTTTTAATTTATATTCATTATATGTAGTAAGTAAAAGGTGAACCTAGTTCTAAGGGGGAGAAATAATAAATAAATACATTGTATTTAAATAATAAAACAAATTTGAAAAATTATAGTCTTAGTAAGATCACATTAGTTAATTTTCTGAAGTGAAAATGACTAAATGATCAAAAAAATGAAGATAAAACATGGAATATCTCATATAGGGTGAAAAATTGGATATATGAACAGAAAATATTACAAAATAATAATATCATGAAATTTTTTTTTGGTAAGTGTTTTAAAACTATCATTCAAAATTTAGGTCTTAATATTATGGGGTTGGGAGCTCCATTCATACGGAGGCCAAGGCGATGTTCACAAGGCTGGAGCTATACAAGTAGAAGGTAATATCAATTCATTATGTGGAAATGAACTCCATGATAATTCATGATTTCATTCTCGATATGACCTCCCCTCCATGGATGATTGATTATTTCATCAGAAGATTCAAATCCATCCTCAACAAAAACAATGTCCAAGTGCTTTACAAGTGGCATGAGGTAAATAAGGTAGCAAATAATTTGGCCTCCTTGACGGTGGATGAAAAGGGTTTTAGTGTATTTTTCTTTTCAAATATTCTTCAAATGGGTATAGAGGGGGTCAACCTGATATGAGGGGATCATCTAGGGCTTCATTACTTTAGGCCTCTATATTACCTTGTGTTTATGGCCTTGAGCTTAGTCATTCCTTTTGTATATTTCTTGAATAATAAATATATATCCATGTTATGTTAATATTATCTCATCCTAAATTTTAATTAATTAATTTTTATATTAAGGGGATATTTTTATCAATTTCTTGAAAAATGAAAATTTAGTGGAGCATTAATGCTGATAACATAAGTTAAAAACCTACCAAATCTACTTTAATGTTATAACCAATGTGTTAAAGGAAGTGTTGGTATTTAAAGATGTAATTATAAAAATAGATATATCTATCAATTGGTATTTATTGGTTAACATGATGACATTTAAACATACCGTGGTGTAGAAAATATTCAAATGGTAGATGATGGTGTCATATTTTTATTTTTTAAAGGATATTATTATTTCTTAGATTACACCCCCATTTTCTACACTGAGTATCACTCATGTAGAATTAGAATTAAAAAATAAATTGAACAATTAAAAATTGAATTGATAACGTCATATCTAATATACTTTGTATTTGTTATCAATAATGATGATAGGGAAAAAGATAATTATATAGTAGAGGGAATAATTTTAGTGATTAATTAAGATTATATTAATATTCATTTTCTAGTGAATAGTATTGAAAAAAAATAAAGAGAGGGAATTATTAAACCCACTTTGATTTTTGTTGTATTTTTTTACCAATAAGTGTTATGATCGATGAATGTATATGTGTGATTTACATTTTTTTAGAGAAGAATATCTTGAAAGTAAAATGGATTTCTTATTCTAGTTGATAAGAAGAAGGTAGAAGATACCATATATGGGTTTTAATGTGTGTGGTAAACACTAGATGAAGATAAAATATGAATAATGAATATTTGATGTTCTTGATAATAAGTATATGATTTTTTTTTTCATTTTTTATGTAAAATAATATGTGAGTTATGTTTTTTCATTGAAAAATTCTATGGAAGATCCATTAACATGTCAAGGATGTTTGGATAAAGTGCTTCAAACATTATGAGATGATACTATATAGTGTTGAATGTTATAAAAGAATTCAGATGCCATGAGAAAGCCAATTACTGATAATTTATATTCTAATTCTATTCAATATTACTCAAGGAAAATTTGAAATTTTCAATGGAGTTTGGATATTGAATGATATTACATCTCTCTAAAGAATAAAAAATGTCAATGAAGAAGTTACATATGAAGTGTTGTTCATATGGAAAACAAGTGCTATATAAAATAATTTTCTTTGATAATGATTATAAAATTGAATTTTGGATTAGGTAGTGTAATACCATTTATATATTCTATGTAAAATTCATATAATTTAATTATCTCAGTTATTGATTTAATTTTTTTTGAATTTGTTCTAATGTAATTAGATGTGGCTGAGAATTCATGAAGAAGATTTAGAGTTGATTTGGTTGTTGGAAATTTCATGAGGTGAACTGGTATTGCACTGAACTAATGTGAATAATTATATATTTTGGATATGGAAATAAAATTTGGATATGTTTTGAATATCTCAAAAGTATTTTGTGTCATTTCATAAGAAATCATGTAATATGTAATATTTTCATGGTCAGAGCTGGTAAAAAATTATTAATTATTTAACATCATAAGTCTTTTATATAGTTTGTAAGACTTATTTTCATGGACAAAATGATAATTTATGAAATCATAATAATTTTGTTGAGAACTTCAAGACTTTTAAAGTCTTATGATATGCTATATATTTTTAAAAATATAAAAATCATGAAAATTATAGGACTTTTCTAATCCATTCTAGGATTTCAAAAAACATACTATTCTTACAAAATGAAGATGTTCTATCATAATTTCAGTAAAGGAATCAATTAAAAAAGTAATAAGACTTATTAAATTTTAAGAAAACATCAGATAATGTCTAAATGTTAACAAATTCGAATATGATCACTGAATTTTGAATGCCTTTTGAAAATTGTAAATATTTGTTTTTAGTAAAATACTGAGAGTTCCATAGTGAATACTTATAATATGAATAGATCAAATGATGTTGAAGTAATATTATTTATGGATTTAAATATCAAAATTAATATAAATATAATTTTAATTCTTTCTGGATTATTAGAGGCACCAATCTGTAATGTAATGTTCCACTTCACATTGAATGAGGCCATGCACACATGGAAGAAGATTCAAATAGATTTAAATGTTGTTATTTTTGTAGATAAATTGAAGAATGTGATATTTAAATATTACATAATGAGAGAGTAATCTAATACTTAAAGGAGGATTTAAAGGAAGACCATGATAGAGATTAAGTGTTATTCAAAATGAGAATGTCCATACCATATTAAAGGTTGTTTGACTATTTTTATACAAATACTATTCATGATTAAACTGAATATTTATGAGGTAAATTAGAAGAATAAGTAGAGGGATATTCAACACTACAATAATATAGCATACTTATTGATTTGAAGAAAAGAGTGGATACCTTGAAACTTTTTTCCATCGCATATATTCATTCTGTATAAGACCATAAAAGCTCAAACACTATCAAAAAAGATAATAGTTTATTGCATTAAATCATAAGTGAACATATATTTATTTTTTAATTCTTTCTCCTATTGAGTACCCATGAAAAAAAATCATATTATCGGGATATACACCTAAAAATTCATATAAAATGAGGTATGAAGTAAAATAATAAAACCCTTTACATAGTACAAATAGAGGAAAGATATTGAATCAATTTAATTATATAAGAGATAATTATTCCCCATAAAATACATTGCTTCAATTGGTGTATTCCAATACCTTGTGTTTTATAATTGGAGGCTTTATTTGGTGATAAAGCCAAAAAAAATTTACGTTTTTGTTTTTATTGTACATGGATAATGCCAATATTATGGGTCCATATTCACACCCTTTACAGATTGTTTATGATAATAAAAGGTGAGATATGTGCATGGCATAATGAACATGAAATATCAAGGACATATTCATCCATACTAGTGGGAAGCCTTAATAGAATACCCCAAATGGAATATTTTTATTAATTTATAACTTTATATACATTCATATAAATTGAGGGTGAGGATTAATGAGATATATAAATTCAATGATGAATTTTAGAGTTAAAAAATATGGGATAAATTTTTAATTGGTAACAAGTCATCCTACACCAAATCACCATCACCCCACCTCAGTGTATGGAATATCCCATATCAATCCAAACACTTTCCATTTTCCTAAAATAGATTTTCATAAACGGAATTCAAATCTAAATTTAACAATCAACTCGAAACATTCTATTCTATTATTATAATTAAATATGTTAAAATTATCTAGATTATATAAGTCATGGAATTTCACCCTAAATTATAAGGGAATTTAAATTTTGTTGATTTCAGGATGGGACATTTTGGAAAATGAGATTCAGAATGTAGTTGCGAGTGTTTAAACACTTCAATGTGTTGTTTTTGGAATTTGTCAAAGGCTTGAGATGTCCCTTGGAGGTCTTTTTGAGTTTTGGGAGCACCAAGGACTGAAAACCCCTAGTTTATAGAGTCATCATAGGGCGCATGGTTTCTATTAAACTATGTATCCCTAGAATCAAACCATGTGACTTTGATCTGAGGAGAAAATTTAATCTGTATGAGATGCACATGATTTCCCAAAACCGTACACCTAGATCACACGGTTAGTACCACTTAGGCAGTACCTATAAACTATTCACTTCACGGTTTGCACACAATTAGGCTAATCGTGCTGGAAAAAAAAGTGAGGTCATTTATAAAGTAGGGGTGACTAAATATTGGTGCACGGTTTGGAAATATTGTGTGACCAAACAGTGCGATTTGGTTTTGGGGGTAAAATAAATGTTTTCCCCTTAATTAGTTTAAGAACTCACTTCTTCTTTTCCACTCCCCCAAGAAGCTGGGAGAGGCTCTCTGATAGAATTAATATTTTTGTAATTCATCATATTTTTTCAATGATTTTATCTATCAAATTTAATTAATATGAGATAATTTGAATCATTTTTGTATTTTTGGTTAATTTTGGGATTAAATATAACATTTTATTACTTTTTTTGGAAAATTAACAATTTTATAGAGTTCTATTTTTTGAATAACTTTTAAAATTTTAATCCAATGGAAGTGATTATTTTTTAGAGTTCCATTATTTTCGGAATTAAATTTTTTCTTCTAGACATAGATCTATTTCAAAACAAACTAGCCGGGAAAAATCAATGAAGTGGAGAATTTTTTATAGCTAACAGAATAGACCCCACCGGAATTACTGAGGCATATATCAGCATAAAGATATCAAAATTAGGTGATTCTTGGTGAATATGAAATAATAATCAAGGAAAAATTATACCATTAAATTCCATGGGAAAATTCACTCATTAAGGTTTCCTTTTCTTGCATCCAAGTGGAAGAAGTTGTAGAGTCTCTTCAGCCAAAAAATGTATACCCAATTAAAACCAACATCATTTTGAACAACTTTTATAAAGTTACCTTGGCGAGTTTGTAGAGTATTATGGGAATAATACAAGAAAACATTCAATGGATATATTCTTGAATAGAAGTTTTCTTTTCTTCATTTCCCCTCTTTTCATTATTTCTAGTTTTGTAATGTCTTATTATTTGTCCTTCTTCATGGATTCCTATAACATGGAGGGTTAATAATTTTACATGATTTTTTAAGGATATGTTTTCTATTTTCTAATGTTTTTGAGTTATTATTATATAATGTCTTTTATCTCTTATGAAAAGTTGGTTTCAAAATCTAATAGTTGTTTTTATTATCAAGCATGATTGTTTTTAGTTTTAGATTCTATTCTATATGTTTATTTTGTCAATGATCATTTTATCCCTCCTATAGTTTTTAGTTAATAATCAATGGAATATATCACAAATAAGTGTTCAAGTACTTGACGATTGTCAATACATATGGTATGGTTGGTGGAACTTATTACATATTTTGTATAAACAAACCCTCATTGGGAATTTCCTAATTCAATTGAGGGTATTTGATATATCTCTTTCACACATATTTATAAGAGTATATTAACCTAATATCTTTTCATGTATTACTCCCACCAACACAATTTATCCTTTTAAGTGAGGGGAAGAATCCAGTGAATGTCATTTTAATTAGTTTAGTAAAATAAGATTAGATAAATTGAAACTATGATAACATTGAAATTGTAAAACTAAAGCTGACCTGATCACCCAATTCATATCACTATTTTCAATAATAAATTTATTCAACAGTTTACTTAATATCTTTCATATTTTTGTTTATTTAGTTCCATTTCAAAACCAATCAATTTAAAAAACAACATCCACTTCATTCTAAAATTTATGGAGAAAACATTATTGTTGTGTGCTCCTCTTGGGAGAAAACCTATGATAATCACTATAATTTATTTTAACTTGTAAAATATTTTTTTTGGTCAGACCAAACAATGGGAATGTGTTAAAACATAGAAATATTTCTAGGTAGGCAGTTCCAACAATCTAATTATAAATATTTAACTCTTTTCAAATTAAACAAAATGATAAAAAAATATTTTCCCCTGATGTTTTCAAATTATTATTTCATTAATAAAGAAAACAATTACCCATAACTACAATAATAAGTTATAGAATTAAAATTCTCCATGGAGGATGGTATTTTTGATATTTTGAGACATGCAATGTTATTTTTTAAATCAAATAACAGGGAGAAGAAATTGAATCAATCCCTATGTGTCACAAGGGAGGAAATGGGAAACAAATTTATAAAGTGATGGTGAGGGAGATATCTTAGTCATAACAATACGTTCTATAATTTTATCAATAAGATAAGGTCCAAGAAGTTTCCCCATTAGTCTTACTTGATTTATCAAAGGAAATGCAAGATATTGAGGCCACACATGTTGAATATCCCCAATCCAATAATCTTAAGAACCATATTTGGGAATACCATAAAGATTTAGAGAGTGAAGTACAAGAATCATGTACTGATAGAAGAATGGGAAATAATTCAGATCAATTTTGAAGTAAATCATTTGAAGAATAAAGTCAATGAGATATTACCATTTAAAATATTTGAAAATCGATACCTAATTACATGTTTCTATCCATGGAAGATGAAGAAACAACTGAAGTGGTGGAATTTGATTAAATGTATGAGGAGCCTAAATCTATATAGTGAAATTCAACAGCAATAGTAACCTCCCATTGGATAATTAATTTAAGCTGAAAAACACAAGGGTATGATCTCTTCATGAAGTCATACACTTATAAATTTCATGAAACTGAATTTAGTATGACCACTAATTTTTTTAAAATTTTAGATTCAGGGAACACATATTTATCCATGGTGAATGTGGAAGAAAAATAATATTCACAGAATGGGAAACCTATATAGATCCATAAACATAATGAAATAAAATTGGAGGGAGTTAAAGGGGAGAAGAATGTGGCTTTTCCTGAGTAAATAGAGACTCAATATTCTTACATTGTAAGGGAAAAATTTGATGTTGATTCTTAATGATTTTATTTTTATCAAATAGAATTACACTAAGACTTTTACTTTTACTATTCCATTGGAAAAGAATACCTTGGTAAATCACTTGAGTGTAAAGAGAATGTTGTGAAAGTGGAAACCATGAAAGAGGATGACTCATTCTTGGTCCAAACCCCTCAATAAAAGATGCATCTCAATTTCATGTTTTACGATTTGGTGTACTATATCGATGGAGTCATCAACAAAAGGTAAAAGATAAATATGCGAATAAAAAATTAAATTGGTTCATCTAAAAAACTTTACCCTCTAAATGATTAGGGATAAACAACTATAACTACCCATCTAGATGTAGTGATAACCCGGGTCCCACATGGGGTATGAAACTATGATTTATCCCTCTATTCTCCATCAATTTCTATTTTAACTTATTTCAAAAAAATCCTTATGTTTTCCTATTTGTTTTTTCTTGTTTGTTTTTAGTGATCAATAATTAGGATCTCAAATCAACATTACACTAAGAATAAGTCAGGATGTACCTCTCCTTTACATTTATTTTCTTGATTTGATGAATTCTCAGATATGATTACATGTTAAATACACATGAATGAATTGAGACACAACATAATTTAAGTGTAGGGGAGTGAACCTTTGTAGTTTAATATTTTCATTTGTTTTTTATTTGTCTATTTTCATAAAAAATGTGTATTTATCCAAAAAAAAATTGTTTCATTAATAGGTTTTTGTGTTTTTGAATCTTGTGAGCTGAAATGATTATCCATGAAATTTTGGAAACCCATTCTGATTAGTGAAATAATTGATCCCATGAAACAGAGAAAAAATAAATGTTGAAAATAAAATTGTTTCTAGTTCAAATATTTTGTAATTTTATGAAAAGTATTTTTATTTTTGAATACCATGCCACATATCACAGTATATATATTTGAAATCACATTACCATGAGGCTTCTGAACCATTTTTTTATTTTCTCTTAATTAAAATCACTTCTTCATAGATTCAGACCCTTTTCATATATACATAATTTGATTTATTCCTATCAAAACACTATTCATTGAGGTACTTGTGTTTTAAATTATTGAATAAATTTATTGGCTTTAAATACCCTTTTTAAGAGAGTAATTTTAATTCTATATTTTTGTGAACATTTAATCCTTTAATCCATTATAATCCATTAACAACCTGCTAGGTTAGCCATATTTTAATATAATTTTCTTTATACACCCTTCTCTTGAAGTAAAATTTCATGATATAGTATAACTAAAGTGTGGTGAAAGATGTCTTGTATTTCGGTACCTCATATTTTGAATATTTAAGTGGAAAATAAAATTTTTAATAGATGTGTTTTCTTCTGAAAAACTAATTCTACTAAAATATTTTCCTTTATGTTGATTTCATGATAAAAGAAGTTGTGCCTTTTTGGAGCTTCCAATGGAGAAATAAATATGTACCTATCTAAGGTTTTCAAGGAAAATAATGTTTGAGAAGATTGAATTTTTTATAGCCAAAATGATGAATGATGTGAAATTTCATTGAGTCTCTGAGATGATGGGGCTCGTTTTCTACTAATGGGAGTGATGAGGAGACCATACTTGAGTAAAAATTATAATCTTTCAATTTTTCTTCAAAAAGCAACAAGAACTCCTCATTTAGCCTATTTTTTGACATCTATATCCTACCAACTAAAAGAAACAAAAAAACCCTACAAACTCTTCATGACAAACACATGTCCTTTACTCACATTAGATGAATATGTAGGAATTTATGAAGCCTATGTTGACCCTTTCATGAGTTTGTTTGAGAAAATCCATATAGAAAATTGATATTTGTGAGATGAGAGAAAAATAATGTGAAAAAGGTGTCTTATTTTCATGAGAGGAAAAATACAGAAGAAATTATTGAATGGTATAAATGGAGAACTTGGAATAATGGTTTTTGATGAGGCTTGATATATTTTGTTCCTTGGTGTGGAATTTGTGGATCTTATGGGTTATGGGTTTGAATTTTTTTTGATTTGATTTTGATGTTGACTTGTTTGGGATTCCAAGTTTGGAGTGTGGTAGAATTAATAGAGATAACATTTTCATAATTTATCATATTATTTTATATGATTTAATACCTACTAATTAATCAATTTGATCTTATATTTATCATTCAATTATTTTTAGTGAATTTTGGGCATAATTGTGAAAATTTATTAATTATGGAAATGTAACATTGTTACGGAGCTTTTGAATTTTGAAAATAAAATTTAAAATTTTGATATAAATGAAGTTATTATTATTTTAGTCTCCTTTTATTTGGGGGACAAAAATTTGTCTTATGGACCCAGATTAAATTTAAAATACATTGACAAAAAAAATCAATCAAGTTGAAATTTTTTTGGCCAACTGATTGGACCCCACCATAGTTAGTGAGGAATATAGTGGCCTAAATAACACAAAATGTGATTATTTCATATGTATATAAAATATTACTCAATGATGAATTCATACATTAAATTCCATAGACAAATTCTCTCATTAAGGATGCCTTTGCATGCACTAAATTAGAGGAAGTTGAAGAGTCTACTCAGAATGAAAAGGTGCACATAATTAATTATCTCATAACTCCTACTACATTTTTTGAAATGATTTTATTTTTTTAGGGTTGATATCCAACTTTATTTCAGTCAACTATTAATAAGGTACCATGATGAGTTTCTGGAGTTTGATGTGTAGAAAAGAAGCAAATATTCTGTTAACAGATTATGGAATATAAATTTTGTGTTCTTCCTTTCCCCTATTATCATTCCTTTTAGATTATTAATGTATTATTATTCCTAATTCATAGATTACTTTAACATGGAGGGTTAATCCTTGGAGTGATTGGGTAAGGATAGGTTTTTCATTTTTAAAATTTTGAGTTCTTGCACTCAATTTTATAAAATTATTTATCTCTTTTGCAAAGTTGATTTCAACATCTAATAACTATTTTTATTTTCAAGTATTACCAAATTTGGTTTTAGATTCTATTTTTAATATTCCTTTTTTCAATGGTCCTTTTCCCTCTTCTAGGTTCTGGTCTATATATTATTGAAATTATCAAGTCTTAGTGGGTAACTACTTCATGATTTTCAGTATGTGTTGGTGCGGTAGTGGATATTCTTGATTATTTTGGATAAACAAGGACCACTTTAGAAATTCATATGTCAATTTAGGGTAATCTATGAAAATATTTTATACATAGGAATGATATTATATCAATATGGGATCATGTCAAGGTTTACTCTTACCCTCAACATTTAACCAAGGGAATAAGAGAATGTGATCATGGAATACCACATCAATCAATTTAGTATATGAGAATTAGATAAAATAGAACTATGATAGCATTTAAACTGGAAAACCAAACCCAACCTAATTACTAAATTCATATAACTATTTTCAATAACATGAATTTTCAATTTTTTTCAATATTTTTCATAATTTTGTTTTTTTTGTTTTGTTTCTTTATTTACTTTTCAAAATCAAGCAATTTCCAAAAAATCCTCCACTCCTTCTCAAATTTAATGTGACCTCGTGATTATTGTGTGATAATATCTAGAGACATCCCAATTTAACCATTATACTACATTTTATCTTAGAAAATATTTATTCTTTCACACCCCATGATAGAAACATGTCATTCTCATTCTCGGTGGTTTCATCCACCTCAAACATAATCTGGGCTTCTGGATAAGTCCTAATTCTGTCATTTGATTAGTTCACCATCGGTCTCTATGGATCTGTATTAGAAATTTGTACATTCATTTTATACCATTACTCAATTATTTTTCTATCCATTACTCTATTTTTTGTGTGAGATCATTTTCCCTATTTTTAGAGTGAAAAATGTTTCATTAATTTTTTCCAAACTAGGTCAAATCAGACCCTAATATTGAATTACTAGATCATCGTAAGAATAAGGTAGGTGGTCCTATGCTTTTAATTTAATATTAAGTGATTTATGCATACACCAATTTTGAACATTTCCAATTCTCTAGTGTCATCTTAAATTTGGATTTTTGACCCTTGGTATAAATTGTTTAGTATCGGCTATAAGAATAAAGGGGAATAATAATGATTGATTGTAGGTTAAGGGACATGAAAATGTAACTAACTCTTGAGAGTGAATTTTTTTAAAAGCACTTTTTGATGGAATATTAAATCGGAAGACTTTGGGTGTTCCATTTACCCCTTGTTAAGGTATGTTAATTTGAATTGTAAATAGTTGTTTGAATTGCGAATTTAATTGCAACCTAAATTGTAAATTTAATTGATCTAAATTATGTAATGGATGCCATTTACAAAGTCCTTTCAATTTATTGGCTTATTTTGTTTTATTTTACCTTATATTAAAAATCTTTATATGAGTAGAATTAGAGGCTAAGTCTTCAATTATGTCCATTATTTTAATCACCTTTTTCGGATGAGGTGTAAATGAAATGTTCTTGGAATTCAACATTACTTATTAAATCATCCTGATTATATGATATAAAATAAATGATATTTATTGAATGATTTTTATTTGTATTTTTAATCTTGAGATTAACTTTAATGATATGAACACATGAGTTAAATTAAAGTCAATCCTTATGAGTTGTCCAATGTATTGAGTCACCATTTTAGGTGAATTATAAATGAGACGTTCTTTGTTTTGAACTAGTCATGTTAGTTGAATTAGATTAAATATTAATGATTAATATTGAAATTTTATATTCCTTGGGCGACACATAGATTCAATTAATAATTCCATGGATAGACTCAATTGTCTTTTATCGTGGTTTAGCTAGAGTGATACTTGGAATTCCTAGAAGACTTCCAAAGAAAAAATATAAGGATTACTGATTATATACCAAGTAATACATGGATTCATATGAGGAATACATGGATGAAATCAAAGGTAATTTATCTTATTTCCATGGGTGATACTTGGGATCCCATATTGGACTGCCAAGGGATGACTCAATTGGAAAGGATATTGCACCACATCTATAGCGATACCTGGGACCTTGAAGATTTCTCGGGACAATCACATAGGGTGTTAGTTAATATTATAACTGAAATGATGCCTAGATTCCAACTTAGTAATTCCATGGTCGAGCTCAGGTTCAAATGTAATTAATAGAATAAATGAATTATATAATGTCTCTTCCAAGAAAAAAAATGAGCAGGGATTTGGTATTGATTATTAAGTATTGTATGGCATGTTTAGGAATCCTTTGTTTACCTATCCACAAAAGGGGTGGTGGGATACACAATGATTCTTGAGGCTTATCAATTATATGAGATGAATGGTAGATTTAATAAGCTTATATATGGAAAAATCATGACTATTAAATCAGATAAATGTTTCTTAAATGAAATAATTAAATAAATTTGTTATAAAAAGAGAACCTGGAATTATTGGATATATAATTTTGAGTACTTAAATATTTTATTTTATAAGTGCACACTATTGTTATATATATTCGTTTACTGGATGGAATAGACATTATGTAGTTTCCTATTTGGATTTTCTCTCACACATTGTTCTGGCCGCCTTGGGTACCTAAAAAAGTTATATGGTTATATATATTGATAAGTGTAAAAAACCTACTATTGGTTTTTGATTACTTCATTGGAGCAGGGGAGCATGGGAATAAGCTAAGGCTTGAGATTCTAACTGGGATACTATTGTACATTTTATACTTTTGTTACATGTATTTTATATAGTCCTTTTGAACATGTTTGGGATGATTTTTTAGATACATATGACATGTTAATAATATTTTATATGAGAAGTCTTCAAGTATTGTTTACTTATCTATTTTTCAATATTTACTTCTTGTATAGATATTATAATACTAAATACATGTGTATATTATTCATTCTAGTATGTTACACTCTAGTAATTAGGGAATAGTCTCCCTACAAACACACCTAGACCCTCACTGCTAGTTGGCAGCCTCTGGAAATTTAGAAGTTGTGTTTGAGGCCATGTGGCCAACTAGGATTGGGGAATTATTGAGTGGAATTCGAGTTTGGGAAGTTACAATGATGTATTAAAGACTTTCCATTCCTATATCTTATTTTTTTTTGGGATGGTATATAGGATTTTAATAATGTTTCAGTTCTTAGTGAATAACCATGTATTGGAATGATCACCCCACCCATAAAGAAATGACCTAGTTAATAAGGTAGGGATTATTGATCATGATGTTGGTCATTAAAATTTATTATTATATCACCATGACTGAATTCTTCACTTTCCACTACATATTAATTTATGAGAATCTATTATTTTACTACCCTTAACCTAGTATATAAAGTATTATGTATTAAATGCATCACTATAAGAACATAGAAATTTACATGTCATGTATATGTGATTCCATGTACGTTCATTTATAGATTTTCATATTGATTTGATTGTGTGCCTTCAGTTCTATTCCATGTTCTTATATTATTTATCATTCCTAATAATGTAACATTATTGGGTGTTATCACATGATTATTTTTTACCAACTTTGGTAATTTATAACATTCTTGTTAATATGAAACTGTTAGGTAATTATATTCCTTATTGCCTACTTATTTATCATGTTTTTCTAGGTTTAATTTTGTGATAATGATCTAAGTGATGATTTTGATAAATATTTGTAAATGGTTTATTTTGATAGAATTAATGGGTTGGAATTAATGGAAACTAGATTTTAGTTGTGAGGTTTATGGACGCCATATAGTTTGGAAAAGGCAACCCGTATACTCAAACAATCTTTTGATCTTGATATAGATTTTCATACCCTTGTTAAAATAGAAAGGGCTATTGAAGATAAACTTTTTAAAGTGGGATGTTCATGATTAATGGGATCTAAATTCCAACCTAAAAAGTGTATGGGTGGTTTATGGATTGGTAGATAAAAACCCATATAATAAAACTTATTTATGTGACAATGTTTTATATTTGAAATGGGTAAAAATGTAATGCATGTTTAATTTTTTTATGAAATTAATTGGATTCCTTATTATGGAAAAAACCTATATTGTATGGGATTTGTGACCCTTATGGATAAATTAAAATAATATGTGCAAATGGACCAATGTAGGTCATTTGGGGAATGTTTCTAATGTTATATACCTCTATGCATGTTTTGAGACTTTAATAAATAATCAATTGTTATAGGGATGTAATCTGATGAACCTTTATTGTCTTAATGGGGCCCCTATAGGTCGCCTTATATATTAAAAATGAATTTATTTGATTAATTTATCAATTATGATGGGGTACAAATAAATTTTAAATGTTTAAAAAGTAAATTATATAGGACATTCCTATTTTTCTTTGAGGTTCTAGATAAATCAAGTTACAAAGTTTTTTTTCAAAATGGGTACTTGAGGTTTTGTTTTAAATAATTAAATTATTGGTGGTTGATGTTATTCAATTAAGTTAATTAATAATGGAACCTGCAGTGGTTTACCTCATTTAAACCTTTATGTAATGGTAGTTTATGATTCTCTTGAGTTTCCATGGAATTAAAACATGATTATCTTCCATATGGTGTTTTCTTTTTAACAATGGTTTAAATGATACTCTCTTGATCCTAGTCACAATTTGTTTGGTGTGACCAATTGATAGGGTTGATGATCATTCTTTTTAAAGGGATATCCCATGGTAGGTGGCACACTTAGTGTTAAATGACTTGCTAAATGTTTTGAGATTTTTAATGCATGGTGTCATTCGAGTGTCATTTTCCATGGTAGGACTCTTAGATTATAAATGAAATCCTTGGTAGATGATTGGTCATTGTATTATTGACCATTTTATGTGTGTGATCATCAAGTAATTATTGATTTTAGATGGTCATACATGCCTTATGAATGATCAGCTATTTTGATGGTCTTGTGACCCTATTTCTTACCTTGGGTGACTTGAAAGGTTTTTAGTTGTTTTATAGTCATATGGGAAATAGAAATTGGGACTAAATATATTTTATGATCCATATGATACTTTAATGCATAGTTTTTATTCCATATGGATGAAATTATGGATGTGTTGTTGCTCATGAAATCTCAGGGTAGTATTAATTGATATACACAGTTCCCATTGAGTTACAAAATGTTTTAATAAAACATTTGAGTTTGGTGGAATCATCATTGCTTGTGTTCATGAGTGAGTTCTTAGGTCATCTATATTGTAGTGTGACCTATGTATTAAAGGAATTATGTTTGTCCCCATGCTTAGGAGAAAATTATAGGGACACTGATATTTTTACATTCTAGTCACCTTGGTTTTGGTTTTCTTCTTATGTTATTCCATGTTTGAGCATGAATAAGAGGAGTGTCACAAATGTGTTTATGGTTGAATATGATCTAGATCACTTGTGAGCGGTTGGTCTCTATTTACTTTTGACGATTAGGACACTCTTAATTTTAGGAGAATCATATCAGTTTTATTGAAATCATCCCCTTCCATGTTAACAGATCCCTACCAAGAAAGACTGTTTGGAAATGGTCAATTTTTATAATTCCTTTTAGGGTTGAATGTTTTAAAATCACATAATTACATACTTTGAAGAATGATGTTGATGTTCTTGGACATGTATTCAACCATTGAGAAATAATGCTAGTCTTGGATGGACTTCAATTGTTTATTTTTAGCGATCATGGAATAACATTACTAGTGAAGGATGGGTGATCAATGTGTGACAATTTGGTGATAGGTGAAGCGAAGAATCTTTCAAGGGAATTCAAACTGTACTTAATAAATTGCACTTATTTTGGTTTTTCTTGGGAACCCACTTATTTTTTTCTGCTAACATATGAGCATGCCCCCAATCTTAACATCTTCATTGATACCCTAAATTGGCATCAGTCTTATGTTGAACTATAGTTTAGATGTTGTTGGTATTGTTTGAGTGGGTTTATTGGTGTTTCACACAAGATTTGTGGTGACTATCCAGGCTTGGTTAGTCCTAAGTGATACTTGTATTCCCATTAAAAACACCATGGAAAAAATCTTGGACACGAACCATTTCATTCGAACTTGACCACCAAGAGGATTCTACTCAAGGCTCATTAAATAATCTCATGAGGATGTCTTAGCTCTGTACCAACGTCTCACTTGTAAACATAAAGTTTTTAATACCCTGGGTTAGTTCCATGGACCTTATTTTGATGAATATTAGGCTATCCTGAAATTTATTTTGGGATCAGATATGATGTTTAACAGGATTATGATTCCAGTGTTCTAGATCATGGTCCACCATTGCTTAAGTCTAAGGTATGAAAAATTAAATGCCCATGTGATGGTTTAATTTTGTAATTTTACTAGAAGTCATGTATGGGATTATAATAAAATGATCATAGTGAATGAGTGATGCCTTGGAAGAATGATTTGTGTTTCGGTTTGTAAACAGACATGCCATCTAAGATGGGAATTTTTGAGATAAGTCGGTCAGAGTGGATCAAACTATTTTTCTTCTTTTAAATTAGTATGGTCACAGGAATTAATTTGAAATAATTTCTCTAGACTAAGGAAAGTGTGGAATAATGGTAGTTTGTCTCTTCTAAAAATGCAAGCCTAACCAGTTCCTCTTTGGTCAATTGAGATTCAACATTTTTTCTCTAGTAAGGTCCTTATTATGACCTTGGATGTTTTTAGGTTTTCCATGTTAATGAAATCAATCCATTAGAGTAACCCTAATTCATAGGGAATGTGTTGTAGGAAATTCTAATAGTGTAGGTACCGTAGATTTGAATTGGCCCCTTTCTCATGCATGAAGCATAAGTGGGGAGCACCTTTGGCCAAATATTTATAAAGACGATGATGTGAACATGTATCTAGTTAACCGGGCTTGGATATTCATTGTTTTAATGTTTCAATCAATAGGTGAGTGTTGGCTTGATTTTTGGTCACTTAAGCATCGTAATCGTTCGAAATTATTTGAGGTACATTAGGAATTCAAAAATGCAACAAGACCTTATGAATGAGGATTCATGACCCTTGTAGGATAGTTAATGCTTTAGTTATTTTCCCTAAGGAATCACAAGGATGATAAGTTCTAAGGTGAGATGTTTTTAGAGTATTATTTTTTTACAGGATTAAATTCCTATGGAATTTGATTTTTGGTGATTATTGGACTGGCTATTTTGTAAATCAATATTCTTAACATTATTCTAAGAGTTGGAATGCTTAAATTTGTTTTTTGGACATGATAAAACGTATTAGAGGTCTCTTTAAGGTCTTGTTGGGTTTTGATAGCATCAGGGCCCAAAAATTCCTAGTTTAGAGGGTCTATATAGGGTGCATGGTTTATCTAAAACCGTGTGACCCTAGCAGAAAACTCTACAGCATTGATCAAAAGAGAAGATGTGTCTCACATAGGCGAATCATGATTTTCCCAAATTGTGTGCATAGCTCTCACAATTAGTTCCACTAAGTATGTACTTATGAACTATTCACTCAATAGTTTTTGGTCATTTAGGCTAACCAGGTGGGACAAAATACGTGATGTGGTTTCTTATACAGAGGGTGCTTCAAGTTTGGTGCACGGTATGATCAAGACTTGTGGCCAAATAGTGTGAAACGTTTTGGTGGGGGGAGGGGGTAAATTAATATTTTTATTTAAATGAGTTTAAGAACTCATTTATTCTTTTCCTCTTCTCTTGGCTTCCATGTGTGGATCTCTTACTCTGTATGTTCTTCCTTCTCAAGCCTAACCAAATCTTCTTGATAACTCATCTATCAATTATAAAATTCAAGAACCGTTAGTGTCTTGGGATCCATATTGGTAAGGTAGGAATTTTTTTGTATTGTTCATCATTTATTTTATGTTTCAGATGTTCTATTTTAGTGAAATATCAGTTTCCGTATTTTCAGGTAAAATGTCTATTTTGTTGATTTATTCTAAACTGGATCGAATCTGACCCTAATATTGAAATATTAGAACATCCTGAGAAAAAATTATGTGGAATCATTATTTTATTAAAAAAATTTGATTGATTTATGTATACGACAAAGTTCTTTACACCCAATTATCAGGCGACATCTTAAATTTGTATTTTTTATCTTTGATATAAATTGTTTAGTACAGACTATATGATTAGAGTGTCTTGTTAGTGATTGATTATAGGTTGTGGACCTTGAAAATGGAGCCAACCATTTGGATGTGTTTTTTTCTATATAATTTTCCTTTCTATGACATATGAAATTGGACCTCATTGGGCATTCCCTTTACCCTTAATTAAGGGATATTAATTTGAATTGTAAATTGATGTCTGAATTATGAATTGAATTGCAACATAAATTGTTAATTGAATTAATTTAAAATATGGAATGGAACCCATGTCCCTATGAAATTTTAGGTAGTTGATTATTAATATTTAGTTTCTGTTATATTAAATTTCCCATGTCAATAAAATTAGAGGCTAAGACTTCTAATGTAGATGTGATTTGAACCATTGTTTTAGGGTTATGTATAAAGTAATTTTTCTTGGTGTTGACCTTGACTTATTTAATTATCCTGATTAAATGATATTGAATCGATTATATTAATTTAATGATTTTTTTGAATTCATATGATTTATATTCTTGTTTAATGAGATTCCCACATGATTTAAATTAAAGGCAATCCTTCTGTGTTGCTCAATTCCTTGAGTCACCTTCTAAGGTGAGTTGTAAAAGTGATGTTCGTATATTTGAACATAGTATGTTAAATGAATTTCGTTAAATGGTAATGAATAATTTTTAATGTTTATATGCATTGTGTGACCTATGGATTGAAGATGAATAACAATGAATGACTCAATTAGTTTGTACCTTGCTTATTCCTCGGTGATACAAGGACTTCGTAGAAGTATTCTAAGGATGGACTCTGAGTATTAACTATTACATGTCCAGTGATACATAGATTCATATGTTAATTATATGGATGTACTCAAAGGTAATTGATCTTACTTAAATGGAAGATACTTTGGATCCCTTAGTGGACTACCAAGGATAGGCTCGATTGGAAGGGATGTCATACCACACCTAGAGCGATACCATGGTTCTTGAGGATCATCATGGATGGGCTTGTCGGGTGTGGATTTATAATAAATGTGAAGCGATACCTAGATTGGAGCATAATAATTCCACAGATGGGATCATGTTCATAAATAATTAATGGATGGAATGAATTATATGTTGCATATTCCATGACAAAGGACAATCTTGGACACATTATTTATTATTACTTATTGAATGTCCTTTTTAGGAATCCTTTGTTTACCTATCCACACTAAGGATTTTGGGATACGCCTAGAGTCTCGAGGCTTATAAACTAGATGTGTTGAATGGTTGATTGAACATAATTACAAATGACATAGAGAAAAATATTAAATCAGAGACTTATTTATTAAAAGAAATGATTAAATGAACTGGCTATAAAAACCGAACATGTACTTATATGATGTTTAATTTTGAGTACTTCCATGCCTATTTTATTTTCTAGCTACACACTATTTTTAGATATATTCATTAACTGGAAGGCATGGACCATGGGTGGTTGCCTATTGGGATTATGTCTCACACCCTGATTGGGCTATCTTATGTACCTGAATAGATTATATGGTTTAAGGTATTGATAAGGGAATGTTCCCTATTGTAGGTTCTTGATTACCTCTTACAAGAATGGGACTTTGCGAAGTCTCATGCCATTAGCGGGGATACTATTTTCCTTTTTTTACCTTTGTTACATGTATTTTATATCTACCTTGTGATTTTTTGACTAATTTATTAGATATTTATGAAATTTTCATCATTCTGTATATGATATGACTTCTGGTATTATTTACTTCTTAGTTTTCCATTATTAACATCTTTTCAGGATATTATACTACTGTTTTTACTTGTATATTATTGATTATACTATGTCAAACTCTATTAATGGGGGGGAATTATACCCATAGACACACGTAGGCCCTCACTACTAGTCCACAACCTTTGGAGTTTGGGGAGATGCGCTTGAGGCTGTGTGATCATCTAGGCTCAAGTAACTATTGACTGAAATTTGGGTTTGGGATGATGGCTATATGTAATGTTAATGGTATTTTGTTGTTTAATATAAATACTCTAAAAATAAAATAAAAAACAATCTTCAGGATAATCTTTTTTTTTGAAAATTAATTTTTATAAAAAAACATTTTGAAAATCTTTTTCTTAGAAAATCACTTATTAAAAACTAAATTATTTCAAAATATTAGGAAACCCACATTATTAAAAAAATATAATTGTATAATTTTAATTAATAATTCAAATAAATTAGGTTCATGTTCATTGGTAATTTTTCACATGATGTAAAATTTAAAAAACATTCCTTTTTTCACTGTAAAAATGTTAGAAAAGTGTCTTATTCAAAAAACAACAAGAATATTCCTTCATAAACATTTTTTAAAATCTCAAAAACATATAAAAAATTATTTAATAAAACATTTGTAAAATGATTAAAAAAAATTTGAAAACATTTTTAAAAAATATGGTTTTCGAAGAAAATAGATTTCCAACCAAAGAGAAAAATAAAGTTAGATTTTCTTAAAAAAATCTATTATTATAAGTACCAATGATATCAAAACTGGTAATATTATTTAAAAATATAATTAATAATCATTTATTAATAAAATTAAATTGGTTTATTTAGACCTTGATCAAATAATTTATTTTAATTGAAATTCAAGAATTAACAAACTCGATTAGAATGAGATTGTGAAATAATCCCTTATAATGATCATAATGTGGAAGGGAGAATTAATCAGTGAATATATTATGTTTATAAACATCAAATAAACATAAAACAAATGGATATACAAAATAATATATTCAAAATTCAGTATATAGATAATCATAGAATATTAAAGACAACGAAGAAGCAATATAACCAAATAAAAATAAATTGAGTTATGAAACTCTTTACCACGTTTTGATTTTTATTTCGATTCCAGTTACCTAAAATAATTTATATGAAAACTCAAAATACCATTAATTATGAATGATTCATTATATTACATGTTAAATAGGTAGTACATGCATCATATAAAAGTAAAATGGTGCATAATAACAAATAAGTCTTAATGGAATGTAAATTGAGACGAAATCTCTTACCTCACACTTCATTTTGGTTAAACATGATTTAAACTCTTATATAGTGGATGTAAACAAGATATTAACTTATTAAATAACCATATTTCTTTTTTATAATATCATACATGGTCCTTTTATAACATCTTATCACCCATTTGTTAATAATCTTTCATTATTTTCACTATTTCGAGTATTATTTGGTTGTTTTATAATGTGGCTTTTAAGATGAATGATCTTTTTTTTACATATTAAATGGGTTTATCATATCAGGATAATAATAATGACATAATTATTATATTTTTACATCAATTATACCTTAAAAAATAATCATTACATATGGTTACATGAAAATGGACTATGTTACAAACATGGAGAGGGTATAGCATTTATAAACATGAGTAATGTTTCCATTTATCAATGGTCATTATGTAAAGGTGGTAAGTAATATTTTATCTTTAAATAATTATAATAACTTAATTTGTACCATATTATTTCTTTAAATATACTTATATATATCATCCATCTCGTATGAAAATTGAAAGAGAGTCACATCATTTCCTAATGGCTGTAGTCCACATGTACAGGAAGGATGTTATCGTAATTTATTGAGTGAAAAGGTAAGATAGAAAATTATATAAATCAAAATTTTATAATGGTTAATATGTCATTAATATCATAATTATATCATGCATATCACATATATTCATTAACTTTATCCCCATTACATTCCATGTTACATGTTAATGATAGAAAAGTAATCCTTCGTTCACGACTTCAATCCCCAAGGACTTTCTGGAGGTGATGGGTTGTCACTAAAGAATAGGGTTGTCCATTATATAAAATATATTAATATAATACTCATAAGATTCACAAAATAATATGACAGAAATCCCCAAAATAAAATTAATCATTAAATAATATTTTCACTACGGTTTTCAATATAACATAATATTTTTACAGTGTTTAAAAATTTTATTTTAATATTATTACAATGTAATTACTTACCATATTTGTCCAAAAGTATAACTATAACATTAAAATATTATTCCTATAAAATGAAAATGCATTAATACTCAAATAAATTTCCTACTAAAAGATATACTTATCCTAAATTTATCTTAAAATATCCTTAATCTTGGTAGACTCCCATTGCATAAACCCTTAAGAGGGTGTTTAAGATATTCATCTTATGATCATCCTTAAAATTAAAACACTATGACAATATCTATGCATATTATGATAATGAAGGAATATATTATTTTAAAATTTAACATAACCCTTAGATGTTTCATAATTATTATACCAAAATACTATTAGTAAAAATACTTATAAAATTTAATTTTTATTTACCAATACATAAATACGTCAACCATTTATTTCAATATAGTTCCTTCCTTTGTATAATTTTTAACTTTTAGAAGAGGGAATTGAATTGGATAATTAATAGGTTTTCCACATTTAAAACTATATAATGAAAATTATTTGATTCATTCGTACTCTTCATTTTTCCTTGTAAGTGCATTACTTTATTCCCTTATTTTCCAAATGTAAAACATTTTTCCATTCCTTTTAGAAAGCTTATTTTTGATCGAATACACCTTATGTATAACCTAGGTCATTCATTTCATCATCAATTCAAATCCATAAAAATGGTTGATAAATAAAATGTGGATTATCTTAAGCATATACCCCAGGATTGTCAAACTTAGTGTGCATTAAGACCCATTATTGTGTACTAGGTGATGATCAGTTCTAACCGAATGTTCCCTTTTTAGAGTTATTAACCCTAGGTAAATTAGTTCCAGAAATGCATCTATATATAGTATCTAAATAGGGACATATTTCCAGGAAATAACAAAATAATATGTTCCATACCAAAACTTTAGGATGTTCATATTTTTTTATTCAAAAGTTATATCGCTGGTCTATGTTCACTAATATATGTTTTCCTTAATCTAGTTCCTAATGTTTCTACTAAAAGTCCATTGATACCAAAAGTATCGACCCTAACCCTAGTAGCCCTGATCTAGTTCATGATTTAATAAGTTGGCACATGATACAATAAATCGCCTCCAAAATGACCAAATAGTTTAGTATCCCCAGAAAACTAGATACATTCATGATTATTATATGATATATGAATACAAAAAATTAAAACATAATTTTTTCCTCAAATATCATTATACACTATAGAATATTCTTTAATAAATTTTATTGTAAACCATAGATTCTTGAGCATGGAAGCAAAATAAACCTGTACTCAAATTCTCAGTAAGGGTAAAGTATATTATAAGCGATCATGAATCAATAAGAAGAATAATTATGGAAAGGTAAATAACTAAAACACATCCTATGAAATCAATTAAATCATAATAATTTACACCCATATATATATAGATACATATATATCAGGGATAATAATAAATATGGAGGGTTAAATAATTTAAAACACGCTATACTTAATCAATAACTTTAATATCATAATTAGATAAGGAGAATTCAATATATAATGATATATAGCTGAAAACACATGTCATTTAATCAATAAAATAAGAATGAACTGAATCCATAGATAAAATCATTTTGAAAAATAACATGGATAATAATTACTAAATTAAAAATGAAGGCAATTCTTAATTATTGGATTCCATGATCACAAGCATCATGAAACCTCTACTATCATTACCTTTTATAAGACAGTTTAATCTACTATATACAACCCCATTGAGTTTGGCCAACTAACATCATATTAGATTAATAATTCCACTCCAAATACTTTTGATTCATCGATGGAATATCTATAACTAGGACCCACCCATGTATTGGAGGTATCAATAATTACTCATATATCAAATAATGGATTTAATTCATAAATAATGTGCCCTATCATCAAATATTTGTTTTGGGTAATGAATAAAAATTTATCAATATTTTCCCAGATAACCAAATGACATTAAATCTTGAATTCCATATATAGATATGATATTTCATTTAAAAAATAAACATACAAGTGATAAATAATATGTATATTTAGGGAAAACATAATAAAAAATAATCACAAGAAACAGAACTTTTCTAGGGAAGTTTATTAAAATAAAATATTAATCAAGGAATCGAATGTAAAAATTATCCTTGATCAAAATAATCATAAAATATCCAACAAGAGAATAATAATTATATCAATACCACATATCAACTGTTCAGTATTTTTAAAATTAATGGGTTTTATCATTGATTAGTATAAAGAGAATAAAAATATCATTAAAAACATTCTTGATGAAAATATCCTTATCATTTTGAAAATCTTTTTCCAAACATAAAATAGTTTTAATATATTTTTCATTGAATATAAAATTTCAAAACTATGAATTTTAATGAAATTGGGGAAAAAATTTATTTAAAAATAACCATGTAAACTTGTAATGAAAGATTCAATAAAATTTTTCTCATGATGGTGGGTAAATTTTTCCATCTCATTAAAGTTAAAAAGAAACTTTCATTTTCACTATAAAAAGAAATTAATATCATTTTCTAGAATAAGAGAAGAATATTATTTTGAAAACATTTTTAAAATAGAAAAAATGGGTTGTAACGTCATGGTTCTAGAATCCGCCCAGAGGCACCCCGTACCTAGTTTGTCACATGGCCTCAAGTGCATTTCCCTAAAATTCAAGGGAAACTGACTAGCAGCAATGGCCATTAGTGTGATAGTGGGGAAACTATTCAATCATTGACAGAGTAACATAGTAGAAGTAAAACATATAGTAATAGTGGGAGTAGTAATAATATAATACCAAAAGTAAAAAATAGATGTAATAAACAGCTGGAGCTCAGAAATACTAATAATGTATCATAAATATGTATAAGAAAGCATATAAACAAATCACAATGCTGGAATACAGTACTAAACCAAAGTACAAAAGGAAACCAGTAAATAGATCCACAACATCGCAAGCCTCAGCTTGGTCCCATGCTCCCTAGCTCCACAACAATCATGTACCTGAAGTAGAAGGGCAGTTTTCCTTATCTATAACTGCAGAAATATAATCTGTTTGGGGCCAAAATAATGACCCAAATAGGGTGTGATACTAATCCTGTTAGGCAACCACCCAATGATCTGTGCATAACAGTCAGTGAATATATATGGTAGAAAATAAAAAAAAGAAGCATTAAACCAGAAATTATTCAAAAGTAAACCATCCTATAGTTAACTTGAATTCAATTTCATATATTATTTAAGAAACTAATCATAAACACATAAACCTCAAGAAATTACTTATAGCCTTACCCCTCCGGTTTAATTAAACAACATAAGAAACCCCTTGGGAAGTACACAAAGTCTAACCCATCTGGTTTAGATTTTATGAAGACACCCTGAGGAAGCACTCATCGTCAATTCCCCATGTAGTCTCATATCGGTAACTAATAGGAACTATGAGGAAGAACAGAACATCTAATTCCACCTATGGCCGTTATCGATGAAACTACAGACACTTTGAGGGATTACAAAGTCCATCGATCTTATGGTCTCACAACGTTACAGTAAACAGACACTCTGGAGAATCCCTCAACATCCATTCTCACTGTGGTCTACTACAACAGGTTCTCATGGACCTGTGTATGATAGTCGTGAACAACGATAGGTGGGAACCCAAGTAAACCTTCAAGTTCTACTTGGATAAACAATCTACAACATAACATAGCATGTCAGATAATAATCACTCCATCCTAACAATACTAGGAATGAGTATCCAAGCAACAACCTAATAGGGAAAGCTAGAGAAAATAGTTAAAAATAAGAAATAATTGGAAAACATCCATAGCATGGAAAATTTAACTCTATTCACAATAATTAACCTCTATCCAAACAAACTAGGAATATCAGGTAATAATAGGGATAAAACCAGAAACACGCAATGCCCCGTTCCTAGATATTGGGAATTTTTTCACATAAAATTAAAATACTATATACAAAAAGGCACAAACCACCTACCTTTCCATTGTACGGATGGTATACATGAACCTCAGGCCTTGAATCGCCCTAGAACACCATATATCTAAAAAATGCATAAGACGTTCAACTGGGGAGATCTCATGGAATAGGAGAAATCCGGAGATAAAGATGAAGAAGAAGGGAGAACTCATCGACATGATTAGAATGCAATTGATGGTGTTTGATTTAGAGAAAGGACAGAGATTCGGGGTCTCGAAGAATTTTTCAGCCGTAAAAATTCTCTTGGACGAGACAGGAATAGAGGAATAACGTTCTGCCAATTAGACGTGTCCCCGATCCATTTAATGAAAAAATATTACAGAGCTTATTTTGTAAAATTACACAGTGTGTAATTTCATTTTTTGGCCTTCACTTTAGGCAGTCTCTAGGTCACCACACACGGCCTTGTGCTCGGCTTTTACAAGGCCAGCAAATGGTCACCTGTGGAAATAGGGTAAACGATGTGTACTTAAAGTACATGGAATGTACTCTTGAAATTTACTAAAAATTCCATTTTTATTCAAACAACCATAAAAGTAAAAAATCACTAAAAAGAAGATATGGGTTCTTACAATCATCCCCATTTAATTAAATTTATCCCCTAATTTTCATAGCAATGCGACGTAGAAGAAGAATCCTCAAAGAGATATGGACACTAAAATCGTACATCGACCTCCCTCTCCCAAGTCTTTTCATGTACTCTCCCATGCTTCCATAGCACATATACATGTGGAACAAACCGGCCGCAGAGAACCATTGAACTTTGATCAATAATCCGTATAGGATGCTCTTCGAACAAGGTGTCCAACTTGAGCTCAACCTCATCAATTTGAAAAACATGAAATGGGTATGAGAAGTAATGTCGAAGCTGAGAAACGTGGAAGACATCATGCATATCTCGGTACCTCTGAGGTAACTAAAACTAATAGGCAGCATGCCCCACTCTCTCCAGCACCTCAAACAGTATGACGTACCTCGAAAAAAGCTTACCCTAACTCCTAAACCTCATGTGTCCCAACCTTGGTGTGACACGCAGGAAAACCTAATCTCGGACCTCGAACTCTATAGGTCATCTCCTTCAATCTGCATAAGCATTCTATCGTGACTGTGCAATATCCAACCTCTTTCGAATCAACTCTATCTACTCTGTGGCCTCTTGGACAAGACAAGGTTCCCGCATAGTTACCTCTCCCACCTCCAGCCTACATAAGGGTAATCGGCATGGCCTCCCATAAAAAGTCACAAAATATGACATCTGAATAGTTTCATGAAAACTATTATTATATGAAAACTTTACAAGAGGTATGTGCTTCTCCCAGGAAGGTACAAAATCCAAGATGCATGACCAATGCATGTGTTCAACCACCCGAATCATACGCTCAGACTGGCCATCTGTCTAGGGATCCTAAATCTTACTCAAAAGTAATTATGTACCCAAATCCCTATGAATTCCCTGATAGACCTGATAAGTAAAACAAGTGTCCCTATCTAAAATAATGGAGTGTGTAACTCCATGTAAACATACAATCTCTCAGATATACGGCCTTCCTGACTCATCCAAACTGAATTTCTACTTGATTGATAAGAAGTGAGAAACCATCGTGAGTTTGACAATGAAAACCCATACTGCATAATTCCCTCGATAGGGACCCCAGTAAACACATCACTATGTCCACCACGACACCATTCTATTTCCACTCAGGAAAGGGTAATTACTGCAAAATCATGCTGGTCGCTGATGCTCCGCCTTCACCTGTTGATAGGTGGAACATCACATGACAAAACCAGCAGCATCTCTCTTCATACCTAGTGACCAATATTGATAGTGTAGATCACCACACATCTTCGTGACACTAAGATAAACTTCCCAAAACGAGGAATGAAAGTCATGCATCATCTCTTCATATAAGTCTGATGGAACCCACATGCTCCCATGAAAACACAAGATCACATCCTTTCCTACTGTCCATCCAGGAATTGGGTCCTCTCTTAAAACACTCTCTCATAGGACTAGGTCATCTGAATTTGATAGATTCCTCATTATCATTTGATCAGGAAGAGTAGAGGTAACAATTACAGAAGATAGAAATGTCTTCCTATGTCTGTCGTGCACCTCTAAATGCATCTCAAATAATAGATCCATAAGCTGCCACTCATTACTAGCCTCCTGAACATAATACACCTAAGTCCTCTTTATCAACGCATCAACCACTACATTGACCTTCCCAGGCATGTAGGCAAGCTCAAATTCCAAAGACAGAAGGTAAAAAACCCACCTTCACTGTCTCAAATTCAGGTTATGATGAGTAAAGATATACTTGAGACATTTGTGGTTGGAGAAAACCAAAAAATTATCTCCCAAGAGGTAGTGTATCCAAAAGTATAAAACATGAAAAACTACAACCAAATCAAGATCACGCGTCAGGTTGTTCTTCTCATATGGCCTCACCTACTGAGACCCCTACAAAATGACACTTTCTCTCTGCATAAGCACTACTCGCATCCCAATACTTGATACATCACAGTATACAATATAGCTCTTTCTCTACTCTATAAATACATGTATCGGTGCTGAAATCAACCTCTTGTTCAGCTCTTGAAAGGATGACTCGCATGAATCTGAACCAATGTACTTCACAACCTTCTTAGTCAGGCCCGTTAGTGGCACTTCTAAGTGTGAAACTTCCTTTATAAAACACATGTAGTAATCAGAAATCCCCATAATATTCTGTACCTCAAATACATTCTTTGGCTACTCCCATTAAACTACTTCTCTCACATTCACTGGGTCTACTAATACTCCAATCTCTTAGATAACATGATCCAAGAAGTGAATTTGGTCCATCCAAAAGTGTTATTTTGAGATCTTAGAATATAATTGATGCTCTTTCAGTGTACTCAAAATGATCTCAAGATGTGTGGCATGGTCTTGTCGAGTTTGAGAGTACACCAAGATATCACCTGTGAAGATTACCATAAAACAATCCAAATATGGAGGAAATACCCAGTTCATCAGAGCCATGAAAACTACTGGCACGTTAGTGATATTGAACGACATAACCACATACTCGTATAGACTATACCTACTCAGAAAGTCATTAAAATGTATATTTGATGTTCTAATGTGCAACTTATGGTAAAGGACCTCAATTTGATCTTCTAGAACACTCTGGATCCTTGAAGTTGATCAAAGAGATCATCAATCCTCAGCAAGGGATATCATTTCTTGATTGTCAATTGGTTCATCTTCCGATAATCCACACAAAGTATGGGGGTACCATCCACATTCTTCACAAACAGGACAGGATAACCCAAAGGAGAAATACATGGTCAGATGAAACCCTTTTCGTACAACTCATCCAATTGCTTCTCGAGCTCCTACAACATAGATTTATCTATCCTATAAAGAAGAATGGACACTACTGCCGCTCCTAGAAAAATATCAATAGAAAATTCCACCTCTCACTCCAGAGGAAAGCCTAAAAAGTATTCTAGAATGACATCCTAGAAACAATCCACCATTAGAGGTAAGTCCATCTGGGAAGTCCCCTAGTTGTAAAAATATAGACTAGAAATATGTGCTGTAAATCCTCCTAACCCATGATACTTGGGTCCCGCTCTGCTAACCTAGACATCCCATTCTCCCTTATGAAGAAATGATCCACCCTCTAGCAACATGAAACTCATGCTATGAAAATAGAATTAGAAAAAAACCTTGAAAGTAAACAACTATTCAATTCTGAGAATGAAATCGTAGCTCGTCATCTCTATGATATAGAGGTCCCATAAGAAGTGAAACCCACCAACCTCAAGAGGGAACTACTTGCACTGATGTAGACATGCCATTATAGTTACCAACAGAGTGTTTAGCATCAAGATTTTGCAGAAGAAAAGATACAAATCCCAAGTATTTCAACAATAGCAATAGATAAAAAGCTATGGTAATCCTCTCTATCCAAAAGGGAAGAATCTAAAACTGAGGCAATTAGGATCATACCACGAATTGTAGAGGGTTTGGGATCCTACTCGTGATGGGTCTGCTCCACTACAAAAGTTTGACCTGCACTGCAGCCCTTCGACCCTACCTGACCACACTAAGCTG
Source organism: Viscum album (assembly GCA_963277665.1). NCBI lineage: Eukaryota > Viridiplantae > Streptophyta > Magnoliopsida > Santalales > Viscaceae > Viscum > Viscum album. The sequence continues at coordinate 597,306,947 of OY728155.1, read as the reverse complement.
AACCAACCTATTTTTGCTGAAATCCTAATGACTTTCGACCATGGAAACGACCTCCAACTTGGCCTAAATGGATGGAAGAACTTCAGTTCCCTACTTGATGAGAAACTAGTCGTGTTGCTCTTGAATGCTCAGACATAGAAGAACCCATGCCCCTAACTGCTAGTGAGAAGAACTGACAGAAGCATTAATGATGGCCCATCTTTCTACATGATCGGGACTCTACTGGGTCTCTAAGGGAATGTGACCTTGTATTCCCACTCTTCCATGACTGGTAGCACACCACCTGGCTACCAGAATATGTCACTCGCCTACTATGATCTCCGCACATAGACTCCCTGTAGCGCATCCTTCTATCTGTAGGAGGGATACCAACTCTAGATGTCGAACCTCCCTAGCTCACCCCTCCAGATTCCCTTATATTGTGCTCTATGATTAGTGCCTGGTTTATTATAGAAGTGATTGAATTCAATCAAAAGATGTTCAACTAAGATCAGATGTCATGAATGAGACCATCCTTAAACATCCTTGCTAGAAATAACTCATCACCTCCTAGAATAGGCCTGATGTGATGCAGCTCATTGAAGCGGGAAGAATACCCCCTGACTAAGAGAGTACCCTGCTCCAGATTAAATAACTCTTGGGCTTGATCGGCCCTCAAAGTCTTTGGGTAGAATTAATTGTAGAAGGTACACCAAAACTCTTCTGACACCATAACCAGTTGGCGTCTCACCCGTGAGATCACATCCCATCATCTCTTGGTGGAGTGTCAAACCATTTACATATCAAGCTTCATCAACCTCTATAGAGGTTTCCAGATGCTCGAAGATAGAAAGCATGACTTCTAACGGTGACTATGCAGCCTAAGGTCCTCCTTTTCTCTGTGAAATTTGGAAGATACTACTACATGGAAACCCGCATCAACTCTGCCATAGAAGTGGCAGGATGTGGTACCCCTCACATGGTCTGCATGAACCTCATAAATCCCTCTCAGAAATGTGTGTCCGCACCTATGTCCGGAATGATGGCAACTGCCAAAAATGGCAGAACTGGAGGATCTGCTGGTAGTCCAGGATCAACTATTTCTGGTGTCTGATCAATCCCTATAAATTGCGGACAACCGGAGGATTTCCTGATGGCATGACTCTGCAAGGTCAAGCGCACACCTTAGATCAAGATTAATAGGGACTAAAACATAGAATAGTACGAAGGGAACAAGAGAAAGAAAGAATTCATGTTTTTCAAAACATGGATACATTACGTGTAAAATGACTACACGGCGTGTTCCATTAATCCTTTACATGGGTGTGTACTTCTGCCAAACTAAGTCCTATAACACCCCATACACATGACATGTTGTCCTAACACATAGCATGTACTTGAATCCTCTTCCGCTGACCGAGTTCATCTACATGACCAAGCCACAAGGTTCTTCTAGAACATGAATACACAATGTGATAGTGTTAGAAACAGTGTGTACTAGATGAACTTCACTGACCTGTGTTGTTAGTTACACGACCGATTACATGGCTCACTCTACACGGCGTGTTCCAGACAAACACGATGTGTATTTATTAGGTTACAACTTCATGAGTTTTTATTTACATGAGTGGACACACAACTAACAATACACGGCGTGTTTGTGTTAGACACGACGTGTACTAGAAGGTTCCCCCCATACCGTGTTGTTCATTATACAGCCAGGTATAAGGATTATACTAAATGGAGTGTTCAATCATTACACGACATGTATAACCTATGTTTTATCCATCCATGTCATTAGTCACAGGGGTGGAAAAATGGTCTCCACAACATGATGTGTATATCTGGAACACTGTGTGTCCCCCAAAAGATTTCCCAGCCCCGTGTCTCTGATCACACAACCAGTTGCACTGTTAGAGACTACACGGTGTGTACATACAGTACATGGCATGTACACAAGAAAAAAAGTTCCTTAAAAAAAGACACAAAGAATGTATTCATAATTACACACCATGTATGTGGGGTTTTTCCAGATAGTAATTCTCAGATACTACTCTATAAGCCCAGAAAAACACTGAAACGAACATTAAAGTGCCATATTCTGATCTCTGAGGGCCCATACTCCTTGAGAATCAAAATCAAGCAACTTATACATGTCATTTTTAATAAAAGTAGTGTAATGATCCACCAAATTTAGATCTATGAGGGCCCACAACACCTCAAGAACCAAATTTTGGTGCCCATTCAAACAAGATCATACACAACCAATACCTTATAAAAAGTAGGTATTATATCAGGGTATCTATCACAACAACATGAAAATCTAACACAACCTCTTTCAGAACAACATGCAATCGCTAATGAAACCTAAATGGAATGGAAACAATGTATGACATGCGATCTATAGAAAGTGCCTATATGATGCAAGAGATGGCATAACCTCATATCATCTGGCTGAAACAAAAATTTAACCTCAATAATATCAACAATAACAACACAAAATATGTGAATCACCCAATGGAGAAATCAAATCAACTGTAAAATTGAAAAAAAAATTGGAATAACAACGTAAATTGGATTTTCCCTGTACTCAGGTTAGCTACTCCTGGGCACAACTTATTACCATGCACCTATTCCTTCCTATCCATGTATATCGGCTCCAAATTGTATGTCATGAATAAATGAATTTCTATAATACCACGTTGTAATGTCCTGGTTCTGGAAGCTGCATAGAGGCACCTCGTACCCGGTTGGTCACATGGCCTCAAGCACATTTCTCCAAATGCCAGAGGTTGTCGAATAGCAGTGAGGGACTTGGGTATGATAGTGGGGAAACTATTCCCTCATTGTAAGAGTAACATAGTGTAAGTAAAACAGATAGAAAAAAAAGGAAACAATAATAATACCATACCCAAAGTAAATAGTGGAAGTAACAAAGAGATCGAGCTCACATATCTAAATAATGCATGAGACATATATCTAATAAAGTATCCAAAGAAATCACAATACTGGAATAAATTAGTAAACCGATGTGCAAAATAAATGCAGTAAACAACTTTATAGCATCGTAAGCCTTAGCTTGGTCCCATGCTCCCCAACTCCACAACAATCATGTATCTAAAGTAGAAGAGATATTGACCTTATCTATTCATGTAACAATATAATATGTTTGGGCTCAAAAGCATGACCCAAATAGGGTGTGAGACTAATCCCATTAGGAAACCACCCAAAGATCTGTCTGTAACAGACAGTGAAAATATATGGCAGGTAATAAGAAAAAAGAAGCAGTAAACCATGAAGTACTCAAAATTAAATAATCTTATAGTTCAGTTGCATTCAATTTCAAATATAAGTTAACCAACTAATCAAAAATAGGTAACCCTCTGGGAATTACTCACAACCTAATCCCTCTGGTTCAACCAAACAACACATGCAACCTTTTGAGATGTTCCTACAGTCTAACCCCTCTGGTTCAGATTTAGTGAAGACACTCTAAGGAAGCACTCACTATCAATTCCCCCAATGGTCCCATATCGGTAACTAATAGGCACTCTGAGGATGTACTCAATATCAATTTCCCCCTATGGCCCGTATTGAGGAAACTATAGAAACTCTGAGGGAGCACAATGTCCATCCCCCATATGGACTCACAACGTAATAGTAAACATGCACTCTAGAGATGCCCACAACGTCCATTCTCCATATGGTCTACTACACCAGGTTCTCATGTCCCTATGTAGGTCAGTTGTGTACAACGATATGTGGGATCCAAAGTAAACCTCAATAAATACTTAGCTAAAAACTCTACATAATATCATAGCATGTTAAATAATAATCACTCTATCCTAAAAATACTAGGCATGGGTATCAAATAAGCAACCAAACAGGGAATGCTAGACCAAATGGTCAAAAACAAGAAAACATGGGAAAAACATCAATAGCATGGAAAAGATAACCCTATTCACAACAATTAACCTACATCCATAAAAAAGGAATAAAAGGTAATAAAAGGGCTAAAACCATAAACATGCAGTATATTGTTCTTAGGTATTGGGCATTTTTTATCATAAAATTCAAAGGCTATCTACAGAAAGGCACAAACCACCTAAATCGGCGTTGTAAGGATAGTATATGTGACCCTAAGACCATGAATCACCCTAGAATTTCATATATCTACAAAAACCCTTAATACGTTCAACTGAGGATATCTCATGGAAGAGGAGATATTATGAGATGAAGTTCAAGGGGAATTGATAATCCACTATTGCGATTCCAACACAATTGACGGTGGTTGATTCGGAGAACGGACAATGTGTTCGGGGCTCGGAGAAGATTTGTGGCCATATGGATGCTCTCGAATGAGACAAGTGAAGTAGAAGAATGTTTTTCCAATTAGACGCCACCCTAGTCTGTTTAATGAATAAAATAAACTACACGACTTGTTATTTAAAAGTACATGGTGTGTACGTGCCTTTTCCTGCCTCCGCCTTAGGTGGTCTCTAGGTCACCACACACGGCCATGTGCTCTGTCATTACACGGCCATCACACAGTCACCTGTGACAACCAGGTACACGACATGTACTTAATGTACATGACTTGTACACCTGAAATTTCTAGAAACTCCTATTTTTCTAAACAAAAAAACCAGAAAAGTAAAAAATACTAGAAAAGAATATCCGGGTTCTTACAATCTTTTCCCTTAAGGAAATTCGTCCCTAAATTTCCCTTGAAAGGCAGCATAGAAGAATAATACTCAAACAGATCTTGCCACTGTGATCATACATCAACCTCCCTCTACCAAGTCTCATCTTATACACGTCTGTGCTGCCATAGCAGTTGTACCAGAGGAATAGACCAGCCATAGAGAACCGTCACACTTTGATCAACAATCTGGAGAGGATTCTTCTTGAATGAGGAGTCCACCTCGAGCTCAACCTCATCAGGTTGGAAAACATGAAACAAATCTGAGAAGTAATGTCAATGATGAAAAAAGTGGAATTCATCTTGCATATCCCGATACCTATGAGATAACCTAAACTGATAGGCTACAGTCCCAACACTCTCCAGTACCTCAAACGGCCTAATGTACCTCGGAAAAAGCTTACCGTGTTTCCCAAACCACTTGTGTTCCAACCTCGGTGTGACATGCAAGAAAACATGATCTCCAACCTCAAACTCCAGAGGTCGTCTCCATCGATCAGAAAATGAATTTTGTCCTGACTGTGCAGTAGCCATTGTTGATGCCGAAAAAATCCCGTAACTCTCGGATGAAGGTTCGAAATGACGAAGCGAAGTCATATTCAGAGTCAGATGCCTGATTCGGAGGCTCGGGAAGTGGTGAGCGAAATAAATGAGGATCCGTGCGCACAAATGTTCTGTGCGCGAAGTACTCCCAGGATTCGCGGAATTCGACCGGTGAGGCGCGCAATAATTGCGCGCCCCAGTTCTCCGCGGCGAGATTTTGGGCGCATGTGGTTCCAGGCGCGGAAAATTTCACGCGCCGCCTGGATTCTGCGCTAGAGGTCGCCTATAAATATAAGGTGACCCCGAACCGTTTGGGGGTTGAGGAATCCGAAGCGACTCTTTTGCGTGCAATTCGGCTCCCCCCGCGCGAAAGATGACATCCAGGTAATTCCGAATTCCGCGCAACCTTTCCCCGGAGTTCGCCTTTGCGCGAAACTCCACCGGCTTCAGTGAATTTTCCCCTTCCCCCGGTTTCCCCACTTGCGCGCAATCCGTGGTCCGTGTGCGCAATACCCTACCTGGCACGAAAAACCTTGTGCGTAATTCCCTCTTCGTGCGCAATTCCATTACTCCGATTTCGCACTGTCCCGGTGTTTTGCGCGCAAATCATCCCTTTTGCACGCACAAAGCTGAGGACCCCTCACCTTGATGCCCCTTGGCTGCCCCCTACACCGACACCTGATGTCTCCACTACCGGGCATGCGCGCCATGCGTTGTTTTCCCGCACGGCCTTCCAGTATCGTGCTAAGTAACCTCAAGGTCCCTTGTGATGTGTTTCCCGTTGCGTTGCTTTGCCTTATGCTTCTCCGCATAGACACGCTAATGGCTATTGCTTCTTCGCATAGCCATGCTAATGTGGACCCCCCGGTGGTTCACCCTGCGGCCCCCTTTCATTACGGCCTTGCCGATGCCTTCCCTACCACAAGGGGTAGAGGACGTTGGACATGTAAGCCCTAGGGGTGTGGAGCGAACACACCTCGTCCAAGATGTAGGGCGTTAAACTGCTAAGCACCTCGTCCTTAACACAAGACGTTAAACTGTGGTCTGACCCCGTGCTTCGCACGTAGGGTCCCCCCAGCTCGGACATTTTTTACACCCACTCGTCTCCACGGGAATGGACTCTTCCTCACATGGAATGAGATCCTCCTTGTCGGAGCGGCGTTTGTCCGCGGGGGAAGGGCTGCCATAGAGCGTAAGCCCCTAACCTTTCTTATGGATGATTGCACCCGTGCATCTCCATACTTCCGCCCCTACCAAGGCCAGTGGAGTCCTTTTCCCACTGTGCTTTGTCGCACCACGGGCCTCCACCGTAGATTAAGCCCCGACACCAAGGGTTGCTAACCACGCGTAAGCCCCTATTTCCTCTTTGGGTCGCTCAATGCGTAAGCCCCATTCCGCTTCTCACAGACGCACCCTTTGCGACGTGATCGTTTGGTCCCTGCTGCCTCTTGTTTCCCACACCGAGCATGACTCACGTGGGCTTAGAGTGTGCATCGACCATGACATCCACCATGGGACGCCTCAGAGCATACGCCCCATCCCAGCGAACTACATGGACTTTGATCCATGCTTACGCATGGTACGTAGGAAGCCTCCACGAGGTTCAAGCTCACCACCCTGTTGTCCCGACCTCTCCATGTCGGTTCCCCAACCACCTTGGGATGCCTCAGAGTGTAAGCCCCAAATATTCCGTCTCACATGACGTTAAACCGTATTCCGTCCCGTGTGACGTTAAACCGTATTCCGTCCCGCATGACGCTAAACTGTATCCCATCCCGCATGATGTTAAACTGTATTCCGTCTCGCATGACGTTAAACTGTATCGCGTCCCGCATGACGTTAAACTGTACCCCCCCTCTTGGGCCGTCTCAGAACATAAGCCTCATGTCTCACTCCACCATCCATCCCGATCCTTACCTGGGCCGCCACATCCCGGTGATATCATGCCACCCTTTTTCACTCCATGATATATGGGAAGCCACCCACGTGCTGGCCCCAACATCGGTGTTCCCCCTAGGGATCCTTTAAACCAATCTGTCTCCGCAAGACATTAAACTCGCGACAAACCCCGTGTTAAACATGGGAAGCTGAGGAAAACCTCAGATGGCACACATTCCCTGCGTTCGATGTGGGATGCCTCGGGCTTCCACGCCCTCGAGAAGCCCTGTGATAAGGGAGCCAAGACAGACATGCAGACGATGCCCCAACGTGACCATTCTCCTCACTACAGGTTGCTGTCCTGACAAGACCCCTTGGAGCATCTTGACGGAAGCATCGTAATTAACCGGCGTCCATGTAGATATGGCACCGGGAATGAGCTTCACAAACTCGTCTTAAATCTATGAGGGAGACCCGGACTAGGTAATGAGCTCCGAGGAGGAATCCACGGAGGGAAGAACCGACATCCCATCATCCCGATTTCGATCAAGGAGCACACGTCCCGGAAAAAGGAATGGATGCCACCAGCCTTTGGAAAGCGGGAATGCGGGGCAACAAGCAGCGCGCCCTCCCCGGAGGATGGACGCGCGCACCCCGGTGAAAGCGTCGGAAACAAAAAAATTGTGAACCCGATGTGAATGCTCTTCTCCTCAATACGGGGAATGGTAGCCGTTGGAGCATCGGAATAATAGCATGTCACCAGGTCCGGGTAACCCTCACCGGGACATGAACTCGCCAAGGGTCGAGGCCGTCAGGACGTTGCCTACTCCGCTCTGTGACGTCGTCAGCGTGGTTCCCTCTCGCCGACCACGGAAGACGGAATGATGTCGGGCCTTGGTTGTTGATCTCCTTTCCTGTTGATACTAATGGGTTCATCTCCCTATTTCCAGGAATCAAATCACTGCATTTGGAGCTCGATCGCCAGTTGCCCACCGGCGCAGGGGCAGTGGCAGTGCCGACGTGGCTACCCCACACGGTCCCACCTATCCCACGTTCACTCCGACTTTGACTGCCGTAGCAGCCAGGCGCTTGCGCCCCCTCTTCCTGGAAGAAATCATCCAACGTAGGGTGATTAATGACCTGGTTCATAGGTATTATGAAGAAGGAGTCATCCCTACCAGGGGTATGGCTCGCTTGGATCTAGAGGCGGCCGCGTCTCACCACCATCGCCGCCCTCGAGGGCCGCGCAGGGAGCCGCCGCTCCCCACGCCAACGTTCAACCGCTTTGGGAGTCTATCCCTGGAGCGCTGTGACACATCCCTCCCCTACTCCAATGAGGTGGGGGATGTCCGGGTCCACCCGATCGGCGATCCATCCCAGGGGTTACCGGCAAGAACCCCAGCCAGGCTGCGTCGACGCCGCCGCCTGACTCCCCAAGCCGAGGAGCAGGCAGTCTTGATGCCCGCGCCTCCAGTTCCATCCCATCTGACTCGATGCCAGCGTCGGGTGCGATTGGGGGAGAATGCCCGTCCTGGGGCACCAGCATCAGCAACCATTGTGGCCCCAGCCACTACTGACTCCTGTTCCCAGATCCCTGCGCATGTTGAGCAGGGGAAGCCGCATTCCCGACTGGGATCGAAACCCCGACCGCCCTGCAGGCAGGTTGGGTCGAATCTCCCGGTCGCAGACACTAGCAATCGCCATTGCGGACCAATCCACGGTAGTTCCACTCACTATGAAGGCTCATTCCGTGCCACCGATCTGGGAAGCCGAAAGCATCTTCGCGACGGTTATGCTCTGGGTATGACTCCTTCCAGCACCCACTGCATGGGGTATGAGGTCACTCCCCCTACCTCCAGTCGCGAGCATGGAGCCGTGGTGCATCCAGACGCTCACTCACATGGAGGTCCTCCCCATGTCCCTTTTGACATATGTCCCGATACTGCTCACACCCCGGCCTTCGATCCCCTCTGCCCCAGCTCTATTTTGGCCGGGGGACCCCATGACAGAAGTCATCCTTATCCTGAGGAGTTACCTAGGGGTAAGAAGTCCGGGCATCGTTGCCGTAGGAGGAATGTCAGGGGAGTCCGGACGGGAATCATACCAGTCCGTTTCTCGGATTCCGAGGTAGAGTACGAATCGACGATAGAACCCCCCCCCAAACTTTCGAGTTGAGGGTAGGGATGGGGACGCGGCGCGTTAGTCTCGTTCTCCCCGAATGAGAGATCCGTATGATTCCCTCCTCCCTTCGAAGGTATATTCAGGAGGACGAGGATTTGGCATACCGCCAGGGATCAAGCCCGCAGTTGTCGCTGATCTCCTCGGAAGCACCTCCTGCCCCTGTTGGGGAGGGTGAGGAGCGTATCTGGGGAATGACGGAAGGATTGCGAGGTGACACACCCTCGGCGAGCACCGACATTGTGACAGAAGGCTCATCCACTGGCTCATCCTATCGCGACGCGGCGGCCAGGGCACTGCAACCCCGGGAGGATGACCGAGGGATCAGCGGCCAATGGGCCTGTTCGCCGTATTCCCCACCGGCCAGCCCACTGCCCCGACGGCCTGCCTCAACGCCATTGCCAATTCCCCAACTTTCCTCAGTGGATGATCATGGGTGGAAAGTTCCGGACCCCGAGCCGGATCCGTGGAGCTTCTGGACCGTTCTTGCAGTGGGCCACTTCCCTGAGAAGTTTTGGCCGGTTGCAGAATCGGGTTTTGATGTGCCAGAGTCACTCACCCCGGCAGAGTTTGAATGCTTCTGCCAGATTATTCAGGTGACTCACTCTCGCCTCCATCATCAGCTAGCACCTTATCCCGGGAGCCAAGCGCATCTCGAGGAGATTGGTGAGTAGTCCCGCTGGATTGACCTCGCAGTACTCCCCGCAGTCCGGCACCCCGAGTCGCTGGGCCTCCACAAGGCCCTTCAGCAACAATGCGTCCAGAGTTTTCAAGTACTCTGCAGAGTTGTTGAGGAGGCCACCCCCCATGTGCACGTCCGCGGGTGGGGGCAGTATGCTGCTCTCCTGTTCTGTGCGATCCGCCGGCAGCCCGATCCACTGGGTGACCCTGATGGAATGTCTCCAAGGGGAGTAGCAGTCAACATGGCTGAACCTTCAGATGAGGAAAACATTTTGGATCCCCTTGACGGGGACTCACCCCCCGAGGACAGGCCTCTACTGGACCGATCTGGGAGGATTACTCGCCAACAGAGGAGCCTCCTAGGCTTTCCTGTACCCACGGAGGCACTGGCATTTAGCCGAAACATCGGAAAGGGTAAAGAGCCCTTCGGGTCTGTCAAACTCGCCGACCCATCTGCCTTAGTGCAGAAGGCAGAGGAAGATACCGAGAAGGCCACGCTGCGCCAACAGCTAGCTGAGAAAAAGAGGCTGGTTGATGAGCTCCTGGATGAACCCATTGCAGAGCGGCGGCCTGTCTACAGCAACCCTAGACCAGGACAGCAGGGGCAGGAGCATCTACCCCTTACTGAGATCCCCCCAGGCAGCTGTGACCGTGTCGTGTTCGCCGACAGGGGAGACACTAGATCCCATGGAAAGAGGGTGTGATGTGTTTCGCCAAACCCTCCCGAGCAGCGAGGCAACCTGGGAGACCCTGCTCGGTTTCCTCCCGCTGCTCCGAGAGTCGCTCCGCCGGCTACCCCTCGAGCCACTGAGTGCGACTATCATATCCAAGAGCCTGGCAATGCGCTTGTGGTTAGAGATCCCCGTCAGGACATGAATCCGCATCGGGATGATCTGATGGAAGTACTCATCACTCACTTGGAGGCCCTGGAAACTCGGCAGGTGGCGATCCCACCGGATGGCAAGCCATACCCCGCATGGGTGGATGACATGCCAGCCCCGCCCGGATTTGGGAACCCCACTTTTTCCCCCTTTAACGGGACCGGAGACCCACTACAACACTTGGACCACTTCAACTCAAGGTGCGGGCCTATGTTGGGGACTCCGGCGCAGCAGGAGGCTGTCAAGCTCCGGTTCTTCGTTCAGACACTAGAAGGACCAGCGTTCATTTGGTACAGCTAGCTCCCTGTTGGATCAGTGACTAGCTGGGAGGACCTTCGCCGACAGTTCCTCTACCAGTTCAGTTCCACAACCCGGAAGACGAACATTGCAGACCTCTTCAGGTGCAAGCAAAGGCCCGACGAGCGAGTCGCGGACTTCGTCACCCGGTGGGAGGGGCTCACGTAGTCCCTTGACATGCCACTGACTCAGGATCAATTAATGACAATGTGTGTGGGGAACGTCAAGGCGGATTTGGTTCCTTCCTTGATCACAAAGAATTACCCTGGAGGGTTCTGGGACTTCTCGGACAAGGCTCAGCGCCTCGAAGAAGCCCTGCAACAGGCCAGTCAGGCACGCCCGCTGCCTCCTGTGATCTCTTCAAGGAGATCCTCCAGAGCCAAGCCCACTACTGTGGCGCAGATAGAGGCCCCCGGACAGCTAGAGTTGCTGTCGGTGAGGCCAGCCCAGCAGGATCACACAGTTCCACCCCCACAGCCTCCGGCCCAGCAGCGACCTCCTCAAAATCGGCAGGCGCCTCCGCGTAACGTACCGCCGCCACCTAGGCGAGGTAATCCGCCTCTGCCTCCTCGGACTGCTCCTCCGGTCCCTGGCCATGGTCAGCCCCAAGAGTCCCCTTTCTAGGTAGAAGGAATCAGGCTTACTCGTTTGGCGAGGCTTAGGTCCCCGACTATTTCCATAGCACCTTGGAGCAGAGGATTGTGCGGCAGCCTGAGTGCCGGAATCCAGAAGAGGCGTGTCTCACAGATCGCCCTAACTACTTCCCTTATCACTGGTTCCTGGGACACACCATCCAGCAATGCTATGTGTTCAAGGACTAGCTCCAAGACTAGATTGACAACAACATAGTCAGGTTAGGCCCAGCCCCGACACAGGTGGCATGTGTCTTCGTGGGATCAGATGGAAGTAGTGACGACGTGGACGGGTGGGAACAGGTTTCCGACCATGGGTCCCGGAAGTATAACGACTGGATGGCCCGCAGGACGGTCGCCTATGCCCATGGCATCATCCGTGCCCACCTGGACCAGCCAGAGTGCTCGGAATCTCCGAGCGCCGCTTCGGCATCGTCGTCCCAGCCTACTTCTTCCCAGAAGAGCAGGCGACGGTGCAAGAATAAAGAACGCACCCTGCCATTGTCGTCGTCTTCTCGCACGATTAGCGATTTCATGCCCTCGGAAATGGGGATCCCTCCGAGACCCCGTCTGGTAATGGATGACTCCTCGACTGAGAGCCCAGGGTATGCTTCGGTTAACACCATAGAGTTAGTAAATACCTTCTTGGCTCCCAACGGTGAGGAGCACCAGGTGAACCTCCCTGAGAGCCCGGGGTACGCTTCGGTTAACACCGCAGAGTTGGTAAATCCCTTCTTGTCTCCCAACGGCGAGGAGCACCGGGTGAACCTCCCTGAGAGCCCGTGGTACGCTTCAGTTAACACAGTAGAGTTGGTAAATCCCTTCTTGTCTCCCGACGACGAGGAGCGCTGGGTGAACCTCCCTGAGAGCCCGGGGTACACTTCAGTTAACACCGTAGAGTTGGTAAATCCCTTCTTGGCTCCCAACGGTGAGGAGCGCTGGGTGAATCTCCCTGAGAGCCCGGGGTACGCTTCGGTTAACACCGTAGAGTTGGTAAATCCCTTCTTGACTCCTGATGACGAGGAGCGCCGGGTGAACCTCCCTGAGAGCCCGGGGTATGCTTCGGTTAACACCGTAGAGTTTTTAAATCCCTTTGTGGCTCTCGACGACGAGGAGCACCAGGTGAACCTCCCTGATAGCCCGGGGTACGCTTCGGTTAACACCGTAGAGTTGGTAAATCCCTTCTTGGCTCCCAACGGTGAGGAGCGCCGGGTGAATCTCCTTGAGAGCCTGGGGTATGCTTCGGTTAACACCGTAGAGTTGGTAAATCCCTTTGTGGCCCCCGATGGTGAGGAGCTTCAGGTGAACCTCCCCAATATCCCCAGCTGTCGCCAACGTCGACGGAGCCGTGGCTACGTGAATCACCGGGGCACGACAGTCATCACCTCCAGTCAGGCCGTGCACACTACCGAGACCAGGCAGCAGGCCCAGTAAAGAGAGCAGCACTCGCGGCTCCCTCATCCGATGGAAAGAGGTTCCCTTCCACCACCGTTTGTGTTGCTGGATTGGGCGGAATTGCCTTTCCCGCGTCGCAACCATCCCAGCCCTGCCACTGGCCGACTACGGCCTTCCGGTCCTAGCATGGCGGCCACCTCCCGGGCTTCAGCTGGTGAACAGCGGGACGTGACTAGTACCGGTCAGTCACCGGTCCCGCCAGCAGGGCCCGTCATGCCCCCAATCGCAGAGCGACCTCCTGTAAGCAGAAGCTCGTGTTTGGCTCGAAAGTATGATGTCCTGAAGCATCTGGCCGGCATTCCGGTGAGTCTTTCCATCCTTGAGGCCCTCCGCCTATCGTCTAAAATGCGTGAGGTGCTCGCCGATGCTATAAGGAGCCCCCTCTAGTTTGAAATGGAGGTAGCGGACGCAGAAGCCTTCCACACCGAGGTGGTTGAGAACGCCGAATGCCAGTCAGTTATCTCATTCTCCGGTGAAGATGAAGACCCTCCCATATAGGGGCACATCTGCCCGCTGTACATCACCGGCCAGTTCAATGGCGTGGAGGTTCGTCGCTGTCTTGTCGACACGGGTTCTGGGATTAACTTGATCCCAACTCGGACACTGCAAAAACTGGGGTTGTCCGAGGATGATTTAACTCCCTCCGACCTCAGAATCCAGGGGTATGACAAGACCGAGCAAACTCCACTCGACAAGATTCATCTGAAGACCCAGTTCGGCGGCTTAATTGCCAATACTGAATTCATGGTTGTCTCTCAGAACACTGCCTATAACGCGTTGATGGGCAGGTCGTGGCTCCATCTTCACGCAGCGGTTCCATCATCATACCATCAGTGCCTCAAATACTCCCTTAAGGGTCAGGTGGGTGTGCTCCAAGGAGATGCATCCCCGTTTGCCTCTTGTGAAGCTCGTTACCTGGACACTGAGTATTACAAGAGCAAGGACAAGCAGATCCTGGCAGGTGAGGTTGAGCCTGCTGCTATCCGAGTGATCCCTGGATAGGTTTGGATGACGCATATGTCTTCCCAATCCATCGGTTGGAGGCCACGACTCCCGATATGGGAGAGTGCTTTGTTGTCTCGGGTACCAGAGGAATGCATATTTCTGGGTCTAAGCGACAGTGGGAAATCATCTCGTACTCTTACACCAACCAGGCCCGGGTGATCCCCGAGCCTCCTACCCCCGTACGATATCAGGACGTTGGGCTTATGGCAACGACAGTACGTCATACGTGCCTGTTTCGCTGATCCGGGATCGACCGGATCAAGCCAATGCGACACCACTGCTTCGATGTCGTAAAGCACGGCCCCTTGGGCCATAGGACGGATGGGATTGGATCAACCACCTTTGTCGCTATGGTCTCTGCGGTGCATGAGTCTCCTGTCGTGACGACCCTTGCCGCCCAAGCCGGCGCTAGCTCCCCATCAGGGTCAAGCGGCCCCGAAATGGCTCCCCCTGTTGATGATCCTTCCCCAAGCAGAGAAGAAGACATGGAAGATGCTCCTCCTGCCTTTGAGGAGGGAGTCTCTGCCACGGTCGACGAGCTCGTATAGGTGAACCTCAGTAGTGTGGCGGACCCAAGACCCACATTGGTCAGCGCCGCTAAGCTTCCCGAGGAACGACAACGGTACATAGACTTCCTCAGACAAACCCGTGATGTGTTTTACTGGAATTATGGAGAGATTTCGGTACTAGATCCCCAGGTAGCCGTCCACCGCCTTGGCCTCCCAGCAAACCATCGCGGGTTCAAGCAGCCTCCCAGGAAAATGCACCACTTTCATGGTGCCATGGTTGAGGCCAAAGTTGATAAGCTCATTAAGGAAAACTTCGTCAGGGAAGTCCAGTACCCCAGGTGGCTAGCCAACATTGTTCCATTCAGGAAGAAGAACAGGAAGATCAGGGTCTGCATCGACTTCCGCGATCTTAATCGCCACTGTCAGAAGGATGACTTTCCCCTTCCCGTGACAGAGCTGTTGATCGCCGCAACGGCCGGGTTACAAGCCCTCTCCTTCATGGATGGGTACTCCGGGTATAACCAGATCCAGATGGTCGCTGAGGATGAAGATTTCACTGTCTTCAGGGCCCCCAGGGCACTTTCTGCTATCGGGTTATGCCCTTCGGCCTGAAGAACGCGGGTGCCACCTATCAATGGGCTATGCACCGCATATTCAAGACAATCCTTGGGACACTGGTGGAGTGCTATGTAGATGACCTGGTGGTTAAATATCGTCAGCACCAGGACCATCTCAAAGACCTTGAGAAAGTGTTCGGTTTGCTCCGTTCTCGTCACTTGATGATGAACCCATTGAAGTGTGCCTTCGGGGTCACCTCTGGAAAGTTTCTTGGCTTCATCGTCAGGTATCGAGGTATCGATATCGACCCCGAGAAGATCAAGGCCATCAGTCAGATGCCTCCCCCGAGTAATATTCGGGAGCATCGAGGCCTCCAAGGCCACTTAGCCTATATACGCTGATTCATTGCGAATATGGCCGGCAAGTGTAAGCCCTTTTCTCGGCTCATGAAGAAAGGCGCCGCCTATGGGTGGGATGAAGAGTGCCAGACCGCTTTTGAGGAAATCATGTAGTATCTGCTTCAACCTCCAGTCCTGATGCCACCTGTTCCCGGAAATCCGCTGGTCCTTTACATTACCGCCCTAGAGTGATCTCTCAGCGCCCTTCTCGCCCAGAAGAACAACGAGGGAACAGAGAATAGCCTCTACTACCTTAGCCACATGCTCCTCGACGCGGATGTTAGATACTCTCCCATAGATAAGAGCTGCCTGGAGCTCATATTCTCTGTACAGAAATTGCGGCACTACTTGCAGCACCATGAGGTACAACTGGTCTCTCGGGTAGAACCATTGAAATACATCCTGATTCGGCCTATGTTGACCAGCCGATTGGAACGCTGGGCGGTGATCCTCCAGCAGTTCGACATTAGGTCCGTACCTCAGAAGGCCATCAAAGGACAGGCGTTGGAAAACTTCTTAGCTTCTCATCCAACATCTGCAGACCAGCCGATTGATTTGGGCTTTCCTGATAAGGAAATCCTCTCAGTCGATCACGCCACCCCATGCTGGTAGATGCACGTTGATGGCGCCTCCCGAAGCCCTACCGGTAGAAGGCTCAACGATCCTAGGCTTAACAAAGTGGGCCTGGGTATCGTCTTCATCACCCCGGAGCAAGTCGTTCTTCCATATTCTTTCTTATTATCAGAGGGATGCACCAACAATGAGGAAGAATATCATGCCCTAATCACCGGCCTCGAGTTGGATCTGGAGGTTGACGTACCCCACCTGTATGTAAAAGGGGACTCTGAGCTAGTCATCAAGAAGTTTAACGGTGACTACGCTGTCAGGAAGCCAGAACTCATGCTGTTGCTGGAGTGTACCCTCCATCTAATGGCTGAGTTCCCATCCCGACCAGATGTTGTTCACGTTCCCTGGTCGCAGAATAGTCGAGCAGATGCTTTGGCCAGCCTAGCCGCATCACTCGCGGAGCCTGAACAGGGTGACCTAATCATCCACGTGGCGCATCGAAGAGTCATTGCTCCTGTTATCCTGGACGGCGGTCGTGGCCCGCGAGTGAACCATCTCACTGCTGGTTCCCCCATGTCAGGACCCCTCGGGGTTCTAGGCATGGTGATCGAGACAGTTCCTGACAGGAGGACACCTCTGGTTGAATATCTGCTGCATGACAATCTTCTAATGGACCGAGCAGAGCGGGAATGAATCCGGTGTCGCGCGCCGCAATTCACCCTTCAAAGCGGTCCCCAGTCATGAGTAGCTCCTTTACAGGTGCGGGTTTGACAGTGTTCTCCTCCGTTGTCTTCAAGGAGTTGAGATCCCGCAGGTCATGTAGGAAGTGCACGCTGGCTCCTGTGGCGCCCACCAGGCCGGGTCGAAGTTGTCCCACCAGATTTGGAGACTGGGATACTTCTGGCCCTCCATGATCCACGACTACATCGGGTACGCTAAGAGGTGTCATGCGTGCCAAGTTCATGCTAACTTTGTGAATCGGCCACTGGAGCCTCTCCATACTACTAAGTATTCTTGGCCCTTTGTAGTCTGAGTGTTGGATGTTGTAGGGCCCTACCCACCGGCGACGACCCGCCAGTGCCGGTTTATCTTAACCGCCACGGATTTCTTCTCAATGTGGGCAGAGGCAGCCCTGCTTAGGGAATTCAAGGCTGGTTCTATCTCCAACTTCATGAGTTCCAATATCATTCACTGGTTTGGAATACCTCACGCTATCCTCAGGGATAATGGAACCAACATCCGAGCGACCGAGCTGAAGAGATTGTACGCCAAGTACAACATTCGCTCTAACCACACCTCCCGCTATCATGCGCAGGCGAATGGATAGACTGAGGCGTTTAACAAAACCCTCTCTAACATTCTGCAAAAAATGGTTGGTCAGAACAAGAAATGTTGGCCGGACAAGCTCCCAACACCCTCTGGGCTTATAGGACGATGACTCGCAATTCCACCCAGGTGACCCCATATTCCCTGGTATACGGAGCTGAGGCCGTCCTTCCCATCGAGGTCCAACTGCCCTCATTACGCACGGTGGTCTATGACCAGCATGCACCGGACAGAGTTGCCGAGATCCGTCTAGCCGAATTGGAAGCACTGGATGAAAATAGGCTTCGCGCTTTACATAACCTGGAAAGGAATCAAAGCAGGATGGATCGAGCTTTCGATAAGAAGGTTTGCCTCTGATCCTTCCTGCAAGGTGACCTGGTGTTGGCTCTCAGAGTGCCATTGATTCCTGGGAGGAAACCACCCATGTTGGAACCCAAGTGGGAGGGACCTTTTATTGTCCATAAGGTCTTTCCCAATGGTGCGTATTCCCTCGTGACTATGGATGGTGAGCGCATCACTCCTCCCACCAACACCAGGTCCCTCAAGAAGTACTTTGCTTAAACGGGTGGGGTCCTGCATGACCTTAAACTGTAGGGTCCTACATGACCTTAAACTGTATGGTCCTGCATGACCTTAAACTATATGGTCCTGCATGACCTTAAACTGTATGGTCCTACATGACCTTAAACTGTATGGTCCTGCATGACCTTAAACTGTATGGTCCTGCATGAACTTAAACTGTATGGTCCAACATGACCTTAAACAGTATGATCCTGCATGACCTTAAACTGCATTTTGCCTTACATTTGGGCTCTATGGTCCAACATGATCTTAAACTGTATTTTTCCCTACATTTGGGCTCTACGGTCCAGCATGACCTTAAACTGTACGGTCCAACACGACCTTAAACTACACTCTTCCCTGCATTTGGGCACCATGGTCCGAACTCTAAGACCTAAAACTAAGATCCTCTCTTGGTTCTGCCCTGTTCATGGTCCGAGCTCTAAGACCTAAAACTAAGATCTATATTTCGTCCAACATGACGTTAAAATGTATTTCAAGAACTACGTATGGCTTGATTCTCATCCTAATGAGATACGTAGGACCGCCCGGACATCTCGTCTCGGGTCCATCCTAGGAGTGACCAAACTCTACCCGTTCTTTTCACGGTCCGAGCTCTATGACCTAAAACTAAGACCTATATTTCGTCTAACACGACGTTAAACTGTATTGTCGGAACTACGTATAGCTTGATTCCCATCCTAATGGGATACGTAGGAATGCCTAGACCTTTCGTCTTTGGGTCCAGCTTGAGGTCCGCTGTCACGTCTGTTTCGCCTTTGGGACTTCGACCACAGGGTCGCGTGGCGTGGTGTGAGAGTATGTCCCCATTCACATCGGGTTTGGAATAGCTTCACCCCGTGCACCCTGTCCTCAGGGTTGAGCCCTCCTGTGTCCAATTGCATTTAAAGGCAAATATCAAGAAATACGTGTGGCTTGATTCCCATACTTATGGGATACGTAGGACTGCCTGGACACCTAGATGTCAGGTCCAGCCCCATCTCTTAGGAGATCCCACAATCTCCCGGTGCCCAGGGTGTTTGGCATTACACCCCCTCTTTTTCCCAGGGATCCTCAATCTCTTGGCTGCTCTCGGACTGAGCCCTCTGACCCTTTCTAGTGGTCTACTGATGTGCTCAAGGCACTCTGGTCTAGAACTTGGAGTGCCAGATTCGACTTAGGAAAGTTCCATCCACTTTCCAAGCTTCGTGTTCCCCTTCATTTGGGCCCCCGTCATCCTTCATACCCAGAGGGACCCCCAAGAACCGCTTGGATACAACGCCTAAGGGCTCTCCTACCGTCATGGGCCAACGCCCCCGAGGGTTTCAGACAACAAATTTATATAAATCCCTCATTGCGAACATGGTCAGTGGTTGATGCTCATTTTTTTGTCCCCATGGCTAACACGATAGGATGCTGTGTTGCGAACATGGTCAACAGTAATCCTCAGTTTCCACACCGATTCCCCAGGCCCTGAATGTTGGTGGCATGGTTCATGTCATGTTCCGCCTCGCCGTGTCAAGGTGGAATCTCGACACTCCTTGTACTAACCCTCAGTACATCCCCGCACATCAGACAGACCGAGCTGTAGAATGGTGTCTATCGAGGCTCCCTCGATCTGAGCACTAGAGTATGTGCTTGGGTCTCTTCTTTACGGGTTGCATGTAGCTTGACCTTCATCCCCTTAGGGGAGTGAGGAGTCGCCCAGACATTGCGTTTCGGGCCCAGCATAGCTGTGAGCTAGCATCTGCTGCCCCTCCCTGATTGTTGAACCCTTGTAGGCCCCTTTTCTCGAGGCTCCTCTCTCGGTTGGTCCAAACCATAAGACCTTAAACTGTGTTGTTGGTCCATACCATATGACCTTAAACTATGCTGTTGGTCCAAACCATATGACCTAAAACTGTGCTGTTGGTCCAAACCATATGACCTTAAACTGTGCCGTTGGTCCAAACCATATGACCTTAAACTGTGTTGTTGGTCCTATCACATGACCCTAAATAGTGACATTATCATCCTGGCTGCACGACGAAAAACGGCACTGCATTGTGGTGACCTCGTTGTAGAGGACATCACGTTGGGCATTGGTTTTATGCCATGCCATTTGCCAATGCCTATCACGGCTTGATGCTTGTGGAGACACCATGGCCTGCTACTCTAGGTCTGTCGATTCAAAACAAAAAAACCACTCACCTTAAATGACAAAAAAGACTTATCAAATTTTGCTTCTTTTAGTGCAAGGGCCACGCCCGCACTCCCCTTTTCACTTGGCACTAGTATCTTACCATGTCATTTTTAGAACTACGTATGGCTTGATTCTCATCATTATGAGATACGTAGGAACGCCTGGGGCACTTCCCCGCGGGTCCAGCCTACCTCTGTGTTCGGTCCCTCGACTCGAGCATTTCCCCGGAGGGCACATGTAAATTAGGGCTTAGGTCCTTCTTCACGTCGGGTTTTGTAACCGCCTGGCCATGTGTCTGTTTCTCCCCTTTCATTATGGTCTGAGCTCTAAGACCTAAAACTAAGATCCTCACGGTCCGAGCTCTAAGACCTAAAACTAAGATCCTCATGGTCCGATCTCTAAGACCTAAAACTAAGATCCTCACGGTCCGAGCTCTAAGACCTAAAACTAAGATCCTCACGGTCCGAGCTCTAAGACCTAAAACTAAGATCCTCACGGTCCGAGCTCTAAGACCTAAAACTAATATCCTCATGGTCCTAGCTCTAAGACCTAAAACTAATATCCTCACGGTCCAAGCTCTAAGACCTAAAACTACGATCCCCACAGTCCGAGCTCTAAGACCTAAAACTATGAACCTCACGGTCCGAGCTCTAAGACCTAAAACTAAGATCCATATTTTGTCCCGCATGAAGTTAAACTGTATGCCATCCCGCATGACGTTAAACTGTATTTCGTCCCGCATGACGTTCAACTGTATTTCGTCCCACATGACGTTAAAGTGTACTTTCAGAACTACGTGTGGCTTGATTCTCATCCTTATGAGATACGTAGGACCGCCCGGACGTTTCGTCTTGGGTCCAGCCCCAGGGATAGCTGAACCCCATCCTTCCTTATTGTCGACCCCTCGGCCCGACTTCATGAGAAGTGGTGTAATCAGGATATCTACCCCGAGCATGTTCGGGATGCCCCATGGTAATAAAGGGAAGCGGCAGTTCTCTCACCAAAGAGGTCATTCCTGGAAATCGGGACGACCCATGATCAGGTTGGTACGTCCGCCTAATGCGCCTTCACCATGGTGGCGCAATTTCGAGAGTGTTGGACTCTGTTCGAACAATCCACCACTCCACCTTCCGTGCTTTGTGTTCCCCCTTGTTCGGATCCTCATTTCCTTTCGTGTTTGACGGGACCCCCTAATAGTATGGATGCTCGACCTATGGTCCGACTACTGTCCTAGGCCAACATTCCGGAGAACTGGTCATGTTTGAAGGGACCCCCTAACAGTATGGATGCTCAACCTATGGTCCGCCTACTATCCTGGGCCAACGTTCCGAAAAACTGACCAACGATATTTGAGTTAGGCCTCGTGTTGCGAACATGGTCAGCGGTCAGCCCTCATTTATTGTCCTCCCATTCCGGGCCAACGTGATATGGATGTTGTTTTTCCGCCATGGTTGACAGTTATCCTCCATGGTTGCGCCCCATTGGGTTCTGAATTTGGGCAGCGTGATGCACCCTTTCTCTCTATCCCCCTGTGTTCAGATGGATTTCAATTCCCCCGGCATTGCCCCGCTCGTGTGTTAAGGCACATTGAGAAGTCAACACATCAATCGGCCCGGGGTCTCCTCAAAAGTCCAGGACCGATTTTGGATGCCTGAATCTTGGTCAATGCCCCACAGTTGAATAGAATGATGGTATGAGCATCTCTTGCTTCTCGCGTTGGGCACGTCCTGCGGGAGCCTAGGGGTGAGTTGTTATTCATTTCGAAACTATGGTTGAGTGCATTAAACCAAGGGTACATATGAGTGGATTTGGCCATATATTGGATTGAGATGATGAGCAGTACAAGAAGAAATTTCATGAGATGGAAAAAACAAATCCCTTAGGGATCAACATGCTAAAGTGATCTTTCCAGTGCCGCTACCCTCTGGATGGCTGCCTCTAGGGCCGCTTTTCTCTCTTCAAATACTCTCTCCTCATCAGCCACCAGAGAGCGTAGCTCATCAGCCCTAGCTTGTGCCTGCGCCCGCTCGCTTAGAAGCATGGTCATCTGGTGACTCACCTCCACCAGTTGTTCCTGTGCATCAGCCAGCTGGGCCGTCAGTTGCTCCACAAGCTTAGAGCATGTTACGATGAAGGCCTCTATATCTGTCGCCTGCATTTCGAGGTGCTGGACTTCTTGATCCGCCCTCAGCAACACTTGAGCGCTCGCCAATCCTTTCTGGCAGTGGGAAATGTCGGTGCGCCGACTGCTCTCACGTACCTTCTCGGCCATGTAATCACAGACCGTTAGATGAAGACGCTGAGCGTCAACCCCTCCGGCGCACAGGAAGCGCAGCCATGTCTGAAGTGACCCCATCCACCTCATCCAATCGGACTGGGGATGCCTGAGAAAGCACTAGATACACTTCCACCCCTTGCGCCGTGTCATCCGGCTCTCCTTGGACGCCTCTGAGTCTGATTCATCTATCTCCTCAGGGTCAGCAGGCCGGTATATAGGGATGGCCGCCAACAGATTGGCAATAGGATCCGCCCCAAGTATGTCTTTATGATGGATAGAATCCTCGACGTTCGGGCGACCTTCTCTCGCACCAGCATCAATGACGCCTCCACCAGATTCCGACTGCGTTTCAGGAACGGTGCCGCTGATCTCCGCCGCCCTCTTTTCATCAATTCACGGGGCTAGCTCAGTGCAGAGAGCATGTTCCGAGCGAGGTGGTATGTACGCCACTGGTCCACTCGCGGATGGCCTGGGATCCGTATCCTGATGTGCCTCTAGTGTTGAGATCACTGCGCAGGGCATACGCTGGTCAGACGGGATTTTTTGACACCAAGCACCAGTAGTGAAGCGTGAGACTTACAGGAATCCAGAGCATCGGCCCCCAGTGTTACGGCCGCTGTAGTAGCCGCCATATGGGGAGACCCCTCTGCGCGGGTTAATTCAATGATGGGTGTCAGATCCCCATCACATCCCACTGGTTCCTCTCTGCCTTCCTCTGGTGGGGACGCCCGTCCACCGCTCAGCTGCTCTTGAGTAGGATGGGGAAGTGAGTTAGAAGTTGGAAAGTAGGATGGATGAATGAAGGAAATTAATGAAGACAGAGACAAACCATGAGAATCTCGGTTATGTCGAGATCAGAGTCAGAAATCTCGCTGCTCTCTCGGAGACTCCCTTGGTAGGTCGCCCCTTGCGAACCCTCACCTTCGGGCTCCTCTTCTTCATCTTATCCATCGCCTTTATCCTCTCCGGTTTCCTCCTCCCCCTCTGGATCTTCATCACTGTCGCCTTCTCCCGGCGGCATCGCTTCCGGATCATGCTCCTGGCCGACCATCACTTTCACTAGGAAAGTTGGCTCCGCACGCCCCCCCTTTGGCGTGCGTATGCGTCCATGGCCGTCAGATAAGCGTGCTGCCAATGGAAGTTCATTCGGTCGGTAATCCGAACAATCCCGACCTCCAGCAGTTGGATCCCGTTCTGCATCATCTTTTTCCAGATGTCTTCGACGCTCAGCGATTGCCGCAGGGTCATCCAAGCCGACCACAGTGCCGGGAAAATTGCATCTTGGGAAGGTTCGAGCAGATATCTTATCATCTTTCCGGGCAGTTCCCTGGACACCTCATGTGACCCACCTGTGGGTAACGAGGACGTGGAGGCACCATGTGATGTCCTCGCTGCCGAAGCCCCGCCCTGTGCAGGCCTCGCTGCATGACGCTCCCTTGGTTCCCCCCATCTGATGGCACCTGGCCTTCTTTCCCGTCACCCGGTTTCCGTGCGAGTGACCTCGAGTTTCCGGACGTGCTTGCGTAATAGCCCCTCAGGGTACGCAATGGTCCATTTTTCGGCATATTCGGTTGCTAGGCCGGCATCGACCCTAGTGGGAGGAAGAGTAACGACGTCGCCAGAGCCGAAAGTGGTAAACATCAACCACATTTGGCACATGACGCATGGATTCTTCTCCTTCCAGACATCTATGAAAACTTTCTTCGGCATTCGCTGAAGGCACCCGAACTGCCTGGCGAATCGGGATGGCACGTACGGCTTGCAGATCACCTTCCCGTCGATCCGAGCCACGAGCACCCCGCCCCGAATGCTCTGGAAATATTCCTGCTATTCCAGAGAGCCTCACCCATTGTCCACCAGCTGGCCAACTGGGGTGGGTAACCGGCTGAAGTTGAAGTTGGCATGGTTGCCAATGCGGATCCTCACGCCGTCCTCATTGAGCGTCAATGGCGCCACCCCTGCAATGTTGAGAAAGGACGGTCTCAAGCAATTTCCCGGAGGACGGACGACGTTTGGGAAAGTATACCCGCCAAAATGAGCCGCCACCCAGCCATGGATGATTTGGAAGGGACCACAGACTCTCCGAGGTGGCCCCCCTTGTGAGATGCGCCCCAGAATGGTATACAACTTGGCCAGCACGGGGACGCCCAAGTTGAACCGTTTGTTGGCGGCCATGGATCCCGCCATCACCAAAGTCGCTGGACGGACGCCCATCCTTGAGTCCCACACCAGCAGGAGCCACCCACTCAGAAAGGTGGCAAGGAACCCGACATACCGGACGTTCGGGTCTCGGGCCTCAATGACGCGGTATCCCCATGATTGTTATTGCCCTGCCTCCAGGGTCTTCCAGTATGACCCGTCCTTTCTCCTCTGAGTCGCGGTTGGGCACCGTTTGCCCCGTCCCGGAATCTTGACGGCGGGATCCCTCTCAAGGAACAGGCTGAACCAGACCTTGTAGGCGATGTCCTTCAGGAAGTCCTTGACCCCCAGCCTCTCCTTGGCCAGCGGCAGCAGGTGCCACGTCAGCATAGGTGTCCGCGACCTGTCTCCCCAGGTGTTCTTTGGAGGAACGAACTCGTCGTATTGGTAACCCTCCAGTGGGATACCGCCGATGTAGTGAACGTCCCAGAGACTGATGCCGACTTCCCCCTGATGAAGGTGGAATGTGTTGGTGTCAGGAGACCACCGGGTGAATAGCTCCGGTCCAAGTTCAGGCTGGCAGTGGAAATGGAACTGCGATGTCCATACCACCCCGAAAAGGCCGATATACCGCAGTTTCTTCCCCGAACTGGTCACAGGTACGGCGAACCCAGAACGCCTAGGCCCATTTGCTGGTGAAGTTACCCCCGGACCGCAGGTCCCAATTCTTCAGCCAGCCCTTCATGTCATCCGTGATGCTCAGACAGAACGTGCTCGCGTAGAGGGCCGGAGAATCCTCTGCCACAGGCTCGTCCCCGGTAATGGTCCTAGTCCTCGGGTTCAGGACATATACATCCATGTGTCTAGTTTCCCTGGCAGGACAACCGTTGTTGGTGATGTTTTAGCGAGGAAGTTTGTCCTCCCGAGTCACCCAAGACCGCGGCGTGTCAACTTCGAAGCCCGGCAGTGGCACCTCCTCCAGGATGCCAAAGTTCTAGAGCAGGAGGTTGTCAGACAGGGGATACGTCTTCCGGGTCGGAGTCAGCAGATTGAACAACGTAATATTGTTGGAGACGATCACCTTGGTTCCATAGACCTCCTCGTTTTCCGCCATTTTTGTCCTACGGGCAGCGGCTTCCCCCTCATCGACTCGGTTTGCGGCCATCTTGAATTTTTCGGGAGTTGGGAAAAATCAGGATGCAGTGCGCAGAATTGGAGTGTTCGGCGCGAAATCTGAAGGAGTTGCGTGAAATCCTGGAGATGAGTGCACAATTGGCATGCGAAGCGCGGAAGATCCCGGTTTGGTGCAAAATCATGGCCAAATTTCAGAAGGAATTCCGCGCCGCCAGTGCGTTATTACATGCATCCGTAGAGCGATTTCGCGCACGAGAGCGAATAGCTTATCGCACGGAAAAAGAGGATGTACAGAGTTGGGACCCAGTGCCCCTTTTTATAGGCGAGGCCCGGGTTCCGTGCCACATGGAAAGAGGATTCCGCACGAGTCCGGCATTTTGCGCGCCCCATCGAAATTTTGTGCGCAACTGGATCAGGGGACTCAGCATTCCGGTGTTTCGGCGTTTCCCTTGGAATCCGATCATTGCAACCTCTTGCCGATCCAATTCCAAGGGGGGGCATTTTTTGACGCAGAAAAAAGCCCGTAACTCTCGGAGGATGTTTCAAAATGACGAAGCGAAGTCATATTCGGAGTCAGAGGCCTGATCCGGAGTCCCGGGAAGTGGTGCACAAAATAAAAGAGGATCCGCGCGCACAAATGTTCTGCGCGTGAAGTACTCTCGGGATTCGCGGAATTGGACCGGTGAGGCGCCCAATAATTGCGCGCCCCGGTTCTCCGGGGAGAGATTTTGCGCGCAAGCAGTTCCCGGCGCGTAAAATTTCGCGCGCCACCTGGATTCCACGTCGGAGGTCGCCTATAAATATAAGGTGACCCCGAACTATTTGGGGGTTGAGGAATCTGATGTGACTCTCGTGCACGCAATTCGTCTCCCCCCGCACGAAAGATGACATCCAGGTAATCCCGAATTCCGCGCAACCTTGCCCCGGAGTTCGCCTTTGCGCGAAACTCCACCGGCTTCAGTGAATTTTCCCCTTCCCACGGTTTCCCCACTTGCGCACAATCGGTAGTCCGTGCGCACAATACCTTGCCTGGCGCGCAAAACCTTGCGCGTAATTCCCTCTTCGCACGCAATTCCATTACTCCGATTGCGCGTCGTCCTGTTTTTTTGCACGCAAATCGTCCCTTTTGCACGCGCAAAGCCAAGGACCCCTCACCTTGACTCCCCTTGGCTGCCCCCTGCACCGGCACCTGATGTCTCCCCTGCCGGGCATGCGCTCCAAGCATTGTTTTCCCGCACAGCATTCCAGGCTCGTGCGAAATAACCTCAAGGTCCCTTAGGCTGTGTTTCCCGTTGCGTTGCTTTTCCTTATGCTTCTCCGCATAGGCACGCTAATAGCTATTGCTTCTTCACATAGCCACGCTAACGTGGACCCCCCGATGGTTCGCCCTGCGACCGCCCTTCATTACGGCCTTGCCGATGCCTTCCCTCCAACAAGGGGTAGAGGGCGTTGGGCATGTAAGCCCTAGGGGTGTGGAGAGAACCCACCTCTTCCAAGCTATAGGATGTTAAACTGCTAAGCACCTCGTCCTTAACACAAGACGTTAAACTGTGGTCCGACCCCGTGCTTCGCACGCAGGGTCCCCCCAGCTTGGACATTTTTTACGCCCACTCGTCTCCACGGGAATGGACTCTTATTCACATGGAATGAGATCCTCCTTGTCGGAGAGACATTTTTCCGCGGGGGAAGGTTTGCCTCAGAGCGTAAGCCCCTAACCTTTCTTGCGGATGATTGCACCCGTGCATCTCCATAATTCCCCCCTGCCAAGGCCAGTGGAGTCCTTTTCCCACTGCACTTTGTCGCACCACGAGCCTCCACCCTTGATTAAGCCCCGTCACCAAGGGCCGCTAACCACGCGTAAGCCCCTATTTCCTCTTTGGGCCGCTAAACACGTAAGCCCCATTCCGATTCTCACGAATCCACCCTTTGCGATGTGATCATCTGGTCCCTCCTGCCTCTTGTTACCCTCACCGAGCATGACTCATGTGGTCTTAGAGTGCGCATTGACCATGACATCCACCATGGGCCGCCTCAGAGCGTAAGCCCCATCCCAGCAAAATACGTGGAGTTTGATCCGTGCTAACGCATGGTACGTAGGAAGCCTCCACGAGGTTCAAGCCCACCACCTGGTCGTCCCGACCTCTCCATGTTGGTTCCCCGACCACCTTGGGCTGCCTTAGAGCGTAAGCCCCAAATATTCCGTCTCGCGTGATGTTAAACCGTATTCCGTCCCGCGTGATGTTAAACCGTATTCCGTCCCGCATGACTCTAAACTGTATCCCGTCCCACATGACGTTAAACTGTATTCCGTCCCGCATGACGTTAAACTGTATCACATCCCGCATGACGTTAAACTGTATCCCCCCTCTTGGGTCATCTCAGAACGTAGGCCCCATGTCTCACTCCACCATCCATCCTGATCCTTACTCGGGCCGCCACATCCCGGTGAGATCATGCCACCCTTTTTCACTCCATGATATATGGGAAGCCGCCCACGTGGTGGCCCCGACATCGGTGTTCCCCCCTAGGGATCCTTTAACCCGATCGGTCTCCGCAAGGCGTTAAACTCGCGACATACCCCATGTTAAACATGGGAAGCTGAGGAAAACCTCATATGGCACACATTCCCCGCGTTCGATGTGGGATGCCTCGGGCTTCCGCGCCCTCGAGAAGCCCTGTGATAAGGGACCCAAGACAAACATGCAGACGATGCCCCAATGTGACCATTCTCCTCACCGTAAGTTTCTGTCCCGACAAGACCCCTTGGAGCATCTTGACAGAAGCAGCGTAATTAACTGGCGTCCATGTAGATATGGCACTAGGAATGAGCTTCACGAACCCATCTTAAATCTATTAGGGAGACCCGGACTAGGTAATGAGCTCCGAGGAGGAATCCACGGAGGGAAGAAACGATATCCCATCATCCCGGTTTCGATCAAGGAGCATACATCCCTGAACAAGGAACGGATGCCGCCTGCCTTTGGAAAGCGGGAATGCGGGGCAACAAGCAGCGCGCCCTCCCCGACGGACGGATGCGTGCGCCCCAGCGAAAGCATCGGAAACAACCATCCTCTACCAAATCAATTGTATCTTCTATGTAGTCTCTTGGACAGGACGAGGTCCGAACATAACTGCGTCTCCTGTCTCCATCCTGCATAAGGGTGATCAGAATGGCCTACTGTATAATGACTCAAAATGTTCCATCCGAATAGTTTCTTGAAAAATATTATTGTAGGAAAACTCCAAATGAGGTATGTGCGTCCCCCAAAAACCTCCAAAATCCAGGATGCATGCCCAAAGCATTTCCTCAAGTAGCTGAATCGCATGCTTAGACTAGCCATCTTTCTGAGGATGGTACGTTGTACTTAGAAATATTTTTGTTCCCAAATCCCTCTGAAGTCCCTTCCAGAACCAAGAAGTAAAACGGGCGTCAATGTAGGAAAAAATGGAATTTGGAACTCCATGTAAACGTATTATCTCTCAGATGTATAGCCTTCCCATCTCATCAACACTAAAGGTCTCCTTGATTAGTAAGAAGTGAGAAACCAATGTGAGTCTATCAATGACAACCCATACTACAACATTCCCTTAAGGTGACCTCGGTAAACCCATCACAGAGTCCATCACGACATCATTACATTTCCACTTGGGAATAAGTAATTGATGCAAAATCCCCTCTAGTCGTAGATTCTCCAACTTCACCTACTGACAGGTGGAACAATTCATAACAAAACCATCAATATCTCTCTTCATACCTGGCCACCAATACTGACAGTGTAGATCACGATAAATCTTCGTGACACTAGGAAGACCATCCCAAACGGAGGAATGAAAGTTCTGCATCAGCTCTACACATAAGTCTGCTATCACCCTCATGTGCCCATGAAAATGAAAGATCTCATCCTCACCTACTTTCCATCTAGGAATAGGGTCCTCTCCTGAAACACTATTTTATAGGATTAGGCCTTCTGAATCTAATAGCTTCTTTATTCCCACTCAATCAAGAAGAGTAGAGGTAATAGCTATATAAGAACGAAACGCCTTCCACTATCTTTCATGAACCTCAAAATGCATCTCAGAGAACCGAGCGATAATCTTCCACTCACTACTAGCCTCCTGAACTGCGTATACCTGAGTCCTCCTGATCAACACATCAGCCACTGTGTTTCCCTTCCTAGGCATGTAGGAAAGCACAAAGTCAAAATACTGATGGTACTCAACCCACCCTCATTGTCTCAAATTATGGTCATGCCGAGTGAAGATATACTTGATACTTTTCTGGTTAGTGAAAACCAAAAAATACTTTCCCAACTGGTACTGTCTCCAACATTGTAAAACATGAACAACTATAGCCGAATCGATATAATGCGTTGGGTTGTTCCTCTCATGTGGCCTCAACTGCTGAGACCCATACACAATTACTCCTTCTCCCTACATAAGCACATCTCCCAGCCCCATACTTGATGCATCACAATATCTAGTATAGCTATTTCCTAGCTCTATAAATACGAGTACTTGTACTGAAGTCAACCTCTCTTTTAGAACCTAAATGTTTGACTCACAAGAATCTGACCACAAGTACTTTTCACCCTTCTTAGTCAGGACCGTCAGTAGTGCTGCTATGCATGAAAAGTCTAATATAGAACACCTGTAGTAACCAAACCACCGTATGAAAACTTCTTACCTCAACGACATTCTTCAGATTCTCTCAGGATACTACTGCTCTCACTTTTTCTGGGTCCACTGATACTCTTTTCTCTAAGATAAAAAGACCCAAGAAGTGAATTTAGTCCATACAAAATAGGCATTTTGTGAGCTTAGCATATAACTGATTCTCTCTAAAAGTACTCAAAACAATCTTAAGATGCGTGACATGGTCGTGTCAAGTGTGAGAGTAAACCATGATATCATCCACAAAGACTACCACGAATGAATCCAAATATGGA
Organism: Viscum album; assembly: GCA_963277665.1. Classification (NCBI taxonomy): domain Eukaryota; kingdom Viridiplantae; phylum Streptophyta; class Magnoliopsida; order Santalales; family Viscaceae; genus Viscum; species Viscum album. The sequence continues at coordinate 597,276,118 of OY728155.1, read as the reverse complement.
TGGAACACTCAGTTCATTAGTTCCATGAAAACTATAGGCACGTTCGTGAGACCGAATGGCATAGCCACATACTAGTATAGACCATACCTACTCTGAAAGGCTGTAAAGGTTATATCTGATGGTCTAACACACAACTGATGGTAAATAGACCACAAGTAAATCTTTGAGAAGACCCGAGATCCTTGAAGGTGATCAAAGAGATCATCAATCCTCAGAAAAGGATATTAGTTCTTGACCATCAACTAGTTAAACTTCTGATAATCCACACAATGTTTGAGGGTATCGCCCGAATTCTTCACATATAGGATAGTCGAACCCCAAGGAGAAGTACTGGGTTAGATGAAACACTTTTCCTACAAAACCTTCAACTGATTCTTGAGATCTTACAGCTCATGTGTAGCTATCCTATATGGATGAATGGACACTGGTGCCGCTCCGGGCACAAGCTCAATAGAAAATCCCACCTCTCACTACGGAGGAAAACTTGAAAAGAACTCTAGAATGACATCCCTGAAATGAACCACCACTAGAAGAAATTCCATTATAGAAGTCCCCTTATCATCCATATATATACTATAAATATGGGATATAACTCCTCACAACTCATGATGCTCTGGTCCTGCTCTGATAGCCTGGACATCCCATTCTCCCTTATGAAGAAACAATCTACCCTACAGCGATGTAAAACTCACCCTATGGGGATAAAAATCTACAATAGACTAGATGGGAACCAAAAATTCCTTTCCAAGAATGACATCATATCCCGTAATGTCCAAGACATAGAGGTCCCATAAGAAGTGAAACCCACAAACCTCAAGAGGGAACTCCATGAACTCACGTACACCAGACATTCTAGATCCCAACAGAGTGTGTTGCATCAAGATATCTACAAAATAATAGATATATATCCAAAGGATCACCATAATAATGACATATATAATTCTATGGGAATCCCCTATATCGAAAAGTGCAGAAGATAAAATTGAGGCAATTAGGATCATACCTCGAACTATAGAGTGTCTGAGATCCTGCTCCTTCTAGGTCTGCTCCACTACAAAAGTCTAACCTGAACTATGGCCTTGCGACCCTTCCTGAGAAATCTAAGCTGATCCACCCTGTTGTTTCGGGATGCTTCAAAATTGGCTACCATATCCACGACCTCCACCTCGGACCGAATGGCCAAAATAACTCTACTTCCATGCCTTATGAGAAATTGGTGGTGCTTCTCTTGAACACAGAGTCATAGAAGAACCCCTTTCACTAGCTGCTGGTGAGAAGAAATAATAGAAGTACTGAAGATGGCCCATCTTGACACATGATCGTCACTCCCCTAGATATCTCAGGAAATGTGGCCTTATATGCCTACTCTTCCCGCACTGGTAGCACAACACCTAGAAACCAGAAGATGTCTCTCACCTTCTAAGATCTCCGTCCATAGACTCCCTACGGTGCTTCCTGCTATCATTAGGAGGTATACAAACTCTAGATGTCAAACCGCCCTGGCTCACCCCTCCATAATCACTCATATTTCACTCCGTGATCTGTGACTGATTGACTATATAAGTGATGGAAGTAAACTTCAAGATGATCACCTAACATCAGAAGTCATGCCTAAGTCCATCCTCAAACTTTTTTTCCTGAAATAACACATCAACTCTTGGAATAGGCATAAATCACTACATCTATCTGAAGAGAGTAGAATGCACCATTATTGAGAGAGTAAAGTTATTTAGACTCATGAACTCTTGGGATCAATTATACCTCAATGTCTCTAAGTAGAATTAATCATTGAATGAATGCTGAAACTCATCCCATGCCATAACTTGTTGGCAACCTTCCTGTGAGATCACATCCCACCATCTCTTGGATGAGTCTCAAATATTATACGCAGAGAGATTCACCCCCCTCTATGAAGTCATCTCCAGATGCAGGATGATATAAATCATGGATTCTAACTATGACTCTGCAACATGAAGTCCTCCTTCCCCTATGAAGGTGGGAGGATGCTGCTGCTGGAAAACTCGCATCTACTCTACCATAGAAGGGGTAGGATGCGGTACTCCTCAGAAGGTCTGCATGAACCTCCTAAATCCCTCTCAGAACTGTATGTCAACACCTGTGCCCAGAATGACGGCTGGTTCCAAGACTGGATCAACTATAGGATCTGATGGTAGTTATAAGGCCCTAGCCTTAAACCTTACTTAATCTTGAGTTATTACAAGATTACACCTTGAGGATCTTTTCAGGTTTAGAGTTTTAGAGAATTAGATCATAAAACATGCATTACATCCCACATTTAATCAAAGTGGTTACAATAAAATATAGTATTCATTTTTTCCCACCAACAGAAACATATTTAAAATAAAACATGGATTCTTTCTTGACACTTCCTTGACACTGTCATCATATCATGTACCCTTCCCTTGACCTGCGAAAAACATTTCAAAAACTTGGGATGAGCATAAAAATCTCAGTAAGGTATATAAAAATATAGAAAGGAAACATGAGTACATGTATACATAAGAATCAAGGAAATCAAACTCTACTCATAAAACATAATCACTTTAACATATCTCATCAAATCATGAATAAATCATAGAAATCATAAGACATAAAGGTAACTTGAGGCATTCATAAAATTCTTACGTAGGGAGTAACCCTCTTGGTTATGTTTGGAATACCCATCACAGTATATTCTCTAAATCTCTCCCTAGAAACCTTAAAGTTTAACTCCTTCGCATTACCCAATGCATTGGAGAGCTATATCAGGCTCACCCACCCTTAGTTTATCACAGAACCACCCGTCTTCCTAATAATACCCAAGAACCACAACATAATCGTATCACATAAAACATGCATAAAGGAAACATAACATTTCCACCTATCAATCATAAGATATCAATACAACACATTGATATAAAAACATTATGAAACCCATTTTCAATACCAAAATAAAAGAAAGGTAAAACATGGTATTTATTTTTCTTTTAAAAAGAAGGTATGGCTTGTAGAGGAAGCCGAAACTCAAATAATGGTCACGGTGGCGGAGAAGTCGTTGTCGCCTCATACGTATGACAAAAACATTCCCTTTTGACGTTTAGTAAAATGCTTCGTATAAAAAAGATTCATTTTTCATAAACGTAAAAGTCAAAGGGGTTTATACACTGTATAAAAGAAGGTTGTGTATAAAACATAATATGCCTCAATGAAAGGATATTGAGACGAAGTCCCATACAAAGATAGTTTTTTTAAATAAAATAGATATAATATGTTTATTCACTATAATTACAAATAAATAAAGTAAAAATACAATATAGGACATAATAATATCATGACATAATTTAAAAGTAGGAGTTTAACCCAAAGAACGGAAATTGGGTTAAGAAGTTCCCTTACCTCGTATCCGACTTGACTTGATCCTTATTTAATCTCCTGAATAATAAGCTTGAGTAAATTTATAATTGATTAATAACCTTTTTCAAGTTCATTATTCCTTTTATATGACTTATTACCTTGTCATGAACACTATGTAATTATTTAAGTTAATAACGGTCGTTTTAACGATCATTGGTACTTGAGTCAAAAATAAACTCTTTATAATTACAAGTTGTTCAGGTATCCATTATATCCAGAGTTATAATCATGATGTAGATATCATATATATCATATATATCTAGTATATAAATGCATTTATAATATTACATATCATTTAGAGGTAAGATGTGAAATGCACCGTTCATGGAGATGGTAAGCCGTACGTACGCATGAACGCTACTTCCATTTCTATTTCATATTTAATGGAATTAAAACATAATGATACATAATAGTATTATAAATCCAGTATTGTATCATATATAATATCATTCAATCTATCCTTTATACGTACCACATATGGTATTAACGAATCAAATCACTTTGAGGGGGCGGTAGTCCGCACTTCCTAAAATGAAGATATCGCGTTTACCCATAATAGAAACCATAAAGGTATACCATAAATGAAAAATACAAAATCCTAAGTAAAACATAAAAATATTATATATCATATATAAATATAGTGACATCTTAATTGCCACCTTTGAAGTTGTTATATGAGTGTTGAACAATCATTGTTTCGTGAGGCAGAAATTCGCCGTCCACAGAAACAATATGTTCTTTAACCATTAGATGTAGGTGTGTGCAAGTGTATCTTGAATAATTCTTATAAAAACATCCTATTATATTGGAGATACTGGATTTTTTACAAAAGAAATGAATAAAAAGATTTTAGGGGGTTGGAGAAGCAAAATAAAACATAAGAACACAATAGAAGACACTACCTTTAAATCGGGTAACTCTTTTTGATTTGAGCTCAAAGGATTCATTGGGAAGACTTCTGCCCAATGTGAGGATTATAGGAGTAAGAGAGGGATGTTGAGAGACGAAATGGGCAGGTGTTGTTCGAGCCAAAGGCTTTGGAAGTGTGGGTAAAGAGATAGAGGTGGGGGCCTTTTATAAGAGGAGAGGAGGGGCACTCTTGGAAAGTAAAGAAATGTTACCTTATTTTAAAATGCGTTTCGGATTTAAAAGGTCTCACATTGATATAATTAAAGGATATGGTGATATGGGTTCTAAATATACTCATCCAATAGTTTTTTTACAAGTGTAGGTCTTAGACTTTACATTATCTTTTCATTTTATTTAAATCGTTAAATAATGAGGTAATCACTGCATCATCATAGTTTCATTAATAATTTAATTTATATAATGTCTAAAAAATATATAAAAAATACTATGATGTAGGAAATATTTTTATCTTTACAATGACTATTTATATTCAAAACTCTGACTTGTATAACCCCATGTCAATTTTTTTTAGTAAAACAATTCATGTTTGTGACATTTTTACTTTAACATTTAATAAAAGGCATTAATGTCTTTATCTTACCCAAGTGGCTCCATGGGGTCCCAAAAATCGACCCATGGATTTTCTTGGTTGGCCATGACACATCCAATGAGGGTAAGACATGTGTCTAGTTCATTTCATATTATTAAAAAATTATTTTTACCTTAAATTACACTAATTACCTCTAATCGCCATTAAAAACTTAAAAGTTACTATTCAAAAAAAAAATTATTTTAATCCCATTGAACCAAATTTTACTTATCAATGAAAACCATGTATGTCATATTTTTGAAATTCAAAACAGAGAGGTGGTAAAATTTCATTTAAACGAAAAATCAGTTTTTTAAGTACCGCTTAGTGGTTTCACTATTCATCAAAATTGAAGTTTTTAAGAAAAATACCAAAACTTCACCCTAAGATATATTTGATATTCCAAAATAAAAAATGATGTATATTTTACAAAATTCAAAACATATAAGTTACATTAATTAATTTAACAATTAATTCCCTCTGTCAGAACAAATAGCGTGTTTTTATGAAACAATAAGTATCAAAAGATTGACACTAGTTTAAGTCCAATTTCAAAGTGAAATTAATTCTATCGAACACTATTGGATTAAATGGTAAAAATATATTCTAATTGAACTTTAAAACCAATTCAAAGGATAATCTAATCATATAAATAAATTAGATTAAAAAGAGGTTTTGAATTTAAATACAACATTTTAACTATTCATTAAAAAAATGAACTTTATCGAAAAAATACCAACAATTTACCCAAAGTAAATTTCAATGTTCCAATCATAAAGAATAAGTTTATTTTGACAAATAGAGCTTATAAAATTGTCAAAAGTTTGATTTAAAAATGGTTTTCCATCAAAAGGTAGTAAAACAATCTTTTAAAAATATTAGTGTATTCCATGCTTAAGATTGGATTTATTCTCATTTTAAGCCTCTAAAACACTATCTAATTCATTAGTAGACATAGATAAACATATCTATTATTCATTAATTACTTGGGATGTTACATCCTTCCCCCCTTTAGAAAATTGCAACCCCGCAATTTATTTACTTATCGAATAAGTGGGGGTATTTAGCCCTCATTGCATTTTCAGATTCTCATGTTGCCTCTTCAACCATGTGGTTTTTTCACAAAATCTTTACCTGATGAATCACCTTATTCCGTAACACTTTCTCCCTATGGTCAAGAATCTGGACCGGTTGTTCCTCATAAGATAGGTTCTCTTCCTGCTGAACTACCTCGGGACTCAAAACATGAGATGGATCTAGCATATACTTTCTCAACATCGAAACATGAAAAACATTATGTACCTGAGATAAACTCGGAGGTAAAGCCACTCAGTACGAAACTGATCCAACTCTCTCCAGAATTTCATATGGTCCAATGAACCTTGTACTCATCTTTCCTTTCTTACCAAATCACATCACACTTTTCCATGGTGAGACTTTGAGAAAAAAATGATCACCTACCTCAAAAGAGAGATCCTTCCTCCTATTGTTCGTATAACTCTTCTGCCTACTCTGAGTTGTTCTCATGGATTTCTGTATCAGCTGAACGTTTTCTGCCAACTCTTCTACCAATTCTGGTCCCATCAGCTTCCTTTCACCCACTTCATCCCAGAAAGCTGGAGTTCGACACCCCTTCCCATATAATGCCTCAAATGGTGTCATCTGTATACTGGAATGAAAACTGTTATTATATAAAAATTCAACCAAGGAAAGATGTTGGTACCAAATTCCCTGATAATCCATCGAACAAGCATGTAGAATATCTTACAAAGTCTGAATTGTTCGTTCTGACTGCCCATCTGATTGAGGATGAAAACCTGTACTAAAATTTAATTTAGTACCCAACGAATTCTGAAGGCCTTTCCAAAAGTTAGAAGTGAACCTGGGATCACGGTCAGATACAATGGAGAGAGGAAATCCATTTAACATGACTATCTCTTTAAGATACAAATGGTAAAGTTGATATAGGGAAAAAGTATCTCATATAGCAAGGAAATGAGTAGATTTAGTCAAGCGATCAATAATAACCCATATTGCATTATTACCTTGAGGTGTATTTGGAAATCCCACAATGAAGTCCATGGATATATTTTTCCATTTCCAATATGGAACTGGTAAAGGCTGAAGCATTCCTTTCGGTAACTGCCGCTCTGCTTTAACCTGTTGACTTGTCAAACAATTCACAGTAAAATCAGCAATATCTCTTTTCATTACATCCAACTAGTAATACTGTCGCAGATCTCTGTACATCTTAGTACTGCCAGGATGAACTGAAAACGGAGAACTATGAGCTTCACATAACAACTCTATCTTCAACTGTGAATGATAAGGAACACACAATCTCTTCACAAATATCAAAACACAATGTTTATCAATGTTGAATTCAGGCAACTTACCTTTCTAAACCAGCTCTACCTCTTTCTGAAACTCACTGCCTTGCTTCTGTTCTTTCTTGATTCTGTCTGATAGAGAAGATTTCACAGATACCTGAAACAAAACAGAAGGACATCCTGCACCAACAACATCTATGCCAAAGTTCATCAAATCCTTAACCAAAGGATCACGTTCCAAATGCAACATTGTTAATGAAGCATTACTTTTTCGACTCAAAGCATCAGCCACTTTATTTCCTTTTCCCGAATGGTAATGAATTGTACAATCATAATCCTTGATTAATTATATCCATCTCCTCTGTCTCATGTTCAATTATTTCTGAGTGAATATATACTTTAAACATTTGTGATCGGTATATATTTCACACTTTACTCCATAAAAATGATACCACCAAATTTTTAAAGCGACAACAACAACAGCTAATTCCAAATCATGTGTAGGGTAACTTACCTCATGAGTTTTTAACTGTCGTGATGCATAATCAATTACCTGATCATTCTACATTAGGACACAACCAAGTCCTTTCAATGAAGTATCACTATAGATAACAAACTCCCCATTCCTGGAAGGTAGTGCCAAAATTGGAGCATTCAAAAATCTTTTTTTTCAGTTCCTGAAAACAATCATCACATTCTCTTGTCCAGATAAACTTAACACCATTCTGAGTTAGCTTGGTCATTAGACTAGATAGCCGTGAAAAGTTTCTAACAAACCTTCGGTAATATCCTGCCAAACCAAGGAAGATATGAATCTCAGTTACATTTGTGGGTCTTGGCCATTCTTTAACAACCTTTGTTTTTGCAGGATCAACAATTATCCCATCATTAGAGACAATATGACCAAGGAAAGAAATTTGTTGCAACCAAAACTCACACTTGCTGAATTTACCATACAATTTCTTTTCTATTAAGGTTTTCAAAATAACCCTTAAATGTCTTTCATGCTCCTCTTTACTTTTATAAAACACCAAAATATCATCAATAAACACAACCAACATTTTTCACCTGAGTCAAATGAGCCATCACTGCAAAAAACAGTTTAGTTCTGATTTTGACCATCTCAGGATACTGATTTGAAAGGTCATTTCCCTCTGTATGCCTTCCCAGAAAATATGTTCTGTTTCCTCTATGAAAAACCATTCTTAACACATAAATATCCTAGGAGAAGAAACATGGTAATCTTTAAATGCTATATCATTTCAATCATACCAAAAATTAACTTATAATATAACAAATTTCTAACTCCTAAAGTTGTCTAAACCAACCTCTGATACCAACTATAAGGCCCCAACCTTAAACCTTACTTAATCATGATTTATTAAAAGATTACACCTTGAGGATCTTTTCAGGTTTAGAGGTTTAGAGAATTAGATCATAAAACATGCATTACATCCCATATTTAAACAAAGTGGTTAAAATAAAAGATAGTATTAATTTTTTACCACCAACAGAAACATATTTAAAATAAAACATGGATTCTTTCTTGACTCTTCCTTGACACTATCATCATATCATGTACCCTTACCTTGACCTGTGAAAAACATTTCAAAAACTTGGGATGAGCATAAAAAGCTCAGTAAAGGATATAAAAATATGGAAAGGAAACATGAGTACATGTATACATAATAATCAATGAAATCATACTCTACTCATAAAACATAATCACTTTAACATATCTCATCAAATCATGAATAAATGATAGAAATCATAAGACATAAAGGTAACTTGAGGCATTCATAACATTCTTACATAGGGAGTAACCCTCTTGGTTATGTTTGGAATACCCATCAAATTATATTCCCTAAATCTCTCCGGAGAAACCTTAACTTTTAACTCCTTCGCGTTACCCAATGCATTGGAGAGCTATATCAGGCTCACTCGCCCTTAGTTTTTCACGTAACCACTCGTCTTCATAATAATGCCCAAGAACCACAACATAATCGTATCACATAAAACATGCATAAAGGAAACATAACATTTCCACATTTCAATAACAAGATATCAATACAACACATTGATATAAAAACATTATGAAAACCATTTTCAATACCAAAATAAAAGAAAAGTAAAACATGGTATTTATTTTTCTTTTAAAAAGAAGGTATGGCTTGTAGAGGAAGCTTAAACTCAAATAATGGTCAAAATGGTGGAGAAGTCATTGTCTCCGCATACGTACGACAAAAACATTCCCTTTTGACTTTTAGTAAAACTCTTCGTATAAAAAAGATTCCTTTTGGATAAACGTAAAAGTCAAAGGGGTTTATACACCATATAAAAGAAGGTTGTGTATAAAAAAAATATGCCCCAATGAAAGGAGATTAAGACGAAGTCCCATACAAAGATAATTGTTTAAATAAAATAGATCTATTATGTTTATTCTTTATAAGTACACATAAATAAAGTAAAAATACAATATAGGACATAATAATATAATGACATAATTTAAAAGTAGGAGTTTAACCCAAAGAACGGAAATTGGGTTAAGAAGTTCCCTTACCTCGTATCTGACATGACTTGATCGTTCTTTAATCTCCTGAATAAGAAACATGAGTTAATTTCTAATTTCTTAAGAACTTTTTTCAAGTTCATTATTTCTTTTATATCACTTATTACCATGTCATTAACACTATGTAATTATTTAAGTTAATAACGGTCGTTTTAACGATCATTGGTACTTGAGTCAAAAATAAACTCTTTATAATTACAAGTTGTTCATGTATCCATTATATCCAGAGTTATAATCATGATGTAGATATAATATATATAATATATATCTATTATATACATGCATTTATAATATTACATAACGTTTAGAGGTAAGAAATGAAATGCACCGTTCATGGAGACGGTAAGTCTTACGTACGCATGAACGCTACTTCCATTTCTATTTCATATTTAATGGAATTAAAACATAATTATACATAATAGTATTATAATTACAGTATTTTATCATATATAATATCATTCAATCTATCCTTTTTACGTATCACATATGGTATTAACGAATCAAATCACTTTGAGGGGGCGGTAGTCCGCACTTCCTAAAATGAAGATATCGCGTTTACCCATAATGGAAACCATAAAGGTATGACATAAATGAAAAATACAGAAGCTTAAGTAAAACATAAACATATTATATATCATATATAAATATAGTGACATCTTAATTTCAACCTTTGAAGGTGTTATATGAGTGTTGAACAATCATCGTTTCGTGAGGCAGAAATTCGCCGTCCACAGAAACAGTATGTTCTTTAACCATTAGATGTAGGTGTGTGTAAGTGTAGATCAAATACTTCTTATAAAAACATCCTAGTATATTGAAGATACTGGATTTGTTACAAAATAAATGGATAAAAAGAGTTTAGGGGGTTGGAGAAGCAAAATAAAACATAAGAACACAATAGAAGACACTACCTTTAAATCGGGTAACTCTTTTTGATTTGAGCTCAAAGGCTTCCTTGGGAAGACTTCTGCCCAATGTGAGGCTTTTAGGAGTAATATAGTGATGTGGAGAGGCTAAATGGTCAGGGGTTGGCCGATCCAAAGGCTTTGGAAGTGTGGGTAAGGAGGTAGAGGTGGGGGCTTTTTATAAAAGGAAATGAGGGACACTCTTGGAATGTAAAGAAATGTTACTTAATTTTAAAGTGAGTTTCGGATTTAAAAGGTCCCAAATTGATATAATTCGAGGATAAGGTGATAAGGGTTTTAAATATACCCATCCAACAGGTTTTTGACAAGTGTAGGTCTTAGACTTTACATTATATTTTCCTTTTATTTAAATTGTTAAATAATGAGATAATCGCTGCATCATCCTGGTGTCATAAATAATTTAATTTATTTAATGTCTAAAAATTATAAAAAAATACTATGATGTATTAAATATTTTTATCTTTCCAATGACTATTTATAGTCAAAAATCGGACTTATATAACCCCATTTAAAAATTGTTTTAGTAAAACAACTCATGTTTGTGACATTTTTACTTTAACATTAAATAAAAGGCATTAATGTCTTTATCTTATCCAAGTGGCTCCATGGGGTCCCTAAAATCGACCCATGGGTTCTCTTGGTTGGAAATGACACATACAATAAGGGTAGGACATGTGTCTAGTTCATTTCATATTATTAAAACATTATTTTTACTTTAAATTACACTAATTACCTATAATCGCCATTAAAAACTTAAAAGTTACTATTCACCAAAAAAATTATATTAATCCCATTGAACCAAATTTTACTTCTTTATGACAATAATGTATGTCAGATTTTTTAAATTCAAAACACATAGGTGGTAAAATTTCATTTAAACGAAAAATCAATTTTTTATGTACCACTTAGTGGTTTCACTATTCATCAAAAATTGAAGTTTTTCAGAAAAATACCAAAACTTCACCCTAAGCTATATTTGATATTCTGAAATCAAAAATGATTTCTATTTTAAAAAATTAAAAACATATAAGTTATATTAATTAATTTAATAATTAATTCCCGATGTCAGAACAAATAGCGTGTTTTTATGAAACAATAAGTATCAAAAGATTGACACTAGTTTAAGTCCAATTTCAAAGTGAAATTAATTACAATGACCACTATTGGATTAAATTGTAAAAATATATTCTAATTGAACTTTAAAACCAATTCAAAAGATAATATAATCATATAAATAAATTATATTAAAAAGAGGTTTTGAATTAAAATACAACATTTTTTCACTATTAATTAAAAAATGAACTTTATCGGAAAAATACCAAAAATTTACCCAAAGTAAATTTCAATGTCCCAATCATAAAGAATAAATTTATTTCGACAAATAGAGATTATAAATTTTTCGAAAGTTTTATTTAAAAATGGTTTTCCATCAAAAGGCAGTAAAACAATCTTTTAAAAATATTAGTGCATTCCATGCTTAAGATTGGATTTATTCTCATTTTAAGCCTCTAAAACACTATCTAATTCATTAGTAGACATAGATAAAAATATCTAATATTCATTACATAATTTGTATGTTACATACTTCCCCCCTTTAGAAAAATGTGTCCCTGCAATTTATTTACTTATCAAATAAGTGGGGGTATTTAGCCCTCATTGCATTTTCAGTTTCCCATATTGGCTCTTCAACCATGTGGTTTTTCCAAAAAACCTTTACCTGATGAATCACCTTATTCCGTAACACTTTCTCCCTGTGGTCAAGAATCTGGACCGGTTTTTCCTCATAAGATAGGTTCTCTTCCAGCTGAACTACCTCTGGACTCAAAACATGAGATGGATCTGGCATATACTTTCTCAATATCGAAACATGAAAAACGTTGTGTACCTGAGATAAAATCAGAGGTAAAACCACTCGGTAAGAAACTGATCCAACTCTCTCCAGAATTTCATATGGTCCAATGAAACTTGGACTCATCTTTCCTTTCTTACCAAATCGCATCACAATTTTCAATGGTGATACTTTGAAAAAAACATGATCACCTACCTCAAAAGAGAGATCCTTCCTCCTATTGTCTGCATAACTCTTCTGCCTGCTCTGAGCTATTCTCATGTGTTTTTGTATCAGCTGAACTTTTTCTGCCAACTCTTCTACCAATTCTGGTCCCATCAGCTTCCTTTTACCCGCTTCATCCCAGAAAGCTGGAGTTCAACACCGCTTCCCATATAACGCCTCAAATGGTGCCATCTATATACTGGAATGAAAACAGTTATTATATGAAAATTCAACCAAGGAAAATGTTGGTCCCATCTTCCCTGATAATCCATCGAACAAGCATGTAGCATATCTTCCAATGTCTGAATTGTTCGTTCTAACTTCCCATCTGATTGAGGATGAAAAGATCTACTAAAATTTAATTCAGTACCCAACGACATCTGAAGGCCTTTCCAAAAATTAGAAGTGAACCTGGGATCACGGTCAGATACAATAGAGAGAGGAACTCCTTGTAACCTGACTATCTCTTTAAGATACAAATGGTAAAGTTTATCTAGGGAAAAAGTATCTCGTATAGCAAGGAAATGAGCATATTTAGTCAAGCGATCAATAATAACCTAGATGTAATTATTACCTCGAGGTGTCTTCGGCAATCTCACAATGAAGTCCATGGATGTATTTTCCCATTTCCACTATGGCATTGGTAAAGGACGAAGGATCCCTTTCGGTAACTTCCTCTCTGCTTTAACCTGTTGACATGTCAAACACTACACAGTAAAATTAGCAATATATCTTTTCATTCCATCCCACCAGTAATACTCTCACAGATCTCTGTATATCTTAGTACTACCAGGATGAACTGAAAACAGAGAACTATGAGCTTCACATCACAACTCTCTCTTCAATTATGAATCACAAGGCACACACAATCTATTCCCAAATCTCAAAACACAATCATTATCATTGTTAAACTCACGAAACTTACCTTTCTGAACCATCTCTACCTTTTTCTACATCTCACTGTCTTACTTCTGTTCTTTCTTGATTCTGTCTGATAGAGAATATTTCACTGATACCTGAAACAAAACAGAAGGACATCCTGCACCAACAACTTCTATTCCAAAGTTCATCAAATCCTTAACCAAAGTATCATGTTCCAAACACAACATTGTTAATGAAACATTACTTTTTCGACTCAAAGCATCAGCCACTTTATTTTCTTTTCCAGGATGGTAATGAATTGTACAATCATAATCCTTGATTAATTCTAGCCATCTCCTCTGTCTCATGTTCAATTCTTTCAGAGTGAATATATACTTTAAACATTTGTGATCGGTATATATTTCACACTTTACTACATAAAAATGATGCCTCCAAATTTTTAAAGTGAAAACAACAGCGGCTAATTCCAAATCATGTGTAGGGTAATTTACCTCATGAGTTTTCAACTATCGTGATGCATAAGAAATTACCTGATCATTTTGCATTAGGACGCAACCAAGTCCTTTCAATGAAGTACCATTGTAGATAACAAACTCCCCATTCCTGGAAGGTAGTTCCAAAATTGGAGCATTCAACAATCTTCTTTTCAGTTCTTGAAAGCAATCATCACATTCTCTTGCCCAGATAAACTTAACACCATTCTGAGTTAGCTTGGTCATTAAACTTGATAACCGTGAAAAGTTTCTAACAAACCTTCGGTAATAGCCTGCCAAACCAAGGAAGATACGAATCTCAGTTACATTTGTGGGTCTTGGCCATTCTTCAACAACCTTTGTTTTTGCAGGATCAACAATTATCCCATCTTTAGAGACAATATGACCAAGGAAAGACATTTGTTGCAACCAAAACTCACACTTGCTGAATTTCCCATACAATTTATTTTCTTTTAAGGTTTTCAAAATAACCCTTAAATTCCTTTCATGCTCCTATTTAATTTCATAAAACACCAAAATATCATCAATAAACACAACCGACATTTTTCACCTGAGTCAACTGAGCCATCACTGCAACAAACTGTTTAGTTCTGATTCTGACCATCTCAGGATACTGATTTGAATGGTCATTTCCCTCTGTATGCCTTCCCAGAAAATATGTTCTGTTTCCTCTATGAAAAACCATTCTTAACACAAAAATATCTTAGGATAAGCAACATAGTAATCTTTAAATGCTATATCATTTCAATCATACCAAAAATTAACTTATAATTTAACAATTTTCTGACTCCTAATGTTGTCTAAACCGACCTCTTATACCAACTATAAGGCCCTCGCCTTAAACCTTACTTAATCTTGAGTTATTAAAATATTACACCTTGAGGATCTTTTCAGGTTTAGAGTTTTAGAGAATTATATCATAAAACATGCATTACATCCCATATTTAAACAAAGTGGTTACACTAAAAGATAGTATTCTTTTTTCCCACCAACAGAATCATATTTAAAATAAAACATGGATTCTTTCTTGAGACTTCCTTGACACTATCATCATATCATGTACCCTTCCCTTGACCTGTGAAAAACATTTCAAAAACTTGGGATGAGAACAAAAAGCTCAGTAAAAGATATAAAAATATGGAAAGGAAACATGAGTACATGTAAACATAAGAATCAATGAAATCATACTCTACTCATAAAACATAAGCACTTTAACATATCTCATCAAATCATGAATAAATGATAGAAATCATAAGACATAAAGGTAACTTGAGGCATTCATAACATTCTTACGTAGGGAGTAACCCTCTTGGTTACGTTTGGAATACCCATCAGAATATATTCCCTAAATCTCTCCGGATAAACCATAACGTTTAACTCCTTCACGTTACGCAATGCATTGGAGAGCTATATTGGGCTCACCCGCCCTTATTTTATCATGGAACCACCAGTCTTCATAATAATGCCCAAGAACCACAACATAATCGTATCACATAAAACATGCATAAAGGAAACATAACATTTCCACCTTTCAATCACAAGATATCAATACAACACATTGATATAAAAAAATTATGAAAACCATTTTCAATACCAAAATAAAAGAAAAGTAAAACATGGTATTTATTTTTCTTTTAAAAAGAAGGTATGGATTGTAGAGGAAGCCGAAACTCAAATAATGGTCACGGTGGCAGAGAAGTCGTTGTCGCCGCATACGTATGACAAAAGCATTCCCTTTTAAATTTAGTAAAACGCTTCGTATAAAAAATATTCCTTTTGGATAAATGTAAAAGTCAAAGTTGTTTATACACCGTATAAAAGAAGGCTGTGTATAAAACAAAACATGCCTCAATGAAAGGAGATTGAGATGAAGTACCATACAAAGATCATTTTTTAAATAAAATAGATCTATTATGTTTATTCACTATAATTACACATAAATAATGTAAAAAATACAAGATAGGACATAATAATATCATGACATAATTTAAAATTAGTAGTTTAACCCAAAGAACGGAAATTGGGTTAAGAAGTTCCCTTACCTCGTATCCGACTTGACTTGATCGTTCTTTAATCTCCTGAATAATAAACATGAGTTAATTTATAATTGCTTAAGAACCTTTTTCATGTTAATTATTCCTTTTATATCACTTATTACCATGTCATGAACACTATGTAATTATTTAAGTTAATAACGGTCGTTTTAACGATCACTGGTACTTGACTCAAAAATAAACTCTTTATAATTACAAGTTGTTCATGTATCCATTATATCCATAGTTATAATCATGATTTAGATATCATATATATCATATATATCTATTATATACATGCATTTATAATATTACATAACGTTTAGAGGTAAGAAATGAAATGCACCGTTCATGGAGATGGTAAGCCGTACGTACGCATGAACGCTACTTCCATTTCTATTTCATATTTAATGTAATTAAAACATAATGATACATAATAGTATTATAATTCCAGTATTGTATCATATATAATATCATTCAATCTGTCCTTTATACGTACCACATATGGTATTAACGAATCAAATCACTTTGAGGGGGCGGTAGTCCGCACTTCCTAAAATGAAGATATCACATTTACCCATAATGGAAACCATAAAGGTATGCCATAAATGAAAAATACAGAAGCTTAAGTAAAACATAAACATATTATATATCATATATAAATATAGTGATATCTTAATGGCCACCTTTGAAGGTGTTATATGAGTGTTGAACAATCATCATTTCATGAGACAGAAATTCGTCGTCCACATAAACATTATGTTCTTTAACCATTAGATGTAGGTGTGTGTAAGAGTATCTTGAATCCTTCTTATACCAACATAATAGTATATTGAAGATACTGGAGTTGTTACAAAATAAATGAATAAAAATAGTTTAGGGGGTTGGAGAAGCAATATAAAACATAAGAACACAATAGAAGACACTACCTTTAAATCGGGTAACTCTTTTTGATTTGAGCTCAAAGGCTTCCTTGGGAAGACTTCTGCCCAATGTGAGGCTTCTAGGAGTAATATAGGGATGTGGAGAGACTAAATGGGAAGGGTTGGCAGAGCCAAAGGCTTTGGATGTGTGGCTAAGGAGGTAGAGGTGGGGGCCTTTTATAAGAGGAGAGGAGGGGCACTCTTGGAAAGTAAAGAAATGTTACTTTATTTTAAAATGATTTTCGGATTTAAAAGGTCCAACATTGATATAATTCAAGTATATGGTGATAAGGGTTCGATATATACCCATCTAATAGGTTTTTGACAAGTGTAGGTCTTAGATTTTACATTATTCTTTCATTTTATTTAAATAGTTAAATAATGAGGTAATCGCTGCATCATCATGGTGTCATAAATAATTTAATTTATTTAATTTCTATAAATTATAAAAAAATACTATGACATAGGAAATCTTATTATATTTCCAATGACTATTTATAGTCAAAAATAGGACTTGTATAACCCCATGAATTTTTTTTAGTAAAACAACTAATGTTTGTGGCATTTATACTTTAACATTAAATAAAAGGCATTAATGTCTTTATCTTACCCAAGTGGCTCCATGGGGTCCCATAAATCGACCCATGGGTTGTCTTGGTCAGCCATGACACATCCAATAAGGGTAGGACATGTGTATAGTTCATTTCATATTATTAAAACATTATTTTTACCTTAATTTACACTAATTACCTCTAATCACCATTAAAAACTTAAAAGTTACTATTCACCAAAAAATTATTTTAATCCCATTGAACCACATTTTACTTCTTAATGACAACCATGTATGTCAGATTTTTGAAATTTAAAACACAGAGGTGGTAAAATTTCATTTAAACGAAAAATCTGTTTTTTAAGTACCACTTAGTGGTTTCACTATCATCAAAAATTGAAGATTTTCAGAAAAATACCAAAACATCACCCTAAGCTATATTTGATATTCCGAAATAAAAAATGATGTCAATTTTAAAAAATTAAAAACATATAAGTTACATTAATTAATTTAATAATTAATTCCCGCTGTTAGAACAAATAGCGTGTTTTTATGAAACAATAATTATCAAAAGATTGACACTAGTTTAAGTCCAATTTCAAAGTGAAATTAATTTCAACGACCACTATTGGATTAAATGGTAAAAATATATTCTAATTGAACGTTAAAACCAATTCAAAATATAATCTAATCATATAAATAAATTAGATTAAAAAGAGGTTTTTAATTCAAATATAACATCTTTCACTATTCATTAAAAAATGTACTTAATCAGAAAAATACCAAAAATTTACCCAAAGTAAATTTCAATGCTCCAATCATAAAGAATAAGTTTATTTCAACAAATTGAGATTATAAAATTTTCAAAAGTTTGATTTAAAAATGGTTTGCCATCAAAAGGCAGTAAAACAATCTTTTAAAAATATTAGTGTATTCAATGCTTAAGATTGGATTTATTCTCATTTTAAGCCTCTAAAACACTATCTAATTAATTAGTAGACATAGATAAAAATATCTATTATTCATTACTTACTTGGGATGTTACAGTATTCCCCGATCAGCCATATATGTTGTCTGATCACTGCCCTGTACCTTATAGACAACTAGAGGACATCTCAGTGGCATGACTCTGCAAGGTTAAGTGCACACCTTAGATGATGATTAATAGGTAATGAAACATAGAAGAGTAAGAATAGAACAAGAGAAATAAAGGAATAAATTTTTTCAAAACATGGATACATGGTGTGTAAAATGCCTACACAACGCGTTCCCTTAAGCCTTCACATGGGCATGTTCTTCTGCCAAACCAGGTTATCTAACACCCCATACACACGACGTGTTGTACTAACACATGATGTGTACTTGAATCCACTTCCCATGTCTGAGTTCTTCTACATGGATAAGCCACTGGGTTATCCTAGAACTAGACTACACGGCGTGTTAGTGCCAGACATGGTGTGTAGTAGACGAATGTCACTGACCCGTGTTGTTTGTTTCACAACCGGTTACATGGATCACTCTACACGTCATGTTCCAGACGAACACAACATGTATTACTTAGGTTTCAACTACCTGTGTTGTTAGTCACATGGGTGGACACACGAATGAAACTACATGGCGTGTTTTTTCAGACACACCATGTACTAGAAGGATTCCCCCATCTCGTGTTGTTCGTTACATAGTCGGATACAAGGGTTGAACTACATGGCATGTTCATGCTTGACACAATTTGTATAACCTATGTTTTATCCATCAGTTTTATTAGTCACACTGGTGGACAAATG
This sequence comes from Viscum album, assembly GCA_963277665.1. Classification (NCBI taxonomy): domain Eukaryota; kingdom Viridiplantae; phylum Streptophyta; class Magnoliopsida; order Santalales; family Viscaceae; genus Viscum; species Viscum album. Next base: position 597,256,662 of record OY728155.1, on the reverse strand, counting down.
GTCTCCATAACATGGCATGTACATCTGCTACACAGCGTATCCCCCCCCAAAGATTTCCCAACCCCGTGTCTCTGCCCGCACAACCAGTGACACAGTTAGAGGCTACATGGCATGTACATATAATACATGATGTGTACTCAAGAAATATAGGTCCTTTGCAAACAAAAGGAAACATATCTTATATTCATCATTACACACCATGTATTCTGGGGGTTTTCAGATAGTAATCCTTGAAAACTACTCCCAAAGACTAGAAAAACACTAAAAAAACATTAATGTTCCAAATTCTGATTCATGAGGGACCATACTCCTAGAAAATAAAAACTGGGTATCTTATACATGTCATTTTTTAAGCACAAAATTGTAATGATCCATGAAATTCTGATCCATGAGGGTCGACCACACCTCAAGAACCAATGTTTGGTGTCCATTCAAACAAGACCTTACACAACCGATACCTTATAAAAAAGAAGGTATTCTATCAAGGCATCTATCACAATAACATGCATATCTAACACAACCTCTATCACAAAAACATAAAATCTCTAATGCACCCTAAATGACATGGCAAGAATGCATGACATGTGATCTCTAGCAAGTGCCTATATGATTCATAAGATGGAATACCCTCATCTCATCGGGTTTCAACAGAAATAGAACCTCAATAATATCAACAATAACAACACAAAACATTTGAATTACCCAATGGTTAAATCAAATCAACTATAAAATTGAAAAACTAGAAAAAATTGAAATAATGAGGTAAATTGGCTTTTCCCTATACTCGGGTTAGCTACTCCTAGACACAACTTTTTAGAACATACCTATCCCTACCTATCCTAGTTATAGGATCTAAATAGTAAGTCAAGAAGAAAATAATTCCTTTGATAGAACTTTGTAACATCCCAGTTCTGGAAGCCTCCTAGAGGTGCCCCGTACCCAATTGATCACATGGCCTCAAGTGCATTTCTCCGAATTCCACAGGCTATCGACTAGCAGCATGATCCTTGAGCGTCATTGTGGGGAAACTATTCTTTCATTGGCAGAGTAACACAACAAAAGTAAAATAGATAACATTAGTGGAAGAATCCATAATACCATACCAAAAGTAAACAGCTGAATTAATAAACAGCTAGAGCTCAAATATCAAAATAATGCATGATACATATGTCTAGGAAAGTAGCCAAACCAATCACAATGTTGGAATATAGTACTAAAACAAAGTACAAAATAATATCAGTAAAATTCCTCACAGCATCACAAGCCTCATCTTGGTCCCATTCTCCCCATCTCCACAATAATCATGTACCTAATATAGAAGGATGCTTGCCCTTATCAATACCTACAACAATAAAATATATTTGGGCCCAAAATCATGACCCAAATAGGGTGTGAGACTAATCCCAGTAGGAAACCACCTAAATATATGTGTCTAATAGTCAGTGAATACTTATGGTGGAGAATAAAGAAAAAGAAGTAGTAAACAAGGAAGTACTCAAAAGTAAACAATCTTATAGTTCAGTTGCATTAAATTTCATATACTAGTTAAGAAACTAATCACCAAAATGTTACACTATAGGAAGTACTCATAGACTAAACCTTCTAGTCCTACCATACAACTCAGTCAACCCTCTGGAATGTACACACAGTCTAACCCCTCTCGTTCAACATTAGTGAAGACACTCCAAGGAACCACTCACCGTCATTTCCCATTGTGATCTTGTATCAGTAACAAATCGTCACTCTGAGGAAGCACTCAATTTACAATTCCCCATGTGACCCCTATTGAGGAAACTACATACACTCTGTGGGAGCACAAAGACCATCCCCTATATAGTCTCGATACTTAACAGTAAATATACAACTTGGAGAAGCCCTCAACGTCCATTCTCCATATGGTCTACTACACCTGGTTCTTATGATCTTGTGTAAGTCAGTCATGCACAATGATTTGTGGAAAATAATTTAAACCCCAAGAACTACTTGGATAAACAATATATAACATTTCATAGCTTTTTATAAAATAATCACTCCATCAAAACAAAACCAAGCATGAGAATCAAAGCAACAAACTAACAGGCAAAGCTAGGCCAAACAGTCAAAAACAAAAAAACATGAGAAAAAAATACATAACATAGAAAATTTTACCATATTCATAGCAATTAAGCTCTATCCAAACAAACAATACATAGTAAGTAATAACAGGGCTAAAATCATAAACACACAATACATCATTCTTGGGTATTGGTCAGTTTTTCACATAAAATTCAATGACTATCTACGGAAAGGACCAAACCACCTACCTCGGTTTTGTAAATAAGATATACGTGATCCTCAAGAATTAAATAACCCTATACCATCATAGATCTAAAAAAATGTTTAAGACATTAAACTGAGGATATCTCGTGGAAGAGAAGAAATCAAGAGATAATGTTCAAAAAGAAGGGAGAACTAACCTGTTCGATTCCAACGCCATCGACCTTGGTCGATTCCGAGAACGGACGACTAGTCAGGGGATCATATAAGATCCATGGTTGTACGGATTCTCTTATAGAATATTAGAAAAGAAGAAGAATGTTTTACCAATTAGACGCGACCCCGGTCCATTTAATGAGAAAAAATAAAGTACATGGAGTGTTCATTAAAAGTACATAGTGTGTACCTTCCTTTTACAGCCTCCACTTTAGGTGGTATCTAGGTCACCAAAAATTGCCATGTTCCTAGCCATTTCATGGCCAACACACGGTCACACGTGACAACTGGTTACATGGAATGTACATAAAGTACACGATGTGTACTCATGAAATTTCAAGAAAATCCTCTTCTTATAAAAACAACCATGAAAGTAAAACATATCTAAAAAGAAGATCTGGGTTCTTATATGGGTAAAATTTATTTAATAAATCATTTTTAAATTGTTAAAAATGCTTTTGAAAACATTTTTGTAATATATGGTTTTTGAATATAAAAAATTTCCAACTAAAGAGAGAAATGAACTCATATTTTCATTAAAATATTTGAAAATATATTTTAAGTAGAAAAGAGTTGAAAAATGGTACTATTTATTTAATATATCGTTAATAAAAACATTTTTAAATAATTAAATGGTTTTATTTATACATTGATCAAATAATTTCCTTTAACTAAAATTCTGAATAAATAATATCGATTATAATGAGAATATAAAATAAACCTTTAAAATGATCACAACATTGAATTGAGAATTAATTAATGAAATGATTATGTGTGTAAAATTTAAATCCACATAAAATACTATAAATATAACATAATATAATCATAATCAATTATACATATAATCTTATTATATAAAATATAACGAAGAAGTAATATAACCCAATGAAAAGAAATTGAGTTATTTACCACATAGTAATTTTTATGTCAAATCCCCATAGATAAAATAATTTAAATTAGTAATCAAAATACCATGAATTATAAATGATTTATGATATTAAATTTAAATGGGTTGTATATACATCATATAAAATTGAATTGGTGCATAATAAAAAATAAGACTCAATTGAATGTAAATTGAAATGAAATCTCATACCTCAAACTTACTTTTGGATGAACATGAATTAACCTCATGTATAATGGTTTCAGACCTGTTATTAAATTATTAAATAACCATATTAGTATTTATAAGTTCATATATAATCATTTTATAACAACTTATCACCCATTATTTAATAATCATTCTCCATTTTCATTATTTCGGGTGTTAATTACCTTGTTTTTTCATTTGTATTTCGTCATGAAAGATCTGGTTCTGGAATTTATTATATGGTTATACCGTATCTTGGATAAGAAAAATTAAATAATTATCCTATTTTTACATCAATTATTCCTTTAAAACCAATCATTAAATATGGTTACGAAAAATGGACAATGTTATAATCATGGAGATGGTAGGTCGTACGTAGGCATAGGTAATGTTTACATTTTTCTATGATCATTATGAAAATGAGGTAAGTAATATTTTATATTTATAGAATTTTAATAATATAATATATAACATATTTTTTCATTAAATATACTTATACATATCTTCCATTTGGTGGGGTGACTAAAATAGAGTCACATCATTTCATGAAGGTGTTAGTTCACACATACACAAATAATATTATCATCTTTCATTGAGTGAAAAGGTAAGAAATAAAATGATATTTATTATATTTTATGAATTATAAATAATAAATTAATATCATTATTATGTAATTAAACATACATATATTCATTAAATTTATCCTTATCGCCTTTCATGTTGAGTGTTAGTGAAAGAAAAATCACATCGCTTCGCAGGGTGGTATTCTTCCGTATAGACGAGTGACATTATCATTTACCATACCAAATGGGAATTAAAGATGAATATATGATATAATGATTAAAGAGGTATAATTTTGTTAAATAAATATATATATATAGTATATATAATTTTTAACCATCATTATACCCAACTATAATAGGTTTTAATGGAAAAACAAGTGACATCAGTTCAGAGGTGGTAGTCTGCCGTACACATGAATGATGACATCATAACACAACTGATGGAAGTGGGGATGGTTGTTGGTAGTGAAATTATTATAAAAAAATATATTTATATAAATAATAAATATTTTATTTATATCATGGTTTAATAATAACTAGGGGAGGTGGAGGAAGAAATAGAATAAAAACATTTTTTGAAGAAGATTACCTCGTTTTGGGGTATCCTACTTAGGTTTGAACAAAAAAACATCCTAGTTTGGGTTTTTTCCAAAATATGGATTATAGGATGAGTGAAAGTAATTTTTAATAATTTTTTTTATTAAAGTTCTAAATTTTTTTTATGGGTGAATAATTCCGGATAGGGGTGTCCTTTTATAAGAGAGTGGAGTGGCCCACTTGTAATATTTTGAAAAAATTCCATCATACCAACATTTTTATCTTACAATAAGCTTTTAAAATCGGTCATTCTTGAACCTATAATATATAATGTCATAATATGACAATCCAATTTTTTTTCAACAAGTCATGTGGTCATTTTTAACACTTATATTTTTAGTTTAACCCCTATAAATGATTTTTTACAATAAATGTGGTAATTAGTTTTTACAATTTCCCTATTAATTTTGTTCAAAAATTAATTTGAACTTATTATACATTATAAATTATTATCATTAAAAATATGAATTACAATTTTCCAAATTCAATTCATTTAATTGGATATTTTTGATTCAAAATTAATCTTGTTTATGTGATAAAAAAGCGGGTATTCAAAGAGAAAATGTTCAAATTTTCACAAAATGTTTATATCCAAATTAAATATGAAATTGATTTCACTGAAATAAATTTGATTAATATATATATAAATGAACTATATTTAGTTGAAAACAAATTAAAAAAATATTTTATCTATATAAAAAATTTAAACAAAAATTATTTTTTTATTAATATTCGGTATTTTTCAGTATTCATCGAAAAATAAATTATTTTAGAAAAATCCCTAATATTAAACATATGTTAATTTAGAAATTATTTTTTCAAAAATTATGTTTATCTTTCAAATAAATTTTATAATATTTTTAAAAAATAATTTCAAGGTATGTGTGCAAAGCATGACTAAACCGTCCTTTAAAAAAATACTGTTTTTTAAAAACCCATTATTTTTATTTTAAATTATAATTATTTCATTTATAATAATTATTTAAACATAATTTTCATTTTTATTTTTTATTATTCATACCCATTAATTTTATTGGTAGTTTAAAATGGTAGACTATATTATTGTTCATTTAGACTTGGGGTTACATCTTCGACAATCTATCTAAGAGATTAAATTTAAAGATATATATTTCATGTGTTATTTAAGCTTGGTGCCCCATGTCACATATAATATCAAATAAAATGTTCTTATTTTATGATTTTTTAGTGTTATAATCTTGGATCCTCCATAATTCTTGTTTTTTCATGTAAAATATTTATTTTCTCTTCATACTTCTCTTTAAGGGTAAAAATTATTGCCTCATGGATTTAATCATCTTTCTATTGTTAGCAATAGTTCACGAACAAGTAATTCAATAATATTACATTTTTTTCAGGTTCTTGTTTAAAAATGTAAGGGAATCCTCTAAATCCATCTCTTCTTTAACATTTTTTTTGTTTTCTTCCTCCAAATAAATAATTTATTCATTGTTATTTCGAACATTATACTTTATGAATAGTAATTCACTTCACAGGTCATGAAGCTTCTATTTTTTTATTGAAATGATCTTTAGATTTATCAAATGATTTAGTCTCTTTTTTTCTATGATCATTATATAAAAATTTATATGGGGTATAATCTATATCTTTAATTTTATAAGAATTTCGTATTGTAGACTCATATTCAGATATAAACTAAGAATCAATTTTATTCACCTCATTGGGAATACCCAATTTCATGGTTTCCATTTTCTTATTATTCTTATTATAACTTATAGACATATGAAATAATTTTTCAGAAAAATTCATTTCTATATTTTCAATTGTTACATATTATAAACATATAGAAGTTACATAGTTCTATTATTTTGACACATATTTTTTACCAATAGAACCATATAATTTTAACCAAATATCATTAAATGATGTATTATAATAAACATTGTCTTTTACCATATTATACATGATCTATTTCATTACTTTCTTGAAACATTAATCAATATCTAAATTTAATTGATTCATATCATACAGAATTCCATGTAAAATTTACAGAAAAAATTCCAACTAACCAGATATTACAAGGGATTCAATCATTAACCTCTAAATAAGACATTAATTCCCCATTAAATTTTAAAATATAGATTACATAACATTAAAGAGTCAAAAATATTGAATCTAAATATTGGAGAGACTTTATATCTTCAAAATATAGATATGTCAGGTTGGATCCACAACATAACCCATTAGATAAAATACCAATTTTTATAATCCAACACACCCTAAGAGTGGGAGGAATGAACCAATGTATTTGAAAGTTTAAAATTATTAACCTCTTCTAATTAATTTATATATTTTATCCATTTTTAGAAGTAACAATATCCATACATTAATTGTTTTTCATGATATTATATAAATCCACAGAAAATATCATTCATATGTTTAAAATGTAAATCATGTAGTGATACAATCATTGTACTTATTTCAATCATATTGGTTTATATCCAAGGATCATATACTCATCATTGGACTAGTTTACCAAATCCACTATAACTCATTGTTTTATGGATATAATTTTTAGGTCAACTACTATCTATATAAATCTTGATAAAATCATTCATCACCACAGTTCACTGCCATTTTATTGGTTTAGGTAATAACTCATTTGCACCCATGTGTTACTCCCATTCATTTCATTATGAATTTTCTAAAAAGATATTATTTTAAAGACTTGTAGTTATCTTATTTGGTTATTGACAAGATGAAAACTCCATGATTAACAATTTCAATATGAATCAAATTTTCAATTTTAATGATTAAATGTAAACCAAATGCCTTTCCTATAGATTTCTCATTGACATATAAAAAAATCCTTATAAGAAAAGTTCAATCGTTGATTATAAATCAACCTTCACACTATATAATGTACTTAAAATACTATAATTATTGCACTAGAATTATCCTTAAATATATTTTTATCTCCTTACTTCAATAGATCAAATGTATATTTGATAATCTAAAAATATTTTTTCACAAAAAAGCTTTCCAAACTATATTTTCAAGACTGATGTTCAATATAATTCAAAATAGTGGTAACTCAATCCTAATTTAATTTATATAAATAATTAATACAATGTTTGTTATTACTTATTACCTCTAAGAATGCAAATTTAATCTTCCACTATATCCTCTAAACATTTCCCCTATTTTCTATCTAAAGTTTCACTTCTATTCTGCTTCTATATCTCGAGAAAGTGAAATTAAAATTATAAAATACAATTAACTTTAAAATAATAACTTATTATAATTCAATTAAATCTTATGAATATAATTCAAATAGACATCAAACATTTTAATTAAAATTAGTAGTTAATTATAATTTAAGGAACTTCCAATATGTTATGAGAACACCATCTACTCAAATTATATAGTTTATATAAATCAAGTAATGTCATCATCAATCACAGAGTGACATGAGAGTTTCTGATATAACTTTATTCAACAGAAAGATGATTCATGGCATGATATGATTATTCCTTGCAGGAATCAAATTTGAATTTCTAAACAACCTTATCCATGAGAATCATGAAATTATTTCTATTCCATAGTCTACAGTTCATGGCATTGTATTCATTTGTCTAATAATGATTTAGGAGTAATTAATAATCTACATAGTATCCCTTTACAAGTATTCTCAATCATCAAACTAGTTGTGGAATGAATCCATCTCCACGACATGAGTGAATTCAGGTTGAAAAAACAACTAAAATTCCCCCAATTCTTCATCATGTAATAACTGACATTTTATTTTTTAAAATATTTCATATTAATATTATAAAATTATAAATACATATGAATTCCCTAGGTGTCTCATATATATGATATATTTACTTTTATGAGTCACTATTTTCTTCAAAACTGATCATATTTTTCATTTAAGCCTCATGGTGTGACCATATATTTAATGGAATGATCAACCCCTTTTCATTAAATAATTATGTATAAAACTTACGAATGATACCTTATGTTGTTGGAATTTAATATTTCTAATCATTTCCAATGACTCCAATATATATAGGGTGAATTATTTTCCTTAACTTAATTTATCTATTACCTTTACAATTTAGTCTTATGTATAAATTAAACTTTCAAGTAATTTTTCATTTTTATTTAACATATATTGCACAACACCAAGTCCCATATCATATACAATAATACATTCATGGATTTTCCAAATTCTCATCCATATCCATAAGATTCAGCCCATAATCTATACAATCCTTCTCAAATAACTTTAAAACCATCAAATCCTTCTCCACGAATCCTTAAAATTTATCATACTTCTTTAAAAAATAATCATAAAAATTTCATTAAACATTTTTAAAATAAATTACCAAATATATCAATATTAATCATAATCACATTGCCATCACCAAATATTGTAACTCTATTCAACAAAACCTACTAATAACTTCACAGACTTTAATAAACATTTATTGATTGTCAAAAAATTCAACATATAACTTCATTATTAAATTTTTTATCATCATTGTGTTTTTTTATCATTCCTTCCATAAAATACATTAACCATATAGATAAAGATAATCTCTCAATATCAAATTTTAAATTCAATATCCTATAAACCATGTAATTTTATGGACTTAATTTCCTTCCCTTTTTCCAATAAAATGAAAAGGTATTATCTTTCCTAGGATACTTTTTTCTTTTTTCTCTTTAATCAAAAAATATTAATTGTGTATCTTCACTAATTACCCCACAAATTGTTAATATACACATTTCAACATATTTAAAATGGTAATCAACAACATTCCATACATTTAATAATTTCATTATTATGTATACTATTAACCATTCATATTCAATTAAAATATCTATTTCAATTTTCATTAATAAAAATCAAGTTGACCAAAAATCCATGTTTAGTAATTGAAAAAAAAAATCCATATATAGAAAGATAGAATTATACTCTTTGATAATTCTATAACATCAAATCCTTAATACATTTTCTTATACCTTCAAAATAGAATGATATTTGAACTACCTGTTGAATATAATTGTAATCTTAAGCTTACTTCAATTAACCTTTTTTGTAACCATCTTCAACCCACATTTACTTATAACTTAATTCTTATCAATAAATTATATTGATTGATTATACCATTTTTAAAGGACTCATCATCAAATCCTATAAGACTACTAAGAAGGAAATCAATTTATTATATAAGAAATTAAGTTAAAAACTTCAATGTTGTCCATGCAACTCACTTATTTCTACAAACACTTATAGCTTGAGAAATTGAATTCCTTCAATACTAAATATTCTCATGATCTCAATCACACTTATGTAAAATTATCAATTTATAATCAATAAACCATAAAGAGTGTGATACAAAACAAAAATAAAACTAATTTACATCACTTGTTTATAAAATCTAGCGATACTAATTGATATCCATGATGTCCATTTATTTATATAATTTCTATATTCTAAGATATGTATAATAATACTTTGATTGATCACTATTAATTATCCTTAATTTAATCATCTATTTACTGTAATAAAATTATAATCTTCAATATATGGAAAAGAACTTTTTCAAAATAATTTATTTTAAGCATTTTTATGTATCCTAGAAAGAAAACAATCAATACCGTATGGTAATTTCACAAAAAAAAATCATTAGTCCTCTATAAAAGTTTCTTACAGTTCAACATGATGTATATATTCTTCTGTAAGGAGAACCACTAATTTGAAAAACAATATACTAAATTTTGAGATCCAAAATAGGCTTAATATCATTTAGAAACAAATGGTTTTGACCCCTTTTTACTCTAGATCATGTTCTCTACCATCTGTAATACATCATGTCAATATCCACACAAAATTTATTATTGAATCATCCTGATTTATTTTTATATCGCTCTTGTAATATCTAGATATCTTAAAAGGAAATTCTATGTTTGACGGTGTAAAATATATACAACAATAAGCTTAAATAAAAAATGAAATATTATTAATTAAATATTACTATTATAACCAAGTCATTAAATTAAAGGAAATTAATAATATTAATGATATTATAAAATATATATATTTCTCTTACTAATTTATAATGTAATAATTAATTCATTTTAAATAATTAATATATTTTTAGTAAAGTCATTTTTTTCATTAAAAACCTATTTTATTTAAAAATTATTTTTATTACTTTTTTTTGTACAAACAATATATTTATTGTTTAGAGATTTGAAAATTTTTATTTGATAAAATAAATTTAATTTTTATGATCATAATATCAAAACAAAAATTATGGTGAAATTTTGATTATTTTATGAAAAAGTTTATTTTTCAGTGAATAATCAATAATATTAAATTTAATTAAAAATTATATTTTTCATGTATCCACGAGGTAAATTTTTTCTAGATATCAGTTATAAATTTAAATTATTTACTTTTTCTATGACATAAACCTAATATAGTTTTTAAATGGATTTTATGCATAAATTTTGTATAGCAACATTTTATATTTTAAAAGTACATTTTTCTAAAAGAAATCGTTTTGTTTTTTTATAATATAATTTTAAAATAAATTTCCAAACCTCTGTGATATCAATTTATAAAAATGGGTGTGATATTTTACAATAGAAGGTCCAATTTTAGAAAATATTTCATTTTTTGTTTTTCGTTATTATAAATACTAACCTTGCTACTTTTTGTTACCATGCTAAAAGGTGAATCATGTAATAAAGGGTAAGGAATATAAAATGACCATAAATCATGCACCCATTTTATTTGATATTTTTGTGTGCCGCTCTGGCGGTTGTTCCCAATTATTAATATCTTTTATGTGTCCACATAAGAAAAAAATGATGATATGAATGAACAAAAATGTCTATTTTTATATTAATGTAAATAATTTCAATATATATATTTTATTTTTGATTTTTAGAAATTATAAAATTAACTTAAATTATTGTGAAATGCTAATACAATATTTATTTTATTAACATAAAATTAAAATAAATTACATTGAAAATATTTATTTTGTAATAAATTGAATGGATTAATGTGAAAAATAATTTTTTTAGATCCATATAGACTACTATACTATTTTGAAAGCATTAAATTCTAATTTACCATTTTTCTATATGTATTTGATGTCAATGTATATGAATAGTATCAAAATTGAGATTAATGATAATTTAATAAAATAAAATTCTATTAAATGAATTAAATTCTAAAAATATTTAAAAACTAAAAAATTAAGTGATTATGAAAAGGTCAATAATTTTATACATTGACAATTTATAGAAAATTTACATCATAGAATTAATAAATTTAGACTTTTAATATTAATTTTTTTACCTTAATTAAAATTAAAATTGGTTAATTAATGGTTAATAGAAATGAAATTGTTTCAAATAATACAACAACATGTATCAAATATATTGTTTGATGATATTAAAATCATACCTTATCTCATATTCTAATCCATTTTTATTTGACGATAATTTTCTAGAAAATTAATTTATTATAATTTCGTCTTTTGAGAAATTCCAGAAGTGCCCCTCAACTCATTTATAAAAGGGAACCTCATCTATAAATTCCTTTCATCAAATTAATCCTTATATATTGACCATAACTATAATGACCCATACTTTACATACATGGTTATTTTTCAGAATTGAAGCATACTTATTACAACATATAAAAAAATCATGAAAGGACCGTATAGATATAGTGTCTTTAGAAACTGGGAAACATAAACAATGGGTTCATAAATCATCTACATTGTCTCCCATTTATTTCATCATATCTAGAGTCCCTTTTGGCATATCCTATTTAATAACCTTCTTCCTGACTTGGGGAAAGAAAACATACAAAAGGGTGAGCTCAAATGCTCTGTAAGGGTAAACAAATGAAATATCATATTCATAAGAACATAGCATTTCAAAAATCTTAACCTGCAAAAGAGATCATAATATCTTAACATGGGATAAATCATAGTAGTGAAATTTAATCCCAATAATCATAACATGAAACATGAAACTTTGTGGCATACACATATAATCATAGAGAATCATTTCTTAGTAGTCAAGACTCATTGCCAAGACTATCCTAGCGGATAAAGTCCATTTCTGAACCGAGTTCACTCCTCATTTCAGTCCTATATCACTGAATCAGATTAACCTGATATTATAGACATGTCTATCTCATGATATATAAATATTTACCCAATGCATAAGAGGGAGATATAGGTCCCAACCATCTCATAATGATACCATTATTATGTGTTCCACAAGATCATAAATCATACATCATATCATAACACATGTAATAAAAATGGGATTCTTACACGTCATTCCATCATAACATAATCCATATAAGATAAAAACACATCATAAAATTAATTCCATCATAACATAATCAAATAAATGTAAAATTTGGGATAGAAACAGAACCCACTATTATCTTATATGGAAAATAATTTTGATAAAATACTTGAACTCCATTCTTGAGGAAAATATCCTTTCTACTTCAAAAACATTTTTCCTTTCGTAACATGTCATAAAATTTTAAACTAAAAGAAGTTGATTAAAAATAAAATAGAAAACATGTAAAGGAATTTTCATGGAAATAATTTTTTATGAAATCATAAAATCTATTAATGTCGTATAAGTTAAAAAAATGTGCTCGTACTATGGCCCGAAAAGTCAAAATGTACCTCATACTAAAAACGACAAAAGATTCCTTTCATATATTTTACTAAGAACTCACCAATGAGTAATATTGGATTTAAACAATTGTAGGAGGATATAAATAATATTACCTATTGAGGAAACATGGATGTGGATGAGAAATACAGCCCAGTAAATACCAAAGTATAAACAATCTCGGATAAAAATGAGATTGTGATATTTTCCCTTAACATAGGTCTAATATGATTCATACATATCCGAACCTCACGTATAATGATTTAAATAATTTCATTGACTTATTGAAGAATCATATTCATTGTTATGATATCATACATGGTCATATTTTTATCTTCCTATTAGTAATATTTGATTGCTACTTGTTATTTGGGTGTTCATTGCTTTATGTTCTTATGCCTGTCTTGTCGAATAATTTTTTTTTCTTATTTTTAGGTTATAGATACCTCATTTCCATAATTGTATTACTGTAACATATATCATATTTATTCATTCAATTCATTTATATAATCATTATTCAACGAATATCAAGTAGAATAAGTCGCATCACATCGTGGAGACGGCAGGCCGTACGTACGCACGAGCGATGATATCATTCCCATTAACGTGGAATTTTATTGAAGTGTATGTATACTATTCAGAATCAATATCACTTTACAATAATCATATATAGTTATTATTTATACCATTATAACCATCCAATTAAGGTGGTGGTGGAAAACATATTACACCATGACATGGAAACAGTATTCCATACGTACGCACGCATGGTGATTTCATTTTCCATAGGATGGATAGAAGCTGAAATAGGGTTGTTTCATATTTATAATAACATATCAGTATATTAGTGATATTCATGTTATTACTTCACAATTAAACAAGTAAAGAAGAGGAGGTAGAAGAATAAATACATTTGAAACAATCGGTAATGAACATTACCTCTTCTTTGAAGAGCCTTTTCTTAACCTCCTCTTAGGGCCCTAAAGATGGTCTTTGAAAAATAACAGGACCTATAGGATATTTCTAGGGAAGTGGAGAAGAGAAATTTTAAGGGGATGGCCGAGCATTAAGGCTCAAAGTGGTGTGAGGAGGAGAGGGAGGAGGTGCCCTTTTATAAGGGAGGAGAGGGGAACCTTCGGAAAAACATAAAATATTATTTATTATAAAGTCATATTTGGTTTTTAATAGCTTCAAATTGATTTATTTCTAAGATAAGGTTGGGATGGGTCGAAATGTTCTCAACCAATAGATTTTAGACAAGTTTAGGTTACTATTTAAACCTTCTCATTTAGATTTAACTTTAAGTTAAATAATTTTACTTTTACCGTGTCATCTTGTTTTCTTACACTATATGTTTAATAAACTTCCAATAACAGGCCTAAATAACCCCAAGTGGTTAATTATTAATATATATAACCTTATCTAAGTCATTTGTCCGATCATAAGATTTTTAGGAATAGCATAACAATTAATAATTTAATATTTGTTTTAAAAACTATTTTATGTCAATTTTGACACTATTTGGTACATGATTTTTTTTTGAAAATCATAACCACATGATTAGTTAGAAAACATTTAATTAAATAAATACTAACATGTAATATTAACCTATAAAATTATTTTAATTCATAAAACGTCTCAAATTACATTTATTTGGGTATTTATAATATCAATTATGTTAATATTTCATTAATAATGTAATTACATCATCATCATTGTGTCATAAATAAATTTAATTATTTAATGTCTAAAAATTATAAATAAAATACCATCATGTAGGAAATATTTTTATCCTTCCAATGAATATTTATAGTCAAATTTATCTCATCTGTAGCGCTATATTAAAAATGTTTTATTTATTAAACATTGATTTTAACTATTTTAACTCTTCTTTAAATAAAATAATAATAAATGTGCTAATCTAATCCAAGGGGACCTAAATGGTCCTATTTTATTCCTAAGGTTTTTTTGTCGAATTAAACTTATCCAATAGAATTAGGACATGTGTTAGGGTAATAATAATATTATTTTTACTCTTAATTACCCTATTAACTTTTAACTGTGGTGAAAAAAGTAAAAAGTTACTATACACCAAAAATTATTTTTATCCTATTGAACCACATTTTACTCCTTGATATTAACTGTGTCTCTCGGATTTTCGAAATTCTATTCACAGAAGTGGTAAAATTATGTTTTATGTAAATATTCAAATTCTCCTAGGAGGTGGGTAAAAGACGGTGAAAAGTTCAATAAAATTTTTGTATATCTAAAATTATTATAAAATGACTCCAATGAATTACATTGAACTTATATAGGTATTAAGTATCAATTATTACCTAAAATAAATTTAAATAAAATAAATAATTATTTAAATAAAAGGTCGATTTTAAATAGTAACCTAGTGTTTTCATTATTCATCAACAATTGAAAGTTTTCAGAAAAATACCAAAAATTCACCCTAGGCTAATTTCGATATTATGAATCCAAAAATGAAGTCCATTTTGAAAGATAAAATTTATAAAATTTCAAAAATTCGGTATTACTATTCATAATGGAAAGTTTATATAATATTTTAATAATATATCATTGTTTAGTGAAACTCGATATTGCGTGCAATGCAAGCTATCAAGGAAGGTTGCTCTTTCATATAATGAAATCCAAGACATTGTTGTGTGTAGTGAAAGATTCCTTTATATAGCATTATACATTATAACAAAATATTTCTCATAAAATCTCGGGTGTTACATTCTACCCCCATTAAAATGAATTTCATCCTCAAAATTCGTCACTTTGAAACAAACAGATGAGGATACCTCTCCTTCATCATATCGTTAAGTTCCCATGTAGCTTATTCTAATTAGTGATTCCTCCATAAAAATTTCACCAAGAGAGTGGTCTTGTTCCGTAGGACTTTTTCGCTACGATCTAGAATCTCTATCGGTTGTTCTTCATAAGAAAGATCTTGTTCCAGCTGTACAACTTCTGAGCTGAGTACATGTCAAGGATCATGTATGTACTTTCTCAGAAAAGATACATGGAAAATATCATGAACTTGAGAGAGATTCGATGGAAGTTCCAATCAGTAATATACCTTCCAAACACGATCCATTATTTCAAAAGGACTAATTTACCTAGGGCTCAGCTTTCCCTTATTTCCAAATCTCATTACTCTCTTCCAAGGAGATATTCGTAAGAATACTTTATCACCCACTTCAAACTCTAGGTCTTTTCTTCGGTTATCGACATAACTTTTTTGTCAAATCTGAGCTGCTCTTATGTGTTGTTAAATAGATATGACCTTTTCTGCTATCTCATCAATAAGATCAGAACCTAATAGATTTATTTTCCCAACTTCTTCCCAGCAAGTTGGAGTCCAACATTTCTTTCCACAGAGAGCTTTATAAAGAGCCATATGAATACTGGTGTGAAAGATATTATTATAAGAAAATTCCACTAAAGTTAGGTGTTGATCCTAACCACCTTTTAAATCCATGGAGCAAGCTCTTAACATATCTTCTAGAGTTTGAATTGTTCTCTCAGACTGACCGTCTGTATGAGGATGATAAGCAGTGCTGAAACTCAACTCTGTATCTAGAGTATGCTTACGTCTTCACCAAAACTTCGAGGTAAACCTCGGATCCCTATCAGATATAATGGAAAGTGGTACTCCATGCAATCTTACAACTTCTTTCAGATATATCCTGGAAAGATGATCAGGAGAGAAATCTTCTCTAATAGTAATGAAGTGTGCCAACTTCGTAAGACAATCAACTATGACCCAGATATCATTATTGCCTTTTGATGTTTTAGGAAGTCCAGTGACAAAGTCCATAGTGAGGTTTTCCCATTTCCATTATGGTATGGGTAATGGTTGTAACATTCCCTTAGACTTCTATCTCTCAGCTTTAACTTACTGACAAACCAAGCATCGAGAGACATATTCAGCAACATCTCTTTTCATGCCATCCCACCAGAAGTACTCTTTCAGGTCCCTATACATCTTCGTGATTCCAGGGTGAATAGAGATTGAAGAACTCTGAGCCTCATCCGGTAGCGCCTTCTTTAATTCTGGTATGGGAGTAACACAATCCCGATTCCTGAAACATATTAACCCATCACAATCAAGGTTGAATTCTGGAACAGTTCTCACCTTCTTTTGTAAATGTACATCTTTATTTGTGCGTCGTTAATCTTCACATGTAAAGATGGTTGAACATTCATTTGAGAAAGATAATATTTTTTCCCTTCCATTATAATTCCAAGATCCATCCTTTGTAAATCCATAAATATTGGATCCTTTGTGATCCTCATCATAGATAAGCTAGCATGTTCTTGTCAACTTAATGCGTCTGCCACCTTGTTTACTTTCCCAGGGTGGTAATGAATTGAGAAGTCATAATCCTTAATAAGCTCCAACCATCTTCTTTGACACATATTCAGATCCTTTTGTGTGAAAATATACTTTAAACTTTTATGATCTGTATAAATATCACACCTTTCAACATAAAGATAATGCCTCCAAATCCTTAATGCAAAGATTACCGCAGCTAACTTCAAATCAAGAGTTGGGTAATTTTCTCATGGATATTCAACTATCGCGAGGCATAAGCTATCACCATATCGTTTTGCATGAGAACACACCCTAATCCCTTCTTGGATGCATCACTATAGATCACAAACCTTTCTCCACTACAAGGTTGTGTGAGCACAGGTGCATTAGATAAACTTCTTTTCAACTCCTTGAAATTCTCTTCACACTCCTCCGTCCACATGAACTTAACTCCTTTTAAAGTCAACCTAGGGAGTGGATTAGATAATTGTGAAAAATCGATCACAAAACGTTGATAATATCCAGCCAAACCAAGAAAACATCGGATCTCAGTTACTGTTGTTGGTCTCGACCATCTTCTGATGACCTCTTTTTTTTGCTGGATCCACATATATCCCCTCTTTTGAGATTATGTGACCTAAAAATAAAACTTTTTGAAGCCAAGATTCAAACTTGGTAAATTTGGCATAAATATTCTTTTTTCTCAGGGTCTTCAATACAATTTTAAAGTGATCTTCATGTTCTTCCTTGCTCTTTGAATAGACAAGAATATCGTCTATAAAGACTACCACAAACTATTCAAGATAGTCTCTAAAGACTCTATTCATCAGATCCATGAAGATAGTAGGGGAATTAGTAAGACCAAATGGAATCAATATAAATTCATAGTGTCCATACCTTGTACAAAAATCTGTATTTGGTATATCCTCGTTTTTAACCCTTAATTGATGATACCCTGAACGAAGATCAATGTTGGAAAAGTATTGAGCTCTGCGTAGTTGGTCAAATAAGTCATCAATGCGCGGGAGAGGACATTTTTTCTTGATAGTGATCTTGTTAAGTTATCGATAATCAATGAAGAGTCTCATTGCTCCATCTTTCTTCTTAACAAACAGAACAGGTGCTCCCCAAGGTGATGCACTAGGGAATATGAATCCCTTATCAAGATTATCTTGGATTTTCTTCTTCAATTCCTGCAACTCAATTGGGGCCATTCTATAAGGTGTCTATGAAATGGGCATAGCACCCGGTATGAGTTCAATTGAAAATTCAACTTCACGATTTGGTGGATGACCTGGAAATTCCTCTAGAAAGACATCATCGAACTCCCTTACAATGGGAATATTCATAATCATGAGTTTCTCACCAAAAATTTGAGATGAATAACCTTCATTTAGTAGAATCTAGACCCATAAGATGGAAGAAATATCCATTGGAAGGTTATGTTCATCCTTGCATTGATAGACGATCATAGATTTATATAGAATATGAAATATGACTTCCCTTATTTGGAAATTTATATGAGATCCATATAAATAAAGCCAATCCAAGCCAAGAATCACATCAAATTCCACTATAGGATGGATCACAAGATTTGAAGGAAGCACTTTCCCACAAACATCAATCCGAGAAGAATTATAAACTTTTGATGCGATTGTTGTGCCATTAGGGGTTGTCACAGCTAACTCAACATCTAATTATTGAGGTAATATGGAAATAAACTTAGAAAATTCTTCAGAAATAAAAGAGTCTGTGGATCCAAAATCAAATAAAATATTGGCTGCTTTAGAGTGGATGGTAAGTGTAACTTTCACCACTTCGTTATCGTACTCCACATCGCTAATAGAAATTACATGTGACTTTCCTTTTTCTTTAGCCTTAAGAGTTTTTTGACGTTGATCATCATCAACAACCCTTGGATTAGGGCATTTATTAGAATAATGCTCCATTTCCTTGCACTTGTAACATTTAAGTGTAGGAGGTGCACTCTGTGTAGCCTTTTCTTTTTTCACATCACTAGACATCTTCATCCCATCATTGCAGCATTCAAATTCCTAATGACCTTATTTTCCACATTTGAAACATTAACTTGTCCCTTTAATACAAACCCCTCCATGTTTCTTTACGCACTTTTAGCATAAGGGAAAACTCATCTTCTTTTCAGTGTACTCTTTAGAATTTCCTTTTAATTCCATTTTCCTCTTCTCATCAAATGCATATGACTAATGGGTTACTCTAATATCCATCTCAACCTTGAGTGCACATCGAACTATTTTCTCATATATATTGATTTCTCTTATGGATAACACCCTTTGAAGACTTGGTATTACGCCTCTAAACCATCGATCGATCTTACTCTCAGGTTGTATAATAATCCCCGAAGTGTACATTACAAGTCTTGTAAAATTTTCTTCGTAGGTACCAACAGATTCATCATCCATTAGCTTTAGTTCAAGAAACTCCTTCTCATCTTTTTTCAAAGAATACGAGGGAAGTAATTTTTGAAAAATAAGTTCTGGAACTCGTCCCATTCCATAGACTCAATTTAATCTCTTGGCCTAGTATTCTTGATAAGATTCCACCATTGATCAGCTTCACCTTCCAAATGATAAAATGCTAAGATGACTTTATCATGTTCCGAACATTGAAGAACTAGAAATATATTTTCAGTGGCACTGATCCATTGTTCAGCTACTAATGGATTAGTAGACCCGCTGAATGAGGGTGGACGCTGCCTCAGGAAGGATTAAAAAAAATGTTGCTCCTTCCTTTGCTCATTTGGAAGTCTTGCATGATTCATAGCTTGAGAATGTTGTGTGAGCATGGATACAAGATTTTTCATTCTAGATCCCATAACGTTTGGTTTCTCAGGGGGACAATCATTTCATTGCCCATCGCATTCATCATTAACACTGTTCCTTCGGGTTCCAGCCATTGACTAAAACCAATAAGCATAGTGTGAGAAACACTAATCATAACAGTAAAACCACATAATCAAGAATAAAATTTCATGCTTTAGGTATTATCATAGGTTATTCATGGACATTTCTAAAACATTAAGATTTTTTTCCTATGCTTAGACATATCCTTAGGGTTCTTACTAAGGCTTTCACATCCTAGTTTCCAAAGGTTGACTGTACCCTTCCTCTGATACCAACTATAACGACCCATACTTTACATACATGGTTATTACTTTAGAATTGAAGCATACTTATTAAAACCTATAACAAAACCATGAAAGGACCATATAGGTATCATGTCTTTAGAAACTGGGAAACATAAACAACTGGTTCATAAATCATCTACATTGTCTCTCGTTTATTTAATCATATCTAGAGTCCATTTTGGCATATCCTACTTAATAACCTTCTTCATGACCTGGGGAAAGAAAACATACAAAAGGGTGAGCTCAAATTCTCAGTAAGGGTAAAAAAGGAAATATCATATTCATAAGAACATAGAATTTCAAAAATCTTAATCTGCAAAAGAGATCATAATATCATAACATGGGATAAATCATAGTAGTGAAATGTAATCCCAATAATCATAACATGAAACATGAAACTTTGTGGCATACACACATAATCATAGAGAATCATTTCTTAGTAGTCTAGACTCATTTCCAAGACTATCCTAGTGGACAATGTCCATTTCTGAAACGAGTTCACTCCTCGTTTCAGTCCTGTATCACTGAATCGGATTAACCTGCCATTCCAGCCATGTCTATCTCATGAGATATAAATCTTTACCCAATGAAATGGAGGGAGATATAGGTCCCAACCATATCATAATGATACCATTCTTATGTGTGCCACAAGATCATAAATCATTCATCATATCATAACCCATGTAATAACAATGGGATTCTTAAACGTCATGCCATCATAACATAATCAATATAAGATTAAAGGACATCATAAAAATAATTCCATCAAAACATAATCAAATCAATGTAAAAATAGGGATATAAACAGAACCCTATATTATCTTAGATGGAAAATAATTATGATAAAATGCATGAACTCCATTCTTAATGAAAATATCCTTTCTACTTCAAAAACATTTTTCCTTTCTTAACATGTCATAAAATTGTATAATAAAAGAAGTTGATCAAAAATAATCATGAAAACTTGTAATGGAAGATTCATGGAAATAATGTTTTATGAAATCATAAAATCCATTCATGCTGTATAAGTTAAAAAACATTCTTCTCGTACTTTGGCCGGAAAAGTGAAGAAGTACCTCGTACTAAAAATGAAAAAAAATTCCATTAATATCTTTTTATAAAAACTCACCAATGAGTAATATTGGATTTAAACAATTTTATTAGGATATAAATAATATTACATATTTAGGAAACATGTATGTGGATGATAAATACACCCCAGTAAACACCAAAGTATAAACAATGTCAGATAAAAATGAGATTGTGAGATTTTCCTTTACCTTAAGTTCGATATGATTCATACGTATCTGAACCTCCTGTATAATGATTTAAATAATGTCGTTGACTTATTACATAACCATATTTGTTGTTATTATATCATACATGGTCATATTTTTATCTTCTTATTAGTAATATTTGATTGCTACTAGTTATTCGGGTGTTCAATGCTCTATGTTCTTAAGCATGTCTTGTCGAATAAATTCTTATTATTGTTTTTAAGTTATAGATACCTCATTTAAAGAATGTTATTAGTGTAACATATATCATATTTATTCATTAAATTCAGTTATATAATCATTATTCAATGAAGATCATGTAGAACGAGTCGCATCACATCGTGGAGACAGTAGGCCGTACGTACGCACGAGGGATGATATCGTTCCCATGATCGTGGAATTGTATTAAAGTGTATGTATAATATTTCAGAATCAATATCACTTTTAAAATAATAATATATATTTATTCTTTACACCATTATAACCATCCAAGTAAGGTGGTGGTGGAAAGCAGATTACACCACGGTGTGAAGACGGTATTCCGTATGTACGCACGAGTGATGATTTCATTTTACGTAAGATTGATAGAAGGTGAAATAGGGTTGTTTCATATTTATAATAACATAAAATTATATGAGTGATACTTATTTTATTACTTCATAATGTCACAACTAAATAAGAGGAAGTAGAAGAAAAAATAAATTTGAAACAATCGGTAATGGACATTACCTCTTCTTTGAAGCGCCTGTTCTTAACCTCATCTTAGGGCACAAAAGATGGTCTTTGAAGAATACCAGGACCTCTAGGATATTTCTAGGGAAGTGGAGGAGAGAAATTGGCATGGGTTGGAAAATCTTGAAGGCTCAAAGTGGTGTGAGGAGGAGAGGGAGGAGGTGCCCTTTTATAAGGGAGGAGAGGGGCACCTTAGGAAAAACATAAAATATTATTTTATTATAAAGTCATATTCAGTTTTTAATAGCTCGAAATTGATTTATTTCAAAACTAAGGTCTGTATGGGTCTATATACTCTCAAAAAATATATTTTAGACAAGTTTAGGTTACTATTTTAACCTTATAATTTAGATTTAAGTTTAATTTAAATAATTTTACTTTTACCATGTCTTAGTTTTTTCTTACACTATATGGTTAATAACTATACTATAACAAGACAAACCAACCCCGTGTGGTCCATAATTAATATATATAACCTTATCTAAGTCATTTGGCTGAACCTTAGATATTTAGGAATAAAATAACAATTAATAATATAATATTTGTTTTAAAAACTATTTTATGTCAATTTTGACAGTATTTGGTATGTGATTTTTTGAAAAATCATAACATCATGATTAGTTCAAAAAAAGTTAATTAAATCAATAATAAAATGTCATGTTAAGCTATAAAATCAGTTTAATTCTTATAATGTCTGAGATTACATTTATTTGGGTATTTATAATATTAATTATGTTAATATTTCATTAATAAGGTAATTACTGCATCATTATTGTGTCATAAATAAATTAAATTTTTTAATGTCTAAAATTTATAAATAAAATACCATTATGTAGGAAATATTTTTATATTTCTAATGAATATTTATAGTAAAATTTATCTTATGTATAAACCTATATTAAATATGTTTTAGTTATTAAACTTTGATTTTAACTATTTTAACTCTTTTTTAAATAAAATAATAATAAATGTCCTAATCTAATCCAAGTGGACCTAAATGGTAATATTTTATTCCAATGGTTGTTTTTGGTCGAATCAAACTTATCCAAAAGAATTAGGAAATGTGTTAGGGTAATAATAGTACCATTTTTACCCATAATTACACTATTTACTTTTAACCATGGTAAAAAAAGTAAAAAGTTACTATTCACCAAAAATTATTTTTATCTTATTAAACCACATTTTACTGCTTGATATTAACCGTGTCTCTCAGATTTTTGGAATTCCACTCACAGAAGCGGTAAAATTATATTTTATGTAAATTTTAAAATTCTCCTAGGAGGTGCATAAAAGACGTTGAAAAGTTCAATAAACTTTTTATGTATATAAAATTAATATAAAATGACTCTAATGAATTACATTGAACTTATATAGGTATTAAGTATAAATTTTTAACTAAAATAAATTTTCTTAAAATAAATAATTATTTAAATAAAAGGTCTATTTTTAAATTGTAACTAGTGTTTTCACTATTCATCAAAAATTGAATGTTTTTAGAAAAATTCCAAAAATTCACCCAGGCTAATTTTGATATTTCGAATCCAAAAATGATGTCCATTTTGAAAGATAAAATTTATAAAATTTTAAAAAATTGGTATTAATATTCATAACGGAAAGTTTATATAATATTTTAATAACATATCACTGTTTAGTGAAACTCGTTATTGCGTACAATGTAAACTATTGAGGAAGGTTGCTCTTGGGTATAATGCAAGCCAAGATAGTGTTGTGTGTAGTGAAAGATTCCTTTATATAACATTATACATTAAAACAAAATATTTCTCATAAAATCTCGGGTGTTACAATACCATAACAATTTCTCTTCTCAGCCTACATTTATACATTCTAGTGGTTATAACCCTCTCAAAATACCAACCACATATCCTTTTAGTAGAGATCCAAAGGAGGCGTTTGGAAGAAGAGGTGGTCATTGTAAACCCTCACTTTCCTATTATAC
This sequence comes from Viscum album, assembly GCA_963277665.1. Classification (NCBI taxonomy): domain Eukaryota; kingdom Viridiplantae; phylum Streptophyta; class Magnoliopsida; order Santalales; family Viscaceae; genus Viscum; species Viscum album. The sequence goes on along the minus strand of OY728155.1, from coordinate 597,231,766 downwards.
TTTTCCTTACATCCTTTAAATCAATGATTATTATGATAAAATAATATTTTTAGTATCCTCAATATGATAAAATTTTATGATGAATATTAAAATACTATTATACATTCTCCTTTTTATAAAAAAATAATTGAAATCATCACTCCTGCGTACGTACGACTTGCTGTTTCAATGTAGTGATAAAATAAATTTTAATTACCATAATTTATAGATGGGTATTATTATGGGTTCAATGAAAATATATGATATATATTATATAATAATAATTTAGGAAATATGTATTATTATTTACCTTTCATTCATTCAATCAATTGAAAAATTAAAACAACATTCAAGCGTACGTAAAACCTACAGTCTCGATTAACAGTATCATTAATTTTTCTATTTATAATTTCTATGATTGAATATAAATATGAATATAATTATTATATATTTTTTTAACATGATTAAAAATATGTAAATTATGATACCAAGTTCAATATACAAGGACTAATCCTTCTAAAACAAAACAATATCGGAAAAAAAGCATTTATCACCAAGAATAGTAATTTTAATAAAAAATTATTTATAAAAGGTCCTAAGATGTTATAAATAAATAATAAAAGGTATTATAAAATATTTTTATGTAATATATGTTTAATAATTAAATATTTATTATATAGTAGGTTTCAACAATAACAATGAAATTCATGACTTGAGGTAAGGGGATTCTTAACTCAATTTCCATTCATTGGTTTAAACTACTATATAATTGAGTATTTCTTGATATGATTAAGTGTGAAATGAATTTTTAATATCTAGTTTTATATTTTCAATTTTTTTGGATTTATAGATAATACACATAATTAATTCCTTCAATTAATTCTCTCTTCAATTTTATGATATTTTTATGGGTTTATTTCACAATCTCATCATTATTCGAAATTATTTATGTTTATATTTCTCTTGGGGAAACTTTTTCTCCATTTATATGATTTAGGAAAAGTTTTCAATTTTTTTTATATTATCCTTTAATTATTTTAATCCTTTTTACCAATTATTTAATTTTAGAAAAAGATTTGAAAATGATCTTTTATTCATTTCTAAATGAGTTTCTCTGTGATATTTCCATAAAAATAAAAGAGAAATATTTTTTAAAAATTTATAAGGGATGATAAAATTTCCCTAATTTAATGAATCGTTAATGAACTGAATATTACTTTACAATATTACTAGGTTATTTAAAAAAATTATAATTGAGTGAATTTTTAAAAAACATGTTTTCTGAATTGAATGGATATTTTCCACATGAAATATTTCAAGTGATCCATCAAAAACATTTTCCTTCTACGATAAAAAAAATCACGTCTCTTATATTTTACTAGAGTATGATCCAAAGATACCATTATTATTATTTCTCTAGATGGTTTATTTTAATGATGGAATGATTCTTATGAATCCAATTACTATTCCATGCATTATTCTATGATGAAATGTTTTTGAGACCCATCTATTTTCCATGGGTTATAAAATGATCAAATGGTTAGGAATCCAATTTATTTTCATGGGTTCTGATGTTATGAATGATTTATTTTTTATGGAACACATATATATGGTTTTAATTATGTGATGGGTGGGACCTATATCTCCATCCAATGTATTGGTTAAGGATTTATATCTCATGATATAGATATATCTGGAATGGGAAGTGAACTTGATTCACTAATACAATGCTGGAACGTGGAGTGAACACAGTTTATTAAAGGATTTTTTTCATTTATTATTTACTTGTAAGTTATACTTCACTCATATGGGAATGAATAACTATGATTATGTGTATTATATACTTCCATGTCTTATGTTATTCTCTCATGGATCATGTTATTTGATTATTGTATTACTCATGACTTTTAAACATCCATGTTTTATTTCATGACATAAGATTTTGATCATGGATATATAGGGTATAATTTTCAAATGTTATGTTCATGATCACATAAAATTATACTAATATTATTCATTCATTTGACCATAATTTGATATCTCCAATGTTTAGCCTTACTGAGCATCTAGCTCACCCTTTTCTTATGTTTATTTTTCCGAGTTTATGAGAAAATTCTCTAAATGAATTTTGTCTAGAATGATTTCATATGGATGATGTGGATGACCTACTATGAAATAATAAATGCTGGGTATAGTTTGAGACCTATTATATGATATTATGAGACATGAATAACATATTATATGATATTATAATATAATACCTATTAAATGATTTCAAATGGACGATGCCCTATTATGGGATATAGATGAGCTATTATAGTGAGAGATCTATTAAATGATTTCACATGGATGATGTGGATGAACTATTATACAATATTATGGGATATTATTTAATTAATAAAGGTTGAATTGTCTTTTAGAGTAATATATATTTTTATTTTTTATTTATTGTGATTCAGGTTATTTATTAAAATTGTTAGAATATCTCGAAGACTATTAGGGAAATTAATTTTTGGTTCGAGACATTAAGAGTTATTTATAATACATGGAGATAAATTTTATATTTTTACTTTGAATGTGATGGAATATAATCCTTATAAATTTTTGGGTTTGAATCTTATTCTTTAATAATTTTATGTAATTATGAGAATAGTTATATACTGAATTATCTATGTTGATCTTTTTGTAATAATCATATAAAGGATAATTGTTTTTGGGGAATTATCTTACCATGTACTAACCATTTTTAATTAATACATAAACAAATGGGGAATAAATAGTTACTCTTATTTTTATATTTTATCCATATAATTTGATTGTGATACTTTAGAAATAAAAAATCATCTTGAATACTCTTCATTGAAGAAAATAATGATTTTTTGGTAGAACATTATTAAAGGATAAAACACTAATTTTTTATGATATTATATTTTATTATGTTCATACTGTATGATGTAAAATAATTCCACTGCTCTATGAAAATTATATTGGAATCAAACACATTGTCATTTTACATTCCTTATTGAGGAATCAATTTCATTTTGACCCATCATATATTTCTAGTTTTGTGATAGTCAACATTTTAATGACCATGTTCTCTATCACTCTACATAAAAAAATTATATTTAGAAATATATACCATGTATGAATTTTAACTTTACAATATTTTTTTCGTAATTATATCCTTAGATTTTTACTGACATTCACATTTTTCTTTTTCTTCATTTTAAAAAGATGTTTTAATGACCGTTTTTCAGATATGGTATTTCAATAAATGTATCTTAAAAAGATAAATATTTTTTATTATAAAAAAATTAAAATTATGAGGGTGAAATTTATTAAAGGTGAGAGAATTTAATATCCAATTATTTTAAATGTAAATACTATGTTTGACGGTGTACAAGATACACAACACCAAGATTAAATGAACAATGAAATATTATTTTTTAAATGTGGTCGTTATAACATAACCATTAAATTGGTGAGAATGAATACTATTAACGGAATTGTGAAATATATATATATTTCATACTCATTTATAATGTATTAATTAATTCTTTCCAAATATGTTCCATATTTATTAAAAAATTATTTTATTCACCAAAAACATATTTTCTTCAAAAATTATTTTTATTTCTATTTTATGTTCAAATAATATAAATAATTTTTTGATATTTTAGAAAATGTATTTGATAAAATAAAATTTATTTTTTAAATCAACATATCAAATTATTCCTATAGATAAAGTTTGATAATTTTATGAAATTTTTTATTTTTCAATGAATAATTAAAAATACAATTTTAATTAAAAAATATATATTTCAAATATTTACAAGGTCAAATTATGTTTGGGGTTAGTTTTAAAGTTCAATTAGTTCATTTATATGTAAAATTATACAATTATTGTTTTTAAAATGGATTTTATAAATAAATTTAGTATAAAAAAATTAATATTTTTAAAGGGCATTTTTTAGAAAACATAGTTTTAGTTGTGTTCTGCCAGTTTAGTTTTAAATTAAATTCTAAAAATCAATTGTTTCAAATTTTGAAAAAATTCTTCCATAATTTAATTAATAATATCAAAATTTAGTAAATAGCTCCCTTTTTTAAATTTGAATTGTATCCTTGGTAATTTTCTTACCACAGTAAAGGGTAAATTTGATAATTAATGGTAAGGACAAGAAATTAACTATAACAGTTGCCCCGTTTTTATTGGATGAGTTAGTTTTCACTATAATATTATATGGGTTGAAATTATAACCATTTTGATCCATTTGGTTGAGATTATGAAATTTATAATATTTTATTTAATGAAAAGTCAAAGATGAAATACTTATATTTTTAATAAATATAACATTTTTAATATATGGTTATCTAGAATATATCTTAAAATATAAATATTCATCTTAAATCTTAATTATTTATCAACATCAAGGTAAATTATTTTTAATTTTTAGTGAATAAATAATTGCATTAAATTCTCACACAATGTTGACGTAGTAATTATCTTACTAATGGAAAAATCAAATAATTAAAAATAATATTATTAAAATAAATATATTTCTAGATAATTTATGTCATAAAAAATTTATAGATGACCTTGATAGTTTATTATTATAATAATTTTTTTGAATTATAAGTGTAATATTTTTATATTAAAGTCAATTTAATTAATAGTCCACAAAATTTATATTATGAATATTTAATAGTAATTAATATTTTATTACATGATAAAAAATTGTTAAAAATTTTGAAATCAGAAAACTAATTAGGATAAGGTTTAAAATTTAATAAAGGGTGCATTTATTTGTTTTTTATCATTTAATTGTATCTAAATGAACCATCAATGTATAAATATTAATGATCTCATGGTAAGAGTGAAAGAGATTAAATACAGTTTAAAACCAAAAGATTAGGGTACAAACATGACCAAAACATGCCCAAAATTTTTATTAAATGAATATAATTATAACCTTATCACATGTGCCTTTAATATGATTGGTGTTATAGAACATGGTATTTGAAAATGACTTATATATTATTTAAATCAAATATAGTTAAAAAATTTCATTGTCTTTGTATTTAATATCTTTTATGTGTCCACATAGGGAAAAAATAAAGTTATGAACAAACCAAAATGTCTATTTCTATATAAATGTAATTACTCTCATTATGTAAATTCATTTTTGTTTTTTATAACTTATATAATTACCTTAAATCCTTATGGAATTATAATACAATATTTATTTAATGAATAGAATAATAAAATAAAAAAATTGATAATATTAATTTGGTATAATTTTAATGAGATAATGTGTGAAGTGATTTTTATTGGTCTATATGAACAATTATATTTTTTTGGAAGAATTATTTATGAATTTAACCATTTTCTAGATGTATTTCTAGTTAATTGAAATGAATATTATGAGAAATAACATTAATGATAATTTATCAAAATGATATATTACTAAATTATTTAAAAATCATAAAATTTTTAAAAAACTAAAATTATTTATGATATGTTATGAAATTTAATTAATGGTCAATTTATGGAATATTTACACTACATAAGTAAATATTACAATCTTTTAATATTAAAATAGTTGTTACAATAGTTAAAATTAAAATGTGTTAATTAAGGGTTAATCAAAATTATAAGGTTTAAAATAAAACCAAAACTTGTCTAAAATATATTGGTTTAGTATATTAAAACATTAAATTATATTATATTATAATAAATTTCTATTTGGGGGTATTTGGATAGAAAATTAAATTTTTATAATATAGTCGTTTATGAAATTCTAGAAGTGACCCTCACCTCAGTTATAAAATGGAACTTCCTCTCTAAATTATTTTTATCATATAGAGACTTATATATCAACTATACCCTACCAATATATCTTTAAAACCTCCCCATATGCATTTTATATGTTATTTTATTTTTAAAATACCATCCCTAGGGCCCTATAGAGGAGATCCAAAGTATACTTTTTGAAGAAGTGGTAATCAGTCTAACTGATTAATTTCATTTTATATTATTCCTTACCTCCTATAAATCAATTATATTTTTTATTAAAATGTTAAATTTAGTATAATAAATATTCTTAAATGTTATTATTCTTATTAAAACACCGTTATACACCATCATTCTCTTCAAACAATAAGTGACAGTTTTACTCATGATTACATATGACTCACTATTTGCATGTAGCGATAAAATTAAATTTTCATCACATAATTTATGGATTGGTATTATTATTGTCTTAATAAAAATATATGATATATATTATATCATAATAATTTGTAAAAATGAATTTTTATCTACCAACCTTTCTTTCCATCGATTGAAAAATAAAAAAAGCGTTCATGTGAACGTACGACTTACCATCTCCATGAATGGTGTAATTCTATTGTCTAATTCTATATTATAGGAAATAATATAAATTTTAATATAATTATTATATATGACATTATTACCCTGATTAGTAATATTGAAATGAGGAGAGAAACTTAAATGTATAAGGACCAAGAATACAGAACCAAAATAATATTAGAAAACAAAGAAGTTATCACTAAGAGCATTTATTTTAATAAAAAAATATTAATATACAGATGATAAGATGATATAAATAAATCATAAAAGGTATGATAAATATATGGTTATGGAATACATGTATAATAAATACATATTTATTATACCTGATGTTTCAACATGAATAAATAAATTTAAAATGTGAGATAAGGAAATTCTTAACTCAATTTCTATTCATTGGGTTGAACTAATATGTCATTGATCATGTCATGATACGATTATGTGTAAAATAAAAGTTGAAAATATTATGTTGTATTTATAATTGTATATGTTGATTTATATATAATACAAGTAATATATTCCTTTTATTAATTCTCATTTCAATAATATTATATTTGTAATGGTTTATTTAAAAATGTCACCACAATTGAAGATAGTTTATGTTTAAGTTTACATTGAAAAAAACATTATCTTCCATGAACATGTTTACTAAAAAAATTTCCAAAAATGTTTTTAATATTATGCTTAAATTATTTTAAATCATTTATTCAATTGTTTTAATTTTATAAAATGTTTTGAAAAGATTCTTTTGGTCATTTTCTGAATTGGGTAATTTGATATTTTTCATCAAAAATAAAACAAATGTTCTTTTAATTTTAAAAATATGAGTTTATTTTCTAACAGTAATGATTCCATAATGACATGAATCTTCCTTTACATTATTAAATGTTAATTTTTAAAAAACTTTTGTAATTTATCTATTTTTTTAAAAAATATTTTCAAAATGGAATGGGTATTTTCCTTAAAAAATGTTTTGTGTGATCTTTCAAAATAATTTTCCATCTATGAGAACATTATTTTATGTTACATATTTTTTATTGGAGTATTATTCAATGTTACCATTTTTATGTATTATCTAAATGGTTTATTTTTATAATGGTATTATATTTATTAATCCGATGAATTTTTCACGAGTTACAATATTACGAAATATTGTGGAAACCCAATTCTTTTCCATGGGTTATGCAATGATAAAATGTTTAAGAAACCCATTTATTCTCATGGGTTCTCATATATTGAATGATTTATGTTTTGAGGAAAACATATTAATGGGATTCATTATGCGATGGGTGGGCCTATATCTTCCTCAAATTCATTCGGTAGATATTTATATCACATGATATAGATAGGACTGGAATGGGGGAGTGAATACAGTTTAGTAATACAGGGCTAGAGTGATGATTGAACATTTTTTAGTAAATGAATTTTTCCTTTATGATGGAATTGGTAGTTATCCTTGTCTAACATGAAAATTATTTTCTATTCTTACTCATTTTTCACAATTTCATGTCTTATCTTATGATCTCATTGATCAAATTCTTTGATTATTTTATTCCTCATTTCTTATGAACATCCATGTTTTATTCCATGACTCAATAATTTGATCATTGATATAGATGGTATAATTTTTAAATGTTATGTTCATGATCACATCATCTTATTATCATATTATAATTTCATGTGATTATTGTTTTATAAATACTTCTTTTAGCCTTACTAAGCATCTATCTCACCCTTTTAATATGTTTTATTTTCCCAAGTTATGAGAAAATTTGTTAAATGAATTTTTTCTAGAAGGATTTCACATGGATTATGATTAATACCTATTATGAAATAAGAAAATTTGAGTGTAGTGGGAGATAATTATGTTTTTTATGAAATAATTTTTTCTGAACCCAAGTTTGTAAGAGTCTATACAAATTTTCTATTTCTCTAAACCTAAAATTTATTTCGGTATATAAGTTATCCTATGTTTTATTTTTACATTTTATGTTTTTATTTCCTTAGAAAAATATTTGGAAGTTTATATTCTTATATATTACATCCCATTGATCATGGATGGAATTAATACCAATTGGATTTATTTATCACTACTTGTACCTCCATATTTAATTGATTTCTTCTTCCAATCTCTCAACCTACTTGTTTTCTAAACCTTGGACTCTATACGAGTTGGTGATAACATTTTTTAAAATTAATTAAAAATTTTAATATATAATAACTTCTTCCAACACATCTTGATTAATTTAATCTATTTTCAATGAAATCAATTATCTAATGAACATTCACCCTCCAATACTATAATAATCCTATTTGAATGAATTTACTCCATGGATCATGTATCCCCCTTAATCATGAATAACTCCAACCATCATATATAGAAAGTGGGTGCACTGGGAGATGGATCCCTCTAACATATTCAACTTAAGTAATGTATTTTTCATTTTGAACCAACCCTTTACTTCTAATATGATTTATATATTTACTCTAGATAACACTATTAGTAAAAAATATAATTCTAGTGTTTGAAAACGAGTTCTTCTTCTCACATAGCCCTGTATTCATATCCTTTTTGAGTGTCATATCAACAGTCCATTTTTCTTCCTTTAATTCACTATATATTCATTCATTTATATTCTTATTTCTCTATGTAAATACAACTTCACTGATCTCATACTATTTCATTGTAGTCTAATGGATTAACTCACTTAATAATGTCTCTTATATAAGATAAATTATAACCATTAAACCCACATTAGATTTAACTATCCTTAATGATATTTTCTTTCAATATCCATATATGGGGATAATATTTTACATATTGAACAATTATGGACCTTATTTAACATCCTCTTTGATATCAATGAGAGTCACATCTTATTTATTCTTTTCTCTCCATTATTTTTTATTCTCCTTTCATGAAGTTTGGTGTGACTAATTACCTTTAGTGTTTGATACACGTTGTATTTTCTCACCTTGATGGATGTTCTGTATAATCCATTAGTGATACTGGAAGAATCCTTCTTTTCCTTCCTTTATTATATCCCCCTAAACCCATAATTCTAGTATACAGTGAGATAAATTTATTTTTCTTATATTTTTATCTTCTTCTTATCATAGGAGTGGGAAATATCAACATGGTAGCTCTATTATTCTTTTTTGTTTCAGTACCTCTCCATAAGAAAATTGTTAGAATAAATATAACATATCTTGATGGAATAAAAACTCTTATAATGTTTTCCCGATTGATATGTTATATTATGAACTATTTCACCAATATTGAACAATATAACATTCACACACATACAGATTGGGTTTTCCAATCATTATTAAAAATTTAGTTGTAATAATGAAGTTATTTGTGAGCCATTTCATTGAGTTTTAAAAAGACTATTTTATCCTTTCATGGATTCCACATGTTTATACTTCTAGTTACCCACTAAAGTCTACAATGAGAACCTTCTATGTTTGAATTCTTCCTCAGAACCTGAAGTTTTCAGTCATGTTTCTTAATCATTATTTATTTCTACTTCATTTTACATTATTAATTTTCAATCTATGATTTTTTTTCTCATGTAAAATTTTTATCATCTCATTACACTAATATCTAATTGTTATTCTTTATTCCGCATGTAAATTATCATTTTCCTTATAATAATTCAACTCATTGACATGCTATCTAATAATATCACATTGTTCCTTAATTTTCTTGTTTTTTATTGAAATTTAATTTTCTGATGTCATCCCTTCCTTTTAAAAATTTCTATTTACGTCCTCTAAATATTTTAAGTAAGAACATATCTTTTCACTTTTATCCATCAAGTGTTGTACTACACTTAAAAAGTCTAGAAGAATATTGTAACACCCCGACCCAAGTTACCCAGAGTCGATGCATTTTTTTAATACATTGGCATGATTCTAAGGAATCAATACCTGAAGGACCGATTAGATCAGCAGACTTGGAAAATAAATTACATACATTTACATTACATTACAATTTCAATCATAAAACACAACATAAATAATTCTTTGATAACTCCATTATTCCCATTAGATTAACCCTGCATATCAATCATAATATACTTCTTGTAATCCTAGAAAAAATAAAACATAGAAAGGGGTGAGCTCAAACACTCAGTAAGGCTATGCAATACAACAGAAGATAACATAAATATTAAGCATGGATAATAATTGAAACCACATGCCTTTACCAATAATAAAAATTAATACTTTAATGGAATGAATCTGAGCTGAGTAAATAAATCCAAAATAAAACATAATCATGGGTATTCTACTATCGAATGACCACATGAACCATGAATATTATTTCCATAATGAGGAAATGTATAATGCTAGACATTCTGAAAAATTTTGTCAAGGCCTCATCCAATACGTCTAAAAAAGATTAAGGCCTCATCCAAAACCGTATATCAAATTGGGAAAGGGCCTCAACCAATTCCATGTCTAGTTGTCTCATGAGACCTACCGATGCATCAAGGATCTATAGAGGGATCCACCCATCACTTACTAAGTACAATACATTCCTCATATGAAAAGGTTAAAACATAACATAAACATTCGTATTAAAAATAGCATACAAAATGTAAATAATTTATCCAATAACCATGAATGGTATAAAAATAACACATCCACTGTCAAACATATCAGAAAACCTTATGGAAGATTTGTATCATAATAAATCAATTACAAACAAGTTTAAAATCCATCAAAGGATGTTGACATAGATGAAAATGATATGTGAAATCCTTTTAGGGAAATACCCTATCATCATCAAATCATTTGTATGTCTCACAATTTATAAAGGAATTAATTTAAAAGAGATTTTTGAATCAAATTGTCCCATACCACTTTGAAACTTTTGAAAGGAATTATCATTTCAAAACATTAATGTCTATATAAATATATCCTTAAAATCATTTTGAAATATGGACATTAATTAAATGGGTTTAGAATGATAAATCTTTAAAACATTTAAAATGATGATCTAGTTAAATAGACCCACCCATAAAACTTTAAAAGATTCATTTTGAAAACACTTTTATGAAATAGGGGTATCTATGATAAGTATGTCCCAGAAAATACTTACACAAGAACAATCTTGGAAAATAATGTGATTGAGGAAATAACCCATACCAATTTGGTAACTTACGAAACATACACCCCATGAAAGAAGTATCATACAATGAATATGTAAATACACATAAATTATAATATATTACACAAAGAATACTATTATGGGCAGCACATACACCACACAAAAGGTAATAGTGGCAATATGGCATGAATCTCATGGGAATAAGGAGTGAGATGAAAACCCCTTACCTTTCACTATCTTTTAGTCGAGGGTACGTTTAACCTTATATATGAAGATATTAGTATGTTATTAAATTATACCAGAACCATATTAATATTTATGATTCACAATTTATTCATTTATTTCTTTATACTACACATTTAATAATAATTTCGATGTTAAATTAACATTTCAGATAATAATTTATTTCTTTATCGTACGTGTTTTAACTTGTTACTCTTGATCGTATCAATTAGATCATCATTTAAATAATTAAAAATATAAAATATGTTTTATATATCATATATATTTTTATAATATAAATATGTATAATAGAAATAAATATGAAATGGAAAACACCGTTTATAGAGAGGGTAGTCTGTACGTACACATAAACGCTGTTTCCGTTTTCATATCGTATTGAACAGAAGTAAGTGAATAAGATATATGTAAGTATATAAATAATTATATGTATAATTATATATATCTCCTATAGAATCATTATGTCATATATTACATACTTATTAGTAATATATATTTTTATAATCGCCGATGAATGGTGAACTTCGAAATGAATCTCATCGCGTCGTGGAGACGGTAATCCGTACATACACACGAGCGGCAATATAATTTCTTTAAAGGTGAGTAATTGGATGGTATATCATATATAAAGAATAATTATAATGTTATATTTATTATTTACATCAATTAAAAATCATTATTATACCCATCCAAATAATAATGTATTGAATACCTATTACACCACGACGTGAAGACGATAAGCCGTACGTACGCACGTATGGTGACATGTTATTCAAAGGATGGATAGAATACTGAATATGGTTGTACCATATTTACAATAAAATCACAGTATATAGAAGATACTAGAGTTATTATTCTATAATGGAAATAACAAATAATGAAGAAGTGGAAGAAGAAAGGAACTTAAATGAGGGTGGTGAAAACATTACACCTTTTTCAGGTTCTTCCTTTTGATTTGATCAAAAGGGATTCTTAGGTAGGATTTCTGACTAAAGAAAGGCCTCTAAGATGAGGGGAGGATACTTTAGAGGGTATTTGGGATGGGTTTGGCCAATCCAAATGGCTTTGATGTTGTGAATTATAGAGAAGGCGGAGTACCCTTTTATAATTGGGGTGAGGGTCACCTTAGGAAAATCTAGAAATATTATTTTATAATAAATTTATATACAGTTTATAGTGGCTCCAAAGTAGAATATTTAATGTTTAAGGTGGGTATAGGTCGAAAACCACTCAACCAATTGGTTTTATATAGGTTGGGGTCACTATATTAACTTTATCTTTTTGATTTAACTCTTAGTTAAATAGTTTGACATTTACCATGTCTCTTTGTATTTTTATATTATATAGTTAATAAAATTACTATTTACTTCCAAGAGACCTACAAGTGGTCCATTAATGATATAAATATCATTATATATGTCCTTTTCCCGAACCTTATATTTTTAGGAATATAATATCAATTAATAAATATAATATTTGTTTTAAAAACTCATTTATGTCAATTTTGACACTATTTAATAATTGATTTTTTTTAAAGTATTAACAACTATATTAATTCAAATAAAATTAATTAAATAAATCCTAAAAAGTCATATTAACGAATAAAATACTTTTATCTCATCAAAACATCCATATTATATTTATGATTACATTAATAATACCTATTAATTGATTCTTTCATTAATAAGGAAAATATTGTATCATCATTGTGTCATAAATAAATTTAATTATTCAATGTCTAAAAATTATAAATAAAATACCATGATGTATGAAATATTTTTATATTTCTTATTAATATTAATAGTCGAAAATATAACATATATGACCCTATGTAAAAATTGTCTTTCTAAATGATATTTGCTTATGTCATTTTTGTATTTACTTTGACTTAATTAATATAAAGTGTCATTATCACTTACAAGTGGCTCAATGGGGTTCCAAGATCAATCCAAAGATGCCCATTGTTGGACATGTATCATAAAATAGAGTTAGGACACATTTTAGGGTAATTTAATATTATTATAATATTATTTGTTTACCCTTATTTACCGGATTTACTCTTTAACCATGGTAAATAAAATATTTATCGAAGTAATTATAAAAAATGTCTAAAAATAGAAGTTAACAATTTAAAAAATATGGAACTCATTATTTTAAATATGGAATCAATTTTTCTGAATTCAAAACTCAGAAGTGGAAGAAATTAATTTATAATTAATTCCCGTTGTCAAAAAAAGCGTGTTTTTAAGAAATAATAACTATCAAAAGATTGGCACTTGTTTATGTCCAGTTTAAATGTGAAATTATGTTCAATGACCATCATTGGATTAAATGGTACAAATATAACCTAATTATACTTTAAAATCACTCAAATTTATAATTTATCACTATTAATTATTTTGATTAAAAAATTTGTTTTTAATTAAAATTTTGTAATTTTAACTATTCATCAAAATATTAAAGTTATCAGAAAAGTAACAAAAAATCACCCTAAGATAATTTTGATATTCCGAATACAAAAATGAAGTCCATTTTGAAAGTTAAAATGTATAAAATTAAAAAAAGTGGTTATTATAAATCATAACGGCTAGTTTGATTGGTTGTGGTGCGTTAGAACTCAAAGTTGCGTACAACACATGCTACTGTATTACTCAAAGAGAAGCATACCATGGAATCGTGGGGTGTTACATTCTTCCCTCATTCAATAAATTGTTTCCTCACAATTTGAAATTTTTTTCTAAAATCAATGGTTTAAAATAGAAAATACCTTTGGAAAAACCCATATCAAAAATTAGGTTAATAAAATTTAGTCTTAATAAGAGGAAAAGGGAAATGAAAGGGTCACCACCAAATTATGATCTCGATTAGGAGAACATTGGTGGAAATTAGAGACATATAATTGGAGGAAAATGTGAATATTTATAGTTAGTGATTTAAGTCATCAATCATTAACAAGTGCAAAAAAATTTAGGGCCTTATATTCATCAATCTATGATGATTTAAAATACCATCGGTTCAACAAAACATACAGTATTAGGATAACACATTTTTGGTTTTAATATCCCTTCACTAATGTTTAAGAGTTAATTTATTCATAGAATAAGAGAATAATAAAAATATATACTTTAGAAGTATAATTGAACCCTTTAACTAATTCATACCACAAACTTTTCTTTTTTACTCTAAAAGATAATTAAACTTAAAAAATATACTGTATTTATCCTATTCATATAGGGTTCCAAAAAAATGAATTTATAATTCATCTTCCAGATAATTAAAAAAACTATATTATTTAATCCAGTACATCATGTGGGTCAGTGGTAAGTGATATGCCCTTATCGCCCATCAGTTGCGGGTTCAAGTCTCATGGCCTTTCCGGACGCGACATGTTGTCGCCCGACCTTCGGGTTGTCCTTTTATGGCAATTCAAAAATAATCTCAAACTAGAATTATCCAAAATAATTCTGTCCAAACTCACAGTACAAAAGTTATAAGGAAGGTAAACACAATAAATATCCTTTTTTCCACGTAATGACATATGAATGCCTTCATCATGTATTCTTTTAAAACACTGCAACATCCTAAATTACCATAAAACCATATTGATTATATTCAAGATCCCTTATTAATTATAGAATACTGGATATACTCCTTCTATCCAAAAATATTTTAAACTCCAACAATGATAGAATACACAAATCATTAATCAGTTTCAAGGTAGTTGTGAATATTCAATATAATTTATCCAAACCAATCATGTATTATTACAAAATCACTACCTCGGTATCAGAACCATATTATGGTTTATCTTTATTTCAACCATATATTTTCAAAAAAATTAACCTGCTATTAGGTCGCTTTTCTTGTTTCCAAACAATCTCAATTCCTTAATGAAATAGTACTGTAGTATAATCCTTATATACTTTATAATTATTATAACCAATACATCATTGATACACCACTAAAATGACATAATTCTTTAATAACAACCTAAGAACTCTAATCATTCCTTCTCATCTGTGGTAGTATCATAACTTGATTATAATCCAATAGCATCATTTGGGGAATACTCTAATGATTTTGAAATTGGTTTGCGTAGTGTCCCAACTCCTTATAGATGTAGCATTATACATTTGAAACCTTTTTCTTACACTTGTAGTCACGTACATGGTGTCCTTTTCTCCACACTTCCCATTCCCTTCAAGCTAGTTCCAGAGTGCTTCTTCCCATAGTTATCACATATGAGAAAATTCTTCTTTTCCCTCCTCCCTTTATCCATATTTCTCTCTTCCATCCTTTTCTTCTTTAACTTCCATTCAAAGCCATAGGACTCAATGAATTATTTACTTATCTTATTAACACATGATATTATTTCTTCATATATTGAGAATAAATGGGAGAATATTTCCCTTCTAAATGTTGGCTTAATACAGGTAATGTTATGATAATTCTTACTCTTTGGATCATACGTATTACTGGAGTTCACATTCCTTCTAATGGGTTCCATTTCAATACAATGGCATAAACTAGGTCAATTTATGAATTGCAATGAATTATAACAAACTTGTAAAATACCTAACATAAATTGAACAGTTTATGGATATAATCCATAATAATAAAGTTGTTTTTATTGAGGAAGTATATACTCATAAACCCTTCATAATTAATTGTAAAAAAATGCAAATTATCCTAAGCATATCCGCTGGGAGTGTCGTAACCAAGTGTGTAGCAAGGCTCATTGTCGTGCACCAGTTCCCATTGGAGTCAAGCTCAAAGCGAAGTTTTCGGGTTTTACCCCTAAGTAAATCTGTGCCAGAGCCTCCTCTACCTCCTCGTACCCAGACAGGGCTGTATTTCTTGGAAAACTCACAAAATCTCTATAATACCAAAATTCTAGGAAGTTCTCATATACTAATCCTCAAAGTCTATCTTAGGGCTATGCGCTCTAATTATAGTTTATCTAAATCCAGTTTCCAAGGATTGTACTATACTTATTATGATACCAACGGTAACAACCCCACCCCAATTACCCAGAGTTGGTGCATTATTTTAAAACATTTCCATGATGACAAGGAATCACATCCCGAAGGACCGATCAGTTTAGCATTTTTGGAAAATAGATTACACGCATTAACATAACATTGAAATTTCAAACATAAAACACATCATAAATAGTTCTTTGAGAACTCCATTATTCCCATTATCTTAACCATACATATCAATCATAATACACTTCTTGTAATCCTCGGAAAAATAAAACATAGAAAGAGGTGAGCTCAAATGCTCAGTAAGGGTAAGCAATACAACATAAGGTAACATAAATATTAAGAATGGAAAATAATTGAAACCACATGCCTTTACTAGTAATAAACATGAATAATTTTATGTCAAGAATATGAGATGAGTAAATAAAGCCATAATAAATCAAAATCATGGGTATTCTACTAGTCCAGTGACCACACGAACCATCAATATTATTTCCATAATGATGGAACGTATAATACCGGACATTCTGAAATTTTTTTTCAAGGCCTCGACCAAGATGTCTAAAAATGATTAAGGCCTCGACGAAAACCATTTATCAAATTGGGAAAGGGCCTCGACCAATTCCACATCTACTTGCCTCATGAGACATACTGATGCATCAAGGAGCTATAGCGGGATCCACCCATCACTTACTAAGTCCAATACATTCCTCATATGAAAATGTTGAAACATAACATAAGAAATCATAATAAAACTAGCATACGAAATTTAAATAATTTATCCATAAACCATGAATGGTATAAAAATAACACATCCACTGGAAAACATATCACAAAACCTTCAATAAAATATAGAATATTTGTATCATAATATATCAATTTCAAAAAAGTTTAAAATCCATCAAAGGATGTTGATATAGATGAAAATGATAAGTAAAAAACTTTTAGAGAAATACCCCTTCATCATGAAATCATTTTTAAGTCTCACAATTTATAAAGGAATTCATTTAAAATAGAATTTTTAATCAAAGTGACCATACCAATTTGAAACTTTTGAATATAATTATCATTTCAAAACATTCATGTCCATATAAATAAGTCCTTAAAATCGTTTTGAAATATGGACATGAATTAAAAGGGTTTAGAAAGATAAATATTTAAAACATTTAAAATGATGATCTAGTTAAATAGACCCTCCCATAAAACCTTAACATATTCTTTTTGAAAACATTTTATGAAACATGGGTATCTATGATAAGAATTTCCAAGAAAATACTTACAAATGAAAAATCTCAGATAATAATGAGATTGAGGAAATAACCCTTACCAATTTGGTAACTTACGAAACATACACCCCATGAAAGAAGAATCATACAATGAATATGTAAATACACATAAATTAATGTTTATTAAAGAAATAATACAATTATGGGAAGTATATACACCACACAAAATGTAATATTGGAATTATTTCATGAATCTCACGGGAATAAGGAGTGAGATGAACACGCCTTAGCTTGCACCTTATTTTAGTCAAGGGTATGTTTAACCTTCTTTATGATGACCGTAGTATGTTATTATATTATACCAGAACCATATTAATATTTATGTTATCATACTTTATTCATTTATGACTTTATACTACCAATTTAATAATAATTTCGATGCTAAATTATCATTTCGGGTAATAGTTGTTTTCTTTATCGTAAGTGTTTTTACTTGTTACTCTTGATCGTATCAATTAGATCATGATTTAAATACTTATAGAATATAAAACATGATTTTTATATCATATATATATATTAGGAATATAAATATGTATAATAGACATGTATATGAAATGAAAATGTCGTTAATGGAGATGGTAGTCCGTCCGTACGCATAAACATTGTTTCCGTTTTCATATCGTATTGAATGTAAGTAAGTGAATAAGATATATGTAAGTACATAAATATTTATATATATAATTTTATATATCTCCAGTATCATTATTATGTCATATAGTACAAACTTATTAGTAATATATATTTTTATATTCGCCGATGAATGGTAAACTTTGAAATTAATCTAATCGCGTCATGAAGACGGTAATCCTTATGTACACATGAGTGACAATATGATTTTGTTAAAGGTGTGGAATTGGATGGTATATCATATATAAAGAATAATTATCATGTTATATTTTTTATTTACATCAATTACACATCATTATTATACCCATCCAAATAATAATGTATTGAATAACAATTACACCACGACGTGGAGACGGTAAGCTGTACGTATGCACGTATGGTGACATGTTATTCAAAGGATGGATAGAATACTGAATTTGGTTGTACTGTATTTATAATAATATCATAGTATATAGAAGATACTGGATTTATTATTTTAGAATAGAAATAACAAATAAAGAAGAAGTGGAAGAAGAAAGGAACTTGAAAGAGGGTGGTGAAAACATTACCTCTTCTTAGGGTTCATCCTTTTGATTTGATCAAAAGGGCTCTATAGGTTCGCTTTATAACTAAAGTAAGGACTCTAGGATTAAGGGAGGATAGTTGAGAGGGTATTTTGGTAGTTTTTGGCCAATCCATATGGCTCTGAAGTTGTGAATTAGAGAGAAGGGGGAGAGCCCTTTTATAAGAGGAATGAGGGGCACCTTAGGAAAAGCTAGAAATATTATTTTATAATAAATTCATATTCGGTTTATAATGGATAAAAAGTGGATTATTTATTTTTATGGTTGGTAGAGGTCAAAGAACACTCAACCAGTATTTTTTAGACATGTTTTCATCACTATATTAACTTAATCTTTTTGATTTAACTCTTAGTTACATAGTTTGACATTTACCTTGTCTCTTTGTATTTTTATATTATATAGTTAATAAACATACTATATACATTTAAGAGACCCCCCAGTGGTCCATTAATGATACATATATAATTATATAAGTCCTTTGGCCAAACCATAGATTTTTAGGAATAGAATATCAATTAATAATATAATATTAGTTTTAAAAACTCATTTATATCAATTTTGACACTATTTAATAATTGAATTTTGAAAAAGTCTTAACAACTTTATTAATTAAAAAAAATCATTTCAGAAATCATAACATGTAATATTAACCAATAAAATTCGTGTATGGCATCAAAACATTAAAATTATATTTATTTTAACATTTATAATACCAATTATTTGATTCTTTCATTAATAAGGAAAATACTGCATCATCATTGTGTTAAAAATAAATTTAATTATTCGATGTCTAAAAATTATAAATAAAATACCATTATTTAGAGAATATTTTTATATATATGTTGAATATTTAAATTCTAAAATATAACATATATATCCCTATGTAAAAAAAATCTTTTTAAAAGATATATGTTTATGTAATTTTTCTATTTATTTTGACTTAATTAATATAAATTGTCATTATCACTTACAAGTGGCTCCATGGGGTCCCAAAAGTGATCCAAAGATTCCCATGGTGGGACATGTATCAACCAAGAGGGCCATAACACGTTTTAGGGTAATTTAATATTATTATAATATGATTTTTACCATTATTTACCGGATTTACCCTTTAACCATGGTAAATAAAATATTTACCGAAATAATTATTCAAAATGTCTGAAAATAAAATATACCTATTTAAAATATATGGAACTCTTGAATATAAATATGGAATAAATTTTTCTAAATTCATAACAAAAAAGTGGCAGAAATTAATTTAAAATTAATTCATCTTGTCAAAACAAGAGCGGTTTTTAAGAAATAATAACTATCAAAAGATTGGCATTTTCTTATGTCCAGTTTCAATGTGAAATTATATCCAATGAACAAAATTGGATTAAATGGTAAAATTATAATCTACCTATACTTTAAAATCACTCAAATTCATAATTTATCACTATTAATTGTTTTGATTAAAAAACACGTTTTAATTAAAATTTTGTAATTTTCACTATTCATCAAAATATGAAAGTTATCAGAAAAGTACCAAAAATTCACCCTATGCTAATTTCGATATTCTGAATACAAAAATGAATTCCTTTTTGAAATATTATTTGTATAAAATTTCAAAAAGTGGTTATTAATATTCATAATGGCTAGTTATATTGGTTGTGCTGCATTAGAACTCGAAGTGGCGTACAACACAAGATATTGTATTATTAAAAGAGAAGCGTATCATGTAAGCTTGGGCTATTATAAATATCTTATTTTTTGTAAAAAAAAATTTCATTTACAACATGATGTTGTCATATCTCTTGTAATATCATTCTATAACCATTAGAGGGATTTGTAAAATAAATATTCAGATTTATAATAAAAACCTAATGGATATTTATATTCCTATATATATAAACAATAATTTTAATTTTCCTCAGTATGGATACCTAATTTTTTGGTTAACTTATTATTTTATTCATATTTTTCTTTCTATAAATATGAAATTATTATTCCATAAATTTCATATCATGACTATCAACTAATTCATATTCTACACTTATAGAAATAACCTAGCTCTCTTCTTTTAACATAGATTCATTTCTAAAAAAAACACTCTAATTTCATCCACACATCCATTGAATTTTTTTAGTGAGAATCCTTATTTTATTCTTTATTATCCAAGGTATATTTAAATAAATTCATAAAACATTCAACAATATAAAAATTTATTTTATCCAAATCATACACAATTCTATAACAACTTTACAAAATAATTACAACTAACATGATATTATGGACGATTATAACATCAATCTCTAAAAAAGACAAGAAATCCTTCTTCCACATAAAAAAAATTATCTCCATCAAATTTATGATCCTTCAATATTAAATTCATATCTTGGATTGAATTCAAATATTCTTATGTTAAATATTATTTAACCTTTAATTACATTTATATATATAAGATAAATCCAAATTAGATATAATTAATATGTGGGGAATTTAAATCATGTCATGGAACACAAATTTTTTGGTTTTCCCACACTGGGATACATACAAGGATCATACACTAATTTTTTTTGGGTTTACAAATCTTTTTTAAATAACTATTTTAATAGATAATTGTTTTTTGTTTTGAAACTCCTCCACAAGGATAACTTATGTTGAATGTTTAAGGTAATAACTTAGTACTTATCAAGAGTTAATTCATTTTCATACATTAAAAAATACACTAGAATATATCAATTTATATATTTTTAGGTATCTTATCTACTTTTTTGACATAACGATGTCTCATTGATTAAATTTTTTATTTTGAAACATTTATCCAACTCTTATGATTATTTGTAAAGAAATATGATGAATCTAAATTTTTCCACCAAATATAAACAACTTATTGTCAAAATATTTGATTCATTAATAATTAATCAACATTCACATTATATAAAATATTATGGAGATAATTATTCAATCATTATAACTATCCTTTAATGTCTTCATTCATCCATGCTTCATTGATCCTACAATACCTTTGATAGTCCCCAATTCTATTTCTCATTGATGTCCAAAATTATTTTTTAACTTCTTAGACCAGTCTTTAATGCCATTAAAAAAAGATACAACTTAGCCCTATTTTAATTTATATATACCATGATTCCATTTTTTTGTATTCTCTCTTCCCAATAGGAACACATAGTTCCTCCACTGCTATATTATACACACAATAATATTATATTCCATATAAATATTCTTATAAATTCTTCTTCTATGAATTGAGTATTAAGAAATCAAATTTTAATAAATTACCTTTCAAAATTTAGATTATTCTAATTCAAATACATACTTTAAAAAATCTATTGATAGATCCACTCCATTGGAATTCAAATGGGAAATTCATAATCTTCTAATCAACTTCCATTTTATTATGATAATTCCATCAGTTCAGATTCTCCAGTTTTTATAAATCAGGAAGTTTCATACTTAATCATGGTGTGATGTGATAGTTTCTCTTATTTTATTATTCAGCTATTAGATCAGTCATGAAAGGATATAAAGCTTCATAACTTGAAACAAATTTTATTTCCAAAATAGATCAAAGATTAATAAGGATTACCTTATATTTTTTATATTGCATTAACGTCATGGTGTAGTATACATTTGATTAATATAGTTCATTAAATCATTAATAAGATATGATTAGTCTAATTCTACGTATAAAATATATCTAAACCAGTTGTGGACTGGATCCTCCTCCATGGTGCGATTGGATTCATACATATAGAACTACTAAAATTACCCCAAGTATTATTTATAGAATGATAGTAATGTCATGGTGTGAAAGGGTTTATAAAAATATTAGTAAATTATAAGACCATATCAATTCGCTAAGTAAATCTTATACACGATGTCTTTACTTTTATGCATCACTGTGTTCTTCAACACATTTCAACAATTGTCACTTCTACTTTGCATTGTGACCATCTATTTCAAAACATGATTGATCATTCTTATTAAAACAATAAATTATAAAAATATAGATAATTTTCTTCTATGTTAATATAATTGACTCTTATTTATGATTCCATGTAACACATACATATACAACGTGACAGACTTCCCATATCCAAATTTCATTGTTAATTCCATAATTCACTCTCATGTACATTGAATATTCCATGAATATTTTTATTTTTCTTGAATTTAAATTTCTCATCCCAAAGTATCCTTAGGAAAATAAGAACACCTTTATATTGTATCAATATTCCCAATAACATTTATAATCCTAAAAAATAATTCAAAAAACACATCTCCAATCATATTCAATCCATCCCATCCTTCTCCATAAATACTGAAAAACTGATCATAATTCTTCTAAAAATAAAAAAAACAATTTCAATCATTTTGAATCTCAAATACAAAATATCAAAATTCATTGAATAATCACATCACCATCACAATGTATAGTTACATTGTTAAAACAAACCAAATCATAATTTCACCAACATTAATCAATGTTCTATGATTGTAAATAAATCCAATATACAACCTCTTGGTTTTAACACAGCCACACTAAGTCATGAATCCTCATAAAAGAATGAAAGGAATGGTATTTAAACCCCAACAATATCTTTCTCTCCATTGGTCATGTTAGGTTGAAGTGATTATAAATATTCCTTATAAAATGTATTATATATTATGAAAGGATTATTTTCAGAGGAAATGTTTTGGAACTACATTTTGGAAAGGGTAGTGGAACGAATGATTTTGGAAGAAGAATGTTGATCAAAGACTAGAGGTAAAGTGACTAAGATATCTTAATTATGATGTATGTAAAGTGGTCTCAATCACATAGGTATACCCCTAATAGAAAAAATAAGGATATCCTATTAGTTTGTAAATGTTACATAAGATTATTCAATATAATTATATAAGTTTTTATTTTACTATTCGAATTGTTGGAAATTTATGGAGGTTTAAGAGCTGCTGGATTTGACTAGATAACAAGCCATCCATATATAGTAGGTGGTGATTTGATTTTATAGATCATATGTTGGTGAAAATGTATCTATTGGTTGTAATCTTGTATATATGAGAGGGTGGAATCATTCTTTTGATAAATTTAAATATTATAACCTACCTATTCTATTTGGAATAAATAAAAATAGTCTTTATCCCATAGAATATAATCATTTTTTAACCATGTAAATCCTTTTTGTTGTTTCATGTTACTTGTTTGATTGATATAGTTTTTAAACGTGTGTGTGTTCCAAAAGTTTAGGTATGATATATTGGATCTTGGTTCCTTTATCCGTCCATTGAAATATTGTACTTCTAAAATCTATTTTTTTGAACTTGTTATAAATTTGAGGGTTATGAAGTTCATTTTGAATTTGGGTTCATTTCTCAAAAAAAGTATCAAATAATGGTTTCATAATTCTAGAGGTTCTTTATATAGTACGTTCTTGTTTTATTGGTAGCTTTCTAATTTATGAGGAATGATTTTGGAAGAATGAAAAGTTAAAATTTTAATGTTTGATTGATCATTCATAAGAATATTGAGAATACATACTGAATACCATCTATATGAATAGGATCTTGAGATTATGTTTAAGTTTGTAAAACCTAAAACAATAAGAAAAGATAAATGGGAAAGACTCAATTGGAAGGAAATTAGGTTCATGCGTATGATTTTATCCTAGAATGTGGAACTCAACATATAAGAGGTGAAGACAATTGGATAACTTATGTTAAAACATACAGATATATATAAAAATATATTCATGTTGAATAAAGGGTTCAAGTTACAATGACTATTAAAAATAACGATTTCACAAGGAAGGACGATGGTTGATCATGATAATGAGTTCAACATGATTCTATGTCAACATGAATCAGTGAAGGTATATTTTTTTGAAGGTTTGTGAGACTTAATTATTCTTTCCTCACATCCAAAATCATGGGATACGATGGTTAATATTGTTCTAAACCCCATTAGGAATAATTACATGGTATTTGATGAGATATTTTATTTAGTCATAAATGATAAGATCTAAAATAATTAAGTCCCAGGTTCTACCATAATGGGGTTAAGTGTAGAAGTCATGGGAATTTTGAGTTGAAGGAAAACCCCATGTTAGAATAACATGAAAGAAAAATGAGATAACAGCTAAGGGAAGTTGGTTAGGCTTGTATCCACATGTTGATATTATAGTAATAAGGGGAACTTGAGGAAATATTATAGTGATGAGAGGTTAAATTTTATAAGGTTCACATTATACATTCATTAAAAATTACCCTGGATTAAGAAGAAAGAAATTAATTTCAAAGTTCTTCAAGTCCATTAGAATCACAGATCATTTAATTCAGATATATTTTCAATCAATATATAAAATTGGGTTCATTTAGATTTATTTTTTGATAATGTTATAAAAGTGACATCTTATATATGATGAAACTCTTGAGATAGTTGGAAAATGTGATGTGACAATACAAACAATGTGAGGATAATTTATAGAGTTACAATGTTTTTGGCACAAATTGGTTTTAGAAAAATTTTAATCTCCAATTTTTATATAGATTATGTGGGATTATATATTATTTTTATGGAAGGAGTTTGGATGATATCACATAGTTCCAAGGCACTGGCCATAAGAGTAAAAGATAGAACATTGTATCTTATAAATTGTTTATAAGATGAAAACTTTATAAGACATTAACTTTTACAGTGTCCATGTTTTGGAATGACCATCCCAGACACTTGGTTGATGAAGGGATAAAGTTAATGGCTACAAATGGATGATTAAAAGAAACCATATGGAGTTCCAAACAAGAAAATATTGAATCCAATGTAAAAACATATGTTTTCATTCAATATGGATGGAAGAACCCAAAATAATGTGAAGTAATATCTTGTTTAAATAGATTTATATGATTTATAACTATTTTAATCTCATTTAGGTTCATTTTATTATCTTATATTAATCAATGATAATACATGGATTTTGTGGATTTTATTTATCAACCAAAATTTGGAGGTATCCAAAACCTTCCTTCAATAGAGAGCTAGAGTTGAAAATGAGTTTTGTTAATATTAATTGATTGAGGGACAATAATTTTTTGTGGCCAAGATGAAGGGAGTTATAGAGGTTTTAATATAACAAAGAAATTAATTTTCATAAGATGGTACCAAGGACTATGGAATAAAATGGATGGAAAAGAATATATTTTAGAAATTATGAAATATAATAAGAAACATAAGGATTTATTCTGTGTTTTCCATGGTTTTTTGAGGGTATGTAGTGAACCATGTGGTCTACGTCCTTAATAAAATTCCTTCCACACCATTAGGGAAATAACTTGTAGAAGAGTCTTGGACTGAAAGAATCACACCTAAAATTATTTAGGTGTATTTATTATGTTCATGTTGATTCTAGTAAGAGGGGGAAATATATGAAATGTCCCAGGTTTGTATATTTAAAGGTTTTGGAAATGAAAAATTTGGATTCTGGGTATGATATAATGATATTAAAAAGTTCATAAGAAGCTATAATATTAACTTAAATGTAATAATCCTTAGGAAGGATCAGAACCAAGTGGAAGATGTAGATGATCATAAATAATCATTATAAGATAATGTTTATCTGAATGGATGTATAGTTTTTTTTGATTAGTTCAAAAAGAACTCATGTTCAAAAAAACCATGGTTTTCTAGAAGTTGAGGTTTTTTATAGATATTTGATTATGGATGTTCATCCAAGTCCAAATGTACCATAAATATAAGGCACTATAGAATACTAGGAAAAATATATAGAGGAATTAGTATTAGAAAGATCATATCCTTGGTAGTTAAAGTGGCCTATTAGGGTTAGAAGGGAAATTCAATAGTATGTAACTTAATTTCATTTTCTAATTATTGTGGATAGTGGATAAAAATAATTACTAGAGTATGTTTAATGTCTTAGTGATGAAAATATTTTGGAGTTAGTGTTGGATTTGGAAATAGACTCATTCGATTCTTTTATAACTAGGTAGAATTCAAAAATTCTACTCGGAAAGATTTATTTGTATAAAAAATGGATCTACCATTTAAAGGAATAATATAATGGAAAGATGTAGTACAATTAAAGGTTTTTATGATTTCATTTCATTATAAATAATGGATGCGACTTAATGAAAATTTCTCTCATGTTATTAAACACATTACAATCTAGATGGTTCTTTGAATATATGTGGAAGAAGAATTTCATCTTGAATAGTTAAATATAAAAATAATTTTTCCACATAAGAAATTATTTTAATAATTATATATTGTTCAATCAAATAGATTAAAATATTCTATAAGTAAATACGTGTGAAAACATAAGTATAGTCTTTATGGGTTGAAGCAGTCACTCAAGGAATGGAACTAAAAGTTTTATGCTTTTATAAATATTTTAAGTTCATCTAGTGAAATGTGGATCATTTATTTATTTTAAGGTGTTTGATGTTGGTAAATTCATCAAAATTATCTTATATGTAGATGAATTGATATTGGAGGTTCTATAAAAGAAATATATATACTATGTGAAAGAATATTTATCTATAATGGTCAAGTAAAAGAATCTTGGAGAAGATAAATAAATATCGGGGATGTGGATTTAAATGGATTTGAAACATTTAAAATAATTTTTTCATAGTTAGAGTACGTCCAAAAGATTTTTGAGAGGTTTATAATGATCAGATCTAAATGTGTTTTCCCCCCTGTTAGCTATAGATTTCAAATTATCTAATGAAATTAAATCATGAATAGAAGATGAGGGTATATACATGGATAAGGTTCCATATTCATTAGTAGTTGAAATTATGATATGTGACATGATTTGTACATGAAAAAACAATACAAAAGTAGTGAAATTATTTTTTATATTCATAGAAAATATGTGGAAGGAGAACTAGGATGTGGTAAAGTGGATTCTCAAATATCTCAACGGTTCAGAAGAACGGTCCCTATGTTTGGGATGGGATAATCTATTACAAGGGTATGTTAGTGTGGAATTTGGAGGGGATATAGACACATAGAGAAGTATTAAGGTCTTTTAGTTTACCTATGGAAGAACTCTCATAAATGTTTGGTCAATATTTTAGTCAGTACCTATACAATTAGCTATTATGTAGAGTATGTTTCCATAATAGAATCAAGGAAGGGTATGGCATGGATAAATGGTTAATTACAGGATCTTGGAAGCAAGTAAGGGGATATAGTGTTATTTTATGATATAAAAAGTGAAATTCATCATGAAAATAATACAATTATTTAATAATTTAAAAAACATAATAATATGAAATTTAACATCATCCAGAAGATTGTGGAAGGAGTGATGGAGAAAGAAAATATAGGACGTAAAAATCCAATGGATAAGATAAAAAAATTGAAGTATGAGAAATTATATGGAATATTCCCTTATAAGGACTTGTGTTACATATAAGGGTAAATTGATATAAACTCAATGATTATTATTGGTGGAATAAGAATAAAATTACTAAAATGTTCCAAAAGGCTTGGTAATTAATCATAGAATACAAATCTCATGTGTGAAATTCCTCAGTTGAATTTTTTATAATTATTTTTCATCAAAGGAATTATATATTCAAGAAGGATATTTTGTTAGTGGTATAACTTAAACTTGATATAGGAATGTTTAATATAACTAATGTTCATGAAAGAGGAATCTAGAGCTAGCGTCAATGGTATTGTGACTAAATGATTTATATGATAGTGTAAGGAGCTATGGATCACATATGAGTAACTCTAAATTGATTGTGTATGTTTATATTTGTGGTTTACAAAGGATGAATAAGATTATTAAGGAGGAATATATAAGTTTTCTTACACTATTCATCAAATTTAGAATGTTGAGGAGATATAGCAGTTGATGTATCTAACTAGATAGGGGGTTCCAACATAGAACAAATGGTAGTGATGTTTTCCCACATAAACTGAATTGTGATGAAACCATATGTACTAGTGGGAATGTTATATATATATATATATATATAAGGTTAGGATAAAATTTTTGGTAGATCAAAATAATATATCCTTTATATTCTATTAGTAATATCGAAAAGGAGTGTTTCTCCCTTGGAATAAGAAAAACTTCTAAACGACACAAATACTTTATGTTGTTTCATGTTGTGTGTGAGATTGATTTCATTTTTCCACTTTTATCTTTTCTAGAGGCTCTGCTAATGATTTATGAGAGCTATCATAAGATGTTTTAGCTCAGTTTCATCATCCAAACATTGTAATATACTACTTCAAAACTCTATAATTTTTCACATTTTTTCATAGGTGAGGATCTGAAGGGACAAATAAAAGTTAAGTTATTTATATAATAAGTTATATCTTGAAACTCCCATTTGGGAGTGGTATCTGCCTTGTATTTCTCCTATGAAAGATAAATAACAAAGAATAATTTAATGTAATATATATAATTCATTCACATAATTTATGAAAAAGATATATAAACCAAAAGCTCACACTTCTTCTCACTCAAAACATCTCCTGTATTATGAACAATGTACATCCTATTGTACAACTCAAATTCCATTATAGAAGGATATAACATAGTTTTCTTAATTTAAATATTTATTTTATATTAAAAAAATCTAAAAACTAATGGATGCTCACTTGAAATGAACAGAGATATTTACCTTTAATAGATGATACTAATATAAATCATGGATTCTATATTTATAAGTCACAAGTTCACATGTTTGACTATATATACATGAAGAGGATATAATTTTTGAGGGGATTCAGATTTAGTATGATGAAAACCGCTCCCCTGAAAAGGAGAAAATATATTGTGTTATAAGATTCATGTAACAGTCATGAAATATAATTGATGGGTCACTTCATATTTATCTCCAAAAATGTTTATTTAAAAATCGCTACAATCACTCACACATAGAATCCCCTCATGGATCTCTAATAGAGGGTCATATGCAATCTTTAATTGAATACCAAAGGCCAAACATAACCAGTAAAAAAATTAATGAAAAAATATATAGATTTTGTACTTAAAAACATTACTTTTTTATTTATTTAGTACCCAATTATTTAAAATACAATGTCACATATCCATGGTAGCTTGATCCCATTACAACCAAAGTTAAAAAATAGTCTCTCAATATCACAAAAACCAATTCAATGATATAGTGAAAAGACAAAGAAGGTTTTATAAAAAAAATAATTCAAGAAGATTATTAGTGAAAAATGTTTATATATATATAATTCATTAAATAGTGATGGAAATCAAGAAATGAATTTCTCTTGGATGGAGTTCAAGAAATAATCAACCTCATAGGGTTCTGACCCCTCTTAGGTGGGATACTAGTTCCAATACCCTCAACATGTTCCTATTTTGATAGTTCATTAGGGTTATCATCGAGTAAGAGATTATCAAAATTAAAATTATAAACATACAATAAATAGTACAAAAAATTTGAAACATAAAATAAAAAAACCAAAAATAGAATTAATTATCAAAATGAAATATAAAAATTAAAAACTGATGAGTAATTAATGAAAATAATATACTCTAAATTATTTGATTTCATGTATCACCTTATTATTAATTTTAATCTTCATCACCATCTCAATTTCATTCTCTATCAATATAAATTTCAATAACAACTTCATTTTAATCTTTTTAAATTATATCCAATTTATTAATAACACTAACATATTGTTGGATTGTTGGGGGAATGTTCCCATCAATAGTATCTCATGGGAAAGGGGATCAGTGTTAATCCTCTTCTCATAGAATATCCCCCCCAATAATTAGGTAGTGGGACTATTTTCATAACATGATGTGTGTTGGTGAATTTTGATAATAATAATGTTTATGGGTGAATTACAATTTAGACAAGACATAGGTGAGATGGGTGATACTATTGGTGGGAGTGTATGAGTTTGACGGTAGACTGAGGGATATATTTTGGTGGGGGAATACCTTTTAGGGTTTTTCACAGGTTTGGGTTTGTGGCATCTGATGGTGAGAGCATAGTTGAGTACTATTTAGGCCCAGTAGACTCATACGATCCTTAGTAGGGATTAGAAGATGTAGTGGATTAGGTATAGGCAATTCACTATGTCTTTGGTCTATGTTCCTTGGCCTTTGTCCCCTAGACATATAGTTCATGTATTGGTTTACCCTATACTTATAATTATATTAGTTATTCCCTTTGTTTAATAAAAAAACAAGGCTTTAGTCCCAACACTAAAAATATCATTAATAAAAAAATAATCCTTAATTTCATCACCATAAACCCTTAACTGTGAATTCTCATTATTGATATTTTTATCTCATTGTGAAAGTGATGTATTTGGATACGTATTTTGAAAGTTTACATTATTTTTCATTTTGATATAAATTTTCCCATTTTTAATAAATTTACTATCATGAGATATAACTTTTATTATAATCGAACATGTATAAGAATAATAATTTTCATTATAATTAGAATATTCATGACATGGAAACACAAATTTTTCATTTAATAAAATGTGACACTTATTATTTATATCAAAAACTCTATGTCAGGGATGAATGTGAAACCATTGATCAATATCAATTCATTAACACTTAAAAAATGAGACACAGTTTTGTACCAGGTAATATAAATCAATTTTTTATCTATTATTCCATCGATAACAATTTAAATTATCTATGAAAATTTATTTTAAAAAAATATTAATTTTCATCGATTTAGTTTCCATCCCATTTGTTGTGTTTGAAATACAAATCGATTTCTCAAATAATCAATATTAAATTTTTTCCAATTTAGATATTTTTTATTGAGTGTACATAATCAATTATCAATTCAATTTGAATATTCTTAAACCTAACAATAAAATTACAAATTATTATGTTTCAAATAAATGATTTCCTATGTATATAGGTAAAAAAATTAACATAAAAATATATGAAACTAGTCAATAGAATTATATTGTTGCTTCATCGAGAATGATCATGGTCGATAACCCCTATGTTAAGAATAAAACGGTCTAAAGAGAACCAGGTAGTCTATTGTTTTTATATTGAGAAAGAGATGTTGTAGTTAGATGATTTCCAGTCAGGTTCATCATTTTTGTTTCATCTGAAGGATGAATGATTTCTTTTACCAATAGTTGATTATAGTGTGGTAGATGTCTATTAAAATAATTATTATTGGGCTCATCATTTAAATATTTAACTAAAACATCCAATGAATTCCTGATCCATAACTAAGTATTGATCTTCTTTCCAAAGAAAGACGGTCCTTTTGGGTTTCAGGCCCAATGACTATTAAGAACTCACATTGGTCATGGGGATGGATGGTTGGCCTCATCACTCCCTTTTGGGGCAATTTTTCCATACTATAAGACTCACTTATTGATTTTAGATATGTTTCAAAATCTATTTTGAATCTCGATATGGGACCGGTTAAATAAAAAAAGTATCATAGGAAAAATCATTTTATACAAAAAGGGGTAATCTATTAGAGAATCCATATGTATTTATATGATTTGATCAAACATTTCACTTAATGGGAAACTTTTTATTTGACAACTCTATGGAACCAGGCACTCTGAAATCTATTGTCATCTAGGAAGAAAATTAATATTTAAAGGATGGGGTTGAGACATTATGAGGTGTCCTATTTATCTTTTTAATAAAGGGAATCAAATCCCATGTAGTTTAGTAAAACCATGACGTTTAATATCATATATAAAACTCATATATGAGGGTACATTAGAACTAGGTATTTGATCAGGAATCTTGAGAAGGATTCATACATATCCTAACAATAGTAGGAATCACAGATCTCATCGTTTTGTCTTCCAGTTAATCCACTGGTGGATGATAGAGAAAGATCATCCCATGGGAGATATTAGGTACCAATGGTTGAAATGTAGAAGACATGTGGGAAACAGGTAGTGATGTGTATTTTTATACAAGACTGTACCTTAGGAATGTGTCTTAAGTATCCTGGTTTTTACTGGAATCAATGTCTACATTGTTTTTTTGCGATATGACTTATAGACTGGAAAATCCATTTGGTGGTTTAATATGGACATTGGTCCTTAGGAAATCATCCTATATATCCTTTATATGGGAGGAATTGGGGTTGTTTCACATTATATATCCTGTCATTCCACTAGAGGATGAAGAAGAATGATAAATCTATAGGATAGATAGGGTCCTGATGGGTAGAATGTCAATGACATAGGGAGAATCACACTGAATAGGATACCAACATGATATCGGTCCTTAAGAAGGAGTCCTATGAATCCCAGTTATGAAAGGTATTATTGTTCTTATATTTAAGTTCTTTTGAGGAATACAAACTGAGATTTCCAAAATATTGTGAAAAATATTTCATACCACTGATCAAGCCATACATAATAAGGTTTCCCTGGTATTAGGGTAATTATATCATGCCATTGATTTGGTATTACACAATATGATTTACCTTATATTGGGGAAAAATCATATTATAATATTAAATAGGGATTACACACTGAGGATTCCCTTTCTCAGTAGAGGCATATGATGAGAATGATATAGAAATTATGCCTCTCTAATCCTATATGAGTTATGGTTTGTGTGAGAAACAAGAGATAGAAATTAATTAGTATCATTGCATATTGAAGAGGTTCCTATGTACTGGGAAAACCCCTTTAGATGTTTAACATTGTAATATGTCCTTATGAGGGTATCTTGCATATCCTGTATATGATAGGAATCATAGTCATTATAGTTCAGATTGATTGGGGCTTACACACTGAGGTTTCCATTATATTGTCCACTCGAAAAGGTTATCATGTCCTAGGATGTCTTCTTTTCATGGTATGAGGATTCCTATTCATGTCCCATTTATATAATAGACTTGTCAAAATACAATAAAATGGTCTGGTTGACTAGTCTAGGGGACATCCCATGATCAAGGATAAAATGTCCAGAGAGTGTCGCATGACCTGGAAGACACATCTGTGGGACGTTGCCTAATCCAGTTATACATGACTAAAGGATGCTTCATGATCTTGTTGGGAATATTGGAGGGCTTCATGAGACTCATGTTTCATGACCATAGTTCATGACACAATCTAGATGACATGTCCTAGTTCCATGGTGAGATCAAATTAGAAATACTATAGGGATTTATAAGACATAGAAGAAATATATTGGTGTCACCAAATAACATGGGCGAAATGCCTATATAATATCACATGATTTGGATGGTGAGCTTGGATGTATTCTTGAGACATGGGTGGCATGCTCAAAGGTCATCATGTGACTCTCTTGATGTGTTTTTAGGACATGACATGATCCAAATAGTATGTCAAGGGGGAATCACATGACTTGGGTGACTTACCTTAGTATTGTATCATGATCAAAATGAGTCATATGATTCACATAAGGATAATCATATATTTTCTTCTCATAGGTAGACTAACTTTTATTATTTGTTACATTTTTTACTGAATATGTCTTAGATCTATTCATTGTTACAATGTTTTAGGTTTTGTGTGACTCAGGTGACATGTGGTATGTCATTTGAATAATCCTATTAACATGTTAGGAGTCCGTCATGTGATCTATGATGGATAATACTAAGTTATTATTTGTGTTTCATGAACATATAGGCCATTCATCATACCTTTACCAAGTAGAAAACCTTTCAATCACATGATTGGCCACTCAAAGAAGTCTTCTCCTAATGTCTCAATGCTTAGATCTAAAAGGATGTGTTTTGTGTGTTTTGGGCGGTGATATTGGCCTCAACACCCTGATTATGAACCACATTGCATGAATCATATATCAGAGATTTGGGGTAGAGTCAGTGGATGGATTATGTGTCATACATTTTCACTTGATCCCACTGTGGGTTATCCACAGAGTGTGGCATGATTTTCAGCGACCGTAAGACCATTCCATCTATGTCCCATTTATTGAATTTTATCTAATCAAGGGATTTTTCATAACTACGGGGATATTTACAGATATTTTCATAAGGCTTGACTAACAAGTATGGGGAGAATAGCGAGATTATTACTCCTATTTAAAGGCATTCTCAAGATCTAAGATGCTTTATTTTTGACTTTCCACAAGATAATGGTGGATTTCTATGAGGCCTTTACAAGATCGATATGTTATACCATGGGGTCTTGTGAGACCATGCTAGCTCCTCAGGGGGGTTTCTCATGATAAATAGTGAGCAATATATCTTTCTCTCACAATAATCTTCTATTATTTCCAATTTTATTTCCTTGTTTATTTTACAGGGGTTGTGGATATTGTGAGTTTGTATGTGTTTTATAGAAGAATATCACCCTCCCTATCAATAATGCATTACATGGCCTATAAAGGGTCATGTGGTTATGTGCAAACAATATCATGACCATCCCTATTGTTTGTCTTTAGTTCCCAAGGCGGATCTCATGTCCTCATAGACATGTATTAATCCCTTCGAATGATTAAGGTTACATGCATGTGGGTTCTTTTGTAACAAGGTAGAATTCTGTTTAGGGATTCTGTAGTGTCTTGTGAGACTCTTGATTGAGTATCATGAAGATATATGACCAAAATAGGGTTTCTCCTTTTAAATATTTTGAATTTAATTTAAAATGATTTTTTAATAGTTGTCACACACCCATTAGTAGATATGATTCATTATTTTAGGGGCTCATATAATAACCACTGAACAGTCCAATGAGGGTAATGGAAGCCTTTGAAATATCATAAGGGTTTATCAAATGTGATTAATTTGATATTATAGTAGGTTATGTGTTGTGTATTACCATTCACATGGCCTTTTGAAGGTCATGTGATCTCATATATTTTGGTGGTTTATGTGATCCACGTGATCTTGGAGGTCTTCTTCTTCCTTTGAATTAAGAAGAACACAATACCCATATTCTATATATTTGTTCACTTATGGAGTTTTTGATGCATATTTGGTAGGGATAAACAAATACCCTCAACAGGGACATTATCTTCAAGGATGAGGTCTCAAATATGAGGAATGTGAATGTCCACCTAAGGGTTTGGCACTGTCTCCAATTGATGTATTGGGTGATGCTTGGTCTTCTTGGGGAAGTATGATATTCCAAAAAATACCCTATAAATAGTTGAACATAGATTGGTTCAATCACGAGCTACCCAACTATCATAGCTCTTGTTTTCTACCTTCTTCATGTGACCCCATCATAAGACCTCCCAAAAGACTCAACCGCGACACCTATCATCAAGACCATTTTTTGGGAACTGATTATAGGATTTGTTCTAAAATTTCTTTTTGTGATAATCATTTACCAGGATCTATTTTTTGAAGAAAATTTAAAATAATTCATGAAATATATTTTAGTAATTTCCTAATCTTTGGTCATACAATTATATGATTGTCTTGGATAGTTTAATAGGATTTTTTGGTTTGGTAGAGAGACCACATGACAATTTTGAGAATCATGTGGCCATGTAAAGGTCACACGATCACAATTATTATGGTGGGGTTTTCAGTCATGTTATATTCATGATTCATGTGGTTTACAATACATGTATTAATTCATGTTACCATGCATAATTTTATGGTTCATGAAATTCACATGTTTCTGGGGGATTTAATACATTTACTTTGATAAGATATATTTTTAATTTGACTTACATATACCACTTACTATTGTTCTGATGGCTTCCATATCTCACCATAGTCCTTCTTCCATTGTTAACTAAAATGATATTATTACTAGAACTCATATTGATGACCCCTGATATATTCTGCATTATAATAATGAGGTTCTGAAAAGGATTCTTCTGTTTGAACTCCATAACTATCCTTTACCGCACCAGCTTTCCCTGTATGGGTTTGGCCTATTAGAAGATGTTTTCATCCATTCTCAATACTATAATCATCCATATGGATGTATTTATACTTCCCTTGACTATATTTAGATAATTATTTAGATGGATGGATAACTAGTCATAGCACATTCCTATGGATTGTCTTATATGCTAGAAAAATCCTATTTTGACCTAGATGGCTACGAATTCACCCTCAATCCCATCACTCAAAGCTAATCCAGAATATTTTTCTATCTATTATGAAAATAGGGTATTGACAGAAGCATAAAATTGTAATTAAGACATGTTGGAATATTCTATAATGAATGAGCATGGCCATTCTGGGTAAGGTAATGTTTCATCGGTTTTCTTAAACATCTATGTGCTACCCATATTCATGAAGCTATATGAGTTTCCCAATTCATCATTTATCATCAATATGTTCTCATCCAAGAACTGGTTTTCAATTGGTGACCTAGTACAATATTAGGTCATTTGTCTCTTGGTGAGGTAGGAATCATCCTCTGGGATATCTATCGATTGGAAAAAATACCCCCCCTTGGGGAGATGAACTATGAATTTCATTCTGCTATGGATGTATGAAATGACTCCATAAAAACTCTAGACTTGGAGAGGGACTACTCAATATCATGAAGGAGAAATTTAAAAAGGATCTAACTATGTGATAAATCAACTTTTTATGTATTAGATAAATTATATTCATTATCTCTATAGAGATTTTCTGAGCCATATATGTCCTCATAAGTACCCTTCTCAAAAATTCAATGATAGTGCTCGTTCATATTGAAGGATTTTGGAAACTAGAGATCATGCCTCATGGGGATACCTAGTGAGGGTAGAGGTGCCCCAGAGCCTTAGGATAGTAGGTTTCATGGGAATTTTCTTGAATGGATGGATTTTCCCAGCTGGGGATGCACTCTTAGGAATCTGGTTTCACATGCTAGTGATGGAAGAACAACTAGCTAAGGGGCATACTCTTAATCTGGTAGTATCAACTCTCACACGCCATCATCAGCTCATGGGAACCATCTAGCAGGGAAACATCCCTTATAATATCAGTGGTCCATTCTAGTTTTTATTTGACTGGATATGGTATCATTTACACTACTACATATACCACAATAATACTGTGATCCTTGGTACCTTATTTATCTCAATTTTCTAGACATGTCCATGGTTGAGGCCAAGACATTTGGACCAAACGAGGTTGCTAATATTTTGGTTCAATATGACCTTTTTGACTTCCCTCCTTATCCTCTACTAACCGAGCTGATAACTGATAATAAAAATTATGCTCTCGATGAAAGGAAATATATGATCTCCTCTCGGGATTGGGATCTTTCTTCCATCATGGATGAAATGATCATTTGTGATTTATATACCGTATATTTATTTTCAAATCATTTTGGATATATCCAAAGGATCTACCCTCTCCCCTTAGATGGTGTGAATGGGGAGAGAAATCACGGGATTATCCACCAGTTTTGGTTGATAATTGCATGTGAAGATACCAATTATAAGATCATTCTTCCACTTTTTCATTATCACATATATCAATCTCATGATTATGCTCAAGATTGGGTGGAGTACTACTCGGGTTTCAGGTTGAAAAGATTGTTCTATCATATGGAAAAAAACATTTGGCTCTCTGACCCCACTGTTCGTAGCATTTGTGGAGTTTATTAAATAGTCGGGAGTGTCTTCATGGATGCTCTCTCATACTAATGAAGAATATGTCATCATTAGGGACGAATTTTTAAGGATGTTATCCCTTTGTTACAAGCAATAGATGATTCACCTGTTGAGGGAATAATATATGGGGTTTCCTCTATTGTTTCCTCATCATATCAACTATTTCCCCATTTTTCATAACCACCCCATCAGGCATAGAAGTTAAGGCACATCATAGAAATATTTTGTGGAAGATTTTCACTATGATTATAGAGGTTCCTATGGGAATTGTTTAGGACCAAGAAGAACATATTCACCAGATATTTCATGATTTAGGGGTTGGGGGATTTAACCGTGAATCATTATATTAAATTTTAGGGTAATATTTCTTGACATTGAACAAATTTAATAACATTTATAGGGGCTTGTGTGACCTTATCGATGGAAATTAATTGACCAAATAAATGAATGATTATTTAGAGGCACTAGAATAGAACCTTTAGATTATATCTGATCCATAGTCCCAAATTAGTATCATTACTATACAAATATGGAGATATAATGTGAACTTGGCTTGCCCAATGTCTGATATTTTAAAAGAACCCTCCTCTGTAGAGACCACTCATAAAATATTTGAGGATTAATTTACCTTTGTTTAGGCCCCTTGTCTCGAGGTAGAATATGAAGAATTAGGGAGAGAAAAAATTCTGCATTCAATAGATGCTTCTTTCCAGGCTCTTACAGACTTGGCCAACATGGCTGATTGGATGTTAATGTAGTTTGACTACTGATTTTTATTTTGTTTTGACTGATTATTTAGATAGGTTCCATAATTTGGAGATCCCTACTCTTATAATATATCAGTGAATGGATATTGTAACCATTATATGTTGTTGTCTAATTTTCTTTAATTTGTGATTTTCATGACATTTTACTAATATGATACTGCATGAATCATCAATGATACTCATCCATTCCATAATATCATGTATAACTAAATTCATGGATTCAAATGATTAAATTAAAATAGATATTCATCGGAAATTATCATGAATTTCCACCAACATGATATTCCCCACTAATATATATACTCTTGGAATATTTGGAATACCGGATTCACAAGAGGATAATTTTGGTAAAATTTATGTCTTTGAGGGATAATTCTCTTATCTTTTTTTGATTTCTATAGACTTAAGGAGATTAGATTCGTTTTTTTCTAAATGTATATGGTTGGATTAACATGTTTTTTATCTTTCCCATTTTTTCATGTAAAATCATTGTTGTCTGGTAGTTTAGGGTATTTTAGATTAGGCCTTATATCGATGTCGGTTAGAGACTTTTAGCTTGGACATTATATCACTACATTTTAGGGTCTTTTAGCATAGAACTTCTATCATTTTAGTTTATGTTATTTTAGCTCAGAAATTTTATCAATATATTTTAGGGCATTTTAGCATGGACCATTGAAAACTGTAGTTTTGTGTATTTTAGCTCGAAACTTTTATTGTTGTAGTTTAGGTTTTTTTAGATTAGATACTATATCGCACTAGTTTATAGTATTTTAGCATGGTCCTTAAAGATTCCATTCAGTTTAAATTCATGATTCAAGGACTTGATTGATGAACATGAATTATGGGGAAGACATTCAAGGAATGACCTATAGTTTTCTGTTCCACTATGGTGTTTCCAAGGCTCACAAGGATTGGAGTTCCTTTCTCGCAAGAAAGGTATTCTTGTGGTTAGTAGGTATGATCCCCTATGAATTGGTAGAATTGTTAAAAAAATGTGTCTCCCCTATTTTCTATGGTCCATGGAAGGATAATATGGGTAATATTGTTTGAGGGACAACTACTAGGAATGTTGAATCCACATGGACAGCTGGAATGTTGGTGTTGTAAATCACAACCCAAAAGATTGAGTCCATGAATCTGGATTGGGAAAGACCAGTTTTGAATGAACCATAACACCCTAGGGTGCCGAGATCTACCATTATGTTAACAATGATCACAAATATTTCATTTCCTTTCTTTAATGGAGGGGATAGATTTTGAAAATAGGTATGAGACTTTATACATCGATATCATTGTTAAAAAGTGGTGTCCCCACTCATTTCCATGGTCATGAATGATTTACGAAGACTCAAATATTTAGGCACTAAATGTTTTCATAAAGGAAAAGCTATGAAGGAATATTTTTGGTATCCTTGGGTATTTTAGCTATTGATTATGAATCTCAGACGTTATTCTATATGGATTTGAATCATGAGGTGTGGGCCTTCAAATGTTTTTGGAATAAAGTGTTGAATTCCTTCTTTAAGTAAGGGTATAATATATTTCGATGTAACAATGAGGATATTGAATCCACATGAATTTCCTGGTTATGAGGATTTTAAATAATAGTCCAAAGTTCTCGATTCATGGGGATGGTGTGGGAAAATCATGCCAAGAATGGACCAGAACACACTCTATCATGGTGACATCATGTCTCAAAAGAATCAGAAAGCAATTTTTACAAAGTGAGACATTTGGTTGATGACCATTTGCTCATATACTGAAGCCACATGAATAGTCAAAAAAAATGACCACATGAAGTCTGATATCATTTTCAGGGGCCATGGATGGTTTACGATGATTCGATACACTCAAATCATGTAGTGTGATATGTGGAAAATTTAATATTCAAGAAGGTTTTGAGCACCCTAAAGGTTGTGTCGCTTCTTATTGAACAAATTCTCATGACGAGGAGATGTAAAAAGTCATTAATATAACATTTTCCAAGAATAGTGGGCCTATAGAGAATAGCTTGGTTTTTACTAGGGATAAAATGTAGTCCATATGAGCTTTATGAATCATTTATTTACAAATTAATTTTTTCTTGAACCCTATTGATTAAGAGTTTAGAAAGTGAAGACATGAATTTTTCTCAGGCCACCCATTATATGTTTTCAAACCTAAAAGTTTTCAATCTATTTCACAAATAGTTTAAGGCTATTAAATTTGGACCATCAAAGGCTATAGTTTAAGGTCGTATACCTTTTACCAAAGTGCAATCATTTTATGATCATGAATCACATGGAACTAATATGATGGGGGTTTTAAGAAAAAACATGATTAGGATACCCAGGGTCAAGATTACACCAGAATCCTTCAGATAAGGAGATGAAAGTGTTTTAATTCATTACCTGAGGTTCCTTGGATGTGGGTAATGATATCTGATGATAATATAAGGGGTGGAATAGGACACCCTTTGGTGATGAGTTCAGCTGCATTGATGTCAGGCTCAAAAAGATTATAAATCTTACTTTATACATCCAATATGTCTTTTTTTGGTAATTA
This sequence comes from Viscum album, assembly GCA_963277665.1. Classification (NCBI taxonomy): domain Eukaryota; kingdom Viridiplantae; phylum Streptophyta; class Magnoliopsida; order Santalales; family Viscaceae; genus Viscum; species Viscum album. Next base: position 597,189,727 of record OY728155.1, on the reverse strand, counting down.
TAAGAACTTTTGTATTGATATCATGGTCTCGAAGTTATATATATTTTCTTTTCTAAGGTCCCTGAATGGTTTGCTGAAAATTGAGGTGCTCAAGACATGAGGTATGATTTATGGATTGAGGAACTTAAATGATTATGAATTCACTCTATTATTTGATTGGATGGGGTGAGACTCATGTGTAACATTGATATGGAATGATGATGGGTGATGATATTCACCTTTTAACATTAGGTAATATGGGCATATTGTTTGTGCAGTTTTAATGTCATGTGAGCAGTATAGTTTCCATGCAGTTTAACTTCAGGCAGTGATGAAGTTCCTTTCCCTATAATGTAACATCATGTTGTAAAGAAATATTTTTTTCCATTAAGTTTAACATTATACAGTAAGAAAGTGGGAACAATCATGAAAAACTAATCAAAATTTATTACATATGCAAGAAATATGTACGTAAATATGACTCATATATAGGAAAATTAATTTGTGTTACTCAACCCTTATGCAGTAGTAAGTGAATTTTTTTTTATTATAGTTACATCCAGGATTGGGGATCTAGACATCACTATGGATCTTATGATGTAGTAATGAAGCCATACATTGTTTTTGTATGGAAGTTTTCTCTATGTGTCTGACTTGTACTAAAGGATGGGAGAATATTTATTTAACATGACAGGACCAAATAATCAGAGAACCAGGCATCACTGAATATCCTTTGAATATAGGAACCAATCCATACATAGTCTGGAATGGGAAACAATCTACATAGGTCTAAACCGCATGTAGAGGGGGGGGGTGGCATTTATCCTATTGATTGTTGTAGTTGGGAACATGATCAAGGATCTGGGTGTCACTATATATCCTGTGACGGTAGGAATCAATAAATGTGTAGCTATTGAGAAGTATTGCAGTTTATCATCATGAGGTATGGTTGTGGTTTCCCAAATATGAAAAGGTAATGTTGTGGTTGAGACCGAGAATGGATGTCTGGGCATCACTATGTCTCACTTGGTAATAGGAATCCTAAATCAAGTAATTCTTAAACATGATCTCCCATACAATGTTCTAACCCATACACAAGGATATGGGTATTTTCATGTTTATATGTTGTGACTGGACCCAAGTATGGATATTTTAGTGTCACTACATATCCTATGAGGATGGGAATCAAGTCACTCGTAGATCATGAATAGATATGTGGTGGGAGACTAATAACAACAATATTAGTTCTCTCATGCATGGTCAACATGAATATGTTGTTTTATTTCATGGAAGATACATTAATTGTACAGTTTAACATCATTCAGAAAAGTCACATGGTGACCCTTTTAAATTATTGTATCTATGACCATGATAACCCTGTTTTGAGATGATATGCTTTATTTATATGGTGAATCCCATTCCATCAATCCTAATACAACATGATCTATGATCTATATGAGAAAATATAAATTCTATATCTTCCCCTTACAATGAAGGGGGGATAAAAAATGGGATAAGGGGAACTTTTCATTATTCAGTGGCTAGACCAAGATATAATATTGGTGAATCCATACGCATCTCATTTGGAATGAGAATCAATCAATACATAGTTCTAGGAACCGGTGCATTTTAACTTCATTTGATGACAATCAAGATGACTTGACATTAAATAAGAGGAATATTGTGGATCCATGTAGTTTCATGTTATTTAGTGAGGACATCAACTGTGTAGTTTTAATGTCAAGTGGTATGGACAAATGATGTTGTACAAATTATCATCTTGATTCCAGGAAAAGCTCTTTAAATTTTAGCATATTCTGGTAAGGAAGACTTCCATACAGTTTAACATCATGTGTTAAGGATGTGAGACACAATATAGTTTATGTTCTTGTAGTATAGGATGTTTCTGTCCAATTTAACATTATGTGGTCAGGATGTCATCCGTACAGTTTAACATCATGTGGTCATGATTTCTTCTATATAATTTAACATCATGTGGTCCAATCATATCCAACATAGTTTAACACTATGTGGTAAGTGTGTATTCTATATAATTTAACATCATTTATTTAGGATGTGAACTACTTGATTGAATCTATATAATGTATTTCATAGGGAACGACTCATTGGTGGGGGGGGGGGGTGACACGCCCACCATCCATCATGGCTAGTGACAATGCTTCATTGTGATATAGCTTATGTTTGATACAAGTGACTTCCCATTTGGGTTATAGATTAGGAGAACTCTTTGTTGGTACTATTGGGGTTCTTAGATCTAATACCAATTACCCTTAAATGAACGAATAGAGGCAGAAATTTTTATTGAAGGCTCATGAAATCAAATTCTGATTAACATTGTGGCTGTGAAATGTGTGCAACCTGTTCTCATCATGATTCTGGAGCTCATCCATAAACTTTAATGATTTATCATCATTCTATAGTTTTCTAAAAATAGAAATTTATTGTAACGGAAACTAGGATTCTATATGAAACACTACCTTAGTCACATACGCCAATAAATATGATGTTTCTTTTGTAGAAGTTCACGTGGTTTTATGGTAGACCCGTAAAGAAAGGAGGTTCTCTTCTGGCTATGAATTCATATCTTTATTCACCATCTTTGAGATTATATTTCCTAACATCTTGTTAAAGTCTTCTATTCATCCAATTTTTTCTGTATTATAGTGGTATGAGTGATTGGACAACATTTTTTACTCCTAATTCATTTTTCCACTCCATAGAATAGAATATAGTTATGTTGTTTTTCAATATTGTGTGAAGGACTCCAAACCTATTGATGATATGGTAATTAATTAATTTTATGATATTATTCATCTTGACATACTTGAGGGGTATTTCTATAGGAAAATTGGAAAAGAAGTTAGTATAAGTAAGTGTGTACTTGAACTGTTTAGTTGTGGATTGGGGATATGGACCACTAAAATTAATTCGCCATATATAAAATGGAAAATAATATTTGATTATATATAAAAATTCTAGAGTTTTATGGATGAATTTTTCATGAATTTGGTATGAATGACATATCCTGGTGAATTCCACGCAATCATGTTTCATGGTTTTCCATTGGTAACCCATCCTACACATTTAGTGGGAAGGACTAGTCCCATATTGAGGAGCATTGTAAGATCCTATGTGGACTCCATTCATGATTTTGAGAATCTATCCTTCTTATATTCATATGAGGAGGATTCCATTAAATCCAAACTTATAGAGGGATTTCTAGTCATTTGGACCATCTTATAGGGTAAAGGTCATCCCTCATCATCGAATTTTCTCCCTCATGAAACATTTTATTAGAGAGTCTCATTTTGTAGATAATCAATTATGGAATCCAACCATCCGTGGGTGGAAATTGGTTCATCCTGCACTAGGGAAGTTTTGAAAAAAAATATTTTATGCCATAGATGATGATTTATGAGACCATCATTCTGTGTGTGATGTGAAATATTTCTTCCCCCAAATAAGGTTTTTCCATGAATATGGCTACATTATCCCATGTGTTGGTGTAAGAATTCTTCGATCGAGAACATAATGCCACATGGGATCAAAAGGTAACTATTCCCTCAGTCCCTTGATGTAGCTAGTGAAAGGGGCTAGTTCTTTATTTTTAAGGGAATATTCAGCCCATAGATCTAAAATCTATTTTATGTTCAAGTATGCTATTTGTAGTTGTATGGATAATTCCATGAAAGTGAAGAGGGCTTAGTATTTGGCCTTATTATTCATGCATCCATCAAATTGTGAGAAAGAGTAGGGAAAAAATATTTTTCTAGAGAAAAACTACTACCCCTATACCAACCCAGTTGAGCTATGTATTTTTGATACTATTGTCGACATGACTTCAAAAGGAACCATCAAATTACATATCCCATGTTTGGGGAGTTTTATGGGCATATAAAGTCTTCTCATCTAGATATTTAGAGTTTTTAAGTTTACTTTCCAGGGTGGGATTTACCAGAAGAAAATCATCTCAGACCTGCCTTTTTTATAACTTCTGTGATATAAATTGAGTGTCATATTGTTTCAAAATCATTTAACATTGGGCTAAACAGCCACTCAAAAAATTAATAATAAGGATGTAGTTGAGAGAATAAATAAGAGATACTAAGTGTAGTTTATTGTGGTTCAACAAATACCTCATGTTTCTTACTGTAAATATGAGTGAAATGTAGGTCTTCTCAAAATTAGAGTATCAGGTATTTGTACCTAGAATTATTTAGATGAGGTAGTAGAGACTTTTCTCATTACCCACATTTTTCTTCTTTATGAGGAGAGAACCAAGTGTTTGTTCCAATGTGGCCACATATAGGATGATTGGATTCCTTTCAACCAATGATATCAGGAATGGTGGGTGTAGTAGGTACTAAATGAGACTCTCAAAGGCTTGTTGGAAGTTATTTTATCATTAATATTTGATTCCATTATTCATCAGCTGGGTGATGGGGAGATATTTTCTATATAAGTTGGATATGAAATGAAAAAGTGGTAGATGTTCCCTTGGAGTCCCCTCAGTTATCTAAGATTGGGGGGTGGGTGATATTGCTAGAATAGAACAAGACTTTTTTGGTTCATCCCTGATGTCATGGTGGTGCACCATAAATCCAAGGAACATCCATAATGTTACCTTAAAATCTAATTTTAGTGGATTTATCTTCTATTTATTTTCTCACATCTTATCAATGACTATTTGTAGATCCATGAAGTGGTTGCATCTCTATCATGATTTATCCTCTAGGTTGTCAACTAACATTCTACTATTAATCAAAAGAAGGTCTTAAATATGTGATTCATGGTCCATTGGTATGTATCCCCATCATTATTTAATCCAAAGGGAATGACCTGATAGAAATAATATTCATTTTGGTGCCCTAAAGGTAGTGGATTCCACATATTCTAGGGCCATCTTTATTTAATTATACCATGAATAATCATCCATGAAGGAAATTTATTGTAAGTAAGTATTTTCATCAATAATGAGTTTTGTGAAATGTAATTTGAAATAATTCTTTGGGAAATATTCATTAAGTTCTCTTAAATCAATGCAAACCATAATATACCCATTATTTTTCTTGATAGAGATGATGGTGAAAATCCATCTTTGGTATTTCACTACCCAAATAAAAATTGATTTTAACAAATTTTCAACCTCCAAATTTACATTGGTGGTGTGATAGCGGTGCATATTGTTGTCTACCTACACAGAACATTGACGGTTTTTGACAAAGATCAAATAGTGCGTAGCCACAAATCGGTTCAATTATATCATTTTTGTATAATTCCTAGAAAACACATATTTATGTTGCTTTAGAAATGTGATGTAAATATCGTTCTATTCAACATGCATGGAGGCACTAATCCATGTTAGTCGCGGGTATTCTTATGTCTATAAAATTACCTCCATATTCTTAACAATTGTGGTGGAAATTCCTTCCTTGAATTCTTAAGGGTGTTCTGGAGGTTAGCCTCATCATTTTCCATTTATGATTCAGTGGAGGAATTTTAAGAAAAATCCAGTAATCAGTGGGCATATCTATCTCTATTAGGATGAGAGAGGCTATGAGAAGTGATATTTTTACCCTCTTATTCTAGATTAGTTGCACAGTTATTCTGGAACTCATTTTTCTTTGCATTATTACTAGGGACACGGGGATCTTAGGAAAATGAAGTCAACTATAATTCCACAAATATATTTAAGGGTAACACATAACCACAGCCAATCATACTCCATGAATTTCCAGTGGCGGTCCCAAAGATATTGGGGGATGAAAACTATATATTTTCATCCATCATTGTTTTCGTTCCTTCCCTTTTATAAAAACATTCCACAATATATGTGGACTCACAATTCTCAAAGGGGGAAATATCATTATGTAGTATGCAAACTATTACATCAGTGGGGTATTCTAAAAATTGATGGAATTATGAAGGTACCTCACATGGATGTGATTCCAAGAACTTTCAAGAAAGACATTATATGTAGTGAATTTATAGATAACTATGTACTCTATGTTAGGCATAAAATACCAAAACAGTGCATTGATATTGATCTTCTTGATAAGGATTTTTACATCTATTGTACCCTTGAATGGTAATCATTGTGGGTGATAATTCCCCTTAACTATATACCAAATTTCCGAGGGTTAAAAACTTGATGAGGTTGATATCTAAACCATTTTTAATCAGATATTTTCATATGTGGATATTATTTAGTATTTTGGAAACATATAGGGGGTTGATGTTTCACTGTATGAGCTCTTCCTGATCTTATTTTGTGAGTGACATGGAAACTTGGAATTTTGATGACATGTTCCCTACATGATAAAAAGTAGTTTCATGGAATTTTTTCTTGAAATATTATGGGCTATAAAAGGATTAAACAAGTACCTCCCTGAGTTCTTTCAAAAGATAGAGAACATCTAGGACTGAGAGATTGGCTGGGAAAACTATCATCTATTTCATAATGTTGTAATTTTGTTCCAGATTATGGGGACTCCCAATATTGGGTGGCTCCATATTATGTCATTTAGTAGACGATTCATCTAATGTGGATGGGCCTAGTTCTTTTTATGAGGTTGAGGAAGCATCATTTGCATGTTTCACAAGTCATTCAATCCTTACCCAATGTCTTGGATTATCAGATAATCGTTCCCCCTCGATACAGTCACAAAAGATGATCGTTTATGGATGCCTGTTCAAGGATTGTAGGATACCTCCTTTTATATATAGGTCTAGTTTCAATGATCATATTTAGGTCTTGATTATATATATTTCCTTTGTGGGGATGCCACAAAAGTATTGGGTCTGACCATACACTTGTCCCCCAGTGTCCTCAGTTCCTATGCATGCGACATCTTATTCCATAGTTAGGTTTGTGGAATTCATATTATATTAAATATTCATCATATAGAATGGGTATTACAAGTGTATCACATTGATAGAACCTAATTCCTGATTTTCAACTAATGATGGTTCTATATGGTTGGAAGTTTCTTGTACTTTAGATATTGTAGAGAAGAAAACTACAAAAGTACGGGCTTATGTCAGAGCTGAATATGACTATTCCTCTACTGTCAATCCCTTTGTCTAATGGTATTTTCAACCTTTAGAATGAATGTTTGATGTGACATCACTGGGTGGTGGATATGTTTTGGGTCTATGTAGTTGTGCTCTCTGGGTGGCATGATCTTGGACAATTCTTTTTTGAGTCATCCATTTTTTAAACTTCTTCCCGCACCTAGTTTGAGCTACTTTTCAATCATTTTCTTCTTATTAATAGGAACCTATTATGTACATCACCTATTTCGGGAAGTAACCCCACCTCACCTATCTATAATCATCTATTCAATGGAGGATTTATTTTAAAAAGAATAAATCCTAGATGTTAGGACCCATCCACCTATGGATTGTTTAGTAGTCAGGATGATCAATGAGGTTCAACTCTTTGTTCATCCTAGGCTCTGGCAGCTTGAGATGATTATTTTCCAAAGCTACAAGAAAATAACTATAGACTTGTTCATTTTGTTAAAATTATGTCTTATTCATCTATTCCTATAATCCTAGGAAAACCATGATCTCTTTTGGATTTAGGCTGAGGGAAGTGTTTTGGTTATTTATACTCAACATGAGGTATTGGGTGGTTCAATACATGCCTAGTCTCTTTGACAGGAACTACTACTAGTTTGATAGTGAAAGCTGCAACATATACCTTTCTGATTCGTTTCCCATAGAGTGAAGTCATGAGATGAGATTTACTTTGAGTTCATTTAATGTAATCATCCAAACATTGTGTTTTTTATATTAAATCACAAAACCATGTAGATATTTCATTGAGATCAGAGGTGTCTGTAACTCATCTTGAACATTTCCATGACAATGTTCTTGAAACATCTCCTGTGAGAGAGGGATGTTGAGTGAATAGGTCCGACATTTACATTTTTATATGAAGTCATAAACTCTATCATTTCACATTGAATTTAGTTCTTTAGGTCATTAATTTTTATTTTCCTCAACATGAATCTGAACTGATAAAGGAATCGACAATAAAGGTCTTCTTATCAGGCCATAGATCCTGCTAGAAGACTATTACACCACAAAAAGGATGTACCAACCAAATTCTATAAAAAATTCTTAGTATGGTCTCCACCTATTGATCTCAAGGTCCCATAATTGAAACAAAATGGTATACGAAGTATGTGAGATGTTGTTCGAGGTCCCCCAGACCACCAATGATGGAGATTGTTGGATTGCTAAAATTGGGTGGAGATAAAGTATCATCCACCCATTTGAGATATGGATTTTTATTAGGCTGCACAAGTGTGCATTTACATTCCATTTCTTCCATTATAGTGGTCAAGGACTCAATGATGTTGTGTAATTTCAGGAGTATTTTTTTGAGCCGCCTCTCATCTATAGGGAGAGGGTAGTGCCTAATGTGGTGGCCATATTTTTTTCTCTTATTTATTCTTGATTTGTCCTAAGAATGAATGATTACCTTGGAGAGTGAGTAGTTGTATCCATAATATAGGGAAGACATGATCATTTTTTATTTCCTCATTTATGTATATCAACTTCCTAGACTGGGAGCTAGTCTAATGCTCAAATGCTACTCCTGTAAGAAGATCGACTCTTTCCAGATATCTGGGAGGAAGACTATTCAACTAATGATAAATATGATTTATAGTGGGAATATTTCCCTTTTGTATCTCCTTGTTGATTTATCTGAGATTGTTTACCTTATTCTCATATTGGGACCACTGTTCCTCCAAGGAAGGATTCCGAGTTCTTCTGGGATGTAATTTTTGGGAACCAAGGCTATTCTTCGCTAGTAATGGAGTTTGGTTTGTGTTTGTTGTCAATCCAAACTAGGTTGATAAGGGAGTTTGAATGATAAGTTATATTATTTTAAAAAATTACCAAAGTGTTGAAGGTGGCATTGCTTCGCAGTATTTTCCAAATTTATGGGCTCGATATATGGAGGAAGAGGATAGCATCATGAAAGGTTGTTTTTTTAATCAACCATTCATAAATATTGTAAAGTCTTGGGTTTCACAAAGAATAGGCTTCGTAAATGTTTGTTTCATGAGATCATGATGGGTTGGACATTTTCTCTATGACTACAAGGAGTGGAGAATCACAAATGCATGATAAGTTGATGGAAATATCTGTGATTACAACAAATCTCACCTAAGATTCACAAATGGTGGAGCTACATGAAGATGTTTTTAAAGGATCATAGAAAATGATCAGGCGGTATGGGATCTTCATGATGGGTCGAGTGTATATATATGATGCTACCCCCACTTCATTTGACATGAATATAATTGGATAAAATATGGAATCTCTTTGATATCAAAAAAGATTAGAGGTTCCTAAATTTGGTTTTCTATGTGAGCATGAGCATTGAGAATACATTAGTTTTGTCTGGACTGATGCCATTGCTTCTGAGTAATGGGTTCTTCCTGATGAATGAGTATTCTATAATGGCTTAGTGAGATTCATTAAGTGATTGAGGTTTGTGAAGGAGCTTCTTAGAAGGAGGTTTTGAACATCAGGTTTATGTGAGTAGTGTTCTTAATGTTCATTTACCCAGGTCTGCGGTGTAAGTAGAGCCTCATGCTAGTCATGGAAAATGATTTTTAGGAAAGTCTACTGAAGTGACCCCCTAGTCGATAAATTGAATAGGACTTCACCCAGGGCCATGAGCTAAGGGGAGTCATCAGAAGTTTTCTAAGGGACATAGTGTGCTATCGATAAAATATTGTAAAGGAATTGTGCCTGAAATAAAGTTATTGTGTTAAAACATCAATATTACATGACTAATAAATATTAGTGTATTTATATATGACTAACACACTATCAACAAATACTCATTTGACAATCCCATAGTGGAGAACCTAGTAAAGTTGTTGTGTTTTCTCTTTTCATGTGAATTTTTTATTACATCACTATTCCATCATATAGATTTAACATGTTTCTACCACTATTGGAATAATATCTATTGATTAAACAAATATGACAAAATGGTTCTCCCCTGTACTCTCCAAATTCTCTGGGGCCCTACATGATTGGTATGTATCAACAACATTACCTTTAATGTTTAATGTGTTAATCGATAGTGGTGGAAGTTTGATATTCAGGGGTGTTAGGATTGGGAGCCTCCTCTGGTTTTGAATGTGTGCATCATTAGTTGTTGTATCAAGATCACCTTCCTCTAATATTATATCTTATGTATTGTTCCCCTATGATCTTGTGTCTTCATCCACATTATCTATTATGTTGATAATGAAAACATTCATATAGGTATATAGAGTAATGGTTTTTTTCCCATTACTCTAAACATAACAAAATGATTAGCGCTACTATCAATAGGGTTGTTTCTAAAACCCTTTTTATTATTGGACCCTTTTTTATTGCAATATGGGTAGGGTTTCATTGTATTCACCATACATTCATCCTACCTTGGTTCCTAAATAGTGACCTTGAGGTAGTTTCAGGTCATGTTTTATGAACATTCCCTAAATAGTAGATGTTTGTCATGCAGCAAGTTGGATGGCTGGGTTTCCAACCAATTATATTTACATCCCAAAAAGGAGAAGACTAATTCCATCTATAGTGATATTGATTATTAAAATTCACCATCCCTACAGTATTGAGATTATAAGAGGCTGCAATTAGAATTTTTTGATCTTTTTGTAGTGCATATGATGCTTTTGATCAAAGATATAATGATTCTTGGCAGGGGAATCAAGATATAAATTACCTTATCCATGTTTGTTGGGGTTAATCTAGAGCTATAATTTATTTCCCTATGGATCTATCTTGGGATGATGAACCTCGTGATAGTGATTGAGATAAAAATACCCCTATCCCAGTAGGTTTGGGTTTGTTTTTAGATACTTCCCATTATTCCTAGGTCCTCTCAGGGATTGAAGATCTGATGTGTGGAGGTAGTGGTAGATATTCCCCTAGCCTAGTGGGATTGATTTTCTCCTAGATATATTTTATGGAATCTTCTTTTGAGTCCTTTCTGATTTGTTTTATCTTAGCTCATGTAGAATCTGGGTGCAGTGGAATCCAATGATTGGGATGTTGTCTTGTTGATCACAACTTCAACTTCCATGTCCAAAATTCATTCCCATTTTTTAAGGGTCCCAGTTCAAAGATATGTTGGTTATCTCCTCTATCTCATCATGATGTAATGGAATATTTTATGTAGAGGAATTATATGTCAGTGACTAGCTGGATCGATCATTATGTAGATTCCTAATTTCACTAGAAGCTATGGCATTCTAGGAAGCTGTATCTGAGGTGTTCTGTTGTTCTAGGAGTGTAATGATATGAAATGATCCATAAATTTACCATCATTTAATATAGATACATGATGGGGATTTGGAGATTAGTTGATATATATTTTTGTTGCATTGGTGTAAATAATTCATTAGATTTGCATTGTACATTTTTTGTTTTTGGTTCTAGGCCATGGAGATATCATCCAGTTCTAGCTGACGACAGACTATCCTAACTGTTTGAAGACGACCCTCATATCCTAGATAATGGAGTTTTCCTGCCTTTAAACTCTGACGAGTTTCCCACATATTTTAGCATAGACGAGACAAGAACTTCTTTACTATCCCACCAGGGATCTCATAGTTAGATGTATCAAGGGGGCCCTAACATAGTGGGGAAGTCGTTTCTGGATAACTCTATCCATATATCAATTTCAGCTTAATCCTCAACTGAATTACATACCTACATCTGGTTATAAAACAAAAAGTTCATCTTGGGGTAACCTGTTAAGTGATGTGTATTGTTTATGGAAGTATATGAGGAACTATATATAGTTTACCCCAAAGTTTTGATAACCTTTCTATAATAAGGTGTCTGATTTTTGAAAACATGTTTATACATAGGTGTCTGGTCATGGGGAGGATTTCCTTGTTCATGGGATATATCACTATGGAGAGGCTGACCATGACGAACGTCAGGAGTAGAGTCCATGCTCTCTATCTAAAAACTAGCACAATGAGGACGATCATAGTAATGATCGTATTTTATTTTCATCAAGAAGTTTATGTACCCTTGGGGTGTTGAGAATGTGTAATGACCCAGAATTTTATTAATGAAAATTCATCTTGATCTAATTAAATATCTTACTATGTATAATAGTTATATAAACCATTCTAACATCCTTGGTTTTGTTTTTTTTTATTTTTAAAATACCATCAATAATTGTTACTCTTGCTAATATATCCATTAAATAGTGTCTTCATGATTAGTATAAATATAGGGATTTAAAAAATACAAATTAATCAGAAAATGGAAGTGATGACCCCATCCAGTAGAATTTCTCAATATATAGCCCATCTGTCGAAGCAAAAAAAGGAGGTAGCAACACTGGGCTTCACTCTTGACGAAGCGCAAGCTGAGATTCAACACATAAATCTTGAACGAAACTACCTACGGGAAAAGTAGATGTTGATATAGGTTACCCCTCAAGCGATGTTATCTGAGACACCCAAATTGTTTTTCACCATCACATACCCAACCCTTAGGTCTTATGTGGGTTTTATAAGAGTTTAGGTGACAAAAACTTATAACTATAATTATGTGCATTATTATTTTTTCAATATAATAAGGAATATATATTCATTTTATAAATGTTACTTTGTAAATGAGTTTTAAAGTACAAATAGTATTATTAGTTAATATTCAATTAATAAATCTATTTTCATGAATTAATAGATTTTTTAATTAAAAAATATTTTAATAAAATATTATGAATAAATTAGTTTTTATTAAATTTAAAGGATCATATAATTTTTATACAATTTTAATTTCTATTATGGTTTGAAATATGTTTTTATCAAAACCCATGATTTTTTATTAATGTTGGTTTTTATTTTAAAAGTTAAAGATAATATATATATAAAATTATTTATATAAAATTAATATTATTTTTAGATTCAGGATGTCGTAATTATTTAAAGCTGAATTTTCATAATTTTCTGAGATAGTCAAATTTTTGGGTAAAAATTAAATACTGTTTAAATATTTAATGTGATTTATGACATTATAATGACACAATAATAATGTAATAAAAACTATAAAAGGGATATTCATACAATATATGTTTTACTCTTAAAATAATATGATTTTATATTTTTTTGAGTAATACGATGGTTCCTTTGTGGACCCTTTAAGACATATAAAATATTTTTTCATTCTACAATGATTTCCTTGAGAGTGTGACTCACCTCCACATAAGAAAGTCTAATATTTTAAAATGTTCAGAAAATAGCCTTATAAAATAATTTTTTCCACTCCCCTTTGAAAAAAACCAATTGATAAACCATGTTATGGTTTATGGTCATGATTAGTTTAATGTGTAGTGTCCATAACCTATAATAATAAGGAATTCCCTCTTCTTGCCTTTATAAACCCACTCAATCTACAATTCCTCTTTACTCTAACCATTTTGTACTCGACCAACCTCTTTCATCCCCTATATAGTGTCCTCTCAAGGATATTCAAGCTCCTAAGAAGCCTATCTCAATCCGCTCCCAAGAAGTTGGGATCAGACATCCATGTTTGGGATCCTCACTTCCCTTTCTTCCTTATTTATGTCTATGTTTCCTTTTATTAAAATTCCCTTTTTATTTTCAATTATAAATGTTGGGGTATGATTTAGAACCTCTCCTATACTTACCTATTTTTGTTTCAATTATGAGATACCCATTTATATCTCATTATGGCCACTCATGTACACCTCTTACCATGCCGGAATTCCAGAAAGAATTTATCTATTTTCATTTACATTCAACCAATTATTTTATATTTTGAATAGAAATTCAATTACACATGTTGGGATATTATATTCCATGACCCCTTGAATTTCTATTTCATGTATAAATGTATGAGATACCACTTTCTGTCTCATCAACCCATTTTATGATTTCTATTTGACATTGTTATGCTGTGGAAGTTACCCCAAAAGTTTCCATACCAAAATCATCATGTAAGTGAATACCATACCCATTTCACTATGAAGGGTATTAAAATTTTTGAACATGTAATTTTTTATTAAGGACTTACATTTATTTATTCCACATATCTAATTCATGGAATAAATTATGATGTTTAATGAATCAATGTTTTATGATCCATGTGGGACACTTTTGCATGAAATGAAATGTTTATAATGGGTGTGCCCTGATAGCGCTTCAATGAATTAGGTAAAGATTATTTTCATGATAAGTTATGTGAAATGAGGGTTTACTAATTCTAATTCACGTTCAATGATCTTTTACTCATGATCTATGTGAAATGCATCCTTTCTCTTACTAATATCTTGTGAAGTGTTGTTTCAACATTTCCATGCATTGATAATCATTCTATATCATGCCTTCAAGTTCATGTTTCTCTTATGATACATTGATATACCTATTTCATAACATATATTTTATTCTTTATGTTATTCTTTGTTTACTCCCCTACTTTTATTTATATCTCACCCCTTTCTTAGGTATGTGCTCATGTTAGCCCATAGAATGATAGGTACTTGGGAATGTTGTGGTCATGTAAAAGAGGTTTTCAATAAAGATGTAGTTTTTTACTTATTAAGTTGTCATGTAATGCCCTTTAATTCCCAAGACACTAGAACTATCAATCCTCAGAGTTGTCTTAAGTCCATGTTTCTGTAATAAATCATGTTTAACTTTGTAATAAAGAGTAGGGTTGTTATAGTTTGTATTAAATGATTGGATTAGTTATTTGTGGGATTAGGATTAGAAAACCATAGTGAAAGAAATTTGGTAAAGACTAGGTGTAAAAAAAACATACCGAAATTATGGTGAGTATAGAGTAAGTGGTTTATCAAAAAAAATACATCCCTGTCCAGATACGAACAAGTAGAGGCAGCTTTAGCACAGATGTATCTAGGGGTAAAACCCGAAAACAACGCTTTGAGCTAGACTCAAACATGAACTGGTGTACTATAAAAACACTTTCTTCACTCTTGGTTGGGACACTCTCATATGATATACTTTGGTAAATTCATATGTTTAGTATGAACCATTATTTATGGAATAAAAAATGTCTCTAATAATATATGTTGGGAATTAGATCATGGATAACAAATATTGAAGATGATAAATTCATATGTTATGGAAAAAATGTAATTTATAAGTTATCTCTTTTTGTATTTGGATTACCCTTTATGTGTTACCCGTAAAATTCCTTTTATTCTAGCCAATGGATGATAATAGGAGGAAAAGGTTTAAAAACCAATGAGAAGAACAATGTGATGACTGTTCTGATGAGATTCCTATTCCGATGGGTGTAGGAATCACAAACATTTTCATGATACTCTCTCAGTTTAATCACATTTTGAATAGAAAAATGGTTCAATAAAAACATCCATCCCCATCTAATACATAACAAGACACAATTGAGAGATTCATGAGACAAATTCCTCATTATTTTAATAGATCATTAGATCCCATAATAACCGAAAAATGGATAAATTCCATTGAAATGATCATCACCATCCTTCAATGTTCTGAACAAGAGAAGGTTCTTATGGATACTTATCATATAGATGGTGTAACAGATCAATGGTGGAAATTGACCAAAATATACAGAGCCTGAGGAAGAGATTGAATCATTGGAATGGAACTATTTCCAGAAAATGTTTTTCAATAAATATTTTCCACCCATCCTTTGACTTAAGATGGAAAGGGACTTCCTTTCCCCCCAAAAAAAGATGATGAATTCATCATACCATATGATGAAAAATATAAAAGGCTTTCATGATATGCCTCCAGCCTTTTCTTTACCCCAGAATGCAAGTATTACCACTTATTTGGTGGGATAAAACCGAGCCTACTGAATGCCATAGAAATCCGTGACTTCGATAGCTAAGAGGAAATTATATGACGTTCCCTCAAAGACGAAATGGAGATCAACGATTCCCAAAGGTTTCTTCTGGATAAGAAGTGTAAGTGGAATTTTATTTAGGTGACCTGATGGATAAATCCAACGGTGTTAATAAATTCCATCACCCTACTTGACAATGGTGAGGAAAGAAGCACCCTATAAATTTTTGAAGGGGATTAGGAAATTCTTTAGGTGTGGACGAGAAGGTCACCTAACCATTAATTATGGAAAAGAATAATCTGCTAATGTAGAAGAGGAAAGGAATGATCCATTCGAACCTAAACTCATTGTTCATTGCTTCAACTACAAAGAACCATGTCAATTTTCAAACCAGTTCACTAATCAATTGGTTTTTAGAGGCAACAAACAACCTCCAAGGAATCAATGGAGAGATTCATCCATCACTAAAACCGAAGAGAACCTCATCAATGAAGTGGTGATAGGTAAGGTAATTGTTCATTCAATAATATCAAACATACCTTTTGATTCTGGTTCTATGAATTTTTTATAGCCCAAATGTTTAGTAGAACAATCCCAACACCACCAAAAATCATAGAAGTAGAGACGTCAGTGAGAAATGAAAATAGGGAAATTATTGAATCCCATGAATATAAATCCTCCCCTATAAAAAATTTTGGATTGAACTTTTCAACGAATTTCATAATACTCCCTCTGGTGGAATTTGATGTAATTATTACCATGGATTGGCTTTCCCTATAGAGAGCCAATATAAACATCCTTGAGAGGGAAATCACTCCCTATATAGAGAATCAACCCCTGATTCTGTACAATTTCAAGGAGGAGGATGACTCTTATTTAGCACCACCATCTCAAGCATGGATATTACTACCCTATGACTATGTTTATATTGCTCAGATGATTGAGTCTGAGGAAGAAACCATCCTTAAAGAAATGCATATTGTGAGGGAATTCACTGAAGTGTTTCCCAAATAATTTCTTGGTCTTCCTCCTTGAAGAGATGTTTAATTATCAATTGATCTTATACCTAGGGATTTTCTATTATCCAAGACTCCATATTGAATGGATGTTTGGGACCATGAGAAGCTAAAGAGAAAACTAAAAGAGAACTTGGATAAAGGGTTTATATTCCCAATTGCTTCACCATAGGGTGCACCAGTCCTCTTCATCAAGAAGAAGGATGGGTCAACATGCCTTTGCATTGATTATAATGAGCTCAAAAAAATCATGATAAAGAATAAGTATCCTTTCCATGAATGGATAACCTATTCGATCATCCACATAGAGAATAATAATTCTCCAAGGTGGATCTACGGTTAGGATATTACCATGTAATGGTGAAGAAGTAGAATATCACTAAGACTACTTTTCGTACAAGGTATGGGCACTATGAATTCATAGTAATGCCTTTAGAACTCACTAATCCTCTAAAAAGATTCACAGACATGATTAATAGAGTCTTTAGATATTACCTCGACAAATTATTGGTAGTCTTTATAAACAATATTTTGATACACACTAAAACTAAGTAGGAGAATGAGGAGTATCTAAACACTATACTAGAGACATTGTAAATGGAGAATCTCTATGAAAAGTATAGAAACTGTGAGTTCTATTTTAAGGAGGTCTCATTCTTGAGTCATATCATCATAAGAAATTGGATATCTAAGGATACCTTTAAGACAAATGCAACTCAGGGATGCCCAAGGCCAATACTTGTGACATATATCTATAGCTTCATTGGGCTAGATAAATATTACCACCAATTTGTGAGAAATTTCTCACAATTGTCTAACCCTCATACCAATCTCACTTAGAATATATTAATTTTTTCTTGGTGAGATGAATCTGAAAAGAGATTTATGGTGTAGAAAAAGGAGGCTTATCACTGTGGTTGTGCTCAAACTACACATAAGTGGAGAAAGTTTTTTGGTATTCAGTGATGCTTCAAAGAAGGTCCTAGGATGTATGTTGATGAAAAATAAAAAATCCAATTATTATACTTCAAGGAAATTGAATTTTCATGAGAAAAACTATAAAACCCATGATCTGGGGTTGGTTTTATTAATATTTGATTTAAAAATTTGGGGACATTACCTCTTTGGAGAGAACTATAAAATATATACAGATCACAAATTCCTCGAGTATATATTAAGGGAAAAAGAGTTAAACATATGCTAACAAGGATTGTTAGAGATGATCAATGACATTGACTGCTCAATCCATTTCCGCACTAGGAAAGAGAACAAGGTAGAAGATGTTCTAAGTAGAAAGGATCCATCAATTCTATCATTGATAAGAACTGAAAAAGATCCAATATTCATATATTTGATAAAGATGGGCTTGTGAATAATAAAGAAGAGAACATCTTTAATCCTTTCACAAATGATTTCTCAACCATCCATTTTGGAAATGTTAAAGGATTATCAAAAGGATGATGTGTGAATTTAGAAGAAACTGGAATCAATCAAGAAAAGGATATCATTAGAGTTAAATGTTAATGAAGAAGGAATTGCGTGATTTTGGTCAAGACTATGTTTTACATCAAATCCATAGTTTAAAAAAAAATGTTTGGATGATGCACATAGTTTTAATTGTTACATTCACCCATGAAACACAAAAATGTATCAAGATCTATGAGAAGATTATTAGTGTGACAACATGAAGAAAGAGATCATTGAGTATATATCAAAGTTTCTAGCATGTCATCAAGTGAAGGTAGAGAGGCAGAAATCTATGGGGATGATGAAACCATTACCCATACCAACTGGTAAATGGTAGAACATAACCATTGAATTTACAACCACACATCTGATGAAATCCAAAGGAAACAATTCTCTCTAGGTTGTTGTGGATCATCTTAATAAGATTGCACACTTCATTAGAAAATCCTTAAGTATATACTATAAAACCATTATGTAATATTCCTTTTCCATTTAAAAAAGTTTCTATACAAAAATAATATAACTTATTTGGTACATTTTCTAATCTCAAATGAGAAAAAACACTAAAAATCTATACGCTCATCTAAACATCATCAACACATATCAAACACATAAAATTCCCTTTTAATAAAATAAAACGATTTTAAATTATCTATAGAATAATTTCAATAATTTATATAGTAAATAAATACTACTTATATTATTTTAATTGATGTTCTACTCCATTAACAAACTTCACATCCTCAAAGATCATCTGAGTATATTCTTCATGTAACACCTGTCTTCACCATATGATAAGACTTTAAATAGAAATACACTACTAGATTTCATATCTAATTCAAAGATATATAATATCCAATAAACTCCATATTTTGTGAAACTATTATCAATATATTAAATGCATCAACCTTCCATATTAATTCTACATTACAAGTGTAAAGACTCATGATTTTGGAATTTTTTTTCAAAATTAATATTTTATTACATATCTTGATTCACAAAAAATACCTAAAAAATGAGATGTGATGTGTTTACTATTAATAAAATTTAATGATAATAAAACCATAAGTGTATAAAAAATTATTTTAATCAATTATTAATAAATTTATTTCTAAGAACACATAATGTTTCAAAAAGGTAATTTTCAATTAAATATTTTTTTCTTTCTATATATTTACTTTTCAATTAAAGTTAAATTGTAAAATATTATAATTTTATTTTATAAAATGAAACTTGTTTTTTAATTTTATATAAAAATTATCCTTGGATGAATATTTTATATTGTTAAAAAATAATTGACTTTTAGGTGAATGGTTAAAAAATATTGATTTTTCTAATACATTCATATGTGAGTTAAAATTTTTGAAAGCATTTTCCATAAAATAAATTTATTTATAATAAAAAATGAAACACGTAAAATATATTTTTTTATTTATTATACCATCATTTAATGATTTGGAAACTTAATTAAAATTTTTCTTTAAAGAATGCTTTTTACTCACTTATATTAAAAATATCAGTTTTCAAAACGTAATGAAAATAAATTTAAAAATTGATTTAATATTTTTTAGAAATATTTTTTTATTTAATATTTCCAGTTTCATTTTTAGTAAAAAATAATGAGTAAAATGATTAAAGTTAATAACTGTTATTATGGTAAATCTTTTGTTTTCAAAGAATTGTTTTACTAACATTGTATAATTTTTATTTAATCAAATAAATTGATCTCTTCCAAAAAAATACTTCTTATATAATTATTAATACAATATATATATATATTTATAAATTAAAATTCATTATATTTATAATAAATACTAAATATGATTAAGAACACTTAATATTAAAGATACATTTTTTTATAAAATTAATTAATATATATAACATATTTTGATTAAAAAGTAATTTTTATATTATTTATAAATATAAAAAAAATATATGGAGCCTAAAATATTTTTTATAACATAAAAATAGGAAAATAAGGGTAAAATTATATTGTTAATAAAATATAAACTACTATGGTAAAAACAAGTTTCCATGGTAAAACCCAAAATGGTAAAACAAAAAAATAAATTAGTAAAAGCATTGAATCTTGTTTAAAAAATATGGTAAAATGGGTGGTGTAAAATTTATAAACATTATAAGACCACATAATCCATTATTTAACACTTTTATAACCATTTAACATTGAATATATTTATTCTATTATTTTAAAATATTTTCCCATTATAAAAGTTCCATATTCATTACTTATAAAAGTGGTCACTTAAACCCCTTCATTTCAATCCAATTGCTTGGAATGTATTAATAAAAAGGTATAATATTTTCCACATAAAATAATTTCTCATGATCATAATCCTATGTTCTTAATTAATTATTCGAATACATTCATCTCAAAGGAGACTTACAAGAGAATGTTCAAGGTCCCAAAGTGAGTATTACTCAATCCTTATCCTTTTCTTCTCAATATTTACCCAATAATATTATACTAAACATAGTAATATAATAATCTAATTATAATTAATATACCAAATTATAACTATTTCAATGAAACATCCATTATTTATTCATTCCTAAAAATTTTGATATACAAAAGATCTTCGATCATGCATTGAACGGACTACCGACTCCGCAAAATAACATTTTTTTCATTTTTTATCTTGATTTTAATTATCAATCAAAAACATATAAAATATGATTCAATGTCATGAAAACATTAAAATAATACCATTATTCTTCTATTATAACGATATTATACACTTCCACAACCATAATCATTCATTGAATTATGAGGTGTTCCTATTTTGGTTAGTTTAACCACAAGCTTGAACTATGCTATAAAACAATATAATGTATGACTATGGGGACTTAAATACTTATATTATCATTAGTTATTAGAAAAATAATAATTTAATTATAATCATGTAAGTTTTTTGTTAAGTATTTAACTTATTTTTAAAATATCATTATCGATCACTAAAATTATAAAAATAAGACAAATTGAATTAATTTTCATGATAAATATCAAATAAAAGAAAAAAATTAGTAAAAATGAATATTATAATAAATGGTACATAATAAATTAATTATAGATGAATAATGTTATTAAAAATAAATAATAATTTTATTATTCTATAATTTATCCCCATACACCGAGTGAATCAAGACTACAATAAGGGTTTCTTTTCTCAAATTTTCACTCATTGAGACATATTTCTTATTACAATCAATTTATTATATCAAATGGAATATCTAATTCCCCTTTAATATTAGGTATCATGATACTATAATTTTTCATTATTTTTAATATTTAATTTGAAATTATATACTTCATAGGGTTTGATTTGATATTTTCTTAGGTTAAGGGTTTCTATGTCTCAATTTGAAATCCACGAGACATATTAAATATTTCACACCATAATTTCTGGTATGTAGTTTTTGACATTAAATCTACCTTCAAATATAATTACTATTTCTCATTTCATGATATTTTCATTTCTATTTCTTTGCATCCCTCTTATGTTATTTTATTTTTATGTTTCCATTATCCTTAGGGTTTTTATTAACTAGACTACATTAATTGAGTTATACCTCATCTTATTGAACATATTTTTTCTAATATTGATTTATTCAACCCTAATATTTTATTGCATGGTACTTTATATTCATATATTCAAGGAATATCTTTTAATTCAATGATTTTACCATGATAAATTTCTTACTCAAAAAGTGTATTGTGTTAAGAATACTTTTGAACCTCTTTAACAACGATTTAACATACTTGTCTATATTTTCCATTCTAACCCATTTTCTATTTTCTATTTACAAAAATAATTATTTGTAATCTCATGTGACCTTCATATTTCCATTTAAATTTTTTAAAATGAATTTTTTACAATCAGATTGTACGATGTGGGTTTTCAATAAACGTATTCCAAATTATTAAAATGGATTTCCATACTTGAAAAATAATATGATTTATATTATACTACATATTTATTTGTAAAACATTTATATCAATTTTGGAGATTGTATATTTAATTATCCATTTGAAATTTATAATTTTTCAATAAAATTCATAACACCTTTTCAAAAAAAAAAATGTCATTGTGACTGTAACCTAATATTTTACACCTTGGGGAAAAACAATTTAAAAAACTATCTTTTATTTTCAAATCCATTTTATTATCTGTCTATAAGTCTATATTTCCTTAGAAGTTATTTATCATGAATACCCATCATTTTGTTTTATGAAATCATCATTCAGGTGATTGAATTTTGGTTATCAACCATTCACATTCTTAAGGTCAATTTTAGTAATACCATCTACAAATATTACAAAACTCACTTTTATTTCCATGTGTTCTTCTTGATATGATTTATTTATTATCAAAATCATATGTAAGTATGGTGAAATGTAGGGTCATATATCTCCTTTTGATGTATTTATAATTTTTATTTATCATGATCTCAAAGTAGTAAAAGGGGGGACTTATCCTAATCCAAATGGGATGTAAGTGGATTTATCCAAAGAAAAATGGAACACGAGAGGATTTATCCCATGAAAAATACTAAATGGGATGAATTATCCCCATAAAAACAATAAAAACATCAACTATACTATACTATAGTTAGATTTTACTTTATTATATTGTAATAATTCATATGGTATAACACCATGCATTATTTATCAATTTAACAATCTTTTAAAACAAGTTACATACTAAATTCCCATGTTTCATTGGAAATATAAAAAAATGATGTAAGAAACATTATTTTATCCTTTATATAATTCAAAAATATCTTCTTCATATAATTGGAAAAAATTTAAAGGTGGGATCAGATTCTCAGAAAGGGTTACACACAATGGAGTCTCTCATTAGTAAAAAAAGGCATAATCAATATAGATGAGTTGAAAATAAATGCACATTACATTCAATTTAAAAAATTAGTTCATGAGAGTATCATGGATGATATCAATATATAAATAACATGGATAACAAATACTAAATTATTAATAAATTAAATTCATAAAACTCAACATTTATGAAATTTCCATTATGTCTTCAACCATGTTATCATGAATCATATCATAAATGAAAAAACTAATACATAATTATTAATAAATGGTTAGTTGTAAACTAGATACACATAAAACATGATTTTTTCCGTTTTTTTTCTAGTGACAAGTTGATGTATAAGGGTATATCTATAATAGTCTTCGACAGATCAATTTTACATTATATTCATTCATTATATATTTAATGATCAATAAAATTCATTTTTAAAATTCTATATAAAACATAATTTATCTATATCGAATCAATAATATATAATATTTCCCCAATCAATGAAATATGAATTCTCAATAAACTTCCTTCAGCAAATAATATATATATAAGTGGTACATGGATGATTGAGTATCATATTGGTAGAAATAATTTCATTTAAATTCATGATACATGGAGTATGTACATTGAGGACAATGTAATTTCAAATGAAATTATGGATCCTTATAAGTAATGTGATAATGTTAATGTTAATGACAAAAAAACCATGAATATTCAAAATATGATAGTAGACCATATATTTGTTAAAAATGATGTCTTTTTAGGAAAACTGAGAAGTTTGTAATATGAAAGAATGTGTAAAAAATTTAAAAATAACATCATTTTATCATTGTGTAAAAATGTGGTTATAAATAACATTAGAAACTATTTTCATTCCATTATTAAAATAACATCCTTTTATTTTGGTATATTTAAAATCTATTAATTACAAGAATATTGAGAAAAATATTTTTATTCAAAATAACCTAGTAAAATTTTATGAGTTATTAATAAAAAAACCATTATGATGGAGGGAAGGGGAGGTCAATAGGTATAAATTTTAATAAATTTTTTTACACTTTTTAAAAAAATATGAGAATAACTCATATGGAACATTATTAAAGGATTCCTTTTAAAAAAATTATAATAAAAACAATTTACTGAAAATGAACTTTATCAACCTTTTAATCATAATTATGAATTTTATTGAAACATTTAAAAGTTCCTCAGTATGGAATTAAAAGTGATAGAAGGATAACATTAAAATAGGTATTTTTAAAAGAAATTCATTTACATGTAACATAATTGTTGATTCATAATCCAAGATAGATGAAATAGTATTTAAAAATATAATCCAAAATCATTAATATATGATAATAAAATATATGGTGTTTAAAATATTATGATGATAATATTTTCCAATGGTAAACATGAATATAAAAAATCAAAAAAATTACATTGTAATAGAAATCCCTTGTTCTGGTTATCATCTTTGTCATACATGTTTAATAATCATGTATATTGAATTTAAATATATTAAATAATGTATTAAATAACTTTTTAATTTATATTAATTTTTTGGTCTTTTATATTAATTTAAAATCTATTCATTGAATAGTTATTTATTACATTGATCTTTTAATGATATTTGGTAAATTTCTATAACATTACATAAAAAATTTACTATTAAAGGTTCTTTGATATTTTCACATCAACTAAATAATTTAAATAATTTCATGAATATAATTTTTATTCATTATATAAAATTTTAGAATAATCTATTCATTATGAAAAATGAAAAATTAATCACATCACTTTGTTCAATTGGTAGTTTACATGTACATACGAGTGATGTTATCATTTTCCAAAAGATATAAGGGTAAGAAGGTACATCATGTTTTATATTTAAATAATCATAATTATGTAATACATACAATATAGATTTTTAATTATACCTTTATAACCATCCAATTAAATTGGTGATGAAATCAAATTACACTGTTATGTGGAGAAAATAGCATGTACATATATAGAGTAATTGTTTTGTTTTCAATGAGATTAGAAGGAGGTGAAAAATGGTTCTCTAATAATCATAATAAAATATCAATATATTTATTATACTAATTAATTATGTTTTAATGGATAAATCACATTTATTGGATGGAGAATAAAAATAAATTTTTAAAGAGTTGATTAAGATGATTACCACTTCTTTGTGATACTTCCATTGTATTAAACCATAAACCTTATTAGGGTGATATTAGGGTATGATTAGGAGACCAAGATCAAGTATATGGAAGAGAGGATGGTGTTTTTAGAGGTATTGGATGATATATAGGGATCTATTTTTGTGAATTATGGAAGATAATATGTTCACTTTTGTATGTAAGGGGAGGGACAGACATGGTATAACACCACAAACATTTTATGGTATATTTATCTTAAATAATTTCAATTCATTAGATATCCTATATTTCATGAAGAAATATGTCTCTTTTAACAAAACAAGTTTGTTAATAGGTCATTACCTATCCATTAAACCTAAATTTTCTACTTCTATGACTTGAACATTGAAAAACGGATATACACAGTGGTAATCAGGGTGATATTTAGAGTCTGATAGAATCAATTTAATTTTTGGTAAATAGTATCTTACCCTTGTAAATAGTAACATGCTCTTATGAATAATAACCTACCTTAATAATTTTAATATGAACAATATGAATGGTAACCTTACCCATGAATGATTAAATAACATTTAGGCACATTAAAAATGAAGTTGAATATTTTAAGTGTTGGTATTTTTTTATTAAAAGATGAATTTAATTAAAAAATAATTTTTTCATATTTAGAGTAATATTTTTGAAAAATGGATTTTTTTGGATTATGCAAGTTAAAAAATGTTTAGGGTGAATTTTTGAGGGTTTTTCTGAAATACTTGAATTTTTAGTGAATAGTAAAATAGATTAATTTACCATATAAATACATTGTAATTTAAATCCACTATTCCTAGCATCATGAGTGATATAAGCACCCAAATATCAAACTCACATGAACTTATTACTATTCTAGTTCATGGAATATTCACTATTTGTTGTCTTGTGTGTAAATAATAAATTAATGAATATAATATTAAGAAAACCCTCATCCTCTTCACTGTATAAACCACCTCTCACCCCCTCTTCCTCCCACACCACTAAAGGCTTGATCCTTTCCTAATATCTCTCAATTGAACATCCTAAGCCCTCCCCCCAACATCCAAGACATACTGGTCTCACAAAATGGTAAAAAAAAGGCCATAATGAGATTCTAAAGGAGGAGTACTCTAGAGGTGAACCTCTCTTCCTTTTTATTTCATCTTCTTTTACATGTTCCATTCTTCTGTTTCTATATCTTCACCTCACCCCACCCAAATTATATGATAATTATTGTAACTTAAATGAAATGGAATTTTATTTTTCTAATGAAATATTTAATCATCATATCTCTTTTCCCCCTCCTATTATATTAAAAATTAAAACACCATATGAGATGTGTTAATTGGTTACATTCATGGATAATGGGTTTCCAATTTCTATTACCGTCTTCAATTATGGTCATTAAATTATGATGATGGATTAATTAGATCATAATATATGTATTTCATCTTATTTATTTTTCAATAATCCATACACAATCATAAAATAAATTAATAATACAAAACAAGTTCATTATGCAAAAAAACCCCAAGTAATTCCAAGAATTTATCATTAACATTTATCTAATTAGTCATCCTCATGGTATATAAACAAAATAATTATAAGATTATTTATATATCTGAAATGTCACTGATAATATATATTAACAATTATGTATTTTTAACCACATTTCAAACAAACAACCATTTAAAAATATAAGTAAATCGATCAAAAAAAAATCAATGAATAAAATGTTATCAAAACAATAAAATTAAACTTCATAAACCCATAAAAGGCCATAAATTAACCTAATAAGGTTGATATAAATTATTTCAATTTATATATGGTTCTGGAATTATTCATTAATGAATCTAAAATTTATTATTCAGGTCATTAATAACAATCTAAGAACACACTCGAGCATAACGTAAGGTGTTTCTCACTTTAATTTATGTGAGATTTCAAATTTTCAAAACTTATATCTTTTATGTGGTGTATAATTACTACCATTTGATATATAATATCATGATTATATTTATATACATTGTATTTAGTGATTCACTTGAATATTATTAACTTGATTGATTACAATTTTGTAAGGGACATTGTTTTAGTTTCCATTGCATTGTGATTTACTTGGTATTGTACACCTAGTCGTTCTTATCTGGTGCACCTAATTCCACTTTGGGATAGTTTTTCTTTTGAAATTTTAAAAATATTATATATCAATATATGGGATTCATTGTTATGATTATTTTCTTAAGTCTTATACCGTTTTACATATGTTGTTTATTTGGAATGTTGTTTAAATTTTTGAAATATTTATGAATTTTGTATCATCTACTCTATACAAATATTGAGATGTCATATATACTTGTATAAAGAATTATTTGGACCAACAGTAGAAAGTAGATCCCACTATAGCCCCTCGATCCATTGACAAGTCTCATGATAAAAATTAATTAGTGTCAAACCATTCGAGTTTTTTTCAAAAATAGAATTCCGATGGGTATCTACCCACAAACATAATCATTCTCTTTATTCATTTTTATTTATTATTATCCATGAGGTTTTCACTATGACAAAATCTATGTATTCAATTTCATTTTTAGTTTGTTAATGGAGTGGTTTATTCATTTATTCACCATGCCATATTGACTATGAAAATTTTATTTTGATTCAATTATTGTTGATTTATGATTTTTTTATTTGTAACCCTTATTGAGAATTTGATCCCACCCCTTTCATTTGTTTACCTTCATCAGTTAATGAAGAGAAGACCATTTACTGAGCACTCCTGAATGCTGCTTATTATTTTTTCTTATGTATTTTATTTTTTTACCTTTCCCATTGTAATATAACTTACATGTATGTAACTAGATTGTTAATGACTACTAAACTGATTGTTCCATTGATATTTATGTCCTTTTAATCATGCCAATTTATTAGGTAATTCACCATATCTGGGATTCTGGGATCATGGCATTACAGTTGGTATTAGAGGAAGTTTAGTATAATCCTTGGGAACTATATTTAGAAAAAATTATTTAGTGAGCAAAATTCTAACATATACTTTGAGGACAAGAATAGTAGAACCACAAATACTTATTTTTAGGGCTTTATACATGAAATATTTTGAGGAAGAAAAATCTAAAAGAGGTAAGAATATAAAACCTCAAACATTTTATGTTATGTTTCACTGAAATTTTTTCAATTCATTAGATAACCTATATTGCATGAAGCACTGAGTCTATGTGAATTTTTTTTTCTCTTTATAGGATAAATTCATACCCAATACATTAAATGTAAATTTAACACGTATGTGTTTTGAATTTTGAACAACGGATATACATGGTTGTGGTTATGGTGATATTTAGTGTTTGATAGAATCAAGTTAATTTTAGTTAATAGTAACATACCATCAAAAATAGTAAAATACTTTTATTAATAGTAACCTACCCTTATGAAAAGTAATATGACGCTTATGAATTGTAACCTTACCCCTGAATGTTTAAATAATATTTAGGCACCTTAAAAAATGAAGATGAATATTTTAAGTGTTGGTATTTTTTTATTAAATAATGAATTCAATTGAAAAAAAAAAGTTCTCATATTTTTGAAAAAATAAATTTAAAAATGATGTTAATTTTTGGATTTCACATGTTGAAAAATGGTTTGGGTTAATTTTTTATATTTTTCATAAATATGTGAATATTTTTCTGAATAGTAAAATACATTAATTTATCGTATAAATACATTGTAATTTAAATAAACTATTCCTAGCATCATGAGTGATGTAAACACCCATATATAGACCTCACATTAACTTATTACCATTCTAGTTCATGGAATCCTAACTATTTATTGTCTTGTGATGAAATAATAAATTAATGAATATAATATAAAGAAACCCCTCCTTTCATCCACTATATAAACCACCCCTCGCCCACTATTCCTCCCACACCACTCAAACTTTGATCCTTGCCTAATAGTTGTCAAATAAAATTCCCAATCCCTTCAAGCACGTCCAAGTCCTTTTTTTCTCACCAAAAGTCCAAAAATAATGGCCTTAAGAAGATTCTCAAGGAGGATTACTCAAGAGGTGAACCTCTCTTTCGTTTTCTTTCGACTTCTTTTACATGTTCCATTGTTTTGTTTATCTCTCCTCCCCTCCCCTCATACAAATTATACAATAATTCAAGAATCACCCATGAAAAATAATTTTATTTTTATAATGGAATATTTA
Organism: Viscum album; assembly: GCA_963277665.1. NCBI lineage: Eukaryota > Viridiplantae > Streptophyta > Magnoliopsida > Santalales > Viscaceae > Viscum > Viscum album. Next base: position 597,160,122 of record OY728155.1, on the reverse strand, counting down.
ATCATCATCTCTCTTTTCTCTCTCCTATTATACTAAAAATGAAAGCACTGTTTGAGATGTGATAATTTATCACATTCAAGGATGATGGGTTTTCAATTTTTATTTAAATAATAAATTATAGTAATGAAACCATTTTTATGGTTTAATTAGATAATAATATATTTATTTCATCTTATTAAATGTTATGGTATCCTTACACACACAGAAAATTGAATAATAATTCGAAACAAGTTCATTAAGAACAAAACTGCCAAGTTAATCCAAGCAATTATCATTACCTTTTTTCTAATGATCCATCCCCATGGTATACAAAAAAAATCATTATAATATCATTTATATCTATGAAATTTAAATAATAATATATATTAACAATTCTGGATGTTTAACTACATTTCAAACAAACTTCCATTTCTAAATACAATTAAACCGATCATCAAAACCAAGGAAGAAAATGCCTCAAAAAAAACATCTTATAACCATAAAAATGACATGAATGAACCTATTAAAGATTAAATTAATGAATTAAATATATAAGAGGTTATAGAATTATTAATTAATTAATATAAATCTGATTAGTCATAACATTAAGATCAATCGACTAACACACTCGAGCAAAAGGTAAGGGGTTTCTCATATCACTTTTATTTCCATGATATTCCAATTATTCACCACTTATTTCTTGTATGTGGTGTATTTTTACAACCATTTGATATATAATAACATGATTGTATTTATATTTAATATATTAAGGGATTCACGTGATTATTATTAACTCAATTGAATACAATGTTGTAAGGGACTTTTTTTCTGTTTCAATTGCACTGTGATTTACGTGGTATTGTGAACTTAACCATTATTATGTGGTATACCTATTTATCCTTTGAGATCATTCATAATTTGAAATTGTCAATATATTATATATCCATATTATCATTTCTTGAATATGATTATTGTCTTATGCCGTATACACTTTAACAAACTGTGCTTATTTGGAATGTTGTTTTAACTATGGAAATATTGATGAATATGTATCCTCTAATCTATACAGATATTTATATGGAATATATACATGTATAAATAATTATTTTGACTTTTAGTGATGGGAGGGGCCCCTTATAGCCCCTTGATGCATCTATATATCTCATGAGAAAAATTAGTTAGTAAAAAATCCATTGAGTTTGTATCCAAAAAAATCACATGTGTATCTAGCCACAGACTTAAACAATTTAGACGGTATAGTTGTATCATGTTCCAGATACATTACATCAAACTAATAATAATTCTCTTTATTCATTTTTAGTTATTACTATCCATGAAGTTTTCACTTTGACAAAATCTATGGATGCATTTTCATTCTCAGATTATTACTAGTGTGTGATTTTCATTTATTCCCTATGCCATATTGACTATTCCAATTTGATTATGATTCACTTATTGTTGATTCATGATTACAATATTTATAACCCTTATTGATAATTTTATCTCACTCCTTTAATTTGTTTACCTTTATCAGGTTATGAATAGGCGACCATTTATTGAGTTATCTTGGACACAACTTATTAGTTTTTGTTATGTATTGTATTTTATTATCTTTCCCATTTTAAAATGAGATACATGTATGTATCTAGTTTATTAAATATTAATAAAGTGATTGTTACTTTGGGATTTATTTCCTTGTAATCATGCCAATGTTTTAAGTAATCCACCAGCTCAGGGCTTCTGGGGTCGGGGCATTACAAATGGAATTACTTAAAATATATAAATTATATAAATTAACTTTCTTCAGAAAATGGAAAAAAATGTAATAAATTATAATATTAATATGGTAAGGTATAATTATAATAAACATATATGGTTTAATAAAGTGTTTAATGTTATGATGAACACTTATCTTTTTATTTTTAACATTTTTAACTCATTTTACCCTTAAACGTGGCGATAAATATTTACCATGTTTTCTATTCATTATGAGTAATATTTTTTTACCTTATAACATAATATTAATTATTATGTTTCCAAATATATAATAAATATTATATTATCCAAATCCTATATGTTGAAGAAATTAATGTTAATATATGTTTTCAAAATTCAATGAAAACCATTTTTAGATAATTGTTTCATTAGAGGATAAATATGTTTTTATAGAAAAATAATGTATCATTTTGATTAAAATAAAATTAATTTTATTATATTAAATAAAAGTATACATATTTTTCTTTAAAAACAAACTAAAACTACAATAAACTATTTAAATACATGATTAAGAGAAAATAGGTAAAACAATTTCTATTTGAACAAAAACATTACATATATATAAAAAATTTTAAGCATATATTTTTATGTTCAAATTTAGATTTTTATATAAATATTATTACTTATGATATATATAATTTTTTAAAAAATGTTTCATAAACATTAGTTTTTTTGTATTATAGTGTTATAAAAGTAATTTTTTTTAAAAATTAGTAATTTTTACGATTCATTTAAAAATCAATTATTTTTATAAAATATTTAATATTCACCAAAAGATAATATTTCTTCAATGATTTCAAAAAAATAACATCATAATATTAAAATAATAAATTTTTTTTGTCTAGATCTTAATCTTATTCTTGATTAAGGTAATGTGCATTATGTTATTATTTCTTTAGAAATAAAAGATTACTTTTTTAGTTAAAGCTCGAGTGTTACGATATTAACTCATCAAAAAAAATCATCTGAAACATTTTCTAGAATATATCAAACTAAATAAATGTGGAAAGTTATTAATAAAAACATAATCAGGTTCCTAGGTTTCCTCTTCTGTTTATTATTTCTCCAAAGTAACTTCATCAATCAAGATGTCTAATTCTACAACACTAGTTCTATAGTATCAAGAATCTAGATAGATTATCCACAATAAAATAAATCAGGTTACAATTATATTTCCTCATAGGTGATAACATATGATGGGTCTTATATTCATATCCTCAATAAATATATATGTAACACATCTTAAACAATAAAGATACTATGTTGAATTTCTAAATGGTAATCTATAGGTCCAATTCAATCTATAATTTCAAAGGTCCTGAAGTACCTATGGATTAATTTTAATTTCTTTTCTAGCCTTATAAAACTCTTCTATTGAGATACTTTGAAGAAAACATGATACCCAACTTGAAATTATACATTCTTCATTATGTTATCAACATTTCACATTTCCTTCTTTGAGATTCCTTGATAGGACTCTGTATAGTCTTTCCTTTAACCATCTTATCCTTAATAAGTTTTGTCCCTAAAAGCATAATTTTACTAACTCATCCTAACAAGTTGGTGTTTGGCATATTTTCTTGTACAATACTCCATATGATTCCATTTTAATTACTTAGTGGAAGCTATTATTATAATAAAGTTTTACCAAATTTAAAGGATGATCCATCATACCATTAAGGGAAAGTGGGTAAAAAATCAAAATTTCTTCTAAGGTTTTAATAGTTCATTAGGACTGTCTATCTATCATTGGATTATAATTAGTGGTCAAATATAACTCGATGTTAACATCCTTGTAAATAATAGTCTTGAATTTTGATCTAAACCATGGATCACAATCAAATAAAATTTTAATAAATTCACCATTAAGTCTAAAATAATAATAAAAAAGAGACTCACTAGGTGATCATGAGATATATATTTCAATATAGTCAGTAAATATGGGGACATGTTAAAATGATTAATAATAACCCATATGAAATAATTATATATAGTATTTCTTTCAAATACAGCGAAAAATTCCTTAGTAATATTATCCAATTTATACACAGAATAGGTAGAGATTTCATAACTCCTTTAGTATCTTTCCTCTCAGACATTACCTGTTGATAAACCAAGAATCATTGTACATTTTGTGCAATTTATTATTTAATATTATCCCACAAAATTTGTTATTTCATATCCTTGAACATTTTAGTGAAACTAGGGTGAATATATAAATTAGTGTTGTCTGCTTCATCTAATAATTCTTTTTCAAGCTCAAGTATGGATGAAACATATAGTCTATTTAAAAATTTCAAAATAAAATATTTTTAATTTATGTACACCAACTTCCCATCATTCACAATGTTGATTTGTTTTGAAAATTATTATCATTAATCCTTTAACATTTAATTTTCTCTAATATTTATGGTTTTAAAATCATTTGGAATAGATGAGATCTCTCCCTAAGAATAATGATCCCCACATCAAATTTTAGTGAATCCATTAATATAATATCTTTTATAATCCACATTTTTTAAGAAATTCATGATCTTTCCTACTCAATAGATAATACAAAATATTTTCCTTCCCAAGTATGTAGTGTATTAACAATAATAATCCTTGATTAGTTCTAGACATTATTTATGCCTCATATCGATCACTTTATATGATAATATTTACTTTTTTTGATCTGTGTATATTTTTTATTTTTCACCATAAAGGAAATGACACTACATTATCAATGAAAATATTACAGTTTCTAAATCAGGATCCTAGGTTTTATAATTCAATTAATGAATATTCAACTTCCTTGATTCATAAGTAATAACTATTTCATTATACATATTTACACATCTTTGTACCTTCATTGATGGATCACTATATAAAACAAATCCTTACAATCCTAATGGTAAAGAAAATATCGGTGAATTGACTAATCACCTATTTAATTACTCATAACTTTTTTAACATTATTTTGACCACATATACATAAACCCTTTATGTTTCAACATAGTTAATATATTAGTTAATTATGATATTTTTGAAAAAAATTAAATAGAATCTTGTTAACCAGAAGAATATTTGTACATTAGTTATATTCATTGGAGTTGTTTATTCCATCACAACATTTTTATTTGAAGGATAAAATTATATTCTATCCATAGTGACAACATAGCCAAGAAAAAAATATTCCTAAATCCAAAATTCAAAATTTCAAAAACATTCATATAAATCATTTTCTTTTTGATTTTTAAGAATTTTTAGTGCCAAAATATTATAAGAGTAAGAACAAACAGACAGTATTTGGGGCGTGCTCATGAATCTTGTTCATGGAGCCCCAAAACACTGTGGCCGGCACGAAGCTACCCCCTATGTCAAGCTGCAGTGGATCAAAGTGGTGGGAGGATTTGTGAATCGGATTGACATTTGTGAAGCCTGCACAGAGCAAGGAGGCGGGAGGCTCTATGAACTAGATTGACGTTTACAAAGCTGCCGCTGAGAAAAGAGATGGGAGGCTCCGCAGTTATGAAAAAATGACATGTGTCTTTATGCCAAGCAAGCTCTACTTCGTAACACCTCCTTCCTATAAATAATGGGCTCTCATCAGGCCCAAAAGACATATCCTCTAACCTTTCACCTTTTATATCTCAAATAATGAAACAATTTATACTCTGCAAGCAATGAGCTCTTCATGATACTTTAGCATCATGATGTTCCTTTCCCTTGGATTAAATTCAACCCCTCTTCAAAGGGGGATTCCATCTTCAGAGTCCAAGGGCCTTTGTGAAAAAAGGGGATCCCCAAGGGGACTAGGGTCTTCATGGGGAACATATACTTCGTGAAGTACCCTCCCGACACATGTGACCCACATGCTAAGGCAGGGTCACTATGCTTCGCGAAGCTCATTGCTTCGCAATGCTATGCTTCACAGGGAAACCTTCCTTCACAAAGCACTACTCCGCAAAAGTATTTACAATTCATGAAGAACCATCAATATTCACCTATTCCCTATTCCTAAACATGGACACTTAACATTTCTAAGTGAACTACTTCGCAAAGCCCCTCCCCTACATGGAGCACTAGAGTTTCACAAGGCTTCATCATGTGAACCCCTTTTCTTTGCAACTCATTTTCCCATGTGACCCTCCAGGTTTTCACGAAGTGATTTCAATGTCCCATGGATGGTGCTTCTAGTTGCGTCGGTTGGCCTCATGCTTCATCACATATGGATGATAACAATTATTGATTCTTCACATATCCATGATAAAATGGACCCTCATTAGATCACCCCATGACACCCCTTTACCATGACAATGTTGATGCCTTACCTTCCCCAGCGGAGGGTGGGTATCATTTATGTAAGGCCTAGGGGTATGGTGTGAACCTGCCTCATCTGATTTGCAGGGTGTTTAACTGCCAAACACTATCATCCTCAGCACCCAACAATAAAATTTTTCCTCACCCCGTGCATCGCACGAATGGTCCCCATATCGAACGTTCTCTATGCTCGTTCATCTCCAAAGGAGTGAAATTTTCTTCACATGGAATGAGATCCTATTTTCTGAAGTGGCATCTATCCACAGGGAAATGGGAAACCACGTTGGTGTAATCCCCTAGCCTCTGTTGTAGATGGTAGTACCATTAATATTCTTTTCTTCTTCTATACCAAAATCTAAAGGGGGGATGGGCACCAGTACCTTCATCATCCAATCCCTCACCCACTGGGCTTTTTCACCACTCATGACTCCATCCTGGAGTAAGCCCCGATCTCTATATCCCTGGGCTGTTAACCACACGTAATCCACTATTTCATCTTTGGGCTGTGAACCATGCATAATCCCTTGTTTCCTTTTTGGTACACTAGCCACGTGTATTCCCCACTCCACTTCCCACGGACGCACCTTTCACGACGCGATAGACAAGTCTTTGCTGCCTCTTGTTTCTCTCACAGAGCATGAATCACGTGGATATAAAGTATGCATTGACCATGGAATCTTCTCTATGAAGCCTAGAGTGTAATCCCCAAACACCATCTAAACTACGTGGAATTTGATCATAGCCAAGGAAAGGTACATAGGACGCCTCGATGAGGTTCAAGCCCAACAACCACTAGTATAAGGACTCGGCCTTAAAACATTACATAATCATGAATTAAATAAATAATTCACTTTGAGGATATTTTCAGGTTTAGAGTTTTAGAGAATTAAGACATAACTATTACATCTCAGAAGATTACAAAGTAGATACTTCTACTTAATTTCCTTTTTTTTTATAAAATAAAAACTCTTAAAAAAAGAGTCATGTCCAATTCCATGTTTTAGAAATCATGACTTTTCTTGATCCCATCCTTGACCCTATTACACTTTATTTCCTGTGAAAAACATTTAAAAAACTTGGGATGAGCATAAAAAAGCTTAGTAAGGTATACACAAAGAAGGAAACTGTTAGTTTTTTAAAACAACAAGTAAACCAGGAATACCTAATCATAAGTAAAACTTTTCACCTATATGAAGTATTAAATACTCTTCACTGAATAAAATATCATTGATTACCCTTTTATAACCAAAATATCACAATAAGGCAAATATATAGAACACATAACATATAAAGGTAACTTGGAACATAAACATAATTTAATGGAATAACCATATGGTCGACTTCAACACATTTCTCTAAATTAAATAGACATACGACTGACTTCCGTACCCAATGCATTGGAGGTTATAATGTAACCACCCATCCTGGTATTCATGGAACCACCCATCATTTGGTTTATCATGTAACCACTAGTAAAATGTCTAAGTACCATTATAAAATCACAAGACATAAAACAAATATAAAGGAACGAAAACATTTCCACATATCAATCACAATATATCAATTAAATATATTGACATAAAAAATCCATTATCAAAACCATTTTAAATACCAAAATTCATAAAAGAGTATATGATATTTATTCTATTTTAAAAACATTATGGCTTGTTGAGGAACCCAAAGATCAAATAATACTCACGGTGGTGGAAAGTTCGTTGTCACCACATACGTTAAAAGAAACATTCTTTTTGGACGTTTAGTAAAACACTTAGTAGAAAAAGATTCCCTTTGAATGAAATGAAAATTAAAAGGTGTTTATAGAACATATAAAAGAAATTCTTGTATTAAAACAAAATATGCCTCAATTAAAGGAGATTGAGATGAAGTCCCTTACCTCGTGTCCGACTTGACTCGATCGTTCTTTATTCTCCTTTAAATCGGGTAACTCCCCTTTGTTTGAACAAAAAATATTTCTTGAAGAGCTTTCTTCCTAAGGTAAGGATTCTATGATGAAGAGAGGGATATTGAGAGCTTATTAGTGTAGAGTTTGGACGAGCCAAAGGGCTTGAGAAGTGTGTGAAATGGGTAAGAATTTATGTCTTTTTATAAGGAAGAGAAGGGGATCTTTTGGAATGCATGAAAATATTATTTTATAACATTATTATTTTCAGTTTCTAAAGGTCAAAAAATCTTTAAAGTCGAATATAAGGTGTCCCGTGTTAGAAATAAAATCATCCAATAATAATTGGGCAAGTGTTGGATATTATTTGAACATTATCTTCTTATTTATTTAAATTATTCAATAATAACTTAAGCATTGCATCATCATTGTGTCATAAATATTTTTATTTATTTTATGTCTAAAAATTATTAAAAAATTACCATGATGTATGAAATATTATTGCATTTCTAATTTATATTTATATTCAAAATAAAAATTTATATAACCCCATGTAAAAAATTTTTTAGTAAAAGAATACATGTTTGTGACATTTTTATTTTTACTTTAAATAAAAAGGTATTAATGTCATTATCTTACCCAAGTGGATCCATGGGGTCCCAAAATTGACCCATGGATTTTATTGGTCATCTATGACTCATCAAATAATGTTAGGACATGTGTCAAGTTATTTTTATATTTTTATAATATTATTTTTACCTTAAATTACCCTAATTACCATTAATCCCGGTTAATAAAACTCAAAAGTTACTATTCACAAAATCTTTTTTTTCATCCCATTGAACCACATTTTACTTAGTAATGACAACCATGTATGTAGGACTTTTGAAATTCAATTCAAATAAGTGGTAAAACTTAATTTAAATGAAAAAATCAGTTTTTAACTACTACTTAGTGGTTTAACTATTCATCAAAAAAATGATGTTTTTCAGAAAAGTACCCAATATTTACCCCAATATATATTTGATATTACAAATTCAAAAATTATTTCCATTTCACCAAATTGAAAACATAGAAGTTGCATGAATTAATATTTTATTTAATTTTCACTGTCCAAACAAATAGCATGATTTTAAGAAACAATGTCTATCAAAAGATTGACGCTAGTTTATGTCCAATTTCAATTTGAAATTAACTAAAATGACAAAAATTGGAATAAATGGTAAAAATATATTCTAATTACGCGTTAAAACAATTAAAAGACATTTTAACCATATAAATGAATTTGATTAAAAGGAGGTTTTGAATAAATTACAATATTTTTCACTATTCATTTAAAAAAATGAAATTTTTCCGAAAAATAACAAAAACACACACAAAGTAAATTTTTATGTCCCTATTCTAAAGAATAATTTTATTTTGTCTAATAGAATATTTAAGAGTGAACAAAAATATATTTAAATTGGGTTCACCATCAAAAGGTGATAAATCGACCTTTTAGTTAATATTGGAGTATTTGTGCTTAAAATTGTATTCATTCGCATTTTAAGCCTCTAAAATTTATTGGATAAATGTAAAAACATTTAAAAAACATATATAATCATATTTTAGTTATTTCTATCCATTCTCATCAATACAATGGCTACGTGTTAACTAACATTTGAAATAATATTTTTATATTATTAGCATGCAACGCAAGATTTCAAAGAAATCTGTTGTTGTGTATCAGGTACACCATCGAACATTGCAACCCCATTAAAGTAAAATTAATATTTAATTCACAAATATTAATAAATATGATAATGTATTAATCTTTATTTACCTGGGATGTTACATCCTTCCCCCCTTTTGGGAATTGTGTCCTCGCAATTTTATTCACTTATAAAATAAATGGGGGTATTAATCCCTCAAAGCATTTTCAGATTCCCATGTTGCCTATTCAAACATATGGTTTATCCACAAAACCTTCACCTGATGAATTACCATATTCCGAAACACTTTCTCTCTATGGCAAGGAATCTAGACTGGTAGTTCCTCATAAGAGAGATTCTCTTCCAAATAAACTACTTCTTGGCTAAAAAATGAGATGGATCTGGCCTGTACTACCTTAACATTGAAACATGAAAAACATTGTGTACCTGGGGAAAACATGGAGGTAATGCCACTCTGTATGAAACTGATCCAACTTTCTCCAGGATTTCATAAGGTCCAATGAACCTCAGACTCATATTTTCTTTCTTGCCAAAACACATCACACTTTTTCATGGAAAAACTTTTAGAAAAACATGATCACCTACCTCAAAAGAAAGATCCTTCCTTCGGGTATCCACATAAAATTTCTACCAACTATGATCCATTCTCATGTGCTTCTGAATCAACTAAACTTTTTCTTCCATATCTTCTACCAATTCTAGTCCCATTAGCTTCCATTCCCCTACTTTATCCCAAAAAGACGGAGTTCGACACCATTTACCATATAATGCCTCAAACGGAGCAATTTGTATACTAGAATGAAAACTATTTTTATAAGAAAATTCAACCAAAGAAAGATGTTGGTCCCAACTTCCCTGGTAATCTATCATGAAAGCACGCAACATATCCTCCAAGGTCTTAATTTTTCATTCTGACTGCCCATATGACTGTGGATGAAAAGTTGTACTAAAATTTAATTTAGTACCCAATGACTTCTGAAGGCCTTTCCAAAAGATAGAAGTAAACCTGGGATCACGATCAGATACAATGGAGAGGGGAACTCCATGAAACATGACTATCCCTTTAACATATAGCCAATAAAGTTTATCTAGTGAGAATGTATCTCGAATAGGAAGGAAATGAGTAGATTTAGTCAATCGATCAACAATAACTCAGATTGCATTATTACCTCGAGATGTCTTGGGTAATCCCACAATGAAGTCTATGGATATATTTTCCCATTTCCACTATGGCACCGGTAAAGATTGAATCATCCCTTTCGGTAACTACCTCTCTGCTTTAACCTTCTAACAAGTCATTCACTTCACAGAAAAATCAGCAATATCTCTTTTCATTCCATCACACCAGTAATACTCCCGCAGATCTCTGTACATCTTAGTACTTCCAGGATGAACTGAAAATGGGGAACTATGAGCCTCACATAGCAACTCATTCTTCAACTATGAATCCCAAGGCACATATAATCTCTTTTCAAACCTCAAAACCCAATAATTATCAATGTAGAATTCAGGAAACATACCCTTCTAAACTAGTTCTACCTTTTTCTGCAACTCACTATCTTTCTTCTGCGCTTGCTTAATTCTGTCTGATAGAGATGATCTCGCTGACACCTGAAACAAAGAAAAATAACTTCCTACAACAAAAACTTCTATGCCAAAGTTCATCAAATCAAAAACCTAAGGTCCTCGTTCCAAATGTAGCATCATTAATGAAGCATTACATTTTCTTCTCAAAGCATCAACCACTTTATTTTCTTTTCCCAGATGTTATGGAATTGTACAATCATAATCCTTGATTAATTCTAGCCATCTCCTCTGCCTCATGTTTAATTCTTTCTATGTAAATATATACTTTAAAATTTTGTGATAGGTGTATATTTCACACTTTACTCCATACAAATGATGCCTCCAATTTTTAAAATAAAAAACAACAGCAGCTAATTCCAAATCATGTGTAGTGTAATTTAACTCATGAGTTTTCAACTGACGTGAAGCAGAAGCAATTACCTGATCATTATGTATAAGGAAACAACCATGTCCTTTAAACGAAGCATCACTATAGATAACAAACTCACCATTTTTGGAAGGCAGTCCCAAAACTGGAGCGGTTACTCATCTTATTTTCAATTCTTGAAAACAATCATCACATCATTTTGTCCAAATGAACTTAACACCTTTTTGAGTTAACTTATTAATTGGACTAGATAACCGTGAAAATATTTTAACAAAACTCCGATAATAACCTTCCAAAACAAGAAAACTATGGATCTCAGTTATATTTGTGGGTCCTGGCCATTCTTCAACAACTTTTGATTTAGCAGGATCAACAGCTATGCCATTTTCTGAAACAATGTGACCATGGAAAGAAATTTGTTGTAACCAAAACACACAATTGCTGAATTTTCCATATAGTTTCATTTCTTTTAAGGTTTTCAAGACAACACTTAAATGAATTTCATGTTCCTCTTTACTTTTGGAATAAAAAAAATATGATCAATGAACACAACCACAAACTTATCCAAGAAGTCATGGAAAATTCTGTTCATTAGATCCATGAACACATCAGGTGCATTGGTTAACCAAAAAGTCATAAGTACAAATTCATAATGTCTATATCTGATACGAAACACGGTCATTGTAACTTATGCTTCTTTTACATTCAACTGATGGTACCCCAACCTCAAGTCAATATTCAAAAAATACTGAGCTCTCTAGAGCTGATCAAACAAATCATTGATATGAGGGAAAGGATACTTATTCTTAACAGTGATGTTATTAAATGCTCTATAATCAATGCAAAATCTCATTAAACCATATTTATTTTTAACAAACAAGACAAGATAACCCCATAGGGATGTGCTAGTTCAAATGAAACGTTTATCTAATAACTCCTGCAATTTCTTCTTTAACTCTAAAAGTTCAACATAAACCATTCGATAAGGGGGTTTTGAAATTGGCTTAGAATCAGGAACTAAGTCAACAGTAAATTCAACTTCCCGATCATGTATAATACTAGGAAAGACATTAGAAAAAACATCAAGATACTCATTTACCATTGGCACATCATTAATCGAAATAGTTCTTTTGTTTTCAACAATATGTGCAATGTAACATTCATTTCCATCATTTACTAGTTTCTCAGCTTCCTGATATGTTATCAAAAGTAAGGGTATATTCTTGTACCCAAAATGAAAATATTTCTAAAAAGAAACCTCTTTAGCTCTGCAGTCAATCTTAGAATAATAAACAGAAGGCCAATGCATGCCCAAAATAACATCAAACTCTACTAGAGGCAAAAAAATAATGTTTGCTGGTAGATTCATTGCACACATAAGGATAGGAATGTTCTTATAATTCATTTTTGTCTCAATGTGTCCCCTTGGGTTTGTACCATAATTTCAGGATTCATATCTTGAGATGGAATTCCCAATTTACTAGAAAAATTCACAAAAATGAAAGAATGTGTAGACCCTGAATCAAACAACACATTGGCATAATATAAACAAAGAAACAGTGTAGCTGATACTCCTTCATTTGATGGCCCAACATCTGTTGAAGTAGTTGGAAAATATTTCACCACCCCTTTCTTCTTATAGTCTGGCTGCTTTACCTCAGTTGATTTCTTCATTATACACTCATTTGCATAATGACCCATTTCATTACACTTAAAACATCTTACCACTGGCTTTTCATATTCTGCTTGACCATCTTCCTTAATGTTACGAGCAATATGACCAGACATACCACACCGAAAGCACTTTCCAGACTTGGATAAACATTCTCCAGGATGAATTTTACAACACTTTTCATAGTATGGATATCTGGTTTTCTTACCTCCAGGGTTCTTTGATGAATTGTTTCCCTTTTCCTACTAACTGGACCTCTTATTCTATTGTTTTTCAAAAAACACCTAATCATCGGAAAACTCCATTTCCACCTTCTTCGCACATCGAACAAGTTTTTCATCACTTTTGAGCTTGTGAGAAACAAATGACTTTCGATACTTTGTCTTTAACCCTAATTAAAAATGGTTGATTTTACAATCAAGATCTCATATGAAATTCAGAGCATACCATGCCTGTCGAGTGAAATTTTCTTTATAAGAATCCACTGATTCATCCTACTAACTCAATTATAGGAATTGTTTTTCTATCCTAAGATGAACCACCTTTTAAAAATATTTCTCAAGAAACATACCTTTGAATTCATCCCAATGAAGATCATCAATCTCTTCACTATCCCTGATATTTTTCACCATCCACCACCACTGATCAGCTTCACCTTCAAAATGGTAAATATTGAGACTAACCTTTTGATGTTCTGAACACCCCATGACATAAAAAATCTTCTCTAGTTCTTTAATCCACCCTTTTTCTAGCACAGGGTCAGATGACCCTCTGAATGATGGGGGATGTTGCCTCATAAAATTCTCCACTATTGAAATGTTCCTCTATGGTTGATCTAGTTGATCTCGTGTATGGATACCCCCACCATTTATAACCTGATTCAACTGTTCCATCACCACAAAAAACTATTCAGTTCCTATTCCGACCGTCTCAGGTTTCTGATTTTGAAGGTTGTTTTCCTCCTGATGTCAACCTAACAAAGCTGCTATGTTTCCTCTGCGGAAAACCATTCTGAACATAGAAATATCTTAGGTGAAGCAACATGGTAATCTTTAAATTCAATATCATTTCAATAATACCCTAAATTAATTTATGGACATGAATTTAACAATATTCTAACTCCTAAAGTTGTCTAAACCAACCTCTGATACCAACTATAAGGACCCGACCTTAAAGCATTACATAATCATGAATTTAATGAATATTTTACATTGAGGATCATTTCTGGTTTAGTGTTTTAGAGAATTATGACATAACTATTACATCTCAAAAGATTACAAAGTAGATACCTCTACTCAGTTTCCATTTTTTTCATAAAATAAAAACTCTTAAAAAAAGAGTCATGTCTAATTCCATGTTTTAGAAAGCATGATTTTCCTTTTTCCCATCCTTGACATTATTCCAATTTATGTCATGTGAAAAACATTTCAAAAACATGGGATGAGAATAAAAGGCATAGTAAGGAATACACAAAGAAGGAAACTTTTAGTTTTTCAAAACCACAAGTAAACCATGAATACCTAATCATAAGTAAACAATTTCACCAATATGAAGTAGTAAATCGTATTCACTAAATAAAATATCATTTATTAGCCTTTTATTACCAAAAGATCACCATAAAACACATATATATAACACATAACATATAAATGTTACTTGGATCATAAATATACATCAATGGAATAACCATATGGTTGACTTCCACACATCACACTAAATGGAATACCCATACGTATGACTTCCATACCCAATACATTGGAGGTTATAATGCAACCACCCATCCTGGTATTCATGGAACCACCCGTCATTTGTTTTACCAAGTAACCACCCGTCAAATGTCTAAGTACCATTATAAAATCATAAGATATAAAAAAAATATAAAGGAAAGAAAATATTTCCACATATCAATCACAATATATCACGTAAATATATTGACATAACAAATCCATTATCAAAACTAATTTAAATACCAAAATATATAAAAGATAATATGGTATTTATTCTCTTTCAAAAACATTATGGCTTTTTTAGGAATCGAAAGATCATATAATACTCATGGCGGTGGAAAGGTCATTGTCACCACGTACGTTAAAAGAAACATTACTTTTTTTCATTTAGTAAAACACTTCGTAGAAAATGATTCTCTTTGAATGAAATGAATATTCAAAGGTGTTTATACAGAGTATAAAATAATGTCTTGTATTAAAATAAAATATGCCTCAATGAAAGGAGATTGAGAGGAAGTCCCTTACCACATGTCTAACATGACTCGATCATTCTTTAATCTCTTTTAAATTAGGTAACTCCCCTTGGTTTGAACAAAAAAGGTTTCTTGAAGAGATTTAAGCCTAAGGTAAGGCTTCTATGATGTATAGGGGGGTATTGGGAGCTTATTTGAGTAGAGGTTGGATGAGCCAAAGGGCTGAGAAGTGTGTGAAATGGGTAGTAATTGAGGTTATTTTATAAGGGAGGGGAGGGTCACTTTTTGAAAGCTTGAAAATATTATCTTATTATATAATGATTTTCGGTTTCTAAAGGTCCAAAAATCTTCAAATTCGAAGATAAAGTGTCCCATGTTAGAAATAAAATCATCCAATAATAATTAGACAAGTGTAGGATATTTTTTAAACATTATCTTCTTATTTATTTGAATTATTAAATAATGATGTAAACACTGCATCATCATTGCGTCATAGATAATTTTGATTATATGACATATAAAAATTTAAAAAAATTACCATGATGTATGAAATATTTTTATATTTCTAATTAATATTTATAGTCAAAATGAATATTTTTAAAACCCCATGTAAATATTGTTTTAATAAAAGAATACATGGTTTCGATATATTTATTTTTACTTTAAATAAAAATGTATTAATGTCATTATCTTACCCAATTGGATCCATGGGGACCCAAAATTGACCCATGGATTTTATTGGTCGGCCATGACTCATCCAATAAGGTTAGGACATGTGTCAAGGTATTTTTAAATTTTTAAAATATTATTTTTACCTTAAATTACCCTAATTACCTTTCATCGCGGTTAATAAAACTCAAATGTTATTATTCACCAAAAATTATTCTCATCCCATTGAACCAAATTATACTCACTAATGACAACCATGTATGTCTTATTTTTCAAATTCAATTGACAGAAGTGGTAAAATTTTATTTAGACAAAAAAATCAATTTTTAACCTCTACTTAGTGGTTTCAATATTTATCAAAAATTGATGTTTTTGGGAAAATACAAACAATTTACCCCAAGCTATATTTGATATTACAAATTCAAAAATGACGTCCCTTTTACCAAATTAAAAAAATAGATGTTGTATTAATTAATTTTATATTTAATACCCACGGTCAAAACAAATAGCATGTTTTTAAGAAACAATATCTATCAAATGATTAACACTAGTTTATATCCAATTTCAATGTGAAATTAATTCCAATGACCACCATTGCATTAAATGGTAAAAATATATTCTAAATAATCCTTAAAATAATTAAAACATAATATAACCATATAAATTAATTTTATTAAAATGTGTTTTTGAATTAAAATACAATATTTTTCATTATTCATTAAAAAAATGAACTTTATCAGAAAAATAAAAAAAACATACACAAAGTAAATTTTGATGTCCCGGTTATAAAAGAAAATTTTATTTTGTCCAATAGAATGTATAAGAGTGACTAAAAATATAATTAAAGAGGGTTCACCATCAAAAGGCGATAAATCAACCTTTTAGTGAATATTGGTGTATTTATGCTTAAAATTGGATTCATTCACATATTAAGCCACTAAAAGTTATAAGATAAATGTGAAAACCTTTAACAAACATATATAATAATATTTTAGTTATTTATGTTCATTCCCGCCAATACAACGACTATGTGTTAACAACCATTTGAAATAATATTATTATATTATTAGCGTGCAACGCAAGATTTCAAAGAAATCTTTTGTTGCGTATCAGGTATGCCAACGAACATAGAAACCCCATTAAAGTAAAATTAATATTTAATTCACAAATATTAATAAATATGAAAATGTATTAATCTTTATTTACTTGTGTTGTTACAATTAGTCCCAAAACCCTTCACTTCGGTTCACCACACCAACTGAACTACATGGACTTTGACCCTTTTCAAGGAAACATACGTAGGAAGCCTCTCTGAAGTTCATTACCAACAACCATTGGTCCTGAACCCCTTCACGTCGGTTCAACAACACCATCTGAACTACGTGAAAATTGATCCTTTCCCATGCAAGGTATGTGATAATCCTCTTTGATGTTCATGCCCAACAACCATTGGTCCTAACCCCCTTCACTTCGGTTCACCAACACCATCTGAACTACATTTTCTTTGATCCTTTCCAAGGAAAGGTACTTTGGATGCCTCCCTGAGGTTCAATCCCAACAACCATTGGTCCCGACCCCCTTCACGTCGGTTCACCAACACCATATGAACAAGGTGTAATTTGATCCTTGCCAAGGAAAGGCATGTAGGATGCCTCCATGAGGTTCAATCCTAATAACCATTGGTCCTGACTCACTTCATGTTGGTTCACCAACACCATCTGGAATACGTGGACTTTTATCCTTTCCATGGCAAGTTAAGTATAAATCCTCTTTGAGGTTCGAGTCCATCACCCATGTCTCATCCTGGTCTTTCCCTCGAGCCTATATGTTTCGGGAGGTTCGTACCCCAACCCAGAGGTTCCACTTTCTTTGGGTCCCATTCATACGGGTCACCTCCTTAGCTGTCCCATCGCCCTAACTAACCATGCATACTTTGGTTTCCTACCATGAGAATGCCTAGGAAGTGTCTTTGAGGCTCAAGACCAACATCACCATCACCCTCGCGTAGATCCCATATCATTACCCTACCACTTCATTTAACTCTCCATATCTATCCTAATTCTTAAAAGGGCCACCACATCCCGGTGAGATCATGTAACTCACCTATTCACTGCCACTAGTAGTAATCAGGTAACTAACCATGTGTTAGACCTAACATTAGTGTTCCCCCCAAGAGATTCACCCATCTGATCCACTCCCGTTTGTGTTCTGATAAGTCTAATCCATCTCCATCAGACGTTAAACTCACTGCATACCTTATGTTAATCATGGGAAGCTGAGAAAAACCTCAGATATATATCCATGGCATATAATTCATCACATTCGACATGGGATGCCTAAGGATTCTACGCCCTCGAGAATCCCTATAATATGGGAAAAAACCCCAGACGTGCTAGTGTTCTAGTGTCCAGACATGGTAGTGATGTCCAATGTGACTACTCCATCAACCAAAGGTTTCTGACCTGACCTGACCGCTTGGAATATCCTTACTGAAGCAGTGTAATTAACTGGCATCCATGATGATATGGAACCAGTAAGAGTTTCACGAATATTGTCATAATCTATAAGGGAGTCCCATACAAGGTAATAAATTACAAAGTGGAATCCACGAAAGGAAGAACTGAAATCCCATAATAACTTTTCGATCAAGTAGAAAATTTCCCTAAATAAGTAATGGATTCCACCCACCATTTGAGATCAGGAATGCAAGGCAACAATCAGTGCGTCCTCCGAAAGAGACGGATTCGCACGCCCCGGTGAAATAGTTGAAAATAGAAATGGTGAAACTTTTGTGATGTTTTTCTCCTCAATGCAATGATTAGTAGCATTTGAGACATTAGTGGACTAGCATGTCATTGGATCCAGTTATCCGACGCCGGGTCCTGCCATGAAAATAGTGGGCCTAGCGTGAAACTCACTAGAAGTTAGGGCTGTTAAAATGTTGAACATCTCGATCAGTGATGTTTTCAGTGTGGATCTTTCTTACTAGCCATGGAAGAACGAATGAAACTGGGGAACTGGACCTCGATTACCTTTTTGCAGCACTAATCATTTAATCTCCCTAACTTACATTTCCCATGCTATAACAATAGAAAACATATCACCACTCGTCCACTGACGCAGGGGCATGGGGAATGTCAAAGTTGTATTCCCGCATGGCTCCCCCACTTATGTGACAATCTCCACATCCATAACTATTGGGTGGACACGCCCCATCTCATCATCAAAATCCATTCAGTGAAGGGTGATAAACAACCTTGTCTGCCGATACAAGGAGGAGGGGATTATCCTGACTCGGTATATGGCCCTCTAGGATTTAGAGGCATTTTCACCACATCACCACTACCACCCCCAAGTGCTACATTGTGAGCAACTGCTCCCCACTCCGATGTAGAACCATTTCAGGATCCTCTAACCGAAATGATTTGCTAACTCCATCCCCTACACCAATGAGGTGAGGGATTTATGGGCCAGCCCTATTGGGATCACATTTCACGGGTCCCCAAGGAGGGCCACCACTATGTCGTGCCTGCGCTGCCACCTGGCCCCATGAGTTGAAAAGTAGGTATGCTATGAGCCTGCATTTTCCTCCCCAATCTGGCTGACCCGACACCAGCATCAGGTGCATGAAGAGGAGGATGTAGCCAGGGGGCATCAAAGATAGCAAGTTCTATGTCTCGGGCCATCACCGACGTATATCATCAGCCCCTATTTATGTTGAGCAGAGGCCTTCATACACCCTGCCTAGATTGAGGCCCCAACTACCCCATGGGATGGCTGGGTCGACTCTCTTGGTCGTCGGTGCTGGGAGCGCCCGCCGACGACCAACCCGCGGTAACCACACCTAGTACCGAGGTCCTCACTATACCACCACCACGAAGAACGTGGGCCCTCATTGCTTCCAATATCAGCATGGAGGTCCTCCCCATGCCACCATCGATCCGAATGAGGGTCCTCCATTTGGTAGGTATGCTCATTACAGAAGCCTCTTTCGTGATCACGACATCGGGTATGGGGTCATTCATCCTTCCAGAGGCCGCTGACATGAAGATGTTACAGATCTCGTCAATATTCTTCATGGGGGCCTCCCCCATGATGTTATAGTAGATATAAAAGGTCCTCCTCACCTCAGAAATAAGAGAATCTAGGGGCAGACTCTTATCATTTCCACCCAGCACAGAGGTCCTACCTGTGTTTGACATGACCAGTAAGAGGACCCTACTCACGTTAATGTTGCTAGGGGAAACCAGTATGGAGGTCCAACCATTCTCCTACTAGCTCCAACAGAGTTCTTACCTACTCCAGAACTTTATGATGAGATTCTGTAAGCACAACTGTCAGTTGAAATGGAGGTCCTCCCCATGTTCCCTTTGATATTTTTCTTGGATCATTTCACAACGCAGCTCACTCACGCATATGTCCTCTCTACCCCAGCACCAGTACGACCAAAGGTCCTCCTCATTCCGGAAATCTAACCTATCCTGAAGAACAATCACGGGGTAGTAGGGTAGGATGTCACTGCCGTAAAAAGATTTCCAGGAAGATTCAAACAGATATTAAATCAGTCTGCTTCTCAGATTCTGAGGCAGAATACGACTCGATGATGGAACCCTCACCACGATCCTCAATGTTAGGGGATGAGGCAAGAGCGAGGAATTTTAGCTTCATCCTTCTATAATTTAATGTCCATAAGATTCTTGCCTCCCACTTCAAATACATCCAAGAGGACAAAAATTTGGCATCTCCCACAAGGTTTGACCATGAAATAAAAACCGTAATCACCAGAAGCATTCTCAACCTCGACTAGAGATCATAGAAAGCTATTCTAGGAACCAATGGTGGATGAACAGCAGCGTGGTACATCTCTATTATCCATAGGCCCAATGGAAGAAACTCTGGCCACAAGCCCATCTTACAGCGATGTGGTGGCTAAGTCACTACACTCTTCAGATGATAGCCTGAGATGCGGCGGTTCGTCAGCTTGCCCACCATATTCTCTAATGGAAATCCCACCATCCCAATGGTCTACCTCAGTACTACTACCCGTTCCTTTTCCACCCCCATTTGACATGTGGGGAAACCAAGGGCTGGACCCTGAGTCCGAGTTGAGGAGTTTGTGAGCCATTTTTGTAGAGGACCACATTCCTGAGAGGTTTTGGCCTATTGCAGCGCCAAATTTCTTTGGCACCAGAAGAACTCACCCAGGAGGATGTTGGATGCTTTCAACCTCTGGGTAACTAAATTCCATCTTAATTATTGATGTGTTGCCTACCCCAAGTGTTAGGCGCATTTTGACGAGATTGTTCAATAATTTCTTTTTGTAGATTTTGCCGCAGTCCTCGTGGCCCAGAACCCTAAGTCACCTGGCTACCAAAAGAATGTCCAACAATGATGTGTTTAGAGATTTAATGTTCTCCATAGGATAATCAAGGAGGCTTCTCCCCACATGAAAATATTTGGATTGGGATAGTACGCGGCCCTCCACTTCAGTACTATCCGACGACAGCCTGATTCACTGAGCGATATAGAGGATATGCCTCCAGGAAGGGTCGTGGCATGCATGGCCAACCTATCAGGGGGAGAGAATAAGTTAGAGATTCTCAGAGAGGACTTACCCAACTAAGGGAGTCTCACAACTATTTTATCCATTGGGAAGGATCACTCGCCATCAGTGGAGTTTGTTGGGTCTTCCTATATCAACCAAGTCATTAACCCTCAGCTGGAATCCCAATAAGGGAAAGGAGCACCTCAGATCCGTCCAACCCTCGGACCCGTCCGGATCAGTTCAGAAGGTAGAATATGATCTCGAAAAAGATGTGTTGCATCAATAGCTCATGGATCATAAGAAGATGGTCGATGAACGCCTTGCCGAGCATGCCACCGAGTGATGACCGGACTATGATGATCCTCGACCGGGGCAGTAGAGAAAAACACAAATTCTCCCCAAAGAATTTCCTCTAGGTGACCCTGATTGTCCTACCCCCAGATTTAAAACTAAAGACGAATCCTATGGGAATAGGGTACGTTATGTATCGCCAAATTCTCTTGAATGAAAAGACAATCACTGTGATTTTTCATAGGTTCCCCCAGCTGCTCCACATGTCGTTCCACCAACTGCTCCACAAGCCGTCGGACCTGCTAATCATGTAAAATAACCCGCCAATGCATTGGTGGTCAGGGATACCCGTCAAGACAGTATCCCCCACCAAGATGTTCTAATGGCGGCACTCATTGCCTGCCTTGATTCGTTGGAGACTCGACAGGTGGAAATCTCATCTGATGGTAATCCATATCTGACGTGGGTGAATGATATGCCAGAACCCCTAGGGTTCATAAATCCCACATTGTTCTCATCATTGGTACAAGGGAAATGTTGTAGCATCTGTCCCACTTCATCTCAAGGTTGAAGACCATTTCAGGAACACCGGCGCAGTAGCAGGCTGCCAAAATCTGGGTTTGGTGTAGAAATTGGAAGGGAATGCATTTGTCTTGTACATCCAACATCCCATCAAATCAGAAGCTAAATGGGAAGACTTCCATAGGCAATTTCTATAACAGTTCAGTACCACCAATCATAAGAACAGTGTCACAATCCTCTTAAATTTCAATTAGAGGCCTGATGAGCACGTAATAGACTTTTTCACTTGGTGGAAAGGGATCACATTTTCCTTTGACATGCCACATACTCATGAGAAACTAATGACGATGTGAGTAGAGAATGTCAATAAAGAACATTTCCCCTCTATGATCACCCAGAACTAACCCTGTATATTCTGAGAGTTCTAAGATATGGCCCAACGCCTAGAAGAAGTCTTGAAATAGGCCAAACAGGCACATCTGCTGCCTCTTTCAATCCCCATGAGATGGGATGCCAGGGCCAAGCTCGCAATGGTTGCTCAAATAGAGGTCCCTAGAAAACTATAATTATTACCAATGGAGCCACCTCTGCACACTCACAGAGGCCCACCACCGCAGGCGTAGCCTCCGGCCCAGCAGCGACCACCTCAGAATCGGAAGGTTCCCCCGCATAATGTACCACCTCCTCCTAGGAGAGATAACCAGGCTCCACCTCCTTGACAAGCTCCTCCAGCCCCTCGTCAGGGATAGGCTCCCATAGCCCACATATCGGATAAATGAAATCGGACATACTCATTCAATGAGGCTCAGGTCCCAAGCTATTTCCTTAGTGCCTTGGAATAGTGGATTGTACGTTTTCCTGAATGCGGGAGACCATAAGAGGAGAACCTCAATGATCGCCCTAATTACTACCCCTATCACCGGATCCTAGGTAAGACCCTCAAAAAGTGCTATGTGTCTAAATATTGTCTTCAAGACCAAATGGATAATAACATAGTCTGGCTAGGCCTAGCTCCGACTGATGTGGCATGTGTTTTGGAAAAACCAGACAGTGGAATTGACTTCAAGGGTGACTGGAATCAGGTTTATAACCATTGGTCAAAAAACTATGATGACTGGATGGCTCACAAGACCATCACCCATGCTCATGGTTTCATCTGTGCATGCCTGAATAGGCTCAAGCCTGTAAAAGTCATTGCATTAGCCGCTACTACTTCTGCATTATCTTCTCAACCATCCTCTTCCTAGAATAGAAAGAACCAACAGTGTAAGTGAAAACAATGTACCCTGCCAATGTTGTCTTCATCCAGTACTCTCGATGACTTCATTCCCCCAGAGATGGTGGTTCCCCCAAAATCCAGCCTGTAGTGGATAACTCTTCGAGTGATAGTCAAGTGTATGAATTGGTTAATACTATAGAGCTGCTAAACCCCTACATGATTCCTATTGATGAGGAGAGCCAAGAGGATCATCCCAATGTCTCCAACTGTCGCCGGCATCGATGGAGCTAGGGCTATATATGTCGTCAGAGGGCCTTGGTCAGTACTTCCAACTTGATTGCACATTCCATAAAAAATAGACAACAACACAACGCAGAGCTCAACATTAACATCCATCTCATTTTCTATCATCAGATCTGTCTTTGCTTCCATTCATGTTTTTGGATCATGTAGACTCATCACTACCGTGTCATGGTCAGCTGTCTATGCCTTATCTGGTAGCCACTTTATGGGATTTGACTAGTTAACATTAGGATATTCCCAGCACTAGTCAGCCACCGGTCTAGCCGGAAGGGCCCTCCATACCTCCTATCATAGAGCAACCTCCTATAAGTAGAAGTTCACACCTGGCATAGAAGTATGATGCCCTCAAGAAACATTATGTAATTCTATCAATTCTAAAAATCCTTGAGTCTCTTTGACTGTCTGCAGATATGCTTGAAGCCCTTGCTGGGGCATTAAGATTGCCCCTCCAGTTTGAGACGAAGGTAGTAGCTTTAGAAGCCTTCCATGCTGAGGTAGTCAAGCATGATGAATGCGAGGACATTATCTCATTCTCAATAAAAGATGAAATATCTCCCATAATGTGGCACATTCTCCCGCTATAACTCACTGGCCGGTGTAATGGTGTGGAGGTTCGCCACTGTCTGGTCGACATAGGATCCGGGATCAACCAAATCTCGACTCAGACACTATGAAAACTGGTGTTTTCTGAGTATGATTTGAGTCCCTATGACCTCAAAATTAAAGGATATGATTGGAAAGAACAGACACTGATTGGAAAGATCCGCCTGATGACCCGGTTGTTTTCCTAGTTTCAAGCACTTTGTTGATGTTTGTTTTGTATGCCACGACCTTCAATGCATTGATGGGTGGTCTATGGAACCACATGCATGTGGTGGTCCCATCATCGTAACACCAGTGCCTCAAGTAATCTCTCAATGGTCAAGAGGGTGTACTTCATGGTGGAGAATCTCCCTTTTTCTCTTGTGAAGCCCGCTATCAGCATGCTGACTATTACAAGAACAAGGACAAAAAGATTCAGGCTAATGAGGTTGAGCATGCTACGACAGCGATCGACTAGTGGACAGACCTAAATGATGCCTACAACTATTCAATCCACCGATTAGAGGTTACAACCCCAGACATGGAACAATGATTTGTTGTTTCTAGAATGAGGGGGAGCACATACCCAAGTCTATCTGATTCTTGAATATCACCTCATACTCTAACACAAATCTGGATCAGGTGATCTCAGAGCCTCTTACTCACATAAGGTATCTGGATGTCCGCCATATGGAAATGACAATACCTCATACTTTCGTGTTTCACTAGGTTGTGATTAATTGGATCAAGACGGCACACCACTATTTCCTTGATATAATCATGTTTGGACCCTTGGGACAATGATTGGATGGGATCCGCTCGAAAAATTTCGTCACTATTGTTTGGGAAACAAAAGAATCTCCCGATGGAGTGTCCACCACTACTCAAGCTAGAACTAGTCCCCCATCGGGCTCTTTTGAATCAGAGGAAACTCCTCCTGCCAAGGATTTCTCCTCAATAAGTGAAGAAGTGGATATAGAGGATGATCCCCTACCATTAAAGAGGGAATCTATACCATTGTCGACGAATTTGTGGTGGTGAACCTCTGTAGTGAAGCGGATCTGAATCCCTCTATGAACAGTGCCTCTATGCCTCTCGAGGAGAAAAAGAAGTACATGGAATTATATAAGCAACATAGTGATGTACTATCCTAGAGATATGACAATATTGTAAGAAAAGTTATTCAGGTATCCGTCCACCACCTCGGTCTCCCGACAAATCATCGTGGCTTCAAGCATCCTCCCAGAAAGATATACCCCTCTCACGGTTCCATGTTCAAGGTAAAAGAATAGACATATCAGAGTTTTCACAACTTCTGAGATCTCAACTGTCAGTGTACAAAGGATGATCTTCCCATTCCTATGGAGGAATTTTTGGTCGAAACTAAAACTGGGTTCCAAGCCCTCTATTTCATGGATGGATACTCCAGGTATGACCAGATCCGAATGGCTCCAGAGGATGATATGTCTATGGCCATCAATCACCACAATTCACTTTCCGTTACCAAGTAATGCCCTATGGTTTAAAGAATGCAGGTGCCACCTTCCAACGGGCTATGCGTCACATATTTAATATAATCCTCATGACCTTGGTGGAATATTATATGAATGATATGGTTGTCAAATATTGACAACATCATGAACATCTCAATGACATTGAGAATGTGTTTGGCTTCCTCTGTTCTCACCACCTAAAGATGAATCAATTGAAGTGTGATTTCGGGGTCAACTATGGAATGTTTCTTGGTATTGTTGTTAGATAAAAGGGAAATGAATTCGACCTTGATAATATCAAGGACATTATCCAGATGTCTCCCCCAATAAAACTCTTAAATATTTGAGGTTTCCAAGGCCAAATGGCCCACACACCCCGATTCATCATGAATTTGGCTGGAATGTGTAAGCTTTTTTCTTGGCTCATGAAGGATGTCACTATCTATGAGTGGATGAAGAATGTCAGACTGCCATTAAGGGAATCAAGCAGTACCTGCTCTATTTTCTGGTATTAATGCCACCTGCCTCCAGAAAGCTACTGGTCCTTTACGTGACTACCCTATAATGATCTCTCGACGCCCTTATCACCCAAAAGAATGATGAGGTGGTAGAGAATAGTATATACTACCTCATCTACATGATCCTCTATGTGGAAAATAGATACTCCACTATCGAGAAGAGTTACCTCACCCTGGTATTCATAGTATAGAAATTGTGACATTACCTATAGCATCATGAGATACAGCTAGTGTATTGAGTGGATCTGTTAAAGTATATCACGAACCACCCAATATTGGCAAGACTTCTATCTCAGTGGGTAGTACTCCTTGATTAGTTCGACATCATGGTTTTCCCTCATAAGGATATTAAGGGTAATGCATTGGAGAATTTCCTCACCGCTCATCCAACTCCTGTGGACCAGTCTCTGGAACTTGATTTTCCTAATGATGCGATTATCTCTGTAGACCAAGCCATTTTGTGCAAGCAAACACACATTTCTATTGCTTCATGGAGCCCCACCAGTAGAACCCTCATTGTCCCTCAGCTCAACAGAGTTGGTCTGGGTATTGCCTTCATTACCCTAACACAATCCATTCTATCGTATTCATTCCTGTTGTAATAAGGCTACACCAGTAATGAGGTGAAATACCAGGCTCTCATTACTAGCCTCGACCTATCCCTTGAGATTGAAGTTCCCCACTTGCATTTGAAAGGAGAATTCAAACTATTGATCAAGAAGATCAATGGTGAATATGTCGTCTGAAAGATAGATCTTGTACAACTAGTGGAATTCACCCTCTAGATGATAGCCCAGTTCCCATCTTGGCCAGAAGTTACTCATGTCCCCCAATACCAGAATAGTCGAGCTGATGCCTAGGCCATCCTAACTGCATCAATTTCAGATCTTGAACAGGTTTATATGATTTGTGATGTTGCACACTAGAGAGTAATCGCTCTCGTCACTCCATACGACGATGAAATCCCGTAGGCAAGCCACCTTATCAATGGCTCCTCCATGTCAATACCTCTAGGTACTCCAGATATAGTGATTTATGTGAATCATGACTGGAGAACCTCCATTGTTGACTATCTTAAAAATGGTAATGTCCCAGCAAATCGAGCCAAGAACAAGAGAATATGAGATCGTGTGTTACAGTTTACCCTCCAAGATAATCCTAGTCATGAGAAGATCCTCTACAAGTGTGGGTTTGATGGGGTTTTATTCTGTTTCATTAAATGAGTTGAGATTTCCCAAGTCATGCAACAGGTTCATGTAGCTTCCTATAGAGCTCATTAGACTGGGATGAAACTATCTCACTAGATCTGGAGACTGGGGTATTTTTGGCCCTCCATGATGCATGAATGCATCGAGTTCTCCAAAAGGTTCCATCTGTTCCAAATTCATGCTAACTATATGCATCGAATGCCAGAGAATCTCCACACTACCAAGTACTATTGGCCCTTTGGGGTCTAGGGACTCGATGTCGTGGGACCATATCCACCAATGACAGCTCTCCAGTGCAAGTTCATCCAGACAACTACATATTTTTTCTCTAAGTGGGTAGAGGCAGTCCCGCTCAAGGAGGTCAAGTCCCATTCCATCATTGACTTTGTGAGCTCCAATATCATATACCGATTTGGAGTCCCTCACACCATCCTCACTGATAATGACACGAACATCTGGGCACTTGAGCTGAAGAAATTTTACACTAAGTACAACATCTATTCAAACCATACCTCATATTATCATACACATGAAAATGGACATATCGAGGCATTATTCAAAACCATGTCTAACATTCTCCAGAAAATGGTTGGTCATAACAAGAAGTGTTGTCCGGAAAAGAACTATAATTCCCTCTGGTCTAATCAGATGATGACTCGTAATTCTACCCAGGTGACCTCATATTCCCCAGTGTACAGAACGGAGGCTGTACTGTCCATCAAGATTCAATTTCCCTCATTGCGCATAGCTGTCTATGGTCAGCAAGCACTATATAATATAGATGAAATCTGTCAATATGAGTTGGAACCGCTCGATGAGAACAAGATTCCTACCCTGCACAATCTAGAATGGCATTAGAATAATATATCTAGAGCTTTCAATAAAATAATTTCACTTCCACTCTATCTTGCAAGGCAACATGGTGTTTCCCCTATGAACACCAATGATACTTGGAAGAAACCATCCATGTTGGAGCCCAAAAGGGAATTAACTTACAATATTCACATGGTTTACTCCAAAGGCCCATACGCTTTGGTTACCAAGGATAGTGAGCTTATAACTCCTCCCACCAATGCCAATCTCTTAAAGGAATACTTTATCTGATTTTTATGGTCCCACATGACCATTAACTAAATGGTCCTGCTTCACCCTAAACTAAATTTTGGTACTGCATGAACATAAACTATATGGTTCTACACGACCCTAGACTACATTATGGTCTGACACAACCCTAAACTATCTGGTCCTGCATAACCTTAAACTATAGGTTACTACAAGACATTAAATCTATCGTCCAGCAAGACATTATACTGCATCTCAAGAACATTATATGGCTTGATTCCCATCCTTATGACATATGTAGGAATGCTCGAACATCTAATCATTGGTTCCAGTTCCATATTTTATAATCCTTATTATTATTATGGACTTTTGGCCTAAGTTATTCTAGGGGAGGGGTACGTGGTGCTGTATGGGCTTATGTCCCCATTCACGTTGGGTTCATAACAACCAAGCTACGTACCTCTCTCTCCTGAGGGACCTTCAATCCCTTGAACTACACTTAACTTTCTGAGTTGGCTGCACTTAAGTTTGGTCCCTCAACCCACTCCGGTGATTCACCAATGTGCCAAGGAGTACTCAGGTTTAGAACCTAGAGTGTCATATTCTTCCTAGACATGATCTTATCCATTTTTCAGGATCTATGTTTCCCTTAATTTATGATTTCATGATTTTTCACATCCAAAGGGACCCCAAAATGGCATGGATGCTCGATTAAAGTTCTCTCCTTCCATTACGGTCCAATGTCCTCGAGGGTTTTGAACAACAAATTGATACATGTCCCACGTTGAAAATTTTTTCAGCGACTGATGATCATTTTTTTGTTCCCATTCCAGGTCACACTATATGGACACTTTGTTTCAATCACAATCAATAGTTATCCTCCATTTTCATGCAAACCTCATCAAGCCTTAAAATTCTATTACATATTTCACACCATTTCCCACTCCATCATGTCCATGTTGAATTTTGACTCTTGGTCTTGTCCCTCAGTGCAAATTTGCACATTAGGAGGAGAAAGTCATGGAAAGGCATCATTGAGGGATCCAAACCGACTTCCCCTTTTGCGTGTATTCCATGTGGTTCTACCTAATATTCTATGGCCCCAATCATGGAAGGATTTTAAAGGTCATGGAATATGCCTCTCCTCATTATTATATCCTCCCATGTCCTTACTGCATGACGTTAAACTACATGGCCCTTTCAAAACTATGTATGGCTTGATTCCCATCCTCATGGGATATATAAAACCGCTCGGAAATTTTTTCCATAGGCCCAGCCCCAAACTCCAATGTCTCCCATTTAGTCTCATCCTGCATGACGTTAAACTATAAAATCATATTCATGATTTGCTAATCCCCTCCATTTTGGGTATCCATCACCCTTCACATCCGAAATGACCTCTGAATGGCATGGATTTTTGGCCCAAGGTCTCACCTACCATTTTAGGCCAATATACTCAAGGATTTCGGAGATCAAATTGATACAAGTCCCACATTAAAAATATGTTCAGTGGTCGAAGCTCATTTTTTATTCCCATTTCAGGTCATGTGACATGGATGATGCGTTTTGAATATGGTCAACAACCATCCTCTATCACTGTCACCACCCCTATAAGTTTCGAATTTTGTGTTCATTTGTTTCATTTTTTCCTATTACCTCTTCAATCATCTATATAACTTGGACAAGAGTATTGATCTGTTTGGGACATACCTTTCCTGATCTTCTTCCCTTATTTCCATACTCTTATATGTTAGATAAAGCCTGATCATATTCTTTGTTTCCTACATCGATCATTGCTCATGTTGGTTTAGTAGCCTGGGTATGGAATTACCTACATAAAGGGTCATGTGTCAATAGTCGGTCGGGACACCCTTGACTGAGGTCCACAACCATTGCCTCCCCCCTGGCCGAAGATCTCATCTAGGATTGTGTTGTGTGGTGAGGACTTATGTATTGTTTCATGCTAGGATTTCAAGATATGCACTATGTACTTCCATTATAAGAGCTAGTCTCTCCTGCCCCATATTCTATAACCTTTTATGGCCCCTTGGCCTAAGGTTTCATTCTAGGTATTACGCACAGTGTGATTTTGACCTCATCTTCATTCACATCGGGTATGCCTTATCATGTCGTGCACATCACCCCCTGAACCTCGTTTCTCTTATATATGTCAGAGCCATATGACTTTAAACTATGCTGCCAATTCCCTCATGACATTAAACTACTGTTTTTGTACTTCAAGGAGTTAAACTGCAGGGATTGGTCCTATCACATGACACTAAACTATGACAATATCGTCCTGACTTCATGACAAATAATGATGCCGCATTGTGATGTCTTCACTCGAGGGGACATCATGTTTGGTATCGGTCTCCCACCATACCATTTGTCAATGCCTGTATATTCCTTAATTCTTGTGTAGACGCATAAAATATTCATCCTAGGTCCATCAAATCACAAAAAAACACACACATTATTTCTAAAGGACCACCAAGATCTAACAAATGCCACTTCTTTTGGTGTGGAGGCTAGACCCGCACAACCTTATTCTCCCTGGAACAGTTACCTTAACATTCCACATTCAGAAAAATGTATGGATTGATTACCATTATCATGGGGGTACATAGGAATGCCTAGATACATTTCCTCCGGCCCATCCTAACTATCAATTTGGGTCCCCGACCTAGAAGATTCTTTGGGAACACATTATGGTAATACAGACACATACTTTCCCCATTAATTTCGGGTTTAGTAATTATTTCACCACGTGTCTCCCTCATTCAGTTCCATATATGTTCCAAAATCTATGACCATAAACTAATACCACTCTTCATCCTTGCTGCAATATGTTAAACTGCAAAACATATTCAAGAACTACGTATGGCTTGATTCCCATCCTAATGGAATACATAGGAACTCCTAGTCATATTGTCTTCGTGTACAACCCCAAGAATCAAAAATCTTGTCCCATCTCTTTATCCCCTTGGCCCAGACTCTTTTGGGAACATGTGGTTTGGCGACTACCTCTTGGGTTCTCATTTACGTCAGGTTTTTCATCAGCCGCATCATGTGTCTCCCTTATCTTTTCCCAATCTGGTCATAGTTCTATGACATTAAACTAAGATATCCCTATGTGAACTATGTGTCAGGTTTGGATACTTCGCCACCCTGTGCACACTCCATTAAATGAATCCCCCCCTTAATGGCCCATCTGATGACCTTAAGCTGGAATCGTGTAACCGTAGGATCCTTTCCCATAGAACGGGACTTGACTCCCTCTATTTGATATGTATTATTATAATACTCAGATTCATTGCGACAAAGAGTTAGAAGTGTGTAATTTCCATAGGGACATTCCATCGTTCCATGTCCAAGATTAGTGAGCCCATTATTTAGATCCTCATCATCTTTAACATCATAAGTGACCCCTTTACGTCCTGGTCTCGTGCCACATTGTCTTACCACCCATCTTGGGCCAATGTACCCAAAAACCTCAGATGAAAAATTGATACAAGTCCTGTGGTTTGAACATGGTCAGCTGTTAACCCCCATTTATCTGTCCCCGTTCCAGGATAACATGATATGGATGATGTGTTTTGAACATGGTCAACAATTATCCCCTATCATCACGCCACCATCATTGTGGTCCAGATCTCACGCATCATGACTCTCATTTTCCACTCCCTTAGGTTCAAGTGGAATTAAAACATACTCAGATTTTCCCCTTTGTACATATAGGTGCGTAAAGAAGGCCGGTCAACATTATGGGGACGTCATTCACCTAGCGCCCTATTACCCCTAATGTGTGCCTCCCAGTACTAGGAATGTCCAATAACTACTCCTTGTTTCCCCCATCAAGGAAGAATCTAGTGGGATTAGAAGTTTTGGTAG
Source organism: Viscum album (assembly GCA_963277665.1). Taxonomy (NCBI): domain Eukaryota; kingdom Viridiplantae; phylum Streptophyta; class Magnoliopsida; order Santalales; family Viscaceae; genus Viscum; species Viscum album. Next base: position 597,127,324 of record OY728155.1, on the reverse strand, counting down.
GACATGTACTGGAACATCCATGCCACACCGGCCTTTCATCATCCCACATGACGTCAACCTACAATCTTAGAACAACGTGTGTATTGATTCCCATACTCAAGGGGTACTTAGGAATGCCAAAAAACTTTACTTTGAACTCAGTATAACTTTTAGTTTTGGTCCCTTGACCTAAATAACTTCCTCCAAGGATACGTGGTGTGGGGAAGATTCATTATGTCCTCATTCACGTTGGGTTTATAGCTACCGCATAACATACTTTATTCTTGTAATCTCCACTTTCACTCCCTGTCCTGTCATATGATGTTAAACTGCACGAGCACATATGTCCTTGATGCATGATTTTAAACTGCAATTCAACCCTAAACTAGTTTAGGATGCCCCATGATAACTTTGAGTAGTGCCAACATCCTCTCCAGAGAATATTTTCCCTATCAATGTTGGCCTTCAGCCATGTCATGCTTAATTACAATGTTTTTTTATTCTAATTTACATGTGATATGTAGAGATGCCCAAGAAATTGGCCTTGGGCCTAGCCCCAGGGTCATTAGCCCTTATGGACCCTCATCCCTGATCTTGGTCCACGTAGTATGACCTTTAAACTATGTGCACCATCCTCACTGTACGACGTTTAAACTACATTTTGATATTCTTTATTGGTATGGTGTAAAACTACAAGGCATTCCAACTCCATACCAAATATTTCCTTCTTGGAAGTAGGTATGATCCCTAATCAGATCGATCCACCGACCAAACGTGTGTTCACCAGTGTGGAATAAATTCATGAGTGTTGGAATCCGCTCGAACAACCCGTCACTCCACCATCCACGTATTGCCTGCCCTTTATTTGGACCCTCATCTTATTTCATGTATAAAGGAACCCCCTAACAGTATGGATTCTCATTCTATGGCTACCATATTATCCTTTTCTAATGTTTTGAAACACTAATGGATGAAATTTTGAGTCATTCCCTGGGTTTCAAACAAGGAAAGCTGTCAGCCCTCATTTGTTATCTCCATTCCAGGCTAATGCAATAAGGATAGTATGTTTCGAACAATGTAAATAGTTATCCATCATGTTAGGCCATCCCAAAAATTTCTCTCATATTGGGTACAATAATTTACATTTTCCACTCCCCTATGTTTTGATCAATTCTTGCACCAATGGTGTTACCCTGCTCATGCATGAGAGCATGTTATGAAGATGGAACTTCGATTGTACTAAGACATTTGTTCACCAGTCAGGAATCTCCCTTTATTCTTGTAAATTCAGAATTTTTGTTCAATCCCACGATTCCCAAATCTTGGATTGAACTCTTACATTTGAATAAAATAAAAAGGTGGTCATCCCTTGTGTCTCACATTGGGCCTGACCCATGTGATCTTTGGGATTAATCGCTGGATGTTACACAAATGTAACAAGAATTAAATAGACCAAAAAAACTGAACTCACACATGCATAAAACATAAATAATCACAAAATGAAAGTACATTCAAAAGATACATGAATCAAAACACCTAAGGATCAACCCCTCCCAGGGATGGGTTGACCCAGTCAAAAGAGCGTTGTAGCTATGCCACCCTCTAGATTTTGACTTCTAAGATTCACTATCACATGTTCAGTTCTAGCTCCTCCTTAGTCGCAATGGGGTGCTGTTCGTCAGCCACAATCTGAGCCTACTCTTCATTGGTTTGGATGACAGTCCTCTTATCGGAAGCTTTCTTCATGCGCTCTTTGGCCTCTTCCAGCTATACCTTCAAACACATGCTGCAGAGCGCAGTATCATAGAGTCAATGACTCTCCATGGGTTAGGAAGAAAAAATCCCGATTCACAGAGAGAAATCAAAGGGTACGTGGAGTTTAGAGGATCCAAAACCATAAATGCCAAAACATGGAGGTGAGAAAGTAAAACAAACAGAGAGTTCAGAATCCCCTATTTATAGGTGATAACCCTTTTCAATTTTTGGAACGCCTGACCGTGGCACGCATCACTACACTCTCAGCACACTTGTCTCCCCTCCACCTCGCGAGCCTCCTTCACAATCCCTCTTCATGATTGACCAAGGACATTTTGTGATTAACCCTCATAATGTGACCCTCTATTTCCCCTTTGATTTATGTATAAGGGGGGATTTGTTGGTTCCAAAATTTGGGAAGCGGAAGAACAAACAAGCAGCCTTTGTGGAGGGATCATGAAGCTTGTTGACGGAGCCCCGCATCACCGTGGGTGATGCGAAGCTACCCCGTCTGCAAAGATGTTGTGCAGCAAAAAGGCGGGAGGCTATGCGAAACAGATCGAAATTTGTGAAGCAGCCATGGAGCAAGGTGGCAGGATGCTCTGTGATCCAGATTGACGTTTGCAAAGCCGCCACAGAGCAATGAGACTGGAGGTTCTGCAGTTATGAAAAAAATACCACGTGTCTTCACGCCAAGCGAGCTCTTATTTTTGGTGACTCTTGCCTATAAATATCGTTCTTTCCTAGATCCTAATGGAAGAATCCTCTGATATTTCTCCTTCATAGATCTCAATTCCTGAAGCAATTTCTACTCTGTGATCCATGAGATATTCAAGATACTTTATCATTGTGAAGTTGTTTTTCCCTTTTCTTAAATTTGTCCCCTCTTCAAATGGGGATGCCCTTCACAGAGAACTTATGCTTCGCGAAGTACCCTCTATGCACATGTGACCCACATGCTAAGGCATGGTCACTATGCTTCAAGAAGCAAATTTCATCACAATGTTATGCTTCGTAGGGATCCCTTGCTTCGCGAAGCACTACTCCGTGAAATAATTTCCACATCGTGAAGCACCTTCCATATCCACCTATTCCCTAATCCTATGATAGGCCACTTCACATGGAGAATCATACCCCTTCGTAAATCCCCTCCTCTACATAGAGCACCAGAGTTTCAAAAGGCTTCTTCTTGTGAACCCCTTTTCTCCCCAACTCCTTCTCCCGGGAGACCCTCTAGATTTGCACAAAGTGATTTCAATGTCCCCTAGGCGGTGCTTCCCATTGTGTTGCTTCGCATCATACTTCTTCACATAGGAACGCAAACTTCTATTGCTTCTTCACATAACAATTCTAACGCGGGACCCTAATTGGATCACTCCACAACACGCCTTCACCATGGCATTTCTGATGCCTTCCCTTCCCCAAGGGAGAGCTAGTATAAGTTATGTAAGTCCTATGGGAGCGGAGTGAACCCACCTCATCCAAGATGTAGGAAGTTAGACTGCCAAGTACCATATTCCTCTGAACACGATGTTAAAATATGGCCTCACCCCATACGTCGCATGCGGGGTGCCCCATCTAAGACATTTTCTATGCCTGCTCGTCTCCACTAGAGTGAAATCCTCCCCACATGGAATGAGATCCTCTTTGCTGGAGTGGCGTCTTTCCATGGGGAAAATGGAAACAACCTTGGTGTAAGCCCCTATACATTCTTGAAGGAAGTAGTACCCTTAATCCTCCTTTATCCATCTGTGCCAAGACTAGAAGGGGGGGATGGGCACTAAGACCTTCATCATCCCATCCCTCTCCCACTAGGGTTTTTAACCACTTAGGCCAACATCCAATCATAAGTCCCAATCTCCATCTCCCTGGGGCTGCGGACCATGCATAAGACCCAGTTTCCAATTTGGGTTGTGAACCACACATAATCCCCTGTTTTGTTTTGGGCCAGTAACCATGTGTAATCCCCACTCCACTTCCCAAAGACACATCATTCTCGACGTGATCATCAAGTCTTTGCTGCCTCTTGTTTCTCACAATGATCACGACTCACATGGGCTTAGAGTAATCATTAACCATGGAATCCTTTCTGGGCAACCAATAGTGTAAGCCTCAAACACAATATGAACTACATGGACATTGATCCTTTCTAAGGAAAGTTACGTAGGATGCCTCTCTAAGGTTCAAGCCAAACAACAATTGGTCTTGACCCCCTTCACGTCGGTTCACAAAAACCATCAAAATAATATGAACTTTGATCCTTCCCAAGTAAAGGTATGTAGGAAGCCTCCCTGAGGTTCAATCCTAAAAAAAATTAGTCCTGACCCCCTTCACGTCGGTTCTCCAACACCATCTGAACTACATAGACTTTGATCATGCTAAGGCAAGGTATGTAGGAAGCCCCATTCAGGTTCAAGACCAACAACCATTGGTCCCTAATCCATTCATGTTGGTTCCCAAACACCATTTGAACAATGTGTAATTTGATCCTTGCCAAGGAAAGGGACATAAGATGCCATCCTGAGGTTCATGCCCAACAACCATTGGTCCCGACCCCCTTCACGTCGGTTCACCAAAACCACCTGAGCTATGTGGACTTTGACTCTTTCCATGGAAAGGTACATAGGAAACCTTCCTAAGTTTCAATCCCAACAACCATTGGTCCCAAATCCCTTCATGTCGGTTCACCAACACCATCTGAACTACATGGTCTATGATCCATACCAAATCATGGTATGTAGGAAGCCTCTCTAATGTTAGAGCCCATCACCCATGTCTCATCCTGGTCTTTCCCTCGTGCCTATGTGTTTCTAGTGGGTCATTCCCCAACACAGAAGTTCCACTTCCTCTGGGTCCCATCCATATGGGTCGCCTCCTAAGGTGTCCCATTGCCTCACCAAACTACGTGGACATTGATTCCCTATCATTGGGGTATGTAAAAAGTATCTTCTAGGATCAATCCCAACATCATTGTTGACCTCACGTCGACCCCATCTCATTCCCCTACCACTTCATTTAACTCTCCATATCCATATTGATTCTTATCTAGACCACCACATCCCAATGAGATCATGTCACTCTCCACATAACTACCTCTACCAGTAATTGGGAAAATAACCATGTGTTTTCCCCAACATTAGTGTTCCCTCGAGGGGTTGCACCCATCTGATCCAGTTTTGTCAGTGTTTCGATCTGTCCGATCTGTCTCTTCTAGACATTTAACTCATGGTCTACCCTGTGTTAAACATGAGAAGCTGAGTAAAATCCTAGAGATATTCCCATGGCATATAATTACCTATATTCGACATGGGATGCCTCAAGCTTCCGCAACCTCAAGAACCCTATAATAAGGGGAAGAAAACCAGATGCACCAGTGTTCCTATGTCTATACATGTTAGTGATTTCCAACCTGACTACTCCCCTAACCGAAGGTTGCTGCCCTGACAGAAACACATGGAATGTCCCGACAGAATCAATGTAATTAATTGGTGTCCATGAAGATATGGCACCAGGAAGAGTTTGAAGAACAACGTCTTAATCTATGAGAGAGACCAGGAATAGGTAATGAGTTCTAGAGAGGAATCCAAGGAAATAGTAACTGACTTCCCATAATCTTATTTCAATCAAGGATAAAATGTCCCTAAATAAGTGACGGATGCCACCCCTCTTTGGAAAGAGGGAATGTGGGGCAACAATCATCACTTTCTCCAAAACAAATGGATTCGTGCGCCTTGAAAAGAGTGTCAGAAACAATACTAATTCATAAATGACTTTTATTATCATAAATTATTTTATAGTATGTCAAGATATCATCAATGAATACTAATAAAAATTATCGAGATAATCATTGAATAATTTATTGTTCAGATCAATAAAAACATAGGGTTAATTAATGAAATCAAAGGTCATTACTATAAAACTCTAATTTCCATACATTAGAAAAAATGATTTCTTAATCAAATCATCCTTCATTAATTACATTTAATGATAATTTGAATTATGATCAATATTTAAAGAATGTTTATCTCCTCATAGTTGGTCAAACAAGTCATAAATGCAGGGTAGATGATTATTTCTCTTCATAGTAATAACACTGATTTCGATACAATCGATGAAAAAACTCTAGGAACCATATCAATTATTAATAAAAACAACAAGATCTCCCCTTGTTGAAACACTACTTCATATAAATCCCTTATTACACATCTTCAATAGTATATTTTTTAGCACTAATAATTATATTATGGAAATACTTTAGGGAGTCTCATATATAGGTTTTACATCTTGGATAAGATTAATAGAAATCTAAAATTCATTCCCAGGTGGATTTCAATTTAGTTCTTTAGAATCACATTAATATATTCCGAAAACATAAGTACATCATATATTCTATGGGTACATTTTTGATTTATAGGTTTTACCAACTCTTCTAATTGAAGGATTTTATTACGGAGAGTTACTATAGGTGGATCATTACATGATTAAAATGATGTAGCCTCCCCATGAAAGACAATGGATTACACATCTTCATGAAAAATAATATTATAATTCTCTTGGAAATAAATGTTATCTTTATAATTTAAAATCCAATCCATTCTATGTATTATATCAATGTTATCCAATGGTATTATAATAAATTTTATCAAATAGTGTATGTTTATATATAATAATAGGAAATAGCTTACACATCCTTATAGCAATAATATTTGTACTATGATTCCTGATTGAAAACTCCTTTCTTAATGTTCTAGGAAATTATCTAATTTTCTTATAAAACCATGAAGATATAAAAGTGTGCGAATATCTATAGTTAAATAAACAAATAACTAAATTCTAGGTTACAATCAAAGTACCTTCCAACACATCTTTGAGAAATTCCCCCTCAACTGTTGTGATCTTATAATCTTAACCATTATTAATTGACCTTTTTTGAGGAAAACATCCTTGAAATAAGGAAATTGGTTTGGATAATGCCTCGTAAATTTACAATTAAAGAACACGATAATAGTGATTTCTTTTTTTCCCTTTCATTATTTAGCTTATCACCCATTTCTCCACACATGAAACATTATTTTTCTCTGAATAAAAATGTACATGGGTGTCTTATTTTAATATTATCACTTGTTTAACATTTTATATTTCCTTTATTCTTCTTTGAAACATTTATTCTTTTTAGTTACTATATGAACACTTATTTTCTTGATTTCCCTTTAAGATATATGACCATGAAAATTCTTTCATTGTCTTGATGGAACATAATACTATATCATCATATGATGAAAATGTTTGAGAATGTAGTACCCCTTGGAGGCTCAGATTATTACCATTAAATAAAAAATGAATATTAATTTCATTATTACATATTTTATCTCCAATATTCCTAGATAATAATGTATATTTAGCCTCGTACTCTACAACACATTCTTATTCCTTCTACATTTAAGTGAGTAATTCCTATGAATTTTATCTCACTACTCTTGAAGAAATTATTTCATGAATAATATCACGTTAAAATTTATTTATTACATACATTCAATTTCATCAACCTCTTTAGTTTTCTTGATCAATGACCACCATTAATCATAATCTCCCATAATATAATACACTACCAGAATAACATTTTTCCTTTCATAACTTTTTATGTACATAAATATATTTTTGAGAGACATAATCCATTATTCATGTACTAATGGATTAGTAGTTATATAAAAATATTAAATCATATATAAAATTATGTGATCCATAATAGGTGAATAATAGTGAATAATAATAGGTTTCATTATACAAGAAATGTTGTTTATCATAACATGAGTTGTTTTTCTTCATATGGCCATGATATTCTCAATTACAATACTAGTAATATTTCCTTGATTAGAAAATACATCCCTACACTAAGAAATTTTTTTAATTCCCTTCCTACTATTAGGTTCTATATCTAACTAATGAAACATGATGAGTTTTCTCATAATCATATTGAATATTTAACCCAATTAAAATGAAAATTTCTCAAATACCATAAAGGGTTATGATAATTATAATGTTAGTTAGGTTCAATTAAAGTCTAGTTCTCATAGTTCCGACTAAAATTCCACCAATAATAATTTTAAAATCCCAAAATTAATTAATACAAAGAAAGTGATTACTTTACTACATTGGTAAAATATACAAGAGATCATACCATGAAGGATTGATCTATTTAGAAATATTTTAAAAAAAACCTTCATATGTAATTCAAATATTTCATCATACATATAAAAATATAGAATAAGAATAATTATTATATCCTTAAAAACATTCAAAATATCCTTATTTATATCCTATGGAATGGAAAACAAACAAGGCTTAAATCAGATTCTCAATAAGGATTATTTACGTTGGAATATATCAAAAGAAAATAAGGCATAATCTATATAGTATAGTGGATAATAAAATCACATGAAATTCAACAAAAACATTATTTTTATGAATATACATGGATAATATCAACATATAAATCAAATTGATAACAGAAAATGAATTATCTATAAATTAAATGAAAAAAACCTGGACATTCATGAACTTTCCAAAAAGGAATAATCTAAATTATTATATAATTTTCCATAAATCCCATAACCAAGCCATAATTATTAATAAATGGGTAGGTGAAAACTAAATACCAATATAATATGTAATTCATATTTTTTTATCTTAGGAGACCAATCAACACATAGAGGGGATATCTATAACTCGGACCCCCAGTCAAATTCATGTCCTATGCATTCTTCATATATTGAATGATGAATATAATTAATTATCAAAATTACCTATAAAAACGTTTTTCTATATTTAATAATGAATATATAAAATTTCCCAAATCAAGGAAATAAAAAATTGTAATAAACATCCTTCAACTGATAAATTATATATAAGTGTGATATGGTTGAGACAAATTCGATGTGGTATAAATGATGTTTCTTCAATAAATGAATCTTAAAATATTTACATTGAGGTTAAAATAATGTCCACAATATTATGGAGAGTGATAAAGAATGTGATCTTGAAAATTTAATCACTACAAAATAGTTAATCTTCCAAAAATGGTAGAAGTCCATAAATTTATTAGAAAAGATGTTTTTTTTTGAAAATTAAGCTCTTAAACAATATAAAATAAAGAGGAATAAAAAAATTAAAAATTAAAAATTTGTTTTTTTGTAAAAATATCATTATAAATCATTTTAAAATTATTTTCATTCCATTGAGAAAATAATACAATTGTGATTCGATATCTTTAATTTATTAAAATCCCTATAATAATGAGAAACAATTCTCTGAAAATAATCATGGAATATTGTAATGAATTAATTGTAATGAATAATGAATATAATGGTGGGAATGTCTGGTGACGCCATATATGTTAAAAAATATTCTTTTTTGTAGTTTTATAAAATGTTGAAAATAACCCATAGGGAAACATTTATTATGATTCCATTTTAATACATTATAAAGAAAGTAAATAATCATTGAAATTATACTCTATCGACCTTTTAATATTAACTAATAATATTCTTAATGCATTTTAAAATACCACTACTTGGAAGAAAAGTTGTTTGAAGGGAAACATAAAAACCAAAATTTTAAAAGAGAGTACCTTACATGTATGTTACTTATTTATTATTAATACAACATGAAAATAAATGGAATTTAAACATGTAAGACCAAAAACTAACTAGAGTAAAATAAAATATATGTAGATTAAGAAGTTATGATCATAAAATATTAACATATAAAGTATTAATATAAATAATCTAATAATAAAATAATATTATAATATAAATACATTACCTTTTGCCTCTACTTAGTGATAAGTATTTGATCCTCTTATATAATGATTTTAAAATTATTAAATAATTTATTAAGAATAAATCTAATCTATATTCCATTTATTAATGTCCTTTTACAATAATTTTAAATCTATTCATTAATAGTCCTTGATTTCATCAACTATTTAAGGTTGTTCTGTTAAATTTTCTAGAATTAATATAGTATATTATTCATGATTAAAGGTCTTATAAATTAGATAAATCATCACCATGTTGTTAATATCACAATTAGTATAATTAATATCTATTATATACTATTTTATAATCATCCATTCATAGTTGTAATTGAAAAATGATTCATATTGTTTCGTCGAGGAGGTAGTCAACATGTACGCATGAGCGACATTATCATTTTATAATGGTTGTAAATTTAAGAAGGTATAAGATATTATATATTATTATATTCATAATTATTAATTAAATATCACATATATCCATTAACTATACCTTTATAACCAGCCATGTAAAGTTGTTATGAAAAATGAATTACACCACTATGTAGAGACAACAGGTTATACATAAGAATGAGTGATGTTTTTTCCATACGAGGGAAAGGATGTGTAAAATAGTTGTAAAAAAATCAAAATATTATCTAGTAATATTTATTATATTGTATTCATAATTTTTAGATGGAACAAAATATATTTATAGAATATAGGAGAATAAATAAACATTGGAAGAGTAAGGGGAGATGATTAGACATTCTTTGATAAAAATATTTTTTTACACCTTAGGCCTTCTTAGGATAGTATTAGGCGAATTAAATGATTTTAGAAAATTTTAATTTATTTGGAAAGGTTTCTTGGAAGTTCTTGGCTAAGTTAAAAGTATCTTGTGAATAAGGAAGGAGAAGAGGTTCCCCTTAGTAAGTGAGGGGAGAAAAAATGGAATTACATAAAAAATTTAAATAATATGAATTAATTTTATTGTGAGTGGTTAAAAATTATCATATATTCAAATATTATATGTTTAAGGTAGAAATCCAACAAAATGAATATGTTTAAGAATTTTTTTATGTAATATTCATGCCTTATCCCATTAGTTTTAGCTGATTAAACTCATTTTATCCTTCATTGAGGAGATAAATATTCATGATGACCAAAAATTGAGATGAAAATATTAAATAACATTAATTATTTTTTAATAAAAATATGGAATCAAATTTACATGATTCAACTACAATAGTTGGAAAAATTAATTTTAATATAAGTTCAAAAAATGCAATAAACCACGTTTTTTGAAAATATTTGTATTAATCATAAAAATGATTTTGAAATAAATTAAAATATAATTCTAATTAATATTGAATCATTTAAATTATTTAAAATAAATAGATAATTAATTTTCTTTAAATGGAAACCAAAACTGAAATTATCCATATAAAATCTTGATTAAGATAAAAGAACTAAGAAATAGAATTTATTTAAAAAAAATTTCTTAAATTTCCAAAATGTTAAGAATATATTTCTAAGTTCAACATTATATATTTATAATCATTATTCCACTAAAAAGATATAAATATATATTTCTATAAAAAGTTTTTTAAAAATTAAATTTATTCTTGAATTATTATAATTTCATAAAATTTATATATTTTATTTCTGATATTGGAAGTTTTCACAATTCACCCAAAAATATACTATTTCTAAAAAAACATAAAATTTCACACAAAGGTAATTTTTAATTTTTTTATAAAATTAAATTTATCTAATAAAGTTAAATTTATTAAATATATGAATTTATGTTTTTATTACATTCTTGATTTAATCTATGTATGTTGTGATATTGTTTCTTGAGTATGAAAATATTACTTACTATAATTGAATATCAGGTGTTACAAAAATAGTATACAAAAAGATTAATCCTATAAAAATGAAAAAAATTAGGATTTATCCCATGGAAAATAGTTCCCAAGTGGATTTATCCCAAGCCAAATGCTATGCAAGATGATTTATCCCAAGGAAAATGGTATAAGGGAGGATTTAACTCTAGCCAAATAGTATATTGAGTATTTATCATATGAAAAATGTTATACATGAGTATTTATCACAATAAAAATAATCCCATAGTTGATTTCTACAATGAAAACTGGTACATAATAGTATTATCCCAAGCCCAAGGGTACATGGGGGGATTTTCTCAAGCTCAATATTGACAAGGATGATTATCCAAATCATATTATGTGATGGATGTCATCGTGGGTAGCCTTGACATATGATTTCAATCATTTTGTTTACTTCACACTCTTATGTCATAATATTGTGACTATTAATATGGCCCATGGATTACTTTTATCATCTAATTATTTTACACACTTTTTTTATGTAATGTGTTTTTCCGTTTGAGATTTCATGTCAATCTATAATGATTTATGAAAAAATATTGTGATCCCATTTAATTTTTAATTATAAATTTATCCCATGTCAATATTTCATTTTAATCATATGATATAACCATTGATGGAATGTTCAAATTTTTCTAGTACTAATAATTTGATCTCATCTCTTCCTTATATATCATTTCATTGTGTATGAAGATACATATAACTTTTGGAAAGTCTATAAGGGGGTATATATGAGTTCAATTTTGGAGAAATTATCCATTATGTTATAGAATAAATTTCATATGAATATAGTCATCAAAGAAACTAAATAAAAATTTTCTCTGAGTTATATAATATATTTATGTTATATAATACTAATATTTAATTCAAGAATGTTTAATTTGGATAATGCCACTTGGTATTAATGTAAACTTCTAAACGTATGTATTTTTAAATTGATCTTGTGGTGTGGGTCTCAGGTTCCTTCGTTGTCATTTAATGAGTGTTCCGTGATTTTTAAGGGTTAGATAATTTATTTTGGGGATTATGGTAGGTGAAAATTAGTGAAAACATTAGGGATAAGTCTAAGGTATAAGTTTAAATAAAAAAAACAACCTAAATTGTTTAGAAAAGTGGAGATGGTCTATTTTTACAAGAAATAAAATCCTTGTATGGATACTAAAAGTCAATGTGGGCTCCAGAATATATTTTCCTGGTGTTAATTAACCTAATATAGTGGATTTTTTATTAACTAATTTATCATATAGTGTGGGATAATATGTCCTAACTATCCACCTGGTCTGAAACTCCTAGCGATATGATATGGTTAGTTCTCATTTTCTCTAATGAATCATTAACATCCTGTAGGGTTTCTTTAATTTATATGAGTTTACAAAAATGTAATAATTTATTAACCATAAGAAAACTAAATAAAAATGTATTACATGGAAGGTTTGAGTGTCGAACCCACAAGAACCGATCATATGTTAGAAATCAATAAAAGAAACTAAAATTGAAATTATTTGAATTTTTTAATAAATGAGAATGAATATAGTAAATCTTGTGTTGAAATCAAGATGATAGGAATTATAGGATAAATTATATTTAGGTTCATTTTCTAGGGATTTAATTAATTATGGATTCATTATGGTTTGGTGTTGGAATTGTGTCAGTAGGGATCCTTGGTCTTGGTATCCTCCCATAATCCTATAATTGTATAGTTGGAATGGTCATCTTCTAAATTCAATAACAAAATTAGGCACCCAAATCATTTTTCAAACACAACTAAACTAGATTTCATAATTTCAATTTACAAAATAGGCTAATTAATTGGTGAAATAAAATTATACTCTACAGAACCCATCAATGCTCTTCTAATTGGAAAAGAAATACTTTAGAATTGATTAAATAGTGTTGAAACAATCCAAAACATGAATAATAATAAAAAACCCTTAGAAAAACATTACCATTTAATCCAATCACTTATAAAAAATATAAGTTCTCAGTCATGATAAGAATGATAAAAATGACCAAATTGGTTACCCAAGGAAGAATAGCGGTGATGAATGACGGTTAAGTAGGGCTCTGAATCATTACATTGTCTTCTGGTGGTTGTCCATTGGTGTCACATGTATTCCCATTAGTCCGAGACTATCATGGAAGCACTTTTGAGGGGCTCATTTTATTGTGAATATTGTCCAAACATCAGTTGTGTCTCTATTTATTTTTTCCTCTCAGAATATTACAAGGCGTGTAATTTTATTTCACGTTGTCTAATTCCTCAAATTTTAGGTGTCGTGAATATTAGTATACTCCTATGTAAAATCTATTATTGAAAATTCTCACATCGTGTAATGTAGATACATGACATATAATGGTCTTTTGCATCATATAATGAAGTCATGACTTGTCTTGCATGGCTAATTTATTTTGAATATTTCATGACATCTAATTGAATTACATGACGTGTCATTGCCCTGCTCCCAAATTCCAACTTTCTGCACAGTAAAAAATCTAGTGTCACACCATGAGTGAAATGAAGCGTCACAAAATGTCTTTTAACTTATATTTCAATCCCTTTTCATTCCTTTTTCCAAATACTAATTAAATCCTTCCATAAAAAAAAATAAACAAGTTAAACCATTCACAAATTGGTAATAATATTCAATTCACCTCACCGTAATGATGCATTTTTTATTAAAAAGCTAACAAAAAAAACCATGGGAAGATCATACAAACATGTTTAAGGCGGCCTAAAATAATGGAGACTAAGACGATCACATCTTATCAAGATCACCTATTCAAGATTCTTTTGAAGATAAATAGAAAAAAAAATGTTTGTACCTTGATCTACCACCACCATGGATAATAAAAAATTTTCTTCCTTGTTACCTTAATGCCATGTATGAATAAACTATATGTTGTTGTTGCTGAGGATATCTCACCAATTACTAATAATATAAGAAATTGACCATGGAGGAAAATTTGTTCCATTCATTGAGTTCAGGATGATCTGGGAAACTGTTTCAATTTGACTAAGAGATAAATTCAGCTAGTCACCTAATATGATACATGTATGCATAGCCTCAACCTCTATCTAGATATAACATACCCTCCCATAAGATGAATTGAATGTAAGTATGATTCTTCTACTACCAACATGTACAATACCACCACTTCTAATGATTCCACTAATGCATGAACCATCAATGTTAAGTTTCATTCCCAATGTTAGGATGTAACCAGGGAACCATGTTCCCTCTTAGCACATGATCTGAAGAAGATAATAAAGAATCATATGTCTACATGTTCCTCAAGGAGGGGGTATCACTCGAAATTTTAGAGCACTGAACCATGTCAACTAGAAGAAATATTTTCTTCATGATAATAGATCTATATGTGGAATGAATAACCTAAAAACGAGCCTTATTACTTACATGCCAAATACACCAACACCCTGCACAAAGAATCACAGCTATGGATATTTTTTACATACCCAAACCATTAAAACCATGAATCTATTTCTCCAAGAAATATGTTTCAGTAGAATATGAGCCTAGGAAGATTGTGAATTCACCAAAAATACTGTAAAAATCTATGGCCTATTCACACTCAAAGAAAAAATGATTGAATTTATCCTCCTTATTCACAATAGAATAGTGGAATTTAGAAACTAGTTTGATGCCCCTTCTTTTCACATTCTCATATGTGGAAATATCTTATTATCAAATTCTCTATATGAGAAAATTTAATTTTAATGGGGATATTATTACACTAAACCATATTGTTCCAGATACCATGTTGCCCTTGGGGAATAGAAATTTTCCTAAAAATGTTAATTTAAAACCTACCCAAATTCAAGGTAGTGATCACACCCTTGTCACGATCCCTATTTAAAACAATACGGTCAAAATTATTTATTTTATCCACATCCATAAAAACACTGATAAATTCAGAAACGCTACTAGCCTTCCTAAAAGAAATCAAGGGAACTAGACAGTCGTGAAAAAAATAACTGATCCTATCCAATTATGATTCCAAAAAAAATATCTCCCCTTCCGATAATCCATCGTGAATGCTGAAGAATGATGGGCATAATACTATGTATTAAATACCAGAATGGAGAGAACCATTTACTGTCTTTCATAAGGTATTCTCCTTTTAGTGACATAATTTTACTCCAAAGTGTGAATCCCTTCACAACCTCCCAAGAAATATTAGCATGCATACAATTCACAATATCCCCTAGAATTCTGACATTTATTCCACCCTGATGAACTAGCCTAACCAATTTATCCCATAAAGAAGAATGACATTTCCCCTCAAAATGAGCATCCCAAATAAAATAATCCAGGATTTTATCAATAGCAGCAATAACCCCCATTTGGAACATTGGTATCTGAGAGCACACATATCAGATTATACAACAACACACTATTGATTAAATTAATCTTACCACTAAAAGATATAAAATGTTATCTATAATCCAGTATACATCTCATGATTCTGTTAAAAATTTCATAAAAGTCTCTAATTCAGATATAACCAGGAGATATAGGAGACCCAAGATTTTCCTTTAGAAAAGATCCTTTCTAAATCTTCATTAATCTGGATATAGATAAGAATTTCTTATCACCACATATGTTAGAGATATACAAAATGCACTTTTCCCTATTTATAACATGCCCACTCAAGAAACTATAATCATCTAGAACATTAATAAGACCACTAATCGGTCGAACACTAACATTGTTGAAAATCAGAGTATCATATACAAACATCAAGTGTGATATTAATGGTTGATTCATTATCTATTGATAAATAATAATTTCACAAGTGGATAATTTTTTATTAATAAGATGACTCATAGCATCTTTCATAGGAATAATAAGGGTTGGAGAGATTGGAACCCCTTGTCTTAGACCAGGAGTTTCCTTGAAAAACCCAATTGTTTTACCCATGTATGAAACTGCCAAGCAGTAGGAGATAAAAATCCAAATAGAATATCAATTTCCCAAGAAGAGAATCCCACATTTTTAAACACCCTGATGACAATACCCCATTCCACATTGTCATAAGAATTGTTCATATCATGTTTCAAAGAAATATTTGAACCCTGGAATTTGAAATTGATGTCACAAAACATCTCAAGAGCCATGGAAAATGCTCCTTGGAATGAATTAACTCTAAAAAAACTGTGATGCTTTAAGGAAACCCAAGAAGAAACAAAAACTGATATGTACAAAATGATGAAACTTGATAAATTTTCATTTTGGTAAAATTTAACATACTCACCGGTCTATAGTCATGAATGGAGGAATGATTTTAAAACTTGGGAAGCATAACCAAAGTAGTAGTACCATCAACCCTGGGAATAACACCACCTCGAAAGAAATCTTGAATGGCCAAAATAATATCATTTTAACCACCTACCAGGACCCACTATAGAACAACCCTGGAAAACCATCAGGACATGGAGCAGTTTCTGGGTTATGTTTCAGCATTGCATCAGGAATCTCCTTCTTATAAAAAATATCCTCCAACATATAATTATCTAGGTTGGACATAATATTCAAAATCTCCTTAAACTAATCTATATTTCCAATAGGATAACCATTCACCATATTCGGATTAGGATCAACAAGTACATTTTTAATGAAGTAAAAACGTTATAGACACAACCCCATCCATATCTCTGAAGAACAAACCATCATCAATAATAATATTTAGCTTAACCTTACTCCTCCGTTATTTTATACATGTATGGATATAAGATGAATTTTAAACTCTTTTATAAATTCATTTAACTCTTCCACTTTCACGGTTAAGTACCTCCAATTTCATGATATTATATTCCATATCATTTTTCTTACCCTTAATATCCCCATTGATATCATCATCCCAACTGAGTTGAGGTTACTTACCATATTCTAAACCTACTATTTTAGATGCTCCAGGTATTGGTCAATTTGAGGAATATTGTTACCCAAGCGTGTGACTAATGCTTGATACGTCTCATCTTACTATGGATAGCTACCCAAGATTATCTTTGAACTATTTCCTCCTAATAGTGTTTTATAATCTAGAGATAATCAAGCATATCATTCAATTGACCACAGAATTGAAAATTTTCTCTACCTACCTATCTGGGAAATAAAGATACAAGGAGAAGAGGGTGGTCTGATATCCCATGAACATGATGAATCAAATTTGCATTAGAGAACCTGGAAACACCATAAACATTTTCCAAACACCGATTAAGGTGACTCCAATAGGGATTACTTCCCTTCCAATCATATCCCCATGTGAAACAATCACCATAGTATCCCATATAAGTAAGTCCCTTTCCTTCCATGAACTGAACAAAACTCCTACTAGCCACATGTGAAAATGAACCCCGCCCCTTCATCCCAACTAGCTTTACAAAAACATTATAGTGTCCACTAAAAATCCATTTAAGATCCTCCAGATGAAAAATATTAAAACTATTAACTAACATGTCCCTCATTTGAGCCTCACAACGTCCATAAACAATAAATATATAAAGGAGATCTACACCTGTTTTGATTTCCACAGTAATTCATTTACCACTTTCTTTCACTAAATCAACTATCACATCTTTATTGTAGAAAACCCATGTATGGTGGTTATCTGGGTATGCATGCAACCATTCATGTAATCTCAGATTATGAGAAAAATCACTGATCCTTCTCAGGTTTATCTTGTGCTCTAGAATAGAAACAACACACACCTTATTCTTCTTAAATTCCACGACTACAAAATCAGTTTTCACTTGTTCACTAATTCCATGAACATTCCATATGATTATCAGAATCATTTGAACAATCTAGGCCTAGCATTGGCCCCATGAATCATGGTCAGACTAGAATGAGATTCTAGATACTCATTAATATACCAATGTTTCTCCCTAGTACACAATTCTGTATCTACAGTCAAAGTAGGCTTGATAGTAGAATCCAAAAAATGAACAACCTTGACTGATATCCCTCTAATCTTTGTTTAGGGATTTATCAAGGTCCTTATTTTCCATAAACATCTTCTTTGAAAACACCTGAGCTTCTATGGGAGAGAGGAATAGTTTGACGAGAAGACCCATACCATATCCCTTTAAATTTTATCTTTGTTTTCAATGCATCCCTATAAAAGATCCTAGAGGCTTTATATCCTTAAAAATATGAATAAGTGAGGTTTCAAAAGATAACGGTTTGAAACCCAAACAAATACATATAAATGGTATAGCTAAGGAAAAAATACTTTTTTCCAGAACCCTCACAAGACATTCTAAAGATAGATAGATTTTGAAAACTATCAATGTTCATCAGTGAAATATAAAAATGAGGATCTTCCTCATTAGATAAAGAAACAATAATAGTAATAGATAATATCTTAGATTTTCCAAAATACTCTTTAGAGCCAGTCATTGATATCATATCAGATTACTAGCAGTTGAGTAAATATTAGATAGCTTTACCTAATCATTGATAACACCATCAGATATAACATCCATAATAACAAGATCATCATCCAAAATCTGACCCCTTTTATCATAATTCTACAAATGCATCCCACCATGTTTATTTTTCCTGTATATATTCACCGAATGACCTTCCAGAATGAATTGAGAAAAATACCTAGTAAAAATCAGGTAAACAATGTCTTCATTCCAAGTAAGTGACCCCTTTTCATTCAGGGAGACCCTTTTGAGAATCAGCAAAGACATGTGTAATTCAACATAGTTATGCACATTTGATACATCTGCATGCCCCCTAAAATTGTGGTCCAATCATATAAATCCTCTAAAAGAATCCCTAGAATCTTTATAAAAAGAAATGTTATGTAGGGGTAATGGAAAACATGGTAGGTATATATACACCACTGCATAAGGAATATACATCCCCTTACAAACATCAAGAGACCAACATAATAGGTTGAATCTCCATCATCTCATGTTACAATAATAATTGCACCATGTATTTAGAAAAACCCCCTTCAAGATCAAGTGAAATAAAAAGAGGTGATTAATGTAGCGGTGAAACCAGAACCAGAACAGAAAGACCAAAAGATTCGACAAAGTTCTTAAGGATTGAAATCAGTAGAATTGTTGACCCCAACTGAGCCAAAAGAGTCTATTTTAGAAAACCAAATGCCTCATCATAATCCCCCAATGAAAATTCAACTGACAAGCATGGGGAATCCTTATAGATTAATGGATAAAAGGATTGATATCCGAAAATCCAGACAAACATGAACCCCTCGGATGACTCACAATGTACATGTATGAATGATTTGATGAAAATATTAAAAGGCGATAGAGATAAGACACTATTCAAGTAAGTATTCACATCAGTAGAACCTTCAAAAATGAACCTAGAAGATGGATCAAAACTGGATGTTCCAAAATTGTATGATAAAGAACCAAGATCAGAAGACAAAGAAATCATTTCCGAACAAGGAGCTGCAGGATCACCAACCAAAGGTCGAGCATCCAGTGTGTACGACATGTTCAATTGAGACGTCATTTTCATCACCTAACACTCAACCTGATAATAATATTCAATTAAATACATAAATAAACACATTAAAATACCATAAAATGTATGCATGAAATAGACTTATCAATAATTACGATGGATTCAAGTATAATGTTAACAAATTAGGTTAGATAACGTAATTGTAATCTAACCATAGATAACCAATGATTGAAAAAATTTGATTCATAGGTTTCTCTAAAAGTTCCATATGTTTGAAATGCGTCATAAGGAAATATATCATCATATTGGGGGTTTATTTTTTTTATTTTAGATATAATGATATACATTTTTGTTTTAGTATTTGGTTGAAATAGGATCAATTAAATGAAGATAAGAAAGGTATATATCTAGAATAAACTACGTCTTCTAACTAAATAAGGAAGCATAATTAAATCATTATGAATTGTTGTATATTCAGGCTATGATGGTAAATGTGAGTTTCCTAGTCTTACCTATGGAAGTGAGGATGATATCATAATATAAAATAAATCTTTAGACCTTTATATATTTTTTAGTGAGTGATACCTATTAATGATATTCTCGTATATTCTAAAAGTTATGTGAATTATGTGAAATGTAACGCCCCAACCCTTGTTACCCAGAGTCAGTGCATTATTACCAAATATTGACTTGATCACATGTGATAAAATCTCAAAAGACCGATTAGTTTAGTATCTTTGGAAGTACTAGATACATACATAAGTTTGACATTACATTATGAAAGAAACAATAACATTGTGAATCCTTTGAACACACTCATACCCCTTAGGATATTCCCACAGGTTAAACATAATATAATTCTTTTCATCATGGGTAAAACATAACAATATAAAGGGGTGAGTCCAAATTTTCACTAAGGATAACAATATCGTGGAAGTATCATAAATAATCATAAACATTTAAGGAAATATATAAAAATAAAACACAATCCATTTAAAAATACACTTTATCATAATATGGAAAAGATAAAATAATGAAATTTACTTATTTACAAGGATAATACACTAGTCGAATAATCACATGTAAAGTCAACAGATAATTTAATAATGATGGAATGCACAATGTTAGACTTCATAACAAAATAGTCATGGCCCTGTGCCAAGACTAAATATAAGAATTGTTCAAGGCCATCTGCCAAGACACTAGTTTTTCTCATGAGACCTACTGATGCATCGAGGAGCTATAGCGGGCTCCACCCATCAACTACATATTCCAATTAATTCTTCATATAAAAATTATGGAACATAACATAAACATTCGTATTAAAACTAGCTTACAAAATATTAATATTTTAACCATAAACCATAAATGGTATAAAATGTAGACTATCCATAGCTGAACATAACACATTTAATTAAATATGAATGTTTTAATTATAATAAATCAACCTCAATAAAGAATAAAATATAATGAATGATATTTACATAGATGAAAATAATTAGAAAAACTCTTTGAGGGAAATCCATTTTTCTTGAAATAATTTAAAAGTATCACTATTTATCAAGAAGTTGTTTAAAAGATATGTTTGAATCAAAGTGTCCCATGCAACATGGAATATTTTTAATGTAATTTTAATTTTAAAACATTCGTGTCCATATAAATAAACCCTTAAACCCATTTTTAAAACATGGACATTAATTAGAATGATTAGGAAGAATATATCATTAAAACATTTAAAATGATATTTTAGTTAGAGTTCCTAACCAAATGAGAGATTCTTGAATACAAATATTTGAGGTAATAAAAACCATATAATATCATGTGAATAAAGGTACTCATGATATACCATGTCAATGTACAATATATACATCCTATAAAAGTGAATTTGTGCATAACAATAAAGAAGTCTCAATGGAATGTAAATTGAGACGAAATCCATTATAATGACTGTATCCTTAGTTTAAGGATAAATCAATGAAATAATTATGTGTAAAAAATATAAATACACTAAATATTATTGGATATTATGTTTATATAAATTAGTGTACATTCACACATATTCTTGTAAGAACAACACCAATGACTTGGATGTTTAACTCATTGAATGGAAAATGAGTTAACATTACTCTTATAAAGTTCATGTCAATGACTTTAGAATTTTTCAATGGATGGATGATGTGTATCAACATTATATCCACACAAAAGTTAGTATAAATTACATCATAAATAAATAAATATTTATTTATTTCACACATAATCATGGAGTAAAATAATCAATTAAGTTTGCGTAAAACCCAATGAGTGGATATTGAAATTAGAAATTCCCTTACCAATTTTGTTACATACAAAACATACACCCCACAAAAGAAAGATGATACAATGAAGATTCAAATACCAATAAATTAATTTATATTACACAAATAATAAAATCATGGGAAGTACATATACTACACAAAATGAAATAGTGGCAATATAGCATCGATCTCACGGGAATAAGAAGTGAGATGAAAACCCCTTACCTTGTACTTTTCCTTAGTCCATGATGTGTTAAAATACTATATAACAATTAAATAATTATAATTAAATTATAAAAGAACAAAATACAAAAATATGATATCATATATTGTCATTTTATATTGCATTGTTAATAATATTTCATTAGTATCATTGTCTCGGTTGTTAAATGATTCGATTTCCTTTATATGTTTTGTTACGTAAGTCATATTTGTTATGAATAAGATGTGTTTGATTCATATACAAAATGATATTAAGTTTTTAAACATTATTTTTAATCAAAAAATTAATATTATTCTTGAATGGTTATGATGGGGAATTAATCTCACCGCGTACGTGGAGACAGTAATATGTACGTACGCATGAGTGAAAATATCATTCAAATGACGGTGAAATCATATGTAATTGGATGGTATATTAAATATAAAGAATAAATAAAAAGTTATAATTATTGCATACAAAAATTATAATCCTTATTATACCCTTCCAAATAATGAAGTGTTGAATAACAATCTACACCATGACTTGGCGACAGTAAGCCGAACGTACATAGGTATGGTGACATTGTCATTCATATGATATATAGAATAATGAATATGGTTATACCATATTTATAATAAAATATAAATACAAAGAAGGTACTAGAGTTATTATTTTAAAATGGAAACATCAAAGAAAGAGGACGTGTAATAAGAAAATAACTTTGAAAGAGGTGATGAAGTAATTACCTTTTCATTGGGTATTTTTTTATTTGATAAAAAGGGATATTTTGGTTGGATTTTGGATCAAAGTAATGCCTATAAGTTGAATTGAGGATAGTTGGGAGGATATTTGAGTAGGTATTGGCTGATCCAAAAGGATATGGAGGTGTGAAATTAAGATAAGGGGATGTACCCTTTTATAAGAGAGGTGAGGGTCATTTTAGGAAAAGATTGAAATATTATTTATTATAAAATCATTTTCTATTTCTAATGGCTCCAAAAAGATTTATTACGAGGCTAAGGTGGGAATGGAAAGAAATCCTCTCAACTGATAGGTTTTAGAAAGGTTTAGATCATCATATGAACCTTATCTTTTAGATTTAACTCTTAGTTATATAGTTTAACTTTAACAATGTCTTATTGTATTTTTATATTACATGGTTATTAATCTTACTATAAAATGAGAAGAGAAGCTCAAGTGGTTCATTATTGATATATATGTCCTTATCTAAATCCTTTAACCAACCCTTATATTTTTAGGAATATTATATCATTTAATAAAATTGTATTTTTTTTAAAACTCATTTTTTCCAATTTTGAGACTATTCAGTATTTGTTTTTATTGAAATTCATCACAACACTACCACTTTGAAAAAATTTATTTAATCAACCCTAACATTTAATAATAACTTATAAAATCGTGTAATGCTTGAATTATCTCAATTTACATCTATTTTAATATTTCAAATATAAATTATTCTAATCTTTCATTAATAAGGTAATTATTGCATCCTCAATGCGTCATAAGTAAATTTTATTATTTATTTTAAAAAAATTATAAATAAAATACCATGATGTAGGAAATATTTTTATAATTCTATTGAATATTTATAGTTGAATTAATATTATTTATAATCCTATATAACAAATGGTTTAGTTATTAAACATTGAATTTGACACTTTTATATCCTCTTTAAATAAAATAATAATAAATGTATTAATCTAATCCATGTGGAAAAAATTGGGTCATATTTTATTCAAATGGTTGATTTTGTTCGAAAAACATTTATCCATTAAAATTGGGACATGTGTTAGGGTAATTGTAATATCATTTTTACCTTTAATTACCTTATTTACTTTTAACCATGGTAAATAAAATTCAAAAGTAACTATTCACCAAAAATTATATTCATTCCATTGAACCAAATTTTACATACTGATTTCAACCGTGTCTCTCAGTTATTTGATATTCAATTCACAAAATCATTAAAATTATGTTTTATGAAAAGTTTCAAATGTGCCTAGAAGGTGGGTAAAAAGTGTTAAAAAGTTCAATAAAACTCTATATATTTAATCTTTGTATAAAATGAATCCAATTAATTACATTGGTATAATATGGGTATTATGTATGTATTTTTACTTTAAAATAAATTCAAATTGAAAACTAATTATTTAAATTAAAAGTCAGTTTTAAACAATAACACAATGTTTTTCACTATTCAAAAAAATTGATAGTTTTCATAAAAATACAAAAAAATCCCCCAAATAAATTTTGATATTACAATTCCAAAAATGAATTCCATTTTGAAAAATAAAATTTATAAAATTTACAAAAGTGGGTATTTCTATTCATAATGGCTTTTTTGATTGGTCGTGGTGTGCTAGAACTCAAAGTTGCATACAATCCCAGCTATTGAATTACATTAAAAAATAATTTACTATGAAATATTGGGCTGTTAAAATCTTCCCCCCTTTTTTAAATTTCATCCTCACAATTTTAAAATTAGGCTACGAAATTTCATTGAAATTCCCACATCAGAAAAAGAGTCAATAAAATTATCACTTTAAACGAAAGAAAGAGTAGTACAAAAGTCACCCGAGATAACCCATACTAGGACTCCATGTATGAAAACATGGATATAGAAGATAAAATAATTGTCAAGTTCTGATAGAGTGTGATAGGAAACATGATCCTGAGAATGATAAAAATAAGAAAACCATAAAATTTTGATGGATTAAATGGTCATTCGTTTCCCTGTATGAAAATTAAATGGACAAAGTTTTTTGTTTTATGTTTCATTTCATAATGTTGAGGAAATTATTTATGAGATTGACTAAGACCTTAAAGAGATATATTTATTTTTCAAGTTGAGTTTAATACTTTAATAAATTTATACAAAAAATTCATCTCACTACTAAGAAGTTGGGTTTTCCCAATGCTTTTATACCAATGGTTCAATAGAACCTTTGGTATAGGGGTCCTTTACAAACAGTTTGAATAAACCATTGGTAATGGTTGAGTTAGTGAAGTATTTCAAAACAGTTTGAAGAAACAATTGGAAAATATACAAAATATTCTCCCTTTACCAATGCTTGTATAGACCGTTGGAAAATTCTATTCTTTTCCCTATAGTATTAAACAATTGTTGGGAAAAGTCCCCCCTTTCCAAATGCAGCAGAACCACCCCCGATTACACAGAAGAAGATAACTCTACATTTTCCTCAATTTCCTAAATCCCCTACGCAGGTGAACCCTAACCCGAGGACTTCCATCTGATCGGCTGGAACTCCCCCATCTGGTTAGACTCCTTCAACCTCTTCCAAAATACAGACATAAAAGCCCACATTGAGGTAATTGACATGGTTGGTGTGTGGTCTACCAAACTCTGTGAGCTAATATAGTGAGTTGGGGTATCTTATCTGTTTCTATTGTTGTTCATCCCAACTATGAGCCAGTTATAATGATATATTTCTATTCTCAACCTTTCTCCATTTATTTCACTATCTAGAAAGAGCACGTCGTTATTCCCTTTTTCTAAGGATTTTGGAAAATTTTATGATTCACACTAATTGATATGGAATCAATGACTAATACTTGATTGGTAGATGTCAGTGAATATATAGAAGATGGTTTATAAACTATAACTTAAAATTATCACGGTTTTGTGTTCTTTATGACGTGTAGTATCATTTACATATTTATTATTAAACTCAAATTAAAAAAATTCTATAATTTATTAAATTAAACCTTTTTACGATCCACGAACAACATATTAGTGTAGAAGCCTAGTCTTTATCCTCCCATGGGGTGCTCTTGACTGGGGAACTAATTGGGTAATGAAAGGAATGACCATAGGGGTTCCAAAATGAGTTATTAAACATGAGTGAATGATTTGGGATGCATATAACACATTATGGGACCTGAGGCATGTGCCTCTTATATGAGACCTATTGAGAATGAAAATAAATAAATTTTAATTTAATTTATGAGTACATGTTATTTATTTAAGGACTAATAATTCCTTGAAGAAACCAACCACAGATTCATGATAAAATAATATATTTTAATTACATTTTGGAAACCATCTTGGATTCATGATGATTTGGTTTAGAATAAATTGGGGAAATATACCATGGATTTATAGTGCATATGATTTAGGAAGCCTTGGGGAAGTCCCCCTTGGATTCCAAACTAGAGGACTCTCTCTTTACATAGGATGTAAACACCATACTCCCTATAAATCTATGACAACCCTGCTTTTTATTACAACTTAAACATGCTTTATTACATAAAACTTCACTTGATCCAACAAAGAAGATCGAGAGGTTTAGTGTCTTTGGGGCTTAGGATCATTACATAAAAACTTTAAACTTTAAATACAACATCTTTATTGAAAACTTTCTTTACATGACCACTACATTCCTTCGTACTTAGCATTGCATGGGATAACCTGAGGACATGCATAAGAAAACGGTGAGCTATAAAGCCCAGTAAGGGAGTACACAATGAATAACATGAGGAGTACAATACATGTTAGGAAATAGGCATATCAATAGAGCATAAGAGAAACATGAACATAAAGGCATGATAAAGCATGATAATCATAACATGGAAATGTGGCAACAACACTTAACATTGACTTAGCATGAGCCAAGGCTCATTGCACATGGAGCATGAGTAAACCCTCATTTCACTTGAAGCACGAGTAAACCCTCGTTGCAATTGGATTAGCATGAGTAAAAACTCATTGCACATGACGTATCATGATACTATACTTTACCCAATGCATTGGAGGGCTATAAAGGGCGCACCCTTCTTAAACATTTCATTTCATGCATAAGTGTGCCACATGGATCATAAAACATGGATTCATAAAACATAATCATTTATTCCACGATAAAGTAATGTGGAATTCATACATGAAACTTTACAATCAATAAGTAAATGTGCATAAAGGTGAATACCCTTGATGGAGAAATGGGCATGGTATTCACCACACAATGATATTGGCTTAGAAAATCGGTGTGATTTCGGCAGCGTAACGGCGTGACATAAGAATTCATAAAAAGGGCTGATGAGAGAGAAAGGGGTTCCTCATCATATTTACATGTAATGTACAGTAATAAGGTCATATAGATACATGTCCCAACAATTGAAAAGGAATTTAGATTCATGATACAAATGTATTGCTTGAATATAAAAGAGGAGAAAAAGGTTCCTTTCGGAATTTCGGCATAGTAACGGGTGTACATGAGAGGCATTTAATGAGAGAGAAAGGGGTCTCCCATCATTAAAAAAATAAGAGGGCAGTATGGGAGAGGTGCGAAACCATACCCCAACATTCATAAATGAAATTAAAAGGGAAATACAACTTAAAGAAAATTAACAAAAATGAGAAAGGAAGAAAAACCCTTACTTGGAAGTGTGCTTCCAAAGGCTAGAGAGAGGCTTGTGAGAGGCTTCTTGGGATCTTGGGGCACCTTGAGAGGATTCTAGTGAGAGTAGGGCAGAGTATGGACGAATATAAAGGGCTTTGGGTGAGGAGTAAGTGGGAGCTTGGGTGGGTTTATATAGGAAAGGTGAGAGAATTCTTTATTATTTAGGTTTGGGACCCCTTATATTAAAATAATCCAAACCACAAACCATCCCATGGTATTTGCCCATGGTTTCTGGAAAAGGAAAGAGGAAAACAATATTTTACAAGGCCAAGGTCCGAACGTATTAAAAAATTAGGGTTTCTTATGTGGAGGTGAGTCACACTCCCATGGAAATTAATTTAAAAAGGCAAATTGTTGAATAAGTCTTGAGGGCTCCATTAATGCTTTGAAAAGTAAGTCAAACAAACCCAAAACCTCATTATTTTAATGATAAAACACATATTGGCCGAACATAAGGATTATGGTATTTTATTACATCACCATTGGGTCATTATTATGTCATAAAACACATTATATATTTAAATGGTATTTAATTTTTACCCAAAAATTTGACTGTCTCAGAAAATTATGAAAAATTCACCGTTGGATAATTCCGACGTCCTGATTCCAAAAATAATATTTATTTTATCTAAATAATTTTCTCAATATGTGAATTTTCAATTTTAAAATAAAAACCGACATTTATAAAAAATTCACGGGTTTTGACAGAAATGGCTTTCAAACCTTAATAAAAATTTTAATTGCATTCATAAAATTATAAGATCATTTATATTTAATAAAAATTAATTTACTATTAATAATAATATTTTATTAAAATATTATTTAATTCAAAAATCCTTTAATTTAATAAAATATAATTCTTAATTAAATAATAACTAAAAACACCATTTGTACTTTAAAAACTAATTACAATGTATCAAAAATGACTAGAAATTATATTCATTATTATATACAAAAATAATGTACGTGAACATGGTGCTACTTATTTTTTACATAACCCCTTAAAATATCCGCATAAGACCTAAGTGTAAGGTGCGCAATGGTGACAGACTCTTGGGGCTGCTCGGATAACATCGCTCGAGTGGTAATCTCTATCAACTTCCATTTTTCCCGTAGGCGATCATGTTCGAGCTTGACTTGATGAAGCTCAGCTTGGGCTTGGTCAAGGGCAAAGCCCAAAGACGCCACCTCCTTTCCGAGCTTCGACAAATGGGCTTCGTAAGGGGAAATTCTACTGGATGAGGCCATCGCTTCCTTTGTCTGAGTAGAAAATTGGTTCGTTAAAGCCTTATATTTAAACTACCCAGATGATCACTGTTCAACGACTATAAAAGTAACGGTCACAAATCTTAAAGTAAAACTAAAAAAGTTGATATCTTATAAAAACATTTTTCATAAAGAAACGTTTAACTGGATCAAGAGGGATTTTCCATTAATGAAATTTTGGGTCGTTACAAAATCCATCTGAATTCAATCAATTTTTTAGTTCTACACACCAAATCTGTAAGGGTTAGCATAGTTTTAATGTTTTTAATCTATTATTATTTGTTTCTATTTTGATTTGACCTAAACCAGGTGGTGACGTGTGTGGAATGACATACCTAATAAGTGTAGTTTTACTTTTTTTTCTATTTTTTGTTTTACAATTAAAGTGCCATGATAATATTAATCAACTTGATTTTAAGAGTTCATAGCCACTCCTTTTATGTAGTTAGTGAATCATATCGACTAATGGTGGTTCTTTTGAGATGTATCCCCACTCAAAGATGGTAAATGGTTTGTTTATTCTTATTTTCTTGTGTTGGGTAATGGATATAAGACGATTCATGTGAATGGATAGGGGACGGTTGGGGTAGTGGGGTAGGTGGTTTTCCTATTTTTTTAGTGGGGTGATATGGTATATTCTGTGGACTTTAGTTTGGGTGTAATGAAATGTACTAACTTTTCACAATATTTCCATATTGTACCATCAATAACATATTTAAAAGAACTCTATTTACACATTCTGCATCATTCATGAAAATTCTTCACTTTATAATATCACGAATAATGTTCTATTAGGTCTACGGTTTATTCTTGTATGTGATAAATGGAAAAAATTAAAAAACACATCTCACCTCAAATTTAAGAACACATAACTAAATTAGTATATCTTTACATTGTTTTAATAGTTCACTACATCAACGAGAAACTCCATCCTTTATCATTTAATTAAATATATTTTCAATTAAAATTCAATCTTATTAAATTGCTTATAATGAAATGACTTGTAAAAATACTTTTTACAGAATGGATAGCAGTTGGATTTATGAAACTGATCGGATCTCAAGCGATTTTAAAAACAATTTGGAGATCTTTTTAGATTTTTCATTTCACATTGCTTCAGACAGTGGCCGCATACACTACCTATGTTCCAATTGTGTTGCTAGACCTTGGTTGATCGATAAAGAAGTCATCTAGCACATAACCAAATATGGTTTGCAATAAAAAAACTTTGTGTGGTTTCAAAATGGGGAGAAAATGAAATCTCAATTTGATGATGATTTAAATAATAGGACTGGACTGGAAAATTTGTTAGATGAACAGTTTCCGTTTATTCTTCATCATGAAAAAGAAAGGATTTCAACTCAAGAAGACTTCAATGTGAGGAAAGATGATGCATCTAATTAAAATGATGATTTTTTCATGGTGAAAACATTGAATGATGCTACCAGGACACCAATATATTAAAAATCAGATTAAATGAAAAAGTGGGAATTTTGTATCTGATTGTTTCATGGGAAAACAATGTATGGGATTTCTAATACAAAAATCGATTAAATTCTTACCTTTGTGAAGTATTTACTTCAAGATGATGCAGATATTTCCTAAAACCACTATATCGGATGTATTTTAGTTGAGGAACATGGATTTTGAAGAAACCAAATTCATGCTTGCCTGAAATATTGCAGTTTACTCTAGGAGTAAACCGCTGAAAGAAATTATTGTATAAAATGTGGCACATCACTATGGAAGTCAAAATCTGATGGAACACCATTCAGCATGCCACAAAAAGCAATGTGTCAATTTCCATTGATCCCCAGGCTCCATTTATATTTTTATGTCTGATGAAATATCAATAAAAATGAGATGGAATGATACCAAGAGAAAGATGACTAATGATGAGTAGTTTTACCCTGCAAATGGATTTTCATGGAAGAGATTTGATGCTCGATATCCTGATGTTGCAGCTGACATGCATAATTTGAGGATGGATCTTTCATGCGACGGTTTTAATCTATTTTGGAAGATTATTACTTTGCACAACACATGGTCAGTTTTTATACACATTTATAGTCTTCCCCCATGGTTGTGTATGAAAAAACCTTTCACTTTCACGTGTATACTCATATCGTACTCTTCTAATCCTAGCATTTATATTGAGATATACATTCAACATTTAATAAAGGAGTTGAAACTTCTTTGAGATGTGGGTGTTTTCACATACGATGCATATTCGAAAGACATATTCCAGATGTGTGTTTGACTTATGTGGATGATAAATGATTTTCTGGATTATGAAATGATTTCTTGATAGAGCATGAAGGGAAAACTATCATGTCCTGTTTATATGAAGAATACATGATCCAGAAGACTAAAACATCATTCTAGTTTCAGTTTTATGAGACATCTACGATTCTTGCCAATCGACCATCCATATAGAAATAATCGTCGAATATTTGATAATACCATAGAGACCAATGATCCACCTCAGTGTATGTCTGGAACTGATGTGCTTAATAAATTGAAAGATTTCAGTTTTTCATTCGGGGAGTGTCAAATGAAATCTGGAAAGTGAAAGAATGATTCCATTGAAACCTGCTACAATTGGTGGAAGAGGAGTATCTTTTTTGATTTTCCTTCTTGGTCAAACAATTTGTTACGTCATTCCTTAGACGTAATGCACATTGAAAAGAATATAATTGAAATGTTTATTTCGATGATTTAAAATGTTAATGGAAAGAAAAATGATGATTTATGGTCACAGCATGACTTGGTGGATTGGGGCATCAGACAAAAATTTCATCATGTGTGTATTAATGAAAATAAATGGAACGTTTCACGTGCTTCTTATGTGATGACACATACAAGAAAAAACAATTTCCTGATGTATTAGAGACTATTATAGATCATTATGGATATTTATGCAACATATCTAAATGGGTCAATAGAAGAGAGTTGAAACTAAAATCATTGAAGAATCATGATTATCATGTTATTCTGCATGAGTTGATTCCAATAGTAATCTGTCATCTTTTGTGCAATAATGTAAGGGAGATTCTTATTCGGTTGTGCCATTTGTTGAGAGTTATTTATGCTAATATGTTATCCAAGTCTTTCTTGAAATAAAATTTTACAGAAGCCCTATTAATTTTGTGAGTTGGAGAAAATATTTCCTCCTTCATTTCTCATATGCACATTGCACCTGACTGTCTATATTCGCACTGAAATACTTCTCAGATGAAATGTTTCATTTAATTGGAAGTATCCAACTAAACGAAATATGTACACATTAAAGTATTATATCTGAAACAGGAATCATATCAAAGGTTCTACCATGAACAATTACATGGATCAAGAATGTATCGATTTCTGCTCAATGTATTTGTCTGATCTTACTATAAGAATGAACAGACCAATGAGAAATGAAGAAGTAAAGTATGAAAAATTTGAACCCAGTTTTTATCAATTCCTCAAACAGGAATTATTCCTAGATCATATACATTGAAGACATTAATCCTTGAAGATCGGGAGATAGAACATCGCATAGTTTTGTTCAATTGTGATTTGTTCAATGAATACATTAGGTAACTAAATTAAATATGTATAGATTAGATATATATCTGTTAAACTATTCATATTTTTTATCTACAGGGAACATAAAAAATGATATATAGAAATCATCATTCTTTATCATTGAGAAAGACTGTGACTTTGCATAGAAAAGTGTTTTCAGCTTGGAAAAAAATAAAGGTAAAAATATTATAGTTTAAAATAAGTAAATATATATTTAATTAAGTTTAATATTCATTTATTTTGTTGGTATTTAGTTTTCTTGCTGACTCTATCTCTAAGGAAATAAGAACTTTGGATTTTGGTCATAATACCATGGTTTGTGACTATAAATCATGGGTACAAATTTATTGTCACAGAACGAGAAAAGAACATGAGAACACTACATGATGGTGTTATGGTTACTGCCACAATATATTGTTATTCCAGTGCACTATATAGTAGACCGTGATTTGAAAATATCGGTTATTAAGGAGTCTTTGAAAAAATATTAATATTGGATTATTAATCTCATGAACGAGTCGCAATGATGAAATGTCATTTGTTTGATTCGATGACGAGACATGGAAAATTTATTGATGATTTTCGATTTTGATTAATTTATATGACTTTTAATCTTGCTATCGAAGAACCATATGCATTGGCATCAATGGATAAACAGGTTTCTTATGTTAAAGGCCATCTTTGACCGGAATTTGGTGTCTTAGTTGAAGTTATTATAAGAAATAATTTTTATGACGGTGATGATGAAATTGACACATTCACTATTTCCATTGGAACAAATCCATTTA
Source organism: Viscum album (assembly GCA_963277665.1). Classification (NCBI taxonomy): domain Eukaryota; kingdom Viridiplantae; phylum Streptophyta; class Magnoliopsida; order Santalales; family Viscaceae; genus Viscum; species Viscum album. The sequence continues at coordinate 597,093,859 of OY728155.1, read as the reverse complement.
TTTCTTTTGAAGACTTTAATTCATCAATTATAATGGTTGATTTTGAACCTGATGTTATGGGGGAAAATATATAGAATCATACATCCATGTTCTCAATTTTTTGGTTTACGTCATGTTGGGTTATTGAGGTTGGTACTATTCAAATTGATTTAAAATTGATTAAAAATATGTTTTATCCAACATGACCATTATGTGAATTTACAATGTTTCTTGGTTGAAATTTTTATTGGAATTTAATTTTATAATTTGTAATTGTACCGTATTTAAACCTACAAAACAGAAATTTCTAACATGGTGAACATTTCAATGCTTCAACTATGATTTTTATAAAATTTGTTAGAATCTAAAACCTTTCATTAAAATTTTACCAGGTAATGGGAAAGATGGTATGTATTCTTCTACAAAACATGTATTGAAACCTTCATCATCTACCAGAGCTATATAAATTAAATATTTCCATAATTTTTACAATTGATTTACCACTTATGAATCTTGTAGAATCAATGTTCAATGATTTTTATAGACTATTTAAAATTATTAAATAATCATCCTACTAAAAATTATAATTATTTTTTACATCTTATACGATTTATTGACTTCATTATATATTTGTTCAAGCTCACATAAAACAATGGTTAGTTAAATTATCCATGAATCCCCCCATTACCTCTCATTTATTTTGTTTTTTGGGTTACACATTAGTTATCCTTTTCTATTTACTTACATATTTGTTTTCAAATGTAGGGAATGAAACCAATTGGAGAGAGGCGACAAAAACAGATTATGGACAACAATCATCACAAGAATGAGCTAGGCATTCCACCACTAGTTCCAGCAGTGATTGTTTTTTTTCAAATATATTTATTTAAATGATATATAATTCCATGTGATTTATTGTTTTTAAACATTTATTTCATGATCCATCTATTAGGAAAAATTTATTTGATGAGAAGCATAGTATTTGTCCTAGTACTTGGGGTGTTCATATGAGTGGTGGGGGGGGAACGGGAGTTAGAAGATCTTGTCGGTGTACCCGATTAAACCTTGTTCCTCCCACTAACAAACCATCCATCCCACATTCTGATCCCAGTGTTCCATTAGGGACACACAAGATATTTAGGCCTCCCATATTTTCACCACCCTTTACATCTGAGCCTCCTCACCCATCTGTGCCATATCCGATGATAATTCACACTCCCCATCCAGCATTTGGACATCCATCCCTATAATCTTCTTTTACTTCTGATTCCTCTTCTCTAGGCTTTTATTATCCATATTATTCGACTCCTGCTTCACCGGAGTCTGTCCCTTCAAAGCATACATTGGGACCCACTCCATCTTTACATGGTGTTCCTTCAGTTTCTATGGATCCAGTGGCGCCCATTGATCAGACTACTGTAGGTATACTTATACAACCCTATCAAATTGTTACACCATTATTTATTTTCATTATAACATATATTGATAAAATATATTTTTTTTATTTCCAAAAAGATACATCTACTAATAGAAGGTGTGGGCGGGGGCCTACACACATGCGTGTGGTGTTGAACCAGCACACCCATTTGATGGTGAACTATACTGAAGATAGTCAGATGATTGAAAAATCATGGCAGCAATGTCAGTGTTTCTCGGCGATGCTTTCCAAATACTCAGACATCATTCTTTTTAGCCATCTCTAATGGAGACAACTTCCAAATGAAATTAAGGATAATGCTTGGTCAGATATACGGGTAAAAAAATATGTTTTATGTAATAAAATATGTTAATTTTTTTTATTTATATGAAATAATATTTTGGTGTTAACTGCGGTTTAATTTCCTTGATGGTGAGGGTGCATGACCCGCATGTCTAAAGGATTTAGGGTAGATTTGGAGATCCAATAAGAATGAATTGTACATTGTATGGTGTGATAGAGTGGGCACATAGTTAGAGGCAGTCCCTATCATGGATGATTGTCCATTAGAATAATACCGAAGGATGATTACTCGATGGATGGCTAGCCAATTTATGACATTAATCAAATTAGAGGTACTAAATGAAAATTTTCATTATTTTTATTAATACTAATTATTGAATTTTAATTACGATGCATATAGAAGAAATAAAAAAACATTGATGCTAAGAAATACATCCACACCTTAGGACGTACTACGATGCTAGATCAGGAAAGACAGTAGGTATGACAGTTTATAATCATTCATTAAGACTTTCAATTTATATTGCATCCTCCATAATTTATTCGTTTGAAAGAGTTGTTATATAATTATAGTTATGAAATTATAGTTTTTTTGTAATCCTATTTTTAATTATGGTTTCCTACATTCAATGTGATTTTAGAAGAATATATTGAATATAGAATGATTTGTGCCTCGAGCAAAACTGTTTTGCTCGAGTAGAAATAAGAAATATGGAAGTGTGGTTAATGAACCGACTCAGCAACAAATTTTAGGTTTCACTTTTTATATTTAATATTTTTATCACTATTTTGTAACATAATAATCTATTTATATTTGTAACGTGATGATTTAGAGTCCCCTAATGCCTAGGAACCTGAAAATTTAGAGCCAACCAATCACTTACATCTGGTTTTGGGAGATGATTACCCTGGTAAAGTACACTGACAACCTGGGAAGAGTATAGTTCCAAAGAGGTATTGGCCCTCCTCAGGTATGAGTTGTAGTGCCACCTAGGGGCAGCAGGTTAAGGCATAGGCATAACATGATGAAAAAAGGGCAACAGATATGGCAGAACAATATTATAGGTAAAACACATCATTTTTGAAACGGATGGATGTTTTATGTACAAAACATCTACCAGAGGCCAGAACAGCATGTGATGAATATATGTCATCGATGAATTTTATATATGTTCCAACAAGTTGTAGTTCTAGTGCTGGTCGAGACGATGGTGAGGAGGAGGCCGAGGTGGAGGAGGAGGAGGGAAAGGAGAAGGCCGAGGTGGAGGTGGAGGGTGAGGAGGAGGTGAGGTGGAGAAGGAGGGCGATGAGGAGGTCAAGGATGAGTATGTGGGCGGGGAGGAGGGTGAGGATAATGATGGGTACAATGATGAGGTTGAGGGTGAGGGAGATGATGATGGTGAGGATAATGATGGTGATGAAGGATAGATTGATCCATTACATTTTTGATTCAAATTATGAACTTTGGTGATTATTGATTTGTTGTGCCTAAATATATGTGTGATTAGGTAGGTCACATTATCATAATTTTAACTTATAAATAATAAAACTTGACTTGCTGATTTGATGTGACTGATTAACCCATCCCTTAGATAGCCCCCCCAACCCCATGGACACCCCCACCCCCTGGATAACCTATACCCCCTGGACAACCCTCCCACCCCTGTGGACAGCCCACTGACCCCCCCTTGACAGCCCCCACCCTATGTTTATGGGTTTTCCATTTTTGGGTGTTGATTTGAACATTGATAAAACATCGGTGGTTCCATAATATTATTCTCCATAAATAAAACCATAAATTTAATGATTGATAGGAAATGAGATTCTAAATGATTTAAATGATTATTTATATATTATGAATGATTTATTTTTAAAAATTGTGGATGATGTTAAATCCCCTTATTTTAATGAAATTGTAATTTTGTAGTGGAATTTAAAAAATTGGTGGTCCGATTAGATGTTGATATAAAGAAATTATTGTTCTAAACATGAAATAATTTTCTTATAATATATGTAAATACCATCCCATGATCTCGGGACAGCCCCCATCCTCCCTGGACCCCAGACAGCGCCCCGAACAGCCCCCGGACAACCCCCACCCTCCTCCATAGACACCAGATCACCCCCCAGACAACCCCTGGATAGCCCCCACCCTCCTCCCTAGACCCTAGACATCCCCCTCCTTCCTAGGCCCTAGACAACCCCCCATTATCATCCCTGGACCCTGAATAACCATCCACCCTCATCCCTTGACCTTGGAGAGCCCCCTCCCCTTTCTCTGTACATATGTGTTTTTTTGGTGCTATTGAATCTGTTTTTTGTACTGTTTGATGTATGTTTTTGTGTTGTTTTTGTGATATTTTTTAATCTAGTGTATGTAGTGAGTTTTATGAAGTGTATTATGCAGTGTGTAATGAAGTGTGTTATGCAGTGTGTCTATTTTTGTGCTCTTTTTATGTGTGTTTTTTATGTAGGTGTATGCAGTGTATTATGCAGGATAGGCTGTTTTTATATGTCTATTTTTTATGGAAGGATTATTTTATGTTTCTTTTTTATGAAGGTGTATCTTGACGATTATTTTAGAGTTTTGTGTGTTTGGGAACTCCCTGTACCACCCCCTCATTCCTGGTCCCTAGACAGCCCCCTCCCCCTGGACCCTAGAACGTCCCCCCCCCCCACAATCCTTCTTGGACCCAAGACAGCCCCCCCAGACAACCCGCCACCCTAATCCCTAGACCCCAGACAACCCACCAACCTGACACCCCATCATTGGGTGAGTGGTGATTCGACATATATAAAACATCATGACAATTCAAAAAAGGCTAAGGACCACCTACCTTGATTCAGGAGACAATCACACTCTTAATTCGGTGTCTCAGATCCCAATCTAAGATCTATTCTATGTTCACCCAAAATACCAATAGAGAAGAGGGTTTTATTGCTTCAGAAGAGGATGAGATAATAGTGCAATCCCTAATCTAAAATAAGAATCAAGGAGGGGATTAGACTCACCCGGATCTTCAATTTGCATTTGAGTGCACTCAAAACACCCATGGATCGATGGATATCCACCCTTAAATGCTCTGTGGAGATTTGAATTGCAGTGATACTTTAGCACAATGATCCAGGGGTCATTTTTTATGTGTATGAGTCAACCCCACCTAAATCAGAGGCACGGTGTGGCCGATGCCACTCAATGTGTCTCACTTTTATATGAAATGGACACCATTTTAAGTGAAAACAACTACCCATATATGGAAAACTGACCAAAAGCATTCAAATTATATTGATACATTAGGACAACAATCCATGAGTCATTTGTGGCTTTAACGATTCAACTCTTCATCAATCTGAGGCATAGTGCGGCCGGTACCACTCAAACATTACCACTTTTATTTGAAATGGTCGGGGTTTTAAGTGCAAACAACAACTTTCATATGGAAAACCAATGAAACACTTTCTGATTGTATTGATACTTCAATACATTGATCAATGGTTCATTTTTGACGTGTATGAGTCAACCCCACCTCAATCCGAGGCACCGTGTGGCTGGAATCACTCAAAGTGTCTCTCTTTTGTTTAAAATGGATATTGTTTTATGTAAAAACAACAAGAATATGGAAACCCAAACAAATCTATTCTGATTGTGTTGATACGTTATAACAATGATCTATGTGTCATTTGTGATGTTTATGAGTCAACACCACCGCATTCCAAGGCACAGTGTGGTGGGTACAACTCAAAGTGTCTCACCTTTATTTGAAATGGAAAACATATTAAGTGAAAACATAAACTGGCATATGGAAAACCAATCAAAAGAATTCGGATTGTTTTTATACATTAGAAAAACGATCCATGGGTCATATGTGACGTGTACGAGTCAACCCTGCCTCAATCCGACGCACTGTGTGTCCAATATCACTTGAATTGCCTTTCATTTGTTTAAAATGGTCACCATTTTAAGTAAAAATAACCGGCATACAGAAAACTGACCAAACATAGTCGTATTGTGTTGATACTTTAGAAAAAATATCCATGGTTAATTTTTGACGTGTACGAGTCAACCCTGCCTAAATCCAAGGCACGGTGTGGCCGGTACCACTCAATGTGACTCACTTTTATTTGAAATGGACAACATTTTAAGTGAAAACAACAACTAGAATATGGAAAACTGACCAAATGCATTTAGATTCTATTGATACTTTAGAAAAAAGATCCATGGGTCAATTGTAACATTTAAATGTCATCCCCACCTCAATACAGGGCACAGTGTGTCCCGTATCACTCAATGTGTCTTTATTTTGTTTCAAATGGACACACTTTTAAGTAAAAACAACTGGCATATGGAAAACCGACCAAAGTAATTTATATTGTGTTGATACATTTTCACAAGGATACATGAGTCATTTTTTATGTGTATGAGTCAACCCTTCATAAATTCGAGGCATGGTGTGGCCGGTAGCACTCGAAGTGTCTGTCTTTTTTTTAAAATGCATTTCATTTTAAGTAAAAACAAATAGCATACAGAAAACCGAACAAATGTTTTCAGATTGTGTTGATACATTAGCACAAGGATCCATGGGTCTTTTTTGACATTTAAAAGTATACCGCACCTCAATCCAAGGCATGGTGTGTCCGATAACACTCAATGTGTCTCATGTTTATTTGAAATGGACAACATTTTATGCGAAAACAACAAATGGCATACAGAAAACCATAGAAACGCATTCAGATGATGTTGATACGTGCGAAAAATGAACCATGGGTTGTATGTGACATGTACGAGTCATCCCCACCTCAATCTGAGGCACATTGTGGCCGATATCACTCGAAGTGTCTGTCTTTTGTTTAAAATGGACACCCTTTTATGTAAAACAATGGGCGTATGGAAAACTGACCAAACGTCTTTGGATTGTGTTGATACAATAGAACAAGGATCCATGGGTCATTTTTGACGTGTAAGAGTACACCCTACCTCAATCCTAGGCATGGTGTGGCCAGTACCACTCAAAGTGTCTCACACTAATTTTAAATGGACAACATTTTAAGTGAAAACATTAACTGGAATATAGAAAATTGACCAAACGGATTCAGATTCTGTTGATACTTTACGACATGAATCCATGGGTCATTTTTGAGGGGTTTGAGTCAACCCCCCTCTATTTGAAACATGGTGTGTCCAGTACCACTCAAGCTGTCTCACTTTTATTTGAAATGGACATGATTTTAAGATAAAACAACAACTTGCATACGGAAAACCGACCAACCAATTTCATATTGTATTGATACTTCCACAAAATGATCCATGAGTCATTTGTGACATGTACGAGTCAACCCTGACTCAATATGATTCAAGCTATGGCTGATATCACTCTAAGTGTCTCTATTTTATTTAAAATGTACATCATTTTATGTAAAAACAACTGTAATATGGAAAACTAACCAAATGTATTCGGATTGTGTTGATACTTTAGAACAATGATCCCATGGTCAATAGTGATGTGTATGAGTCATCCCCTCCTCAATCTATGGAATGATGTGGCCAGTACCACTAAAAGTGTCTCACTTTTTTTTAAATGGACAACATTTTATGTGAAAACAACAACGAGCATATGGAAAATTGATCAAACGCTTTCAGATTGTGTTGATACTTTAGGAAAACGATCCACGGGTCATATATGATGTGTACGTGTCAACCCCTCCTTAATCTGAGGAATTATGTGGCTGATATCACATGAAGTGTTAGTATTTTGTTTACAATGGACATCATTTTAATTAAAAACAACTAGCATAAGAAAAAACTACCAAATGTATTCGGATTGTGTTGATACTTTAGCACAATGTTCCATGGTCCAACCTCACACAATCAACTTCTCATGTGAGGAAGTCATACCCCTATTCTAAAACACATGACATTTAATACTCCAAGGACAGCTACATTCCCTATGTCACACAAGCTCAATGATACACACCCATTATCATCATCACTAAGTTCAAAGTCACCCGCTAGAAACCATGGGACATTATATTTGTGTTTGGATGAATTTATTTATCAATTTCCTTATTTTGGGGTTATTAGCTTCTAATTTATAAAATCAATGGTTTATGTGTTTACAAAATGCAATTTTGTATGTATTCTTAATTTTGGATAAGACATATAATTATGTATTCTGTTTTTTATGTAATGTATTCATAATGGATAATTAAATTATGCATGTATTCAATTTAGTATTCAATTATGAAATGAATTCTGGATTGCACATGTAATTGTCACCTCAATTCTGAATTGAATTCTAAATCAATTATGTATGTTTATAATTACCTTATGAATTATGTTTAAATTCTGTATGTGTATAGTTGTAGGTGCGTTTTGTGTTAAATCAATATGACTTAATTGCGTATATGTATGTGTTATAGTTGGTTATTGCAAGTAATTGGAGTTGGGGAAGCTAGAAATACAGAAAGGGTAGACTACTAATGGAAATCACATAGCATCACAGAGCAGCAGGCTGCTACCTGAATTTCACCGCAAAGCCTATGCCAGTGGTTTACAACTGTTGTCATAGGGATGTGAATGTGTTTTATACAAATGGTTCTAAGAGAACTATGGGTAAAAACACAATCCCAACAGTTTACAAACCATTGGGATATAAGTGAAATGTTTAGATATACCAACGGTTTGTGTAAACCATTGGTAAAAAGCGTTATAAAACTATATTCCAATGGTTTGAAACAATTGTAATAGTATGTTTACCAACGGTTTCAAAACTTTGGTGAAAAGTTATACCAATGGTTTGACATAACTGTTTGTATAATGTATATTTCCTAACATATACAAATGGTTTTCCAGAAACATTGGGCACATATTTTTCCCTACGGCTTAAATCCCTACGGTTTGGATAACCATTGGTATATGATGGTTATCCAGCCTTTACCAATGGTTTGGAACCGTTGGTAAAGGGTTCATTTCTAGTAGTGCCTTTTCTCCTAACGATGAGTATTGAAGATGAATTGGTCACACCTGAAGCACTAGAATAAAATTCTAGAGAATCACATAATTCACAAATGATAAACTATATATTTCCTTGACTTTAGAGACTAACCAAAACCAAAATGGTTTGTAAAATATCAGATGATTCTCAAAATGGATAATCCTTTTTTTAAATAAACAATAATCTTAATTTCCAAAATTAAACAAAAAATACATAAAGTTCAATAAATACCATTCAATAAACCATTTTCTGTAAAATACTTCAATATAATCCAATATAATATTGAATCCTAGAACTCAAAAGAATGTAATAAGAAAATATTTCATATTAAATCTTAACATTTCTCTCCAAATAACATCAACTAATCATAAATTCTTATACTGATGTGTAATCAACCAAATCACATATTCTATATGATAGGTTAATCATATACATTAATAACATGAATCTCTATAAAAAAATATTGATTCATCCAAAAATAAAAATCCACCATTACTCCTCAAAAAATCCCATAGTATTCTATACTCCTTAGGCTTATTGTTTTCCTAGCAGAGTGAATGTCTTCCAAAATAACATTTATCACTTAATCACAAAATCATTTTCCTATACCAAGGATATCCATTTGATAAAACATAAGATCCCAAATAAACTAATTATTTATCAATAAAATCTTTTAACTATAAATAATTAGTCACACTAACCAGGGACGTAACGTATTCTAGTGGTAGGTGATAAATCCTAGTCGCACATTGGTTGTGGGTTCAATTCCCATAGCTTTATCCGACACAATGAGTTTTCACACAGTCTGTGTATTGTATTTTTTGAAAACCATACTTTATTCCCATCCCAAAATGCGATAAATTCCTCAAAATAACCATACCAAAATTTAACCATGAATTTTATCTAATACTTCACATTTTAATCCAAAAAATTAATAACCTGTAATTGCATCAAATTCAAGGATAATATAAACCCAAATGGTTCTTTATAACTATATCAACAGACTAAAATATAATTCTTCCTCAAATAAAATTTTCAAACAACAAACTATAGGGTTACAAATACAGGAGAAAATTCTTACAATGTAATCCCATCAATAAAGAGCATTATTAATTTTAAACATTTTTATATCCATTTATTTCCACATAGGATCTTCCTTGGTGTAGTGGTTATCCTATAGAATAAGGCATTGTCTCAAGTAATGCCCAGGTCCACTACATTTACAGTAAAAGACTGTAAATGTATTGTTAGAAGCATTTTTTTCTTCCATAATATTCTTCATTTTTCATCATAAAATCTTTACTTTATGTCTTTTTTCTCTCATATAAAGCATTTCTTTGTTCCATTGAGACACGTCCCTAGGTTTCTCCTACAACATTCCCATCATGATGGAAATTAATCAAAATTTTCTCCATGGTTTCTACTGATAGACATTTTATAATTCTACACCTTTCTCTTAAATGTTGAGTTTGGGAGTTGGTTAATGTATATGGTTTTATCATATTTTTGGAAACATACTTTGGAATTAACACGATATCTTTTACACCTATCAACATTCCATTTAGTGGCTAATTTATACCGTTTTCCCCACCGTGTACATCATGTTCAATGATACTATGACTTCCTTGGAATATATGCGTTGACTAAAACCATAAATAATATAGTGAATAAAAATAGTAATAAAATCATTTAGATAACATCAAGGAACCTTGTTTTCAATATAAAAAACCTTTTGATTAACCATGGTTATTTATTCTCATCTTTTATTAAAATCCTTCAAATCGGTTTGTAAAGAAAAAGTGAATTATCCTAAGCATATCCCCTAGGATTGTCTTAACCAAGAGTTCCGAAAGCCCTGTTTTTGTGCACCATTTCTTGTTTGAGTCTAGCTCATAGTGGTGTTTTTGGGTTTTTTCCTTAGATACATCTGTGCCAGAGCTGCCTCTACCTGATCATATCAAGAAAGAGATGTATTGTTTTTAAAATTCACAAAATATCAACATTACCAAAATTATATTAAGTTCTTATATACTAATCCTCAATGTCCATCTTAAGTTAATGTTCTGAAATCAATGTTTTTTCTTAATCCAGTTTCACAGTTTGTAGTAAACTTCTTTGACACTAAAATGTAACACCCCAACCCTTGTTACCCAGAGTTGGTGCTTTATTACAGAATATTGGAATGATCCCAAGAGATCAAGTCTCTAGATACCAATTAGTTTAGTAGCCTTGGAATTACTAGATATATATATAAGTTTAACATTACATTATGAAAGGAGAAAAACAATGTGTCTCCTTGGAACTCACTTATATCCTTTAGCCTATTCTTGTAGGTTAAATGTAACATAATTCTTCACATCATGAAAAAAACATAATAAAAGGGGTGAGATCAGATGCTCATTAAGTATGACAATATAGCGGAACTATCATAAATAATCATAATCATTTAAGACAATGTATTGAAAGAAAACAAACGACTTTTAAAATTAAACATGATAATAATATAGAAAATATAAAATAATTTCATTTACTTATTTACATGGATATTTTACTAGTCAAATTATCAAATGTAAAATTAATATCCAATTTCATAATTATGGAATGAAAAATGTCAGACATCAGAACCATATAGTCAGGGCCTCATGCCAAGACTATATATAATAATTTTTCAAGGCCATGTTCCAAGACACTAGTTTGTCTCATGAAAACTATCGATGCATCGAGGATCCATAGAAGGATTCACCTGTCAAATACTTAGTCCAATGCATTCCTCATATAAAATGGATGAAACATAACATAAACATTCATATTAAAACTAGTATATGAAATGTTAATACTTTAACCGTAACCCACGAATGGAACAAAAATAGCACATCCAAAGTCAAAAAAATTACATTCAACACAATATGGAAGATTGAGTTATAATAAATCAGCCTCAATAAAGAATAAAATAAAAGGAAGGATATTGACATAGATGAACATAATTTGAAAAACTATTTGAGAGAAATATCCTTTTTTTTTGAAAAAATTTAAAAGCCTCACTATTTATCAAGAAGTTGTTTAAAAGATATTTTTGAATCAAAGTGTCCCATACAACACTGAAACTTTTAAAAGGAATTTTATTTTTAAAACATTCATCTCCATATAATTAAATCCTTAAAACAATTTTTAAAACCAAGATATTTAGGAGAATTATTTTGAAGAATAAACCATTAAAACATTTAAAAGGATATTTTAGTTATAGTTCCTAACCAAATGAGAGACGCTTGAATAAAAATAATTGAGTTAATCAAAACATTATAATATCATGAGTATAAATATATTCATGATATACTATGTCAAAGTATAGTATATACCCCATATAAAAGTGAATTGGTGCAAAATAAAAAATAAGTCTCAATGGAATGTAAATTAAGAAGAAATCCCATATAAAGACTATATCCTTATGTTAAAGATAAGTCAATGACATAATAATGTGTGAAATATATAAATAAATTCAATATGATTGGATATTTAGTGTAAATAAATCATATTAAATTCACACATATTCTTGGAAAAACAACACCAATTACTTGGATTTTTAACTAAATAAATGGAAATTGAGTTAAGATTACTCTTATCTAGTTAATATTGATGACATAAAAAATTTTCAATGGTCTGACTATGTATTTCAAATGTATATTCAAAAAAGTGGAGTGGAAATTAATACATAAATAAAAAAATTGAGATTTCACACATAATATTGGAGTAAAATAATCAATAATGCTTGCAAAAAACCCATTGAGTGGAAATCAAAATTAGAAATTCCGTTAACGATAAGGTATAATATGAAAGATAGACCCCATGAAAGATGGATCGTACAATGAGTATGTAAATACCCATAAATTAAATATATTACACAACGAATAAAATCATCAGTAGTTCATACACTGCACAAAAGGAAATAATGGCAATATAGCTTGAATCTCACGGGAATAAGAAGTGAGATGAAAGCCCCTTACCTTGTAATTTTCCTTTGTTAATTGTACGTTAACCTACAAAATAATATTTAAGTAATTTATATTAAATTATACAATAACCACAAATAGAAATATTATATCATATATGTTCTTTTAATATTGCTTTGTTAATAATATTTCACAAGTTTCATTGTTTCAGGTGTTAACTGATTTGTTTTCCTTTATATGTTTTGTTAAATAAGTTATGTTTTTTATGGATATGATGTATTTGATACATATATATAATTATATTATGTTATTAAACATTATTTTTAATCACAAAATAAAAATTAATCGTTAAAGGTGATGATGGGGAATGAATCTCATCGCGTTCATGGAGACGGTAATCCGTAGGTATGCACGAGTGATGATCTCATTATAATGACGGTAAAATCATATGTAATTGGATGTTATATTACATATAAAGAATAACTAACATTTTATATTTATTACTTACATAAATTATACTCATTATTATTCCCATCCAAATAATAAAGTGTTGAATAACAAACTACACCACGACGCGGAGAAAACAAGCCGTACATACGCACGTATGGTGACATTGTAGTTCATAGGATTGATAGAATAATGAATATAGTTTTACCAAATTTATAATAAAATATCATTATGTATATGTAACTGTAGTTATTATTTCAATATGGAAGCCACAACGGAAGAGAAAGTGGAAGAAGAAAAGAAATTGAAAGAGGTGATGAAGTAATTACCTCTTCTTCATGTACTTCCTTTTGATTTATCAAAAGAGCTTCGTAGGTTGGATTTTTGATCAAAATAATGCCTCTATGTTGAAGTTATGGTATTTGGGAGGATATGTGAGTAGGGTTTGGTTGAGCCAAAAGGCATTGGAGGTGTGAAATTAAGAGATGGGGAAGTACCCTTTTATAAGAGATGTGGGGGTCACTTTCGAAAAAGCTTTAAATATTAATTTATTATAAAATCATTTTCAGTTTATAATGGCTCCAATAAGATTTTTTTCGAGGTTAAAATGGGTATGGATCCCAAAATTTTCAACAAATTGGTATTAGGAATGTTCAGGTCACCATATTAGACTTATCTTTTAGATTTAACAATTAGTTAAATATTTATCTTTTACAATGTCTTCTTGTATTTTTATATTACATGGTTAATAAACATAATAGAAAATTCCAATAGGAGATAAAGTGTTACATTAATGATATATTGAACCTTTTATAAGTCCTTTGGTTTAATCGTATATTTTTAGGAATCTTATATCATTTAATAAAATAATATTTTTTTAAAAACTCATTTCTGTCAATTTTGACACAATTTAGTATTTGGTTTTTTCGAAATTCATAAAAACTTTATCAATTTGAAAAAAAATATTTTATCAACCCAAATATTTCATATTAACCTAAAAAATTCTTCGAATTCATCAAAATCATCAATCTACATTTATTTTAATATATATAAAATCAATTATTTTAATCATTCATTAATAAGGAAATTACTTCATCATTATTATGTCATAAATAAATTTAATTATTTAATGTATATAAATTATAAATAAAATACCATGATGTAGTAAATAATTGTATCTTTATAATTAATATTTATAGTCGAATTTATCTTATTTATAACCCTATAGTAAAAATGGTTTAGTTATTAAACTTTGACTTTTACACATTAAACAATTCTTTTAAATAAAATAATAATAAATGTACTAATGTAATATAAGTGGATCAAAGAGGTTAATATTTTATTAACAAGGATTAAATTGGTTAAAAAACACTTATCCAATAAAATTAGAACATGTGTTAGGGTAATTATAATTTTAATTTTACCTTTAATTGCCCTATTTACTTTTAACTATGGTAAATAAAATTCAAAAGTTAATATTCACCAAATATTATTTTTCATCCAATTGAACTATAGTTTACTTAGTGATTTCAAACCTGTATCTCATATTTTTAAAATTAAATTCATAGAAGCAGTAATATTATGATATATGACAATTTTAAAATTTACCTAGAATGTGGGTAAAACACGTTAAAAAGTTCAATAAAAAATTATATATCTAATATTATTATAAAATGACTCAAATGAATTTCATTGGTCTAATATTGTTATTATGTATCTATTATGACTTTAAAATTAATTTAAATTTAAAAATAATTATTTCAATAAAATGACTTTTTTAAACAATAACATAGTATTTTTCACAATTAATAATTAATTGATTGATTTTAGTAAAATACCAAAAATTCAATGGAATATAATTTTTATATCCCAAATCCAAAAATAATGTTCATTTTGAAAATTAAAATTTATAAAATATCAAAAAGTGTGTATTACTATTCATAACGACTAGTTCGATTGGTCGTGGTGTGCTAGAACTCAAAGTTGAGTATAACGCAAACTATTGAATTACTTTAATAAAATAACATACTATGAAATATTGGGGTGTTACAGGAAACTTATAAGGATTAATCTTCAAAAGTTGTTCCTTAATATATTATAAACATATCTTATATTGTATCAATAACCATGATAATTGATTTTCTGAAAATTTTATATTTTGGGGGGATAACTATGGGAGAAAACATTGTTGGGGTATGTATACCTCTTATATTCATTATATGATTCATTTTGAGTTAAGGAATTGATGATTTATTATGAGAAAAGTAAGTCAAATAGTATTTATAAACTTATAGTTAATTATTCATTTAATGAAAAATTGGTCCATCATATTTTTATGGAATTTTATCTCATTTTTTGGGTTATAATCTCTACTAACTAGAGTATAAATTTATGATATATATTTTAATATATTTTAGGGTTAAATATAGTTTTATTTTTTATAGTAATACATGGTTTTTTTATGGTTTTATTACTTGGTGATTCAAATGGTTTTTTTAAAGTTATATTTAGAAGAATGATTAATTAGGGTGTATACATACATGATTATTTGATTATATAAATGATAAAAATTGTTTTAGGAAGTATTAGTAACTTGATATAGCCTAAGGGATTATGGTAGATGTCATATTTTTTGTTAATCCCTAATGATAAATATGTTAATAACACCCTCACATAATTTCATCAACGATTAATAATTAAAATTGTGAGGATCAGATTTATTTAAGGGGGTATATTGTAATAACATGAGATATTGGAATTTTTTTATAAATTAATACTATGTTCAATAGATTTCTCCACATGAAACACCAAACTAAAATATCACATGTCTTTTTTGTTATAAATAAAATTTCAAAATAACAAACCCTCTAGTAAATAATTTTTTTAAGGTCCATGACCATTTTTATTGAAACATAAATAAAAATAACAAAATAAGTAAATTAGAAGTAGGGGGTCTCGCAAATTTATAACACCCCCATCAAGAGATACCATTTTTTTCTTAATCTTTTCCGCAATCTGGTGTTATTTACCTTGCACTGCTCCCGAGTCTGTTCCTTGGCCTTGCCTACGCCCACGACCCCATCAGTGGAGTGCTTATAATTTTTATTCTTGTTAAAGAAGACATTAAATATTTGATCCATCTAGGCCAGATTCATCAGATGGATCATCTCTCTTTTCAGTCCAGTCTGAACGTCCTCGCCCCCTCCCACGATTAGGTTGACATCCCTGTTTCCAATTTTCTTGTTTTAAGGGTCCTTCCAACACCTCATCAACTTTAGCTGTTTGATGCATTTCCATTGAAGGAGTCTTATTTTTTTTCCTGCTACGTAAAATGATGTTGTGCAATTGACTAGAGCATTGTAGTGTTTTTTTCCTTGTCCTTCACTGGTTGAGCACAATATTTCATGACCCTTTTGAGTAAAAGAGATGACACTGTTGGACAAAAATCCCTCAAGGTATCATTGAAGCATTTTTGTGGTGATTGTGTTTGTTGAAAAAGTGGACATCTGAGTTGTGATTGTTGACAAAGCAAAACAATGAAATACAAATTTGTTGACAAAGAGGATTTCACGGTGGAATGTCGAGTTCAAGAGCTGAGGTCAACGATCAATGTTTGATTCAAGAACGTTGATAAACGGAATGGATTATCTGGAGGCGGTACAAAAGAACAGATACAAGGTGGTGCCGTTTTCCAGTGTTTGCCAAATTTTAGGGCCTAAAAATCAGTAAATGAAGAGAAGTGTTTTTAGCAATGGGACTTGCGCGCCGATGACATGGAGAATATAAAACATGCGCACCATATATTTTTCAAGACCAGAAGATCAAAATATGGCAAAGGAAGTAGGTTCGCGCAAGTTTGGGAGTTGGTCGAGCAAGTGTCCAAAAGGACAGAAGACTTGCGCGCCGCAACTGGGTCGCACAGGTGACGTGCGCGCCGTCGCGCAGGGTGGTCAGATTTCCTATAAATACTGGACCACCCTCCTCATTCTTGACCGGATTTCAACTCTTTGGTAAATCAGAGCTCCCGTCGTGCTGTTGTGGTGGTCGCGAAAGTGGTGAGTGTGGGTCGCGCAGGTGGAGTTGCGTGCCAGTAGTAGAAGTTGTGCGCCGGTGTTGGAAATTGTGCGCCAGTGTGGAGTTGCGCGCCAATATTGGTTTGGGCGTAAAAGGAAGTGAGTCGCTCAAGTTTGGAGTTGAAGAAGCTTGTGTCGCGCAAGTGTCAGAGGAGGACTTGCGTGCCTGTTGTGACTTGCGCGCCGATACTTGCGCGCCGAGATTGACTTGCGCACCAAGTAAGGTTTTGTTCCAGCAGTGATTTTCGGACTGCGTGGAAGCTGGTACATTGCCCGATACCTTCGGTGCAAAGAGATATTCATCTACGGGTGAAAGTTGTACTTCAACATAACATCTACACATAGAGGAAGATGCATTCATTCATGCAAATGAAGAGACCTACATGTCTATAAACTATGAGTGGATTCCTTCCAAGATCAGTGAGCTTAGGAAGAGGAAGAAGGTGATCCTCTCCACTAGCAGTGAGCCAGAGAGAGAGAAAAAGGGAGTGACCCTTGGGAAAGTAGTGAGCTGACCCTAAACTTGTAAAGGCAGTGAGCCTGGGCATAGAAGTGATCTAGAACGAACATTGTAATCCACATCTAGTAAATTTTAGTGGACTTGGTATGACCGGCAACCTGTCGGCGTATGCTTCTTGGACGTAGCCCTTAGCGGTAAACCAAGTAAAATTGTTGTGTCATGTGCTTGATTTAATTTTTGTTTATATTGTGCAGCAGGAAAGAGAGAGAAGAGTGTTTTGCTTAATAGCGAAACAAGATCAGAACGGGCTTTAATTTTTAATTAGTCATACCCTGATTCACCCCCCCCCCCTCTCAGGGTATTCAGCCTAGTGGACCTAACAAGTGGTATGAGAGGGAAAGGTTGACAATTGGTCTTCTCTCAATGGAGGTCACTAATCATAGAGGGATTTCGATCTTCGACGGATTTAATTTTCAGATATGGAAGAATCGAATGCAACACTATTTCCGATCTTTGGGAATGGATGTGTTTTCAGCAGCTATGCATGGTATCACAGCTGATATTACTAGTGGTGCATTATCAGAAGCTGAGCACAAAGAGTTGGATGCTGATTCCAAAGCAATCAACGCCTTAGGGGGAGCCCTCTCTAATCCCATTTATAAAAAGGTGATGTCATGCAAAACGTCACATGCCATGTTGGAAAAGCTTTTGAATATTTATGAAGGGGATACAAAAGTCAGAGAGGCAAAGCTGCATGTGTTGTGGAACAAGTATGAAGATCTCAGAATGAACCCGAATGAGTCTGTTGATGGATTCTTTGACAGGGTAAATGATGTGGTAGAAGACATGCGGGGTCTTGGAGAAATTATTGAAGACATTAAAATCGTAAAGTACATCTTGAGAAAGCTTCCACCTCGGTTCAATCCGAAAGTTTCTGTGTTGGAAAATAAAGATCCGAAAGAGCTAACATTGGATAACCTACACAGCACTCTTGTTGCATATGAAATGAGAAATGATGACAATGATGCTGTGGAAAAGGGGAAATCCAAAGAGGTGGCATTTAAGGCCATGAAGAGGCTCACTATTGAAGATTCTCAGGAGGAAGAAGAGTCAGATGAGGTGATGTCATTCCTTTCTTCAAATCTGCAAAGAGTAAAAGGAATGTTTAAAGGGAAACTTCCACAAGCATTCTTTCGATGCGGAAAGGTTGGTCATCTTGCTGCAAGATGCCCCAAAAAGTTTCAAGAAGAAAGCGATGAAGATGAAGTTAAGATTCCCATAAAAAAATCTTCAGCCTATGTGAAAGGGAAGAAGCAGTTCAAGAGAAATTTCTTTAAGAAGAAGAATCTTTTTTCCCAAGAAATTGACAGTTCAGCTGAGTCTGAGGGTGAAGAAGTTGAAGAGATAGAAAACTGCAAAGATCGTAGTCAAAATGCGATGGTGGCTGTTGCCAGTAGTGATCTAGAAAAGAAAGAAACCGAAACTGATGAAGAAGAAGAAGAAATTGAAGGGAGAGTTGACATGGAAGCTGAATTAGAAGCAGCTCTTGAAGAGATAGATGTTTGTAGAGCAAAAAAAAAAAGAAATCCAACAAGATAGTACGTGATTCCAAACTCTACATGCAACAACAAGAAGAAGAGAAGTTTGAGCTTGAGAAAGAAATTGAAAATCTTAAGTCTTCCAGGCCAGAGTGCACAGAAAAGGATGATGAGCATAAGCTCACGATTGAAAAGCAGAAAAAAGAGATCGATTGCTTGAGTCGAAAAGTGAAAGATCACGTCAAGCGTATTGAAGAGCTTGAAGAGGAAGTTGTCGGTCTGCGGAGAAAAGATAAAGACCCGGAAAAACCTTTGAATCCCAACACATTCTTGGGAAATCAGGTCGTTACGAAGATTGAAAAGAAGAAATAAGAGCCTAGTAGTTCAGCAGGAAAGAAGCAGCAATTGAACTCAGATGTTAAGGCTGATTCATGGCTTAATCAGAAACAAAAATCTGTTGCAGTTGAATTTAGACCGCAAGCACCTGTCCCGAGATTGAAAGTTGATTTGAGCACAAAGCAGAATCAGAATACTCAGAGATCCAAAGGGGAAACTCGTAGTGCTGAAGTAACACGAAGGAATGCACCTTTTATTAGGTGTTATTGTTATGGAAATATGGGACATTCACAGTATGTGTGTTCCATAGCCAAACAATATCGAAGGGAACAAGAACAGAGATGGCATCCAAACAGAGAACGATTTTATAGAACATTTTTTGAAGGACACTATTTTTGGGGTGGAGGATTTGGACACATGGCTAGGTATTTCACTCCGACCATTCTGAAAAATGTGCCAAAGCAGAATCAAAATGTTCGCAATCAGCAGATCAGTAAACCGACAAGTGAGTTAAATGTTCAGAATATATTTGCAGTTTTGCAAGATGAAGCTGGTCCATTATACTCTGACAAAGAACAAGAGCCTCAATCCATGCCGAGTATGAAATAAAAAGTATGGACCAAGAAGAAGAAAACTGAGAAGGTCGTAGTTGCTGAAATTGTCCTTAAAGCATCAAATCGTTCTGGTGTTTGGATCCTTGACAGTGGTTGCACATCCCACATGACAGGTAATAAGGATCTGGTTACAGGCATAAAATGTGACAAAGAAGGAGTTGTTATGTTTGGAAATGATGAAGGCCTGAATATTGTTGGCTCAGGAAAAGCCAAGTTTGGGGGAAAAGAAATGAGACATGCTGATGTCTTGGTAGTAGAGGGTCTCAGTCATAATTTGCTTAGCATCAGTCAACTATATGACTCTGGGCACTCTATCCTATTTACCAAGAATATGGGTATTGTTAAAGGAAAAGATGGAATAGTCATTCTTCAGGGAAAACGAATAAAGGGGAATCTTTACCTGGTAGGTGGGGAAGAAGATTCATGCCTTTTATCCAGAGAAGAAGAAAATCAGTTGTGGCATAAGCGACTTGGTCATCTATGCCAACCATCTATGGAAGATCTGGTAAAGTGTGATGCTGCTAGAGACCTTCCCAAACTATCACGTGATCTCACTCATATGTGTGATGCTTGTCAACAAGGAAAGATCATCAGGAAGACATACATGCCAAAGGAACAAAAAGCAACTCGAGTGCTCGAATTGGTGCATGCTGATGTATGTGGACCAATCTCACCACAAGCTATAGATGGGCGAAGGTACTATGTTCTTTTCATTGATGACTACAGCAGAATGGCCTGGGTATTCATCATTACCCATAAGACAGAGGTGTTCAGTTGCATAAAGCAGTACAGGAGGGAATCAGAAAAGATTCTTGGGCAGAAAATTCTGATGTTTCGTACTGATAACGGTACAGAATTTACAAATAGTCAGGTTGAAAACCATCTCGAGAAACATAGGAAAAGGCATCAAGTTTAAACAGTAAGAACTCCCCAATAGAATGGGGTGGTTGAAAGGAGAAATCGGATCATCAACAACATGGCCAGAACAATGCTTATTGATAAGGACCTACCAGAGAAATTTTGAAAGGAAGCAGTTTTTGACATCGGTCTATGTTTCAAACAGGTCCCTGTTATGTCCGAAGCAAGGTAAGACTCCATATGAACTGTGGTACGGAAAGAAACCAACGTTGAAATACTTTCGAATCTTTGGAAGTAAGTGTTTTATTCTCAACAGAGAACATCATAGGAAGTTTGAGGCAAGAGGAGATGAAGGGATATTCCTTGGATATTCAGGGAAAAGAAAAGCATATAAATGCTTCAACAAGAGGCTGGGAAAAATTGTTGAGAGCAATGATGTCACTATAGTCGAAAATGAACAGACTGCTCAAAGACACAATGAACAGTTTCTAGATGAAAGTGATGATGAGGTAAGCAATACAGGGGGAGTAGAAGTGGCAGAGGCTGACTCAGAAGAAGATACTTATGATGAACAAGAAAGTGTCAAGTCTGTATCTGCAAAGAAGCCAAAGAATCGAGCTGAAATTGATAGGAAAAATATCATTGGTGAACAGACAGCTCCAGTTCAGACTCGAAGAATGAAATCATTACAGCAAACATTGTTTTTATCTCAGGTGGAGCCAAAATGTTTTTCCGATGCAGCTGAAGATGAAAACTGGGTTCAGGCTATGAATGAAGAGCTTGACCAAATTGAGAAGAACCAGACATGGGAGATTGTTTCGAGGCCAGCAGACAAGAATGTCATTGGGACCAAATGGGTCTATCGCAATAAGATGAATGAAGATGGCACAGTGATTTGGAACAAAGCACGTCTAGTGTGCAAGGGGTACTCCCAGATCGAGGGAATTGATGTTGATGAGACATTTGCACCAGTTGCAAGGCTGGAGACAATAAGATTATTCCTAGCCATCGCAGTGCAAAGGAAGTTCAAAGTGTTCCAGATGGATGTCAAATCTGCATTCTTGAATGGTGTTCTGGAAGAGGAGGTGTATATTGAGTAGCCAGATGGTTTTCTCATTCATGAGGATGAGAACAAAGTTTTCAGGCTGAAGAAGGCATTGTATGGGCTGAAACAAGCACCAAGGGCATGGTACTCAAGGCTTGATCAGTACTTGAAGAAGCTTGGTTTTCAGCGTGGAGGTGTTGATTAAAATCTCTATTTCAGTAATGACAGTAATCAAAGGATGATGGTGTTGTTTTATGTCGATGACATAATATTTGGCGGATCAGATGAAGCTCAGTGCAGACAGTTTTCTGAATTCATGAAAAATGAGTTTGAAATGTCAATGATTGGAGAGATAACGTTTTTCCTTGGTCTACAGGTAACACAAGGAAGGAATGGAACATTCATTTCTCAATATAAATATGCCAAGGAGGTCCTGAGAAGGTTTGGAATGGAATATTCCAAGGATATGAAGACTCCGGTGGCTACCCGGATGAAATTATCAAAAGATGAGGATGGAAAGGCAGTTAATATCACATAATACATGCAAATCATTGGAAGTCTGTTGTACTTAACCGCAACAAGGCCTGATATTGTTTTCTCCACATTCCAAGCAGCGAGATATTTGATTAATCCCAAGGAAAGTCACATGCTCGTAGTGAAAAGAATACTTCGGTATATTAAGGGCATGATGGACTTCGTCTTGACATACAATGACAAATATCAGACAGAGTTATTGGGTTACACTGATGCAGACTGGGCCGGTTCAGCAGATGATAGAAAATCAATGTCAGGTGGTTCATTCTATCTTGGTGGATTGTGTATTTCTTGGCTAAGCATGAAGCAAGATTGCATTTCATTGAGCACCGCAGAAGCTAAGTATATTGCGGACACTCAAGCCTGCACATAGTTATTGTTGATGAAGCAGCAGCTTGAAGATATGGGAGTTGAAGTGAATTCTCTGATCGGAATGAAGTGCGACAACTCAAGTGATATAAATCTTAGCAAAAATCCCATCCATCATTCAAGGACAACGCACATTGAGATTAAGTGTCATTTTATCAAGGAGAAGGTTGAGTAGGGAATCGTGAAGTTGGAGTATGTGCCTACAGAGCTACAGGTTGCAGACATTCTGACCAAGGCCTTACCCAAGGAAGCTTTTGAGATGCATCGACTGGCTCTGGGAGTTCAGTCGATTCCCCGCACTTGAAATAGTGTGGATGTGGGACCCCCTCCCCTCTCCCCGAGGCATGATGTGTTTTTCCCTAATATGCTAATATGTGTTCTCTACTCTGTTACAGACTACAAAGGAGTGACATTTGGGTTCGTTGACAAAGGGGGAGAAAATAGTGATTGTTCAAGGGGGAGACAATGTGGAGATTTGATAAATCTTGAATGATATGGGGAGAAGCTGATAGGTGGAGCAGCCAGATAGGGGGAGTTGAAGCCAGTTGAACGTGCATAGCCAAAGCTTAGCTTGGACAACACAGGAAGTATGGCTAAAGAGGTGTTGAAGCTGTGAGCAGAAAGGGGGAGTGTATTAAATCTGACGATGCTAGAAGTGATCAATCAAAGAATAGATATCACGACAGCTGGGGATCGTGATAAAAGCAGGAGAGTGGTATTAGAAAGTGGTAAAACTATTTCCAAACCAAACATTAGTCTTCCAACAAGCTCATCAACAATTGGTATCAGTTTAGTACAAATTGGTATCAGTTTGGTGTCAACATTAGATGTCAAAGATAAAGTGATTCATTGATTAACTTTTCATTTACTCTTGTTTCTCACGCCGAGCATTGATCATGTGGGCTTAGAGTATGTGTTGAGTAAGTCCTTGATCGCTATTAGAATCGCAATGAGGCGAATGGAGGCTGAAGAATCAACGACGTATCTTTGTTCTGGAAGAGTTTTCAACAAACCCAAAGGGGGAGATTGTTGGGAAAAAATCCCTCAAGGTATCATTGAAGCATTTTTGAGGTGATTGTGTTTGTTGACAAAGTGGACATCTGAGTTGCGATTGTTGACAAAGCAAAACAATGACATACAACTTTGTTGACAAAGAGGATTTCATGGTGGAATGTCGAGTTCAAGAGCTGAGGTCAACAATCAATGTTTGATTCAAGAACGTCGATAAACGAAATGGATTATCTGGAGGCGGTACAAAAGAACAGATACAAGGTGGCACCATTTTCTAGTGTTTTCCAAATTTTAGGGCCTGAAAATCGGAAAATGAAGAAAAGTGTTTTTGGCAAAGGGACTTGCGCGCCGAGGACTTGGATAATAGAAAACTTGCACACCATATGTTTTTCAAGATCAGAAGATCAACATATGGCAAAGGAAGTAGGTTCGCGCAAGTTTGGGAGTTGGTCGTGCAAGTGTCCAAAAGGACAGAAGACTTGCGCGCCACAACTGGGTCGCGCAGGTGACTTGCGCGCCGTCACGCAGGGTGTTCAGATTGCCTATAAATACTGGACCACCCCTCCTTATTCTTGATCGGAGTTCAAATCTTTGAGAAATCAGATCTCCCGTCGCGCTGGTGTGGTGTTTGCACAAGTGGTGAGTGTGGGCCGCGCAGGTGGAGTTGCACGCCAGTAGTAGAAGTTGTGCGCCGGTGTTAGAACTTGCGCGCCAGTGTGGAGTTGCGCGCCAATATTGTTTTGGGCATAAAAGGAAGTGAGTCGCGCAATTTTGGAGTTGAGGAAGCTTGTGTCGCGCAAGTGTCAGAGGAGGAATTGCACGCCCGTTGTGACTTGCGCGTCGATACTTGTGCGCCGAGATTGACTTGCGCGCCAAGTAAGGTTTTGTTCCATCAGTGATTTTCGGACTGCGTGGAAGCTGGTACATTGCCCGATACCTTCGGTGCAAAGATATATTCATCTACGGGTGAATGTTGTACTTCAACAGAGAATCTACACACAGAGGAAGATGCATTCATTCATTCAAATGAAGAGACATACAGGTCTATAAACTCTGAGTGGATTCCTTCCAAGAGCAGTGAGCTTAGGAAGAGGAAGAAGGTGATCCTCTCCACCGGCAGTGAGCCAGAGAGAGAGAAATAGGGAGTGACCCTTGGGAAAGAAATGAGATGACCCTAAACTTGTAAAGGCAGTGAGCCTGGGCATAGAAGTGATCTAGCCCGAACATTGTAATCCACAGCTAGTGAAGTTTAGTGGACTTGATACGACCGGCAACCTGTCGGCATATGCTCCTTGGACGTAGCCCTTAGCGGTGAACCAAGTAAAATTGTTGTGTCATGTGCTTTCTTTACTTTCTGTTTATATTTTGCAGTAGGAAAGAGAGAGAAGAGTGTTTTGCTTAACAGCGAAACAAGATCAGAATGGGCTTTAATTTTTAATTAGTCATACCCTGATTCACCCCCCCCCTCTCAGGGTATTCAGCCTAGTGGACCTAACAGACACCTACACATGAAGAAATTTAGGATCCAAATCCATAGGTTCCTCATGTTTTCCCAAATGCATGGACGCTAGTTTTGAAGGACTGGAGGAAGCATGGCCTTACTCAGTAGCATAAGCAGTATGAGGAGAATAAACAAAATATCTAGTTTTGGAATAGCCCACCACTGTGCTGTTTGATGTTCCAACATTGTAATGCACATGAGTTAGCCGAATATCATTCTCAGGGTATTTTTAAAGTATAGTATAGGGGGAAGAAGTAGGGGGAGTATTCACTAAACCAAAACATGACCCATGTATTGGCACATGTGAATAAAAACACTCCACATCTAGGTACCTGCTTCTTGTGTTCTAATTTACTCATTTAATTGTGATTTTCCTTTTTCTAATTTCTCACCAATATCCCCCCATGAACTATTATTTTTAAAATTTTACATATATCCTACAGTATGATTTCTAACCTCACTAGGTCTAGAATTCCGAGCCAAGCTCCACTCTTCCATATGCTTACACACTCATTGAGTTATGTGGGTCATGAACCCTCAATTGAGGATTATGTGCAACACTATCAGACAAAATATTGGTGTTTTCATTCAGCACATTGATCCCTTTGAATCATATGTTAGAATCATGGCCATGAGTAGAACAAAATTGAAAAATAATTGAACTCCAACAATTACAAAAATCATGACCAATAACTCTACATTATGAACAATATTTGGGCTTGTTTTCAAATTCTATTCTCAACTCAAGATCCTCTTCATCAGTAGAAAGTTTTACATTATCCACCAAATTGGAACCAAGGTCTAATTTCTCCATGAAACAGGATTAATGCCCAAATTTAACTATTTCATTTTATCTATAATTTTTATAGGAACTCTTATCGACATGGAAATATCATATAATATTATAGGATGGCACATAATCTAGTTTAGGCCAATGCATTTAACCCAAATTTGGATCGAAGTGTTACCAATTTCTAGAGGGTTGAATTTTCAGTCCCATTCTCAGATGTGCAGTGCGCTTGGCTTGAAAGAGAATGATTCACAGCCCCATGCCCTCATCACGAGTTCTTTGGAGGAGTACATAAGGTGAAACAAACCTTTCCTCAGCGAGACACACATTCAAGTGGAGAAGCCCCATGTATTTGAAAGCTGCAGTGTGAGATGATAAGTCTTCCACGGCGTAGATCCTCTGGGAAAGTTGAGTCATGCTACAATTGAGTGAGCACCATGTTTGAGCCTCTCTGTGACTACCTTTGGATCCAAATTGACATGTGCGATGTTACCCTTCTTACGTATACCAACATTCAATCCATTAAATGGAACAAAAGTTCTACTGTGTTCGCTTACCTCGAATGTGTTCATTGTAGGAGGTCCTTCATTAGCAAGAAAATAGTCCCTCAGTCGTGGCGCAACATGTCTGTGAGAGTTGAAACATCCCTGGACAAGAAAATCACTGGCCGTCGATTGCATAATCGAAGATATCATAGAGGTGGAACTATAGATTCCATTGGAGATAAAAGAGTAATGCTCCCATCTACCTAACATATTATGACTATATTGAAATATTCTAAATAATCCACCCTTTAGTAAATAAATAAATATTGTATCATTTAGAAACTACATACCAATTTTTTTGTAGAACACTTAATGTTCTAAAATATAATTTTCAATAAAATTAGATTTTATTTATATCTAAAATCCCAGGTTCGTAAAGAATAATTTATTTTCATTTCAGAATTAAATACTTAAATTTATTATAAATGTATATTGGAATAACTGCTATTTAAGAAAATCAAAGAATCTACAGCTATGGAATAAAAAATGAGTGTTAAAATAGTAATGTGACCATCAAGAAAAGGTATCTAACCATTAGAATAAATAACCTCATATAAAAAGGTATAAAAAAATTTTATATATCTCATAAATGAAAATATTATATCTTTATATCATGTAATTTGTAAATAAATTTATTAATAATGATAAATTAAGTGTCATTATTTTTGTGAAATTTCAATATTTATTTACAATTTTATAAATAATATAAATATTTAAAAGTTAAATTGTAATTATAAAATAGATTCATAAATTAGTATTTTTTTATATTATAAATATAAGATAATTTTATGAGACCGTAACTAATTTTTCAAAGTGTCATAAATTTTTTAATAATATTAAAGTCATTATTTTTAGAAAAAAATATTATTTTAATTAAATATTCAATTGATCAATTTTAAAAAATTATATTTATAAAATAGAGTCCATTTTTTATAATCAACATGAAAAAATTGGCTGGGAAGAGTTTTTTTGGATTTTTATGAAATAGATAAACTTTTGGTGAATAGTGAAATAAAATAAATTACAATATTTAACATTATAAGTTAAATAAATGGATTTCTTAGTCAATACGGATTTAAGAACACAATAGTTTGAAATCACTTGCACTAGTTACTATACATATTCATAAGAATCAACACTATAGAATGACATGATCCAAAATAATAAACCAATGAATAAAATAATACAAAAAACCTATCTCCCCTCCCTAGAAGTAACCAGCTCACCCTCTCTTTTTCTCACACATTTACATCCTTTAATATTTTATAAATTATGACAAATTCCTTTCCCAATCATGTTTTCCATGTCCAAGACCTACCAGTGTCACCAAAAGACCAAAACTATGTTCTTTAAAGAGGTTCTCAAGGAGAGGATATTCAAGAGGTAAAATCCTCTTTTTCTCTATTTTAAATTATCTCTATCTCTCTATTTCTTTCATTCTACATTATTCATAGATCTCTAATCCTATGTGGAATGAAAAATATAGTATTATATATATAAAATATTTGTATTATTTTAATGGAATATTCATCATCAAATCTCTTCTCTTATCCTCTTACTCTAATAAATGGATACAACAATTATGACGTTCTACTTCACTGCTTTCTTGGATGATGATTTTTAATTTTCCATTACCTATTTCAGGTCTGCTCATAATACAATTATTATGGTTAAAATAGGTTTTAGTATGTATTTTATATCTTTTATAATGTTATGGAACTAATTTATAGACATAATGATTAAATTAAACGAAACTAGTTGTGATGGTAAAAAAACTAGCCAAAAACAAACCAAACAATTATCATTAACATTTTATCTAATAAATTATCCTTTTATCAGAAAACAAAATGATATATGAGACCATTTAAATTTTTTGAAACATATTAATACCATTTCATTCCCCTTATGGAATTTTTATTTCATTCATAAGAAATCCCCAAATTATACTATTGGGAACCCACCATAATTCCATGAAACAGAAGCCCTAGGAATGACGATTCTGATATTTATAACTCATCAAAATGGCCATAAATAAACATAATAAAGGGATAATAAATAATTTATATGTTTAAAAGGTTCCAAAATAATTAATTAATCAATATAATTTGATTATATAGTACATTAATTACAAGTGCAGAAAGCTTTCAGACATAAGGTAAGAGACGTTCTTTTTAAAGATCTTTAATACAAATTTTAAATCATTCTATTAGATAAATGTTTTTAAAAAAAATTATGAGGTTTATTTTCCCATTTTCATGAAGAATTATTTATTTTATGTTTCATTTACATGTTTACTAGTTTATCTTCAAATAAAATGTTTTCATTTATAAGTGAACAAATTCTTAGAAATCAAAAGTGTTTTCAAAATATAAATTTATTTTCATCATGAATATTTCTTTTATGGAAGATTTATCTATTATAATCATGTTATGGTTCTTGAAAATTGTTAATGATGGGTGGTTCCATGATAAACTGAGCTATAGTGAGCCAGTTATATCTCCCCAATGTTTTAGGTGAAGGGATAGAGTTAATTGTGTAGGTTTCTCCTAAGATATTATGGGAATATATTACCATTGTTATTCGAAGTGTAACCAGTATTGTTACCACCTATATTGCTGAGATGGTTACTTTACATGTATGAGTGATCTAAAAATGATTCCATAAGTTACCTTTTAGGATTTACGTATTATTTATATGTTTTTATAGGAAAATTCTGATTTATTATGGTAATCTAAATAGCTTATATTTTATGTGAAAAATTTATAACATTGTGAAAATGTTTTCATTCATGTATTGACTGTTTCTTTCTATCATTATATGTTTCTTATGGGATTTTTATGCAAATTACATGTTTTGAAATGTATTTCATAGTTTTTTTTGGGGTAAAGGAAGAGAAGAATACAATTTTAAATTTGTGAT
Source organism: Viscum album (assembly GCA_963277665.1). Classification (NCBI taxonomy): domain Eukaryota; kingdom Viridiplantae; phylum Streptophyta; class Magnoliopsida; order Santalales; family Viscaceae; genus Viscum; species Viscum album. The sequence goes on along the minus strand of OY728155.1, from coordinate 597,064,181 downwards.
GTTTTGTTATGGAAAGAAAACATGTTTTATTTTAAATGTATCATGTTCTGAAAAAATAGATATTGGATAGAATTATTTAATTTGTAATATATGAGTTTCAATGTATGAGGTTATGATCGAATTATCTAAAACCCTAAACCTATATACCTTTGGGATTTTAAAAAAGTGAATTCTTGTTGAATTATTTATATTATGTAATGTTTTAGGCCGCGTCCTTATATTTAATATCATAGAAAGGTTTACATAACTTTAGTGGTTAGGATAATGTTAATTGAAAAACCATAAATGATTTATTTACATTACGCTTCAGTGGAAATTATATATAATTTAATGATTACCATTTCTTTTATCTAATATATGTCTGTTTAGAATGGTTTTACACAGAATAAACAGGGAAGCTGAAGTAGGAAGGCACCGAGAGGATGATACCCTTCTGAATACTCAACCTGGAATGGTGGGAATTTGAACTGTGTAGTATGTGATAGTAATGGATTAGTTGAAATAGGATATAACTGGTGGTGTAATCCATTCATGATATTTTCTAGATCAATTATAGAGGAATATGTCAGCGGTGTAAAATTTTATGAGGAAACAATCTCCTCTATTTAGTAGATCGTCTAGCCCAATGGTAGATGAACAGTACATTAAACAACATGAAAATATTTTTGACACCAAGGGGTGTTCATACAATCCAAGAGACAGTCTTTATATTTACCTTTTTTAACTTGAATCTGACTTGTGGTGGTAAATGATCCCGAATATGAAGGATAGTGAGGATATTTATTCTTTGGAATGAGATAAATTCTAATATATATTCCTAAGGATACTTGACTTATAATGGATAAAATTCATGTAATTAAGATAAGAAAATATTTTAGTGATAGCTAATGATGAAAAATTCACTCGACATTCAAGGTACGCGTAAAATTTTATCTGGGATATTGATAGTAAAATCAATCATTTTTACTCATGATTGAAGAGAAAATATAAATGGTAATTTGGATTATGTTGAATTCAAATGTTACCGATTTTCTTTTCAATGTGTAGAGAAGGAGGAAATGGATTTTTTATTGATAATGTGTTATTTAAATCACCATATAAAAAGTGGCCTATGTAGTAAGAAAAAGTAAATAGTGCATCAAATATGTATAATGGTAAGAAAATTAAGTTTTCAGTTTGTGATAATTATGGTAAAAAACGCACTAGAAAATGTCTTTCGATGTCCAGTATGTGTTTTTTATGTTGTATGTCTGGTCATATGGGTTGTAATTTCAATGAAAAAGATAATGGTAGTGGTAATAATTACTCTGATATATAGACAGTAGAAGTATTTAAATTTAATTATATGGGTCATTATGAAAATGAGTGATTGAAGATGAACCTGAATGATGGGAAGGAGCAAAACTATAAGTAGTAAGGTGTGGTAAAATCCTTCGCAACTACTTCAGCTGTTTTCAAGCCATGCACTGAAGTGGTGTTAGATACACTATTTGTTTACTTATAATTTTTAGTGTATTTCTTGATTCAAGGTTTACACTTTCATTCATATCTGAGAACTTTTCTAGAAAATTTGAAATTTCAACTCATGAAATGAAGCTTGACTTTATGGTAACAATACCTAGTAGAAATATTAAGGAAAAAATAAATTAGAATAATTTTTATATCAATGATTGTGGAAATGATTTACCAGTCAAAATTTTGGTATTTCCTTGTTATAATTAGTTATTATTCTGGGTGCATATTGGAATTCGGTTTACCATGATATAGTTGATTATAGAGTTAAATAAGTTTTTTTTCAGAAATATTATTACTTTTTATACAAGAATAAACCCATACTATTGATAACATACTAATATGTACATATAAAGTTAAAAGATGGAAATTAATGTTATATTTAATATGTTATTGAAAATAAGGAATTAGTTCATATTAATTATTTCCCAATTGTAAATGAGTATTTGGATGTTTTTTTGATGAGTTTTATGGTATTATACAGGATCTAGAGGTTGAGTTTACTATTTATTTAGTCCCAAATTCTAAACCAATTTCAAAACCCCCATATCAAAAATCCATGTATAACTTATATAATTGAAAAATAAGTTACATGAGTTACTAGATAAATTTTTCATCTCTCCAAGTACATCACCGTTGGGTGATCGTGTTTTGTTTGTCAAAAATAAAGATGGTTATATAAGGGTTTGTATTGATTATAGACCAGTAGATAACATAACTCTAAAAAATAAGTATCCATTTTCTTATATTAATGATTTTTTTGATTAGATACAAGGAGAATAATACTTTACAATGATTTATCTTAGGACAGGGTACCATCAGCTAATGTTGAAGGAGGGTGACATACCAAAAATAGTGTTCCAGAAAATATATGGGAATTATGAGTTTATATTTATGCCATTAGTTTTGAAAATTGTTCTAGTAATATTTATGAGTATTATTAACATACTCTTCGATATATAGTTGAATAAGCATTTTATTCTTTTTATTGATGATATTTTGGGTTTTTCAAAAGGTTATGAGGATCATGAAAAAAATAAAAATGTTTTTCTAAAAACCCGAAAATAAAATAAGTAACATGGTAAATTTAGAAAATGTGATTTTTTGTTAAAATAGATTTATTTTCATGGGTACATTATAAATAAGGATGGAATAACAATTGATCCTATAAAAATAAAAGTTATTAATGAAATTTCAAGTACTATAGATTTTACTCAGATTCATGGTTTACTTGGATCAGCAGGTGATTAGTAGTGTTTTGTCAAAAACTATTAATAGTTATTTATACCACTAGTTAAGTAAACATGAAAAGTTGTTAAATTTAACCTGACAGAATAATGTTATGTTTTTTTAGGAATGAATAACAATATTGGTGAATGCTCAAGTTTTGGGCCCGCTATCTAGAAATAAAGGTATTTTCCTATATAGTGATTCTACATTAAAGGGACTTGGTTTCATTCTGATGAAAAATGACTAGGTAATTACTTACGCGTCATGGTAACCAAAACCTCAAAAGATAAGTTATACCACAAATGATAGGGAATTAGAAATTGTGGTTTTTTCCTTGAAATTTTGGACATATCATTTATATAGAGAAAAGTGTGAAATATATATTGATCATAAAATTATGAAGTATATATTAACTTATAAGGAATTGAGCATGACAAAGATAAGATAGATGGAACATATAATTGATTTTGATTGGAAAATCAAATACCATACTGGAAAATCAATCAAATTGATAAATTCTTAGAGTCAAAAACATCATGCTACATTAACCATATCACATTTGGAACATCATCCATTGGTTAATGATTTCATGCATTTTGGATTGGATGTTTTTGGTGATGGAAATTCCTATGTATTATTTCACATGTCATTGCAATAATCTCTATTTAACAAAATTAAGAAAGAATAGAAGGAAGAACATGATTTATATAAAAAGGTATAATTGGTTCAGAAGGGTAAGTCTTCAAAACTTAATATTGATAATGATTTTTTTAGATTTGGGAATAGGATTTTTGTGCCTTGAGAGTAACATTTGAAGAATGAGTTATTAATTGAAGCTCATAATTTTCAATTTTAGTTAATCATGGAATCCCTAAGATGTATAGAGACCTATATGAGTATTACTGGTCAGTTGGAAGGAAAAGATAAATTTATGAATTTACCATGATATGGTTGACTTATAAATAGGTAAAATTATAATGACCATTACTGAAGAGGATTATTCACCATTTTTCAGATCCAGAGTGTAAATGGGACAATATATCCATGGATTATGTAGTGGTATTGCAAACAAATTCCCAAGGTGACAATGTTATTTTGGTAACAATGTGATTTTTATTATTTCTAATAGGGAAGCTATCCTTGACAGATTCAAGATATGTGATCATTTAATTATTGCTAGACTAGTTCTTCCTGGAGGTTGTCGAATTTGGAGGATTGATGATTTGGTTCAGAAATTAACGTATGCATGGGGGTTTTATGATTGGAGCTGCATACCTACGGGGTATGGATTTTTCCACATTATATTTCCATCAAAGGATATCAAGCGAGGAGCTTGGGGGGTTTTGGGTCAATTTCTTGAAAGATAGATATGATTTTCTTTCAGTAATGGGACTTTCATTTCAATCTTTTCTCTATAAAAAATAATAGGGCTCAGGTGTGGATTAAAATTGTTGGCCTTAATTTTATTTTATGGCATCCTAAAATTCTTTTTTGACATTTCCTCTATGGTGGGTATTCCAATTAAAATGGACAGGACCAGTAAGGCTGAGAAATTTGGACACTATGATAGGGTTCTTTTGGAAGTTGATTTAAGTACTTGCCTAATTAATAATATGGTCTTGTCCTCCTTATATGATGATATCTCTTTAAAGGTGGAGTACGAGAGACTGCCTAACTTTTTTATTGATTGTCATGTGATTGGACATGTCAAAGAGAAGTGTTTTAAAAAAAATTTATGAACATTTTTCTCATTAAAAGGGAATATTGAGGTTTCTTGTATAATGAAGGTGAGAAATCAAGAAACACAACAACATATGGATTCTACTCCTTCACAAGAGGTGGGTGATGCCTCTCATGAATTCGATCAAGCACCTCAATTGGATACATATGCAAAGAATATTGGTGCTAATATTTTTTAGGTGGTGGATGATGCTTCTCGGGATTTTGATCAAGTGCCTCAAGAAGAGTGCAGGAATTCTTTGACTCCTGAGCATGTTTCCCGGGGTGGGGAGATGTGATTCCTGGAGTGTTGAAGGAAATCTTGGATCCTTTGCGTGAGGAGAAACAAACTCCCAGTTATGGTGAGATTATTTCAAAGACCCAATTGGAAATTTATAAATTACTGGAAACACATGGAATTCATAGAAGATGGGATGATGTGGAGGATGACTCCCCAAAAAAAACTAACTTACAGTCAAGTATTGTCCAAAGGTAAGAATGTGGTTGTGGATATTGACGGTTTTCAACCTGTTCCTTCTAAGAAAGTGAGAACAATGAAGGACTACTCATACCTGAATCCAACCATGGTTACGAGGTCCCATGGTCCTCTTGATTATGATTCTAGATGGGATGATGACTATGACGCTTCTTATCCATGTGACATTGATATTTTAGTTCTTTTATTTGGTTCTCCTTGTGTACGAGGGCATGTGTGCACGTATGTCCCCGTCTCTTTTCTAGTTCTCTTTTATTTTCTTTTCATTAATAAAAAGGTCTATGCCCTAATATTTGGTGTTATCTAGATTGACATTATTAGTTGTATCTTAATGATATATTTAGATTACTTGGAGTTCGTCTCTCGATATTATCTGATCATGATCCCCAGTTGAATTTTAATTTTTAGAAGGGCCTTCAGAAGTAATTGGGAAGTGAATTAAATTTCAACACTAATATTCATTTTCAATATGATTGACAGCCATAGAGAAAAATTCAAACATTGGAGGATATGCATCGATCTTATGAAATGTATTACCAGGGATGTTGGGATCAACATATTTCATTGTTTGAGTTTTCTAATAATAACAGTTTTCATTCTAGCATAATGATGGTGAATTTTGAGTCATTATATGAAAAAATGTGTCAAAATACTACATTTTGGGATGAAGTAGTGAAATAAAGTAGATGAGAAAATAATTAATTGATTAAATGTAAGATAAAGTTCATATGATTCAATAACACGTGGGGATAACTCAGAGCAGGTATAAAAGATTTATGGATAATCGGAGGAGGGGTATTTCTTTTTTAGGTAGGTGATCATTTATTTATAAAATTTCTCCACATAAAAGGTTGATCTATTTTGGTAATAAAGGGAAGGTGATTCCACAGTTCATTGGAACCAATGAAATATTTGAGAAATTTTGACTAAATACCTACTAAGTAGATTTTCCTCCGATTTTTTCACATACACAATGTTTTTCATGTATCGATGTTAATAAAGTATCTAATAGATTCATCTCAAGTTAAAATCCCCAAGGTTTCTCAGTTGGATGATAAACTCATATTCTTGATCAACTAGAACAAGTACTGAAGAATAATTTAATTCACCATGTTATGTTTTAATAGAGAAACCATGTGGTTGAAAACACAATATAGGAATCTGAAAATGATATGAGAGAAAGCTATCATCACTTTACTAATATGTAAATTAAATTGAGAGGATTCAATTTACATAAGAGGGTGGTATTGTAATAAACTATTTACTTATAAAATAATTTTATTTCATTCTATAATAAAATAGTGAAATTCATTATAAATTTATATTGAAATAAGTTGTATTTATTGAAATTAAGGAATCTATACAAATGGAATAGTAACCTATTTTTAGAATTGTAATGTGACTGTTATGAATAGTAATATCCCTATTAGAATAATAACCTCACCTATGAATGTATAATAAAATTTTTGTACCTAATAAAAGAAAATATGATATATTAATATCATCAAACAAGTAAATTAATGTTTTAAAATGATAAATTAAGTGTTGGTATTTTGAGGAATGTACACGTTTCTCAACAATTTTATAATTAATATAATGATTTAAAAGTAAATTTATATTTATAAAAGTGATGAATTAATAAATATATTTTTTATAATAATTATAAGATAATTTAATGATACCATAATTAATTTTTCAAAGTGCCATAAAATCGATTATAATAAAAAAGTGGGTATTATTAAAATAAATGATTAATTTAATTAAATTATAAATTTTCTATATTTAAAAAATTATTTTAACAAAAATTGTGCCATTTTTTAAATCTAATCATAAAAAATGTTTAGGGTGAATTCCTATGATTTTTTAGAAATAGATTAACTTTTATTGAATAGTAAAATATTGTAATTTGTGGTATTTAACACTATATGTTAAATAAATGAATTTTGGAGACATTTATGATTTTCAAACCCATTAGTTCGAACTCAAATTCACTAGTTATTATACGTAGTCATAAGAATCAACACTATTGATAGTGTTGAGCCCAAATAATAAACAACTGAATAAAATAATCAATATCACCTTACTCCTCTTCCAATAAGTAACACCCCTAATCAACTATTATCCTCACACCTCCAAAGACTCAATGTTTTTATAAATTCTTCCCAAATCCCTTCTCATGCCTCTTTCCCACGTCCAAGACCTTTTGGTATATCCAAAATACTAAAATAAAGTGCCTTAAGATGGTTATCAAGGAGACGATATTCAAGAGGTAAAATATTCCATCTTTATATTTTACATTCATTCATTCTTTATTCTTTATTCCATATCCTAAACACCCCTATAAAATGTTGAATGATAAATTTGGTATCATATACATAAACTAGAATATTATTTTATTAATGGAATATTCATCTTCAAACCATGTATCTTCACCTCTTATTCTAAAAAATTATATCATCGTTCGTGACATGTTGATTCACCACCTTCATGGATAATGATTTTTCATTTCACATTATAACATTCAATGATGGTCATGAGACTATTGTTATGGTTAAAAAATATTTTAATATTTCTATTATAACTTGTTTAATTATTTTTAACTAAATTATAGGCCTAATAATAAAATAAAATGTAACTGGTTTGTAATGGTTGAAAAAACCACAAAAAAATGAAACATTTATCATTAATCTTTTGTCTATTGAATCATCCCCATATAAAAAATACATATGTATTAATTTAAAATTACATAATCATATTAATACCTTTTCATTATAGTTCTAGATTGTCTCTTCAAATTGACAAGAGTTATCACAATTATACTCAAGGGAACCGTCCTTAAAGACATGAAACAAAAAATACTTGAACAACGATTCAGATATTTATAACTCATCAAAATGGCCATAAATGAACTTAATAAAATGATAATAAATTATAAATAAGTGTAAATGGTTCTTAATTAAGTAAATAATTTATCTAAATTGATTATAAATGAAATTAATAACAAATAATGTTTGATTTCAGATAGAATGTAAGGGAAATTATTTTTTAAAATCATATTACATCTATTTTTATTAAAGAAATATTTTTACATATATATAGTAAGTATAATTTCCCACATCAAAAAAATCCTTTTGGATTTTATGTTTCCTTTTAAGTATTAATTTATAGTTTCAAATAAAACATTTTCATTTAAAAGTGCTCAAATTCTTATGAATGAATAGTGGTTTTAAAATGGAAAATTTATTTTCTTCAAGAAAGATTATTTTATGAAATATTTCTATATTATGATAATGTTATGGTTCATGGGAATTTTTATGATGAAGGGTGGTTTTAGGATAATCCAATGGAGGTTGATCCCTTATATCTATCTAGAGAATTGTTTAAAGGGACAAAGTTTATACCAGACCCAAACCTTAAACATTTTATAATATTGAATTAAGTTAACAATTCACATTGAGGATCTTTTTAGGTTTAGTCTTTTAGATAATTTAGGCCATAACTATTACATTTCATTAAAAATATTAAAAACTAGAAACATCTACTCAGAAATAATTTTTTCATAAAATAAGAACTCTTAAATGAAAACATGAATTCTTTTCTTGTTATAAATCATCTTGAATTCTTCCTTTCATTTACACTTCCTTATACCCTATGAAAAACAATTCAAAAACATAGGATGATCATAAAAATCTATGTAAGGGTTATAAAATAAAGAAAGAAAACATTAGTTTTCCAATACATACTAAATATAAGATCTTTAACATACCTCATTAAATCATAATATTGATGAATAAAAAATAGAAATCATAAATCATAAAGTTAACTTGTGGTATCCATATCAAACTTAAATCGTAGAATTCACAGATATATAGGGAATTACATTTTGAATTCCCATCACATTATATTCTGTAAATCTCTATGGAGAAAAATTAACTTTTACCTCCGTCACATTACCCAATGCATTAGAGAGCTATCTCGGGCTCACCCGCCTGAGGTTTATCATGGAACCAACCATATACGTAAACAATTCCAAAGAACCGAACAAATTCCTAACACATAAAACAAGCATATTGTAAAGATAAAACTTCTACATTGAAATCACAATATATCATTTCAATATATTGATATAATAAATTCTTTATCAAACCATTTTCAAAACAATGTAAAACATTTAGTAAGGATATTTTTGAATCAATGTGTCCCATAATAATTTGAGGCTTTTAAAGTAATTAAAATTTTAAAACGTAAATTTCAATATAAATATATCCTTAAAATAATTTCTAAAATATGGACATGAAATATAAGGACATATAATGTTGAATCATTAAAACATTTAAAACAATGTTTTTGTTAAATAATTATCTACCACTTGATAAACTATTGAATAAAAATAATTAATGAAAAACATCAAATAAAAATATAAATATCATGATTATATATAAATTAATTATATAAAATGTCAAAATGGTTTTATATACACCTTATAAGATAATAAAGGTGTAAAATATCATGATATTCATCAATGAAAGGAGGTTGAGATTTAGTCCCTTACAATGATTCTATTTTTAGATTAATGATAAATCAATGATTTAATTATGTGTGGAAAATATAAATACACCCAATATAAGTGGATATTAAGTGTAAAAAAATCAGTGGTCGTTCACATATATTCATAGGAAGATATAATAAATAAGTAGAATTTTATCCTAATGAATTGTAATTGGGTTAAGAAGTTCCCTTACAAAAATTCTACAGCCTAACGATGTCACTTAAAATTTCAGAAAAAGAGTTGATGAGAGAGAAAATGGAATCTCATCAATTGTACATACAATTTATAAAAATACTGATATATAAGAGCATATCCTAACATAATATAATGAAAATTAAAAGACATGACAGAAAATAAGGCTTTGACTAAAAGAGAATGGTGAATGGTTTCCTTACCGATTTGGTAACTTATGAATGATACACCCCATTAAAGAAGGGACATACAATGAAGATGTAAATACCCATAAAAATTATATTACCCAATGAAAAAAAATCATGGGAAGTACATACACCACAAAAAGTATATAGTGTCAAATATAGCATCAATCTCACAAGAATAAAAAGTGAGATGAAAACCCCTTACCTTAAGTCCGACTTGTCTTGTATGTTCCTTGTTCCTACTAAATTATATACTTAAGTTAATTTTTATTTTATTAATAACCTTTTTCAAGTTTATTATTTGTCTAATATCACTTATTACCCTGCTATAACAATTATTTAATTATTTGGGTTCATATCAGACATTTAGTCTATGTTCGGAACATGAGTAAAAAATGAACTTGTTATAATTACAAATTGTCCATGTTCTCAAAAGTCCATTTTCTCCAAATTGATATTCATGATTTAGATATCATATATATATATTATATTTCTATTTATAATTTTCCATATTATTTCAATATATGAAAACTAAATGCACCATTCATGTAGATGATAAGTTATACGTATGTATGAACACTAATTTCATTTAATTTTTTCCATTTTTAAAGGAATGAAAACCAAATGATAAATATGTATATTATTATTCAATTATAATATAATATTTTATATATGTTAAAAAATTTCATTAACACCATCTTTTATAAGTTCCATCTATGGTATGAACGAGTCATATCACTTTGAGGGGGTGGCAGTACGCATTTCCTCAAATGAAATTATCCTATTTACCCATTATGGAAACCCTAAAGGTATTATATAAATCAAAAAATACATAAGAATAGAGACAATATAAATATAATATATCACATATAAATATTGTTCTATCAAAATGGATACCATGAGAGGTGGTAGGAGATAATTGAACAATCATCATATAGTGAGGCAGTAGTTCACCGTCCACAGAAACAATATGTTCATATCCTTTAGATGAAAGTGTGTATAAGTGTAGTTTGAATCCTTCTCATAAAAAAATACAAGTATATTGAGGATACTGGTGTGATTATGTGATGAATAAAAAATAATATAATTGGGAATGATGAAATAGAATAAAAGTAAATAAGTTGAGAGAAGACTTTACCTTTAAATTGGGTAACTTATTTTGTTTGGAGGCTGAGGGATCTCTTGAATTGGCTTATTCAGAGGTAAAGGTTTCTAGGTGGGAGATAAGGATGTTCAAAGATAATTTGGGCAGAGGATGGATGAGCCAAGAGGCTTGAAGGAAATTAATAATGGGTTAGTGGTGATTCCCTTTTAATAGAGGGAGGAGGGGCTCTTTAGGAAGGATAGAAAGTATTATTTTTTTATAAAATGATTTTTAGTTTAAAAAGGTCCAAAACTCATTAAAATTGAATATAAGATGAATATAAGTCGAAATAAAATAATCCAATAATAATTTGTTGAGTTTTGGATATTTTTAGATCCTTATATTTATTATTTAACCCTTTGTTAACTTATTCAACTTTTACCACGTCCTCTAATATATTCATTCTATATTGTTAATATATTTTCAATAAAGTGAAAAGGGGCCCAAAATAGATCATTAATGACATTTCGGACATAATATATTTCATTTGGCCAAATCACAATTTTTTATGAATTTTTTATCATTTAAAAAATTATTGATTTTTTTAAAAACCTTTTTATGTCAAATTTAATACTATTCATATCATGACTTTTTATAAAATCACAAATAACTATATTATTTTGAAAAAAATTCATTAATTCAAATATAAAAATTCATACTAATATAAAACATTTTTTTATGGAATAAAAAGGATCAAAATAAAATTTATGTTAATATTTATAATATTATTTATTTGAATCCATTATTAATGAAGCAATTAAAACATCACCATTGTGTCATATTTAAATTTTCTTATATAATGTATAAAAATTATAAATAAAATACCAGGATTTAGGAAATCGTTTTATCTTTACAAATAATATTTATAATCAAATATATTACTTATATAATACCATATAAAATTTTTTTTAGTAAAAAGATTTTTGTTTATGATATTCTTATTTTTACTTTTAAAAAAATGTTTTTAATGTCATTATCTTACCCAAGTAGCTTTTAAAGGAAAAATTTCTCACCAAAATATTGTCTTGGTTAGCTATTACTAATCCAATAATGTTATGAAACGTGTAAAGATAATTTTATATTATTATAATACTTTTTTTACCTTGCTTTACCCTATTTACCATTAACCACAAAAAAATCAAAAGGTACTATTCACCAAAACAATTCCTCCAATTTAACCACATTTTACTTAATTTTGACAACCATGTATGTCATATTTTTGATATTCAGTTCAAATAAGTGGTAAAATTTTCTCTAAATGAAAAAGTCGGTTTTTTACTACTATATAGTATTTTTCACTATTCATCAAAAATTAATCATTTTCAGTAAAATACATAAAATTCACCCAAATATAATTTTGATATTCTGAATTAAATAAGGATTTCAATTTTTCTAAATTCAAAACATATATGATTCATTAATTAATTCAAAAATACATTTCTATTTTCAAAAACAAAAATTTTGTTTTTAAGAAATAATAACTATAAAAATATTAACACTTGTTTATGTCCAATTTCAAAGTGAAATTACTTCCAATGACCACAATTTGATTAAATGGTAAAAATATAATTCAAATACACTTCAAAATAAATAAATATAACAATATTACTATATATAAAAAAATTATATTGAAAGGCGTATTTGAATTAAAGTGCAGTATTTTTCACTCTTCATTAAAAAAGCTTTATTAGAAAAATTCCAAAATTTCAGCCCAAGTAAATTTTGATGACATGATTCTTATGAAGAAATTAATTTTTTCAAATAAAATATATAAAAGTGTCAAAAAATAGATTTAAAATTTGGTTTCCCTCCAAAGGTGTTAAATTTACCTTTTAAAGAATACTAGAGTATTATGATTAATATTGGATTCATTAACATTTTAAGCATCTAAATTTTATTGGATAGAAGTAAAAACATATAATAAACATGTTTAATCATATTATAGTTAGTTCTTCTTATTCCCACCAATAAAATAGCTAGGCATAAACTACCATTAAAAATAATTATATTATTATATTATTTTTCTGTATAAATTAACATTGTGTCCAACATAAGATTTCAGAGAATTCTGTTATTGTGTGTTGAGTACACAATCGAACATAGAATAATATTTAAGGTAAAATTAATATTTAATTTATAAATATTAATAATTATGGAAATTTCATATTCCTTATTTACTTTTCATGTTATACCCTTCCCCCCGTTTGGAAATTGTTTCCTCGAAACATTAATATAGGGCTTGGAAACTTCATTGAAAGTCCCACATCGGAAAAAGAGTCAATACAACTATCACTTTAAAATAAATAAAGAGAAGTAAAAAGGTCCCCTGAGATAACCCATAATAGGATTCCATGAAAACATGGATATGGAGGAGAAACTAAGCGTCAATATCTGATGGAGAGTGATAGAAAACATGATTAGGAGAATGTTTACCACCAGTAAATCACAAACATGTGATAGGTTAAACAGTATTTGATTCTGTAGTAGGAAATAGAAATAGAGAATTTTTCTGTTTTAAGTTCCTTTTCATAAATTAGTATAATTTATTTATGATATTTAATTAGAATATAAGGAAACTTACTTACTTGACATGTATACTTTCATCCTTTACTAAATTTCTACAACAAAATCTTCTTTTTCTCTGAACGATGAGTATTCAAAATTACTTGGTCACATCAAAACTGAAATAGTCAACTTATAGATAATCACATAATCTGAAAAAGTTGAAATATATATTTCTTTAGTCATTAGACATTAACCAAAACCAAAATGGTTAGTTTAAGTTCAGATAATCCCCAAAAATTTTAAATCTTTATAAAAAGAAATACTACCCATTATCTACAAAATTGACCAAACAAATACCCAATTTTCAACAAAGACAATTCATTAATAAATTTTCTATAAAATCCTTTGAAATAAATTGAAATATGTTTGAAACCCAAAATATAGAAGTATTTTATCACATAGTCTTCCATATTAAATCTTATCATTTATCTCCAAATAACATCGACTACTCTTAAATTCTCATTCTAAAGTGTAATTAACCTAATCTCATATTCTATATGATAGGTTAAGCATTTCATAATTAACCCAAATCACCATATGTCCACTATAAAAACATATATTCTTCCAAAATAAAATTTCAACCATTTATCCACAAATGAAATTCCATTGTATTCCAATTTTCTTAGGCATATAGTCTTCTCAAAAGAGAAAACATCTACCAAAATAACCTTTACCACTTAATCACCTAATCATTTTACTATAATAATGTTATCTATTTGATTAAACCTAAGAAACCAAAATAAACTTATTTTTTATCAATTAAATTATTTAACTAAAAATAATTAGTCATACTAACCAGGGACATCATGTAGGACCATGGTGGGTGATGCGCCTTTGTCACCCTTCGATTGTGGGTTTGATTCCTACGGCCTTGCCGAACATGATGTGTTGTCACACTTCCTATGGGTTTTCCTTTTTCTAAAACTATATAATTTTATGAAACACTAAAAAATGAGATAAATTCACAAAAAATAACCATAACATATTTTAAACATAATAGTTATCTTGGTGGCTCCCATTTCATTTGATTTATCATTAAGAAAACCACCACAGTTTCTTTAACATCTATTGTTACATTGCTTCCTTCTAGATCCATACATTTACTAAAACTAAAAAGGATAGTGTTAGTATATCCATTAAATCATTAAATACTATCTTATGAGGATGGTAAACACTAAAATATACTAATTCAAGTTATCTTAAACTTATTCCATTTGTCTAAAATAACTATGAATCTTTATAATATTCTAACCATTATCGTTATTTCACATATGATTAAATAACAACCTAACCTCTAATGTTATCTAAATTGACCTCTAATACCATCAATATGGCCCCAGCCTTAAACATTTCATAATCTTGAATTATGTTAATAATTCACATTGAGGATATTTTTAGGTTTAGTGTTTTAGAGAATTTAGGCCATAACTATTTCTTTACATCTGAAATATTACAAATTAGACACTTCTATTCAGTTTCAGTTTTTTCATAAAATAAAAACTCATTAAGGAAAACGAAAATCCTTTTCTTGAAATAAATCTTCTTGATTTATTTATTTATCTTACCCTACATTATACACTATGATTTTTTTTTGAAAACATGTGATGAGCATAAAAATTTTAGTCAGGGTTATAAAATAAAGAAAGAAAAAATAGTCCATCAATACATATAAAACATAAACTATTTAACTTACCTCATGAAATCATAAGATATATGAATAACATATAGAAATCATAAATCATAAAATTAACTTCTTCCATCCATATCAAACATACATTGTAGATTTCATAGCTACATAAGGAGATACATTTTGAATACACATTACAGTATATTCCAAAAATCTATTAGGAGAAACATTAATGTTTACCACTATCATGTTATCCAATTCATTGGAGAGCTATATCAGGCTCACCTGCCCTAGGTTTATCACAGAACCAATAGTAAACGTAAACAATGCCCAAGAACCATAACATTTTCATAACACATAAAACATGAATAAAGGAATGATAATATTTTCACATTTCAATCACAGTATATTATTTCAATATATTGATATAATCACTGCTTTATCAAACCATTTTCAAAAAAAATTAAAACATTTAATAAATATGTTTTAGAATCAGTGTGTCTCATACCAACTTGAAGATTTTAACGAAATTAAAATTTTAAAACATTAATTTACATATTAATAAATCCTTAAAATAATTTTTAAAACATTTACATGAAATATAAGTATTTAAAATATCAAATATTTAAAACATTTAAAATATTTTTTAGATAAATAATTCTCTACCACTTGAGAAACTATTGATGAAAAATAATTAAGGAATAACATCAAATGAAACAATAAATACCATGAGAATATTTAAATTCATGATAAAAATGTCAAAATGGTTATTATACACCTTATAGGATAATAAATGTCCATAATTTAAATATATGCCTCCATAAATGAAGATTGAGACGTAGTCCCTTACAAAGATTGTATCATTAGATTAAGGATAAATCAATGACATAATTATGGGTGAAAAACCTAAATATACCCCATATAAGTGGATATTAAGTGAAAAAAATAAATTTCCAATCATAAATATTCATTTCATGATATAATAAATAAGTAGAAGTTTAACCCAAAGAATCGAAATTGTGTTAAGAAGTTCCCTCACGAAAATTCTGCAGCCTAACAACATCACATAAAAAATCAGACAAAGCGTTGATGAGAAAGAAAATGGTATATCATCGTTTGGACATAAAATTTCCCCCAATTAGGATATATAAGTACATATCCATTTTTAGGATAATATAAATTAAAATAAATAACATAAAATAAGTCTTTGACTAATAGAGGAGGGTGAAAGGTTTCCTTACCGATTTTGTACCTTTTGAAACAAACATCCTATGAAATAAGGATCATACAATGAAGATGTAAATACCTATAAATTTAATTATATTAAACAATTAAAAAAATAATGGGCTGTACATAAACCAAAAAAAGTAAATAGTTTAGAATATATCATGAATCTCACAGGAATAAAAATTGAGATGAAGACCCCTTACCTTAAGTCTGACTAGTCTTGTATGTTTTTTGTTCATCCTGAATAATATACATAAGATAATTTATACATTACTAATAAAAAATTTTCATGTTTATTATTCCTTTAACATCATTTATTACCTTACAATAATTTTTTTTGTTATTTGATATCATATCTGACATTTTGTTGACGTTCTGAACATGAGTCAAAAGTGAACTGGTTATAATTTCAAATTATCCATGTGGTAAAAATTCCATTATATCCATATTTATATTTATGTTTTAGATATAATATATATCATATATATCCACTATATATTTATTTATAATTTTCTATATCCTTTGTATATATAAAAACTAAATGCATCGTTCATAGAGACGATACGTCGTACGTACGCAAGAATGCTACTTTCATTTCATTTTTTTCATTTTTAAAGGAATTAAAACCAAATTATATATTGGTATATTACAATTCATGTATAATATCATGTTTTATATATGTTACATATGTTCGTTAACACCATCCTTTATACATTCCATATATTGTATTAACAAGTCATATCACTTTGAGGGGGAGGTAGTCCACACATTCCCAAATGAAATTATCGTATTTACCAATTATGGAAACCATAAAAGTATTACATAAATGAAAAATTAAGGTAGAGTAGAGACAATATAAGTATATTATATATCACATATAAATAAAGTTCTATCATAATGACCATCATTAAATGCGTTAGAAGATTATTGAACAATCAACCATTCGTGAGGCAGTAGTTCATCATCCATAGAAACAATATGTTCGTATCCATTAGATGGACATGTGTGTAAGTGTTTTTTGAATAATTCTAAAATAAATATCCTAATATATTTAGTATACTGGTTTTGTTATGTAATTTTAGAAAAATAATACAATAAGGAGTGAAGAAGTATAATAGAAGGAAATAACTTGAGAAAAGAATTTAGCTTTAAAACGGGTAACTTCTTTTGATTTGAGCCTAAGGAATCTCTTGAATTGACTTCTTCCTAAGGAAAGGCTTCTAGTTATCAAAGAGTGATGTTAGGAGCACATTTGGGAAGATTATGGATTGGATATGAGGCTTGATAGGTGTTAATAAAGGGTTATAGGTGATTACATTTTATAAGTGGAAGATGAGGCTCTTTAGGATGATTTGAATGTATTATTTTATTATAAAATGTTTTTCAGTTTCAAAAGGCCAAAAACTAATTATATTCAAAGATAAAATGAATTTAAGTCTCAATAAAATAATCCAACAATAATTGGATAAGTTTTTTATATTTGTTTATCCTTATATTTTTTATTTAACCCCTTGTTAACTTATTTAACTTTTACCATGTCCCCTAATATATTCATTCTATATGGTTAATATATTTACAATTAAATTTCAAGAGAACCAAAATGGATCAATAATCACATTTTTCTCATCATAATTGTCATTTGGTAGAATGTTATATTTTTTTAACTATTTTAGCATTTAATAAAATATTTATTTATTTCAAAACACTTTTATGTCAATTTTAATACTATTCATATCATGAATTTTTATATAATCCAAAGACACTTATTTATTTCAAAAAACCATCATTAATTCAAATATAATAAGTCATAATAATATATAAAATTATTTTATGGCATAAAAGGGTTTGAAAAAAATTTATGTTAATATATGTAATATCATATTATTTGAATCCTTTATTAATGAAGCAATTATCACATCACCATTGTGTCATAATTATATTTATTTAATTAATATCTAAAAATTATAAATTAAATTCCATGTTGTCTGAAATATTTATATATTTCTAAATAATATTTATAGTAAAATATATAACATATATAACCCCCCAATAAAAATGGTTTTAGTAACAATATTAATGTTTATGATTTTTTTATTTTTTAACTTTAAAAAAGTTATTAATATCATTATCTTAACCAAGTTGCATTTAAAGGCCCTGAGTCTCATCCAAGGATTTTTTTGGTCATCCATTACTCATCGAATAAGGTTATGACAAGTGTTAAGGTGATTTTATATTATTATTTAAACGCTATTTTTACCTTGAATTACCCAATTTACATTTATGTACGGTAAAAAATCAAAACTTTCTATTCACCCCAAAAAAATATTTTCATCATATTTAACGAAATTTTTCTTACCGATGACAACCATGTATGTAATATTTTTGAAATTAAATTCACATAAGAAGTAAAATTTCATTAAAATGAAATGGTTGATTTTTAACAACTATGCATTGTTTTTCACTATTCATAAAAAATTTAACATTTTTCGAAAAATACCAAAAAATCATCCAAAGATAATTTAAATATTATGAATTAAAAAATGATTTCTAATTTACCAAATTCAAAACATATATGTTTCATAAATTAATTTCCATTATCAAAACCAAAAAGCCTGTTTTTTTGAAATAATTACTTTTAAAAAATTGACACTTGTTTATGTCCAATTTCAAAGTGAAATTACTTAAAATGACCAAAATTAGATTAAATGGAAAAAATATAATCAAATTACACTTTATAACCAATAAAAAGAGAAATATAACAATATAAATAAATTACATGAAAACGAATTTTTGAATTAAAATGCAGTATTTTTTACTATTCATTTAAAAATGAACTCTATTAGAAAAATACCAAAATTTCATCGAAAGTAAATTTTTATGTCCCTATCATAAATAATAAATTTATTTTTTCAAATAAAAGAGATAAATGGGATATAAAAAATATTTAATAACGTTTCTCCATCTAAAAGCAGTAAATCGACTTTTTAAAGAATATTACAGTATTTATGCTTAAAATTTGATTCATTTAAATTTTAAGCCTCTAAATTTAATTGGAAAAAAGTAATAACATTTAACTAACATTTTTAATCTTAATATGATTAGTGTTTCTCATTCCTACCAATAAAATATTTAGGTGTCACTTAACATTTAAAATAATAATAATAATATATTATTTATTTATATAACTCAACATTTTGTGTAATGTAAGATTTCCGAGAAATTCGTTGTTGCGTGGTGAGTACAATATTGAACATATAATCACCATTAAGGTAAAATTAATATTTAATTCATAAATATTAGTAAATATAAAAATTTCATATTCTTTATTTATCGGGGATGTTACATCCTTCCCCCCCCCCTTTTGAAATTGCATCCTTGCAATTTTAAAATTGGTCTTGGAAACATCACTGAATTTCCCATATCAGAAAAAATGATAATAAAACTCTCACTTTAAAAGAAATAATTAGATGTAAAAATTTCACCCGAGATAACTCATAATAGGATTCAATGAAAACATTTATATGGAGGAGAAACCCAGTGTCAAATTCTGATGGAGAGTGATAAAAAACATGATTAAAAGAAATTTAACCACCAGAAAATCAGAAACATGTGATAGGTTAAATGGAATTTAATTCCCTAGTAGGAAATGTAAACATACAATGTTTTTTGTTTTTGGATCCTTTTAATATATTTGGAGAATTTATTTATGAGATTGATTATGAACATAAAGAAACTTACATATATGACATGTAGACATTCATCCATTACTATATTTCTACCACAAACACTTCTTTTCTCCAAGCGATGAGTATTCACGATGACTTGGTCACATAAAAAGAGATAGAATCAACTTCTAGAGAATCATATAATCCAAAAAAGATGAATGGTTTATTTCCCTTGTATTTATACATTAACCAAAACCAAAACGGTTTGTTAAATTTTATATAATCCCAAAAAGGATAATAAATTAAACAAAAAAATACCACTCTTAATCTCCAAAATTGAACAAAAAATACCCAATTTTCATAAAATACTATTCAATAAACAATTGTCCTTAACATGCTTCATAATAATCCAAACCATGTTAAAAACCGAAAATATATAATGATTTGATCACATAGTCTTTCATAGAAAATCATTACATTTATCTCCAAAAAATGTTGACTAATCTTAAAGTCTCATACTGAAGCGTAATTAACCTAATCATGTATTATCTATGATAGGTTAATCATTTCATAAATAACCCAAATCACTATATGTCAACAATAAAAACATAGTTTTTTCCAAAATAAAATTTCAACCATTACTCCACAAATGAAATCCCATATTATTTGATTTTTCATAGGCTTATAGTGTTCCCAAAAGAGGAAACATCTTCCAAAATAACCTTCATCACTTATTCACCAAATAATTTTACTATACTAAGGATACCCATTTGATAAAACATAAGTTACCAAAATCAACTTTTTCTTGATCCATAAAGTTGTTTAACTAAAATTAATTAGTCATACTAACCAGCTACTTCACGTAGGCCCGTGATAGGTTATGCACCCGTGTCACCCTTCAATTGTGAGTTCAATTCCCACGACCTTACCGAACGCGACGATTTTTCAAACTTCCTATGGGGTTTTCATTTTATAAAATCATATAATTTTAAAACATTTCCAAAAAATGAGATAAATTCCTCAAAAATAAACATAACATATTTTAACCACGGGTGTTCTCATTGAAACTCACAGTTCATTCAATTTCCCAATAACAAAACAATTACAGTTTCTTTTAAATATTTTGTTATGATGGTCTGTGCTAGATCCAGCCATTTACAAAAACCAAAATGTTTGGTGTCAGTATGTCTATAAAATCATCATATACTATTTTTTAGGAGGGTATACACTAAGATATATGAATTCATGTATCATAAACACATTCGATTTATCTATAAACCTATGACTCTTTCTATTATTCTAACCATTATGGTTATGTCACATATTCTTAAATAACACCCTATCCTCTACAGTTATCTAAACTGGCCTCTGATAAAAATTATAAGCCCGCAGCTATAAACATTTCATAATCCTGAATTATGTTAATTATACACATTGAAGATATTTTTTGGTTTATAGTTTTAGATAATTTAGGACATAACTTATAAATTAAATCTCAAATATTACAATGTAGACACTATTACTCCGTATCCATTTTTTTTAAAATAAAAACTATTAAAAAAACAGGATTTCATTTCTTGATATAAACCTTCGTGAATTCTTCCTTTCTCTTACCATGCCTTATACCCAGTAATTTCTATTAATAAAATGGGATGAACATAAAAAATCATAGTAATAGTTTTAAAATAAAGAAAGAAAACATTAGTTTGTCAATACATAGAAAACATAATCTCTTTAACTTACCTCATGAAATCATAAGACTTATGAATTACTCATAGAAATTATAAATTATAAAGGTAACTTGTGGCATACATATCAAACATACATTGTAACTATCATAGATATGTAGGGAGTTATGTTTGGAATACCCATCACTTTATATTCCCTAAATATCTTAGGAGAAACATTAACATTTACCTCTATCACGTTACCCAATTCACTGGAGAGCTATCTCGGGGTCACCCACCCAAGGATCATTACAGAACCACCAGGATACGTAAACAATGAACAAGAACCATAACATATTAATAGCACATTAAAAAACTATAAAGAAATGGTAAAATTTCCACATTATAATGACAATATATCATTTCAATATATTGATATAATTAGTGATTTATAATACCATTTTCAAAACCATTTAAAACATTTAATAAATATATATTTGAATCAAATAATCCTATACCACTATGAATATTTCAAAATAATTAAATATTTTTGTCCTTATTATCCATATAAATAAATGATTAAAATCATTTCTAAAATATGTAGAAGAAAGAAAAGTATTTAGAAGTTTAAATCATTAAAAAATTTAAATCGATGTTTTAGCTTAAAATTATTTACAACTTGAGAAACTCTTGAATAAAAATAAATAAAGAATAACAACAAAGAAAAATATAAATATCTTGAGAATATATAAATTCATTATATATAATATCAAAATGGTTTTATATACACCTTATAGGATAATAAAGCTGCACAATATCAAGCTATGCCTTAGTGAAAGGATATTGAGACGTACCCCCTTATAAGGATTGTATCATTAGATTAACGATAAATTAATGACATAATTATGTGTAAAAAATATAAATAGACCCAATATATGTGGATATTAAGTGTAAAAAATTATATTTCATTCACACATATTCATAGAAATATATAATCAAGAAGTAGAAGTTTAACCCAAAGAATTGAAATTGTGTTAAGAAGTTCCCTTATGAAAATTCGACAACCTAACAATGTCACTTAATTTTTTTGAAAAAGAGATGAAGAGATAGAAAGTGGTATCTCATCACTTGAACATAAAATTTACATCAATAAGGATATATAATAACATATCTGATCATATTAAAATGGAAATTGAAATACATAACATAAACGAAGTCATTGACTTAAAGAGGAGGGTAAACGGTTTCTTTACCGATTTGGTAACTTATGAATCATACACCCCATGAAAGATGAATCATACAATAAAGATGTAAATAACCATAAATTATTGTGTAATACACAATGAATAATATCATGGGATTTATCTACAACACACAAATGAAAATTGTTGAAAATATAGCATGAAACCCACGCGATTAAAAAGTGACATAAAAACCTCTAACCTCAAGTCTGAATTTTCTTATAGGATCCTTTTTCTTCCTGAATAATAAAATAAAATTAATTTTATCTTTCTTAATATTATTTTTCACGTTTTTTATTCCTTTAATATCACTTTTTACTTTTCTATAACAATTTGTTAATAATTTTAGTTCTTATTGTACATTTTGTCGATGTTTGCAACATGAGTAAAAAATAAACTTGTTATAATTAAAAATTGCCCATGTGGTAAAAATTACATTATCTTCAGAATGATATAAATTATTTAGATATCATATATATCATATATACCCAGTATATAAGTATTTAAAATAGTCCAAATCATTTGGATATATGAAAATAAAATGCACCGTTCATGGAGATGGTAAGTCGTATGTACACAAGAACGCTACATTCATTTCATTTTCCTCATTTTTAAAAGAATGAAAAACAAAAGATAAATATGTATATTATTATATAAGTTTAATATAATATTTTATATTCATTACATATGTTCATTAACACAATATTTTAAACATTCCATGTATGGTATGAACGAGTCATATCACTTTGTGGGGGCGGTAGTCCGCACTACCTCAAATAAAATTACCGTAGTTACCCATTAGAGAAACCATAAAGGTAAGCTATAAATGAAAAATACCGAATAATAGAGACAATATTAATATAATATATATCTCATATAAATGCAGTTCCATTGTAAAGGACACCATGAGTGGTGGTAGTAGATAATTGAACAAAAATCATTTCGTGAGGCAGTAGTTCGCCATCCACAGAAATTGTAAGTTCGTATCCAATTGATGAAGGTGTGTGTATGTTTAATTTGAATCATTCTCATAAAAACATAATAGTATATTTTTGATACTTTTTTAGTTATGTAATCAATTAAAAATTATATAATAGGGAGTGAATAAACATAATAAAAGGATAGAACATGAGAGAGGACGTTACCTTTAAATTGGTTACCTTCTTTTGATTTGAGCCTAAGGGCTCTCTTAAATTTCCTTCTACCTAGGTAAAGTATTATATAAGGAAGAGAGGGGAGTTGGGAGATTTTTGGGGAAGGGTTTTTGTGATCCAATATCTTGAGAGGTGTGGAGAAAGGGTTAGAGGTGATTCCCTTTTATAAGAGAGAGCAGAGGCTCTTTAGGAATGGTTGAAGTTATTATTTGATTATTAAATTCATTTCAGTTTCAAAATTCCTATAACTCATTAAATTCAATTATAAGATGAATACAAGTCTAAATAAAATCATCCAATAAGAATTGGACTGGTTTTGGATATTTTTTATTCATTATAGTTTGAATTTAACCCTTTGTTAACTTATTTAACTTTATCATTCCCTCTTATATATTCATACTACATGGTTAGTATATTTACGATAAAATTTCAAGGGACCCAAAATGGTTTATTAATGAAAATTTTAATATCATATATGTTATTTGGAAGAATAATATATTTTTATAACTATTTTATGATTTAATAAAACATTGATTGATTTAAAACCTATTTTATGTCAATTTTAATACTATTTGTATCATGAATTTTTATAAAATCTAATACAACCTTAATATTTTGAAAACCCATAATTAATTAAAATATAAAAAGTCATAATAATGTATAAAATTAGTATATGGCATAAAAAATTTCAAAATAAATTTATGTTAATCTTTATAATATCGTTTATTTGAATTCTTTATTAATGAAGCAATTACTACATCCCCATTGTGTTATAATTAAATTTATATATTTAATGCTTAAAAATTATAAATAAAATACCATGATGTAGGAAATATTATTATCTTTCCAAAAAATATTTATAGTCGAAGATATCACTTATATAGACCCATATAAAAATTTTGTTAATAAAAATATTCATGATTATTGTATTTTTATTTTTACTTTCAAAAAATGTTATACATGCCTCTATCATACCCAAAGAGATTTCAATGGGCAACAGTCTCACCCAGGGATTGTATTTTTCATCCATTACTCATCCAATAAGGTTATGATAGGTTTTACAGTAATTGTATATTATTATAATACCAGTTTTACCTTGAATAACCCTATTTATCTTTAACCGCGGTAAATACAAATAAAATGTTACTATTCACCACAAAATATTTTCAACCCATTTAACCACATTTTACATACTGATGATAGCAATGTGTGTCAAATTTTTGAAATTCAATTCACAGAAGAATTAAAATTTCATTTAAATGAAAAGGCAGGTTTTGTAACTACTTGGCAATGTTTTTCACTATTCATAAAAAATATAACATTTACATAAATACAAAAAATTCACCTAAATACAGTTTTGATATTCTGAATTCAAAATTGATTTCTATTTTACCAAATCCAAAACAGATAGGTTTCATTATTTAATTTAAAATTAATTTCTGTTGTCCAAACCAAAAAGAATGTTTTTAAGAAATAATAACTATCAAAAGATTGACACTTTTTATCAAATTTTAATGTGAAGTTACATACAATTACAAAAAAAAGGATTAAATGGTAAAAATTTAATCCTATTAAACTTTAAAACCAATAAAAATAACAATCTAACAATATAAATAAATTATATTAGAAAGCAGTTTTGAATTAAAATGCAATCTCACTATTCATTAATGATTGAACTTTATCATAAAAATACCAAAATTTCATCCAAAGTAAATTTTGATGTCCAAATTATAAAGAAAAAATATATTTTGTCAAAAAAATATAAAATCTGAAAAAACAATATTTAAAAAATGGTTCCCCATCAAAAGGTGGTAAATCAACCATTTAATATATGTTAAAGTATTTATGCTTAAAATTGGATCCATTCACATTTTAAGCCTCTAAGTTTTATAGGATAAAATTAAAAACATTTAATAAACCTGTTTAATCATAATATAGCCAGTTTTACTCATTCCCACTAATATAAAAACTAGGAATTAACAACATTTTAAAATATTAATATTATTATATTATTTTTTGGTATAACTCAACATTGTGTGAATCATACGATTTTGGATAAATACATTTTTGCGTGTTGAGTATGCTATTTAACACAGCATCCCCGTTTAAGGTAAAATTAAAATTTAATTCATAAATATTAATAAATATGAAAATGTCATATTCTTTATTTACCTGGTATGATACAGTTAACCAGTCAGGATTCTCCTAAGAGATTACAAAAATATATGATGATGGTTATTCCAAGTATAATGATGCTAGTTACTCCCTGTGTTGTTGGGAGAGATACATTATATGTAAGAGTGATATGATAATGATTCCAAAATCTACATTTTATAATTTATATAGGGCTTCTATGCTTTTACTGAAACATTATTTTTTTGTAAGGTGAGATAAAGATCTTATATTTAATGTGAAAAAGTTATAACTAGGGTAAAATGATTTCATTCATGGACTAAAGGTTACTTTCTTCCTTTCGATGTCCCTTACTATGGTTTTAGTGTACATTCCATGTTTTAAAATTTCCTTCATTTGGGTTTAGATGGGTAAATGGAATAATTCAAATTTAATGTTTTTATGTTTTCTTATAGAAATAAATCATGTTTTTTACATGTTTTACATTGTGGAGAAATTAATATTGTGTTGAACAATTTAAATTGTAATATATGAGTTTCTATGTATTATATTATGACATAAATCTTTGAAACTCTAAACCTAATATATATTTTTGAATGTATGAAAGTTAATTCTATTTAAATTGACTACATTGTGTAATAGTGATGGTCAAGTCCATAAATTATATATATTAACCTTTCATTTAAAGTGAAATTCAGATATTTTTTTTAAATAATATTTTTAAAAATTAACTTCATTTATAAATTCAAAATAAAAAAAACTGGCTTATATAAATTTTGGTTATATTTGAAAAATAATTCTTTTTTAGATGAATAGTAATGAAATACTAATTTTGTTAATACTATATCTTTTCACTAAAATTATTTTGAAACCATTTTTCTATAAATTTTATTTGATTATAAAGTTAAATAATACATTTAAATACACTTTGTTATATTTATAAAACCTATATTGAACATTTTGGATACTTAGGTAACATTTTACCTTAAAAACATTTTTTTTATTCACTTATATTAAAAAACTGATATTCAATACTTTTAGAAATAAAATCATAGAATATTGATTTCATATGTTATATCAACATTTTCCTATCATGTTACCAGTCAAATTTTATTTTTTGGCATAACAATATGATTAATAGAATTAAAGTTAATAATTGTGATAATGGTTATACTATTGTTACCAATGAATTATTTCATTAAAATTGTGTAATTTTTATCTAAAAAATTAAATTAAAATATTATCAAAAACTAAATTCATATAACTATAAATCCTACATATAAATAACTTAAAACACAATAAATTTCTAATAAATATCAAATAATATTTATAACACTTATAATATATTATAAATTTTTTTTATAATTATTAACTTATATTTTTAAATAAACATAAAATACTACTGTAAAAAATAATTACCTACGTAAATAAAATTGTAAAACATAAAAATCAAGTATTTACAGACACTAAACATTTTTAAAAAATATTTTAAAATGATTTGTTGAGACTTTATAAACCTTATCCCACCAAAAAACCCATTACTTCTCACTTTTAGAACCATTGACCTTTGAATCGTGCCATTCCATTACTGAAAAATAATATGGGATCACAAACATAACTTTACATCACTTATAAAATAATACACTTCCAAACCTTCAGGACACATTCATTGATCATAATTACATCCTGAAACAATTCCGTTTTTATCCTCACACAGTCCTCTATCAATTAAATAAGCCCTTGTACATGAGATGGTTCATCCTATGCTAAACAGTATATGGAAGGATTTATCCTAGGACAAGTGGTACATTTGAGGATTTATCCCATGAAAAATGTTACCAGATAGAAATTATTTAAAGACAAATTGTATACCAGAAGATTTATTCCACGAAGAATAGTACATATGATTATTTATCTCATGAAAATCAGTACACATTATGATTTATCCCTTGATAAAAAATTTCAAAGAGGATATATCCCATGATAAATGGTACGTGTGTGGATATATCCCAATACAAATGGAACAAGATTGAAATTATCCAAAGGAAAATAGTTCATATAATAATTTATCCCATACAAATGTTTACATGATTATTCCAAGCCCAATGGTACCTTTGAAGAATTACCCCAAGTCTAATAAGGTACAAAGGTCATTAGACCAAGCCTACTATGTGATGAATATATTGGTGGGAATCCATGACATAGGATTTCAATGTTTATATTTATTCTACGATCTTATATAATAATATTGTGCCTATATTTATACTCTGAGGGATCATGTTTTTCATCTCCTAGTTATACACTCTTTTCCCATGGTATATATTTGTTCTTATGAGATTACATGTCCTTATATAATTATTTATGGACAAAAACTTATTGTTCAATAATAATTTTAAAAATTAATTTATCCTATACCTATGTTTCCTCATATTCTTTTGATTGAACCCTTGATGGAATATTGGTATGTTTTCCCATACTAACAATTTTAGATCACCACTTTATTATGTTTTCATTCCCCATGTAATAAAGATAAGTATAACTTTAAAGATGTATAGAAGGTATTTTAGAGGTGTTAAATTATAGATAAATATTTCATGTGTTTAAAAATAAGTTTAATATATATCGAGTCCCTGAATATACTAAAATGAAATATTTTACATGTTTTTTAGATTATTGTGTTATGTAATACTAATATGAAAATATTTTATGTTTAATTTGGATAATCTCACTTTTTATCTATGTTATTTTGTTGAAGTATGTGTGTTTAGTATTGTACCATGTAGCACATGTCTGGGGGCCTGAAAAACCATGAAACTTATCTCTATACTCTCAAGGGAAACATATATTATATCCCACCAAAGGTGATTACAAGATATATGAGGAAGGTTAATTTTCTATATAAAATAATCCAAATATATTAAAATATTTTTTTTAAATTTTTTGGAATAAAATATTCAATAATTTAATCATAGATAAGTTATGTAGTGTAAGCTTGTAGAGTAAATATAGTAAAGAGAAAAAAATAGAATAAAGATATTATATTAGTTCAGATCAAAATGATCCTACATCTACTCATCACACTCTAAACTAGAAGTAAGGATATATAACATAGATATATCATCTTATGGGTTTCAAAACCCATACTTTTACAGAGTGTCCCTATATAACCCAATCTCTTAATGCGATAACATATAACCTAGTCACTTTATAATCATAAAATAAACTTACCAATCTTTTTATATGGGAGCAGACAGGACCTAGTATTTCTAAATTATTATCATTAAACCTAATGCCTTTTAACTAACTTAGACACAACTAGTGTAATAACCTTTTGGTTAGGTGTGAATAATGAGTATATTCTTTTAAATGGTAGTATAGCCCATGTAGTGTTATAATAGTGTGAAGAAAACTCTAGACCAATTAAAAAAAATCCACTAGATGTTGAAGATATAATTCTAGCATAAGAATAATATATTTTACCCTTTTGGTATTTTAATTATGATTTTTTTCATTAAACTGTTCATTAATAAATCAATTGAAATATATATATTTTCTATAATTATATAATTTTATTAAAAATTTATTATTGTTTATGCTTATATGCTAAAAAATATTATAGATACAATGAAAAACAGTTATTTTTCTCTTAGAATGTCTCTCAGATCATTATTCATAAATATAAATGATATAATTATTCATGTGAGATTAATTAATACAAACCAAACCAATAAAACAATTAAAAAACACTTATGTTATCATTAGATACACCATAAAAATCATTAACTAGTACTCCAAAATAATTGTTCATTAATCCATTTGAAATAACCCATAAAATAAAATGGAAGAAATCATTTGAAATATAAACAATTTGAAATTTTAAAATCATACACTATGAATATTAGTCATATATTTTGATAGATCATTGAATCATCATATCATATATTATAAAAATACTAACTGATAATAACATATTATAAAAAATATTTAATATTCTTCATAACATCATATCCAAACTTTTTAAATATATAAATCCTCACTGTAGACTGTATATGTATGTTTTTCTACACATAGAAATAATTATTAACCTAAATTAAAAAGTAAAAAAATCAATATGTATGAAATATAACTAATGAGATTCATTATTTTACAAATTCATGGAGGACAGATTGTATAATTTTACTATGGATAAAATGAAAAATATGTTTTCTTTACTAAAACTAGATGTATTAAACATTTTACTTTAACAAATATCATTCAATAAAATGTTTCTCGCTACATGTGATATTCATAAGTATACATAATAATAATAATTAATTCATATGATATGCTTATTTAAAAAATATTAATACATGATATATTTTTTCATCTCTATGTAGAAACCTAATATAATATTTTCAATATCCATTTAATAAATAATATTTTAGACTTAAGAATATTAGAATTTTTTTCTTCTATAATAAATGAACGATTCAAATATAATTCTATACTACCTCTTACATGAAATATAAGAATAATAAATAATAATCAAAAAAAATATTAAAGAAGATGCGTGAGTTAAAATAATTTTCAAAACATAATATGAATAATAGAAAGGATCCACTCAATATTCTCACCCATAGAAATTATGTAATAATAATAATAAACATTTCCCCCTTAAAAATACATAAATTGTAATGTTATATAAATAGGCTATCATAGAAAAACAATATATTCATATTCCCCCATAGTTAAAAAATAATAAACTAAGAGTAATTTCTTTTAATAATTGTATATTCAAAAATATTTTAAAAATAATTTTAAAAATGATAACACCCCAAAAATTAGACAATAAAATAACAAAAATTAGAAAATAAAAAGATTAAAATTGTCAATATTCTAGAAGCTCATTCGCATTAATAAAGAATTACATCTTCACATGTTCCAACATACCTTATGGAATAACTAAATATGTATCCATTTTGACTATTCAAAATATACGTGGGAATGTAGACCATCTTAAGTCCAATTAGATTCAAAAAATGGAAATAAGGAACCCATGCTATAGAGGGGTTTAATGTTTCAACAATGAATAAATATTATGATATATATGATTTATTGTGACAAATAAATTGAAAAAAGTACAAAGAACATTCACTTTCATAATGAACAAATAAACCCCATAAAAATAATTAGTAAAAGAAATGCATTTAGTTTTCATTTAATAAAAAGATTATTTTAAATATATGTAAGTATTCTATTAAAACCAAGATAATTTCTAAATTTATTTATTCTATAAATTCATATAAATATCATGAAATCATCTGGAGTTTGGGTTCCCATAATAAAAATAAATAATTATTCATTTAAAATTTATAGCACATCCTTTTGTTTCCCATTTTTATTATTCACAAATTCAAAATCATCGTTGATTTTATATTTAGTACAAAAAGCATAATCTTTCAAATTTTCAGTATCCTTTTCCATTTAGAAACATTATCTTTCATAGCCTTTAATTTATGTTTCACATTTTCATAATTAGAAGTAATATGCTTAAACTTTAAATTTTCAAGATTGAGACTTCTCTTTTCTTTTGTACCAATCTTGTAATTCATTCACAAGTTCTTATATAACATTAAAATATTTTCATTTGTTCAGGTTAAATATCACATATTTTAATTAAAACAACAATAGTGTGATTTTAAAAACCATAATTATTAGAGGAACAATAATAAAAATATGATCTTTATCAGTAACCTTAGCCATTTTTTATACATGAGTTAAATACTTTTAGTATATTTCTCACTTCAAAATTATTCACAGGTATCATAATCACATGTGAAGCTATAAAAATGAACATTTTTTTTTCATGACCTTATTTATTTATTCTCTTTAATTTTTCATCCTCAAGAATTTAAATTTATAATGAAACTTATACTAACATTTAAAACATCTAATAACATATTTTGGTTTAACATTCATACTTTTCATTTTAAAATAATTCATATAATTATTCTTCCATTGATTCATAGAACATTTTATTTTTTATAGTCCCTTGAATAAATTTAACAATATTTTTTATCTTATTACCTTTATCTATTATAGAATAACCTATACTATTATTAGAATAATAGAAATATACTTTTTAGTTAATTTAAATGAAACTACATTATTTTTATTATTGGCTTCATTATAAATATTATTAAAGTGAATATCATATTGAAATAATGATACTATAATACCATCCAGGTTATATCTATAAAATTTATTAATATATTCAATTCCAACCTTCTTAGAGTTCCATTTTTGGGTAGTAAACTATGAATTATTTCAATTATAACTTGTTTTTTCATGATCTCACCAATAGTTATCTTGTCATTCACAAAATTATTAAACCCATTCTACATATCACAAACACTTTCATGTAAAAACATACTAAACTATTGAAATTCATCCATGAGAATACCAAGCTTAGTTATATGTAATTTATTATTACATTGATGAGTGACTTTTATATTTATCCAATTCTAAAAATTAATTTTAATAAATGAAATATTGGAAAAAAATTCTATTATTATAAAAACAATGGAAGTTTATAGCTCTTTTATTAAAAACATATTTAATAAAATCAATACCAACCAATTTATCAAAATCAAATTCATGTAAATTATTGGGTATTGTCATGATGGTCCATTACTCAATATTAATATTATTTAAAAATATACTTATTATATGCTTCTAATAACCATATTCATGACCATTACAAATAGGTGGTCAGAGAGGATTTTAATTTTCATCCTCTTGTATTGTCATAAATACCCTTAAACTGATAGGTATAGGATATATGATAGAACAAAAAATATAATAAAAAATTCCATTTACTAATACCAAGGGATAAAATATCAGATTAAACAAAAAATCACAATAATCCTAACAAGGTCGGGTTTTGATACCAAATGTAAATATTTTAGAGAATATATTATAAAAAAATAATAAAAAACTATCTAAAAGTAATTAATTTGATAACAATTATTAGGCCCCTCTTATTGTGATTAAAATATATTGGTAGGGGTGAATTGTTTATCTAAACAAAATAAGTAACTTAAAATTTATTTAATAATTTGGTGAAAAAAAATTCAACAAGTCAATAAAAAACAATTGATTTAGTGGAAGTGTGAAGAGATATTCCATTAAAGGAAACAACAGAAAAAAAATTATTTCATAGTAGTTCAGTTCCAAATAATCCTATATATACTCTTAGTACTACAACCAATGAGTATAGATACTGTAATTACTCACCCATTCTCATTGGCTTAAGAATACAATGAATCACTACTTATACTTAAAAGACATCCCCAAGACACCAAAGGATGTCAATAAATGATGAAGGGTCTCTAATTCATGTGGGATATGACCTACCATTTATGAACTAAACCCATTAACCTAGAAAACCATAAAAAACTCCCCATATTAAGCATAAATAAATGAATGAAAAATCCACCAATTCATTTATCTCAAAAAACACACTAAATTATACTATAAAAGAAGAAACATAATCCAAAAAAGTAAATAGTGTAATGAAAATTAATAAACTCCAGAATGAAAACAATAATCCATGATCCACAAGCTCTATTCTCTAATAACTAAACAACCCATGTATCATGAGGTAGTGCTAAATATATGTGGTATGTTTCCTTTTCCATTTTCCTTAAATATAGCATCTACAAAACAAACAATTTTTAAAAGAAGGGGTGAGTATAAAACTCATAAGACTTTCCCCAATTACTTCACTTCTTATACCACTAGGATAGAAAATTAAAGAACATTTATATAAAACCATTTATATAAAACAATTCTAAAAAATAGTTTACAACTAAATATAAACAAGTTCCAAAAAAATTTGTAACCAAAAGAAAAAAGTGCCACTTAAAATAATTTTCTAGAAATTAAAATTTCTAAAAAACAACCAAAAATGTATTTAAACCTCTTTCTAAATATATTTTTGGATTAATCATTCCATTATACTTAACCACACACAATTCAAGTTGAAACTCTTTATACTCGCGAGCGTTGACTTCTCCTTCCATTATACCATCATTTAGTAGACCACTTTGACAGAGATGCTTTATGACCATCTCTGTCCCAACCTTTTTGGTGGGGTTCCTTTATTCACTTATCCATTCTAATGCATATTAAAACAGAACACAACCCATGCTAAATCTATGACAAATCCAAGTGTGTTTAACAAATTCTATAAACTCATAATTTTATTGAAAATCATTAAGAAATCCTATTAAAAAAATCATTTTAATAAAAAAATTACTTTTATTTAAAACATATTAATCTAATCGAGGTTACAATATTCTAGAAAATCCTCATCTTTCAATCGATATTTTGAAACAAATAACAAAAGTTAATTTTCAAGAACACCATTTTTCCAAATTTCCATTATTTCCCAAACCATCACTAAAGAGGGTTCCAAACGATTCATAAACATAAAAATTCACAATCAAATCAAAAAAATACTGAATTTGAAAGAATTTCAATCATTTATACTAAGAGGAGTTGAGAGTGAAGCCACCTACCTCGATCGTTTTGGAGAATACTAAAAACTAATAATGAACACTCAAGAAATCAGGTAAGAAATCTCTAAAACTACCTTAGATATATTCTCATATCAACAAATGAAAAAAAACTCACCATATATGGCATCCATAATCTTATATCTACCCATAATGGTCATATATATGAGAAAACGAGAGGAGAGGGTATGTATAAATAGGTAGATCAAAGAATGTGTGAAAAGAATGGTAACGAATAATGACATAACTCAAGAAATTGGATTATAATAACTAAGGGAAGGCTCTATATCAATTTTAATTAATATGGAAGAGGTTATGAAACCTTCAATAGAAACAAATCTTGAGTTAGTGCCATTTTGGGGGAAAAACTAAGCCTATAGAGAGAAAAATTTGTGAGATCTACATTTTTAGGATATCACATTTACCTTGTGCACTATTTAGTCACATGGTTAGATGAACTGTTCTCTAACAGTGAGTTAGATACTTCCTAGATAGACCCTCACATGTCCTACTTTAATGGTCTCCCTATCTGTTCACCCACCGTGTTGAATCTACTATCCAAACCTGCTACAACACTTGGTTTATCCTAGGATTTCTGCACATTTTCGGTGAACCGTGCATATCATGTGAACCTCTCATTTAGCCCCAAAAAAGTTATATAACATTCACCAAAATCTCCCAACATTCATCCATATAATTTATATAGAAGACAATAATAAATAAAGGATCAAATACCATAAAATAGGGGTACTACATTCTCCCAACCATTGGTATTTCCATCCGTAGATTGTAGAAACTCATCAGTTACCTAAAAGAGTTCCGACTATTTCTATTTTATTTCCATCACACATTCTAAGGTATCTTCCTGAATTTGACCATGTCTCCAAAAAACCAACACTAGGATGATGTTATTCCCACACAAGATATTATATTTCTTATCCACAATCTACACTGAGATATGTATCAACAAAGCATCACACTCTAGGTCAATATGATACCATATGATCACATGGTTATGATTAGGTTGATACTTTTTCAACTAAGATATGTGGAAGACATGATGCACCAAACTAAACCATGGGGGAAATGCTAACCAATATGCCACCTCTCCAACCAATTCCAATATCTCGAAAGGTCTTATATATCAAGAATATCACTTTCCCTGCCACCCAAAATGACAATGTCCAATCCAAAGAGATATCCTTAAGAACACATGATTACCCACCGTGAATAACAACAGTCTTCAGTGATGATCCACAAAATATTTTCGATGACTTTGAGTCATCTCCATCAATTTCATGATCAATGAAATCTGTCCCATTTTTTATTGTACAATGCTCACTCCAACAAAATAATTCCCACCTATTTCCACCCAAAAAAGTGGATAATGACAAGGATTCCCATACAACACTTCAAAAAGAGACATATGTATCAAGGATTGATAATTATTATTATAATAAAACTGCACTAAGGGTATACAATGCTCCCATATTCCAAAAAAATCCATTACACAATCCCATAACATTTCTTCAAACATTTGTATCATCTTTTTAGATTTCCCATCCATTTGAAGCTGATAAACAGTACTCATAGTCAATTGAGTTCGAAGGGATTTCTGTAAGTATTTCCAGAAATGAGTTGTAATCCTCAAATATCTATTTGACATGATTGAAATTGGTATTCCATGTCACTTTAACACTTATTGGAAATAGTTTTTGGATTGATCCTCCACTTTATGAGTTTCATGAATAGGGATGAAATGGGAAAACTTTCTGAGCAGATCCACATCACCCATATGGTATCATGTTTCAGAACCAGTCATCAGATCCTTCTAACAAAATGCATCTATATATTCTCCTATTTCCATACTAAAATAGGTAAATAATTAAACATACCCATTGTTCATTGATTATATACCTTAACTTTCCGAAATGTTCTGACTTTAAAACAAACTCTTCTACATTATTTATAATGTCACTCCACCAAAAATTTGCCTTCAAATCCTTATACTTTTTTTATGTTCCATTTGTACAACCCATTTGGAATGGTGGTAACCCTGAAGAAGTTGTTTTTGAAAAGTATTATAAACAACCATCTAATATCTAAAACAAAAAACTAATGTCCCATCAACATTATAGTCTTTAATGGTCTCCCCCCATTGAGTATTGAAATCATAAACAGAAAATCTTCTCTAGTTGTTTGTGCTTCATTGACCAATATTACCAAATCAGGAATCACAAAAAATAAATAGAAAACTACAATATCACCACAGTCTTCAAATTCTATGCGCTTATCAGCTAGGACTAACATAAACTAACAAACATATAATGCTTCTTTTTTCTAATAGAGAATATTAACTTTTTTTTAATTCATCATCCATTGAATTACCTTTTCCCGGTGTATACATAACATAAAATTCAAACATCTGAAGATACTCTGTCTATCTCATTTTCATTAGAGTCAAATCCCACGATAAGAAATTTTGTTTCAAGTGCTTTTAATCCATAAAAACGGTAAAATTCTCATGAAATTGATAATGATTCTATGTTATCAAGGCATAGAGAACTATAGCTAACTCCAGATCAGGTTTTAGGTAGTTATTCTCATGTACTGTCAGCTGCCTTGAACTATAAGAAACAACATTTTTTCCTTTAATGAGAACACATCCCAAACTAAATCCCAAAGCATAAAAATACACCACCTAGACATATCCTGATATCGGAAAAATCATTATGGGTGATGATGTAAGACGAACATTCAACTCTTGAAATGACCTTTGGCATTCCTCTCTCTAGTGGAATGGATCATTATTTTTCGTCAAAGCTATCATAGGTGAATCTAGTCATGTGATATCACAAAAAAAAGCGCCGGTAATATCTAGCAAGATAATGAATTCTGTGTATTCCGAAGATGTTTTCTGGAGGTTTCCAATAGATAATAACTTCTATCTTCACCGAATCAACAGGAACACCATTTTCAGAAATAACATTTCCATGAAAGCATACCTCTAGTATCCAAAAATAAAACTTTGAAAATTTGGAGTTCAAGTGGTGACCTCTCATGATTCCCAACACCGTCACCTAGTGTTTCTCTTGCTCATCCTTTTCCCATGAATACATCAATATGACATCCATAAAAAATAAAACAACAAATAATAAGATATCACTGAAATATCTGATTCATCAATGCCATAAAGATTATTGGGGAATTTGTAAGAACATAAAGCATGACTACATATTCATAGTGTCTATATCTACTTTTGAAATCTATCTTTAGAATATCATCATTATAAACTCACAATTGGTGATATCATGATCACAAGTAAATTTTAGAGAACTAATGATATATCATTAATTGATTGAACGGATCATAAATTAATGGAATTGGATAACTAATCTTTATCACAACTTGGTTAAGCTTACAAGAATGCACACACAGTCTTAGAGTTCAATTTATTTTCTTCATGAACAAGACAGTTGCTTCTAATGGAGTCATACTTGCTCGAATGAAACCTTTTCCTTACAACTCTTCTAACATCACTTTTAATTACCTTAATTATATTGGTTCCATTCTAGAAGATGGAATGGAAATAAGACTAGTTCCCTAAAGGAGATGAATCATAAACTCCACATCGCTAATATGTGGTAACTCTGAGACGATTTTGGGAAACACATCATGAAGTTTATTCAAAACTACTCAAAAATTGATATCCTCGATATCTTCTATCGATTTCATGTTTAATGATGCCAAATGGTAATAGATTGTTCCCACTACTTGTTCCAACCATCATGTTTCCCATTCATTACAACTCTTTGTCCTTTGAATAGATGCTCAACATTCTCCTCAGTTGTAAAAAACCCATTCTTCTATAAAAGAAAATGTGAGCCTTGAACGTTTTAAAACAATATATACCCATGATTACATCAGAGAAATCCCTATCTAACATCGAGAAGTCTCATTTCAGCTTAACTCCATCAGTGGTAATAGAACATGACCTATTCATAAAAGGTTCAACATTCTCTTTCACTGATATTGGTTTGATGTTTTAACATAGAAAACATAATGTCATGTATTAAACTTATAAAATCAATATCACGAAAATTAGTGAAGGAATAAAATGAACCAGTATAAAAATAATACTCGTATAAGTGTATAATTCAAAATAATCATACCTCTCACTATAGATGGTCCAACATGATCATCATTAATCACCTCCTCATCTCTATACAACTGATTTGTTGTTGTATTCAACTACTTATCAATTTTATGAGATTTGAATTGTTGAGGAGTCATGGTATTCTTAGAATCACCATGGATAGCTCTATTATATTGATTATTCTAATTCTGTTGTCCTCATCCTGTCAAATATTATGATGCTTTCATCACCTGAGAAGTTTCTCTAGAACCTGACCTCAGAGCACTGTAATAATAGCACTGAAGATACCCCATGTTCTTGAAGTTATTTCATTACCTAGGTTGTTCGGCACACTATAAATATATGTGGTCAGGAGAACCTCATTGGAAGCATTCTGCTATTCTCTTGGGTCAACGGGGAAGGTTCACTAATATAGGCGTCTAATTTTAAATCCCAATCCCACCTTGGAAATAGGTGTCCCTCTTTCTCTTCCTTTGAACATTTGAGTTCCCATTATTTCCCATAGGTAGCATCATACATCCTCCTCCCATAGCTACAGATATATCACATTCAACCAATATTTATCTATTAACCATTTTTGTATAATCCATAATATAGAGCACTACAATCATCGATTGAATCTCTTGTCATATCCTTGATTCGAAGATGTGAAGCTTCTAGACCACAATCTCTGCAACTTCTAGTCAAAGTAGCACAAATCTCATGAATTTTTCCAAATACTTGGTCTGGAAGATATTTTCATGCTTCATACTGAAAAATTCCTTCATCTATTGGATCCTAAACATGTTAGGGTAGAATTTTTTGTTGAAAAATTCCATAAAAACCTCCCACATTAGGATGTGATCTAGTTTCATCTACAACTCTAGAACCCCCCACTGGCATTCAAGATACTTGAGCATATACATTTCCTACTTAACCTTTAGCTCTGATGGGGTACTGATGAAATCAAAGATACGATTCATCTAATTCAGCCACACATCCACCTTTTTGGGTTCAGAATCAACATAGAAAATGGGTGGACTCTACTTCATGAATTGGATGGAATGATCCACACTCCTTGGATCATCCGTATGTTTCCCCATTTCCACATCTTGGGATTACAAGATAATACTCTAAACCATTTATTGTTTCAACTTTGTATTATTATAAACCACATTCTCCATAGCTTCTTCTGGTTTGTTTCAAGAATTCCTATAGAGTTACATTTTCTAAATAAATAATAAACTCTATATGTCTCACTCTCTAGAAACTAATGTTTTGTAATTTAAAATTATATCTGATCAACTATCACAACATTGTTTATAAAATACAACATTTTCCACATTTAATGATTTTTGAAATATGTTATTGTTGCTTTTGAAGATAACACCATTTTTAAAATACATCATCATGCTCTTTTCAAATTCTTTTATATGAAAACATTTCAAGAATTTTTTGAAAATAAACAAAATTCATCAAACCATATATCATTTCTAAAAATTAAATATGAAATCATAGTGGGATGTCATTACTCTAATGCATGTCATGCTTTCTCATTGGATAAACCCATGAATATGAGATTCCAATATAAGTGTCTCAAAAAAAAATATTTACCAAACTCCCATGTAACATGAAGTTCATCATAAAAATCTTTGATACATATTTTTATTCTCTAAATTCCATGTATCGACCATCTTAATCCTTTATATGATTCAAAAGCAATGAATAGATAAGAATGAATGAAACTCCAAGACCAAGAAAACGAAGAGCACATATTAAGAAAGGAGAAAAAAATTATTATACTAATTGTAATGACCTTACCATTCTTATTATCTTGAGAATACCACAAGTCATTACATATCCTTAAGTGACATCCCAAAGACACATAATGTGGGAAATAATTGCTAAAGGGTTTCAAATTTAAGTGGGGGATGATTAAACTTTTAAGAACTAAAACCATTAACCCCAAAACTGTAACCAAACAAATCACTATATGATTCATGAATAAATTGAGGACAACTTAACCACTTCATTTTTTCAAAACCACACCAAAGTGTACTATATCAGAAGTCAAATAAACTATCAATGTGTATAGAGTAATGACAACTAATCAACTCCATTATGAAAAAAACTCCATGCTCCATAAGTTTCATGATTCAATCACCAAAACATCCCAAGTATCATGTGGTGGTGCTAAATATGTGTGATAGTTTACCTTTTCCCATGTCCTAGAAGATAAAATATACAAAAGCGCCGAAGTTACAAAGTATGGGTGAGTATAAAACTCAGTAGGCTTTCCGTCGATTACTTCCCTACTCATGCCACTATGATTTAAAAGTTATCATCATTTATATAAAATCATAAATATAAAACAACTTTTCAAAGTAATTTATAACTAAATATAAACACATTCCAAAACCATTTGTATCCAAATAAAATTAAGTTTCACTTAAACCAATATTCAAGTAAGTAATATTTCTAGAAAACATCCACACCATGCATTAAAACCCTTTCTCAATAACATTTTATAATAATCATTCCATTACACTTAACCACACACCCAACCATGAATGTTACCTGAAACTTTCCATACCTGTGAGCAGTGAGTTATCTTTCCGCTAAAAATTCAATTAGTGGACAGCTTTGATGGGGTTACAACAACTTGATATCCATCCCAAACATTTCATGGGGTTCCTTCCCACATTTATCCATCCAAATGCATAGAACACACACAAGAACCCATGCCAAACGCATGACAAATCCAAGTGTCTTCAACCAATTAAATAAACCCCCTCTTTTATTGAAAATAAATAAAGAATCCAATAAAAACAGACCATTTAATTCAAATAATAACATTACTTTTACTGAAAATATCTTACTTAAATCCATGTTTCACAATTCCAAAAAATCCCCATTTTAAAACCAGGAACAAAATTATATTTTCAAGAACAAAATTTTACCAAATTTCCACAATTTCCCAAACCATCACTAAAGAAGGTTTCCAATGACTCATAAAAATAAAATTCACAATAAATTAACTGGAAAATACTAAATTCAAGATCATTGCAATTAGTTGTGACAATATGAGTTAAGATTGAATCCAACTAACTCAATATTTCTGGAAAAAACTAAAAACAGATGAAGAACGCTCAAGAAATTGGGTAAGAAATCCACAAAACTGGCTCAGATCTCTTCTTGTATCAACAATAAGACCCAAAATCACCATATTTGGAATCTAAAATCTTTTATCTACCCATAAAATACTTATATATATAAAATATAGTTGATAGGAGAAGTAAATATAAGTATATCCAATAAAACAAGACAAGAACAGTGAATAATGATAACGTATATCATGAAATCGGCTTCTAATCACCTTGGGAAGGCTCCGAATAGATTCTAATTCAGTTTGTAGGGGATAAAAAACATTTAAGACGGAAAAATACCATCTTAGGGTCGTTTTGGGTGAAACACGATGTCTATAGAGTCAAAAACGTTTAAGATCCATTATTTTAGGATTTCACTTTAAGCATTTGTATGGTTTAGTCATATGGTTTGGAAAAATGTGTGCTAACCATGCATTATTTACCCCTAGTAAGACCCTCTCGTGGCATCCTATCACGGTCTCCCTATCTATTCTCCCACTGTTCTGAAGATATTTTCCAAACCTACTACTCTGCACGGTTTCTCCATGGATTTCTGCATGGTTTGGTCAATAATTGTGCAACCCATCCACCTATCCTTTAGCCCCGAAAAACATTTTTAATGTTCAAAAAACTATCTCTACCTTAACCCATAATCATTATATACTAGAAAATAATAAACAATGTGTTACATACCATTAAATAGGGGTAATATAAATATCTATTATATATTTAACCTTTTAAGGGTATAGAAAAAGACATGTCTTTTACAAAGGGAGTAGCCGTAACCAAATCATTAAGAAAGATAAAATCTAAAAGAGTATCTTTAGAATAGAATACTAAAACTTCCAGGAATTTTATATCAAAGAAAACTAAACTCAATAATTATAAAATAGGATCCTTAAATATAGTTCCTTTTAACTTAATTAGACATAACCAATGAGATTGGTTATGTTCATGGGGGAAGATCTAGTTAGTTCATTTTAAGGGTCATATTACCTAAGTTGTGTTACAATGATATGAAGACATATATATATCGAACAAAAAAATAGGAAACCTAATTTAAGATGTAGATATAAAAGTAGGTATAGAAAAATGACCTTAATTCCTTTAATTATTTGAATCACGAAGCTTGTTCTTTCTAATTGGGATTCAAAAACATAGAAAAATTATGTAGACATTCTATAATATTAAGACTTAATTGAAATATGAGTATTATACCTGTTGAAATGATTTCAATTTTGTAGATATAATAGAATAAAATAATTTTATCTTAAATAATTTCCATGATTTTTCTTCATAAATTTAAATGACATTATATTTCAATTATACTTCATAATTCATGAAACATCCAATAAAATAATTTCAAACAATATTTACGTCATTATTAAATACAACATAATAATCAAAATTAATACTCTTTAATAATAAGTAATTATTCCCATTTAAATAATCCCTAAAACCATGTGCAATTGATCAATTGAAATTCAAACCATTTGAAATTTGAATAACCTAAAATATTAATATCAGTCATATCCTATGATATATATTTCAACTATAAAGGTTTATTATTCAAAACACATTAATTATAGAAAAAATCATCGTAACGATCTGTAATATTATTTATGATTTTTGATAAATACTTTCCAAAATATTGTAATCCTTATTGAAGAGTATATACATAGGTTTTTTTTTGCATGAATAAATAGTTTGTTAAATAAATTCCTCAGTAAAAAACTATAAGTAATAAAATAACTGACATGTAATATAATTTCTAAACGTATCAA
Source organism: Viscum album (assembly GCA_963277665.1). Lineage (NCBI taxonomy): Eukaryota > Viridiplantae > Streptophyta > Magnoliopsida > Santalales > Viscaceae > Viscum > Viscum album. The sequence continues at coordinate 597,020,252 of OY728155.1, read as the reverse complement.
ATGATAAATAAAATAATTTTTCTATAGATAAAATTCATAAGCTATTTTCCTTACTCTACATAGATATTTAATATATTTTACTTTATCACAAATAAATATGTATTATTTTTTCATATACATAAGATATTCTATAAAATACATGATATTCATCATTAATGCATAAGATGTTTTATTTTTAATAAAATGGATGCATAATATATTTTTCATATCCAAGGGGATACATGATATGTTATTTTATACCTAAAATGTTTGACTAAGAAAATTTATAATCCTTTTCCTCTACAAGTAGTGAGAGATTCATACTGAATCCTTTATTTATTTTCAACTAAATAATGTTCTTTAATTTTCTTTTCCAAGTGATCAATTTCACCATGAACACGTATATTTCCTGTCCAATGAGTAAAAAATTAACTATTTTTACAATACCCTTTGTATGTTTTCATCATAGTGTGTGATATGACTTTTTATTTGGTAAATTTGTAGTCTTATAAGTTATAATGTTGTGGTACAGATATTATGGTCGTATATCTTTCATCAAATTTTGTAGGGTATTATGATCATACAAGTTTTACCAAAAGGTTTGTCAGCCAATTAAATTGCATGATAAAAGAAAGAGTTAATTTGAATATAGATCTTAATACTACTAGATTGATTATCCTCATATATGGGTATATTTCATTTAGGTTCTTGATTATTTAACCAATTTTTAACCATATTTATGGTCTTGCGATGAGACTATTTAAGATTTAATAGAATATGACATTCCATTCTCAATTTCAAAATGGACATTATGCAAGATTCTGTATTAACAAAGGTATCAAATACTATTTAATAGTTATCTTAAATTGTTTGTAATTTATGACTCAGAGTGTTCCAATTGAGAAATAATTGCATGAAACAATTATGTAATGGATGACCCTTGACAACATTTGAATGATGGGTTCTATTGTGATGTTGTTGAGGCATACCAGATGAGATGATATTTTCTTTAGGATGATTATATTTACAATTTCATGGGATTAATAAAAAGGAAATGAATATCTTTACCAAATATAGCTGTAATTTAGATATATAATCACTCATTATTGATGTCCATGGATAGTTTTTAATGATTTAGACACCTAAGAAGGATGATCAAGAAGGGTTAGAGCACCTTAAAGGTCTTTCAACTATTTATTAAATAGAAATTCTAAGTGAATAATTAGAACATTAAATTTATATAACATTTTCCTAGATTTTGTTCAAAGAAAGTATATCATTTCTTTTTCTACGGTTTTATGTTGGGCCCAAATTCTTCATGCCACATAATATTACACTATAATGTCATTCCATGTTAAAAAATATGTGAATTAGCAAGTGAAGTATTACATTTTACATAGGAATCCCTTTATAGGATTTCAACAAGAAAAAATTCTTATTTCTAATTTTTTTTGTTTATGAGCCATTAATTTTTGACCAATATCGGAAATATTTTATAGTAATGTATCATTGAATGAATTTAAATGGGTTTAAGGTCGTATAACATTAACAAAATGTTGAGAAAGTTTATATATGGAAAAAAATACTCAATTTCAATGGATAGCGATATGTTATTATGGACCATCTTGGAGGACTGCACATAGTTTAAGGTCATTATTCCTAGATAAAAAATAAGGATGTGAAAATATAGGCTCGAGAAATAAGAACATCCTAATTCTAGAAAATGGGAAATAGAACTAATGTAAATCATGATCTAGAGTGTTTTCATCAGGAAGGTGGGATGGTAAAAGTATTATAATAGTTACCACTAATAAATATTGGAATTATAGGTTCCATGACATTATTTTCCGGGCATACAAAAAATAGTGGACATTTCTTTAGGATATAAAATACCTTTGGATGTCAGTCCATATATGGGGGATGTATGCAATGTCATATTGGGGTCATGTATGTATAACCAAATAAGGATGTCCTACAAATTTGGATGTTCTCATTACTAATACTTATAAGTGTTTTAAAGTGATTTAAAAACTTAAATAATGAAGTATCATATAAGGAATAAAATACCCATTAGGGGTTTTGAATATTATAAACTCGAAATAAACATCATTAGAACATTTAGGAGTTATTAAGAATTGGATATGGGTAATTAATATAGGTTTAGTAAAAAATATATTGTTTAGACATTACTATATATCTTGATACAATATGAATCATGATATTTTTTTTCTTATGAGACCCCTACATAGATCAACATAATGTAAAGGAGAGAGAAAATTTAGCTATTGTTGGTTAGAATCAGAAGATATTACAATGCATGTGTCAAGGGTAATTCCCCAGGGCATTGCCAAATATGAATAGGGGAGGCCAAACATAAGTAATTTTATTGATAATTGGGGATTTTACCCAATTTATGTTTGCAATATGTCACACTTCCTTACAAATATCTCCCACGTATATAGAGTAATTCAAACATATAAAAGGAATTGCTCAATGAAATTTATGGTTCCAGACATATGGATCATATGTAATGTAGTTAATCATTATAAAACCCGGATAATAGTGTTTTGTATTTTAGGGTTGTATGATGAGGATAAGTACTATGAATTTTGACATCATGAAGTAAATACTCATGTTAACCCTTTATGAATCAGTTTGAACTTCTGTGCTAGGTGTAAAAATGAAAGGGTTTGTTGCTAGGTCTAAAATAAATGGTTCAAGTTCCACTACAAATCTTTAGTTAAAAAAAACAATCCACACATATTTCTCTTAATATTGGTTCATTATTTAAGTTATAGGTTAGGTGAACCATGACATCAGTATAAATTAATGCAACCATATCCATAGCCTCCCCAAATAAAGAGAAGGCTTTCAGATGGTTTATTTGTGGCGAGGGTTCCTATATAAGAAAATATATAATTTATTCCCCTATATAGATTTGTATCATTCGTATAATATGTGTCATTATTTTGTTATTCATTATGGGATCAAGAAATAAGATTCATTATATTATAACTATCATATTGAATCAAGTTCCTCTAATGTTGGTTTATGATTTAGATTTTTCTTCATAGGGTATCATGGTATATCTTAGTGTTTACACGAATTCTCCATGTTGTAATGAGCATAATTAAACTTTATTATTGAATACACACACAATTTAGTTTTGATGCACATATATGTTGTATAGATTGTGGAACAATTTATCACTAAGTCACACCAACTCATGAAATTGATATTGGGATCATTCATCGTTGAACATATGATCATATATAGTGATACAAAGTGAGTCTAGCTGGACATCGATGGGAAGGAACACCTCTTCCCAATATACGAGCACATGTGGATTCACTTATATAGTAATATGAGTTATAGTGTGATAAGAAGGAAAATCATTCAGTTAATTATTAGGACATGACTTATTATCATTATTCACTACAGTTTAAAGGAATTTTAGTTGAATTTTATCAATGGTATCTATATATAAATTTTATATAGCTTGGTAGTGGGAAGGGTTCTTAGATAAAATATTTTATTCAAGATACATCCAGTTAAATTTGGAAGAAAAAAAATTGTTCTATTTTCCATTAATATTATATGTGGGACACCAAATCTAGAAATTATATTCGTCTCCCCAAAGTTTATGATAACCTTTATTCTGACCTCCAAGATGGATATAAACTTGTCCCATTTGGATTAGAATTCAGTCATAGTATGGATATAAGTGATTTTTTGTTAGTATCATGGGGATTGAGACCCATAATATATATTACCCAGATGAAAAAATGCCTATGATACCAGGAGGTATACTATAGATCTATGGTTTAATGGATAAAATTGGTGTGTATCTGACAATTTTGGTACTTCCAGGTGAACTCCAGGAATTCATGCATCATTGATGGCCAAAGATTCCCAAGTATCTTGATATGATTGTACAGTTTGGTTCTTAACTATTGAGTACTATAGGGCCCCATATGGACTTCCAACATGACATCAAGGGTATATCACCCTTTAATGAACTTTAGAATAATACCATAAAAACCACATTTTTAGAGTAAGTTCTGATAATTAGGGATATCATAGATGATGATGTTCACTACCCAACATTAGATCTATTAATTATTATCCTGTTCTGATAAAAAAATATTTCATTAGAGATATTCTATTATAGAGTACATATATATGATGGTGGTATCAATTAGTGAGGATATGGGAACTCCATAATCATGGGTGGTATTGATCTCATGGATTTATTCCATTTCATTATTGATGAATGGGAAAACCACCCTATAGTCCGTAATGAGGATGAATGTTTTTACTTTTTCAAGATATTCTAGTGATTTGGTTTCATTAACCAATGCGTCTGAAAGAAAGATATGAGACATAAATAAATTATAAAGTAATTATTCCATCAACCATCACATGTAATCAAGTAAGGTGTTCAAATATTAATTATTAAGAGTGTATTCACCATTAATCTATTTGACCACCACATATAAATTACCCTTGGTAATCAATGAAGAAATTGTTATGTACCGATCCAACTCTATGTCTGCAATGAGATATTTTTATTCGACTTCATTGTTTGCGTTTCCCTTTAAAAATAAGATAGAATATGGTAAAAGAACCTTAACTAGAGAGAAAAGGAATATACCCAATATAAAATTATAAAGATTTTTATTTTCTATTCTTCTTCCATTTAATATTCAAAGGAACTATAAAAATACATCTCCCATATCCAGTGAGTGACATGAGAAATAAAATGTGTTTTATCATGAAGCTATATATTCACCGACACACTTTTTGGTGTAGGGTGGTGTGGTATCAGAAATTTTTTCAAATATAACTTTTTGAATACCACAGAAGATATTAATTGAATGAGATATTGTTTTAGGTTGGCCACACACAATTACATGCATATAGTTTTCATTATATGACTAAGGATGTATTTTTGTTGATTATTACAGGATACTAAGTGGATATTTTGATTATATGGGTATTGCCTCATCCTCTTAACTCAAAATATTATGTGAGAAAATCATTCTTGATGTTGAAATATTAATTCTTAATATCACGAATTTTATTTCTAAATAATAGAGGTAGATTTATTCTCTTACACCATTCTATTGTGTGATAAAGGAAGTAAGTGATCATTGTACGGTTTTTACATACAGAATATATGGACATCCTTCTACAGGAGTCAATAATATATGATAGATCAATATATATTTTTATGATTTTTAAAATATTTTTGATAATATTCATACCTCGAATATGTTATTACCTCATTCATCATCTTTTGAATGGGTGAAAACCTTCTCCCAAGATTGGCTACAAAATGACTGATATAGAAAAGTTGGAATTTAATCCCTATAAACGCTTTGAGGTTTTGATGTGGTGCAATGTAATGGATTTACTTGATCTTCTCGGTGTTAAATTCATGTCATCATGGAACACCATAGAGACAAGTGATTTAATTTATGTTACCCTTAAAGGGAATTTTAGGGTATTCATCATTAATGTATACTACTGTAGAATGTTGAAAACTACCTCAGGATCAATAGGACAATTGAAATACTGCTTCAATTTGACAACCAAATTATCATTATATCACTCTATAGTATTTTATAAAAATTTCCTAATGATATGGTGTATGTAATTATCATATGTTGATCCATTATTCTTACAACTAAAGGGAATTACTTGGTAGTAGTATAACCATTAGGGTTCCCTAAAAGCAATGAACTCTTGATCATGAGGGTGAATTAGAATATGGTTGTAGCTGGATTATCAATCCATGAGAGAGATGTATTAAAAAATAGTGTCCATTTCAAAAAAAATATCTATTATTGAAACTATGAAATAATAATTCATAAAATTTTAGTTGATATCCTTGAATTCAATTCAAACATGATCTACCGATTCATATTCATGATTGGGATGGTGTTGATAATCAATTTCTGGGTATTGGACTTCCTGAATGATTTCTGAATTGATGTTATTATTATCTTATACATCAACCATTATATTTTAGGTCAGATTCATCCTTATAGATTCTTTTTATAGCTATTTTGGTGATCTATTATACCAAAATTATGGGTATCCATATCAATATCCAATCTGTACATCTTTGTGTAATTCTCACAAAAGAAATCGCTGTTTTGGATCAAGAAGAAGATGTGTGTATCCTACTAATTAGGGTAAATTGAAGAATTGATTAATTTATACTGTTATCTTCTTCTATACCTAAAATAGCATACCTGATATCATCAATAGTGTTAGATATGACTTCCTAAAATACTGGAGGATCATCCATGAGATCTTCTTCCTCTAATTCTTTTACTAAAAAGTCACCCGAAATTGGAGATAGAGGGACATTTAAAGATCTAGAATACAACATAGGTAAATATTTATCACAAATAACTGATAAAAGGATGTATTTGTATTTTAAAGGAGATAATATAGATTCATCATTATTTAGTGAATCTGGTGTATTTTCTCCTTCATCCTCATTATCATTCAGTTTACATGACATGCCATTAACTTGATATATTGAGGAAGATGTGGTGAAAATTTCCACTTTCATGGATAATGACAAAGTGTATTTTGATAATGAATATGGAACTAGGAAAACTTTATATCCTAATTACACTAAGGTAATATTTTTATCCAGTGTGTTATCCCTTTTTATATAATTATATTTATCTTCTAGTTGTAGTAATTCAGCTAACACAACCATGGTCTAGATGATGGGGTGATATGTATGTCCCACTAACATCCCAAAACTATTGTGTTTTCATTGATCCAATTTATGGTAATAACATATTCTTTTCCATGGTCATTCAATGGGATTATGGGATCCATTTTCAATGTATTGGGGTGGTGACCCAAGTGTAGTTATCTGTCACCGACCATTTTTCTTCCCTTTGGTAAAATCCTACACATATGTATCTGGATTGACATGTATCAAATGGGGTATTATAATAATACAATATTTTTACCTTTATAATTAAATGATTACTTTATCAATTGATTGTGTGATGAAGGCATTTCCGCAAATATGTAGAGCCATGAAATAACCAACAAGGAATTGAATGCAATGTCTTGGAAGAAACCCATCAGCTGAGAGTTAGATAAAAGGCATCCTAAATGGGATCTTTTCATAATTTGGATTATAGGATTTGATAAATATTATTTTTCAATTGAATCCTTAGGTTGGAGGGAGATAAGAAATATTTACTGATATATAGATATCAGAGGGTCAACTCCCTCATAAGAGTTTTAGGAAAAGAGGCTTCTTGAATTGTTGGTTCATTTATCTAATTAGAAAATATAGGAACCTTTGTTTTATGTGGGTTCTATTTAATTAGTATCCCAATATTTTGGTCTATACTATAAAATCATATATTTTATAGTTAGTATTTTAATATAATTAGATCTTAATTATCTCTAGATGATTCAAGAGTAGATTCATCCTACTATTGATCCCATTAAAGATCCTATATCTAGTTGTCTGTAGAATATATGGATTTATTTGAGATGTTACCTGAGTTGTTATATCCATGTTTACCTTTTATTACTCACCCACTTGGATTTTTAAATATCTCCCCCTACTCCCCAATTATGTTATGAAATTTGAGTTTATTGAATCATTGTCAATAGAGATGGCATTTTCCATGTTAATCAAATTGATAAAACCATATTGTAACACTTTATCAAATGAGGATCTTATTTTCTAGGGTGGTTCCCATTGTCTCATTAGGAGGGATGGTCATCATTATCATAATGACAGAGGTAGGAAATCATGAAGGATTATTACATCCTGGGGAATCAAAATAATTTTCTCTCCCAATGTATTATTCTTTCTATACATGTTATTGCATATCTAAAATTATAGTTTTTGAAGACAATTTTTCTAAATGAGCCTATCTAGTTCTCCAAGAACAAATTGGGGTCCCAACCAGTTATTCAATTACATCATGAGAATAGAATGTTCTTGGTTGACCAAGTTCTTTGAAATATATTCATCAAACTTTTATATACCATTTCATAGGAAATATTATCCTAATCATCATTCTTCTAGTGGGGTGATATAGATGTATGTTACATATTCCAATGTTTTACCCAATTTTAATTTCCTTGAATAAAATATTTTTTAATGGATTCATTTGAAGAAAAATCCACCATATATGTTGTGCCCCAATATTCATTGGTTGGTTAAATTTTTAGGGTGTTAATTGAAGAAAAATTCATCAAGATTACTAGAATCAAGTAGATCTAGAACATTAATATTAATTTAAGAAATTGAATTCCCTAATACTTTCTATTTTTGGAAGGAATGAAATTTATTCTTCTTATCTTCATATGGAGGGAACCTTTACTTATTTCTTATCAACAATCATGGACACTTCTTAGGATTTTGTTATCACATATGGGGAGGTATTGTGTTATATTTCACAACATTAGGTGTTGTACTTAACATTAGTGAAGGATTAAGTATAATAGTATTCATTTTTTATTTTATGACCGTCTTTCCTTTTTCTACCTTTATCAGTCAAAATGTGTCATTCAAGTATCAAAAATAATCATCCAAACATTGTGACATAAATTCAAAATAATAGAATCATCCTGGGTATTTAATTGGGATCATTGTTTTATATAATTCAATATTGATATTCTCTATATATATCTCTAATAATAATTCTTGTAGGATCTAAATGTTTGTAGAGTATGTTAAGATCTTATATCTATAAATGAAGTCTAATACCCTCTAATTCTAATGTTTTTGCAATTATATGGACATAGGATCATCCTCTTCATTGGTATGATGTTTAATTGGTAATGTAATTGGTGAATATGTTATTCCCAATATGTGATGAACCTATATGGTATGTTTCTATACTAGAAATAGTTTCTTAAACTAGAGTCTGAATAAATAATTTCATCCCAGCTTCTTATTAGTTCTAAATTGTTCCCATCTTGGGGTCGCACTGAGTCAAAAAGTATGTTAGGTATTTCTATGTTCCCCGAGTTCCATTCTAGATCACGAAATATAGGTTTCTAAAGTGGTAAGAGGATGAGTCACATCCACCCACTCAGTATATGTATTTATATCACGTTTTACTAGTGTGTTCAATCCTTCCAAATATTCCATTAAGGAATACAATGACTCAATGTATTTGAGATGTTCTAGTATTATGGTTGTATAGACAGAAAATTGTGTAGTAGTGTCAGGTAGAGACTTATTTGGTCAACTCACTCTTGTATGTAGTTGATATCTGATTTGATTCGTCTTAAGGTAGCTCACTAGAAATGGATCTTATTTCCCCCAAAATAGAGGGAAATCCTAAAATTTCTATGATTAAGGTTTTAGATATAGTAGTTTCATAGTCACCAATCCTTTTGAATGGTTGGATTGTATCATCACTTTTTAGGATGTTTCCCAGAACAAAGTATATTTATTGGGTGATAAATATTGATTTACACTCAGATGTTATACTCAAAGATAACATTTAACATGATTAATTATTTATAGAGTCTCTATATTTTCCATAACACATATTAATAATGAAAAAATGATTCAAAGGTGGGATATTAAGTCTTATTAAGTGGTGGTTAGGATGTGGTTGTGCTCTTTCATTTTTCTTTAGCAAGATCTCACCAAGGTGGTGGGAGTTGATTGTATGTAGTAACCCCGAAACATTTAACACTATATTTGGTGTTAGTTATACACACCTTCTTCAAGTGTTTCAGTGTAAACTATGATTTAAATAGAAAATTCATTTTCTTTCTCTTTCTCAACGGAATCTCACCCTGAGTCATATACGATTCCAATGCTAATTACATTTATCGATGCATGATAGGATGTATAAATCATGTCTTAATTTGAAGGATAAGGGGTCTTAATACCTTTTGCATATTTTAAGCAGAAAATTATAATATTTTTCAATTATTGATTTATTAGGAATATTTTTATAGGGGAGGAGGATGTTATGAAATAATTGCACCTAACCGTGCGGGATAGGGTTATCTTTATTTTTAAACATTTACATTTTGTTCCCATTTGGTATTTGATGATCCCAAGGATAGTGGTTGTAATGGCCCGGGGTTTTGGGGTCCATTACTTGGTGAAAATCTGATGTTTGAGGTGTTTTGGGTGGTCGGGAAGGTCATCCCAGCTTCTCGGTGAAACATAAGACTCCTAACGGTAGCTCGGCATACCAGTGGACTTGGCCTACCGGTTATCTATAGCTCGGCCTACCGGTGGCCTTGGCCTACCGGTAGCTCAACTTACAGGTAGCTCGACTTACTGGTTACCGGTAGCTCATCTTTCCGGTAGCTCGGATTACCGGTAGCTCGGCCTACCGGTGGCCTCAGCCTACCGGTTACCAGTAGCTTGGCTTACCGGTAGCTTGGCTTACTGGTAGCTCGACCTACCGGTGGCCTCCACCTACCGGTGGCCTCAAACTACCAGCAGCTCGGCCTACGGGTAGCTCGGCCTACCAATGGACTCATCCTACCAATAGACCTAGCCTACCGTTGACCTCCACAGTTTTCCAAGGGTGCCTCCTTTTGCACGAATTGGGTTTTAAACCTTGTTTCAACCCCATTAAACCTATTAGAAATCCCATTAATGGCGTTTAATTAAATTATTTGGTGAGGTTAATCATGCGTTTTGGTCATGACTTTAACCACATTTTCAGAAATGTGGAGGTGTGTGTTGGTTTTAACCGTCCCGAAGGGCAGGGACCTTTGGGGTGGCCTAGCCGCGTGGTCAACCCATGATCCTGCTTCTTCCATGGTTTAGTGTTTTTCTCCTTCTATATCTTAACCATTCTGAGAATGTTGTATCTTAGTCCTTATATCCTAAAGGCTTCTCCTCTCCCTGAGTTTCTTGTTTTCTATCACCCTATGCTCAGAGTTCCCTTCCTCCCAATGAGTTGTACCCCTTTTGCGATGTTTTCGTTGATCGTGTTCCGTGAAACTCCTTCTACTCCTAATTTCTAGTTTCCATGTGAGGACTTTACATCGATCCTTTATCAATCGGGTAGTGATTTTATCCTTTGTCTCTCCTTTCTGTGCGTCATGCATGGTGGGTATGCTTTTGTCTCAGGGGAAATTGATGAAACCGAACTTAATGAAGATAATGAACGGTCTGTTAAAGAAGTAAAGTGGGGGTGTGATCGATGTTCTTATATACTCTCTTATGTTGATATGTGTTGCGAATTAAGTGGGCCTATGCTCACTGAAAATCATGGTCGTTGGTGGTCTTTCTATGTGCACTAATGAGCCTCGGTGCTCTTGGATGTTTAAATAAACATAACATGGAATTGGTTAATTACGTATAATCGGTTAAATAAATTGAATGAACTTGGATAAACCCTTTTCTGTGGTAAATGTGGTTAAATCCTAGTGGAATTGATACCATGGAGTGTGGTAAATAGTTTAAATCTAAAAATACCTACAAGGGCTTGATTTGTGTTGGTGGTAGTGGTTTGGTTGTTTTTTTCACGGGCTTAGTTTTCTGGGGTGATATTGGTGGGGATGGGATCCGCTGTTGTTATACTTTCACGGGTTGTGAATCTGAGGCTGTGTGGTAGCTCTACTGTGGCATGAATTTGGGTGGGATCCTCTGTTGATGAGAAACTGTTGGTTCCTATATTTTGGGGACATGGGGCTGTGTGCCGGGATTTGTTTTGTTTCCAGTACATTGAGGGATCTCACATGATACCTAGTTTTTGTGACTTTACAAGAGAACCAGGTGTGAATCCTTAATTTACCTAATGGTTTTCCTTCCTACTTCTTGTTGTCTCATCTATGATTGTGCCTGTTAGTTTCCCAGTACTGAAGGGAATAACTCTTACTGAACTATTATGAATGATAACTTGAATAGGGATATTGGGAACTAGTTTTTGTGTTCCATTTTCTGAGGCAGTAGTGCTTGTCACCTGCTTGTATCTGTTTGAGGAGCCATAGGTTGTTATGTGTGTTGACATATATCTGTGTTTAACTGTATGTTCTATTTTTAGTCGCACCCCACCCACGTTGGTCACTTAGTGTCGGACACCCCATTTCATGTGGAAGGGTGTTTCCCCCTAGTTACTCTCCTTCATGCTCCCTCTTCCCTCAGCTGTGATGGATAGAAGCGAACTTACACCCAAGATTCTTCGGGTAGGTTTCATTTGGTGAGTTGTTAGCACAGGACTCTTCGGGCAGGTTTGTTTTCCCAGGTTTCTTCAGGATGGGGCCCAGGTGTGTGCAGGTAGGGATGGATGTTTGTGAGGCCAAGGTTTTTGCGGGTAGGGATGAGTGGTTGTGAGGACGAGGTGTGTGCGGGCAGGGATGTGGATGGTTGTGAGGTCCAGGTTTGTGTGGGATGGAAGAGCGTGCTAGCGTCAGGATGTTTGTCGTTAGGGATGAGCTACTAGCTAGAGGGGGAAATGGTGGTGCGGGGTACCCAAATGTTTTGTACGTACTATTACCTTACTGCTTGTGTTATTTGGTGAGCGTGGCCGGTGAGGTGGGATTGATAGATTCCATAATAGATGTTGTTTCTTCTGCTTTCCATGGGACATTAGGACGTCACCCCACCCGTGCATGAGAGCTTTAGGTTTTCTTATTGAGTATGCTTTGTATGCTCCCCCTAAGTTTACTTTCAGGTTTCCAGGAGGGCTTCAGAGGCCGTACAAGACCTTACTAGTCTAGACGTTGGAGTTTCTGTTGGTCTCTTTTGGATTCTGCTTAGCCTTTTTTCCATTCTTTTTGGTTATTGTACTTTGGAGTCCTTGAACTTTGTTCAGTTTTATTTTTTATTAAAACATTCATGTAGTTTGGTTTTAACCTTGAGTTTTCTATACTTGGTGGTGTTTGGTGTTGACTCATTCTTTCTCCCAATCTTGGTTAACAAAATAGGGTAATGCCTCCCATATTGTGAAAATGTTATACCCTTGGTGCTAGTCGCCACTCCGGGGCCTACTGGAGGCGGGACTCGCGGGTCATTATATCTCCTTAAACTTAAAGAAGGAAGGGCTTGTCAATCTGTTGTCCCTTCCCTCCTTTCAGTGAAGGCGGGTCGTGCCAGAATGGTATCAGAGGCAGGTTGAGAGATAGGATGGAGTCTGTAGTTAGGCACGTTGAGGATTGCATGGGATGGTAGAACAACAATGTATGGTGATCTTGGATTGGGAAATAGACCAGGGAGGACCATCTAGGAAACGAGATTTTAGGTCCCCCTGTGATCCAATGAAAGGACTCTGAGCCTATCAAATGTCCAAGTGAGACTACATTTATTGCAGGTTAGAGACCCTAGGGAAGGTACATGCATCATAATGATTGTGTTTTTAATTTATTTGGGGCACCTTGGGGAGAAGTTTTTAAAAAATAATGAATATTTCCTTGCTACTCGGGCTTAGGAATTCTTTGTTTACCATGCTACTATGGAACCCAGACATTATCCACAAGAGACTCGGGCGGTTGAGGCCTAGCGGATCGAGGCAGATGGCCAGTAGAGGGTTGACCTAGATGAGGAGGATGACTAGTGGCAGAGGACTCTGCGCTAGTTCCAGTGAAAAATCCTCAAGAAGTACGAGGGAAGTGTTTTTTGACTCAGTAATGGATGGATGGCTCGAGGAGCTAGCCATCACCTTCTCTTTGATCCATGCTCTAAGGGAGTACTGAGTTCCGTTGGCTGTCAGTCAGCTGAGAGGAGCAGCGCATCAGGGGTGGAGGCTTTTCTTGGGAGAGAAGACAGAGGCAGAGGTTTCATGGGCCAGTTTCGAGATGGAATTTCATGAGGAGTTCCTCTCGTCTACGGAAAAGGATGAGAAGAGAGAGGAGTTTCTCTCCCTTCAGTAGAGAATCATGTCGTAAAGGGAGCTGGCGATCAAGTTAAATGATCTCTGGCGCTTTTCCCCGGATCTCTTTCTGGATGAGGAGTCTTGGACAAGATGTTTAATGGAGGCACTTTGTCCTTCTCTTCAGTACGTTGTCACTCCCTTAACTCTTCTGATGTACCTAGAAGTACAGAAGAAGGATGAGATAGTAGAGAGGATGCACTCTAAAGGAGGCACACCACAAGAAGGGAACCAGCTAAGTTCATCAAAGGGGAATGCGGTCAGCAATAGGTCTCTAGTGACAGGGCCTTCCAGGTTTCAACAAGCAGGGATTAGGCCTCATCATTTCCAGTTCTGAGCTTCTGTCCCTCGAACCTCTACCACAGGGCCAGAACCGAAGTGTTTCTCCTGTGGAGTTTTCGTGCACATCCAGAGTAGGTGTCCGAATTGAGCTCCACATGGTGGAGGTGGGTAGTTTCAGCACCCACCTCAGCAGCATCTATTGCTGGAGAGGCCATTCTAGTTGCAGCAGTAGTAGGCCCCTGGACCTCTGAGGGACGACCATGCAGGAGGAGACTGACACTTGGGTGTTCCTCAGGGAGCTCAACCAGGGCGTGGTCAGGTAGGTGGTCGATAGCTGCGAGGTAGAGGATTTGGGTGTGGATAGTTGCACGCCAGAGAGTTAGTAGCTCCGATGGGACCAGAGGTCGTTCGAGGTACGATCAGTTTATTCAGCACTCTTGTTTCTACCTTGTTTGATTTGGGAGCTACGCACTCCTTTGTTACACAGGAATTATACCATGCTCGAGGTCGGGATACAGAGAGACTTTTTGTTCCCCTAGTGTTGAGAACACCATTTGGGGGTCAGACCAATGTATCATACTTTTTCCGAGGATGTAGACTGATGTTGGGACCGCATCAGTCTAGTAGATACCTTCTTTCATTGTAGATGTAGCAATACGATGTCATTATAGGAATTTACTGGTTATTCTCCATTCATTCCATCATCGACTGCTATCGGTGAAGGATTGAATTCTCCAGCAAGGATGGACAGCGTGTGGCTATTGTTGGGGAGTGGAGTTATCGGGTGGGGAGTTGACATGTGGAGCCACTCCTTTCTATGCTTGACAGGGTGTCAGTGGAGTCAACGGACACAGGAATGATGAATGTTCCTGAGGTCGTAAGTGAATTCCCAGATGTCTTTCCCGATGAGGTTGTGACTCTACCCCCTCAACGTGACATTGAGTATGGGATAGAATTACACCCTAGTGCCCACCCGATCTCGATGGATCCTTATCGGATAACACCTTCTATGATGCGAGAGTTGCGTATTCAGAATGACGATCAGATGGAGAAGGGCTTTGTTTGACCCAACATGTCATCGTGGGGTGCTCCAATTTTGTTCGTAAATAAGGCATATGGTAGTCTACAACTGTACACAGACTACTGGAGGTTTAATCACGTGACAGTCAAGAATCATTACCCCCTCCCGAGGATAGATGATCTTTTCAACCTGCTGAGGGGAGCGGGTTGGTTCTATAAGATCGATCTGCAGTCTGGATACCACCAATTGAGAGTGAAGGAAGGTGATATATCGAAGATGTCTTTTAGGTGCAGATATGGCCACTGTGAGTTCGTGATCAAGCCGTTTGGCATTACGAACGCACCAGCTATGTTCATGAACCTCAAGAACTCTGTTTTCTAAGGGTTTCTGGACCAGTTCGCTGTGGTGTTCATCGAAAAAATCCTTATCTACTCAAGATTAGAGAAAGATCATGTTGATCATCTTAGGTCAGTTTTGGGAGTCATTCGACACCACCATCATTATGGGAAATTGTCTAAGTTCAAGTTCATAATGAAAGAAGTACATTTTCATGGACATTTTGTGTCTTAGAAGTGAATAGCAGTAGACCTGTCAAAAGGTCAAGGTAGTCATTTCTTGGGAAGCACCCAAGAATGTGGCGGAAGTTCGTAGTTTCCTTGGTTTGGAAGGCGATTACCGAAGGTTTGTGCCCGACTTCTCTCAAGTTGAAGCTCCGTTGATAGTGTTGACTAGGAAGGACCAGGCCTTCGTGGGGAGCGACTAGTGCCAGACAGCTTTTGGCTACCTAAAGGAGAAGCTGGTTATTGGTCAAGTACTCATATAACTAGAGGAAGGGGTGTTGTTTTAAGTGTTCTGTGATGCTTACGGCCTTGGGTTGGGATGTGTGCTGATGCAGCAACATGGAGTGATCTCTTATGGGTCTAGGAAGTTGCGTCCTCATGAACGTAACTATGCCACCCACGATCTGGAGCATGTGGCTATGGTGTTCGCATTGATGTTGTGGGGGCATTATCTCATCGGAGAGTGCTTTTTGTTCTTCTCAGATCAAAACAGCTTACGTTATGTCTTTTCCCAGTGGGATCTGAACTTGCGGCAATGGAGATGGGTTGAGTTCCTCCAAGACTACGACATTTAGATCTCTTATACTGAGGGAAAGGGTAATGTTGTGGCTGATGCCCTAAGAAAGAAATCACAGATGGAAGTAGTTCAGAATTCTGCATATGCTTGGAGAGAAATGGAAGAGTTAGCGGCCTTACATTTGTATGCTAGGGTGGAAGGTTGGAGAGGTTGTCTATTTTAAATTACTGTAGTTTCCTCTTTAATATTGTAGGTGGAAGAGTATCAGTGGGGGGAATCAGAGGTGGAAGTGATGCGAGATCGTGTTTATCGGGGAAATGCTCATGAGGGATGGTCGGAGGATGGTCAACATCAGATGCTTTTCCAAGGAATGCTATTTGTTCAAGAGATGATGCGTAAAGGTGTTCTCTGTGAGTTCCATGGCTTGGATTTAGCGGTACATCATGGGGTCTCAAAGATGTACCATGGGCTGAGGGGACAGTTTTGGTGGTCAATGGTAAAGCGGGCGGTGGTAGAGTTTGTGGCTAAGGGCCTAGTGTGTCAGCAAGTGATGGTTGAACACGGTTTCCCTAGAGGGTCATTACAGCCTTTAGATATTCCTGAGTGGAAGTGGGATGACATCTCGATGGACTTCATCATAGGGATACCTAGGGCTCAGGGAGGCTATGATGCCATCTGGGTAGTGGTGGATCAGTTGAAAAAATCATCTCACTTCTTGGCCATTAAGGAATCGAGCCCGGTGAGTACATTAGCCTAGAGGTACGTCAATGAGGTGGTGTGGTTGCATGGGATTACGAGATCTATTATCTATGACAGAGACACACGGTTTACGTCACAAGTCAAGAGGGGATTAAAGAATGCCTTTGGCACCCAGCTATGCCTTAGCATAGCTTTCCACCCTCAGATAGATGGGAAAACAGAACGATCCAGATGTTTGAAGACATGCTACGGGCATGTGTTCTATATTTTGTGGGATCATGGGTAATGCACTTTCCTCTGGTGTATTTTTCTTATAAAAATAGATTTCACTCCACTATTTTCATGACACAGTTTGAGGCATTGTATGGAAGGCTGTGTCGTTCACCCGTTTGCTGGACAGAGATTGGGGAAGCAGTTGTTCTTGGGCCAGAAGTGGTGCAGGGAACCACAGAGAAGGTTCAGCTCGTGTGTGAGAGGATGAAGGTAGCCGAGTTCTGGAAGAAGTCTTATGCAGATCGTAGGAGGAGGCCTTTGGAGTTCATGTTTAGAAATCCTGTATTCTTGAAGGTTTCCACTCGACGTGGGAAGTGATGTTTTGGTAAGGGGAGTAAGCTCTCTCCGAGGTTCATCGGACCTTTCGAGGTGTTGGGATGATTTGGTGAGGTGGCGATACAGCTGGCTTTCCCACCTCAATTGGAGAAAGTTCACAAAATCTTCCATGTCTCCCAGCTTCGTCAATATCTACACAACGACCCCCATGTCATCGATTGGTGAGAGTTAGATGTCAAAAATGAAGCGAACTTCATAGAAAGACCAATCAAGATCGAGGATCATAAAGAGAAAGTGCTTCATGGATTAACCATTCCCTTGGTTCGTGTGTTTTGGAGGCATGGTGGCCTGGAGGAGAGCACTTGGGAGTAGGAGGCCCAGTTACGCATTCAGTACCTTGAGCTGTTTTGACTTCCTTTTTGTTGTTGTTTTTCTGAGTTTTGTTGAGATGTTTCAACTTGTGCTTCAATATATGAAATGCTTGTTTTGATTAACTATTAGATGATCTCTTCCCTATTCTCTGTGTGTGTGTGTGTGTGTCTGAATGCATGATGATGGAAAAACCTGACTACTAATCAGGACGCATTAATGTGGATGTGATTATACCCGTGCAGGAGAGTCATTTCCGCTCAAAGCGGATAATATCCTGAAATGTATGAAGGGACACCATGACTCAGGTTTTGGACAGGGTGATCCTTGTGCTTGTTGTGAATTTTTGTGGTTGATAAATCGTGGGGGTTTTATTCTAGCTTTTGAAAAACTCAGGGGTTTTCCCCTGAGAAGTATCTTTAGAGGGTGGTTGTTTGGACCCTACTATTCTCCTTTCTGGTTTGTTCTTAAATTCTTAGGGATGAGAATAGTTTGAGAAGTATCTGATGTAAGGGCATGTGGTTTTGGGGTCAATTACTGGGTGAAAATATGATGTTTGAGATGTTCTGGGTGGTCTTGAAGGTCATCCCAGCTTCTCGGTGAAGCTTATGACTCCTAATGGTAGATCGACCTACCGGTGGCCTCAGCATACCGATTACCGGTAGCTCAGCCTACCAGTAGCCTCGGCCTACCGGTGCCCTTAGCCTACCGGTTACCAGTAGCTCGGCTTACCGGTATCTCGGATTACCAGTAGCTCGGATTATCGGTAGCATGTCCTATCGGCGGCCTCACCCTACCGGGTACCAGTAGCTCAGCTTACTAGTAGCTCGGCTTACAGGTAGCTCATCCTACCTGTAGCTCGGCCTACCAGTGGGCTCAACACACCAGTAGCTTGGCCTACCGATAGCTCAGCCTACCAATAGCCTCGACCTATAGGTATCTCGGTCTACCGGTGGCCTCGGCCTACCAGTAGCTTGATTTATCGGTAGTCCTAGCCTACCAGTGACCTCAACGGTTTTCTAGTAGCGCCTCCTTTTGCGTGAATTAGGTTTTAAACCCTGTTTTGACCCCATTAAACCTGTTTTAAAGCACATTAGTGGCCTTTAATTAAATGATTTGGTGAGGTAAATCATGCATTTTGGTCATGCCTTTAAAAGCATTTTCAGAAACGCGAAGGTGTGCATCAGTTTTAACCACCCCAAAGGGCGGGGACCTTTGGGGTGGCCTAGCCACATGGTCAACCCACAATCCCACTTCTTCCGCAATTTCGACTTTTTCTCTTCGTATCTTAACCGTCCCAAGAATGTTGTATCTGAGTCCTTATAACCTAAAGGATTCTCCTCTCCCTGAGTTTCTTGATTTATATCACCATGTTCTCGGAGTGCCCTTCCTACCGAGGAGTTGTACCTCTGTTGCGAAGTTTTCCTTGATCGCGTTCCGTGGAACTCCTACTACTCCAAATTTCCAATTTCCACATGAGGACTTAACATCGATCCTTGATCAATTAGGTAGGTATTTTCTCATTCGTATCTCCTTTATTTTTATCATACGGGGAGGGTATGATTATTTCTATGGGGAAATTGATGAAAATGAACTTAATGAAGATAATGAACAGACCTTTAAAGAAGGAATGGGGGGTGATCGATGTTCTGCTGTACACTCTTATGTTGATATGTTTTGAGAATTATAAGAGCCTATGCTCACTGAAAATCATGGTCGTTGGTGGTCTTTATCTTTGAACTATTGAATCTCGGTGCTCCTGGATGTTTAAATAAATGTAACATGGAATTGGATAATTATGTATACTCAGTTAAATAAATTGAAAGCACTAGGATCAATCCTTTTTTGTGATAACTCTGGTTAAAGCCTAGTGGAATTGAAACCATGGAGTGTGTTAAATCTTTTAAATCTGAAAATACCTGCAAGGGCCTACTTTGTGTTGGTAGTAGTGGTTTGGTTGTTTTCTTTCTCAGGCTTAGTTTGCGGGGGTGATATGGGTGGGGAAGGGATCACATGTTGTTATACTTTCACTGGTTGTGAATCTGAGGCTGTGTGGTTGCTCAGCTGTTACACGATTCGGGCGGGATACTCTATTGATGAGAAACCATTGGCTCCTGGATTTTGGTGAGACGTGGCTGTGTCTTGAGGTTTTTTTTTGTTTCAAGTACTTTGAGGGATATCACTTTATCCCTAGTTGTTGTGACTTTACAAGAGAACCAGGTGTGAATGTTTAATTTATCTAATAGTTTTCCTTCCTGCTTCTTGTTGTCTCATATGTGATTGTGCCTATTAGTTCCCCAGTAGTGAATGGAATAACTTTTACTGAACTATTATGAATGATAACTTGAACAGGGAAACTGGTAACTGGTTGTTGTGTGTCGTTTTCTAAGGTAGCAGTGCTTGTGCACCTGCCTGTATCTGTTTGTGGAGCCATAGGTTGGGATGTGTGTTGATATATATATGTGTAACTATATGTTCTATGTTAAGTCACACCCCACCCACATTGGGCACTTAATGTCGGACACCCCATTTCATGGGGAAGGTTGTTTCCCCCTAGTTACTCTCCTTCCTGATCCCTCTTCCCCCTGTTGTGATGGCTGGAGGCGACCATACACCCAATATTCTTCCAGTATGTTTCGTTTGGTGTGTTGTTAGCCCATGAATCTTCTAGCAGGTCTTTTTTCCCAGGTGTCTTCGAGATGAGGCCCAGGTGTGTGCGGGCAGGGATGGGTGGTTGTGAGGCCCAGGAGTGTGTGAGAAGGGATGTGTGGTTGTGAGGCCCAGGTGTGTGCGGGCAAGGTTTTAGATGGTTGTGAGGCCCCGATGTGTGTAGGTAGGAAGAGCGTGGTAACATCAGGACGTTTGTATTTAGGGATGAGCAGCTAACTAGAGGGGGAAATGGTGGTTCGAGGTACCCAAACATTTTTTTCTTACTATTACCTTACTAATTGTGTTATTTGGTGAGCATGGACGGTGAGGTGGGATGGATATATTCCTTAATAGATGTTGTTTCTTACGCTTCTCACGGGACTACAGGACGTCACCCCACTTGTTCACGAGAGCTTTAGGTTTTCCTATTGAGTATACATTGTATGCTCACCCTACGTTTACATTCAGGTTTCCAAGAGGGCTTTAGAGGCCATGCGGGACCTTACTAGTCTTGACGTTGGAGTTTCTATTGGTCATTTTTGGATTCTACTTAGCCTGTTTTCCTTTCTTGTTGGGTATTGTACTTTGGAGTCCTTGTACATTATTCAGTTTTATTTTTTATTAAAACATTCATTTAGTTTAGTTTTTACCTTGATTTTTCTATACTTGGTGGTGTTTGGTGTTGAATCATTCTTTCTCCCAATCTTGGTTAACAAAAAAGGGTAATTCCTCCCATATTGTGAAAATGTTATACCATTGGTGCTAGTTGCCACTCCCTGGCCTAATGGAGGCGGGACTCGGGGGGTCATTATCTCTCCTTCAACATAAATAAGGAAGGGCTTGGAAATCTTCTATCCCATCCCTCCAATCGGGGATGGCGGGTCGTGATAGTGGTGGTGGAAAAACATTCCTCATATCTATGGGTTTAGACTACTCCTATATTTTTATTATTGAATTTATTGGGGTTTTATTTTTTATTTTATGATCATTAGTTCAATAATGAGATGGATATTCTTCATATTATGAGTATGAGTTGATCACTATTAAAGGTAGCATTGTATACAAGGGTTTAGTTTTTATCAAGAGAAAATCATGTTTATCTTTTTTTAATCTCCACGTGTCGGAGTCAATTAATTGACCATTCACACTGAGTTCAACATTTCTATCCTATCGAGATGGTAGGATTTTTCTGCACTGGCCCACCAATTATATGGACCGTGGGACTAAGACGTAACCTAATGAAATGATACTGGGGGATTAAATCATTAATTAAATTTTATAGATATTGAGAGAATTAAAATTAAATTATCCATGATCCCCTTATCATCTAATATGTATATCAGGTGAGGAATTTGTAGAGAACATGCTTATAGTCTTCAAGCCATTGCGACATTCTTACGAAAGATCTTTGTATTTCATTTCTAATTTGGGGTTTCATCTATTTGATATAGAAATGTAATAAATTTTATAGTTGATCTAATATATCACCTTTGTATGGTTGGAATACCCTCCTTAGGAAAAATATTCCATCTTGATGATGTATGGATTTGTCTACAGATTCATTAGTGGATAAAGCATAAAATTATTTTTCAATCCCTCTATAATTTCATAACAAGATGTGGTTATGGTGTTAAACATAATTGGTATATTCCACTCATACAATTACTTCCATATAACCATAACATCTTCTCTAACCTTTTATAGGGATTTCTCTAGTGGATTCATCTAGAGAGTTCACATCCCAACTTCCTTATCAAGTAGAGTGGTATTTTTTGGAATCTCTTCTATTGTATCATTAGATCAACAGTCTGTGGTGGTGAAAATAATTACCATTTTCATAGAATATATCTTTGATGGGATGATATTCCACAAGTCAATTATGATATTGATTCTTCTTGCCTCATAGGTAGGGCATCCATTCTAGCACGATATCTAACTATAGGGAGGACTACAATAGTATGTTCCCCTAGGAGGACTATTGTGGTGGAAAATCTAGTTTCCATGATGTGTACCTTTTTGGTTAATAGTATTTATGATATTGTAAAGGTGAATACCTTCTTTAAAATTTATATTCTAGCTATAGAGATGAGTTTTTCAACTTACATCATGAGGCGAGTTCCCATGATTGATCTTTATACTTCCATAAGGATGACCTTTCTGGTTAGAACATAAAGGAGGATATCCAATTATAGTGATCATAGAACTATAATAAGTTCCACTTTAACTATCTCTACTTCAATTTTAGATTATTATTCAATATATTATTAGGTTTCTATTTATATATGTTTTAGGGACCCAATAACATCAACATTAATTTGGGTTAGAATATGGGCCTTTTCTTTTGTTGTATAGTTCCCTCTATAGGATTTCTTTTTTTATATTATCTATCAACGGGGTTAGTCTCATAGACTATGAAAAATGACCTTAACAAGTGTAATACCCCATAATAGAACCCCTTTTTACTGTTAAAATATTCCAACATGATTTTTGAGACTGTGCAGGAATATGATCCAATCATTTACAGACCATAAAAATATGTCATTGGGTTCCATCAAAACAAGTATTGTTGTTATCCTAACTCTTAGATACCATATAAATATGTTGATTGCTTTAATTGGATAGAGGGGGAGGGATAATATGGGCCTAACCCTAAGAAAATTCTATAATATATCAAAAAACTACAATCAAAATATAAATGTGAGACCAAACCTTTTTTCATTCCACGTCGAGATATATCGATGATCCCCTTAAATAAGAGTGGTAATATGAGGTCACTATTGAGTTGCTCCCATGGTTTGATGATGATATAATCTAAGGGCAAGAGTATGAATATTTTTATACCCTTGTTGGTCATTGTAATATATCATTGATAGCCTTTCATTGTAGCTAGAATATACTGATGGCTTCATAAGACATGGGCAATAATATAAGCATAGACTTAAAATACATATTTTTGGTATTTTCTAATGACACATTTAAGGGGTAATTGTGAACCCTTACAAAAAACACCAAATTCAAAATTCAAAATTCAAATCAAACGAGAGTCTTGATCCAAGACCACCATAACAATGTTTCAAAACCACAAAATAAAAATTTCAAAAACCATCACCCATCTCATCACATGCCAGCCTCGAAACCAACATTGAAATCATCAATGACACCACTGTTTGTGACGTCCTCACCACTCGGTGTCGTCGTTACACTGGAATCCTCGCCGTCGTAGATCAAAGAACCAAACCAAAATGCCGGTGGTAACCATCAAAAAATGAATTTCTATAGCGCATCATAACATATGTTCATTGTCCCCACATCACTAGTGAGAACAGAACAACAACGGATGCCAGAATACAAAAATCAAAAGGCAAAAAAACATCCAAAAACAGACATGAAACCCAAAGGAATCACGTTCCATGTTCACACACATCTGGAGAAGTCCAAATGCCATCCTTCATCAACATGAGAACCGCTGATGTCACCATATTTTCCCCATCCCATTAGAGCCTATGACCGAAGAAAAATAATGAAGATCATTGTAGCAGACCAATACACCCACAACAAGAACCCATTCCCCATGAAACCATCACTGGTTGCCGGAATCGAAGCTAGGACCCCACCTCCATCGCATCCCCAACCATCCACAGACGCATGCTGGTTGAGGAGCCTCACCAGAGTCTGAATCCCACATAGGAAGAGGAAAGGAGGAGTAGGAACCTCCCATGAGAGACGCCTCACAAATCCAAATGACCATCAAACATCAAAGAAAAAATAAAATACCCATTACTGCTAACACCTCCAGATCCGAACCTGTGAGGAGGAAGAAGAAAGCCTATCGTCGCCTTCAAGACCTCACCCAGCAACCAAATCCATCCAACACACCCCTAGCTGAGTCAGACCCAAAGCAGCAACCTTCACCGCATCGTGGAAAGCCAAACCTTCAACCCTCAATGCGCCTCCATGTGAAGGCCAGAAAATGAGGAGATACGCCAAGATCGATCCCACGAAACCGTTGCAAGAGAGGCCACTCAACATTTGTTCTGTACTAAATAATTGAGGAGAGGAGCCCATCTGATCCACCAAGGAGAAGAGGAAGGCGGCAGTTCGGGGAGAAACCCTATCACATAACCCTTTACGGGTGCATCCCTTATCCACTTGACAAATCAAAAGGTACCAGTCAACCAAAATTGAAAACATAAACTCATATAATTTCACATTTGAATATAAGAATACACATATATATTCAATAAAATATGATGGTGGATTTTAGTGATAGGAACAAGAATATAATATCTTTTTTCATGGGTATTAGGTATATTATCATATTCTAATATTTAATTTCACATCAAGTTATGCATTCAGGATTAATAAGTGAGGGTCGTAATATGATTCTTCCCCTCACAGATGTCAAGATATACCACCATTTTCCCTCTAGTGTTTACATGATATGATGGATGTATTACTAAGTGAGATAATTAATATTTTCCTACCCAAAAATTTCCATCATGGGATTATAGTAGACTTATTATATAAGAATGGGGATATGAGACTTCTCTCTACCCATTTCAGTTCACTTCCCATGGTGAGATCTCCTAGGTTCCCTAGCCTAGGTGGTTAGAGATGAGATTTACAAGGTGGGATCCTCAGTAGTTTGTGGAGGATTTAAAGTCATGTTGTTCTAATAGTGGTAATAGTTTTCAGGATCAATACTATGAAGATAATATGTTGGGTTGAAGTCATGATTTACCACATATTACATCTCTCTAAGGATATGTAGTTATTTTTTCATGATCTAGGTAGAGTATCCTGAAGAATTTTGTTGTGGCTATAAGTTCCAATGTATTTTTTCTAGTCTTACTTTGTTGGCGAGATAATCGATGGGAATCGATATTCTAGAAACCCTCTCACACCATCTCCGTGGTGGGGACTGTATCATTTAGTTGGTACTACCTCACTAGCATGACAATGAACTTTTATTAGAGACACTGCATTGGTGACAACACACTTTTGTTCAATGGTGCCTTATCTTACGTAGTGCAAGAGTTATTTTTATAGAACATAAATGATTCCAAGTCCATTTGAATTTAAGGTAGATATTTTTTGGATGTTCTAATTTTATTTAATTATAAAAAAATTTGTGGGTGAACCATCATAATTAAGTGAAATTTTACCCCCCCCCCCCCCCCCATTTTCATGGGTAAATAATTCACATTAGTTTCACCATTTTGTTTCTAAAGAAAACCATTGTTGTGTGTATCAGTTTTGAGGATTTGTGGTGAAATAAACCCTATTTTAAAAGGAAATAAATCCCTAAGACTTCACCAAAAACATAATAGAATTCACATTAGTTGAGAGGATAGGGGTTTGGGCTTATCAAACCCTTTAGGCTGGAATTAATTTCTACTACATGACTCTATTATAAATTTCGGACATATTATGAGAATCCTTATCAAATACAAGACATGATCCCATTTACCTATGATAGAATAATTGGTCATCAATATGTATCAATGTGAATCTATAAAGTTCTTATAGGTTATCCATAAATGGTTCTATCTGTACACATATTTTGTGAATACTTCTCAAATACCAATGGTGATACCGGTAGCCCCTATTATAAATATCAGCCATTGACATGCATCAACATGATTATATAAATCTAATATTGGTTATCCAGCAATGTAACCATCTGTAAACATATCATATTTCATCAATGTTTCTCTTGTTAGTTAATCACGTTGCTCTTAAAATCCACTTTTCTAGAATCATTGGGATTTATAACCATATAAGAAAGAAATATTTGTTATAGAGTTTTAGTTGGGACCTTGATAGGGGATCCTTATACATCCCTATCAGTGTAATCAGAACCCATGTAGTTCAATGCCCCTAAATAGGACATGTTGTGCCAGTTGAGGTCCTATAAAAACTACTATTGTGGTTTCTTTTATGGTAATGAAACCATGAACCTATGAAGACCATTTTATGTTAAGGCATCCAAAACATATTAGATACTATAAGAAAGATGCTTAATATTAGTTTCTGTATAGATTAATCTTGAGTGGTCCTTTTATATTGAACTCAATGGAAAAACACTCTAATGATGATGTATTTTTTTCAATTGGAAAATATCCCTATGAGGGATTTGGTTGGTTTGGATTATGGGGATATAGCCCATAAAAAAGATATGGAAACATTGGTAATATGTCCTAATGATAAATGTTACCAAAGAATATGGTCTTAGTGAATGAATATGTGATCTCACATGGAATGTATCCCAATGAGGTAGGATGTGGGTGATTCTGTGACGATCATTTCCCATCGAAGATTCACTCGAATGGATTGTCTCCTTGGTAAAGATATAAAAGAATGCTAATGTTATGTTTGAAACTTATTAAGGTATCCTACATATCCTTCTAAAACAAGAATCATATACCATGACGTTTATGTTGAATAATTTAATATCATATGATATAATTGTACCAAAAAGTATAACATCAGGAAATAAAGATTATTTCAAGGAGTTTTAAATCATTTTAAATGGATTTTCTAATACGAAATTACATGATACGACTTGGATGTTTATGTCGTGAAGGACGAGATACCAGAAGAATGACTGGGGATTTTATACTGGCAACTCTAGGGGGAGAATGGATCAT
Organism: Viscum album; assembly: GCA_963277665.1. Taxonomy (NCBI): domain Eukaryota; kingdom Viridiplantae; phylum Streptophyta; class Magnoliopsida; order Santalales; family Viscaceae; genus Viscum; species Viscum album. The sequence goes on along the minus strand of OY728155.1, from coordinate 596,993,124 downwards.
TTAGTGGACTAATAATTTGAATCATAAATATGAACATGGTTAGGGCTTATACCTAGATGGGAGGATCTTTTCACTAGAATATAGAGAGAATGACCAAGATTTACTCATGAGTATGTGTTACCCTAATATTGATTTCCTGGGATTATTGATTCATCTTAGTGATAAAATAATAAATGGGGACATGGAAATGTAATATATCTTATGAGGAATACCATACTCTCATGGAACATTAAGTAGACATGGGTGTCCACCAAGTGCATAGGATGATCTAGCATGTGCCTAGGTCATCCAAGTTAAGATATATGAGCCAAGAAAGTATCACTAGAATACTATCAATAGAAAACTATATTATCATGGTAGTACATGATTTTGATCACCTTGAGCATTATATCTATATGTGTGGAAAATTATGAAGTGTTCTTTTATTAACACAATAGCAGATTGATATAGTACACGTTGGTGTGTATGCCCTAATCCAGTGATTCTGGTTTCCTTGGAGGATTACATGATATTTTAATGACAATGTAGGTGGTTGGGCTAATAGTATACTCTACCATTGAAATTAGGGTGAACTTTTGGCCTTTTGGGATGTATAGGAAAGGGATTCACTATGGTTAAGTAATTTGGTGCATACTCCAACTTGTTTAGAGTTGGAAAAAGGTTTTCTCCCTATTTGGGTGTAGGGAATGGAGGCTCACCTTGTGATCAAGGTGAAGTGGTTTACATTTTTTTCTTAGGGGGAAGTGATCTCCCTATTAATTATCAAGAAAATTAGAAACCATAGCTATTTTTAGATATAGTTGGTAGACCGAGTGAAATAGGAATTAAGTAGTCACCCTAGTGATACTAGGTATATGTGGTTAAAATATTGATACTAGGGAGAAGTGGTAACCTTTACAAGAAAATATGTGTGAGGATTCTACCTAGTTTCCACATGTCTCCATGTTTGTCTTAAAGGGAATGGTTTCTCTAGTGTATTTCAGGATATGGTCCTTTTACCCTAGTATTGATGAACTATGGAAGAAGTGGTCTCCAGTGATGGTTTTTTATTTATTTAAACAACTAGTTAACTCAATTTCCCTAATTATTGGTTAATTTACATTTGTTTTATGATTAATTAAGAAATCTAAACTGATTCAAAAACAAGTGAATATAGTGGTATAGGGTGTATCTTTTTATTCCATGCGGTCAAAATGAACTAAACTTTTGGTCCTATTTAGAGCCAATTTTGGGGATGTTGGCATATGAGACAAGGGCCCGACAGGTTGGGTGTGAATGTGGAATTGGGCGCAGTTGGATGGGAATGCAGGTAGATCTGGGAATGGAAATATGGGTGTGAAATTAGACTAGGTTGTGTAAAGATTAATTTTTTGAATTATCATAGTTGAATTTCAAGGGTCTTAGATAAATAACATTAGTGAACTTCAATAAACCCAGTAGATCTTATGATTCATTCCCTCAGATTTCATCGTGGTCCTTCCATAGTATCTATACTTTTCTAAAATGGAGAGCCAGCACATGGAAAATCAATTAATTGGATAAAAATCAATTAATACACATTATTTTCAAATAAAAAATCCTAGAAAACATAATTTTAACCAATTTAAATGTAATTTTTACAATAATTAATATGGGATAAAAAAATTTAAACTCAGAATAATTTTTAAAAACTAGATAATTTTTTAAATTAAAGAAATTTAAATTATAACACACCTTTGTCAATAATAAATAATCAAAATTTTTTCTTTAATAACTATAAATTAATCTTAGTAAAACCTATGGAATGCCAAATTTAATCCAAATACAATTTCTTTTGGATGATAATCAAAGTAAGAACTTTAATGATCCATGATATTTCTAAAATAATAAACATTGTGTTGACTTTGGGAAATATATGCCTTTTAATCAAAATAGATTATGTTTTTCTTTTAAAAACCAAAATGGTGGTGATATTTTTGAACAAAATAACATTAAAAATCCATATTATTTTCAAAACAACAAACCCTTTATCTAAAATAAGAAAGTATTTTTTATGAAAATTTTAAATTCCAATAATTTAATGATTTTCAAAATGAACGAAGTTTGTACCCACCTTAATTTCCTCATGAGAAGTTTTAAAATGATGATTAAAATAATTAAATTACACATTTGGATCTATGTGCCTTTTGAAAATGGTGGGCGACTATATATTGATCCACTAATAGAGAGTATTCTTAACCCTTCCATCCCAACTATTTTATACACTACCACGAATAAACCATGTATCAATGTTATAATTTATGTTTATTGGTGCTAATAAACTAATCTTTTAGGAACAATTAAAATACAGTATATTTTATCAATTCTAAAAAACATAAATAGACACAACATTTATCAACATTAAAAAACTTCTAAAGTCTATATTTATTATTTCTAAATGTTTTGATAAAATTATTATTATTTAATTAATTTTACCACTCAAGAGACCCTTTATCAGTGATAGAACACCCCACCACCAATTCTAATGCCTGAGCCCCCTTACCAACCCCATTCTTTATCATCACTTTCTCCATCACTGTCTTTTTTTCATCCTTCTCATGAAACTAATATTTTTTTAACCTAGGACCTCATGGTTCAAAGTGAATTCTCATTATCACTAGAAATTGATTTTTCATTGTTTTGGGTTATATATATTTATTTTTAAATATTTAAATACAAATTATTCATATATTTTTTCATATAATTATATATTTTAATATAATTATATTTTCAATTAATTTATAATTTATATAAGTGAGTTTGTGGACATTTTAGTTTATTATTATTTATATTTATGTCTATGTATTTATATTTATATTTATATTTATATTTATTTTTATATTTATATTTATATTCCTATATTAATTTTTAGAAACATTTATAAAATAAGTTTGTGTATTTCAGCGTGTGATTATGGGTGTGTGTTTGTATTTATATATACTTATATATGGGTGTCTATATATAAATATAAATATTAATATAAATAATTATATTTTTAAATATTTACATATATTATATGTTAATATTTATTTACATCTACAAGAATATATATAAGAATATATTTCTTTTTATTAATTCAGATACACATACATATTTATATATAACATTCCACATACATTTGTATAGTTATATGCATATTCATACTATTTTATAACATGAATTAAATGGATATTTTATTATTATAAATAAATTATTAGAATTTATTGTTGAAATGTGATTTATAAATATATGCAGAAATTTTATATGAAAATATATGAAAATATATATTTTTATAATTATTTTTTTTAAAATAAATATATTTTAAAATTTATATATTTATTTATAAATAAAATTATAATGTTAAATATATTAAAATTTAAACTTCATAACATCTATAGATGTGTAATATCTTGTAATAAATTGATTCTCTATTAATAATAGATAATAAGAACATCATAAAAAAGATAAAATTTCATCAAATGTTAAAAAAATATGTATTGCAACAAAAAACTTATTTTGGTGGCCTTACAAGACTATTATTATATAAATATTTTTTATCGTGGTCTTCCCAAAATTTAATGGTGTAAAAACTTTCACATGAATCATTTTAATATTTCCTGGATCCCAAACAGACACTGAGATCCAAATATATGTTTATTTCATGTTAAAATCATGTTTCAACTTATCATGAGATATTAATTGTTTCTATCACCAAATTTTTATTAAATATATTTCACTCAATACTAATTTGAGAATTTTTATTATATATTAATTTTTTATTAGCATTAATTTAATTTTCACTAAATATATTATATATTAACTATAAATACATATTTATATTTATATAAATCGTATTTATGGAAATATATTATATATATATCAATATAAATACATGTATATTTTAGAATGTGATATTAAATAATTTTTTTTAAAATTTATGTAGGTATCATTTTATCCACACTATTTGATGAACTAGTAAATGGGGTCATTATCCACCCTAAAAAACTAATAAATTCTAATAAAAGTTCATATAAGGTGTTTTTATCAGTACTAAAAATGATCACATAAAATGAAAAAGAAACTGATAAAAATAGTATATATAAGCACTAAGAACATTGATAAAATACATCCTTTATCAGTGCTTTTTTTGAATGGTTAAAAATCAATATTATCAGTGCTTTTATCTAGTGTTGATAAAATAACACCATATATTAGCACTAAAAAAGGTAAACATGTAATATAGTTAATTCCATAGTTGTTATTTTTTTCTTTTTTCTGTATTTCTTAATTCTTCAAAAACAATTAAAAAGTAAAAAAAAGTAAAAAATGTCTTGAATTTTAATTTTTTTCACTACCATTTATTTCTATATAATAAAATTATAAAATAATAATAATTTAGAAAAAATAAAAAATCTCAAAATAAAAAAAGTGAAAAATAAAATAAAATAATTAGAAAATGTAAAAAATCATAAAAAAAATTTATGTATTGTTTAGTCTCTATACACATTGTTTGTATTTTATTTATTTTTTCACATAAATTTATATTAGAAAATGATTTATATTTTGAATATAAAAAAATAAAATATATATATATATCCTTTGTGTGGTATGTAAGTGATTTTTATAAAACTTTTATTTCTTGTTAATGTTCTTTTCATGTTGTTTTTTAAAAACATGTTTTGTATCATTTTAATTTGTTTGACAAATAATTTTAATAAATTATTATTTAATAAATAGATAGATCAAATGTATTCTATATTATTTTAAAATGAATTTTAAAAAATCATATAATTAATAATACATGATAGTCTACATTTAAATAAAAGTATTTATTTATGTTTTTTGTTTATAAAAGTTAAATATTCAATTTTATTTTGTATACAATATTTTTTTATTATTTAATTGAATAGTCATGTTGTTTATATTGTTTGAAGTTTGTAATTAATTTATTTTTTACATAGTTTGAGTTAGGTTGAAAGATCACTTTTTGAATTTATATTTTTTAGTTGAATGGAAACAATTTTACCTATGATTGATGAAGTACAAACTGTAAACAATCGGTCAATTAGACAGAAGAACTATAATGGAAAAGTAGGAAAAAGTCAAGAATATAAGGATTTAAGTCTAGAAATGACTCTTTATACTATTATTACAGAATTTATATCATTCTACGGATCCCCAATCTATCTTTAAAAAAGTTCAATCAGATCCATATAACAAGACTTATTATGATACTTTATGCGATGTTCATTTTATACTTAATTTCACTTATAGCATTAATGAATTACTAATCTAAAATTTAATCCAAGAAATTTTTTAATTCAATATTGAGGTCATTCATTCAAATGATTCAATGTTTTTTGGAAATAAATGTGATAGTTCCATATTTAGGATCAATTTTAGTCTAAGTAGAAATAGGTATAAAATTTTCTACTTTCTTATTTTCTTATACAAATTTATATATTCTGTGTGTTTTATTGTTTTTAGAAAATGGGTAAATGTGTACTTAAATTCCAAAAAACTAGAATATGACCAAAAACCTTATTCTAGAGAGGATTAGTTCTAGATATAGCATTTCTTCCAAAACCAAAATTTGTATCAATTAAACTTTGAAGAAGATCCCATATTTTCCTTCATTGTTTTCAATATTGATCTATCGTATTTAAAATTAATTTAGTGGTTTTACTACTAAAATTACTATATATTTGAGAATTTATTTATGGGTGTGTGATTAGATAAATTATTATTGAGTATTTTTTATATTGAATATATAATCTTGAAATATGAAGAGTTGGACTCCTTGAAACTAGCTTCTATAAAATATGATAACTTATAAACCATAATTCTGGTTATTTCCTAAAAACCTACTACATTTTGACATTGGGTCCTTAATAAACAACACTATATTTCTTAGTGATAAATTACATGATATTATACTTAATGATAATACGGATTAGATTGTGTAGTATTTTATACCAAAAAATAAAAACAAGTTTTTTTGTCGGTGTTTTTTTCACATGAAAGTTTTCACTATTTGGGGGTATGTTTATAGACTAAACTACGTTTTTTTTAATGATTACTTTTTAATTTATAACTATGATTTTTTTAGGATTCCTTAAAATTCAGATGAGATCATATGATACTTCTCATTCAATACCTCTTTATTGGTATTTAAATGATTTTTTTGGGTTTATTTCTATCTATATTTTTTTTTCTTTTATGGTTTACTCATATAATAATATATGGTGTAGTTACCTCAACGCCCAATCCATAAAAAATGAGCAACCTATATCACCCACCACACTTCTGTCATAATAACTCACTTAATCTTCACATTAAGGGAACAAAAAAACTTTAAGGAGAAGTGTAATACCATTTTGAATTTTTATTCTCATGTCATCTCTCTTGGTGTTATGAATATTTTGTATATAAATTAGTAGTAAAAGTGTTATATTTGGAATTAACATATCATATTAATTTTGAACTGTTGTTTGATCTGAGATGTGATTTTGGACATATTATTTATTAGGTCTTCAAAAAAAATTCATTCAATTCCATGTTTTTATTTGGATGATAATCTATAATTATCTCTCTATATCATTTTTAGGATCCCATTACTCTTTCCCAACACTTCCTATCTCAACACATAATCCCTTCATGGGTTCCGTCCTATGTTTTAGTAGTTTACCATGATCCTTGGATGAAGAAGATACCATCATTAGTGGCCCATACTAACACCAATCGAAAACACTGGCCAATTATAATAGAGACAACTGCCAACACTTACAGCGAATTATAGTAGTGAAGAATTGATATATCATCTTATGATAAAAGTATTGGAGCTATAAAAAATTCCTTCCACTGATAATATAAATGATCTAACTTGGGTGGATATGACACGATATCATAATAGAATTACTGTATCACTCTTAGATTTTAGTGATTTTTTTCAAATTAATTTAATATTTTGATATTAATCATTTCACAGAACACTAAAAATAGCCTATAACTAATTCAAAAATTCCATTAACATAGAACCAACCTGGAATACATTTAATAGAACAACACGGACAAGGTACATTACATGGAAGATTGACCTTCCTCTATGGCTTGCATAACACACAAGACCAAGTGTTACCAAACTGTTATATATTATTAAAAATATTATTATTATGAGATATAACTTAGACATTATGTTTATGAATATGAATAGTATTGAATAAATTATTAAAATACGAGGTTTTAAATATATATAAGATTAATTCATAAGTTTCTACTTAATTATAAATGAATATGAAAACTGATGAAATACAATGTAATGTATCTTTATAGTCACAAATATATTTCAGCCTATTAATTTAAATTAATTACAATTGGTATGTGAAATTAATATAATACATATTTTATATATTCAATCAAATATTTTTAAAATTTATCCCATAGATTCGATAGATGAGAGAGAAGAAAAAACCCAATTTTATACTTAAAAAATCTATATTTTTATTAATGTATTTTTTCTCCTTTTAACAGAAAACCCATTTAAAATACCATTTTTGGAACAATTATAGATTTAGTTTGCCAGAATAAAAAATATCATTTGAATCAAAACATAACAATTTTCTTAGGATAAATTTTTGGTATTTTTATGTAAGATTTCTTCTTTTGATGGGAAGTTAAATATACTAGATTTTAATTCAATAATTATTTTTAATTTAATTTATTTTAAAATTTAAAATATATTTTAATTTGATTTAAAATTTGAATTAGAAAATATTTTTATCATGTAATACAATTATTTGTTATTGGAACCATTTCCACATTTAAATTGGAAATAAATAATTTGGAAAATTTTGGTACTTTTTATTATAAAAACATGTAGTGTCATCAAAATAGTGGGATTAATTTAAAATTAATTTCTGCCACTTTTGTGATTTGAATTTGGAAAAATTAATTCTATATTTGTAATTAAAATATTTTATAATGTATAACATGGTCAAATGTTTTTTTGAAAAAAATATTTGTGACGTTGATTAAAAGTAATTACATTGGTGAAGAGAAAAATTCATTTAATAAAGTACTAAACCTTAAAATTATGACCTAAATGACCTAAAAAATGTCAAACACGCATTAATTACCCATATTTCAACCCTATAATCAATTGGCTCAAACTTGGTCCATTATTGTATAATAAAAAATTTATAATGCATATAATATTTTGTTTTATGCAAATATATCAAACTAAACAAACACACACCTCCATCTAATGGATATCAAACTGATTGTTTTTGTGTACGGTGAACTACTGTCTCATAAAACAACGATTGTTCATTTCTACATTACGACCAATAATGATGTCCATTATGATGATAAATATATTTATATATGTTATATATAATATCTAACATGTATTTAAGTATCAATATTCATTGTGAAAACACATTCCTTTTTACTTTGCATTTGGTGTTAATATGATAGTCTCGTTTGAGGAAGTGTGGATTTCTGGAACCTCCAAGCGATGTGCTTCGTTCACACCGCACTAGGAGTGTATTAAAGATGGGTTCAGTAAAATTATATGATATATATATTATATTATTTCTACTAGAATAATTATATATATATACATACAAATATATATATTTCATATATATACTTTATTTTAATACAATAATAAAAACGGAAACAACGTTCAAGCATACGTATGACATACCGTCTCCATGAATGATGTATTCCATTTCCTAATTCATTGTGATATAGAGTATTATAATATAAAAATATTATGTACAAATTATATTTATATCATGATATACATTCTATAATCAAAATATAGGTATAAGGACCAATGATATAACAAGTTAATACACATGCGAAAAATATAGCAAATAATACCTGAAGTGAATCCTTAAAATAGGATAGATAAAAATCATGTAATTGAAGGTCATAATCAAACCACATATGGTAATATATATAAGAATATTCTTATGTAAATATTTATAAAAAATGTATATTTATTAAATGGGATGCTTATACAAGTATAAAGATATTCAAGACACAGTGTATTGGGATTTCATATCATTTTTAATTTATGTGATATACATGTTATGTTCTCCACTCTTTCCATTTTTGTGGTGTATGTACTTACCACTATTTTATTCTATGTATATTATTCTTAAATTTATAGGTATTTACATTTCCATTTTATGTTACTTATTTTATTGGGTTTAACTTTTATAATTTTACAAATCAGTTAAATGATTTGTCTCAATTTACCTTCTTTGAGATTCATGTTTTATTATGAACCAAAACTCTTTTTCAAGGTGAATATATATCATTTTTTTGTGAAATATGCCTAATATCAATCTTTTCATGACATTCTATGATTTAGTTATTTTACATTCATTATAATAAGAGTATGTACCCAAGATACTATGTTATAAGAGTTTTTTGAGAAAATCTCATTGTTATTCAAGATTGTTTATGTTTATGTAAACATTGATGAAATACTTTGATCCATATCTTAAGAATATTGATGTGTTTCTTTTACCTCTATTATTTCATGATATACTCATGTATTTGTATCATATTATACACTTTGGTACATAAGATAGTTAAGAATGTGTTCTTTGGAAATCCAAACTTTACAATTTCATCGGTCAAAAATCTATGTTTTCTAAAAATCATTTACAAGAATATTATACGGTAATACTATAATATTTAAATGACATTTTAACCCTTTTTTTATTTTACCAATTTATTCAAGGTAATATTATTTTTATTTTCCAAACAAGGAACTTTTTTAACCCTTTACTATGAAAATGTAATGTTCTTTTGACCTTGTAAAACATGTATGGATTTACCCATCATCATTTATTCAAAGATACCTTTCCAATTTTAAAAGGTTAATCTTTAAGAAAAACTATTTAAATGATTTTTTCAAATAAAATTTATTTCAAAATATTTTCAATCTTCTTTTATATGTTTTCAAGAAAAATGGGTTTCAAAAAGTTTTCTATATTCTTTTATAAGTTTTTAAGTTCAATGGGTTTCAAAACATTAATAAGATCTTTTTATAATTTTGTAATGTGTCTTCAGAGAAGAAAAAATTAATATTTTTTTATTCTTATTTAATAAGTGTTCAAGGAAAAATATTTTAAAAATGATTTAATGCCTTATTTATAAGTTTTCATGGTTTTTTTATATGAAAAATATTTTGAAATGTTTTTATGTATTAAAAATACATTTTTAAAACAATAAATTATATTTTACTCAAGAAACTAATTTTAAAATAAATTTAAAAAATATTTTCTATCAAAGATGACATTTATCGACGCTACTCATGAAAATATAAAGGCTTCATTCTTATAATTTCTACGAATGGGATATTTTTAAGGTCATGGTATTTATGAAACCAATTTATCCTGCATCGGTAATATGTAAATGAAATCTATTACACTTTCATGGGTTATTGTTTTTATGGAATGATTATGAACACTATAATTTTTCGACAGTTTGTTATATGTTTACTTGTTTTTGATACCCATTTCATTTCATGGGTTATGATATGTTTATTTATTATATAATGGAACATATATGTATGATTTCTTTATTTAATGGGTGGTACCTATATCTACCTCCAATGCATTGGGTAATTATTTACAACTCATGAGATAAACTAAGTTAGTCATGTGAGTGAACCTTGCTTACTTTGATGGTCATGGGAGTGAATCATTACTGCTAAAATTGTATGAGGTGTAACTCATGCTAATATGATGGGAATGGGGGTGAAAAATGGCTACTATGATGGTATCAATATTGAACCCATACTACGAAGATGGTCTTGGATGTGATATCTTGTATACTATAGAAATCATTATTTCTTATCTTCTTTACAAAATTCCATGTATTATTCCTATAATATGATTTCACAATATATGCTATTTATTTCATATGATTCATGTATTATGAACTACCTATCATTATTCAATGATTTCGGTTATGATATTTGATATTCATGGTATGATCTTCGATTTTCACAATCACATTCTCATACCCTTATTATCATGATTATGCTTACATGTCTCCATTGTTTACCATTACTGAAAATTTCTGTTGTCCCATTTTATGTTTACTTTCCCCCAGGGTATGATGATATGTACTATGTTTTATATGTTTATGAATGGAACTAGTCATGAAGAGCCTAGAAGTAGATGATGAAGCTCACATATGTACTGTTGTTTATGTTTTCATGTTTCCAACAACACATGACCAATGGCGATCTATGTGCGTCTGTTTGCATAATTTTTATCCATTCCATAAAAGTTATGTAATGTAAATGTTTGAAAAGTATGGGTATTTAAATATGATATTATAGAAAATGTATAGTTAACCATTGTAAACGAGTATAAGAAAAATATAGTAACATCCCAATGTATATTTCTAAGGATATTTCTAGGTATGTCTCTATTGATAAGTGTAAGGATGAGTCAATGTATAGGAAAATTATTAGAATTTTGAAAAAGGATAGAGTGAGTTGTTTCCTAAAAATTCATCTCTATCCGGATACTACAAGTGGATGAATCTCTAGAACATATGTACCTAGGGGTACAAACTCCAACAAAATTTTCCAGGCCTTACTCGGGGAAATATGGTAAATGCCAACGGGGCCTGCTACACACCGGGTTGACACTCCCGAGGGATATGATTTGAGAACTCACAAAATTTTCATAAATAATTATGAAGGATTTATATATAAGCTAGATATTAATAACCCCTAAAAATCATAATGTGTCATATATTAAGTAAAGTGTGATGATTTATATATCATATAAGTAATTATTTTCACGACTATGTGTTTTTCATCTATGATAAGTAATTCTCACACTATGCTTCCAATTTTAGTCATAGGTGGGAACCGGAATGAACTCGATTAATGCTAAATGTGATGGATGGTTTTCTAATGTGTAGACAAGTGGGATGATCACTATAGAGAATGATGTTGTGATCATGCCTAATCAGTTTTCATAGAAGATGATTAATAATGTTTACCTTAGACAACTCTCAGACTCCCCAAGGAAGAGAAAGAAGGGGTTTTCTTAGAGTTAGGGTAATGGAGATCATGGAGGAACAAAGATTATGTTTTCTTTTTTGTCCAGAATGCGGAATGAATCACTTAGGTTAATGACTTAGGGGAACAAGAAGTTTTTTTGACAATTTAAAAGAAGGACACAATGTAAGTGGATATAAGTGGAAACTGAAGAGTTAGGTTAATGAAATGTTTGAGAATATTGGCCTCCATATGTCATCATCAGATTTTAAGTGTTTTAAGTGTGGTGTAAATAGTAATTATACAAATCAATCTCTCAAGAGGAATATTCTTAAAGAGAATCAGTAGGGCGGTGTGAGTTATAAATACATTTTTGATGTTGATGAGACTATATAATAAATGTGAAAAGAAACATGTATTGTGTTCTAGGTTGAGTTATCCTTGTTAATGGCATAGGAATGATGTCGAATAATAATTGTTTTTATGTATTTTAATTAAAAAGTTATGAATGATGATATATACATGGATTATTCTTCTTAGATTTTTTTACTAGTATTCGCAACTTTATATAGAATGTTCTATATTGACTAGTGAAGTGAATTAATGAAAATGTGATATTTTGACTAAGTAAAGGAAACTCTTAATATGTTCTTTATGCTAATAAAATGTAGTATGGATAAATATACATGGGATGTGAAAAAATAAATTGGATAGTATTGATTACCTTTTAAGTAAGAAAAGATTTTTTGATATGTGGTTTATGCTATCACTGATAAAGGTAATAGTATTTTTTTTAAGGAATAGATCCAATACACATTGGAATAAGGAAGCATGCATGTTTTCCAAAAGTATTTATGGTAATTCTGGTTATTATAATGTTTCAATAGAATATATGATGAGGGTGTTTAAATGTATAAAATGTGACAAATAAGAGATACTTTTTGTTATATAGGGGGAATAAATGTTAATATTATTTCATGAATCTATTTCTAAAGCTCTAGATGTTCATATTTGAGAAGTGATATAAGGTTAAATGGTCATGAAAACATTAATTTAAACATTGTAGGGAGTATTTTCTCACTATGTTTGTATTTAAAACCTTGATTAAAAGAAAATTTAGTGATTAAACTTATTTTAATTATGTCCATATTTTATATTTTTTGAAATGAAAATTATGTATATCTGGTGCAACTAATAAAGTCTAGAAAATTCCGCAAGTCCTGAACCCAAAACCAAAGGATGATAAGGGATTCACGCCTACCACTGGCCTACACGATGTCATCATTAATGTATATTTATTTTTAATGAATAAATATTTATGATGATCTAATAATATTATATTTTATGTATATTCATGTTGTTTTTTAATAGAAAAATAGTTAGAAATTTTCATTCTGTTATGGGACTTAAGATCTATTAGAAGTGTATTTTATTGCTTTATAAATCAATGTTAATTTCTAGACATTCATTCTATGATGTAATGGACGTATTATAAATTCCTAAAATAATAACCCAAGAATGAAATCTTTCTTATATAAATATATCAATAATTACTAAACATTATGAAAGTGATAAAAAAATATGGTCATAATACCTTAATTTTAATTGAGTTCCTTTCCTTTTAAATGATAACTGAATTATGAATATTTGTCCCTTAACATTCCTTTTACCAATCACTTTTTTTAATGATGATATCAATCACTCTCAATAAATATTTACGATTTTACTCTATGTCCAATCTTCACTCCCAACTTATGTTCTCTTATGTGGAATCCAAATTATATGTTACTTGGCGTAACTATTATGGTTCAAAATTTGTGTTTTTAAGGGATCTTTTAGTATCCATTTTTACAATGTGGGTTTCTATGAATAAAACATTCAAATAATAAACAATTGATAGCCCAGACCAATATAGAGGGTGAAATTCATTTTAAGGGGGTAGAATGTTACACCTTGATATATTGGTGATAGTTGTTGAATTAATTTAATCTTTTCATGTTATTTATTTCAAGGAACACTGAAAACAAATTTTCACAAATTCAATCATTCCTTTCACATAGAGACAACATGGATTATGTTAACCACAATCCGAATATGGCATATGTAGCATGGAACAACAAGTATATCTTAAATTACATGCAAGATTGAACTTTCTCGATGGATTGTGTAACATGCAAAACCAAGTGCTACCTAACTATAATATATTCATAATTAATTATTATAATGAGATATAAACAAGAAGTTAAGTTGATGGATATGAATAGTATTGACAAAATTTTTCAAATATGTTTTTTAAAATACATTTTGAATTTATAGGTTACCAATTAGTTATAAATGAATATGAAAACTGATTTAATATAATGGAAAGTACCATTATAGTCAAAAAGCTACATTAGCATAGTAAATTAAATTAATTAAAATTGGAAATTGATATTAGTAAAATAAATATGTAATATATTCCATCAAATGTTTTTATATTTTTTCAATGGATTCGATAGACGTAATATATTTCCAAACCTAATTTTAATATTAAAGAACCTTTATTTTTATTAAGGAATTTTGATGGCCTTTAAATTACAAACACATTTTAAATCCATTTTTTGGAAATTTTATAGATTTTATATGTAGGAATAATCATATCATTGGATGAAGAAAATAAAAAATACTTTAGGATAATTTTGTGGTATTTTTATGTAAGGTCTCATATTTTAATGGATAGTTAAAAATATTGGATTTAAATTCAAAACTGATTATTAATTTAATTTATTTATATGGGTAAATATATTTTTTTTTAAATTTTAATTAGATAATATATTTATCATTTAATATAATTATTGGTAATTTGAACCATTTTTACAATAAAATTGAATAAAAATATTAAGAAAACTTTTGATCCTTTAAAATATAAAAACCTATAGTGTTATCTGTACAACGTGATTAATTTTAAATTTATTTCTACCACTTCTATGATTATAATTTATAAAAAGGTATTATATATTTGGAATCATAATAATTTATAATGTCTAATAAGGTCGAAATTTTTTTTGAAAAAAAATATTAGTCATGGTGATTGAACTTAATTACATCTGTTAAGAGAAAAGTTAGGTTAATAAAGTGACAAACCTTAAATTTAAGACACAAAAAGACATAGACACTTGCCCCACACCCATTTCATATCCATATTTGGCCCCAATAATCAATTTTATATAACTATTTATATTAATTGATCCACATGAAACATGAAAATCATGGTTGGAATTCCCTCTTCAAATATTTAGATGAGTGCCAGTCCTACTCCACTATAAAAGGAAACCACTTATACCCATCCCCCACACCTCAAAAAACATTCATGTTCAGAAACGATCAGACCAAATAGAATAAAAAAATCCTCCATATACCTTTAATCGATAATTTGGGTAGAAATAGTCTCTAAGATTCCTTTTTTCACAAACCAAATGGAGTTACCCTATTTAAAGGGAGGAACTTTCCTCAATCTCATTTCCTTTATTTTCCTTCTTCACCCCCTCAACTCTATTTATTATTTTATTTTGTAGAAAATAATAGTATCCTATAAATACTATGATTTTTTTATGATATTATTTATACCATGGAAAAAACACACCTCTATATAATGGATATCGAACATATGGACTCTATGTACGATGAACTACTGCATCACGAAACGGTGATGGTTCATTTCCACATTTTCACCAATCACAATGGATATTATGATGAGAATTATATTTATATATGTTATATATAATATCTATTATGTCTATAATCTTATTTATACATTTTTATAACAGATACCTTTTTTACTTCCCATTTAGAGTTAATATGATAATCTCATTTGAGGAAGTGTGGACTGCCGCCTCCTCAATGTGATGTGATTCGTTCACACATTGCATGGAATGTATTAAGGATGGGTTTAGTAAAATTATAAGATATATATAATGAATTAATTATACTATAATAATGATATAAATATATACATACACACACACACACACACACACACACATATATATATATATATATCAGTGTGTGTGTGTCATTTATATACTTTCTATCAATACGACACTAAAAACGGAAACATCATTCATGCGTTCTTACAGCTTACCATCTCAATTAATGGAGTATTCCATTTCATACATCATTATGCTGTAGATTGTTATAATATAAATATACAAGATATAAATTACATTTGTATCATGATAAACATTCTAGAATGAAGATATTACCATAAGGACCAAATATATAACAAATTAAAACCCATGTGAAAACAAAGAGAATATTACCTGAAGTTAAACCTTAACATAGGATCGTAAACCAAAGGGTAATATAAGGTTATAATAAAAACATCCACGGTAATATATATAAGAATATTAGTCTGTAAAATATTTATAATAAAATTATATTTACAAAAATATTTTACGAGTATGGAGAGATTCAAGACACAAGGTATTAGGATTTCATCTCACTTTTAATTTATGTGAGATACATGTTATGTTCTCCAATATTTCAATTTTTGTTGTGTATATACTTTCCATTAATTTATTCTATGTATCTTATAATTAAATTTATGGGAATTTATATTTTCACATTATGTTACTTATTTCATTGTGTTTATCATTCAACATTAATCAAATAAGTACAATGTTTTTTCTCAATTTAACTTATTTGAGACTAGTTTTTTGTTACGCACCAAAAAACTTTTTCAAGGTGTATATATTTACATTTTTAAAGAAATATCATGAATATAAATAATTTCATGAAATTATATGATTTATTTTATTTAAATTCCTTACCAGAAGAGTATGAACACCAGATACCATGTTATAAGAGTTTATTGATATAATCTCACTGTTTTTCAATATTGTTTATGTTTATTCTTCCATTGAAGATATATTATGATAAATATCTCAGGAATATTCATGAGTTTCCATACCCTCTATTACTATATGATATAATCATGTATTGGTGCCATATGACACTCTTTAGTACATAAGATAGTTAAGAATGTGTTTTAGGAATGTTTTACATTACCCTTTCATCAGTCAAAAAATTGTTGTTTTCTAAAAAGGGATTTCGTGAATATTATACGATTATCATTTACGATTTAAAATACATTTTACCCCTTTGTATTTGACCAATATATTCAAGGTAATCTTCTATTCTCTTTCTCAATAAAGGACATTTCAATCAATTTTACCATGAACTAGGAATTTTTTTACCTCATATGACATGTATTGATTTACCCATCATTATTTATTCAATGCTCCATTTTCAGTTTTAAAAGGATAATCTTTATGAAAAATAATTTAAAATAAATTTTCAATGAAAATGGGTTTTAAAATGTTTTCAATATTATTATATAAGTTTTCAATAAAAATGGATTACAAATTTTTTTCAAGCTCATTTTATTAGTTTTTAAGTACAATGGTTCTCAAAACATTTTGAAGCTCTTTTTATAATATGTCAATGTTTTTTAAAAGAAAATTTTTTTAATTGTTTTGTTTATTATTTTATAAGTGTTTAAGGAAAATGGTTTTCAAATGATTTTATTCCTTCTTTATATGTTTTCAAGGTACTTTATAAGAAAAATATTTTGGAATGGTTTTATGTATTTAAAATCCTTTTTCAATCAAGAAAATATATTTTTTTTTCAAGAAAATAATTTAAAAATATATTTAAAAATTACTTTCTATCTAAGATTACATTTTTTGACGTTACTCATGAATTCCTAAATGTTATAGTCATATCATTTTTATGAATCAGTTATGTTAAATTTCATTGTCTTTAGGAAACCCATTTCTTTTTCTATGGGTAATTTATCTATGAAATCCATTACTCTTTCATAGGTTGTGATTTTGATTAAAATATTATGAGAGATGTAATTTTTCCACTAATTGTTATATGTTTACATGTTTATTATACCCATTTCATTTCATTGGTTATGATATGTTTAATTATGATCATGTGTAATATATAGGTATGATTTAATTATGTGAAAAGTGGGTCCTATATCTCCCAATAATTAATTGGGTAGAGATTTATATTTCATGAGATAAATTAAGATGGTCTTGGGAGTGAACATTGACTACTATAATGGCCATGGGTGTGAACCATGACTTTTGATATGGAATGAGTAGTGATCACATTCTTCTATGATGGAAATTGGAGTGAAACATGACTATTATATTGGTATGGAGAGTGAAACAATACTACTAAGATGGTAATAGAAGCAATGCCTTGGCTACATTAGAAATTATTATATGGTTATGTGTTTACCAAAATTCCATGTCTTATTCCAATGTTATGCTTTCATTGATTATTCTATTTATTTTATATGATTCATGTATTATCAATATGAAATATTTATTCCATGATTTCAATTATGATCATTGATATGTGGGGTATGATCATCAATTTTTGGGATCACTTTATCATACCCTTATTCTCATGTTTATTATTACATGTATCCCTTATTTACCCTTACTGAGCATTTCAGCTCATCTCTTTTATGTTTCCTTTCCCCCAGGTTATGATTATATTTACTATTCTTGATATTTATAAGAAGGGTTATATTTTATAATAACCTAGTGGGAGATGGAACGGTTCACATATGTACGAGTGTTCATGTTTCCATGTTTCCAAAGGCACTATATAAATTTCATTCTTTGGGAATATATTTGTATAATTTTTATATATTCTACAAAATTTATGTAATGTTAAAGTCTAAAAATGAGGGTCTCTATAATTACTATGGAGGAACTATAGAAACATATGTTATTATTCATCACATTACTTTATGATCCCATCTAATATAGGGTTTCATATACTCTAAATATCATAATTTCATTTTACTATGGATTATAGTGAATTAATTCTTCATCTTTATAGGATTTATGATATTCCAAAACTATAATAATCTCTATTTATAATTTTTTTGTTCTACTTTTTTAACTTTTTCTCCCTTTTACTCTCATATATGTAATCTTTTAATGTTCTTGATTATGGTGTTTCTGAAAAAATTTGGTATCAAAAGCTAAATTAAGAAGATCAAGTTTAGTTTTCTAAAGTTTAATAATTGATCATGAATAAGGAATGGTAAAGATCAGTCATTTCAATATAACTAATTTTAGTTACTTGTGGTTGAAAATCATAAATTATCTTTATCAGAAAAGGATTCACTTGGTGTTTCACAATTAAAAACTAAGGAAGATAGAGAAGGTAGAGTGAGGGAAATTTGAGTGATAGGTCATAAGAATTATGAACCATATATTGATACAAATACAGTTTTTCACTTTAGAGAAGAGAATACGATGTATGGGATGATGAAATATCTTAGAAATAAGTATACTAAACCTTATGTGATAAAAATGTGTACATGGTATGATTAATATTGAACCTAAATATTGTTAAATGGGGGTTTGTATTTTTCATTTAAATTAATTTAACACCGTCGCAAGTCCATTATCATAAGTATAAACTATTATTGATATTGAATTATGTGAACTAGTTTTATGATCTTCACTATATAATAGTTGTTATGTTACTCTAATTTCAACGAGTAGTTATTTTGGAAGTTAAAAATTGAATCTAAATGATGCGAGATACCTAATCCGCAATGAGGAAATTCAAGGAATGGAATCAAGAAAATTATTTACTGATTCTCTAAAAATAAATTAAACAGGTTGGTACATATAGTAATAAAATAATAGAGTAAGAAAATGATCAAATGGAAAGAGTTTAGACAAGGTAAAAGGGTTTGTTCTTACTAACTAGACTTGTAGTGAGAAAGAGAATGTAAATAAAGTGTGAAAACACAATAAAAGGCAGTTGAGATCATTATCCAAAACATGATAGATGAAGGAATTAGTGATTTATTGATGTAAAGTGTATAAATCCCTATGGAGTATTGGATTTTATACTTAGTTTAATCCTTCCATTACACTTTAGATATGGTTTTCATGAACAATTATTTTTTTTAGAAATTTTGGTAAGTTACATCTAACTGATGATAGACCCTTTCATGTTATGGTGAATGGGGATTCATATATTAAAATTTATAGAATGATTTTATTTTTATTGGATAATGTATGTAATATCCTTATTACGAGAAGAAATATTATTTCTATCAGGAATCTGGATGATGCAAGTCTCAGTTCCACATTCAGGAGTAGTGCATGAAATTTTTCTAAGGGGATATTGTTTAAACATATAGAGTAGAGAATAGAACCGTATAATTATTTTATATAACTACACATAAATGTTTTAAATAAATAATTATATTGAGTATTCACAATTTTTTTCATTATAGGATACACCCCATGAGTTAGAAAGAGATGAAGATGTTTGTATTAAAAGGAATCCTACTAGAGACAAAATTGATGGATGGTGTTTTTATGTGAATATTGTCTCATTGGGTAGTAGAAGAAGGTATCCTTTACATATAGAGTTAGAATATTGGAGGCTGGGAACCTGGAACATGTGCATATTGATTATTGGGAGGTTGCACCAATACATTACCTTAGAAAGTCATAATATGATATAAAATTTATCGATGATTCATTAACTAATGAATGAGTTTACATTCTAAAAATAAAATCTGATGCATTTACCTTGTTTCATAAGAGAAATAATAGTTTTGACAATGAATTATGATCAAACCAAAAATTATTCAGGTCTGAAAATGGAGGAGAGTATGGGATTTGGGTGTTTGGGTAATTTTATAATAATTATGGAATTTTTTGGGTGAAAACAATTCCAATAAACCACAATAGAACGGTGTATCTAAAGGTTTGATGGCACATTTAATGAAAATTACATAATTTTGGGGTTTCACTCTCAGTTAACCATGATTGTTTTAGTATAATAAGTTAACATAGAAGCATATACCTTCAATAGGAGTCCATTTATACTAATGAAATAATGTCTACCCGAGGAAACCTAGTCAGGAAAGGAGGTAAGAATATATCATTTATGAGTCTATGGTTTTCTGGAATATGTATATATACATATATTCTCATGTGAGGGAAAATATTGATTCTAATTCCAAATAATGACTGTTTATTATCTATGTAGTTCAGGATTTGGTTTATCAAATCTGGGAAGATAAGAAATATATTGTTATAAGAATCCATAACAATATATTTAATTAAGGTTCCACATAAAAGAACCTTCATCCTATTGAAAATAATGGTTGTATTAAATAATTATATTTGTAAGATTATATGGTGACCCAAGCCTTTTACATATATTGTTACACGATTTTTAACCTAAATTTCAAATAAATAAAAAATAATAATCAAAAGGCCTAGTTTCATAAGAAAAATAGGTATATAAAAATACAACAAGTTACTAAAATACATAATTTTTATTCTATTATACATGATATGATCTTAAATACATTTGGTATCATAAAAATGCATAGGACAACAAGGGGATAGATAAATGAAAGTGGTGAGCTCTATGATTCAGTAAGGGAATAAAAATGGTAACAAAACTTATCATGTGAGTCCAATGGAATGACATGATATCATAAAATACAAGGCTCATGAATAATCATGTAGGATTATAACATAAAGAAAATAAAATCGCAAGACCACGTAAATATAGGATGTTGAAATCAATAAAAAAGATGAAATAAGAATAATTCAAGGATAACCACCAAGACAACATCACAGGGTGGAAAGATTCCTAACATGGATTTGGTTCACTCCCAAACCCCATACAAAATACCTCATAAGAAAAATTATTTACCCAAAACAATGATGAACTATCTGGGTCCACCCATCAAAATATGTATAATATTATGTTTGTGATAAAAATAAAATCAATCATAATGCATAAACATAAGAATCACGGATAGATATGGGTTTCATAAGTTTTCCTCGTATATTATTCAATAAAAATTTCATAATGATTCAGCTAATAAAAATAAATTAAATATTTAGTATCCTCATATCTATGTGGATAATTATATATATCAAAATAATGTTTTTGTTTGAAAAAAACATCATGATTAAGGGATAGAAAATTTTCCCTTAATCGGGTGTGATTTTGAAGAATACATTTTGAGAAATGAACTTAAGGAATGTATTACAACATTAATGAACTTAAGGAATGTATTACAACCATTTTAAGGATATATAGTTTTTAATTTATTTATTCTGAGGGAATTCATTTCATAGTAACATGGTCGGGTCACTAGGTTATAATTTTTCTTATTCTTTTAAAATAGAAATAAAACTATGCTTGTGAAGTTATATGTTATTCATCTACTGATTGAAATTTATATGTTCACAAATACCCATATTCATTATAACATAGGGAAGAATATTTTACTGAAACCCCAAACCTTATATGGTTAATTCATTTGGGTTATCTAACCAGTCATTGTAAACTAGATTATTTTTATTTAATGAATGAATTTTTAAAATATTACAGAACATGAAATAACATATAATATAATTATTACAATAATATTTAACCGTAATAGTTTCTCTACAAACATACATGAAGGTGGTAGAGAAAAATGATGTACTTTGTTCATGGTGGTGGAGAACAAACAATATTATAAAAAATGATTTCCTTTAGAAAAGAAATAAAGGAGGGTATATGATGTATATTACACAATAATAATAAAATATTAATATATTTAGGATTATTATGTTACTATTCCTAGGTGGATGTAGATCATATGGGGGTGGTAGAAGAAGGATTAAATAAAAAGAAATTTAGTTTAGAGTAGACCTCTCTATTTGATTATATCCTTTTAAGATACAACTTTAAGGACACAAGGAATGGTATTTTGGTGGAACAAAAAACACTAGGATATGAGGAAGATGATTAGGAAGGTAACTGAGAAAAAATTGGAAATATTAAAGTATTAGGTGTTGTGAGGAGAATAGGTGGTGAGGGTTGGTATTTGTTATGGGAGGAGAAGGATGATTTTGAAAATTATAATCATTAGTTAATTATTTTGGAAAAATAATTTCAATATCAATGATTCTTGTGACTATATAAAGTTAATGGTTCATGTGAGTTCAAACTCATGTGTGATTATATCATCCATGACTCAAAAATACATGTATTTTTCTTATAATGTTAAATATTGTATATTACTATATTTCACTATTCATAAAAAATAATTATTTTAGAAAAATACCCAAAATTCACCATACTCTTTTTTATGTTTATATTGAAACACTATACATTTTTTGAAAATAATTTTCAAAATATTAATAATATAATTTTAATATCAATCCTTTTTATTTTCAAATATCAATTTTTATATTATGAACAATTTTATGGCCCATTGATTAATTATTTATAGTCATATAAAATTATCATTTTATTATAATAACATATAATATTAATTTATAAATATATTTTATCAAAATAAACATTATTTTGAATAATTATATTTACTATAAAAGATCAATTAAAACATTTATGTTTCACATAAATACAAACGCTTAATTTATCAATTTTAAAACATTTATTTACTTTCTCCATTTCATAAATATATAATATGTTCATTTTATAAGATACCTAAATATTATTTTACAATTTAATTTGTATGGATAATATTATTAATGTCATATTACGATTCCAAATGATCATATTAAAATTGTAATTATCATGTTACTATTCCATAATGAAGATTATTATTCCAATGGTGAGAAATGTAACAGTCATATAGGTTCCCCACATCCCATAAATACCCCATATTTCATTAATTCTTCATTCATATCAATTTTATACCAATTTTATTTATATTTTCAATTTCAAAATGCATATTCAAATAAACATATTATGCATCATTTCTACAGTGTTTTTTGTAAATTTGGTTATTCTAGGGGATCGAGAATATCCAAATTTTCATATTATCACTATCTCATTTTATATTTTTCCCCATTTATTTTTTAAAATTATTATAGAAATTATTATTACCCAAATTTAATTCTTCAATTAATATACTAATTTTTTTATTTCATCATGCGGTACATGTGAATTATTCTACATTAATAAATATGACAATATAACATATTTAGAAGGGAAATTTTATTGATGAAATTATAGGTCATTATATTCTGACACCTTAAGAAATTACTCCAATAAAATTTTATTTTACATGCTTTGGTGAAAGTAGGTGAGGGTAATTCTGATTCATGTCTTTCTCTGGTTCCCATGCCACCACCTAATTCTTAGGGTTTCTCCATATTACTTTGACCATGTGAGTTTTCTTGTTGTATAGAACATTATCTCTATGGTCTAATATATCCATCTTCTAATCCTCAAAAGAGAGATAGTTTTCATGTTTTACCAACAATTAATATATTATATGTGAGGGATCTTGTAACGCACTTATAATTTTATGTATTTTTTGAATAATTTAATAACTTTTATAGCTTTTATTACATGCAACACCAAGTTTTATCGAACCGTGATATTCTATTAATATCATTATTTAAATATGATTATTATAACCTAGATGATAAATGTTGGAGCATGAATATTAATTAAAATATTTTGAAAAATTATTATAAAGGATCTATATACACCAACTATATTTTTAAATAAGTACATAATTTTTAGTAAGGCCACTATATTCATAGAAAATACATATTCTCAAAAAAATGATTTTTATTTATTTTTATAACCAATTAATAAAAATAATTTTTGAAAATTTTAAAATTTTTATCTTAAAAAAATAACATCATTTTCAAAATATTTATTATGAAATTATCATAAGATTAATATTTTGATAATTTTTTATAAGATTACTTTTTTAGTGAAATGTGATAAATACTGATTTTTATTTAAAACGACATTTTTATTTAATGTATTTTTAGAAAATCCATTTTGTTTGTAGATGATTTAAGAGTAAAATTAGTTCAATATTTTTATTATTAAATAAATTTATATCATTGTAATAAAATTTATATTTACTTTGGATATTAAAACATTCTATACTTACAAAAATGTTCTCTTTGGGAAACTGCACTTTCATCAAGTCTGAAGGATTAATTTTAAATTTAAATTGGTCACTTAATTTAATGAATAGTTGAAAAATCCATTCTATATTTTTAGTCAGGACAATAAATATTATATATTACTTTCAACTTCAATTTTTTCATAATGAATAGGGAAAAAACTAATAATTAATTACCGAGGTTGTAGTTTAAAAGGGTTTAATGGTGGTTAAACAAAAAAGGAAAGGGTTAAATTTACGTAAACACCATTTCAGTTCCTATTTGATTTAAATATTTAGACCTTATCTCATATAAGGTTTGATAATGAACCATTTTAGATCCTTTTTCATGACTAAAATGTGGGTACAATTTTTTCTTTTAAAAAAACTCAAGGGTTTCTTATCCCTAGAAATGGCATGTAGGGTTTATTTTTATTTATTTTGAATAATAAAAATCTTAAGGGTTGAAGGGGAACCCTTAAATAACCCATAGGCCTAAGGAATAAGGCCAATACATGACCCAATACATGACTTTAATGGCCGAAGAAATGACACACTTGAAACAGCCCCTCCCCTACTTCTACATCTTGAAGGCCCATAGCTCCCCATCTAAAATGGATGATCATCAAGAATTACCCCATGTTGTGATGCATGGTTTCTAGTCCTATTGGCAGTTTCCATTCCCCCTCCTTCTTCCATCCTGGTTATCTCTACTCGGGTGGTTTCTATTTTCTTCTCTTTAATCTTAGTTTGGGCTTGCTCCTGTGTGATCTACATGAGTTGCTTTGTTGTATTTTCTATGGTCAGAAATACATATGTCCCAAAGAAAAGTTTTTTCCTAAAGGCCTCTATAGCCCGAAGGCCCTATGGACTGAAGTCCTTTGGTGGCCTGATGTCCCCAGGACCCATAGTTCCAAACCACTGTCCTAGAGGCCCAAATTAGATGTATAGTGTTTGGTACTACTGTACAGAATATTACATACAAAATTGATTCTATAAAAAATGAAAATTCATCCCCACATGGATTTGATCCTGGGTCAGTTGCATTCCAAGAAAGAGCCTCCACCACTCAGGTACAAGCTTTTTGTCATGTGTCCTCTCCCCCACTTATAAAATGAGGACCACATATTCTCTTCAATAGACACATCCAAAACCATTTGGATCAGCTAATACATTCTCAAATATATTCCTTAAATAAATCAACACATCCTATAAGACTTATTATTATTATTGAACTCCCATAAGAACTATTTAGGTGTATATCTAAATGGGTTCTTTGAATAAGAGGTATAATCCTTAACTGCGAATTTTAATTTATTTTTTATTTTAAACACATAAAATAATATTTATGAATGATTATATAGAAATAAAAGTATATAAATATAGTTATATTTTATTATTTTAAGAGAATGACCAACATCTGTCATCTCTTGCATCAATTGGGAAATGAATCCATCAATCATGTGTACATCAGACTACCACAAATGTAATTCATTTTACATCACGACCTCTAAAAACTAGAAAAATTAATTTAATTTATTTTTTCATGTGAGAATTAGGAAAAAAATTACTTCTTAAATTATAATATCAGATATAAATTCTTACTTTCTATTATTTTAGAATATAATAACATCACTCTTGTGTACGATGAAATATCTCCTCATGAAGTTAGGTGATTCTCTAAAGCTTCACATGGAAACAAATAAGGAAAAATTTAATAAAGATATATGATATATAATACATATAAAGGAATATATAAAGTTGATATATTATTTATATCCCTTTTTATCCTTCCATCAACAAAAAGGAATCAATGTTCATGCGTACGTATGGCCTACCATCTCTCTGAACGATGTAATTCCTTTTCTATCTCTAACATTTATGGATTACTCTAAATATATATATATATATATAATGAATATATATGATATCTATATCATATTTAAAACTATATAGACAATTTAACTATTATAAAATTAAACGGTATGAAAATAAAGAATAAAAACATATATGGATAATGAATCTTTTATTTCAAAAAATGTGATTTTAATTTGAAAATTGTTAATAAATAGGTAAAAAAAGGTTGTATGTAAATCATATATGTTATGATAAATATGTTTGTGATTTTTAAAATATTTATAATAATATTATATTTATTATACATGAGGTTTTAATGTTTTCAAATGAAGTCTAGACTTATGATAAGGGATTTTCATCTCACTTTTATTTTAATAGGACAGATGTCATATCCGCCATGTCTTTATATTTTGTAGTGTATATACTAACCATGAAATTATTTTATGATTATTATAATTTAATTATGATATATAAATATCTATATAATAATATTTATTTCTTGGGACTTATGATTCACAATATACCAAAGTGGTAATAGTTTTATGTTACAATCCCATTATTTATCGAGATTGTTTATGAATACATTTTGAATGATGAAATATTACGATCTGTTTCTAAAGAAGATCTTGGATAGTATTATACTCTTTTTATTTCATTAAAATACATTTTTCCTTTAATTATACTCTCTTTGTGTACTCAATATTTCCAAATAATGTTTTTAAGAAAAATTTCCATTATTTCTCTCTTCAGTCAAAAATATTTTTTCTTACATGTCCATTTTTTTCTAAAAATGATTTAAAGAGTGAATTTAATATTTTAAAAAGGTTGTCGAAATAAAGTTTTAACCATGTTTGATTTTTGGAAAAAAAATGTTTTGAGATGGATATTCTAGTCTTTTTCCAAATAAGGATCTTTTGAATTTTTACCAAAAATTCAAAAGGAATATTCATTATAACATTTATGACATGAACAGTGTTTTATGATCTCATTACTATTATATTATTTTAATCTTCCATTATGATGTTTCATGGATATATTAAAAAAAATGTTTCTAAAATATTATAGGAATTTCTAGTTTTAAAAAAGTTGTTTTTAAAGACATGGTCTTTTTTTCAAGAAAGGATTCATTTGATTGTTCAAAATAATTTTACATCTATGATAACATATTTTGATGTTACATATGATTAATTTTATATATAATAAAATTTTATCTTCCATAATATTTCAATGGATGGTTTAAGTTTATGTTGAAAATATATTTATAAATTTTGTTTCTTCTCCACAGGTTATGCTTTGATGAATTTTTTATGAAACCCATTTGTTTTCATGTGTTCTAATATTATCAATATATTTTGATCTTTTGGAGCACCTATGTATGGATTTTATTATGTGATGATGGTTAAATTATAACTATTACTATTGGTTGCATTATAATTATGTATAGTGGTTACGTTATAACCAAAGATGGGTGGGACCTATATCACCATCCATTTTGTTGTGTAAATATTGATATCTCATTTGGGAAATTGGACTATAATGGTGAGTGAAACTAGTTCAGTAAGATACTATGTCCACTAAGATAGTCTTGGGAGTGAACCTTGTACACTACAATGGATTTTGGTGTACACCCATTCTAATATGACAATTTTATAAATGAGCCTTAACTACTAAGAAAATAATTTTATATGCTTATGTGTACTCCATAATTCTATATATTAGGAAAACATTATTTTCTCATGGGTTATTTTGTTTGATTCTTATATGATTCATGTCTTATGAAATTCCAAGATTTATATGGTGTCAAAAGTTTTCAATCTACGATATGAATGTTATGGTTTTTAAATGTTATTATGATGTTCTCATACACTTTTTCTTAGGGTATGTTGATATATCCCATTTTACCCTTATTGAGAATATAATATCACAAATTCTTATGTTTCTTTTCCCAAGGATATAAAGAATGGTATTATTTATGATATGTCTAATAGGGGTTATAGTTATGAATAATTTTGTAAGATATGATTTAGTTCACCAATGAACCGATTTTTATGAATCAAGGTTTCTGAAGGCAATATACCTAAATGATTTTGGTCTGAATCGTTATTATATATAATGAATATTCATCTATTTTGATTTAATATATATCTATAATATTCCTAGGTATTTATAGTTTTTATCACAGAAACGACTTAGTTAACCTTTAGAAACTAGGATGATGAATAGTTTTTGAGATCCCTAGGAATATGTCTGTAGATATTAATAAGTATATTTATATGGATATGTAAAATGATATTTCTATTGACATGTCTAATGATATAACAATTTATAAGATTAATCATATTGAAAATTCCATGATTTTTGGTGTAGGATAGATTGAGTGGTTTCTATGTAATTTCATACCTTTCATGATACTACAATGTGACACCCCGAGATTTTATGAAAAATATTCTTTTTAATTATATTGCTGTCTTGTGTTGTACGCTACAATAAAGGAGTCTTGCACAACACGCAACCCTAACTTGGCTGCATTACACGCAATCACGACCTTCCTCGATAGCGTGTGTTGTACGCAAAACTGAGTTTCACTAAACAACGATATGCTATTAAAATATTATTAAAACTAGCTATTATGAATAGTAATAACCACTTTTTGATTTTTTGTTAAAATTTCATCTTTCAAAATAGACTTTATTTTTGGATTCGTAATATCGAAATTAGACTAGGGTGAAATTTTGGTATTTTTTTGAAAACTTTCAATTTTTGATGAATAGTGAAAACACTGGGTTACTATTTAAAAACCGAATTTTTAATTAAATAATTATTTATTATATTTAAATTTATTTTAGATCAAAATTGACACATAATACCTATATAAGTTCAATGTAATTCAATAAAGTCATTTTATAATAATTTTAGATATATAAAAAGTTTATTGAACTTTTGACCGTCTTTTACCCACCCACCTCCTAGGAGAATTTCCAAATTCACATAAAACATAATTTTACCGCTTCTTTGAGTGGAATTATAAAAATCTGAGGGACACGGTTGATGTCAGCAAGTAAAATATGGTTCAATGATATGAAAATAATTTATGATGAATAGTAACTTTTTACCTTTTTTTACCACGGTTAAAAGTAAATAGAGTAATTAAGGGTACAAATTATATTATTATTACCCTAAAACATGTCCTAATTATATTAAATAAGTGTAATTTGAACAAAAACAACCTTAGGAATAAACTATGACAATTTAGGCCCACTTGGATTAGATTAGGACATTTATTATTAATTTATTTAAAGAAGGGTTAAAACAGTTAAAATCAATGTTTAATAAGTAAATCATTTTTAATATAGGGTTATACATAAGATAAATTCGACTATAAATATTAATTAGAAAGATAAAATTATTTCATACATAATGGTATTTTATTTGAAATTTTTAGACTTTAAATAATTTAATTTTCTTATGACACAATGATGATGCAATAATTATATTATTAATGAAATATTGACATAATTGATGTTATAAATACCCAAATAAATGTAATTTGAGACTTTTTATGAATTCCAATAAGTTTTTATGTTAATATGACATGTTATTATTTATTTAATTAACTTTTTTTGAAATAATGTTTCTGTTAGGATTTTCACAAAAATCAATTACCAAATAGTGTCAAAATTGACATAAAATAGTTTATAAAACAAAAATTATATTATTAATTGTCATTTTATTCCTAAAAATCTAAGGTTCGGAAAAATGACTTAGATAAGGTTATATATATTAATAATAAACAACTTGGGGTTCGTTTGGCTTGTTATAGTAAGTTTATTAACCTTATAGTGTAAGTAAACAAGAAGACATGGTAAAAGAAAAATTATTTAACTTAAAGTTAAATCTAAATGATAAGATTAAAATAGAAACATAAACTTGTCTAATTTATATTGCATGATATTATTTCGACCCATCCCCACCTTAGATTCTAAATAACTCAATTTGGAGCTATTAAAAATCGAATATGACTTTATAATAAAATAATATTTTTAGTTATTCCAAAGGTGCCCCTCTCCTCCCTTATAAAAGGGAACCTTCTCCCTCTCTTCCTCACGCCACTTTGAGCCTTCAAGCTCGGCCAACCCCTGCCAAATTCTCTTCTAAACTTCCCTAGAAACATCCTAGAGGTACTGGTTTCCTTCAAAGACCAATTTTAGTGCCCTAAGAGGAGGTCTCAAAGAGGCGATTCAAGGAAGAGGTAAAGTATGTTACTCATTCATTCAACTTTATTTATTCTTCCACTTATTCTTCTTTAGTTTTATTATTATGAAGTAATAAAATCAGTATCACTCATATACTGATATTTTATTATAAGTATGAAACAACCCCATTTCACCTTCTATCCATCCTATGGAAAATGAAATCACCGCTCGTGCGTACGTACAGAATACTGTCTCCACGCCTTGGTGTATTCTATTTCTCCAATACCACCTTACATGGATGGGTATAATGGTGTAAAGAATAACTATAAATAGTTATTATAAAATAATACTGATTCTTATATATTGTATCATTCACTCCAATTCAATTAAATAATTATGGAAATGATATCATCGCTCGTACGTACATACAGACTACCATCTCTACGATGTGATGAGATTCATTCTCCATGTTAACCATTAAAGAATGATTATAAAGAATATTTAACAATAATAATGAAATATATGACATTATAAAGCTACTGTATTTATGTATATATATATGTATGTCATCTACTTAATTCCATTATACTCAATAAGGAAACGAAAATAGCATTCATGCGTACGTACGACCTACCGTCTCCATTAACAGTGTGTTTCTTTCCATTTATTGATCTATTATATATATGTATATTCTGAATATATATTATATATATATATCATGTTTTATATTCTGTAATTAATTAATCATGATCTATGTAATCATATGAATAATTACAAGTCAAATCACAGACCATAAATGAAACAATTCTACCCAAAACGCTACATTAACATGAATTTACAAAAGAATGGGTAATATAAAGTCATAAATGAACCATATATGATATCATAACAATAAATATGATTATTTAATAAGTCAATGACGTTATTTAAATAATTATTCAGGATTTTGGGATCCAAACGAAGCATATCTGACCTAAGGTATGGGATAATTTTTCAAATCTCATTTTTATCCGAGATTGCTTATTCATAAGTATTTACTGGGGTTATATTTATCATCCCTGTACAAGTTTTATCAAAATGTTTTCATGTATTTTTAAATTCCTTTTTCCCTTTTTTTACTTTTACCACGTGTTATGGAAGGAATCTTTCTTTTGTTTACCATACAAGGAACTTTTTGACTTTTCCGAAAAAAGTATGAGGAGAATGTTATTTTTAACTTATACGGTGTGAACTGATTTTTACGGTTTCATAAAACCACATTTTCATGATGCTTCCTATACAAGATTGCAATATTATTTTCAACAAAACCCTTTTCTTTTAAAATTGCATGACATTTTGTGAAAAGAAAATGATTTTGAATAAGAAAGTATATTCTCCTCAAGAATTCATTTCAAGTGTTTTTATCAAAACTATTTCCATCTAAAATGACTTTATTTAATATGTCTATGTTTCAAGTATAATGTCTCCATTATTTACATGGTTTTATTATTCTTATGATGAAAAGATATCCATTTTTTTATGTATTATGTTATGATGGCATGGTGTTTAAGAATCTCATTCTATTACATGGGTTATGCTATGATGTATGATTTATGATTTTGTGGCACACGAAAGAATGAATTCATTATGATATGGGTGGGACCTATATCTCCCTCAAATTAAATGGGTAATGACTTATATCTAATGAGATAGACATGGCTGGAACGGTAAGTTAATCTGGTTCAGTGTTACTGGACTGAATCGAGGAGTGAACTCGATTCAGAAAGGGACTTTGTCCACTAAGATGGTCTTAGCAGCAATGCCTTGGATACTATGGAAATCATAACATGTGATGAATGGTTGCAACAATTACATGTTTTATTCCCATTATATTTTATCACGGTTGATGTTCTATTATGATATATTCCTTACGTACTTCCATGATTTATGTCTTTGCTCAAGATTTTGATGTTTAAATTTCATGTTCATGTTTTTGCTTCCAAATGTTTATGGACTGTTTTTTGTTATCTATGTTTTCCCTTACTGAGCATTTGAGCTCACCCTTTTTATGATTTATTTTTCCCATGAAATAAATAAAGGTTTTAGGTAAGGAAACAAAAAGGGGAAGATCATTATGGGAATTGTTGAAGATATTTCAACACGATTTGAAGTTTATATTCCGAGTTTCCAAAGACACTAAACTATTACGGTCCTTGTGTGTCTGTTTTTGTTATGTATTAAGTATTCCGAAAAATTAATGTAATGTCCATGTACTTCAAGCTTCGGGTCTTTACAGTTGGTATCAGAGGAAAGGTTTAGTCAACATTTTGAAACTAGGATGAAAAAATGTTAGTGAGATCCCTAGAGATATTTCTAAGTTATGTCTAGTGATGTCCCTAGGGATAAGTATATGTATAGGATATAGTCCTAGAACTACGGTAATGATTTTAGAATTTATCCTAAGATGATAGATATTTAGGGTACTCCCCCTTTACTATGTTGTTTTACCTAGCATGATTTTTGCATCTCACACTATTATTTTTGGGTTTTAGACGATGGCTAGAACCCGATGGAACCGTGTTGATCAATGTAATGGACAATGCAATGATTGTCCTCCTGAACCAACAAATGTTATGCGAGATGGAGTGAAAAATCTTATATCTATACTTACACAAGCTATGAATCATTCTGGACTTCCAAATGAGTAGAGAAGGTAACAATATTCTATTGAGTCATTCATGAGGCAACGTCCACCTTCTTTCAGTGGGTCTTCTGATCCACTTATTGCTAAAAAACGGATCAGTACCACTAAAAAGATATTTTCAGTTCTTCAATTTTCTAAACATGATAAATTCATCTTAGCAGTATATAATTTGGAAGGTGAAGCTAATCAATGGTGGAATCTTATAAAGAATATGAGGCCAAGAGATGAAATTGAGTCCATGGAATGGGACGAGTTCAAGAACTTATTTTTCAATAATTACTTCCCTCGTATTCTTCGAACAAATATGGAGAAGGAGTTTCATTAACTAAATAAAAAGGATAATGAATCTGTTGGTATATACGAAGAGAATTTTACAAGGCTTTCAAGGTATGCATCTGGCTTTATCATCCAACCTGAAAGTAAAGTTGATCGATTCTTCAGTGGCTTAAAACCAAATCTTCAAAGGGAATTTGCTATAAGAGACTTCAGTAGCTATGAAGGAATTTTGCATTGTGCAATCAAGGTAGAAATGGAAGTTGGTGTTACATATCCATCTCATGGTTTTGACAAGAAAAGAAAGATGGAGTTCAAGGAGAAATCTCAGAATAATGGTGAAAAGAAGATGAATGTTTCATTATGCTCAAAGTGTGGAAATAAGCATGGTGGAGATTGTCTTTAAGGGACTAGAAAATGTTTTAAGTGTGGAAAAGAAGGTCATCGAGTAGATGAGTGTCGAAGTAATGGAAAAATGGTTTCTAATGGTGTGAATAAAAAAAGACTACAGAGATCGCACCACCAACACTTCAATGCTTCAAGTGCAATGAAATGGGGCATTATGCTAATCAATGCCCTAATCCAAGGGTTAATGATGATTGACACGAGAAACCACTTAAGGAAAAGGACAAAGTGAAGTCACATGAGATCACTATTAGCGATGTTGAATATCACAATGATGTGGTGGAATGATTAATTGTTTATGTAATGGGATTACAAAATAATGTTGTATATAGTATCATGGAATATTGGAATATTTATGTATTGGTCTATTGTGGTCTTCAATAATTTTATTGTACCATTAACCATGGAAAGTGCTTGAGATATTTTTTGGAATGAAGATGATATGTGCATAATGAAGGGATAAGGAGAAAATAAAATGTTTGACAGTATTCATGAACTCATGACTGATATAAGGAAATAGTTATATCATGGTTTGAGTATATAGAATTTTGGGTTTTTAGTTTATGGAAAGAGTTAACTTTTGACAGCACTCGTGTTTTCATTAAGGTTTAATGGGTATTCATTCTTTAAGAGAATACATGACTAAGGTATTCAAATGTTTGTAATTTCACCAACAAGATGTATCTTATGATATATGGTGGATAAGTGATGGCATTCACGTGATTGTTATGTGATATTTCAACTAATCATTTTCTTTATACTATGATCTTGGACCAAAGTATTTTAGATAAGCTTAAAGATTGAAATGGATTATGTTGGACATAAGTTAGTATTGTTTATGGATAGAAGTGTTTTCGATATTATTGATGGGATTTTATAGTAATGTAGTTTTAGAAAAAGGACAACCTGCAGGATGGGTGACAACCCATCGTGTCGGACAAGGCTGTGGGAATCGAACCCACAACGGAAGTGCGACTGGCCTTTATCGCCTACCACTGGCCTACAAGAAGTCCCCGGTTAGTATAAACTAGTTTTCTTTTATTAAGTGGTATGATAGATGAAGTATAAGTCCATTTTTGGAATGATATACAATAGATGGGCTTATGTATATAACTATTGCTAACCTATTGATTAAGATAGATGGAATGACCCATCATTATATCACATGATCTGCTAACAATTCATGAATGACAAATTCAACTTCATTTCTTTAAGAGATGAAGTGGAAATTGTTCAAGGCATGAACAACAGTGAGATTATATCCAAATAATGTAAGTATTTCTTCTGATTAAAATTCTGCAACTTTAGAGAAATGATCTTGAAAACCAAAAATGTTGTCCTAGTGCCCTTATATCTGATGAATCAGATTATACCTTAGTTCATCACAAATTTATGGCTTTGTGATTGGTGGATTTTTCATAGCCATGTTCTCTACCACTCTCCATCAGAACATGATGGTTAGGTTTCTCTTCCATATCCATATTTTCACCGATGTTCTCCTATGTGGAAACCCAGTGATTAGTTAATTTGGGTAACCGTTATGTTTCATACTATATTTTTTAAAGATTGGTTTTGGTATTCCTTTTTTATGATGTGGGTTTCTATTAAAGAAACATTCGAGTAGTAAACCATTTATAACCCTGACGAATTTCAAGGGCAAAATTCATTTTAAGGGGGGTAGAATGTAACACCCAGAGATTTTATGAAAAATATTCTTTTTAATTTTATTGTTGTCGTGTGTTGTACTCTACAACAAAAGAGTATTGCACAACACACAACCATAACTTGGCTGCATTACACGCAATCGTGACCTTCCTCGATAGCGTGTGTTTTACGAAAAACTGAGTTTCACTAAACAACAATATGCTATTAAAATATTAATAAAACTAGCCATTATGAATAGTAATAACAACTTTTTGAATATTTTTTAAATTTCATATTTCAAAATGGACATAATTTCTGGATTCAGAATATTGAAATTATCCAAGGGTGAATTTTTGGTATTTTTCTGAAAACATTCAATTTTTGATGAATAGTGAAAACACTGGGTTACTATTTAAAAACCGACATTTTATTTAAATAATTATTTATTATATTTAAATTTATTTTAGGTCAAAATTGACACATAATACCTATATATGTTCAATGTAATTAATTAGAGTCATTTTATAATAATTTTAGAGATATAAAAATTCTATTGAACTTTTGACCGTCTTTTACCCACCTCCTAGAGAATTTCAAAATTTACATAAAACATAATTTTACCGCTTCTGTGAGTGGAATTTCAAAAATCCAAGAGACACGGTTGATGTCAGTAAGTAAAATGAGGTTCAATGAGATGAAAATAATTTTTGGTGAATAGTAACTTCTTACCTTTTTTACCACGGTTAAAAGTAAATAGGGTAATTAAGGGTAAAAATGATATTACTATTACCCTAACACATGTCCTAATTCTATTGGATAAGTGTAATTCGACCAAAAACAACCTTAGGAATAATATATGACCATTTAGGGCCACTTGGATTAGATTAGAACATTTATTATTAATTTATTTAAAGAAGGGTTAAAATATTTAAAATCAATGTTTAAGAAGTAAATCATTTTTAATATAGCGTTATACATAAGCTAAATTCGACTATCAATATTCATTAGAAAGAATAAAATATTTACTACATAAGGGTATTTTATTTTTAATTTTTAGAATTTATATAATTTAATTTATTTATGACACAATGATGATGCAGTAATTATAATATTAATGAAATATTGACATAATTGATGTTATAAATACCCAAATAAATGTAATTTGAGACTTTTTATGAATTACAATAATTTTCTATGTTAATATGACATGCTCGTGTTGATTTAATTAACTTTTTTCGAACGAATCGTTCTGTTATGATTTTCACAAAAATCAATTACCAAATAGTGTCAAAATTGACATAAAATAGTTTTTAAAAAAAAAATATATTATTAATTGTTATTTTATTCCTAAAAATATAAGGTTCGGCCAAATGACTTATATATGGTTATATATATTAATAATAAACAACATGGGGTTCGTTTGGCTTGTTATAGTAAGTTTATTAACCTTATAGTGTAAGAAAACTAGAAGACACGGTAAAAGAAAAATTATTTAACTTAAAGTTAAATCTAAATGATAAAGTTAAAATAGAAACCTAAACTTGCCTAAATTCTATTGGATGAGATGATTTCGACCCATCCCCACCTTAGCTTCGAAATAACTCAATTTGGAGCTATTAAAAACCGAATATGACTTTATAATAAAATAATATTTTTAGTTTTTCCAAAGGTGCCCCTCTCCTCCCTTATAAAAGGGCACCTCCTCCCTCTCTTCCTCACACCACTTTGAGCTTTCAATATCGGCCAAACCATTCCAAATTATCTTCTCCAATACACTATAAACATCCTAGAGGTCCTGGTATTCTTCAAAGACCAATTTTAGTGCCCTAAGAGGAGGTCTCAAAGAGGCGCTTCAAAGAAGAGGTAAAGTCTGTTACCGATTCTTTCAAATTTATTTCTTCTTCCATTTATTTTTCTTTACTTGTTTTATTATGAAGTAAAAATATAATTATCACTCATATAAGGATATGTTTTTATAATTATGAAACAACCCCATTTCACCATCTATCCATCCTATGGAAAACGAAATCACCGCGCGTGCGTACTTACAGAATACCGTCTCCACGCTCTGGTGTTATCTGTTTCTCCAATACCACCATACATGGATGGGTATAATGGTGTAAAGAATAATTATACATAGTTATTATTACATCATACTGATTCTGATATATTGTATCATCCACTCCAATTCAATTCAATAATTATGGAAATGATATCATCACTCGTGCGTACTTACGGACTACCGTCTTCATGACGCGATGAGATTCATTCTCCATGTTAACCATTAAAGAATGATTATAAAGTATATATATGAAATAACAATGAAATATATGAAATTATAAAGCTACTGGATTTATGTATATATATATATATGTATGTCAGCTACTTAATTCCATTATACTCAATAAGAAAATGAAAACAGTGTTCATGCGTACGTACAGCCTACCGTCACCATGAACGGTGTATTTCATTCCATTTATTGATCTATTATATATATGTGTATTATGAATATATATTATATATAAATCATGTTTTATATTCTGGAATTAATTATTCATCATCTATGTAATCATATGAATAATTACAATTCAAATCACGGACCATAAATGAAACGATTTTACCCAAAACGCTACTTTAATATGAATTTACAAAAGAACGGGTAATATAAAGTCATAAATGAACCATATATGATATCATAACAATGAAGATGATTATGTAATAAGTCAATGACATTATTTAAATCATTATATAGGATGTTCAAATCTATATGAATCATATCAGACCTATGGTAAGGGATAATTTTGCAAATCTCAATTTTATCCAAGATTGCTTATTCGTAAATATTTACTGGGGTTATATTTATCATCCATGTACAAGTTTTATAAAAATGTTTTAATTTATGTTTAAAGTCCTTTTTACCATTTTTTGACTTTTTCCACGTGTTATGGAAGGAATCTTTCTTTTTTTTACCATACAAGGAACTTTTTGACTTTTCCGACAAAAGTACGAGGAGAATGTTATTTTTAACTTATACAGTGTGAACAGATTTTTACGGTTTCATAATGCCTCATTTTCATGAAGCTTCCTCTACAATATTTCATGATTATTTTCAACAAATCCATTTTCTTTTTAAATTGCATGACATTTTGTGAAATGAAAATGATTTTGAAGAAGGAAGGATATTCTCCTCAAGAATTCATTTCATGTGTTTTTATCAAAACTATTTTCCATCTAAAATGACATTATTTAATATGTTTATGTTTCAAGTATAATGTCTCCATTATTTAAATGGTTTGATTATTCTTATGATAAAAAGATATCCATTTTTTTTATATGGATTATTTTATGATGGCATGATGTTTAAGAATCTCATTCTATTACATGGGTTATGATATGATGTATGATTTATAATTTTGTGGCACATGAAAGAAAGATTTCATATGAGATGGGTGGAACCAATATCTCAGTCTAATGAATTGGGTAAAGATTTATATCTCATGAGATAGACATGGCTGGAACGGTTAGTTAATCCGGTTCAGTGTTACAGGACTGAAACGAGGAGTGAAATCGATTCAGAAATGGACTTTGTCCACTAAGATGGTATTGGTAGCAATGCCTTGGCTACTATGGAAATCATAACATGTTCTGAATGGTATCCACAATTACATGTTTTATTACCATTATATCTTATCATGGTTGATGTTCTATTATGATATATGCCTTACGTACTTCCACAATTTATGTCTTTGCTAAATGATTTTGATGTTTAAATTTAATGTTTAAGTTTTTCCTTCAAAATGTTTATGGATTGTTTTCTGTTATCTATGTTTTCTCTTACTGAGCATTTGAGCTCACCCTTTTTATGTTTTATTTTCCCCAGGAAATAAAGAAAGGTTTTAGGTAAGGAAACAGAAAGCGGAAGATCGTTATGGGAGTTGTTGAAGATATTTCAACCTGATTAGAAGTTTATATTCTGAGTTTCCAAAGACACTAAAATATTACGGTCCTTGTGTGTCTATTTTTGTTATGTATTAAGTATTCCGCAAAAGTAATGTAACGTCCATGTATGTCAAGCTTCAGGACTTTACATACAAGTTGATGTAGGTTTAGCATAGTTTCACCTATGTGTAATAACATTGAGAAGGGTGAATTGACATGGACGTGATCATCCCCTAGTGAATGACATTTATCCTTGTTTTACAATTGGTTTGACACTCCTGGATGATATGGTTTGGTATTTCACAAACTCTTTTGTAAACTATCATGAAGGATTTAAATAACTTATGACCATGAATGACCAAGTTTAAACAAAATGTGGTATAGATTAAAATGTATTTTTCATGATTTTAGAATCTTATAAATTGTTTTTCAAGGTTATGTGGTTTCTCATTATGATTATATTTACTCAAACTATACATTTTTATTTTATTCAATGGATAGAACTCAAAGGGATCATGTTAAAACAGAATGTGAAGCAAAATTTGGTGATTTGGAGAGCCCAAATTGAATGATGAATGGATTCAAAGATATTGTGATTATGACTAATCAGTTATCATGATATATGATTAACATTTTGAAATTCTATGAGATTCCTAACACATAAAATAAGAATAATATGGACTTTTATAATTTTTTTGTGGTAATGAACATAGAGAAAGAAGATTTGGAATACCACATGTCAATAATATGGGAAGAAGTACCTAAAATAATATCTCAAATTGGGGGGATATGTTTTCTATGTGGGAATGAATGCCATAGTGCAATGAATTTCCAAGGAATTTGATGTTTTATTTGTGATTAACTAGGTAATTATTTGATTGAATGCCCTAAATTAACGATTATCCCCTAGACCAAGGAAAGGCCTTTGTTATACTGAATCAATAGAGTAAAAGTGTTGAATTACTTGTGTATTTGGATTCACGACTTCTGTTTTTGAAATATTTTAACAATGGTATTTCAGTTATGAGAGTCATGAAATATCTAAGGATCGTTTTAATTTTCGAATTATATATTTCTTCATGTAATATTAACTTAATTGTTCTAAATACTATCATGGGTTTATTTGTTTAAGGTTGATCATATGTTCAAATTATTAGAAACCCCTTTTAGGTCTTAAGTGATGGAATTTTAATTTGATTAATGAAATTTTGGAGTAATTTTACTAGAGTATGTTCTATGTTAGGTTCAATAAGAATTAATATTTCATTATGAATGATCTTTCCATAAGTTTAAGGGTATTTATAACCTTTAGGGTTTATATGAAATTTGAGGATATTTGTTATATTTAATAATGTTCAATATACTTTTGTGGATTTTATAAAAATTATATAAATATTGTTTAGTAAAAATGATATCTTGTCACATCTGGAAAGTCTTTATTGATTAATCCCATAACCAAAGGGTGAAAATAGTATAGTTCTTACCACTAGCCTATTTCAATGAGTACTTATATTGGGAAAACATGAAGAGATATATCACATAGTCTTTATCGTGGTACTTGGTATGAATGAAAGATAAGGATAATTGAACAAATTCTAATGGGATTTCACAACTATTACCCATACCAAAATGGAAATGGGAAACCAAAACTATACATTTTTTTATTAAACTCTCAAAAAAGTCTACAGAGTATAATTGTATTTGGTTTTTAGTAGATTTCCTTAAAAAGCTAACATAATTTAATTCTATAAGAAATTATTTCCCTCTTGATCAGTTTTCCATAATATAAATGGAAAACTCAGATATTCTGTTTAGTTATAGATCTTGTTTTTCTGGTGTTTTGAGAAAAATAATAGTTTCTATAAATTTAAGGATTACACACCATGTACTTTTGAGTATACGTCGATTACCTGGTAGTCGCAGGTGGCCATGTACTAGCCATTTAACATCTGAGTACATGGATGTATGGAGTGACCTAGAGACAGCTTAAAGCGGGGTCTTGTTAAAGAAAGTACATGATGTTTAACTTTAAAGAACACACAATGTACTATTCTTTTAATTTGATTAAACGAAATTGGATCGTGTCAAATTGACAGAAAACTCTTCTTCTTGGAATGTCTCATCTAGGAGTTTCTAAAGCCAACGATTCTTCTCCGAGCCACCAACCAACCATCCGTTTTCTGATTTAACCATCGTCGATTGCATTGGAATCACCACGGTGAGCTCTTCCTTATTCTAGAACCTCATCTCCAGATTTTTACTCCCTTGTGAGATTTAGTTGGTTGATGTATTTGATTGTTTTAGTAGATCTACTATGTTTTAGGTTGTTTCAAGTGCCGAAACATGATTATATCAGTCTTACAACATCCAGTAAGGTGGTTTGTGAATTTCCATAGTGAGTCTCTGAATGTTTTGTGCAAAAGTTCCCCATACCCTTGAACGGGGTATTGCGTGTTTAGGGATTTTAGTCCTGTTAATTCCATAAATGCCTTGTGTTCTTGAGTAGGGGTAATTTCTATGTGAATAGGGTTATTTTAAATGCTATGGAATAATTTCCCATGTTGTTTTGATATTGAACATTTGGTCCAGCTTTTCTGGTTAGGCTATTTGTTTTCCATGCCTTGTATTGTTAGGATGGA
Source organism: Viscum album (assembly GCA_963277665.1). Lineage (NCBI taxonomy): Eukaryota > Viridiplantae > Streptophyta > Magnoliopsida > Santalales > Viscaceae > Viscum > Viscum album. The sequence goes on along the minus strand of OY728155.1, from coordinate 596,950,472 downwards.
GTGATTTAATATGATGTTGTTATATTCCTGTATTTGTTTAGCCATGTAGTTCTAGAAAGATGTTAGCCAAGTTGTTCATAAGGATTACTTTGGTTTTTGAACATAGTTGTGCACGATTGAATTATATTGGTTTGTGGGAACCTAGTGTAGTAGACCATATGGGGAATGGACGTTGAGGGAATCCCCAGAGTGTCTGTTTACTTTCACGTTACAAGACCATAGGGGGGATTGTCATCGAGTGCTCCCTCAGAGTGTCTGTAGATCCATGTTGTGAAACTACAGGGTGAATTTGATGTTTAGTGCTTCCCTAGAGTGTCTATAGTCTACCAATAAAAGTCCACATGGGGAATTGACGATGACTGGTTCCTCAAAGAGTCTTTGTTAATGTTGAACCAGAGGGGTTACACTATGAGTACATCCCATAGGTTTTCTTGTGTTATATAGGTGGAACCAACGAAGATAAGTAGTGAGTACTTCCTAGGGGTTATTTTTTTTTATTTTTTCTAACATGGTATATGAAAATTAATTCAACTAAAACTGAAGGATTTTTTACTTTTGAGTATTTCCATGTTGAATGATTCATTTTTCTTATTACCTGCCATATATATTCTGTAACGTCCTAGTTCCGAGTACCACTGCACGAGTGCCCCAAACCCGGTTTACCACGTGACCTCAAGCGTATTTACCACAAACACTAGAGGTTGCCGACTAGTAGTGAGGGCCCCGGTCTGATAGTGGGGAAACTATGCCCATCATTTGTCAAAGTGTACCACAATAGATGAAAATAAAAAGCATACAACAACAGTGGAAGCAATAAACCATACACATTTAAGATAAAGAACTGCAGTAAAACAACCAAAAGTAATATATAATGTTGATGCAACAGGCCTCATGTTCTATGAAAACAGCCAGAACATGTTACACAACAATTCATTACAGTAATGCAAAACAAAACAGCTGGTAGCATTGCGAGCCTAAACCCAGTTCCATGCTCCCCTACTCCTCAGTAGAAATCAAGTACCTGTAAAGGGACCTTTTCCCATATCCATACCTACAGAAACGTAATCTCTTTGTGCCAAAATGCATGACCCAATCAAGGTGTGAGAAATAATCTCAGTAGGAACCAACCAAAGTCCAGTGCTCAACTGTGTGTAAACATGAAACAACATTGTGTAAAAGTAAATGCAATAAACTAAGCAGTGCTCAAAAGTAACTAACTTTTCTAGTTATATTTCTATTTAACATTCTTTTCATTGTTTATTATTAAGAAACCACCATAGTGAATTTCTATGTAATCAGTCAGTGTCCTCAGACACGTAATCCCTTACCCATAAGTAAAGAGATTCCAACACAGGAATCTACCCATAGGCTTATCGAATATTTCCCACAAGTGTATGAGGTGTCGCCCATAGGCACAGAATCAACTTCCCACAGGAACATAAGAAGTTTCCCACAGGCTAAGTAGTACATTTCCACAGGATAATCACATCACTGCCCTCAGGCTAAACAAGTAACTGGGCCATGACCATCGTGTAAACAAGAAATACTCATGCAATAAAAAATTCAATTCCTCTCAAGGAAGTTCTACTATCCATATTATAAAGGCATACACTTGGGTATCCTGTCCAAATAGCTAAATTGTGGAATGCACCCCCGGGGTGGTCCTGGATCCACACGGCGATCCCAAACAGCAGTTATTATCACATTTAATTACCTATACAATTCTATGTATTTAATTCAACAAGGCCTCAGCCATACGACACCTCATTCATGGGCACGTATCTCAAAATACACCCAAACACACAACAGTTGGAAATTTAAACACCAAGCCACCTACCTTAAGCACCCCTAATCAGTATACTCGAATGAAGATCCACGAATCATCGCAGAATGAGGTAGATCTGAGGTGAAAGAAATCCCTCTTAAACCCAAATAACTTCCATTAGAAAAATATTTGGAAACAACTACGTTAGTAGATGAGGGGGCTTACTCGTGCGGTTCCCACGAAATTGTCTAAGGCAGAAATGGATTCCCAATGCACGATCTGAAGATCCTCAAAGATTCGGCCATCCCCTCTCGAGCACCCATCCAGTTCTAAGACTTCACTGTGAATAGGGTTGTCTACTGCCCATTTTATGTGAAAACAAACAAAGTACACGGTGTGTACTTACGAGTACACAGAGTGTACTTACTTCATTTAACTGTTCATCTGGAGGCACTGCCAAATTGTTCATCATAGATATGAGTACACTGCGTGTATTCCCGACTACACGGTGTGTACTATCACCCTGGTGGTGGCTGCTCCTACCACCTTACTATTTCGTCTGCCGACTGACTACACGGTGTGTAAAGGACAACTACACGGCGTGTAGTCGGTTTTTACACCCATAGTCACCAACATGGCTACAAAGATTGTGTACTCATCCCACAGAGCCAAAAGTACATGTTATGTGGAAAAGTACACATCGTGTAGTCCTGAAATTTAGGATTGTTCCCCATTTTCCTTATTTTCTCAAAAATACTTAAGGAAAGGAGAAAAGAAGAATCTCGTACCTCGAGAATAAGAACCGAGTTCTTACATATTCACTAAATATTAGGCATAGATATTTTGGTGGGTTCCTACTGATATTTTTCTAACATCCTGTTTGGGTCATGATTCTAGTCCCAAACAGATTATATTTCTGCAGGTACAGATAAGGGAAAGTGCCCATATACTTTAGGTACTTGATTGTTGTGGAGCTGGAGAGCAGGGGGCCAACCTCATGCATCTGATGCTGCTGTAGTTTTTTTGTTTTCATTGTACTTTGGTTTAGTACTATATTATATCATTGTGACTTGTTTGGATGATTTCCTATACATATGTATCATTCATCATTTATATTGGTGCTGCAGTTGTTTATTACTTTCAGTCTTCCACTGTTTACTTATTTCATGTTTTACAGACTCCTCAATTATTATCTATTTATTTATAATGTATTACACTTCCAATGAGGGAATAGTTTCCCCACTATAACATCCAAGGACCTCACTTCTAGTTGACAGCCTCTGGTGTTTGGGGAAAGGCAATTGGGGCCATGTGACCAAATGGGTATGGGGCACCTCTGGGCGGCTCTCGGAACCGAGACGATACAATGTGGTACAAGAGGAGTTATTTTCTTCATGACTTACTATATAGAGCCTATATTCAGGGATAGGATAGAATATTTAATTGGTAATAATATCTTCCCATGAGTAGATTACTCATATATAGGAGAAAGCTAATTTACCTCGATTATTGAAATTTTGTTGGCTTTGCAATTATTGTAGTTTATTTGATTTCACCATTAAGTGATTAACATATTTTTTTCTATTATAGTTCATACTAATGATGTTATATTTATATTGCAACCTGGTGTGATGAGGGTAATCCATCTCATGAATCATATATGAACTTTCTAGAGATCACATGACACACATTCTTGCCATACCATTTAGGATGCATTACTGATTGCATGTTATTGTGGTAGATGTTGTGCTAGATATGGATGTTGTTGTGATAGATGACTTGATAAAATACATTATATTTGATAAGGTATTGGATTGTGTAATGTTTCATTTGAATAAATTCCAAACATTGGTTCTAGAGGTGTTATGGGCCATCAGGGATTTGAATTTGTTGGATATTTTCTTTGTTATTCCTTGTATATGACATGAATATGATACAATGATTTGATTTTCAGGGAGTATGGGCACCCACGGATCAGAATATGGAACTTTATTGTTTGTTTTAGTGTTTTTCTAGGTGTCTAAGTAGTTTCTGATGCTTACTATCTGAAAAAACCTAGAATACATGGCATGTAATGATTAATACATTAAATGTGTCCTTATATATGGGAATGAAATATTTTTCTTAAGTACACGACATGTATTGTATGTACATGTCGTGTAGTCTCGGACTGTGTTACTACATGTGTGGGTAGAGACACGGGGATGGGAAATTTATGGTGGGGCACGTCGTGTACCCTATGTGCATGTCGTTTCATAGGAGCTATGTGTATAGCTATGTGACTAATAACATAGGAGGATTATGGATAGTTAGTACATGTTGTGTCTAGAACAAACACACCGTATAGATTCAGCTGTGTAACCTGCCATGTGACAAACAACACGGGTCGGTGAAGTTACTTCTAGTACATGCTGTATCCGGAAAAAACACAACATATAGTCATTCTCTAAGAGAACTATGTGGGTTAGTCATGTAGAAGAACTCGTGTAGGGGAAAACAATTCATGTACATGTTGTGTCTTCATAGAACACGTCTTGTCTATGGGGTGTTACATGACCATGGTTGGTAGGAGTATACATCCATGAGAAAGCATAATGGAGCACACCGTGTAGGAGTTATACATGCCATGTATCCACCTTTTATTAATCTTGAATGATTTATTTATCTGATTCTCTTCTTGGACTTCTAAGATTCAGTACTTCTTAATATTGATCTAAGGGTTGTGTTTGAACTTGTAGATTCATGTCACTAAGTCATCCTCTGATTGTATGCTAGTTACAGGATGGTGACCAAACATTGGACATTACAAATCAAGAACCTCCAGAAGATCCTCTAGTCATGCTTGTCTTGCCACCAACTGTTATTCCAATAACAGGTGCTGAAGCACAGTTCCAAGAGGGATTCGTGAGGTTTATGCAGACCTTCCGGGGATCTCCAAATCCTACCCCATCTATGGAAGAGTTGAAGTGGGTCTTTCAGCAGTAGAATCCTCCCGCATTCTTAGGTGATGGAGGACCTCAGGTTGTTGAGTCATTGTTGGAGGCAATTCTATATATATTCGATCATCTGGATATTCCTCTAGAGAGTAGAGTCAAGATTGCTACTTAAATTCATTGGTATTCTACCAAGAGATTGTGGGATGTGATCTAACAAGTGGGACGCCAGTATGTTATGATGTGGGATGAGTTACAACATTCCTTTTACTATTACTTCTACTCAGATACATTGAGGTCCAACCGATCTCAAGAGTTCATGATTCTGTAGCAGGTTACTCTTTCAATTACGGGGTATTATTCTTTGTTCATACCACAACAATACTTCACAACCGTCCCAGGAGGTGATGAAATATTCCTATCAAGGATGTCTGAGGATGATCTCAGTCACGACATCTGATATTAGGTGAACATATTCTGATTGTATTATGTCAGCTCTATAGTGAATCAGGCATAGATCATGGAGTGTAATATGAGGGATTATAGAGTTGTGTGCCAGGGCAGCTCGACATCTAGATTTCGTACACTTCTGACTGACAATAGGAAGCATCACAGGGATTCTACACATGAAGATCTGAGTAGGAAGAATACTTCCTCTAGTGGCTATGTGGTGTGCTACCAGTGTGGTAACAGTGGTAATATGAGGACACATTTCCTGATATACCTAGTTTAGTGCCGATCATGCTGTAAGATGGGTCATATTCAGCATTTCTGTTAGGTTTTATCCACATTTTCTAGAGATAAAGGTTCTGTTTGAACTCCTCATACTAGATTAGGGCCAATAGTTACTCATCTATCTGGGAACTGGAGTTCTTCTAAATGTTCATGCTGAGGTGGAGGACACGATCATGGTTGTCATTCAGAAGGGTTTCAATGACTACAGGGTGGATCTGCATAGGGTGGACATGTAGGGTCGCAGGACCGTAATACATGTCAGACTTTTGTAGTAGAGCAGGCCTAGAAGGAGTAGGATCCCAGACCCTCCCCTACCATAGATATGATCCTCGTTTCCTCAGTTTTATCTTTTACAATTTTCGATAGAGGGGATTCCCATAGTTTCATATCTTTTGATGTTGTGGAGGGCCTTGGGCTCTATATCCTTACTTATGAAAATTTCTTGACACTTGAAACTTCGTTGTTGAATAGAAAGGGTATTTTAAGATAGTGCAAGGACATCCCTCTTGAGTTTGGTGGGTGTCACTTCTCATGGGACCTTTACATATTAGAGATGATGGGTAATGACATCATTCTCAAAATGGACTGTTTAGTCCCCATCCAAGATGTTGTTGATTTCTATCATCGCAGGTTTAGTTTTACATCACCAGAGGGGATTTCCTTTTTATATAAGTCAAATTCAATGTTCATGTGAGAAGAGAAGGACCCAAGAATTATGGGATAGGAGGAGTTACAACCCAGATTTCTAGTTTATATTTCGATTATGAGGGAACATAACAATTATACATTCCTCCAGTGGACTATCATTTTAGATATGTCTTTCCAGAAGACTTTTCATGTTTGACTGTGGAGAGAGAGGTGGAATTTTCTATTGATCTTGTTCCAAGAGTAGCACCGATTTCTATTCCTCCTTATAGGATGGCTAATCCAGAGTTATAGGATCTCAAGTAGCAGTTAGAGGAGTTATAAGATAAGGGTTTCATCTAACCCTGTACTTCTCCTTTGGGTTCACCTTCCATATTTGTGAAGAATGTGGAAGGTAACCTCCATATTTGTGTGGATTATCAGAAGTTTAAAATTTTGAATGTCAAGAACTGATTTCCATTTCCAAGGATTGATGACCTCTTTGATCAGCTTCGAGGATCCCGGTTGTTCTCAAAAAACTACTAGAGGTTCGGTTATCATCATTTTGGTGTTATACCATCTGATATACCTCTTAGATCCTTTCAATGTAGGTATGATCTATACGAGTATGTCATTATGCCATGCGGTCTCAAGAAAGTGCCTATAGATTTCATGGAACTGCTGAACCGAGTGTTCCATCCATACATGGATTCCTTCATTGAAGTTTTTATGGACGAAACCTTGGTGTAATCTTACACTCGACCCGACTATGCCACACATCTTGATATCATTTTGAGTACATTGGTACAGTATCCATTATATGCCACGTGCTCAAAATGGCACTTTTGGATAGACCAAAATAACTTATTGGGTCATGTCATCTCAAAGGACAAAAGTATTAGTAGACCCAGTGAAATTGAGTGAAATAGTTTCCTAGAAGCTTCTGAAGAACATCTTTGAGGTACAGAGATTCCAAGGGATGGTTGGTTACTACAGATGTTTTATACAGGACTTCTCATGCTTATTAGTGCCACTAGCGGGCCTGGCAATGAAGGGTGAGAAGTACATGTGGTCAGATTCTTATGAGTCAGACTTTTAGAAGTTGAAAGGGGGGTTGACTTCAACACTGATACTAGTTTTTCCAGAGATGGTCAAGAGTTATATAGATTACCGTGATGCATTTGTTATTGGGCTTGGAGTAGTTCTTATGTAGGGGGAAGGATTCGTTGCGTACAGGTCACAGTAGTTGAGCCCACATGAGAGGAATTACCTGACCCATGATCTTGAGTTGGATGTAGTTGTTCACAATTTAGGCTGTTGGAGACATTATCTTATGGGATATCATTTTGTGGTTTTCACCAATCAAAAAAGTATAAATTATATCTTTACACAGCATGATCTGAATTTGAGATAGTGAAGTGGGTTGATTACCCTCAGTCTTTGTACTTTGAGCATTCCTATACGCCTAGGAAAGGCAACGCTTTATCGGATGCATTGAGATGGGGGACTCAGAAATAGGAAGTTCATGAGGCCAGAAGTGGGTGGTAGCTTATGGCTCAATTCTCTGAGATAAATTTTGAGGTGCATAAAAGATAGTGAAATGCATTTATTTATTCTCTATTTGTTACCTTTACTCTACTTGACCAAGTTTGAATGATCCAACAATTAGATTATGAAGGCGTTGTCCTACGGGAGGGTGTGTTAGGAGAAACCCCTATTCCAACATGGGCCATTGGAGGGGATGAGAACTTGTGTTTTCATGGGATCATATTGGTGCTAGTGGAAATACGTGAGGATATGATGGAGGACATTTATTTCCCAGTTTGGGAAGTTCATATGGGTGTCATCATGTTGTATCGAGATCTACACCATCTGAATTGGTGGCCAGAAATAAAGAGAGATGTTAATTGTTTTTTCATGAGGTGTTCCACATGTCAGTAGGTTATGGAATATCATCAACGACTAGAAGGGATTTTTGAGAAGTTACCCATTCCAAAGTAGATGTGGAATGAGGTCGCGATGGACTTTGTGATAGGCTTACCGAGGTCACCTCAAGTGAATGATGCAGTTTGGGTTGTCATTGAAAGACTCACAAAATATTCCCACTTCTTGCTGATCAAGGAGACCTTCAGTTTTGATGAGCTAGAAAAGATGTACATCCAATAGATTTTATTTTTACATTTATTTCTGCACTCCATTGTTTAATACAAGGATGCATGTTTTACTTCTCGGGTCTGGTAGGGATTAAATAGGGCTTTGGGTACATAGGTATTTCTAATTACAGGTTGTCATCTCCATATAGATGGATGGTCCAATCACACGATACATGTTCTGTAGGAAATTCTTCGAGCATGCATCCTAGATTTTGTAGTTTATTGGGAGAAGAAAATACATCATGTGGCATTTTCTTAAAATAATATTTTTCAAGTAACAATTTAGATGGAACCTTATGAGTATTTGTACGATAGGCTATTCCGATCACCCTTATGTTCAATGGAAGTTGGGGAGGCATCTATGTTGGGAACTAATCGTTCCCAGAAGACCACGAAGTAGATAGAGTGTATTAGGAAGAGGATGGCTACTGCATAGTCACAACAAAAGTCTTATCCTGGTCGACGGAGATTACCACTGGACTTTGAGGTCGGAGATTAGGTTTTCTTGCATGTCACATCGAGGTTGGAACACAAGAGTATTAGGAGACATGAAAATATTTTTTTCGAGATATGTTAGACCGTGTAAGGTTATGGGGAGATTCAGTCTGGTTTCCAATCGGTTGCAGTTACCTTAGAGGTACCATGTTATGCACGACCTCTTCCACAGTTCTCAGCTACGATGTTACTTCTCAGACTAGTCTCATGTTTTTCATCCTGAGAAGGTTGAGTTAGAGGTGGACGCCTCATTTGAGAAGCATCATATATGGATCATAGTACAAGGGTTCTCTGTGGTTGGTATGTTCCTCTGGTATGAGTGATATGGAAACATGGTCGAGTATAGTACGAGACATGGGAGAGGGAGGCTGATGTATGGACATAGTGGGTGGAGCAGTTTGAGGATCCTTCTTCTACGTTGCCTTGCAAGGGAAATTCAGGAATAGATTTCATTAAGGGAGAAGTTTGTAAGAATGTAGATCTTCTTTTCAAGTATTGATCCTATTTTATGGGGCTTTTAGAAAAAGAGTAGTTTTTGTAAATTTAAGAAGTACATGTCCTGTACATTTTAGTACACTCCATGTACTCTGTTGTTACAGGTGACCATGTACTGGTCATGTAACAGCCAAGTACATGGTCGTGTAAAGTGACCTAGAGGCCACCTAAAGTAGGGACTAGTTAAGGAAAGTACACGCCATGTACTTTTAAACAACATTCGGGGTACTTTTCTTTGAATTTATTAAACAGACCGGGGTTACGTCTAATCGACATAAACCTCTTCTTCTCGGCCTATATCATGAAGGAGTTACTGAAGCTGATGAATCTTCTCCGAGACCCTAAACTACAATCCATTCTCCGATTCATCCATCGTCGATTGTGTTGGAATCACCACGGTGATATATTCATTCTTCTAGAACCTCATCTTTTGATTTCTTTTCTCGCGTGAGATACCATTGGTTGATCATTTTAAACATTTTTGTAGATATACTATGTTCCTGGTAAATTCAAAGGTAGACACCAGAGTATATCGATCTTATAATGTTGAGGTAGGTGGTTTGTGCCTTTCCATAGTTAGTCTTGGAATTTTATGTGCAAAAGTGCTCAATACCCAAGAACAAGGTATTGTGTGTTCAGGGATTTTAGCCCTGTTAATGCCTGTTATGCCTTGTGTGCCTGAGTAGAGGTTTTTTTATTTTGAATAGTGTTATTTTCTTTGATATGGTTGTGTTTCCCATTTTTTTTTTTGATATTTAACATTTATTCCAGCTTTGTCGATTAGGATTCTTGTTTTTCATACCCTGTATTGTTAGGATGGAGTAATTTAATCTAATGCAGTTATATTCTTGTGGCTATCTACCCATGTTTTTCCACAAAGCTATTATCTAAGTAGTTCATAAGGTTTACATTGGATTTTGAACATCTTTGTGTTCAATTTACATAAAAAGGGCTTTTGAAACCTAGTAGAGTAGACCATACGGGGAATGGATGCATATGGCTTCCCTGGAGTGTTTTTTTACTTTAATGTTACGAGACCATAGGGGGGATTGACATTTAGTGCTCCCTCATATTGTATGAAGTTCCACGTTGTGAGACCATAGGAGGAATTGGACATTGAGTTATTCCATAGAGTGTCTATAGTTTACCAATAAATGACCACATGGGGAATAGACAGTGAGTGCTTCCCCAGAGAGACTTTTATAAAGCTAAACTAGAGGTGTTTGACTGGGAGTACATCCTATAAGGTTGATTCTGTTTGTTAGGTTGAACCAGAGGGGAAAGGCTGTGAGTACTTCCAATAGGGTTACTTGTTTTTTAATGTTTCTTACTTGATATATGAAAATGAATGCAATTGAGACTATAGGATTGTATAGTTTTGAGTACTTCCTTGTTTACTGCTTCATTTTTCATATTTCCTTCCATATATATTCATTTAAAATTTGGCACAGATAATTGGATTGTTGCCTACTGGGATTCGTCTCACACCCTATTTGGGTCATGCTTTTCGTACCAAACATATTATATTGCTAAATGTATAGATAAGGGAAAGTTCCCTTATACTTTAAGTACTTGATTAATGTGGAGCTTGAGAAAATGGGACCAAGCTGAGGCTTGTGATGCTACACTAGAGATTATTTGTTTTCATTGTACTTTTTTAGTACTTTATTCCAACATTATGACTTGTTTCGCTGCTTTCTTAGAAATATGTATCATTTATCATTTATATGTGTTCTCTAGTTTTTTATTACTTCCAGTTTGCATTGCTTACTTATTGAATGTTTTACTACTTCGGCTATTATTATCTATTTATTTCTGCTGCATTAATCTACCAATGTGGGAATTGTTTCCCAAATATCACACCCAAGACCCTCACTACTAGTCAGAAGCATCAAGCATTTGGGGAAATGCGCTTGAGGCCATGTGACCAACTGGGTACAGGGCACCTCTGGGCGGCTCTTAGAACATGGCATCACAATACATTAAGGAATTAGTAAGGTTTCATGGAGTACCACATTAAATTTTATCATATTAGAATCTATGACTTACCTTGATGTTCTAGATAATTTTTCATCAAGATATTGATATTGAGTTGAGTTTCAAAACCCTATATCATCAAAAAATATATTTTCAGAATGAGAGTACAATTAAAACCCTATAGGATATGATTTTATCATCTTCTATGGAATTAAAATGTGGTTGGGACCAACATCTTCCACTAGTCATGTTTTCATACAAAAAATATTTAACTAACGAATTTAAATGGATCCTTATGAAAAAATATATAGAAATGAGTACAAAAATCTAACGTACTGTAAAGAATTTTGGGAAAGAAAGCTATTAGTTCTTGATCTCGCTGAAAAAATGAAAGAGTTGGTTATATCTATTCAGTAAAAGATAATGGAACAATAATGGTAGTATAAAATTTATATTTAAAATCACTAGTGTGATATGAAATTTGAAGATGGTGAAAATTGTTTTCTATGCATATCTCTATGGAAGAAGGTAATGATATTTGGAAAGAAGGTAAAAATGACCCCTAGGTATATCAATCCCTTTGAAATTATTGATCTTATTGGGATGGTGTCATATCAATTGGTGTTTACATAGAACCTATTTGAAGGGCATGATGTGCTCCATGTATCTCTCCCATGGAAGTACATACATTATTGTTAAAATTTACTAAAAATAGAGGTCATACTACTCGAGAAGGTTTTTTATTATACAGAACAACTGGTAGAGATTTTATATCATACATAAAATGTTCTATCAAATATGAACGCTCACTTAGTAAAAGTTTTTTTGTGAAACCCCCATTTTTTGGAAGCAATTTCTAAACCTGTGGATCTAATGAGTCTTAAGTATCATTAGTTATTTCTACAAAAGTTATAGAATTTAAAGTATAAATTCATTTTAAAGGTATTATAATGTATCAAAAAATTAATTTTATAAAATCTTTTATGGATAAATTTTATTTCTTAGATAACTTGCATTACATGAAACACCATCTTTTAAAGAACTACGACATATTATTAATATTTGTATTCAAACATGAATGGAGTAACATATCCATAAAATATAGTTGTATGTATAGGAATAAAAACATTTTAAAAATTAATTATAAAGGTTTTATATAAATAAAATATATTTATAAATAGTTACTTAATATTATTAAATGTCTTTAAATTATTTTCAAATACTTTTCCTAAAAAATATATTTATTTATCTTTGAAAAAAATAATTAAAATCATGTTTTTAATATTTCTAAAAATATATATGAGAATATTAACTTCATTTTTTGAATCAATGTTTCAAAATTATCTTAGGTTTATTTCTAATATAATTTTATGAAAATATTGATTTTTCATTGAATAGTGGAAAATTCTTATTTTATTAACAATTGACTTTTTGTTTAATGAATTTTCAAAGATTCATATCATTTTAAAATGTTTTAAAAATAAAATTATCTCAATTTTGATATTGTTAAACAAATTTATGTAATTATAAATAAGTTAATGTTTACATTCGATAATAAAATATTTTATTCTTATGAAAATATTTTCTTTGGAATCCATCTTTTTCATTGTCTATGCATGTTTAATTTTAAATTAAAATTTTCCACTTTTGTAAATGTAATATGGTAAAATTTATTATATGTTTTTAAAATTAATAATTAATAATATATAATAATTTAAACTTAATTTATAGTAAATATTAATAATAAAAATATTAAATATTAATTGATAAGGTAATGGTCAAAAGAGGTTTTTCTGGTGTTAAAATAAAAAGGAAATTGTTAAAATAAAATTAAACCATGTAAAATCACTATTTTATAGAAAAATTTAGAACATAAATCATATATTTTTCTACAATGAACCATTTTTAATCATTGTTTCTCTTTTTAAACGTGGGTACCTATTTTTATTTTCAAAAACATCCTAGTGTGTTCTCTCCCCCACCGATAAAATAGAACCCACTATCCTATTCTATTCACATTTAAAAAACCCTTAGTTCATAAAATACCTACACATATATATTTCTTACATACCAAAATTCATCCTAGATTTGTTAGTTTTATTATTAAACACTCTTAAAAAGTTTTACGTGTAATCCTAAAGGGCTTCTCTAAAGACGAGTTGTAGTCCTTTACTATGTGTTTTCATTTTATTACTTTATAGTAACCATTAAAATATTATTTTAAAATTGTTTTATATTAAAATTATTATATTAATTATAATTATATGTTATTATGTTAATTTAATTACCAACATGTTTCTCCTCTTCCATAAAGTGAGAAATAAAACTGTCGATCATGTCTATAGTGGACTACCGCCTCACGAACAGACGTGATTCATTTTCCAACACTGCATCTCAGGGATGGATATAATGATTTATTTGACATATTTATCTTATATATAGGGAATAATTATAATTTTATAATTATAATATTTGTTATTCCTTCTGATTTTACGTGTTTTTGGAATACTATAACTTCGCTCTTGTGTACGGTGGACTACAACTATACGAACAGATGGGGTTATTTTTTCATTTAATTTTTTACATGAAAGGTACTGAGGATAAATTTATTGATAATATGAGATATGTGTGAAAAAATATTATTATTTAATGTTAATATATTATTTACCATATATCTATTCCTTTCATCGATAAAATGGAAGCAATGTTAATTTATACGTAGGGCCTACCATCTCCATTAATGATGTCATTTATTTTCTATATATAACTTTTATTGTTTCATATAAATATATTTAGAGTTAATATATATGTTATTTATATCATTATCAAATATATTGATATTATTTTAACATTTTAAATTTAAATGGACAATGATTTTAAAACAAAAATATATATTGTAAACGAAGTAGTTATTACAAGAAATGTGATTAAATAAAAAAATTATTAATGAGATGTAAAAAGGTCACAAATAAATCATATATAGTATTATATATATGATTATTTATTTTTAATAGATTTATAATAATCCTATATTTATTATAGGTGTTCTGAATGTGTATGATTGAATCTGATACTTAAGGTAAGATATTTTTGACTAACTTTTATTTTTGTGGGACACGTTCCATATTCAACACCATTTTCTTTTTTGTTGTTTATATACTTCCAATTAGTAAATTTTATGATTATTATCATGGAATTATTAGATATATATATCCATATAATGTTCTTTCAATCATGGGGTTTATGATTCCCAAGATACCAAAGTGGTAATTTTTTTTTACAATTTCAATGTTAATCAATATTTTTTAAGATTAAGTTCTGGATGATGAAATGTCATGATCTATATCAATAGAAAATCAGTTATTTTCTTCAATAATATTTATTTAATGAAAATAATTTTTTTCCTTTAATTTTCCTGTATTCATTTACTCAAAAGTAGAACATATATTTTCTTATAAAAACAATCTTTATTTTTATCTACGGTGGAAATCATTTTTTTATTATGTCCATGTTTCCTAAAAAGTTATTGAATTTTTTTAAAATTTTACAATTATTTTTAAATATTTTTTAACTATATATTACTATAAAAAATATTTTAAAACAATATTCTTTTCATTTTCTACTAAATCCTTTTTTGGGTTTTTTTGAAAATATGAAATGAATAAACATTTTAATGTGTACAACATGAACTATATTTCACATCATCATGACCATTATTTTCATTAAATATGAATTTATATATTTTCATGGATAGTTTTCTTATATAAATGTTCCAAGTGATATTTAAAAATAATTTTACATCTATGATAATATCATTTTATGTTAATTAAGATTTAATGGGGATATGATCCACTAGTATCATACTTATTCCTTATCTAGAATGTTTATCTTAATGATGACCATATTTTTATGAAACCCTTTTCTTTAACATGGGTAATGTTATGATCAAATTTTTATGAAACCAATTTTATATAATATGTTCTAATATGATGATTGTTTGATGATTTTTTGGAACACTTGTGTATTGTTTTGTTAATGTGATGGTGGTTATGTCATAACCAAGGATATTAGTTACATTTTAACCAAGTATTTTGGTTACATTCTAACCAAGGATGGTGGTTATGTTATAAGCACAGATGGTTGGAACCTATATCCCCCTATAATTCATTGGGTAAATATTGTTATCTCATAAGATAAAAAAATATAATGGGGAGTTAACAATGTTTAGTAAGGTTCTTTTTCCACTATGATAGTCTTGGGAGAGATCTTTGAATACTATCTATTTTGGGAATTGAACCCTTTCCACTGTGAATCTTTCAAAAATGGTCCTTAACTAATAAGGAAATAATTATCTATGATTATGTGTATAATAGAAATCTTTGTATTATGGTAATATTATGTTCTCATTATACCACCTTGATATTTTATGAATAATTGTTTTTCAAATTAATTTAATCTTTTTGATATTTTTCATTTCATGAAAAAGTGAAAATAATTTATTTTATATTAATAAACTATATTTTTATTGTGTTTTATGCAAATACATGTTAATTTTTCTCTACCAGAAACATAAATTTGAAACTCTTCATAATGGAATACCGAGGTTACCTTATGTTACACTCAATAATCACTTTCTTTCATGGCATTGTTAACACACACAACTGAATTTTACAAGACAATAATATATTACTAATATCATATATTTAATACAAAAACATATAACTTATCCGTTAAATTAGAGGTTATGAATATTATTATATAAATAATGAAAATATAAGTTTTAGACAAATATAATATTAATTCATATGTTAAAAATTAATTATAATTTAAAATATAAGAACCAATTGAATATAAAGGATATATTATTATTTTTATGCTCCAAAAGGTGATTTGTATTACTAAATTTAATTAATTAGAATAAGTTAGTAATATTAATGTAATATATATGGTATATATTTAATAAAATACTTTTAATATTCAATAAATATATTTTATGTACATAAAATAATAACAAACCCATTTAATGCTTCAAAACCTATATTTTTTATAAACATAGTGTTACAACTTTTTAATGATGAAGCAATGTTAAATCCAATTTTTGGAAATATTATGGATTCAATATTTCAATATAAAATTATAATTTTACATAGAAACATAAATTTGTTGTTAGGATAAATTCTTTGTATTTTTCTTGAAGGTTTCATTTTGTAATGAATACTCAAAAATATTGACTTTTAATTCAAAACTCATTTTTTATATATTTTATTTATAAGGATAAATTATATTTCAAATTGTATTAAAAGTAAATTTTATAATTTATTTATTTACTAATTCATATTTGGTCATTACAATCAATTTCATTTCGAAATTGGGTATAAAATCATAAAAAATGTGGAGAAATTTTTACTTTTAAAACCGTATTGTCGTCCCATCAGTAGGATCCATTTGAAATTAATTTCTACCACTTCTATTATTTGAATTTATAAAAAATAATTCCATATTTTGAATCATAAAAATTTATAATGTCTAATTAGTTTACATTTTTTTACCAAAAATATTAGTGAATACAATGAGAATTAATTATAGTTTTTGAGGTAGCATTTACCATAACAATGGAATAATCCTTACATTTATGAGCCAAAATGACAAAAAACATGTGAAAACCCCTTTTTCTGAATATACATGGCCACTAAACCTTCCATTAATGAGTTTTTGGGTTCTTTATGACATTGTTTATTTAAAAAAAGGGTAAAACAATATTGTTTTAAAACATTTTGAGTGTCTCCCCACCATTCCCAATAAAAGGCCACCACGTCTCCCTATTCTTCACACCACTCAAAACACTTAGGTTTTGAAACTAGACACAATAAACTTCCCAAAACCCCTCAATTACCCCTTTTAGGATCATTTAGGGAATATAGAAATCCAAGGAGTCCCTTTAGTGAAATCCAAATGTAGTTACCCAATGAAGAGGTAACACCCTCCCTCAAGCTCCTTTATTTTGTTATCTTTCTCCACCACCTAAAGTTTCTTTATCAAATCCTTATAAAAAACAACAATAGTAATGCCCTGAACCCAATTACCTAGATTCGGGGAATTATTACATAACATTGGCATGATACAAGGAATCTTGTCGCAAAATACTGATCAGTTTAGTAGACTTGGAAGTAATATATACATTCATAAGTTATACATTACATAATGAAATAAAAACATCAAAAACAATTTGTACACTTTTGAAAACACTTATATCCTTAGCGTATCCATTCAGGTCAACCATAAAATAATTCTTCACATCCTAGGGAAAATAAAACATATAAATGGGTGAGCTCAGATGCTCAGTGAGGATAACAATATAGCAGAAACTTTCATAAATAAGAATTAACATTTAAGGAAATGTATAAGACTAAAACAAAATCCTTTGAAACATAAACTTAGACATAATATGTAAAAGTTAAAATCAAATAATTTCATTTACATAATCACTTGGATATTCTACTATTCTAATCATCACATGCAATATCAATATCCAATTCCTTAATGATGTAATGCATAATGGCAGACTTCATAACCACATAGTTAATTCCTTGTGCCATGACTAAAAATAAGTTTCTTTCTAGTCCTTTTTCCAAGACACAAGATTGTCCCATGAGACCTACCGATGAATCAAGGAGCTATAGCAGGCTACACCCATCACTTACTAAGTCTAATGCATTCCTCATATGAAAAGGTTTAAACATAACATAAACATTCTTATTAAAACTATCATATAGAATGTCAGTACTTTATCCATAAACCATGAATGGTTTAAAAATAACTCATACATAGTGAACCATATCACAAAAAATTCAGTACAAAATGAATGTTTTGTATCCAAATAAATCAATTTCAAACAAGATTAAAATTTTTCTAAGGATGTTGACAAAGATGACATCAGATCTTTTTTAGAGAAATATATCATTCTATTTTGAAATAATTTAAATGTCATATAATTATAAAAGAAATAATTTATTTCAAAAATATTCTTATAAGAATGTATGGAAAGCATAGATGATGATATAATGGCAGAAAATAGCCACACCCACCATATAAGTTAAAAAAATATATTTTTACCTAAATTTTGTCGATAAGGTCATAAAGTACCTTGTTTGGAAAACGACGGAAAGATTCCTTTAGAAAAATATATGGTAAAATAAGTGTATAAATAACTTTAAACCATAGTATAGTAAATAATAAAAGTAATTTGAATTAAATTTTTATGAAAACATGGATATGGATGATAAAGAGGTCTCAGTAGATACTTACGTAAAAACAACCTCAGATAATAATAAGATTGTGAAATTAACCTTTACCATGTAATTTTCCTTAGAAGTGGGTATGTTAACCTCTTGTATAATAGTTAAAACATTGTTATTAAAATATAAAAGAACCATATATGTAAATATGATATCATATATTATCTTCAAATATTTCATTATTAATAATATTTTAATAGTATCATCATTTCAGGTGTTAACTGATCCATTTTTGTAAATATGATTGGTTACGTTATCCATGTTTGTTATTAATAGGATGTATTTGATTCATATAAAGAATGATATTATATTCATAAACATAATTTTGAATCATAAAATGATAATTACTCATGAATGATTACGATGGGAAATGAATCTCATCGCGTTTGAGGAGATGGTAATCCGTACGTACGTAAGAGTGATAATATCATTACATTGATAGAGAAATCATATGTAATTGGATGGTATATCATATATACAGAATAATTAACATGTTATATTTATTTTTTACATTATTTATATTCATTATTATACCCGTCCAAATACTAAAGTGTTTGAATAACAAACTACACCACGACGTGGACACGGTAAGTCGTACGTACACACATATGGTGAATTTGTCATTTGTAGGATGGATAGAAAAACGATTATGATTTTACCATATTTATAATAATATCACAATATTTTTAAGGTGTTGGATATATTATTTATGTATGGAAACAACAAAGAAAGAGGAATTTTAAGAAGAAAAGAACATGGAAGAGGGTGGTGAAATTATTACCTATACTTTGAGTGTTTCCTTTTGAGTTGATCAAAATAGCTCCATAGGATAGCTTTATGGTCAAATTAAGGCCTCTAGATTGAATTGATAGAACAAAGAAAGATATTTGGTCAGGTTTTGGCTGAGGCCAATGGCTTTGGAGGTAGAAAATTAAGAGAAGGGGAAGTGCCCTTTTATAAGAGAGGTGAGGGTCACTTTCGGAAAAGCTTGAAATATTATTTTATAATAAACTAATTTTCAGTTTCTAATGGATCCAAAATTAATTATTTAAATTTTAAGGTGGGTATGGGTCATAAAACCTTAAACCAATTGGTTTTAGATAGGTTTAGGTCATCATATTAACAATATCTTTTAGATTTAACTCTTAGTTAAATAGTTTTTCATTTACCATGTCTTTTTGTATTTTTATATTATATGGTTAATAAAATTACTATAACAAGCCAAGAGAACTCCATGTGGTTCATTATTAATATATATAACCTTATATAAGTTTTTTGGCTGAGCCTTAGATTTTTAGGAATATTATATCAATTTAGAATATAGTATTTCTTTTAAAAACTCAATTATGTCAATTTTGACATAATTTAGTATTTGATTTTTTTGAAAGAAATATAAAATTTATCACTTCAAATAAAATTTATTTAACAAACCCTAACATGTCATATTAACCTATAAAATTTGTTTAATTCATTACAAGTCGCAATTTACATTTATTTGGATATTTATAATATCAATTATTTTTATATTTCATTAATATGTTAATTACTGCATCATCATTGTGTCATAAATAAATTAAATTATTTAATGTATCAAAATAATAAATAAAATATAATTATGTAGGAAATATTGCTATCATTATAATGAATATTCATAGTATAATTTATATTTTTTATATCTATATTAAAATTGGTTTACTTATTAAACTTCGAATTTAATTCTTTTAACTATTCTTTGAATAAAATAATAATAAATGTCCTAATCTAATCCAAGTGGACCGAAGAGGATTATATTTTATTCCTAAGGTTGTTTTCGGTCTAATTTTACTTATCCAATAGAATTATGGCATGAGTTAGGGTAATTATGATGTCATTTTTATCCATAATTATCATATTTACTTTAAACTGCGGTAAATAAAAGTCGAAAGTTATTATTCACCAAAACATTTTCATCTTATTAAAGAACATTTTAATTATTGATATTAACCATGTCTCTTATATTTTTGATATTCAACTCACAGAAGTGGTAAAATTATGTCATATGAAAATTTTCAAATGATCCTGAGAGGTGGGTAAAAGACGGTAAATAGTTTAATAAAAATATTATATATCTATAAATATTATAAAATGACTCCAATGAATTATATAGAACATATATAGGTATTATGTATCTATTTTAACCTAAAATAAAATTAAATAAATTAAACAATTATTAAAATAGGTTTTAAACAATAACTCAGTGTTTTTTCACTATTCATCAAAAATTAAAAAATTTCAGAAAATACCAAAAATCCACCCTAAGCTAATATCGATATTCTGAATCCAAAAATGAAGTCTATTTTGAAAGATAAAATTTATAAAATTTAAAAAAGTGGGGATTACTATTGATAAAGGCTAGTTTGATTGGTTTGGTGTGTTTGAACTCGACGTTGCGTACAACACAAGCTGTTGAATTATTTAGAGGAAACATATAGTGGAAGTTTAGGATGTTACATTCTCCCATCCTTAAAATAATTTCATCCTTGAAATTTCTAGAATATTACTGCATAAAAAGATTCAGGTGGTTCTTCATCATAAGTTCCTCAGGTTCTAAGGTTTCATCTTCCACCTTATTATTTCTCCATAGAAATTTTACCAAACAAGCCATCTAGATTCTCATCACATGTTTTCTTATATCAATAATCCTGCCAAGATCATCACAACAAGATAGATCATGTTTCAGTTCAATTTCCTCCTAGGTGAGTATATTTGTTGTGTCAGGCATGTATTTTCTAAACAGTGATACGTGGAACACATCATGAACTTTGGAGAGACTTGGAGGAATTGCCAAACGATAAGCTACAACTCCAATTCATTATAGAATATTGAATGGCCTGATGT
The DNA here is from genome assembly GCA_963277665.1 of Viscum album. NCBI lineage: Eukaryota > Viridiplantae > Streptophyta > Magnoliopsida > Santalales > Viscaceae > Viscum > Viscum album. Next base: position 596,929,123 of record OY728155.1, on the reverse strand, counting down.
ACCAGGGACTCAATTTACCCTTCTTACTGAGACGTATAACAGCCTTCCATTGAGATACCTTCAAGAAAACATTATCTCTTACTTGAAATTCCATATCCTTCCTTCGGTTATCGGTATAGATCTTTTGCCTACATAGAGATTCTTCGATGTGGGTTTGGATAACCTTTACCTTTCCCATCATTTCCTCAACATGTTCTTGGCCTACGAGTTTTCTTTTACCAACATCATCCCAAAATGTTGTTGTGTGACATCTCTTTCCATATAATGCTTCATATGGTGCCATCTGAATACTTGAATGGAATCTATTATTATAGGAAAATTATACGAGAGGTTAATATTGATCCCATATACCTTGAAAGTCATGTGAGAAAGACCACAAAATGTCTTCTATGGTTTGAATTGTCCATTTTGATTGTCCATCAGTTTCAGGGTGGTAGGCAGTGCTTAAACAAAGTTCAGTATCTAGGGATTTTTGAAGACTTTTCTAGAATCATGTTGTAGAATTTGGATCATGATCAGAAACAACCGATAGGGGTACTCCATGATGTCTTGAAACTTCATTAATATACAGTCTTGCTAAACGTTAAAGTTGTAAATCTTCTCTTATAAAAAGAAAATGCGCTGACTTGGTAAGATGATAAATAATGACCCATATTGAATCATTCATTCTAGGAGTATTTGGTAGTCCCATGACAATTTCCATCATATTATTATCCCTTTCCAACTCTGGTATGGGAAGAGGTTGCATGACCCCTCAAGGAAATTGCCTCCCACTTTCATTTGTTGACAAACCATACATCTTGACAAAAAATCAGAAATATCCCTCTTCATGTTGTCCCACAAAAAATGTTCTTTAAAATCTCTATAAATCTTGTTTCTCCTAGGGTGTATAAATAAATTGGAGCTGTGAGAATCATCTAATAATTTCCTTTTTAGATCCGGTTTGTTTGGAACAAAAGTATCGTCCCAAATATAAAATTTCCATCTTCATATATGAAGTCACTCAATCTCCTATCATTCACAACATTAATCTTATTTTGAAATTCCTCATCATTATTATGAGAAATCGTAATCCTTTATAGTAAAGATGGTTTGGTAACCATTTGAAAATGTAATGATGTTTCACCTTCCAAGGTTATTCCCATATCCATATTTACTAGATTCATGAAAATATGATCCCTTTCAACTCTCATATTGTTCAAAACACCATGATATTTTCTACTCAAAGCATCATCCACCTTATTTTATTTCCCTGGGTGGTTGTGTATAGTGAAATCATAATCCTTGGGTAGTTCAAGCCATCATCGTTTCCTCATGTTGAGTTCCTTCTATGAGAAAATATAATTTAAACTCCTGTGATCAGTATATATCTCACATTATTCACCATAGAGATAGTTTCTCCATATCATCAAAAGAATGATTACTGCTGAAAACTCAAGATCGTGAGTTGGATAGTTTTATTCTTGAAATTTTATCTATAGTGATGCATATGCAATAACTCAATCATTCTGCATAAGGACACAACCAAGTCATTTCTTTGAAACATCACTCCAAATAACAAACCCATCATTCTTCGATGGCAGAGTCAATATATGTGAATTGACTCATCTTCTCTTACATTCCATGAAACATTCTTTGTACTCTTTTATCCACACAAATTTAACCCCTTTACGTGTGAGCTTGGTTAATGGGTTTTCTAATCGGGCAGAATTATGGATAAAATGCCGATAATAACCTACAAAACCTATAAATTTATGTACATCAGTTATACTCGTTGGTACTGGACATTCTTGGATAGACTTTTTCTTAGAAGTATCAAAAATTATTCCATCCTTAGAGACAATATGGACAATAAAAGAAATCTTCTAAAGTAATAATTCATATTTACTGAACTTCTTATATATTTCATTTCTTCTAATAGTCTTTAGGATAATTCGCAAGTAGTTTTTATGATCGTCATATCTTTTGGATTATACCAAGATATTATCAATAAATACCAATAAAACATCATTAGGATATTCCTTGAAAACAATGTTCATTAGATTCACAAAAACAGAGGGTTCACTAATCACTCCCAAAGGTATTACTGTAAAATCATAATGCCCGTATCTGGTTTGAAATGTTGTTTTTGGAATATCTTCCTTCTTCACACATAACTGATGATATCCACATTGTAGTTCAATCTATGAAAAATATTGATCTCAATGATGTTGGTTAAACAAATCATTAATGTGATGTAGGGTATACTTGTTCTTTATTGTTATAGCATTGATCTCCCTGTAGTAAACACACAACCTCATAATCCATCTTTCTTCTTAACAAAAAGAATAGGGGCTCCCAATGTAGAAATAGTTGGGTGAATAAATACCTTATTACTCAATTAATATAGTGGTTTATTTAGTTCCACTAATTCCACAATGTCCATTCTATAAGGGTTCTCCGATATCAGACTTTAATCGGGAATTAAATCAATGGAAAACTCAATTTCTCACACTAGAGGATATCTAGGTAAATCCTCTGGGAACACATCAATATATTCTTGCACAATAGGTATATCCTCTATTTGAACATTGTTTTTCTTTACCATATTTATTCCATTATCTTCCTCCCCAATAATTGAATTTAGTAGAGCTACTGGTGGTAGATCTAGATAAGAATCTGGTGATGACTTTGCTTCTCTAATGATAAGGTAATCCTTATCATCATAAAAAATCGAAACCACGTTATTAAAATATATTTTTGCATCATGGTCTAAAATCCAATTCATACTGAGGATTATATCAAATTCAATCATCTGTATGATGATGAGATCAACAGATAAAGAATATTTATATACCATAATGGGAACTGATTAACAATACTTTTTTGCGATGATACTTCCCTTAGATATTTTGACCGAAAACTCCCTTGTTAATTAAAATTGTAAATATCTAATTTTCATAGAAACCTTGGATGATATGAAACAATGGAATGATCCATAATCAAATAAATCATTCGTTAAACATGAGGAAACTATTAAATTACTTGACATCATGTATTTTGGAGCTTCAAAATTAGTAGTAGTGATCGCATAAGATTAGCTTTTATCCCTTGGCCTTTTATGAGGTAAGATCCGTTGGTGATTAGGACATTAATTTTATTAATGACACTTTTCTCTACAATCATAACATTTAACATTGACAACCTCTTTCTTCCCCTTGCAATCACGAGCTTGGTGGCCCTTTTCACCACACTTGTAACAGACTCTCATTCCCTTCAGGTAAGTATCAGGGTGTTTCTTCCAACATTTACCATAGGATGGATATTCAAATTTTCCCTTATTCCCCTTATATCCATTTATAGAGTGTTTAGCAGATATCTTCTTTTCTTTCCTTGCATTGAAGTTGTATGACATAGAGAATTCCTTTTCTGTCTTGATAGCGCATGAGAAAATATATTCGTACGATGAGAGGGATTGTGAGACTAATGCTCGATGGAGAAATGGATTTAACACATTTAAGAATCATTCAATATTACTCTATGGGTTACATATATAATCTGTTACATGCCTTTCTACCCCTGTAAATTTAACCTCATACTTTTCGACATTCTCATACTTATTTTTCCTCATACTCAAGAATTATCTTTTTATATCTACTCGATGGTCATGAAGAAAGTATTTTTCGAAGAATATATCTTAAATCTATCCCAATTCCATGTTTGATACTTCTTCATCTTCCTTTGTGTTTTTGATTAATGACCACTCTTGATTTGCATATCCCGTGAGGCGATAAACTGCCATGACAACCTTTTCCCTTTTGCTACTCCCTAAAGCATGAAATATATTCTCTTAGGAACTTGTCCATTGCTCAACTACTAACAGATTGGTACTCCCATTGAATTTTTGGGGTTGTTTCCTCATGAAGTAGTCTAACATTGATCCTCTACATTCTGGATCAGGGTGCTTCATACGGGTAAGGTTATCACTCATAACCCGAGTGAGTTGTTCCAGTATGGTGATAAGCTGATCAGCACTAGTTACATCACCATCTCCACTAGAATTATCTTGAGTTGGAGGGAAATCCTTATATGGATTACCTGGGTTGATACGGTTTCCATTCTTTCTACTAAGTTCTATTTATAAACAATGGAATACTCTAGATTAGTTTAGGAATCACAATACATAATTACAAACTTTTAAAACAGTTATCATAAATTGAACAGTTTATAGATATAGTCCATATTCATAAAAAAAAATTCTTTGAGGAAGTATATACTCATAAACCCTTCATAATGGTTTCTAAGGAAAATGACAATTATCCTAATAATATCCCATAGGAGTATCGTAACAAAGATTACAACAAGGCCCATTGTTATGCACCAGTTCCCATTCGATTCTGGCTTAAAGCGGTGTTTTTTGGGGTTTAACCATAGGTATATCTGTGCCAGAGCCCCTTCTACATGCTCATATCTAGACAAGGATTTATTTCTTGGAAAACTCACAAAATATTTACATTGCCAAAATCTATGTAGTTCTTCTATATTAATCTTCAATGTCTATCTTAGGGTAATGTTCTCTAATCAGTTTTTTTCTAAATACAGCTTTTATGGATTATACTAAACTTCCTATGATACAAACTATAACACCTCGACCCTAGTTACCCATAAGTGGTGTATTATTACATAAAATTGGAATGATACAAGGAATCATGTCCCGAAAGATAGATTAGTTTAGTAGCATTGGAAGTACTAGATACATTCATAAGTTTTAAATTACATCGTGAAATAAAAATATCAACAACATATTATTACCTTTGGAACACACTTATATCCATAGAATATCCATATAGGTCAACCATAAAATAATTATTCACATTTTAGGAAAAATAAAACATATAAATGGGTGAGCTCAGATGCTCATTAAGTATAACAATATAGCGGGAACATTCATCAATAAGAACAAAAATTTAAGGCAAAGTATAAGACTAAAACAAAATCCTTTTAAACATAAAATTCAGAATAATAAGGGAAATATTAAATCAAATAATTATATTTACTTAATCAAATGGATATTTTACAAGTCGAATAATAATATGCAATATCAATATCCAATTTCATAATGATAGAATGCATAATTCCAGACATCATAACCACATAGTCAAGGCCTTGTGCCAATACTCCAAATAATATTTTTTCAAGGCCTTGTGCCAAGACAATAGTTTGTCTCAGGAGACCTACCGAGGCATTGAGCGGATATAGCGGGCTCCACCCGTCGATTACTATGTTCAATGCATTTATCATTTGAAAATGATTAATCATAACATAAAAATTCATATTAAAACTAGAATAATAAATGTCAATACTTTGTTTATAAACTATGAACGGTGTAAAAATAACAAATCCACATTCAAACATATCACAAAAAAACCAATACAATATGGATGTTCTGTATCATAATATATCAACTTCAAACAAGCATAAAATCCATCAAAGGATGTTGGCATAGATGAAATCAAAACTTTTTTGGAGAAATATATATTTCTATTTTGAAATCAATTAAAAGTCATATATTAATTAAAGAAAATATTTTTTTGGAAAATATTCTTATATTCTTGTTTGGGAATCTTGGACGATGATATAATGGAAGAAAATAGCCTCACCCGTCGTATAAGATAAAAAAAGGCATTCATACCTTAATTTTGTCGAAAAGGTCAAAAAGTACCTTGTTTGGAAAATGACAAAAAGATTCATTTAAAATAAAATATGGTAAAATTTGGGGATAAATGATATTTAGCCATAGTATATTAATTTTAAAAATATTTTGAATTACATTTTTAAGAAAACATGGATGTGGATGATAAAGAGGTCCTAGTAGATACTTACGTAAAAACAACATAGGATAATAAAGAGATTAGGAATTAAGCCTTGCCTTTTAATTTTCCTTGGTCGAGGGTACATTAACCTCATGTATAATAATTAAATCATTCTTATTAAATTATACCATAGAAATATATGTAAATATGATATCATGTATGATCTTCTAATATTTCATTGTTAAAAATATTTTAGTAGTGTCGTCGTTTCAGGTGTTAACTGATTCGTTTTCCTTTATATTATTGGTTATGTAAGCCATGTTTGTTATGAATAGGATATATTTGATTCATATACAGAATGATATTATGTTCATAAACATTATTTTGAATCATAATAGTAAAATTACACTTGAATGATTACAATGGAGAATGAATCTCATCGCGTTCGTGGAGACGGGAATCCGTACGTACACACGAGTGACAATATCATTATATTGATGGAGAAATCATATGAAATTGGATGTTATATCATATATAAAGAATCATTAACACATTATATTTATTATTTACATTAGTTATACTCATTATTATACCAATCCAAATAATGAATTGTTTGAATAACAAACAACACACTGACGTGGAGTCTGTAAGCTGTACGTACGTGTGTATGGTGACATTGTCATTTGTAGGATGGATAGAATAACAAATATGGTTGTACCATATTTAAAATTACATCATAGTATTTATAAGGTACTGGATTTATTATTTTGGTATGGAAACAACAATGAAAGAGGAAGTGAAATATGAAAAGAAGTGGAAAGAGGGTGGTGAAATTATTACCTCTACTTCAGGTGTTTCCTTTTTAGTTGATCAAAAGGGCTCTATAGGTTGGCTTTCTGATCTAAGTAAGTAATCTATGTTGAATTGAGGGAATTTTTTAGGATATTTGGGCAGGGTTTGGCCGAAGAAAATTTCTTTGGAGGTGTGAAATTAAGACAAGGGTATGTTCCAATTTATAAGAGACGTGAGGGTCACCTTAGGAAAATCTTGAAATATTAATTTATAATAAAATCATTTTCTATTTCTAATGGCTTAAAAATTAATTATTTAGAGAAAAAGGTGAGTATGGTTTGAAAACATCTCAACCAATAGGTTTTAGATAGGCTTAGGTCCTTATATTAACCTTATCATTTTATATTTAACTCTTAGTTAAATAGTTTGACATTTACCATGTCTCTTTTTATTTTTATATTATATGGTTATAAACTTACTATTACAAGACAAGAGAACCATAAGTAGTTAATTATTAGTATATATGACCTTATAAAAGTCCTTTGGTTAAACCTTATATTTTTAGGAATATTATATAAATTAATAAAATAGTATTAGTTTCAAAAGTCAATTATGTCAATTTTGACACTCTTTATTATTTGATTTTTTTTGAAAGCCATAAAAACATTATCACATCAAATAAAATTTATTTAACCAACCCTAACATGTCATACTAACCTATAAAATTATTTTAATTCACCATAAATCTTAATGTAAATTTATTTGGATATTTATAATATCAATTATTTTAATATTTCATTAATATGGTAATTACTGCATCATCATTGTGTCATAAATAAATTAAATTATTTAATTTCTAAAAATTATAAATAAAATATCATTATGTAGGAAATAGTTTTATATTTCTAATGAATATTTAAAGTCCAATTTATATAGTTTGTAACCCTATATTGAAAATGGTATAATGATTAAACATCGAATTTAACTCTTATAACTCTTCTTTAAATAAAATAATAATAAATGTCCTAATCTAATCTATGTGGAAAAAAGAGGATCATAATTTATTCCTAAGGTTGTTTTTGGTTGAATAATACATATCCAATAGAATTATGACATGTTTAAGGATAATTATGATATCATTTATACCCTTAATTACCCTATTTACTTTTAATTGTGGTTAAAAAAGTGAATAGTTACTATTCACCAAAAATTATTTTCATCTAATTGAACCACATTTTACTTAGTGATATTAACCGTGTGTGTCAGATTTTTAAAATTCAACTCTCAGAAGTGGTAAAATTATGTTTTATGAAAATTTTCAAATATTCTTAGGAGGTGGGTAAAAGATTGTAAAAAGTTCAATAAAATTTTTATTCATCTAAACTTATTATAAAATGACTCCAACGAATTACATTGAACTTATATAGGTATTATGTATCTACTTTGAACTAAAGTTAAATAAAATAAATAATTATAAAAAGATGGTTTTAAACAATAACATAGTGTTTTCACTCGTCATAAAAAATTTAATGTTTTCAGAAAAATACAAAATATTTACCCTATGATAATTTTGATATTCCGAATCCAAAAATGAAGACAATTTTGAATGATAAAATTTATAAAATTTTAAAAAGTGAGTATTACTATTCATACCGACTAGTTTGATAGGTTGTGGTGTGTTTGAACTAGATGTTGCGTACAACACAAGCTATTGTATTATTCAAAGGGAAACGTACTGTGGAAGTTTGGGTTGTTACCACAGTATAAAAAATATAATAATATGTTATTATTATTTGTTTTATACCTATACGTACACAAAATTCAATCTTATTGGTAATGAACATACTATTTGTGTGTGTGGAAAACTACTACCTCACAAAACGATGGTCGTTTGTTCTCCTTTTACCAATTATCATGGTAGGAATTATGATGGACACTATATTTATATATAATTTATACTATATTTATAATTTCATTATTATTATATAATTAATTTTTAACACATAACTTTTTTACATTCCAATTTATGTAAATATGATAATTTGGATAGAGGAAGTGTGGACTATTTCACCCCCAAAGCGATGTGATTCATTCACACACTACATGGAATGTATTAAAGATTTTTTAGTGAAAATATATCATATATTTAAAATATATGATATAAAAATAATAATTTAATGATATTATATACATATATACATATATTTCATTTTCTTTCTTTATTTCAATACAAAAACAAAACGGAAACTGCCTTCATGCATACATACGACCTACCATGTCCATGAACGGTGTATTCAATTCCATAGATAAATATTATATAAATTATTATAATTCATATATACTGAATATATATGATATTATTATTATTTTTAACATTATTTAACTAATTATATAATTATAAAGACCAAATATACCACAAATTTAGACACATGTGAAAAACAACGGGAATATTCACTGAAGTAAAACCTTAACATAGAATTGTTAATAAGAGGGTAATATAAAGTCATAATCAAACCATATATGGTGTTATATTTCATAATATGGTTATATTATATATTTAAAACAAACTTATATTAATTATACATAAGGTTTGAACAATTATGATGAGAGTCAAGACACAAGTTAAGGGAATTTCATCTCACTTTTTTTACTGTAAGATACATGCTTTATTCACAACCCATTCATTTTGTGTGGTGTGAATAATTAACATGGATGTATTATATGATTATTATAAATTAATTTTTTGGTATTTAAATATCCATTTAATTTCCTTTATTTCATGGGGACTATGTTTCAAAAGTTACCAAATCTGTAATGTGATTTGTCTCAATTTTCGTTCTTTGTGACACAAGCCATATTATACACCTATATTCTTCTATCAGGTGTATATACTAAAATTGACAAGTTATATCACGAATGTATTTATTTTTATGATATTTTAGGCTTAATTTAATGTTATTATTTACATTTTTTATTATACAAGCTGAGAAAATTTGTAATAGGTTTTAGCTATAATATCACTATTTATCATGTTTTTTTATGATTATAAACCCATTGATGAAATATTATGATCCATAACTCAATAAATATTATGATTTTTTATATCCCTCAATTTATTCATTATATATACACTATTTATCATGTAATGTTACTACTTTTCCACTTTTTGGTAGATAATATGATGAAGAAATATTTTTTAGGAAAACTTTTATATACCTCTCTCATCTATCAAAAAACAATATTCCTACAAAAAAAAGATTTATAAAAGGATTAAAAATATATTATAATATTATCCAATGATATTAGAATATATTTTTAATAATTTTTTTAAATTTTTAATTCAAATTATTATTTTAAATTAAATCTTCTTTTCATTTTATAGTCGATGCACTTTTCTAAACATTTACGGTACAAAAGGAATGTTTAGCATGAACAAATTTAATCACTGTTATTCCATTAAATCATCCATTAAAATATTAATAAGATATTATATTTTTTAAGTAAAATGGTTTCTTATATTCTTTACATTCATTGTCTTATTGTTTTCAATATGTTTTTTTTTCAAAACTTCTTTATGATAATTTTTCTATATAATATTAAAGAAATGGGTTTCAAAAAAATATCAATATTTCTTATTATGTTTTTAAAGTATTTTAAAATTAATGGTTTTAGAAAAATAATTAAGACATTCTTTATATGATTTGAATTATTTTCAATGAAATGGTTTTCATAAAAAAATCAAAAATTCCTTACACGTTTTAAAGTGTTTTCAATGAAAAAGGTTTTTACAATTTTTGGAATTATATTTTATATGTTTTCAAGTAAATCTGTTTTCAAAATGTTTCAAATTTTCATTTACATTTTTTGAAGCAAAAAATGTTTTAAAATTTATTTCAAGAATTATTTCTAAGTTTTGAAGGTATTATTTAAGAATTTTTTTAAAAAGGTTTATATGTCATAAAACTAATTTTTCATAGAAGAAAGGATATTTTCTTAAAGAAATTTCTTTGAAAGATATTTCAAAATTATTTTCCATCAAGGATTACATCTGTTTTTGTTATTCATGGATTTCTTTAAATTTATCTAAAGGTTCCATTCCCATTATTTCTATTAATTTTTTTTATTTTGATGGAATAAGTTTTTTGAAACCGACTTCCCTTTCATGGGTTATACATTAAGGAAACATATTACACATCCATGTGTTTTGTGCTTCTAAAACATGCTTATTTATATAGTATTGGTTTTATTGAAATAATTAATAAACCTATATTTTTCTAATGGTTATAATATTATTACTTGTTTATGTCACCCGTTTAATTTCATGGTATTATGATAGGATGTTTACAAAACCCATCTATTTTTATGGGTCATGATATAATGGACATTTTATTATCATTTGGTATATGTATTAATGATTTTATTATGAGAAGGGTTTGAACAATATCCCCCTACAATGCATTGGGTAAATAATTATATCTCATCAGATAATGATGGAAATAAATTCCATGGAATTGATCCACTATGGGAAGATGAGGAGACCTAATCCTTAACAAGGAAAGGATTGTGAGTGGGGATGGTTGTGTATCCCACCCACTCAGTGTATTCACCACAAAGATATAAGATGAGGAATCCCTATCCACTATGGGAAGATGGGGAAACCCAATACCTTATAAGGAAAGGACTACAACTGGGGATGGTGGTTTGTCCCACATGGTAGGTGCAGTTCCCATGAAGTTCATCAAAAAGTTCTATTAATTCACCTTGACTTATACAAGATTATATGAAATGTTTATATATTACACAATTATATGTCTTATTCATTTGATATGATTTCAAAGATTGTGTTCTTTATTTTCTAATGATTCATTTTTTATGAACTATCAGGATTTATTCCATGATTCATGTCTTATGAACATAGAAGCTTTGTACCATGATTCATGTTTCTGATCTTATGATATGTTGGGTGTGATCTTATAATAATATGATCACATTCTTATACACCTATTCTCATTTTTATGCTTATATCTCTCCCTTTTTACCCATATTTTGCATATGGGGTCAAAACTTTTTATGTTTCCTTCCCTAAGATATGTAGTTATATTTCATGTTTGATATGTCTATGAGGGGTTATAGTCTTTGTTAACATAGTGGGAGATAATGTAGCTCACTTATGTAAAAACTTTTATGGTTCAATGATTCCAAAATTACTAAATTAATATGATCATTAGATATTTGTTTTATTAATGTTTTATGAATTCAGAAAAAATGATGTATTGTTTCTGTAAATAATTAATTGGTTGTTTTAGTTGGAATAAGGTAAAAATATTAGTCATCCTTTTGAAACAAGAATGATAATACATTAGTGAAATCCCGAGGTATATTTCTGATGATATACCTAGGTATGTATCTAAGAATAATTATAAGGATGAGTTAACATTAAAAGAAAATTTCCTATAATTTTGGAAAAGGATAGAGTGAGTGGTGTACTAGATATACATATGCATATGGATACTACAAGTGTATGTGGATCTGTAATATATGTACCTATGGGTAACAACTTCAACAAGGTGCATCAAACCAAACTTGACATAACCTGGTACACAAAAATGATCCTTTCTATATACATGGTATGACACTCCTGGGGGATAGGATTTGAGAATTCACAACTCTTAATGAAAAATAATAATGCATTTATATAGAGGAAGACTATGAATAATCTAGGATAAACCTATGGTTTCATAGACTAAAAAGGTGGGTGTCATTATTTAGACATCCTATCAGTAATTATTTTTCATTATTATGTGTTTTTACACTTTGATAATTATTGACCGCACAATGATATATGGTTTTAGAAAATAAATGGAACTGGAAGGAATTTGATAAATGTTGAATGTGATAGACAATTTTTTTAATGACCAGTCAAATGGGATGATCATAGGAGTAAAAGATGTTGTGATCACGCCTATTCAGTTTTCATGAAACATGATTAACAATGTGTACCATAACCAATACCCAGACTAACTAAAGAATACAAGTGAAGATTTTTATGAGCGTTTACAAGATGAATACCACGGAGGAAATAATATTTGGTTTCCTTTGTGTCAATAATGTGGAATGAATCACCTAAGTAAATTTCTTGAAGGAATAAGAATAATTTTTATGGTGGATAAAAGGGAAACAAAGCAAGTGTTTGTAAGAGAGGAATTAAGAGTTTGGTTAACAAAATAGAAGTAAATATTTTCCTCCCTTATACATCATCGAAAGTTATGTGCTTTAAGTGTGGAATAAATGGTCATTATTAAACTCAATGTAACAAGTGTAAAGATCCTGATGTGAATCAGTATGGTGGTTCAAGTAGTGGTTACATTGCTGATGATGGTGAGATTATAGATGAAATGTAAAAAAGAAAGTTGTGTAATGTAATAGGATGAGGTATCCTTGTTAATTAATTAATTATTAAGTGGAATGATAATTTTTTAATGTATTTTGATTCAATGAATTATGAAATTTATAAAAAAATATTGGCTTAAGATTTTTTCTCTATAGATTTATAAGAACACATTGAATGGGTTTAATTGAATAGAAAAGTTATTTACTTGAAAGGTTTTGTTCATTTAAAACACCTTATTTAGGAAAAGATAAACCTTAACATGTTCCTTATGTTAAAATGAGGCTTATTGTATAATGATATGTGGGATATGTAAAAGTAATTTGGACATTACTAATTACCTTGAATCTAATTAAGTATTTGTTGACTGGCTATTTTTTATATCATTGACAAAGATTACAAAATTTTTGGATTTATTTAATAGATCTAATATACTTTTTAATAAGGATGCATTTTTTCAACAAAGAGTTACGATAATTTAATTAATTACCTTGTTTTAATAGAATACATAATAAAGGTATTCACGTTTTTGGAATGTGACAACCAAGTGATTCATTGTCATATTTTGGAATCAATGTTATGTTGATTTCACGAATTTTTTCTATAGTTTTTTATTTTCATCTTTCATAAGGGTTATAAGGTTAACCATTCATGAAGCTTTTAAGTTAAGCATCGATGGATTTATTTATGATTGAAGAATGTATTAAATCCTTGGTTAAAAGGCTATTTATTGACTAACCATATTTTAATGAGGTCTATCATATTTATTTTAGAAATTATGTTATTTGGTTTTATAAAAGTACATTATGTATGTCGGGAGATAACCATTCATGTCCAAAAAGGTTTTGGGTCTTGAAACCACAACCTAAGGGTAATAAAGGTTTCATACATACCACCATCCTACATAATGTCTTGCTTAATGGGTAATTATTTTTTATGAATAAATATTAATAATGAAATAGTAGAGTTAATTTTTCTGTTTATAGATTAAGGTATTAACCATATTTATTTCCTTGAATAGTTGGAGACAAATAATTATACATTTCATTATTTTAGGGGCCTTATGTTCTTCTAAATGTTTATTTTTGTAATTCAGGAATCAAAGCTAATTTCTCGACATCCCTTTCATTAAGTAATGGATGAATTTGAAATAGATAAAATAATAACCAAAGAATGATTTTTTTTAATTTAATATATCTTGAAATTATATTTCATTATACTCTGGGTCAATAAAAAAATACAAAATGTTAGGATAATGATAAAAATATGTGTTGTCCTATTACATTAATTTTTGTTAAATTGATGGATTTTTAAATCATATCATATTTATAACTTTTAGGCCCTCAACTTTTCTGTAATCATTCAATTTTTTGTGATTCATGACCTCAATCCCTTCCTATAAATATTTATTATTTTCCTCTATGTCTAATATTCACTCCCAACCTATGTTATCCAATGTGTATACCTAGTTATATGTTACTTTGGGTAACAGTTACGGTTCCAAAATCCCCCTTTTAAGGGAAGTTGTAGTATATATTTTTACAATGTGGGTTTCATGGAATGAGAATTTCAAGTATTAAATATTTGGTAACCAAAAAGAATTTTGTGTAAAATATCTATTTAAGGGGGTAGAGTGTAACACCTATAGATTTTTTGAATTATATTTTTCAAATTAACAATTTATTTTTGATGTTTTTCATTTCATGAAACACCGAGAATAGTTCATTTTATATGAAAGAACAATGCTTGTCTTGTGTTACACACAACACCATGTTAATTGTGCACTATAAGGAACATAATCTTTTTCGTTTTATACATGAAATACTGAGGTTAGCCTGTGTTACATACAATAATTACTTACCTCGATGTCTTGTTTAACATGCATGATCGAGTTTTACTGAATAATTATTTATTATTAAAATATTATTATTTATTCTAATAAGATATTACCAAGACATTAAATTAGAGCCTATGAATATTATTAATAACTTATGAAAATACATGTTTTACCACAATATTAGATGAATTTATTTCTTATCAATTAAATTGAAATGAAAATATAAGAACCAATTGAATATAAAGGACATATGTTTATTTTTATACTCGAAAAGGTGTTTTTTATTAAATAAATAAATAAATAAATATTATTTAGTGGTAATAACAAAATATATATGTTATATATTCAATAAAATAATTTTAATATTCATCAAATAGTTATATTGACATAGGATAAGAACAATCCAACTTTTATACATAAAACCTATATTTATATAAAGGTAGTTTTACCACTTTTTATGGGAGAACCATTTTTAAATATTATTTTAAGGACTTTTATAGATTTTATGTATAAAAATAAACTTCATATTTTAATAATAAACATAAAAATTAGGTTAGGATAAATATTTTGTATGTTTCATTAAAGTTTCATTTTTAATTAATAGTTCAAAATACAGTATTTTTATTCAAAACTACTTTTTCAAATAATTTATATATAAGGTTAAATTTTATTTTAAAATGTTTGAGAAGTTTAATTATATAATAATTTTATCAATAAATCCAATTTAAATCATTATAATCAATTCCACATTGAAATTGGGTATAAAGAATAGCTAGCATTTGGATGTTTTTACTATTAAAACTCTCATTATAGTCCCATATGTGGGATTATTTTTAAATTAGTTTCAAAAAAATATATGTTTTTAATTTGAATTTTTTTTCTATATTTTTAATAATCATAATTTATAACATAAAATAATTTCAACTTGTTTTTTGACCAAAAATATTACTGAATGCATTTAAAATTTATAAAAGTTATAATATAAAATTATGGTTACTAATGGAAGAAACCTTACATTTTAGGACCCAAGTCACCTAAAAACATGTATAATACCCATTTTATGGACATATTACATCCATAAACCATCCATTATTGAGTTTTGTTTGGGTTTTATGACTTAATTATGGAAAAGACGTTGCTAAACCTGACTTGTTTAAAAAAATTCCAAGTGTATCCCCTCCCTTACCTATAAATTCCACCACCTCTCCCCATTTGTCACAACAATGGAACCACATAGATTATGAAAAAATCAACCATATAAACTTTGAAACACAACTACCATCCTACTTTAATCCTACTTTTGGTAATAAAGAAATCTAAGGAATCCTTTTGGTGAAAACCAAAAGGAGTTACCCAAAGAAGAGGTAACACCCTCCCTAGGATCCATTCTTTTATTTTCATTCTCAACCACCTATATTATCTTTATTTTACGATTAAGAAAAAAATTATCCTCAATAGACTTATTCATTTTTATTCTATGGGTTAAATATACACAGAAACACACTTCTATCAAATGATAAATGAACATATGGTTTATGTGTACGGTAAAATACCACCTCACAAAATGATGATTGTTCATTCTTCCTTTACCACCTCTCATGGTGGGAATTATAATGGAAACTATATTTATATATATTATATATTATGTTTATAATTTTTATATTCTTCTAAAATTCATTTGTTACACATAAATTTAAACTCTCCATTTTGTGTAAATAAGATAATTTTGTTTCAGGAAGTGTAGACTACCTCTCACTGAATGTGATGTGATTAATTTAGGAACTACATGGAATGTATTAAGTATTTTTTACTGAAATTATATGACTAATATGATATAATATTTATACTTTAATCATATTATATAAATATATTAAAATATTTCATTTTCTTTGTTTCTTTCAATATGAAAATAAAACAGAAACAATGTTCATGTGTACGTACAACATATAATCTCCATGAAAGGTGTGGTACATTTAATATTTATTTATTATATAAATTGTTATGATAAAAATATTCTGAATATATATGATATTTATATCATGTTTCAAATTATAGAAAATATTATATTAGAAAAATTATTTTGGGATAACTTTTTGAAAAGAATACCTTGATGATTTTGGGGTTTATTTGTGGCTTCATACTAAGGAGGATACATAGATTAAGGGAATTAGTGTAGGATTCATAAAGAGGATATCATCTTGGCTCAGGCCATGAGAAGGCTTCCTACTTATCCCAATTATGGTGGGAATCAGAGTTCTCATAGTTTTTTCATTGTGTTGGGTCTTATGAATAATAGCTTTCCATTGGAGGGGATATGATTGGGTAAACACATTTGTAAGGGAACCCTTTTGAGATTGATCCTTCAAGAAGGCATCCTACGTATCTTGGTTTGAAAAGTAATCAGAGTTCTCATAGTTCAAGAATATGTGAAAATGTTGTGATCATGAAATTTTTCTAAGACCACGGGAGTCATGCTCAATGTTAGAAACAAGATGATGTGGAAGATTCAACAATGACACACACAGACACACAGACACACACTTTTCCTCCTATGTTGGTGGAAGAGGGGGATCCTAGGGTGGAAAGGGTAGACATGGCTAAGGCCACATGGGATGAGAGCGAGGCAACATGCCCTCCCTCTGTTGTCTTCACATTGGAAAAGAGTCCAATGACAGGAAGGAGGGATGAAGGTTAGGGAATTACACCAGGATGGATAACCTAAAAATGATCCTGGTAGAGGAGGGAGACTATTATAATGCTTTAATGGAAATGAAAGTGTGAAAAGTACCATCTCAAATAGATACTTGAGGATCTAGGTCTTTGAGAGGGGAGAGGTGAGGACCCAAACCCTCTTTCAAACCGAGAACTTCCCACACTATTTTTGGGAGAAGGTCCAAGTGATAGTAGATATAAAAACACACATACGCTTCATGAATCCTAGCCCCCTGTGGAAACCAATGTGGGAAACCTCTGAGAGTAGATATACCAACCCAAATATAAGACAATATGATGTGCTTTTCCAAAAGGGTTGGTAAGTCATGAGGTTTTTTGTGGAGGTCTCATCAGAATCCCTTTCAGACAAGGAATCCAATGAAGAAGATGCCTTGTGATGGCTTGTAGACTGAAGAGAGTTGTTCAATCAAATAGGGGCACCCAAGTAGGTACTAGAATGAAATAATGGGTGCACAAGAAGACATGGGCGACCAGATGTTCACTTAAGAGACTAACAACATCGATGTTAATACGTGGGAAATATCTAACTCAAGCCTTCAGAAGTATTAACAGGTATTTCTAGAATTGGGGTGCTCTAGTTCCGATGACTGGAATAGGTGGCACACAAATGTTTCTTATTCATGTAGGTTGGTCACTTTAGGCCTGCATGATTTATGGATTTCAAAGACTAAAATGACTTAAGTCATAAGACCCTCCTTCAATTACTCTTCATTAGTTGTTAATAAACTACCATCAATATTTCAGAATAATTTGGAGAAGCACTAGGGAGACCAGAGCCACAATTGGGATTTAGAGAAATTATTCTGTATAAAAGATGGTTACAAGAGTCTACATATAGTCAAAAATAGGACCATGAGCAAAATTAAATTGGGTGTGCAGGTAGACTGCATGACATATGGGGGCGCACAAGTAGTCTATGCGTTCACAGCCTCTTTTCCTTAATAGGGAGAACCAAATCTCATGCCTATGAAATATTTAATTTTATTCATGTGTTTTCCCCAATTTTTTATAAGGTATTCCCCTTTTTCATTTTTCTTTAGACTCTTTGATGAAACAATGTATCAATAAAATCCCCCACTCAGTATTGGATGTGGAATGAAAAGAGGATCCTATATCGAGTTAATGTAATGAAATAGAAAGAAGAGGGTACTGGGTCATGAATGTTTTATGTGCACAAGGAAACTAGTGACGCAAGCTAGTAACACATAGGATTCTGGCATGCATGGTGATGTGAATCACTTATATACTGCGGCTCCACTTCTGCTAAAATTCTCTATAATCTATAATTTTAGATCGCGGCATGAAAATCATTATTCACTTGGACTCTTCTGTTTTCTCCATGATTCTTCTTTAAGTATTTAGTTGCGTGCTACAACTGGGGTTCCAAACATGTGTTCCATTCTACATTTTCATGCACAGCATTATAATTTCACACCACAATGCCTTTGAATGTTTTTTCAATTCTTTTGTAAAAATGTCAAAAAAATCATTTCTTAATGATGATTGTTTTACCTTAATGTAGGTTCAATGGCTCCCAAAAGAATCAGAAGTGTTGATGAACTGTCCAGTAAGAGTATGGATGAGATGATGAATGTTGTTGGTCATGACTATTATAATGTCCATGACACCATACTTCCTAACATGGAAAAATATCTAAAGAAATATCACATCAACTTTCCTTTAAAAACTTATTTTACTCTATATAGATATGTCCATATGTAAGAATTCAATATCCTGGACCCGACGAACAATGTCCCACTCTATTGGTTTTAAGATTATACCAACTTTATATCTGACAATGTTTCTATTTGGAGTTCATTTACTAATGTTGGGACAACAAAAAAAGCCCATATATTGCATCACAACCCAAGTGCTCCAGATTTGAAACCACACACAACCAAGCTACAACGACAATGTTATTCATCCACCATTAAAAATTATCAGACATATCAAAAAAAATTTGGAACAAATGTTGTGATTTTTACCTAGGAGGAGGTGTTAATACTGTATGGATGAGGGAATAATGGGTGAGGAAGACATGTGCAGAATTCATAGATGAGATAAAAGGTGGTGAAATTTATGAGGCTATTTGGATTGGGAAAACCTATGTGTACAAGAATGATGATTTCGTCTTTCAGTTACTAAGTTGATAGAGCCCAGAAACTAACTCCTTACATTTAACACACATAGAGGTAGGCATCAGATTATGGGACATCTACAAAATTTCTGGAGCTCAAATCCTTGGAGATATGCACGATGAGTTTTTTCTTCACAAGATGACATGGAATGACTTAGAGAAGACACCAGATTTGGTTTGTGAGTTGATGAAAATATTTAACAATCTCAAGAACATGACCACCACGATGTTCTGTAAAATAAGGGATATTCATCCAGTGGAATGGATAGAAATATTTCTGGTAAAGAAGAAGGAAAAGGGTCTCACCTATACCCGTCTGACCAACTGTCCAATGGAAGAGAAGAGAGATACCCCTGACACTTTTTGGCCAATATTGGAGAATGTAGAGTTTTATAAGTTGGGATATGAATTCAATTAAAATATTAATGGAAGGACACATCTATAAGGTTTCCTATCCATGTGGATCAACATGTACTTATTATTAGTCTGAGATTCCAAAAGAGATGTGAGGCTAAGAACCTATGCTATCACGACCAAGCTGGATGAGATAAGGATAGTAGGGTAGCCCACTCTTGTTTTGGCTAAAATCCATAGGATGTTTCAGCATATTTACATTGGGAAGTTCCTTTTAGAATAGTGGGATATTATAGGTATTATGGGGATGGATCACTACTCCAATAAAAACATTTGTTGTACATTGTGGGGTATAAGTCATTGGCAGTTCCTTCAGACTATCTATTTTGGATTTGTCCGATATTTAACCCTTATCTCTGAAAGCATAATATATCAAGGGAATCATGAGTATGCATAAGTAATTTCATTTCTTCCCTTATGGGAACCCGACTACAGGGAGATTTTTTGATGATGGGATAACCAGTTTAGTGTTGAGGGAATATATGCTAGCTTGCAGAGATTGAATATTGGCCACAAAGATTGACATAGAAATCAAATTTGAGGCATATGATCCTTATACATTTGTACGCCTATTCAAATGTATGCAAAAAAATATTGTATCTCCCACTGTGCATGTCATATTAGAGAAAAAATTGATGGTTTCCCAACAATTATGGTTTCTGACGTCAATGGAAAAGACTGGGCAGTATTTAATATACCTATAGCTAACGAAGTACACAGATTGGCTATCTAGTATGCCAAAAATTGGGTCACGTCTCACCCTGAAGTGGTATTAAACCATACAGTACATCAAGTGGGTGTAAAGATAATTAGTATGAGGTATCCCCTTCATTTAGAAGGTAACTCTTCATCCTTATGGGCTATCTCATTAGAGTCAGAGGGTGGATGTGACAAGGCTCAAAATTCACCGAATCATCCATGTACTAGATATAATCCTCCTGTCGAAGTTATGGGAGACACCTCATCTATCCATACTGAGGCTCTGCTGAGGAGATCTAGTAACCATCATTCCAAAGTGTGATGATACCCATTCTCTCATCCCCCATCTTTGACTGTGGAAGTCGGAGCGAAACTTAAATTCAAGGTTATAATATCCTCTTCACAACCTGGTGACATATAATATGAATATATATGACAAAAGGCAGTTTACACATGGAAAGGTGTATATTGTGATGATAAAACCATGTGGATGGATCTGTATGAAGGGATGAATATTCCAAGAGTAGGGGATCTATGGGCCTTTTCTGACATTCTATTTAAGTACAATCCCAATGAAGTGATGACATATATCCAAGATCTGGAAAAGCTCATATATGCAACTGATGAATCAATTCACACCACGAAGCCGGTGAAGAAAATGATAGATCCTTGTACCACTGAAGGGATTGGTCCATCATTAAATGAATAATGGAATGATTTTTTGGACCCTGAAGATGTAAATATCCTTTTTATCACATTCTATACTTCTATGAAAATTTAATTTAGTCAAAGAATTGTTGCTCACAGGAAATATCATCTTAAATTGTAGATGGTAAAAAAATCAACTGAAGTTCCCTTTCCAAAGTATATCCTTGGAGGGACTGTTCTTGGAGCTACTAGATCACCCTATGAATTGGGATAAATATCTCCAGGCCAACATGCCATGGAGGATGATATGGGGAGGTAATTTCCATCTCCAATACCTATCTATGGAAAGGATGATGCAATTCATGCTAAGAAAGTGAAGAAACAAATGAATCGATGAAATATATACAGTTTTAAACACTTTATTAGTAGAGGTAATCTTTCTTTATAATAATGAATTTTATATTATTCCTGAAAAAAGTGTTCAAACTTCTATGAATTACAGGGGATTATTCTGTTTATTCTATGAAATAAAATACTGTAAAGATTCAAGGAACCATAGAGGGTTTTGCTGAACAAGCACCAATTCCTGCTTATCTGGTGGTTCCTAAAGTGAAATTGAGGCCAAAGGAACCAATGTATGTTCCCATAACTATTCTCATTCTTTCTATCAAAGGAGATGAGGCTTATGGTAAATAAAAAATGATTTATAAGACATAAAATGTAACAACAACTGATTTCCATCCTGTGATAGTTTAGGTTCGTCACATGAACCAAAACATCTGTAAACAACAGAAAATGACCCCAAAATTGTAGTTGTGGAATCTATTTGGGTTCCACAGGTTATCCGAGGAAGGTTGTAACGCAAACACACCAGGTTTTCCCACAGGTGATACTAACTTGGTATCTAGGATATCATTGGATGATATGAGGAATCTTGGCATGTCCTTTGATGAAATATTAGAAAATTATAATATACAAAATTATTCAAAAGACATTGGTGTATCTTTTATATAATCAAATGGACATGAGTTTTAATTATTATTCATATTAATCTTCTAATGATTTAATTTATAACCATGTTTGGTTGAAATAACACAGTTCCATCTATGGAAACTGTTGTCGCAATGATACATAATAGAAGTATTGATATTAATGTCAATACCATCATTGCAGAGGGATTGGATTATGTGAATATTGAGACAACAAATCTTCTTTAGATTCGTTCTGAGCATCCAGAGCCAATTAAAGATAGCACTCCCCACCAAGAGACATCAAACAAAATTGTTGAAACTGAGAATATTGGGGATGTGTCTTTTCAAGATGTCGACCTACTGTTAGGTATGATATACTGATACTCTGATAATACTCACTTATGTTATCCCACGAAGATAACCACAACCATAATTTTTTATTTACCATAGAAGGATATCAACTTCCATGGCTAGGTCCAGAGGTGAAGCCTCTACATCAGCCCAAATAGTACTAGAAGGTGAAGAATCCATTCCTCAAGGAGTAGAACAAGGAACTTCATTAAATGCATTAATACTAGAATGCAACCCACCTTATTATAGTTACATTGAATCATTCCTGGAACTGAAAAAGGCCCGTCATATTTCACATCGCAAGTCATGGTAGAATATATAGAAGATAATATCTAATATTCCCCTTGAGGAACTACCTTCAATAACTTCATGACTCATATATATGTTTATCTCGAAAAGATTTGGAGGTTTTGAATACCATGAAATTCATACTGTGGGGGAAGAGTTTCTTCGAATGAGGGAGAAAGAGAAAATGCTTTGTAAATTCTTGATAAAACCTAAATTGTTGTTCCAAACTGAAGAATTCTAAGAGGCGTTGTCCAGAGATGAGGCTAGTCATCCTACAATGTTGATGGAACTATAGCAAAAGATCAAAGAAAAGACTACTCAGTAGTTGTGTCTTCAACAAGAATTAGATATCATCATGGGGGAGGTTGACCAGTTTCATAGATCATTAGGAGAAGTCTAGAAGGATGGTTCAAAAGCCATTGTAGATGTTAAAGGAGCACTTCATCTTGCTAAATAGAGCGGAGCTGGTCAACTAAATGAGCTTCAACAGGAAGCTAATGCAGCTCAAGAGGATATTAATCCAATAAGGAATTATTTAGAAATCCTTTTTTGATTTCCAATAAGAGAGAGACCCCATTTTTGGATTCTCCTATGTGATTTTTTTTTCATAAATGAAAATCCTTTTTTCATAAATCATCTATTTTTTCATTCTCATTAGCTGCTATTATTTTAACTAAACCATTGGGCCCAGTAATCGTAGTTTGGTTTATTTAGCTAGGGTTATATGGAAAACCCTACAATATTTGTATATTTTGACCTTTTATTTCTCGATATTACTTATATCATACAAAATGTACATTTAGATAGCTGGGACATGAGTTTTGTTTAGATTTATTTTTGTAGGTTCTCAATTTGGTGAGTACTAGTTGCGCCCAAATTTACCCAAGTTTTAAGGGTCAAGCGTTCACTTGTAGTGCAGCTTGGGTTGTTGAATCCTTAGAGACCTAAGAAGAACCTTTAGACACTCAATAAATATAGATGGATTTTTGGCTATGAAGTGGCCAACTTGGGTTGATTTTAGATGGCTTTGAAAGAGCTCTAAAAGATCTATGTGAATTCAAATTATGTGAAAATGAGTTGATCCTAGTTATTGGTTGGGGTGGATTGAATGAATTCCTTTTTTTACGATTTTAATTTCATTAACTCAAGAAGGATTCATGCAATGAATTCCAACTAACCTCATCACTTACTGATTAAACACCTTCAAAACACATAATAATTACCTATACACTTGTAGGATCATTTTCATGATCACTCCAAGGTAAAGGATGTAATAAGCACGTGAAAGTGGGGTAAATAAATTCAATAAGGAAGAGGAAGAATAAAAATCATTGAATGAAAGATTCTCAATTAAGAGAAATTAATAACATTTAGGGCATGAGAAAAAACATTCAGTCCATCCCCTTGCTACTCCATTGGATCAAACCATAAAAGAGCTACCCCTACATTGATGACAAGTTCTCAACGGAAGCAGAATGTAGACTTACGAGTGTGGAATTGAAGAAGTAAAAACAACAAAAATAACGATCACTCCACCGTTGTGTGAACAAAATCACAAGGTTTGGTGTGAATAAATTCACACCTTGAGGCAACAGTATCAAGGTGGAAAGCAGAAGAATAGAATAAGAGATGAAGAAGAACTTTTATTGAAGACTAAGGTGATTCTAACAACTTACATGAGAAGGAAGAACATTACAAAGGAAAATTTCCATAATAACATTACAATGAAAAGAATGAACCAAGATCCTCAAATCCTCCATCCCTACTGCCTTAAATAGGAATTTTGGAATCCTTTTGCCGAGATCCCATCATCCCATGTGCATTTAATTAATTTTTTTGGAGAAAGGTGGGTGGGAATTTAATGCATAAGAGACTTTTCAACTCTTGACTCGAAGTGGGAGCCAACTTTCTACACTGAACAGAAGCGCCAAAATAACCATCTAGAAGGCCGAATTGGAGTGGTCCATAGAAGAATTAAATGAAACCCCGGATGTCCCTTAATATCCTGTAAAATTTCAGCCCAAAAGACTTTGTGTTTCGGGAGATATGATTGAAATGGTGGGATGTTTTTCTGGGCCGCAGAATCTGGCCCAGAATTTATATTCAACTTAGACCGCCTTAATCACCACCATTGAGGACGAATTAGCACTGGATAAAAAATAATTATTTGTTACTCTATATGTTTTATAGCCTCACATGAATTTTGGGCTTCATTGGGCCTATATTGTGGGCCCCACAGTCCAATCAGTGGGATGATATCCAATCTGCCTTCTCCAGAATTGTTTCATTTCTTCACCAAATATCCTCATCATCGTTTATGAATCATCCATTGATCCCTAAATGAAAAATGTTCATATTTATGTTTATATCAATTTCCAAAAATATAAAATTAAAATATGGATAATTAAATTCTTTGAAATTAGATGAAACATTGGGCCTAAATTGGTGCATATTAGGCATGAAGTGCAAAAATGTTGAGAATGGATGTTCAAAATTAAAATCCTCTAAATCAGGCCAATAAGGTAAAAAATAAACATTTAATATCATTACAATGTAATCAAAATATGTGTTTTTTATTGTCTAATCACACCCCCCAACTTGAGTTTTTCTAGTCCCGAGAAAAATATATCTCACAAAAATGAACTTCAAATGACCATTTCGAAAAACATTTTAATACACATTTCTAACCCAAAGATCACATTCCAAACAATTATGAAACCAATCAAAATCATTTAAAACAAGAAATGTCCATAATAATATCTTGAGCCCAAGCCCATTCCTTTGTTTAAATTCATTTCCATATTTAATCCAAATTCAATTAAGCATGATGACGTGTTGTGCGTCACAATAGACAAGGGGGTTCATTTCCATTCGAAGCAGAAAAGATGGAAGCGCTAAGAGCAATCAAATTTTAATAATAAGATGAGTACTCATTTTTTTATTTTCTTTTTTTTTTGGTTTTATTTTGAAATTTTTCCATGGAAATTGAAATTGAACTCAATCGAGTCAACCCATGTAGCAAGACTTTGTCGATGACTCACAGGCTCAAAGACCTTAGGGCACCTAATGAAGCTCACATACTCGGGCATCATCTCATGTTAACTCAATCAAAAATAAATTAAAATTACCACAAATAGAGATAAAATTCCCAACTCTGGGCCAGACAACTATGGAGTCACGATCCCCAAGTGCCAAAAGCCACACATTAGGTCAATTAATTACTCTACGCGTAGTTGATTTTTTTTGAATACTCATCTTAAAATTAAAATGATCGCCAATCTTATGCTATTTATTATGGGTACCCAAAACTCAAACTAAGACCCCACAATCTAGAGGATGTGCATTGTGTTTTTTTATTAAATGGATAAAAATATAACAGTGAAGAATCACATCGGACAACCGCACATTCCAATATCTATGCACATGAACATAAACTTGCATAAAAATCAAAATCAAGGCATGGAAAATTATTTGATATTAAATTTCTGAGTTTTGAATGTGTGTTATCATGTTCATGGTTAATGAAATTTTTCCTTCCACACATTTTCATCTCCCCCCCCAACTTAGTATAACACTTTCCCCAGTGTTTAAATAATACAAACATAGAAGGGGTAGGATAATAGTTCAACAAAAACATTGAAAATGAAAATTATGGAATGATGTCACTTGGTGGTTGATGTTGAAATTGCATTCCCATGTCTCCCTTCAGTTCTGGTTTGTCACCAAATGGCTTTGAAGGTTGTGACCAGCTTTTCCCAATGACCTATGACATGCCTTTAAAAAAAATTTAAATATATATATATATATTTGTATTTTTTTAACCTAAAAAAGGTACAAATAACACAAACTGATGATACATTGTCTTCTCTTAAATTTCTGGGTAAGGTATTACTCAGGGATCACACCGCGTGACACGGATGAATACGGTGCTCCCCTTTCATACCCATCCTTACTCATAAAAAAGATCATGTCAACAGTCTATATATATTTTTTAAATAAAAAAATGCAGAAGAAAGAAAAAAAATGATTCACAAATATTAGAAAGATGAAGACCACGGGTTTCCTCCCGTGCAACGCTTTTGTTTAACGTCCTTAGCCCGACATGGATCCTAAATCTATCAATTTTTTTCTGGTTCATAGGTTGGCTCTGTTAACTCTACCTCTATTTCTTGTTTATTGAATGATTCAATGAATGGTTTTAACCTATGACCATTGACATTAAAAATGTTACCACTTGTGGGATCCTGAATCTCTACTTCCCCATGGGGGTACACATGATGCACTATGAATGGACCTGGCCATCTAGACCTTATCTTTCCCGGGTGTAAATGAAGTTTTGAACTGTACAAGAGCACAGGTTTTCCCAGTTCAAATTGATTTATTTTGATATTCCTAGATTGGTAGGCTTGAA
Source organism: Viscum album (assembly GCA_963277665.1). NCBI lineage: Eukaryota > Viridiplantae > Streptophyta > Magnoliopsida > Santalales > Viscaceae > Viscum > Viscum album. The sequence continues at coordinate 596,901,662 of OY728155.1, read as the reverse complement.
CTCTAGCTTTATTTATCCTTGAATTTTCATAAGCCTCCATCCTAAGTTCCTCAAGTTCATTAAGATCTAATTTCCTCTTTTCTTCGGCTAAAGAAATGTTGAAATTCATTTTTTTGATTGCCCAAAATTCCTTATGCTCAATTTCAATAGGTAAATGGCATGATTTTCCATAAACCAACCTATATGGTCACATTCCTAGGATGGTTTTGAATGCAGTACGATATTCCCAAAGAGCATACAAGAGTTTCTCAGAACAATCTTTCCAAGAGGGGTTGACAGTTTTTTCTAGAATTTGCTTAATATCCCTATTTGCTAACTCAGCTTGACCATTGGTTTGAGGATGGTACGCGGTGGAAACTTTATGAGAAATTCCATACTTAGACATGAGTGAAGAGAATGTGAAATTATAGAAATGGGTTCCACGATCACTGATTATAGCCCTCGGAATTCCAAATCTAGAAAAGATATGCTCTTTTAGGAATCAGATCACAACTTTATGATCATTAGTCTTGGTGGGAATGGCTTCAACCCATTTTGAGATGTAATCAACGGCTAAGAGCATGTAGAGGTATCCCTTAGAGTTTGGAAAGGGTCCCATGAAATCAATTCCCCAACAATCACAGATTGTGATGACCAGAATGGAAGTGAGGGGAATTTTATTTCTTTTGGAAATGGATCCTAATTGCTGACACTGAGGACAACTTTTGCAGTATTGGAAGGAATCCTTAGTGAGGTTTGGCCATTAGAAACCACTTTGGAGGACCTTTGCAGTGGTTTTCTTTGTAGAAAAGTGGCCTCCACATGCCTCTCCATGACAAAATTTTAGAATGGACTCTTGTTCAGACTCGGGAACACATCTCCTGATGATTTGACCAGGATAGAACTTGAAGAGGTAAGGATCATCAAACACATAGTTTTTGACATCAGAAAGGAATTTCTTCTTAGCTTGGGTCCCCAAGAATTTTGGAATGTCACCCATCACCAAATGGTTTTCTATGTCAGCATAACAAGGGCAATCACTCAATGAATAGAGGTGCCCATCGGGAAATGAATCAGACATAGAGAGGGGGTGTGAGTTGTCTTTTAATTCCATCATAGAGAGGTGATCATCTACAACATTTTCAACACCCTTTTTATCCTTAATGGTTAGATTGAACTCTTGAAGAAGAAGGACCCACATAATCAATCTTTCCTTGGTATCTTGTTTTTGGAAATGGTATTTTAGGGTTGAATGGTCAGTGAAGACAATGATGGGTGATCCTAAGAGATAAGACCTGAATTTCTCTAAGGCAAAGAAAACAGCAAGCAGCTCTTTCTCAGTGGTGGTGTAGTTTATTTGTGCATCATTTAAAGATTTTCTTGCATAAGCAATGACACATGGAGTTTTCTCACACCGTTGTCTTAAGACTGCCCCTACAGCGAAATCACTTGCATCATACATGAGCTCTAAAGGAAGTTTCCAATTTGGAGATTTCATGATAGGCGGAGATATAAGTTTTGACTTGAGTGTAGAGAATTATTCCTCACAGTTTTCTATCCATAAAAATGGGGCATCTTTTACCAATAGAGAACAAAGTGGTCGAGAAATAGAGATGAAATTCCTAATGAACCTTCTATAAAAGCCAGCATGTCCTAAGAAGGACCTCACTTCCTTAACAGTTTTAGGAGACGGAAGGTGACGAATGATGTCAACCTTAGCTTTATCAACTTCAATCCCTCTACCAGATACCAGATGACCTAGAACATGTCCTTCCCTTACCATGAAATGGCATTTTTTCCAATTTAGTATGAGATTCTTATCCTCACACCTTGACAAAACCTTTTCAACATTTAGAAGGCATCCCTCAAAAGTATCCCCAAAGATGGAGAAATCATCCATGAAGACCTCTAAACAATCCCCCACCATGTCCGAGAAGATTCCCATCATGCACCGCTGGAAGGTACCAGGGGCATTGCATAACCCAAAGGGCATGCGCTTCAAGGAAAAAGTGCCGAATGGATAGGTGAAGGTTTTTTTACTTGACCCTCTAAGGAGACTTCGATTTTATTATACCATGAGAATCCATCTAGGATGTAGTAGAATTGATGACCCGCCACTCACTCGAGGACATGATCAATAAAGGGAAAGGGGAAATGGTCTTTCTTGGTATAAGACTTGAGCTTCCTATAGTCAATATAGACTCTCCATCCACTGCTGACCCTTGTTGGAAGCATCTCTCCATCATTATTGGTTATTACTATGATTCCATCCTTCTTTGGAACCACATGTATTGGGCTAACCCACTCACTCTCAGATATTGGATAGATGATACAAGCTTTTAACAATTTCAAAAGTTCTTTTCTCACTACTTCCATGAGATTAGGATTGAGTCGTCACTGAGGTTGACGAAATGGATTGGAATCGGATTCTAGAACAATTCTATGAGTCCCGATAAGTAGGCTAATCCCAGGAATATCAGATAGGGTCCATCAAATGGATTTCTTGTGTCTCCTAAGGACATCTAGAATAATCCTCTCATGATTGGCTTCAAGAGAGGAAGAAATGACAACAGGAAAGGATTGATTGTCCCCTAATAACGCATACATGAGTGATGAAGGTAAAACCTTAAATTCAAGATCAGAGTGGTTATCAATTTCCAAGAAAGGATGAGACTTTGTATTGAACTCAGTTTCTTTGTTCAGATTTCTTGACAAAATTGGTTCCTTGTGAAAAACAATTTCATCAACTAAATTTTCTAGAGTAGTTTCATGAATGGGTATGGACTCAATGTTATTTATTTCACCCATGGTATAATTGATTGGTGATTCTAGAAAATCATCAATAGAGCAATCTTAATGAGATTCAAGCCAAGGAGACAAATTTCCATCATGTGAACAAAGAAAATCAATCTCTTCTTGACTTAAACATCCTTCGGTAATTCCTTGTTGTTCCCTGAGTTCACTATCAACACTACATATCCAATTAACCTCATGGATCTCTTCATCATCCCCAATTTGATAGATTTCATTGTAGATGTTCAAGTCTAGAGTCATGTTTCCAAAAGTGATGGTCATGTTCCCATTTCGGACTCGGATAACAGAGTTGATTGTTGCAAGGAAGGGACGACCAAGGATGATTAGGGTTTTCTCCCTATGACCTAAGCTTGGGTGAGTGTCTAGAATAATTAAGTCAGTTGGGTAAATGAAATTTTCAACTTTCACCAAAACATCCTTTAAGATTCCCTTTGGAACTCGAATACTACGATCAGCAAGTTGAAGAGTGACAGATGTGGGTTGGAGTTCATTGAGCCCTAACTGACAAAACATAGCATAAGGAATGAGGTTCACACTGGATCCTAGATCACACAAGGCTTTGAAAACTTTGTTCTCTCCTAGTTCAACATTTATGTAAGGGTATCCTAGATCTTTCATCTTTGGAGGAAGGGTTCCTTGGATTGTTGTGCTAACATTTGCTACCAGAAGGACTTGGTTCATATGTGAGAATTTACATTTAAAGATGCAGAGGTCCTTAAGGTATTTTGAGTATGCAGGAATGGTTTGAATGAAATCTAGGAGTGGAATGTTCAACATGACTTGTGAGAATATTTCCCTCAATGTTTCACTCAATTCAGGCTTGGTTTTCCCCCTCATGCGTTGAGGAAATGGGGCAGGTTGTGGGGTTGTTTTTTGAAGAGTTGTTTCTTTCACATTTTTATTAGTATCTTCAGTTTGATCATGTGTTTCATTTGAATTTTCATTAGAGTTTGAATCTTCAGGTGGGTTTTGAACTATTTGTTCAGGTTTCTCAATTGATTTCCCACTTCTCAAAACTGTCACAGCCTTTAGTTGTTCATGATTTGTTTGAGTGAAACTTGTATCCCCCCCCTTGATGTTTGTTGTGGAATGGCATGTGTGGGCATGGGTGCCTTTCTAGTTTTGATGGTTTTATGTTCTTGTTTAAGGGAAGAGACTTCTGAGTTCATCCTTTCTATTTGTTTGCACAGTTGTTAAAGGATTGAGAGAGGGACAGATTGGGAAGGGGTTTGTGTTGGTTGGGTTATCCCAGGGGGATACTTTGGTTGTTGGATGGGTTGTTGGTATTGGACTGGAGGATGTTGGTATTGGACTAGTTGTTGTTGGAATTGGTTATGGTTTTGAAAATTTTGTATAGGGTAGGGGTTTGGTCCTTGTGGTTGGCTAGGTTGTTGGTTATATTTCCATCGGAAGCCTGAGTGGTCATTATACCTTGGGTTGAATGTGTTTGGGTATTGAGGCTTTTGAAAGTTTAGGAAATCGAATTTAGCAGGTGGTCCTCTTAAAAGAACATCCTTGATGTATAGAATGGTTGGGCAGTTGTCTTTTTTGTGGTCATGTTTGTCACAGATTGTGCAAACAAGGTCTACAGTTTGGATTTCATTGATTTTCCTATGGTCTATCTCTTTAACCTTCCTAGAGAGTGTTGTATGTTTCGCCCTAAGGCTTTCCTCTTACCTAAGTGTATGCATTCCAGTAGTTCTTTGAGGGTTTTCAGAATAAGGTGATGTTCCCCATGTTTGGTTTTCTTCAGCAAGGATTTCTAGATACTCGTAACCATCATTTGGGGATTTGTTTTTAAAGGTCCCATTACATATCATGTCAATGAATTGTTTGTTCCCCGGGCACAAACCTTCATAGAAAATTCTTACTTGTTCAGGAATAGAAAAACCATGGTGTGGAACCATGTTTAGGGTGTCTTTGAACCTCTCCCATGTTTCATAAAATGACTCTCCCTCTTTTTCAAAAAAGTTTTGGATACTCTTTTTAAGTGAAATTGTTTTTTGGTGGGGAAAGTATTTCTTGTAGAATTATCTTTTCAGTTGGTTCCAAGTGTGGATTGATGAAGGTATCAGATTATTTAACCAATCCTTTGCTCGATCCATATTTGAGAAAGGAAAGAGCCTCATCTTAGCTGACTCAAGTTGATGTGGTGAGCACATGGTTTCAACAATGTCACTGAACTCCTTGACATGAAGGTAAGGCATTTCTGACTCCAACCCATGGAAGGTTGGAAGGTGGTTTATAACATGAGGTTTAAAGACATAGTGGGAATCTCCTAGGGTAGCATTCCTAATGGAAGAGGGTGCATTGGTCCAGGTAGGTGTAAGGTAGTCATTCGTGGTTTGATTGACTGTATTCCCCAAATTTGGGGCTGCCTCATTTGGATTTCCATTTGGGTTCCCGCCCGGGTTTATGAGATGGTTTCTTTGAAGAACTTCCATTAAAATCAACTCAATCTTTAACTTTGGGGTATTAGGAAGATTAGGATCCAATGGTGTACTTGAATCCCCTATCCTATGACTTTCCACCCTAACTAGTCTGTTTGAGTTATTGCGGGTGAAGGCAGACATGTGCCAAAAGAAAAAAAAGCGAGAAAGGGAAAAGATAAGAGATCTTGGGTGAGAATAGAAGAATGGGGGTGAGGAAAGAATGTTTTTGTCTAAGGAAATTACTTGGTCCCCGGAAATGGCGCCAAAATTTGGTTTCCGCCAAATTTACCCAAGTTTTAAGGGTGAAGCGGTAACTTGCATTGCAGCTTGGGTTGTCGAATCCTCAGACACCTAAGAAGAACCTTTAGACACTCAATAAAAAGAGATGGATTTTTGGCTATGAAGTCGCCAACTTGGGTTGATTTTAGATGGCTTGGAAAGAGAGCTAAAAGATCTATGTGAATTCAAATTATGAGAAAATGAGTTGATCCTAGGTTATTGGTCAGGGTGGATTGAATGAATTCCTTTTTTTTACGATTTTAATTTCATTAACTCGAGAAGGATTCATGAAATGAATTCAAACTAACCTCATCACTTACTGATTAAACACCTTCAAAACACATGTTAATCACCTATACACTTGTAGGAACATTTTCATGATCAATCCAAGTTAAAGGATGTAATTAGCACATGAAAGTGGTGTGAATAAATTCAATAAGGAAGAGGAAGAGTAAAATTCATTGAATGAAAGAAACTCAATTAAAAGAAATTAATAACATTTAGGGCATGAGAAATAACATTCAATCCAGCCCCTTTCTACTCCCTTGGATCAACCCATAAAAGATCTACCCCTCAATTGATCATAAGTTCTCAATGGAAGCAGAAAGTAGACTTACGAGGGTGGAATTGAAGAAGTAAAAACAACAAAAATAACGATCACTCCACTGTTGTGTGAACAAAATCACAAGGTTTTGTGTGAATAAGTTCACACCTTGAGGCAACCGTATCAAGGTGATAAGGAGAACAAAAGAACATGAGAATAATAAGAACTTTTATTGAAGACTAAGGTGATTCGAACAACTTACATGAGAAGGAAGAACATTACAAAGGCAAATTGGCATAATAACATTACAATGAAAAGAAAGCACCAAGATCCTCAAATCCTCCATCCCAACTGCCTTAAATAGGAATTTTGTAAGACTATGGAAGAGATCCCATCATCCCATGTGCATTTAATTAATTTTGTTGGATAAAGGTGGGTGTACATTTAATGCATAAGAGACTTTTCAACTCTTCCCTCGAAGTGGGAGCCAGATTTCTACACCGAACAGAATTGCCGAAAGAACCATCTAGAAGGCCGAATTGGAGTGGTCCATATAAGACATAAATTCACCCCCGATTTCCCCTAATATATTGAAAATTGCAGCCCAAAATACTTTTTGGTTCGGGAGATATGATTGAAATAGTGGGCTGTTTTTCTGGGCTGCAGAATCTGGCCCAGAATTGAATATTCAACTTGGACTGCCTTAATAACCACCATTGAGGACAAATTAGCACTAGCTACAAAAGCGTCATTTATTCCTCTATATGGTTACTAGCCCTCCATGAATTTTGGGCTTCATTGGGCCCATATTGTTGGCCCCACAATCCGATCAGTGGGATGATATCCAATCTGCCTTCTCCAGAATCGTTTCCTTTCTTCACAAAAAATACTCATCATCCTTTATGAAGAATCCATTGATCCTTGAATGAAAAATGTTCATATTTAAGTTTATATCCATTTCCAAAAATATAAAATTAAAATATGGATAATTACATTCTTTGAAATCAGATGAAACATTGGGCCTAAATTGGTGCATATTAGGCATGAAGTGCACAAATGCTGAGAATGGATGTTCAAAATTAAAATCCACTAACTCAGGCCCATAAGATCAAAAATAAACATTTAATACCATTAAAATGTAATCAAAATATGTGTTTTTATTGGCTAATCAAGTACCATGTCTCTTTTTGTTGGCAGCTTAGAGTAATTCATGTTGGACTATAAAGGTATAATGTTTAAGGTTGAATATCTTTGACCATAAATTTTGAAATTAGATCCCAAACAAGACTCAATAGAGAATAATTTCTTTAATATTATTTTAATATTTTCTAGAGGAATCCTGAGTAATTATTTTTATGGTCACTAAATTTAAAACATTTATCGACATAAGGGGACTCTCTTACAATAACTAAGTTACCATTATTTGAAAAACGCTTTACAGGAGTTGCGTTATGAAGGGCCGACTGGGGCATATGCTGCATAGTCAAATAGTGGAATCTTTTGACTGATAGACCTATTATGTAGGAAACCTACGAAAGGCCCTCGAAGGACATGTACTGTATTTTCAGGAATAATAGCTCTTAGGAATTTAACTTTTTTACTATTTATAGAAAAGGGAAAATAAGATTTGGGTGACTCATGACCATAATGGTTGAATTTTCCTTGGAAGGGAAATTTTTTAATAAAGGGTTATCTTTTCCGACATATGTTGTGAATAGGAAAACAATTTCTATACCAATTTGGTGTATGAGGAATGATTTAAATTTATCACAAAGGGGAATTTATGATAACATATTGTGTAGTTTTAAGTCATGAGTGAGGACATTGTGTGGCTTTAATTTAAGGTCTTTAGCTCTGACCAAAGGTATGATACTCTCCAAATTTCTTGATAATTTTATTGGAAACATACTATCATATTATGGTATGGAAATGAAAATTGTAAATTGTGATTTGGGAATTTCTGGATCTGAAGAATGATATGGGAAAGGGCTAAAAAAATTAGAGGAAGTCTCTTCCAAGAACAAAGTTACCATTATTTGACAATCCCATTACGGGGGCTGTGTTATACAAGTTCAACTAGGGAATATGATTCATATATAAATAGTGAAATATTTTGACTAACAATCCAGTTATGTAGACAGCTTATGCAATTCCACCTAAGGGCACATACTGCATAGTCATGCAAAAGAGCTCTTAAGAATTTGACATTCTATTGTTAAAATCTAAAGAATGTTTATGGAGATTCGGATTTTCCAAAGCACAGAGTTTGGTTTATGAAGAAAGTTACCTTAATATGGATTGATTATTTAGACACATGATTTGAAAAGAATTAGAGGAATAATATTTCTATGCTGGTCTGACCCAGATATAAGAATTATGGTGTTTGTAGTTTTAGGTCATACAACTAGTACCAGAAATATAAACAATATATGATATTTTGTCAATTGATCCAAGGTTATTTAATATTTCTTTGAAAAAATGGAGATAGAGATGCATAAACCATGTTCCTAAAGGCTTTTAGATCAAGATAAAGATAATGGAACAAATATACATGAATCATTGTTTTAAAATACAGATTCTTGTATATTTTAATCAATGTTTGAAGGAGACAAAGTCACTATAACCAAGAATAAAATTACCATCATTTGAAAAACATACTATGAGGGATATATTATGTAGGTCCAACTGGGGCATATGATTCATAGACAAATAGTAGCATATTTTTATTGACATTCCCGTTATGTAGGCAACTTATGAAAGTACACCTAAGGGCACATACTTCATAGTTAGGAAAATGAGTTCTCAGATATTAGAACCTCTATCACTGGAAACCATAAGAAATATTATGATGATATGAAAAGATTTAATATTAAGAGTGTTACACATGGAAGGGGTCATTCTCAATGCACATGATATATATTTTAATCAATAAAGGCAATTAGATTGAATTGCATTACCTAGATCTAACTCACATGTAAAATGGAGACACTCTTTATTTTTCATTGAATCAATATTATGCTTTGCAGTTTAGTGTCGTGTAGTGAGGAAATTATACTATACATTTTTAATTCATGCAATGAAGAACATTTTATTGTATAGTTTTATGTTCATGTGGTGATAACATTGATAACCCCATAAAAAATTGATACACCTTATTTATACCAAGAAGCCTTTTTCCCAATATATAAGCCCATGTGAGCTATGCCTGGTGTGAGAAAAAAGGATATGTAAGGTTTTATTCTATAAAAAAAAGGTAACATAAGTGAAGAATATGGGTAATAGATTTCCAGGCCGTTTAACATTGGGCGGTAAGGAAAAAGATGAACTGATGTGAAAAGAAAGACATATTGTAACTAGACTAAGGGATAAAACCCAAGTGTCACTACTTGTATTGATGGGGGAAAGAATCAATCCTTACATAGTTCAATAAAAAATTTTGATCCATGTTTTATTCTTATATAAAGAGTAAGGAGGGATTATATCATGGTTGGGGACAAGATTTGAGATACGGGCATCTCTACGTATCTATATAGATGATAATCAAGTCATACATAATTATTGAAACATTCATATCCCATAGCAATCGAGTTTGACATGGGAGACGAGGGATTTTAATACATTATAGAAGAATTATTAAATTTTAGAAACATGCTGGTATGAAAATCAAACCATGTGTCTTAAAAAAGATTTCTTCATAGATCTAGTCCATATATAAGATAAGAAAAGAAAAATAAAATTTTTGGTTGCTTGTAGTTGGGACCATGATTGGTGATCTGGGTGTCTCGATGTATCTCATATGAAAGATAATCAAGAGACATGTAGTTATTGAAATGAGGTCCCTATGCAGATTTGACTCAGACATTGGGATGAAAGGGACTCATGTTCCAGTGAGTAGAATTTATTTCAACGATTCTTTCATATGGATACAACAAACATCAATTAGAGAAGCCATTAGAGTATAATTGAATGTCATGAAACAAGGAAAAATGATTTCATGCAGCTTAACATTGGGAAATAAGGAAAAAAATGTTACACATTTTATCATCACACCGAATGGACATTTATGATTGTTATACAGTTTAATGTCTTGAGACTAGGAATATGTTCTGTATAGTTTAATGAATTGCAGTAAGAAAAATATGTGCAATTACACAAAGTATTTCTTCAACAATCTCGCATTTTTTGGAGTTTCAATAAGCTCCCCATGCATTGAGAATAATGCATATGATCCATTTCAGTAGACTATATGTATGGAATAAGGTCCATCCCACTGTGGCTCAAGATTTAGAGGTTTCTATCCCGGCATCATTAGCATCATAAGTACCAATACTAATTCTCCTTGAAGAAATGAATGGAAGAGAAATTAAATGTTAAAGGCTCATGCTATTATGTTTTGATAGACTTCTAAATGATGCAAATTATGAAATCTTTTTTCATCTAATCATTCCATCCCATCAAACCATTTCTGAGACTTCTCATCTATATTCAACTGATTAGAGATTGCAACTTGGAGTGAAGGAAATTGAATTTACATTGGAAGAACTTCTTCAGTTTTGTACACTAATGAATAAGGAGTTTCCTGAGTGGTAGTATGGGTAGTCGTCTGATAATCCCATAAAACAAAAAAAAAGTTTTTTCAGGTCAATAATTATTGTCTTTTCCCACCATCTTCTGGAGTATATTTGATAGGTTTTTATTAAAATCTTATATATACCCGTTGGAAACCACATGATAGTGAGATGAATGGTTGGATTTATTATTTTGTTCTTGATATAACTTATTTATATCAATAGAACAAATATTGGTGATATTGTCAGTCAATATAGTATGAGGAACACAAAATCTGGTGATAATGTTAGTTTCAAAAAAACTAACAATGCATTTGGATCTGATTTTTTTGAGAGGTATTGCCTTAGCCCTTTTGGTGAATAAGTCATTAGAAGTAATAATATACCTGAACTACATAGCGATAGAGGGAGGATAAGGCTATAATACATTAATTCCCCATGTGGAAAATGTCCAGGATTATTTAGCTATATGTAGAAACTCTTTGTTTTGATGAATGAAGTTGGAATGCACTTGGTAGGGATGACATTTCATAGTGAAATCTGTGAAATCATGTGTCACTGAAGGCCAAAAGTATCATATCCTTCAGTTTTGATCAGAAAGCCTATGGCCTGACTAGTGAGCACCACAACATCCTGAAAGTACTTATTTCATGACAACTACAATTTCTTCTCCATCAATACACCTGGAGAATATTTCATCACCGCCTCATTTGAAGAGGACCATCTGAAGATATAGACTATCATAAAGAGTAAAATTGGTTGCTAGTCATCAGATCTATTCTTTTTCAGTTCTATTTGGAGGAAGTACTCCACTTTTAATGTATTCCATGATGTGTGTTCTCCATCTTGTGGTATGACCATATGGATCATAAATAGGGATAACTTAATTAATTTTCTCTAATATATTTTTTAATAAAGGTGAAACCACATGGCGATGGGTTATTCTGATTACTGTATCATCTCGGTTCAGATATGCCAAGGATGTAATAGCATTAGACATTGCATTAGCTTGGGTGTTTTTCGATCATGGTACATATGATAATGTCAGATCTGAGGGAAATTCATCCATTAACCCTTTAACATAATAACACAATTGGATTAACCATTCTTTTCTGATATAATATTCCCCATTGATTTTTGTTATTACCAATTCTAAATCATCTTTCAATTTTATGTGATTCACTTGCACCTGAAGTGCCAATTCAACACCTACGATGAGTTCTTGATATTAAGCCTCATTGTTGGTTCTACCTTCCGAAAATATAAAGGAATAAGGCAACACTTCTTTTTCTGGGGAGATAAGTAAAATTCTTAACCTAACTTTTTTTGAGTTTAGGGTTTTCCATCCTCTTCCCTGTCTAACTTCTAGAAGCACCATCAATGTACATCTACCATGATTGGGTATTTTAATGAATAGAGAATAACACTTCATCAAGAAGTTCATTATTAAATGAAGTGTCTTCCGAAAATGGGTGTTTATCAAGAAAGCCAGCCAGATCATGGCCTTTTATTACCTTCTAAAACACAAACTGGATATCAAAATGTTGTAAAATAAGTTCCCACTAAACTAGACGCCCTTTAATCATAGTATGACTGGGGATAAATTTGAGTGTGTTATTATGAGACACTAATTAGACCTCATGATGTTGTAGGTAGTGCTTCAATTTCTGAACTATAATGAATAATTCCATACAACACTTTTCAATACTTGAATACCGAGTTTCTACATCAAGAATATTTCAAATAAGATAGTAAATGCAGTTTTCATTCCCAAAAGCATTCTATTATGAAAGTAAGGAACCCAATGATTTATCTAAAGATGTTACATAAAAATAAGTGATCTTTCTTCAATAGGTGGAATTAATTCTGATGGAATCAGTATATATTATTGAGGGTATCAAATTATTATTGAAAATCATCAACCCATTGATAAGTGACTCCCTACTTCATTAATCTATTGAATGGTTAACACTTGGTTGCCAAATTGGTGATAAAGCACCAAATATAGGCCATGTTTACTTGGAGTACATTTAATACTATCAAATTTCTAAGAGGTGACATGATGAGGATTGATTTTAGTTTTTCCGGATCAACTTTGATACCATGATGGTGTAAAATGAAGCTGAGGAACATTTCTGTGGTTTCCCAGAAAGAAACTTTCAAGGTTTTTATCTTAAAATTGTATTTCCAAAGTTCATTGAATATGGTCTTTAGATCAACCAAGTGATCATAACATTGTATATATTTAACTAACAAATCATCCACATAACATTCTTCAAATTTCCCAAAGAAGGGTTCAAACATATGGTGCATGGCACGTTGATACATTGCACCTTCACTATTTAATCCAAATGTTATTACCTGATAGAAAAACACACATTGAAAAGATCTGAATGTTGTATATTCTTCATCCTCTAGTCCATACAGATTTGATTATTCCCAGAGTAGCCATACGTGAAAGGAAGGGCTTCATAACCAGCTGTTGCATTGATTAAAAGCTCTCTGATATGAACATGAAAATCATCTTTAGGAAAATGCCGGTAAAGATCTCTAAAATCAATGGAAACTATTATTTTCCTATTCTAATTTTTCTCTAGGATAATGTTGGACACCCATTAGGGATATTGAACCTCACTAATAGAGTTAGACTTTATAATCTAATCAAATTCAGCTTCAATTTTAGAGGCATCAATTTGTTGTGTTCTTCTTGCTGCCTTCCTGAATCCTTAATCTTATTTTGGAAAACCCAAATGAAGAATAGCTACATCAAAATTAAGTCCTAATTTTTTTATAATTCCATAAATTATATATCATTGTTTCTTTATAAATAAATTATATTTCTCATGCACTTTAGAAGTCATAGCCATACTAATTAGAGTGGTAGGTGGATCTTCTTCTATACCTAGATTTATTTCTCTATGCTCATCCAAATTGGTAGAGACACCTTCCTCAAATACTTGAGAAGCATACCTGATATCTTCTTCTTCATAATTACGTGTTACATCTTCTATTTATACTTGTATATAAGATGACAAAAAAACATCAAGAGTTAGGGGAGGAATCAGTATTTAAACACCCTGAAAACATGGCCACCATTTCTGACCCTATTAATGATGAAGGGTCTTCCTGGGGTAACAAATATGAGATAATGGATGTGAAATCAACATCTCTATATTTCCCTTGTATTACTACAACTTAATTTTTTATTATTAATGAATTAGAATCTTGATGAAGTTTAGTGGATGAAATGTATACATTTCCATTTAATGTTCCATCACTGCTTGGGGGATCAATAGTTTCTCCCATGTTTTCAGGCTTGATTTTCACAATTGACATTATGGAAGTCACTGGAGAAGTGCATAGATTTTGTTTTACCCTTTCAATTTGATTGATAAGAAACATATAATCTATACTCAAATGTATTAATGGGTTTTATGGGATCTTTTATAGTCCATTTGGAGCATTAATTCTAGTTTTTTCCTTTGCCAATGACCTCATTCCCTTCATGTGATAAAATTATGCCTCAATGTATTGATATTCACATATTTTGAATGCATCCTTGTCACCACAAAATATTCCCATTTGATTATAGAAATAGTACTTGAGACATTGGTGGTATGATGAAGGTATGGCTGAATGTTAATGTAGACAAGGCCTTCCAAGAAGAATGTTAAAGGCTGTGTCTTGACGAACAACCATGAAATTTGAATTAGGCACAAGATCTCCAAATAAAGTTCTAATTGTGATATCTCCTAAAGGATATTTCTCATTCTTATAATATCTTGGAAACATTAATTTATTAGGAAATAAGTCAGATTCAATGATTCCCAATTGAATAAGTGTATGAATAGGATTCAGGTTGAATCCTATGACATGATCAATAAAGGCACTCCAGATGACTATGTCATTGATCCTTCCAGATATTTACAATGTCCTGATATGTCCATGTACAATATCATCTTCATCTTCATCCATAAATGATATAACATCATGAAATTTTGTAGGATCATTCTCTATAATGTAAACATCAACAACAGCAACTTTTCTTTCAAATTATCAAGGACTTGAAGAAGCCTCAATAAGTGCTTCTTGAAGATATTTTGACAGATTCAAGGCATCCATAATTGAAAACATGGTTGGTACATTGGAAATAAATTTCAAAACATTATAATTTTGGTCCATAGGTCTAAATTTCCTTACATGGAGGTGTGGGTTTTTAGGTTCCTTGGATGCTGACACTCTTGATATGGATTTTCCCTGGGTTAGAGAAGAAATGATAAATACTCTTGGTTTTGGAAGATTAGACTGACTAGGTTTATCTTTCTAGTGAGTGGAAGATGGTTTAACCCCTAATTGGTATACCAAAATAATCATGTTCGTACCGAACCTGTCACGCATGGAGGAATCTCCATCTTTTTATTGAGCCCATAGAAGATATATTCCCTGAGTTTCCACCGAATATACATTTCGAGAAGGGGTAGAGTTAAAATAGTGTTTTCTAGAATAAACACATATTCACATCTATCTTAGACCTTGGCCTCTTCCTCTGGTTCCCCACCCAGTTATAGGGAACTTAGGCTCATTGTAATCTAAATCACCATTGGAATAAGGATTCCTTATGTGGATAACATTGATGGAACCAAAGATAATTTCTTCATATGATGAAGATTCTAGATGACATGTCAATTCTGGTTGTGCTATTTGGCGGGGTGGTGCCCGTGCTTTTGAAACATATGGCATGAAATATGCCAGAGTCAAAGACAAATCTAGCCTTGATATGAGCTCAACTTCTACTGATTTCACTTTAACCTTCAGATCACGTCGTTTCTTTGAGGATTGACCTTTAGAGTACTGGTCTTTTGATGAATAAGTTTTTACTATGGTGGAAGTAACAGAAGACATAATCAGTTTATTCAACTATGTTCGTAAAATGGTATGTGTTCATTTGATCAATTTCGTGATCATCCAATCATCATATTTTTGTACATTTTTACTTTTAAATTCCTTCCATTTTCCTTCTTCCTTTATATTAGTAGAAAAAACACATGCTACATGGGCGGAAGATCGTTTCAGTTTTACTTTTTTAATGTTTAAATTTTTTTGGAGGAGGTCTATAAAAACCAAACACTCTTAAATGTGATTCCCCAACATTTCTTGAAAGGGACAATAATTTGGAATATCTTAATCTCCTTTCTTGATTGATTTGTTTATTATTGAAATCTAAACCAAATTGTTTTCCAAAGGTGAGATGTAGTAACTGTGAACTTGTTCATTCCGGAAAGAATAATCATTTCTCCTTAACTCCTCAAACTATTTCTTCCTTTGATCTCTTCGATCATGTTGACAAGGATGTCTTTTTTGCTGACGGTCGGGTGGTTGAGCCCTTTGATATGATGATGGGTTTGAAGAGAATATGGGTATATGTGATTGCTTGGGTGTGATTGTAGTAGCCTCTACTTCCCCTGTTCTCCTTCCTAGACCCGATGAAATTACCTGAGTATTAGTCTTAGTTACCATGATGTAATCTTCAAGATTTTGGTAAATTGAAGCTAGATCTTTAAACCCTCATATGTATTTCAGAGGGATTAAGGGTGTTTGTAACTCATCTTATGGATTTGACTCAAAAATAGGGATAAAATTTTCTTGAGAGAGTTCTAGATTAATGTAATACATTAATCCTTTCAATATAGCAATGAAATATGAAACTCTTTCATTTTATGTTTTCATTATGTTTGTGTGATAAAAAAATATTTTCTTCAGTAGCATTGAGCAGAATTGAAGAAGGAATCTCTGATAGAGATCTTCCCATCCATTAATTGATTTGGATTTCAAACATGTTGACCATACAAATGTTTATCACTGTATTGACTACAAAAAACACCTAATCGTTACTTTTACTGTTTGTTGAGGTGTTCTAATCATGAGATCATAATGAGAAAAAAAAGTGTTAAGTGTTCTTCCAGATATCCTAAAAATTTAACAATTGGGAATATGGTATTCAAAAGATTTGGTGGGGGAGGAATCAGATCCACCCATTGAGGTTAATATATCATTTATGTCTGAACTGGTGCACACCATTCTTCTATAGCTTCCGATCGATTTTTTATTGCCTCAATTTTGTTCATAAGAATTTTGGAAATATTTGGATGAGTTGGGACTTGTATAGGTATAGTATCTAGAGTTTGAACTGGTGCAACAACCAGCAATACCACTGGTGGTGGTGATGGTATTTTCTATGGATAACCCATGGGAAAATGCCTATATGGATGTGTGTGATTCTACCCTGGTTGTGTACCAAATGGAGGGAATTCATGATCCGCATCTGTTGTTACAATAAATACTATTTTCTGAGGATCTACTACAGGATGTGATAGTTTAGGATATTACATAGGAGTATGTCTAACAGAAATTCTACTTCGATGTAACTCTTTAATGAGTCTTTTCAACTCATTCATTTCTTCTTCTTTCTGTGAAAATACTTCTTCAGGGGAAATATATTGACCTTATCTAGTGGAAAAGTGATATGCAATCATACATTTAATTTTCCCCTCGTTAAATGACTTTCAGAGGGGTGGGTTTTGGGTACTTGAAGGCATACCTAGATTCTGGGTAAGCCTTTGATTTTGGGTATGTACACCTTTTTCATTTTCTTCATTGTGTACCATATTATGGATAAGAACTTCATCTTCTAGTCTCCCTGACCTGGAATCATTTTCTGGGGGATCTTATGCTATGGTGTTTATGAATTTTACGGATGCATAAAGTATTGATGGCATCTTATTAGTATCCTTGTAAGATCATCTCCTTCAATATCATCTATTAGAATCTATTCTCCAAAATGTTTAACTCTCAAGAATTGTTTGGCAGATAGTTACCTAAAGGGAATCCTTGAATAGTTCAAATGTGTTCTCTCTATGTGGCTTCTTCCTTAATCAGGAGAAATTCGGCTTTCATTAAGGAGGGAATTGTAGATGTGAAAAAAACCCCATCCCTACATGTTGGGGTTGTTCATGTTCTTCTTCTTCAAACCATTGAATTTTTATTAATGAATTTGAAGATAGAATTAAACAAGCCCCCATCCCTGCAATATGGGGTGTCTATTGAACTGCTATGGCTGATATTTACACAGCTTCTCTTCTGATTTTGCAAACTTTTGTTTGGACATTATCATGTTTCATTATCCAGCTAACATTTAAACAACTTCTCTCAAAATATGTATGTTCTATTTTAAAAAATTTCATTATCTGATGGCTAGAATCTTCTATGAAGGAGGCCTGCTAAATATTCTATGAAGCTTGATGCAAAAGTAACTCAACAACTTTTTTACTTTGGTCCGAACTCATGAGACCTAGTTAAGGAATGTTCTTGAGCATACACTTGATTACATACAAAGTTAGTTGATTGTAGCAATCCATAGGAAATAACATTTCATGATACCACTTTTGGAGGGATTCGAAGATTCTGGAGTGACATGAAATGCAATTCTCCATGTTCACACCATCCTCTAATTCGAACATAGGATGGGGTGTCAGAAATTAACTTCCATAACCTCTTTAGAGAATTGCGGAATTCATTCTAAATTGTGTTCTCATGCTATTCAACATTTGGATGTTGGGAACTAGAGAGATATTCTAAGTCAATTTGGCATTGAAATACTTATGTTAACTTTAAATGATTTCGGTATTCATCATATGGTAGTACTTTGGTTTTCAAATGAAGAAGAGTCTTCCATAAGTCAAGGAGGATATCATGAATTCAATCTTCTACCATTAATTCTGGAATGTTATATTGAGAATTTTCCAAAGGCTAGACCATGAATGGTATTTATCCTTTAGAAAAAGAATTTCTCATGTTAAAAATATCTTCATCATCTTTAACTAGAGGTTTCTCCACTTTCTCTAACTAAAGAGGACACTCTCTATTACAAGAGAAATGACCCAAGGGAGGTTCGGAAAATGAATTTTCCCTTAAGATGTCTCCTGGTTGAGAATGTATTTCACCTGTTAATGACAAGGCATCAGGCATGAATGGCCGGTTATTAGCATGTTCCTCGAGATAAGAGGAATTTATCATCACGAAATTATCAATTTCAAAATTATATTGACAATGAGAAATAATACTACGCATTTGAAGTTTGCAACAAATTCCATCATAAGGAGGACCACCATGGTGGATTATATGAAGGGATAAATCCACTTTCTCCTTGGTCATCAGGCCACACGGAGGGTTCTAATTACACTCATCTGTAGATAGGCTCTTTGGATTGACCAAATGATCATGAAGTAGGCCATTAGGATGAAATTTATAACGTAAAACATCAAAATTACGGCTACCATTCCCATTATATATTAATGAAAGGGTCAGATCTTGAGCTATAATAAATAAATGTTTGAGGGATTCAAAAATTCTAGCAATAAGTGGAGTCATATTGCAGGTTGAATCTTGATTTCCCAATCGTTTTTAGAGATACTTCTTCTTGGATGTTCTCTTACACTTATTTGGGGCCACATGCAGGGAGAAGTGGTTATCATGGGAAGGTGTTTGTGACTTCCATAGAGTGGTTATCAGTGTGACACCCCATGTTTCCACGATATTCTTCTCTCGGAATAATACAATATCTTGTGTTGTACGCAACTTCGAGTTCTAACACAGCACGACCAATCAAACTAGCCATTATGAATAGTAATATCCAGTTTTTGAAATTTTATAAATTTTAATTTTTAAAATGGACTTCATTTTTGAATTTATAATATCAATATTAGCATAAGGTGATTTTTTTTTATTTTTTAAAAAACATTCAAATTTTGACGAATAATTAAAAACACTATGTTATTGTTTAATGCCGAATTTTTATTTTAGTAAATAGTTTTTTTATATAAATGTATATTAAGAAAAAATAGATACATAATACCTATATATGTTCAATGTAATTTATTGGAGTAATTTTATAATAATATTATATATATATATATATATAATCTTATTGAACTTTTTACTATCTTTTACCCACCTTCTAGGTGCATTTGTAAATTTTCATAAAGCGTGATTTTACCACTTCTGTGAATTGAATTTCAAAAATTCGAGAGACATGATTGACACATTTATGTAAAATTTCTTTCAATAAGATGAAAATAATTTTTTTGAATATTAACTTTTGACTTTTATTTACCTCGGTTTAAAGTAAATAGGGCTATTAAAGGTAAAAATTATATTATAATTACCTTAACACATGTCTTAATTCTATTTGGATAAGTCTATTTCGACCAAAATCATCATTAGAAATATAATATGGGCTTTTCGGTCCACTTGGATTAGATTATGACTTTTATTATTATTTTATTTAAAGAATAGTTAAAAGTGTTAAATTCAATGTTTAATAACTAAAACATTTTTAATATATGGTTATACATAATATGAATTCGAATATAAATATTTAGTATAATGATAAAAATATTTCCTACATAATGCTATTTTTTTTTATTTTTAGATTTTAAATAATTACATTTATTTATGACACAATGATGATGCAGTAATTACCTTATTAATGGAAGATTAAAATAATTGATATTATAAATATCAAAATAAATTTAAATTGAGAAATCTGATGAATTAAACTAATTTTATAGGTCAATATAACATGTTAGGGTTTATTAAATAATTTTTTTCTAAGTGATACTGTTTTCATGACATTCACAAAAACAAAATACAAAATAGTGTCAAAATTGACATAAATTTGTTTTCTAAAATAAAATTATATTATTAATTGATATAATATTCATAAAAATATAATGGTTGAAAAAATGACTTATTTAAGGTTATATATATCAATAATGTACCACTTGGGGATCTCTTGCCTTTTTATAGTAAGTTTATTAACAATTTATTATAACAATTCAAGAATACATGGTTAAAGACACACTATTTAAGTAAGAGTTAAATCTAAGAAAAGATTAAAATGGTGAAATAACCTATCTGTAACCTATTGGTTGAATTTTTTTTGACCGATACCCACAATATCTTAGAAATAAATAATTTTTAAGCCACCATAAACCAAATATGACTGTATAATAAACTAATATTTGAAACTTTTCTTAAAGTGACCCTCACATCTCGTATAAAACTCTACTTATCCTTATCTAAAAATGACACCTCAAAATCCATTTGGATCAGCTAAAACCTTCTCAAATATCCTCTTAACTACCATCAATTCTCCTCAGAGGCTATACATTGATCATAAATCCAACTTATAGAGCCCTTTTGAACAACTCAAGAGGAAACTCCCGAAGAAGAGGTAATAATTTCACCACCTCTTTCAAAATTATTTTCTTCTTCCACTTCCTCTTTCTTTGTTGTTTCCATACCAAAATAATGAATCCAGTACCTTATACATACTATGATGTTATTATAAATATGGTACAACCGTATTCAATATTATTTCCATCCTATGAATAACAATGTCAACATACGTGTGTACGTACGGCTTACCATCTCCACGTCATGGTGTAGTTTGTTATTCAACACATCATTATTTTGATGGGGGATAATAAGGAGTATAATTGATTTGAATAATAAATATAAAATTTCAGTGATTCTATATATATGATATACCATCCAATTAAATATAATTTCATCATCAATATAATGACATTGTCGCTCATGCGTACGTACGGATTACCGTCTCCATGAATGTGATGAGATACATTCCCCATCATAACCATTCAAGAATAATTTTCATTTTATGATTAAAAATAATTTTTAAGAACTTAATATCATTATGGATATGAATAAAGTACATCCTATCCATATAAAATATTACATATGCAATAAAACATATAAAAGAAAACAAATCTGTTAAGAGATGAAACAATGATACTACTAAAATATTATTAACAAAGAAATAATAGAAGATCTTATTTGATATATTATTTATGAATATAGTCATTTAATAATTTAAGAACAATGTTTTATCCATTATAAAGGTGGTTAAAATACCATTAAGAGTACAAGGTAAGGGTGAATTCCTTAATCTCTTCATTATTCTAGGTAGTTTATACGTGAGTACCTACTAGGGCCTCTTTATCATCCACAACCGTGTTTTTTAAAAATGTATTTCCAAACAACTTTTCCATTTCATATACTATGGATTAAATTAATTTATACCATTGTTTTAAATTTTATAAAATTTTTATAAAGGAATCATTCCATCATTTTCCAAACAAGGTCCATTACAGCCTTTTTGACAAGATTACGAAAATAATTTTTTTTAACTTATATAGCAGGTGCGGATATTTTACACAGTTATAACACCTTCAATGATTTCCTTAAAAAGTTATAATAATATTTTCAAAATAAATGTTTTCATTTAAAATTAAATTACTTTTAAATTATTTCATAATAGAAAGAGATATTTCTCTCAAATAGTTTTGATTTCATCTATGTCAACTTCCATGGTTGGATTTTTAACTTGTTTGATGATGATTTATTATGATACAATATTAGGTATTGTATTGATGGTTTGGTTATATGTTTCACTGTGGATGTGATATTTTTATACCATTCATGATTTATGTTTAATGTTTTGACATTTCATTTGCTAGTTTTAATACAAATGTTTATGTAATGTTTCAACCTTTTCATATGAAGAATGCATTAGACTTCGTATGTCATGGGTGGAGAATGCTATCACTCCTAGATGAATCAGTAGGACTAATGGTACAAACAAGTGTCTTGTAAAAAGTCCTTGACAAAATCTTATTTGTAGTCTTGGCATTAATCCTTGACTGTGTAGTTATGATGTCTGGACTTATGCATTCTATCATTATGAAATTCACAATTGATATTACATGTGATTATTCGACTAGTATAATATCCATGTGAATATGTAAATGCCATTATTTGATTTATCTTTTCCCTATTATTCTAATGTTTATGTTGAAAATGATTGTGTTTTAGTCTTATACATTGACTTAAATTTTTATGCTTATTAATGAATGTTTTTTCTATATTTGTATCCTTACTGAGCACTTGATCTCACCCATTTTTATGTTTTATTTTTTCTATAATGTGAAGATGTATATTATGAAAGACCTACAAGGATGTTCTAAGGGAGATGATTATGTTAAAAAGAGACACAATGTTGTTGTTTTTTCAATTCACAATTAAATGTAAAACATATGGTTGTATATAGCGCTTCCAATTCTACTAAAATGATTCGTCTTTCGCGATTTGATCCATTGTGATCATGACAATGTTTTGTAATAATTTACTTTCTCTAGTTAACCAGGTTCGGGTTGTATAGTTGGTATCACAGAATGTTTTTTACAAATCTTGGAAGCTATATTTAGAAAAACTCTGATTAGAGAACATTACCCTAAGATAGACTTTGAGGATTAGTATTGAACAATATCCTAGAATTTTGGTAATGTAGAGATTTTTTATATTTTACAGGAAATACATCCATGGATGGATAAAATCAGGTAGAGGTGTCTCTAGGAAAAATGTACCTAGGAGTGAAAACTCCAACAAGGACTTTTAGGCTTGAACTGGGGTATCCTGGTACACAACAATGAGCCTTTCTACACTCTTTTTTACGACACTCCTGGGGGATATTCTTAGGATAAATCAAATTTTATTTACAAAACATTATAAAGGATTTATGATTAAATACTTCGTCAAAGATATTTTTAGGATTATGGATTAAATCCATAAACTGTTCAATTTATGTTTAGTGTTTTACTAGTTTGAAATTATGGATTTTGAATCATAAATTAATCTAGGGAATTACATTATTTAGAAATGGAGCATAGTGGAAGGAATAGAAACTATATCAATGCACATAATCCATATATGGATTTCCCTCCTACTCAAGATAATTATAGTGGAGATGTTGATGCAATTGGTGCTGATCAACTTATCACCATATAGGGATAACTGACTCAGGTTATGAATAATAAACTTAACCATATGGAGCACCCTGATCCACAACGTGGAGGATCAATTTTAGACCACTTCATGGGGAAACAACCACTAACATTAAATGGGATTAAAAATCCATATGTAGCTGAGCAATAGATAATTTACATAGAGAAAATATTTCATTCTTTGTGGAGTAGCGAAAGGGAAATGTTGTAATTCCAGTTTATCGCGTCACGGGAGATGCAGATCAGTGGTTCCCATTAATTAATAACACGAATTAGGATGAAAAGGTATCAAATATGGAATGGAAGAAGTTTAAATAGATTTTATTTGAATAATACTATCCTCATGACCATCGAGTGGATATGGAAAGACAATTTCTAAGTCTGAGGAAAAAGTATGATGAGAATGTTGCAATGTATGAGGCTAACCTTACAAGGTTAGAAAGGTATGAAGAAGATAATATACATAACCCAAGGAGTAATATTGATCAATTATTTGATATGTTAAAACCATTTCTCCATCAGGAATTAGTCTCACAATCCTTCTAATCGTATGAATATATTGTCTCATGTGCTATCAAGAAAGAAATGTAATTCTCTAAGTTTTACGACATTAATGAAAGGAAAGAGATTAAGAGATCTGTTGAAAACTAAAGAAATGGAAATAAGGGGAATATGGGAAAATATGAATTTCCATCCTTTGGTAAATGTTGGAAGAAACACCCTTTTATTGGCCTGAAGGTAATGGGATTTTGTTACAAGTGTGGTGAAAAGGCAACCAAACTTGTGATTGTAAGGGAAAGAAAGAGGCTATCAACATTGAAATCTACAATTGTATAGAAACGGGGAATTATGAAAATGAATTTCCTAAGAACCAAGTAAACTTACCATAGAAAAGGCCAAGGGAGAATGGTGAAGCATATGCGATCACTACTGCTAAGGTTGAGGCTTTGAATGACGTGGTGGCAGGTAATTTAATGTTTTCCTCAAGTTTAACCAATGATTTATTTGATTTTGGATCATCAAATTGTTTTATATCTTCTCGGTTTTCTATGAAAATTAGATATAACCAATTTGACTTATCAAGGGAGTTATCGGTCAAAAATTCTATGGGAAGTATTATTGCGACAATGTTTTGTGAATCAGGCCCTATTTGGGAATATAAGTGTTCTTTATCTGCTGATCCCATTGTCATTACAATGACTAAATTTTATATAATCCTCGGTATTGATTGGATTTCGGACCATGATGCAAAAATTTATTATAAAAAGTATAAGGTTACAATTTTTTATGATTACAAGGAGTACCTTATCATTAGAGAAGAAACACCACCACCTGATTCTTATCAAGATCCACCCCCAGTATCTCTACTAAATTAAATTATTATGGAGGAATAGAATGAAATAACTATGTGGGAGGAAAGAAATTTTCAAATGGAGGATGGACCTATTGTGTAATAATATGTTGATTTGATTCCAGATTATTTACCTAGACATCCTCTAGAGTGAGAAATTGAGTTTTCCATTGATTTAATTCTTGGTTTATGGAACCTATTGAGGACCGCTTATAAAATGTCCACTATAGAATTAGTGGAAGTAAATAAACAACTAAAGGAATTTATTAATAAATTATTTATTCTCCCTAGTGTTTCTCTATGGGGATCCCCTGCCTTTTTGTTAATAAGAAATATAGATCTATGAGGTTGTGCATTAACTACAGGGAGATAAATTCCATAATAATAAACAACAAGTATCCACTACCTCACATTGATTACTTATTCGACCAAATTAATGGAGCTCAATATTTTTTAACAGATTGAATTTCGATCTAGATATCATCATTTGTGTGTGAAGATTGAAAACATTCAAAAAATAGCATTTCAAACCAGGTATGGGCATTACCAGTTTACAGTAATGCCTTTTGGACATACTAATTCACCCTAGGTTTTCATGGATCTAATGAATAGTGTTTTAAGTAATATCTTGATGAGTTTTTAGTGGTATTTATTGAGGATAACTTGGTATAATAAAAAAACTATGAAGATCATGAAAATCACTTGCGCAGTATTCTGAAAACCCTCATATGAAATGAATTATATGGGATGTTTAGTAAGTGTGAATTCTGGCTTCCGAAAACTTCTTTTCTTGGCTATATTTTCTCTAAGGATGGAATCTATATTGATCCTTCAAAGACAAATGTAATCAAAGAATGGCCAACACCGATGAGTATAACTGAGGTATATAGTTTTAATGGATTACCAGTTTATTATCGGTGTTTCATCCATAATTATGCCTGATTGTAAAACCCATTAACCAAGATCACACATAAAGGATATAAATTTGTTTGGACAAAATAATGTAATGAATTTTTTAAAGAACTGAAGAGAATATTAGTCAATGACCCTATCTTGACTCTACCTTAGAGGAATGATGGGTTTGTTATTTATAGTGATGCATCAAAGAAAGGACATAGTTGTGTCCTTATACAGAATGATAGGTTTATTGGATATGCATCATGACAGCTAAAAATTCATGAAAAAAACTATCCCACCAATGATCTTGATGTAGTAGCTTTAATATTGGAATTGAAGATATGGATAATCTATAATTATTGTAAAAAATGTGAGATATATACTGACCAAAAAAGTTTGATGAATTTTTTTCTCAAAAATAACTCAACATGGGGCAAAGATGATGGATTTAACTACTCAAAGATTATGATTTCACTATACACTACCACCTGTGGAAGCAAAATAAGGTGGAAGATGCTTTGATCAGAATGGATTATGGAGTTTGGAACAATATGAGTGTTGATAGGGGTCCTATGTCCATGGATCTAGTAAATAAGGATATGTGAATAATCATGGAAGGTGAAACATCAATAATTTTTCAAATGGTTGCTAATCCAACATTACAAGAAAGTATAAAATGTTCTCAGACTGATGATGAGGAGTTTCAAAAAAAAATTAATGCTGTGAATGATGGTATATTGATTGACGTCATATATGAAGATGGAATTTTTAAATTTGGTAAGAGACATTGTATTCTTGATGAACCTAATCTAGAAAGGGTATTGTTTGAGGATTCTCATAGATCCGATTTCTCAATACACCCTGGTAGCACTATGATATAGAGATATTTGAGGGAACATTTTTGGTGGGACAAAATGAAGATAGAGATTAATGATTATGGGTTAAGATGTATGGTTTCTTAATAGGTTAAGGTTAGAAGACAACATCCTATAGGATTCATGCAACCTCTTCTCATACCTGAGTGGCAATGGGATGATATTACAATGGACTTTTTCATGGGGCTACCAAAGACTCCTAGAATGATTTATACAATATTGGTAATTGTTTACCGTCTTACCAGGTCAGCACATTTTCATGCTATAAGAGAAGATTTACCACTTGAATGTTTTCAAGACAATATATTAATGATGTTTTAAGAATTCATGGAGTTCCCCTATCGATTGTTTCGGATCATGATCCCTGTTTTACATCAATATTCTAAAAAAGTCTTCAGACAGCCTTAGATACTTTACTTTATTTGAGCACTTCCTACCACCCACAAACTGATGGAAAATCAGAAAAAACTATTCAAACCTTAGAATAAATGTTGATATCTTTCTTATATGACATTCAAGGTATGTGGGATCAATATTTACCTCTAGTAAATTTTTCCTATTAAAATATCTTCCATTCAAGTATTCATAAGGCACAATATGGAGCATTATATGGAAAGAGATGTCTCACACCAACTTGTTGGGATGATGTTGATGGAAAAATCTGGTAGGCCTAAAACTTGTTGAGAAAACAATAAAAAAGGTGAATGTTATCTAAACAAACATCAAAGAAGCTCAATGTAGGCACAATAGCTATACCGATAACTAAAGAATGGATTTGGAATTTCAAGTAGGTGATCATTTTTTCTTTAAGGTATCTCCATGGAAGGGTGTTATACGATTTCATAGGAAAGGGAAAATTATGTCTGAGGTAGATCAGACCTTTTTAAATTCAAGAACAAATTGGAGTTTTAGCTTATAGTTTGGCAATGAACCCATGTCTCTCTAACGATCATGATGTGTTCCACATATCACTGATGAGAAAATACATGCCAAACCCAATTCATGTACTCACCTATGATGAGATTAAACTATAACCTGATATATCTTATTGTGAATAACCTATCAGGATTCTTGATACCAGATAACAAGTGTTGAGAAACAGGATGACTCATCTAGTAAAAGTTCTATGGAGAACTAATAATATGGAAGAGGCAACGTGGGAGCCCAAGAAAAATTATGATGAATAACCACATGAATCTTTTAATGCTACAATATTCAATAAATTTTGAGTATGGAATTATTTTATTGAGGCAATAATGTAACACCCCATGTTTCCATACCATGCTTCTCTTTGAATAATACAATAGCTTACGTTGTATGAAACTTCAAGTTCTAACACACCACGATCAGTCAAACAAGCCATTATGAATAGTAATACCCACTTTATGAAATTTTATAAATTTTATTTTTTAAAATGGACTTCATTTTGGATTCAGAATATCAAAATTAGCTTGTGGTGAATTTTTGGTATTTTTTTGAAAACATTCAATATTTGATGAATAGAGAAAAACACTGCGTTTTTGATTAAAACCAAATTTTTATTTAAATAATTATTAATTTTATTTAAATTTATATTAGGTAAAAATATATACATAATAAATATATATGTTCAATTTAATCCATTGGATTCAGTTTATAATAATATTAGATATTTAAAATTTTATTGAACTTTTTACCGTCTTTTACCCACCTTCTAGAAGTATTTGCAAATTTTCAAAGAACGTAATTCTACCACTTCTATGAATTGAATTTAAAAAATAAGAGAGACAGGGTTTACATCAGTATGTTAAATTTGGTTAAATAAGATGAAAATAATTTTTGATGAATAGTAACTTTTGACTTTTATTTACCACCATTAAAAGTAAATAGGGTAATTAAGGTAAAATTGATATTATAATTATCATAACACATGTCCAAATTCTATTTGGAATAGTGTATTTAAGAAAAAATAAGTATTAGGAAAAAAATATGATCCTTTTGGTCCACTTGGATTAGATTAGGACATTTATTATTATTATATTTAAAGAAGAGTTAAATGTGTTAAATTCAATGTTTTATAACTAAAACATTTTTAATATAGGGTTATATAAAATATAATTTCTAATATAAATATTTGATAGAAATATAAGAATATTTCCTACATAATGGTATTTTATTTTTAATTTTTAGACCTTAAAAACATTAATTTATTTATGACACAATGATGATGCAGTAATTACCTTATTAATGAATGATTAAAATAGCTGATATTAAAAATATCAAAATGAATGTAAATTGAGACTTCTAATTAATTACACTGATTTTATAGGTTAATATGACATGTTATGGATTATTAAATAATTTTTTTATAATTGATAAATTTTTTAGGACTTCCACAATAACAAAATACCAAATAGTGCCAAAATTGACATAAATGAGTATTTAAATAAATACTATATTATTAATTGATATAATATTCATTAAAACATAAGGTTCAGCCAAAGGACATATATATGGTTATATATATATCAATAATTAACCACCTTCGGTTATCTTGGCTTTTTATGGTAATTTCATTAACCATTTATTATAATAATACATGAATACATAGTTAAAGAAAAACTATTTAACTAAGAGTTAAATACAAAAGAAAAGTTTAATATGGTGACATATCATGTCTATAACCTATTGGTTGGGAGGTTTTTGACCCATCCCTACCATATTCTCAAAAGAAATAATTTAAGAGACACTAAAACTGAATATGATTGTATAATAAAATTATATTTTATGCTTTTCCAAAACTGTCACTCACCACTCTTATAAAAGGGTACTTCCCCTTCTCTCAAAAGAAAACCTCTAAATCCAATTTTATCGGCCATAACTTAATAAAATATTCCCCCAACTACCCTTAGTTCTACGAATAGGCCTTACTTTGATCAGAAACCCAACCTAAGTATCCCTTTTTATCAACTCAAAAGGAAACACCCGAAGAAGAGGTAATAATTTCACCACTTCTTTCAAAATTATTTTCTTCTCCCATTTCCTCTTTATTTATTTTTTCCATACCAAAATAATAACTCAATTTCCTTCTATATACTGTGATGTTATTATAAATATGGTATAACCATATTCGTTATTCTCTCCATCCTATGAATAACAATGTCACCACACGTGTGTATGTACGGTAGTTTCCCTCAGAATTCGGGGATGACCTCTTGATGGGTGGTTCAAACGTTCCGATCGGTTTCTAACGGGTTTGTTCGTAGAACCGGAAACATCCAATGATTCCACATCCATTTGGACCTACTTTCCAAAGGTAGGATCTCATTAGTTGGTGGACTGATGAGGCTTAGAAATTTTCATTGGTCGAGAGGATGGGAGGTCGGACTCATCACACCTTTTTGAGGGGAATTATTGTCTATTCCGGGACTCTCTTTATAGATTTAAGTTATGTTCATCAATCCTTATTACATTACCAAATATAAAATGATATTTTCCTTTAGATCTGACAATCAATGATCGATATGTTGGAAATTTAGAGAATCTTTTATATGTATTCGAGGTTCTTCATCGATAGAGAATCATCTATATTTATTATAGATTATTGGTCAATGGTATTCTTCGGCATATTTATATAAAAGTATCTTGCTCATTATGATGACCATGCTCGTTTCAAAGCCACTCAGTGGGGACTTGAAGTTTATTGTCATTCAGAAGTACATGGATTATTTCAGAGTTTGGATCGAACCCACAGATGGGTTACCTATGTATCCTTTGTTTTGGAAAAGGAATCAGAACCCACGTAGTTCGAGTGGCATGTATGATATTTATGATTGATGGCTCGAAGAAGGATTTCATAATTACTTTTACCCTCTAAGCTCACATGAGTCATACTCGGTGTGAGAAACAAGAGGTATTAGTAAAAAAAATTAGACAATTGGGCCATGAGAGATGAAATCATAAGAAATGATGCAGGACTTATGTATGTATGACTGCCTTGATAAATGAATGTTAGGATTTACTTTAGGGAAGAAATCCAGGAGGATGGTCCATAAAGGTATATGTGCTTCATGGATATTTTGAATACTCTATCTTGGGGCTTACTCCTGAAAAGGAGGCCCAAATTAGGAGATGACTTATGATTGGGTTTTACTCCTGAGAAGGAATCCTAGATCAAAGGTAAATTAGGACTGGTTAAGAAGAATTAAGACTGGGACTTACTCCTGAAAAGGAGGCCCAGTTTAAGAGACTTGAAAAGTTAAGGGATTTGGGGCTTACTCCTGAAGTGGATGCCTAAATTAGGGGATTAGGGCTTATTCCTGAAAATGAGGCCCAGGTTAATGAGGACATGGGGCTTACTATTAAGGAGGATTCCCAAATTTGAGAATTATGACAAGGGCTTATTCTTGAAAAGGAGGCCCAAGTTAAAAGAATTATGACTGGGACTTACTCGTGAAAAGGAGGCCCAGTATTGGAATTATTACTGGGACTTACTCCTGAAAAGGATGCCCATTATTGGAATTATGACTGGGACTTACTCCTGAAAAGGAGTCCCAGTATTGGAATCTCTCATCTTAAAGGATGAGGTTGAATGAATGAAATCTCAATCTTTAGTGACATAAATATGTGTAAATCACTATTTTTTTAGGGATATTCCATAGAATTACTTTCTGATAAAGAAGTTAAATCATGAAATCATGCCATAAAATGGTTTTGAAGAGTGTCTTGTAGACTAAGTCATTAATAGGAAAGGTGAAATGTCTTAAGAGGTGTAGAAATGGGCAAGAAGGGCACCAAAAAAGGCAGGGGCGCGCAAGTCCTGGCAGGCGCGCATGTACTGTGTGGGAACGCAAGTCTTGGTCTCGTATGTATACCTACGTGAAAAGTTGTTTACTTGCGCAGTGTTAAACCAGTAGGGTAATACTTGAGCGACTTTTGGTTAAGGCCTTTATAATCCTCTTGAGGTTCTTCCAGGAGAGGGGCGCACAGGTTCTATTGAAGGAGTAAGGCGGCACACAAGTGTGGCCATTTCCCTTAAGGGCTGGCCACCGAGGCGCGCAAGTGTTGATGAGTATCAACACTTAGGCCTTCCTCCCCCTCTTTAGATATTCCGTTCTAGGTAAGAAATTACCATAGAAGTGTTCTGGAAGCTTTGAGAATAGACTAGGGCGCTGGGAGCTCAAATCTGAGTTTCTAGAAAAAATCCTCTCTGAAATGGGGGGCCCACAAGGTCTATTTATAGGCAGGAGAAGACCCCGGGCGGTTATCACTTAGGTCGCACAAGTCACTTGCGCGGTCATACGCGTCGCGCAGGTGGATGTGCGCGACTATGAGGAAACTTGCGCGCCTTATGGGCAATCTTCTCCTAGTTCATTCATTTATCGATTTTTTATTTTTTTTTCAAATGTTGAATCAATTTGTGCTAGGTCATTTCCCTTTACATTCCTTTGGACTTTGTGAGGAAAAAAGCGTCAAAAAAAGTCCCCCCCTCAGACTTGGATCAGAATGATAAAGAGGATGTGACTCTGAGGAAAAAGGAGACATCCAAAGGAAACGGTGGCGGGCAATTGTTCAGTGCACAACATTGGGCGTGCAAGTTAGAGTCGCGCAAGGCTTGAGAGTACTGGGTGTAGGTGCACAGATAGGCCTCCTGGCCTATAAAAATAGGATCCTTGGCTGCGCATGGCATCTGCTTCTGAATTCTCGAGCTCTCGCCACGCAAGTTATCTTCGCCACACAAGTCTCTTCTTTCGGATGTTTCCTTGCCGCCGCACTGCTGTCTAGGTATATGTACTTGCACGGTTTAGACTTGCGCGGTAAAAACTAGTGCGGCACAAGAACACTTGTCCGCCAATTTTAGACTTTCACGCCTTAGTTCCTTTTCCATTTTTTCGAATTCTTTCAAAAAATTTATGAAAAATCAATCTATTTAAGAATTTAATTTATCGACTTTTGTGAAGAATCAATATCTCTTAGACCTGGAATATTTGATGAACTGGCTAGCAAGCGGATAGATGATATGATGAACATCATTGTCCATGATTACTATGATATCTGCGATAGCACTCTACCAGATTTGGCTAAGTACTTGAAGAAATATAATCATAATTTCCCACAGAGAATCCATCTTCCTCTGTGAGGTCATGGTCATCTTCAAGGAGTCAATGTTCCAAATGCAAAGAACTATACACCTGAAATGCAGCTGCACTTCCACTCCTCTATTTCGGTTATGTTGTGCATTAAGAGTAACAACAATGGTGTGAACTTTCCAAATCTCCATCCATGACATTTCCTTGCAGATATGAAAATGGCAAACCCATGGGCTGAAATGTTTTCCGTTGCCGGTTGGTGGAGAGAAGACAAACATGGAATTAGAGAAATATCTGAAAATATTTCTCTCTCCAAATTGATATTTACTTTCAATGATCCATTCTCAAATCGATGTATCCATCTTCCCAGTCTCTTGGATAGAAACAGAGTCACTGTTTGATCAGTAGAAATTTTTTCTCAAACCGCACTCAAGAACATCCTTTTACAACTCTTCTAAGAAGAGCTAGTATTACTTCATCTCTTATTGTATCTAGTTGAATGAATGAATTCCAGGTGGTTGCTGATGAAGATCGGGATGCCGTAAATCAAATAAATACTTATGTTCAAATCCTCTTGTAATTCATGAAAAAGAGAAGAGACTCAAATCTGTGGATTTCCTTCTAACTCTTATGTATCAATGAAAAACAATTTCACCATCACTCATTTGTACCTACATTCTCTTTTACTACATGCTTTAGATTTTACCTAAGCCAATGGGCCTAGTAAGAATAGTATGATTTTTTACTAGGATTAAAAGTAAATAACCCTACAAACTTCAAACCTTTGAATTGCTAAATCTAACCTAAAACATACTAAATGTATGTTTAGTGAGCTGGAACTTGACTTTTCTTCAGAGTTCCTTTGTTTTTTTGTGGGCAGTTTAAAGTCATGCACATCAGACAGAAAAAGACTAATCTTTATGGTCGAAATAGCTTTGACCGAAATGGATTAGAATTGAATCAATTCCTTGAAAACTCATCTGAAAAAATAGTACCATACTCAAGTATGAGGGATAATATGTAAACTATGACTAAAGAAAATTTGAATCTGAGGAATGATTTGAAAAAGAGTTAAAAGGCATTAGAAGAGGTAGTTCCCAAGAATGAAGTTACCATTATTTAACAAACCCGTTAGGGGGTTGAATTATACAAGGCCACCTAAGGGCATTGGCTGCATAGTTAAATAAAATAGTATCTTTTGGCTAACAAGTCTGTTATGTAGACAGTTTATGCAAGGCCACCTATGGGAACGTGCTGTATAGTCATGAAAAATAACTCTCAGAAATTTACTTTCCGAGTGCTAAAAGCCAGTGAATGTTTATGGAGATTCAAATCTTCCAAAGTATAGTGTTTTATGTATGAAAAAAAGTACTTTAATATGGAGAAGATATTTCCAAACAAGATTATCAAAGAACTATATGAATATCACTCCTACGAAGGTCTGACCCAAACGTAGGGAAGGAGAATATAAGCCATAGACTTGAATACTTTCAGATCATGAAAAAGGATATGGGACAAGTATGTTAAGGATGGCTATTTTTGTGGATCCCTACATACCGTCATTTAAGACAAATAAGGACAAAAGAGGCATTCTTCCTAAGAATGAAGTTACCACTATCCGAAAAACCCGTTAGGGGGTTGAATTATACAGGGCCACCTAAGGGCATTGGCTGCATAGTCAAATAATAGTATCTTTTGGATAACAAGTCTGTTATGTATACTGTTTATGCAAGGCCACCTATGGGAACATGCTGCATAGTTAGGCAAAAGAACTCTCAGAAATTTGACATTTTTGTTACTAGAAGTTGTGAAAAGGGTTATGAGGATCTGAAAATATTTAAGGATAGGATTATGACACATAAAGATGGATATTGTTCAATGTATATAGAGATACACAGATCAATTCTAACCATAATCATGTTGTGGCTGGGTCCTGAATTGAAATGTTGGACTTCACTACGTATCCCATAAGGATTAGAATCAAGCCATACGTAGTTCTTAAACTACAGTTTAACGTTGTGTGGGACAAAAGGATTAGAGATCTTAGTTTAGGGTCATAGAGCTTGGACCATTGTAAGAAATACACAGTGTGTGTTTTCATGGGGACTTTTTAGCCACGGGACTAAAAGTGGAATTTGGGGTTAGGCCCAAAGACTTGGGGCTGGATTCGAGGGACACTCGAACGTTCATATGTATCCCATAAGGATGGGAATCAAGCACACGTAGTTCTAGAAATACCATATGTACAAATTTGGTTCGTACATATGAAGGGTGAAAGGGGACTTTAGTACAATAATGGTTTAACCCAAGATAAAAGGTTTGGGAATTTCCATGTATGCATGTAGTCTTTGAAATGAAACATGATTGAAAAATCAATGTAAATAATGGTTCCCTCTCAGGTGAGGGTATCAAAGAATATTGTAGTTTATTGTCATACTAGACAGAATTGTTGTATAGTTTAATGTCGTATAACAAGGATGAATGTGAACCAATGTAAAGATATTGATTCTAGGGGCGGTTTCACGAATCAACATCGTATGAGATGGAGGTGAACCGATGTGAAGAGATTGGTGTTGGGCTTGAACCTTGGGAGGTTGCCTACATACCCAACCTAGAAGGCAAGGATCAAAGTCTGTGTAGTTCAATTAACGAATGAATTAATGATCAAGTTGTTCTTGGGGACAATGACAAAAAATAATAATAAAATAAAAAAAATGTTGTTGGGACTTACACATGGTTAGCAGCCCAAAGAGGCTGTTATGGTTGAGGTTTTCTCTAAGCTCATGAGATTCATACTCAGTGTGAGAAAAAAGAGGTAGCAACAACCTTAATGATACACAGTTTAACATCATGTAGGACGTATGAAGGGACTATGCAGTTTAAAGTCTTGCTGTTAGGACTATTGGTGCTGCATAGTTTAGTGTCATGTTGCAGGGACAAAGTACAGTTTAATGTCATGTAGGATGTATCACGGACCATCTGTATAGTTTAGCGTCATGTAGTTCGGACGATGGGGAAAATAGAGTTTAACGTCATGTTGGACGAAAGGGGGACTGTGCAGTTTACTGTCATGCAGTGAGGACAAAAGAGTACACCAGTTATCGTTATGTTGGACGCATTGGGGATTTTTTTTTTCACATTTTAGCGTCATATTGGACAAAAGTGCGAATATTTTAAGGTCATATGCATGGACCATGGATGGTGCAGTTTAATGTCATGCTGGAAAAAAATTGTAGTTTAAGGTCAGACAGGACCTTTGATGATTATGTAGTTTAACGTCTTTCCAGACGTAAGGGACTTTTATACAGTTTAGCGTCATGTAGTTAGGACGTCACATTTTAACGTCTTGATGGACGTAAGGGGCTCACAAATAGTTTAGGGTCATATGCATGGACCGTTGATGATGCAGTTTAAGGTCATACTGGACCTAGTTGTAGTTTAAGGTCATACTGGACCATTTAGGGAACTTTTTCACAGTTTAACGTCATGTGGGACGAAGTTGCAGTTTATGGTCTTATTGGACCATTGCTATATATTTTAACGTCCTATAGCCAGGACGAACTAGTGCTGCACAGTTTAGTGTCATGTTGCAGGGACATAAGTACTTTGTAGTTTATAAAAAATACTTCTTCAAAAATCTTTCATTGGTTGGAGTAGTGATGAGTTCTCCATCCATCGAGATTAATGAATAACCTCCATTAGAGTAGACCCTATGTATTGAATAAGGTCTTTCCCATTTTGCGTCAAGCTTGGGAGGTTTATTTCCTGGTATCATTGGAGTTCTGAGAACTAATACAAATTCTCCCTGAGTGAATGAATGAAGATGAACTTTTTTGTTAAAAGCTCATGCTATTCGATTCTGATAGACTTCCAAGTGGTGAAAAGTGCACAAAATTTTCTCATCTAACCATTACAATTCATTCAATCAATTTTGAGATTGCTCATCTGTAGATGACTGATTGAAAATGGCTACTCTGAGCGAGGGTAATTGAACTTCAATTGGTAATACTGCTTATGTTCCATATACCAATGAATATGGAGTTGATCGTGTTGCAGTGCGGGTGGTAATCTAATAAGCCCATAAAGTGTGAAAGAGTTTATTAGGACATGACTTCTTATCTTTATCCACCATCTTTTGTAGTATTTTTGAAAGAGTCTTGTTTAAGACTTCTATCTGGCCATTGGCCGCTGCATGATACCGAGATGAATGGATGGATTTGATGTTGTATTCTTGATACAATTTCTTCACCTCGGATGAACAGAAATTGGTGCCATTGTCTGTCAATCTGGTATGAGGGAAACCGAATCTGGTAATGATGTTAGACTTGATGAAGCTAAAAATGCATTTAGAACTGACTTCCTTGAGAGGTATTGCCTCTGCCCATTTGGAAAATAAGTCAGTAGCAGTAATAATGTACTTAAACTACTTGGCCGTAGCTAAAGGGTAAGGTCCCACCACATCCATTCCCCATGTGGAAAATGGCCATGAGTATTTAGCTGTATGAAGCAAATCTAGAGGCTGATGAATGCATTTGGCATGTACTTGGCATGAATGACACTTCTTTGTAAAATCAACACAATCTCATATCATTGAAGGCCAAAAGTATCCAAGCATTTGAATTTGATCAGACAATCTATGTCCAGACTGGTGGGAACCACGGACTCCTACATGCACTTCATTCATGACACCCATTGTCTCTTCACCATTAATGCATCTGAAGAGAACTCCATCAAAACCATGTTTATAGAGAATTTTCTCTAGGTGATTTGGTCTATCATTAAGAGTAAAATTACCACACGTTGTCGGATTTTTTATTTCTCAGCTCTATCAGGTGGAAGTGTTCTATTTTGAACGTATTCCCTGATAGGTGACATCCATCCTGTAGTATGACCATACGGTTCAGGAATGGGACTAATTTCATTAATTTCCTCTGTTCTGATTCGAACATAAGTTGAAATTGCACAACGATGGGAAATAATGATGGTTGTCTCGTCCCGATTTGGATCTGCCAGAGCTGTGGCTATATTACCCAGCGCATCATCTTGAGCATTTTGTGATCTTGGGACATAAGAGAATGTAGGTTCTGAAGGGAATTCCACAATTAACTCTCTGACATAATCATACAAAGGGATTAGTTCTTCTTTTCTGATGGCATAATCCCCATTGACTTGTTTGATTACCTGGTCGGAATAACCCTTCACCTTTAAGTGATTCACTTGTGCTTGAAGCGCTAATTCCAAGCCTGTGATAAGAGCTTGGTATTCGGCTTCATTATTGGGACCACCTTCCCCCAATAAGAAGGAATAAGGTAACACTGCCTTTTCTGGAGAAATGAAAAAAATTCTTAAGACAACTTTGTTGAATTCCGGATTGTCCATTTTCTTCCCTGTTGGACTTCTGGAAGCACCATCAAAATACATTTCCCATGCTTGAGGACTTTCTTGAATAGAGAAGACTTCCTCATCAGGGTTTTCAATATCTGAAGACGTGTCTTCCACTGAAGGGTGTTCAGCCAATAAATTAGCTAGATCTTGGCCTTTTATTGCTTTTTGAGACACATACTTAATGTCGAATTGCTGCAAAATAACTGCCCACCTTGCTAGACATCCTGTAAGAATTGGACGACTAAGGATGAATTTGAGCGGGTTATTGCGAGATACCAATTAGACATCGTGATGTTGCAGGTAATGTCTCAACTTCTGAACTACAATGATTAATGCCAGGAAGCACTTCTCAATACTTGAATACCAGGTTTCTGTTTCAAGCATAGTTCGACTGAGATTGTAGAGGCTGTTTTCATTCCCAACATCATTATTTTGAGCAAGAAAGGCACCCAATTATCGCTCTAGAGATGTCATGTAGAGGATAATCAGTCTTCCTTTAACAGGTGGCATGAGTACCGGTGGAATGAAGAGGTATGTCTTGAAAATATTGAATGCTTCTTGACATTCTTTAGTCCACTGGTAAGTGACTCCCTTCTTCATTAATTTGGTAAAGGGTAAACTTTTTCCTGCCAAATTGGTGATGAAACGACAAATATAGGCTAAGTGTCCTTGAGGTCCACTTAATTCGTTCAAATTTTGAGGAGGTGACATACCAAGTATTGAATTGGTCTTCTCAGGATGGACTTCAATACCATGATGGCGTACAACAAAGCTAAGAAATTTTCTAGTGGTTACCCCAAAAGCACATTTTAAGGGGTTCATCTTCAAATTATGTTGTTGAAGCTTGCAGAATATGACTTCCAAATCAGCCAAGTGATTAGAACATTGTTTGTATTTAACCACCAAATCATCTACATAGCATTCAACAAACTTCCCTAAGAAGGGTTTGAAGATACGATGCATGGCGCGCTGATATGTTTCACCTGCATTCTTTAAGCCAAAGGGCATTACCCAGTAACAAAACACACCCTAAGGGGCTCTGAAGGTTGTGGACTCATCATCTTCTGGGGCCATTCAGATCTGATTATATCCAAAATATCCATCCATGAAGGAAAGTGATTCATATCCATCTGTTGCATCAATTAAAAGTTCTCTAATCGGAACTAGGAAATCATCTTTAGGATAATGCTGATTAAGATCACTGAAATCGATGCAAACTCTAATATGTCCATTCTTTTTCTTTACAGGGACAATATTAGCCAACCACTTGGGATACTAAACTTCTCTGACGAAGTTATCTTTGATAAGATTATCCACTTCAGCTTCAATTTTAGAAGCATAAGTTGGGTGTGTTCTTCTTGCGGCTTGCTTAAATCCTCGATGTTCTTCTGGTAAACCCAAATGATGAGTAGCAACATCAGGATCAAGCCCGGGCATTTATGTATAGTTACAAGAAAAAATATCTCTATTTCTCATTAGAAAGTAAATATATATCTCTTGCCCTTCAAGGGTCATGGTCGCACTGATTAAAGTGGGGCGTGGATCTTCCTTTGTACCTAGATTTATTTCTCTGAATTCATCCACAGTGGTAGAGATACCCTCTTCAAATGCTGGAGGAGCATCTCTGAGATCTTCCTCTTCTTCTTCATCATGTGTTATTTCTTCCATTTCTAATTGAATAGTAGATGACAAAGCAGAATTTTCATGATCAGAAGAGATGTCAAAATTTGCACATTCTGAAGAGGAAGTTTCCATTTCCGACCTGATTGATGATGAAGGGTCTTCTTTGGGTAATAAAGAGGAGATATGGATTGAGAATAGACATCATTGTTCACCTCCAATGTTTCTATAACTTCTTCTGGCCTAATTGGCGAAGCATAGACTTGTTGGATTTCAGCAGATGAAATGAAGACGTCACCATTTGTGCTTTCATCACTACTTGGTAGATTACCAATTTCTCCCATGTTGTCTGGATCGATTTCTGTAATTGACATTATGGATCATTCCATAAGAGTATTTTGGTTTAAGTATACCTTTTAAATTTGACTGATAGGAATCACATAATCTATACTCACATGTGTAAATGGATTTACTGGAATCTTCTCCAAACCATATGAAGCATTAACTTTGGTAATTTCCGTTGTTTTGGATTTCTCCTTTCCCTTCATGTGATAGAATTCTGCCTCAATGCATTGAGACTCACATGTCTTGAATGGGGCCTTATCACCATATAATGTTCCAACTTGACCGTCAAAACAGTATTTGAGACATTGATGGTATGATGAAGGGATACCAGCATGCTGATGTAGCTAGGGTCTTCCAAGCAAGACGTTGAAACCTGAGTCTTGACCAACAATCATGAGATCTCCAAACTGAGTTCAGAGTGTAACTTCGCCCAGTGGTACTTGTTCATTTTTATCATATCCTTGTAACATCATGGTAGAAGGAGATAAATCAGATTCCGTGAGGCCCAATCGACGAAGTGTACGAATGGGCATGAGGTTGACTCCTGAACCATGGTCAATGAAAGCTCTTCGGACGTCTACCCCATTGACCTTGCCAGATAAATACAAAGGTCTGATATGCCCATACACAACATCATCTTTATCTTCATCAGTAAAAGATATTATTGAATGGAATTCTGCAGGATTATTCACTATGTGATAGACTTTAGCTACAATAATTTCAATTTCAAACTCCTGAGGACATGACAAAGCCTCGATGAGTGCTACCCGAAGATCTTTTGACAGATTCAAAGAATCCAGAATTGATAACATGGCTGGTACTTGGGCCACGTGTTTCAATATATCATACTTTTTATCCAGAGGTCTGCGTTTCCCAACAGGAATATGTGGTTTAGCAGGTACCTTGGAATAAGATGCTTTGGAAGTTGATGCATCTTGTATTGGGATAAGCATTAGAAACATCCTTGGTTTTGGAAGATTAGATCAATTAGATCCATTTACTTGATGAGAGGAAGAATATGGAACCTTCATTCGGTCTTCCAAAATAACTGTGTCAGGACTGAATTTGTTATTGGTAGAAGAACTTGCTTGTTCTTGCTGAGCTCACTGAAGGGCTCTACCACGAGTTTCTGCTGCATACACAGTTCTAGAAGGGGTAGAATTGGGGTATTGGCTTCTGAAATATCCACGTCTTCCCATGTATCCTGAACCTCTGAAACTTCCTCTGATTCCCTTTTTTGATACAGGGAATTTAGGCTCATAAAAATTGAAACTCCGCCTGGCATATGGATCTGTTAATTGAATCATATTAACAGAACCAAAGATTAACTCTTTGTCTGATGAAGACTTTGCCTAATTAGTCTGTTTAGGCTGTGTCGTTTGGTGGGGCGGTTCCCATGGCATTGATGTAGATGGAATGAAGTCTGCAAGAGTCAAAGACAACTTAGGCTTTGACACATACTCATCTTCTTCTGATTATTTTTCTTTATTTGAATCATGTCGTTTCTTTGAGTACATTCCCTCTGACAAAGAAGGTTTTTCCGCAACATTCATGGCAGAAGACACAATTGGAATCTTTAATTGTGTTCGCAAAATAGCATCAGTTCGATTGATTGTCTTTCTGACAATCAAATCATCATACTTATGTGCATTTTTCCTTTTGACTTCATGACACTCACCTTCCTCCTCTGGAATTGTAGTAGTGACATATGCTACCTGGGATGAGGAGCCTTTCAATGTAACCTTTCCTGAGTCAACCATCTTTTGCAGGAGGTCTTTGAAGACAAAACACTCCTGGATGGGATGCCCCAACATTTGATGAAAATGGAAATAATTGGGACGTTCTTCATCTCCTTTCTTGTTTGGCCTCTTGGGTATTGGCAATTGAACCAAATTGTTTTCCAGAGCCGAAATGAAATAACCAGGAACTTGTTCATTTCGGAAAGAGTATGTTTTTCTCTTTAAATCCTCAAACTGTTTTCGTCTTTGATCTCTTTGATCATCTGGACTAGACAGCCTTTGTTGTTGGCGCTCAGGAGGTGGATCCCTTCGAGAAGATGAAGGTTTTGAAGTAGAAACAGGTGCAGGTGCTTGTTTAAGCATAACTATAGCAGTTTCTGCTTTACCCATTCTCCTTCTTAGAGCTGATGGAATTACACGAGATTTAGCCTTAGCCTGTATAAGGGAATCTTCAATATTTTGAGCGATTGAAGTAAGGTCTCGAAACCCTCCTGTGTATTTCACAGGGATTAATGGCGTGCGTAATTCGGCACACTGATTTGCCACACATATTGGCAAAAATTTTTCTTGAGGGACTGCTAAACTCAAGGAATATGTTAATCCCTTCCAGCGAGCAATAAAATCAGAGACTCTCTCATTATATTTTTTCTTACAATTTTTAAGATTGAAAACTGTTTTCTTTGGCAAAGTTGAGATGAACTAAAGGAGGAATTTTTGGCGAAGATCCTTCCATCTGGTAATTGACCAGGTTTGCAAGCTTGTAAACCAAACAAAAGCTGGTCCTTGTACGGTTCGCACGAAGCATCTGCGTTTCACTGCTTCTTGCTGCTCTAGAGTTCCCATCATAGGATCGCAACAAGACACGTAATGCATCAAATGCTGTTCAGGATCGCCTGATCCATTGAAAATAGGGAATAAAGGATTCCCAAAACTAGATGGAGGAGAAATTGAATCTACCCATTCAGGGTAAACATTCTTTTCTGGTTGAATTTTCTCAAGTTTCCCTTCCATAGTTTCTAACCGAGCTGTTAATGACTCAATAGTAGTTATTAACTATTGAGAATCATCTAGTAAAACTTGGACTTGGGTAGGTTCAATGAATAGAGCATGGACAAATGTGGCGATTGGTGCTGCAAATGATGGTAGCACTGCCAACTGTTGTTCCACTTGACCCGTAGGATAAGACCTGTAAGGGTGTACTGATAGAGGAGGATATTTCTGATCCATTTGAGTAGCTGCAACAAATTCCCTTGGCTGACTAACTCTAGCACGCTCACGAAGAATACTACCCTGAAGTAGTTCTGCATTCAACCTCCTTAATTCCTTCATTTCTTCCTCCTGTTGTGAAAACATTTTCTCTAGTGAGAGTGATTGGCCTTCTCTAGAGGAAGGATATGTAACCTGGTTTTTTCCCTTCCCTTTTTTGGATCCTTTTCAGAGAGGGAGAAGTGGGTTATTAGAAGTATTACCTAGGTTCTGAGTAATCCTTTGACTTCGTGTATGCACACCTTCTTCATTTGTGTCGGTGCGTACATCTTCTTGAGTAGGAACCTCTTCATCTGAGTCCCATGAGTGAGCCTCATTTGGTGGATCAGAAACAACGGCATTGATGACATTGATTGATGCATAACTCATCGCATCCCTTCTATCAGCATTTCTGTGATATTGTCTTCTTCCATGTCTTTGATGAGACATTACCTTTTGTTGATTCGATCCCTCAATAACTTCTTGATGAACTGTAATTTGGAGGGAATCTCCTGATAATTTGGCTCTTCATTCCTCTTGAGGTTTCTTCCGCAATTGAGAAAAGACCGACTTTCTCTGAGGAGGGGATTGATGATTTGAAAAAGTCCACATTCCAGTGGACTGGGTCTATTCCTGCTTTTCCCGCTCAACTCCTTGGAGCCTATTTGTTGATTTCGAGGGTTGGTTTAAAAGAGTCCCCAGTCTGGTGAGATGGGGTGGTTCTTGACATGCTATGTCTGAGAATTTCTTGAAATTCCTCCTGATCTTACGAACCATAGTCCGGAAATTAGCTGGATTCATTAACCTGTATCCTCTTTTATCACCCGGTTCAAAAGACCTTTGGATGATTTCTGACACTTCTATCACTTGGTGACGTGCTTTCTCCAAACGAGAGGCCTGTTTAATAGTCTCGTTTTCTTGTGCAAGAGTAATTCAACAACTTGTTCTCTGTATTCATGATTTTGATTGGAACTAGTTGAAGCCTTTTCTTGGGAAAGCTTTTGATTACAAACAAAGCCCATTGACTGTGGCTGGTTTTGGGCAATAACATTGCATGAGACCATTTTCGGTAGGCTTTGTTGAATGGAGAGCACCATGAAATTCAGTGCTCCATGAACACCCCATCCTCTGACAAGAATACCAGATGGGGCATTGGAAATTAACTAACGCAATCTTCTTAGTGTTCCAAGGCATGAACGTTGAAGGGATCTCTGCTGCTTTTCAGCCTTTGGATATCAAGAGACAGATAGAGACGCCAAATCAGTCTGACGTTGTAACCCTTCTATTATCTTAAGATGATTTTCATATTCATCATAAGATAATACTTTATTTTTCAACTGACAAAGAGTTTTCCATATGTTGAGACGAATATCATGAATTTCAGCTTCC
This sequence comes from Viscum album, assembly GCA_963277665.1. NCBI lineage: Eukaryota > Viridiplantae > Streptophyta > Magnoliopsida > Santalales > Viscaceae > Viscum > Viscum album. Next base: position 596,857,212 of record OY728155.1, on the reverse strand, counting down.
GTCAACATTTCTGGAATATTATACTGATGGTCAGCCAAAGGCCAAAACATAACTGGCACATCACCTTTCTCCAGTTGTTTTCTAATGTTCAGAATTTCCTCTTTGTCATTTGATGAAGATTCTTCTACCTGATTTGACCAGAGTTGGTGTTTCCTTGTTGCTTAATTGGATTCAACCGGATTGGTAGATAAATCATTGATCAAACTAGAAGATGCATGACTTAGGGGTGGTTCGGAGAATTAACTACACCCTAGGCTATCTTCTGATTGAGAAAGTATTTCACCTGCTAGAGATGAAGATTCAGACATGACTGGTTTCACATTTGCAAGTGCCGTAAGATAAGAGGGATTTCTCATAACTACATTGTCTGCTGGAGAATTTTTTGGGAAATGTGCATCACTACTACGGAGAGGACTTTCGCAGCAAAATTCATCATCATGGGGAGGACCACCATGATGGGTTACAGTAAAAGATGAGATATCTTGCTCCTTGGTCTTCTGACCACACAGTGGGTTTCTGTGGCTTTCCTATGAAGATGAAACTTCAAGATAGACCGAATTGTCATGAAGCAAGCCTTCATGAGGAAGTTTCTATTGAATACCTTCGGAATTAATGTTCCCACTATTGGGAAATGAGGGAGTAGAATCTTGAATTTCAATAGATAATTGTCTGAGGGATTCAAGAACTCCAGCATCGAGCAAGGCCTTGTTACAGATTGGCCCTTGATCTCCTGACGGTGCTGGGTGGGTCTTTTTCTTAGACACCTTCTTACTCGCTTTGGAAACCACTTGTTGACGAAAGTGGCTGCTCTGAGAAGGTGTATATACCTGATCAGGAAAGATTGCCAGGTTAGGCTGACGATTTCCACTCAAATCAGGTGTGTGTGCCTGACTTGGTTGTCCGTATGATATGTGGGAGTATTCCCCACAACCCTCTTGGACTGGAACAGATGTTTGTGTCTGTTCCGGAGTGAATTGTTGATGTGTCACTCCACTGACAGGGATATATTTATGTGCCTTTCCCTGAGGTGTCGTTGAAGTTGTTATAATATCCTGGCAGGCATCCAGAATATGAGCATGTATTTTCTTCTACTCTTTCACCATTGATAGAATATGCTTGGTGACATCAGCTGCCGGAATGGGAATATACGTCCATTCCGGGCTTGGAGCAGGTGTATGTGCCTGCTCCTATCCTCCTTTTCTTGTTAGTGAATCCTGAGAGTACTCAAGTGTGGGGGCAGAGAGTTGAGTCTGCTTCCTATTTGTTATCGGGTCTTTCCGACTAACTTCTCCGAATGATACCAATCAAGACTATTGGTAGGCTTGATTAATACTAGCAGGTGTATGTGCCTGCTGATTGCACTTCGCCAAACGTGGTTGACGAGATCCATCATATGTAGTCAGACGAGCCTACTGACTAGCTGATGATGTATAAACATGTGTATGTTCTAGCCTATAGTACTCCACCAGAATTGCCTGGAAGGATTGGCGTGATGCTGCCAGACGAGTCTGCATAGACAGCGGAATTAAAATGAGCAGGTGTATGTGCCCACTCATTAATTGATACCAAGTTTGTTTGTGGACTTCTCCGGAGATGGCAGAGATGAGAACCTGCTCACTGTTAACTGGATTCTGCCTCTGGTGGTTCGTCTTGCCTGCTCGGTTTTGAGGAACCTCAGCCGAATGCCTGGAGTTGGTACCCTCATCATGTTGAGGGCGCACTGCCGCACGAGTCTGGCGGCGATTGTTGGTGGTATCCCTCAGGAAGGACTCCTGTCTTCTTGAATTAAGGCCCTGAGGGACCTTCTCATTCACTTCCTCAGAATAAGGGAGTGAATGGTGAATGCGTTCTGGGGATAACGACCCAAAACGGTTGGAGACGGTAGTCAGCACCGCCTTTTTCTTGATCACTGGTCATCGTTGTCTGGACGACCGGTGTGAGTTGTTCTCCTGGAGAGCTTGTCGGGCATCCTCCAAAGTTGGGATGGTACCATGTTGACGGTACTCCTTAACCAGCACATTTGATACCCAGCATTGAAGATGCTGAGTAGGTGATGTCATACTCAGAGCGGATGACGATCCAGCAGAAAGAGCAGTAGTATTCACAGGTGTAAATTTGAGAGCGTCCATTATGGAAATGCAGATGATCTTAGAAAAGAGTGCCTTTTTGATATAACACACGGAATCAAGATAAATTTAGCTACTACATCTTTTGGATGAGCACACATGTCAATGATTATTTTTGTTAGCCCTCACATTGAGTTTTTTAAATAGGGGCATAACAAATAGGTAAAAATTTACGTTAACTTGGATAAGGATTCACGTCGGGTTCACCATTTTTTGTTTCCCTCTGAATTCGGGGATAACCTCTTGATGGGAGGTTCAAACATTCTGATCGGTTTCTAACAGGTTTGTTCGTAGAACCGGAAACATCCAATGATTCCACATCCATTTAGACCTACTTTCCAAAGGTAGGTGCTCATTAGTTTGTGGACTGATGAGGCTTAGAAATTTTCTTTGGTCGAGAGGATGGGAGGTCAGACTCATCACACCTTTTTGAGGAGAATTATTGTATATTCTGGGAATCTCTTCATAGATTTATGTTATCTTCGTGAATCCTTATTACATTACCAAATATAAAATGAGTTTTTCCTTTAGATCTGACAATCAATGATTGATATGTAAGAAATTTAGAGAATCTTTTATATGTATTCGAGGTTCTTCATCGACAGAGAATAATCTGTATTTATTAAAGATTTTTGGTCAATGGTATCCTTCGGCATATTTATATAAAAGTCTGTTGGTCATTATGATGACCATGCTGGTTTCAAAGCCACTCAGTGGGGTACTTGAAGTTTATTGTCATTCAGAAAGAAATGGATTATTTCCGAGTTGGGATCGAACCCGAAGATGGGATACCTATGTATCCTTTGTTTCGGAAAAGGAATCAGAACCCACGTAGTTCGAGTGGTGAGTATGATGTTTATGATTTATGGCTCAAAGAAGGATGTCATAATTACTTTTACCCTCTATTCTCATGTCAGTCATGATCGGTGTGAGAAACAATAGGTATTAGTAAAAAAATTAGACAATTGTGCCATGAAAGATGCAATCATAAGAAATGATGTGGGACTTATGTATGTATGACTGCCCAGATAAATGAAGGTTAAGATTTACTTTAAGGAAGAAATCCAAGGGAAGGGTCCATAATGGTATATGTGCTTCATGGAGATTTTGAATACTCTGTCTTGGGGATTACTCCTAAAAAGGAGGCCCAAATTAGGAGAAGACTTATGATTGGGATTTACTCCTGATAAGGAATCCCAGATCAAAAGTAAATTAGGACTGGTTAAAAGGAATTAAGACTGGGACTTACTCCTGAAAAAGAGGCCCTGTTTAAGAGACTTGAAAAGTTAAGGTATTTGGGGCTTACTTATGAAGAGGATGCCTAAATTAGGGGACTAGGGCTTATTCCTGAAAAGGAGGCCCAGGTTAATGAGGACTTGGGGATTACTATTATGGAGGATTCCCAGATATTAGAATTATGACTAGGGATTATTCTTGAAAAGGAGGCCCAGGTTAAAGGAATTATGACTGGGACTTACTCCTGAAAAGGAGGCCCAGTATTGGAATTATGAATCGGACTTACTCCTGAAAAGGAGGCCCAATATTGGAATTATAACTGGGACATACTCTTGAAAAGGAGGCCCAGTATTGGAATCTCTCATCTTAAAGGATGAGGTTGAATGAATGAAATCTCAATCTTTAGTGACATAAAGATGTGTAAGTCACTATTTTTTTAGGGATATTCCATAGCATTCCTTTCAGATAAAGAAATTAAATTAATAAATCATGCCATAAATGGATTTGAAGAGTGTCTTGAAGACTAAATCTTTAATTGGAAAGGAGGAATGACTTAAGAGGGGTAAAAATGGGCAAGAAGGGCTCCCAAAAAGGCAAGGGCACGCAAGTCCTGGTAGGCGCGTAGGTACTACATGGGTGTGCAAGTCTTGGTCGCGCAGGTATACCTGTGTGACAAGTTAGGTACTTTCCCAGTGTTCAACCAGTAGGGTAATACTTGAGCGACTTTTGGTTAAGGCCTTTATAATCCTCCTGAGGTTCTTCCAGGAGAGGGGTGCCCATGTTCTATTGAAGGAGTAAGGCGGCGCACAAGTGTGTCCATTTCCCTTAAGGGCTGGCCACCTAGGCGCACAAGTGTTGATGAGTTTCAACACTTAGGCCTTCCTCCCCCTCATTATATCTTCCGTTCTAGGTAAGAAATTACCTTAGAAGTGTTCCGGAAGCTTTGAGAAGAGACTAGGGCGCCTGGAGCTCAAATATGAGTTTTTGGAAAATAATCCTCTCTGAAATGGGGTCCCACAGGGTATATTTATTGGCAGGAGCGGACGTCGGGTGCTTATCACCTAGGTCGCGCAAGTCACTTGTGCGGTCATAACACGTCGCGCAGGTGGAATTGCGTGACTATGAGGAAAATTGTGCACCTTATGGGCAATCTTCTCCTTGTTCATTCCTTTGTCGATTGTTGATATTTTCTTCAAAGGTTGAATCAATTTGTGCTAGGTTATTTCCCTTTACATTCCTTTGGACTCTGTGAGGAAAAAGAGTGTCAACAACGGCTTACCGTCTCCATGTCATGATGTAGTTTTTATTCAACAATTCATTATTTGGATGGGTATAATAAAGTGTATAATTTAATTAAATAATAAATATAACATGTCAATGATTCTTATATATGATATACCATCCAATTATTTACCATTTCACCATCAATATAATGATATTGTCGCTCGTGCAATGTACGGATTACCGTCTCTATGAACGTGATGAGATTCATTCCCCCTCGTAACCAATCAAGAATAATTTTCATTTGATAATTAAAAATAACTTTTAAGAACATACAATCATTCTGGATATGAATAAATTACATCATATCCTTAACAAATATTACTTACATAACAAAACATATAAAATAAAATGAATCAATTAACACCCGAAACAATGATACTACTAAAATATTATTAACAAATAAATATTAGAAGACCATATATGATATCATATATATGTATATTGTTACTATATAATATAATAACAATTTTTTACCCTTATACATTATGTTAACATAAAATCGAATAAGGAAAATTACAAGTTAAGGGTTAATCCTACAAACTTTTTGTTATCCGGGTATATTTATAGGCGAGAATCTACTAGGACCTCTATATCATCCACATATAAGTTTATTAAAAATGTATTTCAAAACATTTTTAATATTTCCTATATTATGGGTTAAATTCATTTATACCCTTTTTCACTTTTTATAAAATTCTTATAAATGAATATTTCCGTCATTTTTCTAACAAGGTCATTTACGACATTTTGACCAAATTAAGGAAAGAATGTTTTTTTAACTTATACAATGGGTGTAGCTATTTTCTGTCATTATAACACCATCGAATCTCCCCTTATAATAATATAAGAATATTTTCAAAATAAATGATTTATTTTCAAATTAAATGACTTTTAAATGATTTCAAAATAGAAAGAGATATTTCTCTCAAATAGTTTTGATTTTATCTATGTGAACATCCTTTTTGGATTGTATTCTTGTTAAAAGGTGATTTATTATGACGAAATCTTCCATATTTTATTGAAGTTTTTGGGATAAGTTAGACTGTGCATGTGATGTTTTTATACCATTCATGGTTTATGGTTAAAGTATTGACATTTTGACTCGTATTTTTAATACGAATGTTTTTGTTATTTTTCAAATTTTCATATGAGGAAGGAATTTGACTTAGTAAGTGATGGGTAGAGCCCATTATAGCTCCTCGATTCATCGGGAGGTCTCTTGAGACAAACTAGTGTCTTAGCATAAGTCCTTAACCAAATCTTATTTTTAGTCTTAGAATGAGTCCTTCATAATGTGATTATGATATTCGACATTATGCATTCCTTCATTATAAAATTGGATATTTAAATTACATGTGATTATTAGACTAGAATAATATCTCTGTGAATAAGTTAATTGAATTATTTGATTTATATTTTCGAAAATTATGCCGAATTTTATGTTTAAAAGTACCATGTTTTATTCATATATATTTCTTTTAATGTTTATACTTATTTATGAATGTTTCTTCTATATTTGTATCCTTACAGGGCACCTGATATCACCCCTTTCTATGTTTTATATTTCCTAGGATTTGAAGATGTATATTATGAATGACCTGTAGGGACATTCTAAGGAAGATGAATGTGTATAAAGGGGACATAATTTTGTTTTATTTCAATTCATAATGTAATGTAAAACATTTGTTTGTATCTAGTACTTCCAAGAATAATAAACTGATAGGTCTTTCAAGATTAGATATCTTGTGATCATGTCGATGTTATGTAATAATGAACTGACACTAGGTAACTAGGGTCAGTGAATTGCAATTAGAGTGGGCTGATTACCTAAATTTTAAAAGGTGTATGTTACTGATCCATTTGTCCGTATAATATGGGTGAGTATTCCGATGACGCTCTAAGAATGGAACAGAGGTGTGTATATGCTCTGGAATTGAATGCCAATGTGTCATCTCAGGTGTGGGGACAGATTTATGTGTTTGTTCCCTTGGTAATAAAGAAGACGTTTTTATAATATTCTATCATGCTTCCAGGATATGGGAAGGGATTTTTGTTTTCCCTTTCACCATTGATACAATAGGTTTGGTCACTTTAACAGCTGGTATGAGAATATATGTAAATTCTCTATCTAGATAATATGTATGTTCCTTATTCTTTCCTACTTTTCCTATAAATGGGTATTGACAGAGCTCATCTATGGGGGCAGAGAGTTGTGTCCGCCCTAGATTTGTCGTCACAGCTTTCCAAATTAAATCTCTGGGTGCTGCAAAACAAAACATTTGGCGTTCTTGATGAGCACTACCAGGTGTATGTTCATTCTACTTTTTTCCATCTAGAAAGGTTGGATAACATCCTTTAATACTGACAGAACATGACTACTAGCATTATTGGTGATTTTAAGCATGTGTATGTTCATGTTTACCAATTTTCTCAACATTTGATTGGAGGGATTCTTTAAATGCAGTCAGAAGAGACTTCTGAATGGATGATAATTTGTGAACAAGTGAATGTGATTGTTTATGGTAATCCACCATATTTTATTGGCGATAATGGTGGATTGCTACCAGGAGATTCTACTAGGAATTAGAATTTGGATGGATGCGTGTATGTGCCCGCTCATTGCTTTCCCTCAAGCTAGGTTTATGGAATTATCTAGAGGGGGAAGAGGTAAGAACATGGTCCCTGTTGACTAGACATTGTCCCCAGTGGTTTTTCTTGCATTCCAAGGTCTAGGAGACATGTGTCAAAAATTCATAGGCAACACCTCAATCATTTTGTGGGTTCACTACCATGATATTCTGCTGGAAATGATTTTTTGTGGGAGTCCTCGGGAAGGACACCTACATCCTTGAATTGAGGCCCTAAGGGAAAACTTTATCCACCTCCCTATAGTATTGGTGGGGCTGGTTATTGAATTCCATGTATAAGAACCCGAAATGGCTAAAAATGGTGGTTGGAACTGTCTTCTTCTTGACCATCGGTGTTTGTTAGCTAGATGATCGGGGATTATTATTGACATGGATATCCTGTCGGGCAGTCTCCAAGGTTGGGATAGTACCATCTCGTAGGTACTCCCTTAACATCACATTGGAGACCTAGCATTGAATAGGCTGGGTGGGTTACAACGTCCTTCCTATGGATGAGGATCCAACCTATGTAGTGATCAGGAAGTTCACAGATGTCAACTTGAAGAAATCAATTTTGGAGTGAAGGATGTTCTTGAAAAAAAACATGAAACGAAAATAAATTCCATTAATGTATCATCTTTTTGAAGGATACATGCATGATTGATTCCTTTTTATGGACTTCCTTTATCAATTCATAGGGGCATGAAAGGTAATTAACATTATTAACTTGTTTAAAGATTAACGTTGGGTTCACCATTTTTGTTTCCTAGTTCCTTGAAACTGTGTTCTAGTTTAAGAGTAACTTCTTCCAGCTGGTTTCCATTGGGATTATTCATTGAGTGGGAAACACCCAACAGTTATTTATCTAAAAGGGACTTGCATTCCAAAGTCATGTATTCATTATGTTTAAGCTTTAAAACACTTTAAAACATGCATTGGTCAAGAGGATGGGAGTTAAGATTCATCACACCCTTTTTGGGGGAATTACTATATACTCTAGGACACACATTATAAATTTAAGATATTTTCATTAATCCTTATTAATTCACAAATTATAACATAATATTCCATTAGAATTTACAATCACTTATTAACATGTTTGAAATTTAGAATGATATGTAGGTATTCAAGGTTCTCCATTGATGGATATATCTGTATGTAATCATGGTTATGCATTAATGGTATCCTATCATATAATATTTAGAGATTATTTTATTCATCATTATGATGATACTAGTTTTTAAGAAACTCAATGGGGCACTCTGGAATTTATTATCATCTAGGGAGATGAATTTTTTTTTTGATATTGGGATTGTACCCATAAAAAGGCTACCTACGTATCCTTGGGAAAGGAATTATAACCCTCATAGTTCGGTGCCCCTTAATGGGACACATGAAGCCTTTTAAGGTCATTTGATAAGGACATAATCAAATATTTTAAGGTCATATGGTATGGAAATCTAAGAGAAATGTTTTTAGTCAAAGTTTGGTGTGGGAAATATGCCTAAGAAGCCCAAGGATCATGAAAATAATATGGGGTTCCCAGTGAGATTAGACCCTATTGGGAATATGGCCAAAGGAGAAAAAGGTTGATTTGATGTTTTGCGTTTGAACCTCACAGAGTCTTCCTTCGTATCGCATGTGGATGGGTATCAAATACAATGTAGTTCAATGAGTCTCATAAAAAATTATAGTCTTTTGAGAGAAATGAGTTTGTGCTTACTTCCTGAAAATGATGCCCTGGTTATTTGGGGGGTTTTATTTGGGGTTTATTCCTAAGGAGGATTTCTAGATTAAGGGAATTAAGGTTGGATTCCTGAAGAGGATATCCATTGAGCTTGGTCCTTGAGAAGGCTTCCTACGTATACCAATTATGATGGGAATAAGAGTTCTTGTAGTTTAGTCATTATGTTGGATAATATACATAAGAGTTTACCATTGGAGGGGATATGATTGGGTAAACCATTTTGTAATGGCACCCTTTTGACCTCAGGCCTTCAGGAAGGCATCCTACAAAACCTAGTTTGAATAGGAACCAGAGTTCTCATAGTTCAAGAATTTTTGAAAAGGATGTGATCCTGACAAATCCATATGCCGACGTGTGTCATGCTTGGTGTGAGAAACAAGAGGATGTGAAAGATTCATCAATGACTGAAACAATTGTCCTCCTCTACTGGAGGAAGATGGAGAGCCTACGATAGCCCAGGTGGAAGAGTCCGAGTAAACCTAGGAAGTGGGTGAGGAAATGATCCCTCCCTCTGTTCTCTTTACATTGGAAAAGGGTCCAATGAAAGGAAGTAGGCTGAAGGTTAGGGGATCACACAAAGATCAATTCCTAAAAAATGATACTAGTAGGGGGTAGAGGCCATTCGATTTCCTAAATGGTAAAGAAATTCTGAACTATACCTTCCCTACTAGAGACCTAAGGTTTCGGGTCTTTGAGAAGGGTGAAGGGAGGACCCAAAACCTCCTCCAAAACTATAAACATCAAAAAACTATATCTGGGAGAAATTTCCATGTGATAGTGGATATACCGACCCAAAGACACTTCATGAATCCTAAACCCATTGTTAATCAAATGTGGAGAACCTATGACTATAGATATACAAACTCAAATATGAGACACGCTGAGGTGACTATCCCAAAGTTTTGATAAGTAAGAAGGTCTTGGTGGAGGTCTCAATAGAATTCCTTCTAGACAAGGGAGACAATGATGAAGAAGACTCTCCATGAATGGATTTTTTGAGGGCTTGATGGCTTGTACACTGAAGATGCTAGGTTAATCAAAGAGGGGCACCCATGTAGGTACTGGCATGCATGTATGGGCACGCAAGCAGGCTTGTGTGACCTGATGTTCACTTAATAAATAGAAAACCTGGATGTTAATAATTTGGTGAGATTTGACACATGCCTTCCAGATTATTCACATGTATTTGTCGAAGTGGGGTGCTCATGTTCCTGTGAGAGGAATAAGTGGCAGAAAACTGTTTCTAATTCTCTGAGGTTGGGAGCTTTAGGTGTGAAAGTGTTATGGATTTAAAACAGTAAATGGACTTAATTCCAATGATCTTCCTTCAACTATTCCACTTTTGGTATTAAAGAACTACCTTGAAAGTTTCATAAGACTTGGGGGAAGTACTGGGTAGACCAGAGCAGCAATTGGTCTTTAGGGAAATAAGTTTGTACCAATAAAGACCCCAAGGGTCTATTTAAAGTAAAAAACATGACCCTAGGTTAAATGAAATTGGTCTATCAAGTAGTTTGTGTGACAGATGGTGGTGTACAAGTAGGTTTCACTTCGAATACCTTTTGGTCTTACTAAGGTGACCCAAAGCTCGTGCATTTGAAAATTTTGATTTTTTCACCTGTTTTTACATCTTTTTGTAAGGTATTTCCCTTTGACATTTTTAGATAGACTCTCTATTGAAATGGAGATTCAATAATGTTTTATATAATATAATTTGTTGTTATTTATATATCCATTTTTTTATTTATATCACAGGATCTATGTTTCAATGGATAACAAATTATCGAAGTGATTTTGTTTCGATTTTCCATCTTTGAGACGCACACCATGTTTTTCTCCTATATTTATCTATGAGTTGTATATAATTTTTTTTACTTGTTATGTAATGAATAGACATTATTTCATTACATGTTAATCTTCATTCACTATTATTATTTCTGTTTTTTTATTATCAAAAGTTATCAAATTGGTAACAGTTTATATATACAATCTCACTATTTATCAAGATTTTTTAGGATTATGGTCCTATTGATTAAATGTTATGATATATATCTCAATATATTTAATTTTTTTCATAGACATTGGTTACTCATGATATATCCATGTAATGATACAATTGTTCAACTATTTGGTTCATAATATGATCAGGAAAGGGTTTTTATGAATGTTTGACTTTTTCTCTCTCTTTAGTTGGATATATGTGTTCATTCAAAACCATGTTTTCTTAAAGAATTCCAATTATACTATGATAGTTAAAATAGATTTTTACCCATGTTTTACCTTTTTAAATAATTTTTTTAAAAGTACTCTTATTATCATTTTCTAATCGAAGAACTTATCTAAGCTTTTACATTGAAAAAGGAATTTTCTGCATGTATGGATTTACCTGTCATCATTCACGTTTTTCATCCTTTGAAATATTAAAATTTAATTAGTTTTTTAAATAAATTTTTCTCTCAATATTAAAAAAAATCATTTTCTAAAATTGGTTTTCCATAAAATGTTTGGAAAAACGTTTTTCAGATAAGTTTTCAATTTTTTTCAAATAATCTTTTTTATAACATTTTCAATATTTCATTATATGTTTTAACTGAATTTAAAAAAAAATTTAAAAATGTTTGTATGAATTGTTTATATGTTTTTGAATTATTTTCATTGAAATGGTTTAAAATTTTTTTGCATGCCTTCTTTATATGTGTTCATCATGTTTTTACAAAAAAATGTTTTTAATATGTTTTGAAGATTAATTTTTATGTTTTAAATTAAATAAATTTTCAAAAAAACTCAATCTTTTTTTATTAGATTTCAAAGAAAATATTTTTTATAAATGATTTCAAGCCTTTTTTATATGTTATAATGGTATTATCTAAGAAAATGGTTTTCAAAAGGTTTTAGTTTTTTTATACTTTTTCAAAGAATAAAGGATATTTTCTTCATGAAATGATTTTTAAAGATATTTCCAAATTATTTTCTATTAAAGGAGACATCCCTTGATGTTACTCATTCCCTTCTACAAAATTATACAATGGTTCAATTTACATTTTTTCTATGAATGGTTTATATTTTTATAGAATATTTTTTATGATCCATAGGTTCCATTTATATGGTATGATCTTCTAATGTTATTATCACATTCTCAAACCCCTATGATCATGTTTATTTCTACATGTCTCCCTTGTTTACCATTATTGAGCATCTTCTCTCAACCCTTTTTATGTTTTTGTGGCCATGTTATGATGATTTATTTTATGTTTGATATGTCTAAGAGGGTTATTAGTTGTTGAGAACCTAGTGGGAGATAAATTAGCTTTCATATATACCAATGTTAATGTTTCCATGTTTTGAATGGAACTAAACTTGTATTGTCTATATCCATCTATTTGTGTAATTTGTTATGTTTTTCACAAAATTGAAGTAATTTTTATGTACATTAGGAATATGTTTTTATACTCATGGAACATTTTCATTGAGTTATTTATGATTAATATAAAATTAACTACCAATATTTATTCCATGACTCAAGTTTATGATCTAAGATATGCATGGTGTGGTTTTCAAATGTTATTATCATGTTTCTATACCCTTATTCTCATGTATTGTTGGTATCTCCATTATTTTCCATCACTATGATCTTTTTACCACCCATTATTTTGTTTTTTTTTCCTTATTTATGAAGTATATTATTATGTATTATGTATCTAATATGGGTTGAAGTTATGAATAACATAATGGGTGATGATGTAGTTCACTGATTAACCAATTGTTTTTGTATCCATGTTTCCCAAGGCACTAGACCTAAATGATTCTAGTGTAGATTATTATGTAATGTAATGAATTGTCATATATTAAGATGTAATATAAATGTATGATAATTTTCAGTCTTTATATAAATTATATTTACTACATTACATGGGATATATGTAATTCATAATGTACCTGAGATAGGGTTGGTGGGATTTTAATTCAATAAGGCATTGCCCTGATATGAATGAGAATATCAAAGGGGAAAATTATCTTTGGGGATTTCTTTCACTTCTTAAAAAATATCATGAATCTCTTTCGGGTGGATATAAATAGGAACACATTATAATAAATATAAAACTCCATATCATTTTGACGTTTATTATTATATCTCTTCTATAAACTTCGAGTTACCCTAATGTGATGTTGAATTGTGTTAACTTGTTATATAAATTCTCCTAATACTTTAAGACATTATAACTTGTGTTATATAAATTTATCCCAACACAAATGTGTTATACATATATTAACATAAAGTTATTCATAAGTAGATATTTGGATGACTATGTGGAAACTATTGTTATACGAGAACACGACTAGAGGAATATATTGAACCCATCTTCCATTGAAGTCCATTGAGAATTATACAAGTTTATTCTAAAGTGTATAGATATTTCTCTTATAATTTCCATCAGTTTGGGTGATATAATCCATATTAAAGTAAATTTCATTGTTTAGATCGGGATATATAATTTATTGAATGTGTAAGTATACTCGAGTCTTGATAAGATATAATTTAAGGTGGTGTTCTAGGCATCCTAAAAACTTATCTGGTGTTTATAATTTTAATTTATCATCTAAGACCTCTTCTTAAATAGTGATGAAATATTTTGTCTTTATATGACCTTCCAATACAACCCATGTAGCATTATTTTTTCCTAATTAATTAATAATATCAGTGACAATGTCTGTGGTATTTTTTCCCATAACCATATACGTATGGGTAATGGTTGATCACCACCCTGTATTTTTTTATCGAACCCTTAACCTATTGACATACCATGAATTTTGATGTATTTTATATGATATCCTTCTTCATGGTTTCCCACAAATAGTGATTCATGAGGTCTAGATACATCTTCATTCTCATTAGCTGGATTGAGAATGCAAGGCTATATTAATCATTGAACCACTCTTTCTTTATACAGTAATTTTATTATACAAATATTCATGATCCAATTATTAAAACTCCTATTCATTTATTTTGAACTCTGAGGATATCCACTTTCAATAGCTTCCGCCATTTTTTAAATTTCTACATAATCACTTTGATAATCCTTGAATTTATTAACAAGGGATTATTGAGAAATCATTTTAGAAATGAATGATATTATACATTCCCATATGATCCCCATGTATATAATTTTCAAGCCTATGAATATTGGATCCGTATCAATTATCAACATTGATAAGGTTGGCAGATCCTTTCTACATATAGAATCTACATCTTTATTTTAATTACATGGATTAAAGTGGATTAACCTTTCATAATAAATGATCAGATCTAGATATTTTCACTAGAACATATGTTGTTCATTTTATGTGAATATATATATATTATATTCTTATGATAGATATATATCTCAAACTATTCTACATAGAGTTATTACCAATATATTTTCCATGCAAAGATCAATGTAGAAACCAACATATCAGGAGTTGGATAGTTCAGCTCATGAATTTTTAACTACCTTGATGTTTAAGCTTACACTTTGTAATTTTTCATAAGTACATTGTTTCGGTGCGGATGTGCGTCAGGTTACGCTGTTCCGCCAGGACGCGTTCGCGCGTGCACCCGTCAACCCGAGGGGATGGGCGCGCGGCTTGTGGTCCCGCAGTCCCGCTTTCCAAAGGCGGGCGGCATCCGTCCCTTATTCAGGGGCGTCTGCTCCTTGATCGAAACCGGGATGATGGGATGTCGGCTCCTCCTTCCTTGGACGTCTCCTCGGAACTCGTCGCCTAATCCGGGTCTCCCTCATAGATTTAAGACATGCTCGTGAATCTCGTTCCCGGCGCCATATCTTCATGGACACCGGTTAATTACGCTGCTTCCGCCCGGACGCTCCAAGGAGTCTGGTCGGGGCAGCAACCTGCGGTGAGGAGGCCGGGTGGCTCTGGGTGCTGGGGGCGTGTCGTAACACTGCGGCTCTGCACGTCTGTCTTCCGTCCCTAATAGGGCTTCTCGAAGGCATGATGGCCTGAGGCATCCTTCACTGGGTGCGGGGAACTGTGTCCCCTGAGGTTTTCCTCAGCTTCCCATGTTTAACACGGGGTACGCCGCGAGTTTAACGTCCAGCGGGGACGGCATCGGACTGATGAACCCGAAGAGTAGATCAGATGACAGAACCCCTTGCGGGGAACCTCCGACGCTGGGGCCAGCGCATGGGCGGCTTCCCAAGTGATGTGGAGTGGAGAGAAGTGGCATGATCCCACCGGGATGTGGCGGCCCGGGTAAGGATCAGGATGGATGATGGAGTGAAGAGCTTGGACCCTGTAGGGGCTTCCTACGTACCGCGCGTTAGCACGGATCAAAGTCAACGTAGTTCGGGTATACAGTTTAACGTCATGCTGGACGTCAGCAAGCCGACTCACGAAGGGGTCGAGGCCGCCGGGCGGAGGATTGAACCGAACCACCTCGCACAGAGGGGGATGGAACGGCCGGGTGGATCACAGTTTCACGTCAGGATGGACGATAAAAGGAGAAATGGAAAAAGGGGCTGTGGGGAGGCACAGTGGAGATACACACGGGCAGTCTCCCATAGGGGCGGATTCATAGGTGAATCGACGCAAGCGTGAACCCTGGAGGGGTCCACTGATGGACGAACCGACGTGAATATGACCGGGACGACCAGGTGGTGGGCTTGAACCTCAGGGAGGTTTCCTACGTACCCTGTTTAGAAGACAGGGATCAAAGTCCACGTAGTTCATTCTGTCAGGACTTACGCACTTGAGGCAGCCCGGATGTGGCAAAACTCAGTTGGAAGGGACTTGGACCGAAAGTAGGAGACACCTCGATCCCAGTCACACCCTCTACTAGCTTCGGCAGTGGGGGAGCGCAATGGAGATACACATGTGCAGCCCCCCACAAGAAACTAGGGGTTTGTAATACCCTACCCCCGTAGGGAAAAGCCGCTCCCATTAAATCGTCCCTAAAGAGGGGCAATCCCGACATCCCTGCAGAGACGAGCGGGTGGGGGCCACATCCAAACCGGGGGGGGACCCTGCGTGCGAGGCACGGGATCGGATGATGCGGACGGTTTAACGTCTTGCCAGACGAAGTACAGTTTAACGTCGTGCGTTGAGGACGAAGCGGACGGTTTAACGTCTTGCCGGACGAAGTACAGTTTAACATCGTGTGCTGAGGACGAAGGTGCTTGGCAGTTTAACGTCTTGCAGCACGGACTATAGGGGCTAGGCAGTTTAGCGTCGTGAAGCTTGGACGTAGTACAGTTTAACGTCATGTTGGACGGATGCAGTTTAGCGTCATGCGGGACGAATGTGCAGTTTAACGTCATGCTGGACAAATGTGCAGTTTAACGTCATGCTGGACGTTGGTTGCCGCCGATGGGTCCGTGTCACTTCGCGCGAGCCTGGAGGGCCGCACGGAAAGACAACGCACGGTGCGGGCACCCAGGATGAAGATCATCGGGCGCCACGCAGGCGGGTACCCTCAGGGGGTCAAGGGGGGCGACCCTGGCGGATTGCGCGCAAAAAAGGAGCTTTGCGCGCAAAACAGCAGGTCGGCACGCAAAATGGCGGGCTGGCGCGCAATCGGGCCAGCCCTTTGCGCGCGGATGATTGAGATTGCGCGCACCGGGCTTCGGACAGCTCGCGGGGGCAACGGCTCATTCTCTAATGAATGGCCACTTTGAAAATGGGGGGTGCGCGCAATCGGGCGGGATTGCGCGCACCCGGGGGCAATTGCGCGCAAGAGACTTCTTTTGCGCGCAAAGGCCTTCGGGTTAATGATTATTCAAAGGAAATGAGCCAAGGGGATTGCGCGCGAAGGCGAACCCCAAGGCTCTATTGCGCGAAAGAAAGGAGGTTACCTGAAGATCGACATTGCGCGCGAAAGGGGTTGGATTGCGCGAACAAGCGACGCTTCGGATTCTGGAAACCTTCAAAACGTCTGGGGTCGCCTTATATTTATAGGCAACCTCGGGCGCGGAATCCGGTCTCGGGCGCAGAATTCCCTTCGCGGGCGCGAAATCCGGACCCAGCGCGCAAGGGAGCCGCGCAGGCCACGGGCGCAAAAAATAGCGCGCCGGCCCAGCGCATTGCGCGCATCCCGGGAGGATTGCGCGCCGCGACTCAACTTTGCGCGCGGGCCTCTGAAATTTCGCGCAAGCCCTCCGGGCCCTCCGGAACGTGCCTCTAACTCCAAATATCACTTCGCTTTCCGCATCTGGAGCTTCGTTTGGGAACAACGGACTTTTCCGGCGTCTACAAAAGCCCCCCCTCGGAATCGGATCGGCGAGAGGTCGCAACGATCGGGTTCCGAGGGAGACGCCGGAATGCCGAAGTCCTGGGCTGCGCGGGACTTAGGCGCGCAAAAAGGGGCGTCGGGCGCGCAATTCGCAGCCGCGGTCGCGCAATTGAGCGTTTCGCGCGGCGCGGAATCCCGACCTCGTCTATAAATAGGGGTCCAGGGTTCCGCGTTCCGTACACAGGCCTTCCGTGCGATAAGCTTCAACGCTCTCGTGCGCGAAATTGCCTTTTCCGGTCGCGAAATTCGCCCGATCGGCGCGCAAAACCATCAGGAATTCGCCTGTCTTTGCGCGAAAACCCGGAACTTTGCGTGAAATTCTTCCCAATTGCGTGCCCTCCACTTGGATTGCGCGCCAACCTTCAAACTTCTCTACCAGCCTCGTCCGATCCCGCACGCTTCATCCCTTAACCCGCACGACTCCCGAAACTTCTGAGATGGCCGCACATCAAGGAAATGAGGGGGATGCCGCCATTCGCAGAGCAGAGATGGCGGCGAATGAGGAGGTTTACGGAGCCAAGGAGATTGTTTCCAACAATCAATCCCTGTTCGACTTGCTGACGCCGGCCCAGAAGACATATCCACTGTCGGACAATCTGCCGCTCTGGAACTTCGGCATCCTAGATGAGGTTCCGGTGCCAGGGTTCGAGGTTGATGCGCCACGGACCTGGGTGACTTGGGTGGATGAGCTTCCCCGCTATAACATCACCAACAATGGGCATCCTGCCAGGGAGACCAGGCACTTGGACGTCTATGTCCTGAACCCGAGGACGCGAACCATTGACGGGGGTGAGCCTACTGCGGAGAATTCTCCAGCCCTCTACTCGAGCACATATCTCCAGAGTGTCACTGACGACACCAAGGGCTGGCTGAAGGAATGGGACTTGCGGTCTGGGGGCAATTTCACCAGCGAGTGGGCCTGGGCGTTCTGGGTACGCCACACTTGCGATCACTTCGCAGAGGAGCTGCGGTACATCGGCCTGTTTGAGGCGGTGTGGACGTCGCAGTTCCATTTCTACCAGCAGTCCGAACTCGGGCCGGAGCTGTTCACCCGCTGGTCTCCGGATACCAACACCTTCCATCTTCACCATGGGGAGGTCGGCATCGGTCTCTGGGACATCCACTGCATCGGAGGTGTCCCGCTGGAGGGCTACCAGTACGATGAGTTCCTGCCACCGAAGAACACCTGGGAAGACAGGTCACGGACTCCCATTCTGACATGGCATCTACTTGACCTGGCTATGCAGCGGCTTGGGATCAAGGACTTCCAGAAGGACATAGCCTACAAGGAGTGGTTCGGCCAGTTCTTGGAGCATGACCCAGCGGTCAGGATGCCAGGCAGGGGGAAGCGGTGCCCGACAGCAGCTCAGAGGAGCCGGAATGGGTCGTACTGGCGGGTCCTGGAGACGGGCGACTACCGCTCATGGGGGTACCGCGTCATCGAGGCCCGGGACCCAAATGTCCGGTACGCGGCGTTCCTGGCTGCCTTTCTGAGTGGGTGGCTCCTGCCAGTGCGGGACGCGAGAATGGGCGTTCGCCCGGCGACACTGGCGGTGGCGGGCGCTATGGCCGCCAACAAAAGATACAACCTCGGGGTCCCAGTGCTGGCGAGGCTGTATGCCATCCTAGGACGCATCTCACGAGGGGGGTCGCCACGAAGGATCTGTGGGCCCTTTCAGTTCTTCCACGGCTGGGTGGCTGCTCACCTCGGTGGGTACACGTTTCCGAACGCCATCATTCCTCCGGGCAATGGCCTGCGACCCTCCCTGCTGAACATCGCGGGGGTCGCTCCGATGACCCTAAGTGAGGAGGGCGTGAGGATTCGGATTGGCAATCATGCCAATTTCAACTTCAGTCTGTTCCCCACTCCCATCGGCCAGATGATCGACAATGGGCAGGGTCCGCTGGAGCAGCATGAATACTTCCTGAACATGCGGGGCGGAGTGCTCGTGGCTCGGATCGACGGGAGGGTGATCTGCGAGCCTTACGTGCCAACCCGGTTCGCCAGGCAGTTCGGGTGCCTTCAGCGGATGCCGAAGAGGGTATTCACTGCTGTCCGGTAGGAGACGAACCCTTGCGTCCTTCGCTAGATGTGGCTGATGTTTGCCTCTTTCGGCTCTGGCGACGTCATCACTCTCCCTCCTACCGGGGTTGACGCAGGCTTGGCAACCGAGTACGCCGAACACTGGGCCATCGCGTACCCCGAGGGGCTTCTACGGAAGCCAGTTCGGCGGCTCGAGGTTACCCGTGCGGAGACCGGGCGTCAAGGAAGGAGGCGAGGCGCCGCCACACGGGGAAGAACGGAGGCGCGCCAAGCAGCGGAGCCGGCGCGGGCAGGGACTTCGGCGGCGGGCACATCGCGAGCTGCCGCTACGACCTCGGCGCCCAGAGAGGGGGCACGCGCGGTGGTCGAAGAGAGGCCCGGGAAGCAGGTGAGACGTCTGCTCGAACCCTCCGACGATGCAGTCTTCCCGGCGCTGTGGTCGGCCTGGATGACCCTGCGGCAGTCACTGGGGACCGACGCCATCTGGCGAAAGATTCTCAGAGAAGGAATCCATCTGCCAGAGGTCGGGCGCCTCCATATTGCCGACAAGGTGGACTTCAACCGGCAGTATGCGTATCTGACGGCCATGGACGATTACGCGCGCCAACGTGGTCAGTGTGCGGAGCCATCCCTTCTGGTGAAGGTGATGCTCGGTCTAGAGCCCGCTCCAGAACAGATGCCGCCGGCGGAAGATGAAAGTGGCAGCGACTCTGAGGAAGAGGAGGAAATGGGGGAGGATGAAGGCTCCGAGGGAAGATCCCATCAGGGGAGCCCACGGGAGAGCGGCGAGGTGGCCGGCTCTGACAACGTTGATGTCACTGAGCTCCTCGAGGTCCGCTTCTATCCCTACTCAATCTGCTTCATCCATTCTCTTATGCAGATTCTAACCCATTTCTCTATCTTTCTCAGGAGCACACGGATGTTGGTCAGGCGTCCTCAGCGGGAGTAGGAGAGGCTCCAGCAGGACAAGGCGGGGGCCAGGCACCCAATATCGAATTGACAAGCGCGGAAGGTCCCCCTGCTGCAACTGTTCCTGCGGCGGCCGGGATAGCGGAAGATGACGCTCTGACCTCCCGTAAGTCTCCTTGCTTTACTGCTGGTGCCTGCCGTTGACGATCCGTGACTAACCATGGCATGCCCCGCGCAGTGATCTCAACACTGGAGGCTCGTCGGGTTGCCAAACCCGGGCCATCTACGAGTGGACCAGTGGTGGACATGCCGCCTGCCCCGGAACAGACTTCCCAAACCGAGCCGGCCCCACCAAGTGCTGATCAGGGGGCTGCGGACGCCGGCGGTGCTGACATCGGAGAGAGGTCGGGGGCTGACGAGGGTGTCAGCGCCGCTGGGGAGAGAGAAGAAGGTCGCCCAGATGTTGGGGAACCTATCCCTCATGAGGACCTCCCAGGGGCAGACCCTGCAGCAGACCTACTGGCTGCCTTCCCTGCCTACCAGCCTGCCGACCCCTAGGAGATGGACGACTCGGACGCGGAGGCGGTCGAGGAGAGCCGGATAACGCGCCGCAGGGGGTGGAGGTGCATCCAGCGCTTCCTCAAGCGAGACCCATCGGAGTGGCTGGGGTGCAAGGGATCACTTCAAACCTGGCTGCGCTTCCTGTGTGCCAGGGAGCTGATGCTCAACGCCTCCATCTGACGGTCCGTGATTTCATGGCCGAAAAGATGCGCGAGAGCTGCCGGCGTGCCGACGTCACACAAAGTCGGGAAATGTCGGAGAGCACGCGGGCGCTCCTCGCGGCGGAGCAGGAAGTCCAGCGTCTCGAAGGGCAGGCGGCAGAGAAGGAGGCCTTCGTCGCAACGTGTACCGAGCTTGTGGAGCAACTAGCAGCCCAGCTGGTTGACGCCCAGGTACAGCTGACGGAGGCGGGCCAACAGATGGTCACAATTCAGGTCGAGCGGGAGCGTGCACAGGCCAGAATCGACGAACTGCGTGCTGCGACCACCGACGAAGAGAGGGCACGCATAGAGCGAGAAGCAGCTCTGGAGGCCCCCAGCCAAAGGGTAGCGGCATTAGAAAGACTCATTCAGCACGCTAATCCCTAAGGGATTTGTTTTGCCGTTCCCAAAACATTTGCTTCCGCTACTTTGATATATTTGTATGAACCAATATATTTATCTGCATCTTTTGGCTTAACATGCTCAACCACAATTCACTGTCTTGCGGGAGTGTTAACCAAGCATCAGGCATCCATAATTGGGCCTGGATTTCTGGAGAAAAGAGGGAGGTCATTCCTAGGAAAGGAGACCTCAGACCTAATCAATGTATCATCCCCCCAACTTGTTCCAACACACGAGCGGGACAATGCTAGGGGCGTTGAGATTTTATCCGAACATAGGAAAATGAGAAAGGGTGAATCGCGTGTCCCGAATCCAGACATCCACAACGGTCGGCCTTCTAGGAAATGCCCAAGACGGTAGGCGGACAGTGGATTGACCATAACAACTGCAATAGACGGACCTAAGGTCATCATTCATATTGAAGGAGGCGGACCACATGTCATCATGAATACCGCTTTGGGGGTTCCTTCAGACACAAGGGTGGAAATTCAGATCAACAGGGCATGCGAAGCGTGGGGCAAAGTGACGATTTGTTCGGACAGAATCCAACGCTCTCAAAATTGCGCCACCGTGGGGAAAGCATATTAGGCGGATGCACTAATCTGGCCGTGAGTCACCCCAATTCTCAGACAGCACCTCTTTGACAAGGAAACCGTCGCTTCCCACCATTGCAGTGGGGCATCCCGAGCTGAATCGGGGAGAATATCACAACTGCACCACTCTACCAGAAGCCAGGCCAGACGGCCGGCGACGAGGAGGGGCGGGACTTAACGATCCCTGAGGCTGGACCCGAGTTGAGATGCCCGGGCGTTCCTACGTACTCCATCAGGCTGGAGATCAAGCCACACGTAGTTCTGAGAGTGCAGTTTAACGTCATGCAGGACGTAGAATCCCATTTAGGGGAGATCTTAGTTTAGGGTCGTAGAGCTCGGACCATAGGGGTAGATCTTAGTTTAAGGTCTTAGAGCTCGGACCATAAGGAGAGATCTTAGTTTAAGGTCTTAGAGCTCGGACCATAGGGAGAGATCTTAGTTTAAGGTCTTAGAGCTCGGACCATAAGGAGAGATCTTAGTTTAAGGTCTTAGAGCTCGGACCATAAGGAGAGATCTTAGTTTAAGGTCTTAGAGCTCGGACAATAAGGACCTCAAAGTACGCCACATCGTGGTCCTATCCCCTGGATATGCGAAGATGCACTGAGGGATAGTGTCAAGAGTGTCGAGGTTTTTCCTGGTCAGAATGGGAGGTGGAAAATGTGAATCATGCGGCCATTCACTCGAGGACTGGGGGCACCGGAGTAACGATATGGGAGTACTGCCGACCGTGGCGGAAAAGCAGCATCAATATCGCACTGACCGTTGGTGGAATGAGGCATCAAACGAGCATCGACCGCTCAATCTCAGGATTCATATCGATTTGTTGCCCGAGGCCATTGGGGGTACCGTCCCGAGTCGGTGGGAGAGCACTGAGGCATTGTGTCCGAACCGTTCACGGGGGCTCCACCCAGGGCATAGACGATGGGTCCGAATGAAAGGGAGCACGAAGTCTGAAAAGTGGAGGAAACCTGACCAAGCGGGTCCTGACCCTCCTGGCAATAAATCAGAGTACTCTTGACACCGGTGGACCACTGCAAGGGGTCGGGGAACACGCCTTGAGGGTGACCTGAAGGCGGCGGATTCCCCAGAGAAGGGGGAATCTCTAAGAGGTGGGGGGCTGGACCCGAAGTTTCAAACATCCGGGCGTTCCTATGTATCCCATAAGGATGGGAATCAAGCCACACGTAGTTCTTGAAGCGCGGCGCAACACAATCGGGCACCAGCGTGGGGAAGAGTGTGGGTCTGACCCTCGCACACAGAAGGAGCGGCATTTGATATTTCTTGTTTGTCCTTAAAGATGAATGGTTTTTATTTGTGCGGCGACATGCCTGTGATTGAGAAATCTCTGGCGTCGCCACAATAATCAAGCCACGGAAGGCATTGATGAATGGCGTGGTTATTAACCAGCGCCCAACATGAGTGTCTCCTGAGGAGAACATCACGATGCAGTGTCGTTTCTCGTCGGGCGGCCAAGACGATCACAGTTTACGGTCGTGTGGTAGGACCAGACAACACAATTTAAGGTCGTGTGGTTCGGACCATGGAGGAATCCGCTTATCGCGGTACGGCGGACACGACGGAGGTGGGAACATACCCAGCCCTGCGGTCACGCACGATTCCAGGAGAAGAGTCTTGGGATAGGGGTCTGCGTATGTCCATCACCCGAGGGGAAGAGATGCTAGCCTCCAGATATACTGGGCCCAGAACGCGATTGTTCGGGCGACTCCTTCCTCCTCATGGGGACGAGGGTCCAGCTACGCATGGCCCTTAGGGAGGATATCCGCATATATCCTTGGTGCTCAGATCATGGGAGCCTCGAACGACATCATTACCCTGGTTGGTCTGCCTAACGTGTAGAGGTGTACTGAAGGTCAGTATGAAGAGAGTGTCGAGATTCCACTACAACGCACAAAGGCGGAGTGTGATGAGGACTGCGCAACCAATGTTCAGAGCCTGAAAGAGCTGACATGGCGATCAAGGACGTTGCTGACCATATTCGCAACACAACATCCGATCGCGTCAGCCTAAGACGGGGCAAGCAAACGAGCATCGACCGCTCAATCGCAGGGTTCATATCGATTTGCGGTCCAAGACCTGTCGGTAAATCGACCCGGAGCGGTAGGAGAGCATTGAGGCATCGTACCCAAACCGCTAACGAGGATCCCTTTGAGTGAAGGCTCGAACAAGAGGAAGCGCGGGGCCTGACAAGCAACACAGGACTTGTCGGGATTGAATCTGACACTACGAGTCATAGATCGAAGTACCCAAAACATGTTAACAGATCACCGAAAAGGGTCGGAGGACTCACCCTGAGAGCAACCAAGAGAGGGCAGATCCCCGTGATCAACCAAGGGACGGGGCTGGACCTGAAACACAAGCGTCCAGGCGGTCCTACGTATCCCATAAGGATGGGAATCAAGCCATACGTAGTTCTTGAAGTGCAGTTTAACGTCATGCAGGACGATGAGAGGTGTGAGGTGGTCCCACACACGGGGGGAGGCGTACGGCGCGGCCTGTAGACCATCGCGAATGAGGACATAATCCCCCGCTCACGCGATACGCCTCGCACAAAAAGGAGGGGAACTTGGGCCAGAGACCCGACGCGGGATAGAGATTCCCGAGAAATGGGGCTGGGCCTGAAACATGAATGTTCAGGCGGTCCTACGTATCCCATAAGGATGGGAATCAAGCCGCTCGTAGTTCTTAAAGTGCAGTTTAACGTCAGGCAGGACGATAAAAGAAGGGGGGAGAAGAAGGCATCCCCAAACGTGGGGGGCGTACAGCGTGGCGAGCAAACCGACGTGAATGAGGGCATAGCCCCGCGTTCACACCATACACCGCACACCCGGAGGAAACTGGGCCAAGGGCCCGAGATGGGATGGAAATTCCCAAAGGATGGGGCTGGGCCTGAAACATGAATGTCCAGACGGTCCTACGTATCCCATAAGGATGGGAATCAAGCCGCACGTAGTTCTTGAGGGGTAGTTTAACGTCATGCAGGACGAGTGCTGAATAGTTTAACGTCTTGTAGCTCGGACGTGGTGCAGTTTAGCGTCATGCAGGATGAAACACTTGGTAGTTTAACGTCTTGCAGCGCGGATGAATGCTGAACAGTTTAACGTCTTGTAGCCTGGACGAATGCAGTTTAACGTCGTGCAGGACGTATGCTGAACAGTTTAACGTCTTGTAGCTTGGACGAATGATGCTTGGCAGTTTAACGTCTTGCCGCGCGGACGTATGCAGTTTAACTTCGTGCAGGATGTAGTGTACTCAGGCAAAGTACTGCTTGAGAAACCTAGCGTTGGTGGGAGGAGTGACACGCTCACCATCCATAGTCGCTAGGGAGTACCCGCCATTGGGATAGACCTTGTGGACAACAAAAGGTCCCTCCCACTTGGGCTCCAACTTGGGCGGCTTCCTGCCGGGGATCATCGGTGCTCTTAGGGCTTGCACTAGATCACCCTGCAGGAAGGAGCGGAGGCGAACCTTCTTATTGAAAGCTCGAGCCATTCTTCTTTGATGCCTCTCCAAGTTGTGCAAAGCGCGAAGTCTATTCTCATCCAGTGCTTCCAACTCGACTAGACGGGCTTCAGCAACTCTATCCGGCGGTTGCTGGTCGTAGACCGTAGTGCGTAAGGATGGTAACTGGATCTCGATGGGTAGGACGGCCTCAACTCCATACACCAGGGAATAAGGGGTCATCTGGGTGGAATTGCGAGTCGTCGTCCGATAAGACCAGAGGGCGTTGGGGAGCTTGTCCGGCCAACTCTTCTTGTTCTGACCAACCATCTTTTGCAGAATGTTAGAGAGGGTTTTGTTAAACGCCTCGATCTGTCCATTCGCCTGCGCATGATAGCGAGATGTATGGTTCGAGCGAATGTTATACTTGGCGTACAACTTCTTCAACTCGACTGCTCGGAAATTGGTTCCGTTATCCGTGAGGATAGCGTGAGGCACTCCAAATCGATAGATGATGTTGGAGGTCACGAAGTCAGCGATCGAACAGGATTTGACCTCTCTGAGCGGAATTGCCTCTGCCCATTTGGAGAAGAAGTCTGTGACGGTCAGAATGAACCGACACTGGCGAGCTGTCGCCGGTGGGTAAGGTCCCACAACGTCCAGACCCCAGACTGCGAAGGGCCAGGAATACCTAGTGGTATGGAGAGGCTCCGGCGGCCGATGCACAAAGTTCGCATGAACCTGGCACACATGGCACCTCCTAGCATACTCGATGCAGTCATGGATCATGGAGGGCCAGAAGTATCCCAACCTCCGAATCTGGTGGGACAGCTTCATCCCAGTCTGGTGGGCGCCACATGAACCAGCATGAAACTCTTGCATGACTCGTGGGATCTCAACTCCCTGAAGGCAACGGAGGAGAACACCATCAAATCCGCGTTTGTAGAGGATCTGCTCCAGGCCGGGGCTGCTCTGGAGGACAAACTGCGATGCGCGGCGTCGAACTCGCTCGCGCTCGGCCCGATCTGACGGGAGAATGCCATGTTGGAGGTACTCAACCAAGGGCGTCCTCCAATCAGGGGCTGGTTCGACTGCCATATCTGGGGTAATCGGGGCTCCGGGCGTAGGGGCAACCGTGGTGAGATTACTTACCAACGGACCGCGATCTTCTTCCGGGATAACGGGAGCGATGAGCCTGCGGTGCGTCACGCGGATGGTCAGGTTATCCTGTTCAGGCTCTACAAGTGACGCAGCAAGGCTGGCCAAGGCATCTGCTCGACCGTTCTGCGACCGGGGAATATGGACAATTTCTGGCCGAGAAGGGAACCGGGCCATCAGAAGGAGGGTGCACTCCAACAATGGCACAAGTTCTGGCTTCCTGCCAACATAGTCGTCGTTGATCTACTTAACGACCAGCTCGGAGTCCCCTTTCACGCACAGACGGGGCACGTCGATCTCGAGAGCCAACTCGAGGCCGGTGATGAGGGCATGGTATTCCGCCTCATTGTTGGTACAGCCCTCTGACAACAGGAAAGAGTATGGCAGCACGGCTCGCTCCGGGGTAATGAAGACGATGCCCAAGCCCACACTGTTGAGCTTAGGATTATCGAGTCTTCTACCGGTGGGGCTCCGGGAGGCACCGTCAAAGTGCATCTACCAGCATGGATCGGCTCGATCAACCGAGAGAATGGTCTCATCAGGAAAGCCTAGATCCAGCGGCTGATCAGCGGAGGTCGGGTGAGCTGCCAGAAAGTCTGCCAATGCTTGCCCTTTGATGGCCTTCTGAGACACATACCTGATGTCGAACTGCTGGAGAATCACAGCCCACCGTGCTAGACGGCCAGTCAACATAGGCCGGCTCAGGATATATTTCAACGGGTCTACCCGAGAAACCAACTGTACCTCATGGTGCTGCAAGTAGTGCCGTAATTTCTGTACGGCAAATACGAGCGCCAGAAAGCTCTTCTCGATGGGGGAATACCTAACTTCCGCATCGAGGAGCATGAGACTGAGGTAATAGAGGCTATTCTCCGTTCCCTCGTGGTTCTTCTGGGCGAGAAGGGCACCCAGGGACCGTTCCAGGGCGGTCACATAGAGGACCAGCGGCTTCCCGGATACAGGCGGCATCAGAACTGGAGGTTGAAGCAGGTACTGCTTGATTTCCTCGAAAGCGGTCTGACACTCTTTATCCCATACATAGGTGGCACCTTTCTTCATGAGCCGTGAAAAGGGCTTACACTTGCCGGCCAGATTCGCGATGAATCGGCGTATATAGGCTAAGTGGCCTTGGAACCCTTGCAGTTCCCGGATGGTACCTGGGGGAGGCATCTGGCTAATCGCCCTGATTTTCTCTGGGTCGATCTCAATACCCCGGTATCTTACCACAAATCTAAGGAACTTTCCGGAGGTGACCCCAAAGGCACACTTCAACGGGTTCATCTTCAGGCAGTGAGACCGGAGGAAGCCGAACACTTTCTCAAGATATTTGAGATGGTCCAGACGCTGGCGCGATTTCACCACCAAGTCGTCGACGTAGCATTCCACCAGTGTGCCGAGGATTGGCTTGAATATGCGGTGCATCGCCCGTTGATAGGTGGAACCTGCATTCTTCAGGCCGAAGGGCATGAACCGGTAGCAAAAGGTACCTTGGGGGGCCTTGAAGGAAGTGAACTCCTCATCCTCATGGGCCATCCGAATTTGGTTGTATCCGGAGTATCCATCCATGAAGGAGATGGCTTGGAACCCCGCCATGGCGTCAATCAACAGATCTGTCACTGGAAGGGGAAAATCATCCTTCGGACAGTGGCGGTTGAGATCGCGGAAGTCGATGCAGACTCTGATCTGCCCGTTCTTCTTCCTGACCGGCACAATGTTGGCCAGCCATTTGGGGTACTGAACTTCCCTCACGAAGTTGTCTTTGATAAGCTTGTCAACTTCGGCCTCAACCATGGCACCGTGGGATGGGTGCATCTTCCTGGGAGGCTGCTTGAACCCGCGATGGTTCGCCGGGAGACCAAGGCGGTGGACGGCTACCTGAGGATCTAGCCCCGGCATCTCATCATATCCCCAAGCGAACACATCACGGTGCTGCCTGAGAAAGTCCACGTACTGCTGCCGCTCCTCAGAGGGCATGGCGGCACTGACCAATGTGGGTCTTGGATCGGCCTCGGTTCCAAGGTTCACCTGTATTAACTCATCGACCGTGGCGGGGACGCCCTCCTCAAAGGCTGGGGGTGCATCTTCCACGTCCTCTCCACTCGGGGAGGGATCGTCCACGGGAGAGACTGCGTTGGAAACTGCATTGGGGCTACCAGATCCTGCTGGGCCACTGCTGCTGGCGCGGGCGGTCGCGGTCATCTCATCAGGAGACTCGCGGGCCGTCGAGACCATGGCGACGTCCAACCGGTGAATCGGGAGGACGTAAGCGTCATCCAGACTTGCCCAGGGATCACTTGCAACAGCGATAGGCTCAACCTCACCTGCCAGGATCTGCTTATCCTTGCTCTTGTAATAGTCCGCATCCAGATAGAGGGCTTCACATGAGGCAAAAGGAGAGGCATCTCCTTGAAGCACGCCTACTCGACCATTAAGGGAGTATTTGAGGCATTGGTGGTATGATGAGGGAACCGCCGCGTGAAGGTGGATCCATGGCCTGCCCATCAATGCGTTATACGCAGTGTCCTGAGAGACTACCATGAATTCGGTGTTGGCAACCAAGTCACCGAACTGGGTCTTCAAACGTATCTTGCCGACCGGGGTTTGCTCGGTGCGGTCGTACCCCTGGATCCTGAGGTCGGAGGGAATCAAGTCATCCTCAGACAACCCCAATCTCCGGAGCGTCCGAGTTGGAATCAGGTTAATCCCGGACCCCGTGTCGACAAGACAGCGCCGGACTTCAAGGCCATTGAACTGGCCAGTGACATACAGTGGACGAATGTGTCCCTGTATAGGAGGGTCTTCATCCTTACCAGAGAACGAGATAACTGCCTGACATTCGGCGTCCTCGATCGTTTCGGCGTGAAAGGCCTCTGCAGCCGCAACCTCTGTCTCAAACTGGAAGGGGATTTTCAGGGCTTCAGCGAGTGCCTCGCGCATCTCAGATGACATGCGCAGAGCCTCAAGGATGGAGAGCCTTGCTGGGATGTCAGCCAAGTGCTTCAGGACATCATACTTTTTGGCCAAGCGCGAGCCCCTGGTTGCAGGAGGTTGCTCTGCGGTTGGCGGCATGACGGGCCTTGCCGGTTGGATCGGCGGCCGACTTGTACTTGGCGCATCTCGCTGTTCACTGGCTGCAATCCGGGAAATGGTCACCGTACTGGGGTCAGGAGGCCGGGATGGACTCGTGGCAGGGCGGAGCTGGTCGTGACGCGGTTGAGGCGGTTCTGCCTGGTCCCACACCACAAACAGCGGCGGAGGCGAATCCGTCATCCCCGAATGGGGGGGCGGCGCACATTGTGCTCGGTTTTGAGCCTGCTGCCTAGTCTCAGTGGCGTGCACGGCCTGGCTGGAGGTACCAACGGCTGTGCCCCGGCGACTCCTGCTGCTGCGGTTCTTCCGACGGTGGCGACGACCGGGGACACTAGGGAGGTCCACCTGGTGTTCTTCAACGTCGGGAACCGAAAAGGGATTTACCAGCTCGACGGTGTTAACCGAAGCGTACCCAACACCATCATCGGACGAATCATCCATCACCGGGCGGATCCGAGGAGGGACCCCCATCTCCGGGGGCATGAAATCGCCGAGAGTGCGGGATAGTGGCGGAACCGGCGGGGCGCGCTCTTCCTTCTTGCGCTGCCGCCGTTTGCTCCTCTTGGAAGAGGCAGGCTGGGACGACGATGCCGAAGCAGCACCCGCAGATTCTGGGGGCTCAGGCTGATTCAAGCGCGCACGGATGATTCCATGGGCGCGAATGGTCGTCTTGTGGGCCATCCAGTTATTATACTTCTGGGATCCGCGGTTGGAGACCAGCTGCCATTCGTCCTCGTTGCCACTATCGTCATCTGATCCCAAGAACACGCCCGCCACTTGTGCTGGAGCTAGGCCCAACCTGATTACATTGTTGTTAATCTGGTCTTGGAGCCAATCCTTAAACACATAGCACCGCTGGATGGTGTGCCCCAGGGCCCGATGGTAGGGGCAGTAGCGGGGGTTATTCGTAAGATGTGCCTCCTCTGGCCTCCAACACTCAGGCAGTCGCACAATCCTCTGCTCCAGGGCGCTCCGGAAATAACCGGGGACCTGATCCTCGTGGAATGAGTAAGTCAGGTGTCGCGGGCCCCTGGGAGTGTGGTCTTGACGAGGGGCTGGAGGGGCCGGCCGAGGAGGTGGACCCTAATTATCTCGCCTGGGTTGCGGCGGTACATTACGCGGAGGGGCCGGCCGGTTCTGAGGATGCCGCTGCTGGGCCGGGAACTGAGCCCGTGGAGGCGGGTTCCTGTGAGGCTGTGGAGCTGGCCTCGCCGGCAGCAGCTCCAACAGCCTGGGGGCCTCTATCTGGGCGACAGCAGCGGGCTCAGCCCTGCTGACTCTCCTTGCAGAAATCATAGGAGGCAGCGGGTGTGCCTGGCTGGCCTGTTGCAGGGCTTCCTCAAGACGTTGAGCTTTGTCTGAGAAGTCCCTGAACCCTCCGGGGTAATTCTGAGTGATCAGGGAAGGGACCAGCTCGGTCTTGACGTTTCCGACGCACATTGTCAGCAACTGCTCCTGAGTCAATGGCATGTCAAGGGAATACGTGAGACCCTTCCATCGGGCGACGAAGTCCGCGACTCGCTCATCAGGCCTCTGCTTGCACTTGAAGAGGTCTGCGATACTTGTCTTCCGGGTCGTGGAACTGAACTGGTAGAGGAACTGTCTATGGAGGTCCTCCCAGCTGGTTACCGACCCGACGGGGAGCTGGCTGTACCAGACAAATGCTGGCCCTTCCAGTGTCTGAACAAAGCAGCGAAGCTTAGCGGCCTCTTGCTGCGCCGGTGTCCCCAACATAGGCCCGCACCTCGAGTTGAAGTGGGCTAAATGCTGTGGCGGATCTCCAGTC
This sequence comes from Viscum album, assembly GCA_963277665.1. Taxonomy (NCBI): domain Eukaryota; kingdom Viridiplantae; phylum Streptophyta; class Magnoliopsida; order Santalales; family Viscaceae; genus Viscum; species Viscum album. The sequence continues at coordinate 596,825,703 of OY728155.1, read as the reverse complement.
CCGTTGAAGGGAGCGAAAGTGGGATTCCCGAATCCCGGAGGCGCCGGCATGTCATCCACCCATGCTGGGTAGGGCTTGCCGTCCGGTGGGATCGCCACCTGCCGAGTCTCCAAGGCCTCCAAGCGGGCGATGTGTGCCGCCATCGGATCGTCCGGAAATGGGTTCCAGTCCTGGCGAGGATCTCTAACCACGAGCGCATTGCATGGCCCTTCAATCGGGTCGTCGACCGGGTCGTCGAACTCGGCAGCTCGTGGGATGGCGGGCGGAGCGGCCCTTGGGGCAGCGGGAGGAATCCGAGCGGGGTCTCTCAGGTAGTCATGCCGCTCGGGAGGGTGTGGCGAAACATACCGCGCCCTCTTGCCGTAGGCAATGGCCTCTCTCCTGTCAGCGAACACGGCGTAATCACGGTTGCCCGGGAGAGTCTCGTCGAGGAGCGGTTGTTCCGGTCCCTGCTGTCCTGGCCTAGGATCACCGTAGTCAGGCCGCCGTTCTGCAGCGCGCTCGGCGAGGAGCTGGTCAACCAGCTTCTTCTGTTCGGCGAGCTGCTGACGTAGCGTAGCCTTCTTGGGATCCTCCTCTGCCCTCTGCATGGAGGCAGATGGGTCGTCGGGCTTTATAGCCTCGTTGTGCTCTTTTCCTTTGCTGACGTTTCGGCTCAACGTCAGTGCTTCAGTGGGTGCGGGGAGCCCCAGGAGGTTCCTCTGATGACGAGTGACTCTCACCGATGGCTCTGACGATGGCTTGTATTCGGGGGGGAAGCCCCCGTCGAGAAGTTCCAAGTCGTTCCCCTCTCCCGACAGGTCAGCCATATTGACCGTTTCTGTCCCTGGGGATATACCCTCAGGGCCACCCAGCGAATCGGGCTGTCGGCGAATCACACTGAAGCATAGGGCAGCGTACTGCCCCCATCCACGGATATACACGTGGGGAGTGGCTTCCTCGATAACTTTGCGGAGTACTTGAAAACACTCAACGCATCGTTGTTGGAGGGCCTCGTGGTGCTCAAATGACCCGGGGTGCCGAACCGCGGGGAGCATGGCCAGGTCAATTTGACGGCACTGCTCACCAATATCCTCCAGGTGCACTTGACTCCCGGGGTATGGCATTTGTAGGTGGTGAAGACAGGAGCGAGTCTCCCGGAGAGTTCGGCGGAAGCATTCGAACTCATCCGGGGTGAGCGATTTGGGTGCATCAAAGCCCGGTCCTGCGACTGCCCAAAACTTCTCAGGGAAGTGGCCCTCTTCAAGGACGGTCCAGAAGCTCCACGACTCAAAATCGGGACCCAGATCTCCTTGGTCCTCTTCAATGGCTGGGAACGGACAGGGAACCGGCAGTGGTGCCGAGGCGGGCCGCCGGGCTGACGGGCTGGCCGGCGGTGAATACGGCGAACAGGCCGATTGGCCTCCATATCCCGGGCCGCCCTCTGAGGGTGGCGGTGCCCTGGCTACCACATCACGATAGGACGGGCCGGCGAGCGAACATCCTACCGTAGCATCGGTGCTCACCGAGGGTGCACCAGATCGTGGTTCGACCGTCGGTCCCCAGAAAAAGTCTTCGGCTTCTCCGACCGAGATGGAAGGCACTTCCGGAGGGGCCGGTACCAACCGCAAGCTTGATCCTTGGGGGTCTACCAGGCCCTCGTTACTCCGGATATACCTTCGGAGAGAAGCGGGGATCACATCGATCTCGCTCTCGGGGAGCACGAGGCTGACGTGCCGCATTCCTACCCCTGCCCTTGACTGGCGGGATTGGGGAAAGGGCTCTATCGCCGAATCGTACTCCGCCTCTGAATCAGAGAAGCGAACCGGTCGGATCTCTGTCCGGAATTCCGTAACATTCTTCCCTCGGCGTCGACGCCTTGCCTTCCTGCCCCTGGGTGGTTCTTCGGGGCAGGTCTGATCTCTGTCCTGGCGTCCTCCGGCCGCACTGGTGCTGGGGCCAAGAGGACTGGAAACCAAGGTGCGAGGGGCACCGGGACATATATCAAAGGGGACGCGGGGAGAGATGATTCCGGGCAGGCCTCTGGGCCGGGATCGGAAGGTGGGATGACCCATGCCTCCTGGATCGGCCACACGGAGTAGATCCCGCTGGTGAATAGCGCTACCGCGAGGTGGTCCGCGGTGGCTACTGCCTGCACCAGCAACCGGGAGAGTCGACCCAACCTGCCTTTAGGGCGGTCGAGGCCTCGATCCAGGTCGGGCATAGAAGTTCCCCTGCTCAGGATGCGCAGGGGCCTGGCGACTGGAGCCAACAGTGGCTTGGGCCAATGCGGCCGCTGTTGCTAGGGCCCCAAGGTGGGCATCCTCTTCCGCTCGTGCCCGACGTTGGCGTCGGGACAGACGAGTCGGGATGAGCGGCGCGGGCAGGTGGAGAGCCCGCTCTTCGACTTGAGAGGCCTGGCGGCGGTGTCGCCGTGGCCTGGCGGGAGTCCTTACCGTAGATCCCTGGAGCGAATCCCGGATAGGGTGATCCCGGGCATCTTCCACCTCATCCGCATAGGGAAGGGAACTGTCAGAGCGCTCCGGGGATAAGCTCCCGAAGCGGTTGGACGTTGAGGTAGGCAGCGGTGCCTCCCTGCGTGGCCCTCGGGGGCGGCAGTGGTGGCGAGGTGCAGCCTCCTCAAGGTCTAGGCGAGCCATGTCCCTAGTGGGGATGACTCCCTCTTTCTCATATCTCCGCACCAGGGTGTTGATCACCCTTCTCTGGATGACCTCCGAGGGGGAGAGAGGGCGTGGTCGTCCCGCAATTGCGGCTGCTGGGACGGCCGTGGAACGGGCGGGACCGCGCGGAGTAGCCGCATCGGTGTTTCCCCTACCTCTGCGCCAGTGGGCGGGCGGTGATCGGGCACTGGATCGGGCGACCTGATTTCTGAAAGCAGGGAGAAGGACCCATTAACACTGACAGGAAAAAGGAATCGACAACCAACCATTAGCGCCACGACGCCTTCCGTGGGGGGAACCCAGGCCCTCGACGTTGCGAGACGGAGTGCTCGATGTCCCTTCCCCAGCCCCTGGCGGGTAAGACTGAATGCTTGTCCGGGCAACATGCCGGTCTTCCAACACCTCTGAAAGCCATCGGTCCTCGTATCGAGGAGAAGAGATTCACGTCGGGTTCACCATTTTTCTGTTTCGGTGCGGATGTGCGTCAGGTTACGCTGTTCCGCCAGGACGCGTTCGCGCGTGCACCCGTCAACCCGAGGGGATGGGCGCGCGGCTTGTGGTCCCACAGTCCCGCTTTCCAAAGGCGGGCGGCATCCATCCCTTATTCAGGGGCGTCTGCTCCTTGATCGAAACCGGGATGATGGGATGTCGGCTCCTCCTTCCTTGGACGTCTCCTCGGAACTCGTCGCCTAATCCGGGTCTCCCTCATAGATTTAAGACATGCTCGTGAATCTCGTTCCCGACGCCATATCTTCATGGACACCGGTTAATTACGCTGCTTCCGCCCGGACGCTCCAAGGAGTCTGGTCGGGGCAGCAACCTGCGGTGAGGAGGCCGGGTGGCTCTGGGTGCTGGGGGCGTGTCGTAACACTGCGGCTCTGCACGTCTGTCTTCCGTCCCTAATAGGGCTTTTCGAAGGCATGATGGCCTGAGGCATCCTGCACTGGGTGCGGGGAACTGTGTCCCCTGAGGTTTTCCTCAGCTTCCCATGTTTAACACGGGGTACGCCGCGAGTTTAACGTCCAGCGGGGACGGCATCGGACTGATCAACACGAAGAGTGGATCAGATGACAGAACCCCTTGCGGGGAACCTCCGACGCTGGGGCCAGCGCATGGGCGGCTTCCCAAGTGATGTGGAGTGGAGAGAAGTGGCATGATCCCACCGGGATGTGGCGTCCCGGGTAAGGATCAGGATGGATGATGGAGTGAAGAGCTTGGACCCCGTAGGGGCTTCCTACGTACCGTGCGTTAGAACGGATCAAAGTCAACGTAGTTCGGGTATACAGTTTAACGTCATGCTAGACGTCGGCAAGCCGACTCACGAAGGGGTCGAGGCCGCCGGGCGGAGGATTGAACCGAACCACCTCGCACAGAGGGGGATGGAACGGCCGGGTGGATCACAGTTTCACGTCATGCTGGACGATAAAAGGAGAAATGGAAAAAGGGGCTGTGGGGAGGCACATTGGAGATACACACGGGCAGTCTCCCACAGGGGCGGATTTATCGGTGAATCGACGCAAGCGTGAACCCTGGAGGGGTCCACTGATGGACGAACCGACGTGAATACGACCGGGACGACCAGGTGGTGGGCTTGAACCTCAGGGAGGTTTCCTATGTACCCTGTTTAGAAGACAGGGATCAAAGTCCACGTAGTTCATTCTGTCAGGACTTACGCACTTGAGGCAGCCCGGATGCGGCAAAACTCAGTTGGAAGGGACTTGGACCGAAAGTAGGAGACACCTCGATCCCAGTCACACCCTCTACTGGCTTCGGCAGTGGGGGAGCGCAATGTAGATACACATGTGCAGCCCCCCACAAGAAACTAGGGGTTTGTAATACCCTACCCCCGTAGGGAAAAGCTGCTCCCATTAAATCGTCCCTAAAGAGGGGCAATCCCGACATCCCTGCAGAGACGAGCGGGTGGGGGCCACATCCAAACCGGGGGGGGACCCTGCGTGCGAGGCACGGGATCGGGTGATGCGGACGGTTTAACGTCTTGCCAGACGAAGTACAGTTTAACGTCGTGCGTTGAGGATGAAGCGGACGGTTTAACGTCTTGCCGGACGAAGTACAGTTTAACGTCGTGTGCTGAGGACGAAGGTTCTTGGCAGTTTAACGTCTTGCAGCACGAATGATAGGGGCTAGGCAGTTTAGCGTCGTGCAGCTTGGACGTAGTACAGTTTAACGTCATGTTGGACGGATGCAGTTTAGCGTCATGCGGGACGAATGTGCAGTTTAACGTCATGCTGGACAAATGTGCAGTTTAACGTCATGCTGGACGTTGGTTGCCGCCGATGGGTCCGTGTCACTTCGCGCAAGCCTGGAGGGCCGCACGGAAAGACAACGCACGGTGCGGGCACCCAGGATGAAGATCATCGGGCGCCACGCAGGCGGGTACCCTCAGGGGGTCAAGGGGGGCGACCCTGGCGGATTGCGCGCAAAAAAGGAGCTTTGCGCGCAAAACAGCAGGTCGGCGCGCAAAATGGCGGGCTGGCGTGCAATCGGGCCAGCCCTTTGCGCGCGGATGATTGAGATTGCGCGCACCGGGCTTCAGACAGCTCGCGGGGGCAACGGCTCATTCTCTAACGAATGGCCACTTTGAAAATGGGGGGTGCGCGCAATCTGGCGGGATTGCGCGCACCCGGGGGCAATTGCGCGCAAGAGACTTCTTTTGCGCGCAAAGGCCTTCGGGTTAATGATTATTCAAAGGAAAGGAGCCAAGGGGATTAGGCGTGAAGGCGAACCCCAAGGCTCTATTGCGCGAAAGAAAGGAGGTTACCTGAAGATCGACATTGCGCGCGGAAGGGGTTGGATTGTGCGAACGAGCGACGCTTCGGATTCTGGAAACCTTCAAAACGTCGGGGGTCGCCTTATATTTATAGGCAACCCCGGGCGCGGAATCCGGTCTCGGGCGCGGAATTCCCTTCGCGGGCGCGGAATCCGGACCCGGCGCGCAAGGGAGCCGCGCAGGCCACAGGCGCGCAAAATAGTGCGCCGGCCCAGCGCATTGCGCGCATCCCGGGAGGATTGCGCGCCGCGACTCAACTTTGCGCGCGGGCCTCTGAATTTTCGCGCAAGCCCTCCGGGCCCTCTGGAACATGCCTCTGACTCCAAATATCACTTCGCTTTCCGCATCCGGAGCTTCGTTTGGGAACAACGGACTTTTCCGGCGTCTACATACATAGCCTAATACCTTCTTTGAAGAGTCACTATATACCGTGAAATGTTCTCCACTTGATATTAGTGTCAAGACTGGTGCATTGATAAGAGTTTTTTTCAAATCATTGAAGATATCATACCACTCATTGGTATATACAGACATCACTCCATTCAAATTAAAATTGGTAATTGGGACTGATAATCATGAGAATATTTTAAAAAATCATTAGTAATACCCATCAATTCTATGTAAACTATGTATCTCCATTACATATTGTCATGAACCAACCTGGGTCAACCTAGAACTGGTCACCCAAGTCGGCCCACGACATGGCCCGAGGGGCGTTATCAATCCCAACGGGCTGGTAACTAGTGTCTGGCATCAAAAATAAACAAGTGGGAATGATTTTGCCCCTAAATGAAAGACAAGTAAAGCAGTGGAAAAAAAGTAGAATAACGTAAGGAAAATAAATGACAAGAAAAAAGGAAGAACAACCAATAACATCAAACTAACCTGACCATGATCAAAACTCCTTGCGACTCTGAGAGTCACTCACCAAACCACAACCAACTCTCGCCCACATCGAGCATGATCAAGTCAAACCTGCAACAAAACTGAAAATATAAAAACACTATAGGTGTGAGTATTAAAACTCATTAAGTGTTCCCAGAAAACTATTCCCAATACACTACCGTTAAATAAATAATTTACTAATTCTAGGTTTCAACTAAATTATATAAAATATGGGTTTCCACACACACACACTTTCATTTCTAATATATGTAACAGTCTATTTCCCTTCGTAATTAAAAAAAAAAGTTTAATGTTTGTAAGAAATAGTTGCATTTCATTTTAAAATATTTTTTTACGAACAATTTATAAATCAAAAATTTAGTTGTTGGTCAATTGGAAGACCACAAACAACACACAACACACTGAGGGCAATGGAATAAGTGGAACACGTGGCCAGCAACCGAACTAGACATCTCAATCGTCCTCTACATACAAATAAACATTAAAAGAAAACATGGGTCGAAACTAGGAGCTCATGAACAATCCAAAATGTACTATACATGTGACTCATCCTGAAGGCATGCCTACTCTCAGTAATGTCAAAATGCCATTATGCCTGGTGTTTCCATACATGGAAAAACCAAGGGGCCCAATCCCCTAAAAGAGTGTCATCCGTACTAGGGGCCACTAGCTTGTGCGTAATCCAAACTAGTGCAGCAATCATTCTCAAAACATTCACATACTATGCCAAGATCCCATGTCAAAACATATAATAAATAGGAAAATGGGTGAGTCAATAAAGTCAATCAAGAAGTACAATCATCACAAACAAATCATGTAGTCAACGTACACCAAACATCATGTCTGAGTCACCCAAAATGGAGTTTTCCAAAATAATTTATTTTTTTAATGTGCCAAATGGGCCATCACCAATTTTAAATAAAATCATCATTTCTCAAGTGAACCAAAACACTTGTTCGCACCTCAAAATAAATCATTTGTCAGTAAACCAAAACTACATTTAAAATTCTGTGAATTATGTTTAAAGGAAAAATGGGTAATATTTCACTACTGGGTGTCTGTTTGTCAAGAAAATGTTTCAAGTGTCATGTATAAAATAAATGGCTTTTTTACACCAAATAACCATTTAAAAACTAATTATCTTATATTATTTCTAATTTATTAAAATTAATAAAATATCAAGAAATTAATAAATTCTAAATTTAAGGGTGAGTGCAGTGGGGGACCAATATCAACTCACAGGTCGAATGCGACAACACTACACGCCTCGCACAGGCGCACAAGAACACACAAACCGATGATCGCAGTAACTCGGGGTTACCCTGCCAACGCGCTGCAATAAACACACAACCACAATGGTATATAAACACAGACCCAAAACAATCCAAACAAATAACCAGTGCAAAAAGAACCACTTAGGTATGTTTTTCAAAACACAGTTCGCACCATCTTGACTATTTAATGAACAGTATGGACCATTTATAAAACACCACTAAGTGATTCAAAAAGTGTTTACACCAAAAACATGTATTATTTTATATAAACACACTACATTAAATAAAAACACATATTCAACACTTTCAAAATACCACTTTCCCACTATCTAAATAATTCAATAAAACATTAAAATTTTTATTAGATCATTTAATGAAAAACAAAAATGAATTCACACCAAAATACACATAAAATCCCCCTTTTGAAACCAAACATACACCAAGAACCATTTCACACCCAAATCTAAATGACATGAATGAATTGATAAATTATTTAAACAGCTCAAAGAATGCTATTAAAATAATTTAAAACTAATTTCAAGGGTGTACAATAAGGAGAACATACCGAAATAATAATTTTCCACTTGGACGTATGTCAAAACACTCCAAAAATACATTTCACACCACAAAATTTGAACATAAAACACATTTATAAAACAAATAACATATAAAATTAATAAATTGATGCAAGGGTATGGAACCAAATATCTTGAGGTAGAAAGAATCAATATCTCGGTGTGAAACCAAAAACACACGTCAATCGTACCGCAAGCAAACATGAAAAAACCCTAAAACAATGAACAAAAACAAAATTATCAATGTCGGACCTCAAACAACACAAATACCCCAAATAAAAACCCTATGAACAAAGAAAAAATCCATAGAAAAGAAGAAGGATGGTCTACCCAATGTGGAACCACACGCAAAAGTGAAGAGGGGTGCTGGCTGGGGGAGGCCGCGATCATCGATGAAACTGGTCGGTTCTCACTCACCGGACAGGTGCGCAGCTTTGAGGGACTGACCTACTATGGGTGGTGAAGAGCATGGAGGAGAGAAAGGTAGGATCAGAGGGGGTGTGGGAGTTGGCGTCGAGGGTGGTGTAACACCGCTGCGTAGGGTGGCGGAGCAAGTGAGTTCCGGAGGCAGGGGATGTAGGTGATCGGGGAGGGGGAGCAGGGTGCGGACGGTGCATAGTAGAGGAGTATGGTAGGGGGAGTCGAGGAGGATTCTGGTCGGGGCACGACATGGGGTTCCGGTGGGGAGCTTCATGTAGGAGGGGGCTAAGTCATGCAGGAAAAAAATAGGGAAGGGGGGGTTGCGACCTGCAGTGCGGAACAGGCAGTAAGGGGTGGGGGATGGCCGGGTATTAATGTTACGTTATGTGTTTTTTTATAATAATAATAATAATAGTAGTAGTAGTAGTAGTATTATTATTAATATAAATAATAATAATAATAATACAAATAATAATAATATAAATAATAATAATTATTATTATACTAATATAAATAATAAAAATTTTAATTACAACAATTATAATGATAATAATAAAATAATAATAATAATATAAATATGAATAATAATAATAATAATAATAATCCAATAATAATATAAATAATAATGACGAATAAAAAAATACTAATGAGAAATTGCACGATACTAAGGTTGGCTACGCGGCTACCGCCAACTATACAGTGACTGCACAGGGTTCAAAACATAGTAAAATATTTAAATGTCGAAAACATTAAGTTGGGACCCAGCCCAGACCTTCACGCAAGGACCCAGATCCAAGATTTAATAAACTAAAAAATAATTTAAGATAAAGGGTGTGACAATTCTCCCCACCACGGACACTTTCTTCCCCCAGAATGTCACACTGCCGAACAATTGACAAAGCAAGAATCCATGCACGAATAAAACCAAGGGAAACCAAAATATGAGAGAACATGATAACATGAGAGGGTTCTCCCCACCACAAGATCTCAACTAATGTAGAATATTAATACCCAACCATAGCACCCCGGGAAGGGGGGGGTGTTGCGGGAACTCCCAACCGATCTAAACTAAGTTCTATAGCACAAGCAAACAACACCTCTACTAAATCCTGGAACACTCGACCCAGACCAAACACTCCCAACACCAGGGGAAAAAAATCTTTGAGCATAACATAAAATAAGTAGTGATCCCGAGAACAACCATAATTATCAGCTCTCTCATAGGCACATACATCTCCAAACGAACACAGCTAAACCGAAATCAATTCAGACAAGGGATAAACTCACTTTTTAGAAAAGCTCACAGTTCAGAAAACCATGATCAGACAAACAAAACTATTTGGATTACAATAGAACATGTTCTCTATAACTCCACGATGAATCAATGAACATACAATAACGTCAAAACATTAACAATATAAATACAAGAACATAATGGATTGAAATGTTCTACTGCTAACAAAGAACACAAAAACCGAACTGAGGTTTCACACCCCCGACAACTCCTGACTGCATGTGAGTTACACCCCAAGACCTCTGGTTAGGGTTCTGATGGATGAAGCATCTCCTACCTCACAGTCAGGCACTGGAATTCCTCTGGTCACAATATCTTCTTCAGGGGACACATCCTATAGAACTTCTCCAAGTGACCCAAACAGCCGCAACAGTGACACACCTTCGGAGGGGTGTGACATGACGACTTCACGTGCCCGAACCGGCCACACGGGTGGCACACCACTAAATGGTCCAACGAAATAGAAGCCAAAAAGAATGCAGAGGACAATTTTGAAACAAGTTCCTCTGGAAAATCATGCTCACTAGATGGGGAACCTTCACGGGTAACTTGATATGTGGGATTGCCAAGAACCTGCACTCCGGAGACCAATTCATCTAAGAACGCCTCATTCAAAAAATTCTCGAAATGATGGTCTTTAGAGAGGAGGACCTGCTCCTTGATCTTTGGACGAACACCCCCAGTGAAGAGAGAATTCTTCATCAAATCCTGCAATGCTACCTCTGGAGGAAGGAGACAAGATCCCTGAAATGGTCAACATATGCCTTCACTGTTCATTGGCCTTATTAAATGCGCACAAGTTCTTCCCTTTTCTTTGTCTTCACCTCTTCAGTTATAAATCATCCGAAGAAGACATATTTAAAGACATCCCATGTCATCCCAACTTGTAGTGATGGCGGGGCAAACAACTCCCATTCCTCCAGAGCTGTACCTTCAAACAGACCCAAAACATCACACACTCTCATAGCTTTGGGAGTTCCCAACATCTTGAAAGCACACTCGACCTCTTAAAACCACATAACTACATTTAACAGACCCCAATCACCATTAATTATAGAAAATGTCTGAGAAGGAGTAAAAAAATTGGGTATAACTTATCAAAAACTTTGGGGACCTTTCTGGGCGGCATTTTCTAAACAACATATAAATAATAGAACCAAAACCAATATCAATCCGAAGCAATATCATTGAAATCGTTTTCATCCAAAAACATACAACTCAAAAACCGAAAAAACAACAGAAAAATACAAAAATCCATTTTTATTTTATATTTCAAAACCATCTTCATTGAAGGCCATTTTCCAAATACCAAACCCACTTTTCAAACCAATTTGAATTTTCCCTTTATTAAAATCGCATTAGTAAACAAGTTTAACCCTTTAATTCCAAGTTTATACCTTAGTAATTATATGATCCTTTGAACATGTCTTCATCTAATTTCATCCATAAGCACCAACACACAATTTCCATGCATTCCCTCACATGTGAAAATGTTCATAAAGAGTACCTGAGTTTGCATCAAAACAATACCTGTAATGCCCCGAACCTAGTTACCCAAAGTCAGTGCATTATTACGTAACATTGGCATGATCACAAAAGACCAAGTCACGAAATACCAATTAGTTTAGTAGCCTTGGAAACACTAGATACATTCATAAATGTTACATTACATCATAAAGTGAAAAATTACAATAACATAGTCTCTATAGTACACACTTATATCCCCTTTAGACTATCCCTGTAGTTCAGTCATAAAATATTTCTTCACATCCTGGGAAAAATAAAACATTGAAAGGGGTGAGCTCAGATGCTCAGTATGGATAACAATATAGCGGAAGCTTTCATAAATAAACAAAAAAATTTAAGGCAATGTATAACTAAAACAAAATCTTTTTAAACATGAACTTCAATATAATATGGAAAAAATAAAATGAGATAATTCCATTTACTTATTCACATGGATATTCTACTGGTCGAATAATCACATGTAATATCAATAACCACTTTCACAATGATGGAATGCATAATGCCAGACTATCATAACTTTGTAGCCAAGGCCTCGTGCCAAAAATAAAAATAAGATTTTGTCAAGGCCTCGTTCCAAGACACTAGTTTGTCTCATGAAACCTACCCATGCATCGAGGAGCTATAGCAGGCTCCACCCGTCACTTATTAAATCTAATGCATTCCTCATATGAACAGGTTTAAACATATCATAAACCATAACATAATCGTATCACATAAAACATGCATAAAGGAAACATAACATTTCCACATTTCAATCAAAAGATATCAATACAACACATTGATATAATAAAAACACTGTCAAAACCATTTTCAATACCAAGATAAAAGAAACATAAAACTTGGTATTTATTTTTCATTTTAAAAATGTTATGGCTTGTAGAGGAAGCTGAAACTCAAATAATGGTAATGGCGGCGGAGAAGTCATTGTCGCTGCATACATACAACAAGAAAAAAATTCTTTTTTGTCATTTAGTAAAACACTTCATATAAAAATATTCCTTTTGAATAAACATAAAAGTCAAAGGGGTTTATACACCGTATAAAAGAAAGTTGTGTATAAAATAAAATATGTCTCAATGAAAGGAGATTGAGACAAAGTCCCTTAAAAAGATCATTTTTTAAATAAAACAGACTCACTATATATACACATAAAGAAAGTATAAATACAAGATAGGACATAATAATATCATGACATAATATGAAAATATGAGATTAACCCAAAGAATATAAATTGGGTTAAGAAGTTCTCTTACCTCGTGTACGAACTGACTCGACCGTTATTTAACCTCCTGAATAATAAACTAGAGTTAATTTATAATTGCTTAAGAACCTTTTTCAAGTCCATTATTCCTTTTATATCACTTATTACCATGTTATGAACATTATGTAATTATTTATGTTAATAACGGTCGTTTTGACTATCTTTGGTACTTGAGTCAAAAATAAACTTCTTATAATTACAAGTTGTTCATGTTGTAAAATATCCATTATATCCAGAATTATATTCAGGATTTAGATATCATATATATCATATATATCCAGTATATACATTCATTTATAATATTACGTAACATTTAGAGGTAAGAAATGAAATGCACCGTTCATGGAGACGGTAAGCCGTACGTACGCATGAACGCTACTTTCATTTATATTTTGTATTTAATGGAATGAAATCATAATGATGTAAATTTGTATTATAATTCCACTATAATATAATATATAATATCATTTACTCCATCCTTTATACGTCCTACATATGGCATTAACGATTCAAATCACTTTGAGGGGGCGGTAGTCCGCACTTCCTAAAATGAAATTATTGTGTTTACCTATAATGGAAATCATAAAGGTATGCCATAAATGAGAAATACAGAAGCATAAGGAAAACATAAACATAAGATATATGTTATATATGAGAATAGTTTCATCAAAATTTCCACCATTAGAGGTGTTAAAAGAATATTGAACAATCATCGATTCGTGGGGCAGTATTTCGCCACCCACAGAAACAATATGTTCATTAACCAATAGACGAAGGCGTGTGTAAGTGTAAATCAAATAAATATCATAACAAAATCCTGGTATATTGTAGATACTGGTTTTGTTACAAAATAAAGTAATAAAAATATTTTAAGGGGTCGGAGAAGCAAAATAAAACAAAAGAACATAAGAGAAGACATTACCATAAAATCGGGTAACTCTTTTTGATTTGAGCCAAAGGCATCTTTGGGAAGACTTCTGCCCAAAGTGAGGATTCTAGGAGTAATAGAGGGATTTTTAGTTAGTATTTGGGAAGATTATGGACAAGAAAAATGGATTTTATGGTGTGAATAAGGTGGTAGTGGTGGGGGCCTTTTATAAGAGGAGAGGAGGGGGACTCTTGGAAATTCATGAAATGTTACATTATTATGAAGTGATTTTAGGAATTAAAAGGTCACAAAATTATATATTTCGAGGGTAAGGTGATTAGGGTTCGAGATCTACTCATATAATAGGTTTTTGACAAGTGTATGTCTTATATTTTACATTATCTCTTCATTTAATTTTAATCGTTAATTATTGAGGTAATCGCTGCATCATCATGGTGTCATAAATAATTAAATTTATTTAATGTCTAAAAATTATGAAAAAATTAACATTATGTTGGAAATCTTTTTATCTTTACAATGAATATTTATAGTCTAAATTCTAACTTATATAACCCCATGTAATAAATTTTTTAGTAAAATAACACATGTTTGTGACAATTTTTTTTACGTTAAATAAAAAGTTATTAATGTCATTGTCTTACCCAAGTGGCTCCATGGGGTACCCAAGTTGACCCATGGATTTTCATGGTCGGGCATGACTCATCAAATAAGATTAGGAAAAGTGTAATGGTATTTTCATATTTTTATAATATCATTTTTACCTTAAATTTCACTAATTACCTTTAATCGTGATTAATTAAACTTTAAAGTTACTATTCACCAAAAAATTATTTTAATCCCATTAAACCACATTTGAATTCCTAATGAAAACCATGTATGTTGGATTTTTATGAATCAAATAACAAAAGTTGTAATGTTTCATTTAAATGAAAAATCAGTTTTTTAACTACCACTTTGTGGTTTCACTATTCATAAAAATTGATGTTTTTCAGAACAATGCCAAAATTTCACCCTAAGCTATAATTGATATTCCAAATTCAAAAATGATGACTATTTTACAAAATTCCAAACATATATGTTGAATTAATTAATTTTATAATTAATTCCCATTGTCACAACAAATAGCGTATTTTTAAGAAACAATATATATCAAAAGATTGACAATTGTTTATGTCCAATTTCAAAGTGAAATCATTTCTAATGGCCACCCATAGATATAATGAAAAAAATATATTCTAATTATACCTTAAAACCACTCAATAGTATAATTTATCACGATAAATTATTTTTATTAAAAATGTTGTTTTTAAGTATTTGTCACTATTCATAAAAAATTGGATGTTCTCATAAAAATACCAAAAATTCAAAATAGGCTAAATTCGATATTCCGAATCCAAAAACGAATTCCATTTTGAAATATAAAATATATATAATTTCAAAAAGTGGGTATTACTATTCATAAGGGATATTTTGATTGGTCGCGGTGTGTTAGAATCTCCAACTTGTGTACAATGCAAGCTATTGCATTATTGAAAGAGAATCGTATCGTGGAAGCTCAGGGTGTTACAATACCTCTACCATTTCCAAAAAATCACCGGATTTTTAGACCAAGAGCTTTCAGTTTTAAAAAAAAATCTACTTTACAAATTTAAATCCATTTAAATGAAATCATTCTCATTTCAAAAACCTCTATTTTTCATTTTCAAAAGTGCACTTACACCAACCAGAACCAAGACGACACTTAACTTGCATCAAATCACCGAAGAGAGGGACTAGTAGTAACGCTTAACCTAGAGACATGGTAGTGGGCCATGCCCCAAGTTTGAGTCAATGACTAGGAAGAACTTAAACTTTGTACATAGAGTCCACATAAGTCCCTACTCCATGTAAAATCACAACGAGACATTGGTTTGCCTCCGTTGTCATCCCTCAATCCAAAACAAATCAGAACGAGACAAGAACCCAATTCCCAGACAGCCCCTAGCGACTCGAGGCTCAGAATAGTCAAGGTTTCATGAAGTCTTTCCCATACCTACCTCTCGAGGCCCTACAGTCCTAATCTCCATCTACCAGACACCCCATGGTCCGAGCCGGGTCCCAACTTAAATTTTATGACATTTATATATTTTACTATGTTTCAGACCCTGCGCGGTCACTGCGTAGTTTTTGGTAGCCGCGCAGCTGACCCTGGTGTCATGCAATTGATCATTAGTATTATTTTATTTGTCATTATTATTTCTATTATTATTGGATTATTATTATTCTTATGATTATTTATATAGATATTATTATTATTTGATTATTATCATTGTAATTGTTGTAATTAAATTTGTTATTATTTATATTAGTATCATTATTATTATTGTTATTTATATTATTATTATTTGTATTATTATTATTATTATTTATATTAATACAATTATTATTATTATTATTATTTTTATGAGAAAAACACCTAACCTAATCCAAATACTCAGCCAACCCCCCTCCCCTTTCTGCCTGTTCCGAGCTGCAGGTCGCAACCCCCCCTTCCCCATTTTTTTTCAGCACGACCCAGCCCCCTCCTATCCGCAGCTCCCCACCAGCGCCCCCTACTGCACCTCGACTGGCCTCCATCTTAACCTCCCCTTCCCGGCTCCTCCCCTGCATACCATCCGCACCCCACGACCCCACTCCCAACACCTGTATCCCCTGCATCCGGCCCTCGCATGCTTCGCCACCCCCTGCAGCAGCGTCGTGCCACCCTCACTGCCAACTATTACACCCTTATTCTCCTACCTTTATCTCCTCCTTACACCGCACCCCCCATAGCAGGCCAGTCCCTCCAGGCAGCGCACCTGTCCGGTGAGTGAGAACCGACTAGTTCCATCAACAACCGTGACCTCCCCCAGCCAGCACCCCTCTTCTCTTTCACGTGCAACTTCACTTTGGGTAGACCCTCCTCCTTCCTTGCTACTATTTTGGACTTTGTTCTAAGAGTTTTTATTTGGGGGATTTGAGTTGTTTGAGGTTTGACCTTGATAATTTTGGTTTGGTTCATTTTTAGGGCTCATTCGTGTTTTCTTGCAGTTCAATTGATGTGCATTTTTGGTTTCACACCGAGATATTGATGTTTTCTACCTCATGGTATGTGGTTCCACACCCTTTCATCAATTTTATAATTTAATATGTTATTTGGTTTTATAATTTTTTTTATGATCAAATTTTGTGGTGCGAAATGTATTTTTTGGAGTTTTTTGACATGCGTTCAAGTGAGAAATTATTATTTCGGTGTGTTCTCTTTATTACGCACGCTTGAAATTAATTTCAAATTATTTTAATAATGTTCTTTGAGATGTTTAAATAATTTATCATGTCATTCATGTGATGAATATTGTGGTCTGAAATGGTTCTTAGTGTACGTTTGGTTTCAAAAGGAGGATTTTATGTGTATTTGGGTTTGAGGTCTTTTTGGTTTTTCTTGAAATGATCTAATAAACAGTTTAATGATTTATTATATTATTTAGATGCCTTGAAAGTTGTATTTTGAAAGTATTTAATATGCATTTTTTTAATGTAGTGTGTTTATATAAAATAAAAAATGTTTTGGTGTAGACCGTTTTCAGGTCACTTATTGGTGTTTTATAAATGGTGCAAACAATTCATTAAATAGTGCAGATGGTGCGAACTGTGTTTTGAAAAACATGCCTATGTGGTTCATTTTCGCTGGTTATTTATTTGTATTGTTTTGGGTCCGTGTTTATGTACCTTTGTTGTTGTGCGTTTATTAAAACACGTTGGCGGGGTAACCCGCGTTACCGAGATCATCGGTTTTGGCGTGCATGTGCACCTATGCGAGGCATATCATGTTGTCGTGTTGTCGCATTCGAGCTATGAGTTGAGGTATGCCTCCCACTACACTCACCTTTAAATTTATAATTTTTTATTTTCTTGACATTTTATTAATTTTAATAAATGGGAAATAATATATGTCACAACCTGACTGACACTTCTTTTATTTTAATTAATTTGGGCCTCTCTTTTGCATTGCGGTTTGAATTGGTTCTATTTTAAAATGGATAAAAGATCTTATATGGGTGTGCATCCGCACGCGTTACCATGTGTAGCACCCAATCGTAATTAGAGGATGTTTTATTATTAAATGTTTTATTATTTGGGTGCTCAACCTTCTGCACGTCCTTGCACATTTCCCAACCTCAATAATAATAATGACATTATTATTTTTTCATTTGTAGTTAATTTTTTTGATTTGGTTGTTATTGTTAAATTAATGTAACAATTATAAAGTAACATACCTACTATTTAGATTACCATTATTTTTTTGAATTATGTATAGGTTAGTTTAAGTTGTTTTTTTAGATTCATTTCATTATTCATTTCATTATTTATCTATTATTATTATTATTACATTTTCTCCATTTATTTTTCACTGTATTTTTTCTCTCCTTTATTTTTCCCTCCATCTCTATTTCTCTCCCCTATCCCATGTGTGGATCTCAACCCCCCCCCCCTTTTATTTTGTGTAGCACGCTCCAAACCCTACTCGAGCCAGAAGCTGCCCCACCCCTTGTTCATCCTATGGTGCGGCCTCCTCCCCTCTCACCTTGCACTCGCCCCTCTTCCTCCACCAACCGCTCTCCCGGCCGATGCCTCCCCCCTTTCCGGTCGGCTACCAGTGACCCATGACACCTCCTCCCTCTGCCGGACAGCCTATACTCACACCCTCTCCTTTCGGTCCACAACCTTTGCATGCCTCCCTTTGACGGCCGGACCATCTCATCGGCATCCCCTTCTCTTGCTGGTGCATTTTCTGGTTCCCCGATTCCCTGCTCCGGCATGTTTTCCCTTTGGGTAAACCACCATCCTTCAATTTACGGTTTTGATTCTTATTCATTGGGGATTTTTATTTATTTTGGTTTTTTATGGTGTATATGTTTTGATTATTGGATTTTAGGGTTTATTTTGATCATCGTACAGTGCGGTTGTGCGGTAATTGGGGCTCCACACAAATTTTTGGGAATTTCAACACCAAAGGTAGTCGGTTCCATGCTTAAACATTTTGTGGTGGTTTAATTTGCATGTTTTATTAATTTAGTATGTTATTTTATTAGTCTTCTTGGTGCGAATATAGTTGTTCTTGATGTTTAATATGATTTGGATGGGTTTCATAACGTGTTTATGTGATATGAATGTTTTGATTTTATGAAAACTTTTGTGGAGCCATTTTAGTGTTTTTATAAACTTTGTTGTTGTTTTATTATGTCCCGCAAGGGCTGAAAATTATGCTTTGACATGTATGTGGTGTGTGTTTTTCCTCAAAAGGGTTTTTGGGTGGTCTTCTGTGTTCAAGGTCTTGAGATGCTATTTGGAGTCGCTTAAAAATATATTTAAGTGGTTTATTGAATCTTATAAAGTGAGTTCACCATGAGTAGGCAAAATTTTTTAGAGTGTGTTTAATTTTAAATAGGGGAGTTGGAGTATGTTTTTTAAGTGAATCATTGTTATATATCTTGGAAATTTTTTATTAATTATGTTAATGATTTGTTATGTTGGGAGTGATGCGAATTCACGTTATGACATGTTTTCCACGAAAGGTTCATTTTTCATGTGTTGTGCTTAGTTTATATAATTTTATGTGAAGAGAAATTGTTTTAGTTGTGTTTGAAGCTTTGGGTAGTTACTGGTTTCCCTTGCATCGTTGTAGGGTGTTTTTCTCATTGCGGTTCAGGTTTTGGTCATCAATAACAAAGACCTATATGTATATACATGGGTAAGCTTGTATATATGTGTATCCTCCTTGCACGTATTCCCTCATGGTGTGGGGAATATGTACTCGGGTTAAAGGATATATATATATATATATATATATATATATGAAAATGTATAAGCATATAGGTGAGGCGGTTTCGGGTTGCCATCGTCAAGAGCAGAAGCTTTTAGTTAGAAAGTGCCAAGAGTTGAGTGAATGGATTGGTTCCACTTTGAGGTAGGCCCCCCACTGCATTCACCTTTAAACATAGATTCTTTTAATTGCTTGGTGTTTTTATTAATTATAAATAAAGGGGAAATGATATAAGATAATTAATTAATTTTTTTAAATGATTATTTTGTGTAAAAAGAGACGTTTATTTTATAGACAACACTTGAAACATTTTCATGATGTGCAGACACCCAGTAGTGAAAGAATGCCCGTTTGGCCTTTAAACATAATTCAAGGAATTTTAAATGTAGTTATGGATTATTGATAATGATTTATTTTGAAGCACGAACAAGTGTTTTGGTTCACTTGTGAAATTAGGATTTTCCTTAAAATTGGTGAGTGCATGTTTGGAACATTAATAAAATAAATTATTTTGGAAAACTCTATTTGGGATGAGTCAGATGTGATATTTTGTGTACGTTGAATGCATGATTTGTGTGTGATGTTTGTACTTCGTTATTGACTTTCTTGACTCACCCATTTCCTGTTTATTATAAGTTTTGACATGGGAATTTGGCATAGTAAGTGAATCTTCTGAGAATGATTACTGCACTAGTTTAGATTATGCAATGGCTAGTGGCCCCTAGTATGGATTACACTCTACTAGGGGATTGGGCCCCTCGGTTAGGCCATGTAGGGAAACACCGGACGTTAGAGCGTTATGACATCATTTAGAATAGGGATGCCTTCAAGATGATTCACATGTATAATATGATCTGGATTGATCACAACTCCTAGGTTTGACCCTTATTCTCTTTAGTGTTTATTTATATGTGGTGGACGATTGAGAGGTGTAGTTCAGTAGCTTTACCATGTGTTCCATTTTTTTCCATTTCCCTTACTGTGTTGTGATTTGTGTGGTTTTCCCTTTTTACTAACAACAAAAATTAGGACTTCTATTTTTTTTCGCAAAAACGTTTTTAATGTGATGCATCTGTTACTTTCAATCATTAAACGGCATTTTAAATTATAAAGGTCAATGTATTGTTACGTATTTTAGAAATGAATGTGTGTGTGGAAAACTAAAATATTTTATACTTTACTTCAAACCTAGAATTAGTAAACTCCGTTTTTAAGGGTAGTGTATTAAGAATAGTTTCTTGGGTATTCCTACTATGTTTTAATACTCAGGCCTATAGTGTTTTCCTATTTTTAGTTTCTGTTGCAGGTTTGACTCGAGCGCGTTCACCATGGGAGAGAGTTGGTTGTTGATTAGTGAGTGACTCTCAGAGTCACGAGGAGTTTCGGTCATGGGAAGGTTAGTTGGTTGTTGTTGGAAATCCCTTCCTTTCGTGATGTTTATTTACCTTTTGTTAATATTTTCCTTCCTCTGTATTCATTTATTTATACTGTGTGATACTGTTCCCATCTTCTCTGTTGATGCCCTGGTGCTTATCAGCAGCTCGGGAGGATCAGGTATGCCCCTCGGGCCTTACTGCGGACCAGGTCCGGTGTTGGTTTTATGGTGAACTGGTTTAGTTCATGAAAAAATGGTATCAGAGGAGGTTGTTCTTGTTATTTGGGGATTCCGGTAAATCAGATATAAGATTGTCAGTAATCTAGTGGTAGGTGAAGGAAGAATGTCGCGAACTCTTTCTTGCTCCGATCCCCGAGTAACTAGGAGTAGTCTGGGATTTATGTTTTTGGTTTTTCTCTTTGTGGATGGGGGATGACAATAAGAGTAAACCGATACTACATGTGTTCTCACATGGATTAGCGACCTATGTGATTCCCGATAGTACGGTTCGACATTCCTTGTAGTTGGCTCTTTCCTAGGGCATGGTCTGCTTAACCATGTAGCTGGATTAGGCACAACCACTAGTCCTCCATCTAGGTGCATTTATTTTTTCGACGTATTTCCTCGGTTTTGGGATTGTGGTGAAATATTTTCCTTTAAAAAGGGAACCCGACTTTGGTGTTTCACTTATTTAATTTTGGTGGTTGGTGGGCATGATGTTTGGGGTGTGTTTCTCTTATACATTTGGTGTTTATTTTTCAATTCTTAATTTCTAAAAGGATGCCTTGGGTCATTTGAAATTGAAGTGGGTTGTTTAATAAATAGAAAGAATTTTGAAAATTTGTCTTGAGTTTTTGAAATAGTTTTGGAAAAAGGTATTCTTTTGAATACTGAAAATGTTTTTTTTGAAAGAGGAAGTTCCTTATTTCGTCCAGTGTTATTCATATGGGAGCTCACATGTGCATGTGGAAACGATTAATGGATAGATGGTGGATCATGTGGATGGGTGCACGAGTGGCACAGAAATTATTATCTGTGATGCATCTAGAAATATCAGTGGTGAGGGATTGATTTTTTTAATGTATCTACTTGTTTCTTGAAAGGTGGGCTTTTCAATAAATAGGGTTTTTGTGCATAAATGGTTTTGGAAATTGGACAATGGTTTTGAGTTTTGAGTGAAAACGATGAGTTAAAAAGAGCTGTTGTGTTTTAATCTACTGTGTTTGGTTCCTCAAGCAGGTGACTTTTTTTAATAATGAATTGATGTTTTAAATTGAAATTGTTTTGTTTGTGTTCTGTATATGAGTGTTTGCTTTGTGATGTGTTTGGATTTGTGGAAGGCTGTTTTGAGTCCCTAGTTTGGGATATGCCCCCTAGAAATGTACCATGGGTTTTTAGCAGGCATCTTGGTTCTTAGCTTAGCCCAGACTCCCAGTGGAGTGGCAGAGTTGGTTACTGCTCAATTGTGTTGATTGTTTGTAGACGTTGAGGTCAATTGAATATCGTTGATTTCTTTGGGAAAGTTGGAATTGTCTTCAGTTTTGGAGGAGATATAAAAGTTGTGTGGTGTAAGTTGTATCGAGTACGCTCGGGGGAGCGACACTTAACTAGTAAACAACAATCACTCCATTCTTGTTCCGAATAAGGATGTCTTGAGCAATCCTTAAGTCTAACCTCATCCCATGGTTGTACCTAAGGAAGTGAAGGTTCCACATCCGATGAGGAGTGTGAACTGAAGGAACCTGTTCTTAGAGTGCTCCTTCCATCAATTCATGTTTCATGTTGGACATACCTCTTAATATCCTATCTCTAGTGTGGTCAGTCAGACTCTAAGTCATTCACTACAATTCTCAGTTGGTATGTTGAAAGCGTCACCATTTGGGACATGAGGAGAAGTATGCATGATGCCTTTTCAACAGAGGATGTTCCAGTCAGATGTGGTTAGCTTATGATTGTGAGGCGGTAGACGCTTCAGACATCAGGGCCCCAGACATAGGTCTCAGTGTGAAGATTGCATGCAGTCAAAAAATCATCAAATGTGGGTGGTCTTGATCCGATTTAAGTACGTAGTGATGAGAAGAAGACATATTAAATTTACCTATTGCGTTATTTTCTCTGAAGTCTTCATATTTATTATGAAGGGCCTAAAGGCCTTGTCTCCTTGTTGTGGTCTTCATTTGAGGGAGTCCCTCCTGGCCTTTAAAGTGGTTTAGAGAACCCGTATTCTTGTACAGCCAGTAGATGTGCTCTGTGAACATACTTGTAGTTTTTTATGGATTGAAATTATAACAGTTTCATATATGCTTTTGTCTTGTGGGATTAATGCGCACCTGCCCAGTTTTCTTCTAGGTTAATGGTTTCTACTGTAAAAACCATCTCATTGGTGGAGTTTTGGCTAGTTTAGAAATCATTCGTGTAGGTCGGTCATGTTAGCAGGTTCATGTTGAAGGGTTCATTCAGTATTGCTCAAAATAAATTGGGAATGCCCGTGCGGGTCCTGTGGTGTTAGACATATTCTAAAACAGTGGGGAGACCCATTGCAGTTCTCGTCGACATCTCCTATTATGTTGGTTGGTTAAACATAGGGAGCATGGATGGTTAAGCCACTGTTAGAGGCTTGGCTGGGTTTGTGTGTCATCATTGATTGTAGAACCAATGTTTGATAAGAATCATAATAATGTGGGGAGACCACCATCATGAGAAATTGTGGGGAAAAAACTCTATTTCCACAGTATGCATGGTGTGGAAACCCCTTACTATGGATCTGCCCAGCCCTGGTCATGGTAACTGGTTATGATTGGTTAGTGGGTCGCTGGACGATTGTCTTTGGAGATCTCGAGCAGCCCTGATAATCCATAAGCTAGGGGTCAGGGTGTTCCACGTTGTACTTGTATTTGGAGGTGAATTCCTTGCTATTGGTTATATTTATTAGTGATTCTGGTCTAGAGATATTTGGAGTTTCAGGTCATGAGTGTTTTGAGTACCCGATCTCCATGTAATTGATATTTTTTCAGGTGTCTTCACGGTCTTATTTGGAATCTTTGCTTGGTTAAGTCTCTTGGGTCTTTCTGGGGGAAGAAAGTGTCATGGTGGGTAGAGTTGTCACACCCCGACTAACACTTATTTTAATTTAATTATTTTGGTCCATTCTTTCGGGTTTTAATTTTAATTGGTTCTACTTTAAAATGGATTTGTGATCTTATATGGGTGTGCGTTCGTACGCGTGACCATCTGTAGCGCCCAATCGTAATTAAGGATGTTTTATTATTAAATGTTTTATTATTTGGGTGTGCAACCTTGTACACGTCCTTGCACACTGCTTGACCTCAATAATAATAATGATATTATTAGTTTTTCTTTCGTAGTTAATTTTTTTTTTGATTTTGTTGTTAAGGTAAAATTAATGTTACAATTATAAAATAATTGACTTACTATTTAGATTACAGTTATTTTTGTGATTTATGTACAGGTTAGTTTAAGATGATTTTTTAGTTTCATTTCATTATTTATTTCATTATTTATCTATTATTATTATTATTAATATATTTTCTCCATTTATTTTTCTCTTTATTTTTTACTCTCCTTTATTTTTTTTGTTCCCTCTCTCTTGCTCTCCCCTCCCCCTCGCATGGATCTCCTCCCCACCTTATGTTTTGCGCCGCACCCTCCTAACCCTACCCAAGCCGAAATCCTCCCATGTTCATCCCCTGATGCAGCCTCCTCCAAGCTCACCTCACACCTGCCCCTCTTCCTCCATTGACCACTCTCCCTGGCAATGCCGCCCCCCATTCCGGCCAACGGCCAGCGACCTGTGCCACCTCCTCCCTCTACTGAATAGCCTGCGTGCATGCCCTTCCCTTTTCGGTCCACAACCTCCTCACTCCTCCCTTTGACGGCTAGACCGTCTTGCCTGCGTCCCCTACTCCTGCCAGTGAATTTTCTAGAGACCCACTTCCCTGCTCCGGCACGGTTTCCCTACGGGTAAAACCTCATCCATCAATTTATGGTTTTGATTCTTTTTCAGTGGAGTTTTGGGTTTTTGATGGATTTTTTATGGTGTATATGTTTTGGTTTTTTTATATTAGGGTTTATTTTGATCACCGTATAGTGCGGCTGTGTGGCGATTGGGGTTCCACAATTTTTTTTGGGAATTTCGACACCAAAGGTTGTCGGTTCTGTGCATAAATGTTTTTTGTTGTTTTAATTTTCTTGTTTGATTAGTTTATTATATTATTTGATTTGTCTTCTTGGTGAAAATATAGTTTTTCTTGATTTTTAATATGACTTGGATGGGTTTCATAACATGTTTATGTGATATGAATGTTTTTATTTTATGAAAACATTTGTTGAGCCATTGTTGTGTTTTTATAAACTTTATTATTGTTTTATTATGTCACACAAGGGCTTCGAATTATGTTTTGACATGTATGTGGTGTGAGTTTGGCCCAAAAAGGGATTTTGGGTGGTCTTCTGTGTTCAAAGTCATGTGATACTATTTGGAGTCACTTCAAAAATAATTATGTGGTTTATTAAATCTTATAAAGTGAGTGCCCCATGTGTTGGAAAAATATTTTAGTGTGTGTTTAATTTTAAAGAGTGGAGTTGGAGAATGTTTTTTTAGTGAATCTTTATTATATATCTTGGAAACATTTTATAAATTATGTAAAATATTGTTTAGGTTGGGAGTGATGTGAATTGGCCTTGGGACATGTTTTCCATGAAGGGTGCATTTTTCATGTGTTGTGCATAGTTTATATTATTTTATGGGAAGTGAAATTGTTTTAGTTTCGTTGGAAGCAATGGGTATTTATTGGTTTCCCTTACATCATTTTAGGGTGTTTTTCTCATCGCGGTGTGGGTTTTGGTAGTCCGTGACAAAGAACTATGGGTATATACATGGGTAAGCATGTATATATGTATATCCTCCTTGCGCATATTCCCTCATGGTGCGGGGAATATGTACTTGGGATAAAGGGTATATATATATATATATGAAAATGTATATGCATATAGGTGATGTGGTTTCGGGTGTCCATAGTCAAGAGCAACAACATTTAGTTAGAAAGCACGAAGAGCTGAGTGGACGGCTTGGATCCACTTTGAGGCCGGTCCCCCACTACTTTCACATTTAAATTTAGATTTTATTAATTTCTTGATGTTTTTATTAATTTTAAATAAATGTTAAATGATATAAGATAATTAATTATTTTTTTAAATGATTATTTGGTGTAAAAAGGGCTATTTATTTTATACATGACACTTGAAACATTTTCATGATGAGGAGACACCCAGTAGTGAATGAATGGCCATTTGGACTTTAAACATAATTCACAGAATTTTAAATGTAGTTCTTGTTAACTGATAAATGATTTATTTTGAAGTGCGAAAAAGTGTTTTGGTTAACTTGAGAAATGATTATTTTCCTTGAAATTGGTGAAGGCCCATTTGGCACTTTAATGAAATAAATTATTTTGGAAAACTCTATTTGGGCTGATTCACATGTGATATTTGGTGTACGTTGATTGCATGATTTGTGTGTGATGTTTGTACTACTTGATTGACATTGTTGACTCACCCCTTTCCTTTTTATTATATGTTTTGACATGGGAACCTGGCATAGTATGTGAATCTTCTGAGAATGATTGCTACACTAGTATAAATTACACACTGGCTACTAGCCCCTAGTACTGATTACACTCTGCTAGGGGAATGGGCCCCTTGGTTAGGCCATGTTGGGAAACACCGGGCGTTAGGGAATTATGACATCATCGAGAGTAGGAATGCCTTCAGGATGAGTCACATGTATAGTATGTTCTGGATTGTTCACGAGCTCCAAGGTTTGACCCATGTTCTCTTTAGTGTTTATTTGTATGTGGCGGACAATTGAGAGGTCTAGTTCTATAGATGTCCCCTGTGTGACATTTTGTTCCATTTCCCTTAGTGTGTTGCGTGTTTTGTGGTTTTTCCTTTCTATTAACAACTAAAATTTAGACTTCTAAATTTTTTGCAAAAATGTTTTAAATGCGAAGAATTTGTTCATTTAAAACATTAAACATGATTTTAAGTCATAAAGTACAATGGTCTGTTACTTGTTTTAGAAATGAATGTTTTTGTGGAAAACTAAAATTTTATATACTTTAGTTAAATACTAGAATTAGTAAATTCTTTATTTAAGGCTAGTGCATTGGGAATAGTTTTTTGTGCACTCCTATAGAGTTTTAATACTCATAACTATAGTGTATTTGTAGAGACCCAAATCTTGACATACATGGACATTATATTACTTTTTCGGAATACTTAGTACATTACAAACACACACACACACAAGGATCGTAATAGTTTAGTGTCTTTGGAAACTCGAAATATAATCTTCTAATCGTGGTGGAAGATCTTCAACATATCCCATAAAGGTCTTCCTTTTTATACCTAAAACCTTTATTTATATCCTGGGGAAAAGAAAACATAAAAGGGTGAGCTCAAATTCTCAGTAATGGTAAACAAAAGAAATATCAAGTACATCGTATACACAAGAACATAACTTTTGGAAATCTTATCCTGAAAAAGAGATCATAATTTCATAACATGGGGTAAATCATGGCAGTAAAATGTAATCACAATAATCATAACTTAAAACATGAAGCTTTGTGGCATTCACACATAATCATAGAGAATCATTTCTTGTTAGTCAAGACTCATTGCCAAGACTATCTTAGTGGACAAAGTCCCTTTCTGAACCGAGTCACCCTCGTTTCAGTCCTGTTTCTCTGAACCGGTATAACCTACCATTCCAGCCATGTCTATCTCTTGAGATATAAAATCTTTACCCAATGCATTGGAGTGAGATATAGGTCCCACCCATCTTATAATGAATCCTTTCTTATGTGTGCCACATAATCATAAATCATACATCATCGCATAACACATGGAACAAAAATGGGATTCTTGAAACATCATGACATCATAAAACAAATCATATAAGGTAAATGACTTCATAAAAATAATTCCCTCACAACATAATGAAATCAATGTAATAATAGGGATAAAAACAGAACCCTATATTATCATAAATGGAAAATAATTTTGATAAAACATTTGAACTTCATTCTTGAGGAAAATATCCTTTCTAATTCAAAAACACTTTTTCTTTCTTAACATGTCATATAATTTTAAACTAAAAGAAGTTGATTAAAAATAAACTTGAAAACTTGTAAAGGAATATTTTTGGAAATAATGTTTTAAAAATCCATTCATGTCATATAAGTTAAAAAAACATTCTTCGTACTTTTGTCGGAAAAGTCAAAAAGTACCTCGTACGAAAAACGACAAAAGATTCCTTTCATATTCTTTACTAAAAATTAATCAGAGGGTAAAATTGGATTTAAAAAATTGTAGGTGGATGGGAATAATATTACATATTGAGGAAACATGGATGTGGATGATAAAATACACCCTAGTAAATTTCAAAGTATAAACAATCTCGGATAAAAATGAGATTGTGATATTTCCCTTACCTTAGGTCCGAATTGCTTTGTAAGTGTCTGAAACTCCTGTATAATGATTTAAATAATGTTATTGACTTATTACAGAATCATACGTATTTTTATTATATCATATATGTTCATATTCTTCTCTTATTATTAGTAATATTTCATTACTACTTGTTATTCGAGTGTTTATTACTTTTTGTTCTTATGCGTGTTTTGTCGAATAAATTCTTATTCTTTTCTTTAGGTTATAGATAACTCATTTCCAGAATGGGATTAGTGTAATATATATCATATTAATTCAATTAAATTCATTTATATAATCATTATGAAATGAAGATCATGTAGAGCGAGTCGCATCACATCGTGGAGACGGTATTCTGTACGTACGCACGAGTGATGATATTGTTCCCATGGTCATGGAATTGTGTTGAAGTGTATGTATACTATTTCAGTATCAATATAACTTTATAATAATCATATATAGTTACTCATTACACCATTATACCCATCCAATTAAGGTGGTGGCAGAAAATAGATTACACCACGGCGTGGAGACGGTATTCCGTACGTACGCACGCGCGGTGATTTCATTTTTCCATAGGATGGATAGAAGGTGAATTAGGGTTGTTTCATATTTATAATAACATATCAGTATGTAAGTAATACTGATGTTATTACTTTATCATGAAACAACTAAATAAGAAGAAGTTGAAGAAGAAAGAAATTGAAAAGATCGGTAATGGATATTACCTCTTCTTTGAAACGCCTCTTTGAATCCTCCACTTAAGGAACTAAGATTGGTCTTTTAAGAAGACCAGGACATCTAGGATTATTCTAGGGAAGTGTAGAAGGGATTTTGTCAGGGGTTGGCCGAGCATGAGTGCTCAAATTGGTGTGAGGAGGAGGGGGAGGAGGTGCCCTTTTATAAGGGAGGAGAGGGGCATCTTAGGAAAATCTCAAAATATTATTTTATATTAAGGTCAAATTCGGTTTATAATGGTTCAAAATGGTCTTATTTAGAAGCTAAAGTGGGGATGGGTCTAAATAATTAATCAAATAGAATTTAGACAAGTTTAGGTTCCTATTTTAACCTTATCATTTAGATTTAACATTAAGTTAAATAATTTTACTTTTACCGCGTCTTCTTGTGTTCTTACACTATAAGGTTAATAAACTTACTATAAGAAGCCAAAAGAACCTCAAATTGTTTATTATTAATATATATAACCTTATCTAAGTAATTTGGACGAACCTTAGATTTTTAGGAATAAAATAAAAATTAATAATATAATATTTGTTTTAAGAACTAATTTATGTCAATTTTGACACTATTTGGTACATGATTTTTATGAAATTTCTAACAGACTGATAAGTTAGAACCATGTTACCTAAATCAACAATAACATGTCATATTAACCTATAAAATTAGTTTAAGTCTAAAAATTCTCAAATTACATTTATTTGGGAATTTATAACATCAATTATGTTAATATTTTCTTAAAAAGGTAATTACTGCATCATCGTTGTGTCATAAATAAATTAAATTATTTAAAGTATAAAAATTACAAATAAAATACCATTATGTGGGAAATCTTTTTAGATTTCTAATGAATATTTATAGTCGAAATTATAGTATGTACAACCCTATATTAAAAATGTTTTAGTAAATAAACATTGATTTTAACTCTTTTAACTCTTCTTTGAATTAAATAATAATAAATGTCCTAATCTAATCCAAGTGGGCCTAAATGATAATATTTTATACTTAAGGTTGTTTTTGGTCGATATAAACTTGTAAAATAGGATTAGGACATGTGTTAGGGTAATAATAATATCATTTTTTACCCTTAATTACCCTATTTACTTTTAATCGTGGTAAATAAAAGTAAAAAGTTACTATTCACAAAAAATTATTTTCATCTCATTGAACCAAATTTTACTTACTAACATCAACCGTGTCTCTTGGATTTTTGAAATTCCATTCACAGAAGCGGTAAAATTAAGATTTATGAAAAAATTAATTTTTTTAACTACCACTTAGTAGTTTCACTATTCATCAAAAATTGACGTTTTTCAGAAAAATGCCAAAAATTCACCCTACGCTATAATTGATATTCCGAATTCAAAAATGATTTCTATTTTAAAAAATTCCCAACATATAAGTTGCATTAATTAATTTTATAATTAATTTCCACTATCACAACAAATAGCGTGTTTTTAAGAGATAATAACTATCAAAAGATTAACACTTGTTTATGTCTGGTGTAAATGTGAAATTCCATCCAATGACCAACATTGTACTGAATTGTAAAAATATATTATAAATATACTATAAAACCACTCAAATTAATAATTTATCAATATTAATTATTTCGATTAAAAAAGTTGTTTTTAATTGAAATTTAGTAATTTTCACTATTCATCAGAAAATAAAAGTTATCCGAAAAGTACCAAAATTTCACCTTAGGCTAAATTCGATACTCCGAATCCAAAAATAAATTCCATTTTGAAAAATAAAATTTACAAAATTTCAAAAAGTGGTTATTACTATTCATAACGGCTAGTTTTAATAATATTTTAATAGCATATTGCTGTTTAGTGAAACTCGTTATTGCATACTACACACGCTATCGAGGAAGGTCGTGATTGCGTGTAATGCAAGGAAAGTCAAGGATACGTGTTGTGCAAGCTCCTTTTGGTGTAGCGTACAACACAAGACATTAGTGAAATTAAAAAGAATATTTTTCATAAAATCTTGGGCTGTTACATTCTACCCCCCTTAAAATGAATTTCTCCCTCGAAATTCGTCGGGGTTATAAATGGTTTACTATTCGAAAGTTTCTTTAATAGAAACTCACATCGTAAAAAGGAATACCAAAACCAATCTTTAAAAACGAAAGTATGAAACGTAACGATTACCCAAATAAACTAATCATTGGGTTTCCACATAGGTGAAAATATGGATATGGAAGAAAAATCTAACCATCATGTTCTGATGGAGAGTGGTAGAGAACATGGCTATGGAAAAGCCAACAATCACAAATCCATGAATTTGTGACGATCTAAGGTACCATCTGATTAATCAGATATAAGAGCACTAGGACAACATTTTTGGTTTTCAAGATCGTTTCCCTAAAGTTGAAGAATTTTAATTAGAATAAATACTTTATTTTGGTACAATCTCACTGTTGTTCGTGCCTTGAACAATTTCCACTTCATCTCTTAAATAAATGAAGTTGAATTTGTTATTCGTGAAGTGTTATCAGATCATGTGATAGAATGACGGGTCATTACATCTGTCTCAAACAAAAGGATAGCAAAAGTTATTAAATATACATAAGTCATTCTATAGTGAGATTAATCATATATGGTTCCTAAAATGGACTTATACTTCATATATAATACTGCCTAATATAATAAAACTAGTTTCTACTAAACAGGGACTTCCTGTAGGTCAGTGGTAGGCGATAAAGGCCAGTTGCACTTCGGTTGTGGGTTCGATTCCCACAGCCTTGTCCGACGCGATGGGCTGTCGCCCGTCCTGCAGGATGTCCTTTTTCTGAAACTATAACATCCCATCAATAATATAGAAAAAAAAACTTCTATCCTTAAACAATACTAACTTATGTCCAACATAATCCATTCCAATCTTTTGGCTTATCCATAATACTGTAGTCCACTCTCATATAATAGTGAAAACTATTACTAGAGATTTAATACCATCGTTGATCCCCATATATCATAAGATATGTTTTGTTGGTCACATTCCAAAAATTCAAAGTCCTTAATCATGTATTCTCTTGAATACCCATTGAACCTTAGTGAAAACATGAATGCAGTTAAAAGTTAACACCTTCCACATACCAAAATCCTCAAAATTCTATATACTCAAACCATGATATCACTTATTCCTTATATCAATCTTGTGCTCATGAATACTGTTAAACATTTCATTTTCTCGGTTTCCCTTCATTATTCGCATATCATCTTATTTCCAAAAATATCTCAATCACTTGGAATACCACATTAGACCAACACATAAATATTCCAATACTTTATGATACCACATTATTTTGGAATCCCATTACATAAACACTTAATCATTCCACCACATCGTTTTCATATTCAACATCTCCAATATTGATCGCATGTGACTTCCCTTTGTCCTTTGACTTAAGTGGTTGCTCATGTTGATCATCACTAACCCTTGGATTAGGGCATTTATTAGTATAATGCCCCATTTCCTTGCACTTGAAGCATTGAAGTGTTGGTGGTGCGTTCTCTGTAGTGTTTGCTTTATTCACATCATTAGAAACCCCTTTTCCATTACCTCGACACTCAGCTTCTCGATGACCTTCTTTTCCACACTTAAAACATTTTCTAATCCCTTTAAGACAATCTCCACCATGCTTCTTTCCACACTTTGTGCATAAGGAAACATTCATCTTCTTTTCACCATTATTCTGAGATTTCTCCTTGAACTCCATCTTTCGTTTCTTGTCAAAACCATGAGATGGATATGTAACACCAACTTCCATTTATACCTTGATAGCACAACACACAATTTCTTCATAGCTACTGAAGTCTCTTATAGCTAATTCCCTTCGAAGACTTGGTTTTAAGCCACTGAAAAATCGATCAACTTTACTTTCAGGTTGGATGATAATGCCAAATGCATACCTTGCATGTCTTGTAAAATTTTCTTCGTATATACCAACAGATTCATCATCATTCTGCTTCAGCTCAAAAAACTCCTTTTCCATCTTTGTTCGAAGAATATGATGGAAGTACTTATTGAAAAATATGTTCTTGAACTCATCCCATTCCATGGACTCAATTTCATCCATTTGCCTTGTATTCTTAATAAGATTCCACCATTTATCAGCATCACCATCCAAACGATACACTGCTAAGATGACTTTATCATGTTCAGAACCATGAAGAACTGAAAATATCTTTTCAGTGGTACTGATCCATTGTTCAGCAACAAGTGGATCAGAAGACCCACTGAAAGAAGGTGGACGTTGCCTCATGAAGGACTCATTAGAATATTGTTCCCTTCTCTACTCATTTGAAAGTCCAGAATGATTCATAGCT
The DNA here is from genome assembly GCA_963277665.1 of Viscum album. Taxonomy (NCBI): domain Eukaryota; kingdom Viridiplantae; phylum Streptophyta; class Magnoliopsida; order Santalales; family Viscaceae; genus Viscum; species Viscum album. The sequence continues at coordinate 596,792,308 of OY728155.1, read as the reverse complement.
TGTGTAAGTATAGCAATAAGATTTTGCACTCCATCTCCCATAAAATTTGTTTGTTAAGGAGGACAATCATTGCATTGTCCATTTCATTGATCAACACGGTTCCTTCGGGTTCCAGCCATCGTCTAAAACCCAAAAAGAATAGTGTGAGAGGCAAAAATTATGCTAGGGAAAACAACATTATAAAGGGGGAGTATCCTCAATATCTAACTTCTTAGGTTAAATTCTATGATCGTTACCGTAGTTCTAGGACTGTATCTTATACGTATACTTATCCTTAGGGACATCCCTAGACATACCATAGAAATATCTCTAGGGATATCACTAACGTTTTCGCATCCTAGTTTCCAAAGGTTGACTAAACCTTTCCTCTGATACCAACTGTAGAGACCCGATGCTTGACGTACATGGACATTATATTACTTTTGCGGAATACTTAGTACATAACAAAAACACACACACACAAGGATCGTAATAGTTTAGTGTCTTTGGAAACTCGGTATATAATCTTCTAATCGTGGTGGAAGATCTTCAACATCTCCCATAAAGATCTTCCTTTTTATACCTAAAACCTTTCTTTATATCCTGGGGAAAAGAAAACATAAAAGGGTGAGCTCAAATGCTCAGTAAGGGTAAACAAAAGAAATATCAATCACATTGTATACACAAGCACATAACATTTGGAAATCTTAACCTGTAAAAGAGATCATAATTTCATAACATGGGGTAAATCATGGAAGTGAAATGTAATCACAATAATCATAACTCAAAACATGAAACTTTGTGTAATTCACACATAATCATAGAGAATGATTTATTGTTAGTCAAAACTCATTGCGAAGACTATCTTAGTGGATAAAGTCCCTTTCTGAACCGAGTCACCCTCGTTTCAGTCCTGTTTCACTGAACCGGTATAACCTACCATTCCATCCATGTCAATCTCATGAGATATAAAATCTTTACCCAATGCATTGGAGGGAGATATAGGTCCCACCCATCTTATAATGTATCCTTTCTTATGTGTGCCACATAATCATAAATCATACATCATCGCATAACACATGGAACAAAATTGGGATTCTTGAAACATCATGACATCATAAAACAAATCATATAAGGTAAATGACTTCATAAAAATAATTCCCTCACAACATAATCAAATCAATGTAATAATTGGGATAAAAAAAGAACCCTATATTATCTTAAATGGAAAATAATTTTGATAAAACATTTGAACTTCATTCTTGGGGAAAATATCCTTTCTACTTCAAAAACACTTTTTCTTTCTTAACATGTCATACAATTTTAAACTAAAATAAGTTGATTATAAATAAACTTGAAAACTTGTAAAGGAATCTTTTTGGAAATAATGTTTTAAAAATCCATTCATGTCGTATAGGTTAAAAAAACATTCTTCTTACTTTTGTCGAAAAAGTCAAAAAGTACCTCGTACGAAAAACGACAAAAGATTCCTTTAATATTCTTTACTAGAAAAATCATCGGAGGGTAAAATTGGATTTAAACCATTGTAGGTGGATGGTAATAATATTACATATCGAGGAAACATGGATGTGGATGATAAAATACACCCCAGTAAATTTCAAAGTATAAACAATCTCGGATAAAAATGAGATTGTGATATTTCCCTTACCTTAGGTACGACTTTCTTTTTAAGTGTCCAAAACCCCTGTATAATGATTAAAATAATGTTATTGACTTATTCCAAAATCATACTTATTTTTATGATATCATATATGTTCATATTCTTAGCTTATTATTAGTAATATTTCATTACTACTTGTTATTCGGGTGTTTATTACTTTTTGTTCTTATGCGTGTTTTGTCGAATAAATTTTTATTCTTTTATTTAGGTTATAGATACCTCATTTCCAGAATGGTATTAGTGTAATATATATCATATTCATTCAATTAAATTCATTTATATAATCATTATGAAATGAATATCATGTAGAGAGAGTCGCATCACATCGTGGAGACGGTATTCCGTACGTATGCACGAGTGATGATATCGTTCCCATGGTCATGGAATTGTGTTGAAGTGTATTTATACTATTTCAGTATCAATATAACTTTATAATAATAATATATAGTTAATCATTACACCACTATACCCATCCAATTAAGGTGGTGGCGGAAAATAGATTACACCACGGCGTGGAGATGGTATTCCGTACGTACACACGCGCGGTGATTTCATTTTTCCGTAGGATGGATAGAAGGTGAATTAGAGTTGTTTCATATTTATAATAACATATCAGTATGTAAGTAATACTGATGTTATTACTTTATCATTAAACAACTAAAGAAGAAGAAGTTGAAGAAGAAAGAAATTGAAAAGATCGGTAATGGATATTACCTCTTCTTTGAAACGCCTCTTTGAATCCTCCACTTAGGGAACTAAGATTGGTCTCTTAAGAAGACCAGGACCTCTAGGATTATTCTAGGGAAGTGGAGAAGGGATTTTGTCAGGGGTTGACCGAGCTTTAGTTCTCAAATTGGTGTGAGGAGGAGGGGGAGGAGGTGCCCTTTTATAAGGGAGGAGAGGGGCATCATAGGAAAATCTCAAAATATTATTTTATATTAAGGTCAAATTCGGATTATAATGGTTTCAAATGGTCTTATTTTGAAGCTAAAGTGGGTATGGGTCGCAATCCTCTCATCCAATAGAATTTAGACAAGTTAAGGTTCTTATTTTAACCTTATCATTTAGATTTAAAATTAAGTTAAATAATTTTACTTTTACCGTGTCTTCTTGTGTTCTTACACTATAATTTTAATAAACATACTATAAGAAGCCAAAAGAACCCCAAATTTTTTATTATTAATATATATAACCTTATATATATAATTTGGCCGAAACATAGATTTTTAGGAATAAAATAACAATTAATAATATAATATTTGTTTTAAAAACTAATTTATGTCAATTTTGACACTATTTGGTACATGATTTTAATGAAATTTCTAACAGACTGATAAGTTCGAACCAAGTTACCTAAATCAAAAATAACATGTCATATTAACCTATAAAATTAGTTTAAGTCATAAAAAGTCTCAAATTACATTTATTTGGGCATTTATAACATCAATTATGTTAATATTTTCTTAAAAAGGTAATTACTGCATCATCGTTCTGTCATAAATAAATTAAATTATTTAAAGTATAAAAATTTCAAATAAACTACCATTATGTAGGAAATCTTGTTATATTTCTAATGAATATTTATAGTCGAAATTATATTATGTATAACCCTATATTAAAAATGTTTTAGTAAATAAACTTTGATTTTAACTCTTTTAACTCTTCTTTGAATTAAATAATAATAAATGTCCTAATCTAATCCAAGTGGGCCTAAATGATAATATTTTACACTTAAGGATGTTTTTGGTCGAGATAAACTTGTAAAATAGGATTAGGACATATGTTAGGGTAATAATAATATCATTTTTTACCCTTAATTACCCTATTTACTTTTAACCGTGGTAAATAAAAGTAAAAAGTTAATCTTCACCAAAATTTATTTTCATCTCATTGAACCACATTTTACTTACTGACATCAACCATGTCTCTCTGATTTTTGAAATTACATTCACAGAAGCAATAAAATTAAGATTTATGAAACAATTAATTTTTTTAACTACCACTTAGTAGTTTCACTATTCATCAAAAAATGAAGTCTTTCAGAAAAATGCCAAATTTTCACCCTAAGCTATAATTTATATTCCGAATTCAAAAATGATTTCTATTTTACAAAATTCCCAACATATAAGTTGCATTAATTAATTTTATAATTAATTTCCACTGTCACAACAAATAGCGTGTTTTTAAGAGATAATAACTATCAAAAGATTAAAACTTGTTTATGTCTGGTGTAAATGTGAAATTACATCCAATGACCAACATTGTATTTAATTGTAAAAATATATTCTAAATATACTTTAAAACCACTCGAATTAATAATTTATCACTACTAATTATTTCGATTAAAAAAGTTGTTTTTAGTTGAAATTTAGTAATTTTCACTATTCATCAGAAAATAAAAGTTATCCGAAAAGTACCAAAATTTCACCTTAGGCTAAATTCGATACTACGAATCCAAAAATGAATTCCATTTTGAAAAATAAAATTTCAAAAATTTCAAAAAGTGGTTATTACTATTCATAACGGCTAGTTTTAATAATATTTTAATAGCATATTGCTGTTTAGTGAAACTCGTTATTGCGTAGTACACATGCTATCGAGGAAGGTCGCGATTGCGTGTAATGCAAGGAAAGTCAAGGATGCGTGTTGTGCAAGATCCTTTTGGTGTAGCGTACAACACAAGACATTAGTGAAATTAAAAAGAATATTTTTCATAAAATCTTGGGCTGTTACAGTATTCCTTTTTTTAGTTTCAATTGCAGGTTCAACTCAAGCTCGTTCGCCATGGGCAAGAGTTGGTTATGGATTAGTGAGAGAATCTATGTGTCACGAGGAGTTTCAATCATGGGCAGGTTAGTTGGTAGATGATGTCCATCACTTCTTTTCATTTAGTTTATTTACATTGTTTAATTCTTTTCTTTCTTCTGCTTTTATTTATTTATACTGGGAAAAACCATTCCCGTAATCTCCGTCGATACCCTGACTCTTGTTGCTAGCCCAGGAGGATTGGGAATGCCTCTCGGGCCTTGCCACGGACTGGGTCGGGTGTCAGTTTAAAGGCGACCTGGTTTTGTTCGTGACAATATAAGATAATATATTATTAAATGGCTATTTGGTGTAAAAAAGAGCCGTTTATTTTATACACGACACTTGGATCATTTTCTTGATGGGCAGACACCCAGTAGTGAAAGAATTCCCATTTGGCCTTTAAACATAATTCACAAAATTTTAAATGTAGTTCTGGTTTATTGATAAATGATTTATTTTTAAGAACGAACAAGTGTTTTGGTTCACTTGAGAAATGATACTTTTCCTTAAAACTGGTGAAGGCCCATTTGGCAGTTTAATAAAATAAATTATTTTGGAAAACTCTATTTTGGGTGACTCAGACATGATATTTGGTGTACGTTGACTACATGATTTGTGTGTGATGTTTTTAATAATTGATTGACTTTTTTGACTCAACCCTTTTAAAATTAATTATATGTGACGACATGGGAACGTGGAATATTAATTGAATCTTCTGAGAATGATTCCTACACTACTTTAGATTACGCACTGGCTAGTGGCCCCTAGTACATATGACACTCTGCTAGGGGATTGGGCCCCTCGGTTAGGCTATGTAGGGAAACACCAGGTGTTAGGGTGTTATGATGTCATCGAGAGTAGGCATGCCTTCTTGATGAGCCACATGTATAGTACGTTCTGGATTATTCATGAGATCCTAGGTTCGACCCATTTTTTCTTTTAGTGTTTATTTGTATGTGGCAGATGATTGAAAGGTCTAGTTTGGTTGTTGGACCCGTGTGACACTTCTTCCATTTCCCTTAGTGTGTGTTGTGTGTTGTTTGTTGTTTTACATTTGACCAAAAAATAAAGTTTGTATTTCTAAATTGTTCTTAAAAAAATATTTTAAAATTAAATTCACCCGTTTCGTTCAAACATTAAACTTTTCTTCAAATTAATAAGGGGAATGAACTGTTACTTATCTTAGAAATGAAAGTGTGTGTGTGTGGAAACCCATATTTTATATAATTTAGTTCAAACTTGGACATATTAAATTCTTTATTTAAAGGTAGTTTATTGGGTATAGTTTGTTGGGCATGCCTACTGTGTTTTAATACTCACACCTATAGTTTTTTCCTGTTTTTAGTTTTGTTGTAGGTTTGACTTGAGCTTGCTCTTCGTGGGAGAGTGTTGGTTGTGGATTGGTGAGAGACTCTCAAAGTTGCAAGGATTTTTTATTATGGTCAGGTTTGTTTTCTGTTATTGGTTGTTCATCCTTTTTCGTGTCATTTATTTTCATTTCTTTATTCTACTTTTTTTGCTTCTTTACTCGTCATTCATTTATGGGAAAAATCATCCACTCTTGTTTAGTTTTGATGCCTGCCACCAGTTGTCAGCCCGTGGGGATCGGGAACGCCCCACGGGACATATCGCGAGCCGACACGAGTGACCATTTCAGGGTCGACCAGGGTTGGTTCGTGACACATATGATGGTTTAGGCCATCCACAATCACATTTTCCTTAGAAGGGTCCACATATATCTCTTTTCTAGTGATAACATGCCCCAAAGATGATACTTCCTCCATGTAGTACTGACATTTACTATACATTTCATATATATTATCATTTCTTAATGTCTTTATCATAATTTTCAGATTATCTAAGTTCTCATCCTTGTTATTGGACTATATCATACCAAAATCTAAAAAGACGACTGCAAATTTTTTACGGTAATGTATCTGTCCAAAAATATTATTATAGAATTAATGATTCCTTAGGGAATCACTATAATCCCATATTGTATGTACCATGATTGAATGGATGTCTTGGTAATATCTTCCATCTTCACCATTAATTGGTATTATCCTAAAAAAATTTCACCATAGAGAAATATCGATCCCCATGAAGTTTATTTAACATTTCATATATCTATGGTAGGGGATAATTTTTATTCATAAATATTTTGTTGAAATCATGATAATAAATATATATTAGTACGGACCAATAAATCTTCTTGATAAAGAGGAGAGGTGCACCCAGCAATGAATAATTCTGGCATTAAAAACCCTTGTACACTTTATCTTGTAACTACTTCCTCATTTATTCCAACTTAATAGTATCTATTCTATAGGGGTTCATGGATGAATCCAAATATCTAGGTATATGTTCAATTGATTACTCAACTACTAGGTCTAAAGGATGACTAGATAACTCTCTGGGGAATACATTAATATAATCCCTCCTAATTTTCATTACATTGAGCATGATTATATGATTTATTTCAATAATTTTAGATATATATAATTAATCAAAAGGAAATAATATCCAAAAATGAGATGAATATTCAAAATTATATTCATCTGTCCCCTTAAATATATAAAAAATTGGAGAATGACTTGGGATATGGAGTCTAATCTCTCTCTCCCAACAGTTCACAATGGCTTTATATAAGGAAAACCAATCCATGCTCAATATACTATCAAATTTAACTAAAGGAATAATAAAAACATTTTAAAGAATTATATTCCCATTTAAATTAATATGTGATTCAATAATTATAGAAGTTTGTAGTGAAATCAATTAATTTGAGGTGGTGAACCAATTCCCTTAGAATGAATCCACGATATACTAGACTAGAATAAATTTAAATACAATAATACATACATATCTTTAGAGTTGTGGATACAGGTTCCTTATATTAAAAATATCCATATAAATAACCCTCATAGTGTAGTCCCTTCCTAGTTCTCATGGTCAGTAGATTTATAGTTTTTATCATTCCAATTATCCCTTATATTAGGGCATTGACTTGGATAATGGACAAGTTCCCTACATCTAAAACATTGAACTATTAGTTTTGCATTACTTTGAAAATTATTTCCCAATGCATTTTCAATTAGACTCTTTATTTTTTCCTTGGAAATGGGATGATTTATGCCCACATTTTCAACACATACTGAATCTTATAGTTCCTTTTAGAAATTTAGCTTTATGCGTCTTCAAATATTTTTGACATATAGGAAATTGAATATTTTCAATTTATCATCTTCATCACCTAAAACTTTATAAGATATCATCTTTATCTTCTTTGATGTGTTAGGAAAAAGAACTATGTTCCAAATGTAAATCACATTTTGTGATAAATGGATTAGAATTATGGTGAGATGCCTTACTTTTTTTTCAAATTAGGTTTCGAATTTTATTGGGTTGATCAACACATTACCTATCATTTGTATGTTATCAGGATTCCTTATATTTCAAAAATTAACTAAATTATAAAAAATGGATGAGAATAATAAAAAAATGGAAATTATGATCATAGTGGGAATAAATTATAAATAAAATGAAAATCATAACTTATGAGTCTTTAGGTTTCAATATAGGTTCTCCATGGAAATTTTTTCTATTAGGATTTCAAACCTAACAATATATTTAATTACTACAAAATAAATTGTAAAGGATTTTTGAATTTTATAAGGCATATCTCCTACCATTGTCAAACTATGAGTACAACAAATCATTTTACTTACGCCAAGTGATGATCATGTTAACTCCCAATGAAATATTTTCAAGGTTATTTCTCCTTGGTATGATGGATTCATACCCAGATCCACTTCTAGTATCTATATGGGGATGTAATTTCCTGGAAACCACTCTCTCTAAACATCATAAAAGTTTTAGGATATTTTCCTATGTTTAAACGCGTCTTTATGGTTCTCACAAATGTATTCTATTCAAAATCCCAAAAAAACTAGACCTTGATTTGGAACAAACTATACTGACCACATCCTTTTATATATATTATTACATAATTTTTCACACAAATATTCAAAATTATATATACCAAGGATCAAAAGGCCTAGTTTATTTAAAAGAGTGGGTATATAAAACATCAACAAGAAACTAAAATAAAAACTCATTATTTTATTCCCCATAATGAGATCCTAAATCCCATTGACCTCCAAAAACTATATAGGATAACCTACGAGGATAAATAATAGAATGGGGCGAGCTATATATCCTAGTATGGCAATAAACATGGTAACAAAGTATAATATGTGAGTCAAATGGGATACCATGACAGTATAAAATACAAGACACGTGATTAATCATATCTTATAATAAAATGTAGATCATGGAATCATATGATCATGGAAACATAAGAAGGTCTCAACAACATATAGTGTTGAATAATAATAAGTTATGGATAAGCATGAAGATAATATCACATGGTGGATAGAGTCCCATCATGGATTAGGATCAATCCAAAATCTTATAGAAAAAATCTAAAGAGATACAAATATTATCTAATTAATTGGAGATCGATCTAGGGACACCCATCATAACATGAAAAATATTATGTGTACCATAAAAGGTAATCATACATAAGGCATAAAAATAAGATATACTAATGGAAGGAAAAAGGATTCCTAATATTTCCTTATATCATAAACAATGAATATTCCAAAAAGGTTAAAAAGTTAAGAAGGAATTAAATATTTAGGATTTTAATATCAAATTACATGAGAAAAGGTCTTAAAATTTAGTGTTATTTTGAAGAAACAAATCACGATTAATGGACTGAAAATTTCCTCTAATAGGGTTTAACATTAAATATCTCATTTAGAAAAATAAACATAAGAACTGAATTGAATATTAAAATGAAGGGAGAATGATATAGTTATATATGTAAGAGACATATATATAGAATTTAGAGGCATTTATGAACATTATTTAGATTGAAAAAATTTGTTAGAGAGGGCAAGGTCATAAACCCAATAAAAAGGGTGGTTCCTAGAGATTCATTTTCTTATGTACAAGAATCATTATACACTTGTATTTAACATCATTTATAATAACATTAGATTAATTAATAGATTAATTAAGTATCCATTACATCTGTATTTGATTTTATGTAATTTTTTTGTGATCATTTATATGTGATCCAACTCAATTTAGAGTTTTTTGTTGAGAGGGAACTGTATTTTTTCAATTCACGAATGGAGATCCTAAATGAATCTAAATCTTTGAGCTTAAATGGATTTATTCGATCCATCATGGGTGTTTTTCTTCAAAACTGAGGTCCTACCATTACCTGAAGAGGATAAGTCATATGAAGTAATTGAGTACAGTCGGCTGATAAGAAAGAGAATTTATTTCTTGGAGGATCTAACAGGATATTCGAATCAGGTGAAAGGAGCTATTCTAAAAAACCCCAAAATTATTATGTTAGATTATGATATTTTTTTTGGTTTGGGAGGATATGGATATTATTCAGCAAGGATTTGATCTTTTTATATATTCCTTCCTTTCTAGAGTCACAGAATACATGGGGACAAGCCTTGGTCCTATTATTATTTATAATCCAAGATCAAGAACTTCTAGAATTTCACATGTTGGAGACATCATCCAATTTTAAAATTGCACTTACACTACATCTTCAAGGATAATGAAGACTTAAACATTTCTTGGAACACTTTGAATCTTCATCTCAAGCCTATAATTGTTATTATTTCTGAATGAGGCGGTAATTAAAATCCATTTTCACAAAAAGGTTACTTCACTAATATGGGTAAGGCTTCATGGTCTAAACTAAGTGTTTTAGAAACCATGAATTCACAATGATATTTAATCATGATTTGGAATAATTGTTAAACTATACCATCAAAATTTAAATGGAGATATTGTATTTTATTCCCAAATTTTGGTTGTGTTAATAGGGAATCGATAATTCTATACATTCCCTTCTTGATTTTCAATTATGAAAAATGGAAATTAAGGGGGGGGGTATGAATATAAACCTCCCTTTTGGGGGGTATGAAAAATAGTGTGTCATGATATCTCTAACTATAGATTCATTCAAAAATATCTTCATACCTCTAGTAGTAACACATCATGAAATGATATTTCTAAATCCCGTAGATCAATAGACTCATGCTAATAGAAGGGGGATACCTCTAAAAAATAGATTAAACAAAGGGCAGGCCCGTGTGATTTTGTTATTTGGAAACCAAAGATGAATTTTTCATTAGAAAATATTACTAAGGAGGAGAGATTGGAGAATAATTTTTTTCATAAATACCCATGGAGGAGGTTTTCCCCCAGGACAATAATATATTTATTGAGGATTTTTCTTATGAAATACCCCATATAATTCATCTATTAACGCAATATTAACTAGTTGATGGTTTGTATTATATCAGAGGAATATGAACATCTTATAAATAGGTAATGATGACCATGTATACATATACTTATTCCTCGAGTTCTTCTATATCTGATGAATCTACCTTGGACATAGGTATTAGTGAATATATTGTAATTTATTCATACCAACAAGATGTTTCCACTAAAGAAACATATTTTTATATTTGAAATGGTGCTAATAAAATTCTAAATTCATTTTATGTGTGTTTCTGAAAATACCTTAGGAGTATATATATTTTGAAATGGCACAATGATCCCTTCTGATTATTTTGGTTTGGATAGACGAATTAGTGAATCTTATTTTTTTACTACAATTAAATAGGATATTGACACTAATAAAAATAAAATTAATGGGGGAAATAGCCAGGATAAAATACTAGAGTCATGTAAGTGTGTCTCTATAAAACACTCAGAAGCATCAATGTTGAGAAATAGCACACACATCCCTTCTTATATTAAAAATAATTTTCTTGTTTTTGCACTAGTTTGTAAAAATGATCACCCCAATACTAAGGAAACTAAATTAAAAAATTATTATCTTGTATCATTGGAAATAGGTCTTAACTCTTATCTAGATCAACAATATTTAACATCCATGAAGAATGAAGCAATTTTTATTTACATCAACTTACCTCTAGATGAATGTTTGGGAACCTATCACACTCAAAAATAAATTTAATGAATTTAGGAATTAGTAGAAGGTATCATAGACTTATGAAATCAAGTTTAATGGAAGTTAAGGGCTTCATCCCCAACCCTAATTGATCAAGCATATTATCTTCTGTAACTATTTGGGCATAACCAACTAAAAAATAGTTATTACACTCATCATTTTTCTTCAACATTAAAATCATGATATCATTGGGTTAGTCGAACCTAAAAGATTCTTCTCTTCAAGGATTTAATCTTCTATGATTTTTGGCTACAAATGTTTTGACAAAAATCAATCTCCATCGTATCCTAACATATTATGGGTTATTGTGCATATGAATATGATAAATGACTCATGTATTTAAAGCAGTGAACAAATGGTTACCTATAGGTTTCAAGTATCATGGATGCATAATTATTATTGTTTTATTTATTCCCATAACTCAAACTGGGATTTTATATCATTATAATAAGAGATAAATTCAATTTTTTAAGTAAAAGTGCCTCATGGATCATCATTGTTGAATTAAATTCTATTCTAAATTATAATAAAAAATGGGTAACTCTTAGAGAACAATTTCATATATATATTTATGATCTTTTGTAGATTATTTCAATTTATTTTATGATTATATTAATGTAGATATGTATACATGGTACATAAACATTAATCCAAAATAGTTTCAAGTATGATGGATATAAATTTTATTAGTGGGTAGACTCTTTGAAAAATTAGGTGGATATCTCATGTTCCACTCTAGATGAAACTAATTTTGTTCATCATATGATTATGTAAATGATGAACCCCATAGACATCAAGTATTTTTACCTTTCATATTTAATAATTTTTTGGATTAACATCCTTACTTCATCAATATCACTAAGGAAAATAAGATTTCTATAAATATCATGGATGATTTCATATCATGTTCTCTTAAGATTAAAATACGTAAAAACAAAAATATGGAACTGGATCAGGCTTTCCTTGAAATATATTGATGCCTAAATTTTCTCTCTTGAATCCTCCCATCATACCATCAAGAAAAAAACCCCATAATTGAATTCCCTATTGAACTTGAGAGGGAATATTATTTTCTTGTGAAATGGAATGACTTATTACAGTAAAAGATAACTGGAAGGAATAATAATTTAAACCCAAAAAAATCATGGATGGTGACTGAAATTATAAGTTATTCAATACCAATTTGAAATATATAAATATTTTTAAACACCTTCCTATACATAAATATGGTTATCATTTTCTTATAATGGGTAGGCTCTTTCCAACCATGTAGTTTCTTAGTACATGAATCTCTTTTATGAACCCAGAATTGATTCCGATTTGGTGGAAGGGATTATTCCTAATCTTTTTTATGATGTTAATAATGATTTACTTATCTATTTTTATCTGGAATTATAAATAATTGAAGTTGTGTTTAATCTGAATTCTAGAAGCTCATCCGTTCTGAACGGATTTATCAATAAATTTTACTAAAATTTTGGGTATCTCATTTAATATAGTGTATGAAGAAGGGTTCATCAATTTAATAACTATTGTTATTTTCCTCAGAGTAAAAATTATAAATCCATTTTGTTGATTCTGAAAAGAGAAAATGCTAATGAAATTCTTCCTTTTAGGAATTTTTTATGGGTCGACAATGTATAAAAATTATTTGTAATGTCTATTCTTATAGAATTGAAAAAATATCGAATAAAATTATCAATTATAATCAATTTGGTTTCATTCAATAGAGTAATATGAAATATTTTATTATTAAAGCATCTAAATACATGAATTTTTTAATGAAATTCACTATATACTGTTATATTTCCATGAATCATGGTATTAAAAAGGAATTTTGTACTATGGATTGTGGATTTATTATCAAAGTAGTTATCAAATTTTTATTTAATGGTATATTCATTAATTGGAATAGATCTATTGTTTCCTCATATCATATTTCAAATCTGATCAATGTCTATATAAAAGGTTTAGTTTTCGTTCTCAATAAGGGAGAGCTTGGTTGACCCTCTCTCTAAAATTATTAATTACATTATAAAAGATTACTTGAGAATGATTTTGTTGAATTTAGTGAATAATGGGAACCTTAATCCCATTACAGATAATAATCATATAATTAATCATTTTTATATTTTCTATGATGATGATGTTATTATTTTAATTTAATAGGAGAAGAAAAATGACAACCTTATTAAAGAGACCTTCTTTCACTATCAATGGGCTTCGATGTAGGAAATTGTCTGAAGAAAATCTTTTCTTTACTAAAAAAAACATAAATGTTGTGAGAAAAAAATATATTCTCCATGAGTTTGGAATTAAACAAGTAATTTTACCTTTTATAAATTTTGGTGTGCCCGTGCTATGGGGTAGACCTCATGTTTCTCATTTTTAACATATTTTGTTCCAATTTTGAAGGAAATTTGTTTCTCGTAAAGGTAAATCCATTTCAATGGAAAAGAAGGTTTGTCTTTTCAAGAACATCATAGTCTCAAAATATGATTAATAATTTATGGTTTATAAATGGTTTGTTAATATTTTGAACAAGATAAATTCATCTATTAAAAACATTATCAATTTTCAAAGTATTTTTTAAAGGAATGTAATTATAGTTATATGGATGTAATGTTTCATACCTGTTGAATTTGAAGGATATGGAATTAAAAATATTTAAAAATTTAATTAGGCACTTCAAGAAAATTTTATGTGGAGGTTTCTTTATGATATATCATATTCTCTTGGATTTTTTTGTCAATATTATTGAGTAATCTCATGGATGGAAATATTAATTACATAAAATACTTTATTTGGAAAAATCTTAAATCCTCTTTCATAAGAATTTTGTATCTGGAACATTGGTATATTAACCAAAAATATTCCCTCAAATTTTTGTTTGAGAATTGTATAGGTACCCCTCTAATTAATCTGATTAGTTCTAATAACAAAATTATGGATTTAAATTCCAAATTCAAAGAGAACCTTGAAAATTTGGATGATCTCCCTCGTGAAATTAAATATGTTATTAGAAACTATTCTTTTATTAGTCATGATGAAATACTTATTTGTGAATAGGTAGCCAATGGTATTATAACCTCAAAAAATTTCTATCGCAAATCAATTGGATGAAATAACAATGGATTTCTTAAAAAAATGTAAAAAAAACTCAGTTTCCTCATATCTCCTCTGCCAACTATGGAGGATTTCCCACTCCAAGATTTAGGATGAGAATTAATTACATGAATTTGGTATTAAACACTCTTCTAAATGTGCTCTATTCTGTTATAACATGGAAGATATTAAACACCTCTATTTCAGTTGTAACACTACAACTATTCTATAGAATTTTGTTCTCAATATATTTGATGTGAACCTACCTGGGGAAGATTATCTTCATGTACACTTATTTATCTACACCTGAACTTCTCTAACAAAACAAATGATCAATTTTTTTAATGTGTCATGTTTTGACCATATGAAAATCATATAAAGGATTTGGAATTCTTCCTCCCAAGAATGTGAATCTTTAAACATTCTCGTTGCTTTCCTGAATGTCATCACTATAGTCAATGTTGCTAATTTTATGCAGCATGAATGATTCAGTAACCCATTTCATGATCTCATGGTGCAACAACATCTGGTTATATGAGCTCTCTTTCCTAAAATTCACGGTATGTTATAAATTCCTATGATCACTGCGTTCTGAGATGGATTAAATAGAACTTGGATTTGGAATATAGAGGAAATCCAGGACCATCATGATTTTGGGTGGTATTTAGATATCCTAATGATGAAGTTGTGGGATATATATATGGTTCTTTTGGAACAAAAAAGTCCTTTGAGGTGGACATTTATTAACTGATAAATGTAGTGGGTATTTCCAAACAAAGGGGTTTGGGTAAGGCATGGTTTGAATATGATTATAGAGTTTGATACATGAAGTAAGAAATGGTCAAATACATTTTTCAGGGAAACTCATTACACCAATGATTAGAAAGTTAGATCTCCAATCAATGATGTTTTTCTTTAACACACATGTTTTTTATTAATCCAATCATCTTACAAGGGGGCTTGGAAATAAATGAGTAGATGGTGATCTCTATGTTTTTTATAATTATTTTTCTAATCATATAATGCCAATATTAAAAATTGAGCACTATAAATTACCATACATTCACCTATTATAGATTTACCATTTTGATAATAAATGATAATTTACTAATTGGGTGAGAACGCACCAATTGATTATTTTCATTTATAACAATTTTTAAGAGATGTAATCTTTAATTTAATTATTATAATGGAATTTGATTCATGGTTCCACAGTCGGATCACTTAGTCATAATTTTTTAATTCTTTTATAAAAGTAGACTATAACTCCAAAAGATAGACGTGGTTGAATTAATGTACATATAGAAATTTAAAAGGTCCCAAATACCATTTAGTGTTCTAACCCATCAATGATTCTTTTATTAAAAATGTAAACATTACATGGTTAATTCATTTAGTCTATTTTACTGAACAACGTGAACTGGATTCATTTTATTTAGGTAAATAATTATTAAAACAATAAAAAACATGAAATAAGTTATAATATAGTTATTATAATATAAATTATTCTAAATATTTTCTTTATAACTATCCTTGAAGGTGGGTAAGAAAAACAACGTACATTTTTTATAGAGGTTGGGAACCAACCATATTGTAAACAACATTTTCATTTTAGAAACTATAGAAAAAAGAGTCAAAGATGTATATTCAACCATAAAAATAACATTTAAATATATTTATGATCCTGATGTTACTATTTCCCAATGGAGGTAGATAATATTCTAGGTGATAGAAGAAGAATAAAATTAAAATAGATTTAGTTTAGTGTTTACCACTCCCATTGGTTGTCTCATTTTATAGTACCACATATTAGTACATGTGTGAGATGATTAGTAATGTATTTGGGTCAAAATTGGGAAAACACAAAGGCTTAGATGTTGTAAGGAGAAGTGGTGGTGAGGGGTGCTATTTATAAAGAGATGAGAGGGGTGTTTTGAATATTATAATAATTAGTTTTTTATTTTCATTATGAATATCAATATTATTGATTACTGTGTCCATATGAAGTAAATGGTGCATGTAATTTGGAACAAATTGGTGATTACAACATCCATGCAAAAGAAAATCAAGTATTTACCTTATAATATAAAATACCATAATTTACCATATTACACTATTCTCCAAATTGTTTATTGTTTTAGAAAAATAAAAAAAAACACCTTAAACATTTTTATATCATTAGATTCTAAAAGTTAATCCATTTTTAAAAAACATTTTTTTTAATATGATAAATTTAATTAAACAAAATATTCCTTTTTTGAAAATCTCAATTTATATATTATGATCAATTTTATAACCTTTTGAAAAATTAATTATGGTCCCATAAAATTATATTACCATTATAATAAAACTGAATATTAATTTATAAATAAATTTTATTAAAAATAATTTATTTTAAATATTTTTATTTAGTTTTTATTTTTATTAGAACATTTATGTTCTCTTAAAAATAACAAAAAATAATTTATCATTTCTAAAAAATTTATTTACTTTTACCAGGTTTTAAATATATCATATTTTCATTTTATATGATAAATAAATATTAGTTTAAACTTACATAAGTGATTATACTATTATAACGGTCATGTTTCAATTCTTAATGATCTTGTTAATATTAAAAGATTCAGGTTACTACTCTAATTGTTAGATTAATATTCTCATAGTTAGATATATAACTGTCATATAAGTTCCCCACTTCATATAAATTCAGAATATTTCATTAATTTTTTATTGAATTCCATTTTCACTGATGTTTATTAATATTTCCATTTTAAAAATGCATATTTCATTACTAATATTCTTGTTCATTTCAGCAGTGTTGTTCATGTGTTTTGTTACCCTAGGATATCAAGAATATCCAAAATTTTAAATTATTATTTTCTATTTTTCTATTTTTTATACAATTATAATACTTTTAATTCTTATGTATTTTTTTATTCTCTATGTAAATTGTTCAAATTAACTAAAAAAATTGGTTTCATCCTGTGGTGCAACTGTTTTATACTACATTACTAAATATGGTATGATTTTATATTTAGAAGGGATGTTGTATAGATGAAATTATGGGTTGTTATAGAGAAATTAGATCGTGAAGGTGTATTTGGACATGTGACATCCAAAAAATAGAGCATACCACTTAAGTTGTCTTTTAAATATTAGCATGGCTGAAAAGGATCTGCATAAATTTTTATCATCCTTAAATAATTATTTTTTATTTAATGTGGAGAGACATAATATTTTGAAGAAGTAATGTAACTAAAGGATTCAATTATGTGGGGTTTTATATGAAGGTTGATATTTATCAATTACAAGACAACAATACATGGGAGCTAACACTTTTTAAATAAGTAAATAAAGCGCTATACAAAAATGGGTGTAATTTTCCAAGGAAGAAAACGATAGTAAGAGGACATGAAAGGAAATTTTTGTACTGAAACGATGTTAACATAATGAATATTTATACATGACTAAAATTAAATCTCCTTTAGTGATTCTTACCATCATCGTGTTAGTTCTTAGTATTATGGCATTAGAAAATTTACATCTTGAGAATCTCAGTGTGAATACTTCCTCCAATGAATGAGATCTAGAGGATAAAATTTATTTGAAACATATAAAATGATATATTTTGAGTTATTAAAGGAAGAACTAGTGTGAAAAATCTATAATATATTAAATGGGATAAAGAAGGCACCTAGTTAGTGGAATATATATTATTACGCACTCATGAGAAAACATGTATACAAATGGTGTGGTGTGGATCAATGTTGTTATTTAATGTCTTTTGGTGATAGATATATTATATTACATCTATATGTGGGTGACATGATCATTACATGATCATGTATGCAAAGGATTGATGAGCGAAAAGGGTATCTGGCATGGGAGTTCAAGAAGAAAGATCTTGGAGAAGCCGATAAATTTTTTGCGATGAAGATCAAGAGATACCATGTTAATGGAACATTGATGTTATAAAAGGGTGTCTATATTGGAAATTTTTTGAAAATATTTAGCATACTGGAAGTAAATATCGTTTCTATTCCCCTAGAAATCCATTCCAAATTATCATTGTGTTAATCCTCAAAGATAGATAAAGAGGTTGAGTACATGGAAAATTTTCCATTCATATCATCTGTTGGGATCTTAATGTATTCCATGGTTTTTACTTTACCAAATATTTCTATTGTAGTGGATGTCGTGATCATTTACATGTATAAACCCATTAATTATCATTGAGATGTGGTAAATTTGATACCTGAGGATGGTCTATCTCATAACCCTGGTGAACTAGCTTAGGCTCGAGTTTCTCCAAATTCAAACAATGTTCATATTATGAATAAGGATATTCATGTACATTTTATTGGATAGAGAATGTGAGGAACACTCTATTATTTTTTGGGATCCCATAATGGTATTCAATCATTAACAATATTCACATTTTTAGTTGTAGTCTTACCCATGTGGTAAATACACCTCATAATCCTTCATCAAACCCGGGTATAAATTTAGGTGGGAGAGAATATCCATAGGTACATTAGAAGTTCTATAGAACTATATATGTTTGACTACTATAGAGATGATATATAAAAGATGTACTATTCATTTCGAATGAGCTTATGAGAAAAGAAATAGGCCTTTGGATCATAGGTCCTTTGGGCCATAAAATGACTTCTAGACATAGAAACTATGGGAAACAAAGTAGTAAAGATATATATTACATGAGCATCAACAAGTGGATAGATTAGAGTAAATATATTCACCATGGTGGATCCAAATAAAACCCTTGTACTTAAGGAAAGATATGTTGTCCATGACATTGGCTCATGTATTTATGTGCATGGGACCTGATTTCTTATAGAAACATTAATTTTTTTCTCTTGATGCAGAATTGATGATGTTTGGGGGATGAGTTACTCTAGTGTAATCAGGTCATTAAAATTGATTTAATTCTGTATCATTCTGGGCCTATTTTCTATTTAGTTATAAATTTTTTTCTATTGTCCTTTGGTTTATGTATGGGATCCCTACCAACCTAGTTAAAAGTGGTATTATTTTGAAATAAAAATAATTTATAAGGACTTTGGTCCCTTCCATTAATTATAGGGGTATGTGAATGATGATATTGGAGGTGATTTCAACATCATGTAGAGTACTATAGCGTATTTTTTTACTTTTAGAGAAATAAAAATGAGCTAGATATCTCAGTTACTAAAGTTGGAGGTTTTATCCACCATAGAGGTAGAATAGATTACTAAAATATACTCCATGAAAGAGTGGGTATGGCTAATGAACTTTTTCGAGGAGTTAGATTGAATGTGAGAAGAAATTGAATTTTAAAATCATCAATAGATTGATATGCGTCTTTCAAAGAACCTAATGTTTCATGATTTGATAATGAATTTCTAATTAAACATCCATTTTATTAGTGGCTTAATAAAAGATAATTTGTTGAAAGTATAGAGGATTTATGGACAATCGTGTCACATACATATTTAAAAATGAAATGGTAACTGATAAGTTGAGGTAATTATGTGACTCTAATAGTCTCCATTGGTTAATAGATAAGGAGATTAAAGGTATGGTAGATTTCAATGGGATCATATAATTGAAACAATTTGTATTTCATTAATCAGTAGAATGAAATGGAAGACATGATGGTAATCAATCATTAATGAAAGAAGAAGAGGAGGAGACCATACTATGATTTTTTTTTTAATTAAGTAGAATCAAATTTGGTCATCATGTTCGATGAAAATCCAATTTTGTTATTTTTGTACTGGTATAACCTGATCCTTAGATAAGGATGGTCTGATTAGATTATAGTGTAGTCAGTGAGGGTTTTAGGGGGAAGAATGACCCTACTGAAGGGTCAGAGGGTTGAATCCCCCCAACCTAATTTTTTGGTATTGTAGTATCTTGGAACATACTATAATAGAGCAGGCTACTGACACATACAAAGAATTTTATTAGTGTATACATACCATAATATCATGTGACAGTAGTACTATAACACCATGGAATTCCTACCACCAATACTTTAGTAGCTTATACTTGGGTTGCTGATGAACTATATCAGAGAGTACTTACTGTGAGGTCACTATAAAAACATGATTTATGATTCCTCACATAGCATTAAGATCTCATTCTATCTAGGATTTTATATAATATGAAAAATTCCATTTAATTATTCTCCATATTTTGGAAAAGTGATTGTCCCTCACCATAGGAATATGGATATTACCAAACAACATACATCTCTATGTATTTTGTTCTTTTTCTTATTATTTTATTTATAGTTTTCACTATGTTACTCATATTTTTGAGATCATTCCTCATTGTTTCTACCAGAATTTCTATAACATCCTAAAACTAATTGCTTATAGGTGTAGCAGGCCATAGAAGCATATATATCAACCACTAATATTTTCAAAATCCAACGTGGGATTGGTTATAAACCCTAAAATCCTTACCTCAATCCAAAGACGATATATATGGTCCTTCCCTTTAAATATAATCCTCTAGATTGAAACATCTTCCACTATCAATTGTTTTATCATTAGGATATTTCTCTAGACCACTCCTATTAGAAATATTATTGACACATGACACCATTGATCCAAAAGCTTCAATTGAGCCACTATTAGAATTTTCAAACTATTTTGGGGATATTCCACCAATATAATACCTAAGCTACACCATGGATATTATAAAAAATTCAAGGATCTATTATCTTAATCCTAACCCTTACAGGTCAAACACAAAATCCCATGTGGAGTTCCATCGTAAAACCATTTGGTGAATAGAGGTGTATATTATCTAAGCTTATTTGTCAACCTCGCACCTTTTGAGAACTGATGTGGGATTGGGTTTGTAATAACCAATATTAACATGTTATTGAAATGATATTTTAGATAATTTATATGTTAATTTTTATAATCTTTATATTTTATTATGTCAGTTGATATTTTTATATATTGTTTGTTTCCTGCATGTGAATATACTATTCATTCAGTCTTTTTTATGTTTAGTATTTATTATATAGATATATTATTAGGTATTATATTGCAGTTGTTGTATATGAATGTTGCATATTTTTTTCTTTTAATTGATTCTAGCATGGGGAGATTAATTTTTAATATAATGAATCCTTTTTTTAGTATGGTTATTATTGAACTAGAAATTTTAGTTTATTAACAGTTCATATGTCTCATTGTTACATATCATTATCAATGTGAGCTCTTCAAATCTATTTTTCCCATTATTATATTTCAAAATTAGTCTATAATTTCATTTACTGACACTTCCAATATTCATTTTTTTCCTTTAGACTATCAACATTATCATTTAATTGATATTGGGTTCCTAATATATTATTATCCTTCTAGATACATTGTGTGAATTTCTTTATATTTGTGGAGGAATATTTCAGAGTATGACTGAGGGTTATTCTTCTTTTCGATAATGTGTGAAAATTTTCAAATCAAAAAAATATATGAAATATGTAGGTGGATACTCTGCATGTTCTTTAAAAAATATGTTCCTTTTGAAGCGTAATATAGTTCTAGATCTCTCCACCATACAATGAGGAGTTCTTAAATTTAATTTTAATTTCTATTTATTTTAAATCTTGTAAAACTAATATTTAAATAATTTATATTTTAAAAAAAATTATTAGTGCTTCAAATATATAAATAAATATATATGATGTGGGGTATAGTTTAAGAAATGGAATATTTTCTATTATTATTTAATATTATATTATTGTTTATAGTTCATTAATAATTTTTTAAAATAAAAAACACATTAAACATTAACTTCTATGAAAATTTATAAATAGTTTTTTTAATAGGAATTTTTTATATTTAGAAATAAATTTTGAATTATTCTACACAATTTATTTATATGTTATTAAATTCTAATATTAATTTTTGAAATATAAAAATTATATTTTTTATATAATATGATTTCATAAAATATGATTTATCTATTTTTCAATATACAATTTTTTATAATGGTTGTATGATCTTGGACCTTAGACTCCATTCCCTTTGTGTTCATTGGGTGTTGGAGGCACCATGAAGAGGTTCAAAGAATGTTTGAGGGTAAATGTAAGAAAAGGGGTGTGCCACATCAATTTGAGTCCATGTAGTGTTATTGAGCCATGGGTTACACCATACAATAGGAT
Source organism: Viscum album (assembly GCA_963277665.1). Taxonomy (NCBI): domain Eukaryota; kingdom Viridiplantae; phylum Streptophyta; class Magnoliopsida; order Santalales; family Viscaceae; genus Viscum; species Viscum album. The sequence continues at coordinate 596,769,472 of OY728155.1, read as the reverse complement.
TACATGTTTCAATCTCCCTACTATGATATAGGAAGGCTTGAAAAAGGAAGATAGGGGCTACTACATTTTTATGATTGGTTGTTCCATGGTAGTTGGTTGTTGCATAGACCCTTCCATGGTGTCGAACATAGTAGTATGAACTGAGGTTGCTTCGTTGAAGTTGTTTGTGGATGATACTACAAATTTAAGGTCGATATATTGTTTGTTTTAGGGATCACCATAGTAAATACGCCATCTTAAATGAATCTAAATTATGGATCACAAATTCATGTTTGACTGGGGTTCGTGGAGTGGTCTCTTCTTAAGGCATCATGGTCTGTGTAGTTTGTAGCATTTTACTATAGGCTACACTTTGGTACACTATAATTTTTTCCCTATAAATAACATTAAGGAAACCAACACTAGTTTTCCCCCACACCATCCCCTTGTAACCTAGGTCTCCAAGGATTCTTTTCTTTGTCTTTGACGTCTCCTTTCGATAGGGAACAATCCCTGGAATTCTATGTTCGATCCATGGTGATCTAAGGTGATTTATACCTCCTTTTGTTTAGTATTTTTCATCTATTTGATTTTAGTTTCTCTTATTCAATATTTCCATGTTATAGTGTATGATATCCGTAATCTTAATGGATATTTATTTGAAACTTTTCAGTGTTTTTGTGGTGTGATATCCTTCGGAGATCATAGTTTCCTCAAAGGAGATGTGATTAAAGATCCTTATTGGCATTCCATTTAAATTTATGTAAATTCAAAGTCAAAGTTAGGGGTTCATTTATTCTCATATTTATTTAAATTAAATTTTAAATTGAACATTTTTTGTCCCTTTAGATACTAATAGAATTTACCTAATAAATATTTAACTTGAATAAATAATGAAATTGGTTATATTTAGAGAGAATGTGTTTTAAAACATGATGATTGTTTGCCTCTCTATTTTAGAGATAGTGTGTTATCTATGAAATTATTGTTATCATTTTTGTTTATGGTTGGTTTAACATGTTACTTTTGTTGGAAAATGTTAAAGAGCGTAAATCTAGAATTAATTTGTTTCCTAAAAAACATAATTTTTCACGTCAAATAAATATAGAATAACTTTTAATTTTGTAGAAATAAAATTGATTTTAATTCCATGTTTAATTAAAGGTTTTCTTTAATATATTATAGGAATATTCTAAAGAACATTAACCTATAATGATTGTTGATGGTAATAATAAATGGAATGTTAAATAGGAGTTTTTATTCTTTAAACTTGTTAATGCTAGAAAATTATATAATGAACATCTAAGTGACATTATAGATTTTTACAGTCAATACACTTGGCTTCTTATAGTTGGAACCCATGAATAATTAATTAGTTAATTCATGATTGAATAAAACATGGATCTTTGATATAGATAAATTCTTGGGGCTGAGGATTCCCATTGTGTATAAATACTGGATTCCTTATGTAAGGGTCCATGAGAGCCCATTTGTAAATAAAAGAAAACTGATTTTTTAGGGAAAGGATTCCCTATTGACTAATTTTTTTGTTTTCTTCCTTCTCTGTACTATAGATATGAGCCTTGATAAGCAATGTGATGTGAACCTTAGCTGGATGATGTGATATCGGAGGGGAGGCTGATGGTTGTGGAAGTAGTTTACTCCTATGATGATGTGATGTATGGGGATATGTATAACGGTCTCAGTGATGGAATTGGGATAGTGTAATATGTTTGAGCTAGTTTTACACACTATGAAGATGAAATATGGGATTCTTTCATGTTGAATCAATTTAATTTTTAAATGGACAGTTTTATTTTTTTATCTCCATTCCATTAACAACTGCTTGATACAGTGGGATTTGTTTGGTTGCATCTCTTAATAGAAGATTAGGATGTTTTCACTGAGTACCTAGAATTATGGAATGATAATAATGTTTAATAAATGTTTAACCCATGAGGTTATTTCTTTATTTAATTCAAATGATAATGTTAATTTCAATAAACCAAGGAAATGATTGGATTTTGTAGAGAGAGAACATACTTCACTTGGATGGTTAATGAAATGTAATCATAATAATGTTAAAAAATAGATAATGAATAGATTAACATATGTGGATAAAAAAAATTAAAGATGTAATTTATTGTGTCATCAATTAATTCTTATATGATTATAGGATATCTAGTCCCTAGCAGTGGTTAACAATGTTCGAGTGATGGTAAATGTACTTGATCGTAGGACTAGATTTTGTACTTAGTGTGATTGGGATCTATATTATATCCTATAAGTTTTTTTATATTTCAAGTACTGCCACACCCATGTATTTAGGGTGACTCACACCAAATGGAAACTAAGAGGGGTTTTTTCCCAACAACCCATTTGTGAGGATGGATGGATGACAACCCCCTATATCCCCACTCTCTTATCTTTGTAGTATTATGTGATGTTATGCATGATGGCGTGTTTCATATCTATATTTTCCATGGGATATAATTTCTTTTATTTATATCACACAAATTTATCTCTTGTAATAGTAATCAATAGATTATTATAGGTATAATGTTTATAAGTTGTGATGGATTGTGGTACCTTACTCAGTGTTTGGGTTATAATGGATTTATAGACAATTTTTGATGTATGATTCAAATCATATGGGATGTGGTGGATACTAAAAACTACTTGGTTTCTATATAGATATGTAATATGGGATGATGATATGATGTAATTAATGAGATGAATATTGTGTTACTTTATCCTAGGTGTCATTGGGATGGTTTACTTTTAGAGAAATATATAATATGGCGAACGATATTTGGGTACAATGAAAAATCGTTAAGGAAGTTATAGAATGGTACAATTGTGTTTTACTATTTTTATTTATTATTATTATTATTATTATTATATATCATCTCTTTTATGTGATACTTTGTGAGAGTTAACCATGGTGAGTCTAGGAACATAGTTTTCTAGTTTAGGTGATGAGATACTTTCACTTTTTGTTCACTAGGATTTAGTATTCTTTCTCTATCTTTTTCATAAGAGGATCTGAGGAGGTTCCTTTTAATTATAAATTTTTTTATCACTATATTTATATATAATCTATTTTCTAGGTCAGTAGGAATATGTTCGATATGGTGATGGATTTTACTATCTCGTGGTTTTATAATTGTTGTTTGGGCTCATGATCACTTATGAGTTTATATTAGGTACTTGTAGTTTCCTTTCTAGTAGTTTTTAATCTTGAATGTCATTACATGTATGTACATGGTATTTTTTTATTATGAGAAATATTTTTTGGGTGTTATTTCTTTTATTCATCTATCTTCCTCTTTTTCTTTTTGAGGCTAATTTCCTTCATTTTTATATATGATATAACCTCAATGCTATTATCCAACTTGGTTGCTACTAATGGTGGTAATTGGGGGGTCATTATCTCAATTCCTTCATTTTTGGACCAGGATGGGTACTCTTTGTGTGGGAGGAGGTCATGACAGATTGGTATCTAGGGTTTATTTTGAGGGAGTGGATAGAGTTTGGTGTTGTACATATGTGAGTACAACATGGGTTGGTATGGAAATAATTTTAGCTAAAAATATTATGTGATGTAAAAGTGATATATTGGTTTAACCATACATATTTAGTTCCCCCTATGATCCGATTCAAAGACATTCAATTTTATTGAGCCTGGTAAATTTATGATTCTAGTTGTGAGGTAGATACCTAGGAAAAGTTCAGGCATTATTATTATATGTGTCTGTGATTTAAATAAATAGACCTTGGGATTAGGTTACCCCTAAATATACAAATAAATAATGTTAAATATCTCATATTCTAGGATTAGGGTTCACTAACAATTTTATACTTTATATGTATGGATCTAGGTCAAATTTCTCATTAGGTTCACACTGAAAATGTTATACATGATGTGCAAGAAGATCACCATAGAGTATATTTTGATGAAGAAAAAATTTGGAGGGGGATAATCTGAGAATTTTGACACTATATTCTATATAATTATATGGTATCCATTTTGGATTCCATGATAGAAGAATTTTTGGATGCTATTTAGATAGCTTTCAGTTCAATCCGTGCTCAGATTGATCACTAGGATTCATTGGTGTTGATGATACTATATGGAGAAGTGATGCAATGTTGGATCTTGTTCCTCAAAGATCACGAGGAGTCAGCGGTCTCATGGGGGAAGTTTAAGGACTAGTTCCAAGAAGAGTTTCATTCTTCAAATGTGAATGTTTTTAGTATACAAGAGCAATTTACCCTTTGATAGGGGAGTAACATTGTGTAGAAGTTCGGGATCCATTCCATAGACCTTATTTGATAGGCCTCAAACCAGTTTCTAGATAAGAGCATAGGAAAGGAATATTTGGGAGGTTTTTCTTAAAGATATCAAGTAAAAGTTCAATCTATTTATATTATATAAATATCAGGGATTTCTAGAATGAGAATTGGCTATTGAGTGGACGCTTTCCAGAACAAAATCATCATGATAGGGGAGTCATTAGGATTCATCATAAAATAGAGCTATGGTTAGGGATTCCCAATTTCCATGATAGAAGATTGTTAATTCATCCATGGGTACATCTTAGCCTTCCATATGTTTTTTCTTTGGTGGTGGAAGATCCAAAGGATATTCTAAGGGATAAAAATCATATTTTCTTATATAGGATGATTTCATTAGTGATCAGAGTTTCCAAAAATTGTGAGTAGAAAATGTGTGCCATGTTTTTCTATTTAGGATCCTCCATTGAGGTAGTTTTATTTGAGGCCTTATAAATAGGATTCTTCATATTAGTTTTAGTAGATAGGATAAATGGTTGGAAGAGTAATGTAAAAAGATGCTCCTCATCCTTTGAGAGAAGAGCACATACATGAAGGTCATGTTCATTTGGTTTAGAGAGGCTTTGGAGTAGGTCGTGGTAAGCATCCTGCCCTAGCTTTTCTAGCATTGGGTGAGTTAAATATAAATTTGGCTAACATTTTTTTATTTTATTCTTGGTTTCATTATTATTTTTTGGATATACACTCCATTATATCACCTACCATAGACCATGAATTTGTACTTGAGGTAGAGAGACTTCAAGTTCTATTGGTGTTGACTAGGATAGTTGGAGGTCAAGATTATTTCTATGAATTATGTAGATATTTTGATCTAGTTATAGGGAAGAAAATCTATTTTTTAGTCTTATTAGGTTTATAGATATAACCCTATGATGTCATCCTTGGTATGGATCATCTGTATTTAATGTAGGATGTTGTTGATTTCATCAATACATTGGTTGTGTTCTATGATACATAAAGAGAGCCTACAATATCCATTGGTGAGAAAGACACTAAGATGGGTTGATGGTTTTTCCATGATTATCTAACTTGATAGTCAAGTATATGTTGAGTTCATTATATGTTCATCCATCAGTGTTTTCAAGGTTTGTGGAAGAGTACCCTTATATATTTTATGAGTAGGTTGTAGAGTTACCCCCTTGATGACAGATTTAATTTTGTATCAATACAAAAATGGTCATTTATCATATCTCTATGTCATATTATTTGATAGATCCTTCTTAGTTATGAGATCTATGAGTATTAGTCGATGATCTATTATAGTAGGGATTTTTCAATTGAGTGTCTCTCCTTTCGGTGAACCAATTAGGTTGGTAAAGAATATTGATGATAGATTTCTTATTTGTATCAATTATCATCACATGAATCATGTTTTTGTGAACAATATATATCTTTTTTTGTGGAATGATGACTTATTCGATCATCTAAAAGGATCTATTTTTTTTTCAAGACCGACATATAGCAAGGATATCAAGAGATGTAGGTGAAAGATAAGGATATTTTGAAGATCTCTTTCTAGTGTCACGATGCGAATCAAGAGATAAATGTAATTTTTGTGTGTGAATAATTCTCCATCCATGTTCATGGTTTTAATGAACCCAATGTTCATAGATTTCTCTAGATTGTTTTGTGGTGGTTTACATTATTAAAATCCTTATGTACCTCGCGTTAGAGGAATTGTATACATAGTATATTTTTTCTATTTTGGGAGTTCTTCATAGTAAAATGTTGATCAGGATGTTTTCAAAATGCTATTTCTAGGCTCATGAATTTAATTTATTATTGTAAGTCATATCCCAATATAAAGTAACTATAGACCCTTCAAAGTTAAAAGTAGTTGTTTCTTGGGATGCCTCCATGATAGTTGAGAAGGTGTGGAGTTTCATTGGTATTTCAAGCTATTACAGGAGGGTTTTAGCTGATTTATCTTGTTTTTGGATCCTCTTACACCCTGAACAATAAATAATTGGGCAATCTTATGGAATGTCTAGTGTTGGTAGATTTTGAGTACCCAAAGGAGAAGTTTGCTAGTTCTCTAGTCCTTTGATTTCCAATAGTGGGAGTTAAATTTGAGGATCTCAACGGTTATTTTCATCTTGTTTAAGGATATTTTCTGATATATTAGATATTTTATATTTCATATTGGACTCATACGTTATATCCACAATAGCATGACTATTAAAACCATGAGCTAAAGTTAGAAATAGTTATGTTTACCTTGATGTTGTGGCGACATTACCTCATCAGGGAGTGTTTTACAGAATTTACAGATCATAACATCCCTATATATGTATTCTCACAATGTGACTTGAATTGATGATAGTGATGGGTGATGGAATTCTTAGAGGATTACAACTTTGAGATTCCACTTGCGTTATACATGGGTAATGTTGTATTGTATGCGTTAAAAAATAATTCATGTAGTGATGTATTGTGTGAATCTAATGATTCCTCAAGAGTGTTAGAAGAGATCCCAATAATTAATAATGATATGGTAGCTGTTTGAGGCATTGATTATCTTTTCCAAAAGACAGTGTATTCATATATGTTGTAGTGGGTGGAGGAGCCCTAGTAGGGTATTGTAAAGTAATGTTATAGATATATTGATTTGTTTTTTTTTGGTGATTCTACATATGGTAAGTATGAGTATGAATATAATTGGGTGTTATTTTAAGGAAACATTTTCGTCCCTTTAGTGTTTTGTTATGTGATTCTTTTAGATCTCCATAACTCACCCTTTCTAATACATACGTGAGGGAAGAAGATATACCAATATCAAAGAGGGAAGTTTTGGTGTCATATGAAGAAGTGTATAGTTTTTTATTTTGGGTATAGACATTTGGTCTCCATGAAGGTGAATGTTGAGCAATGGGTTTCTGGTGGTGCCGATGAATCTATAAAGAGTCACTAGGATTATTATCTATGATGGTGGTCCCCATTTAAATTTCATGGTGTTGAGAGGCCTATAGTATTCTTTTGGATTCTAGTTATTCCTTTCTACTGATTTTCATTTACTGAAAGAAGGTCAGAAAGAGTGGAGTATTAAGACTCATGGGGATATGTTGTGTTCTTGTGTCCTGGATTTTTGAGGTTTTCGAATGAGGATGTTTCATTTCCTTGATTTTTTTTACAACAACAGTTTTCAAAACACCATTCTTATAGGAAATTTGAATCATTGTGCGAAGATAACATTCCTTTATTAATTAAGATGGACTGAGTTCAGAGAGTCAAAAAATTCTCAGGCCAAATATAGTTTTTAATATAATAGAGATGGATTAGATTATTTATGAATGAATAGAGGAAATGATGGATTATAAAAAATCCTATACTGATCACAATAAGAGTCCTCTGGTTTTTTATGTTAGATATTATGTGTTTCTGAAGTTTACTTCTCATCGTGATCAGTGAAGGTTTTGTTATGGGAATAAGATTTCCCCTAGTTTTTTTCCATTAAAGGTGTTAGCTCTAATTGGATCACTAGTGTATCTGATATCACTTCCCCTATAGATGAGCCATATACATGATTTATTCTATCTATCATAGATTCTTTTTTAGCTTCATGATGATTCCAAAATAAATTATTAGGGAAAGATCGATGATGATGATGATTCAACCTTCCAAGAGTGGAATGCGGAGATCTAGGACAACCTAGAGAAGGTGTTTTAAGGGAATGTAATGACATTGATTTTTAACTTTGGTGACATAGTGGTGTGGAGGAGGGTATCTGGTAATGTGAGTCACAGACACGTTATTAGTTCCTTGTTTGATTTTTTGTTAAGTTATTCTCTTCTTGTAATGATTATTTGTGGTCATTTACCTATTTTTGGTTTATGAGATTGTTTTTAGTTATTTCATTATGGGGAAATTTCTCTTTTTTATAGGTGTCTCATTAGATATAGTGTCTAAGATATGGTTGGTGTTGTTGTCATGTAGTTTTTTTCATCTGATTGAGTTGATTGAGCTCCTATGATGGTGAGATTCTTCAGAGTTATATCATGGGGTTGTTATTAGTGCAACCCTTTTACTTATTTTCTCTCCAGATATAATTTTAAATTATATAGGATGATAACGGTTTTAGAGGCACTTGATGTATGTTCATATACCATGTTGGTCATTCCCTTGGTGTGTTTTTGGTGTTGGAGGAACATAAAAGAGGTTTCAAGGAGTTTAGATGGAAAATTCGGAAAATGGGGATGCCCTACCATTTCAAGCCAATATATGATGTGGATTGATGGGTTCCTCGATGTCGTATGCTATGAAGTGAAGTGAGTTGGATGTAATGTAGATATTTTTTAGGCTAATACCAAATAGTGGGTGCATTATGTGTGAGATGTAGGATGTTCCATAGTCCCTCCCCCAACTAAATAGAATCTGTTTCATGGATCCATCCATGGATCCCATATATGGTTTTGAAAAGTTGTTTTGGCATTTTCTACTCCCACTATGTCATAGTCTCTGTGGTCTGTGGTGTGCTTTGAGGGGATGTGTTGTGGTCCTCAAAAAATCGGTCGACCAAAAAATACCTCCAAGGCCCCCCAAAACATGTTTTCTCCCACTACCTCCACTCGAATCTTATCTTTCCAATGGTTATTTTTGAGGGATTTATTGCCCCCTTTCAATTGGAATCAATCACTAGATTTCTAATTTTTATCTTTGGTGATATGAGGTAGTTTTTACTACCTTTTTATAGATGTTTCCCTATATTTGATCATGATTACTACAATTTATTAATTCTATGTTATTATGGATGATATCTATAATTCTAATGGAGTTTTTATTATCATTCTAAATTACTTTCATGGAGTGATGTCATTGGTATATCCTAGCATCTATGTGGGAGAAGTCATTGAAGGTCAATCTTGGCATTCCACTTATATTTCATGAACATTAAAAGTTTAAGGAGTGGAATTTGTTGAATATAATGTTTATTTATTTGAAATCATAAATTATCCCAGGTTTATACCTTTTGATGGAAGTGGAATAAAAAAAATAAATATTTAACTATATAAAAATAAAATTCATTATGGTTAGTGATCACTTGTTTTATACATGACAACAGTTTGCCTATTGATTTTATAGAAAGTGTGTTTTCTATTATATTCTTGTTTGAATGTTTTTTATTCTTTTATTAGAATGATTATTTTGATGTAAAATGGTAAAAAACATAAATCAAGAATAAATTGGATGGATAAAGAACCTAAAGATAAATATTTTATAAAAAATGTGTATCTGATAATTTAATGGTAATAAAATCGATGTTAGATTAATGTTTTATAGATTTTTTTGATTCTTGTTTTAATGGAATATGAAAAATAAAATTTATCTATAATGATTTTTTTGGTAATAATAAAATTCACGTTAAATGATAATTGTTATTATTTAGTCTTTTAAAAGTTTTAAAATGATATAAATCATGTTTAAATAATTTAACAGCTTGTAATAGTCAATGAATTATATTTCCCATAATAGAAAACTATGAATAATAAATCAATTAATTCAAGATGAAAAAAAATATATTGTTTGATAATGATAAACACATGGGGAAAATAGTTCATGTTGTTTATAATGGCTATATGCTCTATGTTTGGTGTCATGAGAGCCTATTTGCATATAAACGGAAAATTCCTTATTTTGTATGTAATGTTTAATGGTTGAATATTTTTTTTTCTTCTTCTTTATGTGTACTATAGATATTAACTATTTTATGTGATGTGCTATGAGATTGGAATGGATGAATGTATATGGGTCGGAGGTCTAAGGTTATTGATGCAGTTGATGCCTATGGTGAAGAGATGCACGAAGATGTGCATGGTGGTGATAGGAATGGTATCAGGATTATGGAACATTTTGAATTTGGGATTATCCATTATGATACTAACAGGTGGGATACTTCCATACTAAATCTATTTAATGGAAAAATGGCCATGTTTCTAATTTTATCTTCATTTCTTTTCCAATTTCTTGAAGAAACATGATGTTCCTTGTTGTGTATCTTGAATGTATGTTAGGTTTTATTGCTAGAGTACTTATAATTATGGCATTGTAATAATACATAATAAATTATTGATATGTTAGGTTGGTTCTAACTGGAATGAAAATTATAATGTTAATTTACATAAATCGTGGATCCATTTAGATTATACCTGGTGTGAATAGACTTCACATGGATGGTTATTGAAATGAAATGAGAATAATGTTAAATAATAGTTATTGAATTAATTAACCTAAAATTGATGATAAAAATGAATGAACTAATTATATTTAACTCCTTTAAATTCTTGGGAAATTATAGGATGTCTAGTCCCTAACAGTGGTAGTCAGGTGTCCATGTGATGATAACAAAAGCTAATCCTAGGACTTTCTTAGGACCTTAGATTGTTTGTGAGATATATTATATCCTATGTGATTTTTTATTTTATATTCTACCCCACCCATTTTGGTATGGTGACTAACACTCAATGGACTTTGGGAGAGAGTTTTCCCTAATATCACAGTGGTGAGGATAGATGGTTGATTACCCCCTTTATACTCACTATTTTCTATTATTTTTATTTTGTGATGGTATGCATGGTGGTTAATTTCTCATATATGTGTGTATATTGATTTAATGTCTTATGTTTATTTTACACACACATATATATATATATATGTATATAGCCTCTAAATGAGTATTATGGGTATGATGTGATAACGTTGTGATATATTGAGGAGCACTACTTGGTGTATGGGAAATGATGGATTGAGGTATAATACCTGATATATGATAAACACCATACATGATTTAGTGTATCCCAAAAAAAACTCAGTTACTATATAGAGATGTGATAAGAGATGATGTTATGATTTGAAGCATGAAATTCAGGTTGTGACACTTTATCCTAGGCGTCTTTAGGATGGATAAAGTTTAGAGAGAGATGGATCAGGGCATACAATGTTTGGGCGTAGTGGAATGCATTTGGGGAAGTGGTAGAGAGGTACCCATGTGTTATTTTTTAATAATAAAATATAATCTCATGTGTGAGATACACGGTGAGAGTTTTCCATGGTGATGTTGAGAACATATCTTCCTTCTTTAGGTGAAGAGTTAGAATATTTTTTTATTCATCTTTAGTAAATATTTTTATCTTTTGAACAAGAGACTCTAGAGACGATCCTACTTAGTATACTTGTTATGCTCATAATACATATATATGACATATTTTTAGGTCATTAAGAATATTTTGGTAATCATATTGGATTTTATTATCTTGTTTTTTTGCAAGAGCTATTTTGGATTCATGGTCGATGCAGATACTTTTTATTTCTTTTCCAGTTTTGTTTTCTTTTACGAAATAGCATGATTGAACTTGAGATTAATTTTCCGTTTATGAGTAGGATTTTTTAGTGTTATTTCTTATCTCTCCCACATTTCACATGTTTTTTTAGTATGTAAGGCCTCCTATTTTATTATTGATATACCCTCGATGCTAGTCGCCATCTTGAGGCCTCCTTGAGGCAGGCCTCAGGGGGGGGGGGGTTCATTATATTTTTTACACCATTGTCAGCCTATGAGGAGTATTATTTTGGGGGAGGGGTTGGGACAAATATGCTATTAAAGTAATAGAATTGCCTACTCTATTGACTATTAGACAAAACATGAATTATTTAATAAATTATTTTTTATTCTAAATTCATGATTTTAATAAAAAATAATAAAAGGAATTTTATTTTTTTGAATTTATTCTTCATTCAATTTCATAATTATTTTATAAAAATATAATGATATATTATAATTATAAAATTATGATTTTTCGAAACTGTTTTATGTGTTTTAGTAATAGAAACTATTTAATTTAAAAAAAGGTTATACTTTCTCTGAGTTTTTGTTAATTTTTTTAATTATTTTACTAATTATTTACAATATATTAATATTTTCTTGGAATATAAAAAATTATTATGTACCAGTATTTATAGAGGTATTTTCTCAAGGAAATTTTTAGATAGGGTTTTTTATTATTTAATTATAGTGTATAGGTGTTCTTCTAAGGAAATGAGATAGTTGAATGTCAAATGGATTGATAATCAACTACCTAGGGGTTGAGCATCAACTCATTTCATTCACACTATCATTTATTGTTTGGTTTATAATTTTTTTTATTATTCTATTTTATAAATATATTTAAAATAATTATATTAAAAATATATATGATATAAACAAATATTTAGAGACATGTTGAATTTTTCTTTTTTTCTTATTAGTTTTTTAAAAGACATATTTTATCAATATATTAAATATATTTAAAGTAAACATATAAATATAAATTTTTATTTTAATAAATTAAAAAAATTATTAATATAAATTATTTAAAAAAAATTTATAAATATAAATATATTAAAAAATATATATAATTATAATTATAAATATATAAATAAATTTATCAAAATGTTTTTAAATATAAATATATTTTAAATATTGATATTTAATAATAGTTTAAAAATATTTAATCAGCCTAATATAAAAAAATTACCCATTTTAAACCTGAATCATATTAAATACCTATTAAAATTAATAGATATTAATTTTTATAATATTTTTTCAGATAAATGAATTCAAAGTAAAACCTCAAAACAATAAATTTTAATTCTTAGTTTTCATAAAATAATTTTAAATTAAAAAAAAAACAAATTCAAAAAAATTATAATTTTATATAATATTTTAAAGATGCTTGCGATATGTTATAGCAGGCCAAGAGGATGTTCTCATGTAGCTTTCATTCCTTCCTCAAATGTTTTCTTCTCAAACAAGAAACAATTTTAAATAACATTATATTCCTTATATTATTATCCTTCCATGTACATTCTACATGATATAGTTTTCCAAATACCCCCACTATTTTCATAGGTGGTGCTCCAACCTCACATACTTTAGTCATCCAACCTGGCTGCTGCATAATCTATATGTGAAAATCTATTTTTTTTATAGCAATGGGAGTTGTCAATGTGTATGTGGATTCCATGATTGAATTCCATTATTGGTGGGGGGTATTTGTGGGATTTGTTTAAATATAAACTCCACTATGAATGTTTATAATAAGAGGTAATAGGAAGCCTTCCAGGACCATCTATCTAAGAAAAGAGAGATCTTCAATCTGGTGACCGAGCCTTGAGTTCTCCATGTGTGGGAAATAAAGGGAGGTGTGCTAGGGAACATTTATAAATATTCTTTCTTAATAAAATAAATTATTTTTCTGCCCATTAATAAATCTTAGTTAGCAGTCATTCATAAAAAGTTGTATTAGTTCCATTTATGGTAGAAAAGGAGAGAAATATTGATTTCCTAATGGATGAAAATTTTTAGTTTCCGAGAATCCTATTTTGAATGGATATTATAAAAATCACATGTCGATTTTATTCCAAAAGTGTATAAAATAGAAAATAAATAAGCTCCCTAGGCTTAGTCAATTTTTTTAAAATATTTGAGAGCTAAAGTACCCCCTTAGTAGAGAAGACAACACTGTTCTGGTGATGGTAACACTCCAGTAAAAAATTTGATAGCATCTCCAGCACAACACATTAGCACCACATAATCACGACATTATCATTCCTTCTTATCCATTTACACTTATTTTGTCATATCATTTTCAATTGGTGTACACGTTTTATGATCTAGGTTTCGATTCCATAATTTTTGACCATTTTGGATGTAATCCTAGACTCTATTATAAAAAATCCTACTCAAATTCATACATCATTGAAATTCAATGTAGGGACTGTCCATGGGGGGATGATAATGTTAACTTCTATGATCTAATACATTTGGAATTATTGAATGTAATGTCTACATAATGATGAGGATATTTTTGAACTCATTGATAACAAGGGATTTAACCCAAATACCACCAAGGAAACCGAGTTGAAGAAGATGAATAAGAAGATGATAGGTCAAATCCACCAATAGATCAATCAATATATCCACAACCACAATTCCCAAGTGACTTGAACATATAAAATTTGTATGAATTAGGGAAATATTTACTATTAAAATACAACTTAGAAGAATATCATATTACTAAAGTCGTTTGGGAATATTATATTAAAAAGATTAACATCTATATTCAAATGAACTAGTGAGTTCCAAAACTGGGTGAATCAATTATTGGATATAGGTAAGACTGTAATAGATGAAAATCATGCATACCACCTCCTATAATAATTTCTTGAAAGCTAGGATATGATTGTGGTGTCACTCAAAAATATTGTGCCAAGAGAAAAATAGTCCATGTGAAAGGTAAAAGACACATTGTTTAATAAGGATGTCTAGAAGAAGGATGTGAGTCACAACTAGATGCAAGATCTAGTCCTAGATAAGTGAGGGAGACCAAAAGGAGGAGTTTGAGGGGTAATATGTAGATTTTGAAGAAATATTCAAAGAAGTTCCATATATAGTATGATTCCAACATAAAGAAATACTGTTTTGGAATGGAGGGAAACATGAAAAACTACCAAAAAAATTATATGAAAAGGGCCAAATTAGTAACCATGAAAGAGAAAATTAAGAAACACATGTTACCATAACTAGATAAGTTATAATTTTTATCAAAAGATAAATAATATATGTACTTTCACACATAATAGTAGGACATATAATGGGTGACCGATACTACATCATCATACCATGTCACTATACATCATGAGTATTTCCTAACTTATCAAAATGGTGACTTTGGAGAAGTAAATAAGCGGAATACTAGATTAGTGGATATTTTTGGCATGGCAGATATCCTTGCAAAAATTAAAGTTCAATACACAATGACCCTAAAGGATGTTCGACATATTCCATGACCTATTATCAATCAATTATTAATAATAGTTTTTAACTAATAAGGATATGACAACATCTTCAACAATGTCACTTGGAATATGAATATTGGATCCATATTCATCGCTCAATGACACATATATGGTATGATATACAAAATAAATGTGAAGATATGTTCAGAAAACCTCAACATAGTGAATGGGGAGATACCATCCAGTATGTGTCATACGAGACTCATCTGCATGAGTGAAAGAGGGTTATCATCCCTGATAAAGATAAAGTACATTAGTAATAACAAGGATGAATCATGTGATCCTTGAAAATTATGATTGTATGGGAAGTATCATAGAGTCCCATTCATTACTTCTTCTTCAAGGATATCAGAGTTTCTTGATCTCATGGACTATAATGTATGTTATCCCATATATGTGGATTCATTTAGGGGTAATAAATATTTCATATCTTTTATTGTTGATTCATCTCAAATGGTGTGTGCATTATTCTTGGGGATGAAGAACCCCATATTGGACTAATTCATGGAGTTCCATGCCATGTTAGAGTGTAAAATGGAAATAATATGATGTTACTTCATTCATACAACCGAGGAGAGTACACATCCCGAGAATATGATTCCTATTTTAAGAGTTAGGGTATTCAAAATTAGAGGATGTTCCCATGAACCCCACAACATAATAGAGTTGTGTAAAGTATGAAAAACCCAATAATGTAGATAGTTAAAATATTTATGAAAATAGATAATCTACCTAATCCATTCTAGGGAGATGTTGTTCGAATTCATGCTACCTCATCAAAATATCAGAATTGGTCCTGCATAATTTCATGATTTCATAAATGAGAATGTTTGGTAAACATCCCTCTTACTCTCATTTATAAATATTTGGATGTTTAGAATTTGAACAAGTATCCAAGGATACTAGGAAGAATAAAGATATGAGTTACACTATATAAATATTCATCATCTATAAAGATGAGGAGTCAGATACATGTTTTGGGGTCTAAAAGAGAAGAAGGTGATTACAATAAAATATTAAATATTCCATGAGAAAAAATGAAAAAATATATTAAAAATATCATAATAACTCTAAGATAATGTTTCCTATAATTAATTTATGATCCAAATCATACACTGGGAAAACCTCTCAATAAAGAGGTGGAGGTTCAATAAGACTAATCAACAGTAGATCAAGAGGAAATGGAAGGAGATATTGAGTAGGGGAGACTCAATACTCTCCAAAAATATTTATAAAACCATAACAGGATCTCAGGGATGTTATACCCACTAAGCCTAACATTACGTAGGTTCAAACATCAATGCAAGGGAGGATTATTTCAAAAAGATATTTAGAGTTAGATACCTATTGTTAAATAACAATGGAGATCTGTAAGGATACAAGAATGTATGCTCATATTTAAAAACACAATACACATTATAAAATATATTATGAGATGATGTCTTTGATGAAGAACTCGACATATTGTTTCATGGAACCACTAAAAGGTAAGAAGGCACCAATGAAAAAAATAGTTGTTTAGGTAGAAGAAGGATATATGTAAAAATGATGTTAAGTATAAAGATGAATATTAGTTAACGTATTAATTTATGAGAAAGAAGTTTACTTTGATGAAAATTATTATTTTTTGTGAGAACTACAAAAATGGGAGAGATATGCGGTTGTTTTTTTCTATACCTGGTGATTTAAACCATCACAACATTTTTTTCCTGAATTTTACAGACCCTCCACATATTTCAAAATTAGAAACCACTTAGAATTTATTCTACCTACATATTAGAATTTTTTATTTGTGTCATATTTGGATCATTTAGCATTAGTTAAAAATTAATTTCCCAATCATATATTTTTTTAAAAATAAGTCGAAAATAAAATAGTGGAAATGGACATAACCACCATTATGTTCTATAGAATCAGTTATGTTTAGTGGACATTTATTGTAACCATAAATCATCCATAGTCATATATATACATACTCATTCTAAATAACCTCTATCAACCCATACCTCAGTCAAACCATACCTCAATCATCAATATATACATATAAAATATTTCAAACAAAAAAACCATTCCCAATATACATTCATCCCATAAGTTCTACAGTATCCATATACCTCTACAGCATCTTAGTAATTGAAACTGGCCACATCATCTCACAAAATAAAACAAAAAAGAATATATAAATAAAAAATAATCATAAAAAATATGAATTAATGTAGAGTAAGGGAGAATATTTTAATAATCCATAAAACTAAAAATAGTCTTGTCTACATTCTGAAGAATGTTTTGGATCAGAAAGGTCAACCTCCTACCTACTACTATAATCTATCACTTATAATAAAAACCATAACTTTTAAAAAAGAAATATGAAATCTAATATATATATATATATATACTATATTAAAAATGGTGCACATAACATTGGTTATTTTCTTAACAAAATAGAATGAATTTTGACATAAAAAAACTAATATATAATGTCAATAATTTTTAAAACATAAACATACCAATTTAGGATATGATGCAAAACCTGAAATTGGAGAGAGATAAATATATAACAATATAATTAATTTTTAAATCAATTTAATGGGATCTTTAATTTTACATAAATTATTTTTAATGACTTTGATATGGAATCTTGTAATATATATTAAAAATAACTCAAATGTTATGTTATTCTGATTTAATATAGATCTGAAGACATTTTCTATGGTTTTTACAATTACATGCACATTTTAGCATTTTAAAACACAAAAAATGAATTTTTGATAATACTGGGGAAACTGTTGTTGATAATGATGTGTTGTGAGTTCTATGATTTCAAAAATACAACTATAATAATTTTTTAGTTACTTCATGTCTATTCAATTTTGTTTCCTTGGTCTGGAACCCATGTCACACGTTTTTAATGACATTGGTACCTTTAAAACTGTTTATTGAGTCATTTCAAGCACATCACATGTCATATTGTTATTATGTCTACGTTTACACCTGAAAAATAATCCAATGGTAGTTTTCCATGGAGTCCACATAAACATGAAGCCGTTTTATATAACATTGACCATTACATGAAAGTTTTAATGTTTCAAATCACTAAAAACATGTTTATGAAAAACTAAGAAAAAATATTACTCAAAAGAGATTATCACACTTCATACATTTCAAAAAAACGGTCATTTTCCAATGATTTCCTGGACATATGATTCCATTTTCCTTATTTAGACCCAATAAAGAATGGTTATAAAGAAATTGATATATTTAATAACTATTTATTGAGAAATACCAATCACACCACATGTCAGATTGATGTGATGTCGGCATGTACACAATAGAATTAATTCAATAGTGGTGATACCCAAATTTCACATCAAGATGAGGTTTTTTATATTGTTTTTATCATTACATGCATGTTTTGTTGCATGAAATTAATAAAAACACATTTAGAAGAATCCTGGGAAAATCTTCACTCTGAATAACAAAATGTTGGTTATGAAAATTTTAAAATAAATATACTATCATTTTTCTATGAATTCATGGTAATTAGATGTTGTGTTATTTATCTTCACCACTTAATACTCATTTTTAAAGAATTTTGTTTCTTAAAAAACTATTTAATAAGTCATTAAGTGCACACAAAAGGTTGAATGGATGTGTTGTATACAAATAATCATAAAAAATAATTCTATAGTGGTTTTACTATGATTTTATTTCAATATGATTTTTTTTCTATTGTTTTTTCAATTACATGATTTTTTTAGTGTATTAAAACACTAAAAACGTGTTAAGAGGCATCCCTAACAAAAAATTACTCATAATGATGTTTCGTTAGTTTCTACATTTCAAAGATAATTATATGTTCATTTTAATCTGACTATATGGCCATTCAACATCGTTTTTCTCATTTTAACACCCAGATAGATGTTTTTAAAGACATTGGTTTCTTTAAAATTTGTTTATTGAGTAATTATAAGAACACCACATTTTAAATTGATGTGTTTTCTATGTGTAAATGTAAAATATAATTCATAATTAGTTATCTCATGATTTGATATCCATATGAGGCTGTTTACTATATTTTGAACAATTTTATGCATGTTTTAGTGTTTTAAAACACTAAAAATTCATTTATAGGAATCCCAGAAAAACTTTTAAACAAAATTAAATTTAATGTATTCCTATATTTCACAAATAAATCTATAGTTGTTTTAATTTTGGTTAATGGCTATCCAATGTCATTTTATTAGTTGTTATCCCTTGGTAAATGTGTTTAAACACATTGGTATCCTTATAAACTATTTATGGTGCCATTTTGAGCACACCACATGTAAGATTGATTTGTTTTATAGGTTTACAAGTCAAAAATAAAAACACATTAGTTTTCCCCACTATTTCATGTCAGTGTGAGTTATTTTTATAGATTTTTGACCATTACATACACGTTTAATTGTTTTAAATCACTAAAAATGTGTTTATGGGCATCCTAGGAAAACAGCTACTTGGAATGATGTGATGTAAATTACTACATTTAAAAAATCAATATATGGTTTATTATATTTGATTTTATGGCCATAAGATATCTTTGACCTAGTTATGACCCCCCCTAACATATTTTTTTAAATACCTTGATATTTATAAAAAAAATTATTGAGTCATTTTGAGCATACCGCATGTCATATGGACATATTGTCTACATGTACAGATCAAAAAATAATTCATCAATGGTTTTCTCATTATTTCACATCAAAATGAGGTCATTATCAATTATTTCGACTATTTCAAAAACATTTTAATATTTTAGATCACTAAAACACCTTTGTCGTCATCCCAAGAAAATCATTACATAGAATGACATGTTGTTACTTTTTACATTTCACCCATAAATCTATGGTTATTTCCTATGATTTCAAGTCCATAAGACATAATTTTCGTTGTTTTTAACCCTTATCAAACGTTTTAAAAATTTTAGTATCTTTAAAAACTATTTATTGAGTAATTTCGAGCACACAACCTGTTGTATGGATGTTTTGTCTACACGTAAATGTAAATTAAAATTAAATAGTGGTTTTCCCATGATTTAATTTAAATATGAAGTATTTTCTATGTTTTTTACCATTACAATCATTTTTAACTGTTTTAAAACACTAAAAAATGTTCATGGTAATCACAAACAAACCATTACTCAGAATTATGTGCCCTCAATTCTTAAATTTTACAAATAAATCTAAAATTATTTTTATATTATTCTATTTTCATATGAAATATTTTTCCTAGTTTTGACCCCAACACAAATTTTTAACTATTTACTATCTTTAGAAACATCAAATATCATATCCAAAACCAATAAAATGATCCCATATTGTTTTGAATGTTTTGGAGAACAATCAATAATTCAGATTTTGATTTTTTTGGGGAATATTCCACATGTTAATCGGACCCACAATGTGGTCATTATTAATCTAAATTCATGTTTCGAAAAAATAGTATCATTTTCTTTCAAAATATCAATCACATTTTAAAAATTGATTAAATTATTCATATTGTTTTTAAAACGTTATAAAACTGATCCATAATTCATTTTTAGAGTGTTCTAATTAACCACTCCTCAATCAGAGACAAGCAGTAAGTAGTATAACTCAATGTGCATTTTTTCAATATAATGTTCATCTTAATTTTATACACTTGTCACATAACCAAAACTAGGAAAATGAGCTCCTATTGTATTCAATATTTTGTAAAATGATTCATAATTCATTATTTAGACCTACAAATCGACCACACAAGAATCTGAAACAGTTGTGGTTGGTATGAATTGAAGAGCATGTTTTTAATATAACAGTTTCATTTTTGTTTAATTAATGGAAGTTGTATGTATTCTTTTTCAAAAGAATGAATGATCTATTATTTTTATAATTTACCACAGTAATATGAGCTATAAACCTATAAATTTCCTCTAGGGTCATGCATGTTATTCTCTAAAATAAAAACACTAAATCATTTTCTATTACCGACTACCAAAGATCCCATGTTTTCTTATAAGCATCATATTCTTAAACATTTTCTTTCAACCTTGAAATATATCGTTATGTATCTAGGTTAATGTAAATTCCCAAACCCCATTAAGTGCATCAATAAATAATAAAAATTACCTACCAAAGACAATTGATGGCGTAGGTCCATAACCCATCCCCTGAACACACCTAAGATACTCTTTCCCAAAAATGAATAAAAATTCATCATTCTGGGGAATAGATGAGAATTGTGAACTGTGTATATCCCAATATTATTTAATTTCAACAATTTAGTAGAAAAATATTAATAATTATATCTTAAATTATCTTAAAGTCATAATATGATTAAATTAATAATTTTTTCATAGGTATAAAATGTTATATCATTTCAATAAAAACATTATAATGAAAAATAATTTATAACAACAATCAACTGTTATGGTCAACTAATTGAGGCTGGCTAAATGGGTTAAATGATGATAAATTGTAATCATTTGATCCACATAGTTGGCCTCATTTAATTATGTCTAATCCTTGATTTTTTTTAAAATTTAGTATTCATTATTATGTTTAAAATTAATTAAATACCATGAAAGGGTAATGAAATTTACTTATGCCAAAGTGTTTTGTAATTTCAATCAAACAACAATCATCGGGTTACCAATGAACCTTAATCCACATATCTATCCTTCCAAAATAGTGACCTAATTCATTTTAATTTATAAATGAACGTTGGAACCATGGCTATTCTATGCATGAATTGGAGTATGGTTTGTGTTTTTGTCAATCCTCAGTGGATGTATAGAATTTGTGCCAGTGAAGTGATCGTATAGTTCAAGCAGACAACAGTATTGAAGGTGGTGTAGTTTCCCAGTGTTTTCCAAATTTTTGGTCCCCAAAATTAGAAAATGAAGACCTAGATTTTTTGTTAAAGGAGGTGCACGCAAAGAGGAAGTGGTGTGTTAAAAAGGAGGGTTGTGCATGAAATATTTTAGTGGGACACGAAAAAAAACGTTGTGTGAGAAATAGTGGATCAAGGTTTTTTGTGCAAATAGTGTTTTAGAATCTAAACGTCAAAAAATGGTAAAGGCATGGGTTGCGCGAAAAATCTAGAGATGTGCGCGAAAAATGGTACCAGCACAAAATTTTACACGCCAAATGAGAGGGTTTTCGCACCATAGAGGGTTTTTTCACATGGGGTCTGAGACGCATATAGATAAGAGCTGACCCCCTCATTCCGTATGGTTGAAGACTTAGAGAAGATCTGAGGTCTGACGCACGTAAAAGGATAGCGTAAAGGGGATTTCATGAAAAATTCCAAGTTGTGCGAAAAATTCCGAGTGCACGAAAAATTCCTTACTACAGAAAATATTCTAGTTTGCACAAAAAATCCAAGCTGCGAGAAAAATTCTGGGCTACGTGAAAAAGGCAGAGCTGTGAGTAAAAATTGAGGTAGTGCGTAAAAGATTTAGTTTCGTGAAATAGGGTGTTGTGCGAAATATTTTTCTGCGTGAAAAGGAAATATTGCATACAATAGTAAGGTCTGGCGCACAAAAGGGTTGGTGTTGCGCGCAATTATCAGTGAAATTAGTTTGCACGTTCTGGTTATCCGGTTCAATGGTTTAGTGCGTTCAAGTGCATCATTTCCAGACTCTGATGCAAGCAGAGTCTCGTTCTAAGAAGAGGCAAAGGATTCAATTTGAATCTAGTGAAGTGACCTTCACGTCTATAAACTAATTGGTACTTCACTAAAGGTAGTGATCCCATGGTAGTCAATGGGAGCGACCTGAGGGACACAGTTGGCTATCCCTGAATAGTTGTAAAGGAAATGAGCTTGGGACAGAGTGACTGTTCCCGAACCTTTGTAATCCAAAACTAGTGAAGAATAGTGGAATTTGTAATGACCGACAACCTGTCGACGTATGCTCCTTTGACATGGCACTTAGTGGTGAACCAAGTAAAAAGTGTTGTGTTTCCTCTTTGCATGTGAATGTTTGATTGCATCTCATATCCATCATACATGTTAAAATAGTTTCTACCAACGTGGGAACAAGATCCATCAGTTTAAAAGAAAACGTTGACACCCTGATTCACCCCTCCCCTCTCAGGGTGTCCCGGGGTCCAATAAGTTGTATCAGAGGTAGGTTACTGGTATTTGATCTGTACTTTGTTGTCATGGATAATGTTATCAATGATTGTGGAATCCCTCTCTTCGATGGAATTAATTTTCATATTTGGAAGTACAGAATGATATCTCTTTTAAGATCTCTAGTAATGGAAGTCCACTTTTCTACTATGCAAGGAATACATGTTATTGATCCAATAGGTTTTACTATGACTGTTACAGATAACAAAGTTCTTGATGCATATGATAAATCTTAGAATGCTATTACTACAGATCTTTCTGATTAGATCTATCTAAATTTGATGAATTGAACCTCATCAAATTCTATGTGGGATAAATGTGAAAATATATATGAAGGAGACAGAAAAGTTTAGGAGGAAAAACATCATGTCCATCAAAACAGGTTTGATGATTTAAAGATGGATCCTGATGAGAATTCAGATTCATTCTTCAATAGAATCACTGAAGTAGTGGGAGAAATTCCAGGTATTTGAGAGGAAATCAAAGACATTTATATCGTAAAGAAAATCATGCGAAGACTTCCTCTTATGTACAATGAAAAAGTGTCATTCCATGAAGAAAAATATCTATATAAATTATCTCTGGATGATCTGATAAGTAGTCTAGTGGCATATGAGAAGAGAGTCAAACCTGAAGAAGCTACGACTCGTGTTAGCAAGGAAATGGCATTCAAAGCCATGGACATACTGAAAATTATAGAAGATTGTGGTGGTGAATATGATGAGGAAAAAGAAATTATTTCTCTAATTTCAAGGAAGTTGATGAAGGGAAAATGTAAATTTAAATGTAAGCTACCTCTGGCTTGCTTTCACTGTTGAGGAGTTGGGAACATTGCCTCTCAGTGCCAAAGAAAGTTCGATGATGAAGAAAGTGAAGCAGAAGACATTGAGAAGCCTAGAATAAGGATTTTCAAAAAGGTTGACCACAAATCTGGAATGAAGGTAAAGAAGAAGAGTTTTGTCTGTGAAGAGGAAGAGGATTATATTGAATTCTGTGAAGAAGAAGAACCTGAATTTAAAACTGGAAAAAATGCTTCCATGATGGCTACAATTAAAAAGTTAGAAACCTGGATCGACAAAAATAGAGACAATCATATGACTCATAATGGTGAGCCCAATTTTAAAATTTAGGATTCCTTTACAAATCATGAGAACAAATTCAAGATATGTAGTAAGTGGAAAGAAATGGTGAAAGAATCTTTAGAATATGTTGATGAGATTGAAGCTGAAATTGAACAACTAGAAGATCTAGTGGGAGGTCAATCTTCAATCCTTGAAAGCACAGATGACTTTTGGAATTGAAGCTTAGAATTTAAGAACATGAAAAGTTCATAAATGACCTTACATCTAGACTGGAAGAGAAGTCCAAGACCGTTGAGGGTCTTGAGGAATAATTTGTTACTCTTAAGAGTAAACTTAAGTGTCGATAAACCAAAAATGAGGGTAAGAATAAAATTAATTTTTGAAGATTCTCATATGCAATGTTGCTGGCATGAGCCAAGTGTGGTTAAGATGGGGTTTGAAAAATATTGGGTGATCAAAGACCTGCTTGAATGAGAAAAAGTGTAATTGGCTATGAAGTTAGGCCATCAACTTCTGGAAGTGAAGAGAGCCAAAAAAGACAGGATGAAAGTTGGACATGTTGAAACATTGCCTGAAGTGATGAAAAAGAAACCCTCAATCCAAACTAAAAGAAGAATAGAATATTATCTTCAATCTTATAGAAATGACAGGATGTCCAACCATTCTCCCATGGAAGAAAGAATGAGGAGAAATTTAAGTGAGAAGACATTTCCGCTCATGAAATGTTAGTTCTGTGGCTATCTGGGTCATACCATGTCATATTACGAAGAGGCAAGAAGCTACTTGAATGTGGAAGATCTGGGAAGAAAAAAAAGGAGACTAATTTCATATCCTCCATCTAATAGAAGAAATATCTTCAATGGTTACTATTTTCATTGTTCTAACTTTAGCCATAAGGCTATGTATTGCAGGAAGAGGTACAACATGATAAATTCATACAACTCTCAAATATGGGTCCGTTTTCACCCTCCTGATGGTGTGGTTATCACAAACTCTTTTCTCCTTTGGAAGAAGATTATTGGTATGAAGAATCTGATTATGTGGAGGAAAGTTTTAGAAGGTCATCAGTATCCAATACTCAATCCAACATCTCATGGAAAGAGAAGAAGAAGATCAATAAATCCAATATTGCATAAGTATCCCTCAAAGCTACAAAGAGCAGCAGCACCTAGATTCTTAAGAGTGGATGATCTTACCATCTGATGGGAAATGTTAACCTTTTGAAGAACATTAAAAATAATTATTATGGAACAATGATACTTGGTAATGATGGGGCTTTGAGGATTAAAGACAGTGAGAATACTGCTCTCGCCAATGGATAGCTAAAAAGACTGAAGTTCTTTATGTGGACTGTCTATGTCACAATCTCAGCAGTGTGAGTCAACTCTGTGACTCAGGAATCATATTAATTTTCAATCAAAAAGGAGGCACTGTAATGGTAAAAATATGGAATTATCTTATGAAAGGCTATAAAACAGATGGAAACTTATATCAGGTTGAAAGAAAAGGGAACTCCTACTATTTGTCTGTTGGAGAAGAAAACAATCTGTGGCATCGAAGGCTAGGGTACAATAACCAACAAGACATGGAAAAGATATCTAAGCTGAAGATAGTCCTGGATAACGCCATTATGAAATGTGAATAGGAAAAGTCTTGTGATTCTTGTATTCATGGGAAGCTGGTCTGCAGTTTATATCTACCAAAGAAGAAAAGGGCATCACATCTTCTTGATCTCATTCATACAGACGTATGTGGCCCGATAAATGTTATTGGATCTCATGGAGAATGGTACTTCGTCCTTTTTCATAGATTATTACAGTAGAATGGCATGTTTAATGGTTATACATAGGAAAAAAAGTGATTGACTGCATGAAAACATATCGTCGAATCACTAAGAATGATAGTGGGCAAACAATCAAAGTGTTGCAATCAGAAAATGGAGGGGGATACACATCCATTGAATTTGAAAACTACCTAGAGAATCATGGGATACAACATGAGGTAGCTGCCATGAGAACACCTTATAAAAATGGATTTTTTGAGCGCAAAAATCGACAAGTGAACATTATATCAAGAACTATGCTGATTGAGAGTCATATTCCATGGCATTACTACAAAGTGGCCGTTCAAGATGTAGTGTATATTCAATATCAAACAAGAAATTATATGGGTGCGATGAAGACACCTTATGAATTGTGGAATATATGGAAGCCCGATTTGAAATACATTCGTGTTTTTGGAAGTAAGTGCCTCATCAAGAATAAAGAATGAAATCAAGGGAAGTATGGTGACAATGCAGATGAAGGAATTTTCTTTTGATAATTAATGAACAACAAAGCCTACAAGTGTTTAAAAAAGTGATTTGGATGGATTGTGGAAAGCAGTGATGTTATGATCATTTAAGAGAAAACCAAAAATTCTTCAAGGATTCCATATGATAATGTGATAGAAAGTGAGGATGAAAATGAACGTGGAGAAAACAAAAATATAGAAATAGAGGAATGTGTACAAAAGACTCTTCCATCACATCATGATGTTGACTAAGAAGAGGAATCTAAAGAGGAAACCTTGGCTAGAGAGAATGAAACTGAGCCTCACAGGAGAAATAAAAAAGCTGAGATTGATCCATCTAACATAATTGGGGACATGAATTCACCAACACAAACATGGAGGATGAGGAATAATACACAATCTTCATTTATGTCATTTGTGTTTCCATCCTCATTTGAAGAAGTGAAAATGGATGAATCTTGGGTGAAAGCCATGAATGAAGAGTTAGATCATATTGACAAGAATCATACATGGGATCTAGTCTAGACACCTGAAGGTCACAATGTGATTGGTACAAAATGGATCTTCAAGAACAAGATTGATGATCATGGAAGTGTTATTAGAAATAAGGCATGACTGTTATGTAAAGGATACTCCCAGATTGAAGGTGTTGATGTTGAATAAACCTTATCTCCAGTGGGTAGACTGGAGTCAATCTGGATTTTTCTTTCCATGGTAATTCAATGAAGATATATAGTATATCAAATGGATGTCAAGACAACATTCATGAATGGTGTACTCGAAGAAGAAGTCTAAATTGAACAACCAGTGGGTTTTCTTCTTGGTATTGATGGAACAATGGTTTTCATACTAAATAAGGCTCTATATAGTTTGATGTAGGATCCACGAGCATGGTATTCCCAGTTGGACTCTTATCTCAGGAAGTTGGAATTAAAAAGAGGAGGAGTATATCACAATCTACATTTGAAAAACTCTCCAAAAGATCAGTTCATGGTTCTAGTCTACATTGATGACATTATATTTGGAGGTAGCATGTAGAAATCAGTGGATGAATTTTCCAATCATGTGAAATAATATTTGAAATATCTATGATTGGGGAGCTCACATATTTCATGGTGCTGCAAGTGAATCAAAAGAAAGATTACACTTTCATTTCTCAAGATAAGTATGCAAGAGAGATACTGAATAAATTTAATATGAATGACTCCAAACTAATTTCAACTCCGATTTCAGTTGAAACCAAACTTGGAAAGAATTAGGATGAAACCTCTATAGATCCCACCATGTACAAGAGGATCATTGAGAGCCTACTGTACCTGACAGCGAGACGACCAGATATTGTCTTTGCAATATGTCCAGTAGCCTGCTTTTAGAGAAATACAAAGGAGGAACATATGGCAGTAGCAAAAAGAATCATGAGGTAAATTCAAGGTACTCATAACATTGGGTTATACTTTTCTGCAAGCAGGGACAGTGAATTATCAACGTTTTTTTGATACTGACTGGGCTGGAGATGTAGTTGACAGAAATTACACCAGCGGTGTAGCATTCTATATTGGGAATAAAAATGTTGGCTAGTTGAGCAAGAAAGAAGAATTTACTTCTCTTGTTACTAATAAAACTGAGTATATATCTGCTACAAAGGAATGCAATCAACTACTACGAATGAAGCAACAACTAACAGATATTAGTGATGAGGTGAAGCAACCAATGTTGATTTACTATGATAACAAGAGCGCAATTGATCTAACGAAGAATCCTTTTCAGAATTCTCATAGAAAACATATTGAAATATGGTATTAATTTATCAATGAAAAAGTTCAGCAAGGAGTGATTAGAATGGTTCATGTGGGAACTGATGAGAAAGTGGCTGATATCCTGACCAAGCCATTGTCACCGGCTGTGTTTGAGAAGCATCGGTTGAACCTCGATGTTTAGAAACCTCCCATTGCATAAGGAGGATATGCAATACCCATTTCCCCAGTTATGTTAACTTCTTTTAATCTGTTTATGGATGGGATGTAGGTTAGTGGGGGAGACACTATCTAGGGGGAGTGTGTTTTGAGATGAACAATGAAAAATTATCGGTCTTTGGGTGTATTTTCAATGGGGGAGAAAAAAATAAATTCAAGAATAAATTCAGGATTGTCATGGAGTATGGGATTTTCATGAAGTATTAGATTTATTTGGGCATCATTAAGAATTCCAAAACACGGGAACCCAATTAAAGCTTTCTCTCTTGTTTTCAACACCCAGCATTGCTCAGGTAGACTTAGAGTGTTGGCTAGGTTGATTCTTGCATTATTGGTTTTCATGTAGATGGTGATCTATTGAATTTAACGATTGATTTCAAACAAACACAAAGGGGGAGATTGTTTGAATAATCACTATTCTATGCATGAATTAGAGTATGTTTGGTTTTTTTTGTCAATCCTCAGTGAAAGTTCAAGATGTGTGCCAGTAAAGTGATCATACAGTTCAAGTAGACAATAGTATTGAAGGTGGCGCCGTTTCGCAGTATTTTCCAAATTTTTGGGCCTCAAAATTGGAAAATGAAGACCTTGATTATTGGTAAAAGGTGGTGCACACAAAGAGGAAGTGGTGTGTGAAAAAGTAGGGTTGTGCACAAAATATTTTATTTGGGTGTGAAAAACAGCATGGTGCGTGAAATAGTGGATCAATGTTTTTCGAGCAAATAGTGTTTCAGAATCAGAATGTTGAAATATGGAAAAGGCATGTGATGTGTAAAAAATCGGTAGATGTGCGCGAAAAATCGTACTAGTGTGAAATATTATGCACCAAATGAGAGGTTTTCCGCACTACAAGGGGTTTTGCGCGTGGGGTTCTGAGATGCCTATAAATAAAGTGTGACACCCTTAATTTTTCACGGTTCAAGACATAGAGAAGATCTGTGGTCTAATGCACATAAAAGGTTCACATAATGGGGCTTGCGTGAAAAATTCCATGCTGCATGAAATATTATGGTTTTTACGAAAAATTCAAGTTGCATGAAAAATTTTGGGCTGCGTGTAAAAATTGAGGCTATGCGTAAAATATTCAGTTGCGCGAAAAAGGGTGTTGTTGCGCGAAATATTTTTCCACGTGAAAAGGAAATATTGTGCACAATAGTAAGGTCTTGCGTGATAAGGGTTGGTGTTGCACACAATTGTCAGTGAAACTTGTTTACACATTCTGGTTATCCAGTTCTGTGGTTCAGTGCATACAAGTGCCTCATTTCCGGACATCGATGCAAGAAGAGTCTTGTGCTATGCAAAGGCAAGGACTTCAATTCAAATCTAGTAAATATACCTTCATGTCTATAAACTGATTGGGACTTCATCAAAAGTAGTGATCCAAAAGGAGTCAATGGGAGTAACCCATGGGATGCAGTAGGCTATCCCTGAACAGTTGTAAAAGCAGTGAGCTTGGGACAGAGTGACTATTCTCGAACCTTTGTAATCCACAACTAGTGAAGAATAGAGGAATTTGGTACGACTGACAACCTATCGACATATTCTCCTTGGATGTAGCCATTAGTGGTGAACCAAGTACAAACTGATGTGTTTTCTCTTCTCATGTGAATGTTTGATTGCTTTTCATATCCATCATAGAGGTTAAACTTGTTCCTACCAACTTGGGAACAAGATCCATCAGTTTAAAAGAAAAACATGAAACCTTGATTCACCCCTCTCATCTTAGGGTGTCACGGGGTCCAAAAATAAAACATATACATTAGAAAAAACCCTGAATTATTATAAAATTATTTAAAAAATAATTGGTACAATACAAACTGTGTTTTTTATTTTTCTTACAAATCTATGAGAGCCATCGATATACAAAATGACATGTTTCTCAAAATTTCCCATTATTTTTAGATAATTAATACCAAAAATTAAACATTAATAAAATATATTTTTTTATTGTTATTATGTTGTTAAAATAATATAAAATATGAAATTACCTCATTATATGTATCTCTATTAATATCCATAATCATCTTCTACTTCTCATGATAACCCTGATACATTCTCTTACATTTCTTTGTGTGTTCATAGATATTTCATTAAACTCATGCCATAATCTCTATTTAAAATCTCTCAATTTCATACCCTGATTTTTCAAAATCCCCGGGTGTGAAAGAGATGAAAGGAAATATAAATGAAAAAACATTATAAATAGAAAATATAACACTTTATAAGTATATTAATAATTTTACTAATATTTTTTAATTTTTCTATAAATGAATATTAAATTAATATTACAGTAACTTGATTATCAAATACTTCATTTTAAGTGGTTGGAATATGCCTCCAATATTTATAATTGATGGGAAATATCATCGGCTCCAGACTTGATTCCTACAAATTTGTCACTATATTCTAATAGTATCAATAGTATCCACCCAGAACTCAGCAAATGGAATTATATTCTTGAAGACATTTAGGTCCAACACAACTTTCATGTTCATATTTATTTACCTTTTTTTGATATATTTATCTATTTAAAAAAATTAGTAAAAAATCAATAAAATATATAGTTTTTATAGAATGACATACATACCAATAATAGTAACTCACTAATATCTCTTAGATAAAGGGGTGACCAACTGCTCTATTACTAGAGGTGCACTAGACGGTGGGACACCAAAACCATATGGGGAAACTATTGGCTCACTAGATGTCTCTAGTATATAGGAATCACTCGGATCCACTAAAGGTGATGGTAGTGGTGGTGTGATTCGACGGGTTTATTGGATAGGATTTCAAATTTTTATTATCAGGATTCCAACAATTCAAACAATTGAAATATATCAAATATATAAAAAAATGAAAAATTATAAGAAATTAAAAAATAGAATAAATAGAATAATATATATATATATATATATAACACTTATAAATAATAAATTGTAATATAGTTTCATTAACAATTTATACATTCAATTATCTCCATCTTCATTGACATTGTTACTGTCAAACTCTATTGTGATGAGTGCTTCTTTATCAGTCACTCTTGTAAGTTCAATTGTTTCAATATTATTAGGAAAAAACTCTTCAATACTGTGTGGTTGATAAGGTTCAGTATAATGAAGTACCAATTGATCTTGATCACCCATATCATAAATGTCTCTCAACATTAAGTGTACAAAAACATTCCAAATTTTTATACTTTGTCATCCATATAATAAACCATATTCACTTGTGAATCCAAGATAAATGGATTGTTCTCTTCATGCTCATTGGTATGGATAAAGTGAGAAATATTGAAAGAAGTAAAATTTGTATAATAATTCATTATACCCCTATCAATTTTTACCCACTTGTTTTTAAATAATATAATTGAAAATTAACCTTAATAGTTTAATTCAGTTATATCAATCAACATTCCATAATATCCAACCACTTTTATTGTAAGTACCCAACTATTATGAGTTTTCAACTATTGTTCAAGATAAATTGTACATATAATAGAGCCACGAATATTGAAGGCATCAATCTCATAACCTTATTTAGATGACCTCAAACTATAAAATTCAGATTATTTGATATTTTGTCTCGATTCTCAGCATTAATTATCTAGAAAGAATATATAAGGTGATACTTTTAACATAGAAAAAATATAAACATATCAATAATATGAATATGTGTATATGCTTACACGATTAGAAAATAATTCAACAATATATTTATTAATAACATTTATTAATTCCTAATTATTTAGATCTTTCCCCCCTATTCACCTCATTGTTGGGAATCTTGATTATTCAAAAAATGGTTTTGAAATATAACTTTTTAATGGTATATATATATATATATATATATATGTTATTGTAGTAACTTCAATTTAGTCAAGGTAAAATTTGAATCATTTCGAGTTTCTGGTCCAATAATTGCAAGTATCAATGATCATTTTCAAAATGAAAATTATTAGATATTTCATCATCATGTCCACAAAGATTAAATATAGCCTTAATACCATATAAATACTAAGATAAAAATGTCATGTAGTCTTCGCCTATGTAACCATAAGTAACGGAGCCTTCTGATTGTGCTTTATTCTTCACATGTTACTTCTAATGACCAAAGTACCTAATGAAATAAATAAAAAACACACTAAAGTTATTTATGTAATGATTTTATATAATTGAATTCAACAAATAAAATAAATATAATATTAACATGCCCCTCAATTGGATACATCCATTGATAGTGTGTTGGTCCACCATGTATAACTTCTTCAACAAAATGAAAAATCAAATGAATCATGACTATAAAGAATTAAGGGGGAAATAACATCTCTAAATGAAATTGTTTCAAAACAATTATTTCATGAAGTTTATCTAGCTCAGTAGGATTTAGTGTTTTTCTAAAAATCTTTCTTATAAATGTACAAAACTAAACTATAACCACAATTAATTTTTTTGGTAATGTATTAAGTAATTGAAACAAAAATAACCGCTTTGTTATAATGTGGGATTCATGAATTTTCGATCCATGTATCTTTTTAATTTTTAGGTCAAAAAACCATGAAATTTTACATTAATATCCATCTGGAACATTTTCATTCATCATAGTTCAAAGGAATACATCTTTATCATGATTTTTTCGTTATAAAAATATCTAAAGGATACATTACATTCTCATTTTCTCACAAACCATTCTTTATATTCATCAATTATGGATCTGTATGAACATAAAGTTATCCTTCGATTTTTTACTCAATAATAAATATAAAAATTACATTTTCATATAAATTCTTATCACTATTCATTATGTCAACATTATTATGTATCTAATTAAACTCTCAATAATAATGTTTAAAAAATATACTCATTTGCATCCACTATTGTGTTATGTATACTTTAGATATTGTACCTCATACCCTTTCCCCCCTTCATTAAACTGATAACATTTTCCAAATTCTACAGTGGAATTCATTATTTTTCACATGATTTCTGAACAAGACAACACATTTATTTTCTTTAATAATTCAAAATCTTAATTTAAGTGTATATTAATATAACTGAATATATAATAAGAGCTATCAAATCGATGTAGATTCATAAAAAACTATTTCCTACTATGATGTAATAGTTGAGTTTGAAAAAAAAATTACAAACTGACATTCCATACTAGTATGAGTGTTCCAACTAGAAAATATTCAAAATATAGGAATGTCACTAATTGTACACTAAAATGTGGTATTCAATTTAAATAGTTTTCTCATTGAATCATCATATTTTTTTCACACAATAATCCTATAATTAATTCAATTCATTGATTAAAGGTTGAAGGTTTACATCAATGTCATTTCTAGGAATTTGATTTATAGGAATAATAATTGAAATAATTAAAGAAGTTTAATTCATAAAAATAAATGGAAGTACATTATAACGGATCAAAATAAATGTCCAAATGCTATAAATAATACTTAAAGTACCAAAAGGGTTAAAACCATCATAAGCTAATCTCAAATGCACATTTATAGGATCTAAAGAAAAGTTTGTATATCATGAATCAAACACCATACATGATGTTGAATCTTTTGGATGTATCATCAATCCATCATTATTACTGTCCTAATCATGACACTTCATGTTGTATGCAATCTTAAACAATATGAATAGCTTTTTTCATGTGTGGTTTCATAGTAATGTAATGTAAAACCTTTTTAGGTGTTTTATTCATTTGTTTTTTCATGGGTTTTTATTAACTTGTACTCTAATTTATTTCCATAAAATTCCAAAATATTATCTAACATTTATGAATTATTATTTATCATAATATTTTCCCCAGTAATTCATGAAATAATTAGGGCATGCATGTATCTATTTATAATTAATTTCATGTATGTTGATGATTTTATTCATCTCATATAATGATGTAAGAATCTTAATATAACTAAATGAATCATGAAGAAACTCTAAAATCATGGGAATTAAATTTTCTATAATTCCCTAGAGAGACATGGTATGATTCAACTTTCGTTGAAATTCATCTTTGATTGCCTAACACACCCTTCATACAGTCCTTGTTTTCTGACCTCAAGTAATTCATATAACTCATTTTTTTCATTGAATGTCAAACCGGGATTATCTTTATCTAGATCATTTGAAGGATATATTAATCTTTTAAAATATGGAACATTGTATATTACAAATATAGATGCATAATTTTCAATGATTTGAAATGAATTTTTCTCTGGTGGGTCACTTTGTGTTTTATTGACAGGATAATCATTATTTTGATGATACAATACATTCTATTATCCTTACTAAATCCAATATATAGATCAATAATGAAATCTATTTCAATATCAAATTCTCATATGCTTTATTTTTCTTCAACCATCTCTTGAATTTATAACCTGGAAACAATAAAAATATTC
The DNA here is from genome assembly GCA_963277665.1 of Viscum album. NCBI lineage: Eukaryota > Viridiplantae > Streptophyta > Magnoliopsida > Santalales > Viscaceae > Viscum > Viscum album. The sequence goes on along the minus strand of OY728155.1, from coordinate 596,734,391 downwards.
TACAACCCATTGACCATTTTTCAGTTTCACAATCTAAAAATTCATTCAATCCCTTATAATACCAAGGTGTGTTTCAAGGTAAATTAATCCAACCTTTGTCTAAAGTTATTATAATGTAACACTTATTCCTTTAACTTCATGTATGAAGATATAGATGTTTAATTAAATAGGTATAATTAAAATTAAACATCACCCTACTTCATTATTGACTAGGATAGGGTATTGAATTGACTGAACAAAAATTCAACATAAAAATGATACAATCCTACATGAAAAAAATAAATACCATAAATTAAAAAATATTATCCCTCACAATAATTGGTTCAGATATCATGTAATATGTTCACTAAGATTAGGGCAGAGGGAAATAGACAAGGGTAGGGGGAATCAAATCAGGATAGAGGTAGTAGGATGATAGGGTCCTGAGAAAAAGGGGGTTAGGGTTGTTATCACTGTTGGGGATCAAAATCACTAGGAAAAGGGGAAGAGGGGAAACCATTGGGGTCACCATTGGAGAGAAAGGTCATGGTCACTGTGAGGTCTTCATTGAGAAGTAGGGGGTTGGGGTAATAGGGATCAGAGGCTATGGTGGGGCGGTCATCATTGGGGAGAAGGGGGCTTAGGGATTGTTTGAGTTTTTCCCCATGAACAGACATATGTGTACATTATGATAAAATTTATTCAGAGTTTTGAATATTAAAAAACTTTATATCACATCATGATTTTTCATATACATAAAATATTATTTGATAATGTCCCAATAGTAGCTATCACACTAAAAAGGTCAAAATAGTTCACCACTTTGATGAAAACCATGAAGTTATAAAAAACAATTTTTAACAATATGTTCTAGATCTGGATGATATCATTATAAGGACAAAATGATATAGTATATTATGTGTGAAGACTCATTGGAATTTTAGTAACATTCTCACAGTGTATTTCCTAGGTAATATCCAATAGGATATTATGAGAATGTAACCCACCAGTAGGATATCCACATTTATATGTGTTACTGTATTTTCCTAACTCTTAATGTATTTATTGATCTATTGATGTTTATATTATTATTATTATTGATTATTATGAGGTGCATACATTAATTTATTGAAAAAAACTTTGATGAAATATTTTTACAGTGAGGGAGGATATGTTGGGTGCATCATGAGTAATATTGATGCCAATCATTTTTTTCCATTTTCTAAAATCCGGTTTAAGGGTTTTCGGTACCCATTACAGAAATTCACAACATCTCATCACAACATCCATACAAATTCAAATTTAAATTTCAAAATAGCCATCCAGAAGATAGCTATTCTCACGCGCCGCACCTCCATCGAGTCGTGAGCCCATCACCGTTAAAAAACCGTAATGTATGACAACGCCACCACCGTCATCACCGAACACCAAAAAACCCCATCTTCATCATCTCCATCAAAGAAAAATCCATAGCCTGCCTCCATGTATCGAACTATGCAAACAAGGTATCATCTTCAACCAGAACATGATTGAGCTCACCATCATCTATCATCTTGGACCAGGACCAAAACGACCAACCGCCAAGGCCAAGAACAACTAGGCCGTAGTCGAATCTCCTCCCAGAAACATCCAAAACACAGAACGAAAATTTGAAAAGGGAAGACAGGACAATGACTTCGCAAAACACTATCAACCAGAGCAACAAATTCAAATCCCATATCACAAAGACATGAGTTGTAAGGAAGAATCCAAACCATAACTGAACTGGTCATGAAAAAATCCACAAAAACAAAAGGATAACATCGGTAATCAAGCCATACCGCACATAGAGAACCACTTCCTACGAACCACACCTTCATGGAACAAGGGTTTTTCTGACAAACCCTCCCACTGTCATCCTCATCTTCACAAAACAAATCTAGCTCCCAATGCCAGCATCCAAAAAAACCACAGATGCAATGCTCAACCTCCAAACTTCCAGATCAATGGCCGAAGTGATGAAATCGAACAGCCGGTCCAGGGACTCAGGCGCAGAATCAACTCCGAGACACGAAGACCCCAGTGCGCGCAAGACCAGCCAATACAAGGCTGCGGTAGTATAAATAACACCACCTCAAACCACTGAACGTCATTGTAGGAATCATGGAGCACATGTGGATAACAACTAGATGTAATTTTCTCTAATTTTTACATTGTAATGATGGTACAACAAATATCTGTTGTTAGATCCATCAACAAATAAATAATTCTAAACAAGGTAATTCTTTAGTTGATTGAATTGATTATAAATAATATATAATGATTTTCAATATTGTTCTGACGTTCTATACCTTGTCTATTATCATTTATTTAATTTTATAGATCTTGAAATTTATGGTTGTGTCAATATTTGATTAATTATCATTCATGAAAGAAAAAATTTAGTCATGAACCATCACAAACATCCACTATGCCCAAATACTTTAAGTGGTATCAGAGCGTTCACATAATTATTAATAATTATTTAAATATTGTTGATTTATTTATGAATTTTTAAATCATTTTTCAATTAATGTTTAATTATTATTTTAATCCATACTGAGAGAGGATTCATCGTCCCCCATTTCTCATAAAATCTAATCAAATTGCTTAATTTAAGGAATGAAATAAAATCAAGGAACTCATCTAGAGGTTCTAAAGATTCTGGACAAACAACATAGAAGTACACATCATGTTTCGAGAGATACACATCATGTACTTTTGTTAAATTCAAAGGGAATTAATTTAGTATTTAATCAAACATTGTGAATTGATTACTTGCAGAGTATTTAATTCTTACATTGCATGTCAACCGGGATAACTAGGTGAATGATCAGCTATAATATGCACTATGTAGCCCACGTACAACACATTTAGTCCCATTGAGTCACAGACAGGACGTGTATTAACATACATGGCCTACCAGATTGGTGACCATGTAACATAGAGTCCAAAAACTAAGTAGTCCATTATAAATTTCATGTACTCCATGTTATGAGCCACAATTTCCATGATGAGTCCCTAGGTGTGTGCCTCATATAGATGGTGAGATATTTACACGCTGTGTATCTCACCAGTACTTGTTGTATATTTATACCAAATTGAACACATGTGAAAATTATTTATTAAACAATGTAAACCATATCAACATGTTCTTGAGTTTGGGAATCAAGTTGATATGGCACACCATGTGATGGGTTTTAATATATATATACATATATAAATGATTAATTAATATTTTCTTAATGTTTATATCTAAATATTATTTATGATTCATATTAGAGTTGTTACTATAAGTTCATTTAAGCATAACATATGGCCAAAAAAATCATGTAATTCATTTAATCATTAAGGTGAAGTACGTTTCATGAAAGTACAAGATAAGTCATGTATGCCATATGTCACAAGAGTAAATAGTGTGTGAGTGTAATAGATATTGGGTAGATTCAGATGAGTATTTCTAATGTTTCCTCCAGGGTACATTTATGATCATAGTTAATTTTAAATAAATATATTAAACTTTTTTAAAATTATGATGGTTGAGAATTTCAAGGAAATTCAAATGATAATTAAGATAAAATAATTGATTAATTAGTCAACCATAATTTATCTTATACATGAATGATTTATAATTGAATGCTATTTTTATTAAATGTGTAATCTATTGCATTCATTTGGATGATCATGAGAATAAACTAGAATATTGTATGAGATTAGGTACCTATTAATTTATTATTAAATTAAATTGTTGGAATTAATGTCTTCTATCCTCTTATTAGGTAAGGGACCATATTCCCATTATTTCTTTTATATAAAAAATTTTCCCTCACCAATGTGTTAGTAAAATAATATGTAATGGATGGAGCTCCCAAGCTAGTGGAGGGGATCTATGTTTGGAGATGAGGAGAAACTAATACAAGAGAGATACATTAGTGGATAGGTAGAACATTGTAACATGAACCTTAACCGATTCAAGGTGTTTTCCCCCTAGTCAATGGTTAGTTTATCAAATTCAAGATTAACTAACCATTATTAATAGAACTTGTCATACCTCTTTATTATTTTATTTCTATCAAGATTCTTGGTTATTTCATTATTGATGAATTTTTATCACATGAATTAATGAAATTGTTGAGAATGTAAGATAGAACTAAAATGCACATGATCCTCATCCCAGTTAGTGAGGACTCCTTATGTGCATCCAGGAATCCTAGGATCAAATCAAAGCAGAGGATAATTTTTAGGCACTGTAGTAGTACTGTAGCAGAATTGTGAAATACTATAGCAGGTACTATAGAGGGACATGTAGCAAGCATTATTTGGAACTATAACAGCTGAGAATATTCCCCCTTTTGGGCCTTCGGGCCTCCGATTTGGTCCCTGTGTCCTTTACTGTCTTTGGGCCACCCAGGCCATCAGGTCAGTATGGCCTTTGGGCCACCTCAAGTCCTTTGGGCCACCTTAAGTGCAGATACAAACCAGACATCCTACAAAGGAACAAGTTTCAGAAGGAGGATGAGAAATGAGATTTCATTATAACAGAAGATAAACGGATTGCATGAATGAGAGGGTATGACACCTTCCATCGGGACAGGCATGTGCATGCATGGGAAATCCTAGCTGAACAGCCATGCGATGGTTGAGAGCTGATTTCACGATGAAGACACTGGGGAGAAGAAATTCCAAGTTTTTAGTTTGGGTTGTATGTAATGTTTGAATCCTACAAGAAACGAATTCCTCTAAGGCCTATAGGCCTTGTAAGGGAACCACCTCAACCCTTGAAAGGTTGATTATAAAAAATCAATAAAAGTAAATGCCTTCCTGTAAATACTTGTAAATTTCAAGGAAATTTTTTTCATAAATTATTTGGGATTTTATGAGTACGCAGTGTCTGACGGAACTTGATTCTGATGCCCGTTGTGCCCAGAATCAATTTCCGAATTTTAGCTCACGTATATTCAGTGAATGAAAGAGTGGGGTTTTCTAGCTTTTGAACTTATTCATGGAATTGAAATCTGAGGGCACCGATGAAACTGTAGTGCCGGTAATTGCTGAAGAGGACCTTTATCAAAGATGTGTTTTCTTTGAAGGAGTTGTTAAAAAATATGGATAAACAAAGGTGAATAAAATTGTGTACAATTTTATTTATAATTCTAAGGTGGTTTTATCCAACATGGGGGAGTTAAGGTGGGACCCACTGACATCCTAACTACCCGTGTGAGGTTAAATGTGAGGTGGGCCTGCATGAGCCCCAACCCTTCACATTCCCTAAAACCTCTTAAACCCCCCATTAATCATCTTGTGTTTAATGTTGTCAACCCTTTGTATTTAATTAAGTGACTTCTCCTCTTCCAATTTATTAATTCCAACACACATTAATTTAGTTAATTGAACCACTTCAATTAATTGAGTTATGTTTTTTAATTTTTAAATTTAAATTCATGGAATGAATTAATAAAATAGGATGAGACTTCTTTTATTATAGAGAGTTGGCTTGTTGTGTGAGGATTTTGTGAGAGATCTCTAAATCCTTTTGAAGCAATTCAACTTCAACAAAGAACGCCAACTATTCGACGAAGAACATTGGCTCAGCGGCCCCAGTTTCTCCATCCTCTTCTTCCTCCGCGATAAGGGAGAAGACATAGTCGAAGACGGAAACGACACCATCATCCGCAGTGCTTGACAACTATGAACTTCCTTCGAGGTAGGGGTGTGTTTTGGATTGTGTAATGATTGGTTTTCCTTCCATGTTGTTTTTCCTCTTAAACCACTTGTTATCAAACTAATGCGGAAGGGACCAGACCCAACTAACATGAACTGATTCCTCCTCCGTTCTTGTGAATTTGTGGAATTCTTCAGGAGTTCTTGAGCGGTGAATCAAGTTATGTTTTCGGAGCCGATAGGTGGCCCAAAAACATTGTAAACGGCCTTAGAGAATTGAGGTGACCTAGAAGTAGAAGTTTTTTAGAAATTGGATCATCGGAACAAAGAACGGACGCCTCGGGAGGTGTGCTGTCCAGAGGCATCAGTTCTGTAAAATTACAGAATACACGACGTGTACTCCAGAAGCACACACCATGTAGTAAAACTGTATTGTGGCATCCGTTTTGGATGTTAGAAATGTAACACATGACATGTGACTCTAGACACATGGCATGTAGTCTCCTCACTATTTGTCAGAGGAGGATTTGATGGAAATGGAGTGTATTCAGGGAACATACACAGACATGGATAACAATACACGACCAAGTAACACGGTGTGTATTCAATTAATAGAAATGAAGAAGCGGCTTCGTGAGGCTCGGAGTGTAATTTGGAAAATACATAGACACTGGAAGAAGCACACGACCATGTGGAATGGCATGTACTACCTTCACCATGGCAGAAGCGGCTTCGTGATTACTCGGCATGTATTCCGGGAATACACCGACACAGGGTGGAGTACACGGGCAGGTACTCCACCACACGGCTAGGCGTATCCAGCATTCACTGAGCCAACCCCATAAGGTTAGACATAGCATGTAACCATACCACACACCGTGTACTTAATTTTTACACGAACAACCCTTCGACACGTGCTGTGGTACACAGATAGTACCCGTGGACTGAAGACACGACATGTAACCATACCACACACTGTGTACATACCTTTTTACACGACCAGCCCCATGACACGGGCCGTTTGACACGGGAAGTACCAAGTGTCTGATGAAAATCCGTGTATTGATTACCTACATGCCATGTACTTTAAGAAAATGGCTTGGTTGTCTTGTTCTCCGTGACTTGGGCATGTTCTTCTTGGTTTTTCCCCTATGACGTGGGATGGGACATTGGGATACATCATCTCTTGTCTTCATGATGGTTGATGTATCCACCCCTTTGATTCGAGGAGCGTACCCTCTCGAAATCAAGTATGCTACGTGGGTTCAGAAGAGACGACCTCTATACTTTGATCCTACGTGTGTTCGTCATGGGAGATGATTCAGAGGCTACATCTATCATCTCCAACCCTCTTTAGGAGTAGTATACCTGTGTGAGCTGAGTCTTGATTTTCAGTCATTATCATCGATATTATTGACTTTATTTTCTGTGTGGATTGGGTTGTGATTTTCTATGTGGACTGGGTTGTACTTGGGCTCATGAGTTAGATCCGAAATGGAATTGATGACGTAGGTATATATATAGGCATATACCTATGTAGATTTAGTTGATACTTTGTGTATGTATCTTACATTTGTGGATTATATATTGTGGATTCTGGTAGTCCTTTTGGGTTCTTGGATTCCCTACTGAGTATCGAATACTCACCCCTGCATGGGCTATGCCCGCACTACATTGTGTTGGAGGCAGACGACATACAACATTGATCGAGGTGGAGTCTTGTGGAGAGGAGTGGTACCTGGATGTGGACCACTTGGCGGGACGTACATGGAGCGGACAACCGGACCCGAGGAGCTAAGGAGACCATCTGTACCCACCCTTCAGGTGGGATAGCCTAAGGATAATTTGGTGGTTTCTGATTACTTTACTACTACTGTACTTTCATTTTATTTGTACTATACTTTTAGTTGGGTTTGTATTCTGGCCCATTTACATTCCTGCACTTACTTTTGTACTGAGTTTACTTAGTGTTTACTTCATCTTACATAATATGTAGTGTTGGTTACTTATATAAAGGCAATGTCTTCCCTTTTATCGGGATTTAGGCCTTTGGTGCTAGTCTCCAGCCCCTGGCCTATGGAAGGCAGGCTTGAGGTAGTCACTACATGAGCCCCGAGGACAGGTCATGACAAATTGGTATAAAAGGAGTCGGTTCTACCGCAGAACATAGGACTATGATAATTTCTTTATGTAAAGAAATAGTGTTAAGCATATTGAGTGTGGTTATCAGTCGAGGGAGTCCAGTGTTGGTGTGGAGGCCTACGTATCTACACCAAAAACCCGACTTCTGATTTCCGACTCAGTGCACGAAAACATTGATTGCATGTGTGTTTTAAAAGTTTTCTCTGTGATTACTTTATGTCAACTAATCAGGTATACATTATTAAACGTGGCGCACCTGTTTCTTTCAGCATGGCCCCATGATGGCAGACAGCTAGGGTTCTGAGCTTTGTGCAAGATAGCAGCCCACTGAGTGACGAGGCCTTGGTGTAGGGCCCCATTACATCAGAGGCACCGGATGTACCTCTACCCGCCGAGCCACCGATACCACCAGCCCCAGCAGCTGAGAGTGCACGTCACCTGAGTGAATTGCACGAGATTCAGCATTAGAAGCTACCCAGGTTACATGGAGATATGGACCCTCAGGCAGCAGAGGTTTGGCTGGAGGCTTCTGTTTGAGTCTACAGATTAGTAGGGACACCATCTGACCTCATGGTGATCCTCGTGGTGAGTCTCCTGCACACAACAACTGGTAGATGGTGGAGCCTGATGCTCCAGGTGAACGAGGAGGCATCACTACTTTGGACGGACTTCGAGAGCCTCTTTTTCTCGGAGTTCATTCCAGCCACCCTCTATGCGGTGCGCATCTAGGAGTTACTACAGCTGTGGTAGGGAAGCATGACATTAGCCCAGTACTCAGCGAGATTTACCGAACTCTCGTGCTACTCCACGGACATGGTACGAGACCCGTTCTTCCAGGCCCAGACCTTCAAGCAGGTACTGAGGATTGAGATCATAGCTTCTATGATCTCCCTCGGCATTCTGACATGGGCATGAGTACTAGAGTGAGCCCTTCTTGTAGAGAGATTTCTTGTTGGCCCAACACTAGCAGCGAGACCTACCGCAGGGCGACACGTAGCAGAGTCTTCATCAGCTGACAGTAGACAGATGTCGTAGAGGTCCAGGCGGACTGGACCATCTAGTGGGAAACCTCCAGATACTGGTTCGGTGGTGCAGGACACATACAGCAAAGCCAGTCATACGAGTGGCATACAATGTAATGCATGTGGCGGTTAGGGCCACATGGATCGTGACTGCCCGACCCGCCATGCATATGAGAAGTAGACGGTTGAGGGACCACCCAAGCAGAGGTAGAGGTTCGACCACGGAGGTCCGCCGGGAGTAGGTGGACGAGGTATTGGAGCTTGCCGAGCAGTGGGTGGTGGGCGATGCTTTGAGGGTCTACCACCACCACCACCAGGAGGTCCACCCCGACCATAGGGAGCTGGTGGACTGAGGCAGGCTCAGCTTCAGGCAGTGGAGTCTTACGACCACAGCGCACCTGAAATTATTCGACATACTATCTGTGTCTACTCCACCCTTGCTGTAGTTATTATAGACACAAGAGCGAGTTATTCTTTCATTGTCACTGCCCTTGTTCGGATCTCAGATATTCCGAGAGAGCTGTTGGATCGATCCTTACGTCTAGAGACTCCTACGGGAGCAGACTCGATTATTACACATTGGTGACGGCAGTGCGAGCTTACTCTAGGAGGCGAGAGCTTCGGCTGGGATCTTCACGTAGTGGCGTCGAGGCCCTAATACGTCTTCTTGGGCATGGATTGGTTATCTACGGTCAATGTTCAGATCGACTGTATTAGGCGCAAGGTGTGGTGTGTCCACACCGATGGGAGTAGGTTCACTTTCACCAGCAAGAAGGGAGCCTTTGTAGCGCAGGATGGACTTTCACAGAAGACAGGACAACCAATCACTCATCAGTTTGCTAGCCTCATACTAGTAGCAATTGATGTGCGAAGTCTAAGTTTTCCTGATATGGTGAATCAATATGCGGATGTTTTTCCTGACGACGTTCTAGGACTACCTCCTCGCAGAAAGGTAGACTTCTATATTGACATGTAGCCTGAGACAACCATGATATCTACTCCAGCATATTAGATGACTCCCGTTAAGCATCGAGAGATACGGGTACAGCTGGGGGACTTGTAGTGAAATGGATTCATTCGACCCAGTGTTTCAACATGGGATTCCTTGACTTTGTTCGCCATGAAGGAGGACGGAAGTGTGCGCCTGTGTGTCATCTACCGTCGCCTGAATCAGGTGACTGTGAATAAAAAGTATCCACTTCTGAGGATTGATGACCTCTTCGATTAGCTCAAGAGAGCACGATGGTTCTCAAATATAGTCCTCAGGTCACGCTATCATCAGCTCATATATTGACACGAGGATGTGCAGAAGGCGGCCTTCAGGTGTTGGTATGGCCACTATGAGTTCTTGGTTATGCCTTTTGGCATAACCAATGCTCCAGTAGTGTTTATGAGTCTCATGAACATGATATTCCTATCTTTCCTCGATCGATTTGTCATAGTCTCCATCGACGATATATTGATTTACTTGACTACTGAGGAGGAGCACACCTACCACTTGTGGGTTGTACTGGATACACTCTGAGAGCACTAGCTTTATGGTAAGCTCTCAATGTGTCATTTCTAGATTCGAGAGGTCCACTTCTTGGGGAACATCATCTCTGAGGTGGGAGTTGTGGTGGATCCTGTGAAGATCAAGGTAGTGCTATCTTGGGAGCCACCCAGGAGTGTGACGGAGGTGCAGAGTTTCCTAGGTCTTGCTGGGTACTATCGAAGATTTGTGCCAGACTTCTCCAGAGTTGCAACACCACTTTCAGCTTTGATGAAGAACGGAAAACCCTTCATATGGTCGGATAGAAGTCAGCAAAGCTTCCAGGAGCTGAGACAGAGATTTACCAGTGCACCCATCTTGCAGCTACCTGAGGAGGGAGTAGGGTACATTGTCTACTGCGATGCATCAGGGATCGGACTCGGGTGTGTCCTAATGCAGGAGCGGCCAGTGATCGCCTACGGTTCATGACATTTGAGGCAACACGAGCAGAACTACACTGCCCTTGACCTGGAGTTAGTAGTAGTGGTCTTAGCCTTGATGATGTGGTGGAACTATCTGATGGGCGAGTTATTTACAGTCTACTCTGACCACCAGAGTCTCAGGTACATATTCTCGCAGAAGGACATAAACCTGAGACAGGGGAGATGGCTCGACTTCCTCCTGGACTATGACTTTGAGATAGTCTATACTCCTGGGAAGGGGAACATAGTAGATAATTCTCTCAGTAAGAGTTCGGGCATTCAACTACTTAGAGAGGCAACAGAGCAGCTAGCCGCATTGCAGATATTCATCATGGATAGAGATGGAGGAGCCTTTCTACAGTCACTCATAGTCACTCCTCCACTACTTCAGCAAGTCAGAGAGGCACAAAATGGGGACGTTGACTGTGAGATGCGACATGCACATATATCCTTAGGACAAGCACCTAATGAATTTTCTGTATAAGGAGAGCACGTCATCCTTTTCAAGGGGTGTACCATGGTACCAGCTGCATTACGGGAGGAGATGCTGAGGGATTTACAAACTTCCCCTCTAGCGGTATATCCTGGAGTGGCGATGATTTACCAGGATCTCAGACGACAGAAGTGGTGGTCGGGTATGAAGAAGGATGTGGGAGAGTTCATTTCATGATGCCTCACCTTCCAGTAGGTGAAGGCGGAGCACCAGGAACCAGCCGGCTTGGTACAACCCTTAGAGGTCCTAGAGTGGAAGCGGGACAGGATATCTATGGATTTCGTGACAGGGCTTCCACGTACTTCCAGAGGACACGACTCCATCTATGTGATATTATACCGACTCACCATGTCGGCCCACTTTTTACCTATCAGAGAGAAGGGCACAATGGAGATCATGGGACACCTCTACATTCAGGAGATTATGGGGCTTCATGGTGTACCATCGTATATCGTCTCCGATCGACACACTCGCTTTACTTCCCGGCATTGGAAGGGGTTGCAGGAGGCATTTGGGATGCAGCTACGCCTGAGCAATGCCTTTTACTCTTAGATGGTTGGCCAGATGGAGAGAACCATTTAGACTCTCGAGGACATGCTCCATGCATGTGTCCTAGACATTGGTCACAGCTGGGAGGATCACCTAACTTTATTGGATTTTCCGTAAACAACAGATACCACTCCACCATCGGGATGGAACCATACGAGGTATTGTATGGCCGACCTTGCAGATAACCTATATGTTGGACAAACCCTAGGGAGTCAGTACTTGTAGGACCAGAGATGGTCTATGCCACGACAGAGAAGGTGCAGATCATCCAAAAGCGGATGAGGACTGCCCAGAGCCAACAGAAGTTCAATGATGATAGGAGGTGGAGGCTACTATAGTTCGAGGATGGTGACCACGTTTTCTTACGGGTCTCACCTTGACATGGATTACAGAGATTTGACCGGGGTGGCAAGTTATCTCTGCGCTTCATCGGACCATTCCAGGTTCCCAGCAGGATAGGTGAGGTGGCTTGTCGCTTGGCTCTTTCACCTCAGTTGAACTGGGTGCACGACGTCTTCCATGTATCTCAGTTGAGGAGAAACGTGCACAACCCGATGCATATCATTGATAAAGAGAAGCTAGGCATCGATGGTGAGGTGACTTTTGTAGAGGTCCCGGTGGAGATCGAGGATTGACAGGAGTGGGTCCTACATGGATGGTCGATTCCTATAGTGGACATCAGGTGGAAGCATAGGAACCTCCAGGAGAGCACATGGGAGTAGGAGGCTCAGATGCATGCATAGTACCCCCATTTGATTCCATAGTTTATGATGTAGCTTTACGGGGACGTAATTCCCTGAGGTGGGAGTAACGTAAAGACTCGTAAATTTCAAGGAAATTTTTTTCTTAATTTTTTTTGGATTTTACAAGTACGTAGTTTCTGACGGCACCTGATTCTGAGGCCTGTTGTTCCTGGAACCAATTTATGAATTTTAGGTCAGGTACATTCAGTGAACGAACGAGTGGGTTTTTCAATATTTTGAACCGGTGCTCGGAATTGAAATCTAAGGGCAAGGATGAAACCGAAGTGCTAGTAATTTCTTAAGAAGACATTTACCGAAGATGCGTTTTCTTTGGAGGAGTTGTTAAAAAATGTGGATTAAATAAAAAATTGAATAAAATTGTGTAAAATTTTATTTATAACTCTAAGGTGGTTTTATCCTACATGGGGGAGTTAGTGTGGGACCCAATAACCTCCTAACTACCCATGTAAAGATAAATGTGAGGTGGGGCCCACACGATCCCCAACCCTTCACATTCCCTAAAACCTCTTAATCCCCCCACTAATCTTCTTGTGTTTAATGTTGGCAACCCTTTGTATTTAATTAAGTGACTTCTCCTCTTCCACTTTATTAATGCCAACACACATTAATTTAATTAATTGAACCTCTAAAATTAATTTAGTTATGTATTTTATTTTTGAATTTAAATTCATGGCATGAATTAATAAAATAGTATGAGACTTTTTTTATTTTAGAGAGTTGGCCTTTTGTGTGAGGATTTTGGGATAGAGCTATAAATCCTTTTTGAAGAACTTCACCTTCAACGAAGAACGCCAACTCTCCGACGAAGAACGTCGGCTCGGCAGCCCTGGTTTCTCCATCCTATTTTTCCTCCGTGACAAGGGAGAAGACATCCTCGACGACAGGAAGGACTCCATCATCTGTGGCGCTTGACAACTTCGAACATACATTGAGGTAGGGGTGTGTTTGGCATTACGTACTGATTGGTTTTCCTTCCATGTTGTTGTTCTTCTTAAACAACTTGTTATCGAACTAATGCGGAAGGGACCAGACCAAACTAACACGTACTAATTCCTCCACCGTTCTTGTGAATTTGTGGAATTCTTCAAGCATTCTTGATTGGTGAATCAAGTTATGTTTTCGGAGCCGATCGGAGGCCTGGAAACATCATAAACGGCCTCAGAGAGTCAGGGCGACCTAGAATCCAATGTTTTGTAGAAATCGGATCATCAGAACGAAGAACGGACACCTCAGGAGGCGTTCTTGCTAGAGGCGTAATTTATGGAAAATTCCAGAAGACATGGCATGTACTCCAGAAGCACACGACATGTAGTAAAAGAGTACTGTGGATTTCGTTTTGGACATTAGAAAAGTAACACATGACATGTGACTCTAGACACACGTCGTGTAATCTCCTCACTGTTTTTCAGAGGAGGCTTTGATGGAAATGGCGTGTATTCAGGGAAAATACACGGGCATAGACATCAATACAATGCCAAGAAACATGGTGTGTATTCACTTCATAGAAAGACAGAATCGTCTTTGCGAGGTTCACCGTGTAATTTGGAAAATACACAGACATGGGAAGAACCACACGGCCAAGAGGCACAGTGTGTACAACCTTCACCTTGGCAGAAGCATCTTCGTGATGACTTGGCGTGTATTCCGGGAATACACGGACACGGGGTGGAGTACACGAGCAGGTACTCCACCACACGGCCAGGCATGGCCAACGTACATGGAGCTAGCCCCATAAGGTTGTACATGGTGTGTAACCATACCACACGTCGTGTACTTACTTTTTATAGGAACAAACCTTCGACACGGGTTGTGGTACACAGACAGTACCCGTGGACTGAAGACACGGTGTGTAACCATACCAAATGCCATGTACTTACATTTTTAAACGACCAGCCCCATGATATGGGCCGTTTGACACCGGCAGTACCCTGTGTCTGATCACACGACATTTATTGATTACGTACACATGGTGTGCATTAGGAAAATGGCTTGGTTGTCTTGTTCTCTGTGACTTGGGCACGTTCTGGTTGGTTTTCCCCTAGGACATGGGATGGAACATTGGGATACATCATCTATGGTCTTCGTGATGGTTGATGTATCCACCCCGTTGACTCGAGGAGAAGACCCTACCGGGATCGAGTATGTTGTGTGAGGGAACCCTTGAGCTGGCTGCGACTGTGACAACTACCGTACTGGGATCCTCCGTTGGTTCGACGACGATGACGATTATACGTGGATCCTACGTGGGTTTGGCAGCGTGGACGACTGTACTTGGATCCTATGTGGGTTCGGCAGCGATAGTTATTGTACTAGGATCCAACATGGGTTCAGCAGCGACGACTTCTGGACTTGGATCCTACGTGGGTTCGACAGTGGAGATGATTCAGAGGCTACATCTATCATCTACACCCCTCTTCATGAGTAGTATACCTGTGTGAGCTGAGTCTTGATTTTTAGTCATTATCATCGATATGATTGACTTGATTTCCTATATGGATTGGGTTGTGCATTCCTGTGTGGACTGGGTTGTACTTGGGCACGTGAGTTGGAGCCGAACTGGAATTGATGACTTAGGTATATGTATGGCCATATACCTAAGTAGAGTTGGTTGATACTTTTTGTCTATATCATAACTTTGTGGTTTATCCTTTGTGGATTCTGTGAGACCTTCAGTGGTCTTGGGGTCTCTACTGAGTATCATATACTCACCCCTGCACTGGTTATGCCTGCACTACGTTGTGTTGGATGCAGATGACAGATAGCACTGATCAAGGTGGAGTCTTGTAGAACAGGATTGTAACAGCCCAAGATTTTATGAAAAATATTCTTTTTAATTTCACTAATGTCTTGTGTTGTACGCAACACAAAAAGTAGCTTGCACAACACGCATCCTTGACTTGCCTTGCATTACACGCAATCGCAACCTTCCTCGATAGCGTGTGTAGTATGTAATACTGAGTTTCACGAAACAACGATATGCTATTAAAATATCATTAAAACTAGCCGATATGAATAGTAATAACCACTTTTTAAAATTCTGTAAATCTTATTTTTCAAAATGAACTTCATTTTTGGATTCGGAGTATCGAATTTAGCCTAAGGTGAAATTTTGGTACATTTCGGATAACTTTCATATTCTGATGAATAGTGAAAATTACTAAATTATAATTAAAAAACAACTTTTTTAATCGAAATAATTAATAGTGATAAATTACTAATTGGAGTAGTTTTAAAGTATATTTAGAATATATTTTTACAATTTAATACAATGTTGGTCATTGGATGTAATTGCACATTTAAACCAGACATAAACAAGTGTCAATCTTTTGATAGATATTGTTTCTTAAAAACACGCTATTTGTTTTAACAGCGGGATTTAATTATAAAATTAATTAATGCAACTTCTATGTTATGAATTTGGTAAAATAGACTTCATTTTTGAATTCGGAATATGAAATATAGCTTAGGATGAAATTTTGGCATTTTTCTGAAAACCTTCATTTTTTGATGAATAGTGAAACTACTAAGTGGTAGTTAAAAAACTGAATTTTTCATAAAACTTAATTTTACCGCTTCTGTGAATGGAATTTCAAAAATCCGAGAGACACGGTTGATGTCAGTAAGTAAAATGTGGTTCAATGAGATGAAAATAATTTTTGGTGAATAGTAACTTTTTACTTTTATTTACCACAGTTAAAAGTAAATAGGGTAATTAAGGGTAAGAATGATATTAATATTACCCTAACACAAGTCCTAATTCTACTGGACAAGTGTATCTCGACCAAAAACAACCTTAAGTGTAAAATATTATCATTTAGGCCCACTTGGATTAGATTAGGACATTTATTATTATTTAATTCAAAGAAGAGTTAAAAGAGTTAAAATCAAAGTTTATTCACTAAAACATTTTTAATATGCGGTTATACATAAGATAAATTCGACTATAAATATTCATTAGAAAGATAAAAAGATTTCCTACATAATGATATTTTATTTATAATTTTTAGACTTTAAATAAATTAATTTATTTATGACACAACGATGATGCAGTAATTACCCTTTTAAGGAAATATTAACATAATTTATGTTATAAATACTCAAATGATTGTAATTTGAGACTTTTTATGAATTCCACTAATTTTCTAGGTTACTATGATATATTAGTGTTGATTTAATCAACTTGGTTCGAACATATAATTCGGTTATGACTTTCACAAATATAATATATCAAATAGTGTCAAAATTGACACAAAATAGTTTTTAAATCAAATATTATATTATTAATTGTTATTTTATTCCTAAAAATATAAGGTTCGGCCAAATGACTTAGATAAGGATATTTATATTAATAATAAACAATTTGGGGTTCGTTTGGCAAGTTATAGTAAATGTATTAACCATATAGTGAAAGAAAACAAAAAGACAGGGTAAAAGTTAAATTATTTAACTTAGAGTTAAATCTAATTGATAAGGTTAAAATAAGAATCTAAACTTGTCTAAATCCTATTGATTGATAGGCTTTCGACCCATCCCCACTTTAGCTTCGAAATAAGACCCTTTGGAACCATTATAAACTGATTTTTACTTTAATATAAAATAATATTTTGAGATATTCCTAAGGTGCCCCTCTCCTCCCTTATAAAAGGGCACCTCCTCCCCCTCCTCCTCACACCAAATTGAGCACTCAAGCTCGGCCAACCCCTGCCAAAATCTCTTCTCCACTTCCCTAGCAACATCCTAGAGGTTCTGGTCTTCCTCAAAGACCAATTTTAGTTCCCTAAGAGGAGGTCTCCAAAAGGCGCTTCAAAGAAGAGGTAATTACCGTTACCAATTCTTTCATCTTTATTTCTTCTTCCACTTCTTCTTCTTACATTGTTTCATTATGAAGTAATAACATCAGTATCACTCATATACTGATATGTTATTATAAGTATGAAACAACCCTATTTCACCATCTATCTATCCTACGGAAAAAGAAATCACCGCGCGTGCGTACGTACGGAATACCGTCTCCACACCGTGGTGTAATCTATTTTCCACCACCACCTTACATGGATGGGTATAATGGTGTAAAGAATAACTATACATAGTTATTAAAAAATCATATTGATTCTGATATATTGTATAATCCACTCCAATTCAATTCAATATTTATGGAAATGATATCATCGCTCGTGCGTACGTACGGACTACCGTCTCCACGACGCGATGAGATTCATTCTCCATGTTAACCATTTAAGAATGATTAAAAAGTATATATAAGAAATAATAATTAAATATATGAAATTATAAAGCTACTGGATTTATGTATATATGTATATATATGTCATCTACTTACTTCCATTCAAGACAATAAGGAAAGGAAAACAGCGTTCATGCGTACGTACGGACTACCGTCTCCATGAACGGTGTTTTTCATTTCATTTATCTATCTTATATATATATATACTGAATATATATGATATATAAATCATATTTTATATTCTGGAAGTAAGAAAATCATGATATAAGTAATAATAATGTCAAGAACAACAAGTCAAAACACCTACGATAAAATGAAACGATTTTACCCAAAACGCTTCTTTAACGTGGAATTTACAAAAGAACGGGTAATATAAAGTCATAAGTGGACCATATATGATATAATAACAATGAATATGATTCTGGAATAAGTAAATAACATTATTTAAATCATTGTACAGGAGGTTCGGACACATATGAAGCAAATCGGACCTAAGGTAAGGGAAATATCACAATCTCATTTTTATCCAAGATTGTTTATACTTTGGTATTTACTGGGGTGTATTTTATCATCCAAATCCATGTTTCCTCAATATGTAATATTATTTTCATTCACCTACAATTGTTTAAATCCTATTTTACCCTTCGGTGTATTTTTAGTAAAAGATATGAAAGGAATCTTTTGTCGTTTTTCGTACGAGGTACTTTTTTAACTTTTCCAACAAAAGTACGAGAAGAATGTTTTTTTAACTTATACGGCATGAATGGATTTTTAAAAAATTACTTCAAAGAAGCTTCCTTTACAAGTTTTCAAGTTTATTTTTAATCAACTTCTTTTATTTTAAAGTTGTATGACATGTTATGAAAGGAAAAATGTTTTTGAAGAAGAAAGGATATTTTCCTCAAGAATGGAGTTCAAGTGTTTTATCAAAATTATTTTCCATCTAAGATAATAAAGGGTTATATTTTTATCCCTGTTATTACATTTATTTGATCATGTTGTTATGGAATTATTTTTATGAATTCCTTTATCTTATATGAATTGATTTATGATGTCATGATGTTTCAAGAATCCCATTTTTGTTACTTGTGTTATGCGATGATGTATGTTTTATGATTATGTGGCACACATAAGAAAGGATTCATTATAAGTTGGGTGGGACCTATATCTCCCTCCAATGCATTGGGTAAAGATTTTATATCTCATGAGATAGACATGGCTGGAACGGTAGGTTATACCTGTTCAGTGAAACAGGACTGAAACGAGGGTTACTCGATTCAGAAAGGGACTTTGTCCACTAAGATAGTCTTGGAAATGAGTCTTGACTAACAAGAAATGATTCTATATGATTATGTGTGAATGCCACAAAGTTTCATGTTTTAAGTTATGATTATTGTGATTACATTTCACTACCATGATTTATCCCATGTTATGAAATTATGCTCTCTTTTGCAGGTTATGATTTCCAAAATGTTATGTTCTTATGAATATGATGTGATTGATATTTCTTTTGTTTACCCTTACTGAGCATTTGAGCTCACCCTTTTATGTTTTCTTTTCCCCAGGATATAAAGAAAGGTTTTAGGTAAAAAAAAGAAGATCTTTATGGGAGATATTGAAGATCTTTCACCAGGATTAGAAGATTTTATTCCGAGTTTCCAAAGACACTAAACTATTACGATCCTTATGTGTGTGTTTTTGTTATGTACTAAGTATTCCGCAAAAGTAATGTAAAGTCCATGTAAGTCAGGCTTTGGGTCTCTACAGTTGGTATCAGAGGAAATGTTTAGTCAACCTTTGGAAACTAGGATGCGAAAACGTTAGTGAGATCCCTAGAGATATTTCTAAGGTATGTCTAGGGATGTCTCCAAGGTTAAGTATATGTATAGGTTATAGTCCTAGAATTTCTATAACGATCTTAGAATTTAACCTAAGATATTAGATATTGAGGGTACTACCCCTTTATTATGTTGTTTTCCCTAGCATGATTTTTGCCTCTCACACTATTCTTTTGGGGTTTTAGACGATGGCTGGAACCCGAAGGAACCGTGTTGATCAATGCAATGGACAATGCAATGATTGTCCCCCTGATCAACCAAACGATATGGGAGCTGGAATGCAAAATCTTGTAGCCATGCTCACACAACTTTCTCAAGCTATGAATCATGCAGGACTTCCAAACGAGAAAAGGAAGGAGCAACATTCTGTTGAATCCTTCATGAGGCAGCGTCCGCCTTCTTTCAGTGGGTCTACTGATCCATTAGTTTCTGAACAATGGATTAGTACTACTGAAAAGATATTTTCAGTTCTTCAATGTTCTGAACATGATAAAGTCATCTTAGAAGTATATCGTTTGGAAGGTGAAGCTGATCAATGGTGGAATCTTATCAAGAATACGAGGCAAAGAGATGAAATTGATTCCATGGAATGGGACGAGTTCAAGAACTTGTTTTTCAGTAAGTACTTCCCTCGTATTCTTCGAACGAAGATGGAGAAGGAGTTTCTTGAACTAAAGCAAAAGGATGATGAATCTGTTGGTATATACGAAGCGAATTTTACAAGACTTGCAAAGTATGCATCTGGCATTATCATCCAACCTGAAAGTAAAGTTGATCGATTTTTCAGTGGCTTAAAACCAAGTCTTCGAAGGGCATTAGCTATAAGAGACTTCAGTAGCTATGAAGAAATTGTGCGTTGTGCTATCAAGGTAGAAATGGAAGTTGGTGTTACATATCCATCTCATGGGTTTGACAAGAAACAAAAGATGGAGTTCAAGGAGAAAACTCAGAATAATGGTGAAAAGAAGATGAATGTTTCCTTATGCACAAAGTGTGGAAAGAAGCATGGTGGAGATTGTCTTAAAGGGACTAGAAAATGTTTTAAGTGTGGAAAAGAAGGTCATCGAGCAGCTGAGTGTCGAAGTAATGGAAAAAGGGATTCTAATGAAGTGAATAAAGCAAACACTACAGAGAACGCACAACTAACACTTCAATGCTTCAAGTGCAAGGAAATGGGGCATTATGCTAATAAATGCCCTAATCCAAGGGTTAGTGATGATCAACATGAGCAACCACTGAAGGCAAAGGACAAAGGGATGTCACATGCGATCACTATTGGCAATTTTGAATATGACAACGATGTGGTGGAATGATTAAGTGTTTATGTAATGGGATTCCAAAATAATGTTGTATCTTGGAATATTGGAATATTTATGTATTGGTCTAATGTGGTATTCAAAGTGATTGAGATATTATGCGCATAATGAAGGGAAAACAAGAAAATGAAATGTTTAACAGTATTCATGAGCTCATGATTGATATAAGGACTAAGTTTAAGTATATCGAATTTTGAGGATTTTGGTATGTGAAAAGTGTTAACTTTTAACTGCATTCATGTTTTCACTAAGGTATTCAATAGAATACACGATTAAGGACTTTGAATGTTTGGAATGTGACCAACAAAACATATCTTATGATATATGGGGATCGATGATGGTGTTAAATCTCTGGTAATCATTTTCACTATATTATGAGAGTCGACTGCAGTATTATGGATAAGCCTTAAGATTAGAATGGATTATGTTGGACATAAGTTAGAATTATTTAAGGATAGAAGTTTTTTCGATATTATTGATGGGATGTTATAGTAATATAGTTTTAGAAAAAGGACAACCTGCAGGACGGGCGACAGCCCATCGCGTCGGACAAGGCTGTGGGAATCGAACCCACAACCGAAGTGCGACTGGCCTTTATCGCCTGCCACTGGCCTACAGGAAGTCCCTGTTTAGTAGAAACAAGTTTTATTATATTAAGCAGTATGATATATGAAGTATAAGTCCATTTTAGGAACCATATATGATTAATCTCACTATAGATCGACTTATGCATATAATTTTTGCTAACCTTTTGTTTGAGACAGATGGAATGACCCGTCATTCTATGATCTACTAACACTTCATGAATAACAAATTCAACTTCATTTATTTAAGAGATGAAGTGGAAATTGTTCAAGGCACGAACAACAGTGAGATTGTACCAAAATAAAGTAAGTATTTATTCTAATTCAAATTTTCAACTTTAGGGAAATGATCTTGAAAACCAAAAATGTTGTCCTAGTGATCTTATACCTGATGAATCAGATGGTAACTTATATCATCACAAATCTATGGATTTGTGATTACTAGCTTTTCCATAGCCATGTTCTCTACCACTCTCCATCAGAACATGATGGTTAGATTTCTCTTCCATATCCATATTTTCACCTATGTGGAAACCCAATGATTAGTTTATTTGGGTAACCGTTACGTTTCATACTTTTGTTTTTAAAGATTGGTTTTGATATTCCTTTTTACGATGTGGGTTTCTATTAAAGAAACTTTCGAATAGTAATCCATTTATAACCCCGACGAATTTCGAGGGCGAAATTCATTTTAAGGGGGGTAGAATGTAACAACCCAAGATTTTATGAAAAATATTCTTTTTAATTTCACTAACGTCTTGTGTTGTACGCAACACAAAAAGTAGCTTGCACAACACGCATCCTTGACTTGCCTTTCATTACATGCAATCACAACCTTCCTCGATAGCGTGTGTAGTACGTAATACTGAGTTTCACGAAACAACGATATGCTATTAAAATATTATTAAAACTAGCCGGTATGAATAGTAATAACCACTTTTTAAAATTCTGTAAATCTTATTTTTCAAAATGAACTTCATTTTTGGATTCGGAGTATCGAATTTAGCCTAAGGTGAAATTTTGGTACATTTCGGATAACTTTCATATTCTGATGAATAGTGAAAATTACTAAATTATAATTAAAAAACAACTTTTTTAATCAAAATAATTAATAGTGATAAATTATTAATTGGAGTAGTTTTAAAGTATATTTAGAATATATTTTTACAATTTAATACAATGTTGTTCATTGGATGTAATTTCACATTTAAACCAGACATAAACAAGTGTCAATCTTTTGATAGATATTGTTTCTTAAAAACACGCTATTTGTTTTAACAGCGGGATTTAATTATAAAATTAATTAATGCAACTTCTGTGGTATGAATTTTGTAAAATAGACATCATTTTTGAATTCGGAATATGAAATATAGATTAGGATGAAATTTTGGCATTTTTCTGAAAACCTTCATTTTTTGATGAATAGTGAAACTACTAAGTGGTAGTTAAAAAACTGAATTTTTCATAAAACATAATTTTACCGCTTCTGTGAATGGAATTTCAAAAATCCGAGAGACACGGTTGATGTCAGTAAGTAAAATGTGGTTCAATGAGATGAAAATAATTTTTGGTGAATAGTAACTTTTTACTTTTATTTACCACGGTTAAAAGTAAATAGGGTAATTAAGGGTAAGAATGATATTAATATTACCCTAACACATGTCCTAATTCTATTGGACAAGTGTATCTCGACCAAAAACAACCTTAAGTGTAAAATATTATCATTTAGGCCCACTTGGATTAGATTAGGACATTTATTATTATTTAATTCAAAGAAGAGTTAAAAGAGTTAAAATCAATGTTTATTCACTAAAACATTTTTAATATGGGGTTATACATAAGATAAATTAGACTATAAATATTAATTAGAAAGATAAAAAGATTTCCTACATAATGATATTTTATTTATAATTTTTAGACTTTAAATAAATTAATTTATATATTACACAACGATGATGCAGTAATTACCCTTTTAAGGAAATATTAACATAATTGATGTTATAAATACTCAAATGAATGTAATTTGAGACTTTTTATGAATTACACTAATTTTCTAGGTTACTATGATATATTAGTGTTGATTTAATCAACTTGGTTTGAACAGATAATTCTGTTATGACTTTCACAAAAATCATATATCAAATAGTGTCAAAATTGACACAAAATAGTTTTTAAATCAAATATTATATTATTAATTGTTATTTTATTCCTAAAAATCTAAGGTTCGGGCAAATGACTTATATAAGGATATTTATATTAATAATAAACAATTTGGGGTTCTTTTGGCATGTTATAGTAAGTGTATTAACCATATAGTGAAAGAAAAAAAAAGACACGGTAAAAGTTAAATTATTTAACTTAGAGTTAAATCTAATTGATAAGGTTAAAATAAGAACCTAAACTTGTCTAAATCCTATTGGTTGATAGGATTTCGACCCATCCCCACTTTAGCTTCGAAATAAGACCCTTTGGAACCATTATAAACCGATTTTTACTTTAATATAAAATAATATTTTGAGATATTCCTAAGGTGCCCCTCTCCTCCCTTATAAAAGGGCACCTCCTCCCCCTCCTCCTCACACCAATTTGAACACTCAAGCTCGGCCAACCCCTGCCAAAATCTCTTCTCCACTTCCCTAGCAACATCCTAGAGGTTCTGGTCTTCCTCAAAGACCAATTTTAGTTCCCTAAGAGGAGGTCTCCAAAAGGCGCTTCAAAGAAGAGGTAATTACCGTTACCAATTATTTCATCTTTATTTCTTCTTCCACTTCTTCTTCTTAGGTTGTTTCATTATGAAGTAATAAAATCAGTATCACTAATATACTGATATGTTATTATAAGTATGAAACAACCCTATTTCACCATCTATCTATCCTACGGAAAAAGAAATCACCGCCCGTGCGTACGTACGGAATACCGTCTCCACGCCGTGGTGTAATCTATTTTCCACCACCACCTTACATGGATGGGTATAATGGTGTAAAGAATAAATATACATAGTTATTAAAACATCATATTGATTCTGATATATTGTATAATCCACTCCAATTCAATTCAATATTTATGGAAATGATATCATCGCTCGTGCGTACGTACGGACTACCGTCTCCACGACGCGATGAGATTCATTCTCCATGTTAACCATTTAAGAATGATTAAAAAGTATATATAAGAAATAATAATGAAATATATGACATTATAAAGCTACTGGATTTATGTATATATGTATATATATGTCATCTACTTACTTCCATTCAAGACAATAAGGAAAGGAAAACAGTGTTCATGCGTACGTACGGACTACCGTCTCCATGAACGGTGTTTTTCATTTCATTTATCTATCTTATATATATATATATACTGAATATATATGATATATAAATCATATTTTATATTCTGGAAGTAAGTAAATCATGATATAAGTAATAATAATGTCAAGAACAACAAGTCAAAACACCTACGATAAAATGAAACGATTTTACCCAAAACGCTTCTTTAACGTGGAATTTACAAAAGAACGGTTAATATAAAGTCATAAGTGGACCATATATGATATAATAACAATGAATATGATTCTGGAATAAGTCAATATAATTATTTAAATCATTATACAGGAGGTTCGGACACATACGAAGCAAATCAGACCTAAGGTAAGGGAAATATCACAATCTCATTTTTATCCGAGATTGTTTATACATTGGTATTTACTGGGGTGTATTTTATCATCCACATCCATGTTTACTCAATATGTAATATTATTTTCATTCACCTACAATTGTTTAAATCCTATTTTACCCTTCGGTGTGTTTTTAGTAAAAGATATGAAAGGAATCTTTTGTCGTTTTTCGTACGAGGTACTTTTTTAACTTTTCCGACAAAAGTACGAGAAGAATGTTTTTTTAACTTATACGGAATGAATGGATTTTTAAAACATTACTTCAAAGAAGCTTCCTTTACAAGTTTTCAAGTTTATTTTTAATCAACTTCTTTTATTTTAAAGTTGTATGACATGTTATGAAAGGAAGACTGTTTTTGAAGAAGAAAGGATATTTTCCTCAAGAATGGAGTTCAAGTGTTTTATCAAAATTATTTTCCATCTAAGATAATAAAGGGTTATATTTTTATCCCTATTATTACATTGATTTGATCATGTTGTGATGGAATTATTTTTATGAATTCCTTTATCTTATATGAATTGATTTATGATGTCATGATGTTTCAAGAATCCCATTTTTGTTACTTGTGTTATGCGATGATGTATGTTTTATGATTATGTGGCACACATAAGAAAGGATTAATTATAAGATGGGTGGGACCTATATCTCCCTCCAATTCATTGGGTAAAGATTTTATATCTCATGAGATATACATGGCTGGAACGGTAGGTTATACCGGTTTAGTGAAACAGGACTGAAACGAGGGTTACTCGATTCAGAAAGGGACTTTGTCCACTAAGATAGTCTTGGCAATGAGTCTTGACTAACAAGAAATGATTCTATATGATTATGTGTGAATGCCACAAAGTTTCATGTTTTATGTTATGATTATTGTGATTACATTTCACTACCATGATTTATCCCATGTTATGAAATTATGCTCTCTTTTGCAGGTTATGATTTCCAAAATGTTATGTTATTATGAATATGATGTGATTGATATTTCTTTTGTTTACCCTTACTGAGCATTTGAGCTCACCCTTTTATGTTTTCTTTTCCCCAGGATATAAAGAAAGCATTTAGGTAAAAAAAAAGAAGATCTTTATGGGAGATATTGAAGATCTTTCACCAGGATTAGAAGATTTTCTTCCGAGTTTCCAAAGACACTAAACTATTACGATCCTTGCGTGTGTGTTTCTGTTATGTACTAAGTATTCCGAAAAAGTAATGTAAAGTCCATGTAAGTCAGGCTTCGGGTCTCTACAAGGATGGTACTTGGAGGTGAACCACTTGGCGGGACGTACACGGAGCAGACGGCCAGTCCCAAGGAGCTGAGGAGACCATCTGTACCCACCCTTCAGGTTGTTTAGTCGGAGAATGACACGGTGGTTGCTGATTTCTTTACTGTTGCTATAATTTCTTTTCAATTGTACTGTAATTTTATTTGAGTTTGTATTCTAGCCCATTTACATTCCAACACTTACTTTTGTACTGAGTTTACTTAGTGTTTACTTCAGCTTGCGTACTCTGTTGTGTTTGTTTACTTATATAAAGGCAATGCCTTACCTTTTATCGGGATATACGCCTTTGGTGCTAGTCACCAGCCCCTGGCCTATGGAAGGCGGGCGTGGGGTAGTCACCACACAGGCCCCGAGGAGGGGTCGTGACACTTTGGGCCATTGGAGTATATGACAGAACTAAAATAAATTGGCTAATACATAAGTATTTTCTAATTTTTGTTTAATCACTTATGTAAATAAACTTAATATTAACAAGAATTTAATAAAGACAATATTTTCCAATTTATTCATAAAATGATAACATCCCTCAATAATATGTATTAATTTAGTACATAAATTCACTAAATCTGTTAAAATAGAGTCATAGTTCAATGTTTTTGTCCTGTAAAAGTTTTGGTGATTTTAATTATCATTGAATTCTAACTTGAATATTTAATTTTAATTGACCTATTTTACATTAATGGTTTATTTCCAAATCAGGACATTGAGTAACTAAGTGGAAATGTTTGAGGATATCCAGTAAGGTATATAATTTTTGGGGAGTCCACTCAAATGATCAAAGAACTATGACTTAATATAGTTGCAATTTGGAAATCCTACATAAAACAATTTATGTTTCTACATAAACCAAATATTGGGTAATCAGAAGGGGAATATTGATAAATGAAACTAGAAATTACAAGAAAAAAATATACTATGAATCTTATAGGGAGGGAAATTTGGTTAAATAAAATAGTGGGAGATTAATGATTACAATATTTTTTAATTTCCTATTTTATCAGATAATGTACAAATATTCGACTCATTTTTTTTGAAAAATAATTTAAATGGCATAAAACATATCACTATGATCCATAAATGAGAAGGATAACCTTCCCACCAGTACCAATTTCAATGATTTAAAAGTTTCTTATGAGTTATCTTTCACTATGTAAGGATTTTTTATGTGTTGGAAGGACCTATTGTTAATCCACCTAATAATGAGGTAAGTGACAATGAGTTATAACTATATGAGATACATTTTCATGATCCCATATATTTGAAATGTTTCATGCTATCATCCATGACCAATTATAATTTAAAGCAACATGAGGTCATGGATGGGTATAGAATAGTGTCTCTCCTATATGATCTCTATAAAGAGAAGGAAAGAAAAGAGAGGTATGAGATATCAAATGATTCTTTTCAACTAGAATTGGAGAGTTTGTGCCATCTGGGCATCATGTGGTTATGATTATTGTCTACATAGAATTATTAGACTCCTTAGAGATTAAATTCTCAGATGAGTTGCATATAGAAATCTTTATTTCATCACTTCCCAAGACCTTATCTAGTTTAATTGTTAATTATAATATGATCAGTAATGAGAAGATTCTTTTAGAAAATCCTACCATTATTATATAAGTGTATAAGTACATGGGATGTGATACACCGACATTTATTATGTTGAATAAGAAAAGGATGAAAATGAAAAGGGGTCCAAGACTGATAAAAATTCTAAATCTCCTATGCACCTTCCTTCCAAGAAGGGGAAGATACCGAGGTAGGGAATGGAGAATGAGGCAGTATGTTATTCATGTGTAATACCAGACCACTCTAAGAGGAACTTCACCTAGTAGTAAGGGGAATCTAATGGTGTGATTATTATCATGTGTATTCTTTCAATATCTTCACATTGGGTATTAGATAAAAATTTTTGTTCTTAAATCTGTTTTCAAATATAAGAACCAATTAGATTTTGAATGATTTTTAGAGGAGAGGTGGATCTGATAGATGCTAATGGTGTGAGCTTGGATTCCAAAGACATTTATTACTACCACCTTTCATTTTTAATGGGAATTATTTGGGTATTAAATTATTGTTATTAGGTACCTATTGATACCAAGATCATATTCTTTGTATCATGCCTAGATATATGCGGGTTTATTTTTATGTTTGGAAATTTTTTTTTCTATTATAAGGACAACATTTTCTATGGTATAGAAAATTTACATAATGGTAATTATGTATTAAATTATTGAAACCATGTATTTGAAATTCATAAAGAGTCATGTGAACACAACATATCTAACATCAAGCTATATAATCACCTTCTTGGTCAAGTAAAGGAGAAGTGATAGACAATTCTTGGTCTAGATTGTTATCTAGACTCATATGAGCTAATACCACATGAAATAATTCATTCCTTCTTATAAGTAAAAATGAACAGAAGAACCATTTGGTGGATAGGGTGAAAGGGATATAAAAATTAGAGGATTGGTACACAGTGATGTGTGTAGATAATTTTCATTTGAATCCATATGTGTATATTCATACATCATAACATTTTCTAATGAATTGAGTAGATATGGGTATGTATAATAAATGTGGTATAGGTTGGATTCCATTGATAAATTCCAGGACTTCAATAATGAATTAGATAATCAACTTGGAAACAAGATATAGAAACATCGATCAGATCATGGTGGTGAATATCTTAACCAAGAGTTTATTGACTTTTTATGAGAGTTTTGGATTCTATCTCAACTCAATTCACATTATACACCATAGTGGAATGGTGTAAATGAAAAGACGAAACCTACCTTGTTATAAATTGTATGGTTGATATTGATTCATGAAGATCTTCCATTCTCATTTTGGTAATATTCATTACAAAATATAGCATAAACATTAATCTCTGTACTAACAAAAGTTGAAATTGAAATTTCCTTTATGTTATAGAGTGTAAAGAAACATGTCTTGTTGCATAAACCTATATGGGATTAAGAGGTGTTTGTTAAGGACATATCTAGAAACAAATTATCACCCCAAGGAACAAATGTATCTATATGGGGTATCCCAAGGAAACCAAGATAGACTACCTATACAACCCCATAGACAAGAATGTGACTATCAACTGACAGTTCATCTTTCATGAGAGGGATATCTACCTCAAAAAAGATAGAGTGAGTATGATTGACTTAGATGAAGTTGATTTTTAAGATGCACATGAATTTTTAGATGAATAGATTCTAGTGAACCCCATATAAGAAATAGTTCCTTAAACACAAGTACTGCATAAGAGAAAAATAGAGGTAAGATAACTAAATAGATATGTTTTTATAGTCACCAAAGATGGTGACTCATTATTGGTTGAAAATGATCAAAGTCTATTCTACAAAGAGGTAGTAGAGTTCTCAAAAGATACCATATGGAAAGAAGCCATGAATTATATAATGAATTACATGTATTGTAACCGATTTTGAATTATAGTCGATGTTCTAGTTTATGTAAAGCGCATAGGATAAAAATGGGTATTCCAGATGAAACTTGGTATGGAACGTAAATTGAATACCTATAAAGTAAGTCTAGAGGCTAAAGAGATTAAATAATATCAAGAAATTTACTATTATTAATCCTTTTCACTAGTTTACAAGTTTAAATCCATCAAAATTCCACTTGCAATAGAAAGTTACCATGACTATGATATTTGGATGATGTATTTAAAAACTACATTACTTTATGGGAAACTTCAGGAATATGTCTACATAAAACAACCAAAAGTGTTTGTGACTCTTGGTTATATAAAAAGTATTTTCAAGTAATATATATCAATTTATGGACTGAAGAAATCATATAAGACATAGAACATTCAATTTTATGATGCTATAACAGAATCTGGTTTCACTAAAAATGAATGCGAGCCATGTGTTTACATGAGGTTTAACAGATATGCCGTTGTTATCCTGGTATTATATGTTGATGAAATATTACTTATTGTAAACGACATACCAGTCTTACAGTATATTAAGGATTGGATGAAAAAATTCATCACCGTAAAGGACTTAGGTGAATAAACTAGTATTTTAGGGATCAAGATCATTTGCAATAGATATAAGAGGCTACATGGACTAATTCAATGTACATATATTTACCAGTTACTAAAGTTATTTAGTATGGAACAATCCAAGAGGGGATTGTTTCTAGTGTAACATGGTTTACATCATTCTAAAAAATGTGTCCTCAAATACACATAGTGAAATAGATAATGATTAATATCTCACACACATAGGTGATAGGAACAATCATGTGTGATATGTTATGTACTAAACATATTTTTTTTCAATGCATTGATTAGGGTTACAAGATATCAACCTTATCCAACAGAAAAAAATTTGTATGTTGTTAAGTATATCCTAAAGTATTTGAGAATAGAAAAGGATATGTTCTTCATTTATGGAGGAGATAAGGAGATGGTCACAAGGGATTATACTGATGTAAATTTTTAGATAAATAAAGATGATATGAATTTGCAATCGAGATATGTTTTCTATATTACTGTAGGAGCTATGAGATGGAAGATTTCAAAGAACCTAGTTTCCACTAATTCTATAGTGTAGTATGAGTATAAAACATCTTTTTATGCATTCAATGAAACTATTTGGATTCAAAAAAATATTATATCTTGATGTGATATATATAACTAAACACCCAAACACATTATATTTTAGTAATACTATAGTGTTGTCACTTGTATAAGAGAAAAGGCCGCACTAATAAAAAAATCATTTACTTTAAAAGTATCACCTCTTGATTGATTTTTATCATAGAGGTGATGTTACAATAAGAAGAGTGCCCATTGAATAAAATGTTGTGGACCATGTGACTAAAGTCCTATCATAGAAGAATAAAGAGTATAATGTGGGAGATATAGGATTGAAGGTTGTTAGAAGATTGATCTAGTGAATGTTGGAGTTTATTCCATAGAACCATCTTCTATTTACATTATGATAACTAGTATTCATAGTTTTTAATTTTAATAAACTTCTTATGACATCATGATTTTTCTTCTTCACAACATAGTATGCGATAATGTCCCAATAGTCGATGTGGCACTAAAAAGGTCATAGTAGTAACCCTATATGGTTAGAACTCATAATTTCTTCAAAAACTATTCTTAACTATATGTTCTATAGCTGGGTTATATCATTTGAGGGAAAAAAATTATATAGGATACCAGGGATGAGTACCGATTGAAATTTGAATGAACTTCCCATGTAGTACGCAATTTTTAATATTTACTATGATATTATGGGAAAAATTCCCTCCATTTGGAAATCCACATTTATATATTTCATTGGATGTTTCTATCTGCATACACGTGTATTAATATTTAGACTTTAATATTATTATTAATTATTATTTTGATTCATGTACTTTAATGTATTGATGAAAACTATGATGAATGATGTTCGTGGGGAGGTTGGATACATTGGGTGCTTCATGAGTAATATTTTATTAAAGAATCATGCGAGAAAATATTTTTCCCTTATATTCATTTACATAAGTTGATATATCATGCTCTTTTATCGAAATGATTGAGGCTAATAAAATCCATGGTCATGTGGTTATATAGGTATGTTCCATTTCTGGGAAGTCAAAGAAAAAGACATCGATCATAAGGGATGATGGAACTAGTATGTAGCCTTCTTGATTATAGATATCATGATAAAGGTATTATATTACACAGTAAGTGTTCAAATGTGGTATTTTTTCATATAAAATTAACTTATTTCTCTATGGGTTACTTTGTGTGTTACTTGACGCAATCCTTGGACTTTAGGATGCTTTTCCTAATTCTATTTTGAAAGAGGCCTCGACGGTCACACACTAAGTGCATATAGAATCTCAGTTAAATAATATATTACTTTATGTTATTTAAAAAGTTGAATAAATATTATTCTCACACTTGGTTTAATAATTATTTATATTTTCTCAGTCAATATATTCTATCCCCAATTATTCGAGATAATATAATGTGAGCAGAATATTTAATAAATATTTATTTGATATTAATGAATATAATATGTTTTATCTTTATTGGTGAACAATGTAGTGATATTTATTTAATAAATAAACATTAATTATCCAAGGCTCGATAAATATTGTTTATAAATGGTGGATCAAGTTTAATGATCAAGTGAGAAATAATAAATATTGAATATTACTAGATTAAACAATATTTAATTTAATTTTCATGTTAAGAACATTTTTTTAATTATTATTATTACTATTAATAATAATATTATTATTATTTGACATTCAGTTATGTAGGGATTAAATAAATAGTAACTGAAACTTCTGAAATTATATTATTTTTACCCTAGAAGTATATAAACCCAATTATTTTATTTTCTCGGTGATCCAATTAATTTGGATGGTTGTGAACATTGGATTTGAAAAATCAAATAAAGACCTAGAGAGATCCATTCTCCAAGAATTATTCTAATAGTGGATAGAAATATTACTCCACCACTCACTGTCAAATTTAGAGTCATCATGGAGAATGATTTGGATTTGACTCTCATGGTGATTAAAGGAAGACAACACAACTGATAAGTTCTATTTTTCTAGCACCAATAGATTCCTACAGTGATATTATGAGATTTTTGGAACATGTGTTGATCACTGATAGAGGGATCCAACTTTGATTCCTACAACACAATGACAGTACAATGAATATCTATTTTCTGATCCATCATCGATGAATGAATTCCAAACAATGTAATTCTGTGTTTGACTAAATTAATTATAAATAATATGTGATGATCCTCTCCCTAGTTCCAGAATTCCATCCCTTTATAGTTTTCATTGATTCAATTCTGTAGATCACGATGTTTATCATCATGTAAATCTTGGATTGATCATCGATCATGAAAAAATAAATGTTTTGAATGACCCATTGCATGCTTCCAATATGCCAGGAACCTTCAAGGCTGCATGGATAAATGTTGGCGGAGGGTTAGTCATAATTTTCAAGACCCCATCCTTACAATGAAATCCTAATGAGAGAATAAAGGCAATGACCAATTATTCCCACCTCTAGTAGGTCCCGAGTTGGAAAGAATAATATAGGGTATACAAATTTCATGAAATATGAGGAATTACCATCTAAAATAATATATGATTGCGATATAAGATGACTCATCCACAAACAACTCCATTAAAAAAAATTAAACCAAAACCATCCCAAAATGCATATATAAATAAAACTGATACATATATATGTATCCAAATTTAAATACCCAAATTCAAAGTTAATGATGTGATACAACATATATCAAAGGTATGAGCTAGTAATGTCGATCCCAGTCCATGTAATCCTCTTGGAAACCTGAAAATATGTTTATATATGTAGGGTGAGTATACAACTATGCACATTAGAAAACTCAAAGTCTCTAATGCCCATGTGAAATTAGTATAATAATGAACCCATGAACATAAGATAGAACCAAACAACACCTACATAGGTATACTAACAAAACCCATCTTCACCAAGGCATTCTCACTAAATAATGAATGTTAAGTACATAAACATAATAAGATGCATATTGATATTGGTTACCCCAAACCGTTTTCTTTATAGAATGTAACATCCCAGGTAGATAAAGAATAATACATTTTCTTATTTATTAATATTTACGAATTAAATAAAAAAATTTCATTAAAGGGGTTTCTATGTTCTATAGCATACCTGATACGCAACAAAGAGTTTCTTTAAAATCTTACGTTGCACACTAGTAATAAAATAATATTATTTTAAATGGTAGTTAACACGTAGTCGTTGTATTGGTGGGAATGAATAGAAATAAGTAAAATATGATTGTATATGTTTGTTAAATGTTTTTACATTTATCCAATAATGGATAAAGGATTAAAATACGAAAAGAATTCAATTTCAGTCATATATACTCTAATATTCACTAAAGGTCAACTTATTGCCTTTTGATGGGGAACCGTCATTAAATATAGTTTAGGTCACTCTTATACAATCTTTTGGACCAAATAAAAGTATTCTTTAGAATCGGGACATCAAAATTTACTTTGTGTCAATTTTTGGTATTTTTTCGATAAAGTTCATTTTTTAATGAATACTGAAAAATATTGTATTTTAATTCAAAACAACTTTTTAATAAAATTTATTTATATGATTAGATTATATTTTGAATTTGATTTAAAGTTAAATCAGAATATATTTTTACCATTTAATCCAATAGTGGTCGTTAGAATTAATTTCACTCTGAAATTGGACTTAAAGTAGTGTCAATCTTTTGATATATATTGTTTCATAAAAACACGCTATTTGTCCTGACAGCGGGAATTAATTATTCCATTAATTAATGTAACTTATATGTTTTGAATTTTGTAAAACAGACATCATTTTTGAATTTGGAATATGAAATATATCTTAGGGTAAAGTTTTGATATTTTTCTGAAAAACTTCAATTTTTGATGAATAGTGAAACCACTAAGTGGTACTTAAAAAACTGATTTTTTCGTTTAAATGAAATTTTACCACCTCTGTGTTTTGAATTTCAAAAATCTGACAATCATGATTTTCATTACAATGTAAAATGTGTTTTAATGGGATTAAAATGATTTTTTGGGTAATAGTAACTTTTAATTTTTTTAATCGTGATTAGAGGTTATTAGTGTAATTTAAGGTACAAATAATGTTTTAATAATATGAAATGACCATGACACATGTCGTACCCTTATTTTATGTTTCATATCCGACTATGAAAATCCATGGGTCAACATGGGGACCCCATGGAGCCACTTTGGTAGTAAATTGAAATTAATAACCTTTTATTTAATGTTAAAATAAAAATGTCACAAACATGTGTTGTTTTACTAAAATAATTTTGAAACGTGGTTATACAAGTCATATTTTTGACTATAAATATTCATTATAAATATAAAAATATTTCCTACATCATAATAGTGTTTTTATAATTTTAGTCATTAAATAAATTAAATTATTTATGACACCATGATGATGCAACGATTACCTCATTATTTAATGATTTAAATAAAATGAAAAGATAATGTAAAATATAAGACCTAAACTTGTCAAAAAAATATTGGAAGGGTGGATTTAGAACTCTTATCACATTATTCTCGAAATATATAATTTTGGGACCTTTAAAATCTGAAAATCATTTTATAAAAAAGTAAACTTTTATTACTTTCCAAGAGTGCCCCTCCTCTCCTCTTATAAATGGCCCCCAACTCTACCACCTTACCCACACCCCTCAAGCCTTTGTCTCTGCCAAATCCTGCCCATTTTATCTCTCCACATCTCTCTCTTACTCCTAGAAGCCTCACTTTGCGGAGAAGTTTTTCCAAGGAAGCCTTTGAGCTCAAATCAAAAAGAGTTACCCGTTTTAAAAGAGATTAAAGAGAAATCGAGTCACGTCAGACATGAGGTAATGGAATTCATCTCAATATCCATTCACTGAGGCATATTTTTTTTATACACAAAATTCTTTTATATGGTGTATAAACCCCTTTTACTTTTATGCTTATTCAAAAGGAATCTTTTTTTATATGAATCATTTTACTAAACCACAAAAGGAATTTTTTTTGTCATACGTATGTGGCGACAACGACTACTCCGCCACCGTGACCATTATTTGAGTTTCGGCTTCCTCTATTAGCCATAACCTAACTTTTTTTTAAAATGAAAAATAATTACCATGTATTAATTTTCTTTTATTTTGGTATTGAAAATGGTTTTCAGAATGTTTTTATTATATCAATGTGTTGTATTGATATCTTGTGATTGAAATGTGGAAATGTTATGTTTCCTTTATGCATGTTTTACGTGATACGATTATGTTATGGTTCTTGGGCATTGTTATGAAGACAGGTGGTTCCATGATAAACTAAGGGCAGGTGATCCTGATACAGCTATCCAATGCATTGGGTAACGCGAAGGAGTTAAACGTTAAGGTTACTCTGAAGAGATTTAGGGAATATACTGTGATTTTTATTCCAAACGTAACCATGAGGGTTACTCCCTACATAAGAATGTTATGAATGCCTCAAGTTACCTTTATGTCTTATGATTTCTAAGATTTATTCATGATTTGATGAGTTATATTAAAATGCTTATGTTTTATGAGTAAAGTATGATTTCATACATGGACTAATGTTTTCATTTCGTAATTTTATATCCCTTACTGAGCTTTTTATGCTCATCCCAAGTTTTTTAATTTTTTTCACAGGACTTAATGTGGAATAGGGTCAAGGATGGGATTAAGGAAAAGTCATGCTATCTAAAACATGGAAGTAGACAAGTTTCTTTTTCAGAGTTTTTATTTTATGGAAACTTAGTAGAAGTGTCTACTTTGTAATCTTTTGAGATGTAATAGTTATGTCCTTATTCTCAAAAACTCTAAACCTGAAAAGCTCCTCAATGTGAAATATTCATTTAATTCAATATTGAGTAAGGTTTAAGGTCGGGGCCTTATAGTTGGTATCAATGGTCGGTTTAGATAACTTTAGAAGGTAGAATACTATGAAATGATTATCCAAAAATATTTTTTTATGGTCAAATTTGAAGGATATAGAATTTGAAGATTACCATGTTGCTTTATCTAAGACATGTTTCTTCAGAATGGTTTTCCGCAGAGGAAACAGGGAAGCAGTGCTAGGAAGTCATACAGAAGGAAATAACCTTCCGAATCAGCATCCTGAGATGGTTGGAATTGGATCTGAATAGTTTGTTGCAGTAATGGTGTAGTTGGATCAAGCGATAAATGGTGGTGGTATCCATGCACGAGATCTTCCAGATCAACCGTAGAGGAACATGTCAGTGGTGGAACATTTCATGAGGCAACACCCCCCATCATTCAGAGGATCATCTGACCCTATGCTAGCTTAAGGGTGGATTAAAGTACTGCAAGAAGATTTTCGATTTCATGGGGTGTTCAGACAATAAAAAGGTTATTCTTTCTATTTACCCTTTAGAGGGTGAAGCCGATCATTGGTGGTCGACGGTTTAAAATATCAGGGATGCTGATGAGATTGATGCTCTCGACTAGGATGAATTCAAAGGTATGTTTATTGAGAAGTATTTTCCTAAGGCAGTTCGACTTTGGATGGAAAACAATTCATGGAATTGAGGCATGAGGAAGACTCAGTGGCTGCCTATGAAGAAAGGTTCACTCAATTGGAAAGGTATGCTCCAAATTTTATCCGAGACCTTAATACTAAAATGAATCGTTTTTAGTCAGGATTAAAGCCAAAATATCGAAGTTATTTAGCTTCTCGTGAGTTCAAAAGTTATGAAAAGCTTGTTCGATGTGCTGAGAAGTTGGAAATGGAGTTTGTCGATGATCAAGTTTTCAATAACAACCAGCAGAAGAAGAGACCGAGGTGGCAGGAGAAAGGAAAGAATTCTTCAAAAAGGTCTGACGGTAAGAAAACTATGTTTTCAGTTTGTGATAAATGTGGTAAAAGGAATGCTGGGGAATGCCTTATGAATTCTAGAAAGTGCTACTGATGTGGTAAGATGGGACATAAGGCTCGTGATTTCACTGAAAAATCATGTTGATGGTAAGTCCAAATTTGATTTACAGTTAGTGAAATGTTATAAGTGCAATGAGATGGGTCACTATGCAAACGAGTGTCCGACAAAGAGCTTGAGTGATGGGAAGCTGGTAGACTACAAGCCAAAAGGGGTGGTGAAATCATTTGCAACTACTTCAATAGATGACGGGCCATCAAATGAAGTTGTATCAGGTACTTTGTTTGTTTTTTCAGATTATGCCAGTGTGTAGTTTGATTCGGGGTCTACACATTATTTCACCTCTGAAAACGTTTCTAGTAAAATTGGAATACCATCTCAAGAAATGACTCCTGAACTTGTGGTAAAAACACCTGGGGGAAATGTTGAGGCAAAAAGAATTTATAAGAATCTTTGAATCCTTATCCATGGAAAGAACCTACTTACAAACCTTATTGTTTTACCTCTAGTAGAGTTTGATGTTATCCTGGGTATGGATTGGCTCTCTATTTACCATGCTAAGATTGACTGTAGTGCTAAAGAAGTTTCTTTTCATAAAGACTTTTAGTTTTTGTACAATAATAAACCCTTACTATTGATAACATATCAAGAGGCTGAGAAACTTTTAAAAGATGGAAATGAATGTTACTTGCACATATCATTGAAAACAAGGGAACTACTCAGATTAATGATGTGCCAGTGGTAAATGAGTATCCTGATTTTTTCCTGATGAGTTTCCTGGAATAATACCAGATCGAGAAGTTGAATTTACTGTTGACTTAGTTCCTGATGCTAAGCCAATTTCGAAACCCCCTTATCAAATAGCTCAAACTGTACTTTTAGAGTTGAAGGACCAATTGCAAGATTTATTAGAGAAAGCTTTCATTCGACCTCGAACATCACCATGGGTGCTCCTATTTTATTTGTTAAAAAGAAATATGGTTCAATGATACGTTGCATTGATTATAGAACCTTGAATAAAGTCACTGTTAAGAACAAATATCATTTGCCTCATATCGATGATTTGTTTTATCAGCTCCAGGGAGCTCAGTTTTTTTCAAAGATTGACCTACGATCGGGGTACCATCAGTTGAAGGTAAAGGAAGAAGATATTATAAAGGCCGCGTTTCATACAAGATATGGCCATTATGAATTTGTAGTAATTCCTTTTGGGATAACCAATGCACCGGCTGTATTCATGAACCTTATGAATAGAATTTTCCATGAGTTCTTGGATAAGTTTGTGGTTGTTTTCATTGATGATATTTTGGTTCTTTCTAAACCTAAAGTGGAGCATGAAAGACATTTATGGGTTATTTTGAAAACCTTAAAATAAAAGAAATTGTATGGGAAATTCAGAAAGTGTGAGTTTTGGGTGCAACAAATTTCTTTCCTTGGTTATATTGTTTCTAAAGATGGAATAACTGTGGATCCTGTAAAAAGAAAAGATGTTGAAGAATGGCCAAGACCCACAAATGTAACTGAGATCTGTAGTTTTCTTGGTTTGGCAGGTGACTAACGAAGTTTTGTTGAAACTTTTTCATTGTTATCTAGTCCAATGAATAAGCTAACTCGTAAGGGTGTTAAGTTTATTTGGAAAAAAGAATGTGATGATTTTTTTTCAGGAGTTGAAAGGAAGATTGGTGAATGCTCGAGTTTTGGCACTTCCTTCCAAAAATGGTGAGTTTGTTATATACAGTGATGCTTCATTGAAGGGACTTGGTTGTTTCATTATGAAGAATGATCAGGTAATTGCATATGCTTCACGCCAGTTGAGAACTCAAGAGGTAAATTACCCTACACATGATTTGGAATTAGCTGTTGTTGTTTTCGCTTTAAAAATTTGGAGGCATCATTTGTATGGAGTAAAGTGTGAAATATATACCGATCACAAAAGGTTAAAGTATATATTCACTTAGAAAAAATTGAACATGAGATAGAGGAGATGGCTATAATTAATCATGTATTATGATTGTACAAGTCATTACCATACGAGAAAAGAAAATAAAGTGGATGATGCTTTGAGTTGAAAAAGTAATGCTTCATTAAAAATGTTTTGTTTGGAACGTGATCCTTTGGTTAAGGATTTGATGAAATTTGGCATAAAAGTTGTTTGTGCAGGATGTCCTTCTGTTTTGTTTCAGGTATCAGTGAAATCTTCTCTATCAAACAGAATCAAGCAAGCATAGAAGCAAGACAGTGAGTTGCAGAAAAAGCTAGAGCTGGTCCAGAAGGGTAATTTTCCTAAATTCAACATTGATAATGATTGTGTTTTGATATTTTGGAATAAATTGTGTGTGCCTTGTGATTCACAGTTGAAGAGAGAGTTGTTATGTGAAGCCCATAGTTCTCCATTTTCAGTTCATCCTGGCAGTACTAAGATGTACAGAGATCTGTGGGAGTATTACTGGTGGGATGGAATGAAAAGAGATATTGCTAATTTTACTGTAAAGTGTTTGACTTGTCAGCAAGTTAATGAAGAGCTGCAGTTACTGAAAGGGATACTTCAGCCTTTACCAGTGCCAGAGTGGAAATGGGAAAATATATCCATGGACTTTGTTGTGGGAATACCGAAGACATCTCTAGGTAATAATGAAATATGGGTTATTGTTGATCGCTTTACTAAATCTTCTTATTTCCTTCCAATTCGAGATACTTTCTCTCCAGATCACCTTTCTCGATTGTATCTTAATGAGATAGTCAGGTTTCATGGAGTTCCCCTATCCATTGTATCTGATCGTGATCCCAAGTTTACTTCTTACTTTTAGAAAGGCCTTCAGAAGTCCTTGGGTACAGAATTAAAATTTAGTACAGCTTTTCATCCTCAATCAGATGGGCAGTCAGAACGAACAATTTAGACTTTGGAAGACATGTTACGTGCTTGTTCGATGGATTATCAGGGATGTTGGGACCACCATATTTCTTTGGTTAAATTTTCATATAATAACAATTTTCATTCCAGTATACATATGGCACCGTTTGAGGCATTATATGGGAAGCGGTGTCGAACTATAGCTTTTTGGGATGAAGTGGGTGAAAGGAAGATGATGGGACC
The DNA here is from genome assembly GCA_963277665.1 of Viscum album. Taxonomy (NCBI): domain Eukaryota; kingdom Viridiplantae; phylum Streptophyta; class Magnoliopsida; order Santalales; family Viscaceae; genus Viscum; species Viscum album. The sequence continues at coordinate 596,693,267 of OY728155.1, read as the reverse complement.
AGAATTGGTAGAAGTGATGGCAGAAAAAGTTCATTTGATTCAGAAACACATGAGAACAGCTCAGAGGAGGCAGAAGAGTTATGTGGATATCCATAGGAATGATCTATCTTTTGAGGTAGGTGATCATGTTTTTCTCAAAGTTTCACCTTGGAAAAGTGTGATGCGATTTGGTAAGAGAGGAAAGCTGAGTCCAAGGATCATTGGACCATATAAAATTCTGTAAAAAGTTGGATCCGTAGCTTATCAAGTGGATTTACCTCTGAGTTTATCTCAGGTACACAATGTTTTTCATGTTTCGATATTGAGAAAGTATATGCCAGATCCATCTCATGTTTTGAGCCCAGAGGTAGTTCAGTTGGAAGAGAATCTCTCTTATAAAGAACAACCAGTCCATATTCTTGACCGAAGAGAGAAAGTGTTGCAAAATAAGGTAATTCACCAGGTAAAGGTTTTGTGTAAAAACCATATGGTTGAAGAGGAAACATGGGAATCTGAAAATTCTATGAGGGATAAATACCCCTACTTATTTTGATAACTAAATAAAATTGCAAGGATGCAATTCCCAAAAGGGGGGAAGGATGTAACATCCTAGGTAAATAAAGAATAAGACATTTTCATATTTATTAATATTTAAGGATTAAATATTAATTTTTCTTTAAAGGGTTTTCTATGTTCGATAGTGTACCCGATACGCAACAAATAGTTTCTTTAAAATCTTACGTTGCACACTAGTAATAAAATAATATTATTTTAAATGGTAGTTAACACATAGCCGTTTTATTGGCAGGAATGAATAGAAATAACTAAAATATGATTGTATATGTTTGTTAAATGTTTTTACATTTATCCAATAAAGGATAAAGGATTAAAATATGAAAAGAATTCAATTTTAGGCATATATACTCTAATATTTACTAAAGGTCCACTTATCAACTTTTGATGGAGAACCGTCATTAAATATATTTTTGGTCACTCTTATAAATTTTTTGGACCAAATAAAATTATTATTTAGATTCGGGACATCAAAATTTACTTTGTGTAAATTTTTGGTATTTTTCCGATAAAGTTCATTTTTTTAATGAATAGTGAAAAATGTTGTATTTTAATTCAAAACCAATTTTTAATTTAATTTATTTATATGATTAGATTATCTTTTGAATTGGTTTTAATGTGAAATTAGAATATATTTTTACCATTTATTCCAATAGTGGTCATTAGAGTTAATTTCACTTTGAAATTGGACTTAAACTAGTGTTAATCTTTTGATATATATTGTTTCATAAAAACACACTATTTGTCCTGACAGCGGGAATTAATTATTAAATTAATTAATGTAACTTATATGTTTTTAATTTTGTAAAATATACATCATTTTTGAATTTGGAATATCAAATATAGCTTAGGGTGAAGTTTTGGTATTTTTCTGAAAAACATCAATTTTGATGAATAGTGAAACCACTAAGTGGTACTTAAAAACTGATTTTTTTTCATTTGAATGAAATTTTACCACCACTCTGTTTTGAATTTCAAAAATCCAACATTCATGGTTGTCATTAGGAAGTAAATTTTGGTTCAATGGGATTAAATTTTTTTGGTGAATAGTAACCTTTAAGTTTTTAATTGTGATTAGAGGTAATTAGTGTAATTTAAGATAAAAATAATGTTTTAATAATCTGAAATGATTTTGAAACATGTCCTAACCTTATTTTATGTGTCATGGCCGACGAAGAAAATCCATGGGTCAACTTGGGGACCCCATGGAGCCACTTTGGTAGAAAAATGAAATTAATAACTATTTATTTAATGTTAAAATAAAAATTTCACAGACATGTGTTGTTTTACTAAAATAATTTTTAAATGTGGTTATGCGAGTCATAATTTTGACTATAAAAATTCATTAGAAAGCTATGATGATTTCCTAAATTATGATTTTTTTAATAAATTTTAGACATTAAATAAATTAAATTATTTTTGACACCATGATGATGCAGCGATTACCTAAATATTTAACGATTTAAATAAAATGAAAATATAATGTAAAATCAAAGACATACACCTGTCAAAAACCTATTGGATGGGTGGATTTCGAACGCTTATCACCATATCCTCAAAATATATAATTTTGGGACCTTTAAAATCCGAAAATCATTTTACAATAAAGTAACCTTTTATAACTTTCTAAGAGTGCCCCTCCTCTCCTCTTATAAAAGGCCCCCAACTCTACCACCTTACCCACACCTCTCAAGCCATTGGCTCGGCCAAACCCTGACCATTTTGTCTCTCCACATCCCTCTCTTACTCCTAGAAGCCTCACTTTGGGCATAAGTCTTTCCAAGGAATCCTTTGAGCTCAAATCACAAAGAGTCACCCGTTTTAAAGGATATTAAAGAGCAATCGAGTCACGTCGGACACGAGGTAAGGGACTTCGTCTCAATTTCCATTCATTGAGGCATATTTTGTTTTATACCCAACTTTCTTTTATTCAGTGTATAAAACCCTTTTACTTTTACAATTATTCAAAAGGAATATTTTTTATACGAAGCGTTTTACTAAACGACAAAATGAATGTTTTTTTGTCGTATGTATGTGGCGACAATGACTTCTTCGCCGTCGTGACCATTATTGAAGTTTCGTCTTCCTCTACAAGCCATAACCTAACTTTTTTTTAAAATTAAAAATAATTACCACGTATTAATTGTCTTTTATTTTGGTATTGAAAATGGTTTTTATAATGTTTTTATTATATCAATGTGTTGTATTGATATCTTGTGATTGAAATGTGGAAATGTTATTTTTTCTTTTATGCATGTTTTACGTGATACGATTATGTTATGGTTCTTGGGCATTGTTATGAAGACGAGTGGTTCTGTGATAATCTAAGGGCAGGTGAGCCCGATATAGATCTCTAATGCATTGGGTAAGATGAAGGAGTTAGACGTTAAGGTTTCGCCAAAGAGATTTAGGGAATATACTGTGATGGGTATTCCAAACGTAATCGTGAGGGTTACTCCCTACGTAAGAATGTTATGAATGCCTCAAGTGACCTTTATGTCTTATGATTTCTATGATTTATTCATGATTTTATGAGGTATGTTAAAATGATTATGTTTTATGAGTAAAGTATGATTTCATACATGGACTAATGTTTTCATTTCATACTTTTATATCCCTTAATGAGCTCTTTATGCTCATCCCAAGTTTTTGAAATGTTTTTCACATGACTTATTATAGAATAAGGTCAAGGATGGGATCAAGGAAAACTCATGCTATCTAAAAAATGGAACTGGATATGTTTCTTTTTAAAAGTTTTTATTTTATGGAAACTTAGTATAGGTGTCTACTTTGTAATATTTTGAGATGTAATAGTTATGTCCTAATTCTATAAAACTATAAACCTGAAAAGATACTCAATGTGAATTATTGATTTAATTCAATATTAAGTATGGTTTATGGTCGGGGCCTTATATGGTATGCCACTTTCACACCCCAATGTATGTTGTCCTGGAACTCTCGTCTCTTTTGTATAACACACTTCTCCACAAGCATTGTTAGATGAAATCACACTCATAGACACCTAGGATCGTTGCCCCACAGTAATGACCACATCATGTCTCACCTGAAAATTCATGGGCTATCAAACATCCACAACCAGAACCCATGTATTATGGTATCATGAAAATGAATTACGTAAACATAATTACCTCATCCTAACATGAATGACCACCAATGTAAGCCAACTCATCCCATTTCATCCTCCAAATAGACACTTAGGCTACATCACATCTCACCTGAAGACACTAGGATCGCCACCCTACAAGAACTTCCACATCACAAATCACCTGAATACACTTAGGCTATCACAACCACCATAATGTGAATTAAAATACCACTTGTCATCATTTCCTATGCAATACCAACATCACTAGGATGAGGTTTCAAGAATGATTGGGGACCCATCCATCCATCCATCTCACCGAATGTCGAGAAAATCACCCTTGTGTGACAATTCCGCTGTCGGAACACAGTGCTCATTGTGGGTGTATGTGTATATAAAACACAATGAATACACACACACAAACACACACACACACATATATATATATCTATATATAACCACACAAGAAGCCCAAACTATGGGTTCAAAACTAAACCCTAACCAAATCCCAATATAACCACTTTTTACTGCCACCTCTAAATGAATAACACCAAACTGGCCACAAGACAAATCACACCACTAACCAATTCCCGTTATCCAACCAGATAGTTTCATTATTTATAATCATCCACATTTTACCACATACCCATCAATTATTTGTTCATTTATAATTTCCATGATGTTAACAAGACAAGACCCTAGCCATTTGAATCATTATTAAATATGTTATTCCATTATTTTCTGAGAAACTAGAACAAAGAATCCACAAATCACAAGAAAATCATCATCCCCATCGTATCATCACCTCAATACTCCTAAAAACACAGCAAAACTACGACAACCTCACCTCACCATATGCATGACCAAACATCAACCAAATCACCACCCCAAAAGAACATCTAAGCAACGATGACCTCACCACACTTTTATCACAGCCAAAAAACCAACATATCACTTCCCCAAAAGCACAGCCCAAAAACCGCTGCCTTGCCACCCCAAAAGTACATCCGAACAACCACTACCACACCACCCCAAAATCATGGAAAAACATCCACCGCCTCACCACCCTAAAATAAGGACCAACAAAATACCATTCCCACATTTCATCCCAATCACACATCATTATCTCAAAAGCATGGTCACACATAAAAACACATCAAGTTCAATTTAAATATTTTCAAAACTTATTTTATCACATTTCACTTTATATTAGGGTATTTATCAAAAAATAAATAATCATAGAGAAACCCTTTTAATAGTTAAATATACGTGGTTAGTAAATTTCCAATTTACGTTGATATAAAAATAATAAAAATATGCATAACAGTCACAAAACATAAAAAAAGTGTAAAAAACATCCCCAATAGCTACATTTTTTAGTAGGGAATCAGGATTATAAAATCTATAATATTACAATAATATCAATGTTGTAATAGAATGCGAATTGTTCTCCTTTTCAAAATTAATTTTTAATTAGCCAATTATTAATATATTATTAATGCAGCACAACCATAACCGATAGATAATATAAAAAACCCCACCAGTATGATACAGAATAAAGTGAAAAAAGGGCTCCATAACATAGAGAATCATTTACAACATACTATGCACCATAAAAAGAATAATAAATTCCCATAATCCACAAACAGACACTAGAACCCATGAATCAACCTACACCACTCTAAAGGATCATCAAAAAGCATCCCATCTCACACACCAAACAAAATAAAATCACTACAAAATAACCATGGAGGAAGAATGAATGAATATAACTAATATGGAGAGAAGTTCTTACCACCAATCACTTATGAACAACCGTCGTATCCAACAGAATTAACAGGGGATAAGAGGTTGGAAGGTATCCACAGGGTGCCTAGGGTTTTTCCAAAATTAGAGAGGCAGGGATGGGCTAAATAAATGAAATTTCATCCAAGAAAATGACTTATAAACCATAATCCTACTTGATTCTCATTTTATAACCATTATATGATGTGTAATCATTGGGGTTTTGAAAATTTCATACTTCTAGAAAAAATTGAATCGCTTAGGAATTTATTTAATACACATCATGAAATCCACTTTCATGACATGTAATACATCTCTCGACATCCCACCTTAGATAATTTACATTTCATACACTCATAAAAAGTAAAATTCATGAAAAACCAGTTCAACTCATATAATTTATACACGATGTGTATTCCGTGTAGCAACTCTGATACACCTACAGAGTCCACTAAAATATGTTGAAAACTCCAAAACAAACCTCTATAACTTATCTAACACTAAAAACTAGAATAATAACAGGTTGGAAGGAGATGGTCTATTACATCATATAACTCACAAATGATTATCTCCCATAAGAATCAAAATCCATGCTTAGAAGGAAAGGAATATTAACAACCAAACTACGAGATAGATCTTAAGGATTTCATCATTACACAAATGCTTCCACTATAAAAACATGCCAAACCAAATGGAAAAAACATATCTCACAAAATAATCACTACATAGCCACAAAATGCCTCCTCTCACACAACCACGTCACCACACAACCATATCATCCTCTATGCAACTCAAACAAATAATCACTGCAACCAACTAACCACACAACCACAAACACATGAATTACATAATTCCATCATCCAAATCATGATATCGTCTACTCTCGGTGTATCTGAATCAGATGAATGCATTTAATCACATCATAGTTCATGTGTCTCTATTATGAATATTGTCCTCCCGAGATGGAAATTAAATTTTTATTATTTCAAAAACATTTATGGAAAAGGTGAGAATCAATGAATTCAATAATAAATGGAGATAATAGAGAAAATGAATGATAATTAATGTCTAAGAAATTAATCTCCTTAAAAAAATTATAGGATAAAGTGGTTTCCGGAGTGTTTGGTGTATCCATTATCATATCTTCAAATTCAAATTCCAGCTTGTCCCATGACTGGATATACTCCTCCAGGATGATCATCCCATTGTTGAATCCCCCAAACATGAATTAGTTCTTTCTTGTAGATCCTAATGTATTTATCCTCACTAATAGTAACCCTTAGTGACCTCCCCATAATTTTAGCAACCTCTTCTTCTGTATCATTGATTCACATGGCCTTTCAGACCACTTATTCTTCTGAAATCAAAATAAAGTCAACGGATTGTTCACCCACACCACGTGTTACGAACTGGAAAATTCCCTCGCTCCCTATCTTATTATAATTAAACCACTATTATAATCAAGCCACCTTTTTAAGTGGTAAAACATAGTAATCCTACCATTTACAGATACCCTTACTCCTTTTGTTAATCCTCAGTCTTAGAGGCTCACCTGTAGAAAAAAAGGTACCACATTCACTAGACTCATTCTCACAGACCTTATCATTGGTCTGGAATGAGTCTAGTTGATCTGTATTAAATCCTACCACTATTATTATTTCAAAACTATTCCTCAATTTAACCAGAGTCCTGGTCATTGGGATAGAACCCCATATATTTCCAAATGGGTTATTATTAGCTATATCTTGGATAGTCCCCTACATTCACTCCCTGCTCAAGGAACTACTGCATGATTTTAAGACCTCATAAAATAATACAGCAACGACAGAGGGAGGGTGACAAAAAATATCTATCACCACATCTACTATAACGTGCTCATCATATCCTACCACCCACGCCACAATAGTACTACTCACATTCATCTAGACCTCACTCCTATAAACCTTATCCTGGATGTTTCCAGCTCACAATCTTGCATTATCTGTTCTATTCTATGAATTTTGATCCGAGGGACCACACAGGTCCAATCTCAACCTCTTAAAAAGGACCACACAGGTCATATCTCAACCTTCAAAATTTATTAGAGACGTTTAGTTTAGAAGGTGACACCGCTGACTTTTTCTGATCCATAGTAGCATCTGGATTACTCATACCAGTGAACTTTCTATCATTTCGAACCAAACCTTCACAAATCCTTTTTGAAACATTGAAATACAAATTAAATATCATAACAATGTAAGGATCAACTGATGATTGTGTAACCTGAACATCACCAACATCCAAATTCTTCAACCCCCTCCCCCTACAAAGTAGCACCCCGACCCTAGCTACTGAGATTCAGAGCATTATTTTAATACATTGGAATGATAAAAATGGATCAAATCCTGAAAGACCGATCAGTATAGTAGCCTTGTAAGTACTAGATACATTATTAAGTTTAATATTACAATATAAAATGAAAAACATTAACAAAATTATCTCTATTGACCACATTCATTTCCATTAGTCTATCCCTACAGGTTAGAAATAATATAATTCTTTTCATCCTAGGAAAAATATAACATAGAAAGGGGTGATCTTAGATGCTCCGTATGGATAATAATATAGAAGAAACCGTCATAAATAATCATAAACATTTAGGTAAATGAATAAGACAAAAACATATGACTTTTAAACATAAAATTCTGCATAATATGGCCAATATAAATCAAATAATTTCATTTACTTATTCACATGGATATTTTACTAATCACATAATCACATGCAATATCAATAGACAATTTCATAATGATGTAATCAAAAATGTCAGACATCATAACCACATATTCAAGCCCTCGTACTAAGACTAAAAATACGATTATGTTAAATCCCTGTGCCAAGACACTAGTTTGTCTCATGAGACCTACTGATGCATCAAGGAGCTATAGCAAGCTCCACCCCTCACTTACTAAGTCCAATTCATTCCTCATATAATTTTTTTGAAACATAACATAAACATTAATATAAAAACTATCATACAAAATGGAAACACTTTAAACATAAACCATGAATGGTATAAAAATAGCACATCCACTGTAAAACATATCATAACTCACTCAATACAATATAGGAGATTTTTTTATAATAAATGAACCTTGTTCAAGAATAATATCCCTTAAAGGATGTTAACATAGTTGAAAATTATTAGTAAAAATCTTTGAGAGAAATATCCCTTTTTCATGAAATAATTTAAAAGTCAAAGAATTTATAAAGTAATTAATTTAAAAGATATTTTTTAATCCAAGTGTCCCATACCACTTTGAAACTATTGAATGGAATTAAAATATTAAAACAATAAAGTCCATATAAATAAATCCTTGAAACCATTTTGAAATCATAGACATTAATGAGAAAGGTTTAGAAGAATAAATAGTTATAAATTTTCAATGATTCTTTAGTAAAAGTGTACCTTAAAAATAATCCCTTTGAAAACTCTTTTATGAACCATGGACATGGATAACAAATATGTCCAAGTAAAAACTTGCAAAGAAAAAATCTCGAATAATAAGGAGACTGGGGAATTAACCCTTAACTAGTACTTTTCCTTAGTCGATGGAATGTTAACCTCTTATATAATAGTTAAAAAATTATTATAAAATTAAAAAAGAACTATATACAAAAATATGATATCATATATGATCCTCTAATATTGTATTGTTAATAATATTTCAGTAGTATCATTGTTTTGGGTGTTAACTGATTCATTTTCCTTTATATGTTTGGTTACGTAAGACATGTTTGTTTTGGATAGGATGTATTTGATTCATATATAGAATGATATTATGTTCATAAATATTATTTTTAATCATACAATGAAAATTATTCTCGGATGATTACAATGGGGAATGAACCTCATCACGTTCAGGGAGACGGTAATCTGTATGTACGCACGAGCAACAATATCATTATATTGATGGTGAAATCATGTGTAATTGGATGGTTTATCATATGTAAATAATAATTAACAAGTTATTATTATTATTTAAACCTGTTATACTCATTATTATACCCATCCAAATAATGATGTGTTTGAATAACAAACAACACCACGACGTGGAGATGGTAAGCTGTACGTACACACGTATAGTGACTTTTTCAATTATAGGATGGATAGAATATTAAATATGGTTGTACAATATTTATAATAACATGAAATTATGTTGGAGATAATAGAGTTAATCTTTTGGTATGGAAATTAAAATGAAAGAGGAAGTGGAAGAAGAAAAGAACATGAAAGAGGGTAGTGAAATTATTACCTCTTCTTCAGGTGTTTCCTTTTGAGTTGATCAAAACAGATCCTTAGGTTATATTTATGATCAATGTAAATAATCTAGGTTGATTTGAGGGTAGTTGGGAGGATATATGGGTAGTGTTTTTCCAAGATAAAAGTATTTGGAGGTGTGATTTTGAAGGAAGGGAAAGTACCCTTTTATAAGAGAGGTGAGGTTCACTTTAGGAAAAGCTTGAAATATTATTTTATAATAAAATCATTTTTTTCTTATAATGGATCTAAAATGATCTATTTAGAGGCTTTGGTGGGGATGGGACGCAAAAATCTCAACCAATTTGTTTTAGATAGGTTAAGGTCACCATATTAACCATATCTCTTAGATTTAACTCTTAGATAGATAGTTTGACATTTACCATGTCTATTTTTATTTTTATATTATATGGTTAATAATCATATTATAAACTACTAAGAGAATCCCAAGTGGTTAATTATTAATATATCTAACATTATATAAGTCCTTTTTCCAAACCATAGATTTTTAGGAATATTATATCAATTAATAATATAGAATTTGTTTTAAAAACTCAATTTTGTCAATTTTGTCACTATTTAGTATTTTGTTTTTGTTAAAGTCATAACTGCATGATTACATAAAAAACAATTTAATCAACCCTAAGATGTCATATTAACCTATTAAAGTATTTTAATTTATCAAAAGTATAAAATTGAATTTATTTGGATATTTATACTATCAATTAATTTAATATTTTATTAAAAAGGTAATTACTCCATCATCACTGTATCAAAAATAAATTTAATTATTTTATGTATAAAATTTATAAATAAGATATCATTATATAGGGAATAATTTTTTTTACTTCTAATTAATATTTATATTCTAATTTATCATATGTATAACCCTATATTAAAAATGTATTAGTTATTAAACATTGAATTTAAAACGTTTAACTCTTCTTTTAAAAAAATAATAATAAATGTCTTAATCTAATCCAAGTGGAACAAAGGGGGTCATATTTTATTCCAAATGTTTTTTTGGTAGAATTAAACATATCCAATATAATTTTGACATGTGTTAGGGTAACTATAATATCATTTGTACCCTTAACTTCCCTATTTACTTTTAACCCTGGTAAATATAAGTCAAAAGTTACTATCCCCCAAAAATTATTTTCATATTATTGAACAAAATTTTACTTTTTGATTTCAACTATATCTCTAATATTTTTGAAATTATACTTACAAAATCAGTAAAATTATGTTTTATTCAAATTTTCAAATTATCGTAGAAGGTTGGTATATGACGGTTACAAGTTCAAATAAAACTTTATATATCTAAAATTATTATAAAATGACTCCAATTAATTAAATTAAACCAATATTGGTATTATGTAACTATTTTGACATAAAATAAATTAAAACAAAATAACTAAATATTTAAATAAAATTTTTGGTTTTAAATAACTAATTATTGTTTTTTACTATTCATCAAAAATTGAATGTTTTCCGAAAAATACCAAAAATTTACCCTAAGTTAATTTTGATATTCCGAACCGAAAAATGAAGTGTATTTTTAAAATTAAAATTTATAAGACTTCAAAAGGCGGGTATTATTATTCATAACGGCTAGTTTAATTGGTCGTGGTGTGTTAAAACTCCATGTTGCATACAAAACATGATACTGCATTATTCAAAGGGAAACACACCATGAAAGCCTGGGGTGTCACATTCTCCCATCCTAATTTCATTCTTTAAATTTCTAGAATATAACTGTATAAAAACATTTGGTTGGTTCTTCATCATAATTTTCTTGGGTTCCCACGTTGCCTCTTCCATCTTATGGTTTCTCCGTAGAACTTTTACCAGACAAGTCGTCTGATTTCTCAGCACTTGTTCTCTAGTATCAAGAATCCTGACGGGCTTTTCACCATAAGACAGATCAAGTTGCAGTTCAATTTCTTCATAGGTGAGTATATGAATTGGGTCAGACATGTATTTTCTCAATAGTGATACATGGAACACATCATAACTTTGGAGAGACTTGGAGGAATTTCCAAATGATAAGCTACAACTCCAATTCGTTATAGAATTTTGTAAGGTATGATGTATATGGGACTCAATTTACCATTTTTACTGAAATGTATAACACCCTTCCATGGAGTTATCATCCAGAAAACATGGTCTCCAACTTGAAATTACAAATCCTTCCTTCTGTTATAGTAACGACCCAATGTTTTTAATGAAAATTCACTTCTTATAAATATTCCATAAAATCACATAATAATGAACTACTAAGTGATAAGTTACCTTTAAACGTATGTTTGTCACTTCTGTGTTCGGAATTTCGAAAATCCCGTATACACGGTTGTGTTCAAGATGTTTTTTGGAGTCTAATAAAAAAAAAATATTTTTTTGGTGAATAGTAACCTACCCTAATAAATAGTAACATACTCTTATGAATATTGATATACCCTAATGAATAGTAACCTTACCTATGGTGGTATAAAAATAATATTCATGTTGGAAGTTCAATATACCTATAGTTTAGAATGAGTCAATGAATGCTTTAAAGCTTGTTTTGATAATAAATTATTATTTTATTTAAATATTAAAATAATAATATTTAGAAAATTATTTTTGAAAAATGGACTTCATTTTTGGATTCTAAATGTTGAAAAATGGTTGGGGTAAATTTTTGGGATTTTTCTGATATACTTGAAATTTTGATGAATAGTGGAATACTGAAATTTACAAAAATAAGCTAAATAAGGTAATTATAGAGTCACGTGTGATTTTCTACTGATGTAAGCCCACTTGGTTCGTGATTACATTATAAAATTAATATACTTGGTCATGCAAGACTCACTATTCCTGTTCTTGGGGGGAAATAATAAACTAATGAATTTTATTTTAAGGAACCCCCTCTCTCCTCCACTATAAATACCCTCTTTCCTTACCTCTTTCCCTCACACCTCTCAAGCCTTGTTCCTAGCAATATTTCTGCCCAAATACACTCCCAAGCTCCTTCCCCACGACCAATTCTTTCTGGTCTTTCCCAAAGACCAATACCAAATCCCCTAAGAGGAGTCTCAAAGAGATGAGATCAAAGGGTAAGAACCCCCTTTTGTTTTCATGTGTTTGGTTTTCATTTTCTTTCTTTCCTTATACCCTCTTCCCCTTCCCATATCCAAAAGGCATGAAATCTCTATAATCTCATATATTCTAGATTCAAATCATGTTTATGGAAAATTTCAAGCATCAGGCTTCCCGTCCTCTCCCTCACGTTCTAGAATTAAAACATTGCCCGTGATGTGTCAAATTACCATCATCATGGACAATGTGTTTTAAAATTCTTTGATCGTTTTGATTCTGGTCATGAAACCATTTATGTTATGGTTTAACCAGATTATTATATATGTTATATGTCTTATTTAAGGTTTTTTAATCCAAATACACTCATGATATAAAACAATAATACAAAACAAGTCAATTATGGGAAAAATCGTTAAAATTGATTCAAGTGTTTATCTTTAATGTTTAATGTAAAGTCTCTATTTCACTCTAATTTACCAAATTAATTTTAACCATGTAACCTACTGTATGTCCACTAATGTTATATTACTTAAATTCTGGACAACCACTTTCATCTTACAATTTATTTGAACCTAAATACAATTGAACCGATCATTAAAACAAATGAAACAAATGGACCCGAACAATGAAATTTAACCTTGTAATCAATCAAAATGGGTATAAATGAACTTAAAAAGGTTATAATGAATCTCTAAAAATTAGATATTGTTCTGTAACTATTTATTAACAAACCTAATTTCACTATTAAGGTCATTAATATCAAGTTCAGAACACCAACATACCTATGGTAAGGGATTCTCTCAATTTCACTCTTATTCAAGATTGTTCACTATGTTAAGACATGTTGTGTGTAATTATTATTTATGTGGTCTGATTTTTTACCTCCCCCATACATACCTATTAATTAATAAGTGATTATAATTCTATTTCCTCTCTCACTAATCCCCCTCAAGTACTCCCGATACCATGCCTATAATCCGTAAAGAATTCTACCTGAACCTCTTTTATTCCTTCGGGTTGTCTTATCTACCTTTATACCAAAATGATGTTTTCTTATCTTTTCTTGTGAAAAATATAAATGTTGATTAAATTTTCCAAGTATATTTATCAAGACTCTTTCATCACTTTAATTCTGGGATATGCAGGATTTTAAGTGATTCTCCCCTCATTACTTCCCGATAAGTGAAGTCGTTTTAAGGGAACTTCCCGAATTCTTTCCTATTATAATGTTTACACTTTCCTCTGTTTTAAGTCAAATTTGTCTGTATAAAATCATCCTTTTTATTATGAAAACCCTCCGGGTTTACTTCTGGTTTTATAAAAAAATATTATGCCACTTTTCGTTTTAAGAGATATTCGATGTTTTCTTAAACCGCACTAAAATGTTTTGACTCAAAGATTCCTAAAAACTAATTTTACATGTTATCACTTATATTTTTTATATATTGTCATTATTTATTCCTTTATACATTATTAGTGTCTATTTATGATTTAATACCTTTCTTTCATTGATTCTTGTATGTTATGTCCCTTTTTATTATGGTTCATGATGCGATTGTGTGCCCATTTATTTCCTTGGGTACTGTAATGTTTATGTATGATTGATAATGTGAGATTATTTATGTGGAAAGCATATAAATGAATAGGTTTAGATGGCTTCACCCAGATAGCACTCCAATTCATTGGGTAATGATAATATCTCATGAGATGATTATGGGCAAATGGTCTGGGCGGTTAGCCTTGGCTTGTTCTACTATGGGATACGAGATTTGCGGTTAGCCTTAACTCGTACTAAAGTAATGTTTAAAGTGTCTGCCACCTCTCTATGAAACTATTCTTATATAATCTCATGCTTATATGATGCCATTATTATTTTATCCCATGTTTGTATTATCCCATGTTTATACGTTATGATTCTATATGTTTTATGCTTCCAATATCATTATGTCAAGCCTCCTAACTCATCTGCTTAAATTTTATTCTTATATTATTTCACTTAATGGGATTTATAGCTCATCCCTTTGTTCATGTGTTCCCCAGGGGACCCTATGTAGATGTAAGGGCTCAAAGGAAGTTAGGAGCTCATTATGAAGATTAAATAATGAAGTGTTTTTTTAGCCCATGTTTTAAGTTATATGTACCTAGTCTTCCAAGAAACTAGACTTAACGATCCTCGGCTTGTATTATGATGATGAATTATGTTTAAAATCATGAAATGTTATATGTAAAAGGCTATGGTCTCTATAGTTGGTATCATAGGATGGTCTAGTTATTTTTGGAGATTATGAATAGAGAACCTTAGTGAGAACCTTAAAGATGAGACTAAGTATTAGAAAACATTCCCAGATTTTGGTGAGTATTGAGGAAGTGGTTTATCACGAAAATACATCCCTATATGGATATGAGTAGGTAGAGGTTTCTCTGGCACAGATGTATCTTAGGGGTAAAACCTGAAAACACCTCTTTGATCTACACTCGAACAGGAACTGGTGCACGACAACGGGCCTTGCTGCACTGTTGGTTACGACACTCCTAGGGGATATGCTTTGGTAGATTCACGATCTTAGTAAAAACCATTATTAGGGGAAAAATACTATAATAATATAAGTTTAGAAGTAGATTGAGGATAACCTTGATATAAACCTAAGGAATCACAAGTCAGGATGTACTTATTCTTTATAAGTTTATCCTTTTATGTTCATAGTTTCATTTCTATGCTCAATAGATAAGTATTCAAGACCTCTAATTATATGTTCTTTCTCTTAGTTAATGGAGGTACATAGAAGAACACGTACCAACATCCAATGTGATAGGAAATGCGATGATTTCCCTAATGATATGCCTGAGGTGATGGAATTGGGTGCTCAAAACTTCATGGCAGTACTTTCTCAACTGGCTCAGGTTATGAATAATAACTTGAATCAGGTGGAATGTCCTCCTCCTCCAAGGAAAGAGAAAGATTCCGTAGAATCATTCATGCAGAAAAGGCCTCCCATGTTTACCGGATCTTCTAATCCCCTCCTCACAAAAAAATGGATTAACTCCATTGAGAAGAAATTCACCATCCTCTAGTGCTCGGAAGAAGAGAAGGTGTTACTGGCAGTCTATCGTTTTGATGGGGAAGCAGATCAGTGGTGGACACTGATCAAGAATACAAAGTCTCAAGAGAAAATTGATTCCATAGATTACGAGGAATTAAAGAGGATGTTTTTCAAAAAATATTTTCCCTAAATCCTCCTTCTCAAGATGGAAAGAGAATTCCTTTAACTCGAGCAGAATGAAGATGAGTCCATCGGGGCATATGAAGAAAACTTTACCAGGATTGCATGGTATGCCTCTGGCTTTGTCATGAATACTGAATTCAAGGTGGATCACTTCTTTAGCGGACTAAAGCCGAGTCTACGAAATGTGTTGGTGATTCGAGACTTCGACAACTATGAGAAGATTGTCCATTGTTCCCTCAAAGTTGAAATGGAAATTGGAGACTCTCAGTGGTCTCATGGGACTAGTGACAAGAAGAGGAAGATTGAAAACAACATGGGTGGTCCATCAAAAAAATCCCATGATGGGAAGAATCCCAACATTCCCCTTTGCAAAAATTGTGGGAAGAAGCATCCTGGTAACTGTTTGAAGGGAACCAAGAATTGCTTCAAATAGGAATGTTTGGTCATCTGGACAAGAACTTACAAAGGGGTATGAAAAATCCCACTAATGTTGAAGAAGAAAAGATGGTTCAGATCAACACTAAGCCTTCATTGTAGTGTTATAACTTCAAGGAGCATGGGCATTATGAAAAAAATTTCCCTAAGCCAAGGGTTTTTGGATGCAATCAGCAACAACCTCCATGGCAATAAGGAAGGGCTTATGTTATCACTACTGCTTATGTGGAGCCAGAAAATGATGTGGTGACAGGTATGCTTTTTATTTATTCAAGAATAGTGAACATACAATTTGATTCTGGTTTAACGCATTCTTTCATATCATGCAAGTTTAGTAGAACTATTCAAACACCACCTCAAAATTTGGAGGAAAAGTTATATGTGGGAATAGAAAATAGGGAAATTGTTTAATCCATGGTATATAAGTCCTCCTTGATTAATGTTTGTGGGCTGAACCTCATGGAAAATCTTGTCATAATTCCTTTAGTGGAATTTGACGCTATCTTGGGCATGGCTTGCCCATCTTTGTATAAGGGAAAAATCAACTTCCGGGAAAGGGAGATTACTCTCCACATCCTAAAGCATCCTCCTATTCTTTACAAGTGAAATGAAGAAGATGAATCTCCTTTATAATATTCATCACAGTTTTGGATATTACTTCTTTATGAGCATGCATACCTTGCTCAAATGATTAAGAAAAAGGAGAGAATCATTCTTGAAGACATACCCATCATGAGGTATTACACTAATGTATTCCCAGAAGAGTATCCTAGTCTCCCCCCTGACTGAGAGGTTGAGTTCTCAATTGATCTTATCCCTGGATCTCTGCCAATCTCAAAGAAACCTTACAGAATGTCCATCATAGAACTAGAAGAGTTGATGAAGCAATTACAGGAGAATATGGAGAAGGGTTTCATACGCCCGAGTGCTTCACCATGGGGTGCTCCAGTCCTCTTCGTCAAGAAGAAGGATGGATCAATGAACCTCTGCATTGATTATTGTCAGCTTAATAAAATCACTATAAAGAACAAGTATCCCCTTCCACGGATAGATGACTTGTTCGATCAGCTACGTGGGGCTAGTTATATTTCTAAGGTGGACCTTCGGTCAGGATATCACCAACTAAAGGTGAGGAAGGAAGATATTCTCAAGACTACCTTTTTAATGAGGTATGGACACTATGAGTTCATGGTGATGCCCTTCGGACTCACTAATGCTCCAGAAATTTTCATGGATTTAATGAATAGAGTCTTTAGAGATTACCTTGAAAAATTTGTGCTAGTCTTTATTGATGATATTCTGATTTACTCCAAGAGCAAGGAGGAACATGAGGACCATTTAAAAACTGTGTTAAATACTTTGCGAAGGGAGAAGATGTATGAAATGTACAGTAAATGTGAGTTCTGGATGGAGGAAGTGTCATTCATGGGGCATGTTATCACTAGAAAAGCGATATCTGTGGACCCTTCGAAGACAAAGGCAATTGAAGTGTGGCCCATGCCAACTTCTATAACAGAGATCCGTAGCTTTTTGGGTATATCTAGGTATTATCGATGATTCATGAAGAACATTTCACGACAATCAAACCCAATGACCTTGGTGACGTAGAAGGGAGTAAAATTTGTCTGGACACTGGAATGTGAAGACTATTTCAAGGAGTTGAAAAAGAGGCTTATCACTGCGCTAATACTCACACTCCCTTCCAGTGGGGAACTCTTTGTGGTGTATCTTGATGCTAATAAGAAGGTATTATGATGTGTGCTGATGTAAAATGATAAATTGATTGCCTATACTTCAAGGTAGCTGAAAATAAATGAGCAAAACTCTCCAACGCATGATCAGGAGTTAGCAGCTGTGATCTTTGACTTGAAAATATGGCGGCATTATCTCTATGGGGAGAAATGTGAGATATATACTGACCAAAAGAGTATCAAGTATATATTCTCACAGAAAGAGCTTAATATGCACTAGTGGAGATGGATATAGATCATCAAGGAGTATGACTGTTCAATCCACTACCATCCCGGTAAGTCAAACAAGGTGGCGGATTATCTAAGTAGAAAGGATCCTGCATCTTTATAAATGATGAGAATTTAAAAGGATCTTATCTACTTATATTTTCAAAGGATGGACATGGGAATCATTAACGGAGGAACATCATCAATCCTTTCTCAAATGGTTGCTCAACCGTCCCTCTTGGAGAAAATATAGGTTTCTCAAAGAAAGGATGTGGAAATTCAGAAATGGGTGGAAGCTGTTAAAAATGGGAAATCCTCTGATTTCAAAATTGATGAGAAAAGTGTTGTAAGATTTGGGACACGATTATGTGTACCATCTGATCCAGAGATAAAGAAAGATCTATTGAATGATGCACATAGCTCGACCTTCTCTATCCATCCTGGGAGTACCAAAATGTATCGTTATCTCCGAGAACACTTCTGGTGCGATAACATGAAGAGGGAGATTGTGGAATATATATCAAGGTGCTTGCTATGTTAGCAATTTAAATTTGAGCTAAAAAAGTACAAAGTTATGATGCATCCATTACCTATACCCATGTGGAAATGAGAAAATGTTACTATGGAAATTGTCACGGGTCTCCCGAAGACTTCGAACGGAAATAATGCGATATGGGTTGTGGTTGACCGACTCACAAAGACATCCCATTTCATTGCTATTTGGGAAGATCTCTCTCTTGAAAAACATGCAACGATATGCGTGAAGTGGTGAGACTGCATGGTGTTCCACTCTCAATTGTCTTTGACCACAATCCAAGGTTCACATATAAATTTTGGAAGAGTCTTCAACATGTTTTGGGTAGGAATTAAATTTCAGCATGTCCTATCACCCCCAAACTGATGGCCAATATGAAAGAACTATTCAGACGCTTGAAGATATGCTTAGAGCCTGCTCTATAGAATTTAAAGGTGGATGGGATCAGCATCTCTCATTGGTTGTGTTCTCATACAACAATAGCTTCCACTCGATTATTAAGATTTCTCCATATGAGGCTCTATATAGAAAGCGATGTAGAACTCCCGCCTGTTGGGATAAAGTTGGAGAAAGAAAGCTACTTGGACCCGATCTTGTTCAAGAAATGACAGAGAAGGATCAAGTCATCTAGAAACACATTAAAGCTGCTCAAAGTTGGAAAATGAGCTATGCTGACAACCTTCGACGAGATTTTGAGTTCGACGTTGGAGATAAAGTCTTCCTTCGAATATCTCCATGGAAGAGAGTAATGTGATTCGGGAAGAAATGGAATGTAAGCCCAAGGTATATTTGCCCCTTTGAGAACCTTGACCACATAGGAGTCATGGCCTATCGGCTTGCGCTTCCAACGAATATGTCTTGAGTTCATGATGTTTTTCATTTATCACTCTTGAGGAAGTACATACCTAATCCCACACATGTACTAAACTCAGAGGTGGTGCAGTTGGAAGATGATATCTCCTATGAGGAGTAGCCAGTAAATATTCTGGATCAGATAGATAAGGTTCTACGTAACAAGACAAACCATCTTGTCAATGTGTTGTGGAGGAACCATAAGTTTGAGGAATCACCATGGGAGCTGGATGAATCAATAATGGAAAAGTACCCACATCTGTTTTTGGCCTAGAATGTAAAATGAAATTTTGAGGGTGAAATTTCATAAGGGGGGAAGAATGAAACGACCCAGTGTTTTTAATGGAAATTCCCTTCTTAAAAATATTCCATAAAATCAAATAATAATGAACTAATAAGTGATAAGTGACTTATAAATGTAATTTTTTCACTTTTGTTTTTGGAATTTTGAAAATCTGGCATACACGGTTGTGTTCAAGATGTTTTTTGGAGTCTAATAAAAAAATAATACTTTTTTGGTGAGTAGTAACCTACCCAAATGAATAGTAATATACCCTTATTAATAGTGATATACCTTAATGAATAATAACCTTACCTATGGTGGTATAAAAATAATATTCATTTTGTATTTCAATATACCTATAGTTTAGAATGAGTTAATGAATGCTTTAAAGCTGGTTTTGATAATAAATTATTATTTTATTTAAATATTAAAATAATCATATTTAGAAAATTATTTTTTAAAAATGTACTTCATTTTTGGATTCTACACATCAAAAAATGGTTGGGGTAAATTTTTGGGATTTTTCTGAAATACTTGAAATTTTGATGAATAGTGGAATACCGTAATTTACAAAAATAAGCTAAATAAGCTAATTATAGAGTCATGTGTGATTTTCTACTGATTTAATCCCACTTGAATTGGTATTAAATTATAAATTTAATATAATTGGTCATTCAAGACTCACTATTACTTGTCTTGTGGGTAAATAATGTACTAATGAATTTTATATTAAGGAAACCCCTCTCTCCTCCACTATAAATATCCTCCCTCCTTACCTCTTTCCCTCACACCTCTCAAGCCCTGTGCCATGCCAAATTTCTTCCCAAATACACTCTAAATCTCCTTCCCCACGTCTAAGGATTTCTGGTCTTTCCAAAAGTCAAAAACCAAAGCCCCTAACAGGAGTCTGAAAGAGAGGAGATCAAAGGGTAAGAACCCTCTTTTGTTTTCAAGTGTTTTGTTTTCATTTTCTTTCTTTCCTTATACCCTCTTCCCATTCCATTATTCCAAAGGTATGAAATCTCTATAATCTCATATATTCTGGATTCTAATGATGTTTATGGAAAATTTAAAGCATCATGCCTCCCCTACTTTCCCTCACGTTCTAGAATTAAATCATCTCCCGTGATGTGTCAAATTACCAACATCATGGATCATGTGTTTTCAAATTATTTTATCATTTTGATTCTGGTCATGAAACCATTTATTTTATTGTTGAACCAGATTATTATATATTTTATATGTCCTATTTATGGTTCTGTAATCCTCATAAACTCATGATAAAAAAATTAATACAAAACAAGTCAATTATGGGAAAAATCGTTAAAATTGATTCAAGTGTCTATCTTTAATGTTTAATGTAAAGGTTCTATTTAACTATAATTAACCAAATTAATTTTAAATATTTAACCTACTTTATGTCCAATAATTTTATATAACTTTAATTCTGGACAAACACTTTCATCTTACAATTTATTTGAACCTAAATACAATTGAACCGATCATTAAAACAAGTGAAACAAACGGACCCGAACAATGAAATTGAACCTTGTAATCAATCAAAATGGGTATAAATGAACATAAAAAGGTTGTACTGAATCATTAAAAATTATATAAGCTTCTGGAACTATTGATTAAAATCCTAATTTGACTATTCAGGTCATTAATATCAAGTGTTGAACACCAATGGACCTAAGGTAAGGGATTCTCTCAATTTCACTCTTATTCAAGATTGTTCACTATGTTATGACATTTTGCGTTTAATTGTTAATTAGGGGATATGATTTTTCACCTCCCCCATACTGACCTATTTATGTATAGGTTATGATAATTCCCTTTCCTCTCTCACTAAGCCCCCTCAAGTACTCCCGACACCATGCCGATAATCCGTAAAGAATTCTACCCGAACCTCTTTTATTCCTTCGGGTTGTCTTATCTACCTTTATACCAGGATGATGTTATCTTATATTTTCTTGTGAATAATATAAATGTTGTGTACATGTTCAAAGTCTATTTATCAAGACTCTATCATCACCTTCATTTGGGGATATGCATGATTTTAAGTTATTCTCGCCTCATTAGTTCCCGATAAGTGAACTCATTTTAAGGGAACTTCCGGAATTCTTTCCTATTATGAAGTGTGCTCTATCCTCTATTTTATGTCACCTTTGTCTTTATAAAATCAGCCTTTTTATTATGAAAACCCTCCCGGTTTACTTCTGGTTTTATAAAAAATATTATGCCGCTTTTCTTTTTAAGAGATATTCGATGTTTTCTTAAAACACACTAAAATGTATTGACTCAAAGATTCCTAATTTTTTTTACATGTAATCACTTCTATTTGTTATCTCTTGTCATGATTTAAGCTTTTATACATTATTAGTGTCTATTTATGATTTAATTCCTCTCTTTCATGGATTCTTGTATGTTATGTCCCTTTTTATTATGATTCATGATGCGATTGTGTGCCCATTTCTTTCCTTGGGTACTCTAATCTTTATGTATGATTGATTATGTGAGATTATTTATCTGGAAAGCATATATATGAATAAGCTTTGATGGGTGTGCCCAGATAGTGCTCCAATGAATTAGGTAATGTTAATGTCTCATGAGAAGATTATGGGCAAATGGTCCTGGCAGTTAGCCCTGGCTTGTGCTACTATGGGAAACAAGATTGGTGGTTAGCCTTGACTCATACTAAAGTCATGTTTAAAGTTGATACCACCACTCTATAAAACTATGATTATATAATATCATGCTTATATGATCCCATGATTATTTTATCCCATGTTTTTATGATCCCATGTTTATAGATTATGATTCCATATGTTTTATGCTTCCAATATCATTATGTCAAGCCTCCAAACTCATGTGCTTAATGTTTATTCTTATATTCTTTCCCTTACTGGGCTTTATAGCTCATCCCTTTGTTCATGTGTTCCCCAGGGTACCATATAAAGATGTAAGGGCTCAAAGGAAGTTAGTATCTCATTATGAATATTAAATAAAGAAGTGTTTTTTTAGCCCATGTTTAATGTTATATGTACCTAGTATTACAAGACACTAGACTTAATGATCCTTGGCTTGTACTCTGATGATGAATTATGTTTAAAATCATGAAATATTTTGTGTAAAAGGCTAGGGTCACTATAGTTATCTTCATATCTCTTTTTCATACTTTGGGATTATTTGGTGTGGGTTTGTATAATCTTCACTTTTTCCATTGATTCCTCAACAAGTTCTAGGTCTGCGAGTTTTCTTTGACAAACATCATCCCAAAAAGTTGGTGTAAGACATCACTTTTCTTGTAACACTTTATATGGTTCCATCTGAATACTTGAATGGAAGAAATTTTTATAGGAAAATTCTACCAGAGGTACGTACTGATCCCACATACCTAGAATATAAAGTGTGACCGATCTCAACTTGCCTACTAATGTTTGAATAGTCTATTCTATTTGTCCATCATTTTGAGGGTGGTCAAAAGTTCTCAAATGAAGATCAATATCCAAGGCCTCTTGAAGATGTTTCTATAATATTGATGTAAAATGGGGAATCAATCCGAAACTATCGAAAGGGGTACACCATGGAGTCTTACAACTTCATTAATATATATTCTTTCCAGATGTTCAAGTGGTAAATCTTCTCTTATTGAAAGAAAATGTGTTGAATTGGTAAGATGATAAAAATGACCCATATTGCATCATTCCTTCTAGGAGTCTTTGGTATCCCCATGAAAAATTCCATCGTAATATTATCTCATTTACACTCATGTTTGGGAAGAGGTTTCATGACTCCTCCAGGTTGTTTCCTTCCAACTTTCACTTGTTGAAAGACCATACATCTTCACACAAAATCAGAAATCTCCCTCTTCATGTTGTCTCACTAAAAATGCTCCTTCAAATCTATATACATCTTGGTGCTCCCAGGGTGTATAGAGAAATTGGAGCTATGAGCATTATACAAAAATTCCCATTTTCGACTATGTATTTTAGGAACACAATGTCTATTCCCAAATTTTAGAATTCCATCTTCATATATGAATTCACTCAATCTCCCATCATTTATAGCTTTAATCTTCTTTTAAAACTCTTCATCATCATTATAAGAACTCTTTATCCCTTCTAGTAAATATTGTTTAGAAAACATTTTATGTAGTGTTTGTGTTTCAACATCCATGGTTATTCCCATATCCATCTTTACTAGATCCATGAAAATAGGATCCCTTTCAATTATTATCTTTTTTAAAACCTTATGACCCTCTCTTCTCAAATCATATGACACCTTATTTGCCTTCCCCAGGTGGTTTTTTATAGTGAAATCATAGTCCTTGTGTAGTTTTATCCATCTCCTTTTCCTCATGTTGAGTTCTTTATGTGCGAAAATATACTTCAAGCAACTCTAATTAATATAAATATCACATTTTTCACCAAAGAGATAGTGTCTCCATATCATCCGAGCAAAGATTACAGCTACTAACTCAAGATCTTGAGTGGGATATTTTTTCTCATGAGTTTTTATCTGTCATGATGTATAGGAAATAACTCTATAATTATGTATAATGACACAACCAAGAACTTTCTTTGAAGCATCACTATAAATAAGATATGGTCGAGTCAAGATATGAGCATTGAATAATCATCTCTTCAGTTCATCAAAATATTCTTCACACACTTTTGTCTAAACTAATTTAACCTATTTATGTGTGATATTTGTTAATGGGTTATCTAACAAAGAAAATTTATGGAAGAAACGTCGATAACAACCTTCTAAAAAAAATAAAACTACGTAACCTAGTTATACTCATCAGTGCTGTCCATTCTGGGATTTCCTTGGACTTTGAAGGATCAATAGTGATTCCATCCATGGAGACAATATGGACAAGAAAAAAAATCTTTTAAAGCCAGAATTCACACTCTCTAAATCTCCCATATAATTCATTTCATCTGAGGCTTTTTAGAATAATTCTCATGTGGTTTTCATGATCTTCATAGATTTTTTATTATACCATGATATCATCAATAAATACCACTAAAAAGTAATCAGGAAATTCCTTGAAAACACTATTCATTAGATCCCTGAAGATAGAGGGTGCATTAGTCAATCAAATTGGAATTACTGTAAAATTGTAACACTCATACCTAGTTCGAAATATTGTTTTCAGAATGTCTTCTATCTTCACACAAAACTGATGATATCTAGATAGAAGGTAAATCTTTGAAAATTATTGATCTCCATGAATTTCGTTGAATAAATCACCAATTCAATGTAGGGGATACTTGTTATATATTGTTATAGCATTGATCTCCCTGTAGTTAATGAAAAACCTCAAATATTTGTCTTTCTTCTTAACAAAAAGGACATGTGCTCCCCCTGAAGAAACACTAGGGAAAATAAATCCCAAATTACTCAATTCATCTAGTTTTTTCTTTAGTTCCCCTAATTATATAGTGTTCATTCTATTAGGGGTATTCGATATGGGCCTTGAACCAGGAATTAAATCAATGGAAAAAGAAATTTCTCATTCTAGAGGATTTCAAGGTAAATCCTCTAGAAACACATCAACATATTCATGGAAAATAGTTACGTCCTCTATTCGAACATTATTTTCCTCACCCATAGTTATTTCATTCTCTTCCTTCCAAATAATTGAAATAAGTAGAGATATTGGGGGTGGATCTAGATAAAAATCAGGTGGTGACATTTCTACTCTAAAGATATGGTACTCTTTGACATCATTGAAAATTGTAACCTCCTACTTATAATAAATTTTCACATAATGGTCCAAAAGACAATCCAAACCGAGGATCATATCAAATTCAATAATTGGTATGACAATAAAATTAGTGGATAAATAACATTTATATGACCTAATGGGAACTAATTCACAAAACATTGTTGCGATGATTCTTGCTATAGGAGTTTTGACTGAAAACTCCATCATTAGGTCAAATTTTAAATATATAATTTTCTTAGAAAATTGGGAAGATATGAAACAATGCAATGATCCAGAATCAAATAAAGCTTTGTCTAAACATGAGGAAACCATTATATTACATTCTACAACATCTTTTAGAGCTTCAACCTCAGCTGTAGTGATTGCATAAGCTTGACCTATATCCATTGGCATTTTTTAGGTAAGTTGACTTGGAACTTAGGACATTATTTTCATTAATTCCCCTTTTCTATACAATTGTAGAATTCAACATTGATAACCACTTTCTTCCCGTTGCAATCATGATCTTGGTGGCCCTTTTCACCACACATGTAATAGAATCTCATTCCCTTCATGTAAGTATCAGGGTTTTTCTTACCACATTTACCATAGGATGGATATTCTCCTTTTCTCTTATTACCCTTATTTCCATTTCCATATTGTTTAACATGTCTCTTCTTCTCCTACTTTGCTTTAAATTTTAAAGTCTTAGAGAATTCCTTTTCCATCATGATAATTCATGAACAATATCATCATATGATGAGAAGGATTCTGAGACTAATGCTCGATGGAGAAATATTTTTAATCCATCGAAGAATCGATCAACATTATTCCTGGGTAACGTATATAATATTCTACATGCCTGGATAACCTTGTAAAGTAAGCCTCATACTTTGTGACATTCTCATCCTTATTTTTCCTTAGACTCATAAATTTCCTTTCAATATCCGCTTGATGGGCATGAGGAATGTATTTTTCTATGAAAATATCTTTAAAAACCCTCCATTAAATACATGATACTTCTTCATCCTCCTTTGTTTCTTGAATTAATGACCACCATTGATCTGCATCTCCCATGAGGCAACAAACGTCCTTGAAAACGTTTTCCCTTTTGCTGCTCCCCAAAGCGTGAAATATTTTCTCCATTGAACTTATCCATTTCTCAACTACAGATGGATTTTCTGACTCATTTAATAAAGGTGGTTGTTTCCCCATGAATTGTTATAACATTTATCTTCTTTTTTTGGGTCATGGTGCTCCATACAATTAAGGTTATTATTTATAACTTGAGTGAGTTGTCCCTGTATAGGGATAAGCTGATCAGCACCAGTTATATCACCAGATTTACTATATTTATCATGAGTAGGAGGAATATACCTACATGGATTACATGCATTGATACCATTTCCATTCCTTCCACTAGGTGCCATTTTTTAATAATGGCATACAGTATATTAGTTTATGAATCACAATACTTAATTCCAAACATGTAAAAAACATAACATAAATTGAACAGTTTATTGATATAATCCATAAACATATAAATGTTTTCATTGAGGAGGTATATACTCATAAATCCTTCATAATGGTTTTTATAGAAAATTTAAATTATATTAATCATATCTCCTGGGAGTGTTGTAATCAAGAGTTAAATAAGGCTCGTTGGCGTGCACCAGTTTTCGTTTGAGTCTAGCTCAAAGCAGTGTTTTCAGGTTTTACCCCTAGGAATGTCTATTCCAGAGCTACCTCTACCTGCTCGTATCTGGAAATGGATTTATTTCTTGGAAAACTAGAAAAATCTCTATATTACTAAAATTCGAGGAAGTTATTCTTTACTAATCCTAAAAGTCCATCTTAGAGTAATGTACTCTAATCAGAGTTTATCTAAATCTAGTTTCCAAGGATTGTACTAAACATCCTATGATAAAAACTGTAATGCCCCGACCCCAGCTACCCAGAGTCGACACATTATTTTAATACATTTACATGATCAAAATGGATCAAATCCCGAAAGACCGATCAGTTTAGTAGCCTTGGGAGTACTAGATACATTCATAAGTTTTACAGTGCATTATAAAATAAAAAAATAACAACATTTTCTCCATTAAGAACATTCATATCCCATATAATATCCCTTAAGGTTAGTCATAATATACTTCCTTTCATCATGGGATAAATAAAACATATAAAGGGGTGCGATCAGATTCTCAGTAAGGATAAAAATATATTAGAAACATTCATAAATAAGCATAAACATTTAAGGCAATGTATATGAATAAAACATAATCCTTTTAAAAATAAAATTCTTCATAATATGGACAATATAAATCAAATAATTCCATTTAATTATTCACATGGATATTCTACTAGTCGAATAATCACATTCAATATCAATATCCAATTTCATAATGATGGAATGCATAATGTTAGACATCATAACTATATAGTTCATGCCTCATTCCAAGACTATAAATAAGATATATTTCTAAAGCCATTTCCAAGTCACCTAGTTTGTCTCATGAGACATACCGATTCATCGAGGAGCTATAGCGGGCTACACCCGTCACTTACTAAGTCCAATGCATTCCTCATATAAACTTTTTGAAACATAACATAATCATTCCTATTAAAACTAGCATATGAAATGTCAATACTTTAACCATAAACCATAAATGGTATAAAAATATCACATCCATAGTAAAACATATCATAACTCATTCAATACAATATGGAAGATTTTATTATAATAAATCAACCTTGATCAAGGATAATATCCCTAAAAGGATGTTGACATAGTTGAAAATGATCTGTAAAAATCATTGAGAGAAATATCCCTTTTTCATGAAATCATTTAAATTTCACAAAATTTATAAAGGAA
The DNA here is from genome assembly GCA_963277665.1 of Viscum album. Lineage (NCBI taxonomy): Eukaryota > Viridiplantae > Streptophyta > Magnoliopsida > Santalales > Viscaceae > Viscum > Viscum album. Next base: position 596,664,565 of record OY728155.1, on the reverse strand, counting down.
TTCATTTAAAAGATAGTTTTGAATAAAATTTTCCCATACCACTCTGAAACGTTTTAATGGAATTATCATTTTTAATCATTCATGTCCATATAAATAAATCCTTAAAACAAATTTTAAAACATGGACATTAATGAGAAAGGTGTATAAGTATACATCATTAAAACCTTTAAAATGATGTTTTAGTAAAATAGTCCCTTGAAAATATTCCCTTTGAAAACTCTTTTCAGAAAAATTTACATGGATAATAAATATTTCCCAGTAAACACTTACACATAATCAATCTCAAATAATAATGAGATTGAGGAATTAACCCTTACCTTGTACTTTTCCTTAGTCAATGGTATGTTAAAATCCTATATAAAAGTTAAAACATTTTTATTAAATTATAAAAGAATTATATACATAAATATGATATCATATATGATCCCTTAATATTGCATTGATAATAATATTTCAGTAGTATCATCAATTCAGGTGTTAACTGATTCGTTTTCCATTATATTCTTGGTTATATAAGCCATGTTTATTAGGGATAGGATTATATTATGTTAATAATCATTATTTTTAATCATAAAATGAAAATTATTCTTGAATGATTACGATGGGGAATGAATCTCATCGCATTTGTGGAGACGGTAATCTGTACGTATGCACAAGATACAATATCATTATATTGATGGTGACATCATATGTAATTGGATGATATATCATATATAAAGAATATTTAACATGTTATAATTATTTTTTACATCAGTTATACTCATTATTATACCCATCCAAAAAATGAAGTGTTAGAATAACAAACTATACCATGACATGGAGATGTTAATCCGTATGTACACACGCATGATGAAATTGTCATTTATTAGATGAATAGAATAAAAAATATGGTTTTACCATATTTATAATAACATCACAATATTTAGGAGGTATTGGAGGTATTATTTTGGTATGGAAACAACAATAAAAGGGGATGTGGAAGAAGAAAATGATTTGAAAGAGGGTGGTGAAATTATTACCACTTCTTCGGGTGTTTCCTTTTGAGTTGATCAAAAGGGCTCGTTAGGTTGCCTTTATGATCAAAGTATGGACTCTAGGGTGATTTGAGGGATGTTGGGAGGATATTTGGGTAGGGTTTGGCCGATCCAAAGGGCTTTTGAGGTGTGATTTTGAGAGAAGGGGAAGTACCCTTGTAGAAGAGAGTTGAGGGTCACTTTTGGAAAAGCTAGAAATATTATTTTATAATAAAATCCTTTTCGGTTTGTAAGGGCTCCAAAATGATTTATTTCGAGGTTAAGGTAGTAATGGGCCGAAAAACATTCAACCAATAGGTTTTAGACATGTTTAGGTCACCATAATAACCTTATCATCTATATTTAACTCTTAGTTAAATACTTTGACATTTACCATGTCTCTTTGTATTTTTATATTATATGGTTAAAAAACATACTATAAACTATGATGAGAAACCCAAGTGGTTCATTATTGATATATATAACCTCATCTAAGTACTTTTTCTAAGTATTATATTTCTAGGAATAATATATCAATTAATAATATAGTATTTGTTTTAAAAACTCATTTATGTCAATTTAAAAACTATTTAGTATTTTGTTTTTGTTAGAGTCATAACACCATGATTACTTCGAAAAACATTATTTAATCAACCTTAAAATGTCATATTAACCTATAAAATTATTTTAATTCCAAAATAATCTCAAATTACATTTATTTGGATTTTTATAGTATCAATTATTTTAATCTTTCATTAATAAGGTTATTACTGCATCATCATTATTTCATAAATAAATTTAATTATTTAATGTCTAAAAATTTTAAATAAATTATCATTATGTAGGAAATATTTTTAGATTTTAATTTATAAACTAATTTTTCGTTGTTATAACCTTGTATTAAAAATAATTCATTTATTCAACTTTGAATTTAACACTTTTAACTCTTCTTTAAATAAAATAATAATTAATGTCCTAATATAATCCAAGTGGACCAATGTGGTCATATATTATTCCTAAGGTTGTTTTGAGTCCAATTACACTTATCCAATAGAATTAGTACATGTGTCAGGTTAATTATAATATCATTTGTACCCTTAATTACCCTATTTACTTTTAACCACGGTTAAAAAAGTCAATAGTTACTATTCACCAAAAAAATATTTTCATCTTATTAAACCAATTTTTACGTACTAATGTCAATAAATTCTCTTTGATTTTTTAAATTCAACTCACAGAAGCTGTAAAATCAAGTTTTATACAAATTTTCAAATGATCCTAGAAGGTGTGTAAAAGATGGTAAAAATTTCAATAAAATTTTATGTATCTAAACTTATTATAAAATGACACTAATTAATTACATTGAACCTATATAGGTATTATGTATCTATTTTTATAAAAAAAAAAAAAAAATAAAATAACTACTTATTTAAATAAAAAATTCAGTTTTAAACAATAATGCATTGGGTTACACTATTAATCAAATACTGAATGTTTTCAGAAAAATACAAAAAATTCAACCTAAGTTAATTTTGATATTATTAATCCAAAATTGAAATCCAATTGGAATGTTAAAATTTATAAAATTTCAAAAAGTGGGTATTACTCCTCTATAATGGCTAGTTTCATTGGTTTTGGTTTGTTAAAACTCCAAGTTGCGTACAAATCAAGCTACTGCATAATTCAAAGGGAAATGTACCTTGGAAGCTTGTTTGGTTACATAAAATCCTCCATACTATAACCTAATCATAAACACGATGAACAGAGCTAAATCCATGACTCAAACAAAAAACAAATCCTATACTATAACTCCTCACCCACTTCAATAAAAAAGACTCAACAAGAGGATTTGCAACATCATCTTTGACACAAATCCATGAGGAAATTGGGTAACATAAAACCTTTGTCCTATTGTCCGAACATAGGTATCATCCTACCAGATTACGAAGCATACGAAAAATTAAGGGGTTTTGAAATGGGAGAGTAATATCTAAGAATCTTTCCCATGGAACCATTTTTTATGAATCTAGGTTTATTTGGATGTTATAGGACTAGTTGAAGAGTGGAGAATGAACTCCATCATAGTTATGTGGTGTGCTCAACCAGGAAAGAATCAGTTCATCCTCAAATGAAAACCGAATCATAATTTTTTTGGAATCCATAAGCCTTACCGTTTCTCATTCTTGAAGATCCCATGATTTGAAAATCCACTGATTTAAGAATCCACCAATGGATGATGATTTTTTAAGAGTGCAATTAAATTCAGTTGCAATATTGAAGATGAAACTGTGAATTCTGAAGTTGATATTGAATGTTATAGTATTCTTTCAAAGGGGTTGATAACATTAGGTCTTAGAGAAATTGGACTTAAGGAGCATTAGAAATTAGGGTTAGATAACGGAACGAAGGGCGGTGGTCGAACACTAACAAGAGGCTTTGGAGGATGCTCTGACACAAAAGGGAGAGGGGCCAGTGCGAAACACATTTATTCTCTTATAAACATCACATAACATCACAAAGAAAAACATAGAATGAAGAACTCAAAAAAAAAAATGAGTACTCATAATTCATCTATATCTCTTACCACCATGTACTTGCTTCTAGGATACCATGCATCCACAACACATGAAAAAATTGAATAGTGTATCGATTAAGTGCCTTCTCTTAGTGATCCTAGATCTCGACTGGACACTTCATGAATTTCATATCAACCTTGATATCCAATTATCCCTATTAAATGATGTGGGAGTCATTGTGATAATACTGAGCAGGCTAAGAGATATAGAATATATTTTGATTCCACTCTAGCTTGGGTGGAAACACAAACTAATATGACACCTCACCAGCATCACCTAGAACAAAAAGGGCCTTAAAAACTCAAGAAAGCTATATCCCTCTACCAAACCATTGCTTCCCACATCCATGGGATAGCTTCCAAAACACATGGTGCCAATCTGAAATTATAAGGGCCTCATCCTGCAATGAAATTAAGACTTATGTTAGTTTTTAACTCCTTTCATCATATCATGAACTTGATGAGCCATATCTGTCATTATTTACACCAAATTGGGACCAAGAACGTCTACCTCTATCCAACATAATGGAGAATGAAATGGTCTTCTATGAAATGCACCAAATGGATCCAAGATAATAGATGAGTCATTGATATACTTTTAAGAAAAACATTCCAAAGAAAGGTGTTAAAACTGAGATAAAATAAGTTATATAACACATTCTGACAACATATCCTCTATTGACTGGACATTCCAATTTATCTACCCATCTGGCTAAGGGTGGAATGAATTTTTGATGTATAACGAAGGGCCAAAATCCTATTGAAATCCCTTATTGATACATCAGGTAATTTTGTGTTCCAATACGAGAAAATATGCATCATAACTCCATGAAACCTCAGCAGCTAATCCACATACCTCTTGGACAGATCATCAAATTTTCCCAAGTCCATAATCAATAACAAGTGGGATGATTTGGTCTACTAATCCACAATCAACCATATTGCATGAAAACATTCCTAAGATCAGGGTAACCCTGTAAAAAAATCTAACAATATGTCAAACTATTTCCATTCAGGAACATAAGATGGATGAAACAAACCACTAGGAACATGATTCTTGGCCTTTACCTGATGGAAACAAAATCACTTTTCCATAGACATTTTCATTTCCTATTTAATCTTGTTACACCAAAATTGCATCCTCAAAACATTACACATCTTGGATACTCATCGGTGTATTGCAAAATTTGATACATAAAACTCATGAAGGAATCCCCTATGCATCATTACTATAACAAACAACATACCATGAAACAACACCTAGTTCCAACCATCCCTCCTAAGCATCCCCATGGACAATCAGATCACGCATCACCTCTACCTATGAGTATCCTTATTGATAATCCTCCACAAAAATCATTAGAGGGGACTGCACTATCATGTGAAACAAAAATATTCTTGAATTATCATCCCTTGAATCTATGAGTAAGAATTCCAATTCTTCCATTACATTCCCTATACCCACAGGCTCCCAAATAATATCCATTCTTGAAATTCTTCTCACGGAATCAACCACAAAATTCCATTATCCCAAGGATTAAGAATTTTCAAAAATCACACTCTTAGAGAAACTCCCTCTACCTGTATAGCCACAAATTTTGATCACATAGATAAATATACACCTCTTTATATTGTGATTTGTAAAGACCAAAAAGCATTCCCTAATGAGGTAATGTTGTCACAACTTCAGTTCTAACACAACAGTCATTAGCTCTAAATATTTAGTGGCATAGTTACACTTCTGGGGATGTAACTATCTAGACCCATAAAAGAGAACATATCATTCCTATATCAACAAATATCTAAAGACCAGATTATAAGCATAAAAAACATCACAAAAATCACACCCTCATCCAGAAACTGTAGCACCGGAGAACATGCTAACTTCCCCTTTAAGAAACCGAACACTACCTAATGTTAGATAGTCCCTAATAATTCCTTGTCCATCCTATTAAATAATATATATGGGGATACAATTCAATATAAAATGGGAACAAACATCCAATAATACCCTACAAGACCAAGAAAATTGAAAACATTCACTACGTTCTTGGGTGATTCTCAAGAAAAATATTCTTTGAACTTTGAAGAGTCCACTACCACAACATGTTGAGACAAGTCTTAAATATGGAAAGGTAGCTCTCATGTCCAAAAACATGCACATGGAAAACATTCCATAAATTTAGCAGTGTCAAAGTACATGTAAGACAACTCTGGAATGATCATCTTGTTCCTCCTCTATCATTGAGTAGATCAAGATATCATTAATGAGTACGATGAATAAGTAGTCTAGGTACTCATGGAACATGTGGTTTATAAGACATGAGAACAAGGATGGTGGGTTCATAACAATTATGAGCATGACTACAGACATGATGTTACCATATTAAATCTAAAGAAAGTATTTGGGATATCTCCCACCTTCACCCTAAACTTTTGATATCCAAACCACATATCGATTATAGAAAACCATGTCACACCACTCTTTTGGTTGAAAATATTTTCTATACTCAAAAGTGGGTAATGGTTTGTTACCATCACTGGATTAAACATCCAATAGTCTATACACAAGCTCAGATTAATATCCTACTTCTTATAAAAAACACTTGATCACCACATGGTGACACACTTGGCAAGATAAATCCATTATATATCAGATCATCTATCTGATTCCTCAACAACAACAACTCATAAGGTTCCACTAGATAATTAACCATCAAAATTGGAGAAGAACCAAACATTAATTCTATCCCTAACTCAACTTCACATCAAGGGGGTAGCATCAAAACTAACTTAGACAAAACATCTATAAAATCTCTAAGGACCTAGGGACCCTCTACCATCCCACCCTCTACTAATTCCATAGAATCCTCATAGAGGTAAGAGAGAAAGGGGCTCCACATGATGACTACCAACATGAAAACCCTGCTCACCAAAAAATACACACATTTTCCATCCACATATGATAAAATGACTCTCTTGTGAAATTATTCAATAAATGTTGGAAGTAAATAAAAATTTTCAATACAGAGGCAAACATTTTATTGATACATCTGTGGAATGAAAATATCCCCATGGGACTGATGTAGCACCATCATCAGTCTATGCCCTCGACACATACCAAACAAAATGGGTTGTCCTACGACTATCATAGTCATCTAAAAGGGCATAGAAATAATCTCTACATCTATTCCCAGAGAATGGGCTTTCTCGGGTTCAAAAAATGGAGTGTAAATATCCCAAATCATATATGTAGCTAAAAATGGCACTAAACAAACAAATTGTACCTATAATGATCTCTAGACCCTCTGGAACTTCCACATCCACTCTATGTAACTAACTATTCCCAGCTCCTCTACCTATCTACTAATGATGACCTCCATGACCATGCCTTGGTCAAGGTACCTAAACACCTAGAACATCCTATGATCATCCTCTATGTTCTTGATCTCCCCTCAGTGAAGCATAAGCCTACATCCCCTACTACTGGAACTGTCTCACTCTAAATTTTTTCTGTGGTTCAAATTGGACATGTACACCTCCAAAAAACCATGTTGAGGGAACCACTAGGAACTAGTTCTAGAAACATCCATGAACCATACAACCAAAACACACTTCCACAATTACACAAGGAAATTCATAAAAACAACTATCCTAGGAAGTCAGTAAAGGAAACAACTAATGTTAAATTTCCACAAGATAAAACCTCAAAGGTCTTGGTTCCAGAAACCTTCCACCTAATACTCTACTCATCAAGGAACAAAAATGGTTCCCCTCTTCAAATAAATGTACATGTGAGTGTATCAATTTTATCACCTCCACCTTCGTTTGAACCTCAAGATAGGCCTGTAATGTAAAAGGTGTAATTACATACTAGATATATGGACAAAGTTCCTCCTCAAGAAAACTCTAACATGACTCCTCATATGAAAAATGTTATATGGAAAATGCATATGGTACATGAACTTGATTCCCAATACTCACATTGACATACTTCCATACTAAATAGACATAAGCTCCCACCTATTCACAACCATCATAGTCAATGAAATGAACATTGCTTGATACTCTTTCTAAAATTAGACCCAAGAAACATCTTCCACCTTCCACACTTCCTAATAAAGTTCCCACCACTAATGAAAAACTCCCCACATATGACTAACTACCAAATAGAACCACCATTTCACTTGGATCTAGATCAAATAGAAAGCAATATTGAGTTTCTCTAGCCATATCTCTATATCAAAATCTGAAACTATGCCCTCATAATTCCTCAAACCCTTATGCTAGAAATCACATTATGACTTCTACCATGCCTCTTCCCCTACATCCAGATCAACCCTATGATTATCAATTAGTTCATGATGATAAACCTCAACATCCAAATCCACATGAAAACAATGAACACAAGGCATAAATAAAGGGAAAAAACATCTTAAGCCCGGTTGTATGGAATTTTATTTATATTCATTTTAATTCACTTTATTCATTTTTACCTTCCAAAAAAAAATAATTGAAATAATAAAAATATCATAATGATGAAATTACATAGCTTATTTATCTACCCTAAATATGGTCCCACATCACTTGGTCATTCAATAAGTTCACAATTTCTGCACTAGATCATGAGGGGTGCTAAAATCCCATGAGCTAGCAGTCTTCTTAGCCTATGTCATGTACCATGATCAACCAAAACTGTTTCCATAAAAAACAATGAAATCATAATTGTTACTAACTCAAAACCCTTCATATACCACAACCATCTATTTGATACCACTATGTCCTGACCCCCTCCATCCAAAGATCCTGCAATGAGGGGATATAGATAACAACCCCCCATGTAGCATCCCATGTTTTTGGGAAAGATGAAATTCTAAAAGAAAGAAAATTTTATCATTTGGTGGAAGGAAATTTCATAAACTACGATTCAGAATGGAATTAAAATAGTTGGGACACAACAATGTGTTTATTTTTAGGCTTTTAATGATTTATTGTTCCATTTGATGTTCCATCAGGTTTTGGGGGAATCGAGGCCTAGAATCCCGCTTTAAGGATGAAGTAGTAAAGGTGCACAATATTACTAAAACCATGTGTCCCTTTAAAGAATAGTTGTGGATGTTCAAATGGAGAAAGAGCTACAACATGGTTTTATCTAACCAGAAAAAAAATGTGCACATTATTTTCTAGGGTCTACAGTTTTTAGCAAAGGGTGTACATGGGATGTGGACTGTTTTCCCAAACTATGCTCCTTTTAAAAATTCTAAGTACCATTTTGGTAGTGTGTGTGAACATTTTGGTGCCTATTTGGAACATAGTTGTAATACCCATGTAGGAAAACAGTGTGAGGTTTTTTACTTATGTAGCAGGATCTTCTCGGTTGGCACACTGTTTATCCAAACCATGCGGTAAAATTGTGTGACCCAGTTTTTAAGGGTGAGTTGTCCATTGTTCCCTTAAGGATCATTGAACCCCCTTTCCCCTATTTCCTTTTCATCTCTAGCCACATGAGGATCCACCATTTATCTTGTGGTATCCTCCTCCTTCCTTAGCTAGGCAAGGATATTTTTCCCTATACAAAATTCAGATTCGAGCTCTATCAGTCATGTTGGATCTACTTCGATAATCTCTGGATTGCTATTAATTCATATCTTAGTTTATCTTAATATTTGTTTCACTATTCTGGTCTGAGCTCTTTTTACATTTTTTAAGGTGTTCATTAATTTCTTAGATAACTCTCAAACCATACCAAATTAATCCTCGGTATTGGATGTGTGGGTCCTCCATAGTATAAGATATGTGATCTATAACTTTTCCAGTAATGTTTCATTGATTTATAATGTCTGTATTTGTGTCGCATGTTGATATCTGTATACAACAACTTAAAAAATGGATATTTAAATTATATAGCCCAATTACATACCTATAGTATAAATTTCATGTTAAATAAACATTTTCTTTAGTATTATTCTTCGATTTTAATTTCAATCATGGGTTTTCACCTTGATCACCCTTCATTTATCAATTTTTCTTAATCAAAATCCCTCGATGAGGTGAGTTTTCTTCAAAATTTTAACGGTCTATTTACTTGGGATGTGATAGAATGTGGAAATACCATATGTTAGCTCCTACTGTCCCAAAATACCTCCATAATAGTTGGAATTATTCTTATTAAATGAATTTGACTATTTTTATGGAATGATCATTTGCATGGTTTTTAAAACTAAATGAATGTATTGGGTTTCTTCCTTTGGTGGTACATCGAGCCCTAATATAATTATTACACTCCTATAATTGTGTAGTAATTGAAATGATAACTTAATGGAATAGATATATTGCTTGTGGAAAAGGATCTATTCTAGTGAATTTGTTATTATTTTGGTATATTTAATTACATGGCTTCCCCTTTCAGATCATTGGTCTGTTGATTAGTTTAGAGATTCTCCTTGTTAGAATTTTAATGCTTAAATGTTTAAAGAGTTTTTATGCCCCGAGTGATAATCAGGTTCCATATTAAATAATGTTGAGGATGGGATCATGGTTTGTTGAGGCCTCATATATCATGAGCGAGACATTATCTATCTTGGATGAACTCACCATGTATGTTACTTACCTCAATATGAGTGAAACTAGTTCCTATGGGAGCACCAATGGATGGGCATGGTTTACAGATGGTTACACCATGCCATGGTGAGACTAGAAAGCTTTAGTGAGATTCTTGGTATGCGATTAAAGGGGAAATGTTTTAATTTATGCTAAGAGTGATACTTGGGTGTAATTTTATAAATGACCATGGATTGACTCATTCAGTCTTGGATAACTGTTAGTTGCATAGTGTGACGCAAGGGTTCCATTATAAGTTTCTCCTTGGATTAGAACAAGATTTCATTTTATTGAATAAATCATATTCCCCTTTTAATACAATGTAAATGAAAATTAGTTAAATTATAATACATTTTTTCAAGGCCAAATCACATGCCTAGGTTCTGTGCATCTTTTATACTTAGTTTTGATGACCCTTATTTTTTATATACAGATTTCTATAGGTTCACTTCAGTCAGAGACATAATGGGTTAGGTCATAGCAGGTATGGTCAGCCATGTGTCCTTTACAAACCTGAGGTGTCTAGTTATGAGTAATTATTTTTTTATTTATCTTTCTCCCATAAAAGTATCAACACACTATTTGCATTTATAATCACAGACTAGATTATTCTTTATACACCATTGGTGGTGGAATACAGAGAATATCAAACCCTACTCAGGGCCACCATTGCATTGGGGTAACCAAGAAAACCTCATTTTTTCATGTCCATGGATGATTTATTGTGTTGCGTGTTATACACAGGAGCATATAAGAAAATGACTAAGCTTCCACTTAGGATGCTCATAGAGACCTCTCTAAAAGATTTTGATATATCATTTATTTTTTTCTTATTCATGTATTGTACTATACCTCCCATTTTATGTTCCCTACATTATTAGGTATATTTAAATGGACATTAATTCATGTTTCTATTAAAAATTTCCTATATTTATTTATTTATTATATATATACATTCCTATGTTTTTTATTTATTATTACTTCATCTGCTATTGTTTATTGATTTACACCTGATATATAATTATTAAACATTTACTATAAGGGTATAGTCTCCCCATCATACCATTATTAGACGCTCACTACTATTTGGAAACCTCTTCCATATGGGGTGGTGTACTTTAGTCCATTTAGTGGTTGATCCGGCAACCGGTTTAATGATCAACCAGGATAGGATATTACAATGTGGTATCAAAGCATCTTTTCAATTTTCCTTGTTATTTTGGGTTGGTAGACATGAGACTAGGACCATGTTGGCCCTTTGTAGATATTCATTTTTGGGAGTTATCAACCCACATATAAGAAAAATTAAATATGACCATGGATGATAATAATTTTCATATTGATCATTATTATAGTTAATTTTTATTTCACATTAGGTGAATAGTTTAATTTTTCTACTTAAAGATTCATGAGATTTACAATATTTACCATCGCCCTAGTATGACATGAAAGAAGAATTACATGCATAATGATATTCACATTGTAATTCACATTCCATGCATATACCATACAACGTGGATATCATTATTAGGCAATTTGAAATTATTAATGTGCCTTGTGTATAATTTTTCATCATGTTATATGTCTTGATATGGGATTTTGGTAACATAATTAGTTTTTGCATACATAGGTACTCATTTCATAATTTTGTATAACATTTTTAGCGGTTTAATTATTATTATTTCCTTCATTGTTATACCATGCTTCCAAGATTTTAGTTTTATAATTAACATGTTGTGTGTGCTTCCCTAGTTATGCAGTAGCTTTACATGTTTATTTTTCATGCTTACATGATTCCTTACCATGTTTAATCCCATTTAATGGTTTTTTTTATAATTCCTGTTTATATATTTTAATGTTTGTATTTGTTTATTGATGGTGACACCTCACTAATAAACTATGACATGTTTGAGCGATTATCCATTTTTTCTATAGGCTAAAACATTATGGTTTTAGTTTAATGGGAGCCTATTTATAATTTTTAATGTCTATGAGATCTTTATTAATTGGAACTGGGTGACCCATATGATCAATACATTTTAGATTCAAATTATATAAATGCAGGATATTTCATAAATGTTAAATTTGTTGAATTTTTATTTTTTTTCTTAGAATAAATTGTGGTGGTTAGATGGGAGTCTCATGCAATTTGTAAAGTGTGTGGTCACTTTATAAATTGATAAATGGTAACCCATATAAACAAACTATCTGGTATAATCCTTCTATATAGAGACTAATGATCAAATATAAGAGCTTAGACCCTTATATGAATCGACTACCTCATTATGGCTTCTACCTCTATTGCATGGGCATAATAACCAATCTGGATAAAGTTATAAATGCACAAATTGACCTAAGTAAGTCAGTTAGGGAATGTAATTAAATAAATGAACAATAATGGGTGTCTTAAAAATCTCAATGTTTTAAATAATTTTGGGCTGCATTTCGATGTACTCATGATGGTTTGACAACACCCTAATAAGAAACATTTTCTTTTGATATGAGTTATTTTTTAACCTCACATGGGTATACTTATACCATGTGTGACGGTCATTGAATGTGTCAATAAATATTATATGGTTTATATATAAACTTTACGTGGAATCTTACTTGACTAGTAAATTTTTATTAATGAAATATCATTAATTGTTTTTATGTGTCTTTATATGAGGCCTTAGTTAATTAAAATTCCAATTTCAACCTAAATGGTGTTTTCTTCAATAGATTGCAATGGAATTTTTTTAACCAATCCAATTTTGAGAACATTCAAATAATGGGAAAAATTTAATTTGGTTTTATATAAATATTGAACTAATTAGGAAGATATATAAAATAAATATTATATGTTTTAAATCTATGTTTAATGTAACATACATATTTTACCTTGTGGACTTATCTAAACAAAGTACTATATGTTTTTCTATATGACTAGTTTTCATATTTTTTAGTAAAACCCTTTAAAATGTTTTGAGTTAAAATGTAAATAAATGAACCAGAACAATGAATCCTTAAATCTTGTTTTTATCTTTAAAACTATAGTATGTTTAGTTTTTAACCATTATGTGTTTTTCCTAGAGTAGTTTCCTTTGAAAAAAAATATGAACTTTACATGTAGGTGTCATTCCTTATCACTTAAACCTAATTGGTAGGATCATATGTCGGGTGACATTTCTAGTGTGATCCCTTATTAGGGTTAATGGGTTTTATTTAAATAATGGGATGGCCTTTTATAGGTATTACCTTCTGATTTTCAAGGCCTTTTCTAGACTCTTGTAACCCTTTTTCTATAGTATGTTATTGTCCAACATCCAATGTTCAGGTAGGAATATTAATTTCCAAAATTAATCCCTTATTTTGATGGGTATTCATTTTTTGTTTGATCTTTTTTATGGGAGTGAGAACTATGTATTGCTCAATTTTATTATTATAGTCATGCTTACGTCACATATGGCCTCTTTATATGTTGTCTGACCCATCATCCTCCTCTCCAGTGATGGATGACTCGATACATTATCTGTTTGGTTAACAATAATATGGAGTATTATGACTTTGGGTTCAATCATTTTCAGTCCCTTAGATACATTATTGAATATGGACATTTGTTCATGTACATATAATCAGGGATGTTCCATTCTAGTTCTGTAACTATGGGGCAGTATGAGTTGACACATGCGATACTCATCGTTTTGTTAATCATGCAATGAACTATTTAAGATTAGTGATACTCATTTAATCCATGAGATTTTATGATTTGAACATAGGTCATATATGAATTAGAGTGACTGAGGTGTTTTCAAATATTTAGACTAATCCCACTACTTGGTTTAATGTCTAAATTTGTATCAGATGTTTTGACACACTGTCCAGCTGTTTTAGATTTTATGCCTAATGTTATGGCGCATGTGGACCTGACTCCAGGGGAGTGTCATGCATACGTCTAAGGTATGATCTGGCCTAGTTATCTTGAATGTGTGTTTCCTATCTTTTCTTTTGGATTAATACTAGATAAGGAAACATGGATACCTATAGGACCTGTGATTAGTGGTTGATTGAACGCGTGCTGTGGCGTGAGATACTTTATTTTACAAATATAACAACTATGAAACTCATAAGTCATGGAGTGTCATATCATAAATTGCATAGAGTTTCCTCTATGTAGATGGAGTGTAACTATGAAAATACTATTTGGAATGGTCGGTTGTTCTTAAAATTCACTATAGATAGTAATATTTTGTTTTAAGTTGTTTCCTTCAAGAGAGCATGACGACGTTATGTCAGTTGTATGAAGAACCTGTAAAGACACCTTTTATTGAGGATGGACATTGATGGATAACAATGGGTGATCACAAGATTCCTCAAGAGGTAAATAAATTGTAGTCAAATAATGGTGATGTTTTACTGGGTGATTTTAAGCCTTTATAATGGAAATAATCCCAAGAGGGTCGACTAACCTTTCTCTATGTCATTGGTAGTGTTGGTATGAAACTATACCAATCACTTCATCGGTATGTGAATGGGATTGTCTCAGGTCCATTTGGAAACTATTCAAATCCTCTATGTTCACTATAATCTAAATGTAAATCATGTCCCCTATCTTAAAATAATTCGGGTACACTGAGACAACACCGGTTTTATGTCGTGCTAAATGTTAATGTAATTGGGCTTGATAAGAGCTCTCAATCAAATTTGTACTTCAGAAGCATTGATAGTTTTATAGTCAATATTATTTCTTAGTGACACCTAGGATCCCATGTAAAAATACCTAGGACATACTCATTGAATCTATCTTTTCATTTTACTTAATCTCCAGGAAGATGTAACTTTGGGATTTTCTGGTGTTCTTAATATGTGAATTTGGTCTTTGTACCAATTTATCACTTGTAAATGTCATTGTGTGTTCTACCTTGAATGATTTCCTTGGTTCTTAGTACATGATTATAGGGTCACACCAAACCACAACTAGGATTAGATGATCTGTTTAAAAAGAGTATCGATAAAAGTGTACTAAATTAGGCATGCAGTCATGTTTGTGATAAGGCACAATAGCATGAAGTGGGTGTTTGGGCTAAATATGTCACTAGAATAGATTTATAAGATTCAGTGAGTTTGCTCAGATAAATATCAAGGTTTCTTATTCTAAGAGTAGATTTATTAGTTTTTCGGTACACTAGATGTATAATTCATGTGTTTTGAGAATATTAGAGAAAAGACATTTCGATAAGTTACCCTTCTTTCTTGCTGTATGTGGTAGGTGGTGTATCGCTTAGTGGCATGCTGTCAGGTTGTAGAATGTATGGTGAGTATAGGAAGAAAATTTTCATGAATATTCAACATAACTAGGCCTCCTTGGTTATATGGGTTTCGACCAATTTTTTAAGTTGGGAATCATTCTTAATTCATTGTTAGAGGGACAAGGGCATGCTTAAATCGATAGTTCCATCAGTGGAATACTATAAATCATTTTTGGATTTAAGTTGTTATAACATGGTAGTGAAGGATATAACGATGTGATCATGCCTTAGGTATGAAGGTGTTGGGTAGGTTCCATCTTCTGATACCAGATCTGAAAACCAATCTTTGGCTTGAGTTTCGACGTATTATCTACCATATGACAAGGTGATGACCAGAGGTGAGTTGTCCATTCGGAAACACATTGTGTCCATCTGAACAAGTTATCATAACCTGAGTAGGTCTAGTTTTGTTCTTTTGGATTCCTAGAGTCTTCTTAAGGATGATAAGTTTTATGTTGGGGATATTGTAGTGTCTCATGTTTTTGGACCAGATGAAATTATAGAGAAATTTAAATTTTGTAGTTTAGTGGATGGTTTGTTTTGTAAACCAAGAATCAAATTTAAATCCCTGATTTGGGAAACTTAAATGTTATTCTATAAGGTATTTATTAAGTCCAGATAATTCCCTTGTATGTTTTTTATGTTTAGGGATCACCTGATCCAGAAATCCCACTTTATGGTAGAATGTGACAGGGTGTAGGGTTTGTCTAAAACTGTGCGAACATTTATAGAAATCACGCTGCTTGGTGCAATGAGTAATAGGTGAGGCATGGTTTGATCTAAATATGTATAAGGAGGTTATTGGACATTCTGGGTGTCTTTATTTTTCAGTAGCGGAACTTTACTTGTTGCACATGATATTCCCAAACTGTGAGCATAGCCCACAGACTTGGTGCTACATAGGCAGTATGTGTGCACTGTTTGGTACACTATAGGTTCATGGTTTGGAACACCATGTAGGAGAACCATTTGCGGTGTGGTCCTTATACAGTTGGAGTTTCATGGTTGGTACATGGTTTGGAAAAACAGTGTGACCAATCTACGTGACCCGGTTTTTAAGGGTGAATATCCCATTTTTTACATTAATGATCTTCCAACACCCTTTCTCCTCTTTCTTTTTCTTATCCATTAGCTAGAGGATCATCTGTTTATCCAATGGGGTTTTCGTCCTTCCTCATCAATGCATGATTATTTCTCTCTCAACTAATGTTTGATTCAAGCTCCACTATCCATGTTGGATCTGTATCGGTATGCTCCCAATTCCAATTGTTTCATATCTCAGTTTCTCTTTAAATCTATTGAACTATTTTGGTGTGGGTTCTTTTTACTCATTATAAGGAGTTTAATCATTTCATAAATTTCTCTCAAAATAGACCAAATCAACTTCAATATTGGATGTGTAGATTTTCCATGGTATAAGTTAGGTGGTTTATAGATTTTCCCACAATGTTTCATTGTTTTATAAAGTGTGATTTTGTGTTGCGTGCTAATATTTCTATGGGACACCTACAAAGTAGAATATTTAAATAATAGATCAAAATTCCTTCCATATAGTATCCATGGAATGATAAATAAATATTTTTGTTGGGCATGTGATTTTATTTTAATTCAACCTCAAGCGTATACCCCTTAAACACCGTTAATTAATCATTTTTTCTTGACCAAAACCCCTCTTTGAGGTGTGGTGTATTAAAAACCATAACCATCTATTTATTTGGTAAGTGATAGAATATGAAACTCTCTTATGTTATCGCTTAGTAACTAAATCACCTCCTTAGGATTTGGTTCTTTCATTATTAAATTAATTGTATGAGTTGTAGGTCATGATCATTAACTTTGTTTTTTTACAATAAATGGATATATGGTGTTGCTACCATTTGTGGTGCACATGGACCTAATGAAACTATTAAATTCGTGGAATTTTGTTTCAATAGGAAGGATCACTTAATGGAATAGATTTCTTCCATGTGGAAATGGCAGTCTTCTTGTGAATTTTTTAATATTTTTTAATGTTTGTGTACTTGGACTCCATTATTGTATAATTATATTGTTTATGGGTTTGGATCCCTTCATTATTATATGTTTTATTCTTACATTTTTAAGGAGTTCTTATTCCTTGAGAAATACTCTGGTTTCTTTTTACAATATTCCAAGGATGGGATCATAGTTTGTTCATGCCTCATACATCGGGAGCGAGACATTATATATCTTGGATTAGCTCACCATGTGAGTTACATACCTCCATACGAGCAACAATGGTTCCTAGGTGAGAACTCATGAATGGGATTGGTGGAAATATTATTTCACCATGCCATGAGTGAGACTCAGACCACTACGTGAGATACTAGGGACAAGCTTATAGGGGACACATTTAAATTTATGTTGAGAGTGATAGTTGGGATTCATTTTGTATATAACCATGGAAGGACTCATTCGGTCTTGGATAAATGTTATTATAGTGGTGTGATACATGGGTTACTTTATGAGGTTCGCCAGGGATGGTCCCAATATGATGTTTAATTGAATAAATTACATGACTCTAATAATCAAATGAAAACGTTAATTAGTTAATTTATAAGACACAACCTTGAGGCCAAATCGCAGGTCTATATTCTGTTTATTTTTTCAAAAGAGTTTTCATGACCGTACTTTTCTTTATACTAATTTGTACAGGTTCACCTCAATTAGATACATTCAATCTTGGGCAGAAGTTGGTATTATTGGCCATGTTTCCTTAACAAAATCTAGTAGATATTTTTATTAGTATTTATTTATTTATTTATTCACTTCACTATATCAGCGCACTATTTTCATTTATAATCATGGACATGATTATTCCTTAGGCACAATTGGTGGTGTCCTATTGAGTATATATCACATCCTTTATGGTCCATTTTTACACTGGGATACCCAAGCAGGCCGCATGTTCACTGGTCTGTGGATGATTTCGTATTTTCTGCGTTGTACGTGGGGGCTTACGATCACATGACCGAGCTGGTACATAGGATGCTCATGGAGACCTCCCAAAGAGATTTTGATCTATCTATAATTCTTTTTCAATTTCATGTATTATGTTTTATATTATCTACTTTATTATGTAGGTTTACATGGACATTCATGCATGGTTGTATTCGGCATTGGACATGTTATCTCAGTTATTATATATATATATCTTCCACTATTTTACATTTATTATTACTGATTCCACTATTTTTAATGGATTTACACATGATATACCATTGTGAGACTCTAGCCATCATGGAATAATCTCCCCACCATACCACCATTATATCCACACTACTTGTCAGTTGCCACTGGCATATTGGTAGGTGCGGTTTATGCAATGTGTTGACCGATCTATCTATCAGTTTAATGGCTAGTTGGTTCATGATGCTACACCAAAGCCTCACCTCAAGTAGGCCCCAGGTAAAAGACTAGAAAAAAGGGTAAAAAAATATCAGGAAATGGGATGCATTACCCTCTTTAATAATATAGTATTTGGAGATATTATGAGTCAACCATATACAAATCCATGACCCAATATAAAAAAACCCAAAACATCCCACAATACAAGTATAAATAAAAATTATATGGATAAAAGTATTCAAAATTAAGTACTCAAAATAAATGATAAAGAAGACACAAATCATTTATCAATGTTTAGAGAAAATAATGTACAAAACGGTCCTTGTAATCCACCCATAAACATGAAAATCAGTTTATATACATGGTGTGAGCATACATTTATACTTAGTAGGAAAACTAAAGTCTATCATACACATTTTTACAGAGCATAATATTGCACTTGTAAGTAAACAGTAGAACCCAGTAGTACCTATATAGGTATACTAACCAAACACAACCTCACCAAGGAACTCTCACTAAATAATACAAGACATGTGTACTATTATAATAAGAATGGTATCAATAAAGGGTACCCCACGCCACTTTTTTTCTAGTATTCCGCTCTCACGTACCAATATATAACATCCTAGGGTTCCCATATCTTCTGTATAACACACCACACCATAAGCTTGGTCACATCACTTCACACTCAGATACACCTAGGGTCACCACCACACAAGCATGACCACATAACATATTACCTGAAAACACATGGTCTATCAGACATCCACATCCATAACTTGAGTATTAAGGTATTGTAAACATGATGAATATCAAACTCATTCCCTCCTCCCACCATGAATGACCCCTATAGTAAGTTACCTCATCCCATACCATTTTTTTCACAGATAGTTGGGCTATTTAACCTCTCAACCGAAGACACATAGGCTCACCATCCCACTGGCATGACCACATCACAACTCTCTTGAAGACACATGGGCTACCACAACCACCATATAGTGAATTAATAAACCTCTATCCATCAAAACATGTGAAATACCTACCTCACCTATAAGAGATTGTCGGAAAGATCATGTATCAAGCCATCCGTCCTCCTCATCAAATGTCAGAAAAAACCCAATTCTTGATGTGGGTGGTGTGATTAAAGAAATTTCAAAAAATAAACATGTATATACATATATCCACACACAAGTAAAATCTATAGTATCAAAACCAAATACTAACCAACTCACAACATCACCACTTTTTCTACCACCTCAAAATTCATAACTCCAAACAAACTAAAAACCACAAGTCCCATCACACCACCAACCAATTCCTATTATCGAACCCATTCATTTCATTATTTAGCATCATCCACATTAACATAACAACCAATCATTTATTTATTCATTTACAATTTCCATCATATTAACCAAACAAATCCTCAGAAATTTCTATCATTATTAAATAGGTTATTCCATCACAACTCAGGCATCTAGCACAAAGAAAACAAAAAACATAAGAAACTCATAATCAATATTATACCATCACCTCATTTTGCCTAAAGTAATGGCAAAAAAACACTACATTACCACCATGAAATCATAGACAAACAAAAAACACCTTCCACAACAAAATAATTGAAAAAAAACATCCACCTTGTCATACCAAAAGCATGTCCAATCAACCCCCACGTTTTCACCCCAAAATCACATCCAAACAACCACCATCTCACCTACCCAAAAGCACTACCCAACTACCACAACCTTTCCACAAAAAAGCAAGACAATCAAACCATTTCTCCCACATTACATCATAATCACACTTCGTCATCGAAAAACCATTGTCACACATCCAAAGTCATCAATATCATTTAGAATATATTCGAAGAGGGGTTTTATCAAATTCCGCATTACTTTAGGGGGGTTATTTGGAAATAGATAATCCTTGGGACACATTATTATTATAAAAATATAAGAGTTTATAAAATTACCATTTTAAGGTGATATCATGACAATAAAAACATGCACAATAGTCATAACACCTAACATCCAACCCAAAAAAAGCCCCCAACGACCAAAATTTTCTATAGGGAATCAATCTTGTATAATCCACCATATCATAATAATATCAAAATTATAAAATCTTGTGAATCATTCCACTTACCAATTCAATTATTATAATCCAATTAATTACCATTGATTAAGCTTGTAAAACCATAACATATATTTGAATGAAATAAAACCGCTACCGCATGGTAAACAATAAATAGAAATGATGGATTCCATACCTCAAAGAATCTTTTACAACTTTTTTCACACCTCACGATGATGAAGAAATGACTAAAAAACAAAACAAAACATGGGAAAAAAGGGATTAACCTATAAAACCCAAAAGGATCATCACAATTCTTCCCAAATCATACCCTAGACCCAAAAAAACACTGCAGTAGATATCTAGATGAAGAATGAATGAAAAAACTAATAGTTAGAGAATGGGTTACCATCAATTTCCAATGACAAAACATCAGAACCACCTCAAAGTAATGGGTAGAGGGTTTGAAAGTATACATAGGGAACATAGGGTTCTTCCAAGAAAAGGGAGGGAGGGAGAACAAGAATGAATGAAATTTTGGCTAGGAAAATAAATTAAAACTAAGAATCCCACTAGTTTCACATCATGTAACCGTTGCACGATGTGTAATACTAAGGGTTTTCAAAATTTATATCATTAAATAAAATTTCATGGACTTTATTTAATTAAATGTTTTGAATACCACATACATGACTTTTAATCCATCTTAGGGTTCCCCCTTATCTGATTTAAATGTTTTAAGCTCAACAGATGTGCAATATATGAAAATTAAATTCACATCATGTAATCTATACATGGAATGTATTAACTATAGTAGTTCTACTACACCCTTATCCTCTATTGAAAACTATACAAACATCATCATGATGCCTCTCGAACACCTACAATATCCAATCTACAAATGTAATGGATCAGGGACGCACAGGGTGTTACAGTCAGCAAAGAGAAGGGGCATCAAGATCATGAGGATAATAGTTTCGGGAGGGGAGGTTAGAGGTGGGTAGTAGGGGTGATCAGGGACAAGGGGATTGGTGGTTTAGGGGATCTAGAGGGGTCAAATTATGTTATATTTTATAGATTTATCATGAGTTTAGATAAGAAAACCAATGAATATAGAAATTTTAAAAAATAGAGTGGAAGTTATATTAAACCTCAAATATATTATAAATTATGTTTAATGCATTTTTTTGGTGGAAGTTATTGAACCCATCACTAATAAACAACCGCTAAGAGATTATTTTTATAGTGGAATATGTCTTCAATCTGGGAAATTTTCGAAATAGTGGCTATATTGGACCTAGATCTTGAACAGATAGATGTGAAGACTAGTTTTATTTATAGTGACATATTTGAGGATATCTATATGATGTGTTCTAAATGATTCAAGGATTTTGGATAAGAAATCATCATCTTCAAATTTATGAAGATCTTATACGGACAAAAATATGAACCCAGATAGTGTTATAATAAGTAATAATCATTCATGGTGAGTCATGTATATAAGTGGACATAGGAAGACCAATGGGTTTTCTTCCATAAATTTTAGGATAGTAAATTTGTTTTTCTTCAAATTCATGTGGAGGTCATGTTGATCGTTGAGAAGGTTGCATTAATGATTTATCAATTAAAGGAGTTATCCATGACATTTAATATGAATTATTCAAGAGTGTATTGATATTTTTGGGAATACATATCATTTATGATCGAAAGAGGAGGTTGTTATTTATTTCTCATGATAAATATGTTGAACATGTTCTGAAACATTTTATCATGGAAAAAAGATAAACAGATGTGAATTCCTCTTCCCAGCCATCTCAATTTGATCAAGAGTTCATTTTATTCATCAATGGATGAAAATGAGGTGATGGAGATGATATATTTCTCCTCAGTTGTTTGAATATTTATGTATTCTATGGTAATTATGAGGCCATAAATTTCCCATGATGTAGATAATGTGAGCTGATTTCTCTCCAATCCTAGTAAGCATCACTAAAATGTAGTAAAATTGATTTTGAGGTATATTAATGTTACTTCATGTCTATTTTTGTGCTGCTGGGGAGATTTCTCCCTCTTGAAGGGCTATATAGATGAGAATATTTCTTGAGATCAAGATATTCAAAATTATACATCAGGAAAAATCAATACCATTCCAAGAGTAACACTATCATGGTAGAAAATTTTGCATAATTGTATTTATTTATCCCTGATAGATCTATAATACATTATTGTTCCAAAATATAGAAAGGAGATGTTGTAGCTAGGTTGTTTTCTTTAGATACTCATATTCATTTAGAATAAGTAAATGGACCATTAGGATAGTCAAAATTCCTTAGATTTCAGCACAAACACCATGTACAATTCCACGATGAAGCACATCGACATTCAATATCATTAGAAACACAAAGTGATGGATTGACCACTGCAGAAATATTTGATGATCCACGTGAATGATAACATGGAAAATATGTTGACAAAGGTGGTTTTTTGGGTGAAGTTAAAAATTTGTAGACACTCTGGTGGTTTGAATCCAAAGGGGGTATTGATAGAGTTTTTTATCTATCCATCACCGTTTTAAAGGTAACTAAAAAAAGAATGCATTAGAAGTGGATTTTTTCTATTTGTGGTAGTTTTAACAATTTCCTAATTAATTAGCATTGGTTACTAAAACATCTGTGTATTTCTTGATCAAAAATTATTTTGTTGTGATTTTTTTCATATATTGGTAGTTTTGATTATATTTAGATTTTTTTTAAAAAAATAACCTGAAAATAAAATAAATAATATGAATCTCACCACCACTAAATATATCAGAGGTTTTTATTTTTTATGGTGGTTAATAATAATCGCCTCTATTTAAAATTATCACTAATTTATTTAGCAAAACTTATTAAAACCCGCTTCAAAATAATTTTATTAAAATTTATTTATTTCAAATATATATGAAAAATGTATAAACTTAAAAACACCGACATATAGTTTTCTAAAACATAAATTTATAATAAACCCATCATACATATATCAAATAGATATATCCATAGTAATATATACATACATCCAAAGTCATAGTTGAATTACTCAGTCTGGAGCTAAGTATCACTAAGAGGGGGAGGGGTGAATGAGTGATATTGTTTTATTTTTATGTTTATTTCTTTTTGAAATAACCATTGTATCCTGTTAAATAGTTCCTCCCTTATTATACACACTAAACCATAAGAACAAAATATTTATAAGGTTAACTACTCACCAACAGTAAATACATTTTTGGTGTGGTAAAAAAACAATCTAGTACCACACAATCCACTAAAAAAAGTCCTTTGATATGGAATATAATGAGTAGGATATGCCCTTACACTTGTGTAGCCCTTTGAAAATAATCCAACAGTTTTTGTTCTCCCTCTTAGAAAAAATTGTGTAATGAATTGTTTATATGTTTCTTGTTGAACATTCACAACTAAAATCTCTCAAAACAATTATTCACTTTCCTATCAAGAAGATGGTTTGAACATTCTGTGCAAACATCTGGAAAGTCACCCACATTTTACACGCCTTCTAGCTTGCACTCCTCCTTGCTTGCACACATCCATGATTTCATGCCATAGACTATTTTTGTTCCACTATTATGTGAACCTCACCATTTGTGATACACTTTGAGATTATACACAACACACTTCTTGCACACAACCCCATGCTTTCATGCAACTTATAACATGCATGCCACATCTTATTGTGTGCCACTATTGTGCATAACACACAACTTCTGTGACACTTCTGATTGCACACCAATATCAACTACTTGCGTGAGTAGAGATCAAATTTTCTATTAAGTGATGACATTAATAAAATGAGGAGTGTAGCCATCTATTTATAGGTATTTTGGAGACCCTGTACGTGAGACATGTAACCCATCTTGTGCGCCACTCCATGAATTTCACACCACTTCATGACTTGTGCGCCCCACACACTTCCCTTCCATTCTTTCATGTGCGCCACTTCCTACTTGTGAAAAATTCATTAACATAAACCCTACTTTCATTAATGTTTCATATTTTAAAGTGATTATTTTTTAATATGACATGCGCACAACATACACCTGTTCAACACTTATACTTTCCTGTCACTTCCTTTACTTTACCAAAAAGCACTTCTTTACACCCCCTATCCTTCATAATTCTTGAATCACTAGTTTTCTAAACATAAGATATTTTTTAAAAACAAATAATTAAATAATATTCATAGTTTCTAAGAAATTTTACAATGTGATGTGATTTATCTATTTTAATAACAAAAGAGAACACCTTCTCTAGCCAACTTGGTCCCAACAACCTCCCCCTTTGGATTTTTTTTCAACAAAGATTCATAAATCACTGATCGTTATAATCTGAAGAGATGGATTAATTCTAAAAAATAATCAGCCTATGTGAGCTAACTCATTATTGGAAAATAGAATTATTGACAACAAAACCATGTTATCCAATAGTAGTGACGATGAATGTTCTTGATATTTTCTTTAGTATCCTACATCCTTTCCCAAAACATAGAAATGTTTTTTCTATATCCTTTTACCTCATCATTCATTCTTAACTATCTCTACTGCTTCAACATTCCTAGAGTAGTTCACACACACACATGATATATTTACACCTTACCCACAACTCCCCTTTATGCATGCTTCAATAAGGATAGATTTATGAAATGGTTATACCCATTGACAAAACTATAAAAATGTAACACGAGAGAGGGGATGGAAACACGTACCTCAACATTGATGAGAAAGAGGGTGGACAACCATGTTCAACCAAAATTTACAAAATGGTTCTTCAATAAATGTTATGTGAAAATGTTAGCAACTTATTCGGATGTAGTAATGTACCTCAGCATCAATTAATTCTTATCCACCATATCATTGATTAAGTGGTACATTATGTCAATTTGTTTTGAATGAGAATTTTGTAATGTATTCCTTGTAAGATTTATTTTACTCTAATCATCACATCCCAAGAGTAAGGTTGGCTTCTCTTTAACAAGTACATCTTCCAACCGAGTCTTTATCTACAAAATATGGGTAGCATTTTTAGTGGTAGTAACATACTAAGCTTCAGTAATCCTAAGAGTCACTAAATTATATTTCTTTATATTCCAAATAAAAAAATGTTTCCCTAGAAAAAAAATCCACATGATTTGGATCTTCTTTCATCAACATTTAATTCCAATTCAATATCTGAATACCTAAACAGATCAATATTTTCTACGCCATCATACCTATTTCCATAAAATTTGGTGCCATTGATATATCTACAAATTATGTTTCATGAAATAAAATGTAATTCACTTAGAGAACTTTGAAATATAGCACATATGGCAACAAGAAAGACTATATTGTCTCTTGATGTAGTAATTTACAAAAGACTTCCAATTAAATTTTGAAACTCTTTCTGATCAACTTCCTTGACTTCTCCAATTTTACACAACATGGTTCCCACTGAAATCAGTGTGAAATGTGGTTTCAATCATTCCATTCCAAACTTCTATAGAAGTTCATTATCATACATTTCTTGATAAAGTAAAATATTGTTCCTCTTCTAAAAAATTAGTAACCCAAAAATATAGTTCATTTCTCCAAGCATAGGTATCTCAAATGAAATCTTCATCTCCTCAAAAAATCCTTCATATGATCTTTCATCATTTCCATCAATGATAATTTCATCGACATAATCATTTATGGTGAGATAAAACTCTTGACATTACATGATGTAATGGTTGCTATAAACTATACCCTTCAAGAAACACATATTCCTCAAGAAAGTATCCAATTCAGAATACCATGCCCTTAGATACTATTTTCCCCCTAAAAATACTTCTTCAACCTTCACACATAACATTAACCCTTCCCAATAACAAATTAACAAGGTTGATCAATGTAAAATCCCTCGTCAAGATCACCAGTCCTGAATTCAGAATTTATATCTATCTAAATGAATTTGTAACCTTATTGTGTAGAAATAGAAATAAATATTTTTATTGTTTCTATCCATTCCACTAGAGAAATTGTTTCATTAAAATATATTCCTTCAAATTCTGAATGCCCTTTACAAAAAAATATTTCTTTGTTTCTTATCACTTAACCTTCTTCATTCAGCTTGTTATGAAAAAACCACATTGTACCAATAATGTTCTTATTGTCCAACTTGGGTACAAGTTCCAAAGTATCATTTTTCTTCTATATGGTCAAGCTATTAATTCATAGCCTGAACACATTCTGGATGCTCAAAATCTTCATTCATATCATTCAGATTGAATTTTGAATAAAATGAAGTGTGTGTCACAACATTTGATCTTCTTCTTGTTTAAACCATCTAATGTTGATAAAAAATAACGATATGAGATTCCACATGCTTCCAAAACCTTGGATGAGTTCTTGGAACTTATTACTCATCACATGAAATTGCGGAGTTTGTTACTTCTTCTTTAGTAGGATTACCACTATCTATAGCATTATTTTAATTTTTAACAAAAATTTCATTATCCTGATCATCTCTTACGTCATTATAAGACTTAGTTTATTTTACAATGATTTAAACAAATTTCACATCAATAGAATTGATAATTATCATTGTATATTAGTTAAAAAATCATTATTGACTTCCTTCTGGAGCATATACAAGAAAATATTCATCATCTCATCTTTTCTCAATTTTACCAAGGTTTCCACCTTTACTTTTTATAATGCACGGACTCCCAAAAACTATTATGAGTTTCAGACTTTGAGTTTTCCCATAGAATATTTTGTATGGATTCATATCTAAATTTGTCCTGTAGAAATATTGGTTTTGAATATACATATCAGTTCCCATGACATCCCTGAAATAATAATGAGAAAGACTATGTTCATGTAACATAGTTCTCCACATTTCCAATAGACTTAATTTATTTCTTTCAAAAACCCAATTTTTTGATGTTTGTGTAGTGAACTCAAATCATGTCGAATTCCATGAATTTCAAGGTAAAATTAAAAATCTTCATTCATATACTTTCCACCATATTCATTTCTTAACTTATTTACTAAATGATCACATTACTTCTCTACTTTATTCCTAAGAGTCATAATTTTTTTGAGAGAATTTGACTTATGCCTCATTTACATAACACAAGTAATGCATGTCAAGCCATAAATGAATGTAATGAAGTACTTATCTATAATTATTGATTTCATTCTCATTGGTCCACAGATATAAGAATGTGTTAGTTCCAATGGTAATTTGGAATGAATGTCAACTCTATTATGCATAGAGTTTGTAATATTCCTTTTTGGAAAAATAGTGCAACACTAAAATATTCATCTTGATAAATCAGGAATATCTCAAACATTGCCTAACATTGATAACATAAATATGTTTCTCTGCTACATATGTCCTAGGCTTTTATGAAATAAATGGTTTTCATCCAATATACCCCTATAACGGGAGTTTTGTACTTCTCCAACTTGGAACAACTTCCCTATTGTATGTTGACCTCTTATAACTACATTTCCATCATTTTCACGTTCCAAAAAAAACCCTTATTTTTTGAAGATAACTTTTTTCCCTCTTTACATAGTTTTGAAACATTCAATATATTGTTTTTCTTCCCTTCAAAATATAATTCTTTCCAAGATTTCATTTTTTATTTCCCAATGATGGTTGATCCAATACCTTTGATCCTTAGAGATTCTTTCTTGCCAAATGTCATTGTTACTTCTCTAAATTCTTTAACATTATTCAACAACTTTAAGTCTCGTATCATACGAGAAGAAAACCCAATATCAAGAATAAATGGATGTTCTTATTTTTTTCTTTCTAATCGGTTTCAAAAGTAATAGATTGTTGTTCTTCTATTTCATTTCTCACCTCCATCTTTTGAGATTTGTTTAGAACCTTTTGTTGTGCCGGAAACAAAAAAAGAGACCCCTTATAATTATGTCTAAGTTGTTAAATACTTTCAAAAAATAGTTTCCAATGGTTGGAACCCATTTTCAACTTTCACACCACCCTTCTCATATTTCTTTTGAACTTCCATACCGTACTTCATCTTTTGAGAGGATTGAATCCACCCCAATCCTTATCTTTCAATACTTTTAGAATAGTAGTAATGGTGCTGGTTAAACCAACACATATTTTCCATGTGTTTGAATTTTCCACAATACGAGAAGTAGAAATAGAATTAATATTTCATTTTGAAACTTCTATACAGACCAGAGTTGTAAACAAGATTCTCATCACTCTTCTTCACAGAACATTACTGACCAACAACATTCATGTTTTCAGTCACAACATTCTTCTTCATCTCATATTTCAATTCATACTTTTCAAAAATAGAAGTAGTATAAATTATTTTAGACTCAGGTTTTTATATACAAATGAATTTTCATCATTTATATCTTTGTCCACATATATAGCCGTTATAAAATTTTTCTTATTAGAACCAATTATATATTTCCTATAAACCGTTGAAGAATTTTTTTTATTCTTCTTTCGTTAATTATTAAAATAAAATTCAGCAACTTATATGATAGATTGTTTTAAAATTATATTCATAAATTCAGATTTTAAAGGATTCTATTGGAAAAGTTCTAAATCTACTTCTTTTTTCCTTTAGCTTTACTTCATGATGATCCTTACAATTCTTATCATTATGAAGAAAATTTTTCAGATAATCAATCTCCATTTACATCTTGAATTTCTCATCAAGAAAACCTTCTTGATTGCTTAATGTGGAATTTTTATTTATCAAATTTTTTTTTTCCTTCTCATGTATTGTGATATTCCTTAAACATTATTTCAAATCTTGTTAAAAATATTATTTAAGATCAGTTTTTTATTCTTCAAAATTGTTGCTCACATAATCTTCACTATTAACTGGATCAATAATAGTATTCGATCAAGCTTCCTCAGCTACAAAATTCTCAAAATTAGCATTTTTATCATCTTTATATACAAATATTTTTTCTTTTTTATATTAATAACCTTTTATCCTTCCACTTTGAAAAATACTTTTCTTTTTCAGCTTGTATCTTCCATGACCTTCTAGGCCTTCTATCATCAACATCATTGTCTTCATATTTCTAATTTTGGGGATAGTTTTACACAAAGTGATAAATGGATACACATTCAAATCATTTCAATGGAAGTTTCCCCAAGTATTTTCCTAGATCTATTTTCACATTCATAGAAAAAATGGATTGAATTTCATCAATGTTTTTACATACCTTATCACCATAATCAGATTCACCACCTTTATCTTTAATAAGATTATTATTTGAATTCTCTCTATTTGCAGCCTTGAATGAAATTTCTCTATCATATTTTTTTTCTATTCATATTCATCTCTCTTCTCATTTCATAAGTAATGAGAATGCTATAAATATCATCCAGAGATAATGTTTTAGGGTCTTTGTCTTCTAATGAAGAAATACTATAACAGATCTTGTCACGAAGAGTTATCAAGATCTTTTCAACAATAACATTATAATCCAACATTTCACCATGTCATCTAATTATACTAAAAATGTCATTTATCATGGAAAAGAAGTCCCCAACAAATTCAGATTGTCCAATTTTCATGTCTTCATAATTTAGCCACATATTTTTATTTTTTCCTTTCTCAACTTTTGTATATCCTTCAAAGAAGTTCTTAAACTTAACGTAGATGCCTTTAACTATAGTGATTCATTTCACTCGTAAAAACTCACTCTCACAAAGATATGAGAGTTAAGTACATTTAGCTCTTCCCTCAATCTTATGATTCTTTTTATTGGCAGGAGTAAAAGTAACATTGTCATCAAAAGGAGGAAATCCATCATTTGTAGTTTCAAGAACATCACACCCAAGAGACATAAGATAAGGCATCATTATATCTTTATATATATGACAGTTCATTCCCTAAAATATTATAATTCCCTTACTATTAACAAAATTCAGATTCCCTAACACATCTTTAGAAAAGAAAAAATAAAGGGAAATAGGCTCTGATACCAATTGAATTTCCCAACTAGGATCCAAGTATCACTAAGAGGGGGAGGGGTGAATATGTTATATCATTTCCTTTTTATGCTTCCTTATTTTTGAAATAGCCTTCACCTAATTTTAATGAGTTCCTTCCCTACTGAATGCAAACAACCAAATTAACACAAAATTTACATGGTTTTCTATGCAACAAGAGTAGCTAAGTCCTTGGTATGGTACATTATCATTCTAGTACCACAAAATTCATAAGGAAGAAATCCTTATATTTGGAATACAATGAGAAGGATATTCCCTTCCACTTGTGTTGAAATTTGAAAAAAAATACAATAGTATGTGTGCTCCCTTTTATAACCGATAGGTAAATGCAATATTTCTGTGAAACATGACATGGATTCACAAATAAAATATCTAAAAACTATTCTCCACTTTCCTACCCAGAAGCTGGTAAGAACCACCTCATGAAAATAACTTATTCCTCACTCCCTACTTGCACACCACCCAGCTTGCATGCCTCCCTACATGTTCACCCCTAACTACTTGCATGCTAATATTCTGAAAAACTCACGATTTTCACACCACTTGGGGCATATACACATCAAACTTCTTGCACATAACTCCCAGATTGTGTGCAACTTAAAACATTCACGCCACTTCTACTTGCGTACCACTCTTGTGAAATACACAAAACTTGCATGACACTTTAGCTTGCATTCCACATTCTACTATTTGTGCGAGCAGAGCCCAAATTTTATCTTATGTGTTGTGGATAATAAAATGAGGATGGTAGAATCTATTTATAGGAATTTTAGTGACCCAATATGTGAGGCCAGAAACTCATATTGTGCACCACTCCATTACTTGTGCAACCCTCAATGACATTCATACCACATACACTTTCATACCATTCCTTATTGTGCACCACTTCTTACTTTCATGCCACTCTTTAACATATGTTCCACTTTTTTTCCTTTGTCATATTTTTATGTGATGATTTTGAAATATGACTTTCGCGCAACATACACTTTCACACCACATACACTATCATGCCACTTACATTGTTTTCCAAAAAACACTTCTTTACTCCCCCTATACATCAAAAGGTTTTTATCAAACGTTTCCCAAAATTATGAGACATGTGAAATACAAATAAAAAAAGAAACATCATAGTTTCCAAGAACATTTACAAAGTGAATTGATTTATTAGTTTTGAAAAAAAGGCAACCACATCTCTATCTAACATAGTCCCAACAATAAAAAAAATTCAACATACACATAGTCACCCTAACATCAGTCAAATAAAAGCCTCAGTCAACCCATAACACATTTATCAATATATACATATAAAATATGTCTAATAGAAACCCATGCCCAATATACATCCTCCCCATGAACTTCGCTGATTCATTCTTCCTTCACATTATCTCATCAACTGAAATCAACCACAACATCTCATCAACAGTAATAAAAAATAAGATAGAAATTAAAACATAACATAAAAAATCAGAATTATAGTAGAATCATTGATAAAATTGAAACATATCATGGAAACTAAGAACCATACTTATTTAATTCTGGAAAATTTCATGGATCATAACAGTAAACCTCCTTCCTACTTTCGGCATATGTCACCTAATATGAAAATCATAATATTTAATAAAACAATCTAATGAAAGAAGATAAATAATACATTTAGAATTTTTCACATAAAATATTTTATTCTCTTAATAAATTAAAATAAATTTCAACATAAAAAAATATATCATAAAAAAACTTTGAAAACATAAATATTCCTATTTAATATATGATTCAACACTTGAAACTAAAAAGTGATAAGTATATAACATTCTAATTAATTCTGAAATTGATGTGCAGTGTGAATGAAATTTACTAAATATATAGTTTTTAAAGAATTTAATTTGAAATAATGTCTTATATTTCAATAATAACACAACATTGTTTGTCTATAGATTTAAAGTCAATATGAGATAGTTTTGAATAATTTTGACTGTTAAATGAATGCTTTAGTATTTTAAAACACTAAAAACATGTTTATGAGCATCTTAGGAAAACTGTAACTCGTAATGACATTTTTTTGTTCTTAAATCTAAAAAATTAATATATGGTATTTTTTTAACTTATTTCATTGAAATTAGGTGTTTTATTCCTAGTTCTGACCCACAGAACATGTTTTTTTGGCTTCCATACCATTAGAAACTAATTTTCGAGTCATTTTGACCACACCACATGTAGGATGGATGTTTTTTTTGCATGTACGAGTCACAAATAACTCCAAAGTGGATGGTCCGTGATTTCAATTAAATATGAGATCTTTTTTATTGGTTTTTACCATTACATGCACATTTTAGTGTTTTAAAACACTATAACATGTTTACAAACATCATGGAGAAATAATTACTCGGAATGATGTTTCATTGGTTCCAATATTCTAAAATTCAATCTATAGTCCTTATACTTGGATTTTAGGGCAATTTGATGACGTTTTCCTTATTTTATCCCACTGACACATGGTTAGAAAGGCTTTGATACTTGTAAATACTATTTACCGAGGCATTCTAACCACACCACATGTCTGGTTAATGTTTTTTCTATAGATACATGTCACAAATAAATCAATGGTTTAGTACCCATGATTTCCCATCAATCACATATTGTTTTATATGGTTTTTTTGTTAAACATATGTAACACATGATAATTTTACGAGAAATATTTTGTTTTTATGTTATATAAATCATCAAAGGAATATTTCACTACACACAACACTAGCTTGGCTTCCTTCACATGCAATCACAACCTTCCTTGATAGCTTGCATCGTACACAATATCGAGTTTCAAAAAACAACGATATGCTAGTAAAATATTATTAAAACTAGCCGTTATGAATAGTAATACCCACTTTTTGAAATTTTGAAATTTTTATTTTTCAAAACGGACTTCATTTTTAGATTCGGAATATCGAAATTAGCCTAGGGTAAAATTTTGGTATTTTTCTGAACACTTACAATTTTTGATGAATAGTGAAAACACTCGGTTACTATTTAAAAACCAACTTTTTATTTAAATATTTATTTATTTTTTTTAAATTTATTTTAGGTCAAAATTGATACATAATACCAATATAAGTTCAATGAAATTCATTGGAGTCATTTTATAATAATTTTAGATATATAAAAAGTTTATTGAACTTTTCACCGTCTTTTACCCACCTCCTAGGAGAATTTCCAAATTCACATAAAACATAATTTTACCACTTCTATGAGTGGAATTTCAAAAATACAAGAGACACAGTTGATTTCAGTAAGTAAAATGTGGTTCAATGAGATGAAAATAATTTTTGGTGAATAGCAACTTTTTACTTTTTTTTTACCACGGTTAAAAGTAAATAGGGTAATTAAGGGTAAAAATGATATTATTATTACGCTAAAACATGTACTAATTCTACTGGATAAGTGTAATTAGACCAATAACAACATTAGGAATAAAATATGACCATTAGGCCCACTTGAAGTAGATTAGGACATTTAATATTAATTTATTTAAAGAAGGGTTAAAATAGTTTAAATCAATGTCTAATAAGTTAATAATTTTTAATATAGGGTTACACATGAGATAAATTCGACTATAAATATTAATTAGAAATGGAAAATTATTTCCTACATAATGATATTTTATTTATAATTTTTATACATTAAATAATTTAATTTATTTATGTACAAAGATGCTGTAGTAATTATTTTATTAACGAAATATTGACATAATTGATGTTATAAATACCCAAATAAATGAAATTTGAGAATTTTTATGAATTACACTAATTTTATTGGTTAATATGACATGTTATTAATGATTTAAAGAACTTTTTTTGAACTAATAAATCTTTTATGATTTTCAGATAAATCAATTACCAAATACTGTCAAAATTGACATAAAATAGTTTTTAAAACAAATATTATATTATTAATTGATATTTTATTCCTAAAAATATATTTTTCGGTCAAAGGACTTATATAAGGTTATATATATTAATAATAAACAACTTTGGGTTCCTTTGGATTGTTATAGTAAGTTTATCAACCTTATAGTGTAAGAAAACAAGAAGACAAGGTAAGAGTAAAATTATTTAACTTATAGTTAAATCTAAATGATAAGGTTAAAATAGAAACATAAACTTGTATAAATTCTTTTGGATGTGAGGGTTTCTACCCATACCCACATTATCCTCGAAATAAATCAATTTTGATCTATTTAAAACCGAATATAACTTTATAATAAAATAATATTTTTAGTTTTTCCAAAGGTGCCCCTCTCCACCCTTATAAAAGGGAAACTCTTCCATCTCTTCCTCACACCACATTGATCCTTCAAGCTCTTCCAACCCCCACCAATTTCTCCTATCAACTTCCCTAGAAACATCCTAGAGGTTCTGGTCTTCTTCAAAGACCTATCTTAGTGCCCAAAGAGGAGGTTTCAATAGGCGTGTCGAAAGAAGAGGTAATATCTATTACCGATTCTTTCAACTTTATTTCTTCTTATACTTCTTCTTAATTAGTTTTTTAATTATGAATTAATAACATTATTATCACTCATATACTGATATGTTATTATAAGTATGAAACAACTCTATTTCACCATCTATCCATCCTACGGAAAATGAAATCACCGCGCGTGCGTACGTACGGAATACCATCTCCATGACGTGGTGTAATCTATTTTCCACCACCACCTTAATTGGATGGGTATAATGGTGTAAATAATTACTATATATGATTATTATAAAGGGATATTTATTCTGAAATAGTATACATACACTCCAATACAATTCCACGATCATGGGAATGATATCATCTCTTGTGCGTACGTACGGAATACCGTCTCCACGATGTGATGTGACTTTTTCTACATGATCTTCATTTCATAATGATTATATAAATGAATTTAATGAATAAATATGATATATATTACACTAATAACATTCTGGAAATGAGGTACCTATAACCTAAAAAGAAGAATAAGAATTTATTCAACAAAACACGCATAAGAACAAAAAGTAATAAACACCTGAATAACAAGTAGTAATGAAATATCACTAACAAGAAGCTAAGAATATGACCATATACGATATCATAACAATTATTATGATTCTGGAATAAGTCAATGACATTATTTAAATCATTATACAAGAGGTTTGAATACTTACGATGAAAATCAGACCTAAGGTAAGGGAAAATCTCGCAATCTCATTTTTATCCAAGATTGTTTATACTTCAGAATTTACTGGGGAATATTTATCATCCACATCCATGTTTCCTCAATATGTAATATTTATATCCATCTACAATTGTTTAAATCCAATTTTACCCTTCGGTGAGTTTTTAGTAAAAGATATGAATGGAATCTTTTGTCATTTTTCGTACGAGGTAATTTTTGACTTTTTCGACAAAAGTACAAGAAGAATGTTTTTTTTTCAACTTATAGGGCATGAATGGATTTTTAAAACATTATTTCCAAGAATCTTCCTTTACAAGTTTTCGAGTTTATTTTTAATCAACTTCTTTTAGTTTAAAATTGTATGACATGTTAAGAAAGGAAAAATGTTTTTGAAGTAGAAAGGATATTTTCCTCAAGAATGGAGTTCAAGTGTTTTATCAAAACTATTTTCCATATAAGATAATATAGGGTTCTGTTTCTATCCCTATTATTACATTGATTTGATTATTCTGTGATGGAAATATTTTTATGAATTCCTTTATCTTATATGAATTGTTTTATGATGTCATGATGTTTAAGAATTCCCATTTTTATTACATGGGTTATGCTATGATGTATGGTTTATGATTTTGTAGAACACATAAGAATGGTATAATTATGAGATGGGTGGGACCTATATCTCCCTCCAATGAATTGGGTAAAGATTTATATCTCATGAGATAGACATGGCTGGAACGGTAGGTTAAACTGGTTCTGTGAAACATGACTGAAACGAGGAGTGAACTCGGTTCAGAAATGGGAATTGTCCACTAAGATAGTCTTGGAAATGAGTCTTGAATACTAATAAATGATTTTCTATGATTATGTGTGTATTCCAAAAAGCTTCATGTTTCAAGTTATGATTATTGGGATTACATTTCACTACTATGATTCATCCCATGATATGAAATTATGATCTCTTTTTCAGGTTAGGATTTCCAAAATGTTGTGTTCTTATGAATATGATGTGATTGATATTTCTTTTGTTTCCCCTTAATGAGCATTTGAGCTCACCCTTTTGTATGTTTTCTTTCCCCAGGTCAGGAAGAAGGATATTAAGTAAGATATTCCAAAAAGGGACTCTAGATATGATTAAATAAATGGGAGACAACGTAGATGATTTATGAACAAGTTGTTTATGTTTCCCAGTTTCTAAAGACACTATACATATATGGTCCTTTCATGGTTTTGTTATATGTTGTAATAAGTGTACTTAAATTTTGACGTATTAATAATGTATGTACAGTGTGGGTCATTATAGTTGGTATCAGTGGAAAGGTATAGTCAACCTTTGGAAACTAGGATGTGAAAGCCTTAGTAAGAACCCTAAGGATAAGTCTAAGCATAGGACACAATATTAGTGTTTTAGAAATTGCCATGTACAACCTATGAAAAGACCTTAAGTGTGAAATTTTATTCTAGATTATGTGGTTTTCCTGTTATAATTATTGTTGCTCACACTATTCTTCTTGGTTTTAGTCAATGGCTGGAACCCGAAGGAACCGTGTTAATGAAGAATGCGACGGGCAATGTAATGATTGTCCCCCTGAGCAACCAAACGTTATGGGAGATGGACTGAAAAATATTGAAGCCATGCTGACACAACATTCTCAAGCTATGAATCATGCAGGACTTCCAAACGAGAAAAGTAAGGAGAAACATTCTATTGAATCCTTCATGAGGCGGCGCCCACCTTCATTCAGTGGGTCTTCGGATCCATTAGTGGCTGAACAATGGATCAGTACCACTGAAAAGATATTTTTAGTTCTTCAATGTTCTGAACATGATAAAGTCATCTTAGCAATGTATCGTTTGGAAGGAGATGCTGATGAATGGTGTATTCTTATCAAGAATATGAGGAAAAGGGATGTAGTTAAATCCATGGAATGGGATGAGTTCAAGAACTTATTTTTCAATAAGTACTTCCCTCATATTCTTCGATCAAAGATGGAGAAGGAGTTTCTTGAACTAAAGCAAAAGGATGATGAATCTGTTGGTACCTATGAAGTAAATTTTACAAGACTTGCAAGGTACACTTCTGGTATTATTATCCAACATGAGAGTAAGATCGATCGATTCTTTAGTGGATTAACACCAGGTCTTCGAAGGGCATTAGCCATAAGGGACTTCAATAGCTATAAGGAAATTGTTCAACGTGCTCTCAAGGTTGAGATGGAGATCGGTGTAACCCATCAGTCACATGGGTTTGATAAGAAGAGGAAAAATGAATTCAAAGGAAAATCTAAAGACCACACTAAAAAGAAGATGAGTTTTCCCTTATTCTCAATGTGTGGAAAGAAACATAGAGGGAGTTGTCTTGAAGGGACAAGTAAATGTTTCAAATGTTGAAAGGAAGTTCATCGGGCATTTGAATGCCGCAATGATGGGAAGAAGATTTCTAGTGATGCGAACAGAGAAAAGGATACACAGAGTGCACCTCCTATAGTTCAATGTTACAAGTGCAAGGAAATGGGGCATTATGCCAATGAATACCTTAATCCAAGGGTTGTTGATGATGATCGATGTCAACAAACTCTTAAGGCCAAAGACAAAGGAAAGTAACATTCAATTTCTATCAGTGATGTGGAGTACGATAACGAAGTGGTGAAAGGTACACATACCATCCACTCTAAAGTAGAAAATGTTTTATTTGATTCTAGATCCACCCACTCTTTTATTTCTGAAGAATTTTCTAAGGGTATCACCGTATTACCTCAACAATTAGATGTTGTGTTAGCTGTGACAACCCCTAATGGATCAACAGTTGCATCAAAAGTTTATAATTCTTCTCCGATTGAAGTTTGTGGGAAAGTGATTCCTGCAAATCATGTGATCCTTCCTATAATGGAATTTGATGTGATTCATGGTATGGATTGGATTTCTTTATATGGATATCATATCAATTTCCAAAGAAGGGAAGTCACATTTCATATTCAAGATCAATCTATGATCGTCTATCGATGAAAGGATAAACATAACCTTCCGGTAGAAATTTCATCCATCTTATGGGTCTTGATTCCACTAAATGAAGGTTATTTATCTCAAATGGTTAGAGAGAAACTTACGATTAAGAATATTCCCATTGTACGAGAGTTTAATGATGTCTTTCCGGAGGAATTTCCAGGTCTTCCACCAAATCGTGAAGTTCAGTTTTCAATAGAACTCGTACCGGGTGCTTTGCCTATCTCAAAGACACCTTATAAAATGGCCCCAATTGAGTTACAGGAATTGAAGAAGGAACTCCAAGAGAATCTTGATAAAGGATTCATATGCCCTAGTGCGTCACCTTGGGGAGCACCTATTCTATTTGTTAAGAAGAAAGATGGATCAATGAGACTCTGCATTGATTATCGAGAACTTAACAAGATCACTATCAAGAAAAAATATCCTCTCCCGCACATTGATGAATTATTTGACCAACTACGCAGAGCTCAATACTTTTCCAAGATTGATCTTTGTTCAGGGTATCATCAATTAAGGGTCAAAAGGGAGGATATACCAAATAAGACTTTCTATACACAGTATGTACACTGTGAATTTATAGTGATTCCATTTGGTCTTACTAATTCCCCTACTATCTTCATGGATCTGATGAATAGAGTCTTTAGAGACTATCTTGATCAATTTGTGGTAGTCTTTATAGATGATATTCTTGTCTATTCAAAGAGAAAGGAAGAACATGAAGATCATTTGAGAATTATATTGAAGACCTTGATAAAGGAGAAACTTTATTCCAAATTTACCAAGTATGAATTTT
This sequence comes from Viscum album, assembly GCA_963277665.1. Classification (NCBI taxonomy): domain Eukaryota; kingdom Viridiplantae; phylum Streptophyta; class Magnoliopsida; order Santalales; family Viscaceae; genus Viscum; species Viscum album. Next base: position 596,624,623 of record OY728155.1, on the reverse strand, counting down.
GGCTTCAAAAAGTTGCATTTTTGGGTCACATAATCTCAAAAGAGGGGATATCTGTAGATCCAACAAAAACAGAGGTTATCGAAAAATGGTCAAGACCAACCATAGTAACTGAGATCCAACGTTTTATTAGTTTGGATGGATATTATCGATGTTTTGTGAAAGATTTTTCATGATTATCTAATCCACTCACCAAGTTGACTCGGAAAGGAGTTAAGTTAGTTTGGATGGAGGAATGTGAAGGAAATTTCAAGGGGTTGAAAATAAGGTTATCCAGTGCACCTGTACTCCCACTACCTTGGAGTGGAGAAAGGTTTGTGATCTATATTGATGCATCCAAGAAGCGATTGGGGTGTGTTCTCTTGCAAAACGATATGGTGATAGCTTGTGCCTCACGACAGTTGAAAATCCATGAGAAAAATTACCCAGCTCATGATTTGGAGTTAGCTGCGGTAATCTTTTCATTAATGATTTGGAGGTATTATATTTTTGGGGAAAGGTGTGATATTTATACTGACCATAAAAGATTAAAGTATATTTTCACACAAAATGAGCTGAATATGCGCCAAAGAAGATGGTTGGAGCTGATTAAGGATTACGACTGCTCAATTCATTACCACCCATGGAAAGCAAAGAAGGTGGCAGATGCATTAAGTCGACATGACCATACTAGCTTATCCACGATGAGGATCACAAAAGATCCAATATTTATGGATTTGCAAAGGATGGATCTTGGAATTATAATGGAAGGGGAAAAATCATATCTTTCTCAAATCAATGTTCAACCATCTATACATGTGACGATTAAAGAGGCACAAAAAGAAGATGTAGAGTTATAAAAGAAGGTGAGAAATGTTCCTGAATTCAACCTTGATTGTGATGGGATAATAATGTTCAGGAATCGGGTTTGTATTCCTCCCATCCCAGAATTAAAGAAGGAGTTGCTGGATGAGGCTCACATTTCTTCATTCTCTATTCATCCTGGAAGCACGAAGATGTATAGGGACCTAAAAGAGTACTTCTGGTGGGATGGCATGAAAAGAGATGTTGCTGAATATGTCTCTCGATGCTTGGTTTGTCAGCATGTTAAAGCTGAGAGACAGATGTCTAAGGGGATGTTACAACCATTACCCATACCAGAATGGAAATGGGGAAACATCACTATGGACATTGTCACTGGACTCCCCAAAAAATCCAAAAGAAATAATGCTATCTGGGTCATAGCTGATCGTCTTACAAAGTCGGCTCACTTAATTGCTATTAGAGAGGGTTTCTCTCTTGATCAGATTGCCAGGATATTTGTAAAGGAAGTGGTAAGATTGAATGGAATACCACTTTCCATTATATCTGATCAGGATCTGAGGTTTACCTCAATGTTTTAGCGAAGTCTTCAGCATACTCTGGATATAGAGTTGAGTTTCAGCACTGCTTATCATCCTCAGACAGACGGTCAGTCTGAGAGAATAATTCAAACTCTAGAAGATATGTTCAGAGCTTGCTCTATGGATTTCAAATGTGGTTGGGATCAACACCTGCCTTTGGTGGAATTTTCTTATAATAATATAATTCACTCTAGTATTCAGATGGCTCCTTATGAAGCTCTATATGGAAGGAAATGTAGGACTCAAACTTGCTGAGATGAAGTTGGGGAAAGAAATCTATTAGGACCCGATCTTGTTGATGATATGGGAAAAAAGGTCAGATCTATTCAACAACACATTAGAGCAGCTCAGAGTTGACAAAACATTTATGCCGACAACCGAAGAAAAGACTTAGAGTTTGAAGTGGGTGATAAAGTGTTCTTATGAATATCCCCCTGGAAGAGGGTCATGAGATTTGGAAAGAAGGGAAAGTTGAGCCCTAGATATATCAGACCTTTTGAAATTCTAGATCGTGTTGGGAAGGTAGCTTACCGATTGGAGCTTCCACCGAATCTCTCTCAAGTTCACGATGTGTTCCATTTATCTCTCCTGAGAAAGTACATACCTGATCCTTCACATGTAGTCAGCTCAGAAGTTGTACTGCTGGAACAAGATCTTTTTTATGAAGAACAACTGATAGAGATTCTCGATCGTAGTGAAAAAGTCATACGGAACAAGACCACTCTCTTGGTGAAAGTTTTATGGAGGAACCAACAATTAGAAGAAGCTACATGGGAGCTTGAGGATATTATGAGCGTGAGTTATCCTCATCTGTTTGTTACAAAGTGACAAATTTCAAGGGTGAAATTCATTTTAAGGGGGGTAGAATGTAACACCCGAGACTTTTATGAGAAATATTTTGTTATTATGTTATATAAATCATCAAATGAATCTTTCACTACACACAACACTAGATTGGCTTGCTTCAAACGCAATCGCGACCTTCCTCGATAGCTTGCGTCGTATGCAATACCGAGTTTCACAAAACAATGATATGCCATTAAAATATAATTAAAACTAGCCGTTATTAATAGTAATACCTACTTTTTGAAATTTTGAAATTTTTAATTTTCAAAACGGACTTCATTTTTGGATTCGGAATATTGAAATTAGCCTAGGGTGAAATTTTGGTATTTTTCTGAAAATTTTCAATTTTTGATGAATAGTGAAAACCGTGGGTTACTATTTAAAAACTGACTTTTTATTTAAATAATTATTTATTTTATTTAAATTTATTTTAGGTCAAAATTGATACATATTACCTATATAAGTTCAATGCAATTCATTGGAGTCATTTTATAATAATTTTGTATATATTAAAATTTTATTGAACTTTTCACCGTCTTTTACCCACCTCCTAGGAGAATTTCCAAATTCACATAAAACCTAATTTTACCACTTCTGTGAGTGGAATTTCAAAAATCCGAGAGAAACAGTTGATTTCAATAAGTAAAATGTGGTTCAATGAGATGAAAATAATTTTTTTCTGAATAGTAACTTTTTACTTTTTTTTACCACGGTTAAAAGTTAATAGGGTAATTAAGGGTAAAAATGATATTATTATTACCCTAACACATGTCCTAATTCTATTGGATAAGTTTAATTCGACCAATAACAACCTTAGGAATAAAATATGACAATTTAGGCCCGCTTGGATTAGATTAGGAAATTTAATATTAATTTATTTAAAGAAGGGTTAAAATAGTTAAAATCAAAGTTTAATAAGTAAATAATTTTTAATATAGGGTTATACATGAGATAAATTCGACAATAAATATTCATTATAAATATAAAATTATTTCCTACATAATGGTATTTTAGTTATAATTTTTATACATTAAATAATTTAATTTATTTATGACACAAAGATGATGCAGTAATTATTTTATTAATGAAATATTGACATAATTGATGTTATAAATACCCAAATAAATGTAATTTGAGACTTTTTATGAATTCCACTGATTTTGTAGGTTAATATGACATTCTATTATTGATTTAATTAACTTGTTTCGAACTAATCATTCTGTTATGATTTTCAAAAAAATCAATTACCAAATAGTGTCAAAATTGACATAAAATATTTTTTAAAAAAATATTATATTATTAATTGATATTTTATTCCAAAAAATCTATGGTTCGTCCAAATGACTCAGATAAGGTTATGTATATTAATAATAAACAACTTGGGGTTCGTTTGTCTTGTTATAGTAAGTTTATTTACCTTATAGTGTAAGAAAACAAGAAGACAAGGTAAGAGTAAAATTATTTAACAAAAAGTTAAATCTAAATGATAAGGTTAAAATATAAACATAAACAAGTCTAAATTATTTTGGATGAGACGATTTCGACCCATCCCCACATTATCCTCTAAATAAATCAATTTTGAGATATTTAAAACCAAATATGACTTTATAAAAAAATATATATTTTTAGTTTTTCCAAAGGTGCCCCTCTCCTCCCTTATAAAAGGGAACCTCTTCCATCTCTTCCTCACACCACTTTGAGCCTTCATGATCGGAAAAACCCCTCCAATTTCTCCTCTAAACTTCCCCTAGAAACATCCTAGAGGTTCTGGTCTTCTTCAAAGACCAATCTTAGTGCCCAAAGAGTAGGTTTCAAAAGGCGTGTCGAAAGAAGAGGTAATATCCATTACCGATTCTTTCAACTTTATTTCTTCTTCTACTTCTTCTTCATTAGTTGTTTCATTATTAATTAATAACATCATTATCACTCATATACTAATATGTTATTATATGTATGAAACAACACTATTTCACCATCCATCTATCCTACGGAAAAAGAAATCACTGTGCGTGCGTACGTACAGAATACCGTCTCCAGGCCGTGGTGTAATCTATTTTCCACCACCACCTTAGTTGGAGGGGTATAATGGTGTAAATAATGACTATATATGATTATTGTAAAGTGGTATTGACTCTTAAATAGTATACATACACTCCAATACAATTCCACGATCATGGGAACGATATCATTGCTTGTGCGTACATACGGAATACCGTCTCCACGATGTGATGCGACTCGTTGTACATGATCTTCATTTCATAATGATTATATAAATGAATTTAATGAATGAATATGATATATATTACACTAATACCATTCTTGAAATGAGCTATCTATAACCTAAAAAAGAAGAATAAGAATTTATTCGACAAAACACGCATATGAACAAAAAGTAATAAACATCTGAATAACAAGTAGAAATGAAATATTACTAATAAGAAGCTAAGAATATGACCATATACGATATCATAACAATGATTATGATTCTGGAATAAGTCAATGACATTATTTAAATCATTATACAGGAGGTTCAAACACTTATGGGGAAAATCGGACCTATGGTAAGGGAAAATCTCGCAATCTCATTTTTATCTGAGATTGTTTATAATTCAGAATTTGCTGGAGAATATTTATCATACACATCCATGTTTCCTCAATATGTAATATTTATATCCTTCTACAATTGTTTAAATCCAATTTCACCCTTCAGTGAGTTTTTAGTAAAAGATATGAAAGGAATATTTTGTCGTTTTTCGTACGAGGTACTTTTTGACTTTTCTGACAAAAGTAATAGAAGAATGTTTTTTTTTTCAACTTATACGGCATGAATGGATTTTTAAAACATTATTTCCAAGAATCTTCCTTTACAAGTTTTCAGGTTTATTTTTAACCAACTTATTTTAGTTTAAAATTGTATGACATGTTAAGAATGGAAAAAAATTTTTGAAATAGAAAGGATATTTTCCTCAAGAATGGAGTACAAGTGTTTTATCAAAATTATTTTCCATCTAAGATAATATAGGGTTCTTTTTCTATCCCAATTATTACATTGATTTGATTATTTTGTGATGGAAATATTTTTATGAATTCCTTTATCTTATATGAATTGTTTTATGATGCCATGATGTTTAAGAATTCCCATTTTTATTACATGGTTTATGCTATGATGTATGGTTTATGATTTTGTGGCACACATAAGAATGGTATAATTATGAGATGGGTGGGACCTATATCTCCCTCCAATTCATTGGGTAAATATTTATATCTAATGAGATAGACATGGCTGGAATGGCAGGTTAAACCGGTTCAGTGAAACAGGACTGAAATGAGGAGTGGACTCGGTTCAAAAATGGACATTGTTCACTAAGATAGTCTTGGCACTGAGTCTTGACTACTAAGAAATTATTTTCTATGATTATGTGTGTATGCCACAAAGCTTCATGTTTCAAGTTATGATTATTGGGATTACATTTCACTACTATGATTTATCCCATGTTATGAAATTATGATCTCTTTTGCAGGTTAGGATTTCTAAAATGTTATGTTCTTATGAATATGATGTGATTGATATTTCTTTTGTTTACCCTTACTGAGCATTTGAGCTCACTATTTTGTATGTTTTCTTTCCCCAGGTCAGGAAGAAGGATATTAATTAGGATATTCCAAAAAGGGACTCTAGATATGATGAAATAAATGGGAGACAACGTAGATGATTTATGAACCAGTTGTTTATGTTTCCCAATTTCTAAAGACACTATACCTATACGGTCCTTTCATGGTTTTGTTATATGTTGTAATAAGTGTACTTCAATTTTGAAGTATTAAAAATTTATATAAAGTATGGGTCGTTATAACATATGTTTAAGTCTTTAAAACCACTAAAAACACATTTTTGGGAATTCTTGTAAAAAAGATTCTCGGAATAATGTGATGTCAGTTACAACATTTTGGAAATAATTCCAGAATCAATTTTCTCTAATTTCAAGGAAATCTGATGAATTGTTTCTGGTTTTGACCCCTTGACACCTGTTTTTAAATGAATTGGTATCTTTAAAAACTGTTTATAGAGTCATTCTGACCACACCACACATAAAATTGATACGTTTTATTTGTTTAGAAGTCCAAAATAAGACAACAGTTGTTGTTCAATGATTTAATGTTATTATTAGAACTTTTTTTATGGTTTCGACCATTACACACACATATATGTGCTTTAAACCACTAAAAATCAATTTATGGGCATCTCAAGAAATATGAAACTCTGAGTGACATTCCATTGGTTCCTATAATTCAAAAAACAATCTATATGTTTTCCAATAATTTAAGGGAAATACGAAAGTGATTTCCTATTTTTAATCCCCCAGCACACATTTTTTAAGGCTTCAATATCTTTAAAAACTATTTACCTAGACATTCCAACCACACTACAGATCATATTGAAGTTTTTTATAGATATAAACAAAAAAATAATATTTCCAAAATGGTTTTCTAATGATTTAACATCAATATGAGGTCATTTTATATGATTTTGACCATTACACACATGTTTTGGTGTTTTAAAATCGGTTTCTGTGCATCATAAGGAAACATTAACTCAGAATAATGTTATTTAAGTTACACATATCTCATGAATTGATATATAGTTTGTGTACTATAATTTTATGGAAATTAGATGATTTTCCCTAGTTTTGACCCCCTTGATACACATTTTTAAAAGGCATTTATACCTTAAAATATGTTTACCAAGCCATTCTGACAGCACTACATTTCACGATGACATTATTTCTATTTTTTCAAGTCCCAAATAACTCAATAATGGATTTGACATGATTTCACTTAAGTACTAGGTCATTTTATATTGGTTGTGACATTTACGCGAACGTTTTTATTTTCTAAAACCCTAAAAATGTATTTACATGCATCCTGAGAAAACCCTAACTTAAAATGATCCCTCATCAGTTACTATATTTCAAAAATAAATCAATAACCATTTTACTCTAATTTAATGGTAATTTGTAAATGTTTTCATTATTTTGAACACCCAACACACACTTTTAAAGTCTTCTGTACATTGAATAACTATTCATTGATCCATTATAACCACACCACACATAATATTGATGTGTTTTCTATGTGTACACATCAAAAATAACTCAATGGTGATTGTTCCATGATTTAACATCAATATGAGGTCTTTTCAATGGTTTTTACTTTTACATGCACGTTTTAGTGTTTTAAAACACTTAAAACTTGTTTGTAGACATACTTGGAAAACTATAAGTCGAAATGATGTGTGGTTAATTACTAAATTTCCAAAACTAAATATATAGTAACTCTCTTGTTTTTTCATGGTAATTCGATGAAATTTTCCTATATTTGACTCCCTTACACACATTTTTAAAAGAATCAGCTTATTTAAAAACTATTTAGGGAGCCATTATGACCACACTACATGTGGGATTGATGTTTTTCTTATGTGTACAAGGAAAACCTAACTTAATAGGGTATTTATCATGATTTCACATCAATATGAGGTTGGATTATATGGTTTTGATTATTACAAGTATGTTTTAGTGTTTTAAAACACTAGAAACGTGTTTCTTGGCATCCTGGGAAACCTATAACTCAGAATGATATTTCATCAATTAAAACATTCTAGAAAAAAATATATGGTCATTTTACTCTAATTTCATGGAAATGTGATGAAATTTTATATGTTTGGCCCCTAAATACATTTTTGAAAGGATTTGGTACCTTTAAAACCTATTTTCCATGCATTCTTACAACACTACAGGTCATAGTTATGTGATGTCAACATATACAAAAACAAAATAATTAAACAGTATTTTTCCCATGATTTCATGTCAATTTGAGGTTATTTTTTATGTTTTGACCATTAAATTAATTTTTATGTGTTTTGGGAAATTAAAACCCCATTTAAGAGAATCTCAAGAAAACCATAACACTAAATGAAAAATTTCTAATTCCTAATTTTCAAAAATCAATTTAATGTCATTTTCCTCAACTATCATGTCAATCCAATGACATTTTTGTGTTTTTGACCCCCTATCATACGTTTTTAAAGGATTTGGTACCTTTAAAAACTATTTATTAATCCATTCTGACTACACCACATGTCGTATTGATGATTTATTAATGTATACACATAAAAAATAATCCAATGGTGTATTTATCATGATTTCAAATCAATATATAGTCAATTTTTATGGTTTGGATAACAGAATAGATTTTATAGTGTTTTAAAACCCTAAAAACATATTTATGAGCATTGTAGGAAAATATTCACTCATAATTACACGTTGTTAGTTAGTAAATTTTAAAAATAAATATATGGTTTTCCCCCTAATTTAAGGGTAATGTATAACTTTTTTTGGTGTTGACCCACTCACGATTGTTTTAACATCTTCTATAACTTTAAAAACAATTTACCAAGCGATTATGAACACACCACAAATAATATTATGGTTTTTTATGAATACATGTCAAAAAATAATCAAAAATAGTTATCCAACTTTTTCACATCAATATAGGGCCATTTTCGATTGTCTGGACCATTGAACACACAATTTAGTGTTTTAAAACACTATATACATGTTTATAGGAATTATAGGAAAATATTAACCTCAAATGTTGTTACGTATGTTCATATATTTCAAAACTAAATCTATGGTCACTTTTCTATGATTTTAGGGAAATAAGATTATTTTTTCCAGGTTTTGAACCCCCAATACCTATTTTTAAGGGATTAGGTTCATTTAAAAACTATTTTCGAAACCATTATGACCAAAATGCATGTCTGATTGACATATTTTCTATATGTACATATAAAAAATAATTCATCGGTGGATTTCATAGTACTTATCAAAAAAACTGTGGTCTTTTTTATGGTTTTAATCCTTATATGAATGTTTTAGTCTTTTAAAACACTAAAAATGTGTTTGAAAGCATCCTAGGAAAACTGTAACTGAGAAAGATGTGTCATCAGTTCCTGGATTTCAAAAATCAATCCATGTTCACCATCCAATTATTTCATTAAAATTTGATCTTTTTTTCCAGGGTTTACCCCCACAAACACTTGTTAAAGGATTTTATACCATTATAAAGTATTTACATAGTCAAAACTAATAAAACAACCTTGAATTGTTTTCAAACTTACTGATATTGTTAAATTATACATTATTGACTTATAAGAATCAACCAAACTACAATCGGGAATAATAGGTGGTTCATATGACCCATAGTGTGTTTCTTCAATATAAAAGTGTTATTTTAGATTTATTTATAGATGTTGTATGTGTTCTTTTCAAATGTGTAAATGAGATATGAAATTTAGAATTTACCTCACCAGGATGAGCTATACAGACTGAAATTTCTCTGGGTATCATGTCAGCCATATGCTAAAATATTGAAAATAAATTATTTTTAATTATTTATTACCATTGACTTCATGTTTTCCAATAATAGACTTGTTCTTGAACATTTTATTTCAACCACTCAATTTCTCTTTGTGATTGTTGATCAAGGGTAGTACTCAAACACCCACTAGGTGTAAGTGTAACTGATAAAGGCATCATACCAAATTTCTTTAATAGAGTAGGTCCAGAACCCATCCCCCATACATTTCTGGGATTCCCCTTCCCTAAAACGATTACAAGTGCATCGTTCTGGGAAACTGATAATGAATTGGAAGAGTTCACATCAGCAACATCTTGAATTTTGATATATTAAAAATGATTTTTAAAATATTAGATCTTCATAATATTATATAATTAATTAATTTTTCAATAACATATATTTTTATTTTTTTAATATGAAAAAATAATATTGAAAAATAAATTATATAAATAAAAACCCCTTAATCGTAATTAAGTATTTCTGGAAGATTTATCAAATGATTCAAAATTGGCATTGTATTAAATATATAGTTGACTTATTTTAATAGGGTTAAAGGTATCATTGTTTTTATACTATATTTTTCAAAATTATGGTTTTAGAGTAAGGAAATAACTATAAATATTAATGAAAAGTACATTCTACAATGTCTTGGATATGGTCATTTACAAAACAACCATCCTATTTATGTTGCACTATAAACCACATATATTTCCACCTAACTGTCTTTCCAAATTCATTAGCAGTTATAAATACTATAAAAAAGTTAGAGAAACCCTTGACATATAATAAAAAGATATAAATAACAATGAATAAAATAAAAATCAATATTTTTCTTTTTCTCGAAAATCTATGAGATCCATAAGTATGGGTATTGACTTGATTCTCATGATTCATAGGATTTTTTTATATAACTATAAAAATAGAAAACATAATTCAAAATTAAAATATTCTTTTGTTTATGATATTATAATACATTAAAATATGAAATTATATCATGATATACATATTTGTTAATATCTATAAACAATTTCCATTTATCACGAGAAATTACTTCAAGAACTTTCTCATACGTCTATCATGATCTTAGGGATGTGTCATTGAACACATTCTATAATCTTTTTTTAAATCACACCATTACTTTCACAAAACTTTAAGATTCCATGGGCAGGAAAAGAACATTGGGACATCAAAATGAAAAGGCATATAGAAAGAAAAAAACAACACTTTATTATTATTGTAAAAAAAATTACTCATGTATTTTTAATTAGTTATCAAGGGATATTGAATTAATGTTACCTTTATTTGAGTATCAAAGATCTCATTTTCATAATTTAGGAATATGCCTCCAAACATTTTAATTAATGGTAAATCTCACTATATCTCAAGAAAGTTTCCAAATAATCAAACTATAGATTTCACTATCATCACCAATAAGATCTCCAAACTCACTAAATGGAAACAATAATCTTGATTTACTTTCAGTATCATACAACTTATGTGTTCATCTTTATATCCCTTCTATTATTATCTTTTTATTTTTGAAAAATACATTAATGAATTAGTAAAATGGATGGTATTTTATTCAATGACATATATAACTATAATAGAAACACCCTAATATCATCAAGATAGAGTGGTGACCAAATATTCCATTTCGAGAGGTGAATCATATGGTAGGATTCTAACAAAATTTGGGGAAATGAATAGATTTCTAATAGTTTCAGTTACAAACAAATCACTCAGATCCACTAAAGATGATTGTATATTTGGTTTGCTCTATGATGCTGATTGGCTAGAATAATGAATTTTTTTTGTTTTTGGAATTACTCTATTTTAAATGGTTAAGATATATTAAATTTTTAAAAATAAAAAACTAAAGAAAATTAAAAAAACAAGAACAATGTATATATGTACGAAACACTTCCCAATGAGAGATTTTAAAATATTTTCATTAACAACTTATAAATTCAATTATAATCACCTTCATTTTCTAGATTATTATCAACCTCCATTATTATGAGTTATTTATTTTTACCCTCTCTTTCATGTTATATTTTTTTGATTTTATCAGGAAAAAACTATTAAGTGTTATGTGGTTATTAAGGTTCACTTTAACCAAGTACCAATTGATCTTCACTACTCATATCACATAATTATCTCTTCATTATGCATACAAAAAACTCCAACATTCGTTTATTTTATCATCCACATAATAAACCTTATTCTCTTTTGAATCTATGATAAATGGATCATGCTATTCATTCTCACTAGTAAGGACAAAGTGAGAGAACATTAAATAAGTAAAATGTAATGAATATTTCATTATACCCCTATCAATGTTGACCCACTTGCATTAGAATAAGATATCTAAACACTTACCATGATAGTTTAATTCAATTATATCATACATATTTCTATAGTATTATACCTCATAAAGTGTCAATATGTCAGTATTTTGAGTTTTCAAGTAGAATTCATGATACATTTTATAAAACATGAATCCCTGAATATTTTAAAAACTGAACCACTTATCCTTATTTGGAATACCTAAAGCCCAAAAAATCAAATCATTTTATGTTTTAGATCGATTTTAAAGATTCATTATGAAGAAAAAAAGATATAATGTGTTACAATTAGCATAGATAAAATAACTACGCGTTAATAATTTGAATATGGGTATATACTTAAACAATGGGTTAACCATTTGACAATATCGTTATTATAGATTTTGATAATTACAACCCATTTCAAGATTGACCCCTTAGTCATATCTTTTCATTCAATATTAATTATTTAATAAATGGACCTGTAATAATTCTATTGAGTAGAAAATATTTATGTTTTTATAGAAAATCTATTTCATTCATTGTAATCTATTACCTCTTTCTAATTTGTCTTCCAACAGTTGGAAATATTGATGACTGGTTTTCAGAATGAAAATCAATGGAGATGTCTTCAACACTTCCATCAAAATTGAATGTAGTATCAATACCATCCAAATACCAATAAAAAATGTTCAAACTATCTTTAGTTGTGTAATCATCAACAATAGAGCATTTTGGATGAGATTTATTCCTCACATATAATTTCAAATGACCTATTTTCATGAGGAAGAAAAACCGTATTAGAAAAATTATGCAATAATTTAATAAAATATAATTCACCATTGAAAATAAAAGTAATATCAACATACCTCTCAATTAGATACACCCATCAATTGTGTACCAGTCAACCATGTTTATCTTCTTCAAAAAATGAATAGTTAAATAAATCATTATAGTGAAGAATGAAGTGGTAAATAACCTCTCCAAATGAAAAAGTGTCTAAATAATTCTTTCTTGAACAATAGTTACTTTATCGAGTTATATATCAAAAAATAATTATAGAAAAAATTCTCCATAATAATATGTGAGTCGTGAATTTTCAATAAATGTAACATTCGAAGTTTTAAGTCATTTTAGCTTGATAGGTTACATGAATGTCCATCTGGAACTTTTATAATCATTAAAATTTTGAGGAATATATATTTCTGATGATTTTGTATTGTAAAAACTTTCTAAGGATACGTTCCATTCTATTTTTCACACAAACCCTAATTTATATGCATAACATCTAAATCCATGTGATTATTAAAGTGGTCATTCAATTTACCCTAAAAATTAAGAAATGTAAAAATTACATTTTCACTTGTGTTCTTCTCAATATGCATTACATCAATATTTTATGGTATAAAATTAAACTCCCCATAAGGATGTTTGAAAAATATTCTCTTTTCCTTCAATTATTGTGTCCCAACTGCTTTAGGTACAATACCTTGTACCCTTTCGCCCCTTCTTTATAATAATTACATTTTCCAAACTCATTAGTGGAATTCATTAATTGTCCCATGATTTCTAAACCAGAAAACACCTTCGGTGTTATTATCAATTAAATAACATAATTTAATTATGTCTTGTTTAATATGAATTTATGAGAATCAGAATGAAATTGACGATGACACATACAACACCATTTTCTGCTATAAGGTAATCATTGAGGTTCAAAATAAATATTATAAATTGGAAAAGTAAAACTGATATTCATGTTCTAATTTTTTTTACTAATCTAAGAATGTCACTAAATGAACACATTAAAGTAGTATCCATTCTTAATAGTTTTTTCATTGAAGCATTATATGTTTCCACACTATTATCCCAAAATTCTCACAATTATTTAATTATTGCTTGAAGGTATACATCTATTTCATTTCATGAAATTTTATTTTTACAAATATTCATTAAAAAATTAATGATGTCTCCTTCCTACACATCCATGGAGGAAGACTATAGGGGTCAAAAAATTAGAAAATTCTATAATTAGTGCATAAATTACCAAAAGGGGTAAAACAATTAGAATGCAATCTCAAACATACATTCCTAGGAACAGAAGAAGAATATAGAATCAAAGAATCAAGAATTTTACATGATGTTTAATATATTTTATGTCTCATCAAACCGTAGTTACTATCTTGAGCATTCCACGTCATGTCAAATATAGTCATTGACGATATCAATAATCATTTAATGTTTGGTTTTAGAGGAAAGTAACATAATACATTTTCATTAGTTTTCTTAGTATGTTTCTTCCTAGGGTTTCATTGATTTATAGTATCATTGATGCTTATTCAATATCATTAGCTTTTATAACATCTTATGAATTCTTCTATATTAGAAACTTCTCCCAAGTGAATCATATAATCATTCAGGTTTTCATATATATTTGTATAATAAAGTCCATTTTATTGATGACATTATTCATATGATATAATGATGTAGGGATCTTAGCTTTGCTAAATGAGTCATGAAGAAACTCTGAAATCATTGAAATTTCATTTTCAATAATTCCAAATAAACACATGGTATGATAAAACATATGTATAAAAAACATTGAATACATGGCACACCCTGCATATTATGCTTGTTTTTCATCTTCAACCAATTCAGAAAACACATCTTTTTCATCATGAATATTCTTAAAAAGATTAAACTTATCTAGATAAATGTAAGGTTTTGTCAATATATTAAAATCTTGAAAATTGTATCTTAAAATCCAAATGTTTCATTTATTAAATTTGAACTGAATTCTCTTTTGGTAGGTAACTTTGTTTTTTACTGATAGGATTGCCATTTTTTTCATTCTATATCTTTTTATTCTCCATTTTAAATACAACATACATGTTGATCTTGACTCTTTTTTAACATCAATTGATAATAAGATTATTTCTAATCAACCATCGCTTGAATTTTCAATCAATTCATGAAAATTTTATTCTTCCATCCACCGACCGGCATGTAATTGAATAATCAAAAAATTCATCCAATCCCATGATATACCAATGTGTGTTTTGAGGTAATTTAATCCAAATTTTATCTATAGGTATTATATTGTCACTCCTATCAATGTACATTAAAATATAAATATATAAATGGTTAATAAATAAAGTACAATAAATAATAAACATAACAAATTTCATTAATCTTGATCACCAACTCTATCATATAATTATATAAATATAGTATATAAAATCATGGTGAACATATAGTAGACTCGGTATGTTCATATTGAGAAACTCTAATGCAAATGCAGAAGAATATTGATAATAATTTAGTGACTATTCAATAACACAAACCGGCTTCCTATCATTTAATCAACCATTATCCCAAACACACCAATACATACTCACAATGAATTAATGGGTGGTCAATGAATCATGCTATTACAAACTATTTATAACCCCAAAAATGAAATTAATTCATCATATAAATTATTTGTGTTACTCATTTTCAACAATAATTAATTATAGTTATGTGTATAGGATTATTGAGTGATAACATTTATGATTTTATTATTCAATATGATATACTGCAAAATGATATGGCCAAACCAAGCATACAATATTATGTAATTGTAGTTTATGATTTGGGATCACAATTTCTCTGAAAATTGAACGAGGGGATTCCATTAGATATTGTCATCAAAGAGGAGTAGGGCTGTTGTGGGGTTGTCATCGAGCAATAGGTGGGGTTGGTTTCAGAAGGATCACAGAAAAGAGTGGGGTGAGGGGAGGTCACTAATGGGGATAAGGGGGGATCCATCATGGGTAAGGGGACCAAGGGGATGGGTGAGGTTCTGGAGAGAAGGGGGTCTCTCTGTAAGAGTGGAGGGGCCAAGGGGGAGGGAAGTTACCAGTGTCGAGGAGAGGTGATGACCATAGGGATGGGAGATCTCCAATCAATGGGGAGGGCGGTAGTCGAAGTCAGAAAGATAGGCAGTCAAGGGGGAGGGGTGGTCACCAAAAGTGGGGATAGGCATCATCGGGGGGAGGGGTGGTCACTAGAGACAGTGGGAGACGGGGCTATGGGATAGTTGCCAGTTTTAGTGATAGGAACGGCCAAGGGGCGGTCACAGTTGAGGTAGAGGGATAGGGGTGGAGGGGGGGGCATGGAAATTGGGTGGGGGAGGGGTTGGATATTTTTTAAAATTATTATAGTTTCGGTTTAAATAGAACCACCACTATATTATAAAATATATTTTATATCATTTTTAGTGGTGGTTATTATATTTTTAGTGGGTGGTTCACCAAGATCACCTACCATGGACATCCAATCTAACTGATCCATATTATACATGTGTACCAACTATTCCTTTGACATTGATAAGAGTTTTCAAAGGTTTATCTGACTGTCATGTTTGATGATTAATGTTTGTGTGGGGATTGGTGAGAGTTGTGTCAAATACAAACTCATCCCTCCTAATTTATAAAAGGAGAGTATGTGAATACATTAATGATCATCCATTTGAGTGAATAAAACTCCATGTTTGATAAATAAATGGAGGGTTGGTTAGGATGATGATGTGGTACTGAGTTTTAAAATCATTTGTCATGAATTTTCATTTTTGTGGGTAGTGCATGGGGATCGTAGAGACGACTTATTACTTGGAGGGTTTCATGCTTCTCCAGAGATAATGAATACTGGGTTTTCATGTGTGCATGGTGACATGGATCATTCATGGAAATATATGTATGATTAACACTTTAAAATGTTGGGATGGGAGAAAAAGAATATGGTGTGGTGTGTTGGTCAATTGTATCATTGGAGTAAAGATATGGATCAGAAAAAATTCCCTAGGATGCAATGTAAGAATTTGACATGTTGTGGAGATGAGATGATGGAAGAGTGGTTTAGCGAGAACAAGTTACATGGATTAGCTGATGGGGTGTCGGTTGAGATATTTCATTGGGTGAAGAGAAACTGATGATGAAGATGCATCATTTCAGATTGGAATATGACAACATAGACGATGGGACAAGGATTCTTTGTTCATGGAGTGTCACGCTGGAGCATGTGATGTGGCGAATAGATTGAGAGTTTATATGTATTTTATGTTTTTTTTGAATTTTTTTTAGTTTATATATATATATATTCCAAAATGTGGTAGTGGTTCAACCACATTTCCTATTTATTGAAAGGAGGCTAAACCCCTCCATTTCCCTAGATCAGTTTCATGGTGAAAATGGCTAGGGGTAACTGACTTTCACCTAAAAACAATGTTAATGGAAGTAGGGTTAGTAAACCATTTTCTTTTAGGATAGGAAAATGTATAGTGAAGTAGGATTAGCATTCATAGACATTAAATAATTTTAGATATATATTAGGTTCAATAAAAAATACGTGTCTGAGGACCGTAATAGTCTAGTGTATTTGGAAACATATAAAGAAAATATTCTAAACTGATGAAGGATCATCAACATCTCCCATAAAGATATCCACCTTTATTACTTCAACATAAAACCTTTCTTCATAACATGGGGAAATGAAACATAAGAATTTGGTGATCTCAAATGCTCAATACGGGTAAACAAGAGAGATATGTAATCATACTCATCAGCATATGGGAATGAGAACACCATGAAAATAATAGAACATACCATTCATATCAAATATCATATTTCTAAATCATGGAATAAATTATTGTAGTTAATAAGACATTAGTCATAAAAAAATAATGAACATACTCTATTAAAGCCTTAATTATGAATAAAACATGGAATTGTGGCATACACATAAGCATATAATATGATTTCCCTATAATCCAAGGCATTGCTGCCAAGTCCATATTGGTAGTATGGGTTGACTCCCTATAACATCATTGTAGTTATGGTTTACTCCCAAGACAATATGAATAGCATGATTTTACTCCTCATACCATATTGGTAGTCATGGTTCCCTCCCACGGAATTCATAGAAATCAAGTTTCATTCCCAAGACCATATTATTATATCTCATGAAATTTAAATATTTAACCAGTGTAATAAAGGGAGATATAGGTACCACCTATCTCATAATTAAGTCATACATACATGTTTCAAAAAATTAAAATAAATCATATCTTAACCGATAGAATGAAATAGGTATCAAAAACATGTGAACATATCATAACCTGTGGAAAAAGATACAAGTTTCATAAAAATTTCTTCAAAAGTAGAACGTGTTAATGAGAAATGGATTTTATTTATATATCACCTATGAAATAGAAACATGTTTCATAAAGACCATGAAATTAAGCGTAACCCAATCATAGAAATAATATGAATGCATACTTTAGATAATTTCGTAAAAGGAAATGAGTAACATCATTGGATATCATCTTAGATGTAAAATTATTTTTAAATATCATTAAAAAAACGCTTCTTGAGGAAAATATCCTGAATTCTTTTAAAAAGGATTTTTAATTCATAAACCATTATAAAATCATTTTCTTAATTAATAAATTTAAAATTATAAAGAAGAATTGAAATCATGTGAAATCCATTTTCCATGAAAACATATAAAATAATGTTCAAAAATTTTTAATGATCTTTTTCTTTGAAAAAACTTTGAAAACATATCAATAAATCTTCAAAATGTTTCAAAAATAATTTTTCATGAAAACATATAAAATAATCTTGAAATTTTTATGAAAACAATTTCCTTGATAAAATATAAAATATTATGTAAAACATTTTGGATATCATTTTCATTTAAAATTTCTTAAATAAATTCATAAAAAAATAACCTTTATACATGAAAATAATTCTTCAAAGACTTGAGGGTGGATAAATATTTACATGTCAAATGAGGTAAAAAGAATATTAATTTTTCATAGTAAAAACAATTCAGAATTTCCCCATTAAAAAAGAAAAAAGAATATTCCTTTTAAAACAAATGAAAATGAAAAAAGGGTAAAAAAGTATTTCAATTATTATATGAGATTAGTAGAATAATCTGTTAAATAATTTTATGAATAAATGTTTTTGAAGGAACTCATATTTTCGACCAAAGTTGGTGTAATGTCGGGAAGTCTTAAAAAACATTTCGTAACTATATTATGTAACAATGAGTAGAAAATGATACCGCTACTTTAATTTAGCATGAATAACAAGATGAGAATAAAATTAAGTAATTTCACAAGACTTGGAACCTAATAATTCACCAAAGGAATCATAAGTGTAAACTTCTCAAGAAAGAAATGAGATTGTCTCAATAAACTCCTATAACTTAGTAGAATGCGACTATACTCTAAATTTATGAAAATGTAATTATATTAAGCTTAAAATATCCATAAAAAATGATATCCATGATATAACATGTATCATTGAAGTATATACACCTTAATAAAAGTTTTTTGGTGCATAACAAAACATTACTCTCAAAGAAGAAAAATTGAGACAAAACAATTTAAATGATTTGGTTACTTTTGAAACATAAACCCAATGACTGAAAGTTAATAAAAATGATATGTCAATACCAATAAATTTAGTAATAATATATAAAAAATAAAATCATGTTATCTACCCACACTACACAAAAGGAAAGGGTGGATAACATAAAATATATCTCACAGAAATTACAAGTGAGATGAAATCCCCTTACCTTGTGTCTTGACTCTCGGCGTACTCAATCAAACCACCTATATAATAAATATAAATATATTATAAACATTTACCATAACCAAATTCTTATATCTAGAACTCTATTTTTTTAAATTATGTTCTTATATTACAGTCTTGTTAACCATCATATACTAATGAATTACTTCAGGTAATATTCACTTTGTTATTCATATGTGTCTTAATTTGTTATATTTATGGTTCATATACTTATATAAGTATTCATAAAATGTGAAACATGATATAAATATCATTTATATAAAATATATGTGTATTAAAATAATCTATTTAACATATAATTATGAAATAGAATACACCATTCATGGGGACAGTAGGTCATACGTACAAGAGTACACTATTTCCGTTTAATTATCATGTTGCGAGAAAGAAGGTAAAATAAATATATATATATATATCATTATTAAATTATATTTATGATATTATATATTTCATATATATCATATATATACACTAAAACCATACTTGATACAATACATCTATTCTATTAAAAATCACATTTCTTGGAGGGGGCGGTAGTCCACACTTCCTCAAATGAAATAATTGTATTTACATAAGATGAAAAGAATAAATATATATTTCAGGTAAAAATTAAAGAAGCATAAGAACCATAGAAATTAAATATATATCAAATATAAGTAGGGTTTCGATCATAACAGCCACCATGATAGGTGGTAATTGAAAAATGAACAAACATCATTTCGTGAGGTAGTAATTCACCATTCAAAAAATTGTATATTTGTTACCCATTATATGAAGCTGTTTATAAGTGTAGTTATAAATATTTACATTATAAAATTATAATTTATTTATTATATTTTTTATATAATCCTTTTTTAAAGATATTTTGAGGGAGTGGATAGGGAAAATAAAACAAATTACTTGAGAGAAGATGTTACCTCTTAATCGGGTAACTCATTTTGGATTGTGGAAAAAAGACTCTATGGATTTTCTTATATAAAAGTTAAGGGTTATAGGAGGAAGGGAAGATTTTCAGAAAGTGGATTGGGTAGGGAATGGCTAACCTTATGAGGTATGAGAGGTGTGAGGAAGTGTAATATTTGGTGGCTTTTTTTAGTGAAGGAAAAGGACAAACTTAGAATTTCTAGACACAAGTTAGGTATATATTGGTTCTTATCTAAAAAAGTCATAAAAAACTCAATAATTATAGGTTTATGGAATAACTATGGGAATCCAATGGGTTTTGGAAAATTGGATAGAACATTTGGGACATTAATTTTAATGTTTAGTCCCTAATGATGCTTAATTTGGCCTTAACCACTACAATTAATTTTAATCGATTTTCCTCATAATTTTGGTCAAATATTAACATGGAATTATTAAACTAAAAATATTATACTTAATAAACAAGTTTATGTCATTTTTTCTAAATAAAAACTAGATAAGAATGAAAATTATGATTAATGGTAATCCTAAAGACAGGTTGAAATAACAGATTTTAAAAATAGAAAAATGTTAAAAATTATAATAAGATTTTATATTCAATTCCAAAGTAAAATTGGATATAATAAATTAAATCGAATTAATAGATGAAATATTTATCTATTGTGACCTTAAATAAAATTTATAAAATCATTAAACATTAATAATCCATTAAAAAGGTGTTTTTAACTAAAAACAAAAATTTTCACTATTAATCAAAAAATGATGTTTCTCAGAAAAAACCAAAAAATTTACACTAAGAGAATTTACGATTTTATAAATTGAAAAATTATTTTTATTTTATCGAATTCAATTTCAAAATTTTCAAAAAATTATTATTATTTTTAAAATTTGTTCATTCAAGAAAAGGTTATTTTTAATATAAAATGAATTTACCCAAAATTATATCTTTCATTATTAAATTGTTTTATTTATATAAAATATTTAAAAATTCATTATTACTAGTCCAATAACTATTTCTAACAACTATGTTATAATTACGTCACTTAAATAATTATATAAAAAAGAACTTTCGTAGAAACTCAATGTTGTGTGCATCTTATGCTATGTCGGTGTAGCACGTAATGGAAGCCATGTCTGTGTTATGTGAAACATATGCCAAGTTACATCCATTTGAATGGAATGTTTTGATTAGTGCATTGATATACATAAAGGATAATTTAATCGATTTGGGTAAAATAGATTTCTGACCATAATAATAATTCTTTTTATATTCAATCGGCTATTTTATTCGTTTATAATTAATTATTATCATATAAATTCATATTATGTTATTTAAACCATATTTTTTGATTAATTAGTTAATACTATTCATAACCACTAATTTAGCATCCAGGTTTTAACTTATTATATTAAATAATCATAATTTAATAATATTTTATTTTTTGGTTAAACTCAGTCATGCGTGTTACACAAGTCATCAATGAAATTTGTTGTTGCGTACAACACAAGATAACCTCTGTGTGTCATGTTGATCACAATAATGTTTATATTGTATGTGGTAAACTATTAACATGGTTTTGTGCATAACACAATCCAAACATAGTGGTTTAATATAAAATGAACTATTTTCAGAGTTCAATGAAATGAAATGAATCCAAAAGGTTAAATTAATTAAAAAACACACAATATATTGAGTTGTTACATTCTACCCCCTTCAAATGAATTTCTCCCTCAAAATTCATCTGGGTTATCAGTGGTTTAATACTTCATAGTTTCATTCATAGAAGCACACATCACAACAATGAATACAAACTCTTCCTTTAAAATAAGAAATTTGTAACCATAACTATTACCCAAAGTGGAATATAGTTAGGCTTACACATAGAAGAACATAGGTTGGGAGTTATGATTGGACATGGAGGAAAATCATTAATAT
Organism: Viscum album; assembly: GCA_963277665.1. Classification (NCBI taxonomy): domain Eukaryota; kingdom Viridiplantae; phylum Streptophyta; class Magnoliopsida; order Santalales; family Viscaceae; genus Viscum; species Viscum album. The sequence goes on along the minus strand of OY728155.1, from coordinate 596,602,152 downwards.
TTATTGGGAGTGATTGAGGCTATCAATAATAAACATTTGAATGATCAAAGAAAAGTTTAGGGCCTCAAATTCATAAATTGTTTGACGATTTAAAAGACATTTGATTCAATATAATTATGGTATTGAGACAAAATAGTTTCTTTTGATCATTATCCTAATTTTGAGTAGTTATTTTATTGGACCTCAATATAAGGATATATATATACTTCATATATTCTTATTATCAAAATTAAATTATTTATTTGTTCATTTATCAATTTAAATCCATTACATAATGTAATAGACATCCAAAAATTATATTTTATGTCTGGAGTGCTAAAATATACATTAATAAAATATCAAGTCCCATAAAAGAATGAAAATTATAAATATTTATAAATATTCATAGAAAATAAATATGGTTAATACACTAATGTCTATATATATAAGTAACACTATTTTTTCGTCATAAATATTTATTTTTAAAAATAATTATACATTAATCCAGACATTGTGTAGGCCAGTGGTAGGTGTGAAACCCTTATCATTCTTCACTCATGGGTTGAAGACCTATGACCTTGACAGACTTTATCAATTATCACCTTACATACATAATGTACTTCTTTAAAAAAACCCTAATATAATTTCTAAAATATGATGGGCATACTTGAAATAAGGTTAATCATTAACTAGACTTTTAACCCAGGATTTCAATAAAAACTCAGGGCATAAATACATCCTTCAATGTATAATATAAAAATTTCATGAATGTAAAACCATATAACACTTATTAAATATGATAATCTAAAAAAATACAAATAAATTCATGAAACCAACTTAAAATTTATCCCCCATATGTCACACAATATCTCTTAGTTTCCACCTCCCAAACACATGAATACTATTGTGATAAATTCTCCTGGAATATTGAAACAAATAGAATTAACATATATCCTTTTGGAAATAATAAATTATCCCTTATTCCAAAGAATATGGGATCTATTCCTCAAATCCAGAAATGTTGTAAACTTCAACCGTGATGGCAATGAAAACTTTTTCAATAATCTGCTCATGGGTAATCTCTACCATCCAATTTACTTATCCATAACATACATATCTGTATCCAAAAATAAATTATCTTGAAATAAAGGAAATAATAAGGGTTAACTTTCTTTAATTTAATTATCACATTTTAATTAAATCATATCACTAATCTACCAGGAAAACTCAACATAATCTTGTAAATACTGGGAAAATCATAAGAAGGAAAATATTATTATACTTCATCATTCATATTTTTTTTAATCCAAAAAATAAAAAAACACCAATTACATCATCCTAAATCCATTAACATGGCTACCACATCATATTACATAATACCAATTCTATTCATATTTCTTTTGTAGTCTCTTCATCAATAGTAATGTAACCATTATTCACACCACCTTGCTGATTTTCTTCAGGATATTTCCTACGGGGACACAGAGTTGAATAATGACTATTTATTCCACACTTAAAACACATATAATTAAATGAAGACCTAGGGAGGAATATATTCTCAGAAATTTCATTAACCAAACTCTTTATTTTTCCCTCTAAAACACTTAATTTGTGTTCTTTTCTAGAGTAAAAACATCTTCTTATTCCTATAAGACATTCACTTAGGTGATGCTTTCAACACTCCTGACACAAAGGAAACTGAATCCTCTTCCTTACATGGTATCCATTCCCCAAACTCTCAGTGAAATGGTTATTTCTCTTCCTTCACGAGTCTGAGAGTTGGTTAAGGTACACATTATTAATCATGATCCTTGAAACCCGATTAGGAATGATAACTCCATAATTCACTATAGTGAACATCCCACATGACTGTTCATCAACAAATTTTCCATCACATTAAACATTAATCTAGTTCTTTATGGTTCCCCCAATTGACTAAAAATATAGGTATTGTGTGAGAATTAATTATCATGTTAGAAAACCACATTTTCATGTAATGATTTACTTTTGGGATTTCTAAATAATATCCCATTTTTTAATATATGACACCCTAATTTAATCCTAGGTTATTCATATCTAACATATATACAAATACTTCATGATTTTCCATGAAGGGTTTTTGAATTTGTAAGGCATATCCCTTGCGAGTCCCAAACTAGGTGTGTAGAAAGGCCCATTCCTGTGTACCAGATTACCCCATGTTAGGCCAAAAACATATTTTTGGAGTTATTACACCATGATACATCTGTTCCATATTGACATCCACTTGTGGTATCCAGACATGGATATATTTCTAGCAAACCACTCAATCTTCCATTTACAAAAAATCCATGACATTTTCTTAAACATTGAATCATCATTATACATATCCTTAGAGACACCACAAGAACTATCCCTATAAATATACCTAGGGATATTACACAATATTTCTCATTCTAGTTTCTAAAGTATGAATAAACCTTAATTTTGATAACAACTATAGTTTCCTAGGATTAAAATACACAGATATTATATCATTTTAGATAATTATTCTAAACATTACAAAAATACAAGCTAGAGGACCATAATATTTTAGTGTCTTTGGAAACATGGAAACAAAATATTCTATCATGCTAAAATATCTTCAAAATCTCCCATAAATATCTCCACCTTTAATACTTATACTAAAAACCTTTATTTATAACCCATGGAAAGGAAATATAATAATAGGGTGATCACAAATGCTTAGTAAAGGTAAAAAAAGGGACATATGAATGCCCAATCATGAGCATAAGGTTATTAGAACATTATCATGAAAATATATGATCATACTATGAAAATACGAGATCATATACCTGAGTCATAGAATAAATAATGTCATGTCATAAGACATGAGTCATAAGGAAATTAAAATCATAAACTATAAAATCATAACATCGGAATAAAACATGAAATTGTGGTACAAAAAGATGTGTATAATATGATTTCCATAGTTCCCAAGGAATTTCTATCAAGAACATATTGGTATTATGGGTTTACTACCCATATCATCTTAGTAGTCATGGTTTACTCTCATAGCCATCTTAGTATCATGATATCACTCCTCATACCATCTTTGTAGTCATAGTTCAATCCCATGGCCATCTTAGTAGTCAAAGTTCAATCCCAAGACCATAATAGTATATCTCATGAGATATTAATCTTTAACCAATGAATATGAGGAATATATATGTCCCACTCATATCATAATAAAACAATACATACTTGTTCCACAATATCAAAAGAAATCATATCTTTACCCATGAAATGAAACGGGTATCCTAAACATGTGAACATATAATAACCATAGAAAAAAGATACAGGTTTCACAAAAATTTCATTAAAATCATAACCCATAAAATAGAAAAATATTTCCAAATCATATAACCCAAGAATGAGAAATAGGTTTCATAAAGACTATAACATTTAGCATAACCCATTAATAGAAATAACATGAAAAGAACCTTAAATAATTTCCTAAAAGGGCATGAGTAACATAAATAGATATCATATTAGATGAAAAATAAGTTTGAAATATATATTAAAAACATTTATTGAGGGAACTATCCTATTATTCCTTAAAAAATTATTTTTAATACATATAACAATTTGACAATCATTTTATTAGAAGATACATTTTGAACTTATAAAGAAGACTTGAAATCATATGAAAACTTTTTCCTCGTAAACTTATAAAATAAACATGAAAAATTTTTATAAACATTTTTCATTGAATTTTTTTTAAAACATATAAATAAATCATGATAATGTTCTAAAAATCATCTTTCATTAAAACATATAAAAGTAGGTTAAAACGTTTTGAAAATAATTTTCAAGGAATCCTTATAAAATAATCTTGAAAAAATTTTGAAAAAAAATTTCATTGAAAATATCTTTTAAAAAATTTTAAAAAAAAACCTCCTTTAAACATGAATGAAAATATCCATAGAATTAAGGGAAGGTTAATCTATACATGTTGGAAGATGTAAAAACAACATTCCTTTTGCATGGTAAAAGGATAGAAAATTACTTCATTCGGAAGGTGACAAGAATATTCTATTGAAAACATCAAAAAAATTAAAAAAATTAAAATTTTTTTTAATGATCATAGTAGATTATTAGAATATTATTGGAAACCCTTTTTAGATAATATGGTTTTGAAGGAACACATATTTCTGATTGAGGATAGGATAATTTTGGGCTTTATTAAAAACACTTTCTTGACTACATTATGTACCAAATAGTATAAAATGGTACCAATGCCTGAATATATAATTAATAACTGCGGAAGAAAAAAAATCATAAATTTATTGAGATATAAAACATAATAATTCACCAATGGAAGCATAAACATAAACAATCTCGAAATGTGATGAGATTTTCTAAATAGACTCTTCTAACATGGAAATATTTGATCATAATATCCATGTAAGAAAAGTAAAGTACCTGAAGCTTAAAATATCTTCAAAATAAGAAAATTAATGATATAACATGTAAAATGGAAGTATTTAAAGGTTGGAAAAGTGTTTAGGTGCTTAACAAAATATGAGTCTCATAGAAGGAAAATTGAGACAAATTTTTTTTACCGATTTGGTTACTTTTGAAACAAAAAACCCGTGAAGTAAAGATAATAAAAATGATATTTTAATACCCATAAATTTAGGTATAAGATACATATAATAAAATCATTTTAAGTGAACACGACAGACAAAAATAAAGGGTGGAAAACACGTAATATATCTGACATAAATTAAAAGTGAGATGAAATCCCTTTACCTTGTGTCTTGACTCTCATCGTACTCATTCAAAACACTTGAATAAAAAATATAAATTTATTTCACATATTTTACATAAACATATTCTAATATCTAATACCATATATTTCTTGATTGTGAGCTTATATTAACTTCTTTTTAACCATCCTATGTTAATTTTTCACTTCGAGTAATAATCAATTAGTTTTATATATTTGTCATAATTAGTTATATTGATGGTACTTATACATATATCATTATTAAAAAATGTAATACATGTTCAAAATATTATGTATATACAGTTTATTTTTATTAAAATAATCTATATAATATATATGTATGAAGCTGAATACACCATTCATGGAGACGGAAGGTGGTATGTTTGCATAAACGCCATTTCCATTTAATTGTCGAGTTGAGAGAATGAAATTAAAAGAAATATATATGTATATATATATAATTATTATAGTAGATTTATGATATCAAATATATCATATATATTCACTAAAATCATAATTAATTAAATCATTATACTATATGAATGAAACATATCGCTTTGAGGGGGCGGTAGTTAACACTTCCTTAAATAAAATTATCATATATACATAAGATAAAAATCATAATGGTATGTTACAAATAAAAATTACATAAGAATAATGAAATTATAAATATAATATATATCCAAAATAAATATATTATCTATCATGATTTTTACCATGATTGGTGGTAGTGGAAAATGGTCTATCATTATTTTGTGTAGTAGTAGTTCACTGTACAAAGAAATAATATGTTCGTTACCCATTAGGTGGAGGTATGTGTATGTGTAGGTAAAACTATTTAAATAACAAAATTATTATATTTTAGGATATTTTTGTTGTTATATAATTATATAATAATGATATTTTTAGGGAGTGGTGAGGTAAAATAAATTAATGTACTTGAGAAAAGGCGTTACCTATTAACCAGGTAACTTCTTTTTGTAGGTATCGAAAGGATTCATTGGATTTCCTTATTGCCATGGAAACACATCTATACAGATGGAAGGATTTATGGGAAGAGGATTTCATATGTATTATCCTAACATAACTTATTTTATTGTTGTGAGGAATTGGTAGATTTGGTGGCTTTTGATAGGGAAGGAAAAGGACTCACGTGGAATTTTTAGAAACAAGTTATGTGTACACATGTTATTACATAAAAAGGTCATACCAAACCAAAAAACTAAATAATTGAAGGTTTATTTCTGAACTATAGATATCCAATGGGTTTTTGAAATGATTTTAGTTCCTTTGGACCCTTGATTTTGAATTTTGGTCTATAATTAATCTTAATTTGGCCTTAATTGTTGAGATTAATTTTAATCACTTTGACTAATAATTTTGATCAAAAATTTACTTGGTATTATTGGACACTAATTTTTATACTGAATATAATAGTCTATGACGATTTTTCTAAATTTAAATCACAGAATTGGTAAAATTACGATTAATGCTAATCCCGTGGATGGGATGAAATAACATGTTCTTAAGGTAGAAAAATATTGAAACATTTGTTAAGATTTTGTATTCAATTTCAAAGTGAAAATGATTATAATAAATTATATTGTATTAATAGATGTAATATTTATCTAATGTGACCTGAAAACAAGTTTATAATGTCATTTAACATTAATAATTAATTCAAGAAGTCATTTTTACTAAAAAGAAGCATTTTTCACTATTCATCAAAAATGATGTCTCTCAATAAAATCCTAAAAAATTAGACGAGGATAATTAGCGAATTATGAGTTCAAAAAATTAGGTTAATTTTTACCAAATTTAGTTTCTAAATGTTCCTAATATTATCTTTATTATTAAAATCCATTCATTCATGAACGCTATACTTTTAACATAAAATGACTTTACCATAAATCTTATCATTTACTACCAATATGTTTTATTTAAATAAAAGATTACAAAAAAATATTTGAAAAATATTTATTAATATATATATAACTATGTTTAACATATAGGTTATAATTATCTCATTTAAAAAATTACATAAAAAATATGATTCGTAGAAACTCATTGTTGTGTGCAACGTATGAGAAGTTAGTGTTGCATGTAACATATGCCAAGTCGGTGTTTTGTGTAACATACACCATGTTTTTTCTTTGTGAAATGAAAGTTTGACATAGTGAATTTATATACATAAGGTAAAATTTAATTTATTAGGGAAAAATAGCTTTGTGACCACACCAATATTTCCATTTAATTTCAATTAGTTTTCATACTCATTAATAACTAATTGATAACCTATGGATTCATATTATATTGTATAAAACATAGATTTTCATAAACTAGTCAATATTATTTTTAAAATTTAATCTTATTTAATTGTTTTAACATATTATATTAAATAATCATATTTTAATAATATATTCTTTTTCAGTAAACCTCAGTATTCCGTGTTACACAAGTCATTGATGAATTTCATTATTTCATATAATGAAAAGTAAACTCGATGTATGGTGTAGAGTAGGCCAAAGATTATATTTTGTGTAGTTCATGATTAATATGGTGTTGTGTTTAACATAAGACAAACATAGTTATTTAATATAAAAGTATATCTTCTGTGTTTCACAAAATTCAAAGAATCAAAAATGTTAAATTAATTTAGAAAAAAACACAACATTTCAAGGTGTTACCTTCTACCACCATTGAAATGAATTTCTCCCTCAAAATTTGTTTGGGTTTACAATGTTTTAATACATGAAATTATAATTCATATAAACCCACATCGTAAAAATGAATACTAAAACATCCTTTAAAACATAAAATTTGGAACCATAACAGTTACCCAAAGTAACATATAAGTAGGTTTCCACATAGTAGAACATATGTTGGAAGTGAATATTGGACATAGAGGAAAGGAATAAATATTTATAGGTAGTGAATGAGGTCATCAAAAACAAACATATGAATGATAAAGAAAAGTTTAGGGCCTCAAATTCATAATTCTGTGATGATTTATGATGCCATGATCAACAAAATTATGTTATTAGTACAACACATTTTCTTTTTGAACATTAACTTAATGTTGAATAATTTATTTTTTGAACATGAATATAAGGATATATAGCTACTTTATATAATTTTATTAACAAAATTTCAATCTTTATTTGTTCATTTATCAATTTCAAATTAATCAATTATTTCATCTAATAGACATCAACAAATTAACTTTAATGTTTGATGTGCTAAAAAACACTTTCAGATGATCTTATACCCAATAAAAGAATGAAAAGTATAAATATTTATTAATATTAGAAAAAAATCAATGTTGTTAATACATTAATCTCTAAACATAAAAGTAAACCTACTTTTTCATCATAAACAGTTATTCATCAAAAATAATAGTATTTTAACTATGACATGGCATAGGATAGTTATAAGTATGAAACCCTTATTGATATATGGTCATTGGTTCAGGACCCACGACCCTGATGGGAATGATCAGTTGTCACCATGAATACTTGATGTCCCTTTCTAGAACCACTCTAATATAATTTCCAAAATAAAATGGACATCCTTTAAATAAGTTTAATCACTAAAAATCCTCTTAAAAAAGGTTTTCAATACAAACTCAGTGCATAAATTACTACTAGATGACCATAGGGAAGATCTAACATAACTCAAGTTGTGGGATTTGAGATTATCCAGGAAGCGATTTTAGAGGAAGGAAATGGAGTCATATTTACTGTTAATTAAGTTCCAAGTGAGTCTGGTTTCGATGGTTTCATTAAATAACTTGAAATTTTTCATTCCAAGACCACCCTTCTCGATAGGCTTATAGTAGGTGGACCAGGGGACAGTGACAAGCGTCCTATACAGAAGGCTCCCCGTCCAGACAAAGTTCTTAATATAGGTATTCATTTTCTGGAGGAGACTAATAGGAAATCTATAAATCATCAGTGAATAAACCATTTTAGGGACAACAGAAGGCTTAACCAGGAAAAATCTACCAGCCATAGATAGGGATTTTACATTCCAAGCCGAAAGCAGGTAAATAATTTGATTGACAAGCTCGTTAAAATAAGAGGATCAAGGTCGACCCCAAAAGATAGGGACACCCAGATAAGTAAAAGGAAAAGAAACTTATTTAATCCCAAGACTCTCAATGATGTGACTTTTTCTAAAGGTAGGGAAAGATTTACCAAATAAAAATAAATATTTTCTCCAATTGATGAATTGTCCCGAGATCTTATCATAATCAGATAGGGAAGCTTTGAGATTATTGATGTTGCATTTGTCACCATTAAGGAAGAAGGTAATGTCGTCCGCATATAGGAGATGGGTCGGGACATTGAGGTTTCTAGCAGCCTGTATGGGCTTAAGCTTGTTTGAATGCACCAAAGAGGTGAGGAGACGACTAAGGTAATCCTCTTCAATGGAAAAAATAATGACAGAGAGAGGATCACCTTGTCAAACCCCTTTTGAACATTTAAAGAAGCACTTAGGAGAGCTGTTGATGAGGATAGAGATAAAAGCTCTATTGAATAATGAATTGAGCATGCTAATAAATATGTCATTGAATCCAAAAGCACGAAGGACCTTGAAAATGAAACCCCATTCAATAGTGTCAAAAGCTTTCCGAATGTCAAGTTTAATAGCAATGCTACCACCTCTTGAGTTTTTATTGAGGGAATTGGTTGATTAAGAATCAAGGTAGATGCAGTCCTGAATGGTCCAACCCTTGGTGAAGCCAAATTGATCCCAATAAACAATTTTTTTACACAAGGTGGAGCCAGATCACAATGGGATCTTGGACTCCAAATCCTATTACAATAATTGTTTCTCCTTCTCAAAATCCAACTTTTATTGGTGGAAACCTTTTGATAAACCCTGGATTAAGCCTTATAGGCTTAACCTGGTCTGGCTAATTGTGCACAGGTGACGCCCGACAGAGGTTTTCCTTCAATCATTTGGTGTTCAACTCAGCCCTAGATATCCCATATGTCATCAGCATAAAGAATAAATTAATCATTTATTTTTTTCTTGCGCCATAACATCTGCTCTTTGGAATTTTGTTACTGACATGTTTGATTGCAGAAGGTAAAATGCTGACGCTATTTACTCTTTACTCAAAACCTGTGTGGAGATGGATCTCTCGACGTAGATTAAAAATCTCTTCCTTTCCACCGTTGTAGAGCTCCTCCACATTATCTGGTATTATAGGAATGATATTATACACAATGGTTTCACACTTAATCTTAATTCAGGTCGATCAAGAATTCTGATTGCTATCAAGGACACATCCACTCTTCAGAAAGCCACCTATGCTATCTCGGTTGGTGACTTTGGCATTCTTCGTTGGCTAGGTATTAAAGGAACCCACAATCAACCAAAGTGCCTCATTGAAGTGTTTTGGCAGGCTCTGATCCCTGGATGGATAAATATTAACGTAGATGGTTCCTCGAAAGGAAGCCTTGGTCCAGCGGGCTGTGGAGCCATCTTCAGAGATTATTTTGGTCAGTTTCATGGCTGCTTTTTTGGTGGCTATGGTTCTGTCTCTACCCTGGAAGCAGAAATGTTGGCTTTAATTCATCCAGTCAACATTGTCATGTCAAAAAGTTGGGACAAAATTTGGATTGAAAGTGACTCCACCACCATTATCCAACCTATTTGGAATGGTTTGGTTCACTTAGCTTGGTCTCTTACAGCTTGATGGATGAATTTCCTAAGCTTGCTCCAAGAGATCAAGTTCATTGCCAACCATAACTACAGAGAAGCTAACAAGGTTGCTGATGGGCTTGCTAATAAAGGAATCAATGAGTCCATTATGTAGAGTGATACATTTCCAGTTGATCTCCTTCCATTTTATGAAAAAGATTGTAATAAAATATCCTCCTCCAGACTTTTTTAATCTTCTTTTCTTTTATTTATTATAAACTGTGTCTTGGTCTTTGACCAAGACATTTCATTTTAAAAAATCTTAGTGCATAAATATTTTCTCTAAAGTTTAACATAATGTTTTAATAAATGGATAGCCTTATAACCCTTTTAGGATATGAAAATTCCAAACCATAGATATAAATCCATGAAATTGCCTTTACATTGACCCCCCATATATCAAAATGTAGCTCATGGTTTCCACATTCCAAACATGTCAATAACCTTGTGATAAATTATCTTGGAACATGGTAATGAGCTGAATTACAATAAATTCTTTTGAAAATCATTAATGCTTCCTTATTCCATGGTATATTTGATCTATTCCTCAAATCGAAAAATGACACAAAAATAATCCTTGATGACATAGAACACTTTGTCAATAATCATCTATAGGGTAATCTATACCATCCAATTTACATATTCATAACACACATATCTTTATCAAAAAATAATTATATATGCATAAAACATATTAATTGTTAACTTCTCTTAATGAAAATATCACCTTTTCATTAAATCACTTTCCTAGTCCATTAAGAACATTAAACATAAACATGTAAATACTGAGTGAAAAACATAAGTAGAAAAATCCTTGAATACATTGTCATTCGTAATTTTTTTGAAACCAAATACATAGAAACACTGATTACATCACCATTCATCCATTAACAATGGTGCCTTATCCGATAACGTAATACCTATTTCCTTTAACATTTCATATGTAGTCTATTCATCATCAGCGACATTACCATTATTCACACCACCTTTCTAATTTTCATCATAATCCTTCCTCTTAGGACATTGAGTTGTATAATAAGCATTTATCCCACACATAAAACACATACCATTCAATTATGACCAATAGAGGCCCATATTATCATCGAATTAATTAACCAAACCCTTACTTTTTACCTTTCATTCACTTTATTTCTGTCATTGTTTTCCACATTCAAGCATCTTCTTGTTACTCGAATATATTTACATAGGTGATTCTTTCTAAAATCTTGAAAAAAACTAAACAAAATATTATTTCCTCCATGGTATCCATTACTCAAACTCTCAACAAACTCTGTATTTCTCTTCATTGGTGAGTCTGAGATTTGGTTATGGTGCACATTTCTAATCACATTCCTTGAAAAATTATTAGGAATGATAAAAACATATTTTACTCCAGTTATCATCCCACATGACTGCTCATCAATAAATCATCCATCTCATTCAACATTAATCTAGTTCCTTTCTGTTCCAAACATTGACTAAAACCAGAAGCATAGTGTGATCATTACTTATGATATTATAAAACCACATATTCATGAAAAGATGAACTTTTTTTATTTATAAATCATGTAACCTTCCCTAATATATGAAACCCTCAGATCATCATAGTTTATTTATAGCCAACTTATATCTAAATCCTTCATGATGGATTGTGACATTTTTGCGACTTTTTAAAGAATATCCCTTAGGTGTTTCAAATGAGGTGTTCGTCAAGGCCCATTTTCATACACCAGATTACCTTGAGTTAGGATCAAAATTTATTGATAGAGTTGTTACCCCTAGGTACATTTGTTCTAGATTCTCATCCAATTGTTCAATCCAAATGGGGATGTATTTATAGGGAACCACTCACTCTACCATTTACCGAAATTCCATGACATTTTCATAAACATAGACTCGTCATTATACTTATCCTTAGACACATCCCTAGAAATATGATTTGAAATATACCCAGGGATATCACTAATTTCTTATCATCCTCTTTAACAAAGGTGGACTAAACCTTTCCTTTGATACCACAACAGTGACTCAGGCTTAGAATACGTGGATACTACATTATTTTAGATGAATTTTCTATACATTAGAAAAATACATTCTAGGGGACCATAATAGTTTATTATCGTTATAAAAATGGATACAAAATATTATATCATGGTGAAGAATCTTCAACATCTCCCTTAATGATCTCCATCTTCAGTACTTCTACATGAAACCATTATTTATAACCGATGGGAATCAAACATAAGAAATGGGTGAGATCAAATGCTTAGTATGGGTAAACATTGGATATATGAAAGCATAATCATGAGCATAAGGGTTTGAGAAATGATTGGGAAAATATATGATCATTCCCGGTATATTAAATATTATATACATAAATCATGGAAAAAATAATGTTTGTTCATAAGTCATGAGTCATAAGGAAATTAATAACATAAACCATGAAATCATAACATAAGAATAAAAAATGGAATTGTAGAGACACATAAGAATATAATATTATTTCATTAGTATCCAAGGCATCACTTCCAAGACCATCATGGTACTCTGGGTTCACACCCCATACCATCTTGGTAGTCATGGTTCACTCCCATGGCTATCATAGTAGCATGAGTTTACTCCTCACACAATATTGGTAGTCAAGGTTCACTGTCATGGCTATCCCAGTTGTCAAGGTTTATTCCCAAGACCATATTACTCTATATCATGACATATAAATCTTAACCAATGAATTGGATGGAGATATATGTCCCACATGTCTCATAATGAAATTATACATAAATGGTGTAAAAATCATAAGAATTAATATATTAACCAATTAAATTAAATGGGAATCATAATCATGTAAAAACATAATAACCCATTGAAAAAGATATAGGAATCAAAATCATTTCATCAAAATCATAACCTGTGAAAGTGAAATGGATTTCATAAATATATAACCCTTGAAAAATAAATAAGATTCATAAATACCATGACATTAATCATAACCCATTCATAGAGAAAATATGAATGGAACATTTAGATCATTTACTAAAAGGGAATGAGTAACATAAATGTATTTCATATTAGACGGAAAATGATTTTGGAATATCATTAAAACATTTTTCTTTAGAAAAATATCCATTGTTCTATGAAAAAGTATTTTCAATACATAAAACCATTTGAAAATCAATTTATTATAAAATACCATAAAAATGTTTAAATACGACTTCAAATCAATTGGAAACATTTTTACATGAACATTAATAAAATAAGATTCAAAACATTTTAAAAACCATTTTCATTGAAAAATATTTGAAAACATATAATGAATGCTTGAAATTGTTTTGAAATCATTTTTCTTGAAAACATATAATAAAATATTGGAAACCATTTTCCTTGAAAACTAAAAAAATAAGATTGAAAAATTTTGAAAACCGTTATCTTTGAAAATATATTTTAAAATAAATTTCATTCAAAAAATTTTATTTGAACATGGAATGCAATCATCAATGAATTAATGTCAGACAAATACATACATTCATATGAGGTAAAAAGAACATTCCTTTTGTACGGTAAAAAGGATACACAATCGAATCATTTTTAAAGTGATAAGAATATTTCTATGAAAACATTGGAAACAAAATAAAGTGTAAAAATTTATTTTAATTATTATTTTATATTAATATAATATTCTTTGAAATCCTTTTTATAAAACATGGTTTTAAAGGAAGACTAAATTCTTATCGAAGAGAGGGTAATGCTTCACATCCATAAAATGACTTTCTTAACTATATTATGTACCAAAGAGTAGAAGATGGTAACACTACATGAATATATAATGAATAAACATAGGATAATAAATTTTATGAATCTATTGGGATATCGAATAAAATAATTTACTAGTGGAATAATAGACATAAACAATCTTGAAAATCGATGAGACTGTCTCAATAAACTATTATATTGTGGTAACTTGGTATGACACTCTCCATATAAGAAAAGGAAATTAAATGAAGCATAAAATATCATTAAAATAACGATAATCATGATATATTATGTAAAAATTATTTATATAAACCTCAAAAAAGAATTTAGGTGTATAAAATCATGACTCTCAAAGAAGGAAAATTTAGACAAAACATTTTTACCGATCTGGTAACTTTTAAAACTAAAACACAATGAATGAATGTTCTTAAAATGGATATGATAATACCCATGAATTGAGTTATAATATAAATATAATAAAATCATGGGAATTACTCATACCATACAAAAGTAAAGGGTGGAAATCATAGCATATATCTCATGAAAATTAAAAGTGAGATGAAATCCCCTTTCCTTGCATCCTGACTGTCATCGAAATCATTCAAACCACCTATATAATAAATATAAATTGATTATAAATCTTATAAAGAACCATATTATGATATATAATACCATATATGGTTTCATTCCGACCTTATATTACCGGCTTGTTAACCATCCTATGATAATGTTTTACTTCGGGTAATATTTTCATTGTAATTCTATGTGTCTTAATTTGATATATTTTGGGTCCTTACACATATATATCAAGATTCCAGAATTTATGAAATGATATTAATATCATTAATATATATTATATTTTTTTATAATATTCTATTGAATATAAAATTATGAAACATGATACATCGTTCATGGATATGGTAGGTCGTACCTATGCATGAACACAATTTCGGTTTAATTATCATGTTGAGTGAAAGAATGTAAAAGACACACACACACATATGTGTGTGTTTGTGTGTGTGTTTGTGTGTGTGTGTGTGTGTGTATATATGTGTGTATATATATATATATGTGTATATATATATGGGTATATAAATACTTGTGTATATATATATGTATATATATATAATTATTACATTATATTTATTATATCATATATATCATATATATTTACTAAAATCATCCTTAATAAAATCCATGTAATGTATGAACGAATCATATCACATTGAGGGGGTGCTAGTCCACTCTTTCTCAAACGAAATTAAAGTATTTACATAATATGGGAAGTATCAAGGATTTCTAGAAATAAATATAATAGATGAATAAAGTCATTATAAATATAATATATATCATATTGATAGATTTTACATCATAATGGATACCATGATAGGTGTTAATGAAAAAATGAACAATCATCGTTTTGTGAGGCAGTAGTTCATCGTATATAAGAAACAATTTGTTCATTACCCATTAGATGGGGGTGTGTGTAATTTTAGGTATAACCACATATATATAAATATAATAGTATATTTATTATATTGGTGTTGTTATATAATCATATAATAAAGAGAGTTTCTGGGGGTGGAGATGTAAAATAAATGAAAGGACTTGAGAGAAGATGTTACCTATTAATTGGGTAACTCCTTTTGGGTTGTGCCAAAACATTTCCATGGATTCGGTTCAGCCTAAGAGATGGCCTAGAAGAGGAAGGTAAGATTTTTTGGGAGGGTATTAGATTTTGAATGACCAGAGTTTAGAGGTTTTAGAGGTTTGATGAAGTAGTATATGTGGTGGCATTTATAGGGAAAGAGAATGTCGCATTTGGAATTTTTTAAAAAAAAGTTATCCGTACACATGTTATAACCTAAAAAAGTCATACAAAACCAAAAAATTCAAGAATGTAAGGATTATGACTTAAAAATATATAGAATATGAGAGTTTTAAAACAATAAAGATCATTTGACCGATTAATTTTACGATTTAGTCACTAATTATTCTTAATATGGCCTTAATCGATGAGATTAATTTTAATCAAATTTACTAATAATTTTGTTCAAATAATTAATTTATTCATATTCATCTCTAAATATTATACAGAATATACTTTTTTATGTTGTTTTTTTGAAATTCAAAACACAGAAGTGTAAAAATTAATATAAATGTTAATCATGCATATGGGATAAAATAACAGGTTTTTTAAATGAAAAAATGATCAAACATTTGTTAAGATTTTATATTCAACTTAAAAATGAAATTGATTATAATGAATTAAATATTATTTATAATTGTAATATTTATTCAATGAACCCATAAAATAAATTTATAATATACTTTAACATTAATAATTAATTAAACAAAAGAATTTTCTAAAAAACAAAGGTAATATAAAACCATAACGATGACTTTTACGAAAATTACGGGTTGTTCTTCGATGAAGAATGAAACCACTAATGATTTGTGAGAATTCATTGTGTTAACTGCATCTAGATCTGATATGATCTTGATTTCCATTGATATTTGATTTTATCCGCCAATAGTTGAGGGAGGAGAGTACCATGGGATAATTATATGATCATGAAGCTAACCTTATAAATTTTCAATGATAATAATTTTATAGGAATGGATTAGGTTAAATTAGTTTAATTAATTAATTTTAAGGGCCACCTAGTTTGAAGAAAAGAGTTGGATGGCTCTCAAATAAACTCAATAGAAATTTTCAAACGGTCGAATCACAACCCTATTTTGAAGATCGATGATGTCTATTCTTCGATGCGATAGATCTAGTATCAAATGGCCTCTTTTGATCATGCCTAGGAAAAAACCTTTGAGTGGCATGCTCCACACGAAAAGGAATATCAGACTCCCCTAGAAAATTTGGTTGCGACTCAAGCATCTAAAGGGGTATCTTTCGTTGAAGCTCTTAAGGGCTTGGATAATACAAAATATTCCTCAGGGACAGCCCCCTGTTTTAAAAATATTGATGACGGAGCCTTTATGGTTGCTAGTGATCTAGAAGTTCTACATTATAGTGAAAAAATGTGTATGTTTTTTGTACATGGAAGAGTCTCTTTTCTAAAAGGGGATATATCGTGATCTATTGGGTAACTCAAGATGAGAATCACCCACTTCCGGGGCACTCCCAATTGGAAAATTGTTCCCATTGGCAAGGGATACTATCATATCCTTTTGCAATCTCAAGGGGATTTAGACCAGGCTTGGAAAAAATGCACCATACAATTGAAACATGGTCTCCTACGTATTTCTACTTGGGATTACACTTTCAATCCATTAATTCATTGGAAATCTTTGGCAAAGAGTTGGGTCCAGTTACATGGACTTTGTTGGTTCTTTTGGAACCCAAAAATAGAGGTAGTCATTCAACACCACTCTCATGCATGTCCTCAACACAGAGAATCTAGAAGGAAATCTTGGGGAGACTGATAAAAAAATCAGACAAAGAAGGGATAAGGGTATAGAAGGAAAATGGCAACAAACAAATTCACCAAGAGGAGGACTCAACATGTAAAAAAATTAAGCAAAACTCTCTTAACCCTTCAAGGACTTTTCAGGAAAGATATGAAATGATTCCTAAGGAACAGTCTACCAAGAAGTTAAAAAAATCCAAGTGTAGAAAAAACTCTGGAGGTAACAAAAACAAGGGGACTAGCCCCAAGCATATGTATAAATGAATATTTTATATTGGAACTGTCAGGGTATTTCTAACCCTAACACCAATAAAACTTTAATAAATTTCTTTTTAATCATAATCCAATTCTTTTTTCTATCTTTGTACCGAAGATCACTTTACTTCTAGATTTATTAGTCTTGATAAATATAGTTATAATTTTATAGGTACAACTTCTAACAATAACAAATGTGATTAATTGTGGGTCATTGCTCATGTTTCTATAAGTAATGTTCATATTTTTAATACTTATTCTCAGAATTTGACATGTGATATAAAATTGGAGGACATTATTTGCTTCTTTACTTTTTTTTCTGCTTGCAATAGTTATCAAGACAGAATAACATTGTGGAATAATATATCATCCCTTAACAACATTATACAAGCACCTAGTGTTGTTGTCAGGGACTTCAATGATATCCTTGGGACCAATTAAAAATTGGGTCCCATACAATCCACACTTCCATTAAATATTACAAAGTCTGTATTGACAATAATAACCTTGTGGAGATTAATTTGGTTGGTGCTAAGTATACCTGGTATAGAAGAAAATAAAATACAATTTTAGTAAGTAAACTAGATAGAGCATTCTAAAAATTCAAACCTCTTGATAAATATAATATCATCTCTAGTATTGCATTACCTAGGATTAATTCTGATCATCATACAATTTTGGTGAGCCTCACTACTAGAGAAAAAAATCTAATTCTTCCTTTTAAATTCAATAAAGCCTGAAACACAGTTAAGGAGTGAAAATAAATTGTCAAAGACAATTGGAATTCTATCACATCGAATGATGCCTATGTATACATTACAAAGTTAAAACTTCTTAAACAAAAAATGAAAACATGGTGGAAAGACAGAACTCAGAAAAATGATATTGGAATTACTTCCCTTGATAATTATCTCAATAAAATTCAAAATGACTCTACCCATAGTGACTTTTCTACTGACTCAAATAAGGAATTCAACATATGTAACAAACTGAACTCTCTTATCACCTTAAAAGACAATCATAAAGAAAACACTTAGTGTCAACTAGCTCAAGGATAGAGACAGAAACACTAAATTCTTCAATTCTCTATAGAGGATTAGAAAGGATACTAGAAATCATTCCTTACTTAAATATGGGTATAATATCACTGATAATGAGGAATGACTAGATAATCTTATCACCTACTACTTTAGCAATATCTTCAACGGCCCTACTCTAAACAATGATATCTAGCATGATATAATTTTTTTCATAGTTGTAAATAATAATAATGACCTATTAAATAGTGTTCCTATTGATCATGAAATTAAAGAAGTGGTTTTTAGTCTAATGTCAGATAGTGCTCCCAGTCCTAATAGTTGTCCCAATGATTTTTTCCAACATCATTGGGACATTGTTTTCAATGATGTCAACCGCCTAGTAAAATCCTTCTTCATCAGTTTCTATCTCAAATATGGTATTAATGGAGAATTTCTTACTCTTATTTATAAAGTTGATAATGCTTCGTAAAATTACATTTTCAGACCTATTTCCCTTATCAACACTATGTATAAAATTATTTCAAATATCTTATATATGAGATTGGCACCCATCGTAAAAAAATTGTCTCTTGAAGTCAATTTGAACTCTTTAAAGGAAGGAATATCCAAGACTTCATTTTCCTCCATTCTGAAAGTAATAAATTTCATAAAAAGACACAAATAGGGGGATTTCTTGACATTAAAATTGACTTTATAAAATCTTTTGATACCATTGATTGGAGTTTCATTTAGAAAATCCTTTATAGCTTCGGTTTTAATAACAACTTGGTTAACAAATTAAATTTTTTTTTACCTCTGCTCACATATCTGTTCTAATTAATGGACCCCCAAAAGGTTATTTCACTTGTACAAAAGTTGTTAGATAAGAATATCCCCTTTATTCCATCCTATTTGTTATTTCTAAAGACTACTTCAATAGACTGATTACATATTCAATCTGTAGGGGTGACCTCAAGCACATCTTTGCTTCTAGATATATAAATATTTCCTCAAATATTTTATACGAGGGAGATTTAATTCTATTCCTCCAAGGAGACAGGAGGAATATAAAAAATCATACAGTTCTCCTCTCTCACTATTTAGACGTCTCTCGTTTATCAATAAACTAGAGTAAATCCTCCATTTTATTAGGTAAACGCTTCCAGACCAACGGGAAAGTTTCCATTATGAATGATTTGTGTATAAAAGAAGGATCATTCCCCATTACGTATCTTGGGGTCCTCGGATTTTGGGGAAGACCCAAAAGTACTTTTTCGAGTATTTTTTATCAGATCAATAGACAACTCTCCTCCTGGAAAGGAAAAACGTTATCAATGGTTGGGCAGATATGCCTAGTCAAATAAACCTCTGTTTCAAAGATGGTTTACTCTATGATGGTGTATAGATGGCCTACTGAGCATCTCAAAAATATTAATAGAAAAATAATAAATTTTTTTTGGAGTAGAAGAACCCTTGATTAGAAACTTGTCATTGTCCCTTGGAAAACATGTTGTACCCCCATTTACAATAGTGGCCTTGTTATTAAGAATATCAAACATATTAATGATGCCCATCAATCCAAGATTACATGGAATATTATAAATAACAATGCTCAGGCGTATGATTTCCTTCATGGAAGATTCTACAATAACCTTAGAAAAGGAATGAACTGGTATATGGAATCATCTATATGGCCTTCCATCAAACAAACTTTATCATAAATCATGTCTCTCTATAGATTGATAATTAACAGATGCTCCTCACTACAATTTTGGTTGGACAATAGGAATGGATTCCCTTTTCAATATGATTGATACCATGCATTTATCCACTAATATAAACATATCCATGAATGGTTATTTAAACTCCACTGATATTAATTTACCTGATTAAATCTATACTATTATTACCAATTATACCTTTATCACCACTGACGATTCTTTTGGTCTGGGAAACTGTAAATAATGGATTTCTAACCTCTAAATATTACTATAATTATAATGTCAACTCCCAAAACAATGATTTCCACTAGGTAAATAATTTGAACAAAAGTTGGATTTGACCATCCCGACTCACTCTAATCTAGATAATTACACATAATATAATCCCCACATACTCTAATATTTAAATGTGTGGTATTCAAATTTGGTCTAAATGTCACATGTGTAACAAGCACATGGAAGATTCTAATCATTTATTTCTATCTTGTGTTACTGCTTCAACTCTTTGGAATTATATTTTTGATATATTTGATTTTAGATGGACAGGTCTGAGCTTTGTTTGACTACAGCTGCAGAGATGCACTACTATGGATATCTCTACTCAAATTTCTCAAATTTTCATCACCACTATGGAAGAACTGATACATCTTATTTGATATGAATGAAATCCTATTATAAAAAAAATGTGTTCAGTTTCCATGAAGCTAAAATTAAGATTTACACTGTGATCAAAGATGCCAGAACCATTAAAATAGAGACCTACCATAAAAAATAAAATATTTCACTATATAATGATGGATAGGGATTCAAGGAAGATACCACCTACAAAAAGGATTGTTGGAAGTCTTCTAGCAACCTCCTTTTCCTGGTTGTATCAAAATCAATGTGGATGGTGCTTCCAAAGGGAATCCAGGACATACAGGCTTGGTATCATTTGTAGAAATCAAAATGGAGACATACTGGGCTGCTACTTTGGTTCCTACGTTCATGCCTCCTCCCATGAAGCAGAGATCTACAGTGTTTTAAATTTAGTTCTTTTGATTAGACAAAGAGTATTGAACAATGTCCAGATTGAATGTGATTCAACTTCTATTGTCCATGCTATTAGGCATGGTATGATTTACCTTGTATAGACCCTCACTGCAAAATGGATTGCCTGCCTCAAACACTTATCTGATATCAATCATATTTTCACTCACACCTATAGAGAGGCAAACAAGGTGACAGATGGACTTGATTATAAGGGTGTATACGGCAATAAAACGTGCGTTGAGAATCTTCCGGTTTAGTTCACCCCTCTACATCAGAATGATTGTAATAAATTCCCTTCCTTTAGAGTCCTATAAACATTTTTATATATTTATATATTTTAGTGCTTTGGTCCCTTGACCAGATCCATCATCTTTTAAAAAAAATAATTAATATAAATAATTTATTAAACTCACTAAACATACCGCCAATGGGAAAAGGATCTGAACACCCCATGCGATCCCATTTAATGTCCCGCCTATGGTAATAAACACATTATGGAATCAACTATGGTCCCAAATTTCAGATTCAAACTTCTATTTAATATTTATCTATTATTATTTAAAAATTTCTACATTCATAATATAAAATATATAAAATATATTTTATAAAATTAATTTTTGGTGCACCGGTCCTCAGAATCACACACTCTCTCAACACCTAGATCTGGATATATATATATATATATATATATATATATATATATTAATTTATTACAAGTAAAAACCATGTATCTATATGTACACATCTAGTTTTGATAATGTTCTATCATATGACATGAGCTGATCTGAAAAATCTTAAGATCTAGTTGAATGATATTATGGAGAAAGGTTTTGTTCTCCCTTAGTGTTTTGTTTTGGGGTTCCCTCATACTCCTCAATAAGAATTTTCATGGTAAATTGTGATTATTTTCAGAATATATGAATTTAAATTATATAATTATTTAGATAAATTTCCCTTTTCCCTACATGGATGATTTTTCTGATTAGTTAAATGAGGACAGTGGGTTTTCAAAAACTTATCATCGGTCGGGTTTTCATAAACTCTAGGTTTGGGAGTCTTATATTTCAAAGACTTATTGAAAAAGAAGGTATTTCAATTATGAATATATTATAATGAATTTTGGAATGAATAATTCTCTTTTAGTGCTTATGTAAATGATGAACAAGATATTCCATCATCAGTTTGACATGTTTTTCATTGTTTTTGTGGATGATATCTTAGATTTTTCGTGATCTAGGAGTGATCATGAGAACCACCTAAATCTAGTTTTGAAAATATTGAGATGCCACAAATTTTATTGAATGATTTCAAAATAATTTTTTGGGATTCAAGAAGTGAAGTTATTAGGGTATTCTATTTTAGAACATGGACATTCAATCTATCATGAGAAGGGGAAGGTTATCTTTTCCTGGGAGGAACATGGGAACGACTACAACGTTTGATTCATATTAATTATTTTTGGATATTATCAATGGTTCATAAAAAATTTCTTGAAGTTGGCATCACACATGAATGATATACCTAGAAAGGGGTGAAATTCACATGGGATGCAAACCGACCTAATTCATTTGATGATTACAAATGAATTCTGACATCAACTTATATTTTTTTCTTACCTAAGACAATAAAGGGTTATATGGTATACAATGATGCCTATGGTTCTAGTAAATGTTTAATTATAATGTATTAGGATCACATTATTTATTATGATTCTCATTATATTCGATTACATGAGAAACATTACCACAGTAATGATAGAGATCTTTCTGTGGTTATGATTGAGGTTACATATTGGTAGTACTATTTTTTCAGGGATATGTTTATCGTCTTTTTTATCATAAGAGTATGAGATATTTATTTTCTTATTAATTCTTGAATCTCATATGTAGGTGATGTGTGGAAGAACTCTAGAAGTTTGAATTTGAAATTACTATCACCCTGGGGAAGGGTAATGTCATAATATATTCCCTTTGTTAGAATGTTCTACTATAGGATATTTTGGAATTGAAATTAGGGTGGAACATGATTGACATTTCTACTCAGTGGCATTTAGATACGCAGGGGTAATTCTGGTATGTATCTGACTAGTGTTCAGTTATTATCATCTCTCATCGACCCTATTTTATGAATCCACTTGCTGGATGATGTGATCTGAGGAATTTGAGAACCCTCAAATGGTGAGGATACTATTTCCATTTGATCTCTCTCTCTCTCTCCTCTAATGGTATTCTTCATTTTGGTGATCTATGAGTGTTTCCAGCACCAATAAAGACGTTTTTGTTTCATTATTTTTATATTTCATCAAGGGTCATTAATCTTAGAGATACAGAGATGTATTATTACATGAGACGATGTATCTATTGGCCAGGTATGAAGCATGACATCACTAATTTTGTGTATCCATGTTAAAAATTCTAGAAAAATAAATATGGATCACTGGATTCCTTGTGGTAAACTCCAAAATATTCATGTACTCTTTGGGAAATTGGATGTGGTTTTGATGGACTTCATGGTCAGATTTCCGTGAAATAACCTATGTAAGGATGCTATCTGGGACATGATCAATTAGTTCATTAAATCATATCATTTCATTTTTATTAGATTCACTAATAATGTAGAATATATAGGTAAGATTTATTTTCAGTAGATCATGATGTTTTATGGTGTTCCCCTAGCAACGATATTAGATAGGGACCCCACATTTACTTCCATATTTTGGAGGAGTCTCCAAGAGGTAATTGGGACGCTGTTCACATTGAGTAAATTTTATCATCCTTATATCGATGGTTAGTCAAAGCATGATATTAATATCCTATAGAATATTGTCCATGATCGTGTCATGGAATTTAGTGGATCATTGGATAGCTATATGGGACTGTTTGGGTTTTATTTTAAAAATAGTTACCAGTCATCGATCGGAATGGATCCCTTTAAGGCCTTATATGGCCACCCATAGTGGTAAACTATTCATTGGGGAGACGTGGGAAAGGCCTCTCTTATTGGATATATTCTCATTTAGGACATGTTGACTAGGATTCAGGATACATGTCAATTTTTTGATACAACTAAGATTTGTCATAAATCATATAAGTATCATGGATGACATTCTTGGTGTTTTCCATTGGTGGCCTAGTTTTCTTTAATGTTTCCCCTAGGATGGGTCACAACTATCATGGGAAGTAAAGGAATATATCATCAAGATATGATGGACTTCTAGATGTCATTGAGTATCTTGGTTTTGATTCATATCTGTTAGCATTATTGGTTCAGTTGATAGGTAACCATGATGTTTTCCACATATTTAGATTAGGAAGTACCATCCTTCTCTCTCTCATTTTCTAAGTTGGGAAGAGATTGAGTTAGAGAGAGATTTATCTATTGTTGAGAATCTAGTGGAAGTGAAGGTATTTCATGGTAATTCTATTAGGTTTTTCAATGAATTGTGGTGACATGGGTAATATTCTCATAATACATGAGAGCATGAACAGTTAGTAAGGGAATAATAGCCTCACCACTTTCCAAATAATTATTCTTCCATGTGAATTCATGGGGGTGTAAATCCATGTTATGGGATGATTATAACATCCTGGTAAAATATTTTACATTATTTTAATGTTTACTAATATTTTTCTTCAATTAAAAGGTTGTGAGAGTCATTTTGGTGCTTTATATAGAATCTGGACCGGGCGTTGCCTACCAAGAATATTCACACCCTGAATATGATTCACAGTGTGAATATGTCACTAGTTGATGTTGGGAAGTCTAATTCAGAACATTAAAATGTTTCTATACAAGAATGATGTTCATGCTATTAATTGGCTGATCAAGATTTATTTTACTTAAGGTAACACCTTTTTTGTGTATATGGATCTTATGGGATTCATCCCACGAATAGGGGATTCATGATGTGAATCCTCCACAAACTACCAGCTTTTCTGAAATATAAGAATAAATACTAACTCATTCAGTTTATCATGCAATAAACCATATCCTAGGACTCTCCCATGTAATTTATGGTGGTTCTGTTCCTTTTGGATCACCTCATTTGGCACTTTAAACCTCATTTTGTCTTGTTTCCCTTCTATTAGTAAATGTTTCATTTTTCATTCTGCATATTTACTATTCTTGGGATTCTGAAATTTTATTGTAATATGTTTTGGGATTAGTGATTAGGTGAAGATTATTTTTTGGTCCTTCAATATTTTGTGTCTGATATTAATCATGGGGATGCGCCTTTTATTGGTTGTGGTGTGGAACGTGGGTTTCATGAGAATTGTGTCATTATATCTTCTCATATGACCATTTTCTTTCTGGGAATCGATTATAAGAAAAGATAATCATGTTCAGAACCTCTATTGGTTTTTTTTCATTCATTCTAGTATGTGGATCCAATCATAGTTTCTGTGAAACCAGATTTTGACATTTGTGGTATTATCTCTAGATTTTGGAATTAAATAGTAATTTATAACGGTTTTATAAGCTGTTTTATGAATGAATTGAAGTTATTATGGACTGATTGAATTGTGTGTGTAGCTTATTTGTTTTTGAGAAAATATGGTTTTCCCATTATTTTGGTAAAAAAATGTGTTCCTCAAAATGGTTTGAAACTGATTGAAAAATGGGGTTTCAAAGTAGGGTTTTGATGGAAAAGGGTAGTTTGTAATTGATTTCTACAATTTACAAATCCTTTTAAAATGATTTAAAAAATATATCACATGAAATCCTTGGATACATAGGTTGAAGGTGTAGTATTAGGTTTCATCTTTTGGTATTGTAAGAGTGTTCAATTTATAAGGTGTAATTTAATGCCAAGAGAAAGATGCATTTGGATCAAGGACTTCATTAACATGGTAGTAGGGTTCATTTTCTAGGGAATAACTATTTTACGCAGACCATTATGAATGGGGTTTAGATACTTATAGTGTGAACTAGTCATAATTGAAGTATGAGTGTCCTTGATAACCTAACCGTGAGTGTTCTCTAGAGTGATTTACCATTTTCCCCTCGAATTGTGCTATTTTTTCGTTGATATTCATGTTTTGATATATGTAAATGTTTTGTGGAAATTATTATTTTATATTTTTTACTTGTATTTTCTTTATAATAGTTGAAAAGGGAAATTTTTCACTACGATTTTGATATAAAACTGTAAAATTGTTAAGCATTCCATGTTTTTCTATAAATTAAGAATAATGGAATTGTTGTGCTGTATTTGATAATGAATATCCGGGAGGGTGTAAGAGCCTAAATTTTCTAGGAGGTATTAATCCTTTAAGTCTCAATTATATTTCCTTGATTTGAATAATTGTTAATTTCTAATATGGATAAGGAGGAAAAAAACATTATGATGTTTTTTGGAAGCTCTGAACCCAAGCTAGTGGATGAAATGTCTTGGAAACTTAGTTATTAGAAAAAATGCCACCCAATACTCATAGATACTCATAACAATGTAGGTAATTTTTGTGAGAAGAAGTGTGCTACACGAATTTCTATAACCATGTGACCCATGCTTCATGGCAATCCAGTCATGCTATATTTTTTACTAGAGTTAAATTGCATGGTTCTATAATGACATTTCTAATCATCTTCCATGATAGTGTGAGGTGGTATTGAGGTTGTGCATGTCACACAGTTGGTTTATGTTTGTCCCATGGTTTGACCAATTGTATAACCAAACAATGTGACCATTTTTAGTTGGATGAGATTCATATTTTTTTCATTAATATTCATATAACATTACCCCGTGTTTCATATTTATTCCACCATAGGATTAAAGAACCTCCCTCTTCCCTTGAGAGTTCTCATACTAAGGAAACAATTTAGGTTCTTTGACAATTCTTCCATCCAGACTCAGATTTGACATCCTATTATGTCATTAGATTCCTCCCGATATGTTCTTCACTCCATAGGCTCATTTTAACAATCTTCCTTTTGTTAATGAAACTATTTAGGTGTTATCTCTAATACAATATTTCCAGGGTGTTAGCCTATTTTTCATTTTCTTCTAATTTGGACTAAAACGAAGGCCAATACTATATGATTGTTCCTCTATATGCATAAAGTAGTCAGTCTAATAATTATCCCCTAAATTCATGATGCTTTATATAATGCATCTTGTTCCATGTGATGGTTTCACTAAGAATTTCCCCTAATATGAATTTACATTCAATTGGGTTCCCTATTATTGAACCCAATGAAAACTTTATATTTCAAAAGGATTTAGAGGTCATCTACCACAATGTGAGACACCCTCTGGTTGTGTGATTTTTTACTTTTGGAATTTCATAATAATATAAACAAAACCCTCCTCAGTTTGTTTGGTTTGACTTCTAGATTGTTGTATCAAAAATGATAATCGATAATCATTATGGTGTATCAGGTCTAGTAAAATTTTCATGCTATAATGGATTAAATATAAGTGAGTGGTATGACAACATTTTATGATTTAATAGAACAATGGTTACACCCTAGTTAAAGAATAATGATGATGAACTATAAACCATATATTGGATATTATTAAATCGTGTTCCCTTCATACTATTATCATTTGGCAATAGAGATCCAACTACTATTATTTAGGTGTGGTGACCCAACTATTATGATTCATGTGTGGGGACCCTACAACTATGATTTAGGAATAGTGATCCTACTATTATGATTTGGGCATGTAGACCCTACTATTATGAAACAAGAGAATGAAAACCCTTATAAATTATGATGAATGGGCTACGAGACTCTTATTCATTATGATAAATGGGGATGGAAAACATTATGAATTATGATAAATGAGTGTGGAGACCCTTATGAATAATGATAAATGAGCCCAGATACCCTTATGAATTATGATAAATTGGAATTGTGTCCCTAATAATATGTTGAATGGGAATTAAATCCCCTTTGTGATGATATTGGGGCACGAATTACCTAATATTATGAGACTATTCATGGTGTCCTATGGCACTTAAAAGACACATTATACAACCCATGGATGCCTAGGTTGTGTTTCTGGTCCAGGAAAGTAGTAGTATCAATATATATGGTTGTAGATTTCACTATTTATATAGAATATATATATATATATATGGTTACTTATCCAGATATTATTTGGCATGTTCCATAGTAGGTTTAGTCAGCCTAGTGTACTTCAGTAACTAGAACCAACCATTATTAGTTATTATTATAGATTACCATTACTATCTACACAGTTCTTATATTATATGCTCTGACTGGATACTTATGGAGACCGTAGGTGGTGTCCTCCATAGATTATTTCACACCCCATATAGGTCATCAATGGTACTTGAAAAGATTATGATGATGTATGTAGGGGTAGGTAAAAACCCAATTATTGAGGATTAACTAATTATAGAATTGGATTCGGTAGACTAGGATTTCTCCATGACTCATGATGCTATTGGAGATTGACTTCTCTGTCTTTTTGTTCTTTTGATACATGTATTTTATTGAATTTCGACTCCCAGAATTTCCAGTTCCCTTTTGATAGATTCATGACATCACATAATTTTGTATATGATACGGTATGTTTTCATTGTTGGTTATTTATTAAATTTGTGTTCTTGACCTTCTCTTATTTAGTTACCATTCATTATGATTTTTTTTTTATCTATTTATTTCACTATTATGCTACTTTAATAATTGTTGGAACCCAGTTTGTTCTATGTTTTAAATGGAGAATGGTTTCTATTTATTGGAAATCCTCATTTTAAGTTTATTAATTTTCCAAGAAAATGGATCATACAGTTCTAGTAGAGAAAATTATTGAAGGTGGTGTCATTTTGTAGTGTTTTTCAAAGTTTTGGTTCTAAAAATTTGATAATAAAGAAGAGTGTTTTTTGAAAAGTACGTTTTGAAAATGATTAAAGGAAGTTTGGAATCTTGTGCACAAATCATGATTTAGAATCAGTGCATAAATTTAGGGAAAATGAAAAAAATGTGTGCCAGATTTAAATGTGAATGGAGGATGAGGTCTTTTCAAAAGAATATTAGCCAATGTGATGTCAAAGGGGGTTTTACATTATCGGAATGAATCTCAAATGCATTGAAAAATAAATGTAAAAAACATGGCACATGGTTATCAAGTCCTATAAATAGGTGACTACCCCCACTTAAGACATAATATTTATTCAACAGAGAACTGTATGCAATGCCCCACGTATGATTTTTTCATGAAAGAATTTCTTTGAGTTAATCTTGTGCGAAAGGTGTTTCTTTAGTTTAAAAAACCAAGTGAACCATTTGGGATAGTGTTGAGAAAGATAAGGGTTGTTAGGATATTAAGGGTTTCATGAAATTCATTTTATGTGTCAAATCTAAAATCTTTCATTCAATAGTAGGTGTTGCACGCAAGTACAATTTCAAGATTCTTTTTGTATTTTGGTATCCAGTTTGTTTGAATAGTGCATTCAAATATATAAATATAGGAATTAGACGAAAGAAGAGTCTTGTGATTGAAAAATACAACGACTTCAATGAAAAGATATTTAAGAGACCTTCAAGTCTATTAAATGAATAAAAATTATCCAAATTCAGTGAGCTAGGGGGAGTCGACAGAAGTGTTATGAGGGACACAGTGAGATATCCCTGAATTCGTGTAAAGGAAGTGTGTCTAGAATAGAGTGACTGTAACCAAACTTTTTTATTCAACATCTAGTGAAGGTTAGTATATTTTTGTATGACCGAAACACTATCAGGGTATTCTCCATGGATATACCCCTTAGTGGTGATCCAATAAAAACTGTTTTTTTGTCTTTCTGCATGTGAATGTTTGATTACTCATTGAATCCATCATATAGGTTTAACGAGTTCCAACTAATATTGGAACAATATCCATCACATTAAAGAAACATTGACACCCTGGTTCAACCCTCCCATCTCAAGGTGTCCTGGGGTCCTACAAGGGGTTTTAGAGCCAATTTGTTGGTGATAATGTTGTCCATATTTTATATCTTTGGAAATATAGTTAATGTTAAGGGTATACCCCTCTTTTATGGAAGAAACATTCAAATATGAAAAAAATTGGATGATCTCTAATATAAGATCCCCTAGAATGGAATTCATATTTGTTACTGTACAAGTAATATCCCTCACTGATCCTGAAGGTCCATCTAGGACTAATTTATACAAAAACAATTCTTGTTGAAAATACTAAAGCATAGAATTCATTCACTGCTACTCTTCCTAATTATATCTATCTGAATGTAATGAGTTTCACATCTAAAAATAATATATGGGAAAAAATATTTATTAATGAGATAGTAAAGTTAAGGAGGAGAAACTCCATGTTTTGAACAACAGGATTGATGATCTGAAGATTTATCTGAATGAAAATTCAAATTTCTTCTCCAATCGAATTACTAAAGTTGGAGGAACAAATCAATTGCATGGAGAAGAGGTCAAAGGAATTGAAAAAGTGAATATTATTTTCAAAGATTTATACCTCTCTATAATCCAAAATTTCCAGCCCTGTGGAATGTGATATTTCTAAACATTCTATAGATGATCTGCTAAGTAGTATGGTCACCTATGAAATGTGAGTCAAGATAGATGATGTGATGAAATTTATCATCAAGGAAATGGATTTCAAATCCCTTGAAAAACAATATATGTAAAGAATCATAATTTCCATGTAATTTTTTTCTTAAACACATGGAAATTTTACGAGTTCACGAAAGTTTACGGTGCTTGATTGTGAGGCCCGGTGTGCCCTTAATCAATTTCTGAAGTTTTGTTCGGGTATGTTAAGTAAGCGTGCTAACGGGATTTTATAAATTTTGAACCGGTGCTCGGAATTGAAATATGAGGGCATTTTTGAACTCGCAGCACTAGTATTCGCTTAATAGGACTTTCACCTTGATGATAGTTGGTCGAGAATGGAAATTAGTTTTTGGGTTTTTAAATAAATTAAATAAAAATAAGGTGATAAATTATTTATATTTTCTGGTGGTTAAAACCTCCAAGAGGAGGTTAGAGGTGGGGACCACCACACCATAACCTCCCACGAATGGTTATGGTGGTGGGGCCCACCCTCACATAACCTCCCTTCAGAGGATATCCTTGGTGGGGTCCACACGGGCTTTAAACACCCTTTAACCCCATTTATGTGGGATGAAAGTCTCCACCTACCCCACAAATTAATGTTGCCAACCCTTTTAATTATTAATTGAATTTATTCACTTAATTAATTTAAAACCCATTTGAAATATTTTTAATTATTTAGCCAAAAAATAAAATAATGGGTTAACATAACCCATTATTTTTGGTTGTCAAGACATTTGGTGGTGCTTTGGGAGAACTTGGAGAAGAACTCTCCTATTAAGAATGCGAAGAACGCTATCTTCAACTTCATCACCTTCGGACACTCATATGCCAAAAACAGATATCCTCTTCTTTTTTCGATGTGCGAGCTTAAGTTACGAGAGAGTGATGAACGCGGAAAACAATGAATCAATGCCTTCCTTTTCGTGACTTCATCATTGATCGATATGTGACGTAGGGTTTGATTTATGTATGAGTTTTACTCTATGTTCTTCATCGTTTGGTGTGCTCTTTGAGGCCTATTGTTACCACCCTAACATGAAGGGCGTGGGATGAGAATACATGGTCTGATCACCCTCTATTTTTCTTCACTTGTGGACGACAATGGTGGTGCAACGGCGTCAATGGAAGAGAGGACTACAATGGAGCAACGACGGCTGACTGTGGGACGGTCGCGAAGGAAACCGGTAGAGCAAAGGCCACTGGGTCCACGGAGGGGAGCAGGGCTGTCGCGCTACACAGAGATCCGGGTCGCGGCTAGCGCTGGCTGTATCGGATCAAGGCAGCCTGTCAGGCCACCAGAGGGGTGTGGCGCTGTCGTTCCATGTTGGTGGAAGGACCGCTACCTAGTGGGCCACGGAGGCCGGACAGAGCAGTGTGGTGCTGTCGTGCCGTAGGGAGATGCAGAACCGTGGCCAGGGCGGGCCGTGGTAGAGGGGCGCAGTGCTGACGTGTCGTGCCGGTGGTGCGGAGCGGCTAGCTGCTCTGCCAGTCGAGAGGAGCGTGACCCCGTTGGGTCCCGCGTGAGCTTAACCGGTGCCACCTGGCGCTGGTTTTGTTCCACCTGAATGGTTCAACCATTCGGGAGCTAGGGGGCAGACGCCTCCCCCTTGGCGGGGCTAGGGTGGGCTACTGAGCAGCCAGCCAGCCGGGTCGTAGGCCGCCAACCAGCCAGGCCATGCGAACCGCCAGCCAGTTGGGCCATGCAGGCCACCGACCAGCTAGTCCACGAGGGCTGCCGGGCCGGGCTTCCCACTCGGCCCGGGTCACCCCCTAGGGTCGGGCCGCCGACTCGAGCCGGGTCGGAACCTT
The DNA here is from genome assembly GCA_963277665.1 of Viscum album. Lineage (NCBI taxonomy): Eukaryota > Viridiplantae > Streptophyta > Magnoliopsida > Santalales > Viscaceae > Viscum > Viscum album. The sequence continues at coordinate 596,569,121 of OY728155.1, read as the reverse complement.
GGACCGGGACCGATCCTCGGACTCGGTCAGACCGGACACAGACAAGTTTGACACTATTACACATTTTCACCAATATCTTGGGCTACGGGTGTCTGATCGATGAACCATCTTCGGTGACAAAAATATTAAAGTGAGAAGGTTCTTTTGGAATACCCAACTATAGGTTTGGACACAGTTGGGGTATGGTCGGGTTGGTTTGAACCTAAAAAAACCAACCGGGCCCGTGGAATCGAAATGCCAATAACTCATAGACCGGGCGACCGTTTGACGTGTCGTCTGTTTAATGGAGATCCCTATGACGAGGAAGAACTTTGTGAATAATTTTCATGGGACTTCGTGATAGTTGGAGAATTGAAATGTAGCTTGTGGTGCAGATCGTCCCAAAGATGAGTGAGCGGAGTACGGTGACCTAGTAGCTGGCTGTTACCTGACGACTGCTGACCTTTCGACTCGGAGTGTTTCAACTAGCTTAGTGGGGAGTGCCCCTGTGTGACATAGAAGACCAATAGTGGGGAGATCCCTTATATGACATGGTAGACCCATGGTACTCGATAGGAATATTACCTCAGCAGGCTACGAGGGGGAGCGCCTCTGTGTAAAACTGGCAGACCCACATTGGGGAGCGCCAATTTGTGACACAGCAGACCCATGGTACTCGACAGGAAGAGTACTAAAGTAGTTCAAGATAGTGGGAAGTTCCTCTATGTGATGTGGTAGGCCCACAATACTCTATATGGAGGGAGAACACTAGCATCCGAGGATTCAATAGTTTGCCTCAGAGTGTTACATGCTACCACCCCTATAATGAAATATTGTTTTGTGGTGAGTGAATGTATTTTGTGTTTTCATCATGATTGAGATAGGTTACTAGATAACAGAGGTATATGTATGGGAATAAACCTATGTAAGGTTTATTCATGGATTATTTACTTTTTGGTTATCTTTGTTGGATATTGTGAGACCTTGAGGGTCTCAGGGTCCCTACTGAGTATCATAATACTCACCCCTGCATGGGATATGACGACACCTCATTATGTTGGTTGTAGATGACAGAAAGCACTGACTGAGGTAGAGAGTAGCAGGATTGGACGATACCTGGAGGTGGACCACTCGGTGTGATGATATACGGAGTGGACGAATAGACATGGATTTCTGAAGAGGCCATCTATACCTACCCTTCATGTAGGTACCCCAGAGGACGACCTAGAAGCTTATTTACATCTATTCTATCAGCTTTACTTGTACTTTTTCATTTCCTTGTACTTTAATGTTGATATTGTATTTCTGGCCCCCTTTAATTTCAGCATTATCCTTTGTGTACAGTTTTACTTAGGTTTTTACTTATAGTTTCTTACTCTGTTGTGTGTGTTCAGATTATAAAGGCAATTCCTTCCCAGTTTAAGGATTTATGACATTGGTGCTAGTATCCAACACCTGGCCTATGGAAGATGGGCTTTGGGTAGTCAGATACAAGCCCAGGGGGATGGGTCATGACAAATTGGTATCTGAGGTGTCGGTTCTACTGAAGAACACAGGACTTAGATCTTTATTTTTGTTGACGGAATTCTATTATGGGTACTAAGTGTGGTTCTTAGTTTTGGTAGTCTAGTGTTGGTGCGGGCAGCCGAAGTATCCATACACCCTGACTCTAACATCTGATGTCAGACTCAGTGCACAAAAACACCGATTGCGTGGATGTCTTTATACATTTTCTTTAGTTAGCTCAACCAGGTAAGATCACTAGGTATAATCTTTTGACAATGTCACAACTGTTTTTTTCATGATGCCTCCCCACAGAGCCCCAAGAGTCATATACTATGACATCCCACCGAGCGACGAGGCCTTAGTGCAGGGCCATTTACCAGCGGTACCACATTCTGTTGGGACACTGATTCCACCATCCCCAACAGTAGACGATGCAAAACAGTTGAACGTGTTGCATGAGTTCCAGTGCTAGAGGCTACCTTGGTTCAGAGGAGAGATGGACCCACAGGTGGCTGAGGAATGGTTGGAGGTTGTGGTCAGAGTCTTTAGGCTAGTAGGCACACCAATAGACTTCATCGTGGTCCTTGCTACCATCCCCCTTCATGAAACAACAAGCAGATAGTGTATCCTAATGCTCCATGTTCATGACGGTGTGACACTTCGTTGGGCAGACTTCAAGAGCTTGTTCCGGACGGATTTTGTTCCATCCACCCTTCGTGCGGAGCGGATATAGGAGCTACTACATCTACAGAAGGGTAGGATGACAGTGGCGCAGTACTCAGTGAGATTCACCAACCTCTCACGCCACTCCACTGATATGGTACAGGACACGTTCTTTAGGACTGGGACCTTCGAGCAGGGACTCAAGCATGAGATCATAGCATTGGTGATCTCACTTAGACTCTCGAATTAGGAGGGGATGTTAGAGAGAGCTCTCCAAGTAGAGAATTTCTTTGCTAGGTAGTCTCCAGAAGCGAGACCCACTACTAGTCATCACACAACATAGTCTTCTGTGGATGGCAGTAGACAGATGACATAGAGGTCCAAGAGGACCAGACCCATGGGTGGACGACCGAAGGACTCAGGATCTGTTGTGCGAAGAACTTGTGGCTGTGACTTACCTGCCAGTAGCTGGTAGTGTTACTCTTGTGGAAGGAAGGGTCACATGGCACGTGACTGTCTGACCCACCGTTAAGATGATCAGCAAACAGTTACGGGGCCTCCCAGGAAGAGGCAGAGGTTCAGTCGAGGTGGTCTGCAGGTATCATGTAGGAATGACAAAGGAGCTGGTCAAGCAGAAGGTGGTAGACGACGTTACGAGGTGCTACCACCACCACCACTAAGAGCTCCACCCCGACCGCTGGGAGCAGGTGGATAGGGGAGAGCTCAGCTTAAGGCACCTGAGGCATATGACCATGGTGCTCTGGAGATGATTGGAGGTATGATATGTGTCTACTCCATCTTTGCAGTAGTTCTTATAGAAACAGGTTCCATTCACTCTTTTATTTCCATTACCCTCATTCGGAGCTCGAAGATTCTGACGAAGCCGTTGGCTGGATCCTTCTGACTAGAGACTCCAATGGGATAAGGCTTGATGATTACACACTGGTTTTGGAAGTGTGAGATTACCCTAGGAGGCGAGAGATTCAGTTGGGATCTCCTAGTTGCGGCATCGAGGCCTTATGATGTCATCTTTGGTATAGACTGGTTATCTACAGTCCATGCTCAGATAGACTGTATTAAGAGAAAATTGCAGTGTGTCTGCATGGATGGGACCAGGTTCACCCTCACCGGCGGGAAGGGAACCTCTACAGCATAGAACGAACTTACTAGGAGGAGGGTGCAGCCGATCACAAACCAGTTGGATTGACTTACCCTCATATCAGTTGATGTAGGGACTCCAACTTATCCTGTAGTGGTGGAACAGTACGCAGATGTTTTCCCTGATGATGTTCCAGTACTAACTTCACATAGAGAGATGGACTTCTACGTTGACCTATACACAGGGATGACACTGATATATACTCCAACATATCCTATGGCACCCACTATGCTTCTTGAGATGCGAGTATAGCTGGAGGACATTCAAGGGAAGAAATTAAATCGGCCCAGTGTTTCTCCCTTAGGCAGCCCCAATTCTATTTTCCAAGATGGCAGATGGGAGCTTGAGTCTTTTTGGTGACTATCTTCACCTGAACCAGGTGACCGTAAAGAACAAGTACACACTCCCAAGGATTGAAAATCACTTTTATCAGCTCAAGGGAGCACGGTAGTTCTCGAAGATAGACCTCAGATCAGGCTATCACCAGCTCAGAGTCCGAGATGAGGATGTGTAGAAGATAGCCTTCAGATGTCGGTATGACCACTCTATGTTCTTAATTATGCCCATTGGCATAACCAATGCTCCAGAAGTGTTCATGTGTCTCATGAATAGGATCGTACAACCATACCTCGATCACTTTATTATAGTCTTCATTGACGACATTCTGATCTACTAGACTACTGAGGAGGAGCATGCCTACCATTTTCAGGTATTACTTGACACACTCTGAGACCACTAGATTTATGGTAAGCTCTCAAAGTGCCAGTTTTAGATTTGGGAGGTTCAATTATTAGGAAATGTCATATCAAAGGCTATATTTGTAGTAGATCTAGCAAATATTGAGGCGGTACTTTCTTGGGAGCCACCCAGGAGTGTAACGGAGGTACGCAGTTTCTTGGGCTTGGAAGGATACTACCAGAGATTCATTCCCGACTTCTCTAGAGTTGTGACACCACATTCAGCCCTGATGAAGAAGGGGTAACACTTAGTGTGGTCGTAGATATGCCGGCAGATCTTTCAGGAGCTGAGACAGAGGCTGACTAGTGCCCCTATCTTGAGACTTCCAGAGGAAGGCGTAGGGTAGGTAGTCTGCTGCGATGCATCAGGGACCAGACTCGGGTGTGTCCTGATGCAGGAGTGAGATATGATTACATATGTTTCATGTAATCTGAGATAACATGACTAGAACTACGCTACCCATGACCTGGAGTTTGTAGCAGTGGTCTTCGCCTTGAAGATGTGGCGACACTCTCTGATGGTCGAACGTTTTATTGTGTACTCTGATCACAAGTGTGTCTGATATATATTCTCTCAGAAGGACCTGAAACTAATATAACATCATTGTATTGAGTTCCTCCAGGACTATGACTTTGAAATAGTATATACACCTGGGAAGTGGAACGTTTTTGTGGATGCGCTCAGTAGGAGGACTGGTATACAACTGCAAGGAGAGGCGACAGAGCAGCTGGCTGCCTTGCAAATATCCTTTGTGGATAGGGATGGAGCAGCCAATATTCAGTCTCTTACAGTCACTCCCCCACCACCTCAGTGATTCAGTGAGGCACAACATGGGTACACTGACTGTGAGACACGACCAGATCAGATATCCACAGGGCAGGCACCTGATGGATTTTTTGAAGGTAGAGAGCACATCATTCTCTATAGAGGTCGTACTATGGTACCATTAGTAGTTCAGGAGGAAGTGTTCTGGGAGTTCCATACTTCCCCTCTAGTGGTACATCCAGGATTGGAGAAGATGTACCAGGAACATTGACAAAAACACTGGTGGACAGGTATGAAGAAGGCGGTAGAGAAGTTTGTCTCTCGGTACCTCACTTGTCAGCAAGTGAAGGTGGAGCAAAAGGTACCAGCAGGCTTGTTACATCCCTTATAAGTCCAAGAGTGGAAGTGGGATGGGATATCCATGGACTTAGTGATGTGTATTCCATGTACATCTAGGGGTCATGAGTCGATTTGGGTGATGGTCGATCAACTCACCTAGTCGGCCAACTTCATACCGATCAGAGATCAGAGTTCAGTAGAGAGCTTGGGACGTCTCTATGTGTAGGAGACTGTGTGTTTTCATGGAGAACCTTGTTCTATTTTCTACGACCGTGACCCACAGTTTAATTCCCGTCTATGGAAGGGGATGCATGAGGATTTCGGGATGCAACTACGTCTGAGCACCACCATCCATCCTTAGATAGATGGTCAAACTGAGCAGACCATCCAGACCCTCATGGACATGCTCTGTGCATGTGTCCTTGACATTGTTCGTAGCTGGGAGGATCACTTACTGTCAGTAGTGTTTTCCTACAACAATATATATCACTCCACCATCGGTATGGCACCATTTGAGGCCTTTTATAGTCCGCCTAGCAGATCACCACTGTGCTAGACAGACCCTGTGGAGTCAGCACTAGTGGGACCAAAGTTGGTACGGACTACCACAGAGAAGATTCATATCATCTTGGAAAAGATGATGACTGCACGAAGCAATAATAATTCATATACTGACAGTAGGCGGAGACCTCTGGAGTTAGAGGATGGCGACCATGTCATCGTACAGGTCTCCCCTTGACGAGGTTTATAGATATTTGGATGAGGAATAAAGTTATCTCCATGATTCATCAGACCTTTCTTGGTACTCAGTAGAGTATGTGAGGTGGCTTACCACTTAGCTCTACCACCTACGGTGCACCGGGTGCACAACGTCTTCCACATATCATAGCTGAGGAGATACGTGAACGACCCTTCCCATATCAGTGACCACGGGGAGCTGGACATCAATGACAGGGAGACTTTTACGGAGGTTCTAGTGGAGATTGAGGATCAAAAAAAGTGGGTTCTACATGGATGGTAGAAACCTCTGGTGCGTGTACGCCGGCAGCACTAGAACCTCCAGGAGAACACATGGGAGCGGGAGATTCAGATGCGTGCTCAGTACCCCCATTTGTACCCTTAGTTCGAGTTATAGATTACGGAGAAATAAATCCAAAAGGTGGGGAGAATATAAAGACCCATAATTTTCAGGAATTTTTTTTTCATAAATACATGATAATTTTATGAGTCCGTGAAAATTTACGACTCTTGATTCCAAGGCCCAGTGTTTCCGGAATCAATTTCTGATGTTTTGTTCGGGTACGCATAGTAAACGTGCGTGCGGTATTTTTATAACATTTGAACTGGTGCACGGAATTGAAATCTAAGGGCACCGTTGAACTCGCAGCGCTGGTATTCTCTTAAGAGGACTTTAACCTTGACGGTATTTTCTCGAGAATAGAAATTAGTTTTTGTGGTTTTTAAATAAAAATAAGGTGATAACATACTTTTATTTTGTGGTGGTTAAAACCTCCAAGAGGAGGTTAAAGGTGGGTGCCACCACAAAATAACCTCCCATGTGAGGTTATAGTGGTAGGGACCACCCTCACATAACCTCCCATGGGAGTATATCCTTGGTGGGGCCCATACGGGCTTTAAACCTCCTTTAACCCCCATTTATGTGAGATGAAACTCTCCACCTAACCCACTAATTAATTATTCCAACCCACCCAATTAATTAATTGAATTTATTTAATTAATTAATTTAAATCCCATTTGAATTCTTTTGAATTATTTAGCCAACAAATTAATTAACGGGTTAACATAACCCATTATTTTTCGTTGGAAATACTTTTGGTGGAGCATTGGGAGAACTTTGAATAACTTGCAAAATAACTCTCCAACAAAGAATGTGAAAAATGCCATATTTGACTTCATCACCTCCAGACGCTCATCCGAAAACAACTGATTTCTTCTTCATTTTTCGATGAATGAGATTAAGTTGCGAGAGCGTGACGAATGTGGTGAATGAAGAATTGATGCCCGCCATTCCGTAACTTCTTCAACGATCGACAAGCGAGGTAGGGGTTGTTTTATGTATGAGTTTTACCCTCATTTCTTCGTCTTTTGTTATTCTCTTTGAGGTCTATTGTTTTCACCCTAACAAAAAGGATGCAGACCGAGCAAACATGGCCTGAATGCCCTCCGTTTTTCTTCACATGTTGATGATGGCGGCGGTGCAATGGCACTGCCGGAAGAGAGGACTACAACGAAGCAATGGTGGCCGGCAATGGACCGGCTGCAAAGGAAACCGACGGCGTAAAGGTCGTCGGGCTACCGGAGGGACTTGGCGTCGTCATGCCACGCAAGCATAAGGACCGTGGTTAGGCGGGCCGTGGCGGAAGGGAAAGGTGCCATCGCGCAACGTCGGTGGTGTGAAGCGACTGTCTGCTTGGCCAGCCAGGATAAGTGGGAACCCATTGGGTCCCGCGTGAGCTCTACTGGCGCCAACCGACACAGGTTTGGTTATACCCAAATGTTTCAACCATATGGGAGCTAGGGGGCACGCACCTCCCCCCCTGGGTGCGACTAGGGCAGGTCATCGGGCCGCCAGCCAGTAGGGCCACGCGGGATGTCGAGCTGGGCCGCCCACTCGGACTAGGCCACCCCCTCGGGCCGGGCCGCCCACTCGGGCTGGGTCGGACCCTTGGGCCAGTCCTGACCCTCTGTTCAGGTCAGACGTGTAGACCGGGCCGGACCCTGGTCCAGTCTTGGGTCGGTTCGGGTCCGTCCGACAGGGTCAGACTGGACCCAGACCTATTTGACCCGATTACACCTTTTCGTCCTTGTCATTGGCTACAAGTTTCAGATCGATGAACCGTCTGTGGAGATAGAAAGATTATAGAAAGACAGTTCTTTAGGAATACCTTACTAGAGTTTTGGACATAATTATGGTATGGTCGGGTTTCTATGAACCTAAAAAAACTAATCGGGCCCCTGGAATGGAAATGCCAACAACTCACAGACCATGCGTCAGTTTGATGCATCATCTATTGCATTGATATCCCTATGACGATGTGGACCTTTTTGAAACTTTTGCGTGAGAAATAGTGATAGTTGGAGAATAAACCAATAGCTCATGGTTCGGATCCTCCCGGAGATGAGAGAGCGGAGTAGAGAGACCTAATAGATGGCTGTTACCTAACAATTGCAGACCTTTTGACTCGGAGTGTTTCGACTTGCCCAGTAGGGAGTGCCTCTGTGTGACGCAGAAGACCCACGGTGAGGAGTGCCTCTGTGTGACGCGATAGACCCAAGATACTTGATAGGATGAGTACCTCAGTAGGCTATGAGGTGGAGTACCTCTGTGTGATTGTGGAAGACCCTTAGTAGGGAGCGCCTCTGTGTGACGCATGAGACCCACGAAACTCGATATCAGTACTACTAAATCATTTTATGATAGTGGGAAGTGCCTCTGTGTGACGTGTTAGGACCACAATACTCTATAGGGAGATATTACACTAGAAGATGAGGTCTCGACAGTTTTTCTGGGAGTGTTACATGTTACCACACCTATAATGAAATCCTGGTTTGAGGTGAGTCAATGTCTTTTTTGTTTTCCACACGATTGAGATGGGTTACTAGATGATATAGGTATATGTATGAGAATATACCTATGTAAGGGTTATCCATTGATTCATTACATTGTGTTTATCCTTGTTGGATATTGTGTGACCTTGAGGGTCTTGACATCCCTACTGAGCATCATTATACTCACCCCTGCATGTGCTATACCTGCATCTCGTTGTGTTGGTTGCAGACGACAGACATCGCTAACTGAGGAAGAGAGTAGCAGGAATGGACAATACATGGGGGTGGACCACTTGGCATGATGGTACACAGAGCGGACGGATGGACATGGAGTGCTCAGCAGGCCATCTCTACCTACCCCTTAGGTAGGAACCCCAGAGAACGACCCAATAGCTTCTTTACTTTTCATCTTTTAGTTGTACTTGTACTTTTACATTTCCTTGTACTTTACTGTTGGGCATGTATTTCTGGCCCACTTTACTTTCAGCACTCTCCTTTGTATAATATTTTACATAGTTTTTTACTTCCAGTTGCGTACTCTATTGTGTGTGTTCAATTTATAAAGGCAATGCCTTCCCAGTTTAGGGATTTACGCCATTGGTGCTAGTCTCCATCCCCTAGCCTATGGAAGGAGGGAATGGGTTAGTCACGATACGGCCCCCGTGGGATGGGTCATGAAACTATATTTCATAATATATTGTTAATCAATACAATGATGATGATGATTTCCTTTCCCTCTTTTCTAGGGAATTAAAGAACGGAAATGGTAGGTTCAAATGAAAGCATACCTTATCATGTTTTCTTTATGGTAGAGTTGGGAACATTGCTTCTCAGTTCTCAAGGAATTCCAATGATGATGAAGGTGAATCTAGAAACTCTAAAAAGACTTAGAAATGGTTTTTTTAAAATGAAAACTTCAAATCTGAAAATAAACTATAGAAAATAGTTTTATCTTTGAATATAGTGATGATGATGATAAAGGTGAAGCAAGAAACTCTTAGAAGATATAGAAAAACGTTTTTGTAAATGGAAATAATAAAATATGGAAAGAAACTATCGAAAAATATTATTTTCCATGAATATAATGATGATTATGATGATGATGATGAATTATTTGAGGAATAAGAGTTGGAGTTTAAATCTGGAAACCAAGAACATATGATAGATTCTGTTTAGAATTTATAACCATCAAAGAATAAATCTATAGATCATCAATTGATTATTGATGCAGATATAGTGTTAAAACCTAAGGATGCTTTTAGTAAGCTTGAGAATTAATGTAAAATACACAAAATATAGAGGGAATTTGTGGAATAATTTTTATAATATATCTATTAGCTTGAATCTAAAATCGAATGGTTGGAAGAAGTAGTGAATGTAAAGTAAAAAATTATGTGAAATCACAGAAGATGTAGTGGAACTGAAGCTAAGAATTGAAGAATATGAAAAGGCCATCAATGAACTAACATCCATATTGGAAGAGAATTACAAAACTATTAATGATCCTAAATTAGAATAATTTTTTACCCTTGGGAATGAACTTGGATGTGAATCAATTTAAAAAGAAACAAAGAAGAAAACACAGTTTTGAAGGTTCTCAAACGCCAGGCTACTGGATAGATTCAATCGTGGTTATGATGTATTTGGCATGATTTTTAATGATAAAAGTCTTTCAAGAATGGTAAACATTGGAAAGAGTTATGAAGCCAAAACATCAAATGATGTAAATAAATTCGATCAGAATAAAGGAATGTTGAAATTTTCACATAATGAAAAGTCACCTGATGTGTTGAAAATGAATCCCTCAATTCATATTTAATAAAGATTCGAAAATTATCCTCTATCATATAGAAATGATAGGTCGAAAAAAATATCTCCCTATGGAAAGTCACATGAGAAGAAATAGAAATAAGAATACATTTCCACTTATGAAATTTCAATTCTGTGTCTATCTAGGCCATACCATGTCATATTGAAAAGATTCAAAGATCTATTTTAATGTGAAAAATCTAGGAAGACAAAAAAAGATAAAAAATTCATATCCTACTTATTAGAGAAGAAATAATTTCTATGGATATTATTTTCATTACTCAAACTTTGGTGATAAAGTTGTTTATTACAGGAAGAGGAAACACGTGGACAATTCATACAGAACCCAAAGACAAGTCCATACTCATCAAACAGACTATGTTTCTCTCACAAACTAGTTTTCTCTTCTAGAAGAAGATTATTATTATGAATAACCTATCCACATACAAGAGATATCTAAAAGTACATCTTTATCATTCACACAATCAAATATTTCATTGAAGGAAAAGAATAAAATTGAAATTTCCTACATTCCAGAAGTAACACTCAAAGCTACAAAGAGAAAAAAACACTTAGATCCTTAATAGAAGTTGTTCATACTACATGATGGTTAATGTTGAATTATAATCAAATCTTATCAAAAGGGTGGATGGAATGTTATGGTTCGGTATTGATGGTGCGTTAAAGAATAAATGTAGAGGAAGTACTGAACTAGGTAATGGTGAGTTAACAAAAATGAAATTTCATTATGTAGAAGGTTTTCATCGCAATCTCTATAGCATCAGTTAACTATATACCTTAGGATTTATAATGAATTTAAATAAACAATTATGAACTATAAAGGGAAAGATAGTGAATTCTCTCAACAATGTATGCAAAATTGATGGAAAATTATATTAGGTAGAAAGTAAAGAAAAATATTTCAATATGAATATTGAAGAAGAAAACTACTTATGGCATCAAATGTTGGGACATATAAATCAACAAGACATGGAAAATATATATTGGATGATGATAGTCATGGATATCCACAATCAAAAGCTTGAATGGGAAACGACTTGTGATGCTTGCGTAGGAGGGAAGCTTGTCCATAGTTATTATCATCCAAAAAAGAAAAGGGAATCAAATCTTCTTGATCTCATCCATACAGACATATGTGGTCTGATAAATTTTGTTTTAATTCAATGAGATTGTAACTTCTTTATTTTCAATTATGACCGTAGTATAATTGATTGTATGTGGGTTATACACAAGAAACAATAAGTTCATGATTGCATGAAAACGTATCACCAAATCACCATGAATGATACTGGAAGTACAATCAAAGTTATAGGATCTAAAAATGGAGGGAAATACACATTTATTGAGTTTTAAAATTACCTAGAGAAGATTGGAATAAAACATGCGGTGTCTATAGTGAGAGCCCCACATCAAAATAGAGTCGTTGAGTGTTGGAATCGACAGGTGAACAATATTCCCAAAACAATTCTGTTTGAGAGTAATATCCCTCTAAATTACTAGAAATAGGTTGTTCAAGCTTCAATATGTATTCAAAATTTAATAGAGATTTACATGGGTGAAACCAAGACAATATATGAGTTGTGGCATGGAAGGAATCCCTCTTGGAAGTATTTTTGTGTTTTCAAAAGTAAATGTTTTATAAAAAATAGTGTATGAAATAAAGGAATGTATGGTGATGTAGCAGATTTAGGAATATTATTGGGTACTCAGTGAATATAAATTTCTAAAATTGTATCAATAGTCATCTTATAAGAATTTTGGAATGTAGTGATTTTAATATCATTGATGATAAAATAAAATATTACTTAAGGAATTCTTATGCTAATGGGATAGAAGATGAGGAAGAATGTGAACATGTAACTGATTAAATTACTAAAGTAGAGGATTTTGTGAAAAACACTCAAGAGTCACATCATAATGTTGACTCCGAAGAAGAATCAAATGAGGAAACCATGTCTAAAAATAATTCTACTAAACCTCATAGGAGAAATTCAAGTGAAGAGATTGATCAATCCAATATCAACTTTGATTGAAATTAACCCACACAAACAAGGAGAATGAGGAATAATGCACAATCTATATCTCATTCTGTTATAGAATCATCCTCATTTAAAGAAGATACAAAAGATGAATCTTGTGTTAAATCCATGAATGAATATTTGGACTAGATTAATAACAACCAAACATGAGATCTATTAAAGAGACCCAAAGGTCACAATGTGATTGGTATGAAGTGTATTTTTAAGAACAAATATAATGATAGTGGTAATGTGATCATAAATAAAGTGTGGTTGTGTGTAAAGGAAATTCATAGACTAAAGGTGTGGATATTGAAGAGACATTTTATGTTGTGGCTAGAATAGAGTCAATCAAACTTTTTCATAATATGTGAATTCAAAGAGGATACAAAGGGAATCAAATAGATGTAAAAAATAACTCTTAAATGGAGTACATGAATGAGAAGTTTATATAGAACAACCAGTGAGTTTTCTTCATGGAAATGATTAAATGAAGGCTTTCAGACTAAAGAAAACTTCATGTGGATTGAAGTAGGCACCACAAGAATTGTACTCTCAGCTGGGTTACTATATAAAAAGTCTTTAATTCAAAAGAGGAAGAGTGTATCACAATCCCTATGTAAATAATTCTAAAAATGATCGGTTAAAGGTACTAGTGTACATTGATGATATTATTTTTGGTGGAAGTAGGTAGGTATCAGTGAATAAATTTTCCATTCATAGAAAATAAGAATTTAAAATGTCTTGGACTAGATAAATCACATATTTCTTATGACATCAAGTGATTCAGAGGAAATACATCACTTTTATATCTTTGCAAAAGTGTGCAAGAGAGTTTCTAAATAAGTTTAATATTCATGAATCCAAAAAAATGTCCAATCTGATTGTGGTTAGAACTAAACTGAGAAATCATAAGGATGGAAAAACTATAGACCTCACAATGTATAGAAGAATCATTGGATACTTAATATACGTGATAGTGATATGACCATATATTGTCATTGCAACATGATTTGCAGCCTTCATTCAAAGTAATATGAAAGAAGACCGTATGGTGGTAGTGAAAATAATCATGAGGTATATTCAAGGTACTCACAATTATGGATTATACATTGCAACATGAAGAGATAGTGAACTCTCTTTGTTTTCTGATACTAACTAGAATAGATATTTTATTGACATAGAGACCACAAGTGGTGGATCATTATTTATTTTCAGGAAATGTGTAGGTTGGTTGAGTAAGAAATAGAAAAGTACTTCTCTCAATACTACTGAAGGTGAGTATATCTTTGTTACAAATGTATGCACTCAACTATAGAGGATGAATAAAAAACTACTGGATATTTTTGATGATGCGATATATCCAATGGTTATTCACTGTGATAAGAATAACACAATTGATCTTACAAAGATTCCTCTTCATAATTGTCTTACAGAACATATTGATATTGGATATCACTTTATCAAGGAAAAATTGGAAAAAATAAGGATTAAAATGAATCATTTTGGGACTTATGATCAAGTGGATAACATACTAACCAATACATTGTTACCACATGTGTTTGAGAGGCATCAGTTGAACCACATTGTTCAACCACCTCCCTATGCATGATTAGGTTACGAATGTTCCCCTATCCCCAGTTATGTTAACCTTTTTAATCTTTTTGGGGGAGTGATGATATTTTTTGGGAGAGCTATTATCTATGGGGCGTGTTTTTTGATCACTAAAATGTAAAACATATGGTCATTGGGTTTATAGAAAATGCAATAGAAGTAATAAATTCAATGGTACAAGTAAGGATGATAATTTTTTTATAGTAACACGAGAATGGATAATGAAGAATGGTCAGAATTAAATGTTAAAAGGAATCCATTCAAGGCATGCATCGATTTTGTGATAGGGGAAACCAATTCATGCTTCCCCTATTGTTTTCTATATTGATAATTTCTCACGTTGAATTAGAGTGTTTTCTGATTTTATTCTTGCATATTAGGTTTCTGTATGTGGCTGGTGCTCTATTAAATTTATCTATAGATTTCCATAAAACCCAAAGGAAGTGATAATTGGAACCATGGGTATTTTGTGTTGCAAATGGATTATCATTTGTGTTTTTCAACAATCCTCATTAGAATATTAGGAAGTTTTCATGTAAAGGTAGCATACAGTTCAAACAGACAACAATATTAAAGGTGGAATCGTTTCCTAGTGTTGGTCAAATTTTAGGTTCAAAAAATTGGATAATAGAGAAGATTGTTTTTATAAAATTATGTTGCACATAATATTGAAGGAGTTTTGGAATCTTGTGCACAAGTCTTGATTTGGGATTAGTGCATCAAAATATGAAAAAGGAAATAAATGTGTGAGAAAGAAGAGGTAGCTTGGAAAAATCTTACCCGCCCAATAATACATTAAAAGGGGTTTTGCATGCTCAGAATGAATCTTACCAACATCGATTAAGATGTATAATAAACTTGTGTATAGGTTCATCAAGGCCTATAAATATGTGGGTACCTCTATAGAGACCCAAACATGAAGTACATGGACATTACATTACTTTTGCGGAAAACTTAATACATAACAAAAATAGACACCCAAGGACCATAATAGTTTAGTGTCTTTGGAATAATAGAACATTATCTTATAATCATGGTGAAAAGATCTTCAACATCTTCCAAAATGATCATCCGCTTTTGTTTTCTTACCTAAATCCTTTCTTTATATCCTAGGGAAAAGAAAACATATAAAGGGTGAGCTCAAATTCTCAGCAAGAGTAAGTATGGAGAAAATAAAACAAACCATATACATTTTAATTCAAAAACACGAACATAATGTTTAAATATAAAAATATTGAGCAATGACAAAAAACATTGGAGTACGTAAGGCATAGATCATAATGTAACATCAATCATGATAAAATATCATGGTATAAAAACATGTAATTATGGAAAACCGTTTAGCACATGATATGATTTCCATAGTAGCCAAGTTATTTCTACTAAGACCATCATAGTGGAAAAATTCCTATACTGAATTGGGTTTACATTCCTTGCCAGCACTGTATTAGTGAACTAGATTTACTTTCTGTTCCATCCATGACTATCTGATGAGATATAAATCTTTACCCAATGCATTGGAGGGAGATATAGGTCCCACCAATCTCATAATGAAATCATTCTTATGTGTGCCACAATATCATAAATCATATATCATAACATAACCAATGTAAGAAAAATTGGATCCTTAAACATCATGCCATCATAACATAATCCATATAACAAAAATGGACTTCATAAAAATACTTCCATCATAAAAAATCATATCAATGTAAAAATAGGGATAGAAACAGAACCCATTATTATCTTATATTGAAAATAATTTTGATAAAGCACTTGAACTCCATTCTTGAGGAAAATATCCTTTATACTTCAAAATCCTTTTTCCTTTCTTAACATGTCATAAAATATTAAACTAAAAGAAGTTAATTAAAAATAAACATGAAAACTTGTAAAGGAAGCTTCAAGGAAATAATGTTCTATAAAATCATAAAAACTCATTCATGTCGTATAAGTTAAAAAAATATTCTCCTCGTACTTTTTCCAGAAAAGTCAAAAAGTTCCTCGTATGGTAAACAAAAGAAAGATTCCTTACATAAAACAATGTAAAATTAAAATATGGGTAAACGTGACTTTAAAAATACATGGAAGAATATTCAAAAATTTATGAAAAACATTTTTATGGACATGGATGAAAAATATAACCCCAGTAAATACGTATGTATAAACAATCTCGGATAAAAATGAGATTTGAAAAATTATCTGTTACCTTATGTCCAATTTATTCTGTATGTGTATGATACTCCTTTATAGTGGTTTTAAACATATTGTTAACTTTTAACATTACCATAATAATATTTATGATATCATATATGATTCACTTATGACTTTATATTACAAGTTCTTTTGTAAATTCCATGTTAAAGCAGTGTTTTGGGTAAAATTGTCTCATTTATCATATGTGTTTTGAATTGTTGTTATTGATATTATTACTTATATCATGATTTAATTAATTTCAAAATGTAAAACATGATTTATATATAATATTTTTTCTGCATATAAATATATATGATAGATTGACAATTGGAAAGAAATACATCGTTTATGGAGACGGTAGGTCGTATGTAGGCATGAATGTTGTTTTCGTTTCCTTATTGAATTAAATGGAATTAAGTAAATGAAAAATATATGTATATAAATCAAGTATCATTATAATTAAATATCTATCATGATTATTTATTATATATACTTTATAATCATACTTGAATGGTTAATTGTGGAAAATGAATCTCATCACGTTCGTGGAGACGGTAGTCTGTACGCACGCATGAGCGACAATATCATTCTTTTCATATTAAAATCGTATATAAATGGATGGTATATAATATATATTGAATCATAATAATGTTATATTTATTATTTATATCATTTATACACATTATTATACCCATCTTAATGATGAAATGTTTGAATAACAAACTTCACCATTACGTGGAGATGATAAGCCGTACATACGCACCTGTGGTGTCTTTTTCATTCATAGGATGGATAAGAAAACAAATGTGGTTGTACAATTATTATAATAACATCACAGTATATAGAATATACTCAAGTTATTATTTTAGAATGGGAACAACAAAGAAGGAGGAAGTGGAAGAAGGAAGGAATTGGAAATAGGTGGTGAGATATTTACCTCTTCTTCGTGTTCTTCCTTTTTATTTGATCAAAAGGGATCAATAGGTTGGCTTTATGACTAAATAACTTCCTCTAAGATGAGGGAGGATATTTTAGAGGGTATTTTGGCAGGGGTTGGCTGATAAAAATGGCTTTGGAGGTGTGGATTAGAGAGAAGGGGGAGTGCCCTTTTATAAGAGGGGTGAGGGGCACCTTAGGAAAAACATAAAATACTCTTTTATAATAAATTCATATTCGGTTTATAATGGATCCAAAGTGACTTATTTCGAGGCTAGGGTGGGTATGGGTCTAAATCCTTTTAGCCAATAGGTTTTAGACAGTTTATGTTACCATTTTAACATTATCATTTAGATTTAACTCTAAGTTAAATAATTTAACTTTTACCGTGTCTTCATGTATTCTTAAACTATATGGTTAATAAACATACTATAAACTTCAAATAGAATCCCAATTGGTTAATTAATGTCAAATATATTATTATATAAGTTTTATGGACAAACAATTGTTTTTTAGGACCATTATATAAATTAATAATATAATATTTGTTTTAAAAACTATTTTATGTCAATTTTGACACTATTTGGTACTTTGTTTTTTATAAATTTATAACAGTATTATTACATCGAAAAAAATTCATCTAACAAACCCTGATATGTTTTATTAACCTATAAATTTATTTTAATTCATAAAAAGTCTCAAATTAAATTTATTGTGGTATATATAATATCAATTAGGTTAATATTTCATTAATAACGTAATTACTACATCATCATTGCGTCATAAATAAATTAAATTATATAATGTTTAAAATATATATATAAAATATCATTATGTGGGAAATATTTTTATCTTTATAATGAATATTTATAGTCTAATTTATCTTATGTATAACTCTATATTAAAAATGTTTTATTTATTAAACATTGATTTTAACTATTTTAACTCTTCTTTAAATAAATTAATAATAAATGTCCTAATCAAATCCAAGTGGACCTAAAGGGTAATCTTTTATTGCTAAGGTTGTTTCTGGTCGACTTAAACTTGTCCAATATAATTAGGACATGTGTCAGGGTAATAATAAAATCATTTTTACCCTTAATTTCCATGTTTACTTTAAACTGTGGTAAATAATAGTTGGGCGTTACAATTCACAAAAAATTATTTTCATCTCATTGAACCGCATTTTACTTACTAATATAAACCGTGTCTCTCAGATTTTTGAAATTCAACTCACAGAAGTGGTGAAATTATGTTTTATGTAAATTTGCTAATGCTCATAGAAGGTGGGTAAAATACAGTAAAAAGTTCAATAAAATTTTTATATATCTAAAATTATTATAAAATGACTCTAATTAATTACATTGAACATATATAGGTATTATGTTTCTATTTTGACCTAAAATAAATTTAAATAAAATAAATTTTTATTTAATTAAAAAGTCTGTTTTAACCAACAACTCAGTGTTTTCACTATTCATCAAAAATTGAAAGTTTTCAGAAAAATAACAAAAATTCACCTGAGGCTAATTTCAATATTTAGAATTAAAAAAATAAGTCCATTTTGAAAGATAAAATATATAAAATTTCAAAAAGTGGTTATTACTATTCATGACGGCTAGTTTATATAATATTTTAATAACATATCATTGTTTAGTGAAACTTTGTATTACGTGCAATGAAAGCTATTGAGGAAGGTTGATATTGTGTGTAACACAAGCCAAGAATAGTGTTTCGTATACTACAAGCGAATACGGTTTTGCGTATACTGCAAGATAATCTTGGTGTAGTGTACAACACAATACATCAATGAAATTAAAAAGATTATTTATCATAAAATCTCGGGGTGTTACAACCCCCACTCAATATTTTATATCTTTCCAATGAAAATACATCTATTCTAGCGTGTGATATATTTTTGCGTGAAGGAATTGAAGAGAGTTAGTCTTACATGCAAGGTTTTGCTTTATTCTAAAAAACAAGTGAAGGATTTGGTGTAGTTGCATGAAAGATAAGGGTTGTGTGGAATATAAGGGTTGCACGAAAGTC
Organism: Viscum album; assembly: GCA_963277665.1. Taxonomy (NCBI): domain Eukaryota; kingdom Viridiplantae; phylum Streptophyta; class Magnoliopsida; order Santalales; family Viscaceae; genus Viscum; species Viscum album. The sequence continues at coordinate 596,549,759 of OY728155.1, read as the reverse complement.
ATCTTGCATGAGAAATCTCAAATTTTTATTTCAAGATTAGGTCTTGTTCTCAAGTATAGTGTGGATCTTCTATTTGTATTTTGGTATATGGATTTTCTGTTCACATCCATCAAGTGCATCAATTCAAGACATCAATGTAAGCATAGCCTTGTGCTGGAAAAAACATTGACATCAATGAAAATCTATTGAAGAGAACTTCATGTTAGTAAATTGAGTAATACATCTCTGAAGGATGTGAGCTAGGAATATTCAATGTAACTGTTCTTAGGTATACATGGATCTATCCATGAATTCTTGTAAAGTCAGTGTGCCTGGAATAGAGTGACTATTTTCAAACTTATGTATTCAACAACAAGTGAAGATTAGTGGATTATGGTATGACTAAAACACTGTTGGAATATACTCCTTAGACGTAGGCCTTAGTGGTGAACCAATTAAAAGTTATATGTAGGGTCTTTTTAGATGTGAATGTTTTATTATTACTTGAATACATCATATAGGTTTACTATGTTTCTACCAACATGGGAAAAAGATCTGTCACATTAAAAGAAAATGATGACACCCTGATTTTCCCCACCTCTATCAGGGTGTCCCAGGGTCCTATAATCATGTGTGTATAGTCTCCCCAATATATCACCTTGGAACCTTTCTTCTTGTTAATATCCTCTAGAATTTGGGGAGATTCTCTTGAGGCCATGTAAACTATCAACTCGGGGTACTATTTAGTAGATCCTAGGTTAGGATGTCAAAAAGTGGTAATAGAGCTTCTTTTCATTGTCTTACTTTTTTGGATGGTAGAAATGAGACATGGATGAGTAATAATTTCATAATGATCCAATTCTTGGGAGTATCTAAACCACATATGGGAAAAGGTAAAATGTTTATGGAAGGGATATTTTGTTCTGGTTAAGTATGTTAGAACTTATTTGATTCCACCATTGGGTGTCGAACATGTTGTGTGATATTTATTATTATGATTGATGATTATATTTTATACATGGAATTTTAGGGTATGGAATAGTTCATCATGCATCGTTTTAGGAATATTATATGATTTATACATCATTCATTATTCTATTCAGTATTTACTTACTACATGTAGTGCCTATAGCATGTTTTGGTGTCATTATTTCTATTTCCATGAAATTATACTAAAATTTCATGCATGTATTTTCTATGTGAGTGTATGTGATTAAATGGATGAAATAATTCAATTCATAAGATGTATGTGACCTTATAAATTGAATGGGGTTGTCCATATAGTTCAACAGTTTAAAGGGAATTTTTATATAACTGAGAATGAAATTTAATGGAATTGAATTCTAAAATTAAATGGTCAACATTAAATATGGAATAAAATTTCCATTTAAATTTTGTTTTCATCTATTAATTGAAATTTAACCTTTGTATATGAGGAACTTTGACTTATAAAAGATAACATGACCCAAAACTGACCTCGTTAGTGGGAATTAGGCAGTTTATATTTCATTTATTATGACATGAATGTCGCAAAGTCCCAGGTTTAGGAGTAAAAAGATGGGTTTGAATTATGTTTTGGAAATCTTGTACCTATCATTTTTTATATCAATGCTATTTATTATTATTGAAAACTATCTGATGTGTGTATTAGGAATTTTTTGAGCTATTCAGCCACAACATCCCCTATTCATGATCCATAAGGTTAGCGATGACCATGATCCCAAGGTTGTGGGACCTAATACACCGATGATACATCCTGCGGTGAAACTTGGGGATCCTCATATAATCCCTATGGAGGGAAAATATGTCCACTTACTAGGGCGTTTCTATGACTTAAAATGACTATATATGGAGCTCCATGACCTTCCCCGTATATAGGATAGTTGATGCAAGAGTTTTAGTATAATCTTCCATATACATTTTGCATTGGACGGTGACCCCATTCTACAGAGTAATGGAATTGGACCTTCATATATATGTTAGATCACGTAAAGACACCACCTTATAGGATTTTGAATCTCACTAGTTATATGATTTTAGGATCCTACAAACATTGTTGGGATATAATGAACTAGGTAGGCTAGTACTAGAATATTATTTAAAGGAATTTAAAATGTAGCTTCTATGATTATTTCTTTCTTCCAAGACTTGGGGATGATTGTTTCATAGAGTTCATGAACTTGTATAAGGAATCGATAATTTTTATGTACTATTCAAATAATTTTATAGATCTTAATTTCATTTAACCTATCTATAATTTTGATTATCTAGTAAAAGTTAGACGTTTTAATGATGGGCCTACGAATCCTATATGATATCAAGTGAACATTTTTTAGTTGACTATCATGAATGATATAGTGAACTGGGAATTCATCACAAAGAGAAACTTGGGTAAAGTTGATATTCTGGGATAGGATTGGACAAAATTGAGTTAGTTTATTGGTTTGATTAGTAGTTATATTATATGATTTGAGACTACATACGTCAGAAGAAACAACTTAATGACATCAACTGGTGATTACGTGGTTTTTCTTTAATGTGGGAAGCCTAGGAAAAAATGTCAGGGTGTACTAAAGACCCCTTTGTATTCTAAGGCTGTAGAATATTAGTGAATCTTCAACCTTTTAGTAGGACTTCCCATATGTGAATATTTATAGAGAATCCATATCATCTCTTCCTTCAAGAGGGGGATCGGGAGAACCTCTTTCTCCTGTTAGCTGGAGTACTATCAGCTGGATAGGAAGAGGATGAGGTTGTGTTTGAGGTAGTACAACATTAGATATGAAACAACTATAGAATAGACATGTTTAGGGTAGGTAGGTTACAACATAATGTCTTAAATTAGGCCAGGTTTATTTCATGCAGCCTATACCCATAGATCAGGGTGCCAGGTCACCAAATATTTGAGGTAATATTCTAATATATTCTACTTTATTTTCTACCATATTTTATATAGACACATCACATTTCATTATATCAATGGATATTTTGGAGAGCAATGAACATCAAATTGAGTACCACTATGGCTTGAGGAAACATGGAAATCGTTTGGGAATACGATCATAGAGAATATTACAATGAAATAAATGACCCATTGAGGTAGGAATGCATTTATTCTTTATGGAACTACTTGTTCCTTAAGGTGATGAGATTTTATTTCATTCTTAGAATACACTAGTTGGTCCTCTATAACCCCAATATAGATTTTTTTCCTTAGTGGTTGTTGTTCACATCACTAGAGGGTGGTGCATATATGCACAAGGGATAAGGGGATGTCCAGGAAGGCGGAGATAGGACAAAGAATCCTGGGAAAAGGGGAGTGACAAAATAGATTGCTAGCCATTTTATGGATTATAGAGGATTACATCATAATGAATTCCCTCTTTTAATTGATCATTTTATGGATGCTTACCCTAATGAATACTCTGTACTAACTCTAGAAAGAGGGGTATAATTCTTGGTTGAGCTAGTTCGTGGAGATGAACCATATCCATTCATATTTATATGATGTCTACTACTGATTTTCAGGAGCTTAATAGTTATCTAGAGTATTTAAAAGCTAAGGGTTTTATACAGCCTCATACTTATCCCTATGGTTCATGAGTCCTTTTCACCAAGAATTTGTATGAAATATTCCGGATTTAGTAATATTACTAGAATTTTAATTAGCTTACTATAAAGAATACGTATCCATTTCCTCATATTGATGACCTCTTTGTCTATATCAGAAGATCTAGAGTGTTTTTGAAGATCCAAATGAGATTAAGAAACCATCAGGTGTGAGTGAGGCCATCAGATATACCACATATGAATTTATGAAGTTGGTATAGATCATATAGTAATGTATTTCAGTCATACAAGCTATACCACTATATTTATGGCCTTTATGAATAGTTTTTTTCATATCTATTTATATTCTTTTGACATAGTTTTATTGGATGCCATTTTAGTGTACTCTCATACTCAAATTGACCTTACCAAACATTTTGATATTGTTCTAAATTCATTGAGATGTAACTAGTTGTATTTTAATCATAGTAAGTGACATTTATAGTTAACCAAGATTCACTTCATGGGTCTTATTATCATAGAGGTAGGAGTATCAATTGACCTAGAGAAGGTGAGTGTAGTTCTTACATGTGAGTATCCCAAGATCATATTTTTTATATAGTATTTCTTAGGGTTATTTGGGTATTTTATTATCTCAATTTAGGAATTATCTTTATTAGAGTTAGCTATTATGGACATGAATAATATAGGATTTAATTCAATATGGTCATAATCCCGCAAGTTAGCCTTTTAAGTGCTAAAAGAATGATTGAGATCACCATCCATTCTGATTCTACCAGATTCTAGTTGAGGTTATAAAATGTTCTGTGATGCATCATTCATTGGACATGGTGTAGTATTAAGGAATTAAAATTGCTTTTATGCATACACGTATATCTATGTCAGACCTCATGAGAATAGTTACCTGACACATGAAAATGATATTACAATAGATGTTCATACATTGTGTAGGTGGTGGAATTATCTTATGGGTGAGAACATCATGGTGTATATGGACCTCAAGAGCCTCAAATATATCTTTATCATATGTAACATGAATCTTAGAAAGTGAAAAATGGTTCTGAAACATTCATTACTATGCATTTGATCGCACATATATTCCTCGAAAGGGAAATTCGGTTGCTAATGCCCGAAGCTGGAAGACTCGGGCACAATCTAATAAAAAATCCATTGATATGTAAAAATTGATTGACCTTTTTTGGGATATGAATATGGATTTGCAAGAGAGTCATGATTTTTCTATTATTATAGCCTTGAAAATTAACTTTTTACAACTTCATAGGGTGAAGATATGAATGTTTTCATACCAATATGGGTTTCTTCTATTGGAAAGTATTTCTAGTGAGGACCCAGATATAGAATGGATTATTGATGGAGACGACATCATGAATATACATGACTGTATTTTGGTTATTATAGAGATTCAAGAAGATTCGATGTGAGAGTAAAATTCATCTTATTGGTCATTTAACCTTGGTATCTCCAAGATTTATTGTGATATATGCTATAAATATTAGTCACTAGAGATGAAACATTAGATGGTGGGTTTTATCACATTGTGTTCCACCTGTCAATAGATGAAGGTGAAACACCAATGGTTTGATGGACTGTTATATCCATTACTAATCCAAGAATAGAAATGGGAAGATGTTGAAAAGATTTTTTTGGATAGTTTACCAATTTTTCCTTGAGGTAACAACATTGATTAGGAACTTATGAATTGACTAATAAAGGTATCCCACTTATTTCATATATGGGAGACTTTTCCCATGATTATCTATTAATATTGTGTGTACCTGAAATTATACACATGCATAGGGTCCTTTATACTCTCATTTCATATGGGGATGCTCATTTAATGTCGGGTTTTTGGAAGGGGTTTCATAGATCTTTGCGTACATCTGTACTTTTGAGATTAACTTTTCACTATCAGACTAATGGATAGTCAAAAAGGAAAATAATAGTGTTGGGGGACATGATCCCAACATTATCCCTGGATTATACGGTTCCTGTGAGAATGGTATATCTCTCAATTAGTTTTCCTAAAATAATAGCTTTCAAGAAATGATTCAGATGGATATGTATCCAGCATTATATGGTAGGCCATGTTGTTCTCCTTTTTTCTACCTAGAGGTAGGGGAGGTAGTGATACTATTTCCACATATTCAATAATATACTTAAGATAAGGTGAAGTTTATTAGGAAGTGTATGGATACTACCTAGTATAGGAAAAAATAATATTATGATAGCCATCGATGACCTCTAGAGTTTGAGGTCAGTATTCGGGTTTTCATCCAAGTATCACCCAACCATGGGCATGGATGGATATAATGGAAAGAGAATCTATCTCTTAATATTTTTCGACCTTCTGAGATATGGGATACAGTTGATTCAATATCATTTTGGTTTATTTTACATCATAGGTACCATTCCAAGCATGTTATCTTCCACATTTCAAAAATTCATTGTGACCACATAGACTTGTCACATACTTTTGATGCCGAAGATGCTGGATTTGATATTGCTGCTTATTTTGTGTAGTATCTCATACACATCATTGATCAGATCATGAAGGATATCCAAGGAAATAACTTCCATCCAATTTATGTATCATGGCAGTAAAACTATGAATAATATGGTACTTGGTAGTGAGAGGATGCCATACATGCATAGTGATTAGAGTTGTTCCTAGATGAGGTTTCACCACCCTTATAATAGAAAATCTAGGACAAGTTCCTATAAGGGGTAAGATTATATGAAATGGTATTTTCATTGAATTATAGATCCTTTAAATGTTGATTTGATTTCATGATTTTGACCTAATAATAATTCCTAATAAGGTCATGACGGAAACATGGGGGTATAGTTCTTGTTCAGTACTTGGAATCCGGACTAGTGAAAGAAACAACTGGGACACATAGTTATTAAAAACTGTATATCCATGATTTCCAAGTTTATCCTAACAGTGTGGGGTGTTTTAGTGAGAATAAGTGGGATACATGGTTTTCACTAACTATGTGACCCATGCTGCATGCCCGTGTGATCTTTTTTGTAGTTTTTAGAAGAGGGAAAACACATGGTTGATGCATGGATAGTCTAGTCTTGTGCCCTGAATGAGTGAGGGGGATTTAGGAAGTTAATGTCACATGGTTGGAACATAGTTCGGAAGATTGTGTGTCTAAACAATAACACCCATGTAAGCTAGATGAAATTAATATTTTTCCTTTAAAATTATTATATATGTACTCATCTTTTGTTATTTCCTCCTCCAGCTAACATAACCACATCAATCCTCTCTAGATATCTCTCCTCCCAAGGTATCTAGCTAGGTACATAGATAATTCTTCCATATTGACTCCAATTTTACTTATAATCTCTCTTTGTATTCAACATGGTAAGTGTGTCACTCCTTATGCTCGTTTCTTTATTGATTAATTTATAGACAAAGTTATTTAGGTGAAAAACCACATTCCCAATTTATAGGAAATTTTTTGTCATTTCCTTTTAATATAGACCAAACTAAAGTACGATACAATATAAGTGTTCCATCATACTCATAAGGATGGTGGTCTAGTATTTATCCATCAAATAAATGATATTTTATAGTATGCGTCATATTCTGTATACCAATTTCATCTCGAGTCTCTCCTAAAATGAATCTTATTTCAATTAGTTTCGCTATTTTGGAAGCTAATGTATCTTTTTGATTTCATAAGATGTTTGAGGGTTTTAACTTCAATGTGAGAAACCCATTTTGGTGCACCAATTTTTTTCTTTTTAAATTTCAAGATTATATAACCAAAACAAAAATCAGTGTGTTTTGTTTGAATTTTAAATCATGGAATCATAAATGATAATGGATAATTTTAGTGGTGTACCATGGATAACACAATTGTCAGACTATAATGGATTAAATAGAGGTAAGAGTTATGACCACATACCATATTTTAATAGAAAAATTTTGATTCCCTTGCTAAAGAATAATTTTAATGAACTATAAACCATCTATTGGTTGTTACTAAAATCATTTTAATCCATACTATTAAGATCCAGGAATAGAGACCCTACTTTTATGATTCAAGAATGATGGCCCTATAGTTGTGATTTGGGCAAGGAGACACTGCTATTATGATTTTTCCATGGTGAACCTACTATTATTATTTGGGAATGGTGACAAAAATATTAAGAATCAAGCATGTAAATTGTACTGTTATTGCACATAGGCATGGACACCCTTGTGAATTATGATGAATGAGTATGTAGAGCCTTACAAATTATGATAAATGGGCATGGAGATCCTTAGGAATTATGATATATGGGAATGGAGACACTTATTTATATTGATGAATGGGAATGGAGACCCATATTGAATTATGATAAATGGGAATTGACTCCCTACAAAAATGATACACATTCATCAAATCCCAAATATTATGACACGTGGGAATGACATACCTACTTCTATGAGATTGGGCATTGATTCTTGTGACACTTTAAAGATATATTCTATTACCCATGGATTCCATAGTTACATGTAGGGTCTAGACTAGTAATATTATCCATATATTGGCATATAGATATCAAAAAGTATATATAAAATATATATGTATACATATGGTTAATTGATCAGAGAATATTTAGAATGAGCCGAAGAAGGTAGTGCCAACCTGGTGCCCATCAAGAAGCAGAGCATAACCTTTAAAGTGTTTATTATTTCTTACCATTATTATCTACAAACCTATCATATTATATATAATGATTAGATATTTAAATATATCACTAGTGGTGGCCTACTGAGTTTATCTCACACCCAATCTTGGACACCGATGGAACATTGGACGATTTTGTGGATGTAGGTAGGGACTGGGCAAAGCACCCAATTATTGACGCTTGAGTGATTATTTCATTAGAGCGGGGAACACAAGACCATGCCTTGGCTTAGGATGCTAGTGGATATAGACATTTCGGCCTTTTTTTATTTTGACACAAGTATATTATTTCATTCCTACTAACATTTCTGCTTATTCTCTTTTCATAGTTATTTAAAATTACATCATTTTTTGTGTTATGATAGATGTTTTCATTATTGGTAATTTATTACCTATGGATGATTTATGTTCTGATATTTAGTTATAATTTTTTATTCATACACTATTTATCTATTTATTTCACCATTATGCTACTCTGATCATGAGGGTATTGTCTCCCAACAGCAACACATTAGACCATCATTACTTGTCGGCTGCTTCTAATATACGAGGAGGTGTGCGTGGGGACATGTGAACCACCAGATCAAGGCACGATTTAGTGGATCCCGAGTCAAGATGTCATAGTGGGATCCTATTTTTCCATTTTAGCTGACACCCTACACACTTATTCAATATTGTGTAGGTGATGTACTGTATTTTGATATATGAAGAGGCAAGGTACTACAGTGAGGTGAGAATGGTTATGTCAGCTAGGTATGGGTTGAAAATGGTGATATGATGGGATGTTTTCTACATATCACAAAAGTACCTATTTTTAGTTTTATTGGTCCTTTGGATGTTAGTCTTGTACCTTAAAGTTTTAGCTTTCCAATTTTGAGTTGTATCATTATCTTTCTTTGCTACTTTGGTTATTCATGGACATTTCTTTTAGACATCTTCTATTTTTTCTTTCCAAAGTATGCAAATATATGTCTTGTACATCATTTTATGTAGGGAAAAATCATTCCATATAATTTGGGTTTGATGCTCAAGTGCTAGTGTCCAGATCATGAGGATCAAGAACGCCTTTCAAGTATGTAGTGGGTCGGATCAAACACTAGTTTTGGAGGGTATCCCAGGTCGGTTCATCGGAATATGTGATCATATATATATTTATATAATTACATTCAATTTTATATATTTTTTTATTTATATATATTAATGGGTATTAATTTTTATTATTGTATATTAATATATATTTATCTATACTTATATGTGTGTGTGTGTGTATATTTATATTTATTTGCATTTATAAATATTTTAAAATATTTATATTTATCTATATTTAAATATATTACGTATATATATAGTCATATATATATATATATAAATTTAGGTATATGTATTTATATATATATATATATATATGAATTTATACATATCTATGTTAATATATTTATATTCATATGTATATATAATTATATGTATTTATTTACATTTATATATATTCATATTTTTTTTATTTATAGATTATGTGTGTGTGTGTATACACCAATATATTTAATAATATATATATATGTTTATTTATATATATTTATTTAAATATATTTACATTAACATATATTAATTGATATATATATACATTCATTAATATTCTGTAAATCTACACACACACACACACACATATATATATATATGAAATAATATTTTTGTTGGTATGTATTTATAAATTATGATTAAATATATATACATATATGTATTCATTTGCATGTTTATATATATATAAATAAATTAAAGATTTTATATTCATTGCATGATTGGGTTGATGGAGTGGAAAAGGCTATATAGAAATACCAAAACATAAGGGGTTTCAATCTCACCCTTCACATATATAAGCTAGATTTTACTGGTTGAATATGATTGTTTCGAGCATGGTGGGCCTAGGATTGGGTGGGGTTAAGATAAATTATAATAATCATACTAGAAACCCAATAATAAATTTAAAAAGGATCAAAAACCCAACGTTAACTATTTAGAGAGTGTGTAAACCTCAATGGAAGGATTCTTGTTTCATGAATACAAAACTCATTTAGAAGGTATCCCACATCATTTATCAACAGTTTAAGTAGCTTCTAAATGCCAAACAACTGTTGCAAAACCCATTGTTTACTATAGTGAAAGCATTAAATGCTGAAAAATATGAAAACATATATGGTACAATAATGGATCTCAATAGATAATAACCCAATGATATTGACGTAATCCATGACACAAATCATAGGAACAAAACTGTGCTAAATATTATCTCACTACGAAGGCTGACTTGAGTAACAAAATATTTAAAAACACCAGAAGGCCCTGTAATACATCTTAAATGGCTATCCTAAAGCCTCTCAAATTGTACAACCTCACACTAACCCATTGAGTTCTAGAAAAAGTATCAGTAATAGTTGTGGTACATAAGTAACCTCTTTATAATTCCCTATATTTCCCAAAAAAACCACCCCCTCATGCTATTATTCCTCCACTTGTGCCTTTATCTATTCCCCACCCTGACACTAACACCCCTTCTCCTATTGATGCCCCTCTCCACCAATGACAGTTTCACCATATAGACTCCCCACATTGACATCCCTTCCCCCCATTTCAACTCCCTCTATCAAAGCCCCTCCACCACTGAGGACCCTCCCCTCCACCAACGCATACACCTACATCCATTTTCATTGACCTTCCCTACGCATTCATAAAGCTCCACTACTCTAAATTTATATTTATAGAGCTCAAATATTCATATTTAATAAACCAAAATTGTAGATAAAGGGGATAATTATATAAGTGATTACATAAATCATTGATAAAAGATACCACAGTTAAGTAAATAAATGTATATATATATATTTCCAAATATGATGTATATGATAATAAATAAACATATATAAATATAATATACAAATACAACTTATATTAATGTATTATATTAAAATAATATAATCAATATTATTTTCATAATTTCTTATATATTATAATATCAAATTTAATTAATCAATAAAAATATTTAATAATATATTTATATACATTAATTACAAAATCTATATTTTAATTTAATATATTAATATTTAATTTAAATAATTATATACATATACAAATGTATATATATTAATTTAAGTACAGTTCATATTTGAATTTATGTATTTATACTCACACTAAATAATTTTAAATATACACGAATATTTGAATGTATGTGTATGCAAGTGTATATATGTTTATGTAAGTGAATATCTGCATGTGCATGTGTGTATATATGTATGTAAATATGTGTTTTTATTTTTTGTATTTTTATATTTTTCTTGTGTGTATATGTTTGTGTTTATATAGATATATTCTTGTGTATGTAGAATTTTTATGTGTACATATATGTTTGTTAGTGTGTGTATGTATGTGAATATGTACATATATTTATGTTCAAATGTGAATGTTTATGTGTACATATATGTATGTTAGTGTGTGTATGTATGTGAATATTTACATGTATTAATGTGTGTTTGTGCATGTGTATGTGTATGTGTATGTGTATGCATATGTGTATGTGTATGGGTATGTGTATGTGTATATGTATGTGTATGTGTATGTGTATGTGTATGTGTATGTGTATGTGTATGTGTATTTGTATGTGTATGTGTATGTGTATGTGTATATGTATGTGTGTGTGTGTGTGTGTGTATGTGTATGTGTATGTGTGTGTGCATGTGTATGTGTATGTTTATGTGTATGTGTAAGTGTATGTGTATGTGTATGTGTATGTGTCTGTGTATGTGTATGTGTATGTGTATGTGTATGTGGATGTGTATGTGTATGGGGATGTGTATGTGTATGTGTATGTGTATGAGTACGTGAATGTGTATGAGTATTTTTATATGTATGCATCTGTGTGAGTGTGTGCATGAACACATATATATGTACATGTGTATATGTGTATCTATGTGTTTTCTATCACTAGTACATAATCCTGAAATTGAGTGGTTCCCTCTATCATCACTAAAAAAATCATTGAAAAAGTGGTGGTTTTATCAATGTTAAATAAAATTGATGTTAAATGGTATCCTTATTAGTTCTACAAAAGCTTTGAAAAAAGTACTTCATTAATAATCATTTTTTCTAAGCACTGATAAAGACTATATTAATCAATGAATTTATTTATCACTACTAGTCGTTACCTTTATCAATGTAAGTTTTATCACTAAAAATGGAACTCTTCTTAAAAAAATTTATATTATAAAAAACTATAATTTCTACATGCTTTGTGAACTCCAAAACACGTGTCACTCCCACAACACCTCTTTTCCTACTACAATTTACACCCACCAAATTTAATCCTCTATTGTGGTTAATATATCACTTTCACTATCTACTCATTTATCCACACCTCAAACCATAACACTAAACATCAACAAAAACACTAAACCATCATCACCAATAATCCATTGATTCATCTCCAAAGCATCTTCTCCTTAAAACCTATTCCCATTCAGGTCATCAGAGAAGATGAGATAGAAATTTTCTTCCTTTATTTCATATATGAAAAAATCATATCCTTACAATATCTTCTCACTCACATCATCATAATAGATGGGATTGAACTGTCCTTCTTTATAAGACTCTATTCTCATATATGTATGTTATAGATAATTCACCTCTCTCATTCCATCCACAAGTGTTGATGCCTCTTAAAAAAATTGATCGTCAATCATCAATGTAATATTTGGTTAACAATTTCAACATAGTCAGATGATGAAAAATCACATTAACTGTCACCTAAACTCTTTATATTTCATTATTTTATTCACTATATATTTAATTCGAATTTTAAAAAACCTATTATATAAGGATATGTCATGTAAAAAAACAAATGTGTTTTCCTCTCCCGAACCCTAAAACAAACTATTTCAGTGGTCCTTTCATTCCATTACCAATATATATCTTTTCATATACATAAAAGGACTTTTTCTTTTCATAAATAGTTGTACCTATTTCCTTGAATATTTATGTCGATACATCAACTATTATTTTTTCTCTTCAATATAGAGGATTTTTTACTAGAGATGTTAAATAAGATTACAGTTAGAATTTATTTTCATCGAGCTTTTGATCATTCTCATTTTGTTATTTATTTTAAATCAATTACTTTAAATTAATAATTTGGTTTATGTAATGGTTTGAAATTAATTAACTAATTAGGTTTATTGATAAAATAACTATTATTTATGTCTCACCTCTACAGATGAAAATTTTTACAAGATCTGTTAAATAATTTCATTCAGTATTTATTTTCATTAATGTTTGGATCATTATTGCCATACCGTTTATTTAAATCAATGCAATTTTATTAATAATTTTTTTTATTTTTAATTTGTTTTCACATTGATTTATACTATTATCGTTAACATCCTTATCAAGTTACATAGATATTTCCTTACAATCATTATTATACCAGTCCTCCCTTGATTTATTTATTTTTACGTGATTTTGAAATGATATTAACATTTATTTCCATTTTTAATGTATTGAAATTTTTACAACATTTTACTCCATCTTACATCCATTTTTTTATTTTCAAACTCTACTATGCATTGACCTTAACCATTAACTTTTGTGTTCAGTTCATTAACTTGTTTATTTTGATTATTTGGATTTTCTCTACCATTTTAATCCCTTCTATGGTGAAACAACAATATATATATATATATATATATGTTGTGATTTTAATAAAGATAACGTCCCATTAAAAATCAACTAGTAAATACATAAGACATGTATTTGATTCATAATTTCAACTCTAAGGAAGTGAGGCTATGTAGCATACCTTGTTTTTTTAAGATATTTGAAAATATCAAGGAATATTTTTGAAGAAATGCACTAAGAGGATGTGAGATTATAAGGCCTAGTAATCCCTATATTGATATTTTAAAAATATTAAAAATATTATTTTTAGGTGTACACAGTTTTCATGAAGTAATGAAATAAATACTAAACCAATTCTTTGATTAGATATCTAAGATTACTTTTGAGTTCGAGGTGTGGGTTTCACCCAAGGTGTGACATAAAATTTTGTTAGCATGAGATATTTAGGGAATATGTATTCCTGGGATAATTATTAATTTAATAAACTAATTAGTTCATTTATAATTTATTTTATAACAAGGAAATAAACTCCTCTATATAAATTTTTTTATTCCAAATCCTAAGGGTAATTTGCATAACTCAAATATTACGTGATGAGTGTGAGAATACAATGAGATTGTGGTCCAATGATTAGTGTACCATAGGGATCTCTAGTAGCAACAATGTCCATGGATCTCACAAATGACAACAATTCCAAATTGTTATTCATTAGTGATGGGTCCAAAATAGTGTATGGTGTTTTTTTCACAGAATATTTTCTATGATTTATTCTTCCATGATGAATGTGAATCAAACTAACTAACAGTTTGATTATTAGGTTGATCATATTGTATGTGTTGGTTCTTTTAAAAGGTATTTGGTTAAATAATATTTGTTATTTATTATTGGGTATTCATTTTTCATTATAATGGAATGAAATCATGGCCAACCGAAACAACAGTTGATGCTGATTCATCATTTTATATTTTCTTCGTTTTCTCCCATTTCATTGAACAATTCAATGATGATATTTCTTTTTCCATTGGTCTACAAAATACCTAGTATTTAATCATTGAGTGAGTGTCCTAAAGTGAAAAATACCAATACCATGGGTGAGGTTTATGGTTGTGGGTCAGATCGAGGTGTGACGACAATAGTGGATGATCGAAGGTGGATCAGGGTTTGGAATTGGTTGTTCTAATTCATATGAGGTTTATGCATGGAAATGATGAAATGTGAAAGTTGTGGTTTTACAATCATATTCAACAACCATATTCTAACCAATGGCGATAGAAAATTTCTAATGACCCAGATCCTTGAGTTTGGGTTACGATTAGCGATAGAATCGGTGATGCAGCTGAACTCATGAAAAATCGATAATTTCTAGGAATTTCAAACCACATGGATTATTGTCCAAATAACACACACTGTTTCATCCCTTATCTAAAATTATTTGGTTTATGTGACATGAAAAATATCACACGTCGTGTGCCCATGTCATATGCAATGTGACCCGGTGCTGCCATATTTTCATGTACCCTATTGGATACACAGGGATAGACAGAGCCAATAAAAAATGAAAATGGATCTTGAAAATAACTAAGTAAATAGGCAAAAAAGGTACAAGGTAATGTCTCAAAGTAAATGAGAATGGCTAGATCTACATGGAATGGGTTGGCGGCACGCTGGTCGCAATGTGATTCACTATTTTATGTCACCCTTACACCACTATATTAAACTAGATTTGTATTTGAAATTACACTTTTAATAAGAAATATAACATTTAGATTTAATAAATTATTATGTATTTATCACTATTTAAAATTGATATTTAACTTTTTTTGATGATTTCATTGTAGGTGGAGGTGATTTGGAGGATCCAAAAAGAAGTTAAAGCAAAATAGTCCAAATTTCATGGTATCCCATGAACACTTGTCCACTACTGTTCTTGTTTTGAAAATTACATGCTACCAAATGGGCAGATATTTTTTTAAATACTGAAAAATTCATTGGGATACTACTATTCCTAAGACACATAATACAAATTAATTCATTAATGGGCCCATCCAAACCAATCTACCCATGAAATGGAATCTAATCAAATTCAAAAGTGGTGTTCTATATTTCATCCATATTTGGAGTTGTTGGACTCCAAAGGATGAAAATGTTTAGTTGGAGATATTAAATTGGTGGTGGAAATTGTTTTTATTTCTCTAAAAAGAGATATATGACTTTCTAGATGTCAAAAACCATGGGCTAAGTAGTTTTACTATGTCTGGGTTCCCAAAACCACCTTCTACTTTGCCTATAAATAAGAACATTGGTCATCCCATTTGATAATTTGACCACAAGGAAATTTGATTCTATTTTGGAGTCCTCAAAGAGTCCCCTAATACATTTTTAGGTTATTGAGCTCCCTATCCTCATAGAGAGATCTAAGAGAGGTCCTAGTTCCCCACGAACTTCCTCCACCTCTCAGTGGTGAGATAAATGGTGGGAATTTGTTGTGAGGGAATTAGACACATGTCAAGGATGTCCTATCGCTTAAAATAGCAACTAGATTGGATTTTCATGGTTTAAAAACATTTCATTCCATGAAACTTTCATTATTTCATATTTTAATGTTGGTTTTTATGCATGTGATTGATATTACCTTAATTTCTAACCGATCAGTGTGATATTTTGACTGTATGATAGGTGTTGATCTGACTGGGATACAAAAAAATAATTTTCTTATCCAATATATTGAGATTTTAATTTTCATTCGAATTTATTATACCATTCATCTTATCAAGACTATACCTATATGATTTTTTATATAATGGTTTTGATCATCATACTTTGATATAAAACCATAGAAATTTAATAGTATTCCGATTAATTCCCACTAAATACATACTCCAAAACTAAATCCATACATAAGAATAATGAAATTTATGTGTGTATAATGATCTCAAAATGATCCATTTTATCTCATATTTTTAAAAGTCACTTGTTTTTAATCTACTAAACATGTTAATGTTAATTTAAAAAAACTATTTTCAAAACAAACCCCTTATTTTAGCCCATTTTATTTTAAATAGTGACATTAAATCCCCAAAACTCCTTGATATAAATTCTAGGGTCTTCCCTAGACTATGAAATATTATTCAAATCATAATAAATATTATATTTCTTGACAATGTGTTTATTTATGACACTTTATTTGGGGCACACATCTGTATATTTTGAGGACGCGCTGATTGTTTCCTTACATTCCCACTTTCCAATGGTAGGAGACATTTTCACTTATTCAGGGACATTTTCTCCTTGACCATAATGATATTATGTGATTTTGGTTCCTCCTTCCATGGATTCCTCCTTAGAAATCATCACCTAGTCTGAGTCTCCCTTAAAGAATTGAGTCATGTTTCATGAATCTCGTTCTCAGTGTCATACCTTTGTGGATTACAATTAATTACACCACTTTCATCTGGGCATTCTATGTGGTCCTGACATGGTAGTATCATTTGTTTAGAGTAGATGACATCATCAGGCTTGTCAGGGCATCTCTGAATGCATGGAAATTGGGAATCCTGTATTCTTAATCGTAAGAGGGAATCTCAAGGGAATATAACCTGATGTATTTTACATCGGTCGCGGGGTATCTTAGGTCATCGGCATGTATTTGAGGTTTTCCTTAGATTCCCATGTTTAACACGGGGTATGTCGTGAGTTTAACATTTTGTAGGTATGGTTAAGCCAAAGGTGTTGTTTGTGAGGTTTTCCTCAGACATCTCATGTTTAACATGAGGCAGGCCGTGAGTTTAACATCTTACAGAGATAGTATAATAGTGATCAGAACATCCCATAGAGACAGATAAGATTGGTACATCCCTAGGAGGGAACATCTGAAAGATGGATGGATCAAAACACCCAATGAGGAAGGATCCGAGGAGGTGTGTCCCATAAAGGGAATATATCACACCGTGAAGGATATTCTGGATGCCACTAAGTGTTGATCCGAATGAGTGCACCCCAGAATGGGGTAAACTGAATACATAGGTCATAATTCCCATGGAGAGAAGACCCAGGGTGGTGTGTCCTACAAATGGAGGATATCACACCATGAAGGCTGACCTGGTGACCACTAAGGGTGGACTAGGGAGAGTTCACCCAAGAATAGGGGTCACCAATTATTACCATTGGATGGGATTGAACCTTATAGCAGTTTTCATTGTCCCATGTGAAGACGACATGGATCAAAACCCATGTAGTTTGAAGGGGAGATGAATCGGGGTGTACACAGAGGAAAAAAACCCGAATACAGATTGGGTCTTATGCATGGATAACGACCCATCACAAGATGTATACTCTTGGTTTGATATTTTTGAATTGAGTGGGGCTTAAGCATGGTTAGTAGCTCGATTTATACTAAAAGCAGTGGGGAAGTGGGTGACCCGATCACACCATGATGTTGTGGCTCGGGTAAGAATTAGGATGGATTATGGACAGTAAAATGAAGTGGTGGGGGAATGAGATGGAACCACCATGAAGGTGATGATGATGTTGGGATTGATCCATGAAGAAACTTCTTACATATCCCCATGGTAGGGAATCCAAGTCTGCGTAGTTCATGGGGCGAGGGGACACCTGAGGAGCTAGCCCGTATGGATGAGACCCAGAGGAAGAGGAACCTCTGGGTTGGGGAATGAGATTTTTGAAATGCATAGGTTTGAGGGAAATACCATGATGGGACATGACTGATGGGTTGAGCCTAAATGAGGCTTCCAACATATCCACGTGGAAGGGTATCAAAGTCAATGTAGTTCAGGATGGGGGTATAGAATTGGGGTGTGCACATAGGACAAGGAATGGATGATATACTAGGGCTTACAAGTATTTAGCAGCCCTGTTTAGTCAAACGCCACTGGGATGGACCAGAGATGAGGGTCCCAATGAATGGGACGAAAATGAAATACCACCGCAAGGGGTCAACAACGACTTACCGCTGAATGGGGATCACAACAGCTTACTGCTGAATGGGGTTGACAATGAATTACTGTTGAATGATGGAAAATTTAGTGTCCTGCAGGACAAAAGGGGGCATATAGTTTAATTTCATACAAGACTGGGGGTGGACCGATGTGAAGTGGTCGGGATGGATGGTTTTCGGGCTTAAACAATATGGACCTGTCCTACGTAACATTCCTTGGAATGTATCAAAGTCTTTTTTGTTCGGGATGATGTTGGTGATATGACGTGAAGGGGTTCAATACCAATAGCTGTTGGGATTCAACCTCATGGAGGAGTTTTCTGTACAAAGCCTTGGTATGCATCATATTCCACGTAGTTTGGTATAAGTGTTGGGTCTTACACTCTAGGGCATCATGGGTGCCGCTATAGAGTGGCAATGGTGAATGGGGCTTATACATGGACGATGCCTCAGTGCCACTAAGGAGCAGCAATGGTTGATGATGCTTAGACATAGACATTTCCCAGGTGTCCCTAAGGAGTGACAATGGTAAATGATGCATACAAATGGATGTTGCCCATAATTTCTTCTTCATGTATAGCCATGAGGGCATCCCAACTCACATGGGTGTTGAGGGATATAACTGGGGCCGACATCTAGGAAAACGTTCACAAGCGGGACAACACCTAGGGTGTTGGAATCAGTCTAAACAAAGGGATATGAAAAGTGTGAATCACATTTCAGAAATTCGGAATGTGGTGCGGGTGTCATGGCGATGAAGGATAACTATTGACCTCGTTAAAAACATAGCATCTATATCGTGTTAACCTGAAATGGGGAAAACAAATGAGGGTTGACTATTGACTGTGTTCGAAACCCAAGACCTGACTCAAATTTTCATCCAATGTCTTTAGGGGTGTTGGCCTAGAATGGTAGGAGAGCTGAGCTGGCATGGTACTAGGCCATTAGGGTGTCCCTTCAGACATTAAAAATGAAGAATATATAAATGTAGGACACACCAAGTCTAAGGTGGAGTGATGTAATGTTATAAAAGATTCCACCACTCTTGGAATTAATCCACTATAATCCTAGTATGAGTCATCTTATGCTCATCATAGAAGGCACCTCTTATTTGGAAGAAGAGACATCATATTATTGAATGATAAGGAATACTACAGTTAATAGTCATACAGAGTGGCTATTGTAATCTTATTCTTGGAATATAAGTCATATCTTTTTTGGAATAAGAGCCATCCTATTTTTGGCACATATGGTGTACTACAGTTTATATTCATGTATATAGGAAGAGTGGCATCATATGCTGGGTGCATATAGCATCTCCTATTTGGAACATGAGGCATCCTATTATTGAATAATAGGGTATGATACAGTTTAAAGTCATATAGTGAGGACTATTGGAATCTTATGCTAGGCACTTAAGGCGTATCTTGTTTGGAGCAAGAGGAATCCTATTATTAAATGATAGGGCATAATACAGTTTATATTTGTGTTAAGAGGACTATTGGAATCTTATGCTTGGAGAATAAGGAATATCTCTTTTGGTGTCAGAGTCATCCTATTGTTAAATGATAGGTAATAGTACAGTTTATAGTCATGTAGGTAGGACTATTTGGCATGAGGCACCATGAAATGGATGGTGTTGGTATTTAAGAAAGAGAAACCATTTTTAGTGGATAATGGAATAGGATTTAGGGGATATTATTTGGATGAGTTCCTTGAGGAATGGTTCGAATCATGGTACTCTGGGAATTAATGATGAGAATGTGAAATCACAACTTGGGAAACGAACTAAGAGGATTCTATTCAGTCAAGGTGTTTCATGGTGTGGGGAGGAGTATCTCAAATCATGGTATTCCATAGTTGGAAGGTGGTTACACAATGGAAAATATGGATATCCTAGGGCGAAAACCTCGCGGTGCGACTCTACATTTGTCATGGGGGTCAGTGAAGCTAGCCTAGGCAATGGCTCGGAGGGCCAAGACCATATTGACCCTAAGCAGCGATGCTCTGGAACACCCCCCGCGGTATAGACCGCGGGGCACAGTCTTATATACAGTTTCACGTAAGATGGTCTACATGCAGGATGGGTTGCCTGAAATATTGGTCTGTGCGGCATAGGTGCAATCAATATTCTGCACCTTGGTGCTGTTGTGCATAGTATGGGATACACGTAGGATGGTCTACGCACAATATTTGAATGTACGACATAGGTTCCTGAAAGATTATACACCTTGGTAATATTGCGCAGATGATTGAAGTCTTGCACACAAGATTGGATGTTTTGCACACAAGATTGAATGTTTTGAGCTCACATGACTTAGGCAGAAAAGAGGTTGGCTGAGGATTAAACAACTGTGGGCCCGCATGAAATTATACCCATATGGGACCAATCACAAAAAATCTTACTTAATGGGTTCAACTCATCCACGCAAGCGTGAAAGAGGTGGTCATGCATGTATTAGAGTGTCGGTCGACCGCCGAAGACCCCCTCAAGGGGTGGGGGCTGCACTTGTATTTATAGGTGTACTTGGGAGCAGTTGCGCATACTATTCAGGGAATGAAAGTGATCTTACGCGCACCCTTCGGCAGGTGTAACTGGAAAGGGGAGTATGATGTTTCATTGGGCGTGTATGAATCTTGTGCGCGTATTCTAATCTTAAGAACACCTCTCAAAACATCCACGCACCTTTCTATAGATGTTTTTCGGGTGGCCTGGGAAAAAGTTGGCATCTCATTGGGTGCGTAAATGGTTTGTGAAACATGTTTCATGCAGGATTTTATTGTTTCATTCAATATTATATCCATCCAAGAAAAAAATCCATTCTTTCACACAATATTTAACTTCTTTCCCGCACTACATTACTTTTCCCCAAAATTGTCCTTGATGGCCATCCTTAAGAGCCTTACATCAATCAACCATAAGTTCTGCTATGTAACTCTGTTTGGGTTCCACGACCAGTCAAATTGAAGCTTTTGAAATGATCTAGGCTCCGAGATCATGTATGGAAGATGTTTGAATATTTTTTGGATGTGTTTTCTGGTTCCAATAGTGTTTACCCGCTGAGTTCTAGGTGAATATATACACACTATGTACTCTATGGTACACACCATGTATTTTGAAAAAAATGCATTTTGTGTGATCCTGAGACATGGGTAGTGCCAGGATTAGTGCTAAACACCTTGAAATATTATGTGAAATTATGTTTAAACTTTTAGTATTAGTTCGTAATCATCTTTCTTTTTAGTTCATATCTGGTATGATCATGGGTGTTTTCCCCTACACTGTTATAGTGTTGAACAGTATCAATTATCAAATCTCCCTTGGTAAATACCAATGTGTGTATATTGAAATAGTATATCCAAAAAAATGGATTGTGATCCCCAATACAGGATGATTCTTAAATGGATTTTGTAGCCTCCATCCAAATGCCCTAAGGTGAGATTTTCTATAATTGCTTTTTTCACCCTGTGTAGGGTTTATGGTATCCGCATGAGTGAATTTCAATGGCTTTCAATCCCTTATCCAACATGTTAACCCATTAGGTTTCACGGTATTTTGATACATATCATCCCTTACTTAGCATGTTATTCTAGTAGGGTTCAATGTTATTTTAGTACGATTCATATTTTCCCCCAGTGGTCATGTGAGTGATCTCCAACATGGTGATCGAGATCTTTTGAGTTCCAGTATTTATCTTCTGTTATGAGATTATAAAATCATGACTTATTGAGAGAGCACCATCAATGATAACATAACTCTTGACTGGAATCTCCTAAAAAAGAAATTCATTGACTCTTTTAGTAGAATCCATTGGCCGGTAGTATGGTTAAGATTTATTTAAGTCTTAGAGTAAATATTGAGTACATCTAGAAGTTTTTATTTTATTATTATGTCTCATACCCTAATTGGAATACCTTTTTATAAACTGACTAGAATCATTATGATTTATGTTTGGTGATTTTAGGGTGTTATATTTGGTATTTTTATACTCACCCATACATGGGATATTACCACACATATCTTGTCTTATATAGATGATATACCTTTTTATGGTGTCCTTTGAAGACTTAGAGTAGTTGTAGCATTGTTTGGTATAAACATATAATGGTTGGACTAGGATTTTCATTGGATATCAGCCACCTCCTACATAGAAGTTTAAACTCTTCTCTAGGTTTGGGTAAGAATGTATTTGGCCATTTATTAATTTCAAATTTTTTCCAATACCATGATCTGGGATATAATTTAAGCATGATTTATGGTATCAAATTTTCTATCCTTTCAACATAATATTGGTATTTGGAGATGCATGGATGTGTATAGGTAGTCTTGACTAATTCCTTCTATTTTTTTATATGCCTTCTTGATGATGGTTGCTAGCCCTTGGCATATGTAAAGTTATTTAGGGTTTTACACTCATTTTACTGCTATCTAGGTGGGCCCTGATGGGCCTGGTCCTGAAAAATGGTATTAGAGGAGTCGGTTTTACCTTTGGACAAGATTTAAGTGTTTTTATGGAAATGTAGTTTGGATTGAGGCTTATAGTAATAGTGTTAAAGTGTATCAAGATTATATTTTTGGATAGGGAATCTAGTGATGGTGTGATGACCAAAGAATCTATTCACTAGTGCCTTTAAAACCTAATTGTTGACAGAGTATAGGTAATAATTTTTTGCAAGGAAAACATTAGTACATCTATCATATCATAATATGTTTTTGTTTCCCAGTGCTTGTCGAGACACCTCCTTAGATATTATATTTTATTGTGGTATATATTTTTTTATTTTATGATGTATATATGAGGATAAATATTGATTTTTTCATAGAAGGGTTGAGAGTATGACTCAATTAGTAGTGAGGACTCCATGAAGGGGTTAGGTCATGCGGTAGTTTTCCTTCTAGGTGGATAGAAAATGTTTTTTTACCCATTGGTCAGTGAAAATACCAACCTCTTGTGATTCATTTGGATGCATCATGATATATTGATACATGGATGGATACGTTAGTTCAATATGATGACACATAATAATTTAATGTGTATCATGAGCTTACATTTCTGTGACGACATGGGATCCAAAGAGAACATGACGAGCTGGAAGTAGGAATGTGACACAGTTTAGGGAAGATGAGGTTTTTTAATTCACAAGGACCTAAAGGACAACAAATTACATCAAGGAACATGAATTGATATTCTTGTGATAGACATCAACATCACATGTGGGATTTTTCAACTAATCATGCCGAGAATAGAGATATGGTCGATAGACCATCTAGGAAGAAGCAATGGTTATAACAGGGAGGTATGAAGGGTAGTGGTAATGAAATGGGAGATTTTAGAGAAGTTGTTGGTGGATATCACTTTGAATTGTTTCCCCAACCACCACCTTTTTAGGTCTATTCCAAGATCATGGAGTTAGTGTTCATGGACATGGGGAGCAGTAGTCAGTAGATTCTTATCGATTGAAGCTATATGAGAGACTTGATGTACAGTTGGTGTCTTTTCTACATTTTATGTAGATTTGTTAAAAATACTAATGAGACACACTTTTCATGATATATACATTTTTTGAGAATTTATATTCTAGTTGATATCTTCATTCATCCACTGATATTGGAGTCTCTAGTAGATGGGATCAGTGATCTCAAACTTCTATTGGATGTGTGACCTGACATTAGAGGAGAGTGAGATAGAGAGAGGCCCAAAAATGACCTTTTGGTTGTGTAAGTATGAACCTATGATGTTTCATTAGTTTAAATTGGCTCCATACTATAAATGTTAATTTGATGGTTACTAGGGAGGGTTTATTTGAATTCATGTTAGGGGATGATGTTTTCCTTATATGGTAAGGATTGGTCCCAATCATGGCAGACTGAGCTCATGTGTAAGAGGATAAAACTATATTCTTATAATTTTTATATAATGACCCTTGGATAAGGGGATTCTATGAATATGAAGTTCTTATTATGGGGGTGAATTATATGGATTTCTTCCCTAATGATTTTTAGGACTTAGATACCAATCAAATGTTTTTTATACACGTACATGGATCCAAGGATGAATTTATATGTTCACCATAATATATTATATCCTTGTAGTGTTTTGGGAGATAAACATGTATTTGGATAATATTTATAGAAAGTAAATTGTTTGACCTAGTGTGTTCACCATGGCATCTGTGTTTTGTTCTCCTAGGAGACAGATGAGAGCATAAGGTTGGATGCTGATTGATGTCACCTGAATCAGGTAACTACTAGGGAGGAGGTTCCATCCTCAAGAATGGATGACATCCTCACAAGATGTTAGGGTAAAAGTTGTTCTCATAGTTTCAACTTAGAAAATGTTACCAACATATCTATGTTTGGGAAGAGGATGTACCAAATGTGGGTTTCCCAAGCCGCTATAGTTTCTTTGACTTCTCAGTGATTCCTTTTAGCATTTTTAATTCCCCAATGAGTTGTGAGACTTATGAATGGAATATTTTAACCTTTTTTTAATATTATCTCATGGTGGTCTTCTCAAATGAAATATTAGTGTACTTTATGTTAGCGTTTGATCATGCAAGACACTTGGGGTTAATTCTAGAAATTCATTGAGAGTACCATTTTTTTGGAGAATCTATCATATTTTTAGTTTTAGATTGTGGATTTTTAATTCTTATGATATGCCTTCTTAGGCATGTGATTGATATTAGAACAAGATAAGGATAAGGCATTTCTATCTTGGGAGCAACCTAAGGGCATGAACATTATAGAAGATGTTCATAGGGAAGTTTTCGTCTATTGTTCCTATGTTAGGTGATTAAGAAGATGACCCATTTAATGTTTTCCCTTGAGGATTAATATTCTACAGTGTATATTTTGTCGATCATTTTTACCCCTACAATTCATTAGTTAAATAGGGAGGCACTAATTTCATATATCAATTTTGAGTACTTTAATGAATAAATATCCTCTGAAAATGTTCTTAATGGATTTTTTGAAGGTGTAGAGAACATATTCTTTATTTCAGGATGAATGGGTACATTAGTCATTTTTTGATATGAGATGTTGAGGAGGTGTCTATCCATTAGAATTACATCTGAGTGTGGTGAGGATGTACCAATATCCTTTGAAATCAGTTGGGAAGCCATGGGAGTTGAAGTGTATTTTCAAGATAAACTCTTGACAAATCAACTATTAGTAGGTTAAGACCGGTAGTGATTAGATTAGAGTTTGGGATTCCAATGTGTGAAAGAGGAAGTCCAAATTAATATTATTCCCCTGATGATTATTTTAGAAGATGATGATCACTTCATATCACGATTAGGGAGATAATGTAGAAGTATTTGGGACTCAGTTGTGGATCACCATAGTATTATTACCCTAGAAAGATGGGTATAAAGAGTAAAACTTTAAGTTTTTGATGAATATGATTCAGGTTTAAATGTTAGTTACGATCCATGTCTATGAATATCATCTACCATTAGTAGAGATTGTGTATCATAATATTTACCACTCTACCATTTGTGTAGCATATTTTGAGGCCATCTTTAGAGGACCCTACATGTCATTATTATACTGGTCAGAGCCTATGGGAGACATTGCATATGGGCCTAGAGTTTTTTCTTGAAATGGTTTTGAAGGATACCATTAATCTAGAGGTGGATGAGAACTACACAATAATTTTAGTACTTATTTGAGGATCAATGGAATTGGCCTTGAGGTTTGATGAGGAAATCACATGTTCTGAGATATTTCCCCCCATCTAGTTTTTCAGGGATTTGGCAGGGAAGTTAGGATACCTCAGAGGTTCTTAGGCCCTATTCCCAATTATTACACTGATTTAGTGAGTTGGAATGCTTCCAGAATCTAGGAATGTAGTTATACCATGTTCCTGGTGTTTTCCATGAATCGTAGATATAGATACATTTTCATTAATAATTGCACGATGTCCACTGGTATGATATGGACATTGATGTTGGAGTTTCATTTTCAAGGATATTGAGGAGATTGATAGTGTCTGAGTACTAACTATAGAAGAACCTTCTCAAGAAAATGTTTTATTTTGGTGTGTGTCTATAGATGGCACGAGAACCATCAGGAGATATCATTGGAGTGGGAAGCCCAATTGAGATCCCAGTATACATATTTTGAATATCCCTTTGTTACTTATCATGATGAAAAAACATGAAGGTTTATAAAATGCAACATTTCTATTTTTCCTTATAATACATTTAAAAATATTAAGGAATATTTTTGAATCCAGGCACTGAGATAATGTGAGATTCCAAGGCCCGGTATGCTAGATATTCATAAAATAAGAATTTTAAAAATATTTATATCATGATTATATAGTTTTCCTAAAATAATTTAAAACCACCCCAGAAGATTCTTTGATTATTTATCTATGACTTCCATTGATTGTAGACCATGATTTTTACCCCCGTGTGACAAAACCTTTATCAGTGTCGGACATTTTGGTAAGTGAAATCATGGGTGAATTGGTAATTAATTTTTTTTATTTATTATTTAATTTATCAACATGACCTAATCTTATCTATGTAGCAATAATTATTAAAAATCCATAGGGTTAACTGTATAAACTAGATATTGATAGAGGAGTAAGGAGGAGCATTGGTGGATGTCAGGATTATTGGTCATTGATTAGTGTATCGCAGGGATCACAAATGATAATGATGTTTAAGGATTTCACTAATTATGACAATGAAAAATAATTATTTATTAGTTATTGATCCAACATGAGGTATGGAATTTATTTAGGTGATTATTTTCCACATTTGATTATTCGAAGTGGAATTTGAATAATATAAACTAATAGTATGATTCATGGGTCAATCATGTTATCGATGTGGCTTAATTTACATGGGATTGGGAGAATTATTGTTTGATGTTTGTTATTAAATATTATTTTTTACTTATAATGGAAAAAATGAACAAATAGAGTGGTTCATTCCTCATTTATTTATTTTTTAAATTATCTCTCATTTTTTAATGATTCATTGCTAGTATTTCCTTGGTAGGTGGTTCTATGAAATTACAAGAATTAAATCATTACATGAATTTAGTTTTATACAATAGATCAATATAGTGGATGAATTCCATGATTGAGGGAGAAATCAAGGTTTCACGATGATGGTGGATGATCTAATGTGGGTCTACATTGGGCCACTGATTCCCATTTTTCTAGGGTTGAGTTGTAATGATGGCACACCATGATGGTGTTGGTTTCCTAAATATTTTTGATGGTCAAATTAGAGCCCAAAGTAGTAGATAAGATTATAAGACCTAGATCCTTGAGTTTTGGGTGGAATTAGTAGAGGAATCAGTGGAGTGGAAAAAATGCATTAACATTCTATAATTTCTATGAAAGCCCTAATAACACAACATTTATTCGAAAGAACACTCACAATGTAGTTCCTCATCTACGATTCACGGGTTTATGTATCGAGAAAAAAATCACACACTGTGTGACATGTGTCTCATATAGCGTGACTTGGTGTAAGAATATTAGTGTATACCATAGAGGATACATGGGAATAAACAAGGACTAGCCCACGAGCATTGGTAAGGTACATAGTCATGACTAGGTATATGGGTATAAACCAAAGTACATGTGAATGACAAGATGTGCACGACATGGGCATGTGGAATGCTGAGTACTAAAAAAGAATATACACACCATTAACCCTATGAGGCATGCCATGTATTTTTAAAAAATATATTCCAAATGGGTATGGGAAATGGGTAGCACTATGATTAGTGAGACAGACCATATACTCTAATGGGACCCACCATATACACTATTAGGGACTGGTAGGAGCCCCCCCGTTATTCATAGTTAAAATATAGTATGATCTTGTGTGTTTTAACTTGGAACATTCTAGTATAGTCCAGTATTGGTTGAAAGAGTTCTATTGTTCATTCCCTATGAGGGTATATAGTGGCATTATATCCTCAATAAGGGATTGTGATCCCCTCTATGTGATAAGTGTAAGATAGAGTTTGTTGTTTCCCTCGATATGACCTAGGGTTTGATCCTTAGTCATTCATTCATTCACTATCAGTTGGGTTTGGGGTATCGGTGTGACTACCACGCACTGGGCATCAATCCTCTCTATATATAATGTTAACTGAATAAGGTTCTTGATATCTGCAAGCATATGATCTACTACTTATCAGGTGATTATATAAGGGTTTGTGGTTACCCCCATCATCCCTGGGTGTGATCCCATATCTGGGTGTCAATATCTTTTGAATCCACATATGTATTTTCATTAAATAGACCTAATGTAAACTACCTCTCAAGTGAGAACCATCCGTTATAGAATAGATCAAGCAGAGGAATCTACCATACAAGAGTAACCTTGATACATTTATCAGAATCCAATGGATGTAAGTAAGGATTAATCATATTTAATACATGGAGTCTATCTTGAATATATCTGGGTTTTATTATTATTTTATATCATATCCTAATTTACATACCTTATTATGAGATGAATGGTAAATTGAAGCTTTATGATTGGTGATTTCATGGTGTCTATGACAACCGTTCATTTTATTACACACACAGACATGATTTATTACATAGAAAACTACATGGATTAAAACATATATGATCAATTGGTCTTGTGTATTTAAGGATTAGGAACATTACATAACAATAAAAATCCTGGGACACAAAATATTATTGAAAACTTCCTTTACACGACCACTACATTCCATCGTACATAGCATTGCATGGGATATCCTAAGGACAAGGATAAGAAAATGGTGAGCTATAAAGCCTAGTAAGGGAGTTTAAGATGCATAATATGAATGATATAATACATGTTAGGCAGTTTTCATATCAATGGAGCATAATAAAAACAAGATCATAAAGGCATGAGATCACATGATTAACATAACATGGATATGTGACAACAATATTTAACATGATTTTAGCCGAATCCAAGGTTCATTGCCCATGAAACATGAGTAAATTCTAATTTCACATGAAATAACATGAGTAAATCCTCATTTAACTTGATGTATCCTGACACTAATCGTTAACCAATGCATTAGAGCGCTATCAGGGCACACCATTCTTAAACATATAATTTCATGCATAAGTGTGCCATATGGTTCATATAACATGGAATCAATAAACATAATATGTTATTCCATGTTTAAGTAATGTCTAATAAATAAATGAAATTACCATTAAATATGTATATGTGAATAAAGATGAATCCCTTTGATAGATACATGGGTATGGTATTCACTACACAATGATCTTGGATTGGAAAAATGTGGTGCAATTTTGGTAGCATAACAGAATGAAATAAGGATTCATGAAAATGTTTGACGAGAGTGAAATGGGTGTCTCATCA
Source organism: Viscum album (assembly GCA_963277665.1). Lineage (NCBI taxonomy): Eukaryota > Viridiplantae > Streptophyta > Magnoliopsida > Santalales > Viscaceae > Viscum > Viscum album. The sequence continues at coordinate 596,519,519 of OY728155.1, read as the reverse complement.
AATGTACATGAAATGTACAGATATGGGTTCATATAGATACATGTACCAATAAGAATAAGGGAATTTAGATGCATAATACAAAAGAATACTTGGATGTAAAAGAGGAGAGAGAACTCCCCCATGAAATTCCTCCATGGTAACAAGAGTATATGGGAGGCATTAATGATAGAGAAAGGGGTATCCAATCATCCAATAAATAGATGTCATTATGGGGTATGTCTAAAATCATACCACAATATTTGAAATTGAAAACAAAATGGCATAACAACCTAAAGAAAAGTAGACAAAAATGAGAGAAAGGAATAAATATCTTACAAGGTAGTGTGACCCCAAAGGCATAGGAGAGGATTGAGAGAGTCTTACTAGGATATTGGGGTGCCTTGGGAGGATTCTAGAGAGTGGAGGCCAGAGGATTGATGATCTCCAAAGGCTTTGAGTCAAGAGGATGTGGGAGCCTGGGTGGGTTCATATTGGAAAGGAGAGGGAATTCTTTATTATTTTGGTGTGGGTCACCACACATTAAACTAATTAATACCACAAAGAAACCCATGGTTTTTGAAAAAATTTAGTGGGAAAATAATTTTATTTGTCCAATGGAAGAACATCTTAAAATAATAGGATTGCTTATGTGGAGGTGATTCACACTCTCAAGGAAGTTCATTTAAGAAGTGAAAATCTTTTATTACTCTTAGAGGGTCTGCTAATGTTTTTTAAAATAAATCCAAAAAACCTAAATCAAATTATTTTAATGTTAAAACATATATTAGCCGAACATATCATTTATTATATTTTATTACATCACTATTGGGTCATTACAATGTCATAAAACCCATTAAATATTTATAAGGTATTAAATTATTACCCAAAAATTTGATTATCTCAGAAAATTATGAAATTTTCACCATTGGATAATTTATATGTCCCGATTCCAAAAATAATATTAATTTTATCGATTTTTTTTTAAATACGTTAATTTATAATTTTAAAATAAAAACCGACATTTATCAAATATTCATGGGTATTGACAAAAACAGCTTCCAAACCATAATAAAAATTACAACTACATTCATAAAATTATATGATAATTTATATTTAATAAAAAATAATTTAATAATAGTAATATATTGTTAAAATATTATTTAATTCAAAAATATTTTAATTCACCAGAATAGATTTTTTAGTTGAATATTTACTAGAAATATTATTTTTTTCTTTAAAAAACTATTTACAATGTAACAATAATAAAATTAATGTATATTCAATATTATATAAAAAAATAATTCATATAATCATAGTTCTAAGGTCTTGTTACATAACCCCTTATAACACCCGCTTAAGACCAAAGGGTACGGTGTGCGATTGTGACAGACTCTTGGGGTGGCTCGAATAACATTGCCCAGAGGGTAATCTCTATCACCTTCCAATTCCCTCGTAGGCTGCTTTATTAGAACATAAAATGTTGAATCTCGGCATGGGCTTGGTCAAGAGAATTTACCAATGACACAACCTCCTTTACGAGTTCCGAAAAATGGGCTTCATACGAGGAAAGTCTACTAGATGAGGCCATCTCTTCTATTGTCTGAGTAAATTGGATATTTTAAAAAACTATATTTTTACTAATCATGTGATCAATGTTCAATAATTATATTAGAAATGGTCACTATTAATAATGGTATTTTAAAATCTAGAAACATTAAACAAAAGAAGTGAATATGTTATATAACCATTTTAGATAATAAGACATTTAATTAGATCAAGGGGAGTTTTCGTTAATGAATGTTTTGGATGTTACAATCTTCTTCCATTATAGAATTTCACCCTAGAAATTTCAATTTCCCACACTAAAAAATATGAGTGTAAATATACTTCATCACTTCCTCTGATTTCCACACTCCTTCTTCAATATTTTCATTTTTCCACAACACCTTCACGAGGGGCATTGGATTATTTCATTGGACTTTTTCCCTACGATTTAATATCTTCATTGGTCCCTCCTCATATTAATGATCATCCTATAATTGTACTACCTCTGAAGATATTATATGGTAAGGGTCTGGTATGTACTTTCATTAGAGGGATACATGGATGGCTTCATGTAATTTGGCCATGGTAGGTGGATGTGCTAGTCGATAGGCCATAGCCCCAACACAATCAGGAATCTTGAATGGGCCGATATACCTAATACATAACTTTCCTTTCTTTCCAAACCTTGTGATATTATTCCCTAGAGATATGAATAAGAATACTATGTATCCATCATTAAACTCAAGGTCTCATTGACTATTATCAACATACCACTTTTGTCAACTCTGGGCTACCTTGATATGCTTCTGAATGGTTTCTAGATTCTCTACCATTTCTTCGACCATTTCTAGTCCAAGTATCTTACGCTCATTGACATCATCCCAACATATCGGTGTTCAACACCACTTCCCATATAGGTATTCATAAGGTTCCATTCGGATTCTTGAGTGGGAACTATTATTATAGGAGAATTCAACAAGAAGAAGATTTTGATCCCATCTTCCTTTAAAGTCCATTTAACATGATCATCACATATCTTCCAATTTCTGAATAGTTTGATCATATTGGCCATCAGTTTGAGGATGATAGGTCGTCCTGAAGTTCAATTCAGTATCCATGGCATGTTAAAGACTCTTCCAAAACATAGAGGCTAATCATGGATCTCGATTTGATAAAATTGATAGTGTTACCCCATACAGCCTTACCACTTCCCTGATATATATCTGTTCCAATTGATCCAATGTGAAATCCTCTTGAATTGTAATGAAGTGTTCAGACTTTGTATGATAATCCACAATAACCCATATTGCATTGTTACCTTTGGATGTCTTTAGAAGTCTAGTGGAAATGTCCTTGGTGATGCTCTCCCATTTCCATTCTAGTATGGGAAATGGTCGCATCATCACCTTAGACGTCTGCCTCTCTACCTTCACATACAGACTCACCCGACACTTTGATGTATGCTTCGTGATCTACTTCTTCATATTATCCCACCAATAATGCTCTTGGAGATCTCGATACATCATTGTGTTTCCTGGGTGAATAGAAAATTTGAACTATGTGCATCATCCAAAAGTTCATTCTTCACCTCCAGACATGATTAAACACATAGTATTTTACGAAATCTCACAATTCCTTATTCGTTAACATTGAACTCCTAGGATTTCCCTTTTATAATAGCTTCCACTTTCATTTAATTCCCACATCCTCCTTTTTAGAATCTTTTAACCTTTCTGAAAGAGACGGTTGAGCAATCATTTGTGAAATGATTGATGATGTTCCATTCATTTTTATTCTCATATTCATCTTCATCAAATCTAAGAATATTGGACCCTTCTCAAATCTCAATAATGATATAATCACTGGGTCCTTTATACTTAGATCATATGCCACCTTTTTCACTTTCCCAGGGTGGTAATGGATTGAGAAGTCATAGTCTTTGATCAGCTATAAACATATTCATTGGAACATGTTGAACTCTTTTAGTGTGAATATATACTTGAAGATTTTGTGGTTCATATATATTTCACACTTCTACCCAAAGATACAATACCAAAAAAAATTTAAATATAAGATCACCGCAGCCAAATCTAGATCATGTGTTGGAAAATTCTGCTCTTGAACTTTCAATTGGCTTGACACATATGCAATTACTTTGTCATTTTTCATGAACAGACACCCATTTCCCTTCTTCAAATAATCACTAAAAACCACAAAAACTCCTCCACATGTGGGTAAAGTGAACATGTGTGAATTGATAAGCCTTCGTTTCAAATCCTTGAAGCATTTTTCGCATTCATCAATCCAAGAAAACATTACCCCCTTATAATTTATCTTGTTAAGAGGGTTGGACAATTGTGATAAATTTCTCACATATCGTCGATAATATCCAGCTAACCCCAAGAATCTATGGATATATGTCATTGATGTTGGCCTTGGCCATCCCTCAATTGCTGCTGTCTTGGAGGGATCCATAGATATCCCATTTCTTGTGATGATATGGCCAAAGAATGAAACCTCCTTAAACCATAACTCACACTTGTTGTACTTTGCATAGATCTTCTCATTCCGTAAGGTCTCTAGTACAGTTCTTAAAAGCTCATAGTGATCCTCCTTGGTTTTGGATTATATTATAATATCATCAATAAAGACTATAAGAAATTTGTCAAAGAAATTTCTAAAGACTATATGCATCAAGTCCATGAATATTACAGGATAATTAGTGAGTCTAAAAGGCATTACTATGAATTCATAGTGCCCGTATATTGTACAAAAAATAGTCTTTGGGATATCTTTCTTCTTCACCCTTACATGATAATATCCTGACCGCTAATCCATCTTGGAAAATTATTTTTCCCGACATAGATGATCGAAAAAGTCATCAATTCTTGGGAGAGGATACATTTTCATTATCGTGATTTTGTTAAGCTCACGATAATCGATGAAAAGGCGCATTGACCCATCCTTCTTCTTAACAAATAGGATTGGTGCACCCCATGATGAAGAACTTTGTATTATAAATCCTTTATCCAAATTCTCTTGTTGTTGTTTCTTCACCTCCTCATGCTCCACAACAACCATTCTATACAGAGTCTTGGAAATTGGAAATGCCCCATGTATAAGGTCAATTGAGAATTCAACATCTCTTATAGGAGGATGACTAGGTAATTCCTCAGGAAACACTTTAGCGAATTTCCGCACAATAGGCATGTCTTCAATGATGGTTCCTTCCTTGGACTTAATCATTTAAGCTACATACGCGTGATCATAGAGAAATAATATTCATGCTTGAGATGATGGAGATAAAGATGATTCATCTTCTTCCTTACACTTGTATAGATTCAGTGGTCTATTCTCCATATGGAGAGTGATTTCTCTCACACGAAAATTTATGCTGGATCTATATAAAAAATTCCAATCCATGTCAAGAATTGCATCAAATTCCACTATAGGTAGTATGAAGTGGTTTAATGGGAAGTTCAATCCAAAAATTATGACAGGGGAGGAATTATATTCATGTGATGCAATGATTTCCCCATTTTTCGTACTCACCAACATCTTTACTTCCATGATTTGTGGTGGTGTTAGGATTGTTCTATGATTCTTTCAGTATATAAAAGAACACGTAGAACCAAAATCAAAAAGTAAATTCATTATTATTTAATGAATAACTAGTGTACATATCACCACATTTTTTTCAGGGTTCATTTCGGTGGTAGTGATGGAAAAAGCTCACCCTTGTTTCCTTGAAGGTTGTTTGTTACCTCAAAAACCACTTGGTCTAGAGAACTGGTCGGAAAAGTACCTCAGTTCATTATAGTTGAAGTAATTAACAATTTGTTGAAGGTCAAGTGGTGAGTTCTTCTCCTCTGTCACAACCGTGGGTTTTTCATGGCAAAAGTTAATAGCTAGGAGCCCTTCTCTTCCCCACCTAAATCATTTTCTCTTCCCCTTCAGGCAATTTCCAAGGTGGTTCTTTCCACACCTTTGGCAAGTGGGGTGCTGTATTTTCATAGCACCATTACATTTATCCATCAGATAGCTAGAACTGAATTTCACTTTACACTTTTTATCCCCATGATACCCTAGAGATTATCTGACCACAATTTCTACCTTGAAAGAACATCAGACAATTTCCTCATAGCTGTCTAAGTCACAGATCACAAGGGATTTTCGTAGGCTAGGTTTTATCCCACTAAAGAAGTGGGAAACCTTGAATTCTGGGGAAAGAAAATGTCGAAGGAGTATCGTTCAAGCCTTGTGAAGTTTCCTCATATTCTCTGACAGATTCTTCACCTTTTTTCCTGAGGTAAAGGAAGTCCCCTTCCATCTTAAGCCAGAGGGTGCATGGAAAATATTTATGAAAAATCATCTTTAGAAAATCCTTCCATTCCAACACCATGATCTCCTCCACAGGATTTGTATTTTTGATCAATGTCCGCCATTGATAAGCTTCATCCTCCAAATGATAAACATCCAGGGAACGTTCTGTTGTTTAGAACATTGAAGGATATAGAAGATAATTTCAGTGGAGTAGATCCATTGTTTGGTGATTGAGGGATCAGATGATCCATTAAAAGCAGGAGGCCTTTGTCCCATGATGCTCTTGATAGAGACTTGTTCTTTCATAGGGGGTGTTGAACGTTCCTCTTGACCCATGTTTCTATTCAAATAATGAGTTAACTGAGAGAGAAGCGTGAAAAAGTTCTCAACTCCCACTCCCATCAGATTGGGCATCTCATTGGCATAGTCATCACATTGATCTTCACATAGGTCATTAGCCAGAGTCAGCCTATTACTGGAAAATGGTTGGAATGAAATAAATGTTGGGGGTAACACATAAAGGGTAATCCAAGGTCCAAACTGATGACTAATAAATAACTTTTTTTAAGTTATGAATCCATTGGCTTCATTCTATGTCATCCACAATCTACATTATAACATATATTATTAGGGAAATTCCATTAATAATTGTTCATACTCAGATTGTGAATTTAAAAATGCATATCCCCCAGGAGTGTCGTAACCAAACATGCAGTAAGGCTCGTTGTCGTGTACCAGGATACCCTGGGTCAAGCTCGAAACTCCTTGTTCGTGTTTTCACCCTTAGGTATATTTGTTCCAGAGCCACCTCTACCTACTGTTATCTAGACAAGGATGTATTTTCTTGATCAAACACTTACTCAATACCCACAAAATATTAGGGATGTTTTTATTATACTTAGTATTGTCTCTAAGGGTTCACTACGGTTTTCTAATTCTAACCCCAAAAATAACTAAACCTATCTGCTGATACCAACTACAACAACCCTTAATTTTATTACACACATAGACAAGATTTATTACATATAAAACATCACTTGATACAACATAGAATATTGAGAGATCTAGTGTCGTTTTGGATTAATAACATTACATAACAACTTAAAACATAGTATATAACATCATATTGAAAACTTCCTTTACATGACCACTACATTCCCTCGTACTTAGCATTGCATGGTATAACCTGAGGACATGCATAAGAAAATAGTTAGATATAAATCTCAGTAAGGGATTTAACAAGGAATAATATGAAAGATATAATACATTTTAGGAAATAGTAATATCAATGTAGTATAAGGTAAGAATTAGCATAAATGCATGATATAACATGATTAACATAACATGGAAATGTGGAAACAACATTTAACATGATTTTAGCATCATCCAAGGAAAATTTCACATGGAAAATGAGTAAATCTACATTTCACATGAATTACTATGATTAAACCCTCATTTCACTTGACATATCATGATTATAATCTTTACACAATGCATTAGAGAACTATTAGTTTGCACCCTTCTTAAACATTTCATTTCATGCATAAGTGTACCACATGGATCATATAACATGGAATCAATCATCATCATATGTCATCCCACAATTAAGTGATGTGGAATAAATAAATTAAATTACCATTAAATATGTATTTGTTCATAAAGGTGAATCCCTTTGATAGATACATGGGTATGGTATTCACTACACAATGATCTTGGTTTGAAAAAACATGGTGCAATTTCAACAGCATAACAGCTTGACATATGGATTCCATAAAATGGGTGATGAGAGAGAAATTGGTGTCTCATAAAATGTACATAAAATGGATAGTAATGGTGTAATATAGATATATGTTCCAAAACACATAATGGAATTTATATGCAAAATAAAAAATAATTATTTGGATGTAAAAGAGGAGAGAGAAACCCCTCACAGAATTTCTGCTTGGTAACAGGTGTACATGGGAGGCATTAATGAGAGAGAAAGGGGTCTCCCATCATCTAAACATAAATAGGGAAGTATGAGGGAGGTGTAAAAATATACCCCAACATTTGTAACTGAAAACAAAATGGCATAACAACTTAAGGAAAATTGGAAAAAAATGGGAATGGAAGAAATCACTTACTTAGAAGTGTTATCCCAAAGGCTTGGGAGAGGCTTGAGAGAGGCTTCTTGAAACCTTGAGGCACCTTGGGAGGATTTTAGAGATGGGAGGGGAGAGTTTGGACTAAAACCAAATGCTTTGAGTGAAGATGAATGAGGAGCATGGATGGGTTTATATAAGAAAGGAGAGGGAATTCTTTATTATTTATGATCGGGTCACCACACATTAAACAAATCAATACCAAAAACCAGCCCATGGTTATTTACAAAGGGGTGTGGAAAGAAATATTTTATAAGGCCAATTTCAGAGATTGTTAAAATAATAGGGTTTCTTATGGGTACGTGAGTCACACTCTCATGGAAATTAATTTAAAAAGTTGAAATGTTTTATAACTCTTGGAGGGTCCACTACAGTTTGTAAAATAAATCAAAACAACCAAAAATCACATTATTATAATGTTAAAACATATATTGGCCAAAAATATCATTTATATAATTTTGTTACATAACTATTGGTTCAATATGATGTCATAAAACACATTATATATTTAAATAGTATTTAGTTTTTAACCAAAACATTGGTTGTATTAGAAAATATTGAAAAATTCACTGTTGGATAATTTCTACATCCTGATTCCAAAAATAACTTTAATTTTATATAAATAATTTTCTAAATATGTGAATTTTAAATTTTAAAATAAAAAACAACATTTATCGAACATTCATGGGTTTTGACAAAAACGGCTTTTAACCCTTAATAAAAATTACAATTTCATTCATAAAATTATAAGATCATTTATATTTAATAAAAATTAAATTAATAATAGAAATATTTTAATAATATATTATTTAATTCAATTATCTTTTAATTCATCAAAATAGATTTCATTGTTGAATATTAACTAAAAATACTATTTATGATTTAATAAACTAATTACAAAGAAACTATAATAAAATTAATTTATATTAATTATTATATACAAAAAGAATACACATAATCATATTTCTACGGTCTTGTTAAATAACCCCTTATAACACCTGAATAAGACCAATGTAATACCACAAGCTTCCATAGTACGTTTACCTTTGAATAAAGTAGTAGCATGTGTTGTAGGTAACTTGGAGTTTTAACACACCACGACCAATGAAGCTAGACGTTATGAATAGTAATACCCACTCTTTAAAATTTTATCAATTTTAATTTCCAAAATGTACTTCATTTTTGGATTCAGAATATCAAAATTATCTTATGGTTAATTTTTGGTATTTTTCTGAAAACAATCCATTTTTGATGAATAGTGAAAAACACTACATTATTGTTTAAAACTGACTTTTTTATTTAAATAATTAGTTATTTTATTTTTATATATTTTAGGTCAAAATAGATACATAATACCTATATACGTTCATTTTAATTCATTTTATAAAAAGTTTAGATATATAAAATTTTATTGAACTTTTTACCGTCTTTTACCCACCTTCTAGGAGCATTTGTAAATTTGCATAAAATATAATTTTACTGCTTCTACGAGTTTAATTTCAAAAATACAAGACACATGGTTGACAACATTTTGAAAAATGGGGTTCAATAAGATGAAAATAATTTTTGGTGAATAGTAACTTTTGAATTTTATTTACCACGACTAAAAGTAAATAGGGTAATTAAGGGTAAAATGATATTATAATTACCCTAACACATGTAATAATTCTATATTATAGGATTAATTCAACCAAAAACAGCCTTAGGAATAAAATATAACCCTCTTTGGTTCACAAGGATTGGATTAGGACATTTATTTTTATTTTTATTAAAGAAGAGTTAAAAGTGTTAAATTCCATGTTTAATAACTAAACCATTTTTAATATATGGTTATAAATAAGATATATTAGACTATAAATATTAATTATAAATCTTGAAATATTTCCTATATAATCGTATTTTATTTATAATTTTAGACATTAAATAAATTTATTTATTTATGACACAATGATGATACAGTAATTTCCTTATTGATGAATGATTAAAATAATTGATATTATAAATATTAAAATAAATATAATTTGAGAATTTTGATTAATTATAAAAAGTTTATAGGTTAAAATGACATGTTATGTTTGATTAAATAATTTTTTTGAAGTAATACTTTTGTTTTGACTTTAAGAAAAATAAAATACAAAATAGTGTCAAAATGAACATAAATGAGTTTTTAAAATAAATACTATATTATGAATTGATATAATATTCCAAAAAATAAAATGTTCATAAAAATTTCTTAGATAATGTCAGATATATAAATAATGAACCACTTTGGGTTCTCTTGGTAGTTAATTGTTGGTTTATTAACCATATAATATAAAAATACAAAGAGACATGGAAAATGTCAAACAATTTTACTAAGAGTTAAATATAAAATATAAGGTTAATATGGTGGCCTAATCCTATCTAAAACCGATTTTCTGAGATATTTTATACCCATCCTTACCTTAACCATGAATGAAATCATTTTGGAGTGATTATAATCTAAAAATTATTTTATTATAAAATAATATTTCATGCTCTTTTTAAAGTGACCCCCACCTCTCTTATAAAAGGGTACTTCCCCTTCTATCAAAATCACACCGTCAAAGCCATTTGGAACTGCCAACCCTCACCCAAATATCCTCCCAAAATTCCTCAAATTAAACTATAGTCCTTAATTTTATCATATATATACAGCCTACGAATCTCTTTTGATCAACTCAAAAGGAAACCCTTGAAGAAGAGGTAATAATTTTACCACCCTCTTTCAAGTTATTTTATTTTACATCTTCTTCTTTCTTTGTTGTTTTCAAACCAAAATAATAACTACAGTACCTATTACATACTATGATGTTATTATAAATATGTTATAACAATATTCATTATCATATCCATCCTATAAATGACAAAGTCACTATACCTATGTACGTACGACTTACCATCCCCACGTCGTGGTGTAGATTGTTATTGAAACACTTCATTATTAGGATGTGTATAAAAATAATTATAACAGTCATAAATAATATGTACAACATGTTAATGATTACTTATATATGATATATCATCTAATTACATATTATTTCACCATCAATATAATGATATAGTCCCTTACGCGTATGTACAGATTACCGTCTCCACGAACGCGATGAGATTCATTCCCCACATTAATCATTCTAGAATAATTCTAATTTAATGATTAAAAATAATTATTATGAAAATTATATTATTCTGTATATGAATCAAATACATCCTATACATAACAAACACAACTTTCTTAACCAATCATATAAAGGAAAATGAATTAGTTAACACTAGAAATGATGATACTACTGAAATATTATCAACAAATCAATTTTAGAGGATCATATATGATATCATGTTTATGTATATAGTTCTATAATAATTTAATATCATTTTTTAACTATTATAAAAGAGGTTAAAATACAATCAACTAAGGAAAATTACAAGGTAAGGGTTAATTCTACAATCTCTTTACTAATCTGACGTTGTTTGTACATAAGTATCTACTGCGACCTCTTTATCATCCACATCTGTCTTTTCATAACAATGTTATTCAATTTTTATTGACTATTTACTAGAATATGGGTTAAAAACATTTATACCATTATTTAACCACATATATTTTGAAAGGATTATTTCTGTCGTTTTCCAAACAAGGTACTTAATGACCTTTTCGACAAAATTATGGTAAGAATGTATTTTTTTAACTTTTAATGCAGTGTGAATATTTTCAACCATTATAACATTGTTGAGGATTACCTTACAAGATTAAAAGAAAATTTTCAAAATAAATCTTTTCTAGTATAACTATGGGACTTTTAAATGATGTCAAAATAGAAATATGTATTTATTTCAAATTGTTTTCATTTCATCTATGTCAACATCCTTTGATGGATTTTAAAATTGTATGAAGTTGATTTATTATGATAGAAATAATCCATTTTTTATTGAAGGTTTTGTGATATGCTTGATTTTGGATGTGTTATTTTGATACAATTTGTGGTTTATGGTTAAAGTATTAACATTTCCCATGAGAGTTTTAATAAGAATTATTATTTTATGTTTAAACCTTTTCATATGAGGAAGGCATTGGACTTAGTATGTGACAAGTGGAGCCCAATATAGATCCTCGATGCATCGGTTGGTCTCATGAGACACACTAGTTTCTTGGTTTAAGGACTTGAAAAAATCTTATTGTTAGTCTTGGCACAATTCCTTTACTACTGGTTATGAAGTATTCCATTATTCATTCCATCATTATGAAATTGGCTATTGACATTTCATGTGATTATTCGACTAGTTGAATATCTATTTGAATACATAAATGGTATTATTTGATTTATATTGGCCATATTATGCAGATGTTTATGTTTAAAAGGCTTATATTTTAGTCTTATACATTGACTTAAATGTTTATGTTTATTTATTAAAGTTTTAGCGATATTTTTATCCTTACTGAGCATCTGATCTCACCCCATTATATGTTATATTTTTCAAGGATGCGAAGAAGTATATTATGACTAACCTACATGGATAGTCTAAGGGATATTAATGTGGTCAATGGAGAAAATGTTGTTATTGTTTTTCACTTTAAAATGTAATGTAAAAAATTATGAATGTATCTAGTACATCCAAGAATACTAAACTAATCGTTCTTTATAGATTTGATCCCTTATGATCATGCTAATGTTATGTAATAATGCACCGACTATGGGTAGATAGGGTCTAGGCATTAGAGTTGGTATCAGAGAAAGTTTAGTACAACCCTTAGAAACTAGTTCTAGATAAACTGTGATTAAAGCACATTACCCTAAGATAGACTTTGAGGATTAGTATAGAAGAAGTTCCTATAATTTTAGTAATGTAGAGATTTTGTGAGTTTTTTAAGAAATATTTCTCTGTCTAGATATGAGCAGGTAGAGGCGGCTTTGGCATAGATGTACATAGGGGTAAAACCTGAAAACACCGCTTTGAGCTAGACTCAAATGGGAACTAGTGCATGACAACAAGGCTTGATGCACTCTTGGTTAAGACACTCATGCGGGATATGCCTGAGATAATTAACATTTTCTTTCAAACCATTATGAATTATTTATGATTATATACCTCCTCAAATAAAACATATTAATGATTATAGATTATAACCATAAACTGTTAAATTTTTGTTAATTGTTTTACATGTTTCGAATTTGTTTTGAGACTCATAAACTAATATACTCTATGTCATTGCTTAGAAATGGTGCATAGTCGATGGAATGGAAACCATATCAATGAATTTAATCCATGTTGGTATTTCCCACCTACTAAAGATAATTATATTGGAGTTGGTGATATAATTAGTGTTGATCAGCTTATCACCATAATGGAACAACTCACTCAGGTTATGAATAATAACCATACCCGTATGCATCACCCTAATCTACAATGTGAAGGATCAATGTTAAACCGCTTCATAAGGAAACAACCACCAACATTCAATGGGTACACAAATCCATTTATATCCAAGAAATAGATAGGTTACTTAGAGAAAATAATTCATTCTTTGGGGAGCAGAGAAAATGAAAATGTTTTCATTGTTGTTTATCACCTCATGGGAGATGCAGATCAATGGTGGTCATTAATTAAAAACACAAAGAAGGATGAAGAAGTATCATGTATGGAATGGAGGGATTTTAAGGATATTTTCTCAGAAAAATACTTTTTTGATGACCATCAAGCGGATATGGAAAGGAAATTTCCGAGTCTAAGGAGAAAAGAGGATGATAATGTCCCAGAGTATGAGGCAAACATTACAAGGATAGGAAGTCATGAAATCGGTTATTTATGTAACCTAAAGAGTAAGGTTGATCGATACTCAGATGGGTTAAAACCATATCTCTATCGAGCATTAGTCTCACAATCATTCTCGTTGTACTAATATATTGTCTTATGCGCTATGAAGATAGAAAATTAATTATCTATGTCTTACGAAATTAAATAAAAGAATGAAAATATGAGATATGTTGAACACTCTCTAAATAGAAATAAGGGAAAGAAGGGAAAATTTGAATATCCATTCTTTGGTAAATGTTGGCATAATATAACGACCCATACTTTAAATACAATGTTAATACTTTGAAATTGAAGCACACTTATTACAACATATGACAAAACCACAAAGGACCGTATAGGTATAGTGTCTTTAGAAACTGGGAAACATAAACAACTGGTTCATAAATCTTCTACAGTGTCTCCCATTTATTTCATCATATCTAGGGTCCCTTTTAGCATATTCTACTTAATATCCATCTTCCTGACCTGGGGAAAAGAAAACATAAAAGGGTGAGCTCAAATGCTCAGCAAGGGCAAATAAAGGAAATAAAAATCATATCATATCTTTATGAAAATAAAAACCTGCAAAAGAGATCATAATATCTTAACATGGAATAAATCATAGAAGTGAAAATGAGATCCCCATAATCATAACATAAAACTTGAAACTTTGTGGCATGCACACATAATCATGGAAAATCATTTCTTGTTAGTCATGACTCATTGCCAAGACTATCTTAGTGGACAAAGTCCCTTTCTGAACCGAGTTCACTCCTCGTTTCAGTCCTGTATCACTGAACCGAAATAACCTTCCGTTCCAGCCATGTCTATCTCATGAGATATAAAATCTTTACCCAATGCATTGGAGGGAGATATAGGTCCCACCCATCTTATAATGAATCCTTTCTTATGTGTTCCACATAATCATAAAACATACATCATCGCATAACACATGTAACAAAAATGGGATTCTTGAAACATCATGAGATCATAAATCAATTCATATAAGATAAAGGAATTCATAAAAATAATTCCATCACAACATGAACAAATCAATTTAATAATATGGATAAAAACAGAACCCTTTATTATCTTATATGGAAAATCATTTTGATAAAACACTTGAACTCCATTCTTGAGGAAAATATCCTTTCTTCTTAAAAAACATTTTTCCTTTCATAACATGTCATACAACTTTAAAATAAAAGAAGTTGATTAAAAATAAACTTGAAAACTTGTAAAGGATGCTTTTTGGAAACAATGTTTTAAAAATCCATTCATGCCGTATAAGTTAAAAAAAACATTCTTCGTACTTTTGTCGGAATGTCAAAAAGTACCTCGTATGAAAAACGACAAAAGATTCCTTTCATATCTTTTACAAAAAAAAACTTACCGAAGGGTAAAATTTTATATAAACTATTGTAGAAGGATGGAAATAATATTACATATTGAGGGAACATGGATGTGGATGTTAAAATACACCCCAGTAATTACCAAAGTAAATACAATCTCGGATAAAAGTGAGATTGTGATATTTCCCTTACCTTAGGTCCGATTTGCTTTGTTCGTGTCCGAAGCTCCTGTATAATGGTTTAAATAATGTTATTGACTTATTCCAGAATCATACATATTGATATGATATCATATATGGTCATATTATTAGCTTCTTGTTAGTAATATTTCATTGTTACTTGTTACTCGGGTCTTTATAACTTTTTGTTCTTATGCGTGTTTTGTCGAATAAATTCTTATTCTTATCTTTAGGTTATAGATAATTCATTTATAGAATGGTATTATTGTAGTATATACCATATTCATTCATTCAATTCATTTATATAATCATTATGAAATGAAGATCATGTAGAACGAGTCGCATCACATCGTGGAGACGGTATTCCGTACGTACGCACGAGTGATGATATCGTTCCTATGATCGTGGAATTGTATTGGAGTATATATATATATTATTTCAGTATCAATATTACTTAATAATAATTATATATAGTTACTCATTACACCATTATACCCATCCTTGTAAGGTGATGGTGGAAAAATAGATTACACCACGGCGTGGAGACAGTATTCCGTACGTACGCACGCGCGGTGATTTCTTTTTTCCGTTGGATGGATAGAAGGTGAATTAGGGTTGTTTCATATTTATAATAACATATCAGTATGTAAGTAATACTGATGTTATTACTTTATCATGAAACAACTAAAGAAGAATAAGTTTAAGAAGAAAGAAATTGAAAAGATCGGTAATGGATATTACCTCTTCTTTGGAACGCCTCTTTGAATCCTCCTCTTAAGGAACTAAGATTGGTCTTTGGAGAAGACCAGGACCTCTAGGATTATTCTAGGGAAGTGGAGAGGAGAAAATGGCAGTGGTTGGCCGAGCTTGAGTGCTCAAATTGGTGTGAGGAGGAGGGGGAGGAGGTGCCCTTTTATAAGGGAGGAGAGGGGCACCTTAGGAATATCTCAAAATATTATTTTATATTAAAGTCAAAATCGGTTTATAATGGTTCCAAAGGGTCTTATTTTGAATCTAAAGTGGGGATGGGTCGAAATCCTATCAACCAATAGGATTTAGACAAGTTTAGGGTATTATTTTAACCTTATCAATTAGATTTAACTCTAAGTTAATTAATTTAACTTTTACCGTGTCTTTTTGTTTTCTTTCACTATATGGTTAATACACTTACTATAACATGCCAAACGAACCCCAAATTGTTTATTATTAATATATATATCCTTATCTAAGTCATTTGGCCGAACCTTAGATTTTTAGGAATAAAATAACAATTAATAATATAATATTTGATTTAAAAACTATTTTGTGTCAATTTTGACACTATTTGATATATGATTTTTTTGAAAGTCATAACAGAATTATATGTTCAAAAAAAGTTCATTAAATCAACATTAATATATCATAGTAACCTAGAAAATTAGTGGAATTCATAAAAAGTCTTAAATTACATTTATTTTGGTATTTATATTATCAATTTTGTCAATATTTCATTAATAAGATAATTACTGCATCATCATTGTGTCATAAATAAATTAAATTATTTGATGTCTAAAAATTAAAAATAAAATATCATAATGTAGGAAATCTTTTTAGATTTCTAATGAATATTTACAATTGAATTTATCTTATGTATAACCCCATATTAAAAATGATTTACTTATTAAACTTTGATTTTAACTATTTTAACCCTTCTTTAAATAATTTAATAATAAATGTCCTAATCTAATCCAAGTGGGCCTAAATGGTCATATTTTATTCCTAAGTTTGTTTGTGGTCGAATTACACTTGCCCAATAGAATTAGGACATGTTTTAGGGTAATATTAATATCATATTTACCCTTAGTTACCCTATTTACTATTAACCGCGGTAAAAAAAAGTAAAAAGTTACTATTCACCAAAAAATTATTTTTATCTCATTGAACCACATTTTACTTACTGATATCAACCGTGTCTGTCGGATTTTCGAAATTCCATTCACAGAAGCGGTAAAATTAAGTTTTATGCAAAATTCAGTTTTTAACCTACCACTTAGTGGTTTCACTATTCATCAAAAATTGAAAGTTTTCAGAAAAATACCAAAATTTTACCCTAGGCTAATTTCGATATTCTGAGTCCAAAAATGAAGTCCATTTTGAAAAATAAAATTTATAAAATTTCAAAAAGTGGTTATTACTATTCATAACGGCTAGTTTTAATAGCATATTGTTGTTTAGTGAAACTCGGTATTGCGTACGACGCAAGCTATCAAGGAAGGTCGCGATTGCGTGTAAAGCAAGCCAAGCAAGTGTTGTGTAGAAAAAGATCCCTTTGATGATTTATATAACATAAAAGTCTCGGTTGTTACATTCTACCCCCCTTAAAAAGAATTTCGCCCTCGAAATTCATCACTTTGCAACAAACAGATGAGGATACTTCTCCCTCATCATATCCTCAAGCTCCCATGTAGCTTCTTCAAGTTGGTGGTTTCTCCATAAAACTTTCACCAAGCGAGTGGTCTTGTTTCGTAGGACTTTTTCGCTACGACCCAGAATCTCTATCGGCTGTTCTTCATAAGAAAGATCTTGCTCCAGCGGTACAACTTCTGAGCTGAGTACATGTGAAGGATCTGGTATGTACTTTCTCAGGAGAGATACATGGAACACATCGTGAACTTGAGAGAGATTCGGTGGAAGCGCCAATCCGTAAGCTACCTTCCCAACACGATCCAGTATTTCAAAAGGACCGATATATCTAGGGCTCAACTTCCCCTTCTTTCCAAATCTCATAACCCTCTTCCAGGGAGATATTCTTAAAACACTTTATCGCCCACTTCAAACTCTAGGTCTTTTCTTCGGTTGTCGGCATAACTTTTCTGTCGACTCTGAGCTGATCTTATGTGTTGTTGAATAGATCTGACCTTTTCTGCCATTTCATCAACGAGATCAGGTCCTAATAGATTTCTTTCCCCAACTTCATCCCAGCAAGTTGGAGTCCTGCATTTCTTTCCATAGAGAGCTTCATAAGGAGCCATCTGAATACTGGAGTGAAAGCTATTATTATAAGAAAATTCCACCAAAGGTAGGTGTTGATCCCAACCTCCTTTGAAATCCATAGAGCAAGCTCTCAACATATCTTCTAGGGTTTGAATTGTTCTCTCAGACTAACCGTCTGTCTGGGGATGATAAGCAGTGCTGAAACTCAACTCTGTATCCAGAGTATGCTGAAGACTTCGCCAGAACTTCGAGGTAAATCTCGGATCTCGATCAGATATAATAGAAAGTGGTACTCCATGCAATCTTACCACTTCCTTTACATATATCCTGGAAAGCTGATCTAGAGAGAAATCCTCTCTAATAGCAATGAAGTGTGCAGACTTTGTAAGACGATCAACTATGACCCAGATAGCATTATTGCCTTTGGATGTTATAGGAATTCCTGTGACAAAGTCCATAGTGATGTTTTCCCATTTCCATTCGGGTATGGGTAATGGTTGTAACATCCCCTTAGACTTCTGTCTCTCAGCTTTAACTTGTTGACAAACCAAGCATCGAGAGACATATTCAGCAACATCTCTTTTCATGCCATCCCACCAGAAGTACTCTTTCAGGTCCCTATACATCTTCGTGCTTCCAGGATGAATAGAGAATGATAAACTATGAGCCTCATCCAGCAGCTCATTCTTTAATTCGGGGATGGCAGGAACGCAAACCCGATTCCTGAACTTTATTATCCCATCACAATCAAGGTTGAATTCAGGAACATTTCTCACCTTCTTTTGTAACTCGACATCTTCTTTCTGTGCCTCTTTAATCTTCACACGTATAGATGGTTGAACATTCATTTGAGAAAGATAAGATTTTTCCCCTTCCATTATAATTCCAAGATCCATCCTTTGTAAATCCATAAATATTGGATCTTTTGTGATCCTCATCATGGATAAACTAGCATGGTCTTGTCGACTTAATGCATCTGCCACCTTGTTTGCTTTCCCAGGGTGGTAATGGATTGAGCAGTCATAATCCTTAATCAGCTCCAACCATCTTCTTTGACGCATATTCAACTCCTTTTGTGTGAAAATATACTTTAAACTTTTATGATCAGTATAAATATCACACCTTTCACCATAAAGGTAATGCCTCCAAATCTTTAATGCAAAGATTACCGCAGCCAACTCCAAATCATGTGTTGGGTAATTTTGCTCATGGATTTTCAACTTTCGTGAGGCATAAGCTATCACCATATCATTTTGCATAAGAACACACCCCAATCCCTTCTTGTATGCATCACTGTAGATCACAAACCTTTCTCCACTACAAGGAAGTGTGAGCATAGGTGCACTGGATAACCTTCTTTTCAACTCCTTGAAATTCTCTTCACATTCCTCTGTCTAGACAAACTTAACTCCCTTCCGAGTCAACTTGGTGATTGGATTAGATAATCGTGAAAAATCTTTTACAAAACGTCGATAATATCTAGCCAAACCAAGAAAACTTCATATCTCAGTTACTGTTGTTGGTCTTGACCATCTTTCGATAACCTCTGTTTTTTGCTGGATCCACAGATATCCCCTCTTTTGAGATTATATGACCCAAAAATGCAACTTTTTGAAGCCAAAATTCACACTTGGTAAATTTGGCATAAAGCTTCTCCTTTCTCAGGGTCTTCAATATAATTCTCAAGTGATCTGCATGCTCTTCCTTGCTCTTTGAATAGACAAGAATATCATCTATAAAGACTACCACAAATTGATCAAGATAGTCTCTAAAGACTCTATTAATTAGATCCATGAAGATAGCAGGGGCATTAGTAAGACCAAATGGAATCACTATAAATTCATAGTGTCCATACCTTATACGGAAAGCTGTCTTTGGTATATCCTCCCTTTTGACCCTTAATTGATGATACCCTGAACGAAGATCAATCTTGGAAAAGTATTGAGCTCCGCGTAGTTGGTCAAATAAGTCATCAATGCGTGGGAGAGGATATTTGTTCTTGATAGTGATCTTGTTAAGTTCTCGATAATCAATGCAGAGTCTCATTGATCCATCTTTCTTCTTAACAAATAGAACAGGTGCTCCCCAAGGTGACGCACTAGGGCGTATGAATCCCTTATCAAGATTCTCTTGGAGTTGCTTCTTCAATTCCTGCAACTCAATTGGGGTCATTCTATAAGGTGTCTTTGAAATAGGCAAAGCACCCGGTACGAGTTCTATTGAAAACTCAACTTCACGATTTGGTGGAAGACCCGGCAATTCCTCCAGAAATACATCATCAAACTCCCGTACAATGGGCATATTATTAATCGTGAGTTTCTCACCAACCATTTGAGATAAATAACCTTTATTTAGTTGAATCAATACCCATAAGATGGAAGAAATTTCCACTGGAAGGTTATGTTCATCCTTGCATTGATAGACGATCGTAGATTGATTTGGAATATGAAATGCGACTTCCCTTCTTTGGAAATCGATATGAGCTCCATGTAGAGAAAGCCAATCCATGCCAAGAATCACATCAAATTCCACTAAAGGAAGGATCACAAGATTTGCAGGAAGCACTTTCCCACAAACTTCGATCGGAGAAGAATTATAAACTTTTGATGCGATTGATGTGCCATTAGGTGTTGTCACAGCTAACTCAACATCTAATTGTTGAGGTAATACGGTGATACCCTTAGAAAAGTCTTCAGAAATAAAAGAGTGGGTGGATCCAGAATCAAATAAAACATTTTCTACTTTAGAGTGGATGGTAAGTGTACCTTTCACCACATCGTTATCGTACTCCACATCGCTGATAGAAATTGCATGTGACTTTCCTTTGTCTTTAGCCTTAAGAGTTTGTTGACATAGACCATCATCATCAACCCTTGGATTTGGGCATTGATTGGCATAATGCCCCATCTCATTG
Organism: Viscum album; assembly: GCA_963277665.1. Taxonomy (NCBI): domain Eukaryota; kingdom Viridiplantae; phylum Streptophyta; class Magnoliopsida; order Santalales; family Viscaceae; genus Viscum; species Viscum album. The sequence continues at coordinate 596,498,302 of OY728155.1, read as the reverse complement.
AACTTGAAACATTGAAGTGTAGTAGGTTCATTCTGTGTATCCCTTCATTTGTTTGCGTCATTAGACATCTTCTTCCCATTATCACGGCATTCAAATGCCCGATGACCTTCTTTTCCACATTTAAAACATTTACTTGTCCCTTTAAGACAACTCCCTCCATGTTTCTTTCCACACTTTGAGCATAAGGAAAATCTCATCTTCTTTTCTGTGTGCTCTTTAGATTTTTCTTTGAATTCCATCTTCCTCTTCTTATCAAACCCATGTGACTGATGGGTTACTCCAATCTCTATCTCGACTTTGAGAGCACATCGAACGATTTCCTCATAGCTATTGAAGTCCCTTATGGCTAACGCCCTTCGAAGACTTGGTTTTAAGCCACTAAAGAATCGATCGATCTTACTCTCAGGTTGGATAATAATACCAGAAGCGTACCTTGCAAGTCTTGTAAAATTTGCTTCATAGGTACCAACAGATTCATCATCCCTTTGCTTCAGTTCAAGAAACTCTTTCTCCATCTTTGTTCGGAGAATACGAGGGAAGTACTTATTGAAAAATAAGTTCTTGAACTCGTCCCATTCCATAGACTCAATTTCATCCCTTTGCCTCGTATTCTTAACAAGATTCCACCATTGATCAGCATCTCCTTCCAAACGATACACTGCTAGGATGACTTTATCATGTTCAGAACATTGAAGAACTGAAAATATCTTTTCAGTAGTACTAATCCATTGTTCAGCAACTAATGGATCAGTAGACCTGCTGAAAGAAGGTGGACGCTGCCTCATGAAGGATTCAACAGAATGTTGCTCCCTCCTTTGCTCGTTTGGAAATCCTGCATGATTCATAGCTTGAGAAAGTTGTGTGAGCATGGCTACAAGATTTTACATTCCAGCTCCCATATCGTTTGGTTGCTCAGGGGGACAATCATTGCATTTCCCATCGCATTCCGCATTAACACGGTTCCTTCGGGTTCCAGCCATTGACTAAAACCATGAAGAATAGTGTGAGCAACACTAATTATAATAGGAAACCACATAATTCAAGAATAAAATTTTCATGCATAAGGTCTTATCCTAGGTTATTCAAGGCCATTTCTAAAACACTAAGATTGTGTTCTATGCTTAGACTTATCCTTAGGGTTCTTACTAAGGCTTTCACATCCTAGTTTCCAAAGGTTGACTATACCTTTCCTCTGATACCAACTATAACGACCCATACTTTACATAAATTGTTAATACTTCGAAATTGAAGCACACTTATTACAACATATGACAAAACCACAAAGGACCGTATAGGTATAGTGTCTTTAGAAACTGGGAAACATAAATAACTGGTTCATAAATATTCTGCAGTGTCTCCCATTTATTTCATCATATCTAGGGTCCCTTTTAGCATATTCTACTTAATATCCATCTTCCTTACCTGGGGAAAAGAAAACATAAAAGGGTGAGATCAAATGCTCAGCAAGGGCAAATAAAGGAAATAAAAATCATATCATATCTTTATGAAAATCAAAACCTGCAAAAGAGATCATAATATCTTAACATAGAATAAATCATAGAAGTGAAAATGAGATCCCCGTAATCATAACATAAAACTTGAAACTTTGTGTCATGCACACATAATCATGGAAAATCATTTCTTGTTAGTCATGACTCATTGCCAAGACTATCTTAGTGGACAAAGTCCCTTTCTGAACCGAGTTCACTCCTCGTTTCAGTCCTGTATCACTGAACCGAAACAACCTTCCGTTCCAGCCATGTCTATCTCATGAGATATAAAATCTTTACCCAATGCATTGGAGGGAGATATAGGTCCCACCCATCTTATAATGAATCCTTTCTTATGTGTGCCACATAATCATAAAACATACATCATCACATAACAAATGTAACAAAAATGGGATTCTTGAAACATCATGACATCATAAATCAATTCATATAAGATAAAGGAATTCATAAAAATAATTCAATCACAACATGAACAAATCAATTTAATAATAGGGATAAAAACAGAACCCTTTATTATCTTAGATGGAAAATCATTTTGATAAAATACTTGAACTCGATTCTTGAGGAAAATAACCTTTCTTCTTAAAAAACATTTTTCCTTTCATAACATGTCATACAACTTTAAAATAAAAGAAGTTGATTAAAAATAAACTTGAAAACTTGTAAAGGAAGATTTTTGGAAACAATGTTTTAAAAATCCATTCATGCCGTATAAGTTAAAAAAAACATTCTTCGTACTTTTGTCGGAAAGTCAAAAAGTACCTCGTATGAAAAACGACAAAAGATTCCTTTCATATCTTTTACAAAAAAAACTTACCGAAGGGTAAAATTGGATATAAAATATTGTAGAAGGATGGAAATAATATTACATATTGAGGGAACATGGATGTGGATGATAAAATACACCCCAGTAATTACCAAAGTAAATACAATCTCGGATAAAAGTGAGATAGTGATATTTCCCTTACCTTAGGTCCGATTTGCTTTGTTCATGTCCGAAGCTCCTGTATAATGGTTTAAATAATGTTATTGACTTATTCCATAATCATACAAATTGATATGATATCATATATGGTCATATTATTAGCTTGTTGTTAGTAATATTTCATTGTTACTTGTTACTCGGGTCTTTATAACTTTTTGTTCTTATGCGTGTTTTGTCGAATAAATTCTTATTCTTATCTTTAGGTTATAGATAATTCATTTACAGAATGGTATTAGTGTAGTATATACCATATTCATTCATTCAATTCATTTATATAATCATTATGAAATGAAGATCATGTAGAACGAGTCGCATCACATCGTGGAGACGGTATTCCGTACGTACGCACGAGTGATGATATCGTTCCTATGATCGTGGAATTGTATTGGAGTATATATATATATTATTTCAGTATCAATATTACTTCATAATAATCATATATAGTTACTCATTACACCATTATACCCATCCTTGTAAGGTGATGGTGGAAAAATAGATTACACCACGGCGTGGAGACGGTATTCCGTACGTACGCACGCGCGGTGATTTCATTTTTCCGTAGGATGGATAGAAGGTGAATTAGGGTTGTTTCATATTTATAATAACATATCAGTATGTAAGTAATACTGATGTTATTACTTTATCATGAAACAACTAAAGAAGAAGAAGTTGAAGAAGAAATAAATTGAAAAGATCGGTAATGGATATTACCTCTTCTTTGGAACGCCTCTTTGAATCCTCCACTTAAGGAACTAAGATTGGTCTTTGGAGAAGACCAGGACCTCTAGGATTATTCTAGGGAAGTGGAGAGGAGAAAATGGCAGGGGTTGGACGAGCTTGAGTGCTCAAATTGGTGTGAGGAGGAGGGGGAGGAGGTGCCCTTTTATAAGGGAGGAGAGGGGCACCTTAGGAATATCTCAAAATATTATTTTATATTAAAGTCAAAATCGGTTTATAATGGTTCCAAAGGGTCTTATTTCGAAGCTAAAGTGGGGATGGGTCGAAAGCCTATCAACCAATAGGATTTAGACAAGTTTAGGGTATTATTTTAACCTTATCAATTAGATTTAACTCTAAGTTAATTAATTTAACTTTTACCGTGTCTTTTTGTTTTCTTTCACTATATGGTTAATACACTTACTATAACATGCCAAACGAACCCCAAATTGTTTATTATTAATATATATATCCTTATCTAAGTCATTTGGCCGAAACTTATATTTTTAGGAATAAAATAACAATTAATAATATAATATTTGATTTAAAAACTATTTTGTGTCAATTTTGACACTATTTGATATATGATTTTTGTGAAAGTCATAACAGAATTATATGTTCTAACCAAGTTTCTTAAATCAACATTAATATATCATAGTAACCTAGAAAATTAGTGTAATTCATAAAAAGTCTTAAATTACATTTATTTTGGTATTTATATTATCAATTTTGTCAATATTTCATTAATAAGATAATTACTGCACCATGTTTGTGTCATAAATAAATTAAATTATTTGATGTCTAAATATTACAAATAAAATATCATCATGTAGGAAATATTTTTAGATTTCTAATTAATATTTACAATTGAATTTATCTTATGTATAACCCCATATTAAAAATGATTTACTTATTAAACTTTGATTTTAACTATTTTAACCCTTCTTTAAATAAATTAATAATAAATGTCCTAATCTAATCCAAGTGGGCCTAAATGGTCATATTTTATTCATAAGTTTGTTTTTGGTCGAATTACACTTGTCCAATAGAATTAGGACATGTGTTAGGGTAATATTAATATCATATTTACCCTTAGTTAGCCTATTTACTATTAACCGCGGTAAAAAAAAGTAAAAAGTTACTATTCACCAAAAAATTATTTTTATCTCATTGAACCACATTTTACTTACTGATATCAACCGTTTCTATCGGATTTTCGAAATTCCATTCACAGAAGCGGTAAAATTAAGTTTTATTCAAAATTCAGTTTTTAACCTACCACTTAGTGGTTTCACTATTCATCAAAAATTGAAAGTTTTCAGAAAAATACCAAAATATCACCCTAGGCTAATTTCGATATTCTGAGTCCAAAAATGAAGTCCATTTTGAAAAATAAAATTTATAAAATTTCAAAAAGTGGTTATTACTATTCATAACGGCTAGTTTTAATAGCATATTGTTGTTTAGTGAAACTCGGTATTGCGTACGACGCAAGCTATCGAGGAAGGTCGCGATTGCGTGTAAAGCAAGCCAAGCAAGTGTTGTGTAGAAAAAGATCCCTTTGATGATTTATATAACATAAAAGTCTCGGGTGTTACACATAATCACCCCAGTACTTTCCTAAAGGGAATGGGAGTCTCTTACAAGTGTGGTGAAAAAGGCCACCAAGCGTGTGATTGCAAGGGGAAGAAAGAGGCATTCAATGTTGAATTCTACAATTTTAGAGAAAAGGGGCATTATTCAAATGAATGTGTTAAGCGGCAAGGAAAAATACCATAGAAAAGGCCAAGGGAGAAAGGCCAAGCTTATGCGATCACTACTAATGATTTTGATGCTCCGAAAGACGTTGTGGAAGGTAATTTAATAGTTTCCTCAAGTTTAGCCAATTATTTTTTTGATTTGGGATCATCTCATCATTTCATATCTTCCCAGTTTGCTAAGAAAATTAGATATTTTCAATTTGACTTAACAAGGGTTTTGTTATTAAAAACTCTTAATGGAAGTATCATTGCAAAAGAGTTTTGTGAATTAGTTCCCATTAGGTCATATAAATGTTCTTTACCCACTGATCACAATGTCAAAACCATGATTGAATTTGAAATAATCATCGGTATGGATTGTCTTTCAGAACATGATGCGAAAATTTATTGTAAGAAGAATGAGGTTAAAATTTTCAATGTTGATAAGGAGTACCTTAACATTAGAGCAGAAACATCACCATATGATTCTTATCTGAATCCACTCGTAGTAGCTCTACTAAATTCAATTATTGGGGAGGAAGAGAATGAAACACCTATGGGTGAGGAGAATAATGTTCAAATAGAGGATATACCAGTTGTGCAAGAATTTGTAGATGTGTTTCTAAAGGATTTACCTGGACATCATCTAGAACGAGAAATAAAGTTTTCCATCGATTTAATTCCTAGTTCAAGGCCCATATCGATGACCCTTTATAGAATGGAAACTTTGGAATAGTGGAACTAAAGAAAAAACTATAGGAATTGTGTAACAAATGATTTATTCTCCCTAAAGTTTCTCCATGGGGAGACCGTGTCATTTCTGTTAAAATAAAGATGAATCTATGAGGTTGTACATTGACTACATGAAGATCAATGCTATAAAAATATAGAAAAAGTATCCCCTACCTCTCATTAATGATTAATTTGACCAACTTCATATAGCTCAATATTTTTCAACGTCTGACCTTCGATCTAGATTTCATTAGTTGTGTTTGAAGAAATAAGACATTTTGAAACCTCATTTCGAACCAACTATGGTCATTACAAGTTTACAGTTTTTCTTTTCAGATTGAATAATGTACCCTCTGTATTCATAGGTCTAATTAATAGAGTTGTGGAGGAATATCTTGATGACTTTTTGTGGTATTTATTGATGATATCATGTTGTACTAAAAAAAGTTACAAAGATCAAGAAAATAACTTTCACACTATTCTAAAAACCCTCAGAAGAAATGAATTATATGTTATGTTTAGGAAGTGTGAATTTTGGTGTCAAGAGATTTTTTTCTTGGCCATATTTTCTCTAAGGATGGAATCCTTGTTGATCCTTCATAGACCAAGTTAGTCCAAGAATTCCTAGCACCGAAGAGTAAAACTGAGGTATGCTGTTTTATTGGGTTTTTATGTTATTATTGACATTTCATCCATAATTTTTCCCAGATGGCTAACCCATTAACCAAGCTCACACGTAAAGGGGTTAAATTGGTTTGGACAAAAGAATGTGAAGAATGTTTTGAGAAACTGAAGAGAAGATTAATCAATTCTCTTATCTTGAATCTACCATTAGGTAATGCTGGGTTTGTTATTTATAATGATTCTTCAATGAAAGGACTTGGTTGTGTCCTCATGTAGAATGATAGAGTTAATGATTATGCATCATGACAGCTAAAAATTTATGATCAACACTATCCCGCCCAAGATCTTGAGTTGGAAACTATAATCTTTGCTCTGAAGTTATGGAGACACTATATCTATGGTGATAATTGTGAGCTTTATACTGATCACAAGAATTTTAAGTATATTTTCTCACAAAAAGAAAACAACATGAGGTAAAGGTGATGGCATGAACTAATCAAGGATTATGATTTCCCTATACACTACCACCTGGGGAAGGAAAATAAGGTGGAAGATTCTTTGAGCAGAAATGATCGTAGAGTTTTAAAAATATGGGAGTTGAAAGGGATCCTATTTTCATTGATCTAGTAATGATGGATATGAGAATAACAAAGGAAGTGGAAACATCAATACTTTTAAAATTGTTTTCAAACCATCTTTACTAGAATGGATAAAGAGTTATCAGACTAATGATGAGGAGTTTCAAAAGACGATTAAAGCTGTGAATGATGGGATATTGAGTGAATTCATATATGAAGATGGAATTTTGAAATTTGGAAAGAGGATTTGTGTTCTTAACATTCCTGATCTAAAAAGGGAATTACTAGATGATGCTCATAGCTCCAATTTCATTATAAAACCTAGGATCATTAATATGTATATATATTTGATGGAACATTTATGGTGGGGAAACATGAAGAGGAAGATTGGTAATTTTTTGTCAAAATGAATGCTTTTTCATCAAGTGATTGGTGGAAGGAAACAACATAGAGGAGTCAGGCCACCTCTTACCATACCTGAGTTAACATGAGATAATATTATGATGGAAATTATCATGGGGATACAAAAGACTCCTAGAATGAATGATGCAATATACGCCATTTTTGATCATCTTACCAAATCAACACATTTTCTTGATATAAGATAAGATTATCCGCTTGAACGTCTTGCAAGAATATATATTAATGAAGTTATAAGACTCCATGGTGTACCCCTATCAATTTTTTCTGATCATGATCCCCATTACACATTAAGATTCTGGAAAAGACTTTAGAAGGACTTAGATACTGAACATCATTTGGGCACTTCCTACCACCCTCGACCTGATGGACAATCATAACATACTATTCAAACCATAGACGACATATTGATACTTTTTTCACTAGAATTTATATGTATGTGGGATCAGTATTTACCTCTTGTATAATTTTCTTATAAAAATAGATTTCATCCATGTATTTAGATGACACTTTATGAAGTGTTATATGGAAAGAGATGTCACACACTAACTTGTCGGGATGATTTTGGTGAAATAAAACTCATAGGCCCAGAACTTGTTGAGGAAATAACAGAAAATGTGAAGATTATCCAAACCCAGATCAGATTAGTCCAAAGTAGAAAAAAGAGAAATGTCAATAACCGAAGTAAGGATATGGAATTTCTAGTAGAAGACCATGTTTTCTTGAAGTTATCTTCACGGATGGGTGTTATGCATTTTGGTAAGAATGGTTAATTGAGTGCCAAGTACATCAGAACTTTCAATATTCTAGAATGAAGTGTAGTTTTAGCTTATCATTTGGAAATTTCTCCAAAACATTCCAAAAGTTCATGATGTGTTCCATGTATCACTATTGAGAAAATACATACCTTACCGAACACATGTACTCACATATGAAGAAATCGAACTGGAGCCTAATCTGTCTTATTGTAAAAATCCTGTCAAGATTCCTTATAATGGAGAACAAGCTCTGAGAAACCAGACTAATCGTCTGGTAAAAGTTCTATGGGGAAACCATAAGATGGAAGAGGCAACATGGGAAGCTGAGGAACTTACGATGAAGAACCACCTGAATATTTTTATGCGGTAATATTCTATAATTTTCATGGATGAAATTATTTTAAGTAGGTGAGAATGTAACACCCCAAGCTTCTATAGTATGTTTCCCTTTGAATAATGCAGTAACTTGCGTTGTACGCGACATGGAGTTTTAACACACCACGACCAATAAAACTAGTCATTATGAATAGTAATACCCACTTTTTAAAATTTTATAAATTTTTATTTTCAAAATGGACTTAATTTTTGGATTCCTAATATCAAAATTAACATAGAGTGATTTTTTGGTATTTTTCTAAAACCATTCAATTTTATAGGAATAGTGAAAAACACTACGTTATTGATTACAACAGAATTTTTTTAAAATATTTTTTTTATTTTAATTTCTTTTATGTCAAAATAGATAGATAATACCTATATTGGTTCAATGTAATTCATTTGAGTCATTTTATAATATGTTTAGATATATAAATTTTTATTAAACTTTTTACCATATTTTACCAACCTTTTAGAAGCATTTGAAAATTTTCATAAAACATAATTTTACCACTTATATGAGTTGAATTTATAAAATATGAGAGACATGGTTGACATTAGTAAGTAAAATGTGGTTCAATAAGATGAAAATAAATTATGGTGAATAGTATCTTTTGACTTTTATTTACCATGGTTAAAAGTACATAAGGTAATTAAGGGTAAAAATGATATTATAATTACCCTAAACCATGTCCTAATTATATTGGATAAGTGTAATTCGTCCAAAAAAACCCTCGAAATAAAATATGACCCCCATTGGTCCACTTGTATTAGATTAGAAAATTTATTATTATTTTATTTAAAGAAGAGTTAAAAGTGTTAAATTCAAAGATTAATTACTAAATGATTTTTAATATAGGGTTATACACATGATAAATTAGACTATAAATATTAATTAGAAATATAAAATGGTTTCCTACATAATTGTATTTTATTTATAATTTTTAGACATCACATCTATAAATTTATTTATGACACAATGATGATGCAGTAATTACAATATTAATGAATGATTAAAATAATTGATATTATAAATATCCAAATAAATATATTTTGAAAATTTTAATGAATTAACTAATTTTATAGGTTAATATGACATGTTAGTGTTTATTAAATAATTTTTGTTCGAAGTAATCATGCTGTTATGACTTTAACAATAACAAAATACTAAATAGTGTCAAAATTGACATAAATGGGTATTTAAAACAAATACTATATTATTAATTGATATAATATTCATAATAATTTAAGGATCATACAAATGAATTAGAAAAGGTTATATATATCAATAATGAACAACTTGGAGTTCCCTTGGATGTTTATATTAAATTTATTAATCATATAATATAAAAATACAATGAGACAAGGTAAATGTCAAACTATTTAAGTGAGATTTTAATCTAAAAGATAAGGTTTATATGGAGACCTAAACCAATCTAAAACATAATGGTTGAGAGGTTTTTGACCCAACCTCACCTTATCCTCTAAATAAAAAAAATTCATCCTATAAAAACCGAAAATTATTTTATTATAAAACAATATTTCAAACTTTTTCTAATGCGACCCTCACCACTCTTATAAAAGGGTACTTCCCCTTCTCTCAATATCACACCTCCAAAGCCATTTATATCGACCAACCCCTTAACAAATATCCTCAAAACATCCCTCACATAATCCTAGACTCCATACATTGATCATAATGCCATCCTAAGGAGCCCTTTTGATCAACTCAAAAGGAAACACTCGAATAAGAGGTAATAATTTCACCACCCTCTTTCAAGAGATTTTCATCTTCAAATTCATCTTTCTCTGTTTTTTCCAAACCAAAATAATAACTACAGTACCACATACATATTTTGAAGTTATTATAAATATTTTACAAACATATTTGTTATTATATCCATCCTATAAATTACAAAGTTTCCATATGTGCATACTTACAGCTTACCATCACCACGCCGTGGTGTAGTTTGTTATTCAAACACTTAATTATTTGGATGGGAATAATAATGAGTATATATGATTTAAATAATAATAATAACCTGTTAATGATTATTTATATATGATATACCATCAAATTACATACGATTAATCCATCAATATAATGATATTGTCGCTTGTGCGTATGTACGGATTACCATCTCCACGAACGCGATGAGATTCATTCCCCATCGTAATCATTCAAAAATAATTTTTATTTTATGATTAAAAATAATGTTTATGAACATAAAATCGTTCATTATATGAATCAATTACATCCTATCCATAAAAAACATGGCTTACCTAACCAAGCATATAAAAGAAAACAAATCAGTTAACACCAAAAACGATGATACTACTGAAATATTACCAACAATGTAATATTATAGGATCATATATGATATCATATTTATGTATATAGTTCGAGTAATATTTAATAATATTGTTGTAACTATTATAAGGTAGTTTAATATATCATCGACTAAGGGAAATTACAAGGTAAGGGTTAATTCTAAAATCACTTTACATATCCAAGGTTGTTAATATGTAAGTATCTAATATGACCTCTTTATCATGCACATCCATGTTTTCATAAAAATATAATTAAAAACATTTTTACTATTTACTAGAATATGTTTTGAATTCATTTATACGTCTATTTGACCATATATGTTTTTAATGGAATCTTTCATTCTTTTTCCATAGAAGGTACATTATGACAATTTCGAAAAAATTAAGGTAAGAATGTATTTTTTTTAACTAATATGGTGATTGAAGCTATTTTACACTGTTATAACATCATTGGATCTTCCATTACAAGCTTATTAGAATATTTTCACAATGAATATTTTCTTTTATAAATATGTGGCATTTAAATGATTTAAAAATAGAAAGAGGAATTTATTTCAAATGGTTTTCATTTTATCTATGTCAACATCTGTTGATGGACATTAAACTTATTTGAAGTTGATTTTTTATGATACATACATTCCATATTGTATTTAATTTTTTGTGATATGTTTGAATGCAGATGTGTTATTTTTATACTATTTAAGGATTATGGTTAAATTATTAACATTTCATATTATAGTTTTAATACGAATGTTTATGTTATTTTTAAACCTTTTCTTATGAGGAATGCATTGGACTTAGTAAGCGACGAGTGGTGCCTGCTATTGCGTCTCGATGCATTGGTTAGTCACATGAGTCAAACTAGTGTCTTGGAATAAGGATTTGACCAAATCATATTTGTAGTCTTGGAAAAAACATTGACTATGTTGTTATGAGTTATAGAATTATTCAGTCCATCATTATGAATTTTGATATTGATATTGCATGTGATTATTCAACACGTATAATATCCATGTGAATAAGGAAATGGAATTATATTATTTATATTAGACATATTATGTAGAAGTTTATGTTTAAGAGGATTATTTTTAGTCTTATACATTTACTTAAAAGATTATTATTATTTATGAATGTTTCTGTTATATTTTTATCCTTATTGAGAATCTGAGCTCACCCATTTATATTTTTTATTTTCCCCAGTATAAGAATAAGTGTCTTATGAATGACCTGCAGGGATAGTCTAGGTGATACGATTGTGGAAAATGGAGACAATGTTGTTATTGTTTTTCATTTTATAATGTAATGTAAAACATATGAATGTATCTAGTACTTCCAAGGCTACTAAACTGATCGGTCTTTTAGGATATGATCCCTTGTGGTCTTTCCAATGTTATTTAATAATGAACTGACTCTAGGTAGCTGGGATTGGGGTGTTACAACTGAAGGGAAAGGTGTGTGATGGTGAAAAACTGTTGGGGTCACTCAGATAACATTGCGTGGGTGGTAATCTCTGTCAACATCCACTTCTCTCATAGGTGGATCTATTCGACCTCAACATGTTGGAGCTCAACATTTGATTGGTCAATAGAGAATACCAATTATGCCACCTCCTTTCCGAGCTCCAACAAATGGGCTTCATATGGGTAAAGTCTACTAGATGAGGCCACTGCTTCCTTTGTCTGAATAAATTGTATTTGTTAAAGCCCTATATTTATTCTAATCATGTGATCATAGTACAACGACTATATTAGAAACATTCACAATTCATAACAGTATTTTAAAATCTTACAACATAAATCAATATAAGTGAATATGTTATATAACCATTTTACATAATAATACATTTAGTTAAATGAAGTGGAATTTTCATTAATGAATGTTTGGGTCGTTATAGTGTCCAATTGGTTATTGTTACAATAACCCATATATGGGATCTTCCCACACATGTAACGTATTATGTAGGTAAAAAACATTTTTTAAGGTGTCTCTAGGGGACTTTGAGAAGGTGTAGCAAAACAAGGAATAGAAAAATATTGGTTGTACTAGGTGTCAGATTTGATAGTAGTCCCCTCCAACTTAACATGCAATGATCTTTTATACATTTTGGTGGCCACATAGTTTTCCTTTTTCTACTTTCCTTTTTTCATAATTTAATGTGGGATAGATTTTATTCATGCATTATGGAATAATTTTTGTTTTTCCTTTTATCATTTCACGTGTATTTGGATATGCTTGATAGTGTATAGGTACTCTAAGATAATTCCTCTTGTTTGCATGATATGCCTACCTAGAAATAGTTTCTGTCCCCTTCCCTATTGGAGGAAGTCTTGGGTCATTCGGGTGGGATATTGATAGGATACATTAAAAGTTAAATATCTTTTGAGAAAAACTATTTTGTCTTTAGGTTCATCAACATTTTTTCCCAATTATTTCTTAAAAATTATTTAAGAATATATATGTCAAAGAAAAATATTACATTCACCGTATATTATGATACTATCCTTAAAAACATTTGTTTGTTCATTGAATAAAATTCTTCAGAAACTAACAATGAACAAAATCACGATGATAAGTTTTCGGTTTCCTATATTAACATTATAATATCAACTGAACATCAATTCCCACTATCAGAATTATGTATTAATTGTGCATTTTATAATATTATAAATCTTAAAAAAAACATTCTATATACCTCCAAAATCATATTATACAATTTCACATCTTTCACACCATACTATTTTCAGATATAATTCTATAAATCTGGTTCATAACAACCAAGGATTGCATATTTTACCATATAAATGAATAAAAAAAATATTAGTGGCTCTATTGAAAATGATCCTTTATATGGTATGTTCATTTCATTTATATTTGGTAGTTGTTGAATATTTAGATCAAATAAAATTAGATGTGACTAATTTTTATCTCCTTTTAGTTTCATCAATGGTGTCATATCATAATACCACTCCACTCTATTATGCAACTACATATTCTAATCTTAGTCTTACACATTACAATATGTTATTATAAATTTAAATGGAGTGTCATATACATAAATTTTTTTCTTCTAAACATGAGCCACAATAATTATGTAGATTTTTTATAGTTATATATTTGATATATAAAATTATAATAAATTTCATATCAAATATTTTAATCATATATTCATGTTAATCAGTTTAAAGGTAACTATTCTATATTCATACAACCTTATGCATTATCAGAAACATTTGGCATATCTATTGTTATTTTAATAGTAATTTGAATGATTATTTTATAATACATAGTGTCTTATATATATATAAGGATGTTCATAAAATGATGTAGTTCACTTTCAACTGAGTCAGTTTTATTTTCTGTATTTATGACTTATTTATTTTTCCACAAAGTCAAACAACATATTATATAATCCAAGTTGGAAAATTTCAAATATATATTCTGCACCTGAATCTCTAACTTGAAGAAGATATATTATATTGAATAGTCACATATATTTTTCATCTAACTTTCCTGATATGTTTTCTAATAAGACATATTTTTTATCTCATACTCTTAAAATTGGTGTATGAACTATTCATGGTTTTTTATTATTTTCTACTATTTCATCAGTCCCAAAAATTTTAAACACATTATACAACCCTATTTATTCCATGAATATTACATAGATATTGAGAAATTGATCTTCTATTTCATGTTTTATTCTTCTTCATTATAGAGTGATGAAATAATTAAATGTTATTATAGTGATTGTACTAAAAAATTCATTATGTTGATCAGTAGGTAAGATTAAATCGGAAGACCTACATTAGGATCCATAGTACCAAGCCACACTAATTATCAATGAACCTTCTAATTATTCCAAAATTTATCAACATCATGTCCACATTGACAATGAAATGTTTTCTTTTACATCAATGTTAGGGAGGATCGATATTTCAATCAACATTGTATGTGTTCCTCAAATTTATAGTTTAAATTCTTCGAACTATCACCATATTTGTAGTTTTCTACCTTCATATAAATAGTTTCCTAAATTTTCATAGTTTTATGTATCTTACAAAAGTAATCAATTACAAAAAGTAATTCAATATATTTTGTAATTTCAAAAACTTTTTACTCCATTATGTACTAAATATTTTTTTATTTAAAGATTGATTTGAAAAAAACTACATTCACAATATTTTCTCTCTTATATATAACAAATAAAATGGACCTACTAACGATAACCCTCTTATTGTAAAAAATATACAATAGTTGATAGAAAAAACCAATCCAATGATTAAAAGCATTGTAATTGATAGGGATTTACCCCATATTGATAATGATTTAAATTTTAATCTAAGTCCAATTTGATGATAATTCATGAATTTAAATATTTTTAGTCTAATAACATTATCTAAAATTTATATCCTCAAAGTTCGATATATTTAAATTATTAATGGAGATAAAGCTTTTATCATACAAAAACATGATAGTGAATTGAAATGAATAAGTTAACTTCACCCTATTTTCTTCTATTAAAATACACATTTTTTCAACTGACTGGGATGGATAAATTGATAACATTTCTATAAACATTTCTGTAATGATTGAATCATCTTAAATGCATAAAGTCACAATGAGGGAGTAATTTTCATATAATATTCAATATCAATAATATTAGTATTCAAATGTTTTACACTCAATATGGTTACTCTAATAGTTTATTTTTGATGCATACACCACAGTTGAATCTCAACGTTTATCATTTATAAGATCTAATAATAAAAAAATTATTTCTTAGAGTTTTACAATGGATTGTCTTATTCATATCATAGAGGTGACCATGATTGCTCTTCATGTGGGAAATTTTTTGTCTTTTTATCTTCCATCAATGGTGGCCTGAGGTATATGATTAAAACTATTAGGATGGAGTGGAAATTTCTAATTGGGATGGGAAACCATATTTTCTTTATAACGTTATCCTATAACACCAACATACCTAAAAAACATCATATTGTTATATGTCTCACCGGTAATCCAGAAAACTATTTAAAATTACTATATAGAGCATCCAATATTAAATTTCATCATCTGAAAAAGACCTAAAATATAGATTTCTTTGGAAAAGTATCGGTCAATTAGTTAACAAAAAATAAATAATTTCTAAATAAAGTAATAGACTAACACATACATACACATGAATTACATTTCTTATGTAAATAATTTTTTATGCATTGTTTTCGTGAATCATGACAGTTTTTAAACTATTGGGTTCTAATAATATAGATTAACAGATCTTTATAGACTTTTATTTTGAAATACTCAATATAAAATTTTAAGATCCATTGTTATAGATAAATGTATTTCAACTAAAATAATTGATAAATAATTACAACCAATGATTTATAATTTTGTATATAACAATATGATTCATGGACCTTGTGGGGCCAGTAATCCTCAATCAACATGCATAAGAAACAAGACCTTTAAATTTTTCTTTAAAAAATTATTTCAACTATTTTTAGATGAGGATTGATATACTATTTAAAAAAGTTGAGATACAGGTAATAAAATCTTGAATAATGGAATTGACCTTGGAAATTACAATGTTTTCCCTCACAAACCATATTAATTACTTAAATATCAAGCTCATATCAAAAATAATATTTTCAACTATTCACAATCTATAAAATATTATTTCAAATACATCAATAAAGGCCATGATCTTGTCACTACTAATCTATATGGGTCTCTTGAAAAATATAAAAATAAAACAAAAAAAGATGAGGTTAAAATGTAAGGTGACTATCAATACATATTACTATGTGAAGCTGAAAGGAGAATTTTCTTCTTTGAAACCCACAATATGTTTCCTCCTATTGAATGTTTAAATTTCCTTATACCAAATCCAAAAAAAAATATTCTAGTCATTATGTTATTAAATATATCTTTAAAAAAACAACAATAACTCAAACCATGTTCCTATCTTGTCTTGAATAAAATAGTAAATTTCATGAAGAACATAATAAAATTTTTATAGAATTGCCATTAATTATTTCCTTTAATTCACATTATCATAAAGAGTACAATTGAAAATTATTTTTTTTAAATCGGAATTTTTCATTATGCACCCCTCATAAATAATGAACATTATTTATTTGGATTTTTATCACTAAGGTAATAGGTTCAACCCCTTATCATGATATCTTAAATATCAATTAAACACGTCATGAAATATTCAGTGAAGTTTTTTATTCTATATTATTACATCATAATATGCTATGTTTATTGAAGCTATAAAATAAGCATATGTTTGGGTCCTTAGATTCATTGCAAATGTTATTTTTTCATATGTTATTGTGAAACATAATTTCTCAACCTCACCACGTATAGAACGAAACATGGTAGATACATTCATAATATATTCTATTAAAATAGAATATAATTTTATGAATAGAAGGTTTTTTGTGGTTTAATAATAAAAGGTTCATGTATGTTTACACTGGAATATGTCTTAACCTTTTAAAAAATCTTTTTTAATATTGATTACTTTTTTATGTATTTATTCAGTTTTAAATCCATAATAATGCTTATTTTTCTAATCAATGTGGTAAGTAATTCTTGAATCATATTCTTATGTGTAATTATTTCTCATTTAAATGGTTCTAAAGTATTTTTTTCATTCTATTTTATTATCCCTTTTTATAATAATAGCCTACAAAAATATATACTTGATTATTCCTCATTGACTCAAATCATTTTTAAAAAACTATATAAATCCTTAAAACCCTATTTATAATTGACAATTCCACACAATTTACTTTAATATCATTACTAAAAATTAAACCCTCTTTCATTATCACTCTATTTAATACTCGTGCCATGAAAATTTTGTAATAAATATCAATTTTTTTTGGAATTGTTTTTAAATAAAAATCATTATATATAATTGAAATTTAAAAAATCATCTTTACATACATTACAATCACAAGATTTGATTTATTTGAATTATAAACAACGTTTAAAAATTTCCATCAAATTCTACTTTATGTATTATTAAAATATCTTTTACTTCAAAGCTATTTTAGTTTTTCACACTCTATGACATTATAAGTATTTAGGCTCAAATATTCACATCTATATGAATATATATTTTTTGTTAAAATGGAACTAGATGATTATTCTATTTTATTTTGTATTAATTGTAATTAAATAATTCAATTGTATAATTTAAAATTTTAATATCTTACTCATTTTATTTAAATTAATTTCACCCTAATTCAACCTTTATGATCTTTAATAAATTACCATAACTTATAAAACAATGATTTCTTTAAATATACCTTAAGATGAATAACCATAACATGTAAATATATGATTTAATTTTGATTGATACCATTATTTTAAAAAAAGTAATATTATTTAAATGTTCACCTCCTATGCCAATTACAGATTCATTATATCCTGAAAATTATAATTTATTTATTATAGTATAATTTAATTACAACTCATAACTTCTTCAAGAAGAAATTATGGATTTTTTAAAAAAATCTTATAGTCGTACAACAAGATATATTATCAACTATCACATCTACATCACCTACTCTAGTAGGTGGGTTATTTTTCATTGTTGGCTATAGTGGTATGGGTAAAAAATTTCTATGGTGATCTTTATGTGATAAACTTTTCCCTGATAGACATTTAATCCTAACTATTTCATTAAGTGTTATATCTTCACTACTTATTCCTAGTTATTGGACATCACACTCTAGGTTTTGTATTCTGATGTCTATTAATAAAAATTATATATGTAATATTCATTAAGGAAGTGAACTTGATAATATTTTACAATGTACTAAACTAATCATATATGATCTGGTTCCAATGGTCCATAATCATTTCTTTAAGGATCATGATCGAACATTGAGAGACATAATGCTAGACAATTTTGAAAATTCTTGTTAAATATATTTTGGTGGTAAAACAATTACTATGGGATGTGATATTAAAAAATATTACTAGTTGTTTTTTGAGGGAGTAGACGTGATATTATGTCTTCAACTAAAAAATATTTTTATTTTTCAAAGAATTTTCATATTCATAAACTGACAATAAACCTGATATTTATATATTACCATCCTTATTTATCTTTTAACTAATTATATGACATTTAAAATTTGATTTTTAATGTTAGTGATGAAATGTTTAGTGAACCACATGATGGTGAAGAAAATATACATATTCCAGGTGAATTATTATAAAATTAATATGATGAACCACCAGATGTAAAACATTGCACACATATCCAAGTTATTCAACCAAGTACAATGAAAAATATTATTTTTGGAAATGGGGAATATTATAACATACACTTGATTTCATCCAAAAAAAATTAATGAATACATGTTTTCATTCACTGATGGAGAAGAAAAAGTGTATCTTTGTTTGTAGAGTGATTTTAATACATGATTTTATTTAGACATAATAGAAAATCATTAACCACCATATATTCTAAATAGAATTAAAATTCATGGTTTTCTGTCCCATAAAACCAACATAAAAAATAATGTTCTAGTAATGTTGTTGAGAATTATTGAATAATTATTCGGTCTACATAATGGTACTTTCTTGGTCACTATTGATTTATGACAACATGTGATTTGAACATAAATATTCACTAGAACTCATTCAGGCCAATGGAATTTCATATTTAGGGTCAACATGACAAATTCATATATAAAATGGCCCTTCATGATTTAAAAAAGACAATATCCATCGAGAGTTTCATATTCAATGACCATTAAAAACATATGAGGAATATATATCTCTTATATTGACATATATCTTTTCCAACAATTTTTTTGTCATGTGCAACATTACACAGTTGTTTCTAGAGTTACAAACATGAATGGTTTAAAATTCCGAATAGATTCCACTAAAATGGAACTAGTGATCAATACCAGTAACATTATTTTGATTAAATTATTTAATCTTCTTAGTAGGTATAATGTATTTTCCCATATATATTATTATTCTATTCCAACCAATTCCTATATGTGTTTTTTATTTTAAAAACACATAAATTATATTTCGTATCTATACAATTTACATCATGTATTAATTTCATTGTTCATATTTGTGTAAATGGATCAGACTTTTACCCAAATTTATGAAGTTTTAATTGAATTTTATAATGAAATTAAGATTCATGTATGCATCATTTGGATGTGGTTTAATTTTTTTTCTAAATTCACTAATGATTTCATTGCAATCTGACTTCTTCCACTTGATGAAAATGAGAGTTATAAAAGTTCAGACTTCTAATACTAAACAAATCACCAACTCTACCATAAACCTAGGAATAAAACTTTTTTATTACATATTAACATTAATATTGATTCTATGACTTATAATAACTCCCTATTTAATTAGTACTACATTATAAAAATATGTTACTATTTACATTTGAATTTATTTATATGGAATACAACATGATATTTTATATAACACCATATATTTAACTTAGAATAATATTTCGTGGTTTCATATGAAAATTAACACTTTTATCTTATTATAATGTATTTTTAGTTTTTTTAGAGTTCAATACTTGTAATTATTGTTACAAGATACTATTATTCAAGAAAACAATTCCAGTCTCCAGTAACTATTGAATTACAAAACAATTCATCATGAAGTTCTTTTCAATATAATATACATGTTCTAGATAATTTTAAATAAAGGAATCTTTTTGCATGCCATCATAGGTGAAAATTATTATTTAATTGGAGCCCTCATGTGAACAAAGTGAGGCTACTCTAGGGAAATTTGGTTTATATTTTGTATCTTTTTATGAAATCAAATAAATATTGGTTCCCAAAGAATAAATCATTGGTAAATTTGTGTGTTTTTCTTATTTTAAACATAATTTTTAATAAAAAACCAATGTATCATTTTTTAATAACACATTTATATAATTCTGATTAGCATTTGTTCAAATATTTATGTATATTTTCCTTCATGGATATTATTCCAATCATACAAATCCCATAAAAACTTCATATGTATCTTCAATATTATTACTAATTATTATTGATCTAAAAAAACATCATTCATTATGTTCAACAAACTAACTTTTTATTACTTACTTATACTAAAATGATCTTCCCTGTATAATGGATTGTTTATCCCACTTATTTGAAGTAGATATTAAGTGTATTATTCATGTTTTTAAGTATCTAACATGTACATAATCATTATATGGTTTTGGATTTCTACATACTATAGTTAAATTTTTATAGCTCATCAAATCTGGTAACTTTTAAAAATTATTATTTCTACAGAATTGAAATTAGGTTTGTTAGTATGTAATTCTACATAAAAATGAGTATTATAATACACAATTGGATTCACAACTATATATTAGTTTTTTGAGTAAACTAATACAATATATGAAATTTATTCTAATTATGTATTAACTCAAATAATTTCTTTCAATACCTATGTTAATTTAGCCTTATTTATCACAATGAACCAATGAGAACGTGGGGAAATAACAATAACATGATTTATATTATGTCAATGGCTTAAAGGTAAGAAGTCTTTCAAAATTTATTACACCATCCTTCATTTTAATTATTTTAATTTTCATTTTGTGTTAAAATAATTATTGTGGTATTACCAATAATTTTATATGGTGAGATGAATTTAATGACCCATTAATTATATTTGTAGAAAATGAATAAATAAATCTCAACATTATGGTGGTGTAACTTATATAGTCTAAGTGACTCATGAGTGTGCAATATAGAAAAAAGTTTTACATTAAGCACAAATTCATACTAAAATAATCTATTGTTAACAATTAAAAGACATTGAATATACATTCCATTATTTTTAGTGTGATTTTAAATGCTATAATTGTATTAGTCAATCCCATTATTATGATTGTGAATTACTTCAAATACATGTTTTATAACATTATTTTTCCTTATATTCTTCATTACCAACTGTTTCATTTCATGTCATTATTATTGAATTATTCTACTGATATTCATCACTATCTTTTTGTGGGCACCACTTTAGGGGTCACTCCACCTAAGTCACCTCAAAATATTAGAACATTTACAATTTTTGACATCTCACATACTCCACCCTTAATTCTCATTGATAATAAGTTGACCTTACATCAAATTAGTTCGTATATCAAGGTAACCCTACATTTTGTATTGATTAATCATATTTGGAGCTATGTGTAATAATTTATTATATTTATTTTTTAATTGGATATGTTTTCATAAGCTATAATGTGCATGAACTAAGGAGCCATTTAAAAAAAGTGACTAGTTTTTTTTATGAATGTTGTATCTCTTATCAGAAAAATATTTAATGTATAAATGGAACTAATTATTTTCCAAACCATAATGCATCACCCATATCCACTCTTCCATTGCATTATGATATATCTTTAGATATGTAAGGAATAAATGATTGATTAAATATGAAGTAATAATATTTTTATTTTTTACTTTTTTAATTTTTTAATTTTTACATTCTTACACGTATAGAGTTAGATTTCTTCTCAATGATCATACAAGATCCATCTATATTTTATTAAAAAAATATGTTTTTCAATTCATATCAAAATCTACATCCGAGATATGTGAAAAAACATATTTATGTAATTATCATACAACATTCTACTTTATATGTTTCGATATGACTTACAAGATTAAATGAAACCACCTTTATTAATTATAAAGCAATGTTACCTTTGGATTCACTCCAGATTTAAGTATTTTTTAAATCTAAATAAGTGTTACAGCTTATAAAATTATATGAATCAAACATTCATAACCATCATTTTTCATGTGATGACAATTTATTCAATGTCACATTCATTAATGACCCCCATTGTTTCATCAAAATTGCATAATGCGGTTCAATATTCAACAGTAATGACATCTAATGTATCTAAATTTATTATTCTAATTTTTACTTTAAAGATATTAATTTTTAACTTTTTCCCTATTCTTATCAAAACACTTAATTTTGCTCATTATATTTTTAACTCACTCTTCTCTTCATGGTGTTTTCAATCATTGAAAATATAAAAATGTAACTGATTTCAGTGACATGAAATATTCATCACTACCTCTTAAAGTATGTGAAATTATTATAATCTTTATTATCGAATATTATAATATTAATCTCAGGTTTTCATTCAAATAAAATTACACACCATGTTTATATATAAAAAAACACCCATAAGTTTTACTTATTTACGTTTTCCTTATGACAAAAGTTAGGTGACCATTTTAATTTAGAAGATGATTATGACACCAAAAAAAAGTTCAAGCTCCCCTCTAACTGCTCCCAATTTACTAGATGATTCACATATAAATTCATCTTATTCAAAAGGGAGGACAATCAAGAATGTAAAAATAAATAAATTGCATTACAACACCATATTTCCTATATTTTGGAGGATATTTATTTTAGACATATGTATATTCGATGTGCAACTATTTTTTTAATAGATTTAAATTCCATTTATCCTAAACATAAATGATTTATATTACATTTTCTATTATTTCATCTCATGGATTATCATATAATAAATTACTCATTTATGTATTATCATGTGAAACATCTCATGGATCGCATAGGAAAAAATACTAATACACACACAGATATGTATATATATATATATATATATTATTTTCTTAAATTTGATCTATTTAATACTAAATAAGTATTTACACTTAATATTCCATATATTTTGTGAAAATAGTTTATAAGTTATTTAAAAATTAATATTAATTAAATATATTTACTACTTAATATTAATAGACATTTAATATAATTTTTTAATAATATCAATTCTTTTTTCAATTATATAAATATATATATATATATATCAAATAATAATTTTTTTATTAATTTAAAATATTTACTAAATATTTTTTATTCACTAAAAATATTTACAAAATATTTATTTACACTTTAGACATCAAATAGTAATTTCACTTGTATATAATTAATTCAATTTGATAGAAAAACAAATACACAAATACAAAATTGTAAATATTAACATTTCAGATTTTTATCTATTAATATTTAATATTTAATACACAATGTTTTTTAGTATTAAATATTATTCATAGTTTATATTTTTATTTAATATATACTATTGTATTAATTTTTAATATATATATATTTAAATATAATTTATTTATTTTCACTATTTATTTTGTAAATAAAGAAATTAATGATTTTAAAATTTATTCATTTTAAATTTTTATTTATTTAATATTTCTAAATTTTATTCATATATAATATGTATTTACTAAAATTTAATGTTTTTAATATGGTTGTAATTTAAGAAATTAATATACGTATTCATTTTCATTTTATCATATAATAATTTTTAATTTTAAAATTGTATATAATTAATATCTCTTGTTAAATTTTTAATATTTTTTCAATCTATAAAATTTTTATTAATTTTCTCATATTTTTTTAATTTTCATTCATATAATAATATTTGATCAATAATAAAGTTAAATTTTTTTTACTTTTTTTTAATTTATTCATTTGTAATAATTTTGAGTTCAACATTTTTAAAATTTATTTATTTTTCCTATTTTTATTCATAATTATTCATAAATATATTTAACATTCCCCACATAAAAATATATTCATATTGATACATGTATATATCAATCTAAAATGTTTCCTTAAATATGATTTATATAGTAAAAAATATGTATTCAAATTCAGTAAGTCATACCTTTAGTGATAAATGTATTCTAATTAAAAATTAATAATAATTATTAATACTAACTAATTAGTATTGAGTAATGGATATTTAATGTACACATTATGGAGATGTCAAATTTTTCTCAATTTAACATATATAAAACTTATGTTATATGTGATTTTATATGAACTTTATACACAAATATATGAAATATAGGTAATTTTAGATCAACAAACACACACACACACAATATTTCTACTATTTACATAATTTTTTTTCATACCTTTTAGAATTTTATTTATTAAGATAATATATTTAATATATTATGTTTTTAATTTGTGGTTTGATTAAGGATGGGGATGAGAGGTATATGGGAGCTATTTTCTTGGTTCCTCAATGGCGATTAGGTGCTCATGGAATCTTCAGTTCATGCTAATTTGGTGGAATAATTCCTCTTAAAAGGACACTTTGAATCCCATGTAGTTGTTGCTTAGAAATCTAGGGATTCATGTATTTGTTCAATGAATATGAATAGGGGGACTACTAAAATTATGGAATCTGTCTCTTTCCCATGTGGATCTGAGATATGTGATGCTAATCAAACCTTTAATTTATGAAATTATGGGTTTTGGAAAGAGTTTTTTTGTAGGTTACTTCACTCTCAGTAGTTTTAATCAAGTTGTGAATCTTTTCAGTTTCATACTATGTGAATTTTTAATTACTGAATATTGGTTCAACACATGGGGATAACCCACGAAAAACAGATGATTTGGTCCATGGGCTTCACGTCACTTGGTGAATGAAATGCTAGAAATATATTCTTGTAGGCCCTGGAATATTTCATAATGCTTTCCCTTTAGAATACCTAAAAATTTAGGAATTAGGTATATTGACCCGACCGTAAACATTAAAAAATTGTGAATTAAATGAATAAATTACATTATGGATCATTTCAGGTTTTGAGTTTCAGATAATTAGATAATATCTATTACATTACATCTCAAAAATTACATGGTAGACACTTCTACTCAGTTTCCATTTTTTCATAAAATAAAAACTATGGAAAAAAAGAGTCATGTCTAGTCCCATGTTTTATACAGCATGAATTTTATTGGATCCCATTATTGACCCTATTCATCATTATGTGCTATGAAAAACATTTTAAAACATGGGTTGACTATAAAAAGATCTGTAAGGGTTATAAAACAAAGAATGAAAACATTAGTTCATAAATAAATATATAACATAAGCTCTTTAAACATACCACATGAAATCATAAGATATAAATAGTAAACAAATATCATAAAGGTAACTTGTTTCATCCATAACATAATTACATTGTAGCTTTCACAACTACATAGGGAGTCACATTTGGAATATCCATCTTAGTATATTCCATAAATCTCTTAAGAGAAACATTCATGTTTACCTCTGTCACATTACTAATATTGGATTAAATTGTAAAAATATAATCAATTTTCACATAAAAACTAATTAATAAGATAATCTAACCATATAAATAAATTATATTAAAAGGATGTTTGGAATTAAAATACATTATTTTTCAATATTCATTAAAAATAGAATTTTATCAAAAAAATACAAAAAATTTACCAAGAGTAAATTTTGATGTACCGATTCTAAAGAAGAATTTTAATTTGGAAAATAAAACATATAAAAGTTACCAAAACTATTTTTAAATAGGTTTCTCCATTAAAAGGCGGTATATTGACCTTTTAATGAATATTAGAGTATTCATGCTAATAATTAGATTAATTCACATTTTAAGCCTCTAACATTTATTAGATAAATATAAAATTATTTAACAAACATGTATAATCAAAATTTAGTTAGTTCTGTTCATTCTCACAATTAAAATGTCTAGGCGTTAACTACCATTTAAAATAATAATATTATATTATTATTTTTTCAGTATGACTTATCCTTGTGTGGAATGTAAGATTTCCAAGAAACTCTTTGTTGTATATCAGGTACGCCATTGTACATTAAAACCCCTTTAAAGTAAAATTAATATTTAATTCACAAATATTTTTAGTTATGAAAATGTATTATTCTTTATTTACATGGGATGTTACATCCTTGCACCATTTTGGAAATTTCATCCTCGCAATTTTTATTCACTTATCAAATAAGTGGGGGTGTTTATCCCTCATAGCATTTTCAGATTCCCAAATTGCATCTTCAACCATATGTTATTTCCAAAAAAACGTTTACCTAGTGAATTACCTTATTCCACAACACTTTATCCCATTAATCATGAATCTAGACTGTATTTTCCTCATAAGAGAGATTATCTTCCAACTGAACAATCTATGGGCTCAAAACTTGAGATTGATCTGGCATATACTTTATCAACATTGAATCAGGAACAAAATTGTGTGCCTGGGATAAACTTGAGGTAATACCACTATGTATTCCACTGATCCAACTTTCTCCAGGATTTCATTAGTTCCAATGAACCACATACTCAATTTTCCATTCTTACCAAAACAAATCACACTCTTCCCTGTAGAAACGTTCAGAGAGACATGATAACCTTTCTCAAAAGAAAGATCCTTCCTCCGGTCATCCGTATAATGTTTTTGCATACTTTGATATGTTCTCATGTGCTTCTGAATCAACAGAACTTTTTCTACCATCTCTTCTACCAATTATGGTCCCGTAAAAATTATTTCACGGTCTTCATTCAAAAAATCGGGTGTTCCACACTGCTTCCCATATAATGCCTCAAATGGAGCCATCTATATACTAGAATAAAAACAATTATTATATTAAAATTTAACCAAATAATGATGTTAGTCCCAACATCCCTACAGATCTAGTGAACAAGCACGTAGAATATCCTCCAATGTCTGAATTGTTCATTCAGACTTCCCCCCGGATTGAGGATGAAAAGCTGTACTAATATTTAATTTATTACCCAGTCACTTCTGAAGGCCTTTCCAAAAGATAGAAGTAAACTAGGGATCACGATCAAATACAATGGTGTGGGGAACTCCCTACAACCAGACTATCACCTTAATATACAACCGAATAAGGTTGATCTAGAGACCAAGTATCTCAAATAGGAAGGAAATGAGAAGATTTAGTCAAGTGATCAACAATAACCCATATTGCATTATTACCTCAAGATGTATTTGTTAATCCCACAATGAATTCCATTGATATATTTTCCCATTTTCAGTCACGCACCGATAAATACTGAAGCATCCCTTTTAGTAACTTCTGCTATGCATTAACCTAATGACAAGTCAAACACCTAACAGTAATGTCAACAATATCTCTTTTCATTCTATCCCACTAGTAATACTCCTGAAGATCTATGTATATCTTATAACTGCCAGGATGAACTGAAAATGGAGAACTATGAGCTTTATATAAAAATACATTCATCGTCTGTGAATCACAAGTCATGCATAATCTCTTCCTAAATCTCAAAATAAAATCATTATCAATGTAAAAAATAGGCAACATACCCTTCTGAACCAACTCAATTTTTTTTTGTAACTCACTATCTTCCTTCTGCTCTTTCTTAATTTTGTCTGATAGATATGATCTCACTAACACTTGAAACAAAATTGAGGAATTTCATGCACCAACAAATCCTATTCCAAAGTTCATAAAATCAAAAACCTACGTATTATATTCCAAATGTTGCATGGTTAATGAAGCATTACTTTTTCAAATAAAACCATCAGCCACATTATTTTCATTTCTCGGATGGTAATGGATCGTGCAATCAAAATCCCCGATTAATTCCAACAATCTCCACTATCTCATGTTTAATTCTCTCTGTGTGAATATATACTTCATACATTTGTGGTCAGTATATATTTAACATTTTACCCCATATAAATGATTCCTCCAAATATTTAAAGAAAAAATAATAATAGCTAATTCCAAATCCTGTGTAGGGTGATTTAATTAATCAGGTTTCAACTGATGTGAATCATATGCAATTACCTGATCATTCTGCATAAGGACACAACGAAGTCCATTCAATGAAACATCACTGTAGATAACAAATTCACCATATTTAGAAGGTATATCCAAAATAGAGCATTCACCAATACTCTATTAAATTCATGAATATAATAATCATATTCTTTTTTCCAGATGAATTTAACAAAGTTTCGAGTTAACATAGTCATTGGACTTGATAACCATGAAATAATTTCAACAAATATTTGGTAATATTCTTTAAAACAAAGAAAACTATGTATCTCAGTTATATTTTTTGGTCTTGGCCATTATTCAACAACATTTGTTTTAGTAGGATAAACAATAATGCCATTTTTTTAAGCAATGTGACCAAGGAAAGAAATTTTTCAAAACCAAAACCCACACTTACTGATTTTCCCATATATTTTCTATTGTCTTAAGGTTTTCAAAAAAACCCTTAAATTAATTTCATGCTCCTATTTACCTTTAGAATAAACCAAAAATATCATCAATGAACAAAACCACAATATTATCCAAATACTCATGAAAAATTCTAATCAGTAGATCCATCAATACAGTAGGTGAATTGGATAACCAAAACGGAATATCTACAAATTCATGATGGACATATCTAGTACAAAATGCGGTCTTCGAAATGGCTGGTTCCATTAATTTCAATTGATGGTACCCCGACCTCAAAACAATCATTGAAAAATACTAAGATCCATGGAAATGATAAAAAAATCATTGATATGATTCATAGGATACTTGTTCTTAACTGTGATGTTAATAATTTCTCAATAATCAGTGAAATTTCTCATTGAACAGTCTTTCTTTTTAAAAAATAAGACAGAAGCACCCAATGGTGATGTTCTAGGAAAAATGAAACCATTATCTAATAATTCACGCAATTGCTTCTTAATCTTTAAAAGTTCAATATGATCCATTCGATAAGGGGTTTTTGAAATTAAATTAGCATTAGGAACTAAGTCAAAAGAAAATTCAACTTCCCAATCAGGAATAATACCAGGAAAATCAATAAGAAAAACATCAAGATACTCATTTACCACTGGCACATCATTAATCTGAACAGTTCCTTTGTTTTTAACAATATGTGAAAGGTAACATTCATTTCTATCTTTAACTAGTTTTTCATATTCCTGATATGTTATCAAAAGTAAGCATTCATTCTTCTACAAAAACTGAAAATATTTCTAAAAATAAACCTCTTTAGCTCTATAGTCAATCTTAGCATGATAAATAGAAAGCCAATCCATACCTAGAATAACATCAAACTCTACAAGAGGCAAAACAATAAGGTTTGAAGGTTGATTTATTCCCCACACATGGATAGGAAGGTTCTTAAAATTTCTTTTTGTATCAACATTCCCCTTTGTGTTTTTACCATAAATTCAGGATTAATATCCTGAGATGGAATTTCCAATTTACTAGAAAAATTATCATAAATGAATGAGTTTGTAGACACTGAATCAACAAAACATTGGTATAATCTGAAAAAACAAATAGTGTACCCGATGGAAATTTATTTGATGGCCCAACTTCCACTGAAATAGTAGCAATGAACTTCACCACCCCTTTCTACTTGTAGTCAGATTTATTTCCTTCAGTTTAGTTCTTAATTAGACACTCATTTTCATAATAACCCATTTCACTACACTAAAATCATTTTACTGATTGTAAATTAGATTTTCTCTTACCATTACCCTGATCTATTGCAGTGAAATTACGAGCATTATGTAACATTTTACCACATCGGTAACACTTACCAAAATTCTAAATACATTCCCCAGCAAGCTTTTTACCAAAATTTTCACAAACTATAATCATAAGTTTCTTACTAATAGAATTTTTTTGAAGATTTCTTCCCTTTCGTTTTCCACCTGGACCTCTTATTCTGTTGTTTTTCAAAGAAAACATGATCATCGGTAAACTCCATTTCCACCTTCTCCACACATCAAACAAGTTTTTCATAAACATTTAACTCACGAAAAGCTAAATCCATTTAATAATTTGGATTGAATACTTAGTAATAATGGTTGATTTTACTATCAAGATCTCATATGAAATTTGGAGCATACCATGCCAGTCTATTGAATTTTTCTTCATAAGCAGCCACTAAGTCATCCTCCTAACTCAATTCTTGGAATTTTTTTCCATCCTAAGACGAACCACCTATGGAAATAATTTCTCAAGAAACATAAATTTGAATTATTCCAAATAAAGAGCATAAATCACCTCACTATCCCTGATATTTTTCACCATCAACCACCAAAAATCAACTTCACCTTCAAAACAATAAATAGTGATACTAACCTGTTGATGTTATGATCACCCCCATGATATCAAAAATATACCCCATTGATTTAATCCACCCATAAAATAACCCATGTTCAGATTATCCTTAGAAATATGGGGGATGTTGCCTAATGAAATGATCCACTACTGACATGTTCCTCGGCGGTTGATCACGCTAATCTTGTGTGTGGATACAACAACCATTTATATCCTGAGTCAATTTTCCATCACTACAACAATATATTCAGTTCAGATTCCAACCATCTTAGGTTTTTGATTTGGAATGTTGTCTTCCTCCTGATTTCTTCCCATCATAGATTCCCTGTTTCCTCAATTGGAAAACTTTCTTAACACAGAAATAGCTTAGGTGAAGAAACATGGTAATCTGAAAATGATATATCACTTCAATCATACCATAAATTAATTTATGGACATTAATTTAACAATATCAGAACTTCTAAAGTTATCTAAACTGACCTTTGATACCAATTAGAAGGACCCAGCCTTAAACATTACATAATCTTAAATTAAATGAATAATTCACATTGAGGATCTTTTCAGGATTAGAATTTTAGAGAATTTGGCCATAACTATTACATTATATCTGAAAACATACAAGTTACAAAATTTTACTTAGTATCCATTTTTACATAAAATGAAAACTCTTGAAAAAATAGTCATATTTAGTCCCATGTTTTAGACAACATGACTTTTCCTTGATCTCATCCTTGACCCTATTCATCTTTAAGTCCTGTGAAAAACATTTCAAATCACGGGATGAGCATAAAAATCCCAGTAGGGGTTATAAAACAAAGAATGAAAACATTAGTTCATCAACACATACATAACATAAGCACTTTAACATACCTCCTGAAATCACGAGATTTACACAGTAAACACAAATCATAAATGTAACTTGTAGCATCCATAACATACTTACATTTTAGCTTTCACAACAATGTAGAGAGTTACATTTGAAATCCCATCATATTATATTCAATAAATTTCTTAGGAGAAACATTCACAATTACCTCTGTCACATTACCCAACACATTATAGAGCTATCTCAGACTCACCATTCCTAGGTTTATCACAAAACCACCCATATAAAAAACAATGCCCAAGAACCATAAATTATTCATAACACCTAAAACAAAAATAAAGGGAAGATAAAATTTCAACATTTCAATCAAAATATATCATTTAGATATATTGACGTAAAAATCCATTATCAAAACCATTTTTAATACCAAAATACCTAACCGAGTATATTTTATTTATTTTTGTTTTAAAAACATTTTGTCTTGTTAAGGAGGCAAAAATATCAAATAATACTCTGGGCGGTGGAAAAGGTCATTGTCACCGTTTACATTAGAAGAAACATTCTTTTTGTCATTTAGTAAAACACGTCATAGAAAAATATTCCCTTTGATTGAAATGAAATTTCAAATCTATTTATACAGCATATAAAATAAAGTTGTGTATAAAACAAAATATTCCTCAATGAAAGGATATTGAGATGAAGTCCCTTACCTCATGTCTGACTTGACACGTTCGTTATTTAATCTCTTATATAAAAAACAAAAGTAAATTTATAATTTCTTAAAAACCATTATCAAGGTTATAATTTCTTTTAAATCAATTATTACCATGTTATAAACATTATGTAATCATTTAAGTTAATAATTGTCATTTTGACGATATTTGGTAATTGTGTCAAAAATGGAATTCTTATAATTACAAGTTGTCCATGTGGTCAAAATTTCATTATATCCAAAATGATATTCATGATTTAGATATCATATATATCATATATATCTAGTATATAAATGTATTAATAATTGTACATAACATTTGGAGGTAAAAATGAAAAGAACCATTAATGGAAATGGTAAGCCATACGTACGCTTGAACGCTACTTTCTTTTCTATTTCACATTGAATGGAATGAAAAAAATAATGATACATAGGAAGATTACAATTCCATTATAATATCATATATATATATAATCTCAGTAAGTCCATCCTTTATACATACCACATATGGCATGAACAAATCATATCACTTTGAGCGGACGGTAGTCCTCACTTCCTCAAATGATATTATCGTATTTACCTACTATAAAATCCTTAAAGGTATTCTATAAATTTAAAATAAAGAAGAATAGACATATTAAAAATAAAATATAAATCATATATAAATACAGTTCCATCATATTGGCCACAATAAGAGGTGGTGGGAGAAGATTGAACAATCATTATTTCGTGAAGTGTTAGTTTTCCATCCACAGAAACAGTATATTCTTTACCCATTAGATGGATATATGTGTAAGTTCAGTTCAAATACATATCATAAAAATAAACTATTATATTGGGTATACTGGTGTTGTTATAAAATAAATGAATAAAAATACTTTAGGGGGTAGGAGAAGTAAAATAAAACAGAAGAACATAAGAGAAGATGTTACCTTTAAATCGAGTAAATCCCTTTGGTTTGAACCAAAAGGGTTTCTTGAAGTTTTTTCTTCCAAAGGTAAGTATTGTAAGAGTAAAAGTGGGATATTGAGAGGTTATTTTGTCAGAGGTTGGAGGAGACAAATTGCTTGAGAGGTGTGAGTAATGGGTTAGAGTTGAGTGCTTTTTACA
The DNA here is from genome assembly GCA_963277665.1 of Viscum album. NCBI lineage: Eukaryota > Viridiplantae > Streptophyta > Magnoliopsida > Santalales > Viscaceae > Viscum > Viscum album. Next base: position 596,464,867 of record OY728155.1, on the reverse strand, counting down.
AGGGGGAGAAGGGGCTCTTTAGGAAAGTGTGAAAATATTATTTTATTATATAATGATTTTCGGTTTATAAATGTCCAAAACATATTAAAGTTTAATATAAGATTAATAATGGTAAAATTAAAATCATCCAATAAGAATTGGGTAGGTTTTGGATATTATTTATAACTTTATAATCTAATTTATTTAAATCATTTATTAATGACGTTAACACTGCATCATTATTATGTCAAAAGTAATTTAATGTATTTGAAGTAAAAAAATTATAAAGAAATATCATATTATATGAAATATTATTATATTTATAATGAGTATTTATAGTCAAATGTAGGAATTATATAACACCACATTAATGTTTTTAGGAAAATAATACATGTTTATGATATTTTTATTTTTACTTTAAATAAAACGTTATTAAAATCGTTATCTTACCCAAGTGGATTTGAAAGGCCAAAGGTCTCCCCCAAGGATTTTCTTGGTCAACCATTAGTCATAAAATATGGTTATGGAATGTGTTAAGGTAATTTTATATTATTATAATATTGTTTTTACCTTGAATTACCTTATTTACCTTTAACCACGGTAAATAAAAGTCAAAATTTACTATTCACTAAATAAATATTTTCATCTTATTGAACCATATTTTACATACTAATAACAACAATGTATGTTGGATTTTTTAAATTCAATTCACAGAATTGGTAAAATTTCAATGAAATGAAAAAGTAACCTTTATAACTACTACTCAGTGTTTTCACTATTTATCAAAAAATTGACGTTGTTCAGAAAAATAAAAAAAACCATCCTAAGATATATTTGATATTAAAAATTAAGAAAAAGATATCTATTTTACCAAATTATATACATAGGTATTGCATCAATTAATTTAAAAATAATTCCCGTTGTCAAAATAAAAAAACATGTTTTTAAGAAATAATTACTTTTAAAAGATAGAAACTTGTTTATGTCGAATTTCAAAGTTAAATTACATCCAATGAAGTAAATTAGATTAAATGGAAAAAATATAATATAATTACACTTTAAAACCAATTAAAAATCTAATCTAACCATATAAATATATTATATTAAAAGGGTGTTTTGAGTTAAAATATAGTATTTTTTCACTATTCATTAAAAAATAAATTTTATCAGAAAATTACCAAACATTTACCCAATGTAATTTTTGATGTCATGAATCTAAAGAATAATTTTATTTTTTCAAATAGAATATATAAAAGTGACCAAAACATGATTTATAAAGTGTTCATCATTAAAAGGCAGTAAATTGGCCTTTTAATGAATATTAGTGTATTTATGCTTTAAATTAGATTAATTAAAATTTTATTCCTCTAAAATTTATTGGATAAATGTAAAAACATATAACAAACATTTATAATTATATTGAAGTTAGTTTTGTTCATTCCTTCCATTACAATGGCTAGGAATTACTTCCATTTAAAATAATAATATAATGTTAATTTTATTTTAGTATGACTCATCCTTGTGTGAAACGTAAGATTTCAAAGAAAACCCTTTAAAGTAAAATTAATATCTAATTAAAAAATATTAATAATTATGAAAATGTATTATTCATTATTAACTTGGGACGTTACATCAGTGCTTAGTTCGATATCTATAAAACTAGGGATGGTTTCTATCCAAGAATGGAACCCTACCAGTAAACCTTTTTCAATTAAGAAGACAAGGAACCATGTTTTTTGTTTGGATTTATGTATTAAAATGGATTCGGTTGAACCCTCGAATTTTATTGATATTTCTTCAGATATTGGAACCCTGATTAAATTGGATCATGTGACAGAAGAGTCACTCTTTGGTTACGTTGTGTACTTATTGGTGGATGTTGATCTCACATAAACACCCATTGAGTGTGTGGTCCGGTCTACTAAGGATTTCAGTATTGAATTATCAATTCATTATTAAAAAACCACATTTTGTATTTTATGTTATACCATTGGAAGCAATATGGACAAATTTTGGAAAGAGCTTTGTCTCTCTTTTTGTAATCCAAATGGTCATAAGCCCCTTGAATATAGGAGGAAGTCATTTTCTATGGCTGTTCAAATGATTAATTAAAGGATGTTACTACTTTCCCTTTGGGGATTTTTTGAAATGATGTGACGGATGCAGAATGATATAATTTGGAATATGTTGAGAAGGGAAATGGAGTGTTAATAGAAAATGAGGTGGGACCTTCTGACATAGGCCCAGACATGTAAGTAAATGTCAGGACATGGGTGAACATTGCAAATGTTAATTGAATTCACTCTAATCTAGAGTTTACCCCTCATTGGTCATATGCCAACAATAAATATAAAAAATGGAGAAAGAATGTGATTACATCTTATAAAGAAATGGTTATGGATCCCACTAGATATTCAATCAATGAAACAGATGAAGAAAACATTCTGAATTCTATTATGCTACTTGAAAATAGGATAATAGAGGGTTATGAAATAGTTCTCCAATCTTTTTTAGATTATGTCTTCCAACATAGCTTAAAAATAGTGTCCACCGGAGAAGCTACCCATGCTACATCAAATGACAACGCTATTTTCCTAGAAGTACATCAAGAAGTTGGTTGTAATCCACCTGATGCAAACTCTAATGACATTGTGGCTAGTGCATTTGTCTCTTTAACTATTGAGAAAGGGTAGTGTTCTAATGTGTACAATGATGGTTTAATGTCGAGACAGTACACCTTCCTATGGAGGGTCAAGGACCAGGTTTGGATTTTTCTGTTTCATAAAATATTAAATCTTCTTTATAATAGATTGATGTGGGTTCATGGGATCATTGGCCTTACAGGTTGATGCATGCATGCTATAGAGTCAATATGATCTATTGAGAAATTAGGCTACAAATAGTGTTCCCTTTGACCAGTGTAGACAGGATGATACAGAAGAGGGTTCAAATGTGGACCATTCACCTAGTAGGTAATATGCATTTGAGTATAAGGATGAGCTGAATATGTTTAGGGAATTTTTTTATAATCAAGGTGGTAGGAATGGAAAAAAGGGTGAAGCCAGGGTCTATCTTAAAATGATGAAACCTAATAAGTATGGTGGGTAGGTTGGGGAGAAGTTGAGTTCAACTATTTCTAATGTGGTTTGTCATAATGTGGTTAACCCTACTAATAATGATTTTTTGAAGCATTATCAATATGATGAGGAATATCTAATTATCCCCACACAACAAGATTATTTCTACAAAGGTAAAGACCTTTTAATGTATGATTTTGGTTTCAAATTAGACACCCCTTTGGAATCCAAAGTAGTTGTGACTACTTCTATGATAGTGTGGATATCCCCTGCCTCCTTTTCAAGATATACATCAAAGAAGTTATGTAGATATCCTCAATAAATTTTAATCTAATTATCGATCAAACATCTATTATATAATAAATAATTCTTATGGATACTTTTGAAAGGCCTCAGGTAAGGAATATGTCATTTCATGACATAATAATTTGAATTTGATTGTCCCAACTGACCAGGAAGGTGAAATTCCCCTTAAAGGCATTAGTAAGGAAGAAAAAACTGGTTCTTCTCACAGCCAAAGGTTTTCATTCCATGGTGAAACCATATATTATTGAATTTAGTGATTAAATTATAGTTTAGAAGCTACTAGAAATTATTTTTTATGGTGGATTTCATCCTAATTAACAAATGAATTTCCTTTAGATTTATTTGAAATTCATAATTTTCTCTATGTTGGAGGAAGCCTCTAAGTCATCATCAATTTAATATCATGAATCCCCATGAATTAAGACATGGGGTAGGGGGAAGCATCCTAAATTAAGAGGAATATTACTTCAAAATATTGGATCGAGGGGGGTATTCATGAAGTGATATTTTAACATTGATATGGGCATCATGTGTCATGTTTTACCATTTCCTCTGATGTACTTTATCTTTTATTTATAAATTTAAATATATGGGTTTGGTACCCAAACTTATGATCGAGCCTTATTGTTATGTTTTTATTTGGTAAATTTTATTCAATTTTATTTTTTTATTTAATATATTTTTTTATAAATTTTTAATATTTTTTTCTAATTTATTAAAAAAAATATTATATTTTTTTATTATTTCTTATAATTTATTCATTTCTTCATTTTATTAGTTTCCTTTAATTTTATTCATAATAATATTTACTAGAATATGTTTATTCATTAAAATTTAATCTTTCAAATACTAATGTAATTTATATAATTAATATGTATTTATTTTCGTTATAACATTTATTCATTTTTAATTAATTTAATAATCTATATAATAAATATCTCTTATTCATTTTTTAATATTTTTTAAATATACTGATTTTTTATTATGAAATTTCATTTTTATATTCATTCATTTAATTTTATTTAATAATATTTATTCACTAATAATGTTAATTATCTTTTATTTTTTTATAATTTTTTTATATTTTCCATTCTAATATTTTTTAAAATTTATTCATTTTTAATATTTATTTATCCATATTTATTCACATAAATTTGACGTTTTTAATATGCTTTCATTGTACATATTAGAAATATATTCATCTTCATTTTATTATATATTGATTTTTAATTTTTTTATAATTTATATAATTAATAAAACATATACAATGTATTTTTAATTTTTTTGAATTATAATAATTTTTAATTATTAAATTTCACTCTATTTAAACATTCATGGATTTAAGAGTATTTTTTCAATAATAATGATAATTATTTTTAATTATTTTTATAATTTATTCATTTTAATATATTTACTGGTTTAAAAAATCTATAATCTTTTTTAATATTTTTTTTCGATGCTAAAAAAAATTGTTGATAAAATATAGCTTTATCAAGGATAATATAAAAATATGTAAAAAATCACATCATTATTAGTGATTTTTATAAATCAATGATAAGACCCTTTTCGACCTTTTAAAAACCATCCTAATAGAACCCTAAATGCTCACATTTTTTAAGACGTCATGGAAGTTGACCTTTTCCATTGCTCCCCCTTACACTTCTTGGATAAATCAAACCTCACAAAATAGATGTTAAGTGATTTTATATAATCCTTTTTAGCCAATAATTCATTTTTTCATGATTTTTATCTTTCTTTTCCTGGGTACTATACCACCCCAACTCCACTGGATGCATCGATACCATAGGGGCTTCACAGAATAAAAATATTAATACCATCAGGTTTTAGTTACTATAGTTTGATGCAGCTAATTTCTTTATTATTCTATGTTTACATGATTTATAAAGGAGTTGGATAATTAGGTTTGAGTGTTTTTTATTTTTCAATTTTGTTACAGGATGTTTCTAGTTTTTCTTTACAAATTGCAGCCTTAAAATACTCTTCCAAAATAATAAAAGCCCCCCCCCCCATATTTTTTTACACCATTCAAAAAATCCCTATTAAAATCATGATCAAAGTGATCTAAATACTCATGTTGGTGTTTTGGAATGTGATTTTAGAGATAAAATGAAATGGTTTTCAATTACAAATTGAAAGTAGAAATATGATTTTTGAAATTGTTTTGAATCAAATAATGAAAACAGTGTACATCATAGTAACCCCCTCACAATGATTCCAATTTGACTATGGGGACTTTATAACTAAGTCCAATTCAAACTATTTTTTACATAATAATGAAATATAGTATTCAAAATTAATCTCTCATGGAGTTTTCAAATTGAGTTATTTTCCACATATAATATTAATTGTTTCAACATGAATAGAATTGGATTTATTGAAAATTGATTTAAATGTAATTCAAAATTGTGTTTTTTTGGAAAATGAGTTTCAAATAGTGATTTTTTATTAATGAAATGAAGTTTATAGAGTGAAATATGGTTGAAAAGGTAATAATTTAAATTTAAAAAAATTATGAAATATATTTAGAGTAATGACTTTAAACATGTTTCTTAAATGAGGTTCCCCATCTCAATTGTTCAAAATATTTCATTCAAAATTTTAATTTCAGTTAATAATTCATAATAATGAACAAGGCACTGATATAGATAAAATTGAAGTGATTCATTACCAAAATCACAATGATAATTCTATTTCTTTCACTAATATTGATCATGTAATCAATAATCAATTATAATAAGATTTTAGTGGAATATTATCTATGCCCAAAAACTCAATTGATTATTGGGTAATTTTAATTGTTTATGAATAATTGAAACCATTCATAATCAGTCCTGAATTCTCATAATAGCATTCAATATGAAATATCATTTCAATAAAATGTTCTCAAACAAATTAATGGGAGAGACAATGTTAATTAAATTAATTTTAGTGAAATAAAAAAACAAAAAAATCAACTAAATGTAACCATTCCAAAAATATAGAATATTAGAGTACATATAAGACAATTGAATATTTCACTTGAGATGTCCCATATTTTGGTCACCATAGGTTTAACACGACACTAACACACACAAAATTCTATCCTTATTTATCATTATAACTTTTTTTTCACTATTTCCTTCAGTTTTCCAAAGTGAGTACAAGTTTTTTTTGGTATGTAATGAAATTTATTAGAAGCATAAATATTTTTTTTCTTCAACTTTGAAGATCAAGTACTTCTTTAAATAACTATATTTATGTATTTACACAAAAATATTTTTATAAACAAACTTATACATTGTTATATTATCACACTAAAATTGTTATACTTTTTTTAAAAATGTCTATGTATATATAGATTACATGCATACCTTGGGGTTAATTTATTAAATTAATGTTTTCAACCTAATAGGATGGATATGAATCGAAAATTGAAGGATGTTAATAATATGTTAATGTAGTATGAGGAAATACATAAATATTTTATCAATTTGGTATTAGAGCATGCAAATGACCATTCTAAATATTCTTTTTCTATTTAAATTATTGTTATTTAAGACTAATTTGTTTAGGATAGTTAGAATAAAATTTAATTTTTCATCAAATAGACCAAATCTATAAATTTAGTTCTAAAATCATGAATAAAATTTATGTACATACTGATAGGGATGATACTATTGTTTATAGATCATTTTATATGAATACTAGCATAAACGATTATGGATATCACAGGGAAGGAACAATAATTGCGATTGAATATGGGCTTAATAGTTTTCCAATGTTGTTTGGGTTGTTATATAGTATGAAAAGAGAATATTATATATCATTTTTACTAAACATACAACATTTTAAGCTATATTTAAGCAATACAATTTGAATATTGGTAGGATATGGAGTGAAACCAACAATATAGAACTACTTGGTATGATAAATAAAATGCTACTAGAGAAAAATGTGACTCTTTTTCGAACAAATGATGCTAATATAATGCTACATTCAATGAGAATGATCTTTGAAAAAATACACTCTTTTAGAAATGATTGTATATCCTTTCCTAGAGACCATGAATAAATAAAAAATTACCTAAGTGTGGCATGGCTTGATACATAAAAGATCAATCAAGTCATTCGAATGTTATATATCACGTTACTGTAATTAAAAGGTTTAATTGACTATATGGATGTCAGCAAACTATAAGAGAATTCGATTGGGATACAGATATATGAATTGATTATGAAAAACTAAATAACCTAATAAACTCTCCTTAGTGGAAGAAAATTGGTTATGAGTATTTTAAATTTGTAAATGACATAATAAACATTTGTCTTGAATTATATACAAATGGAATGAATAATTTTGGTGTAAAAATAGTATTCACAATTCATGACCATTTAGGTTTTTAAATTATAAATTTCCATCGTGGTTATTCATGAAGTAAAAATTCATTATGTTGTCTTTATATATATACAAACCAAATCAACCTGATAGTAATATTGATGTCTATTTGGATACATTGATCAAATATATGAAATTCACATTGGATTAAAGTGTTGAATTGTATAATAATCATAGAAGTGAAGAGTTCACATTGGAATCCATGTTGTACGAGATGATAAATTAATTTATTTCTTATGAAAATTCATTAGGCTATATCATTAAAAATAATGTTGGAGTTGCCTAATTTGTTTTGGTACACCTTTAGTTAGGTTGAAACATTTATCAAAGATAGTGTTTTTAGTACATAGAAAACATTTTCCCCCGTGACATAAATACCAATACTATATGAAATCATTTTAATAAAATATATAATAAGTTACATCACCATATCCACTAATAGGTGATGAAAATATTGAGAAAAAAAATATATTGACATAATTTTTAGTAAAACTTATTTTAAAAACATTAAAAAATTAGGTTGGAAATAGAAAGAAATTTTCATTTAATTAATATGTTGTAATTGTTTTTACATTAGATATTTAATTTATAGAATTAATGTATAAAAAATGTATGTTATTGAGTTATTGTAACCTTAAAAATACACTATATAAAACCAAGAATTAAATTAAGGCTAGGTTGGAAATTATTTCCATGTGGATAAGGGAAGAGCTGTCATTGGAGAATGGTGGAAGATAGACTTTTCTTCTAACAAAAACATACACTCTATCCAAAAATGAAAATTTTTAATTTTAAAACATCTTTAATGGTGTAAAATTTAAATAAGTGTATTCATCAAAAATCAATAATCTCATGTTAAGGACAAAATTGAAGTTATGGGGTTGAAAATTACATTAATATAATGTTTTGATTAAAGATTCAAAACCTTTAGAATTACATTTCATTTTTCTGAAAAAAAAATGTATGATATACATTAATCAGAATTCTCATATTTTACAAATCCATATATAGTAACGATATAGTCTCAATGAAGATTCCAATCATGAATAATGAAATTACAGTCATATTATGTGAATTGGTGATGTTATTCTCACTATCATTAATTGATATTATACTCCAACTAATATATTAATTAGTCAAAGATGTTTAACTATATGGTATTTTACATTACAAATGGACATACCCCATCGAATGATATATGGATATTTTTGAATGGGTATATAAATAATATAATATAGATAGATGTTTTTATTGTAGAGAAATATAAGGTTGAATATATTGTTGAATTATGCACTGATTACCTATTGGAAGTGGATAACATTGGTCTCCAAAAATATTTTCAACCTGGACACCTTATGGTAGAATAGATTTTTGGAAGAGTTGTCAGTAAAATTACAATTAGAGTGTGGGATACTATTCAAATTTACATTTTACATAATAGTGAATAGGTTTTTCTATATTATGAATCCCACAAAGTAATTATTATATATTTGAATCCATCAAGGGATGAGATATGGATATCAAATACAAATTATATATATTCTATAGGATTTTTATAAGATTATATTTATATGGAGTAATATTTAATTTTTAATTAAATTATTGAATGAATTCATTGAATAACCAAAGGTCCAAATGTGAAATGTATTATCTTACAATTGTTATATTATAAATCGTTATACATTCTGTATGAATGAAAAATATGAACGTAGTATGACGGAAAACAATGTAGTTACAAATGTGATTAAAGCGATGAATATATCTAGTTCAATGGATATAAATACAATTTATGTGAATATTTCATACTTCTGCATCATCGAACAAATATATGAGTATGATTACAGAAAAATCTAAATTATTATTTTCCTCTAAACATGTGTTGAAAACATCAGTACAATTAAATTTAATGAGTGTGATTCATGATCTTGATTTTTCTATATGGAGTGGTATAATTATAAACCTTTCATAATTGAAACACAAGAAGTATAATTATTTTATATCATAGATCCTAAAAACTCAAGTTGTTAAATTGTTATATTGGGGGAAAGAACAACTATAGGTTCAGATGATAATTATATTTATCATGACACTTTCATTGGGAGATCATAATCATTTTACAGTGATTCTAATATAAAATATTCTTGTACGTTTTAGGGGAACATGAATAGATGATTTGGATGCACGATTGGGGATCCAAATCCCTTAAAACATTGAATAAAAAAATAAATTTCAATGAAAAAGTTATTTTTTTAATATACTATGATTTTTATAAAAATATCATGTCTTATATATTTTATTTGAATAATATAAAATAAATTTTTAACTACTCATACATTTAATGACTTCTCCAGTCTCTGACGTTACCAACCTCGAGGAAGAACACACTATCAATATCGAAATTGGGGAATTGTTAAGGGATCACCATCGTGTGGATAAAAAAACAAGATCACCCAAACATCATCTGGTTAACTAATTTTATTAATTAAAAAATAAAAGGTATAAGTATTTTTGTTGAATGGAATCAACATGACCGAAATTTTGAACAGAAAAACAATGAATATTAGTTACATTGGTGTCATAACTAGAATACATGTGCTGTTTCACATAAATACATGGACCAATTTAATTCTTGCATTGAGGAAAATCAACTGTGAAGATATTGAGGACAATGTTAGGATATAATTTCTCTATTATGCTGAAAATTTATATATTGATACATTGATTTACTATTCATTATTTTTAATAGAATTTGTTATTTTAGATTATTGTTATAAGAAATATGTATTAATGGTTGTCGGAGATGATCATAGAGCATTTCAGAAAATTCTAACAAAGTTTCTTCTGAGGGATACTAGGTGGAAATTAAACCCCCACCAACTAGCTATGTATGAACATATTATATACCAAAAACAAGGAAATCTTTCATTAGTCACTTAGATGAGGATTCATATTATTTTCATTATGATTGATAATATTGTGTTTAAAATTATTTATTTTGTCTACATATATTAAAAAAATTTAATTTATGAAATAATTGAGTTATGTAAATAATCCACATTCACCAAAACTAATGCACCCCTACTGTAAAATAAGAATGGGTTACACTTATATTGGAAAGTATATGGTATATATTATAATTAAATAGTAAAATATTCATGTGATATAAAATAATATATGTTCATTTTTTTATATCAAGATTAATGAATCGGTATTCAAACCCACTTCCACCACACATATTGTGATATAGTAGGAGGATTGTGTAAATAAATATGAAAAAATAACAGATTAAAACAATAAAAAATTATGTGATTCATGTTTGAGTATGACATAACATTAATTTTTTATGATTTATAACAAAATTAAATAAAAATTTCTATTTAATTTCATTTGTTTTTATATGGTTTTTACAGAATAATCATCATTATATGTAAATAACGAATGACTAAATTCAATATCACTGTTGAGTTAAGAATAATATAGTATCATTATGAATAAATATTAATAGGATTCCCCTGAATCGTATTTTGAGAAGACAAAGTCACATGGAGATACATATGAGATGATGAAATTCATTAGAACAAAAATATATTCTTTAATAAATATTATTTTACAATATGGTTTGGAATTATAGTATATTTAAAAGGGTCAAAGATAACTAATAATAAAATAATTATCATTACATGAAGAGCCACATCACTTCACTACATTTTAGGATATACATTCTCCTTATCCACCTACCTTACATGAGGTGATAGATTTTATCATAACACTTTCTCATAAATGTGAATTAAATAATGACCATTAACATTATATTTCTAAAATTAACCTAGGTAAAATTTCATGCGATTTACATATATTATCAGTAAATCATCTCATTTTTAAAGGGATTTGCTGTACAATATAAAAATATACATTATACACAATGAAAACACTCAAAAGAACACATGAGAGTGGGGATTGATGTTGCTCATGATCTGAGAGTTGAAGTTCTCAGTCTTCTGGATTATTTGTATTTCAACACAACTAATAATTATATTGTAAATTTCATATAATGACCATTTAATATTATAAATATTCAAGAGTGATTTCATTTATACATTTTCTTAAATGAAAAAATATATTAAAATTTGTTTAAAATAGGTCTAAAATGGGTTATGGTATTACATAGGGACAAATTGATGTTGAAACATATGGTCAAATCTAAATATTCTAGTGGATAAACAAATAATCTAAACGACCTTCATAGATCACCTTCACCCCACTAGTTCTGCAACCACATATATTATTATTAAATGTTCACAAAGATACAACATTAAAATATAGAAATGTTTCCAACATTAAATGTGAAGAAGAAATATTTATAAATTCAATTATATAAGTTAATAGACTTGGGGTTATAAATTAAATTTTTCTATTTGAATGGATGAGATTTTTTTTTTTGAATTCATACATGAGGTAAATTTTCATAATATTTTTTTCCAAATACTAATAGTATTGTCCATTATAATTAATAACTATTTATATTTTCTAATGATGTATATATTAATAATATATAAAGTTTAAAACCTACAAAGAATGATTTAGAATCATTAATCCTTCAAGCATTTATAAAATTGAAGTTAATTTGGAAATAGATTAAATGGAGATAAAAAATATATAAGCATGATTATTAAAAATAAAATAATATAATACAATATACTCTTGATTCCTATAATTCAAGGTTAAAACTCTACCATATAATCATATAATTTTTTTCTTTGTTAGTTTCTTTTGATTTTTATAAATCACTGGATGCTCATCGAACTCAATATAGATACCCTGAATGTTTATTTTTTGGATACAAAGAATTAATTTACAGCAAATATAACACACATGGTAGGAATTTTGAACTTGTAATGAATTTTAATAAACAATTTATAGATACACATAAAATTATATGTTTTAGTTTATTTCTTCAAGAGATATATTTTGAGAGGCAAATCTATAAACATCATTTAAATCATGGTATGAGGGTGGTAACTGAAGATAAAAATCCTATATATATCTTCAAATAGAGATATATTAAGGAATATAGGGTAATATTTAACTCTAGAATAATATTTCAAAACAATTCACTTATATTAGTCAATGTTTCTATATTGTATGAAACAAAATAAGAACAATAATTATGCATATTAGGTTTTTTATTTATGAAAGATATCATATAAAAAACTAGCATCCCCAAACAGGTAAGTCTGAACATAATTAAAATTTCATTTCAAAATTTTCGTAATAATTTGTTTCTCTATATTTTCGTAGTGATAACAAAATTTTTTATAGTTTAATTATCAAAAGAAGAATTACTTTTTGTAATAGATGAGTGAGTAGATTACATGGTGTTATAACGTTTTCCAACATCAAGTTTAGGTGATCACCTTTTATTTATATAATTTTTATATTTCACAGTGATCATTATGAGTTAAAATCACATAAATCCAACACACAGTGTGGAATTTATGACACTAAGTGTGTTTTACACATTAGAAAGCGTCATTTTACACTATACCTAACATCACAAATCCAAAACTGAGTCAATGAGATCATATTATTGTTATACTTTAGTAAAATTATCCATAAATATTTTTATATATATAGGAAATGACTAAACATCAAGATGACACACACAATGACTGGTAGGACTAAAACTATTTTTTCAAAAGAAAAAAAGTCACATTAATATAAAATGTGATTCACATATACAATATTGATAAAACAATAGCATATTATCTTAATACATTAATAAAATATATATAATTCATTAATGGCCTGTTGTAATTGGCCTTATATCAATCTGACGCATGATGTGGCTAGTATTACTCAAAGTGCATGTTTTCACATGAAAATGTGTCATTTTACTCAAAAGAAATTTTCACATATCCAAAACCAAAAAAAGATCTCAAATTATCTTGATACTTTTGGGGAAAATCCACATTTCATTTTTGATGTGTAGAAATCAACTACATGTTAATTCAACACAATATGCGACTATTATGGAAACAATTTACATGATTTAAATATTAATTTTCATTTTCAATTAAAACATTCTACACTTATCCAAAACCGATAAAAAGAGATTGAATTATTATGATAATTTTGTAAAATGATCCACAATTCAATTATGATGTATAGGAATTGACCGCACATCAACGTAATAAACGACGTTGTTGGTATTACTCAAAATGTGTCTTTTCATATTATGAAAGTGTCATTTTACTCTAAATCAAAATTCACATTGTAAAAACCAATCTATATAGCTCGTATTGTCTTTATCCTTTTGGATAACGATCCAAAATATAATTTTGATGTGTAGGAATTGGCATCACTTTATTCTAACACATGACATGGGTAATATGAATCGAAGTGTGTGTTATCATAATAAGTGTCATTTCATTCTAAAATTACATTTATATAGCCATAATCGAGAAATGTATCTTGGTTTTTTTCTATAGGATAATAATCCATAATTAATTTTTGATATGTAGTAATTGTTCATTTATCAATATGACACATGAAATGATTTTTATGACTCAATGTGATTGTTTTCAATATAAAAGTGTTGTTTTATTCTCAAACATTACTCACATATCTAAAACCAAGAAAATGATATTTAATTTTCTTGATTCATTAGTAAAATTATACATACATCATTTTAGTAGTGTAGGAATCGACCACACATCATTCTAAAACATGATGTTCCCAGTATGACTTATTGTTCATGTTTTAAATATAAAAGTTACATTCTAGTCTAAAAATTGGTACACATTTCCAAAACAATGAAAAGTGTCTCATATTTTCTTGATACTTTAATAAAAGGGTCCTTAATTTATTTTTTATGTGTAGTAATTAAACTCATTTCAATTCAAAACACAATGTTGCTGGTATGACTCAATGTGCATGTTTTCACATTTAAAAAGAATCAACTCACTTGAAAACACACCTCACATAGCCATCAAGAAAATAATATTAAATTATCTAAATAAACTAGTAAAATGATCCAAAAATCATTTTTAATATGTTTGAATTTACTACACATCAATCCAAAGCATGATCTGACTTGTAGGATACTAAGTGCATGTTCACCAAAAACATGCCATTATAGTATAAAATGACATTCTGAAATCCCCAAACAAGAAAATGAGATTATATTTTCTTGATACTTTATAAAAATAATAATTAATTTATTTTTGATGGGTAGGAATCAACCAAAGTTCAATTTGACTCATGACATGGTTGATATTACAAAATTTTCTTATCTCAATATAAATGTGTCATTTTATTCTAAAATAGAATTCATATGGAAAAATATTTGGAAAACAAGCTTGTATTGTCTGGATATATTAGGAAAATGACCCATAATTTAGATTCGATGATTATGAATTTACCTGATGTCAATCTAACACATGATTTCACTGATATGACACAAAGCATGTGTTTTCGCATTAAAAAGTTTAAAATTACTCTAAAACTCATGTCACATATCCAAAATAGATAAAAATATCTAATTTTGTTTTATTAAATTTGTAAAATGATCTATGAATAATTTTTGACTTATAGTAATTTACCACACATCAATCTAACACATGATGAGGCTGGTATGACTCAATGAACTAGTTTTCAATATAAGAGTTATTTTTGTCTCAAGTGTGGCTCACATATAAAGAAGAAAAGAAAATGTTTTTATTGCCTTGATAATTTCCAATAATGATCCATAATTAATTTTTTTTATTTTTAGTAGTTGACCTCATGTCATTCCAACACACGACATAACCAGTATGACTGAAATTTATTGTTTTCAATATAAGTTTCATTTTAGTCTAAAACGTGATTCACATAGCCAAAATGATTAATATGATTTTTCTTGTATTTATAATTTAGGAAAATGATTTATAATTCAATTTTTATATGCAGGAATCGAGCACATGTCACTCTGACTCATGATGTAGCTAGTATGACTAAAATTGCATGTTTTCACATTAAAAGTGTCATTTCACTCCGAAACACAGGTCACGTAGCCAAAAATGATTAATTGAGATAATATTTTATTATTATAATTCTGTGAAATGATTCAAAATTCATTTATTATGTACAGTAATTGACCTTACATCAATCTAACACACAATATGGTTGGTATGACTCAAAGTGTATATTTTCGGTATAAAAAATTCATTTAATATAAAACACGATTCACATTGAAAAACCAATCGAATAAGATCAAATTTTATTTACAATTTTTGAAAATGATGCATAATTTATTTTTACATGTATTAATTTACCACACTTCAAACTAAATCATGATATGGCTTGTAGGGCTCAAAGTTCTTGTTTTCGATATAAAAGTGTTATTTTAGTCTAAAACATGATTTACATGGCTAGAAATGAGAATACGATATAAGATTGTATTGATACTTTTCAAAATGGTCCATTATTCATTTATAATTTGTAATAATATTTCACGTATTGATCTGACACACATTGGGGTTGGTGGGAGTCAAAATGTGTGTTTTCATTATAAAAGAACCATTTTAGTCAAAAATATGACTCACATTGCCAAAACAATCCAAGCAAGATCTGGTTATTGGAGTATTTAGGAAAATGACACATAATTCATTTACAATGTTTAAGAATCAACCACATCTTAATTTTCTAGACAAAAAATCCATCATACCATTAATAAAATAATTAATTATTAATAATATTATTAAAATCTTAATAATTAATGATATAATTAATAATATATATTTTAAAATTATGATATTTAATAATGGATAATTTCATTAATATATTCAGTAATTAATAATATAATTTATATATATTATTAAATAACAATATAATTAATAATCTATAAAATAATTACTAAATAATATTATAAATAATAGTTAAAAATATAATTAAAAATATAATCATTAATAATATTACTAATAGTATAATTGATAATATCCTAAATATGTTCAATAAATTAATATAATTTATCATATATGGATTGTATATAACATTATAGTTATAATTTGTTTGGTTTTTATATATTATTTCAAAAATAATCATTGATTTTATTATAGAGACACATTTTTTTACAATGATCAGTTGATAGTAAGAAAAATCATGAAATAAGAGTTTTGTTTTTATATTGGGTTGCAATTATTTTGATTAATTATAAAAATTTCAATGAGGTAAAAAAATTCTATGAGATTCTTTGGTGTAATTTTTTAATTGAAATGATGGTGCAATGTAATATTTGTATTGCAATTGTGTTTTATTGTAATATTTATAGCGTTCTTCTCTAATTATTCTATTTTTCTGTTAGGATTGATGCAGGATGTAGATCTTAAGAATCCTAGAACGGCTCCCATTACATATTTTAAAATAAAGAGATGATAAATGGGGCCTTTATCTGCCCTTTTGATAGTGTTGATAAAGGTTGTTGGGTTTTTAGGGCGCTTATCTTATCAGTGTTCTTTTTAGCACTAACAAAGCACATTTTTAGAACTAACTCTAGTAGTTTCTATTGTATTGTAGTATTATGTGTATTTTTATGTAATGTGTATATGCATCTTTATGTTTGTGTATGTATGTGTTTATACGTGTATTTAATTGTATGTATGTGTCTGTGTATACATATTTTTACATGTATATATGTGTAAATGCATGTATATTTATGTGTGTGTATATATCTGTATGTTTATGTGTATCTACATATGTGTGTGTGTGAATATGTATATAGATATGTATGTGTGTATATGTATTTTTTTAATATGTATGTAAATTTATTCATTTAATATTCATTATTTATTTTTATGATTTCTCTATTTTAAGTATTTTATGTAATTTAATCATTTCAAATATTTCATCATTTAATATTTTTGTAATACATTCAAATTGGATATATAATGAAACATTTTTAAATATTTATAAATTTAAATAAATAATACTATAATTGAAAATTATTAACAATTATAAGGGTTAATAATTAATAATATTTTTTACAAACAATCAATACAATATATACATAAAAATTTAGCAATATTATTATGTATATATTTTTATATATTTTTATATATTTTTATGTCTTTGTAATCATATAATTATTTTTTGAATTCACTTAATTGTAGATATAATTTTTTAATTTATTCAATATTATATAGTCATTTCAAATATTATTCATTTATTTTTTGTTTCATTATTGATATTTATTAATTATTAAATTTACTAAAATTTAATCATTATAAACAATTTATACAAATTTATTTAGTAATATTTTATATTATCAATATGTTTTCAATCTATATGATAAATAATTATTCATTTTTATATTATGGTTTAAATTTCAAATATGTTTGAAATTTATATAATAATATTTTTAAATTAAATTTCTTTTTAATGTTTTTTTAATTTAAATGGTTAATATAATTCATTTTATGTTTTTCACGTGTTGAAACCAACATTTTTCTTAATTATGATAAGAAAATGTAATTAACAACAAAATTTTTGAACTTACCTTATTTTTGTAAGTTTTATTACTTCATTTGGAACTATGATGATGTATGTTATGGGAAAATATCTGATGCTAATTTCAAGGAACTTGGGAATGTGATTGAGAATTGAAAGTTGAATGTTCCTGTTAATGAGATGAGTGGTTTCACTATTAGGTTGGATGTACCTCATGGAATCTCTATTGCAAATATAGTCCAACAATAGGGAAGACCAACCCCCTCACTGACTAAAGAAGGGATCTCCATCGAGTGGGTTTTTCAGGATGCCCCTTTGATGGGAATGAATGAGATTGAAATAGATACAACTAGTAAGGACCATTTTGATGGCAAGGGAACATTTGAGAATCCTTCCAAGGCTAGAAATCCCTCTTTACACTGGGGTGCTAACCAAGATGAGGGATGTTGAGAAACTCATAAGAACAAAATCATACATAAAGATGATAGGGATTGATCCTTTATAAATGCAGATGAAATTGATTTATATAATTTGTAGGAAGATTATTTTATGTAAACTAAAGATATAAGATGAAATAATTGTTTGGAGGGAACCTCCTCAGTGAACATGAAGACCATTAAGGTTAGGGGTATCAATGAGGATACCTGGCTGGGATCTCATATTTTGAAAGGTACTATCACTATTGGAAAGGGTCATGATCATGTTTCTATATGTGTTGAGTTTTTTGGAGCTGGTAGTCATCACCTCCATATTGATAATAGATCAAGACTGGTGTTAGGGGTTTATATTATTCTTCCCCTTTTTACAACCAAGATGTGGCTTTTGGGGTCACTAAGGGTGTTCCCAAAGGGCCTCATGTGGATCCAGACCATACCGAGTACACTATAGTTAATGTGATCAAATGGAATGCATTTGAGTTTGCTACTCTCTTCTCTCAGAAATATGGTGTTTCGTTGTAGATACCCGAATCTTAACATACATGGACATTACATTACTTTTGCATAATACTTAGTACATAACAAAACACACACACAAGGACCGTAATAGTTTAGTTTCTTTGGAAACTCGAAATATAATCTTCTAATCGTGGAGAAAGATCATCAACATCTCTCATAAAGATCATCCCTTTTTTTACCTAAAACCTTTCTTTATATCCTGGGGGAAAGAAAACATAAAAGGGTGAGCTCAAATGCTCAGTAAGGGTAAACAAAAGAAATATCAATCACATCATATTCATAAGAACATAACATTTTGGAAATCTTAACCTGCAAAAGAGATCATAATATCGTAACATGGGATAAATCATAGTATTGAAATGTAATCTCAATAGTCATAACATAAAAAATGAAACATTGTGGCATACACAAATAATCATAGAGAATAATTTCTTATTAGTCAAGACTCATTTCCAAGAATATCTTAGTGGACAAATACCATTTTTGAACCGAGTTCACTCCTCATTTCAGTCATGTTTCACTGAACTGGTTTAACCTGTCGTTCCTGCCATGTATATTTCATGAGATATAAAATCTTTACCCAATGTATTGGAAGGAGATATAGGTCCCACCCATCTCATAATGATACCATTCTTATGTGTTCCACAAAATTATAAACCATAAATCATAGCATAACCCATGTAAAAAAATGGGATTCTTAAACATCATGACATCATAAAACAATTCATATAAGATAAAGGAATTCATAAAAATAATTCCATCACAACATAATCAAATCAATGTAATAATAGGGATAGAAACAGATCCCTATATTATCTTAGATGGAAAATAATTTTGATAAAACACATGAACTCCATTCTTGAGGAAAATATCCTTTCAACTTCTGAAACATTTTTCTTTTCTTAACATGTCATAAAATTTTAAACTAAAAGAAGTTGATTAAAAATAAACTTGAAAACTTGGAAAGGAATATTCTTGGAAATAATGTTTTAAAAATTTATTCATGTCGTATATGTTAAAAAAACATTTTTTCGTACTTTTGTCGGAAAAGTCAAAAAGTACCTCGTACGAAAAACGACAAAATATTCCTTTCATATATTTTACTAAAAACTCACCAAAGGGTAAAAATGGATTTAAACAATTGTATTTTGATTGAAATAATATTACATATTGATGAAACATGGATGTGGATGATAAAATACACCCTAGTAAATACCAAAGTATAAACAATCTCGGATAAAAATGAGTTTGTGATATTTCCCTTACCTTAGGTCCGATTTGATTCGTAAGTGTCCGAACCTCCTATATAATGATTTAAATAATGTCATTGACTTATTCCAGAATCATAATCATTGTTATGATATCATATATGGTTCACTTATGACTTTATATTACCCGTACTTTTGTAAATTCCATGTTAAAAAGTGTTTTGGGTAAAATCGGTTCATTTGTCTTCCGTGTTGTGACTTGTAATTATTCATATGATTACATAGATCATGATTACTTAATTCCAGAATATAAAACATGATTTATATATAATATATATTCAGAATATAAATATATATACTAGATTAGTAAATGGAAAGAAATACACCTTTCATGGAGACTGTTGGTCGTACGTACGCATGAACTCTGTTTTCGTTTCCTTATTGAGTTGAATGGAATTAAGTAGATGACATACATATATATACACATAAATCCAGTATCATTATTATTTCATATATTTAATGATTACTTATTATATATACTTTATAATCATTCATTAATGGTTAACATGGAGAATGAATCTCATTGCGTTGTGGAGACGGTAGTCCGTACGTACGCACGAGTGATGATATCATTTTCATGATCGTGGAATTGTATTGGAGTTTATGTATACTATTTAAGAATCAATATCACTTTACAATAATCATATATAGTTATTTTTTACACCATTATACCCATCCAAGTAAGGTGTTGGTGGAAAATAGATTACACCACGGTGTGGAGACGGTATTTCGTACGTACGTACGCGCGTTGATTTCGTTTTCCGTAGGATGGATAGATGGAGAAATAGCATTGTTTCATACATATAATAACATATCAGTATATGAGTGATACTGATTTTATTACTTCATAATGAAACAACCAAATAATAATAAGTGGAAGAAGAAGTGGAAGAAGAAATAAAGTTGAAAGAATCGGTAACAGACATTACCTCTTCTTTGAAGCGCCTCTTTGAGTCCTCCTCTTAGGGCACTAAAATTGGACTTTGAAGAAGACCAGGACCTCTAGGATGTTTCTAGGGAAGTGGAGAAGATAATGTTTCAGGGGTTGGCCAAGCTTGAAGGCTCAAAGCGGTGTGACGAAGAGAGGGAGGAGGTTCCCTTTTATAAGGGAGGAGAGGGGCACCTTTGAAATAACTAAAAATATTATTTTATTATAAAGTCATATTCGGTTTTTAATAGCTCCAAATTGAGTTATTTAGAATCTAAGGTGGGAATGGGTCGAAATAATCTCATCCAATAGAATTTGGACATGTTTAGTTTACTATTTTAGCCATATCATTTAGTTTTAACTTTAAGTTAGATAATTTTACTTTTGCCGTGTCCTTTTGTGTTCTTACACTATAAGGTTAATAAACATACTATAACAAACCAAACGAACCCCAAGTTGTTTATTATATATATATATAACCTCATCTAAGTCATTTGGCCGAACCTTTGACGTTTAGGTATAAAATAACAATTAATAATATAATATTTGTTTTGAAAACTATTTTATGTCAATTTTGACACTATTTAGTAATTGATTTTTTTTTGAAACTCATAACAAAATGATTAGTTCGAAAAACATTACTTGAATCAATACTAACATGTCATATAAACCTATAAAATTAGTGGAATTCATAAAAAGTCTCGAATTACATTTATTTGGGTATTTATAACATCAATTATGTCAATATTTCATTAATAAGATAATTACTCCATCATCATTGTGTCATAAATAAATTAAATTATTTAATGTCTAAAAATTACAAATAAAATACCATTATGTAGGAAATATATTTATCTTTCCAATTAATATTTATAGTCGAATTTATCTTATGTATAACCCTATATTAAAAATTATCTACTTATTAAACATTGATTTTAACTACTTTAACCCTTCTTTAAATAAATTAATAATAAATGTCCTAATCTAATCCAAGTGTGCCTAAATGGTCATATATTATTAAAAAGGCTGTTTTTGATCGAATTATACTTATCCAATAGAATTAGGACATGTGTTATGGTAATAATAATATCATTTTTATTCTTAATTACCCTATTTACTTTTAATCGTGGTAAAAAAAGTAAAAAGATACTATTCACCAAAAATTATTTTCATCTCATTGAACCACATTTTACTTAGTGACATCAACCGTGTCTCTCATATTTTTGAAATTCCATTCACAGAAGTGGTAAAATTTTGTTTTATGTAAATTTTCAAATTCTCCTAGGAGATGGGTAAAAGACGGTGAAAAGTTCAATAAAATTTTTATTTATCTAAAATTATTATAAAATGACTCCAATGAATTACACTGAACTTATATAGGTATTATGTATCAATTTTGACCGAAAATAAATTTAAATAAAATAAATAATTATTTAAATAAAAAGTCGGTTTTTAAATAGTAACCTAGTGTTTTCACTATTCATCAAAAATTGAAAGTTTTCAGAAAAATACCAAAATTTCACCATAGGCAAATTTCGATATTCTGAATCGAAAAACGAAGTCGATTTTGAAGGATAAAATTTATAAAATTTTAAAAAGTGGGTATTGCTATTCAGAACAGCTAGTTTTTATAACATATCGTTGTTTAGCAAAACTCAGTATTGCGTACAACAGACAGTATTAGGGAAGGTCGCGATTACATGTAGTGCAAGCCAAGTCAGGGATCTGTGTTGTACAAGCTCCTTTTGGTGTAGCGTACAACACAAGATAGTAATGAAATTAAAAAGAATATTTTTCATAAAATCTCGGGGTGTTACATTCTACCGCCCTTAAAATGAATTTCGCCCTCGAAATTTGTCGGGGTTATAAATGGTTTACTACTCAAAAGATTCTTTAATAGAAATACACATCGTAAAAAGTAATACCAAAACCAATCTTTAAAAACAAAAGTATGAAACCTAAGAGTTACCCAAATAAACTAATCACTGGGTTTCCACAAAGGTGAAAATTTGGATATGGAAGAGGAATCAAACCATCATGTTCTGATGGAGAGTGGTAGAGAACATGGCTATGGAAAATCCAACAATCACAAATCCATAGATTTTTTATTATCTAAGGTACCATCTAATTCATCATATATAAGGGCACTAGGACAACATTTTTGGTTTTCAATATCATTTCCCTAAAGTTGAAAAATTTGAATTAGAAGAAATACTTGCTTGCTTTTGGGTACAATCACACTGTTGTTGGTGCTTTGAACAATTTACACTTCATCTCTTAAAGAAATGAAGTAGAATTTTTCATTTATGAAGTGTAAGCAGATCATGTGATAGAATGATGAGTCATTCCATCTATTTCAAACAAAAGGTTAGAAAAAGTTATCAAATATACATAAGTCCATCTATGTTGAGGTTAATCGTATACGATTCCAAAAATAAACTTATACTTCATATATCATACCGCGTAAAAAAATAAAACTAGTTTCTAATAACCAGCGACTTCCTGTAGGCCTGTGGTAGGCGATAAAGGCTAGTCTCACTTCAGTTGTGGGTTCGATTCCCACAGCTTTGTCCGCGGTGATGGGCTGTCGCCCGTCCTGCAGGTTGTCCTTTTTCAAAAACTATATTACTATAACATTCCATCAATAATATCGAAAAAAATTTCTATCCTTAAACAATACTAACTTATGTACAACATAATATATTCCAATCTCTAGGGTTATCTAAAATTCTTTGGTCCAACCTCATAGTATAAAGAAAATGATTACTTGAAATGTCACATAACAATCACGTGAATGCCATCATTTATCCCCCATATATCATAAGATATATCTTTTTGGTCAAATTAAAAACATGTGAATACCTTAATCATGTATTCTTTTGAAGAATGAATACCCATTGAACCTTAGTGAAAACATGAATGCAGTTAAAAGTTAACACTTTCCACATACCAAAATCCTCAAAATTATTTATACTTAAACCATGATATCACTTCGTCCTTATATCAATCATGAGCTCATGAATAAAATCAAACATCTTGTTATCTTCTTAACCCTTTATTATGGGCATACCATCTACTTACCAAGAATATCTCAATCACTTTCCATGGTTACTGGTACCATAAAATTATTGAAAACCACAATAGACCAATACAAAATATTCCAATATTCCACAATACTATATACAACATTATTTTGGAATTCCATTACTTAAACACTTAATCATTCCACCACATCGTTGTCATATTCAACATCGCCAATAGTGATCGCATGTGACTTCCCTTTGTCCTTTGCCATAAGTGGTTTCTCATGTCGATCATCATTAACCCTTGGATTAGGAAATTGATTAGCATAATGCCCCATTTCATTGCACTTGATGTATTGAAGTGTTTTTGGGGATTTCTCTATAGTCTTTTCTTTATTACCACCATTATCAACCATTTTTTCATTACTTCGACACTCAAATGCTCGATGACCTTCTTTTCCACACTTAAAACATTTTCTAGTCCCTTTAAGACAATATCCTCCATGCTTCTTTCCACAATTTGAGCATAAGGAAACATTCATCTTCTTTTCACCATTATTTTAAGATTTCTCCTTGAACTCCATCTTTCGTTTCTTGTCAAAACCATGAGATGGATATATAACACCACCTTCAATTTCTACCTTAATAGAACAACGAAAAATTTCTTCATAGCTACTGAAGTCTCTTATAGATAATGCCCTTCGATGATTTGGTTTTAAGACACTGAAGAATCGATCAACTTTACTTTCAGGTTGGATGAGAAATCCAGATGCATACCTTGCAAGCCTTGTAAAATTCGCTTCGTATATTCCAACATATTCATCATCCTTTTTCTTTAGTTCAAGAAACTCCTTCTCCATCATTGTTCGAAGAATACGAGGGAAGTACTTATTGAAAAATATGTTCTTGAACTCATCCCATTTCATGGACTCAATTTCATATCTTGGCCTCATATTCTTTATAAAATTCCACCACTGATCATCATCACCTTACAAATGATACATTGCTAAGATGACTTTAACATGTTTAGAACATTGTAGAATTGAAAATATCTTTTCAGTAGTACAAATCCATTGTTCAGCAACAAGTGGATCATAAGACCCACTGAAAGAAGATGGACGTTGCCTCATGAAGCACTCAATAGAATATTGTTCCCTTCCCTGCTGATTTGGAAGTCCAGAATGATTCATAGCTTGTGTAAGTATAGAAATAATATTTTGCACTCAATATCCCATAACATTTGTTTGTTCAGGAGGACAATCATTGCATTGTCCATTACATTGATCAACACGGTTCCTTCGGGTTCCAACCATCGTCTAAAACCCAAAAAGAATAGTGTGAGAGGCAAAAATCACGCTAGGGAAAACAACATAATAAAGGGGGAGTACCTTAAATATCTAACATCTTGGGGTACCGTAATTCTAGTACTATAACCTGTACTTATACTTAACCTTAAGTACATCCATATAAATACCTTATAAATATCTCTAGGGATCTCACTAAAGTTATCGCATCCTAGTTTCCAAAGGTTGACTAATCCTTTTCTCTGATACCAACTGTAGAGACCCGAAGCTTAACGTACGTGGACATTACATTACATTTGCAGAATACTTAGTACATAACAAAAACACACACACAAGGACCGTAATAGTTTAGTTTCTTTGGAAACTCGGAATATAATCTTCTAATCGTGGTGAAAGATCTTCAACATCTCCCATAAAGATCTTCCCTTTTTTTTACCTAAAACCTTTCTTTATATCCTGGGGAAAAGAAAACATAAAATGGTGAGCTCAAATGCTCAATAAGGGTAAAAAAAAGAAATATCAATCACATCATATTCATAATAACATAACATTTTGGAAATCTTAACCTACAAAAGAGATCATAATATCATTACATGGGATAAATCATAGTAGTGAAATGTAATCCCAATAATCATAACATAAAACATGAATCTTTGTGGAATACACACATAATCATAGAGAATAATTTCTTATTAGTCAAGACTCATTTCCAAGACTATCTTAGTGGACAAAGTCCATTTCTGAACCGAGTTCACTTCTCGTTTCAGTCATGTTTCACTAAACCGGTTTAACCTGCCGTTCCAGCCATGTCTATCTCATGAGATATAAAATCTTTACCCAATGCATTGGTGGGAGATATAGGTCCCACCCATCTCATAATGATACTATTCTTATGTGTGCCACAAAATTATAAACCATACATCATAGCATAACCCATGTATTAAAAATGGGATTCTTAATCATCATAACATCATAAAACAATTCATATAAGATAAAGGAATTAATAAAAATAATTCCATCACAACATAATCAAGTCAATGTAATAGTAGGTATAGAAACATAACCCTATATTATCTAAGATGGAAAATAATTTTGATAAAACACTTGAACTCCATTCTAGAGGAAAATATCCTTCATACTTTTAAAACATTGTTCCTTTCATAACATGTCATACAATTTTAAACTAAAAAAAGTTGATTAAAAATAAACTTGAAAACATGTAAAGGAATCTTCTTGGAAATAATTTTTTAAAAACCCATTCATGCCGTATATGTTAAAAAAACATTCTTCTCATAGTTTTGTCGGAAAATTGAAAAAGTATCTAGTACGAAAAATGACAAAATATTCCTTTCATATCTTTTACAAAAAACTCACCGAAGGGTAAAATTGGATTTAAACAATTGTAGGTGGATGGAAATAATATTACATATTGAGGAAACATGTATGTGGATGATAAAATACACCCTATTAAATACCAAAGTATAAACAATCTCGGATAAAATGAGATTGTAATATTTCCCTTACCTTAGGTCCGATTTGCTTCGTAAGTGTCCAAACCTCTTGTATAATGATTTAAATAATGTAATTGACTTATTAAAGAATCATACACAATTTTATGATATCATATATGGTTCACTTACGACTTTATATTACCCGTTCTTTTGTAAATTCCTTGTTAAAGAGCGTTTTGGGTAAAATCATTTCATTTGTCGTCCGTGTTAAGACTTGTAATTATTCATATGATTACATAGATAATGATTACATAATTCAAGAATGTAAAACATGATTTATATATAATATATATTCATAATATAAATTTATATAATAGACCATTAAATGGAAATAAATACACCGTTCACGGAGACGGTAGGCTGTATGTACGCATGAACGTTGTTTTCATTTCCTTATTGAGTTGAATAGAATTAAGTAGATGACATACATATATATACACATAAATCCAGTATCATTATTATGTCATATATTTAATGATTACTTATTATATATACTTTATAATCATTCATGAATGGTTAACATGGAGAATGAATCTCATCGCGTCGTGGAGACGGTAGTCCGTACGTACGCACGAGCAATGATATCGTTCTCATGATCGTGGAATTATATTGGGGTGTATGTATACTATTTCAGAATCAATATCACTTTACAATAATCATATATAGTAATTATTTACACCATTATATCCATCCAAGTAATATGGTGGTGGAAAATAGATTACACCACGGTGTGGAGACGATATTCCGTACATACGCACGCGTGGTGATTTCATTTTCTGTAGGATGGATAGATAGTGAAATAGGGTTGTTTCTTTCTTATAATGACATATTAGTATATGAGTGACACTTCTGTTATTACTTAATAATGAAACAACCTAAGAAGAAGAAGTTGAAGAAGAAATAAATTTGAAAGAATCGGTAACGGATATTACCTCATCTTTGAAGTGCCTTTTTGAGTCCTCCTCTTAGGGCACTAAAATGGGTCTTTGAAGAAGACCAGGACATCTAGGATGTTTCAAGGGAAGTGGAGAAGATAATTTGGCAGGGTTTGGACTAGCTTTAGGCTCAAAGTGGTTTGAGGAAGAGAGGGAGGTGGTGCCCTTTTATAAGGGAGGAGAGGGGCACCTTTGGATTAACTAAAAATATTATTTTATTATAAAGTCATATTCGGTTTGTAATAGCTCAAATTGAGATATTTCAAAGATAAGGTGGGTATGAGTCGAAATAATCTCATCCAATAGAATTTGGACAAGTTTAGTTTACTATTTTAACCTTATCATTTAGTTTTAACTTTAAGTTAGATAATTTTACTTTTACCGTGCCTTTTTGTGTTTTTACACTATAAGGTTAATAAACTTACTATAATAAGCCATACAAGCCCCAATATGTTTATTATATATATATATAACCTTATATATGTCATTTGGACGAACAATAGATTTTTATAAATAAAATAACAATTAATAATATAATATTTGTTTTAAAAACTATTTTATGTCAATTTTGAAACTATTTAGTAATTTATTTTTTATGAAAATCATAACAGAATGATTAGTTCGAAAAAAGTTACTTAAATCAATAATAACATGTCATATTAACCTAGAAAATTAGTGGAATTCATAAAAATTCTCAAATTACATTTATTTGTGTATTTATAACATCAATTATGTCAATATTTCATTAATAAGATAATTACTGCATCATCGTTGTGTCATAAATAAATTAAGTTATTTAATGTATAAAAATTTCAAATAAAATACCATTATTTAGGAAGTATTTTTAGCTTTATAATGAATATTTATAGTGGAATTTATCTTATGTATAACCCTATATTAAAAATTATCTACTTATTAAACTCTGATTTTAACTATTTTAACCTTTCATTAAATAAATTAATAATAAATGTCCTAATCTAATACAAGTAGGAATACATGCTCATATTTTATTCCTAAGGGTTTTTTTGGTCTAATTATACTTATCCAATAGAATTAGGACATATTTTAGGGTAATAATAATATCATTTTTACCCTTAATTACCCTATTTACTTTTAACCGTGGTTAAAAAAATTAAAGAGTTACTATTCACCAAAAATTATTTTCATCTCATTGAACCACATTTTACTTATTGAAGTCAACCGTGTCTCTCGGATTTTTGAGATTCCATTCACAGAAGCGGTAAAATTATGTTTTATGTAATTTTGCAAATTTTCCTAGGAGGTGGGTAAAAGACGGTGGAAAGTTCAATAATATTTTTAAATATCTAAAATTATTATAAAATGACTCCAATGAATTACATTGTACATATATAGGTATTATGTATCAATTTTGACCAAAAAAAATTTAAATAAAATAATTATTTATTTAAATAAAAAGTCGGCTTTTCAATAGTAACCCAGTGTTTTCACTATTCATCAAAAATTTAATGTTTTCAGAAAAATACCAAAATTTCACCCTAGGCTAATTTAGATATTCTAAATCCAAAAATGAAGTCCATTTTGAAAGATAAAATTTATAAAATTTCAAAAAGTGGGTACTACTATTCATAACGGCTAGTTTTTATAACATATTATTGTTTAGCGAAACTCGGTATTGCGTACAACACACGCTATCACAGAAGGTCACGATTGCGTGTAGTGCAAGCCAAGTCAATGATGTGTGTTGATCAAGTTCCTTTTGGTGTAGCTTACAACACACGACATTAATGAAATTAAAAAGTATATTTTTCATAAAAACATGGGGTGTTACATTCGTCACTAGTGGATGGAAAGGATATAGTGGATAATGCTTCTAATACCTATAATGAATGGATTATTTCTTGAATTATGGAACATCAAGAAGGTAGTATGACCATTCTAAGGGATGTTACTTCACCCCCAACAGAGCTAACGGGTCCTTACCTTTTTTCATTGAGGGAAATATAGTTAAGGAGATTACCCCACCATACGTCATTATATTGTGGGATGCGAACCTCAGTATGGGTACTAAAAATTATGAAAAGTAATCAATATCTACCTTGAGTAAGGTTGTGAGTAAGTATAATTCCCATGCTACTTACACATCGTATTGTACGTGAATTGGAACACAAGAATGAAAAATTAAAATGATTTAGGTTGTGACTCCAACGATTTTATTTTCTATATGCTTGACTCTAGTAAGAACCCTGGTTTTGGTAGGATTTATATAGAGTGATTAAAGAGAGTTTTTATAAAAAAATAAGAGGATAAAATCTCTCCCAGTGAGTAATTCTACAAAAACAAAAAACAATCATCCATAAATAGTCTATGACCATAATTTTTAAGGAATGTAGGAAGTGGTAAAAATCTCTTTAACATAAAGTGAAGACACAACTCAACCCCCTAGTTTATAGAACATGGATATTCTTAAACTAGGGGAAAATAATACACAAGAAAATTTTTCTGATAAAGGAATGGATGATATAAGTGGTCCATGCATAACACATAAATGGATGAGATTCCATAAACCTTAGGGTCGCGGATATACATAGAATGTGGGTAATATGTACCAAAAAAGATGAACATTGTTCCTAAATCCCCTCCTTATGTGGAGTTTGTTTGGGATATTTCTTGTGTTCACCCATTGTCCTTGTATTTTTTCAACTCCGTATCCTCCTCATGTACTTGTTTGGGTTTATTTTCTTAATAAATATATTGGGACTTATGAGTTCGATTCTCCAAACTCATAAATTATAGAACCTTGAATAATGATCCCCTTAACATGTTCTATAGTATAGTGTACCAATTTTCCTTAGGCACACCTCCCTATACTCCAAAGAACCAGTGGCCCACCGGTTCAGATCATGGGTAAAGTGGATCCTAGGTAGGGGAGAAATAAATGGTATCAAATGTGTTTCTTTTCCATTTTAGTTTTATTTCTTTTCAGTTGCCATTCCACATAGCCATCCAAGGTATATAGTTCTTGATATGATCGATATGTGATGCATGTGGTTAGGATTCTGATATGGGTACAAGATTGTAAAGGAATGGGATGGATTGTTTCAAATGTCAACAAAAATCCGAAAAACATTTTATAGCATAGCATTTTTGGTGGAATTCTACACAGCCACCCAAGGCTAATGATGTTAGATTTTTTTTATATGTGATACTAGAATCAGATATGGCTAGGTAAGTGTCCATGAGGTTGGTTGACATGGATATTGGTGAATTAGAAAAGCGTAAGGGTGGTGTGATGCTCTGCCTCTTATAGCTTTCCCTATTTATGATATATTCTCTTATTGTTGTAATTGACCATGACATTTTCTCTTCAATGTGATTCGACCAAGATGGGATTTGGTGGGGCATCTACTGGATATAGATGTAGTGTTTCTAGACCATGCGTGGGATGAGGACCAAGAGGTGTGGGATGATGCGGATGAGGGTTGGGATGATTATGATCCGTAGTACAGGCTACAAGATAGGTATGACAATCGAAGAAGATGGAAGACTCTGGGCCATCAAATGATGAGTATCACAGGGAAGGATTATTTTGAGACGTACAGAGTATTGATAGGGGATCTCTAGGAGTTGATACATCCATGGATTATCTTACTTATGAGTTCAAATCTCAAAACCTATAATTGTTTCAGGGATATGGTGGATTACAGGTAATGAATAATTGGATCAAGTCTTTGAATATGATATTTGACTATCTCAAGGCACCCCCAAGTTAGAGGGTGAAGCTGGATACATACATGATTGACGAGTCGGAAAGGAACTGGTGGGATGTGCATGTGTAGTATATAAGGCCTGGGCTACATGGATAGAATGGTTTAAAATCCAGGTTCTTCAATCACTTCTTCCAAGAGACGTTGAAGGTGGACCGAGCATGTGAGTTCATGATCCTGCAGCAAGAAGATACATTTGTTATGGAATATGTAGTGAGTTTCATGGACAGGTACAGATTTTTCCCTTCAATGGTTGATGATGACATCACTGACGTGATGAATTTGAGGATGTTTTAGAGCATCCCATTACTATGCAGGTTAGTATCTTCAAGTTGACCTCATTCTTGGAGGTTATAAATCAGACATTTATAGTTGGGGGAAAACAGAAAGACTAGACTTATTCAAGCTAGGTGATATTTCCAAGTGATATTGGAAATGATTATTTGGGTAGATGGAAGTAAAACCATGAAGATTATTAGTAGGGTAGTCAGGCCAGAGATTCAAGATGATCACCAGGGAGTGGGTTTTCGATGGTTTACTTTTAGTTTGGGATGCAGAGTCATGTTCAGACTTAGTGTGAGTGACCTCAAAATGAGTTTTGGACATGTATCCAGATAGAGATCAAAGAGAGGTTCCAAAGGAAGGATTTTAATGTTTCATGCAGTCATGGACTATGTCATACATAGAGATATGAGGTAGGACCAAAAATATAATTAGGAGTTGGTATTGGGGATTATAATGCGTGTACATGTTGTTCTAGAGAGAGTGACCCAACAATGCGGTCAGTGAATTGAATTTTGTGCATCCTCATAGGAAGGTTAAGCCTCAGGAAGTTGGGATTTAGTCCAAAAAAATAATATTTAGTTGGAATTTTCATGATAGGATGGGGAGAAAAAAATGGTTACAGGTCCACTATGATTATGAGTGCACAATTTATGTTTTTTGCGTGACTAATATGGGTGCTTGAGGTGTATATTTCATAATTGAACTGACCAAACATTGGTTAGAATGTGGGGAGTATGTGTGATGTACGATTTGTACAAGGTGTGTACCGTGATGACTAAGTTGTTTTGTTTTTGTTTTTTCTTCAATAGATCAGTATGACGAATATGTTATTGAAGAATAGTGGAGTGAGTAAACAACATACATGATGAGAAGAAATTGGAAATATATAATAATGAAGGGTGTTTATAATGTTTTCAATCTGACCCTCTATCAGACCCAGTTCATCATAATGAAGATTTAGACATAGTGCATCTATATGAGTCATCATATAGATATCTTAATGAAATGTCAGAAGTAATTCTAAGAATTGTTTTTATGAGAATTTATAAGAGGGAACATTCCACATTAAATCTATCGATGATTTTTTGTTTTGCAAGTATTAAACATATTAACTAATTTGATATACTTGTGATCTATTATTTTTAATATAAAGGGGAAGCTGAATTTTTGGGAAGGTGTTACAAAAACTAGGAAATAAAACAGGTGATGACACCAAAACATTAGATTTTGTATCTGTTAGAAATAAATTTATCCTATGATAATGAATAATGAGAGGTTCAGGTCCTAAATAATCAATGTGAGAATCATTAATTATAGATAATTTGATGGAGAAATTTTGAAGACAGTTGTCCCTTAGACATGAAATTCCACTAATTCATAGAATGAGATTCTAATATCAATTCATTTTACAATTGTTTGGTATCTTGAAGGGATCAGATGCAGTGTTTCATCGGAGCTAAACCAAAATTGATAATTTATTGGGATTGAAGAATCAAATGAGCTCCAAACACTAATACATCAGATTCTCAATAGAGACTGATCCTTCAGTAGGAAATAGACATCGATCTATCAAACAAGAAACATGAACTAGTTCAATAGTGTCACGACCAGTCCTCGGGGCCCGTGTCGAGACTACCCCTAGCCTGCCTACCATAGGACAGGGCTGGAGACTAGCACCAAAGACGTATCCTTGTTAAAAATAGAAGTCATTCCCTTTAAACCAGTAACACACATAGTCTGAACACAAGAAGTATAAGATTCACGTACTATTATAGAAAGGAAAAGTGTACTGAAAGTAAGTGGGCCAGCATACAAACCCAAGTGAACAACAAGTACAAGTACAAGAAAAAAGGAAAACAGCTCCTGGATCATCCACCAGGGAATCCTACCTGAAGGGTAGGTACAGAACTCGAACAACTCATCCCTGAGGTACGTCCCATCTAGTCCATCTCTGAGAAACCTCCTTTATGTCACCCTCAGCCTCGATCACTATTGACCGTCGTCTGCAGAGAATAAAACAACGTGTTGGGGAAACCCGTTTAGGGGTGAGTATAACATTACTCAGTAGGGGACCTCGAGACCCCCGAAGGTCTCCCAAAATCCAGTAAGGATAATCCAAAGAAGAAAGAAACAATAATTAAGTATCAACCAACCCAACATAAGTATATTCCCATACATATACCAAAGTTACCCGTCACAGTCCGACTCTAACACTGAAGCCCAAACACAACCCAGTCTACAATGGAAGTAAAATCAATCACATCGATGATAATGATTGAAACACAATACCTAGCTCACATAGGTATATAACTCATGTAGAAGGGTAGAGATGATTATTTGTAGCCACTAAATCATATCCTCTGTCGAACCCACGTAGGATCCTAGAACTATATTAGCACTGTCAAACCCACGTAGGATCCTGGTACAGAAGTTGTCACTGACGAACCTACAGAGGATCCCGGTACAATAATCATCGATGTCAACCCCACAGAGGATCCCAGAACAGTAGTCACTACTGTCAAAACCATATACAATCATGGTACATAAGTCATCGCTACCGAACCCACAGAAGATCCTATTACAGTATTGTCGCTGTCAATCCCACAGAAGATCCTGTCATCTCAGTCGCAGCCAGCCCTAGAGTTCCCGCACACAACCCGCTAGATTCTAGGAGGGTCCACTACTTGAGCCAAGAGTCGATACATTAACTACCACAAAGTCTTGATTTTATGTATCCCATAGTTTTGTCTCATCATAATGAACCCAATGTGATAGAGGATGCATCAATCAGACACACGGTTTGCGAGTTATTGGCATTTCCATTCCAGGGTTCCGGTTGGTTTTTAGGTTCAAACAAACCCGACCATACCCCAACTGCATCCAAACCTCAAGAGGGGTATTCCAAAAGAATTGCATTAATCTAAGAATTCTATCGCCACAGGCTGCTCGTCAATCGGATGCATGTAACCCAATAAACAGGAAAAAGTGTAAATGGCTATAGCGGGAAGGGTCCGGTCTGACCCAGTCTGACCGACCTGGCCCGACCCCGTCCAAACAGGGGTCTCACCCGGTCCGCCGGTGCGGCACAAACCGAGTGGTCGTGCCAGACCGATGGTGTGGCCTGGCCCGACACGTGGCGGCCCGGTCGAGGGGTGGCCCGACCGTGGAGGCCCGGTCCGTGGCAGCCCGGCGAAGGGGTGACATGACTGTGGTGGCCCAGCCAAGGGGTGGGCCAGCTGAGGGGCGGCCCGGCCAAGGGGTAGTCAGGCCATGGGGCAGCCTGGCTGTGGAAGCCTGACCGAGGGGTATCCCGGCTGTGGCGGCCCAACCGAGGGGCAGCCCGAACGTCTGGCATCCCGACCGTGGCGGCCCGGCCGAGGGGTGGCCCGACCGTGGTGGCCCGGCCGAGTGGCGGCCAAGCTGTGGGGCGGCCCGGCCATGCCGGCCCGGCCGAGGGGTGGCCCAGCCATGGGGCGGCTCATCTATGGGTCTTCCTAGGCACGGCGCGACGGCTCCTCACCATTTTCGTCCGTCGCAGCTCGCTTCCTCCGGCGCGGTGTGATGACACCACGCCCTTCTGGCTCCACCTCCATCATCAACCAAATAAGTACCAATGGAGGGTTGTCAGGCCGTGGTTGTTTGGCCTGTGCCCTCCGCATTAGGTGATAACAAATGGTGATCATCGAACCAAAATAGACGACGATGAATGACGGTATAATTCATACATTAAAATAATCAAATCCCCCTACGTCATAATCGGTGCTAGCTCGGCGGAGTCGCGGGAAGGTGGCGTCGTTTCGTTGACGTTAGGAGGAGATGACGTTGTTGTAGGCGACGTTCTTCTTAGGTGGTGTCTTTCCTTTCTCACCCCGATTGGAGAGGGAGAAAACATCCAAGGAAGAAGTCGAAGAATGAAGGACCTCGCTAGCGTTCTTCACGTTCTTCGTTGGAAGGAAGTGGCATTCTTCACGAGAAATGGTTCTTCCTTGGAGAGGATAATTCTCTAAGGATTATACCAAATTTCCACCAAAGAAATCCAATCCAAAATAATATAGTAATTTCTCTATTATTTTTATAGAACAACAACACAAGAGTTGTAATTAATTAAATGTGAGAATTAATTTAATTTAATACGGAAGAAATAATTCAAAATTCAAATTAAAAAATAAATGATGTTTAGAGTTTCAATTAATAGAAGAGATGTTTGGCACTATTATGAGGGTAGACTGAGATTTTATCCCAT
Organism: Viscum album; assembly: GCA_963277665.1. Lineage (NCBI taxonomy): Eukaryota > Viridiplantae > Streptophyta > Magnoliopsida > Santalales > Viscaceae > Viscum > Viscum album. The sequence continues at coordinate 596,428,429 of OY728155.1, read as the reverse complement.
TAATGGGGAACACAATTTGTTAATGGTGGTTTCAGGAGGTTTGATCTTATGTGGGCCTCGCCACATAATATCCTCCCATGGGAGGTTATGCGCGGTTGGCCCCACCTCCAACCTCCCCTTGGAGGATTAAACCACCACTCAAATAAAAATATGCTAAACATATTTTTATTTATTTTATTTAGAAACCCCCAAAACGTACTTCCAATATCAATAAAACGAAATTGCGATGAAGGTCACCCTAAGTGAATATTGGTTTTGTGAGTTCAACGGTGCCCTCGTATTTCAATTCTTAGCACCGGTTCAAACGATATAGAATTATACATGTACGTTTACTGAATGTAACTGAACAAAAATTCAGAAATTGATTCTGGGAACACTGGGCCTCGGTATCAGGCGCCGTCAGAAACTGCAGACCCGTAAAATTAACATGCATTTTAAAAAAATCCCTGGAAATTCCTGGTCATTAAATTCTCCAAACCTGAGGGCTTTACGTCCCCTTAAGCTATAACTCACTCTATGGAAACAAATGTGGGTACTGAGGACGTATCTAAGCCTCCCTCTCCCATGTGATCTCCTGGAGGTTATCATTTTGCCAACGAACACACAACAGAGTTATCGACCATCCACCCAGGACCCACTCCATTCGATCCTCAATCTCCACTGAAACCTCCATAAAAGTATCCCCATCATCGATGTTCAGCTCCCTATGGTCGATGATGTGGAATGGGTCGTGCACATATCTCCTCATATGAGATATGTGGAAGAAGTCATGCACCTGGTGCAACTGAGATGGAAGAGCCAGACGGTAAGCCTCCTCGCCTACTCTGCTGAGGACCTGGAAATGACTGATGAATCATGTAGATACCTTGTTTCCTTCACCAAATCTCTGTATACGTCATTTAGATGAGATCCGTAGAAAGATGTGGTTGACATCCTCGAAATCCATTGGTCTCCGTCTCCTATCAACATAGGACTTCTACCAGCTCTGTGCAATCTTTATCCTCTCCTAGATGATCTGCACCTTCTCTGTCATAGCATGCACCATCTCTAGTCCCATAAGTGCTGACTCCCCCAGATCAGTCCATCACAGAGGTGATCTAAAAGGTTGGCCATAAAGTGCTAGGAATGGTGCCATCCCGATGGTGGAGTGGTAGATATTATTGTAGGTAAACTCTACTAAAGGCAGGTGATCCTCCCAGCTGTGACCTAAGTTGAGGACACATGCACAGGGCATGTCCTCAAGAGTCTGAATGGTCCTCTCAGTCTAACCATCCGTCTGAGGATGGAAGGCGATGCTCAAGCGAAGCTGCGTCTCGAAATCCTCCCGCATCCCCTTCCCCATCCGAGAAGTGAAACGAGCATATCGATCCAGGATGATCATCTATGGAACACCATGAATCCATTCGATCACCCATACCTAGAGGCATCCCAAGCTATCTACTGAACCCTTCTCTCTGATCAGTAGGAAGTGGGCTGACATGGTGAGTCGGTCGATAATCACCCAGATTAATTCGTGTCCTCTAGATGTATGTGGAATTCCCATCAGGAAATCCCTGTATATCCCATCCCACTTCCACTCTGGGACCTCTAAGGGATGAACCAATCCTACTGGAACCTGGTTCTTCGCCTTCACTTGCTGACAAGTGAGGCATCATGAGACAAACTCTACTACTGCCTTCTTCATACCTAGCCACCAGTGCTATCATCGGAGGTCCTGATACATGTTCACCACTCCTGGATGTACCAATAAAGGAGAAGTGGGGAACACCCTCAACATTTCTTCCTGAAGTGCAATTGGTACCATGGTACATCCTCTGAAGAGAATGACATGATCCCCACCTTTATAAAATCAATCAGGTACCTGCCCTAAGGATATCTGAGCACATGGAATCTCACAGACAAAATCCCCACGTTGTTCCTCCCCAACTCACTGAAGAATTGGAGGAATTATTCTGAGAGACTTTATAAAGGATGCTCCATTTCTATCCACAAAGTAAATCTGCAACGCGGCCAACTTCTTTGTCACCTCTCCTAGTAGCTGAATGCCAGATCTTCTACTGAGAGCATCTGCTACAACTATCCCCTTCCCAAGAGTATAGACTATCTCAAAGTCATAGTCTTGGAGAAAATAGATCCATTGTCGCTGTCTCAGGTTCAGGTTCTTCTGCGAGAAGATGTACCTGATACCCTAGTGGTCAGAGTAGACTATGAAATGCTCGCCCATAAGATAGTACCACCACATCATCAAGGCGAAGACCACTACTACTAACTCCAGGTCATGGGTAGCATAGTTTTGCTCGTGTTGTCACATCTGCCTAGAACCATACACGATCACTGCTCGCTTATGCATCAGGACACACCAGAGTCCGGTCCCAGATGTGTCGCAATATACAATGTACCCAACACCCTCCTCTGGAAGCCTCAAGATGGGTGAACTAGTCAACCTCTACCTCAGCTCCTAAAATCTCTGCTGGCATCTCTATGACCACAAGAAGGGTCTTCCCTTCTTCATCAATGCTGAATGTGGTAATGAAACTCTGGAAAAGTCTGGCACAAATCTCCCATAGTAACCAGCCAGTCCCAGAAAACTTCGTACCTCCATCACACTCCTGGGTGGCTCCCAAGCATGCACTACCTCAATCTTAGCATGATCCACTACAACTGCATCCGCTGAGATGATGTGTCCCAAGAAGTGAACCTCTCGGATCCAGAACTAGCACTTAGAGAGATTACAATAAAGCAGGTGCTGTCGGAGTGTGTCCAGTACTACCTGAAAATGGTAGGCATGCTCATTCTCAATAGTCGAGTAGATCAGTATGACATCAATGAAGACTACGAAAAGTGGTCGAGGTAACGCTGGATGGTCCTGTTCTTGAGACTCATGAACACTGATGGAGCATTGGTTATGCCGAAGGGAATAACATAGAACTCATAGTAGACATACCAACACCTGAAGGCCATCCTCGGCACATCCTCATCCCAAACTCTGAGCTGGTGATAGCCTGTCCTAAGGTCTATCTTCGAGAACCATCATGCTCCCTTGAGCTGATCTAAGAGGTCGTCAATCCTTGTTAGTGGGTACTTGTTCATCATGGTCACCTGGTTCGGGTGATGGTAGTCAACACACAGTCGCAAACTCCCATCCACCTTCTTGGTGAAAATATCGGAGATGCCCAGGGTGAAACAATGGGTTGGATAAATCCCTTCCCCTATAAGTCCTCCAGCTGTACCTACAGCTCATGAATCTCGGGGAGAGCCATTTGATATACTGGAGAAGATATCAGTGTCATCCTGGGGTATAGGTAAATGTATAATTCCTCCTCTCTGCGAGGAGGTAGTCTTGGTACGTCGTCAGGGAAAACATCCATGTACTGATCCACCACCACAGGAAAACTCAGACTCTTCACGTCAACTGCTCCAAGGATGAGACTATCCAACTGATGTGTGATCGTGTAGAGAACCAAAGCTTGATGTACATAGACATTAAATTACTTTTTCAGAATAATTAATTCATAATGAAAACAAACATCGAAGGACCGTAAAATTTTAGTGTCTTTGGAAACTCGGAACATAATCTTCTAATCATGGTGAAAGAACTTCAACATCTCCCATAAAGATATTCCCCTTTTTTTTCTTACGTAAATACATTATTTATATCCTGGGGAAAAGAAAACATATAAGGGTGACTTCAAATTCTCAGTAAGGGTATGCATATAGAAAATAAAACCAACCATATACATTTGAACTTCAAAACATGAAAATAAAATTTAAACATCAAAATCTTGATCAATGACATAAAACATGGAAATACATAAGGCATAAATCATAAATAAACATTAATCATGATAAAATAGCTCATAAATAAAACTTTTAATTGTGGAAAAACATTAATCACATGATATGATTTCCATGGTAGCCAATGCATTACTGCGAAGACAAACTTAGTGGACAAGGTCCCTTTTTTAATCGAGTTTACTCCTCATTTTAGTACTATAACATTGAACCAGATTAACATACCATTCCAGCAATGTCTATCTCATGATATATAAATCTTTTCCAATTCATTGGAGGGAGATTTGGGTCCCACTCATCTCATAATGAAATCATTCTTACTTGTTCCACAAAATCATAAATCATACATCATTGCATAACCCATGTAATAAAAATGGTATTCTTAAACATCATTCCATCATAACATAATCCATATAAGATAAAAGAAATTCTTAAAAATAATTCCATTATAACATAATTAAATCAATGTAAAAATAAAGATTGAAACAGAACCCTATATTATCTTAGATGGAAAATAATTTTGACAAAACACATGAAATGAATTCTTGAGGAAAATATCCTTTCTTTTCAAAATCATTTTCTCTTATAAATATGGAATGTAATTTTAAAAGAAAAGGACTTTTGTTGAAAATAATCATGAAATCTTGTAAAGGATACTTTATGAAAATTAGGCACTATGAAACTGTAAAAATCAATTCGCGCTGTATAAGTTAAAAAACATTCTTCTCGTAGTTTTTCCAGAAAAGTCAAAAAGTACCTTATATGGTAAACATAAGAAATATTCCTTCCATACAATGTGGTAAAAGTCAATAAAGGGTAAAAATGAATTTAAACATAAATGGAAGAGTAGAAAACATTTTATGAAAACATTTTTAGAAAACATTGACATGTCTGATAAACATAACCCCAGAAAATACATATTCATAAGCAATCTCAAATAAAAAAATGATATTGCCAAATTATCCCTTACCTTATGTTCGATATGCTTCGTATGTATCCAAACCTCCTGTATAATGATTTAAATAATGTCATTGAATTATTATAGAATAATATTCATTGTTATGATATCATATATGGTTCACTTATGACTTTATATTACCCGTTCATTTGTAAATTCCATGTTAAAGCAGCGTTTTGGGTAATATCGTTTTATTTATCGTACGTGTTTCAACTTGTTGTTCTTGATATTATTACTTATATCCTGATTTAATTAATTCCAGAATGTAAAAATTTATTTATATATATAATATATTTTAATCATATACATATATATATGGTAGATAGATATATGGAATGAAATACACCGCTCATGGAGATGGTAGGTCGTACGTACGCATGAACGTTGTTTTCGTTTCCTTGTTGAATTGAAGGGAATTAAGTACATGACATAAATATATATATACATAAATCCAGTATCATTATTATTTCATATATTTCATTATTATTCATTATATATACTTTATAATTAGTCATGAATGTTTAACATGGAGAATGAATCTCATCGCGTCGTGGAAACGGTAGTCTGTACGTACGCACGAGCGATGATATCATTCCCATGATTGTGGAATTGTATTGAAGTGTATGTGTAATATTTCAGGATAAATATCAACTTAAAATAATCACATATAGTTATTTATTTACACAATTATATTCATCCAAGTATGGTGGTGGTCGAAAACAGATTACAGCACGGCGTGGTGACGGTATTCCGTGCGTACGCACGCGCGGTGATTTCATTTTCTATAGGATGGATAGAAAGTGAAATAAGGTTGTTTAATATTTATAATAACATATCAGTATATAAGTTATAATTATGTTATTACTTTATAATGAAACAACTAAATAAGAGGAAGTATAAGAAGAAAGAAACTTGAAAGAGTCGGTAGAAGAGATTACCTCTTCCTTGACGCACCTCCTTTAATCTTATTCTTAGGGCACTAGTGTTGGAATTTGGAGAAGAAAAAAAACTCCACGATGTTACTAGAGAGGTTTAGAATAGGAATTGGTAGGGTTTGGACGAGCTTCAAGGCTCAAAAGGGTTTGAAGATAAGAGGGAAGGGGTGCCCTTTTTATAACAGAGGAGAGGGGCACCTTTGGAAAAACATAAAATATTATTTTATAATAAAGTCATATTTGGTTTATAATTGCTCCAAATTGATTTATTTTAAACTAATGTGGTTATGGGACGAAATACCCTAACGAAATAGGTTTTATACATGTTTAGGGAACTATTTTAACCTTATCATTTAGATTTAACTCTAAGTTAAATAATTTACCTTTTACCATGTCTTTTTGTTTTCATACACTATATGGTTAATAAACATACTATAACAAGCCAAAAAAACCCCAAGTGGTTCATTATTAATATATATAACCTTATCTATTTTATTTGGCTGAACCATAGATTTTTAGGAATATAATAACAATTAATAATATAATATTTGATTTAAAAACTATTTTATGTCAATTTTTACACTATTCGGTAATTGATTTTTGTGAAAATCATAAAATCATTATTAATTCAAAAAAAGTTAATTTAATCAATACTAACATGTCATATTAACTTATAAAATTAGTTTAATTCACAAAAAATTTCAAATTAAATTTATTTGGGTATTTATAACATCAATTATGTTAATATTTCATTAATATGTTATTATCTGCATCATCATTGTGTCATAAATAAATTAAATTATTTAATGTATAAAAATTATAAATAAAATACAATTATGTAGGAAATGTTTTCCTATTTCTAATTAATATTTATAGTCGAATTTATCTTATATATAACCCTATATGAAAAATATTTTAGTTATTAAACATTGATTTTAAGTATTTTAATTATTCTTTAAGTAAAATAATAATAAATGTCCTAATCGATTCTAAGTGGACCTAAAGGGTAATATTTTATCCCTATGGTTGTTTTTGGTCGAACAAAACTTATCCAATAGAATTAGTATATGTGTTAGGGTAATAATAATATCTTTTGTACCCTTAATTACCCTATTTACTTTTAACCGTGGTAAATACAAGTAAACAATTACTATTCGCCAAAAATTATTTTTATCTGATTGAACCACATTTTACTCCTTGATATTAACCGTGTCTCTCAGATTTTTGAAATTCCACTCATAGATTTGGTAAAAATAAGTTTTATGTAAATTTTCGAACTCTCCTAGGAGGTTGGTAAAAAACAGTGAAAAGTTCAATAAAATTTTTATATGTCTAAAATTATTAGGAAATGACTCCAATGAATTACATTGAACTTATATAAGTATTATGTATCAATTTTTACCTAAAATAAATTTAAATAAAATAAATAATTATATAAATTAAAATTCAGGTTTGAAATAGTAACCTAGTGTTTTCACTATTCATCAAAAAATGAATGTTTTTAGAAAAATACCAATAATTCAACCTAGGATAATTTCGATATTCTGAATAAAAAAATGCAGCCCATATTGAAGGATAAAATTTATAAAATTTCAAAAAGATGGTATTACTATTCATAACGGGTAGTTTAAATAATATTTTAATAACATATCTTTGTTTTATGAAACTCGGTATTGCATACAACACACGGTGTCATGGAAGGTCGCGATTTCATGTAATGTAAGCCAAGTCAGGGTTCATTGTAGTGAAAGAATCCTTTGGTGCTGCGTATAATAGAATCCAACCATATTTCATTTATATATTGAATATATATATATACACTCAATTTTGTGTAGAATAACTTCTATTAAACAAACTTGAAATTGTGTGGAACACGATCCAAGAATAGTGTTGCATATACTGCAAGCTAATACGTTCTTGCATATAGCGCAAGATAATCATAGTGTAGCATACAACAGAAGATATGAAATAAATTAAAAAGAATAAATCTCATAAAATATCAGGGTGTTTCATTCTACCCCCCTTAAAATGAATTTCTCCCTCGAAATTTTTCGGGGTTATAAATGGTTTAATAATCGAATGTTTTAATAGAAATCCACATCGTAAAAATGAATACAAATACTTATCATTAAAAACTAATGTATGAAACATAATGGTTACCCAAATTAACTAATCAATGGGTTTCCACATAGGAGAACATAGGTGAAAATATTCATATGGAAGAGAAATCTAACCTTCATGTTCTGATGGAGAGTGGTAGAGAAAATGGCTTTGAAAAAGACAACAACCACAAAGCCATAAATTTGTGATGATCTAAGGTACCATCTGATTAATCGGATATAATGGAACTATGAAAAAAATTTCGGTTTTCAAGATGATTTCCCTAAAGTTGAAGAATTTTAATTAGAAGAAATACTTACTTTATTTCGGAATAATCTCACCATTGTTCGTGCCTTGAACAATTTCCACTTCATCTCTTAAAGAAATGAAGTTGAATTTTTTATTCGTGAAGTGTTAAGAGATCATGTGATAGAATGATGGGTCATTCCATATGTATCAAACAAAAGGCTAGCAAAAGTTATCAAATATACATAAGTCCATCTATGGTGAGGTTAATCATATATGATTCCAAAAATGGAATTGTAATTCATCTATCATACTGCTTAATAAAACTAGTTTCTACTAACCACGGACTTCATGTAGGCCAGTGGTAGGAAATTAAGGCATGTCTCACTTCGGTTGTGGGTTTGATTCCCACAGCCTTGCCCGATGCGATGGGTTGTCTCCCATCCTGCAGGTTGCCTTTTCTTTTTTTCCTAAAACTTCACTATTATTACATTACAGAAATAATATCGAAAAAAGTTCTACCATTAAACAATACTATCTGATGTCTAACATGATCCATTACAATCTTTAGGCTTATCCAAAATACATCTTCCAAATCTCATAGTATAAAGAAAACAATTACTGAAGAGGTTGCATAACAAGCATGTGGATACCATCGTTTATCCCCCATATATCATAAGATATATCTTGTTGATCTCATTCCAAACATATGAATACGTTAATCATGTATTCTCTTGAAACATAAATTACCATAGAAACTTAGTGAAAACATGAATTCTATCAAATGTTAACTCTTTCCACATACCAAAACCCCAAAAAAATCTATATACTCAAATAAAGATATCACATTGTCCTTTTATCAGCCATGAGCTCATGAATAATATCAAACATATTATTTTCTCCTTATCCCTTCATTATGCGCATATCAACTTCTTTCCAAAAATATCTGAATAACCATTCTTGGTTACCGGTACCATTCAACATATACTTTCAAAACTCAAGTAAATGCAATAGTATAACAATCCTTAGATTTTTCTTTATTCCATAGAACCATACATTATTCTTGATAAACATACAATCATTCCACTACCTTCTTAAATCATTGAGCAATCTTCAACACTTCATTCATATCATATATCATTTGTATTCTCCTCATCATCATCCACATAAATACTACCCATATGACCATTCTGATTCTCTTCATGAGATTTTCCCTTAGTGCATTGGTTTGCATAATGCCCATACATTCCACATATAAAACATCTAATCATTGTTGAGGTCATAGCAATACCATTATCCTTCTTCATGGTGTTAACTGAACCTTTTCCTTTCCACTTACTAGATTTGTGTCCTTTTCCACACCCAATACATCTTCCAGTTCCTTTGAAACATTCTCCTTGATGCCTCTTCCCACATGATTTACATGAGAGAAATTGAACTTTCTTTCCTCTATGATCATCATGAAACTCCATCTTTCTGTTATTAGCTAAGTCGGGAAACATACCAAAGTTGAGATTGATGATCATATTATGAGATTGCTGATTAGGCATAATAATGACGTTTGGACTTCCAAATCCTGTTTCATTTGGTTTCTCATGAAGAATATCATTCCATTGTCTATTATATCCTCCATTATCATGAATCTTCCTGTTTCCAGCCATTTTCTAAAACCCAAAAAGAATTGTGTTAGAGGCAAAAAAACATGCTAGGGAAAACCACATAATAAAGGGGGTGTACCTTCAATATCTAATAACATAGGTTTAATTCTAAGATCGTTATTTTAATTCAAGGACTATAACCTATATGTATACTTATCCTTAGGTACATCCCTAGACATACCATAGAAATACATCTAGGGGTTTCACTAAAGTTTTCACATCCTATTTTCCAATGGTTAACTAAACCGATCCTCTGATACCAACTGTAGAGACCCAAAGCATGACGTACATGGAAATTACATTACTTTTGTGGAATACATTATACATAAAAAAATCAATCACTGAAAGACCATAATAGTTTAGTGTCTTTGGAAACTCAGAACATAATCTTCTATTCGTTGTGAAATATCTTCAACATCTCCCATAAAGATCTTCCCCATTTGTTTTCTTACCTAAAACCATTATTTATATCATGGGGAAAAGAAAACATATAAGGGTGAGCTCAAATACTTAGTAAGGGTAATCATGGATAAAATTAAACAAACCATATAAATTTGAACTTAAAAACATGAACATAATATTTAAACATCAAAATCTTGAGAAATGACATAAAACATGGAAGTACCTAAGGCATAGATCATAAAGAAACATTAATCGTGATAAAATAGCTTAGAAATAAAACATGTAATTGTGGAAAAACATTAATCACATTATATGATTTCCATAGTAGCCAAGGAATTGCTTCCAAGGCCGTCTTAGTGGACAAAGTCCCTTTCTTAATCGAGTTCACTCCTCATTCCAGTCCTGTAACACTGAACTAGATTAACTTACCATTCCAGCCATGTCTATATCATGAGATATAAATCTTTATCCAATGCATTCGAGGGAGATATAGGTCTCACACATCTCATAATGAAATCATTCTTACTTGTGTCACAAAATCAAAAATCATACATCATTGCGTAACCCATGTAATAAAAATGTGATTTCTTAAACATCATGCCATCATAACATAATCCATATAAGAGAAAAGAAATTCTTAAATACAATTCCATTATAACATAATCAAATCAATGTAAAAATAAGGATAGAAATAGAACCCTATATTATCTTATATGGAAAATAATTTTGACAAAACACTTGAAATGAATTCTTGAGGAAAATATCCGTTCATTTCAAAATCATTTTTCATTTCACAATATGCCATGTAATTTTAAAATAAAAGGATTTTTGTAGAAAATAATCATGGAATCTTGTAAAGGAAGCTTTATGAAATATGGTGTTATGGAACTATAAAAATAAGTTCGTGCCGTATAAGTTAAAAAAACATTCATCTCGTATGTTTGCTGGAAAAGTCAAAAAGTACCTTATATTGTAAAAATAAGAAAGATTCCTTCCATTAAATGTGGTAAAAGTAAATATAGGGTAAAAATGAATTTAAAAATACATTTTAGAGTATTAATTTTTTTTTGAAAACATTTTTAGAAAACATTGACAAGGATGGTAAACATTACCTCAGTAAATACTTATTTATAAGAAATCTCGGATAAAAAATGTGATTGCAAAATTATCCCTTACCTTATGTCTGATATGCTTCGTATGTATCCGAAAATCTTGTATAATTATTTTAATAGTGTCATTGAATTAGTAAAGAATCATATTAATTTTTATGATATCATATATGGTTCACTTATGACTTTATATTACCCGATCTTTTTTAATTCCATGTTAAAGCAACGTTTTGGGTAAAATCGTTTCATTTATCATACGTGTTTCAACTTGTTGTTCTTGATATTAGTACTTATATCCTGATTTAATTAATTCCAGAATGTAAAAAATGATTTATATATATAATATATATTCAGAATACATATATATATATATGATAGATCGATAAATGGAATGAAATACACCGTTCATGGAGATGGTAGGTCGTACGTACGCATGAACGCTATTTTCTTTTCCTTATTGAATTGAATAGATTTAAGTATATGACATACATATATATATATATACATAAATAAAGTATCATTATTACATCATATATTTCATTATTATTCATTAAATATACTTTATAACAATTCATGAATGGTTAACATGGAGAATGAATTTCATCGCGTCGTGGAGATGGTAATCCGTACGTACGCCTAAGCGATGATATCATTCCCATGATTGTGGAATTGTATTGAAGTGTATGTATGATATATCAGAATAAATATCACTTTAAAATAATAATATATAGTTATTTATTTACACCATTATATCCATCCAAGTAAGGTGGTGGTCGAAAACAGATTACACCACAGCGTGGACACGGTATTCCGTACGTACGTACGCGCGGTAATTTCATTTTTCTCAGGATAGATAGAAAGTGAAATAGGGTTGTTTCATATTTATAATAATATATCAGTATATAAGTAATATTTATGTTATTACTTTATAATGAAACAACTAAATAAGAGGAAGTATAAGAAGAAAGAAACTTGAAGGAGTCGGTAGAAGAGACTACCTGTTCCTTGACGCAGCTCCTTCAAACGTCTTCTTAGGGAACTAGAGTTGGACTTTTGAGAAGAACATAACCTCTATGATGTTACTAGAGAGGTTGAGAATAGTAATTGTGAGGGGTGGGACGAGCATCAAGGCTTAAAACAGAGTGAAGAGAAGAGGGAAGGGGTTCCCTTTTTATAAGGGGGAGAGGGGCACCTTTGGAAAATCATAAAATATTATTTTATAATAAAGTCATATTCAATTTATAATAGCTCCAAATTGATTTATTTTGAATCTAAAGTGGGTATGGGTCGAAATACCCCCAACCAATAGGTTTTATAAAAGGTTAGGTTACTATTTTAACCTTATCAATTAGATTTAATTCTAAGTTAAATAATTTACCTTTTACAGTGTCTTCTTGTTTTCTTACACTATATTGTTAATAAACATACTATAAAAAGCCAAAAAAACCCCAAGTGGTCCATTATTAATATATATAACCTTATCTAAGTCATTTTACTGAACTTTATATTTTTAGGAATATAATAACAACTAATAATATAATATTTGTTTTTAAAAACTATTTAATGTCAATTTGGACACAATTTGGTAATTGATTTTTGTGAAAATCATAACAACATGATTAGTTCAAAAAAAGTTAATTGAATCAATACTAACAAGTCATGTTAACATAAAATATTAGTTTAATTCATAAAAAGTCTTAAACTACATTTATTTAGGTATTTATAACATCAATTATGTTAATATTTCATTAATATGTTAATTACTGCATCATCATTGTGTCATAAATAAATTAAATTATTTAATTTCTAAAAATTATAAAAAAAAATACTATTATGTAGGAAATATTTTTTGGTTTCTAGTTAATATTTATGGTCGAATTTATCTTATGTATAACCCTATATTAAAAATGTTTTAGTTATTAAACATTGATTTTAACTATTTTAAGTCTTTTTTAAATAAAATAATAATAAATGTCCTAATCTAATCTAAGTGGACCTAAAGGGTAATATATTGACCCTAAGGTGGTTTTTGGTCGAACTAAACTTATCCAATAGAATTATTACATGTGTTAGGGTAATAATAATATCATTTTTACCCTTAATTACTCTATTTACTTTTAACCGTGGTAAATAAAAGTAAAAAGTTACTATTCACCAAAAATTATTTTTAACTTATTGAATGATATTTTACTCCATGATATTAACCGTGTCTCTCAAATTTTTGAAATTATACTCATAGAAGCAGTAAAATTATGTTTTATGTAAATTTTCAAACTCTCCTTAGAGGTGGGTGAAAGACGGGGAAAAGTTCAATAAAAGTTTTATATTCTAAAATTATTATAAAATGACTCCAATGAATTACATTGAACTTATATAGGTATTATGTACCAATTATTACCTAAAATAAATTTAAATAAAATAAATAATTATTTAAATAAAAAGACGGTTTTTAAATAGTAACATTGTGTTTTCAATATTCCTCAAAAATTGAAAGTTTTCAGAAAAATACCAAAAATTCAACCTAGGATAATTTCGATATTCCGAATCCAAAAATGAAGCCCATTGTGAATGTTAAAATTTATAAAATTTCAAAAAGTGGGTATTACTATTCATAACGGCTAGTTTATATAATATTTTAATAACATATCATTGTTTAGTGAAACTCAGTATTGCGTACAACACATGCTATCATGGAAGGTCGTGATTTTGTGTAATGTAAGCCAAGATAGGGTTGTGTGTAGTGCAAGACTCCCTTGTTGTTGTGTATAATAGTATCCAACCATATTTCATTTATACATTTAATATATATATATATATATATACATACAATCAATGTTGCATAGAATAACTACTATCAAACGAACGTGAAATTGTGTGTAACACGAACCAAGAATAGTGTTCAGTATACTGCAAGATAATACGCTCTTGCGTATAGCGCAAGATAATCCTGGTGTAGAGTACAACAGAATATATAAAAGAAATTAAAAAGAATAAATATCATAAAATCTCGGGGTGTTACAGATTGGCTGCCCCCTCCTCGGTGTAAGTCCATCCTGCATTGCAAAGGCTCCCTTCTCACCGGTGATGGTGAACCTGGTCCCATCTGTGCGGACACACAATACATTACCCCTAATACAGTCAATCTGAGCATGAACTGTGGATACCTATTCCATACCCATGAGGACATAGTAAGGCCTCGACGCCACTATGAAGAGATCCCAGCCGAAGCATTCACCTCCTAGATTAAGCTCACACTGCCGACACCAGTGCGTAATCATCGAGTCTGCTTCCGTAGGATTCTCTAGTCGTAAAGATCGATCCAACGGCTCCATTGGAATTTCCACGCTCCAAAAGAAGGTAGAGTCAATAAAAGAATGACCCGCACCTATGTCTATAAGTAAAACAACATGGGTGGAGTAGACACCGATAGTAGCTCGAATCATCTAAGTTGTGCCGTTGTCGTAGGCCTCGACTGCCTAGATCTGAGCCTTCCTCGGTCCACCAGCTCCCTGTGGTCGTTGTGGACTTCCTGGTGGTAGTGATGGTAGAGCCTCGAAACGTCGCCCACCACCCTCTACTCGGCCAGATCCTCTACCACGTCTACCAGCTCCCGACGGACCCCCAAAGTCAAACCTCTGCCTCTTCCTGGGAGGTCCCACTACTGTCTTTATCTCATCTACATGGAGAGTCGGGAAATCTTGAGCCATGTTCCCTAACCACCGCATGCATAGCACTGCATGTTTCTCATATGACTTGCTCTATCTCATGTTCCCCGCACAACCGGACCTGTATCCTGGGGTCACCCAATAGATGGCCTGGTCCACTTTGGCCTCTATGATAACTGTCTACTGCCGGTTGCAGAAGCCTCTGCTATATGTCACCCTGCGGTGTGTCTCGCTACTGGTGTCTGTTCAGCATGAAATCTCTCCATAAGAAGGGCTCGCTCCAGCACCCCCACTTGCGTCGGGATGTTGAGGGGGATCATCGAAGCCCTGATCTCATACCTGAGTCCCTGCTTGAAGGTCTGAGACCTGAAGAATGGGTCACACACCATATCCATGGAGTAATGAGAGAGGTCGGTGAACCTCACTGAGTACTGAGCTACCGTCATGACACCCTACTATAGATGCAGTAACTCCTGTATCTGTACCGCATGAAGGGTGGCTAGAACAAACTCTGACCGGAAGTAACTCTCGAAGTCCACCCAGAGTAGTGATTCCTCATCATGCACCTAGAGCATCAGGCTCCACCATCTGACTGCTGCTATATGAAGGAGACTCACAGAAAGGATAACCATGAGGTCAGATGGTGTCCCTACAAATATGAAAACTCTCACAACAACCTCCATCCAATCCTCAGCTTCTTGTGGTTCTGTCTCTCCCCGAAACCTGGGTGGCCACTGACGCTGGAACTCATGCAACACAATTAGATGGCGTGCACTCTCTGCTACTAGATCTGGTGGTATCAGTGGACCAGAGGGTAGTGGTACCGCTGGTTCCTCCACTGTGATGGGGCCCCTCACTGAGGCCTCATCGCTCGGGGGGATACCATCTCGTACGAAACTCATAACCCTAGCTGGATGACTTCATGGGGCCATCCTAAAAAAACTGTTACTCCACGGTTAAAAAAATATACCTGGTGAAATGACAGAAAGTAATCATGAAGAAAAATTTTCAAAGGTAACACACACAAAATTAGTGTTTTCATGCACTGAGTCGGAAATCAGATGTCAGAGTCCTAGTGTATGGAAATGTCGGCCGCCATACCAACACCGGTTTCCCTAAACTGATAACCACACCCAAAGCACTTAACACAATTGTCATTAAAAGAATCAAATTCCAAGTTCTGTGGTAGAAGCGAATCCTCTGATACCAATTTTTCATGACCCTTTCTCAGGGCCCATGTTGTGACTACCCCAAGCCCGCGTTCCATAGGCCAGGGGCTGGCGACTAGCACAAAAGGCGTATCCCCATTAATAAGGGAAGGAATTTCCCTTAAACCTATAACACACATAGTATGATCAGAAGAAGTATAAGAAACAAGTACTAATATTGAAATGAATAGTGTGCTGAAATTAAATGGGCTAGTATAAAAACCCAGCTGGACAACAAGTACAAGTACAAGAAAAAAGGAAAACAGCTCCTGGATCGTCCACTGGGGAATCCTACCTAAAGTATAGGTACAAAACTCGAACTACTCGTCCCAGGGGTATGTCCCATCTAGTCCAGCTATGAGAAGCCTCCCGTCTGTCACCCTATGCCTCGATCAATTATAACCATCGTCTACACAGAACACAATAAGGTGTGGGTAAAGCCCATGCTAAGGTGAGTATAACAATACTCAGTAGGGGACCCCGAGACCCCCGAAGGTCTCCCAGAATCCACTGAGGATAAACCAAATAAGAAAGATATAATCATGAAGTATCAAAAAACCCTACTTAGGTATATTCCCATAAATATATATAAGTTACCAGTCATAGTTCAGCTCCAACTCTCGAGCCCAAGCACAACCTAGTCCACAAATGAAGTAAAGTCAATCACATCGATGATAATGATTGAAAGTCAAGTCTCAGCTCACACAGGTATACTAATCATGTAGAGGGGTAGGGATGATTAGTTGTATCCATTGAATCATCTCTTCTGTCAAACCCTCATAGGATCTGGGAAGAGTATCAGCACTGTCAAACCCACGTAGGATGCTGGTACAGAATTCGTCACTATCGAACCCACAGAGGATCCCGGTACAGTAGTCATCGCTGTCAAACCCACAGAGGATCCTGTTATAGTAGTCACCCTTGTTGAACCCACAGAGGATCTCGGTATAGAAGTCATTTCTGTCAAGCCAATATAGGACCTTGGTACAGTATAGCCACTATCGAACCCACGAAGGATCCTATTATCCCAGTCGCAGCCATCCCTAGGGATCCCGTACACAACATGCTCGATTCAGGGAGGGTATTCTCCTCGAGCCAAGATTCAATACATCAAATACCACAATTTATCGATTTGATCTATCCTGTAGTTAAATTTCATCATACAGAACCCAACGGGAGAGACATCGCATCAATTGGAGGCCCGGTCTGTAAGTTATTGGTATTTTTGTTCTAGGGGCCCGATTGGTTTTCAGGTTCAAACCAATCCAACTGTACCCCAACCGCGTCCAAACCTCAAGCGGGGTATTCCAAATTAATATCCATGCTATAATAATTCTATTACCGCAGGTGGATCGTCAATCGTATGCTCATAGCCCATGATATGGGCAAATGGTGTAAATGGCTGCAGCGGGTCCATGTTCGGACCGACCTAGTCGGACCGACCCAACCCGACCTGGTCCAAACTAGGGTCTGACCTGGTCCGTGGGTTTGGCCCGACCTGAGTGGTCGGCCCAGCCCGAAGTTGCGGCCCGACTCATGAAGGACCGGCTGAGGGGCCTCCCAACCTAGGCAGCCCGACTGAGGGACGGCCCGGCCGTGGGGCGGCCCTGTTGAGGGGCAGCTCGGCCGAGGGGCGGCCCGATCGTGGCGGCCCAGTCGAGGGGCAACCTATCCATGGGACTTCCTTTGTGCGGTGTGATGGCGCCACTCCCTTCTGGCTCCTCCTCTATCGTCAACAAAATAACAACCAACAGTGGGTTTTCAGTATGTGTTTGTTTGGCCCACGCCCTCTGCATTAGTTTATAACAAGTGGCCATCACCGAACTAAAATTGACGAGAGGAATGAGGGTATAATTCATACATTAAAATAATCAAATCCCCTTACCTCGTAATCGGTGTTTGCTCGGAAGACTAGCGGTAAGGTGTCATCATTCCATTGACGTCAGGAAGAGATGATGTCGTCGTAGGAAACGTTCTTCGTTGGCGGAGTCCTCCCTTTCTCACCCCGGTTGGAGAGCGAGAAGACGTCCAAGGAATAAGTCGATAAATGGGGGACGTCGCCAAAATTGTTCACATTCTTCATTAGAAGGAAGAGTCATTCTTCGTGAGTGATGGTTCTTTGTTGGAGAGGATAATTCTCCAAGTATTTTCCCAAATTTCAACCAAAAATGCTAATCCAAAATAATAGAGGAAGTTCTCTATTATTTTTATGGCACAACAACACAAGAATTTTCATTAATTAAACGTGATAATTAATTTAATTTAATGCGGAGGAGAGAATTCAAAATTCAAATTTAAAAATAATGGAGGTGGAGAGTTTCAATTAATTGAAGAGAGGTTTGGCACCATTATGAGGGTAGACTAAGAGTTTCTCCCATTAATTGGGAAATCAAGGGGGTAAAGGTGGTTTGAGGGGGTTTGAGCTCATGTGGTCCCCACCACATAATATCCTCCCATTGGAGGTTATGCGTAGGTGGCCCCACCTCCAACAAGACCATGGAGGATTAATCAAAAACTCAAATAAAAATATTCCATAGTTATTTTTATTTAATTTATTTAGAATCCCCAAAAATTAACTTCCAATCTTGATAAAACGCAACTACGGTGAAGGTCACCTTAAGCGAATATCGGCACAACAAGTTCAACGATGCCCACATATTTCAATTCCGAGCACTGTTTCAAAAGATATAAAATCTCACAGATACGTTTACTGAATGTACCCGAACAAAACTTCATTAATTGATTTCGGGACTCGGAATCAGGCACCGTCAAAAACTGCGGAATCGTAAAATTCCCATGTATTTAATAAAAATTCCACAAAAATTCCGTGTCTTTATAATTAGAAATTATTTGACACCGATAAAAGATTGGGTCTAGAACATAATATGGTCTACAGGAGTTGAAGCCAATTTAGGGGGAGATCTAATTTATAATCAGATTCATACAATTTGTATGAGATAATATATGATGAGTTTTATCATAATGAGGAAGAAATTGAATTTTTTTGAAGGGTAGAGTGATGACTAAAGTTGTTGTATCCGAATAAATTATTTAGATGTTTCATTGGTGTTATTACCAAATGAACTCAACCATTTTCATATGAAATAGAGCATCAATGTGAGCAGTTATTAATTAAAATTGTTTTATTGTTTTAAAATTGGTTCCAGAGAAAGGAATTCAAGATTCAAATTTGTGATGTAGATATCAATCAGAAAAGAATTTCATAATAAATTTAATCAGAAACAGTTTCTAGATGAATTTCCATCAGATTGAGACTGAGACAGAAACATCAATCAGAGTCAAAAAAACATAATCATCAGCCATAGTTAATCAGACTAAATAATAGTTTATAATTTAGAAGAAGTCTATAGTTTTGAGAAGATTCAAGAAGACTATATAAGGTTACATAAATATTAAGAAAAGTTGAAATAGTTATAAATGAAGATCAACTGAAAATGATATATATATATATATATAGTAATTTTTTCGAGTGAGGAGAATAATTGGTTTTCCCACCTTTTAAATTCCGGGATGCCAATAAATAGGAAGAAAAATACATTCATGCTGGAAACTATTCATGTGTATAGAATTATAGAGTTCTGAAACCTTTGTGACAAGTATTGAAATCACAACATGAGATTTGTTTCAGGTTAAAGGTAAGGAAGATCTATCATATTGAGATCCAATTGAATCATACATCCATCAAAGTTAGCTGATTATAGAAAGTTTTTTCAAACAACATTTAAATAGGGTGGGTTAATTAGAGTGAGCCTCATAGAGTGAAATTTGTCAATATGAGGTCCATCAAATGAAGTTCTATCAGATGTAGAATTTGGGAGTTTCATATTTTGTTTTTACTCCATTAAACTTGGATGTGAAGATATAGATTTGGATAGAGACCATCTAAAAGAGGTTATCGGATAGTGGTCAGTTTGAAGGAATTTTTCTGATTAAGTCTTATAAATATTTGTTACCAAAAGATGTTTCAAGACTAAGAATTTATTCAATGAATGTTTGAATTTCATAAATATTGTACCAGGTAAAGTTGATACAGCTTACATGTGTAGGAAATGAATAATAATCTGAAGTTGTTCAAAAATGAAGAAGGAAGGTGAAGCTTGTAGTGGTGGATCCTTACCAATTACTAAAAATTCTGGTTTACTAGGTTATATAACCACCTATGGGAAGGTGTATATAAAAATTTTAGCTGGGTGGGTATGAAAAAGTTTCACAGAAATGTTAACTAATGGTTTGTAGAACTATTTTTTTTATTGTGCCTTTGTATTGTAGACAAAATATAATGAAAGAATCCATTTTAGTGGGACTATCCAACATGGAATGGAGTGGGTCTTTGTACTAAATATTGTAAATATTGGTTTATCCTCAATGTTTAGATATATTTCATATGATATTTTAGGGTCATAGTTATTTTTCAGTGCATTATAATTCTAAAACATATAGAGGTTATGAAAATTTCTATGGTAATTAAGAAATTTTTTTCTAAAAACAAAAAGGAAAAACTGATTCATTTATCCTATTAGTGCTCAAAATTCTACATGGGAACATTAATTAGTATCTGATAAGGTTCATCTAAAAGAACCAACTCTATGAATATTGAATTTTAATTTAGTGAACAATAGGGGTGCTTCTATTTTTGATGGAAATAATTATCATAGTTGGAAGAATGGGATGTTACCATATATTCTATCTTTGGACATAAATTTAGAGATTCAACTATAATGGTATTTCCTTTCATCAATGAAGTTTCTATTATAAATAATGAAAAAAAAGTTTTGAAGATGATGATAAATCATAGAATTATTTGCTGATGGATCATACTGAAAATGTACATACAAAGATTATGGGTTTTCCCCAACTAAAAAAATTTGTGATATTTTGAGAAGTATCTATGAAGGAAAATAGAAGGATAACAAATCCAAGTTATAAATTTAGAGAATTATATTTCAGTATATGAAAATTAATAATGATAAAAAAATTTACTTTTAGTTTACAAGAATAAATGATATTTCGAGTAACATCATATGTTTTGGTGAGAAGATAGAAGACTCTATAATTGTTAAGAAACTAATGGGAAAATTTCAAGATAGATTTTTTTTGAAAAAATGCATCTTTTGATGATTAGGAAGACCTTTACTTATATAAACATCATAATATTTTTATGGAATATGAAATGATAAAATCCTTGGCTTTCAAGAAATGGGTAGAAAATTAAATAGACCTCAAAGATTTTTTAAAATTGAAAATTAGTGAAAAATAATTTGAAGTAGGAAAAATTGATTTATAGGCAGAGGAAGAAGCAGAATACTTCAACACAATAGTTTCTATCCTTTATAAGAAATACAATGAGGGAAATGGAATGTTAAAGCTCTGAAATGTTATAATTTTGAAGGGAAAGGATAATTTTCACAAAAATTTTCTAAGGGGAAAATGGTATTGTATGAGTCTGATTAAGATTATAAGAAATCTCAGAAACAAAAGAGTAATAAACATAAAGAATATTTTCATATGAAAATAAGAATAAAATATATATGATAAGAATAAATAATGATGATTTATCATCTAGTGATGAATATAATAATCAAGTCAAGATAATTTCTAAAGTCATAAATAGAAGTGATTCATCGAAAAATGATGTTGATTGTGAGTTATAATGTAAATTGAATAGATTATCAAAGATAATTTGGAGAATGCACTTGAATAGAAGACCCATCTCAGGAAATAAATAAAAAATTTATAGATAGATATTGAAGATATAAATTATGAGAAGGATGGTCAGATAATGCAAGAGGAGACAAATCTCAATTTTATTGGAGCTAAAAAAATGAATGTTGATGAGTATGAAATGAAACTAAAAATTTATGATTAAAAATCATCCAGAAATGAAAACATCAATATGAAATAATCATCACTTATTGAATAATGTATGTGGGAAAAAATGAAGATAGATAAATCTGAAAAGATGATAGATTTCCTAAGAGATAGTTTGGATGAGAATGAATATTATTTGTCAGAAACAAAACAAGAAATTGATTTGTTTAGTTAAATGATAATTGTTAACAAAATCACACGAATATGGTTTTTGAGTGGCCCCATTGAATTTTATTATCAATAATGGGGGACGAAGATATTATAGGTGGAGAATAAATGTATGGAAGAAATGTTGGGGGAGCCAGAGGTAGTAGTTTTGTGTAAGAATTGTTTCAGAGTGGGTATTGAAAATAAACACAAAGAGGGAGACTATTAGGAACATGTTTTTTTTGTTATACTAGTTAAAAGTAGAACAATATGACCAATATGTTGTTGAATAAGAGTTACGAGAGTGAAAAAATTACTTGATGAGAAGTTGCTGGAAATATAGAAGAATTTATTTTAAAAAGTTATCAATCAGACCCTCCGTTAGACCCAATTAATTTTCTTGAAGAATTATACTTATCCAATCAGAATGAGTCATCTGATTGATATCTTTATGGAATGTTAGTAGTCATTATATGAATTTCTGTTTGTGGAAGAGTATAATAGGGAACATTCCACATTAAATATGATGATGATTTATTTTTTTGTATGTTTACAACATCATAAGTAATTTGATATAATTTTGATCAAAACTATGTGAAATAAAAGGCAGGAAGATGTGTTTGTAAGGATTTGTAAAAACTGGGACATCATAAGTTTGATGACACCGATAAATGGAATTTATTTTACATTAAAAATAAAAATATGTTCTATGAAGGAAGTAAGAGAGGTTAAAATAACAGCTCATCAGTGTGAGAATAATTAGTTTTAGAGAATCGGAGTGAATGAAGTTAACGAGACTAGTCCATCAGACATGGTATGGAACATATTTATTGAATGGGATTATAACATCGATTCATTTTACAAATTTGTGTCTTTAAGGGATTAGATGTAGAGTTTCATTGGTGGTATACTATAATTGATATGTTTTTGGTACAGATGAATCAAATAAGCTCCTGATACCAAGACATCAAAGACCAATCCATCGATATGAAATAGATGTCGATCTATCTGACAATAAATAGGAACTAGTTCATTAAATAGTGTTTGAAACTGATAAAACATTGCATGTAGAACATTGGATGGACAAGAGCCATTGCAAATATTTTAGGTAGAGATCCAATTTGCAATTGGATTCATACAATCAATCTGATAAAATGTATAAATAGTTAAATCATAATGAGGAAGAAATTGAAAATGTGTGAATTGTTGAGAGACAACTACAGTGGATGAAGGTCAATGAAAACATTAGAAGTTTCAATAGTGTTATTAAAAAATGTAGTCAGCCATTTCCATCTGATCCAAACCCTCAGAGTAATAAATTATTTATTGAAATTGTTTTATTATTTTGAATTGGGTCAAGAGAAAAGAATTCACAATTTAAAATTTTTATGTACGGATCAATCAGATGATATTTTCACAAGAAAGTCCATCAAACACATTTTCAATATGATTTCCCATCAGGCTGAGAATGGTGTAGAAACATCAATATGAGTAACAAAAGAAAGAGTGATCGAGATCAGTTAATTTGACTAAAGAGTATACTATATATTAAAAAATGTTTGAGGTTTTCAGAACATTCAGGAAGATTTTAGAAGGCTACAGAAATATTAAAAAGAGATGAAATAGTCATTCATGAAGCTCAAATGAAAATTAAATCAATATATTTATGAATTTATTTGATTAGGAATTAGAATTTTTTCCTAAATTTTATATTCCCAGATAAATATAAATAAAAAAAACATTACATTTGTATTTGAAACGATTCACATGTGTGTAACGATTGAGATATAACACATTTTTGATAGGTATTGAGATCCCAAAATAGGTTTTTTTCTGGTTAATGCTAAGGAAGATCCATTGGAGTGAGATCCATTTATATCATAGTTCTGTTAGAGTGATTTAATCTGAGAAAGTTCCATCAGACAATGTTTCATCAGATTGGGTCCATCAGAGCGATCCCATCAGAGTGACATCCATTGATGCGAGGTCCATATAAAGATGTTTCATATGATGTAGAAGTGGTGAGTTTGTGATTGATGTTTTAATCAATTAATTTAGTAAGTGAAGAATTAGAATTCAATAGAGTAGACTAGATGAAGTCTATAATATAGAGGTTATTTGATAGAGTCTAACCAGACTATATTTTTCTTTGTAAGTTTTCATGATAGATATTATATAGAAAGATTCAAGAATAAGAAGTTCTTCAAATAATTTTTTACGTTATTTTAGATTGTATAAAGGATAAGTTAAACCACATAACTTATAAAGGAAGTGAAGAAAATTATGAAGTGGATCATAAAATATGAATTAAGGTGAATATTGTAGTAGTGGATCCTTACCAGTTACTAAAAATGATTATTTATTGGGTTAAATATGTAACACATAGAGATTTTATGAAAATATTTTTTTTAATTTTATTGATGTCTTGTGTTGTATGCTACAACAAGATAAGATTGCACTCTACACAACACCATATTATCTTTTATTATACGCAAACACTATTCTTGGCTCATGTTGCAGGAAAGGGTGACCTTCTCAATAGTGTGTGTTGTATGCAATACCAAGTTTCACTAAACAACAATATATTGTTTTAATATTATTATGAACTAGATATTATGAATAGTATTAACCAAAATTTTAATCTTATACAATTATCATTCATCTTAGACATTATCTAGAACATGGTTTGAGAAAAAAAATAAATTTTTCATGTAAAATAAATATTTTTCAAGAAATGTAGATTTATCGCCTTTTGAGGGCGCACCCACATTAAATATAGATTTTGAAATGTTTATAAGTTAAATTTTACAAAATAATCATATTCATTTCAATAAAGATATAAAAATTCACTTTGGATAAATTTTTAATATTTTTCTGTTAACTTTCATATTTTGATGAACAGTAAAAATACAATAAATTTTAATTAAAAACACCTTTTTTCATCAAGATAATTTATATGGTTAAATTATTATATTGAATGGTTTTAAAGTATAAATATAATATATTCTTACCATTTAATATAATTCAATTCATTATCATTTATTTTACATTGAATTTCCAGGTAAAAACATTTCAACCTTTTGCAATGTTTTAAATTTTTAAACATGTTTTCTCAACAGTAAGATTAATTTTAAATTAAATAATGCATCATATATGTTTTGAATTTGGAAATATGGATTCCATATTTGGAATCATTAGGTCCAAATTATGTTAATAGGCTACATTTTATTTTTATACATTATGAATAGTAGCTACTGTATATTTTATTTACTATAGTTAAAGGTAAATCAGGTAATTAATGGTAAAAAAGATTTTAAAATTACCCTAAAACCTTCAAAAAATCTATTTTATGAATATAATTAGTCCCATATCACCTAAGGGTCAGCATAGATTCATTTAATGGACTTTGTTTCATGAAAAGGATGTAATTATTATTAAAACCAATGAAAGTGACAAAATTGCACTCTCTTATATCTTATAAGTGTAATAATTTTAATTTAGTGATAAACTTCATAAAACATAGAACATAAATAGTAAACAGAAATATAATACAATTATCTACATCATGTTAATTTATTTTTTAATTTTCAAGGATTAGATAATTACCTTTAATGATGACACAATAGTGATGTTGAAATTATTTTATTTATTGAAATATCAAATAAATTGTTTTAAAAATATTAAAATAAATATTATATGAACTAATTAATGTGCTCCAATAATTTTATAGAAATGAATTAAATGTTAAAAATATATTAAATATTTTGTTTTGAACATATCATCTTTGTGGTGTTTATTTAATTTCAAACAAATGAATAGTGTCACAATTGACACTATTGATATTTTATAAAAATAATAGATTATTAAATTGTTTAAAAATAACAAATATATTTAAAAATTAAAAAATGAAAATTATATGGTCTAAAATGTAATAATGTATCTAATTATGTACTATTTACAACACATAAGTCATTATTTATAACAATTTAAAATTTAGAATATTATTACCACAAATATAATTAAATATATTAAATAAGGAATAATCAAGTTGATAAGGATGAAAATAAATTTCCAACAGTTCTAAATTTTATTGGATGATTATATTACAACCCTATCTCATCTCATCTATGAATTTTAGTCATTTTGGAAGTTTTTATGTTGGGTTTGGGTTTATTAAAAATTATTATTTTAGAGGATTCCAAAAGTGCCCCTCTCCTCTCTTATAAAAGGGAACCTCCTCCCTCTCATATTAACAACATTTTGAGCCTTAATGCTCAGACAAAACCTATCCATTTCTCTTCTCTAATTCTCTAGAAACATAATAGAGGTCTTGGTCTTCTTCAATGTCCATATTTAGTGCCCTAAGAAGAGGTTTAGAAGAGGCGCGTCAAAGAAGAGGTAATATCCTTTACCGATTCATTCAAATTCATTTCTTCTTCTAATTCCTCTTCTTTATTTGTTTCATTATAAAGTTATAACATAATTATCACTCATATACTGATATTTTATTATAAATATGAAACAACCCCACTTCACCTTCTATCCATCCTACAGAAAACGAAATCACCACGCGTGCGTACTTACGGAATACTGTCTCCACGCCGTGGTGTAATCTGTTTTCCACCACCATCATACCTGTATTGGAATAATGGTGTAAAGAATAACTATATATGGATATTATAACATGATACAAATTCTGAGATATTCTATCATCCACTCCAATACCATTCATTAATTATGGGAACAATATCATCACTCGTGCGTACATATGGCTTACCGTCTCCACGGTGCGATGAGATTCATTCTACATGATCTTCATTGAACCACGATTATATAAATGAATTGAATGTATAAATCTGATATATATTATACTAATAACATTCTGTAAATTATATAAGTATAACCTTAAAAGAGTAATATGAACTTATCTGATAAAACATACGTATAAAAATAAAGTAATTAATACCCAAACAACGAGTAACAATGAAATGTTACTAACAAACGCATGAAAATATGATCAAAAATTTTATCATAAAAATAATTATGATTCTTTAATAGATCCGTAACATTATTTAAATCATTATACAGGAGGTTCGGATACACACGAATCATATTAGACCTATGGTAATGGATAATTATTTCAATCTCTTTCTTAACAGATATTGTTTATTTGTAAGTATTTACTGGGGGTATATTTATCCTCCATATCCATGTTTTCTCAAAATGTTTTCATAAAATGTTTACTATTATTACATTAATGTTTAAAGTCATTTTTACCCTTTTATGAATTTTACCACATGGTATGGAATAAATCTTTCTTTTGATTACCATACGAGATACCTTTTGACTTTTCCGACCATAGTACGAGAAGAATGTTTTTTTACCTTATACGACATGAACAGATTTTTTATGATTTTAGAGAAACTTATTTCCATGAAGATTCCTTTACATGTTTTCTAGTTTATTTTCAATTAACTTCTTTTATTTCAAAATTTCATGAAATGTTGAGAACAGAAAATGTTTTTGAATAAGAAAGGATATTTTACTCAAGAACTAAGTTCAAGTGTTTTATCAAAATTATTTTCCATATAAGATGATATAGGGTTATGTTTCTAAAAATATTATTACATTGATTTGAATATGTTACGTTGAAATTATTTTTATGAAGTCCTTTTATATTATATAAATTATGATATGATGTTTAAGAATCCCATTCTATTACATGGGTTAAGCTATGATGTATGATTTATGATTTTGTAGGAAAAATAAGAATGGTTTCATTATGAGATGGGTGGGACCTATATCTCCCTACAATGAATTGTGTAATGATTTATATCTCATCAGATAAACATTGCTGAATTGGAAAGTAAATCTGGTTCAGTGATACAAGGTTGGAATGACAAGTAATCCCGGTTCAGTAACGGAATTTGTCCGCTATTATGGTCTTGGAAGAAATTCCTTGGCTACTATGGAAATTATATCATATGCTTAATGGTTTTAAAAAATTACATGCTTTATTCCAATGTTATTTTATCATGATTAATGTTCCTTTATGATCTATGCCTTACGTACTGCCAAAATTTATTTCCCATCAAAATATTTTAATGTTTAAAAATTATGTTCATGTTTTTAACTTCAAACATATATGGTTTGTTTTATTTTCGCCATTCTTACCCTTACTGATCATTTTAGCTCACCCTTTATAGTTTTTCTTTTCTCCATGATATAAGAAATAGTTTTAGGTAAGAATACAAAAGGGGAAGATCTTTATTGAGATATTGATGATCTTTCTCCATGATTAGAAGATTATGTTCCGAGTTTCCAAAGACACGAAACTACTACGATAATTTTCTATCAATTTTTGTTATGTATTACGTATTCTACAAAAGTAATTTAACGTCCATATATGTCACGATTTGGGTCTCTATAGTAGGTTTCAAAGGAATGGTTTAGTTAACCTTTAGAAACTAGGATGCCAAAACTTTAGTGATATTCATATAGATATTTCTATGGAATGTCTAGGGATGTCTGTATGGTTTATTATATTGTATAGGTTACAATAATAGAATTCTGATAACAATCATGAATAACTTAATATTAAACCAAAAATGTTAGAGGTTGAAATTAATCCCCCTTTATTATGTTTTTTTCCAAGCATGATTTTTGCCTCTCACACAATTCATTTTGGGTTTTAGAAAAATGGATGGAAACAAGAAGATTCAAGATAATGCAGGATATGATTGAGAATGTAATAATATTCATCATGAGAAACCAAATGAAACGGGATTTGGAAGTCCAAACATTGTCATTATGCCTAATCATAAATCTCATATTATGATCACTAATCTAAACTTTGGTAAGTTTCCTCGCTCATCTAATAAGAGAAAGATTATGTTTCATGATGATCATAGAGGAAAGAATGTTCAATTTCCCTCATGTAAATCATGTGGGAAGAGGCATTAGGGAGAATGTTTCAAAGGAGCTGGAAGATGATTTGGGTGTGGAAAAGAAGGGCATAAATCCAGTAATTGCAAAGAAAAAGGTTCAGTTAACAAAATGGACAAGGATAATGGTATTGATAAGACATCAACAAAGGTTAAATGTTTTAATTGAGGAATGTATGGGCATTATGAAAAGCAATGCACTAAGGAAAAATCTCATGAAGAGAATCATCATGTTTGTAAGGGTAGTATTTATGTTGATGATGATGAAGTGACTACAAATGATATATGATATGAAATAAGTGTTGAGGAATAAAATAATGAAGCTTGGTTGATGGTTTAAGAAGGTAGTGGAATGAGTGTATGTTTATCAGGAGTAATGTTTTATAGGAAAGTTAATGGTACTATAGAATAATGAAACATCTAAGGATTGTTACACTATTTTTTTCTTAATGTCTTTGAAAGTATATGTCGAATGGTACCAGTAACCGTGAAAGGTTATTCAGATATTTTTGGAAAGCAGATGGTATGCGCATAATGAAGTGATAAGGAGAAACTAATATGATGGATATTATTAATTATCTCATGATTGATATAAGGACAAAGTGACATCATGGTTTGAGTATATAGAAATTTTGGGATTTTGGTATGTGGAAATAATTAAATTTTGACAGCATTCATGTTTTAACTAAGGTTCTATGGAAATTCATGTTTCAAGAATACATGATTAAGGTATTAAAATATTTCAAATGTGACCAAAAATATATATGTTATCATATATGGGGGATAAATTATGGTATTATCTTTATTGTTATATTAGCTTTCAAGTAATCATTTTCTTTATACTTTGAGTTAGCACAGAAGTATTTTGGATAAGCCTAAAGGTTGGAATAGATTATGATGGACATCAGATAGTATTTTTTAATGCAAGATATTTTTTATATTATTTCTGAAATGTTATAATAGTATAGTATTAGAAAAAGGACAACCCATAGGATGAGCGACAACCCGCCGCGTCAGACAAGGATGTGTGAATCGAACCCACAAATAAAGTGAGATAGGCCTTTATTGCTTACCACTAGCTTACAGGAAGTCCCTGGTTAGTATAAATTATTTTTATTTTATTAAGTGGTATGATAGTAGAATTATAAGTCCATTTTTGGAATCATGTATGGTTAATCTCACCATATATGGAGTTATGCATATTTAATAACTTTTTATAGCTATTTGTTTGAGAAAGATGGAATAACCTATCATTTTGTTGCATGATATTTTATCATTTCACGAAAGAAAAATTCGACTTCATTTCTTTAAATAAGAGATGAGGTGGAAATTTTTCATGGAATGACCAATGATGATATTACACTGAAATCAAGTAAGTATTTATCCATATGAAAAAATTCATCAACTTTAAGGAAATGATCTTGAAAACCAAAAACGTTGTCCTAGTACCCTCATATCTGATGAATCTGATGGTACCTTAGATCATCACAAATTTATGACGTTGTGATTGTTGGATTTTTCATAGTAATGTTCTCTACCACTCTCCATCGGAACATGGTGGTTGGATTTCTCTTCCATATCCATGTTTTCAGCAATGTTCTCCTATATGGAAACCCAGTGATGAGTTAATTTGGGTAACCATTACATTTCTTACTTTAATTTTTAAAATAATTTTTTAGTATTCCTTTTTACTATGTGGGTTTATATGAATGAAACTTTCAAGTATTAAACGATTTTTAACCCCAACGAATTTCGAGGGTGAAATTTATTTTAAGGGGGGTAGAATGAAACACCCCATATTTTATGAGAAATATTATTTTAATTTTATTGATGTCTTGTGTTATAAGCTACACCAAGATAAGAATGCATTATACACAACACAATATTTGCTTTTATTATACACAATCACTATTCTTGGCTCATGTTTCACGCATGGGCGACCTTCTTTAATAGTGTGTGTTGTACGTAAAACCGAGTATTACTAAACAACGATATATTATTATAATATTATTATGAACTAGCTTTTATGAATATTTTGAACAAAATTTTTAATTTTATAACATTATCATCCATCTTAAACATTATCTAGAACATGGTATGAGATCAAAATAATATTTTCAGGTAAAATAAGTATTTATAAACAAATGCAGTTTTGCCGACTTTTGATGGCATGCCCAATTTAAATCTTGTTTTTGACACATTTATAAGTTCAATTTGACAAAAAAAACATATTAATTTCAATAAACATATAAAAATTAACTTTGGATAATTTTTTAATATTTTTCTGTGCACTTTCATATTTTGATGATTAATAAAAATACGCTAAATTTTAATTAAAAACATATTTTTTCAACAAAGATAATTTATATGGTTAAATTATAATATTTAATGGTTTTAAAGTATAAATTGAAATTATTTTTACTATTTTATATAATTCAAGTCATAATCATTCATTTTACATTGAATTCATAGGTAAAAATATTTCAATATTTTTCAATGATTTAACTTTTAAAACTCATTTTCTCAACAACAGGATTAATTTTAAATAAAATAATGAAACATCAGTGTTTTAAATTTGGAAACATGGATTCCAAATTTGTAATTATTAGGTCCAAATTATTTTAATAGCTTAGTTTTTATTTTTAGAGATTATTAATAGTCACTACAGTAAATTTTATTTACTACAGCTACAGGTAAATCTGGTAATTAAGGGTAAAAATAAGATTATAAAATTACCCCAACAACTAGAAAAATTATATTGGATGAATAAAAGTCAACTGATATCACCTAAGTGTCAGAATATATTCATTTTATGGACTTTGGACCATGAAAATGATGTAATTATTATTAAAACCAAACAAAGTGTCAACATGTCACTCTCTTATATCTTATAAGTGTAATAATTTTAATTTAGTGATAAACCTCATATAACGTATAACATAAGTAGTCACATGAAATATAATAAAATTATCTACATCATGTGAATTTATTTATAATTTTAATGGATTAAATAATTATCATTAATGGTGAAACAATACTAATGTAGAAATTATTTTATTGATTGAAATATCAAATAAATGGTTTTAAAAAAAATAATATAAATATTATATGAACATATTACATTTTTACAAAAATTTTATAGATAAATAAGAAATTTTAGGTATCTATTAAATATTTTGGATCAAACATATCTTAAGTGTGGTGTTTATTTAATTTCAAATAAATGAATAGTGACAAAATTGACAAAATTGATATTTTATAAAAATAACATATTATTATATTGTTTAAAAATCAAAATATTATTTCAAAATTACTAATTAAATATTATATGGTCTGAAATTTTATAATTTACCTAATTATCTACAATTCATAGAACATAATTAAGTATTCATAACAATTTAATATTTAGAATATTATTACCAAAAATAAAACTAAATATATTAAATAAGGAAAATCAAGTTCATATGGTTTAAAATAAATTTCCATCATGTATAAATTTTATTGGATGATTAGATTACAACCCTATCTCATCTCATCTTCTAATTTGAGTCATTTTGGATGTTTTGATGTGGGGTCTGGGTTTATTATAAATTAATATTTTAGAAGTTTCCAAAAGTGCCCCTCTCCTCTCTTATAAAAGGGAACCTCCTCCCTCTCCTCTTCAAAAAATTCTGATCCTTCATGCTTGGACAAACCCTATCCATTTCTCTTCTCGAATTCCATATTAACATACTAGAGGTCCTGGTATTCATCAATGACTATCTTTAGTGCCCTAAGAGGAGGTTTAGAAGAGGCGTGTCAAAGAAGTGGTAATATCCTTTACCGATTCATTCAAAATTATTTCTTCTTTTACATACTTCTCTTTATTTGTTTAATTACAAATTAATAACATCAGTATCACTGATATATTGATATGTTATTACAAATATGATATAACCCCATTTTACCTTCTATCCATCCTATGGAAAATGAAATCACCGAGTGTGTGTATGTATGGAATACCGTCTCCAAGACTTGGTGTAATCTGTTTTCCACCACCATATTAATTGGAGGGGTATATTGGTGTAATGAATAAATATATATTGTTATTATAACATGATATTAATTATGAGATATTATATCATTCACTCCAATACCATTCAATAATTATGGGAATGATATCGTCCCTCGTGCGTACGTACGACTTACCATCTCCACGGTGCAATGAGATTCGTTCTACATGATCTTTAATAAACCATGATTATATAAATGAAATGAATGAGTAAATCTGATATATAATATACTAATACCATTCTATAAGTGAAATAACTGTAACCTAAAAAGAGGAATAATAACTTATCTGACAAAACATACGTATGAAAATCAAGTAGTTAATACCCAAACAACGACTACCAACGAAATATTTCTAATAAACAGATGAAAATATGATCATAAATAATATCATAAATTTAATTATGATTCTATAATAGATCTTTAAAATTATTTAAATCATTATACAGGAGGTTCGGATATACATGAATCATATCGAACCTAAGGTAAGGGATAATTATTCCAATATCGTTCTTAACCGAGATTGTTTATTCGTAAGTATTTACTAGGGTTATATTTATCATCCATGTCCATGTTTTATCAAAATGTTTTCATATAATTTTTACTATTATTAAATTTATGTTTAAATTCATTTTTACCCTTTTATGACTTTTACCACAATGTATGAAAGGAATCTTTCTTTCATTTACTATAGGAGATACTTTTTGACCTTTTCGGCCATAGTATGAGAAGAATGTTTTTTTACTTATACGGCATGAATAGATTTTTTATGCTTTCATGGAACAATATTTACATGAAGCTTCCTTTACTATTTTCCAAGTTTATTTTCAATTAACTTATATTATTTTAAAATTTAATGACTTGTTAAGAACAGAAAATGTTTTTGAAGAAGAAAGGATATTTTCCTCAAGAACTAAGTTCAAGTGTTTATCAAAATTATTTTCCATCTAAGATGATATAGGGTTATGTTTCTATCCATATTATTAAATTTATTTGATTAGGTTGTGATGGAATTATTTTTATGAAGTCCTTCTATCTTATATGGATTATGTTATGATGGCATGATGTTTAAGAATATCATTCTATTACATGGGTTATGCCATGATGTATGATTTATGATTTAGTAGCCCACATATGAATTGTTTCATTATGAGGAGGGTGGGACCTATATATACCTCCAATAAATTGGGTAATGATTTATATATCGTGAGATAAACATTCCTGTAATGGAAAATAAATCCAGTTCAGTAATACAGGGTTGTAATGAAAAGTAAACTCAATTCAGTAATAGAATTTTTCCACTATGATGGTATTGGAAGCAATGCCTTGACAACTATGGAAATCATATCATGTGCTTAATGGTTTTCCACAACTATATGTTTTATTCAAATTCTATTTTATCATGATTAATGTTCCTTTATGATCTATGCCTTACTTACTGCAAAAATGCAGTTCACGACACAAGATTTTGATGTATAAACTTTATGTTCATGTTTTTAAATTCAAATGTATATGGTTTGTTTTATTTTCTCCATTGTTACCCTTACTGAACATTTGAGCTCACCCTTTATATTTTTTCTTTTCCCTAGGATATAATGAATTTTTTTAGGTATGAAAACAATAATGGAAGATCTTTATGGGAGATATTGATGATCTTTCAGCATGATTTAAAGATTATGTTCCGAGTTTCCAAAGACACTAAACTATTGTGGTCGTTGGGTGTCTATTTTTTATGTATTATGTATTCCGTAAAAGTAATGTAACGTCAACATATTTCATGCTTTGGGACTCTATAGTATAAACATTATTGGGAATGTTGATACAAATAGGATAGTTGGGAATATAACCTACTATTGAAGAAAAGTTGTCTATTGGGTTCTATAACTATTTAATACTTCTTTTGTAAGATCCCAGTTTTTGGAACGATATGTTTTGTTGTGTTCTGGGTTGAACACTTTGCTTTTGTGGCTTTGAAAGGTTTCTAGGAAGTGTGAGAGGCCTTGGGGGTGTTCTGGGGGCTCGGGGCAAAGAAGAAGGGGAGTATGGGAAAAGCAGACCAAGGCGCAAGGCATGCGCACGGTCAGCCAAACCGTGTGGCCTACCCAGACTAAGCCGTGCGACCCTCCCTCCTATAAATAGAAGAAAACACACGGTTTGTGGATGGTTTGGCAAACCATGTGGCTAAATCCTGTGACACCCCCTCCTCTGGGCAGTGGCATGTGCACGGTTTGTGCACGGTTTGCCAAACCGTGCATCCACTTAAAGTTGGAAAATTTACAAAATTGCCACTCCGGACATTATAACCCATACTCGGGATTTTCCTCAATTTCCTCCATATTCAACCTAGGAACGATCCAATTCTCCCAATATCTCCATGAGATAGATCTCCCTCATTCCTAAGGCTTTTTTGGTGTTGTTGGTTGTGGATTGAAGGTCCAGGTAAGGCTAATCTCCTCCTTGGTTCTTTTCATGGTTTAGGGTTTGTGTCTTCTCTCCCTCTTGTTCTGAACCCCAAAAAACGTATCTTTTGGGTGAGTTATAGGTTAAAGCTCCAAGGGTTGGTCGAATCGAGGTCTATGGTCTTGATTGAGGGTGTGTTCAACCGTGTCTTCGAGGTAGGTGGTCTACAAGTTCTATCACATGGTTATTGAGGGATTTGTGCATGTTTAGTTTTGTTCTTGATTTCCTTTGGTTATGTTTTGGATAAAATTGGCATGTTTGGTAATAATGGTGTTCAAAATGGAAAATTTGAACCCTCACAATACCTGTGGGATGTGTTGGGATAGACTTGACCTAATTGGGGCCATCCATGGGATGTGCCGGCTTTTCCTGGATTTATGTTTTGATATTAAAAAAGTGTCCTTGTTATATTGAATTGTAGAGCCCTTGATCACTATGTTGGCATGATTGGTTGAACTTGGAATAGATGTTAGGTGATGCACCTAGTCCTGGAAATAACCTAGGGGTTATTTGAAATGGGTTAAATGTTGATTCATGGGAATGATGAACGGGCTAAATGGGTTAATGTGTAAACTGATTAAAGACCATAATGGGATAGATTATGAATCTAGTGTTGAATGCTTAGTGAGATAGGCATAACATATTGGAATTGGGTGAATGGTTAAATGATGTGAAATGGTAATGTATTAATGTGTTAAAGCATAATGTGGTTTCCCATGTGGTTTGTTGTGAATGATGGTTGTCGCTAGGCAATGGTTAGAAGGTAGATTGTTACTTATATATAAGCAAGTGCACATGGCATGGTGGTGTTGGGTATGACTAAGGCTCTATGACCACAGGTTGAGTGAAGATTGATGCTCTAAACTCCACCCTAAATGCACGGGGTAGGAAAAGGACTGATGCTCTGTTTCCCTATCGGTTGCTTCCACCTGGACTAAGGTTTTGAGGTGAGGATATGGTTGAATCCACCCGGACTGAGGCTTCAAGGTGAGGATATGGTTACTGTGAGGGGGGTCGGTCCTAGTGAGATAGGAAAACGAGGTTTTTACCCTCTTGCATGTTATTATTGTCCATAGACCCATGTAACATAATTTATGTTTTTAACCCATGGAAATGTGATGAAATGGTAAGAGATGATAATTGGTGTGAAATGAATGGTAGTGGAAGTGGCAATGGTTTTGGCTCTGAACTAGTTAATGGAACCTTAAATAATCACTTGGAAATTATCATTCATATTTCATTTGCATGCAATACCATTTTATACTGGATATTTTGTAGACACTGTTGGTGGTGGCCTACCCAGTCATACTCACCCCCGACTCAGGCCTCCGTTGGTTACCCAAGCAGACTTCATGTTTACAGGTCAGGACAAGGGCAAAGGTCCTTGCTAGATAGCTAAGTGGACATTGGTAGCACTTGGTGGAGGATCCAGAATTGGAGTCGGGACCATTTTGGGATTTTGGTCGTTGTCTTTATTTTTTGGGATTTTGTTCAATCTTGCACTATAGTATGACATGGAATATTTATTTTTGGAAATGGTTTTTATACATGTTCCTTGTTTATTGGTTATTGTTTCCACTATTTGGTTATTCTGTTGTGGCTTACTCTGATAAAAAGGGGGCATAGTCTCCCCACATGACCTCATAGACCCTCGCTGCTAGTCGATAGCCTTTGGCATGTGGGGAGGTGTGCTTAAGGTCATGTAATCACCCAGCTCAGAGCACCGATTTAGTGGATTTCGGGTCGGGGATGTTACAAAGTTGAATCAGAGGAGGTCTTTCTTCTCTTTCTCGGAGGTCTTGTTATTTGGGATTGGTAGCCAAGGGTTAAGATGTTTAGGGCCTTGGTAATGAGCTCGTTCTTGGGAGTAGCTAACCCATGTACGGGGGAAAACCCAAGTCACCCTAGGTGGGAAATGTTGTTCTTTGTTGTGTGTTGTTAAAGATGATGGTATTTCACCCCTGGGTGATGCACATGTGGTTTTATGTGATTGTTTTACAATATTTCGCTCGTGGCCTTAATGGAATGAGGATTTGTACTCATGCATCATTTTAGGCACCTAGGGAGATAGGTGACATGCATTGTATTAGGCACACGCACGAGAGGGGTGTGTGGGGCTGGAAAGTAGGGTGAATTATGCATTTCATGAAACTAAAAAATAATGAAAAGAATGAAATGAAACAATTGGGATGTTGTGGCTCATAGGGAGTCGTTTGTGATGAAGTCGTGAAAGTTTATGGTATGCATTCTAAATCTTGTGTTTGTCATTGTAGAGAGATTCCACCATGAGGTTGGTTGCCAGTTGGGAAACGGGAGGATGTTTATAAGAAAACTGTTGAGTCAATAAGGTTTTCCTTATGAATTTTCCATTCCGCCATGTTTTGAAAATCACAAACACCTTATATTTAAGGAAAATTTCTTTCTTAAGGAAAATCGCTTTTATAAGGAAAATTATCCTTATCATATTTTCATCAATATTTTTCTTAAGTATAAGTTTCGGATTCATTTTCGCGGAGTCATTAAAACTTTGATATAAAAGAATTCTGTTTAGTATTCAGATTCTGGACAAGAACTATAAGGAAGTTTCATTCCGAATTCCGGATTTGAATTCTGACTAAGTTCTATTCCAGATTCAAGATACGAATTCTGAAGAAGAATTCTCATTACGAATTCTATTGAAGAAATTCCATTCCGAATTCTCATTACGAATTCTGAAGAAGAATTCTCATAACGAATTGCAATGAAGAATTCTCATTACGAATTCTAATGAAGAAATCTCATTCCGAATTCTTATTACGAATTCTGATGACGAATTCTCATTACGAATTCTGATGACGAATTCTCATTACGATTTCTGATGACGAATTCCTATTCCGAATTCCTACTCCGAATTCTCATTCCGAATTCTCCTATTAAACAGAATCTGATTATCATTGTTTTATACACTCTGAATTTACTCACTCCGAACCTTCACTCCGAAGTTTCTATTCCGAACCTTTTTGTTAGAGTTTAAAACGATGTCGTACATTCTGTTTCACTTGTTTTGTTATAAAACGATGTCGTCCATTTTGTTATAAACTAACCGTTGTCTAAGTGACACGTGTACAGGTCCCTCCGAACATTAAGGAAAATATGACCGTTGGAGAAGGAGCCGACCTTACCTATAAATAGGAGCTCATTTGAAAGAGCTCGGTGCTGTTGGAAAAACAACTGAGTTTTGTGCCTACATGCTGTTAAAGTGATTTCTAGAGAGAGAGTCTCTTATTAACTCTAAAAGCTTCGTGCGACTCCGAATGTTGGTTATTACATTCTAGGGCTTCCGGGGATAGGAAGACAGAGGTGCCGACTACCTTAAAGATCGAGGGCTTTCTTGCTGAGAAAGACAGAGGTTGCCAACTACCTTGAAGTTGAGGGCTTGCGGGGATAGCAAGACAGAGACACCGATCTTCGTATCGAGGGCTTACCCTGGTGTGGGTAAGACAGACTTGCTTGAAAGTATAAATCAAGGGACCTTTATCCAAGGTTGTTGGATACCCTTCTCTTTGGGTTAAAAGACTATTATCTTGTTACTAGTAGTTTTACTACTTGTCTTTATTCCGCTGCAATTTGTATCTTAAGGAAAGTATAACTTTCTTATACTTCCTTACTTACTCTGATAAGTTTAGATTCTATACGCTTTAAGGTAGAATCTTATATTGTAACTTTTGTTAAGTTTCAATCTCCGGAATCATATTTCCGGAACCTACTTTTGGAATCCCTTTCCAAGTTCAGTTCGGTGTTAGAGGTGTTGTGAATTTACTTAGTTTAACTTTGTTAAACTTAGTCCTTTCCTTTTCTTAAGGAAACTTTAGTTATTCATAACTAACTTTAAAGGTTCCAAAGGAATTTTTTAAAGTATACAATTCACCCCCCTCTTGTATATTGAGCATCTCATATTATATTTCGATCCTACAATTGGTATCAGAGGTTGGAAACCTCTTACTCTATACCATTCTTACATTTGGTATCAGAGCCAAGGTTACTAAAATACTTGTACTCACATACAAGTTTTTCTTGCTCACTTTTCTATTCCGAACTTTGTCATTCCGATTTATCCATTCCGAACTTTTCTCATTCCGAACTTTTTGATTACGAATCTTTTGCTACTAACAAGTTTGTATCCAAGTTATTTTTTAGTATGGCAGGAATTAATGTTGGATCTATTGACAATCTGAATCCTACAAGGCCACCAATATTCGATGGTAATGATTATGAATACTGGAGAGATCGTATGAAGACTTTTGTTATCAATACTGGAGTAGATAACTTTATGATGCTTACTGGTGACTTTAAAATTCCTGACAAGGAAGTCAGAACCTTTACTAACCAGGAAAAGCAAGAATATCAACTCAACTATAAGGTACACAATACTTTACTGTGTTCAATGACCAGAAATATATATAGCCAAATTTCTTCATGTGAAGCAGCTAACTGTATATGGAAGAATTTAGAGGTTACACACTTTGGGACTTCTAAGGAGATTGAGACTAGAAGAGCTATGCTTAGAGCTGAATATCATGGCTTCAGTTTTCCTTATGGAGAACCTATCTGTAAAGTTCAACAAAGATTTATGACTATCGTCAACAGTCTACAATCTATGGGAGAAAAAGGTTTAGATGATGAAGATCTTGTGGACAAGATTATTGATATTATGCCCAATGAGTGGGAATCCAAGAGAACAGCTATAGATGAGAACAGGAAGGTTACTCAAATTACTCTTGATGAATTATTTGGAACTCTTCTACAACATGAGACAAGAATGAAGAGAGATGCTGACAACATCAAGAAGAAGAATGGAAATGGAACAGTTGCTTTTACTTCAACTTCAAATCAGATTAAAGCTAAGACTCCTGAGAGAGTTACCAGATCCAAATCTAAGAAAGTCATTTTCCAATCCGAATCTAGTGAAAGTGAAGTTTCAGAAAATGAATTAGCCAATCTTGCTCGAAGGATGAACAAGATAGCTGGACAGAGAAACTTTCAATCCAAGTATAAGAAGAAGGACAGGAAAGATAAGAAAGATGGAGAAGTTACTTGTTATAAATGTAAAAGAGCTGGACATATTAGACCAGATTGTCCTATGCTCAAAAAGAAAGAAAGAAAGGAAAGGCATTCAAACAGGAATAGGAAGAAGTATTACAAAGCTAAAGCTAAGAAAGTTCTGAAAGCTAATGACACCTGGAGTGCCAGTGGTGGTGACTCTTCAGATGAATCTTCTGATTATGAATCTTCAGGACAGAAGAATCTTGGTCTTATAGCCAGATTACCTATTGAAAATCATTGTCTTATGGCTAAGGTACGAAATGCTGAATCTATGACCAATGTTTCTTTAAATTCTAATGATAGTAAGTATTATAACTCTTCTGATGAAGAATCATCTTCTGATGAGGAAAATACTTTACCTACTTATGAAGAAGTCTCTAGATTTGCTGAACTTCTTGAGATTGAGAATTCCAAACTCAACAATAAACTTGATAAGGAAAATTCTAGGAATTCTATTCTTACTAAAGAGATATCAGATCTTTCTAAAGATCTTGATAAGTAAAATGCTGATTTTGAAAATATTTCAAAAAATATTGAGGAAGTAAGTTCTGAGAAGAACAAACTTGCTAAAGAATTAGAAAAAGTAATTTCTAATAAAAATGTTTTCGAGCCTAACTCTAGTTCCAAAACTAATGATTTTGAGGATAAAAACTTGGTTGTAAAACTCAAGTCCGAAATTTTTTCCTTAAAGAAGTGTTTATCAAACTTTACCCATGGTAAGGAAAATTTTGATAAGATGTATTCTCAAATACGACCTTTAAGAAATAAATCCGGATTTGGTTATACCCAAGCAAAACCTGTTTTCAGCAACAATTATTTTGTTCCTCAAAGTGCCCCATTTTGTACCAATTGTCAATGTGGTGGTCACTAGGCAAGAAATTGTTCCTTAAACAAAACCCAATCCTTAGGTTTTCATAAAGCTTATTTTTCTAAGAAAATGTGGGTACCAAAAATTTTATTGTCTGGAAATCTTGGATCCAAACAAGTTTGGATTCCGAAAATCTAACTTTGTTCTTAATTTCAGGAAAATAAAGAAAGTTCCAGCAACAATATTTGGTACATGGATAGTGGATGTTCCCGGCATATGACTGGTAACAAAAGCATTTTTGAAAAAATTATCAAAACGAAAGGAGGAAAGGTAACTTTCAGAGACAATGCTAAGGGAGAGATTGTTGGTATTGGTAATATTGTTCTTTTAGGTAAAACTTTGATTTCAAATGTTCTTTTTGTTAAAAGTCTTAAGCACAACCTCATTAGCATAAGTCAGTTATGTGATGAAGGTTACCTTGTGAATTTTAGGAATGATAAATGCTTAGTTCACAATTCCAAGGAAGAATTTATTCTCTCATCCAATAGGCAAGAGAATGTTTACACCTTAAACTTAGAAGACCTAAGAAGCCAAGATTTACCTTGCCTAAGTGCAATGGAAGATCACTCTTGGTTATGGCATAGAAGATTAGGACACTGTAATCTTAGAAACCTATGTAAACTCTCTAGGAAGAAACTTGTTAAGGATCTACCGGAGCTTAGATTTGATTCTTCTAAAGTTTGTGATCCTTGTCAATATGGCAAGCAACATAAATCTAGTTTTAAGTCAATCGGTGAAGTCTCAACAACCGATGCATTACAGTTGGTGCATATGGATCTTTTTGGTCCAACACAAACTGGAAGCATTGGAGGAAAATACTATGTGTTTGTTCTAGTTGATGATTACACTAGATTTACTTGGGTCTATTTTCTAGCAAGGAAATCTGATGCTTTTTCTTATTTCAAAAGTTTTAGAGCCCAAGTTAAAAATGAGAAAAACCTTCCATTGAAAACTATTCATAGTGATCATGGAGGAGAATTTCAAAATTCTGATTTTGAAACTTTTTGTAGTAAGAAAGGTATTACTCACAACTTTTCAGCACCTAGAACTCCTCAACAGAATGGTGTAGTTGAAAGAAGAAATAGAATTCTTCAAGAAATAACTAGAACCATGTTGAGTGAATATTCTATTGCTAGACATTTTTGGGCTGAAGCTGTAAGTACTGCTTGTTATACTATAAATCGAGTTTTGATTAGACCTTTTCTTAATAAAACACCTTATGAGTTATGGAATGGTAGAAAAACTAGACTTTCCTACTTCAAGGTTTTTGGCTGCAAAGTATTCATCTTGAATACTAAAGATAACTTACATAAATTCGCACCAAAATCAGATGAAGGAATTTTCTTAGGTTATTCCACAACCTCTAAGGCATATAGAGTTTTTAATAAAAATACTTGTACTGTTGAAGAAACTGTACATGTAAAATTTGATGAGTCAGATCCTTTTGTTTTTAAAACCTCCCAACCTACATCTTAGGATGTGTTTTCAAAAACTAATTATCAACCTTTGATAGAAGAACCTTCTGATAAGGAAATTGTTCTAGAAGATACTTCTGAAACATTTACCCCAGAAGACTTTCTACCCTATGTTGATGAACAAGTTTTACAAAACCCAAATCAGGTGTTTCTTAAGAATCATCCCAGTGATAGTATCATTGGTGATGTAAATCAACCTGTAAGGACCAGAAGTTCCTTAAGAAATGAATTAGAACATCTAGAATTTATTTCCCAATTAGAGCCTAAAAGCACTGATGAAGCTTTAGGTGATGATGGTTGGATCAAAGCAATGCAAGATGAACTAAATGAATTCGAAAGGAATAAAGTCTGGACCTTGGTTGAAAGACCTAAGGAAACTTCTGTTATTGGAGTAAAATGGGTTTTCAGGAATAAATGTGATGAAAATGGAGTCATTGTTAGAAATAAAGCTAGACTTGTTGCTAAAGGCTATAATCAGCAAGAAGGAATAGACTATGAAGAAACCTATGCTCCAGTAGCTAGACTTGAATCTATCCGCATTCTACTTGCCTTTGCAGCATTCTTTAATTTCAAACTTTTCCAAATGGATGTGAAATGTGCTTTTCTTAACGGTTATGTTCAAGAGGAAGTTTTTGTTGAACAACCTCCTGGATTTGAAGATACAAAACATCCAGATCATGTTTTTAGACTTACCAAAGCTTTGTATGGCCTTAAACAAGCCCCACGAGCATGGTATGATAGACTCACTGGATTTTTGCTTCAAAATAACTATGTTAAGGGAAATGTAGATCCAACCCTTTTTATAAAGAAAGATAAGAAAAATGTTTTGATTGTTCAAATTTATGTTGATGACATTATATTTGGTTCAACTCAGCAATCTTTGACTGACTCCTTTGCTAGTCTAATGAAATCTGAGTTTGAAATGAGTATGATGGGTGAGTTAACATTTTTCCTTGGTTTTCAAATTTCTCAAAAACCAGAAGGAACCTACATATCTCAACATAAGTATATTAAAGATCTTCTTAAAAAGTATGGTTATGACAACACTAAGAGTATAAGTACTCCCATTGGTACCTCAAACTCTTTAGATCTTGATGAAGCTGGGAA
This sequence comes from Viscum album, assembly GCA_963277665.1. Taxonomy (NCBI): domain Eukaryota; kingdom Viridiplantae; phylum Streptophyta; class Magnoliopsida; order Santalales; family Viscaceae; genus Viscum; species Viscum album. The sequence goes on along the minus strand of OY728155.1, from coordinate 596,384,334 downwards.
ACCAGTAGATCAAACATCTTTTAGAGGTATGATCGGAAGTCTACTTTACTTAACGGCTAGTCGACCATACTTAATGTTTTCAGTATGCTTATGTGCAAGATATCAATCCAATCCTAAGGAATCTCACTTAAAGGCAGTAAAAAGAATTTTTCGCTACCTTAAGGGAACCATGGATCTAGGATTATTTTATACTTCTGGAAATGATTTTGTTTTAAAAAGCTTTTCTGATGCTGACTTTGGTGGATGTAGAATGGATAGGAAAAGTACATCCGGAACTTGTCATTTATTAGGAGATTCATTAGTTTCTTGGTCATGCAAGAAGCAACATTCTGTTGCACTCTCCACTGCTGAAGCTGAATATGTAGCAGCTGGAAGTTGTTGTGCACAAGTGTTGTGGATGCAACACACACTCACAGACTATGGCTTGAGTTTTACTAAAACTCAAATTTTGTGTGATAACACAAGTGCCATTGCCCTAAGTAAAAATCCTGCACATCACTCCCGTGAAAAACACATAGATATTAGGAATCACTTTCTTAGAGATCACACACTTAAAGGAGACATTATTCTTCAGTTTATCGGAACGCAAGATCAACTTGCTGATATTTTCACAAAATCTTTACCTTCTGATAGATTTGAATATATTAAACAGAAGTTAGGAATGATAACCGTAAGGTAATCTTCCTTAATTAAGTTTCTGTTGAAAAATCTCCTTACAGTAATAAACTCCTTTTCATAGGGGGAGTACATTTGTTTGTTTATTTAACAATGTTTTTCAAAATTTGTTTTCAAATTTTTCGGAACGAAAATTTCCGGAATGGAACTTCCAGAACTACCATTTTCCAAAATGGATATTTTCGTACAGAATACTTCTGGAATGAAAGTATTCGTATTGAAAATTTACGGAATGGACAACTTTCGTACTGGGACTTTCATAACCAGATTTTCGTACCAAGTTTTGTTTTTCATATTTTACTTTTTCATATTGAGTTTTTCGTATTGAGTTTTTCATATTGAGTTTTTCGTACTGAATTTTACGTAGTCATCTTTATATTACCCATTACGAATAACTTTCCTAAGCTAATCCGAAAGGTATGATTTCCTTACTGAAGTTTTCGTAATCATATTTTACTTGCTGGTAGTTTCTTGTATTTTGTTTTCGGATTATAGTTTTCTTAAATCTTTGTTTTAATAAAACCTCAAAAAGATCGGATTCAAGCTTTCAACCGTCAGATCTAATCGCAGATCATTCTAAACCGTTAGATCAACTGAGGAAGTTGAACCGTCATCCCAATGCCTATATAAAGGGGACCCTATTTTCTCGTCCCACATCGATTTCAAGCTTTTGCGTGCTGAAGCTCTGACTCTCTGATTTAAGGCCATTCCGAACTTCAGCCTTCTCAGTTCCGAACTTCTCAGAGACTTCTAATCCGAATGTCTGCAGAGTTAGCTTCTCAAGAAATGTCTTCAACTAAGCCCATTTCACAGTGGTTAGTCTACAGAGAACGGTTAGTTCATCCGAATTTCTTCAGCAACTATGATTCTATTATATCAAAAAATATCAAGCTGAATGGCTGGGAAGATGTTGCGGTATCAAAAACCGGCAACCAAGATGAAGTCTACTCTGACTTTCTTGTCGAGTTCTATGAGTCAGTTGCTTTCTTCATGGAAGATAATAGAGAGAAGTTTTCCTTCAAATCGTATGGCAAGACATATAAGCTATCTTACACCAAGGCTGCAAGCTTGGTAGGGTTGAGTTATGAAGGTGAAGCTGAGTTTATCTCGCATGTTCTGCCAGACTCTTTGGTTAGTTTCAACAAGGAGAAAGCCTTAGAAATTCTCAGATTGGATGATGACAAGGCTCCGAAAATTGCAAGTCTTTCTACAAACTTCCGGATTCTAGAGTTATGGGTGCAAGGGATTATTGTACCGAGAAAAGGAGATAAGGATAGCTTGAATAAGAGTGAGATATACATCTTGGATTTCCTGATAAATCTAAGAAAGTTCAACTTGATGAAGCATATTCTTCTCAACATTGATAATTTGAATAAGGGGAATCTGAGAGCTCAGATAGTGATGTACCCGGCAATATTGTCGAAGCTGATAGTTCGGTGCCAAGAATCCTTCAAGGTTGCTTGTAGTTCTAAGCCGAAAGTTTGCAAGATCATGTTGCTCAGTGATGCAACTCTTAAAAGGATGAATATAGCTTTTAACAAGAAGTCAGGGAAGTTCATTGATCTACCTCCTCAAGTAGAAGTGACTCCGAAAGTGGCTGATCCGGAATCATCCAAGCCGGTAAGGAAAAGGAAGCAGAAAGAAGTGGTAGTCGATGCTGAGGAACCTAAGTCTAAGGAAGTCCATTCCGAACCTCCTAAGCCTAAGAAGAAGAAGACATATACTGATGAGGTTGCAGCGAAGTGGAGAGCTGACAAGGAGAAGAGGAAGGAAGGAGATCCGCAGTTCGGATTGGATCCTGCAGAGGCTAAGGCTCTGAAAGAAAAGGCTGCTGATGAGCTTGAGAAGCAAGCTAAGGAAAAGAAGCTGAAGAAGAAGTTGTCAGAAGCTGAGGCTGTGCAAGCGTTGTTGAAGTTTAACGAAATGGTTTCAGCAACCATTCCCGTTCCGAGATCTTTTTCTCTGGAATCTCTACCTGAGACTCCAAGAAGAAATCTTGTTACTCCGGAAGAGGCTGTTGCTACTGAGGAAGTAGAGCAAGTGGAAGAGGTTGAAGAAGCGGCTGAAGGAAGTGGTGAGACAGGAGATGTGCTCAAACATGTAGATGAATATAAGGGAACTCCTTCGGAACACCTCTCGCTCCGAACATCTGAAGCTCAATCTTCAAAGCTTGCTACTCCTGCAATGGAAGAAGAAAAGGGAGAAGAAGAAGTTACTTGTCAAGAACATATTTTACTTGATGCTGCTCAGATGGGTAACGTAGAAGACAATGTTCAAGAAGTTTCTGATGAGGAAGATAAAATTGTTCAAGTCTCTGATAGTGAGAACAGATCTCCGGAACAGGTTTCAATTCCGGAAAAAGATAAGGGAAAGGAAATTCTTGCTGATACCCCGAGTTCAGAAAAAAGTATGAGGAAGGAACCTATTAGCTCTTCTAAGAGGAAGTTGGAGCTTATTGAGGAAGAAAATTCTCCTAGAAAGATTTCTGATTCGGAGTCATCATCTTTGGGGCACGATTTTGTTGTTCAGTCCTTGAAGAAGTTGGTGGGAACCATTCCGACCTTCTCCAGTATAGACTCTAGATGCCAGATGCTTCAACATACGATGAATCAGAAAACCGACTCCGTATCCATGGTTATGGATAAATGTGTTGAGATAGAAGCCCAGTTCAAAAATTTCTTTATTGGTTACGAAGCCCATAAAAGATCTTGCAAAAGGATGACTAGCTGGTCGAAGAAGAATGTGGAAGAGATGAGGTTGCTGGATGAGTTTCAGGAAAATGATAAGGATGCATTTCAAACCGAGGACAAGAAGTTTCATGAGATGACTGCATCATTCGATGAGAAATTGACAGAGGAAAAGAACATTCAGAGTCAGGAAGTAAGAGATCTGAATGGAAAGCTCAACTCTGTTAATCAAAGTTGGAAATTTGAAAGGGATCATCAGATCAATTTTCTAGAAAGGATAAAGTCTCAGGAAGAGAAAATGGAAGCTCAGGAAGAAAAGTTGAAGGCTCAGGAAGAAATAATTGAAGCTCAGTCAGCAAGAATAGTTGCCTTAGAAAAGCAAGCAGAGGAAGATCACAAAGACCTCAAGAAGATCAAGACGATTCTTAAAGGGCTAATGTCGAAGGAGAAAGATCCGAAATGACCAATCCGATCTTTTTGTTGTAATTTTTTTTGTTACTGACATTTCAAATTTAATGAGAATCGTGCTTGTTGTTCCTTTTGTTGTCATTACGAATCTTTCAGGTACTTTGTTATTTTTTCCATTCCCTCCAAATTCATTTTGAAAATCACAAAGGGGGAGAAGGAAAAGATCCTTAAGAAAAAGAGGAAATCTAATAAGAGTTTTTCAAAGGGGGAGAAAGGAAAATACCCAAGGAAAAAGAACTCTAATAAGAGTTTGTTTAAGGGGGAGTTTTTTTTCTTAAAGAAACATCACTCCGGAAATATGAATACGATCCTTAGAGATTCAAAGCCTAAGGGGGACTTAGTCATATTCATCTATTTCTTAAACCAAGGGAGATAAGCTTTAATGTGTTTCTTTCTTCTTAGAATAGCTTTTTCGTAAGGATGTTTGTGCTTTCCAAAAAGGGGGAGATTGTTGAGTTAATAAGGTTTTCCTTATGACTTTTCCATTCCGTCATGTTTTGAAAATCACAAACACCTTATCTTTAAGGAAAATTTCTTTCTTAAGGAAAATCGCTTTTATAAGGAAAATTGCTTTCTTAAGGAAAATCGCTTTTATAAGGAAAATTGCTTTCTTAAGGAAAATCGCTTTTATAAGAAAAATTATCCTTATCATATTTTCATCAATATTTTTCTTAAGTATAAGTTTCGGATTCATTTTCGCGGAGTCATTAAAACTTTGATATAAAAGCATTCTGTTTAGTATTCAGATTCTGGACAAGAACTATAAGGAAGTTTCATTCCGAATTCCGGATTTGAATTCTGACTAAGTTCTATTCCAGATTCAGGATACGAATTCTGAAGAAGAATTCTCATTACGAATTCTATTGAAGAAATTCCATTCTGAATTCTCATTACGAATTCTGAAGAAGAATTCTCATAACGAATTGCAATGAAGAATTCTCATTACGAATTCTAATGAAGAAATCTCATTCCGAATTCTTATTACGAATTCTGATGACGAATTCTCATTACGAATTCTGATGACGAATTCTCATTACGATTTCTGATGACGAATTCCTATTCCGAATTCCTACTCCGAATTCTCATTCCGAATTCTCCTATTAAACAGAATCTGATTATCATTGTTTTATACACTCTGAATTTACTCACTCCGAACCTTCACTCCGAAGTTTCTATTCCGAACCTTTTTGTTAGAGTTTAAAACGATGTCGTACATTCTGTTTCACTTGTTTTGTTATAAAACGATGTCGTCCATTTTGTTATAAACTAACCGTTGTCTAAGTGACACGTGTACAGGTCCCTCCGAACTTTAAGGAAAATATGACCGTTGGAGAAGGAGCCGACCTTACCTATAAATAGGAGCTCATTTGAAAGAGCTCGGTGCTGTTGGAAAAACAACTGAGTTTTGTGCCTACATGCTGTTAAAGTGATTTCAAGAGAGAGAGAGTCTCTTATTAACTCTCAAAGCATCGTGCGACTCCGAATGTTGGTGATTACATTCGAGGGCTTCCGGGGATAGGAAGATAGAGGTGCCGACTACCTTAAAGATCGAGGGCTTTCTTGCTGAGAAAGACAGAGGTTGCCAACTACCTTGAAGTTGAGGGCTTGCGGGGATAGCAAGACAGAGACACCGATCTTCGTATCGAGGGCTTACCCTGGTGTGGGTAAGACAGACTTGCTTGAAAGTATAAATCAAGGGACCTTTATCCAAGGTTGTTGGATACCCTTCTCTTTGGGTTAAAAGACTATTATCTTGTTACTAGTAGTTTTACTACTTGTCTTTATTCCGCTGCAATTTGTATCTTAAGGAAAGTATAACTTTCTTATACTTCCTTACTTACTCTGATAAGTTTAGATTCTATACGCTTTAAGGTAGAATCTTATATTGTAACTTTTATTATGTTTCAATCTCCGGAATCATATTTCCGGAACCTACTTTTGGAATCCCTTTCCAAGTTCAGTTCGGTGTTAGAGGTGTTGTGAATTTACTTAGTTTAACTTTGTTAAACTTAGTCCTTTCCTTTTCTTAAGGAAACTTTAGTTATTCATAACTAACTTTAAAGGTTCCAAAGGAATTTTTTAAAGTATACAATTCACCCCCCTCTTGTATATTGAGCATCTCATATTATATTTCGATCCTACAAAAACTCCTCTAGTAGAAGAGAAATAATATGTAGTGATCAATGAAGGAAGAGAAGACCAGTTCTGAGAGAACATGGATCGCCTTATACAGATGATGGATCGGGACCCAGGGCGGGTTGCACTGAGTATGTTTGAGCTGACCAGGGAGTTACAACTGTAGCACCCTCTGACTATCACTAGAGAGGGTGGGCCAGAGGCAGAAGAGTTCTGGTTAGAGTCTGTACAGATGATACGGGATCATCTGTAGAACCCTATTGAAAAGAGAGTAAATATGGTCGTTTATATGTTGCGGGGCCAGGAAAGGCGTTGGTGGGACATTCACCCTCAGACCGAGCAGACTGAGGGGATGTCATGAAAGGTTTTTCAGTAGAATTTTCTAGAGCATTTCTACCTAGAGACTCTGAGGCATGAGAGGGCAGTAGAGTTTATGAGCCTAACTCATTTATGGCTGTCAGTTATGGACTATGCTAGTCGCTTCATTGATCTACGACGCTTCGTCGCAGTGTTAGCTGGGGATCAGGCAGTGGTAGAAAGGCGTTACCAGGATGGGTTGAGACATGAGATCAGGTCTCACATAAATATCTTTCACTTGAAGAGGTTTGTAGTGGTGATGGATCAGGCACTCATCTCTGAAGGGAACCTGAAGGGAGCTTATAGTAGCGGGCTTGTCATGCCAGCGGGGATGACAAGAGGTTCATCTTCCGAATGTCGGTAGCGTCGTTTGGAATGTTTCAGCAAGGTCATCAGAATAGAGGGTCAGCCTCTCAGAGTGGGAATTTGGTGTTCTGCTGTCAGTACAGCAGGACGGGGCATATTCGCGGTCAGTGTCCTCGACCTCCAGTTGAGTTCCATTCATGCAGAATGATGGGACATGTGCAGAGGTTCTCCAGGAATCCTTAGCATGCAGGGAAGCATGATGGTGGAAAGTAGATACTGGATACTGGAAGACGATCAGTTTCCCCATATCAGGCAGGCAGTTGGAGCTCCACGGGCCGTGCTGGCAGGGGCGGTGGATGTGGAACTCCAGTGCAAGATTGTTCATGCCAGTAGGGCATTGTATCATAGAGTAATCAGCCGGGGGCCCAGGATAGAGGCGCAGGTCAGCTTCAGGCAGTTCATTTTGCGCCTAGTGATGGCGAGGCTTGACCATCGACTGCTCGAGGTACGATCATTATAGCTTCTACATTTTTAGTGCATTGTCTGACATAGGTTCCACACACTCTTTTGTCTCTGCTCATCTTGGGGTAGTGTTGGGTTTACATGTAGAGGGATTGTGTGGAGTGATGTCAATTGATATTCCATTGGGAGTGCAGGTTGAGTATATCAAGCAGTGTAAGGAATGTGCCTTGGAAGTTGGTGGGTATCATTTTCACTGGAACTTGTTTGTTCTTGAGATGTCAGGGTTTGACCTAATCTTGGTAATGGATTGGTTGGTGGTGTATTGGGATCACATATACTATTATCGTTGAAGAGTATCGTTCAGGTCCCTTGAGGGTGACTCTTATGTCCACCATGGTGAATGGGATGTTCGAGTAGGGTGTGCAGGGCTGTTTTCTCAACAGATGAGTGGAATCACGACCCAAGTGGCATGTATCAATCTCGATGATGATGAAAGAGGGGAATAGTCTATTTTCCCTCCTGTGGTGGAATGTTTCTGGGACGTGTTTCCTGAAGATTTCTCAGGGTTACCACCAAATAGGGATGTTGAGTTCAAAATTGAGTTGTTGCCAGGAGTGGAGCCAATTTCTTTTCCGCCATACCAAATGTCTCTGGAATAACATCAAGAACTAAAGGTTCAGCTTGAGGAGTTGGAGTGTATGGGGTTTATCCGCCCTAGTACGTCTCCATGGGGATCTCCTGTGCTTTTTGCAAAGAAGGCCGGTGGGTCGTTGAGGCTGTGTGTTTATTATCGGAAGTTGAATCAGATGAAAGTGAAAAACTGGTACCCTCTTCCTAGAATAGATGTCATGTTTGACCAGTTGAGGGGTGCATCGGTGTTTTCCATGATCGACCTGAGTTCGGGTTATCACCAGTTGAGGGTGAGGCCTTCTGAGTTACCGCGAACAACTTTCCAGAGTCGGTATGGGTTGTTTAAGTTCATTGTAATTCCTTTTGGATTGACCAATGATCCAAAGGTGTTTATGGATTTGATGAACCGGATCATTCATCCCTATCTAGATCAGTTTGTGGTTGTCTTCGCTGACGATATCTTAGTGTACTCGAAAACTCACGGTGATCATGCCCAACATCTTGACCTTATCTTGGGTACGCTAAAAGAGCACCGGCTTTACACCCAGCAATCATAGTGTCAATTATGGATAGGTGATGTGTGTTTTTTGGTAACATCTTCTCAGAGGCATGTGTTTCAGTGGATCCAGAGAAAGTGCAGGCAGTTGTATCTTGGGAGCAGGCCAAGAGTGTTTTTGATGTTCGGAGTTTTCTGTGCTTGGACGGGTATTATCGAAGGTTCATTCAGGATTTCACTTTCTTGGTAGCACCACTTTAGGAATTGACCAAGAAGTCAATCAGGTTCTAATGTTCTGAGGATTGGGATAATTCCTTTCAAGAGTTGAAGAAGCGGTTGATGACTGCACCTATCTTGATCTTACCTCAGCCGAGTAAGAAGTATATCGTGTTTTGTGATGCATCCAGAATCGAACATTGGGCTCTGTTGATGTAAGATGAGTGGGTTGTGGCTTGTGGGTCAAGGCAGTTGATACCCCATGAGTGGAACTACCCCACTCATGATCGTGATTTGGATGCAATGGTGTACGCCTTGAAGTGCTGGAGGCACTATCTATTGGGGGAATGGTTTACCATGTTTACAGACCATAAGAGTTTAAAGTACATCTTCTCAAAGTGGGATATGAATATTTGGTAGTGTAGATGGGTTGAATATCACTAGTCTTTTGACTTTGAGTTGGTGTACACACCAGGAATGGGAAATATTGTCGCTGATGCTCTGAGCAGGAAGGTGAAGAATCAAGAAGTTCAGGAGTCCAGCACCGAGTGGAAGGTGATGTCTTTGTTTACAAAGATGCACCAAGAGGTGCAGGAGGTGAATGATATGGTCACTCTTACTTCCTTGATGATGTAGTCGACACTCTTGAGTCTAGTTAAGGAAAGTCATCTAGATGATCCTGAGTGTTTTTCCATGATGGAAAATCTTATAGGTGGGGAGCTACCTTCTGGATGGTTTGTCGGTGTGGACGGTGTTGTTTGTGTTCGTGATCATGTGGTTGTACAAAAGTGTGTTCAAAAAGAGTTGATGCGTGAGTTCCATGAATCAAAGTGGGTAGTGCATCCTGGTTTGAACAAGATGTACCATGATCTCTGAATGCAGTTTTGGTGGACTGGAATGAAGAAGGAAGTTGCGGGCTTTGTGGAACAGTGCCTTACCTGTCAGCAGGTGAAGGCCGAGCATCAACACCCAATTGGTTTGTTGCATCAATTGCCCATTACTGAGTGGAGGTGGGATGATGTAACAATGGTTCTTGTTGTGGGTCTTCCGAGGACACCGCAAAAGAATAATGCAATCTATGTAGTTGTGGATCAGTTAATGAAAGCTTCTCATTTCATACCGATTCAAGAGACCTGTACAGTTGACCAGTTGGGTGAGCTATATGTTCGGAAGATCGTGTGGTTACATGGGGTGCCACAGACAATAGTTTCGGACCAAGATCTGCAGTTCACATCATGTTTCTGTAAAGGGTTGCATAAGGCTCTTGGTATGCAGGTTTTTTTGAGTACGGATTTCCACCCGCTGATGGATGGAAAGTCGGAGCATACGATCCAAGTGTTGGAAGACATGTTGAGAAATTGTGTCTTGGACTTTGGTGGTTCTTGGGAAAGGCACCTGTCGTTGGTTGAGTTTGCCTACAACAATAGTTTTAAGGCTATAATTCAGATGGCACCGTTTGAGGCATTTTATGGGAGACCATGTTGATCTTCGTTGTGTTGGATAGAGGCTGGTGAATCTGTGTTATTGGGACGAAGTCTCGTGCAGGATAATTTAGAGAGAGTTAAGCTGATCAAAAAGAGATTGGCTGTGACTCAGAGTAGGCAGAAGTCGTATGCAGATCGGAGGTGTAGACCTCTTGAGTTTGGGGTGGGTGATAAATTATTTCTTCGGGTGTCGCCATGGTTGGGTCACCGTCGGATTCAGAAGTAGGGAAGTTGGCACCCATGTTGTGGGACCTTTTGAGGTTATGGAGAGGATCGGACTAGTGGATTTCAAATTGGCTCTTCCACAGTGGTATGGTGGGATGCATGATGTGTTTCATGTGTCGCAGCTTCGATGGTATCACCCTGACCCATCTCATGTTGTTGATGTTGAGGATGTGGAGCTTGAGGTTGATGCGTCCTTTGAGGAGTATCCGGTTCGTGTCGGGGATCGTAGTGAAAAGGTCTTGCGAGGAAAGGTTGCGCCATTAGTGCGAGTACTATGGCTGCATGGAAAATTTCATGAAGAAACATGGGTGTGGGAACCAGATAGGTAGTCTTAGAGCCCCGAACTCTTCTCTTCGGTGGAGAAATGAGGCTTGGAAGCTCGGCTCAAGGACAAGCCGTTATATGGTGAGGAGGTTGTAAGATCCTGGTTTTTGTAAAGGTACGTTTTGTTGTGTTTTGGGTTGAACCCTTTTCTTTTGGGGATTTGAATGGTTTCTTGGAATTATGAGAGGCCTTGGGGGTGTTCCGGGGGCTCAGGGCACAGAAGAAGGGGAGTCTGGGCAAAGCAGACCAAGGCGCACGACCTGCGCATGGTCAGCCAAACCATGCGGCCTGCCCAGACTAAGCCGTGCGACCCACCCTTTTATAGAAAGAAGCGAGCGCACGGTTTGCGCACAGTTTTCCAAACCGTGCGGCTAAATCTTGCAACTCCCCCACCTCCGTGTAGTGGCATGCGCATGGTTTGCAAATGGTTTTCCAAACAAGGAAACTAAGCCGTGCAACCAATTAAAGTTGGAAAATCTTCAAAATTTCCACTCTGAACATTATAACCCCAACTCGGTATTTTCCACCATTTCCACCCTCTTCACCCTAGGAATGATCCAATTAACCCAAGAGCTCCAAGAGATTGATCTCTCTCGTTTCTAAGGTTTTTTTGGTGTCGTTGGTTGCAGATTGAAGCTCTAGGTAAGGCTAATCTCCTCCTTGGTTCTTTTCTTGGTTTAGGGTTTGTGTCTTCTCTCCCTCTTGTTCTGAAACCCTAAAACCCTATCTTATGGGTGATTTCTAGGTTGAAGCTCCAAGGGTTGGTCGAATCGAGGTCTAAGGGCTCGAATGAGGGTGTGTTCAACTACGGATTCGAGGTAGGTGGTCTATAAGTTATATCGCATCGTTATTGAGGCTTTTGTGCATGTTTAGTTGTTTTTTTTCTTTACTTTGGTTATGTTTTGGATAACATTGGAATGTTTGGTAATAATTGTGTTTAAAATGGAAAATGGGAACCCTCACGATCACCGTGGGATGTGTTGGGATAGACTTGACCTAATTGGGGCCATCCATGGGATGTGCCGGCTTTTCCAAAATTTAGGGTTTGATATTAAAGAAGTGACCTTTTTGTAATGAATTTTAGTGCCCTTGATAACTATTTTGTAATGATTGGGTGAACATGGAATAGAAGTTAGGTGATGCAACTATACATGGCAATAACCTAGGGGTTATTTGAAATGGGTTAAATGTTGATTCATGGGAATGATGAAAGGGTTAAATGGGTTAATGTGTAAACTGATTAAAGACCATAATGGGATAGATTATGAGTCTAGTGTTGAATGCTTAGTAAGATAGGCATAACACATGGGAATTGGGTGAATGGTTAAATGATGTGAAATGGTAATGTGTTAATGGGTTAAGGAATAATGTGGTTTCCCATGTGGGTTGTTGTGAATGATGTTTGCCACTGGGCAATGGTTGGCAGGTAGATGGTTACTTATATATAAGCATGTGCACATGGCCTGGTAGTGTGGGGTATGACTGAGGCTCTACGCCTATTGGTCTAGTGAAGACTAATGCTATGAACTCCACCCTAAATTCATAGGGTAAGGATAGGACTGATGCTCTGTTTCCCTATCAGTTGCATCCACCTGGACTGAGGCTACGAGGTGAGGATATGGTTGCATCCACCCAGACTGAGGCTTCGAGGTGAGGATATGGTTGCTATGAGGGGGGTTGGTCATAGTGAGATAGGACAATGAGGTGTTTACCATCTTGCAGGTGATTTTTGGACATAGACCTATGTAACATAATGTATGTATTTAACCCATGGAAATGTGATGAAATGGGAAGTGATGATAATTGGTGTGAAATGAATGGTAGTGGAAGTGGCAATGGATTTGGCTCTGAACTGGTTAATGGAACTTTAAATAATCACTTGGCAATTATCATTCATATTTATTTTTCATCCACTACCTATTTATACTCTATATTTTGTAGACATCATTGGTGGTGGCCTACTGAGTCGTACTCACACCGTTCTTGGACCGAGGTCGGGTACCCGAGCAGTCCTCATGTTTGAAGGTCAGAACAAGGGAAATGGTCCTTGCTAGATAGCTGAGTGGACATGGGTAACACTTGGTGGAGGATCCAGACATGGAGTTGGGACCATTTTGGGATTTTGGACGTTGTCATTATTTTTGGGCTTTTTTCACTCCTACACTATAGTATGACCTGGCATATTTATTTTTGGAAATGGTTGTTATACATGTTCCTTGTTTATTGGTTATTATTTCCGCTATTTGGTTATTCTGTTATGGCTTACTCTGATAAAAAGTGGGCATAGTCTCCCCACTTGACCCCATAGACCCTCACTGCTTGTCAACAGCCTTTGGAATACAAGGAGGCGCGCTTAAGGTCATGTAATCACCCGGCTCGGAGCACCGGTTTAGTGGCATCCGGGTCGGGGACGTTACATCTTTATTTATATTCTTGAAAGAATATAGTGAATGAATACATTTTGGTGGGACTATCCAAAAAGCGAAGAAGTTGGTTATTGAACAAAACCGTTTAAATATCATGTTATGCCCAATATTTGTATTTTTCCATATGAATGTAAATGTCGATAATTATCTTTGTGTGGATCATAACTCTAAAAAGTTTCAAAGGTTATGAAAAAATTCTATGGTAAAAAAGAATAATTCCTATAAAAAAGGAACCATTGATTCAACCCTTTGCTTAGTGGTATCAATAAAACTTGGGAGCTTCACATAGGCATCATGAATTTTGTGGAAATTCATATACATATATTTATGATGTGAGATCAACTTTGAACATATGTGTGATATGTGACATTTGGGTTTCGGTTACGATATAGGACTCATGGGCTTCATCAGTGTCATGGATACAAGGTGGGAATTGGATGTGATGCAAGAGTCATGGGTTTCAAGTATGAAAAAGATATGATTGAGAACCCGATGAGGTGAATGAATGACAGTAGTTTATGTGGGTACTTTTATGTCTAGGGACTGTCAGGTTGGACCATTATAATGTCAAACTAGGACAAGAAGTGACAAGGTTTGTAATTCCTATGGGGGGGATAACTTCTTTAGGAATTGAACTATAAATGAGTAACAATGTTTTATAGGTGTGATTTTATTGGATGGGAAGATTTGGTTCCATCCTGGTGTGAGACCATATAGCTCAAGGATGATCTATCATTAGGTGGTGAGGTTGTAACATCATTGGATTTTTAATGGGTTTGAATTCCTAGGTCAATTCTATTTTTCGGTTTAGTGGAGGAGCTAAATTTTACATTAAGAATCATAGAATAATTATGATATTTATATTTCATTATTATATTTTTTGTAAATGGGTTTTAAGGCTCAGTATGTGTCTTACAAGTCCTTTTTGGTTTCATGATAATCTAGTTTTGAGAACTACTATCCAAGATACATAACACTAGGCCCACAGTTTGTGGTAATAGGGCGGATCAAACCATCAATCCCATTTGAACAAGAGAAAAGTTAAAAAAATATGTGTGATGTGGGTGCATGACCATGTGGAATGTCTTCATTTTTAACCAAATGTGATCTACATTAACTGTGCATGAATTGAAAACCTTTGTTCCTAGCCGTGCAAGGTGGATGTTTCTTTATATAGTGTCACTAAACATTTGGTACATTATTAACCTAAAAAATGTCCTAATAGTGAAGTTCATTAAATGGTATGAAATTATGAAACGTCCCATCTTGTATATTTCTTTCTTTTCCTCATTTCTCTCCCATTTCGTGAACCTACTCCAGAATCCATGGAGATCAATTTCTCCTCCCCAAGGGTTTGACTTAATGAATTCATTTGGGATCTTATTTGGATTCCATTGGGCACATTGGAAGATTAATGGTAATTAATTAATCCCTATAACATTCCTTATTCTGTTATATCACTATTTGAAACACTAATTCCATCTGAGCCCATTTTATTTATTTTCAGGGCGATTTGAGAAAATCCTAAATTCAGACATTTCATGTAATATTAGTGGTCATTAGGAAATGATTTACCATTATTCATATTAAGGCTAGTGGCTCTTATATTTCCCTTCATTTATATGCATGTTATGGGTTGGTATTTAAATACGTGTGAGTGAGGTCATCTAAGTGTGACCTATTAAATACATTCTTGGGTTTCATAGTATATTTAGATGATTCCTAGGGGTTATTTCATGTTTATGAGGTGCCTTTATCATCAAATGGCTTGGGTTGTGTGAAATGAGGTTTCTGATTTTTTGGGTTTGTTGTGCTTGTTTTTTAATTGAATTAAATTGTGTTACGATTGAATTGGTTCCTTGGTAACATGTTGGGAATGCTCATGATTACATGGGGTGATGTAGATCATCAGGATTGAGAAAATGATTTATTTTATGATGAATGTATGTCCCAATATATACGTATTGATTTTGACCATTAGAGTTGAGGTGATGTGATTCTTAGGTCAAGGTGGATGATAATGACAATGTTTTAGATGAGAGAAAACGTTTACATGTGGAAATGAGGTTTTTTGGGTTTTCTTGGATTAGGAATTTTTTTTGATTACCACTCACAATAATTTTCCAAATGTTTCATCATTGTCATCTGCACATAGATGCTGACACAGTTGAGATGGTTTTGACCACTAAATGTGGGTGGAGGACTTCATATATTTCACAACATAGGGGATCATTTTTACAATTGGTTATTGTAGAGACCCAAAGCTTGACATACATGGAAATTACCTTACTTTTTAGGAATACATAATACATAACAAAAACAAACACACAAGGATCTTAATACTTTAGTGTCTTTGGAAACTCATATCATAATCTTCTAATCGTGGTGAAAGATCTTCAACATCTCCCATAAAGATATTCCCCTTTTGTTTTCTTACCTAAAACCTTTCTTTATATCATGGGGAAATGAAAAAATATAAAGGGTGAGCTCAAATGCTCAGTAATAGTAATCATGGAGAAAATAAAACAAACAATATACATTTGAACTTCAAAACATCAACATAAATTTTAAATGTCAAAATCGTGAGTTGTGAAATTAATCATGGAAGTACGTAAGGCATAGATCATAAAGGAACATCAATCATGATAAAATAGAATGGGAATAAAACATCGAATTATGGAAACCATTAAGCACATGATATGATTTCCATAGTAGTCAAGGCATTGCTACCAAGACCATCTTAGTGGAAAAAGTCCCTTTCTGAATGAAGTTCACTCGTCATTCCAGTCCTGTATCACTGAAACAGATTAACTTACCATTCCATCCATGTCTATATCATGAGATATAAATATTTACCCAATGTATTGGAGGGAGATATAGGTCTCACCCATCTCATAATGAAATCATTTTTACGTGTGCCACAACATAAACTTAAATCATTCCTCGAAACCCAAAGAATAAAATGGGTTTCATAAACATCATTCCATCATAACATAATCCATATAAAAAATGGATATCATTTTATCATAATAAAAGTGAAACTTTGTAAATCATAAAGACATTATACTTGAAACATACACATGTGAAATAATGTCATCTTAGATGGAAAATGGTTTTGATAAAACACTTGAAATGAATTCTTGAAGAAAATATCCTTTCTTCTTCAAAATCATTATTTTCACCATATGCCATGAAATTTTAAAAGAAAATGATTTTTTTGAAAATAGTTATGAAATATTTTAGAGTAAGCTACATGAAAATAAGGCGTCATAAAACCGTAAAAATCTGTTCATGCCGTATCAGTTAAAAAAACACTCTCCTCGTACTTTTAACAGAAAAGACAAAATGTTCATCGTGTGGTAAACAAAAGTAAGATTCCTTTAATAACATGTGGTAAATTTAAAAAATGGGTAAAAAGGAATTTAAACATACATGAATGAATTATTAGATAACATGGGCAAGGATGATAATAATAACCCCAGTAAATACTTAGAAATAAACAATCTCGGATAAAAACGACATTGGAAAAGATATCCCTTACTCTAGGACCGATTTGACTCATACGTATACAAACCTCCTGTATAATGATTTAAATAATTTAATTGAATTATTACAGAATCATATTCATTGTTATGATATCATATCTGTTTCACTTATTACTTTATATTACACGTTCTTCTGTAAATTCCAAGTTAAATCAGCGTTTTGGGTAAAATCGTTTTATTTATCGTACATGTTTGGACTTGTTGTTCATGATATTATTATTACATATATCATGATTTAATTACTTCAGGAATTTAAATCATGATTTATATATCATATATATTCAGTATATATATATAATAGATAGATGAATGAAATGAAATACACTGTTCATGGAGATGGTAGGCCGTACGTACGCATGAATGCTGTTTTACTTTCCTCGTTGAGTTGAATGGAAGTAAGTAGAGGACACATATATATATATTAAGTAGATTAATTATGTCATGTATTTTATTATTACTCATTATATATACTATATAATCATTCTTGAATGGATAACATGGAGAATGAATCTCATCGTGTTGTGGAGACGGTAATCCGTACGTACACACGAGCGATGATATCGTTCCCATAATTATTGAATTGAATTGGAGTGGATGATATAATTCCTCAGAATCATTATTATTTCATAATAACCATATATAGTTATTCTTTACACCATTATAACCATCCATGTATGGTGGTTGTGGAAAAAACTGATTACACTACAGCGTGGAGACAGTATTCCGAATGTACGCATGTGCGGTGATTTTATTTTCCGTAGGATGGATAGAAGGTGAAATGGGGTTGTTTAATATGTATAATAAAATATAAGTATATTATTAATACTGATGTTATTACTTTATAATGAAACAACTAAATTAGAAGAAGTTGAAGAAGAAAGTAAACTTGAAAGAATAGGTAGAAGAGATTACCTCTTCCTCGACGCACCTCCTTTATACTTCCTCTTAGGGCACTAGAGTTGGCCTTTTGAGAAGACCATAACCTCTATGATATAAGTACAGAGGTTGAGAAGAATAATTTTCAGGGTTTTTCCGAGATTTAATGATCAAAATGGTGTTAAGAGAAGAGGGAAGCGGTGCCCTTTTTATAAGGGAGGAGAGAGTCACCTTAGGAAAACATAAAATATTATTTTATAATAAAGTCATATTTCAGTTTTTAATACCTCAAAATTGATTTTTTTCAAAGATAATGTGGGTATGGGTCTAAATACTCTCAACCAATAGGTTTTAGACACTTTTAGGTTACTATTTTATCCTTATCATTTAGATTTAACTCTAAGTTAAATAATTTAACTTTTACCGTGTCTTTTGGTTTTCTTACACTATATGGTTAATAAATTTAGTATAACAAGCCAAAAGAACCCCAAGTGGTTAATTATTAATATATATATCCTTATATAAGTCATTTGGCCTAAAAATATATTTTTTGGAATAAAATAACAATTAATAATATAATATTTTTTTTAAAAACTATTTTATGTAAATTTTGACACTATTTGGTACATGATTTTTGTGAAAATTATAACAGAATTATTTGTTCGAAAAAAGTTAATTAAATCAATAATAACATGATATATTAACCTAGGATATTATTGGAATACATAAAAAGTCTAAAATTACATTTATTGGGGTATTTATAATATCAATTATGTTAATATTTTATTAATAAGGTAATTACTACATCATCATTGTGTCAAAAATAAATTAAATTATTTGAAATCTAAAAATTATAAATAAAATAAAATTATGTAGGAAATAATTTAGCTTTCTAATTAATATTTATAGTCGGATTTATATTATGTATAACCCTATATTAAAAATTATTTAGTTATTAAACTTTGATTTTAACTTTTTTAATTCTTCTTTAAATAAAATAATAATAAATGTCCTAATCTAATCCAAGTGGGCCTAAAGGGTAATTTTTTATCCCTAAGGTTGTTTTTGGTCGAACTACACTTATCCAATATAATTAGGATATGTGTTTGGGTAATAATAATATCATGTTTACCGTTAATTACCCTATTTACTTTTAACCGTGGTAAATAAAAGTAAAAGGTTACTATTCACCAAAAGTTATTTTTATCTTATTGAACCAAATTTTAGACCTTGATATTAACCGTGTCTCTCGGATTTCCGAAATTCCACTCACAGAAGCGGTAAAATAATGTTTTATGTAAATTTTTAAATTCTCCTAGGAGGTGGGTAAAAGACAGTGAAAAGTTCAATAAAATATTTATTTATCTAAAATTATTATAAAATGACTCCAATGAGTTACATTGAACTTATATAGGTATTATGTATCAATTTTAACCTAATATAAATTTAAATAAAATAGTTAATTATTTAAATAAAGAATTCGGTTTTAAACTATAACTTGGGGATTTTCACTATTCATAAAAAATTTAATGTTTTCAGAAAAATACCAAAACTTCACCCTAGGATTATTTTGATATTCCAATTCCAAAAATGAATTATATATTGAAGGATAAAATTTATAAAATTTTAAAACATGGGTATTACTATTCATACAGGCTAGTTTATATAATATATCCACGCTATCAAAGGTCATGATTGCATATAATACAAGCTATGTTAGGGTTGCGTGTGGTGAAAGATTCATTTGTTGTTGTGTATAATAGAATATGACCATATTTTAATTATACATTGAATATATATATATATACACACACTCAATTTTGCGTAGAATAACATCTATCAAACAAAATTGAAATTTTGTGTAACACGATCCAAGAATTGTGTTGCGTATACTACAAGCTAATACTGTGCTGCGTATAGTGTATGATAATCTTAGTGTATCATACACCACAAGACATCAAATAAATTAAAAACTATACTTCTCATAAAATCTCATGGTGTTACATTCTACCCCCCTTAAAATGTATTTCGCCCTCAAAATTCATCAGGGTTATAAATGATTTTCTACTTGAAAGTTTCTTTCATAGAAACCCACTTCGTAAAAAGGAATACTAAAACTTTATTTTAAAAAGGATAGTTAGAAACAAAATTGATACCAAAAGTAACTCATCACTTGGTTTACCACATAGGAGTATATCGGAGAAAATATGGGCATGGAAGAGAAATCTAACCATCATGTTTAGATGAAGAGTAGTTGAAAAAATGGCTATGAAAAAAATCCAAAAATCAAAAGCCATAAAATTGTGATGATCTAAGTTACCATCTGATTCATCGGATATAAGGTAACTAGGATAACATTTTTGGTTTTCAAGATCATTTCACTAAAGTTGAAGAATTTGAATTAGATGAAATAATTACTTTATTTCGGTATAATCTCACTGTTGTTCATGCCTTGAACAATTTCCACATCATCTATTAAAGAAATGAAGTTGAATTTTTTATTCGTGAAGTTTTAGTAGATCATGTGATAGAATGATGGGTCCTTCCATATGTCTCAAACAAAAGGTTAGAAAAAGTTATCAAATATACATAAGTCCATCTATAGTGAGATTAATCGTATATGGTTCCAAAAATGGACTTATTCTTCATATATCATACAGCTTAATATAATAAAACTAGTTTCTACTTACCAGGGACATCCTGTAGGCCAGTGGTAGGTGATAAAGGCCTGTCGCACTTTGGTTGTGGGTTCGATTCCCAAATCCTTATCTAACACAACGGGTTGTTGCCCATCCTACGGGTTTACCTTTTTCTAAAACTATACTATTATAACATAACAAAAATTTCTATCATAAACAATACTATCTGATGTGTAACATAATCTATTCCAATCTTTAGGTTTATACAAAATACTTCTGTCAAATCTCATAGTATAAAGAATATGATTACTGGAAATTCCATCTACCAAGCATGTGAATACCATCATTTATCATACGATATATCTTTTTGGTCACATTCGAAACATGTGAATACCATAATCATGTAATCTCCTGAAAAATGAATACTCATTGAACCTTAGTGAAAATATGAAATCTGTCAAAATTTTGCACTTTCCACATACCAAAATCCCAAAATTTCCATATTCTCAAACCATGATATAACTTTGTCCTCATATTAGTCATGAGTTCATGAATACTATCAAACATTTCATTTTCTCCTTATCCCTTAATTATGCACATATCATCTACTTTCCAAAATATTTGAATCACTTTTCAGGGTTACCGATACGATATTCTTATGGAAAACCACAATGGACCAATACATAGATATTCCAATATACCATAAAAGTACCTCAACAACATTATTTTTGAATACCAATACATAAAAACTTCAATCCATCATCTTCAATGATTTTCATGGAATATGTCCTTCCTTGATTTAGAAGTAACCTCTTAGGTCAGGGCATTGAGTTGGGTAATGCCCATGTTCTCCACATATAAGACATTGGACTCCATAACAGTATATCACTCTATGACCCTTTTCTCCACATAGATAACATCTTACCCTCCATTTGAGGTATTCCTCAAGGTTCTTCTTCCCTTCTTTATAAATCTCAGTCTTCTTTTCTCTATGCTCCTCACCATGCGAACATGCATAAAATTACATCTTCCTCTTATTTGATGACTTAGGAATACAACTAAAGTTCACCTTGTTAATCATATAACTAGATGACTGATTCAGCATAATCACAATATCTTTCTCTCTAGGAATTACAAAATTTCGTTGATCATAGTCACCAATTTGTTCATTGGAATCAATGTTAACTGAATGCCTTCTCATATCCTCCATTGACTAAGACCAGAAACCATAGCGTAAGAATCAATTAAAATAACAAGGAACCACATAATCATAAAATGTCACTTTTGGGATGTCTAACTTATCAAAAATTCTTTAATCCATGACACCTTAAGTTCACCGTAGGTTATTCATGATCATCAACATAATTCTAGGAATCTAACCTATATTTATACTTAACCTTAGAGACATCCCAAGACATTCCATATAAATATCTCTAGGGATTTCACAAAAGTTTTCGCATCCTAGTTTCCCAAGGATAACGAAACCAAACCTCTGATAACAACTATAGAGACCCGAAGCCTGACATATAAGGAAATTAAATTACTTTTGCAGAATTCTTAATACATAACAATAACAAACACACAAGGACCGTAATATCTTAGTGTCTTTAGAAACACAGATCATAATCTTCTAATCGTGGTTAAAGATCTTCAACATCTCCCATAAATATCCCCCCTTTAGTTTTCTTACCTAAATCCTTTCTTTATATCCTGGGGAAAAGAAAAAAATTAAAGGGTGAGCTCAAATGCTCAGTAATGGTACAAATGGAGAAAATAAAACAACCCATATACATTTGAACTTCAAAACATGAACATAATGTTTAAACATCAAAATCTTGAGTTGTGAAATAAATCGTGGCAGTACGTAAGGTATAAATCATAAAGGAACATCAGTCATGATAAAATATCATGGGAATAAAATATGTAATTATGGCAACCATTAAGCACATGATATGATTTCCATTTTAGCCAAGGCATTGCTTCCAAGACCATCTTAGTGAACAAAGTCCCTTTCTGAATCGACTTCACTCCTCATTTTAGTCTTGTATCACTGAACCAGATTAACTTACCATTCCATCCTTGTCTATCTCGTGAGATATAAATCAATACCCAATGCATTGGAGGGAGATATAGGTCCAAACCATCTCATAATGAAATCATTCTTATGTGTGCCACAACATAATAATCAATCATTCATCATAACCCAAAGAATTAAATGGGTTTCATAAACATCATCCCATCATAACATAATACATATAAAACAAATGGATATCATTTCATCATAATAAAAGTGAAACAATGTAAATCATAGAAAAATTATACCTGAAACATACACAGGTGAAATAATGTCATCTTAGATGGAAAATGCTATTGATAAATCACTTGAAAGGAATTATTTAGAAAAATATCCTTTCTTCTTCAAAATCAATTTTTTTTCACAAAATGCCTTGAAATTTTAAAATAAAAGGAATTTATTAAAATTTGTCATGAAATAATTTGGAGTAAGCTTCATGAAAATATGACGTTATATATCCGTAAAAATCTGTTCATGTTGTATAAGTTAAAAAAACATTCTCCTCATACTTTTAATAGAAAAGTTAAAAAGTTACTCGTGTGGTAAAAAAAAGTAAGATTCCATTCATAACATGTGGTAAATTTCTAAAATTGGTAAAAAGGACATCAAAAATACATGAATTAATTTTTATAAAACATGGGAATGGATGATAACAATAACCCATGTTAATACTTACGATTAAACAATCTCGGATAAAAACGAGATTAGAAAAGTTTTCCCTTACCTTAGGTCCGACATGCTTCGTACCTATCCGAAACCCCTGTATAATGATTTAAATAATTTCATTGACTTATTACATAAATATATTCATTGTTATGATATCATATAGGGTTGACTTATGACTTTATATTACCCATTCTATTATAAATTCAATGCTAAAGCAGCGTTTTGGGTAAAATATTTTTAATTATCATACATGTTTGGAATTGTTGTTAATGATATTATTATTAGTTATATAATGATTTAATTACTTACAGAATGTAAATAATTATTTATATATCATATATATTCAGTATATATATATAATATATAGGTGAATGAAATGAAATACACAGTTCATGGAGACGACAGGCCGTACGTACGCATGAACACTGTTTTCCTTTCTTTATTGAGTTGAATGGAAGTAAGTAGATGACACACACACACACATATATATATATATATTAATTAGCTTAATTTTGTCATATATTTCATTATTATTCAATATATATACTTTATATCCATTCTTGAATGGTTAACATGGAGAATGAATCTCATGGCGTTGTGGAGACGGTTATCCGTACATACGCACGATCGATGATATCATTCCCATAATTATTGAATGGAATTGGAGTAGATGATATAATACCTTAGAATCAGTATGATGTTATAATAACCCTATATAGTTATTTATTACATCATTATACCCATCCATGTAAGGTGGTGGTGGAAAAATTGATTACACCACGGCGTGGAGATGATATTCCGTACGTACGCACGCACGGTGAATTCGTTTTCCATAGGATGGATAGAAGGTGAAATGGGGTTGTTTCATATTTATAATAATATATCAGTATATTATTGATACTGATGTTATTACTTTATAATGGAAAAACTCAATAAGAAGAATTTGAAGAAAAAGAAAACTTGAAAGAATCGGTAGAAGATATTACCTCTTCCTCAATGCACATACTTTTAAATTCTTTTTAGGCCACTAGGATTGGTCTTTTGAGAATACCAGAACCTATATGATATAACAAGAGAGTTTGAGAAGAGTAATTGGGCAGGTTTTGGCCGAGCATCATGGCTCAAAAGGGTGTGAAGAGAAGAGAGAAGGGGTGCCCTTTTTATAAAGGAGGAGAGGGGCTCCTTAGGAAGACTTAAAATATTATTTTATAATAAAGTCATATTTGGTTTTTAATAGCCCCAAATTGGTTTATATCGAATATAAGGTGTGTATGGGTCATACCAATCTCAAAGAATAGGTTTTAGACATGTTTAGGTTACTATTTTATCCTTATCATTTATATTTAACTCTAAGTTAAATAATTTAACTTTTACCGTGCCTTTTTGTTTTCTTACACTATATGGTTAATAAACATGATATAACAAGCCCACAAAAACACCAATTGGTTAATTATTAATATATATATCCTTATCTAAGTCATTATGACGAACCTTAGGTTCTTTATGAATTAAATAACAATTAATAATATAATATTTGTTTTAAAAACTATTTTATGTCAATTTTGACACTATTTGGTACTTGATTTTTGTGAAAACCATAACAGAATGATTAGTTCGACAAAAGTTAATTAAATAAATTATAACATGATATATTAACATATAAAATTAGTGGGATTCATAAAAAGTCTAAAATTACATTTATTGGGTTTTTATAACATCAATTATGGTAATATTTCATTAATAAGGTAATTATTGCATCATCATTGTGTCATAAATAAATTAAATTATTTAATGTCCAAAAATAATAAAAAAAATACCATTATGTAGGAAATATTTTTATCTTTATAATTAATATTTATAGTCGAATTTGTCTTATGTATAACCTAATATTAAAAATTCTTTAGTTATTAAACTTTGATTTTAACTATTTTCATTCTTCTTTAAATAATATAATAATAAATGTCCTAATCTATTCCATGTGGACCTAAAGGGTAATATTATATCCCTATGGTTATTTTTGGGAGTAATAAACTTATCCAATAGAATTAGGACATGTTTTTGGGTAACAATAATATCATTTTTACACTTAATTACCCTATTTACGTTTAACTGTGGTAAATAAAAGTAAAAAGTTACTATTCACCAAAATTTTTTTATGTTATTGAAAAAAATTTTAATCATTGATAATAACCATGTCTTTTGAATTTTATAAATTACACTCATAGAATCGGTAAAATTATGTTTTATGTAAATTTTCAAATTCTCTTAGGAGGTGGCTATAAGACAGTGAAAATTTCAATAAAATTTTTATATATCTAAAATTATTATAAAATGACTCCAATGAATTACATTGAACTTTTATAGGTATTATGTATTAATTTTGACCTAAAATAAATTTATATGAAATAAATAATTATTTAAATAAAAAATTCGGTTTTAAACTATAACTCGGTGTTTTTCACAATTCATCAAAAATTTAATGTTTTCAGAATAATACCAAAAATTCAGCCTAGGCTAATTTCGATATTATAAATCCAAAAATGAATTCCATTTTGAATGATAAAATTTATAAAATCTTAAAATTTTGGTATTACTATTCATGTCGGCTAGTTTATATATTATATTGTTGTTTAGTGAAACCCGGTATTGCGTACAACACACGCTATCGGGAAAGGTCGTGATTGAATGTAATGGAAGCCAAGTTAGGGTTGCGTGTGGTGAAATATTCCTTTGTTGTTGTGTATAATATAATCCAAACATATTTCATTTATACATTGAATATATATATATATATATACACTCAATGTTTCATAGAATAACTTCTATCAAACTAAATTGAAATTTTGTGTAACACGATCCAAGAATAGTGTTGCGTATACTGCAAGCTAATACAGTGTTGTGTATATTAGTGTAGCATACACTACAAGACATCAAATAAATTAAAAAGAATACATCTCATAAAATCGCAGGGTGTTACAATTATAGTGGTGGTTCTCACGGTAGAAAGCCACAGTCGATGGTGAGTGAGACCATTAGATGGGGGAAAAGGCTCTCTATGACATTGATGGCCGATGTGATGGGTTGATGGAAAGTGATACTATTATATGGGGGTAGAGGGTTTCCATTAAATTGATGACCTATGGTATGAGATGATGAGAGGACATATCTAATTATGCATTGGGATGTAAGTCTGTTGAGAAGACGATGGTCATTTATCCTTTAAAGGGCGAATCCCATCATAGAATGGGACGTCGGGCCGTTGAGCTGACCGTGATTGTTCATGTGGAAGTCCAAGGGACATTGGATACATTTTTGGGTGTGTTGATGAGATTTTGGTATTACTCATTATGTGGCATATTTTTTATCAGATGTAACATGGTTCCAGGTGACACATATGATGACGAGATACCACGGTTCTTCGGATTCAATTAATCATGGATACATAATTCAACCTCGGCATTGGCCAAAAAATATAAACGCTTCCTCGTGGATATTGAGCATTAGTAAAGAATGTTACATATTTTAT
Source organism: Viscum album (assembly GCA_963277665.1). Classification (NCBI taxonomy): domain Eukaryota; kingdom Viridiplantae; phylum Streptophyta; class Magnoliopsida; order Santalales; family Viscaceae; genus Viscum; species Viscum album. The sequence continues at coordinate 596,358,116 of OY728155.1, read as the reverse complement.
TCATGACTGCAATTTGGATTTAATTAAGTATTTATACACTTGTATAAATATGGATTTAATACAGAAACACCTTTTTGGTGGCATACTGAGTTCATATACACACCCTACAAGGGTCCCTTGGGACGTGTATAGATTTTATGTATTAGAGATCAGGTCAGGGTCCGTGATTGTGAGATAGACAATAGTGATCTGGGATTCACAAGTGCGTGTGATGGATAACATATGGACTATGGTTGTTCTTTAAATTTATTTAGATTCTATTTTGGGATTTTGAGTACACTCTTATACGACCGGAAAGGGGTAAACATGCATGTCTGTTTTTTTATGACTCTCTAACATGTATACATTATCTGATAAGTATGGATGTATTTTTTTGGCTTGTTATCTACCCTATTAAATTTATGGATTTTGTTTACTTTGTATTTAGGTTTCCTCTAATTTTTATATTTCTCTTCTGCTGGGTTATGGTATTATTGAAATTATTATTATCATCGCCACATGGAATAGTCTCCCTACTATAATTTAATTAGACCCCACCTACACGTCGATAGCCTCGGGCATACCGGGAGGCATGCATAAGGCTATGTGGCTCACTGGTCTAGAGAACAGGTTAAGTGGATCTCGTGTTGGGGTGCTAAATAACCTATGTTATTTTCAATTTTTCTTCAATTTTATGGGATTATAGTTTAGGTAACAAATCATAAAAATTTAATTTTGAATTTTTTTAATTTATAAATATTTTTTATCCATTTATAATATTCTATCATTTAATATTATTTATTCATTACAAATATTTATTAGTTATTAATTTTTTTAGAATTTATTTAGTTTTTCATATTTATTTATATATATTTATTTACAATGTTTTTATATTTCCGATAAACTAGAAATTTATATGATTAATAGTTATTAATTTTTGTTTATTATGTTTTAATAATTTTATTTTTTTTAAATTTATATTATTAATTTATTTAAATTAATTTTATAATATCATTATAATTTATATAGTGAATATAAATCATTTTTGACTATTTTTATTTCTATAAATAATATTATTTATGTAATCATTTTTATGTGTTTGTAATTTATGTAATTAATTATATGAATTTATTATATTGAATATATTTTTTTAAATTATTAAAATTTATTTATTGTTTTTATTACCCATTCATTCATAATTATTTATTAATTATTATTATTATCAGAATTTATTAATTTTTTAATATTTATTTATTTATATTTATTATTTTATTAATTATATATTACATATTATATTAATTTTTGTTATTAATTTATTTAGATGTCTTGACAATTTAATTTTTTTATTTCTAAAATAACTTTTGGGGGAAAGTGAAAACCCAAAAAAATATTATATGCAACACCAAATTTCAAACCATATAGGAAATTATGAATCTATTCCCAAAAAAATTTAAAACGACTAAATTAGTCACCCAATATAAGATCAATGTGATAGAGGTTACCTTCATGTTATGATCGACTTTTTATGAGATCCTTGATGTTCTAGGCCAACCTATCTCAAGCATTATTATATTTATCTAGGTTTATTTTTTTCCAGTCAATTTCATGTGCCAATATCTTCTCTATTTTATTGATCTAATCAATTTTATAATCATTAAGATCAAATTGTTTCGATCTCTCATACATTCTATCAGCATACTCCTTTGAAACAATAATATCATAATCATCCAATAACATATCTTCCTTTAAATATGGGAGAAGTTTTAGGTTGGTATTCAACTTCTTTGTCACCATCTGGACAACATCAAATACTTCCAGTTAAAACAGTTGATTATGATCTTCTAACCTATCCAGTTTAGTCTCCTTGGACATCACACTAGAAACCTCATCCTCATCACCATGAGGTGTTTTTATAACCCCTATAATTCCACATTCGTTAACTACCACTGGATCCAGAAATTCCTCTACCTCAATATATTCAGTTTTCCAACTGATATGGTGATAATGGGCTTCATAATGTTAGAGTAGTCTTTTCATTTTATATTTATCATCTTTTGATTGGCTAGAAAATTTACAAAAAACAATATTTCCTCGCATACCATTCTTTAAGTAACACCCAACAGTCATTATTGCATGATGATCTTTCTCACCCATTAAAGTTGAGTGAGATTCGGTTTCTATGTCACTCTCTTGAAGAGACCCATGAGTCCTAGACCTGTCCCACTTACACTCCTATCATGGAATGATATACTTCCACCATTTAGGATCAACACCCTCCTCCTCCATGTTGTCTGGATCCAAAATCATATCATCTAAACCATCAAGCTATTTTCCTAGATTAAGAGTTAGAATATTCATTCTAGGACTTGGTCTATTCGCTGCATGCACCCCACCGTCACATGAATCCATGGTGACCTTCTTTGATTCTCCATGTACCATACGATCCACTAAAAAATACTAATCGTCTCACACAACCAATTTATTCGTAGAATTGGAAGAATTGATCATATGTAGAACTCCAAACCACCCATTTGACATTACATTGAAAATAGGAGGATTTAATGACCTATTAGTGAAACAATGAATAACGTAACTCTAGGATGCAATAATGCATCAGATTTCTGCACCACAACCACTGTCTGGGCTAGTGATATAGCTAAAACTCACCCTCCCCTCGCTCTTGGAAATGTCTTCCCTTTACTACCATCTCCATATGAAAAGGGAGATGAAACCAATTTTTGATCATAAGATATGACCATATCAGAAGAATTCAAAATTTAATCACATTAATAGGTGTTAGAAAGTAGAGAAGAATAATAGAAAAATAAAATTTTCCCCTTACTTATAACCTACGAATATTGATATTTCATGTCCTCTTTAAAAATAAAATGACACAAAAATTTCATGAACCCAAAATGATTACATGATGAGAAAAATTCACACAAATCCTCAAACACCACTATTTATTGGTGTCTGAGTTTTTCATCCACCTTGATCCACAATGATTCTACTGCGGAATTCAGAACAACATCTTCCACACAAATGAGAGGGGCGATGTGTTGGAATAAGGATCATGAGCCATTTCCAAAATCCATAAATCTATAGATGATGTTTCACTACATTCAAACGATAGAGGGGTTTTGGAAGGGAAGTGGTATGCTCAGGAAACATACAAAGATTTCCATGATCCGTGGATCATGATTCAAGTGGAAGTCATAGCCCCATCTGAAGATGATGAAATAAGATCCCACTCATGACCGTTATCCCTAGGACCAAGCGGAGGAAAGATCATCTGAATTATCAAATTAATAAAGAATTTTATAGGGGCCCAGTAAACATAAAATGAACCACTCCTTCATAGACCATGTGTTGTTGATGAATCTATCGAAGTAATCAAGCGAAGGATTCCTTTGACTAGAATAATCCACCAAGGAGTATTCAGAGAGGGTCGATTCCTTAGAGAATTACTATAGTGAGAGGGGAATCATAGGGGGCATGAGGTGTAGAGAAGTTACATTCGAGTTATGGTGGATGTGGTGAAAATCAGGTCATGAGGAAGGGTTGGTAAAGGGAGACAAGATTAGTAAATCCCACACCTTCTACGAAGAAGGGAGGGCGGATGGACCATCCACCACTCTAACCCACAAATGGGATTCCTGTCACCCACTATGGATTTATCAACATTGGGAGGGTTCAAAGAGAGAGTTCTCATATGAATGGTAACAGATTAAATAGATTAATTTGTTTAAATTCATTTTTAATATAAATAGTTACAACAATTCATTTTTAATAGTCCCATTATTTAGAAAATTAATTTTGTTTATTTATTCATTTTTTATGATTTTGGAATTCATGTATTTAATGTTAGAGATTAAATTTTTTAATTTTTTTTTGTAATTTATACAACATTATTTATTAAATTTTAATATTTTTTAAATTTATTCATTATTTATTTGTTGTTTTAAATTTTTTTCCAATGTTTTAATATTTTAAATATATTTAAATTTATATGATTAGTATTTATTCATTTTTATTTATTATGTTTAAATATTTTGAAAATGTTTGAAATTTATATTATTAATTTATTTATTCTCATTTTTTAATATTTCTATAATTTAAATAATTAATATAATTCATTTTTAATAATTTTTCTTTTTCAATAATTTATATTATTCATTTGTTCATTTTACAATATTTTTAATCTGTTTGTAATTCATGTAATTAATATTAAAAAATCACCTTTTTAAATATTTTTCAAATTAATAACAATTTATTTATTCATTTTAAATATTCTTTCATTTAATATTATTTAATCCTTTTTATTATATATTTAATATTATTTATTTTTTAAATATTCTCTGATGAATATTTATTTATGAAAAGTTATTTACTATGATTTATTTTTTTCAAAATGTCTATAATTTATATTAATAACATTATTTAATTTTTTATTATGCTTTAATATTATTAATATGTGTGAAATTTATAAAATAAATTTATTTAAATTGATTTTTTAGTATTTTTGAAATATTATTTTTAAAATAAAATACATTTATAATAATTATACTATTTATATAATTAATATTCTTTTTTATTCATTTTTATTCATTTTTATGTGTTTGATATATATCTAATTATTTTTATGAATTCACTTTTTTAATAAATTTTTTATGAATTTAAATTTATTTATTCCTTTTTAATATCCATTTTTTCAATATTACTTATTATAACAGACATTACAGAATGGGATCTTAAGATCTCCCATGCGGCAATGACGGTAGTGACTAGGACTTCATAACTTGTATGGCTATTTCGCATTACATTGGTTTAATTATCTTAACAAGTCATTGTGGAAAATATGTGGATTGACCTATTATGGCCATTACAGAAATCTAGAGAGATTCTATGATCAAGCATGATGGAGTCTCATTTCACGAATTTTTATTGGTGAATGATGTTTTCCCAGAATAGATTCTAAGAAAATGCTCAACAGATCATGTAAAATCTAATCAAGATGCGATTGTGGATTGACTCAAAATCCATCCACACTCCATCAACGCTCCAGTCATATTTCCCATAGGTGAGAGTTCGTTTAAGGTTAGTGATTATGATAAGACACATTCTTTGGTATGTGGCATCTCATACTAGAATTGTGTTTCAATTGTGAAGGGTTTCCTCAATATAGGTTTCTCATCATAGGAAAAGTATATAAGTGATTTTTTCATTAGATTCATTTCCATGAAGCCAGATTTTAGTTCTATAATGAAATGATATTTTCATTTCAATACATTCTCTCTTAACAATAACATATCTCATGTTTGGATAAAGATAATGTAATTGAAATAGATTATACATCACCCTCTTATACGTTTTGATGTTGCATCTGCTATGGGTGTTCCCATCAAAATGGATAGATCTATGAAAAATTATTGAATTGGATAATATTATTGAATAAATATCGCAGTCGGTATTAACCTCAAATCAATTGACCATGTTTTCTTTTATACTCTAAATGATGACATTCATCTTTAGCTGCGTTATGAGAAATTACAAAAGTTTGTTCTTCATGTCAAACAATTGGGAATATGAAAGAAACCTATTGTAAATATGTAACATGCAACTATTTTTTTAAGGGGCCATCAATAGGGTTTTTTTAGGAAGATGATACCAAAAATAATTTTCTATAGAGAAGTTAATAAGCCAGAAAACCATAAGCATGATAACTACCCTTTGAAGGAAACCTGAATTCAAGACCCTAGACTCAATACGACAACCCTTAAATCCAAGAACCTCATGTGGGTAAGGTCAAAATATTAACATGTTCTAGGATGAAGATGCTGAAGAAGAGGTTCAATAGAGAAAATCACCACTTACTGTGATTTCATTCAAGGATTCATTATCAAAGAGAACATATATTGAACAATCTGAATCAGTGGATGGTCAATCATACTTGGAATTAGCGACTTAGGCCAAAAAATACATAGAAACCTGGAAGAATCATAAATTTGTCCTTAATAAGGGGAAAGTAAATGGAAAATATGTTACATCTACTTTTGGGAAGATCAGGTACAAAATAGTTTATAGACTTTTAGGGCAGGCTATTGGCTAAAATGGATATTCCAGGGAGATATTGTAAAAATCAAATGTTGATTAATTGTTCATAGCCTTGACTGAGTTGTTTCGCATTTAGTAACACATATCACTTTTGAAAATGATGATACCATCCCATATAATGATGTTCAAGATGATATACCATCAAATATGGTCCCTATAATAACTTTTTTCAATAGAAATCTACAAATAGTTTTCAAATATAGATTGGGGTTCTTTATGCGTTACAAATATTTGGCTCCCTATTACCCAAATTATTCCCTTGAGGTAGAAATTACCTTGTACCATGATCTCAATGATTCATATAGATTTCCCATGACAGTAGGTAGTAAAACAAATGATCCATATAAAAAATTAGAATATAGAATTTGAGTGTGGAGAACCCATGGTCGGGGATCCTTGGTTATTTCACATTAAGATCCCCATCTCTTACACTGGGACATGCACTCATACAGATAGTTGATTCTGCTTTTCCATTCACACTTCTGACCTTTTCAATCTATTTATGACTAATTTGGAAATAATCCAAAAATAATAATTTGATACAATAAGGATCTGAAACTCAAAAGTCCCCCTTCAATTGATTGTAGGAGGGAAAGAAAGCATAAGGGTCCTAATGAGGTATCTACAGACTAGTTCCACACACAATTTGAGATATTTTTTTTTCAAAACTAGATCCTAAAACTTTTTTGTTTAATGGGTAAAATTCATCCCATAAACATATTTCTCTTTTTTGAGTATTACATGAGGAACTATCTCGGGGAAAACATTCAAGAGCTAAACTAGATGTACATTTTGAGATCCGTACTGGAAGAGGATACATATGAATCATTTGAAGATGATAAAGAGATTTTCAAGAGGGAAACATTATAGAATAGAGTTCAAAAATCCCAAGGAATAGGTTACCATAGGAATATTTAAGAATATGAACATTGTTGTTTTTGGTTTCTGTGATGAGGCTAGTTTATGCTTGTCTTACCACATCCACTTCCCTTCTCTTCATTTTTTCCCTTAATAATGATTTCTTAACCCTCATCCTTTATAAAACAATATTACCTATTAATTGTTAATATTTTCTGAATTTATTCATTTTTAAATATTTTTATTTATTTATTTATATATTAAGATTAATAATTTCAATTTTTTTTAAATTTTAATATTAATGTACTTAAATGTATTTTTTTAATATTCTTGTAGTTTAAATGTTTATTAATGCTCATTTTCATTTTTATATTTACATAATTAATAATATTTAATTATTAAATTTTTAAATTTTTTTTCAGAGATAGATAATGAATTGATAATATTTTAATTCATAGATATAAAAATTAGTCACAAAATGAACCAAAACATATGGCTTATCCTCCTATCAAGATATCACAGAATCAAACCTCTATAATAATTAAAGACATTTTTTAGGAAAATTTGAACCTCAAAATCATAGGAATGAAATTTTGAACTTGTTTTTAAGTATTTTTGGTCTATCATTCATGGGTTTTTAAGGACTTTTTGATTTTTTCTTCCCCTATCAATTTAAAAAACAAAAAATTGTTATTTTGGAAAAATCATACCACTTAAGTGAAGGAATGTTATTCCAAAGATGTTTTTAAGGATTAATGTATTTTTCTTGATTTTTTTTGAGTTTACCTCCCCATATTTATCAGTATTGATTCTTCCCCTATGTGTTCATCTATAAATATATTTATGCATTGTTATTCCCTATTTTTTATGAATCTACCATTTTATGGTTATTTCTATTTTGGGGATCCAATCTTCTTTAATTTTCATGATTTTATAGTTCTATTCCTATTTGTATAAATATATATAAACTATATATAGGTATTTCTTAAAAAAATTTAATTTTCTTCATATTAATTCCAAATTCATAAGGTGTTGAATGGATGAAAATGGGTTTTATTGATTATTTTGAAAATTAATATCTCATGTAAAATTTAGATAATAAATCAATGTTTGTAATGTTACAAATAAGTCATGCCTTATAAATATTAATGGATTTAATATTATTCATTGAATTATGCTTAGTGTCAAACTAGTACTATATGTGAAATAAGAGTGATCTAAAATGATGAATAGTACTTTTTATTGAAACATGACATGATATATGATGTGTTCTTAGATAGAGATATATTTATAAAATCATGTATTTTATTTTTTATATGTATAAATATAAAAGTATATATATATATATATTTGTTTCTATGTGTTTGAATAATTATGTATCTTTGTGTTGATATGAATGTGTGAATATATATATATATATATTTATATATGAATTTTAGTTTATATTATAATTATATCCTAATTATTCCATGAAAAAACCATCATATTATATAATCCCATTATGCATGAAGTTACCTATTAATGTAAATACTCCCAAAAGATATATATATATATACATATGTTTGTGTGTGTGTGTGATATATATAAGACGATGTTTATATATATATATATGATATATATGTGACTTTTATATGAGTTTTCAGGAAAATTATGATTTTCATTCCTTTGGTTATATTTGTTTTTAAGTATTGTATACCAAATATATTCTCCACCAAAGATATAATTTATGAAACGTTTACATAAGATAAATTTAATTGGAGTTAAATGAAATTTTAAATATGATTCACTAATCAAATGAGGAATTAATACATGCATTATAAGCATATTAATTAATGTGAAAAACAATGACAACTTTCATCGAGTACTATACAAACCCTAAAAACATAGGGTAGAATGATATGTGGATATTAAACTAATGAATCCTAAGAAACAAAATCTCTACCCATCTTAATCCTTTTAATATATAGGTATTAGTATATTGTGGAGACAATTTGAATCCAATTATAATGCTGGATGATTTAGTTTCTCCCAGGGATACCTCTAGTGGTGGATGTCATTGGGATGCCACATTGTGATCATACTCAAGCACATTTAAAGATGTTTGAAGGTTAAGTAGACTATGAAATTTGTATTAATAGTACGGTACAATAGAATTAAAATATTTCTCCATTTTAGTGTTTTAATTCTGGTTTTAGTTATCTTGCATGATATATCCTCATATTTTGTTTCTAATTGCTTCCATTATGCCTAATAATTATTATTAGTTTCATATGAAACCTGACAGTTGTATCATAGGTAATATATTATTTAAACTAATGGAATATAAGATTGAATTGAAGAATAAAAAAAATTATTTATTTGTAGGTATTTTGAAATTTGGAAAAGGGTTTACCTTTACACTACTCACCTTTAAAAAGACAATCAAGACAATACCCTTACACAAATAAGATGCATAAGTTTAAATACATCCTTACTCTTATGTAGAGTGGGTTTTGTAATAGATATTACTCCCTACCATTATAGGGATTAGTATATGTAAGGGACTACTAAGGTTACCCATACACAAAAAGGATACATAATGTTAAACGATCCATTTTCCCTTATTTGGTAAAGATTTCGTAAGGGTCATACCTTTACATAGAAGTTCCACATAAGGGTATTATATTTATTACCATTATATAAATAGGTTTTTAGAATGTAAACCCCTACCCAGTGGTATTTAGAGGTCTCAAAAAGGTAAATCAAGACCTATTATCACATGAAGTCTTTACATAATGGTAATATAATCTATTTCCTTACGATGAATGAGATGCATAAAAGTAATACTTGTTTGACCATTATTTGTTGGATTATACATTAGCTCCAAAACAGTATGTAGTGACTTACCTTTAATCAAAGGAATCCAAAGAAACAATGTAATGGTTGAAGGATTTACCCTATCAGAAGAATACCCGTATATGTAAGGGTAATTAAATTTATTTTTGAATTTATAAAAAAATATTTATCAAAAAAAAGTATATATATTATTTATAAAATTTTTATAAATCATTAAGAAAAGTACATTGTGATATTTAATTTTATAAAAGGTTTAAATATTAATTAATTATCATTTTTTTAAAATTAGTTAAATGTTTATGAAACGTATTTTCCCAAAATATTAAATTTAAATATTTTAAATACCTTATAACCAAATCATATAACATAAAATATGATCTAGAAATAATCTTTTTTACTTATAAATCATAAGAAATAATTTATAAAACATAATAAGTTTTGAAATATGGGAAAAAATATAAAATATTTATATTTAACATTATGAATTGTTCATAATTAATTATATGAATTTTTAAAAATTGAAAAGGGAATTATTTAGATATTATTTACGCCACATAGAAAAGGTTTTGATAATTATTATTATTACGGATTAAATAATGATTAATAATATGATATTAAGATTATGTAAAATGTTTCTATAATAGAAATTTGATTATAAATATTTTATTATTCATATTATATCATATATTTTGAATGAAAATTCCATATAATGATAAATATGGTAGAAATAATATTATAATTAATATAAAATGTCCACATTTACTATAATAAGATTTATAGTATGTTACATTTAAAATTATTAAGTTTTTTAAATTTTTATTTTTGAATGAATTGTTCAGAAATATTTATATAATGATTAAATATTAAATTATTCATTTATTTAAAAGGTTTTTGGGTATTTTATTCATAGATAAAAATTGTTTATATGATGAATGTAGTATACATTATCTTAATTATAAAACTAATTTTAAATTGATCCTCTCATTATATGCTAGGTATGATAATGAATTAAGTAATTCATCTCTCATGACCTTGATGTTTAATTAATGTTATTATCATGAATTTTGTAGTTGAATATAGTTCATGCATATTTGGTTTTACAGTAATATTAAATTGGATTCTCTCTTGAGTAATGAATATAGGGGTAGAGGGACTCAGGGTTAAACTACATACATAATGGGATGTTTGTGCCCTATCTTGGTGGTTAATGTGGTTTTCTATCTATAGATCCTGGCTTACTCATGTGAAGATTTTAAATCTCATATAATTCTAAACATTTACATTAAGTGTTCAGGAAACATAAACATATGATGCATCTAGATATGTATAAATATGTTTGTATTATAGTTTTGGCTATGTAACACAATCTTTTTTGTTGTGTAAATAGTTAGAAAACAATAATGTTTTGAAGTATTTATTTAGTGGATGGAATATGATTGCATAAAAAATTACTATATGTATGAATACAAAAAAGGGAATAACATGTGATAAGTTGGTGAGATAAAATACCCATTAAATAATAAGTGTCATATTCTATCCAAAGAAACACTTTTCAATAGCTCGATCATCCAATGAGGTTGTTTAGTGCCTATTTTAGGTGTCACTGGATTATCTTGTGTAACATAAGAATGTAATAAGTTACTCATGATTTTACTATTGTGTACATTCATGCCAAACTCGAGTTCACATGGAATTTTCTTTGTTAGTTTTTTTTGTATTTAATTTGGGTAAAACATATATGGGAATCCAGAATTGTTAGTATACTAGTGGAATAAAGTTTATTTTTTTCCCAAATTTTTAATTGGATAATGGGATGTCCACTAAACTATCCTAGAATCTTATATAATTTGATTAGGAAGATGCTATGTCATAATTTATATGTGGTGAAATTAATTCTAAATTAGAATCATTTATAAGTTACATATGGATATGGCCTAGTAATATTTTACTTGAATTTTAATAGGGGACCTCATTTTATTGGGACCACATTTAATAAAATTCGTTATTAAATGGTTAATAATACAAGATACTCATATGATAAAATCATTTACTGTAGATAATATAATAATCATAACCAAGATAATTTTGGAACTTATTCCCTGATAATGATAGACTTAATGTAAGTATATCTTAATATGGGTAAATTAAAAAATGTTCATAACCAATATTGGTGATTTAAGAAAAAATTATAATGAAATCTCTATGTTTCAGAATAGTTCCTTTGTTAGTAAGAAAGTGTTAAAGTTGTTCAACAATTGAATATAGAATCTCATATAATCATAAAGTGATTCATTTAGGGTTTCAAAGGAATAAATTCATATTGAACAAATGAATCCTAATCTCCACTAATGAGCTCAATATGATTGGTTAAATCAATTATCTGAGGAGTTTTATTCTCATATACTTAATATAATCAGGTTCATTAAATGACCTTCAATATGATCGAAATTGTTGATGACTCATTGAGAGTAAGGGTTTCATTTAAACAATAATGGTTATAAAAATAAATTCTATTATTTTCATAGATATATGATATTAAAAATATTATTTAAAAATCTTGTAAATATAAAAAATGATATAATGAAAAATGAATTTCTATTTACATATTCACGTTTGTTTTCATGTAATGGATCAATGAATAAACAAATTAAGATTTTACCAACATTTTATGGAGGTGGGGTATTGTATCATAATGAAATAATTTTAAAATAATATAATATAATTGTGTATTAATATAATAAATCAATTTTAAACATTGTTTAAACAATGGAGATTTAATACTGACCATCTTATACTAATTTGGTTTTTTTCTCTAGAAATAATTATATTCAATGATAACAAATTTTTATTCAAGAAAAATCAAAATTAACCATATAAGTTGTAGAATTGAAATGATCCAAATTTTTTATATGTATTTATTCTTTAATGTCACCTCCATTGACTTTTAATGTCCATGATAACTGTTGAAGAAGTGAACTTATTGGATAATGTGATATACTTTCTAAAGTTTAACATTATTTAATTCTTGATGAACCAATTTAATAAAAGAATAATTATATGTGAATTAATATAATAAATAAATAATATTTATAATAATTTAAATTCATATTATTATCAGTCTATAATTTTTAACATGTGGTTAACAAAATTATAAGTTATATAAAATATGATGACTATATGTGTGTATATATAAATAATAACCTTTTTTGATTATATGTATATTCCATATGTGTATTTATTTTTTTGATAAATATAAATATTATCAACTCAAATATGTTGTATATGAATGGAAATAGATGGTTACCCATTATATGAAAAAAGTGTATTGTGATGGGGTTAATGAGTTCATCAATGTTTAAAAGGATTGTGCATACGTACCTTCTCAAATAATTTTTCTATGTTTATGTTATTGTTATTTATGACCAATTAATGTAGAGGATTTGGGAAAACACATAATCTATCAAATAATTCATTAAACTTATAAATATTGGCATAAAAAGGAGAATAACTAAATATTGGGTGTTATTAGGCTAACCCTACATTTATTTTGAATCATATGATGCGATTTTAAGTTTAAATGAAGATAAATATCATATCAAGGATATGATTACTTTTCTAAATAGTGATAAATATCATATTGAGAAAATGAAAGAGATAATTAAAGATAAAATCCATGATTTTATAAAAATGTTTTAGAAGTTAAGGAATTTTGAAAAAACACCATTGTGTTCTAGTTGTACTAAATATACAACATTTTCATCCAAACTAAAGCAATATTATATAAAATATTGAAATAGTTAGAGTGAGACCATCTTTGAAAAACTATATATTCTCGTGAATGATATGATACTAGAAGATAATTAACTTCATTACTAAACATATTATGCTAAATGAATGAATTTTTTAATTGGTATGATCAGTGAAACTATCTATACCTGTCCAATGGATTTATATTTTTTTACAAGGGTCATGAATCAATTAAAAATGCCTGAAGTGTGGTGAATATTGATACATGAAAGGAGATTCAAGTCATTTTAATGTTCTATGGTAATTTCAATAATTCTTATGTTTAGAGGAATATATGGGAGTGAGGAGACTACTGGTAAATTGACATAAAACAATAATTCAAGAAAAAAGGATTGAAAAATTCATCATCTAGTAGACCTTTCTTAATGAATGAAGATTTATTACAAATATCCTAGAATTATAAATGAGTCAATAAACCTTATTCTTTAACTATCTATATATTGGGATAATAATTTTGGTGTAAAATGTATCACCCAAAAAACATAACTTGTTATGATGATAAATAATAACTTCCTACCATGGTTATGCATAAAGTAAAATTTTATATAATTTAATCTGCTTATATTAAAACTAAAAAAATGGGTAATGATATTGCTTATTATTTGGGCCTATTGAATTATTATATTAAATTAATATAGGATTTAGTTCTGGTGTTGCTCAAAACTTGTAGAAATGAATATATCAATTTGAAATCCATGTTGTTAAGAATGATAAATGACTTTACTACTTATGGAGTTTTTTCATAACATAACATTAAAGGAACTCATCAGTGTACCATTTGTGAAAACAGTACACACTCAGTTTTGTTGGAAGATTCCTCAAATAAGGTGTTTCTATGAATTTATAAATTTTAACAGATGAAATATATACCTATCATTGAAAAAATAATTTTATGGGAATTGAGAAGAATGTACAATACCATATCCACTAAAATGTGATCAAATGTTTCAGAATGAAAAGGATAACATCAGAACTTTTGGAAATCATTTTTTGAAAAACCTTGTGATTTTTTTAGAAAGAGATATCAACTATTTATGAATTTCTATACTAGAATTGTTTGTTTTCTAGTAAATTTCTTAATTTCATGTATATATGAAAAGATGTACATAATAATTTCTTTCTAAAATTAATAAATTCAAATTTTAAAAAGGATAAAAATAAGGCTAGGTTGGATATAGGAATATTTAGAACCAATAATGGGTGAATGGTAGAATTTTCTTCCTCCAACTACTTATACTCTTTACAGGAAAGAGAGATATAAGTATTGAAAATTCTTTAATATAATATTGACTCTATAGTGGTGTTCATGAAATATTAATAATACGAGTCCAAAGAATGATTTAAAGTAAAAGGTCTTGAAATTTCATGATTGTCATGTTTTGAAGCAAGATTTAATGCATGTAGCTTTATGTTTCTGTTTTCCTAAAAATATCAATCATACATTAACCAAGATTTATTTATGTACATTATTTTTATATAAGATATTTATCTCTATAAATTTTGTTTTGATTATTAATCTTTGACTTAATATGTATTCTTAATGAGTTCACATGAGTTTTAGGAGTGATTGGGTCTTGTTCGGATCCGGAAGACTCTGTTTTTTGAAAAGGAAACTAGACCGCGTGGTTGGTAGAGACCATGCGACCCAACATAAAACATTTGTGCAAACATAAAATGGTTGGATAGATGGACCCAAGATTATCTATATTTTTTAATAGTGGGGTTCTCAGAGGTTGTAAAAACATTCCCAAACTATGTGTCCAAAACCATGTGGGGTCCCTTTATAAACTATTAATGGTGCAAAGATGGTGCACATTTTAGCCAACAATACAACCAAAATGTGTGACCCCTAGAAGTTGGGGTGAAATAAACAAAACAACATTCGTAAATTATATTTTTAACCCACCCCATTCTTCTTCTATTTTTGAACATTCGTGGGGTTTCTTCTCTCATTGATATCCATCCTTTGTTCCACCTATGTTATTTGATATATTTTCCATATGAAGCCTGATCAAACATCTGTTAGTCTCTTTTTATTCCTCTAGGTATGAACTTTGACCCTGAGGATCATTTTTATATTATTCCTTCTATTGGATATGAGATTTTTGTGTGAGCATATATTCCTTATTTTTAGGGTGTTCATAAATTCTTCTATTTTCTATTGATCCATGATAAATTAAGGGTCAATAATGGACTAAGGGAGTATAATGATCTTGAGGTAGGTGGTCTAGTATTAATCCCTAAATGTTGATATGTTTTATAATATGAAATATGTGTTCCATGCCTATTTTACTATGTGTTTCCAATAAACTGAATCTGTCTCAAATTAGATGTCATGTTTTGAAAAATTAAGACCTTTCTAAGTCCCATCATTAATTTCCACCGAATTAGGTTTGTCCATGGTTTTTATTTGATATTATTACATTCTTAAATTGAAAAACCATATTCTAAATGGTTTTGGGGTGTCTCTTAAGTGAGAGAAATATAAAGAAATTAATTGAATGTGAGTGGTTTGACCATATCGCATGTTTAAATGGAACCATGGTTACACCCTTTGTACTATTTAATGTTACTGAGTTATGAATTATACACTGGCTCATATTAAAGACTATGATTACTTATCATTGCTATTATGTTTTGGCATGACGACCCTCGTTGATTATGGTAAATGGTAATGATGAACCTTAACCATGTTATATACATATATACGATCATGGAGAACCTTTATTAATGTAATATGGGACTGATGTACCTATATAGGATATTGGAATAAAGACCCTATACTATGATCTGGGCATACAGACCCATGAAGATATATATGGGCACAACACCCCTTATTTTCATACTAGTCATGGCATCCCTTATTCTTATGATACTAGGAATTTCATCCCCAACTATGATACTAGGCATGGAACACCTATGATTGTGATAATGGGAACGGAATAATTTACTATGATACTAGGCATGGAGTCCCCAAGATTGTGATACTAGGCATGGAGACCCTTAATAATGTGATACTGGGAACAACATCTGTTGATACTTCTGATACTCATGTAACAACTTATAGATGTATAGGTTATTACTTATGTCCAAGATAGTTACAGTAGCCACATATTTTATTATAGACATTACTATGTATTTAGCCTATATATGTGCATACATATGGTTTCATGTTTAGACTATCTAGTTGAGGCTAAAGTATGTATTGTTTTCATGGTATCGTTATAGAACTAGGGATGACCATTTCAATTTTTTATTATTTCTAATTATATATGCACACTGGAATATTATATGAACTTATTGGATATTTATAGACCTCATTATTGGGGGCATACTATGTTTATCTCACAAACTATCTTGGATACTTATGGATACTAGATAGACAATATGATTGCAGTTTTATATAAGGGAAATCATCCACTTAGATATGTGTGAATTCTTTCATGACTTAATATAGGATCTTGGTAATAGATGATTAGGATGGATCTTGGGATTATTGGATATATTTTTTTATTTTTGTTCTATTTTTATATCATGCATTGTGTTGAATACATAAAAACATGAAACCATGTCTTTCTTATTTTATAGATACATGACATAATCATCCTTGAATATGATCCTGTTTACTTTTTTGGTTGTTATTCAGTGCTTGAATATTGTTTTCTTTATTCCGCTGTATTTTCTATTTTCTATATTATTCTTCTCTTTATATATATATTTCACTATTATTTTACTTTTACCAGAGGGAATAGTCTCCCCATAGTCACAGAATTGTCGTTCACTTCTATTCTATAGCATCCGACGTTTAGGGCAGTTCACATGAGGCCATGTGGCCCAACGGTTCATGGCACCTCTTAGTGGAACTCGGGGTAGAACGTCAAAAATTTGTATTATAGAATTTTTCTTTTTCTTTCCTTTGTATTTAGAGAAAATAGATAAGAGATTATGAATTATTCAAGATGTGGTTATGTGCCAATCCTTGGAGGTGGTAACCCACATTTGGGGTAATATCATGTTTCTTGGAATAAGGAATTGTGGATCTATATTATTACTATTACAGTTGATTTGATTCCACCATTAGGTGATACACATGCTATGTGATGGTTATTAATATTTTGGTTGAGATTTAAATTTTATCCTTAGCCTGATGGTTTGAAGTAAAGGAATAATTGATCATGTATAATTTTAGGCAGTTTTTATAATTCACATACCTTGCATATGCCATTCCATATTGGAGTTGTTTTTTCTTAAATTGACTGGGAAATCTATATGTTATTTTATTTTTAAAAATATATTTTTTATCAGTTAATGATTATTTTAAGAAATTGTGAAACATGATTAGTATATAGGGTTCTTTTATATAATTTAACCAAATTCAATATAGGCTAAAAGAGGCCCCTTAGTAGCAAATCATGGCTTGTTGAGTCATGTACCATTGGTTTCATGGATTGATACGTGTTATGGTTTGGATTAAGTGGATGCCATTCTATGATTCATGTTTTATATAGAATCTTATGGATCATAATTGGTGACCCATTTGGTTGAATTAATTATATAAAATTATAAATAAATAAAAAATAAAGGAATTAAAATTTCATAATTAAAAGCTCGACCCTGACCTAACCTAAGTAGTGGGTAGTAGGTATCATCTATTCTATTATAAATAAATGTTTAATCCCCCATACCTGACTCTTTTAACTAGAAGATGGGTGTGACTATTATATTATAAGACTTATACCAATGTTATTTGTGTATCGACGATGTTATCAATGTTAAATCATATATGATGTCGGTGTCGGAATTTTTAGTGCTATGCCACCAGGATGTCTTCATGTCATTTTCTAAGATAGTGTTGATGAGCATGATCCATAGGTGGTGGTCACGGAGCTACCCATGATACCTCTAGCATTTCAACATATCGAACCTTTTAAAATTCCCAATTTTGGTTATGATTCCCAATTTTGGGGAGATTTTTTGTGGATTATACTGAGCAAATAGGGAGTGAAGCACTTTTCCCCTACTATGGGAGAGATGACTCGGTAGTTAAAGTATTAGCATCCACACACATTTGCAATGGATGAAAGACCAAAGGCTGTATATTTCTTGCTCAATATGGTTATGTCTATATTTTATCATATGGAGACACCTCCTAATAGGTGAGTGAAAATCACTACTAATATGCTCTAAGGATCTAGAAAATTCTAATGGGATATTCTAAATTAAGATGGTCAGTTTCGGGAAGTGACTTGGATGGATTTCTTAGTGGGCTTCGATGACTATTTCATTCCTGAGATACTAAGGCCTGATTGTTCAATGTATTTCATAAAACATTAGTTGGTTCCTATGGTAGTTATGGACTACTTGACCAATTTTATATAGATTTATTGACGTGTGCCTATTTATATGGCTAATGAGATAGAGATAGAGAAATGAATCAAGGATGGCCTTTGAAATCCTATTCATTCTATGGTAATATTATTTTAATTTACTACCTCAAATGAGATAGTAAACCATTCCCTTATCCAAAAGAATATCCTATGGGAAGATAAAAGAGTGAGTCGGGGTAATTTAAAACCAAGATAGGTTACTGGTTCGACTCAAGGTTTTAAGAGATTCATTGAGAATGTTCTAGTGAGATATGACATCCCAGTTACACCATCTCATAGTTACCTAGGTTTTCACCAGTGTGGGAAGCCTGATCATAATAATCCTTTGGTTCATAAAGATCATGTGGAATTCTAATGTAGTGGAAGATTGGGGTATCTATGACATTTCTCTGGGACCTTTCTGTTTGTTCCATGTGGGATAAGAATTTTTCTAGCTCCACCTTCAAGAGAAGGACCGGTAGCACCTCTATAGGAAGGTCGCTGGAGTACTTCTTACTATATAGGAAGAAGAGGTGGTCATTTCCATTGTAGATAGGATTTTGATATACAACACTAACTGACTGGACTTTCTCCAGGTAATCCGATTATAGAACTTCTCCATGGATCAATATAGATTTACATAGTATAACCTACACCTGAGGAGCCGAATTATGGGCCATCTACTATTCAATGTACTATT
Organism: Viscum album; assembly: GCA_963277665.1. Taxonomy (NCBI): domain Eukaryota; kingdom Viridiplantae; phylum Streptophyta; class Magnoliopsida; order Santalales; family Viscaceae; genus Viscum; species Viscum album. The sequence goes on along the minus strand of OY728155.1, from coordinate 596,338,457 downwards.
CTAGTAGCATCTACTAGAATTTCTACACTATTTGATATAGGTGAATCACATACCTTAAAGTATATGCTTATTGTTTAGAGATTTGGGATTCATGTTGAGTAATATTATGGCATTATGATTCTTGATAAACATTTGGGTTTTAATTTTGAGGGAATATTTGAGTGGACGGGATGTGATATTTAGGTATGTAACCATCATTTATTATGGAACCTTTTCATCTTCAAGATGATAGGACTTTATTTCATTCTTTGGATGGGTTTTTTGGTTCCAAATCATGCATATATGGATTGTTATCAATGGAGTGTGTCATTTTCATCACTAATGGGTTGTAATTGTCTTCAAATGGGAGAATGTGTTGTCTAAAAAGGTAGAGATGGACAATAGAATATTAAGCTAGGGGAAGTGACCACATAGATTACAATCCTTTTTATGAATATGATTAGAGGATACATTAATATGAGTTCCCACCTAGAGTTTATTGATTCAACAATTTTTCCCCCAATTAATTTTCTGGACTACATCATGAGAGAAAGGTAGAGTTTACTATCGAGCTTGTTCATAGAGCTGCACCAGTGTCCATTACTCATTATTGGATGTATAATGCTAATTTTCAGGATATCAAGAGTCAATTAGAAGATTTAGAGACTAATGTTTTCATGTGGTCTAGTACATCACCCTGGGGTTCACTGGTTCTTTTCACCATGAAGTTGGACATAACCGTTAATATTTGCATGGATTATCAGAACTTGAATCAACTTATAGTGAAAAATGGTTTCCCATAACTCATATAAATGATATTTTTGACTATCATAGAGGAGTGAAAGTATTAAAAATGAACAACCTAATATCAGGCTATCATCATGTTCATGTTAGAGCTTTAGATATTCCATGTATTACATTCCATAGTCAGTATGGTTTATATTAGTATTTCATTTTTCTATTAGGTCCTATTAATCGACCTTCTGTCTTCATGACTTTGATGAATATGGGTTTCCATCACTCTCTAGATTTTATGGTGGTATTTTTAGATGAAATCATGGTGTATTCAAATACTTGAAAATCAAATACCACTAATCTTGATATTGTTATGAATAAACTAATGGAGAAGCATATTTATGATAATCTTTGTAAATGTCATTTATGGATTGACAATGTTCAATTCATGGTTTATATTTTCTCACAGGTAGGTGTTTTAATTGGCCTAGATAAAGTGAGATCTCTAGTTACCTGGGAGAAACCTATGAATGAGTTTGATATACAGATATTATTGGGGCTATTTGGTTACTACATGAATTTTATAAACGACCAATCACACTTAATATCACCTCTAAATGGATTAACTATGAATGGTGTAATTTTTATATTGTCTAAATCCTCTGAGATATCCATCTATGATTTGAAAGGGATATTAAACACAACAGTGATCACGATTATTCCTGAGTTAGTCAGGATATATATAGTCTATTGGGATGTATCATGTATCAAGATAAGAGAAGTTCAAATGCTGGAAAATTGATTTTTTGTTTATGGTTCACAGTAGTTGAGGCCTCATGAGATGAAATACCCAACTCATGATCATAAGATGGAAGCTGTTTCTCACGCCTTGCATTGTTGGCAGAATTATTTACTAGGACATAATTTTGGGGTGTTCATAGACCATAAATTCCTTAGGAATATCTTCATGCAACCTAAGATGAGTCGTAGTTTGGGAAGATGGGGTGAATATATATAGTCCTTTGACTTCAAGGATTCCAATTACCCTAAGTAGGGAAATGCTTTTATTGATTCTTTGAGTAGGAGGACACATATATAGGAAGTTAAGGAGTCTAGTAGCGAATGGAAACATACAACTTCATTTTATGAGATTCACATAGAGGTACAAGACCACAATGGAAGGTATATATTATCACCGCTATCACTGACCACTTCACTTCTTGAGGGAGTGATGATGAGGCCACTTTTTGATACTATAGGCTTGGTCCTGCAAGAGAGTATTCATTGTGTGGATCCACCTCTAGATTGGTCTATCGATGATGATGATATCTTGTGTAAACATGGGAATATCTGGGTTCCCAAAAAGATGAAAAATGATCTAATGTGAGAGTCTCATTCTTAACAGTGGAAATTTAATCCTACTATATATAAGTTGTATCCTGACATGAACCGATAGAATTGGTATCTAGGGATGATGGTCTAGATAGAAATTTTTATCACTAGATGTTCTACCTATCAGTGGGTGATGAAATAGAACCTGTGGACTACCAGCTTGTAACTGCCATTAACGTTCCGGGAATGGAAATGGGTAGATTTTTCTATATGTTTTTTTCATTTTCTTAGTGATGTTACCTTGAGGTAGTGATGTGGTTTGGGTAGTCATGGACCGACTGATGAAAATATCACAATTTATTGCTATCTAGGAGACTTTATTATTGAATGAAAAGTCATTATTATATATCCTCAAGATTATATTTCTATATGGGGTCCCTCATACTATCATTTCTAATAGGTATGCTCATTTTACATCAATATTGTGGAAGGGGATATATAGATATACATGTTCAAAGGTGCATATGAGAACAAATATTCACCCCTAAATTGATAGCTAGTTAGAATTGACTATATAGGTTTTGGAAGACTTTATCTGGGTATGTTTCATTGATTTCAGAAGTTCTTGTGATAATCAAATCCCTCACTTTGACATATCCTACAATAATGGCTATTAGGTGATTATTTAGATGGATCCTTATGAGGACCTATATGTTATGTTTTTTCGTTCATCCATGTGCTTGTTATAGACATGATATGAAACACTATTGGGTTTTCATCTCATTGATAATAATTTAGAGTAGGCTTATCTTATTAGGAAATGGATCAATACTTCACATTCTAGATAGAATTATTATAACGATCACTATTAAGGACCTCTAGAGTTTGAGGTTGGGGATCATGTTTTCATACAGGTTTCACCCAGACAAGGGCATAGATGAATATGATGGTCAAGGAAGCTATCACCTCATTATGTTTAGCATTTTGAGATCTTGGATAGATTTTGGTTAGCATCCTATCAGTTTATATAACCATATAGGTACCATGACATGAAATATGTATTCCACCTTTCACAGCTTCACTGATATCATGACAACCCCTCTCTTACTTTTGACCCTAATGAGGTGGAGTTAGATATTGATGCTTATTTTTGGGATTATTCAATATGAATTATTGAACTGAGGAAAAAGTCTCTCGAAGGATAATCTATCCCTTAATATAGGTGTTTTGGAAGCACATATGCGTATAGGGAAAGACATGGGAGTGGGAGGCCGATGTGCGTGCTCAGGGGCCGAAGTTGTTATCTTATAGTGTTTGAATCTCAATGAAAGGTGAGCTTATAGATGAGTGTGCTTATGGGAAAGAAAAAATGAACATAATTTTTCCATGAGGTATAAATATTTTTAAATTTCATTATAATTATTAATATTATAACTAATACTGATTCCTAATGAGTTCATGGGAATTTAAGTTGTGTCAGAGGTTTGTTAGGATCTCAGAGGATGAATTTTTTGGAAAGGAAAATGGGCCATAGGGTTAGTAGAAACCATATGACCCAGACACCATAGATTTAGTAACAGTTCAATGGATAGATAGAGGGCCTCAAGAGGCTTCACAGTTTGAGGAAACCATGCATCCTAAGGTTCATGCCAATGTTAGTGGATATGTTGTTTTTAGTAGAGGGGTTAAAACTTTTTGAAAATAGTTTCCCAAACCATGCACATGAAACCATATTGAGTCCCTCCTTATATAATGTTAGGAGCATAATTGGTGCATGGTTTGGCCAACTGTGTGGCCAAACCATGCATCCCCTAAAATTTGGAGGTAAATTTACCAAATCCCCATTAATCAGATATATTCCAAACCCACCCCATCTTTCATCTATTTTTTTATCAATCATGGTTTTTATTCTATCATTGATCTCCCTCATTGGTTCCACCTATATTCTTCAATATCTCTTCTATTTGAAGACTGATCTAGATTCTATTGGTCTCATTGGATTCCTACATGTATGATCATTGATCTATAGGACCATTTCATTGTTATTATTTCAATCATCTACACTGTTTCAGTGCAAGTGCATATTATCTATTTTAGGGTGTTTTTCTGTTCTTTTTTTCCTCTCGATTCAGGAAAAAGGAATCACTAATACTAGATGAGGTGATATCTTCCTTGACCACCATCTACACTGTTTCAGTGCGAGTGCATATTATTCATGTTATATACATATATATGGACATGGATACCCATTAGAAATGTGATACGAGAATGGCGTACCAATATGGGATATGGTTATGAAACCCTATACTGTGATCCAAGCATGATGACCTATGTTAATATATACAGGCATGACGTCCCATACTATGATATGATGCATGGTGTCTTATATTCTTGTGATTATGGGAATGAAAATCGTTAGAGTGATACCCGGCATAGAGTCCCTATGATTATGATACATGGCTTGGCATCCCTTACTATGACATTGGTCATGGAATCCTTATGATTATGATACTGTTCATAGTGACCCTTTCTATTGTGATATAGGGTATGGAGTGCCTTAATAATTGTGATACTCATGTTATAACTTATGGAAGTCTGAGTTAAACCTCAGGTATAGGGTAGTGGTAGTGGCCACATAAATGGTTGGATACATCTCTATGTATATAATCCATATATGTGTATACATATTTTTAGGTCAATAAGGATGAATACCTTGAGGGGGGGGGGGTGAATCAGGGTATGACTATTTTAAAATTAAATCATGTTTTGATCTTGTTTCGCTATTAAGAAAAACACCCTTCTATCTCTTTCCTGTTGCACAATATAAACAGAAAGTAAAGAAAGCACAAGACACCACAATTTTACATGGTTCACCGCTAAGGGCTACGTCCAAGGAGCATACGTCGACAGTTTTCCAGTCATACCAATTCCACTAAACTTCACTAGTTGTGGATTACAGTGTTTGGGATAGATCACTTCTATGCCCAGGCTCGCTGCCATTACAATGTTTAGGGTCATCTCACTGCTTTCCCAAGGGTCACTCCCTATTTTCGCTTTCTCTGGCTGACTGCCGGTGGAGAGGATCACCTTTTTCCTCTTCCTAAGCTCACTACTCTGTAAGGGAATCCACTCAAAGTTTATAGACCTGTAGGTCTCTTCATTTTCATGAATGCACGCATCCTCAACTATTGATAGATACTATGTTGATGTCCTACTTTCATCCACTGATGAATTTCCCTTTTCCCCTGACCACTAGACAATTACCTTTGGAATGTACCATCGCAAATCACCCGACTTCACAAAGCTCCCAATTTTGCAAAGCTCAAAAAAGCCTTCGCGAAGCACCTACATTTTCGCGAAGCTCACAATTTCGCGGAGCTCAAACCATCGCAAAAGAATAATCCTTCGCAATTATTTGGCCGTCGCGAAGCTCAAGTCGTCACAAAGTGACTTTCCTCATGAAGCTCACTGAGCCATTGCGGAGCACATGACTTTCGCGAAGCTAGAATAGCCGCCACGAAGATCCCCTTTCGCGAAGCATGATGCCTTCGTGAACATCCTTCCTGAATCGAGAGCAAAGTATTTTCTATAAAAATTCTTTATACTACTCTCGAGGGGGTTGACCTATATTTAATGGCGATTCCACCGACCCTCCAACTTTCCATGCGATGTCAACGCCACATCATCATCTATCGTGATTCTCCAATGTTTCCGCCGAAATTCTCTCAAAATCGTGAAGCACCACGACATGCTTCCGATTGCGGAGCTCGTCATAATCGTGGAGCATCCCGTCAAATACTTCACGCCTTTTCCGCAAAGCTCCCTCGTAAAGCTCCCTCGCAAATCCCTTCACCTCTGCAATGCTCTTCAGCCTCTCCCGTTCACGAAGCATGTCGTAATCACAAAGAATCACCGCCTCCATTCTTCTAGTATTCGCGAAATGAAAACCATGAAGCTTCTCTTCGCAAAATTCATGCCATTTCCATATTAAATTATGATCTTATTGGATATACACTTTTCACGATTCTCACCAACTTCCAAATTTTGCACCCCAAAAAATTGGAAAACACTGGAAAACGACGCCACCTTGTACTGCTCTTTTGTACCACCTCCAGATCATCCTTTCCTTTGTCATCGTTCTTTGTCAACAAGGATTGTAAACAACTTCTATGGAACTCGAAAATTCTCCATGGAAACCTGCTTTGTCAACAAACATAATCAACCCAAAAATACTGCAATGTTACCTTGAGGGATTTTTTCCCAACAATATCCCCTTTGGGTTTGTTGAAAACTCTTCACAACTCTGCTCAGAATGATTTTATGCATGTTGATACCTCACTGAGTCTTCTTCCAGCTGCTATCACTATTTTCCTCTTGCAATTCTGATAGTGTTCAAGGATTCACTTAGCATGTACTCTAAGCCCAAATGAGAAATGCTCGGCATTAGAAAAAAGAGTAGTATGAAAATTTCATCAATGAATCACTTCATGTCAAACACCAATTGTCGATTCCAACCTGATACCAATTGTTGAACCACACTGATACCAATTCCTGATTTCTGGACACCTTCTCTCACCATTCTAACACCATTGTTCCGCTTTTATCACGATCCTCAGTTGTCGTTATTTCTATGCTTTGATCGATCACTTCTTGCATCGTAAGAATTTAAAAATATCCCCCTATCTCATTTCTACCCCTTTCTGGCTGCTCCATTGGTCAGCTTCTCCTCATATCTATCATGATTTATCAAATAGCCACACTGTCTCCCCCCTTGAACAATCACTCTTTTCTACCCCTTTGTCAATGAACCCAAAGGCCACTCCATTGTAGTCTGTAACATAGAAGAGAACACATATCAGTACATTAGGGAAAAACAGATCATACCTCGGGGAGAGGGGGGGGGGGGGGTTCCATATCCACACCATTTCAAGTGGAGGTAGTCAATTGAACTCCCAAAGCCAATCGATGCCTTTCAAATGCTTCCTTGGGTAAGGCCTTTGTCAGAATGTCTGCAACCTGTAATTTTATAGGCACATACTCCAACTTCACGATTTCCTGCTCAACTTTCTCCTTGATAAAATGATACTTTATCTCAATGTTCTTTTTCCTTGAGTAATGGACGTGATTTTTGCTGAGAATTATAGCACTTGAGTTATCACACTAGATTCCGATCAGAGATTTGACTTCAACACCCATATATTCAAGCTGATGTTTCATCCACAATAACAGTGTGTATGCTTGAGTGGCCGCAATATACTTATCTTCTACAGTTCTCAATGAAATGAAATCTTGCTTATTTCTTAGCCAAGAAATACACAATCCACCAAGATAGAATGCACCACCTGATGTTGATTTTCTATTATCCGTTGAACTGGCCCAGTCTGCATCAGTATATCCCAATAACTCTGTCTGAGATTTTTGAGTATATTTTAAGCCGAAATCCACTGTGCCCTGGATATACCGAAGTATTATTTTCACTAAATTCATGTGGCCTTCCCTGGGATTAATCTGATATCTTGCTGCTTGGAATGTGGAAAAAACAATATCAAGCCTTGTTGCGGTTAAGTATACCAGACTTCCAATAATGTTCCTGTATTCTGTGATATTAACTACCATGCCATCCTCATCTTTTGATAATTTCATCCGTGTGGAAACCAGAGTCTTCATCTCCTTGGAATTCTCCATTAAAAAACTTCTCAGAACCTCCTTGGCATATTTATATTGAGAAATGAATGTTCCATTCCTTCCTTGTGTCACCAATAGACCAAGGAAAAATGTTAGCTCTCCAATCAATGACAGTTCAAACTCATTTTTCATTAATTCAGAAAACTGTCTGCACTGAGCTTCATCTGATCTGCCAAAATTTTTTTCATCGACATACAATAGCACAATCACCCTTTGATTACTTTCATTGCTAAAATATTGATTGTAATCAACTCCTCCACGCTGAAAACCAAGCTTCTTCAAGTACTGATAAAGCCTTGAGTACCATGCTCTTGGTGCTTGTTTCAGCCCATACAATGCCTTCTTCAGCCTGCAAACATTGTTCTCATCCTCATGAATGAGAAAACCCTCTGGATTCTCAATATACACCTCCTCTTCCAGAACACCATTCAAGAATGCAGATTTGACATACATCTGGAACACTTTGAACTTCCATTGCACTACGATGGCTAGGAATAATCTGATTGTCTCCAGCCTTGCAACTGGTGAAAATGTCTCATCAACATCTATTCCCTCGATCTAGGAGTACCCCCTGCACAGTAGTCATGATTTGTTCCAAATCACTGTGCCATCTTCATTCATTTTGTTGCGATAGAACCATTTAGTCCTGATGACATTCTTATCTACTGGCCTCGAAACAATCTCCCATGTTTGATTCTTCTCAATCTGATCTATCTCTTCATTCATAGCCTGAACCCAGTTTTCATCTTCAGATACATCAGAAATGCATTTCGGCTCCACCTGAGATAAAAATAATGTTTTCTATAATGACTTCATCCTTCGAGTCTGAACTGGAGCTGTCTGATCATCAATGATATTCTTCCTATCAATTTCAGCTCAACCCTTTGGCTTCCTTGCTGACACAGACTTGACACTTTCTTATTCATCATCAGTATCTTCTTCGGAGTCATCCTTTGTCACTTCTACCCCCCCTTGTGTTTCTTACCTCATCATCACTTTAATCCATAAACTGTTCACTGGATCGTTGAGTATTCTGTTCATTTTCAACTATAGTGACATCATTGCTCTCAACAATTTTTTCCAGCCATTTGTTAAAACACTTATATGCTTTGCTTTTCCCTGAGTAGTCAAGGAATATCCCTTCATCTCCTCATGCCTCAAACTTCCTGTGATTTTATTTTTTGATAATGAAACACTTACTTCCAAAGATTCGAAAGTATTTCAACATTGGATTCTTTCTATACTGTTGTTCATAAAGAGTCTTTCCTTGCTTCGCACACAACAAAGACCTTTTCGAAACATAGACCGATGTCAAAACAGCTTCCTTCAAAAATTTCTCTGGTAGGTCTTTATCAATAAGCATCATTCTAGCCATGTTATTGATGATTCGATTTATTCATTCAACCACTCCATTCTGTTGGGGAGTTCTTACAGATGAAACTTGATGCCTTATCCCATGTTTCTAGAGATAGTTTTCAACTTGACTGTTTGTGAATTACGTACCGTTATCAGTACGAAACTTCAGAATTTTCTACCCAAGTATCTTTTCGGAGTCCCTCCTATACTGCTTTATGCAACTGAATAACTCTTTCTTATGGGTAATGATGAATACCCAGTCCATTCTTCGATATTCATCAATGAAAAGGACATAGTACCTTTTCCCATTTATAGCTTGTGGAGAAATAGGTCCACATACATTAGCATGTACCAGTTCAAGCACTCCATTTGATTTATGTTCCTTTGGCCTATATGTTTTTCTAATGATTTTCCCTTGTTGTCATGCATCACATGTATGAGTGCAACACGTGATAGTTTGGGTCTGTCTCTAGCAGCATCACACTTCACCAGATCTTCCATGGATGGTTGGCATAGATGACCAAGCTGCTTATTCCATATCTGTTTTTCTTCCTCTCTGGATAAAAGGCACGTATCTTATTCCCCATCTATAAGATAAAGATTTCCCTTTGTCCTTTTTCCCTGCAGAACAACTACTCTATGTTTTCCTTTCACAACACACATATTTATGGTAAATCAGATAGAATTCCCAGAGTCACACAGTTGACTGACATTGATAATGTTATGACTAAGACCCTATACTACCAAGACATCAACATTTTTCATTTCTAATCCCCCAAACATGGATTTTCCTGATCCAACAAACTTCAGGCATTCATCGTTTCCAAATTTGATAACTCCTTCTTTGTCATATTTTATGCCAGTAACAAGATACTTATTGCCTGTCATGTGTGATGTGAAACCAATGTCAAGGATCCATACACCAGAACGATCTAATGATTTAAGGGAAATATCTTCCCCCACGACCTTCTCATGTTTCTTTTTCTTGGTCCATACTTTTTCTTTCACACTGGGCATAGATTGAGACTTCTTTTCTTTCTCAGAGTATGAGGGAACAACCTCATCTTGCAACGCAGCAAATCTATTCTGCATTTTTAGCTCACCTGTCAGTTTATTGATCTGCTGCTTGCAAACATTTTGATTCTGTTTTGGCACATTTATCTGAATGGTCGAAGTACAGTACCTAGCCATGTGCCCAAATCCTCCGCACCAATAACAGGGTCCTTCAAAATATGTTTTTAAAAACCGTTCTTTGTTGGGCTGTCACCACTATTCTTGTTCCCTTTGATTTCTCTTGGCTATGGAACACACATACTGTGAATGTCCCATCTTCCCAAAACAATAACATCTGATATATGGTGCATTCTTTCGTAAAACATCAGCACTCCGAGTTTCCCCTTGGGATCTATAAATATTTTAATTATTCATTGTGCCCAAATCAATCATCAATCTCGGGACGGGTTCTTGCGGTCTGACATCAATTGCCACAAATTTTTCGTTATGATCCAGCTGTAAATTAGCCTTAATAATTGAGTTCAATTGCTGCTTCTTTCCTGCTGAACTATTGGGCTCCTCTTTCATCTTTTTAGTCTTTAGAATGATCTGATTTCCCAAAAATGTATTAGGAATCAAAGGCTTTTCCTGGTATTTAACTTTTATCTATAGACTGACAACATCTTCTTCAAGCTCTTCGATATGCTTGACATGATCTTTCACTTTTTTGTTCAAGCCATCGATCTCCCTTTTCTGTTCTTCAATCCTGAGCTTATACTCACTAACTAATTTTTAGTTCTCTAGTGTTGATAACATGAGTTTTTCAATTTCTTCCATCAACTCAGACTTCTAATCTTCCTGCTACTTTATATAGAGTTTGGCATCACGAACAACTTTATTTTCTTTCTTCGTTTTTTCTCTCCAAACATCTATATTTTTAGGAGCTGCTTCCAATTCAGCTTCCATATCAACTCTTCCTTCAACTTCTTCTTCCTCTTCTCCAACATCAGTTTCTTCCTTTTCCTGACAACTACTGACGAAAACTACCATAGCATGTTGTCTATGATCTTAACAATTTTCAAACTCCTCATCCTCTTCATCCTCAAACTCATCTGAACTGTCTATTTCTTGTGAAAGAAGATTCTTCTTCTTGAAGAAATTTCTCTTGAACTGTTTCTTCCCTTTCACGTAGGCTGAAGATTTCTTCTCGGGATTTTCAGCTTCATCTTCATCATTTTCTTCTTGAAACTTTTTGGGGCATTTTGAAGCAAGATGACCAACCTTTCCACATCGAAATCATACTAGTGGAAGTTTCCCTTTAAATTTTTTTCCTCTTTGCAGGTTTAAAGAAAGTAATGACATCACCTCATCTGTCTCTTCCTCCTCCTGAGAATCTTCAATAGTGAGCATCTTCATGGACTTAAATGTCACCTCTTTGGATTTCCCCTTTTCCACAGCATCGTTATCATCATTTCTCATTTCATACGCAAGAAGAGTGATGTGCTGGTTATCCAATGATAGCTATTTCAGATCTTTATCTTCCAAAATAGAATCTTTTGAATTGAACCGAGGTGGAAGTTTTCTCAATATACGCTTTACAATTTTAATGTATTTGATAATCTCACCATGACCTCGCATGTCTTCTACCACAGCATTTACCCTGTCAAAGAATGCATCAACAGACTCATTCGGGTTCATTCTCAGATCTTTATACTTTTTCCACAACACTTGCATCTTTCCCTCTCTGACTTTTGTATCCCCTTCATAAATATTCAAAAGCTTTTCCCACATGGATTGTGACGTTTTTCATGACATCACCTTTGTATAGATGGGAATAGAAAGGGATCCCCCTAATGCATTTATTTCTTTGGCATCAGCATCCAACTCTTTATGCTCAGCTTCTGATAATGCACCGCTAGTAATATCAGCTGTGATACCATGCATTGCTACTGAAAACACATCTATTCCCAAAGATCTTAAATAATGTTGCATTTGATTCTTCCATATCTAAAAATATCATCCGTCGAAGATCGGAATCCCTCTATGATTAGTGACCTCCATTGAGAGAAGAACAAATATCAACACTTCGCTCTGATACCAATTGTTAGGTCCACAAGGCTGAATACCCTGAGGGGGGGGGGTGAATCAGGGTAGGACTAATTTAAAATTAAAGCCCGTTATGATCTTGTTTCACTATTAACCAAAACAATCTTCTCTCTATTTCCTATTGCACAATATAAACAGAAAGTAAAGCAAGCACATGACACAATAATTTTACTTGGTTCACTACTAAGGGCTACGTCTTTGGAGCATACGCCGACAGGTTGCCGGTCGTACCAAGTCCACTAAACTTCACTAGCTATGGATTAGAATGTTCGGGATAGATCGCTTCTATACCCAGGCCCACTGCCTTTACAATGTTTAGGGTCAGCTCACTGCTTTCCCAAGGGTCACTCCCTGTTTCTCTCTCTCTAGATCACTGCCGGTGGAGAGGATCACATTCTTCCTCTTGCTAAGCTCACTACTCTGGAAGGGGATCCACTCACAGTTTATAGACCTGTATGTCTTTTCATTTGCATCAATGCACGGATCCTAAACTTTTGATAGATGCTCTTTTGAAGTCCTACTTTCATCCACTGATGAATATCCCTTTTCCCCTGACCACTGGGAAATTATCTTTGGAAAGTACCTTCGCAAAGCACCCTACTTCGTGAATCTCCCAATTTCACGAAGCACAAACAAGCCTTCGTGAAGCACCTTCCTTTTCGCGAAGCTCACAATTTCGCGGAGCTCAGACCATTGCGAAGCTCAAGCCTTCGCAATGCTTAGGCCTTCGAGGAGCTCAAGTCATTACAAAGCGACTTCCCTCATGAAGCTCAGTGAGCCAACGTGGAGCACACGACTTTTCCGGAGCTAGAATAGCCGCCGCAAAGCTTCTCTTTCACGAAGCACACTGCCTTCGCGAACTTCCTTCGCGAACCGAGAGCAAAGTATTTTCTCTGAAAATTCTCTCTACTTCTATCGAGGGGGTCGACCTATATTTATATGCGATTCCACCAACCCTCCAACATTCCATGCGATGTCAACGCCATGTCATCATCTATCGCAATGCTCTAAAGTTCCCATCGGAATTCTCTCAAAATCGTGAAGCACCACGACAATTTTCCGATCGTGCACCTCATCGTAATCATAGAGCATCCCATCAAATCCTTCACGCCTTCTCCGTGAAGCTCACTTGCAATGCCCTTCATCGCCGTGAATCTCCCTCGCAAAGTCCTTCACCGCCGCAATGCGCTTTAGCCTCTCCCGTTCATGAAAATTGTTGTAATTGCGAATAATCACTACCTCAATTCCTTTATCTTCGTTTTTTGTCAACATGGATTGTCAAAAACTTCTCTGGAACTCGAAAATTCATCATGGAAACCTTCTTTGTCAACAAACACAATCAACCCCAAAATACTGCAATGTTACCTTGAGGGATTTTTTCCCAACACATATGTTTACATGTTTAGACTATCCAGCTATGGTTGAAGTGTGTATTGTCAGTCTAGTGTCTTTCGGGAACCAGGGAAGACCCTTTAATGTTTTCATTACTACTTATTATATATTCACACTTTTGTATTATATTCACTAATTGGATATTTATATATTTTTTGTGGTGGTGCCCAATTGAGTTTATGTCACACCCTATCAGGGAAGCTTATGGTACCCAAGAAGGCTATATACATGCAGGTGTAGATTAGGGAAAGCATCCACTTATGGGTGTGTGAATTCATATACCATTTGTATATCATGGACTATATTGACCACCTTCTTCCATGTATACAGGTTTTAACTATTTTATAGAGACATTTCATCATCATTCTTGTATATGATACAATTTTCTGTTTTTTTTATTATTCAGTGCTTAGATATTAATTATTTCTTTCTCATTATTTTATATTACCTATATTCTTACTCTATTTATATATATATTTCACCATTGTGTTACTATTACCAGAGAGTATTTTTTATCATGGACACTTCCTTGAACCTTTCTTTTAGTTGGCATCCTCTAGTATTTGAGGCATCACCCTTGAGGCCATGTGGAACACCAAATTGGGGAACCTATAGTGGAAGCTTCGTAAAGATGCATCCATTATTTCTTTTAAAAAATTATAGAAATTAAAGTTATAGACCCTATAGAATTTATAACTATAAAAAAAGAAAATTATTCTTATATTAGGTGAATTGGAGAGGTTTTTCTAACCATCAATATTTTATATTATGGTTTACTTAATGGTTCACTTAGTTAGAGTGATCCAGATATGTTTTCTTGTATATTATAGTTCAATGTACCCTATGAAATATTATAGAATTATTTTGAAGGGGTATTTAAAAAATTAATGTTTTTATAGGGATTTAATTTATAGATATATATTATTGACAATGCTATTGAAATCTATAATGACAACATGTCTAATGTGGAGAGAATTCATTAACCAAAATCCCATCGGAAAATAAGCCTATGGGATGAATTAATTTCCATAATATATATTGTTATAATTACACTTACAAGCTGGGAGAGTGATCACCTTAAATTTTACATATCAATTTATAGGATGAACTATATGTTGAAACCCACAAAGTAATTTTTAAGAATTTAAATCCATGACCGGATGAAATATGCATATCTAGTACACATAGTCGATAGTTTATTTCATGGATATGAGATCTTGGGTTTTAAGAAAAAACTATAAATACATATTCAATTTTAGAATGAAATCAATAGGTATCTAGAGGACTAGGTGTACATATATTTTCGTAAAATAGGTTTGTAATTAATGGTTATACATTATATATAGAGGAACATGATGAACCCATTACCGTAAAAAATTTGTGAAGTTACTCTGGTGGCATAAGTGATTCTTGTATTTAATGATAAAGATATAAATAAAAATTTTGACAATATATTATACATCAAAATCATAAAAGAATAGGAGATTTGGATTTTACAACATTCCATTTTACTATTTTTTCAATTCAAGTCAGTTGATAAAATGAGGTAAATTAAAATATATGAATTAAGATTCATGAAAATGGATTTCTATAAGGATGGGAAAAAGGAAACAATTTCTATAATGTGTGGGCATAATGACCCTAGTTGATGTATGGTCATGATTACCGAAGTTGATTATGGTAAATGAGATTTATGACTCTTATAAAGGTTATATACATAAATGTGGACATGGATACCCATTATAAATGTGATTCGAGAATGGTGTCCCAATATGGGATATGGTTATGGAAACCCTATACTGTGAACCGAACATGATGACCTATGTGAATATATATAGGCATGTCATCCCATACTATGAAATGAAGCATTGTGTCCTATATTCTTGTGATTATGGGAATGAAAATAGTTAGTGTGGTATCGGGCATGGAGTCCCTATGATTATGATACATGGCATGGAATCCCTTAGTATGATATTCGTCATGCAATCCTTTTGATTATGATACCAGTCATGGTGACCCATTCTTTTATGATATAGGGTACAAAGTTCCTTAATAATTGTGATACTCATGCTAAAACTTAGGGATGACTGAGTTACACCTCAGATATAGGGTATTGGTAGTGGCCACATATATGGTTGGAGACATCTCTATGTTTATAATCTATATATGCGTGTGCATATGTTTACTTGTTTAGACTATCTAGCTATGGTTGAAGTGTGCATTGTCATTCTAGTGTCTTTCTGGAACCAGTGACGACCCGTTAATGTTTTCATTACTACTTATTATATATTCACACTTCCATATTATATTCACTGAATGAATATTTAATTTTTTTTATGGTGGCCAATTGAATTTATGTCACACCCTATCAAGGAAGCTGATGGTACCCATGAAGACTATATGCTTGCAGGTGTTGATTAGGGAAAGCATCCACTTATGGATTTGTGACTTCTTATACCTTTTGTATATCATGGACTATATTGACTAACGTCTTCCATGTATACAGGTTTTAACAGTTTTATAGATATATTTCATCAACATTCGTGTATATGATACTATTTTCTATTTTTTATTATTATTCAGTTCATAGATATTAATTATTTCTTCCTCGTTATTTTATATTACCTATATTATTACTATATTTATATATTTATTTTTACCATTGTTCTACTATTACCAGAGGGAATTTTTCCCCATGGACACTCCCTTGAACCTTGCTTTTAGTAGGCATCCTCTAGCATATGAGGCAGCACCCTTGAGGCCATGTGGCACACCAAATCGGGGAACCAGTAGTGGAAGCTTGGTTAAGATGCACCCATTATTTATTTTCCAAAATTATATACATTAAAGTTATATACCCTATATAATTTCTAACTATATAAAAGGAAATTACTCTTATATTAGGTGAATTGGAGAGGTTTTTATAACCTTCAATATTTTTTATTATGGTTTACTTAATGGTTCACTTAGTTAGAGTGATCTTGATATGTTTTCTTGTATATATAGATCAATGTACCCTATTAAATAGTATATGAATATTTTCAAGGGTTATTTAAAAAATTTATGTTTTTCGTAGGGTTGTATTTCATAGATATATATTATTGATAATTCTATTGAAATCTATATCGACAACATGTCTAATGTGTGGAGATTTCATTAACCAAAATCCCATCTGAAAAAGAGACTGTTGGATGAAATAATTTCTATAATATATGTTGTTACAATTACAATTACAAACTGGGAGAAAGATCACCTTAAATTTTACATACCAATTTACAGGTTGAACTATATGTTGAAACCCACAATGTTATTTTTAAGCATTTAAATCCATTAAGGGATGAAATATGCACATCTAGTGCACATAATCAATAGTTTATTTTAGGGATATGAGATATTGTGCTTTAAGAAACAACTATAAATACATATTCATTTTTATAATGAAATCAATAGGTATCTAGAGGACTAGGTGTACATGTATTTTCATAAAATAGTTTTGTAATTAATGGTTATACCTTATATATAGAGGAACATGATGAACCCACTACCTTAAAAAATTGTGAAGTTACTCTGGTGGCATAATTGATTCATGTATTTGATGACAAGGATATAAATAAAAATTTTGACAATATATTATACTTCAGAATCATAAAAAAATATGATATTTGGATTATACAACATTCCATTTGGATATTTTTTCAATGCAAGTCAGTTGATAACATGAGTTAAATTAAAATTTATGAATTAAGATTCATAAAAATGGATTTCTATAAGGAAGGGAAAAAGGAAAAAATATCTATAATGTAAAAATAAGTAGTATAAGTATTTTATCTCATGTATCCTAGAAATAGAATCTTCTCTATTATTATATAATTTATAAAAACAACCGCACTCTTAAATGTCAATTCAACCGAGGGTGACCCGTTAATTTTGATGGTATAATTATTTTGCTGTGGTCTCAATGTAGATAGTGTAATTTTTTTTATATCAGACCAAAATTAGAGTATTTGGATACTCGATAGAGGTGTGAAATCCCTTTAATCCTTAAAAGAAAAAAAATAGAATTCAATAACCAATTCTATGTTTTTTATTATACATTGTGTTACCTTATAGTATTATGTGATCAATATTACATTTAAATAATCTAAATAAAATTATTAATTACATCTAATCTTAATAAATTCTAATAATTTTTATTCTCCCATTATCAAGGTAGGATTAGTTTCTCAATAGGATTATGCTCACAATCAAGAGGAACAACATGTTTCTCTATATGATTATGCTACCAATATGAAGGAACAAACTTTTGAAATTATTGAAATAGAGAAAATGGGAAAAGGTGAAGAACCAATGTATGAGAAAAAAGTATGAAATTTGTAGCAAGATAGTATTATGATAAATATTCAATCTGAGAAATAGATCCATAAAATTAGTGATTGGATGAAATGATCATGAACAACCTATTAACCCAAAAAGGAGTATTTTCATTATTTACATTAGGGTCACCACTGAAATTCATATTTCAATTGATGTAGATACATGAAACAATAGTTTTCTTGATGTGATGACACTATTTTTTAGTGGTATTGGGGTATCATTATAATATACTTTTTCTATGTTACTATAAAAATAAAATAGTTTAATGATGATTTAATGATTACTATCCATTTCAGAGTGAATTAATAATAGAATACTATTGAAATAAATTTTAATTAATTGTTATTAGAAAGGATCATAGGGCATTTAAAATAGTTCATATGATATAAAATTTTAAGGACGTTGAAGGGAATGTAAACCACATCGACCACATATATA
The DNA here is from genome assembly GCA_963277665.1 of Viscum album. Lineage (NCBI taxonomy): Eukaryota > Viridiplantae > Streptophyta > Magnoliopsida > Santalales > Viscaceae > Viscum > Viscum album. The sequence continues at coordinate 596,320,067 of OY728155.1, read as the reverse complement.
TGAACACATGATAAAACAAGAAACAAGGAATGTATTTATCATATATCCCAAAGAGGCATCATTTTAGGAAAATTATGATTGTTAATATATAACTTGGATATACATGTATTGATAAAATAGATTAAGATTTATAAAAATATGAAATAAAAACTGAGTACTAAAAATAAAAAAATGCATCAAAACCAATGTACCCCTACTATAAATCAAGTATATTATATACGTCACTCAAAAAAATGTAATATATTTTAAATATATAATATTAATTTTATGTTGTGTGAAAAAATAAAATATTTATGTTCCTTATTATTTATACTGATTAATGAATCAAATTCCAAATAAAATTTCATTATACTTCATGTGGTATTGAATGATGCTTTTATAAATACCGATAGTACACCAGTAGAAGGAAACAAAAAATGATAATGATTATCATGTGTTTGTATGACACAATACAACAATATTCCATGTTAAATCGGTGTTAAATAATAATGAATACTTATATTACTATATTTTTATCTGATTTAGACAGGTGAATAGTCATTAGTGGTACCTAATAAACAATTTTTTTAGTGGACTTGATTATGATAGAATAATATTTCCACGTTAAAGGTGTGGGTTTGGGATTGTTTTCCTCAAAAAAATATTTAGAAAAGAATTATACAAGGAAATAAAGATAAGAAAATTGAAGAGATTTAAGCATGAATAAATGTTCTAGATCAAAAAAAAATTGGATGTTTACATTTTTAGTGAATGTTATGGGAATGAATCAAATAGAAGAAACAAGATAAAAACCACCACTACATAAAAATTCATTCCCTAAGATTTGAGGTTATCGATTCCCTTAAAAGGCCTTTCTTACAAAGGGTAATTGATATTTTCTTAATTATTTATGTAAAATATGAACTAGGAAGATACTTATACATTTCCTATAATTATATTGTACAATGTAAAATTTATTGGCGTTTATATCTATCATCACCACCCATATTCTTATTGTGAGGGGTATAATTAAAAATATTCAAGTAGATATTCTACCCAACCAAAATCCCCAAAAAGATCATGAGAGAGTAGGGATTAACTTATATCATGTGCTGAGCATGGAGATAGTTATTTCCATTGATGATCTGTATATTCAAAAAGTCAATATTTCTACTGTATTCTTTTTATCATGGCTATTTGACCCTGTAAAAATACATATTGATAATTATATATGTCCTTTATAATTTATTTTTTCTGAAGAATCTTTATAAATTAATGAAAAATTCACAATCTAGGAATGTATTACATATATATAAATGGAAGGGGAAATGGAAGTTCAAATAAAAATAATCTAAAGGATCAACCAATATATTGAAAACACCTTAAGAGAGTACCTTTAATATACTATTTCACATTTCTCATTTACTAATAATAAAAGTTAATGTATATAAAATGTTGAAATCTTGTAATATGAACATCATTGATTATAAAGAAAAAATTTAATAAGTGTCTATTATAGACTATATTGGTCTTGAGACTTAATATGAAATTCTCAACCATGAATATGTGGGACTATGAGTTATAATTATACACATAAGGGGCATTCTCAAAATCTACTTTTCCAATGATCTAATATTTTATTTACACAAAAATACTATTCATATATTTATATGTGTATATATTAGTAATATTTTATTAGAAAACTATGCGAATAAAAAAATTGTACTCATTAGTCCTCACATCACTTCTTCACAACAAATGTTTTTGAAAGTAAATGAAAAATTAAAACCAATTGACAAATGTGTTCAATGATTAAAAAGATACTTATAAATGAATATCTCTGATTAAAACCCATGATTTAGGGGTAAAACTCTAAAATATATTCATATCAAATACATCTTAATTTATTTCATTACTTAATCCTTTTTATTTTTTAAGGAGAATTGGTTTCTTATGACAACAAATTTGGACACTTGAAATATTTATTTTTTGGATTCAATACATGGATTACAAACAAATAAACCATACACGATGATGATTATCAATTTTCAAAACACTACATTCAATATTTTAAAAATAAACATCATGTTATATGATTTATATTAACTTTTAATTAATTTTGTTTATGATAGGTAGAGTTTGAACATCAACAAAATCATTATATGAGGATTATCTACGAGTACAAGAAGCCAATAAAAATGTAAAACTAGAAAAATATTTTGTTATATATAATAATAATTCACTATCTAAACATATATGAAAACAAATTACTTATTTTTCTCAGTTTTTTTGCAATACCATAAACAAAAAAATGATAATGTTTTTGTAACACCCCAAGATTCCATAGTGTGTTATTTTTTCAAAATAATTCAATCACTTGCACTACTCAGCACACCGAGTTCATGCACACCATGAATTACCAAACAAGCTATTCAAAAGAGGTTATTAATAGTATTAACTAAATTTTAAACTTTATATAATCCTTATAATTTTAGAATCCATATTATGAGTTTCTTAGACATAATGTAAGAACAAATTCATTTTCAGTATTGCACTTTTACCAACATTTAATAGTGAACCCTTTTTAAATCCAATATTTTAAACTTTTATTTATTCAATTTGACTAAGAAATTTACTTTTTAGAATGGGGACTTCAAAAATTTACCATGAAACATCCCAAGCTTCCACGGTACGCTTTCCTTTGAATAATATAGTAGCGTGTGTTGTACGTAACTTTGAGTTCTAACACACACCACATCCAATCATACTAGCTGTTATGAATAATAATACCTAATTTTTGAAATTATATATATATATTATATTTCAAAATGGACTTCATTTTTGGATACGGAATATTGAAATTATCATAATTTGAATTTTTGGTATTTTTCTGACAACATCCAATTTTTATGAATAGTGAAAAATACTTAAAAACAACTTTTTTAATCAAAATAAATTATAGTGATAAATTATGCTATTGATTAGTTTTCATGCATAATTAGAATATATTTTTACCATTTTATCTAATGGTGTTCATTAGAATTAATTTCACTTTGAAATTGGAAATAATCAATTGTCAATCTTTTGATATATATTGTTTCTTAAAAACATGCTATTTGTTGTGACAGCAGAAATTAATTATAAAATTAACTAATGCAACATATAGGTTTGGAATTTTTAAAAATAGACATCATTTTTGAATTCAAAATATCAATTACAGCTTAGGGTAAAATTTTGGCATTGTTCTGAAAAACATCAATTTTTGATGAATAGTGAAACTACTAAGTGGTAGTTAAAAAAATTAATTTTTCATAAAACGTAATTTTACTGAATGTGTGATTGGAATTTAAAAAATCCGAGAGACATGGTTAATATCAAGGAGTAAAATGTGGTTCAATGAGATGAAAATAATTTTTTTTGAATAGTAACTTTTTAATTTTATTTACCACGGTTAAAAGTAAATAGGGTAGGTAAGGGTAAAAATTTTATTAATATTACCCTAACACATGTCCTAATTCTATTGGAAAAGTTTATATCGATAAAAAACAACCTTAGGAATAAAATATTATCATTTCGGTCCACTTGGATTAGATTAGGACATTTATTATTATTTAATTCAAAGAAGAGTTAAAAGAGTTAAAATCAACGTTTATTTACTAAAACATTTCAAATATAGGGTAATATATAATATAAATTCGATTGTAAATATTAATTAGAAATCTAATAATATTTCCTACATAGTGATATTTTATTTATAATTTTTATACATTATATAACTTAATTTATTTATGACACTATGATGATGCAGTAATTACCATAATAGTAAAAAATTAACAAAATTGATATTATAAATACCCAAATAAATATAATTTGAGACTTTTAATGAATTAAACTAAATTTATAGGATACTATGACATATTAGTATTGATTTAATTGACATCTTTCTAAGTAATCATTTTTTATGAGTTTCACAAAAATCAACTATTGAATAGTGTCAAAATTGACATAAAAGAGTTTTTAAAACAAATATTATCTTATTAATTGATATTAAATTTCTAAAAATCTAAGTTTAGGCCAATAGACTTATATAATGATAGGGGTATGATTAATGGACCACTTGGGGGTCTCTTGGATGTATATAGTATGTTTATTAACTATATAATATAAAAATACAAAGTGACATGGTAAATGTCAAACTAATTAACTAAGAGTTAAAACAAAAAGATAAGGTTAATATAATGACCCAAACCTGTCTAAATTATATTTTTTGAATGGTTTTCGACCTATAACCACCTTAACCTTTAAATAATAAACTTTTTAACCATTATAAACCGAATATTAATTTATTATAATTTACTATTTCTAGCGTTTCCAAAGGTGCCCCTCACTCCTCTTAAAAAAGGTCACTCCTCCTTCTCATTTATTCACACCTTAAAAGCCTTTTTGTTCGGCCAAACCCTGCCCAAATACTCTCTCGACTTCCTTCAATACAACCTATAGGCCTTATGTTGATTAGAAAGCCAACCTATGGAGCCCTTTTGATCAAATCAAAAGGAAGAACCCGAAGAAGAGGTAATGTTTTCACCACCCCTTTTCAAGTTCCTTTCTTCTTCCACTTCTTCTTTCTTTTTTATTACCATTCAAAAATAATAACTCCAGTATCTTATATATACTGTGATGTTATTATAATTATTTTACAACCATATTCAGTATTCTATCCACCTTTTGAATAACATGTCACCATATGTGCGTACGTACGGATTATCGTCTCCGCGTCGTGGTGTAATTGTTATTCAAAATATTATTATTTGGATGGGTATAATAATGATGTATAATTCATGTAAACAATAAATATAAAATGATAATTATTCTGTATATATAATATACCATCCAATAACATATTATTTTAATATCAAAAGAATGATATTGTCGCTCGTGCGTACGTACGGACTACCGTCTCCACGAACGCGATGAGATTCATTCTACATCATATCCATTCAAGTATAATTATCATTTTATGATTTCAAAATACTGTTTAAGGAATTTATATCATTCTAGATATGAATAAGATACAACCTATACATGAAAAAATGGCTTATGTAACAAAACATATAAAAGAAAACGAGTAAGTTAACACCCGAAACAACGATAATTCTAAGATATTATTAACAAAGAAATGTTAAAAGATTTTATATGATATCATATGAATGTATATGATTCTTGTATAATTTAATAACAATTATTTCACCATTATACAAGAGGTTAACCTACACTTAATCATGTAAAATTACATGGTAAGGGTTTATTTCGCAATCTCTCCATTATCCGAGGTTGTTTATACATAATAATCTACTAGGATTTCATTATCATCCATATCCATTTTTCTTCAAAATGTATTTCAAAACATTTTCACCATTTACAAGAATATGGGTTAAAGTCATTTATAACCTTGTTTGACTTTTTATAAGAGTTTTATAGAGGAATCATTCCGTCGTTTTCCAAACAAGGTGCTTTTTAACCATTTCGACAGGATTAAGGTAAGAATGTTTTTTTACTTATACGGTGGGTGTGGCTATTTACCGACGTTATAAAATCGTCAAAGCTTCCCTTACAAGCTTATAAGAGTATTTTCAATGTAAATGTTTTATTTTATAATTATGTGACGTTTTAATGATTTCAAAATGAATATTTTAATAATTTGTTAATGGTACTATTTATCAAGATCACAATTTTAAATGTTTTAAAGATTTATCTTTCTAAATTTTTTTAATTAATGTCTATGTTTTCAAAATAATTTTAAGGATTTATTTATATAGACATGAAGTCTTTGAAATGATATTTATTTTCAAAAGTTTCAAAGTGGTATGGGAAACTTTGATTCAAAAATCTCTTTTAAATTACTTCCCTTATAAATGTGTGACTTTTCAATGATTTAGAGAAAAGAGATATTTCTCTCAAATAGTTTTGATTTCATCTATGTCAACATCCTCTGATGGATTTTACGCTTATTTAAAGGTTATTTATTATGATACAAAACTTGTGTATTGTATTGAAGGTTTTGTGATATGTTTTACTATGGATGTGTTATTTTTATACCATTCATGGTTTATGGAGAAAGTGTTCACATTTCGTATGCTAGTTTTAATACGAATGTTTATGTTATGTTTAAAACTTTTCATATAGGAATGCATTGGACTTAGTAAGTGACAGGTGGAGCCCGCTATAGCTCCTCGATGCATCGGTAGGTCTCATGAGACAAACTAGTTTATTGGCACAAGGCCTTGACCAAATCTTATTTGTAGTCATGGCACGAGGCCTTGGCTATGTGGTTATGATAGTCTAGCATTATGCATTCCATCATTATGAAAGTGGTTATTGATATTTCATGTGATTATTCGATTAGTAGAGTATCCATGTGAATAAGTAAATGGAATTATTTCATTTTATTTTTTCCATACTATGATGAAGTTCAAGTTTAAAAGGCTTTTGTTTTTTATATACTTTTCCTTAAATGTTTATTCTTATTTATAAATGTTTCTGGTATATTGTTATCCTTACTGGGCATTTGAGATCACCCCTTCTCTATGTTTTATTTTTCCCAGGATATGAAGAGGTAAATTATAAATGACCTGCAGGGATAGTATGAGGGGATAAGAGTGTGGTTTATGAAGACTATGTTGTTGTAGTTTTCATTTTTATGATGTAAAACATTATGAATATATTTAGTGTTTCCAAGGATAATAAACCAATTGGTCTTTCGAGATTTGATCTTTCTCGTGATCATGCCAATGTTATGTAATAATGAACCGACTCTAGATAACTGGGGTCGGGGCATTACAGTTGGTATCAGAGGAAGTCTTGTACAAACCTTCGAAGCTAGATTTAGATAAACTTTGATTAGAAGACATTGATTTAAGATGGACTTTGAGGATTAGTATAGAAGAACTTCTTACAATTTTGGTATTGTAGAGATTTTGTGAGTTTTCCGAGCAATACATCCCTGTCTAGATACGAGCAGGTAGAGGCGGCTCTGGCACAGATGTACCTAGGGGTAAAACCCAAAAACACCTCTTTGAGCTAGACTCGAATGGGAACTAGTGCACGACAATGGGCCTTGCTGCACTCTTGGTTATGACACTCCTAGGGGATATGCTTAGGATAATTCTCATTTTCATTACAAACCATTATGAAGGGTTTATGAGTATATACTTCCTTAAAGGAGATATTTTTATGATTATGGATTATATCCATAAACTATTGAATTTATGTTATGTGTTTTACAAGTTTGGGATTATGTATTTTTATTCATAAACTAATATAGTGTATGCCATTGTTTAGAAATCGCGCCCAGTAGAGGGAATGAGAACTCCAGCAATGCACATGATACAAAGAGAAAAAAGGATCATATATTTCATGGTCTTAAGCCAGAATTTATAAGAGAAATAGTCTCTCATGTATTATAATCATATAAAGAAATAATATCATGGGTTTATAAGATAAGTAAAGAGTTTATTGAGTCCTATGGCTTTGAAGGGAAGCAAGAGAAGAAAAGGATGGAAGAGAGAAAGATGAATAAAGGAAAGAGGGAAAAGAAGAATTTTCCCATATGTGATAACTGTGGAAAAAACACCATGGAACTTGCCTTAATGGAATGGGAGTTTGTTATAAGTGTGGAGGAAAAGGGCACAAAGTACGTGACTACAAGGGTAAGAAAATGGTTTCAAATGTACAATGCTTCATTTCCAAGGAGTTTGGACACTATACGAACCTATGTCTCAGTCATCAGACTGTGCCGCAAATGATACTATTGGATAATAATCAAGTTATGATACTACCACAGATGAAGAGGAATGATTAGAGATCTTATGTTGATTATGTTATTTGAGTGTTGTATCAATAATGTACTTGTTATAATAATTATGGAGTATATAAGGATTGTACTGCAGTACTATTTCATTATGGACTTGAGATTGTGTGGAACCAAAAAAAGTGACTCAATAGAAGGTTAAATTTTGAGAAAATATTTGTTTGAGAGAAAGATAAACCATAATATGGTTATGATACCGAGGTAATGATTTTAGAATAATACATGATTTTTTTCGATAAATTATATTGGATATTCTTGACTACCTTGAAACTGATTAATGATTTGTATATTCCATCATTGTTGGGGTTTACAACAATTTTGGAATGAAGGAGTATATCTATTATTCTATAAGGAATAAGGGATCATGAATGTAATCAATAAGGTTTTATGATAATTCAGGATGTTGCAGTGTTTTAAAATAATACATGATGAAGGTGATCACATGTTATTACGTGAAAAAAAAAGGATCTTCATTGTGTTTACCTTCCTTATAAATTTTGGACTGAAGTATTTTGGATAGTTCTAGTTTGGATTATTTTGGATTACCATAAAAGGACAACCCGGAGGTCGGGCAGCAACATGTCGCGTCCGGCAAGGCCGCGAGACATGAACCCACAACCGAAGGGCGACAAGGGTGTATCACCTACCACTGACCCACATGATGTCCTGGTTTGAATAATGTAGTTTTAATGGTTCTACTAGATGAATTATAAATTCATTTTTTAACCCTATACGAATAGGATAAATAGAATATTATTTTTATGTTTTATTATCTTTAAGAGTAAAAGACGAGTTTGTGGTAGAACTTAGTTAAAGGTTGAGACTCTACTTGTCAAGTATATATTTTTCTTCTTCTCTTATTCAATGAAGAAATTAATTCTTATACATTAGTGAAGGGATCTTAAAAAAATGTGTTATCTTAATACAATATGTTTGGCTGAACCGATGGTATTTTAAATCATCATAGATTGATGAATTTAAGGCCCTAAATTTTACACATTTTTATGATTGATGACCTCAATCACTACCTATAAATATTTACGTTTTCCCTCCAATTATATGTCTCTGATTACCACAAATGTTCTCCGAAGAGAGATCATAATTTTGTGGTGACCCTTTCATTTCTATTTTCCTCATATTAAGACTAAACTTTATCAACCCAATTTTTGATGTGGGTTTTCCCACAAAGATATTTTATATATTCAATCGTTTATTTTCGAAGAACAATTTCAAATAGCGACGACGCAATTTATTTAAGGAGGGGAGAATGTAACACCCCAAGATTTCATAGTGTGTTATTTCTTCAAAATAATTAAATAACTTGCACTACACACCATACCGAGTTCAAGCACACCATGGATTACCAAACAAGCCTTTCAAAAGAGGTTATGAATAGTATTAACTAATTTTTAAACTTTATATAATCCTTATAATTTTAGAATCCATATTATGAGTTTCTTAGACATAATGTAAGAACAAATTCATTTTCAGTATTGCACTTTTACCAACTATTAATAGTGAAACCTTTTTAAATCCAATATTTTAAACTTTTATATATTCAATATGACTAAGAAATTTACTTTTTAGAATGGGGAAATCAAAAATTTACAATGAAACATCTCAAGCTTCCACGGTACGCTTTCCTTTGAATAATATAGTAGCGTGTGTTGTACGCAACATTGAGTTCTAACACACACCACAACCAATCAAACTAGCCGTTATGAATAGTAATATCAACTTTTTGAAAATATATATATATTATATTTCAAAATGTACTTCATTTTTGGATACGGAATATCAAAATTATCATAAGTTGAATTTTTGGTATTTTTCTGACAACTTCGAATTTTTATGAATAGTGAATAATACTTAAAAAAAAAATTTTTTAATCAAAATGATTTATAGTGATAAATTATACTATTTAGTGGTTTTAAAGAATAATTAGAATATATTTTTACAATTTTATCTAATGGTGTTCAGTAGAATTAATTTCACTTTGAAATTGGAAATAAACAATTATCAATCTTTTGATATATATTGTTTCTTAAAAACACGCAATTCGTTGTGACAGCAGGAATTAATTATAAAATTAACTAATGCAACTTATATGTTTGGAATTTATAAAAATAGACATCATTTTTGAATTCAGAATATTAATTATAGCTTAGGGTGAAATTTTGGCATTGTTCTGAAAAACTTCAATTTTTGATGAATAGTGAAACTACAAAGTGGTAGTTAAAAACAAAATTTTTCGTAAAACTTAACTTTACCACTTCTGTGATTGGAATTTCGAAAATCCGAGAGACACGGTTAATATCAAGGAGTGAAATGTGGTTCAATGAGATGAAAATAATTTTTGTTGAATAGTAACTTTTTTATTTTTATTTACCACGGTTAAAAGTAAATAGGGTAGTTAAGCGTAAAAATGATATTAATATTACCCTAAAACATGTCCTAATTCTATTGGACAAGTGTATCTTGACCAAAACCAACCTTATGAATAAAATATTATCATTTAGGACCACTTGGATTAGATTAGGACATTTATTATTATTTAATTCAAAGAAGAGTTAAAAGAGTTAAAATCAATGTTTATTTACTAAAACATTTTTAATATAGGGTTATACATATTATAAATTCTATTGTAAATATTAAATGGAAATATAATAATATTTCATACATAATGATATTTTATTTATAATTTTTAGACATTAAATAATTTAATTTATTTATGACACAATGATGACGTAGTAATAACCAAAATAGTGAACAATTAAAATAATTGATATTATAAATACCCAAATAAATATAATTTGAGACTTTTAATGAATTACACTAATTTTCTAGGATAATATGACATATTATTATTTATTTAATTGACTTTTTTATAAGTAATCATTCTGTTATGAGTTTCACAAAAATCAACTATTGAATACTGTCAAAATTGACATAAAATAGTTTTTAAATCAAATATTATATTATTAATTGATATTAAATTCCTATAAATACATGGTTCAGACATGAGTCTTAGATCATGATTGGTGTATCATTACTGGACCACATGGGGGTCGCTTGGATGTATATAGTAAGTTTATTAACTATATAATATAAAAATACAAAGTGACATGGTAAATGTCAAACTAATTAACTAAGAGTCAAAACAAAAAGATAAGGTGAATATAATGACCCAAAACTATCTAAATTCTATTTTTTGAATGGTTTTCGACCTATACCCACCTTAAACATTAACTTTGGAGCCATTTGAAACCGAATATGAATTTATTATAAATATATATTTCTAGCTTTTCCAAAGGTGCCCCTCACCCCTCTTATAAAAGGGCACACCTCCATCTCATTTCTTCACAACTTAACCCCATTTTGGTTCGGCAAAACCCTGCCCAAATACTCTCTCAACTACCCTCAATACAACCTAGAGGCCATAGTTTGATCAGAAAGCCAACCTAAGGAGCCCTTTTGATCAAATCAAAAGGAAGAACCCGAAGAAGAGGTAATGTTTTCAGCACCCCTTTTCAAGTTCCTTTCTTCTTCCACTTCTTATTTCTTTGTTATTACCATTCTAAAATAATAACTCCCATATAATATATATAATGTGATTTTATTATAATTATGGTAAAACCATATTCAGTATTCTATCCACCCTTTAATAACATGTCACCATACGTGCGTACGTACGGCATACCGTCTCCACGTCGTGCTGTAATTGTTATTCAAAATATTATTCTTTGTATGGGTATAATAATGATGTATAATTCATTTAAAAAATAAATAGAACATTGTAATTATTCTTTATATATAATATACAATCTAATTATACATTATTTTAATATCAAAAGAATGATATTGTCGCTCGTGCGTACGTACGGACTACCATCTCCACGATCGCGTTGAGATTCATTCTCCATCGTATCCATTCAAGTATAATTATCATTTTACGATTTAAAAATAATTTATATGGACTTGATATCATTCTGAATATGAATAATATACAACCTATACATGAAAAACATGTCTTACGTAACAAAACATATAAAAGAAAACGAGTAAGTTATCACCCGAAACAATGATAATTCTAATATAATATTAACAAAGCAATGTTAAAAGATCAGATATGATATCATATGAATGTATATGATTCTTGTATAATTTAATAACAATTATTTCACCATTATACAGGAGGTTAACCTATCCTCAATCATGGAAAAGTACAAGGTAAGGTTTTATTTCTCAATCTCTCCATTATCCGAGGTTTTTTATACGTAATAATCTACTGGGGTTTCTTTATCATCCCCATCCATGTTTCTTCAAAAGTTATTTCAAAACATTTTCACCATTTACAAGATTATGGGTTAAAGTCATTTATACCCTTTTTTACTTTTATGAGAGTTTTATAAAGGAATATTTCCGTCGTTTTCCAAACAAGGTGCTTTTTAACCTTTTCGACAGGATTAAGGTAAGAATGTTTTTTTAACTTATACGGAAGGTGCGGCTATTTACCGCCGTTATAAAATATTCAATTATTCCCTTACAAGAATATAAGAATATTTTCAATGTAAATGTTTTATTTTATAATTATGTTACTTTTAAATGATTTCAAAATGAATATTTTATTAATTTGTGAAAGGTACTCTTTATCAAGATCATAATTTTAAATGTTTTAAAGATTTATCTTTCTAAATATTTTTATTTAATGTCCATGTTTTCAAAATGATTTTAAGGATTTATTTATTTAGATATGAAGTCTTTGAAATGATATTTGTTTTTAAAAGTTTCAAAGTGGTATGTGACACTTTGATTCAAAAATCTCTTTTAAATTACTTCCTTTATAAATGTGTGACTTTTCAATGATTTAGAGAAAAGAGATATTCCTCCCAAATAGTTTTGATTTCATCTATGTAAACATCGTTTGATGGATTTTAAGCTTATTTGAAGTTGATTTATTATGATAAAAAACTTTTGTATTGTATTTAAGGTTTTGTGATATGATTTACTATGGATGTGTTATTTTTATACCATTCATGGTTTATGGAGAAAGTTTTGACATTTCGTATGATAGTTTTAATACGAATGTTTATGTTATGTTTAAACCTTTTCATATTGGAATGCATTGGTCTTAGTAAGTGACGGGTGGAGCCTGCTATAGCTCCTCGATGCATCGGTAGGTCTCATGAGACAAACTAGTGTCTTGGCACAAGGCCTTGACAAAATATTATTTATAGTCTTGTCATGAGGCCTTGGCTATGTGTTTATGATAGTCTGGAATTATGCATTCCATCATTATAAAAGTGGTTATTGAGATTGCATGTGATTATTCGATTAGTAGAGTATCCATGTGAATAAGTAAATGGAATTATTTCATTTTATTTTTTCCATACTATGTTGAAGTTCAAGTTTAAAAGTATTTTGTTTTAGTTAAACTTTGCCTTAAATGTTTATTCTTATTTATGAAAGTTTCTGCTATATTGTTATCCGTACTGGGGATTTGAGCTCACCCATTTTCATTGTTATATTTTTCCCAGGATATGAAGAAGTAAATTATAAATGACCTGCAGGGATAGTATGAGGGGATACGAGTGTGGTCTATGGAGACTATTTTGTTGTAGTTTTCATTTTTATGATGTAAAACTTTATGAATATATCTAGTGTTTCCAAGGCTACTAAACCAATCGGTCTTTCGAGATTTGATCTTTCTCGTGATCATCCCAATGTTATTTAGTAATTCACCGACTCTAGGTCACTGGGTTCAGGGCATTACAGTTTTTACTTATTATAGTTTAAATTTATGAAATATATTGTATTCTGCCAAAAAATTATCATCCCCAAATAGATATTTGAGATTATAATTTTAATTTCCATTAAATTATTTAATAATTAATTATTTAATTATATTTCTTTATTCGTACAAAAATAGTTGATAGTACATGAAAATATGAAATCAATTTTTCTGAAAATTATTGGTAATAATACATGGTGTTAGAATGTATATATATATCATGAAGATGTCACTTATTAATACATATTTATTTAATCATAACTTAATTTTATCTACTTATTTTTTGGATAATTTTTTACAATTATTATCAACTACTTATTTATAAAATTTTGGTAAAGATCAGGAATTTGGGACTTCAACAATAATGGGTTTTCATTAACCATTTTATCTTTAATGAATTGAATAATATTATTGTAGAAAAATCAATTGTTGATAGTGTATTCACCAATTACTATTCACTCAAGTAGAATTTTTCTTCATAGAGTAATTTATTCTTTATTCTGTCTATTTATGTTTAGTAGTTCATCTTTTCAAATTACAAATGAATCATATTTCATGATTTAAATTTAAAAATTAAATTATTGTTAAAAACATGCCACACTCACTAAGAACTGGTCAAATGTTATCAAATTATCCTTATAATTTATGAAAATAAACCATAAGTCATTAGTGTCTTGTTAGAATCGTCCAGACCTCATATGGTACATGATATACCCTGTATGACCCCAAGTTATCATTGTTTTGTTTAAAAGTAACATTTTAGTTAAAAACTCACCCTCAATGAAAACCAATAAAAACACTCACATTATCTTGATTCTTTAGGAAAAGTTACATAATTAATTCATGATATGTAGGAATCATCCACATGTCAATCTGACACACATTATGATCGATATGATTTAATGTGTGTGTATTTCAGTAAATGTGAAATTTTAGTTTAAAACATGAATCATTCTTTGGAAGTCAATATAATACTTTTATATCTACTTAATACTTTTGGAAACTATAAATAAATAATTTTTGATGTGTATGAATCAGTGACATTTAAATATGACTCATGATGTAGATATTATGATAAAAAATTGCTTGTTTTTATTTTAAAGTGCTATTTTAGTTTAGGACACATTCCACTCCCATAAAATCATGAAAAAATTATCAAATTATCTTAAAACATTATGGAAAAAATCATTAAATATTTTTTGTCATATATGAATCAACCAAAAATCAATCCAATATATGATGTGCACGGTATGACTCAATGTATGTGTTTGTAGATTAAAACTTATATTGTAACTTAAAACAGGAAAAAATCACTAAATGCTAAGAAAAAACACTTCGATGGGGATGATACTCAGTAAAAATGATCCAAATTCTATTTTTGGACATATACAAATCAACCACATGTCAATATAACACATGGTTTTCTTGTTATGACATAAAATATATGTTTTTAGTTTAAAATTGAAATTTTATTTACAAATATTTCTCACTTACTATAAACACATGAAAAAACACTATAACTACCTTTATATTTTTGGAAAGTAATATATAATTCAATTTTGACCTATATAAATTAAAAAAATGGTAAAATGATGCATGATGTGTGTGGTATAACTCAAATGTCATGTTTTCAATTTAAAATTAACTATTTAGATTAAATCATGTTTCACATACAAAAATAGATAAAACAAACTCAGGCTAACTTGATACCTTATACAAATTATCCATAATTCATTTTTCACATATATGAATTATCCACACATTAATTTGAAGAATGGTATTCCCGGTATGATTGAATGTGTATGTTTTTATTTAATGCTGGCACATTAATTCAAAATACATGTCATGTTTTCAAAACATAGAACACATGATTGGATTGTATTCAAATTTTATTAAAATGATCAATAAATATTTTTTGATGTTTAAGAATTAACAACGCATTAATTTGACAAATGGTTTTCATGGTATGGGAAAAGTGTATATTTTTTGTTTAAAAGAAAAAATTAAGTTCAAAACATGGATCACTTACTAAAAACTAAGAAAACAAACATATATTTTTATGAAAATTTAGGAAAAAATATACATTTAATTTTTTATGTATAGGAGGTATCCATACATAAATATGAATCATAATTTATATATAATTATTGAAGGTGGATGTTTTTATATAAAATAGTCATTTTAGTTCAAAACAAACATCACATACTTAGTACTAATTATACATTATCGTATTGGCATGATGAATATTACAAATATTCCATAATTCATTCTTAATTTTTAGGAACAATCATATCATTAAAATGATATATAGTGTTCCTAGTATGACTCAATGTTCATTATTTTTCTTTAAAAGTTACATTTTAGTCAACAAACTTATCACTAACTGAAAACCATGATATCAAACTCATATTGTCATGATAATTTATCTATGTGAAACATAATTCATTTTTTATGTAATGAAATCATCCACATTGAAATCTAATACATGATGTCTTCATAATGATTTAATGTGTGGGTTATTATTTAAAATCAATATTTACATGCAAAAAACACTTAATGTTTTCAAATTGATTAAAAAAATGTATCTTTTTCTTTGATATTTACAATGATCCATATTTTATTTATGATAAGTATGAATTAGGAACACATCAATCCAACACACAGTGTCGATGGTATAAATCAATGTGTGCCTTTTTAGTTTATGATTTATGTTTTAGTTCAAAAGGTGCATGACATACAAAAAATCATAAAAATTAACATGTATAATCTCAATACTTTATAAAAATGAACTATAATTTATTTGGAATATATTTAAATCATATGTATCTCAATCCAATAAACGGTGTGACTGGTATAACTCATAGTGAAATATTAGTAAACATTGTGCATCACTCATTAAAAAATGAAAACATATTCAAATTATTTGAATTACATATGAAATCACCAATAATCCTTTTTTATATTTATTAATTAGTTTCACATCAATTTGATACGTGGTGGGACCCATATGAATTATTGTATATTTATTTAGTTTATAATTATGGATTAGTTAAAAATGTTCTACTACTTGAAATTCAAGACAAAACACATATATTTATTCCATATTTTTTTAAAAAAACCCACAAATTATTTTGGATGAGTATAAAATAGCCACATATAAATGTAATAAATTGTGTCAATAGTATGGCTCAAAGTGCATGTTTTTTGTTTGTAAATGACAGTCTAGTAAAAACATGTTTCAATAATTAAAAAAATAGAAAAATCACTCATATTTTCGTGATAAATTATTAAAATGAAATATAAGTCATTTTTGATGTGTATCTATCAATCTCTTGTCAACTACAGACCTATTGTGGCCGGTATGTCTAAATGTGTTTGTTTTTAATTAAAATTTCTATTTGAGGTCCAAAGACAAAAGGAATACAAAATACAAAGAAATAAATTCATATTGTTTTGGTACATTAATAAAAGGATCCATAATCCATTTTTGACATTTATGAATAAAAATAACCTCAATTCAATGAATTGTGCGACTTGTATGACTTGAAGTGCGTGTTTCAGTTTAAAATTAAAATATTTTTTTAAAAACACACACCACACACTGAAATTTAAAAAATCTATTTCATATTTCCTTGATACTTTAGGAAAATGATTTATAACTAAAATTTTATGTTTATCAATTATGTGCCTATCAATTTGAAACAAAGTGTGACGTACATGAATCAAATTACATTTTTTAGCCATAAATGAAATTCTAGTTAAAAAATTTCCACAATCTAAAAACTAAATAAACAATCATATTTTGAAGAAATTTATGTAAAACGATTCAAAAACATTATTTATGTGTTGGGATCATCTAATCATCAATTTGATACAAGATATTAATGATATGAATCATTGTGCATATTTTAACATTAAAAATGAAATTTTAGTTAAAAACACATGCCACTCACTATATATTAAAGAAACACATTGTTAATGTCATGATAATTTCTGAAAATAACCCATAACATTTTCTTGACCTATAGGAATCAACAACAAGTCAGTCCAAAAAATGTTGTGCTTGATTTGACTCAATGTGCATATTTTATATAAAATTTACATTTTAGTTTAAAATAATCATGTCATTCATAAAACAGAGAAAAAAACATTCTTATTGTTTTTAAACTTTAGTAAAATGAACGAAATGTCATTTTTGACTTGTATGAATTAGTAAAACCTCAATTTGACTGAGTTTTAGGATACGGACTACTACTTCAGAAACCCATGGGGCTCGAGACTTCCATTATAGGACCCCAATTTATATTTATATTTCATGAGATAACTATGTTATGGGATAGGGATTGCTACTCCAAATAACAATGTGGTTCTAAACTACTACTCTTGGACCCTATTATATGAATGTGAAATTGGTTTAAATTATTAATGGGAACCTAGTATGGAATGAAATGTGTTATCATTTTAGGATGGTTCGGACATTGGAATGGTATGAATTTGGTATTGTGGGTTCGGGTGTCATTAAGGCGCTAGGGAATTTTTTTGGTTAAATAAAGAATTATTTAAATATCAAAAATGATTACTTTTATTTTTTAATTTGTTATTTATAAAACTATATACACTATTATATATTGGATAGTGTTTTATGAACTGTTGTGGGTGACCTACTAAGTTTTAATCACACCCTACATGGGTTTTTTCATCGGTACCCGAATAGACTTTGTGTTTATAGGATAAGAAAAGGGAAATATCCCTAGGTTAAACATATGTATTGGGACTTGGGATGGAGGATTGATGAGGGAACCATACATAGTTTTCGAACCATCTTGGGAGTTTTATGTATGCATTTAACTGTATTTTTGAGTAGAAAAATAAAAAATATAAGACATGACATATTTACAATTTAGTTTTTAGAAATTTATCCATGTTTTGGAATTTCCATGGGATGTTGGTACTTATTTGTTATGTATCATTTGGTTTATTTATTATACCCTCACTAATAGTTGGAAGACTCTTTCATACATGGAGGTGTGCCTACGGTCATGTATCAAACTAGATCGGTAACCCATTTGTGGAACCATGTTAAGGATTTTACAAAGTTCTATCAAATGAATTTTCCATTATTTTATTTTTCATTTATATTTCGAAAAGATAAATAAGATACTAGGATGTGTCCGTACATGGTCATGAACTCCTTCATGGGAGTAGATAACCCATGTATGGGTGAAAACGCAAGTACACTAGGGTGGTATTTATGTTCTTAGTGTTTTTGTTATATTTTAATGTCATTTATCCGTGATTGATGCAATTATTTTGTGATTATACTCTTTTTTTGATATTTTACTCTTGGATTTATATGGAAATGGAGTTTTTCATACATTCATAAATTTAGACAATCATTTTTTCTATGACATACATCATTTTAGGAACACATATAAAATAGGTTTTGGGGGAGTGGTTAAAACTAAAATTCTTTTCATTGTTTTAGAAATTTAAAATGAAATTGAGTGTAATAAAAAATTAATAATTAAAAAATGATGAAAAAAAGTTGTAAATTGAAATGGATAAATGGGTGTCAAATGGGAAGCATTAATTGGGTATGTGTATTACCCAATGTTAGACTAGACCCAGATGCAGGTTGGTTTAGAGTAGTGTCAGTGACATAGTTTTTACTGCGTGGTGGGTTATGGGGGATGAATTTTTATGTATTTATTTGAATAAATTTTACATAAACATGTTATATATGTTTTATGTTTACTATGATCTGTGTTGGTAATTGTAGATATATGCCTATATGATGATATTTATTTATATGATGATGTTTATTTATATGATGACATAATCATATGGTTAGTAATGAATCCCCAGCATTTGAACCTAAAGATATAATAGTTTCGGGTGAGGGGGATGATGAGAATTTTCAAGAGAAATTTTCTCGACATGTGTATTTTGTAGAATGATACCGAGAGAAGGTCATGCAAAATATGACTAATAGGACAGAGGAGATCCAATTACAATACTCTAAAACATTCATTGGAGAGGTTAGACCTTTGGTAGCTGAGTTCTAGATTGAGTCTATCCTAATGATCCTTTAACACATAGATAACCCTACTGAGAAGTGATTAAAACTGGATGCTTACATGATATATGGTCAAGTGAAGCATTTTTGGGATACTCAGACTCAGGATGAGTAGGTGGATGGTATGATACACAATTTTATGAAATGTTTTGACGAGAGTTTACCCTAATATTCATAAGAACAAGAAGGAATATGGTTTTATAAGGATGACCTATGGGAGTATGTCCATGATGAACTACTCTAGTCACTTCATGTATTGGTATTACTTTGTTCCAGTGTTATCAGGAGATGAGGCAACTAAAATGAAGCATTTTTAGAATTATTTTAAAAGTGAGAATATGTACCATGTTAATATATATAGGTTGAATATGTTTTCTATTGTGGGGAATAAAGATAGAAATTTTTAAGGGAATTTGAAGGAGGATTATATTAGAATGTAGGTGGTATCTGTTAGATGACTAAATGGAGCATCTTTTATGATTAGAAAGCATCTCATTAACAATTTCAGGAAATGGAATAGAAACCATAGTTTCCTAGGAGAATGATCATTTTGTTAGTGTAGTAACTAAATATACTTCAAATAGTATGGTAACTTGGGTTATATTCATAGAATGTGTCCCCGATCACCAGTGGAGTGATGATATTATAGAAGTATGGGTCACATATAGAGGTATCTTATTAACCCTTCACCTATGGGTATTGATGGAGGATCCATGCATTTTTAGAGTACTAGATTGTTGTTTTCTACAACAAATCATTCGAGAATAAAGAGTTCATTGAGCCTTGGAGGTCGAGGTAGTGGATTTCACATGTCAGGGAAAGAGTGACCACATCAGCATAGAGTGGAAGCTCACAGGACACAAAACTACAACATATAGAAGTGGAGAAGAATATTTTTATGATGTTTAGCCTAAACATGAGGATAATGAGGCTTTGACATTTAAATCTAGAGGTACTATTCTTGTAGATTATTCTCTATCTAGTTCTTTATTTGAATATAAATCGTCTCATTATTTTATATAATATCACCTTGTTAATGGGTTCAATAGGACAGTGGAGTTCATGGGTGGGGTTTTGACAATCAACAAACCATTGGGAGTGAAGTTGAGGGGAACCGGTCTATATAAGGGGTGTTCACTTGAGGTTAGGGAGTATCATTTTCATTGGGATTGTTACATAGTTGAA
The DNA here is from genome assembly GCA_963277665.1 of Viscum album. NCBI lineage: Eukaryota > Viridiplantae > Streptophyta > Magnoliopsida > Santalales > Viscaceae > Viscum > Viscum album. The sequence goes on along the minus strand of OY728155.1, from coordinate 596,299,169 downwards.
ATGTATGGTTTTGATTTGATTTTTGGTTTGGACTATTTAGTCTCATACCTGGAACAAATAGATTTTTACCATAGGAGAGTGACCTTTATGTCTCTTGAGGGTAATAGTTATGTTCATCAAGGAGAGTGGAATATCTAGGAAGGCTATTCAGGGCCAGTTCACCATCAAATAGCAGAGCTTGATTCCCCAGATGAAAGATTTTTTTTGGATTATGGGGCTGTGAAACATGATTTCTTTCCTCCCATAGTAAACTGGATCTAGGATGTGTTTTTGGAAGACTTCTTAGAGATTACACCAGATATAAATGATGAGTTTACAAGTGGGATCATGCCTATATATGGACTAGGTCTTATTCCACATTATATAATTGATCCAATAGAGGTTTAAGAACATAATACATATCTCAAATATTGAATGGATAAGTGATTTATCTATCTTATTATATCATCTTGGGGTTCTACAGTCTTGTTTAATAATAATGTTGATGGGAACATACACTTATGTGTTGATTACAGGATAATGAACCATATGACTATGAAGAATTGATGTCCTCATCCTTGTATCAATGATCTCTTCGAATATTTGAGAGGAACTTGTGTTTTCTCTAAGATTGACTTTTTCTTAGGGTATCATTTGTTGATATTTAGACCATATGATATACCATAGAATATTTTAGGAGTAGGTAAATTCTATATAAGTTTTTTTACTCCGTTCAAGATAACAAATTCTATAGCATTGTTTATGGATTTATATACCAAATATTTCCCATGTACCTTGTTCAGTTTTTTGATTTTTCTGCAGATGACTTCTTATTGTATTCAATGTCTTGTGATGATCATTACCAACATCATGAAATCATTATAATTACACTGATAGAGAATTTTCAATACTCCAGACTTCATGAGTTTCAATTATGGATTGACCATGTTCATTAATAAGGTCACATTATCAAAGTGAAAGGTGTGTCAGTGGACCTAGAGAATGTTTAAGTAGTGGTTTCTAGGGATAACCCCAAGATTTTATTTGATATCAAATGATTTCGGGGGTCATGGGTTTATTATTTTATGTTCATCGTGGACATATCCCAGTTTTATAAGCTAAATTTAATATTATCCAAAAAATTGATTAAGTTTGAATAATCTGGACTATAAGATAATGCTTTCTAGGAGTTGATGATGCATTTTACTACCACACCAATTTTGATCCTACCATATCTTGGTGAGCTGTATTTAGTGTTTTGTGATGCATCCATGATTGAACATGAAGTAATGATGATATAGGAGGATCATGTTTGAGCATATGGGTCTTGGTAGTTGATGGCACATGAACAGAATTACCTACGCAAGATCTCGATTTAGTAGTTATGGTTTATTCTTTAAAGTGATGCACCATTATCTGTTGAGAGAGGTAATTTTTGATCATACCAAACAAAAGAGTCTAATGTACATATTTTTTAATGATACAATACTATAAAAAATTAGATATGGGTTGAGTAGATTAATTGTTTTAAAATTGAGCTATCAAATACAAATGAGAAGGGGTTTTGCTGACTCATTATGAAGGAAAACAAAGACTAAGGTAGTTCCATAATCATGTTTCTGAGTGGAAAGTGACATATTTTATAGATGAGAATCATGTTTTGATTCTAGAGGGATAAAATAAGATGAACTGTGTATTAATATTAGTAGAGTCCCAAATTTTGAGCATGATCAGATAGATGTAGAATGAGGATCCAGAGTTTTTAACCATGACAGAAATCCTTGAAGGTGGGTAGTCACCATACAATTGGACAATAGATGAACATGATTTCTAGAAACATGTTGCTATGCCTATATGTATGTGAGAATAATTGATACATGAGTTTTTTTCCAGGAAGCGTGAGGTGAATCCTAGAGTGAACAAAGTGTATGGTGACCTATGTCTATAATGTTGGGGGATGGACATGAAATGTGAGATTACAAGGTTCATGACATGATTCCACACTTATTAGTAGGTGGAGTCCACCCATCAAAGACCTAGTGGTTTACTATATCTATGTCCAATTCGAGAATGGATGTGGAATGATGTATCTATTGATAATTTGGTTGGAATTCCAAGAAAAACTCACAAGACTGACATTTAATGTGTAATTATGGATTGATAAATGAAATAATCCCAATTCTGTCTAATCTGGGAGTCATTCACAGTAGATCTGTAAGAGGAATTATATGTTCAATAGGTTTTACATCTTCATAGGGTTTCATAGAGAATAATTTTGATTTGTGACTCACATCTCGCATTGTGCTTCTATTAGGGCTTGCAGAAGGCACTTGGTATGCAGGTATTTCAAAGTACAACAATCCACTTGTCAATAGATGGGAAGTCATATCATACAATAAAAGTATTGTATGATATAATATGGCTGTGTTTCATAAAAATTAGTGGGTCTAGGGAGAGTAAATTTGTGCTTATTGGTTTCACTTATAACAATTTTTATCATGTGACAAATAAAATGACAACATATGAGGATCTGGATGGTAGGCCATTCAGATCACTACCATGATGGATGAAGTCGGGTGATTATGTGTTATTTGGACCAAGTCTCATTTCGGATACATTGGAGTAGGTGATATTGATTCAGAAATATATTACCATATCTCAGAGTAGGCACAAGTAGAATGTTGATCAACATCGAAAACAGCTTTATATTACAATGGTTGATTGTGTTTTCCTCCACCTGTCACCTAGATTGGGTCGCTGTCGGATTTGAAGAGAGGGAAAGTTGGAAACCAACTTTTTTGGACCTTTTGAGATTGTGGAGAGGATCAGATTAGGGGCATACAAATTACCTCTTCCATAGAGGATTAGTGTTCCATATGGTGTTCTCATGTGTCATATATTTGGAAGTATCACTATAATCCTTCTCAGGTGATTGATGTCGATGATGTTGATGTTGATATTGATTCATCCTTTATGGATAATCTGATATGTGTTATGGATTGTAGCGAGAAATTGTTGTAGGGAATGACTGTGTCGATTGTCTATGGGTTGCAATATCATGGATGTGATCAAGAGGAAAACATAGATAGGGAAATAGATATGGGGGATTATTGGCATAATCATTTTACATAATAATCTTAGAGATTCATGGGAATACAACTCGAGGATGAACTTTTATAAGGTGAGGATTTTTTTAATATCGCAAACATTCTTGAGATTCCATATATATATTGTCATGTACTATTTTACCATGATTTTGTTAAATCTATATGGGTTTTTATTCAGAGTTTTTTTTAGTGAAACAGGAAAATTTTGGAAACCAAGGGGACTATGCATGGTTGACACATGGTTAGGGGAACATTAATAGTTTTACCTAGGAAACAGTGCCCACGGTTTTGGAGAGAGAGGGGGTGTAAAATGTTTGGTTCATGGTTTCTCCAAACCCTGTGGCCTCTCTCCCTAAACAATGGTCGGAATGGCCTAAAGGCCTTAATGTTTTTTATTATTTTTTGATAATCCAACTTTCAAGGGGTGTGGTGGAACCCTTACAAGGCTTGAAGGCCCAAAGACAATTACATGACCCATAGGTCATAGAGGAAATCACTCAGACAAGAAAAATTAGAACTGCTCCTCCAAAGCAAATTTCATGATATCATACCTCCAACTTCACAATGTTGGTCAGCTAGCTGTCCTGTGCAAAGATGCACATGCCTGGAACCGATGGAAAATCCATACCCTCTCATTCTTTTAAATCCATTTAGCACTGCTCTAGTGAATGTGCCTGCCCTGAATCCTCATCTGAATCCTTTTCCATTTTAGTATGACTGGTACATCTACATTCATGTGGCCCGAGTGCCTTTGTGTGACCCTAAGGCCTTAAGGTATCCCGAAGACCTTTAGAATCAACTGGACCAAAGGCCTTGGGTGGCCTGAAAGCCTTTCAGGACCCGAGGACCAAACTGGTGGCCCAAAGGCCCAGATGGATGAATAGTTCTGACTGTTACAGTACTGAAAAGCACCTTCTACAATACCTAATACAGTACTTCTACAATACCTGATGTAGTACGGAAAAACCATGTTCCCCCTAATAATCGACACACATTTATGGAACAAAAATTGATAAACCATGAACCCTTTCCCCAGAAATAGTGCACGAGGGATTTAATTCCTCTGATTCTTTGAATTCCCAAACACCCTGGTTTTAAACCCTAATCACCCTAACATGGTCTTAAATACATTAATTAAATTTTCAAAGTCAAATAGAGGATTCTAGGGCTCCTCAAACACCATTATTGACAAATCAAATACCCTATTAAAGTAACAACATCCAAAAAGTTTGTGTTCTCTTCACCGATTAGTTATGTTTCTCATATCTATCTTCCTATATTAAGTGGAATGATTTTTACTCCAGTATTGATGGTTTTGATCTATGTTTTTATGGATATTAATCCTTTGTATATTGATCTTAGTTTTTTTCAATGATAATCAGCATCATTGTGTTTTTAAACATTTTTCCATAAATTGGGGATTCCAGTTTGGAGAACGTCACTCAACAACCTTGAGGTGGGTGGTAAAATTGTCAATTCCCATAGTATTGATTATAATTTTTTGTATAAAATTTTGAAATTTCAATTTCCACATAGTGAAATTTTACAATACAAGAATTAATCAATTAGTACAACACGTGATTATATAATTTCTAAATATTATGATTATGAACTTTCAGAATATTGTGATTATTAAATTCATTAATAATGTGATTATGAAATTTTTGAATATAGTGATTATAAAATTGGTGAGTAATGTGATTATGAAATTTTTGAATAATGCGTTATTAAAATTAGTTGATTGATGGGTTAATAAAATTGATGATGACTTATGGGGTGTGTCAATATGATTGAAACGAGGATTACTAATTTATTCAAGGTTAATAAATGGATGGAAATATGGAACCATGTGATGTGATATTTGTGAATGAGATGAGGGATTGGGACTGCTCCACCAAATACACATAGGGTTTCAGACTACTGCTCTAGGCCCCCAATATATATATATATATATGTATATATATGTATATATATATATATTTAATATGATCTTTATGTTTTGTGATATAGACTTCTACTCCAAATATCCACATTGTGATATACTATTGCTCTAGGCCCCCATTATATGAATTTTAAATTGTTATTAAATGATTAATTGAAAACCATGATAGAATGAAATGTGTTATACTATATGGATGCTAATGAATATGTCATGGGATAAATTAGTTATTGATGGTGTGGGTGTCATCGTGAACTTAATGAATTTTGGGGTTAATTACATAAAAATTTAAATGTGAAAACCATTTAATTAACTTTTGTAATTTATTATTTATATAATGTGACACACGTTTATAGTTTGGATACTGTTTTATACATCATTGGTTTTACCTACTTAGTTTTACTCACACCCTACTTAGGTATCTTGATTGGTACCTAAATAGAATTCATGTTGATATGAAAATATAAAGGAAAGAGTCCTATGTTAGATTGATGAGTTGGGATTCAAGATAGAGAATGGATGAGGGAACCAGATATGGTGTTAAGAAATGATTAAGAGTTGTTAGTGTGTCTTTATTTTGGTTTTTCATTAGGTACTTGACACTTATATGACCTGAGATATATATTGTTTAGTTTATGGTCATTTATCCATGTTTGATATTATCAAGTGATATTGGTCTTTATTAGGTATATATCATTATGGTTATTGTTTATTATTAGTTAATTATTTTTTATTGAATTTAACTCTTGTGATGATTTTTTGATTAGGGAATAATATACCCTTAATTTAAACATAAGACCACCACTTCAAGTCAGAAACCTCTAGTATATGTAGAGGCACACATGGGGTCTTGTCACTGATGAGCATTAGGAACTAGTATGTGGCTCCTTGGTCGGTATGTTAAAACATGTATTCCGAGAGAAGCATCAAAATTTACCATCTTTGTCAACATTGCATTCATTTGATTAATACTTTCACCTTTACACATTTAAAAAGTATCAAATTTTAACATAGTGTTACTATATATTAATTGTTTATCATTATTACTTCATTCATATGTAAAAATGATATTTTACAAATTTTTAAAGAATTATCTTGATGATAGACATTACTGAACTCATCTAATCCATATACTCATATAATTTGATACATGTATTTTTAAATTAGATTATATTATGAATCTTTACTAGCATCTGGATGCCCTCATTTTTCATGATTTTTTTAATTATGATGAGGAATTTTAATTTTTTATTTATTTTACCAAAATAATTAATTTTTTATTAAACTGTGGGAAATTTTAATTTAAAGAATAAATATAGAGTAAGAAGAAATGAACATGTTAAATTGATATTTATTCATGATTATAAATTTTGGCTTATGTTGTACAATGTTTTTAACATTTTTGGTTAAAAAATTTACCAACACACATGTGATCCCTCAAACCCCATAATGTCACATAGTTATACCAATGGGAATTTAATCAATAAATATTATAAGGATATATCAGGTGTGAAAGAGGGAATGGATCATACATAGTATGTATATGTAGGAACACCGGTAGATGAGAAAGATCTGTGCGGTGGAGGGAGGAGAGAATCACCTATGTAGGGTGGTGGTAGAGATCCTCCAGTCCCCAACTAACTTCAATGGGATTCCTTTCACATAAAATATATTATAAAGGGGTGTTCTTCCACTGAAATGATTTATTTGGAATGACATTGATGTGGTTACTATGCACACTAACTGAAATGATGGTGTATTTCCTTTGAAAAGGTAACCCACCCCCATCATAGAAATTTCCCCAACGACAATATTTCCATCTTCCACCCTTGAAATAATTATACCACCATGCAAGAAACACTGAACTAAGTGGAGAACTCCATTTATTTTACTATGAGAGCTTATGCATTTGAAAAATGCCACTGTGAGTGGAAAAAACAACCATGGACCACAAGTGGAGCTTAATAGAACTTATTTGAGGATAAAAAAAATCCATGGATTGTAAGAAGAGATCGATCCAACCACCGTGGAGGATGCATAATAATGATGAAGGAAACATTATTCGAAATGAATGTTGAATCTGATCTAATGGTTCATAGGGACTTCTATGGATTTAAATGAAAATTGAAATGACCTATTTTCCATGTGGGATTCTATAGGGTGGTTGAAACAAGTTCAATAATTTTTATATTCCATAACAACCTAGGGCTTGGTCAGTAAGGGTTCCTTGATGAAAAAACAAACACCAAAATGGGAATAATGTGTATGGTGAAGACCATGGATGATATAAAACAACCAATAATTTAACATTATTCTATAGGGAGGTTTGGATTTAGAGCACAATAAATGATATATCTCGAAATAACCCTGGATGCAATTTTTTAAATCTATATTTGTGTGCCTTTCTCATGGATGAGTTTGGATAAAGAATATAATAAATTATTTCATACCCATAGTCATAATAATTCATGTCTAACCAAGGGAATTAAGGATAAAAATGTGAAATCATATGTTTTGGTCCCAATTTAAAAGATGTTTTTATAATGATACATTTGAGCTAGGGATTTTCAACGAAATAGAGGAAAGATCATCCACATTCTATTTTTGTGATCAAGAAATGATTGAGATTTTTTCTGGATAATAATATACTATTTTAAATGGATAAAAAGGAAAAAATATAGACAAGAGACAAAGGGTTGATTCAAATGGGGGAGATATTGAGATATTTACAATTACTTATTTTCTATCTCGGTTGGAAATTTATTTATTACTATAGATGAAATTAAATATGATATCCCAAGATACATGTATTTTTTTAACATATAGTCCTTTTCCATTAATATAATATGATTTTTAAGAGATGTTGTAGGTGATTTTCAAGGTAATTTTCTTAAAAATGTAGTTCAATATGCTTCACCGAAGAGGATAAAAACATGTGAGTGGTCACTATTTTTATCTTATATTCATAAATAGTTTATTATTTCATTATCATATAACCCAGATTCATATTTTTAATTAAAGATTTTATTAAATTTTCTCTCTCTCTATACCATGATATATTATACTCATAATCATGAGTAACTAACTCAGGGAATATGGTGGGATATTTATCAAGTGTTTGAACCCATTTTTCTTATTTATATCTTATTCAGGTTAACCTGAGTATTATATGGGGAGAGTGTAGTACTCACTATTATTAAGGGTTATATTCTTCTTCTATAACTGTTATCACATGATCGAGGAGGTGGATGAGCAGCACACTTTTCCATCATTGAATACACTGTATATTAAAAACATATATAAAAAAGATTTTAGACATATGATAGAGTTTGTTTATTATGTAAATTTAAATCCAGATGATGTAGGTTATCTTAATATATCTCTCTTGGGATAATTTCCTTTCTTCTTTACAATAAATTAAAAACAATTGTGTCCATTGTGTGTTCACTTTCTCAAAACCAATTTTTTCTTAAAATAATAATAACAAAAAATATAATAAGTTAATTAGGATTAGTGTGTGATCGAAAGTAAATCTCTTAAAGATACATATCCTTGACTAGCACCAATAATTCACTATGAAAATGATGGAATATTTTTCAACACTATATCATAGGTGTGAAAAAACATTAATCCATTCTCGGGGAACTGAGTAGTTATTTCACTCAATATTTCTTTTAAAAATATTTAATTATTTGAATTTGTTTTTATAATAAAATATAAAAAAATTATTCACCATAGCCTACAGAATTAAGTTTTTATTTATTTTCCAAAAGGATTATCAATGATCAAGGATGATATTTTCAAAGAGGAGTAATTATAGTAGCTCATCAATGACCATGAAGAGACCATTGAATACAAAGTATTGGAAGGACTAGGACAATAATTAAATGAACTATATTTGAATAATTCTAGGATTTTTTTATGAAATTGTCTAGAAAAAAAAGTATATTCCTTATTTCCCCATAATTCTTCATTTGAAATAATATAGGTTGAAATCCTTTCATAATATACAAAACATTTGGTTGAAAATAGATTGTTTTGATAAATATATCTTTGCAACTCAATAGATTCTACCAAATAAATAATTTGAACTAATGGAGTAAGGTTGAACACTATTAATCATTCATGAATAAAAACATGAGGGGATAAAAGAAGAGTTACATGAATAATTACATCAATCAGAACTCATTTAAACATGTCTAGAAGGGATTCAGGATGAAAAATTTCATACTAATACAATCATAGGAGATCAATAAGAAATGATGAATTTTGGGTTGAATATAAACATAGTGAAATAAAACATGATATCACCATATTTATAATATATGAATCAACACCAAAATATCACATTCTAGTTATGGAAGAATAAACCACCAAAGTGAAAGCAATTGAATAAATATTGAAGAATCCTGACTATCGGACTCCATATACTACCATTCAATTTCAATATGATCTTCTAATGATTTATAAATTGATGCAAAACCAAAACATTTTTATGATCATATTATGAACATATTCACTTCTAATATAACTAAAACGTAATTGAGTATCACATCCCACTATGTTGAATATTCACAATCCAAAAAATATTTTTTTCTTATAGAGGATAACGATGAAAAAATACAACCCTAATGAGGAACCCACGGAGCTCCCCAAACATATTGAACACATATTGGAATGAGTCTCAGAGGATATCCTTGTGGATTATATTGTGATATTCAAGACACAAGATACATATATTAAAGAGAATAATTTTATTTTGATTCATCTTTTTATTTTCAAATATAATTACACATTGAAATTACCATTGATTATCCTATTTATGAAACATACCTTGACAAACAAATAGAGGATTTTGAAGAGGTTGTGAAAGAAGAAAATAAAATGGAGGATAATAAATTCATTATCCAAACCCTCAATGTAAATTATATTATATTTCCTTATTTATTGATGTGGTATACTCTATCCATGTTGTCATAAACTATAGATTTGTAGTAATGTAATTTTAATGAAACCTCATGTGGTATTAAAAATCCAAGAAACTATGTCAATCGTTGTATTTTTTATAACAATTATCTTTTCCCATTAAGATATAGTGATAATCCAAGGCCCACTTCGGGGTTCAAATAAAAAATTATCCATTTGTATTTTTTATTTTCTTTTTTGGACATTAGATTTTTATTTCATTCATAGTAATTATTTTTAGTAAAATATTAGAATATATACCAATCTCTCCAATTTATTTTGGCTTACTTTTCAATGGACCTTGTGCTTTAATGAGTGATTTAATTTTATAGGTCCACAATGAATATGGCATAATGATGCCACCCCCCCCCCCAAGAGGGAAAAACGGTTAATATAGATTTTTTATAAATGGATTTAACTTATACATTCATTATATTTTAACACCAATTATTTTTTAATTCAAAATCTAATTTTGATAATTAAAATATAATTTCAATGTCATATATTTAGTCTTTTTATATGTTTTGGTCTATAAAACTAGAGTTTATTCGGAGTTCCATGATTTAATTTCATAGATTTATAAGTTAATGAAATTGAATTTGTATTGTGGGGGATTTAATGATTAGAGTTAATAATATTATTTTATTTTAATAAATCATAATTTAAGGAAATTTATTGATTCAATTAAATGAATAATTTTCTACCATTTCAAAACAGTGAATTTATGAAATAAATGTGGATTGATTTTTTATTATTATTTTATATACCTAGTAATTTACCAATTTCATATGTGAACAATTCATAAGAGGATTTATAGACCTAATATTTCCAATTCTTTCTGGATAATATTTCTAGAGTTAACATGCATTGGATGTCATGAAATATATGATTATACAAGGACACATTTAATGTGATTGAGTAATTTTTATTGATTAATACTTTTTCATTGAGACCAGCTTTTTTATTAATCCTTTTTTATTTAATAGAAATCACAAATTACTTCATTTGGAATGATCCACATTGTAATCTATTATATCCCCTTCTTACAATAATCTATATATTTTTCATGGTAATTTAAATTTGAAGTGCTGGTGAGGGATGTTAACTTGTTAGGGATATAATACAGTTAAGGGAATAAGTTTTGGGGTTCTTTTGGTTTATTAGAAAATGTTTATATTAATTAATTTATTTAATTTCATTACTAACCCTATTAAAAATGAAATAATTAATTTACCCCAATGAAAAAAATAAAATAAATTATTTGTGTCTTGGGAGAAAAAAATACCTATTACAAGACTATTGATATTATAATATTGGGTTTTCTAGTGGATGTGTGCATCATTATAAAAATAAGTGTAAAAAATAAATATGAAATTAAGAAAAAATTGTTGAAAAAGAAAAAAAATTGAAAATGTATAAAACAATTTCAAGAGTGTCTCAATATTTCCATATAATGTTATTGTTCCTGACCTTTTGTTTGAGAATGATATTATAGTTTTTTAATTTTGAAAGATAGATGTTCATTAAAATTAAACATTTAATACCATTAATTATACGTATGATAGAAACCGCCTCATTGAGCCTTTATGCATTAAACATAATTAATGACCAACCCAAAACATCATATTAATTACTACCTTATTTTTAATGTTCTCATGATTTCATGTGATTTTTGTCTTTTCAATGTGGATAATGCATTTCATTTTCCAGACATAGGGTGGTTTATGCATTCAATGAATTAATAATATAGTGGTTCAATTTGTTAACTTGAGTAATGGAAAAAAAATAAAAAAAATTAATTTATATCATGACATAACATTATTTATAATAGTATATTTTGATATGTTAATGAATTATAGAAAAATATTTCAAATTGGAGGAAGTAAAATGAATTATTTATAATGTTTCATAGAAAAGTTTGAATTTTAATTGATAATTCTATTGATAAATATTTGGATTTTATTACATTGAGATTTTAATAGATGTAGAATGGGTTCCCCTCAGAATTTATTTTTTATATTAATTTCTTGGGGAAAATCAAGAGTTTTTTTGGGGGTATTTTACAACTATTTTTTTCTTGTATTGTTTGTTAAATTTTATTGATAAAATTTAATCCTTTTTAGTTATTTTACCCAAATGAAAAATTAATATATTAAAATGTTGGAAAATTACATTTATAGAATAAATATGGAGAAATAAAATAAATTATCATGTTAAATTTATGCTTATTAATACTTACAAGTTTCTTAGTTTATGTTTTACTAGGTGTTCAAAACTTATACGTAAAAAATGCCCAATATCCTGGCCACCCTCTAATACCAACAAAAAATCTCATATCCATCCCTTGTGGAAGCTGAATAATTATAGAGTAGAACCATCCTAGGTGTGGAAATGGAAATACATCCCACATTACACATATTGGATGGTCAACTGATATAATATGAAGACTCATTTGGCTGTTGAGGAGAGTGTGAACTGCATGGGGAAACACAAAATGGTGGTAGGGATCTTCAAACCCCGATTATTCTTTAATAGGCTACCTTTGACACAATATCTCTTATAAAGTCATAACAACCCTTGGAATTTCATATGTGGGAATAATTTCATTAGAAACTATGAATAATAATAGAAATGATTCCACATCACATCCTAAAATGATACCCACCATTAAGACATTTACCCAACACCACCGTTGTTGTCTTCCACCCTCAATATCATCTTAACCCCATGTAAGAAACTGTGATATCACTTGAAACTCTAATTCCCACAACTATGAGATATCAAGCTCAATAAAAATATCTTTTTTAAAGGATTGAATAAACATGGGTCACCAATGGAACATAATATGACCTCTTTGATAATAAATTCATGCCACGAAAGGGAAGATATGCTAGATCTGACCACTATGATGGCTAGATGATGATGAGTAAATGAAAGAACCTTGGATAATGTAGTGTTTTTTTTGATACTATGGTTTAAGGACTCATACAGACTAGAATGGTGATAAAATAGCCTATTTTATTTGTGGGATGTTGTGGTGAGGTTGAAACAGATTCATAAATTTTTCTACACCATAGCCAACATTGGTGTGGTCAATAAGGAGGTCATGATGAAACAATTTCCATCAAAACAAGAATTAAGAGTGTAGTAGAGACCATGGATGATGTTAAATGACCAATAAAATAGAATTACACCATTTTCAGGATGGTATGTGGTATACATGCATCAATAAAATATAAAACGACTATGGATACAATGTGTTGAAGCCATATTATTGTGCCTCATGCATGGATGAAGTAGGATGATGAATAAAAATTGGTAGTTATGACAATATTTAGAAATATCCCTGGATTACAAGTGGACATAAGGATGAAAATGTGAAATCTTATTCCATGTTTGTAGTTTCAAATTCATTTTGACAAGGTAACATGTAGGATGAGTTTTTTGGAATGAAAAAGAAGAAGGATCAACCAACTCAAATAAATGTTCTCGAGCTATGATTAATATTTTAATTTAAATAGTAATCTAATAATTAAAATATAAAAAAATGGAAATTCATATAAGTGATAAATGGGAGATATGAATGGAGGATATATAGAGATATAAACAATTTCTTATTTTATATCTCATGGATATTAACTTTTTTAAAGGATTATATTTAATATTATATCATAAAATAATTATATTATTTTGAAAAGATATATATTTGACATTAATATTATATTATTTTTTAATAAAAATTACAAGTGATATCTTAAGGAAATTTGCCTATAAATACATGCTAATCAGTATCACACCAAAGGAAAGGAACATGGAGGAGGATGCTATTTTTGTTTCTTTGCTATATTAGAATATGATTTCTATCTCATGTAACCAATATGCATATTATTAGTTAAAGAGTTTCTTCATTATTCACCCTCTAAATCTCTCTCTCTATCTCTATATAACACTCTCTTTATTCATCATGATTGTTGTACTCATGATCATGAGTAGTTAAACTGAGGAATATACTAGGATAATACTCAAGCGTTATAATAAATTTTTTTTTGATTTAAATCATATATAGGTTATTTTGAGATTGATCTGTGCTGAGTTTAATCCTTTAATCTGTTATCTATGGGTTGGCTTCTTATTCTATAACCATTCTCCATCAAATGTGAAGGTGAATGTTTGGTGTTCTATGAAATCATTGAGTACACAGTATATTCCTAGTCATGGTAGATAAATATACTCACACATATGATGAAATGTGTACATTATGTAAATATAATACAATATAATAAATGTACTCCCTAGATGACTCCCCCATGAAAATTTCCTTTATTCTCTAACCTTCATTCATTCTATCTACATATGAAACTGTAAATTCTTCTAATTACACATTGAAAAAAAATTATTTTTCTTTGTAAAATAAAAAAATCTCAAAAATATAATTACTGAATTAAGAATATTGAGTAATTAACTAAAATTTTATTCATTTGAGGAAAACCTGGTTAGCTATTGTGTTCCACTAGTAACATAAAAATAGAGTTTTCATCACCCTATAATAATAATGCCACATCCAAGTTTTGGTTCATCTAATGGGATTTAATATAGAATAATAATATCCAGATAAACATTATAATGTATATTTTTTATGTATATAATATATCATGATTAAATATTACCATAATTTTCAGTATGAAAATATAGATCACTGATTATATAAATTTTGTGTTTAATATTTACCATTTAAATAAATATTATTCTATATATATAACACAAGTTTGTGATATCGAAATGAAATCCTCAATAGTGCACTATTTTTATGCCAATTGTTTTCACGAGATGATGAAGAGAACATGATAGTGTGGGGGGGGATGGTGAATTTGTTTCTTTCAACACATTTAACATTTTTAAAATCTATCAATCATGAACATTTAATTTAAAACTATCCTTTTTTATTTAAATAATGTATTAATAAAAATATAAAATAATATAAGAAAACAATTTATATTGTGGTTAAAGGAACAAGGGTCCAATAGTCCACTAAAACAATAGTAGATCTATGAGTTTGGTGTTTTTACTATCATATCCTTTTCCAAGGGATATCAATAGTGTATTGTAAGAAAAAATAACTTATTAAAAAATAATTTACAAGAATTTATGTAGGACTAACCTAAGTCCTCAAAATAATCAACACCTGAATGTTCGTAAGAAAATAATATATTAAATTTGGATAAAAAAAATTTCTATATAAGCATTTATATATACATATTATAGCTAGAGGATGAAGAGATTATCATATGAATATATGTATTTCTGTAGAGTCTATCCCTGAATAACATCAACAAACTACATCAGATATATTATATATTTCTAAAACGGTTGGTGTTATCCATCAATGAATAAAATCTAAAACCAAAATATTTGGAATAATACATAACAATAGTGGATAATAAATATTTTTTATGATCATGAATGTTATTAATTTATATTTGGATCTATAGATTGAGAACACCGAACATAAAATCATTCCAATTTATCCATTGATAATAAATATTTTTTCCCAATTAATTTATTTTAAACAAATATAAAGATAAAATACAACATAAAAATTTATAGTGTTTTCTGAAATTTGGATTTTAATATCATTTAAAATTCATAACCCTTGGAAATTGAAAAAAAATTATTTGGTTGCTATATAAATTTCTTAATGGAGTTTGAATCATTTTATCATGATATTTACTCTATAAAAATCATCAAAAAAATCATGAAAAAAGTAAAATTTTAAATCTCGTATATGAATAGATCAATATGGGGATCATTCTATGTGAGGTTGTTTCCAAGAGTGTGGTTTACAATTTATGAATGATTTAAAATACAGTGTTCTAGAAAATATATTTCAAGAATAATTTCTATTTCATAATGGGAGTTATATCACTAACATGAGGTTTACTTTTTTCAGTTATATATTTAACATGTGATTACAAAAAAACTTGAGGTTCTAAAGAATAATGTTAAATATAAACCTATGGTTGGAAACTAATGTTCTATTAATATACCCCTTTTTGAATAGTGATTCTAAACGCCTCTTAAATTATTATAATACTTATAGATATGTTCTTACTTCTAAATTTAATGGTCAACACTAAAAAAATACTTCTATTATTTTAGGTGTAAAATAATAAATATAATTAAAACTATAATCCTAAAATCCAATTAATGTACCTTCATTAGTAAAATAAATTATGGTTTTTTGATAATTATTTAATTGAAATAATTATTGGAAAAAATTAATATACCAACCATAAACAAATCACAAAAGAGTGAAAATAAATATTTGTGGATCCACATGATTTTAAAAAATATAATAACCTCTTGATTTAGAATTAAATTTCATTTACAGTAAACATACGATTCTAATATAATAAATCTAAATAAAAACATCTCAAGATCAATATAAATGAATCCACGAAACATCAAGTCCTTAGTACAATATGAAAATATACCAACAATTGATATTTTTATCCATAATCATAAAATAGATACATTTGAGAATAATAAAAAATGTGTAGTATTAAAAAACCAGTGTCAAACTATAACCAGATAGATATGCTAAGATGTAGAAGCATAATATGGGTCTGATATATAAAAAATTATAAATAAATAAAATTCATGAAATATCAAAACAAAACCAATATGATCGTTGATCATGGTTGAAGAAAACAAGAAATTTAATGTATTCTATGAAATTGATTTATGTGTTTCCTTTAATTATACTACATGCATGGGACAAGATCAAAAAATATATTTAACACGAGATAATAAATGAGCATATGAATCTAGGAGAGATGTAAACATAACAAGACAAGAAAACAAACATGAAACACATTATGAAACAAACAATAGAGATGAATAAGACATTAAAAATTGATAAATAAAAACCTAAACATGATCAAGACCACCTTACTAGTGCTCAATATAAACTTATTCAGGGAATACTCTAGTCACAATTCCATGAAATCATTATCATCATTATGTACGAGTAATATAGGTCTATAATCCTTGAGGTATTGACTAATGTGCAAGGATATCACCATTATCTTGAGTGTCAAATTTGAGGTTTGTTGACCCCTTGATTCAATAACATGAACAAAATCCTCTCTCCCATTGATATCTACTACTCATTTTCCAGTGAAAAATATTATTCTATAAGAATCTACTATCTTCTTCAATGATGAGTGGGATTGAGAGGACCACATCCCCTTTATAGTTGATCACCAACACCTGTACTGTTTTCTCAATATAAGAAAAACATTGATTTAATTTTGAATGAATCATATCAAGTGAAAACCCTCAAAATTTTATATAATATGATCCCTGGATCATATCATGAGTTCATGTAAAATAAATAAACTAAGAAATCATAACTATAAAGGGATACATAGATCAAGTTTATAGTTCAAAAATAAGGGAATTAAACAACCCCTAAACCATCATTTAATGGAAGAAAAAATAAGGGCACTAGGAACCATAGGATCACATGGATATGTTGGTAACAATGATATGAGCACAAAATAAATATAATAATATATAAAATATAATTCTCAATGTAATATTAACTGATATATTAAAAATTCATATTAAATAAATAAAATTAATTCCAATATATGATTGAATGAAAATTCACACATGGAGAGAAGTAAGAGTAGTTAGTGTTTGGTGAAAGAAGAGGCCTTCTCCACATGTTTTATGGTTTACCACCCAATATTTTAAATTTTCTAATACTGTTTATATGTACATGTAGCACATCATAAATGGTTGGGAATGGGGTTCTAGAGACCTATATTTGGGTAAAATAAAGAATCTCCTCACCATGGGATCGCAACCCATCTATAAATTCCTATTCTCTTTTGTTGACCCACTTTCATGATGACTTGATTAGCTAGTCATAACCCATTTTCACTTTTACACCGATAATAAAATATAAAAATATTTATCATTACTCAATTAATTTTAAATTAAATTTTTATCAATTTAAATCAATGTTCCGTTCATTTTTAATTTAATTCCATTTTTTAAAAACAACTAAAAATATGTGTTTTATGAATTTTAATATATTTACATTAAAAAAATAAAATACAGACTAAATTTATAACATTCAAAAACATTTCATGCCATTTTTATTATAATCAAATTATATTTAAGAAAACTAAAAAAATTATATTATATTATATTTAATATAAACATATTTTTTTTCTAACAGAAGTAACTAATAAAATATGTAATAGATGTTCATAAATCCTTCCACTACCATAATGTAGTAACCCTATATAATGGAGAATCTTGGAATAAAATACTCAAATTTTTAAGACTCCTTATTTTATATTATTATTTCATTCATTTAGAATTTAGTCAGATAAACATCACTATAATGTGGAATAGAAAGATTCTACAAATTACCCTCCTTCATAAGACCTATATCATGACATGATTTATCTTTTCTAGTCATAGTGAATAGAATGATCTAAATTTTGTTTTAATAAACCACCTAATAAAATGGAATGTAATTATAGTCCAAGGAATTTTACTATAAAACAAAATGAATTTTACATTTCGTCAACTGGGTTTATTACACTCATAAGAATTGTATAACTTCAAAAATTTTCAACTAAATAATGGACCAATTATAATTCACGATCATGAAATGTATCCACATGAATATAGAGGATTCACTATGTGGGGGTGAATCTGTGAATTTAATTCAATTTAAATTTTTCCTCCAAACAAACTCATCTTATGAATATATTGAATGACAAGATCATTCCTAATATCTACATAGACAATTTTGCACTAGCAAAACATGAAAATCATATTTTTATATGGTTCACCACTCAAAATGATTGGATACATCCTTGGAATGATCATGTAAAATTCATGATTTTCATGATCCACTAGTTTAAATATTTTGGAATCAATGGGATGAGAATCTCTTTCAACTCGCAATACATATTTTTCACCTGAATAGAGTAATGTCCTCTTTCATTAAAAATGATAAGAAAATAGTAGATATAACACAAAGGGAATAATTAATCATACTACACATCCATCAAGATGTTACTATGATTCTTTGTCCCCTTTGCCTCATTATTTCTCTTCTTTATTCCTTATTATTATTCTTCATAAATTCTTCTATTCATCCCACTACACGGTCAACCTACTTCTGTTACTTCAAATTATTTTACAAAACGAACAAAAGTTTCATCTATCTATGAAATATAAAATTTAAGATTCATGTTCTAATGAAACATCACTTCATGTTATACTACTTATTTTTAGATTTTGGATCGAACCAAACTTCATAGTCCCCCATAAATGACTTTGGATACTTGAAAATTTTAGTTATATTACCACATGTATCACTAACTGAGACACATCTAAAAAACATTGATTTTTTTTTTAATTTTTACTCTATGATAATCTGATCACAATAATATCAATTTGATCACAGTATTCACGAGAAAATTTGAGATATTGTCGTTTGAAATAATAATTACACTTTAGCTACTCCGCAAATTTTTTAGAACACTGTAGTGTGATTGGTTCAGGGTTTTTAATGGATATAACCGCTTTTATTCAAAAAATAACAAAAAACCATACCCTTCTTACTGTGTAATTAATGGATTATTTATGTAATAAACATATCCTTTCATATAATATACATTTTCAACCCTCAATATAATTAACAATATTTCTATGATAATTTTGTAATGATAAATATCAATGTGGAGTTACTCTCTGGTACTTCTAATCCATAGGATAACTAAATTATCGCATCCCCCACATAGTGGTGTTATTTTGGAATTTAAAGTGTGACCATTATTCCATGCATCCTAATGTACAAAAAAACTCATGAATCGTTATATTTGGACACCAATAATAGCATGAACAATTATAATGTGATATGGATTAATCATGCATTATTATATTTTTATCTTATGTAACATGATTTATGACATAAACACTTTACATGAAATATAATTGAATATATAAAATCAAAAAAATCCAAAAAAAATCTATATTCTCATTTCCAAACTCCTTATAAATAATTTTTTACTTTAAAAAATCTTTACCACAATATAAATACCATGAATCACATGATATTAAATAAGATTCACTGGATGACTTATTTTTTGAAAAAGAAATCAATACAAAATGATTTTAAATCATATCCACTTAAAATTCAACGTATATTAACAAAATTATTACCTGTGTATAAAATCTAAAATTCTAGTGGATTCACTTTCATCAAGGTTAGAAAATATTATGGACTATTCAGTCTAAAAAATATCCCAAAACATAGAATAAGAAATCATCTCTTTTTTCACAGCCATAAAATTTGTCAAATTTTTGTAAATAATAAAATATAATTGACCATTTATAAATTTAGATTAATTGTCATTCAATCAATATAATATTTTATGAGTTTAATCAATGTTGTAAATAATAATTATGAATAACTATGCCAAATATGGCCATTAGTGTAAATAACATCCATTTATTAATAGTTTTCTATATATTTAACTTACCATTACTCGTAAAATATTCAAAAAAAATTACTAAATATTCCAAAATAACACTTATTTCACAAGTCCTAAATAAAATAATCATATTATTTTTAGATACATCGCTAACACTAAATAATAAATTCACATATTCCCCTTTTGAAAAACTCATATATATATTATCCCCCTATGAAAAAGGAAGTTATTTAAATTAATGTTGTTATACCCCCTTTGAAAAAATATACAATGAAAATAAGTGAGGGGACCACATCACTATACATAATATTTGAATTTATTGATGTTAAAATCCCATAATCAACCTCATTTCTAAAATAAATCCTTTAGATGTAGTTTAGTGTACACAACCATGACTTTCTCTTGAGTTAGGAAAAAATAAAATCTCAAATGCTTCATGATTCATGAAGTCTTTGATAAAGTGGTTCTTGAAATAAAAACCCTTTGATTGAGAATACTAATTTGTAATTATTGATAGATTTATGACAATTTGATTTTTACATATCATGTGGAGTTAAAATAACACATGAACCATAAGATCTTATAATTCAATTTCCATACACATCACTTTGGTTGTTTCTTGATCTTTATAAAAATACCCCACTATATTACTAATCAATGTTAAATATTTTTTCTTCCTTATTTTCCATTAAACACATATTTTTCCAAAACAATTCAATGAGATATTGTTCTTTTATCATCAATATTTATCTCTCAATTTACATCAGCATATCTAAAATAATTTTTCCCTTCATTATTATTACATTTCAATCCATAATTAATCATTCATTTGATATATCCATGTATTAAAATTACATTAACAAGATATGATTCTTTGAGCTCATTTTAGAATTCATCACATAATGTAACAACATACAATAAATTTGGCTGTGAATTAGTTAGGTAGAGTAAATTTCTAATAATTTTTTTTGAAACCTCTTCAATCAACATAATTTTAACCATGGTATTTTAAATTTCCAATAACCACTAAAATTGGGGAAGAAACATCTTTTAATATTTAATAATAAAATTATCCAAATGTTTAAAATCATATTTCTCTTAGGAAATAAATATATGATCTCCCCCTGATAAATTTGAAAACCCATGAAATATTTTATCTCTAAAATATGGAAATCCTCAAACATTTTTATAAATTTAAAAGAAAAATCCTCATTATGAAATTATTCATTTCTTCCAAAGACTGTATTATCTATATAAGAAATAATAATTATTGTTACATATTTATTATCTTAAATTTAAAGGTTATATTCACTTCTTCCCGCTATAAATTTCAATGAATTAATAAAAGGGTAATATATATAATACCAAGCTATTGGGGAATTTGTTTATCTCATGTATATCATTCTTTAACATGTAAACATATCCTTTTCTTAATAGGAAATAATGGCCAATTATAATCATTGTATACATCCTCCTACACCAATTCACTGAGGAAGGATATCTCCAAATCCATTTTGAAGTCCTTTTAACATATTCTTATGGTGATAGAAAAAAATGCAATAGAGCCTTTAAATTGGTGAAAAAGTACCACTGAAATAAATTCCTTTAGCTTGTGAATAACCATTTCATATAACTCTTGAAATAATTCTACATGACTCTCCATTCTTATTCAATTTGTTAAAAAATACCCAAATGGTCCCAATAACATTCTAATTATTTTGATTAGTTACCAAATCACATGTACCATTATTTTAAAAATTATCAAATATCTCATTCATAACATCAACCAACTATTGATGCTCCAAATATTTTTTACATATCTTTGCTCAACCAAGGAAATCAATAAGATACTTATTAGTTTCATTATTTATCTCTTAGTTTTAATAATCTATCCTTGAACTCCAATGATATTTTTGAACTCCTCTCACTTTCCCAACCTCTTATGATTTGAAAAAAAAATCTTCATCGCTAGAGATTGATGAATAATCATCCTCATCTGATTATTCATTAGAATTTCCATTATTTTCATAAAATTAATTATACCTATAAACAATTTATACCTCAACTTATTTACACATGGATCATTATTATTGATGTAATACTTCATTAATTTAGTGTTATATCAATTTCACATCATTATTTTAAATAAAAGTAACCATTTCAGTATTATATAAATGACATCCTCTTGTATATGTTGGATAACCATGAATGATTCCTTAAACTCAACTATTCTCAAAATCCCCATTTTCACCTTCAATATTGATAGAATAGGGGTTACCAAATACAATTAAAAATTTCAATATCATGATACTCTTATAATAAAACTCATATGGAAACATATTTGAAGTAGGTAGGTATAATGATTTGGAATATATTTCATTGGAGACATTATCAATGTCGAGGGATAAGTTTTTCCATATTTGTCCTCTATTTTTTCATTAAATATTCAAAAAAAAATTATTATTATCTTGATTAAATTATGATCATGGTGTATTTGGTATGTGATGGTGGTGAGGTCTATAGTGGATCCCTTTCAGGTTTTGAGTTGTTGAATTTTTGTATTTTCTTATTTGGTCACATGTTTTGGTAGTTATTTCTGATATTGAAAAACAATTTTATCTCCACCTATGCTCTTTCTACATGATCTACCATGATTAAAACCATCTTGGTCTATTGTGATGAGGTATGTAGTGTCTTAATAACAACTTGATGGAATTATCAAAAATGTTTTGATAATGTGTTGTTATAATAAGCAATTGATTTCGTTCTAGGTTCTAATATAAATATCAAAACCGTTACTAGTAGAATCTCATGTATCTCCATTGTTTTCCCATGTATGTTGGTCATAAATACTGTTTTTAATTCATCACTCTATTCATCATACTTGTCATCCTAAAATTTTTGCAGGGCTATGGTTTGGAAGGGAATGTTGTTTTGGTCTTCTATGGTGTTGGTATTGAATTCATTCATGTTGACACAATTCCATGAAAAAATTCATTTTGATGTGTGATTGAATATATTTTAAATATTATGATGATATTTATGGATCCCTTGGTAGTTTAGTCTCATCTATGTAGTGATATAATCGTTTTTTTCTTTAGTATCAATCGCGGCGTCTTATGTTTGATAATTTTGAGATTAGAAATGAAGGTTTCAAAAAATATAGTGTGACACATTCATTTTTTATTCCAAATATTTTATTGTGAAACATCAAATAGTTTATATTTTTTCAGTTAATTGTTTATTATAATGATTGTTTCCGAGATTAAAATTATTATATTATAAAGTAGAAGTTATTGTTACCATTTGTGACTGTGGTTCTAGTTATGATTGATTCAGAAATGTGTACAGTGGTGATGGTGAGCCTCAGGTGATGTGGCCTCACCTAGAAGCAGGTAAAAGGAAAGTGTCATGATATATTATTTTATTCATTAGACGCCCCAAATGAATTTATGAGTTTTTTATTTTAAAATTTTTTCTCTAAATTCTGGTTTAGCATTTGATATAATGGAACTCAAAATGATTTTGGTTTTTTGTTTGATATTTGTTTCATGTTTTGGGGGTTCCCACTGAACTACAAAATTATTTAATTTAAAAACTAAAACCAAAGATTAGGATAAAGTATTATGAATTAATAAATAACATGATCCATTTTTACTAAGATTTTATTATTTTAGTCAACAACTCTAGTTTATTATTAAAAATATGATGTACCAAATTCATAATGAATACTATATGATTCAAACATACAACTGGTGTATTTAATAGCATTATTTTTCTATAAATTCTTTAAAAAGAAACTAAACTAATTTTTTCACTTGTTTAACAACTATTAACCATTTCCAGGTCTTCTAACTTATGATTCATGAATATAATTAATGTTATATGAATGAAGTAATCAATAAAATAAATTAAAACATTATCTCAATTTTTTAAATTCTTTATCATTACCCAAAAAATATTAATGAATTATCAATAATGTGAAAGACTTTTGAATCCTTGCATTATTATTTAAAGAGTTAATAATTTTCCCTTTTAACATATAGAAAACATCCAATTTGTTTCTCTATTCAATATGGGAACATAAAATAAATTATTTCCATACGTAATATTTCTAATATTATTCTAACCAATGTTTTTATGTCTTCAATTCCATAATTAATTTTATTCTATGAAGATCATTTCAAGTTAATATTCAACATAACCAACCTAAAAAATGATTCATGATTATTGGCCCCTAAAATAACAATATCCTCTTTACTTCTTCACAATGTTTTCATCAATTTTAAAGATGAATTTATTTCTTTATTTGTAAATATAATAAAAATTTAGTATGTTTTGTTTCAACCAATATAAAAAAAAGGTATTCTTAATCTTCAACTTGTTCACTCTAATGATCGTTCAACCAAATCCTCTTATTTTGAGTGACTCGTCATTACTAATGGTAACCAAACATTGTTTTCACTTAGTAATAACCTTAAAAAAATTTAATAATATTGTCATATGTAAATTGAATTCACTATCTAGAATCCATGTTTTTTTCATATTGAGATGATTTCAAGGTCACTTTAATAATTAATACCTTATTCTTTTATTTATTTTTCATCATATGTGTATTTTAAATGTTACTATTCATACTCAGTTGGGTATTTAGAATAGTGATACATTCATTAGAATGGATTTATAGTTGATTGCACATTTCAAAAAAACCATCCAATGACTAAAATTTCTCTCAAATAGTAGTCTAGAACATTCAGATTGTTTCATAACCCTTCTCTATTAATATGGATTTATCCCCCAAAAATTTAACATATTATAAATTTTAGGTTTTTGATGATAATTATAATTGAACCATTATCTCCTCTGAATGTTTCTTAAGGACTCCATAATAACAATAGTATCCATTAAAGGAATATTTTTTCACTAATAACTTTTGGTTTTCTAACATGTATCTTCTAATATTATTCCATCAATAGATAATGAATCTTGGATCTAATTGATAATTTTCTTTATCTTCCAACTCATTATACATAATTAGAGCCTTCATTAAATATTTTTTTATCTTCCATTTAATAGACTTTTTTCATAGAATTTATTATTCATAAAATTTAATGATAACTATGAATTATCTTTAATTTCCAAAAATTTAAATTTTTATCCTCATCATCAAATTTAATTGAATCTTCAATATTTTTTTTAAACATTATTAATTGATATTTTCATTAATTCATGAACACAGTTCATAATTTTTTATTTAAACATGTTAAATTTATTATCAATGTCCATATATTTTTTATCAACTTAAAGAACATTCTCTTTTTTATTTAGAAATATATTCCATTAAAAAATTAAATTTATTCTATTTAGTGAGTATTTTTAGGAAGTTAGAGATATCATTTATCAACTTTGACACCTTTTATTCATGAGATATTCCATTATCAATTAATACTTTTAAATATTTCTATAGATTATTCTTCTACCATTCAAATTTTGAAATATTTAAAATACATTCATTGAGTTATCAATTTTACATGAATTGTATTTATGGTTATTACTAAATTTCATTATTGACTCTCCCAACCCTAGTAGACACTTACTAATTTATTTTTTCAAATAATAAATTTTCCCCAACATTAACGGAATTCTCAATTTCTTCTTTATCATCACAATTATCGTCCTCTAAAATCATAGATGTGATATTTCTATTCTTGAGGTTATATTAACTATTAACCTTCCAATTTTAATATTACAATTTTCCTATCAAATCTTGATTATTTTTTCTTTTATTAACTCCTTTTATTCACATCCTCATCATCAAAAACTTATTATTCATTCTACTTTGAAAAAAATATCAATTAATTTTCAAATAGATCTACACATAAATTAAATAATTGAATTATTTCTAAAATACGTTCCTCTTCCTCATATTACACATTTTAAAATTAATAAAAATGTTTTTAAAATATCATTTAAACATTTTCATTTTCATTCAAATTATATTCTTCTTCAATAACTTCTATTATAATCTTCTCATGTTTCAAACATTTAAAGGATATCTTCTTATCATACATACTATTATTACTGAAATAACATCAATTACTCATAATATTTGAAATATACATTATTTGAATATCATTCAATGGAAGTGTATTATAATCCAAATAGTCAAGTGGGAATTTTTTTCAAGGAAATATATATAGTATATTTTATAAAATAATTGAATCAAACAAGTTTTAACCAAATCCTATCACGTTTCTCACTACATAATTAACTCTTATAAAGAATTAATCAATATATTCATCACTATGAATTCAAATATCACTATAATTAAAGCACCGTTTCCCCTCAAATGTCATTAATATATTCTCTCTAACATCCACAAAATTTCATTTTCTATCACAATCCACTAATTTTAATAATGAAATTATGTAATAATAATGATATAATTACATTATAAATTCAACAATCATTATCAATATTCTTTTGATCAACTATTTTCATCACTGCATTTTCAGTAAGAGGAATAATCACATTTTGATCGATTCGAGCATAAACAATCTAATGGATAATCAGTATAAAATAATTTTATCATTCCATATATGACAGTTCTTCCCATAAAATATAAATTTTCTTTATTTATATTCCCTAAAATAGTGAAATATAAAATGAAAAAAAATTCAAAAAAAATTCATTCTAAAAATAGTAGGAACCCCTTTTTAAAAAAAATGATACATCCAAGAAGGAATCATATAATTCCTTGAAAGCATTTTAAATGGGCCCATAGGAATAATTATAATTCACTAGGGGGTATATCAGTTAATTCACTCTCTTTTACAATTAACTGTCAAAAATACATTGAGACTTGTTAATGTGAATGATACAATCATTGTCCAAAAATAACAAAATCATAAATTTATAGACATTGTAGGCACATTTTTTGTATTTGTCCACCATTATAAAAAATATATATATTCATTTTATGATATAGTAATATTCCTAATCATATAATCCATTTGTTTTAATGTGATGGATACAAAGAGAAATGATTATCCTTGAACACATGGTACAAAATGTGTTTCAAAACATGTATAATTCGATCCTACATAATCAATATTTAGAAAACCATAGAAAAATCAGAAATATAGTTTTTAAATATTGTAGATTTTGATAATGTTTTTCTTATGGTACTTTCTCTTCATCATTATCTTCATTCTTTCATTTTTCTTATTTGCGTCCCACTGCACACATACTACTATTCTCTGATATCAAATTCTCTATCTATGAATCTTTCTACATCTTCTATAATTCCAAATTTTAAATTCAATATGAAATTTAATGGTAAATTCAATAAAAATATCCCTCACTTATAGTTGATTAATTGGGTTAATCTAAATGTAATAGTCACTGTTATATGAGTTAAGTGGCATGAATATTTGATTTAGATTATCCCTTGAATCACTAATTGAGAGAAATAAAAACCATAAATTAAATAATTAACCTCCATAATGGCCTGATCTTAATCAAATTTGTGTGATCGTGGAATTTGTGGAATAGTGAGATTCACTATGACATGGTTTACCAATTAAACTTTGACAACTCCAAAACATTTAAGAAGGTCATGGCATGACATGTTGGTGGATTCATAAAATTCAATAAACATATAAACCTTTTATAAACACTATTATGTCAGAGGATTCATAGTCTTTATCCTCAATAAACTCCACCAACTCCCTTGTCTCAACAATCTACTTCAACTCTCTCTTAATATATTTACCATCATGGAATGGTTGGTTATTTTCTTCACTAATATTTTTAATTCAATATATAAACAAATAAAACACTCTTGAAAATAAAATATTATCCTTTTGAAGTCAATTTTAAATGAAAGAATGAAATTACATATATTTTTTTAATAATTTACATCCTCGTGGATGGATAATGACTGCATCATTTGTTTTTCCAAAAAATCCAAATGATTTATAAATATAAAAAAATAAATTAATGAATTAGATATATCTATAATGATTCTAACTAAATCCATGGTAAGAAGGTTTCTTTTTTAAATTTAATAGAACAAATAATAACTATAAAAACATGAATAAACACCATAAATATTCATTTACGAAATGATGACTAGAAAAAACATTGATGAAGGAAAAAAATTAATGATTCTTACAATCTTCTAACTTTTGTGGGTATCATTTCCAATAATGGAACTTTCATTGGGACCCATATTATGTTAATATAGAACTCAGAAGGGGAGTTAAATATGCTTGTCTAAGGGGATTTAATTACTACATTTTACAAGGTATAATATCGAATAGTTTTTTATTCTCATTGGAAAAGTTCCAACTCGGATCAATGTATCACTGAGTGGGGGGATGAATCAGTGATTTCTTTTTATCATTATTTTATCGCATCCATTTCATTATGTTAATGAATAATAAATGATATTAAAATAAAACATTTACACTTCCATTGGAAAATAATTATGTACAATTTTCAATAATCAAAAAGATTATCTTGTCCTTGTCATGGTTGGGAAATAATCTGATACCACACAATCTACTAGAATAAAAATCCTTTTGTGTGTATAAAACAAGTAGAATATACCCTTAATCATTTTTATGACTATGTTAAATACAATATTTCATGTTCATATTATGTAATGAATGATGTATAACAAGTTTGTGTAAAAATATAATAAACATTCACCTTTTGGTTCTAAACATGTTAATTATGCAACTTTATCAACTCCCACATGAAATCCTTCAAAACATAATCCATCACATTCCTACCCAGCAGTAGGTAGAAACAACCTGCTCTAAAATTCATGAAAAAACTCTGTTTAATGTCACTATTAGATTCCATTGTTAGATTATTCAGTCTAAAAATATATAATAAAATATACTATGGAAACTATTCTAAAAAAATAAAACTTTACTAGAAATCAACATCCATTGATTCACTCTGATCCGGTAACCATATTATTCTTCTTATTCTATATATAAAACTACCTCAGGAAAAAACATTCTAAAATCTTCTTCTCTATTTCAAAACATTCATTTCTCTCTCTCTCTCTCTTATCCTGTGAATAGTTTCCCCGATGTTAGAAATTATAATTTACTTCTGTCTATTTATACGAGTGGAAAAATTTGAATGGAAAAGAATATGAAAATGTTTTCCTCCCAATTAAATATCGCTAAACATGAATTTTACATCCACTTTGACCTCATGTTTAACTCTGTTAGTGCTTCTCAAAAAATGTGGGTTATTATTGAATCTTATCAAATCATCCCATCAATTATACCAACTTCATTCATTATAGTAATTCTTTAATCACATTCCATGTTCATTAAAATACATTTCATCATTATAGTTTAAGATATGAGAACTCTGATTTTTTCAACCAACATGAGAATGTATAAGAACTGAATAAATCTCATATTTTTTCTCTTTAACATTTTAAATACATAATATTTTGAAATAATTAATCCATAATTTTTTTTGAACTTTCTTAGAATTAATTTTCATTACATTCACTTTCTCACCCCGACATATCTTCTCAAATGTTCTAGTAGTACACTTTTATTACATAGCCTGATTACATTTTTCTATTGAATTCCATAAAAATCATTAAATCTTATAATTATAAAATAAAACATTTAAAAAAATTGAAAATCATTTAAAACCCCATTGAAAAAAGTGTCACAACATTTCAACATTTCATCAATTGGTCAATAATTCCTCCAGTCGTTGATCTAGTATATGTTGAAGTCTATTGTCTGATGACTTATCAGTATTGGTATGCCTTTTATGGATCAATCTCTATATCATTCGGATGAGTCTTCCCCACTTCATATTTGATGAACCATTAACCAATTGATGAAAAATATAACTTTTACTTTATGAAATAAACTAAATTTATACTTTTTTCATTTCAACTACTAAAGAAAATTTAGAAAATCCTTTAATCTTGACACAAATGTTGAATAAAACAACATGATGAAAATGGTTGACTACATTTTTGATCAAAATTAAATTTATTGGTATCTGATTCTATTTGGATTATGTATCCCAATAACTCTTACATTTATGACCATTCTAACTCTGATAGAAGTCTATGTCTTATTCTATTTTGAAACTATCACTATCTGATGGATCAGTGTCAGAACTCATCTAATGAATTGATGGAACTTTGTGTTTGATAGATTGATGTTTGTAATGACTACATTATTCTAGATTGTCAGCAACTGTTGATTGATCCTTACAAACTGTTTTTCCAGTGAATCACAATGACTGATGGATCAGAAAAGTTATTTGATCGGTCGATCAATAATTTAGTAAAATTTGACTTTAACAACATCAAACTATATACCCTTCCATTTTCAACAAACTCTTAATTGTATAATGAGATATTCATGATATTAAGAACACTGATATCGACATAGAATCATCTAACACTCAATGGAATTATATATGAATTTCTAGTATTTGAGCACCTTCCCTAATCTAATTGTCACTATTTAGAAAACATAGACATCTTTTTCCCTATATTTCACAAAACATGGATCACATTTTAATCAAGATTATGATATTTGAGAATTAACCAATTAATATAGAAAAGTAATATTCTTTTTGGATTCATTCAGAATCTATTATATATTCTCATTATGATTTATAATTTCATTATGAACCTAATATCATCCAAAAAAAATATTATACAATGTTAACTGATTATTTATAATGAAACCAAAATAAAAAATAATCAATACAAACTTCTTTCCTCTTCTGGAATTCAAATCCAACAAAATTATTCCAAAACATATTCCCATTTGTATTTTTTTCACCCAAGGATCAGAAATCATTGAACTTTTTGAACTAAATATAAATATCACTAATGAATTATTATTATTTTATAAAAGTGAAATCATTGTCATAAAAATGAATTAGTTAATGAAATCCATGATATCCAAATGTAGTGACATACAAAACTTATTTAGATTTAAAAAATTCTCTCTTCACAACTTCTATCATACATTATTCCTATAAAACAAGATTCACATTACAGTATCAAAAAAATGATAGAATATTTCACACAAATACATGACGAGATTATATATTACCCACAAACCCCTATATAAATGGTTTCTTAAAAGGATTATCACATAAAATAGATACATTTATAAAACATTTCACCCCATTTGGAAACACTATCTATAGATAAAGAGATATAGGGGACACCAAAACATATCTCAACATTAGAGGTAAGTAGTATGGACTCCCATGTTCATCCTTAGTTTGAAAATACATCCTTCAATAATGATTTTGTAAAACTTTCAATAATTTTTCCAATTTAGGAACATACATGAATTTGAGTTCATTCTTCTCCACATGATTTGTGATGAAGCGTTATTTGACATCAATATATTGTGAACATGAATGTTGTAATTCATTTCATGTAAGGTTTATAACACTTTTATTATAACTACCCAATTGCAGAGGTAACTATACTTCAATAAGTAATTATTCCATCTGAGTATCCAAACAAATAAGTTTCGATGAATCTTGAGAGGAATCAACATACTCATCTTTAACCATACTTGGAGTTACAAAATTATTTTTCATAGTATTCCTACTTAGAAAACATTCACATTGATGGAAATCATCACCTGATGTAGATCTTCAATCATCAACACATAATGGCGAATTGGTATATTCAGAGAAAAAAAAACAATTATTTCAATGATATCATACCTGATTCAAAAATCTGTCATTCCTTTTATATGTATAAGAAATAATTTTCTTGAAATTTTTTTTGATTCTGTTAGAACACTTTGTAATCATTCATATAAGGTAATTATATAAACAATTTATGGTCTTGAGTTTCAAAAATAAACCACAACTCATATTATAATTCATAAATCTTGAGACTCAGTTTCATTACATTCATACTGTTTAGTCAACATTGTTCATAAAAAAATATGTGTTAAATCTGGTTTTGAATATTCCAAAGTAACCATATTTAGAAGTTCTATAACATATATTTAGTGGGAAAGAAATATTTTTTTATTATTTTGTGATATTTTGGACATAAGAAATTATTTCATTTCACCTAGAATGGACATTTCAAAAAACATTTTCATCACATTAACTAACATTTCACATGATATTTCACAATTCATTACAAGTATAATTCCATATAGATACAAAATTACTATGAGGTAAATATTATTAATTTTTTTGATGTGTAGATAAATATCAACTATTTGTTTATTGGGGTTCAAATTCCTTAAGAAAGTATCAAATTTGAAAAATCATTCCCTTAGATCATTCATTTGCCTATAAAATGTGTTCATTAATATTCTCCCATAACTTTATTATTTCTAAAGAAATACACATAGGTTTTCAATGTGAACATATTCATCTATTTCACCATAAAAAAATAATTATTTCATATCCATCAGAAAAATCTTATAACTTCAATGTGCACAATTTTCAAGAAAGATTCTAATTGTTTTGTCCTTTCCAATGGAGCAAAAGTCTCTTCAAAATCAATGTATTCATTTTTTAATAACATTTTCACACCAATATTTATTTTTTTATTATCACATCACCATCTTCATTTACCTTGTTATTTAACACCAACTTTGTACCAATAACAGTTTTTCATATGGTTTACATGTGAGATCCCATGTTTCATTATTCTAAATATAATCCAACTCATTATTAATAGTAAGAACCAATCCATGATGCTCAACAGCTTTACTTTCATCTTTCAAATAAATATTTTACTTCAACGATGTATGTGAAATAACTATATTTTTATTTTTTATTTGAACTTTTTGATGTGTATCACCAATAATATTTTGATCTTCCACCTATTTCCTCGGTTTACGGTAAGGTGAATGTCATTTTTTCTCATTACTTGAAATTTATGAGTCCAAATACTCCATCATACTAGTAACAAAATTTTTGGAATCCTTTTCACTTTTCTTAACTCAAATTATTTCATCAAATTAATATTAATCAATTCAATGTCTTTATATAGTATCTTCCTCATAATTCTTAAGAACATTTACATTAACTAAATACACTAATCTGACTATCTCTCCATTGTTACATATATGCCATATTCCATACAGAGAAAACCCAATAAATATTTCATCTTCACATCTCTGATAAAATTTTTCAAAGTTTCAACCTTTTATTTTTTATGATCCTTGGACTCCCAAAAGCTCTTTTGTGTTTCAATCATGGAGTCATTTCATGGAACAATTCATACAGATTCATATTGGAAAATATCCTATAGAAAAAGCATTTCTTACCATAAATAACTATGATCATAGATTAACTCCAGATGTAACAATAAACACCCTGTTCAAGAAACATAATACGTCCCATTTCATCTAAACATATATTAATCCTTTCAGAAATACAATTTTTACAGTGTGTACAGTGTAATGAACTCATGTAAAATTCCTTACATTTAAACATAAATTTGGAATTATTAATTATTGTATTAACCAACAATGTCAATTATAAACATCTTCACAGAATACCCACATTCCATCTTATCTTTTCTCCTATAGCATTTCAATATCTTTAGAGAATCTGAATTATGTTTCAAATAAATTACACAAGTAATTAACATAAAATAATCAATGATAGAAATGAGGTACTTATCATTTTAATATGATCCATTACTCATTGAACCAAAACTGTTAGAGTGAATAAGTTCTAAGGGACCAGTTGAATGAATATAAACCTTCTTATGAATAGTGTTTATAATATTCCCTCTCTGAAAAAATAAAATACACTAATAATGGTTTCATTACATATTAGGAATACAACAGACAATATCCTTCTCTGATAACTTTATCATGTTTCTATGAAACATATGTCCTAATGTTTTTTTCAAGAACATATTTAATTCTGTCATGATTATGTAACATGAATTCTGAAAATTAATAGTTGAAAAATAAATATCTTGTATGCATTTTCATTATGAAAAATCCATTTAATCATACAATATTTTTACAAAAAAAAATATTTCATTGAAAAAAACATTATTTCCTTTATAAAAAATTTGATAAAACATCAAAATATTTTGTTTCAACCCATAAAAAATCAATGATTTCTTGGATTTCAAATTTTATTCCCAATAATAGAAAATCCAACAACTTTGATTCTAAGTGACTCATGATTTCTAAATGACACTATTACTTCATGGAAGCCATTATTTTTAAAAAAAATTCAATCCCCCAATTCTAAATAAAACCAAATATATAAAATAAATGGTATTTCTCCTTTTTTATATTTGAGATATGTTTCTACAACATGATATTTTTCATTCCCATTATCCTTCTTAACATCTGAAATCTAAAAAATATTATTAACATGTTATTGTGATGGTAACAAAATAATAAAACTATTTTAAAGATATATATTTTTTCACATCATTAAAAAATTGTTTGCATGTTTTTGTATTCTTTTTTCAACTTATATAATATCCTTATTAAACTTCCCCAAACCAACATTCGCTAATTTTTTCCATTAAGAGGATTAAAACCCCTTAAAATTTTTCCTTCTTTAATTCATGAGATAATTTTAATGTTTTTGGTTAACCCAACACATATTTTATGTAATCCCAAATCAAACACAATACTAGTTGTATTCATAAAATAAATACTTTCCAAATGTTACATCCATACAGTCCGGAATGTTGAAGATGAATCTATGAAACATTCTTATAATTAATAAAATAACATTGTTATGCCCTAAAATTTATATCATCGTTCAAAATTGTACTATTCAATTAATATTTATTCCTAATTTGATAGTAATTTGAAGTAGTTGAAACTTTTGTTTTGGAATTACAATTTTTAGAAACATATGAACTTCTAACATTGCTGGTTTTGTCCACATGCATGATTTTCTCATCATTATTATTCATAAGAATAATCTGAACATTTTTACTACCTTTTAAAGTAATTTTTGTAGATCCTTCTTAGGATTATCTTTTATACAACTTTCAACATCTTTAGAGATAGATTTCTTTAAACTTGTAACTCCTTCATCATCATTAGATGTATTTTGATCATGTTCCAACTATTCCTACATTTCCTTGAGTTTTACATGAAGATGTTAATTTTGACTATTTTCCTTCTCAAGAGAGTTATTCATGTAGTCAATCTATTTATTTAACTTATCATTAAATTTAGAAATACATTCTTGATTTTTTAATGTACGGAATTCATTCTTCAACTTCTTGATATCTCTTTATGGTCTAATAAACTTTCTTATACATTCATTCAGTTCTCTCTTTAGATGAAATTCTGTATTGTTCTCCACATATTTATAACTACCACTTCCAAACTCTTAATAATTAACTATTGTAATGAGAGTACTTTCTATAGAAACAATAGTAAAATTTTCACCCTCAAATTCGTTGTCTTCATCTTCAACATTTTTATAAAAAATATTCTCTTTTAGGATTTGGAAAACTATTTTATATTTCAACTAAAAATAATATTTTTACTTATCACATCGCTTCTACCATGATCTTTTTGGCCTTTTATAATCTTCATCACTATCGTCTTCACTCTTTATTCAAAGATAATTCCTAGACAAGTTCCCAATAGCTCCACATTAAAAAAATTTAATGGTTCATTCCCCTTGTACAATATTATTCCAATTTTCATATTATTAGAAAATAAGGATAATAAGTTATCAATATTGTTACATAACTCATTTTTAGATATAGTTTCAGAAACTTATTCATTTTTGAGAATATTGTTAGACTTTTATTTTCTTGGAATCTTTAATGGAAATTTCTTGATCGTATTTTGTTTTTTCCTTTCAAAACTATATACTATCACATTACATAAATAGTGAGAGTATAATGAAGGACATCCAAAGATAGTGATTCAGGATCCGTATCTTCCATAGATCAAAATTTCGAATCACACGTATTAGGAATAATTTTCATATTCTTTTAAATAATAGTTTAGTGTTCCAACATCTCACCAAGATATCTAATAGTGATAAATATATCATTCAACCTTGTAAATAAATAACAAATTGATTAATACTCACCCATTTGAAACATTCATACTTTATCCTACATATTTTTAACTTATCATTATTCACATTTGTATTTTCATTATCAATGTTCATCCAATTTTCCAGATACCTTTTTCAATTGCCACTCCCTTCACCCTTAGGAATTTACATTTAGAATGTAATGAGTGTTACTAATCTGTATCTCCTCAATAATTCCCCATATTCCTCTGACCCATATATGGAAGAGGCAAATTTTCAATAATATGAGGAAATCCATCAATAACACCTTTCAAAACGTCATACCCATGAGATATAAGATATGGAAACATTGTATCTTCCTTTATATGATATGTCATTCCATCAATGTTCAAAATCCATTAAATTTTAATATTATCGAGGTTATCTGTAAAAAATTCTCTTCCAAAGAATTCATAAAATAGTAACCAAACGTAATCATCCATCTAATATGAATTAAAAAATTCCAAATAGGATTAATGTATCTCTCAAAGGTGGTGGGGGAATCTGTGATGAGTTTTTATTTTATGTTATCTTTTACTATAAAAAAATTAATCACCTATTATATATCTATCACATTAATGAAAAAACACTCACACAACTATTAGAACCCGATTATTTACAATATTTACTACTAAACAAGTGAAACTAGTCCTTGGATTGGGTTGTAAATAATCTCATACCACTAAATAAACTAGAAAAAAACGCTTCATGATAAAAAAAAGTTGGATATACCATTACACATGTGTATCACTATGATCAATACAATAGTTCATGTATGTATTATATAATGAGTCATGTAAAACAATTTTTTTTACCAAGTTAAGAAAACATCACCAATTTTTCGAAAACAGTATACTATGATGCCTTATCAATATCTACATTAAAACCATAAAAAATTAATTCTTTAAATTCATACCCACCAGTAGGTATAAAAAACCTTCTATGTACATCATGTAGAAACATATTTTGATGGCTTAGTCCCATTCCACAGTTTGGGTATTCAATTTAGAAAATATATAAGAAAAGATACTATGGAAATTATTATATACCAATTCCACCTTTCCCTAGAATCCTTTGTTGGATGATCTGGTCCAATCAAGTAACCACATTATTCTTATTCTTTTTTCTAAAATTTCTCTCATGGAAATCCATCCAAAAAAATCTTATCTATTCCAAAACATTTAGTATGCTCTCTCTCTCTCTCTTCACACAAGAATACTGTTCCATCATCAAAATGTACAATTTACTTCTTTCTATTTATATGAGATCCCAAATTGATATGGGTGGGAACCTGATAATGTTTTCTCAATCAACCAAATTTCTTTAAACTTGAATTTCAAATTCATTTTGACTTCATATTTGACTCTTTTAGTACATATCAAATATTCTTGATTATTATCGAATCTTATTGAATCTTATCATGACTTTATCATTCTTCAAACATTCTAGAAATTCATTAGTCTTATACCAAGGTCATTTTGATACAATTCTTTAGAATGATAGAACATTAGAGAACTCTATTTTTCTTGAACCCCATTGAAATCATATAACAACTGAAAAATTCTCAATCTGGTACTCAATACTATTTTAAATACATAAAAATTTTAAACCATTCTCTCATAATCATTATTTAAAAATCATTTTAATTTAGTTTATTTTCGATCTCTTTCTCAAAAAGATGGATATTCTAAAATACTCTGGATGTCCATTTAGATTAATTACCCGAATTACATTGTTTTGTTGATTTTACACAAAAATAAATGAAAAATATAAAGATATGAGAAATAATTTTCAACACTTTATCAAATATTTCAAAACCCATTTTAAAATTATTTGAAAATAGATGAAAAACATTTTTGTGTTCATTAATTATTCAATAATTACAAAAACCATTGATCATGTATCCAATGTAGTCCATCATCCGATGACTTATTATTGTCAGCAAGCATATGATAGATCAATCTCTATCTATGTAGGATGAATTAAAAAACCTATTTTCGGATGAATCTTGGCCCAATTGAAGTAAAACATATCTATTTTTGACAAAAACAACATTTCTTCGTTCATATGTGACCTACTAAAAAAATCAAATATTCATTTTCTACTGTTCCATATGTAGAACAACACGACCTAATTGTATTTTTTACTACACTATTGTTCATAATTTGGTTGATTATTCCCACATAAAATTTCGTTTATTAGTCTAAAAAATTATAATTTTTTAACCATTCAACCTATAATAGAAGTCTACATCGAATTCTCTTTTCAAACTATCAATTTTAGATTGATTAGTTTCAAAAATCCTTCAATGGATTTGTGGAAAATCACATTTGGTGAGTGAGTGGAAGTAGTTTCTACATTCTTCTATATCATATGAAACTATTGATTAATCCTCCTAAATTGATCATTTGGTGAACCAGACTGACTGATGGATCTAAAAATCGGATGGATCAATCAAACCACTCTTTAAAAAACATGAAAATCAAAAAAAAAATGAAAAACTGAATCATATATTATTCTACAAGCACCATATTTTATCATGAGATCATAATGACATTATGAACATTTAAATCTGCATAGAATCATCTGACATAAATTGAAATATTATTCAAATTACCAATATTTTAGTACCTTACAAATTCTAATTGGTGATACATAGAAAAATAATACACCTTTTCTCTCTTTCTTTAACAATTATTCTACCACTATATTCTCAGAAAATATATGATATTTCTGAATTTACCACCTAAAAAAGTATCATCATATTTAGTGTGGAGACATTCAGACGCAGATACAACTTCTCATTATGATCGAAACATTCATTCCAGACCCAATGT
The DNA here is from genome assembly GCA_963277665.1 of Viscum album. Classification (NCBI taxonomy): domain Eukaryota; kingdom Viridiplantae; phylum Streptophyta; class Magnoliopsida; order Santalales; family Viscaceae; genus Viscum; species Viscum album. The sequence goes on along the minus strand of OY728155.1, from coordinate 596,259,736 downwards.
GAGTTTGAAAACAAATATCCAAAAAGTGAAATGAATTTTTATTATGAAAAAATACAACAAATACTTATTTTATCGTAAAAAACATATCCATCAAACTTAGTCCAAGATTTTAATCCCCCAATATTACAAAAATCCCCATCTTTAATGGGAAATTTTCGGCATCACACTATAACTCTAATGGAATTCATTATATTCACTATAAACCATTAAAATTATTCTGGATGTATTAGTTATCTATGTATCTTCCCACACAACTAAAAAAATTGGTATTTGATGTTTTTATTATGTTATCCGAGTTGGAATCCCATCCATTATTATTGAACAAAAAATCTAGGAAAAGTAAAACAATATCTTAAATTCTAACCAATCAATGTGGTTTAAATTAATTTGAAAATTGGTGCTTTAGGTGCATAAAAATGAAGTAAGGAATTGTATATAACTAATATTCAGTAAATAAGGGTTTGATTGTTTTCAAAATGTTACAATTTTTGAAATATATATAAATTTGTAATTAAATTTATATAAATATAAAATCAGTGCCAGTTTGATGTAAATATGAATAATTCTATTTTTTAGTAAATTTGATGATATTAGAAAGAGAAATTATAATTAATTAATAATGATAATCTATTTCACTCTCATTTATACCGATTATCCTCTGCTATATTTGGGAACAAACTTGTGGTATTTTACCAATGAACTTGAGGAATAAAGATCTTTTTTTGGGTCATTATAGGACAAATATTAATTAAATTAATTTTTATAATAACTTGAACATATTATTAAATTAATTATTAAATATATTAAACAAAATAAATATTTTAATTTTTTATTAAACCAACTCACCCTTCCTGTAAAAGTGCTTTAATTTAGTGTGGGAAAATATTCCCCCAATAGTCTATAACCATTGATATATCTCTTCTAGAGCCTTATAATTTTACATGGTTTCCTCCTTACTAAACTACTTAGATTGATGGGTTTAATAATTTTGAGATTTATAGTTATATTATAAAAGTAATTAAATTATTTAATATAATTTTTTATTCATACTAACCATGGAAATTAAGGTTCAACTACTATATGATTCAATTTTACTAAGAAACTACACCTTTCTAAAACTAGATTACCTTTATTATTTATCTTATCCTACAATGAATTAACATTATCACACCCTAATATTGAACCTTTTATTTATGGTATTTAATTTTTTATTCAATCACAATATTTTGACATATTAAATTAGAAAACATGATATTTATTATCATTTTAAGGGTTAAATTAATGAGTTATAGGTTTTGAAATGATATTTCCATACCATTTAAAATTTTATATTAAATTTATAATACAATAATTCATTTCTCTATACAAACAGCCTCACATATATAACAAAGTTATTTTAATATTTATATTTTATGTAATTAGATAATCATTTGGTACTATGAGATAACATATAATTAGGAATAACCCATTATGTGTAATTCATTTATGATCAATGAGAAATTATTTTTTTTTCAGGGAAATGAATGATTTTTATCTGTTTCAGTACCATTGGCAATTGATATGTGAAATTATAGTAATAAATTATAAATTTTGACCATGACGAAAAAAATGATATTTCTAACTTAGAAGATAAACAAAAAATTAGTATTTTATAATATCCTTGATATATGAATGGTGTTTTGGGTCTGTTTTTAAGATAATATTCCCAATTCAAATAAATCACCATTTCATTCCAATATAATAATTTTTTACCCTCTATAATTGTAATCATATTCTCTAATATTTTAACTGTATCATGAAAAAATATCAATATAAAAATTACCAATTACTTTCAAGGGATGTATATTTTGGGTGAGGTTCTTAATCCCTCTAATGCATTCAAGGAATAATCCACTAATTTGATCACATTTTTCCGATATATTCCCCTAAAACAGAAATATATGTTTTTGGTTTTTAAATTTAAAAATTAATGAATTTAATTTTTTATTAGTAATTGAATTATTTGTTGAGTATGTTTGGGATATGATTTCTAGAATCCATTGGACAACTAAATTATTATAAATTGTTATCAAATGAATTATATATTTATAATTATGTTAAATTAAGAATTGGAAATCAATTTATCCATAAAATAACATACTAAATTTTCAGGATGATTGAAATAATAAACACATAATTATGTTTAAATTTTTTCTATATATGAAATTTTTTTATTCATTTATTGAAATTCATTTTCAATTAAGATAAGATGATAATTTACCCATGTTATTATAAAAATATCACACATACTGATGTTTTTTTCATTTATTTTTCCTAAATTATATAGTTATGAGATTCCATTTATATGGAATTATCCCCATATGAGATCCAATGTTATCCCCCTTGAGAAAATTTGAGATCGATGGTCAGGATTATTATTCGAGCCATGAATAATGATGCAAGGGTTTCACCAAATGGGATTACAAAATAAAATAATAAATGGTATGAGAAATAATTCTAAAATGGGTTACACTCATTCAATAAAATCATGACTATGAACATAATATAATCTATGGGTCAAGATCATAACCAAATAGTCATGATCGATTCATAATGGTTAGCTATCAATTATGGTTGTGACATTAACATCTTCTCTTTTATCATTTATAATTCAATGTAATAATGCCTAGAATGCATAGAATCATGTGAAATGACATGTGAGAGTGTGATATAGAATGTAAACATTAAATATGAGGTGTTTTTAAAATTTTAGTAAAACAGTAACATTCCTCATGATATTATTTTTCACGATTAATGACCTAATTAATTGTTACATGTCTCAATACTATATGGTGAATTTTGAAGTTTGAATTTCTTAAAAGGTAGTGTGATTTATTTATTTATATGATATCATGATATCCAATTCTATGATGGATTAATGTGAATATACATAGATGTTGATAGAATGAAATTTTACTTTTTAGAGTGATTTTATGGAATGAATATCAATGTGTAATAATTGTTTTTGGTTTTTTATGGATAGAGTTTATATGTTATAGTATTTTGGTGTGGTATGTACAGTTTTATAGTTTTTTATTATGTGATGTAGTAATTCGTTAATTCATATCCTAGAGCTATATCACAATTCATAACTACCAATCATAATCTCTAGTATAGTGAGTCCCACATACATATAATAAAGGTTTAATTATATCAAAATCAATTATCTGATTATGTAGATAACTAGTATTGGGTTTTTAATTTTATCCTCTCTAAGATCTATTTGTTTGGGGTGATGGTAAATAATGTTATTCTATGTTTTATAGGGTTTAGTAATGAAATGATATAATTTGTAGGTACCCTCATTGATAATTTTTTCAATATATAATGTTTTAATTTTTTATACGCATATTATAATTATTTATTTTATATTTCTATGAATGGCATTTTATGATTATCAATGAGTTCATATCTGAATTTTGAACTAGACATTGGTTGGAATAACTATCATTGAAATTTGATGTTGAAATTTACCTGATATCACATTGTAGATTATTATTTGTGATAAAAAAAACTAGCTTCCCTTATTGGTATTATTGTATTGGGTATTCATACATTCCTTCTCAAGAATACATGTACATTAATTCAACTCACTTGTGAATTTCATCATTTTTATAATTATAGAAGAGTTTGGATTGAGTATATTCATTTTAATCATTGGATATTTGGACGATTTCATGGATTTTTATATAGGTATTAGTAAATTGAAATAAATTTAATTTTTGTATAAAAGGGTTTTTATCTAGTGGAATTTTCTATTTTTGAACTACTTAAAAATTTTCACTATACAACATTTATGTATGTCATAACATGATAAACATTGTTTGAGGGTTATTCATATTATCGAACATATGTGTTAGTTATCAAAATATTTTTGATATGTGATGGATCATTTTTATTGGATATTTACTCTCATTTTATCTACTTTATACCCTAACGTCTAGTCATGAAACCTAGATTATTATAATTTAGAAAAGGGAGGGACTATCAAATAATAGGCAGGGGGCTCATTAAGATGGATCATGTTAAAGTGATATCGTTGTGAGAAATATGTATGTTGTTTTAGATTAGTTATATATTTTAGGATATATATAACATTATATATATAGTATGATTTATCATGGGACAACTATCAGACCACAGATACTGACTTTGGATACAAATATAAATATGTGATCTTGAAATTTATTTAACAAATTTCACTCATAACCCTTTTTGGAACCAACCTTTTATCAGGTTGAGGGGGAACCCTAAAAAATACAAAACCATGGGCTATCCAATACTTGCTCATTTCCTTGGTCCACCATGCCCAATAACAGAAATGGCTTTCTCTCATGAAACTTAAGAAGAGTGTGGCCCACAACTTATCCCTTTTCTACTTGGTTGTTCATGCACAACAATGAGTAAAACAGTTCACTATAGCATTGAGTTTCCAAAAACAACATATTTATTTATGATAAACCACACCAACCCCTTTATAGCTTCATTTTATATCAGATAATTGTACCCACCATAGACTACTGCAACGTATCACCGCTAAGGCATGTGTCCCCACTTTTATACAGAGTGAAATACCACCTCCCCCAAAAAGGGGATAAAATATTTCTGTTGGGGGTGGGGAGAGGGGGAATTGAACCCTAGAACAACCCAAAATACTATGTTGTTGATTTATTCATAGATCTACTTGGTCATAACACCATTTGATACAAAATATTGTTTATTATAATTTGACTATATATAATGGATTCATATATTATCTTAATGACCTAAAATGATTTTTTTTGTCAAACCAATCCCAACCACTACTACCCTATGTAAATTCTTTGATCTATTATTTTTACTTACTATAAATAATGGTCTATTTTTATAATTGAGGAATTATTCACCACCTTTTTATGGAATTATGGGTAAATGATGGATTCAATGAAAAATTCATCAGGACTCATCAGTATATCATACATTTCTGAAACTAATGTGATAACATGTTTTCTAAGGAGAACCTATTGAACCAATATAACAATATATATATATATATGTAATGAAATATAAATCAACAATAAAAATATAATATACTATATAATATTAGTGATATAATATAGTTAACATGCTCAAAGGTAAGATATAAAATAAGTGTAAAAATGAAATAGACCCCTCCAGCCAATATTGGCCACTTGTGATCCATCACCTAGTACAGAATTATTCTACTAATAAGACACCACACTATTCCATGTAACATCCCATCATCTATCCTCGCATATATTCTCATACTTAAAATAATACAATTGAAGCTATATATTCACCATGATTCATATACAAGGTGCTAGTACCAAAATAAAAAGAAACCCACTAATAATGTATCTAACATAATAAGTTATATATTTCAGTAGATTCAAGAAAAGAAATGATATGTATATGATTATGAAATTAGAAAAAATATAAAAGTCATATAATATTAATTTTTCATTTTAACTATACCACTAGAAACAAATGAGGCATATACAACTTGTATTGGTTTCCACATACTTACTAATTCATGATAAAAACAACTCTACCTTCATAAATAATAACTTAATAAATTATAGTAATTTATTTTGGGATAATGTGAAATATGAATGGAAAAACTATATCCCTTTTAATCAGATTGAAGAGCGGGAAATGAATATGAATTAGGCCAATATCCATCAAAAAGAGGGAAATCGCCTTGGTAGGGGACTACATACTATAAAAATTGAGAAAATATTACCAGGGGAGGAATGGATATATATACATATATCAAATTTTATAAGAACATTATAAAGGATATAAACCATAAATACTTTTATAAAAACGATTTTATGAATATTGTATAACATAGGCATAACATATTGTGAAATAATCATAAGAAATTTAAAAATGATAAATATATAAAAACTAGTAATCAGTTATGGAACATAAATTTTCAAATTATAGAAAAAAATGGAATGATAAATCCATGAATTTTACCCAAGGAATACTTGTGTATAAAATCCAAATGAACTTATATACATGTAGGCGAGTTTACCAAATCTACTCAATTTAATTTTATTATACCACAATATTGTGTATAAAATATTGTCGCAAAAATTACTTTTCCCCATTTTTTTCCTTTGGGTAACCCATGTATGATGACAGGAATAAAATATTTAATAGATTGGAATCACATTATATGGAATGAATAATAAATAAAATCATTCAATGGAAATACATAAGTCATCGTAGGAAAACTCAAATAATGTTTTTTTTAAAAACTGATAGTAAAACAACATTGATTAAAATTTTTAAAAATATTAATTCATTTCAAATTTATAAATCACATTTTCATATGTCTTTATTTGGATAAAACCATTCAAATCATATGAGAGAGGGGGTTACACTCCCATCTTCTATCACCAATCATAAATACTCAAAACCACCCTAACTTAAGAAGGTTTTCATCCTCAAATTCCCAAGGAACATGAACAATTGATCTAGTGACATTGATACTTAAATTATATAAAAGACATTTATAGGTCTAATTTTTAAAAGTGACATGGACATTTCATTATATTCAACCTCTTTCCATAACCCAATCCCCTAGAAAAAACTCCCAATAAAACAAATACACTAAACATCCCTTACAAGGTCATAATCATTAAATCAATCAAAGCATCACATATATAAATATTGCATCATTTTAGATGAATATAAAAAACATATCACAAAATAAATGTCATGAACTATCCACTAGGACCCATGCCATGACTTCCCCAAGCCCACCTTCCATTGTCCAGGGGCTGGCAACTAGCTCCAAGTAGGCGTATTCCATAAGTGGTAGAAATTTTACCAAGTACTTATACACACACAAAAACACACACACACACACAAACACACACACACACACACACACACACCTGTCTTTAAGAAAATGTGATTGAACCAAAAAAACTGACCATATATGCATGTATACAACTATGAAAACCCACACAGTGTAAACAATACCTACTAAAAGTAAACGGGTATAGTATAAAACCAAAAAAAGGTCAAGCTCCTAAAATCCATCTTTTAAAACCCCTACCTAAATGGTAGGAATAGAAGGTTTCAGAAGTCTATGAAGTTCACCTTGTCTGTCATACCTCCCTCTAAGTGCCACATGTTTCCAGACCACCAAGGCTCCCATCAAAGATGTCGGTCATCTGTACAAGACACAACATGTGTGGCAGAAAAAACTGTAGGGATGAGTAAAACCATACACAATTGCAACCACAAACCATAACAATATACAAAAAATCAATACAAAAATCATACTACCCAAGTGGTACATGAAGTAGAGCCTCTAAAAAGTATAGTCAAGAGAGTCACTAGAGTAAGTTCACACTAGTATACATAAATGAACTACATATATGAAGAATTTAAAAACATATTCAAATACATGGAGACAAAATCATGGTATTTATATGAGACACACACTACAAAGGTCCAGAAGACACACTTTTTAAGAGACACACTCCATATATGAACAGGAGAAACACTCTGTGTAGGAGAAGGAGACACAATCCATGTAGGAAAATGAGACATGCTTTTTAAGAGGCACACTCAATATGGGAACAAGAGATACACACTGTAGGAGACAAACTCCATAGGAGATACACTCAATAGAAGAAATGCTATATAGGAGACACACTCCATTTAGGTCACAGCCAGCCATTTGATTCCACTATAAGTGTGCTCGTTTTGGGAGCACCTACTCCTCGATCTAAAAAGGTTTTACTCAAATATCCCATAAAACTACCATAGAGTATCTCAAAAGGACCACCTCAATGAAATGGTCCCAATTCCAAAAATGTCTCATCAATTGGACATATGGTTTGAATGTTACAGGATTTTTATTTAAAAGGGGCCAGGTCTAGTCCAAAATGGTCAGACCGTCCTGACCTGACCTAGGGATTGTTGACCTAACCTAGACTATTTTTCTTGATCGGCCTACCTACTCCAGCCTGTCCCACTCGAGCGGGCCAATTCATTCTACCCAGACGAGGCCACTGCTACTTTCCCTCCTAGAAAACGTGGTCAAAAGCCGCATTTAATGCGGCAAACCACCACATGACCTGCCCGATGGGTTTTCATGGCATCCCACTACGGTCTTGATGGATTGCAGCTTCTGGCTGTGTAATGAGGCCTCCCACTGCGTCTCAGTCAAAATTTCCACCTGTTATAACACCAGAAGGCCTAGTCAACACCCACATTCCTGCACTGCGATCCCTTTCCACTTGTGCAGTCTTGCAAGATTGTGCCCATATTTTTCATCAATCTAGAAAGACAGACAATTGTGTGACATTGAGAGCGCCCACATGACACTGTTCTCTGTCAGGATCTACCATGCAACATCACTGAACACCAGTATGATCTACACTAAGGACCACCTCTTCTACTCTGAATCCCCATTTTTCAAGATAGGGACACCCTTGCAATCCTTGGGTCACCTTCTTCACTCACACGGGCTCGAAATAGAATTTTCGGTTCTTCAGGTGTCTAACCACAATTATAACCTCTTGTAAAACCATGATGTTACCACATTGATTGATCATCGTAGAACTTAAGAACATGGTAGGAGAAAATTACAAGAAAATTGGAAGAACAGATGTCATCCTTGATCAGTTTGGTCTTCATTCATACCATTAGAAAATGGGCACGAAACAACAAGGATAATCACTAATGCTTAATCCATTTAAGCCAACTATTTAAACATCCCAAAATAATTATGGAACCAAGAATCAACTTTTTCATTGTTTGGTCTGAATTCATCTTTGAAAACAATAATGGTGAATGAATTTAAAAGAGAAACCCTACCATAGTTTGGATCTCTCACATATGAAGATTGATCATTGGCATGATCCTTTAAAGAGGAGGTATTTTTATAATAGAAATATGTTGTTCCTCATTATTCTCCATCAGCCAATGAGAGGGTTTCATGAATTTCGTTTCTCTAGTGGTTACAACGAATTCCAGGGAAAAGGGATAACCCTGATTTTCTATTTAATTAAGAATAATGGAAAACATGTTACCCTACCACTGTGTTGCATTTTCGCCACACTATTACATTAAGAAACAAACTCAGATTCTCATCATATCATCGGAGCATTATTGTGTCATTGAGATACAATAAAAGAAATTAAATAACCATTTTTTATTTTTTATTCTACATTAAAAATTTCCTAAAACATTTTCCATAGACAACCTGTGCTTGTTGAAGATAGGTACCTCCTAAGGTGAAATCAATTTTCTAAACTCAATGTTTCTCTCAAATTTTTGATATTGGAACCTATTAAAAGTTACTATAATAACACATGCATGATTTTGTTAATAAACATTTAAATATTTTAAATAATTATTATGTGCACCCTAGGACTCAGAATCTTGTCCTTTCTTAGAGCCTAATGTCTAAATAATGTCATATCATTTTCAGAATATTTACATGAAAAATATGGGACATTATATTCTCCCCATATTAGGGATTTACATCCCCGAATTCCAAAAAAGGTCTAAACAAACAAATGGTGATACCAAACCCAAATCTAATCCTCCCACTTCTATGTGCTCTCTTGAATATTTGCATGCTTCCATTCAACACACACCAGAGGAATAAACCATCCATTAAGGATCCTCTCATGCCGATCCTCAATCTCCATTATGAACTCCACAAAAGTAACCCCATCATCCAACTCCTGCTCACCCTGGTCAATGATGTTTGATTGGCCTTGCATGTATCTCCGCAGTTGTGATATGTGGAAGACAACATGAACCTACTCAAATTGTGGAGGTTGTTCCAAGTGGTATGCCACCTCAAACACTATACTCAGAATCTAAAAAGGACTAATGTACCTCTGAGATAACATGACACCCCAGGCAAATCTCTCTAATACGCATTGATTTGATACCTGAAGGAAAACATTATATCCCTTCTCGAACTCCAAGGGCCTCCATCTCCTATCCTCATAAGAGTTCATTCTACTCTATGAAGCCCTCTGTTTCCCTGGATAATCTGCACCTTCTAGATGGTACCCCACACAAACACTGGGCCCATCAGTGATGACACCCCAAGGGTTTTCTTGCATAGTGGTGACCTATAGGATCACCCATATAGGGCCTCATATGGTTCCATACCTATTGTGGAGTGGTTGATGTTATTGTAAGAAAACTCCATAAGTGGAATGCAATCCTCTCAACTATTTCCAAATTCCTAGATTCGAGGATGTAGCATGTCCTCTTAAATATAGATGGCCTTATCCATCTGGATGTCTATCTATGGGTGGAAATCTATGCTAGTTAAGTCCAAAACACCTCATGAAATCCCTTTTAAAACCAAGATTCAAATAATTAATCACAATCTGATACTATTATAGACTGAACACCATGGATTCAATCTATCCTATGCATGTAGACGAATCCTAGGTCTTATACTAAACTGTGCTCTTGAATAGATAGGAAGTGGGCCGAAATGGTGAGTTGGTTAATGATCACCTAGATGATATAGTGTCCCCTGGACATGTGTGGTAAACTATTTATGATGTCCATCAAAATTTTATCCCACTTCCACTCTGACACCTCCAGTGTATTAGTTAAGAACACTCGAACCTAGTGTTGTGCCTTCACTTGCTAAAAATTGAGGTACCGAGAAACAAACTCTTCCACCACCTTTTTCACCCTCAGCTACTTGACCAGATGTCATAGGTCCTAGTACGTCATTTCCACAACTAGATGTACCACCGAAGGGGATGTGTGGAACTCCCTCAATACCTCCTCCCGCAACTCCACTCGTTGAACGATGCACCCTCTTTAAAGGATGATGTTCTTCCCACCTATCAAATATCCATCAGGGTCCTACCCTATGTAAAATGAGCATATTGAGCCTCACAGTCAATATTCTCTAGAATTTCCTCCCTAACACACCATAATATTGGAGGGGTGACAACAATCAACTAAATAAAACATACTCCATCATCATCTACAATGGATATATATAGTGCAACCATCTACTTCGATGCCTCACTCACCAACTGTATGCTAGATCTCATACTAAGTGAATCTTCCACCATGTTCCCCTTTATGTGAGTATAGAATATATCAAATTTACAATCCTAGAGGAACTCTAGACATCACCTCTTCCTCCAGTTCTGATCCTTCTGGGAGAATATATACAAGAGGCTTTTGTTGTTAGAGTGGATAACAAACTACTCCCCCATTATCTAATGCCAATACATTTTCATCATTAAGACTAGAACTACTATTTCAAGGCCATTGGTCAAGCAGTTCTACTCATAATTCCTTATTTGTCCCAGGTCATAAGAAATAATGTATTTCCCCTACATCAGGTCAAATTTCTTCTCGGTCCCGGATGCATCGCCGAAAGTCCATCCAATTCTAGATGTGTTTCCATTTTTCCAGTAAAGTTAAACCTAGTCACATATCTAAAGACACACTTTAGTCTACACCTAATATAGTAAATCTGATCATGGACTGTGGTAACCAGTACATACCCAAAATGACGGCGTATGGGCATGATGCCACTACTAGGAGATCCCAACTGAACCTCTCAAATCTAAGAGTAAGATCACACTACTAGAACCAATGAATGATTTTACAATCCCCAATCATAAGATTCACTGTATGTAATGATCGAGTCAAGGACTCCACCAAAATCATCAAGATCTGAACAAGGTTTGTGGAAAGGAAAGAGTGACTGGTATCTATGTCTATAAGAACTAAATCTATGGAAGAGAAGACATAGATCATACCTCTAATAATCTCTAGATAACTGGGGTCATAAGCCTCCATCACTTAGAGTTGGCCACACACATTTCTACCAGTTCCTATGCTTGGGGTGGACCACCTGGGGGTGGTGGTTGTAATACCTCCAACCTCCTAACACCACCTTCTAGTCATCCTAAACCTCTACCACATCTGTCTCCAAGAGGACCACAGTTTTCCTACCTCTTCGACTACCTTGATGGTCCCTCGACAATTTATTTATTGGTCATACATCATGTTGGCCAATCTCGATATATATTTCCTCTACCACCGCACAATTAGCATAGCCTCTCCTTCGACTGACTTGTTCTATCCTGGAAGCCCGATCTAGATGGAATGGTCCCAGGAGAATTGGTTCCACACTATGTATGTGGAATAGCAAGATAGAGACGTGAATCTCACTGAGTACTCCTCAACAGTCTTACTTTCTTAATGTTGGTGTAGTATTTACTCTATACGCGCATAAAAAACATCACTGGAAATAACACCTCTCTGAAGAGGCACTCAATGTCTATCTAGAAGAGGGATTCCTATTCATGCATCGGGGTCATCAATATCCACCATCCCTACACCATGTTCGGATGATGGTACATGTCTAAGAACACCATCTAGTTTAGAGCCATCCTCACTAGGTGGAAAACCTACGTAACCCCTTCTATCCAATCTTCAACTACCTAAAGATATGTCTCACCTCATAACGTAAATGGTTCTATCTTTATTACCAATGAAATTAACAAATCCTACATGAATCATCTTTTAATAACACTGATAGGAGCTGCTGCTCTCTAGGTGGTGGTATCACTTGTATGCCTCCAGGGGGTGCTATCTCTGACAAAGATCCTTATAATGATGTCTAATCACGCAGAGGACCATCTTCATGGTACTACCCTGAATCATAGCCACCTACCTCTTTGGAAACATCTAGAAATATAATAAGATGTACCACGATCAATAGAGTATACCAAGTGAGATGACACTGACTCAAGAAGGATATGATAACACACTCAATTCATGTATGATATATGAAACCATTGTTTTATATACCGAGTCAAATTGTAGATTTTATGGTCTAGGAGTATGGATGATTCGACTACCAAACTAACACTGGACTCGCGAGCCTAAAATCCAAACTCGAAACTCTTAACACTATTTCCCCAAAAAAAACTCACAGACTCTTGGTTCTTAATATAGATCCAAATTGGTCTTTGATAGCACTATGCAATGACCCATACCATGACAAATCCATGAATTCCTCCCATAGGCCATGGGCTAGCGACTAGTGCTGAGTAGGCTTATATCAGAAGTGGGAGGCATTCTCCTATGTACATATATACACACACCTATCACAAAGAAAAAATATTAAAACAAAAAACACTAAGAATACATGCATGTATACTACAATGAAAACCGACACATAATAAATAGTGAAAAATAAAAGAAAAGTGGGCAAGTAAGAAATCCCAATAACGGAAAAGTTTATGCTCTTGGAATATATCTTCTAAAAACCCTACCTGAAGGGTATGTATAGAAGCTATCAAAAATCGCTCAAGTATACCTCGTCTATCAGGCCCCCCACTATGTACCACCTGTGTCCGGCCCACCAAGGCTCTTTTTAATGTTGTTGGTCATCTGAAAAATACACAACATGTTTCAGCGAATCCTATAAATGGATAATTAAAAATATACTCATTAGGGACCCCAAACCACAAAGTTATACCACAAATAAATACAAAAAGCTAACTTCTAAATATGTACACAAAGTGTGGCCTCTATGAAGTATAGTAAAGAGAGACACTAGAGCTATATAACACAAGTATATGTATATGGAATACATATAAGATGAAAGTATGGGAATATTCTAATCTAAGGAGACAAACTCAGTATAATTAAAGGATACACACATTATATAGGTGTAGGAGACACACTCAATGTAGGAACATGAGACACACTTCATGTAATAGCATGACACACACTCTACAAGAGACACACTCTTTGTAGGAACTAGAGACACACAATATATGAGAAAAATATATGTTGGCACATTAGATACACTCTATAGGAGGCACAATTCAGAGGAGACACACTCTATAAGAGACACACTACATAGGATACACACGTTGTGTAGGTCTAAACTTGCCACTAGAATCCGTTCTTAGCACGCTCATTCCTAGATCACCTACTCCTCGATCCCAAAACATCATACCCCAAACTTCACGAGAACTCCCATACATTATCTCAAAATGTTTTCCTTGTCATGAGGGTCCCAACACCAAAAATAGATCTTCAAATAGACAAACATATTAAAAGTTATGGCTCTGTTAGTGAAAAAGGGTAGGTGGGGTCCGGTTCCAGTCCGACTCAGTCAGACTGACCTAACCCGACCCCTTGTGTTGACCTGGCCTTCTGGGTCCAGCCCGTCCCGGTTGGGCTCAACTCAGTCCTCAATCCTGGACTGCTACCGATCCAACCCACTTTCTCTATCCCAGCTTACTCAAGATGATCGGTTCATTCCACCCATACACGGTCGTGTCCCTGCACGGTTGACTTGATTGAACACTGTTTGACCAACCACGCAGAGGTGGTCACTAGGTCCAGCCGCGGTCTTTCTTGACTACGGCTTCCCAACGCGTCCTGGTCATGGTCACCACTGGCCGCTCTGGTCATAGCTCATGGTTGTGCGTCATGGTCCCCTTCCACCAGAGTATTCCCACTGTACTTCTCCCATCATTGTCTCCCTACTGGTGAGTCGGGCTACCACGCACTGCTGTTGGCGAGCACTGCTCTGTGGATTGCCTCAACTCCTCTGGTGCCCTGTTTTTATAAATGGGGACACCCTTACGGCTCATGGGTCACCATCTTCAGTTGTGTGGAATCCAATCCATCTTATCATCGCTCTAGGGGTCCGACCATGTTCAGAACCTCCCAACACATCCCAACATGACCACATGGGTATGTCTGTAAAGAATCCAAGAATGAAGTATGAAAAAAACAAGAACAACAGAAGAATGAACATCAAACATGTTATTTTCAACCATCATCCATTATTTTAGTAAAGGGGGATATAAAAAAAGGATAATCAATTAGGTTAATAACATTAAAATCCGTGTTCTAACCATAATGTAAAAATTATTGAACTAGAGGTCAACATGTTCAGGGGTTAGTTTGCATTCATCATTGAAAATAAGAGCGGAGAAATAATTCCAAAGGAGTCCCCTTGTTGGTTTTGGATCACTAACTGACGAAGAATGATCATTGGTGAGATACTTCGAATAAAAGTACATATTGTTTTTCATGATCTTTTGTTCATTGTCATTTATCGTCTTCCAATGGGAGGGTTCCATCAACATCTTTTCTCTAGAGGTTACAAAAAATACTATGGTTAAGGATTAACCCTAAATTATTATTTCATTAAGGATAATGGGAAACATGTTAACCCATCATTTTGTGGCATCATCGCAATGTTATTCCATTAATAAACGAAATGGTATACCTTGCCATTGTGTCACAATATAACTACATCGCTTTGAAATGTTAAAAGAAAATAAAAATAAACTTTTTATGTCAATTTATTTATTCTTCTTTAAAAACATCCAAAAACATATTCTGATGTCTACCCATTCTAGTCAATGTTAGTTCATGCCTATGGTAAACATGATATTTTCAACACAACGGTTCTCTCAGATTTTTGATCTGGGAATATATTTAGAGGTTACTAAAATCGTGCTAAAGCACTATTTTTAATAAAATTAAAAGAATATCAAGAATTTATTTCAGGAACCCCAGGACTCATAATCGTGTTCCATATCAGTTCTTGTTCACTAAATAATCCCATTAAATTGTCAAAAACATTACATATAAATTCTGAGACATTACAATAAATTCATTAGAACCATAAATGTTTACTATATTTTGAGACTAGATACATAATAAAATTATTCATGAAAAATATTCAGCAACTATCATAAAAATAATTATTTTTAGTATCCTTCTAAGAATAGTAAAACATTAGTCCTTACTTGATAACCATGGGAAAGGAATTACAAGAATGGTTGAGCTCAGATTCTTAGTAAGGGTAGGCATGTGAGATATCAATAAGAAATGAGTAAGTGATTATCATAAGTGTATAATAACATAATTAAGTACATATTCTCAATGAAAAACATTCATAACCGTAAAAAATAGATCATTACTCATAAATAAGTATTTCAAATAATCATTAATAAGGGTTTTGGAATCAAAAATCACCATTAATTAGTTTTAACATAGACACGTGGCATCATAAGCATAGGAAATCATAATATAATGAAAATAGATATCTAAAATCACGTCCATGCATAATCTGCTGGGAATAGATATAAATAATCATATTCACACATCAATATGTTAAAATAGCTATTGAAAATAATTTACATGAATAATATTATGATTATATCTACAAAAAACATACCCTGACATCAATATAAGAACATAACCATTCAATATCATGTCTGTGATTAGAATTATTATCTAATAAGATATCTATATCAAATTACAAAAATAATTGGAGGGGTATAATGGACACACCCATATCATAATGATATAATTTTAAATAAACATCACAAGAACATTAAATCATTCGCCATTCCTTCAAATATTAACTAACATGTGGGAACCAATCTAGTTTAATGATAACTTCAATAAAATACAATTATTCTAGAAGTGCTTAATTAACCCTTGAAATAAAACATGTTTCATGTAAATTTCATTAAAACAACATCATCCTAATCTTTAAAGAGAAATAAAGTTGATGGTATCCCATGATCATAACCATAGTGAAGCATAATAATCATTAAATGAGGTTGACATTGATTAAATATATATTTTTTAAAATCATTTAAAATCTGCATTAAAATCAATAGAAAACATTAATATTCATTAGATAACTTATAAAAAATAAAATTCATATAAAAAAGGTAATAATTTTTTCTTTTTAAAACATTTGTAACATTTAAAGGAATCTTATATATGAATTATGTAAATTATGGGGTGAAAATATATATATGATTTATATGTTAAAAGAAAAAATTCTTATAATTTTTTTTTAAAATGTTAAAAGTGAGTTTCGTGGATTATTTATTGAAAATAGTCATTTCAATTGATAGGAAATATATTCAACTTTAGTATAAAATTTAATTAGTATAAAATGTATTCAATTTAATATGAATAACATACATAAAATATTTTTTATGTTCATTGACTTGGGAAAAAATATTCTCGGCCAAAAAGGAGAAGTAAAATTTGATTTTCATAAAAATATTCTTTTGATATTTTTAAGTACCAAGGATGGGAAAATGGAACTTTGACTTGAAAAATATAGAAATAACTAGTGGAGATAATAATATATTGTTTTTATAAGATTAAATTCATTCAATTTCCCATTTTGGTTATTAAAACATAAACAATCCCAAAAGGAACTAAAATTGAAACCTGAACCCTTATCTCATGTTCCTACTATCATAATGTGAACTCTTTCAGTGATGTATAAAATATTTATATATCTTATAAATATTTACCAAAACCAAATTCATACTTATATTACCCTATATGATCTATTTATAATTTCCAATCAATGATTTATAAATAATTACTCGTTTAATTAATCATTTTGGGTGTTCATTGATTGGTTTTTCATATATGTTTTAGTTCATCAACTCTATTCCCTTATCCATAGTCATGTTTTCATCATATATAGATTTTAAATAAATACATATATATATATATATAATTTATCCACTATATACACATTTATAACAATCTAATAATGGCAGTGATAAATAATGAAATACACTATTCGTGGAGTTATTAGTACAAACATATGCATGAACAGTATCTTCATTCTCTTATATAAAATAAATAAAATAAATTTAAATACTTTTTAAAAATTAAAAAATCAAAAAAATATCATGTATATAATATATATTCACTAAATCCATCCTTATGACCAACCATGTAAAAAAATTAAAAAATTAGTCATATCAATTCATAGAGGTAGTAGTCTATATATACACAAGAGCGAGATTATCATTTTAAAATAGATGACAGGGTTAGAAGGTATATAATATTTCATCTTTATGTAATAATAATAATTCCATAAAAATCATATTTAATCAGTATATCCATTTTTATAACAATCTATGAGTGTCGGTGACAAGAACTAAATTAAATCATTTCCTGGAGGTGGTAGTTCACACGTATGCATGATGATGCTTTCATTTTCTATATGTATGAAGGAGAAATATGAAATGGTTATTCTATTAACATATTTAAATTATTGTAATAAAATTTTATTTATGCAACTATATTAATATATTTAAATAAAACATTTTGGAGGTATAAAAATAAATAAAATTATTTGATGGAAAAGAATACCTCTTATTTGAGAAACCTCCATTGCATCTATTTTGAATGACCCTTGGGTTGGTCTTTTAAGAATACTTTATGATATAAAAAATTTATATGGAAGTTTATAATAGGATTATATAAATTATTCTTATATAAAGCGGCACAAAATTTGTGAATAAAATTATATATGAGGTACATATTATACGTAGAGGGAGTGGCACACTACAAAAGAGATAATTCCAACCTAGATCTGGATACATCGCAATAGAAAACATATCCATGTCCTTGGTGAGAAAATACTTGAAAAATCACAATTGAATATTGGCTATATCCTTATAATCCAAGGAATCGACCTATCTAGAAAACATTATTTAGTCTAGTCCAAGAGATAACAACTTCTATCATATAAGGATATATAGAAAATCTATTTTTTAAATGATATGACCAATAAAACATACCTATTTTATCTTGAAATAAAATGTTGAAAACATATCACAAATGAGATGATCCCATAATATTCCAAACACATTAGATATTTGTCTCTCATGATCCCATTTAGGCCTAGAGTACACTAGAATATCAACAGTGTAAACATCCACAGAGGAATAAAGATAACATTAAATGTTTTCGTCATTAGATCAATAGACACAATCGTTGCATTCATAAGACCAAAGGGGATACACACATATTTGTAATGGCCATAAAGACTCTAAAAATTGGTATTCAGAATATCCCCCTTTCTAACTCATAGTTGATGATAGGTTAATCATAAGTAAATTTTAGAGAATTATTGGACTCCCCACAATTGATCTAAAAAATATTCAATGCTTAAAAGAGGATACTGAATATTTATCATAACATAATTAATCTTATAAAATCCATTAAAATCCTATGAGTTCTATTAGACATATTTATAAAAAGAAATGATGTTTCCATTTGTTAAATTATACCTTTTCATTCCAACTAATCTATTTACAATTTAAATTGTATAAAATTATTTGGTTCCATGATATAATATAGAAGTAAAATACTATTGTTCTTCGTAGGAGATCAACCATAAATTACACATATTTTACAAGTGGGAACCCAAATAATGTATTTGGAAAATGTATAAAAATTAGTCAATTATGGTTGGAAAATTTCTATGCGTGATCTCATCCGCATATTCTAATATAAAGTCTATCAACTAATAAGACATAATATTATCCCTAGATACCAATGGTCTTGCTCTTCTTGCATTTACATCTCAATATCCATTAAATATTTTCTTAACACCATAAAAATATGTGATAAAAATTTTACATGCGTAATGGTCTATATAATTCTTGAACATTTTCAAAAAACCAATTCCATTAATATGTTCATAGATATACATTTTCAAAATAGATAAATCTCCAACCCAATTAGTCTGATCATTTGTTTAGGACACAATACATAGTTTAAGGCTCGACATTATCATTTCAAAAGAGGTGTTTGGTGTTCCATGATAAAAGGAATCATCTCAACATGTAATCCCATATGTCCAAGATGATAATAATAAATAAAAAATATGACACATTCATATCCAACAAGTCTTACATAAGGTTATAATTCAAAATAACCATACCTCACACCATTAAAGGACTAGAATGATTAGCTATGACCATATGATTGGCACAAAAATTATTATTAGTATCTCATCTGTATTCCAAGAATCCATTTTGATATTACATAACTTAAGCAGGCATGTAGTCCCTAGAATCACTTTTAAATTCTGAATTCCAAGGATGATCATTATTCTAATGAGATCACTTCTTAAAATCATAGGATTTATATGAAATATGAGATGAATATCCTTTATTATACATTAAAGTGTTATAAAATTACCACTAAATATTTCCCGTTTGATTATATGTGTGACATGTTTTTGGTAGTTCCATAAAATCTCATTTATTATGGGAAGTAAATCAAAATTGAAATTAACACATAATTATAATGGGTTGTGGGAGAAAGTTAAATGGTCTCCTGGTATTATTCTCTTTTTTAATGGTTGGTGCCGAAGCCTCATTTTTATTATTGAAGTAAATAAAAGACCTCTTTAACTATGTAGAGGGAGACCCATTACGTAGCTTATAGGATTAGTGGTCATTTAGCCCATTACAAAGTCCGTAGGCCCATATTTTAGTCCTAATACCCATTCTGTGAATAGAAACACTACAGTACCCACAGTGCTACAGTACTCGCCGCCGCTACAGTCCCCTGTCGCTGCTAGAGTTCCCCTACTACCGCTATAGTGCCGCCATTGCAATAGTATCTCTGCTGCTATAGTAGCGCTACAGTGTTTCTACAGCACCTACAACCCATGGGTTTTGAACCCCCATTTTTCATGTAGAATTATGGGGTGTTTACCACAAAGGCAAACCCCAAGTACGTTTTTTTGAAATCATGTTATTATTCAGAGACCCTCAAACACATTGGAAGTAGTTCTACTCTTTCTTTTATTCCTTACATATGTGTTCCCATCTTTTACCTTAGTTTTTAATATACTCAATCCAACCAAATTTCTAGAATTATCTCCTTCCTCCACAATTCACCAATTTATAATTTTTTCTAAGTACAAAATACATAAGAAAAATGTCTTAGGGATAATCTTTATTTATTGTATAGAAAGAATAATTTGCGACATTAAGGACCTACTAGCAATATTTTTAGGGAGAATCACACTATCCTCACAAACTTATTCACATGCTCTATGATGTATATATCGTCTTCTTTAAAACTAACAAAATCATTTTTTCCGTCAATTCTAAATGTGTAATGATTTAATTTTTGATAAGAAAATTCTTCAAAGTACTCCCATATAATTCATTAGTCTATTTTTACATGATAATATAAATACAACCATTTACATGCATGATCTTGTATCATATTTGTTTCCAACTTGACTTTTAGCTCATCTTATGTGCCCAAGAATTCAAATATTTGGTTCACATGATTTTCCCATAGATCCCCTCTTTCAGGATCATAATACCCTTGAATTATAGGTGTATTTTATTTATAAAATTGGATTGATTATTCCATTTTATGAGGTTCATCATTCATATATCCATTTTTTATAGCTATAAAATCATAGACTATACATTGAAAAATATTATGGTTCACATGTATCTGGAGAAACCACATTTTTAGTAGATTCATTATGATGACTCTTAGGATGTATAATAGATTCGATTTTCTATAAAAAAAATACTACATTAATCATAACTCAATTAAAAAAAATGAAAGCAAAGTTTTTTTCTAAATTAACCCTAGAAAAAACAAATAAAAATTCATTTCAAAAATTTTCTAAATTTTTCATTTACATAAATCATTATTCTCAAAATAAAAAATAAAATATTAGTGGGAAGCATCACTAACAATTCATGATATGAAACACTAATTAGATAAACCCATAAAAATGATATGAAAACCAACCTATAAGTGTCTTAAGGAACTTTAGTATAGAGGAACCCTAGTAACATGATGTTTAGTATGGAATGGCTAGCCATATCATTTTAAGGCACACCTATCATGTTCAAAAATTCATATCTCTTTACTACCATTCCAGACTATAGACAAACTTACCAGGACTGATAATATTTATAACTCCCCTCCCTAACTCATTGTATTGAGAAGAGATGAAGTTCCTCAAACCTTATCTAACACCCACAAGACACCAATGATCAACAAAAAATGCCAATGGATTATCAAAATGACTGTAGATGATTTTAATTGTAATATAAAACAACCTCCAAACATATATCATAAATATAAAATCATCCTATATGATTAGTGAATTTAAATAAATGAAACAAATGAAAAAAATATCAAAGTGATAATAGAACATTTAATATCAAATTGAGAAAACTAAAGGAAAATATTTTTTAAATACATTATGTCACATATCCATGTACAACCGAAATAAGATCTAAACTTGAACACCACCCTCCAAGACCAAAATAACAAGATGCCTCATTAGAGAAATAAGACATCATACAGTTCCCTTTATCCTGATAGGTGAAATCTAATAATGTACCAAAGTTCCCAAGAAGGGGCTAGTAATAACATTGTACGAATTCCCCTTATACTTCCAAAAACATGTCAGTAGGATAAGAAGAAGTTAGTAGATTTTATTTAAAATAGTTGAAAGGAAGATAAAAAATTTATATGAATACAAAACATGAATTCATGTGTCAAAACTATACAAAAGATCACTTCTATACATTCACATTATGAGTAAACATTCCCATGTTCACAGTAACACGCAACTATCCATATTACCATAAGCATGGGGTTACAAATAATGGTAGTACACTATGACCATAATCCATCTATCCTTGAAAGTGGGACTTCCAACCAAAACTGTCCACTTTGAACACACACAAACCCTTTATTACCAATTCCATGATAAAAAAATTCTCAAAAAACAATTATACTTTTGAAAGTATTTAGTCAAAAAATTTCATGAATCCAAACCATTTCATTATTTTTAAATAATAATTATAAATTTATAAAAATGTGGGTTTTCAAAAATCCATCCAATATTCCACATTTCTAAAAAAAGAAACAAAAGAGTTTCATTCACAAAACCATACAATATTTCAACATAAAATCTAATAAAATATTTAAAATAAACAATCCATTCCTGTTATATAACATTATAGTTGAGGTAGAATACACCTACATATCAATACATTGAAAATAAATAATTATGATAGAATGGATCTAACAAAAAACAACCTCTATGAAAAATTCCTACTATTCCGCTTTGTTTTCCAAAAATCAAACACTTGATGTTCCATTTCAATTATAACCCATACATCTGTGATAATTGAAAAACAGCCATGGTATCCCTGAAACGTTATAGGATAACATGATTTACCCAAAAATCATTAAAAACTACAAGGTGGAAATTTATATTGATACTATAAACAAAAGATCATGGCATAACCTCTTATACCATGACACATAACTGCTAAAACCGGTATTTCTAGAAACTAACAATAATGACCACATTGTATCCTATATTTCAAATATTTTTTTAGAAACACAACCTAGGATATGCCATAAATCCTATTTATTAGGAGAGGGACTCGAGTATAGTCTCTTACACCACAACACAACCAAATCATGAGTACAAATTAGGATGACCATTATGCTATAGGGTATCTAAAACTGATATAACCACCCAATGTTCATCCATAATTAACTATTGAAAAACCATTGCCTCAATAATTCCATACCTGACTGGCCTAAATTACAACTCAACTCTATGACATAATGTAAAACTTAGATATGTCATATCCATGATCCATGGAACAAATTTATTATAAATTTAATTTGATCAAAATTTCCATCCTCATGCCCCTAAGATGTAGCTGGTTAGATCCACTTCCCAACCACCTCTCAATGGCACAACATAGAGCTCCTTATCATAGAAGTGACTGTGTTTTCATATTACACATTCCACATCTAAATATATTCTAGAAAATAATACCCAAAATCAAAAATAAATACACAAGGCATAAAATAATGGAATAAGACAATCTGAGGAATCTATAGATGTGATCTAAATACATTCAACCAATATCTTTTAGAAAAGAATTTTTTTAAACTCTTATATCTTTAGTCTGAACCCACTATAACCATTTTAAACGATAAAATTTTAATGATTTATACCTCAATTAATACTCATTATGAATAAAAATTAAATTTATCTATTCATATAATTTTGATAAAATGATATAAAATATTTAATCCATTTTACCAAACTAAATTTCTATAAGTGGTAGAAATTAATTTAAAAATAAACCCATAAGACATGATGGAAATAAATTCTATAAAAATATAATTTTCATGTAAAAAATGAAATTACACTAAATATTTAACAAGTAATCATAATTAGTTGAATATAAATTAATTTCATTAAATATATAATCTTAAAAGTCAACTAAAATACCTCATTAAAAGTCATTATTAATATTTATAGAAACATAAAACAAATAGATTTAAAATAAATATCCCTTTTACCTTTAATTTTATTGTATTTTAATTAAATTAATAAGAAATTTATGAATTATTATTACATATATAATATAATTAATTTAAATCAAATTTAATTAGTGATGTATAGAGAAAATAATTACATTGAACAATAGATACTTTTACATTAACTAATTTTATTCTTAAAATTGAGTACTAATTTTCCTTGTAATTCATCAATAAATTTTGTTTATGGAAATATTTTATTTATATATTTCATAATTTTGTTTGTCCTATTAATACCTACTATTCCAATGGCTATGTCATATATAATACAATATTTATAACTTGGTTCTATTATGTTCAATATGATGTGTAAATAATGTTTTTAAAAGTCATCAAATTAATTTAAATTAGAAAATATATTACAAAATCATGTGCATTTTCTACACCCCGTAAAAGGAATTTTACCCTAGAATTTTATTACATAGATGATTAAAAATAAGGATAGATATACCTCATTCAATCATCCACTTCTCATACAGATTTATTAAATTTTTAATTCCCCTAGTGAACTTTAAAGCGGTGAGTAATATTTTTTGTTGTACATTATCTCTATGGTCTATGATTTCTTCTAGTTATTCCTCATAAGAGAGATCATGATGTAGTGGTATGACCTATGGGTTCTATACATGTTTAGGATCAGGTATATACTTTCTCAGGATAGATACATGGAAAAAATAATGAACATTAGAGAGGTTCGGTGGAAGTACAAAGTGATAAGATACCACCCTGATAAGATAAAGAATATCATAAGGACTAATGTATCTAGTGATCAACTTCTTCTTATTTAAAAATTTCATAAAATTATTCCAATGATATATTCATTGGAATAAAATTTATATACCAACACAATAATTTAAAAATTATTTCTTTGTAAATAATATTATTTCATGGTCAGATTGCATTACGTTCAACACTGAGTTTTAAGAAACCATGATACACTATTAAAATATTTTTAAGTGATAGTTATAACATAGATGTTAAATTTTTTGGAATGAGTATGATTAACTAATTTTTTATATATATAAATTCTCTAATTAATATAAATATATTAATAATATTTTAGTAAATAATCAATGATATTAGTAATTTTATTTTATTCTCTTGAAATTTGATTTTATAAAAAAAATATTTTATTGATTTTTGTGAGACAATGTTATAATTAATTTCTAAAACATCAAAAAAATTTATTTTTAAAACATTGAACAATTTTTTTAATATACATATCAACATTATATAAGGGTGAGTTATTCAGAGTTTTTTCTATAGAGATTTATTATTTAGTGAATAGTGAAAGATAATAAATTTTATTAAAAAAAGTTTTATTTCGAACAAATACTAATATTTAACAGCCCAGAACCAAAAATCCTAGATTTTATGAGGAAATTTTGAACATTAAATTTCCTACAATGATGATGATAATTGTGACATAGTTTTTTTTCATCAAAAACAAACAAGGTCAAAACAAAAAAAAAATACGTCACTTACATCACATAGGACCTTTTAGGCTTAGATTGTTAAGGAATTAGGAAAAAAAATTAGATAAAAAATCCATATGATTTTAAATGAAAATTTATCCCACTAAGACATAATTAACTTTTTCATATTAATGAATCATCATCATCTATAAAAACACCCTTATAGATATAACTCATTCCACCTATATTTTATAACCTGGGGAAAAAACATAATAAGGGTCAGATAAAATTCTCATTATGGGGAAATATAAGAATTATCAAAATAATTTCCTCAGTGGGCATAAGAAGAGAGTAATAGCATGATGAAATAATTAAATCTCATGAGTATACTATATAAATATTAATACACATAAATACATGGGTCATTACACATGAAAAAATGGAATAAAGAACTAAAAAAGGAAGGTTTCAAAATAATCAATAATCATGGCCCATGTGATATCAATATTGAACTATGTAAACATCATAAACCATTAGAAATTATAGAAAAAACATGTTTGTATCTTTGGAAATCATATTTTGAGGATACTTATTTATCCCTTAAAAAACCCCAAAAAATTCAAATAACTATGTGTCCAACATACTATATAATTTTCGGGAGAACTTTACCATTACCCAATTCAATAGTGAACTATATGGGAATACCTATCAAATTAGTTTTAATAGTCCGAACCAACGCTATATGGGCCTCCCCATCATATAATATGTCCAAGAACCACAACATGAATAATGTACATAGATCCTATATCATAAACATAGAGAGAAAATCATTATTCCTTTTATAATGTGATTATACCAATAAAATTTAATAGGCACTATAATAATCTCTTCGAAACATGAATAACCATTGGAAAAGAAATGGCTTCCATAACAATCTATTTGAAACAAGATTATCTCATTTAGAAGAAATGGGATCCACAAAAATATCATTGAAACAATCTTAATCCACCCCGAGAAAGAAAAATGACAGTATAAATACAAAATATACCCATCAGGGTAACATTTAACACATTGTTATCATTTGTGAAAAAACACCATTAAAATATAATTTATTTTTTTTAAAAAAATATACATTACATTTTTAAAATCAATTTCTAAAGAAACATTTATTTTAAAAATCCATTTCCTTGAAGACCAAATTTAAAAAAAATTTCCAAATTATCAGAGAATATTTAAAAAAACATATTCTTATAGACATAAAAAAATATATTCAATAATATGACGGACATGAAGGTGGGTAAATCTATTTTTTGTATAAACGTTAAATGAACATTTATTTTTATTGTAAAAAGATTTGCAATGTGACTTCATTAAAAAACAAAAATTATTTTATATAGAAAAAAATTAAAAATGGGTAAAACATTATTTAATAAATAATTTTTAAATGGTTAAAAACATTTCTAAAACAATTTTTGAAAACCTGTTTTTTGAAGAAAAATATATTTTTGATCAAATAGAGAAATGAAGTTATATTTTATTAAAACCATTTTCTAAAAAATTTCAATCCTAATGAGATGAAACTAGTAAAATTATATGAAAAAATAATGAATAAATAGTGTATAAGATAATTCATGAGAATTATAAGATTTCCAAATTAGATATGTAATCATACACAATCGCAATAAATGATGAGATTGTAAAAAAGGATCTTAACACTTTTCTAACATTGAATCATAATCCCCATAAAGAATAAGATTAAATGAAAGTTCTAATATAAATAAAATATGTAAATTCATGATACAACATTTCAATTGTTCAATATATACACCAAATAAAACAAATACAGGTGTATAACGTAACATACGCCTTAAGGAAGGAAAAATAAGACTAAAATTCCTTACCACTATGGTAACATTGAAGCTGTAAAACCCATTAAAGTGAGATCATCAAATGTATATGTATGTTTGTATAATTTTATGTATAATAATCCTAAAATACATTCACTGTCATTATATACACTGTACAATAAAAATATGTGGTGAATATGACATATATCTCACCGAAATAATGTGAGATGAGAAAACCATTACACCGAGTTTGATTCATCATGCTTATATATATCATCCTGAATAATAAAATTATGTTAATTATTTACGTGATTTATTTTTTTATGTTTATTATTACTTTTATTTCATCTATTATCTTGTTATATACAATTACATAATCACATAAGTTTACGTTGTATATTTTGAACATATTCAAATTATATTTAAGAAAATAATTTTGTAGGATGACTATGGTCAAAGAGTTCATTATTTAAACATATGAAGAATAATAATGATAAAATTATTATCTTGTTTATACATTCATTTTACTTTTTAAAAAAATCCAGAATTTTTGTTATGAAAAATAAACTAACGTTATTATCATAAAGATAGTTGGTTGTACTTACACATGTGTAATATTTCCATTTTTCAATGATCCTTAAAAAAATGTTATGTAAAATTCAACTTCACAAAATGGTCATAATATAATAACTAACAAATTATTTAACTATATATACTTGTATATATCACTTTTGTGATGTGGTGAAGAAAAATGAATAACATCGATTCGAGGAGGTGGTTGTCCACACATCCATGAATGACGTTATCTATTTTTTAGTGAGTGAAATGGTAAAAAGAAAATAATATATTATTTTTAAATAATTATTAACATATAATTAGTATCCATAATATTTAATTTATATCAAATATATCTATTTTATTTACACTATCTTCCTTCCTTTTAATGAATTACTGAAAAATGAATCACATATCTTGGCGAGGAATTTGTCTGCCATACACATGAGTGATGTTAACGTATCCCCTACAATATGGACTATGAAAAGGTATATATGAAATTAGGAATATTGATGTATTATTGAATTTCAAATATCTTATATAAGCTTTATATCTATCATAATAAAAAACCATGAGAGTTGGTAATGGAAAAACGAATGACGTCATTTCGTGAAGCGGTAGTATGTCATATACATGAATGATAAATTAATAAACCATTTTGATGAAAGAGGGAATTTATTTAGGTAATTAAATTAATATAAAAATAATAATTTATGTAATTTATTTATGTTACTATATATGAATGGTTGAGGTATAATTTAGAGGTGTGGAGGAAGAAATAAAACAAAACTGCTAATTGATTAACGTTACCACTTCTTCTGGTATCGCCTATTGTATTTCACTAAAGGCAAACCATGGTTGGATTTATCAATAAGTTATGTCTTCTAGGATGAGAATAAAGAATTCAGAAAGTTCTTTTTTAATTTTTATGTTGAGTAAAATTGCTGGAGAGATGTGAAGGATTGATGAGAGTGAATTCCCTTTTATAGTGGAGGTGTGGAATTCTTGTTAACACCCAAAATTATTAACTATTGGGTGGTCTCCCTTACCTCATGTGGCTCCAAAATAGATCAATAATTTAGGGTATTTTCTATGTGGTTTATAAAAACCTCCATAATATAAAATTAAAATCATTTTTAAAATTTAATATTTTTTTCATTAAGTTGCTCCATTGTTCCCTTTTTGTTTTTACCATGGTAACTTGCATTTTTTATTTACCTAGGAGATTTAAAATTTAAGATTGAAATTAAATTTGCCTTCATTATTTATTATAGAACATAAAATTATTAAAATTATATAATATTTATTAAATAAAATAATCATATGTGTGTATAATCATTTTTAATACAAATTCTTGTAATGCACAAAACCTTGTTTTAATCTTAATAGTTTCAATTAATATTAAATTTTTTCACTATTCACTATGGTTAAAAAATGTATTATATGATATGATTTGTTATCATTCCAAATAGGGAATAAATTTCATCAAATTTCAACACAGAAAAGTGTCAGAATTTAATTTTATGTTAATCTCCGAGACATAATGAGACATCACTTTTTTAAAGTGAAAATGTTCAAAAGTGTACAATGTTTTTATACCAAAATTCAAAATGAAGAAGATTAATATTAATTAAATAATATTAATTGATATAAAATTTATATAATATTACATTAAAATCAATTAAAAATATAATTTATCAATTTAATTAATTAAAAGAAAAAATATTCTTCCACTTACAATTTTGTATTTTTCACAATTCATCACAAAATGAAACATTTCAGAAAAATAAAAACCATTCACCCAAATATTATTTTGTTATTAATATTTCAAAATTTAAGAATATTTTTCAAAAAAAATTCTAGATGTGGGAAAAATTAATTATAATTTTTTTCAAGCATGATTAAACCCTCTATTAGAAAGAAATAATGTTTTTTAGAAAAAAATTATTCTTCGAGACCGTTATAATTTTTTTCATAAATAGAAGACAAATATTTTTTTATAATATAGTTAGTATTATATATAATAATAAATTTTATGGATAGATTATAAATAATATATAATATTATTTCACATTTCATTTATACTTGATGTCACATATAACACACGATAAACTCAATGTTGTATGTCCTTCATGACATCGAACACAATTTTATTCATTTAAAAATTTTACATGCTAAAAAAGTAACCATTATTTAAAAATTAATTTAATTTAAAATTCCTTCTATTAAATTAAAAAAATCCATTTATGTTCATTAGAATAACTTTTATGGTTAATTTTGGTATAAAAACATTTTTCTAAAATAAAATTTTTATTTCATTTTAATAATTTATGTCCAAAATAATTCATGTCACTTATAGGAATTTAATTTTTTGAAATTGAATTTATATATTAATTTAACTGTTAAAATTTAGCATAGATTTTTTTTTACTTTTTTACGAACAAGTTCATTTTTTATTGAATAGTAAAATATAATGTTTTATGATATATAATATTTTATATGATACCTCCAAGATATAAATATAGTTTAATTTTTTTATGTAAATTATATATTTAGTCAAGTATTATAAAATATTAAAAATATTTTACACAATTAAATCATAAAAATAAGAATTTCAATTTATTCCTAAATAAAAATGAAAATCATTTTTTATGTTGACGTAGAGTTTACAGAAGGCTATTAATGTCAAATTTACCATCGTAAATGTATTATTTGAGATATAATAAGTCATTGAAATAATTTATTATTAAAAGTTTAGTATTATATATTATTTTTATTGTTATAAATTTTTTTTGGAGTTATATAACAAGCGCCTTTTCAAAATTCTTATGCACTGATTATGTAAGCCTGAAAACGTCAAAATAACATATTAAATAAGTATTTATGACATAGATATAAGTTAAATTTAATATTTAATAGATATAAAGGGTTATAATTATCATAATAAACATGTTTTTATGTGGGTAATATATTTATAATTTTAAGGTATTAAATAAACACGTTAAAATGTTTCATAATGACAAAACAACATTTATTTTATTAATAAAAATAATATAAATTATTTTAAATATACTAAATTTAATATAATATGAAGTGATTAAGGTTTTACCATAATTTTATAGTTCTATATGAAATGTTTCCAATAATTTAATGGAATATTTTGAAAATATCATTATTCATTGAAGCATTAAATCTGAAATTAAATTAATAGTGCCAAAATAGATAATAATGGTATTTTGTCAAAATATTATTTTTTAAATTCATTAAAAACAATAAAATATTTAAATAATAGAACTTTATATTAATTGGTAAAAAAATTCAAAAATTGGTCATTTTTGTCCAAATTTCACATAATAAATAAAAATTATTATACTTAAATATTGAAAAGTGTGTTACCTTTGTTAAAATTAAAATTGATAAACTAAGTGTTAATCGAAAAGAGATGCTTTGAAATGAAAAAACAAACACTATAAATTATATTGTCTTATGGTATTATAAAACTATATAACATTATCTTCAAATACTTATCCATTTGGATTCATATTTATTGTGATTAAATTTATTATATGTTAATATTCTGAGAATTTCCAAAAGATCCCCTTACCTCAATTGTAAAAGGGCAGCTCCTCCATCACTTCTTTACACCACATTGAGTCTTATATCAAGAAATAACTCTACCAATTCCTCATATAAACACTCATATAAAATTTTATAGGCGTTTGCTCCAAAATAATAACCCTAGTTCCATTTAGAGGAGATCTTAAGGGGAAATTTCCAAGAAGAG
This sequence comes from Viscum album, assembly GCA_963277665.1. Classification (NCBI taxonomy): domain Eukaryota; kingdom Viridiplantae; phylum Streptophyta; class Magnoliopsida; order Santalales; family Viscaceae; genus Viscum; species Viscum album. Next base: position 596,227,847 of record OY728155.1, on the reverse strand, counting down.
GTAATTACATTACCTGATCAGTTTCTTTTCTGCTCTTATTTACCTCCTCTAAATATATTTTATGTATAATAAAATCCTAAATTATGTATTATAAATAATAAATAATGTTATTTTTATTATTAATTCATAATTATACACTGTAATTACTATGAAATGCTATTTTCAAATATTTTTTATGTGTATGTACGACTTATTATCTCCACATAGCAATAAAATACATCTTTCATAACCGTATTTTATTTATGTGTATTACGATGGTTTTAATTATTAAATATCATATTTATGAAGTAATTATACTTACGGATATACAATATCACATTTAATGACTAACCATTCATTCATATTCAAATGATAATGGTGTCCTTTTTCTATATTTGTTCTAACACCTCTACGAAGTGATGTGATATTTTTTCATTTATATTTTACATGGATGGTAATGAGGTTTTATTTTATTATTATATATGATATATATATAAATATTATAATGATCCTATATTTTTTAATAAATATGTATCTTTATTTAGTTCCATCTATCAGAAATATAAATTACTGTTCATTTCTATGTAGGACCTACCTTCTCTATGAACAATGTATTTCATTTTTATATCTCTAAAATTTATGGATCTCTATAAATACATTTTTAATAAATATACATGATATTTATATCAATTAAAATATTTTCTTCATGATTTAATCATGAAAAATGTGCATTAAATGAAACTATGATACTAAAATACTCATGATGAACAAAATAGATAACACAAAAAATGATGATTTTTATAAGGAATTATAGATAAATGGAGTGTTGAAATGTTATAAAAGATTCATATATCATATTATAATAATTAAAATTACTATTTTATATAATTATAAAAAATATAAAATTTATTATGTTGGAGGTTGGAGTGATTTCAAGTCAAGGTGAACTCGAGGTAAATAATTAACTTCACAATCTCATCAAAAATTGGGATTGTTTATTTTTAAGTCTAAAAGAGGGAAATATTTTCTTCTATATCCATATTTTATAAAAAATTAATTAATTTTTTATCATTATATTATGATTTTATGAATTAATTTAATCCCATATTTTAATTTTTACAAAATGTTTCAACGAAATTATTTTATCATTTTCCAAACGTGGTACTTCGAGAATTTTCTATAAAAAATAAAAAAGGAATGTTTTTTAAATTAAATATAACTAAAAACAATTTCATACGTTGAATTATAATAGTTTATTTTAATATTAATATATTTGTTTATAAGTTTATTTTAGAAGAATTTTTTTCTTTTATAATATCCTAGTTTCTTTTAAATAAGTGATCTTAAAATGGAAATGTTATTTTCCTCATGAATTATTCCAACAATATTTAAAAATAATTTACTTTATATAATGATATCGTATGATATTTCATATCCTTTAATGTTAAAATTATTCATGGATACCATCTGTATTCTTAATTATTATGGTTTATATTTATGAAGAAAATATGTTGAAGAATCCCATTTTTTTCCTCAGGTTATACTTTGATAAAATGATTATGAAATTCATTTATTTTCTTGAGTTAAAATAAGATTAATGTTTTATCATATTATGGCACACATATGTATGATTTTATTATTGTTATTAATGGGTCATATATCCCACTTCATTGGAGTGGGTAAACATGGATTACCCAAGAGATAAATATGTTATACGTAAACCTAATTAAAAGTTTACGATTTTTGTAAGGAAAATAGTTTTAATGTGTATAAGTTTATACATTGATATGGGTTTCATGATAAGAAGATCATTAATGGACCTGGTTCCATGTACATATGTTTTGGGGAGGGTTTAATTTCATTTCATTAATTAAATGACAGAACCAGTTAATATTTATACATGTTCACAAAGTTATAACATTATGTGTATACCACAATTCATTGTCTTATGTCATTATTTTGTCTCACAGATCATATTATTCAATTATTTTAGGATCCATGCCTTATAAAATATTTTATTTATTCCATGACCCACGAATATGATCTATGATATGTAGGGTCTGGTTATCAAATGTTTAATCTCATGTTCTCAAAACCCTTTTTCTCATATAATGCTTATAGGATCATTTATACCTCCTTGTTTATCCTTACTAAGAATATGAACTCACACTTCTATTATATTTTCCTTTCCCCAGGGTATGAATAATGTTACCAAAATGATATGTATCTGAAGGGTGATATTTATTAATTCATTAGTCAGAGACATTTTAGATCGTTTGTGAGACAGTTTTTTATGTGTACATGTTTCAAAATGAACTATAACTATATGACTCTAGCATGGTTTGAAATTTAATTTAATGAATAATAATCTATTATGATTTATTATGTATGTATGAATTGTATGGATCATTATAATTGGCATTTGAGCAAGGTTTAGTTAACCTAGGATAAGATATCTCTTGGGATAACCCTTAGGATATGTCTAGGTATATGATAAAATTTGAATGATTTCGTAATGATCATGAATAACCTAGGTGAATCATATGGTGTCATAAAATAATGTTTCATGATTTAGACATGATTTACTTGATTTATAATGATTATATGGTTTCCCTATAAGATTATTTATTATTACAAATTTATTTTTTGATTTAGTCAATGGATGGAAACAGAAGGCATTGTGCTAACAATGAATGTACTGGAAAATTTGGTGATTGTATTCATAAGAAACGTAATGAGATGGTAACTAGATGGTGAAACCATGAGATTTTTCCTAATCATATATAATAATATATATTATCAACAAAAAATATGTGTGATTCATAGAAATTAAAATAAAAGGAAAAGAGACTTTTATGGAAGCCTTGGTAGCAATAATCATGAAGGAGAAAATGTTTAATTTCCTACATATCAAGATTGTTGGAAGAAGCACCTAAAATAATCTCTCAAGTGGTGGGTATGATTATTTATATTTGGAAATAAATGACATGGAGCATTGAAATACTGAGTAATTCAATGTCTTATATATGGGGAACATGGGCATTATCTGAGTTAGTGACCTCTTCTAAATTATGGATCCAACATCTATAAAGGAACTAAATTAATGTAACACCCTGATCCTTTGAGATATATATTTTTATATAATTTAATCTTGTTTATATTCTTCATTTCATGCAATATTGAAAATTATTTTTTATATTAATGCACCATGTTTTTGTGAATTATATGCAATAATAAGTTATTCATAAAATATACATAACATAATAATTATATTTCCCTAAACAGAACACCAAGATTATGTTTCATTACATATAGTAAAGAATGTCCCCACTGTCTTTCATAACATGGAAGGCCGAGTTCTACAACACAATACGATATTATTAAAAAAATTATTTAAATAATAATATAATACTCAGACTCTAAATTATATGTTATGAATATTTCTAAATAAATTATGAAAATATTTTGTTTTCACAAATATAAAATAAATTCATTTGTTATAAATTAAATAATAAATTAATATAAGAACACATTGAATATAAAAAGAAATATTTTTATATAAAACTATTTTTATACTCCCAATGAGGTTTTATCCTAACAAATTAATTTAATTAAAATAGTATAACTAAATTAATAAAATATATATGTTATATATTTTTTATATCCATCCAATATATTTTATATGAATACTATAAGAACAAACCTAGTAGTTTGCATTAATATTGATATTTTATTAATGCACTTTTACAGACTTTTAGTTGAGAACCTATTTGAAATCAAATTTTCTGAACTTTTATAAATTATATATGTCCAAATAAATTTAATAATTGAAATAAATACATAAAAATTATCTTAGGAAAAAATTTGGTTATTTTTAGGTAAAATTTTATTTTTTAACGGATAGTGAAAAGTACTAATTTTTTTTCTAAACTGTTTTTTCATATAATTAATTTAAATAGTAAAATTATATTTTAATTTAGTTCTAATTAATAATTAGATACAATATATATCATTTAATATAATTTATGTAATTGGAACCAATATCATATTGAAATTAGATATTATAACTTAGCAAACAATTGATCATTTTTACTTTAAAAACATGCAATGTCTTACCATATGCAAGATTAATTTTAAATTAATTTCTGCCACTCAATTGAATATAATTTGGGAAAATGGATTAAATATTTTTAATAACCAAAAATATATTTTCTAATAAGTTAAAAATAGTTTTTTTACCAAAAAAATATTTGTGAAAGAAGTTAAAATTAATTACAACGATTATTGTAACATTATGCTTAATAAGGGAATAAATCGTAAACATAAGAACTCAAATGTCCTATAAATATGTAAATAACCAATTTTATTGAAAAAATTAATCAATAAAACTTCCATTATTGAGTTTATTTGGGTTGGGATGAATTTGTTTAGGTGAAAACGTGTGTACAACGAACTTGTTTTCAAATTTTCCAAGTGTGTCTCCCTATAAAAGTCCACCAACTCCACCCCTTAATGATACATTTTTTTTAATTTTGGGGCTGAAGACTCAATTTATTATTAAAGTGAATACCTCTTTAGACAAGGTAGATGGAGACCCATTACATAGCCCAAAGGCCCAAGTCCAAGTGGCCAACACACAGGGCTAGAAAGCCCATTTTTTTGCCCAAAGGACCCCTTGGTGAACAGTACTGCTACAGTACCCTCACAGCTACAATACCTTCTACAGTACCGTCGTCGCTACAGTATGCTACTACAGTCCCTCCGTCACTATAGTGCAACCGCTGCTTCAGTCCACTACTAGTACAGTACTGCTACAATGACCTGCTACAATAACTCGCGAATTCTCCCCTTCCCGGAATTGATCCTGGGTCTTTTGGATGCCATGAAGGAGCCTGAACCACTAGGGTATAGGCTCGTTGGCACCCCTTATTGACACCTCTAAAACCACTAAGGATAAAAAATTTCAATCCAATAAACATATAAAAAAATATCCCTTCTTCCTTTAGGCCTCCCTTTTGGCATAAATCAGTCCACGTAATCCCTTTGGTGAAAACCAAAATGAGTTACCTAAAAAAGAGGTAGCATCCTTCCTCAAGCTCCATTATTTTAAATTCATTCTACACACCCTATACTATCATAATTACATTACTATAAAATAAAAAAGCAACATCAATATTATAATTTTTTTTATTATAATGGATAAACTTACACTTACAAATAATTATATCTAATCGGTAATAAACATACTATTTATGTGTATATTGAACTACCACCGCACAAAATGACGATTGTTTATTTTTCCATTAACACCATTACTGGTTGGAATTAAGATGCAAAAAATATTTTTATATAATATATATTATTTTTATTATGTATTTATTCATATGTAATTATTTTATAACACATACCTTTATACTTTCCATTTAGTGTTATTATGAAAATTTCATTTGGGTAAGTGTGGACTACCGCCACTTCAAATGGATGTGATTCATTCAAACCATAATGGAATAGATTAAGGATGATGTTCATGAAATTATATAAAATATATGAAATAATAATGATAAATTAAATATATTATATACATATATAAATACACATATATTTCATTTACTTTCCTTCTTTCAATATGTCAATAAAATAGAATCCACATTCATGTGTATGTATGGCCAACCATCTACATGAATAGTTTATTACATTTCATACATATATATTCAAGGGATTATTATAATACCCATATATTGAATATAAATTTTATTTAAATCATGGTTTATGATCTATAAATTGTGATATATTTATAAGTACCATAGATATAATAAATTATAAAACATGAGAAATGAAAAGAGAATATTACCTGAAGTGAATTATTAACATAGAATTGTTAATAAAAGGGTAACATAAATTTACAAAAAAAACATTTATTATACTAGATATAAGGATTTTATTCTTTTAATGATGAATAATGAAAGTATATTTATTATACAAAATGATTTAAGGAGTACGACAAGAGTCAAGACACATGGTAAGTGGATTTCATCTCACTTTTTATTTCATCAGATACATGTTGTATTCACCAATAATTTAATTTTTGTGTTCTGATTAACAAACATGCATGTATTATATAATTATTATAATAAACGTTTTTGGTATTTACATATCCATGTTATTATATTCATTGCATTGTTGTTATGTTTCAAAAGTTACCAAAATTGGTAAAGTAACTTTATTTTAATTTTTCCTTCATTGAGATACATACCATGTCATGCACCTATATTACTAAATGAGTTTTATATAATGACTTTTAAATTGTTATATCATGAATCATATTCTTTTAATAATATTTTATGCTTCGTGTAATTTAAATCTTTATATCATGAATTAATTTTACCAAAAAGTTAATAGTTTATTACTATAATCTCATCATTCATCAAGATGGTTTGTGATTAAGATTAAATTAATTAAATCTTATGAAACATCCCCCATAAACTCTCATGAATTTTCATAAAGTATATATATTAATGTTATATAAATATAATGGTACATTGTTTCCACTCTTCAGTACTTAATATACTTCTGAAAATGTTTTTTAATGAAAAAATAATTGTATTTCTCATTTCTGTCAGAAACCACTATTCTGCCAAATCCATGTTTACTAAAAGGATTCCAAAAACATTATATTAATACCCTATGTTCCTTAATATTCATTTTTACCCATGTTTTAAATTTTGAACATAGGGTTTTTAAAATGCATCCATGTATTCAATTTACTGTTGAACCATTTTTTAAAACTTCTTACAGTGAAAAAGGAATGTTCGGCATGTAAGGATTTAACATCCATCATGACCATCACTCCATAAAAGTTCCATTTATATGATTACAATGTTTAATAATGAAAATTGTTTCATAATGTTATGGAAAATTGTAGTTTTATTATGATTTTGAAGAAAAAGGATTCCAAAATTTTTTTATACATTATTTATATGTTTTGATATTAATTTAAAAGAAATGGTTTTCAAAAACATTTTCAAGATTATTTTATAATTTTTCATTGTAAATATTTTTTTTAAAAAATCTATATTGTTTCATATGTTTTCATGTAAAAATATTTTTAAATCATTTTCAAGCATCTTTAATAAATTTTGGAGGAAAATTGTTTTAATAATATTTTGAATATCTCTTTATATAATTTCAAAGAATAAATTTTCCAAAATATTTTTTTTCTTTATTTGTAAATTATCATGTTTATTTTGATGAAAATGGTTTTCAAAATTTTTTTAGTTTTAAAGATCCGTTTTCAAAGAGTAAAAGATAATTTCTTCATGAAATGTTTTTAAAATATATTTTTAAAATTGTTTCCATCTTATATGACATCTTTTGATGTTACTCATTCACTTTTGGGTAATGATTCAAATTTTCCATTCAAATATTTTCTATGATTGATTTATGTTATGATTGAATGATTTTTATGAAATCTATTCATCTATCATAGATTTTATTCTATTGAAACCTACTTCCTCCCATGGGTTAAGCTTTGAAGAAATGATTGTTAAAATTTTATTTTTCTATAGGTTGAGATATTATTACATATTAATGACACCCTATTAATTTTGTTAGATTATGATAGGATATTTAAAAAAAATATCTTTTTAATGGTCATGATATAATGAATGTTTTATTATTTTATGTCACATATATGAATGATTTTATTTTGATATGGGTGGAACCTATATATCCCTCCAATGCATCGAGTAATGATTTATATCTCTGGAGGAAATGATGGGAATCATGTAGATGGGGTTAGTCCACTATAGAAATATGGGGAAACCTGATCCATTACATAGAAAGGACTAAATATGGGGATGGTGGTGTGTCCCACATAGTAGGTGTAGTCACCATTTAGATGGAATACGGGTAAACCCAATACACTATGAGAAGATTTGTAAATATGATCCCTTACAAGGAAAGTATTGCTACTGAGGATGATGGTGGGTTATTCCTTGAAGGTACAATTTCCATTAAGTTCCCTAATAAGCTATATAAATGCATCTTTACTTATTGGAAATGATATCACATGTTATGTATACCAGAGTTTCTTGTATTATTACTATGCTACACATTCATGGATTATGTTCATTATTTCTTTATGATTCATTTCTATCGAACACCCATGATTTATCCCATGATTCATGTTTATAATCTTATAATATTAAGTGTATGATATTCTAATGTCATGATCACATTTTCATAACTGTATACTCATGTTAATACTTACATATATCCCTTGGTTATCCTTATTGAGCATCTAAGATCACTCATTTTTATGTTTCCATTCCTTGGTTATGAATATTTATATTAAGTTTGTTGTGTCTAAGAATGGTTCTAGACAAAAATAACCTAATGGGTGATAATATAGATCATTTATGTGCCTATTTTTATGTCTCCATGTTTCCAAAGGTACTAGACTAATATAGGAATTGGGAGTATGTTGGTATAATTTTTTAAGAATTTTACAAAAGTGATGTAGTGTTTATGTTTGTTAGTATTAGGTCATTATATATGGTATAAAATTAATGGTTTATTCAACATTTGGAAAATAGGATCGGAAAACATTAGTGAGATACCTTAGGATATTTCAATGGATTTGTCTTGGGATATCTCTGAGGATGAGTATAAGGATGAGTTGACATTTTGGAAAATGTCTTGGAATTTGGGAAATGATATAGTGTGTGTGTTACTAAAAATACATCCCTATTTGAATAATATATGTGGATGTGGATTTGGAACAAATTTTCCTACGCGTAACAACTCCAAAAATTATTTTCAGGCTTGACTCAACAATTCATGGTACACAACAATGGGCCTTGTTTCACACCTGATTTGACAATCCAATGGGATATGCTTTGAAATTCAAAAAAGAATTATAACCATCATGAAGGATTTTAATATAATATTACTATAAATAACCTATGAAAATCCTAATGTGTCAAAAATTGAAATTTTTTTGTTATGATTTAGACAAGATATAACTACTTTTTCATGATTATGTGGTTTTATTCTATGATATATGATTCTAACCCATTGATTTCTGGTTTTTTTTCAATTGATATAACTAACGGAACATGGATAAAATTGAATTTTTTATATGTGGAATGTATTATGATTATGAAAATATATTTCCCAAGTGGAAATATAATAAATATTATTTAGAAGGTTTTATGATTATTGGTTATACTTCTAAAGATTATGAGACTAGAAATAAAATAAGAAAGGTATATGATGTTCTTAAATTAGTGTTTACAATAATCCTAAGAATAATGATTAGATTTAGTTTCATGAAAATTAATATGTTATTCATATTCCATATTCTTGGAAATAGATATTAAGGAATAAGTTGATAAATCCTGATTAATTGTTGTAGAATAATGATGTATGAATGAAGTATTTATGTTTTATTAATCAATGATTCTATTATGTGAATCCTGAAATATGTAGGTATTTTCAGGATATGTTTTTCATCATGGATTATAAAGGATATATTTAATGGTGATTATGACTTATAAATGTAATAATTTGATAAAGGGAAGATAATCATTAATGTGTTAAAGATGTTGAGAAAATTTTGTTTAACTTGGTTAAAGAGATGATTGATTTGGATAAACTAAATAAAAAATTATCATTTTACATAGAACCAAATGGATTTTTAAGAAAGGTGTTCTATTTCATCAAAAATTAAATTTACAACTTCTTTAATTCAAGGAATATATCTAGTAACATTTGGAATAAAGAAGAATTAATGTATTACAAAAGGAATTATGGTAATTTAGTTTATTACCACGCTTCAATAGTTTTTTTAATGAGGGTATTAAAATTATTAGAATGTGAAAACTATGAGATACTTTATGATATATAAGGGACAAATGTGAGGCTTATTTCATGACATTCTTTCTAAAATTTTATATTTTCATCATCTATAATAGTTATATGGGTAACTATTTATGGAAAAGTTAAGTTACACTATCAATGAAGTTTGTGAGCATAATGTATTATCGCTACACATAGGGATTTATGAATATTGGATAAACTATTTTAAAAACATTGTTTTTTTGACACCTAGTTTAATATGATATGGTATATGATGTATCAAATGATCTGTTGGTACTATAAAAATAATAAATTTACCTTTCTTTTTAGAGAAATATGTAAAGTAGATCATGGAAAAAAACAGTGAGGTTGTCATGAAATCATGAAATTATATATTATAATGTAAAATAATAAAATTTAGAAAAAATGATCTTGAAAAGAAAAATTATCCTACATTTATTTATGATGAATCAAATTACTCCTTAGATCATCATTTATTTAAGGTTTTCTGATTGCTCACTTTCTACTAAACTTGTTTTCTATCACTCTCCATCAGAACTTGATAGTTATATTTTTCATCCATTTAAATGTTTTCAATTTCCACCTATGTTATACAATGATTAATAATAGTTATATGTTATTTTGGGTAACTGGTATATTGGTAAATTTTATTTTTTAAAAGAAGTTTTAGTATTCATTATTACAATGTCGGTTTCTATAAAAGAAACATTCAAGTATTAATCCTTTGTAACCCTAAAATTATTTTTTAGAAGATATTATTTTTAAGTGGGGTAGAATATAACACACCATGTATTTGTGATATTTTTTTTCAAATTGATTTAATCTTCTTGAAATTATTCATTTCACGTAACATTGAAAAATAGTTTTTTTATTATTAATGCACTAAGTTTGGATTGGGTTATACACCACACCAAGTTAATCATGTAATAAATGCAACATAACGATTATATTTCCATACATGGAAGATTTAGGTTATCTTTTGTTACACGAAATAATTAATTTCCTTGATGTCTAATGTAACATGGAAGGAAGAGTTCTACATCACAATAATATATTATTAAATTTATAATTATTTCAAATAACAATATATAACCTAGGATTTAATTTTTAGGTCTTGAATATTATTGAATAAATTATAAAAGAATAATGTTTACAAGAATATAAAATTAATTCTCCGGTTTCAAATTTATTTTAAATGAATATAAGAACTAATTGAATATAAATGACATATTTTTATAGAAAAATAGTTTTATACTCACAATAAGATTTTATCATAATAAATTAAATTAACTAAAATAATCAAATGATATTAATGAAATATATATGATATATATTCAGTAAAATATTTTTGATATTCATCCAATATATTTGATAAGAATAATATTAGATCAAACCTAATATTTTGCATAAAAATCAGTATTTATACAAAGGCACTTTTATGGTCTTTAAATGGAAAACCTATTTTAAATCCAATATTAGGATATTTTTTAAATCATATGTGTAAAAATAAACATAAACTTTGAATGAGAAATATAAAATTTACCTTAGGGGGAACATTTGGTGTTTTTCTGTGAAGTTTCATTTTTTAATGAATAATGAAAAATAATGAATTTTAATTCCATACTTCTTTCTCATCAAAGTTATTCATATAGTTAAATTTTATTTCAATTTTATTAATGTATAATTAGATAAAATATACATAAAATAATAAAATTTATTTCATTGGAACCTATTTCACATTAAAATTGGATATAAAATCATAAAAAAAGTTTTATTATTTTTACAGAAAAAGCCTATTGTGCCATCCCATTTACAAGATTAATTTTAAGTTAGTTAATTCCAATTCTATCATTGTAATTGGGAAAATTGTATTCCATATTTTTAATAACAATAATTAATAATTCCCAATGAGGTAAAATTATTTAGTGAAATAAAATATTTTTGAATGTAGTTACAATTAATTACAATGATAAAGGTAAAATTAAGCTAAACAAGGCAATAACCCTTAATCTGAAGGACACAAATGATATATAAAAATTTTTGGAACCCATTTTATCGAAATATATAGTCCATAATCCTATAATAAATGATTTTGGTTTGTTTTAGATGTCTTTATTTGGTAAAAATATGTGTACACAAAGCATGTTTTCAAAAATGACAGGTGTATCCCCTCCCTCCGCTATAAAAAGCAACCACCTCTCTTCCATATCCACACCACTAAAACCACATAGGTTAGGTAATGATCTAAAAAAACAATTCTATATATCACTCCCTTCCTCATTATAGACTTTGTTTCTAAAGAAATAATTCAAAGGAATCCCTTTGGTGAAAACCAAAATAAGATACCCAAAGAAGAGGTGGTATCCTTCATCAAGCTCTTTTATTTTAATTTCATTCTCAAACCACTCAAATATCATCATTATATGCCTATAAAAACACCAATTTTCTCAATATACTGAGATCTTTTTATTCTAAGGATTTTAACTACATCTACAGTCACATCCATCTAGTGGGTAATGGAAATAATATTTATGTGTATGATGAACTACCACCTCACAAAAGGGTAATTGACCATGTTTTCTTTACCAACATTCATGGTTGGGAATTATGATGTAAACACTATTCATATATGATATATATTATATTAATTATGTATTTATTCTTTTTAATTATTTTATTACACATACTGTTATACTTTCCATTTTTTATAAGTATGATTATTTTTTTGGGGAATTGTGGACTACCACCTCGTCAAAGTGATGTGATTCGTTCACAAATCAATGGAATAAATTAATTATTTTCATAGAGAAAATATATGATATATATAAAATAATATTTCTAATATAATAATAATTTATATATATATATACATGTATGTCATTTTCTTTTTTTGTTTCAATACGTCAACAAAACAGAAGGAATGTTCATGCATACATATAGTTTACCGTATCCATGAATAGTGTATTCCATTTCACGTATATATATTATATATATTTTTATATTAAATATATAATTAATATACATGATATTTTTAAGGAGGAATGACACATGAAATTAAGACACGTGCGAGAAACAAAGAAAATATTACCCAAAGTGAAACCTAAACATAGAATTGTTAATAAGAGGGTAATATAAAGTCATAATAAAACCATTTACGGTATTATATAAAAGATTTTTTTAAGTTATATATTTATAAAAAATTATATTTATTATACAAGAGGATTTAATTATTACAATGAGAGACAAGAGACAAGGTACGGGGATTTCATATCACATTTTATATCTTGTGAGATATAAGCTTTATTCACCACTCATATTATTTGTGTGGTATATAAGTTTACCATGTGTGTATTATTAGATTATTATATGTAATTTTTCTAGTATTTACATATCCCTTTTATTATAATTATTTCATAGGGGTTATGTTTCAAAATACAACAAATTGTTAAAGTAATATTGTCTCAATTGATTCTTCTTTGAGACACATGCCATTTCATGAAACTATATTTTTCTATGAGGTGAATAAAAATGATTTTAAAATGAAATATCATGAATCACTTTATTTTAATGATATTTTATGTTTGATTTAATTTTATTACTTCCATCATGAATTAATGTTACCAAAATGGTAACAAATTATTGTCCTAATATCATTGTTTATCAATATGGTTTATGATTAATATTTAATTGATGGAATATTATGATCCATTTCCCATGAAACAAAAGGATCATTCTTAAACTCTATATATTCATTTTATATCCAAATAATGGTACCATTTTCCCACTATTTGGGACATAATATACTTATGAAAATGTTTTTATGAAAATTTGACATTATTTATCCTTTCGACCAGAAATCTGTGTTCCTTTAAAACCATTATTTACAAAATAATTCCAATAATGTATAATATTATCGTATAATATTTTAATGAAAATTTTACCTACGTTTTAACTTTTATTAAAATGTTTTTTAAAAATTTATATTTTTATCCTTGTTTGGCTGAAGAGCATTTTAAAATTTTTTACAGTTTAAAAGGAAGGTCTTTCATATAATTATTTACCCACCATCATGACAACCATTCCATTTAATCCTCCTTAACAAGATAAAAATGTTTTTTTAAAAGAAAATATTTTCCTAGTAATCAAGAATTTTTTTTCTCTAAAAATAATTTGAATGAAAATATTTTCAAAATGTTTTAAAGGTCTATTTAGATGTTTTCAAATAATTTTAGAAGAAATTGTTTTAAAAAAATAAATAAATATTATTTTATGTGTTTTAAGGGAAAATTATTTCACAATAGTTTTAAAACTTATTTCATTAGTTTTCATGTTAAAAGGATTTGTAAATGTTTTCAAAATCATTTATAAGTTATCAAAGAAGATAATTTTGAAATTACGTTCATGATAAATTTATATTATTTCAAAGAAAAAGTTTTACAAATGGGTTTCAAATCATTATTTATAAATTAGCATGTTTAAAAAAAAATGGGTTTCATATGGTTTTATGTTTTATAGAGAATTTTTTAAGTAGTAAATTATTATTTCCATAAGAAATTTTTTTAAAAGATATATCAAAATTATTTTTCCTCTAAGATGACATATATTTATGTTGCGGATTCCCTTTTGAGAAATTATTCAATGTTTCCATTCATATTCTTTTTCTTAATGGTTTATGTTTTGTTGTCATGATGTTTATGAAACCCATTACTCTTCCATGGGTCATATGATGTTGAAAAATGCTTATTTTAATGGGTTATCCTTTGATGAAATGATTAACAAACCTATATGCTTCCACAGGTTAAGATATTATTACCTTTTTATGAAAGTGATTTCATTTTATGAGATTTTGATAGAATGTTTATAAAAACCCTATATTTTCTTAGGTCATGTTGTTAAGAATGTTTTATTACCTTTTGGAACACATATTAAAGATTTTATTGTAAGATGGTCGAGAAATATACCTCCCTCCAATGTATTTTTTACAGATTTATATCTCATGATATAATTATGGGAGTAAAGTAGATAAACTTGATCCACTATAGAATGTTTGGGAAACCAGATCCCTTATAAGGAAAGGATTGCGACTAGGGATGGTGGTGTGCCTTCCCAGCAGTTGTAGTCACTATGATGTTAGAAGATGAGCAATCCTGATCTAATATGGTAATATAGGGAAAGCCAATCCCTTAAAATAAAAGGATCATGATTGGGGTTGTGGGTGTGTTCTGTTCAGTAGGATTTCCTCCCATGAAGTGCCCTGAAAAGTTATAACAACGCATCTGGCTTATAGGGAATGATATCAATCATTATGTATGCCATAATTTCATTTATTATTCCTAGGTTATTCTTTCATGTCTAATGTTATTTAATTTATTATTATTAATTTTTTATTAACATGAAAGAATTATTCCATGATTCATATTTATGATCTTCTATTATACAAGGTATTATCTTCTAATGTCATGATCACAATCTCATAGATGTATTCTCTTGTTTATTCTTATCTATCTCCCTTTTTTACAATTTTTGAGCATTTGAGCTTGCCCATTTTTATGTTTCCTTCCTCATGTTATAAAGATATGTATTATTTATTTTTATTCTATAAAGGGTGATAGTCACAAAGAATATAATGGAAGATAATATAGCTCTCTTATGTACCAGTTTTTATGATTCCATGTTTCAAATTTCATTAAACATATATAGTATTTGTGAATCTATTTTTATATTTATTTAAGTATTTCATAAAAGTGATGTAATTTATATGTTAATTAATAAAATTTCATTTTATTTATGCCAATATTTTATGTGAATGGATTGAAGTGTTGATGTACTGGGATTCAAGAATTATATCAAGGATATTTTTTCATATAATAATCATGAAGAAAATAAGGATTGTTAAAAATTAGTTTTCTTTATGTATTTGAAAACATATGTTGGATGCAACCAATAACCTAAAAAATTGATAATGATTCATTTGGATAAATGTATGATTTATATAAATGGGTTAGTACTAGTGACCTTGAAATTCATTAGTTGATGAACAAGTGATTTAGGTCACCTTTGTTGATGTTTATTTTATTTCGAAATGTATTCAACATTTTTTTATCATATTTGAGGAATAAGGATTGTGTTATTTTTGGGAAGAATTTATGTTTTCTTGTGAGGTTTACATAAAATTTATATATAGCAATATGGGTTTATAAATTTATGGCTGATCATATGTTTAATTTCATCAAAAACATCTTCTAATTTTTTATGTTATACAATTTGGATGTGATTTTAAAATTAAACAGACTATTTGGAAGAATAATACAATGCGGCTTTAATATCACATTTGGTATGGTATATTCTGTTATGTTATGTAAATTAAAGCATACTTTATTATAGTATATAGATATTCATGATTTTTGAAAAGAAATAAATTGACATGGTGATATTTTTATAGATATTTATGGTAAAGTCAAGGGTTACCTTTTATGTATGAATTTTTTTTCAATTAATGTTTTTTTAATTTAACAAGTTAATATATTTTATTTTGATTTATCATGGTGATTAATGATATTTGGGAGATGTCTTATGGGGTTCAGTTATATATAACCATCATGTTGAACATGATATTTGACATGATTGATTATTAATGTAGAATATAAAAAAATTTATTTATAAACTATAGGGTATGAAATTACCTTTAAGATTAAAACATTCTAAAATGTTAATGATACTAAGGTAATTATGGTTTTAGAGAGTAATGATGTATTACATAATATAATGGTTTATCCATTATAGAAATTATCTTATATTGTGAAAAACAATTGTATTCGTTAATGACTAAAGATAAAGGGAATATTTGTATATTATTTTTCCATATGTTATAAGATGATATTAGTACTTCTGTTATAAAAAATAAATTCATCCCGAATAATCATTTCGTGCGAGTGAAAAATTATATTGTGGTGAAATTTATTTATGGAAGTTATTTTAATTATCAAGTAAGAGTATAACTTATTTTCTTATTCTAGATGGTAAAGGTATTCCTCAACTCTAGTAAAATTATCATGAAACAATTTTTTCCCATATTACATGTATTTATGATGAATCAATGAACTTTGTAACCTTCTTCAATGCATAGTTTTGTGGTTATTAAATTTTTATAGAAAATGTTATATATTAATCAACATTAGTACTTGTGAAATGATTTTATCTTCTATCTACTTATTTTCACTAACCACAAAAATTATCCTTTCTAGAAACCATCTATTATTGTGACTTTCTTTCTTCCCTTTCCGTCTTTTTAATGTGATTTTGTTTTCACCATTTTTACAAAGTCAGTTTTCGAAAATATAATTTTTAAACATCAAACCCTTGATTACCAACAAAATTTTCAAATTGAGAGAATTCACATAATTAAGGTGTGGGGGGTGGGATTCCACACCCTATTATTTAAAATAATTTATTTTTAAATAATTTTCTTTCTTTGATATCTTGTGTTACACATAACACTGAGTTCAAAAGAACCACGACACACTATTAAAATATTCTTATGTGATGATTATAACCATGATGTTAAATTGGTTGATATGAATATGATAAACTAATTTATAAAATATATATATCAACTAAATCTTAATGTATTGATAAATTTTTGTGTAAATAATCACTCAATTTTTAGTAATGTTATTTTTTTCACTAGAAATATATCTTCTTTAAAAAATAACATTATTTATTTTAATGAAAAATAAATATATTTAATTTGATAAAGTTTTATGAATTTTATTTTAAAAAAATATTATTATTTTAAAAAAATATATTAAATTTATATAATGGTTTATTGTTTGGATTTTTTCTAACAAGAATGATTTTTAATGAATAGTGAAACATTGCCAAATTTATTAAAAATTGAATTGTTGAATGAAATATTAACTAAGTAAAAATTTGGTTTTATAAATTTTTTAAAAGATATATTAGATATATTGTATTACTAATAATTCAGTTTTCTTCTATTATAATCAATTTTATTATTGAATTTGTTGTAAAAAGTTTATTACACTTAAAAGGTTTTATTAATCCGATTTTCATTGAATTTTCCACATTTAAGTTAATAACAAATCATTTAATTTAAAGGTAATGAATTTTATTAAATTTATTTTTTGAGTTTATAAAAAATATTTTTCCATTTCTTTTTTGACATTTATAGGGTGAATTTAAATTTTTGGAAAATAGAACAAAATTCAGTTTTTATGAAATATATTTTCTTTCATGATATCAAAAAGACAAAAAATATATTTTTTTTCTTGTAAAACTATTGGAATTAATATATAATGTTCATATAATTCAAATTTAAAACCCAATTAAAAAATAAAAACTATAATTTATTCAATAAAAAATATGAAAAACATTTTCTATGTCGACATAGATTTTATGCAACACTAGAGTAGTCTAATATTGTTCCTGAAAGATTATATTTGACATGATATTTTTACTTGAGAGAATTATTTATTAAATATTATTTATTATAGATGATTATTATTATTAGAAATGAATATTTTAGTTATGTAACATGTGTCTTATCAAAATTCCCATGCAATGCTTGCACAAAGAATAAAAATATTAAATAACATATTAATTATGTTTTCATGAAATATATTTAATTTAATATAAATATTTGATGAATATAAATTTATATTTTGATAATATTAAAATTTATTTTTATTAGGGTAGTTTATTTAATAATTTTAGGTATTAAATAAATACATAAAGTGAATACATAATTCCTATGAAATAATTATTTTTTTAATATAAAAATAAAATAAAATAATTTAAAAATAAATAAAATAATATAATTTTAAATAATTAATGTTCCACATGATTTTTTTAGATATCTAGAACACTTTAAGGATGTTTTAATGTAGTATATGATAACTCTAGTTTTCCTTGACGTATTTAATGTTAAATTAAATCAATATTGTAGAAATTGTAAATAATGATATTTTATTAAAATAATTTTTTGATAAATTATTTATAAATTAAAAAAATTGTAAAATAATACAAATTGGATATGATATGGTCGATAATTTCTAAAATTGACCATTTTTTGAAACATTTACACCTTATATGTAAAAAATTATAACCCTTTAATATTGAGAAAAATGATATTGTCAAAAAAAATTGTTTAACTATGGGATAATAAAAATGCCATATTTTAAATTAAAACTAATGATTATCTAAATTATATTAGTTTATGTTTTTAAAACACTATAACAATTTATAAATTATTAACAATCCATTTTTAGGAATTTATCTTGAGAATTTGTTTATTATAATTTAATATTTTGGGAAATTATGAAAGTTCCCCACCTAATTTTTTAATGGGAACCCAATCCATCACTTATTTTCTCCACATTTTTCCTCTTGTATTAACAAGGATATAATAATTACTCTTGAAAACATCTCTATAAATATTCTATAGGTTATTTTCTTCCCAAAATAACCACCCTAAATCCCTTTAGAAGATATATAAAGGTGTGATTTCAAAGAAGAGGTAATCACATTTCCTGATCAGTTTATTTTATAATATTCTTTAACTCCTATAAAGAAATGGTATCTATAATAAAATAATAACTCTTTTATTATAAATATTAATAAATATTATCATGAATATAAAAACACTATTATGATCTATGTTTCCTATCAAATGTGATGTGAGAGCATCGCTTGTGGGTACGTACGACTTACCATCTCTACATAGCAATACAATTCAGTTTTCATCACAATATTTTATGGATGTGTATTATGAAAGGTATTGTGTTTATATATGATATTTATGAAATAATTATAGTTATTTAATTATTATATTACTTCTAACTACTTACCATTAAATTAGTTGGGATATGATAACGCCACTCTTGCATATGTGTAGACTACCCCCTCCGCGATGTGATGTGATTCATTTTTCATTGATATTTTACATAGTTGATAATGATGATGAATTTAAAAAATATATATGATATGTACAATATTATAATGTTATTTCAATTGTTAATTCATATTTACTATTATTTTGTTCTATCCTTTGGAAAATGAATGCAACGTTCATGCATTTGTACATCCTACCATCACCATGAATAGTGTAATTCATTTTTATAATAGTAAATCATATGGATGACTCTATATATATGTATAATTAATATATATTATATTTATATCATGAATAATAATATATATAATATGTTACTAAGAAAACTTTTGAAGGACCAATACTATTAATCTGAAATACTAATAGTAAATGAAATAGTTAACACCTGAAAATAAAAATTTAAATAATGAATTATTGATAAATGTGGTGTAAAAATGTTATAAATGGTTTATACATGATATTATTAGTATGAAAATTATTATGTTATAGATTTATAGTAAATTTAAATTTATTATACATGTGGTTATAGTGCTTTTAAAGTAAGATGAACTTGAGGTAAAGGTTTTACTTCACAATCTCATCAGTATCTGAGATTATCTATATTTACATATACATTGGGTAGTATTTTAATTAAATATCAAAATTTTATAAAAATGTTTTATATATGGTTTTAACATTATACTATGATTGTTTAAAAAAAATTACACCTGATTAAATTTTTTTTAAAATGAATTAATAGGAATTATTTTATAGTTTTCTAAATGAGGTACATTGTGACTATTTGGAAAAAAATATTGAAGGAGTGTTTTTTAAACTCATGATGAATGAGAATATTTTCCATTTATTATGAATATGAATTTAATTTAATTTTAATTTAACTTTTTAAAAGTCTATTTTAAAATAATATTTTTATTTTATAATTTCATGGTGTCTTTTAAAGAAGTTATTTCAAAATGGAATGGTTATTTTCATCAAGAGATATTCCAAGTGATATTTCAAAAATATTTTCCATATATGATGATTCCATTTAATGTTATTTAATAATTACTAGAAATAATATTCATGGAGACCATCCTTAATCATTATCTTGGTGATTTATCTTTAGGATCAATAAATGTGGATGAAACCCATTCCCTTTTCAAAAAGGTACTCATCGATGAAAATTTAATGAAATCCATTTCATTTCATGATTTATAATATGATTAATGTTTCATGATATTTTTAAATACATATATATGGTTTTATTTATGTGATGGGAGGGACCTATCACTCCCTAAAATTTAGTTTTTATTGATGGATAACTCATGAGGTAATTATATTATGTTTGAACCGGATTTCATATTCAAAATTTTAAACATGGACATGGTTTTCATGTCCATAATTTTATGGGTGTACCTTGTTTTCGTGTCTATACTATCATGAATGGACCTATTTTATGTCCACATGTTTTTACAATGTCTTAATTTTAGGTCCTTAACTTAATTATTGAGCCTATTTCTATTTATATTTTTTCAAAAAGTTATAATTCTATTTTTATGCCATTATTTCATGTCTTATTCCAATGTAATGCTCTCATGGATCATGTTAATTGATTATTTTATGATTCAATTATTATAAAATTAAAATATTTTTTCAATGACTCAATATTATGATCTATTATATGATGTCTGTGGTTTTAAAATGTTTAAAATAAAGTTCCCTTACCCATTTTAATTTTGAAATGCTTATATGGTCATTGATATCTCCCTTATTTATCCTTACATAGCATCATAACTCAGACATTCAATTGTTTTCCTTTCCCCGTGTTATGAATAAAGGTACAACAATGATATATCTAAAAAGGGTGATAGTTATGAAGAACATAGTAAGAGATGATGTTAATATTTTATAAACCAGTTGTTTCTGTGTCCATGTTTCACAAAGGACTGGACCTATACAATTACGACATGGTATTAATTGTTCTATAATGAATATTAATATATTAGTAGGAAATAGCTATTTATTAAAAGTATGGGTTTTAATATTGTAACCCATTATCAACATTATAAATCTTCAATGATTTTAAACATAGCTCTTCTATCTAATCCAAGATTCGCTAATCATCTTCTAAATGTATTTAACCTTTTATTCCATTTCTTTAAAAAATTTATGTCCTAATAGATTTCTTTTTCTTACATCATTCCAATATATTAGAGTTTAAAATTTATTTCAAAAGAGTGATGAAAAAGAGATCCCTCTGAATGCTTGAGTGAAAGATATTTTTTATAAATATATTAAAATAGTGGAAGGTAATGATCCCAAAAT
The DNA here is from genome assembly GCA_963277665.1 of Viscum album. NCBI lineage: Eukaryota > Viridiplantae > Streptophyta > Magnoliopsida > Santalales > Viscaceae > Viscum > Viscum album. Next base: position 596,205,775 of record OY728155.1, on the reverse strand, counting down.
CTCTTAAAAGTCAATATTTCATGTTCTCACCACGTCATTTAGGGTTTTAATGGTCCTCTCAGACTCACCACGTATCTATGTATGACATACATTACTATGTATCATTTTTATATCCTTAACCTATTGAATGCTTCTCAAGAATGTCAAGGTAAACCTCAAATCCTAATCAGATATAATTGAAATTGGAAACCCATTAAATCTTTCCACATATATAATATATACCCTAGATATATTATAAAATATTAAATTTTATCAAATCGTAGTAAACTTTTCTTAATATATTATGTTATTGACTACAATACAAATAGAATCTTATCCCTCACGTGTCTTATATACTATTATAATGATATCCATGGAAATTTTTTCAAATTTCTATTCATGAATATTTAATGGTTTCCTCATCCCCCTATAATTATTACACCCACCTTTACTTTTAATTACACAAGACATCAAAATAAATATTCCAAAATATCCCTTTCAATGATGCACTACCAGAATTATTTTTGGAGATCTCTATGTATTTTTATACTTATTAGATAATTAGATAATGATGATCTATTTACATTACCAAATTGATCCTTTTTCAATTATAGTACTTATGGAATACATGTATGAGTTATGAATCTAATGACTCCATTATTGTCATAGTTTAGTTATAAAAGATTATTTACCTTTCTTTCATATCTTAATATCAATTAAACACCTCCATAATATTCACATAGATGTATGGTTGAGTATTCATTTATAAATTGTAAGAATTCTTCCCTTACCTTGTTATTTTGAATCCCATTCATTGAAATTCAATAAGTATAGGATCTTTTTTTATCTGCATCATTTATAAAAAAGCACAATATTTCTAACTAAATTCATCAACCACCTTGTTTTCCTTTCAAATATATTAATTTATTGATATATCTTAATATATGATCATTTCTAACCCTAACCTTTAGATCATATTAATATCATTCTGTGTGAATATATAATTTATGATTTTTTGTTTAGTACATATATCACACCTTTCAGAATAATCATAATTACTCTACAAATTCAAAGAATATATTACCACAACTAACTCCAAATCATACTTCGGGTAATTTTTTAGGAACTATCATTTATAATAAAGAATAATCTACCACCACATCATTATGCATAATAAAACTACCCAATGATTTTTCTGCATCACTATATATCAAAAACAATTATCCAACATAATGTAATATGATTATAGTTACAGACACGAATCATTATTTTAACTCTTTGAAATTTTATTCATAATAATACTACCAAAGTTACTTGACTCCCCACTGAGTAAAATTGATATGTGTATTTTATAAACATGAAAAGTTCATAAAAAAGTTGGAAAAATCTAGAAAACCTAATAAAAATATAAATCTATATCACAGTGGTTGGTCTATTCCATTAATTAGTAACCCCTATTTTCAAAATATTAATAGATACACCTTCCATTTTGATTACATGATTCTTGAATTATACTTTATACAACAATAATTCAAGATATAAAAATATAAAATACCATTTTTAATTCCCTAATGAATTTATCTAAATCCCCAAAATATCTCCATACTCTTTCTTTCTCTTCAAATACACCTCAATATTATATATGAAGACATAAAAAAGTTGTTTGAGGTAATATCTAAAGGCTCAATTTATTATATCTATGAAGACAATCAGGAATTAGTAAGTTTAAATGGAATTAATATAAATTCATAGTTATTTTATATTATACGAAAGTCTATTTTTGTTATATCCACTTTTTTATCATTAAAAGATGATAACATCTAAAATCTGTAACTAAAACAATCTTGTAATATAGTTTTTCTAATGAACTTTATTTTTTACGAATATAGACACTCTAACATTTACTATACATTAGTAATATCATTAATGATTTTATTGACTGAATACACATTTCATCAACATCAAAAAATGTTAAAAGACAAGACCACTACTCCTATCAATGGATCCTCCCAGATACACTAACTATATAATAACATAAATGACCATAAATTCCATCTTAAACTATTTAAGTGACTTGGAATATTTTAGACCACTCATGGTTTGGGGTGGTTGAATTATGGTTACATATTTTGCAATTTATTTTCTTAATGTAAATTATAATGACTTGATAGAGTCTGATCCCCTCAAATACTCATTCTCAAACGTATTCGAATGTGATAAAAATAAAAACAACACAGTGAACAGATATTTTTACATGGTTTACCCTAAAAACAGGTCACTATTTTCCTATAGTTGATTGGGTTGAGTTTGAGTCACATATTTTACACAAAAAAATGATATTTTAAGTGGTTTTGTGTATATATCATCTAAATACCCAATTAAATTTCACAACATCTTGTTACCCGATAATGATTATACTAGGCACCATCAGTTAATAATTATATGACTCCAATATAGCGAAAAATATCATCAATCATAATCTAGGAAGTCAAAAAATCATAATATGAGATCTTCTTCTTCCACTTAAAAGAGTTCAAATACAGAATCATATTTAGAATCATTGCATTATATGTTTTCATTCAACTTAGTTTTTTATAATGAATAATGAATTCCTGAAAGTAAACACACACTATATTACCCACATTATTAAATTATCACCTTTGATAGATAGGTCATTTCAATTGGTCTCAACATAAATTCTTACTCTTCCCTTTGATGATAAAAACATATTAACTTTTTTATGTTATTATATTTATCATCTATATTTTCTATAAATTAGCTTTTATGTTTTAGAATATGAAAAAACCTTCATTTATAGAATATTAATTTTTTTTATTATTCTTGGCCCAACCTATTTGATATAATTATCCTTAGATGAAGTTAAATAATACTATAAAAGGATCTATACATGATATCCTTCTTGATTATCCACTTTTTTAATTCATTATGATCTATCTTAATCATCATTTAAAATTTCCTTTGAACACCAAAAAAACCACTTTCACCATGACATGCACATCTTCAGAAAAATACATATAGTTTAACTATCAAGAAATAAAGTAATCTCTTACTATGTGGTTTCTCTATATTTTTCATAGTGAGGCTATGGAGTTTGTCATCCTGAAAAAAAAATTAACTTATTTTATTTTTAATCCTATATGAAATTTATGGATCATTTATAAATTAAATTCTCTTTTTAAATAACTGAATTCATTATTATGAAATGAAATTATAGAAAACACAAGAACTACATTGGGTTTTGGATCGTTATATGATATATCATGTAATATTTAATAGACCATTAATAATCATAACCATTGATTGTATATCCATTATAAAGTGATAATTCAATTATTATATATATGGGGTTATAATAAATCCAATTGACCCAAAAAATGTAAGTTATGACCTCGACTAGTAAAATTGTACCGTATGAATCCCACTTATCATAACATTCAAGGTAGAAAAAATATCTGATATTTTAAATTGAACAATATTATGATTAGATTCAAAAAATATAGAATGAGTGATGTCATTTATGAGAGAATTTCATCCTCATCGGGATCATGAACCAAGCCACACTCTCATAACCACACTAATAAAATCTCACCATTCCACACCTTACCCTTTGGACGTTCATTGGTGTACTAGTGTTATATCTATCATGACCGTAACAGTATGAATTTGTATATTTCTATTAAAAAAATAATTATATATAGCATTTATTAGATTATAATGGTTGAATAACTATTTTTCTAAACATAATATATTTATTTGATGAAACAAAATATTTAATTTTTGGGAAATATATAGTATAAATCAAGACACATTTTTCGAAGAAGTAAATATTTTTCTAAATAAATTATATAATATATTAATTATATTTTTAAATAATTTTAATTAATAATTATTATATAAATATATTAATCCAATTGTAATTTTTGTAGCATTCAAAAATCATTTTTTTAAAAAAAGATAATTTGTTAATAAATTTTGTTTTTTAATTTTAAACGGTAAAATCTAATATTCAGAAATTTACTTTTATAAAATAAAAATTATTTTTTAAATAAGATTCTTGAAATTATCCAATGGTAAATTTTGATTAATTTTCTGAGACAATCAAAATTTTAGGTATAAATTAAATACTGCGTGTATTACGTCTTCATACAATCTGAAAAATGATATAATAAATTCATAAGGATTATCCATGAAAAAAATTATATTTCCACTTTAATATAATGTGTTTTTAAATTTATTTTATTTATTTTAGAAACACTTAATAAATCCTACAAAAAATCTATTAATTTTAAGGTTATAAAATAAATTATTTATAAACATTAATCCCTTCCGGATCACAATCAGTTTTATTTTAAGGTGTAAAATTATTAACCATATAAAATAATAAAATAATATATTTTTTAGAATAAAAAAATGGTTAAAACCAAGAGTTTGTTTGTAATTTGGATTACATTACCATAGAGAGTCTAAAATCTATGATTAGAAATTAATAATGAGTTGTCCCATATTTTTCTATAAAAACCCCACATAAACTATAATTAATCTTTACTAAAATCACATAGATAGTAAATTTACTCCTCTCTACCTTCTTTAAATCCCTCCCAAGGTTCCCCTGAGATCTTAAGAATCTCCATACAAGCATTTATATGTTCTTTCTCAATGTAAGGGATCATCTCATTTTCTTGTTTATTCAAGAACCTTCTTTATATTATGCCTTATGATTTCCAATTTTCCATGTTGGTGTAATTTTTCTCACATCCCACTTAATTTTTTATAATTTCCAAGTTATGAGATACCAATTTCACTCTTATTAAACCCTTCCATGATTATTTATGTACCACTATTATTCTAATGAAATTATCCAATGATTTTTGACGCCAAAAAATTGTATAGTGAATACCCATCCCCACTTCAACTCAAGGGCATTCACCTAGATGTTCATATCCTCCAATTTTTATTTTCTTCAATCAATGTAACCCAAAATCATTATTTTTGGGAATAAAAGTAATCAAATGCATCCTTATGTTGTATTATTTATGTAGAACACTTATTCATGCACATGATATGACTGTGACTTATTGGCTGTAAAGATCAACTACCTCTAATGCATTGGGTAATGCTTTTATCCCATGATATGTCATGTATGTATTGTGAGAGGTTATCATAAGAACGTAATTTTATAATGTATTAGGAGTTACCATTGAATTATTATTATGATTTCATGTTTTATGTTATTTCCACATTGTTTTGATACCTTTATGAAATAATATTAAATCATAGATCATATTATAAAGTTTTTTATTTTTACACCTATTATTTTACTTTGATATTTTTATTGGATCACATGTACTGCATTAACTTATGATATGAATTTATTATTCCATATTGGGTTTTAAACCGTACCCTTTTCTTATGAATATTCGCAGGTTATTTTATATAGTTATAGAAGATCAAGGAAATTTATGGCCATGTTATAGAGATTTAGATCACATAATTTTATTTTTATTCATGGATTTATGTTATGTACCTAATTACCCAAATACATAAGTCCTCGTTATTTTTTATGTTTTTATTAAGTGTGACTTTATATAATAATTAATGAAATAATGTCTATGAAATAAATGGATTTCCATTGCTTTTATCAAAGAAAAGTATGCTTATTTTGTGGATTTGGATTAGAAAACACTAGTGAAGGCCTTAGGGATAATACTAAAAGTAGGAAAAAATCCCTAACTTTTGTTAATATATAGAGTAAGTGGTTAAAAGGATAATACATCCATGTATAGATACTATATGTTGATGTGGCTCTGTCATAGTTTTACCTATGGGTAATAACCGGAGAAAGGGTGAATTGATAAGGACTTGATTTTCATCTATTTCATAAAAGAGAATAATTTACACACACATAGTTTGACTCTACCATGGGATATTATTTAGTAAAATTTCATGCATATTAAAAAACATTATTAAGTGGGGAAAATTACCATTTTACTTCATGTCAGGAAATTTATCATTGACAACTTACATTGAAACCCATAAATTAATTGGTTAAGGAATATATTTCATTTATAAGTTAACTATATAATGTTCATGGTTTTCTATTTATCATTTAATATCATAATAATTTCAATCCATAGTTCTTTTTATTTTAGAAAATGGATCGAAATAGGAAGATCCTATTCAAAAACCATTATGAAGAGAGATTTGTTGACCACGTAAATGATATTCTCAAACTGATGAGAGTAGGATTTTCGAATATCATGGAAATAATTTTTTAATTTAATCATGTTTTGAACAGAAACATCAATCAGTGGGAGACCCACACCCCATAATAAGGAATAAGTTTCAATTGAGACCTTTATAAAAAAATGAATCCTGCTTTTAATGAATCATCTGATCATTTAGTTAGGGAATAACAGATCAAAATCATAAAAAAGTTATTATCCATCATTCAATTATCTGAGTAATAGAAGGTCATATTGTATCTTTACAACATGTTGGGATGATATGATCAATGGTGGATGTTGATAAAAAATAAAAATCACAAGGAATAGATCAAACTAATGGATTGAAAAGAGTTCCATAAAAGGTTTTTGATAAATATTATCCTTGCTCCCTCTAAATTAAAAAGGAGGGGGATTTATTTTCCCTTAATAAAATGTATGATGAGTCTATATTGGTATACTTGGAAAACATAATAATACATTTACAATATTCAATTGTATTTTTCATTTTCCATAAATGTGATGTGACTGGTCCTTTAGTGGGATAATGTTCAATCATTGAAAATAATTGGTGATTGAAGACTTTTATATCTATGTGATAATTACCTAATGATCCCTAAATGTTAAAATAATGTTTAATAAATATCAATTTTGACATGATTATGGAGAAAAGAAGACAATGGAAGATATTTATTATTTTAGTGTGACGGAAATGTGTCATGGGGTAAAGGGTGTCCAACATCCCACTTTTCAAAAGTGTCAGAAGATACATCACGAAACTTTCTGGAAGGGGAAAAAGAAATGGTTTAGGTGTACAATGAAAGGAAATGTAGATGGAGATTTCGAATTGGATAAATACAAAAATTCAATCTATGAATTTATTTCCCTATTTAAAACTCATCATATACTCTTATGTGTATACTTTAAGGAAAAAACTATGAATATAAATAAACTAAGATAGGGGTTTTTAATGACAACTGGAGACAACAACCTCCAAGGACAAGATGAAAAGTGAAATCTTATTCCAACACAATTTCTAAGGTAGATCTCGACAATGAAGTGCGGTAAAAATGATATTTACTCATTAAAAAATAGTGAATGTACTACTTTATTTTTTGTTCATTTTATTCCTCCATATCATGAAAGCCAATTAGAACTATTAAAACACCACTATGAAAATATATTATATGGGAAATTGGTGAAAATTTAAAATGAAGAAATTATTGGATCCCAATTATATAACGTATCTCTTATAAAAATCTATCATCCAAATTTCCTATAAATCCTTGTGATACTCACTCCAAAAAAATTCGATGCAATTTTCTGAATGGATTTAATTTCCCAATATATAACCAAGATATATTGAAGAGATAATGAAATCACCATCTATATTTCAAATCACCCTCCAATTAAAAACAATTAAATAAGGTGGATAAATATCATTTGTTTTTAAAATATCAAGAATAGATATTATTTCCTCATATAAAGAGTATCTATATCAAATTACTAACACTAACGAAAATATCATTCTTGATGAAATTCCATTTGTAAATGAATTCATTGATGTGTTTCTTAACGAATATTCTAAAATTTATCCTTGTCAAGATGTTTGGTTATCAATATGACATATATCTAAAACTTTTCTAGTATCCAATAATCTATATAGAGTGGTCATTGTAGAACATGGGTAGATAAATAAGAAACTACAAGAGATTTTGGCCAAAGGATTTATATACCCAAATGTTTCACTATATGGATGAGTCGTATTTTTAAGAAGAAGCATGGGTTATTGTTCCCCTACATTAATTATAATGAAATCAAAAAAATCATGGCAAAAAACACATATCCTCTATAAAAAAATTTGATGACCTACTCAACTAGATACGTGAAGCCCAATACTTCACTATGGTAGATCTTTAGTCAATACATTACCAAGTAAAGGTTATAGAGGATATTACAAATAACACATTTCATACATTGTATAGGCACTACAACATCATAGTTATTCCATTTTAGAGTCATTAATTCACTAAAAATATTCATGGAATTACAAGGTATAGTCCTTAGGGATTACCTCGAAAAAATTGTTTTAGTTTTTAAAAGAGATATTATTATATACTCAAAAAGAAAGTAGGAGCACAAAGAGAATTTGAAGTCCATAATGATGACCATGAGGAAGGAAAATACATATGAAAACTGTTGTAAATGTGAGTTTTTATGGAGTATAGGACATTATTAGGCCATGTTATCCCAACCAAGGTATTTCTATGTATCCTTTAAAAATTCCAATTTAATGATATCATAGAAAAACCTCTCTGATGGAGATTTTTAGTATCCTTGGAATAGATTGGTACTATCATTGATTTGTGAGAAATATATCATGACTATCAAGCCCATAAACTAATAAAAATTAGAAGGGGTGACGTTTGTTTGGTATTTTGAATTAAACGAATGATTTAAAGAGCCGAAGTATAGGATAATCACTTCACCTCATCCCACATTACCCACCATTGGGGTATGATTTTTTATCTACAATGATTTTTCTAAAAAGTACATATGATATTAATTATGTAAAATGAATAAATGAAACCCTATACATCCGACCATTTAAATATCCATGAGAATAACTGTCAACAAATGATCTAGAATTAGCAGTAGTGATATTTGTGTTGAATATTTGGCGATATTATCTCTATAGAGAGAAGTGTGAAATATATACTGATAATAAAATCCTCATGTATATATTCACAATGAATGATTTCAATATATTCTAATAAATTTGATTATTAGTCAATCATGTATTATGATTGTTCAATCAATTACTATCATGGGGTGGTGAAAATGTATAATATTTTCTGAGTTTATAGGATCTCGCAACCATATCCATGATGAAAATTTAAAAGTATCCCTTCTTCTTTGGAATATATGGGATAGACATGGGAATTATTAAAGGTACATTATCATACCTTTATCGAATGAATACTCAACCATCAATTTATGAGACTATCATGGAGGCACATTTTTAGAAAAATTATGTTGTTCTAAAATATGTTTTTTTGTTTTGTTATGATTCAAGAATCCCACATTTTATTCTAACAAGGTTATATTATGTTTTTTGTACAATAGTTTTCAGATATTTATCTTTTGTTGAGTTATTTATTCAATCTATTTCAATGTTTAATGAGAATCGAAAAATATATTCCATATACTTAGAATCTGAAAAAATTTGGGATTGGAAGTTTATTTAATTACATAAGACTTTATCTTACGAATATAATGGTTGAGTTGCTGAATTCTCAAGTCTAATTCTTTAGATATAATAAAAATATGAGAATAAATTATATAATGAAAATAATATTTGTAAACAATTATCTTAATAGAGTCAAAGATGTTGATTCAATAAGGTTTTCCTCATGACTTTTCCATTCAATCTAGTTTTGAAAATCACAAACACCTTATATTTAAGAAAATATATATTTCACTTCTATAAGGAAAATTTCATTTCCAAATGAATTTACTCCTACCATATGTTCATTCCTCATATCAATATATTTCTTAAGTATAAAAATTGGATTCATACCTAAAACCTCGGAATCATATAATACTTAGATATGATGCATTCAGTTTTAGGTTTTGAATTCTAGATACAAACTCTAATGAAGGTTCATTCCGAATTCCAAGTACGAACTCTCATGAAGTTCCACTATGAATTCTAGATATGAAATCTCATAAATTTAGACACCGAAATCAAGATAAGAACTCTCATAAAGTTCAAATCCAAATTCTGTATACGAACTCTCGTAAAGTTCAACTCTAAATTATGTATACAAACTTTAATGAGTTCGACTCCGAACTCCTACTAGTTCGACTCCGAACTCCTATGATTTCAACTCCAAACTTTTACGAGTTTGACTCTGAACTCTGTATATTCAGATTCTGAATTCAAGTGAAACCAGACTCCGAATATTCTTAGAAATTTAGAATCCAGACTTCTACAGAATTTAGGTTCCGAATTCTTACAAAACATAATCCTAATATCTCTTTATTATAAACTCTGAATTCCATTTTTGATAGACTCATAACTTTTATTTTCTTATATTTCGAACTTCAGTTTTACATATGCCTACACTTGTTTCATTTATAAATGATTTCGTGCTTTATTTTATTTACTAACAATCTGTTGGGTGACACGTGTACAGGTCCCTCCAAAAATCAAGGGGAAATAAGACATTGGAGGATGGAGCTGACCATTGGAGATTCGCCTATAAATAAGAGTTCATTTGAAAATAAGTGACAACTTTTGGAATTTTGGTGCTCAAAACTTCTTGATGTGATTTCTAGAGAGAGAGGATCTTATCAACTCTCATGCTTCTTTCAAAAAGTTTGAATGACTTGGTCAAACATTGCCTTGTGTAGATTTTCTTCGTGCGACTTAGATTATTGCTGTGTACAATCGAGGACTTCTGGGGATATGAAAACAAAGGTTCCAACAACTTGAATTTTAGGGCTTCCTTGTTGAGAAAGACTAAGGTGCTGACTACCTGATAGTTGAGGGCTTGTGGGTATATCAAGACAGACTCTGATCATCGTATCGAGGGATTACCCTAGTGTGGGTAAGACAAACTTTCTTGAAAGTATAAATCAAAGGACTTTTATCCAAGGTTGTTGGATACCCTTCTCTTTGGGTTAAAAGAGTTATTGTTTCTTACTTGTAGTTTACTACTTGTTTTTCTACTTCATTTTGTATTGTTATGGAATGTATAATGTTCGTATACTTCCTTACATGTACTCTGATTTAGTTTGATTCTATACGATTTAAGGTAGAATTTTAGCTGGTGTAAACTTTTGTTAAGTTTCATTTCCGGAATCACTTTTTCAAAATCTAGCATGTCTTTAGAACTTATAGAGGTCTTGTGAATTATCTGGTTTAACCTTGTTAAACATAACAATCCTAAAAATTTCCATAGGGAATTTTTAAAAGGTACAATTCACCACCCCTATTTTATCTGAGAATCTCATTCTTATTTCGATCCTATGTTTGTTATATCAGAGTATATCATACTAAGAGTCATACCATCCTAACAAAAGAAGTAAAAAAAATATAAGTATCACACCAGTATAACATATTTTTCATACACTGAAGATTTATCCTATATATTTTTAATGTATGTTTATTTTAAGAAGAATATGAATAGTGTTTTTATCTTTTGAAGCCTCTCATGATGATATTTTAACATAATAAGTACTATCAGTTGAATATAATATGAAGATGTATCTCTTATCCATAATTTCATGATTAATTTTCTAAACTCTTGATAATTAAATTCATACATTTAGAGAGAATTAGAAAATGAATTATCAATTTATGGAAATATCAATCTGTTCTGTATTTCACTTATTCCTGAATGGAAATAACTAAATAAGAAGAATATTTATGACACCATTGCTACAAAAGTAATTTTCTATATTTGGAATGAATGGAAACTGACTGAAAGTTATTTTTGTTATTTATTGAAAAAATAGGAAGGGACACCACCCCATCCATTTAAGGAGGGAGCAAGTGATGGAGACCCAAAGAATCCCCTTTGACAATGTTTTTTCACTCCATGGGAAGAGATTCTAAGCTATCATAAACTAGAAGTTCCTCCTCTTGTCTACCCAGCTTAGCCAGTGAGTCAGTTGAAAAATTATTTTCCCTCCAACTATGGAGAACATTACGTCCCTGCTTGGTCTCTCCTTTTCTTCATCGAATGAGATACGTCAGGTCCCAAGGGACCGCATGGCATCCCTGAAGGGCCCTCACCAGGACCTCAGAATCATATTTGATCTCATCCACCCGTAAACCCCTTCACATACAAACCATCAATCCGGATAGGAGGGCCCGCACTTCCTCTCCCAATGAGTTTCCCGAGCCATAATAGGCGTTGAAGCTGATATGAACTAAACCCCATAGATCCTGTAGCACCCCCGCCCCTCATGACCCCTTCCATAAAGGATTCATCCATGTTTTGTTTCAACCCACTAGTAGAAGGTTTCCAACTAACCCAAAGACCGCTCCCTCTGCTTAGATTATAAGGATGATTGGTAATATTGCAAATGGACCCCGAATCTTTCCCACCCTTCACAAGTGAAGCTAGCTCGGCAACGAGAGATTTAAACCGCATCTGCATGAACGAAAGAAATAGACTGGATCCCAGCCGCAGACTATTATGAGCCTCCCAAATGTTCCAGAAAATAGCCGGCAAGATAATCGTTCGAGCTGTGTCCTCCAAGGCATTGTTCTCAGTCCTGTGAACCCAAACACACATAATTCTATGCTTGGATAAAGAGTCTGGATCCATGTGTATATGCGGACTGACCAGAGACCACAAATAAGAAGCCCACAGACCCTGTAGGAACAGATGAACCGTCGACTCTGTTCTTGGGCTCACAGAATAATAGCATCGTGATGCCATAGAAACTCCTTTATTCTGAATGTTCTCTTCCATTGGGATGGCTTTATTCCTGATCCACCAGACAAGAAAATTCAGTTTCATCGGAATCTCTTTGAACCAAATTGAAGGAGCCCGTGAATCTGAATCATCTTCCTCCTGGATAATTCTTCTATAATCCTTAATGTTAAATCTACCTGAACCAGATCTGGTGAAGCAGCAGGTATCTGGATCATCACTTATGAAAATGTTTTTGAATATGTACATTTTTTTGAGGGTTGAGTGTCGCCTGAATGAGATCATATTACGCTGATACCTCTTTGATGGATGCATCTAGATATAGTCATCCTGGAAAAGCTATTCTATCCCTATCCCATTCGGTTTCCCAGAAGCAGATGTGTCCCCTTCCAATGACCCACCGTGAGTGTCCCTATAACACCTCATTGTGCGATGCCACGCAGCGTGCCAGGGCGGACATACCATGTCGATCACCCTGTCCCCCAGAGAAGTCATACCGCTTCGTGAAGAAACTTTCCCACATCAATTCTCCGGTGATCACCTCCCATGCCAATCGACCCTTCATACCAGTGATAGTCCCATTAATATCCTGAATTCCAACCCCCCCATTGGTTACAGGTTTTGCTAAACGCTGCCAAGAAGCCTAGTGGCTTCGCCCAACCTGATTCTCATCCCACAAGAAAGTATTCATCATTTCTTCTATTTTCTCAACCATAGTTTTAGGAGGATTGACAATGGAGAAAATGTGCATCGATATGGATGTATGTACACTATTGATCAGTGTGACCCATCCTCCAAACGAGAGAAATCTATTCTTCTAGCTGAATATTCGTCCTAAAAGCCGGTCCAAAATTCCTTCGAAATGTTGCTTCTTGATGCGGCCACACGAAATTGGGACGCCATGATATAGGATTGGTAACTTCCTCTACTGGCACCCCAGAATATCTTGAATACCTCTACATCCCCTATCTGAACAATTATTTGAGATGAACACGTGGCTCTTTGAGGCATTAACACTTGGCCCGCTTAGGCAGCCGTAATAATGAAGAATATCCAAGAATTGGAGGAGAGACCAATGCATGCCATTCATGAAAATAATAACATCATCAGCAAACATAAGATGGTAAATGTTCTCCATACCCCATTTTCCTAAAAAAGGATTCATCCTGCCCTCCTCCAAACCGTAATTCAGATTCCATGACAGCACATCCTGAGCCAAAATTAAGAGAGTAGGTGACAACAGATCTCCTTGACAAACCCCCCAGACTTATTTAATGAAGCCGAAGAACCTCCCCATAAGGGATACCGAAATCCAAGGTGAAGAATAACACCTAAAACACAAATCACAGAACTCCTCCAAGAATTCGAACATCCTCATAACCTGAATAATGAAACACCATTCAACATTATCATATGCCTTATTCATATATACTTGAAAAACGACATTGGAACCCACCGTCTTCCGGTGTAGGTCATTAAGAAGCTCACTAGAAATTCTAATCTCCCCTTGAATACTTCGACCCTGGATGGACCCATGTTGTTCTTTGGAAACCAGCATTGAAATAGTTCCGTTGAGCCTTCTAGTTATAACAGTGGTGAGAATCTTGTTTGAAACATTGCAAAGGCATATTGGATGGTATTGGAAAATATTGGTTGGGTTCTTGACCTTTGGGATGAGAAAAATTATTGAAGAACACACACCACTATTGATATCACCCCCTCTGAAAAAATCTTTCACTTCCTCAACCACCAGTGGGCCAACCAGATCCGATGCTGCCACATAAAATGAAGCTAGGAAGCTGTCTGGCCTGGGTGTACTGTCCTGATGCTTGCTCGTAACCACCTCTTTCACTTTTATCACTAAAGGGATATCGAAAAAGAAGTCATTACCCACCTCCCCCACCAGTCATGGGTTCCTGCTCAAGAAAATGTCCCCATCTACGGAATCTCACTGGAACTTAGACGAGGCCTCCCCCGACAGGATGCCTTCAAAATGACCCAAGGCAATTTTCCCAACGATGTCTGCATCTATCATGAAGATCCCATTTCCAAGGCTCCGGTTGATCTTTGAATTCCGTTTTTTCCTTTCAAGCATGCATGGAAGAAGGATATATTACGGTATCCTTCCCTAAGCCATCTGTTCTATGCTCACTACTTGTAAATTCTCTCAACATCAAGGAGTTTTTCAGTCAGTGCAGCCAGCTTATCATAGAGTTGAACAAAGAAGTTATCATCCCATGCATTTTGCAGATATTCCTCCAACTGATCCACCTCATCCTGGAGTCTGGACACCCCACCCTATTTGTCAGGTCTATTCACAAGCCATTCTCAAATTTCCTACTTGAGCCTTTCGAAGCGATTCACTAATCCTCCCCACGACCTTCCACCATCCTCCTGCTTCTAGGATTCTTTCAGAAGTTGCATAAAGGATTCATTCTGATGCAACATATTGGAATAGAAAAAGTCATGGCCAACCACTGGGCAGGTCCTGATTTCCACATGAAGTGGTGCATGATCTAAAATTGCACATGGGAGATGAGTGACTGACGTCTGATAAGGAATTCAATCCCTGCACGTTCACTGAGAATCTACCCAACTGGCTCCACATGCGACTCGTCCTTTTCCGATTGTTGCACCACGTAAACTTGGAGCCCAAGAAACTCAAGTCCAGGATCCCTACAGCTGTCGTGAAACTCCGAAACTCTTGTATGTATCCCAGGTTGAAGTTGGAACCTCCTTTCTTCTCTAATAACTCTGATATTGTATTAAAATCCCCCCCCCACAATCCATGGTGTGGTGCCTCTTTGAAGTACTTCTAGATGTCTCCATAACTCAGTCAACCAATTTTAAACTGTGCTAGCATAGACGAAGGAAAAGAGTACCTCGCGCCCCCCGAAAGAAATTTTTGTGTTAACGCATTTTGACATGAGGCTCACAATCTCCACTGCGACGTTATTCTTCCATCATACCCAGATTTGTGAATTATTTAGCCCTCCATGGAAAGCGTTAGAGAATCCAATTTTCTTGGCTAATCAAGGATCTTTGGTCGAATTCTACATAGGTTTGAGAATTACCACTATAGAGGAGTTATTCTCCTAGAATCAGAGGCAATAAAAGAACACTGGGCTTGAGCCCCCAAGCCTCGTGCATTCCAGATAATAAAATAAAGCATTAAACAAGTTCCTTCTAAACCTTACAGGTCTATGAAAGAGAAAGAGATGATGATGGTAGCAAACCTTTTTCCTTGGATTTGGATCTGGTGATTCGCCCTGATGCCCCCGGAGCACTAGAGTCCCTAACTGGGGTCTGCACGATCTTTTTGAACCCCTTGTCTAAGCCTTCCAAGAGGGGCCACCTTCTGCATGGGAGAATGCACGAGGATGTTGAGGTCATCTCTCCTTGAACCATGGATATCAGAAGGAGACGCTGGGGGGACTGGCGAGAAGAGATCAATTCTTTGTTTACACTGTTAGAAGGTTGCCCAAGCATCGTCATTCCACCCGCAGGTTGCACCAGATCGCTTACCAGGGACCGATGAAGAAGCTCTGAAGAACGCTGAGAGGAGATGCAGAATGTCTGTGGAGGAGGGGTCAGAGCTTTGGATGGACTCACCATTAGACCGAAAGATTCGGCACGAGGAACACGTCTCGGCGAGAGAAAATCCGCGAGGCAGGTATCACCAGCAGAGATCCTTCCTTCGATATCCACCGAGGGAGACCATTCAATCAGGTCTGCAGGGATGCTGGAGGAGCTGACAAGCTACTGGAGGGGACAGGCCTAATCCCCTGAATCTCTGACACTGACATCTGGCACGTCAGAGGATAAACAGAAAAAGAAGCAGGGGACCTTACCGTAACATTAGTAGTCTTCTTCTCCAAAAAAACGTGTGGGTTCGGACCCAGATCTCCATTCAAACCAGAGCGGGATGGACCCAAATCTCCCTGCCACCTATGACTATGAAACTCCAGGTGGCCATGAAGACCATAAGTGGGGCAAAACATGGAGAGAATAAGGAAGAAGATCTGTTTCCCCCAACGGAGGCCGTTGCTCGACTTGAGCAGGACTCGGGAAGTCCTTCTAACTAAAAGATCCATATCCATGCAGATACGATGGTTGGCCACCGACTTAAGGAATCTGGTTTTCTAATCCACGCAAAGAAAATATCCTATAGAATCCCCCATTGCCTTCAGAATGGAAGGATTGTGAAAGGGAAGAGGTAGTCCCGGAAGGGATAACCAGGCCACTTCAAATGAAGATTCTCGGCTGTGATGACAATACCATAGTCACCTTGACAGGGAGAGGTGCCAAGAGCCACACCGCCAATCCTCACGGGCCTAGGACATCAAAAATTCATCTCTGGAAGCCAAATGAATATAGAAGGAAACCCTACAAAGATCTAAGACCACCACATGAAAGAGGAGACCCCAAGAATCCACAAAAGATATGAAGAAAGCCTGGGAGGGTTTGATGTGACCAAATTGGGCCACCAACATGATGTCGTGGAAGGATGCTGCCTCCTGAACTTCACACAATGAGAGTTAGACCACCGAGAAACCATATTTTTACCTGGGAGGCCTGGGAGCCACCAAAACTAGTAGAATGGAAGGAAGACTCGTTGGAGGAGCAGGAGCTGTCCAACCCACACCGGCAGGCAGCACCATTCCACCACAATGAACATCCTTGAAGGAAGTGCGCGGCAGAACCCCTTCTGATGGTTGATCCCCGGAATCCCATGAAGATGCTCCTTTCACCACCGCTAGAGCAGAAGGTCCATCGAGCACCGAAAAAGGAGAGGAGGCCCCATTCACTGAAGAAGGAACGACCAGAGAAGGGAGAGAGGGCGCGGAAGAAGCCATGGAATGAATGGACACATTTCCTTTATTTATTATCTTATCAACTTCTCAATGTGTCCTACACTCAAACATTAGGATTATATCATTCTTATGTTCAATATGATATATAAAAGGAATATTTTGACACATCATGAAAAAAGGGTGATGGGTAATAAGAAAAAGTAGAAATAACTTACATTCAAATACTTTAAATGCTTGTACATATAAGTGATCAAACACAAATGGTTCTGTTATTCTTACCAATTCTATTAATTGCACTAAATTTCCTTATATGATATACCATTAAGGATATCATATTCCCAAAATTGATCTTCTATTACTATAATTTGCTGCAACAAATTATATGCTTCAACTATTTCCATAAATGTAAATTCATTATAATTAGTTTAAACATAGTGTTAAAGTGTGTGTTGGGACAGATAATAGGTTTTGTAAAGGGAGAGCCTAGTTGATTGCTCTTGAACCATTGTATTATTTTACAGCTACATGTACTTTGATAAGATCCCCTGGTAATAGGTATGTAAAAGCGAAAATCACCAAAATCATTCATTAGAGTGTTGGTGGAGTGTACTATGGAATTTATATTCCATGAACCATTCTAGATTTCATGTGTTGAATCTATCTCCATTATGTTTTTAAACAACATAAAATTATTAAGGTAAGGATAACAACTATCATACCTTAAAGATAGAAGTTTTTTATACATAAATTTTTTTAGAACTCAATTCATCCCCCAATTGATATTTCATCTATCCATTATCTATGAAAAAAATTAGTATAAGTGAATGTAACTCATGAGTATAAATCTATCAAATGTTATAGTCCAAAGATCCATTTTTAAATTCCATCCATGGATGATAATCAATAGAATATGTTAATAGTTAGATATACATTCCATAATAGAAACATTTGTGGTTTATGGAAGGCTCACATTACCATCTATCGAATGAATCTTGGTGTGAGTGTTTATCTTGATGATGTAATGTCCTATAAAATTCCCAAGACAGAACCACAAATTTGGGATTCTAAAACTAAATTAGAATATGATTTAAATTCCATGTCTAAGAAAGATATAATATGTGGATTGGGATTGGATGAATTCAATATAATTTCTTAACATCAAACTACACATGAAATATGAATCACTATTTTCATTTCATATGATGGTACCTACAATGTTATGGCTCTTATCTATAAAAATATAATCTTATGTTCGAATCATTCAAAATCATTGAAGGGGAAATCATTTCTAAACTAAATGGAAGACTCAAAGTTACTATGAAAAACATTACTACTCCAGGAACACCTATTACTAAGCACTGAAAATAATAGAAAGTTCCCTGAGTATTACAATCCAAATGGAGTGGAATATTATCTCCAGTTAGACAATCTACAAAGGTAAAAGGTTTCAGGATATAAGATATCATTGGATATCACATTATGTATGAATCTTAAACGGAAAAAGAATAAATAGAGAATTAAATGATCAAAAATAGAAAAATTCCATGAAGGTTCTTACTTAGGATAGTTTTTGATGAAGAAAACTATAAAATCCCCTAAACAATCTGATGAAGAAGACTCCAAAAGAATCTCTAGATCAAATGATGAGATTTCAAAGTTTTATGGAATGTTAAAAGAATTATATAATATGTGAATAGGTTTTAGAGAACCCTCAATCATGAATTCAAATAATGGTAAAAAATTTGAAGAATAGGGATTTTATAAACTCAAGAATCTAAGACACAAAAATTTTTTTTGCCTGCAAATTATGGACGATAAAAGGATGGAGAAGAAATAATTCAATAAGTAAATATATAAGAAAAAACCATAAAAATTATGAATTCCACCAGAAGTACTTCTAAATATCAAGGAGAGTGTATATCATCATAATTAGATGACGAAACTCTTAATCAAAAGCAAAATATATGCTTTAAGGAACACATGAATAAAGTACATTATTATTACTCTCCAGAGAATGAGAAAGAATTTGAAAATAAAATAATCTCATATAAAGAATTAAATGAATATTTTACAATGCATGAGACTAAATATGAATACCTAAATAAAAAAATAGGGTTCTTAGGAACTCCTATAATAAAAAATTTAATAAAGAGGAAGGATTGAAGAAATAGATTTCAAAACTGAATAATCAATTATAAAATTCAACAACCTCAAATATAGACCACCAAAAAACTATAGAGGACCTAAAGATAGAGGATCAAACCTTAAGGATTATTAAAGTTTAATTATTTTTGGTTAATATTTTCTCAACCAAATTATTGATCAAAATCTTCATAAGAAAAAAATTAGAATTTGATGTCCTTGTGAAAATCCCAATTTTCATAAATTATATTTATACATACTTCCAAAAACAAAAACATTCTAATGTTACCTATATTCATTGTAGATAAAATTGAAATTATGCTAAGAACGATAATTTAAAAAATACTCATTTTTTTTGAATTAAAAAATTCATTTTTTTTTTCAAAACACTTGTAGAAACAAGTTGAAATGATTTTTGAATAAAAATTGGGTACATAAATATCTTATAGATAACATTTCTGGACCCCTAAGAGTTTGGGAAGCCAAAAAATTTATATTGTTTAATTAATATTCATAGGGAACAAACCACAAAAAAATAATTAAAAATGGTTTATGGATGTTTTTTTCAATAAAAATGAGTAGGTATTTATAAAAGATTCACATACTATCCATGATTGATGGAGGATATGTCACAATTGGTGATAATGAAAATGGAAAAGGAGTTAGAATTGGTTATATTGGAAATCCTCAATCATTTTTCATAAAAAAAATCTCATCTTTAAGAACAACCTAATTAGTATCCCTCAACTTTATTGTTATGTTTATTATAAGTATTTTTATAAAAATTACTATTTAGTATTAAAATAAAAATATATCAAGTATAATCAACCTATAACATATAGTTTTAACACACTAGATCCTAATTTTTCATGCATATAAAATATAAATTTGTTAAATCATTAAATTTTTGAATCGTGGATTTTGCAAAGAATGCTTGGACATTATAATGATTATTAATTGAGAAAATAGATTAAAATGAATTTAATCTCTAAATTTCATGATATTAAATAGGATAAAAATAATCTATGTGATTCATGTCAAATGGGTATGAAATACACATCATCGTTCAAAAAGATCAAAGAGGATGTTATAGCTAAACCTCTTGAGCATATCCATGTAGATATATTCAGACCTACTAGAATAACACTTCTTAGTGGAAAAATGTTTGTTTAGGTGTTGGTTGATGATTTTTCAATATTTACATGGGTTTACATTTTATGATTTCAGAGTGAAGAATTTTTTCTTGATTCGTTTATGTAAATTTAAGAAAAGTGAAAATGTTGAAAAAATAGTGAATTTGAGAAGTGACAATAGAGGTGAATTTAAATATCAATAAATTAATTCATATTTCTAAATGAAAGGATTTAAAAATACAATATATTCCCCTTATATACCTCTAAATGATGGTGTTTTTAAAAGTATGAATATGACATTGCATGAAATTTCTAGGACATATATTAATATAACATGAAAACTCATTACTAGGATTAAGATATTAACATAGATTTCTATGTCATTAAAATAGTTCAAATAATACATGTTTTAAAGAAATAACTCTATGATTTATGAAATAATAGATAAAAATTTCTGATACATATACTTATTTCGATGCAAGGATTATATCATGAACACCAAGTATAATCTTGGAATGCTTTATCCAATGGTAGATGAAGGTATCTTCCCAGATTACGGTACTACATCCAAATCCAATAGTGTTTTTAAGAAAAGATCATGGTTTTTTGAATAATCAACACATTTGATGTTTGATGAAAGTGATACTTTTAGCCATAAAGATATTTAAATTAATGAAAAAATTCATTAAATCAATGATATGAGACCTTAACCTATCTTTAATAATAATGAGTATAATAATTTGAAACATGATTAATTTAAAACAAATATAATAAGTGTTGATAAGAGTGAACTAGGAAGTGTATTTCCATAAAAAACTAAAACTCTTAATGGTCATTCTCTAGAACAAATTAATGGAAACATAGATAGAGTAAGACTAGAAGAAATATATGACACTTTATTGAATTATCTTCTTTCGATCCCAACTAAAACCTAAATATATAAAATAATCTTTATCATATGAAAGATTGTTATTGGATATGCAAGAAGATTTAAATCATTTTAAAATAATTTTGCTGGAGGTAGTTTAAAGACCCTCTAACTCTATTATAATTGGATCAAAATGGGTTTCTATTGAAAATAAATATGTTGATGTTGTCATAACTACAAATAAATAATGATTAGTTTACAAAGGATACAATCGATATGATGGAATAAATTGTGATGAAAACCTTTCTATTATAGATATATCAGTATCTATTAGAGTCCTTTTAGTATATGAATCATTTATTAATTTTAACATTTTTCGGATTAATGGTAAATAATATTTTTTTAAATGGAATATTGATGTAGTATAATTTTTATAACAAACTCTTAGTTTAGAAGTCTGTCACTTTAAGAATACCTTTTTAAACAAATCGAAGCTCTATTTGTACTTAAAAAACCTCGAAGATCATGTTATGAAAGATTAATCTAATTAAATTTCTCAAATGGGTTAACATTAGATATCGAAGATTCAAAATTATTTAGGAAAACTTCATCCTCAAATATTTTGTTAGAAAACATATATTATGATTATTTTAATTTCAGATCAAAAAATAAAAAACTATGTAATTAATATTAGAAACTTCAAAACAAATAATTTTAAATGATCGTAATGGGAGAGTTAAACTAATTTTTTATTATTTGTAATCTATGAAAAATATGTTCTAAATGATTTATACTAAATAAAATACATACTTTATTTACATAATATGTTTTTAATTGAAAAAAATAACAACTATTAAACTAATATAAGCACAAAAATGGAACTTGATATGGATGAAATTGGTAATCTTGTTGAAAATAATCCCTTTAGTGGAATCGTTGGAATTTTTTTTTCTTACTATAGGTTGACTATACATTTTGTTTTTTCATGTATTTGTGTGAAATTTCAATATAATCTAATACAATCTCAATTAAATGATTCCAAAATAATTTTAACAATATTAAGAAGAACTATGTCTCATTATATTCATTTTCTAAAAACCTATAACATTAAATAAACTTAATATTCAGATGACTATTTTACTAGTTGTAGAGTATTTAGGAAGATAAAATCAATAACCTATCATTTTTTATAGAATCATTAGTATCATGGTCGAGTATGAAATAATAATTTGTAGCATTATCATCTTTTAAATCTTAATGTATTGTAACTGGAAGTTTTTGGGCACAATTGCTATGATTGAAACACAACATAATGGATTTCAAAATTAATTGTAATTGAATACCATCCAAATGTGATAAAACTTGTTATATCAAAATTCCAAAGAATATGATAAATCATTTGAGAATATGGAAAATGGATTTGAGACACCATTTATTAAGATATCATGTAAAAAATAATGGAATTTCATTAGAATTCATTTTTACAAAAAAAAATCAATTAGTAGAAATTTTTACTAAACCTTTACCTGATGATATATTTTATTTTTTTAATGAAGAATTAGGTTTGTTTTATTTTACATAATATTAATGATGATTATAGAATAACATTATACTAAAAGTAAAAGTGTTATTTACCTTATTTTATTTAATTTCTCATGTCTCTATTTTACATATCATTTATATCAAATAGGTCATGTCACATAGTTTTAGTAATAATTACATAGCACATCACTATGTGACCACCTGATTACCTCAAACGAAAAGTAATGTTTCATGTACATGTGTGAAACACTTTCAAACCATTAAATAATATTTCTTTCTACATCCCAAACCTTTATTTCTCTAAATCAATTATCTTCCAAATCTGGTCATCCATGGAGAAAACAAGGAGAACCAATGTTTCTTCATTTGAGTAGAATCATGAATCAAGGGACATCTAAGAAAGAGTTAAGTGGAAGAGTGATATATTTTTTCTATCTTCATGGAAGAAATATATTGATCAAGAATGTGATAAACCATTAAGGATTAGAATATTTTTTGATGAAATATGAAATTGGATTTTGTTTGAAAAGATTGTTTGTTAGTTCTATGTTAATAAAGTGTTCCATTTTGGAATTAGTTTTTATTTGGTCATGATAGTAGTGAATTAGAAGAGTTTCTCATTAACTTCATTGGAAATGGATGAAGCTTCTAAGTACCCACAAGAAAGCTACACAAATTTTAGTACAACATTTTACACCATAGCTAAATTTAGTCTTAAAGAGATTAGGAATTCTCTATTTGGATTTTCTAATATGTATAATAATCTAGTAATGGATCTATAACAATAAATAAAAGTCATAATAAATTTCATCTAATCTTCCATCGCTCAGTAAAATGGTGAGTTTAAAAAAAATTTCTTTCAAGATGTTAATCTATTATAAATCATTATGATTCAAAAAACTATTAATCATTAACAATATTCCACAAGGTATATATAGCATATACAGAATAAGTCCATAAATTACCTTCCTTTTTGTATAATTTTATCCTTATTATTTCATCATGTTGGTGTTTTTTTATGAGAATACATCCACTTGTTTCCATTGGTAGACAATTTTATGTGTAATTTTTTTTATGGGAAAACATTTTTTGTTAGATTCCCTCAATAACATTGTTCTGATAACCTAGGAAATTGAAGGTAATAATTATTCAACTCAAGGGAGTCATTAGACCTATATTAATGATTATTTTTATCAAGAATATTGGAAAAAATTAAGGATATAATAGAATTTCCTTATGATGAATAGATTTTTTCAAAAATGAAAAAAAGTGTTAGAGTTGTTGTGGAATATAGAGAACAAACTAAAAATAAATAGATTTCACTTACTGCACCTATTTCATATCCTATAAATAGAGTAAGGATAACCTTCACTATCACCCATTTGTTTTATGTTGATTAAGAGGTGTCCATCTCTGTAAGACCCTTTTCTTTGCCACTTATTATCGATTCTTAGTTTGATGAATTGTAAAAATTATTTGTAAGAAGATTCAGATAAGAGTTCCAGGATTCTCATCATGAATTAGAGTTACCTCATGTTGGATAATATCAAAAAAAAAATGTGATGAATGTACCAAGGTTCATTATGAAAGATTCAATAGTGTCGATGACGAATGTATAATTTTATAAGTACTAGATGTAATTGGAGATACTACCAATGTAACCATGTAATTTTATTCAAAGGTGATATCAAATGAGGAATATTTCAAAATTATCTTATTAGAATCCAAAAAAGAAATAAGTATTCCCCATGATCTTATAGTTTCATGGGATGAGGGAAATATAATAAATTTGTTAGTTCAGTAAGTGGTTGGAACGTTGTTAGTGGAACCCTCCTATGAAGCCTCAAATAAAATGGATTATTATTCAATGCTTCTGGAATGTTTGCGGATATTGAGAAAATTAACTCAAGACTAATCTCAATGTATTTTTATATGTAACTAGAATATGTAACTAGGGATTTTCAAGGAGACATAACATTTGAAAACAGAAGGGTGTATATATTTTCTCATAACATTGTCACAAAACTTTATTAGTAAAAGAAGGAAATAAACACTATGTTATAATTAAATGTTCTATAATATCATATTTTAATGTCACAATTGAAAAAATTTGTCAGTTTCATTATCTATTGATTACATTAAATGGAAGGATCTCTGGAAAATAATTTTGATTTTATATAGAAGAAAGTTTCTAATCTAAATCAAGAGGATGTAAATAAGGTAAATACACAATCTTTTGATGATGATAAAATTTAATAAGAAGTTTATTCATTTATTGAGCCCAAAAACATTTTTTATAAGAAAAAGGAAAATAAATTATTTCATTTGATCATTTATTTGTTATGACATATAATCTATTTGAAGCACTAAATAAGTTACGAGATACTTGTGTTAAGAAGGGGTATATTAAGAATCTTCTTGTAATTTTTTCAAAAACCTTATGAAATTGATTTAAAATTATTTTAGACTTTTATAATAATGAAATGGTCAAAATTATTTATGAATTTTAAGGAACATTGTGTTAGATAAAGCGAAGATGTATGTATCGACATCACATTACTGATCAAAATGATTCTTTATTAAAATGTCCAAAATAAATCTTTAATGAAACTAATATCGTTCAAAGATAAATTCCATGTTTTTATGCGGATTTTATTTACCTTAACATATTTAATCCTATAAACTATCATCTTTTCCATTAGATAAATTTCATCTGGATAGTGCTTAGTGATATGCTATCAAAATCCAATCTATTCCAGTATAGATCACTCAAGGATATCAAGAAGGTCTTGGAGCATCTCTACTGATGTTTAGGGATGTTGGTGGAGAAAATTTTGATGCCTGTCTACCTAAATCATCTTTACCATATGGACTAGTTTTATCTTTCATGAAACCACGCCCTAATAACCTTTTCACTTTCAATAGTTTTTACCCCTACACTCATTAGTTTTCATAGTTCATTTCCTAGTGGATGGGGACATTAATAAAAATAAAATAATGGAATCTTTCACCAATTTATTTTTTTAAGATAACATTTGAATTATATAATTATTTTAATATTATTTTTAGGATACTTATTTGTGTTATTCTTCTATATATTTTAAATTAATTCTCTATTCTTCTCTTGTGACTTCCATATCTTTTAAATTTATACTTTTTTAACTATGTATCTCTATGTTCGTCATGTGTTATAATATATTTTCTATTAATATTTTACTTTCCTTATTTTTTATTGGTCCCTATTACATATTAACAAAACATTATATCAATTTATTTTTAGAACCAATAAAAATAACTATTTACTATTTTTTGTGTAAAATTTTAATTTTATTACATTACTCTACTTTTTTTTTAATTTCATTAAAAGCGGGAGAAGAAAATGGATTTAATACATATAATGTATTAAAATTGTTTTCCAAAAATGGGGAGAAGAAATAAATAATATAAAAATGTAATTCCATAATTTTTTATTGGGGGAAGAAAATTATAATTTTTATCAAAGTATGATTTTCAATAATGTGGGAGAAGTTAGATAAGAGTATATATTTTAAAATGTTTTATCCTATACCATAATTTTTTATATTTAATATAATTTTTTATGATTTTATTTATTTCATGGGTTTTTTTATCATAAAAATGTGAGATTGTTGGAATGACCTATGTTTTTTCAACATATCACTTTTTTATGTGTTTTGATGGTTCATAAAATCCCAACATATCTTATAGAAATTTTATCTTAAGTGTTAAAGATGATAGTTTTGATAATTTTATCTTACATTGAGTGATTTATTTTATCTACATCAATGTTTTATGAGAACAAAATAATATTTTCCATATACTCAGAATTATAAAATGTTTTATTGATAGGATGTTTAAAAAACTATGTAAGGCTTTATCTCAGGAAGAAAATGGCTGAGTTGTTGAATAATCAAGTAAGATTCTATAGTCAGAATGAAAATATGAGAAGATGTTATATTATAAAATGGATATTTGAAAATAATTACCTTACATAAGTTAGATAATTTAGCAATGTAAAGTACCACAACTACGTAACATATTTATCTTATACTGAAGAATTATCTTATGAATTACTAATGTTAGTTTATCTTAGGAAGAAAACGAAGAGTAGTTTTAACATATGAAGTATTTAAGTATGTTATTTTATGTTGAAAATTACAATTATTTGAATATCGTACTATGATATAGATTATATGTAGAATTAAATGATTACATTTGTAAAATCCTAATACAAAATTTCTGAATGGAATGATCTGAATAATAAGAATATTTCTGACATCGATGCAGTAAAATTAATAACTATATTTTTAAATAATAGACAAATTACCTTAATTTACTATCTTATAATCATATCAATTCATGGATCACTTGGCTGTTTGGATTATCTCATTCTAATGTTCAAAATGATATATAAATTAAAAAGTTATCTGCTCCATGGAGAATGGGTGATGGATAAGATGAATGAGTAGAATAAACGTATATTCAAATACTCTGAATTCCATTACATAGAAGGGATCAAACATAAAATATCTTGTTGTTCTTATAATTCTATCAGATCCATTTAAGGTCATATCTAGAAATAAATTTATGAGTATAATCATTTCAAAATGCATCTTCCACTCTGTCAGTTGGTGCTTGAAACTTTGTGCTACAATCTTTTACATAAACATTTATACATTCTATTTTATTTATACATGATGTAAGATTGTGTATTGAGATTGGAAATAGGTATTCTAATAAGATATCATGGTTGAATGATCTTGGAAATTGTTATTATATGAAATATTATTATACATAGTTAGGATCCCATGATAAATGGGCTATTGTAGTGAAAATCACCAAAAACTTATAGAAGAGTGTTGGTGGAGTAGACTATGGGATTTAGGTTCCTCGAACCACTATAAATATAATGTGTTCAATATATTTCATTTATGTTATCATTTATGTGTCCAACCATTATCAAAGGAAAGACCAAAACTACCATATCTTAATGAGGTATGTTTTTTGCAAAAATCATTTATAGGAACTAAATTCACCCCTATTGAGTTTTCAGCTAGCATGTATATAGGAAAACAACACAGAATGATGATGAGATTCTATAGAAATGGATAATGATATTATAAATTTTATAGTTTCTAATGATAAAGTTATAAGATTTCTAATACAATATGTATCCCATCAAAACCCTAATCGAAGAAGGTAATTTTTTAGGATTCACATAGCATGTACTACTCTATTCTTCTAGGAAGCCCTAATATGTATATAGGATTGAAGATTTTTTTTTCTGGGATGAAATTAAGACCTAAATTTATAAATTTGTTTCATAATACATGGTATGAAGATATTCTACCATTTCCCACACAATTATGGAAATGTAAAAAATAACCATGTATTTTGTCAGAGGGCTCTCTCAGAACCCTAAAGTGAATAATTCCATCTGAATAGTAGTGGATTTTTCTTACCGACATAGAAAATTTCATTATTATCAAGTATTATTTCTCTCTTGATGAACTCTCCATGATATATATAATAGAAGTGTTATGACTCCTTGGAGTTACGCTCTATTTTGTATCTAATCAATATTTGAGGTTTACCTTAGGTTTTGGGGAAACCTTCAATAAGAATTAGAAAAATAATTAATTTTTAGCACTACATATCACCCTTAGATGGATTTCTAGTTTAATGAAACATATAAACTCTATAAGATATTTCAAGATCATTTTTAATAGATTTCCAAGGATATTGGGATAAACACCTATATATAGAGGAGTTCTCATAAAACAAACTTTTTCATTCGTTCATTTAAATGGGTCATTTTGAGTCTTTCTATGGTAATAAGTCTTAGAATATGAGAAGATGCAATGAATTTAGAGAGTAGAATCTGATTATACCTTATCTAATCCAAGAAATTATAGGGTAGGATTAAACCATTATATTTCATATAAAACCCTAGCAAAGTCAATATAATTTTTATTTCATTTATTAGTGAGTCATTGAGTTTGAGGTTGGAGATAAAGGGTTTCATCATATATCATTTTGGAAGGAATTCATGATGATTAGAAAAATGGTAATGATCAGTCTAATATATATCATCCCCATCAAGATCCTTTATTTCTTTGGAGTTGTGGCCTATAGACTAGCACTCTCACCCAACCTATATATATTACATGATGTGTTTTATGTATCTCACTTGAGAGATTAAATACCATAATCCTCACATGTATTGAATCTAGTGATGGTACCATTATATATTGATCCATCGTATGAGGAACATCCGGTGATGTTCTTGGATCATAGATAAGAAGTTCTAAAAAACAATGTAACTCACATGGTCGAGTGTTTTGGGGGAACCACAAGATTGAGAACCATCTTGGGAACCTAGATAGGTGATGAAACATAAAAACCTTCAACCATTTTAATACATGAATGGAATTTGAAGGGAATTTTTTTTTGAATGGGAAATAATGTTACAACACTAAAATTTGTAAATGAAATTCCATTTTTAATTGAGTAAATGCCTTATTAAAAAAATGAAAATATAGAAAACAAATGCACCACTTTGGAATTTTGATATTTATGATTCATATACTATTAGATTTATGAGATCCAAAATCATCAGAACCATTGATAGTATAAATATTTTATATTGATTATATGATTATTATACATATAGTTATGATATATCTAATTGATACTGGTAAAGGAATCAACGGACATGACCTGTTGGACCATAACTTATGAAACTCTTTTAACCAAACATCTAATGAAGATAACATCACTAGAAATTTTCCTTTACCATACACACGTAGAGATTCAATAACTAATGTATGAGTGAAACCATTTATGTTTATTCTCCTGATCATCGACATCAATAACCAAACCATGTTTCTTGAACCACCCCAAGAAAATCTCACCATTAGACACCTTACCCTTAGGGTATTATCTGGTGTAGTAAATGTATATGTATATAAAACCTAACAATATGAATTTTTATACATGAATTAAAATAATTAAAATAATTATCATTTCATAATTTATAATTGTTCAATAATAATGGTTGATAGAAATTAGATTTTGATATGACGAAACAAAAAATGTATCGTTGGGAAATATATTTTTTAGAAAAACACTATTTCTAATGAATTATAGAATAGTTTAAATATATTATATTTATATTTATTAATATTATTAAATATTATTGATTATATGTTAATGATAATATAATTTTGTGAAGTAAATTTTAATTTTTATTCGGATTGTAAAACTGTTATTTTAAAAAGAATTAGAATTTTTCAGTAAATGGATATTTTGTTTCTTAAAAAGTAAATCCTCATATTTATTGAATTATTTTTATAAAATAAAAATTATTTTTAAACTAATCATGTATAAATTAATAAAAGGTGACTTTCCCCATAATATTTTGAGCTTGTTGATTTTTTGTGTGAAAAATAAATATGGTATAATTATATTGTATGTATTATGACAACATAAAATCACAATAGTGATGTAAAAAATACTACAAATAGTATCCAAAAAAATTATTTTCTAATTTAAAATAATGTTTTTTTTGACATTATTTAATTAATTTTATAAATCCTAAAGTCATCCTACAAAACCTATATTATATTTTCAGGATTTGAAATCAATTCTTAATAAACATGAATCACATTTATATCACTAAGGGAACTATTTTCAGTGGTTCAGTTCATATCCTTATAAAATAATGAAATAAAATCCTCCCTACTATAGAACATGATAATAAACCCTCTGATGTTCTATGGTTTGTTTTAATTTATCATTTAGAGTCCAAAATTTTTTTTTAGAAGTTAATAAAGATTTATCATATCTTTTTCTAAAAACCCCACCAATCCTCCAATTATTATTTACTAAAAAAATTTAAAATAATTAATCTTCCAATACTACTATAAATCCATCCAATGGAACCACTAAATCTTAATAAGCTCCTTCAAATATTTTAGAATCACCATATGATGTTATGTGATCATCTCATTCTCTTTATTTAAGTGCCTTCTTTATATTATGCCTTTTAATATCCAGTGGTTGATATTGGGATATTTTTATCACATTCCTCTTACAATAATTAATATATAAAACATATGGAAGATCCCTTTAAAACTCATTAAGACCATTCATTGATCTTTTTTACCCTGGTAATACTATAATAAATTTATCTTATGATTTTCCATGCCAGAAATCCGTTTAACGAATACCCATGACCATTTCTACTGAAGGGCATTCCCCTAAATATAATTATCGTTAATTTATTTTGTAATTTCATGTAATAAAACCACAGTGCTCAATCATGGGATTAATTTTAATTGAATATATCCTTATGTTGTGTGATTTATGGTGAAAACATATAAATATACATGATTTTATAGTGATGGGTGGACCTGGAATTATATATCCCTCCAATGCATTGGGTAATATTTTTATCTCAATATATTTTATGTATGGTGCATGGTTTTTTATCTTAAGGATAATATTTCATGATTTCTTTGTTTCTAGACTTTAATTATAGTTATGATTTTAGATTTTATGTTATTGAAACATTTGTATGTTTCCTTTGTGATATAATCATAAATCATGCTTCAATACTCATGTTTATGATTATCAAACCTATTATATTACATTGAATACCTATTAAAACACATATGACATTTAAATTTTTATATGATTTTATTATCCTTTTCATGGTATTTAAAACTCACAATTTTCTTATATATATCCCTAGGTCATCCAACGTAGTTTAAAATGATCATGAAAA
Source organism: Viscum album (assembly GCA_963277665.1). Classification (NCBI taxonomy): domain Eukaryota; kingdom Viridiplantae; phylum Streptophyta; class Magnoliopsida; order Santalales; family Viscaceae; genus Viscum; species Viscum album. The sequence goes on along the minus strand of OY728155.1, from coordinate 596,173,800 downwards.
CTTAAGGACAAGTTAAATATTTTTTTACAATATTGTATTTATGCTTCAATTTTTTATTTTATTCCACAAATTACCAAAATACACAACGCATCATGTCCTTATTCTTTTATATTATGTGTATATTTATGAAAAAAAATATTAAAATAAAGTATATGAATGATATGAGTTTCCATACTAACTTACATGACATAAAATCATGAAATGAATCTTTCCTAAAACTCTATTATCCTCCATGAACAGCCATATTGAATTCTCCTCATGGTGCAACAAAATCTAAATTCACAAAACCATCATTAAATATTATTTATTCATCGTATTTATTCATGACATGTTCTTATTATTCATGTTTTAAAGAACACTTCATCTTCTCAAAACTAATATACAATAAAAAATAAATTTCAATTTTGTAGATACACCAAATAATTGTACATACATCAATAGATTAAATTTACCAAACACTATTTTATAAACAATAATCCCTAAAAAATTTAAATAACTAAAAAAACATATATAATATGAAAAACATAAGCATAATTGTGTTTTTAGGACTTGCATAGGTTTTTTGAGTTTGTGTAATATCTAAACATTTCATTTAATAAAATTTTATGTTAACTATAACATATTATATATTTTATTATATAATTTTTCTTGGAAATTTTCATAATAATCATAAAAAACGATCTTACACATATTACTAATAGAATTTTAATTATAAATGGAAGTTCATCACTTAGAATTTTTTTTAGTAAACTCCAGATTGTATATTTCATATCTTTTAAGATCATTTCCATTAATTTATTCTATTACTCAATTAAAAAAATATGTTATATTTTATAAAGTATCATATATTCATAGTGAATTCAACAAATAGATTATTTTATATTTTAAGGAAAAAATTACGTATTGTAGTGAAATAATGTTGGAATACAATCACTTAGACAACACTACTCTGAGAGAGTAAAATATTTTATATATAAAAGGAAACTAAAAACATCTTCAACATCACACCCAAATGAAAAATTTCATAAATTGTTAAAAAATATCAAAACCTATCAATTTAAATTTTTTGTAATCATTAATTTTAAAAAAAAAATATTCAAAAAATATTCAATGCCATCATCAATGAATATTAATGATTATTACTCAAGGTTGATAATAAACTCAACACTTTAAACATTCCATTGGGTTATTTAATCCCCACGTTATATTTTTTTCAACACTAACAACATAATCCAAGCATCATCAAATGACAATATTTCTCCAAGGGATATGTTTTTGGAAACTACACTACCTGATGATGGAATGTTATCTATGAGAATTATATCCCTCAATTATAATAAATTTATAACCTGGTAAATTATATTCCCCCATTAATTTTGTAATCATTGAATTTTTTTACACCTTTTAATAATAACCATAACTTCATATTCAAAATTTATAATGAATGTTTTTTCACACCATTCTACCCCCATTAATGTTTAATTTATATAATTACAAGAGTAGTCCCATATATCATCAAGTGACAAGGTGATGGAACCCCTGTTGTTATATGAGATTATAATACATTATTTTTTAGTTTAATTGTTTCAATCTGGCATAATTTGTCTACCCTATATTATCATTGTTTTTTTGGGGTGTATAGGGTTTTTTCGGAGCCTGAAACCCAATTTTAGGTTGAAAATGGCATAGTGCATGGTTAGTTCAAACTGTGTGGGGAAGGTAACATAGTTTGAAAAATCATGTGATGCCTAGGCAGAAAGTATAAGGAGCCCAAAAAATTTGAGGAAAATATGTGAGATGAGGAACTTACCCATGTGGGTTGTTATAGAATTTTGATAGTGAATAACCATATGGTTAGTACATGGATAGTAAAACCATGGGGACAAACCTTGTCTCATCCCTTATCATACAAATTCCAATGCAAGGTTTGTGTACATTTTTTCAAACAAAATGCAAAAAACATGTGACAATAATAATTTGAGGAAATTTTATTTTTTAAATTAAATTAAATTATTTTAATAATACTAAAAAGGTGTTTTTTTAACAAATAACAACGATGAATTTTAAGAGACTCCCTTAATCGACTAACATTCGAATTGAGGGTTTTTCTCAATCTAATAATTGGTTCAAGCATGGAATATCTAATTAGATATGTAACGATGAATATTCAAATCCATTTTATAAATTCTACATTATTGTACTTATTTAATATTATATTTGTATTTAGTCTCATATTCCCATAATTTTAGGTTCTTTTTTCCATTCTTAATTATTCTCCTAAACCAAGATGAATGTGGATTTGATACTGGACAAGCACATAACTGTCGGGCTAAGGTTGGAAATTTTTCCATTAGTTTTGGTGATTTATTAGGATAACATCCATTATGACTCCTATTAAACATTCTAGAATGACCATGAATTTTAACTGGTCAATTATGTTAGATGTAGTCAAACCTATAAAGGATGCCCATATGTTCTGTAGTGATGTATCGGTGGTCGTTTCCCAAACCATGGACACCCAAGGGGCGTTCCTTATGAATTTACCCTTTAATTCCAATGTGGAACCACTCATGGCATGTGATCTTGACCTATAATAGTATGAGGAATTCAATAGGTAATTTAAATGAATTTGATAGTATTTTAGAAAATGTAATGCCTCCCTTGACATCAGTTATATGTCATAGATTTTGGAACTGTGAATGGTTTTTCATAAATGGGTTTGTATACTCATTGTTAGATTTTGGTTGGGTATATTTGATACATTAGAAGGTCTACTCATGATATTCCTTGAAATTTAGATTTCTATATGAGTTGATTTCTCATTGAATTCACTTTGATATAATTTTTTGTTTGAGATTGTAAACTCAAATGGTATGAAATGGAAATTGGATTCCTATGAAATGTTAAATTGATTGGATAATTGTTAGATTACATGGATGTTCTCATTGGATTTTGAAATGTTATTGAATACCTTGGATAGATCTTTTCCCATGGATATTTATTTCATTGGATTCATGGGGATTTTCTACCCCTAGATCCAACATGCTTGGATTCGAGAAGGACTTGTTCTGTAGACATACTCATATGACTCCAACCAGTGCCTATCTGGGATCCCATTGAGACTATATTGGGACTCTAAAAGGATGAATTGTTCTTATATACCTTCGATTTGGCACTTTTTGTTATGAAAAATTATTAATATGGAACAATTGTGGAAATTGTGATACGCTTGGATGGATTGCATGTACGTGGATGATATGACACATTAGTATATATGAAAATTCTGTAGTGGTTGGTCATGGTTGGTTGAATGAAGAGGCCGTGTTTTTTATTTATGATTTTCATGTAGATTAATTGTTATAGGATCCTGACCATATTATATTGGGAGACATTAGTGGAAATTTTAATGTCACTAATTCAGTATAATGAATTCCATGGGCATCTTTACTTTCATTTACTGCATACAATTTTACCTACACACATATTATCTTAATATATTTCACAAATATTATTTTTATATAAAATTAGGTGATTACCTACTAATATTGTATCTCATACATTTTTTGGTCTACCACTGGGTACCTGAATAAACTATTTCTATGTAGGTACTAACTGGATGGAACACCCATAGTTCCAGAGTTGATTTTTGGTACATGATTAGGAGTATGAGAGAATGAGACTAAGATAAGGTTCACATGATATTTATATATAAAACTTTAAATATGTATTTCTTTTGGGATATATGTAATATAATGTACTTTTATGTTCATATTTTTGATGTATTATTAGACATATGGACTGTATCAACATCATCATATTATATGACCTATCGTTTTATTTGGTTATCTATTTATGCAATATATTTTATGCTATATAAAAATTATTGTATTTCAACTATGTTTTACTCAAAAAATGAGTCCATAGTACCCCACATAATCAACTTTTCCCTCCCGGATAGTCAAATTCTTATGCCATTTGGGGAGATGCGCTTGAGGCAATGTGGTCAATCGGGATCAGGGCACTTTTGAGTGGCATCTGGGTTTGGGATATAACAAAGTGGTTTCAAAGATTTTATTTTTATAGTTTTTTTAATACATGGTGATAATATTAAGGAATAGGGAGGTAATGGGATTTGGTAATGAATTATTCTTAGGTGTAGCTAGCCCTCATACAAGAAAAGGCTAAACAACTTCAAATTCATCATTATTTTTGGATTTGGACAATTAGAATGGATTTGATTCCACCATTGGTTGATGCACTTGATTTAAATAGTTATTACTGATGCAAATATGGGTAATATTTTTTTTCAACATAATGAGATAAGGGTATTCCATCTCATGCATCATACAGGCACCTTGTTGAAATAACATGCTACACCATTTAGGTTGCATTACTTATTGCAAGATATTCTTATAAGTGTTGTGATAGAGGTATCTAATTTTTTGATATATTTCATGTAGTTGATAGGGAATGTAATTTCATATCTCTGTTTATAAGGATAATTGACCCTTAAAAAATATGAACACACCTTTGGATTCAATTATTTATATATAATTTAAAATTGTATTAAATAAATGGGCCCTGAATTATGAGTTCATAAGGTGTTATAGGCCATCGTCGATTCAGATTTGGTGAAAAATTGGTTACATCCTTTTAATATATGATTATGAAATGAAATTTTATATTAAAATGAATTCTTGTTTGAATAAAATTGCAACTATGTTTACTATAACAAAATATTTACCTAGACCTAGATTTTTTGTTGGCAAGTGCCAATGTTTCTTGTGATGTTTCTGATTTTTACTATTATAGTCATAAATTTAGGAGTATGATATGTGGAATGACATTATTTTTGGAGGATTTTGATATATCCCAATTTTTTGAAAAGTGAACATTGATATCAAATTTTTCTAAGATTTGTGTTTGGAATTGTAGAGGCATTGCACCTTGACAACCTACAATCGTATTCTAGGAGGTAGGCGACAAACTCGCTCAAGAACCGATTGTCCATGGGCTACGGATGGGTCTTCATAATGATATACTATAAAAACGAACTACTTTTATGGACATAGTTTCTGAGGAATATTTCAAAGAGAGATTTTATCACTTCATCAAGAATTACCTAGGAGCCATCCATCCTACCTTGTCTATGGCTGAGCTGACGTAGAAATTCCAGAAGTAACAACCTCCCACCTTTTAGGGAGATGGAAGCCCACATGTTACTAATTTGTAGCTATAGATTATGTTAGATATCTTCAAGCATCTTAAGACTCCTCCTGAGAGGAAGGAACATCTTGAGTCATATATTCTTTATGTGGATGAAATGCATTGATGTTATGTTTAAGCCAGGATGATAAGATAGAAAATATGGATGGGGATGATTTCCAAACCTGATTCTATTACTATTTCTACCCATTGACTCTATGGGAAGAGCAGTCTAGTGAATTCATACATCTAGATAAGGGAAAGATGATGGTTATGGAGTAGTTGAAACTCTTTATATAGTCGAAGTGTTTTTTACTGACATACCTTATTGATGAGCTATCAAGTGTGATAGGATTAATGTAAGGTGTTTAAAATTATATCAGATCTCAGATCATTGTTTTTATGTTGAACACTACACATAGAAATTGTTACTCAAGTGTTTATCAAAGAACATAACCTAAGGGAATATGGGGGCACAGTGCAGATCAGTATCATCTCCTAAACCAATAGTTCAGTGTTTTAAGGCTGAAGATCCATTTTTAGGCCTCCGATGAGTTGAGTTCCATTTAATTAATGAGAGCTATTTTCTCTGTGATTTGTGATAAGTTTAGAATATGGGGCCACATCAAGAATTGGTGTCATATGACCCAATCTAGTACTAAGGTTGTCATAATTTGGTCCATGAACATCATTTTTATTAGAACATACATCCATCAATGAGTGGTAGGGGTCATCACTGACCCCTTCTTCAGGATAAGGTTATTAAACTCCATGTTAGGTTGGGAGTCAGAGTAGTTCTGGTCAATCAGTCCAAGGTAGTGGTGGTCGTGGTAAAGGTATCCATGCACTAGTTACACTAAGACATCATAGTGTGCCTAATATATGAATTGAGTTTGTATTATAGGGTTGTGGAATATGCCAGAACATTTCTGTATGACCTACCCCAAAAAGCATTGTGCCAAAACATATATGGTTAAAGGTATGATATTAGTGGCCCCTACTATTGCATGTTCTCTTTTTGATACAGGTTTATATCACAGTTTTATATCTTCACCTATGGTAAAAATCCTTGGGATTCTTATATTTTCCTCATATATTGTTACGATTATAGAAACTCCATTGGTGATTAGAATGAAGGATATAATCCATTTATGGGTATTCCCACTCGAGGTTGGTGGGTGTCACTTGGTCAGTAATTTTTATGTCATTAAGATGAAATGGTTTGATGTAATTATTGGTAAGGATTGGATAGTATCTTATCAAGTATATGTTCACTAATATAACCATACAGTTACTTTCACATCACTAGAGGGTACATGGTGTACTCACCAAGGTGAATGGAATTTCCAAGAAATCTAAGCAAGACCATTGCATCAGGGGTTGTGTGGAATGAAAGCCTAGATCACATGTTTTTATATGGATGATTAAAGAGTGATTCGGAAATAAATTAGTCCAATGGATGAGAACTTCATAGAAAAATTCTCATATGTCTTTTGGATTTTACCTCCTAAGAGTGAGGTGGAATTATCCACAAAGATATTTCATAGATCTACACTAGTATACATTCCTCTTTACAGTATGGATGTAATGGAGTTACAGGAGCTCAAAATGTTCTTGGTGATTTGAAGATGAAGGGTTTTATCTGAACCAATGCTTCTCATTGTGGTTGTCAAGTTATTTTCATGAAAAAGGTGTATAAACATAACAGACAATGTGTGGAATATTAAAAACTAAAAAATTAAATGGTTGTGAAATGGTATCCTTTTCCACAGATTGATGAACTATTTGATCATCCTTGAGGAGCTCAGTAGTTCTAAAAAATTATTGGAGGTTTGGATATCATCATGTATGAGATAAAAATAAAAACATACCTCATACATCCTTTAATAGTAGGTTTTTTTATTTGATTATCATGGTATTTTATTCAAAATAATTAATACGCCAATGGTTTTTCTTGTGTCGATGAACTAAATCTTCTATCCTTACCTGGGTTATTTTATGGTGGTTTTCATCGGTGATTTCTCGGTGTATTCCCACAATCAATATGAAAATTTGAAACTCCATGATATAATTTTGGATACACTAATAGAACATTATTTATATGCTAATCTCACAAAGTATGTCTTCTGGGTTGATCATATTCACATCTAGGGTAACACTGTATCAGAGATAGTAGTATCAATAGACATAGAAAATGTTAGAACTATGGCTAATTAAGAGCATCCCTTGAATGTCTCTGATATATAGAGTTTCTAGGGGTATATGGATATTAAAATAATTTAATAAAATACTTCTTATACTTAGTAGGGATGAATATGTTCATGATAGCAAAGGGGTGATGTTTTTATGGTTATATCATCATGAGACATTCATTCAAGTGTTTTAAGGGATGTTGGATTTAGCATCGGTCATGATACTACAAAAGTAGGGTAGAAACTCCACTATGTATTTTGATGCATCGGGTATCAGGCATGGATCATTTCTGAATTTGGGACAAAGAGTTGTTTTATATGGGTCTCAAAAACTAAGGACACATGAGTGTAATTACCCTATTCCTAATCTGGAGTTAGCTATAATTGTACATGATTTCACCTATAAGAGAAACTATTTAATAGGAGAGTATTCTGTGTTGTACATAGCCTAAAAAATACCCAAGTACATATTTACACATAATGACCTGAAATTAACTCAGTGAAGGTGGGTGGAGTACATTCAGTCTGTCAACATAGACCTTTCATACACACCTGGTAAAGGATAATGCAGTGGAAGATACAATGAGTAGGAGGAATCAGATGCAAACATTTGGACATGCCAGTATTGAGTGGTAGTTCATGGAATTGTTATATTAGATGCTATTGGTGACGGATGATAGTCAGGGTATGATTAATCTATCATCATATCTAGTGACCTTTAACTGGGTGGATTGAGTAAGTATTAGGCAACTATCATATTTTTAGGGCCATGACATATGATAGAGTGTGGCAGGAAAGGATCTACATCCTAGTTGTACCATAGGTGATGATGTGATCCTACATATACATGGTAACATTTGGATTCTAGGGAAAAAATTTGTGGAGATGATGTGGAAATTTTCTTACTCGGCTACGTTAGTGCATCCTAGGGTCCCCATGATGTATTGTGACTTATGCCATATGTACTGGTGGACAGGTATAAAATAAGAGGTACATGATTTTATTATATGTTGTTCGACCTATTAGTATGTGAAGGTGAAACATTAGTAACCAACTAGATTTTTACAATAGTTACCTATTCATGATTGCAAATGGTATGACGTCATGATGGATTTCATGAACAGATTACTGAGGTCTCCTCGAGGAAATGTTGTTGTTTGTATTGTTGTTGATGGGATCATGATGGTTACTAATTTATTTCTGATCAAGGAGTCCTTCAGTGTTGATGATATTAAGAGGTTGTATATCTATGAGATAGTAAAACTCCATAGATTCCCAGAAAAAATAATTTTAGACAAGGATACTTGATTAACATCTTGTTTTTGGTGGGGTTTTGATGTGGCAGTGTTTTCACACTCTTTTCCATATCCTTTTTGTATTTTTATTGAATTTTTTTTACACCAAAATGATATTTTTGATTAAATAATTGATAATTTTTGTGCTTTTGTGCCTTACTATGTAAAATAATCAATATTAGTTTAAATCATGTGTTTTAATGTGCATTATTTTCATTTTGAATAATTCATTAATTTACTTAATTCTTTTGTATTTGAATTTTATTTTTTATTCTTTTATTTTTACAATTTTTTATTCAAGTTAGTTTATTAATTCATCAATTTAATTAATAAATTCATTATTGATAATTTATAAATAAATAACTTATTTTAGTTTTTAGTATAATTAGTTTTAACAGGTTAATCTTATTCCAATAATATTTTTATTCATTAATTTAATTATTTAATTAATTAATTAATTGGTTAATTAATTTAATAAAGTAACTATAAATATTTTAATTTGTTCTTGTATAAATTTTTTTATTTTCTTTAATCTAAATAATATTATTTCTTTCAAATAAATAATAATTAATTTTAATATTTAACTTAACTTTGTTTGTTTATTTTTTTTAGTTCTTAGTAAATTATTTTAATTTTTGATGTTGTTGTATGTTTGTAGGAGTTGTGGTCGTACAGTCCTCTGTTTTTATTCTTTTGCAGTGCCTGTGTCACCGTTTCCAACACTCACAGTGCCTCCAACCTCTACATCTGTCTCGCATCCCCAGCCACCGTTTCAACCCTTACGGTGGAATAGAAAACCCCAACCACCATTTTAACCCTTACGGTGGCACAAAAAAGCCTTGTCACCGTTTCATTCTACCTCATAGTGTCACAATAACCCCACTCACAACATCATCCCGCTAACGTTCCACTTCACCACTGCCACTGTTTCTATTCATAGGTACCACATCTTATAGTGGCACCGTTTCAGAACTGGTGCCATTGTCTTGCCTCCACCCACCATCACCCTCACTACACCTCTCCTCCTGTATCTTATTCTCACACATCACACAAAAAATTCATGCCTCTTTTTTTCTTCCAACATCAGCAATCACGCAACAAGACATGAATTACAACAATAGAACAACATGTAGAAATATCACCCAAAGACTAGATAATCAATTCAATAGAAACCAAAACCCCAAACCAATATCATTCTTGATCTACACTAACCCTGTGTTTGGTATGGTTTTAGTAAAAGAAATGAAATGATTCGACAGTGTATAAAAGAAAAGAAAGGAAATGAAATGATTGTGATTTCTCTCCTTGTGTTTGGATCAATAACTTAGTAAAAGAAAAGAAAAGATTTGGATTTCTCTCCATCTTGTTTGGTGAATCTTTTTAAATGAGAAGAAAACAAATATTTTGGAAATATGATAAAAATAAACATTATTAAAAAATATAGTTTTCTGATACTCGATTATTCCAAATAAAAAATTTTATAATTCGAAATTGTATCTTCAATTTTTTAAAAAAAATTTATATATTTTTATTTATCTATTACAAATAAAGATATATTTTTATAAAATATTTATATAATTATATATATATATATATATATATATATATATATTTATAAATATATTTATTTATATATAATTATATAAATACATGTTCATAAATATATATATTTATAAAATAAATTTATTATTATATAAATATATATATTTTAATATATTAAATATATATTTAAAAATATATTTATATATAAATTTTTATTTATAAATACATATATATTTTTAAAAAATATTTATATAAATATAAATATATAATTATAAATTTATTTATATAATCATATATAAAAATATATCTATAAATACATATATATATATATATTAAATTTGAAATTATTACCAAATTATTAATCTAAGCGAGTTCAAATAATATTTTTAAAAAATATTGTTTTCAAGTACTCAATTTTTCCAAGTAAAAAAATTATAATTTAAAATTGTATCTTTGATTTTTATATCATTTCAATTATATAGACATTTAATTTTGAAAAATATTTTAGCAATGATATTTTTTTTATTTTTATATCATGTAAATTATATATACAATTTTTTTGATTTTAATCAATCATTATCTTTCATGTTCCCAAAATTAAGTAAACATTAAACTACAAAAAATATATTAATAAAATTTTTATTTTAAAAAAATGTTTAAACAAAATTGATTTCATATATTCACCAAAATCATTTGGACAATCCATATATTTATTTATTTTTATAATTATTTATAAATTACAATGAATAAAATATTTATATTCACATAATCAAAATTATTTATATACACATAATTATTTAAAATCAAAATTATTTATACACACATAAAAAAATTATTAATATACACATAATCAAAATTATTAATTCAAGGAAATCAAAATTATTTATATAATTTATTTATTCAAGATAATTAAAAATACTAAGTCAAAATAATTATTAATTCAAAACTATTTATAAATTATGTTTATAAATTATATATATAAACTACTAATTCAAGATAATCAAAATTATTTACAATTGTTTTTTATAATTAATTATAAATATTGTTAATGTTATAAAAATAATTATTTACAAATTACATTTAACAAAATATATATATTCACATGAAAATAATAATTTTTATTATTAATAATCACAAAACTTATCATTTATGTAAATATTAATTCATGAAAATATTGAATAAGATATAATATTCACATGATGATAATATAAGCAACTTTAAAAAAAATGCCACACGAACCTGTTTCCTTCCAAATCACCCTAAAATCGGGGTGATTTGAAACTAGGCATGAGAGAGATATATTTCTCTCCCTTTCCGCTCCTAATTACCTCTCTCGGTGGCTTCTGTCTCACCAAATGGTGGAAATCAGTTTCTCTCTGTTCAAATCATTTCTTTTCCATCGGTTTCTCCCCTGCCAAACGAGACCTAAGTCTCAACCCATCCTCCTACTTGCACGGTCTCGACCCTACACCCCCCCTTGCCGCAACAAGCCCCTCACAAACCCACTCCCTCTTCTCTATCCACCCAACACCTGGATCTTCTTCCCCTTGTAATGAATTTGCTTCATCATTCCGAGCCGCTAAACCAAAAACCCTAACTAAACCCTGGTCGACCCATGTCTCCACCGCCGCTTCTCCGTCCCACCAGAACCTGAACCTCCCTCCATCCATCAGCGCAAATCTGCAAACCTCCAACACAATTCCCTGCTGAACTCGCCAAGCCAAGGCCCTACCACTGCGCCTCCCCACTGTCGTGTCATCCGTGTGACCCGAAGCCGCCGCACCAGCCATTCAAAACCCTGACCCTAGTTTCCCCCTTTCTTTCCTCTCTTCCACACCACACGAACCCATTTCCCCCATCTCTTCATTTTTTTTGAATTTTTTATATACTATAATATTTAATAACATTTATATAATATATACTAATTATATTAACATATATATAATATAACTATTATAACATATATTGTAACATAATATATTATATAATATATATATATCAAATACTATAATTTAATAATTATAGGTATATTAATAATAATATATAATCTTATATATAATATCAGAATATCATAATAATAAATGTTATTAAATAAATATAATATTCATTAAATAGATATATATATAATTATAATATTAGATATTATTATAATATACATACATCTTTATATGTATTTTCATTAATTTTATGTAGTCATATTAACAAATATTATTCATAGATAATATTTTCATTTTTTTCTTTCTCACCCACGTGTAATTTTTGTATTTTCCATTATTCTTGGACAAGGAGATCGTACAGGAAGAGGGGAATCATTTTCAGTTATGAGTGTGCCATGAATTCATCCAGGGAGAGGGAGAGTGGAGTAGGGGAATTCCATAACTAGAGACCATAAGGGAGAGTATCCATTCCTCTATCTGGGGATCCCTCCATCCCCCCATCTATCCATCCATCAACCCATCGCGATTATCCTTCGATCCATCTCATCACCGAAACAGAGGTAGACAAACACATAGCAGGAGATCAACATCGAAGCAACTGATGTAGAGAGGATAAATCTCATGGGAGATATTTATTGATTCATTTGATATTTCTATATGTTTTACTATTTTAATCTGTAGTTAAATAGATTAGGGGAACTAGGCTGTAGAGAACTGATCATCCATCTATCAGTCATGTTTTTTTAGTTTGATTGGTCAGTGCGATTTCATTGCTCTGTTCTCTCTTCTGTTTATTTTGACTATAGTTTCACATTACCTAATGACCGACAGGTGTGGTAGTGAATCATTTCATCATTGATCATTGACCAAAGTACCGAGAATTGGGAAGGGTCAATGCATCTATTCCACAATTTAAGAATATTTAAGCAATGGTCAAGATTGAATGATCGAGAGTCATGGAATTTAATTGAGCTGTGTTGATCCACTGAAGTGGATACTCAATGAATTAGCAACATTTTTCTATGCACTGGGTAATTGAATTAAACCAAGAAGAATCAGAGAATATATTTTTAATCTATTCAAAGAAGCCTGAGGACCATAAAATCATCATTACTGTTTGTTCTCTGTTCAAGCCATATATTTCACCATATCATCTTCATTTTCACACCCACTATCAGTGTTTGTTTCACTATTTACGTATAGTTTTTTTATCATTTTATTTTATTCTTTTTTTAGTTTTAATTTCGTCTTGCACAACATAAATCATTATCTATGGTTAGACACCCTTCCTACCACAGTACTAGTAGTTTTTAGAGTTTATAAATTTTAAATTTTCACGTACTGAAATACTGTGCGACCAAATTTTGGTTTTATTTCCAGGGAAGGCACGTGCGACCATGTTTTAAAAAAAACTTAAACAAAAAAAATTAAAAAATATAAAACTGTACAAAAAAATATCAAGAAATACGTGTTGTTGAAGCTGTTTTTAACATAGAAAACAAAAGAAACAAGAAATTGAGAATTTGTATAACATTACTAGAAATAAAAATGTTAATGGGCCACAAACCATAGTTCCTTCCCCTAAGATACCTAAGATTACGGAATTTTAGATTTCTACAGTTTTAAACAATCCATCACGCAACAAATTGTACCCTAGGTCTAGGCACTATCAGATCAAACAGTCTCATCTTTCTCAATTTTCATCATTTAATGGTATTCTAGAAGAGGGTCCCTTAGATTTTATCAGAGATTTATATGGTTCATTCCAGCAGTTGCCTCTGCGAGAACTTATTGAGGAGGAGTTGAGGTTGAGGTTGTTTCCATTCTTCTTAATGGGGAGGGCTAGGACTTGGTTTCAAAATTTTGACGAGGAAATCATTGAAACTTGGGAAGAGGTGTGCAATGCCTCTATATCTAAATTCTATCCCAGGATCACCACCATTGAGGTTAGACATAAGATCACTGGGTTTGTCCATGATGACGGAGAACTCTTTCACAAAGCATGGGATATATTCAGAGGTATTCTTGGACATAGCGCCAACCATCAATTAACTCCCAATCTTCTCATGAATACTTTATATAATTCCCTCACCCCCTACAATTAGAACTTAGTTGATTAATTTTTTGGAGGTGATTTCTCTGATTCCACAGCTGATGAGCAGAAACATTTATTTGATAATTTGTCTCAAAAATCTCATCACAACTGCTCTAGGGGGAGAGTCATCCATAGGGCTGATACAAATCCCCAAGTGTTGTGGTTGATGATAGGTTCCTTAGGGAGCATTACTATCATTGTGGGATGTTTGGTCACACTCAGAGATATTGTCCAAACTTTTATCTACCTTGTTCATAATGTGAAAGTCCCTAATTTTTTGATTTCAAGGCTATGAATGAAGGTGTCAATGTTGAACTCTAAAAATCTATACCAATCTGGATATCATGGTCATCCCAATCAATCATAGAGTGAGAAATGGGTCACCAAGTTGCCCACCGCCCCAACATTCCACCCACATCCCAAACAAGTTATCCAGAATCAATATGAGGTTTAATCTTCTAATTCTCAAGGGGATTTAAAGGGGATGTTGTAATAATTGTAGAGTGAGATAAGCTCACTTAATAAGGACATATATTCTTAGATTCATAATATAGAACTTAAAATGAGTTAAATGGAAAAGAATCAAACTGGTAAGGAAAATATCATGTTTCCCAGCACTTCAACTCCCAATATATGAGAAAATGAAATGGTAGTAACAACCAGGTTAGGGCATAACCGTAAGGAACTAGTTAAGGAACCACCTAGTTAAGAGGAAAAGAATGTTCAAGGTAAAATTGAAAATAAAAAATCTGGAAAATCCCAATTCTGGAAATCTAGAAAGCGAGTTCAAAACTGAATAGATTGTGAAAAACACACATCAAAAAGCTATGGAACCAAAGAAAATGAAGTGGGACTTTATTAAGGAAGCGAATAAGAAAGTGTGGTCTGAGGAGAAGGTGAATAACCTACATGTTCTAAAACATTTTCCCTCCCATTCCCTCCCCTAAAAGAGTGAAGCAAAGTGATGAACCCGATTACCTGAGATTTTTGAAACTGATTTGAATCTTCACCATAATCCTTCCATTCTTAAAATCCATGAATAAAATCCCTTCATATGTTTCATTCACAAAAATGTTTATTAAGAACAAAAATTATTGGTAGAATTTGGATAAAACTGATCTCAAGCAGGATTGTAGTGCAATTGTCCAAAAAACTATTCCTCCCAAATTAAAGTACCCCAGTGGATTTATCATTCCATGTCCAATTGGATGAAGTGGGCCACTTAATTCTCTATGTTAGTTAGGAGCGAGTATCAATATTTTGCCTTTATCCTTATTTAAAAATATGGGTCTTCAGGATATCCAATCAACTTCTGATTCTATACAGCTTGCTGATAGGTCACTCACAAACCCTTGTGAGATACTGGATGTCCTATTAGTAAGTGTAGGAAAAATCACACTACCCAGTGATTTCTTGATCATTGATATGGAATGTGATGAAAAGGTACCAATCATCTTAGGCAGACCCTTCCATACTACTGGTGGTGCCACCATTGATGTCTCCAATGGTAAATTCACCCTCCAATCTATAGATGATATGGAGGAAATGTTGTTGTTTGAAAGTCCCCAACATGAGGTTAGTTTTAATGTGATATATGTTGCTATGAATCAATGTTACAAAATTGAGTTTAATGATAAGTATGGGGATTTCCCACTTTAGGTCACAGAGTTAATAATTACCCAACCCACTGAAAATGTTTCCAAGGCTGCTGTTCTTTCCCCACACACTCAAGTTGATTAGAAAATTCTTTCTTTGGATCCCATTCTAGAGAGTGAAGCACAACTTTTTCCTGAACTTACTCTACCTATTTATGAATGTTTTTTCTTGTGAATTTGTACATCTAAGAGTTCCTGATGCTGGAGAAAGGTCTGGGTTGATCCCTTCTGAAAAACATGATGATTGTCACAAAGAAAAATTCTATTTCATTGATATCATCTGACCTTCCTAGTTTTATGTTATGAGTGATGATTTCAAACCTGAAATCGAAAGATTCACATCATTTGAGTCGTCCGTGGACATTGAGAACAATTTGTTAAATGCTAAATTTGATAGCTTCTTCTAGGAGATTTTTAAGTTGTCATATATGTGAGATGTTTTGGTACTTGCTAAGGGTTTTTTCAATGTGTGATCTTCTATTTTTGGGTTTGAGAAATACTCTATGTGTGGTGGAAGCTCTGGAAGTATTCTTGATCAGATTAGGGATTTTCATGGGAAATTTTTGAACTATTTAGGTGATAATAAAGTGATTTTAGAGACCCAGTTGAGATGTAAAACATTACTCATCTTAGTGATCTTGATGAATTTTGTAGAACATTTATTGGTGCTGAAGATGAAAATGTCTCCAGTTGTCCTTCTCTTGATTCATTAGACAATTGTGATGTCCACACCATTGACAAATCATTACCATTGAATTATCATGGTTAGAAATATTTAGGGGAATAATGTATGGCTCGGGACTTTAAAACTAGAACATCATGGGAGGAATCCCATGGTACACTTTGTTTTCTGCATTAAATTTTTATTGTGAATAACTGCTCCTTGGTTAGTTGTTTGTCTCTCTGTATGATGAAAAATAATGCCTATATTTCCTTTTCATATGATGTATGTGGTTTGGTGGTCTTGGTTATCTATGATAATCATGTTTCAGTGGTATCCTCATTTGGAACATTCATGGTGGAAGGATGTTGTCATCGGAGAACACTAAATAACACTCCGAAACTCTTTCCCTAGGTTGCATTTTAAATAAGATTTAAATTATTGAACACTAAAGTTAAATTGTTTTATCTTGTAGGTATTTAAACTTCAAATCCATAGTTAATGCACAAGTAGAATAAAGGGATGGATTAAAAAATTAATTAAGAAGATTCACATTTAGGGGAGAGGTGTTTTTATAACGCCATTTTTTTAATATCTACATTTTTATTGCATGCTGTTATGAGCTAAGTGTGGGGGAATCCCAGTAATTTGTGAAACATATGAATAGATTTCTTGATTGGATGTTAGCATTCTAATATCTAATGAGTTGAAAATGATTTTGAGCTTCACTTTGAAATTTTCTTACACCCACTATTTGTATTCACCTTCTCTTTCATTAAGAAACTGATTCAATTCACTATTTATCATGCTACTAGTTGAATGTAATTGATAAAATCTTTTTTCTGCTTATAATGATTCGAAGCATGAAATTTTTACTAATAGAACTGTTCGTGATGATTGTTTTGGTTGGGGGGTTTAGGTTCTTCTCGTTTTATTTGTTTGTATTTTTATTTTCTTTCACTTTTTCTAGGGGAAAGAAAATTTTTGAACCTCATTGCTACCTCTCTATATCCTTTGTAAGCTAAAATGTCCATCTTTTTTGAACATAAACTATCTTCCACCTTAGAATTCAACATTTGGAAAAAAATTGTGTTTTATGTTTAGGGGATAAGAGTAATTTTAGTGTCATGTAGAATTCCTCTATCTTGAACCTGAAGAACCTAAAGTTGTTTAAAAAAATGGTCAATTATTTTCAAAAATTGTTCAATATCTTCCATAATTTTCATTTTATTTAATCACTTGATAGTAATTAATTGTTCATTGGTACTTAATTTCTATCATGTTTAGTGGATAACTACTTGTTGGATGTTGAGAGGGTCACTTAGTCCGAAACTGTTAGGTTTTATTGATTGCTGAGTGGAATTGTTTAATTTTTTATGGATCAATCTGTTTTGGAACTGAGAATGGGAGTGTGATAGGATATGTTTTGTGTAATGATGATCATGACATTGATTAACAAGAAATTATCACTAGATCCTAGGGGACTCACATTTTAAAAAAATTCAATCACTTTAGGAAGTCAACTTGAATGATTTTTAATTAAGTCCTTTGTAACTAGAGAAAAATGGTAAAATGGGATCCCAAAGTGAGTATCTGAGACAAGGTGCATTGGGTGAGTTTCTAGGAATAAATAAAGCCAATTTCAATCTTAATAAGTGTTATTCATAGTGATTTTCACATGGAATATGGGTGGGAAAAAGTAAAATAAAGTGCCCTTGTCAAAAATAAAGTCATTATGGGGAGGGGAATTTTGAACCCTGATGAAGAAGGGAGAAATTGACAATAGTAAAATTCATTTGAGTTGAATCAACAAAGTGATGGAATTAATGTACATCAATTTTGGAAACCTAGGGGAAGGTGAGAATGGAAGGTTCCTTTGGTTATGTTTTAAATTCCACTTCATCTAACCTATCAACACTATTTGATTTAGAAATGTAATTGAAAGGTGATGTAGGAATGTTATTGAGTACATAAAGGAGGCAATACATACATGATATTATATGAATTTGTGATGCTTTTGACTTCTAGTGTGTTTTTTAGGCTATGAAGAACATAATTTTTTGAACTCCTTTGGATAGTGTGACCCACAGTTTGGTCCTACTCTTCTGGGTACCAATGTTTAATCATGAACTCTTTTTTAACAGAAACTCTCAAATTATCATTCTGTTTTAATGTCAAATGCATGTATGTGTTTGATGACAAAAAATGTTTTATGTGTTGAGGAGTTTGATGTGGCAGTGGTTTCACACTCTTTGCCACATCCTTTTTGTATATTTATTGACTTGTTTACACCAAAATTTTGTTTTTGACTAAATAATTGATAATTGTTGTGATTTTGTGCCTTACTGTCTAAAATAAGAAATTTTAGTTTAAATCATGTGTTTTAATATGAATTATTGTCATTATAAATGATTCTTTAATTTAATTAATTCTTTTAAATTTGAATTTTATTTTTTATTCTTTTATTTTTTAATTTTTCATTCTAGTTAGTTTATTAATTCATCACTTTAATTATTAAAGTCATTGTTGGTAATTTCTAAATAAATAACTCATTTTAGTTTTTAGTCTAATTATTTATAAAAAATTAATCATATTCAACTAATATTTTTATTCTTTAATTTAATTAATTCTTTAATTAATGAATTGGTTAATTAATTTAAGAAAGTAAATATAAATATTTTGATTTGTTCTTGTATTTATGTTTTTATTTTATTTAATCCATATAAAATTACTTCTTTCAAATTATTTATAATTATTTTTATTATTTATCTTAATATTATTTTAATTATTTATTATTTAGTACTTAGTAAATTATGTTAATTTTTGGGGTTATTGTTTATTTGTAGGAGTTTCTGTCGGATGGTCCTCTATTGTTGTTCTATTGCAGTGCCTATGAAATAGTTTCCAACACTCAATGTGCCTCCAACCTGTTCCACTGTCTCACATCCCCAATCATCTTTTCAACCCTTATGGGGGCACATCATACCCCAACCACAGTTTCAACCCTTACGGTGGCACAAAAAATCCCTACAACCATTTTTTATTCCCCAGATTGTCACAAAAACTCCACTCACTACATCATCCTGCTACCATTCACCTTCACTGCTACCACTATTTCTATTCACCAATACTGCATCTAATTGTGGCGTCGTTTCACAACCAATGCAATCGTCTTGCCTCCACCCACCATCACCCTCACTGCACCTCTGCTTCTGTATCTTCTTCCTGCAATTCACACAGTAAATTCAGGTTTCTATTCCGCTTCGTACATCAGAAATCATGTAGTAAGACAAGAATTACAACAATAGAACAACAGATAGAAATATCACCCAAAGAGAAGAAAATCAATTCAACAGTAAACGAGACCCCATACCAATTTAATTCTTGATCTACCCTAAGTCTCACCTTAACCTTCTACTTGCACGGTCTCGACCCCGTACCCCTCCTTGCTGCAACAAGCCCATCACAAACCCACACCTTCTTCTTTATTCACCATCACCTAGATCTTCTTCCCCTTGCGCTGCATTGGATTCATCATTCTGAGCTACTAAACCAAAAACTCTAACTAAACCCCGATCGACACATGTCTCCACCGATGCTTCTCTATCCCATAGGAACATGTACCGCCATCCATCAGTCAGTGCAAATATGCACACCTCCACCACAAATCCTAGTCGAACCTGCCAAGCCGAGACCCTGCCCCTGCGCCTCCCTGCGTTCGAGCCGTCTGTGTAACCCAAAGCCACCGCACCAGCCATTTGAACCCTCGGCCCTCGTTTCCCCCTTTATTCTCTCTCTTCCACGCTGCACGACCCCCCCCCCCCCTCTTCATTGTTTTTCATTTTTTATATACTATAATATATAATAACATTTGTATAATATATACAAAATATATTAACATATATATAATATAACTATTATAACATATAATATATCAAAATATATTATATAATATATATATATATATCATATACTATACTATAATAATTATATGTATATTAGTAATAATATATAATCTTATATATAATATAAGTATATCATAATAACTAATGTCATTAAATAAATATAATAGTCATTAATCATATATTAGTAATTATAATATTTGATATTATTATAATATACATACATCTTTATATGTATTTTCATTAATTTTAAGTCGCAATATTAATATATAGTATAAATATATGATATTTTCAATTTTTTTCTTTCTCACTCACATGCGTTTTTTGTATTTTCCATTATTGTTCCAAAGGGAGATCATGCAGGTGGAGGGGAATCTTTTACAGTTACAAGTGTGCTAGGAATTTATCCAGGGATAAGGGGAGTTGAGCTAGGGAATTCCAGAAATTGAGACCGTAAGGGAGAGAATTCATTATTCTATCTGGGGATACATCCCTCCCTCTATCTATCCATTCATAAACTCACCGCGATTAACCTTTGATCAATATCATCACTAAAAAAATTAAGACAGTCACAGAACATGAGATTAGCATCGAAGCAGAAACTGGAGAGCGAAGCAATCTCATGAGAGATGTTTCTTTATTCATTATTTGTTTCTATCTGTTTTACTATATTAATGTGTAGTTAAATAGATTAGGGGAATAGGGCTATAGAGAACTGATCATCCATCTATCTGTCATATTTTGTTACTTTTATTGCTTAGTGCGATTTCATTACCCGGTTCTCTCTTCAGTTTATTTTTACTATCATTTCACATTACCTAATGACTGATGTGTGTGGTAGTGAGTCATTTGATTGTGGATCATTGACTGAAGTACTGAGAATTGGAAAAGGTCAATGCATCTCTTCTCCTTTTTATACAGATTTATCTGTGGGTCAAGATCAAAAGATCAAGAATCAAGGAATTTAATGGAGCTATGTTGATCCACTAAAGTGGAAATTCAATAGATTAGCACCATTTTTCTATACACTGAGTATTTTATTTAAACCAAGAAGAAGAGTAGAATATCTTTTTAATCAGTTCCAAGCAGCCTGAGGACCCTAAAATTATCATTACTATTTGTTCTCTATTAAAGCCATATATTTCACCATATCACCTTCATTTTCACACCCACTATCAGTGTTTGTTTCTCTATTTGTGTATAGTTTTTGTAACCATTTTATTTTATTCTTTTTTTGTTTTAGTTTTAATTTGGTCTAGCACAACATAAGTCCTTTTCTGTGGTTTGAAACCCTTATTACCATAGTAATAGTAGTATGTAGGGTTTATAAATTTTAAATTTACATGTACTCAACAACTGCACGACCATGTTTGTAGGGGGGTTGGGTACATAGTTTCTAATGATCACATAATTCCACCCTCAGACTGATCGCGAGTCAGTTCATATGAAACAGGTGTTTGAGGACATGATGCGAGAATAAATCTTATATTTTAGGGGATTGTGGAAGAATAAAATCTCCCAGGTTGAAATCAACTACAATAATAGTTATCCGATGAATATAATGATGTATCCTTATGATTATTTTCCTATAAGTCCATGATGATAACCCCTATACATGTTAGAGGTAGGTTAGGAAGCTTGACAGGGATCACATCTCATATAGGATACTTCTGAGTTTGTCAAGTTGATTAATAAGTAGATGGATACAACATAGTATCAAAAGAAATCATATGCTATTTGATGCAGATGAACTCTAGAGTTAGTGGTCAGGTATTAGGTTTTCTACAAGGTTTAAATTAGGCTGGGACATAGTTGAATTTAGAGACGGGGTAAGCTTTCACTATGATATGTTAGGCCATTTGAGATTCTAGGTAATGTCTTGCCAGAAGCCTATCAACTGTAGTTACTTCAGATTTTCTGATCCAGACTTGATTTGTTCCACATATCTCATATATAACACTATAACTCAAACCCATCTCATGCCTTTAAACATAAGGAGGTTGAGATTTAGGTTGATGTACCCTTTTGAGGAGCATCTGATTCGTAATGTTGGAAAGATAATGAATGTTCATCGAGGATGGTCAGTTTCTCTAGTACATGTGCTTTTGTAGAATGCTTGTTTATAGGATGATACATGGGAGTGGGAGGTCGAAGTATATTCTTAGTGACCATATTCCTTCTCAAAAAAAAATGACCACCCATAAGAAGGAAATTTATAGAAGAATTTCATTATGGGGGGATATTGTATAAACCTATGTTTTCATATGAGGTTTTTATCCCTTCTTTTTTAGTTTAATTTCTTAAATATGGAAAAATGTGAGTTACCAACATGTTCATGGGTGTTTCAAGGGTGTATGTGGAATGTTTCGAGCTTGAAACCAATTTTTGGGTTGAAATTGGCTTGGTTCATGGTTAGTTCAAACCATATAAGGAATTAGTTACAACTTGAAAACCAAACAAGGAATGGGAAAGGAAAAGGAGGAGCCAACATGGTTTGAGGAAATAGTGGGAGATGGGGTGCACACATGTGCAGGTTGTTCTACAATTTTTATGGTGAATTTGTTCATAGTTTATGCATGTTTAGTCAATCAGTGTGAATGAACCATGCGGGTTCCCCTACCCTACCAATACTCATACATGGATTGTGCACATTTGGTCAAACCTTGTGAAAAAACAATGTATACCATATAATTTTTGGAAATTTTATTATTTTAAAATTATTATAAATATTTAAAATAAAATAAAATGGGTATTATTTAACAAAAAAAAAAGATGAAGATTTAGAGCCCCCATTGAGTGAGTAACCTTGAAATTGAGGGTTATTCTCTATCAGATATATGATTCAAGTGAAAAACATATCATTGGATCCATAACAATGAGTACTAAATTCCTTTTTAGTTATTCTTCATTATTCTGGTTGTCGATTGTGCTATTTAGATTTAGGCTCATCTTCCATATTTTCAGTTTCAACATGTGTTCTATATTTTTATCCAATTCTGAGTCAAATCATGAGTTGATATTTGATGAGAACTCAATTATTGAGATAAGGTAGGCATTCTATACTATTCATATTGGTTTTTGTTTTTTATTAGGCTAACTACCATTGTGCTTCCAGTCAGACTATCCGGTAAGGCCCCAATTTGAATTTTTTAATTGAGTTAGATATAATTAGACCTATTAGGGATTCCCTTAAGATTCGTTGTGATGCATTTTTAGTCATTTCCCGAACTATGTCCACCCATTGGATGTTCCTTATGAAGTTACCCAGTTATATTAATGTGGAACCACCAAAGGGGTGTGAACATAAGTTATCCTAGTAAGGGGAGGAACATATGCAATTAAAATGAATTAAATAATTTTGGCGGAGATTTATTTCATACATTGACGTGTGTTATTTGTATTTCCTTATCAAATTGTGAATGGTTTTTCTTAAATGGATGGGTATACTCATCGTTAACTTTTGGTTGTGGATTTTTTATACATGAGTAGGTATACTCATGATATAACATTAAACGTAGATGGTCAAATTAGTTTACTACTCATTGAATACACTTTTATATGAATGGTTGTTTGAGTTGGTAAGCTCAAATAGTCTGAAATGGAAATTGGATTCTTATGAAATGTTAATTGGATTGGATGATTTTTAGATGACTTGGATGATATCCTTGGATCTTTCAATTGTAGTGGACAGATTGGATAGAACATTATCCTTGGTTATTTATTCTATGGGATGCCTCGGGATTTTCTAACCCTGGATTCATCATACATAGATATATGTAGAACATTTTAATTAGAGATTCTACAAGGACTCCAACCAGTTCCTAACCGAGTTTCCATTGTGATACTCCTGGGACAGAAATAGGATAAATTGGTCTTCTACACCTTGTATCATTCCATTAATGGTATTAGAAATTGTTTATAAGACACGACTGTGAAAATTGTGTCATTTTTTGATGGACAGATTGTCTATGGTTGATAATACACTTTGGGATATATGGAAAGGTCATGGTGGTGTGACATATTTGGTTGAATGGAAAGGTTGTTTTATTTGTGTATGCATTTATTTTAGCTACCATATTATAGAATCGTGACCATCTTGTTATCAGATCCTTGATTGGATATTTTAGGGTCATTGCTTCCCTAGATTACATTCCATGGGAATCATTACTTTATGTTACTGGTTATCAGTTGACTTGCACACCGCTTAGCTTATTATATTGCACAACCTGGAATTGTATAGAAAATTGGATGATTACCTACTAGTATTATGTCTCACACAATTTTTGGGTCACTATTAGGTAACGGAGTTGACTATTTTGATGTAGGTAGTGACACGAGAAAGTGCCCACAGTTCCATTGTGGATTTTTGTCCAATGCTTTGGAGCATGGGAGTATAAGACCATGATGAGGCTCGCGATGCTATTTAGACATAGAAATTTTTTTCATTCAATTTTTTTGGATACATATAATAAAATATACTACTACGTATCTATTTTGGATATTTTTATTGACATATGACATGTATCATCGTCATTATAGTATATGATCAATATTATGAGTTTGTTATACATTTATGTTGTGTATCAATTATCTGTATGTTCAAAGCTTCCTCTATATGTCTGTTTTTGAATTTCAACTGGGTTTTACTCTGTAGATGTGGGAATAGTTTCCCTAGAGACTCACCAAGGCCCTCACTACTAGTTAGCAGCCTCTTTAATTTTCAGAGATGGGATTGAGGACATATGGCCAACCATGCTTGGGGTACGATTGAGTGCAATCCACTTTTTGGACATTACACAATGGATGAATTAATATGAATTTTCGTCTTCATATATTAAAATATAAACCTTAATAAAAATTTAGTAAACACATTAGAAATTCCTCCTTTGTAGAGATATAATGCAACCTAGAATCCCTATTAGCCACTTTATCCTTAATAAGATGTAATTCTATATCAATATGTTCTGATCTAGAATAATGGAAAGTATTTTAATATATATTAATGAAAATTTGATTTTCACTAGAAATCCTTAATGGATTCTCAATTTTTGCCTTTAAGTTTTCCAAATCCATTTTTTCCATAACATTTTGTTAAAGACGTGTGTTAGAACAACATTTTTAACCATAAATGTAATCAGAGTTATTATAATCTTCTTCTTTTTATTTCCCCTCAATCATTTTCACTAAAAACTAATGTTCCACCAAACGTATATTTCCTACCAATATAATCACCATCCCAATCAACATCAGTGAACCCAAGAATATATAGCGATTTAGTTCTTCTATACATCATACCACATATTAATATTACTCTCATATTAATATATATATTTTTAGAAACTGTGTGTCATCCCTTAGTATCACATTGATATTTTCATCATAGAGTTATGGAATATAAAATATATAGTATTGATTCTATAAGATAATTCCAACTTATAAAGATCTTCGTGAATTTTTATTAATTTATACTCATTCTTGCTACATCTTTTCTCAATTTCATAACAACAGCTATTTTTGTAAACATTTCCCTCGAATTATATATTCCAAATACCTTCAATAATTTTCTACTATATATTTCATGGGATAAGAAAATATATTGAACTTTATTCATAATATGTAATCCCATAACGTAGCTCATCTCACTCAATATTGGAATATACAAATACATATTCAAATTCTTTACAAATTAGTCATAGGTATAATATTTTTCAATATTAAAAATATTTATTCAATATAAAATAATAAAATAATAGTACATGTATTTAACTCATTCATATTTAGGTTTTTTACATTTCCTTTAAAAAATTTCATAATTTTAGACACCAGTACAAATTATAATACCATGATCTATGGTTATATTTAAACCCATACTAGGATTTAATTGATTCAAATACAATGACTCCATCATTTTCACGTATGAAGACCTCATGTTTCTAAATAAAGATTTATTCATCAAATAAAACATTAAAAGGGTAGAATTAACATCCATTTAAAAACATAATATTAATTATTTGATACAGCTATCAGAAATATTCTAATAGCCAAAATTATTTAAACATGTTTTAAAGGTAGCTTAAAATCCAACACATTACACAAGAGAATAACCAATGTATACCTATCTAACCACATTAAATGACGCATCATAGTTTACATTATGTTTGTTTTTGAATACCCCCTTGGTACCTATTATAATTTACAGTTAATATACCATAGACATGATCCCATGTAAAATTATTGTTAGTCTAATCCATTTCTTATTTCATAGATTTTTTTTCATTATCTAGGTTTAACATCATTAGTAACATTTTTTTATTAAATTTATTAAATAAGAACTATTGGATTTAACATTACAAATATTATTCTAGCTGGTATTGAAGCAACCTAATTGCCAATAATATTTAATATTTATTTAATATTCATTAATTTATAAAATTTAATTTTATCACTTCTAGTAGCTTCTTCCACATCACTAGCTTGACTCAACTAGGTACCGGTATAATTCATTTCATTTCCTACTTCACCATTTTCTTTAACCAAAATATGAATTATGTATACATTAGTGTATTCAAAATTTGCTTAATTTTCAAAATATAGGTTTGGATGTTATTTAAAATTATTTATATATAAAAAAACATTTTAATAACTTTATTATAGTATATATAGCCTCTTACATTAGATATATTGTGTATAAAGATCCTTTATTTAGTTTTCTCTTTCAATTTTCCAAGATTTGAGTTTTTGATATTTTTGAATCATGGAAAAAAATAAAATTTTTACTCAACTATAATAATTATTTAAAACAAAATTTAATATAGATTTATAATGAAATTAGGCCTTAGTAAATAACAATTCTTCATATGTATATCGATACAAAATTCTTACCTCTAGAATAATTTTGTGGTTTTTTATTCATCATGTATTATTCTTATGATTTCATTAATGATTTTGTTCATTATTTTTTTAAATCCATTTTTTTGGGAGTATAAAGAGTAAAATATTAATAATTTATCCAATTATTATAATGATTCAGTTCAAAATAATTACATTTAAACCTATTTCCATTATCTATCCTAAATATTTTGATACAATCTATTGGCTCATTCTAAACCCATCTTCTAATATTTTTGAACAATTATACTACATTTTACATCTGATTTATAAACAAAAATTTAGTTATCTGAGTGAAATGAAAAAAAATAAAATTTAATGATCAAATTTTTATGATTTATGTCTCATACTCAAACATGATTGAGAATTTATTAGTTTTAGTGTCCTCGTGGATTGAATTTACACAATTCTACAAGTTTTCTGAAACATATTTCACTTTTACCATGTTTAAAAAACTACATCTCACATAGACACACAATCTCTCATTCAATCTATCTATACAATTAGGTTAGAACTCTTGCCACTTATTTATTTTATATTTCAATAACAAACTAATTGATGATTATGTGAATGTTTTTAGGTCCATTGTTTTCATCATTCATGGAATTAAAATAACAAGAGTTAGATGGATCACCAATTTGAATAAAATTATACCAAGTTCATTCACCATTGGTGATATTTCTTCTATATTTTTTAACAAATAATGATTTAGGGATTTTTATTTAAAATTAATTAATTTTTATCAACAAAGAAGTTGAACACACTGAATAGATTGTGCTTAATCCCTTCAATAAAAAAACGTTGGATTTTAGCCTGAGAGTTTCAATATCAATAGTAATAACTCCTATAATTATTAAAGAGCTGTCATTTATAATGGTCAAAACTGATCTATAAATATCATAAATATTGTTTAGTATATTTGTATCACAAGTTATGTGAGTAAAAAAATCACTTTCATGAATCCATTACTTAATGTTATTGTATGTTTTAAAAAGAACCTCAACAATGTGTTACTTTTTTCCCTTCTTCCTTAATTAAATTCCCATTCCTTTTTCACTATATGAATTATTTCTTGGAAGTGTAGTCATACAATCTTAACAATAATGATAATGCTGGTCATGTATTTTGTACATCTCTACCAAATAATCATATTTTTTATGTGTATAGATTTTATTGTATTTATTTATATATGATTCATTCCTTGAACATTCCCACATATTCTAAAAATTTATTATATTATTTTCAAATTTCTCCCCTAAACTCATTCCTAATCTAAGAAAGTGACATGTTTTACCAACATGAATATGATTTATGTCTAAAAATTCCATAGAATTAGTAATATTCTAATGATTTTATTCTTTCATATTAAGGGTAGTAGTTTATAGAATACTATTATTTTCATACTAAAATAATATGTGATTATCTAGGCCTTGGATAAATATTTTCTATTTGATATGATTTCATTATTCATTAATATATTAATATATTTATCATTACTCCCCATTGAAAAAATATTCCTAGTGTTTACATGAGATATTTAAATAACATATTAATTTTTTGTTTTTGTATAAAATGATTTTACTATTCGTTTTGGGAAAACATTCTCACCAGCTATAAAATATATACCTTTAACATCCAATTATTTGTTTAAATACTCAATTATCTTTATTGAATTATTTTTATTTTCAACTAACATCTATAATTTATTATTTAAGCCTTATTCATTTACAGTAAGTTTGTTGACAATATCACTTATTATTTTATCTTACTTTGTATCCATTAGCTTTATATTTCTAATTTCATCAATTTAAACATTTTCCTTTTTGATATGATATCCCTTTAATCGATTATTTTTTTCACCACCTTTATTAAACACGCTAATTTCATTCTTGAAATTAATATTCAGATAAATATAAGATTCATGTTCATCATTCTACATATACTCCATATATTTTATTTCAAATTATTTTTCTTCCCTTTTTTTGTTTTCATCATGCCTTTAATCATAATCCATTATGTAAATACATTTTTAAAATCCTTCTCTTTAGATTAGTCAGTTGAAGTTGAACATACTTCCCCTTATTCTCATATCATGCATGTCTTCTTCCATCTTGTAAAACCTTTATTTCTCTCAAATTAATTTAAGAAATAACTTATCACATAAAACAAATTCTTTTCTAGTGTTTTATTAATTATCATAATCTTAAAACATAAGAAATTTCTTATTTGAAAAAATAAATAAAAAAATACTGAAATCATTCTCATTTAAAAAAAGTACTTGTTATTTTCCATTGTATATTATATTTATTTTTTAATGATTAATAATAATAATAATATATATAATTATCTTATAATTTTAATCCATTTATTCTTCATCTTAATAATGACATGTGTTCACATATTATTCTTCTTTGAGTTTCATTTTTCTTTGGGATTCAAAATCCATTTCCTATTTGATTTTCTTCTAGAATTCCAAATATTTCCCCATATCATAAGTAACATGAATATAATGTAGTCCATCAAGTGATAAATCATATTTTTCTACTATTATAGAAATGTTGGGATAAATAATATCTGGAATGTTCCTTATCAAAATATGAAAATTTGTAGACTATTATATTTCTTCTACACAACCTCCTATGTTTTTTAATATTTCTTTGATTCTAGTAATGTATTAATAAATTGTTTTATCATTATGAATCCTCATATATTCAAAATTACACTTTTATATATTCACCTTATATTTTTTATCCTTCACATTCCCTTCAACATTATATTGTATTTTTTTTACAAATAATATTTGTTGTTTGAAGCCCGATTGATTGATTGTACACTTGGTCTAAAAAGAACATCAGAATAGAATTTTTTACATTTAAATCTTTTTATAGGGAATATAATTTCAGAAAAGGACATTGAATAAACATTAAAATTCTTTGGGAATCCCATAATAGGAATATCTAGGACTTCTTGGTCAAATGAAAGAATAAAGGGTATCATTATATTCTTCTATACATAATAGGGTTTTTTATTTAAGGATGGAATTCATCTACTATTTTCAGAATTTAAATAATCCATATCTTACAAATATGGATCCTTTAAAGGGAAATAAATCAATATATATCAACATGACGTCATCATGAGTGGGTAGTACCCCTAAGAGGGTGGGGGTCAATAGATTGTACATATTTTAAAATTTATTTTAATGAAATTATCTTTTGTGACTTGTTAGAGTTTGACCCATTGAAATATTATTCATCAACCTAACAAGAATATATAAGAATAAAAAAATAAAAGTCACACAATATTTTTATAAGGTCCTCCCCTAAGGTGGGAGACTACATCCTTTATATGATATGTCGATTCTTACTAAGAACTTTTTCACTAAAAATAAAATGTTATTGTAATCATCTTTGGGAATATATAATCCTAAACAAAAAATCACAAAGTATAGACTCATAAAAATTATTATTCTAGTTCCCAATTGTTTATAATTGTATTGCTTCTATATATTTAAAAATATATTCAAATGAAAACTAGGATGTTAAAACATTAATATCTAATATATTCTTCATCCACATACAAGACTTTGATTTCCAAAAAATATTCATAATCACTACAATTGATATCGTCATTCTTCTCTATTTTTAGTATTATTAATATATGAATGTGAGAAAATATATACTATCTTAACCCACATCAATAATTCTCACCTTTTTCAAATAGTTTCGTCAATGTTTTGACAACACTGGATCTCACCATTCAATTTTTTATTAAAAATTTATTCTCCTTCTATAGTTCTTATAAATTTCCAGAATACTTCATGGATAGTAGTTTCATATATTTAAATTTTAAAACCATTCATTTAGAACACTATAATTATTAATCATTCCTTTTCTAGCCTATGTGATTTAATTTATCTCAAATAGATTTCATGAATACTAGACTATGATTTGACTATTATAAAATCCATGATTCATACCCTTTTTAATTTTTCATGATCTCCCTAAATCCTCATTTAATGTTTCTCAAAATTCAATAATGCTGCTTGCAGCTAGACTTCCATGCCTGCATGAGAAAAAATTGACCAATTGGGGCATGACTAGATCCCTTATTGCATGGATTTTCATTCATTTTAATATTTTTTTCATGCAATATATAAACATGGTGAAATATTGTTCATTATAAAATTTTAGTGAAAATAAAATGTTCCATAACATATAATCATGTTGTGAATTTCATCCATAAATATAGTATCCACTAGAAACACATGGATGGAATTTTTCTTCTTACACAACATCCTCTCAATTCATAGAACAATCTTCAGTAGTTATTTATTCCAAAAAAATATTCCTTTTGTGTATAATATTTTTATAGTGAAAAAAAATTCAAATTTTAAAAACACTTATAATGTCAAAAAATTATTCATTGTAATGTTTTATACACTAAATAATTACAACATCATCGACTGATTATATTTTGAGACAAATATTATAGAAAAATTTGATCTTTAAAAATTTTAGATAACTAAAAAAACATACATACATTAAAAAATGTACGTATCACAGTGCTTCTGGGAATTGCGAACAATTTTTGATTTTTCATTTATCTATAAAAGATGAAGAAAACATATATATTCATCAAAACATACTATTTATTTCATAAGATAATTTCTTTTTCAAAATTTCATCATTCTCATAACTAAATGTCTTATCAATTTTTTTGAGATAATGTTATGTAGACTAAAAAAACTCAGTAATTAGACACCTTTTCATAGAAATATAGAAAAAATATTACATATTTTATAATATCATTTTCATAATAATATAAATGCATTTATTTAGAATAATATGTCACCTATACAAAAATTATCTTACATTGATAGTTTTTTAAAACGTAGAAAATTATTATAATAAGTAAGTACATACGCATGAAAAAGAAAAATCATATGCATAACATGACTAATATAATCATAAATTGAGATAGTAAAATATTTTATGTATACAAGGAAACTTTGCAACCATCCATCCAAATATAAATATTTATTAAGCCACTTTAAGGGAAAGTGGGAAACCAAAGTATGCAAAACAAGGACCAAAAGAAAATTTAAAAGGAAAAGAGGGGAGGAGAGGGAAAACAAGGTGAGGACTAGGGAGGACGGAAGTAATGTAAGCCGAGGGCATCCCCTCTCATAAGGTCAATCACCTCGGGTTTAAGATGATTAAAATTATAGAAGCATAAAGTACCCATGCCATGGATCAAGATCGATGCAAAAAAGGCTGCCAACTTGTTTCCTTCACGCCACGTATGTTTCACCAGGATATTAGAGAGGATGTTTCTGGTTCTCCTAATAAAGTACGAGATAGACCAAGGGATTGGGAAAACACCATGAAACATGTTGAGTAGAATTTCAGAGTCAGTTCCTCTTTACAGATTTCCATGCCCCCCTGGCGGAAGAGGGTGAGACCAGAGAGGAAGGCAAGGGCCTCTGCCTCTAAGGGGGTTCCCTTAACCAGGGAGATCTGAAAAGAAAACACAAAGGAGCATCTGGCATCATTAACCACACCTCCCCCTTTCATGTTCCCCTCGGTGCAGGAGCCATCTTTCTTAATCTTCAACACATAGGCAGGCGGGTGCCATCGAACCCAGTTACCAAGGGAGGTTGCAACTGGGATATCCTGAGAAGGTAAGAGTAGGAACTGCAGTGAGGGAGCTTCACACCATCCTTTAATAAATCTGCTAATATCAATGAGGAGGCACTATGTGAAACTGATGATGGCCCTTTCTAAAGAGGTGATCCCTTCATATCTATCTTTTTTCCTTGCTTTCCAAATACACCACACACCTACAAGAAAAATTGCAGACCTGGCCGATCGATCCACTCCCTTCTCACCCGAGCCCTGGAACCAGCGAGCAATGAAGGACTCAGTGTTAGACACATTGGCAAAACCAGATGTAAATGGACCAAATGTCTTCCAGATGATATGGGCCCAGACCCCCTCAATGAAGAGGTTAATAATGCTCTCCTCTTTATGGTCAGTGCTTTAGGGGCAGGGGGAAGCCATTGGAATACCGCATTTTTTGACATTTTTATCAGTGGCCAGGGCACTATACCTAAGCCCCCAAGTGAGGAAGTATAACTTTTTGGGGATTCACTTTGGCCACAGAAGAGTGTTCCACTGGTCTGGCTGAGAAGGAGGGGTCAAGATAATTCGTCCAGCTTTAGCAGAGAAAGCGCCTGAGCTTGAGGGGGAGAAGACGCACAAATCAACATCCGAATTGATGTCGATGAGATGAAACGTCTCCTATTGATCCTTTTCCAGAACTTCCATAATAAAAGATGGGCAATTACTGGCCTCGCCAAGTGAGATATTTTAAGAAGGACACGTTGGGAAGCCGAGGAACCTGCCTGACCAGTTTTCATGCTAGAAGGGGACCTTCCCTTATCCGATGACCCACAGAATTTGTGGGAGGATAGCCTGGAACAAGGGAAGCAAGGTGCGCATAAAGGGAGAATAGTGTCTATCATCCATCTGAACACCATTTCCAAGGAAACTGCCCATGGTTTTACCCCATAAGGTTTGACATTCATGTATCTACCAAGCTAGTTTAGCATGCATGCAGAGGAGAGTGTCTGCAAGGCTTCAAACGTTAATCCCACCCTCTTGGATGGGTCTCCCCATCTTCCTCCCTGAAAACCAGGAGCGCTTGCCTCCATCCATTTCATCCCAAATGAAATGGGCCAAGATATTGTTGATGTTCTTGATGACACTCTTGGGAACCCTATGGGATGAGAGAGCATGGAAAGGGGTGGTAGAGTGGACGTTGTTCAAAACGACAAGTTGTCCCCCGAAAGACATGCATCTATTCTTCTAGTTGAGGATGAGATCTGAGATGCAGCTCACAATGTGATCAAAGTCTCTAACACACAGGCGGTTAGAGGAAATGGGAGCTCCCATATATGACATCAGCCACTCACCATTATCGATGACCAACAGTTTTCATATGAAGGTTGCCCGATTGTGAGCACAAGTGTTGGAAATTTAAACACTACTCTTTGGTTTGTTGATGACTTGACCACTCCAAAGGTATTACTCCTCAAGAACCTTGATGATACCACGAATGGACCGTCTGTTAGCATTCAAGAAAATGATTGTATCGTTGGGAAACATGAGGTGGGATATGGACGGGAAACTGCATCTTCTTTTAAAGGGGAGGATCCTGCCATTGCGAATATGCTTGTGAATAAAGTGGGTGAGTATTTCCTATTAGATAATGAAGAGGCTTGGGGAAAGGGGGTCTCCCTGTCTTAGGCCATGAACAACCTTAAAGAATCCATGAAATTTCCCAATAAATTTCACAGCCATCCAGGACAAGCTAAAACAGCGGAAAACAAGATCAACCGCCCGGGGAGAGAAGCCCATACCTGAGAGGATCTTGTTAATAATTCCCCATTCAACACGGTCAAATGATTTATTCATGAAGAGTTTAATAGACATTTTGGAACCATAGAACTTGAAGTTGATATCCATAACATGTTCCTGTGCCAATGCAATCGCACCATGAATAGAATGACCAACCACAAAATCGTGTTGTTCCGGAGAAATCCATCGAAGAAGATGGGATGCAAGTATTTTATTAATGATGGTTGCAAGGATTTTTTATTGGAAATTACACAGGCTGATTGGGAGATACTGAAGGATCGAAGTGGGGTTCTTGATTTTGGGAATGAGAACCAGGGTTTTGGCGGACGTCACCCGAGGGAGAGGCCCACCCCTAAAAAATCCTGAATCATCTCCGTAAGATCGTCCTTAACCACCTCCCATGAATCTCTATAGAAGGACCTAGGAAAAACATCTGGACCTGGAGCGCTATCTGGGTTGAGGTGCATAATTGCCTCATGGATGTCACATTCTTTCGGCAAGACCTCCAGTATTACATTTTCCTCATGAGACACCTAGTCAGAAATGTCTGTATAGAACTCTGTCGTCCCTCCCATGTAACGACCCAAAGTTTCATTAATGGAAAATCCCTCTTTATCCAGTTAAATGTTTCTTTATGAAAAATGTTTTTTTTATAAGATGTCAACTTCTTTAGTTTAACGTTAAGATTTGTGACCGTTACTTTTATAGCCGTTGAACAGTGATCATCTAGGTAGTTTAAATATAAGGCTTTAACGAACCAATTTTCTACTCAGACAAAGGAAGTGATGGCCTCATCCAGTAGAATTGCCCCTTACGAAGCCCATTTGTCGGAGCTCGGAAAGGAGGTGGCGTCTTTGGGCTTTGAACTTGACCAAGACCAAGCTGATCTTCATCAAGTCAAGCTCGAACGTGATCGTCTACGGGAAAAATGGAAGTTGATAGAGATTACCACTCGAGCGATGTTATCCGAGCAACCCCAAGAGTCTGTCACCATCGCACACCTTACCCTTAGGTCTTATGCGGCTATTTTAAGGGGTTATGTAACAAATAAGTAGCACCATGTTCATGTACATTATTTTTTTGTATATAATAATGAATATAATTTCTAGTCATTTTTGATACATTGTAATTAGTTTTTAAAGTACAAACGGTGTTTTTAGTTATTATTTAATTAAGAATTATATTTTATTAAATTAAAGGATTTTTGAATTAAATAATATTTTAATAAAATATTATTATTAATATTAAATTACTTTTTATTAAATATAAATGATCTTATAATTTTATGAATGCAATTAAAATTTTTATTAAGGTTTGAAATCCATTTCTGTCAAAACCCGTGAATTTTTTATAAATGTCGGTTTTTATTTTAAAAGTGAAAATTCACATATTTATAAAATTATTTAGATAAAATAAATATTATTTTTGGAATCAGGACGTCGAAATTATCCAACGGTGAATTTTTCATAATTTTCTGAGACAGTCAAATTTTTGGGTAAAAATTAAATACCATTTAAATATATAATGTGTTTTATGACATCATAATGACCCAATGGTGATGTAATAAAATACCATAATCCTTATGTTCGGCCAATATGTGTTTTATCATTAAAATAATTAGGTTTTGGGTTTGTTTGACTCACTTTTCAAAGCATTAATGGAGCCCCCAAGACTTATTCAACACTTTGCCTTTTTAAATTAATTTCCATGGGAGTGTGACTCACCTCCACTTAAGCAACCCTAATTTTTTAATACGTTCGGACCTTGGCCTTGTAAAATATTTTTTTCCTCTTCCCTTTTACAGAAACCATGGGCAAATACCATGGGATGGTTTGTGGTTTGGATTATTTTAATATAAGGGGTCCCAAACCTAAATAATAAAGAATTCTCTCACCTTTCCTATATAAACCCACCCAATATCCCACTTCCTCCTCACTCAAATCCCTTGAAGTTCGTCCAACCTCTGCCCTACTCTCTCTAGAATCCTCCCAAGGTTCCCCAAGCTCCCAAGAAGCCTCTCACAAGCCCCTCTCTAGCCTTTGGAAGCACACTTCCAACTAAGGGTTTTTCTTCCTTTCTCATTTTTGTCAATTTTCTTTAAGTTGTATTACCCTTTTAATTTCATTTATGAATGTTGGGGTACGGTTTCCCACCTCTCCCATACTTCCCTCTTATTGTTTGAATTATGGGAGACCCCTTTCTCTCTCATTAAATTCCTCCCATGTACACCCGTTACTATGCCGAAATTCCGAAAGGAACCTTTTTCTCCTCTTTTATATTCAAGCAATACTTTTGTATCATGAATCTAAATTCCTTTTTAATTGTTGGGACATGTATCTATATGACCTTCTTACTGTCCATTACATGTAAATATGATGAGGAACCCCTTTCTCTCTCATCAGCCTTTTTATGAATTCTTATGTCACGCCGTTACGCTGCCGAAATCACACCGATTTTCTAAGCCAATATCATTGTGTAGTGAATACCATGCCCATTTCTCCATCAAGGGTATTCACCTTTATGCACATTTACATGTTTATTGTAAAGTTTCATGTATGAATTCCACATTCCTTTATCGTGGAAGAAATGATTATGTTTTATGAATCCATGTTTTATGATCCATGTGGCACACTTATGCATGAAATGAAATGTTTAAGAAGGGTGCGCCCTGATAGCGCTCCAATGCATTGGGTAAAGTATAGTATCATGATACGTCATGTGCAATGAGTGTTGACTCATGATAATTCAAGTGCAATGAGGGTTTACTCATGCTCTATGTGCAATGAGCCTTGGCTCATGCTAATTCAATGTTAAGTGTTGTTGCCACATTTCCATGTTATGAATATCATGCTTTATCATGCCTTTATGTTCATGACTCTCTTATGATCTATTGATATGACTATTTCCTAACATGTATTGTACTCCTCATGTTATTCATTGTGTACTCCCTTACTGGGCTTTATAGCTCACCCTTTTCTTATGCATGTCCTCAGGTTATCCCATGCAATGCTAAGTACGAAGGAATGTAGTGGTCATGTAAAGGAAGTTTTCAATAAGGATGTTGTATTTCAAGTTTAAAGTTTTTATGTAATGATCCTAAGCCCCAAAGACACTAAACCTCTCAATCTTCTTTTTTGTATCAAGTGAAGTTTTATGTAATAAAGCATGCTTAAGTTGTAATAAAAAGCAGGGTTGTCATAGTTGGTATCAGAGGATAGGTTTAGTTATTTTTGGGATTAGGAAACCCTAGTAAAGCCTTAGATACAAGACTAATCATAATAAAAACATCCCTAAGTTTTGGTAAATACTAAGTAAGTGGTTTATCAAACAAATACATCCCTGTATGGATATGAGCAGGTAGAGGCGGCTCTGGCACAGATGTATCCTAGGGGTAAAACCCGAAAACACCGCTTTGAGCTAGACTCGAACGGGAACTGGTGCACGACAACGGGCCTTGCTGCACTCTTGGTTACGACACTACCGGGGGATATGTTTTGATAAATTCACAATCTTAGTATGAACCCTTATTAAGGGAAGAATTCCCCTAAGGATATATGTTAGAAGGAAGATCATGAAAAGCCTGGATTGAATCCTATAGACTCATGAGTTGAAGAGATTAAAGTTTATTTATAAGTCATCAACTTTTGTCTTTGGATTACCCTTTATGTGTTACCCCTAACTTTCCTTTTATTCCAGCCAATGGCCGGTAATAGGAGAACTCGGGCTAACAACCGTTGTGAAGATCAGTGTGATGATTGTACCAATGAGATTCCCAATCCAATGGGAGCGGGAATCGCGAACTTTGTCACGCTTCTCTCTCAGCTAACTCAAGTTTTGAATAGAAACACTGGTCAAGAGGAACGTTCAACCCCCCCTAAGAAAGAACAAGTCGCTATTGAAAGCTTCATGAGACAAAGGCCTCCTACTTTTAGTGGATCATCCGATCCCACGATTGCTGAACAATGGATCAACTCCATTGAAATGATATTCTCCATCCTCCAATGCTCTGAAAAAGAGAAGGTTCTCCTGGCGGCTTATCGTATGGAGGGTGAAGCTGATCAATGGTGGACGTTGATCAAAAATACTAAGCCTGAGGAGGAGATCGAGGCTTTGGAATGGAAGGTATTCCGGAAGATGTTTTTCGATAAATATTTTCCACGCACCCTCCGTCTTAAGATGGAAAGGGAATTCCTTTCCCTCAAGAAGAAAGATGAGGAATCTGTGGGAGCATACGAGGAAAACTCCACAAGGCTTGCACGATACGCTTCTGGATTTGTCGTTACCCCCGAATGCAAGGTTGACCGCTTCTTTGGTGGGCTGAAGCCTAGCTTGCGGAAAGCATTAGCGATCCGTGACTTCGACAGCTATGAGGAAATTGTTTGATGTGCCCTCAAGGTTGAAATGGAGATCGGAGAATCACAGGGGTATCATGGGGACAAGAAGCGGAATGTGGACTTCAATTCTGGTGGTCCGATGGATAAATCCAACGGCGCTAAGAAATTCCAGCACCCCACTTGCCAAAAGTGTGGAAAAAAGCACCCTGGAAATTGCCTTAGGGGGACAAGAAAATGCTTCAAGTGTGGAAGAGAAGGGCACCTAGCTGTTAACTGTCAGCAAGAAGGACCCGCGGCTGCGACGGAGGGGAGGAACGCTCCGTTCGAACCTCAACGCGTTGTTCAATGCTTCAAATGCAAACAACCGGGTCATTTTGCGAATCAGTGCCCTAATATAAGGGTTATCGGAGGCAATCAACAACCTCCAAGACAGCAAGGAAGAGCTTTTTCCATCACTTCTGCCGAAGTGAACCCCGACAACGAAGTGGTGACAGGTACGCTAGTTATTCATTCAAGAATAGAGAACGTACTTTTTGATTCAGGTTCTACGCATTCTTTTATATCTTAAAAGTTTAGTAGAATAATCCTTGCACCACCACAAATCATGGAAGTAAAGATGTCGGTGAGTACGGAAAATGGGGCAATCATTGCATCCCATGAGTATAAGTCCTCCCCTGTTATAATCTGTGGATTGAATTTCCCGGCGAACCTCTTCATACTCCCTTTGGTAAAATTCGATGCAATTCTTGGCATGGATTGGCTTTCCTTATATAGAGCCAACATAAATTGTCGGGAGAGGGAAATCACACTCCATATGGAGAATCGACCCCCGATTCTTTACAAGTGTCAGGAGGAAGATGAATCTCCTTTAGCTCCATCATCTCAATCATGGATATTACTGCCTTATGAGCACGCATATCTGGCTCAGATGATTGAGTCCAAGGAAGAAACCACCCTTGAAGAAATGCCTATTGTGAGGGAATTCGCTGAAGTATTTCCCGAGGAACTTCCTGGTCTTCCTCCAAGAAGAGATGTTGAGTTCTCAATTGAACTTATACCTGGGGTGCTACCAATATCCAAGACTCCATATAGGATGGTTGTGGGTGAGCTTGAAGTACTGAAGAAACAACTACAGGAGAATCTGGATAAAGGGTTTATACGCCCAAGTGCATCACCATGGGGTGCACCAGTCCTCTTCGTCAAGAAGAAGGATGGGTCAATGAGGCTTTGCATCGATTATCGTGAACTTAACAAAATCACGATAAAGAACAAGTATCCTCTCCCAAGAATCGATGACTTGTTTGATCAGCTGCGTGGAGCTCAATACTTCTCCAAGGTCGACTTGTGGTCGGGATATTATCAAGTAAGGGTGAAGAAGGAAGATATCCCCAAGACTGCTTTTCGTACAAGGTATGGGCAATATGAATTCATAGTAATGCCTTTTGGGCTCACCAATTCTCCAGCAATATTCATGGACTTGATGAATAGAGTCTTTAGAGATTACCTAGATAAATTTGTGGTAGTCTTTATAGATGATATTCTGATATACTCCAAAACCAAGGAGGACCATGAGTAGCATTTAAGAACTATACTGGAGACTTTGCGCAAGGAGAAGCTCTATGCCAAGTACAGCAAGTGTGAGTTCTGGTTGAAGGAGGTCTCATTATTTGGCCATATCATCACATGCAATGGGATATCTATGGACCCCTCCAAAACAGATGCAATTGAGGGATGGCTGAGGCCAACATCGGTAACTGATATCCATAGCTTCTTGGGGTTAGCTGGATATTATCGACGATTTGTGAGAAACTTCTCACGATTGTCCAACCCTCTTACCAAGCTAACTCGAAAGGGAGTAAAGTTTGCTTGGAGTGATGAATGCGAAGAAAGCTTCAAGGAGTTGAAAAGGAGGCTTATCACTGCACCTGTTCTCACTTTACCCACAAGTGGGGAGCTTTTTGTGGTATTCAGTGATGCTTCGAAGAAGGGCTTAGGATGTGTGCTGATGCAGAATGATAAAGTGATATCCTATGCCTCAAGACAGTTGAAAACAATGAGCGAAACTATCCAACGCATGATCTGGAGTTGGCGGCGGTGATCTTTGCCATGAAAATCTGGCGGCATTATCTCTATGGAGAGAAATGTGAGATATATACTGACCACAAGAGTCTTAAATATATATTCACACAGAAAGAGCTTAATATGCGCCAGAGAAGATGGATAGATTTCATAAAGGATTATGACTGTTCAATATATTACCACCCTCGGAAGGCGAACAAGGTGGCAGATGCCCTAAGTAGAAAGGATCCAGCAATTCTATCAATGATGATAATTGAGAAGGATCCAATCTTCTTAGACTTGATGAAGATGGACGTTGGAATCATAAAGAAGGGAACATCATCAATCCTTTCACAAATGATTTCTCAACCATCTCTTTTGGAAAGGTTAAAGGATGCTCAAAAGGATGATGCGAGAATCCAAGAAAAAGTGGAAGCTATCAAAAAGGGAAAATCCTCAGAGTTTAATGTTAATGAAGAAGGAATTGTGCGGTTTGGGAAAAGACTATGTGTCCCATCAAGTTCGGAGCTGAAGAAGGAACTTTTGGATGATGCACATAGTTCAAATTTCTCTATTCACCCAGGGAGCACAAAGATGTATCGAGATCTCCGAGAAAACATTTGGTGGGATAATATGAAGAAGGAGATCGCCGAATATACATCAAAGTGCCTGGTGTGTCAGCAAGTGAAGGCAGAGAGGCAGAAGTCTAAGGGGATGATGCAACCATTGCCCATACCATAATGGAAATGGGAGAACATCACCATGGACTTCGTCACTGGACTTCCAAGGACATCCAAAAGCAACAATGCAATTTGGGTTATTATGGATCGTCTTACAAAGACTGCACACTTCATTGCTATTCGAGAGGATTTCTCTTTGGATCAACTGGCACAGATATATATCAGGGAAGTGGTACGGTTGCATGGAGTACCACTATCTATTGTGTCTGACCGAGATCCAAGATTTACCTCTAAGTTTTGGAAGAGTCTTCAACATGCTCTGAATACTGAACTAAACTTCAGTACGGCCTATCATCCTCAAACTGATGGCCAATCCGAGCGGACTATCCAAACACTTGAGGATATGTTGAGAGCGTGCTCAATGGACTTTAAAGGAGGATGGGATCAACATCTTCCTCTAGTTGAGTTCTCTTATAATAATAGTTTCCACTCGAGCATCCAAATGGCACCATATGAAGCCCTATATGGGAAAAGGTGCAGAACACCGGCATGTTGGGATGAGGTCGGTGAACGTAAGCTGCTTGGACCAGAAATGGTCGAAGAAATGGTGGAGAAGGTGAAAACCATTCAGCAGCATATCAAGGCAGCCCAAAGTCGACAGAAGAGTTATGCAGATAATCGTCGACGAGACCTTGAGTTTAAAGTCAGAGACATGGTGTTTTTACGCATATCTCCGTGGAAGAAGGTCATGAGGTTTGGAAAGAAAGGGAAGTTAAGTCCTAGGTACATCGGCCCCTTCGAGATTCTTGATCGTGTTGGGGCTGTGGCCTATCGACTAGCACTTCCACCTACTATGGCCAAGGTGCATGATGTCTTCCATGTATCCCTCTTAAGGATGTACATACCAGACCCTTCACATGTACTCTCTTCTGAGGTGGTACAATTAGAAGACGATCTTTCTTATGAGGAGCAACCAGTGAAGATCTTGGATCGTAGAGAAAAAGTTCTACGAAATAAGACAATGCCCCTCGTCAAGGTGTTGTGGAGAAACCACAAGTTTGAAGAAGCAACTTGGGAGTCGGAGGATATGATGAAGCTAAGTTACCCACATTTGTTTTAGTGTGGGAAAAGGAAAATTTCGAGGGTGAAATTTCTTAAGGGGGGAATGTTGTAACGAACCAAAGTTTCATTAATGGAAAATACCTCTTGATCCAGTTAAATGATTCTTTATGAAAAATGTTTTTTTATAAGATGTCAACTTCATTAGTTTAACGTGAAGATTTGTGACCGTTACTTTTATAGCCGTTGAACAGTGATCATCTGGGTAGTTTAAATATAAGGCTTTAACGAACCAATTTTCTACTCAGACAAAGGAAGTGATGGCCTCATCCAGTAGAATTGCCACTTACGAAGCCCATTTGTCAGAGCTCGGAAAGGAGGTGGCGTCTTTGGGCTTTTCCCTTGACCAAGCCCAAGCTGAGCTTCATCAAGTCAAGCTCGAACGTGATCGTCTACGGGAAAAATGGAAGTTGATAGAGATTACCACTCGAGCGATGTTATCCGAGCAACCCCAAGAGTCTGTCACCATCGCACACCTTACCCTTAGGTCTTATGCGGCTATTTTAAGGGGTTATGTAACAAATAAGTAGCACCATGTTCATGTACATTATTTTTTTGTAGATAATAATGAATATAATTTCTAGTCATTTTTGATACATTGTAATTAGTTTTTAAAGTGAAAACGGTGTTTTTAGTTATTATTTAATTAAGAATTATATTTTATTAAATTAAAGGATTTTTGAATAAAATAATATTTTAATAAAATATTATTATTAATATTAAATTAATTTTTATTAAATATAAATGATCTTATAATTTTATGAATGCAATTAAAATTTTTATTAAGGTTTGAAATCCATTTCTGTCAAAACCCGTGAATTTTTTATAAATGTCGGTTTTTATTTTAAAAGTGAAAATTCACATATTTAGAAAATTATTTAGATAAAATAAATATTATTTTTGAAATCAGGACGTCGAAATTATCCAACGGTGAATATTTCATAATTTTCTGAGACAGTCAAATTTTTGGGTAAAAATTAAATACCATTTAAATATATAATGTGTTTTATGACATCATAATGACCCAATGGTGATGTAATAAAATACCATAATCCTTAAGTTCTGCCAATATGTGTTTTATCATTAAAATAATTAGGTTTTGGGTTTGTTTGACTCACTTTTCAAAGCATTAATGGAGCCCTCAAGACTTATTCAACACTTTGCCTTTTTAAATTAATTTCCATGGGATTGTGACTCACCTCCACATAAGCAACCCTAGTTTTTTAATAAGTTCGGACCTTGGCCTTGTAAAATATTGATTTCCTCTTCC
Source organism: Viscum album (assembly GCA_963277665.1). NCBI lineage: Eukaryota > Viridiplantae > Streptophyta > Magnoliopsida > Santalales > Viscaceae > Viscum > Viscum album. Next base: position 596,129,546 of record OY728155.1, on the reverse strand, counting down.
CTTTTCCCGAAACCATGGGCAAATACCATGGGATGGTTTGTGGTTTGGATTATTTTAATATAAGGGGTCCCAAACCTAAATAATAAAGAATTCTCTCACCTTTCCTATATAAACCCACCCAATATCCCACTTCCTCCTCACTCAAAGCCCTTGAAGTTCGTCCAACATCTGCCCTACTCTCTCTAGAATCCTCCCAAGGTGCCCCAAGCTCCCAAGAAGCCTCTCACAAGCCTCTCTCTAGCCTTTGGAAGCACACTTCCAAGTAAGGGTTTTTCTTCCTTTCTCATTTTTGTCAATTTTCTTTAAGTTGTATTACCCTTTTAATTTCATTTATGAATGTTGGGGTACAGTTTCGCACCTCTCCCATACTGCCCTTTTATTTTTTGAATGATGGGAGACCCCTTTCTCTCTCATTAAATGCCTCCCATGTACACCCGTTACTATGTCGAAATTCCGAAAGGAACCTTTTTCTCCTCTTTTATATTCAAGCAATACTTTTGTATCATGAATATAAATTCCTTTTCAATTGTTGGGACATGTATCTATATGACCTTCTTACTGTCCATTACATGTAAATATGATGAGGAACCCCTTTCTCTCTCATCATCCTTTTTATGAATTCTTATGTCACGCCGTTACGCTGCCGAAATCACACCGATTTTCTAAGCCGATATCATTGTGTAGTGAATACCATGCCCATTTCTCTATCAAGGGTATTCACCTTTATGCACATTTACATGTTGATTTTAAAGTTTCATGTATGAATTCCACATTCCTTTATCATGGAAGAAATGATTATGTTTTATGAATCCATGTTTTATGATCCATGTGGCACACTTATGCATGAAATGAAATGTTTAAGAAGGGTGCGCCCTGATAGCGCTCCAATGCATTGGGTAAAGTATAGTATCATGATACGTCATTTGCAATGAGTGTTGACTCATGATAATTCAAGTGCAACGAGGGTTTACTCGTGCTTGAAGTGCAATGAGGGTTTACTCATGCTCCATGTGCAATGAGCCTTGGCTCATGCTAATTCAATGTTAAGTGTTGTTGCCACATTTCCATGTTATGAATATCATGCTTTATCATGCCTTTATGTTCATGTCTTTATTATGCTCTATTGATATGACTATTTCCTAATATGTATTGTACTCCTCATGTTATTCATTGTGTACTCCCTTACTGGGCTTTATAGCTCACCCATTTCTTATGCATGTCCTCAGGTTATCCCATGCAATGCTAAGTACGAAGGAATGTAGTGGTCATGTAAGGGAAGTTTTCAATAAGGATGTTGTATTTCAAGTTTAAAGTTTTTATGTAATGATCCTAATCCCCAAAGACACTAAACCTCTTGATCTTCTTTGTTGTATCAAGTGAAGTTTTATGTAATAAAGCATGCTTAAGTTGTAATAAAAAGCAGGGTTGTCATATCCCAGGTAGCCACTGAGAATGCGAGGATTGGGCCCTTTAAGAAGGTCTATGAAGAAGGAGTGAGTGAGACTTTCCACAACCTCTCTGTCATTCGAGTATGTCCCCTCTGCAATCAGGATGTTGGGTAGGATCTTGTGTCGCTTTTCCTTAATGCATGCATGAAAAAAAGTAGTGTTTCGGTCCCCCTCATCAAGCCATCTCACCCTTGAGGATTCCCTCGCCATGCATTCCTAACGAAGTAGAAAGTCTCCAAGGATGTATTTCTTATTGGATAACTCTTAGAAAACTGATTCATCCTAGTTGTCTTCAAGGCTAACTTCATGGAGATCAATATCCTAAAAATAAGCCTCAATGTCATGATCAGTCAGGGGAAAATCATTGGCCCATGCTTGAAGTCGGCCTCGAAGTCTTTTGAGATTGTTGTGAAAGGTGATCCATGTCCTTCCTTGCACTGTATCACACCAGGAATCTCTAACCACATCATGATAACTAGGAAGGGATACCCATTGATGGTAAAACCTTGGGGTGGTGATAGTCAACTGGCTTGTTGAAACTGAAACAAGGATCGGGGAGTGATCGGAGAGACCCCGCACCAAGTGCTTGACTTTGGTATTGGGATACGAAGAGAGGGCCTTCATGTTTCCCATGAAACGATCTAAACGGATCCAGGAATGCTACGAACCATGTCGATTATTTCACCACGTGAAACCATCTCTAGTGTAACCAAGGTCTGAAAAGCCATTGACAGCCATGAAACTGACAAAGTACATACTTTATTTCCTTGGAAAGGGCCCCCTTCCCTTCCTTTCATTGGGGTCCGCAACAACATTCAAATCTCCCCCCAGGAACCAAGGATAGATCCCTGGGTCAATGATGGATAGGTAATTCCAAAGGGACTCACGTTTATGGTGGGCACAACTGCCATAGATGAAGGAGACAAAAAAGGTGTCATGGTCCTTGGTGATTTTGGTGGTGTTGTATTGATCACCCACACAAACAAGATCGACATAGATATTACGATTCTTGAATAACCATATGTCAGTGTTGACAGGCTCTGCATGCATAAACTCGTGCATGGATAGCCTTATATTGAAATATGCAATTTTGGAGATGTTCTGTTTTTTCTCAATAATGGAAATAAGAATAACCTTGTGTTTATGAACCTCTGCCAAAAGGAAGTACATTTTCACCCAGGCACCAATGCCCTAGGCATTCCACATGATCATGGAATACATTCGAACGAGGAGTGACCAGTACTAGCCCTGGGAATCTTAGCCTTTAATTAAAAAGATGGGGAGCTCTCTTGTATTTTCATAGCCTGTTCTCGAGTGAATCTGCTTGTGCTATTGGGAGGGGACGTAAGGGAGGGGAAGGTAGCCTTTTGGGGGCGTGGGGACGAAAAACGGGGACCACTTCGGGGGGCGAATGAGGGTGGAGAAAAACAATAGGCCGATCAGGGAGGGAATCCACAGGAGGAGGGGGAGAGAAGAAAGAAGCGGGCGGGAAAGTGTCAGGGGGGACCAGATAAAGAGGGGAAGAGAATAACAAAAGAAAGGGATGGGATTCTAGAGGGGAAAGGGGAGAAGATAAAAAGAAATGGAAATGTGAACCGAGAGGTCCCTCCAAGAGAAACCCTTCATGAAGGAGGGAAAACCGAGAAGGAAAAGAAACTGAAAAGGGGAGGAGAGGGGCCTGGGAGGGAGGCAAAGGATACAGAACAGAGGGTCCAGGAAGGGAAAAGAGGAGGGATCATAAGGATCGACCTGTCTGAGCTGAGGACAGGGAACCAAGGTCCCTGCCGCCCTAGGGTTGGGAGGGTCTGACGAAGCTGAGGTAGTGACGATCTGGAGGGATGAAAAAGGAGGAGAGGCAAGGGCATCCCCTAGATGACAGAAAGATAGGCCTTCCGAGGCAACAGAGGAGGTATATGTGTTTTGAATTCATCAACACTTGGGCGCCTATGTTTTCAGTTCTCCTTAAAAATGGAAACCCTTGCCTGCCGCCCTACCCTTTCGATTAAACATGTGCACTGCCCTTTTGAAAACATCTTAGGATAACACTAAAATCTTGTGTAAACTCTCACCCAAGTATTACCCTACAGATTCTTCATCGCCCAGGTGAACCCATGCTACGCAAGTACACATGCGTGGCCAAGACTTTTGCGTCAACATCATTTTTGTGCCTCTCTCTTTTTCACATCTCCTCTTTAAGATATTATCCATGGAAACCCTTTTCAATTCCATTTATGGCATGGTTCCTTTGTTGGGTTCCTTATCTAAAAAGAATTCTGTGAGAACCTCTCCCAAAACCTCGTGACTTAAAAGAATTATGTCACTACGGTTAGGGGTTTCCTCTATATAACATCATATTTTAAGATGTAAAGATCTTTTGATTTAGTGAATCCTCCTCAAGAGTAAGTACCAAGTTCCATTAGTGCGGGCCTCTTTCACAGGAATAATCCCCAATCATAATTCCATCAAATAGGGATTCCTCCTCATGGGTAAGCCCCAAGCCCCCTTAACCTGGGCCTCCTTCTCAGGAGTAAGCCCTAGTCATAATTTTCATTAACATTGGGAATCCTCCTCAAGAGTAAGCCCTAATCTTAATTTCTTTTGATATGGGCCTCCTTCTCAGGAATAATCCCCAATAATTAGTACCTTTTAATTTCAGGCTCTTTCTCAGGAATAAGCCCCAATCATAAGTCCCTTTTAATTTGGGCCTCCTTCTCAAGAGTAAGACCCAAGTTATAAGTCCTCTTTAATTTGGGCATCCTCCTTAGGTGTAAGCCCCAGGGTAAAACTCCAAATCACCATAAAGTACAAATATCTTTATAGACCCTTCTCTTGGGATTCATTCCTTAAGTAAGTCTTGCTCTTCATCTACTTTGGAATTCATACATATGTAATCCACACATCATTTCCTGTGACTGCATCTTTCGTGGAACAATCGTCAGGTTTACCGAGACCTCTTGTTTCTCACATTGAATATGACTCACGTGAGCTTATAGTTTAAAAGTAGTCATGAAATATCTTTTTTGGTCCATTAACCATGCATAAGAACCATATTTCTTCTATGAAACTATGTGGACTTTGATCTCTATATTAAAAGTAGAGTACATAGGAATCCTTTCTAAGGTTCAATCCCATCAATCATTAATTCGTTTCCATCCCATTTGATGTTAAAAAATATCCTTCTTATCGAACTACGTGGGTTTTGATTCCTTTTTAATGGCGATATGTAGGTAGCCCATCTACGGGTATGATCCCAACTCGGAAATAATCCTTGTCTTTTTGAATGATAATAAACTTCAAGTGCCCCACTGAGTGGCTTTAAAACTAGTATGGTCAACATAATGACCTAATAGATTTCTATATAACGTATTGAAGGATTCCATTGACTAAGAATCTCAAATACATATGGATGATTCTACATCAATGAAGAACCCCAAATACATATATAAGATTCTCAAAATTCCACACATATCAATCCTCGGTTGCCAAATCTAAAGGAAAACTCATTTTCATGCTTGGTAAATTAATAAGGATTCATGAACATAACTTTATTCTATAACAGAGTCCTGAAGTAGGCAATAATTCCCCTCAAAAAGGTGTTATGAGCCATGCCACCCATCCTCTCGACCAATGAAAATTATTAAGCCTCATCGGTCGACAACTAATGAGAACCTACCATTGGAAATTATGTCTAAATGGATATATAATCATTGGGTGTTTCCGGTTCAATGAATAAACCCATTAGAAACTGATTGGAAAGTATGAACCTTAAAAAACAAGGTCTTCCCCATTTCCAAACGTAACAATTCTCTAGTGAGTATAACATGGTTAAATACTATCATGAATCTGGAATTAAAAATACACTAACATTAAAATTGGATTGACAAACACATCTCCCACAATGATTAACATACTTCACCAATGAGAAAGGACACATTCTTAAAAAAATATTATTATACTCCCAATAATAATTTTTAATTAGTTTCAACTACACTGAAACTAACAAATCTAGTAATCATTACTTCCACAGTTTTTTAGTCATGATATATCCTCATGATAACCCTAATAACCAGCACCACGTGTCTCAATCATAGTGATTCAATATACTATTAACCTAAAGAGAGAAAAATCATTTACATGATACCTAAATTCTAAAATTCTTTTTAGCCTATATTTTATTGTAATCCTTCAGATTATATTAAAGGTAAACAATATTTATACCAAACACAGTGGATGTTACACCTAATGGTTTTTAAAATTCAAGAATCACTCTTTAAATAACGAGGAATAAAATAAAATCCAAAAATTTAGGATAAAAATAATTTAAAAAACAGTATATATATATATATATATGTGAATAAAATGTGTACCATCTCTTGTATTTTATTGTATATTCATAATTAATCACAGAGGAATGATGAAGATCACTAAGGTGCATCCAAAAGAATCTTTCATCGATGGTGTATGCATGAGTTGATCAAAATCATACAGTTCTTGGGTGGCGTTCTATAACTCAAATGACATGCTTGTAGCTTTTAAAGGAATCATGAGAATATGGAAGGGATCATAAGAAGAATATATGATCATATACGATAATTATAATCCCACAAAAAAAAATTTCTACTTCATACTTTAAATATTCCACACAGATAACACCCTATTTTAATAGTCTCAAAACCACACTCTGAGATCCAGTATTGAAATCATAAACATTATATTTCTAATATTAATATCGATGAAGGTGGCCAAATTTTGACTGTAAAAAACATAAAAAAATTGAAAGGAAAATATTCTAACATTTACATTCTAAAGGACATTTTTGTGTTTGATATTTAGATAATTAGAATCAAATTTTAACGTTGTGGATTCATAAAAAAATGGTTCATAAAGAGAGAAATCATCTCCCACATTACCTGTATTTTCATAATCCATATTAGTCCATCATAATAATCTAAATGAAACTTTTCTAGAAATAATTCATTCAAACTAAATCATTATAATCTGTAGAAAATGAAACAAAATAGGGTTGATATCAAATTCTCAGTATGGGTAAATATATGAGTTAATAATTGAATGTCATCAATGTTCATAAGAAGAGAATAGTTGTTTGATGAAGTAATCAAAGAACATGAGTATCACATAATAATATTCATACCCATCAATATCTATAACATCAAATGTTAAAACATAGATTAAGGATTTATAAAAGGAAGCAATCATTAGAATCATTAATCATGTGCCATGTGATATTAGTATTGAATATAAGAAACATTATAAAAAATAATTAGAAAATATAAAATATTATGGTAACCTAAAAAATATATTCACATCTTTTTATACAAATAAAATAAACAATATGGTCGACTTCCATCTATGGAATACTCAATTCATTAGAGGGATGTAATAGACCAACACGTCATTGGTTTATCATAAAACCAAATTTCCTAGGTATATACAAGAACCACCCATCCTTGGTTAATTATGTAACCACCCATACATGGTTTATAACATTAACACCTATAATCATAAGTAATTTCCAATAATAATATCCTTAATAAAGTATATATACCATTTATTTCACCATAATGTCATAAAAACAGTCATTATTACCTTTACAATATGATTAAATAATAGAAAATAAACAGGTTCCATGATAATCTACTTGAAACAAGATTAATCAAAGAAAAATAAATGGGTTCCATAATAATCTCTTTGAAACATAATTAACTTTCTAAAAATAAATGGGTTTCATAACAATCTCTTTGAAGCAAGATTATCCCTTTCAAAAAAACATGTTCCATAAAATTATCTTTATAAAAATTCATAGTCAATCCATTCAAATAATGTGGATGGTATCATTAATTAATATCCAAATTATAACATAAGTAATAACAAGGGTTGTTGATATTTATGAATGAAAATACCATTAGAAAACATTAAATACTATTTGAGGATTTTTTTATTTTTGAAACTCAATTTTAAAATAAAAAAAAATCAAAAAATATTGAAAAAATATTTCATTGAAATCAAGAATTGAAAACAAAATGGGAAATTCAATGAAAATAATGGAATTAATGGTAGTAATATCCATTGTTGATGTAAATGATAAAAATAATCATTCATTTCAAATCATTTTGGAAAATAGAGTCATATGTGACCCATTTAGATAATTATTTCATAAAATATTTGGTTTGTTGAGAATGGTCATGGTAGTCATTCGTTAAAAATATCTTGAATAATAATAATTATATAGTTATCATATTCATTAAAAAAATAATCTTTTAAAACCAATCATGAAAAATGGATATGAAAAATAGGCCATGTTACAATCATGAAGATGGTAGGTTATAATTATGCATGATTAATGTTTCAATTTTTCAATGATCACTATAAAGAGAAGGTATGTATTAGTTTGTATTTATAAAATTATAATAATATCATAAATACCATATTATTTCATTAAATATAATTATATATATCATTATTATGATGTCGTAATGAAAAAAAATCACTTCGCTTCGTGGAGCCAATTGTCTACACGTACAAATTCAACATTATTAGTTTTTATTAAAACAAATAAAATGATATATTATTTATCGTAATGATAAATATGTAATGAATATAATTATTATTTCATTAATATCACATATATTCCTTAAAATATTCTTTATCACCTTCCACATAAGGTATTAGTGAAAAATGAACCACATCACTTTGTGAGGCTGTAGTCCATCGTGCACAAAAGCGATGTTATCATATCCCCCAATGAATAAAATGTAAAATATATATGTTATATAATAACCATAGATGTTTAAATATTTTAAAAATATATTATATAAACACATATACTTTAAATCCATAATTTCAACTATCCATGATAGGATATGATGGAGAATAAATTACATTGGCGCACGAGGAGGTAGACCACCGTACACATGGATGATTAATTTGTATCCCATTGGATAGAAGAGTGTAATGATTTAGGTTATCTGATTAATTAATAAAATATATGTATAAAAGAGATAAATTTTTTCATATGATCATAGTTGAATAATATTTTATAGAGGTGTAATAATAAATAAAACAAAAATGTATATTGTGGAATTTTAAATCTTCTCGGAAAACCTCTTTAGGATTATATTATTGTATGCCTAGAATTGTTTTCGTACCAAAAATATTATTCTCTGATGAGTTTATGGATGTTTGGAACTAATTTAGCATGTAATTTTATAAACTAGAATATTTTTATGATGTCAATAAGAGAGGAGAGGTAGTGGCTTTATAAAAGTGAGATGAGCGACACACTTGTACATTTTTAAAACAAAAAGGTGTACCCACGTTTTTTACTAGAAAAAGTGGTCCAAAATGTTGAATTATATGTAATTATAAAATATAATGTCAAAATATATCCTCAAACTACAATTTATAAAACTTTTAGGTCATTTTATCTATTAAATTTTTTATTTAACCATTGATGAAACAATATATTCATTAAATATAGTAATATATTTTTATTATTTTCACTATTAATTACGATAAAAATTTTATTTGAACATATTATATAATATAACTTAGGTTGATTCCATATATTAAGTCCATTTTACAAAAATCAATTAACAGAATTAGTAGACTTTTATTTCAAAATACACCTATAGATGTGATGAAAAAGTAGGGTTTCAAAAAGTGATATTTTCATAGAAAAATGATTTTATATTAATTCTATGACTAATAATATTTATTTTATTAAAATCAATTAATATTTATTGATATATAATCTTTATATTTGATTTAAATCATTCACCATTATGGGTTTTTAATTAATTAAAAAAGAGTATCATTTGAATTTTAAAATAGTTTCAAAAAAAATATCGTTTTTAATCCCAGATACATCTTATAGTAAATTCCCATCTGAATTTCTTTTCTTAATGAATTATGTAAAATAAAGACAACTAAATAATAATTATACTAATTTAAACATTATTTGAAACATAATGGGAATTTTAAATTTCTTAATTTATTGAAATTAAACAATATTTTTACAAAAAATCTATAATTTTTCACTATTAATTAAAAAATTAATATTTTCCATAAAAAATGCTAAAATTTATTCCAAGGGAAATTAATTTATTCTGATTTAAAATATAAATTTCATTTTATAAAATAATATTTCAGAAATTTAAAAAATTAATTATAATATTTTTTATTAAATTTGATAAAAATAATTTTTAAGTAATCATATTTTTTATGTATAAAATTATTTTACTAATAATTGATTAATTATTTACTAAATATTTATAAATAATTTTTATTGAGTATAAAATATACATATATATTTCATAAATTAGTTAATACTATTTATTACATCAAATTTAATGGTTATGTAATAATGGTTATATATATCATGGGTTGTTTAACAGTGGTGTTACGTGTTGAATACACAATAAAAAATAGTTTTCATTTTCTAAAATCATGAGGTGTTTCATCCTCACCCAATATAATAAATTTATTCTAGTAAATTTAAACTTTTATTGGTAATAAATGGTTAGAAATTATAAAATTCATTTTTTTAGAAAAAATTATTGTAAAAAGGGGTAATAAACCATCCACTTTACAAGAGAGAAAAGGATTTAAAAAGGTTATCTGGAATAACAAATACTAGGGTTTTAAATAAAATAACATAAATGGGAAGTGATTATTTGGACGTGGAAGGAAAGTATTAATAATTATAGAGACTGATACAGATAATTGATCTTATTAAATTGAATTATCAATAGAATGTTAGGGACCCTAAAACCATAAATCTATTAGTCATGGTATGCCTCTGGGCCTTCAGGTCATGTATTATGGGTCATGTCGGGCCTTGGGCCTTGGGCCTACAGGTCATGTACAGGTTACCCTTAAACCCTTAAAAGGGGGATTATCTATAATAAAATAAAAAATAAGGCCTTCGGGACATTCGGGCTATGATGAGGGTAAAGATCACCAGTTAATAAAAAATGAAGGAATAAGTGTAACATTTTTTAATGAACCTTTTCCTACAGTTGAGGAGTTATCATAACATATAAATTTAAAATTTAGTAAAATATACTTACATAACATGTATAATTTCACACTTTATCAAATTTTCCCCTACAATGTCATCGTTTTATCTACATTATGAGTATTCATGATGGGTTTTTCATTCTCAAAGCACTAAAATAAACATATTAAGTCCATAAATCCATTATAGTGATAATCATGTTATTATACTGATCTATATAAATTAACCAAAACCAAAGTAGTTGTAACAAAGTTAGATAATTACTAGAATTATGAAATACCCATATTATGAAATAATACATTAATATCCAAAATCCAATAGTAATACCCAATGTTTAAACTAAACCATTCCATAAATAAATAACACTATATCCTATATAACCTTTTTAACATCAACATTAAATACTTTTTTTAACTCAAAATTTATTTCACTACATTCATCTTACAAAAAATGTTGATCTAATTTTGAAATTACAATAATCACTTAGTCCCCAAATAACTATTCTATCTAATTTTTATCTATAGGATAAGACTAGTGTGCCCATAATTACTTTAATATCCAAGATTATATAGACCCTAATGTTTATAAATACCGTAAAAATTATTTCAGTAAAATGTAAATGAATTCTTCAAGAATTTTTTTTTAAAATATTATCTAACCTAATAAAATGTTTCCTAAAATTTCATTAAACACATTACAATCTCATCACTTAAAACCTCAAATAGATGTTTAATAATTTAAATGTATGATAATCCTTAATATTATATACCTATGATGGTATAAATAACTTATAATAAAGCCTGATAAGATAATATCTGTATCTCCAAAGTTATCTAATCCTTTATTTGATTCAAACTACAATAGCCATGAAGTTTCACTCTCAGAACCAACATTAAAAAAAATAAACATTACATTTACATCTATGATACTAATGAAGAGGACATAATCATTTATAAAAAAACAACATTAAATGTAAAATATTGGATCATTTAAATTCTCAGGGACCTCATGGGTGTAGAATTATAGAGAATTAAGAGAACCCCACAAAAGCATAAATTAATAGAAAAAACTTTTTCATAATGATGAACATAATCTCACACTACACCCATATTTTTAAATTCCACATTATGTCATCATCATCATCTATATGAAAACATTATATACATAATTTTATCAATGTAAATAATTATAACCCATGGAAAATGAAACATAATAAGGGTGAGATCAAATTCTCTGTAAGGGTAAATGTAAGCATTAACAATTGAATGTCATCAGTGAAGATAATATGGGAATATAAGTATTAGGACATAATAGTAGTCTATGAGTATAACATAAGAACATTCATATCAATCAACACTCGGTTCATCAAAAATAGAAACATAGAATAAGGCTTTAACATAGGAATGAGCCATTAGAATCATTTATCACAAGCCATGTGATACCAGTCTTGATCATAATAAACATTATTAACCCATATCAAGAGTAGATAAACATTATTGATATCTTAGAAATTATCTTCACATCACTTCTTACAAATAGAAATCCTAATATAGTCAACTTCCATATTTGGAGTACCCAATTAATTGGATGGCTATAATATAAACTAATGTCATTGGGTTATCATAAAACCTCACTTCCATTATTTATCAAAGAACCAACCATCCTTGGTAATTAACATAACCACCCATACTTGGTATTTAATGTAATCAACCATCATCATAAAAAAATTACACAAACCATATCATGAAATTATTATATAATGTACTCCATCAAAAATAAATAGAAATAATCATTTTTACTTTCATAACATCATTACCATTTGATAAGAATAATTTTATATGAAATTCACTTTCAAATAGGAGTAACCAATAAAAACTAAGTTGGTTCAATAAAAATATCTTTGATAAATGATTAACCCATGGAAAATAAATAGATTTCGTAGAATTTTATTTAAAAGATGATTGACCTTTGTAAAAGAAGTGGGTTTCATAACAATCTCTTTAAAAATCACAATCAATCCATTGAATGAATGAGGATGGAATTATTATAGAATATCCCCATTGGATAACAAGTAACGATAATATTTTTTGACATTGATGAATTGAAATAACATTAAAGTATATTTAAAAACATTTGTGAGGAAAATAATATTCTCCTTTTGAATGTCACTTTTAAAAAATAAAAAATCATAAAATATTGGTAACATAATTTAATTTATAATCTACCTCAGAAATATATAACGAAACATCAAGGAAAATCATTAACATTATACTGGGAAAATTTTTTAATGTTATAAATGGTAAAAAATTTAATATATTTTCAAAACAATTTGAAAAAAAGGTGTCAAATGTGACCCATTTAAAAAATGTCATGAAATTTACAATGAAAACATTTTTAAAGAAGGTAATAGACCATTTAAAATGGATTTATAAAATCCTTATTTTATATTTTATTTTATTTTTTTTAAAACATGGATGTAGAGGTAAAATATACCAGAACTAAAAGAAAATACAATATTAGTATCACTAAAAAATACCTTCTTGATACAAATTCAGAAAATAAGGGATTAAATAGAAATAAAATATGTTTACCATATTCATAACTAATGAGTAAAATCTATACATACTTTATGAAAATAGAATCTTTTTATTTCATCCCACGGAACCATTAATATAAAGTTTTTTAAAGTATAGATATTAAAACATAATCCATTTTACACATTATAAACTATTCAATCACAATACCCATGAAGAAAGATCAACATATGATGCTTTAAATATCATCAACACAAGTTGTTTCATGATATTAAATTTTAAATGCTAGTATAAACTGATTAAAAATTAACATAGGTGCACATCATAAATGTTTGCCACAAATAAAGGAAATTTGTTATAAATAATCTATACAAAAATCATACCATTGAATATGAGAATTAATCAATGAATCATATATTTATACCCAATGTAATTAAAAATAATAAAAGTGGAAATAAAACATAATATAATAAAAATTCTTTATAAATAGAGTTATATAATATCAAATACAATGTTAAATTAATATAAACCTGTGAAAATAAATTGATTTATGCAATTTATTACCACTTGGTAACCTTCAATGAAAACCCCCTTGAATGAAATAATTAAAATAAGAACTTGAAATACCATGATTTAAAAGGATTCATTATTTTATGTGTAAAATTTTCAATATATACCCCACAAAATAGGTTGTGAATATAGTATATGTCTCATAGAAATAAAAAGTTATATAAGAAAACCTCTTACGGTTAGTCCAGACTTTCCTTATATGTCCCTTAACTATTTTATAGTAAAATTTAGTACACTATTTGATATACTATGATAATTTTCTCGGTTTAATACTTTAAAATATAATAATATATTTTAAGTATTTTTAATAAAATAATAAAATATTTATTCAGTTAATTCATCTTCTTGTTTTTTATGGACATTCTGTTTATTGGTTGAAAATAGATTAGATGTGTTAACTTTAGTAAAAGTGGTCAATATTTAAAAAACTCTAGAATAATATAAATGGACTAATAATATTTTTATCAATCTATTATAATTTTAAACCCAATAATGAATAATTTTTCTGAAAAATGAACAATGTTATGATAATGGTGACGGTAGGTCGTACGTACGCATGAGTAACACTTCTATTTTTCAATGATAATTATAGCATGAAGGTATTTATTACATTATATTTATGGAATTATCATTATATCATAAATAAAATATTTTTTAAATATACTTATAAATATTATTCTTGGGATGTACGGAGAAAAAAAGAATCACATAGCTTTGTGGAGGTGGTAGTCCCCATGTACATTAATGATGTTATCATTTTTCATTGTAAGAATGAAAATGATATATTATATTTTAATAATGATAAATATGTCCTTAATATCAATACTATTACATGTATTTCACAAATATTAATTAAATTTATCCTTATTATCTTCCATATAAGGCATTAATGGGAAACGAATCCAATCACTTTGCAAAGTGATTGTTCACCATACGCATGAGCGATGTTGTCATATTACCAAGGAATGAAAATTGAAAAAGTTATATGTGATATCACAACTCCATTATTATATATATATATATTTTATAAATTTCATATATATATACTTTAAATCCATCATTACAACATACTATGAGAGATGATTATTATAAATGAATGCCTTCATTTCACAAGATGGTAGTCCTCTAAACACAAGAATGGTGATTTCATATCCAATTTAATGAAAGAACGAGTGGATTTACGTTATAAAATTAACATAACAACATATTTTTATATATGATATATTTTTTCTATCATATTATCATAGTATAAGATGTGTTGTATGATATCAAATAAGAAATAATAAATGCATAGATATGAATTTTACCTCTTCTAAGACCTTTTCTTTGGATTATACATAATGTATTCCAAGAATATATTTAAGAAACAAAAATTATAGGATGAGGTTTTGGATGTTGTTATGTAATTTTTTACATTTATTAGCTGAAACAATGGGTTTGATGGTGTGATGAATAGAGGATATGGGGTGTGTTTTATAAAGTGAGGTGAGTGGAACACTTGTAATTTTTAAAATGAAAAAGGTTTACTCGTGTTTTTCACCATCCAAAATGGTCCCAAAAAGAGTATTGTTGATGAATAAACCTGATAATGTCTTAATATTTCCATATTATTTTTTATATAATAGTTATTATGCCATTTTCCCCTTATCTTTTTAGCTTATTATTCGGTAAACTCATTTTTTCCAGAACAATGGTTTTTTTACTATTTTAATAACTCATTATGATAAAAAATTAATTTAAATTGATTAGATAATATAAATTATTAATCACCCTAATATAGAATCCATTTTTTAAAATGATAAGTGTAAAATTTAATTGAAAATTAATCCTGGAAAGGCATTGAAAAAGTTGATTTTCAAAAAGTATAGTTTAAATGGAAATATTGATATTATATTGATTATTTGACTAATTGTTACATCCTATCCTTATTAATGTGTGACTATCATGTGAGTAATGAAACTGTACAACAAGCACACATCTTTCCCTCTAAAGCAGTCAGTTCTGGGTGGCATTGTTCGAACATAGTTCGCTCAACCGCGCGCTTGACGACATGCGAGACCGTGCGGTTTCCCCCCTCCCCCCAAAATGAAATAAATAATTTTTAGATAATGAAAAATTGAAAAGACAAGAAGACAAAATAATAAAGGTGAAATAAAAATTAAGAGATTGTTTTAATAATCATGATATTATTATTATTATTATTAAATTTATTATTATGTTATATTATTATTATGTTTTTTATTATTATTTATATTATATATATTATTATTATTATTATTCATTATATTATTATTATTCATTATATTATTATTATTATTATAAAATGAATGAAACCAAACCCTATTCTACCCATGCCCCCCGTCCCTATTTCATGCACGCATAGTCGAACCCCCTAGTTTTTTTGTTCAGTGCACAAAGAACTAGCCACTCGGGTAGTCAGCCCTCCGGCTCCCACCTCCCTCTTGCGCCGTAGCCTCTATTCTCTGGCCCTCTTCCTCTGGCTTCCCACATGCGCCCCAATCCTCTACGCTCTGGCCCTTCGCCTCAGGCCTCCTGCCCGTGCCCCGACATCCATGTTTCAGAAAGTCCACCTCCAGCCTCTGGCCTCCCACGCTCTGGCAAGGCCACCTCCCTCCTCTCGCAATAAATCATAGCCTTCTATGGCGGCAACATTTCCCCCCTACGTCCCCTTCTTGTCCGACCAACAACATATTTCTGGTAGTTTCTGTTGAGCAACCCGAGAGTGACCTACAAATCTTTCTTTGATCGACCACGATCTTCTCTGGTGAACCTAACCCCAATGAATACTACTCCAACCTATTCGACAACCCACTATTTGTTAGATATTCTTCATCAATTTTGGAATTATACTTTATTTATTGGAACCCAAAGGCCAAAAATGTGTTTTGTGTATTTTTCTCGCTTCTTAGTGTGCGTGTTTTTCTCGTGAGGGATTATTCTTCCTTCTGTCAGATTTTTTTCACATCCACAGTTTATTTGAGGCGTGTGAATTGACACATTTTTCCTTTACTAAGCTAGAAATTAATACCTGAAATTTTTTAATTAATTATTATTTTAATATATCTCACACCTTAATCATTTTGAAACTATTTTTGGGATAGTTTATTGTTGTTGGTAGTGTTGGTTAAAACATGTTTATAAATCATGCGTGTGGGTTGGTACTTTTAAATATTTTGGTAAGATTTCAGTTTTTCCTTTAAAATGAAAAAATATGGGTATTTATATGGTATTTGCACTTTCAATATTATTAATAAATTCGTTTGTCTATTTGGTAGCATTTCATGAATTGTGCGGGAGTTGCATAATATATTTTGGTAGGTTCCTTGTGTGTGTTTTCATCCAAAGGAGTAATTATATTGTTTAATTATTCAGCATACTTATTTTGATAATTAGAAGTGTTTTCCTTTATTTTTTAAATGATTTATTAAAAATGTTTAAGTTATTGAAAATCATGTGTTTGAAATTTTTTTGGTGTGTTTTTTGGTGGTTATGGCTTGGTGGTTGTGCTTAATTGTTTTGAAAGTTATTGATGTTTCCAATAAGAAGGTTTGTGTTCATTAAAATAAGGGGAGTGGTTGGGTTTTTTTTAAAGAATGTTATGCATTTTTTGATATGGTTTTCAAATATTTTCATGGTTTTTAGGTGCTCTATTGGATTTTGAAACATCCATGGATGCACTAAGTGCAAAAATGGGCTTGCCCTAAAATTATGATGACACCTTTAAAATGGAGATTTTTTAAATGATGGTTTCATAAAATGTTTTATTAGATCCAAATAGATATGGGTACTTTTGTGTGTTTTCAAAGGAATGGTTTAAATGGTATTCTTCATCATATTATCCCATTTGGCCTTAGAATATGTTTTTAAAAGATTTTAAAAAGGGGTGAAGGTATGTTGTTTCATTGTGAAGTGTTTGGGCGTGTATGTTTGGAACTTTGGTTTGTTTGACATGGAAATTGAAAACATGTTTTTTGCAGGAAAATTTTGGTAATGCTTTGGGCTATGTACATCTAAAGTTATGATCAGAAACACTTGTGTTTTAAAATAATTTATTTAATTTTTAAAGTAATGCGACGACCTGATTGGTACCTCAAACTCAAATGATGATGTTTTTACAAAAATTTAAAAAATATCGTGTTTAAAAACATTATACCCTCTTTACTACCTTACTATTTTGTGCAATGTTTTAAATGTTAAAATATTGTAAAGGCCAGGTTGGATATTTTTTTATGTGAAATTAATGAATTTGTATATGGGGCGCTCCTGTCTAGGGTAACACATTATGGGTGAATGCATACAAAGAATCCGTGTTTGGAGTAAGCAAGTGCAGTGAGATTAGTCTTGCATGCAAGGGACTCCTACTTACAAAGTATTATTATAACCCCCATGGGTTCATGGGTATCTTTTATTTTATTGAGTGATTCTTTCTTATCTTACCTGATTTCATGGGTTGGTACCCACTAGTATGTATATAATATATATTGGGAGTGTCACGAGTTTCATTTTACGTGAGGGAAAACATTGGTTATGGACATGAGAGATTCAAAACACACCGAAAAGTGGATCTAAAATGAGTACATCCATGGGTCGTCTAGGTATTTTTAGGATCCCTCATCAATAATTATTTTCATTTCTTGTTTACTTTTCATTGTACTAGTTTATTACCAGCTTGCATTGTATACATTTTTTACCTTATCCCATCTCTGTTATAAATTGTTTTGGGGTTTGTTTTTAAGATGAGAAACGGTATTTGAAATAGTAGGTGGTGTATTTGGTAATTTATTTTAAATGAGAATAACATTTTTCTTATTTTAAAATGTGAAAACCTTACTTTATATTTTTATTTAAAACTTGTTTTAAGGGATTGTTTTAAAAAGGAGACATTGGATTCTGTGGTTTATCTTGGAAACCCAGATGATAATTTGTATCCTCACACATATTCTCTCATATTTGTTACAGGACCCCATTTCTCACATTCTCTTATATGAGTTTCTCATTATTGGAGCATGGTTGGCCTTTGGGTGGGTGGTGACCTAGAAGGTTATGTGGAGGTATGTGCAGTTTTACTTTCTTTCTACTACTAGTTTTATTTTTATCGTCAGTTTTTATTTATTTATTTATATTTTGTTCATGGGCCATATCATTCCAAGTGGTTACATTTGGATTCCCGACACTAGTTTTCATATTTTGGGGATCAGAAATTCTCATCGGGACATGTCACAGACATGCTCAGGTGATCGGTTTAGGGTCAACATGGGGTTGTTCATGACAAAATGGTATCATATGTAGTTTCTTATTATTTGTGGTGTCTAGTAGATGGAGATTAGGACTGTAAAGACTTGGGAGGTAGGTATGGGAAGGGCATCATAATCCCTCACTCGTTCCAAACCTCGAGTCTCCCGGGGTAGTCTTGTAATGGAGTCCTTATCTTGTTCTAGTTTTTTAGATTGAGGGAAGACAAAAGAGGCATGAGGATGTTACATTGTGATTTCACATAGAGTAGTGACCCATGTGGAGTCTGAGTACATGGTTTATTTTACACTTTTTTATTTATAGTTTCATGGGGCATGAACCACTACCACGTCACTCAGTTAATCATGATTATATGTTCCCTAACTCTGGTAGTTTGATGCATGTTAAGTGTTGTTTAGGTTCTAGTTGGTTTAAGTGTTCTTTTGGAATTGAAAAGTGGGTATTGAAATGAAAATTATTTATTTTAAATGGATTTAAATTTGTGAAATGGGTTTTAAAATAGAAATATATTGGTCTAAAAATATTTTGGTTCCCTAGAAATTGGTAGGCAAATGGTTTGGGCGCAACCTCAGGTTCACTTTATTCATGTTTTTACATGTGAGGTAATGTATGGAAAGTTCATGTTCATTCATATGTAAAAAATATGTTGAATACATATGAAACAGTTCAGGTGATTATTGGGGTGCGTACATGGAATTAAAAGCGTTACCATGTTTTTCTAAAGTGATTTTAAAATGGGGAAATGATTTTGAAAATTGATTTTTTTTTGGAAAGTCGGTTTGGTATTTGAAAAGTGGTCTTCAAAGGAGACGGTTTGAAATCTAAAACGAAAAAGTGATTTTAAAAAAGGAATTTTGTGTTGTGTTTGTATTTTTTAGGTTCTTGAGCTGGTCATTTGGGCTATTGATGAAACTTTTAATTAGACATTGATTTGATAATGGTTTCATCTTTTGGGTTTTTCATGTATTTTAGAAAATTCCACCAAGAAAGGTCCCCAAGGATTCTGATAAGTCATTCCCATTTTTTGGTCCTTCCTTGATGTTGCATGTCCTTCATGGTGATCGTGGTCTACTCGATACAATAGAGTGTCTTGAAGAGGTCGAGCGAGAATTCGGTGTATTGGGAACTTCTGAAGAAATTAGTGTGTGTGCCATTCTGGGTCTGTTCGAAGGTCCAACTATGAAAGAATGAGAGTTCTTCTCCATACCATCATTAAAATTTGGGATGAAATGATATTTCTTTAAATATATCTTAATATTTTGGTTTATACCATAAGATGTGAAAATGATGAAAATGGAAGAGCTCGTGCATATTCAACAAGGCCAACAAACAGTGAAATCATATGTTTAACATTTCAAGGAACTTATGTCGTTTTCTCTGCAGGTATCATCATAGGAATTGATGAAGTCTTCTATCATCATCAGGGTTCTTTGTCAATATATCAAGGAGAGAGTCCTCTATTATAGGGGCCACCATTTTGAGAAGCTTGGGGATGAGGCGTTATTAGCTGATTTTGTCTCTAAATCTCAAATGGTTGGAAATACATCATGTCTAGTCACTCCTGAATGATCCCTATCTAGTGAGCAGGGTGTTCCAGAAGGACATGTTACTAAAGATTCATTTGCTGTTGTTATAGATTCCAGTTCATCAGACCAATCGATGGTGTTCCTTAAGTCTGGACATTTAGGGAACATGATTCCATCATGTTGTATCCTTTGGAAGATGTGCTATAATTGTAGGTGTCTGGGTCATCTAGAGATGTTTTGTAGGAAGAATCTCTTGAAGAAGACATTGTGACCTGAGGATTCCAATGCATGAATATGAGGATGGAGTTGCTTCATCCATCATATCCCCAACCAAATGTCTTGGGGTGAAGCTCACACATAGTCCAATGTTTCCTTGTGTGATAATCCTTGTTCCAGGTTTTGTGTTCTATGTTGTAAGTGGAACATTTAATGTTTTTTTTTCGTTTTTCAATATATTAACGTTTTGAGGCTTTTTAAGTTCATTTTTTATCATGATGTTATGTTGGAATCATTCTATTATAATTCAAGAAACCCAATGTATGTAGATGTAGTTTTCTAAATCGTGGTATTCTATTAAAAGCGTGTTTAGAACTTTTATGGGGTGATCTCGGTTTAGCTATGTTCGTTTAGAGATATAAGTTCTTGTGGATGAATCGATGATTATGGTTATTCTTAGGTTCACTGCTTGGGGTATCTTCTATATGGAGGTGTAGTGTTGGAGGTTTTTGGCTTATGTCGAGAGTTCCATGTTTCAATGGAGGTGTTGTTCATCTTAGGTTATAGAAGTTTGTTTGGATCATTTGGGAGTTACCTCATTTACCCCTACCTTGGGTGGTGTGTTTGGGTGTTAAATTTTCGTGCTAGTTTAGTTTCTGTTGTGGGGAGGACCCTCTCATGTTCTATCATTCTCTTGTGTTATGTATTTGTTCGGTTTCAAGTTGGAATGGATACATGTTCTCTCTATCACTCAACTAGGTGACTTTCTGGGGGAAGAATGTGTATGTGGTAGGCAGAATTGTCACACCCCAACCTGATTGATGCATGACTTGACCACAAGTTATGAAACTACATGAGAAGAACGTAGCATAACCCTGTAGGCAGTTAGTGTCGGGTGGCACGGTTCAAACGTAGTTCACTCAACCACGCACTTGGGGACATGTGAGACCATGCAGTCCGCCCCACTTTAAATAATTTGTTTTTAATTCCAAATGAAAAGGAAATAAAATAAAATAATAAATGTGATATATGATTTAATATATTATTTTAATCATAATAATGATATTATTATTGTTGTTATTAATTATATTATTGTGTTATATTATTATTAAGGTTGTTATTATTATTTATATTATTATTATTATTATTATTCATTATATTATTATAATTATTATAAAATGAAAAAAAAACCATACCCTAGTCTAACTATGGCACCGCCCCTTCGATGTTTCCTACACGCAACCCCCCCCCATTTTTCTATTTGGGGCACCATGCCCCAGCCGCTCCAGCAACCGTCCATCCACCTCCGGCCTCTCTCCAGCGCCCCGACCTCCATGCTATGGCTCTCCGCCTTTAGCCTCTCACTTGTGCCCTAGCCTCTGTGTTCTTGTAAGGCTGCCTCCAGCCTTCGGCCTCCTGTGCTCCGGCAAGGCTGCATCCAACCTCCAGCCTCCTACTCTCTATTCGGCCTACTTTGGCAGAAACATCTTCCCACTACTTATCCCTATCATTTGACTGACAACTTGTTTTCGGTAGATTCTAGTATGTGACCCAACGATGACCTCCCACTACCACTCCGGACGGCTGAAATCTTCTCCATCAAACCCATCCCCTATAACCACTACTCTTCCATTTCTGACAAACCTCTCTTTGATATAATTTCTTCCCCATTATTAGGATATTCTATAATTTTTTGAAACCCTAATTCTACAATTTTTCTTTTTTTCTCACTGCTTAGTGTGCACAGTTGGCCAACAAGGGATTGTTATTCCATTTGTCGGAGTTTTTTCATGTACTTTCTTGATTTTAGGTAGGTTAATTCACATGTTTTTTCTTTCCAATGTAATCCATTAACACATTCTTTCTTTTAATTATTTATTCATTTAATATATATCACAACTTAATTATGCTTGCGACTAGTGTTTGGTTTGCGTATTCTTGTTGGTGAAATTTGTTAGAACTAGTTTTTGAATCATGCTTGTGGGTTGGTACATGTAATGATATTTATCAAATTTCAGATTATCTTTTAAAAGATATAAATCTAATTATTTTTATGGTACTTCCACTATTATGTTTTTAGAAAAATGTTTGATCCATTTGGTTCTATTTTATGAATTGTGTGGGAGTTTCAAAAGTTATTTTTGTTAGGCCATGGTGTGAGTTTGATTCCAAAAAAGGATTTCAATTGTGTAATTTTTTGGAATCCTTATTGTGCATATTATAAGTGTTTTTTAATTGTTTAAATGATTTATTAAAATTATGTAAGTGATTTCAAATGATGTTTTGAAATGATTTTGTTGGGTTTGTTTTGGTGGTTATGGTGTGTTGGTTGTGACAAATTTTTTTAGAAAGGGATTGATTTTTCCAATAATAAGGTTAATGTTCATTAAAATAAGGGGAGTGGTTAGTTTTTCTTTTTAATGCATGTGATGAATTTGTGGATATGGTTTTAAAAGATCTTATTGATTTGTAGGTTCTCAATTGGATGTTGACACATCCATGGATGCACTTGGTTCACACATGGATGTTCCCTCAAATGATGATGACACCTTTGATATGGGTTTTTATATCTTGGTTTCCTAAAATAGTTTCTTGGATCCTAATGGTTGGGGGTTATTTTCTGTGTTTTCAAAGGAATGTTTTCAATTGTATTTCTCAAGGTTTTGGCATGTTTGTCCTTAGAACATGTTTTGATGAGATTTTAAAAGGGGTTAAATGCCGGTTGTTTCGTTGTAAAGTGTTTGGGCATGTGTGTTTGGAACATGGGCCTTTTTGGCATTGAAAATGAAAAAGTTGTTTTTGTGTGATAATTTGGTTAATATTTTTGGATACATAAAGATAAAGTTATGATTGACAAATCACGTGTTTTAAAAGAATTTGTTTAATTATTTAAGTAATTTTCAACTCGTTTGGTACCTCCAACTCAAATGATGATGTATATATGAAATTATTGAAAAATGGTGTTTAAAAACAACATAATCTCTTTATAACTTTATTGTTTTTTGAAATGTTTTAAATGTTCATATGTTGTAAAGGCCTTGATGGCACATTTTTTAATGTGTAATTTGTGAATATGTATATGGGGTGCTCATGTCTCGGGTAACCCTTTATGGGTGAATGCAAAGGATGTATCCAAGTTTGGGGGAGACATGTTTGGTGGGAGAAGACACTCGTACAAGGGTATCCTACTTACAGAGTATTATTATAACCTCCACGGGTTCCTTGGCCTCTTTTAGTTGATAGAGTGATGTTTTATTATCATCCCCGATTAGAAGGGTTGGTAACCACTGGTAGGTATGGAGGCCTGATGGGGAGTGTCACTGGGATATTTTGCTATGGGGGAAGGCAATTAGTTATAGACATAAGAGATTCACCATATGTAGGAAGTTGGTTTCAAACCGGGTATATCCAAGGGTTTTATAGGGACGTTTAGAATCACCCATGGTTAATTATTATCATTGCTTGTTTTATTTATGTTGTACTAGAATATTTCCAACATGAATTGTATACCTATTTAACATTATCCCAGCTTTGGTATCATTTATTTTAGGTTTTATTTATGATATAAAAAATGGTTTTGTAAATAGTAGGTAATGTATGTTGGATTTTATTTAAAATGATAAAAACATGTTTCTTATTTGGAAATGTGTAAACCATACTTTTATATTTTTATTTCAATCTTCTGTTAATGGATTGTTTCCGGAAAGGATACGTTGGATTCTGTGGATTATCTTGGAAACCCTGCTGAGAATTTTCATGGGAATTCCTATACTATCATTTCAATTTCATGTACCCTTTTCTAACGTTCTCTTGGATTAGTAACTCATTATTGGAGCATGTTCGGCCTTTTATTGGGTGGTGAACTGGAAGGTCACGTGTAGGTATGTGCAGTTTTACTTCCTTTATTCGGCTAGTTTTATTTTTATTACTAGTTTTTTTATTTGATGAACTTGTCTTCATGGTCCAAATCATTCCCAATGGATAAAGATATATGTACAACTCTAGTTTTCATCCTACGGTGATCGGGAATGCCCTTCGGGACATGTCGCGGACTGGCTCGGGGGACCGGTTCAGGGTCGGCCCTGGTTTGTTCATGAAAATAATAATAATTACTATATGAATATAAATTAATATTTATTTTTATACCATATATAAATATATATGTATTAAATTTCAATAAACAATTATTATTGTTTGTTTCAATTAATTAAAAAGGATATACATTATGTATATTAGAATAGTTTTCAGAAAAATCATCTTTTTAAACCCAAATGAAAACATATTCTAATGTACTATATGAAGTTTATTCAAAATAAATTAATTAGATAAAATATAAAAAAAATTAATTCTATCATAAGAAATAATATATCAAAAATAATCATAATTTTAAATGTATTAATTTATTTAAAATAAATGACATTTAAACAATCTTTTTAATATTCACTATTCAATGAAAAATCAATATATTTGGAAAAATTCCAAAACTTTTACCCAAAGTAAATTTTAAAATTCCAATTTTAAAAATAAATTTCATTTTATCATATACATTTTCTAAAACTTCCAAAAATAGATAATAATATTTTTTCATGAGAATCCTTAATTTTTTTAAAGAAAACATACATTTGAATAATTAAATAACATCAATACAAATAGAATTATTATTTACTAAAAATATATAAATAATTTATATTTAGGTGGATATAAATATATATATATTTCTAAAAGTATTTAATACTATCTATACCCACCAATTTAATGTCTATCTCATAATTATTACACATATCATTTGTCGTCTAAGCTCTAGGTTGTGTGTCAAATACACAATTGAATACATTTACCTTTTCTAAAATATCAAGGAGCAACACCAGTTCTAAAAATAATTTACTCATACATGTTTAATTTATGTGTAAATTAAATTTGGTTCCAACTACTATATCATATGGTCAATTCAACTCCCATATCATTCATCTTATGAAATATTTTCAATTAATTTTCACTAATGTGAAAGATTCATTAATGTTTTCTCTTAGTGTGGAAACATAATTATAAATAACTAAGTGTGTTCTATGTCATATGATATGATCTGTTTCAATAAATTATACTCATATCTCACAATACAACTATCCCATAGTAGTTTTAAAATGATATCTCTTTAAACCCTGCTACATTATACCCAACGATATATAACATACCTTTTTAATAATATCTATCATACTCTATGACACACCTATATCATACCCTATGACATATAATAAATACATCATATGAATCTATGAATTTAGGAAATATCACAATAGAAATGCCTTAACATAATTCCCCATAAAATCAAGAGGGTAAGAAACCTTTACCATCACTAAGAAATACCTATTTCCAAATTTAGAGTAGGTATTAAGTTCAAGGAATATTATACAAACATACAAGGTATCATCATGCCCCTTATCATAAGAGTGGGAATCATGAATTAATTTTTTAACGTAGATATGAAGTCAAATAATCATTAAAAATATATAAATAACTTAATTACTAATTGAACAACAAATATATTCTCTTTTATGATCTATCTCTAAATATAAAATCCGGTATAAGAGTGCGTGAATTCATTTATAATCAGATTCTACATTTTATTTCAAGATCCAGATCATTTAATAGTCGCATTATTAAAATATTAGTTCAAATACAACCAAGGCACCATGAATATTTTATGGAATCCAAATTCATTTAACAAAAATTGGATATCCTTAATACCATTTTTAGAATTAAAATATTTTAATCCACAACTAAACGTTGGATTGGATGGACCGTTGAAATAATAGATACTCTAGCTATAAAAAGGCACATCGAATTTACTACTCTTACTCCCCTATCCTATCCAGGTTGATTATTACTTAATTATGATCATATAGGGTCTGTATATATCCCACAAAACATGTTTTTATGTAAATTTCATCCTCGATGTTTATAAAACATGAAAACCATAATAACCATACATGATTGAACTAACTAGCAACCCAGTCATCACATTATATAATCATTGTTGTAGAATCATTCATCAATGTATATGTTTATGTAATAGATAATTCATATAATATTTGTAACTCTAAAACACCAAGAAACCCTCTCAATATATATATATTCTTCAAAATCTTAAACTCTCAAGGAATCCCACATGATTTAGGTGACATAAAAAACTACCTCAAAACTATGCACGTGAAAAGCTATAAATAAATAAATATTCCGAATATATTAATCAAATCAAACCACCATATACATATCTCAATGAAAATATAAATTCTTTTTTAGTACCGATAAACTAATCTGTATACCTATCTTAATATTTACAACTCGTTAATAAATTTATTTAAATTAAATTAAAAATGTAAATAAATTTTTTACTCTTTTTGAATTCTAAAACATTTCATTACCAAACCATATTTAATTAAATTTTAAAATATATAAAATTTCACTTAAATTATCAATTATCATAGTCATAAAAATCTATAATATAAATTCACATTACAAAGTATATAAATCATCAATAATAATATAATCATACATTTTAGTGAATAAAATTATTTACCTCACCTATGATATGGTATTCATGAAATCATATATTACATTATTTATTTCTAATAATTAATTAAAATCATTAATATATAACCTTGGTATCATATATAAAGATAATTTTCTAATGTCGAATTATATAGATGATTCATGAAAATATAGAATTGGATCCCATCCAAGACCTATGACTTATTTTCAACTTCCACCATGTCATACTCGAGATACTTAAATAAATATTTGCTCATTCCTAATGTTCATAAAAAATAAATTTATAATAATTTTCGATCATAATATTAAATTATCATTAAATTATTTTTATATGTTTCTTATCAAGTCTCAAACATTCCTATTATTGGGATCATGCATCTAAATGATAAAAATTCTTAATAACACTTAATGGTGAGTTTGGAGAAAATTTAAATTTCTAAATGTTTGTTATTCTATTTCTCTGGAACAATAAAACTCTAGTTACCCTACACAAACCATACTTTTGATCGAATATTGTCTATAATTTTGATTACCAAAAATGAGAATTCCAATAACCCAAGACATCAAATTATTACTTAATCCACCTACGACTCTAATAACCTCACGATCTTCATTCCAAAAAAGAACAATTGAATGAGAAAGTGAAAAACACACATGAAATATAAAATTAAAACATAATAAAAAAGGTTTATGTGGTTTAGATAGTGTATCCTACAATAACATAATAATGAAAACATCTCTTCCATTCATCAGATTCAATGTATATTTGATTCATAAGGGATATAAAATTATAGAAACCCTACTTACGATATCAGAAAAATTATCAACAATACAACTTTTAAGTAGTTTGATATTATAATGTTCCACCCTTAAGTTATCTATCTTAACTATTTCATCCTATCACACTTGAATTTTATATGTTTCACTATTTTTGAATCCAAATCTACTTCTATCCATCACAATTATCTCTTTAGGGTACACATGTACTATTATTTTCATTTTAGGACTAATCCCACATATATTATTGTCACATCTAGTCATCTAGTTAGCACCACCATCATATATTTATGGACATCCCTCTATTTAGTTGAGAAATATTTTATTTCATATAACATTCATTGATTTTACTACCAACTCTTAGTCAATATTTTGTATCATACATTTTCTATACACTGATCCATTTTTTGAATTTCACTTTTCTGCATATGTGAGGGAATACTTCAACATTCCACCATTAGTTGATTTATAGATGTTATAAATTTCATTACAACCTTTACCTCTTATTGAAATATTTTTTGCTACTAGATGACAACTATTAATTATGTCTCACTGTGATCCTTTGGAACATGAATAAATACATGATTATAGGAATCTAATGATCCTCCTCATTATTCTTGAACTCAAACACCATATAACTAAATACAACGGATTGAATCTATTGAAATATACTAGATAAACTCTCCTTCTAGTGAACTCACATATTCCAACATAGTTTTTCTGAACTAAGAATATGAGTTTCATATAGAACATCCATTCAACAGATGCTTGTACATCCATTGAACTCAGTTCTACTACTTGATTATAGAAAATTCATGGTTCTAGTGAACTATCTCCATCAAGGATCTCATAAGTGTTACTTTTGGTGACTGTTCTAGTGCTCTAACACTTAACCAAAGAAAATAGATATCCCACCAAACACAAAAATATCCCACATGAGAATTAATATTATACAATTATTCTAACATTCTACCACTTATATACTATTCTCGTGCTCCCCACAAAATCACACTATCCAAAAAAATAAAACATCATTTTAATGAAATTGTATTTTTCTACACTCTATGATCCATTAAATAATTTAGGCTCCCACGGGATGAATCCTTATTCAATTCCATTTAACCATGATATCCTCTTTCACAAAAATCTCTAAATTCATCTTAATACGTCTAAGGAATTACTATAATAGAAATAAGGTATATTTTTTCCTCCTTCTATATTTTTTAAAATCCGTAAATAAGATAAATCATACACTATGACAATAGTTATTCTCTACTGAAAATTTAAATCTCAAAAATTGACCATCATGCTTTTGTTATTCATAAAAATTCCAATACACATAAATCTACAAACTTCATTAGAAGAAAATTCCAATAAAAAATTAAACCATTTAAAAATCTGATTTCATCCACATGATAACTCCCACTAAACCTCTAATTAGTTTAACTGAATATTATATGGTACTATTTGCTGATATTTATTCCCATTTCAACCCTCTTTAAGGATCCATCCTTAACTCCATAGGACCTTCTAACAATATGATTATCTTAAAATGATTATTTTTTAAGAGTTTTAATCCCTTCTAAAGAAACATTTTCTTGGAATTGTGGTTATACTTCCTCTAAATTTAACATATGCCATGTCTGTATATTCTATTGAATTTTTATATGTGACTAAAACACCATCATACATTCAGACCTTTGAAGTTTCCTTTAAAATATAAATCCATATATGAAACAAATCTCTACCATATATTTTAGAATAACCTAAACATATTTTACCCCCATTTCTAGAATTGGTCATTTGACTACACCATTATATATACATTTGAAGAAAGAATAACCACAAATCAAACAAATTATTCTAGTAGACAAACAACCATTCCATTAAATAATTCATCAGATATTCCAGTCAACTCATATTGAATTAGGAAATTAAATCCATCAGTCCTTATAAACATCCTATTAATCTTATATATAATATTCCAGACCAACATATCATCCACTGGTATCATGGTTATTCTTTATTACTAAATTAAGGTATGAAAAATCATAAAGTATGTACATAACATAGAATACCCACAATTAAATACCAACATCTACCACTGAATACTTCACTCTTTGAAATTGAGGAATAGTAGTTATCAACATGACATGGAGTTGTCATCCTTCCTCATCTCTCAAAACTATTATCTTGTAAAAAACATGCCATATAATCCATCATTTAGTCATATTATCTTTGAAATGAAAAAACTCATTTTAAATGGTCATTTTGAAGTTGTAAACCCATAAAAAGTTTTAATAACCATGAATATCTCAGGAGAGTGAATTTTGTATACCCTTACACAATTCCTCCTTCATTTAACTCACTATTTTATGATGAACTACTACCATGATTCCCTCCTTTCAACCTTTTTTTCAGATGAATCATCTCATCTGAGTGATTCTGTGGAACAATACACCTTTAATGCATGATGATCAATGAATAAACTTAGATACAATGTTATAACTCAACACTAAATCCTAAAAATCTCTTTTAATGTTCCCAGTCACCCTATCCTACTACAGGTTTATGGATCCTATGTAATTTTATCATATTGAAATATTTATTTTTATCATTAACTAATTGTATTTATATTTAATTGAGTAATGAATTCTCCCTTCACATCTCATTCCAGTAACATGTGTCATTTTCTAATTACATCCTTAAGAACAATATTTTTAGTTTCTATCACGTAATCTAGTTTTGTTTCCTTTCTTCTATGTGACTTCTCCATCAAACAGAAATATCCATACTTCATGTTTTGAAAAATCATCATCCTCCAAGATAATCAATTTCCTCCTCTAGATCATAAACCAGTGTCTAACCCGTAATTACACTTTTCCTTGAAAACATGATCTTCTACTAAATATGGCCAACATAAGGGATCATTAGCACCAATTATAGTTTCAATAATCTTCAACCATGTTACAACATCCCACCCAATAAATGTTACATGAATCATGAAACCAATTGGTCAATTTAAATTTTTATATTAATAATAACACAACTTATACAACTACCATATTATAGTGAAATTATTCCCATAACCTAATATTACACTTAACTATGAGTATCCTAGAAGTCCTCCAACAAATATTTGAAAATGAACTATATTGGACTAAACCCTAAGAAACAAGCTAGCCATGAGGAATTTTGATAGCCTATAAGACCTTTAGCACCACCCTTATTCATCTAGTACCATCCATGATAGAACATGATAATCTAAGAATCTTCAAAAATTAAAACCATGTTATACCATAAAACCCCATAAAATATCTCTAATACTACTTATTATGTTCATGAATTAGAATGAGAACCTACTACAATAACCATTTTTGCAGATGATGGCATGGATTCAGATCAATAGAATTTCATTTTTCAAGTTCTCCAATGAAGTGGAAATCTATTCATTGGAAGAACCTAAATCTTATAATCATTCATAACTGATTACTTCCATAGCTAAAAATTAGAAGTCTAACCACCTTATCCACTACATAGAGTCTTCCTAAACCTATGGTTCTCGTAATATCTTGATCTTACTTTCAAATAAAATCATAAGTGAAATAGAACTCTAAAAACAAACACATGATTGAAAAATTAAAAAAAATTATATAAAATGATAACATGGTTTAGATAGCATGTCTTATGACCATGGGATAATAGTGACATCTCGTTCATTCAACAAAAACGTAGCAGATATATGTTACAAGTGTTATAAAATTAAAAGAACCGAACCGAGACCACCAAAAATAGTCTCATGAACACCACCTTAAAATCATTTCAACATATATTTCTCCTCATATTGTTCTTCTTTATTCATAATTTCAAATTTCAACACATCGATGCACAACAGTGTGCCACTTAAACATCCATTTATACCTCTATGAGTCATTTTATGCTCCTATAAAAATATTTTAGTAAAATTTTTAAATCTTGTACAATCCCACTTATATTTTCATCACATATAATCATACAATAAGCACCATTGTATTATATTTTTATTTTACCATCTATTTTGTTGAGAAACTATTTATTTCTAATAGAATTTATTTCTTGAACTGATAGCTCTTCTAAACAATTCAAAACATGGATATACTACAATTTAATTACACAATGTATACCCCTTTACATATTCCAAGTGATTATAGTTCCACATCCCACCATCAATGACTTCACACATGTCATAAAATTCGACATAACCTTCACCTCCTCCAGAAATATGACCATCTTCCTAATGTTTTTCCTTTATTTCACCTCACTATATTCATCCATAACAAGAATGAATCCCCAAATAAATGTATTACATGATCCTCCTTAGATTCACCACACTCATAATACATAGTACCAAATCCTCAAAATTATATCTATCTAGATATACAAAACTAAACTCAACATTTTGTGGACATGCACTATCTAGAGAATTTCAACTGAACTAACACTCTGAGGCTCCCATCAAACTAATTTTCAATTTAAACTATAGCTTCTAGTGAAACCCCTTCTCTACCTAAATCATGAAAAATCATAGTACTATTGTACTATATAAATACATGATATCTTAAGTGTTACATTTGGTGATTGTGTTGGCACTTTAACAGTAGACTAAGAAAACAATTCTCACACTAACCCAAAAACCAATCTCTTTTCTATAAAATGTAATAAAACAAAAAACACCACTATGATAACAATTGTAGTTGCACAACCCAGATATTCTATCAACCATATTTATATAATCACTTCCCCATGTACATTTTTTGATCACTAGTGGTTGGAGATTTACATGAGAAACTCAGGTTTTTCATTAGAGATTTATTTACCCTCTTTTTCTGATATTCTGTGTCAATGCCAAATTCATCCAAAAAACAACTATGAGCAATCCATATATCAGATGTTTCAAAAAAAATATTGATAACCTAAATTCCATGGAACGCTAATTATACATATAAATTAATATAGTGAAATATCAATATCTATTAGTTATGATTAAGTGAAAATATTTGTATAAAAATCTTATTTTATATTAAATATATATATAATCTAACCTATTAAAACACAAATAATAAAATAACAGTGAAAAAAATAAGTTATTTTGAACTTATCAATGGTTGTCACATTTTTTCGATCACTAAGTGGAGACAATTCCTACTCTTAAAACATTGAAATAATCTATAGAATATTCATGAAACTATCCTCCCATACCATCACATACCTAAAATTACATCAGTTAAGATTCACATTCCAAATGATAAATGTACAGGACATTATTACATAACATTTTACAACACCTACAATGATATCCATAAAATAAAACTATATTTATTATTAGTATATGGATGAAATGATATGATATGTAATAATGTGGTGACCAGGAAGTTATTTGGAATTGAAGGTTCCCCTAACGTTGTTTTTGTCAATTGGGGATACTGTTAGAGTAAAGTGAAGTGGTTGTGATGTGAGATATTTGTGTTTATGTTTTTAAACAAATAGACACAATTTTCAATACTTGAATCACATTTAAACGTGGATTGATTCATATGATTAAGATGATTAGAATGACATTTTAATGTTTAGAGGGGAACTATAACAACATGAGATTTTGTGAAATATATATTTCAAATTATTTCAATCTTTTTGATGTATTTTATTTCACACCACATAATAAATAGAAATTTAATATTAAGGAACAATGTTTGGATTTCATTATATGCAAAACTAAGTTATCCATGCACTAAATGTAACATATTATTCATAATTACCTATAAGGAACACCAATGTTATATTTCATTACATGAAATAATGAATTTCTTCATTGTCTTGCGCAATACGGAAGGTCGAGTTCTACCTAACTATAATATATTATTAAAAATATTATTCCTTAAAATAATAAGATATAACAAAGGTTTAAATTTTAGGATAAGAATATTATTAAACAAATTATTTAAGTTAATAGTTTACAAAAATATAAAAATAATTCCTCGGTTATAGGTTAATATCAAATGAAGATAAGAACAATTTGAATATAAAGGTAATACTTTTATAGAAAATTATTTTTATACTCCCAAAGCCTTTTCATCCTAATAAATTAAATTAATTAAAATTAGTTAATGATATTAATGAAATATAAATTCCATATAATTAATCAAATATTTCTTATATTAATCTAATATATTTTATAGGCATAAGATAAGAACAAACCCAATATTTCCCATAAAAAGAAATATATTTATAAAGTCAATTTTACCACATTTTAATAGAGGACCAATTTTAAATCATTTTTTTGGACATTTTTTAAGTATTATATTTATAAATGAACTTTATATTTTGAATATAAATAATAAAATTATCTTGAGGTGATCTTTTGGTATTTTTTAGTGCAGTTTCATTTTTAATTGAAATTTGAAAAATATTGAATTTTATTTCAAAAATAGTTTTCTTCTAATTTACTTATATAGTAAATTATATAATAAATTTTTTAAAGTATAATTACATAAAATATACAAAAACATATCTAATTTGTTCAATTTTATTCAATTTAATATTGGATTTTGATATAAATCCATAACAAGATTTTGAACATTTTTACTTTAAAACACATAGTGTTGTCCCATCTATATGATTAATTTTAAATTAATTTCTACAAATTATGTGATTGGAATTTCAAAAAATGGATTAAGTATTTGGAAACGGAATAATTTATAATTTATATTTTGTTAAACTTATTTTTTCACTAATAATATTATTGAGTGCAATTAACATTAATTACAGTAATTGTGTTAAAATTAAGCTTAATAAGGGAATAAACCATAATCCTAATGACCATAATGAACTATCCAGTTGTCCATAACCCATTTTATGGAATTATTTAGGACATTAAACAACCATTATTTAGTTAATTTTTATGAATTTTTGTTGTATAAACATGGGTACACCTAACTTGTTTTCAAAAATGTCAAGTGTGCCCCCTCCCTCCCATATAAATGGCCACAACCTCTCCGCATTATTCACATGACACAAAAAACATAGTATTGGAAAATATCTACAAAATAAACATCCCAAAATCCTTAACAAAATCACTAAATCCACCCTTTTGGCATAAATCAAGCTATTGAATCACATTGGTGAAAACTAGAAGTATTTACCCAAAAAAACAGGTTACATCATTCCTCAAGCTCCGTTATGTTAATTACATTCTCCACCCACTACAATATATTTATTATAGGCCTATAAAACAATAAAATTATTTTAAATATAATGAAATTTATATATATTATGGGTTATACCTACACTTACACACACATTTATCTAACTGCTAATGAACATAATGTTTATGTGTATGACGAACCACCTCCTCCCAAAAAGTTGATTGTTAATTTTTTCCTTCATGACCATTCAGGATCTTTAATAATGATATAAATTCCTATTATATATGATATATATTATTTTTATTTTTTATTTATGTTTCATTAATTTTTTTATTATTCACACATTTATAAATTGAATTTTGTTTAAGTATGAAAATTTCGATTATTGTAGTTTGCACTACTGCCTCCTCAAAGAGATGTGATTCATAAACACCATAAAGGAATATATATTAAGGATTAATTTAGTAAAATTCTATTATATATATTAAATAATAACTCTAATTTAGTTATAATGAATACATATATACATATACATATATGACATTTATAATATTTCTTTTAATATGTCAATAAAATGGAAGCTATGTTCATTCCTACGTAAGACTCATTATCTCCATGAAAGGTGTATTCCATTTCATAATTATATATTCTATAGATTATTATAATAAACATAAAATTAATTGAAATTATATTTTTATGATTGTTTAAATTCTGTAAATCATTTTAAAGTATATGGACCATAGGTTTATAAAATTAATATATAAGAAAAAAGAAAGAGACTGTTACTCGATGTGAAACATTAACATATAATCATTAATAAGGGGGTAATATAATTTAATAATAAAAACATATATGGTATTATATATAATAATTAGTTCTCATATATATTTATAATAAATTTATATTTATTATATATTAGGTTTTAATGTTTTGGACATGATTTCTAACATCATGTAAGGGGATTTCATCTCACTTTTTATATCCATGAGATACATGACTTATTCACCACAAATCTCAGTTTTTGTGGTGTGTATAATGACTGCATATATATTTTTATTATTATTAAAATTAAATTTATAGGTATTTACGTATCCATTTAGTGTATTTATTTCTTGGGGGTTATGTTTCAAAATTTCCCAAATCGTTAATCAAACATTGTCTCTATTTTTCATTCTTTGAGGCATATGCCTTGTCAGGAACATATATTTTTTGATGTGGTGTGTATAATGATTTTTCCATGTTATATCATGAATCACATTCTGTTCTTTATGTTTTACGATTAATGTAATGTTATACCTTCCATTATGAGTTAATGTTATTAAAATGGTAATAATTTATAGCAATAATCTAATCATTTACTGAGATGGTTTATGATTAAGATTCTATTAAAGAAATTATAAGATCTATATCTCAATAAATCTCATGAAATTTATTACATTCTATATATTCATTTCACATCCACATAATGGTACTAGATTTCATCTATTTGGAACTTAAGATACATAATAATTGTTTTTATGAAAATCATACTTTATTTCTCCTTTCGGTCAGAATAAGTGTTTCTTAAAAATCATATTTTCTAAATGGATTCCAAAATAATTATAATAATCTGTGAAAATAATTAAAAGAAACTTGTACCCATGTTTTAACATTTAAATAAAAGGTTTTTTGAGAAGTAATAGTATTTTCATTTTCAGGACGAAGTACTTTTTAAAAATATTTTACAGTGCAAGAGGAATGTTTGGAAAGTACGGATTTACCCACCATCTTGAACATCATTCCATTAATCATTCATTAACATCATTAAAAATTTATTATTTAGTCAATTTTTTTTCCTAATATACTAAAACATCATTTTTTACTATTTTTTTCAATAAAAATATTTCAAAAACATTTTGATGATTTATTTATATGATTTCCAAATATTTTCAAAGAAATGGTTTTTAAAATATTTTCAAGATTATTTTCTAATTTGTCGAGGATAATTTATTTCAAATAATTTTCAAAATTATTTCATATTTTTTCATCTAAAAAGGGATTCACATCATCTTCATGATTAGTTTTATGTTTTTTAGGAAAATGGTTTGCAAACAATTTTCAAACTTCTTCATAAGTTTTCAAGTACGATTTTTTTTCAAAATGATTTCAATAGTCTTTTATAAGTATTAAAGGAAAATTTTGTTCAAAAAAGTTTCCAGATATTTTCATTTTATATTAGTGAAAATTTTTTATAATTGTTTTTCAAATATTTATTTACAAATTATCATTTTTATTTTCAAATAAATTTATATTCAAAAGGTTTTATTTTTTAAAGATACTTTTTGAAAGAGAAATGATATATTCCCCATGATTTTTTTAAAATGTTTTTTAAAAAATTTATTCTCCCTAAATGATTACATACATTGATGTTACTAATGAATGTTTTGGATACGATTCAAAGGTTATAGTCATATTCTTTCCCTGAATTTTTTATGTTTTGATGGAATGATGTTTTGGAAATCTGTTCAACTTCCATAGGAGTTATGCTTATGAACCCCACTCATATTCATGAGTTATTAATTTAGGGAATGATTATAAAGCATGAATTATTTTATAGGTTGAGATATGATTACATGTTTATGACACATGTTTCCTTTCATATGATTATTATAGGTTGTTTATAAAACCCATATCTTTTTATAGTTCATGATATAATGAAAGTTTTATTATCTCGTGGCACATATTTGAATGATTGTGTTATGTGATATATGGGACCTATATCCTCATCCAATGCATTGGGTAATTATTCATATCTCATGAGATAAAGATGGGAATCATGTAGATGGTCTTGATCAACTATGGCAAGATGAGGAAGCCCAATCCCACACATATAAAGGACTAAAACTGGGGATTCAGTTGTGTCCCATCAATTAGGTGTAGTCACCACGAAAAAAGAAGATGGGGAAACCCGATCCACTTTGGGATAGTGGGGAAAGCATATCTCATAAATTAAAAGGAATGCGACCGGGGGGGGTGTCTCTCCCAATAGGTGCAGTTCCCATGATGTTCCATGATAAGTTCTTTCAATTCATCTTGAATTATAGGGTATGGTATCACGCATTATTTATGACATAGCTTCATGTATTGGTCATATGTTATGGTTTCATGGATTATGCTATTTATTTCATTATGATTAATTTCCTTTGAACATAAATGTTTTTTTTTTCATTATTCATTTTTATGATCTGATGATATGTAGGTTATGTTATTAAAAAGTCTTGATCTCATTCTCATACATGCAAGCTCATGTTTATTCAGACATATCTCCCCTGCATACCCTTATTGGGCATCTGATATAACACCTTTTTCTATTTCCTTCACTAGATTTCAGATATATTTATTAAGTATGATGTTTCAAATAAGGGTTTGAGTCACACAGAACCAAACTGGAGAGAATTTAACTCACTTATGTACTATTGTTTATGTTTCCATTTATTCAAAGGAACTAAACTAATACTGTATTACTGTATCTATTTTCATAATTTTTTTAGTATTTTGAAAAAGTACTATAATGTAAATGCTCACTAAGACTGGGTTGTTATAGTTGGTACCAGTGGGATGGTTTAGTAAACCTTAGGAATCTAGGATGAGAGAATTTGGGGTGATCCCATGGGATATTTCAAAGGATACATCTTTGTATGACTCTAAGGATAAGTATAATGATGAGTTAGCATTTAGGAAAATGTCCATGAATTTTTGTAAAGGATAGAGTGAGTGGTTTCATAAAAATATAACCCTAAATATATAATTTAAGTGGATGTGCATCTGGAAAAAATATACATATGGGTAAAAACTCTAATAAGGTTTGCTGGGATACACTCGATGTATCCCGGTACATGACAATGAGCCTCACATCACACCTAGTTTGACACACCTGGGAGTTATTCATTGGAAATTCAAAAACTCTTTACAAACCATCATGAATGATTTGAATAGAATTTGACTATGAATATCATATGATAATACTAATGTGTCCATGATTAAAAATAAGGACTTATTATTTAGACATACGCAATGTAAATTTTCATGAATATGTGGTTTTTTCTATGATATGTGTTTATCACCATCTGATATCTTTTTTAAGTCAATGGAGATAACTAGAAGTAACATGGTTAACATTGAATTTTTATGATGTGGAAATAATGAGCATTATGAAAATCAATTTCCAAATTTTAAATCTTATTAATCAAATCTGGAAGGTTGTATGAGTATTCGTTATAATTATGAAGATAAAGAGACCATAAAAAGATCTGAAATTTATGTTATGTTTTTCTAATATTGTTTACATTAAACATAAGAAGAATGAATAGGTTGAGGTTATGGAACATTACCACATGATTCATATTTTATATTCTAGGAATTTTGTGATAAGGAATAAGTTGATGATGACTTATTAATGGTTCAAGAATGAAGATGGATGAATAAATTATTTATGTTTTATAATTAAATGATTATGTTATATGAATCATGAAATGAATAAGTATTTTCAGTATAATTTTTACATAAATAAATTTAATGGATTTATTTAATGGTTTTGAAAACTTTTAAAGTTTATATTTTGATTAAGGGAAGGTAATCCTTAATTTTTTTCAAGATGTTGAATTTTTTTTTGTTTTTCATGGGTAATGACATGATTGATCTAGATGATCTAAATTTGATTGTATCAATTATCTTATAACCAAATAAGGATTTTTTGATAAGGTGGTCTATGTCACCATGGATGAAGTTTACAGCATCGGGGATTCAAGGAACATATCCAGCAACCATTTGAATAAGGAAGAATACATTTCTTATAGAAGTTTTTATCGTAATTCTGGTCATTAACATGTTTTAAGAGGCTTTGCGATGAGGTTGTTAAAATTCTTGGAATGTGAAAACAAATATATACTTTGTGATATATGGAAGGATCAATATTAATATGATTTCATAAAATTCTTTCCAAATTTTTGGATTTTCATCTTTTAGAAATGTTATAAGGATAACTATTTATGGAAATACTGTGTTTCACTTTGGATAATGTTTGTGAGATTAATGTATGATCTCAGCAAATGAGGATTTATTAATACTGTATAACCTATTCTAACAACTTTTTGTTGATAATAATGATGAAAAATGAGATGGTATATCATTGATATCATGATCTGTTAGTACTTTATGAATAAAGAATCCACTTTCCTTTTATGATAAATATTTCTTGTGGATCAATGAACAATAAAGGGTATGGTTTTATTGAAATCATTTAATAATAAATTTTAATGAACACTATTAAAATTTATAAAAAATTATCTTGAAATAGAATATTTTTGTACCTTCATTTCTAAAGAATCAAATGGACCCTTAGATCATTACGGATTTATGGATTTTTTATTTTTAAATTTCTCATAACCAATTTTTCTATCAAGTTCCATTATAACATAATATTTCAATTTTTATTCCATGTCCATGTTTTCACTATCCAATTATGTTCTCTTATTTTGAAAACATAGTTATATGTTACTTTGTGTGACAGCAATATTCCCAACATTTTTTAGAGGAACATTTAGTATTCATTTTTACAATGTGGATTTCTATAAAAGTAACATTCATGTATTAAAACATTGTAACCTATAAGAAATTTTAGAGAGAAATTAATTTAAAGGGGTAACACTCTATGATTTTGTGAAATATTTTTTTTCGAATAAATTTATAATTTTTTTTATTTTTCATTCCACACAATACTAAAAACAGTTTTTATATATTAAAGCACTATGTTTTTTGGGAATTATAATCAACACCAAAACAATATGAAATACATGTAAAATAATGTTTATCTTTTATTAAATGTAACACCGATTTTATCTATAATTACATGCAATAATGAATTTCATCGATTGATTGCATAACACGATAGGCCCAGTTCTTCCACACAATAATATATTATTAGAAATATTATTATTTCAAATAATAATATATTACCTAGAGGATAAACAAGAGTTTATGAATATTTTGAACTATCTTCTGGAAATATTTGGTTCACATAAATATAAAATTAATTCATTGGATCAAAATAAATTAAAAATGAATATAAGAACCAATTGAATATAAAGGAATATTTTTATAGAAAAATAATTTTAATATCACAAACCAGTTTTATCCTAATATATAGAATTAATTATAATTAATTGATGTTATTAATTATATGTATATATTATATATAATCAATAAAATATTTTTTATATTCATCCAATATATTTGATAAGAATAAGATAAATACAAACTCAATATTTCGTATAAAAATATGTATTTTTATAAAGGTACTTTTACCACCTTTTATTTGAGAACCAATTTAAAATCAAATTTTTGTAACATATATAAATTTTATATGTCAAAATAAACTTAAAATTTTGTGGTTAAAACTAAGAAAAATCTTAGGGTGATATTTTGGTATTTTTCAATGAATTTTGATTTCTTTGATAATAGTGAAAATATTGAATTATAATTCAAAAGTTCTTTTTCATTAAATTTATTTATGTGAATAAGTTATATTTTAATTGAGGTTTAAATTATAATTAGATCAAATAAAAAATTAATTACTCCAATTTATGTCATCATAACCAATTACACAATGAAATTGGATATAAAAACTAAGTAAACTTTTGATCATTCTTATTTTAAAAACCTACAGTGTCGTCCAGTGTACGAGATTAATTTTAAATTAATTTTGTCCACTTATATAATTTAAATTAAGAGAAATGGATTTTATATTTTTAATAATAATAATTTATAGTTTAAAATATGTTAATATTAGATTTTGGACAATAATATTTTTGAATATAGTTAAAATTAAGTACATCTATTAATGTAAAATTAATCATAACAGTAGAGTAAAACATAAAACAAAGCACCCAAATGACCTATAAAATTTTCCAAAACCCATTTTATTACCAAATAATGGCCATAAACTTAAATTATTTGTTTTTTGGTTTTATATGACTCTTCATAGGTAAAAAATTTTTTATACCTAACTTGTTTTCAGAAATGCCAAATTTGTCCCGTCCCTCCCATATAAAAGGCCACCACCACTCCCCCTTCTACACACCTCTCAAACCA
This sequence comes from Viscum album, assembly GCA_963277665.1. Classification (NCBI taxonomy): domain Eukaryota; kingdom Viridiplantae; phylum Streptophyta; class Magnoliopsida; order Santalales; family Viscaceae; genus Viscum; species Viscum album. Next base: position 596,087,306 of record OY728155.1, on the reverse strand, counting down.
GTTAGGTTCATCTATCATATGAACAATCAAATTTATAACCCCCGCCTTCCTCCTTGAATCTCAACTTTTGGTATAAAGTAATCAATGTAATCCCATTGGTGAAAACCCAATGGTGTTACCCAAAGGAGAGGTAACATCCTTACTCAGGCTCCTTTATATTAATTTCATTATCCACCCCCAAAAATATTGTAAATAGATGAATATAAAGAATAATATTATCCTATATATAATGATATTTTTTTATTCTTAGGGTTCAAACTACACATTCATACACTTCAGTATAATGGGAAATGAACATCCTATTTATGAGAATGGCGAACTACCGCCTCACAAAATGTTGATTGCTCATTTTTTCCATTAAAACCATTCAGGGATGGATATTATGATGGTAATGATGTATATATATGATATATATAATATTTATTATGTATTTATTCTTATTAAATTATATTATTACACATCCCATTATACATTCCATTTTTCTGTAAGTACGATAATTTCATTTGGGGAAGTGTGGACTACCGCCACCTCAAAGTGATGTGATTCGTTCACACATTAATAGAATGAATTAAGGATTAATATTCTGAAATTATATGATATATGAAATAACAATTAATCATAAATTATAATATATTCACATATATGTGTGTGTGTGTGTGTGTCTATCATTTACTTTCTTTCTTTCAATACGTTAATAAAATAGAACCAGCGTTCAGGCGTAAATATGACATACTGTCTCTATGAATGGAGTATTAAATTTCATAAATATATATTATATAAATTATTATAATTCAAATATAATTAATATAAAAGATATTTATATAATGTTATACATTATAAAAATCATGAAATACGTATAATGACTAAATATTTATGAAATTATGATACATGTGAAAAAGAAAGAGAATATTACCCGAAATGAAACCTTAACATATATTTCTAATAAGAGGGAAATATAATGTTATAACAAAACCATATATTTTATTAGATATAATAATTTGGTTCTGTGATAGATTTATAATAAAATTATATTTTTTATACAAGAGGATTTAATGAGTACAACTAGAGTCAATACATAAGGTAAGGGGATTTCATTTCACATTTTATTCCATTGAGATAAATGTCATATTAACCACTAATTTCATTTGTTTGATGTGTATAAATACCATGCACATATTATAATATTAATATAATTATTTTTATGGTTATTTGAATATCCATTTTATGATGTTTATTTTATAGGGGTTTTGTTTCAAAAGTTACTTAATCCGTAAAGTAACATTGTCTCAATTTTTCATTCATTGAGACATGTGCCATGTCGTGCACCTACGTTTTTCTATTTGGAATATATAAAATATTTTGAAATTTTATTTCATTAATAAACTATTTTTTATGATTTTTATGATTCATGTAATGTTATTATTTCCATCATGAATTAATTTCACCAAAATAGTAACAATTTATTACTATAATATCATAGTTTATGGAGATGGTTTATGATTATGCTTCCATTGATGAAATATTATGATCCGTATCTCAATAAATCTCATGAAGTTATCTAACCACTATATATTAATTTTTTATCCATATAATTATATCATTATCCCACTCATTGGAACCTAAGATACTTAAGAAAATAATTTTTTATGAAAATCAAACATTATTTGTCTTTTTGGTAAAAAAATCAATGCCCCATCAAAACAATGTTTTCCAAATGGATTAACAAAACATTATAATATTTTACTATGATCATTAAAAGTAATCTATACCCATGTTTTACCTATTAAAAAAATGTTTTTTTAAATGAATCTTCTTGACATTTTTCTACTGATGTGATATTTTAAAACTTTTTACGATGCAATAGGATTGTTTAATATGTACAGATTTACCCACCAGCAAGACTATCAATCCATTAAATATTCCTTTACATGATTATAATATTTTTTAAAGAATTTTTTTCCCTAATATTATATAAATTTATTTTTTTCCTTATTTTTATTTTTTTTGATTTATTTTCAATGAAACCATTTTCAGAACGTTTTAAAGATTATTTTATAAATTTTCTTGGAAAATGGGTTTCAAAACTTTTTCATCCTTATTTCAAATGTTTTCTTGTAAAAATGTTTTACAAAAATTTTCAATATCAATTTATATGTTTTGAAGTAAAATGGTTTTAAAACATTTTGATAATTCTTTTATATTTTTTTAGGTAAAAATGGTTTCAAAACCTTTTTAATTATATATTATAATTTTTTAGGAAATTTATTTTAAAAAATAGTTTCATGATAACCTTATGTTCTTTAAAAAAATGGATTACAAAATGTATTCAACGATTTCTTTAAAAATTATAATGTTTATTTTCATGAAATTTTTTTTAAAAGGTTTTAATTTTAGAGAGCCCAATTTCAAAGAAGAAAGGATATATTCTTCAATAAATATTTTCAAAGGGTATTTCAAATTTATTTTCCATCTAAGATTAAATCCATTTATTTCACTCATGTATCATCACAAATCAGGTTACCCACACCGATAACCCAGGAATATTCTCCACACTATATCAAGAATGATTCCTTATATTCCAGAGGTCATTGAACTATTATAAGGGTCTGATAAGTCATTCATTGGGAGTCTATACCCTCTTTTATCAGAGTAATACACCAGCATTAAAATATAAAGAATATTATAAACATATGTAACCATAGAATGTGAAAATTACCCAATTTAGTCAATCAAGGTAATATAATAACCAACTGAAACCATAAAAACATCCCATTACATTGTATGTTTCATGTTTATAAAATGAAAACAAAAAATAAAGACACTGATGACACCCGAGAGGGTTCATATCCACATATAGATATGTTATCCAAGATCCACCCTAAAATCATCCATATATCTAATGGAATTTGACCATAACTTTTCATGTGAAAATAATTTTTATTAATGTACCGTTCAAGTAGCATGAGTAGGGTGTGATAACAACTCATTATGTCACCACCAATGGTGTGGAAAAAATTCTAGACAATAATAGTTTATTCAATTATATAATGAAATATATATAATTTATAAAGAAACATGTTATCAAATTATTAAATATTCTCAATGTAATAACATGAATATACAAGTTCTCTAAAAAACCCACACCTTAGTATCTACTGTGGACCATGCTAGGATATGTTCTATCCTCAATGGATATTTCAATTGAATGTCGATGTTACCATTATTATTACTCAGCTAAATTTCCATGTTACCATTAACCATTTAATAATGCATAATTTATTGAACATGTTATCATTCATAAAACATGGATAAATGTATATATTTCCATTTACCAATTAAAAATAGATAATTGAATGAGTATGTTACCATTAATAAAACTTGGATAAATTTACATGCTACAATTTACAATTTACTAAAACATAATAAACAAAATCAAAATTTTACACATATCTCAACAACAATTAATTAATTCCTCTATCAATTAATCATACACATACTTTGAATATCTCATAATTAATGTTCCATTAATTATCTCAACTCATGACAAAATGTCTCATAATTAATATTCCATTAATTATATTAAAACATATATCTTGATTTTTCAGAATTAATTCATCAATTGATTATCTCAAACCAGTTATCCCATTATCTCATAATTAATCCCTAATTAAATTATATAAATTCCATCTAACTAAATATCCTAACTAATCCTCAAATTTATTATTAAAATGGGATTTCTCTAAAACTCATTATTAATTCAAAAATTAGTCATCTAAATGGGAACCCCCTTTAGTCTTAACTTCAATTCCCTAAATAGTCATATATTTTAAAAATTTATCCAATCCAAAAATTGGTCATTATCAAAATCACAAATCCGTAATTGTAAAAATTAAATATTCCATTAATTATATATTTTTAAATTACATAAAACCCATTATTAACACCCCAATTAATCATTAAAATGGAAATACCATTAATCGCATGATTAACTCTCCAACTAATCACCAATTTCAACAATAAACAAATTAATCAACTAGGTGGGTTAGATATACTAATTTAATAATTAGAATTTCTAAAGAACAATAGAAATCCTAAAAAAATTTAATACACATATCAAGATCACAAATATGGTAATTCAATATTAGACCACCTATCTCAACTCCTCAAAGAATAATCACTAAACTAAAATCCCCAAAAAATGAGTGGCACAACCACATAGATCTTGATACAAATCTCAAAACCCTAAACCAAGATAAAAGAAAATAAATTTCTTACATGAATAGATCTAGTCTAGAATCATTGATCAATATATCAACAAATAGTTATAGGTCAATCATGTACAGTTATTTACATGGATGAAAGAAAATGGAATGGATATAGAATGAATATAGGATAAACGAGAGAAGAAATCATTTATCTGGAGAGAATTTACCTTCAATATTGGATTTAATTTAAAAATAGAGGAGTTATGAAGGGTTTAAAATTCATCCAAGACCTCACAAAATGTAAAAGTGGACCTAAGGTTGAATGGAAGTCTATTTGAGGTTATTTAATGGGTTTTCTAAAATGATGAATTAATTTTGGGGAGATATTAATTCCCATGCATGGTTAGATGGGATGCGGATCATGGGTTTCTCTAATCATGCGCAAACCATGTACCTTTCGTATTAGGGGAAGAAGGTTTCTCTTTATAGGGTGTAGGGTTTTTCAAAATATTCATATTCTAGGAAAAAACCCTCTGCCTCGGTTTTCATTTTATGTGGGGATAGGCGTACGATTTTCTTTAATCGTGTGCCAACAGTGCACAATATTTTTTCATAATTTTTTTTTCAAATTTCCTCCAAAATAATTCTCATGTTATAACCCAAATATGTATAAAAAGGGAAATGTCTAATGGGAAAATTTCCCAATCCAACTATAGAAAATGTTGGGATCTTACAACTCATTCCCTTCTGGGATATTATTCAATGGTTATATTCATTTTCCTTCTCTAAATGGTTTATGTATTGATGACATGTTGGTTATGAAACCCATTCATCCTATATAGGATTTATGCTTATGAAAGATACTTATTTTCATGGGTTAGGAGTTGATGTAATGATTATAAAACTTGTATTTTTTCATAGGTTCAGATATTATTACATTATTATGAAACACATTTCATTTGATGGGATTATAATAGGATATTTATCAAACTAATCACTTTTAATTGGTCATGATACAATGAAAGTTTTATCATATTTAGGAACATTTATTAATCGTTATATTATGAGATGGGTGGGACCTATATCTCCCTCAAATTAATTTGGTAATGATTTTTATCTCATTAGATAATAATGGGAATCATGTTGACAGGATTTATCCCCTATGGTATGATCGGGAAACCTGATCCCTTAAAAGGAATGGACTGGAACAAGGGATGGTCGTGTGTCCCATCTAATAGGTGTAGTCACCCAAAAGAGGGAAGATGGGGAAACACAATCCACTATGGGAATATTGGGAAACTGGATCCATTATATTGAAAGGAAAAATTCTGGGGATTGTGGTGTGCCCCGCCTAGTAGGTGCATTTACCATGAAGTTTCCTAATAAGTTATAGAAATGCATCTCGAATTATAAGGAATGATATCACATGTTTTTATGTCATAGTTTCATGTATAAATCCTATGTTATTATTTCATGTCTTATGTTCATTATATCCTTATTATTTGTCTCTTAGGAAATTCTAAAATTTATAATTTGATTAATGTTTATGATCTTATGATATGCAGGGTATGATCTTCTAATGTCATGATCACATTATCATACCCTTATTCTCTTTTTTATTCCTACACATCACCATTTTCTAACCTTACTAAGTATCTTACCTCACACAATATTATGATTCCTTCCCCATGTGGTAAACATATTTGTTAAATATGATGTGTCTAAGAATGGTTCAAGTCAAAAATAACCTAATGGGAGATTTATTTGCACGCTTACGTACCGTTTTTATGTTTCCATGTTTTAAAAGGCACTAAAATAATGTGGTCATTGTGAGTCTATTTGTATGATGTTTTATGCATCCCTAAAATGTTATGAAATCTATATGTCCACTATGACTGATTAATTATAAGATCCAAATTGGTATGATGTTGGGAAGTTTATTTTTTGATGTAAATATGTGTTTGATATAAAATAACATTATGAGGGAGTTCATCGCACCATAATGTGTTCATATAAGATAAATATTTATTGAAGTCAAAAAATAACATTATAATCCAAATAGACACAAAATTATTTAATTAAAAATCATGAATATGATTTATATGATCATTAATTACATTAATTTCAAAAAAAATTGGTGGGCTATGATATTTAATGTTAAGGTAGTTTAGTGAGTGAATAGGATGTTCTATGAGGGATAAGGATTCACTATGATAATCATTTACACACAAAAATCCTGGTGTCCCTGAGATATTTTATTTTCCCTGGAAAAGAAAGTCACAGCACAGTACACAATGCCACACCGTAATGTTACATGGATTAAGAATGATTTGTTACTATTCAGAGTAGATTTATTTGGGAATGTTATTATTATAGAGTAAAGAAAAATATCATAACCCATTTTTATATTCCATGAAGAATTAATTATTATATTTTTCATAGATATATTCAATGTTCACACAATAATTCATTAGATCATTCCATATTGTTCCTTGATGTTTCAAACAGTTTTATGTAACCATTTTTTTAAAATAAAAATACTGTCACAAGATTCCAGATTAGATATTTATTATCATGGTCAAACTATAATGGACATGGTTATGCCGGGTTTGAGGCAAAAAATATATTTTGAGTGTTCTGGTGATGCAGTTTACTATATGACTTAAAATCTACTATATATTATTCTTAGAAAAACATAAAACACATTATGGGTTACTAGAAGTCTTATTTTGATCTTATGGATTTAATTGTTCTGATAAAATTTAATAGTAAGTTGTATTTGAATTTTTAACATGAAATTAAAATTTCAATGACATTTTTTATGATTGTTATAACATATAGTTGTGAAGAAAAATAATATTTTTGGAAATGGGTTGAATATTTTTTAGAAGATTATAATAGATAAAGAATAATACATGTATGATAAAAAATTAATGTTTTGAGGATCTTCATTGAAATCATATCATTAAGTAAGAAATATTTATTTGTGAACATAATGGAAACCCTTATAGAATAAGATTCCTATAATGGAATTTTTTATGATGTCATAATAATTTCTTATTGATTAATTTTTGGATATAAACCATTCCTAAAAATTACACAGGGGATAAGATAAGTTGTTGGGTTGAAGCATATTATGATCACTCATTGTTTAATAAAAATATTAGTGTGTGGAGAAGAGAAGAAGATTTGGTAATCATCATAAAAAATGATGACTCTTTTTTTAGAAGTTAAAATTTCTTCATTTTATATATTTGAATATCTTTTATTTGATATTGTATGAATAAATTTAAAAATTCATAAGATATTTCATATTTTACATGGGTTCATGGGATTCCATACTCATTTGTTTCCATAATGATTAGTGAATCAATTAATAATATATTTTTTAAATCATGTAAATTATGTAGAGGTTAATTTTGAATGGTGAACCTTTTAATTGATTGTGTATAATTTTTTTTATTTCATAAAGTGGAAGGAATGGGATAAAAATTTTAATTCAATCACTTTAATCATTAGAAAAGGATATTCAATGTTGGAAAAAATGATTCACTAATCCCCTAGTTAGTTAATAAGTGTGATACTAATTCCTATAATTATCTTGTTATCTCAATAATTGGTATTAATTCTATTTTTCTAGGATTCCAAAATATATTAAAAGTTGTTTTATGTTTGAAGGTGAAGTGTGCTCTCTATTTTTGAAGTGGTATTTGTTCAAAAAGTATGTTCGTTATAGATCATAACATTTTACTGAATCAAAAAAGGGATTTAAAAAATATTTTGGAATGTAATTTCATTTTTTGAAGGATAGGATGCTAATATACCAATTTTTCATTGTTTGTATGTTCTTGATTAATCCACAAATGGTCATGTTCAATTTACGAAGGTATTACCACAACATAAGTTGATCGAAGAAACATTTAAAATATAGTCAATATATAAATACAATTATTTTTTCACATTTATAGAATAATTTAATTAAATTCATGTGGAGTAATATAGTGAAATACATATGTGATAAGTTATAAAACCAATTATGAATGGAATGTGAAAATTAATGAATTATAACTAAAAATTATTTTTTTACTGTATGGATAAATATTAATGTGTGATGTTGAATCTATTAATAAATTCAACATAAGAGTAAATTAATTAGAAATCACCATTAGAGGTTTCAGTGAGACTCTTTGAGATTATATTGTAGTTAGAAATTCATTATGCATATTTATAAATATTTTTTATATAAATTTATATTTGCATGAGGACGGGGATTCTAACACACTTTCATTGAGAGATTTTCATAGTATATTGTTTTTATATGAAATGAGGAATAGAATGACACGAATTAAAAACTTCAAGAATGAATAGTAAATATACATCAAATATGTGTAGAACGAGAGGTTTAAGTAAAATGTAAAAGATACAGAGGTTAATTATAATGTAGAAAAAGATATTGAGATATGGTTTGAAAAAATTATATCATTCATCTAACAAAGAGTTTGGAAGGTAAAATGATATTACCATAGAAACCATAAATTTATGTGCCTCACATGTGGATATATGGATAATTTTACATCTAGTTGTCCAAAACATTAGAAGTAACAATGTGATGATTAACTCAAATTATCTCGAAGATATTCTTTGAATAAAGCATAAAAGTTTTATAAGAAGTAGTTTCTTTAAGAGTGGAATTCCAATAATTTATAAAAACATTAAAAAACATTTCTTATATAATTTGGTTGATAAATAAATATGTGACATTAACATTAATATTGAATCTTCATGTAATTATTATGAAACAATATTGATTGTTAAATGAAATGAAACAGATTTCATTAGGGATGATGTAAATTTTGATGACAAGGAAGAAGAAATGAGATACAATTTTTAATTAATTTCAAGATAAATGAGTTTCTATCAAAAAATTGAATGATTTATAAATCTAATAAAATTTGGAATAAATATTCTCAAACATAAAACAAAATTTATTTTAACCATATTTAAAATAATTTTAGTTAATAAAGGAGAATGAAGACTTTAAAATTATTGTCACTAAAGCTAATATGAATAATTTGGATATAGAAGATAAAAGAATATTTAATTTTTTTATAAAAATATATTGGAAGAAGAAATTAATGTGAAAAGGTTCAAGGTTTATTTGAAAAAATCCCTTCAATAAGTTGGATAATTCTCATAGGGGAGTGTCAATGTTTATGAATCCTCAACTAAGTGTGATTAGTGTGTTTATTTAGAAATTACTCACTCAACATTAGTAAAAGGAAATGGATTTGTAGATTAAATAATTAGTTAATGTTTAATGGAAAGGAATCAAAGATTGTTAAAAAAAATAAATTCTTATTTCTTTTAATATTTATAAAATAATAGCATAATCAAAAAATATATTAAAATGTATGGTCAAAAAATTATTAAATAATTTGAAAAGGAGTGGAATTATTTAGAGTATCAAATATCATTTTTGAAAAAGGAGTCAAAATCCATTGAAAATTGATGAAATATATAAGGTTATACTAACAGGATAAATGAATTTTATAGAAGAATGGAATCATTTTATGGATATTTCATGTGTTATGGTGGATTCAAACTTGTATCTGGGAGTTATTTGATTAATGAAAGGAATTTCTATGAAACAGTTTTATCGTATCGGTAAATTTTGAGTGGGATTAAATTTTATCAAATAAAAAAAATTATAGGTATTTTTTTTAAATATACAGAATCATTTTCCTATTTTTATTAAACATTATCATAGGTGTGGATAAATGGGTCAAAAGGATGAAATTTTCCATCAAATCAATCCAAAATTCGTGCATATGAATTTTAATTCTCTAAATTTTCAAATTTAAAAAGTATCAAGGAAAAGAGAAATTATTTAGGGTCGATGTTTCATAGAAATATTCACAGAAATTACATCTCAATAATAATTAAACTATATTTTCATCATGAATAATATGTAATATAAATATTATGATGTATTGTTAAAAGAACCATAATTATTTAGAATCATTTTGGAAAAATTCTTCATAAAAAATCAACTGATTTGTCAAAATAGATATTGGAGAGTACCTAAAAAACCGAAGAGTACACTCTATATTTATGGCTTGAAGTATACTTTTTTTTATGATTTTTGAATAGTGAAATAAAGGGTTTTAAAAAAATGGATTTTTAGAGAAAAGGATGAAGTCATTTTTTTCATAATTAGAGGAAACTGACTAAAAGGTAGTATACATCAATTGGGAGATTCCCTTTTTTAGTTAGCTGAGCTTTAAAGAGGAGAAAAAATGTGTCATCATAAACATAACAATATTATCCAAAAGATCATGAAGAATATTATTCATTGAATAATTATAGTGATTTAACTATATTGAAGGGGAAGATATGTAGAGATAAATGTGGTATTTTATCGAATTTAAAATATGAAAAACATGTGAACTCCTTAATCAATAATATGGGGACTCATACTTTACAGTGATTGAAATTACAAATTTATATAATTTATATTAATTTCCTTTTATTCCATCTAAAATGTTTACGAAGGATAAATTAGATTCCATGATGTTGTATATTAGTTTCCTGAGAAGTACAGAAAAAAAATTTGGTTTCTATTTGAATTTAATTTTAATAGATAATGGAGATGAGTGAAGAAAATTAAAAATGTTATTCTTATTTGGAAAATATTTATATATATCATGATTTTAGTGAACCATATACCCTATATAAATTTTGTTACTAAATAGAAGAATATATTTCTTATCAAGAAAAATACTTTAAGATTCATTTAGAGGAAAGTGATTGAGACAATGGAATATTTCTAAAACCATTACTTATATCATTTAAATTGAAATTTATATCCATTTAAAATTTACTATATGATAAATTATAGAGTAATGTAATTAATAATATTTTAAAATAATCATTTCATCAATGTTATAGGATAAAATATTATAATGATAATTAAAATAAGCATTGATGGATATTTTTTTGGTTATCCTAAATATTTAAGAAGATATCACGTTTATAAAAATGAAGCAAGAATTATTTTATATAGTTAAGATTTTAATGTGTTGGAACACTCATAAAATGATTTTGTATAGTTAGTTACATGTTCTATAAGATATCGGTATGAAGATGAATCTATTTGAAAAAATATGAAGAGTTTCAAAATGATGATGATTATATTGATGTGTAAGTGGAAGATGTTGATTCAACATTATCAGGAAATAAATAATGATAAAATTATTTCAATTCCAAGATGAGAAAGTAGATAAAATTTTAAAATATAATTAGTGATCAATAACATGTATTTTAAATAAATATATCAATGAGGATGTCAAAAAAATATCTTCGTTTTCTAATGTAGAACAAAGAAGTGTTATTGAAGGATTGACACATCAAGAAAGGGTAGATATGATATATGAATAATTTAAATTGATAGTGACCAAATGAAATTTGGAGTTAGTACATATGAAACATAATAAAAAAATTGTAGAATATATTTGGTGTCACTTAAAAAGTTTAATGCAAAGGGTCAATTTGTGTGGAATAAAGAATGTCTCGTTTTAAGAGGTTATTCTATAGTTGAAGGAATTTAAATTGAAGGAAATTGTCTCATATTTTATGTCTTGAGACCAAAAAACCATTTCTTTATTTTACTATTCAAATAATATACAAGATAATCTAAATGAATCTCAATTTAGACTTCAAAAATGTGAATATGGAGAGAATTTTGAAATAGAAAATATGATAGATATTTTCATAGATATGATGATGGAAGAGTTTGTGGGTTATAGAATGTATAGTATGGGTTATAACAATATATGAGAATAGGTTATTGAAAAATGTACTCAGTCTAAGATGTGATTAATTTTATGAAAGGATGATTGGACATAAACCATTACATATAATAAAACGAATACGTATATATCATTATTATAGTTTATATTGATTATATTATAAATCCTAAAAATAGAAAAGATACTTTAATGATTTTTTATAATCATGTGAAGAGGATTTCTAAGATGATTATGTTGGGAGAAATAAATTTAAAATATGGCCATATAATTTTACATGTAATAGATCACATATTCAATTCTCAATATAATTATACATGAGGATAATTCAATAAGTATTTCATATAGGGTGAAAAGATAATTTTTTCTTGAATTTAAATGAGAAAAATAATTCATTTATAGAAAGGATAAAGTGGTAAATCAAATATGGATCAATAAAAACTATTCAGGGCCAACTCAAGTTAAATACTTCAAACCCATATATTTTATATAAAATTACATTTGATGAAATTTATCAAATTTCATCAAATAATTCTATTTTCAATATATTGAAGATGATTGTCAAGTATATATAAATATTTTTTATTTTGGGATGACATATTATAATAAAGGTAATATTTATCTATATGTATTTACTAATGTTTATTAGGATGGAATAATTTATATTGTGAATTCAACATATGGAATACTATTATTATTTGGAGATAGGTATGTAACTCAATCGATGAAAAATTGACATTCTATTATATTTACTATAAATAAAGTAGATTATGTTTTGGAAACCCAATTAAAAACTCAATTAATGTTTATGATAACCCTGTTTAATGATATCAAAGTGAATGTGAAATTTTAATTACCTCTGGGATTTGATAATTAGGTGAAATATTTTATTCCATTAATCAAATTACAAATTTATAAAATAATCACATAGATACTAAGTAACACAATATAATGGAAACATTTGATAAAGGAGTTTGAAATTTATATTTTTTATACTAATGAAAAATTAGTGGATTTAATTACTAAATCATTCTAAATGGATAATGGTTGGAGAATAATACTGATAATCGGAGATCAGTGTCATTTTTATCCTGGGTATGGTATAGTGTTTTATGCTCTCTATTGTTTCATTTATATACTATTTTTCAATAGGGGTTATAATAAAACAATTCAAATAATACGTTATTCCTAAATAGAAGAATATATTTACTGGATTTTTTTTCAAAAACGTTAAATGATTTTAATTAAACAATGTTTTTGTTGGTAAAATATGTAAATATTATAATATATATTTTGATGTTTTTTATAAGAATTATATTTTGTATATTTATATTAATAGTTTGTTGAATATGAGAATTGTAAATAGACATTGAAAGAGATATATTAGACCTGGATGTATGTTTCTATGATGCACCGTATTAACATTATTATTAATTTTTTCTAGTTCTCTACCCAAATATTACTCATGTAGGCATAAATGATTGAATCATAATTCATTTCTATGTTTTAAAGGATATTTATGTTCGATTTTTGAAAAAAAATATATAAAGGGGGAGTTTTTTGTGACTAGTAAGGTATTTCAGATTGAAGGTTCCCCTAATGTTATTTGTGTCAAAGGGGAATTTTATTGGTGTAAAGTGAATAAGATATGATTATAGATATTTTTTCTTTCTTTTCACTCAATAAATCAACATAATTTTCAATATATAAATCAAATCTAAACAAATGTATATTCATAATATTCATATGAGGTGAAGGAAACTTTGAAGCATTGATGATCATGATAGTTGTCTAATGTATGGACCCTACCCTAGAAGCCTGAAGTTGGTGCACTTTTTTTACAATGTAATATAAATAAATAATATTCATCCTAAAGTACCATGTATTTTATTAGATTTTGGAAACTAGATATACTCATAATATCAACATTACAACTTGAAAAGAAAAACAACATAAAAGTTATACTAGGAACTACCACAACTCTAATATTATCACTACATGTCAATGATAATATGCTTCTCAATGCCATGGGAAAAACAAAGATAATAATGGGTGACCTAATATGCTCATTAATGGTAAATTTTATAGTGGAAGATAACACAATCATTATACATGGTGAATAATTGAAAACATGTGCAATTAAAAATAAACTTGAACATAATATGGTAGGAAAATGAGTGGAGTAAATACTTCCATAATAAATCATAGTAATGGGTATTCTACATGCCAATTAACATCATTAAATATCAATTTATAACTTCTTAATAAGGGAAATACATATGCTAGATATTCAGAAACATATTGTTATGGCCTCGTCCAAGATGTCTAAAAATTATTAAGGCCCCAGCCAAAACTATATCTCACATCGGGTAAGGCCTATGACAAGTCCATTTATATTTGTCTCATGAGACATACCCATACATTGAGGGGCTATAATGGTCCCTGTAAATCACATAATAAGTCTAATTCATTCCACATATGTGTGGGCGATAAACATAAACAACACATACATTCATATTGAAACTAACATATGAAATTTAAATAACATTCCTCGAACATTAATCCTAAACACTAACCATTAAGAGTAAATTAGTGAATGGTTTTAGGATATAAAATCTATAATAAAACTAGTAATAAACCATTAAACTAAATATGGTAGATCATTTCATAAATAAGAATCAACAAGAGTGTTGAAATAGGTGAATTTACTCTAATAAAATCATCAAGTAATTCTAGAGAAAAGTTCACAATTACTTTGAAAAGAAGAGTTGTTTTGGAAAACTATTTCTATAAAACCAAAATTGAATTAATATATAGTTTTCTTAATAAAATTAGTGATTTTAGAACAATAAAAATTAGTAAAAAAGAATTATAGAGTTCCATTGAAAAAATGTAAGAATAGGAGAAAGTCCCTTGAAATGGGCATGTATTTCAAAAATAATTTTTTAACTTCCCATTTTTAAACTTGTGACTCACCATAAAATAAAGTAGGATTCTGGTTGGTAAAAATATATAGAACAATATATAATAATTAATTATTATTAAATAAAAATACATATGAAATTCATTAAGGTAAGTATACAAAAAAAGTAACATGAATGAAAATGTATGTGCGGGTGGAAAACAATTACCTTAAATCCGAATTTGTTCAAATCTTGAAATTAAGGAACTGGAATATGAAATTAGGCTTATTAATAATATAAATCAGAACCTTTTTGACATGTATTTATTTTATCAAAATATTATTTTGTTCATTATGTACTTATTGATAATTTATAAGATTGAATTTCGTCGTTCCGGATTGTTTGATTCCTTGGTGTTCATGATCGGTATATTTGTACATGAGTTTGGATGTTCATGTGGAAAGGATGTAATTATCCAAAATTGAAATTATATATTATTTATAAAAATATATTAGTTTTAATGGAAATATATTTAATTTTTTAACATGGTACACGGAAGAATCATTGGATGAAATATTACTAACAATCGTTCAGATTATTTGGCTGTATTTGGATTATTATGAAGTAGTTTTGTCATATGAATTAATACTATGAACATATACGGGTTCATGGATATTATGTTGGTAATAATACATATATTATAGTCTGGATCATCCATAAAAATGGTTTCATGTACATTAATGAAGGATAAATTGAAGATCAAAACATTTTCATACATGTAGGTTGTAAATTGGAACATCAAAGACAATGATTTCCTTTTAAAAATAGGGAGAGAGAGAGAGTAATAATATTGATAATGGTAACTACATTAACCTAGTATAATATAAGTATATAGATGATAATGGAGTTATAAGGATCGATTGGACTTTGGAGTATGAGAGAATAATGAAAGAACATAAATTTAAATAAAACTAATTGAAAAAGAAAGATGCTTTACCTCTTGAAGTAATCTCCTTGATAACCTCTTTAAAGGTAGAGGTTTTGGTCTTTTGGAAATACCAAGAGCTCTTATAATTTGGGATTGACTATGGAAGGGTATTTTGGTATAACGTAGACATGTAATAAGGCTTCATATGAGTTATGAGATGTGGGAGTGAGATGGGGGTTATAGTAGCGGAGAGGGGTGAGTTTTGAATATTTTATTCATTATTTTATTAATTCCCTCAAGACAACCAATAGTGTTGATTCATGTGACCCATAATAATAATAATTTCATGTGATTCTAAACCTAGTAGGCTTACATCATCCTTACATCACTTATGACATAGTAAATCATGTATTAAGAATTTATAATAAATTATTTTATTTTACTATTCACCTAAAATTCAAGTATTTTAGAGAAATCCAAAGAAAGTACCCAAAACATTTTTCAACATATAGAAGAAAACTGAAATCCATTTTTTTAAAATAGTTTTCTAAATATTATAAATTTAATTTTTAAATAAAATAAAATTTTATTCGAAAGAAACAACTTTATAACTATAACACATTTTATAAGACCTTGAGAAATGAATATATGTACCATAAAATTATCTTATAACCATAAGAAAATAAAGTAAAATTTATGATTATATTTTATGAAAATAAATTTCCATTTTAAAAATTTAAATAAATCATAATATTGAAATTAAAATATTTTTGACTTACAAAAATACCATAACTTATACTATGATATGTTTTCCACTTATAAGATGTCTAAATTGTATTTATAAATTCATGGGTGAATATTATATTTTTTATGTATGAATAACTATTCATTACTTTTTATAAGGGTATGTTACTATTCATACTAGTATATTACTATTCATCAAACATTAAGTTTGACTTATCAGACTCTAAATATCTTAATAAACAAAACCTTGTGTGTTAGTTTTTTGAAATTCAAATTATAGAAGTGTAAAAATTATGTTTACTTGATATTTTATAACAATTGTGTGTTTTTAGAGACATAATGATTCATGTATTCAATGTTATATTTATTTGAAAAATATCAGGGTGTTACCTTAACCCCTCCTTAAAAAAATTCCTTGAAATTTGAAATTTAATTTCTAATGTAAAGGTTTGATACATGAAAATTCCCTTGTTAAAAACCCACATTTAGAATATGGTCCAAATATACTCATAATAAGTTGGAAATAAAAATTCATCAGTTACTACAAAACAAAGAATTTTAATTGGAAAAATTGTCATATAAGAATAATAAAATCATCACGCCCTGATGGAAACTTATAGAGAACATGATCAGATGAAGGATCATTACCACTAAACTATAAACAATTGTTATGATAAAGGAAAATATTTTAATTTAAGAAACTTTACCAAGTGTTGATGAATTATTCCATTCTATAATAGTATAAATATACATTTCTATTTCATAAAAACAATATTATAATTTGTTTGTGCCGTGAACTATATATAATTTATCTCTTATCACAGGTTGCATCATAAAATTATCAATATCTAGAATCAACATTTGGTGTATATTACTTTGACACTTGGGACCTTGATTAATATAATGTCCCATATTCATGTAGTTGAAGCATTGTACATTGGATACCTTTTTCTTACCCTTGTATGCATGAACTTGGTGTCCTTTTTCTCCACACATATAAAAAACACACATTCCCTACAAGAATTTACATGGGAGAATCATTCCATAGTTATCACATGTGGGAAACCCCTTCATTCCGTTATTCCCTTTATATATATTTTTCACTACCATCCACTTCTAATTTTTCATCCCTTAAAATCCTTAGGAATTAGAGAATTCTTTACATACCTTGTTAACACGTGATACTATTTCCTTATTTTATGAGGATTCAAGGGACACTATCTTCCTTTTAAATTATGGCGTAATACCATGGGAGATATGATCCTTCTTACTATTTTCATTATGTGTGTTGGTTATGTTCTCATTACTTATGATTGGAACCACTTCAAATCATTTCCATCCGCTATATTAGCTGATAAACTTATGAACATTATATATCTCTAAACATGGTATAACAAATATCATAAATTTATGCATCATAAATACTATAACTATATGCTTTGGTTACTTTGGAATAATTAATCCTTCATAATGGTATTTATGAAAGAAGTAAATTATTCTAGGAACATCGTTAGGGAGTGTCAAACCAGGTGCACAGTAAGTCCCATTATAGTGTACCAGGTTACTGTAGGTCAAGCCTAAAATACCTTGATGCAGTTGTTACTCCTAGGTACATTTGTGCCAAAACCACATCCACTTGTATTATCCAGAATGTGATTTATTTTCTAGGAATATAAAAAATATATATTCAATACCAAAATTATAGGATGTTCGGTAAGTGTATCATCAAGTATATCTTAGGGTTTTTTCCCTAATCTAAATTTTCTATATATATTTTCCATGTTTTCAACTAAATTTTGTCTGATGCCTACTTTAAAAACCCAACCCTAGTTACCCCAATATAGTGATTTATTTTATTACATTTTCATATAAAAATTATTTTTCAACCTAATGGACCAAATATTTTAGTTTATTTGGAAATAATATACATACATAAGATCATCATTTCAACATGAAACGGAAAACAACATAAAAGTTCTACTGGGAAAAACCACCACTCTAAGATTATCCTATAAGTCGATCATAATATACCTCATCATGTCCTGGAAAAAAATGAACCATAAGAAGGGGTGACATTCGATGCTCAGTAAGGGTAAACATTATAGTAGAAGATAACATAAACATTAGACATGAGGAATAAATAAAAACACAAGCCTTTAAAAATAAACTCGAGAATAATATGTCAAGAATATGAGGTGAGTAATTATTTCCATAATAAAAAATAATCATGAGTATTCTACTAGTCGAATAACCACATGAACTATAAATTTATAGCTTCATAATTTGGGAAATTCATAATCTAGACATTCTAAAACATATTGTCTAGGCCTCAACCAAGATGTCTAAAAATAATTAAGTCCATGACCAAAACTATATCTCAACATGGAAAAGGCTTCATCTATGTCCATGTATATATGTCTCATGAGACCTACCATTTCATATAGGGGCTATATAAGGAACCAAAAATCACATAATAAGTCCAATTCATTTCTCATATGAGTGGGGATAAACATAAACTACACATACATTCACATTTAAACTAACATATGAAATGTAAATAACATTCCCTGAACATTAATCATAAACACTAACCACTAATAGTAAATTGATGAATGGTTTTAGGATAGCACATCAATAGAAAAATTATTCATAAAACATTCAATTAACGATGATAGATGATATCATACATAATAATCAACAAGTGTGTTTAAATAGATGATAATTATCTTATAACATCATTGAGTAATTCTTGAGATAAAAACTATTTTACTTTGAAAATGAAAGTTCTTCTGAAAAAGTATTTGTATAAACAATAATTTAAGTAATATAGTATTTTCATAAAAATATTATTATCATTGAAAAGATAATGTTTGATACTAAATTATAGAGTGCCCTTGAAAATAGGTAGAAATTTGAGATATTCTGTTGAAATGGTCTTGTATTTCAGAAAGATTTTTTAAACGTATATTTTAAAAAGTCTAAATCACATTAAAATAAAGTAGGATTATGTTAGTTTAAAATATATATAACACTCACAAATATCTCATTATTAGTACATAATAATAAATAAGAACATAGTTGTGGTAGGTAGACAATAAAAATATCCCGAATGAAAATAATGGTTCGTGTGAAAAACCCTTACCTTATATCTTTATGTATTCCACTCATGAACATATGTTCATGGAATTTGAAATTAGGCTTATTAATAACATAATTGAGAAAAAATTTACTTGTATTTATTTTATCATAATTTTATTAAGTTCATTATGTCCTTATTTATAAGTTATAAAATTAAATTCTGTCATTCTAGAGTGTTCGCTTCCTTGGTTTTCATGATCAGTATATTTGTATATGAGTATAGATGTTCATGTGGAAAGGATGTAATTCTCCATAAATGATATTATATATTATTTATGAACAAAAATAATTTTTAATGGTTATATATATAATTTTTTTACATTGTATGAAGAATAATAACTGGATGAAATATTTATGAATGTCACTTATATTATTTGGCAGTATTTGGATTATTTTGAACATGTTTTGTCATATGAATTAATACTATGTACATATACTAGTTTCTGGAAATTAAGTAGGTTATAATAAATATATTATAGTCTTGTTAGACCATAAAAATGTTTTCATGTCTAGTAATGATGGAGAAATTTAAGAACAAAACTTTTCTATCCACGAAGATTGTAAATTGGAACATTATGGACCATGATTTCATTTATAAAAGAGAGAGAGAGAGAGTACGAATATTGATATTGGTTATTAAATTAACACATTAAAATTCCATTATATATATGATAATGGAGTTATAAAGATCAATTGGATATACGAGGGTAGGAGAGAATAATAAAATAATATAAATTGAAATGAAACTGAATGAAAAAAAAGATGTTTTACCTCTGGAAATAATCTCATTGAGAACCTCCTTGTGTCAAGGGGTTATGGTATTTTGGAAGGACCAAGAGATCCTAGACGTGGGAAGTGACTAATAAAGGGTGTTTGGGAAATGATTATACAAGTAACATGGCCTGAGATGAGTGAAGAGAGGAGGGAGTGATGTGTGTTTTTATAGTGGAGAAGAGGAGTGAATTTTGAATATTTTATTCATTATTTTATTAATTCCATCAAGATAACCAATAATGTTAATTAATGTGACATGTAATAGTAATAAGTGTATTAGAGTTAAACAATATTGGGGTTAAATTATCCTTACATCACTTATGAACCAATAAATCATTTATTTAGCATTTATCATAAATTATCTTATTTTTCTATTCACCCAAAATTCAACTATTTTAGAAAAATCCAAAGAAAATCACCCCAACCATTATTCGAAGTATAAAAATTCAAAAATGAAATCCATTTTTTGAAAATAATTTTCTAAATAATTTTAATATAATCATAAATCAAAGACATAATTTATTACAAAAAACAATATTATGACTATTACATATTTTATAACACCTTGAGAAATTAATCAAAGTCCTATAAAATTATCTTATAACCATAAATTATAATGTAACCATTTATTATTAAATTTTATGAAGATACATTTCCATTTAAGACTATTAAATTAATTATTAAATTTTTATTTAAATATTTATGACATACAAAAAAACCAATACTTATACTATAATGGTCTTTCTACTTATAAGATGTCCAAATTATATTTATACATTCATGGGTGAAGTTTCAATTTTTTCTTGCATAATATTCATTAATATTAACTACTATTCATAATGGTATTTTACTATTCATAATGTTATGTTACTATTCTTTAAAAATTATGTTTTTCTTGTCAGACTCTCAGCATCATACGAAACACTATAGTGTATGTCAGTATTTCGAAATTCAAAATCCAGAAGTGAAAAAATTATGTTTACTGTATAGGTTATAACAAAGTGGTGTTTTTTAGAGACTTAATGATTCAATAATTAAATATTAGATTTCTTTTCAACATCAATGGGTGTTACATATAATTTTGGAAAGATTATTTTTCAAGGGGTTTTAGTTCTGAAGTGAAAATCATCCCATAAAAGAGTTCATCACACCAAAATATGTCTATATTATATTAACATTTAGTAAATTAGAAAAAAATGGATTGGAAATTTTAATTTTTATGCTATGAGTTTATTTCCAATTATTACTATTATTAAGTTTGTAATTCATGTCATGATGATTAAATTAAAATGGGAATTCCATGATATTTCGTGTTCAAGGTTTTTGGGATGTGAATAGTATTTCACCATGATTGATAATGTTGCAAAAATATGAATATTACCACACCTCAATGAAAATTTCCATGGGAATTTTATTGTTCCATTGAAATTAAGGTGATGTCATTATACATGGTGTCACACTATAATGGTTCCAATATGATCAATAAAATATTAAAAGTGGGAGGAGGTTTTTCCATGTGGAATTTTTTTATTCCATGAATCCCAATACCACATTGTAATATACGAGGTCACACCATAATGCAAAATGATATTTTGTTTGTGTATAATTAGTAATTTTGGTAACATTATGTTTACACAGCATGATACATAATTATTAAATGAAAATAATGGTAATTCCATAATAGACATTTTCATATTGTGATTGGAGAAAATATCCAGTATTTGAGGGTTTTGATGATGTGGGTATTTGGAATTACTTTAATAATATTCCATCTCAAAAATTAAATTATCCAAAACATTTAAAGGGTGAATAGATGTTTATATTGTTATGTGGACTTGAATTAAATTGGTAAAAGTTAAAAAATAAGGTCTTATTTTTATTTTAATTTTAAAATTCATATTTTTATTCAAAGAGATAAAGGATACTATAATAGTTTGAACAAATCATTGAGAATGTGAAAAAATGGGTTTTCTAATTTTTTGAAGAGTGTGATATATGAAGACTATGAATATTACTTCCATGGGAGAAAACAAGTGTATATGTTCTTAATAAGAAATATATCATGAATTAGGTTCACATGGATGTGAAGGTAAAGGATACTCTTGAAGTAGATGAATATTATGTTATGTGCAAGGATGCTAAGATAATTTTCAAATCTATAGAAGTTAAATGATTAATCCTTAATTAAAATTATATAGTAATGTATATAAGTTGTTTTTTTGTTAGTCTCTGATTATAATAACCCAAAATTTGATAAAAATCTCAGTTTTTCAATAAAGGAAGAATATTTGGTAATC
This sequence comes from Viscum album, assembly GCA_963277665.1. Lineage (NCBI taxonomy): Eukaryota > Viridiplantae > Streptophyta > Magnoliopsida > Santalales > Viscaceae > Viscum > Viscum album. Next base: position 596,064,512 of record OY728155.1, on the reverse strand, counting down.
ATTTTCAATAAAATGGGGTATAATTTCTGTGATTGATGGTTATTATACCTATATATTTGATGTTTATTTGTTTTATTTTTTAAAAGAACATTGTTAATAGATATTGTTTAATATAAAATTAATTAAAGGATGATACCTGGTAAATTAAATACATGATTATTAGTTTATCATGTGATCCATGATTTTTCAAATCATTCCATGGAATTTATTTTTTAATTTTATTTTCGAATATTTTCTATATGTTATACCCACTCGGTATTTATTTCTAGAAGTGAAAGGAAACTGATAAAAAGTATACAATCCATACACTTTAACAAATGATGATAGTTATTTAGTGGTGTAATATAAATTAAAAAGATTAAGAAAATTACCACTATAGAATCAATGAATATCCCAACTCTTATTGGTATATAGGAATATCAAATATAGTAGTATAAAAAAGAAAATAACTATCCAATCAAATAATAATAAGAATTAATTTACACTTTTCTTCTATAATGTAATAAATAATATACCCATTTTTAGTTTACACAAGAATACAAAATCATGGTGTAAACTAATATACGAACTTCAATACTTTCTCGAGTATTGATAATACCTTCTTTAAGCATAGCTTATGATCATATGGTATGAAATAAATCCATTTGGTCAAACTAAAATGGTAGGAACATATATAAAGTTTGTATAAATCATCCCAAAGGAGGAATAAATCATGGGGAAGGGACCACTTCATATAAAAAGATGGAAAATATAATAATGAATAGGGATGAATATATACATATATCATGTGTCGTAGGAACATTTGAAAAGTTCTCCCTCATCAAGACATTTTCATCAAGCACCTTATCAAAAATATATTACATTTTCTTAAAAAAATAAACATAATTAGCATAAATATCAATATATACCTATAGAAACCATCATAACTCATCTATAAAACCCAAAACCATAACTTTTCAATAATACATAGAATGACAAATCCCACATTGATATATGGACACTATATTTATGATATGTAGAGAAACATATACACATGTACGAGAACATCATCAACAAGAACAATTTTGGTGAAATATATTATATAAATATACGTATATATTTATATCATATTATGAATAATATAATATTTTATATTATAATTTTAACTATAGGTAATTCCATATTTAAAAAATATAATAAAATATATACATTTAAGGTTAAAAACTAAAATATTCCCATAAAAAAATTCATACCATGAAAATAAAAATAGAATAGCATAAAAAACAAATTTATTTCCATATATAATAGACAATAAAATTCAACAAATTGTTTTTATCTAATTTTATAGATTAAAAATCAGCCACCCATTAATATTTTAAACAATTTTTAGTGAATTGAGTTATAAAACAGCAGTACAATCACATATGAGGCTAAAAACCAAACTTGATCCCATTTAGGTTAACCATGTTCTTTTAATTTAGTTAATTATTATAGTAATTCTATATTTTATTAGAAGGACATAATCCTTTTTATATAAAGTATTTCATGCAATAATTTCATTAATTATATCTTCATAAAAGTATTATTGTTATATATAGAGTCCATGATCCATTTTTTCTAAGATACCATCCTATAATTTATAATTTTTTATTAAAGTTTAAATATAATGAAACACTAGCGGAGTCCATCACTCACACAATACAAAAATTCATTTTTCACTGATATGGATATGTAAATGAATATATTTATTTTATTCCATCAAATTCATGATGATATTTCATAAGAAATGTGTCATGACTCGACCTCCCCAGGCCACGAACATTGTAATCTGACCCAATGGGTCTCATATAATGACTTGGTTTCCTTTATAGAGAATCCCATGCTATTACCCACCGTTTTCACTTTTTCATACTAATGAATTTACCCATAGGACAACACAAGTCCATTATATGTATTTTTCCTTACTCAGACACACCATATAAAAATTCTCAGGTAATCAACCATCCTAATACTACTATAGGACAATATTTTTTATATACGGCCTTCTAATTATGTTGGCTCCAAAAATGAAAGGTCGAACTTGTTGACAAGGGTATTAAAATTCAGTCTTATTAGAATCACTTTTATAGGGGTTGTTTACTCTACACACCTTTAAAGAACAACATCAAATTTTTGGAACCCAGACATGAGGCCTAGTTATGGCCTCTCCACTTTTGGTTGGGTATCAGAATTGATGCCATTTAAAGTAACTCTCAAATCCCAAAACATTATAAAATAAAATCAAAATAAAAAATGGATCTGAATTTACCAAAGGAAGGAAAAAAATAAATTTGATAGAATTTATAAAAATACCAATTGAGAGAAATTTTAGTATTCAATTCACCACTTAGACACAACTCACCATTTTTAGTTTAACATTTCATATAGTTTAAATATTTAAAAAATATCACTTTAATAATTTTTAAAACTAAAAAATTTTAAATGATCAAAAATTTTTTCTTTAAAACCCCTTATAAATCATTACAGATATTTAATAGCATTATTTTTACTACCCAAAAAATCATTCTTAAAGTAATTCTTGTTTATAAATTCAAAACAATTAATGAAAACAATACACCACTTTTAAAAACATTCCAAATGGGATCACATAATATTTTGAGTTAATTTAATCTATGTGACATAAATATCACTTATAAAAAATATCAAATAATATTAAATCAATTAAAATATGTTAAAAAAAAGTCAAAATTACCTAGTTACCCAAAAAAATTAAAAATTAGAAACATTTCTATTGTAATTAGTTTGGATTAATTGACTTGAAAACTATTGGAGTGGTGTGAAAAGTCCAACTATTAATCATCAAAACCTGGATTCATAGCTTTCACATCATATTCCAATATGTTCATAATAACTATTAAACCATTGAGATCTTTCCTATGTTTATCTAATCTAGGAGTTACTCAATAATTGACTCTAAATATTCACAATATAAAATATAAAATAATCAAATGAAGACTCAAAATATCAAAAATATCCCTGATTTTTTTTTTAAATTTGAGACATAAGAACCCAGTTTAGCTTGTTAACTCATGTTTCATCCAAAGGAGGTAGTAACCGGGAACCCACATATCATCCATCTATTATGTTTAGATGTCCTAATCCCTCATATACTAGTCACCACAAATATAATGGTGATTATAGAATGTATGACCTTTTAAGAACCTTGGATGTAATACCATTTTCATGACTGGACCTCTCCAATGCCTCAATATAGTCATCATACCCCATGGCTATCCTATAATTACTTGGTTGGTTTCCTAGAAAACCACATCTTATTACCAATTGTGATCATTTATCATAATAATGACTATCCCCATAGGTCAACACATGTTCATTTATTGTGATTTGTCCTCACTCAAACACAGCCTTTAAAACTTTTTAACATGTCACCGGTCCCAACACATATCCTACCTATGAATGCATAACTATGTATATCTAATTTGGTAATCTCTCAAAAATTACGATTCACCATGAAAATATGGGTAATAGAATTTATTCTTATAAGTATAACTTTTTATGTAGTGTTACAAAATTACATTAACAAAGACTATAATATTTCATATTTTATGTCTTAAAAGAAACAATATTTTAACTATATTCATATTGTGAGCCTTGTTCTAAGATTTCATTTGGGTAATATAATGAAAATACATATTTCTTTTAAGATAAAACAAAAGAATGTATTGTATTAATATATATTTTATAGGGTATTTGAATGAGGTTACATGCATGCATGGAAATCTAGAAAATTATGAATTAGAACATAGAGTAATCGAAAATTGGAAAGAACATAAAATAATATGAAATAACCATATTTATTTAGTTATGATTCTATGTTATAGTTGTTGAAGTAATAGTTTTATACATGAAAACAATTCTTTGATGTATCCATTTCAGAGAATTTAAAAATGGTTAGAAGGGATAATGGTTCATATGATAATTAACCAGATGATGGACCTGTATAATATGTAAATTGAAATATAATATAAATTATGTGTTTTACATTTTTATACATCAATAAATAATTTAATTTAACTAAGTGACATCAAATATCAAATATGAGCCCGTGGGGCATGCGTGAGTTGGATAAAGACTATGGCATCCTAACCCCGAAGTTCCATGTTTGAGTCCTCGCAAGGAAATGTTCACTATATGATAACAAACATCTCATGGGACCCTATAACCCATTGGGAACTAGCCTAAGCCCAAGGGTTGGCCACTTTAGGCCTCACAGAGTACATGTGGCACATAGATGGGTTGTCCACCACAATACCTCATTACCCAACAACACGTTCTCCAATGAGCTTATACCCATGTGGTAAACCCTCATTCTAGACATATAAAAGACCCAAGATCAATTCCAGGTTGAGAAGAATTTCCTAGTACTATTATAGTATTATAGCGGGTCACTGTGGTAGTACTATAGCAGCGGCGGAATAGTTTTAGCAATGGCAATATAGTGGCAGAAGCACTATAGCAGGTATTGTAGCGGTGGTGGTACTGTAATAGGGACTGTAGCAATGTGGGTACTGTAGTAGTACTGTTCAGCTAGGTGTCCTTTGGGGAAAAATTGGGCTTTCAAGCCATGTTTTTATGCCACATGGCCTTAGTCCTTCAGGCTATGTAATTGGCCTCCATCTACCAAATCTCAAAGTGGTTTTTGATTTAAATAATAAATTGAGGCTTCTGCCCCATTCATTAAAAAAATCAAATAAATTGATATATATATATCATTATTCATAAGAAAATAAAACAATTCATACATCCTATAATAAATTCTTTCAAACACCCATAGAATACCAAGGAAATATTTGGGGTGATTTAATGTTCATAAAGAAGTGGGAATAAATGTTGTTTAGATTATCTAAACTCTATTTGTATTATATGAATGTATTCACAATAAAATGAATATTTATTTACAAACATGTCTAACCATTCGAGATAAGAAAAAACACAAACCATATGTTGTGTCATTTAGTTAGGGGAAAGAAATATTTTACATAAAATAATGGTAATAGAGATAAATTCCACTTACCTATGGGACTTTAATGGTTTTATAAAAACCAAAATATGTTATATGAATACTATGAAGCAATTTCTGCATGAAAAAATGGCCCAATAAGGGCTAAATAGATTTAAAATTTCATTTCAATCAAGAAAAAATAATATGTGGAAGGGGATCCCATGATCTAACTTTTATACTGAAATTGGATAGCATGGGAGGATAAATATCCCAGATAAGGGATGGAATTATATATTATATAGGTCATTCTAGGGATAAATTAGAGTCCCATTCTTTCTGATCCTCTATTATTTAAATCATTTACTATCTATTATTAAATAATGGGTATTAATATATGACTTTGATATTATATATTATTATTAATTTAATATTAAGTGATTAATTTTCACATATGATGTAAATAATTTATTTCCAGCTATTATAACTTACATATATGAATGCCTGATCTGTTATAAGAGTGAGGTTATTACCAATCAATTCATGTATGTAATTCTAGACTCATAATTCATATTTAAACTACTTTATTGAGGGATTAATGGGGTAAATGTGGATGGATGTGGAATTAAAAAACTAGGTGTTCTTTAATTGATTAATCATCTCATATTGGAAGGATATAATACATCAATATCTAAATATATTTCTTCTAAATTATCAATGTATTATTTTTCATTATTTATATAATAATCATAGTATATATATATATATATATTAATGAATGTATGTATGTATATATAAATATATATAATCTAGTGTTTCTTATACACCCTCTAGTATATGTTATACAGTTCCACTTCTTGAGATGGAATTTTTTAGAACCTTGTTACTTGATGTAAATAACAATATAGGCTTATAACCATGGTTCAATGATCAGAAATGATTATTATATTCCATTGATTATGAAATGATTTATTTATTCCTATTTTGATGAAATGATTTATTCATTACAATATTTAAAAACATTTGTATATATAAAATGTTTTAAGGAAATGAAATTTTGTATCTATTTTATAATTTCTCTTGAAATATATTGAAAATAATTTTTTGATATGATCTTTGAAAATATTTCCATTCCCTGTATTGTTTAGAATTGAATATATTACGTTATTTTTTATGAAATACATGTAAAATTATTAGCGATATCCTACTATGATATTATTTCTCAAATCCTAAATTCCCCTTGAACAATTTTCATATTTTATTATAATAGGACTAAGAAATGGTATGTAAGTGACCAAACCCATATGGTCCAACCCTTTGTGATATTCTTAGGGTAGTGGTTCTTGAAGGAGGCTTGGAGGTGGTCTGAAAGAGTTTTGATATGAAATGATAGAAACATGTAAATTTCATAACATTTAATCCTTACACTATATGTAAGTGTGGATCTTGGATTGTGAAATATTGGTTCATGAATTTTACATTTTTGGGGTTAAATATAAATGAGGTGATACATTTTTTAGTGATATCTAAACCGAACTTTTAGAGGATGTGTAAGTTTAATTACAAGCCATGTAATTCCCCAATGAAGTATTGTTATGATAATTTTTAGCTACTCAATTTATTCATAACCTTTTAACTAATGTTCATCCCTTTCTAGTTTCTATAATTTGGTGACCCTCTCCATTGTTATTTTGGATTCCCTTTGAAGGGAATCAATTCTTGTGATTCTGTACTTGATCTATAGTGATCCAAGGTGTGTTCTTTCAGTATTTTTTAGTGCGTTCTCCCATTAATATATTTTTACATCCATTAATATTTCCATATGAAAGTGGATGATTTCCCATGATTCTAAAATGGTGTTCTTGGTTTTTTATTGACGTACTTGTGCAACAGAGTCCTCAGAGAGATGAAATTATTGCGGGAGGTGTGATCAGAGATCTACGACACGATATATTCTCTTGTGAAGAATGTTGGAATCTTTTAATGTGGGGTATTCATTTATTCTCTTTTAATTTATGTTAATTTATTATTATAAAAATACTTATCCGCATGGATAGCAATAGAATTAACTGAAAAATTATTGAACCATATTAAATTAATTGAATAGTGATCACACATTTTGTCTTGAGCCGATTTATTTTCTAGATAGTATGATATATTTAAATTAGTATTTTTTATCATGTTGTTATTTTTCTATATTGTTAAAGAACATAAATAAAAAACTAATTATTAATTAATTGGAAATAATTAAAGACGCATGTTTTTTGAATCTTATTATTTTCGTAATTTGATTAAATAAAATTGATGCAAGTATGCATGTTTAATTGAATTTGTTATTCCATGAGATAATTAAGTATGTAATTGATCATAAATAATTATAGCTCATGATGATAATTGAAAATGAATTTTAACTGTAAATGGTTATTCTCTAGGTATTTTTAAATCAGAATACATGCTAGGAGCGTGTTTTTCCTCTCATAGATTTTTATGGTTAGATTCCTTATGATCCATAAAGTTTGATCCTATTAACAAATGAATTGATTAATTCAAGATTTAACAAAAATAAATTATTTGATAAATAAACTTTTATAGGTCATGATTTTCTTGATTTATTTAGAAGGATAAGTGCCTTATGTTGGGACCATGTGAGCTCATTCTCATGAGAAGGATGAATGCCTTATTTTGATGGCCCAATTTCAATGCTTTTTTTTTTCTATTACATGGTGAAGCTATTAGGATATGAGACCTTTGATATGAGATAGATATGGCTGATCATAGAGGGATGATGTGTGATATGGGGCAGGGAGGCCTAGATGTGATGTGATTCTATTGTGGCTATGCCTAATATGGATGTTTTTATATGGGGCAGGTAGGTCCAAATGTTATGTGGTAGTAGAGAATTCATGTGATGGAATGATTCATCCGTATATTAATTTGCATGTTGATAATGACACATGAGGTGATGGATCTAGTTAAATTTGGTATTTCCCATTAATGATATGTTGAGAGCTTATATGCTCTCTTGAATCTACATAAATTGTTGATGTTTGGGTTACCTGTTTATTTGTATTCCTCTCCCCACTGATTAAGGTAGTTGGATGTGTTTGGTCTCATGTTATTATCCTAGTGAAACCCTACAAAGGATTTCCTTGATTTCCTCTATATAAAATGATTTTGAGAGTGAGTATGATTGCTTGAATTTCTTTATATGGATGATTGTTGTGTTTCTGGTTTATCTACAGTCCATTCCACACTTATTGTGGCAGTTGACTATGCTTGGTTTCATGTTTTTATCCTAGTGGTAGCATAGTAAAGTTTTATGTCAGTTATTAGATAAGGAATGATCCCAATAATGAATAAATAATGTTTAACCAATGAGCTTGTTTAATGATTGAATTAATATACATAAAGAAGTTAACCTAGTTAAATTATGGATTTTTTTAGATTATGCGTGGTGGGCATGGACTTCACACTAGTAATTAATGAAATGAAATGTTATGTAATTTTATGTAGAAATAATTTAAATGGTTAATTTCTGGTTAAATAATTAATTAACAAAATGAAATTATTAATGTTAATGAATTAATTTAATGTATCACTTTCATATGATAGTATTATTAGAGGATATATTTTCTTACCAATGGAAGAAGAGAGGTTGAGTGATGTTAGCGACAATTGAGTCTAAGAATATTTTATTCAAATAGTTTGGTTGTGAGATACATTAAATGATATATATTATGTGATTTAAAATGCTTCCCCACCCATGTATATTAGTGAAACTAACACCTAGTGGAATCTAGGAGAGTGTTTTCTACAACATCCCGGTTGGAGGATGAATGGATAACTACCCCATCTGACTCTTTTCTCTTCTCTTGGTAGTTACTTGGGATGTTATGCACAATGGTTAGTTTCCCCGTATATGTGTGTAAAGAGTTATGATTTATTGTCGTTATTTTTCACACATTTATTATCAGTTATAGTATCAAAATAATTATAATAGTTATGACGTGTGAAGGCTATAATGGATTGATATACTTAATTTGTGTATGGATTTTAATTGATTTATGTAAAATGCTCGATCATTGATATATGTTATATGGGTTTCAGTGGATCTTGGAAACGTCTTGGTCACACTATATTTGATTATTTTCTTTGTATGGTGTGGTTATATGATGCTCGAGGTGCATGTAGTGATTAATTGGTTAGGTTTTTTCAGGATAGATTACTTCTGGAGGTAGATGCTAAAGACATGGTATGTTGGGGTGGAGTGTAAAATAAGTGGTGTAGTTGGAGTAGGGTACCATTTATGTTATATTATTTTATTATATGATCTCTTTTATACATAAATTGTTGATAGTTATCCATGTTGAGGCTAGGAACATAGTATACTTGTTTTGGTGACGATTTAGTTTCACTGTCATTCATTATGATTTATAATTCTTTCATTATATTTTGCAAGAGTGGATCAAGGGAGGAGCCTATAGAGTATACTATTATAATCAACCTATGTATATATATATTTTTTTTGGGTTAGTTGGAGTAGGTTGGTGATCAGGATATATTTTACCAGCTTGGGGTTTAGTAGGAGCTGTTTGGGCTTCGTGATCAATGTCGTTGTTACCTTTTTAGTACCTTTAATTTCCTTTTAGTTTTTAGTAATTTATAATATATAATTCATAGACATGGTTTTGCATTATATATATTTTTTATGAGGTTTTATATTTTTTACCCTTATTATATCCCACATCTTCATGTTTCACTTAGAGGGTAATGCATCCAATTTTCAGGTTTAATATTCCCCCAGTGCTTGTAACCAACCCGAGGAATACTAGATGTGGGGCTCAAGGAGTGACCATATATCCCCACTAATTTTGGTATTATTGGGGGTAGGGTTCGTGAATGAAAAGTATCAATGTTTTAGGTTCAATGAATAGGATGAAGTTTGGTGTCAAGAACATGTGTGGTTTCATCGGTTGGTAAGAAACTCTATGAGCTATATTTAGTAAGATATGTAAACATAGTAGGGAAATTTAAAAATGGGAATTTATGGCCCCATATGATGTGATTCAAAAACAAATAAGTTTACCCCCCTAATAAATTAAGTGATTTTGGTTTTTGGGTAGATAAATAGGGAATGATCATGCGTAATTTTTCTTTCTGCCTATTTTTGAATTGGGTAAACCATGGGAATAGTTAAAACCATAAAAATATAATATAATAAAATTAATTAATTATTATTAATTATTCCATATTATGGGTTTAGGAGATATTTTTTTTTTATTTCTGGAAGCATGGCTCTAGGCTGATGTCCTCATCTAGTTCAAGACAAATATTATTAGCATGATGTGCCACTAGATCGTCCCAAGGTAGAGGTCGATGGCAATGACACATGAAGAACGAATCTCCATGTTTTTCATTTCCAAATTCTACTGAAGTATGCGATATAAATATAGTGTTTAGTTAAATAATACTACTCAGAAAAGGTTGAGAGATACTCCAATTAGATCTGTCCTTGATAAGAGTACTAGGGTTTATTAGTTGTGATGATTCCATGTGGAGCAATGAGGTAGTTTCTATTTTTTTCCTTGGTGATATTGGGGAGTCTGCAGTATCCTGGGAGAAGATATGTGACCATTCTATAGATGAATTCATTTCATAGTCTGTGAGGGCACCCAGTCTACAGGAGCTACTTACCCTTCAACATGTGAGAACTAGTGTGATAGAGTTTGGGATCCATTTCAGGAACCTATTGTGATATAATTCTAAGTTATTTCCAAATGTGGGGGACATGGTGAAGAATTTCGAGAAGTTATTTTATATAAATAACGTGTGACAGGTCACCCCATTTTTACTAAATACATATCTCTAGTTTCTGGTAAGAGAATATTTTATAGTGGATGTTTTCTAGAACTGGGTTATCGCCAGAGGGGAGTAGTTAGAATTCCACAAAAAGTATATCTATGGTGTAGGGTAGCTACTTTTCTAGACAGAAAATTTTTTGGTCTATTGAGGGAAGGCATCTACCTTCATTATCTCATTTATATAGGGGAAGTGGCTCTCATACCTATTCCAAGAGATCATATGTTTGTTTCTCTCATCGATTCGTAGGTCATCAATGGTGATATTGCTCAAATTTTTTGAGCGTTCAGCATGTTCAATGTGTTTCACTATAGGTTCCTCCATTGATGTAGTATCAACAAAGGAAACAAGAAGCAGGGTGGTCATGTTTGGGTTCAACAGATGGGATATGGGGTAGGTGGAGTGAAACTTTGAGATGCTCCTCATCCTCAGATAGTAGTGTGTGGCCATAGAGTTGGACAATAGCAGGGACATAGAGTTCATGGAGTAGGTCATGGTAAAAATCATGATTCATCACTACTGGTTCCAATTGAGCCATGAATCATTCAATGTACCCATTTATTTCTTTCTAATTTGGTTCTATCATTATTTTATTGAGGAGTGATGCACTCATTTGTATCACCTACCCCTTTCAATTATTTTGGGCATGAGTTAAAGTGGCTTCCAGTTCCCTTAGTGTAGACTACACCATTTAAAGGTCGAGATGAATTTTATGATGTATGTAAGGACTGTGATCTAGTGATGGAGAAGAACATATCTTGAGGAGAGTTAATATGTTTATTTATATAGATATATAAAATCATCCTCATCATATAAATGATTAATTTTTTGTAGTATATCATGGATTTCATCAAAAGGAAGGTTCAGTTCTATGATGATAAGGGAGAGACCGAAGTGATTTCAATTGAGCAAGACTATCAGGACTCGTCCCCCGTGGCCAGCATTATGACTATTCCAATACTGCCTTCAATAGGCCAGAGGTTGGACACTAGCATCAGGAAGGAATTTTCATTTAACCTATACAGACTCACGGTCTAAGAACACAACAAGAAGCAACCACGAAGTAAACTACAATAGTAAAAGTGTTAAGAAATTAAAGGGGCTGGAATACAAGCCCAACTAAAAAGTACAAGTACAACTGAAAGGTAAAAAACATCTCATAGATCATCCTCTGTGGATCCTACTTGAATGGTAGGTATAACATACGAACATTAGTCTCTGCGTCAAATCATGCCAAATGGTCCGCCTCCGAGCACCGTCCAGTCCTGGCTCCCTTAGCCTCCATCAACATTGTACGTTGTTTTCATAAGATACAAAAATGTGTAGGTGTATCCCATGTAGGAGTGAGTATAATGATACACAGTAGGGACCTCGAGACCCACGTAGGTCTCCTAGAGACCCACAAAGGAAATACCACAATGCAAAACCTCAATCTCAAACCTTGAAACAATAGACATCAACTCTAAATATGTATACTCACATACATATAACTAAGTTATCAAGAGAAACTCATCTCATACATGAGGGATGAATACCACACAGGTAACGCCATGAAGGTAGAAGTACAACACATGTAACACCATGAAGACAACACCATGAAGATAGAAGTACCACATAGGTAACAACAAGAAGATAGATGTACCACACAGGTAACACCACAAATATATAAGTACCACACAAGTAACACCACTAAGATAAAAGTAACACATAGGTAACACCACAAATATATAAGTACCACACAGGTAACACCACGAAGATAGAACTACCACACATGTAACACCACGAAGATATAAGTTCCACATAGGTAACACCATGAATATATAAGTACCAAATAGGTAACACCATGAGGTTAACACCACGAAGGTAAGAGACTCCTATTACAGTAGTTATAACTTATGTAAAGAAGTCCATATGATTATTATGTAAGCTAGATCATCTTATTCTATTAATAGACCCGAATTCTAACCCACAAAGGATCGATAGGTACTAAACTCTGCTGACCCACATAGGATTTGAACCACATAGGATCGATATGCATTGACCAACACAGGATCAATGGGTGCTGACCCACAGAGGATCTGATAGAATATGACCCACATAGGATCGATAGATGATGACCCACACATGATCGATAGATGCTTACCCACACAAGATAAATGTTCTTTCTTCGTGTTACTTCCTACCATAGGATTCCTCACACTCGGTGTGCTTGAGTTCCGTAGAATCAACCCCTCGAGATATCAGTCATACCTTGACTACCACTAAGCTCCAAAAAGGGGGAATGAAAATGACAATCATGTTTTAAGGGTTCCAACGTGATAGATAGTGTGTCAATCAGATGCCTAGTCTGTGTGTTATATGCATTATATTTCTAAGGGCCTGGTTGGATTCGAGTTCGATCCAACTCAGCAGTACCCCAAATATCTCCAAAACTCATGTGGAGTATACAAAAAGGACCATCTCAGTCCCTGGATCCCAACTCTAGAGATGGGTTTTCAAACAGTCATCTGGTTCTCAAGATATGGCCCTATACGTGTTTCTGGGTCGAGTTGGGCCTGGGTCCGGTCCGACCCGATCTGGTATGACCCTCTCGATTCGAGTCAACCCGACCCGGTTTGAGTCGGACCTGACTGGGCAGGGTGTGGATGCTCGGCCTGGCTTGCAAGGGGCAGCCCGGCCCTCAAGGGTAGGTCTGACCCACCAGGAGGCACGACCCACGAGTCTTGTCCATGGCTGGTTCTGCCCTAGCTATAACGGGGGGTATGAGTCCCCTAGTATCCCGAATGGCCTAGAGCCCATTCTTTTGGTGAAACAACGACACCACTTGGACACTGACCTATCACTGCAGAACCCGTCAGAGGCACGGTTTCCCCTTCGTCACGGCACATTTCTCACTGGTGGCATGCTGGTCGGGATGCCCTTCCCTTTTGTGTCCTGCTGACATGTCAACCACCTAATCTGACCACTACGACTAAAGTTCTGCGACCCCATTCTCACTAGTGGTGTGCGTCGATGTGCCACATGACCTCCGCGACCTCCTCTTGTGAAGCACGACGGCGCTACGCCTCCATCGTAGCTGATTAGTGCCACAACACCAACAGTCTTCTAGGGAGGCACAAGGGTTTCAAGGTAGTAGAGGATTCAGGCAAGGTTCGTTAGAACCATGCCTTCCACGTTATCTTTTAATCATGATGAAGTATTAACGGGTTGGAGAAAAACACTTGAATTTAACAATAAACAAACCCCTACATGAAGAACAATAGATAACTCCCATGATTGAGGAAGTGGGTCGATGTTCACTATCCTTGCAACTAGCCTCCTACAATGACGTTTGATCGTCGATCTTCTATTCGGGGATTCAATGTCACTCATCACCACTTGACCAAACCGGTTACTTCCTCCACGGTTGGCATTGTGACACTTTATATGTACTTCATTTCTTGGAAAATCATTGCCAACACCTCTCCTCAAACTCTATATAAATTTAAGAGGTGGAGGGTAATTAACAACATTAGAAATTAATAGTTCTCATTAATTAATAACATTAATAATTCTCCAATGGAGTAGTTACTTAGGATAGAAAGTTCAATCCAATTATTGGCTTAGCATGTTGCTAGTCCCGCGTTGTCGCTTGTCCGTTGGAGAAAAATAAGGAAAACTAACTAAGAAAGTTATTTTGTTTATTCTTTAAAATGTTCTAAAATTTAACTTTTTCTCCAGACGTACTATAGTCGAAATTATGTCTCCCTTAAGAGAATCTCAGCGCTACAGACTCAACGGTCCCCTTGTATTTTTAATCTGAGCACGGGTTCAAATTTTAGAAATTACAACTCATGCATTTACTGAATATACTTTAAAAAATGATATGAAATTCATTCCGGGCACACCATTCCATAGAATCACGCACCATCAATTTTCATATACTTGTAATAATTCCATATATTTTTAAAAATTTCATAGAAAATTCAGGTCTTTACATTCTCCCAACCTTGGGAATTTTCATCCTCAAAAGCCACAACATTGACTAAGAAAACAAATGGGGGTACTGAGCAAGAATGTAATCCTCCCACTCCAATGTGATCTCTTGGAGGTTCTCATTCTGCCAACGAACGTACACCAGAGGTATCGACTTCCCATGTATAACTCGCTCCTTTCGATCGTCAATATCTACTTGAACCTCTATAAATGTTTCCCAATTATCGATGTTCAGCTCACCATGGTCGATGATGTGATATGGATAATGCACATATCTCCTCAACTGGGATACCTAGAAGACGTCATGAACACTCTCCAACAACGATGGATGTGAAAATATGTAGACAACCTCACCTACCCTATGGGGTATCAGAAATGGTCTGATAAACCACGGTATTAACACTCCACCTCAACCAATCTCCATAAACCACATCTAGGTGAGACCCATAGGAAGACAAGATCTCCCTCCTCAAACTCCAAAGTTCTCCACCTCCTTTCAGCAAAAAACTTTTGTCCGCATAGTGTAGTATTCATCCACTCCTAGATGATCTGAACCTTCTAAGTGGCTTCCCATTCCATCTATGGACCCATAAGTGCTGACTCCCCTAGGCCCATTCAATATAGAGGTGAACTGCAAGGTCGGCTGTATAGTGCCTCGAATGGATCCATACTCATAGTGGAGTGATAATAGTTCTTATATAAAAACTATACCAAGGTAATGTGATCATCCCAACTATTTCCAAAATCTATGATGCAAGCACAAAGCATGTCCTCCAATGTCTTTATGGTCCACTCTGTCTAACCATCCATCTGAGGATGAAAGGCGATGCTCAAACGTAGCTGAGTCCCGAATGCCTACTCCAATTCCTTACAAATACAGGATGTAAAATGTGCATCTCAGTGAGAGATGATCATTTTTGGAACCCCATGAATTCACACAATCTCATTTACATAGTGTCATCCCAAGACCTCTACTATTACCTACTCTCAGATAGGTAGTAAGTGGGCCTTCTTGGTGAGTCGATCAATAATCATCAAGATGAAATCATTCCCCCTGGACTTACATGGAAGAACTATAAAAAAGTACATGAAAATTCCATCCAACTTCCACTCTGAATCCTCTAGTGGTTGTGAAAATCATATTGGAACCTGATTTTTAGCCTTCACTTGCTGACAAGTGAGGCATCAAGAAACAATCTCTGCCACTACTTACATCATCACTGGCCCCTAGTGCTGACATCATCGGTCCAGGTACATATTATCCACACCAGGATGTACCGCCAGAGGGGACGTATGGAACTCCCTCAACACCTCCACACATAGTACCATCGGTACCATGGTACATCCTCTGAAGAGGATGACGTGCTCCCAACCTTCAGAAAAACCATCAGGTCCCTATCTTGAGGATATCTGAGCACGTCGATCCTCATAATCAATGTCCCCAAGATATTCCCCATGACTTGCTGATGGATTGGGGGAGTGACTATCCGAGACTGTAGGTATGATGCTCTATCTACATCCACAGAGGATATCTGCAATGCAGCAAGCTACACTATCACCTCACTCAGCAACTACAGACCATATCTCCTACCAAGTGCATCTGCTACCACATTTTCCACCCCAGGAGTATTAACTATCTCAAAGTCATAGTCCTGAAGGAACTCCATCCATTTCAGTTGTCTCAAGTTCGGGTCCTTCTGAGAGAAGATATACCTGAGATCCTTGTCATCAGAGTATACTGTAAAAAATTCTTCCAACTTGTAATGTCGCCACATATTCAAGGAGAAGACCATTGTTGGTAACTCTAGTCCTTGGGTAGAGTTGTTAAGCTCATGTAGTCTTAGTTTTCGGGAACCGTAAGCGATCCCTGCTCACTCCTGCATCCAGACACACCCTAGTCTGGTCCCTGATGCTTCATTGTAGACTACATACACAACACCATCTTCTGGATGCCTCAATATGGAGGAACTAGTCAGTCTCTACCTCAGCTCCTAAAACTCTAATGGCATCATCTCCATCCATACGAAGGGATATCTTTTCATCATCAATGATGAAAATGGTGCCACTACTCTGGAAAAGGTAGTCCCAAATCTCTGGTAGTATCCATCCAACCCTATGAAACTCCGCACCTCGGTCACACTCTTGAGTGGCTCTGAAGAAATCACATCCTCTATCTTTGATATATCTACAACAACTCTAGCCTCCAAGATAACGTGCCCGAGAAAGTGGACCTCTCATATATAGAACTGGAACATCGAGAGCTTACCATAAAGCTGGTGCTCTCGAAGTGTGTCCAGAACTAAATGTAGATGATAGGTATGCTCCTCCTTCGTCACTGAGTATATAAAGATGTCTTCGATTAAGTCCATGATAATGCGATCAAGGTATGGCTGGAAGATCAAGTTCATGAGTCCCATGAATGTAGTTGGAGAATTTTTCATGCCGAATGACATAACCAGGAACTCATAGTGTCCATACCTACATCTAAAGGATATCTTCTTATGCATCCTCATCACATACCCTGAGCTAATTATAGCCTGATTGGAGCTCTATCTTCGAAGACCAACAAGCTCCCTTCAGATGAACGAAAAGATCATCAATCCTTAGAAAAGGATTCTTGTTCTTCACAATCACCTGGTTCAGGTGCCGATAGTCCACATAGTTTCTCAAAATCCCATCTTCCTTCTTGGAGAATAAAATTTGGGTGTCCTATGGAGAAACGATGGGCCTTATGAACCCCTTTTTCTGCAAGTCCTCCTACTGTACCCATAACTCAAAAAGCTCTGTTGGAGCCGTCTGATATGCTGGTGTTGATATCAGTGTCATCCCGATGTATAGTTCAATGTAAAAGTCTACCTATCTGTGTGAAGCTAGTCTCATAAGATCTTTATGAAAGACATCGACATACTGGTCCACCACCACAAGACAACTCAGACTGTCAACATCTACTACTCTACGGGTAAGGATAGCCAACTAGTGTGTGATCGGCTGCACATTCCTCTGGGTAAGTTCATACTATGTTGTAAATGTTCCCTTCTCACTGGTGAAAGAAAACAGGGTCCCGTCATTTTAGACACACTGTACTTTGTGCCTAATACATTCAATCTAAGCATGAACTGTGGATTACCATTCCATACACAAGATGACGTCATAAGGCCTCAGTGCCACTACTAGAAGATCTTAGCTGAAGCACTCAACTCCTATAGTATGCTCACACTACCGACACTAGTGTGTAATCATTGAATCCCCTCCCACATGAAGTATCTAGATATAAGGATAGAGCCTAAGGATCCACTAAAATCTACGAGCTCCGAACAAGGTTTTTGGAAATAAAAGAGTGATTGGAACTTGTGTCTTTATGTATTTCATCTAAGGTGGAGTAGACATGGATAATACCTCTAATCAACCATGGAGCACCATTTTTGTAGGCCTCATCAACCTGGAACTGAGCTCGTCCCTATCCACATTCTCTCTAAGGTCAGGGTGGACCACCTTGAGGTGGTGGCGGTATAACCTAAAATCGCCACCCACCACCTGCTGCACGGCCAGCTCCTCAGCCATGTCCGTCTACTGCCTGCGGACCTCCCGGATCTAATCTTTAACTCTACCTCACCAGTCTCTTGACGTCTTCTAGTCATCCATATGGATGGTCGGGTAGTCACTAGCCATGTGACACTGCCCACCACAAGAGAAGCACTATTTGCACCTCAACTATCCTCCTATGTCTATTAGGCCCCACACCACCGACCCTATATCCTGTGGTCATCAATCAGAAGGTATGGCCCTCATGGACCACTACATCATCCGTCTAATTCTTACCACAGTGGAATCTACTACCTGATGTCTGGTGGTGTCTCTTGTTGTTGGTTCCAACATAGCTAGGAAGCTCTCCAACAAAAGTGCTCGCCCTAGCACACCAGCCTGCGTCAGAATGATGAGTGATATCATTGATGCTCTGATCTCCCGTCAGAGACCCTACTCAATGGTTCGTTCCCTGAATAAAGTATCGCGTACCATGTCAGTGGAGTAGCGGGAGAGATCATTGAACCTCACTAAGTACTGGGCCACATTCATGCTACCCTATATTGTGTTCAACAGCTCCTGTGTATGCACTGAGCGTAGAGTCACTGGGAAAACTCTTCCATAAAAATGCCCTTAAAGTCCGCCCAGATGAGGGTCATCTTGTTGTGTAAATAGATCTTCAAGCTCCACCATCTCCCATCTGATCCTAGGAAGATACTAGAAGCTATGATCACCATAAGCCCATATGGTGTCCCAGCTAAGCAGAAAACTCTGTCCACAAACTCCCGCCAGTCCACAGTTTCATGTGGGCCCGTCTCATCTCGGAATCTCAAATGCCTCTTCCGCTAAAACGCGTGTAACGTGATCAGTCGGTGTGAAACCTCTACTGGTTGGGCCAGTGGCAACAACTTCCCAATGGGTATTGGTGCTTCTATTACTCCATCCGAATGTGCTAACACCATAAGAAGGCCCCACATCGAGGCCTCATTTCTCAGTGGACCTTCATCACATACTCTCTCATGAATCTTTTATGGAAGTCTATGTTGTGGCATACTAAAAGGAAAAAGGTGTTCCATATTCAATATGTTATACCAGGTGAGCTAACTCAAAGAGATCAAAAGAAAGACATTTAAAAAACACACACAATCAGTGTTTTCGTGCACTGAGTAAGAAATCAGATTTCAGGTTCTAGGTGTGTGGATACATCGGCTGCCACACCAAAACTAGATTTTCCAACCTAAAAACCACACTCATAACAGTTAACACTATTTACACATAGAAATGACCAGAGTCCTAGTTCATCGGTAGAACCAAATCCTCTAATAACACTTTTTCACGACCTGTCCCTCATGGCCTACGCCATGACTACCACAAGCCCACCTTCCAAAGGCCAGGGGATAGATAGTAAAAATAGAAAGCCCTATCCCTAAAATGGGAAGGCATTACCTTTTAACCTGTAATGACACATAGTCCAAGAATACAATAAGAAGCAACCACTATGTAAATTGTTGTAATAAAAGTGTGGTGAATATAACGGGGCCAGAATACAAGCCCAACTGAAAAGTACAAGTACAACTAAAAATAATGAAATATCTCCTGGATCATCCTTTGAGGATCCAACATGAAGGGTAGATGCAACCCACGAACTGTAGTCCCTACATCACGTCATGACAAATGGTTTGCCCTTAAGAACCTTCCTATCCTAGCTTCCTCAGCCTCAATCAATGTTGTACTTCATCTACACAAGACACAACAAGGTGCAGACGTATCCTGTGTAGGGGTAACTATAAATGTACTCAGTTGGGTCGTCGAGACCCCCGTAGGTCTCCCGGAGATCCAAAAAGGAAATACCACAAATCTATACCTCAATATCAAAGCATTAAACAATAGACATCAACTCTACTAAGGTATATTCCCATACATATACCTATGTTATCAAGAGATACTCATCTCATACATGAGGGAAGAATACCATAAATGTAACACCACGAAGGTAGAATTACAACACAGGTAACACCATAGAGACAACACCATGAAGATAGAAGTACCACAGAAGTAACGCCATGAATATAGAAGTACCACACTTATAACACCACAACGATAGAATAACCACATAGCTAACACCATGAAGATAGATGTACCATATAGTTAACACCATGAAGATAAAATTACCACATAGGTAACACAACGAAGATAGAAGTACCACATAGGTAACACCATGAAGATAGAAGTACCACACCAGTAACACCACGAAGATAACACTAAAATGGTAAAAAAAACTTATCTCACACAAGGTATAAATTAAGTACGATGGTATAGATGATTAGTCATAAACTAGATCATCTTATTTTGTTAAGAGGCACTGCTTCTGACCCACACAGGATCGATAGGTAATAACCCCCACAGACCCTCACAGGATCTGACTCACAGAGGATAGATATGCGATGACCCACAAAGAATCATTGAGAATTGATCCATACATGATATGATATAAGCAAACCCAAACAAATTGTTATATGCTAACCCACATAAGATCGATATATGCTGACCCACAAAGGATCAATGTTTTTCCTTCACGTTACAGCGTGGCACATGATTTCTCACACCAAGTGAGCTAGAGTGCTGTAGAATATTCCCCTTCAGATATCGATCATACCTAGACCTCCAATAATCTCTACAAAGAAGTAACCCAAAGGACCTCCATGTTCTAAGGGTTCCAACACGATAGATAGTGTTTCAATCAGACGCTCAGACTGTGAGTTATAAGCATTCTAGTTCCTAGGGCCGGAATGGATTTGGGTTTGATCCAACCCATCCATACTCCATCTGTCTCCATAAATCAAGTTATGTATACCCAAAGTACTGTCTCGATCCATGGGTCTTAATGCCATAGATTGTTCATTAAATGGATATCCTACTCTCATGATATGGACCCTTAAGTGTTTTGGGATCGGGTACGGCCTGACTCATCCAGACCTGGCTGGGCTGGGCTGTAGTGGCTCATCCCGATGAGCTGACGTCTGGCCCATCCTACAAGGGGGTGGTCCACAAGAGTCGGCTCATAAGGGTTGGCCTGACCCGCAAGGTGTAACAGCCTGTAGTGGTTTCCTCCCTAGTCGGCGCAGGTGTGGGGGGGGGGGGTGCGTCCCCCAGTATCCCGAATGGCCCGAAAGCTATTCTATTTGTGAAATGGAGGAGCTCCCCGGTGGTTACGGAACCTGTTGGAGGCCCAGGTCCCCCCTCCATCACAGCTTCAGCCAGGTCTTCTTTCTCACCGATGGAGCGCTGGTTGCACCACCCTTCCCTTCTGTGGCTGGACAACGTGTCGATCGACTCCTCTCACCACCGTGGCTTACGAACAACGACCCCTTGCTCCCAAGTGGTGCGCAATGTCATGGTGAACATCCTCCGCGATATGCCGGTGAAGGCCACTCCGCTAACTGCTGCAGTTTAGTGTGATGACATCCTCTTGAAACATGTGATGGAGCGCTGCCTCCATCGTAGCCAGTTGGTTCCACTACACCAACAGTCTTTCAGGGAAGCACAAGGGTAGCAATGTAGTAGAAGGTTTAGGTCGGGTTCATTAGGCCTCCTCCCTCTACGTTAGCATGTAATCTTGATAAATGATTAAATGGTTCAAGAGAAACACTTTAATTAAATAATAAACAAACCCCTAACTCAAGAACGATGGAGAACGCCCACGATTAAGGAAGTGGGTTGGTGTGGTCCGTCTTTGAAACAAGCCTCTGATGACTCGCTTGATCATCGATTTTCGGTTCGAGGTATTGGTTTCATTCTTCACCATTTGCCAGAACTAGCTTCGTCCTCCAAGGTTGGTGTCACATCACTTTACCAGCACTTCGTTTCTTACCAAAGAAGTGTCGACACATCCTTTCATGCTCTATATAAATTGGATAGTAGGGTAAGTAACGACTTTGGTAATTAATGGGGACACAGTAATTAGAAACATTCCTAATTCCCCAAAGGTGCAGTAATTTTGGATTGAACGGTCATACCATTTATTGTCTTGATGCGTCGCTGGTCCCACGTTGCCTCTTGTCCATTGGAGAAAAAAAGAAAACCATATAACAAAGTCATTTTTTTATTCAATTAAAAAGACCCAAAATTTAACTTTTTCTCTAGACCGACTATGTTCAAAGTGATGTCACCCTTAAGAGAATCCTGGTGCTAAAAATTCAATGGTGCCCCTCAGATTTTTAATCTGAGTACCAGATTAAATGTTAGAAAACACCACTCACGGGTTTACTAAAAGTACTTTAAAATAAATTCATAAATTAGTTCAGGGAACATCAGGCCTCGGAATCATACGACGTCAATTTTTGTAGACTCATAATAATTTCCATATATTTAAAAATAATTACATGGAATATCTGGATCTTTACAGATACTCTCAGATCGGCTAGAGGATTGTGATGTCCTTATCAGTTTTGTTGGATGATTTAATACTGATTTCATCATAGGTTCAATAGTTTGTGTTTCCCATAGTTGGGGAAGAGTATTGTGATCTCTTATCTGATTGTCTCAATATTGGATGATTCCTTCTGAGTTGCCAGAGATACAGGTACAACTCCATGATATTTTGTAGAACAGTTTTGTTCAGCTAAGTGTGTCACTTTTGGGGGAACCAAATGTGTTTGTGAAGAATTTAAGTGGTAGATTATGTCTTTATATTTACTATTATCTCTTGAAACAAGTGTAAGTGGGGAATTTCTATCCTATTATTTGGATCATCTATTTATTCAATTATCTAAAAGGTTCATGTTGGTTCTCAATGATCGATTTTCGGTCAGGATATCATCAAATGCAGGTTATGGAGGAGGATGTTTGGAAGAATTATTTCTATTATCATCATGGACATTATGATTATGTTTTATGTCATTCAGTGTGAATAATTATCCTATATGTTCAAGGGGTTGATGAACCTAGTTTTCAGAGAGTTCCTAGATATGGTTTTGGTGATTTTCATCAATAAATCCTTGTGTACTCCATTTTTTAGGAGGATCATGTCGAATATTTTCATGATATTTTGAGAGTTCTTCATCATGAGTATCTATTTTTTATGTTTTCAAAGAGTGATTTATAGGCTCAAAAATTCCATTTATTAGGGCATGTAGTGTACCAATAGGGAGTAGTTGTGGATTATTTGATGATATAGGTAGTTAATTCTTGGTAATCCCCCATGATAGTCGAAGGGATGAAGAGATACCATGTTCCTTCAAACTATCACAAGAGGATCAAAATTTAATTCTCATTGGTTGTAACTCCATTGACAGCTTTGAATAGAATGGATCATCTGTTCTTCTAGACTGAACAATGTCAGGAAGATTTTGAGAAACTATTTAAGATGTTACTCAGTGCCAATGTTATTTTTTTCTAATAGAGGGAGTTTTGTTTGAGGTTTTATATGAAAAATTGTATCATGTGTTCGGATGTGTTCTGATGAAGAATATATTGGTTTCTTTTTTTAGTCTCAAATGTTATGTCCTCATTAGTGTATCTATAACACCCATAATAATGTTCTGGTATAATTGGTGTTTTTTGTGATGTTGGGGTGACAATATCTCATTGGTGAGAACTTTATGGGTTTTAATGACCATAATATCATCATGTATTCCTTATTATATCATGAAATTAACTTTTGTCACTGTTAGGAGAAGTAATTATTGAAGGATTACAACTTTTAAATCTTTTATATGCCTTGAAATTAAAATTTTGTACCTGATGTACTATGCCTGAAGCCACGTAGTGATATCATGAGTTAATCTATGGATTCATGGAGACTATTGGATAAACTCTTTACAATTAATGTTGACATGGGGGAGTTTAGAGGTTGAGGTTGTATTTTACAGATGATAGTAAATTCAAATTTAGATGAGTAGGTGGAGGTGTCCCGGTTTGGGGATTCCATGATGGAGGTTTGGAGAGACCATGTTGTTTTTGGTTATGTCACTGATGTATGGTTTGAGGGTGGATAACACCATGCATTATTTTAAGGAAGGATTTTCATTCCCTCTAAAATGCGTGAGATGGTTCTCCATGAGTTTCATAGTTCGCCTTTAGTGTTACAACCTAGTGTTTAAATGATGTAATGTGCTTTTAGAGGTCATTTATGGTGGTTGGGGTTGAATCTTGTATTTTTAGTGTTTGTTTCTTGATGTTTGGTCTAATATAAGGAAAAGGACAAGAAACATGTTACTAATGGTTTTATCTAGGTATTTGATGTTCCTAAGAGGAAGTGGGAGGAATTCTAAATGTAATTCATTAAATGTTTAACTCAAATTGATATTTTTTCACAGAATCTTCTAGTAGGTATACATTCTACCTCATCTATTAACAGATAAACAAAATGTTGTTTCTTACTTGACCATGATACTAGTGATTTTCTTAAAAGGTTACATGTTCTTGATTCACAATTTCTATCTAATATATTTACATCAAAGTTTGCATCAAAATATGAAATTAAATTAAAATTCGATGTTTTGGGGTAAATAAGAGATTGAAGAATAGTTCTTTTTAAAATATATAAAAATTTATTAAAAATAGTAGGATGAGATTCTTTTTTATTTGACTATAATTTATAATAAATAATTATCTAAAATATTATTTATGGTATTATAGTAGTAAGATATAATATACTTCCAATCATGCCTCTATATAACTTATTATCAACTGTTTTTCTAGTTTCATCCAAATCATGTTTTATATTGGTAAATATAAGAGTTTTATAAGTCTTACTACCTTCTAGTCCAATATTCACTTGTAAATAAATAATTTATATATTTTTATTTAAAACATTCCCATAATAATTGTGATAATTTTTCAATCATAAAAATAAATTTAAGTATCCCATCATACTTATTTCAAATTATTTTAGTATAGTATTTGAAAAATAATTATAATAATTTTTATTTGTTGAATAGAAAATAAAATCCACCGCATAAATTTTTAAATATAAAATATTATAAAAATTATTAATCTTTCATACCATGCACTAGGTTCTTATTTAAATCCTGAAAGTTTCTTAAAAAATATAATTTAGTTTGAGAGGGTTTTCAAAACCTAGTGGTATTCAACAAAACATTACTCCATTAAATATCAATTTAATAATGAAGATTTGGCATCAATATGATATAATTAAAAATTCATATGAGATTATTAAGTTTAAATTAATGTAATAGATTCTAATCTATTTATAGGTGCAATGGTTTCATCATAAAGTATTCATTCATCCTGATTATATCCTTATTCTTTTAATCTTGATTGGTTTCTAGATATGAACCCAAGATCATCTTGTTTATTTTTAAGGATCCATTATATCCTTTTACTGGATAATTTGATGGAATTCCTACTAATTCTAAAACTTAATTTCCTATAATTTTTTTAGTTTTTATTTCATGGATAATAACCAAATCTTATCGTCTAAAGATTATTTAATTGAATTAGGTTCTAACTGAGATAGAAAGGTAAAGAATTCCCCTAGGTTTAAAATATTTCTTTTTGTTCTAATTCATGTTTCTAGGTCTATTATTACTATTTCTTAAGGTTGGTTTTTAAAAATATAGAATTTATAGGTAAGAAACATTCATGTTCTTAAGTTTCATGTTCATATGGACTGTACTGAATTTAATTTATATCATTTGAAAAATTTCCATTTTGAATTTTAAATCTCATGTTGTCTAATGGGGCAACGTTATCATCTATTTGATAATTATCTTTAACAAAAGGGTCAGTTTCATTAAAATTACCAAGAATAGATTCTTAAATAATCCTTGAATTTGTACCAAACAATCTATAGGATTTATAAATAATAGAATATTATAGAATGATTCCTTCATCAGATTATGGATTTAATTTACAAAGGTTGTCCTTACTAATCAAGATATATGTGTTCTATCCAAAAACTTAAAGTACATTACATTAGGTTTTTTGTAATTCCAATGTTCAAAGAATTCCTTTTCAATAATTAGTCTTATTAAAACAATATTCATGGTATTGAAAGATTTTATTATAGATTATACCTAGAAATTGGTTGGAATTATATTTTCATTTATCATAGTATATGCCATTTCTTAAGTAATTTTGTTTCTACATTCAACAATTTTATTTTTTAGGTGTTTTTGGTGCAGAGACGGTGCGTTTAATACCTAGATTTAGAAAATAATAATTTTATTCTTGTATCATAAAATCTACACTATGATCACATCTAAATGAAGATATGATAAAACATTTATCATTTTGAACAATTCCTCTAAAGATTTAAAAAATAGTGAATACTTCACTTTTGAGATTTAGAAAATAAACCCATGTAAATATTGAAATATCAACAACTATAACATAAATATGCAATTCACTAGCCAAAAATGATACACTTGATCGTCAAAACAAATACATATGGATATGATCAAAAAAATTAGACGTATTAATTTAGTTACTTGATTTAAAAGATGATTTGTTTTGTTTTCATATTATGCATTCATCATACAATATATCATTACAATATTTAAGACATGAAAAATTATAAATTCTTTGTTTCATAGATAACTTATATTAATAATATAAATTTCAATATCCTAGTATCCTATACAAGATACATGAATAATTTTTATTAGCACTTAAACATTTTAATTTATTTATTTTCAAGGAATTGCGATCTAGAGTATAATCATTTTTAGTACATGATGCTCTAAATTTATACAATATATCTTTTAAAACTGAACATAAATTTTTAGAAAAATAAAATAAAATCTTTCAAAAAAAATTTGACAAATACAAATTATGGTCATCATTGGATCTTGTGTGTACAATACTTTATTGATTTAAATTGTCTTTGGATATACAACAGTTCCAACTAAAACTATTTTACCTTTTTCATTATCTTCAAAGGTGACTCGTCATCCTTCAATTTTTGTGAGAGTATAGAAGTTGGAAGAGTATACAATCATGTTTATAGATCAGAAACTTTATATATTCCATATAGATTTTTTGTTCTTGTGTCTTTTATACTAAAAAAACATTTTAACTCATGTTTGTATTGGTACCCAGATAATCATGGGTCTAGCTGTGTGAGTGAATAGTGATCTTGGTAGCCAGATATGCCTTATTTTTACAACATTTATATAACTTGGCTCAGTAGTTTTTTTTTGAAATAAATTACTTTTAAATAACACATATTTTTGGATTTCTAAAATAAAAAATGTGTATGAAGTGAAACTTTATTCTACAATAATATCACATAGAAATTTTTGAATTTTATAATTATTATTTTTCACCCTTTCTTCATATTAATTTTTTTTCTTTTAATTATATTATTTCCAATTATTTAATTCAAAGCCTTTATCCTTTTTTTAAAATACTAGAAGCACCATTATATTATTATAATTCATCATATAAAATATTTTATCATTTTTTCTTGATCAATATAGTTTGATGTAGATAAATTAAATTTTCTAATTAATTATTGATATAGTTTTATCATTGTTTATCATTCACCTAATGTAGGATTGTAAATATATTTTTTATTGAATTAAGCTTTTTTAAAAAGGAATCATATTTACCTTATAGCATTTAACATTAATCTAATGATTTATTATTTAAGAAACTCTCAGTTTCAGAATCCAAAGTGTAATAAGTTTGCTCCTCATTTTTTTCCATATCGAAAAAGAACATATTAGATTTGAGATTTTGTGGCTCTTCTTCTATGTCATATTCTGAAGAGATATTGGTTTCATTAGATAAACTCCAAATATCATTCATATCTCTCTTCTCTTTATATTCAAAATCATCATTATTATGATCTTTATCATCTATCATATTTTCATCATTTAATTGGGGGAGATCAGGTTTTATGGGACCCATAATATTCATTCATAACATCTTAGTTATCTTGGTTCTTTTTCATCATTCATAAAAATTTAGAATCCACTTTTCTTCTTAAAAAATTTTCTAAATTTTTTGTCTAGCTGAGGTAGTTCCATTTCAAAATCTAAATAGTTTGAATCATTCACCATTTGGATATATTATTTTGATTTTCATTATTTCTTATTAGATGTGACTTTTAGGGAAGTGTTTTCTGTTTTCAAAATATTTTGATCTTCAACATCATGTTTCATTTTTTTCTTCGTACATAATTAATTTTAAATTTTATTCCTTCATAGTCAAATTTGAGATAGGTGGTGATTGTTGAAAGGATATAGTTAAGAAATTTCATTTTTTGGTAGTAGTATGAGTAGTTTTAGTATGTGATAGATTAACTTATGGGATCACCCAAGGCAATAATATTGTTAAACATTTCTGTCAACCATCAAATCATTTATGTTATACTTTCACTTTTTGAACAATTTAAAGGTGTAACAAAATATTTTATTGAGTAAAATATCTCATCTATCAGATATTATATGTTTTTTATATGTAATATAAATAGTTTTTTGCATCTCATAGCCTTTATAACATTGAAACAATCAATTTAGTTCATCATGCCTTATAACAAAAATAATAGAATTTAAAACTTTTGAGTTGAAATCATATTTATCTTCTGTTGTAGAATCCCAAGATTCTAGTTTCATAAAAATCACATAAGGAGTGATTTTTGTCGATTAAACAATGTATCCGAATTTTTTAGATAGATAATCATTCGTGATTTCGAGTATACATAGTTTTCAACATTAAAATATGGATCTTGAATCATAGAAATTACTTCTATCAGATAAAACACTAGCATATGCTTTGAAAAGAACTTGTTATTTTGATATATCTAGAGCTTTATATTATTTATAGAAAACTCACCTATGATGTCAATTTTTAGGTTATAATAATAAAAAGATAGATAAGAGGGGTGAATTGTGTTTTTTAAGTAATCTTGATTAATTATGGCTTTTAAATCTCTTTTTTATTATGAATATATGAAGTGTTCTGTTTTATATGAAATATATTCAGTAGATAAAAAATAATGATGAACACATCAATTTTTATAGAGGTTAGGGGAACAAAGATCCCATAGTATAATCCACCAATGATCTCTCTATGATCTTGGTGTTTTTTACTTGAAATGCCCTCTTATCACAACACCTTCAAATCCAAAATTGAGTATATATAGTTGAAACCGTTATAAAAAGTCTAAACAAAGTATTCTGCTTCTTTTACTGAGAATAAGTTTTCCACATCTTAGTGCATGAATGTGAAACTCAATCAAAAAACTAGTATGACATGTTGAATCTACTATAATTCAAAAGGGTTTAATTTTTTAATGGTTTATATTGAACTTCATAGTAGTATCAACCACAAACA
This sequence comes from Viscum album, assembly GCA_963277665.1. Classification (NCBI taxonomy): domain Eukaryota; kingdom Viridiplantae; phylum Streptophyta; class Magnoliopsida; order Santalales; family Viscaceae; genus Viscum; species Viscum album. The sequence continues at coordinate 596,034,853 of OY728155.1, read as the reverse complement.
ATATATGGATCTTCATCATTAGAAATGAATGTATTCAATAAATAATAACTCTGAAGTTCTTTTCAACATGCTATCCCTTATGGTGTAACTATACTTTTTTTCTCCTGGTTTTCTTTGCGGTTTACTTGTTGCCTGCTATTATGGTGTTGCTGAAGTCTAGGATTGGAGGACAGGATTCACTCGGTTCTGACTTGCTGCTGCTATTTTTTTTTGAATGAGGGTGAATGGTTGAGAATTGAGGCTCTTTAATCCTCTCTTTATCCTGCTGATTTCTCACCACATGTTCTGGTTTTTCTAAACCTACAACTTGTTCTTTCCAAAACACTAGTCGATTTAGAAGATTTTCTCTTATGCTTCAAGGGATGAACTTAAGTTTTGGATTACTTGGTTTGTTCAGATTTCCTTCTGACTATTGGATGGTTGTAGTAGGGATACATTGGCCGCGAGTTGGTTTCTTTCTCATCTTTCCCTCTGTTGCACATGCTGTTGTTGCAGACTGTAGGGGAGGAAGGATCGGACTGACCTATTTTCTTCAATTGGACAGCTTGCTGTTTTTTTGGATGGTCTTCATTTTCAAAGTTACAGCTCTGCAACAATTGAAAGGTGACTTCTCTGGGCTACCTTTATGAACTGGTTTATATGTTTTAGTTTGAGTATTTTATGTAACGCATTGAATTCATGTTGGTGTAAGTTCTTTAAACCTCGTGGTTGTACTATTCATTTACTGACTTTCATAAATTCCATAGGTGACATGAATTGGGTAACCAACTCATTTCACCAATTTTCTTATAAAAAATAACTCTGAAGTGATCCTAATTTTTATGATATTCTATAAATGTAGAAATCAATAATCAATGTTAGTTCATGTATAAGGAGGTTGAAATATACAATGATAAATCTTATCTTCTTCAGAATAATAAAAAATCTAATCACTCATTTCAACAATTCTGTAGAGATTCACAAAAGAAAATATTTTATTGTAAATTTTTCGTAGCATATGTTGATATATAAACTAATTTGGTCATATATAGATTTATTTCAGTTATGAAGATCCTAAAATGTCTCATGATAGATCACTAATATTTAAATTCAAATTGACTAGGAAAATCAAAACTTACATTAGGATAATGAATGACGTATTCATTTGTAAAAGAATATTTGAATTAGTCATACGATGACTTAAAATCTTTCTATATTTTTGTCAATACCATTACAGAAATATTAGATAAAATCTATGAATTAAATCTCAATAGTCTTATAGTAAAATTTAGGGTTCCTTTATGTAATGGAAAAATACCAAATTTAGGGTTGATCATAAAAGTGGGGTTGATGTACCATATGTTTGTTTTATCATATATAAGGTTCCTTAACCATGAATTCCTTTCACACAAACATAAGATTTCCTACTTACATTGTGTTGATTAACTAAACATTCTGTTAAAATAGGGTAGATTATCCATACATGATATTCCGAAACGTAGGGTTCCTTCCATTTACTATGCTTACCAATACATGGTATAAACATTGATTCCAAAAACAATAATATGCATTCTGAATTCTTTGACGAATATTTCTTATGAATTATTAACATGAATACATTTCTAGAATAAATATTTCAATAAATATAAATTTATGATAACTGAACTATTGTAAATTCAATTGAAAAGTAACAAGGGTATTTCAGAGAATAAAAATAAATAAAATGTATAGATTATTTTTGAGACAATATGTTCCCAACAAGGTGTTGATGGAAGATGAATTAAATATCTCTGTGAGGCGGTAGTCCACTATAAACATGATTGATGGGGTTGGTTTACATTTGGTGGGAAATGAGATATTTATATAAGTTATTAAATTACCATAATAACGTAAAAATATATTGATGATATTGGTGGTATTATTTTGCAATAACATAAGAACATTTGACTGATGTATAATAAGGGATAAAATGAAAATAATCATTTAATAATGAAACACATTCTTCGAAAAAAAATCTTTTTGTTTACACTAAATTAAATCCATAAAGTACTTTATAATAAAACAATGGAATATAAAAAATTGAAATTGAAATATAGATGTAGTTTTGGGTGGAATTTTTTAATGAACGGGTTTTTGGGAGTGATGGAAAGAGGAAATGTGGTTCCCTTCTTAAAGTAAGAAGGAGTTGTATTTCTATATATACCCAAAACTATTCATTAATGGGAATTCACTCTAAAAAAAGTGTTATAAAAATTTATAGATAATATATTAGAGGGAATATAATATTAAACCACACCTAAATAATTAAAAGTAATATTTTTTCTAATAGGTTATTCCAATTACCTCTAGGGTATCTGAATTTTACAATTTTATTTTTTCACCATGGTAACTAATTTTTTAATAGGTAATTTTTTAGTTTATCCACAAAATTAAAATTATCATTATATCTATATATATATATATATATATTAAGAAACTAGTAACAATTATCAAATAATATATACCAAATAAAAATTCTATGTGGGTAAAATTAATTCTAACACAAGAACATGTAATGAGAAAACTATTATTTTATCCTTAACCACAATAATTAATTTTTAATATTTATGCTATTCATTAAGAAAAATATTAAAATTTTATTAATATAATATATTATGTATTATGATTCAAAATATTTAATTCAGTTCACCAAATTAAATTCAAAAAAGTTATGGAATATATTTTTAAATTAAACTAGCAATGGTGATAAATAGTAGATTACTAATGAAAATTGTCTCATAAGTATAATAATGTTTTATATAAAAAAACATAAAATTGTTTCAAATGACCTAAATTGGATTAAAAATATTAAAATGTAACTTATTTAAATTTTAATGAAAATTTTAAATATAATGGGAAATTATAATTTGTTTAAAAAAATATTTTATTTTAATAAAAATATGTATTTTTCAAACTTCATCAAGCATATGTTATTCAAAAATTATTGAAAATCCATTCTAAGAAAATTTTTAAAAGTTGATTTATGAAATTTATTTCATTTTTTCAGATAAAAGTTTTAAATTTAGAAAAATAATTTTTAAAATATATGGGAAAAATGAGAGGGAAAATCATTTTATGAAACATATAATTTGTAATAAAAAAACAAGTTTCATTCTTATCCATTTCCTAGAAATATAATTGTTGAATGATAAATCTTGTAATTGAATATATAATTTTTACATTTAATTAATACTATTCATAAATAATGGTTAATATAATTTATTAATATAAGAACACATTATATTCACAAAAATATATTTTTTAAGTAACCCCTTTAATTTTCAATTCATTTGTTATTTTAATTTAGAATTAATTTATTACCGAATATTTATTTTTATACAAATTTAAAGCATAACATTTTCTTAATTGTTTTATTCATTTTCAAAACCTCTAATGAAATGGCTAGATAATGACTATAATAAAAAATTATAATACATTAAAAGTGTATCATGGATTTCTTAAACATGGTGTTGCGTGTAAAACAAGAAATCCAAGAAATTAAAATTATTTTAAAAAAATTATTTCATATAATCCTCAGGTGTTAAAAGTTTGATTTTAATCTATTTGGTAATTGATATAATTGAGATGTTTTTTTAAGAAAACACAACCTTATTTATGATTTGGTAGATGGCCTTTTTCTTCCATGTAAATAATCTTCAAAATTGTTATGTGGATGTTATTATATATAAATGATATATTATAAAAGTTTAGTTTTTACTACCTATGAATTTATTGAAATATTTATTAAATTAAATTTTTTTAATTTTTTTAATCAAGTAGTTTTTTACTTTTTACAATGTTGTGACAGAAATGTTTTCATCTACTGAATATGACAAGAACAAACATTTTATCCATCACAAATGTTATTTTCTTTGAAGATTCATTTATAAAATTACCATGTTATTTCCCATGAAAATTATATTATCGATATTCTAGTAATTTTTAATTAACATGTTATCCAATGGAAATGCACTTTTCTCGTGATTTTAAAGAAATCTGTGAATGGAATTTAAAATGTATTCTTTATTTGTATATACATTTTTATATTATGGTAATGCATCACTAGGGATATGATTTTATAATATCATCCACTTTACTTCTTTTTATGTATTATTATAATCATTATTTAAGGATGATTTAATGAAAACTATTTCATTCCCTTGGGTTAATTATGTTTTGATGAAATTATTGTAAACCTAGTATCATTTTCATGGGTTATGCTATGATTAAAGGGTTAAACGTTTATGAAATAAATTTCCATCACATTAGATATGATATGATGATATGTTGAATGTTTTATTATCTATTGGAAAAATTTATATCATTTTTATTATGTGATGGGTAGGATAATAATTATATATCCCTTCAATTAATTATGTAAAGATGGATATCTCATTAGATAATAAGGATTGGAGTCGGGAGTGAGCATTGTTTAGTGAGGGACTCTTTACACATTAATAATCTTGGGAGTGGAAATTCACTATATAAATGATATAATGGGGAGTGAACCATATCAAAAATGATATCCTTGGAAGTGAGCCCGAAAAAATAAAAATATTTTTGATTCCTTTTTGTATTTCAAAAAATTATTTTTTATATGTGTGATATGATCTCACAGATCATTATTGATTATTTATTATTCCAAACATAAAATAATTATGTATTTTAAATATTATATATTCTTATTCCATCATTTAATATTAATGATATTTTATATATTGGATAAAATTAGGAAATGTTATGATCATGTTAATTTTTTCAATTTCATAGCTTATTCTAACTTATGATCATTGATTGATGTGTATTATTTTTACCCTTAGTGAGCATGTCAGATCACCTTTTATTATGTTTCATTTACCTAGTTTATAAATAATATATTTAAATAGGGTATAATTATTATTTTTACTGTGTGGGAAGATTATTGTGGAAGATATTGAAGATATTTCATGAAATAATATAATTTATATATCGAGTCTCTATAGACTATAAACCATTATTATTATGTAGTTTTTAAAAGATGTGTGGAATATTCATCTAAAATTATTTAATATATATATAACTAATCCTTGAGTCATACCAACCCTCATACTTAAGGATAGAAGGGCCATCATGACCATGTGGGTTGTACTTATCATGGTAGAGTGTCCATGTATGATTATGTACTTAGATACATGATTTTTCATTTCCAACATTGGGTGACACGAATACCATAAGTGGTACTGCTTGACCATTTTCTAGTTTTTCTTATTTATTGTTTTATTTTAGAGCTACACACCCCTTTATTTTTTCCCTTCTTTAGTCTATACTATCGGACTTTATGTGGAGGGTATTCTTGTTCACCTGTCATCATATACACAACTTATTGGTCATGGTAGCCAATATGATATGTATAGAGACATTGAATTGGTTTTATTGAAAAAAAACTCTCAGGAGGATTTAAAATATTTCGGGATAAAACCATAAAATATTATCCTTAACATGTATTAAATTTATAAATATAAGTTATCATGTATTTATTCATCCGCTATTTTAAATTCTATTATACAAAAGAAGACCAGGTAGTGTTCATTGGTGATAGATACACTTATATACGTTAAAGGATAGGTTATTATCCATTTTCTTTTATAGGTGATTTGGTGATGAGTTCTAATGAGGTTTTATTTTTGATATATTTACTTGGTTTATTAAATAATACCCTGCCCTATTTCTGGAAAAGGTTTTTGTACTACACCCTTAATGAGATATTGAGTTTGGGATAAACCAAAAAATATGTGTTTATATTATATAAATGTGTTCATATTGTATAACCCATTTTTAGTTAAGGAATCATTTTATATATGGTTATGATATCCTTTGGAGAGGAATATTTTATCCTAGTGTATAACCTTGGAGAGAACATGTTATTTATTGGATGAAGGTAAATGGTTGATTATGGTAATGTGTCTATTATAGCCTTTGGAATTATGTGATGGTGATGAAATGATATGTATTAAATGGATTAATGATTTATTCGATCAGTTGGATAGATTAATCTGGTTCTTAATGATTTACATGCGGTCTAGATATGATTAAATTCATATGAATAATGTTGATTTCTAGTATCATTATTTTATATTTTTAATGGGAATTACATGTTCTTTTTTTCTTTTGGGGTAATAAGCACTCAATTTTCGACCATGGAGATGGTTAATTCCATATTATGTGAATTTTTGTACCTTTTCATGATTTTATTAATCAAAAACAACTATTTGTTTTAGCATTCGTGGAGTATCACATTGGAAATCCGTCGGCCATGTTGGATGTTGTCTGTGGTAATAAGCCTTTTGGGAAGCTATCAATATGTGAGTTCTAGGTTTGTAAATTCCATATTATGGGGAATTAAATATATTAATGTTTAGTACCCACTTATATATAATTGTTTGAGGTTGTATTTTCTTTTATATTCCCATATAATGTTTTTAAGGTATAGATTTTCTAATTGAACCATGAAATTTTAGGAGGTTCATACCCGACTTATCCAAAATTGTGATTCATTGATTAAAAAGGTTTAAATTTTTATGTAGAATAACCAAATATATGATTCCATAAAGTAAAATAAGGATAATATAGTTAGTAGATATTTTCTTCATCTACCAAATAATGAAATCATGTTCACGGTTTACTATGATGCTACAACTGTTAGTTCACGTTGTGTGTTGATTTAGTAGTGGTTGATTATATCTTATTGTTATCAATAGTTATGAACAAATGAAAATTAAAATTCCACCCATAATATTTAATTTTTTTTAATGTATTATATCAATAGTTTATTATTAACTACCATATTTGTTGAAAAAATATCGTTATCACAGATCAATAATTACTTAATTATTCCCTCTACCATTGTTACTTGATTTTCTGGCGGTAATGATGGATGAATTGCTAACTTATTTGGTGTTGTGAATGATCCATGAGACTCATAGGGAGAAATATATAAGTCCACATCATTACACCTTTATATTGGAGTAGTTAAGTAAAGAGGTCGTGTTCAAAATATTATAGTGTAGTCATATTTAATGCAACAAGAAGAGGTGTCCCAACTAGGGGATTATGAGATATATGTTTTTCATGATCAATTTATTAGTGTTAAATATCACAAGGGATGATCTGAGTATGGATAACATTATGTACTCTACTTGGGAAATTTTCTACCTTTAGTTATGAATGTGTTGGTTCACTATGAGTTCCATTGTTCCCTAGTAGAATTAAACCATGGTTTGAGAATGTTATACCATGATATAAAGGACTATTTTTTGTGCTCTGGTATGAAATAACCATTTTTTTATTATAATTACATGATTATTTTTCATAAGAATGAAATGTATAAGAACTATTTTTCATAGTGGTTTACTTTAGTATCTTGGTAGTCTATAATAGAAGTCTGGGGAAAGATAATAGAACATTATCGCATGTTTACATTGATCTAAAAAGGATTATGATGTTATATGGGTTATCATTCTATATTTTATGAATTCAAATTACTTTTTAAGAATAATGGATTTTTGATCAATTAATGTGTTATTGAGGATATAAATAATGGAGGTAGTTAAGCTTCATGGGGTTCCAAGGGTGATCATATATGACTATGATCCTTATTTTACATATAGGTTTTCTAGAGGTCACTTGAGTGATTTTGGATCTTAGTTATTGTTTAGCATGATTTTTCACCAGTAGATGGAGGTTAGGCAGTGCATCCAATCCAAATTCTCTAGGACGTTTTTCATGTATGTATTTTGGATTTTGGAGGTATGTGGGTTTGAAACCTACCCTTATTGTGTTTTTCTTACAAAAAAAAGTTATTACTAATCTATTGGTATGTAACCCTTAAATAAATTGTATAACCAAACTTTCTTATCTCTTTTGTTCCAAACTATGGCTAGAGATTTTATCTGTTCTTTCACTCGAATTTTGAAAATTATAGATAGAAAAGGTGAATGAGATTTTTGAGAAAATAAATGTATTTAAAATCATATAAAATCATATATTTATCATTAAAGGATTCCATGGTAGCTAAACTATGGATATAAATTTTTCTTTAATGTATCAAGCCAACAAGGTTAGTGATGGTTTCATTACATGATTTTGTTTTTTCCAGGACACATTTGGTTGGTCAAGGTTTATTTTAGTTTGGAGACATGGATTATTGTTTATAAACACCTTTGTAGATGAGAAGGATTTGTCTTTTCATCCATGTATTATGAATTTAATAGTATAATAATTATGATTATAGTGTCATTAATTTGGTACGACTAGTTGTTGTTGATGATGGGACATTACATGAGAATCATGTGGAGATTCAAGACCCTCAAGAGCAGGTGTTTCCAGAGCATATTATTCTTTTAGTTTGTGTCCTATGGAAGAAAAACGTCTTAGTGGAGAGTATGTGGATGTGGGAGTCACATATGTATGTTTAACATCATTATTTTTAATTAATTATTTATCCTTTTTGGAATTATTTATAAATCCCATTTAATGAGATCATTTCACTTCCTTGGTGTTGGGTTTTTTGGCCTCACCCTTGAGAGGTATTTCCCCTAGCTTTGAGTGTTGATATTTGTTGGTAATTTTGTATGTTTATTCACATTAATCCTAAAGGGTTTCATATTTGTTCTTTTGTAATGATATAATTGATAGGTATCTAATTGGGTGGTTGTTCCTACCCACATTTTTCATTCTAGTTATGTTCTCGAAATTATTATGGTGAATTTTTTGGAGAGGTATCTGGTATAAGAGATTGTATTTACATGTTCCCATGATTGGTTTTTTCGTTGGTCATAGGTGTGTGGGTGGATGATAGAAGAGATGAATAGATGTTGTGTTGAAATATCAAATGATGGGAGTTTTTATGAATTGTACCTCTTGTTCATGAAATAAATGTCAGATTATAATATGTAGGTGTGTGCTAGATTAGAGAGTTCAGCTAGGAGATGAGACTATGGTATAGAGATGATATATGTGTCACAAACCCCGTAGATGTATATTTTTTGTGGTAGTACCTATTTTAATATTTTCATGGTGGGGGTTTGGTGGTGGTGTGGGGTCCTAGAGAGGTGATTTTTGTTGGTTCCTCCTATTTCTGGGTCATGATGGTATGGATCTAGGTTGTATTGGGGAATATTTATTTTTCATTAGAATTATTTAGTATGGTGATTTTTTTATACCATGGATATTATCTAACATTATATGTCATCTAACCAAGATTGCAATGAGTTTATTAGATATTACTTTACCCTTTTGTGATGTTCTATAGTCTATATCATTAATCTATAATTTCTTCTCATCATTATCCCTTCATAATAAAATTAATTTTATTAAATTTGGTCTTTTAATATATAGTTTGCCTAAAAATTCAATAACCCCCTCAAAACCCAATAAATCTTCAACCGTATATATCTATTTTTCAGTAATCTAATGGTGTTTAGATAGTTTTTCCATCATTTTTTCAGCAAGTTTCAAGCTTGTTCTTGAAATATGGACCCTTACAAATTTAATGTCAATTAATTACTCTTATATACTATATTTTACTCTACATATTAATATGTATAGGTTTTATATCATGATAATTTCTTTTTTAGTTATATTTTTGTTAAATAATGACATGAGAATGTGTCTTCTATGATATTAACCATTCTTTTTCAAGATTCTAGTTCATGGGTGTTTACTCTTGAAATTTTTCTTTCATAAAAATTTATAATGTTATTATTGAGGTAGTGGATCAATTAACTTCATCTTATTTAATGTCAAAGTGTGGGATTATCATGACTTAATCATTTTTGTAATTGTGGAAATAAACTAATAAAGACAAAAACATGGAATTTAAAGGGATAATTAAGCTATGGTTTGGGTTTGTATTTTCATTGGTTTTAATGCCTTTTAATTCCTTGTGTTTTGTGATGATAGTTTGCAATCATTTTTTGTAGTTTTAAATTTAGAATAGTTTTTTCTAGTAATATGATAAACAATGCAAAGATGATATAATTTTAACAATGTTGTTAAATAGAGAGTCATGTAATTTGAAATATTCTCTTTGTTTTTTTGGAAATGATACTAGTGGTAAATTCATTTATATGATATTTCCTATAGTTTTATATCTGTCATGTTATAGTTTTCGTGATACACAAAATGCATAATGAACAAATTTTTTAATGATTGGAATTAAAATGGGGTTTTACTAAATATAATTTCTAGGGGAAGTAAGAACATGTTCTTATTATGTAAGGGTTTTATATTGTGGTTCTTTATATTTAGTTCCTTTTGATGTGCACAAAAAGTAATTTTAAAAATTTTATGAGCTCTAGAAACTTGAATATCCTTTTGGTGATTTTTTGTTAACCATGTCTGGTTGGTTTTCCTTGATGAGAAACGGGTTAGATTTTTTACGTATTTGTACAATGGTTGTTTTGTTATGGTTGGGAACTTTGTAAGATAAATGGTATGGGATCTCGGGATATGGTTATAAAGAACCCGACCCTAGTATCCTAGATCATATGGTTACATTATTACATTTTTACTTAATACAATCAATTATATAACAATGGATTGAATAGTTTAGTTTTCTTGGTAAATTAGATCTATAATTGAATCCCACCTTATATTTGAAAACATAAAACATATAAATTTATTTTATTTTTGATCATCTTTATTCCTTCTAGTATATTCATTCATATCAATAGTAAAACATTTCCTCACATCCTTGGTAGTGTAAAAATAAATAATGGGTGATATTAGTTTTTTAGTAATGGAATACAGAGAATCCAAATAAGGCATTCAATATATGGCATGAATAAATTAATATCAAATAATTCCATACTAACAACATCATGAGTTCAAAAATTATTTATTCATTTAAAAATTATTAGATTTTTTTCCTAAAAATCATTACCTAATTTCATAATCATAGAATGAAAAATGATAGACATCTCAAGATTACTATCAAGGCATTGTTCATAAGAATCTAAAAATAAAGTCACGACCTCATTCTAAGACATCTACATTAATGGGTAATTCCTCATCCCAAAAATAAATATATTTTTATCATGAGACCTACTGATTCATCGATGATATATTTCATTAAATTCCTTACTAATTACTAATTATTTCTAATGAATTAATAATATGAATAAAAAACATAACTTCATTAACATTCCTTAAAAAATCAATAAATGTCTTTATTGGATGAACTCAGATACAAAATATCAATATTTTCCGTTGTAAATATTAACTAACCCATATAAATATATTGGATGGTATCATAAAAGTATTACCTTAGTAAATAATAGTATATATAAAATTAGGATAACATAAATTATTATATTTTAAAAATCTCACTTGAAATTTTATTCTGAGAAATTTTTTTTTCACATTGAGAAGAATTATTTAAAATAAAAAAATTCTAAATGTTAAGGAAAATTTTATTATTGAAAATAAAATTTTAAAAAATTTAATTAATCATTAAGCAACGAGATTTTATGATGGTGGGAAATTGTTTTTAATGTCATATATGTTAAAAAACATTCCTTTCAAACTTTTGTAAAATGATAAAAAGTACCTCATTTAGAAAAAGTCAATATGGTTCATTTCAGTAAATTTTTTAAATATCCATAAATGGGTAAAAATATATTTATTAAGTTATTTTATAATAAAAAAACCACTATGTTAGGAAATTTATGTAAAATTTGGATATAGAAGAAAAATATCCATAAGTAGAGAAATAAGTCCTTTTATCATTAAAAGTATGTATTTGAGAATAATTGGTACTTAAAGAGAAGAAAATTAAAAGAAAAAATGTAATTTTTAAAAATATTCATATGAGAATAAAATATATTGGGTTTAATATATAAATATCAAATAATTTTCTCAATAGAGACATAGACATGTATAATCCTAAATAATAATGAGATTGTGAAATAAATCCTTACCTTAGGTTCAAAATCCTTCATAAGTGTTCAATCCTTATGTGTAAAACAATATATTTATCTTAAATATATTATGAGACTATAACCATTTATATAATACAATATATGATTTATTTATAATTTTAAATCAATCATTTATTAGAAATTTTTTTAAATCAATGTTATGTGTAATAATTACATTGTTTTGCATATATGATTTTTTTGGGTAGTTTCAGTGGTTTTTATTTTATCATGGTTCCATAATCTTCATAATTTTAAAAACAATATAAATATATTATATATTAATTATATATTTTTATATTAATCACTAAAATATTGAGATAAAAAAATTAATTACATTATCCAGTGAGATGATTGGTCAGACATATGCATGAATAGTTTTTTAAATTTTTGATGGATTTAATGATTGAAATGTAAATAATAATTCATAATTATAGAATAATTATTATATATTAGAGTACTTATATATATATATATATTTAAATATATCTTTATTACCATCCATATGAAATGGAAATGAAAAACAGATAACTTCACATCCTGAGGAGGTAGTTCACTAATATACACGACCGACATTATCATTTTCAAATAGAATAGAAGGTAAAAATATATAAATGCTATTTTAATTATATAATAACAAATAAAACTTAAATATAATACATAAACCACAAACATATCATCATACCCATCTGTTAAATATGGTGAGAAAAAAAATAATTTTATAATTATGTGGAGACTTTAAGTCGTACGTAGATACAAGAAATACATTGAAATTCCATTTTTTGGAAGGGGTGGATAATTTTGGTTTATCAATAAGAAAATTTTAGTATATTAAGGAATACAATGTAATTATCTAATGATAAATACCATCAATATATAGAAGCTAAACCAAGAAATAAATTGAAAGGGGTGAGGTGAGATGATTACTAATTCTTCGGGATCCCTTTTTTAGATCTATTGTTATTGAATATTGGGTTTGTATTTTGAGGATAATATATCCTCTATATTTTTTATATTGCTGTTTTGAATAGAAATTTGAAATTTTTGTTTATCAAGGATGATAAATGTGGTCTAAATAATTGGAGGAAGATGGTGTCCTTTTATAAAGGTGGAAATGATACACTTGTAATTATTAAAAATATTAAAATATAAATAAGAACTTTTCAAGAGAATTTATTCAAAATAGAAGAATATTATAAGATAAGATTGGATATTTTAAATGGGTTTTTTTAACATTATCCCATCATCTAACCCCTTATTTAACATATTTTAAGATTCACCATTGTTACATATTTTTGAATCTTAAAGTGATGATATTTTATTTATCAGGTTAATATTTCCTCATAAATAGAAAAGGGAGAAAATTTATACCATATATATTTCCCCTTTCCTCTCTCAATATTTTAATTATTTTTACGTAATTTCATAAAATATTATTTTCTTAAAATCTCATTATTATCATTTTATGCATTATTCATTTACTATGGCTTTAAATACATAAGTAAAAGGATGATATTATAATCTTAACCATTCAAAAATAACTAAAATGTTATCTTTATCAATAATATTCATAGATTATAATAAATTACAAAAATTGTGTTATATTTAAAATTATGTGACTAATTTTTTAATTTTCTCTTTAATTGAAGAAATATTGTTTTAGCGTTTCCTAAGATGTTAAAAAAATTATGTATTACCTTGAAATAAGAAATAAAATACCATAAATAAAATTAATATATTATTCTCAAAATAATAATTTTTATCCATTAACTACTTCGTGTTGTTCTTATGCGAACATAGAAGAGGTATTTAAAATAAAGTGACATTTTATAACATTCAATTGTTTAAATATTATATAGTTACATATAATAGAATAATGTCTATTAAATAATTAAATTTTAATCCTTAGTTGATAATAGTCTAATTATATTCATCCAATAATAAATTGGATGGATAATGGTGACCTTAACATTTAGTTTTGTCCAATATTTACCCAATTTACCCATTATCAAGGTGAAAAATTTGGCCATAATTACAACTAATAATGCATATAAATTAAAGGTAAATTTTAAAAAAAAATTAAACCACATGATTATAAAAAAGGAATAAATTTTATCAAATTTAATACTTATAAATTGTAGAAATTAATTTTACAATATGTCCACAAAATGAAAAAAAATATTTTTCTAAAAAATACATTTTAAAAATAAAACTATATTTATTCTGATCTCATGAAAAAAATAGATGAGTGTTAAAATATTTGATTGAATATATAAAATTTAAATTTCATTATAATTTTTCACCAATAGTTATTAATTAAATTTATTATTTTAATATTTTGTATTTCTCATAATAATAGTTTTTTTTTCTAAAATACTCTCTTTTAATTCTACATGATTTTAACTCCATTTATAATCAATTGATAGTCAATGAAATTAATTTATTCAATTTTTTTTTTAATATAATCAGTAATATTGATAAAATTCAATTTAATTCCTTATTTATAATGGTATACCATATTAAGGTTCATTTGAACTTTTGGTTGTGTGTATCACATTTTATAATTTATTTTATCTGAATAGAAATATATATTTTAAAATATTAGGTTTATACATTATACCCCACTCAGAAATAATTTTTACCTCAAAATTCCATAACTCACAAACAAACAAATGAGGATATATCTATTTTATTTTATGCTCAGGTTCCAAAGTATAATTTTTGAATTTAAAATTCTTATAGGGAACATTAACATGGTGAGTCATCCATTTCTTTAAAACCTTATCTCTATGAACCAATTTTTGAACGAATTTTTCTTCATAGGGATGATCATTCTCCCATGACACATCCTCTATGATTGGAAAACATAAAGGATTAAATATGTACATCCTCGAAAAAGATACATCGAACACATATTGAACTTGAGAGAGGTTCAGTGGGAGATCCAAATGATTATGTACAATCCCTACCTAATCAATAATCTAAAAATGGACAATATCCATCCAATGGCCCGAAAGCCATAGATTTTTAATTATTATATGATAATCACCCTTTTAAGGGAAGAAGGGGGTGAAACCCGAACAGACATCATGGACATAAAACATTACATGGTCTGAAGATCAAGAAAATAAAACCAGACTGACACCAGGAACCTCTCCCCAGCATTAAAACATGAAGAAAAAAATGCTTCACTGCTGGAAAGTGATACAGCTAAGAAGTTTCCTGTGACAATAACATTCTTGATCCGATAGAAAATTCCATACCCTCTCAAACATCCAATTCCATGCAGCTTTCATAAGTGAACTGGTTCACGCCCAAATTTACCCAAGAGAAGAAGGGTAGAACGGTCCTTGTAGTGTAGCTTGGGTTGTCGATTCCACAGAGACCTAAGAAGATACCGAAGATACACAACCTAAGGGATGGATTTTTGGCTATGAAGTGTCCAACTTGGATTGATTTTGGATGGGTTTTAAAGATATCTAAAAGATTTAAGTGGATTCAATTTAAAATAATGAGTTGATCCTAGGTTATCACTCGGGGTGGATTGGATGTATTTTCTTTTTAATGATTTCAATTTCTTAAATTTGAGATGGGTTCATTTAAGGAGATAAAACAACATCATCACTTACTGGTTTAATGCCTACACCCTCTAATACTAATCACCTATACACTTTAAGGATCAAAGTTTTGAGCACTTCAAGGTAAAGGATCGTATTAGTACTTGAAGTGTGTGGCCTTAAATTCAACAAGGACGATGGAGTTTAAAAATCATCAAATAAAAATCCCAATTAAAGAAGTGATTATACATTAATTAGGTGATAAATAACATCCAATACAGCCCCTTTCTACTCCCTTGGATCAACCCATAAGTGGGTTATCCCTCCATTGATCCCATGGTTTCAATGGAAGCGGAAAGTAGACTCATAAGGGAGGAATGGAGAAGTAAAGAAAACAACAAAAATAAAATGATCACTCCACCGTTGTGTGAATAATTTCACAAGGGTTGGTGTGAATAAATTCACACCTTGATCCAACGGTATCAAAGTGATATTAAGAACAACAGAATAAGAGTAGAAGAAGAACTTTTATTAAGAAACTAAAGTGATTTGAACAACTTACATGTGAAAGACAAAATTGAGGCAACAAAAATGCAGCATAACATTACAACTAAACAAAGCATCCAAGATCCTCAACTCCTTCACCACCACTGCCTTAAATAGGCATTTTGTGAGCCTTGGGTCGAACCACCAACAGTACAAAGCATCTTAATTAATTTTTCTAGGATATAGGTGGTGGAAAGCTTGTGGAATTTGGACTTTTCCACGTTTGACCCGAGGTGGCAGCCAGCTTTACTTCACCGAACAGACGCGTCTGGAAGACCTTCTAGACGGCCGAATCAGGGTGGGCCATAGAAGAAGAAAATGGATCTCCTGATGTCTTCTAACCTCCTATAATATTTGGGCCTAGTTGGAGTTTTGTATTCTGAGATATGATCAAAATGGTGGACTGTTTTTCTGGGCCGCAGAATCTGGCCCAGAATTTTATCTCTAACTTGGGCCGCCTAAATGACAAACATGGAGGCCTAATTAGCATTAACTCATGAAGAGTGATTTGTTACTGTACATTTCTTCTATCATGCCACGAAATTTGGGATTAATTGGGCCTGTATGTTGGGCCCCACAGTCTCATCAGTGGGCTGGTGTCCAATCTGCCTTCTCCAGAATTGCTTCCTTTCATTGCCAAATATCTCCATCATCCTCCATGAATTCTCCATTGATCCCTAAATCAAACATGTTCATATTTAAGTGTAGATCAATTTCAAAAAATATAAAATTAAAATATGTAAAATTAAATTCTTTAAAATCAGATGAATCATTGGGTACTTTAAATGATGTTCAAAAATGTACCACATAATAGTGCATTTTAAAAAGGTATTACAATCATAATGTGAAATGGTGTTAAAAGTGTAAAATGCACTAAAATTGTGTTTATGAATAACAAAGAACATGAAAATTAAGTATATTAACAATGAATATTAGCCTCATTTAGTGGCTAATCACACCCCCCAACTTGAGTTTTGCTAGTCCCGAGCGAAATATATCTCATCAAAAATGAAATTCGAATTCCCTTTTTCAAAAACATTTTAATACACAATGATCACCAAAAAACCTTATACCAAACAATCATGAAACCCATCAAAATATTTTAATACGAGATAGTTTCATAAACAGATCACAATCCCAAGCCCATTCCTTTGATCAAATACATCATCATACTTCATCCAACTCAATTAGGTGTAATGATGTGTTGTAAACACAATAGATATGGGTGTTCATTTTCATTATAGGGGGAAATCATGGAAGCGCTAGGTGGAATCACATTTAATCCTAATATGAGTATTCTTCATTCATCTTTTTTTTTGATTTTTTTTGCAATATTGCTATAGTAATTGAGATTGCAATTAATCAAATTAACCCATGTAGCAAGACTTTGCCGATTACTCCCAGACTCAAAGGCCTTAGGGCACCAAGTGAAGCCCACATACTCGGGCATCGTCTCGAGTTAACTTAATAAAAAACAAAGTCATATTACCATAAAAAGAGATAGATTGAAAAACTCAGGGCTAGACAACTCTGGAGTCACGATCTCCAAGTGCCGAAAGCCTCGCATTTTATCAATCCATTGCTCTACACGCAAATTTTTATTTTTATTTTTTTATTTTTTTATTTTTTAATATATATTTTTTTTTAATATTTTTTTTTGAATACTCATATTATTCATAAAAATAAAACCATCCCATGCTATTTATTATGGGACCCCAAAAATTCAAATTAGTACCCCACAGTCTAGAGGACGTGCATTGTGGCATTTTTTTTATTTGGATGAAAATATAAATGATGAAATATCACATTGGACAGCCACACTTTCCAAAATCTATGCTCATGAAATTATACAAGGATTAAAATCAGAATTAGGGTATGCTAAATTATTTGATATTCAGTTTCAAAGTGTGCAATGCGTTTTACCATGTTCAAAGTTAAAGGAATTTTTCCTTCCATTTAATTATTTTTTCAAATCATTCAATTTTTGTTTTTGACACAAAAGCATTTTTTTTATTTTACCTCCCCCCCCAACTTAAAACAACACTGTCCCCAGTGTTTGAAGAAATGAAAAATTAGGAGTAGAGGCAGGGAATAAAAATTTAAAAAGGAAATTGAAAATGAGGATTATGGAATGAAGTCACCTGGTGGTTGAAGTTTGAAGTTCTTGCCGCTCGAATTTATTCCTTTGATATCCATGTCGCTTGCAAAGTTCCCTAGTGGAAAAAGGAAAAAAACAAAACAAACAAACAAAACAAACAAAAACAAACAATATATATATATATTTATATAATAAAGGAAGTAAAATATATGAATATATATAAAAATTATATAATAAGGTAGCACAAGAGCCGCAGGTCAGTGGTAAGCGCGCGCCCCTGTCTCCCTTCGGTCTCGGGTTCGAGTCCCCGCGGCTTCGCCGGTTGTGACGGGGTTTGCCCCACGGCCTATGGCGTGGACTTTTTTTTTGTATTATTATATTTTTTTAACCCATTGAATAATAAAAACAAAATAAACTGATGATACATTGTCTTCTTTTTAAATTTCTGGGTAAGGTATTACTCAAGGATCACACCACGTGACACGGATGAATATGGTGCTCCCCTTTCGTACCCATCCATACTCATAATAGAAGAACAGGTCAAAAGTCTATTTTTTTTATTTTTAAATATAAAAATGATTAAGTAATCTTATTTGAAAAATAAAGATGATTCAGAAATATTAGAAACATAAAAACCACGGGTTGCCTCCCGTGCATCGCTTTGTTTAACGTTGTTAGCTCGACATAAACCCCTTATTGATTAATTGTTGTTTTTTTATCAAAGGTAGGTTCACTCAGGTCTTCATCAACTTCATGTTTTTGGAATGGTTCTATGAATGGTTTGACTCTATGACCATTAACTTTAAATATTTGACCATTGGTGGGATCTTGAATTTCAACAGCCCCATGGGGGTACACCTTATGCACTATGTATGGACCGGACCATCTAGACCTCAACTTTCCCGGGTGCAAATGAAGTTTAGAACTATACAAAAGCACAGGTTTCCCTGGTTCAATGTGTTTAGTTTTAATATTCCTAGACTGGTAGGCTTGAACTCTAGCTTTATTGATCCTTGAATTTTCATAATCCTCCATCCTAAGTTCCTCAAGCTCGTTTAGATCCAATTTCCTCTTTATTCCGGCCAAAGAAATGTCAAAGTTCATTTTTTTGATTGCCCAAAAGGCCTTATGCTCAATCTCCACTGGGAAATGGCATGCTTTACCATAAACCAACCTATATGGGGACATTCCTAGGATAGTTTTAAATGCTGTTCGATATGCCCAAAGAGCATCTAGGAGTTTGCTCGACCAATCTTTCCAAGATGGATTAACAGTTTTCTCAAGAATTTGTTTGATTTCTCGATTGGCTAACTCAGCTTGACCATTGGTTTGTGGGTGGTAAGCGGTGGACATTTTGTGAGAAATTCCATACTTCTCCATGAGCGATGAGAATGGGCGATTGCAGAAATGAGTTCCACAGTCACTAATGATAGCCCTAGGAATCCCAAATCTAGAGAAGATGTTTTCTTTAAGGAATCTAATCACAGTTTGATGGTCATTGGATTTTGTAGGAATGGCCTCAACCCATTTTGAGACATAATCGACAGCCAAGAGAATGTAAAGATATCCCCTAGAGTTTGGGAAGGGACCCATGAAATCAATTCCCCAACAGTCAAAGATTTCAACCACTAATATTGGAGTGAGAGGCATTTGATTCCTTTTTGTGATGGACCCTACTTGTTGACACCTAGGACAGCTTTGAAAATGTGTAGGAGTCCCTTGAGAGGGTGGGCCAAAAGAGACCACATTGAAGAACCTTGGCAGAAGTTTTCTTAGAGGAAAAGTGACCTCCACAAGCCTCACTATGACAGAACATTAGGATAGACTCTTGTTCGGATTCTGGCACACACCTCCTAATGACTTGGTCAGGACAGAACTTATATAGGTATGGATCATCAAACACATAATTCTTGACATCAGAAAGAAATTTTCTTCTAGCTTGGGTCCCTAAGAATTTTGGAATGACCCCTGAAACTAAGAAGTTGGCTATGTCAGCATACCAAGGGCAATCACTCACAGAATAGAGGTTCTCATCGGGAAATGAATCAGACACAAAAAGGTGATGTGATTTGTCCTTGAATTCCAACCTAGAGAGGTGATCAGCTACAACATTCTCGACACCTTTTTTATCCATAATGGTTAAATCGAACTCTTGCAGAAGAAGGACCCACCTAATCAATATATCCTTTGCATCTTGTTTTTGGAAGAGATATTTTAGAGCTGAATGGTCGGTGAATACAATGATGGGTGATCCTAAGAGGTAGGACCTGAATTTCTCTAAGGCAAACACAACAGCAAGTAACTCCTTTTCAGTGGTGGTGTAATTGATTTGGGCATCATTTAAGGATTTGCTTGCATAACAAATGACATATGGAGATTTATCACACCGTTGTCCTAACACAGCTCCTACAGCAAAGTCACTGGCATCACACATGAGTTCGAAAGTAAGGTCCCAATTTGGAGATTTCATAATGGGAGGAGAGGTGAGAGCGGATTTAAGGGTTGAAAATGAACCCTCATAGCTTTCTGTCCAAACAAATGGAGCATCCTTTACTAGGAGAGCACAAATAGGGCGAGAGATTGAACTAAAGTACTTAATGAATCCTCTATAGAAACCAGCATGTCCTAAGAAGGACCTCACTTCCTTAACAGTTATGGGTGATGGAAGGTGACGAATGATGTCAACCTTTGCTTTATCAACTTCAATTACCCTACCCGAGACTATATGGCCAAGGACTAACCCCTCTTTTACCATGAAATGGCATTTTTCCCAGTTTAGGACTAGATTCTTTTCTTCACATCTTGACAAAACTCTCTCCACATTCCTAAGACATCCCTCAAATGTATCCCCAAAGACAGAGAAGTCATCCATGAAGACCTCTAGAAAATCCCCTACCATATCTGAGAAGATTCCCATCATGCACCGCTGGAAGGTTCCAGGGGAATTGCATAACCCGAACGGCATGCGTTTAAAGGCAAAGGTACCGAAAGGACATGTGAATGTAGTCTTCCCTTGATCCTCTAGAGAGACCACAATTTGATTGTAACCTGAGTACCCATCTAGGAAGTAATAGAATTGATGACCCGCCACTCGCTCGAGGACTTGATCAATAAAGGGCAAGGGAAAATGGCCCTTCTTGGTACAAGAGTTGAGCTTCCTATAGTCAATACAGACTCTCCAGCCACTACTCACCCTAGTTGGAAGAATTTCCCCATCCTTATTAGTGATCACAGTGATTCCAGCTTTCTTTGGGACAACTTGAATTGGGCTTACCCACTCACTCTCAGCTATGGGGTAGATGATACCAGCTTTCAACAACTTAAGAAGTTCTTTCCTTACCACATCCTTAAGATTTGGATTGAGTCTCCTCTGAGGTTGACGACATGGTTTGGATTCAGATTCAAGAGTAATCCTATGAGTTCCAATAAGTGGGCTAATCCCAGGAATATCAGACAGAGTCCAACCAATGGCTTTCTTGTGTTTCCTAAGGACATCTAGAAGCATCCCCTCCTGATTGGCTTCAAGAGAAGAAGATATGACTATAGGATGTGTTTGATTTTCCCCTAGGAAGGAATACTTGAGGGAAGTAGGAAGTTCCTTCAATTCAAGATCTGGTTGGTTCAGAATTTCAGCAGAATATTGGGGCATTGGATCAAGATCAAATTTGTTTCCTAGATTTTCAGATTGAATTGATTCCCCATGTGTAGAAGTTTCAGCCACAAGATTGTATTGACCTGGGTTAGGGAAGGGAGTTTGAGTTGTCTCCATGAATGTGTTTTCCTGAAAGGTTTCACTGATTTTTGGTCCTAAGACATCATTATAGGAGCAATTTGAAAATGATTCAAGCCAAGGAGATAAACTTCCTTCATATGAACAAAGGAAATCAATCTCATTCTGACTTAAACATTCATCAAATATTCCTTGATGTTCCATGGATTCATTATCAATGCTTCCTATCATGTTTACTTCATGAATATCCTCGTCATCCCCTATTTGTGAGCTTGCATTATAGATGTTCAAGTCTAGACTCATGTTCCCAAAGGTGATGGTCATGTTCCCATTTCGGACTCGGATAACAGAGTTGATTGTTGCAAGGAAAGGACGACCAAGGATGATTGGGGTTTGTTCCTTATTTCCTAAGTTTGGATGGTTGTCAAGGACAATGAAATCAGCAGGGTAGATAAAGTTTTCAACCTTTACCAAAACATCCTTTAAAATCCCCTTTGGAACCCTAATGCTACGATCAGCAAGCTGAAGTGTGACAGATGTGGGTTGGAGCTCTTCTAGGCCTAACTGGCAGTACACAGCATATGGGATGAGATTGACACTAGCACCTAGGTCACACAAGGCCTTGACAACTTTGCTTTCTCCTAGTTCAACATTGATGTAAGGGCAACCTGGGTCTTTCAACTTAGGAGGAATGGTCCCTTGAATGGTGGTACTCACATTAGCAGCCAAAAGGACTTGGTTTTTATGTGAAAACTTCCTTTTAAAAGTGCACAAGTCCTTAAGGTACTTTGAGTAGGCAGGTATAGTTTGGATGGCATCGAGAAGGGGTATGTTCAACTTGACTTGTGAGAAGATTTCCCTCAATGTTTCACTCAGTTCAGGCTTGGGTTTCCCCCTCATGCGTTGTGGAAATGGTGCAGGTTGTGGGGTTGTTTGTTGAAGAGTTGTTTCTTTCACATTGTTATCAGTTTCTTCAGTTTGATCTTGTGGTTCATTTAAATTTTCATCCAAGTTTGAATCTTCAGGTGGGTTCTGAATTAGTTGTTCAGGTTTCTCAATTGATTTCCCACTTCTTAAAACAGTCACAGCCTTTAGTTGTTCATGAGTTGTTTGAGCACAACTTGACTCTTCCCTTGAAGTTGAGGATGGCACCGCCTGAGTAGGCATGGGTGCCTTTCCTATTTTGATGGATTGAAGTTCTTGTTTTAGGGAAGATACCTCTGAGTTCATCCTCTCCATTTGTTTGCACAGTTGTTCTAGTAGGCTTTGTGGAACAGTTTGGGTGGGTGCTTGAGTAGGTTGGTTTATCCCAGGGGGATATTTTGGAGGTGGGATGGTTTGTTGAAAATGGACCGGTGGCTGTTGGTATTGGATAGGTTGGGTTTGGAACTGGTTATGGGTTTGGTAGCTCTGTTGAGGGTAAGGATTTTGCCCTTGTGGTTGGCTATTTTGTTGGTTATCCTTCCATCGGAAGCCAGGGTGGTCATTGTACCTTGGATTGAAGGTGTTTGGGTATTGGGGCTTTTGAAAGTTTAGGGCATTGACTTCTGCTGGGGGTCCTCCTAGAAGAACATCCTTGATGGATGGAATGGTTGGGCAGTTGTCTGTTTTATGGTCATGTTTGTCACAAATTGTGCAAACAAGGTCTACATTTTGGATTTCATGGACTTTCCTAAGGTCTATCTCTTCAACCTTCCTAGAGAGTGCTGCGAGTTTAGCCCTAAGGCTTTCCTCTTCTCTAAGTGTATGAATTCCAGTGGTTCTTTGTGGATTTTCCGAATAAGGTGAAGTTCCCCAAGTTTGGTTTTGTTCAGCCAGACTTTCCAGATACTCGTAAGCATCATTTGGGGCCTTGTTTTTAAAGGTTCCATTACACATCATGTCAATGAATTGTTTATTACCCGGACCCAACCCTTCATAGAAAATTCTCACTTGTTCAGGTATGGAAAACCCATGGTGTGGAACCATGTTTAGGGTGTCTTTGAACCTCTCCCATGTTTCATAAAATGACTCTCCCTCTTTTTCAAAAAAGTTTTGGATGCTCTTTTTAAGTGCAATTGTTTTGTGATGAGGGAAGTATTTTTTGTAGAATTCTCTTTGTAGTTGGTCCCAAGAGTGGATTGATGTAGGTCTCAAGTTGTTTAGAAAATTTTTAGCTCGATCCTTTAATGAAAAAGGAAATAGCCTCATCTTAGCGGATTCTATTTGATGTGGGGGACACATGGTTTCAACAATGTCGTTGAACTCTTTGACATGAAGGTATGGCATTTCTGACTCCATCCCATGAAAGGTTGGAAGGTGGTTTAGGACATGGGGTTTGAATATGTAGTTGGTATCTCCTATGTAATTGTGTCTAATGCATGAGGGGGCATTGGTCCAAGCTGGAGTGAGGTAGTCATTCATGGTTTGATCAAATACATTCCCTAAGTTTGGAGCTTCTTGGTTTTGGTTTCCCATTTGATTCCCCCAGGGTTTACAATTTGATTTTGTGGATGACCCTCCATTGGACTTGTTTCAAGTTCTGACATTGGGGTTTCAAGAATATTTGAATCTGATTTAAACAATCCCTTATGTGCACTTGACTCCCCTCTCCCAGGACTTTCAACCCTAACTAGTCTATTTGAGAAATCGCGGGTGTAGGCGGACATGCGCCAAAAAAAAAGCGAGAAAGGGACAAGATAAGAGATCTTGGGTGAGAGTAGAAGAATGGAGGTGAGGAAAGAAGGTTTTTTTTTGAATCTAAGGTACTTACTTGGTCCCCGGAAACGGCGCCAAAATTGGGTTCACGCCCAAATTTACCCAAGAGAAGAAGGGTAGAACGGTCCTTGTAGTGTAGCTTGGGTTGTCGATTCCACAGAGACCTAAGAAGATACCTAAGATACACAACCTAAGGGATGGATTTTTGGCTATGAAGTGGCCAACTTGGATTGATTTTGGATGGGTTTTAAAGATATCTAAAAGATTTAAGTGGATTCAATTTAAAATAATGAGTTGATCCTAGGTTATCACTCGGGGTGGATTGGATGTATTTTCTTTTTAATGATTTCAATTTCTTAAATTTGAGATGGGTTCATTTAAGGAGATAAAACAACATCATCACTTACTGGTTTAATGCCTACACCCTCTAATACTAATCACCTATACACTTGAAGGATCAATGTTTTGAGCACTTCAAGGTAAAGGATCGTATTAGTACTTGAAGTGTGTGGCCTTAAATTCAACAAGGACGATGGAGTTTAAAAATCGTCAAATAAAAATCCCAATTAAAGAAGTGATTATACATTAATTAGGTGATAAATAACATCCAATCCAGCCCCTTGCTACTCCCTTGGATCAACCCATAAGTGGGTTAGCCCTCCATTGATCCCATGGTTTCAATGGAAGCGGAAAGTAGACTCATAAGGGAGGAATGGAGAAGTAAAGAAAACAACAAAAATAAAATGATCACTCCACCGTTGTGTGAATAATTTCACAAGGGTTGGTGTGAATAAATTCACTACTTGATCCAACGGTATCAAAGTGATATTAAGAACAACAGAATAAGAGTAGAAGAAGAACTTTTAATAAGAAACTAAAGTGATTTGAACAACTTACATGTGAAAGACAAAATTGAGGCAACAAAAATGCAGCATAACATTACAACTAAACAAAGCATCCAAGATCCTCAACTCCTTCACCACCACTGCCTTAAATAGGCATTTTGTGAGCCTTGGGTCGAACCACCAACAGTACAAAGCATCTTAATTAATTTTTCTAGGATATAGGTGGTGGAAAGCTTGTGGAATTTGGACTTTTCCACGTTTGACCCGAGGTGGCAGCCATCTTTACTTCACCGATCAGACGCGTCTGGAAGACCTTCTAGAAGGCCGAATCAGGGTGGGCCATAGAAGCAGAAAATGGAGCTCCGGATGTCTTCTAACCGCCTGTAACATTTGGGCCCATTTGGAGTTGTTTATTCCGAGATATGATCAAAATAGTGGACTGTTTTTCTGGGCCGCAGAATCTGGCCCAGAATTTTATCTCTAACTTGGGCCGCCTAAATGACCAACATGGAGGCCGAATTAGCATTAAATCCTGAAGAGTGATTTGTTCCTGTACATGTCTTCTATCATCCCACGAAAGTTGGGATTAATTGGTCCTGTATGTTGGGCCCCACAGTCTCATCCGTGGGCTGGTGTCCAATCTGCCTTCTCCAGAATTGCTTCCTTTCATTGCCAAATATCTCCATCATCCTCCATGAATTCTCCATTGATCCCTGAATCAAACATGTTCATATTTAAGTGTAGATAAATTTCAAAAAATATCAAATTAAAATATGTAAAATTAAATTCCTTAAAATCAGATGAATCATTGGGTACTTTAAATGATGTTCAAAAATGTACCACATAATAGTGCATTTTAAAAAGGTATTACAATCATAATGTGAAATGGTGTTCAAAGTGTAAAATGCACTAAAATGGTGTTTATGAATAACAAAGAACATGAAAATTATGTATATTAACAATGAATATTAGCCTCATTTAGTGGCTAATCATGAACCGCCCGATTTGAAACTTCCATTGAGGTAATTCCATAAGGTCGTGTCTAGATAAATATTCAAAATCTGAGGTTCAAAAACCAACCCAGCAGAAATATGAAAATTTCCAAACTTTCACGAGCCCAAACACCACGAGAAACCTTCACCCTAGAAGACCCCACACACTCCATGAGACACCCTAACCACCACAGCCGAAGAAACCCAGAAGAAAATCCAAGGGACGTGAGTCCAATCTATCGTCTCCTAGGACTGGATGGATCAAACTCGCACCACGATAATGCCACCGACGAGGGAATAATGATCGTCCTGCAATAGAAGCATCTCTCTGGACATGGGTCTACTCCAATCAGAATCAATTTACACCTAAATGGGTTTCGAAGCAAGATGGTGGTGGCGAGGAGACCCGGAAGGGACAGGGTGAACCAGCCGCGACATACCAGAACCAAGAGAAACCAAAAACACAACCAAAAGGGAAAATCCACAGAAAACCGATCCCAAATGCCAGAAAAAAGCTCACATATGCACCGGATAAAGATCCTCCCCCTCCAAATCACTATAGAACAGATACAGAGCCTCACCTGGAATCCAACGGAGACAACACCTAGCCACGCCATAAAACAAAACCGAAACCACAACGACACCCGGACGGACCAAGCTGCACCAGACTCCGATCTGATTGGAGCAGAGCCAGACCAAGACGACATCGGGAGGAGTCTTGTCATTTCCTGAAGACCAGTCCACCAAGCCAAAGTCGTGCTCCATCGAACTGCGAACCCCCAAAAATGGAGACCGTGAAGCACTGCCGGAACCACGCCACACAGAACTGAGCGGTTCAGAGAAGATCCAGGCCAAGGCGTCGTCAGGAGGAGCTGCGTCGTCTCCTGAAGGCCAAGCCGCCAAGACGATTGTTGTGCTCCAACGCACTGCACTGCCACCGAAAACATGAGGACCACGAAGCGCCATCGGATCCTATTGCACCACACCGAGACCAAACACGCCGCACCAAGCTGACTCTAAAGAATCTGCCGATCTGATCCAGGCCAGAGGGGATGGGGAAAACAAACCCTGTCGACACCCTAGAAGCAGTAAATGGGAGATATGGAGCCGCTCCAAGGCCTATCCTATAAAATGGGACAATATACATATGGATCATATTTCCCATAATTTGAATATCATAACCTTTTTCCATGTACATATTCAGAATAAAACCTTCTCAATAACTAATTATTTCAAATCATGTTGATAATTGTTAGAAAAGATTTTTTATCAGCTCTTAGAATCCATGGGGAGTTGTTGAATAGATGTAAAATTAACTTCCAATTCCCTATCTAGCTTGGTTATTCACATAATTCATTATATAAATCCATTTCACATGTTTGGAATCCTATAGTTAATTATATAGAGATATTTACAAGGACCCATCAGAATGCACAAGTTATATATATTTTTGTGTGAGAATTACACAAAATGAAGGTGTTTATCCCAAATATCATTTAAATCCATAGAATATGATTTCAAAATTTCTTTTATAGATTTAAAATCCCACTAAATATAACCATTAATCTGATGATGATATGTTGTAGTGAAACTCAACTTTATATCAAGAGATCAATAAAGGATGTTCATAAATATCAATGTAAATATTATCTCCCGATCAGATACAATATAAACTGGTACTCCATACATAATTACCACCACGATAATATATATTCTGGAAAGTTGATTAGGAGAGAAATCATATCTGATAGTAATGATGTCTTCAAAATTTTCATGGTGACTAACTAAATCCCAGATAGCATTATGATCATTTGACATTTTGGGGACTCTTAGAAAAAAATACATGGTGATGTTTTCCCATTTACATTCAGTAATGGGCAATGATTATGATATTCCTTTAGTATTTAGTCTCTCATCCTTAAATTTGTGAAATAATAGACA
Source organism: Viscum album (assembly GCA_963277665.1). Taxonomy (NCBI): domain Eukaryota; kingdom Viridiplantae; phylum Streptophyta; class Magnoliopsida; order Santalales; family Viscaceae; genus Viscum; species Viscum album. The sequence goes on along the minus strand of OY728155.1, from coordinate 596,006,475 downwards.
TCAAGACATATAATATTTAATATCTCACTTAATATTTTCCCACTATAAATAATCTTTTAGATCTCTATCCATCTTTGTACTTCCAGGATAAATAGAAAATGATTCACTATGTGCCTCAACTATAAAATTATTGTTCATAACATGTATTAATTGGATGAAATATCATTTTATAAAGCATATAATTCTAGTAGGTTCATTGTTGAATCATTAATATTTATCTACTTATTATATAATTAATCATATTTTGGCTAAAACTTATTAATAATCCCATAGATTAATGGTTGACCATTTATATGATAAATACATTGTATTTCTATTTTATTAATCATTTTAAGATCCATATTCTAAAAATTGAAAAATATTTTATATCATCCAATTCTCATCATTAATGAAAATAAATTGTCTTTATGATTTAGAGCATCGTCCACCTTATTCACTTTCCCTAGGTTGTAATGTATTATGAAATCCTAATGTTTTATTAAATCCAACCAGCTTATATAGTGTAAATTTATATATTTATGTGTAAATATATAATTCATTCTTCAATAAAAAAGTATGTGTGTCACATATTCACCACAATGATAATGCCAATATGTTTTCAATGTAAAAAGCATTGTTGGTATATCCAAATCATGAGTCAGGTGATTTTTTCCATGAACCTTCAATTGAAAAGAGGCATAATATATCACCAAGCCATTCTGTATGATGATTCATCCCAATCACTTCACCGATGAATTTGTACAGAAAAACAACCTTATCCATTATAGGATTGTTAAAACACTTATATGTTGACAAATGTTATATTACATTCATTGAAATTCATTTTATATTCAAATATGTTAATGAACCTGACCCCATTTTCAGTCAACATATTGATTGGATTAGAATGTTTGTAGAAATATAAAAAATCATTATTTGAATATAAAAAGGCTAATAAAACTGTGGATTTGGTTTAATGGGGTTGGTCAATGCAATTTTTAAATAACTTATGTCTTCAAAGGATCCACTGATATACCCTCATATGAGATATTATGACCCAAAAAAATAATTTTGAAATAAATTTCACACTTTCTGAATTTAACACATTACTTTTCCTTTTTAGTGCATTTATCATGATTATAAAATGTCATTCAAGATCTTTTTTAAACTTTAAATATATAATAATATCAACTACAAAGACTACAAAAATATGATCATGATAATCTCTATATAAGATATTCATTAAGTCCCATAATATTAAATGAGTATTAGTAATTCTGAATGGAATTATGATGAACTCATAATGACCATACCTCTTATGAAATTCAATCTTTTCTATATTATCCCTTTTGAAAATTAATTGATGATACTAGATCAAAGATCAATATTTTAAAAATATTCAGATCGTCATAATTGATCAAATGGATTATCAAAACATGGTACATAATTCTTATTATTAATATTAATTTTCATACATTCCAAAAATCTATGAAGGGAATTATTAACCCATCTTTATTCTTAGAAAAACATAAAGTTAGACCCCATGGAAAAGACACATTCCAAAATGAATCCCTTATCTATATTCTCTAGGAGTGGCTTCTATAATTCTTGAAACTCAATCATGGTAGTTCAATATATATTATTTGAAATAGATGTAGCACTGGGTATGAGTTATTTTGAAAATTCAACATCACTATTTAAGGGATGACTACAAATTCCTTCATGAAACACAATTAACATATTCTTAAACAGTCGTAATATTTTGAATATTGAGTTTATCATTAATTATTAATGATAAATATCTCTCTTTAATTGGGAAAACCCCTATAATAGAATTAATTTTGTGTGGGTGTTTATGGTCATCCTCACACTGATAGATGATTTATGATTGATTTAGAATATAAAATGCAACTTCCCCTCTATGATAATTAATATAGGTTCCTTACCAAGATATCCAATTAATATCTAAATTTACAATAAATTAAACTATTAAAAGAATAATATTATTTTTTGAATGAACAATCCCATAGACATATATACAAGAAGATATATTGACTTAAGATATGTACATCCTACCATTAGGAGTCTTCACCACAAACTAAATATCAAATAATTGAGGTTTTGATATGATAAAATTCAATGTATATTTATATATAAAAGACTAGGTAGAATGAGAATCAAATAAAAAAATTAAATCTTAGTGTGTATGATATTTTTACCATTCACCACATAAATTGGATCATTGATTTCTATTTTAATTTTTCCAAATTTTGTCCTTATCACATTGGATTCCTTATCGTTATGTTCCCCTGATGTTTGGGTAACTTTTTAGAGTAGTTCCCCATATCCTTACAATTTAAAAACTATACAGTGATAAATTCTTTATATCCCTTTCATTAATCATAATGATATCCTTTTCCTCTAAACTAGAAGAAAAATAATTTTCCTTTTAGGAATTATCCAATGTGTTTCCATCAAAAAAAATCACATGTTAGATGAATATTATATATCTTCTTACCCAAAAATATTTTTTATCATCCATCCACTTTTTCTCTTTCATTACTTCAAATCCACATTACTAGGATAATTATCTCTCTATCTTGATAAAACATTATACTATATCAATATATGATGGAAATTTTTGGGATTCTAGTTCACTTTAATGTGTTGGTTTTTACACAACATATAAATGGTCAATACTACTATTTAGAATAACTATATAGTCTAAAACGTTAATTTTTAACATTGTAATGTTAGTGTCACATATTTAAAATTTTACCTCTTAATTTTCTCATAGAATCAAGATGTTTTTCACTGTATCTGATTTTTGATCACAAGGAATATATTTTTCCTACATTTGTTCTTCAAAATAATTCTATTCCATTATTGATAATTCCTCCTATTTTTTATTGATTTAAATTAATTTCCCTATTGATTTGAATCCACTAAGAGATAATAAAATGTCATGAAAACATCCCCCCATTAATTACAACTCAATGTGGGAAATAACTTATTTTAAAAATATATCCATCGTTCCAGTAAAAAAAATTTAGTACTATTGAATGAAAGGGTTGTTAATTCTGAATTGGCCTAACAATATTACACCTCATTATGTACCATCATGTTTGTCTATACAGAAATGGTTATTGGTCATAACATAAGCCTTTATTACTATTATAGATATAAATTGTTTATATCAACTTATATATTCATATATAGCTTCAGCATCTTTTCTATGAGGTAAATCCCTATATAGATTATAGTTATTGATACAATTTCCATTCCTTATGCTAAGTGAATATTCTATAAAATGATAGACAATATATTTGAACACAACATTTTTAATCTTAATGTATAATATCAGAACCTATAAAACACATAACATAATTGGATAATTTTTTTATAACTAATCTCAATATCATAATGTTGGTTTCGTTGGGAATATTCTCATGGTTCTTCATTAAATATATTTCCACAATCTATGCATTATAAAATCTAGTTTCCAATGATTATATTATACTTTCCTATAATATAATCTATAAAGACCTCGACCATAGTATCCTTATGTTTTTTGTTACCTCATCACATTGGTACAAAATACAAGTAATCACACCCAAATGGACAAAATAGTTTATTATCTTGGGTAAGCTAGATACATATAATAATACCACATTACAATGAATAAAATAAAAATAAAGATTAATATTTTCATTGGGATTATATTTATTACCTCTTGAATATCCCTTTATATCAATAATAACACATTTCTAAGATTCATGGGAAAATGAAATATAAAAAAGGTTTTTGCTCAAATTCTCATCAAGGGATTTCATATAATAGATTCTAAATGAGGATTGAATAATTTGGGGGGAATAAATGTTGATCAAATGATGAAATATAAATAATCTCTTATGTATGAAACTTATTTACGGTTATAAAAACTTTTAAAAAATCCTCATAGGAATTAATAATTTTTCTCACAATGATGGAATTTATAATACAGAATATCATACACATATCATTGTGTTATTATAACATGAAATCCAAAGATACCATTAAGGTCTAGTTCCAATACATTTACATAAATGGTTAAGACCTTAGAAAATTGCCAAATATATTTTGTCCCAGGATACAAACCAATTCATCTAGGAGATATGTAATTATAGGACCCACACATTGTTTAATAAGTCTAATTTTTTCATCATATGTATAAACAATATAACATAACCAACATGCCATAAAATTCAATAATTTTCCATATTTGAAGAAATATCATAAGAAATATCAATAAATTTACCCATAAATATAATCATAAACTATCTTTAAAAATTAAGGTGGATGGCCAAATAAGTGTTTAATCAATGTAAACAACAATATTTTTCAAAGGGTACTTATATAGATGGAAATAATTTCAAAATCCGACCAGATAATTTCCTGAAGAAAATAAAATTTTTTAATTTGATAAATCTTATTTAAAATAAAAAACATTTCAAAATATCGATGACAAATTATAAAAAAAATTCTGTAAAATTGTAATAGATTCATAAATGAAATGATTTTTCAGGATGATAAGAATTTCTAATAATTCCTTATAAATTAAAAAATCATTCATGTCACACTTATAAAAAGATAAATAAGTACCTCAAACAAAAAATGATAATATGATTCCTTCTGATCCATTTTTTTAAAAATATATTCACTTATAAAAATATGTTTAGTAAATTATTAGATAATTATAAAATCAATATTGTTATTCCTTTTTAGGAAAATATGGACACATAAGGGAAATGTTCTCGATCAAATAGAAAAATAAGGTCGTTTTTTCATAAAATATTTATTTCAAAATCTTAAGTACATAAAGATAGAAAAATAAATGGAAACAATATAATTTAATGAAATAACCATAAGAGGAAAAACATTATTTGGTTTAACATATAATTGTCAAATAATTTCTGCTGAATATACATAAACATAAAAAATTCATAATAATGGCGAGAATGTGAAATAAACCATTACTTTAGGATGACATTCCAATGTATTTTTAAAAAACTAATTAATAATAAATATATAATTACTTATATCTATTTAATATCCCTAATAATTTATATCATACTATATATAATTTACTAAAAATATTTATATCTCATGTTTATTAATAATTCTTTGTAAGAGTAACTACTCTTGGTAATAATTTCATCATTTTTTTTGTACATTTATGTTTGGTAGAATTGATCATTTTTCATCTTATAATGGATCTATAATAACAAAAAATATAAATGATACAAATATAATATACATTCCATATATAGGTATTTATTATAATCTATTAAATATAGAGATAGAGGAATAAATTACACCATTCATGGAGACAATAGACCGTACATACTTATGAATGATGATTTATATTTTGAAATAAAAAAATGAATGAACGGTAGTTACTAATTAAAACATCAATAATAATTATCAAAAAAATATATCATATATTTTCACTAAATATATCATTATTACTATCTATATAATATTGAAATGAAAAATGGATCACATCTCTTTGTGGATGTGGAAGTCCACATGTATGCAGGGGAGACGTAATAATTTTATAATGGATTAGAAGAAAAGATGTTATATATAATGTTATATCAATATAAGAATAACTATTTAAAAAATATCATATAAATTTTTTTACCTATCTTAATACCCAACCATTAAATTGGGTTCTAAAAAATAAATTGTATCACAACATGGATAGTAAAACGTACATACATCAGACTGATACATTAAATTTACATTTGATGGGAAATTGGGATGAAAAATGTGGTTTAATAATATTAATAAAAATTTAATATATTTATGATAATGATGTTATTATTTTATGAAAAATATAAATAATTTAGAGAATGTAAAAGAAGAAATAAATTTATGTAGGTTGAGTAATAAGATTAACTTTCCTTTAGATGAAATTTTATATATAAATTCAAATAGAAATTGGGGATAATATTTTTTGTCTACAAACACCTCTATAAAATTGTTGGAACCGACATTTGAAAATTTCATTCATCTTCACCAAAGATATGAGGACCATGAAAAATGATGACATGATACATGGAAAAGGGAATATATGAAGGCCTTGGATTTAAGGAGATACACCTCAGACTGGACATCATACTTCTAATTTTATTCTAAGAAGTTAAGGGTTTTCATTAACACCCTTAGCCAAAAAAATATGGATAAACACCAACTAGAAATGAAAATTCAACCACAAGAAGATGTGGGACTAGAGGTTGACCACGCCCTGTGAGACTCAGGTTAGGCCAACCAGTGGACTAAAAGAGAAGCATATATCCCACAAGAGAGAAGTTGATCCTGTGTATAGGGATGTGTTGTGCAAGCTAGGAGGAATACACACATAGTCTAATCCATTCTCTCGATGGGATGCTGCCAGTATGATGAAAGTGTTACATGTTTTATAGGTACTGATCCCTTTACCAACGTGAATGAACAAAAGCTGCAAAAAGGGTTATATACCTGAGGGGAAGTGTATACACATTTCTATGTGGGACATCATTTTTCTTTAGGGATAAAATATGTGATGTTCGATTATACCTTCGGATGATTTGTGCCATCTGATCATTCCTTACACTAATCATGAATGCATGCTTGAATCCAACACATCATGAGTTCATGTCAGAAAATACCATGCACCGAGTGACCATCATTTTCATCCTCATGATTCCTTGGTTTGATGTCTCTAGGCACACCCGACACTCACGAGCTGGTTTTTTATACATTTTTTTTAAAATATTTTTTAGAAAACAAATGGGTTTAAAATATTTTGAAAAATTTGCCTCAAAGGAAGCATCGTTGAACCCTCATTTTGCATCAGATGAAAGGCGGCATCGGTGATTCTGCCTTTCCACTAAAACTAAAAAATATTAATTTATTCTTTTAAATTTTTATTTTTATTTTTGTTTTTATGTTGTATATATATAAACTACACAAAACAAATATATAAATATGAATAATTTTTTTTGTAGAATTTATCTTCTATTTAAAATCTAGTAGTACTATCATTACAACAATATGGATTCTGATAAGGCCCTCATATAAGGATCCCTTTTATATGAGATATTCCCCCTATAAATCGATCTGTATTTCGATGTGGGGTTCTACTTCTTCCTTTCAAGTGAAAAACATTCTGCATTTCTGATGTGGGGTTCTGTTTCAAGTACGTGGCTTTGAAAGACTGTAAAATACAAACTATAAGACCAATATAAATAAAACCTAAAACATTGATTAAAAATATTATGAATAGTTGAAAATGAAAATAATTTCATAAAAATGTTAATAGAAAATAATTTATAAGGTTTCAATGAATCATACATGAAACTAAAATTTGTTTCAAGTACACGAATTTGAAAGAATATAAAATATAAAATATAAGACCACATTAAATAAAACTTTAAACATGGATTAAATATATAACAAATATTTGAAAATAAAAATAATTTCATAAAAAATATTTTGGGAAATTAATTTATAAGGTTTTAAAGACTCCTACAAGAAACTAAAAAATGTTTCAAGTATGAGACTTTGAATGTCTATAAAATAAAAACTATAAGACGGAAATAAATGATAATTAATACATAAATAAAACATATAACAAATATTTGAAAATAAAAATAATTTTAAAAATATGTTGTTGGAAAATAATTTATAATCATTAAAAAAAACCTACTTGAAACATAAAATTGTTTCATGTTTATGAATTTGAATGCCTATAAAATATAATATATAAGACCAACATAAATGAAACCTAAAACATGAATTAAACATATAATAAATTATATAATTAGTTAACTGATTTTATTAATAATTAAATATATAATAATTAATTAGTTAATTAGTAATTATTAATAAATATTTATATAATATTTAATTAGATAATTGGTAATACATTTATTAAGTATACAATAGTTATTTAGTTAATTAAAAATATAATTATAAATTAAATTTAGTCGTTGTAATTCATAATTAGTAATTAATAAATATTATTTTATAATAATGACTTTGGTAATTGATAATATAATTATTAATTATATAATAGTTAATTAGTTAATTAATAATAAAATTAAAAATATAATTTTTCATTATAATTATTAATTAAAAATTAAAAAAAAATATATATGATAATTATTTAGTTAATTAGTAATATAATTATTCTTTATATTTATTCATTATTATTAATCATTATAATTATTAAATATAATAATTCATTATAATTATTAAATATTAAATATTAATTATTAATTATTAATTATTAATTATTAATTATAGAATATTAATTATTAATTATTAATTAGAAATATAAGTATTAATTTTATAATAATTAGATATTTAATTAATAATTATTAATAATAAATTAATTAATAATAAATTTGCTAATTAGTAATATAATTACTAATTATTTTATAATTAATCAGTTACTTAGTAATATAATTATTAATTTTTAATTAATAATTAGTTAAATAGTTATATAATTATTAATTTTATAGTTAGTAATTAGTTAATTTGTAATTATTAATAATTAATTATATAATAATTAACTAGTTAATTAGTAATATAATTTTTAATTAGTTAATTTTTAAATAGTTAATTGTTTGAGAAATATACAGTTGATACCCTTTTTATAGTTAGTTAATTAGTAATATTATTATAAAATATAATTATTATTTATTAAAATTATTTATTATTTATAAATAATTACTATATAATAATTATTTAGTTAGTTGATAATATAATTATTAATTATATAATAGTTAATTATTTAATTAGTGATATAATTATTAATTATTAATTATTATTATTAGTTAGTAATTATTAAAAAAATATTATATAATATTTAATTGGTTAATTAGTAATATAATCATTCTTTATAATTATTCTTTATAATTATTATTTATAAAAATTCATTATAATTATTAATTATAAATTACTAATTATTACTTAGTACTTATTAATTAGTAATTATCAATTAGTAAATTACTAATCTAAATATTAATTGTATAATAATTAGTTAGTTAAGAATTTATTATTAATAATTAATTAGTTAATTAGAATGTATAATTATTAATTATTTAATAATTAATTTGTTACATTTTGATATTATTATTAACTATATAATAATTAACTTGTTGATTAGTAATATAATTACTATTTATATATTTAGTATTTATTTAATTAATAATTATTAATCATTAATTATATAATTATTAATTTTCTAATTATTAATATAATTATAAAATATATAATAGTTAATTAGTTATTTTTTTGAGAAAGATAGTGTTGAGGCCCTATTTGAAATTACTTAGTTAGTAATATAATTAAAAATTATAATTATTCATTATAAATATTAATTACTATTTAGTAGAAATTATTATGCAATAATTAATAAATTAATTTGTAATATAATTATTAATTATCTAATAGTTAATTAGTTAATTAATCATATAATTATGAATTATAATTTTTCATTATAATTATCAAAATGTAGTTATTATAAATTATTATACAATAATTCATTAGTTAAATATTATATACTTAATTATTAATAATTACTAATTAACTAATTAATTATTATATTATTAATTATTAATAAAATTATTAACTAATTAAATAATTTATAATATGTTTAATCTATGTTTTAAGTTTCATTTAAATTGGTCTTATTGTATATATATTATAGGCTTTCAAAGGTAAATACATGAAACATTTTTATGGTTCATGTAGGTGACTTTGAAAGACTATAAATTATTTTTCATCACTATTTTTTATAAAATTATTTTTATTTTCAACTATTTGATATATTTTTAATCTTTGTTTTTGGTTCCATTTATGTTGGTGCTATAGTTTATATTTTATTGACTTTCAAAGGCACGTTCATGAAAAAAATTTATATTTCAAGTGGGTGGCTTGGAAATCTTATAAATTATTTTCTATCAACATTAATTACGCAATTCATTTTATTTTCAACTATTTGTTATATATTTAATCCATGTTTTATGTTTCATTTAAGTTGGTCTTATAGTTTATATCTTATAGACATTCGTAGTCACATACGTAAAACATTTTTATGTTTCAAAAATGTGTCTTTGAAAGCATATAAATTATTTTTCATCAACAATTTTTATGAAATTATTTTTATTTTCGACTATTTGTTATATTTTTAATCCTTTTTTAAGTTTCCTTTATGTTGGTCTTATAGTTTTTATTTTATAGAGTTTCAAAGTCACATACTTGAAACATTTTTTAAGTAGGTGTCTTTAAAATCTAATAAATTATTTTCCATCAACATATTTTACGAAATACTTTTTATTTTCAACTAGTTTTTATACTTTTAATCCATTATTTATGATTTATTTATGTTTGTTTTATTGTCTATATACTATTTTAATTCAAAGTCACGTACTTGACACGTTTTTATGATTCAAGTAGGTGTCTTTGAAACATTATAAATTGTTTTCCATTATCATTATTATGAAAATATTTTTGTTTTTAACTATTTCTTATATTTTTAATCCTTGTTTCATGTTTCATTTATATTGGTGTTATAGTTTTTATTTTATAATATTTCAAAGCCACGTACTTGAAACAGAATCCCACATCAGTAATGCAGAATGCTTCTGCAGGAAATGGAGAACCAGAATCCCACATCGGAAATGTAAATTGATTTACAAGGTAATCACTCTAATAAAAGGGAGTCCTAAGTGAGAGCTTATATTGGAATCAGAACTATTAAAATGGAAGTACTTCTCGATTTTAAAAACTACATAAATTCTGATGAATTTTTAATTTTTAATTTTATTTATTTATATATATAATAAAAAAATAATAATAATAATAAATTTTTTTTTGAGGATAGGCGGCATCACCGATGACGACTTTCACACAATCCCCTAAGGTAGCAATCAACAATTCCACCATTGAAGTGTCATTTTAAAAATAATTTAAACAAAATTTGTTTCCAAAAAAAATTAAAAAACATTATTAAAAAACCCGAAGCTCGCCCGTCGTCACGTTTTTTTAGTATGTTTTTATAAAAAAATAATTTTTTTAAACAAACCTAGTTTAAAAATACTTTTAAATGTATACCGCAAAGGCAGCATCGGCGATGCTTCCTTTCCACTAAAACCCTAAAACATTAATTATTTTTTACAAAAAAATTATTCATATTTATATGATTTGTTTTTTGTTTATATATGTATATAAACAAAACATAATTAAGTTAAAATTTAAATTAAAATTTTAAAAGATAATTTATTAACTATTTGAAATCTAGAAGTACTGTAATTACAGTAGTCTAGATTCTGATAGATTCCCTCACCCAAATGTCCCTTTTATAAGAGGGATTATCCCGTAAATCATTCTACATTTCTGATGTGGATTCTTGTTCTCCCTATCCACCATAGACCACTCTACATTTCCAATGTGGGATTTTTTTTCATATACATGACATTGAAAGACTATAAAATATAAACTATAGGACCAAAATAAATGAAACTTAAAACATGAATTAAGAAAATAAGAAACAGTTGAAAAAAATAATAATAATAATAAATTTTGGGGTAAAATAATTTATAAGGATTCAAAGACACATACTTGAAACATAAAAATGATTCAAGTACGTGACATTGATAGAATATAAAATATAAACTATAAGACAAATATAAATGAAACATTAATCATGAATTAAGAATACAAAAAAATGTTTAAAATAAAAACAATTTCGTAAAAAATGTTGATGAAAAATAATTTATATGTTTTCAAAGACACCTACTTGAAACATAAAAATGTTTCTTGTATGTGAAATTGAATGTCTATAAAAAATAAACTATAATACCAACATAAATGAAACTTAAAACATGGATTAAACATATAACATACAGTTTAATATTAATATAATTTCATAAAAAATGTTGATGAAGTAAAAATTATAAATTTTCAAAGCCACCTACATGAAACATAATTTTTTTCATCTATATGCTTTTGAATGCCTATAAATTATAATATATAAAACCAATATAATTTAATCTTGAAAACTAGATTAAACATATAATAAATTATTTAATTATTTAATTCATGTTATTAATAATTAATAATATAATGATTAATTTTTTATTTAGTAATTATTAATAATTAATTACATACTAATCAACTACTTAATTTTCTATATAATGGCTTTTAATAATTAAAATTTAATAATTATAGTTAAAATTATAATTTATAATTATATTACTAATTATGTAATTAACTATTATATAATTATTATTTATATTACTAATTAACAAATTAATTTTTATATAATATTTTTTAAAAAATACTAATTAATAATTATAATGAATAATTATACTTTATAATTATATTACTAATTAACTAATTATATTAATAATTAAATAGTTAATTATTAAATAATTAATTATTAATAATTCTAATAAACTCACTAATTATTATATAGTTAATATTTTTATAAATAATAATAATATTACTAATTAACTAATTAATAATTAATAAATAATAATTATTAGTTAATAATTTAAATGATTAATTTTAGAAAATAATTATAATGAATAATTATAATGAATAATTATATTAATAAATTACTAATTAATTATTATATAATAATTTTTAATAATTACTAATTAATTATTATAATTAATTATTATATTACTAATTAATTATTTAACTATTATATAATTAATAATTATATTAACAATAGACTAATTAATTAATATATAATAAATTTTCATAAATAATAATCAATAATTATAATGAATAATTATAATTTACAATTATATTACTAATTAACTAATTATAAAAAGGGCCTCAGGTATATCATTCTTTAAAAATTAACTAATTAACTGTTATATAATTAATAATTATATTACTAATTAACTAATTAATTTTTTATATAATTAATGACTAATAATTACTAATTAACTAATTACAAATTATATAATTAATAATTATATTATTAATTAAATAATTCAATATTTATAATGAATAATTAAATTATTAAGTAACTAATTAATTATTAAATAATTAATAATTATATTTATAATTAAATATTTATATTAATAATTAATTAACTAATTATTATATCATAATTTTTATTCATTACTAGATAGGAATTATAATGAATAATTATATTTCTTGTTAAATAATTAGCGATTATATAATTAATAATTTTATTACCAAATAACTAATTAATTGTTATATAATAATTTTTAATAAATAATAATTAATAATTATAATGAATAATGAGTAATTTCTAATTATATTGCTCATTAACTAATTATAAAAAGGTACTTGGATCTATCTTTCTCAATAAATAAACTAATTAACTTATTAATTTTTATATAATTAATTATTAATAATTACTTATGATGTAATTACTAATAATATAATTAATAATTATATTACTAATTAATTATTTAATTATTATATCTCAGATGCAGGTGTTTCTTGGCAGACCCCTAAACAGTGGCAATTGGGAATATATCCACGAGGTAGAGGTGGATTTTGTGGACGGGGTGGTGGAAGGAAAGGGTGACTTTGGTATTTGTATATTGTGTTGGTGGGGTGACTCCCCCTTCTACCATTAAGTATCCCATTTGTACTATTTACACTTTTTTATAATAATTTTTTGAGGACATAGAGCTTATGTATGTTCTACTGTTGGCGATAATTAATTATTATATAATTAATAATTACATAACTAAGAAACTAATTGTTATTAAATAATTAATAATTATATTACTAATTAACTAGTTAATTGTTAATAATTAATAATTAAGTAAATAATTATTATATAATTAATAGTTATTTAAATAGTAATTATTCTACTAATTAATAATTAGTGATTAGTAATTATAATGAATAATTTTATTTAATAATTACTAATTATTAATTATAATTAGTAATTGTAATAAATAATTATATTAAATAATTATAATTTATAATTATATTACTAATTAACTAATTAACTATTACATAATTAATAGTTAAATAACAAATTAACTAATTAATTATTATATAATAATTTTTAATAATATGTTATTATTAATTATAATGAATAAATATAATTTATAATTATATTAATAAATAACTAATTACCTATTATATACGTAATAATTATATTACTGATTAATTAGTTAGTTATTATAAAATCTATTATTAATAATTAATAATTAAATAATTAATTATTACGTAACTAATTATTAATAATATTAAATAAATAATTAAATGATATAATATCTGTTTAATGAATGTTTTAAAGTATAATTTTATCAGTCTTATTGTTTATATTTTATAGACATTCAAAGCCAAATACTTGAATCATTTTTATGTTTCATGTATGTAGTTTTGAAAGCATATAAATTAATTTTCCTGAACATTTTTTACATAATTATTTTTAATTTTAACTACTTGTTATATTTTTAATTCTTGTTTTATGTTTCATTTATATCAGTCATATAGTCTATATATTCCATTCTTTTAGAGTCACATGCTTGAATCTTTTTTATGTATCATGTAGGTGTCTTTGAAAACCTATAAATTATTTTCCGTTAACATTTTTTATTAAATTATTTTTATTTTAAATTATTTGTTCTATGTTTACTCTATGTATTAAGTTTCATTTATGTTGGTTTTTAGTTTATGTTTAATAAGATTTCAAAGTCAAGTACTTGAAACATTTTCATGTTTCAAGTAAGTGGTTTGGAAAGCTTATAAATTATTATTTATCATCATTTTTTTAAAATTATTTTTTTCAACTATTTATTATTTATTTAATCAATTTTTTCAGTTTTATTATCATTGGTCTTATAGTTTATATTTTATAGTATTTGAAAGTCACGTACTTGAAAGAGAATCTCAAATCGTAAATGCAGAATGTTCTATGTAGGAACGGGAGAACCAGAATCCCACATCGGAAATGCAGACTGATTTTTAGGGTAATAATTTTTATAAAAGGGAGCCTTGGGTGAGAGCTTATGTCAGAATCCAGACTGATTTAATGGAAGTACTGCTATCATGGCAGTACTGTAGGATTTTAAATAGTAGATAAATCCTACTAAATATATATATCTATATAACAAAAATTATAAAATTTTAAATACAAATAAGAATAATTTTTTTCTTTAAGAAGAAAGGTGACCGCGTTGCTGCCGCCTTTCACTCGAAGTCTAATGATGGCACCTACGATGCCATTTTTATTTCATATTTTTTTTAAAATATAACCTAGGTACCTTTCTGATGTATGATAATGTCTCTAAGATAAATGAAATGTTCCATCATGAGATCCAAGCTATGAGCTGCAATGGCCTTCCATGAGAATACCCAACAACCTTTGAATCCATCACATGATCATGTGACTGGGATGAAGAAAACTGGTAGGGTATCATAATTATTTCAGCGATTGTGAACCCCTTATTCCTCCAATGATTTTTCATTTGATTTAATTCATATTTTCTCTGGTTCACACGACACCATATTGGGGATCCAAGACCTTCGCATGATCATTCATTGATCATGTGACTGAGGTGAGGAAATGACGAGGTATCATAAGTGGTTTTATGAATATGAACCCCTTCCCCTTCTGATGTATTTTCTGAATGAATTAAATCATATATTCTAAGATCAAGCGACACCATGGAGATAAAATATATACATTGCGTAATCAGATGAAATTATCTTGCGGCATCACGAATGAAGATGATGTGATGATATATCCACCCATTTATTAGTTTACACTTCCTTCATTATATGATATGAATCCCCATATTCAGCATCATACAGCCAATGTAAGCCTAGATATAGTCCAGAAAAACACATCCAATTAAGGGAGAAAGAGAGCACTGAAAAAGAAGGAATGTAGAGGGATTGGGTATTTCGGCCACTAACCATAGAAGGATATCCTCAGCTGATAACATCATACCTTAGCATGCTATTTTGAAGGAAAAGTGATTTCATAATGAACTAAACATCATGTGATAACTGGTTCAGGTTGGGTTTTCACGAGATCACCTGATCCCCTCCACTATATTTGTTCCTCTCATGACATCACAACAGAGGTCCCATAGTGCTCACATTCCTTACGACCCTTGAGTCTCCCAAATACCGCGAACTTCCTTATCTTGTGATATTCACACACAACCCCAGGCATGGTCATATAATCATGAAAAAATCTCCCACATGCCCTCAACATGACATTAGAAACCACTACATGACTCCCAACTTCAAATCATGCTACCACATGATGAAATGAAATTAATGCCAAGATCCAACTCACGCAAAGTGTCCTGGAAAACGGCTGTGGGCACATTCATTACCATACAACCACCTTCTGATGAGAATGAAGACTCGTGATTAACCCCTCGACCATGAATCCTCTATGTGAACCAATACATAGTCCTCTTATGGTTATGCAGAGCCTCACTGTGAAGAATGTTTGTTTGGTCATGTGACGCCTCTATTCGACCATCCAAAGAAGACCCCTGGGCATTAAGGGCACCCAAGCTAGTGACTGTGGGCTTGAACTGACATACATTATAACTCTCACACAATTTTGTGAACCCTTGGTCTTTCAATGCTTTTACACAACACCCTTGATAAGTCCATCATCCATGTCTATGCATTTTTTTCCGACATCCAATGTGTGCCTTCAACCACACACGTGAAGGATTTGATACAGAGTCCCTTTGGTATGACCACAAGTCCTATCTCAACATCCCATGAGGAGGAAATGAAAATCAAATGAGAGACTTTTTTTGAAGGAGATGTCCCCAAATGTCTTTGATCTTGTGAGAAGCATCTTTGTCACGTGACATCTGCATGTGATCTTAAAAGTGGCCACCTCGAAATGGAGGATCCCCATGGACATCCATGGAATGTAAGGCATGTATTAAGGATGTGAAACCCATTGTCCTTATACTGTTATCTATAAAATCTCCATCACCCCATGAAAAAGTTGGTATTGATATAAATCATCTATGTGGAATAGCACAAGAAATCTCCATGAGACCTCAAGAAGGTCATGAAAATTGCAAATGAGCAGGTGTTATACAATGTCATGAGGACACCACCTAGCATGTCGACCAGTGGAAAATCCCATCCCTTATTCACCATGGAACCCCAATCATGCTTGTGTCATCATTGGGAGGCATCCAAACACGTTGGAAGAATTCTTCGCGTGTCTCTTTTGAATTTATCCTAGAAGCATGAACAAAGGAGATCATGAGCACATCCTCTTATCATGCACACGAGCTTATGAGATGGACCTACCTTTTTTTATGAAACCACTATGGTGTGTGCCTTTATAATATACACTAGCTAATATGTGTTTCCCATGAAACATAAGGAAGAATCCCTTTGGACATGTACTCCATCACTTGGATGGGTGCGTGGACACAAAACAAATATGTGAGTACTCACCATGTGAATTGTCCAAGAACATGTAGTCGAGAGACCCTTTGATGGTCTCACAATGTCCCTAGAAAACCTTGGTTTTTCCAATATGATGGAATGAAAAGACATGGATGCATTGGTCTGACATTGAGATAGCCTTTTGACATGTCACCATGTTATATGATGACCCAAGGACAAGTCAAGATGACCGGGGAATGACCCTTTGACACATCTATGTTGTCTCATGATTATCTCTACACAACATAATTTGATAATTCAATGAATTCATTTACATGTTGGAATAATCCTGAAATTTTCCACAGACATGTCTATTTTGACATAAGAATGTCTGAATACAAGTTTGGTCAATTATGCGATAGTACATGACCATTTTAATGATCATAGACATCTCTACATATCTCAGGAGAAAACATCAAAGACAAGTCTTCTAATCATGTTATAGACCCCAGACACATCCTCTTTGGTCATGGGAAGCATCTCAGATATGATGATTCACACAGTCAAAGGAATATTATTCATCATATTCACTCAGGAAGGCACCATTGGACATGTAAGTCATATCATATTAGCTCCCCATCATATCAGGAAGACAATCAACACATTCCTAGTAGATATAAAAGGAATATTAGAACAATCCTCTATGGAAGTCCAACCTTGTATGAAATAACTACATTTAATCATTCCATGCGGACCCCTGCCAGGAATTTGTAGTTTCATTCCACCTTTGGTATGAAATGTTTCCTTAATGAGCTATTTTCATGCACTCATACGACCCTACTGACATAACATTATTGGACAGACCATCATGGTCATCATTGGCCCTCATAAATCAACCAGATGATACAGATTGAGTAGAAAAATTAATAAGTCTCAAAGTGTATGCCCCATGTATGACCATACACCTTAACATATCAGCAGGATAAGGGATGATTGATATATTAATAATCTAATTCCTTCCATAACTGGGATATGTTGAAAACCTTCCAATGTTTGGAAATCCATACGATATCATCTAGGAGATGGGTGAGGATTCTTCTTAAAAGAAAACATTAAGGTAGAAGTTCCATAAAGATGTGTTCACATGAAATGTTTCCAATATACCACTATCTCTTGTTTCTCACACCAAGAATGGCTCACATTGTCTTAGAGAACAGTGATGATTGTACCAATATCATGATGATAACTTCCCCCAATATGGGTTTCTATCCATCGATATTTATGTATGATTACATTCCATCTCTTCTCATAGGTATATATTCATGATGATGTAATACAGGGATATCTCATATCCATAAGTCTCATCTGGGGCCTCTACTATCACATAACGCATGTCACAAATGCACATTGAGTACTACATGGACTCTGATTTGTATACAAAAAGGGTATGTAGAATGCCTCATCGATGTTCAAGCCTGATATTTTCATCCTTTCCATATGACATTAAACTGCAAGGATGGGTCTAATAATACTACATTAAACTATGTCAGATGAACTACATGGCGTTTGATTCATATTTTCACGGAGATGTATGATTCTTCGTAGAGTTTCAATCCCATCCTTGGGACAACAACTATCTCTATAGATAGCAATAAAATCTTGAGTGCTAAAGCATTTCCATGGTCAAAAGAATCATAGTCAAATAAGGGAGCGACGGAGAAATCATGGTATACACGCAATAACACACATTAGTACATGTTCATAATCAACTCATTAAAATAGGGGTAACCAGTCCCATACTGTTGTCTAGGGAGGATTTCACAAACATATCATAATTTGATAAGAGAGACTCAGATTAAGAAATAATACCCCCTAAAAGGGTGCGATGAGCCTGACCTCCCATCCGTTCGAAAAATGCGAGTCCATATGATTTGTTGGGATGGAAAACAAAGATTACCACAATCCTTTGGAAAGCTCAAATGTACCTATATATAGATGAGAGAACCATTGGTAGTTTCATAGGTAAAGAAGGAACATATGGAAAAAATGATGTGCGCGATTGGGTTTGGCCTCAAAACCCCCTATAATCCAACTATCTAGAAAACCCAATTCCGCGTACTTTTAAATACTAATGAAAAAATGGAAAACCTGATGTGAATACATTAAATATGTTATCCCTTTTATGGGTCAAAAATGATATATTGTGCAGTTCCAATGTACTGACCTGATCATTTGAAAAAAATAATTTAATCCAGATTTTTTGAGTTATTTTATTTTGTACTCATCAGAACTATAACCCTTTTTTAATGAAGTGAGTATAATTGGAATTAGACCTTTGGGTTTCAAATGTTATATAACTATTGGTTAAATATGATTGTTGGTCTATATGACCATTAGAAACTAAATTCTTAACATTATGATTATTGTTTATAATTAAAAGTGATCATGGTTAAGTTAATAAATAAATAATCGTTGATGGCTTAATCTAGTAGACATCGGCCATATAAATCCCATCTCTCAGATCTTGGGAAAGAGGTAGTGTCACTAGGCTTTTCTCTCGACCAATCCCAAACAGAGCTGCAACATGTGAAGCTGAAATAAAATCGCATATGTCATAAATTCAGAAAGTTAGAAATCTCCAATTGGGTAATTATGTCTGAGCCGCCCTAAAATTATATCACATTTGCACACCTTACTCTTAAGTCTTATGCAGTCATTATGTGGGGTTATGTAATGAACCCTAAGTTACTTTGTGTAACCTAATGGTAAAATTAAAAGTATTATTTCACCATTTTTTTAGAATACCATTTCTTAGTAATGAATATGTTTAACTAATACAAATTTGATTAATTGATTTTAGAAGTAAAAAATTGCACGTTTCTGAGATTTCTCATACATAGAGAATTATTATGGTAAAATTAACATCATTTTTGAATTCAAAATTTCAATATTAGCCTTGGATGAATTTTTAGAAGATTTATAAGAATTTTCCATTTGAGGAATAGTGTTTTATGAATAGTTTTTTTTATGAATAGTTTTTGATGAATAGTTTTTTTAAATAAATAGTAATAAAATATTTATTATTAAATAACATTTTCATTGAAATGATTTTCAGAAATTATACATACATTTTTGTAATCAGGGTGAAAAATGTTATTTAATAAAATCAAAATATTTTTTTGGTTAATAGTAACATTGCCCTTTGGATTAGTAATTTTACCATTATGATTGGTAATTTTACCAATGTAATAGTAACATCACATAAGGAAGTATAAATATTTTTAGTCATCTTAAGTGATATGGTGATACAAATATATCATAGTATAAGTAAATAAATGATTTAGAAATTATTTGTCAAGTGTTAGTATTTTATTTATATAATTTAATTTAAATTGAAATTAATAATTATAAAATGGAATTCAATTTTGAATTATACATATAAAAAAATGGTTAGGGTGATTTTATAGGATTCTTATGAAACAAATGAATTTTTGGTCAATAGTAAATATACTGGGCCATCGGTATGATTAATGACATCATAAATATTTCATTATGATGTAATGCATTAGATAATATTTCGGACAACTCTTGTGGATTAACTTATGATATGGGGTTTTCATGTGTACAATACCCTAGGAAAATACCATGGGAATTCCCATGTTTTTGGAAATACAACTAATGAGGCGTCTCTTGGAAATTAATAAAATATTCCTTATCTTTTTCTATAAATACCAAATAATTCCTTCATACCTTTCATTAAAAATTCCCCATAAATTAATTTTTGGACTTTTTACCTCCCATGTAGTCCTCCCAAGGTTCCCTAAATCCCTCAAGGTTCTGATCCCATAGTTTTATAAGTTACTCTTCATGGTAAGTGAACCATTCACCCTCCTCTTTTAGTGAAGACTTATTTTATGTTATGTATTGTAATATAAATTTTATTTTGTGGGTATATGTGATTATATATCCTTATATTTTTTTCATTTTATGTATAAATTATGAGGGACCTGTTTTTCTATCATGAAATCATTTTCTAATGTTTTAAGTGACATTGTTAGGTAGTCAAATTTTCATAAGGGATTTATTTAAACTCTTTTCCGTTCAAGTTATCTTTTATTTGGAATTTCATTCAAGATTCCATAAAATGATCATATTTTTATTATATATTATCCATATACTATATTATGATATTTTTTTATAGGGTGATCCATGTCCCCTCTCATATTAACATTTTCTATAACCATGTTGCATAGCCGTTATGCTGCAGAATTTTCATCTACAAATCTATCTCTTTTTCTCAAGAAATTATTTTATTTTATTTATTTGAATACCCAATAAAATTTCATTTCAAGGGTTTTTAATTCACAAAAAAATTATATATTTAATTTTCATATTTACAGATATAAAACCATTATTCCCTTCCCGTTGGTTATAAATGACATAATGATAATGTTTTTAAGCCCTTTTTAAAACGTCCCAATTTTGATATGAATCCCATTTATTTTATACTCTTTAATTTATTTATGAAATGTCTTATTACGATCTATTTGTCTCGCATAAAAATAAATACAAATTATGTGTGCTCCCAGATATCTCTCCAATGCATTGGGTAAAGAAATTAATCTCTATAGATGAAACTTTTTATGATACCTTGATTAATAACCATGATAATATTTATGAAACCTTAGCACTGGAACATGGTGATATGATTATTATTGTCTAAATAAAATGTTTTATCCACATATTTATGTTATGATTAATGTTATTTTTATAATTGTATCCATATTTTTCCATTTATAATGTCTTTATTTCATCAAGTTCTTACTAATATCACAAGTAAACTATTTCACTTGTTTTCCCTTACTGGGACTTCTGCTCACCCTCTCATTTGATGTATGTCCCCATGTAATGTGATGAAGTAATTGATCTTGGGATGATACAATGGTGAAACCATACAAGTGGATTAGATTAATTTTTTATGTTTTCATGTATTATGTTCTTTTTATCCAAGACACTAAACAATAAAGATCATCTGTTGGTAAAATGTATTGTATAGTTATTTAACAAAAAGGATGGATGCCATAATTGGTATCAGAGGATATTTTATTTATTTTTGGATATTAGGATTTAAAAACATTAGGAAGAACCCTATAAAAATGATTAAATACAAGAAAACATCCTAGGATTTTAGTTTAATATTAAGTCCGTGGTTTTCGAACAAAAAGATCCATGTCTCGATACAAACAAGTGAATGTGGATCTATCGAAGATGTATCTACGGGTAAAACAAAAAAAAAATATTGATCTAGGATCGAATGGTAATTGTTTCATGAAAATGGGTCTCGATGAACTCCTGGATTGACACTCCTAGGGGATATGTTTGTCTAATCACAAGCTTTTTATGAATCATTATGAAGAATTTATAAAGTAATGTAATTGTTATGGAAGAATAATATGTTTAAATATAATGTTTTGAGACATAAAAATCATTTATAATTAAAATATTTATAAATTTAATAATTTATCACTACAGTTTTATTCTTTTAGAAAATTTAAGGCTATAGGAGGAATTGTGAAAATAGTGGTCGCAATGGACCATGCACTGATGAACTTCAAATGGAAGTAGAAATGGAATATTTCATTATAATGATGAGCCAAATGACTCAAGTTATGGGAAAATAACATGAGTTAAGCTTATAGAATGATTTCACCATGATGGGAATAACTTTATATTGATTTCTTTATGCATCAATAACAACCAACCTTCAATGGATCTACCAACCCAATGATTGTTGAACAGTGGATCAGCTCTATTGAGGTGATCTTTTCTATACTCCACTATCCAGAATAAGAAAATTTCACCCTGGTTGTTTACAACATAGAGGGATAAGCTGATCAGTGGTGGTAACTAATTAAAAACAAAAGTCCAAGAGTGGAGGATGAAGTTATGGTGTGGGAAGTGTTTAGAGGGATCTTCTTCAATAAGTATTTCTCTCGTTCTATGAGAACAAAAATAGAGAGGTAGTTTCTTGAGCTGAAGAAGAAGGAGAATAAATATTTTAAAAACTATGAGAATATCTTCACAAGACGTTACCGTTACATATCATGTTTTTTCATGGATTCTACTAGGAATGTTGATAGATTCTTTGGTGGACTAAGACCTAATCTGCCTAAGAATCTATCCAACAGAGACTATAATAGCTATGTAGAGATCATGCAGAGTGCTATGAAAGTTATTCTGGAGTTCAATGTGATGTATTGGTATAAAAAATTCAATGAAAAGATGTGTCCAATGGATCCATGATAAGGGAGAAGCACTGATCCAGAAATAGGAGGCATGAAAGTGAAACATCCCACATGTAATAAATGTAGGAAGAATCATTTTGGGAACATCCTTATTAAGAGAGGTAAGTTCTAAAAGTATGTAAGAGATGGCCATATCCCATAAAATTATCACAGTGAGGTGAAGCCTTAACTTTCCAAAACTAATGACAAATGGAAGAAGGTGAAGGCCTTACCTAAAGACCAATTATATAAGTGTGGAAAACTTGGGGACTTTTCCAATCACTATCCAAATCTGAGTGTAGTGGAGGGGAATCACCATTAGACTTATCAAATTCCAAGGGAGAAACTTATTTCTTTTTCTATCACGACAACTGATTTTGAATTTCCAAATGATTTGGTGGAAGGAACGCATGTTTTTCTCGAAAATCTATCAAGTACTATGTTTGATTCTGGTTCAAAACATTTTTTTATCCTCAAAGTATGAGGAGAATATAGAATCAACCCCTAAATTGATAAATAATCGAGTTATTAGTCAAGATTCCATAGGGGTTATCCAAGCATCATCAATATTTCAAAACTCTAGTGTTTAATTTTGTGAGAACAATCTTATCACAAATCTAATTGTAATTTCCACGTTGAAATTCGACATTATACTATGGATGGAATGGCTATCAATGTAAAATTGTAATACCAAATACAAAATCAAGGAAATCTCAGTAGTACTGAATGGAAAAAATATGGTTATCTTCTATGGAGATATATATCGACTTAATCATTGTGTAGAGGAACCTCATATATTCTCCTTTATGGAGTTGATCGGTGAAGAAGAAGACGTAAATGAGAGTATATGGATAAAAAATACCCCCATATTATTGGAATATATTGATGTATATCTTTAGTTGTTACCCAGATATCCCCCAAAAAGAGAGGTATTGTTCTCCATTGAACTAATACCTGGATCTCATTCAATATTAAAGACCCTGGAATGGATGTAAAATGTGGAGCTGGAGTAATTTAAGAGACAACTCCAATATCATTTGGATAAGGGGTTTATCCAACCATGTGTGTCTCCATGGGGAGAACATGTTATCTTTATGAATAAGAAGTATGGATAAATATGGATTAGCATTGATTTTTGAAAATTGAATGAGATTACAGTGAAGGAAAAATACCCTCTTCCAAGAATTGATGACTTATTTGACCAACTTCATGGGGCTCAATTCTTATATAGTACTGATCTTCAATCTGGTTATCATAAATTGATGGTGAAGAAGGAATATATTAAAAAACTTCCTTTCAATCAAGATATGGGAATTTTATGATTTATGGTATACCGTTTGTCTAGACTAATGATCCATTTATTTTTATGAATGTGATGAATAGAGTTTTTAAGGACTACCATGATGACATTGTGGTAGTTTTTATTGATGATATTCTGATATATTCTAAATTTCGTGAGGATCATGACGATCATCTAAGAGATGTTTTTCAAACTCTAAATAAGGAGAGGATTTTTGGAAAGTTCATCAAATGTGAATTTTTGTTACAATAAGTTTATTTCTTGGGGAAAATTGTAACCAATGAATGAATTATATTTGACCCTACAAAAAAATTGTAGAGGAGTGGCCTCATCCTATAACATTAACTGAGATTCATACATTCCTTTGATTAGTAGGATATTATATGAGGTTTGTGAAAAACATTTCACGAATTTCTAATAAATTATCCATGTTAACATGAAAAATGGTCAAATTAATCTAGATGATGGAGTGTGAAGAATGATTCCAATAGCTAAAGAAGAAATAGGTTACCTCACCTGTGTTAACTCTTCCCTCATGCAGAGAATGATTAATTATTTTAGCGATGAAACTTTGAAAGGGAATGGCGCATCCTTGTGAAAAATGACAAGGTGATGGCTTATGCATCTCAATAGTTGTAGACTCATGAGTAAAATTATCCTTCGCATGATATGGTTCTACCTATGGTTGTTTTTTCTTTAAAGATATGTGGGCACTATCTTTATGGGATGAATTGTGATATATAAACATAACATCAATGTTGGATGTATATTTTCACACAAAAGGAATTGAACTTGATATAGAGGATATGGTTGGAACTTCTTAAAGACTATGATTGTTCAATTCATTATCATCCCAGAATACCAAACAAATTCATTGATACCTTATGTAGGAATGACCCAGTTGTTCTATCCATGATGAGGATTCAAAGAGGTCCCTTGATCAAAGACCTAGTGAAAATGGACATGGGAATTATAAGGCAAGGGAAAAAATCAACCCCATCACAAATGATTTCTGAACCATCATTACTAGAGAAGATCAAGACGGCTCATAAAGAAGATCTTTTGTTAAAGAGAATGTTTGAGGATATGAATGATGGGATGTTTTCTAAGTTCAATATTGATGAAGAAGGTGTTCTGAAATTTCTTACAAGACTACGTGTTCCATCAATTATGGAAATAAAGGAGTAGATGGATGGTACTCATAGCTCTACATTATCTATACATCCTAGAAGCATGAAATTGTATGGGGACCTTCATGATCCTTATGGGTAAAATAATATGAAAATTGAGATTGCTTAATACACAATATGGTGTCTCATATGTAAGCATGTAAAGGTAGGGGGAAATATTCTAAAGGGGTTTTATAACCACTACCAATACCAGCATAGATGGGGGACAATATCACTAAGGACTTTTGTTAGTGGTCTCCCAAGAATTTCAAAATGAAACAATGTGATATGGGTTATAGTTGACCATATCTCCATGACTGATCATTTTATCTCTAATTAGGTTGATTTATCTATTGATCAACTTTCTAGTATTTATGTGAAGGAAGTGGAAAGGTTTCATGGAGTTCCAATTTCTATCGTATTTTATTGTGATTTGAGGTTCACATCAAAATTTTATAGCAGTATTCAACAATCTCGGTGTACCGAATTGAATTTAAGTAGATCCATTCACCCTAAAAATGATGGAAATTCTAGAAGTACTATTCAAACACTCAAGAAAAAGCTAAGAACAAGATCAATGTAATTTAAGTGTGGATGTGATCAACAAGTCATAGTAGTTGAGTTATCATACAATAATAGTTTCCACTCGAGCACAAAAATGGCACCCTATAAAACTCTATATGGGAAGTGATGTAGATCTCCTACTTGTTGGGATGAAGCTAGTGAGAGAAATAATCATGGGCCTGATCTTGTGAAAGAGATGGAAAAAAAGGTTCATTCCATCCAGTACCACATTATGGCTGCTTAGAGTCAGAAAAAGAGCTATACCAACAACTATCAAAGGGACTTGGAGTTTGATGTTAATGAAAATTCATTCATTGAATATCACCTTGAAAGAGAGTCATGAGGTTTGAGAAAAATGAAATCTCAGTCCAAGGTACATTAGACCCTACAAAATCCTTGATCATATAAAAGTAGTGGCCTATCGACTTTTACATCCTCCAAATCTTGCACAATTTCATGATGTCTTCCACGTATCCCTCTCGAGGAAGCACATACCTGACCCTTCACATGTACTAATTCAGAGGTGGTACAACTGAAACATGAACACATCTATGAGAAGTATCAAATGGATATCTGGGATTATAGAGAAATGTTAATAAGAAATATTACTACCCACCTTGTGAAAGTGTGGTGGATGAACCATAAATATTAATAATCCACATGGGAACTAAAGGAGTCAATGAGGAAGAAGTACCCACACCTTTTCTCTTTTTAGGGTATGTGTTGAAATTTCAGGGACTAAATTTCTTAAGTGGGGAAGATTATAACGACCCAAAAATTTTAATAATATATTGTGTGTTATTATATATGGTACTATAAAAAACTGTATCATTTTATTAATGAAGTGAGTATAAATGAAATTAGACATTTTGGTTTGAACTGTTATATAACTATTTGTTAATTAAGTTCATTGGTCCATATGACCGTTAGAAACTAAACTCTTAACATTATTAGTTTTTGTTATAAAAACAAGTAATAATGGTTAATTAATACAAAATTAGGAGATGTTAGCCTCACCTAGTAGACTAGGGCTGTACAGAGCCCATATAATGGATCTTTGGAAAGAGGTAGCATCACTAGGCTTTGCCCTGGATGAAGCCCTAGTTGAGGATCAACATGTGATGTTTGAACAAAATCACCTATAAGGGATATTCCAGCTGATATAAATCACCACTCAGGTAATTTTATCTAAGATTAACTAAGATTTTATCACCATTTCACACCTTACTCTTAGGTCTCATGAAGTAATTTGAAGGGATTATGTAATGAATAATTAGTTACATTATGGAATTCCCTGGTTTAAATAATGTATCCTTCCAAACCGATAACCACTAAACTGGTACTTCGAGTCAGTTTGACATAAGGCCTCAAGTGTGCCTCCCTATACGCCAGAGACTACTGACTAGAAACAGGGGCCTAGGGTGTGACAGTTGGAGGAATATACCCCCGTACAAGAGTACGAAAACAATGGAAATAACTAGGTATCATACACAGTGAAAAGTAAATAAACAGTGGAATAAATAAACAACTGAAAGAGAAAAATATGTAACAGTAAAATGCTGTAAAATCCCAAAAAGATATGAAATACAATAAAAAACTGGTCACCCATTGGGTCCAAAGTACTTATACATGTACAAAATAAAATGAATGTAAAAATACATGGCTATACTATTAAACTGAGACAATCCACATACACAATCCCTATACACTGTCGAACTACACCAGTCCAATCAGCATAAAGACTTGAGCAGATTTTCTTGATCATGCATCACTGGACCCCAGCCGTATCCCCCATGCATCTCATGGTCAACCTAGAAAGCAGACAAAGGATCTACTCATACACCAAGATTCACTTTCACATGTGATAAATATTTTTACTAGGCCACCCCGACTAGTATCCTATAACTGTGAAGCTAAAATTTTATGCAACAAAAATGTGCTCAACCTATTTGGAACAAAACCAATAGAGGTAAACTAGACATGAAACCATAGTCAAATCTTGGGTTCGTAATCCCTATCAACTAGGAAGGATCCACCATGGATGTGCATATCTATATGAAAATCTAATGAATAGTCCCATAACTATACACATATACATAAATATGAATATTCATGAGTATGTGAAACAAATAACAAGAAACCACATCAGTAGTCAAGCTTTGGGTCCATAAACCTAATCTCATGGACACCTTGTGCAAGGGAATAGAGCTAGATGAAGTGAAAATCAAGACGTATATCATTTAGTCGATCTCTGGGTTCCTAAACCCATTGAAATGAACCTGATTTTTCCAATTCAAGAATTATATTTCTGAGAAATCTTTGTCCCCACAGTGGGAATGCTCACACTGCACCTAGGTTCACTCGTACTCACCTCAAATCACTGAACAAGGATACCATATAACGATGATCAATACAATAATGAAGGATATTGTATACTGACGTTCAATCCTATAAAAGGGTCACTGGTCAGCAATCATGGATCACAATCCCTTGAATCCAACTGAGACTTAGAAAAACATGTATTCATGCATTGAAAAAACCTTTCCCTCAGGAATATCACAACCTCGCTTGTAGGCATTGCAATATGATGGTATGAACCCAAAATATTATCATTTTAGAATATTTAGGGCCAATCCTGGTTTATAAGAATTTTAGAATTATTCAATTCCATGCCCAGTGTATAGGAATTTCGTTATATCTCAAGGACATGGCCGATATATAAGAATTTCTGCATGTTTTAGGGACAAGCCTGGTATATTATAATTTCAAAATGTTTTAGGTCCAATCCTAGTATATAATTATTTCATCATGGTTTAGGGCCAATCTTGGTATATGAACATTTCAGTATGTTTCAGGGCCATTCATGGTATATAATCATTTCTGCATGTTTAAGGGATAATCCTGGTATATAATCATCTCAACATGTTTCACAACACATCTAAATTATAGTATAACATGGTTAACAATAATCAACTCACATGGGTAAAAAATTTATATAACAAATTGCATCAAGTAAAGATCAATAGTTGGATACCAAGAATCTCATATGATCATCCCAAATATATATATATATATTACAATATATATATATATAAACATGATCAATATCCAACTCTCGGGTAATACATCTGGGTACTAATAAAATATGATAAATAACAAGGATCCAAATCCTGATCTCAAGTAAGTTGGTTTGAAAATCCCAATAAGAAAAAAAGATCCCATGAAATAGATATTAGAATCCCATTAGAAAGGAATACGCCTTGCGTTAGGATCAATAACCACTAACCAGGAATCTCCTTTGGTAAACAATACTGCATCAGAAATACAAAGTCAGAAAAAAAATGAGTGAGGGTGGAAAGAATGTCCAACCCAACTCTACATCCATTGGACCATGGGATTACAAGTTTGGCATGAGTTATAGGCGACACCCGAACACCATATCTACAAAAACCTGAGGTATAAATCAGGGTCAGTCAAACCATGGGAAACTATTGGGTCCCTCAAGTAAAACACAAAGAGGCATCCTAATTTGGATCCTCGAGGTAAAAATGAGTGAAGGAATGCTTCATTGGATCCATAGTGAAAAGAAAGGGGGGAATCCTACCTGGTATCCTCGAGTGATAAACAATAAAAGAATCCTACTATATAAATCCTCTCAATGAAAAACATGAGATATATCCTACAAGGAACTCCATAAGTTATAAAATAAGAAAACAATTCCCTCAGTAGATCCATAGAAGAATCCAGTCTCACGAACTCGGAGGCTAGAAGGTATATATAGAAAGGGAAATGTCCTTAAAATCATTGTTCATGGAAGATAGATCATATATCATCATAGATCAAAAGTCTAAACTAGTTTGGTCTGAACACCCAACGTATCATCTGCAAAATGTCTCACCCTCTGATGAAAACGGATCTAGATAACTTGAATAAGAACCAGTAAATTTATTTAGAATCCCAAAACACCATTTATATGTCCTCTAAATGTCAATAGAATTCAACAATTGCAATCTGTGCCGAAAAATGCTTAGAATACATTACTCACATGCCCAATTCTGACTTTCAGAGCACAGAAGACCCCCAAAACTCTAAGCTGTAAAAAATAGATGTTGTGTAAATCAGAGGACATAGTGTATACTATAATCCATCACCGTAGATGTGTACATATACATGGATGGAAATAATCGGTGTTGTTAGGGTAAAAGTACACGGTGTGTACTTCAATGTATATAGCGTGTACTGTTTAAAAACCAAAAAACAATGTTACTTCCCACAAGGATGGACACACGACCTTGCCAACACACGGTGTGATTTAGAAGTACATGAAATGTAATTAAGAAATCATTTTCTTCCCTAAATAGGAAGAACACAAGGTGTGTTCCCCTTGAACACACACACTATATTCTAGGTTTCCCAACTGGAAAACCCACAGATCGCGTGAAACCACTGTTTTCGCCCAAAAAAAAGTAGATTTGGCCTTAAGTTGCCACAAAAAAGTATAAAATGGATTTAAAAACATAAAAACATGTTTGAAGGGGGTATATGTCAAAAACATAAACAGTCCTACCTTCAGGTGGAAACCTCCAATGCTTTAGTTGATTTCACAATCCACGGTCGCCATACACCGACTTAGCGCATTGAGGACTTTACAATGATACATCTCTTCCCTTACATATCTCTATCATTATCCCTTAAAATATTCTCTTAGTAGAATGTACTATGAGGAGACACAAGAGAATAATGATTAAGGAGGAGGATAAAGGAAAAAAAAATAAAAAAATAAAAATAACAGAAAATGAAGAAAAAAGGGCATGACCCAGCCCTGGCGCCAAACATGAGTTTAAGCCTCACATAGGCTAAAATCCCCTTTCTAGAATCAACATTGGAGACCATATTTCTATATTAAAATATATATAATATTTATCACCAAATGAACCTACACTAATAAATTAATATTTAATTCAATAATAATAAATATTAATTAATATGCTAAAATTTGAACAACTCATATTTCAACCAAACTCCTATCATAGTGTAAATAGCCTATTCCAAGACTAATATGGTTGTTAGTAAATATTTATGAGATCACCTGGTAGTGGAAAATAACATTTTACTCTTTACAAGAATCTAACAGAAAAAAAATCAAATTTCTTCTCAAAACCATCGTCTAAAAAACACAGGCCCTTATAAACTCCCCGCCATAATCCTTCTCATCCTCGAGAAACATGATGAATGGACTAGAATCTGTGCTACTAACACAATAATCTACACATATAACCTATCTAGACTATCCAAAAACTATCCCCAATGTGTTAAAAACTACATTATACATGGAATATATTTAACTATAATCGATTTGGTACTCCCCACCAAAGTAATACCCTTATCGTCATCTCAAAATAAAAATAAGTGCTCAATTTCCCACTAAAAAGAGAAAAATTCAATAGAAAATGAGGTTCACCACTCTCAAATGGCCAATTTTTAACTTGAAACCATATGGTTTACATTACATTACTCCTCAGGGACAACCACAGTAGGATCCCTCCTCAACCGAGAAAATTTTAAAAAAAGAATAAAAAAGAATGAAAAAAGAAGCTAAATGTAGGGAAAAATATCCCTCATCATACTCAAGACAAATCAAGATAGAACATGATTATATATAACATGAGAACACTAATATTCTATAAAAAGCCATTTCTACCTCCCTCTGAGCCACAATAACATCCTCCCAAAACATTACCAGGATTCATGCATGAGTCAACAATCTCACAGTAACCTGAAATTTCACAATGTCACCTATACCATAGAGGGAAATTTTAACACAACATCCCGGATCCAATCCCATGGAATATCTTGAAGCATCGGTCCTCAACACACACCCTTCCAAAAATTTATTAAATTCAAATGATACCTTTCACAAATAGTGGGTATCTTTTCCACCAAAAATGTACACATGGAATAATTTGAGTACTGAGTTTCTACCCCCGCTCTAACTACATTAGCAACTATAAAAAAACTAGTTGAACAAGACAAGATCCCAAATAGTCCTGCCCGTTGAAGCTCGTCTCGAAACACAAGCACTTGAGGTGCCTCGATCAAAAGTTGAATACATCAACATGCCTATAATGTAAACATGGGCACCTACCATGCCTCGATCATAGAACAAGCATAAACCAATGTTCCCCACCAACAAAAAATTGGAAAACATAGACTCACCTCTCTCACACAGGTTTCCATAGACTAGAACGTGCATCAACCTACATGGGTTCAAGTAAAAACCAAGAGTTTCTAGGTCTTCCACTTATCACTATAAAAAATTCCTCAAAACTGGGTCACATGGTCTAACCACTTAGCCCAAAAGATCAAAAACCTCTTAGAAGAAGTTAAAGATCACAATGAATAATGAGGTTCAATGTATAAAAACACCGCCTATGAGGGCCCCAATCCCCTCCTAGCATCCTCAGAAGAAACTGCTCCATGGAGGTCACAACCTACGTAGAAGAGAAACTGAACTAACACTCATCGGGAATCCATATACGATAATATCTATTGTGGGATCAGTTCCTTAATAAATTCATGGTATCTATCGTTATCATACTCACTGATCCAACTAGATAACCACATACCAGAGAAACAACACCCACAAAGGGGATAAATAGAAAGGAATCACCTTTTATATTGACCTACTATGGTCACATCCCAAGAGGTGTGTGAGGACTGAGTCATCATCCTCTCAAAAATAGTGCCTCAACATAGATCTGCATAACCTTCCATCAGAGTAAAAGCATGTTTAATAAGACCCAAAGGTCATAGTTGTAAGTAAAAACACACACACTAGTAGGCCTATATATTGTAAATCCAACGTGCCTAATATGATGCTTGACATGACTCTTACCTTTTCTGACCAAGATTCAATAACCATACCTAGCATCTAACTAATTTTTAAAATATAGAGATCTATAGTGAATAAAAAAAACACAAAAAGTAAATTTCTCAAGGTGAAAATCATATACAATTGTAACATCAAAAAATCAGAACAACA
Organism: Viscum album; assembly: GCA_963277665.1. NCBI lineage: Eukaryota > Viridiplantae > Streptophyta > Magnoliopsida > Santalales > Viscaceae > Viscum > Viscum album. The sequence goes on along the minus strand of OY728155.1, from coordinate 595,972,722 downwards.
CTCACATACCCTAGAAACCAGGAATTCTTATCGGAACAAGTGTTCTTGATGCACTAACCTAATATTCCTCATAGGTTTCAATATGTTACTAATAAATATGTCCTCTATATCTCAAATAGTAAAGACCAGGGAAAAAACTCCTCTTATTCCACATTGTAACGTCCTGAACCAGAAGCCAATAAACTATTGCTTCTAGCTGGTTCACCACAAGGCCTCAAGCACACCTCCCTGTATACTAGAGGTCGTCGAATAACAGTGAGGTTCATGTGTGTCATATTCATGAGAATATGACCTTATACTAGGGTATGAAAATAATGGAAATAACAAAGTACCATAAATAGAGGAAAGTAAATAGAGTGCAGAAGAAATAAATAACTGAAATAGAAAAAGATTTAATAGTAAAATGTTGTAGAACCCTGAACATTTATGCAATTAAATACAACACTTGTCACCCACTAGGCCGACCATATAGATAAAAGTTCAAAAGTAACTGAATTTAAAAGTATAGGGGTCTACTATAACCTATGATCTAATCCACATAACTGATCTCTATGCACTATTAAACTACACCAACCCAATTAGTAGAACCATTCAAGTCGCTACCCATGATCATGAAACACTAGAACTCATCCCTATCCTCCATGTAACTCGTTCTCAACCAGAAAATAAAAAATAAGTTCTACACGTACACTGAGGTGCATGTTTAGGGTTGAGAAATAACCTCAGTAGGACACCCTGACATGTAACCTACAACTGCGATGCTTAAAGTGTATGAAACAAAAACTTGTTTAGCCTAGCTGGAACACAACAAAAAGAAGTAAGCCAAATGTGAAATCATAGTCGAATCCAGGTTTTGTAATCCCTATCTAAAGGGAAAGTGTCACTATGGATATAAATATATATATATATGTACACATTTATAGTCCCATACCTATATACATATATATAAATATGAATATACATGAGTATGGGAAACAAATAACAAGACACCACACCTGTAGTCGATCCTTGGGTCCATAAACCTAATCTCCTAGAAATATTGTGCAAGGGAACTGAGTTGGATGTCCAGCCACTCAAGTCATACATCATTATGTCAATCATTGGGTCCTTAATCCCATAAATATATACCTTCATTGGCCAATGCTATAATTACATCTTGGAAAAATCTATATCGCCATAGGGGGAAGGCTAATATTACATGTCGGTTCACTCGTACGCCCCTCCAATCACTAAAAAATGATATCGTATACTAATGATCAATCATATAAATAAGGATATTTTATATTGATGGTAAATCATATAAATGGGTCACCGGTCGAAAAACACAAAGCATAATCCCATGAATCCACTAATGACTTGAAAAAACTTTACCATAGCCATAGAAAAAACATCACCCTCAGGAATATCAAAACTTCTCCTATAGTCATAGTAGTATGAAATTACGAACCCAGTATAACAGTATTTTTACATATTTAACACCAAGACTAGTGTATAATAATTTAAACATGTTTTAGGTCTAGGACTGGTGTAAAATATTTTCAGTATGTCTCAGAGCCAAGCCCGATATATAAGCATTTCAACATGTTTTAGGGCCATGCCCGGTATATTATAATTTTAGCATTTGTTAGGGCCAAGATTAGTATATAATCATTTTAGAATGTTTTAGGGCCATGATTCATATATAATCATTTCATAATGTCTCATGGAAAAGCCCAGTATATAAGCATTTCTTCCTGTTTTACAACACATGTAAATTACACTATTACATAGTTAACAATAATCATCCCATGTGGGAAAACATTTATATAACCAATTGCATCAAGTAATGCTCAATAGTTGGAAACCGGGAATCATCTTTGGTTATCGCAACATTATATATATATATATATATATATATTACAATATATATATATATATAGGATCAATAACCAAATCCCAGGTAATACCTCTGGGTACTAGTAAAATATGAGAAAGAACATGGCACAAAAGCTGGATCTTAGGGAAGCATGTTTGAACATCCCAATAAGATAAAATATCCCATGAAGTACATCTGGGAATCCTAGTAGAAATGAAGATGCCTCATGTCAGGCTTAATAACCATCAACCAGGAGGCTCCTCGGGTAAACACTACTGCATTAGAAAAACCACGTCAAAGATAAACAAATAAGTTAGGGTGGACAGAATGCCAAACCCAACACTAAATACACAATCTCATAGGGTTATATGTATGGAACGAGTTCTATGTTACACTCAGACACCATCTCTACCAAAACATGACGTACAACTAACAGTCGGTCAAACCATCGGATCCCACAAGGTCCCTCAAGTCAACCGTAAAGAGGCATCCTACTCAAGATCCTCTAGGTAAACATGAGTGAAGGCATCCTACATGGGATCCATAGTGAAAATAAATGGATGATTCCTATATGGTATCCTCTAACAAAAAATAATAGAGGAATTCTACAAGAGGAATCCTCTCAAAGGAAAATAGGGGAGATATCCTACAAGGGATTCCATAAGTCAACAAATAAGAAAAGGCATCCCTCAGTGGATAAATAGAAGAATCTGGTATCACATAATTTTAGGATAGTGGGATCATATCACAATGAAAATCTCCTCAAAATAATATGTCACGGGTGATACCTCATAGATCATCTCAGATCAAAAGTCTCAACTAGGTTGGTTTGAACACCCAAACAATCTTCCATGCCAAGTCTCACCCTCAGTTGACAACTGAACTCGATAACTAGAAGATGATCCTCTAATTTTATATATAAACCCCCTAAAACCACTTATATTACATATGAATTTCAATAGGATTTAACCATTTCTATCTACACAGAAAAACACTCATAATGTACTACCCAGATCCCCAATAATGACTTACAGAGCACAAAATACCCTAAAAACACTATGTTAGAAATAGTACATGGTGTGTACATAAGATTACATGGTGTGTACACTTATCTCCACCCTTTCTATGTACATATACATGTCCAGAACATGTGGGGGATGCCTGTGTAGAAGTTCACAGAGTTTAAATCAATGTACATGTCATGTACTGTTTAAAAACAAAAAACCCATGTTCTTTCTCACAAAAACGGACACACGGTCTTGCCACCACATGAAATGTACTCAATGTACACCAGATGAACTTAATAAAACTTATTATTCACCAAAAAACAATAACACATGTCGTGTTCCACTAGAAAACATGTCGTGGAACCTGGGTTCCTGACGGGAAAACCCTGTGATCGCCTAAAACCCCCATTTTTACCACTGAAACAACAGATCTGGCCTTTAGTTGCCACAATAAAGAATAAAAATGAATTATGAACATAAAAAAACATGTTTATAGGGTATCTATGGAAAAAATATAAATAATACTACCTTTGGGAGGAGACCACCAAAGCCTCTACTTATTTCACCATCCACGAGCATCATACGCCGACTCAGCGCGTCAAGGGCTTCTCAACAGTACGACTCTTTCCTTATATCTCTCTCTCATAATACCTTACCATTTTATATTTATCGAAAGTCTTATGAAGATCAATAAAAAAGGATTGCACAAGGAGGAGTAAGGAATAATAAATTAAGAAAACAATAAAGGAATGAAAATGAAGAGAAAAGGCCCTAAACTGGCCCAGACACCCGAGTCGGGTTTCGGCCTCACCTAGGATAAACTCCCTATTCCAGGCCCAATAGTGGAAAACAATTTCAATAGAGAATCCATATAAATGTTATTTATGAATGAAACTACCTAAATAAATTAATATATAATTTAAAAATATTATATATTAATTATTCCGCTAAAATCCAGACAGCTCAGATTTCCACCAAACTCTTGTCTTTTGGAAAACACCCAATTACAGGACCAACAATGTTGTCAGAAAAAATATCTAAGATCAAATGGTTGGGGGAAAATACCATTTAACCCCTCACGAGCATCCAAATCCATCAATTCCAATTTCTGCTAAAAAATGTAGTCCGAAAAAACATAGTTCCTTATAAATAAAATTATTATTTTATCATTCTTGTTTTATAAATATCTTTTCTTTATAAATAATATTTTTTATTATGAAAATTTTGAAAAATTTATTTTGTACTGAAAAATTTTATTTTTCATAGATTTCTCATAGTAGAGAATTGTTATGGTAAAATAAACAACATTTTTTAATTTCAAATGTCAAAATTAAACTAGGATGAACATTTATAATTTTTGTATTAAGTTTTAATTTGATGAATCGTGTTTTTTGAGGAATATTATTTGATGAATAGTTATTTTTAATGAATAGTAAAAAAATTTATTATTAAATAACTTTTTCTATGAAATGATTTCTGACAATCAGACTTACATGGTTGTAATTAGGGTGAAAATTTTGTTCAATACAATCAAAATACATTTTGGTGAATAGTAACATTACCCATTAGAATTGTAATTTTACCCTTAAGAATTTTAATTTTACCAATAGAATAGTAACATCACCTAAGGATGTATAAATATTTTTTATTCATCTTAAGTGGTAATGTGAGATAAATATAGAATGGTATAAGTAAATAAATATTTTATAAATTATTAGTTAATCGTCAGTATTTTATTCATTTAATTTAATTTAATATAAAATAAATTTTATAAAATGGTGTCCACTTTGGAAGTACACACGCAAAAAATCTGTTAAGGAGATTTTTTTGAATTTTTCTGAAACATTTTAATTTTTAGTTAATAGTAAAAATACAGCTTTGGGTTTTCAGTATGATTAATTACATCATAACTATGTAATAATGATGTAACAAGTAAGAAAATAATCTTGTATACTCTTATGGATTAAAATATTATATGAGGTGTTCTAAGTGTCCAATAACTTGGGAACACCCATGGTTTCTCAAATACAACTAATGAGGTTTCCCTTGTAAATTAATAATATATTCCATCATTTTTTCTATAAATACCAACCCATTATTTCATTCTATTCATTCCATATTCCCCCTCAATGAAGATCTAGACTATTTACCTATCATGGATTCATCCCATGGTTCCCTCAATCCCTCAAGGTTTCGAGCCTAGTGTTTTGGAACTTACTCTTTAATGTAAGGGATCATTACACCTTCATCTTTTAGTCAAGACATCTATAATGTAAGATATGCTAATTTCCATTTTCTTATGTTGGGGTATGTTATTATATATCCTTATTTCTGCCCATTTTATTTTCAAATGATGAGATACCCTTTTCACTCTAATGAAATTTTTTTCTGATGTTTTTAGTGATGCCATTAGGCTGCCGAATTTTCATAAGGGAACCCTGCACTGCTCTTTTCCTTTCTAGTTCACTTTTATGTGGTATGTATTTCAAGATTCCATACCATGTTTTTATTTCTATTATATCCTGTAATTTTACTATATTATGAGTTTTTATGAATGGGTGACCCATTTCCCCTCTCTTTTAAATGTTTTCTTAAACCGTGTTATATAGCTGTTATGCTGCAGAATTTTCGTCTCAAAATAACTTTCTTTTTCTCATGAAATTATCATTTTTATTTATGTGAAAACTCAAACCTATTACATTTATAGGGGTATTAATAATGAAATAAAATTTATATACTTGATTCTTGTATTGACATACATAAAACCCTTATTACATTTCTCTGGGTTATAAATGACCTAATGATCATATTTTACTCACTTTTTAAAACATCACAATTATGATAACAAACACATTTCTTTTATTATATTTGGGTTATTTGAGAAATGTTTTATTAAGATCTATTTGGATCACATGGATAAATTTAATATTAATGGTGTTCCATGATAAAGCTTCAATTAATTTGGTAAATAAATTAATCTCTAATGACAGAAAGTTTTATGAATACTTGAAGAATGACTGATCGTACCATGATTCACTATTTTATTCCACCCTTACACCCTAGTTTTAAACTATTTTTGTAATGAATATTACAAATATAATTATAAATTGAACTTTATGTTTTAATTAATAAATTAATTTTAATCAATATTAGAATGGAAAATGTTACTTGTTTTTATTATTTCAATGTAGGTGGAGGTGATTTGGAGGGCCTTTGATGAAGTGGAAGAAAAATGGGCCAAAATTGCATGGATCCATGGACATCTGCCCACTGTTTTTCATAGTACACGAAATATGTGAATCCAAATGGGCTGAAATCTTGTGGGCCTGTCCAATGTTTAATATTCTACATTTCATATTAAAGAACAAAATCCCGATTCGGCATATATGGGGCCAATCCGAACTGATCTGTTCAAACCACTGAATATGGACCATGTCAAATGTTGTGTTCTGTATTTTATCCATATCATGAGATGTAGTTGTCCAAAGGGTGAATAAAATTCGGTGGAGACAGTACAGAGGTAGGGCTACAACTTTTTTATTTTCTCCAAAGCGAGATAAGACTGTCTGAAGGTCGGAACGCGTGGTACAGGTGGATTTAGGAAATCTGTGTGCCTAAAACCACCCTCCAATTTTCCTATAAAATGACAACATGGGCTTCCCATTTGTAAGTTCGGCCAAGGAGTGAAGTGATGCCAATTTTGAGTCTTAGAGGAGTCTCTTAATCACCTTGGAGGTTCCGGAGGCCCCTATCCACATAGGGTAATCAAGGATGAAGAAGGAGTTCCACCTGAGCTTCCTCCTCCTCCAGATGTCAAGCTAAAAGTTGATTGTTCGTTGTGATGGAGCTACACACATGTCAAGGGAGTTCCGATGAATACACTAGCTAATGGTTTGGAGTAATTTGGGTTTTCGAACATTTCATTCCATTTATCTTATTTTATTTCAGGTTTTAATGCTTGATGTGATGCATGTGACTGTTATGCTCTTAAATTCTAACTCATCGGTGTGAGGTTTTGAGTGCGTGACTTGTGTTGTTCCGATTGGACATCACAAGAATCCTTTTCATACCCAAATTATTGATATTTAAATCTAATTTGTATGCTCTTATTCCATGCATAAGTTCTGGACCTTAACAATACGATTGTTATGTCAAGGTTTGGTCCTTAAAGCATTGAAATAAATGCTTAGGAATTAATCGGGATTCCAATTAACTCCAACCAAAGAATTAATCTAAACTTAAGATGAATATCTATGAACAATGAACTTGATATGTGTGTAGTGAAATTAAATAGACCCTTTTATCTCATATTTTTCAAAATCCACTAGGTCACTCAACTTTTAAGCTATTTCAACTAAGTCATTGTTTTATACTCTTTTCAAAACCACCCCCTCTCTTAGTCATTTTTATTAAAAATACGCACTCTAAACCTACCAAATCTCCTTGAGAGATGACATAGGGTCTACCATATACTATAAATAAACCTTAGAAACATAATAAATTTTACGTGTCATGACAACATGGTCAAATTTTGGCACCGTTTTCGGGGAGCGCTTTGGTTTTTTCTATGTGTTCTTGATAAAAGTTTTGTAATTTTTGTGAATATTTATTTGTTCTATCTTCGACCATTGAATTTATTTTTATGTTATAATTTATTTATTGTGTAGGTTTTGTGTATGAATCATTCTAATACAGGAGACTTACAAACGTTTGAACCCGAACTGGATATGATCATACAACAACAAAACCGAGACATACAAGACCACACTTTGAAGGAGGAGACACCACATCATAAATTCTTCTTGATACATCTTCTTGATCTGAAACCAAAGTTAAAACTGAACATAAATTGTATAAAATGGCTGAAAATAATATAACACTAAAAGAAATAACCTCACCGGATGTTGATATCCAACCCACTTACATTCAATTACAAGGCGAGGCACCCAATTTGAACTAAAATCTGGTTTAATTCATTTATTACCAAGATTTCATGGACTGCATGGAGAAGATCCACATAATCATTTAAAAGAAGTTCATACTATGTGTTAAACCTTAAAATATTCTAATGTAGATTAAGAACAAGTAAAACTTAGGGCATTTCCGTTTTCATTAGAATACATGGCTAAATATTGGTTGTATTATGTTAATTCACCTATTAGAGGATGGGCGGACATGAAATGACTTTTTCTTGAAAAATACTTCCCATCCTCTCAAACTGAAACAATAAAGAAAGAAATATGTGGGATAAGAAAATCTCAAGGAGAAACTCTGCATGAATATTATGAAAGCTTTAAAATATTATGTTCAAGTTGTCCACACAACCAAATAAGCGATCAACTTTTAATACAATATTTTTATGAAGGTTTAAAATCCAATAGATCGTAACATGATTGATGCTGCTATAGGTGGTGAACTAGTGGAGAAAACCCGAATTTTTGCAAGGACCCTAATTGAGACCATGGCACATAACACTCAAAAATTCAGTTCAAGGTCCAGCATACTCATTCGAGGTGTCCATGAGGTGAAGAGTACTGAATTCGCGAAGAAGGTGGAAATAATGTTTTTAGAGGTGAGTACCCTTCTACAAAAACTTTCTCTGTCCAAAGGGAAATTCCAATATCCTCCTCCTATACATTGTGGTATATTTTCTTCTGATACCCACTTTTCTGACCAGGGCCCCAAATTGAGTGAATTTTCTTAGAGTTGTGAGGCAATATTCCCAGGACGCCCCTATAACCAACCCATTATGCAAGAACCTTACTATCCATCCAACCCAAGGTGGAAAGACAACCAAGCCTATAGGCCAGGGGGTATTCAAAATAGCCTCATCAACCATGGAACCAATAGGGAAAATTAGTCATCAACCACCACCACCTAGAAATTTTCAACCACCCCAAAGGCCTTTCCAACAACCCCCTCCAAAACCCGAGCCTAGCCTAGAAGATATGATGAAACAAATGGCTTCCAATAATTTCTAGTTCCAAAAAACCACCCAAGCAGCCATAGAAGACCTCAAAACCCAATTAGGCCAACTAGCTAACTCAGTGGGTGAAATCCAGAGCCAGGGGTCTGGTAAACTACCATCTCAACCACTTTTCAACCCTAGGGATAAGGGAAATGTTAGTGCCATCACCCTTAGATGTTGAACTCAACATAAAATCCAAATGGACCCTCCATTAGAGTCATCCTCTCCTAAGGAAACCACCATCCCAACCACTGAAAAAGGATCAAATGAGGTGGAACCTTGTCTTGAGAGAAGTCATACCAAAGGAAAGAGTGTGTCTATTGATGAGTTACCAAGCCCAAGCATTCCTATTCCATTTCCCCAAAGATCCACCCAACCAAGGAAACAAAAGGAAACTGAACATGATAAATAAATCCTGGAGACTTTCAGAAAAGTGCAGGTTAACATTCCATTGATTGATGTTGTCAAGAAAATTCCGAGATATGTGAGGTTTCTGAAGGAGATTTGTACCCATCGAAGGAGACTTAGAGGTGATGAGAAGGTGACCCTGGGGGGAACATCTCAATATTGATACAACCATCACTTCCCACCAAGTGCAACGATCCTCGAACATTATCGATTCTGTGCACCATAGGGGAGTATTAATTATCCAATGCTATGCTTGATTTGGGTGCTTCTATTAATATGATACCTCACTCCATATACTCTTCTTTGCAGGTCAGTGAACTAAAGACCACAGGAATATTTGTTTAGCTAGCAAATTTGAGTACGGCACACCCTTCGGGTGTGTTAGATGATGTTCTTGTGAGGGTTCAAAATTTAATATTTCATAATGTTTTTTATGTTCTAAAAATGTAAGATGATATGATGAATGTAAACGCCACAATTATATTGGGGAGACCTTTCTTGAAAACTGTCAAAGCCATAATTAATGTCCATAATTATATATTGTCTATGGAATTTGGTGGTGACATAGTCCATTTTAACATCCTTGATGCCATGAAACTCCCCTTATAAGAACATTCCTCTCTCTCGGTAAATTCAATTGATGTACTCCCTTCCCCTAAAATCACTTAATTTGTTTCCCCTGATCCCCTTTCTGAATTTTCCTATTTGATTGAAATTCTTGGTAATGAATCATGTGTTGATTGTTGTAGTGGTCTAGAAAAGTGTCATGCATGTTTATTAATTGATTATTTCTTAATCACGGAGGATCACATGACCATCGATGAAACTGATACACTTGTAAAAGCTAATTCCTCATATAAGGATGATACCATTGAGCAGTTAGATGAGATTAGTGACCTCTCACTTTCACAGACACTCCCATCAATCCAAAATTCACCTGAATTGGAACTTAAGCAAATGCCTCAAGATTTAAAATATTCATGTCTTGAGAATGGAAACAAGTTTCCCATCATCATTGCTAGTTCACTCCCTCCTAAGCATGAATTGCGACTACATGAACTTTTGAGGGAGCATAAACAAGCATTGGGATGGAAACTTGCTGACATTCCACATATTAGCCCATCAATTTGTACACATCATATTTTGTTAAATGGTGAGGCTAAACCAGTGAGGCAGGCACAACGTCGACTGAACCCAAACCTCGTAGAAGTAGTTAAAAAGGAAGTAACAAAGTTATTGGCTTCTGGAATCATTTACCCCATCTCTGACAGCTAATGGGTCAGTCTTGTTCAAGTAGTTCCTAAAAAAACTGGCCTAACGGTAATTTAGATTGAAAAAAATGAATTGGTTCCAACTCATGTGCATAATAGTTGGCATCTCTGTATAGATTATCGCCAACTAAACCAACACACTTGGAAGGACCATTTCCCATTTCCATTCATTGACCAACTTCTAGAGAGGCTAGCGGGGAAGTCCCATTACCGTTTTCTTGATAGGTATTCTGGATACTTTCAGATCCATATTGCCCCTAAGGATAAAAAAATACAACCTTCACTTTCCCATTTGGCACATTCTCCTATAGAAGGATGCCATTTGGCATGTGCAATGCTTCGGGTACTTTCTAGTGATGTATGGTTAGTATTTTTTCAGATTTCCTAGATAATTTCACGGACGTTTTCATGGATGATTTTACTATTTATGGATCCTGTTTTGATGAATGTTTATGTAGTCTTGGTTCAGTCCTACGTTGTTGTATTGAAAAGAATCTTGTATTAAATTATGAGAAAGGACATTTCATGGTGCGACAAGGTACATTTTTGGGGCATGTCATTTCTGTGGATGGTATCCAATAGATAAATAAAAAGTGGATGTCATTTTTCCCTACCATTCCATAAAAATGTATGTGATGTGTGGTCTTTCCTAGGTCATGCTTTATTTTACCGTCGTTTCATTCGTGATTTTAGTAAGATTGCACTTACCCTATACTTCTTACTCCAAAAAGAAAAATATTTTGTTTTTGATAAAGAATGTGAAGGATATTTTAATAAATTAAAATGGAGTCTCACATCACCCCCAGTTATCCAACCACCCTGGTGGTATTTACCATTTGAGCTCATGTGTGACGCCTCTAACTATGCAGTTGGGGAAGTCTTATCACAAATGGTCGATCGAGCTCCACATGTCATTTCATATGACTCACATACATTGGACCTTGTCCAAGAAAAATACACCACCACTAAAAAATAATTTCTTTTCATTGTGTTTTCCTTGGATAAATTCAGGTCAGACCTTTTAGGTTCCAAAGTCATTGTGTTGTCAGACCATGCAGCCCTATGGTATTTCCTTAGGAAATAGGAAGCCAAACCACATCTCATTCATAGGATTCTCCTCCTTCATGAATTTAATCAAGAAATTAGAGATAAAAAAGAGCATAGAATGTAATGTAAGACCATATTAATAATACCCCCCATCCTCGGACATTGTGTCGTCCCCCTGTATTCCCATTAATGACATGTTTCCTGATGATCAATTGTACAAAGTGAAAGATTTTATTTCATGGTATGCTGAAATTGTAAATTATTTGGTAGCATCATGCATTCCTACTGATTTCAACAAAAACCAAGCCAGTAGTCTAAAACATTAGTCTCGTTGGTACATTTGCGATGACCCCTACCTTTGTCACACATATAGAGATCAGGTCTTTATGCATTGTGTTCCTAATAGCGAGTTTCAGTCTGTCCATAGATTCTTCCATAATCTTGCTTTTGGGGGCCACTTTGGTTCCCAATGGACTGCTCCCAGTGTTCTTGATTCTGGTCTCTTTTGGCCAACACATTTTCAGGATTACAATGAATTTTGTAAATCTTGTCCTCGTTTTCAAAGAATAGGGAATGTATCTAAAAGGAATGAAATGCCACAAACACCCTTGCTCTTTCATGACATTTTCTATGATTGGGGTATTGACTTTATGGGGCCATTTCCCAATTCTTTTGGCAACTTGTACATTATTTTTGCCATTGATCACGTATCAAAATGGGTAGTGGCCTGGGCCAAAAGGAGAGATGATTCCAAAACAGTTGTAGAATTTTTGAGAACTCAGATCTTTTGTAGGTTTGGATTACCTAGTTTCATCATCAGTGACCAGGGTTGTCATTTCTGCAACTGAACAATGCAATCACTTTTGTGTCGTTATGGGGACGATCATCGAGTATCTACTGCGTATCACCCACAGAAAAATGGTCAAGCCAAGGTGTCAAATAGAGAGGTAAAACAAATTCATGAAAAAACGGTCTAACCCAACATGAATGGTTGGAGTCTTAGAATCTATGATTTATTATGGGATTACCATACTTCTTTTAAAACTCCCATTGGAATGTCATCTAATATGCTTGTTTTTTGAAAGAGTTGTCAACTCTTTGTTGAGATTGATTACCAGGCCTACTATGCCATCAAAAAATGAAATTCTAATCATTCTTGTGCATGTTCTCAAAGAAAGTTACAGATTCAATAGCTAGAGTAAGTGAGAAGAGATTCATATGATAACTCTAGGATTTATAAGGAGAGAACCAAGGCTACCCATGACCGTCTTATCCTTCATCGTCAGTTCCATATTGGGAAGAAGGTCATCCTCTACATTGCAAGGCTGAAATTGCATCCAGGTAAGCTTCGTTACCGCTGGTTTGGACCATACATTGTTACTAATATCATTCCATTTGATGTTGTCCAGGTTCAAAATGAAGAAACCAAGCAAACATTCACTGTCAATGTGCAGCGGCTGAAGCACTTTCATGAACCCGTACTGGGGTCCCCGATGGAGGAACTCCAAGTTCAAGAAGCAAACTATAAATGACATCCACCAGGTTTTATCCTTCCTTCCCACATTATCTTTTAATAAAGTAAGAACACTACATACTCTAGGTGTGGGGGTGGAAACATTCCTGGGTTAGTTAGGAATTTTCATCATTTTCTCATTTTGTTTTCTCTTTTTGGCCTTCTTTATGGTATTTTCATTTTTCTCCATAAAACATTTCGAAGTTCCATGATGTGGTGACCTTAAATTGGGGAAAGTAAAAATACCATAATAAAGGCTAAAAAAAATTTGTGTATGAGTTCACCATAAAGGAGTGATTTTTTTAGTTAATTGGTTTTATGTCAATGATATAAATAGTCATATCTATGTGAAACCTTTGAGATGATTGATGCCCTTTGTGTGAGTAGTTTTTTGGAAAAATGTGTCACTAATATCTCCACAAAATTTTGCACCAAACCAAAAATTGTGAGTATTTCTTAATTAATATAAGGTAAATATATGTTGGGTTAATATTTTTCAGCTTTAAATTATATTCCCATACATCCGTTCCTTATCCGATCTATTTTATTACTGTACCAGATTGACCTATGCGTGTGTACCTAATGTCCGACTGTTGTACACCCTCAAAAAAATTGTTGTGTCTTGGGCTGGTCAAAAACCACTCCTCCCCAACCTTTGATCTTGTTATAAATATTTCAATTAGTTTCGTGAGGATATCAAACAAAGGTTGAGAGATGAGTGTGAGATTTGTTCCAATTGCAACTTAAAAAAAATAATAAATGAGAGGAGTGATGAAATTTTAAACATATGGGGATATCTAGGTCAGGAGATTATGGTTTGACTTCTTGGAATGCTTAAATTAGTGGGACTTGAAATATGAATGAAAAGGATGAAGGCCAAGTTCAGTGACAAAATCATTTAAGCTGAAAAATGTTAAAATAACATATATTTATTGGATAACAAGTGGAAAGAATAGCATGGAATGGTTTTAACACTCACACATGGAGAGTTAGTGTCATGGTTTACTTCTGAATTCCTTTTTCAATTGGTTATCATAAATCTTTTTGAATTTCTCTATGATATGATTTATGAGACATCTTTTTCTATTTTCACTAAGATGAACTCCTTGGTGTGGTTCATGCATTGATCACTTTACTTTAAATAAAATTTCCTCAAATGATAAATCTTCATGATGTTGAATATATATATATATATATATATATATATATATCTGGATAATTTTATTTGGATATGTGACTTTTCGCAGTAGTGAAAATGTCTAGGTGTGGGGGTGTGATCGTACCATGATTCACTGTTTTATTCCACCCTTACACCGTAGTTCTAAACTAGTTTTGTAATGAATATTCCAAATATAATAATAAATTTCACTTTATGATTGAATCAATAAATTAATTTTAATCAAGATTTTAATGGGAAATGTTACTTTTTTTTATTATTTCAATGTAGGTGGAGGTGATTTGGAGGGCCTTTGATGAAGTGGAAGAAAAATGGGCCAAAATTGCATGTATCCATGGACATCTGTCCACTGTTTTTCATAGTACATGAAATACGTGAATCCAAATGGGATGAAATTTTGTTGGCCTGTCCAATATTTTATAATCTACATTTCATATTGAAGAACCAAATCCTGATTCGGCGTTTATGGGGCCCATATGAACTGATCTGTCCAAGCCACCGAATATGGACCAAGTCAAATACAGTGTTCTGTATTTTATCAATATCATGAGTTGTAGTTGTAGAAAGTGTGAAAACCATTCGGTGGAGACAGTCAAGAGGTAGGGATACAACTTTTATATTTTCTCCAAAGCAAGATAAGAATGTATGAAGGCCGGAATGTGTGGTACATGTGGATTGATGAAATATGTGTGCCAAAAACCACCTTCCAATTTTCCTATAAAATGACACATTGGGCTCCCCATTTGTATGTTCAGCCAAAGAGGGAAGTGCTTCCAATTTGGAGTCCTAGAAGAGTCTACTAATCACCTTGGAGGTTCTGGAGGCCCCTATCCTCATAGGGGAATCAAGGATGAAGAAGGAGTTCCACACGAGCATCCTCCTCCTCCCGATGTCGAGCTAAAAGTTGGGTGTTCATTGGGAGGGAGCTACACACATGTAAAGGGAGTTTCGATGCATAAACTAGCTACTGGTTTGGAGTAATTTGATTGTTTAAACATTTCATTCCATGTATCTTATTTTATTTCATGTTTGAATGCTTTATTTGATGCATGCGAGTGTTATGCTCTTAATTTCCAACCGATCGGTGTGAGGTTTTTAGCGCGTGACTTGTGTTGTTCCGATTGGAAATCACAAGAATCCTTATCATATCCACCTTATTGAGATTTAAATATGATTTGTATGTTCTTATTGCATGCATAAGTTCTGGACCATGACAAAATGATTATTATGTCAATGTTTGGTCCTTAAAGCATTAAAATAAAAGCGTAAGAATTAATCGGGATTCCAATTGACTCCAACCAAAAAAATACTCTAAACCTAAAATGAATCTCCATGAACAATGAACTTGATATGTGTGTAGTGAAATCACATCAACCCTTTTATCCCATATTTTTTATAATCCACTAGGTCACTCAACTTTTAAGCTATTTCAACTAAGTCATTGTTTTAAAATCATTTCAAAACCACCCCCTCTCTTATTCATTTTTATTAAAAATACACACTCTAAACCTACGAAAGCTCCTTGAGGGACAACCTAGGGTCTACCCTAGACTATAAATCAACCTTAAAAACATAATCAATTTGACATGTCACGACAACGCGGTCAATGACCTTGTTAATTTTTATGACAACATGGTGATGGAACATGGTGGTATTATTTTGAATGTATAAATTAAAATTTGTAGCCACATATTCCAGTTATGATTCAGGTTCTTTTTTTATGATATGCATCTTTTTTCGATTGCTCATGTCTTTATTTGATCATGTTCTTTTTGATATCACAAGTAAACAGTTTACCTTGATTTCGTTAACTGGGCCTTCTACTCACCCACCCCATTGATTTATGTCCCTAGTTTATGAAATGTATTAATTGAATATAGGATAAACCTATGATGAATCCTTACAAGTGGGTATGAAAAATATTTTATGTTTTCATGTATTATGTTCCTTTTTTCCGAGACACTAATCTTTAAATATCCAATGTTTGTAAAATGTAATGGAATGTTATTTAATAAAAAGATAGGATGCCATGTCCAATCAGGTTATTCTATATTGTTCTCAATTAAAGGAAAATGATAAACAAATCAGGTTTCTATAACCCGCACAAAAACTAATTTGAAATGAAGGGACTTACTCTTTTCATTTTAAATGTAAAAGTTATTGATCAAACATGTACTCTTATGTTTGATGAATTACTATTGGGGTTTCGTATTTCACTCTTCTTGGACATATAAATATTTCATGTAGTTAAAATGACCTCATTGAATGTCAAAATAGATCTTGAGATTATGAGACAAGTTGTCTTGATCTTGATGCCCCACCATATACACTACATCCATCATAGACCGGTGAACATCTTGGTCAAAGAATAAAATAAGAATAGCTCAATCATTACTATGGAATCAGGTCATGAAATATTTCGATGATGCGTTCCCACAAGTATTTATTCCCAATGTAAGAGACAAGATAAGATGTATCCCTTATCACCACATTTAACCACTTAGGGAACCCATCGCTTGAATGAATCTACATACACTTTCCCTGTGTTGGGGAGGTAGATGCGGATAGTCAAACTGAAAGCATAATCACCCAGGAGCATCCTGGGAGGTCTCCCATCTATTCTAATCAACACTATTGATAGTTATCCATAATACCATAGTGAGATGTAGAGGAAGTTATGCTTCCACCAACTATGCAAGATGGACACCCAACAAGAGAGCCCACTGGGGGAATCTGAAAAATGAAGCTGTAGAGAAGGATCATATCCCTGCCAGTACGAGTATCTTTTAGGTCCACCAGTGGATCCCAACTATGTCCAAAAATAATTACCTGATAATTTCTAGCATGTATCCTCTAAATTCATCTTAGCCAACCGTAGTGACTGAGGAGTCCTAGGGAAATCCCCATCCCTTAGGGTTGGGGGAATTTTTATCAGGTTCTATCATGGGATCATCTTCAGCATGGGCACTTAACCCCAAAAAAGTTTCATGGGAACTAACCCCCCAAATGGTTTGAAGGGAACTAGCCCCTAAAACAACATCCAAGGCACCAAAAACTCTAATGATATCTTGGGAACCAACCCCCCATGTGGTTTCATGGAAACTAACTGATCAAATTAGATACTCATCAAGGAGGAGCACTAGACATGTTGAGTCTTTATCGATATGATATCGATCAAATCCATTAACCCCTCATTAGATCCGGACAGACATTCTCCATAAGGGTATAATTATAGTATCCTACAGTCATATGAGACACATCATTTATGTATACTTTTTACAATTGGATCAAGAGAAAAAAGGATAAGTGGTATCCACCAATAATTTATAGAACATGTTTCCAACCATGTTGGCTTTTCAGATTATAATAACAAAGGATCATATAGATAGTGGAAGCCATGCATTTAGTCCATATAGTCTACATCATAAATCCCTTCATCATCCACTCACCCTAATACAGATAGGGAATAGGTTATTTTCATGGCTCCTACAAGACAACCCCTTGAGGATTATAGATAATCTTCTATAGAATAAAATATCACTCGACTCTAACAAGATAGTACGAATATCCATGAGAATAATTTCAGAATACTTGGGATGTATCTGTCACAGGAAGATAATCCAATGTGTGTATATGAAATATTACCTTGTAGTGAAGTACCGCAGCCCACAAGACTGGGGAGATTTACATGTTTTTTCATACCCTCATCAAGAGAGATCAAAAAATTGTTCCACCTCATCCAATTCCACAAGGATGAGATAATTTGTATATTTTCCACCTTATCATCGAGGATATTTTTGAAACAGTCCAACCCTAGGTGTCAACACAAAAACATGAGTAGATTATAGACCTTTAAATCAATGGAAATCATCTCCATGATCCAAGACCCCCATTGTTTGAACAACAACTCTAATATCAATAATGGAGGGGGATTTGAACCCCCTAACTCTAGATTCATTCATAAAACTATGCCAATGGTGGAATGGATATCATGAAGGAAGAGTGTCCAGGAAACCAATCTCCTGAAGATAGGTAGTGAAAATTATAGTCCTTCCAAGCCAAAATGTACAAGGGTATTTCAATTATTCCATAGAGAATGGTTTGATAGATCACTGAATGATGTGAAATCAAATTTAGGTATTGTTTATTGTCAATGATAATAATTTCACCTACCATTGACCTCCTAGAAAGACAATAAAAGGCTAATATTCTTTTAAAGACTGGATTCATGTGTAGATGAAATTGAGGATATTATAACCACCAACACCGGAATCCCCACTCCAGTCATCATGCACTAGTTGGGATATGAATCACGTCTCACCTACCAATAATGGAATAGTGACCGTCTTCCAAATCAATATTGAACAAATACTATTCTTTTTCCAGAAAAACAATTTCTCTTAATATTATGACTGTTCTATGGAGAGTAGTTTGTTGGAACTCTAAATAATAAGAATGATGTGTGAGGTAGGTTTGATAATCCATGACAATTATTTCCACTACCATAGATGTCTGAAGCATAAAATTGAAAGGCACTTTGTCTTAAAAATCAGTTGGAGGAGTAGGTATATGTTACACTGATAGAGTTGAATGATCTTGAAACTCATGCATTATGAACAAGAGTTTTCTGAGCTCTTTCAGAAGAGACACTCTCTTGATAGGTTATTATCATTCATCCTTACCACAAGATGTTAAATTTCGTGTCCTGTTTCTTAACTACATCTCATTAAACTCTATAGAATACATCCTGACCACATAGAATTAAACAATATGGTGTTTTTCTTTACTACATTCCATAAAATGTCATAGTTATTGTCCTTAAGACAAGAAGATAAAATGCATAGATCATTTCCATACTACATGTAATTAAATTACATTGTTCTACATTAACTACCTAAGGCTTGATTATCCTCCAAATAAGATACGTAGGGATTCTTGGATTCTATATTGTGGCCCAAAAAACAATATCCACATCCTTACCACAAGATAGAAAATTGCATGAAACACATCCTGGTCACAAGAGAAAACATTTTGTGACATATAAATCACCGAGAGGCATCATCATCATTAAATGGGATGGTCGACATACTACATGGTGACAAATCCCCTTTTAAAACATTTAAAGACACATATGTTGAAGTATATTTCTACAAGAATGGAGTGATGCAGCCAATGAAGGGTGATGATATATAGGTTAAATCTACTAATATATTATGTAACACCCCTATAAATATTTTATGTAAGCTCTATAGTGATTGTTCATAAATAATATTTATGGTGAATGTGTAATTAAATTGGAGGAACTAGACCCATAACTAGATATGTTAGGAGACTAATGATAGAGTGTCCTTTTGAGCCCCTATCACAACGTGTTCGCACCTACATATTAGATAATTAAGCCACTCTCTTGATATTTCCTAATCAAGAATAGGAAATCATCCATATCACACATCAATGAATTGTTTAGGGTGTCCACATTGGTGTAAGTCCCATAGATCATCTCGGAAGAAGAGATTTAAACTGTATGGAGATCGTCCTCATTTTTTCAAGACATAAAACAACAGGAATTTCTAAGAACTATGTATGGATTTGTGTCTATCATCACCTGGTACATAGTGAAATCTGAACATATATTCCTAGGCCCAAAAACAAGATCATTTTACTGTCACATTTTGTCCTCCAATGTCCTTACCACACGATGTAAAACTTCACAGACCCAGAATTTCCACCATGATAATGGGAGACCCAATATCCTTAACAAATGACATAAACTAGATGGATATGTGAGACACACGCCCTGATTGTCGCCTATCAACCGTTCAATGTTCTGATACTCAGCTAATTTTTATAACAGTACTCGGGTCGAATCCTCGGTGATGATAATTTTTAATAGTAGGTTGTTTTTAGTTAATTGTATTCTGATTTGGGGGTTTGTTTGAAGAGATTATAAAATAATTTATGGATGATGTTTGTCTTATAAAATTGATAAATATTGAGGTGAGTTCATCATTAGGTAGTTAAGATTGTGATATCCTTGATCATTTATTTATAATGCATTAAATAAACACCCACTTCACAAGATAACTTTCAATGAAATTCTTAAGCGTTAAGGTTTAAATACAAGCCCTAACTTATGTTAAGGTTCTAATATAAATCAGATATTGTTGATGGTGGTGTATTTATGGTTCCAATAATCCATGGAGGCCACACGTTAAACAAAATAAGTCATTCATCCATGACATGTTAAGTCCAACATACACAACGTTAATTCAAATAATATTCATCGAGCAAATACTCTCAATCACTTATCATCACTAAATTTTGAATCACCCCAATAATGGATTTACTCATCAATTTGGGTTTTTAATATTCTTGTTATAATTATTATGATGATAAATTAAGAAGAGAGGAAAACAAAAGGGATAAGAAAAGAGTGGTGCCTCGAACACACACACACAAACAATGATGATAATTAAAAACGAACATTCGATTTAATGAGGAAGAAAAAAAGGAAGGGGATTCAACTGTATTTAAACTATTTTAAGAAAATTATTATGAAACTATAGAAGGTGGAAGAGAATAATAGATATTAAATAAGAAACTTGCATTAAAACAAAATTAATATGAAAAAGTTTTACAAGATTACAATAATGAAGAAAACAAAAGTAAATGAAATCAAAGGGAGGAGGAAAGGTCTCTCAAGTGAAAACATGAGTATGGAAGGTCCTACCAAGACATTGACAAGGCTTTGGTCATGCCAATTGATGCTCCTCTCTTCATAAATTCCAACAAATTAGGAAGTATATGAGGGGATGTATTTATAGCCCAACGAAGTGGAATGTTTGCATTCCCAATTTCTCCTTCCACATTGCTCAATGATTTGGACATCTAGAGATCCGAATCAAGAGATATATCCTTCTTAAAAGTTGAATATACAAATTTTTTTAGACCTATCTCAATATTTGGATTCATTTGGACGTATGAAGACAATTTTATGTCTGGTTGATTAAACAATTTTAATATGACCATTACAATCCAATCTTTTTGATGTCCAAACAATGAAAGGGTTTCTAAATAGGAATATTACTTAAAGGACGAATGATTTCTTCAACAAGGTCTTCCATATATATCTCTTATTTCACAATGCAAAATCTCATCTTGATTAGATTCTTAAATCATGTGATATGTCATGAATACTGTACTGCTTTTATTTCTTGGCCATAATGGTGGGCTGTACATAAAGGAAATATTTGGGCCCCTTGATCTTGTAGTTGTTCCTTCAAATTTTAATCCATGATTAATTTTTATAATATAGAAAATATTGTGTAGATTCATAAAATTTGGGCTTTGGGAATTATACTAGTAACTCAATCATCCTTGACGGTCCAGTTTCATCCCAAATTCCTTGGGTCTTGTTATGTTGATCATATGAGCCTTTAAAAGGAAGAATTGGCACATGATTTCTTCAAATGATATATGAGAAATAGAATAAGGAATCCTAAAATACAGGAACCACACAATTTTAATCCTTAGGGAGAGAGTTATAAATAAAATAGTAAATAGACTCAATTGGATTACTTCTAAAAATGATAAAAAATATACTTAGTATTAAAACACTAATATTTCAAACAAATTATGAACATTTCATATAAAATCAGTAAAGGGGTATATAATAAGTCATTAAGATATTAATAACATCAACTCCTCCACACTTATCCTTGTGCATGTCCTTATGTGCAAAAAATATAAAAACATAACAAAATAATTTTCACTCCCCAAGAAAAATTAAAATTTTGTTTTCTCCAATCAGGGGAGGTTTAGACTATTTCACTACTCAATTTTTAATTCCACCACAAGTTGTTACATAAACAATGTTTCAAAAGTAATTCATTTTTTCATGCTCAAATTTAGAAATGAAAAATGTGGACACTCAAAACTCACACCTCTCATGTTGATAAAATTCATTTGTGGAGGTTCACTCTTTCTCAAAACAAAAGTGAAAATCATAGAGTTTGAAAGAGATATCTTCTTCCAATACCAATCCAAAGTGAACATGAATCAAGAGGTATTTTTAAGGGGTTTTTCTGTGGCTCTGGGATGGTAGGAATATAATGTCCAAGAGATAGAATAAGAGTGTTAAAACACAAACATAGAAAAATCAATGAACATTTTTTTGAAATAAAACATGGAAGGAAATGAAAACACATATTTACAAGGGAACAATTGTGTGAAGAAAGACACAATAGAGGAAGAAAATTTGAAGGGGATGAGATGATGGAATATTTAAAAACCACAAAACTTCTCCCAATTACATAAGAATATAATTCAAGTGTTATTTTTTTCTTTTTTCCTTATTTTGAAAGTTTAACTTGTAAAAGATCTCACACTCGTATCCCAACCCATGATTGATCTCCTCATGACACTAATTGTAATAGTTATAACAAAATCAAAGGTTGTAGAAGAGTGATTTTTGACCTACCCAAGATAATCCAAAATTTGTTTTTATTTTTTTGGTTTTATTTTTGATTTTTTAACACTTTCCAATTGTACATGATAATCATATATACATCCCCATACCCCACTAATGGACAAACACTCCCCCACACTTAAAATGATGCTTGCGCTCAAGAATAAGATAATATATTTACATCAACAAAGGGTAGCCAAAAAGAAATCCATTCCCCCCACACTTAAATTTCAATAAATTATGCAAAGAAAATTCATGTTGATATTGGGTGGGATAATGAATTGGGCTTGTAATGTGTCTATCAAAGAAAAGGTTTTCATAGTCTCTAAGGGGATATCAAAAGGAGGATTAATGTATGGTTAATGGGAGGCTATTTGGCTGTTATAATTCTCATGAGGTTCAGGAAATGCCTATATCATATTAATGCACACTAAAGTATAAAATTCATCTTTAGGTTCCACAAACTCAAGACTCACAAATGGGGGTGAAAACACACATTTTGAAAAGATGGCCATAGGTAGATTTGCCATGAAATCCAGTGTAGGTTCTCACGGTTGGGGAAAAGCATTTTGCAAATCAATAACTAAGCATTCAAAATGTATTATTATTGAGACAAAATTATTTATACAAATATTTGATGAAAACAAAAAAAAATGAGATGAAACCATGTATTTTGACTCCCCAAAATGGTTGGACAAAATTTGAAAACTGAAAGTGAGTAAGTATGACTCATTTGGTTTTTTTACTTTTTTTTATTTTTTTATTTTTTACTGTTCTTTAAAATTCACACCCACACAAAAGATAAAGAGAAAAATAAAGTGTTTGATGATGAAAGTGGTAAAAAAATGAAATAGATTGGAAAACGAAAAAAGAGTGAGAGAGAAGAAGGGATAGTGAGAGTTAAAGGGAAAGAGGTGCCCCATGATTTGGATTTGGTGGGTCACCATATCCATCAGGTGGTGGGTCGACTACAAATGATGGGGATCCAGAGGAAGTCGATGTTGATCTAGGATTTTGCGTCCTCTCATGGTTATGCTTTAACTAATGTACATTAACCATGAATGTCCTTTTGGAAGGGGGTCTTGAACATGCACTGCACCAAATGGGTAAACATTAGTAATAACAAAAGGACCTTACCAACAAGAATTAAGCTTACCTCGGTGAAGCTGAAATCAAGAATTGAAGAGCCTTAACTTTTCACCTTCATGAAATACAATTATCAGGATGTGTTTATCATGTAGTGCCTTGGATTTTTCTTTGTAGATATTATAATTCTCATAAGAATCAAGTAGAAGCTCCTCTGGTTCATCTAATTGAAACAATATTTCTTCACCGGAATTTTCAAGATCAATATTTAAAGTTTTCATTTCCCAAAATTAATTATGTTGGATTTCAACCGGAAAATGAAAAGCATTACCAAAAATAGCCTTAAAGGAGAAATTTCAATGGGTGTTTTATAGGCAGTTCGATAAGCCCAAAGTGCTTCACCAAGTCATTCAGGCCAGTCTTTTCTGGTGGGTTTTACAATTCTCTCTAGCACTCTTTTCACTTCTCTATTAGAAAGTTCAGCCATTCCATTTATTTGGGGGTGATATGTAGTTGAATTTTTATGTACAAACCCATTATTTTTCTAAATATATTCCATGGTTCTATTACAGAAATGGGTTCTTAAGTCACTTATCAAGGCTTGTGGTGTGCCAAATCGATCGAAGATGTGTGTATTTAAGAATTCACTAACTGTATCTGAATCATCCTTTAAAGTGGGTTTGGCCTCGACCCACCTAGAAACATAATAAACCGCATGAAGAATGTATGAAAATCTGTTAGAAGGTGGGAATGGTCAAATGAAATTGATGCCCCAAAAATGAAATATCTCACAGAAAATTAATGGTTTTGGGGGTATTTCATTTCTCTTTGAAATTGTGCCAAAATTTTGGAAAGTGGGACATGATTGGAAGAACTCATGTGATTCCTTGAAGAGTGAAGGCCAAAAGAATCCAGAGTCTAGGACCTTTCATGAGGTCCTTTGTGGTCCAAAGTGGCCACCACCAGACATTTAGTGATAGAATTATAATATGGATAAATGTTCACTTTTATCGACACATCTCCTTAATACCATGTCAACCACAGTTTTCCAAAGTTTATTTTCTTCCCAAAAATATAATTTTGAATCACTTTTCAACTTCATCTTTTGTTCTTTTGAAAACTGTTCAGTAAAATCACCAGAAACCACATAATTTAAAATTGGGGAATACCATGGTATTTTTGGAGTGAGAGATGAAATGTGCTCAGTGGGGAATTTAGGATCTATGATTTCAGAATGAGAAGAATTAGAAATTCTACTCAAGTGATCAACCACAGGGTTTTTTTACTCGTCTATCATTGATTTGAAGGTCATTATCTTGGAGAATTATGATCCATCTTATTTTCCTTAGTTTGGAATAACTTTTCTTGAGTATGAACTTTATAGCAGAATGGTTTAAGAAGATGATGATTTTGGAACCTAAGAGATAGGGCCAAAATTTATTTAAGTCAAAAATAACTGCTAAAAGATCTTTTTCAGTGATGGTGTAGTGAGATAGATTTTCATCCAATGATTTTGAGGCATAATAGATGACATGAGTAATTTTTCCTCTTATTTGAACAAGAACATCCCCAATGGCCCTATTAGAAGCTTAACACATCAACTTAAATGGTATGGACCAATCTGGGGGTTTGATTATTGTGGAAGATGTTAGAGCAGTTTTGAGTTCAACAAAGGCTCTCTTGTAATCCTCATAGAAATGGAAAGTGACATCATTTTGAAGCAACCATGTAAGTTGGAGGATAATCCTACTTAATTTATGGATGAATCACCAATAAAAACTAACATGATCAAGAAATGAATGGATGTCTCAAACAGAATTGGGTTTAGTAAGGGATTGGATCACTTCAATTTAGGTAGGATCAACTTCAATACCATATTTTGAAACAATTTTTTCAATAACAATCCCATTTTCAACCATGAAGTTATTTTTTCAAAATTTAACACAAGGTTACACTTGAAACACTTTTGAAGGACTAGAGAGAGTGAATTCAAGAAAGATTCAAATGACTCACCATAAATGGTAAAGTCGTCACATCCATGCATTATTCACTGAATTCGGAAAAGATACACATAATAATCCTTTGGAATGTTGCAGGAGCATTGAATAGACCAAAAGGCATTCCCTTATATGCATATTTCCCAAAGGGGCATGTGAAAGTAGACTTTTCATGGTATTGAGGTGCGATTAGGATTTGGAAGTAGCCGGTGTATCCATCAGGAAAGCAATAGTGTGAATTTTTGGAAAATCGTTCTAGAATTTGATCAAGGAATTGAAGAGGTAGTGATATTTTCTTGTTTCAGAATTCAATTATCTATAGTTGATGCACATACGCCATTTGTTCTTCACTCGAGTTGTGACTACCTCCCCATGATTATTTGTGACAACAGTTATCCCACCCTTCTTAGTTACAACTTGAATTAGACTAACCCATTCACTATCAGAAATTGGGTAGATAATACCATCTTGAAGAATCTTGGTGATCTCTTACCTAACTACCTCAAGTATGAGTGGATTTAGTCTTCATTGCGGTTGTATAATTTGTTTTGATGTATCCTCAAGATGGATGTGATGCATGTAATGGGAAGGGTTGATTCCTGGTATGTCATCTAGGGTCCACCCTAAGGCATTTTTTTCCTCTAACAAATGAACAAGTTTGGACTCCTCAGTATCGATAAGTGAAAAAGAGATAATGACAGGATAAGAGTGATCATGGAAAGGGAATGCATATTTTATGTGTTCAGGCAGAGGTTTCAGATCAGTCTCATCTTTTATTTGTGGGTTAGAAAACTCAGAAATAGAGTTAGGGACAGAAGTTGCTTTAGATTCATTCTTCTTAATACTATCCAAGGTGGATCAGTAGAGATCAGAGTCGATGGGGGATTCAGGAGAGTTTTAATGTTCCTCTAGATTGATGGAGTCTATGAATGAGTGTTCCACATCAACTTCACCATTTATGACATGGATAATCATGTTACAGATTTCACAAGATCCTTTATCATCAGAATAGGATGAACATGATGGAATGAGGTTCAATTGACTATTAGAAGTGTCCTCAGAAGCATGGATTGAGAATGCAAAGTAATCCTCAGATGGGTATCGCATTGCATGGAAAATGTAAAATTTGACCAGTTGGTCACCAAATTCCATGGATAAGATGCCTGAATGATCATCAATTTTGGTTCTAGCAGTCATAATGAATGGTCTTCCTAGAATTAGGGGAGATCGAGAAGAGTTCATCTCACCTTCCATGTCAAGGACATAGAAATCAGCTGGGAAGATAAGATCACTAACACAAAAAAGGACATCCTCAATTATACCCTCAGGACTAGAAATGCTTCGATTGGATAACTAAATGACAAAACCTACTAGAATTAAGGGACCTAGGCCAATTTTAGAGAATATGAATTTGGGAATGACATTAATTGAGGATCCTAAGTCTATGAGTGCATCATCTAATTTAGAACATCAAATTTGGCATGGATCTGTAAAGGTCCCTGGATTATTTCACATTATGGGAATAGCTTGCTTGGTGGAAACATTTTGAAAGGTTCTAAGTTGTCTCTTGTGGGTACACAATTCCTTGAAAAACTTGGCATACATAGGAATTTGTTTTATGGCATCTAAGAGAGGAATGTTGACTTCAACACATCTAAACATGTCAAAAATTTTAGGATCAGGTTCAAATGACTTCTTTGTCATAGAGACATCTTGTGGAAAAGGAATTGGATTCATAAGTGGAATGGAAGGAGGTGAGGGAATTGATTCAGATTCCTTTTCAAGTTTCTTTTTCTTTTAATTTCCTAGGTCAACATTCAATGGAGGTTTGGAGGACTTATCTTGAGGAATAGAAATTTTCTTTCCTAATCTAAGTGAAATTTCACATAAATTACCCTTGGGGTTGGAAAATGGTTGAGCTAGGATTTGGAAATAAATGGATGGTTTCTACTGAATAAGGTGGGATGAAAGTTGACCAATTTATGGTTCAATGTTCTTGAGACTAGAACGGGTGAAGGAGTTAACATCATCAACAGCGCTTTCCCATGGTTTCGTTGAAGAAGAGGCTTGTCCTGGATTGGTATTGCCTTGATTTTGGTTCTTGGGAATGTTATTGTATTAGCTTTGGAATTGGGAAGGCTCACTAGATAATGGAATTCAGGAAGAGGATTGTCCATTTGTGGTTGAGGAACAAAATGATATGGTTGTTGGAAGTTACCAACACCTTGACCATATTCAAACTGGTTTGGGTTTTGAGGAGGGAATTGGGGGGGATGAGATATGGTATTACCATACCTTAGGCCTTGGTTATAGGAATAAGAGAAGGTCTCAGAGTGAGGTTGGTTGAAGTTTCTAACAAACTGAATTGATAGTTGAGGGTTGGTGTCCCACTGAGCATATAACGCATTGATCTCCATTGGTCCAGATGAATCATATTGATCCTCTTGATGTTATGTACATGTGTCAGTTGGATGAGATGAAGAGTTGTATATTCTAAAATTTTTGATAGGTCCAGGAAACATTGATTGCGGAGAAGATGAGGTTGGGGATTTGGTAGCCACAGCTAGTTGTCGCACAAGACCTGTAAGTTCACTCATCCATTAGGTCATCTTGTTTGACTCAATTGATTGATTTTCTTTGGATTCTTGGACTTGATAATGTTATCGAGTATGGAATTGTTGTGTGTTTGCAGCCATGTTACTTATGAGATCTCTTGCAGCTGTGGGAGTTTTATCATCAAGAGAACCACTGCTTGTGGAATCAAGGAGAGTTCTCTCCATAAAAAATAACCCCTCATTGAATTATTGGATCACGAGTTGATTAGTTATTGGTGATATGGGAAGGTTTCAACATGTTTTTTGATCCTCTCTTAGTATTCATGGAGTGATTTACTTGGGAACTGACAGATACAACTTATTTCATTTCGGAATGAAGCAGTACAAGAAGCAAGAAATAATTTCTCTAAGAAAATTCACTTCATGTCATTCCATGTGGTTATGGAACTAGGAATAAGGTAGTAGATCCATGACATAGCAGTGTCATCCAGTTAGAAAGGGAATTCTTGTAGTTTTATTTGTTGCTAAGAAGCCCCTTGAGGATTCATGGTAGAGCACACCACTTGGAACTCTTTAAGGTGATGATGTGGATCCTCACTGGCTAGCCCGTGGAAATGAGGGAGAAGATGAATCAAACCCGATTTCAGAACGCATGTATCCTTTATTTTTGGATGTTGAATTCCAAGATGTTAGTAATTCATATCAGGGGAAGCAAGTTCTTTTTGTGTTTGTTCCCTACGATTAGCCATATCTAATTCCACTGGTTGGACAAGGACTGGTGCTTGAATGAGTTGATTATCTCTTAAGTTCCTCCTAAGTTGGCGAAGTGTTCACTCAATTTCAGGGTCAAAAAAATCGGAGGGATTGTTTTAGAGGCTACAGGGCATTGAAAGAGATGTTTTAAGAAAATGGAATATGGGTTTTTCTTTTTGTTTTTTCTGTTTATGATTTTCATGAGAAGACAAGTTTTTATTTGTGTTTATTTGAACAATTTTTTTAATTTTTTTTGTTTTTTAACAATAAATAGAAACTAATGACTAATTATTTACATCATCCCCGAAAATGGCTCCATTTGAGACACATGGCTGATTTTCACCTATCGACCGATCAATGTTCCGATGCTCAGCTAACGTGTATAGTAGTACTTGGGTCGAATCCTCTGTGATAAAACTTTTTAATAGTCGGTTGTTTTTAGTTAAATGTATTCTGGTTGGGGGGTTTGTCTGTAGATCTTATGAAATAATTTATATATGATGTTTGACATAAAAAATTGTTAAATATTGTGGTTATTTCATCATTAGGTATTTAAGCCTGTGATATCCTTTAGCTTTTCTTTTATATTGCATTAAATTAACACCCACTTCACAAGATGACGTTGATTAAATTCCTAAGGGTTAATGCTTGTATCCAAGCCTTAACATAACGTAAGGTTCTAATAACAATTATAGCTTGTTTATGGTGGTGTATTTATGGTTCCAATAATCCATGGAAACCACACATTAAACAAAATAAATCATTAATCCATGACATGTTAAGTTCAACATACACAATTTTTAATTAAAAGAATATTCATCGAGCAAAATACTCTCAATCAATTAACATCCCTAAATTTTGACTCACCCAAATAATGGATTTACATAGCCATTGTGGTGTTTAATAATCTGGTTATAATGATTATGATGATAAATTAAGAAGATAATAAAAATAAAGGTATTAGAAAAGAGTGGTTCGTCAAACACACACACACACGAACATTGATGATAATTAAAAATGAACATTCAATTCAATGAGGAAGCAAAAGAATGGAATGGGATTCAACTGTATTTAAACTATTTTAAGATCATTAATATGAAACTATAGTAGGTGGATGAGAATAAGATATATTGAAGAAGAAACTTGAATTAAAACATCACTACAAAGAAAGAGACATACAAGATTAAAATAATGAAAACACAAAAGTAAATGAAAACAAATAGAGGAGAAAAGGTCACTCAAGTGAAAACATGAGCATGCAAGTTCATTAAAAGAATTTTTCAAGGCTTTGTTTGTGCCAATTGATACTCTTCTCTTCTGAAATGCAAACAAAATTTGAAGGGGAGGAGGGGGATATATTTGTATCCCAAGGAAGTGGACTGTTTGCATTCCCAATATGTTCTCCTACTTGGATCGATGATTGGGACATCTAGAAATCAAAATATCGAGCTATATCCTTCTTCAAAGATGAAGATAAAAATGTTTTACGACCTCTCTCAAAATTTTGAGTCATTTTGACTTATGGAGACAATGTTATGTCCAGTTGATTAAACAATTTTAATCTGTCCTTTTCAATCCAATATTTTTGAAGTCCAAATTGTGAAAGGATTTTTGACTATGAAGATGACTTAAAAACTGAAATATTTATTCTACAAAGTCATCCGTCTATATATAATATTTGACACTGAAAACGATCATATTTATTTGATTCTTACTGCATAAGATACATCATTTATACTGTAATTCTTTAATTTCTAGGCTGGAATGGTTGGCTGGAATTCAATGCATTATTTGGACCCATTTTTCTTGTAGTTGGACCTTCACATTTCTATCCGTGATTCCTTTGGGTAATTTAGAGCATATAGTGGATTTTCATAAAATTCGGGCTTCAGGAGTTAGAGCAGTAACTCAATCATCATTGATGGACCAGTTTCATAACAAATTTTTTGGGTCTTGTTGTGTTGACCACATGAGCATTTAAATGGTCGAATCGGCCCATGATTCTATCTAATGATATTTGAAAAATTAAATAAGGAATCCTAAAAAACCAGAACCAAACAATCTTAATTAGTAGGGTGATATTTATAAATAAAATAGTAAACTGACCCAATTGGACTACTTCTAAAAATGCTCAACAATTATACTTAGTATTAAAACATTAATATTTCACACAAATTATGCTCATTTCATATTTAATTAGTAAAGGGGTTATATAATAAGTCATGAAAATTTTAATAACATCAATATGTGATGTCCATATCAATTTACATTGATACACTTATGTCATTTCCACATAACTTTAAACTACCTAACTAGTCTATAATTATGTATGGCTTCATTCTCATTTCCAATGAGGTATATAGGGACACCATGATCTTAAATAATGTTCCAGAAAATACATGATACAAAATGACCTGTTTTTCCCCATTTTTCCTCTATATTGTAGGAAAAACTATGTTGTTCCTTGTTTCTCACACCAAGCATAGCTCACGTTAGCATAATAATTTTCACATGGACTTACCCTCACATGCAAGGCATAAAGGAACACAATGTTCCTAGAGTCCTCCCTGTATGATGTTAAAATATATGGTCTATTCCATTTCCACATGACATTAATCTAAATGGTTATTCAAGTACTACATGTGGTTTGATTATCATTCCCATGAGACACATAGTGATGCCCATGTCTCTATATTTGTTCCCATCAGTGAAATTTCCTTTAATTCATGTCATTTTCCTCCGTTCTTCACTGAATGACATTAAAGTACATGGAAGTTTAAGAACTATATATGGTTTGTTTCACATCATAATGTGATAAGTAGTGATCCCAGACATCCACTCTTGGGACCAACCACAATGTTCCCACCAATCCACAACATCCCACCTTCATCCTCACTATAAGACGTTAAACTACATTGGACATCAAGAACTATGTGTGTCTTAATTCTCATCCTTATGAGATATGTAGTGATTCACAATCATCCAGTTTTGGGAAAATCCACAACATTTCCAAATTATTAGTTCAGTTCTGTCATCCTTACCACATGACGTCAAACTACATGGAAGTACGTCCTTACCGCTAGAGGTTAAACTTCATGGAAGTACATCATTACCGAATGATGTTAAACTAAATAAAAATATTAACTTATTTCATAGTGATAAACTTCATGAAAATACATCCTTACCACATGACGTTAAACTGTATGGAAAATGTATGGGGAAAATTACATTTAAATTTCATGAAATATTTCCCCACTTCATGAGTATAAACATTGAAGAATATATCCCACTTTTTATTCCTTATCAATGGACCTAAAGAGACATACCCCAATCAACCAGAGTATGGGTTCTTCTACTATAATTTAAATGAACATAAAAATATGTTCCAAACGTCATGTCATGTTTGTGTCATATTTTCACTAAATTTATGTATAGACCCGAAGCTTAACATACATGGACAATAGATTACTTTTGTGTAATACTTAGTACAGAAAAAAACACACACACAAGGACCGTAATAGTTTAGTGTCTTTGGAAACTCGGAATATAATCTTCTAATCGTGGTGAAAGATCTTCAACATCTCCCATAAAGATCTTCCTTTTTTTTCTACATAAAACCTTTCTTTGTATCCTGGGGAAAAGAAAACATAAAAGGGTGAGCTCAAATGCTCAGTAAGGGTAAAAAAAAGAAATATCAATAACATAATATTCATAAGAACATAACATTTTGGAAGTATTAACCTGCAAAAGAGATCATAATATCATAACATGGGATAAATCATAGTAGTGAAATGTAATCTCAATAACCATAACATAAAACATGAAACTTTGTGGCGTAGACACATAATCATATATAATCATTTCTTGTTAGTCAAGACTCATTGCCAAGACTATCTTATTGGACAATGTCCATTTATGAACTGAGATCATTCCTCGTTTCAGTCCTATTTCACTGAACCGGTTTAACATGTCGTTCCATCTATGTCTATCTCATGAGATATAAAATCATTACCCAATGCATTGGAGGGAGATATAGTTCCCACCCATCTCATAATGATTCCATTCTTATGTGTTCCACAAAATCATAAACCATACATCATAGAATAACCCATGTAATAAAAATGGGAATCTTAAACACCATGACATCATAAAAAAATTCATATAAGATAAAGGAATTCATAAAAATATTTCCATGAAAACATATTAAAACCCATTAAATAATAGGGATAAAAAAAGAACCCTATATTATCTTAGATGGAAAATAATTTTGATAAAACTCTTGAACTCCATTCTTGAGGAAAATATCCGTTCTACTTCAAAAACACTTTTCCTTTCATAACATGTCATACAATTCTAAACTAAAAGAAGTTGATTAAAAATATACTTGAAAACTTGTAAAGGATGCTTCTTGGAAATAATGTTTTAAAAATCCATTCATGCCGTATAAGTAAAAAAACATTTTTCTCGTACTTTTGTTTGAAAAGTCAAAAAGTACCTCGTACGAAAAACGACAAAAGATTCCTTTCATATCTTTTACTAAAAACTCACTGAAGGGTAAAATTGGATTTAAACATTTGTAGGTGGATGGAAATAATATTAAATATTGAGGAAACATGGATGTGGATGATAAAATACACCCTAATAAATTTCAAAGTATTAACAATCTAGGATAAAAATGAGATTTGCAAAATTATCCCTTACCTTATAGGTTCGATTTTCTTTGTAATTTTATAAACCTCCTGTATAATGATTTAAATAAAGTCATTGACTTATTCCAGAATCATACTCATTGTTATGATATCATATACGGTTCACTTATGACTTTATATTACTCGTTCCTTTGTAAATTCCATGTTAAAGAGCGTTTTGGGTAAAATCGTTTCATTTGTCGTCCGTGTTTTGACTTGTAATTATTCATATGATTACTTAGATCATGATTAATTAATTCCAGAATATAAAACATGATTTATATAAAATACATATTTATAATATACATATATATAATAGATCAGTAAATGGAAAGAAATACACCGTTCATGGAGACGGTAGTCCGTACGTACGCACAAGCGATGATATCATTCTCATGATCGTGGAATTGTATTGGAGTGTATGTATACTATTTTAGAATCAATATCACTTTACAATAATCATATATATTCATTATTTACACCATTATACCCATCCAAGTATGGTGGTGGTGGAAAATAGATAACACCACGGCGTGGAGACGGTATTCCTTACATACGTACGCGCAGTGATTTCATTTTCCGTAGGATGGATAGATGGTGAAATAGGGTTGTTTCATACATATAATAACATATCCGTATATGAGTGATACTGATGTTATTACTTCATAATGAAACAACTAAAGAATAAGAAGTGGAAGAAGAAATAAAGTTGAAAGAATTGGTAACAGACATTACCTCTTCTTTGAAACGCCTCTTTGAGATCTCATTTTAGGGCACTAAAATTGGTCTTTGAAGAAGAGCAGGACCTCTAGGAAGTTTATAGGGAAGTGGAGAGGAAAATTGTCAGGGGTTGGCCGAGCTTGAAGGCTCAAAGTGGTGTGAGGAAGAGGAGAAGGAGGTGCCCTTTTATAAGGGAGGAGAGGGGCTCATTTGAAAAAACTAAAAATATTATTGTATTATAAAGCCAAATTCGGTTTCAAATAGATCCAAATTGATTTATTTCAAAGCTAAGGTGGGGGTGGGTCGAAATCCTCTCATCCAATAGAATTTAGACAAGATTAGGTTCCTATTTAAACCTTATCATTTATATTTAACTTTAAGTTAGATAATTTTACTTTTACCTTGTCTTTTTGTGTTCTTACACTATAAGGTTAATAAACTTACTATAACAAGCCAAACGAACCCCAAGTTGTTTATTATTAATATATATAACCTTATCTACGTCATTTGGCTGAACCTTAGATTTTTAGGAATAAAATAACAATTACTAATATAATATTTTTTTAAAAACTATTTTATGTCAATTTTGACACAATTTAGTAATTGATTTTTGCAAAAATCATAACAGAATGATTAGTTCGAAAAAAGTTAATTAAATCAATAATAACATGTCATATTAAGCTATAAAATTAGTGTAATTAATAAAAAGTCTCAAATTACATTTATTTGGGTATTTATAACATCAATTGTGTCAATATTTTATTAATAAGATAATTACTGCATCATCTTTGTGTTATAATTAAATTATATTATTTAATGTCTAAAAATTACAAATAAAATACCATTATCTAGGAAATCGTTCTATATTTCTAATCAATATTTATAGTCTAATTTATCTTATTTATAACCCTATATTAAAAATGATATACTTATTAAACTTTGATTTTAACTATTTTAACCCTTCTTTAAATAAATTAATAATAAATGTCCTAATCTAATCCATGTGGGCCTAAATGGTTATATTTTATTACTAAGGATGTTTATGGTCGAATTAAACTTGTCCAATAGAATTAGGACATGTGTTAGGGTAATAATAATATCATTTTTACCCTTAATTACCCTATTGACTTTTAACCGTGGTAAATAAAAGTAAAAAGTTACTATTCACCAAAAATTATTTTCATCTCATTGAACCAGATTTTACATACTGAAATCAACCTTGTCTCTCGGATTTTTTAAATTCCACTCACAGAAGCGGTAAAATTAAGTTTTATGAAAAATTAATTTTTTTAACTACCACTTAGTGGTTTCACTATTCATCAAAAAAATGAAAGTTTCCAGAAAAATACAAAAAATTAGGCCTATGCTATATTTGATATTATGAACTCAAAAATGATGTATATTTTAAAAAATTCAAAACATATTAGTTTCATTAACTAATTTAAAAATTAATTCCCGTCGCCAAAACAAATAGCGTGTTCTTAAGAGATAATAAATATCAAAAGATTGACACTTGTTTATGTCTGGTTTAAATGTGAAATTACATCCAATGACCAACATTGTATTAAATTGTAAAAATATATTCTAAATATACATTAAAACCACTGAAATTAATATTTTATCACTATTAATTATTTCGATTGAAAATTTTGTTTTTAATTAAAATTTAGTAATTTTCACTATTCATCAAAATATGAAACTTATCCGAAAATTACAAAAATTTCACCCAAAGCTAATTTCAATATTCCAAATCCAAAAATGATATCCATTTTAAAAAATAAAATTTACAAAATTTCAAAAAGTGGTTATTACTATTCATAACGGCTAGTTTTAATAATATTTTAATAGCATTTCATTGTTTAGTGAAACTCGTTATTGCGTACTACACACGCTATCGAGGAGGGTAGCAATTGCGTGTAATGCAAGGAAAGTCAAGGATGCGTGTTGTGAAAGCTCCTTTTGGTGTAGCATAAAACACAAGACATTAATGAAATTAAAAAGAATATTTTTCATAAAATCTCGGGGAGTTACATTCTACCCCCCTTAAAATGATTTTCGCCCTCGAAATTCGTCGGGGTTATAAATGGTTTACTACTCGAAAGTTTCTTTAATAGAAACCCACATCGTAAAAAAGAATACCAAAACCAATCTTTAAAAACAAAATTATGAAACGTAACAGTTACCCAAATAAACTAATCATTGGGTTTCCACATAGGTGAAAATATGGATATGGAAGAGAAACCTAACCATCATGTTCTGATGGAGAGTGGTAGAGAACATGGCTATGGAAAAGCTAGCAATCACAAAGCCATAAATTTTTTACGATCTAAGGTACCATCTGATTCATCAGATATAAGTGCACTAGGACAACATTTTTTGTTTTCAAGATCATTTCCCCTAAAGTTGATGAAATTGGAATTAGAAGAAATAATTTCGTGATTTTTCCGTTAGTCGTTATTTGGACAATTTCCACTTCATCTCTTAAAGAAATGAAGCTGAATTTTTCATTCGTGATGTATTAGAAGATCATGTGATAGAATGAGGGGTCATTCCCTCTGTCTCAAACAAAAGGTTAGAAAAGTTATCAAAAAATACGTAAGTCCATCTATAGTGAGATTAATCATATATGGTTCCTAAAATGGACTTATAATTATTATATCATACTGATTAATATAATAAAACTAGTTTTTACTAAACAGGGACTTCTTGTAGTCCAGTGGTAGGCAAGAAAGGCCAGTCACACTTCGGTTGTTGGTTCGATTCCCACATCCTTGTCCGACGCGATGGGTTGTCACCCGTCATGCAGTTTGTCCTTTTTCTAAAGCTATATTACTATAACATCCCATCAATAATATCGAAAAACGTTCTATCCTAACGTATGTTCAACATAATCCATTCCAATCTTTAGTCTTATCTAAAATACATCGGTCCACGCTCATAGTATAAAGAAAATTATTACTTTAAATGTCACATAACAATCACTTGAATTCCATAATTTATCCCCCATATATCATAAGATATATCTTGTTGGTCAAATTACAAACATGTTAATACCTTAATCATGTATTCTCTTGAAGAATGAATACCCATTGAACCTTAGTGAAAACATGAATGCAGTCAAAAGTTAACTCTTTCCACATACCAAAATCCAAAAATTCTATATACTCAAACCATGAAATAACCTTATCCTTATATGAGCTCATGAATACTGTCAAACATTTCATTTTCTCATTTTCCTTTCATTATGCGCATATCATCTTTTTTTCCAAAAATATATCAATCACATTCTATGGTTACCAGTACCATTGAAAACCACAATAGACCAATATATAAATATTCCAATATTCCACGATACTATATACAACATTATTTTGGAATCTCATTACATAAACACTTAATCATTCCACCACATCGTTTTCATATTGAACATCGCCAATAGTGATCACATGTGACTTCCCTTTGTCCTTTGCCTTAAGTGGTTTCTCATGTCGATCACCACTAAACCTTGGATTAGGGAATTTATTAGCATAATGCCCCATTTCCTTGCACTTGAAGCATTGAAATGTTGGTGGTGCGTTCTCTACAGTCTTTTCATTATTCGCATCATTAGAAACCCTTTTTCCATTACTTAGACACTCAGATGCTCGATGACCTTCTTTTCCACACATAAAACATTTTCTAGTCCCTTTAAGACAATCTCCACCATGCTTCTTTCCACACTTTGAGCATAAGGAAACATTCATCTTCTTTTCACCATTATTCTGAGATTTCTCCTTTAACTCCATCTTTCATTTCTTGTCAAAAATATGAGATGGATAAGTAACACCAACTTCCATTTCTACCTTGATAGCACAATGCACAATTTCTTCATATCTACTGAAGTCTCCTATAGCTAATGCCCTTCAGAGACTTGGTTTTAAGCCACGGACGAATCGATCAACTTTACTTTCAGGTTGGATGATAAATCCATATGCATACCTTGCAAGCCTTGTAAAATTAGCTTCGTATAAACAAACAGATTCATCATCCTTTTGCTTTAGTTCAAGAAACTCCTTCTCCATCTTTGTTCGAAGAATACGAGGGAAGTACTTATTGAAAAATAAGTTCTTGAACTCGTCCCATTCCATGGACTCAATTTCATCTCTTGGCCTCGTATTCTTGATAAGATTCAACCATTGATCAGCATCACATTCCAAATGATATACTGATAAGATGAATTTTTCATGTTCAGAACATTGAGGAACTGAAAATAACTTTTTAGTGGTAATGATCCATTGTTCACCAACAAGTGGATCAGAAGACCCACTGAAAGAAGGTGGACGTTGCCTCATGAA
Source organism: Viscum album (assembly GCA_963277665.1). Lineage (NCBI taxonomy): Eukaryota > Viridiplantae > Streptophyta > Magnoliopsida > Santalales > Viscaceae > Viscum > Viscum album. The sequence continues at coordinate 595,933,876 of OY728155.1, read as the reverse complement.
GGACTCAACAGAATATTGTTCCCTTCTCTGCTCATTTGGAAGTCCAGAATGATTCATAGATTGTGTATGTATAGCAATAAGATTTTTCACTCCATCTCCCATAAAGTTTGTTTGTTCAAGAGGACAATCATTGCATTGTCCATTACATTGATCAACATAGTTCCTTCATGTTACAACCATCGTCTAAAACCCAAAAAGAATAGTGTGAGAGGCAAAAATCATGCTAGGGAAAACAACATAATAAAGGGGGAGTACCTTCAATATATAACATCTTAGGCTACCATAATTCTAGTACTATAACCTATACTTATACTTATCCTTAAGGACATCCCTGTATATACCTTAGAACTATCTATAGGGATCTCACTAAAGTTCTTGCATCCTAGTTTCCAAAGGATGACTAAACCTTTCCTCTGATACCAAATGTAGAGACCCGAAGGTTAACGTACATGGACATTAGATTACATTTGCGGAATACTTAATACATAACAAAAACACACACACAAGGACTGTAATAGTTTCGTGTATTTGGAAACTCGGAATTTAATCTTTTAATTGTGGTGAAAGATCTTCAACATCTCTCATAAAGATCTTCCTTTTTTTCTACCTAAAACCTTTCTTTATATCATGGGGAAAATAAAACATAATAGGGTGAGCTCAAATTCTCAGTAAGGGTAAACAAAATAAATATCAATCACATCATATTTATAAGAACATAACATTTTGGAAATCTTAACATGCAAAAGAGATCATAATATCATAACATGGGATAAATCGTAGTAGTGAAATGTAATCCCAGTAATCATAACATAAAACATGAAACTTTGTGGCGTACACACATAATCATAGATAATCATTTCTTGTTAGTCAAGACTCATTGCAAAGATTATCTTAGTGGACAAAGTCCATTTCTGAACCGAGTTCATTCCTCGTTTCAGTCCTGTTTCACTGAACCGGTTTAACCTGTCGTTCCAGCCATGTCTATATCATGAGATATAAAATCATTACCCAATTCATTGGAGGGAGATATATTTCCCACCCATCTCATAATGATACCATTCTTATGTGTTCCACAAAATCATAAACCATACATCATAGCATAACCCATGTAATAAAAATGGGAATCTTAAACATCGTGACATCATAAAACAATTCATATAAGATAAAGGAATTCATAAAAATATTTCCATCACAACATAATCAATCCAATGTAATAATAGGGATAAAAACAGAACCCTATATTATCTTATATGGAAAATAATTTTGATAAAACTCTTGAACTCCATTCTTGAGGAAAATATCCTTTCTACTTCAAAAACACTTTTCCTTTCATAACATGTCATACAATTCAAAACTAAAAGATGTTTATTAAAAATATACATTAAAACTTGTAAAGAAAGCTTCTTGGAAATAATTTTTTAAAAATCCATTCATGCCGTATAAGTAAAAAAATATTCTTCTCGTAATTTTGTCAGAAAACTCAAAAAGTACCTCGTATGAAAAACGACAAAAGATTCCTTTCATATCTTTTACTAACAACTCACCGAAGGGTAAAATTGGATTTAAAAAATTGTAGGTGGATGGAAATAATATTACATATTGAGTAAACATGGATGTGGATGATAAAATACACCCTAGTAAATTTCAAAGTATAAACAATCTCGGATAAAAATGAGATTTGAAAAATTATCCCTTACCTTAGGTCTGATTTGCTTCGTAAGTGTCTGAAACTCCTATATAATGATTTAAATAATGTAATTGACTTATTAAAGAATCATACTAATTGTTATGATATCATATATGGTTCACTTACAACTTTATATTACTCGTTCTTTTGTAAATTCCATGTTAAAAAGAATTTTGGGTAAAATCGATTCATTTATCGTCCGTGTTTTGACTTGTAATTATTCATATGATTACATATATCATGATTAATTAATTCCAGAATATAAAACATGATTTATATATAATATATATTTATAATATACATATATATAATAGATCGGTAAATGGAAAGAAATACACCGTTCATGGAGACGGTAGTCCGTACGTACGCACGAGCAATGATATCATTTTCATGATCGTGGAATTGTATTGGAGTGTATGTATACTATTTCAGAATCAATATCAGTTTACAATAATCATATATATTCATTCGTTACACCACTATACCCATCCAAGTAAGGTGGTGGTGGAAAATAGATTACACCATGGCGTGGAGATGGTATTCCGTACGTACGCACGCGCGGTGATTTCATTTTCCGTAGGATGGATAGATGGTGAAATAGGGTTGTTTCATACTTATAATAACATATCAGTATATGAGTGATACAGATGTAATTACTTCATAATGAAACAACTAAAGAAGAAGAAGTGGAAGAAGAAATATAGTTGAAAGAATTGGTAACAGATATTACCTCTTCTTTGAAACGCCTCTTTGAGATCTCCTTTTAGGGCACTAAAATTGGTCTTTGAAGAATACCAGGACCTCTAGGATATTTCTAGGGAAGTTTAGAGGAGAACTTTGCAGGTGTTGGCCGATCTTGAAGGCTCAAATTGGTGTGAGGAAGAGGGGGAGGAGGTGCCCTTTTATAAGGGAGGAGAGGGGCTCCTTTGGAAAAACTAAAAATATTATTTTATTATAAAGCCAAATTCGGTTTTAAATATCTCCAAATTGATTTATTTAGAAGCTAAAGTGGGTATGGGTCTAAATCCTCTCATAAAATAGAATTTATAAAAGTTTTGGTTCCTATTTTAACCTTATCATTTATATTTAACTTTAAGTTAGCTAATTTTACTTTTACCGTGTCTTTTTGTGTTCATACACTATAAAGTTAATAAACATACTATAACAAGCCAAACGAACCCCAAGTTTTTTATTATTAACATATATAATATTATATAAGTCATTTGGCCGAACCTTAGATTTTTAGGAATAAAATAACAATTACTAATATAATATTTGTTTTAAACACTATTTTATGTCAATTTTGACACTATTTAGTAATTGATTTTTGTGAAAATCATAATAGAATGCTTAGTTCTAAAAAATATCATTAAATCAATTCCAACATGTCATATTAACATTTAAAATTAGTGTAATTCTTAAAAAGTCTAAAATTACATTTATTTGGGTATTTATAACATCAATTTTGTCAATATTTATTTAATAAGATAATTACTGCATCATCTTTGTTTTATAAATAAATTAAATTATTTAATGTCTAAAAATTAAATATAAAATACCATTATGTAGGAAATATTTTTAGATTTATAATTAATATTTATAGTCGAATTTATCTTATGTATAACCCTATGTTAAAAATGATATACTTATTAAACTTTGATTTTAACTATTTTAACCCTTCATTAAATAAATTAATAATATATGTCCTAATCTAATCCAAGTGGGCCTAAATGGTCATATTTTATTCCTAAGGATGTTTTTGGTCGAATTACACATGTCCAATAGAATTAGGACATGTGTTAGGGTAATAATAATATCATTTTTACCCTTAATTACCCTATTTACTTTTAATCGTGGTAAATAAAAGTAAAAAGTTAGTATTCACCAAAAAATATTTTCATCTCATTGAACCACATTTTACTTACTGACATCAACCGTGTCTCTCAGATTTTTGAAATTCCACTCACAGAAGCGGTAAAATTAAGTTTTATGAAAAACTCATTTTTTAACTACCACTTAATGGTTTCATTATTCATCAAAAAAATGAATGTTTCCAGAAAAATACCAAAAATTAGGCCTAAGCTATATTTTATATTATGAACTAAAAAATTATGACTATTTTACCAAATTAAAAACATATCAGTTGCATTAATTAATTTAAAAATTAATTCCCGTCGTCAAAACAAATAGCGTGTTCTTAATAGATAATTACTATCAAAAGATTGACACTTGTTTTTGTCTGGTTTAAATGTGACATTACATCCAATGACCAACATTGTATTAAATTGTAAAAATATATTATAAATATTCATTAAAACCACTCAAATTAATAATTTATCACTATTAATTATTTCGATTGAAAAAGTTGTTTTTAATTAAAATTTAGTAATTTTCACTATTCATCAAAATATGAAAGTTATCCGAAAATTACCAAACTTTTTACCCTAAGCTAATTTCGATATTCTGAATCCAAAAATGAAGTCCATTTTGAAAAATAAAATTTACAAAATTTCAAAAAGATGTTATTACTATTCATAACGGCTAGTTTTAATAATATTTTAATAGCATATCATTGTTTAGTGAAACTCGTTATTGCGTACTACGCACGCTATCGAGGAAGGTCGTTATTGCATGTAATGCAAGGCAAGTCAAGGATGCGTGTTGTGAAAGCTCCTTTTGGTTTAGCGTACAACACAAGACAGTAATGAAATTAAAAGGAATATTTTTCATAAAATCTCGGGGTGTTACAATTTAATTTCCCTTGGAAAGGGAAAAAGATAACTCTCGGTTGGCCATGATATTGATGAAAAATGTTTTAAGAACCACCCACTGCGATATCTTGGTCCAATAAAAAGGGTCTCACGATTCTATTTATTTGGACGTCACCACGGCGGAGCCTAGAACCCCATTGTGTTTTACGTTATACCCATAACTATTTCCCCAAACCATTTATCATGATCTTAGGAACTTGATATGTGATTTAAAACATTTCAACCTCTCAGTTATAAGGATGTTGGAGTACTCTTGACACTGGTTATCATAATTATCCTCTTCTGTAACATCTCCAGTATTATGTCCATATGAGGCATAAACATAAAACTACTTGTGGATTGGTAAAAAAAGTAAAAATATAGGCACTAGATTATGGTGGTCCAAATTGTAGGACCTCAAACTAGTAACAAATGAAACACATAACATGTTAGGTTGAAAACCCACAAATGGAAACCTGAAAAAAAAAGTTGAGTCTCTGCCCACAAAACACTAAATATCAAGAGTTTAGGGAAAGAATAGGGCACAAATAAACAAAGAATAGAGATTATATGGTACACTCTATATCCCTTGTAAATTCCAAGCTATACTCACATGACCACCTAGAAATAGAGGAGAATTGATCTGTCAAGACAAAAGAGGGCCCCATTAATAGAGCCTATGGTGTGCAATCCTACATGAATTTTTTTCTTATGTATTTCAGGGTTTTTATTTCATCCCATAGAAAAAATTTCATTGAGAGTAAGACTAGGATGACTACTGTTGTGACAACTGGGTCCCAGTGACAACACAACCACCCCGCCTTAACATAGTTGTTGGGTCCTGGCCCACCAAGTACCACCACTTACCCCGCACACACGTGGGGACCACCCCAGGGTCCACCCACATGCCTGAACAGGTCATCTGACTAATGATAGTCCCACATGCCAACACATGTCCTTTCCAGTGTGCTTTGTCCTCACTGACACACACCCTGAGAAACTTTCCAGGAGGTCAACCATCCTCATCACTACTCCAGGCCAAACACGCTTAACTGTGGAGTTCTAATCAGGCAGGCTACCAAAAAGGAAGGTGCACCTTGTTGACATTAGTCATATCATTTAGTCATTTAACCCTTTATCATTTGGGGATGTTACAATCACCCCCCCCCTTTAGGGCACAACGCCCTCGTTGTGGGACCTAGATCTCAACCCAGGCAGTGCAGCGCACTTAAGGCTGGGTACCACCTCTGGTACCAAATGTGACAACTAGGTCCCGGTTACAGCACAACCACCCCGCCTTAACCTGGCCGTCGGGTCCTGGCCCACCAGGTACCACCAGTTGCCCCACAGACACGTGGGGCCCACTGCAGGGTCCACCCACGTGCCTGAACGGGTCATCGGACTCATGATAGTCCCCATAGGCCAACACATGTCCTTTCCAGTGTGCTTTGTCCTCACTCACACACACCCTGAGAAACTTCCCAGGGGGTCACCCATCCTCATCACTACTCCAGGCCAAACATGCTTAACTGTGGAGTTCTAATCAGACAGGCTCTCGAAAAGGAAGGTGCACCTTATTGACATTAGTCATATCATTTAGTCATTTAACCCATTATCATTTGGGGATGTTACAACTCTACCAATGGAGGAACATAGATCCATCAAGACGAATGAAATTCCCATGTATGGGGCCTATGGTGCGCAATCCTACATGAATTTTTATGTTAGGAATTTCAAGTTTTTTATTTCAACCCATTCCTAAAAGTTTAGTTAGAGTAAGACTAGGATGACTAGTGTACCAACGGAGGTGCATAGATTCATCAAGTCCCAAGACATGCCCATGTATGGGGCCTATGGTGCACAATCCTACATGAATTTATGTGCAATGAATTTTAGGGTTTTTCTTTCAACAAATAGCCAAATTTTAGGGAGTGTATTCATATGATGATTAATGTACCAACAAAAAAATCATGGATCTATCAAGACACAAGAAAGACCAATTTATGGGGCCTATGGTGAGAAATCATACATTAATTTTTATGTTATGAATTTTGGGGTTTTTATTTCAACACATATCCCAAATTTCTGAGTGATTTAGCCTACGGAAACCGGTGTACCAACTGAGGATCATACATCCATCAAGTCCATTAAGAAACTAGACGAAAACATGTATGGGGACTATGTTGGGAACTCCTACTTAATTGTTTGCATAGCTAAACACATAGCCAAAATTTCCTTGGGAGTCATCCTAGGAAGACTAGTGTTCCAACGGAAGAGAATTGATCCCTCAAGAGACAAGATGGGTCTATGTATGGGGCCAAAGGTGCGTAATCCTACATGAATTTTTATGTTATGAATTTCTAGATTTTTTATTTCATCCGATAGACAAAATTTCAGTGAGAGTAAGCCTAGGATGACTAGTGTACCAATGGAGGGGCATACATCCATCAACACACAAGATGGGCCCATGTATGGGGTCTATGGTGTTCAATCCTACATGAATTTTTATGTTATGAATTTTTGGGTTTGTATTTCAACCCATAGACAAAACATCAGGGGGATTTAGCCTAGGATGACTACTGTAAAAATGGAGGAGCATAGATCCATCAACACACAAGAGGGGCCAATGATGTGCAATCCTACTTGAAATTTTATGTCATGAATCTCAAGGATTTTATTTCAACCCATAGAGAAAATTTCAGTGCGAGTAAACCTAGGACGACTAGCGTAACCACTGCGGAACATAGATCCAAACACAATATGGGAACATGTATGGGGCCTATGGTGTGTAATTCTATGTGATTGATTTCATAACCCAATTAATAGTCTTGGTGAGAGTAATCCTAGGATGACTATTGTACCAATGGAGGAGCATACCTCCATCAAGACACAAGACGAGCCTATGTATGGGGCCTACTATGCGCAATCCTACATGAATTTTTATGTTACATATTTCAAGGTTTTTATTTAAACCCATAGAATAAATATCAGAGGGAATCATCCAAGGATGACTATTGTACCAACAGAGGAGTATAGATCTATTATGACACAAGTGGGGCCTATGCAGGGGGAATATGGTGCACAATCCTACATGAATTTTTATGTTATGATGTTCACGGTTTTTAATTCAACCCATGGCCAAAATTTCAGTGCGAGTAAGCCAAGGACGACTAGCGAAAAAATAGAGGAACATAGATCCAGACACTAGACGAGAAAATTTATGGGGCCTATGTGTGAAATTATATGTGTTTTTTTTTCATAACCCAATCAATAGGCTTGGTGGGAGTAAGCCTAGGATGATAGAGTACCCACAGAGGATCATACATTCATCAAGACACAAGACGGACCCATGTATGGGGCCTATAGTGTGCTATACTACATGAGTTTTTATGTTATGAATTTCAGAGTTTTTATTTCAAACCATAGCCAAAATTTCATGGGGAGTTATCCTAGGATGACTAATGTACCAATGTAGGAGCATATATCCATCAAGACACAAGAGGGGACTATGTGTGGGGCCTATGGTGCGCAATCCTACTTGAATTTTTATCTTATGAATTTAAAGGTATTTATTTCATCCCATAGCCAAAATTTCAGTTGTATTAAACCTAGGATGACTTGCGTAACGAATGAGCAACATAGATCCAAACACAAGAAGGAATCATGTATGGGGCCTATGGTGTGTAATTCTACGTGATTGTTTGCATAACCCAATCAATAGGATTGGTGGATCGAGGCCCATGTGATCTAATTGTTTTATGTGGTATGGGTACTGACCTTGTCTCTTGATAGAATGATAAAAAGATATGGAATTGATTATATACCGGAGGGTAGTGGTTGTTAGGATTAAATGTGGGATGAAATTGTTTAATGGAGATACAATTTGGGCCATCCGATCACACCAATCGATAATATGTGCCTTCTGATCAAGCCTTCCACTGATCGTGGCCATCTGCATCAATCCAATACCTCACTAGTTAATGTCATGTGATCCCACACACTATGAAACCATCAATTTAAACCTCTCGACACCATGTTTTTATGTTCCAAGGAACACACGACAATCAATTGTCATAAATACCATCTCTTTGGTACTTTGCGAATATTTGAGGAGGTCATAGATGACCAAAACAAGACATCACGATATACAATCTGTGAGATCTATTAGAATTCAACAAAATCCCCATCAACGCTCAAATACATCTCATTATCATACTTTGATCATACGATGAAGATGAAGAAAACCATTACAGTGTCGTACGTATTTCAGTTACTGTAATCCAATTCAACCTCTGATGATTTTTCATCCAATTTAATTATGCTTTTCTATTGATCATACCACACCATGGAGGGGAGACAATGATGTCACATTATCATTCTAAGATCACGCACCTGAGGTGAGGATAAGAGGAGGCGTTGAAGTTGGTTTTATGACCACAAACCCCTTCTACATCCGATGTATTCTCTATATGAATTATATCAGATTTAATCTGATCATGCGACGCCATGGTGATAAAAAAGTGGTGTTCCATGATTGGATGAAATAATCATGTGACATTACAAATGAATAACACTTGATGAGATCTACACAGCCTTGCTAGTGTATGTGTCTTTCATTCCATTATAAGGGGCTTAAAATCAAGCCTCACATGGCCTATATAAACTGAGATCCATTCCAAAAATACACAAGAAAATAAGGGAGTAAGAGTTCTTAGAAAAAGAAGGATGGTGGGGGATAGGGTATTCCATCCACCACCCATTGGGAGACATCCTGAAGTGATTAGTTGAGAACTCCACATTCTCTTTTGAGGCACTGATAATCGAATGACAAAATACACGTCATGAGATTCCTATTTCATATAGGGTGATTACAATATCATGTGATCCATCTACATTATTGATTCCTCTCATGACATGACATGGAAGGCCTTCAGAGCCAACATGAATGAAGAACCCTAGGTCAAAAAATACCACACGTATTCTATCATTAGGGTGATCCCATACATCCCCAGACGTGGTAATCATGGCCTGTAAATGTCTCCCACATGACCTCAACACAAAATCAGAAATTATTGAATAACTATTCTCTTCGGATCATGCAATCGCATTATGAATTAACATCACACAATGTTCCCTATCATGTGACGTTTCTTGGAGAATTGCTACATGCACATGTGTTTCCATGCAGCCACCTCTTGATGAGTTTTTCGACTTGTGATCATACCCTTGACCACACATCCTTCTTACAAACCAAGACATAGTCCTCAAATGTGTACACAGAGCCTCATCATGCATAAGGGTCACTTGGTCATATGATGCCTCTATTCGTCCATTTGGAGAATACCCATAGCAAGAGGGGCACTAATGCTGGAGACTATGTACATGCACCTCGAAACATGAAAACACTCATGTGATTCCAAAAACCATTGGTCTTGTGATTCATGGACACATCCCACATTCTAGATCCTTCTTCCATGTCTATGAGTTTTGTCTTGACCTGTAGTGTGCGCCTTCATCCACACCTATGAAGGCTTTGATACATGGTCCCACACACATGACCATAAAGCTTTTCACAATACCCATGAGGAGAATTTTCAAATCAAATTCAAGACTTATGTGGCATGAGATCACCTCATATGTTCATGATCATGCAAAAAGCCTCTTTATATGATGACATCTTCATGCGGCCTTATAACTGTCCGCCTCAATATGGAGGATCCCTGTAAAACCACGATATTTTATGAAAAATATTCATCTTAATTTTATTGATGTCTTGTATTGTACACTACAACAATGGAGTCTTGCACAACACGCAACCCTGACTTGGCTGCATTACACGCAATCACGACCTTCCTCGATAGTGTGTGTTGTATGCAAAACCGAGTTTCACTAAACAACGATATCCTTTTAAAATATTATTAAAAATAGCCATTATGAATAGTAATAACCACATTTTCAATTTTTTTAAATTTCATATTTTAAAATGGACTTCATTTTTGGATTTGGAATATCGAAATTAGCCTAGGGTGAAATTTTGGTATTTTTCTGAAAAATATAAATTTTTGATGAATAGTGAAAACACTAGGTTAGAATTTAAAAACCGACTTTTTATTTAAATAATTATTTATTATATTTAAATTTATTTTAGGTCATAATTGACACATAATACCTATATAAGTTCAATTTAATTCATTAGAGTCATTTTAAAATAATTTTACATATATAAAAATTTTATTGAACTTTTGACCGTCTTTTACCCACCTCTTAGGAGAATTTCAAAATTCACATAAAACATAATTTTACCAATTCTTTGAGTGGAATTTAAAAAATCCGAGAGACACGGTTGATGTCAGTAAGTAAAATATTGTTCAATGAGATGAAAATAATTTTTGGTGAATAGAAACGTTTTACCTTTTTTACCATGGTTAAAAGTAAATAGGGTAATTAATTGTAAAAATGATATTATTATTATCCTAACACATGTCCTAATTCTATTGGATAAGTGTAATTCGACCAGAAACAACCTTAGGAATAAAATATGACCATATAGAACCACTTGGATTAGATTAGGACATTTAATATTAATTTATTTAAAGAAGGGTTAAAATAGTTAAAATCAAAGTTTAATAAGTAAATAATTTTTAATATAGGGTTATAAATAAGATAAATTAGACTATAATTATTTATTAGAAAGATAAAAAGATTTTCTACATAATGGTATTTTATTTGTAAGTTTTAGACTTTAAGTAATTTAATTTATTTACGACACAATGATGATGTAGTAATTATATTATTAATGAAATATTGACATGATTGATGTTATAAATACCCAAATAAATGTAATTTGAGACTTTTTATGAATTCCTATAATTTTTTATGTTAATATGACATGTTAGTATTGATTTAATTAACATTTTTCAAACTAATATTTCTGTTATGATTTTCCCAAAAATCACTTACCGAATAGTGTCAAAATTGACATAACATAGTTTTTAAAACAAATATTATAATATTAATTGTTATTTTATTCCTAAAAATATATTGTTCATCAAAATGACTTAGATATGGTTATATATAATAATAATAAACAACTTGGGGATCGTTTGTCTGGTTATTTTAAGTTTATTAACCTTATAGTGTACGAAAACAAGAAGACACGGTAAAAGAAAATTATTTAACTTAAAGATAAATCCAAATGATAATGTTAAAATAGAAACCTAAACTTGACTAAATTCTATTGAATGAGAGGATTTCGACCCATACCCACCTTATCTTTTAAATAACTCCATTTAGAGATATTAAAAACCAAATATTTCTTTATAATAAAATAATATTATTTGTTATTCCAAAGGTGCCCCTCTCCTCCCTTATAAAAGGGCACCTCCTCCCTCTCTTCCTCACCCCACATTGAGCCTTCAAGATCGGCCAACCCCTGCCAAATTCTCTTCTCCACTTCCCTAGAAACATACTAGATGTCTTGGTCTTCTTCAAATACCAATTTTAGTTCCCTAAGAGGAGGTCTCGAAGAGGCGATTCAAAGAAGAGGAATTTCAGATCCATACGAAGCATATCGGACCTAAGGTAAGGGATAATTTTGCAAATCTCATTTTTATCTGGGATTTCATATTCGTACGTATTTACTGGGGTTATATTTATCATCCATGTCCAAGTTTTATAAAAATGTTTTCATGTATGTTTAAATCCCTTTTTACCCTTTTTTGACTTTTACCACGTGTTATGGAAGGAATATTTCTTTTGTTTACCATACAAGAAACTTTTTGACATTTCTGACAAAAGTACGAGGAGAATGTTATTTTTAACTTATACGGCATGAACAGCTTTTTACGGTTTCATAACGCCTCATTTTCATGAATCTTACTCTACAAGATTGCATGATTATTTTCAACAAAACACTTTTATTTTAAAATTGCATAACATTTTGTGAAAAGAAAATGATTTTGAAGAAGAAAGGATATTCTCTTCAAGAATTCATTTCAAGTGTTTTTATCAAAACTATTTTCCATCTAAAATGAAATTATTTAATTTTTTTATGTTTCATGTATAATGTATCCATTATTTACATGGTTTGAATCTTCTTATGATGAAAAGATATCCATTTTTCTATATGGATTATGTTATGATGGAATGATGTTTAAGATTCTCATTCTATTACATGGGTTATGCTATGATGTATGATTTATGATTTTGTTACACACAAAAGAATCGTTTCATTATGAGATCGGTGGGACCTATATCTCCCTCCAATGTGTTGGGTAAATATTTATATCTCATGAGATAGACATGGCTGGAACGGTAAGTTAATCCGGTTCGGTGTAACAGGACTGAAACGAAGAGTGAACTCGATTCAAAATGGGACTTTGTCCACTAAGATGGTCTTGGAAGCAATGTATTGGCTCCTATGGAAATCATAACATGTTATAAATGGTTTCCACAATTACATGTTTTATTCCCATTATATTTTATCACAGTTGATGTTCTATTATGATATATGCCTTACGGACTTCCACGATTTATGTCTTTTCTCAAGATTTTGATGTTTAAATTTCATGTTCTAGTTTTTCCTTCCGAATGATTATGCATTGTTTTATGTTATCTATGTTTGCCCTTACTGAGCATTTGAGCTCACCCTTTTTATGTTTTATTTTCCCCAGGAAAGAAAGAAAGGTTTTAGGTAAGGAAACAAAAAGGGGAAGATCATTATGGGAGTTGTTGAAGATATTTCATCATGATTAGAAGTTTATATTTCGTGTTTCCAAAGACACTAAACTAATATGGTCCTTGTGTGTCTATTTTTGTTATTTATTAAGTATTCCTCAAAAGTAATGTAATGTCCATGTACGTCAAGCTTCGGGTCATTAAAATCCATATAGAAATATTTGACAAAAAATGTAAGCACAGAAGATTTGTGATCCATAAACCATGAACCCATTTCCATGAAATCACTATCACCCCATGCACACTTTGGAATTGATATGTATCCTCCCTAGGCATAACTGCATAGATTTTCATGAGACCTCATGAAGGTCATGTGGATTGCAAATGAGCGGGCGTCATTTGATGTCTTGAGGACACCACCTAGCATGTAATACAATGGGAAAAACCTTGCCAGTATACACTATGGAACCCCAATCATACCCATGGAATCATTGGGAAGCATCTATACACATTAGAAGAATTCATCGTGATCCGATATTGAGTTTATGCTAGTCTCATTAACAAAATAACATCATGCAGATGTCCCCATAGCATGAACATGAGCTTATAGATGTGAACTCCCTCTAATAATTAAACCCCTATGGTGTAGACCTTCAACATATAAACTCGAGAATATGTGTATCCCATTCAACACAAGTCAAAATCCATTTTGACATGCATGCCAAAACATGGATGGGAATGTGGGCCCTAAACATATCTCTGAGTCCCCACCAGATGAAAAGTCTAGGGACATGTGATTACCATACCCCTCATTGGTCTCACAATGTCCTTTGGAAACCTTGGATATTCCATGGTCATTACAAGACAAGCCATGGAAGAGTTGGAAAGACCACGTGACAACCATTCATCATGTCACCACTACTACAAAAACATGAAAGGGAAGTGACACCTTTTATCAGCACTAAGTAAAAAAGCACTGATAACTCTAATTATTTATCAATGCTTATTGAAAGAGCTGATAAAGGTTACCTTTATCTGCTTTTCCTAGCTCTAATAAAAGTAATCCTTATGAGCACTAGAAAAAAACTAATAAAGTGACACTTTATTTGATCTAAAAGTTTTACGCTCTTAAAGGGTGATCTTTATCAGCGCTTTTCTAGAACTGATAAAGAGATACCTTTATCAATGCTTTTCTAGTGATGATAAAACCATAGTATCATTTTATAAAATGGGGGGCACAATGCCCTTTGATTATCATGCCTTAAAGATATCATGGGACTATACCCCTGCGACAACTCCCACCCCATGATCTTCTCTTTGCAGGACCTCCACCGCTGCCGCCCTACTCCACCACCACTGCCCTACTCCGCCGCTACTAGACCTACTCCGCCACTGCTATCCCTAACCCACCACGAACCCTACTCTTTTTCCTCCCACCTCAAACCCCTTATGTAGATCCACCTCCCCGCAAACACTACTTCTCCTCCTCCTTACTGGACCCTACTCCCTAAGAACCCAACCTCATGTGTTTGGGATTCCATTCGACAAGGTAAGATTCTGAGCTTCCCATCATTGATCTTTGGTGATTTCTCTGTTCATCATCATTTGTTTCCTTTTTTTATTCTAATATTCATTATGGTGGTTTAGTTTGGTTTGGTTTGGGTTGTGTTGTGTGTTTGGGATACATTTTTATGTCACATTCTTTAAAAATGCATGATTTGATTACATTTTTACCAAGTTAATTGTTTACTACTTATAGGGTTTTGATAATTTATTTTCATGATTAATATTATTTTAAAAAACTCTTTTGTAAATGTGAGTATTGAGAAGGATAAAATAGGTTGTTATGTTTTTCAATGGTTTTAAGAATTGTTACATGGGGCGATGAGGTGGTTGTGTTATTAGAGGGTCTGATGGTGACGATTTTATAGGAATATAATATTTTTTAATGGATTATGAATTGGTTTTGTATTCCATATGTGTTGGGGTATATATGATTCTTTTAGTGTGGAAGAGTGTCCCTTTTTGTTGATAAGTTATTTAATTGTTTGGATTATATTTATTAATTTTGATTCTCATACATGTTGAAACATTATCATGGTAAAGTGCGCAGGATGTAGAATGAGACATGAGATAGAGTGTTTTAAAATTGAAATAGTAGTAGGTGTTGATTTTTATTGTCTAGGTGTTGGGTCCTAGGGTTAAGAATTGGCTATAAGATGTTGAAGAGGGTTTTTAATTTGAAAATATCATTTATGGGTTTCTTTAGTAGTGGGATTACTTTTAAGGGTGGCTTGAGAATGATGGATGGAAAATCATATTCAGTGAAAAGCGGTTTTAGGAAGAGTTGTATTCCCTAGATATAGAAGTTTGAGTGTATAAATAATATCATGGAATTCAATCAAGTTTTATACAGTGTTTTCTCCCTTGGAATTCACATATGTGCATTGATGGTCTAGTTTTTAGAACACTTTGTTGATGAATAAATGGAATCCTATAATTTTGAGTCATCTTTGAGGTTAGAGATTCTATGAAATTTTGGGATATTATGTTGAGGTTTTTTTATATATGAGGGATTATCATGAAGTTATCAAGAGTGGTTTCTATTGAGTTAAATATAAGTCTAAATATGGTTCATTCAGTTGTGGTCCTAATGGAATCTAGAATAAGGGTGTGATGAGATTTTCAAGATGTAGGGTGGGGATTATTCCCTGGGTGTGAGTATCTCTAGGTGTACCATAACTGTATAGTAGATCTATTTCAACAGTGACGTAGTGGGACATCAATAGAATGAGTTCTCAATGATTCATGGTTTTTCTTAGTTTCAGTAAGGTGTAGTTTTATTCAGTCAGACGATCATCTTTTAGTTGATAAAGTTTTTAAATGTGGTGAGTTTAGTTTTTCAGTCATGTCATGATTATGTTCTGATTTATTAACCTCATACCTTTATTAAGAAATACCCTCTTTCAATTGATACTAAAATATCTGGTTGAATTATTATCAATGGAATTATTTAACTATCTTTTCCTTCAAATTTTTGTGAAAATATTAATTTTTTTGAGTTGGTTAGTGTGTTTGTCCATGTTTGATGATTTATAAGAAAAAAAGGAATCATATTTCTATTTTACATAACTGTATTGGAATTTTTCTAATCTAAAGGTCATGCTTTTGGGAAAAAAATTATAAAACTAATTTTTACCATTTTTTCAATATTATGGAAGGTATTAACAGTTAGTGAGAGGAGGTTTGAAGAATTTATGTTCACTAACATCAATTTTATATTTCTTATGTTAATTTGGGTAACAATACCTATGATATTCGATTGTAAATTTTGATAATTAAAGGTTATTTGTCACCCCCACGAACCCCATTTGTGTTTGGAAATGTATCTACTATATTAGTTTTCTCATCAAAATTGCATCCTTGTTTTCTTTTTATTTTAGTTTGGTCACATATTTTGGGCTGTTTATTATGATTATTTTATTATTAATTAGGTGGATATTAGGGGTATTTAAAAGTATGTTTAATGTTTTTCAGCAAGGGTGGTGGGTTCTAGAACTATTTGTAAGGGGGCTAGAAAGTGTGTTGATTTTGATATGGGGTCTATCCTTGTTTTGTTAATTTCAAAATCATTATTAGAAATGGTTAGGATCTATTAATCTATATTTCTATAATGAAGTGGTTCACTTCTACTGTATTTGGAAGTCTTGTTTTGTGTATTTGAATCATAGATAATAATATTTTAGATTCCAATAGTAAGGAGATGAATAAATATTGGATAGATGATAATAGTTTGACAATAGATAATGAGAATGGAGTGAAAGAGTTCATCATTTTTGTAAAGGATCATGCAAAGGATCCTTCTCAAATATTTTTTCCTTGTTTACATTGTTGTTATTCTATAGTAATTACTCCTTGAGAGTTGGAAGAAAATTTGATATGTCACGAAGTAGATCAGAGTTATAAATGATTGAATAAGCACGAAGAAAAAGTGATTATAGCTACTTTATTGGAGGAAACTACATTTTATGGATCAGCAGCTATGATTACAAATATGGATAATGATGAAGACTATATGGAGGATGTGATTACAGATGTCAATGATGATGATGATCGTACTGAATAAATGATAAGTACACTTGAAGATGAACTCTGTGATTTCTCAAAATTGTTTGATAAGTTAAAGAGTTATGCAATGATGTCACTGTATGCTGGTTGCACTAAATATACATCATTTTCAGCTGTATTAAAGTTGTATAAATTGAAGGAAGGCAAAAATGTAGTGATGTCAGTTTTACATAACTACTTGGTCTCTTGAATGACATGCCCCAAGAAGTTAATGACCTCCCAAACAAGACATATGAAGCTAAATGAATTCTATGATCGATGTTTATGATTTCTGAAAGAATACATTCCTACCTAAAAGACTGTATATTATTTTTCAATGAGAAAAAATCACTTACACAATTCCCAAACTGTGGTGCTTCTCAATACAAGAATGATGAATCCCATCCATTGAAAGTGGTATGGTACTTTCCAATTATTCCAAGGTTTAATAATCTATATAAAAGTGAAGAGACTACAAAACAATTGTTGTGGGAAGTAGATAATAGAAATAAATATGGGAAATTACATCATCGATCTGACTCTCTTAAATGGAATAGAATTGATCGCGAGTTTCCAGAATCAGAAAATGAGCTGAGAAACCTTCGTCTTGCATTATCAACAGATGGAGTGAATCCTTTTTTGTTTTCAAACCAGCACCCAATGTACATGGCCAGTTATGTTTGTAAATTATAACTTGCCACCCTGGTTATTCTTGAAATGGAACTTAATCATGAAATCTATTCTTATATTAAGACCAAAACAACTAGGTAATGATATTAATGTTTATTTGGATCTTTTGATAGAGGATTTGAAGTTATTGTGGGATTCATGTGTTATGTTGTATAATTCTTATAAAAGTGAATACATCATGTCGAGATCAACATTGTATGGGATGATAAATGATTTCTCTACTTATGGAAATTTATCAGGCTATAGAATTAAAGGAACACAAGGGTGTCCCATGTGCGAAGAAGATATGGAATCAATTAAGTTGAAACATTCATCAAAATACTTCTTTCTAGGATATCGTAGATTTCTACCCTATCAGCATATGTACCCAACATTGATGACATCATTCAATTAAAGTTCAGAATAATAAACAACACCATCTTCATTAACTGTTGATCAGCTAT
Source organism: Viscum album (assembly GCA_963277665.1). Classification (NCBI taxonomy): domain Eukaryota; kingdom Viridiplantae; phylum Streptophyta; class Magnoliopsida; order Santalales; family Viscaceae; genus Viscum; species Viscum album. The sequence goes on along the minus strand of OY728155.1, from coordinate 595,915,523 downwards.
TTGAGAAAGTGAAATATGATAACATAGTTTTTGTAAAACCATTTTTGAAAAACATTACAAAAATCTGTTTGAAAAGTGATCAGTTTTTTTTGAATTTCCATACAGGAAGTGTCTTCATGTTAGATATTATCTTGATGTGATTCAAGTGGAAAAATATATGTGTTTTAGTGTTATTGGTACATTTCTAAATTCCCCTGACAAAAAAAAGGGCGGAATTAAGGCATGGGTGTACATGGTTAACATGGGAATATGAAAAGAGTTGGATACTGTGGAGGGTGGAAATCGAATGATTCCCCCTCCAGCTGCTTACACTTTTTCTAGGTAGGGGAGATATCAGTATGGAATCTTCTTCAATGATGTATAGGTTCCATAGGGGTATTCATAAAATATCAAAAAACATTGTGTAAAAGAATTATTTGAGGTTCAATGTTTTGAAATCACATAACTGACAAGTTTTGATGTAAGATTTAGTTCCTATATCTTTATGTTGAATTTTTTCCAAGAAAAATCATCATACGTTAACCAAAATTTTTTTCTTTTTCAAGTCTATATGAAGTAGAGTTTTAGACCTGGAGAAATTTTTATAATATTATATAAATTTGAAGTGTTATTCGAGCCATCATTCATTGATATGATGGTTCATTTTATAGTTCACATGGTGAGAGAGATTCATCTTTTTGGTCCTATGGACTATAAATGGATGTACTGCATTAAACGATATATAATGATTTTAGAAGGGTATGTAAAAAATTGATGTCGGTAATAGGGTTGTATTGTAAAATGATATATTTTTGAGGAATCCATTAAATTCTATACCTAATACCTATCTGATGTGGAAAGCATTGGTCTCCCAAAATCTCCTCACATTGGATGCATCGAGGGTGGGGGGATTTCTAGAAGATATGTTGTGGCAATCAATATTTCAGATTGGGAGCATACCCACCTTTTTATTTTTCAAAATATTTGGGAGGTTCCTCCATATATTGAAACCCACAAAGAAATTATTTGGAAGTTGAATCCATCAAGGGCTGAAAAATGGATATCAAATATACAAAATAACCAGTTTTTAGGACAGTTTCTGGACCATATTTTTAATAAGTTAGCTGAAAATCCAAATTCAATTTTAGAACGAATTTGATGGAAAGCTGTCAGACCAAGTGTGTATATATTATATTAGAATGGTTATGTAATTTATTATTATAAATTATATATATATTATGATGATAGAGATTTTACCAAAAAAAATAGTGGAGTTATACTTGTGGTTGAAGAGATTCATGTTTCTGGTAGTAAGGAATGAAATACAATTTATGAAAATATTTCATACTTTGGTAATATCAAACAAATATGGGAGTTGTATTATATGACATTCTAATTGTCAACATTTCAATGAAAAAGGGTTGATAAAAACTGTGGTGTTAAAATAGATGATTTTGGATTTGATAATGTTGATTTTAGTAAAGAAGGGTACAAAGATGTACAATTTTTAATGGAATCACAAGTTGTACAAGTATTTTATGTTGTAGATCCCGCAAACCAAAAGTGGTCGACTATTTTTTTATCGTCCCAAACTACTTAAGGGTCTGATGGAAATTCTATTAAGGATGATCCTTTCAGTGGTACGTCGCAATAATTTCAGAGTGGTCCTAATGTAGATGATGTTTTGTATGTTAGAAGAAAGCCACAATGAATGGATTTGGATAACCGATAGTGGTGTTAAATACCATCAGCCATTGAAAAATATAAAGAAAGTTCAATAAACATGTTATATTGTGTTTGTAATATAGATCCTATTATCTCATGTTATTATCATACCAATACTGAATTTATGAAATCTAAATTAACTATTCAACCACTTTTTCATATAATGACTTCTGCACATTCTTCTGCTCCTAAACTCAAGGCTAAAAAATTCTCTCATGCTACTGCTGTTTCTGCTCACAGTTTAGAGAAACAACATGTTTTTGAACCTTCTATTTCTCCTAGTGTTGAGGTCCAACAACCATCAACACATGTTTTGGCTACCATTCAAGATGAACATATTGATGATGTTGATATCGATGAAATGGTCTGGGATAAAGGACCAACGACATGAAAAACACAGGTGTGCCATACTATGACGGTGTTAGCCAAAGATCTGAAGTCAAATAGAAAAGGAATCAAATTTGACATCAAATGGAATGCACAAGGCCAACATGTGAATCCCAACAATGCTATGTTTAGTAGTTACATTGGAATTGTCACTTGGCAATGCATGCCGATTGACAGAGATTCATGGAACCATGTTGTGTCCAGGCTGATCGGTGTGATCTGGGATGAAATTACGGTAACATTATGATATTATTTCATTAATTTACTAGAAAATAAAAAAATGAAACAATGTATTACTCTATTCAATCGCTTTCAGAGTGTATTTATAGTAGATGATTGACACCAGAATTATGTAATAAGGCTTCCAGGAAGGATTCATCAAGGATTTTGCACTATTTTAACAAAATTTCACCTGAAATCCAATGTTAAAATAAACCCATACCCACCCCTTGTATATTCTCACTTGATATCCCAAGAATCATGGGATTCATTTATTGGCCACTGTGGGGATGAGATGTTTCCGGAACATTGTGTAGGAAAATACATTCTCTAAGGATACATGTTTTCATCACTTTGATTGTCAATATTTCAATTATTAAATAGCAAACATGGTACTGAAAATAAAGAATGTGAATCGAAACCAACATACCCCTATCATAAAGCAAGGATGGGGTATGCTTCACTTGAAAATAAAATGGTATTTATTTTAAATTTATAGTAATATTGTTATGTGCCAAGAAATTACATCATAATTATCTTTATATATTTATATGTTTATTGATGATTCTAAATCCAAAGACACTTCCATCCCATGTCTTGTGCTATAGAAGGAGGAACATGTGAATAAGGAAATATAGTTGTTGAAAACACACAAAAAGTGTGGAAAATATGTGTATGTATGACACGATAAAAAGTTTTGTTTTAAATTTATTTTACATAATAATAATTACTTATATTCCTATATCTGACAGTCACAGAAATCAGCCACTCTTGTAGTAGATGTAGATGTTTTATTGATGGCTATGAAGTGGGCCAAACAATACAGTTGGGTTAGAGGTGCTGGGTTTGGTGTGAAACACAAAGTATATTTTGAGTTGAAAAAAAAAGAAGATAAAAATAATGAGATGAAACAAATGAGTTAAAGACTAGAAAATCATGAAGAATGATTTCAATGGTAGGGAATGTTGTTAGAAAATTTTATGGGTAACAATCAAGAAGAAGACACAACTGAAGAACAACCGGTGCCTGAAGATCCCACCCCTCCCCCACTAGCTTTGAGGTGGGTCATTCCCTCAAAGAGCTATCTTAACTATGGTAATCAATATTCTAATAATTATTCCTAGGAAATGGGAATTAGATAAACACTGATACATGTCTTATAATGATCTTATATAGGGTGATAATGAATGGGATTTTTATCTGTCAACACCCACCTATCACCTTGTAGTGAGGGCTACAATGTTCAACATCTCAGAGGACATGCTGCAAAATAGACCACTTCTAACAGATCTTCTGGAGGTGGCGATTATTGTATCTCATGTGCCAAATGTAGAGCTACCTATTCTATGTGATGACGATGATATTCATACAGTCAAAAAGTCTATTAGGACAATCATTACATGTCCATCAAAAATTTTAAGAGTACATGTGGATGAAGAGGTATTTATTTCCATTTTTTTCAAGATAAACCTTTAACATTTAATAAAAACATGATTGAACCAATGAATGTTATTATAGACGGTGAAAGGGATGGGGTGAAAAGAAACGTGGGAACAAAATAATCTAAAGGATTGACCAAATGATCCAAAAGATCTATTTAAAGCACAATTACACCGCATTTACTCTATCCACATTTTCTAGTATTGAAGAATCATTTGGAGATGAAGTTAAAAAGTTGTAGTAGTAAAATAATAGTTTTTGAAGAGAATATATACGGAGAGGAAATTATTGATTGCATTGCTGTTGAAAATGTAAATGACATCCTTGAATATGAATATGGTGGGATAGGTGTCACATTTGTAAATGTATATATGACATATGTTTTCATGAATTGATTTTATAAAAGCTGATATAACGTAGTAATTATGACTAAATGAATTTTATTTTATTGGCAAGCGTATATATAAAAAATAGCAGATAGTATTTCCCCATGAGCCAAAATTCGGACTCCTTATACCTCATACCACATCTACACAACTAATGAAATTAGAGCCACTAAGAAGGGATGAAATAGTGAATGGCTTGCTGAAAACATTTGAAAGAAATATTACAGATGACATGCTCTTCTAAATACCAACCATGCTGGGGTCAAACTCTACTATTAAAGCATATCAATTATATTTTTACTTCATTCATTACTTAGTCCTTTTTGTGTTTTTATTCAACATTGGATGATAATTTTAGTGAACTTGGATACACCAAAGATTTATTTTCTGGATTCAATGTAAGTATATCAAACAAATCGACCACACATGATGGTGTTTGTTAATCTATAAGACACTACATCCTATGTTTTAGTTCTAAACATCATGATATATAATCTATATTATCTTTTACTGAGGATTTTTTATAATAGGGTGGTGTATCAATATCGTCTGAAAAATAAATGAGGAAAGTGGATAAGCATATGAGGAAACAAGTTATACATCTGGACAAGTATTAGTGTATATATAATAAAATTTCCCTATAAAAACACCTATCAAAACCAATTACTTGTTATCCTACTAATCAATGTTTTTGTATTGTCCTAAACAAAGAAACGATAAATATTTAAGTTATTATGCTTTTATATTTCTGATATAGATCTTTTTCCATCAACAAACTAGCATCCCTAAAGAGGTATTTTCAAAAACAACTACTATTTCATTTAAATTATTTATAAATAATTTACTTATATATTTTGATGTACTACTCTGATTTTTAGAAAGCCTCAAATTCACAAGACGATTTAGATTTGTTCAGAAATGGGTGGGTCGTATAACTGATGGAAGATTGTACAAAAATATCTTGAAGATCTGACATTGGGACGTGTCAAATTGGGGGACATTTTCTAAAGGGGTTCACGAAGATCAAAAGATGAAACATTATTTAATGTAAATGTTCATAGAAAAATTGTAATTGTTATTAAAAAAATATCATTTCTCCAATTAGCTATTTTTCTATTTTAACAAATGAAAGGAACCAATCACATGAAAGAATGATGAACCACTTTTATTTGGGCTCTGGATAATAACAACCAGTGAAATCTCCAAAATACATTTATATCAAGCATGGCCACTCACATTCGTAGAAAATATGAATAAACGTGTAACACCCGAGATTTTTATGAGTAATATTTTGTTTTTATATATCATCAAAGGAATCTTTCACTACATACTAGCTTGGCTTACTTTACACGCAATCGCGACCTTCCTCAATAGCTTGCGTTGTACGCAATACCGAGTTTCACTAAACGACGATATGCTATTAAAATATTATTTAAAATAGCCATTATGAATAGTAATAACCACTTTTTGAAATTTTATCTTTCAAAATGGACTTCATTTTTGGGTTCGGAATACCGAAATTAGCCTAGGGTGAAATTTTGGTATTTTTCTGAAAACTATCAATTTTTGATGAATAGTGAAACCACTAAGTGGTAGGTTGAAAACTGAATTTTGCATAAAACTTAATTTTACCACTTCTGTGAATGAAATTTTGAAAATCCGACAGACACGGTTGATATCAGTATGTAAAATGTGGTTCAATGAGATAAAAATAATTTTTTGGTGAATAGTAACTTTTTACTTTTTTTTACCGCGATTAATATTAAATAGGGTAACTAAGGTTAAATATGATATTACTATTACCCTAACACAAGTCCTAATTCTATTGGATAAGTTTAATTCGACCCAAAACAACCTTATGAATATAATATGACCATTTAGGTCCACTTGGATTAGATTATGACATTTAATATTATTTTATTTAATGAATAGTTAAAATAGTTCAAATCAAAGTTTAATAACTAAAACATTTTTAATATGGGTTTATACATAAGATAAATTCGATTATAAATATTAATTAGAAAGATAAAAATATTTACTACATAATGATATTTTATTTATAATTTTTAGACTTTAAATAAATTAATTTATTTATGACACAACGATGATGCAGTAATTACCCTTTTAAGGAAATGTTAACATAATTGATGTTATAAATGCCCAAATAAATGTAATTTGAGACTTTTTATGAATTCCAATTTTTTACTAGGTTACTATCATATATTAGTGTTCATTTAATCAACTTGGTTGAAACATATAATTCTGTTATGACTTTCACAAAAATCATATATCAAATAGTGTCAAAATTGACACAAAATAGTTTTTAAATCAAATATTATATTATTAATTGTTATTTTATACCTATAAATCTATTGTTCGGCCAAATGACTTAGATAAGGATATATATATTAATAATAAACAACTTGGGGTTCGTTTGGCATGTTATAGTATGTGTATTAACCATATAGTGTAAGAAAAAAAAAGACACGGTAAAAGTGAAATTATTTAACTTAGAGTTAAATCTAATTGATAAGGTTAAAATAATAACCTAAACTTGTCTAAATCCTATTGGTTGATAGGATTTCTACCCATCCCCAGTTTACCTTCGAAATAAGACCCTTTGGATCCATTATAAACCGATTTTGACTTTAATATAAAATAATATTTTGAGATATTCCTAAGGTGCCCCTCTCCTCCCTTATAAAAGGGCACCTCCTCCCCCTCCTCCTCACACCAATTTGAGAACCAAAGCTCAGAAAACCCCTGAAACAATCCCTTCTCCACTTCCCTAGAATAATCCTAGAGGTCCTGGTATTCTTCAAAGACCAATCTTAGTTCCCTAAGTGGAGGATTCAAAGAGGCGTTTAAAGGAAGAGGTAATATCCATTACCGATCTTTTCAATTTATTTCTTCTTCAACTTCTTCTTATTTAGTTTTTTCATGATAAAGTAATAACATCAGTATTACTTACATACAGGTATTTTATAATAAATATGAAACAACCCTAATTCATCTTCTATCCATCCTACGGAAAAATGAAATCACCGCGCGTGCGTACGTACGGAATACCGTCTCCACGCCGTGGTGTAATCTATTTTCCACCACCACCTTACTTGGATGGGTATAATGGTGTAAATAATGACTATATATGACTATTAAAAATTAATATTGATTATGAAATAGTATACATACACTCCAATACAATTCCACGATCATAGGAACGATATCATCACTCGTGCATACGTACGGAATACCGTCTCCACGATGTGATGCGACTCGTTCTACATGATCATCATTACATAGTAATTATATAAATGAATTGAATGAATAAGTATGATATATGTTACACTAATACCATTCTGGATATAAGGTATCTATAACCTTAAAAGAAGAATAATAATTTATTCAGAAAAACATGCATAAGAACAAAAGGCAATAAAGACCCGAGTAACAAGTAACAATGAAATATTACTAATAAGAAGCTAAGAATATGACCATATATGATATCATATCAATATTTATGATTCTTTAATAAGTCAATAACATTATTTAAACCATTATACAGGAGATTCGGACACGTACAAAGCAAATCAGACCTAAGGTAAGGTGAAATATCACAATCTCATTTTTATCCGAGATTGTTTATACTTTGGTATTTACTGGGGTGTATTTTATCATCCACATCCATGTTCCCTCAATATGTATTATTGTTTCCATCCACCTACAATATTTTAAATCCAATTTTACCCTTCGGTGAGTTTTTAGTAATGAATATGAAAGGAATCTTTTGTCGTTTTTTCGTATGAGGTACTTTTTGTCTTTTCCGTCAAAAGTATGAAAAATGTTTTTTTAACTTATATGACATGAATGGATTTTTAAAACATTATTTCCAAGAAGCATACTTTACAAGTTTTCAAGTTTATTTTTGATCAACTTCTTTTAGTTTATAATTGAATGACATGTTAAGAAAAGAAAAGTGTTTTTGAAGAAGAAAGGATATTTTCCTCAAGAATGGAGTTCAAGTGTTTTATAAAAATTATTTTCCATCTAAGATAATAAAGGATTCTGTTTTTATCCCTATTATTACATTGATTTGATTATGTTGTGAGGGAATTATTTTTATGTAGTCATTTACCTTATATTATTTGTTTTATGATGTCATGATGTTTCAAGAACTCCATTTTTGTTACATGTGTTATGCGATGATGTATGATTTATGATTATGTGGCACACATAAGAAAGGATTCATTATAAGATGGGTGGGACCTATATCTCCCTCTAATGCATTGGGTAAAGATTTATATCTCATGAGATAGACATGGCTGGAATGGAAGGTTATTTCGGTTCAGTGATACAGGACTGAAACGAGGAGCGAACTCGGTTCAGAAATGGACTTTGTCCGCTAAGATAGTCATGGAAATTAGTCATGACTAACAAGAAATGATTTTCCATGATTATGTGTGCATGCCACAATGTTTCAAGTTTTATGTTATGATTATGGGGATCTCATTTTCACTTCTATGATTTATTCCATGTTAAGATATTATGATCTCTTTTGCAGGTTATGATTTTCAAAAAGATATGATATGATTTTCATTTCCTTTATTTGCCCTTGCTGAGCATTTGAGCTCACCCATTTTTTGTATGTTTTCTTTTCCCCAGGTCAGGAAGATGGATATTAAGTAGAATATGCTAAAAGGGACCCTAGATATGATGAAATAAATGGGAGACACTATAGAAGAATTATGAAACAGTTGTTTATGTTTCCCAGTTTCTAAAGACACTATACCTATACGGTCATTTGTGGTTTTGACATATGTTGTAATAAGTGTGCTTCAATTTTGAAGTATTAAAAATGTATGTAATGTATGGGTCGTTATAGTTGGTATCATAGGAAAGGTATAGTCAACCTTTAGAAACTGGGATGTGAAAGCCTTCGTAAGAACCCTAAGGATAATTCTAAGCATAGAACACAATCTTAGTGTTTTAGAAATGGCCATGAATACCCTAGGATAAGACCTTAAGTGTGAAATTTTATTCTTGATTATGTGGTTTTCCTATTATAATTAGTGTTTCTCACACTATTCATCTTGGTTTTAGTTAATGGCTGGAACCCGGAGGAACCGTGTTAATACAGAATGTGATGGGCAATGCAATGATTGTCCCCCTGATCAACCAAACGTTATAGGAGATGGAATGAAAAATATTGTAGCCATGATCACACAACTTTCTCAAGCTATGAATCATGCAGGATTTCCAAACGAGCAAAGGAAGGAGCAACATTCTGTTGAATCTTTCATGAGACAGCGTCCACCTTCATTCAGCGGGTCTACTGATCCATTAGTTGCTGAACAATTGATTAGTACTACTGAAAAGATATTTTCAGTTATTCAATGTTCTGAGCATGATAAAGTCATCTTAGCAGTGTATCGTTTGGAAGGTGATGCTGATCAATGGTGGAATCTTATTAAGAATACGAGGCAAAGGGATGAAATTGAGTCCATGGAATGGGACGAGTTTAAGAACTTATTTTTCAATAAGTACTTCCCTCATATTCTCCAGACAAAGATGGAGAAAGAGTTTCTCGAACTAAAGCAAAAGTATGATGAATCTGTTGGTACCTATGAAGCAAATTTTACAAGACTTGCAAGGTACGCTTCTGGTATTATTATCCAACCTGAGAGTAATATCGATCGATTCTTTAGTGGATTAAAACCAAGTCTTCGAAGGGCCTTAGCCACAAGGGACTTCAATAGCTATGAGGAAATCGTTCGATGTGCTCTCAAAGTTGAGATGGAGATTGGAGTAACCCATCAATCATATGGGTTTTGATAAGAAGAGGAAAATGGAATTCAAAGGAAAATCTAAAGAGCAAACTGAAAAGAATATGATATTTCCCTTATGCTCAAAGTGTGGAAAGAAACATGGAAGGAGTTGTCTTAAAGGGACAAGTAAATGTTTCAATTGTAGAAAGGAAGGTCATAGGGCATTTGAATGCCATGATAATGGGAAGAAGATGTCTAATTATGCAAACAAAGGATGGGATACAAAGAATGAACCTACTATACTTCAATGTTTCAAGTGAAAGGAGATGGGGCATTATTCCAATCAATGCCCAAATCCAAGGGTTGATGATGATGGTCGACGTCATCAAACTCTTAAGGCTACAGACAAAGGAAAGTCACATGAAATTTTTATTAATGATGTGGAGTACGATAACGATGTGGTGAAAGGTACACTTACCAACCACTCTAAAGTAGATAATGTTTTATTTGATTCTGGATCCACCCACTCTTTTATTTCTGAAAAATTTTCTAAGGGTATCACTGTATTACCTCAACAATTAGATGTTGAGTTAGCTGTGAAAACACCTAATGGCACAATAGTCGCATCAAAAGTTTATAATTCTTCTCCGATTGAAGTTTGTGGGAAAGTGCTTCCTGCAAATCTCATGATCCTTCCTATAGTGGAATTTGATGTGATTCTTGGCATGGATTGGCTTTCTCTACATGGAGCTCATATCAATTGCCAATGAAGGGAAGTCACATTTCATATTCCAGATCAATCTACGATCGTCTATCGAAGAAAGGATGAATATAACCTTCCAGTGGAAATTCCTTCCATCTTATGGGTCCTGATTCCACTAAATGAAGGTTATTTATCTCAAATGGTTGGTGAGAAACTCACGATTAAGAATATTCCCATCATACGAGAGTTCGATGATGTCTTTCTGGAGGAATTACCGGGTCTTCCACCAAATCGTGAAGTTGAGTTTTCAATAGAACTCGTACTGGGTGCTTTGCATATTTCAAAGAAACCTTATAGAATGACCCCAATTGAGTTGCAGGAATTGAAGAAGCAACTCCAAGAGAATCTTAATAAGGTATTCATACGCCCTAGTGCGTCACCTTGGGGAGCACCTGTTCTATTTATTAAGAAGAAAGATGGATCAATGAGACTCTTCATTGATTATCGAGAACTTAACAAGATCACTATCAAGAACAAATATCCTCTCCCACGCATTGATGACTTATTTGACCAACTACACGGAGCTCAATACTTTTCCAATATTGATCTTCGTTCAGGGTATCATCAATTAAGGGTCAAAAGGGAGGATATACCAAATACATCTTTCCATACAAGGTATGAACACTATGAATTTATAGTGATGCCATTTGGTCTTACTAATGCCCCTGCTATCATCATGGATCTAATGAATAGAGTTTTTAGAGACTATCTTGATCAATTTGTGGAAGTCTTTATAGACGATATTCTTATCTATTCAATGAGCAAGGAATAGCATGAAGATCACTTGAGAATTATATTGAAGACCCTGAGAAAGGAGAAGCTTTATGCCAAATTTACCAAGTGTGAATTTTGGCTTCAAAAAGTTGCATTTTTGGGTCACATAATCTCAAAAGAGGGGATATCTGTGGATCCAGCAAAAACAGAGGTTATCGAAAGATGGTCGAGACCAACAATAGTAACTGAGATCCGAAGTTTTCTTGGTTTGGCTGGATATTATCGACATTTTGTAAAATATTTTTCACGATTATCTAATCCACTCACCAAGTTGACTCGGAAAGGAGTTATGTTTGTTTGGACAGAGGAATGTGAAGAGAATTTCAAGGAGTTGAAAAGAAGGTTATCCAGTGCACCTGTGCTCACAGTGCCTTGTAGTGGAGAAAGGTTTGTGATCTACAGTGATGCATCCAAGAAGGGATTGGGGTGTGTTCTTATGCAAAATGATATGGTGATAGCTTATGCCTCACGACAGTTGAAAATCCATGAGTAAAATTACCCAACACATGATTTGGAGTTAGCTGTGGTAATATTTGCATTAAAGATTTTGAGGCATTACCTTTATGGTGAAAGGTGTGATATTTATACTGATCATAAAAGTTTAAAGTATATTTTCACACAAAAGGAGATGAATATGCGTCAAAGAAGATGGTTGGAGCTGATTAAGGATTATGACTGCAAAATCCATTACCACCATGGGAAAGAAAACAAGGTGGCAGATGCATTAAGTCGACAAGACCATGCTAGTTTATCCATGATGAGGATCACAAAAGATCCAATATTTATGGATTTACAAAGGATGGATCTTGGAATTATAATGGAAGGGGAAAAATCTTATCTTTCTCAAATGAATGTTCAACCATCTATACATGTGAAGATTAAAGAGGTACAGAAAGAAGATGTAGAGTTACAAAAGAAGGTGAGAAATGTTCCTGAATTTAACCTTGATTGTGATGGGATAATAAAGTTCAGGAATCGAGTTTGTGTTCCTCCCATCCCCGAATTAAAGAAGGATCTGCTGGATGAGGCTCGTAGTTCTTCATTCTCTATTCATCCTGGAAGCACGAAGATGTATAGGGACCTGAAAGAGTACTTCTAGTGGGATGGCATGAAAAGAGATGTTTCTGAATATGTCTCTCGATGCTTGGTTTGTCAACAAGTTAAAGCTGAGAGACAGAAGTCTAAGGGGTTGTTACAACCATTACCAATACCTGAATGGAAATTGGAAAACATCACTATGGACTTTGTCACAGGACTTCCTAAAACATCCAAAGGCAATAATTCTATCTGGGTCATAGTTGATCTTCTTACAAAGTCTTCACACTTCATTTCTATTAGAGAGGATTTCTCTATAGATCAGCTTGCCAGGATATATGTAAAGGAAGTGGTAAGATTTCATGGAGTACCACTTTCTATTATATCTGATCAGGATCCAGGATTTACCTCAATGTTCTGGCGAAGTCTTTAGCATACTCTGGATACAGAGTTGTGTTTCAGCAATGCTTATCATCCTCAGACAGACAGTAAGTCTGAGAGAACAATTCAAACCCTAGAAGATATGTTGAGAGCCTTCTCTATGGGTTTCAATGGAGGTTGGGATCAACACCTACCTTTGGTGGAATTTTCTTATAATAATAGCTTTCACTTCAGTATTCAGATTGCTCCTTATGAAGCTCTCTATTTAAAGAAATGCAGGACTCCAACTTGTTGGGATGAAGTTGTGGAAAGAAAGCTATTAGGACCTGATCTCGTTGATGAAATGGAAGAAAAGGTCAGATCTATTCAACAACACATAAGAGCAGCTCAGAGTCGACAGAAAAGTTATGCCGACAACTGAAGAAAAGACCTAGAGTTTGAAGTGGGTGATAAAGTGTTCTTACGAATATCTCCCTGGAAGAAGGTTTTGATATTTGCAAAGAAGGGGAAGTTGAGCCCTAGATATATCGGTCCTTTCGAAATACTGGATCGTGTTGGAAAGGTAGCTTACCGATTGGCGCTTCCACCGAATCTCTCTCAAGTTCACGATGTGTTCCATGTATCTCTGCTGAGAAAGTACATACCTGATCATTCACATGTACTCAGCGCAGAAGTTTTACCGCTGGAGAAAGATCTTTCTTATGAAGAACAACCGATAGAGATTCTGGATCGTAGAGAAAAAGTCCTACGAAACAAGACCACTCGATTGGTGAACGTTTTATGGAGGAACCACCAACTTGAAGAGGCTACAAGTGAGCTTGAGGATATGATGAGGGAGAAGTATCCTCATCTGTTTGTTACAAAGTGACGAATTTCGAGGGAGAAATTCTTTTTAAGGGGGGTAGAATGTAACACCCGATATTTTTATGAGTAATATTTTGTTTTTATATATCATCAAAGGAATCTTCCACTACATACTAGCTTGGCTTAATTTACATTAAATCGAGACTTCCTCGATAGCTTGCGTTGTACGCAATACCAAGTTTCACTAAACGACGATATGCTATTAAAATATTATTTAAAATAGCCATTATGAATAGTAATAACCACTTTTTGAAATTTTATCTTTCAAAATGGAATTCATTTTTGGATTCGGAATACCGAAATTAGCCTAGGGTGAAATTTTGGTATTTTTCTGAAAACATTCAATTTTTGATGAATAGTGAAACCACTAAGTGGTAGGTTAAAAACTGAATTTTGCATAAAACATAATTTTACTGCTTCTGTGAATGGAATTTTGAAAATCTGACAGACACGGTTGATATCAGTAAGTAAAATGTGGTTCAATGAGATAAAAATAATTTTTTGGTAAATAGTAACTTTTTACTTTTTTTACCGCGGTTAATAGTAAATAGGGTAACTAAGGGTAAATATGATATTACTATTACCCTAACACATGTCCTAATTCTATTGGATAAGTGTAATTCGACCAAAAACAACCTTATGAATATAATATGACCATTTAGGTCCACTTGGATTAGATTATGACATTTAATATTATTTTATTTAATGAATAGTTAAAATAGTTAAAATCAATGTTTAATAACTAAAACATTTTTAATATGGTTTTATACATAAGATAAATTCGATTATAAATATTCATTATAAAGCTAAAAATCTTTCCTACATAATGATATTTTATTTATAATATTTAGACTTTAAATAAAGTAATTTATTTATGACACAACGATGATGCAGTAATTACCCTTTTAAGGAAATGTTAAAATAATTGATGTTATAAATGACCAAATAAATGTAATTTGAGACTTTTTATTAATTAAAATTATTTTCTAGGTTACTATGGTATATTAGTGTTTATTTAATCAACTTGGTTCGAACATATAATTCTGTTATGACTTTCAAAAAATCATATATCAAATAGTGTCAAAATTGACACAAAATAGTTTTTAAATCAAATATTATATTATTAATTGTTATTTTATACCTAAAAATCTATGTTTCATCCAAATGACTTAGATAAAGATATATATATTAATAATAAACAACTTGGGTTTCGTTTGGCATGTTATAGTAAGTGTATTAACCATATAGTGTAAGAAAACAAAAAGACACGGTAAAAGTTAAATTATTTAACTTAGAGTTAAATCTAATTGATAAGGTTAAAATAATAACCTAAACTTGTCTAAATCCTATTGGTTGATAGGCTTTAGACCCATCCCCACTTTACTTTCGAAATAAGACCCTTTGAACCATTATAAACCGATTTTGACTTTAATATAAAATAATATTTTGAGATATTCCTAAGGTGCCCCTCTCCTCCCTTATAAAAGGGCACCTCCTCCCCCTCCTCGTCACACCAATTTGAGCACCCATGCTCGGCAAACCCCTGCCAAAATCCCTTCTCCACTTTTCTAGAATAATCCTAGAGGTCCTGGTCTTCTTTAAATACCAATCATAGTTCCCTAAGTGGAGGATTCAAAGAGGCGTTTAAAAGGAGAGGTAATATCCATTACCAATCTTTTCAATTTATTTCTTCTTCAACTTCTTCTTCTTTAGTTGTTTAATGATAAAGTAATAACATAAGTATTAATTACATACTTATATGTTATTATAAATATGAAACAACCCTAATTCACCTTCTATCCATCCTACGGAAAAATGAAATCACCGCGTGTGCGTACGTACCGAATACCGTCTCCACGTCGTGGTGTAATATATTTTCCACCACCACCTTACTTGGATGGGTATAATGGTGTAAATAATGACTATATATGACTATTAAAAAGTGACATTAATTCTGAAATAGTATACATACACTCCAATACAATTCCACGATCATAGGAACGATATCATCACTCGTGCGTACGTTCGGAATACCGTCTCCACGATGTGATGCGACTCGTTCTACATGATAATCATTAAATAGTAATTATATAAATGAATTTAATGAATAAATATGAAATATGGTACACTAATACCATTCTGGATATAAGGTATCCATAACCTTAAAAGAAGAATAAGAATTTATTCGGCAAAACATGCATAAGAACAAAAGGCAATAAAGACCCGAGTAACAAGTAACAATGAAATATTACTTATAAGAAGCTAAGAATATGACCATATATGATATCATATCAATATTTATGATTCTGTAATAAGTCAATAACATTATTTAAACCATTATACAGGAGCTTCAGACACGTACAAAGCAAATCAGACCTAAGGTAAGGGGAAATATCACAATCTCATTTTTATCCGAGATTGTTTATACTTTGGTATTTTCTGGGGTGTATTTTATCATACACATCCATGTTACCTCAATATGTAATATTGTTTCCATCCACATACAATAGTATAAATCCAATTTTACCCTTCGGTGAGTTTTTAGTAAAGAATATGAAAGGAATCTTTTGTCGTTTTTTCGTACGAGGTACTTTTTGACTTTTCCGACAAAAGTACGAAGAATGTTTTTTTTAACTTATACGGCATGAATGAATTTTTAAGACATTATTTCCAAGAAGCTTCCTTTACAAGTTTTAAAGTTTATTTTTGATCAAATTCTTTTAGTTTTTAATTGTATGACATGTTAAGAAAAGAAAAGTGTTTTTGAAGAAGAAAGGATATTTTCCTCAAGAATGGAGTTCAAGTGTTTTATCAAAATTATTTTCCATTTAAGATAATAAAGGATTCTGTTTTTATCCCTATTATTACATTAATTTGATTATGTTGTGAAGGAATTATTTTTATGAAGTCATTTACCTTATATGATTTGTTTTATGATGTCATGATGTTTCAAGAATCCCATTTTTGTTACATGTGTTATGCGATGATTTATGATTTATGATTATGTGGAACACATAAGAAAGGATTCATTATAAGATGGGTAGGACCTATATCTCCCTCCAATGCATTGGGTAAAGATTTATATCTCATGAGATAGACATGGATGGAACGGAAGATTATTTCGGTTCAGTGATACAGGACTGAAACAAGGAGTGAACTCGGTTCAGAAATGGACTTTGTCCGCTAAGATAGTCTTGGAAATGAGTCATGACTAACAAGAAATGATTTTCCATGATTATGTGTGCATGCCACAAAGTATCAAGTTTTATGTTATGATTATGGGGATCTCATTTTCACTTCTATGATTTATTTCATGTTAAGATATTATGGTCTCTTTTGCAGGTTATGATTTTCAAAAAGATATGATATGATTTTTATTTCCTTTATTTGCCCTTGCTGAGCATTTGAGCTCACCCTTTTTTGTATGTTTTCTTTTCCCCAGGTCAGGAAGATGGATATTAAGTAGAATATGCTAAAAGGGACGCGATATATGATGAAATAAATGGGAGACACTGTAGAATATTTATGAACCAGTTGTTTATGTTTCCCAGTTTCTAAAGACACTATACCTATACGGTCCTTTGTGGTTTTGGCATATGTTGTAATAACTGTGCTTCAATTTTGAAGTATTAACGATTTATGTAAAGTATGGGTCGTTATAGTTGGTATCAGAGGAAAGGTATAGTCAACCTTTGGAAACTAGGATGAGAAAGCCTTCGTAAGAACCCTAAGGATAATTATAAGCATAGAACACAATCTTAGTGTTTTTAAAAATGGCCATGAATACCCTAGGATAAGACCTTATGTGCGAAATTTTATTCTTGATTATGTGGTTTTCCTATTATAATTAGTGTTTATCACACTATTCATCTTGGTTTTAGTCAATGGATGGAACCCGAAGGAACTGTGTTAATACGGAATGCGACGGGAAATGCAATGATTGTCCCCCTGAGCAACCATACGTTATTGGAGATGGAATGAAAAATCTTGTAGCCATACTCACACAACTTTCTCAAGTTATGAATCATGCAGGATTTCCAAATGAGCAAAGGAAGGAGCAACATTCTATTGAATCCCTCATGTGACAGCGTCCACCTTCATTCAGCGGGTCTACTAATCCATTAGTTGCTGAACAATGGATTAGTACTACTGAAAAGATATTTTCAGTTCTTCAATGTTCTGAGCATGATAAAGTCATCTTAGCGGTGTATCGTTTGTAAGGTGATGCTGATCAATGGTGGAATCTTATTAAGAATATGAGGCAAAGGGATGAAATTGAGTCCATGGAATGGGACGAGTTCAAAAACTTATTTTTCAATAAGTACTTCCCTCGTATTCTTCGAACAAAGATGGAGAAAGAGTTTCTCGAACTGAAGCAAAAGGATGATGAATCTGTTGGTACCTATGAAGCAAATTTTACAAGACTTTCAAGGTACGCTTCTGGTATTATTATCCAACCTGAGAGTAAGATCGATCGATTCTTTAGTGGCTTAATACCAAGTCTTCGAAGGGACTTCAATAGCTATGAGGAAATTGTTCGATGTGCTCTCAAAGTTGATATGGAGATTGGAGTAACCCATCAATCATATGGGTTTTATAAGAAGAGGAAAATGGAATTCAAAGGAAAATCTAAAGAGCACACTGAAAAGAAGAAGAGCATTCCCTTATGCTCAAAGTGTGGAAAGAAACATGGAGGGAGTTGTCTTAAAGGGACAAGTAAATGTTTCAAATGTGGAAAGGAAGGTCATAGGGCATTTTAATGACGTGATAATGGGAAGAAGATGTCTAATGATTCAAACAAAGGAAGGGATACATAGAATGAACCTACTACACTTCAATGTTTCAAGTGCAAGGAGATGGTGCATAATGCCAATCAATGCCCAAATACAAGGGTTGATGATGATGGTCGACGTCAACAAACTCTTAAGGCTAAAGACAAAGGAAAGTCACATGCAATTTCTATTAGCGATGTCGAGTACGATAACGATGTGGTGAAAGGTACACTTACCATCCACTATAAATTAGCAAATGTTTTACTTGATTCTGGATCCACCCACTCTTTTATTTCTGAAAAATTTTCTAAGGGTATCACCGTATTACCTCAACAATTAGATGTTGAGTTAGCTGTAACAACACCTAATGGCACAACAGTCGCATCAAAAGTTTATAATTCTTCTCTGATTGAAGTTTGTGGGAAAGTGCTTCCTGCAAATCTCGTGATCCTTCATATAGTGGAATTTTATGTGATTCTTGGCATGGATTGGCTTTCCCTACATAGAGCTCATATCAATTGCCAAAGAAGGGAAGTCACATTTCATATTCCAGATCAATCTACGATCGTCTATTGATGCAAGGATGAATATATCCTTCCAGTGGAAATTCCTTCCATATTATGGGTCTTGATTCCACTAAATGAAGGTTATTTATCTCAAATGGTTGGTGAGAAACTCACGGTTAAGAATATGCCCATCATACGGGAGTTTGATGGTG
The DNA here is from genome assembly GCA_963277665.1 of Viscum album. Classification (NCBI taxonomy): domain Eukaryota; kingdom Viridiplantae; phylum Streptophyta; class Magnoliopsida; order Santalales; family Viscaceae; genus Viscum; species Viscum album. Next base: position 595,896,315 of record OY728155.1, on the reverse strand, counting down.
TCTTTCTGGAGAAATTACCGGGTCTTCCACCAAATCGTGAAGTTGAGTTTTCAATAGAACTCGTACCGGGTTCTTTTCCTATTTCAAAGACACCTTATAGAATGGACCCAATTGAGTTGTAGGAATTGAAGAAGCAACTCCAAGAGAATCTTGATAAGGGATTCATACGCCCTAGTGTGTCACCTTGGGGAGCACCTGTTCTATTTGTTAATAAGAAAGATGGATCAATGAGACTCTGCATTGATTATCAAGAACTTAACAAGATCACTATCAAGTACAAATATCCTCTCCCACGCATTGATGACTTATTTGACCAACTACGTGGAGCTCAATACTTTTCCAAGATTGATCTTCGTTCATGTTATCATCAATTAAGGGTCAAAAGGGAGGATATACCAAAGACAGATTTCCGTACAAGGTATGAACACTATGAATTTATAGTGATGCCATTTGGTCTTACTAATGCCCCTGCTATCTTCATGGATCTAATGAATAGAGTCTTTAGAGACTATATTGATCAATTTGTGGTAGTCTTTATAGACGATATTCTTGTCTATTCAAAGAGAAAGGAAGAGCATGAAGATCCCTTGAGAATTATATTGAAGACCCTGAGAAAGGAGAAGCTTTATGCCAAATTTACCAAGTGTGAATTTTGGCTTCAAAAAGTTGCATTTTTGGGTCACATAATCTCAAAAGAGGGGATATCTGTGGATCCAGCAAAAACAGAGGTTATCGAAAGATGGTCGAGACCAACAACAGTAACTGAGATCCGAAGTTTTCTTGGTTTGGCTTGATATTATCGATGTTTTGTAAAAGATTTTCCACGATTATCTAATCCACTCACCAAGTTGTCTTGGAAAGGAGTTAAGTTTGTTTGGACAGAGGAATGTGAGGAGAATTTCAAGGAGTTGAAAAGAAGGTTATCCAGTGCACCTGTGCTCACACTACCTTGTAGTGGAGAAAGGTTTGTGATCTACAGTGATGCATCCAAGAAGGGATTGGGGTGTGTTCTTATGAAAAATGATATGGTGATAGCTTATGCCTCACGACAGTTGAAAATACATGAGCAAAATTACCCAACACATGATTTGGAGTTAGTTGCGGTAATATTTGCATTAAAGATTTAGAGGCATTACCTTTATGGTGAAAGGTGTGATATTTATACTGATCATAAAAGTTTAAAGTATATTTTCACACAAAAGGATCTGAATATGCGTCAAAGAAGATGGTTGGAGCTCATTAAGGATTATGACTCCTCAATCCATTACCACCCTGGGAAAGCAAACAAGGTGGCAGATGCATTAAGTCGACAAGACCATGCTAGTTTATCCATGATGAGGATCAAAAAAGATCCAATATTTATGGATTTACAAAGGATGGATCTTGGAATTATAATGGAAGGGGAAAATCTTATCTTTCTCAAATGAATGTTCAACCATCTATACATGTGAAGATTAAAGAGGCACAGAAAGAAGATGTAGAGTTACAAAAGAAGGTGAGAAATGTTCCTGAATTCACCCTTGATTGTGATGGGATAATAAAGTTCAGGAATCAGGTTTGTGTTCCTCCCATCCCTGAATTATAGAAGGAGCTGCTGGATGAGGCTCATAGTTCTTCATTCTCTATTCATCGTGGAAGCATGAAGATGTATAGGGACCTGAAAGAGTACTTCTGGTGGGATGGAATGAAAAGAGATGTTGCTGAATATGTCTCTCGATGCTTGGTTTGTCAACAAGTTAAAGCTGAGAGATAGAAGTCTAAGGGAATGTTACAACCATTACCCATACCCGAATGGAAATGGGAAAACATCACTATGGACTTTGTCATAGGACTTCCTAAAACATCCAAAGGCAATAATGCTATCTGGGTCATAGTTGATCGTCTTACAAAGTCTACACACTTCATTGCTATTAGAGAGGATTTCTCTCTAGATCAGCATGCCAGGATATATGTAAAGGAAGTGGTAAGATTGCATGGAGTACCACTTTCTATTATATCTGATCGGGATCCGAGATTTACCTCAAAGTTCTGGCGAAGTCTTCAGCATACTCTGGATACAGAGTTGAGTTTCAGCACTTCTTACCATCCTCAGACAGACGGTCAGTCTGAGAGAACAATTCAAACCCTAGAAGATATGTTGAGAGCCTGCTGTATGGATTTCAAAGGAGGTTGGGATCAACACCTACCATAGGTGGAATTTTCTTATAATAATAGCTTTCACTCCAGTATCCAGATGGCTCCTTATGAAGCTCTCTATGGAAAGAAATGCAGGACTCCAACTTGCTGGGATGAAGTTGGGGAAAGAAAGCTATTAGGACCTGATCTCGTTGATGAAATGGCAGAAAAGGTCAGATCTATTCAACAACACATAAGAGCAGCTCAGAGTCGACAGAAAATTTATGCCGACAACCGAAGAAAAGGCCTAGAGATTGAAGTGGGTGATAAAGTGTTCTTACGAATATCTCCCTAGAAGAAGGTTATGAGATTTGGAAAGAAGGGGAAGTTGAGCCCTAGATATATCGGTCCTTTTGAAATACTGGATCATGTTGGAAAGGTAGCTTACCGATTGGCGCTTCCACCGAATCTCTCTCAAGTTCACGATGTGTTCCATGTATCTCTCCTGAGAAAGTACATACATGATCCTTCACATGTACTCAGCTCACAAGTTGTACCGTTGGAGCAAGATCTTTCTTATGAAGAACAACCGATAGAGATTCTGGATCGTAGCGAAAAAGTCCTACGAAACAAGACCACTCGATTGGTGAAAGTTTCATGGAGGAACCACCAACTTGAAGAAGCTACATGGGAGCTTGAGGATATGATGAGGGAGAAGTATCCTCATATGTTTGTTACAATGTGACGAATTTCGAGGGAGAAATTCTTTTTAAAGGGGGTAGAATGTAACACCCGAGATTTTTATGAGTAATATTTTGTTTTTATATATCATCAAAGGAATCTTTCACTACATACTAGCTTGGCTTACTTTACACGCAATCGCGACCTTCCTCGATAGCTTGCGTTGTACGCAATACCGAGTTTCACTAAACGACGATATGCTATTAAAATATTATTTAAAATAGCAGTTATGAATAGTAATAACCACTTTTTGAAATTTTATCTTTCAAAATAGACTTCATTTTTGGATTCGGAATACCGAAATTAGCCTAGGGTGAAATTTTGGTATTTTTCTGAAAACTTTCAATTTTTGATGAATAGTGAAACCACTAAGTGGTAGGTTAAAAACTGAATTTTGCATAAAACTTAATTTTACCGCTTCTGTGAATGAAATTTCGAAAATCCGACAGACACGGTTGATATCAGTAAGTAAAATGTGGTTCAATGAGATAAAAATAATTTTTTGGTGAATAGTAACTTTTTACTTTTTTTTACCGCGGTTAATAGTAAATAGTGTAAGTAAGGATAAATATGATATTACTATTACCCTAACACATGTCCAAATTCTATTGGATAAGTGTAATTCGACCAAAAACAACCTTATGAATATAATATGACCATTTAGGTCCACTTGGATTTGATTATGACATTTAATATTATTTTATTTAATGAATAGTTAAAATAGTTAAAATCAAAGTTTAATAACTAAAACATTTTTAATATGGGTTTATACATAAGATAAAATCGACTATGAATATTCATTATAAAGCTAAAACTATTTCCTACATAATGATAGTTTATTTATAATTTTTAGACTTTAAATAAATTAATTTATTTATGACAGAACGATGATGCAGTAATTACCCTTTTAAGGAAATGTTAACATAATTGATGTTATAAATGTCCAAATAAATGTAATTTGAGACTTTTTATGAATTCCACCCATTTTCTAGGTTACTATGCTATATTAGTGTTGATTTAATCAACTTTGTTCGAACATATAATTCTGTTATGACTTTCACAAAAATCATATATCAAATAGTGTCAAAATTGACACAAAATAGTTTTTAAATCAAATATTATATTATTAATTGTTATTTTATACCTAAAAATATAAGGTTCGGCCAAATTACTTAGATAAGGATATATATATTAATAATAAACAACTTGGGGTTCTTTTGGCATGTTATAGTAAGTGTATTAACCATATAGTGTAAGAAAACAAAAAGACATGGTAAAAGTTAAACTATTTAACTTAGAGTTAAATCTAATTGATAAGGTTAAAATAATTACCTAAACATGTCTAAATCATATTGGTTGATAGGATTGAGACCCATCCCCACTTTACCTTCTAAATAATTCCCTTTGAAACCATTATAAACAGATTTTGACTTTAATATAAAATAATATTTTGAGATATTCCTAAGGTGCCCCTCTCCTCCCTTATAAAAGGGCACATCCTCCCCCTCCTACTCACACCAATTTGAGCACCCAATCTCGGAAAACCCCTGCCAAAATCCCTTCTCCACTTCCCTAGAATAATCCTAGAGGTCCTGGTCTTCTTCAAAGACCAATCTTAGTTCTCTAAGTGGAGGATTCAAAGAGGCGTTTAAAAGAAGAGGTAATATCCATTACCGATATTTTCAATTTCTTTCTTCTTCAACTTCTTCTTATTTAGTTGTTTCATGATAAAGTAATAACATCAGTATTACATACATACTGATATGTTATTATAAATATGAAACAACCCTAATTCACCTTCTATCCATCCTACGGAAAAATGAAATCACCGCGCGTGCGTACGTACGAAATACCGTCTCCATGCCGTGGTGTACTCTATTTTCCACCACCACCTTACTTGGATGGGTATAATGGTGTAAATAATGACTATATATGACTATTAAAAAGTGATATTGATTCTGAAATAGTATACATACACTCCAATACAATTCCACGATCATAGGAACGATATCATCACTCATGCGTACGTACGGAATACCATCTCCACGATGTGATGCGACTCGTTCTACATGATCATCATTACATAGTAATTATATAAATGAATTTAATGAATAAATATGATATATGTAACACTAATACCATTCTGGATATAAGGTATCTATATCCTTAAAAGAAGAATAAGAATTTATTTGGCAAAACATGCATAAGAACAAAAGGCAATAAAGACCCGAGTAATAAGTAACAATGAAATATTACTAATAAGAAGGTAAAAATATGACCATATATGATATCATATCAATATGTATGATTCTTTAATAATTCAATAACATTATTTAAACCATTATACATGAGGTTCGGACACGTAGAAAGCAAATCTGACCTAAGGTAAGGGGAAATATCACAATCTCATTTTTATCCGAGATTGTTTATACATTGGTATTTACTGGGGTGTATTTTATCATCCACATCCATGTGTCCTCAATATTTAATATTGTTTCCATCCACTTACAATAGTTTAAATCCAATTTTACCCTTCGGTGAGTTTTTAGTAAAGAATATGAAAGGAATCTTTTGTCATTTTTTCGTACGAGGTACTTTTTGACTTTTTCGACAAAAGTACGAAGAATGTTTTTTTTAACTTATACGGCATGAATGGATTTTTAAAACATTATTTCCAAGAAGCTTACTTTACAAGTTTTCCAGTTTATTTTTTATCAACTTCTTTTAGTTTATAATTGTATAAAATGTTAAGAAAAGAAAATTGTTTTTGAAGAAGAAATGATATTTTCCTCAAGAATGGAGTTCAAGTGTTTTATCAAAAATATTTTCCATCTAAGATAATAAAGGATTCTGTTTTTATACCTATTGTTACATTGATTTGATTATGTTGTGAGGGAATTATTTTTATGAAGATATTTACCTTATATGATTTGTTTTATGATGTAATGATGTTTTAAGAATCCCATTTTTTTACATGGGTTATGCGATGATGTATGATTTATGATTATGTGGAACACATAAAAAGGATTCATTATAAGATGGGTGGGACCTATATCTCCCTCAAATGCATTGGGTAAAGATTTATATCTCATGAGATAGACATGGATGGAACGGAAGGTTATTTTAGTTCAGTGATACAGGACTGAAACGAGGAGTGAAATCGGTTCAGAAATGGACTTTGTCCGCTAAGATAGTCTTGGCAATGAGTCATGACTAACAAGAAATGATTTTCCATGATTATGTGTGCATGCCACAAAGTTTCAAGTTTTATGTTATGATTATGGGGATCTCAATTTCACTTCTATGATTTATTCCATGTTAAGATATTATGATCTCTTTTGCAGGTTATGATTTTAAAAAAGATATGATATGATTTTTATTTCCTTTATTTGCCCTTGCTGAGCATTTGAGTTCACCCTTTTTTGTATGTTTTCTTTTCCCCAGGTCAAGAAGATGGATATTAAGTTGAATATGCTAAAAGGGACCCTAGATATGATGAAATAAATGGGAGACACTGTAGAAGATTTATGAACCAGTTGTTTATGTTTCCCAGTTTCTAAAGACATTATACCTATACGGTCCTTTGTGTTTTTGGCATATGTTGTAATAAGTGTGCTTCAATTTTGAAGTATTAACAATGTATGTAAAGTATGGGTAGTTATAAAATGACTTTTCCCTAAATTGATTTCAATATGAGCATTGAGATGCCAAATGGATTGACATGCGTTGAACATTTTCATTGGTAGAAATTGTATGTTTTCTGATTATCCATAATAAGATAATGTACATTGTTGGAACCTCCTTCCTCCGTAGGGTTCCCAACCACCACATCCATGTTTTAAATTTAGGATAACGATCCATGGTTAATGTGTGATTTTTTCAAGTCATCCCCGCCTCAATATGAGGAACGGTATGATCGGTATAACTCAAAGTGTCTCTATCTCTTGATTAAAATGGACATAATTTTTAAGCGAAAAAAACCACTGATGTAAAAAATACCGACCAAAAACATTCAAAATGTGTTGATACATTATTCCACTGATCCATGAGTCATGTATAACATGGAAGAGTCATCCGTGCCTCAATTACTTGCACGGTGTGGCCGATATCACTCAATGTTTCTCTCTTTTGTTTAAAATGGACATAATTTTTAAGTGAAATAACAAAGGATGTACAGAAAACTAACCAAACACATTTATATTGTGTTGATACTTTATTATAATGATAAATGGTTCATTTTTGACATGTATGAGTCCTCCCTGCCTCAATCTGAGGAACGGTGTGGCAGATATCACTTAATGTGTCCCTCGTTTGTTAAAAATGGACATAATTATTATGCGAAAACAACCACTGACAAATAGAAAATAGTCCAAATGCTATCATATTGTGTTTATAATTTTTGAAAACGATCCATGGGACATGTGAAATGTGTATAAGTCATCCCCACCTCAATACGAGGCACAATGTGGCCGGTATCACTCAAAGTGTTTCTCTTTTCTATAAAATGGACATAATTTTAAGTGATAACAACAACTGACATACGAGGAACCAACCAAACAAATTTGGATTGTGTTGAAACTCTAGAATAATGATCCATGGGTCATTTTTTATGTGTAAAAATATGCCCGTCCTTCATCTAAGGCACAGTGTGGCTGGTATCACTCAAAGTGTCTCTCTTTAATTTAAAATGGACATAATTGTAAGTGAAAAAAAAACACTGACGTACAAAAAACTGACCAAACACATTCAGATATTGTTGATACTTCAGACCAAAGATCCATGAATCATATGTGACATTTAAAGGTAAACTATTCCTCAATTCAAGGAATGGTGTGGCCGGTATAACTCAAAGTGTCACTCTTTTATTTAAAATGGAAAAAAGTTTCTGTGAAAACATCCACTAACGTACGAAAACTGACCAAACACATTCAGATTGTGTTGATAATTTTGGAAAATGATCTATATTCCATTTTTTTATTTTTAAAAGTCATTCCTGCCTCAATATGAGGCCCAGTATGGCTGGTATCACTCAAAATGTCTCTCTTTTGTAAAAAATGGACCGAATTTTATGTGAAAAAAATAACTTACATACGAAATAAAGACCAAATGCATTCAGATTGTGTCGATACATTAGTAAAATGATCCATCAGTCATTTTTGATGTGTAAGAGTCAACTCCGTCTCAATATGAGGCATGGTGTGGCCCATATCACTCAATGTTTCTATCTTTTGTTTAAAATAGACATAATTTTTATATGAAAACCACCACTGACGTACTTAAAACTAACAAAACACATTAAAAGTGTGTTTATACATTGGGGAAAAGATCCATTGGTCATTTGTGACGTGTACAAGTCAACACCACTTCAATCTGAGGCATGATGGAGTCGGTAACACTCAAAGTGCCTCTCTTTTGTTTAAAATGCAAAAAAAATTAAGTGAAAACAACAACTAACATACAAAAAACTAATCAAATGCATTCATATTGTGATGATAAATTAGTCCAATGATCCATGGGACATTTTTGATGGGTAAGAGTCATCCTCACCTTAATCTGAGACATTTGTCTACCGAAATTACTCAACGTGTCTCTCTTTTGTTTAAAATGGACATAATTTTCAGTGAAAACAACCACTGAAGTACATAAAATAGAACAAATGCATTCTTATTGTGTTTATACATTATTAAAACACTCCATTGGTCTATTGTGATGTGTAAAAGTCAACTATGCCTTAATTCGAGGCATAGTGTGGCTGATATCACTCAAAGTGTCTCTCTTTTGTTTAAAATGGAGAGAATTTTAAGGGCAAACAATAGCTAACATAGAAAATAATCACCAGACACATTTGGATTGTGTTGATAATTTAGGATAACGATCCATGGGTTATTTTTGATTTGTACGAGTCAACTCTGCCTCAATATGAAGCACAGTGTGGCCGATATCACTCAAAGTTTATCTTTTTTGTTTAAAATGGACATATTTTTTAGGTAAAAACAACCACAAACATACAAAAAACTGACCAAACACATTATTATTATGTTGATACGTTAGGAAATCAATCACTGGGTAATTTGTGATGGGTAAAAGTCAATGTTTCCTTAATCTGAGGCATGGTGAGGCCGGTATCACTCAAAGTTTATATCTTTTATTTAAATGGACATAATTTTAAGTCAAAACAACAACTAACGTACATAAAAACATACAGATGAATTCAGATTGTGTTTATAATTTATTAGAATTATCCCTATGTCATTTGTGACTTTTATGAGTCGATCTGCTTCAATCTGAGGCACAGTGTGGCCAGTATCACTCAAAGTGTCTCTCTTTTGTATAAAATGAACATAATGATTTAGTGAAGACAACTTCTGATGTATGAAAAACCAACCAAATGAAATCAGATTGTGTTTATAAGTTAAGAAAATTATCAATGGGTTACGTGTGACATGTACAAGTCATCCCCGCCTCAATCTGAGGCAATGTGTGGCCGGTATCACTCAAAGTGTATCTATTTTGTTTAAAATGGACAGAATTTTATGTGAAAACAAAAACTGACATACAGAAAAGTGACAAAAAAACATTCTAATTGTGTTGATACTTTAGTAGAATGATCCATGGGACATTTTAGATTTTTACGAGTCAACCCCACCTTAATCTGAGGCCCACTGTGGCCTGTATTTCTCAAAGTGTCTCTCTTTTGTTTAAAATGGACATAATATTTATGTGAAAACAAACTCTAATGTATGGGAAAATGACCAAAAACATTCATATTGGATTTATACATTATTCCAACGATCCTTGGGTCCTTTTTGACTTGTATGAGTAAACCCCACCTCAATCTGAGGCATGGTGTGGCCGATATCTCTCAAAGTGTCTCTCTTTTGTTTAAAATGGACAGAATTTTATGTGAAAACAACAACTGACAAATGGAAAAGTGAACAAACACATTATGATTATGTTGATAATTTTTTAGAATGATCCATGGGTCATTTTTGATGTGAACAAGTCAACACCGCCTCAATCCGAGGCCCGGTGAGGCTGGAATCACGCAATGTGTCTCTCTTTTGTTTCAAATGGACATAATTTTATGTGAAAACAACCACCGACTTATGGAAAATAGACCAAATTCATTGGGATTGTGTTGATACTTTAGGAAAACGATCCATGGGTCATGTGTGATGTTTAAGAGTCAACTCTTCCATAATCTGAGGCATAGTGTGACCAGTATCACTCAAAGTGTATCTCTTTTGTTTAAAATTAACAAAATTTTAAGTGAAAACAATAGCTGACATACAAAAAAGCTACCAAAAAAATTCAGATTGAGTTGATACATTTGGATAATGATCCATGGGTTATTTGTGACTTGTATGAGTCATCCTCGCCTCAATATAAGGCATTGTGTGACCGGTATCACTCAATGTGTCTCTCTTTTGTTTAAAATGGACAGAATTTTAAGTGAAAACAATCACTGCAGTACGGAAAACCGACCAAATGTATTCAAATTGTGTTGAAACATTAGTCCAATGATCTATGGGTCTTCTGTGATCTGTTCAAGTCATCCCTGCCTCAACCACTGAAATACAAAATACCGACCAAACACATTTTCATGCATTCCTTAGTCAATTTTTTCATAAGGTTCTGACATTGAACTCTCTCTCTATATTTTATCTAAGGCAATGATAGATATCATTTGGAGGAGATAGTATTTAATTGTTCCTTTTGATAATTATAATGAATAATTAGCACATCACATTTGGTATGGATTTTTTCCCACCATTTTATCCCAAATTGACTACCACTCATATTTTATCTGTGTGAACTTATTGTTTGATATGCTGATTTTTTTTGTAGGTTTGTTTTGGGTGTGCTACTACAGAATTTTATGTTATAGCAGGCAAGGAAGTCATCAGCATTTTTTAGCACTGATAATAGTGCCCTTTATTACCTCTTTTTTAGCACTGATAAAGGAGACCTTTTTAGTTCATTTTCAACGTTGATAAAGTATCCCTTTATGAGTGCTTTCTTAGCGCTGATAAAGGGTACCCCCTTTATCAGTGATGAGCTTTACAACGCTTTTTTAGTGGTGTTAAAGACCATTTTGAGAATTGTTATAGCCTGTTTTCTATAGTAGTGCACTATAGTCATACAAGGACTCATGGACATGTCAAGCTAATCAGGCAATGAACCTTTGACATGTCCATGTTGTCTCATGAATAGTTTTAGACAATTCACATTGATCATGAAAAGGAGTCATTGACATGATGGAATGATCATTATATTTTATTTAGAGATATCTATATTGACATAGGAATGTCCGAAGAATAATTGTGTCGATTATGCGACAACACGTCACCATGTCTACATTGATCCTGTGCTGGATCCAAGTTATGTCTGCTTCACTCAAGCGGAGACATCCAAGAAAATTCATCAAATCATGCATGATACCCTGGACACATAATGTTTTTTCATGTGAAGCATCTTGGACATGATTCATTGCTCACTCGAAGGCATCCAAATCTTGTCAAACTGTTTGGATGACTCCCTTGGATGTGTAATCCAAATCATATTGGTGCCCCATCATATTAAGAAGTAAATCAAGACACATACATTATATTGATAATACATGTCAAAAAACTATTCTATGGAATTCCAACCTTGTTTGGAAAACATAATTGGACTTGTGCCATGTGGAAACCGGCCAAGAACCACCACCCGCAATCCACCTTTTACAAGGTATATTTCTTTGATGATCTAGGGTCATGCAATCATATGAACCTACCAGCATTAAACTCTTGGACAGAACAGAATGGTTACTGCTACCCCGATTTAATACACCTATGGATAACGAATGAGTAGACCAATTGGAAATCCTTGCAGTGTAATCCCTGAGTATGATAATCTACCATAAACTATTAGAGGGTTATGGGATGATTGAATAATAATGATCAGATTCCCTCTATAACTGGGATATGTATGAACCCTTCATCAGGATCCATCTCTATACCATATTCTTTATGAGATGGGTTATCATTCCCCGAAAAGTTAAACCAAAATGTTTATGCCCCATATATATGTGTTCACATGCAATGTGTCCAATCTACCAGTATCTATTATTTCTCACACTGAGCAAGGATTGTAACATAAAGTAACATTTTAAGGTACTTTTTATGTTTCTATGTATCTCTTTTGTGGAGTATAAAATTGGGGTGGGTTTGGGTGAACTTTTAAAGAAATCTAAAGGACAGTGTGTTGTGCAGAGTTTGCACATGGTCTGAAAAAGCGTGCGACCAAACTGTGCCAACCATGAAACCTGGACAGTAGCTTATGCATGAGTGGTGCATGGTTTGTCTAACAGTGCAGTCAAACCATTTGAGAAGGGTGGATGATGCAAGAGCTCATGCACGGTTAGCACACGATTTTTCAAACCGTTCGGCCAAACCGTGAAGCCACTTAAATGAGATCCTTAAATTGTGGATCTCGCTCAGAATTTCCTATTTGTGCCGTGTTTTTCCTCCTAAGCAGCCCTAACTATGGATTTTTCTTCTCCTAAGGTAATAGAGTGTTCTCCCATCATTTCTGAGGCAATCCATATGATCCTGTTAGTGAATTGAAGCCGTATTCTTGAGGTATGTGATCGTTCTTCATCATTATTGATCGGTTTCTTATATCTACTTAGATCTACTTCTCATCTTCTCGTGGTTTCTTAGATCTATGCCCATTATGGGTATATCTAAGTGTGTGGTACCAAATTTTATGAGGTTTGGTCTTGATATTTCTAGGAGAAGAGATCTATGTTGGGTTCTTAAAGAAGAAACCCGGTTTTCATGAGCGTCCTCGACCGTTGTGGTTTTGGTCTAAACCTTTGAGGTAGGTGGTTCCATCCCGACTTGCCAAATTGATTATGATTGTATTTTCTTGATTTATTTCAATTGATGATTTAAATTAAATTGATCAAGTTTTATTTTAATTAAATAGATAAAAAATCGATTCCAGTGAATTGAGGTATTTGAAATGGTTTTGGCATGGAAATTTTGAAAAACCCAATTCCATTGAATTGGGTGTGTTAATGGAAATTGACCAATTTAAATTGTGGATTTGATGGAAATGATTTCAATTAAATTTTCAAATTTAATTGTGGGAATAAATTTTGTAATGTTGGAATTGGTTTTGAATGGATTTCAAGCTGGTTAAAATGGCTTAAAATGATTTGATAGAAACCCATTAGTTTTCTCTTGTTAAAAAGGCATGTTTTGAATAAAACCTATTTTGGTTTTAAATGGAATGAAATTGTCCCTTTTGAAATGGAAGAATGGTATTGATTGTATTTTAAGCATTTTTAAAATAGTTCTCCCATCATGTAAGAGCGCATGAAAGCCTTATGTATTTAGGGAGTTATTTGGATACACTCTACACTACAACAACGTTCTAAAACATACATACGGAGGGTCACATCCCCGGCGGTTTGGTGATGAGTCTCCTTTTGATAGTGTTATAGGGATGTGTGTATACAAGTTTTTCTGAGTTCACATAGAGAGTGCGGAATCCATTAACTAGTTAATACTATCATACCATTTGGTAGATGAACATGTTGCTCGCTTGTTTATTTATATTTGAGATATAAATGTATTCCAATGCTTGTGAACTACTTTACATGCCTGCTGAATTTATATAAACTATTTTATATAAATTTTTTACATAAGCTATTATTTTAGAAACATTCCATCATTTGTAAAGCCTTTTCTTGAAATATTTATTCCCATCATTTCAAAATGTTCTGCATATTTTGTTAGAATATGCTTTTGAATTGCGAAACCTAATTATTTGAAAATTTAAAGATTTTCCATTGGATAATCTATATTTGGAATCTGTTATGGAATCTTTGGTGGTATCCTACTGGGCTTATGCTCACACACTACTTTTTTTCCTTCTAGTGTTTGTAGATTTCCTTCATCCAGGCTCGATCAAAGGGAAGGAATCTCTTGGAGGAGGATCCAACTATTGATATTCTCTTGGTGTATTGTGTCCTTATAGACTTTGGGAATGTTTTTTCCATTTTAGTACTTGGGTTGTAGTACTTTGGGAATTTTGTTCCTCTTTGTATTCTGGTACATTACTCCTAGTGGAGTTTCTTTTGTAATACATACAGTTTTTGTTTTCTATTGATTCCGCATTCTTGTGGCAGAAATCATTCCCACTTGCATGTGGAGATGCCAGGTGCTAGTCGACGACCTGTGGGGATCGAGAACGCCCATCGGGCTATGTCAGGGTCAGCTTAGTTATCGGGTTACCAGGGCACCCGGTCGGGTTTGTGACAAAGTGGTATCAAAGGAGGTTAAGCTTCTTTCCTTGATGACAGTATGCATTTTAGTATTATTATTGGTACATAGGAGTTTGCTGTGATTGAGTGCCTAGCCAGCTCTCACCGCAATTAACCTTAAGTCACCAGGGTTGGTTAGAAAATATGACTTGTGGATTAGTTCTAGTGTTTTTCCGGTGTTGATTTGGATAGAGTGGAATCCAAATCCTTTTAATCCCTTCTATTAAGAATAGTTTTCTTTATTACTCTGTTTGAGTGTTAATGAAAGGTCATTTTATGTTGTGTAGCAACATGCATCCTAGAAGACGTGAGAATAGTATCCAAAAAGAGGTTGCTGCTGAATCTCAACAAGCGAGTTATATTGTGGATCCGAGTTTGGTTGAGGTGATTGTTCACATTGTCCATTCTTTGGGGCATTCACCACCTCCAGTTCCTGTTCAAACTCTAGGTATAGATCTTCATAGTTATATTCATAGTATAAGTTCTCAAGAGTTCTTATGCCAAAAGCCACCAGTTTTCAAAGTCTCCACTGATCCTCAACATGGCGAGGAATGGTAGAGAAATATCGAACGACTGTTTGGGTTCATGGAGACACCTGATGTGATTAAGGTGAAGTGTTCCACCTTTGTACTGGAGGGACCATGTAAGAGATGGTGGGACATGATGGTGACGGATGGGAAACATGAGGGTTTGGAGTTGAAAGACATTATAGTTCTTTTCACTAACTAGTTCTATCCAGAATCAATGGTGTTGACAAAAGCTATGAAGTTTTTCAAGCTTTAACAGGCCAAAAAAACCATGACTATGTACTAAAATTGATTTTCTAAGCTAGTATAGTTTTCTCTATAGATAGTATCTAATGAGAGGATGATGGCTCGATGATTCGATTTTGGAATTTGATCAGATATCCATTCTCAGTTTTTCCTACTAAATCTACCCACATATGCTGATGTGATGGATAAGGTGATGATGTTTGAGATGGAATTGGTAGGAATGTCAGGGTCAAAGGAGGTTCTTTTCCCTCCTAGTGGCAGTGTGGGTTCCTGTAAAGGAAAACCGAAGAGTGACTTTTCTCATGGTAGTGCTCGACAGCAGAGTCATACCAAACCTCCGGTAGCACCAGGAGGGGCTTCTTTGACTTGATATCTATGTGGGAAGCCTGGTCATTCTAAGAGGGTTTGAACTAAGGTACCCACGATCTGTAGCTCATACGGACGTTTAGGGAACTTAAAGAGATTCTTCCATCACTTCTCTACTCAACGTGGTGGAACAGGATCATCAACACCTTCAGAAACTACGGGGCAATCAGATTCTTCACAAACAAAAGGGATCCACCCACAGGCATCTGGAACGAAGCTTCTTCACACTATGGAAGTGTAACCAGAAGTACCTGATATAGGTCCTGCAACTGTGAGAGGTACCATTAGTATAGCTTCATCTTTAGTGAAAACTCTTTTTGATAATGGTGCATCTAATTATTTTATTTCAACCCATATTGTTAATCTTCTTAATCTACCTTTGGAAATTTTATCTTGTGCAATGGCTATTATTACACCCCTAGGTACAATGAGAGAGAAGGGTCTCTATAGTCCTACTTGTGTCTTCTCTCTATCAAATGTTGATCATGCATGGAATTTCTTGGTTCTCGACATGAAATATTTTAATGTCATATTTGGGGGGGATTGGCTCATTCCAAAAAAGCCCAGATCGATTGTTATCTTTGATGGGTCTACCTTATTATACCCAGTGGTGTGCACCTTCTTTTTCAAGGAGAATGGGACCCAAGGTCATGAAAAGATGGACGCTCTTATCCAGAGTAGGGGAAAGTTATATTAGTGTTTGCCTTTGATCTAGAGAGATATTCAATGTGTGGTGATCTTCCTTCAGTCATCGCGGAGTTTCCCAACGTGTTTCCTTCTGACTTCTCTGGTATGCCACTAGTAAGAGAAGTTGAATTTTCTATTGACATAATGCATGGTACTCACCCAATTTCTATTCCCTCTTACTGAATGGATCCAGCTGATATAAAAGAACTGTAGTCTCAGTTAGACGATCTTCTTGAGAAAGGATTTATATGCCTGAGTGTGTCACCTTGGGAAGCACAAGTTCTCTTCGCCAAGAAGGCTGATGTTTCTCTTATCTTATGTGTTGATTATCAAAAGATCAATCGAGTTACGATAAAGGAAACTTATATGTTACCATGAATTGATGATTTGTTTGATCAATTGAAGGGGGAAAAGTGGTTTTCAAAAATTGACCTTCGATCAGGATACCATCAGTTGAGGATAAAAGAATCTAGAATTCATAAGACTACTTTTTAGAGTAGGTATGGCCATTATGAGTACCTTTTTATGCCCTTTAGCCTAACAAATTCTCATTCAGTTTTCATGGCTGTGATAAACATGGTTTTCCAGAGGTATCTAGATACATTCCTGGTAGTCATTGTGGATGACATTCTTGTCTACTCCAAGTATGAGGAGGAACATGTGAGTCACCTGAGAAAAGTTCTGAGTCTTCAAAGGAATCAATGACATTATTCTAAGCATTCAAAGTGTGATTTAGGTACTCAGTATGTGAAATTATTGGGACATGTCATGTCAGAACAAGGAATATCAGTTGATCTTGAAATGGTGAAGGCTTTTATGACATTAGAACAACCACAAAATGTTTTCGAGATTCAGAGCTTCTTGGGCTTAGTAGGATATTATTTCTGGTTTGTTAAAGACTTCTCAAAGTTATCTTCTCCAATGAATACTCTAACTCGAAAGAGAGTGAATTTTTCCTTTAATGAAAAATGTCAATGTTCTTTTTTTGATCTAAAGCGTCTTTTAACTACTGCACTGGTGTTTAATCTTCCTGAGGCTGGGATAGGTTATGTGGTCTTCTGTGATGCATCAGGTTTAGGTTTGGGATGAGTCCTCATGCAGGGTAATAATTTTGTTGCTTATGGGTCTCGTCAGCTTAAGCCTCATGAGAAGAACTATCCTACCCATGACCTTGAACATGCAGCTGTAATACACAAACATAAGTGTTGGAGACATTACCTTTATGGATAACGGTTTATTGTGTATTCAGACGACAAGAGCTTGAGTTATATCTTCTCTCAAAAATATTTGAATATCCGCCTAAGTCATTGAGTGGAGTACCTGCAATCTTTCTACTTTGACATTGCCTATACCCCGTGGAAAGGGAATGTAGTTACAGATGAATTAAGAAGGAAACTTCCATCACATGCTGTGAATGAATCTTCAGAAGAGTGGATATTGATGGCTCTTTTTTCTCAGTTTTATATTGGAAATCAGTGGAAGGGGAATGATGTTTCTTTATCCAGTGTTCTATTAACTTCTGCTCCCCTCAAGTTAATTCTTCAGGAACAAAAACTGGATGATGAATTCCATAGCATTAGGGAATCTCTTTATGGTGGGGAGACCGACACTCGGTGGTCGTTCTCCAAAGAGTGTGTTCTGTGTTATCGAAACTGTTACGTTGTGTTGTTAGCGGTAAAGAAGGATGTGATGGAGGGTTTCCATAACTCTCAGCGGGCCCAAGAACCATGAAGATGTTTTATGACATGCGGCGACTACTATGGTGGCCAGGTATGAGGCGTGACATTACTGTGTTTGTATATCATTGCTATAAATTCTAGCAGGTGAAAGCCGAGCACCAGAAACCTTCGGGTTTTATTCAACCACTTCTAGTCCCTACATTGAAGTGGGATGAAATCTCTATGGACTTTGTGGTTGGGTTACCTCAATACCAGAGGAAGAAGAACGTGATATGGGTTGTGATGACAGAATGACCATGTCAGCTCACTTTATACCTATTCGAGATACAACCAAAGTTGAGGAGTTGGGAAATATCTATTTGAAAGCAGTTGTTCGTTTTCATGGAGTTCCGTCTGCTATAGTCTCTGATAGAGATCCTTGGTTTACATCTCGCTTTTGGAGAGGCCTTCAGGAGGAACTGGGATCGCAGGTCCCTTTGAGCACGACCTACCATCCACAGTCATATGGCCAGACAGAGAGAGATATTCAGATCCTTAAGGATATGCTCCGCGCATGTGTTATGGACTTTAGTGGATCTTGGGATGATCATCTAGGGCTAGTTTGGTTTTCATATAATAACAGTTATCTATCTATGATCAAAATGTCTCCTTTTGAGGCTTTGCATGGTCGTCTTTGTGAATATCCTTTATGTTGGTCGGAGATTGGTGAAAGTTCTTTGGTAGTATCAAGTTTGGTCTAAGAGACGATATCTAAGATCTAGTTGATTCCTCAGAGAATGTTGACAACACAGTGTCGGTACAAGTCTTATGCTGATTTTCTCCGTAAACCCTTAGAGTTCTCAGTTGGTGACCAGGTGTTTCTGAACATTTCGTCCCGATTAGGTCATCGACATCTTGGGAGGCAATGGAAGCTTTCTCCATGTTTTGTGGTACCTGTCGAGGTTGTTGGCCTTGTAGGGAAAGTTGCTTACCGTCAAGCTATACCACTATAGCTGAAGTTGATAAATAACATTTTCCATGTATCACAGCTGCAAAAGTATCTCTCTTATCCATCTCATGTTGTGAGGTGGCGTGATCTTGAGATTGAACCAGATTTATCTATGATTGAGAGACCAGTAAGGGTTGTTGATTCTGAAACCAAGGTACATCATGGGAGAACGATACCTTTGGTCCATGTACTGTGGCAGCATAGTTCTGATTCTCATGAGACGTGGGAAATCGTGGCAATAATGAGAGTGCAGTGGCCTCATATTTTTTATGTGGATGTTTCTTCATATGTTTTCTGGGGACAGAAAGGTCTTATGGTGGGGAGGTTGAAACATCACATTATGTTTTAGGGTACTTTTTATGTTTCTCATTACCTCTATTGTGGAGTAGAAACTTGGGGTGTGTTTTGATGAACTTTTAATGAAATCTAAAGGATAATGTGTTGTGCACAGTTTGCGTATGGTTTGAAAAACTGTGAGCCAAACCAGGCCAACCTTGAAACTTGGACAGTAGCTTCCACACGGGCGACACACATTTTGTCTAACCGTGCAGCCAAACCGTGCGAGGAGGGTGGTCGAGGAAGTATCTCATGCATGGTTAGCCCACGGTTTGTCAAACTGTGCGGCCACTTAAATGAGAAACTTAAATTGTGGATCTCGCTCGGTTTTTCCTCTAAATGCCTCATTTTTCCTCTTAAGCGGCACTAAATCCATATTTTTCTTCTCTTAAGGTCAAAGATGGTTCTCCCAACATTATAGAGGCGACCCATATGCTCCTCTTGGTGAATTGAAGCCTCATTTTTGAGGTACGTGATCGTTCTTCATCGTTCTTGATCGTTTTCTTAGATCTACTGAAATCTTCTTCTCCACTTCTCTTGGTTTCTTTGATCTACACCCGTTATGGGTAGATATAAGTGTATGGAACAAAATTTTATGAGATTTTTTCTTGACATTTCTAGAAGAAGATATCTAAGGAGGGTTCTTGAAGAAGAAAACGATTTTTCAGGAGCGTCCTCGACCGTTGTGGTTTTGGTCAAAACCATCGAGGTAGGAGGTTTTGTCCCAACATGCCTAATTGATTATCATTTTATTTACTTGATTTATTTTAATTTTTATTTAAATTAAATTTCTCATGTTTTCGTTCAATTAAATTGATAAAAACTTGATTCCAGTGAATCGAGATATTTGAAATGGTTTTGGCATATCAATTTAGAAAACCCCAATTCCATTGAATTGGGTGTGTTTATTGAAGTTGACCTATTTAAATTTTTGGATTTAAATTGTTGATTTGATAGAAATGATTTCAATTAAATTGTATAATTTAATTGTTGGAATAAATTGAGTAATGATGGAATTGGTTTGGAATGGATTTCAAACTTGTGAAAATGGATTAAACTAATTTGATAGAAACCCATTGGTTTTATCTTGTGAAAAAGGCATGTTTTGAATAAAACCTGTTTTGGTTTTAAATGGAATGAAATTGGAACTTTTGAAATGGAAGAATGGGATTTATCTTATTTTAAGCAATTATAAAATACTTCACCCATCATGTAAGAGCTCATGAAAACCTTAGGTAGTTAGTGAGTTATTTGGATACACTCTACGCTACAACAATATTTTAAAACATACATGTGTTGGGTCACTTCCCAAACAGGTTGGTGACGAGTCTCCTTTGGCCAGTGTCAGAGGGACGTGTGTATAAAACTTTTTCTGAGTCCACAAAGAGAGTGCAGAATCCTATAACTAGTTAATATTATTGTACCGTTTGGAAGATGACCATGTTGCTCGCTTGTTTATTTATATTTGAGATATAAATGTATGCCAATTCTTGTGAACTAAATTACATGCCTGATGAATTTATATAAACTGTTTTGTATAAATGTTTTATATAAGCCATTGTTTTAGAAAAATTCCATCATTATTAAAGCCTTTACTTGATATATTTATTCCCATCATTTGAAAATGTTCAGTATATTTTGTTAGAATATAATTTTGAATTAACAAACCTTTTTATTTGAAAATTGAATGTTTTTTACTTTGGATAATCTATATTTTTCATATTTAATGGAATATTTGGTGGTATCCTACTGGGATTAGGCTCACACCCTACTTTTTCATTCGAGTGTTTGTAGATTTCCTTATTCTTGGCTCGAGCAAAGGGAAGGAATCTCTTGGAGGAGGATACTACTATTGATTTCTCTTGGTGTATTATGTCCTTAAGGACTTTGGGGCTGTTTTTTCCTTTTTAGTACTTGGGTTGTGGTACTTTGGGCTTTTTGTGCCTCTTTGTATTCTGGTACATTAATCCCAGTGGCGTTTCTTTTGTAATACATAATATTATCATTTTCTATTGCTTCCACATTCTTGTGGTATAAATCATTCCCACATGCATGTTGTGTGATGCCAGGTGCTAGTCGTCGACCTATAGGGATCCAGAACGACCTTCGGGCTATGTTAGGGCTGGCTCAGTTATCGGGTTACCAGGGTACCTGGGTTGATTCATGACATTGATCACATGGGATTAAAGTCCGGTGATGATTGTATTAATAGTATTGTGTTAACTCCTGCAATATGATATTTTCACAATCATTATGTAAATAAAATTACATACAACCTTTAATCATAGGACCACATTCTGAAAGAAAAAATCAAAGGAGGTCTCATACACATTAGTCCCACCTAGGGCCTCTACAATCGTCTCTCTCATGACGTAGACATACTTTGAAAACTATGTGGACTCTGATTCGTAGAAAAAAACATTGTGCATTGGATGCCTCATCGAGGTCAGAGACCAAAATTCATGTCCTTGCCATATGACGTTAAAATGAATGGTTGGGTCTAGTGATATGTCCTTAAACAATATCAAATGAACTAAATGGATTTTGATTCCTATTTTCACAGGATACATGGGATGCTTCATTGAGGATTAATCCCATCCCAAGGAAATCATCAATCTATATGTACTATAATAAACTCCATAGTGCCTGAATATGGATAGGGTCAAAAGCATTATAGTTAAATAAGAGTGTGAATGACATGTTGTGATATAAACATGATAGAACCCATCAACACATGTTTGTAATAACGTCATTGAAAAAGGGGTATCCAGTCTTGTATCCTAGTTTGGGAAGGATTTTAGAAACATATTAAAAATCTATAAGAGAGTCCCATAGTATAAAATAATTCCTCAAAAAGGGTGCGATGAGCCTGAACTACCATCCTCAAGACAAATGCATGTCTCTAAGAGTTACTGGGCCAGAAAACACAGATGAGTACCGATCTTTGGAGAGAAGGTCCATATAAAACAATGGATGAGGTAATCATTGGGAGTTTTTAAGGAAAGATGAAATTGATGGAAAAAATGATGCACGTGATGGAGTGAGTCCTTAAATCCCCCATAATCAAACTGGCAAGTGAAATCCTTTCCACTTCCATTTAAATCACAACAAAGGAAACATATATAAGGATGTTTAAAAGAGAAATCAGAATGGATTTGTTTAGTTAGGATGTTCAATGTGGGGTCAATAAGTGAAGGAATTTCATTCCTTTTATAAGAAAAGAAAAGGACACACTTTGAATTTTTTAAATGATTAAAATAAGTCTGATTCATTATCTAGATATATTTTTTCAAATAGACATAAATTCAATGATAAGGTAGGATGTAGTTAAAATATCATTAAACTATAAAATTTGTATCGATTTATGTGCTATTTTAATCCATATGATTTCTATTAACAACACAGTTAACCTATTTTAACCATAATAATGACGATTCCTTTTTCAATATTAACAGTATATAATTTGAAATTTAAGTTGAAAATTTTATTATAAATGGAAAATAGATGAAATTTTCATCCATATATTCTCCCCCTTATTGTGTTTTATGCACTAATTTTGAAACATGTATATTAATTTGAAATAATATATATTTTAATTTCAATAAATTGATAATAAATGATTTTTTATATAAATTATTTCATAATATAGTCAGTAATATTCATACCCGAAAATTTAATGGCTGGGTAATAACAATATAATATAATAAATTTCATTAAGACTCAATGTTTTCTATAACACAAGATATAATTTTGTAGGTTTGATAAGAAATTAATATTAAAATATCATGTTATTACAATATTAATGATTGAAACAAGATAAAATAAGATAATTAATGTTGGGTATAATTGTGTTTGATATATTAGATATTTAGAGGATTTTAGGCCAGTGATTTTATATTGATGCTTCTCCTTATTGATTATTATTAGGTGGATTATTTTCCAAACATTAATTTTTAGTTTCCTAATAATTGGAATAGTTAGACATGACATGGGTGGCATTGATGTTGTAACAACCTATAATTTTATAAAAAAATTCCATTTATAAATGAATAAGTGTATTATTTATGTAATGTGTTTATTGAAAGAACATGAACTTATTTATATTCTTTATATTTTAAAATAATATTAAGTATCATGAACATTGATAATATAACTATTTAAAAATTATTATGTTATAAGTATATATTAAGGGTTATTGAAAAGTCTTATTGACATAGAAAAAAGTGAGGACATGGACCAACAGGCTCGTACTCTATGAAGACCATTTATCATAGCTTCCGATGGAGATAGAATCATGAGGATTTTTCCCTGACCAATCACAAGATGAGATCCACCAAATAATTCATGAGTGAAAATTTTTATTGGGAATGTTTTAGCTCATTCATATCATATACCAAGCCATGTTCTTTGAACCACCCCCGGCGAATCTCACCATCGAACACCTTATTCTTATGAAATTTAATGTTGTAATAATGGGTTATGTATCTCCACCATAAAATTATATATATATATATATATCAATAAAATAATTATTATATTGTTTTATTACATTATAAATATTAAAATAAATTATTTTGATAGATATTATATTTTTATATGAAAAAAACTTGAATTGTATTTTAGGGTAATATGACATTTCCATTATGAAAAAACATTATATGAATTTGAAAAATAATAAAATAAGTTGAATTTTAGTAAAATATAATTATTAAATAATTTATAATAAATATATCTGAAAATATAATTTTATTATGTGGAAATGTAATTTTTATAAGCGTTAGAAATATATTATTGTAAAAACAAGCATTTTTCACCTATTGGGGATTTTAATTGTAACACCCCTACCCCAGTTACCCAAAGTTGGTGCATTATTACATATCATTGGCCTGATCACAAAAGATCAAGTCTTGAAAGGACGATTAGTTTAGTAGCCTTGGAATCACTAGATACATTCATAAAGTTTATATTACATCATAAAACGAAAAACTACAACAACATCTTGTATCCATAGACCACACTCATATCCCCTAATACTATCCCTGCAGGTCATTCATAAAATACTTCTTCACATCCTAGGAAAAATAAAACATAGTAAGGGGTGAGCTCAGATACCCATTAAAGATAACAATATAGCAGAAACTTCCATAAATAAGTAAAAAAATTTAAGGCAATGTATAACTAAAACAAAATTCTTTTAAAATTAAATTTCAGCATAATATTGTAGATATAAAATGAAATAATGCCATTTAATTATTCACATGGACATTCTAATAATTAAATAATAACATGCAAGATCAATAACCACTTTCATAAGGATGTAATGCATAATTTCATACTATCATAACCACATAGTCAAGGCCTTGTGCCCAGACTACAAATAAGATTTTTTCAAGGCCTTGTCCTAAGACGCTAGTTTGTCTCTTGAGACCTACTGATGCATCAATGAGATATAGTGGGATCAACCTTTCACTTATTAAGTCCAATTCATTTCTCATATGAATAGGTTTAAACATAATATAAACATTTGTATTAAAACTATCATACGAAATGTCACTAATTTTCCATAAACCATGAATGTTATAAAAATAACACATCCACAGTCAAACATATCACAAAACCATAAATACAATATATAATTTTTGTATCATAATAAATCAACTTCAAATAAGATTAAAATCCATCAATTGATGTTGACATAGATGAAAATACAACAATTTGAGAGAAATATCTCTTTTTTTAATCTTTTAAAAGTAACATAATTATAAAAGGAAACATTTACATTGAAAATATTCTTCTAATATTTTAAGGTAAGATTCAAAGATTTTATAATGGCAGAAGATAGCCACTCCCACCATATATGTTAAAAAATGGAATTCTTAGCTTATTTCTGTCGAAAAGGTTAAAAAGGACATTGTTTAGAAAAAGACGGTATGATTCCTTTATAAACATCATATAAAAAGTAAAAAAAGGGTATAAATGAATTTAAACTATAGTCTGTAAAATAGTGAGAATGATTTGAAATACATTTTTAAGAAACATGGATGTGGGTGAAAAGGAGGTCCCAGTAGATAATTATGTATAAACAACCTCAGATAATGAAGAGATTGTTAAATAAACACTTACCTTGTACTTTTCTTTGCTTGAGGGTAGTTTAACCTCCAGTATAATTCTTCCTTTTGATTTGATCAAAAGGGCTCCATAGGTTGGATTTATCATAAAACTACGGCCTCTAGGATAAATTTATGGATGTTTAGAGATTATTTGGGTAGGGTTTGTCTGAGGAAAAAGATTTTAAGGTGTGAATTAGAGGGACGGGGGAGTTCCCTTTTATAAGAGGGGTGAGGGGCACCTTTGGAAAAGTTAGAAATATTATTTTATAATAAATTCATATACAGTTTCTAATTGATCAAAATGGGATTATTAAAGGATAAGGTGGGGATATGTTTAAAACCTCTCAACAAATAGATTTTAGACAGGTTTTTTCACTATATTAACTTTATCTTTCTAATTTAACTCTTAGTTAAATAGTTTGTCATTTACCATGTCTCTTTGTATTTTTATAGTATATAGTTCATAAACATACTATATACTTCCAAGAGACCCCCATGTGGTCCATTAATGAAAAAACTATCATTATATAAGTCCTCTGGCCTAACCTTATATTTTTAGGAATAGAATATCAATTAATAATATAATATTTGTTTTAAAAACTCCTTTATGTCATTTTTGACACTATTTAATAATTGATTTTTTTAAAGTTTTAAAAAAATTGTTAATTCTAAATAAATTCATTTATGTAATCCTAACATGTCATATTAAACAATAAAATTTTGGATGTTATCAAAACTTTCAAATTATATTTATTTTATTATTTATAATACCAAATATTTGATTTTTCATTAATAAGGAAAATACTGCATCATTATTGTGTCATAAATAAATTTAATTATTCAATGCTTAAAAATTATAAATAAAATACCATTATGTATGAAATCTTTTTATATTTATAATTAATATTTATAGTAAAAAATATAACATTTATAACTCTATGTAAAAATGGTTTTTCTAAAAGATATATGCTTATGTCATTTTTGTATTTACTTACACTTAATTAATATAAAGTGCCATTATCCCTTACAAGTGGCTCCATGGGGACCCAAAACGGACCCAAAGTTTCCCAAAGTATGAAATGTATCATCCAATTTTGATAGGACACGTTTTATTTTAATATATTATTATTATAATAATATTTGTTTACCCTTATTTACTAGATTTAACCTTTTACCGTGGTAAATAAAATATTTACCGAAGTATTTATTCAAAATGTCTACAAATAAAATTTACCTATTTACACAATTTGGAACTCATGATTATAAATATAGACTCAATTTTTCAAAATTCGAAACACAGAAGTGGAAGAAATTAATTTTAAATTAATTCCCGCTGTCAAAACAAAAAGCGTGTTTTAACAAATAATAACAATCAAAAGATTAACACTTGCTTATGTCGAGTTTAAATGTGAAATTATCTCCACAGACCAAAATTTGATTAAATGGTAAATATATAATCTAATTATACTTTAAAACCACTAAAATTCAAAATTTATCACTATTAATTATTTCAATTAAAAAAGTTTTTTTAAATAAAATTTAGTAATTTCCACTATTTATCAAAATATAAAAGTTATCAGAAAATTTCCAAAACTTCACCCCAATCTAATTTTGATATTCCGAATCCAAAAATGAAGTCCAATTTTAAAAATAAGATTTATATAATTTAAAAAATTGGTTATTACTATTCAAAACGGTTACTTTGATTGGTTGTGTTGTGTGTTAGATCCTCGAAGTTGCATATAACACAGGCTACATTATTATTCAAAAGAGAAGCGCACTCTAGAATCTTGGGGTGTTACATTCTCCCCTACTTGAAATAATTTCATACTAGATATTTCTAGAATACTACCGCATGAAAAGACTCGGGTGGTTCTTCATCATAAGTTCCTTGTGTTCCCACATTGCCTCTTATATCTTATGCTTTCTCCATAGAACTTTTACCAGACTAGTCGCCCGGTTTCTCAGCACTTGTTATCCATTATCAAGAATCCTGATGGGATCTTCATAATAAGATAGACCGTGTTCTAGTTCTATTTACTCATAGGTGAGTACATTAGTTGGGCCATCCATGTATTTTCTCAATAGTGATACGTGGAACACATCGTGATCTTTGGAGAGACTTGGCGGCATTTCCAAATGGTAAGCTACAACCCCAATTTGTTCTAGAATTATAAAATGTCTGATGTACCTAGGACTCAATTTTCATTTCTTACAGAAACTTATAACACCCTTCCATGGAGATACCGTTAAGAAAACATGATCTCTCACCTGAAATTCCAAATCCTTCCTTTGGTTATCGCATACCTCTTCTTCCTACTTTGAGCTGCTTTGATGTGGGTTTGGATTACCTTAACCTTTTCCATTGCTTCCTCAAAACGTTTTGGGCCGACAAGTTTTATTTCATAAATATCAACACAACAGGTAGGTGTGAGACTTCTCTTTCTATATATCACTTCATATGATGTCATACTAATAATTGAATGGAAGATATTGTTATAGGAAAATTCCACCAGAGGTAAATTTTGATCCTACATACCCTGAAAGTCAAGTGAGAAAGATCACTACATTACTTATAAGGTTTGAATAGTCTATTATGATTGTCCATCAGTTTTGGGGTGGTAGGAAGTGCTCAAACGAAGTTTAGTATACATGGATTTTTGAATACCTTTCCAGAATCTTGAAGTAAAATGGGGATCACGTTCAGAAACAGTCGATATGGGTAATCCATTAAGTCTCACAGCTTCATTAATATATAGTCTTGCTAGATGTTCAAGTGGTAGATCTTTTCTTATAGCAAGAAAATGTGTTGACTTGGTAAGACGATCAACAATGACCCATATTTCATCATTTTTTCTTGGAGTCTTTGGTAGACCCATGAAAAAGCCCATTTTAATATTATCCCATTTCCACTCAGGTATGGGATGAGGTTTCATGACTCCTCCAGGCTGTTTCCTTCTAGCTTTCACTTGTTGAAAAACCATACATCTTGATACAAAATCAGCAATCTCCCTCTTCATGTTGTCCCAGGAAAAATGTTCCTTCAAATATCTATACATTTTGGTGCTCCTAGGGTGTATAGAGAAATTTGAACTATGAGCATCATCCAAAAATTCCCTTTTCAGATCAGGTATATCGGGAACACAAAGTCTTTTCCCAAATTTCAAAATTCCTTCTTCATACACAAAGTCACACAATCACCTATCATTCACAGCTTTAATATTCTTTTGAAATTCATTATCATCAGTCTAAGAACTCTTAATCCTTTTTAGTAAAGATGGTTTGGAAAACATTTGAAAAAGTATCGATGTTTCACCAGCCATGGTTATTCGTAATCCAACTTTACTAGATCCATGTAAATTGGATCCATTTAAACTCTCATTTTGTTCAAGACTACATGATCCTTTTTGCTGAAATCATATGCCACCTTATTTTCCTTCCCCAGGTGGTAGTGTATCGTGCAATCATAATCCATGAGTAGTTCAAGCCATCGCCTTTGACTCATGTTGAGTTCCTTATATGATAAAATATACTTCAAACTCTTGTGATCGGTATATATCTCAAATTATTCCCCACAGAGATAATGTCTCCATATCTTCAAAGCAAAGATTATAGCAGCTAACTCAAGATCATGAGTAGGATATTTTTGGTCATGAATTTTCAGCTGTCGTAATGCATAGGCAATAACCCTGTCATTCTATATAAGGACACAACCAAGTCCTTTCTTTGAAGCATAACAATAAATAACAAACCCATCATTTCCTAATGGCAGAGTAAATATAGGAGGATTGACTAATCTTCTCTTCAGTTCATAAAAACATTTTTCACACTCTTTTGTCCAAATAAATTTAACCCCTTTACGTGTGCTCTTCGTTAATGGGTTAGCCAATCGGGAAAATTTCAGGGCGAAATGTTGATAATAACCTGCTAAAACAATAAAACTTTATACCTCAGTTATACATGTCAGTGCTGGCCATTCTTGGATTTCTTCAGTCATAGAAGGATCAACAGAAATTCCATACTTAAAGATAATATGGCCAAGAAAATAAATCTCCTATAGACAAAATTCAAACTTGATAAACTTCCAATATAATTCATGTCTTCTAAGAGCCATCAGGATAATGCGCAAGTGATTTTCATGATATTCGTAGATTTTGGAGTATATCAAGTTATCTTCAATAAATACAAATACAAAATCATCAAGATATTCCTTGAAAACTATGTTCATTAGATCCTTAAATACAGAGGTTTCATTAGTCAATCCAACAGGCATTATTGTAAACTCGTAATGCCCATACCTGGTTCAAAATTCTATCTTCAGAATGTCTTCCTTCTTCACTCACAACTGATGGTATCCAGATCAAAGGTCAATCATTAATAATTATTGATATCCATGAAGTTGGTCAAATAAATCATCAATGCGAGGTAGGGGATACTTGTTCATTATTGTTATAGAATTGGTTTCCCTTCAGTCTATACATAACCTCATAGATCCATATTTCATCTTAAAAAAAGGATAGGGGATCCCCATGGAAAAATAATAGGGAGAATATACCCCTTATTACTCAATTCCTGTAGTTGTTTCTTTAGTTACAATAATTCCATAGTGGCCATTCTTTAAGGGGTCTTCGATATAGGCCTTGAACCAGGAATTAAATCAATGGAAACCTCAATTTCTCATTCTGTAGGATGTCAAGGTAAATCTTCCAGAAACCCAACTACATATTATTTCACAATAGGTACATCCTATATTTGAACATTCCATTCCTCATACATAGTTATTTCATTCTATTCCTCCCCGATAATTGAATTTATTTGAGCTACTGGGTGTGGATCTAGATAATAATCAGGTGGTGACGATTATCCTCTAAAGATAAGGCGTTCTTTATCATCATAATAAAAAATTGTAACCTCCTTCTTCTTACAATAAATCTTCTCATCATGGTGTGAAAGACAATCCATACTGAGGATTATATCAAATTCAACCATGGGTATGACAATGAGATTAGCAGATAAAGAACATTTATGTTCTCTAATGGGGACTGATTCAAAAAACATTGTTGCAATGATACTTTCCTTGAAAGTTCTGACTGAAAAATCCCTTGTTAAATCAAATTGAAAATATCTAATTTTCTCAGAAAACTACGATGATATGAAACAATGCGATGATCCAGAATCAAATAAAGCATTTTCTAAACATGATGAAACCATTAAATTTCCTTCCACCATATCATTCGGAGCTTCTACCTCAGCAGTAGTGATAGAATAATCTTGGACTTGATCCCTTGGCCTTTTCTGAGGTAACTTACCCAGAAAATTAGTACATTCATTTGAATAATGTCCCATCTCATTGAATTTGTAGCATTGAACATCGGTAGCTTCTTTTTTCCCTTGAAATCATGAGCTTGGTGGCTTTTTTGGCCGCACTTGTAACTAACTCCCAATCCCTTCAAGAAAGTACCAGGGTGTTTCTTCCCACACCTACTACAGGATGGATATTCAACATTTCCCTTCTTCCCCTAATTTCCATTCCCATAGTGATCGACAAGATCTCTTATTCTGTTTCTTTGCTTTAAAGTCATAAGACATAGAGAATTCCTTTTCTGTCTTGATAGCACATGAGACAATATCTTCATACGACGAGAAGGATTTTGATACTAATGCATGATGGAGAAATAGTTTTAACCCATCAATGAAATGATCAATCTTACTCCTTGGGTTACATATATAATCTGTTGTGTTACTTGCTATCCTTGTAATGTTATCCTCATACTTTGAGACATTCTCATCCTTATTTTGTCTTAGAAATAGAAATTTCCTTTCTATATCTACTCAATGGTCATGAGGAAAGTATTTTTCTATGAAAAGATCTTTGAACTCCCTCCATTCCATATTTGATACTTCATCATCCTCCTTCATGTTATAAATCAATGACCACCATTGGTCGGAATCTCTAGTGAGGTGGTAAACTTCCATGATAACTTTTTCCCTTTCACTACTCCCCAAGTCATGAACTATTTTCTCTATGAAATTTATCCATTACTAAGATACTAATGGATTTATACTCCCATTGAATGTTGGTGGTTGTTTCCTCATTAATATATCTAACATTGATCCTCCGAACTGTGGATTTGGGTGCTCCATACATGTATGTTGTAATTAATAACCTGAGTTAGTTCTCCCAGTATGGTTATTAGCTGATTAGCACCAGTTGCATCACCAGCTCCACTATAATTAACTTGAGCAGGAGGGAAATACCTACATGGAGTGGGTGTGTTGATACAGTTTCCATTTCTTCCACTAGACTCAATTTCTAATCAATGGCATACACTAGATTATTTGATGAATAAAAATACAAAAATCAAACTTGTAAAACACATTACATGAATTGAACAGTTTAAGGATATAATCCATAATTCTAAATATGTTTACATTGAGGAAGTATAAAATCATAAATTTTTCATAATTGTTTGTAATGAAAATGAGAATTATCCTAATCATATCCCTCGATAGGGTCATAACCAAGAGTGCCGCAAGGCTCGTTGTCGTGCACCACTTCCCATTCGAGTCTAGCTCAAAGCGGTGTTTTCAGGTTTTACTCCTAGGTACATCTTTTCCCGAGCCGCCTCTATATGCTCATATCTAGACAGGAATGTATTGCTCGGAAAACTCACAAAATATCTACAATACCAAAATTCTAGGAAGTTCTTCTATACAAATCCTAAAAGATCATCTTAGGTCTATGTTCTCTAATAAGAGTTTATGTAAATCTTGCTTCCACGGTTTGTACTAAACTTCCTCTAATACCAACTGTAACACCCCGGCCCTAGTTAACCAGAGTTGGTGAATTATTACATAACATTGGCCTGATCACAAAAGAACAAGTCTTGAATGACCGATTAGTTTAGTAGCCTTGGAATCACTAGATACAATCATAACATTTATATTACATCATAAAATGAAAAACTACGCCAACATCTTGTATCCATAGACCACACTCATATCCCCTCATATTATCCCTGTAGGTCATTCATAAAATACTTTTTCATAACCTGGGAAAAATAAAACAAAGAAGGGGTGAACTCAGATACCCATTAAGGATAACAATATAGCAGAAACTTCCATAAATAAGCATAGAAATTTAAAGCAATGTGTAACTAAAACAAAAGCCTTATAAAATTGAACTTAAGCATAATATGGAAGAAATAAAATGAAATAATGCCATTTACTTATTCACATGGGCATTATACTAATTAAATAATAACATGCAATATCAATAACCACTTTCATAATGATGTAATGCATAATGTCAGACTATCATAACCACATAGTCAAGGCCTTGTACCCAGACTACAAATAAGATTTTTTCGTGGCCTTGTCCAAAGACACTAGTTTGTCTCATGAGACCTACCGATGCATCAAGGAGCTATAGCGGGCTCCACCTTTAACTTATTAAGTCCAATTCATTCCTCGTATAAACAGGTTTAAACATAACATAAAAAATCATTTTAAAACTAGAATACGAAATGTCACTACTTTTCCATAAACCATGAATGTTATAAAAATAACACATCCATAGTCAAACATATCACAAAACCTTTAATACAATATATAAGTTTTGTATTATAATAAATAAACTTCATATAAGATTAAAATCCGTCAAAGGATGTTGACATAGATGAAAACAAAACAATTTGAGAGAAATATCTCTTTTTTTAATCATTTCAAAGACACATAATTGTGAAAAGAAACATTTACGTTGAAAATATTCTTATAATATTGTAAGAGAAGCTTTGGATATTTTATAATGGAAAAAAATAGCCACTCCCACCATATAAGTTAAAAATGACATTCTTACCTTAATTTTGTCGAAAAGGTTAAAAAGGACCTTGTTTAGAAAACAACAGAATGAATCCTTTATAAACCTCTTATAAAAAGTAAAACAATGTTATAAATGACTTTAAACTATAGTCTGTAAAATAGTAAGAATGATTTGAAATACATTTTTAAGAAACATGGATGTGGATGATAAAGAGGTCCCAATAGATAATTATGTATAAACAACCTCAGATAATGAAGAGATTGTGAAATAACCCCTTACCTTGTACTTTTCCTTGGTAAAGGGTAGTTTAACCACCTTTATAATGGTTAAATAATTGTTATTAAATAATAAAAGATTCATATACATTAATATGATGTTATATATGATCTTTTAACATTGGTATGTTAATAATATCTTAGTATGATCGTTGTTTTGGGTGTTAACTTACTCATTTTATTTTATATGTTTTGTTACATAAGACATGTTTGTTATGTATAGGTTGTATCTTATTACTATCTAGAATGATATCAAGTCCTTAAACATTATTTTTAGTCATCAAATGATAATTATACTTGAATGGATACAATGGGGAATGAACCTCATCGTGTTCGTGGAGACGATTGTCCGTACGTACGCACGAGCGACGATATCATTCTTAAAATAATATATAATTGGATGGTATATCATTTATACAGAATCATTGTAATGTTATATTTATTATTTACTTCAATTAAACATCATTATCATACCCATCCAAATAATAATGTTTTGAATAACAATTACACCATGACGTCGAGACGATAAGCCGTACGTACGCACGTATGGTGACATGTCATTCAAAGGATGGATATCATACTGAATATGGTTGTACCATGTTTATAATAACATCACTATATATAGAATATACTAGATTTATTATTTTATAATTTAAATAACAAATAATGAAGAAGTGGATGGAGAAAGGAACTTGAAAGCGGGTGGTGAAAACATTACCTCTTCTTCGGGTTCTTCCTTTTGAATTGATCAAAATGGATCCTTAGGTAAGATTTATGATCAAACTAAGGAATATAGGTTGAATTTAGGGAATTTGAAGGAATATTGGGTTAGGGGTTGGCCGATCAGAATGTCATTGAAGGTGTTAATTAGAGAGAAGGGGGAGTGTACTTTTATAAGAGGGGTGAGGGGTATCTTTGGAAAAGTTAAAAATATTATTTTATAATAAATTCATATTCGGTTTCTAATGGCTCCAAAGTGGATTATTTTAAGATTAAGGTGGGGATAGGTTTAAAACCACTCATCCAATCAGTTTTAGATAGGTTTGTGTCTCTATATTTACTTTATCTTTATGATTTATCACTTAGTTAAATAGTTTTACATTTACCATGTCTCTTTGTATTTTTATATTATATAGTTAATAAAAATACTATATACTTCCATGAGACACCCAAGTGGTTGATTAATGATACACCTATAATTATATAATTCTTTTGGCTGAAACTGAGATTTTTATAAATATAATATCAATTAATAATTTAATATTTGTTTTAACACTCCGTTATGTCAATTTTGATACTATTTAATAAATGATTTTTTTTAATTCATAAAAAATTTATTAATTCAAACCAAATTCATTTAAGTATTATTAACGTGTCATATTAACCAATAAACTTTGTGTATGTTATAAAAACTTTATATTTATTTTAACATTTATAATACCGATTATTTGATTCTTTCATTAATTAGGAAAATAATGCATAAATATTGTGTCATTAATAAATTTATCTATTCAATGTCTAAAAATTATAAATAAAATCCCATTATGTAAAAAATATTTTTATCTTTATAATGAATATTTATAGTGGAAAATATAACATATATAACCCCATGTAAAAATTGTTTTTCTAAAAGATATATTCTTACGTCATTTTTGTATTCACTTTATCTTAATTAATATAAAGTGTCATTATCACTTACAAGTGGCTCCATGGGGTACCAAAGTCGACCCAAAGATATCCGCAGTTGGACATGTTTCAACCAAAAGGGTTAGGACATGTTTTAGGGTAATTTAATATTATTATAATATTATTTTTTTACCCTTATTTACCGGATTTACCCTTTAACACTACTAGAAATTAAGCCTTTACCAACGGTTTTAAACCGTTGGTAAAGGCTGCCAAACCGTTGTTATATAGTATACCAACATTTTGGAAAACTATTGGAAATTAAGGTGTGGAAGTATCCCATTACCAACGGTCTGTTTATAACCATTGGGAAAGCTAGTGTAATTGGAGTATTTCCAACCGTTTTACAAATCATTGGCAATACTGGCAGTGGAAATGTTTTTACCTACGGTTTCCAGAAACCATTGGTATATATTGTATACTAAACACAATTCCATCGATTTAGAACCATTTGTATAGTTTTAAAATTCTATTTCGACAACTATTATACCAACAGTTTAAAACTGTTGGTAATGTGTTTTTCCAGAACATTTATACCAATGGTTTAAAACTGTTGGTAATGTGTTTTTCTGGAACATTTATACCAACGGTTTAAAACTTTTGGTAATGTGTTTTTCCAAAACTATTGCACAGCAGGCCTCTAGTAGACCCTCCTGTATACACCAGCATAAAAAATATCACAAAAACTACATACAGACTTAAAACAGAATAAAAAACACCTAAAATAGAACAAAAAACACAAAAAACCATCAAACTCATCCCACCATGTCATGTACTACAATTCCCTATTTCAATCTTCATATGAAATCAATCATCGAGTAGAGTTAATAATATTTTCAATAACTCAAACATTATTTTCACCCATTTATATTTTAAAATGAAAACCACACTTCCAGTAGTAATTCACCTCACCCATGCACAACCCCCCCAGGTCCCCATAAAATTCTAAACAACAGAATAGTCTGAGAAATACTTATTAGAGTTGAATAAGAGTTTGAAATTGGCTCAAATCCCAACTTTTTTTTTTCTGATTCTAGATTTCAGTATGTAATGATTTGTGATTCATTTTTCATTGAACTTGAGTTTTTTATAATATATAGTTAAAATGTATTTTCTTAGGAGTCTCACTACTTATGACCCCATGAGTGAAACTAACCAACTCATGAAAAAGAGATCATGACTATCGTTGATGAGTGTAAATTTCAGTTGTTGTATTCACTTAAAATGGTGTCCTTTTGAAACAAAAGAGAGACACTTTCCATGGTGTCAGCCACACCGCGACATGTATTGAGGCAGGGTTGACTCATACACATCACAAATGACCCATGGATCATTTTCCTAAAGTATCAAAACAATCCGAGTGTGTTTGGTCATTTTTCTGTATGCCGGTTGTTTTTACTTAAGAGCATATCCATTTTAAACAAAAGAAAGACACTTTGAGTGGTACCGGACACACCATGCCTCAGATTGAGGTGGGGTTGCCTCACACACATCACAAATGACTCTTGGATCGTTGTCCTAATGTATCAATGGAATCTGAATGTGTTTGGTCCATTTGCCATATGTCAATTGTTGTTTCACATAAAATGTTTTCCATTTCAAAAACAACGTGAGACACTTTGAGTGGTGTCGGCCACACCGTTCCTCGTATTGAGACTGGGTAGACTCTTACACGTGAAAAATTACCCATGTATTTCTTTCCAAATGTTTCAACAGAATCTGAATTTATTTGGTCAGTTTTCCATTTGTCAGTTGTTGTTTTCACATAAAATCATCTCCATTTTAAACAAAAGAGAGACATTTTGAGTGGTGGTGGCCACAACGTGCCTCAGATTGAGGGGGGGGGGGGGGGGTTGACTCGTACACGTCACAAATGACCCATTGATAGGTTTCCTAAAATATAAACACAATCTGAATGCATTTGGTTCATTTTAAGTATGCCAATTGTTGTTTTCACTTAAACTCTTGTCCATTTAAAATAAAAGAGACACACTTTAAGACTTTCTGACCACAATGGCCCTCGGATTGAGGCTGGGTTGATTCATACACGTCACATATGACCCATGGAATATTTTCTTAAAGTTTCAATAGAATCCGAATTCATTTGGTCAGTTTTCCATATGTCAGTTGTTGTATTCACTTAAAATGATGTCCTTTTGAAACAGAAGAGAGACACTTTGAGTTGTTTCAGCCACACATCACCACAGATTGAGGCGGGGTTGACTCGTACATGTCACAAATGACCCATGTATTGTTTTCCTAAAGTATCAACACAATCCGAATGTGTTTGACAGGTTTCGACCACCCCATGCAAGCTTTTCAAGTGCGTCGAACACCTAAAAAACACATATTTTGTCGTGCCGCACAAACCACAAAACCGAATGATGTTCTGTCTCCTCGTACATCTCATGAATAATAATTAGGTGTTTTCGTGTGAATTCAAGTCATTTCGATGTCGTTCGGCATGCATTTGACCGTTAAACACACATTTTGGCCATTTAATACACGCGGAGTGCATTTTTGGCTAGCGCGGTCACACACCACCTATGATTGATGTGTCGTCTTGCCGACCATTTCACAATTCACCCACTCTTTCTTGTTATCTGATTTCATTCCATTCTGAGGTCGATCGGCCAGTTTCGACCACCCCACGTGCGCTTTTTGAGCACGCCAAACTCCTAAAAAACACATATTCAGTCGTGACACGCAATTCACGCATTCCAATGATGTTCCATCTAGTTGAAGACCTCACGAATAATAATTATGGTTTTTTTGTGTGATATCAAGTGATCTTGATGTCATTCGACATGGCTTTGACCGTTAAATGCTTGTTTTGGCCATTTATGATAGGCGGAGTTCATTTTCGGCTATTGCGGTCACACGACACCTCCATTTGATGTCTGTCTGGCTGACCATTTCATAATTCACCCACCCCTTGTTGTCGCCCGATTTCATGGAATTCTGAGGTCATTCGTCCGGTTTCGACCACCCACACATTCTTTTAAAGCGCGCCAAACACCTAAAAACAAAAATTCAGACATGCTGCGCAAACCACACATCTAAATGAGGTGTCGTCTCCTCTTACACCTCATAAATAATTATTAGGGTGTCTTTGTGTAATTTCAAGTCATTCTAATATCGTTCGGCATGCATTTGACAGTTAGATGCATGTTTTGGTCATTTACAACACGCGGAGTGCGTTTTCGGTCAGCGTAGTCACACGACACCTCTTATTGACGTGTTTTCTAGCCGATCATTTCGAAATACACCCATTTTTTGTTGTCGTCCAAATTCATGGCATTCTGAGGCCTTTCGGCTGGTTTCGACCACCCCATGCATGCTTTTCAAGCGCACCGAACACCTAAAAAACACATATTCAGTCGTGCCGCACAATCCGCACGTCCGAATGATGTTTCATATCCTCATACACCTCATGAATATTAATGAGGATGTTTTCGTGCGATTTTAAGTCATTCCGATGTTATTCGGGATGCATTTGACTGTTAAATGCCAGTTTTGGCCATTTACGACTGGCGAAGTGCATTTTTGGCTAGCACTGTCACACGACACCTCCGATTGACTTGCTGTCTTTCTAACCATTTTACAATTTACCCACCCTTTGTTTTCATCCTATTTCATGGAATTCTGATATCGTTCGACCTGTTTCGACCACCACACAGGTGCTTTTTAAGCGCGCCGAACACCTAAAAAACATATATTTATCCATGTCGCGCAATCCGCGTTTTCGAATGACGTGTCATCTACTATTACACCTACCGAATAATAATTATAGTGTTTTTGTGTGATTTCACGTCATTACGGTGTCGTTCAGCATGCATTTGACAGTTAAATGCGGGTTTTGGCCCTTTACGACAGGCCGAGTGCATTTTCAGCCAACGCGGTCACACGACACCTCTGATTCACGTGACGTCTGACCAACCATTTCAAAATTCTACCACCCTTTGTTGTCATCCAATTTCATGGAATTATGAGGCCGTTCGACTGGTTTCGACCACCCCACGCGTGTTTTTCAAGCGCACCGAACACCTAAAAACACATATTCAAGTGTGCCGCACAAACTGCTCGTTTGAATAACGTGCCGTCTTCTCGTACAACTCACGAATAATAATTACGGTGTTTTCGTGTGATTTGAAGTCATTCCAATGTCGTTTGGCATGCATTTGACCATTAAACGCATGTTTTGGCCATTTACAATAGGCAGAGTGTGTTTTCAGCCAATGCGGTCACACGACACCTCCGATGGACGTGTCTTCTGGTTGTCCATTTCACAATTCACCCACCCTTTGTTGTCTTCAAATTTAATGGCATTCTGAGATTGTTCGGCTAGTTTCGACCTCCCCACACGCACTTTTCGAGCATGCCAAACACCTAAAAACACATATTCCATCATGTCGTGCAATATGCACATCCGAATGATGTGTTGTCTCCTTGTACACCTCTCGAATAATAAATAGGGTATTTTCGTGTGATTTCAAGTCATTCTGATGTCGTTCGGCATGCATTTGACTGTTACACACACGTTTTGGCCATTTTACGATAGATGGAGTGTGTTTTCAGCCAGCGCGGTCACATGACACCTCCCATTGATGTGCAGTCTGGCCAACCAATTCAAAATTCACCCACCCTTTGTTTTTGTCCGATTAAATGGAATTCCAAGGTCGTTCGGGCAGTTTCCACCACCCCATACGTGCTTTTCAAGCGCACCAAACACCTAAAAACACATATTCAGCCGCGCCATGCAATCCGTGCGTCCGAATGAAGTGATGTCTCCTTGTACACCTCATGAATAATAATTAGGGGTTTTTCCTCTGATTTCATGTCATTCTGATGTCGTTCGGCATGCATTTGACCGTTAAACGCATGTTTAGGCCATTTGCGACACGTGGAGTGCATTTTCGGCAAACACAATCACACGACACCACCGATTGACGTTCTGTCTGGCCTACCATTTTACAATTCACCCACACTTTGTTGTCGTCTGATTTCATGGCATTACGAGGTCGTTTGGCCCGTTTCGACCACCCCACACATGTTTTTCAAGCGTGCCGAACACCTAAAAACCTAGATTTAGCTGTGCCACACAAACCGTGAATTAAAAAGATGTGATGTCTGCTTTTACACCTCAAAAATAATAATTAGGGTTTTTTCATGTGATTTCATCTCATTGTGATGTCGTTCGGCATGCATTTGACCGTTAAACGCATGTTTTGGCCATTTACGACACGTGGAGTGCATTTTCGGCTAGTGCAGTAACACGACACCTCTAATTAATGTTTCTTCTAGCTACCCTTTTAAAATTCACCCACCCTTTGATGTCATTCGATTTCATGGCATTCCGAGGTCATTCAGATGGTTTTGACCACCCCACGCGTGCTTTTCAATCGCGCTGAACACCAAAAGGACACATATTCAGTCATGCTATGCAATCCATGGGTCCGAGTGTTGTGTTTTATCCTCATAAACCTCAAGAATAAAAATTAGGTTGTTTTTGTGTGATTTCATGTCATTCTGATGTCGTTCGGCATGCATTTGACTGTTAAATGCATGTTTTGTCCATTTACGACACAAGGAGTGCATTTTCGCCTAGCGCGGTCACACGACACCTCCGATTAACATGTAGTTTATCCAACCATTTCACAATTCACCCACCCTTTTTTTTGTCAGATTTAATGGCATTCTAAGGTTGTTCGGCTAGTTTCGACAACCCCACGTGCGCTTTTCAAGCGCGCCGAACACCTAAAAAACACATATTTAGCTGTGCTGCACAAACCACGCATACGAATGAGGTTTCAAATCCTCGTACACCTAAAAAATAAAATTTGGGTGTTTTGTGTGATTTCAAGTCATTCATATGTCGTTCTCCATGCATTTAACCATTAAACGCATGTTTTGGACATTTACGACACGCAGAGTGTGTTTTCGGCTAGTGCGGTCACATGCCATCTCTGATTGATGTGCCGTCTAGCTGGCGATTTCAAAATTCACCCACCCTTTGTTTTTGTCCAATTTCATGGCATTCCGAGGTCATTCTGCCTGTTTTGACCACCCCACGTGCAGTTTCCAAGCATGCCGAACACATAAAAACACATATTCAGTCGTGCCGAGCTATCCACACATCTGAATGACTTTCGGTATCCTTGTACACCTCAATAATTATAATTAGTATTTTTTTTTTGTGATTTAAAGTCATTCTGATGCCGTTCGGCATGCATTTAACCGTTAAACGCATGTTTTGGCCATTTACAACAAGCGGAGTTCTTTTTCGGCCACCGCAGTCACACAACACCTTCGATTGACGTGCCATCTAGCCGACCATTTCTAATTTCACCAACCCTTTGTTTTCCTCTGATTTCATCGCATTCTGAGGTTATTCGGCTAGTTTCGGCCACCCCATGCACATTTTTCAAGCACATCAAACACCTAAAAAATACATATTCGGTTGTGCTATGAAACTCGCACGTCTGAATGACATGAAATCTCCTCGTACTCCTCATGAATAATAATTAGGGTGTTTTTGTATAAGGCCCCAGCCTTAAACCATACTTAATCTTGAGTTATTACAAGATTACTCGTTGAGGATCTTTTCAGGTTTAGAGTTTTAGAGAATTAGATCATAAAACTTGCATTACATTCCACATATAAACAAAGTGGTTACATAAAGATAGTATTCTCCATTCCCATCAATGGAACACACATTTAAAATAAAACATGGATTAATTCTTGACACATCCTTGACTCTATCATCTTATCATGTACCTTTCCCTTGACCTGTGAAAAACATTTCAAAAACTTGGGATGAGCATAAAAACTCAGTATGGGTTATAAAACAAAAACATGGAAAGGAAACATGAGTTCATATATACATAAGAATGAAATCATACTTTACCCATAAAACATAGACACTTTAACATACCTCATAAAATCATGAATAAATCATAGAAATCATAATACATAAAGGTAACTTGAGGCATTCATAACATTCTTACGTAGGGAGTAACCCTCTTGGTTACGTTTGGAATACCCATCACAGTATATTCCCTAAAATCTCTTCGGAGAAACCTTAACGTTTCACTCCTTCGCGTTACCCAATGCATTGGAGAGCTATAACGGGCTCACCCGCCCTTAGTTTATCACGGAACCACCCGTCTTCATAATAATGCCCAAGAACCATAACATAATCATATCACATAAAACATGCATAAAGGAAACATAACATTTCCACATTTCAATCACGAGATATCAATACAACACATTGATATAATAAAAACATTATGAAAACCATTTTCAATACCAAAGTAAAACATGGTATTTATTTTTCTTTTAAAAAAAAAGGTATGGCTTGTAGAGGAAGCCAAAACTCAAATAACGGTTACGACGGCGGAGAAGTCGTTGTCGCCGCATACGTACGACAAAAACATTCCCTTTTGTCGTTTAGTAAACGCTTCGTATAAAAAAGATTCCTTTTGAGTAAACGTAAAAGTCAAAGGGGTTTATACACCGTATAAAAGAAAGTTGTGTATAAAATAAAATATGCCTCAACGAAAGGAGATTGAGACGAAGTCCCATACAAAGATAATTTTTAAAATAAAATAGATACATTATGTGTATTCACTATAAGTACACATAAATAAAGTACAAATACAAG
The DNA here is from genome assembly GCA_963277665.1 of Viscum album. Classification (NCBI taxonomy): domain Eukaryota; kingdom Viridiplantae; phylum Streptophyta; class Magnoliopsida; order Santalales; family Viscaceae; genus Viscum; species Viscum album. The sequence goes on along the minus strand of OY728155.1, from coordinate 595,853,757 downwards.
ATACGACATAATAATATAATGACATAATTTGAAAGTAGGAGATTAACCCAAAGAATGGAAATTGGGTTAAGAAGTTCCCATACCTCGTATCTGACTTGACCCGACCGTTCTTTAAACTCCTGAATAATAAACTTTAGTTAATCTATACTTGCTTAATAACCTTTTTCATGTTCATTATTCATTTTATACCATGTTATGAACATCATGTAATCATTTAAGTTAATAATGTTCATTTTGTCGGTATTTGGTTCTTAAGTCAAAAATAGGCTTCTTACACTTACATGTTGTTAATTTGGTCAAAGGTTCATTATATCCAGAATGGTATTCATTATGTAGATATCATATATGTCATATATATCCAGTACATACATTCATTTATAATATTACATCACATTTAGAGGTAAGAAATGAAATGCACCGTTCATGGAGACGGTAAGCCGTTCGTACGCATGAACGCTACTTCCATTTCTATTTCATATTTTCTGGAATGGAATCATAATGATATAAAAGTATATTATAATTCCAGTATAACAACATATATAATATCATTAATTTTATCCTTTACACATCCCACATATGGTATTAACGAATCAAATCACTTTTAGGGGGCGGTAGTCCGCACTTCCTAAAATGAAGATATCGTGTTTTACCCATAATGGAAACCATAAAGGTATGCCCAAAATGAAAAAAACAGAAGCTTAAGGAAAACATAAACATATAATATATCATATATAAAAATAGTGACATCATAATGGCCACCTTTGAAGGTGTTAAATGAGTATTGAACAATCATCGTTTCGGGAGGCAGAATTTCGCCATCCACGGAAACCGTATGTTCTTTAACCATTTGATGTAGTTGTGTGAGAGTGTAGCTCAAATATATCTTATAACAACATCCTAGTATATTGAAGATACTGGTGTTGTTACAAAAGAAGTAAATAAAAAGAGTTTAGGGGGTCGGAGAAGCAAAATAAAACAAATGAACATGAGAGAATGAAATACCTTAAAAAGTGTAACTTCTTTTGGTTTGAGCCTAAAGGCTTCCTTTGAAAGGATTCTGCCCAAAGGGAATCCTCTAGGATGAGGATAGGGATGTGGAGAGAGCAAATGGGCAGGGGTTGGCCGAGCCAAAGGCTTGAAGAGTGTGTGAAATGAGGTAGAGGTGGGGGCCTTTTATAAGGGGAGAGGAGGGGCACTTTTGGAAAGTAAAGAAATATTAATTTATTTGAAAATGTGTTTCGGTTCTAAAAGGTCCCACATTGATATAATTCGTGGATAAGGTGATAAGGCTTCTAAATCCACTCATCCAATTGGTTTTGTCCATGTGTAGGTTTTATATTTTTCATTATCTTTCCATTTTATTTAAATCGCCAAATAATGATGTCATCGCTGCATCATTATTATGTAATAAATACATTAATTTATTTAATGTCTAAAAATTATAAAAAAAATACTATGATATAGGAAATCTTTTTAGCTTTCCAATGACTATTTATAATCGAAATTTTGACTTGTATGACCCTACTTAAAAATTGTTTTCGCAAAACATATTATGTTTGTGTCATTTTCACTTTAACATTAAATAAAAAGTAATTTATGTCATTTCCCAACAAAAGTGGATCCATGGGGTCCTCAAGTTAGGCCATGGCTTGTCTTGGTCGGCCATGACACAACCAATGAGGTTGGGACATGTTTCTAGGTCATTTTATATTATTAAAGCATTATTTATACATTAAACTACCCTAATTACCACTAATCGCGATTAAGAACTTAATAAGTTACTATTCACCAAAAAATTATTATAATCTCATTGAACCACATTTTACTTCTTAATGACAACCATGTATGTCGGATTTTCAAAATTCAACACACATTAGTGGTAAAATTTCATTTAACCGAAAAATCAGTTTGCTTGATTACCACTTAGTGGTTTCACTATTCATCAAAAATTGAAGTTTTTCAGAAAATTACCAAAAATTCACCCTAAGCTATATTTGATATTCCGAATTCAAAAATGAAGTCTATTTTACAAAATTCAAATCATATAAGTCACACTAATTAATTTAATAATTAATTCCCGCTGCCAGAGCAAATAGCGTGTTTTTACAAAACAATAAGTATCAAAAGATTGACACCAGTTTAAGTCTAATTTCAAATCGAAATTGATTCCAATGACCACCATTGGATAAAATGGTAAAAATATATTCTAATTTCACTTTAAAACCAATTCAAAAGATAATCGAATCATATAAATAAATTAGATCAAAAAGAGGTTTTGAATTAAAATGCAACATTTTACACTATTCATAAAAAAATGAACTTTATCAGAAAGGTACCAAAAATTACACAAAGTAAAATTTGATGTCCCGATTCTTAATAAAAGTTTTATTTGGTCCAAAAGAAAGTATAAGAGTGATCAAAACTATATTTAATGACGGTTCACCATTAAAAGGTGATAAGTGAACCTTTAGTGAAAATTAGAGTATAAAAGCCTAAAATTGAACTCTTTCCGTATTTTAAGCCTTTATCTTTTATTGGGTAAATGTAAAAACATCTAAAAACATATCTATTCATATTTTAGTTATTTCTATTCATTCCCGCCAGTACAACGGCTACTTGTTAACTAACATTTAAAATAATATTATTATATTACTAGTGTGCTACGTAAGTTTCAAAGAAACTCATCGTTGCGTAACGGGTACGCTATCGAACATAGCAACCCCTTTTAATTAAAATTAATATTTAATTCTCAAATATTAATAAATATGAAAATTATTTATTCTTTAATTACCTGGGATGTTACATCCTTCCCCCCTTTTGGGAATTGCGTCCTCGCAATTTTATTCACTTATCAAAATAAGTGGGGGTATTTATCCCTCATAGCATTTTCAGATTCCCATGTTGCCTCTTCAATCATGTGGTTTTTCCACAAAACCTTTACCTGCTTAATCACCTTATTCCGTAACACTTGCTCCTTGTGGTCAAGAATCTGGACCGGTTGTTCCTCATAAGATAGGTTCTCTTCAAGCTGAACTACCTCTGGACTCAAAACATGAGATGGATCTGGCATATACTTTCTCAACATCGAAACGTGAAAAACATTGTGTACCTGAGATAAACTCGGAGGTAAAGCCACTCGGTATGCAACTGATCCAACTCTCTCCAGAATTTCGTATGGTCCAACAAACCTTGGACTCAACTTTCCTTTCTTACCAAATCTCATCACACTTTTCCAAGGAGAAACCTTGAGGAAAACATGATCACCTACCTCGAAAGATAGATCCTTCCTCCGGTTATCCGCATAACTCTTCTGCCTGCTCTGAGCTGTTCTCATGTGCTTCTGAATCAGCTGAACTTTTTCTGCCATCTCTTCTACCAATTCTGGTCCCATCAACTTTCTTTCACCCACTTCATCCCAGAAAGCTGGAGTTCGACACTGCTTCCCATATAATGCCTGAAATGGTGCCATCTGTATACTGGAATGAAAACTGTTATTATATGAAAACTCAACCAAAGAAAAATATTGGTCCCAACTTCCCTGATAATCCATAGAACAAGCTCGTAGCATATCCTCCAATGTCTGAATTGTTCGTTCTGACTGCCCATCTGATTGAGGATGAAAAGCTGTACTAAAATTTAATTCAGTACCCAACGACTTCTGAAGGCCTTTCCAAAAGTTAGAAGTAAACCTGGGATCACGATCCGATACAATGGAGAGAGGAACTCCATGTAACCTGACTATCTCTTTAAGATACAAACGGGAAAGTTGATCAAGAGAAAAAGTATCTCGTATAGCAAGGAAATGAGCAGATTTGGTCAAGCGATCAACAATAACCCAGATTGCATTATTACCTCGAGATGTCTTCGGTAATCCAACAACAAAGTCCATGGATATATTTTCCCATTTCCACTCTGGCACTGGTAAAGGCTGAAGCATCCCTTTCGGTAACTGCCTCTCTGCTTTAACCTGCTGACAAGTCAAACACTTCACAGTAAAATCAACAATATCTCTTTTCATTCCATCCCACCAGTAATACTCCCGCAGATCTCTATACATCTTAGTACTGCCCGGATGAACTGATAACGGAGAACTATGAGCTTCACATAACAACTCTCTCTTCAACTGTGAATCACAAGGCACACACAACCTCTTCCCAAACCTCAAAACACAAACACAAACTTATCCAAGAACTCATGGAAATTTTATTCATAAGGTCCATGAATACAGAAGGTGCATTGGTTAACCCAAAAGGCATAACTACAAATTCATAATGGACATATCTAGTACGGAACACAGTCTTCGGAACGTCTGCTTCTTTTACTTTCAACTGATGGTACCCGACCTCAAGTCAATCTTCGAAAAATACTGAGCTCCCTGGAGCTGACACCACTTCATTCGATGGCCCAACATCTGCTGAAGTAGTTGCAAAGGATTTCACCACCCCTTTCTGCTTGTAGTCTAACTGCTTCCCATCACTCAAGCTCTTTGTCGGACACTCGTTTGCATAGTGACCCATCTCATTGCACATAAAACATTTCACTAACTGTAAATCAAATTTGTTTTTACCTTCACCTTGATCCTTTTCAGTGCAATCACGAGCCTTATGTCCCATCTTACCACATCGGTAGCACTTCCCAGAATTCAGAAGACATTCCCCAGCATGCCTTTTGCCACATTTATCACAAACTGGAAACTTAGTTCTCTTACCATCAGACTTCTTTGAAGAATTCTTACCTTTCTCCTGCCACCTCGGTCTCTTCTTCTGCTGGTTGTTATAGAACACTTGGTCATCGGCAAACTCCATTTCCACCTTCTCAGCACATCGAACAAGCTTTTCATAACTTTTAAACTCTCGAGAAGCTAATGCCCTTCGATACTTTGGCTTTAATCCTGAGTAAAAACGATTGATTTTACTATCAAGGTCCCGGATAAAATTGGGAGCATACCTTGCCAATAGAGTGAACCTTTCTTCATAGGCAGCCACTGAGTCTTCCTCTTGCCTCAATTCCAAGAATTGCTTTTCCATCCTAAGTCGAACAGCCTTAGGAAAATACTTCTCAAGAAACATACCTTTGAAATCATCCCAGTAAAGAGCATCAATCTCATCGGCTTCCCTGATATTTTTAACCATAGACCACCACTGATCTGCTTCACCCTCCAAACGGTAAATAGCAAGACTAACCTTTTGATTGTCTGAACACCCCATGACATCAAAAATCTTCTCCAGTGCTTTAATCCACCCTTCAGCTTGCACAGGGTCAGATGATCCTCTGAATGATGGGGGATGTTGCCTCATGAAATGTTCCACCACTGACATGTTCCTCTGCGGTTGATCTGGCTGATCTCGTGCATGGTTACCACCACCATTTATAGCCTGAGTCAACTGTGCCATTACTGCAACAAACTGTTCAGTTCCGATTCCGACCATCTCAGGTTGCTGATTTGGAAGGTTGTCTTCTTCCTGATGTCGTCCCAACATAGATGCTTTGTTTCCTCTGCGGAAAACCATTCTGAACACCGAAATATCTTAGGCGAAGCAACATGGTAATCTGTAAATGCTATATCATTTAAATCATATTATAATTTAACACTTTTCTAACTCCTAAAGTTGTCTAAACCGACCTTTGATACCAACTATAAGGCCCCAGCCTTAAACCATACTTAATCTTGAGTTATTACAAGATTACTCGTTGAGGATCTTTTCAGGTTTAGAGTTTTAGAGAATTAGATCATAAAACTTGCATTACATTCCACATATAAACAAAGTGGTTACATAAAGATAGTATTCTCCATTCCCATCAATGGAACACACATTTAAAATAAAACATGGATTAATTCTTGACACATCCTTGACTCTATCATCTTATCATGTACCTTTCCCTTGACCTGTGAAAAACATTTCAAAAACTTGGGATGAGCATAAAAACTCAGTATGGGTTATAAAACAAAAACATGGAAAGGAAACATGAGTTCATATATACATAAGAATGAAATCATACTTTACCCATAAAACATAGACACTTTAACATACCTCATAAAATCATGAATAAATCATAGAAATCATAATACATAAAGGTAACTTGAGGCATTCATAACATTCTTACGTAGGGAGTAACCCTCTTGGTTACGTTTGGAATACCCATCACAGTATATTCCCTAAAATCTCTTCGGAGAAACCTTAACGTTTCACTCCTTCGCGTTACCCAATGCATTGGAGAGCTATAACGGGCTCACCCGCCCTTAGTTTATCACGGAACCACCCGTCTTCATAATAATGCCCAAGAACCATAACATAATCATATCACATAAAACATGCATAAAGGAAACATAACATTTCCACATTTCAATCACGAGATATCAATACAACACATTGATATAATAAAAACATTATGAAAACCATTTTCAATACCAAAGTAAAACATGGTATTTATTTTTCTTTTAAAAAAAAGGTATGGCTTGTAGAGGAAGCCAAAACTCAAATAACGGTTACGACGGCGGAGAAGTCGTTGTCGCCACATACGTACGACAAAAACATTCCCTTTTGTCGTTTAGTAAACGCTTCGTATAAAAAAGATTCCTTTTGAGTAAACGTAAAAGTCAAAGGGGTTTATACACCGTATAAAAGAAAGTTGTGTATAAAATAAAATATGCCTCAACGAAAGGAGATTGAGACGAAGTCCCATACAAAGATAATTTTTAAAATAAAATAGATACATTATGTGTATTCACTATAAGTACACATAAATAAAGTACAAATACAAGATACGACATAATAATATAATGACATAATTTGAAAGTAGGAGATTAACCCAAAGAATGGAAATTGGGTTAAGAAGTTCCCATACCTCGTATCTGACTTGACCCGACCGTTCTTTAAACTCCTGAATAATAAACTTTAGTTAATCTATACTTGCTTAAGAACCTTTTTCATGTTCATTATTCATTTTATACCATGTTATGAACATCATGTAATCATTTAAGTTAATAATGTTCATTTTGTCGGTATTTGGTTCTTAAGTCAAAAATAGGCTTCTTACACTTACATGTTGTTAATTTGGTCAAAGGTTCATTATATCCAGAATGGTATTCATTATGTAGATATCATATATGTCATATATATCCAGTACATACATTCATTTATAATATTACATCACATTTAGAGGTAAGAAATGAAATGCACCGTTCATGGAGACGGTAAGCCGTTCGTACGCATGAACGCTACTTCCATTTCTATTTCATATTTTCTGGAATGGAATCATAATGATATAAAAGTATATTATAATTCCAGTATAACAACATATATAATATCATTAATTTTATCCTTTACACATCCCACATATGGTATTAACGAATCAAATCACTTTTAGGGGGCGGTAGTCCGCACTTCCTAAAATGAAGATATCGTGTTTTACCCATAATGGAAACCATAAAGGTATGCCCAAAATGAAAAAAACAGAAGCTTAAGGAAAACATAAACATATAATATATCATATATAAAAATAGTGACATCATAATGGCCACCTTTGAAGGTGTTAAATGAGTATTGAACAATCATCGTTTCGGGAGGCAGAATTTCGCCATCCACGGAAACCGTATGTTCTTTAACCATTTGATGTAGTTGTGTGAGAGTGTAGCTAAAATATATCTTATAACAACATCCTAGTATATTGAAGATACTGGTGTTGTTACAAAAGAAGTAAATAAAAAGAGTTTAGGGGGTCGGAGAAGCAAAATAAAACAAATGAACATGAGAGAATGAAATACCTTAAAAAGTGTAACTTCTTTTGGTTTGAGCCTAAAGGCTTCCTTTGAAAGGATTCTGCCCAAAGGGAATCCTCTAGGATGAGGAGAGGGATGTGGAGAGAGCAAATGGGCAGGGGTTGGCCGAGCCAAAGGCTTGAAGAGTGTGTGAAATGAGGTAGAGGTGGGGGCCTTTTATAAGGGGAGAGGAGGGGCACTTTTGGAAAGTAAAGAAATATTAATTTATTTGAAAATGTGTTTCGGTTCTAAAAGGTCCCACATTGATATAATTCGTGGATAAGGTGATAAGGCTTCGAAATCCACTCATCCAATTGGTTTTGGCCATGTGTAGGTTTTATATGTTTCATTATCTTTCCATTTTATTTAAATCGCCAAATAATGATGTCATCGCTGCATCATTATTATGTAATAAATACATTAATTTATTTAATGTCTAAAAATTATAAAAAAAATACTATGATATAGGAAATCTTTTTAGCTTTCCAATGACTATTTATAATCGAAATTTGGACTTGTATGACCCTACTTAAAAATTGTTTTCGCAAAACATATTATGTTTGTGTCATTTTCACTTTAACATTAAATAAAAAGTAATTTATGTCATTTCCCAACAAAAGTGGATCCATGGGGTCCTCAAGTTAGGCCATGGCTTGTCTTGGTCGGCCATGACACAACCAATGAGGTTGGGACATGTGTCTAGGTCATTTTATATTATTAAAGCATTATTTATACATTAAACTACCCTAATTACCACTAATCGCGATTAAGAACTTAATAAGTTACTATTCACCAAAAAATTATTATAATCTCATTGAACCACATTTTACTTCTTAATGACAACCATGTATGTCGGATTTTCAAAATTCAACACACATTAGTGGTAAAATTTCATTTAACCGAAAAATCAGTTTGCTTGATTACCACTTAGTGGTTTCACTATTCATCAAAAATTGAAGTTTTTCAGAAAATTACCAAAAATTCACCCTAAGCTATATTTGATATTCCGAATTCAAAAATGAAGTCTATTTTACAAAATTCAAATCATATAAGTCACACTAATTAATTTAATAATTAATTCCCGCTGCCAGAGCAAATAGCGTGTTTTTACAAAACAATAAGTATCAAAAGATTGACACCAGTTTAAGTCTAATTTCAAATCGAAATTGATTCCAATGACCACCATTGGATAAAATGGTAAAAATATATTCTAATTTCACTTTAAAACCAATTCAAAAGATAATCTAATCATATAAATAAATTAGATCAAAAAGAGGTTTTGAATTAAAATGCAACATTTTACACTATTCATAAAAAAATGAACTTTATCAGAAAGGTACCAAAAATTACACAAAGTAAAATTTGATGTCCCGATTCTTAATAAAAGTTTTATTTGGTCCAAAAGAAAGTATAAGAGTGATCAAAACTATATTTAATGACGGTTCACCATTAAAAGGTGATAAGTGAACCTTTAGTGAAAATTAGAGTATAAAAGCCTAAAATTGAACTCTTTCCGTATTTTAAGCCTTTATCTTTTATTGGGTAAATGTAAAAACATCTAAAAACATATCTATTCATATTTTAGTTATTTCTATTCATTCCCGCCAGTACAACGGCTACTTGTTAACTAACATTTAAAATAATATTATTATATTACTAGTGTGCTACGTAAGTTTCAAAGAAACTCATCGTTGCGTAACGGGTACGCTATCGAACATAGCAACCCCTTTTAATTAAAATTAATATTTAATTCTCAAATATTAATAAATATGAAAATTATTTATTCTTTAATTACCTGGGATGTTACATTTTGTGTGATTTCAAGTCATTCTGATGTCGTTCGACATGCATTTGACCGTTAAACGCGTGTTTTGACCATTTACGACACGCGAAGTGCATTTTCGGCCACCGCAGTCACACAACACATCCGATTGATGTGTCGTATGTCTGACCATTTCAAAATTCACACAACAATTATTGTCGTTCGATTTCAATGCCTTTCAAGGTCGTTCAGCCAGTTTTGACCACCCCACGCACGCTTTTCAAGTGCCCCCAAAACCTAAAAAACACATATCCAGCCGTGCGGCGCAAACCGCATGACCGAATGACTATTCATATCCTCTTACAGCTCACGAATAATAATTATGGTGTTTTCGTGAGATTTCAAGTCATTCCGATGTCGTTCAGCATGCATTTGACCATTTAAGGCGTGTTTTGGCCATTTACGACACACAGAGTCCATTTTCTTCCAGCGCGGTCACAAGACACCTCTGATTGATGTGCAGTCTGGCCGACCATTTCACAATTCACCCACCTTTTGTTGTCATCTGATTTCATGGAAATACGAGGTTAATCGGCCAGTTTCAACCACCCCACACACGTTTTTCAAGCACGCTGAACACCTAAAAAACACATATTCAGTCGTGCCTGCAATCTGTGCGTCCGAATGAAGTTATGTCTTCTCGTACACCCCCCGAATAATAATTAGGGTGTTTTTGAGTGATTTAAAGTCATTCTGATGTCGTTCGGCATGCATTTGACCGTTAAACACATGTTTTGGCCATTTACGACAGACATAGTACGTTTTCGGCCAGCGCGGTCACACGACACCTCTGATTGATGTGTTGTATAGCTGACCATTTCACAATTCACCCACCCTTTATTGTCATCTGATTTCATGGCATTTCGAGGTCGTTCGGCTAGTTTTGACCACCCCACACACACTCAAGCACATCAAACAACTAAAAACATATATTCAGCTATGTCGTACAATCCTCACGTCCGAATGACGTGTATTCTCCTTGTACACCTCTAGAATAATAATTAGGGTGTTTTCATGCGATTTCATGTCATTATAATGTCATTTGGAAAGCATTTGACCGTTAAACACATGTTTTGGCCATTTATGACATGCGATGTGTGTTTTTAGCTAGCGTATTCACATGACACCTCTGATTAACGTGGCGTCTAGCCGACGATTTCACAATTTACCCACCATTTTTTTCGTCCGATTTCATGGCATTATGATGTCGTTCGACCGGTTTTGACCACCCCACGTGTGCGTCTCAAGTGCACCAAACACCTAAAAAACACATATTCAGCCGTGTTGTGCAAACCACACATCTGAATGACATTTCATTTCCTCGTACAGCTCAAGAACAACAATTAGGGTGTGTTCGTGTGATTTCAAGTCATTCTGATGTCATTCAGCATGCGTTTGGCTGTTAAACGAATGTTTTGGCCATTTACGACAAACAGAGTGAATTTTCGGCCAGTGCGGTCACAGAACATCTCTGATTGATGTGCCGTCTGGCCGACCATTTTACAATTCACCCACCCTTTGTTTTCTTCTAATTTCATGGCATTTCGAGGTCGTTCGGCCTATTTCAACCACCCCACATGATCTTTTCAAGCGCGCCGAACACATAAAAAACACATATTCACCCGTGCTGCGGTATTTTCACATCTGAATGACTTTACGTCTCCTCATACACCTCAAGAATAATAATTAGGGTGTTTTCATGTGATTTCAAGTCATTCTGATATCGTTCGACATGCATTTGACCGTTAAACGCATGTTTTGGCCATTTAGGACACGCAGAGTGCGTTTTCGGCCCGCGCGGTCACACGAAATCTCTGATTGACATTCCATCTAGGTGACCATTTCAAAATTTACCCAACCTTTGTTGTCATCTGATTTCATGGAATTCTTAGGTTGTTCAGCCAGTTTCGACCACCGCACACGCGCTTTTCAAGCGCGCCGAACACCTAAAAAACACATATTCAGTCATGACACATAATCCGTGCTTCCGAATGATGTGATGTCTCCTCGTACACCTCAAAAACAATAATTAGGGTGTCTTCATGTGATTTCAACTCATTACGATGTCGTTCGGCATGAATTTGACCGTTAAATGCATGTTTTGGCCATTTACGGCACGGGGAGTGCATTTTCGGCTAGTGCGGTCACACGACACCTCAGATTGACGTTCTGTCTAGACTACCATTTCAAAATTCACCTAAACATTGTTTTCGTCTGATTTCATGCCAATATGAGGTTGTTCGATGAATTTTGACCACCCCACATGCACCTTTCAAGCGCGCTGAACACCTAAAAAATACATATTCAGCCGTGTCACGCAATCTGCGCGTCCTAACAATGTTCTGCCTCCTCGTACACCTCCAGAATAATAATTAGGATGTTTTCATGTGATTTCAGGTCATTCCAATGTCATTCGGCATGCATTTGACTGTTAAATGCATTTTTTGGCCATTTACGACTGGCGGAGTGTGTTTTCATCCAGAGCGGTCACACGACACCTTCGATTGACTTGTCGTATCCTCGTACATCTCACAAATGACCCATGGATAGTTGCCCTAATGATTCAATAGAATCTGAATGCCTTTGGTCGGTTTTCTGTATGGCAGTTGTTCTATTCACTTAAAATGATGTCATTTTGAAACAAAAGAGATACACTTTGAGTGGTGATGGCCACACCACACCTCAGATTGTTGCAGGGTTGACTCTTACAAGTCACAAATGACCCAGGGATAATTTTCATAAAGTATCAATAGAATCTGAATGCATTTGGTTGGTTTTCCATATGCAATTTATTTTTACATAAAAGCGTATCCATTTAAAAAAAGACACGTTCAGTGGTACCTGCCACACCGTGCCTCGGATTGAGGTGGGTTAGGGGGAAGTCCGGGGGGAAGTCCGGGGTCCAGGGAGGATGGAGGAGGGCTGTTCGGGGGCCTATCCGGGGGGAGCTGTCCAAGGGGCTGTCTGGGGTCTAGGGAGGATGGGGGGGGGGGCTATCCAGGGGCTGTTCGGGGTCCAGGGAGGAGGGTGGGGGTGGGGGTTGTCCAGGGGTCTAGGGAGGATGGTTGGAAATGTATCTAAAACTTTATCAAGGTATCATTCATTGAATTCTAATAGGACTGCAAACCGCTACAGAGTTTCATCCTGAATCAGGGCCAAATCACAGCACTACCACAGCGTGACTGCGGCATGACCGCAGCATGACCGCGGCGTGACCACGACATGACCACGATGTGTTGGCCCAGTCCAGTGACATAAGAGGGGCAACATATTCTAGTCAAATTTCAAATAAATCCTTTTTAGTTATCCTTCACATTATAGAAACTGATCTTATGTTATAAAAAACAGACTCTTGATTAGGGATTGTGGTATGATAAAGATATATATTTTATATTCTTTATTTTTAATAGTGGTACTAGGTAGTTGAAAGTACTAATTGAGTGTCAAATTATCACACCCTAAACTATCATTGAGAGTTTATGTTTACTGCGCACCTCCGTTGGAGGGGTTTTATTATAAAAACACAACTTTATTTATCAAATGAGACAATTATATTAAAGAAAACTTATTCAACATATTCTATTCAATATAATTAAGCAGAATTAAGAAAGAAGCTAAATTCAATTTAAATCATTCTTAAATTAAAGAGGCCACGAGAGGGACTCTACCTCAAGGGGTGTCTCCCATGGGTGTCTTGTGGTGTGTAGTGTCTATCTATGATTTTTTTGGTTCTTCTGTATTTTGGGAAATGTGTATTTCTTGGTCAGTTTAATAAATAAGTTAGTCAATTAGAAAATACACACATATTCAATAGTGATATACACACTTTTGATAGAGAATACCATCTAAATATCCAACTCGGAAATCTGAGACCAGTATTTTACTTTACCAATTCCAATTACATAATATATGCAGCAACAAATTCTGTTTTATGAACCAATCAATTAAAGGGAAAGAAACTCCTCACAATAACCCATTAAATCTCATATAGCATCACTCACCACCAAACCATTATAACATCATTAGGCTTCCATATTTGGTTGAAAATAAAGAGTTATACTGAATTCAAAAATATCTATACCAGAGTGGAAAACCAGGTTCAAAAATAAAGAGTTATACAGAATTCAATAGTGTAATGGACCAATCTTCCCCTGATCACCATCACCATCAACACTCTCATCCTCTTCCTCATACTCACCGCCGTCTCTGTCCTCGTCTTCATCCTCATCATCATCCCCATGCTCATCGTCGGCCCCATACCCACCCTTGGCCCCATCCTCGCCCTCGACCCCATCCTCTCCCTCGACCCCATCCTCGCCCTAGTCATCATCCTCATCCTCGCCCTCGTCCTCTTCAGCATCCATTACATCAATAAGAAAATCATCATCTTGACTGCCACTAGAACTATTGACTGGTGCATTGGACAATGCAACCATCGACAACATAAATGTATGACAAGCCCCATTGGCCTCTGGTGGAAGTGATCAAGATAATGCTTTCATCAGTTTCATAAATTCTTTGTCCCTCATTTGAGCTTGTACTTCAAACTCTGTGACCCTTTTATCAGACTATCTTGCATGATCCATGACATGTTCCAACTCGGGGGTACTAGAATGGATACCTAGAGAGGACCAATACCTCTTCAGGACTATATTATTACCAGGTCGACAGCGTACTCGACCAGAGTGCTCCTCTCCCAAAACCTGATATAAATGATCATGTGGCCCAAAATTTTCAGGCTCTAGGGCATTAAGAGCCTCTAAAGCAGCCTCTTAAAAATATAAATACATATTATTAAATTTCAAAATAGATATTAAACTTTGAAATTAAAAAAATAAAACCTACAATCTTTTCTTGGGTCGGTTCATTAACCGCATTTCCATCTTTTTTTGTTCTACTCGAGCAAAAAAAATCTCGAGGGATATGTCCTTCAATATTCAATTTGTGCTTCTATAATGACATTGAAAAAATATAAAGTGAAAGTATAATAATATGTTAAATATTCAAATAATCACATAATTTATGTAGGAAACAATAAAAAGCGAAAGTCCTACAGAAAAATTATAAACTATATCGTACCAGCTTCCTCTCATGATCTCACATAGTTGTGCGCCACAAAGTGTGGAGGTATTGCTTTGAATCAATGTTTTTTTATCAGAATATTCCTAAATAATGTTGAATTATAAATAAGATAATATTAATGAAAAATATGAAAAATGTCATTTAAATACCTCAAATGGGATTAATACCATAAATTTGGCAGTCGCCCAATGGGTAATAATTTGGTGATATTTCTCTACTGGGAAGTCATCTTGGATAGGTAATGTCTCCAACTCTGTGCACACTCTATCACACCAGCCTATATACAACTCATGCTTATAAGCTCTCTAAATCTCTCTTATCTCCTTTAAACGTGCTGGTCATGCACCTTCACCATCAGGGAAGATAAACCGATGCTGACACCTAATAGATTAGTTCATATAAATACATGAAAATACTAAATTAAATCCAATATATTTATTACCAATATTTGTGCCCACGCATTATCCTTGAAGTCGTGTGGTAGATGTCTCCAAGAGAGAGGGATGACCGGAATGATGTCAGAGTATTTGGCTAGTGTTGCCAAAAAACCCCGACATTCCTGCCCAGATTTCTCAATCATCTGTCCTTCATCATTGTATTCAACCATCAACTGTGTCTGGTGGTTCCATAATGCACGCAAGTGAGTACGCCCCCTCTCGTGCCTCCAATCAGTATATGAATCTGTTATTAAAGATAAAAATATGAGTAAATGTTATAATAAAAATAAATTTTGGTATAAAAAGTTTATATAGATATAAATAAAACTATGGTAGTCAGATCAATGGGAATCCCTAGATGTGCAGAAGCTGAAGGAATATCCTGTACATGTTGAGTGTCCCTCAGTGTAAGCTCCTCCCCCACATACTGTGTCGGAGTAGGATTTGAAGAAGGTGTAATATAATAGCTCAGAGATAATGAAGCATAATAAAAGATGATGGCACATACATCTGGAAAACTGGTAGTTTAAAAATCAGATGCCTAAATATCTCGTGTGTCCCTGAAGACACACTATCCCTCGTACCACCGACCCTCGTACCACGGGCCTCACTACCAGGACCATGAGATGATCATCCATCTTTGACACCACCCCCCCTCTTACCACCTTCATCTCTACTGTGATCAATATCAGGATCCTCGTCTGATATCTCTCGTCTAGGGGGTGGATCCTTAAAAAACTTTTAACACAAAATTAAACACATGATATTATATGTTATTGAAATATTTATATTTTAAATAAAATACTCACAACAGGGATGAGTGGAGAAATGCCCATCTATATCATGCCACGATTATTTTTGGTCATCTTTTTCCGCCGCCTCTCTTAAATGGGTGTCATTTCCTACAATGAAAAAAAATATGGAAGTAATTAGAAATAGAAAACTAATGTGTAACCCAAAAATAGAAATATAGAAAAACCATTCTGATAAAAAAACATAATGAAACAGAATATTTATGGTGTTTTGAAGGTAAGTACTAGGATACACACTCTGAATGATGTACGTGGGAACACGACTGTATGATTCTATATATTTCCCACCACAACTTTGGGTTCACATTCAACTCTAACAATTGAACTATTGGAGTCATCATCAGTAATAAACATATTTATTCCAATTACATTAGGGATAGTGTCAACTTCTTCATCATCATCATCAAAAAAATGTCTTGGATTTTCTTCAATAATTACACCAAATCTAGGATGCTAATGATCTTTGACATAAAAAACTTGTTTCACAATTGATGTCAATACATATGGCTCATCGGTGGAATGAGTGCGAGTCATATCAATAACTCAAAATCCACAATCATCAATAAAGGTTCCTTGCCTCGTCACTGAATCAAACCACTGACATTTCATCATCGTGACTCGACCATGCAAGTAATAATCCAAAATTATTATTTTCTCCATGACTCCATAAGAAACTACATTTTTAGAATGAGGTCTACTATCTGACGAACTGGCATAATAGTATGTTGTGGTAGTTAGAATAACACCATTATGATGTGTTCTCATGTTTCTTTCTCTTTCAGTGATAATAAATTTTTATCCATTCTCACGTTTCTTGCTCATTCAGTGATAATAAATTTGTATCCATTGATCACAAGTGATTTACAAGCACGAACCATGGTATTATGACAAAAATTCAAAGCTCTTATATCCTCAGAAATAGAGTCTGCAGGAAAAATCAATACCTCAAATATAAAAAATTAGTAAACTTAATTAAATATTATTTTTATTTATTTATTAGAGAAATATTTTTACCTTTAATTTCAACCAATCAAAAAACCCTTTGCTTTGAAAATTCTCTTCCCTTCTCAAATATAAATAATTATTATTTCTATATATCAATTCATTATGTTACCTATAGATAAAAATAATAATAGTTTAACAAATATTTTAAATTACAAGAGATAAGATAAGAGATGGATTTACAGTTTACTTACTTGATATACTCATCAAACAATCACAATTGAACAACACTATGCAATGTGCCATCTCTCGCCCTTCAAGGCTTAATGTCGTCAATGTATATGATCCTGGAATTCCTCCTGTTTGAGGAAGTGTTGCAAATATGGGTTCAATTTTCCCATATTGTTCTTCTTCATTTATCATTTAATTGTTTATTCTTGGAGAAAGATCAGACAAATACATTGAGCAGAAATCCATATATTCTTTAGACATGTAACAGTTCATAATTGAACCTTAGGGATAATTCCTCTTCCGAACATATGATTTCAATGTGAACATGTTTCTTTCATTTGGATACATCCAATGGAAAGCATTGGGTCCTCCAATAAATATTTTGGTCAGAAGATGGACAGTCTGACGGAACATTCATATAAAAAATGATGGAGTGGATATTTTATCTAACTCACACAAAATTAATGGTGTCTCTTCCAACAGTTTTTTCAAGAAGTATTTGGATAACCTATTAGGATAAATATCTCTAAACAAATAGAACAACCAAATAACTGAGACTCTAACATTATTGGACAAGAGATGATAGATTTCTATTGGAATCAACTCATGCAAAAGGACATGATAATCATGAGTCTTCAAATATTTCATCTTCAACACTTTTCTGTTGACCAGTTTTGATATATTGTATGAATATCCATCAGGAACATTAATAGTATATTTCACTTCCAGAAATTGATTTTTTAGTAGGTGTCATCACATAAGAAGCACATGGAACTTGCCATTTATTTTCCCTGATACAGACAGGATGCAATTCTGGTCTGATCCCCCAATCTACCAAGCCATGCCGAGATCGTAAATCATCATTTTTATTCCCCTTGACATTTAGAAGAATGGAAAGAAAAATTCCACATATATTCTTTTCAATGTGCATTACGTCTAAGAAATGACTTAGCAAGTTGGTTGACCAATTGGGCAACTCAAAGAATATACTCTTCTTCTTCCAATTGTAAGAGGTATCAATGGAAACATTTTTCCTCTTTATAGATTTCATTACACCCTTCCCTAATGAATAACTGAAATCTTTCAATTCATTAACCACATTAGTTCCAAACATACGCTGAGGTGGATCATCAGTCTTCAGGGTATTTTAAAATATTAAACGATTGTTTCTATATGGATGGTTCATTGGTAAGAATCGTTGATGTCCCATAAAACTAAAACTAGGATGATATTTCAATCTTCTCGATAAAGTATTCTTCATACAAACAGGACATGAAAATTTTCCTTTTGTGCTCCATCTAGACATCATTGCATAAGTTGGAAAATCATTGATCGTCCACATAAGCGCAGCACGCATCTGAAATATTTCTTTCAAACATGCATCATATGTGGTCACACCCACATCCCAAAGAAGTTTCAGCTATTTTATTAAAGGTTTCATGTATACATCTATATCATTTTCTGGATCAGAAGGGCTAGATATCAGTACACTCAAGATAGTCCAAGGATTTTTCATACACAGCCATGGGGGAAGGTTATAAATGTGTATGAAAACCGGCCATCTGCTGTGCAAAGTATGCATCTACCCAAATGGATTAAAACTTTCCTATGAAAGACCCCGTCTCACATTACGCATGTCGGATGAAAATTCAGGATATCAAGCATCAAATCTCTCCCATGCAAGTCCATCTCCAGGGTGAACCAACTCTTTATTATTTTATTTTCTCTCGGTGTCATGCCATTGCATTTTTACAGATATTTCATCAAACATGAAAAGGTTCTATAATCTGGGCATCAATGGAAAGTTCCAGATTACTTTTTGTGGCACACAAGATGGTGTTCCATCATCTTTTAGCATCCATCAAGAGGTTACACATTTGATACAATCATTTCCTTTAGCAGTTTCCTCCCAAAATAAGCTGCAATCATTCGGGCAAGAATGGATTTTTTGAGAATCCAAGTTCAACAACTAACTTCCATCGAATATAGTGGATTGATGGAATATATGCATCATTTGGAAGTAAGTCCTTCATGAAGGTAAGAATGTAATCCATTGTAGTATTTGAAATCCCATACATGGTTTTCCCATGAAACAATCAGAATAAAAATTACAACTTTTTCATTTTACCACATTGCCGATATATTGGAGTCGTCGCAGCATCATTCAATTTTTTCACCCTATCAACATCAACATTTTCATTGGACGAATCATGTTTTCTTGTATCAAAATCGTGTTGGCTTGACATCCTTTCCTTCTTTTGATGCCGAATAAATGGAAACCGATCAAATATCAAACTCTCCAATTTAGTCCTATCATTTGGATAATCAACATTTTGAGATTCCATTTTCTCTCCATTATGATACCACACATAATAGTTTTTTTAGAAACCATATTCTGTTATATGATATATAACTACTTCATGACTCAACCAAGGTCATCCAACATAATTAGAACATGGGAAGTGTATGCGACCACTATCTGAAACCTTGTAAACTGCAAAATCTAGAAAGCTGTTCAAATTATATTGAAAATCAGTTGAAATCTGATCAGTATCATACATCCAACATCTATCCATTCTGTAAAAAATTGGAAAAAGTCATTTCAAAGTAATTCAATAATATTTATGTTCAATCAAAAAAATTTAGATAAATGAAAATTGTTTACATTATATAAAAGTATAACTGACACATTACTCTATATGAGAATCATATTAAGAAATACAGAAAAATATAGTGTATTTAAGAAAATAAGAAACAAAATTTATAATGCCTATATTCAAGGATTTCCCAGTAAGATATTGTAAGTGGATCAAGGAATAAATAATGCTTAAGGGTCTTGTTGGGAGTACATGAGTTTTATACGTTAACTTCTTTAGGGAGATCAGGATGAGGAGTAGGATGAGGATCACATCAAAAGTAGTTATGGCCTCATCCAGTTTCACCATAACCATGGATTAAAGGATCCTAGGTTTGGGGCTATAGATCATAGGTTGGTAGGGTGTATTCATTTAATAATGTCCCGATTGATTTTGGAGGGGGACCATCAATAGTTATAGGTATGGATTTGATTAGAAAAACCATTAAAAAAGATATACAGGAATTATGATGTCCCAAACCAGGATTTCACACATTAGTGACCCAAACCCAGATGGCCACATGGACTAAACCAATCTATTAAATAGTGGTGAATAATTACGTGTACATGACCATGCTATTTTGTTTCATGAGATATATATCATAAAGTAAATAAGTTGTAGTCATGAACAACATTGGTGAGTTCTATGATGGTTATAATCCTTTATTATGGGTGCCTTTCTCAGATTAAAAATGATATAAATACCTTAATAATTCTTTATAACTACCTATGAAAATTGTGACATGAATTCCTAACACTCATTTTGAATTTAAAAAAATATTACAACAATATGACCTAACTGCTTGATGGAGTAGGAATAAATGATCATGTAAAAGAGTAAATTTGGTTTTTATCACCATTCACACATGAAAAGTACCCCAAACTCACTCTAGTGGCTCAGGTGGAAGCACCACATCATTAAATGACATATAGTGTGGGTATCATCATCTTAAAGTTATGGTGTCATATTTCAAAGACATAATTTAGGGGTACATTCATAATGCATAAGTATCTTATCGTTCCTCTTCGGAAAAAAAATTCTATAACTGTATTTATGTGTTACCAAGGAAATCAAGTTAATAGACCTTAATTTTAAAATAAACCAAGGATAAAATAACTCAGGATCATATTGACCTCTTTAATATCAAAAAAAATTATTCTATACAGATAAATCACAATAAAACCACAACCTAAAATGATATATTGATTGTGTTCATAAGGGGATCATAATACACAATACATTGCAAAAAATGGATCAAAAAAATCTAATATAAATGAAGGAACATCTACCTATTTAGAATGGAAGAACAAAAATTACATAAATCAAAGATAGATGTCCCGTTAGAAATTAGAGTCAGCACCCTCAAGAGAAGGTTGGGATATAGGGTTCCAATCATAACCTAAAATTATATATTCCTTATTTTCATAAGGGGGTCACAATACACACTAGATTGCACAAAAATTGAATGTCAAAATATAAAATAAATTAATATACACATGCCGATTTAAACAGGAAGAAAAAATATAAAATAAATGAACTCACACATACCGATTTAAATGGGAAGAACAAATTGTTGGAAACCGGACCTGTTGTGTTGGGAACAAGACTTTGCATCAAGATTTAGAGGAAAAAAATCAAGATGGTTGAAGGTTTAGGGAAAACATTTCGAGAGGGTGCGTCCAACTCTCCGTTAGGGAAAACATTTCGAGATCTCTAGAGTTGCAGGTCGATGATATTTGGGGATTTACTTTCCCAATGGTTTTTTAAAACTGTTGGGAAAGTAATGTTATCCCAACGGTTATGAACTATTGGGTAAAAAATCTCCAAAACTATACCCAATGGTTTAAAAAACCATTGGGAAAAACCTCTTAATTCCTACTATACCCAACTGTTTACTGAAACTGTTGGCAAAAGTCACATCATTATCACTATACAAAACAGTTTCAATGAAACCGTTGGAAACAAAAACAAGTATATGGATATACCAATAGTTCTATAGAACCATTGGTATAGGAGTCTTTTCCCAACAACTTTTTAAATTGTTTGGAATGTTACGTTGGTATAGCTTGAATTTCCAGTAGTGTAATCATGGTAAATAAAATATTTACCGAAGTAATTATTCAAGATTTCTAAAAATGAAAGTTACCTATTTACAAAATTGTAACATCCTAATTATAAATATGGAATCCATTTTTCTAAATTCGGAACATAGAAGTGGCATAAATTAATTTAAAATTAATTTCTGTTTTCAAAATAAAAAGCATGTTTTTAACAAATAATAACTATCAAAATATTGACGTTTGATGATGTCCAGTTTAAATATAAAATTATTTCCAATGACCAAAATTATATTAAATGGTTAAAATATAATCTAATTATACTTTAAAACCACTCATGTTCATAATTTATCACTATTAATTATTTCTATTAAAAAAGACGTCTTTAATTAAAATTTAGTAATTTTCACTAATCATCAAAATATGAATGTTATAAGAAAATTACTGAAAATTCATTATAAGATAATTTCAATATTATGAATTAAAAAATGAAGTCCAATTTGTATAATAATATTTATAAAATTTCAAAAAATGGGTACTAATATTCATAACGGCTACTTTGATTGGTTGTGGTGTGTGTTAGAACCTCGAAGTTGCGTACAACAAACACACTACTGCATTATTCAAAGAGAAGCATACCGTGGAATTTTGGGGTGTTACATTATTTTTAAAATTTTGATATCTAAAAATTATATAATAATTTTGGTAAAACAAGTATTATTTTTGGAATCAAAATGTCAAAATTATCTAATGGATGGATTTTTAATAATTTTGGGATACAATCAAATTTTCTTGAAAAAATAAAATATCGTATAAATATTCCATATGTGTTATGACGTCATATTGATAAAAAAGTGAGGTAATATATGTTTAAAAGGTATCTGTGAAAAAATATAAATTTCACCTTTAAATTTTTTTTAATTAATTAATTTTATTTTTATTATCCCTTTATGAATCCTTCTTAACCTATATTTTATCTTTAATGATTCAAAATCATTTCATTGTAAACTCCACATCAACATGTGATTTATTTTATTGTTTTTAGTTAGAGGACCTATAAAATAATGAAAACCAATCCTCCTCATCTGATTCCATGGAAAAAACAATTGGATGGTATGTGTTTTGGATGACATTAATGTATATAAACTAAAACTAATTTTTGAAAAATTAATAAACAACTAACCTCTATTTTTTTATATAAACAAACCGAAAGTCCCTTTTCTATTAAATCAACGAAATTAGTGAATGAATATAAACGAAATTTTTTTCCCTAGATCCATCCCAAGGCGCCTCAAATATCTGAGTTAGCTCCTCCTATGGTTTTATTTACAACCTCCCAAGGTAAGTGATCATCTCCATCTCCTCTTTATTAAAGTATTTTCTTTATGTAATAACATTTGTTCATAGAATTTTTATTGATGTGATAATATTTCACATCATATCTGTTAAGTACATTATGATTTTAATGTGATTATTGGTGTGTTTAACTATCATTAATCCCTCAAATGATTTCGTAGGTACCCTCGTTGTACTGTAGAAACTATCATTTGAATTTTCCATGCCAAAATTTATTCAAGAACCATTTTTTCATTTGAATTTTAATTCCCTATTATTCAAATTCTATAATATTATTACATATACCTATTACATCACATTTTATTTCCATGTGATTGGAGACATCATTCACTTTTATTAATCCCTCTCATGAATCATTATGTACCCCCATTATTCCTCCAAAATTATTCCTCAATTTTTCATTACTAAAACTACAAATTTTGAAAACCATAACCATATAAACTCAAGTGTATTATCCTATAAATAACTATACATATTTTATTTGGAAATTCCATGTATTTATCCCAAATCTGTGATTTTTTCATTACATTTGATAAAATATTATCCCTTTTTGAATGATATATCTGGAACACTTATGCATGTATATGATTTGAAAGTGAAAGATATGCCTCAAATTATATAGAACTCTAATTAATTGGGTAATGTTTTTGTATAATGAGAATAAAAATATTAAATTAGGTAACAAACCTAATTCATTATGGGACATTTTACACCATTTTATGACTTTTAGCAGCTACCCTGGACCTATGTTTATGATGTCGTGTTTAATTTTTGTTTTACATTTTCATGTTTCTATTATGACATAATGTAGTATCATTCATAATTGTTCAAGATAATGATTCTCACCCATTTTATGTGAAATGTCAATTTATATTGACTACCATGTAATAAATTCATCATGATAGACATTTTTTATTCCCTTACTAGTCTTTATATCTCACCCTTTCATATTTCTGTCCCCAAGTTACCCTATCGAGTTTTAAAATCAAAGGAATATTAGAAGCCTTTTAAATAAATTTCGAATAATTTTGTTGTATTCATGAATCATGTTGATGTGCTATGTAACTAATTTCGAAAATACAAAAGTCCTGATGATATTATGGGTTGTAATAAGTTTTTTTATATAATAAATCATGAAATAATATTTATTAGATATATTGGTTCCCATTATTTTAATGAAATAAATGTCTAGTTATTTTTAAGATTAGGATTTTAAAAATCATGCAAAAGAATTAGACAGAATACCAAACAAAAGAAGAATTAAAAAAATTTGGTTAAACTATAGAGTATATGGTTTCTAGGAAAATACATCCATGTCTTGATACAAAAAGTGTATATGGATCTAGAACATATATACCTTGGGGTAACAAAATGAAAATAGTGTATGGATATAGAATCTATCATGATATGGTGCTTGAAAATGGGCCTAAATGAAGACCTAGTTAAACACTCCTAAGGGACATGAGTTAGTAAATTCATAATATTATAATGAACCAGTATTAATTGAACAAAAATGACAGTAAGATTATATATTAGGAAACAAATCATGGATAATCTAGACTGATACCTAGAAATTCATATGTTAATGAATATTGTTATTTATGTGTTATCTATAAAATATTTATGGTTTCTTATTTCTGTGTATGATCATTTAAAAATAATCATCCATAATTTTTCTTTTATTTTAGTCAATGTCATGAAAAAGGGGGATCCCTGTCAACAAAAAATGGTATGGTCAATGTGAGGACTACCCAAATGATATTCTCTAAATTATTGGAGATCTTGTAATCAATATAGTTATTATGATAATCTTTCTATAAATTTTTTAAAATTGCAGGCACTGAGATGAATTTTAAATCTTTTAAATGAATAAAATGATTGAATCTCATGGATGTTCATCAAATAAATGTGATATGGGATGGAACAAACAATTTTTATTGTGGCAAAAAAAATTGGAAAGTTGAACCTTTGTAAATTTTTAAAAGTAACATGGAGAGTCACTGTGTGTGAAAAAATAATGAATAATGTATCTCATTCCTATCAAAAAATGAATAATGAGTTAAAGATAAACAAATTTCAATATAAGATGCCATTAAAGGTTCAATGTCATAAATGATGATATGTTGGGTATTATCAAATCCAACACTCTATTATAATTGAAGACAATACTGATAAGCACTAACCATCTCCATGACTAAGATAATAAAGAAATCCAATTGTTGAGATGGACCACGGTTACTAAATTATAGGAAACCTTAACATAATTGTTTATTATGTCATTTTTTATTTCAATTCATGATATATTATCATATCATGTACATCTTTCATGAACTTCGTGTCCCCACCCAAATTTGTTTGATATCATTGTCGAAAAATTCCATGATTACTATATCATGAATATACATTCGGGGGAATTTTATTCTTAAAAATTTTACAAAATTACTTTTATTGTAATTTTATGTTATCATAATTATGGAATTGTTTTCCTCCTATAAATACGACATAAATTTTTTAAGGATGGAAACTACCACCTGTATCGTGAATAGTCATATGATTTTATATAAGTACATGGAGGATGATGAATATTATTTGGTATCACCACATAAATCATGGATATTATTTCCCAATAAGAAATCATATAAAGATAATATGATTGATACAAAATAAAAAATCTACCTTGAAGAAATTCCCATTTAAAAAAAATTCTCGATGTTTTTCCCAAATAATTTAGTATTATTCCTACTATTATAGTGGTTAAATTATCCTTCAAAAATATATAGTAACTATGTAAAAATCATTGTGAATTTAGTAAAAATATGTATATATGTGTATTATTAAACAATGAATATTATTTAAGGGTGGAATAGAGCATTTTCTGCAACAGAAATCCATACATTCCTAAGATTAGCTGGGTATTATCATCAATATTTTAGAAACATATCAGGATTATCAAGCCCCCTAACCTATATAATAAGAAAATGAGTCATGTTTTTTTATAATGATGAATTTTAGGAATGTTTTAGTCAGATTAAGAATAGTCCCATCACCTCACATGTATCCATATAACAAACTTTTAGTGAAGTATTCTTAATATATAATGATGCCTCTAAATGGTGTCAGGTTGTGTAATCATGGAAAATGAAAAGTGATACCCTATTACTCCATCTAATTAAATATAAATGTCTAGAACTGCCTAAACCATGATATAGAATTGGAAATAGTGATCTTCACATTGAGTCTTTGGAGACAATACATCTACTGGGTGAAGTGTGAAATATGTAATGATGATAAATAAAAAAATTATATATCCCCACAAAAGGTACATAATATGAGAAAATGGAGGTCGTTAAATATGATCATGGATTATGATTGTTGAGTATAGTATCATCATAGTGATGAGAACAATGTGAATGATTCCTTGAGTAGAAAGGATCCCACAACTCTATCCATTATAAATATTTCAAGGGATAAAATATTAATGGAAATAAAATGGGTTCATAGGGGAATAATTAATGTATATTATTCCTAATTTACTCAAATAACTACTCAAACATCCATTATTTAGAGGAAAGAGGAGGGTAAAAATGATAACGTGTTGCTATAGAAGACGGTACTGAATATTACAGAGTTCAACTTTATTGATGATTGATTTATATGGTTTGGAACCATTATTTGTGTTTCATGAAAAACTTAAATTAAGAAGAAAAATTTGGACAATTTACCTAAAACATTCTTATAATTTGATAAAGAAATCAATAATATGTAAACATATATGATGAAAATTTTTTAGTTTGAAAATATAAAGATAGAGATTATAAAATTTGTGTCTTGATGCATAGTATAACAATAATTAATTGTGGAAACACACATGTTTACTGTTATGATTTATATATTTCTCATTGTAGTATGGTATTGGGAAAATATAACCGTAGAGTTTTTCATAGGACGCATTAGGACAACTAAAGGCAATATTTTCATCTAGGTGGTAATAGATCAACATACCAAGTCAGAGTATTTCATTACTCACATGTAACATTTCTCTCTAGACCAACGTTCCGCAATATACATAAGTTAAGTAATAAAAATGCAGGGAGTTTAAATCTTCAGTTTATCTAGTCAAGATCAGAGGTTTACCATGAGGTTTTAGATGACCCTTAAATAAGTGTTGAATATTGAACCAAGCATCAAAACTTATTATAACCCTACAACACATGATTATTTTTAAACTATTTTTAAAACTATGGAATATATGATCATATAATTTACATGAATATATTTTTAAATATATATTACCATATTCATTCCCACACACAATGTTATGAATGTAGCTAATTGGAATCATGTTGACACAAAGAGTTCTGAAAATAGATAACCATTATAATGTCAGCACATAGAGTTGTAAATATAGCTAATAATTATCATGTTTATTCATAGTGTTTTTAACGTGGATAATAAAAATCATGTACATTTATAGGGTTATGAACATATCTAACCACAATCATTTCCCCAAAAGAGATGCGAACATACCTACTCAGAAAACTGTATAAGCAGAATATCATTATCTCTTCTGATATAATGTTTTATAAAATTCAAATATAGGATATATAGAACCCAATGATAACATAAAGATAAAAAATACATACGTTTGAAATATATAATCAATCATACATATTAAATTGAAGAAATCACATTCAATAAAAATGGGTTACATGAGATTTTATGAATGCATATCATAAATTTAAATTAATAATTAGATCAGTTGAATCAAAAAATTCAATCTCCCCAGTATACATTACAATAAGGTAATATATATTGTAATTCAAGAAAGATAACTCTATATGAGATATGAATTTTTGATAATGTGGGGGAAAATGGATGAAATGCCGTAAATATAATTTTCATAAAGTATCTATAATGTTATTTTTAAAATAAAGTATCGTGTCAAATTGAAAATAATTTTCAAAAAAGTGACTTGATGATTTTTTCAAATACTATTTAAATAATAATTTACAATAATGGAAACATGAAATGAAATAATTTAATTTTTTTAGTAATTTGAATTTGAATAAAATTATATATGGAATTGGAACCGTATAACTTATTATGTATTTAAAATTGATTAATAAAATTTACCTCAATAAAGGAATTAAAAAACATATTCTTGAGTATGGATTTAGAGAAAAATGAATGTTATATAAGGTAATATATATTTATAATTCAAAATAAAAAAAATAAAACTAATTGTGTAAAAATTTATATGGACACATAGGTGAAATATCCAATAGATTGAATGAGAATTATTCTTAACAACATAATTTTTTATAAATAATCAAATCAATCAAAGAAGATTATTTTGAAATGAAAATGTAATTTCTGTGCAAGGAAAGAGAATATAAAATAATAAATCAATAAAATTTATATTATATCCTTCTTAGAAAAAATAATATAGGTTGAGGTATTCTAAAATAATGAAATTGAAATTAAGTAATCAAAAATTGTTATTTATTTTGTAACAATTAACTAAAATTTTATTAAATGAGAGGAAAAATGTTTGTTTAATAAATAATATTAAATTCCAGAAATTGATGATAAAATACATCCATATTCCAGGGATTATACCTTATAAAATACCACTTAATGCACAATATGTTACATGTATTATTCAATAGAAATTTAGACAATGTACCCTTACCGGCATCAATATTTATATAGTAAAAAAATTAAAATGGATGAAATGAGAAGAAAATATAATTCCATATATAAAATAGTAAATAAAAGATATAAAATCTTATAATAGAATAAAAAATATATAGACACATTCAAATAATAATGTGTATGACTTGGTGAAATGTTATTGAGTTAAAAACACATTTACCTGGGATTCAAACATAGTAGGGCATGCTCTAACCTCATGTATAATCAGTATAGGATTATTAATCATCTATATGAAAAACATTATAATAGTTTTAGTTGATTCAATTCATTATAACTTCTTATTAATTATTTAATAATAAGTTTTTTATTTAAATTCATATATGGCTCTTAATTTTCTAGTGTTTTTTTAGTAGCTTTAGTATTGAGGTTTTTTCCGTGATCGTTAATCATGTTCCAATCAAATAAAAAATATAAATGAAGGATATATATCTATTTTAGAGATATTTTTTAATCCAAATTATAAATTAATGGATGTTATACTGAGGGTTTGCAATAAGAAGTTAATTTTAATTTATTTTGATGAATATCAATTTAAAAGGAAGAATTTGTATTATTAATGAATATAATTATATAGATTACCATTATAGAATTAAATAACATATTAATTTCATAATTATCGCATTATATTACTATTATTTATGTTGTTATAATCATTTATGAAATAACTATTAAAATTTATTCTTATATGTGGTAAAACTAACCGAAACAAGAATGTGTTTTAGCAAAAGAATGAATAAGAATTTGTTATTATATAAATTTAATATCAAATTTATAGAAGAATTAAGTTTTAGAAATATTTTTATTTACCTTATATTTCATAATATGAGGCTGAAAATTAAAATTAAAGATATATTGGGATTGGACAATATTAATCTTATTGATTTGAATATTATATTAGAGCACCTATAAAAAATGAACAATTTGGGGATACTTCTTGATACTAGAGGATCCCAACCATGTGAGTATATTTTTAAGAGAGGTAAAATTGTTATGGATTCAACTTGAATCCAAATTAAAGGTTCATTTTTTCTTTTTATAGATAGGGTCCTTTTATAGGTGATCTCGAGTGGTATTTTCACAAATATTTATACTTTAATTAATATAGATTATAATTTCTCATGGAAAGTGGATCCAATTATGAAATATTGATTATATAAGATAAAGGGAGGTCAATATTATGATTATAAAAATATTTAGATATAATAATTTATTATATTTTATGGTTTTATCTATTAATTTAACATTTTAACCATATTATACCATTACAATGGTAAAATAATATTTTCCTTCGGAAGCTTAAAATTATGTCTATAAATAAAATTTTCTTTAATGCATAATTTTGATAGTATTATTTGAGATAGGATTTTTATTTTACTTTATTTTATTACTAAAATTACAATAAATTAAATTTTATATAATAACACATAAATAATAAATAAAAATTGTTAAACAAATTATTTTATGAATAAAAACTATGTATTATTATTCCTCAAAAATTAATAAAAATTACATTATTTTTACTTATATTGAATATATATTATTTATTTAATTAAAATAATTTTTTAATATAGATCACATTAATTTATTTTTATATTAATTTATATTATCTTTATAAATAACTAAATAATAATAACTAGATGAATGTTTCATAATTTATATATATATATTAAAAATAAATTTCATTTAATTTCATATTCCAAATATGATAAAAACCATTTAAATAAATACATTTAATAGATAATGAAAACAATATTTAACTAAAATATTTATTATTAACCATGAATAATTAAATCTATATTCAATATAGTTTCCTAACTATTTCATGGATTCATTTAAATTATATTACTAATAATTCATTGAAATTTATCTATATATGTTGTTGATATATCAACATATAAAGTTAACAAATTTTAAAAACAAATCATTATTTATAAAACAAATTATTTATAATAAATCATATTTTCTTAATTAAATTAGTAACATTTAATTCTATTTTAAAACCATTTTATTAATTTAAATTAAATTAAATATTAACAATATTATTAACATCTAAATAACCATTATTTGAATGAAATATATACAGATAATTCTAAATTGTTTAGATGTTTGCTGGTATTATACCCAATTACTATATACCCTTTAATAACAGTCATATAATGAAAATATTTCCCCTATGAAAACCTATAATTTCATTTCATTCTAATTATAAAAGGAAGAATTATCATCCTTATAGTTTTAAATTTGGATATTGTAACTTTGTTTTATAATTTTGTGATTTTAATTCTGAATAAATGTTTTTATTATCTGATAATAGCGATTCGTAAGGATGAAATTCATTAAGAGAATTTCATGGTTGTAAAAATGTTATTAATTTATATTTATAACCCATTAGAATTTGTGTATTTTTATGGAATTTTATCATTTAGGTTATGTAATAATACACACTATATAGTTCATGCTTCTATATATTTTTATCATAATGTTCCCATATGAATGGATCATTTTTTGTCAATTTGATTCATTTTCTATATAATTTATTTATGAAATATGTCAAAATTTTTTATAATGAATAAAATAAGAAACTCATAGAAATAAAATGCGTAATTAAATCATTTATATTAAACGGTAAACTTTTAAAAAATTTACTCATAATTTTAATTTCTTCCATTGATGTTAATGAACGAAGGTATACTTAACATATTCATGAATTAAGATATTATTTCAATGAAGATAAATTCCTTACTATATTAAGTAAGAATAATAATAAAAAATATTTTCCCACATAAAATTCATATGAATGTATTTTCATTTTCACAACCATTTTTAAAAAATATACATACTTAGTGATTTATTAGAAATAAGTTTTTTTAGAGATTTTCCTTTCATAGATTTATTTAAATGATATTGTTTATAAAAAAATAAAAAAATAAATTGTTATTGATATAAAAAACACATGGATATATTTTATATAATTTCTATAATTTAAACAATACAAATACTCACTAAAATATAATATCATCAATCCCAAAGGTTTAGGGACTTTGTAGCTATGTTATAAAAATATATTTTTTAAAAATATTTATTTTAAATATTATAATAAAATATCCACATATGACTTTATTATAAAATTATTCCTATATATAAATCACTAGAGAAATTAGAAGTATAATTATTAAGCAAAAATTATATGTAAGATAAAAAATAATCAACATGTTAGAAAATGTTAAATCTTAAGAATGTGAGTAAACAAGAATATGAGATAATTATAAACATAAAAATAACATTGAAATATAATATGTTTCCATAAAACATGATAAAATGACATATAATGTAAAAATATTCATAATGATAGAATAATATATACCATGGAAAAAATATAGAAACATTGATGTATAATCATGAGCAATGGGGAATTACCTTGTAACGTGGAAGAAACATAATAATAAGAAATCATTACATTTTGAACATAAATAAAAACAATCAAAGTGATACAAAAGGTTGTGACAAAGAAAATCATAATCATCCCCACTCATAGTGTTGAAAACATAGATAACCTCAATAATTTCCTTCCATTGGGTTGTAAACATAGAAAATCTTAATCATGTACATTATTAGAGTTTTTACCATAAAAATAATAATCATTTCTATATGAAAGGATGTAAAAATAGCTGATCACAATCATGATCATAAACTATTTGGTTAATACAGACAAAATCAATCATCTCTACAAAAAATGTTATAAATTTATATTGAAGAAGTCATTTCTATAGACAAAATCATTATCATCAGAGATATAATGAATTACACAAATCATTGAAGGGATATATAGGATCAAATCATCACATATATATAAATAATAAATTTGTGTTCCATATGAATATAATTATTATAAAACCCCATTTAATTTAAATGTGTTACTGAATATTTTTAAATTGCATCATGTAAAATGAAATAATAAAATTATTAGTTGATACATAAAATTAAATAACCCAAAGAAAGTATTTCATAATAGAATTTTCAGGTCCATTAACAAAACATATCTATATAGTATATAAATACTCTATATATAGATAGAAAAATAGAATAAACAAATTAAAAATAATTTTCCTAAAGATTTTGTAATGATGTAATAAAAATTGATTTAAATGTCTATTTTAAAATAATTTTCCAAAAAATGGAAAGAATATATTTTAAAAACAATTAAAAATGTAATGAAAATAATGGATCCTTAAAATTAATAATTAAAATATTGAAAGAATTTATAGTGGAAGGATAATATATAAAGAAGGGGAATGAAATTAATTTTAAGAATTTTAAAAATATTAATGAATAACCAAAATGAAAAAATAAACATAAAATCTATTCTTTAGTAAAGATAAAGATTAATGTAAAGGATTTAAAATGAAATATATATTTACCTTTTAAAATAAATAAATAAGACCATTTTTTAAAGAACGAATATGGACAATGAAGAAAATTCACTAATAGAGTGGATGATAAGTATTCTTAAGAATATCATATTATATACATATATAAATCAATCAAAGAATAGTATTATTACCTAGAAATATAATTTACCAATAGAGAGGGAAAATACACTAGGAAATCGGGAAATGGAAGAATATAATATATCTATAATAATAATCAAGGTAGAAGGATTGTTAACGAATAAATTGAAAACTATGTAAAAAACACTATTAGTTTTTGTAACTTTTCAATAAAATGAAATCAAAAGGAAAGAAATGAGTTTGTTTTTTTACATTCCATGAATTAAAAAAAATATATGATAAAATTAATACATATTGATGTGTGTAATCCATAATAAATTACACTTTTATTTTAATATGAATCATGTCTTAGAGAATGTAAATTCCGAGAAATAACCCTATATACAATGTAATGTTTAATGTTAAAAAACATTAAATTGGAATTTATGAAAATTGAATTTAAATCCATAGAAATTAAAGGGGAAATAAAATATAATAAATTTATATTATATAATAAAAAAGAATATAATAACATAATCAAATAATAAGGTGTATTATTAACTTAAAAGGGATTAAGTTAGAAAAACCCATTACATTGGATTCTTATACATTCATATACACTCTAAAATATTGTACAATTAATTTATATTTATTATTAATTAATATAAAAACAAATTTAATATTTATTTTACATTATACCCTTAATTTATAATTTTTGATTATATATTTATTAATAATACATTGATATTAGTAATAATTAGGTGTTAAATCACTAATTTTTTCTTTTGTAACAACAAAATGGTTTTTGTGGTACATGATCCTTAATCACGTGTTCAAAAAATAAAAAACAGCCATGTTATTAACATAGTTGTTCTAAATATAGTAATTATGTTCAATGTTCATTTTATGAATTTTCTAGTGAAAACTAAAAAAGGAAGGTTAAAATATCTTTTTTTTTTGAACTTTGATTCAATAATATATTGATTTTATTAGTGAATATACATATATATATATATATATTAACATTTATGAATTGTGAAAAAATATTAATTTTATCACTATTATATCATATTAAAAAAATTATGTTGTTTGAATAATTCTAAAATAACAACTGCAGCATTGTTCTTGTAGGCTGTATAAGTGAACAAAACTAGAATATTTTTAATGAGTGAATAAATATGAAAATGTTATTTTATATCTGTAATATCACCATTATAGAAGAATATTTGTGACAAAATATTTTTATTGATGTTATAAGTAATATTAAATAATAAGTGCATGGAAAAAATTAAGAAAAATTAATGTTGAGATGAAAATACATATGTTTTAAAATAGAAGAATCTCTTTGAGTGAATATTTGAAAAAAAAAAGTATTTTTTTACCACCTAAATCTAAAGGTAACCATCATAGGCTAGTACTAGAGTAAAACAGACTATAACCCCATATTCCATACTCAAGTAGGATATAGGTTTGATTCTGGTATTGAGGAATCCAAACTAACATGGGAAAAAATTACCAACCTGATAATATGGGATTGGGAGATGTGGACAATCCACCACAAATAAAATATACCACATAATAATAAATAAAATACAAAACCATCCCATAATTCATTGAAAATTTAAATAAAATACTAATAATATTTTCCCATTAAATACCAAAAGTCATGTCCAATGGTAACTAATCAAAATAAACTCCATAACCGATGCTAGTAAGTCCCAAATTAGTCCCCAAAATAGTCTAAGAAATCAAAAAATATTTTATATAAAGTAATTTATTTTAACTTGTATACTTAGTTCGATAATACCAAAGGTATCTAATTCTCATGTGAAAATTTAATATTAATGTTCACATAAATACAATACATAACCAACATGCACCTAAAGAGGTCAAGTAACAATTCCCAAACACCCAATGTTATTATTAGAAAATCATGAATTAAATATAAAAAAACATTATCAAGGAATAAAACAAATAGTTCCCCCTGACCTCTTTTCCACTAGGTTTTCACTCTCACACCACAAATTAAAATTTCATATTTTTATATACCTTCTATAAATATCTCATCATAAAACAATCTAATTTTAATTTGGGATGGGACACAACCTTACCTATCCCAACATCCTTTCGGGTCAAGATTTGGTGCAATAATTAGTCATCAACACATCCAAACCCAATAAAATAACCAAAAAATATTATTTTCATGTATGTGAAGGAAAAAAAATCAGGCTCGAATCCCACCACACATGACCCCCATGCCATGTCATATCCTCATAAGTAGAGTGTAATATCCCACACAAACCCACATCAGATCTAGGTAAAATACAACACTAACTCATATCACCACTGCTAATGGAAGACCTAGGATGATGAGGTAACGATTCATACAATTCACCAGTAGCATATGTATTATGGAAAAAACATGGAAAAAAATATATTTAAGAAATTTTAAGGTTATCCAAATCAAATTGGGTGTGTAAAGAAATAACATAAAATACATAAATAATATACAACACACAACTCCAAATATATGGGTTCACATACACTTCACTGCCACTACACCTTGTGACATCTGTCAAAACTACTTCAACCACTAAACACATCAAAAAAAATTCCCACAAAAATTTCCACATTCAATTACTTTTTCCACTATTTCAAGAATTAATTACTTCCCAAATACTCAAATTTATTAAGGAAATTATTACATATTTACTCTTCCCATTTATGCATCATTATAATCATTTAATCCAAATACCACACATAAATTACAACCTAACAAAAATTAAATTAATCCATATACAATTTATTTAACATCTTATGTCATTCCATTTTTAACATTTATATTCAGTACATGGATACCTAGGAACGTAACACAACCACACCACATAACTGATTTTATATCTCATGTAAACCACAAAAAAT
This sequence comes from Viscum album, assembly GCA_963277665.1. Classification (NCBI taxonomy): domain Eukaryota; kingdom Viridiplantae; phylum Streptophyta; class Magnoliopsida; order Santalales; family Viscaceae; genus Viscum; species Viscum album. The sequence continues at coordinate 595,817,499 of OY728155.1, read as the reverse complement.
AACTCCTATAAAAACCCACATCACATATGGATTCACAATAAGCACATATACTACATAATAACATATCTTCGCTCATACATTTAAAAAAATATGTATTCAGGGTTATAAACTACTTTACCTAATTATTTTTAATCGGTATTATAGAAAAAAATACAAAATTCTCAAGGGAATATAATTAATTATCCATATATATGTTATTATCACATTAATTAATTTTCATATTAAAAAAATAACTAGGGTTTCATAATCGTATCAACTAAAAAATAGTAAAGGCAACCAATAACGATGATTTTTATCTAAGGAAACAACCATTTATAATATCATCTTTAATAAACTCAAAAGAAATAAAACATGAAATTTCTCCACATTCATATTCAATTTATATTAATCCAAATAAATATATTTATTATTTTAACCCTTAAAATCCACTCAAAGGAATTGAAAATAAGAAAATACCCACAAATGTACATAAATTTGGATATAATGCGGGTTCCACACCTTAAGGAATATTTGAAAATCACCATTTATAATGAGGGGATGAATGGGAAACTGAATGTACCCACCCACAAAAGTATAATATAGATCAATATATACCATACCAATGGATCATCAATAATGCAGACCAAACATTACCCTAATTAAACAACATCACCAAGGGGAATTACCATATAAGAAATAATTAAATCAAGTGGCAATATGTTATTTAATCATTATCGAGTTCAATATATCAACCTATTTAAGATGAAGATAAATTCATAATTAAATGAGTAAGAATATCCTCTATAATTACATATGGTTAATGTATTAAAAGAGGGAAATAAGAGAGAAATAAAAGATTTTTTTCGTAGCCTCATGATTTATAGGCAAGCTGGACCTCTACAATTTTACATCTTAAAATAATATTTCATATCATGAGATTTCATGCGGCCCTCTAATTTAGGATTTTAAATAGTATTCCTTATAATTCTCAAACAACGATTCTAAGAAACATATAATTGATTTCCCAGAACTATAACATTGATTAATTAATGTTGTGAATTACTCTATCACATAGTGAATCACTTATGCATATGATCTACTTCTAAATATCCACGAATAACCATCCTCCAATCCATGAATAACCTATAATTTTTCATGTAAATATTCTCATTTCATAAAACCTACTACAATAGAATTGATGATCCAATAACCATTGAATCCTCTATAAGAATCATATGAATGTTTGTAAATCCCATATTAGAAATGTAACTGGATGAGAAGACATAAACAATGACAATTTTGGAGTCTTTGTTAAAAAAAATCATACCAATTGTGAGAGGGTATTTTTTGGATAGTATTTTTGGTTGGTAATCAAGTGTACTCTAAAGGATAGTTTTAGGACATGTCCTTCTATAGCTGAGTTTGGGTGTCATTTTCATGATACAAATTCCATACTGAACAATGAATTTAATATCTCTAGAAAAAAATATTAAAATTCGTAAAATATTTGAGATGATATTATAGTATATAGAGAATGAAATCATCCACCGTTTCATAAATAATTCTTGGTGATTTGCGAGGATATGGTCCTTAATTTAACCCATTAACCATATTTTAATTGTATTGTAATGACTCAATATTTTCAACATATTAACTAATTTTTATAACCAATAATGATATTGAACATATTAACTAATCTAGAAATTATGATTCTAAAAATTAAATATATCTTTTTGGATTCAATTTCCAAATATAAGAAAAATTAATTAAAATATTAGAACACATAATCAATAAAATAAAATATGTAAAAATATGTATTTTAAAGAAAAAAATAGTATATTCTTATTACTTATTTAGTAAAAACCATTATATGAGAATAATTTAGTTTTGAATAGATATATAAATAATCTATCTCTTTTAAATCAATCTTTAATAGTTACAAGTTTTAATAACTTTAAAATAATAATACACAATATACTGATAAAACCAATCATAAAAAACTAGAACTTTTCTCAAAAATGGATTTTACCTTTAATAATATTTTCTAAAATATAGGAATTAATTTATACATATTATATATATATATGTTATATTTAATTAAATTTAATTCTGCAAATGTGATAAATTAATCTGCAAAATTAAAAAATATATATTATATAATAAAAATGATAGATTTTAAATTAATTTGTTTACCATGAATATGAAAATTAATATTGTATATTATTGAATAATTATTTATTGGTTATTATTTATTTATTTTACAAATCATTGCCTGAACATTATTAATACATATAATTGATATCATTATTTAATGACAATAGATTGAACTAAACTATTTAATTAATATACACATTTTATTTGTAATCAATGTTATTTTCCAAGGTAATAACATCTATCAATTATACTAAACAATTCTGTAAAATCTTTAACACCATTTTAAATAAATAATTTAAACATATAAATAAACTATATCTATAATGATAATAAACAAAACTTCCAAACTGGTAAAGATATTTAATGGTATTTTAATAGTTGACTATATACCCTTTAATAATGGTAATATAATGACTATGTTATCCCCATTACATCCTAAAAATTCATTCCATTTTTACTTAAAAATACACTTATGTTACTCTTATAGTTTTTCATTTTGTATTTTATAGTCATGTTTTCTCTATTGAGGATTTTTTTATCACTATTTATTTTATTTTAATTTATGTAGTTATCAATGGTGAAGATAATATATGGGAGTTCCTGATTATTAAAAATATGATTATTATGTATTTACTATTACATTTTAATTTTTTTACTTTTGTGGTATGAATTCATACAATGTACTTAAAAACCCATCATATGCAATTCATCATTTTATAAACAATTTTTGTAATGATTCGTTGTGAGAGAATAAAATATTTTTTATTTAATTTTTTTACTATAAGATTTATTTACCTCCTCTATTTTGACTCATTATGATGAATAGACAATGTAACTTATGAAAATTGAATTTATATTTTGATATGGAATGTTAAAATGATGTCAATGTTTTTAATCATTATCATTTCCACCTTTTGTAAATGGCATGAAAGTATACACTTAAAGGTGGTAAAACGTCATTGATTTTTTTAATATCCAATAATGATTATATATTTGGAGTTCCATATACCATTATGATCAATAATTCAACTATGTTTTATTCACGTGTATTATAGAATATATTCCCATAATTCAATATATAGTCAAATCATTCCACTCCCAATCATGAGGTTGTCATTTGATAAATAGAGTCCCACAATAAGAATTTGTCAACTATACAATATATTATGGTATACATAGAAAATAATTGTTATATTAATAATTCAATATTATATAATTTATTTTATGTATTTCACCCATATATAAATAGGATATATAATTTTTAATTTTTTACCCATTGAATATAATATTCAACATGTAACCACCATTCATGACTACTATAAATTTCTTAATATTATTATTATTATTTCATATATGAGAATCATAATTAATATAAGTTTTTTTCTCTATAAGCAATGTTTACAAATTTATTATATAATAATAATAATAATTTAATATTTATTTCATTAAATAAATATAAAAACTATATTTTAATCAAAAATAATAATATAATTAAATGTGTACAAGAAATTCCTAGAGTATTTAATTATAATAATGGATGAACCAAAACTATTGGATATGTTTTAAACATGTAATCATTCAATATTAATTTATTTATAAAAAGGAGGTAAATATTATCTACACTATTTTGATATAATAATGGAATATGAATATAATAATTTAACTCATGAAATGATCAGGAAACCCATATAAAGTAAAAAATAGTATATACTAAGAAATATTTTTGTTATATGATAGTGTTGACTTTAGAATAATGGGAATATTTTTGTATTCATTATTAAAATTGATCGACATAATTAGTGATTACATTTATAATGAAATCCATCATCAATGGTAGCTTCCATAATATAGTCATTATCCAAAATATTTTTATTATTATTTTTATATATGTAATAACAATTTTGAAATTAAAATTTACATTAGATCTTAAAAATATTAAATTATTTTGGAATAAATAATTAATTATAATTCATATAATAATTATGAAATATAATAATATAAATAGAAGTACATGTAGAAAAATATTTATGTTATAAACATTTCTTTCAAAAGTATTATATGATTTTTCTTAAAAGAAAAAAAATCATTTAAGATATTAATGAGAGAAAAAAATCTTAATTTTGAATCGAAATATTTAAATTATTAATGTGTGGTTTTTTATTTTACAGAATAAGATGAAATTTAGGTGAACAGTAAAAGTATATTTTCTTTATATATCATAAATATTATGTCATAAAAATTATTTAAAATGACTAAATAATTTTGTAATCTTTTTTATTGACTTGAAAATGTATTCAATACATCAAATAAAATATTTAAAAAGTAATTAATTTAATAATGAAACATAGAAATCAATTTTAGAATATTAAATTATATTTTCTTCTAATAAATAACTATTTTAAATTCTTTTATTTTATTAAGTAATTGCAATGATTCCACTAATTTTGATTAATTTTTTTAAAAAAAATTTTATTTAATCAAACCTCAGTAATAATCCAAATAATTAATACAATTCATATCTATAAGCTAAAATAATAATCAATTCAATAATTAATTCAAAGATACCTCACACGTTTACCTATTAAATCACCAATTCTATACAAAATTTTCCTCTCATCCAGAAAATTACACCTTTTCAAATGATTTCACAATATATATATATATATATATATATATAAATACTTCTATAAATGTTCTCAAGGAATTTTTCTAACCGAAATAACCACCTCAAAATGATTAAATTACATCCTAATGGAGGATTATCATAAAGCCAAATATGGTTTTTAAAAATATATTTTCATTTAAATTATTCCCTTGAACGTAAAATAATATAATTAATACATAATGTAACATTACAATAATATTATAATTATACCGTAATTTATTTATGATTATAAAAAATTATTATTATTATTATTTTTACATTACATTTAAAACATTAGTTTCTTGTGGAATGATTATACTAACTAGGAAAATGATGATGATTCATTTTCGCATATACAATTCATGTTTTATTTTAAAATTATTTTTATGTATAAATATATTGTTAATAATAAAATTTAGTGGTGTTTATATTGTTTGAATGATTATATATTAATTTATTATATAATATTAATGATAAACCAGCATGTTAGATTGATGTATTTAAACGAATATTACAAAGAAACATTATTTTATTCGTAACTATATACTAAATAATTGAACTCTTTTAATTATAGAATAAAATAAAAATAGTATCCAAAAACTAATAAATCTTTTGGTTCCATTATACAATGACCACTAACTGTTTCTATTAAATCGAAGTAATTTTGGAAATATTGATCCAAAATCTCTAAGAGAATAATATAAACAACAAAATACTAATAAATATAGAATAAAGGAATAATAAGGGGAAATAATAATTAAATTAACATGAGCAGGGTAATAATTCTTTTCAGTAACAAATTTCATTTCATTTTTTCGGTGAAAATGGATATACAAAGATAGTTTCAATGTGATATAAGAAGTTCATTCCTAATTTGAACACTTTTTTAGTATTATTTTTATCTATTTTCTATCAATCATTATATGTATTATAAAAAAATAATTATAATAATTCCTAATTAATTTCATTTTTAGTTATTACTTCTCTTATAATATTTTTTATATATTCACAATTCATACCTTAGGTGGTTAGAAAAAGGTTCCCTAAAGAAAATCCATTATTTTCAAGTTTTGGTCCTTTATTTTCAATATTCTCTCCAATGAAAGATATCTAAAAAATGGTAATATAACTTAACATTTTCCATTTTTATTAATTATTTAATTATCCCCCATATGGATGAATTGTTTTTCTCTTTCATTGTTCATAATGGATTTCACTCTCAATTTCCTTTCATTGAGATATACCCTGATATTTCCACTTGTTTTATTTTATATCAATTTAAAATTTAATCATGATATTTTATAATAAATTTCACGGTAATTATATTATTTTAGGTTCTTGATAAAAAATTCTATGAATTTTTTTCCATATATTCATCTTTTTCATTAATAATAATATTATTTTCACATCATTATTTCTCTTATGTGTGAAAATTAATTTGATAATGTCCTAAGAGTAATTGTCCCACTAAAAGGTCATAGATGATCATTACTATGCTGAGATCCCAGATGTTCCATGATAGTACTATTAAATAAAATTTATGTATTAAAATAATTTCATTTGAAAAGACCCAGATACTACAAGCTATCATGGGTGGAGGCTCACAGGACATTGAAAAACATTGTCCTGGTGTATGCTTAGGATTATTTTTGTGTAAGAGTTTATGAGAACATGTCCCACTAGTAGGAAATACATTTTTATATGTTGCATTGTATATTATAATCAGTATAATTTTTATTGGTCCATAGAATATAATATTTTTTTAAAGGATATTATTATTTAAAAATCCTAATATATTAATGAAAGCTGTGAAAGTGTTTGTTTGTATTGATGTTGGATACATTGGTTAAGTCACAAGTAATAATAATTAATCAATATTGTGAGAAAGGGTTTTTCCTTTTATTCTGTAATTGATTTTGATATCTTATACTCATTTATATGAATGAAAACTCCTAAATTAATTATCTAACAAGATGTTCTATGGGACGTTTCACTTATGGAAAGTCAAACAAATTGATATCAAGAACATAGGATGATGACACCAGGAAATACCTTTCTTGAATAGAGATATCATTACCAAGAGATTATACTACACAGTAAGAATCTATATGAGGTTTCATATCATTAATGGATTAACTAATTTTTCTATTATTCCCTTGGTGTGTTTTTATTTTCTAACCTCAAAAAATAGGTGGCTCCTCATAATACCTTTGAGAAAGCAGATTAGAGGTCAAACACTAAGTATATCTAAAACCAATGTTAAATAATAATAATTTTTTATTTTTTAATAATTTTAATAAATATATTTGTATGTGTGGATTAATATTTTCATAGGATTTCCTTGATAACATACATTAAGTCACTAGTTATTTGAGAAAATTTGTCATGAACATAATATTTAATAAATTCTTATTTACTACTTTGTGAATATAATATTTATTTATTAGAGAATAGTGTAATGATATATATTTATAAAATTAGATGTAACTGTTTGAGGCCAGATAAATATTTTATAGTAAAGGAATATTAAGTATAAAGGTCTGGTAGTAAATAATATATATTTAATATTAATTGAATAAATTTTAAATAAATAATTGTAATAAAAATATTTAATATATTTTATGGGGTCTCAAATGTCATTAAATAATAATGATAATAATAATAACAACAACATAGACATAGAGTTACACAAGGATTATGGAAATAAAATCGACTCATGTGATATTATAATTTTCAAAACCTAGAACTATTTAGACCAAATTATATTTTTTTATCCATAATTCTACCCATTATTTTGGGTGTGCATCATGATTTTGTAGAATCCTAAAAATCCCTAGAGAGAACCTATCCAAGAACACTATTGAAAATGGATACAAATCCTCATCCTCCAACCTCTTGATTTTAGAGAGGTCAAGGAGCAATCAATTTTTATTTGATTCTCATGGGGATAAAGTATGGATGATTAAATCATTATGATATATCATGAGAGTACTTGGATATTCATATGATGATTTTTGGAGGTTCAGAGTACACATGTGGGTCACATTTATAGGTATTATCCCCATTATTTGATAATGAAATGATGAAATGATGTTGAGAAATTTTCATAATCATCAATAATGAAATCATTTATCACATGGTAATTATTTACAATCATAAATTAATTATAATTAATTATTGGATAATCCTGAGTTTGATTCAATAGTTCTCATGTCAATTAATCTTTGATTAAATTCTATTGGTTGAGTCATTTACCATAAATTTACATTTTTCATTATGCATCAATTATGATAAAAAGATAATTTATGCATCCCCACAGCAATGATTCCACTACACCTAGACTCTACAAGTCATATTAGAGTGGTTACATAATTATTTATAATTATTCAAATGTAACTTATTAATTTTGACATTTATCATTATATTTGAATTCACGTTTAATCATTCCTTAATCCAAATCATGAGATCACTTATCCTTCCTCTTCAATTTTGAGAATATAATAAATAAATGTATTAATTATAAACTAATAATATTTAATGAACTTATTTATTTGAGTGGAGGAATATGGATGGATAAAACTAGAGTGAATTTTTTAGCATATTGGTATATTCCTTTTATCTATATTCAATTCACCAAGATAAAACATTAAAAAATTTAGAGTTTTTGAATTTATTTCATGTGGTGTATGTTTAATACATAATGTTTTAACCGATACACCATAGAACACATTTAGGCTGACAAAATAGTTTTTAACATGATTACATGACATTTACTCAATTATTAAATGATTGGAAAATTATTTTCTTTAATAACATACAAGTCTGTGGTCATTGTAACTTAGATACCAATTGACATGAATCTAAAATATATGCTTTGTTATCAATTATTTTCTATAGAATCCCAACATGCCATGTCCCAAGGATTGAACCACAAATAGAAGGAAATGAATAATACATGACATATTGCTATCTTGTATACACTATGTATATTACCCATTAATTAATAATGAAAAAATAATTTATTATACTATTTAGATTATTTAAATGTGTGGTCCATGAGTCATTAAATTCACATGTAAATTCCTTTTTATAGGTTATATATAAATTTAATGTTTAATAATTGTTTCGGTAATATATAAAGCTATATATCATTTCTATGTCTTATTACACTGATTACCCTACACACATTAAAAACTAACACAGAATATAAATAACACGTGTTCTGTGTGTCATTATGTTGGCTTATATATTCCATAAAATCAATTGAGTGTATGCAATATGACACATGATTAAAAAGTATATAAATATTATACAAACGAGGTTGTTCATATGTGTACTCATATTGTTAACAGACATGTAAATATTTTGTGTAAATTAAATTTTAAATTAATTTATTTAATTTGTTTAAAATTAGGATCAATGAGAATGTTAAGAATGTTTATATGATAAATATAGTAAAAATTATTAATTAAATAATTTAATTTGTTGATTTGAGTTAGATTTATCTCAATTAGAACAATTTTGATTGAATAAATTTTTTATATGTGTAATTCATTACATGTGTATAGATTATCATGAGAATAGACCATAACATTATTTTCGATTGGTTTCATTTTAACTTATTAATGAATTAAATTTAAGACTTATGTTTCATCTCTCCTCTCATTATGTAACATCTGATGAGCCCACAATTTCTTTTTATATTAACATACCTAACTAATCATCTTGTTCCACTCAAATGTGTGTGATTAAACAATTTTTTAATAGATAGAGCTCTAAAGAGTATAATAGGTATTCAATAATGTCGTTGAGATGAAACAAATTCAAGATATACAATGATGGATATGTGTAATGTTCTAAAATGAACCAAGTCATAGATCAAGGTGTTTCCCCTTTATCTATGACTTGTTTATCATATACTAGATATGATAAACATTTGTAAAATTCTAGTATTATAACACTTAAATTATTTCATTTATATTACGTTTCATTATTAAATTCATTGTGGATGTATTATTGAGATCCCATGAATTAATGATTCAACAAGAATGCCTGATAGAACTAAAATAAATTTGAATATGTTTAACGTTTGTCTTGAAAATGTTTAATCAAATATGTAAATAAAATTAATATTAATAAGAATATAAATAATATTAAACATAAAATTTATACATAAAGAAAAAAATACCTCAATAATATATATTAAATCTATATAGAACATTTGTACATGTGTAAGAATTGAACCATACTCCAATGTTATTGACCTACATGATTTAAGAAAAGTTTAGTTACTATGAAATCTCGACCTTGAGATTTGGGTGGAATAAACATCATTCAATGTAATGGGTGGTCAACATATGATACATAGTTCAACTAGTAGGTAAATATTTGAGGAAATAAAAAATTAAAATTTCAATATTATGGAGTTACCCATAATAATAAGGAACTATGAGTTAATAAAATTGGAATGTCAAGCCTATGAAAATAACATCAAATACCTTGACTTAACTCCACTTGGCTTATGAGATGGGGAATATAGATCCTTTCAAATAAAACATCCATGAAAATATGATATTTTAAAACTAATGGGGATGGAATTTTGGTATTGATGAAATAATGTATGACTAAAAAATTTGATATTAATTATCTAGTTTTATCAAATAATGAAATAAAATTACTTTCTTATTAATTTTTGAAATGGGAGAAACTATATTATTGATATCACTTCCATCTAAACTTCTAAATGAAAAAATTCCAAATAGTAGTAATATATATTAATATAAGTGGTCATTTCACATTATTTAACACTATGAATGGATGTTATATGTTTTTAAAAAAATCTATCCTTGAATCTATTAGCCAAGAGGATAGTGTGGAAGAATTTTATCTCTATGAGAATCGTTTGTACAGTACTACATATGTCCAATTCAGCATGTTATCTTCAATTTACAATGATCTTCTACAGAAAAATGAGCATATGGATGAATATAGAATTATGAGGCACCTATATGGTCTCTATCATTAGAAGAAAAGAGATGTGAGATATAATATCTCCAATGCACTATTCACATGAATTAATAGAGAATTTGTTCCAAATGGGGATTATGTAGTCAATATTACTGACTAAATAGAGAACTTATACATTTTGGTCTATAAATTCCAAGAGGAGCTATGTAAATATGTCACTCTACACTCATAACAAAATTAATTCACTTTGTAATATTTTTAGTTACTATATAGCCAACAACTGGAAGACTCTTCCGAAACATCTTGCACTCATTCACCACATTGACAAGGATAAGGGATGTCATAAGAAAATAGTTCTTATGTTGGGTAATAAAATTAACAATAATGAAATAGTTCATAATTACCAATCTATGTCTATATATTCCAAGACTATTAGGTCTGCTAGGATAGATACCTTGACAGTGGAGGGGGGGGGGGTGAATTAGAGTATGACAGAATAAAACAACTACCACTTTTGATCTTGTTTTGCTGTTAGACAAGACCCACTTGTATATCTTTCCCGATGCATAGTATGAATTATCCTTAAAGCATGCACATGACACTGAGATTTTTACGTGTTTCACCCACACTGGTCTATGTCCAAGGAGCTTACACCGGCAGTGTTCCAATATATGAATTTCACTATAAGAACACTATTATTTACATGTTTGATGTGGACTCAATGTCCCTCCTGTTATACAACCACTCACAATTTGAGAACTCAATGCTCTCTAAACTAAAGTGATCTCACTGAATCTTCAGATGATCCACTAAGAGTTTATATACAACAAGGGCTCTTTATTACCACTAATGAATGCATCCTACACTATATATAGATACTCTATTAATGTCTGAATTTCATCCACTAATGACTACCTCTTTTCCCCTGAACACTAAGAAACAACCTTTGGAAGGTTCCTTTACAAAGCACCCAACATTGGGAGGCTTCCAATTTTGCGAAGCTCAAACAAACCTTCATGAAGTTTTTACCTTCTCGCGAATAAATCTCATGAAGTTCAAGTCATCGCCTAGCGACTTCCATCGAGATGATCACTGAGCCAATGTGGGGAACACAACTTTCATAGAGCTAGATTAGCCACCATGAAGCTCCTGTTTCGCGAAACACATTGCCTTCACAAACCACCTTGGTTAGCCAAGAGTAATAGATTTTCTTCGAAAACTCTCTACTTCTCTCTAGGGGATGAGGCATATTTATAGGTGATTCCACCGACACTCGAACCTTCCTCGCAAAGTCAATGCCACGTCATCACAAATCACAAATCTCCGAAGTTCCCACCGAAATTCTTTCAAAATCCAGAAGCCCCACGACAATTTTCTGATTGCGAAACTCATCATAATCTTGGAGCGTTACATCAATTACGTTGTATCATCTCCATGATGCTCCCTCACATTTCCCTTCAACACTGACATTTGCGAAGATTATCAAAATCGTGAAGCATCACTGTCAACATTCTTCTGGACATTGAAAAATCAAATCCGTGAAGCCTATCTTCACGAAACTCATGCCTTTACCATATTTTGATGAGATCTTCAAGGAAATCCATATTTCGCGATGCTCACCAAAATCCAAATTTTGGACCCCAAAAAATTGGCAGACAATGGAAAATGGTTCCACCTTATATCTGTTCTTGTATACCTCCTCCAGATCATCCATTCAATTTTCATTGTTCTTTGTCATTATTGATTGTCAACATCATCTCTAGAACATGAAAATTCACCATGGAATCCTACTCTGTAAACAAACACAATCAACCCAAAAATGCTGCAATATTGCCTTGAGGAATTTTTTCCCAACAATCTCCCCCTTTGGGTTTGTTGACAACTCTTATGAGAATGATTTTCGGCATGTTGAGACCTCACTGAGTCTCCTTCCATCATCAACCATCCTTCTCCTCTTGCGATTCATATAGAGACCAAAGTGTCACTCACCACATACTTTAAACCCACATGAATCATCATGAGAAACAAGTGTAAACGAAAAGATCATTAATGAATCACATCATTTCAGACACCATCTGTTGACACAAAACTGATACCAATTTCCAAATTGTTTCAAATTTTTTATTGCTGGAACCCTTCTCACACCATTCCAACATCACTCTTATTTTTCTATCATGATCATTAGCTATCATGATATATATAATATGATCAATCACTTCTAGAATTTTCATATTTAAAACACTCAACCTATCTCATTGCTCTCCCCCTTTCTCACTGCTCCACCTATTAGCTTCTTTCCATGACATTTACTAAGAAATTTTCTCCCTAATTTAGCCACAGCTTCTCCCCCTTGAGGAGTCACTATTTCTCCCCCTTTGTCAATGAACCCAAAGGTAACCCCTTTGCGATCTTCAACATTGGAAAGAAAATAGATTTTCACATTAGAGATAAACATGTCATACCTCAGGGAGGGGGGTCCCACATCCACACTTTTTCATGTGCGGGGAGTTTACTGGACTCCCAGATCTAGTCACTAAATGTCCAAAGCATCCTTGGTTAAGTCCTTCATCATAATGTCTGTAACATTTAGTTTGTTAGGAACATACTCCAACATCATGATTCCCTAAACAACTATCTACTTGATCAAATGATACTTTATCTCACCGGGATTTTTCTTTGAGTGATGGACTGAATTTTTTCTGTGATTGTTAGCACTTGAGTTATCACACTAGATTCTGATCGGAGACATCACTTTAACTCCCATATCATCAAGATGCTGCTTCATCCACAATAATTGTGTGCATGATTGACTGGCTGCAATATACTTAGATTTTGTGGTGCATAATGAAATTAAATCATACCTCTTGATTATCCAATAAATACATAGTCCACCAAGATAGAATGCACCTCCTGACATTGATTTCCTATCATCTGCTAAACCGACCCAATCTGCATCAGTATATCCCAATAACTCTGTCTAAGATTTTCCATTATGCATCAAGCTGAAGTCCACTGTTCCCTTGATATACCAAATTATTATTTTCACTAAAATAATGTGGCTTTCCTTGGGATTCCTTTGATATCATGCTTCATGGAAGGTGGAGAAAACAATATCAGGTCTCTTCACTATCAGGTATAGTAAACTCCCAATAATCTATCTTTATTCTGTGGTATTAACTGCCATTCCATTTCCATCTTTCGCTAATTTCATCCAGGTAGTAACTAGAGTCTTCATATCCTTGTAATTTTTTATTCAAAATATTTTCAAAACATCCTTGGAATATTTGGATTGAGAAATGAATTTTCCATTCCTTCCTTGTGTCACATGTAGACCAAAGAAGAATTTTGGTTCTCTAATCATGGAAAATTTGAACTCACTTTTCATGAATTCGGAAAACTATCTGCATTGAGCTTCATCTGATCCGCATAATATTATTTTGTCGACATAAACTAGGACCATCATCATTTGATAACTGTTTGTTGTTGAAATAGTGATTGTAATCAACTCCCCACACCAAAACCTTTCTTTTTCAAGTACTGATCAAGCCTTGACTACCATGCTCTTGGGGCTTAGTTCAGCCTATACAAGGCCTTCTTCTGTCTGAAAACCATGTTCTCATCCTCATGAATGATAAATCCATCTGGCTGCTCAATATAGACCTCTTCCTCTATAACCCCATTCAAAAATGAATATTTGATGTCCATCTAGAAAACATTTAACTTCTTTTGAACTACAATGTCTAGAAATAATATGATTGTCTCTTGTCTCGCTACCGGTGAAAATGTCTCATAAACATCTATTCCCTTTATCTGGGTCTATCATTTGAACACCAATCATGCTTTATTCTGAATAAATGTGCCATCTTCATTCATCTTATTGTGATAGACCCATTTAGACCCGATGATTTTCTTATCTACGGGCCTCAAAACAATCTCCATTGTATGATTCTTCTATATCTGATCAAGCACTTAATTCGTTTCCTAAACCCAGTATTCATCTTCAGCTGCATCGACGAATCATTTCAGATAAACCAAATATAGGAAAGATGTATGTTGTAGTGATTTCATTCTTATTGTCTGAACTAGAGCTGACTGATCCCCAATGATATTCTCCCTATCAATTTCAGCTCAACTCCTTGGATTTTGTGCAGATAGAGATTTTAATTCTTCTTGATCATCACCAGTATCTTCTTTTGAATCAACATCATACACTTATGCTCCCCCTATGTTGCTTTTTTCTTCATCACTCTCATTAATAAATTGTTCTTTGTACTGTTGGATGATCTCTTCATTCTCTACTCTAGTGACATCATTGTTCTCAAATACATTTACCAGACTTTTGTTAAAACTTGTATATGCCTTACTTTTTCCTGAGTGACCAATTAATATCCCTTCATCCCCTCATGGCTCGTATTTCCAATGTTTTTTCTTGTTGAGGATAAAACACTTACTTCTAAATATTCTAAAGTATTTCACTGTTGGCTTCTTTTCATACCACATCTTGTACAAAGCCTTTCCTTCCTTCAGACACAATAGATCCATGTTTGAAATGTATACCGATGTCAACAGTACTTCCTACCAAAATTTATTTGGTAGGTCTTTTTCAATGAGCATCATTATGGCTATATTGTTGATAATCTGATTTCTCCTTTCGAACAATCCATTCTATTATGGAGTTATTATTGAGGAAACTTGATGCATTTTCACATGTTTGTCAAGTTAGACTTCTACCTAACTATTTGTGAATTCCGTAACATTGTCAGTACGAAACTTCAATGTTTTATGTACAAGCATCATTTCACACTCCCTCCGGTACAATTTTAAGCAACTGAACACATCAACTTACGGTAAATAACATATTCCCATGCCATTCTGCTATAGTCATCAATTAAAAGAACATAACACCTATTTTGGTCAATTAATCTTGGTGTGATAAGACCACAAACATCATCTTGCACCAATTCGAGCACTCTTTTTGACTTCTTTTCATTTTCCTAATATGTCTTTCTGATGAGATTCCCTTGTTGAAATTAATCACACTTGTGAGCATGATCACATGATAGATTAAGGACGTCTCTTCCAACATCACACTTTACCATATTTTCTAGGGATGGTTGAAAATTTTCACTATTTAATTTATGCCACAACCTGTATTCTTCTTCTCTGGACAGAAAACACATATCTTATTCTCCACTTACCAGGTAGAGATTTCCCATTGTTCTTTTTCCCTGTAGAATTATTTCCCCGTCTCTTCCTTTGATGACACACATCTTCTTATTAAACCTTATAGAATGTCCTGAGTCACATAGGTGACTAACACTTACCAAATTGTGACTAAGGCCTTCTACTACTAAGACATCAACATGTCTCATCTCTTTTTCCCCCAAACATAGCATTTCCTTATCCAATAATATTTAGGCCTTCATCATTTCCAAACTTGAAAACACTTTCTTTGTCATATTTTATGGTTGTTACAAGATACTTATTACCTGTCATGTGAGATGTGCAACCACTATCAAGGATCCACACACCAGAGTGGTCTGATGCTTTAAGGGAAATTTCTTCCACTACGTCCTTCTCATCATTCTTCTTCTTGGTCCATATTTTTTCCTTCACACTCGTCATGGATTGAGACTTCTGTTCTTTCACAGTGTATGATGGACCAGCTTCATCTTTCAAAGTATCAAATCTATTTTGCATTTTCAACTCACATGTTGGTTTATTTATCTGCAACATGCGAACATTTTGGTTCCGATTTGGAACATTCCTCTTTATATTTGAAGTGCAATACCTAGTCATGTTCCCAAATCCTCCACACCAAAAAACCATCCTTCAAAATATGTTTTATAGAACCTTTCTCTATTTGGATACCATATTTGTTCTTTGTCCATTCGATATCTCTTGGAAACAGAACACACATACTGTGAATGTTCCATATTTCCCAAAAAATAACACCTGATGTAAGGTGAATTCCTTCGTGTCACTTCTTCACAACTAGATTTACCTAGGGATATTTGAATATTTTGATTCTGATTTGTGCCCAAATCAACCTTCAATCTAGAAATGGGTGCTTGCGGTCTAACTTCAATTTTCACAATTTTTTGTTTTCGATCAATCACCACATCGTCCTTAGAATCTAAACATAATTGATGATTCCTTTTAGCTAAACCACTATTCTCCAATTTCAGCTTCTCAGTTTTCTGAGTGATATGCTTTACTGATGTCCCAACAGGAGTCAAGAGTTTTCTTTTATCCATAAACATTTTCTGCAAATTGACAACATCTCAGTCAAGTTATTTAATACGCTTGATTTGATCTTTTATTATGTTATTCAAGATATCGATTTCTTTCTTTGTTCATCAATTTTTATTTTATACTTACAAACTGATTCTAAGTTCTCTGGTGTTGATGACTTGAGTTTCCAAATTTCATCCATCAACTCAGACTTATCTACTTCTTGCTACTGTATATAGAGTTTAGAATCATGAACAATTTTGTTGGATTTATTTGTTTTGGATCTCCAAATATCAATCTCCTCAAGAGCAACCTCTAACTCAACATGCATATCAACTCCTCCCTCAACTTATTCTTCTTCTTTATCAACTTCAGTTTCATTTTTATTCTGAGAATTACGGACAACAGCCACAATAGAATTTTCTCCCCGATCTCTATAGTTCTCTATCTCTTAATCCTCCTCAACTTCAGACTCGTCTGAACTGTCGTATTATTTTGAATGAAGGTTCTTCTTCTTAAAGAAGTTTCTCTTGAACTATTAATTTTCTTTCCCATAGACTACAAAATTGTTCATGGGAATTTATATTTCATTGACATCATCATCCTCTTGGAACATTTTGGGGAACCTTGTCGCATGATATCCAAACTTTCTACATCAAAGGAAAGAAAGTGGAAGCTTCCCTTTAAACATTCCTTTTCCTTTTTGGAGGATTGAGGAGAGGAAATACATCACCTAATCTGTCTCTTATTCTTCTTGAGAATCATCAATAGTGAGCTTCTTCATGGCCTTGAATGAAACTTATTTGGATTTCCCCTTCTGCACAACATAGTTATCAATATTTCTCATTTCATATACAAGAAGGGTGTTGTGTAGGTTATCCAATGTCAACTCTTTTGGGTATTTATCTTCCAAAACCAAAACTTTCATATTGAACAGTGATGGATGTTTCCTCAAGATGCACTTCACAATCATTATGTCATCAATAACTTCTCCAAGAGCTCGCATGTCTTCCACTACAACATTTACCATGTCAAAGAATGTATCAATAGACTCATTCAAGTTCATTCTCAAATCTAAATACTTTTTCTACAAAACATGTAGTTTTTCTTATTTGACCTTTGTATCTCCTTCATATTTTTTTAACATCTTTTCCCACATAACATGCGATGTTTTGCATGACATCACCTTGGTATATATAACATTGGATAGGGATCCCCCTAAAGCATTGATTCCCTTGGCGTCAATATCCAGTTAGCTTCTCTCCGCCTCTGATAATGAACCACTGTTAATATTAGCTCTATACCATTCATTTATGCTATAAAAAGATTCATTCCCAATGATCTGAAGTAGTGTTGCATCTGATTCTTCCTTGGTGTAAAATTGTTCCCGTTGAAGATTGGAATCCCTATATTATTGGTAAGCTCCATTTGAGAGAGAATTATAGATATTAACCTCTCCCTATAATACAAATTGTTTGGGTCCATGTGGATAGATACCCTAAGAGGGGGTGAATCAAGGTATGATAGATTAAAACAACTGCCCCTTTCGATCTTGTTTTCCTGTTTGAAAATCCCTCTTCTCTCTCCTTCCCAATGTAGAGTCTGAATAAACCTTAAATCATCCACATGACAGAATTTTTTTTACATGTTTAACCCTCACTGGGATACTTCCATGGAGAATACACTGGTAGTGTGCCAATGTACCAATTCCACTATAAGTGCACAATTATTTACAAGTTACAAGTGGACTCATTGTCCCTCCTGGTTTGCAACCACTCATAATTTGAGAACTCACTACTCTCTCAACTGAAGTGGGATCACTGATTCTTTAGATGATCCACTCACAGCTTATAGACCTGTAGGTCTCTTCATTACCACTAATGAATTCTTCCTTCACTATATGTATATTCTCTATTGATGTCCAAATTTCATCCACTGTTGAATACCCATTTTCCCCTCAACACTGAGCAACAACCCTTGGAATGTACCTTTGCAAAGCACCCTACTTCATGAGGCCCCCAATTTCACAAAGCTCACACAAGACTTCACGAAGATCCTTCCTTCTCGTGAAGCACTCTCACAAAGCTCAAGGAGTCACAGAGTGACTTCCCTCGTGAAGCTCACTATGCCAATGTGGAGATCAAAAATTTTGTGGATCTAGATTACCCACCGTGAATCTCTTATTCTACAGAGCACACTACCTTCACATACAACTATCTCAATCTGAGAGAAAAATATTTTCCTCGAAAACACTCTAATTCTCTCCAGGGGGTCATGGCCTATTTATAGCCGATTCCACTGACCCTCGAAACATCTGCACAATGTCAATGCTACGTTATCACAAATCACAATGCTCCGAAGATCCCACCAAAATTCTCTCAAAATCATGAATCACCATAGAAATTTTATTGATCACGAAGCTCATCATAATCGTGGATCGTACTGACAGTTACATCGCACTACCACCGTGAAGCTCCCTCGCATGTCCCTTCAACACTTCCATTTGCGAAGATCGGTGTAATCACGAAGAATCATCATCAACCTTCTTTTGGTCTTCGTGAAATCCAATCCACAAAGCCTATCATTGAGAAAATCATGATTTTTCCATATTTTGATGATATCTTCAAGGAAATCCATATTTCACGATGCTCAAAAAACTCCAAATTTTGGACCCCAAAAATTTGGCAGACACTAGAAAACAGCACCAACTTGTATCTATTCCTTTATACTACCTCCAGATCGTCCATTCCTTTATCATCGTTCTTTTTAAACATGGATTGTCAACAACATCTCTAGAACATGAAAATTCACCATAGACACCTTCTTTGTCAACAAACACAATCAACCCAAAAATGATGCAATGTTACCTTGAGGGATTTTCTCCCAACAAAGACTAATCCATATGTGATGATGAATATCCAAAGGAATGTAATAGAATAGAATAAAATATGTTTTTCATGTTGTATGCTAGGAAATTGGAAAAAGAAAATCACATAAAATAAAGGGGAAGATAAATGATCAATATTTTTTAGAGTAATCATTATATATAATCACAATTGGTATTAAATACATCTTGTGATTCTCACATGTATATTTAAAAGTTTGAACCGTGTAGATTTCATAAAAATTATAGATAGGTGTATCTCTAGGAAGATACTGGAGTCTAACTTTAGACCTTATTTATAAGATACTACAACCTTAATTTTACAATTTAAATCATTTTAGTATTAAATAACTAATTTTTAACATCTATTTATATAAATTTCAGGATTAATTATTTCATTGACATAGATAGATTTATTTTCAAATTTGGATTTAAAGCATCATTATTTTAAAAAGAATCATTTGTTTAAGTATGCGACCACTAAATAATGTACTTTATGATTCAAATTATTAAGTCCAAATATTAGAAATTCAAAAAAAATAATTTTCACAAGACATAGTTAATTATGAGTTAGGAAATCACTGTTGTGGTCATGTAAACTAACAACATATAAGAAGTATCTAGAAAGAAGTTTATTTATAATCCTTTCAGAAATTACAAATTTAAATATGTCATTATTGATTGCATGAAAAACTGACCAAACCACCATTCGATGGATAGGGTGGATGGAATATATATATTAACGTATTAGTACACACTAATCATTGTGTATAGATTCTAGTAGAATCATGATATTGTTATTCTTACTTCATAACATTTTTCAATGACATTATTAGATGTCGAAATGTATAAATGGTGAGGTATAAGTCCGAGTCCATTTGTAAATTAAAATATTTCAATAATGAAATAGATAATAAACATTTCATGAAGATAATGAAGCTTCAATTTGATCAAGGTGGGGAATAGCATAACAAATAGTTTATCAAATTTATATGGGATTCTGGCTTGAAATTCCAACCAGCACTACCTTATGTAATATAGAGGAATGATTTTAGAAAGAGGATGAATTGTACCTTTATTATCATGGTATGGTTGAGGACGAGTCATGAAGATCATACATAATAATTTGAGTTTTACTCCTTATAAGATATAGTAAACATTCTATAATGAGTACAAAATAATGTGGAAAATGGTTTTCCATATGTTTTAATTTATGGAAGGTATCTCAGTTCTCACATAGTCAGGTATGAGGATGTTAGGAATTTTTTTGGGCCATCATACAAATAAAAATAAAAATATGATGCAAGAAGTATATATTTATATCTTATTCAACGGAAACAAGGGTATTTATTTCATACAACCTCTTTGAAAATAAATTTACCGCAATAAGATAAATTGTATTTTTTGAGAATGAGACCATTCGAAATAACAATATAAATATAAAGATTAAATTTGATGATGTTTATTCTCATGATACCCATGAGTTGGTATATGAACATATTCCTCAGAAACACACTAAAGATGTTATTACAAAAACACATGCACTATGTAGGAGTTCCATAGATGCAATAAAATAATAATGATGTGATTTTATTGTCTTTCAATACATTGACATGTTATTAGTTTTAAATAGTTAAAAATTCTGCATATTAAGAGGTAGTAGATAGATCAAAGGCAACATGATGTAAAGTAGCCTTGAATAATGAGATGGATTCAAATCATTGGAACTGTGATTAGGTTTTGGTCGATCATCCTGTTTATTTAAACCACGTTGGGTATAAATATATATTCAAGAGAAAAATGTAATTGGATGTTAATGTAAATACCTAAAAATAGTGAAATTAGATAATAATTTTAAGAAAATCAAGACATATACTATGATGAAACATTTTAATTTGATTCTATGTTAAAATCAATTAGAATTTTACTTACTATTAAAAGGTAAAATGACTATGAAATTAACTAGACAGATTTTAAAACATCTTACCTAAATTGGACCCTTTATGAAGATTTCTCAATGATAAAACCTGAAGGGTTTTTGAATCTACGATAGAATAAAATACATTAATGTTTCTAAAATACATTTATGTATTGAAGGAATCATATTGGTCATAGAAAATTCTATTTAATGAATACATAAAAGAATTTCATTCCATTAAGATCAAATCTGAGCAAAGTGTTACCATGTGGTATGGCTGGAGTGTGGTTTTCAGCGTAGTTTTATGTGTCGATGAAAACTTTTTTATTAGAATTTGTTGATAGTCTTTCAATAAGATATGTATTGTTAAAACAAGTGTTTCATCATTAACAAAATTGTCTAAGAAGCCTAAATTCAAGGGATAATGATCATTCATGATAGATCCATGAGGCTACATAGACTATGTCAAGGTATTTATATTAACCAGATAAAAAATAATATTCCATATGGATTAATGTAAGATTTAATTAGTTCAAGTGTTACATGGTACACATATTTCAATGAAATTTTTTCCTCATATAAAATAGGATATAGCTAAGGTATAAATTACTATATGTGATTGTGATAGAATCAATTATGTATTTAATTAATTAAATTTAGATTTATGTTATCTTTTAATTAAGTATAATATGAAGATATCAGGCTGATCTAAGTGAACAACACTAGTCTACTATTAAGTACAACCTTAAAAATCTATCAGGAACTAATGGTATGTTCATATTAAATGAGGAAGACAATGAGATAGTCATCATGGATTATAATGATCCTAGATTTTAAAATGATCATAATCATCATATGTCGTAGTTAAGAAATGTATTTAGTCTCAATAGAGGTGTTATGGGTTCAAGGGGTTTAAAGAATCCCACTATCACCAATTATACATCAGATATAGAGTATATATTATCCTCTGATGCATTAAAAGAATATATTTGGCCATGAATCATTTTCAAATAAATTTATTTGGTTCCTAGTAGTAATGAAACTATGACATTATATTATGGTAATATTTTAGTGGTGATTTTTCTTAAAATTTTAACTGTTACAACTATATAAAAAAGAACATTCTCTCGAAGTATCACCTCTTAAGGGATTTTTCTCAAAGAATGATGTTTCAATAAGAGTATTATCAATTGAATAAAATTTTGTATAACCTATTACAAAATCTATATCTCAATAGAAACATGTGTATCATGTGAGAGATTCCAGGATGAAGGTTGTTAGTAGTAGGCTCTTGGTATATTGGGATTCTATTAGACTTAGTTCCCTTGAAACAATATCTATGTACATTATGATTTATTTTATTTATCAATGTTAATATTAAAAAAATTAGTCACAAAATGGGTTTTCTTATGTTTGACATACTATGTGATAATGACATAAGAGTAACAATCTACCTAAAGGGTTCTAATAGTCCTCTATATTATGATAACCAAAATGTTCCATGATAATATTCTTAAATGTATGCTTTATACATGGATTATATAATTTCATAGAAAATAAATGATTTATTCTATCTGTGTTGGATACTCATATGACTTAGAGGTACTTTATTATCATGTGCATTTTTGGTAATTTATAGTGTAGTAGATTATAAGAATTTTTCTCACCAATGGAAAATACACATTTCTATATGTCATTGTATATTTATATATGTACACCATTAAATTGATCATTATTCATTATTATTATTAATGCATATTCTTAATCATGTACTTTGATGCATTGATAAAATTATTGATTACATATGGTCATGTGGAGGTTGGATACACTAGGTATGCTCAGTAATATTTTATTAATTAATCATTGAATAACTATTTTTCCATATTTTCTATAATGGATGTTGAAATCTAAAACTCATTGATGGAAATCAAACAAAAAATTTAAATTAATGTCCATGGTGTTCATTTGGTGGGTTCATTTAGGGAATTTCAATGATGGAGACCTTTATCATATAGGTTTATAACAGCAACCTACAAATTTCAATATTAGAAATATAATGATAGAGGGATTATATTTTACAGTAAGAATATGTATGTAATTTTATGTCATTAAAACATTAAATTCTTTATCTATGGGTTCCATAGTGGGTTTCATAGTGAAAACCATAAATCTTTTGTACCTACTCCTAATTACAAAGAGAATGAATCCAAGATAGCCACACACTAAGTGTATCAGGAACCTCTGTAAAATAATAATATAAATAATTATTTAATATTATTAAATAATATTATTCCCATAATTAGATTAATATTTATTGATGAATATTGTTATTAGATATATTTTGTAAGTATTTTTTCAAGAGAATATTATATGAGTAACATATTTAACAGAATTTTTTTTTATTTGTAGTTAATATATTAATTATTTAATTATTGGTGAATAATGACCATCATATTTATTTAGAAACTAATAAGTAATTATTAAAGGCCTAATAAATACATTATAGGAATGAGGGAGTGAGATAAATTGTTTGATGAGGAGTAATATATATTAAATATTAATTGAATACATTTAAAAAAATAGTCATCAAAATAATTTTATAATAATTAAGTAGTTTTACACATGTCAAGAGAATCTAATTTTACAATTATTATAGTCATTTTATTCATTGGGGATTATGGAAATAATATGGGATCATGTTTAATTATTATTTTAAAATCAATAAATTATTTAAAATAAATTTTATTATTTCTAGCTGTAAAACTATCCATTGGACTGGTTTTGAACAATGACTCTAGAGAATCCTCTTAAGATCTTGAAATAACATCTCCCATTACATTATCAAGAGTGGAGACAAATTCTACTCCAAAATCCCTATTAATTGTAAAATGAAAATGGAGAAACCATCTTAGAAGAAATTGTCCTCGAGGTCAAGGATGCGTGACAATATTTTCTGTATTTACTACACAGCACATATAGATTCCTATAGTTATGCTTGAAAGTTCATGGTACACATGTGGACCACCACAAGAGGTAATATAGAATGGATTACTTAGACTAAATGACCATACACCATTGATACATTTTCAGATCCAAAAAAATAATATTTAATTTATCGAATGATAATTTTTTAACTAGTTTAATTATTTATAAATAATAATGTGTTGATTTTGTTTTTGGTTCCATATATCCCGGACCAAGTTATGTTATATTCAATGCCATTAGTCTAGAAAATTATCGTTAATTTATATTTCTGAATAATCATATAAGAAGGAAAATAGATGGGTTGGGCATGCCCATACCTATGCTTCCATTTTGTGTGATACCTATACAATCTCTCAGTTTATTTTGATTAATGTGTTCCTTAAGTCATATGTGTCTATATTCTAAATCTCATTTATTTTTATGTATTTTTTTCCAAATACAACTATACACATATATTTACCTTCAATGAAATCTCTAATTTTCATCTTTCTACATTCTTATTATTTATTAGGTATTAATTTTCTCTTTACAAATATAATTAATTCATTGTTAATACCTTAAATTATTGGTACAAGGATCTCTTATAAATCCATATTCTTTTATTTATTTTCTTTATATTTTTAATCATCACTTTTTATATTATCCTAAATATATTGATATTATTTAAACATTTTCCGCTTTACTATATTTTCATTTCATTAATCCTTTCTTCTCTTGTATATTCATAGTTCTCACCTTACATTTTTTAAGGGATTCACCTAACTATTTCTATTCCTTGAGACATGTTTTATATTGTAAACCCATTTTTTTATGGTTTATATTATACACCATTTATATATAATATCATAACCTAATTTGTATTTAGGATATTTACAATTCCATTTCATGTTCACTATTTAATTAACTTTTTATTCATACATTATAAAAATCATAATTGGTTTCATAACCCTCGTCTATTTTTAAAGAGTTATGCTCTTTTTTCTTCAATAAGATTAAACTCTTGAGTATATTCTAGCATTTTCCTCACTTATTCTAGATATCGTACTTTTTTATATGTGATTTATATTTTAATACCATGATCTCATTTATAATTTAATGTTTCAACTTAAAATATGTTTCTTTTGAGGAAATCATCGCATCTCTTTTTTGGATATTTCATATATGTTTCCATATTAACTCATACACTAAAATCATTATTAATTTAATTTAAATGATAAATATGTATTTTCATTATAACATTGAATTCCCACTTTAATATAATCTTAAATAAAATTTTATAACTCATTCTATGAATGGAGGTTGATATAAAAAGTAAAAAAATTTAATAAAATAATAAATTTAATATTTATACTATTTCTTATATTTTTCATTAAGTATATTAAAAATTTGTTTTATTTAAGTTTAAGGTTACATCATTAGGTTTTTATATTTTTTAATAATTTTGGTAATTTTTTGTTTCACACTATTTGAAAATTATATTAAATTTGAAATTTATCGTTGTTTTCAAGACAACACCACAAATGTTTTAGATCGTTTCTATATTTCAATTCAATATTCTTTTGTTGCTTATCAATGGTCATTTTTATTAATAAAATTATTTATTTACCACAAATATAAAAAATAAATTTGTTGAAATACTTCGATATATATATATTCATGAAAATTATATTTAAAACTCATTTTCCTTATTAATTAATATATTTAGATAGTATAAAAAATTATATAATATTTTTCTTGAATCATATAAAATTTATCATATTCTAATAATTTAATATTCATGCATATTAATACCAATTTAAATTTGGGTATTATAATGTTAGCTATGTTTTTTTTTCACTTTCCATATTGTTATTTATATTTTGTAATATGGGAAATTAAATTATTTATTCACTAATAAAATTTCTATATATCCATAGTATTTTTAAAATTAAATATTTATGAATTAATTGATCAATAATTAAATTTTCCTTACATTATCATTATCTATTCATAATTGTAAACTTTCTAGTATTAAATTTTCATTATTAATAACTTATAGATCATTATTTTGATTTATGGATGTTTACATAGTTTTCTATTTCATTTGATTGTTTATATAAAATTATTGAATTGTATGTATTATAATTTTTCTATATGATATGTATTCTTATTAAATGAATATTAAAAATAAATTACATTAACATAAAAATAAACAGTATTTATTTTTTAATTTTTAATTTCTATTGTTGTTTTAATCAAAATTTTAATTTTGATAAATATATGAATTTTTTTACATTACCCAATCAAGATCAATTGTCATATAGAGGGGAAGAGAGTGATTAAGTGTTGTCAATTTCTTTTATGTTTCATTATTTTGTTAACAAACTTCACATCCTATTAATTTTTTTAAACTCTGTATGACAAAAGTACAATCATACATCCACTAGAAGCCCATAATTTACAGGATTCACTACTCAAGAAGATTATCTACATCCTTGGTATGGTTTGGAAAGAATATAATTTCACAAAATCCCCTAAAAACAATCCCTTTGGGTAGATACAATATGTTTGATATTCCAATTATCATATTTATATCTATGTTCAATAAAATACTGCAGTGATTCAAGTAGCACGAAATGATGTAATGTAATTTTGTGAAACAAGTGATGAAACATTTTATAGTGATTCCATTCCAACTTTTAAAAATATTTTGTTAAATAAATTCTCCACTTTCTTACCTAGTAGCATGAAATAACTTCCTTGGAATATTTATGGATTCTTAGTACAATTTTCTACTATGATTCCCAAGTCTGATTTCTCATTATGATAATGTCACTATTCCATAATACCATTGAAACAATTCTATGAAATATCTATCATAGTTAGGAAAACCTCATACAATGTATTAGTATGATATTGGAAATATGATTATGATATTTTTTATCCTCCTTTTTTATTCTATGTATTAATCATCCCTAGGAATTCTCAATTCAGAAACTTCTTCTCTCTAGAAATGTTATTCACTTTTCGTTATCTCTTAAATAGTTCATCAGTTGCAGAAACTAAATAGTATTTACTCCTTTTATAGTTTACCAAAATATTGTTTTTTAAGGATTATAAAATACTTTCCCACTCAAACTAATTTATCAAAAAAAATATTTTTTAAATTAGGGATTAATCATTGACTTATACATAATTTATCACTCCTATAATCTTCTCAAATCTTCACAACTTCATCTCGCAGTATACTTTCATAACAATATTAATTTGTACTCGTATTTCCATTTTAATTTTCTCATTATGAAGAATAAATTTTAATAAAATAATATTATTCATTACATTTATCAACAAACATTGTAACATTTTTAAAACACAAGTCTTTTCCCTATGATTATCTGTACTGAATGAATTAAATTTTTAATATAATGAATTCTCAATATGTTTATCAGTACTGATACATTAAAATTCAACATCTACAACACATCAAAATTAGATTATAAAAACTTCAACAAACATGTTCTTCAACCTTCAAGCTCACCCTAAATAAAATTCATAATATATTAAAATAACCTTTAAACATCCCCATTAACAACACTTGAGGAGGTTGTTTTGTGAAATATTTTTTTTTCTTTTTTTCCATAAACCAATAATCCTCTGTCTAATAATGTTTAGCATCTGAGAATTTTTATCGATGTAGCTTGTGTCTAATGAAATTGGTCTCTACATCAATATGATTATCACTGTTAGCTCTAGTCTAGTAATCTTGACCTTATTGAAAACATATTAGAGTTATTTTTTATCATGATGAGAATGATACCAATGAAAATAACTAATGTAATTTAACCTTATAAAAAGCGTATACTAATTAGTTTAATGATCTCTAATTTAATTTTATATTGGTCTCAACAAACTCCAATTCATTATAATTTTCCCCACAAATTATTAATGTGAACCATTATGCCTCTGATTAGCTTTTGAAACCATCATTGAGTAAGGAGAAAATTTGTAGTTTTATTCGAATGATTAATGTTTCATTACATCAGATGGACAATTTCTAGTTGGTTCGATTACAACCACATCATTCCTCTTTTGATCATGATACAAATAAATTTACAACGATCACTTTATTTTATTGAATATTTTTATCTGGTGGATTATTGTACTGACTGAAAACCAGAATACTCATATTCAATTGATATGATAGACCTTACATACCTTCAAAAAAATCTGTATTTTATGATCTCACATCAATGAACTGAGAACAGAATTCATCATCATTAAAAAATTCATTCCATAAAGAATTTACACTTATATAATGAATTTTAAATGACTTAGAATACCTTGACGATCCTAATTGAATCTTATGACATACATTGGGATGTATTTTAGGTGCCCAATGTTCCATTAAATTATATATTTCCATCCAGACTTCAATATTATTGGTTGCATGAGAACTTCCCCTTATATCATACAGTTATCATAACATGTTTTCAGAAAACCTATGAATTTTTTGAAATAAAAAATTGTAAAGAATAATAATTTATGTATCATAATAAGTATAAATAATAATTATTCCTCATTACAATCAATTTCTCTATTCTAGACACATGGTGATTCTGATAGAATTTTTCTGCTAGAAATTATTTTATCAATCTGATGGCTATTATAAAGAATTTTATTCCTGATTGTGTGAATACACTGGATAGATAAATTTTGATCTTTTATATAGTGAATTTATTTCATTATTATTTAAATAAAATAAAAATATATAAACAAAAACATCATTCAGCTTCAAAAAATAGATTTCAGCCAACTTGGTTCCAACAAAATCCCCCATTGGATTTTTTCTCAACCGATATGCATAAATCACTAATATTTTTAACCTTGATATTAAGATTTCTTATGAAAAATTATTAGACAAGATGAGAAATATCATTATTACAAACAATAATTATTGATTGAAAAACAATAATTATTGAAAATAGAGACTCATGAAACAAATTATATTTTATTCACAACTTTATTTATTTCTTCCATTTTATTGTAAATTTTTTTAGGTCTATCCTAACAAAATTATATAATTTTTCACACACTTACGTGATGATATCAAAACTTAACTATAACCCCCATATACGCATTTTTCCTTAAAATTTTTAGAACATAAGAATTTTTATATTTATGAAAAACCCATCCCCCACGACAACACTATCTAACGACTAAATGGGATAGGGGAAAAAACTCATTCCTCAACCTTGATGATAATGAGGTTGGGTGCCTATGTTAAACCTAATTTTTTGAAAATTTTCCTTCGGTAACGGTATTTTAATCATGTTTATAACTTTTTATGGTATAGGAACATAATCTTACTTCAATTTATTCTCTTCCACATTCTCTTTGATGAAATTAAATTTCATATCAATTTATTTTAAATTATAATGTTTTACTAGAAATCTTAAAGTGCTGATTTCAATTTGATTGTCACCACCCAATAAAGAAGGATGAATATAATTTATCATGTAATACTTCCAAATGATTCTTAATACACATAACATAGGTATCCTATAAAGTAGAAGAAACATACTCAGCCTTAATAATGATTGGAGTCAATGAATTCTATTTCTTTGAATGACAAATATCACAACTCATCCCTAAAAATAAAAAACTACCAGATGTCGATTTTCAATCATCAAAATTTCATTCACAATCAATAACTGAATACCCAAACAATTTAAAACATTATGAGCTATCATACATGATTTTACAAATTATTGTGTGTTTTGATATATTTAAGAATTATTTTTCTAGCCAACAGATGGGATTTTGCTGAGTACTCTAAAATATGGCACATAAGGTAACTTGAAAAAATGATCATACATGAGGTAGTAAAATATAAAAATAATCAAATAATATTTTATAACTAATTAAATTTATATTATATTCATTATTTATCATTTGAAAACTTGATTCCCAGTGAAAATAGTGTATAAATCGGTTTTTCCATGTAGACCATCTTAAGATGTTCCATAACATAATTTTCATAAGGAAAAAATATTTTTTCAACTTTTGTATGATTTTAAACCCAATAATGTTTTTCATATCCACCATCATGGAAATATCAAACAAAGTTTTCATTTTTTCATCAATTATTTTGGATTTTTTTTCTTCATTTCCTATAAATAAAATGTCATCAACACAAACAATTATAATGAGGTAAAAATCATAAATTTCATTAATGTACATATTACTATGAACACTTCCTTTAATAAAAATCCCCTTTTCAAAGGATGGAAACAACATGGAATACCATTAATTTTGTGATATAATTATCCCATATAGGGTTTTCTTCAACTTGTACACAAATCAATTACCCTTTCCAATAAATAATCCACAGGTTTTTTCAATTAAAAAATCATCAACAAGATTACTATTAAAAAAATTATGATTTCAGTTTCATCTAATTTTTTTATCATAATAATACATTATTAAAAATGAAATATCTGATTTTTTATATTCATTATACTAGAGAAAAAGTCTCATCATAATCAATACCTTTAAATGGTGAGTAGCCTTTACATACAAAAAATTATTAATTTCATACCACGTCACCATCTCCATTTAGATTGTTTTGGAAATCCCACTTTGATCTGATATCATTTTTATCAGTTTGGTTTTGGTACCAGTCCCCATGTATCATTATTTTCAATCTAATTTTACTCTTCATAAATTTATTGAAACCATTACAGAAGCTCAAAAGATTTATTCATATCATATAGCTCAACTAATGATTACAAAGAAGTATGTGTAATAGATTCTGATGTTCTTCATATTTTATACTTTTGATTTTGATCACCAATAATGTTTTCAGCATCCACCTACTTCTTAATTTTAGAATGATATTTTTGAGAACCTTCCTCATAATATGAAACAACTATGTCAAATTATTATTCTTGATTTGGATTACCATTTTTTGTTTCCTTATTATAACTTTCAATAAAAATTCATTCCTTATATAATTCTTCCTTATCCACTAATTTTCCTCACATAATAGACTTATTCCTTCTATAAATATATTCCATAACATATATATATATAATCATTTTCATGTTCTTAAGGACATATTTTAACCATAATATAATTATCAAAAAGATTTAGTCCCAATGAAAATGAGGCTTCTAGAAGTGTATGATATGATTTTCAAAACCCATGGGTTTTATTTTCAATTATCCACATATTCCATCAATAAATTATGTAATCCTTGAGGTAACATTAAAATAGTTGTGTCATTATACTCTAATGTATTTATTAAAATTATTTCCATCTTGTTTGAAATTATCATAGCAATATCATTATCCCTTTCGAATACCTAATTAAATGATAATGTTTTATTTCTATATATTTTATTCATAGACTATTTTAAACTTATTTTATTACACAAATGAAATATTACCAATAAATATGTTATTTTTATGGTATTGGAATAATTATTTATGAATTAAAATTATAATATTGATGATAAATAATTAATGTAAATTTTAGAATCTAAAGTAATCTTATCGATAAATGTTCATTCATTTTTTATTATAAAATACACTATATAAATATTTTTCTTATTAAATGACATGACCAAAATAATATTAGCTTATGGGAACATTGGAGAAATAAAATTTTTCCTTAATATTATATTGTTGTAGTTTTGTAACCATTGATTGAAAATTTCTAAAATGATCAACAAAAATACTATGAAACAAATATTAAATGAATAAAAAAGATGATTTTTTTTTAAATAAGCATAAAGAAAATTATTAATCATATATGGAATAAATATAATTTTTTTATGTCTTTATAGGGAATATTAGGTGAGTTAAGGATTAAGGTTAGTGGTTCCTTCTAATCCTACTTTATTTTCATATATTATTTATATTTTATTAATATTATGTTATATTTTTTTGTAAAAAACATTTAGTCAATAACTTATTATTTCCATTTATTTAATCAGATATTATTACTTATTTTTATATCTTATATATTTTTAATTTATACATTACATCGTTAGTTAGAGGTTTTATTTCGAATATTTAGTGTTTTTAGTGATTTTTGTTTTTTTGCCTATATTCTCTCATAAGACTCATATATAGAGTCTTAAATGTAAATATTAATTTTTCTATTTATTTTTTTTGAATTAATTTTCTCTTTACCCCTTATGTTATTATAATTCATTGGATGTATTGATCATAAGGGATTATCAACTCATTTTTTCATTGATACATGTTTCATATTCAATAGATATGTTTATTTATAGTGTGTAAATTATATCAAATTAAAAAAAATTATAATAATTTAATTTTAAATAATTGGAGATCGAATTTAATTTAATCTTATCTATATCATTTTATTATAATTCAAACACTACTAAATATAAAACATATTCTCTTTCAAATGTATATTCATTTCATTTATATTTTTCACTATTTTTTATATTATATTATATATATAATCTATAATGTATTTAATATATAATTTACAATAATATAATTATTTTTGAGGTATTAAATATTTCATTACACCTCTTATCAAATTTTAGTTTTTAAATAATATTATTTATAATAGGTCTATTCCAAGTTCTCAATCTTATCATGTATTATTCTCTTTAATCTATATCATATTATATATATTATCTCCATTTTTTAAATGTAATCATTAATTTTTTCGTTTAATTTTTGTTGTTTTAATTTTCTCTTTTCTCCTATTATATATATTCATAGATGATACCATATATTAATTGTATTGTAATATCATAGAAATTTCATTCTTTGATATATATTACACATTATATAGTTATTTTATTTTACATTGTGTACCAAATACCAAATATACATATTTAATTACATGATAATATTTATTCATGGGATTTAAATTATCTTAATGATGAAACAATTTGTGTAGTTATATTCTTTTTTCAATAAATCTTGATGTAAATATTAGTTTTGAACAAAAACTATGACATACCCTCATATTTTTATTATATTGTAAAAAGTGGACTATTAATTTAATGAAAAAATTTAAATGATATTATTCTATTTTATATCATATTAGAGATCCATTCACATGTTATAAGGAATGAAAATGATGTGATGAGGTCTATTCTATGGATTTTTTATAATAACTAATAATACATCTCAATGAATATATGAGAAAGGTTATAGAATGTTTCCAGGATCCAACCCCATAATTATTATACATGAATTCCATTTTATGAATAAATCAAATAGTTGATTGTGTGTTTTAATAATATTTAATGGAGTTGAGGGTATTTGAATAATTTATGATGTATATATGTTTTTATTACATTCAAAAAATGACTTAAATGCTAAAAATGATTTATGACGAATTTAGGTGGATAAAAATGAGTTTTGATGATGTTTTATGTTTTATCCAATTTATTTCTCTAAAAAATACCTGTGTGATTGAGGTAAAAAGTATTGGAGAATATTTAAAATTTATTGAGTGCAATGGAATTACTGTCAGTCAAATTTACGATCATGTAGATGTATAGAGTTACAATAATAATACTATAGATGAGTTATTTAAATTTTATTTAATTTCCAATATTAATTAATTTGAAGCATTCCTAGAAATCAATCACTGGGGTACATACCTATAATTGGATAATAGGTAATATTTACTATTGTATATTTGTTGTTTTCCATGTGGGATATGAAACATTACCCATGAAATGTATGATATGTTAGTTAATTCATGAGATGTTTATAAGGATAAAAAATTTACTATATAAGATAAAAAGTATTTAGTTTGTGACAGAAAAGGTTAACTTTTAGTTTTCACAAGATAAATAGAATCAATTTTAATGGTATGTATTATTATATAGATTATTTTTTAGGTGAAAATTCTAATTTAATTAGATTTTTCTGAAGCTATTCATAAATTATATAAATATAATGATGATTGATATAATCATGGTTCCAAATAAGGTTGTTGTGGAGTTTAAATAAAGAAATTAAGACATTAATGAAAATAGACAACTCAATTATTCATGTACAAAATAATTCCCACATGGAATACAGATGAGGGTTTTCTTTAAATTCAAAGAAGAATATGATCATTATTTTCGAAGTATTTAAATAGAGAAATTAAATAAGAAAATAATTTTGAGAAATACATATATTATTGATGGAATGTAAGATGATTGAGGATGATTATGTGATTATTAGTGAGATAATGTTATGATATTTTACTTAATAAATATATCATTGTTGAACTATTTCTTATTTGGAGATACAAAATAAAATGTATTAGAATATAGAAATTCCATCTGAGAAACAAGTTTAGAGATCAGGATGAATCATTTTTCAAGGATTTATCCACATTTATAATATGCATATATTCACATGATAAATATAAATATAATATAAGAAGAGATAGATAAGATGAATAGATATTTTTAGAGACCAATGTTAACTACTTATAGAATTTATTATCATCATTGGAAAAGAGAAGGGAAGAGAACCAACTAGCTACTAATTTTGATAAAATTGTATCACAGACATGAGATATCTTGTGTTTTAATAAGTGGTTGTAGGTATTATTGAATAAATTATAATAATATGTGAAGAGATATATATGGATTTATATTATTTTATAATTATCATACAATACAAACAAAGTGAACCGAAATCCAAGATGATTATTTAAAAAATAAATAGTTCAGACAGATCAAGAGTTTAATATATAGTATGATTAGCCATTTGATATTTTTATATCATTGAGAATGAATATTATAATATATTCAGAAAATAAGATACTTGAACATACATTTCTAACCAAACATCAAAATGTAGACAAATGACCAAGTTATTAAAATAGAACATATTGTTTCTAGTTTATAATAGAGATAGATTATTATTGTATGTAACATTGATGTTAATTAGAGAAAGTGTGTAATGTTATATCGTTTCCCACGGTTGATTCATGATAATAAAACATTATACACCAGTTATTGGTATTAAACCCACCACAAAACGAGTATTAGTTCTTAAATTGTGATTACCCCTCATAAATCATAATGCACTTCATTGTTTGATTTATTTATTTATTATTTAATTTATGAGAGCTAGGAAATAAAATTGAGACTAACATACATCCACAATAATAGTTTAGGTTGTATAAATATAAGGAATTTAAATTTTTTAATGTGGAAAAAACTAATTCACCCTATCCCCACTCATTTTAGTTTAACTATTCCTAAAAGAGAAACAATTTCACTTCAATGTATTTTGATTAAATCATTATCAATATATCATGGAGTTTAATTATATCAATATCATTTTACTATATTTTTTGTATCCATTTTTTAACTATAATCATCTAATTTAGTTATATTCTTCCCTATAATACTCTTATAATATAATTAATATTTTTTTCTACTGAATTTATATTTATATTCCATTATATACTTTTTTATTGATCTATAACTCAGAAAATATGATGTTTTAAGGGAAACAAATTACTCTCTAATTTGGATATTTCTCTTATGTAACCATGTTCATTTATAGAAAAAATCACAATTTTTATGATTTTGAATATTAAATCATGAATTTATTCTATAATTCACATTTCCCCAATCCTTTATTTAAATTCAACTTTTATTACCCTTTTAATAATGAGAGATTTCATAATTTTATTAAAATGATAATAAAATATTTCACTGAACATTTAATCTGTTTGTTTTTCCCCTATAAGTTTATCATGTGTTTTATTTACTTATTATCAATGTTAGATCTCAGGTATATATATATATATAATTAATACTATTCTACACCTTTAAAAAATTAAATGGAAAGTGAGATATATGATTGTTTTCAAAAAAAACATCACAATTTTTTTAAACACAATTTTTTGTATTTGTCTCTTATATTCCTCTATTTAATTTTCATACCTCTTCAAAATGTAATAATTATTTATTGAAAGAATATTATTTGTTGAAAACATATTTAAAGTATCATTTTACATAAAAGATGGATATTTATTTATTTACATTAAATTTATCATTAAACATAAATATTTTGTAGTTATATATCCCAACATTGTGAAAAAACAATGAAATATTTTTCTTAAATAATTTATAATTAATTGTATTGAACTAAATAATTTATTTTAAAATAATATATATGAATTTTAATTATATAATTTTATCTATCATTATAAATATTCATATGTTTTATGTTAAATAACTTCTATATGAATTATGAAAAATCTAATATATAACTTTTATGATTAAAATAAAATTTATATTAATGGATTGATCCATAAAAACATTTCTATTTCCATGTTATTGTATATTTATAATGATAAATTTTCTTACTCTACATTTCCATTATGAATAAATTATACATATTCTTATCAAAGGGTGTTCACTATGTTTTCCAAACCTGTTACTTGACTGAGTAAAATTATCAACTCGACTGTATTCCCTTTAACAGTCTGATCTCCAACCAACATTGGTAGACCAAAAAATAGTTTATATATATAATAGTGAGAATAAAATTATTCATAGTAGGATCCTCCCCAGAGCCTCTTTTCGAAAAAGTAAAAAATCAAGCTAAAGTATAGTGATAAATAGTGAAACTAACTCGTCACATAATTCGATATATTGAGTTCCCATACTCACAGTTGAGAAATCTCAAGAAGTATCATATAAAAGAGATCAAATAATATAATAATAAAACATCATCAGTACCCATATCCCACATCCCTACTTGTTTCATGCCCTTCCCCAACGTTGCACATCTGGATACATCTCTCTCTAATGTAAGATAGCCTAAAGACACATGTCCATGGAATAAAAAAAATACACCTTGTTCATAACATCATAAAATTATTCCAAATCAAATAACAATATAGTTCCTATGTAGTTATTGGGAGACATCATAGCTTTTATGATATTTATAATACATTAGTTATTATACCACAAGACATCACATCCCATATATTAATTATGGTATCTCAAGACATTAATAAATATATACCTCAGGCTTATAATAATCCATTAGATACTATAACTTGAGACACATGTGTGTGAAATAACTATAATACAACACTTTTACCTTCACAAAAATATGGTAATATTACCACCATTCATACGAGCACATGTAACAAGAAAGAGAAGAGAACAATGACAAGGGTTGTAGTCATCCATCTATCCTCTAGCTAGGATATTATAGAAAACACCGTCCTAGATTCCAATGGATTTTAATCACCCTAATAGACTTGGGTATTGTTGTGTATGAAATCACATAATATACATTATCTATTATAGCTCCCAAACATACAATGGGAATATCATAGTCCAATGCTCAACTGAATCTATCATCTACTGGACATCTGACTTCCACTACTAGGGACTAGATATCCTACAAGAACACTATAATTTATAATGAACTAAATTAATAACATATTCCATTTTATAATTACCCTCGTTAAATATATCAATAAAGAAAAATCAATCACTTTAAAAAAATACATTTTTAACAATCGATCCATGTCCATTCAATCAATGTATAATAAAAACCATGTCCAACGTTTCTCATGATTAATATCATTTCATATTTTTTATTCCATCAACACATACCCAATAGATTTTAAATTCATTAATCATAATTATAATCATTACATAATCATGTTACTATAGGAAAACAATAATATTATTTTAACAAGAGGAAACATTAAACCAAAGAAACCCACCTACCTTAAGCACCGTGGATATAAATGAAAATAAAATAGAAAACCAAATCATTGAGCATTGAATTGATACATTAATATTAAGCATCTAGGTTTACCATATCAATGGGTCAAAAATTATTAAACCCATTCCAATATTTCTGTTTTCACCATTGATGCCTAGATGAATATCCTAACATATCGCTCTATCACAAGCATCAACCACTTCCAAATCATCAGAGCCTCCATACCCACATCCAATAAGTCATCCCAAGCTTAGCCATCCTTAGATCATATCACATCCAGGCCTCCCCAAACCATATCAAATTACATTTCAAAGATAACATCTATATAATTTAATATGAAATAATTGAATATATATTGGAAAAAGAGATATCTTGGCAATAAAAAAAGGACAACCGACATTCACATAAAAGGAGTTCACACAACTCCAAACTCAATGGACGCATCCTTCATAAGCACATATGAAACTCAGATCCTACTAATTAAAATAATAAAAAATTGTTTCAATTCTTTCTTAAATTAACTGAGTCATTGTTCAAAAGTTCCACTTATAGGAATCTGAAGTTATAAAGATACACTTAAGGTACTAAATTAATTAATAAATTAATTTAAACATGTTTCTAAGAAGACATTAATGTTTTAATAAAATTTGGAATTGAAGTTAATTATAACAAAATTAATGATTTTCATGAAAAATTAATAACATGAATCAAATTATTCATCAAATTACATAAACACATAGAATAAAGAATATCAACTTGTAATTATCATTAATTTGAAAATTATAAAATTATAACCACTAGATTTATTAAACACGCCTCTTTATTCTCCATCCAATTAAGTATTAATAAATATTGTCTTAAAGTTATTTTCCATTTTCCATCATGAAAAACATTCTAAAAAAATAATAACATCACAATAAAAAATAATATAATTAATATAAAAAATCTATCAAATCAAGATTCAAATCATTACCATAGTAGATTGAAACCATATGTGATCACTAAAACCATTTTTTATTAATCTAGTTTTATATTCATTTTGTTAACTACATTTCCACCCAAGTGGATAAAAAATAATAAATATAATATAGAATTTAAATAATCAATATTTTAAATATAACACATCATGCTTCCACGGTACACTTCTCTTTGAATAATACAGTAGCATGTGTTGTACACAACATTGAGTTCTAACGCACCACAACCAATCAAACTAGCCGTTATGAATAGTAGTAACCAATTTTTAAAATTTTATATTTCAGAATGGAATTTATTTTTGGATTCAGAATATCTTAATTAGGTTAGAGTGAATTTTTGGTACATTTCTGATAACTTTCATATTTTGATGAATAGTGAAAATGACAGTATTTTAATTAAAAACAAATTTTTTAATCGAAATAATTAATAGTGATAAATTATTAATTTAATTGATTTTAAAGTATAATTGAAATATAATTTGACCATTTAATCCAATGTTGGTCATTGGACATAATTTTACAATTAAACTGGACATAATCAAGTCCCAATCTTTTGATAGTTATTATTTCTTAAAAACACGCTTTTTGTTTTGAAAACGGGAATTAATTTTAAATTAATTTCTAACACTTTTGTGTTTTGAATTTAGAAAAAGGGATTCTGTACTTAGAATAAATAGTTACATATTTTTTAAATAGGTTAATTTTATTTTTAAACATTATGAATAATTACCTCGGTAAATATTTTATTTACCATGGTTAAAGGGTAAATCTGGTAAATAAGGGTAAAGAAATAATATTACATTAATATTAAATTACCCTAAAACGTGTCCTAACCCTATTGGTTGATACATTTCCGACCATGTCCATATTTATATTGATTTTGGGACCCCATGGAGCCACCTCCAAGTGTTAATGACACTTTATATTAATTAAGTCAAAGTAAATACAAAAATGACATAAGCATATATATTTTAGAAAAAAACTTACATAGAGTTATATATGTTATATTATTGACAATAAATATTCATTATAAATATAAAAAGATTTCCTACATAATGGTATTTTATTTATTATTTATAGACATTGAATAGTTAAATTTATTTATGACACAATGATGATGCAGTACTTTCTTTATTAATGAAAGAATCAAATAATTGGTAATATAAATGTTAAAATAAATATAATTTGAAGGTTTTTGTAATGCCCCGACTTCAGTTAACTAGATTTGGTGCATTATTACATAACATTGGCATGATCACAAGAAAGATCATGTCTTAAAAGGCCGATTATTTTAGTAGCCTTGGAAACACTAGATACATTCATAAAATTTTACATTACATAAAAAAACAACTTGTCTTCATATCCCCTTATACTATCCCTACAGGTCATCCATAAATTACATCTTCATAATCCTGAGAAAAATAAATCATTGAAAGGGGTGAGCTCAGATTCTCAGTAAGGATAACATTATAGCAGAAGCTTTCATAGATAAGCATAAACACTTAAGGTAGTTTATAACTAAAACAAAAGACTTTTAAACTTGAACTTCAGCATAAAATGACAAAGATAAAATGAAATAATGACATTTTCTTATTCACATGGATATTATACTAGTCGAATGATCACATGAAATATCAATAACCACTTTCATAACGATGGAATGCATAATTCCATACTATCATAACCACATATCCAAGGCATCATGCCAAGACTAAAAATAAGATTTTTCCAAGGCCTTGTGCCAAGACACTAGTTTTTCTCATGAGACCTACCGATTCATCGAGGAGCTATAGTGGGCTCCACCCGTCACTTACTAAGTCCAATGCATTCCTCATATGAAAAGTTTTAAACATAACATAAACATTCGTATTAAAACTAGCATATGAAATTTCAATACTTTAACCACAAACCATGAATAGTATAAAAATATCACATCCACAGTCAAACATAACTCATTCGATACAATATGGAAGATTTTATTGTATCACATTAACTACAATCAATAATAATGAACGATATTTACATAGATGAAAATAATCATCAAAACTATTTGAGGGAAATATCCCCCTTTTTCATGAAATCATTTAAAAGTCACACTATTTGTCAAGAATCCATTTAAAAATAGATTTTTGAATCAAAGTGTCTCATACCACT
This sequence comes from Viscum album, assembly GCA_963277665.1. Classification (NCBI taxonomy): domain Eukaryota; kingdom Viridiplantae; phylum Streptophyta; class Magnoliopsida; order Santalales; family Viscaceae; genus Viscum; species Viscum album. The sequence continues at coordinate 595,775,864 of OY728155.1, read as the reverse complement.
TTAAAATTTTTTAAAAGGAGTTTTAATTTTAAAACTCTAATGTCCATATAAATAAATCCTTAAAACCATTTTTAAAACATGGATATCAATGAGCATGATTTAGATGAATTAGTCTTTAAAATATTTAAAAATGGTATTTTAGATGGAGATTCTAACCAAAAGAGAGAAACGTGAATAAAAATAATTGAGGTAATAAAAACTTTGTAATATCATGAGAATAAAGGGATTCATGATATACTATGTCAATGTACATTATATACACCACATAAAAGTGATTTGGTGTATAACAACAAAGAAGTCTCAATGGAATGTAAATTGAGATAAAATCTCTCATAAAGGCAGTATCCTTAGGTTAAGGATAAATCAACGACATAGTTATGTGTGAAATATATAAATACACTAAATATGATTGGATATTCAGTGTAAAACAATCAAAGGATATTCCCACATAATCTTGTAAAAACAACACCAATGAATTGGATGTTTAACTCAACAAATGGAGTATGAGTTAAAATTACTCCTATCAAATTCATATCAATGAATTGAGAAATTATCAATGGAGTGATTATGTGTATCAAAAGTATATCCACAGGAAGGGGAGTGGAAAATATGACATAATAAAATGAATAGTGATTCCACACATAATCTTGGAGTAATATAATCAATGAAATATGGGTAAAGCCAAGTGAGTGGAAATTGAAATTTCGAATTCCCTTATCGACTAGGTAACATAAGAAACATACACCCATGAAATAAGGATCATACAATGATGATTTAAATACCCATAAATTAAAGTATATTACACAATTAATACAATCATGGGCAGTACACAAACACCACATGCAATAAGTAAGTGGTGAACAATGGAATTCTCACGAAATTTAGAGTGAGTTAAGAAACCCCATACCTTTTACATTTCCTTGGTTGGGGGTAGGTTAACCTCCTGAATAATGTTGAAATAATTGTTATTAAATTATTCCTGAATCATATACATTAATATGATATCATATATGATCTTTTAACATTGCTTTGTTAATAATATCTTAGAATTATCGTCGTTTCTGTTGTTAAATTACTCGTTTTATTTTATATGTTTTGTTACGTAATCCAAGTTTTTCATGGATAGGTTGTATCATATTAATATCCATAATGATATCAAGTTCTTAAACATTATTTTTAAATCATCAAATGATAATTATACTTGATTGGATATGATGGATAATGAATCTCATCACGTTCGTGGAGACGGTAGTCCGTACGTACGCACGAGTGACAAAATCATTCTTTTGATATTAAAATAATATATACTTGGATGGTATATTATATATAAAGAATCATTATCATGTTATATTTATTGTTTACATGAATTATACATCATTATTATATCCATCCAAATAATAATATATTGAATAACAATTACACCACGACGTGGAGACGATAACCCGTACGTACGCACGTATGGTGACATGTTATTCAAAGGGTGGATAGAATACTTAATATGGTTGTAACATATTTATAATAACATCACAGTATATATAAGATACTGGATATATTATTTTATAATGGTAATAACAAAGAAAGAATAAGTGGAAGAAGAAAGGAACTTGAAAAGGGGTGGTGAAAACATTACCTCTTCATCGGGTTCTTCCTTTTGATTTGATCAAAAGGGCTCTGTAGGTTGGATTTTTGATAAAACTAATGCCTCTAGGTTGTTTTGATGGAAGTTGAGAGAGTATTTGGGTAGGTTTGGTTGAACCAAAAGTCTGTGAAGGTGTTATGAAATGAGAAGGAGGAGTTCCCTTTTATAAGAGGGGTGAGGGGCACCTTTGGAAAAGCTAGAAATATTAATTTATAAAAAATTTATACTCGGTTTTTAATGGCTCCAAAGATGATTATTTAAAGGTTAAGGTGGGTATATGTCTAAATAAATTCAACCAATATTATTTAGACAGGTCTGGGTTATTATATTAACCTTATCATTTAGTTTTAACTCTTAGTTAATTAGTTTGACATTTACCATGTCACTTTGTATTTTTATATTATATAGTTAATAAACATACTATATACATCCAAAAGACCCCCAAGTGGTCCATTAATGATACACCTATCATGATATAAGTCTCTTGGCCGAACCTTATATTTTTAAGAATTTATCATCAATTAATAATATAATATTTGTTTTAAAACATCTTTTATGTCAATTTTGACACAATTCAATAATTGATTTTTGTAAAAATCTTAACAGAATGATTACTTCTAAAAAAGTTAATTAAATAAATCCTAAAATTTAATATTATCCTATTAAATTAGTGTAATTCATAAAAAGTCTGAAATTATATTTATTTGTCTATTTAAAATATCAATTATTCTAATTTTTGACTATTATGATAATTACTACATCATCATTGTGTCATAAATAAATTAAATTATATAATGTCTAAATATTATAAATAAAATATAATTATGTATAACATCTTATTAGATTTCTATTGAATAATTATAATCGAATTTATCTTATGTATAACCCTATAATAAAAATGTTTTAGTAAATAAACATTGATTTTAACTCTTTTAACTCTTCTTTGAATTAAATAATAATAAATGACCTAATCTAATCCAAGTGGACATAAATGATAATATTTTATTTCTAAGGTTGTTTCTGGTCGAGATACACTTGTAAAATAGAATTAGGACATGTTTTAGTGTAATATTAATATCATTTTTACCCTTAATTACCATATTTACTTTTAACCGTGGTAAATAAAAGTATAAAATTACTATTCACCAAAAATTATTTTCATCTCATTGAACCACATTTTACTTCTGGATAATAACCGTGTCTCTTGGATTTTTGAAATTTCATTCACAGAAGCGGTAAAATTATGTTTTATGAAAAATTCAGTTTTTTAACTACCACATAGTAGTTTCACTATTCATCAAAAATTGAAGTTTTTCAGAACAATGCCAAAATTTCACCCTAAGATATAACTGATATTCCGAATTCAAAAATGATGTCTATTTTACAAAATTCCAAACATATAATTTTCATTAATTAATTTTATAATTACTTTTTGCTGTCACAACAAATAGCATGTTTTTAGGAAACAATATATATCAAAAGATTGACAATTGTTTAGGTCCATTTTCAATGTAAAATTAATTCTAATGAACACCATTGGATGAAATAGTAAAAATATATTATAATTATAATTTGAAACAACTCAATAATATAATTTGTCACTATAAATTATTTTGATTAAAAAAGTTATTTTTAAGTATTTTTCACTATTCATAATAATTGGAAGTTTTCAGAAAAATACCAAAATTTCATCTTAGGATAAATTCGATATTCCGAAATCAAAAATGAAGTCCATTTTGAAATATAAAATATATATAATTTCAAAAATTATGTATTACTATTCATAACGGCTAGTTTGATTGGTTGTGGTGTGTTAGAACTCGATGTTGCGTACAACACATTCTATCGCATTATTCAAAGAGAAGTGTATCGTAGAAGCTTGGGGTGTTATATTCTCCCCTCCTTCAATAAATTGTTTCCTCGCAATTTTTAAAACTGTTCTTGGGAATATAATGGAAAGGCCCACATCAGAAAAAGAGTCAATAAAACTATCACTTTAAAAGAAAGAAAGAGAGGTATAAAGGTCAACCAAGATACCCCATACTCGGATTCCATGTAGTAAAACATGGATATTGATGATAAACTAAGTGTCAAGTTCTGATAGAGAGGGATATAAATCATGACTAGGAGAAAGTTAACCATAAGAAAACCACAAACTTCTATTGGGACAAACGACCATTAGTCTCCTAGTAGGAAAGTAAACCGACAACATTTTTTTGTTTTAAGTTACATTACATAAGGATGAGGAATTCATTTATGATATTGACTAAGAATATAAAGACATATACTTAAATTTTAAATAGTGTTTCATTCTTTAATAAATTTCCACCACTAACTCATTTTTTTAAAAGATTAGTATTCAAGAAAACTTGGCCACACTAGAAGAGCTGGAATAAACTTCTATAGAATCACTTGATCCATGTAGGATGAACTATATATTTACATTTTCTTTAGAGATTAATCAAAACCAAAATGGTTAGTACAAGATCTAATGATCCCCTAAAAGGATATTCCTTGAGAGAAATAAACACTAATCTTAATTTCCAAAATTAATCCAACAATACCCCAAAGTAAAATAAATACCATTCCATAATCAATTGTCCTTAAAATCCTTCAATATAATCAAAACTAATATTGAAAACCAAAACTTATTAAGAATGTAGTCTTCCACATTAAATTTTATCTCCAAATGACATTAATTACTCTTAAAGTCACATAGTTAAAAGTAATTAACCTAATCATTTCCATAAATAACCCAAATAATTATAAATCCATAATTAAAACATAGATAAAAATCCACCATTACTCCTCAAATGAAATCCCACACGATTCTATTTTCCTTGGGCATATAGTGTTCACACCAAAGCGAACAAATTCCAAAATAACATTTATCACTTAATCACCAAATCATTTTCCTATACTAAGCGTATTCATTTGATAAGACATAAGACCCTATATCAAATTATTAATGATCAAGAAAATCATTTAACTAAAAATAATAGTCACACTAACTAGGGACTTCACATAGTCTAGTGGTAGGTGATAAATACCAATCGCACTTTGGTTATGGGTTTGATTCCCATAGCTTTGTCCGACGCGATGGGTTATCACACGGTCTGTATGTTGTCCTTTTTCAAAAACTATATTTTATAACATTACCAAAATAAGATAAATTCTTCAAAATAACCATAACATAATTTAACCACAAATTTTATCTCATACCTTGCATTTTCATCCCAGATTATAATAATTTGTAATTTCCTCAAACCCAATGATCATATAAAACCAAATGGTTTATTTATAACTATATCCACACGAGAAAAGATAATTCTTACTCAAATATCATTCTCACATGGCTAATGTTAGGGTTACAAATACAAGAGAAAATTATTCCAAAGTAAACCCTTCAACAAGGAGCACTAATAATTTTTAAACATTTATCCGACCATTTATTTCCAAATAGCTTCTTCTTTGACCAAGAAAATATCTTATAGAATAGGACATTAGCTTGGGTAATGGCCAGGTCCCCTACATTTACGGCAAATGACTGTAAATGGATTCTTGGGACCATTTTTATCTTCTTCCATAGTACTCATCATTTTTCATCGGTAATTCTTCACTTTATGTCCTTCCTTCCCACACGTAATGCATTTCATTGTCCCATTGAGACACTTTCCTGGGTGTCTCCTTCCACATTTCCTGCATGATAGAAATTAAGGATTTCTTTCACCATGGTCTCCACTACTGGAGCTCTTATCATTCATCACCTTTCTCTTCTTTGTTGAGTCCGGTAATTGGTTAATATATATATTGTTGATCATATTTTTGGAAAATTGATTTGGCATAAAGTAGATATCCTTTACACCTATCAACATTCCTTTTTTGTTGCTCATTTCCACCATCATTCCCACCTTGTACATCATTCTCAAAGTCACTATGACTTCCTTGGAATCCATCCATTGACTAAAACCAGAAAGCATTGTGTGAGTAATAGTAGTCATACAATCATTTAAACATTAACATTTCACCATATTCTCAATTTGAATCACATTAGGATTAACCAATGTCATTTACTCTCATGTTATATATATAATACATTAAATCGGTTTGTAAAGAAAATGTAAATTATCATAAGCATATCCCCCGAGAGTGTCGTAACCAAGAGTACAGTAAGGCTCGTTGTCGTGCACCAGTTCGAGTTCAAGTCTTTCTGAAAGCGGTGTTTTCGGGTTTTACCCCTAGGTACATCTTTTCCAGATCCACCTCTACCTGCTCGTATCCAGACAGAGATGTATTTTTCGAAAAACTCACAAAATCTCTAGAATTCCAAAATTCTAGGAAGTTCTTCTATACTAATCCTCAATGTTCATCCTAGGTCTACGTGCTCCAATCAGAGTTTATCTAAATCTAGACTCCATGGTTTGTACTAAACTTACTATGATACCAACTGTAATGCCCTGACTCAAGCTACCCAGAGTTGGTGCATTATTACATAACATTGGCCTGATCACAAGAAAGATCAAGTCTCGAAAGACCGATTAGTTTAGTAACCTTGGAAATACTAGATACATTCATAAAATTTTAAATTACATCAAAAAAACATATTGTCTTCATATCCCCTAACACTATCCCTGCAGGTCATTCATAAATTGCTTCTTCATAATCCTAGGAAAAATAAAACATTGATAGGGGTGAGCTCAGATGCTAAGTAAGGATAACATTATAGCAGATGCTTTCATAGTTAAGCATAAACACTTAATGCAGTTTATAACTAAAACAAAAGCCTTTTAAACTTGAACTTCAGCATAAAATGGAAAAGATAAAATGAAATAATTCCATTTACTTATTCACATGGATATTCTACTAGTTTAATGATCACATGCAATATCAATAACCAATTTCATAATGATGGAATGCATAATTCCAGACTATCATAACCACATAGCCAAGGCCTCGCGCCAAGACTACAAATAAGATTTTGCCAAGGCCTTGTGCCAAGACACTAGTTTGTCTCATGAGACCTACCGATGCATAGAGGAGTTATAGCAGGCTCCACCCATCACTTACTATGTCCAATGCATTCCTCATATGAACACGTTTAATCATAACATAAACATTCATATTAAAACTAACATACGAAATGTCAATACTTTAACCACAAACCATGAATGGTATAAAAATAGCACATCCACAGTCAAAAATAACTCATTCGATACAATATGGAAGATTTTATTATATCACATTAACCTCAATCAAGAATAATGAAGGATGTTGACATAGATGAAAATAATCATGAAAACCATTTGAGAGAAATATCCCCCTTTTTCATGAAATCATTTAAAAGCCACACTATTTGTCAAGATGCCATTTAAAAATAGATTTTTGAATCAAAGTGTCCCATACCACTTTGATACTTTTTAAAATGAGTTTTAATTTTAAAACTTTAATGTCCATATAAATAAATCCTTAAAACCATTTTTAAAACAAGGACATTAATTAGAATGATTTAGATGAAGAAGTCTTTAAAATATTTAAAAATGGTATTTTAGTTAGAGATTCTAACCAAAAGAGAGACACTTGAATACAAATAATTGAGGTAATAAAAACATTTTAATATCATGAGAATAAAGGGATTCAAGATATACTATGTCAAAGTACATTATATACACCACATAAAAGTTAATTGGTGTATAACAACAAAGAAGTCTCAATCGAATTTAAATTGGGATGAAATCTCTCATAAAGGCCGTATCCTTAGGTTAAGGATAAATCAACGACATAGTTATGTGTGAAAAATATAAATACACTATATATGAATGGATATTTAGTGTAAAACAATCAAAGGATATTCCCACATAATCTTGTAAAAACAACACCAATGAATTGGATGTTTAACTCAACAAATGGAGAATGAGTTAAAATTACTCTTATCAAATTCATATCGATGACTTGAGAAATTATCAATGGAGTGATTATGTGTATAAAAAGTATATCCATAGGAAGTGGAGTGGAAATTATGACATAATCAAATGAATAGTGATTCTACACATAATCTTGGAGTAATATATTAAATGAAATATGCATAAATCCATGTGAGTGGAAATTGAAATTTCAAATTCCCTTATCGATTAGGTAACATACGAAACATACACCCATGAAAGTAGGATCATACAATGATGATGTAAATACCCATAAATTAAAATATATTACACAATGTATACAATCATGGGAAGTACACATACACCACATGCAATAATTAAGTGGTGAACAGTGGAATTCTCATGAAATTAAGAGTGAGTTAAGAAACCCCTTACCTTGTACTTTTCCTTGGTTGGGGGTAGGTTAACCTCTTGTATAATTTTGAAATAAATTTTAATTAAATTATTCATGAATCATATACATTAATTTGATATCATATACGATCTTTTAACATTGCATTGTTAATAATATCTTAGAATTATCGTCGTTTCGGGTGTTAACTTACTCGTTTTCTTTTATATGTTTTGTTACGTAATCCATGTTTGTCATGGATAGGTTGTATCATATTCATATACATAATGATATCATGTTCTTAAAAATTATTTTTAAATCATCAAATGATAATTATACTTGAATGGATATGATGGAGAATGAATCTTATCGCGTTCGTGGAGACGGTAGTCCGTACGTACGCACGAGCGATAATATCATTCTTTTGATATTAAAATAATATATACATGGATGGTATATTATATATAAATAATAATTATCATGTTATATTTATTGTTAAATGAATTATACATCATTATTATACCCATCCAAATAATAATATATTGAATAACAATTACACCACGACGTGGAGACGGTAAGTCGTACGTACGCACGTATGGTGAAATGTTATTCAAAGGATGGATAGAATACTGAATATTGTTGTACCATATTTATAATAACATCACAGTATATATAATATTCTGGATTTATTATTTTATAATGGTAATAACAAATAAAGAAGAAGTGGAAGAAGAAAGGAACTTGAAGAGCTGTGGTGAAAACATTACCTCTTCTTCGGGTTCTTCCTTTTGATTTGATCAAAATGGCTTCATAGGATGGATTTATGATCAATCTAAGGCCTCTAGTTTGTTTTGAGGGAAGTTGATAGAGTATTTGGTCAGGGGTTTTCCGAAACTAAAAGCTTTGAAGGTGTGATGAAATGAGAAGGAGGAGTGCCCTTTTATAAGAGGGGTGAGGGGCACCTATGGAAAATCAAGAAATATTAATTTATAATAAATTCATATTCGGTTTCTAATTGGCTCCAAAATTGATTATTTAATGGTTAAGGTCGGGATAGGTCTAAATCCATTCATCCAATAGAATTTATACAGGTTTGGGTCATTATATTAACCTTATATTTTAGTTTTAACTCTTATTTAATTAGTTTGACATTTACCATGTCACTTTGTATTTTTATATTATATAGTCAATAAAATTACTATATACATCCAAGAGACCCCCAAGTGGTCCATTAATGATACAACTATCATGATATAAGTCTCTTGGACGAACCTTATATTTTTAGGAATTTAAGATCAATTAATAATATAATATTTGTTTTAAAACTTCTTCTTTGTCAATTTTGACACTATTCAATAATTGATTTTTGTAAAACTCATAACAGAATTATTACTTCGAAAAAAGTTAATTAAATAAATCCTAACATCTCATATTATCCTAGAAAATTAGTTTAATTCATAAAAAGTCTGAAATTATATTTATTTGTGTATTTTTAATATCAATTATTTTAATTTTTCAATATTATGGTAGTTACTGCATCATCATTGTGTCATAAATAAATCAACTTATATAATGTCTAAAAATTATAAATAAAATATCATTATGTATGAAACCTTATTATATTTTTAATTAATTTTTACAATCGAATTTATCTTATGTATATCCCTATATTAAAAATGTTTTAGTAAATAAACATTGATTTTAACACTTTTAACTCTTCTTTGAATTAAATAATAATAATTGTCCTAATCTAATCCAAGTGGATCTAAATGATAATATTTTATTTCTAAGGTTGTTTTTGGTCTAGATACACTTTTCCAATAGATTTAGGACATGTGTTAGGGTAATATTAATATCATTTTTACCCTTAATTTCCTTATTTACTTTTAACCGTGGTAAATAAAAGTAAAAAGTTACTATTTACCAAAAATTATTTTCATCTCATTGAACCAAATTTTACTTCTTGATATTAACCATTTCTCTTGGATTTTCGAAATTCCATTCATAGAAGCGGTAAAATTATGTTTTATGAAAAATTCATTTTTTTAACTACCACTTAGTAGTTTCACTATTCATCAAAAATTGAAGTTTTTCATAACAATGCCAAAATTTCACCCTAATATATAATTGATATTCCGAATTCAAAAATGATGTCTATTTTAAAAAATTCCAAAAATATAAGTTGGATTAAAAAATTTTATAATTAATTTCCGCTGTCACAACAAATAGCGTGTTTTTAAGAAACAATATATATAAAAAGATTGGCAATTTTTTAGGTCCAATTTCAATGTGAAATTAATTCTAATGAACACCATTGGATAAAATGATAAAAATATATTATAATTATACTTTGAAACCACTCAATAATATAATTTATCACTATAAATTATTTTGATTAAAAAAGTTGTTTTTATGTATTTTTCACTATTCATAAAAATTGGAAGTTCTCAGAAAAATACTAAAAATTCATCTTAGGATAATTTATATATTCTGAAACAAAAAATGAAGTCCATTTTGAAATATAAATTATATATAATTTCAAAAATTATGTATTACTATTCATAACGGCTAGTTTGATTGGTTGTGGTGTGTTAGAACTCGATGTTGCGTACAACACATGCTATCGCATTATTCAAAGAGAAGCGTACCGTAGAAGCTTGGGGTGTTACATTGTCCCCTCCTTCAATAAATTGTTTCCTCTAAATTCTTATAATTGATCTTGGTAATATAATGGAAAGTCCCACATCGGAAAAAGAGTCAATAAAACTATCACTTTAATATAAAGAAAGAGAGGTATAAAGGTCAACCCAGATAACCCATACTCAGATTCCATTTAGGAAAACATGGATATGAATGATAAACTAAGTGACAAGTTCTGATGGAGAGGGATAGAAATCATGATTAGGGAAAAGTTATAAATAATAAAACCACAAACTTGTATTTGGACAAACGGAAATTAGTCTCCTAGTAGGAAAGTAAACTGACAATATTTTTTTGTTTTAAGTTATATTACATAAGGATAATGAATTCATTTATGATATTGACTAAGAATATAAAGATATATACTTAGATTTTAAATAGAGTTTCATTCATTAATAAATTTCCACCACTAACTCATTTTTTTAAAAGATGAGTATTCAAGAAGACTTGGTCACACTGAAAGAGCTAGAATAAACTTCTATAGAATCACATGATCCATGTAGGATGAACTATATATTTACATTGTCTTTAGAGATTAATCAAAACAAAAATGGTTAGTACAAGATCTAATGATCCCCAAAAGGATATTCCTTGAGAGAAATAAACACTAATCTTAATTTCCAAAATTAAACCAACAATACCCCAAAGTTAAATAAATACCATTCCATAATCAATTGTCCTTAAAATCCTTCAATATAATGAAAACTAATATTGAAAACCAAAACTTATTAAGAATGTAGTCTTCCACGTTAAATTGTTTCTCCAAATGACATTAATTACTCTTAAAGTCACATAAATAAAAGTAATTAATCTAATCATTTCCATAAATAACACAAATAATTATAAATCCACAATAAAAACATAGATAAAAATCCACCATTACTCCTCAAATGAAATCCCATACTATTCTATTTTCCTTGGGCATATAGTGTTCACACCAAAGAGAACAACTTCCAAAATAACATTTATCACTTAATCACCAAATCATTTTCCTATACTAAGGGTATTCATTTGATAAGACATAAGATCCCAAGTCAAATTATTATTGATCAATAAAATCATTTAACTAAAAATAATAGTCACACTAACCAGGGACTTCACATAGTCTAGTGGTAGGTGATAAATCCCAATCGTACTTTGGTTCTGGGTTCGATTCCCACATCTTTGTCTGACTTGATGGGTTATCACACGGTCTGCATGTTGTCCTTTTTCAAAAACTATATTTTATAACATTACCAAAATGAGATAAATTCCTCAAAATAACAATAACATAATTTAACAACAAATTTTATCTCATACCTTGTGTTTTCATCCCAAATTATAATAATTTGTAATTTCTTCAAACCCAATTATCATATAAAACAAAATGGTTTATTTATAACTATATCCACAAGAGAAAAGATAATTCTTCCTCAAATATCATTCTCACATGGCTAATGTTAGGGTTACAAATACAAGAGAAAATTATTCCAAAGTAAAACCTTCAACAAGGAGCACTAATAATTTTTAAAAATTTATCCAACCATTTATTTCCACATAGATTCTTCTTTGATCAAGAAAATATCCTATAGAATAGGACACTCACTCGGGTAATGTCTAGGTCCCCTACATTTACGGAAAATGACTGTAAATGGATTCTTGGGGCCATTTTTATCTTCTTCCATAGTACTCTTCATTTTTCATCAGAAATTATTCACTTTATGTCCTTCCTTCCCGCACGTAAAGCATTTCTTTGTCCCATTGAGACACTTTCCTAGGTGTCTCCTTCCACATTTCCTGCATGATGGAAATTGAGGATTTCTTTCTCCATGGTCTCCTCTACTAGAGCTCTTATCATTCATCACCTTTCTCTTCTTTGTTGAGTCCGGTAATTGGTTAATATAAATATTGTTGATCATATTTTTGGAAAATTTATTTGGCATAAAGACGATATCTTTTATTCCTATCAACATTCCTTTTTGTTGCTCATTACCACAACCGTTCCCACCTTGTACATCATTATCAAAGTCACTATGACTTCCTTCGAATCCAACCATTGACTAAAACCAGAACGCATTGTGTGATTAATAGTAGTAATACAATCATTTAGAGATTAACATGTCACCATATTCTCAATTTGAAACACATTAGGATTAACCAAGGTCATTTACTCTCATCTTATATATATAATACTTTAAATCGGTTTGTAAAGAAAATGTAAATTATCCTAAGCATATACCCCGGGAGTGTCGTAACCAAGAGTGCAACAAGGCTCGTTGTCGTGCACCAGTTCTCATTAGAGTCTAGCTCAAAGCGGTGTTTTTGGGTTTTACCCCTAGGTACATCTGTGCCAGAGCCGCCTCTACCTTCTCGTATCCAGACAGAGTTGTATTGCTCGTAAAACTCATAAAATCTCTACAATACCAAAATTCTAGGATGTTCTTTTATACTAATCCTCAAAGTTCATCTTAGGTCTACGTGCTCTAATCAGATTTTATCTAAATCATGCTTCCATGGTTTGTACTAAACTTACTCTGATACCAACTGTAACGCCCCGACTCTAGTTACCTAGAGTTGGTGCATTATTACATAACATTGGCATGATCACAAGAAATAACATGTCTTGAAAGACCGATTTGTTTAGTAGCCTTGGAAACACTAGATACATTCATAAAATTTTACATTACATCAAAAAATCATCTTGTCTTCATATCCCCTCATACAATCCCTGAAGTTCATTCATAAATTGCTTCTTCATAATCCTGGGAAAAATAAAACATTGAAAGGGGTGAGCTTAGATGCTCAGTAAGGATAACATTGTAGCAGAGGCTTTCATAGATAAGAAAAAACACTTAAGGATGTTTATAACTAAAACAAAAGCCTTTTAAACTTGAACTTCAGCATAAAATGGCAAAGATAAAATGAAATAATGCCATTTACTTATTCACATGGATATTCTACTAGTGGAATGATCACATGCAATATCAATAACCACTTTCATAATGACGGAATGCATAATTCCATACTATCATAACCACATAGCCAAGGCCTCGTTCCAAGACTACAAATAAGATTTTACCAAGGCCTTGTGCCAAGACACTAGTTTGTCTCATGAAACCTACCGATGCATCGAGGAGTTATAGCGGGCTCCACCCATCACTTACTAAGTCCAATGCATTCCTCATATGAATAGGTTTAAACATAACATAAACATTCATATGAAAACTAGAATACGAAATGTCAATACTTTAATCACAAACCATGAAGGGTATAAAAATAGCGCATCCACAATCAAACATAACTCATTCGATACAATATGGAAGATTGTATTGTATCACATTAACCGCAATGAAGAATAATAAAGGATGTTGACAGAGATGAAAATAATCATCAAAACTATTTGAGAGAAATATCCCCCTTTTTCTTGAAATCATTTAAAAGTCACACTATTTGTCAAGAAGCCATTTAAAAATAGAGTGTTGAATCAAAGTGTCCCATGCCACTTTGAAACTTTTTAAAAGGAGTTTTAATTTTAAAACATTAATGTCAATATAAATAAATACATAAAACCATTTTTAAAGCATGGACATTTATTAGCATGATTCAGATGAATAAGTCTTTGAAATATTTAAAAATGTTATTTTAGTTAGAGATTCTAACCAAAAGAGAGACACTTGAATACAAATAATTGAGGTAATCAGAACATTTTAATATCATGAGAATAAAGGGATTCATGATATACTATGTCATAGTACATTATATAAACCACATAAATTTAATTTGGTGTATAACAACAAAGAAGTCTCAATGGAATGTAAATTGAGATGAAATCTCTCATAAAGGCAGTATACTTAGGTTAAGGATAAATAAAAGACATAGTTATGTGTGACAAATATAAATACACTAAATTTTATTGGATATTCACTGTAAAACAACCAAAGGATATTCCCCCATAATCTTTTAAAAACAAAACCAATGAATTGGATGTTTAACTCAACAAATGGAGAATGAGTTAAAATTACTCTTATCAAATTCATATCGATGACTTGAGAAATTATCAATGGAGTGATTATGTGTATCAAAATTATATCCACTGGGAGAGGAGTGGAAATTATGACATAATCAAATGAATAGTGATTCCACACATAATCTTGGAGTAATATAATCAATTAAATATGGGTAAAGCCAAGTGAGTGGAAATTGAAATTTCGAATTCCCTTATCGATTAGGTAACATACGAAACATACACCCATGAAAGTAGGATCATACAATGATGATGTAAATACCCATAAATTAATGTATATTACACAATGACTACAATCATGGGCAGTACAGATACACCACATTCAATAATTAAGTGGTGAACAATGGAATTCTCACGAAATTAAGAGTGAGTTAAGAAACCCCTTACCTTGTAGTTTTCCTTGGTTGGGGGTAGGTTAACCTCCGGTATAATTTTGAAATAATTTTTATTGAATTTTTCATGAATCAAATTCATTAATTTGATATCATATATGATCATTTAACATTTCATTGTTAATAATATCTTACAATTATCATCGTTTCGGGGGTTAACTTACTCGTTTTCTTTTATATGTTTTGTTATGTAAGCCATGTTTGTCATGGATAGGTTCTATATTATTCATATACAGAATTATATCAAGTTCTTAAACATTATTTTTAAATCATCAAATGATAATTATACTTGAATGGATATGATGGAGAATGAATCTCATCGCGTTCGTGGAGATGGTAGTCCATACGTACACACGAGCGACAATATCATTCTTTTGATATTAAAATAATATATACTAGGATTGTATATTATATATACAGAATCATTATCATGTTATATTTATTGTTTACATGAATTATACATCATTATTATACCCATCCAAATAATAATATATTGAATAACAATTACACCACGATGTGGAGACGGTAAGCCATACGTACACACATATGGTGAAATGTTATTCAAAGGGTGGATAGAATACTAAATATGGTTGTACCATATTTAAAATAAAATCACAGTATATATAATATACTAGATTTATTATTTTATAATGGTAATAACAAAGAAAAAATAAGTGGAAGACGAAAGGAACTTGAAAAGGGGTGGTGAAAACATTACCTCTTCTTTGGGTTCTTCCTTTTGATTTGATCAAAATGGCTCCATAGGTTGGATTTATGATCAAACTAAGGCCTCTAGGTTGTTGTGAGGGAAGTTTAGAGAGTATATGGGCAGGTTTTGGCCGATCCAAAAAGCTTTGAAGGTGTGAAGAAATGAGAAGGAGGAGTGCCCTTTTATAAGAGGGGTGAAGGGCACCTTTGGAAAAGCTAGCAATATTAATTTATAATAAATTCATATTCGGTTTCTAATGGCTTCAAAAATGATTACTTAAAGGTTAAGGTGGGGATACGTTGAAATCCATTCAACCAATAGAATTTAGACAGGTTTGGGTCATTATATTTACCTTATATTTTAGTTTTAACTCTTAGTTAATTAGTTTGACATTTACCATGTCACTTTGTATTTTTATATTATATAGTTAATAAACATACTATATTAATCCAAGCGACCCCCAAGTGGTCCATTAATGATACACCTATCATGATATAAGTCTTTTGGCCGAACCATAGATTTTTAGGAATTTAATATCAATTAATAATAAAATATTTTTTAAAAACTTCTTTTATGTCAATTTTGACACTATTCAATAATTTATTTTTGTAAAAATCATAATAGATTGATTACTTAGATACAAGTTGATTAAATAAATCCTAACATGTCATATTATCCTATAAAATTATTTTAATTCATAAAAAGGCTGAAATTATATTTATTTGGGTATTTATAATATCAATTATTTTAATTTTTCACTATTATGGTAATTATTGCATCATCATTGTGTCATAAATAAATTAAATTATATAATGTCCAAAAATTATAAATAAAACATCATTATGTAGGAAATATTATTATCTTTCTAATTAATATTTAAAATCGAATTTATCTTATGTATAAACCTATATTAAAAATGTTTTTGTAAATAAACTTTGATTTTTAACTCTTTTAACTCTTCTTTGAATTAAATAATAATAAATGTCCTAATTTAATCCAAGTGGACCTAAATGATAATATTTTATTTCTAATGTTGTTTTTTGTCGATATAAACTTGTCCAATAGAATTAGGACATGTGCTAGGGTAATATTAATATCATTTTTACCCTTAATTACCATATTTTCTTTTAACCGTGGTAAATAAAAGTAAAAAGTTACTATTCACCAAAAATTATTTTCATCTCATTGAACAACATTTTACTTCTTGACATTAACCATGTCTCTCGGAATTTCGAAATTCCATTCACATAAGTGGTAAAATTAAGTTTTATGAAAAATTCAGTTTTTTAACTACCACTTAGTAGTTTCAGTATTCATCAAAAATTGAAGTTTTTCAAAATAATGCCAAAATTTCACCCTAAGCTATAATTGATATTACGGATTCAAAAATGATGTCTATTTTACAATATTCGATACATATAAGTTTCATTAATTAATTTTACAATTAATTCCCGTTGTCACAACAAATAGCGTGTTTTTAAGAAACAATATATATCAAAATATTGACAATTGTTTAGGTCCAAGTTCAATGTGAAATTAATTCTAATGAACACCATTGGATAAAATGGAAAAAATATATTATAATTATACTTTGAAACCACTCAATAATATACTTTATCACTATAAATTATTTTGATTAAAAAAGTTGTTTTTAAGTATTTTTCACAATTAATAAAAATTGGATGATCTCAGAAAAATACCAAAAATTCATCTTAGGATAATTTCGATTTTCTGAAACCAAAAATAAAGTCCATTTTGAAATATAAAATATATATATTTTCAAAAATTAGGTATTACTATTCATAACGGCTAGTTTGATTGGTTTTGGTGTGTTAGAACTCGATGTTGGGTACAACACATGTTATCACAATTTTCAAAGAGAAGTGGACCATAGAATCTTGGGGTGTTACTGTTTTGATTCCATAAATTAAATTTATTTTTTAATATAATATTTTAGGATTTCATAATTTAGTTTTTTATAATTAATAAAGATGTTAAGACTTTAACAAAAATCAATTATTAAATAGTGTCAATATTGACAGAAATGATTTTTTAAAACAAATATTATATTATTAATATATATTATATTCCTAAAAATCTATGGTTTGGAAGAAGGACTTATATAATGATATTTGTATAATTAATAGACCACTTGGGGGTCATGTGTAATTATATAGTATGTTTATTAACTTTATAATATAAAAATACAAAGAGACATGGTAAATGTCAAAATATTTATCTAAGAGTTAAATAAAAAAGATAATGTTAATAGAGTTACCCAAACCTGTATAAAACCTATTTATTGAGTGGTTTTAGACCTATACCTACCTAAAACTTTAAATAATCCCCTTTTGAGCCACTATAAACCTAATATTATTTTATTATAAAATAATATTTCTAGCTTTTCTTAAGGTGCCCCTCACACCTCTTCTAAAATGGAACTACTCCTTCTATTTAATTCCCAACTTCAAAGACATTTGGCTTGGCCAAACCCTACCCAAATAACCATTAAAATGTACTAAATTTATCATATAGTCCTTACTTTAGTCAAAAAACCAATCTAAATATCCCTTTTGATCAAATCAAATGGAAGAACCCTAAGAAGTTGTAATGTTTTCACCACCCTCTTTCAAGATACTTTCTTCTTCCACCTCTTCTTTATTTGTTATTTCCATTCTAAAATAATAACCTCAGTATCTTCTATATACTGTGAAGTTGTTATAAATATGGTACAACCATATTCAGTATTCTATACATCATTTGAATAACATTTCACCATACGTGTGTAAGTATGACTTACCGTCTCCACATCGTGGTGTAATTATTATTCATTACATTATTATTTGGATGGGTATAATAATGATGTGTAATTGATTTAAATAATAAATTTAAAATGATAATGATTCTTTATATATGATATACCATCCAATTCCACACCTTTAAAGAAATTATATTGCCACCTATGTGTACATACGGATTACCGTCTCCACGACGCGATGAGATTAATTTCGAAGTTCACCATTCATCGGTGAATATAAAAATACATATTACTAATAAGTATGTAATATATTACATAATAATGATACTGGAGATATATATATATATATATATATATATATGTATGTATTTATGTACTTAGATAAATCTTATTCACTTACTTCCGTTCAATACGATATGAAAACGGAAACAACATTTATGCATACGTATAGACTACCATCTCCATAAACAGTGTTATCCATTTCATATATATGTATATTATAAATATTTATATTATAAAAATATATATGATATATAAATTATTCTTTATATTCTAGATTTATTTAAATCATGATCTAATTCATACAATCAAGAGTAACATGTTAAAACACATATGATAAAGAAAGCGATTGTTACTCGAAATGTTAGTTTAACATCGAATTAATTATTAAATGGGTAGTATAAAGTCATAAATGAATAAAAATGACATCATAAATATTAATATGGTTATGGAATAATTTAATAACATACTATGGTCTTCACACACAAGGTTCAACGTACCCTCGACAAAAAGAAACTGTAAGGTAAGGGTTTTTCATCTCACTACTTATTCCTGTGAGATTCATGCCATATTGCCACTATTACCTTTTGTGAGATGTATGTACTTCCCATAAATGTATTATTTTTATAATACACTTTAATTTATGTGTATTTACATATTCATTGTATGATATTTATTTCATGGGGTGTATGTTTCGTATGTTACAAAACTGGTAAGGGTTATTTCCTCAATCTCATTATTATCTGAGATTGTTCATGTGTAAGTATTTTCTAGGACATACTTATCATAGATACTCATATTTCATAAAAATGTTTTCGGAAGGAATATTTTATGGTTTTATGGGAGGTTCTATTTAACTAGATCATCATTTTAAATGTTTTAAAGATTTATCTTTCTAAACCCTTTTAATTAATGTCCATATTTCAAAACGATTTTAAGCATTTATTTATATGGACATGAATGTTTTGAAATGATAATTATTTTAAAATGTTTTGAAGTTTTATGGGAAACTTTGATTCAAAAGAATCTTTTAAATTACTTTATTTTTAAATTGTGAGACTTATAAACGAGTTCATGATGAAGGGGTATTTCTCTCAAAGCATTTTACTTATTTTTTTCATCTATGTCAACCTCCTTTGATGGATTTTAAACTTGTTTGAAATTGATTTATTATGATAAAAATCATCCATATTGTATTTTTGGTTTTGTGATATGTTTGATGGTGGATGTGTTATTTTTATACCATTCATGGTTTATGGATAAATTATTGACATTTCATTTGCTAGTTTTAATACAAATGATTATGTTATGCTTTAACCTTTTCATATGAGAAATGTATTGGACTTAGTAAGTGATGGGTGGAGGCCGCTATAGCTCCTTGATGCATCAGTACGTCTCATAAGACAATTAGACGTGGAATTGAATGAGGCCCTTTCCCAATTTGATATATGGTTTTGGACGAGGGATTAATCATTTTTAGACGTCATTTCCAAGGACTTGGCATAATGTTTCAGAATGTCTGACATTATACATTTCCTCAATATGGAAATAATATTTATGGTTCATGTGATCATTCGAGTAGTAGAATACCCATGATTATGTTTTATTATGTATTTATTTACTCAGGTCATATCATTTCCATAAAAGAATTCATGTTTATTATGGGTAAAGGCATGTGGTTTCAATTATTCTCCATTATTAATATTTATGTTATCTTATGCTGTATTGCTTACCCTTAGTGAGTGTTTGAGCTCACCCCTTTCTATGTTTTATTTTCCCAGGATTACAAGAAGTGTATTATGATTCATATGAAGGGTTAATCTAAAGAGACTAATGGAGTTCTCAAAGAACTATTTACACTGTGTTTTATGATCGAAATTGTAATGTAATGATAATTTATGTAATCTATTTTCCATGACTGCTAAACTGATCGATTCTTCGGGACATGATTCCTTGTAATCATGACAATGTATTAAAATAATGCACCAACTCTAGGTAACTAGGGCTAGGGCATTACAGTTGGTATCAGAATATGTTTATTACAAACCATGGAAACTAGATTTAGATAATCTTTGATTATAGTACATATCCCTAGGATATAATTTGAGGATTAGTATATACAAACTTCCTAGAATTTTGGTATTATAGATATTTTGTGAGTTTTCAAATAAATACATCCCTATCTGGATACGAGTATGTAGATGCGTCTCTGGCACAAATG
Organism: Viscum album; assembly: GCA_963277665.1. Taxonomy (NCBI): domain Eukaryota; kingdom Viridiplantae; phylum Streptophyta; class Magnoliopsida; order Santalales; family Viscaceae; genus Viscum; species Viscum album. The sequence goes on along the minus strand of OY728155.1, from coordinate 595,754,893 downwards.
TACCAGGGGTAAAACCCGAAAACACCACTTTGATCTAGACTCGAAAGGGAACTGGTGCATGAAAACGGACCTTGCTGCACTCTTGGTTACGACACACCTGGGGGATATGCTTAGGATAATTCTCTTTTTATTTAAAATTCATTATGAAGGTTTTATGAGTATATACTTCCTCACTAGAAACATTTTTATGATTATGGACTATATCCATAAACCATTCAATTTACATTAGGTATTTTACAGGTTTGGAATTATTCATTTCAATTCATAAACTGACCTAGTTTATGCCATTTTATAGAAATGGCGCCTAATAGAAGGAAAGTGAACTCCAACAATACGTATGATCCAAAGAGTAAGAAGGATCATAACTTTCATGGAATTAAGACAATATTTAGAATGTAAATAGTCTCTTATGTATTCTCAACATATGAAGAAATAATATCATGAGTTAATATGATATGTAATGAATTCTTTGAGTCCTATGGCTTTGAAGGGAAGCAAGAGAAGAAAAGGATGGAAGACAGAAAGATGGATAAATGGAAGAGGGAAAAGAAGAATTTTCCCAAATGTGATAACTGTGGGAGAAACACCGTGTAACGTTTTTAAAGGGAATAGTAGTTTGTTATAACAGGGGAGAAAAAGAACACCAAGTACGTAACTACAACGGTAAGAAAAAGGTTTCAAATGTACAATGCTTCATCAACAAGGATTTGGGACACTACGCAAACCAATGTCAAAATCATCATAGTATTCCCCAAATGATTCTATTGGATAATAATCATGTTATGATACTACCACAGATGAAGAGGAATTATTAGAGTTCTTATGTTGTTATTAAATAATTATGTGATTTGAGTGTTGTATCAACGATGTACTTGTTATAATAATTATGGAGTATATAAGTATTGTACTGTAGTATTATTTAATTATTGACTTGAGATTGTGTGGAACAATGAAAAGTGACTCAATAGCAGGTTAATTTTTTGGAAAATATATGTTTGAGAGAAAGATAAACCATAATATGGTTCTGATACGGAGGTACTGATTTTGGAATAATACATGATTGATTTGGATAAATTATATTGGATATTCTTGACTACGTTGAAAATTATTAATTATTTTTATATTCCATCATTGTTGGAGTTTACAAATTTTTTGGATAGAAGGAGTATATCCAGTATTCTATAAGGAATACGAGATCATGAATGTAATCAATAAGGTTTTATGGTAATTCAGGATTTTGTGGTGTTTTAAAAGAATACATAATGAAGGCGTTCACATGTTATTACGTGGAAGAAAGGATCTTCATTGTGTTTACCTTCCTTATAAATTTTTTACTGTGAGTTTGGACAGAATTATTTGGGATAATTATACTTTGAGATTATTTTTTGATTGCCATAAAATGACAACATGAAGGTCGGGCGACAACCCGTCGCGTCCGGCAAAGCCACGAGACTTCACCCCACAACCGAAGGGAGACAAGGGTGTATCACCTACCACTGGCCCACATGATGTCCTGGATTGAATAATGTAGTTTTTATAGGTCTGTTAGATTAATTATAAATTTTTTTTTGGAACACTATATTAGTAGGATAAATAGATTTTTTTTTAAAGTTCTATTATCTTTTAGAGTAAAAAAATGAGTTTGTGTTAGAAATTAGTTAAAGGATGGAACTCTACTTATCAATTATATATTTTTCTAATTATCTTATTCTATGAAGAAATTAACTCTTAAACTTTAGTGAAGGGATCATAAAACAAAAAATGTGCCATCCAAATACCTTCTGTTTTGTTGAACCGATGGTATTTTAAATCATCATAGATTGATGAATTTAAGGCCCTTAATTTTTGTGCACTTGTTTCTGATTGATGACCTCAATAAGTAACTTTAAATATTTATGTTTTCCTCCAATTATATGTCTCTAATTTCCACCAATGTTCTCTTTATAGAGATCATAATTTGGTGGTGACCCTTTCAGTTTCCTTTTCCTCTTATTAAGACTAAATTTTATTAACCTAATTTTTGAGGTTGGTTTTCCCAAAGGTATTTTATATTTTCAACCTTTTATTTGATAAAAAAATATCATATTATGAGGACACAATTTATTGAATGAGGGAAGAATTTAACACCCCAATCTTCCATGGTACGCTTCTCTTTGAATAATACAGTAGTGTGTGTTGTACGCAACTTCGAGTTCTAACACACCACAACCAATAAAACTAGCCATTATAAATAGTAATAACCACCTTTTGAAATTTTATATATCTTATCATTCAAAATGGACTTCAATTTTGGATTTGGAATATCTATATTATCTTATGGGGAATTTTTGGTACTTTTCTGATCACTTTCATATTTTGATTAAAAGTGAAAATTACAGAATGTTAATTAAAAACTACATTTTTATTCAAAATAATTAATAGTGGTAAATTATGAATTTGAGTGATTTTAAAGTATAATTAGATTATATTTTTACCATTTAATCATATATTGTTCATTGGACATAATTCCACATTTAAACTGAACATAATCAAGTGCCAATCTTTTGATAGTTATTATTTATTTAAAACCCCTTTTTTGTTTTGACAACGAGAATTAATTTTAAATTAATTTTTTCCAATTATGGGTAATGAATTTAGAAAAATGGATTCTATATTTAGAATTAGTATGTACATATTTTTTAAATTGGTTAATTTTATTTTTAGATATTTTGAATAATTACTTTGGTAAATATTTTATTTACCATGGTTAAAGGGTAAATCCGGTAAATAAGGGTAAAAAATATTATTATAATAATATTAAATTATTCTAAAATGTGTCCTAACACAATTGGTTGATACATTGATGACCATGGTCATCTTATTTTTGATTTTGGGACCCCATGGAGCCACTTGTAAATGATAATGAAAATTTATATTAATTATGTCAAAGTAAATACAAAAATGACAAAAGCATATATATTTTAGAAAAACTATTTTTACATAGGATAATATATGTTATATTTTAGAATATAAATATTAATTACAAATTTAAAAATATTTCATACATAATGGTATTTTAATTATAATTTTTAGACACTGAATAATAAAATTTATTTATGACACAATGATGATGTAGTATTTTCCTTATTAATGAAAGAATCAAATAATTTGTATTATAAATGTTAAAATATATATAATTTGAAAGTTTTAATGCCATAATATAAATTTATTGGTTAATATGACATTTTATAATTTCTTAAATGAATTTTTTTATTTAATAAAGTTGTTAAGACTTTATCAAAAATAAATTATTAAATAGTGTCAAAATTGACTTAAATGAGTTTTTTAAAAAAATATTATATTATTAATTGATATTCTATTCTTAAAAATCTACGGCTCGGCCAATGGACTTATATAATGATATTTGTATCATTAATGGACCAATTGGGGGTTTCCTGGGAGTATTTACTATTTTTATTAACTAAATAATATAAAAATACAAATAGACATGGTAAATGTCAGACTATTTAACAGAGTTAAATAAATATGATAAAGTTAAAATAGTGACCTAAACCTATCTAAAACCTTTTGGATTAGTGGTTTTTTGACCTATATCCACCTTAAAGATTAAATTATATACTTTGGAGCCATTAGATTCCGAATATTAATTTATTATAAAATAATATTTCTAGCTTTTCCTAAGGTGCTCATCACCCCTTTTATGAAAGGGAACTCCCCTTTATCTCTAATTCAAAACATCAAATCCATTTGGCTCAGACAACCCCAGCCCAAATACCATCTCAACTATCCTCCCTTCATTATAGTGTCCTTTATTTAGTAATAAATCCAACCTAAGGAGCCATTTTGATCAAATCAAAAGGAAGAACTCGAAGAAGAGGTAATGTTTTCACCACACTCTTTCATGTTCCTTTATTCTTCCACCTCTTCTTTCTTTGTTATTTTCATTATAAAATAATAACTCCAGTATATTTTATATAATGTGATGTTATTAGAAATATGGTACAACTATATTCAGTATTCTATCCATCCTTTGAATAACTTGTCACCATACGTGCGTACGTACGGCTTACCGTCTCCACGTCGTGGTGTAATTGTTATACAAAACATTATTATTTGGATGGGTATAATAATGATGTTTAATTAATGAAAATAATAAATATAATGTAAAAATGATTCGTTATATATGATATACCATCCAATTCCACACCTTTAATGAAATGATATTTCCACTCGTGTGTACGTACAGATTATCGTCTCCACGACGCGATGAGAATCATTTCGAAGTTCACCATTGATCAACGATTATAAAAATATATATTACTAATAAGTATGTAATATATGACATAATAATGCTACATTAGATATATATAATTATATATATAAGTATTTATGTACATACATATATTTTATTCACTTACTTCCGTTTAATACGATATGATAACGGAAATAGTGTTTATGCGTACCTACATACTAACCTCTCCATAAACGGTGTTTTCCATTTAATATATATATCTATTATACATATTGTTAATCTAAATATATATATATGATATATAAATCATTTTTTATATTATGGAAGTATATAAATCATGATCTAATTGATAAAATCAAGAGTAACAAGTTAAAACACGTACGATAAAGAAAGCAATTATTACCCGAAATGTTAATTTAACATCGAAATTATTATTAAATGGGTAGTATAAAGTCATTAATTAATAAAGTATGATATCATAATAATTAATATGGTTATTTTATAATTTAATAACTTAAAATGGTCTTCATACTGGAGGTTAAACGTACCCTCTACTAAAAGAAAGTGCAAGGTAAGGGGTTTTCATCTCACTCCTTATTCCCATGAGATTCATTCTATATTGCCACTATTAACTTTTGTGTGGTGTATGTACTGCCCATAATTGTATTATTTGTGTAATACACTTTAATTTATGTGTATTTACTTATTCATTGTATGCTAGTTCTTTCATGGGGTGTATGTTTCGTAAGTTACCAAATTGGTAACGGTTATTTCCTCAATCTCATTATTATCTGAGATTCTACATTTGTAAGTATTTTCTAGGACATACTTATAATAAACACCCATATTTCATAAATATGTTTTCAAAAAAAATATTTTAAGGTATCATGGTAGGGTCTATTTAACTAGATCATCATTTTAAATGTTTTAATGATTTATCTTTCTAAACCCTTTTAGTTATTGTCCATATTTTAAAACGATTTTAATGATTTATTTATATCGACATGAATGTTTTGAAATGATAATTCTTTTAAAATGTATCAGAGTGGTATGGGAAACATTGATTCAAAAATCTATTTTAATTTACTTCCTTTATAAATTGTGAGACTCACAAACGAGTTCATGATGAATGGGCATTTCTCTCAAAGCATTTTACTTATCATTTTCATTTATTTCAACATCCTTTGATGGATTTTAAAGTTGTTTGAAATTGATTTATTATGATATAAATCTTCTATATTGTATTGAAGGTTTTGTGATATGTTTGACATTGGATATGTTGTTTTTATACTATTCATGGTTTATGGATAAATTATTGACATTTCATATGCTAGTTTTAATACAAATGTTTATATTATATTTCAACCTTTTCATATGAGGAATGTATTGGACTTATTAAGTGACGGGTGGAGCCTGCTATAGCCCCCCGATGCATCGGTAGGTCTCACGAGAAAACTAGACGTATAATTGGCTGAGGTCATTTCCCAATTTGATATATAGTTTTTGCCGAGGACATAATCATTTTTAGACATCTTGGCCCAGTCCTTGACAAAATGATTTAGAATTTCTGACATTATACATTCCCTCATTATTTAAATAATATTAATGGCTCATGTGGTCATTCGGCTAGTAGAATACCCAGGTTTATGTTTTATTATGTCTTTATTTTATCAGCACATATTCTTTCCATAAATTTATTCATTTTTATTATTTTTAAAGGAATGTAGTTTTAATTACTCTCCATGATTAATATTTATGTTATCTTCTACTGTATTGAATACCCTTACTAAGAATTTGAGCTCAACCCTTTCTATGTTTTAATTTTCCTAGGATTAAAAGAAGTGTATTATGATAGATATTCATGGTTAATCTAGAGGGAATAAAGGAGTTCTCCAAGAACTGTTTAAGCTATGTTTTATGTTTGAAATTGTAATGTATTGTTAATGTATGTAATATATTTTTCAAGACTGGTAAACTGATCGGTCCTTCTGGCTTGATTACTTGTAATCATGCCAATGTATTAAAATAATGCACCGACTATGGATAACTAGGGTGAGGGCATTACAAAAAACACATCCCCAATAAGGAATAATAATCCTCATCCATATCACTGCAACAAAAACATGGGGCACACATTATATGGAATCACTATTGGAGGAAAAAAGAGAAACTGACAATAAGATTCCATGAATCCAAGAAAAGTATTTATAAATTATAATATTAGGAGAAATAAACAATGATGTAATTAAGGGATGGGCCATTATATTGACGTTGACAGATAATGTATGATTAGAATTTTCATATTATAGCTGTTTTAATTATAATTATTGAAAACATCCTTATATTCCAAGATCAATGATATCTTTAAAACATAAGAAATCATAGAATATATAAGATATTATTATCCATAATGAACCTCCCTTTGAAGGAGTTTTATTCTATCTATAAAAATACCCACATGTACCTTTCATTAAACCGATGGAAATCTCCAAATATGTGATTTCACATTGATGGAAGCACCACAAAACCAAAAGCCTCACAAAACAATTTTCATGTAGCTGGTCTCTCGCATTGTTTATCTACATAGCTATTCTATCGATGTATTAGATTCACTTAGATGATTCCTTACATAGTCAATATCTCAAATATCTTATCCATGTAGATGATCCTCTTACCGTGTCCATCCATCTAACCGATTCACGAAGAAAAGACACACATTTACAAAATCTACATAGTAAATCCATCTATCTAAATTATCCACATAGCCTAACCACCCACATAGAAGATTCATATTTTAGACCTATAATGTTGCTGGTCATTCTTGTAACCAAATCACATAGTCAATCGCTCACATAGATAATCATTGTCATATCCAATATAATTATATATAGTTTATGGATCAATTTAGTTGATTAAAAACATCATAAACTAGGATCTTTCCCAACTCATGAACGAAAAGTTCCAAATTTCAAATCCTTAAACATGGTGAATCTTCCCTAAATTCATAACTTTTGTAAAAAATACTTCCAAACCCTTTCTATTCATTTTTTGAGAACCTTGTGCCTTAAAACATGAAAAGGGTTATACTAGAAATATATGGGTCCATAAAAATGATACCAATCAAAAAATTCTCATCATAGTGAATCTAAAGCCAAATTAAGAGAAAAAATAAAAAAGGGTTCCTCTAAACCACCTCCTTACAGGATACCTCTCAAGGATATCACCAACAAAAGAGCTCAACCAACTCACCAGATGAAAAATTCATAAAAACACACAACAAAAACATTCTTCTCCTCAACAGTCTCATAGTAGATACCCATAAAATGTGAGAAAAACCATAAAAGAATCTAAGGAAAATAATATAAATAACTAGAAAGTTCGGCATCTATAAAAATGACAATGTTACAATAGAGAAGTTAACCTTCCAATATATTGCAGTATTGAGTTCACATATATTTCCCACATTCATAGGTATAGTCCTGCACACCACTATGCATCCACAAAACATGAACCAATGGAATACCACTCCCACAAAACACTATTTACCAGTGGTCCTATATCTATATAAAATGCTTATCAATGGTCCTCTCATTATCAAAATCATATCTCACCCTAATAGAAAACATGGGAGTAATAATGAATATAATAATGGTTTTTTAACACATAAATGCATTATTGATATAGATCGTTTATGGGGTACGTTCTATATGATACTCCACATCTCCAGCATGAACCAACACCGCGAATGGACCAAAAACACGGGATAAAACTTACTACCATGAAAATACCTTCAAAATAACTAATGAGGAGTCAGATTCAAGAATGTATGATCTCCATTATTGAACTCTAGAGATCTGATCCTATGATCGCAATAGGATTTTAGAGGATCCTACACCAGATTAATCCTTTTTTGAAAAACCTAAATTGGCTCCATCATATTTTGTACTAATTACAGCTAGTGAATTTCTTCCTCTCTGACCCTAGTACACAATAATGTGAAATTAAATCGTTGGACATAAAATGTTTTAAAAGATTTTTTACGAATAGTGGGGGAAAATATTATTATAAAAAAATCAACCAAGGGAAGGTTACTTATCTATCAACCTCCAAAACCTTGGACACAATATAAAAAATTTATTCAATATTATAGATTATCTTCTCTATCTAACTATTATTCTATAGATGACTATATGTTATGAGGAACAACTAAGAGATAAATGAATGATGAACACCTATACACACACTAGAGGTAAAACATGGATCCTGTTTAGAGATGATCATTATCAGAAATCCATGGTGTTTCACCACCACCTCTATATATTTTCTAAAACAAATCAACAATGATATCGACTCTTTGATCATTATAAATTGGGATGATTTCAAAAAATTATCCCATATCACACATATAATATCATAGAATTCTACTGATCTAGGTGTACCAGTAATTAATTCCATTGATATGTCACACCACTTCCACTGGGGAGTATCTAATGGATAAATAAAAACACTATGAAAATAGACCGTGACCTTGACCTTCTAGAAGACAAAACAAAGGGGAACAAACCATGAAACTGAACACTTCATCCCATGATACCGAAACTAACATCTCAAGGCTTGGTACATCAATGTCAAACTAGAATGTACATCCATAGGTGAGATATGGAACTCCTGGAGAACCATCGCATCCATCTCCCAAGGTATGAAATTCCATTCATGAAACAACACTTTCTATTATCGATCATGGGAACAAACATCTAGGGAATTAAAAAAACCACTCGGTCTCTCCATACATCCACCTCAGAAACCCCCAAATGGGACTCCTCATATTATTTCAAAAAATACCTCAATACATTCACCTTGAAAAGAAATTCTCTACATCCATCCTCTTCTATATCACAATGCAACGTTGATAATTCTTCTATCACTCTCTAATAATCCACATGTTGGCACCTGAAATCACTATGTGAATTCCAACTAAATGAATTGGCTACAAAATTTACCACTACTAGAATATTTGAGATCATGATGTTCTAATACTATAATAATAATTGACACCAATGCTTAATCTAGTTCAAATAAAATTATGAAATGATATACCTCATTCTCTTATGATTGGTAAAGACTAAAAAATGCACTTTTATGAATTAATGTCACAAAAAACTTAAATAAAATGCCAATTCATATAGATCAATATCAGGGGAAAAAATAATTATGATCATGGGGGAATAACTATAGAGAACTATAAGAATCAAATTATCTCTATTATTTTAGAATTTATCCCAAATGATAATTTGATGCATTGCAGGAAACCTCAAATTAGACTCAGTCAATTGGAAAATAAATCCCCAGAGTGTTAACTAAATTTTAATTTATGTACTGAAATGTTTCTTAAAAATATTTTTCTCAAAATAATGCCTGATACATTTTATTATATGATAATAGAGTATTGGAAACCAATGAATAAATAACCTATTAACCTATTAAATTATCATGAAAGGCCAAAAAAACTCCACTCCTCTACAACTCTCTTGGGGGTAGGCCAATACACAACTACACTTATAATCTAAGTGTCCACATCTACTCACTATTGGGAAATAACATTAAAAAATAATTTCACATTACATTAAAAAATCAAACTTTAAAAACATTAAAAACTATTAATGGTGATAAAGAACATCTAAAATAACACACAGATGATTATCATGATTTTCATAAGTGGATTACATAAGGATGTCATTGATTATAACCACCATAAAAATATATATAAACATTCTACAAAATAAATTAATAAAAAACATGAACATGGATAGGGAATTCAACAAACATACAATATAACAATGAAATAATAAGTCCCATGATACCAAAAAAGTTATATTTATGCTATACTCATCCATTACATGCATCTGAGGATACCCTAACTCAAAATTCATTATTCAAAGAAAACTTTATCCCTTATTCTACTCAAATTAATCATCAATATAAGTTAAAGGATAGTGGTTCTTTACTGTTACATGGTTCCTGTCAGAATAATCAATAAAAATCAGAATACTAGCATGAAACTTCTTTCCAGCTAGAATTAGTGCACCCCATGGTGACATTATAAGCGAGACAAGACCTTTCCACAACAAGTCATCGAGAGTTACGTGTATCTCTCATAACTCAGAAGGTTATGTTCTTTATAGAGAAATTGAGATTAGAGACATTCCACGACATATATCGATCTCACACTCTATATTCCATTGATTTGATAACAATATAACCTCCTCAAGAAATTCATCATGGTACTCTTCTATAACCTTGGTAAACAATGAATTCTTATCCTCTACGAGCTCAACATCATCACATATATAAATGATGATAATTTCATGACACACCTTAGTCCATATGAGTATTTTTCTTCCCAGCACCATTGGAAATCTATATACATTAGAGAACAAAACCATCCTCTTAATGTAATCCCCAATAGCCTACACTTAATACAATCCATCCATGAGGAGAATGATATCCTACTTCTATATTCGTAAAAATTGGAAGTCTCCCCAATAGTGGCGATTCACTAAATTTATATCAAAATCTATATATAAAACATGAAATTCATCTCATCTTCCAACTATACTAGTAAATTCCAATGAAAATGTAATCCTATCAACCCCATGTCCCACGACATGCATAAGGGCAGATGATATAAAAGAGTGTATAACTATAAAATATAACAAAATATGCACCAATATAGAAAACAAGAATAATTTACTTTGAATAACTTTTGGCTCCCATGGAACTAGAAATAATGAATCATGAACCAAACTAAGACCATCACCATTGAATCACTACACTTTATAATGACGAACCCCATGAATGTGTTCTACTATTTGATGATGATGAGCATCATGGGATTTTACTCTTCATTTCCCATATCCTCTATACTAATCCAATAATTGAGCACCCCACTACAACCACATTAGATAATAATATCTCAATAGAACACTTAGAACATGTTTACTTCATCAAAAGTGCATGAACACATACTGAAGATGACCTCATAATCAATAAGGAAAACACATGTCTGATCTCTCATCATATGTTTGAGATCTACCACCCCTAATGAAACAAGATTAGGTAGGAAGGGACCTACCATAGCTGATTGTGAGAAATTACGTCTAAAAAACAAGAAACCCTTGACACTATGACTTCATTGCATTGAATCTTGTTGAATCCTAACTCATGATGACCCAATTTGGGACATCATATTTCCAATGGGTTCTGTTATCTCCATCACCTAAAGATATGTATTCATCATAAATGGTGTGACCCGACACTAGATCTCTGGATACAAAGACTCCTATAAATTCCATGACAGGTCCTCTTTATCTGGATGTGTGTATGAATTATAATATAAAAGGTTCCTCAAAGATATCATATACCGTGGAACACTCTTGAACTCTCTAATCGAGGGTATGTAGTTCCAGGTGAATTTCTTCCTTTTTGGTCGAAGAAGGGAACACTAATAAGAAAAAGTATTGAAACTTCTCACATGATACTATAGACTCCTCCTTATCCCCAATGAACAAGTACCACCACTACTACACTTCATTATAAAGAATCCACATTGCAAAATAATCCTCAATTTGAACATGGATTAAAATGAAAGTTATCTCAAACTCCTCCAACCAGTATTCTATGAATTTATATGGAATGGATACATCTTATGTTTTTCCAAATATTGTGCTCAATCACTTTGAGGGTCCTCCTCCATGTGTCATCATGATTGGTCTTCACTTTACAAATAACTAATGAGAAATATTTTTGAAAATATTTTGAACGAACTTGACATGGATTTAAACTTCAAACCATACCTACAAAAAGAAAAAAAACTATTAAAATATTCAAAATAATGAAAATTGAATATTTAACATAAATTGTTAAATTTTGATATCATGTTAATGTTCTAACCTATCCTATAGTTTACCCATTTTAAACATAAGAACAAAGAAGAATTATGAACTTTCCTTTACATGGTTTCTAATCAAAAACCAGTATCACTTCATTTAGAGGGTGAAATATAATTAATGTATTTTTCATCAGATTAAATGGTGCCCTAAATAAATTTTTATAATCTTGTCACCCATGTTTACCTAAATTACTGAACATAGCTAGAACTCTTTCCTTACAAACCAATGCTACCACTCCCATGCCAAACACCAAACACTATCCTATCCCTAAAACTAAATCTATTATACCACCCTCTCGCAACCCCCTCCCCATAGTGTATAACCCTCCAAGATAAAAAATGAGTGAATGAAGAAAATTTAATTCATAGGCCCACCTCTAGTTGTCCTTGGGTTGGTGACTAGCACCAATGGTAAAATAAATAAATAAATAAATATATTGGAATCATTTCACTTTGTGAGAGCATAGGAAGAAAATAGATAACATCAAAACACTAAACAAAACCTTATCAATCATATATTTAAAATAAATTCCATGTTTGTACATGAAATATAATATAGTAAGATGAATACTAACAGGAAATCTACATGCACTATTAAAGGTAAATACAAAAGCCTCCTCAAATCCCAAATAGATCATTCAAAACCATGAAGTAGTAATATCTAACATAAAATATAACCTCCTTTGGATGACCTAAAAATTAGTTTTTATAGTCATAGAGTGATAATAAGAGTATACATTGAGTGATCCTGTGCGGTTCCCCTTGTAAATAAGATAAATAAATCATTCTATATCATAGGGAAAAACAATTAAACAAACAATTCACCTAAACTTGTATACTATGTTCCCAGCCTGAAATGGATAAATGTCACCACATATCACATACAAAAGATAATATAATATAAAAATGAAACATAATGGGTAATATTTTTCAACATTACAATTGGTTATCCACTCCATCCTAACACCACATATCCTTTTCACATCTCTCCAAAATTTTCAAGAATGAAGACTCCTGGAAAATGCATCAAAACATGCACCTCATGCATCACATAATCACATCATTCCATATCACATTATTATAAATTAACCATGTAATTTATGGGATCCACCACAACCCATATTATGGGTATAATTCTTCTGGTATTATACCTCATCCCATTATAGACCATTCATCGAGTAAAATGAATAAATCCATCATGAACTATACTCATGATACCTATAATACTCCTTTAAATACTATATATAAGCATACATGTGTAAAAAATAAAAAATATTCATAACAACCCTATATATTCATAAATGGGAAAAATAACCACCATGTGTACCATCACATTGAATAACCATGAGAAGAGAGTGAGGTAAGAGGGGGTAGTCATCCATCTATCCTGCCACTAGGATGTTTGGGAAGATTCATTCACATAGTAAACTGGGTGGAAGTCACCATACCAGGAATGGGTGAGACAAAACATGAAATCACATAATTTACATGATATAATATAGCTCACATTCTCCATATTGGTATAACATAGTCGAAATCTCAAATGCAACGATCGTCTCTCAGACACCCTAGTTCCACAAATAGGGCCTATATATCCTTTACGATCATACGAATTCAATATATCTATATTAATTACTTCATTAATTTCTTATCACTACCAATAATTAATTAATACATTAAACATTAATTAATAACATTAATAAACTTATATTCTTAACCATCATTCTAAGTCCATTATCTCTAAACATAATCCAAATCAGGTATAAGGTTTTTCCAGATTAACATTTTTCATCTTTTTCATTCAATCAAAACCTACCCCATTGGTTTAAAATTATATAATAATAATTATCATAATTATATAATCTAGGTACTTTGGAGAAAAACCATCATATGATATTACCATGGGAAACAATAAATCAATTACACATAGCTGCCTCAAGTAGTCGGGGAAGGAATTAAAATAAAAAAATCTCCCCAACCATCACCCATTAAAAAAATTAATTTAAAGAAAACATCTATCTTTATCACATTCATGAGTAATCCCATAATTAACATATTCCATCATATTTTGTGTCATCCCTGACACACACATTCATATATCAATGTATATCACCATCACATGATTCAACTTATGCCACTTTATTTGGGCCACCCTACCCAAATCACATCATCCATACCTTGATTAGCCATTTGAGGCACATATCACATTTAGGCCTCCCCACCTCATATCTCATCGCATAGTAGATATATCATCTAGATCAAAAAAGGAATAAACAAACATTCATAGTCAATTGGGAGATCTATGCCTTAAAACTAGGAATCTAGAATTTACTCGCACAGAGCTCTCACGACTCCAATATCGACGCACACATAATTCTCAAGAAGAAGAGAAACTCATGACATAGAAACTATCTTTATGAAAAAAAATATTGTTCTTATTACTTCTTAAATTAACTGATTTGGTATTCACAGGTTCTAACTATGGGAACAATATGGTATCAATCGATACTAAATATACTAAATTAATTAAAAAATTAATTTAAACATGATCCAGTAAATATATTATGGTTTTCAAAAAAATTGTGGAATTACAATTCATTATCATGACATTATTTTTTTTACCCAACATGCATTAAACTACATCATGTTCTTCATATAATTTCTTCAACACATGGAATAATATATTAATTTTAACCAGAAATCAACATTAATTTGATCATTATAAAATTACAATAACCATCAGATTCATAAAACAATCCAATTAATCCACCATCCAATTATTTATCATTTATTTATTGTTTTTATTTATTAACATTTTCTATAATGAAAAAATAAAAAAATGACCATAATATAATTCAACATAAGAATATCATAGATCACATACTATTTTTAAAAACAAGTGGAATACCATTATCATAATTGAATTAAACAAAATGTGATCACTAAAAAAATTATCTAATAATTCATTTCAATAATTAATAGGTTAATTGAATTTCACCCCATGATGATAAAAAATACTAAATCTACAATTGGACTTAAATAATTATGAGATGTAATAAATCCATTACCTTGATAAAGAAGCCTCACATGACTCGTTGTGCCAAAAATAGTGGGTTCATGCAAGATGAATTCACCATTGGAGGTATCAAGAGCCAATGAGAGTATGATTTTGTGACTCCAAGGGATGGTTTCAGAAATTCCAATCTCTAGAGAAAGATACTAGGATGGAATGAAGGAAAAGGACTTTATATTCAAGCCTATAAATATTATATGATCAGAATTATCAGATCAAAAAAGATTTAATTCAATGTACTGAGGATCTCATTAAAATCCATACACAGTGGTACATTGATAGACCCAAACATTGAAGAATCTCATGTTTATAGTTGTCCTTGATTATTGATCCTTTCAAGGATATTGATTTGGTTTGGTAAAATAAATACATAACTCTTTTTAGGAAATATGAGAAAATATCAATGTATGTGATTTAATGTATTCAGAAGAACCACATAGATAAAATATCCCATGTTTCCATTATCATTTAGTCTATCGCTCATATAGTCGATCAATCATATAGACGATCCATTTTTTCAATCCATATAGTTGATAAATCTGTATATTAGATCAATGTAGTATATCCATACACATTACCAATTCACATAGATGATTCATCCATATAGACGATTTAAATAAACAATCACTAACATAGCTTATCCACATAGAGAATACCTCAAGTAGAAAATCAATCATGTAGCTAGTAGAACCATGTAGATGATTTTAATGACCATGAATCAACATTAAACTAAGTGATCAACTTAAAATTCACAATGTGAAATCCTTACATTTCATGAATCATCCCCAAATCAATATTTTAGTAAACAAACACATCTATAATATATATAGGCCTCCTCCAAGCATCATATGCTTAAAAATTCATAAAGGATCAATCTAGATGGATCTAGGTCCTTAAATTATTTTACTCAATTTTAATATTGTTTAATTATATTTAAATTCAAGGGAAGAATAATTGTAAACGTTTTGAAAAAGTTAATATTTTTATGTTCATGGGAGATACAAATATTTTGAGATATAATTTTAATATTTGTGGTCTTAAATTATATACCCCCCAATTAATTTCATTTTCCTTTATATCTATTTATATCACTATATTATATATTCACATAAGGATATTATGTTTTTTCATTACATTATTCATATATATGATTTTTTATATCATTCCATTATCTTATTTATAGACATGACTCATCAATATTTATTAGTACGTTATGATGGTATTTGAAGTGAACCACGAAATATGTTATGGTTTTATATACTTATGTATGTTTATATTTTAAAAATTTTATCACTTTGGATAATGATTATTTTCTAATGATTTAAAATTTTTATGAAATGTAATAATTTCTACATTAAGGATAAAATTTTAAAATATTTTATTTCATAAACCCTAAAAAAGCTTTCACTTTAGTGATAACGTCCTAGGATTTCATAAACTCATTCCCACAATCATTCCTTTTTTCACAGGATTATTTCTCGAACTTGTTTATTATATCTTAATATATCTATTATGGCTCAAGGATTTTGTTTTTTAACATACCAAGGATTTGGGATAGTACCTTTGTTTTGTTCCATTATTTCACAATGAATTTCAATATAGGGATTTTTAAATAGGAGATTCATTTGGAAAATTTATATGCATGAAAAGTTTATTTTTGAATTAAAATGACCGCATAGAAAATATCCAAATGCATTAAACCATTATCTCATAAGAATGTGTTTGAAAATTTTTATGATATATATAACCATGTAAAATAATGTGTGTGATTTTGGGTTATCACAGTTCGTATTACAGTACATATGTGGTTTAAGAATTTATAACACTAGTTAAAGTGGTTAATGTATATGGTGCACCATATAAAATCATCTATGTATCATAATCCTACCACACCACACCACGAACTCTTTCCAAATTGACCCTGCATTCACTAGTGTATGGGACTATAGTATATTTTCTTACTAATGATCATGTTACCTCATGTAAAACAAATATTTATGACAAATTTACTGAGAAAATGAATAAAATAGTATGTTACAAAAAATAACATAATTTTATAAGAAGATGATTCAAGAATTATATAACCTAAAGCATCCCCAATATAATGTAATCCATGAACTGAATTAGAATTTTAACCTTCACTTATTAATTAAATGGAAATTATTATATGATTATGGTCATTAATGATACTAGGAATGAATATTTAAAAACAATACCTAAAATGGGAGAGACCATAAATCATGCAAAATTTTTTATTCTTCCATAATCCCTCAGCAATGAGATTGTATTATCCCTCCCACAAATTAAATGAATCTCAAAAATTAAATCTTATGCATACTTAAAATATAATTTAATGTCCAAATAAAATATTTTCTGATATAAATTCCTTAAAAAATATGATCTGAGGTCCCTATAAAAAATAAAAAACTGTATAAATCAAGGTTTTTACTACATGACATTATGTTATATAGTGAGTGGTCTAATCAACAAGACCAAAAATTTATGGATATGTATTTTAAAAATGTGTAATACCATAAGAATTTAAAAGGGGAACATCTTGTTTGAGAGAATATTTGAAACAAAACACAAATATTAGAAGATAATATAACACATAGATACATTGTGATATATTTTTATATTCATAAAAAAATTGGATCCCTTCAATAGCTTGTAGAACATGAATCACCGAGCCTAAATGAACCATAATATAGTATAACATTATTACATAGTTGTTAAATTTTATGGTTTTAATACTAATAACTAAATTATTAAAAGTATGTGGTTTACACATCTTTAGTTATTATATATTGATTATAAATAAAAATATAAATCATTTGATAAAAAAATGTTTTCACAAAAACAATATTTGTTTTATAGGAGATTATTTACTAACACTTTACACACAAAATATAAAATTATGTTTTGCCATTTTAATGAAATATATTTTAAAAATGTATATAATTTATGAAATACAAATATAAAAATTATCTTATTTTGAATATTGGGAATTTTTTAAGAATTAATTAATTTTTTTGATGAATAGTGAACAATACAAATTTTAATTTGAAACTGAATGTTAATTTAAATTTTTCAAAATGATAAATTATATTTAAAAATGGGTATAAATTTATATTAAATTATAAATAATTTATTTAATTATATATAATTTAATTCTGAATATTGATATTAAATCATTTCAACACTTATTTGAAATTTCTTTTTGGATAACTACTTTTTTGTAGCATCTGCTAGAATAATTTGAAATTGGATCCTACAAATTTTTTGAATTTAATATAATATATGTAATTGTAATTTAGAATCAAAATAACATATATTATCTAATAATTTGAACTTATATTTTAAAAATTATGAATAGAAAAAGTGTATTTAATTAATTATAGTGGATATAGAAAAAAATGATTTAACTTATGATAAAATAAACACATAATGGTTAAAATGACCTAAAAAACTTTCAAAACCCTATTTTATAGACATATTTAATCCAAAATAAAACCTATTTCAAATAATGACCCATTTAGGTGTCTTTTTAAAGGTAACTGTGTGGGTTCAATTGAATCTTTTTAAAAATTTCATACATATCCTCTTGCCCACTTATAAAAGTCCACCCCAAATCCTCCTTGATTCGCACTTATAAATCCATTTGGTTGGTTAAAAAATTTACAAAATGATTTTATTTCTACCCTCACAATATTTTAGTGCATTTATTTTTATGAGAATTCTTACTTAGAAAGGAATTTGGTGGAAACCTAATGAAGTTCTCTAAAGAAGAGGTAAAAATTTTAAACTTCTTTTATTAATATTTTTTCATCTTCTTCAAACATAATTTATTATTAATCAATGATTATGAAATTAAATAATATATCATATAAAAAAATATTTTAGTATGTTATGTTCATGTTTTATCTTTATCCTCTTCAATCAAATGTGAATGGAAAATATTAATCATGTTTATAGAGGACTACAACCTCCCAAACCGAAGTAATTTATTTTCCATCACCACCATTCAAGGATGGATAAATGGATATATTTTACCCATGAATATGTTATTAATGATATTATTAAACATCATAAATTTTATTATCACATATTCATACATAATTTACATTCCATTTAAAATATGATAATGTTTCACTTATGTATTGGGAACTACCACCTCGATAAGTAATGTTATTCATTTTTCACATACACATTACATAGAATGTAATGAAGATAATTTTTATGAATATATGTGATATATAGTTCATGATTTTTTTCTTCAAAATTATTAAATCACCCACTTTCTAACCATTTCACTCATTAATTGAACAATATTGTTACTTGCGTATACATATGACCAACCATCTCTACGAGGTGATGCAATTCAATTTCAATGTACTACCATAATGAATTATTAAAAAATATATATAATTATTATATATGATATTTATAACATTAATATAATTATATATATAATGAAACTATGTAATATAAAAAATAACTTGAACATTCATGAGAAAACCAGTATGACAAACCAAGGCAGTTGACAAATAGAAAAAATGAAAAAAAGTAATATTATTAAGTAACGAGTGGTAAAATGATATAAGGGGATCATATATGATATTAAAATTTTAAATACAGTTCTAGAAAAAATTATTAACATTATAAAGAAAATTATAAAAATGTATAAATCTAGTTTATCGAGATGTAATCCTATGGTTTGGGGCTTCAACTCAATTTACCTCTATTGAGGCATGATTTAATGTTTTCAAATAATTTGTCTTATATGTCATAAATATGGCTCCTTTTACATGTCATTTAATTAATACATCCTTATTAATTGTAATATAAATTTGAATTTGAATTATTTCATCCAGTGGGATTTTATGTGAACATTACCAAGTAGTAATGGACATCATCTCAATTTACATTTGATGATGAATATAGTAATGTTACACACTTAATTTATTTTTATAGAGTATATAATTAAAAATTTACATATAATGTCACGAATAATTAATATTTTATTCTATATTAAGTTTCAATTTGAATTATTTCATCTAATGTGATTTAAAAAGATTGTTTCAAATTGATAACAATTTTCATAACACAATTTTGTTCAATGGGTTATATTCATCTTCATTGTATATTATATTCAATGATTGTGTGAGTAATTAATTTTTATTATATTATGTATTATTTACACATGTGTCATGTGGGTTTATATTTGATAATCATAATCGATAGATTGAATAAATCTATCTTTAATGCGAGGATCGTTATAATGGATTTCACCTTATTTTTCATTAATTACATAATTATTTTTTATATGAATATACACAATTTTATGTTATGAATATACTACAAATTTTATTTGTTTAACGTGAATAAATATTTATTGATTATTTTATTTTAAAATATTATATTATAGATGAATCGATGGTCAACTCCCATTTTTGGTTTAATTTTTCTATTGTTAGCTTTGTCTTGAGACTATCACTTTCTTGTTGTCATTTATCATTGGATATTACATTTGTATTTAATATATATATTCATTATATTATGGATATGGTTATTTAATATAATTTATATAACATGTACATACAGTTATTAGTTTGAAATTAATTTGATTATCTCAGAAAATATTGAAAATATGTATTCTTTACTTGATATAAAATTTTGTTGACAGGGTATATTATTCCTAAAATTAAATCACGAATATGATATATGAGGAATGAATTGGATATGTAGATATGTATAGGGAACATTTATGTATAACCCCTAGATACATCAGTATTTTCATGAGTTGATTCAATTTGATATCCTTAGTTAAATGGGTTTCCAGTGCATTCCTACATATCAGTTTTAAACTATCATGTGGATGGCCTTGATATTAGTGGTATCATGATGCTTGAGATCATAACATCCAATACTAAAAAATTCTATTCATTATTATCTCATTTAATATTATCAATGATATTTTCAGAATGATATTATCTATAGATGCATCTCATTATTAGTTATTAATTAAATGAATTTTATTTTTAGTAATTTACATTTCCATATAGATCACACATTATCTAATCATGATAGTCATGTTATAGATATAATGGAATGTGTGTTTGGATATTTATATTTCATTATTTATTATTACTTTTTTATTATTCTATATTTACTCACAATAGTTTTCACTTTATGTAACTCTTACGGAGAATTTGAGATCACCCTTATTTGTTTTTCTTTCCCAATAATCCCATAAGACTACTATAATATATATTTAAGTGTTTTCAATACGGAGTTGTGATATCATAGTAAAATATTTATTTATTTTTTTGCATTAAAATGTAATATTAAAATATGTTATGTAACTATTTTACAAAGATTAATAAAGTATACGTTCCTTTAGGATGTAATTCCTTGTATCTACTACTGATATAATAAAGTAGACACTAGCATCAGGATACTAGTTTCAAGGTCCTTAAATTTTGAATAAAATAAGTTTTTCTATATACTTTTGGAACTATATTAGTAAAACATAGATTATAATACACAACAATATGATAGACATTGGGGATATGTATTGAAGATCTACCAAATATTTTTTATGTAGAGAATACGTGGATACTCATGGATATAAATCCTTGTCAATATACTCAATGTGAAATTACATTGTGCATAATTATTCCTAGAGGTAATTACTCCAAAAAATATGCATCGGTATTCACTAATGTGTTAAGTAGTACATGAAATTGGTCCTTACTATGCACCTAGTTTGAAACTCCTAGGGGATAGTATTTCGATAATTCACCTTTTATTACTAACCATTATGTATTTCTTTATTTCTTGATGATAATTAATGACCTAGATTAAAAAATGTGTCATATATTGAAAAAAAGGTTTCATTATTTTGACATAATATAAATGATTATATGGTTTTCCTTTTAAAGCTAATGTTTCTAACGCAATAATTCTTGGTTTTATTCTATGGATTGGAACTAAAGAAAACATGTTATAACGTATCTAAAAGGAAAAAATGGAAGGTATGAGAAATATAAAATGTATAATGAAATGTTTCAAAGATATTATGATTATACCTAATCCTTTATCATGAAATATGATTAACATCTTTTATATTAACTGACTATTGTAATCACAAAATAAGATAAGGTTTTATTTTTCAATTATGTAAATTGTGGGAGACTATTTTGGAAAGAATTATTGATTTACTACATGTTAGAAAAATGGAATCATACACCAAGGAATGTGTCTCAGTGGAATGGAAAAATGTCTTACATGGGAAATAGTAATTCATAATGAAATGTATTGATGGGATAATGAAGTGTAAAATAGAAGCAAATAAATTTTGTCATATAGATATTTTAATATTTTTTTCATAAATATGGGGAACTAGGGAATTATCAAATTCAACTACCACTACTGATGGACAATCCTTTAATTAATGAAGTACTTATGTTGAATTAAAACTAATGAAGTATTTATGTATTGGGATTCATGATTTATATTATAGATGTTTTTAAACATTTCTATTTTGGTAATAAGAATAAAAAAATTGATTTTGTAAAATTTTAGAAGCGTTTATTTCTTCATTAAATAAATACTTATTGATACCAAAATGGGTTTATTAATAAAAGGTTGATCATAATTTTAAATTCATAAATGAAACTTTTCCAAACCTGTGAAAATGGAATATGAAACAAATAAGGATAATTTTGGAATACATTTATGTGAATAAAATTTATAAGAATAGGTTATAAAAATGATATTTTAAGAAAAAGGCGACTAAAATTTTGGATTTAGGATTATTGGTTTTGGTTCCCTTTATGGTTTATATAATCATTGATGTTATAGTAATTATGGGTCATCACAATTTTAGAATGTTATTGGAATTTTATTAATATAGAATTATAACAATCACAACCCACATATTAGGTGAAAAAATATTACATCTGGAAAGAATTCAAGGCTCAAATCCTCAACTAACGTAAAATAAGGGGTTAACACATACAATTGGCCCATGTGATGCCCTAATTAGTATGTCATTTTTCACTAAAGTTATTCAATTAATAATATTAATGATGAACCGGTCTTGTTACTATAGAGGATTAGTATTTAATATATTATATAGGATAACATGCAATAACAATAATATTTTTTAAAAAATATTTAAAAATCGGTGGAAATCATTTTCACAATTTTTCGGAACTTATAATCATTTAAAATTTAATTTTAGTAATTTTCCCATAAAAAATTAATTTATTAGATAATGATTGCTTAGATTATGATACTAAGTGTAAATTTAAATAATAATAGACAAAATATGAAATTATTCTTATAAAATAGTAATATAACATGTAAGAATGATTATTTTTACTCATAGACTTTATAATAATTCCTCAACATTAATAATAATATTTAGAAACAAAAATGGTATTCTGTTACCTTCATTTTATTGAATTAATAGTCATTTTACTCATAAAAATTTATGGTATTATGGTTGTTTAATTTATTATGAGAATTCAAATTATTTTGATTAACTTATATATTAGCCTTTATTATTATTTTAGCACAATGCATTTATTCCATGTTAATATATTGAATTCCCACCCATATTATCTAAATTAGAAACCTACTTATTCATTATAATAAATGAGATTTAATTTTTATCGTTTAATATTTTAAGATAAATTTTTATGAATCCTTTTACGATATGCATTTTCATGAAATGAATTTATAAATTGAAAATAGTTGGTCTATAAATGATTTTTCAAATTATAAGGATGAAATTTATTATTTATTTGTAGAATATAATAATTTGTGATTTTAGAAGAGGAAAATAATTTTACATAGAATATATGACATGAAGCCACAATATTAGAATATAATTTAATCTCCCAAGAAATTATGATATAATATGTTTTAATAACTTCATTATATTTGATAGCTTAAAGAACAGACAAACCATATTCTGAATGAACAGTAATATAGTATACCACTATAACCAAGACATTAAATTGAATGGTATGAATAGTAAAAACTAAAATTTTATATTTATGTGGATTTCATATGATAATTTATTATCAATTTATTACTAATAAAAATAAAAAACATTTTAATGGAGAAAAAATGTTTTTTTGAAAAAACTGGGGGTTTTTTTTCGAAAAAGTGGTTTAGTCTTGCTTTTTTCACATCATTTAAAAATAATTTTTAGCAATTTTGGAAAACATATTTTAAAAATTTAAAATTATTTTGAAATTATTTTTTCAAATAAAATCATATGGTTAGTTTTTATTATTTATTTTGTATAGGTTCATTTTTAGATGAATAGTATAAAATACTAATTTTTATTCAATTCTATATTTTCATTTAATTAAATAAAATATATAAATTAATTATTAAATTATTATTAAATATAAATTTCTTAAAATATATTAAAATTTCAATAATTTTTATAATTTTATCAATCTTATATTTAAATTTTATATTAAAAATTTATATACATATGAGAATTTTCCCTTTGTGAACCATCCTTTTCGTCGCATATGCAGGTATAATTTAAAATTAGACTATGGGAATTCATGTGAATTTAATTTGGGACATTGGATTCCATATTAGAAATAAGAATAATATATATTACATAATAAGTTCCATTTTATTTTTAATATTATTAAAATTAATAGAAGTAAAAATTAATTAATGTTGTTAAGTTAAAAACTAATTAATAGGGGCTTAAACCAAAATAAAAGTGGTTATAAATGACATAATACATTTCTAATACCAATTTTTTCAAAATATTGATCTTATAAAAAATAATGTTATATATCCAGTGGGAACTTTTTTTTATTGTAATTTCTTTATAGAAACTATTTTGGTGAAAACCTATTGATGTTTTCCAAAGAAGACATAATGTTCTTTGATAATCGTTTTTATTTGTTTTTTTATTCAACATACAAAAAATAAAATTAAACCATCATTATTTATTTAATTAAATATATCCTATAGAATTATCTATTATTTTTTATACTTCATTACCAATATCCATATCATGTTCCATTAAATTGGAAAAGAAACTGTTGACAGTTTGTTCAGCGACCAACTACCTCACGAAAAGATGCCCTTCGTTTTCCAACACCACCATTAATGATTGGTTATAAGGACGAAATTAAACCATATATATCAATTTATTGAAACTATTTTACTTATTTAATTTTAATATGACATATACCTTCTTACATTCCATTCAAGTTAAAATATGGTAACTTACTCATGTGTACGATATACTCTACCACACAAAGTTATGTGATTTTTTTTTATATAAGATTTACACTAAATTTAATAAGGATATTTTTAATGGATATATGTTATATATAAGACATGTTTTAGTTTTTTTAAAATTAATATATCACCCACTTCTTTACCCTTTCACTCAATAATGGAATGATATTCTTTCTCGTGCGTACGTATGAAATACCATCCTCATGAAGCGATGAGATTCATTTTCTATTTATAAACAGTTTTAATTATTAAAAAATGTTTGTAATTATTAATTATGTTATTAATAACATTAATATTATTATTTTTATTTCAAAACATTATAACATGCTCAATAATTAGAAATTTCTTGTCAATCCCCGAATGACAAAACAAGACTATTTAAACATGAAACAATAAATAAAATAAAATATTATTAACAATTGAGTGGTAAGATGTTATAAAAGGTATGAATATCATATTATAAATATGAATATGATTATTTTATGAATTAATAACATCCTAAAAACCATTATACATAAGTTTATTTCATGTTTAACCAAAAGAAATCCTTAGATAAGGGACTTCCTCTCAATTTCACTTCAGTGAGGAATATTTTATTATAGAGAACCTATTTTAATTTATATATATTAATTAGTGTCTCATATATATTTAATATCACATATCCTTTGTTATTAATTGTATTATATGTTTCATGTTTAATTATTTCATCCAATTAGAGTTTCATGAAATGTTACCTTGTGGTAAAGGACTTTATCTCAATTTCTATTTATTGAGGAATATTGTAATGTTATAAATATAATTTATTTTTATTGTGTATATATAGAAAATTTAATATCTAATATCCTTAATATGGTAAATTTAATTTAATTTTATGTTTCAATTTAAATTATTTTATAGAAGTGAGCTTGATGAGATAGTTACTACGTGGTAAAGAATTGAAAAACTCAACTTATTTTCCTTAGGTTATTTTATGTATCCATTTTCATTAATATATTATGATTATGTGTTTAATTAATTTTTATTATATTGAATTTAGTTACGATTTTTTATATGTATTTAAATTTTGTACACATAATCTAGTCATTGAATAACTCTCAATTTAGTATTATGATCATTGTAAGTGATTTCATCTCAATTTCCATTATACTGTGACATATTTGATAATATAAACCTATTTATGTTGTGTAAATACCACCCATTTGATTTAGTTATCATAAATACCTATTTATTTGTGATTTTATTATAAAATACTATATTCTTGATGTGTCAATGGAAATTGTTTATTTCATATTTAATTTTTTATTATTATTAACATTATCTTCAGTCAATCAGGTTGTTGTGATCATTTTTCTATAGGCATTACATTTCTCTTTAATATTTGGCTATTTATATCATGGATTAGATTATTTTAGAAACCATATACCATTATAACTTATGGTTTTTACATTGAATGTTTTTGGATTACATTTAAAAATATTTATAATTTGTGTAACTTACTCGATACCTAAATATAATGATAGGGAATATTGTTCGTGAACTAAATAAATCATTTTATATAAGTCGAATGAGTTGAAACTAACATACAAGTGGGAACTGGTAATATTAAACTCGTATTTTCTTCTGTAGTCTAATGAGTTCAATTAGTTTTCTATCCATTGTTAAATGGTTCTCTAGTGTATACATATCAAACAGTTTTAAACTATCTTGTGGATTCTATTTATTATTAAGGTATCACAATGGACGAGATCATGACATATAATAATTAATCATTTTCTTAATTATGAATTTAGTTATTATTATCAATGATATTTTCTTGATGATATTATCTATGGATTTATTTTATTATCAATTATTTATCAAATGGAACCTGTTTTCATTTTTACTTTTTCATAATGATTATTCATTATCTATGTATTGTAGTGAAGATATTTATAAAATGGAATGTGTGTAATTATTTTTATCTTTATATATTGATTATGGCTTATGCCTTTTTATTAAGTTACTCGTGATGGATTCCCCTTTATATAAGTCTCATAGTTCATTTGATCTCACCCATATTTTATTTCCATTCCTAAGAATCTAGGATGTGTAATTTGAACGATATGTGTGGATATGCTAGGTGGAATAATGATATTATAAAAAATTGTAATTTTTTTATTAAAATGTAATATGGTAATCCTATATAAATTTAGATTACCAAGAATACTATTAAATATGGTCCTTTATGGTATTATTCCTTGTATAATATTTCAATATAATGAAGTGAAAATCAACCATGGGATACTAGGGGAATGGTTACTATATAATTTAATCATTCAAATCTATTTTCCATAAATATGATAAAATTCACTACCTAATCCATATATATAGAAATATTTTGTGATACTAATGAAATTTCAATCTAAAATTTTAAATTTTACATATAATATGAAAACTTCTATATTTTAATTGAAATTTTATTTTGATTCTTCTTACCAAAAGTAAAATAGTGATTTGAAGATCTCTTAACTCATGCCAAAGAAATAATCTCATTTTCATCACATACCTCTGTCAAACAATATTATTTTATGTGATCTCAAATCAATTCGTATTCTTATCCTCCCTAATATATGAAAAATTATAAATTTTACTAGATATCATGACCATGGAAAATTAATGTTTCAAATTACATCTTATTTTACCAAATCCATCCATGTCAATTCAATTTTTATTAATTCAATATGATATTTATCTGTTATTGGGTGTTTATTAAATAATATCGGTTCTAAGATAAATTATTTTTTCCAATTTTTATCACCCTTTATAAAAATGACTATTGACTAAGAACTACATGTGGATTCATTTCTATTATCAATATATATATTTAACCACACCTGGATCTCCTATTTGGGTATAAAAAAAGACCTCAAATTTCAATCCTAATTTTACACAAAAATGTGTGCCCTTTGAAATTTTTATTCCCTATAAATTAAAATTGTGTTTCTCATGCCCAAGTGAATTTTCAGAACACTATATTGTTTTATTCCTATTATTATATGATATATATTTATTCATGGATCTTATATCATTGGACAGATCCTAAAGTACTAACCTATTTCATTTTTATATAATTTTTACTATCCTAGAATTTTACCATAAATGTTTACATCGGGTTTCTTCTACAAGTATGATATGATGATTAAACATCTTATTTATAGAACTATGTGTTGTTTGATTCCTATAATTATAATTTATATGGTTTGTTTCCAACAATTATAATGTTTTTAGTTATACCTATATTTCCTATCCTAGGTCCATACACATCCTCATACCCTTTTATGCCTCTAGGTTAGAAATTTGTATCAATTATATCAAATTTTAATAAAGATAAAATGGTTTCAAATTATTTCATTATATTCATTTTTCATACCACTATTTATGTCTTTGATATTTGATTTACCACAAATCCTTCATGGATATTGTACAAAAGTACATATAATATAAATGTAACTACGTTAAAGGGTGAATCCACATGAAAAATATATTTGGTATACCAATACCCTTCAAATGAAATATATATTTCTTATATGGAATGAATTAAACGTTACCATAAGAATTTGAGAGTTTTGTAATGAAACACTTCATTCAAACATTGATAATGATCATCTTTAGTCTATTATTTTATTATAAATTAGTAAATCCAATATTTAAACATGATAAATGGGTTTTCTTGAATTTACATTATCATTTCATCATACCCAATTCAAATATTTTATGTTGTTATATACATCCTCAAATATTCTTATTTTAATGAATCAATAATGTTAATATCTATTATAACATCATTTTTTACATTATCAATACATAATATCATTATACTCAGAATACAAAATAGACCCCCTTATGGAAATTCCACAAAAATATCCTAATTAATTGACATTTGGATAATTTTATTTATTGTTTGAATAAAACAACATAAATAATTATTTAAAAGTAATAATATCTAAATCAATAATAATTTCCCCAATAATTTAATATCATTTTTACCATATATGAATTTTTGAACATCATTTTGGGAAATCCTGTAAAATCATAATATTCATACATCATTACATCGATGATAACCCATTGTTTTCAGCACTGTAATTGTATTTTCTATTGAGTATTAGATTCAAAAAACTCCATTTTAGATTGAGATCTACATGTTTAAACTACATGTCACCCCATAGCCACGGTTATTAATCTATATGATTTCTTCATATGATTGATATATTACATGGTTGACCTTAAATATTAATAAAAATATAAAAAAATTCTTATAATGATGAAAATCCAAAAAATAATGTCTTGAAAAAAATATCATTTCAGAATTCCCCTTTAATGGATTAAAAAAATTATATCATTAATGAAAAAAAGAAAGATATAAAACTTTTCATATTAAAATTACATAATTTATTTCCTATAAAAATTTCAAAGACCTATATTTCTATGACAATGCCCAATAGTTATAGGAAAGGATTAAAATAAACATATATTATAAGTATTCAAACTTAATTGATGAAAGATTTAATGTTATTATCGTGAATTCAGAGAATATAGGAATGAATTAGTGAACATCTATATTCCTAAAATATTATTTTATTTAATTTGAATAGGATACAAAATTATGTATCCTACCTATACACGAACCCTCCTTGATCATATTTAATATTTCATAAAATCTACATCATGATTTCACACATCATATTTACTATGAATTTTAATATCTAAAATTACCAAACTTGTTAAATAGTGATGAAACATTTGCTTAAAATAATATAGACCAATACATGTCTAAGAGAACATGACCTAGTGGAAGTCAAATATATTTTCACTATTTATCTATAAAACTAACCTAAAAATGTTATTGATGATATAATAATAATATATATCACATATTCCTTCCAAGGATCACATATTATAATATATAATTTATTAGAAAAATTTAATCATCATTGAACCATGAAATTTGAACAATGTTTTTAAAAAATACATTCATTTTATGATTAATTTGATTTAATCTCATTTTGTATAACACAATTTGCAATTTAGAAAACCAAAAAATTTTAATTTATATATGAAGTTATAAAATTGTAATTTTATATGAATGTTCTATGTGGTTGATGTATCCAAACATCTGTACTCTTGGAAAATATTTGATTATTAATAATATTATTTGGGTGTGATGTGATGTAGATAAATGTTTTTTCTTGATAGGAAACCACTTTATTGAAATTCCAATACAATTGAAATCCAAACATTTGAAAATATCATTAATATACTAACTTGGAGAAAATTATAAATAAATATAATAATAATGATAATGGTGGTTTGAATAAATTATTAGTCTTCACTGACACTTTTTGGAAGTAGAAAATTATCCATTGATGATCCATCTACCAGAAGTCTACAAATCCACTAATGTACATGGCCACTAAACCATTACAGTATATTTCATACAATCCATGTATAATTACATGAACATGAATACTACTATTTTCAATATCTATATTGAGAATATCTTGATCAAATTCAACAAGATCTATATTAGCTATCTAATAAGTCATCAAAATTAAGAGTAGTGATTCTCTCCCCAAGTTGATTATACATTTGTGTAATATTATCTATCTATTTTTATAAAAATTTATGTCATTGAGTGTATGAATGTATACATAACAAGAATTCAATTTCTACCAACTAAATATGGTTCTTTGGATAATTTCATATAATTATTGGTATTTAAAGTTCCTAGCCCTAAACAATTATATAGTATAAAGAGAGGAATCATTTGGAAAAGTATCTCAATAATGGTGTCTATATATTCATAATGATAATATTTTAAAAAGAAATGTTTTAAAATATTTATTTTTAAATTATTGGTTAGAAAATATATTTTCACATATTTTAGAATCGTTATATATTACTGAATATGGCTACTGAAATAAAAAGACACTACGATTTAATATATCACTATAAGTGAAATTAGTGATATGGATATTATAGTGGGAGGGTATTCCATTATGGAGTTAGGCTTTCAGGGTATATCATGAATATCGTGAGCACTATGATTATCACTAGATACTTATTCATATAAATAATCCCAATTAATGAAAATATTACTAGATTATTGATCCAATTTTATTTTATATAAACATTGAACCAAATACATAGACTAGTAAACCATAGCTCAATATGTTTCTTGAATTAATCTATATGTATTCAAGAATCAACACTTAATGTAACTTATTGTATAATAAAAGGATTAATCTCAACAATAGCATCCTTAGGATATATTTCTTTAAATTTTAAGATCATTCACATTGTCATCATATCATGCATGGTAAACATTATTGTTTAAATAGTGGGTGTGTTGGGCGTATTCTAGTTTAGTTCTATGTAATAAATTTCATAGTCATTAAATAAACCATCCCTTTCAACATAGTATTTAAGAAAATTATAGATATATTCTTGTGTATATTCAATATGATCAAAGAATGGGGATAATATTTAGTTATAAAATAACATGCAAAATTATAAATTCCCATTCCTATAAAAGAATATATTTCTACATAGTCATCATATATTTATCAAATAATACAACACAATAATTTGAATGATTATTTTTTTTTAATTCCAAAAATATTCCATTTAAATTTATGAGGTTTTCTTTGTTCGTCAAAGAAAATTACATATAACTATTATATAAGTACCATAACTCTGAAGGAGGTTATATTATAATTCTCAATATTTTTGGTAGAATCATTATTTTTCACTAATATAATTTTTTCTCTATAGAGAGAGTCTATGAATTAGGAATGACTCGAAATCACACTATTATGTTTGATAGTATCTATAGCCATTTTCCATATACTGTTCATATTAAATAATTATGGTATTAAATATTATGATAGAAAAAACATAGGGATTTGAAATTCATAACATTTGATATTTTTTTCCATATATATTGAACGAAATTGAATTAGGGTAACAAACTAGATTTTGGATTTTCCCTATGTTATGTGGTCCATAATTCAATAAATACTACATAACCCTCATACAACTAGATAAAATATCTTTTAAATCACCGGGCCCATGAAAATGAAAAAGGTAGTTCCAACTACACATATGTAATAATCATGATAATGAAATAACCATCAACTAAAAAATATTACTAAGAATCCAATTATTAGAAAATTGGATAGTACATCAAGGAAAAATAAAAACTATAGAATATGAATTGAACTACAATTAATTTGAAAAATATACACATTTATTCCCCAAAACAGTACATACAATAAATTTATAGTCCACATATACTAGGGATTGGATCAATAAGACATTGAAAATATTTTGAATATTTTTTAATGGAATATCTAGATAAGGATGAATCTATTACACCAATAGATTCATATAAACAAGTAATAGTTCATTCATATAGATTCGTGTTCTCTCAATATCAACCAATAAAATGCATTCAAGAATAAATTCATTAGATATATAACCATTTATTAGAATACGTATATTTAATATTTAATTATGATACAAATTCTATCTTCTGTATGTAATAAGTAAAAGGGTTATATTATAAAAACCATCAAATAATTCATTTATATTTATTAAAAAATAGGGATATATAAGAAATTGTGATATTAAAACTACATCATATCGATTATTATCATTCATTTCAATTAAAATTATAAAAAACTATATTAAATATTGTAGATCAATGACCAATACATGGAGAATATACTCTCGCATAAATATCCAATTTCTATGTCCATTAACATAACTTAATGTTTAAATATATAAAAGAATAGTTAGATATTTTATGATGAATTTAGTTTATAATTTTATACATTAATACATTGAAAATAGTGATGGCGAAGTATATGAATCATTTATATTTTTTAACTTGAATATTTTTATCATTAAAGGGATTTTTTTTGAGATTGAATATTGTGAATATTGAAAATAAGATGATGGAAGATTTTTATTTTGATTTATAATGAAAAATTTATAAATAATACAAATAAGAATTAATTAATTCTACTATATACAGTTATGTTAAAAATGATTAGTATTAAAAATCATAAAATAACTAGATTATTTGTCAAAACATAATGTTGTGTGATAGACATGATATTTCCAACCATAAATGTTTTATGTTTTTCAATATAATTGAGACCATAATGGGAATATATTTCATCGATTTTCATTATACTAGATAAATAATTATAAAAACCTAAATTGAAATCTATAATTATAATGAAGTCATGAGATAGGGGATAGATGAAATTTTTTTAAATTTAAAATTTAATTATCTAGGAACCATTAAGTTATAATTTCTCACTCAGTCTAGATTACCTAATCCATATTGTAATTTGTAGTCTATTTAAATAAAAAATTGAAACCTCACTATAGAAAATCCTTTGGAAACATGAGAGTACGTCTAAAAGATTCACCAATGACAGTAGGGAACCGTTCCATAATGATCCTGACTATTTGTAAGAGAGAATATGATTATTCACATTCTTCCAAAACCTAAAAAACTCAATATTCCTATAAAAATGAGTTTATAAACCTAAATACAACTGACATAGACACCAATTTAATAATTAGAGCTCAATTTTTTTTGTATTTTCTTCAATATGGTATGCATTTCATCATGAATGGATTAATATAGGGGGAATTTTCAAACACTAAATATTTGTTAAGACACAATTATATGATTGGTGAGATAGAAATCAATTGATTTAGGAAAATGGAATGATTTTTTATATGCATTAATTACTAACCATGTCATAGTTGAGGAATAACAGACATCCTAATACATGTAGCACACATTCCCCTGTTCAAGGCAGTTCTTTACCAAATCCCTAGCTAGATTTTTTTTACCCCCAACTCCTACTCATATTACTATGGGTTTCCAACTAAATCATGGGTGACCTAAAGAGGATTTATATAAATTATAATATCAACTTCCAAATTTGGGGTAAGAAAGAGATACATATACTTCAAAGGCCCATAATCAAATGAAATACTCAATAGAAAAACTCAAATAATTTCACACTCAATATCTATGGAATCCCCCAAGGGATCTATGTATTAATATATATGTGACATAATGGGAAAAGAGTGTATTTTAGTAATTTGGATGTCTCATATATTGACCTTATTGAAAGAACACTTCACCCAATCTAGAATCTAGAACTAGATGAAGAATTCCTAATGATTGGAATTTGAAAATAATTTTGGAAAATGTCATTGATTCCTAACCCCATTAAGACTAATATTGATTTTCTATCATCTGTATCATACCTATAGACCATTATTAAACATTTTTAATTAATTAAGAGAATCACCTCTATTTATTCTATGTAGTTTTTCTAAATTATAATGTCATAATTTCCCCCCAATATTTCATTCAAATAGATACATTCTACTATACTTGTACATTTATTTTATAATTTTTATGATTGGTTCAATTTAAACATTCCTTTGGCCATTACACTCATATATCCCATTTATTATTGAAACATTGGGTCTTATAAGAGATATCCCTCACTAATCACCAATTTTAATAATAAACCATTTGAGTTTTATCAATCATATATCCCATTTAATATGTATAATACTTAATGTTGTGGAAAAGGTTATTGATCATTTATCCATGTATCCCAATATGACTATTGTGGTTAAATTTTTCATTTTTGTGTAACAAATATGATACCTTACTTTTAATCTTCCCTTTTTTCATATCTCCCAAAGGGGTAGTCTTAATTCCTCTATTTTATTCAGGTAACATGAGGTTCTTATAGATTAAATATCATTTATGTTAAAGTATGTTCCATTTCAGTGATTATATTATAGTGTAAAAATTACTCTATGTTTGTGAAAATGTCTCTTAATAATATACATTTTTGAAATACTTCTCCAAATCATAAAATATTCTTACAGCAAACATAATGAAACAATTTTCAATATCATACGAACAAAAAAATTAACATTTAATAATTTTTATTTAATGATATTAAAGGCATTAAAAATGTTCTAGTATCATCATATTAAATGGTACAACAATACTCT
Source organism: Viscum album (assembly GCA_963277665.1). Classification (NCBI taxonomy): domain Eukaryota; kingdom Viridiplantae; phylum Streptophyta; class Magnoliopsida; order Santalales; family Viscaceae; genus Viscum; species Viscum album. The sequence goes on along the minus strand of OY728155.1, from coordinate 595,719,226 downwards.
TTATTGTTTTAATAGAAATAGAGAACAATAGGTCTTTGTTTGGTCAGATTAAAAGGAGAAGCATTGGTCAATGTTGTAGAACAATAGAAGATATATCATTATTCCATATAAAAAAAGTTAAAATGTTTCCCATATCCCCTTACCATATAAAATTTTAACTATATATTATTCCTTATTTTTGTGACATAATATGGTGTCCCTATTGAAATGATTATCATGAATTATCATATTGATTTTAAATATAACATAAAAATATATGGTGTTTGATCCCACATGGAGGGATTTTGGTAAAATCTATATAGTATCAATCCTATTACTATTGAAACTTATAACTATTTCCAAACCTCAATCCTTCTTAGCCGAGGGTAACTTTAAATTGTATATTAATTTATAAGTTACTATATATTTAAAATATACGGTGTGTAATTTTTATTGATTGAATGACTCAGTTAATTATTTATTTTTAAGATCACAATATACAATATATAAAAATGATCTAACATGATTTTTTTGGACATGTCGTTAGGCTTATATCAAATGAACATCAATAATAGTAATACTAGAGAACTAAAATTATTTTTTGAAAATATACTGATTTGATGTTTAATTCCAAATTACATCTAAAATTATTAAATTAATAATAGTGTTGTTGATTTGACTCATCAATAGATCAAAAAACATGGTAATCATGTTTTTTATGGAGATGTTGTCATCGATACAAGCACACCTGACTTTGAGATATCGAGAAGTTGATCATTATAGTTTTTTACAATGATGGATACAAATAAAGTCCCACCTCATACATTAAAAAATAACAAAAAAAATATATAACTCATAATATAGATCGATCACTCTAAATTTTATTGTTTTTGATTGATTAAAATTTCTTATTTCTGGGAATGCTTTTGATTACTGTAATATATTTATTTCAGAGTGTTTTAGTTAAGATCTATCTTTGTTAGGTTATCATTGTAAATATGTTATAAATTTCTATTTTAATTGATTTTATACGAAACATTAATGATCAAGTATTTTTTTTGGGAAACGAATATATATTGTTTTAAGATAATCTAGTATAATGATTATACATCTAGGAAGATTGAGATCATATACTATCAGTTTGTGGAAGTGTGCTACTACAAACAATTTAAGTTGATGGATTACAAGGATTGGATAAAATACCTTCCAATGGGTAAAAAGATAGGATACTTATGATAGTTTGTTAGTCATGGATACCTTGGATATGTTTAAATAATATAATATTCACCTGATTTTAAATATTTGGTTTTAATAATATAAATTTAATGAATTAATTTTTTTAACAACCAATACTTCGTGTTTTGTTTTAATAATTCTTCGATTATACATATGTCATAAGTAATGGGTAAATTATAATAATAATTTTTGATGTGATGAATGTATTTGATCATAATTATAATTTTGTTACTCTGGTCATTTGTTTTTTTTGATAATATAATAAAATGATTAAAAAATAATTGATGTTGACAAAAATTTTATGTTTGTTTTGGAAAAGTAAGTATCCCCCTCTTGAATTTTATTTTCCATCATACCTTTATAAAATATTTAGTATCATAGAATTTCATTACCTTGATTCATAGACTAACTGAAATGAATTCACATTATCTTATACATGGATTAATTTATCATATTTTATTATAGTAACCATGTATGTATATTATTTTTTTTTCTATGATTTTGGTATTACTATTTGGAACACTAAAAAATATAATCCTAACTCTATAACCAATATTTTATATAGATTAATATTATTACATTTATGATTTTATTATGTCCAATATTATTAATACAATGTTGATAATATTATCATGATGATAAGATACAATAAAGTCATAAATAATGATATTATTTAATTCTCATATCATGAAAAATATGAATATTAGATAAACGTAATGTTTCAAATACATTTTTATGCTCTTTTACTTAGGACTCTATATACTGATATTTTCATATGTATTGGAAAATCTAATTCGGTAGATGTTTTATATAAAACATTTTTGAATTTACATTGTTTTATAAACTAACAGATCTAATCTTAAATCATAATATCAGTCCATTGATTTTCTCCATGGAAAAAATATTACACAAAGGAATTAATGTATTATGACTATATTAAATATTTTACAATAATTTTGTGAAAAATAGTTATCATATAATGAATTTATTAAAAATATCATTTATATTATGTTTAAAGGAAGGGATTACATTTGGAATAGTAATGATAATACTAAAAATATAAAAAATATATACGGATGAATTAATTTGAACTGTAATTTAATATAAGAGATGACATAAAATATATGTATAAAATTTAATAAGGGGGATTATAGTGATATTATATTCATCAAAAGAAAGGGGAATAAAAATCCATTATATAGTTATTTCTATCCAAATATTGTTATGAATGAAAAATAATTCATGATAAAACATAATATAAAATCACATAAAAAATGAATATTAGATTCTAAAATTAGTTATAATATATAATAATTTTATTAAACTTTAGTGGGAGATGAAAAGTATAATCCATCAGGTGATGAAAGAGTAAATTCATCCCAAGATTAAATTTTTTTCATAAAATAATTGAAATGGATAAATATGTAACTATTATAAATAAATATAATAAAAATATGAAGACTAAATATGGGATTGAAAATAAAATATATTCATATTTATAAAAGAATTTCAAAATTATCTTAGAAAATGGGAAAAGATCTCATAATTGTTTTCAAAATCTAATTCTTGTATGAATTATATTAATCACAACACAGATGTTTGGAAATATGATGACCATGATTTAGACAATTTGAATTTAGCAGTTCAACCTAATTCCAATGTACTTTAATAATTGTTTTACATTAATTCGAGAAAATAATATTTTTTATAATGTATTAATAAATAAAACCATCAATATATTCAAGTATAAAATGATTAATGTTTAAAAAACCATATTTTAAATCAAACTATTATTTACCAAAAAGTGTACCGCTTTTACATAATGTTAAAGAAGAGGTCACTAGAGTAATTTTTTTCTATAATAAATCTTAGAATTTTTGTTTTCATAACATTTTTATTTCATAAGATCTAGAAACTGTACAACATAAAAGGTATGGAAGGAATTGGGTTCCAAAAATATTATTTACTAACATAACTACTCCCAAAAATGTGTGGGTACTATGTGCATAATATTACTTATTTATAGAAAAAAAAATATGGTCTAGAAGTTGAAAAAAATGTTACTTAAAAATTTATTATTTTTAATATATGTCCTAGAAGTGGTTTAACATCCAAAATTTAAATAAATTGAAAGCAAGAATATTCACTTATTGAGGAAAGACTCAAGGTGAAATCATGAGGACCAAAGATATTTTTCTCTTAAAATAAGATTATTTCAAATATTTTATATTTTTTGTGACTTATGTACATCCTTATTTTCATATGTAAGTTATATGATTAGGTATATCTTGTGATATCAAAGATGATAAATATTTTTTCCATTGATCTAAAAGTAATTTCATTTTATCTATAAAAAGAATGAAAATTTTTACACTCTTGGATTAGAATAATTGAGCTATTATAATTTTACTTGTTTATGTTTAACCAATGTATTATATTAGTTATAGAATAGGGTATCATAAAAATAAAAATTCATGACATTATCTAGACATTTTTGGGATAATACATATTAGGGATCTGTTGAATATCAAGTTTAATTAATCTCGAGTTAACGATCATTATCAATTAGGTAAGACACATAAGTTAATTTTTAAATATATTGGTCATGTATCAATTAATAATGATTTATATTTAGTTCACATTTAGAAATTTGGTGTTATAGAAAAAGGATGTAATTAAGGTAAATATTATCTATATGTCATGGTTAAGGATTGAATATATTTTCAAGGTTTATATTCACAATTTAAAATATGAAGCAGTTAGTAATTTTAAATTATTTCACGTTTCAATAAAAAATGAACAAATCCTAACTATGGTTACTAACTATAGTTATCTTTATGGTATGTTTTTTAACACTAAATTTTAGACATTAGGGTGAAAAGAAGATGTCACTCATAATTTTTATTCACTAAGAACACAATATCAAAATGGTTAAGTTTAATGAAGGAATATAATTCCTCATTACTTGAAATTTTTGGAATGAGGCAATATGTAATTTAAGTTATACTGTAAACCATGTTTTACTTATACACTATCTTAATAAAGCTTCTTAACTACTGTACACCCAAAGAATGTCAAAAAATTCATACATAATAGTTTTTGGATGGAATGTATTAATACTTAATACAAAAGAACGGTTATATAAATTTCATCCAAATACTAATGGATTGATTTTTATGGGTACTTATAAAACTAGTAAGGCTTATAATTTTTTTTATATAATAAAAAATTTGGTTGAGGAAATGGTTCCTGTAATGTTTTCTAAATTTTATAATTTTATCTTTATAGAATCATATGAAATTTAAAACATAGATTAAACATTAAAAAAATACATCTATTAATTTAGCCAAATATAATTTATCACTACCATTTATAGATTATATAGAACTAAGATCATCAAATTTTCAATATCATAAAAATATATCTATAAGGTATTTACATCTGTTATTTACATATCATCATACCTCTTTACCTAATAATCAGTTGATTTTATGGAATCATCCTTCATATTATATTATCAGACATATATGTTAACTAGATACAACTAAATATTTCCAATGAAATCAATTTGAATCTCCATCCTTCCTATAAAAATTTATACCTAAAACAATAGATCAGTATTTAGGTAATGAATGTAGTATATGGGAAATGAAAGGATACCTCTACAGTATCTTATGATCATATACCTTGATATGTATAATAGTTCTTAATTTATGTCAAAATAGATTAAAAATAACGTGAAAATATCATTCAAACCATTCTTTTATAACACGATACCTTATCCATTTATTTTGATTAAAATTTATATAAAAATTTCTATAATATTGATTAAATATTTTATTTAAAATTTTACTAAGGAAACATTTAATGGAACTTTCAATGAAATTAAATTTCACTGTGGTAAAAATATCTATTAATATCATGTATCTTAAAAGAAAAAATTACGTTCATAGTTTTATAAAATAAAAAATTAATTTATTCAAAAACCATAATGAAGGATTACATTTTAAAAATCCGTAGTTATGTCTATGGTAGTTAAAATTACCTTTTTATAACATTTAATGTTTAGGTAATTAATTGTTATATATCTTTTATTTATAATTCCCATTTATCAATATTGTGACAACCCAGACCCAAATTCTACTTAACATGTTCCCCGAGCATGGTGGGCTATATGGCCTCAAGCACAACTTCCCAAACACCAAAGGCTTCCGACTACCAGTGAGGGCATATGGTGTGTCCGTGGGAAGACTATGGCCTCATTAGCCGAGTATAGAACAGTGGAAGGAATATAAAGGAATATTAAACTATGTAAGAAATATAAATGATACGAATAAACAACTGAAGGAAACTGATGCAAATGATAAACAATAATAATAATTACTATATCAACTGGAACAATGATGATGTAATGTCATGTTACTAGAAAACTAGAAAACATGGATACAAGATAGCAGACATAACATGTTCCAAAAGGTAAATGAAAACAAATTCTACTCCAAGCATCTTGAGATCCATCATAGAAATCTCTTATCAAACTTTATCCTTTCAACATACAATCAAGTATTGGAAGCTATATGTTTAACTTTTTTAGTACCGGAAACCATGTAATCTACTCTAAGTACAAAAAGATGCTTAGAGAGGGTGTGAGATATATCTCAATGAGCCACCACCAACATTGTCTATATCATCTGGCCCATGTAATGGAATACCAAAGTGTATAGACATGAATATGTAAGTAAAAAAGAGGTACAATATAATTAAATAACCATGTACCTACTTCAGCACTTGGCTAGTGAGTAAACATTTTTCCAGTTCATTAATTATGAAAATGAAATTTAATGTTAATAGGTCTCGTGAGTCATATCCATACCTAACATCAAATTATGATAGTATAATTAGTGATATTCCCATGATCTGTAAAGACCTTGAAATTTCAAGGGAATTTTTTTTAAAATTTCTTTGGAATTTTATGAGTGCGCAGTTTCAGACAACACCTGATTCCGAGGCCCGGTCTACCTATAATCAATTTCTGAAGTTTAGCTCAGGTACATTCAGTGAACAAAAGGGCGGGTTTTACTATCATTTGAACTAGTGCTAGGAATTGAAATCCAATGGAATTGATGAATTCACAGAGTCGGTAATTTCTTAAGATGTCCTTTACCGATGATGTGTTTTCCCTGGAAGAGATGTTTAAAAATATGTGGATTAAATAAAAAGAGAATAAAATTGTGGTACAACTTTATTTTGTTTTCTAAGGTGGTTTTATCCTACATGGGGGAGTTAGGGTGGGACCCACTAGCATCCTAACTACCCATGTGAGGATAAATGTAATGTGGGTCCCACACGAGCCCCAACCATTTCATTTATTTCCATAACCCCTTAACCCCTTTGAATTAATTATGTAACCCTTCCACCTACTCTCTATCTCTCTCCCTCTTTACCCTTTCCAACACACATTATACAATTAATTGTACATTTTCAATTAGTTAATGAAGTATTTGAATTTTTTAATATTGAAGGGCTTGGCATATAAAATTAAAATAAAGTGTGAACTTATTTTTATTTGGGTTGGATTGTTGTGTGGGAGTTTGGGGAGAGAGCCTTGTGTAATGAATGAAGGAAGCTCCACCATCGTTGAAAGGACATCATCCTCTCCACGAAGAACGACACCTCTTCGACGTAGAGCACTGAATCCCCGAAGATCAACGACACACAATCCTCTTCTTCTCTCCATGATAAAATAGGAGACGTCATTACCTCGGGCACCCACCGACGACGATGGAAATGAATCCATTATCTGTAGCACTTGAAAAACACGAACGACAAACAATAAGTGGTAGGGTTTTTAAATAAATATGATTTTATTCCCTTGATTATTTCATTCTAAAAACAAAGAATTTGGATCAACTTATTATCATGTTGATCCATGAATTTTTTTCTAGAGGGTTGGGAATAAATTGTTGCGGGAAGTTGTAGGGGTTAAATTCGTTCATGTTTAATTTAAAGTTCTTCGTTGATTAATTTGGCCACTTGTTATCATCATAACGGGGGGAGATCGGACTGCACAAACATGGCTGATCATCCTCCCCTTATCTAGTTGATCCTTGTTTAACTTTTCGGTGAAGGAAGCTCGGTGCTGTTGCACCGGGTGGAAACGAATAGGACAGCTACCGGAGTGGGCTGTGGCGGTGGTGCATGGCGCCGTCGTGCCACGCCGGTGAGGCCAAAGGAGGCCGTGGCCAGGAGTGGGCCATGGCGAGGGGGGGGGGGGTGGGGGCGGCACCGCTACCCCATGTCAGAACATCAAGGGGGCCACCGTCGGGGCAGGTCGAAGCGGAGGGACGTGGCACCGTCGCACCGCGCCGTTTGGACAAGAGCAGCGGCCTAAGGCCATGGAATTCTTCAGCAGGGGCGGCTTGGCTCGGCCACATACCGGTGATCCAGGAGGCGGGACCCCCATGAGTCTCGTGGAGGCTCAAATGGCCGGCTGTAATGGCTGGCCGTTCAGAAGAAACCAGGGGGCGTAACACCCCGGACCTTCCTAGGTCGGACCCCACCAGGGGGATGCCATTTTCGAAACAAAGGGGGGGGGGGTCGCGCCCCCTTTGCACCCCGCTCGGCCGCGAGCCGTGCCTTGGCCGACTTCCGAGCTGGGCCACAGGTCGCGCCCGGCCGCAGGTCGTGCCATCTAGGCCGGGCCGCTCCCAATCGTGCTGGACCTAGACCCGGGTCGGGTCTACCCAGTTCGGGCCGACCCGGGGGGTATTGGGCCGGGTCTGACCGGGCCCAAACCCCCTATTTTCAGACCAGGTTCATTCAAACACCCATATCACGGGCTACAAACCTCTGATCGATGCACCGTCCATTGCGAAGAGATCCTTGGATCGAGATAGTCATTTTGGTATATTACACTCAAGATTTTGATGAAGTTTGTGTATGGCCTGGTTGGTTCGAACACGAAACCAACCGGGCCCTCAGAGAGGAAATGGTTATAACTTGAGCTCCGGACGTCCGATAGATGTATTTTCAACTTTGTTGGATTCATTTTGGTGAGACGGTTCTTTTTGAATATATAATCTAAGGTTTGGATGCATTTGGAGTATGGCCAGGTTGGATTGTACCTGAAATACAACCAGGCCTCTTAAATAGAAAAGATAACGACTCTCAGACCGGCCGTCCGTTTAACGAACCGTTAGCAGTGTTGGTAATCACATTGAGAAGCGGTCCCTTTGAGTTTACCCTTTGAGAGTTCAGGGTATAGTTGAGATACGGTCGGGTTGGTTCGAACACGAAACCATCTGGGCCCTCGGGACGAAAAGGCTAATAACTCACAGACCAGGCATTCGATCGACGCGCCGTCTGTTGCGTTGAGACTCCTCTGACAAGTCATTCCATTATGATACTTCTTTGTGGGACTTTGTGATACTTAGAGTATCGACCAGTACCTCATAGAGCGGATCCTCCCAGAGACGATTGTGTGGAGTGCGGAGACTTAGTAGTTGTGGACTTGATGACTGCTTGATCGATTCGACTTGGTGTGTTTCGACTAGCCCAGTGGACAGAGCGCCCCATATTTGGTGGTAGACCCACGGCGGACGGAGAACCTGGTAGTTGGCAACAGACCCGCAATACTCGGAAGTAAGAGTACCTCTGTAGGCTATTAGGGGAACCGCTACTGTGTTTGGCCAGCATACCCCTGGCGGGGAGCACTACTATGTTTGGATGCGGACCCGTGGTACATGACAGTAAAAGCACCTCAGAAGTCTAAGGTTAGTGAGTAGTGCCTCAGATTCATGACATGGATACTGTACTCAACAAAGGAGGAGTTTTCCAGTAGTTGTGGCTTCAGTATCTTCAATGAAAATCCTTGTTTGAGCTGATTCAATGATCTTTGTGTATTCCTCATGACTGAGATGGGTAACTTGATAACTTAGGTATATGTATGGGCTTATACCTAAGTAGTGGTTATCTGTTGATTTCATATCTGTGTGATGCCTCATGAATGATATGGGCTACTTGATAACTTATGTATAAGTATGGTCTTATACCTTAGTAAGGGTTATCTGTTAGTTCCTTTTTTGTAGTTATCCTTGTTGAATTTAGTGAGCCCTTGGGGGTCTCGGGGCCTCTAATGAGTATCTTTATACTCACCCCTGCATGGGATATGCCCACACCTCGTTGTGTTAGATGTAGACGACAGACAGCACTGACGGGGCCGACTGTTCGAGGACTACACAGTACTAGGAGGTGGACCTCACGACATGTCAGTATCCGGAGGTGGACTTCATGACGAGACGGTACTCAGAGGAAGTTGATGGTCAAGAGCGTTGAGGAGGAAATTTGTACCTACCATTTAAGAAGGATCTGTGGTGGACAATCTAAGAGATGCGCTATCTGTACCTACCCTTCAGGTAGGATCCGTGGTGGACAATCCAGGAGCTGCACTATCTGTACCTACTATTCAGGTAGGATCGAGGTGGATGGGCCAGGAGCTGAATATTTTTCCTAGATGCTTGTCTTTTTTGTTGTACTTTCGTTTAGTTGTAGTTGTACTTTTCAGTTGGGTTTGTATTTTGGCACATTTTCTTTTCATCACTTTCTATTGTACTTAGTGTATTACTCCCCCTTGTACACTGTAGTGTTTTTTTACTATTATAAAGGAAATTCCTACCCATTTATCAGGATTTATGCCTTTGGTGCTAGTTTCCAGCCCCTGGCCTATGGAAGGCGGGCTTGGGGAAGTCACGGCATGGGCCCCAAGGACGGGTCGGGACAAATTGGTATTAGAGGAGTCGGTTCTACTGTAGAAAATAGGACTCTGATATTTCTTTTCTGTGAAGAAATAGTGATTAGGGTACTAAGTGTGGTCTTCAGTTCAGGGAGTCCAGTGTTGGTGCGGGCGGCCAACGTATCCATACACCAGGACCCTGACTACTAATTTCTGACTCAGTGCACAGAAACACTTATTTCATGTGTGTTTTAAAAAAGGATTCTTTTAAAATATCTCAAACCAGTTCATCTCACCAGGTATAATCTTTTGACCGTGTCACATCTGTTTCATTCAGGATGTCTTCACCTAGTCAGACAGCGTAGGTACAAACTGGAGAGCGCGATGATAGTTCACCAAGCAGTGATGCCTCAGTACAGGTCCTTATACTAATTGAGACACCAGCAAAGAGTGCACGCCTCTTGAGCACGATGCATGAGTTCCAGAGTCCGATTCCCCCAACATTTTGAGGAGAGTCGGATTTTCAAACAGCTAGGCACTGGTTGGAGTTTGTAACACGAGCTTTCCTCACAGCTGGGACACCCACAGACTTGATGGTGTACATAGCTGTTAGCCTCTTCCAAGTAGAAGCTGAGAGGTGGTGGAGCCACATGTTCCAGTTTTTCAACTGGATGACCTTAACCTGGGGAGACATTGAGACCTTCTTCAGGGTGGTGTTTATACGAGTGAATCTACACTCTGAGCATGCTCAGGAGCTGATTCCCCTGCCGCATTGTTTTTCGTCAGTAGCCGAGTCATCTGTAGGTAGGAGATGGATGATGCAGAGGTCCAAGAGGACATGCCAACAGGTGGGCGACCTCTGGTTTTAGGTTCGGTAGTGAGGGGCACCAATGGTAGAAACAGATCCAGCCATATGAGGAGCAGGAAGTGCTATTCATGCTGCAAGCATGGTCACATGGCATGTGACTGTCCAACTCCCTGTACAGTAGATCCGCAGGCATTGGTGGAGCCACCGAGATAGAAGCAGTGGAAAAATCTCGAGCAGCAGCCGAGCGGTGGACAAGGAAGTGGAAATCCGAATGTAGGTGGACAGGAGGAGGACTAGTTCCAGGAATGGAGGCCATTGATATTGGTGATTCTAGCTTCCTTTTTGTTGTTGTTGTGGTTGTATGTTTCTTAGTAATTTGATCTGTAGAAATAAAAGACACATTTCTTTGTGGCATTTACTTTCCTGTCCTCTCTATATGGTTGTTACTAAGAAGTTCCGGTTTAAAACCGTTGACTTGACCCTCACATTCAAGATACCTACTAGAGGAGACCCAGTGACCACACACTGTTTCCGACAGTTTGACTCGACCCTTGGAGGTGAGAGTAACGGTTGGATCTCTTGGTAGTAGCGTCGAGGCCTTAAGATGCCGTCCATGTCATTAATGTATCATTCATGTCAAGATTGACTGTATTAGGAAAACAACATGGTTAATCTAGGAGATGAGACCAGATTTCTCTTTTCGGCAGAGGAGAAATCCCAGAAACTCTTTAGTGGAACGTAGAGGAAGAAGGGTGGAGATGAGTAATTAAAATTGGCTAGTCTCACCCATTTCTCGTTGAGAGAATGGTTTACGGTTCTCTTCATCTCAATAATCTCAAGTGTATCTACTCTCGAAAAAGACATAAACCTGAGACAGTGGTGATGGCTTGATTTACTCCAGGACTATGACTTCGAGATAGTTTATACTCCTGTGGAGGGGAACATTGTAGCAGATGCTCTTAGTAGGAGATCGGGCATTCAACTATTTGAAGTGGAGAGACAGTAGCCGAACGCGTTTCACATATCCTTTGTGGATAGTGATAGAGTCAGCTCGTGTAGAACTGGGAATGGATTAGGTTACGACGAAAAAGGTGCAGATCATCCAAGAGAAGATGAATACTGCGCGGAGAAGACAGAAGTCATATGCTGATAAGAGACAAGACCAATGGAGATCGAGGGTGATGACCACGCCTTCAGATGGGTCTCACCTCAACGTAGTCTACAGAGATGTGGCTAAGGCGGCAAGTCATCTCCGCATTTCATTGGACCTTTCCATGTCCCTAGTAGTGTAGGAAAGGTGTCTAACTGCCTGACCTTTCCACCTCAATTGCACTGGGTGAAATGTGTCATTCATTAATCTCAGCTGAGGGGATATGTGCATGACCTATCCATAATCATTGACAATAGAGAGCTGGACATCGATGATGGGGTGACTTTCACGGGGTTCCAGTAGAAGTTGAGGATAGACATGATCGGTCCTATAGGGACGGTCGATTCCACTTGTGCACTTTCATTGGCAGCACGAGAACCTTTAGTAGAGCACATGGGAGCGGGAGGCTAAGATGCATTCTCGGTACCTCATTTAGTTTCCCTAGTTTTTGTTGTAGCTTAATGTGGACTTAAATCCCTGAGGTGGGAGTAATGAAAAGACCATTAAATTTTATGGAATTGTTTTTTTAATTTCAATGGAATTTTAAGAGTGCACAGTTTTAGATGGCACCTGATTCCGAGGCCCGGTGTGCCAAAATCAATTTCCAAAATTTAGCTCAGGTAAGTTCAGTGAACGAAGAGCGGGTTTTTAGTATCCTTAGAACCAGTGCTCGGAATTTAAATCTGAGGGCACCGATGAATTCATAGTGCCTGTAATTGCTTATGGGGACCTTTACCGAAGATGCATTTTCCCGGGAAGAGGTGTTTAAAAAATGTGGATTATATAAAAAGTGAATAGAATTGTGGTACTGTTTTATTTCTTTTTCTAAGGTGGTTTTAACCTACATGGGGGAGACAGGGTGGGACCCACTAGCTTCCTAACTACCCATGTGAGGATAAATGTAATGTGGGTCCCACACGAGCCCCACCATTTTAATTTTTTCCATAACCCCTTAACCCCTTGGAATTAATTATGCAACCCTTCCACCTTCTCTCTCTCTCCCTCTTAACTCTTTCCAACATGAATTATAAAATTAATTGAACATTTTCAATTATTTAATGAAGTGTTTGAATTCTTGAATTTTGAAAGGCTTGGCATAAACAATTAAAATAAATGGTGACCTTATTTTCATTTGGGTTGGCTTTTTGTGTGGGAGTTTGGGGAGACAGACCTGTGTAAAGAAAGAAGGAAGCTCCACCATCGTTGAAAGGACATAATCCTATCCATGAAGAATGAAACCTATTCGACGTAGAGCACCAAATCCACATAGATCAAGGACGCTCAATCCTCTTCTTCTGTTCGTGATAAAAAAGGAGACATCATTACCTCGGGCGCACACCGACGATGATGGAAACAACGCCATCATCTGTAGCGCTTGACAAACGCGAATGAAAAATGATACGAGGTAGTGTTTTTAATTATGTATGATTTTATTCCCTTGATTCATTCATTCTAAAAACAAAGAATGCAGATAAACCTATTATCAAGTTGATCTGCGAATGTTTTCCTTGCGGGTTGGGAATAAATTTTTGCAGGAAGTTGTAGGGGTTAACTTTTTTCAAGTTTAATTTAACGTTCTTCATTGATTAATTTGTCCACTTGTTATCGTCATAACGGTGGGAGATCGGACCGCAAAACCACGGCCGATCCTCCTCCCCTAATCTTGTTGATCCTCGTTGAACTTTGCGGTGAAGGCGGCACGGTGTCGTTGCACCATGTGGGAACGAAGAAGACCGCGGCTGGAGCGGGCTAGGGCGGTGATGTGCAGTGCTGTCGCGCCTCGCCGGTGAGGCCGAAGGAGGGCGCAGCCAGGAGTGGGTCGCGGCAGAGGGGTGTAGCGCCGTCACCCCATGCCGGTCAGATAGGAGCCGCGGCATAAGGCCGCGATGGTATTCAATAGGGGCGGCCGGGCTCGACCAGCCGCTGGCATTCCAGGAGGCAGGACCCCAGCGGGTCCCACTGCGGCTCAACCGTTGGCCATTATGGTCGACCGTTCCGAAGAAACTGGGGGGGCGTAACCCCAAGCACCTGCCTAGGGCAGACCCTACTAGGGGGGCGCTGTTTCCGAAACAAAGGGGGGTCACGCCCCTTTACACCCTACTCGGCTGTGAGCCGAGCAGCGGCTGGCTTCCAAGCCGGGCAGCATGCCACACCCAGCCGTGGGTCGGGTTGGGCCACGCCCAATCAGGATGGACCCAGACCTGGGTCGGGTGGACCCGGTTTTGGCCGACCCAGGGGGTATTGGGCCCGGTCAGACCGGCCGAAACCCCCTATTTTCGTACCAGGTTCGTTCAAACGCCAATATCTTGGGATACGAACCTACGATAGACACACCGTTAGTTGTGTAGGGATCCTTGGATAGAGGCGGTCGTTTCAGTATATTACACTCAGCTTTTCATGAAGTTTGGGTATGGCCAGGTTGGTTCGAACACGACACTAACTAGGCCCTTGGAGCGGAAATGGTTATAACTTGAGCTCCGAAAATCCGATTGACGTACCGTCAACTTTGTTGGATTCCTTTTGGTGAGACAGATCTTTTGGTATACTTCATATGTGTTTTAGACATAGTTGGCGTATAGCTAGGTTGGATTGTACTGGAAATCCAACTGGGCCCCTGGAACGGAAAAGCTAATGACTCTCAGACCGAATGTCCGTTTGATGAACCATCTGCAGCATTGGTAATCACGTTGATAAACAGTCCCTTTGAGTTTACCCTATGAGTTTTCGGGGTATAGTTGAGATATGGTCGGGTTAGTTCGTACATGAAACCAACCGGGCCCCCAGGACGAAAAGGCTAATAACTCACAGACCGGGCGTCTGATCGACGAGTCGTCAATTGTGTTGAGACCCATGTGATGAGGCGGTCCCTTATGATACTTCATTGTGGGACTTTGTGATACTTAGATAATTGACCAGTAGCTCGTGGAGAGGATCCTCCTGTAGACTAGCGTGCAGAGTGCGGGGACCTCGTAGCTGTGGACTTGATGACTGCCTGACCAATTCGACTTGGAGTGAGTCGACTAGCCTAGTGGATGGAGCACCTGGTATTTGGTGGTATACCCACGGTGGACGGAGCGCCTGGTAGTTGGAAGTAGACCCGTGGTACTCGGCAGGAGGAGTACTTCTGTAGGCTATTAGGGGAACCGCTACTATGTTTGGGTAGAAGACCCCTGGCATGGAGCACTACTGTGTTTGGGTGCAGACCCGCAGTACTCGACAGGAGGAGTACCTCAGTAGTCTAAGGTTAGTGAGTAGCACCTCGAAGTCGTGACAAGGATACTATACTCAACAGAGGAGGAGTTCTCTAGCAGTTGTGGATTTGGTATCATTAATAAAAATCCTGGTTTGAGCTGATTCAACGATCATTGTGTATTTCTCATGATTGAGATGGGTTGCTTGATAACATAGGTATATGTATGGGCATATACCAAATTAGTGGTTATCTATTGATTTCATATCTGTGTGATACCTCATGATTGAGATTAGCTACTTGATAACTTAGGTATAAGTATGGGTTTTTACCTAAGTAAGGGTTATCTATTTGATCCTTCTTTGTGGTTATACTTGTTGGATTTAGTGAGACCTTGGGGGTCTTAGGGTCCCTACTGAGTATCGTTATACTCACTCCTACACAGGCTATGACCACACCTCGTTGTGTTGGATGCAGAAGATGGATAGCGCTGACGGGGCTGAGTGTTCTAGGACCGGATGGTACCCGGAGGTGGACCTCATGAAAAGTCAGTATCCGGAGGTGGACTTCATAATGAGACGGTACTCAGAGGAGTTTGACGGGAGAGAGCGTTGAGGAGGCTATCCATACATGCCCTTCTGGTAGGATCCATGGTGGACGATCCAGGAGCTGTACTATCTGTACCTACCCTTCAGGTAGGATCCGAGGTGGACGAATCGGGAGCTGCTTCTTTTTCCCCACTTCTTTTCTTTTCTATTCTACTTTTGTTTAGTTGTAGCTATACTTTTCAATTGGGTTTGTATTCTGGCCCATTTACTTTTCAGCACTTTCTGTTGTACTTAGTGTATTACTTCTCCTTGTACTCTATGGTGTTTTTTACTATTATAAAGGTAATGTCTTCCCAGTTATAGGGATTTATGCCTTTGGTGCTTGTCGCCAGCCCCTAGCCTATGGAAATCAAGCTTGGGGTAAACATGGAATGGGCCCTGAGGATGGGTCGTGACATGATCTAATAAGGTGACCTAGAATGATTTTCAGTGAAGGAGTTCTTGGGTAATATCCAAGGTCACATAAATCACATAGAAAACTAGCTCAGTGGTATCTGAGTCTTGCTAAGGGGTAGGAGTGTAATCCAAGGCATTCCACAGTAAGGCGCCTATAGTGTCCAAAGTGATCGACTAAGGTAAAATGGGGCTAAGCACAAATAAGGCCCCATAGGATTTCACCATGGAAGCTACTTGTCAATTCTGGATACAAGGAGTGTATCTGATGTATCATGTAATAATGAAAAGGATCCTATGGTAATATAACGGTAACCCAAGTAATATACGAGAACTAGAGTCTAGGTTGGTATCAACCTAACTGAACTATATCCTTGAATCGGAATTGGGTTCCCAATACCCAAGGCATTCTCCTCTTAGAATAATAGGTTATCATGATTCAATGAACTACTATTTGATATTTTAATCATGTAGCAATTCATTTGGTTTAATTCATTCATCCCATTAGTGTGGATAGGTTGAATAGAGGTGAAACCATTTATTTATTGATCCATGCCTTGTCTTCCATTAGCGTGGATAGGCCATGTACTGTTGCAACTATTTGATCAAGACATACTTATCCATTAAGAAACAATGAATTAATGGGGTTTACTCTACTGGCTTCCATCAACATGGAAGGGGTGAGACTAACATGTAACCCTTATTCGGTGAATTTTAATAAGGCCAAGTCATATACATAGTATACATTCCATTTCACATTTCACATTTCATAATTATTTGGAAGTAGTTACATTAGGTGTGTCAAGTGGTGAGAATAAATGGTAACTTCCATTATAAAAATCATAGTAATAAAAATCCATTTCTGATACGAAGACTCACCTTTTGAAAGTTCATGTATAGAAACACCCGAAAAGTATCTCAAATATGCCGAAACACTACAAATCCAACTATAGAATAACCTTTGACACGGGGTGGATATAGTTGTGGGTGTAACCACTAACAACTAATAACATAATATGAAAGATCATAAAAATAAAATTATATCAATTATAATGATGAACTTTAAATTTAAGAAAATGTTTCAAAAGATACTGGTGGTCCCCACACAAATATTACAAAAACAAAGAACTTTTTGGATGAGTTATAGACCACTAAAAATAGGCTTGTACAATCCTTTTCCTATGGTATTTGCACATAATTCTCCTAAGATTGTTGCAGATCTATGAAAAGGTGAAAGAGAAGAAGAACTACTAAATGGGGCATGATTACTTACTGTAACGCATCCAACGTTATGAATTAAGGCTCGACCAGATACCAGACGAAGAAGATATATTGATCCCTATATTTTTCCTTAAAAAAGATCCAAAAGTGAGAAAATAGAGGAAATTCCGGCATGTTACTAGATTAGGAAGAAAGAGGAGGATTAATATATCATTAAGGGCCTTTTGGACATTTTACACTGGTTTTAGCCTGCACATGG
Source organism: Viscum album (assembly GCA_963277665.1). Lineage (NCBI taxonomy): Eukaryota > Viridiplantae > Streptophyta > Magnoliopsida > Santalales > Viscaceae > Viscum > Viscum album. Next base: position 595,701,651 of record OY728155.1, on the reverse strand, counting down.
TTTTTCCACATGGTTTGTCAAACAATGCACAAATTTTGTGAGACAGTTCTGCCCGAAAATGTCTTCCTCTACACGGTTTGTTCAATACATGCACCATCTATTCATGGTTACCGAAGAAAAAGGTGCATTATCATGGTTATGCCGCACAACCGGGCACCAACTGTGAGAGGTTCCACTATTGGAAAAAATACACCATCCTCATGGTTTACACTCAATTGTGTCCAGAGTCTGTTTTCTCTAAAAATATGGGATCTAGGCTCCAAAAAATCCCCAGACACCATTATAACCATTACTAACTCATTAGGAATCCAAATTAAGTCCAAAATAAAGATATAGAACAAAATATAATGGATCCAAACCTTTTTAAAAAAACAAGGTTGGTATAGTTTTCCCCCATTAAAAGAACTCACCCCCAAGTTCTCCTTATTAGGGAAATGAAACAATGTCTGAGAATAGTTCTAGCCATTGGGAATGTACATTGTCTTCCCTCTCCCATGTCTCATCCTAAACTCAGCTATGCTGCCAAAGAACCAGTATGAGAGGGACATCTTGCCTTAGGAATCCTTTATTCTTCGGTCAATGATGCATACTAAATATTTTTCAATGTTATCATCACCATATAACCGAAATTTCTCATGATCAAGGTATGAGACGAGTCAACACAACATTGGCGAAGCTGTGAGATATGAAAGACTTTGTTCATGGCATGGTACCTTTGATGTGGCAGAAAACAATTGGCTTCTGGAACTACTCTCTCTAGAATTTCTAATAGACCAACGTAATGAGGTGAAAACATTCCCTTCATCATTAACCATCTATAGCCTAGCCTGGGCGATACCCAAAAAACTCAATCCCCAAACTCGAACTCAAGAGGCCATCGATGAAGATCAGAATAAAATTTTTGTCTAGAATAAGAAGTAGGCATACACTTCTGGATCAGTTGGAATTATTCTGAAGTCTCCTTAATGAGATGAAGACCTAGTAGAGTTGCCTCACTTGCCTCTAGCCAACACAAGAGTGAATGACATGGTTTTCCATATAATACCTCATAAGGATCCATCTGAATCGTCACCTGACAACTTTTATTATAGGAGAACATGAAAAGGGGGATATGTTTCTCACAAGAACATCTGAAATCAAGGATGCATGCTTGGATCATATCCTCAAAAACCTATATATTCTGTTCCAATTTTCCATCAATAGGAGGGTGAAAAGTTGTTCATAGAAGCACCTGAGTTCCCATAGATTTCTGCAAACCCTTTTAGAACCATGATTTAAAATGTTTATCCCCATATGAAATGATTGTATGTGGAACTTTTTGTAGTCATATGATCTTAGGGAAATAAAGTCATCCCAAATCATCAAATGAGAAAGTCTCCAGAATAGGAATGATGGGGGATGATTTCATTAGTTTGTAAATTACTACTTCGATAGACTCACTACCCCTCAGAGACCTAGGTAAGATAACTATGAAATCCATAGAAACATATTCCCATTTCCATTTTGGGACTATATATGGCAGCAACAAGCCTACAGATCTATGGTGTTCCGCCTTCACCTGTTGACCTGTGGAACACCTACTGATTAATCCTAAAATTTTTGGTTTCATCCCAGGCCACCTGTACTGGAGTCACATATCTCGATACATGTTCAAGATTCCTGGATGACATGGCCACTGAGAAAACTGGGAATCCTTCATCAACAACTATCTCAAATCTGTAAGAACAAAAAATACATCCACATAGATGTAGGACATCACCTCTATCCAGAATCAGATTCGGAGGTGGGCTATATCCTAATATACTCTCATGATGAATCAAACCTTCAGGATCTGAAAACTTCTTACTCATCAATTTCTCAAAGAGGGAAGAGGTAACTATTAATGCTGAGAGATTAGACTCCTCATGACTATCATGAAACTCTAGATAAATTTCATAAATGAAGGCCATTAACATCCATTGACCACTGGCTTCCTTTATGGCCTACATTTTAGTTTTACTACTGAGTACATCAATAACGACATTGCCTTTAAAATGCCAATAGGTAAGCTCAAAAATCAAAGTATTATAGGTATTTGACCTATCGTTGATGTCTGAGGGTCAAGTCACACTAGGAAAAGATATACTTGAGACTCTTTTGTTCCGTATTCCCTACCAAGTGCTCACCCAATAAATATTATCTCCAGCAATGTTTTTCATGGACAACTACTACAAGATAGAGGTCATGTGTTGGGTAATTCCTCTTGTGAGGCCTCAACTATTGAGATCTGTATGCAACAAATTTGTCTTCCTGCATCAACACTACTCCTAAGAAAATGCCTAGTTTATCATAGAAGATGATATAAACAATACTAGGTTCTGAAGAATCAGATTCAATGATGAGACACACCTCCCTTTGAGCTCATGAAAAGATTAATCTCATGCTTCTAGCCCCAAGAACTTAACACCATTCATTTTAAGTCTAGTAAGAGGTGAATATGGACATGATAAGTCCTATATGAAATGCCTATAATACCCACCCAGCCCCTAGAAACTCATAATATCAAACACGTTCTTGGGATTTTCCAATGAAATTAAATCAATATCCTTTTTAGGGTCAACAGAAATTTTTTATTCTGAAATAATATGACCAATGAAGTGGAATTTTTTGATCCAGAAGTCACATTTAACAAGCTTGGCATAAAGATGATTCTCTATCATTTTTCTCAGAATGATCTATAGATTTTTGGCATGGTAGCTTCGAGTGAAATTATAAAAAAATATGTTATCCATAAAGACCATGAAAAAATTGTCCAAATAGGGGTGGAAAACACTATTCATTAATTCCATGAAATTGACAGGAGCATTCGTAAGGCTGAATGACATAACAAATTATTCATACAGACCATAACTGCTGTAGAATCTTGTACAAGGTATGTCTGATGGTCTAACTCACCCTGGATGATAAACTGATCTCAGGTTTATTTTTGAGAACACCCTTTCTCCTCAGAGCTAGTCAAAGAGATCATCTATTTAACGAAGTGGATACTGGTTCTTGAATGTCATCTTTTTCAACCTTCTATTATCAATGAATAAACATAATTTTATATCCTCCTATATAGGAGAAAAGAAAGGATGAAACAAAAGAATATGTTCTAGGATATATAAATACATTCACCTCTATGTCCACTATCTATTTCTTGATATCTTGAAGCTAAGTAGGTGGCATCTTGTACGGGGGAATTGACATTGGATCATCTCCTAGAACAAGCTCAATTGTAAACTCTCCCACACTCTTAAAAGGTAAGATAGAAAATTCATCAACAAATACATCCCCAAAATGATCAACTAATAAAGGGAGATCAGTTTGAAGAAAACCCTGATATTTTATGAAAATATTTTCAATATGGGTTGTCAGTCCACCTTTCCCATGAATATTCAGTCTAGCTCTCTCATTTTGGACATCCCCCTCTCTGTTGAAAATGAAAATTTCATCTTCGTGTTATGTAAATGAAGCCCTTTGTCGATAGCAGTATAAAAAAGCATTATAGTGATGTAACAAGTCCATCTTAAGAATGAAATTGAAGCTTGTCATCTCAAGAATAATGAAATACCAAATGAATGGGAAATTGATATCCTCAAGGGGAAAATCCATGCACTAAATTATTCAATCCATCTATATTACCCATGGTGTATCGAGGGTCATTGCGCCATAATGATACTGTATCCCTAGTTTGAGACCTACCACAATAGATATAAAGGTAAAAGAGTATGAAGAGCCTATATCAAACAATGCAGGTACAATAGTAGAGGCTACAAGAATAATACATGGTACTGTAGATGGTCCTGTTGCCTGATCATCGGGTATCTACTATAATGCATGAAAATGGCCTGATCTATAACCCTATGTAACAGATAGACTACCATGATCATGACTAATCTTCTGGCGTAGCTAGTGATCTGGGATTGGAATACCATGACCAAAACCTCCTCCTTGGTCAGACTTGCCAGTGCTACTCCAACTCCCTGCCTGACGCATCACAAAAGAAATCACTCCTGAAGGTGGAGCTGAAGGTGATTGTTTTCCACTCAAAGCTGGTGGAAAGGTCTAGAAATGGTGATGATGATGACCCATATGGCTACTAGACCATCACTCTATATGGTCTCTATCACATTGGGGATTCTTATTCCCTAGTCTTCCGCACTGATGAAACACTATAGAGATGTCAAACTGGATACTCTGGCTACCACTTCCTGGACAGAAAACCTAAAGGGAAGGTTTCCTTCCACCGAAAGAACTATCGACCTAATGCGGCACTGAGTCACTAAACTCAATACTCACTCCATCCCACATGTTACGCATAATGATAAGGGAATGATAGAATATAGTAGAGATGGTATTAAGGAGAAATACATCCACCTGAGTTCGGATGGCATACTGGATCCCACTATCAAAACATCTAGCACGTGAAATCTCATCACCAACTAGAAGAGGTGTAATGCACTGTGAATCAGTGAAACATGCTGAAAACTACATAATTGACATAGAACCCTGTTCGAGATTCATGAACACTTTGGCTCTGTCACCTATCAGTGACAGAAGAATGAACTGGTCAAAGAGGAAAGTTTGGAATTCAACCCATAACATGCCTTGATGATGACTATCATGGGTAACGACATCTCTCCAATGCTTGGCCGAAACCCAAAGCATGTATATAGAAAAATTTAATCTCTACTTTGGAGGAATTTTCATATTCTCAATGATAGACAACATGGCCTCAAGACAAGACGTAGCAGCATGAGATCCACTATTCGCTGAAAAAGAATGAGGACGCTACTGCTGGAACTTGCAGGTCAGATCAACCATCATCGGTGCAAACCCATTGAGCACCAATCATGGAATCCATCATATGTAATAAAGTCTCACAAAAATGGTAATTAGTGCCCAGATCAGGTATAATAGGTTGTGCCTTAAGTGGCAGTCTTGGAAGTAAGACTAGAAGCTTAGGGCCCACCTTCTTTGGAACATGGTTGTCACCACCCTCCTGGCGAATGACACGAGTACTTCGTGGTGGTATTGGTCTAAAAATTTCAAGAACACGCCATGGAACAATCTTAGAAGCATGGATATGGAATCACTAGAAGAAAAAGATCATATGTATACTCACCTCTCAAGGCATATAACCAATACTACCTTCTCGGACTGCTAGGTATCGGTTAATGCTCAAGTATATGTTTTATATCATTTTGAAATTAATTATTAGGTTCACTCCCATACCGTTCATAAACATGAAAAGGAGAAATTAGTATTTGAAACCAATTCATCTTGGATTTCATGAATCACTTTATAATGGATATTCATTTCTGATGAATAAGTTACCATACACTATCACCAGAAACGACACCCATTTACTTATTGCATAATGGATTGACTTAGTAAATTACTCATCCCAACCCATGGGGGCCCATACAAATCGTGAATTGAGATATAAAATCACTCAATAGAATACAAAGTAATACAAGTACAAACCACTATCACAACATCACTCAAAAATTATAGGCATATCATGCAATGCAAAGTAGTGAAATGCACATATATGGCATGGAAATATGCATGACATTTGAACTATAAGTGCCAAAAATGAAGCATGTATAAATGGTCCTTTCCCCCATATCACCGGGCTAAGGATGAAATAAATTCTCATATAGAGTAATAATCAACAACACTACACAACATATGTGTCACAAAAAGATGAAATAATATCAACTCTAATAGGAAAAATAAAACAAAAATTGCATTATGGGTAACATAGATTTTACCCAGAACATGGGTTTGTGAGGCCCAAGAAAGGATTATGAACAAGTACGAAGAATTCCTATTCTCTAGTTACGTGCTTCTAAATAGTACCTCAAGAAAAGAAACCACCACTAATACCCTATTGTGATGATCTGGACCCGGATTCCACTTAATGGGTCCCATGAGCCGGATGGGCCACATGGCCTCATGTGAATCGTCCCAAATGCCAAAAGATGCCAACTATAAGCGAAGGACTAGGGTGTACCTGTGGGAAGACTATTCACTCATTAACATAGTATAGAATAACAGAAAAAATATAAATGAATAGTGAAAATTAGAATCAATATAAATGATATAAATAAACAACAGAATGAAACTGATGCAATAGATAATCATGATTAATAATAACTATATCTCTCGGAAAAATTATTATGTAATATCATGTTAATAGTTAACTGGAAAACATGGATACAAGACATTAGAGATAAAATTCTCCACAAGGTAAAAGAAATCAAATGGTACTCCAAGAATCTTGAGATCCGCCTTTGTCATCTACTACCAAGATCCATCCTATCAGCATGTAATCAAGTATTGGAAGTTGTATTCTTACATGTGTCAATACCTTGAACCATGTAATCTACTCTTGGTACTAAGTGGTTCCTAGAGAGGGTGTGGGATAAATCTTATTGGGCCACCACCAAAGGTGTCTAAAACATTTGGACCGTGTAATGGAATATAACAGTGTGTAGGCATGCAAATTTTAGTAAATAAAGAAGTAAAATATAACTAAATAAAAAATAATATTCTTCATCCGTTAGCTATTTTCTGAACATGTAACATGTTCATCAATTAAGAAATAACTATTTAATGATAATAGTTTGCGTGAGGCGTAGCCATCACTGACGTCACTTTGTGATAGTATAAGTATCAATGTTCCCAAGATGTAACAAGGCAACCTAGAATGATATCCAGTGAGGGAGTTCCATGGTAATGACCAAGGTAATGTAAACCTCAAGAAAAATTAACTTAGTAGTAACTGGGTCTAGCTAAGGGGTAAGAGTGTAATTAAAATAACATAATCCAAGGCATTACACAACAATGTGCCTATCGAGTCCAAGGTGATCGGCCAAGGTAAAATATGTCTTATCAATGATAGGTCCATATGGAATTTCACCATAGAACCTACTATCAATTCTGGAACCAAGAAGTGTATCTGAGGTATCATGTAATAATGAAAAGGACCCTACGGTACTATATTGGGAATCCGAGGAATATAAAATAACTAGAGTCTAGGTGGGTATAAACCTAAGAAAACAATATCCTTGAATCCGAATGGGGTTCCTGAGTCCCAAGGTAACCTCCTCACATAATCCTAGGAGATATTGGGTTATTCCATTACTATTTCATATTTTAATCATGTAGTAATTCATTTGGTTCATGTAATTCCTTCCATTATAGTAGATCGGTCATTTAAAGTGAAATCCATTTATTTATTGGTCCATGCCTTGTATTCCATTTGTGTGGATAAACTGAGTAGGGTTGAAACTATTTGATCAAGTACTAGTTATCCATTAAATAATAATAAATTATTATTGTTAAATGCACTACTTCCATAAACTTGGAAGGGGTTCTACAAACATGTATCCTTTATTAAATCTCTTATAATTAGGCCAATTCATATTTTTATTATACTTTCCATTTCACATTTCACATTTCATAATCATTAGGAAGCACTTTTTGTAGTAGGGTCATGTTGTGAGCATATATGGTACATACCATTATGAAAATATCAGTAATAACAATCCATTTATTAATAGAAGACTCACCATTATAATGGTCAAGAAAAATCACACCTAAAAAATGGCTCAAATATTCCAAAACACTAAAAATGCAACTATGGCATAAACTTCAACATGGGTAGGTAGTGTTGTGGGTGTAACCACTAACAACTAATCACATATTTAGAAAGAGCAGAATAATATGATTCTAATAAGTATAATCCTGGAATGTAAATTTAAATAACAATTTCCAATGAAAATGGTGGGCCCCACATGAACATTCCAAAAGCAATGAACATTGGGGATGAGTTATATACAACCCACCTTATGGATGTACGCTGCTTCTCCTCTGATATTGGGCCTTTATTGTCCTCAGATTGTAATAGATCTTAGAAAGAGAGAAAAACACTCACATGATAATAACTATGTTGAGAGTGAAAGATAAGAATATCATATAAAGGGTACTCGAGAACATACCATTGTGCATCCAACATGATGAAAAAAAAGATCGATCGGATGTCGGATGAAGGAGATCTCTTTATCCCTAGATTTGGACTTCTAAATGCTCCAAAATGGCCAAAATGTCCAAAATGGAGGAAAATCCCCCAATTACTCAGATTACGAAGAAGGAGGAGGATTAATAGAAAATTAAGTTCCTTTTGAACATTTTACATTGGTTTTTAGCCTGAAAACAGTTTTTCTACATAGTTTTTCAAACCTCTTGCAAACCATGTGAGATGGTGCTTCCCGAAAAAAGTCTTCCTCCTCATGGGTAGTTCAAAACGTGCGCCATCCATGCATAGTTACCTTGGAAAATGGGAATTCACATGATTAGGATGCACAGTCGGGCACCAACTGTGTGAGGTTCCACTATCAAAAAAAATCATCTGCACAATTTAAAATATCATGATGTAATCCCACATGGTTTACTCCAAATCAGGTGCAGAGTCAGTTATCTTCAAAAAGATGGGTTTCGGGCTCCGAAAAAATCCTCTAACACCATCAGAACTAGTTTTAACCTATTAGGAATTCATATTAAGTACAAAGTAATGATTTATAACGTAAATTAAACGATCTATACCTGAGGTAAAAATAGGTTTATTAGACTTTTATTAACAATTCATTCCTAAAATGGATATTCGGGTGGAATTGTGTTTTTTTCAATGCATGATTTTGTTCAGTGGTTCTTTTAATTGAACCATTATCATGGATTTATCATATTTTTAATAGTATTAATTATTTATGTATCATATTTATTTACCATATTCAATAGTGTAATTATTCATTTAAATAGGTGATGAAATATTAATTATATACCTTTGTAGAGATAGAAGTCTATACATATACAAATTTAATGTTTTCATCGTTTTATGGAAGTCCACGCATACACATGAGCGAACATATCTCATTTTAACAGTTGTAAAGGTAATAAAGTAGATAAGATATTATAATTCATGAATTATTGTTATGTCATAAATATTTCATAATAATCCAAAATCCATCAGAATAACCATCCATGAATGATGGTGATTAAAAATTCAATACCTCGCTTTGTGAGACAATTTACCCCATATATACATAAATAGTGAATTAATTTCTAATTTGATAATGAATGAGATGAAAAACGTTCATCCATTGAGATAATAAAATATAATTATACTAATTTTTAATTTTTAATAATGTTATTATTGATCAAAAATTATTAGAGGAGATGTAAGAAGAAATAAAATTGGGTAAGAGTTATCCCTCTTTATTGAGAAATCTCCTTTGAATTATACTACATTCCTTGAAAGAATGGTATTCAGAATAATACAAGATATATAAGATGTGTGTAGAGATATTTTTAATGGATTATGGATGTTATTGGACAAGATATATTTCTAATAAATTTTTAGAATGAAAAGTGTAATCATTTTGTAAGGCTGGGAGTTGACACACTGTGAATTTTGGAAAATGTTAATATATAATAAGATCTTACTCAAGTCATGTAAAAAAAAGGAAAAATTAGAAGACAAAATAAGGATATAGAAGAAATTATTTCAACAATAAAATTATATCACCTATTTTGTGATATTTTAGACCTTATCACTTTTACTATGACCCCAATAAACTTGTTTTAACTATAACCATATCAAGAAACTTTTTATACGTTCAATATTAATAAGGAATATAAATTAAAATTTTAAAATATTAAATTATCTAAATTAGTATTATTTAAAAAAGGGAATCTATTTTAAAGGATTTAGATTCTATAAGTTGAATATATTAATTTTAAAAAATTGATTATAATGTAATAAAAAAAATAATTAGTAAAAATATTTTTATTAAAAAAACCGAGTTTAACTTCATTTATGATAATGTAAAAATTATTAAATGGATATTTAAATATTTGGATTAATATATTATACAATTATTTAATTAAAAAAATTTACAAATAGATGTTAATTTAAATTTTTATGATAAATAAGTTATCCAATTATTTCATTAAACTGTGTTTAAATCGGGGTGTTATCATTATGTAACACCGCCATCTATCTGGCACTATGAAACCATCCCATTACAAGGCACAAATCTATAAATTATATGTGAACCATCATATATATATTTACATATTTGATTCATTTAATCCCTTATATAAGAAATTACTTATAGACAATATGGACCCATATAATTATTTATTTTTCCTCATCCCATCGGTCCATAATGGGGGGGCTCCACACCACACACTTTTTAGTATTAGTGACAACATGTGGTCTCCAGCCTTAATCCTAATCCCAAAACATTCATTAGTAACTTCAAAAAAATTAAGGGCCTAATTTTAATCTTTTTGTTATTGGATTGACATATTTTGGGTTTTAATTCTTGTGTTCCCATCCTTGATTCTAGTTAATTCCATTAGTCGAGATACTCCTCATTGATTCTCAAAAAATTATTAAGTCAATAAATTCATATAGGATTCCTTATTAAGGGAATCCTCCTAGGTGTAAGCCACTATAACTCACTTGATTCACCTAGGTAACTAACCTAGTTAAGAACATCTAGGTGTCAATAATTTATAAGCACAACAAATTCACATTGAGTCAATATACTCCCCTCAACTCAATGAATACCTGAAGTTGATACAATTATTGTGGTTATCATATTCACCTAGATTTTATTTAGTACTATTGGTTACATATTTAGTTAAATTTTATATACTTCTTATGGTATCAATATCCACCATGTGTCAAAATACTCCTACTAGTTACATTATTCTCCATTAGTTATTAAACTCTTCCCGATTTATATATTCGACCCACCTAACATTAGTAATCAATAGCTATAAATTATCATTCCACTCCACTACTAATAGATATGAAAAAACTATATGGGATTATGCTTATGTGTAAGACACAGGGCATAAATTCACAAAAACAGACATAATCAGTTATGTATCTGAGGGAAACAAATTTTTAAGCCTTGTATTATCTCTCATGGTCATCCTTTTTATGTCACCCGAAAAAAATGGAAACAAATTTATAATCCTCACTAAATATCATATTTTTATTCCTTTTACAAACATGAAAATCTCACTAGGGTAGCTCATGTTTAAGCCTCAATCAGTATCCTATTGTGTCCCTTTTATGAGACATGAATATAAAATAAGATCATGTATACTCCCCTATTAGTATCCTAATGTGATCTAAAATTAAATTCAACCAAAATTAAATATCATTTTCTTCAAAATTATCATAAAACACTTATTCTTAGATGACTAGTTGATCAATTCATTTCCATAATCGAGATATAGTTATAGATTAATCTTCAATTCCAAGCATCAAGACATTAAATTTCATAATGAACATATTTACCGCATGATGTTCAACATACTAGATTAATCCCCACATATGATATTAAAATAATCAACAAAAACTATGTAGGATTCGATTCTTATTACCAAATAAATGTAGTATTTGTCTTTGTGTCTCAATAATAACATAAAAAAAATTCTTCTTAGTTATGTGATAAATATAAGAAAATATGTCCCTCCATTAGTTGGTCCACTCCTCTTGGTCTTCCCATATTGGTGCCTCATATTTAGTGTAATCCCCAACCAAATAATTCTACCTCCTCTATGAAAATCACATTACATCCTTATATTGAAGATTTTATGGATGATAAACTTTCACTAGTGATGATATAGGGCATCCAAATATCATGATCCATAGATGTTGTGAAAATTATCTTATTTAGTTACCTATATATGTGATAAACTAAAAATGGGTACTCATTAATAAGTCCTACTCCAACCATTATTTGGAACTATTCACATAGTATTATTCACAGCATAATGTTAAGCTTCGTGTATTGGTTTGTTTCATATGATCTAAAAAGGTAATACATGTCTTTTTAGGTGGTACCAAACTATGTGGGTTTTGATTACATTTATAGGGATATATATGAAGCTCTATCATTGTCCCAATCCCATATCCCCAACACTTAATACCTCCTTATGTGATGATAAACTCTATAAAGACAAAATAGTAACACTTAAATGAAATTATCAAAAACTAATAAGAGAATAATGGAACACATCTAATATATAAAAGATGTTTATATATCTACTTGGTTATGTAGATATCATGGTCACTAGGGTAACTAGACTTGAACTGTTATTTGAGATGGTTCCAAAAATACATCTTAAATATATAAGAGAGTCTTGATTTTGGAAATAACCCCCCTTAAAATGGTGTGATGATCCCGAACTCACATCCTGTAGAGACCCAATCTTTATTTACATAGACATTACATTACATTTGCGGAATAATTAATACATAACATGAACCAATACTCACGTACCATAATAGTTTAGTGTCTTTGGAAACTCGGAACATAGTCTTCTAATCATGGTGAAAGAACATCAACATCTCCCATAAATATCTTCCCCTTTTGTTTTCTTACGTAAAACCTTTCCTTAAATCATGGGGAAAAGAAATCATATAAAGGGTGAGCTCAAATTCTCAGTAAGGGAAAGCATGGAAAAAATAACACAAATCATATACATTTGAACTTAAGAAAAACATGAACATAAAGTTTAAACATCAAAATCTTGAGAAATAAATCTTTGAAGTATATAAGTAATAGATCATAAAGGAACATTAATCATGATAAAATATCTTGGGAATAAAAATGAAATTATGGAAAACCATTAAGAAATTGATATGATTTCCATTGTAGCCAAAGCATTACTGCCAATACCATCTTAGTGGACAAAGTCCCTTACTGAATCGAGTTCACTCCGCGTTCTAGTCTTGTATCACTGAACCAGATTAACTTACCATTCCATACATGTCTATCTCATGAGATATAAATATTTACACAATGCATTGGGGGGAGATATAGGTCCCACCCATATCATAATTAAATCATTCTTACTTGTGCCACAAAAAAACATAAATCATTCGTCATAACCCAAAGAATAATATGGGTTTCATAAACATCATCCCATCATGATATAATCCATATAGAAAAATGGATATCATTTAATCATAAGAATCATAAAACCAAGTAAATAATAGTTACATTATACTGGAAACATAATCATACTAAATAATTTCATCTTAGATGGAAAATAGTATTGACAAAACACTTGAAATGAATTTTTGAGGAAAATATCCTTTCTTCTTTAAAATCTTTTTCCTTTCACAAAAATCCACACAATTTAAAAAAAGGATTTTATTAAAATTAACCATGAAAACATGTAGTAGAATATTCATGAAAATTAGGCTTTATTAAATGGTAAAAATCCATTCATTCCGTATATGTTAAAAAATTCTCATCATACTTTTTCCGGAAAAGTCAAAAATTTCCTCGTATGGTAAACAAAAGAAAGATTCTTTCCATACACAATGTAAAAGTCAAAGAGGGGTAAACATGATTTTAAAAATACATGTAAGAATATTAAAAACATGATGAAAAACATTTTTGTGGACATGGATGAAAAATATAACCCCAGTAAATACTTACCTATAAGAAATCTCGTCTAAAATGAGATTGTGATATTTTCCCTTACCTTAGGTCCAATTTCTTCTTTACGTGTCTCAACCCCCGGTATAGTGGGTTTAAACATATTATTAACATCTAAGTGAACCATAATAATATTTATTATATCATATATGATTCACTTATGAATTTATATTACCCGTTCTTTTGTCAATTCAATGTTAAAGCAGTGTTTTTGGTAAAATCGTTTCATTTATCGTACGTGTTTACACTTGTTGTTCTTGATATTATTATTAATTATATCATGATTTAAATACTTCCAGAATGTAAAAAATGTTTTATGTATCATTTAAATTCAGTATATATATCATATAAACTTAGTATATATATATATATAATAGATAGATAAACAAAATGAAACACATTGTTCATGGAGACGGTAGGTCGTACGTACGCATGAACTCGGTTTTCCTTTCCTTATTGAGTTGAATCAATGTAATTAGATTACATATATATATAAATATACATAAATATAGTAGCATTATAAAGTAATATCTACCATTATTATTCAATATGTATACTTTATAATCATTCTTGAATGGTTAACATGGAGAATGAATCTTATCACGTCGTGGAGACGGTAATCTGTGCGTACGCCCGAGCGATGATATAGTTCCAATAATTATTGAATTGAATTGGAGTGGATGATATAATATGTCAGAAATTTTATCATGTTATAATTATATTATATAGTTATTCTATACAACATTATACACATCCATGTAAGGTGGTGGTAGAAAAACATATTACACCACGGCGTGGAGAGGGTATTCCGTACGTACGCACGCGCGGTGATTTTTTTTCGTAGGATGGATAGAAGGTGAAAATGAGTTGTTTCATATTTATAATAACAAATAAGAACATAATTAATACTGATGTTATTACTTTATAATGAAACATGTAAATAATAAGATGTAAAATAAGAAAGAAACTTGAAAGCATCGATAGAAGGATTACCACTTCTTTGATGTGCATCTTTTAAACATTCTCTTAGGGAACTAGAGTTGGCCTTTTGAGAAGACCATAACCTCTATGATATAACTTGAGAGTTTTATAATATAAATTGGCAGGGTTTTTTCAAGCTTGAAGGCTCAAAATTGTGTGAAGATGAGAGGGAAGGAGGTGCCCTTATATAGGAGAGGAGAGGGGCACTTTTGGAAACCCTAAAAATATTAATTAATAATAAAATGAATCCCCGCATAAAAACCTCCAAAAATGACTCAATTAGAATATGAGATGATATAGGGTCATAATCTCATCAACCAATAAAATCTAGACTTGTTTTATGTTTATTTTAAACCTTATCAACTTTATTTATCATTATATAATCTATTTAATTTTATTTGTGGTAATAAAATTCTAAATTCTAAATTGTTATAAATTTGAATTTAAATCTTGTAAATATCCTATAATTGGATACTTTATAAGCTTCTAGACCATATAATTTTCAATTTGTAGTTTTTAAATATTTTTGTTATTTTTAAATAATTTATTAATATGTTATTTTTAAAAAATATCAATACTGTCAATTTTGAAACTATTCATTATTTGAATTTAAATAAAAACCACACAGAAAATATGTTCGAACCAAAATATATAATAGATTAATAACATGTCATATACATAAAACATATTCATTAGAAACATTAATTTGATAATATATTATTTATTTTAATATTTTTTAATCCATTTATATGTTATAACTCTTAATAAAATAATTACTACAACATTTTTGTATAATTATTTAATATACTTATATGTGGCATAAAAATTAAAAATAAATTTCTATGATTAATATAAATATAATTAATTTCATAATAATAATTTTACTCGAATTTATAATATTAAAATCACAACATTTAAATTGTTATATTTATTAAATTATGAAGGTGACATCTTTGATATCATTTAAAATAAAATAATATAAATGTCCTAATCTATTTTATAAGGCTCCGAATTTCCCAAACATTGACCCTAGGATTCTTATCATATAGATATACTCGGAAAATAATGTTTGGCCATGTTTTTGGTCCTTTGTATAGGTATTTTTATTTTAATAAAAACTATATTATTGATTTTTCACTAAATAAATAATGTCCACATCATCAATTTATAAACTATTAAGGTAATTAAATATTTCATTAAAAATAAAAATAAATTACCATGATAAAGAAAAACATTTTATCTTTAAAATGATTATTTATAGTAGATTTTTTATTCTATATAACCTTATATTAAAAATAATATAATTATTCATGTTTGAGTGAGACATATTCCACTTTCTTTTAAATAAAATAAATAAAAGGTCCTAATCAGATAAAAGTGGTTTCCATTGTCTTCCAGTTAGACCCAAGTATGATTTAGGGAAAAATATAATCATCCAATAATATTAAGACAAGTGTTAGGGTAATTTTATAATATTATTTTTACCCTTAATTACCAGATTTACCTTTCACTATGGTAAATAAAATTTATCGTAGTTACTATTCATAAGGCCTAAAAATAAAAAGTATCTTATTAAAATAATTTTGTACTAATGATTACAAAAATTGATTCCATTTTTCCAAATTATAATCACAATGGTAAAGTATTTAATTTAAAATTAATCCTGCTGTTGAGAAATCGGGTTTTAAAAGATAAAACGTTGCAAAAGATTGAAATGTTTCTACTTATGAATTTAGTATAAAATTAGTGTTAATGACTTAAATTATATTAAATGGTAAACATTTATTCTTTTTATACTTTAAAACCATTCAATATTATAATTTTACCATATAATTTATCTTGATGAAAAAAGTTGTTTTTAATTAAAATTTAGCATATTTTTACTATTTATCAAAATAAGAAACTTATCAGAAATATATCAAAAATTTAACCAAAGTAAATTCTTTTATCCTTTTTCAAAAGAAGATGATTTTTTAAAATTGAACTTATAAAATTTTCAAAAACTAAATTTAAAGTGGGTGCTCCATCAAAAGGTGGAAAAACAACATTTTTTGAAAAATACTTATTTTACCTAAAACATTTATTTTGTTCTCATACCATGTTCTATAAAATTTGTATGATGAATTATAATGTCACAACATTAAAAATTTTGTTACTAATATTAATAACGGCTAGTTCATAATAATATTATAACAATATATCATTGTTTACTGAAACTCAGTATTGTGTACAACACACGCTATTGAGGAAGGTTGCTCTTGCGTGAAACACAATCCAATAATAGTGTTTGCGTATAATATAAGCTAATACAGTTTTGTGTATAGTACAAGCTAATTTTGGTTTAGCATACAACAAAAGACATCAATGAAATTAAAATAATATTTTTCATAAAATCTCTGTGTGTTACATTCTAGCCCTCTTAAAATGAATTTTTCTCTTTATGAACCATATTGGTTTCCCAAATAAACTAATCACTGGGATTGCACATAGGATAACATATGTGAAAATATGTATATGGAAGAGAAATATAACCATCAAGTTATAATGGAGAGTGGTTGAGAACATGGTTATGAAAAAACCAACAATCACAAAGCCATAAATTTGTGATGATCTAAGGTTCCAACTGATTCATAATATACGAGGGAAATAGGATGACATTTTTGGTTTTCAAGATCATTTCCCTAAAGTTGAAAAAATTGGATTTTGAAGAAATACTTTCTTGATTTTGGAACAATCTCACCGTTGGTCATTCCTTGAACAATTTCCAATTCATCTATTAATGAAATGAGGTTTAATTTGTCATTCATGAAGTGTTAGCATATCATGCGATAGAATTATAGGTCATTCTATCTGTCATAAACAAAATGTTAGCAAAAGTTATTAAATATATATAAGTCCATATATAGTGATATTAATCGTATATGGTTCAAAAAATGGTCTTATACTTCATATATCATAGCACATAATAAATTAAAACTAATTTATACTAACCATGGACATCCTGTAGGATAGTGTTATGTGATAAAGCCCTGTCCCACTTCGGTTGTCGGTTCGATTCCCACAGCCTTTTCTGATGCAACGGGTTGTCGTTCTTCCTACGGGTTGTCCTTTTTCTAAAACAATACTATTATAACATTCCAGAAATAATATTTAAAAACAATTTCTATCCTTAAATAATACTATCTGATGTCCAACATAATCTATTACAATCTTTAGACTTAGCCAAAATACATTTGTCCAATCTCATAGTATAAAGAAAACGATTACTTGAAAGGTCACATAACAAGCACGTGAATACCATCATTTATCCCCCATATATCATAAGATATATCTTGTTGATTGCATTTAAAACTTTTGAATACCTTAATAATGTATTTTATGGAAACATTTATAACCATATAATCTTTTTGAAAACATGTATGCTCCCCTAATTTCTTTATACTCAATCCATGATATCACTTTGTCCTTAAATCAGTCGTGAGATCATTAATATTATCAAACATGTCATTATCTCTTTATCCCTTCATTATTTAAATATCATCTTCTTTCAAAAAATATTTGAGTATCCTTTCATGGTTACCAGTACCATTCAACATATATTTTCAAAAAACATAAGTAAAAATAATAGTGTAAAAATCCGTATATGTTTCTTTATTCGAGAGTACCATGAAATTACTTATAAAACATTACTCTTGATAAAAATGTAATAATTCCACTACCTTCTTTATCCATTGACCGAGCTTCATCAATGTATTCCACAACACTTATTTCATCTCATATACCATTTGTGGTCTCTTCATCATCATCAAAATAAATACTTCCCATACAACCATGCTGATTCTCTTCATGAGATATTCCCTTAGGATATTGGTTTGCATAATGCTCGTATGTTCTACATTTAAAACAACTAACCGTTATTGATGTCTTAGAAGTACCATTATCATTATCCATGGTGTTAACTGAATCTTTTCCTTTAAAATTATTGGATTTGTGTCCTTATTTTCCACACCCAATTGATCTTCCAGTTTCTTTGAAACATTCTCCCCAATGCATCTTCCCACATGATTTACATGAGGAAAATTGAACTTTCTTTCATCAATGATCATCATGAAACTCCATATTTCTCTTATTAGCTGAGTCGAGAAACATACAAATGTTGAGATTATTGATCATTTAATAAGATTTATGATTAGTAATAATAACAATATATGGACATCCAGGTCCAATTTCATTTGGCTACTCATGAATAATATCATTCCATTTTCCATCATATCTTCCATTATCATGAATCTTCATGTTTCCAGCCATTTTCTAAAACCCAAAATGAATAGTGTGGGAGTAAAAAATCATAATCCAGGGGGAGAACCATCAATATCTAACATATTAGGTTAAATTCTAAGATTGTTAGTGTAATAATAGGACTACAACCTATACTAATACATAACCTTAGGGACATCCCTAGACATACCTTAGAAATATCTTCTAGGGATCTCACTAAAGTTTTCGCATCATAGTTTCCAAAGGTTAACTAAACCTTTCCTCTGATACCGACTATAGAGACCCAAGATTGACATACATAGACATTACATTATGTTTTCGGAATAATTAATACATAACAAGAACCAACACTCAAACACCGTAATAGTTTAGTGTCTTTGAAAACCCAGAATATAATCTTCTAATCATGGTTAAAGATCTTCAACATCTCCCATAAAGATATTCCCATTTTGTTTTCATACCTAAAACCTTTCTTTAAATCCTGGGGAAAATAAAACATATAAAGGGTGAGCTCAAATTCTCAGTAAAGGTAATAATGGATAAAATAAAACAAATCATATACATTTGAACTTAAAAAAACATAAACATAATGTTTAAACATCAAAATATTTAGAAATAAATCTTGGAATTACATAAGGCATAGATCATAAAGGAACATTAATCATGATAAAATATAATGGGAATAAAACATGTAATTCTAGAAAACCATTAAGAACAAGATATTATTTCCATAGTAGCCATGGCATTACTACCAAGACCATCTTAGGGAACAAAGTCCCTTACTGAATCGAGTTCACTCGTCATTCTAGTCCTATATCACTGAACCAGATTAACTTACCATTCTAGAAATTTTTATCTCATGAGATATAAATCTTTACCCAATTCATTAGAGGGATATATAGGTCCCACCCATCTCATAATTAAATCATTCTTACTTGTGCCATAAAATATACATAAATCATTCATCATAACCCAATGAATAAAATGGGTTTAATAAACATCATCAAATCATAACATAATCCATATAAAACAAATGGATATTATTTCATCATAGGAATAATAAAACCATGTAAATAATAGAGACATTATACTTGAAACATAATAATAATAAATAATTTCATCTTAGATGGAAAATAGTTTTGACAAAACACTTGAAATGAATTATTGAGGAAAATATCCTTTTTTCTTTAAAATCTTTGTGTTTTCACAAAATGCCACAAACTTTTGAAAGAAAAATATTATATTGAAAATAACCATGAAAACATTTAGAGGATGCTTCATGAAAATTAGTCATTATGAAATTGTAAAAATCCGTTCATGCTGTTTAAGTTAAAAAAACATTATCCACATACTTTTTCTGGAAAAGTCAAAAAGTTCCTCATATGGTAAATAAAAGAAAGATTCTTTCCATATCACAATGTAAAAGTCAAAGAGGGGAAACATGACTTTAAAAATACATGGAATAATATTAAAAACTTTATTAAAAACATTTTTATGGACATGGATGAAAAATATAACTCTAGTAAATACTTATGTATAAGCAATCTGGGATAAAAATGAGATTGCGAGATTTTCTTTTACCTTTGGTCCAATTTCTTCCGTACCTGTCCAAAACTTTTGTACAGTGGGTTTAAACATATTATTAACTTTTAAATGAACAATAATAATATTTATTTTATCATATATGATTCACTTATGACTTTATATTCCCCGTTCTTCTGTCAATTCCATATAAAAGCAGCGTTTTCGTTGAAATCGTTTCATTTATCGTACGTGTTTGGACTTGTTGTTCTTGATATTATTATTACTTATATCATTATTTACTTACATAAATAATTAAAAACATGATTTATATATCATATATATTCATTATATATATATAATAGATAGATAAATGAAATGAAACACACCGTTAATGGAGACGGTGGGTCGTATGTATGCATGAACGCTATTTTCCATTCCTTATTGACATGAATCGAAGAAAGTAGATGACATATATATATAATTATACATAAATAAAGTATCATTATTATGTTATATGTAACATTATTATTCATTATATATACTTTATAATCATTCTTGAATAGTTAACATTGAGAATGAATCTCATCGCGTCATGGAGACGGTAATTCGTGCTTACGCACGAGCGATGATATCATTCCCATAATTATTGATAGGAACTGGAGTGGATGATATAATATCTCAGAACTTTTATCATGTTATAATAGTCATATATATTTACTATTTACCCCAATATACCCATCCATATAAGGTGGCTGTAGAAAAACATATTACACCACAGCGTGGAGATGGTATTCCATACGTATGCACATGCGGTGATTTTGTTTTTCGTAGGATGGATAGAAGGTGAAATATGGTTGTTTAAGATTTATAATAACAAATAAGTAAATCACTAATTATGAGTTTATAACTTTATAATGAAAAAAATAAAGAAGAATAATTATAAGAAGAAAGAAACTTGAATGAATTGGTAGAAGAGATTACCACTTCTTCGATGTGCCTCTTTTAAACATCATCTTAGGGAACTAGAGTTGATCTTTTGAGAAGACAAAAACCTCTATGATATAAATAGAGAGGTTGAGAAGAGAAATTTTCAGGGGTTCTCCAATCTTGAAGGCTAAAAATTTTGTAAATAGGATAGGGAAAGAGGCGCCCTTATATGGGAGAGGAGAGGGACAATTTTGAAAACCTTAAAAATCTTATTTAATAATAAAATGGAACCCCACTTAATAACCTCCAAAAATGACTCAATTAAAATATGAGATGAGATAGGGTCGTAATATCATCAACCATTAAAATTTATACATGTTTTATGTTTATTGTAAACCTTATCAACTTGATTTATCATTATTTAATCTACTTAATTTTATTTATGGTAATAAAATTATAAATTTTATATTATTATAAATACACACATAAATATTGTATATTTAGCCTATTTGGAAAATTTATATCCTTTTAGACTATATAATTTTCAATTTTTAGTTTTTAAATATTTTTATGATTTTTAAATAATTTAATAATATGTTATTTTTATAAAATATCAATAGTGTCAATTTTGACACGATTCATTATTTGAATTTAAATAAAAATCAAACAGAAAATATGATCGAACCAAAATATATAATAGATTACTAACATGTCATATTCATCAAAAGAATTCATGGGGAACATTAATTTGTTCATATATTCTTTATTTTAATATTTTTAAAACCATTTATTTGTTATATTTCTTAATAAAGTAATTACTACATCATTTTTGTATAATTATTTAATATACATATTTGTTGCATAAATATTAAAAATAAATTCCTATGATGAAGATAAATATAATTCATTTTATAATAATATTTTTACTGAATTAATCATCTTAAAATCACAAAATTTAAATTGCTATATTTATTAAATTATGAAGGTGGCATCTTTGACATCATTTAAAATAAAATATTATAAATGTCCTAATCGGTTTTATAAGGATCCAAATGGTCCATAAAATGATCCTTGGATTATTATGGTATAGATATACTCTAAAAATAATGTTTGGTCATGTTTCTAGTTCTTTTGATAGGTACTGTTATTTTAATAAAAACTATATTATTGATTTTTCACTAAATAAATAATTTCTACATCATTAATGTATAAGATATTACGGTAATTAAATATTTCTTAAAAATTAAAAATAAATTACCATGATTAAGAAAAAAATTTATCTTTCAAATTTGAATTTATAATCGAATTTATATTCTGTATAACATTATATTAAAAATAATTTAATTATTAAAGTTTGTGTGAGACATATTTCACTTTCCTTTAAATAAAATAAATAAAAGGTCTTAATCAGATACATGTGGCTTCCATTAGATTCTATTTCTACCTAAATATTATTTAGGGAAAAATAAAATCATCCAATTATATTAAGACAGGTGTTAGGGTAATTTTATAATAATATATTTACCCTTAATTACCAGATTTACATTTAATTGGGGTAAATAAAATTTACCGTATTTACTATTCCTAATGCCTAAAAATAAAACGTATCTTATTAACATAATTTGGACCTACTGATTCCAAATATGGAATAATTTTTTCCAAATTCAAAACACAAAAGTTTCAATATTTAATTTAAAATAAATCCCGCTGGTGAGAAAATGGGTTTTAAAAGTTAAAACGTTGAAAAGCTTGAAATGTTTTTACTTATGAATTAAATGTAAAATTTTTGATAATAACTAAGATTATTTTAAATGTTAAAAATATATTATATTTATACTTTAAAACCATTCAATATTATAATTTAACCATGTAAATTATCTCGATGAAAAAAGTTGTTTTTAATTAAAATTTAGCGTATTTTTACTATTCATCAATATAAAAAATTTATCGGAAAAATATCAAAAATTCATCCAAAGTAAATTTTTATATCCAGATTCAATATAAGAAATTTATTTTGTCTAATTGAACTTATAAAATGTCAAAAACAAAAAATTAATGTGGGTGCGCCATCAAAATGCGGCAAAACTGCATTTTTTGAAAAATACTAATTTTACCCGAAACATTTATTTTATTCTCATACCATGTTATATAAAATGTGTAAGATGAATTATAATGCCATTAAATTCAAATTTTGGTTACTACTATTCATAATGGCTATTTTATAATATTATCATAACAATATATTGTTGTTTAGTGAAACTTAGTATTGCGTATAACACACGCTATTGAGGAAGGTTGCTCTTGCGTGCAACACAAGCCAAGAATAGTGTCTGCATATAATATAAGCTAATACGGTGTTGCGTATGTCATGAGCTAATTTTGTTATAGCATACAACTCTAGACATCAATGAAATTAAAAGAATATTTTTCTTAAAATCTCAGTGTGTTACACATCCTCTGAAATGAAATACATTCATCAGAATCACTATGTAAAAACATTAGTTACCACATATATTCGGAATTAAATACCACAAAAATGTTCATACTGAACCATCATAGATTTAAAAACATGACATATTTTACATTAGAAACATATATGTACTATAAAATTTCCGTTCTCTTAATGACCCACGAAAAATTATTCATACAATCTCTATATATATTTATTATTTTATGATGGATAGATAATGATGATTCATGTGCAAAGTAAAATAGATGCATCAATAATTTTTATTTTAAAGACACACATATTCAATCCAAAAATCATTTAATTCCATCATATTCCAAGTCAAAATATATAATATTTGAATCCATATTCATTATCAATATATCCTCACACACAAACATACAAATCTTTTCATGTTTTCATAAACCACATTAAGTTGATTGATAACTACATAATGTCACACTTACAATAATGAAAATCCATGGGATATAAGAAATAAATAAATATAAATCAGCTCTATATTCTCATTTAATTTTTCCTAAATCAAAGCATGTATTGATAGTTGGAAAGTCATTTTGGAAAGATAGGATTTATCCACTTCCATTCAGATCTCTAGTTATATCCATTGAGAATATACTAGTTTTGGGTCACTTTCCGTATCCATTATGAATAATTTAGAATGATCCTTAGTAAATAGAGAATCAAGAACAATGTATACATTTATAGGGTGGTTACATATTGAGAAATCCTTGTATTTGATCAACTTTCACCATATACTTTGGTTTATACTCAACTCCTTCTACATGAATACATGGTTTAATATCCCATGATCAATATATGTATATATATAACTAAATATATCTATTTATATAATTTAATTATGTTTCTAAAATTAATAATATCGTTGTTAGCTCAAAATCATACATTGGTTAATTGCACTCATGGACCTCAAATTTGTGTGAGTCAAAATATACCACCTTCTAATTTTTCATAAGGACACAACTAAATCCATTCATCGATACATCACTATATATTAGAACCCCTTATCTGAAATAGAGTAGTGTTATCATTTAACCTTGAATATGTATTCATATTCATCTTTCCAAAGGAACATGACTCCCTTCTAAGTTATGTTGTTCTGTTGATTTGATAATTATGATCAATTTATCACAAAAAAAATTAGAATATTGATTTACTCCATGAAATCCATGGATTTTTATTATAATGATAATTATTAACCAATCATTAATCGTGTATTTCTTTAATGTATTAATATATATACCCTCTCTTGTGATTATATAACCCATTAATTTTACTTTAAAAAGGAACAATACAAATTTTTTAAATAAGGAATTAAATTTATCCTTTATTATTTTCTTCAACGCAAACATATAATTCTTTTCTTAATTTAACTTGAAATATAATATATGATAATATCCTCTATTAATACTGATTTAAACTGATCGATATAATCTTTAATGATTTTATTCATCAAATCCATGAATATAGAATGGGAAATTTTTACTCAGAAATAATTCCCAATTAATTCATAGTGTTGATATCTCATATGAATGTTTTCCTTGTGTATATCATCTCTTATCACCAATAATTGATGATATCTTTATCAATAGTTATTATTTGTGAATTATTGATCCCCTCAAAGTTGATTAATCATGCCATCGAATGGGGGTAAATGAATTTTGACCATTATAATTATTAATTTTATAATTAATGAAATTATTAATTTTTCAAAAAATTTAATTAATAGATGGATTATGTAATAGACGGTCAAGGAAATGGGTATATTAAGAAAATTTATGTTCAACTTTAGTTGCTTCTTGAATTATTATTATTCAATATAGGAGAAATGTCTTTAGATTCATCGATATTAATATATAAATATGTATATGTTCAATTTAAAATTGATCATCATGATCTCGCTGAATATAATAAAACTATTCTAGAAATATATAAACAAAACCCAAAAAACATGTATATCATAAATATCTTGTCTATACTTGATCTAGCGGAATCTATGTGAGATCACTCAAAAAAGTAAAGGGTTATTTTCATTCATTATTTCCATTTGAAATTTTTTATTTCAATTCATCCTTTATGGAAGGATATATCCTTGATCCACTCTTCTTATGTCTCTTATCATTTCATTGATTAATTCTATAAATACAAAGGAATTGATAAAAATTATTTACATGGTTTGGTAAAAATACCTACTCCTTTATGTGTTGTTTAGAACCCCAACACAATATATATACTATAATTAATTTAATTATAACAATTTTTCAGTAGAAACAAGTTCTACACCCATGTATTCATTCCTCTAATTGATCCATGTTATAACCTAACAATAATCATACTCTTCTGTCTATGTTGGTTATTCCCCAAAACGCCTTATTGTCCTCGGTCCTCTACATTATCTAGTTATCCCCCCATTCACAATAGTATGATGATAACTTAAACATCATCAATGATCTTGATGGATCACGATTTATCATGTAGGATTAAAGGGCTTTGTAACTTGATGGTCTGGATAAAATATATATGGTAACATATACATAATAATTTTCATTAGTGAAACTATGATAGGGATATCAACTCTTATTTAAATGAATTGCTGACCTCAATTAAATATTCAAAATTTCTGAATATAATAATTCACTTAATATTTTATTCGAATAGAATACTTTCACAAGGGAAAATCACTTCTTGACATCCCAATCCTCAAGAATGTGTGACACACTATATGACCATCTCAACCAAAAACATCAGAAAATTTAATTTCATAATTTATTATTAGTTGAGTTATTATTAGTTATTCTATTTTGGGTTTTCTAAATGATTTTTCAGATACTAATGAACTTTATAGAGTTTTATGAAATATGATACATGTACTTTTTGTCTCTCCTCCCTTTATGTGACCAAGCAAGGTGGCCCATAGGTTCTCAGAGATCTATGGGTTAGGGATTTACAATGAAATGTCACTTTAACACTTATGTGCTTATCATGAAACGAGTGTCCCATGGATGTCCTCATATTACATCACATGACAAAGTTTGTAGTCTGAGAGTTCATTTTCATGACTTTGCTGTCCACTAATGTGTCCTCATTTTCTTCACATGATCATGAAATCTCATGAGTACTACTTCATGTGAATTAATAACATAAATGTATTGACTTCACATGACATATTCATATGAAATACATCTTTTATTCATAAGAATGATTACTCTAGGGGTTATTCATATAACATGTGTGTTTTTCATAATCCCCTTCACATGTTTGGATAACAAGAGAATGCATTTCATTTATGTTAAGTTATCACAAAGATACACTTTTTTATCATATGACATATCTCTATCACTCCATTGTATTATGAATGTTGATATAATATATTCCTTTATTACTTACATTGATATATATAAATATATATATTAATGGATCCAAAACCACTCCTATATAGTTTGTTTCATGTTGAGGAGTTTCTAACAAACTATAGATCTTAAAGAGTCTTAGTCATTTTCAATGGACAAATGTCTCAACATAAATATTCGACGCCTAGTGATCATGTGTTCACATGATCATTTTTCTCCATCACGTGCCCATTAGTGGTCCTTGTGATCTTCAATTATTTACATGAAACCTTACTAGATAGTCGATTGAAAACAAGTGATCAAACACTTGAATAAGATGAATTTTTCATGTGAGAAATGTTTTTTAGGAGTATTTTTGTGATTAAAAGATATGTTTTTTATTTACAAAAAATCACAAAATCTAATGAATGATCCTAATAATTCATATAAAATCATGGGATTCAATTATGACTATCGAAATTTCTTTTCTTGACTGAGTTTTATCACTTGAAAAATTCATGTGGCACTCGATTATCCATGGGAAAATTATGCTCTTCATGTTATCAATTTCATGTAAGCTACTATTTTATTGCAAATCCTAGGATTAGTCTCAAACACATCTCTGCTTCGGCATGATCATGGAAGGTGGAGGGAATTGTGATCAAAAACCATTTTTTGTTTTATTGAATAATTGCAGATCCATTTAAAACTGAAGGATTAAGACAATGGAGAACATATTATCGAATGGCCGAGATGAATCATTTTTGATATCCCAAATTTAATCAATTTCATTAAATAATAGAGTAATAATATCCATGGGGTTCATATCCTACATCAAATGCTGATTCAGTTGAACTTTATCTTTTATTTGAACAACTCATACAGTGTCCCAAGTCTAATTGACCGCTGATAAGGGAAAGGTGAATTAGTGGTTCATTTTTAATAATTAATTTTCTTTTCAATTTAGACTCCTGTAATTTTTCATTATCTCAATATAGTCAATATTATCCATTGATCTCACCTCAACTGTTGTTTCATCAACAATGATATATAAGAAAAAAATATTTAAAACATTCGAAAGAAATCTAACTCATTGCTGAAACAGGTTATTCTCCCATATTACAAATTATCCACTATCAAACATGTGAATAATATTTCTGCGCATATAACCATGAGAATATATTTTTATTTTTCTCTAACCAAAATACTTCTTAATATAAATCTAAACAAGAGAATTCACTTTCCCTTTTCTCCCACAAGAAGACTTTTCATGAACCTTTTTCAATCCCAAAGGCTTTACAGATGTTCAATGGGTTGATCCATTGTCTGTTGACTATCTTATATACCGTTATAATATCATTGAATATGAATTCAAAATTTAATATTCATGTACCTATAGTATATTCTAAAAATCTAATAGATCATGACCAATATATTCTGATAACCTATATTGATCAGTTTACTCATTTAAACATATGATCAGGAAAATATTCCATCTATCAGATGTACCGACCTCCTCTAATCTATAAAATTGGTGCAAATTTTTTTTTCAATATTATATTCAACACAATTCATGAATAATAATTAATTTATTCTTTTTTGATTATCAAAATAATTCAGGTACACATTACACA
Source organism: Viscum album (assembly GCA_963277665.1). NCBI lineage: Eukaryota > Viridiplantae > Streptophyta > Magnoliopsida > Santalales > Viscaceae > Viscum > Viscum album. The sequence goes on along the minus strand of OY728155.1, from coordinate 595,672,934 downwards.
TGGATTTCATGTCATCTGAAAGTCTTATTTACGGTATCTCAAAATTATTCATGTTTGTGTAACCATGAATGAATACATGAATGCGTTTTCTACCTCATGAAATCTCAATGAATATTATATTGTCTATAAAATATTTTTTGGAGTGAATACACACTATATTCATTACACACACATAGGCTCCGTAAATATTTCTTTATGTGTTCATGAGCATGAATTTTTGAATGCATTGGCTATTTAAAGCAAACTGAGTGTTCACTAGATATTTTTAATTGTGTATGTGTTCTACTCTAAAACATTTCACTATCACTTCTTCATGATACCATGTACCCTTATTATCAGATAAAAACCATCATGAAAGGGGTTTACACCATCGTATATGAGATTCAAACTACACCTAAAAGGGTTTGTGTATGTATGAATCAACACATTTTCTTAGTGATATTTATGAATGATTGGTATATGAATTTTTTCATTATCCTTGCTGCCTCACAAAAACAATATTATTCATTAATAAAATAAATAGTTATTTTCACAGGTTAAATTATTTCATCATCCTATTCTCCCTTGCAAAATCCATGTAAACAAATAATTGTCACCCCTTCATGAACTAGAGAGGATAACTAATGAACAATTTATTCTAAAAAATAACTCTATCAAAGTATCATCAAGAACCTACCATGCATGAGTTATTCTACATTCATAGGCGAGCATCACAGTGACTCAGACCAGCTAAAACACCCATTTTAATTCACATTGAATCTCTACAAATAATGAAGAGTTAAAAACATATTCAAACAATAGTGGTGTTAAAATTTATATCAAGTATACACTGAAAATAAAGGAATCTTAAATCTAATCCTTGTTGTGACTTCCACATATACATTCAATGAAGATAAAATTCATTTTCAAATATTAAATTCATCTATATGTTTTTAGATTCTTCAAAAAGTTTACTGCAACATTTTTCACATTTGGAAGGTGCTCAATCCGTGAATTATTCAAATGTGTGAAAGATGTTAGATTGCAAGAATGGTTTTTTGTTTGATCCTGATTACATAATCACATAAAAATCACCATAAAATACGGATGGAATCATGAACTGTAGTATATATCAATTTTATCAATCTCCCATTTATATTTAATTACAAAAATTCCGTGGATTTTGAAGAAAGGGAATGAATGTTTGATAGAAAACTCATCCTAAAAACCATGTTCCATCAATAATTTTTTACATTGGATGAACTACATTAGTAAAGTATGTTTTCAACCTCAGTTATATTTATATCATTACCACTATAAGTTATCCAAAGAAAGTTGTAGCCCAAAAGTGCTTGCTACTAGGGATCAACACTAGTCACACTCCACTCATGCATATAGAAGTGCCTCATATGTATGGAAACCATCACCTAGATGGTTTTGTACATGTGAATATCTAATATTATGGTCCATTAACATAGTATCTATATAGAATTATACATGTCCCAACCTCCTGTGGGATTTCATAGGATGGTTCCCTTGTGCATGATATACATTCAGGTCCAACAAGATCCTAAGGTTGAGCTCTCATTGGAAGGTCCTCAGGTTGGACTTCATTTTTCATAAGGAAAAATTATATTATATATAAAATAATATAGATATCAAATATAATACAATTCTATACTAAATTAACATTCCAAAGAAGCCTTTCTATTTTTTATCGTGAAAAATGTGTATTTGTATTTTTTCATATCCATCAACAATTCATCATCCTTACAAATCCCTTATTCAATATAATTTTACATAAATAACATATGATTAAATTAAAAAATTATGCATTAAATAATCGATTTATCATTAAAATAAATATATCCATTGCCTTCAATTTTTCAAACATAGTGAAAACTCCATCTCACATGTCTTTGAAATGTAAGGATCATCAAAGCTTATCTCCACAATTGTCAAAGGATAATGATCCAAGCCTCAAATCAAATTCTAGTAGATTAATCCATAAAAAATATCCAAAAATATAAACTTCACAAAATATTACTAAATTCATATTGAAAAATCCTTGAAAAAATAAAACATTACTGCCAATAATCACCTATTTTATAATTTGTGGTTAATATATTTTTTAAAAATTCGTTATAGGTGCTCAAAACATTCCCCCACCCCTTTAACATTAAACGAATAGGTTATTTGTTGGAATTTTCCCATCATATTTTTTTTCTAAAATCGCGAAAAAATCACATATATGATAAATTAGAGGATCGATTCTTTTTGTGGAATGCTCTCACATGGATCTCTTGGTAAAGAATCTTTTCATTCAAATCATTGTATATATTTTAAGAACAAGTGTAGATAACATGAGTGGATGAACTTTTGATTTAAATGATTTCCATTACATATACTGTAGGTGAATTCATGCTTATATTGTCACAATTCTCTTCCACGGGGTTAAAAATAAACATATTAATCAATGAAATTATAAATCCTATACATACTTCAAAAAATAGTTTGAAATATTTGGTGTAAATTGAAAAACCTCCCCCTTTGTATTAATTTTTCATCAAAAAATAGCACCCCCTTAATTGAGAAGATAATTCAATTAATAATAATGGATGAATGTGTGATTGGAATACATTGAATTTTATTTTTTTATTCTTTCCCACTGTTTTCATACCGATTCTCATGATGGATCACCATTAATGGATGTAAAGTATTATTCAAATTCATGGAAGCCAAAAAAAATCATGATTTATAATATCATTATAATATCCATATATGAGTGCTTCAAACCTCTCCTTTATTTTCCTATATTTCTAATTTAAAACACAAAAAATAATATATAATATGGAGTTACCACTTGCTTTATCAAATGTTGAATTCAGATTTATTGGTTTATACCAATCAAGGTTGTTCATTTTTACCAATATTCACATGAAAAATTTTCTTTGAACTCTTCTTTTTTATTTTGAGACTCACTTATTTGAGTATATTTATTCTTCCCTTATTCATTGTGTGGAATAATTTTTTCAACCTCGATCTTCGAGATATTAATGTTTAAAAATTTAAATAACTTCTCATTAACTTCTTTCAAATTTTATACCACTTTATTACATTTAAATTTAGAAAATTTATCATATTTCTTTCATTATTTATCCAATTTCAACTTATGTGGTCAAATAACTTAGTAGTCTTTCTTAACATTTAAAGTCTTCTAAGTATTATTACATTACAATTCATTGGTTTTCATTTGTAAAATTTTACCTTTAATAAAATATGAAACTTCTCCTTCCATTATTTTAATACATGCCTCAGCCATATGTCCTTCCAAATTTCATCCACCAATTTTTTTTCTAGAATACGATTTTATGGTGAAGATATTTCTGGAACATCCTTGTTTAACGGTTGTTTCCTCAAAGATTTTTCCCTATATGCTGATTAAAACTCATCTTGATTAAAAATTCATTCCAATTAAATATATGCTTAACTAGAATTAATAGTCTTTATGACCATTTTTACAACTACACCAGAAAAAAACATGAAATACTATTTTACAAGATTTTGTCATTGTTAATATTGATTTGTGTTGTTATTTTTTAATTTCAAAATGAACCTCTATTTTTGGGGGGTGTCTATTTGGGAACTTTTTCTCTTACATAGTTTTAAAATGTTTCCTATAATCTTGCTTGTCCATCATATACTCATTTTTAGCATTCATACATATACTATTAGATGAGACTTATCAACAAAAATGATTAAGTTCGATTTTACCTTTTTTTCCCTCCATCTTGTGAAATTTATCCCTTGATAGAAAAACATTTTTTGAAATATGTATTCACCATATTAATTTTTTTTTTGAACTATGAATCATATGGATTATGGTTCTATAAACTCTTCTACACTAGTAGTAAACTTATTTTTAGGATCACATATCATATTATATTTTTCATAAATTTTTAATTATTGTATCTTGATCTCATGAAAAATATAATTATTTTTTGATCATATCCACATTCTTTTCATCACTAGGAAATCTTCATTCCTTGATATTTTTATTAGTTAATTTCTTGTTTTCTTTTTAAAGATTATTTTTTAAATTCTTGATATTTTTAAGCTGGCCTAAAAATAATTTTAATTCATCTTTAACTTATTTTCAAGGATTGTTACATCTATTTCATCATAACTATTATCTGAAGATTCTATTATATTTCTTTCGTGGAAAAATGAAAAAAATTTATTATCTAATGAACAAGTATATGATGAATATTTCATGGTCCTTATCATAATATTTCTATAATTTATGTGTAAGTGTTTCTTCTTCATCTATAACACTATTCATTCATTTGGGATCTCTCATTGTCTCATTATAATATTGGTATTTATTATTCAATATTATTGATTGGAAAATTATTAGAAAATGACCAGTTCCACCACAGTAAAATCATTTTGGTGGTTTCTTATTCTTACTCATCCATTTTTCATTCTTCAACCCTTTTGATATATGAGTAAAAATTGGATTTAATTCATCGTAATCCTCATTTTTATATGAATCATAAGATTGCACGCCCTCTTCTTATATTAATTTTCTATTTATCATTAATTTGAAGGCCATTCAAATATTTTATATCTTATTTAATGTTGAAATATTTCTAATATTATAATCTATAACAAAATTGATTAATTTATCAAGAGATAAGTTATTTGTTACATTGATAGATTAATTTGTTTTAATCAAAACGATCTTGAATGTTCCTAATAAATTTTTAGACAACGATAGTGTCATCCAAAATTATACCAATTCCATGAATTTCTCTCACCATATAATATAGTCTGGTGAAATATTCCTAAATAGATTCTCCATAATTCATTTTAAATACCACAAACATACTCCTCCGAACTTACAGTTTTCTTCCATGATGTTGCCATTAATTTCATAGATTCATCTAAGATTATCCCATATATATTTGGTTTTCTGAATACCCATGACCTTTGTTTGGGAATATGTTGTTAGAGACCGAAATTTGGAATTTTGGGACCTTCTATTTAACTCCATATTTCTCTTATCATCTTGTGTTTTAGAAACATCATCAATAATGTGTTAAAAAATATCTTACTTCTAAGATGGAAGAGTGGAGATAGTTTATCTTTATAGACTTCTAATTGTGACAATTATTACAACTAAATTTTAAAACACATTGAATATTTATGAAATTATGAATATCCACTATAAATTTGTTTTTCATCTTTATAGGGAACAAAAATATATGATACCACTTATACTTCCACCGGATAGATTAAAAATTGAGATGAAAGGGTTGGATATGTGGTTTATTTTATTAAGTTTCATTTCTTTTAAATTCAACATCTAGAACATGCTATATTTCTTGTTATAATGAATATTTTCTCTTAATATCACCTCACATTCAATTTTATTAATAGAGAGCTATAGAAGAATGCATTATTTACATGGTTTGGGAGAAATACTAATCATTTATACAATCACTTACCACCTATGATTACATATTCTCAACTATTAAACATGTGAATAAAATTGCATCAACTGTATCTAACGGAATTTTTTTTCAATAATCTTCAACCAAAAGACTTATTGATCTGTCCCTAATAGAGATACTCTATTTTTACTAGCTCTAACCATAATACTTATTATACTCTCGACACCAACCAAAATGATACATCTATTTTGAATGTATTTATCTAGTATTTAATTATTATTTGAAATTTGTATATGATCTTTTAGGATATGATATACTTGTGAACTCTTTAAGATTATTCAATATCATCGAATAGTTCTGTCTTTCTTTCTTAATAAATTCCATTCACATTTATTGATTAGTTTCTCTAGTGAAATAAATTTTAATTATATGCTTCGTTGTGATGAATTTACTCACCTAAAATAATGTGCCAAAGAGTTTTACAAAGATTTCTTCAGTATATTACATAAGTCATTTATTTCAAAATATATAACTATATTGAATATTATAAACATAACTCATGTACACTTCACACATTGATTTAATGGAATCCAAAATTCTTATTCAGGGTACCTAAAAAGTATTCACATGTTCATGATCATGGATTATTTCATGCATGTGTATTACGCATCATGAATCCTCAAATAAAAATGATATTTTCTTTATGCAAGGTTCGGTGTGAACACACAATTCCTTACTTTCCCACACATGGTCTACCTCAATTTTTATTTATGTCTTCATCACTAATAATTTATGCATTTAGTGACAGTATCGCACAAACTGAATTTTCAATATCTCTACATTATAATGTTTTTGTGCTACTAAAAAAATCATAAAATAAATTCTTTAAGAAACCATGTGTTCTAGTTCTCAAATGGAAAACATCTCACAAGGGTAATCAACATCACATAAGTGCTTCACACAACACCTGAAGTTGTTTTATTATATATGAACATGCCCATATTCTTAGTGATATTTACACAATCAAGGGAGACATGTATTTATCTATCATGATTTCTTAATGGAAGTAGGTTTATTCACAATTTAATTCATGAGTGGATTTCACAAAATGAGTTCACACATGATCCTCTAATCCCACATGAAATCCAATGGTTCACAAAATACTCTTCCCCACTAGAACTAGAGGGGTTCGCTAATGCGTCATTTCTTCAAAAATAGGATCTCTCTCAATGTATCGGTACTAAAAACATAGTCTAGGGATCATCACCTTTTATAGGTGACAATCACTCTACCTCTCACCACCTAAAATCCACCTTTTATGCTTTATATAATCGTCAAAAATAATTTAGAGCCATTGACTTATTTAGATTCCCGAGATGGTTAGATATAACTCATTTATACACCAAAAATAATAGTATCAACACGTTACTCCTAGCTATGAATTTATTATATGAATTTGATGAGTATCACATGCATCTTAAAATCCTGAATTCAACCATGTGTTTTCATATGGCGGAAAAATATGACGATAAAATTTATCATATTAAGAAGTTTCTTATTCCCTAAATTATTATTATGTATGCAAGATGTTTGATTTTAGGAATGATTTTAGTTCATTCCTAAATACCTCATCCCATCCGAATCATAATAGAAAATTTCTTGAATCATGAATGGTAGTTTATGTCAGTTTCATAGAGATAAAAAGTCATCCAAATCTCAAAGATACAATAGAGGTGTTTGATAGTAGTCAAATGGACGAGATCAAACTCATTTAATAGAAACATTATATCGATCATTTTTAATATGGATGAATAGTTTCATTGTTATTTGTGTCTAACATTGGGGTTTTTATTATGTTATTTCCATGGTTTATTATCGAGAGTGTTCCACATCCTCATGAAGCTGTCCACATAATATCAACATCAGTCACACACCACACATGACCCCCAATGTTGCCCCACATGTGTGGAATCCATCAACCATTGGGTGTTCTCTATGCTCACATACACTCCTGTGGGACATATAAATATTCCCTCTGTGGGATTTTACATGTCCCAACCAACTATGATCATTCCTAGGACGCTTCCCATGGGCATGGTCAACCTACAATTCCTGCATGAGACCAATGTCAACCAGTCCTTGGATTGCCCTTGGGCTGGCAATTTTTTTATCAAGGATACCATCAAATAAGTAGAAAAAATATAAGTACAAAATGAAATAAAATCCAACCTCAATTAAAATTCCAACAAAATCATTTTATTTTTCATCATTCACAAAAATATATTTATAGTTTTTCATGGCCTTCATTAATTCATCATCCTTATTCATTTCTTATTCAATATTATTTTATTCAAATAATATATCTTGGACTTCCAAAATTATTCCTTCAATCACTAATTCATCATGAAAATAAATATTGTAATGGTATTCAATTTATATATACATAGTGAAGTTATTATCACACATGTATTTGATATTGAAATATCATCACAAAAAAACATCATAATTGTCTAAGGAGAATGGATCTATCATGACATACTATTCCACTAGATGACCCCATAACTGTTCTCTTGGTTTCCCAATATCATATAATCTAACCGAACACATATTTAAACTTCAATGACAATAAATGAAACACTTGGCCCAACATCTACCATCACCAATTTATGTTGGAGGTGGGGGATCGCTACCCACAAATTCTCATACACACACTCATGTCTCATGGGTTAGTCCATACCTTCTTTAACCCACCTTCACTGTATATTTTGTTATGCCATCAACATGAATTCTACCATGAGAATACACTCTTGTCATATTTTACATGTCCCACACATCCTAACCTCTAATCGGGCTTCAAGGGGTGATTCCCCTATGCGATTGAGGTATCCTCATACCCGAATGGCCTGAAGGACTTCTTTTTTTAGATAATCCCCCTTTTAAGGGTTGAAGGGGAACCCGTACATGACCCATAGGCCTAAGGCACAAGGCCCGATATCACCCGTAATACATGACCCAAAGGCCCAGATGCATACCATGCCCAATACATGACACGTAGGACTAACCCACTAGAACTGTCCCTCCCCAGCTTCTGCTTCATTGGTTTCCTATAGCTCCCCACCTGCATTGCTGATCGGCTAGCATTGCCCCGTAAAATGCTACACGGTGCCTGGTCCCGATGGTGGTTGCCATACCCTCTCATTCTTCCAATCCGATTAGCTCTGCTTCTGGTGAATACTACTAGTGCTCTGATCCTCATTTGGGGACTACTCTGTGTGAACTGGGCTACATCATGGTCTTCAATGTCTCGCAGGCCCTGTGGCCCGAAGGTCTTTGATGGCCCGAAGGCCCTGAAACCCATAGGCCCAAACCGGTGTCCCAAAATCCCAAATTAGGTGAATAGTCTGGCTACTATAGTACCGAACAGTGCCTGCTATAGTACCTGCTACAGTACATGCTACAGTAATGATACAGTGAACCAGAAATTCACCTCCACCTGGTTTTGAACCTAGGTCTCTTGGATTCCATTCAATATCCCTTACCACTCGAGTATGGGCTCATTGGCGTTGAGGAATCCTCATACATGTGTGGGGTTGAGTTGTGTTATATAGACTCCATGGTTTGTAATAATTTTTATATAAGTTGAACAAAAAATAAAAAGATAAAAAACATATACCTTTTCAAATATATTATTTAATATCTCAATCAACAACTCAAAAGGCTTTTTTATCATGAAAATATATTACAATATTTTTCACGAACTTTAAAATTTAAATATACCTATGAAAAATATATGTATATATTTTATCATGGAATTATTCACATCCATTGGAAGTAAAATATTTCATGTACATATTCAAATTATTTTTATATTAAAAATATTATATAAATTAATGATTCATCATTAACAAATGTCTAAAAAATTATAACTAGTATAATAATCATCACATTTATCAAGGATAATTAATCATGCTCGATATCCAATGTCATCAATTGAGCCCATTACAATTCTCCATTCTACAACAATTATTCCACAAACACGTATTGACTTATTTTCAACAAATGTGATCTAGGAGCAACATTACCCAATCATTTTATGCAAATAGAACTCGTTTTTTGGTAAAAAATAAACTTATAAGGGTTGTAATTTTCATAGCGAGTTCATAGCCACATTTTGAATCATATATAATCATGGAGTGAATTGGGATATAAATTTTTTTATATCCTAATAATATATATGGGATTTATATTAATTGATGAAATCTTACCAAAAATCATATCTAATTAGACCCGAGGTAGAATAACAATATTTGAAGGAATCACATTCCTACAACAATAAATTAGAGAATAATTGTAGACATGAGATTCAATAAACTCACTACTTGAACAATTAACTAATTTTTCAATACCTATTTTCTGGGTGACAAGAACCTTGTCACATAGAATGGAAGTGAAAATTATTTACAAGGTTAGATGTATTATTATGGGTGACTTAATTCTTTTCATAGAGTGAGGTGTTGAAAATCATTTGTCACTTTCTTCATTAAAAGTGTGTGTTTACTATTTTTAATTTTAATTTAAGAGAGGTGAAACAAATATATTGGAAATAGAATAATGAAATAGTGACGTGGTTCTAGGTTGGTTTTATACCATCAAATCTATAACCATCCTTATTTTATTACAATTATCTTTTTTATTAACTATTAGATGAGATGTTTCACAATTGATTTTACTCTCATATTTTATGGAATTAATTTGGGGATTCAAAACCAAAAACACATATCTATATAGTCTACCCTATGTATAATGTTAGATATAAATTAAAAAACAATTCTTCAATATTACTTAGGGAATACCCAATTAGATCATATGTATCTTATGAAATCCACGATTTCCACTACCATATCCACACATGCACGAAATAACCAATAACATCACCATTCAATCTATTCTATTTCCTCAAATATTGACTATACTAAGTAGAGAGAGATGATAGATCATCAGACAAAGAAATAAAAAATAAATAGAATTAAATCAAACATAGTCACATTTGAATGTAAAAAGTTTCTATAATTCACTAACATCATTTAAGAAAAGTTAATAATTTTATTCATTTTAATTTAGAAACTCATTCAAAACTGGTGGACATTATTCACTTTGAAGATAAACCATTATATTGATTTTCTATTTGAACTGTAAAAGTGATGGGAGTAGAAAGATGATTAATTATAAATATGAAAAATAAGTAAAATTTAATTTTGAAAAATAGTAGTTGCATCTATATTATTTAAACTACATAGAGTAAACCCCCTTATTCCCAACATCACTCTTGTTCTATTTTATATCCATTTTCTCCTTCTTCGTAGGAATATAGTCATTATTTTCATATCTATACTTATTTTATTTTTATAATTAATTTATTTCACTTTGGTTTTCATTATTATACAAGACTTGTTCCCCCTTTAAATTTGTATGTATCTTACTTATTCTTAATTAAATTTTCCTTAGTAGTATAATCCACAGAATCAATTTTATATGGACATATATATGTTAATGAGGAACAAAAAAACCTTTTTATTCATCGAATATTATCATTATTGATTCAATAGAATCCTTAATTTTAAGAAATAGATAATGGTTTTATTCTTTTAGATGAATTTCAACCATAAAACCATTATTTCTTAGATTTTTTCATCCATACATGACTCCTCTTTATTAAAACATTAATTAATATGTTTCAAAAATTAACCTTATGGTAATCATACTTACATGTATTCATCCTTACAAAATTAATGATTATGCGTGAATTAATTTGTATATCAATTTATGATTACATGTACTATTATACTTATGGTAATCCATTCTTCCTTACATACAAGGAGTGATTATAAGAAATCATGCTTAAATGTATGGAAATTATCCTTATGAGTGAAAATGATTATTGGTATTTATCCTTGGAGACTTTTATCATTATGGAATTCATGGTTAATTCTTATGTAAAAATTTATCCTTACAGAATGTGTATGATTAAAAAAATATTTATCCATACTTCTAGACTAGATAGTCCCCAATGAGTTAATACATAACTTAATTTCAGCTGCTTCTCTAAAATCATCATATCATTAAAATTATTCTAATGAATCACTGACGTATAAAATCAATTGCGCAAGAAAATAAATTTATGTACTTACCAAATAATTCTTGAATTTAATAAATACAACATAATGTAAAAAATGAATCCATTTTAACAATTAAATCCCATAAAATATTATAATCAATATATACGAAAATTACCAACTAAATAGTAATGGTATAGGATAAAAAATAATTAAAATAAAAATAGGAATATATAAAAATATTACCTCTATTATTTCCCCCTAACATAATCATTGAATTCAAAAACTAGTGAACTTCAAAAATAATATCGTGATAAATTAAAAGAAAAGTTAATGTGAGTCTCATTTTCAACACCACATGTCTCCATCCTAGTATTACACTTTGACAACAATACTTCAATTTAAAAAATGTATAAAATTAAATTTATTTTCATATATTTCATTTTTACATGTTCATTTTTACATACCATCCTAGAATCAATTCACTAAACACTCAATTATGAATTTTGAGAAAGTATTTTCTCAAATAATTTTCATTCTAGGTTAAACATAGGCTTGATGAATTCATTAATCCCTACCAAACAAGTCATATTTTAGTGCATATCATATTGAATTTTGATATTTTGTTTTGTGAATAATGGGTTAGTAAATTATATTTTGAATATTTTGAGTATGATTGGGGGTCTATTTAAAATATAATACAAGATTTATTATTTTATTCAAGGATTTATCCCCCCTATTCTTCATCTACTGAATTCTCTCTTTATCATTGAGTTGTGATATGAAAATTCATAGCTTGAGTATTTTAGTCAAATAATTAGATCTCTTATATATTTCCATCAATGTGTTTTATTTAATATATGTTATTCTATTGATTTTAGAGACAGCTTATTGATTATTTGAGTTTATATAGGATATTATTTATAGTATATTTGGATATCTTCATCCATCAATTTGATTCATGACTAAAACCATTGTTCAAAAATATTTTTATATTCTTATAATAATCTACAACTTGAAATACTAGAAGGCCAAATTTTATTCACTGTAGATTTCATATCCCATAAAACCTCATTAATCAACCATTATCTACATTTGATTCATTGGAAGATAAATTTAGATAATTTTAGTAGTTGAAAATTTTTTATTATCTCTTCCCTCTATTTTATAATTAGTTCTTCTTAAATTCTAATCGACACATTTTTTGAAATTTTGAATTTATTATAGAAATAGAAGTATAAATAATTTAAAAGTACTGGTAAAAATTTGTACCCAACATTTAAGATTATTTAGATTTTGAAACAATTTTAAAATGGATGGGTTTCCCTAAATATATGTAGTATGGATGATACAACACAATCATACTTCTTATTTAGTATAATTTCCATGAATAGATTTCTCTCTATTTTCCCTCCTCCATGCATAAATTCAATAATGATCATGAAACAACTTATACAACATGGTAGATAGAGATTTATTTCTTGTACAGTGGCTACTTGTTATTACTCGTTAAGAATTTATGTTCATTAGTAGTAAACTATAAATATAGTCTTGGAGATATTATTTGATTAGAAAAGGGTACATTCCTCAACTGAATTCCTCTATAATTTATAGAAATATATTACCTAATGATCAAATTTTTTCAATATATTATTTATTATATTATAAATATTCAAATATGTCATTGACATATTTGGGAACCAAAATTTTTTATGAGAACTTCCATATAGGTTTTTGGGACTCTTATTTTATAGATTATAATGTTTGAAAAAATATCATGACTTGAGATTCATAAATTAGTTTTCTTCATGTGAATTCCTCCAACATAGAATTTTAAAAAACAAAATAATAATCTATAGTTTTCAAATTGGTAATATATAATTTAAATCATTTTAATTGGTTCAAAATTTTCATATACATTCAAATTGAACTCATCATGTTTTAAGCCATGTTAAATATTAATAAAACACTCAAAAAATTGGAAATTGAATATAAAATAATTAAATGAAATAAATTCATGGAAATACTAAACTATAAAGGTACCCCGATAAGTAAATGATTTAGTTTCTTAATTAATTCTGATTGATTTATTCAATAAAATAGATATCAAGATAATCAACACAATCAATTATTTTTTATGTAATTTTAAAACATGATTGGTCATATTTATCAATAAGTTGGATTCATATGATTTACTCCACATATTTTTGGTAACTATTTCCTTTAAATTTTTTGAGTACATTCCCATTAATTTTAACTAGGATCTCCACTTATTATTTTTCACACATGTACAACCCCTAATGGATAGACATGAGTGACTATATTGGACAATACAATCTGAAATAATAAATATTTGTCATCACCTAGAGTCTTGAGTTTTAGAACCACACATCATCCAAAGGATGAAATTCAATTTTCTAAATTAAATTTCCATTATCACTCTAGATTAATCATTTTAAAATTTTTAGTTATAAAAATAATTCACTAATGATTTATTCGAAATGAAAAATCTTTTGTTTCCAGTATTCTTTATCACATCATGGATCTAAATTCATCTCTTTGACAACCAAATGAGTTTTATATTTCGAATCCAAAGTTATATGATAAATACTGACATGAAAAATAATTTGAGATAATTATTATTGGTGTTTGGAAGGTTGAATTTTAAGATGAAATTGTGTATTCCAAATAATGGATCCAGTATTTTAATTTGGGATGATAGTTTTTAAAAGAAATTAAATTGACATCTTTGTTGAATAATACTTATGGACCATTTTTGTTGGTTTTAGGTTGTAGATTTGTTATGGTTCAATGAAAAATTCCTCCTCAAAGCCTCCTTGTACCTATTTTATAGGTTATTCCCATGATAATTAATGATGGATCACGGAGCTCAAAATCAATATAAAATGATTTCATAGAAAAGGAACAAACAAAAATAAAATCCTTAGTTTGGTAGGCCTTGGATTCCAAACAATTTGTAATATACCAAAATACTAACAATAATAAAGAGTGGAAAAATTAAATTTTAAAAGGTTTTGTGATTTATAATTCCAATACTTATTATATTTCAAATTAAAAAGTATTAGTCAATGGGCCATTGATTATATTTTTGAAATGTTTCAATTCAATATTTAATTATAAAAAAAATTAAATATATATATATATATATAAGTATGACAACATATTATAGTTTCAAAAACATTTATAGTAGTCAATTGAGGTTCAAATTCTCCAATTCAATCCATCATGTGAAGAATCTCAAGAATATATTTAATATATCTTCTAGGAAAATGTGTCCTTTTCATTTTTTTCATTGAATATTTTACAACGATATTGGTTTTTACATATATAGATTTTTAATCATGTTTTAGTCGATGAAAAAGTTGGGGGTTTATATTGGATGATACTTGAGATATTACCAACTAGTTTTCCTCATCAATATATGTTGGATATAATACATTATCCATTTATATAAAACATCACATTTCTAGTTTTTTATGTAATCCCTTAACATCATCGTGTTTTTCCCCTCCTTTGACATTTAGAGGACACATATATAGGAGAAGACATAATTTGTTGGAAATTTATCTTTAACTAGATATTTAAGGACACAAGATGATTTCATTGTTCATAACTCGGTTACATGTCGATTATTTTTTGATGGGTACATGTTTTGAAAGGGGATTCATGTTGTAAAAGATTACATATTGTGTATGGTGGTTTCACATTGTGAATGTTTTAAATAGAGTATTTTTTATCCATGGTGATGGAATTTTAGTGTATTTGTACACTGTGGATTTAACAGAATGTATCCATATTACATGTCATCATAGATCCCTCCTAATGTTTTAAAACATGCACATTGCAGTATTTTCTAAGCTCTTTTCTCCAGGATTCTTCACCTTCAACATAGTGCTCCCGCAAACATTTTTGAGAGGATCTGATCCATCTAAAAGAATCCGTCTGTCGTTGGATCGTTATTGTAGTTGTGGTGAATCTCTCCATGTAAGTGATATTTCTTATTCATCATTACTAGTGGTCAGGGTATCACCCTAGCATTACTATACTAGAACCATTGATCTAATTTTTATATTTCTTCTTGTCTTCTTCAAGATCCGTTGTGAGATATTATAACAAAGACTGTTTCATGGTAAGTTATGGGTTAGAGGACATTCATTCTTGATGAATGTGGTGTTTTCCTTTTCTACTAACCCCATGTTTTTTAAATTGGATTAATCCTAATATGTAGGGATTTTATTCTAATTCTTTCATTAAAATTGTTTGGTTTCATAGATTTTGGATTCTGTTATGGGCATGTATGTCTTTAGTTTTGAGCTAGGTGGTTCTATATTTACCTTATGTCAATGGACCATGTTGTTTTGGTTTACCAATTTAATAATATTGAAAGTTTGTAATTATTGTTTTGTGTCTGTTGAGAAGTGTTTTTAATGAATTTGTTTCTATTTTATGGATAAATGGAATGGAAATGGGTATTTTTAAGCATTTAAATGAAATTTTAAATGGTTTTCAAATCATTAAATTGAATTGTGAAAAGGGGGACATAGGTTACCTTAGGTAAATAGGAGGAAAGATTAGCTTGAGGCCATCACCCATTGTTTTGTGATTTTTAGAGAGGTATGTCTAATTGATTTCCACTGATTCTCTGGCCACATGTTCTAGGGGACCAATGTTAACATTGATGGGGGGTTTACCCATGGGGGGTTCCTCTACATAATATGCCCGTTATTCTAGGAAGTATTTTTTGCACTTTATTATTATTTAATGAGTAGTCTATGGTCTGGACCTATGGTATTCCATGGTGTAGCGATACATGTGATTATGTTTTTAATTGTTAGATTTATGATTTATTCTCTATATGCATGTTTATTCTTGGAAAAATGATATGGAAAATGTTTTATGAAATTGATATACCTAATTTTGTTTAGAACTGTGAAAAAAGGGAAATTTTTTCCATGTTTTATATAAAACTATTTTACTTCTTATCATATATATTTTTACATAAAATGAGAATGAATGAATTTTTATACAAAGGAATGTTGTGGAAAACTTGGTTGGGATATAACTAATCATGTATCTCACACCCTACACACCTTTTCAATGGTGTGTAGACCTTTTTTAATCTTACAATGAAGTAAAAGACAAGGTGTCGTAGTGAGGGGTTGAGGTTTTTTTCAAATCAGTTGTGTAGATGGTGGTGAGGTAGTGGGATTCATCCACTCAATCACTTGGGGTATATGTTGGTTTTGTTCCTTTTCAGTGGGACTTGTACTTCAGAGTTTTTGGATACATTCCAGTTGTTTGTTTCTGATGTCTTTTAAATATTAAAGAATATATACTCGTTAGTATTATGCTATTTCATTCTTGCCATATACAAATATATTCCATTTCATTATGTTAGGATAAATCATTCCCAATTATTTTTCAATCAATGTTGGGTACTTGTTCCTAGCCCATGGGGATCAAGAATTCCCTTCAGGTATATAACAAAATAGGTTGGGTGCCAGTTTTGAGGGTAGATGGGGTTTATTCATTATGATTTGGTATCAACAGTTCTTTTTCCTCAAGAGTCTATGTCTTGTGACATCTGTTAGATTTGAGATTAGATTTTTGGGGCCTAACAGGTATGTTGTGATAATTTCACGGCCATCTACTATCGTAATGAGACATAAGTCTCCATGGGAAATTGGGATGTGTGTATTTAGTGTTTTTTTAATCTCAATTTTTTCTTATGGGTTTTCTACTATGAATTGAGAAATTTTATTTTTTCTGATTGTAGTTTATTTTTTTAGCAGTAAGTCTCAGAGATGTATTCCAAGGGTTCCTCAAGACGGTGCAATAGATGATCCGCAAAATAATCCACCTATAGATCATAATTTCATCAAGACTATAATATAGGATATCCTTTATATTTAACAATATGTACCATGAGTTCATAAATATATTATTTAGGTACAACCATTTAATGGAGGATAGAGATATCAAACATGAGAACAGTTCCCCGAGAAGCCACAGTTCGTTAAATTAAGGACTGGACCACAAGAGGATAATGATTGGAAAGACATGATTGATCAGATATTTTAATTTATAATGACGCTTGATTACATCATGTTAATTTATCTAGCATTAGAACATGAGGGTTCCAACAAGAGACGTAGGGTTCATTGGTACAAATAGATAGACACATGGGAATTGATTGGAAGGTTTTCAAAATCCTATTCTTTCGGAAATTATGTCTAGATTTTCTAATACTATCAAATCCTTTGGAGTTTTTTATTTACAACAGGGAGAGTGTTAGGTGTTGGAATACACAACTCATTTTCCTAATCTTTTCCTTTTTTCACCAAACATAGTACATAATGACCATCAGATGAAACAAAAGTACCTAGAGGGATTGTGACTGGAAATCATATCTCATTTGTTCATGCTAAATAATTCGCCTTTTATGGAGAGCGTGGAAATATCTATGATTGAGGAGATGAATATAGAAAGAAATATGGAATCTTATGCCTATTTTCTTCCATCTAGTGGCAGCTTAAGTGGAGTGAATGGGAAGAAGAGAGTGTGGTTGGATAAATACTGAAGTGGTGAAGGTGGGTATCAGTAGTGATCCTTCTCTTCACAATCGCTTGCAACTAGAAATGTGCAACTGACATGATATCAGTGCAGAAATGGAGGGCATACTATGAATTCCTGAAATATTCCCACAAAGATGTGAAAAAACTATGGAATCATTGGTCACTGAGATCCCTTCTATCATGTTTTGACTATGCCTTGTTATGGTCAGGGTTCATCAGCTCCAAAGGCTACTATGGTGCAGTCAGACTCATCAAAGACTATATGGATCTAGAAATATGTCACAAGGGTGATGTACTTACACAACTAAAATGAGTTTCCAATGTAATTCATTGTAGGTATGAAAACTATGAGATATACTATCCTTATTTCATTTTCAATTGAAGTTACATTATTTAATATTGGTTCCTCCAACTCGATTATATATTATTGTTTTGATGATATTATTAAACATCCAATGGGACATATTCCCTTGTAAATGGGGTTAGTGACACCTCTTGGAAAGAGGAGAGATAAGGGGTTTCAGTGTCCTTATTTTCTAACGACATGAAATACAATGTTGTTCTAGGATTTTATCATTCTTGATCTAGATTAGTTTGTTATTATCATCGATATGAATTGGATTTTCACTAAACGAGCGGATGTTTATTGTTGTCTTCTATGTGTCTCATTTCATTCTGTATATGGGATCTATCTTTGGTTTAAAGGGGAGGGGGATCTGAGATCAGGTCATGTAGGGACTTCCTGGATAGATCTCTATTGGGTTATACCTACGGTTTGGTTTGACCCTGATGATGTATCTCCTATCATTATTCTTTATATCATTGTTTGGGGCATTCAAGATGTCATTCCAAATGAATTATATTTTCTTCCTCTAGAGAGTTAGGTATAGATTATTATTGAACTGGTTATTGGAATGAAGTCAATATCAATTCATTCTTATCATAGGGAACCATTAAAGATTAAAGAGCTCAAAATTCCATTTGATGGCCTGTTAGAGAAAGAATTATCTTTCCCCAGTGTTTCTTCATGGGAAACCTATATGCCCTTTTAGAAGAAAGTGGATGGTGAAATTCATTTATGTGTGGACTATCCCAAGTTGATCTATGTAATGGTTAGGAACAAATATCATTGGACTCTTGTGGATGATCTATTTGATCAGATAAAGAGGGAAAAACTAGTTTTCAAAAATGGATCTGCTGTCAGGTCATCATCAGTTCAATGTTCGAGAGTGTGAAATACTGAAGAAAACCATTAAGTGAATTTATAGCAATTATGAATATATTATGATGTATTTTGGTCTAAATAACACTGTTAAATTTTTTGTCCTTGATGAATCAGATCTTACAAAAATATCACACACCTTTGAGGTAGTTATCAATAATTATATTTTCGTTTATTCAAAATATATTTGTGAGCATAAGCACCATCTGGGTTTGGTTCTAGGAATACGGAAAAGACACTATTCTTATGGAAGGATTTTCAAACAAAGTTTCTGGATTCAAGAAATGAATTTCTTTGGGAGGATCATTTCAAGACATTTATTATCAGTTGATCTTGTGAAGGTTAAGGCAACTATGTCATGGAAAGAACCACATAACGTCTTTGAAATTCAGAGCTTCCTTGGTCTTACTGGATACTACTAATAGTTTTTTAAGAATTTTTCTAATATGGAATATTCTATTTGTAACGACCCAAAGTTTCATTAATGGAAAATCCCTCTTTATCCAGTTAAATGTTTCTTTATGAAAAACGTTTTTATAAGATATCAACTTTTTTAGTTTTACATTATGATTTGTGACCGTTACTTTTATAGTCGTTGAACAGTGATCATCTGGGTAGTTTAAATATAAGGCTTTAACAAACCAATTTTCTACTCAAACAAAGGAAGCGATGGCCTCATCCAGTAGAATTGCCCCTTACGAAGCCCATTTGCCGGAGCTCGGAAAAGAGGTGGCGTCTTTGGGCTTTTCCCTTGACCAAACCCAAGCTGAGCTTCATCAAGTCAATCTCGAACGTGATCATCTACGGGAAAAAGGGAAGTTGATAGAGATTACCACTCGAGCGATGTTATCCGAGAAACCCCAAGAGTCTTTCACCATCGCACACCTTACCCTTAGGTCTTATGCGGCTATTTTAAGGGGTTTTGTAACAAATAAGTAGCACCATGTTCATGTAAATTATATTTTTTTTCTATATAATAATGAATATAATTTCTAGTCATTTTTGATACATTGTAATTAGTTTTTAAAGTACAAATGGTGTTTTTAGTTATTATTTAATTAAGAATTATATTTTATTAAATTAAAGGATTTTTGAATTAAATATTATTTTAATAAAATATTATTATTAATATAAAATTAATTTTTATTAAATATAAATGATCTTATAATTTTATGAATGCAATTAAAATTTTTATTAAGGTTTGAAAGCCATTTCTGTCAAAACCCGTGAATTTTTCTAAATGTCGGTTTTTATTTTAAAAGTGAAAATTCAAATATTTAAAAAATTATTTAGATAAAATAAATATTATTTTTGGAATCAGGATGTCGAAATTATCCAACGGTGAATTTTTCATAATTTTCTGAGACAGTCAAATTTTTGGGTAAAAATTAAATACCATTTAAATATATAATGTGTTTTATGACATCATAATGACCCAATGGTGATGTAATAAAATACCATAATCCTTATGTTCGGCCAATATATGTTTTATCATTAAAATAATGAGGTTTTGGGTTTGTTTGACTCACTTTTCAAAGCATTAATGGAGCCCTCAAGATTTATTCAACACTTTGCCTTTTTAAATTAATTTCCATGGGAGTGTGACTCACCTCTACATAAGCAACCCTAGTTTTTTAATAAGTTCGGACCTTTGACATGTAAAATATTGTTCTCCTCTTTCCTTTTCCAGAAACCATGGGCAAATACCATGGGATGGTTTGTGGTTTGGATTATTTTAATATAAGGGGTCCCAAACCTAAATAATAAAGAATTCTCTCACCTTTCCTATATAAACCCACCCAAGCTCCCACTTCCTCCTCACTCAAAGCCCTTGAAGTTCGTCCAAACTCTGCCCTACTCTCTCTAGAATCCTCTCAAGGTGCCCCAAGCTCCCAATAAGCCTCTCACAAGCCTCTCTCTAGCCTTTGGAAGCACACTTCCAAGTAAGGGGTTTTCTTCTTTTCTCATTTTTTTGTCAATTTTCTTTAAGTTGTATTTCCCTTTTTATTTCAATTATGAATGTTGGGGTATGGTTTCGCACCTCCCCCATACTGCCCTCTTATTGTTTGAATGATGGGAGAACCCTTTCTCTATCATTAAATTCCTCCCATGTACACCCGTTACTATGCCGAAATTCCGAAAGGAACTTCTCTCTCTTCTTTTACATTCAAGCAATACTTTTGTATCATGAATCTAAATTACATTTCTATAGTTGGGACATGTATATATATGATCTCCTTACTGTCCATTACATGTAAATATGATGAGTAACCCCTTTCTCTCTCATCAAACTTTTTTATGAAATCTTATGTCACGTCGTTACGCTGCCGAAATCGCAACGATTTTCTAAGCCAATGTCTTTGTGTAGTGAATACAATGCCCATTTCTCCATCACGGGTATTCACCTTTATGCACATTTACATATTGATTATAAAGTTTCATGTATGAATTCCACTTTCCTTTATCGTGGAAGAAATGATTATGTTTTATGAATCCATGTTTTATGATCCATGTGGCACACTTATGCATGAAATGAAATGTTTAAGAAGGGTGCGCCCATTATAGCGCTCCAATGCATTGGGTAAAGTATAGTATCATGATACGTCATGTGAAATGAGTGTTGACTCATGATAATTCAAGTGCAACGAGGGTTTACTCGTGCTTCAAGTGCAATGAGGTTTTACTCATGCTCCATGTGCAATGAGCCTTGGATCATGCTAATTCAATGTTAAGTGTTGTTTCCACGTTTCCATGTTATGATTATCATGCTTTATCATGCCTTTATGTTCATGTTTCTATTATGCTCTATTGATATGCCTATTGCCTAACATGTATTTCACTCCTCGTTTTATTCATTGTTTACTCCCTTACTGGGCTTTATAGCTCACCCTTTTCTTATGTATGTCCTCAGGTTATCCCATGCAATGCTAAGTACGAAGGAATGTAGTGGTCATGTAAAGGAAGTTTTCAATATAGATGTTGTATTTCAAGTTTAAAGTTTTTATGTAATGATACTAAGCCCCAAATACACTAAACCTCTCGATCTTCTTTGTTGTATCAAGTGAATTTTTATGTAATAAAGCATTCTTAAGTTGTAATAAAAAGCAGGGTTGTCGTAGTTGGTATCAGAGGATAGGTTTAGTTATTTTTGGGATTAGGAAACCCTAGTAAAGCCCTAGATACAAGAATAAGCATAATAAAAACATCCTTATGTTTTGGTAAATACTATGTAAGTGGTTTATCAAACAAATACATCCCTGTCTGGATACGAGCAGGTAGAGGCGGCTCTGGCACAGCTGTATCCTAGGGGTAAAACCCGAAAACACCGCTTTGAGCTAGACTCGAACGGGAACTGGTGCACAACAACGGGCCTTGCTGCACTCTTGGTTACGACACTCCCGGGGGATATGTTTTGATAAATTCACAATCTTAGTATGAACCCTTATTAAGGGAAAAATGCCCATAAAAATATATGTTAGAAGGAAGATCATGAAAAGCCTGGATTGAATCCTATAGACTCACGAGTTAAAGAGATTAAAGTTTATTTATAAGTCATCAACTTCTGTCTTTGGATTACCCTTTATGTTTTACCCCTAACCTTCCTTTTATTCCATCCAATGGCCGGTAACAGGAGAACTCGGGCTAACAACCGTTGTGAAGATCAGTGTGATGATTGTACTTATGAGATGCCCAATCCAATGGGAACGGGAATCGCGAACTTTGTCACGCTTCTCTCTCAGCTAACTCATGTTTTGAATAGAAACACTGGTCAAGAGGAACGTTCAACCCCCTAATAAAGAACAAGTCGCTATTGAAAGCTTCATGAGACAAAGGCCTCCTACTTTTAGTGGATCATCTGATCCCACGATTGCTGAACAATGGATCAACTCCATTGAAAAGATATTCTCCATCCTCCAATGCTATGAAAAAGAGAAGGTTCTCCTGGAGGCTTATCGTATGGAGGGTGAAGCTGATCAATGGTGGACATTGATCAAAAATACGAAGCCTGAGGAGGAGATCGAGGCTTTGGAATGGAAGGTATTCCGAAAGATGTTTTTCGATAAATATTTTCCACGCACCCTCCGTCTGAATAAGGAAAGGGACTTCCTTTCCCTCATGCAGAAAGATGAGGAATCTGTGGGAGCGTACGAGGAAAACTTCACAAGGCTTGCACGATACGCTTCCGGCTTTGTCGTTACCCCCGAATGCATGGTTGACCGCTTCTTTGGTGGGCTGAAGCCTAGCTTGCGGAAAGCATTAGCGATCTGTGACTTCGACAGCTATGAGGAAATTGTCCGATGTGCCCTCAAGGTTGAAATGGAGATCGGAGAATCACAGGGGTATCATGGGGACAAGAAGCGGAAGGTGGACTTCAATGCTGGTGGTCCGATGGATAAATCCAATGGCGCTAAGAAATTCCAGCACCCCACTTGCCAAAAGTGTGTAAAGAAGCAGCCTGGAAATTGCCTTTGGAGGACAAGAAAATGCTTCAAGTGTGGAAGAGAAGGGAACCTAGCTGTTAACTGTCAGCAAGAAGGACCCGCGGCTACGACAGATGAGAGGAACACTCCGTTCGAACCTCAACGCGTTGTTCAATGCTTCAAATGCAAAGAACCGGGTCATGTTGCGAATCAGTGCCCTAATCCAAGGGTTATCGGAGGCAATCAACAACCTCCAAGACAGCAAGGAAGAGATTTTGTCATCACTTCTGCCGAAGTGAACCTCGACAATGAAGTGGTGACAGGTATGCTAGTTATTCATTAAAGAATAGAGAACGTACTTTTTGATTCAGGTTCTACGCATTCTTTTATATCTCAAAAGTTTAGTAGAACAATCCCTGCACCACCACAAATCATGGAAGTAAAGATGTCGGTGAGTACGAGAAATGGGGCAATCATTGCATCCCATGAGTATAAGTCCTCCCCTGTTATAATATGTGGATTGAATTTCCCGGCGAACCTCGTCATACTCCCTTTGGTGGAATTTGATGCAATTCTTGGAATGGATTGGCTTTCCTTATATAGAGCCAACATAAATTGTCTGGAGAGGGAAATCACACTCCATATGGAGAATCGACCCCCGATTCTTTACAAGTGTCAGGAGGAAGATGAATCTCCTTTAGCTCCATCATCTCAAGCATGGATATTACTGCCTTATGAGCACGCATATTTGGCTCAGATGATTAAGTCCAAGGAAGAAACCACCTTTGAAGAAATGCCTATTGTGAGGGAATTCGCTGAAGTATTTCCCGAGGAACTTCCTGGTCTTCCTCCAAGAAGAGATGTTGAGTTATCAATTGAACTTATACCTGGGGAGCTACCAATATCCAAGACTCCATATAGAATGGCTATGGTTGAGCTTGAAGAACTAAAGAAACAACTACAGGAGAATCTGGATAAAGGGTTTATACGCCCAAGTGCATCACCATGGGGTGCACCAGTCCTCTTCGTCAAGAAGAAAGATGGGTCAATGCGGCTTTGCATCGATTATTGTGAACTTAACAAAATCACGATAAAGAACAAGTATCCTCTCCCAAGAATCGATGACTTGTTTGATCAGCTGCGTGGAGCTCAATACTTCTCCAAGGTCGACTTGTGGTTGGGATATTATCAAGTAAGGGTGAAGAAGGAAGATATCCCCAAGACTGCTTTTCGTACAAGGTACGGGCACTATGAATTCATAGTAATGCCTTTCTGACTCACCAATGCTCCAGCAATATTCATGGACTTGATGAATAGAGTCTTTAGAGATTACCTAGACAAATTTGTGGTAGTCTTTATAGATGATATTCTAATATACTCCAAAACCAAGGAGGACCATGAGGAGCATTTAAGAACTGTACTGGATACTTTGCACAAGGAGAAGCTCTATGCCAAGTACAGAAAGTGTGAGTTTTGGTTTAAGGAAGTCTCATTCTTGGGTCATATCATCACAAGCAATGGGATATCTGTGGACCCCTCCAACACAGATGCAATTGAGGGATGGCCGAGGCCAACATCGGTAACTGATATCCGTAGCTTCTTGGGGTTAGCTGGATATTATCGATGATTTGTGTGAAATTTCTCATGATTGTCCAACCCACTTACCAAGCTAACTCGAAAGGGAGTAAAGTTTGCTTGGAGTGATGAATGCGGAAAAAAGCTTCAAGGAGTTGAAAAGGAGGCTTATCACTGCACCCATGCTCACTTTACCCACAAGTGGGGAGCTTTTTGTGGTATTCAGTGATTCTTTGAAGAAGGTCTTAGGATGTGTGCTGATGCAGAATGATAAATTGATATCCTATGCCTCAAGGCAGTTGAAAATCCATGAGCGAAACTATCCAACGCATGATCTGAAGTTGGCGGCGGTGATCTTTGCCTTGAAAATCTGGCGGCATTATCCCTATGGAGAGAAATGTGAGATATATACTGACCACAAGAGTCTTAAATATTTATTCACACAGAAAGATCTTAATATGCACCAGAGAAGATGGATAGAGCTCATCAAGGATTATGACTGTTCAATACATTACCACCCTGGGAAGGCGAACAAGGTGGCGGATGCCCTAAGTAGAAAGGATCCAGCAATTCTATCAATGATGAGAATTGAGAAGGATCCAATCTTCTTAGACTTGATGAAGATGGATGTGGGAATCATAAAGAAGGGAACATCATCAATCCTTTCACAAATGATTGCTCAACCATCTCTTTTGGAAAGGTTAAAGGATGCTCAAAAGGATGATGCAGGAATCCAAGAAAAAGTGGAAGCTATCAAAAAGGGAAAATCCTCAGAGTTTAATGTTAATGAAGAAGGAATTGTGCGGTTTGGGAAAAGACTATGTGTTCCATCAAGTTCGGAGCTGAAGAAGGAACTTTTGGATGATGCACATAGTTCAAATTTCTCTATTCACCCAAGGAGCACAAAGATGTATCGAGATCTCCGAAAAAATTTTGGTGGGATAATATGAAGAAGTAGATCGCTGAATATACATCAAAGTGCCTGGTGTGTCAGCAAGTGAAGGCAGAGAGGCAGAAGTCTAAGGGGATGATGCAACCATTGCCCATACCAGAATGGAAATGGGATAACATCACCATGGACTTCGTCACTGGACTTCCAAGGACATCCAAAGGCAACAATGCAATCTGGGTTTTTGTGGATCGTCTTACAAAGACTGCACACTTCATTGCTATTCGAGAGGATTTCTCTTTGGATCAACTTGCACGGATATATATCAGAGAAGTGGTACGGTTGCATGGAGTACCACTATCTATTGTGTCTGACCGAGATCCAAGATTTACCTCTAAGTTTTGGAAGAGTCTTCAACATGCTCTGAATACTGAACAGAACTTCAGTACGGCCTATCATCCTCAAACTGATGGCCAATCCGAGTGGACTATCCAAACACTTAAGGATATGTTGAGAGCGTGCTCAATGGACTTTAAAAGAGGATGGGATCAACATCTTCCTCTAGTTGAGTTCTCTTATAATAATAGTTTCCACTCGAGCATCCAAATGGCACCATATGAAGCCCTGTATGGGAAAAGGTGTAGAACACCGGCATGATGGGATGAGGTCGGTGAACGTAAGCTTCTTGGACCAGAAATGGTCGAAGAAATGGTGGAGAAGGTGAAAACCATTCAGCAGCATATCAAGGCATCCCAGAGTCGACAGAAGAGTTATGCAGATAATCGTCGACGAGACCTTGAGTTTAAAGTCGGAGACATGGTGTTTTTACGCATATCTCCATGGAAGAAGGTCTTGAGGTTTGGAAAGAAAGGGAAGTTAAGTCCAAGGTACATCGGCCCCTTTGAGATTCTTGATCGTGTTGGGGTTGTGGCCTATCGACTAGCACTTCCTCCTACTATGGCCAAGGTGCATGATGTCTTCCACGTATCCCTCTTATGGAAGTACATAAAAGACCCTTCACATGTACTCTCTTCCGAGGTGGTACAATTAGAAGACGATCTTTCTTATGAGAAGCAACCAGTGAAGATCTTAGATCGTAGAGAAAAAGTTCTACGAAATAAGACAATGCCCCTCGTCAAGGTGTTGTGGAGAAACCACAATTTTGAAGAAGCAACTTGGGAGTCGGAGGATATGATGAAGATAAGTTACCCACATTTGTTTTAGTGTGGGAAAAGGAAAATTTTGAGGGCGAAATTTCTTAAGGGGGGAATGTTGTAACGACCCAAAGTTTCATTAATGGAAAATCCCTCTTGATCCAGTTAAATTTTTCTTTATGAAAAACGTTTTTATAAGATATCAACTTTTTTAGTTTTACTTTAAGATTTGTGACCTTTACTTTTATAGCCGTTGAATAGTGATCATCTGGGTAGTTTAAATATAAGGCTTTAACGAACCAATTTTCTACTCAGACAAAGGAAACGATGGAATCATCCAGTAGAATTGCCCCTTACGAAGCCCATTTTTCGGAGCTCAGAAAAGAGGTGGCGTCTTTGGGCTTTGCCATTGACCAAGCCCAAGCTGAGCTTCATCAAGTCAAGCTCGAACGTGATCGTCTACGGGAAAAATGGAAGTTGATAGAGATTACCACTCGAGCGATGTTATCCGAGCAACCCCAAGAGTCTGTCACCATCGCACACCTTACCCTTAGGTCTTATGTGGCTATTTTAAGGGGTTATGTAACAAATAAGTAGCACCATGTTCATGTACATTATATTTTTTTTGTATATAATAATGAATATAATTTCTAGTCATTTTTGATAAATTGTAATTAGTTTTTAAAGTACAAATGGTGTTTTTAGTTATTATTTAATTAAGAATTATATTTTATTAAATTAAAGGATTTTTGAATTAAATAATATTTTAATAAAATATTATTATTAATATTAAATTAATTTTTATTAAATATAAATGATCTTATAATTTTATGAATGCAATTAAAATTTTTATTAATGTTTGAAAGCCATCTCTGTCAAAACCCGTGAATTTTTATAAATGTCGGTTTTTATTTTAAAAGTGAAAATTCACATATTTAGAAAATTATTTAGATGAAATAAATATTATTTTTGGAATCAGGATGTCGATATTATCCAACGGTGATTTTTTCATAATTTTCTGAGACAGTCAAATTTTTGGGTAAAAATTAAATACCATTTAAATATATAATGTGTTTTATGACATCATAATGACCCAATGGTGATGTAATAAAATACCATAATCCTTATGTTCGGCCAATATATGTTTTATCATTAAAATAATGAGGTTTTGGGTTTGTTTGACTCACTTTTCAAAGCATTAATGGAGCCCTCAAGACTTATTCAACAATTTGCCTTTTTAAATTAATTTCCATGGGAGTGTGACTCACCTCCACATAAGCAACCCTAATTTTTTAATAAGTTAGGACCTTGGACTTGTAAAATATTGTTTTCCTCTTTCCTTTTCCAGAAACCATGGGCAAATACCATGGGATGGTTTGTGGTTTGGATTATTTTAATATAAGGGGTCCCAAACCTAAATAATAAAGAATTCTCTCACCTTTCCTATATAAACCCACCCAAGCTCCCACTTCCTCCTCACTCAAAGCCCTTGATGTTCGTCCAACCTCTGCCCTACTCTCTCTAGAATCCTCTCAAGGTGCCCCAAGCTCCCAATAAGCCTCTCACAAGCCTCTCTCTAGCCTTTGGAAGCACACTTCCAAGCAAGGGGTTTTCTTCCTTTCTCATTTTTTTGTCAATTTTCTTTAAGTTGTATTTCCCTTTTTATTTCAATTATGAATGATGGGGTATGGTTTCTCACCTCCCCCATACTGCCCTCTTATTGTTTGAATGATGTGAGAGCCCTTTCTCTCTCATTAAATTCCTCCCATGTACACCCGTTACTATGCCGAAATTCCGAAAGGAACTTCTCTCTCTTCTTTTACATTCAAGCAATACTTTTGTATCATGAATCTAAATTCCATTTCTATTGTTGGGACATGTATATATATGATATCCTTACTGTCCATTACATGTAAATATGATGAGGAACCCCTTTCTCTCTCATCAACCTTTTTTATGAATTCTTATGTCACGCCGTTACGCTGCCGAAATCGCACCGATTTTCTAAGCCAATGTCTTTGTGTAGTGAATACCATGCCCATTTCTCCATCAAGGGTATTCAACTTTATGCACATTTACATATTGATTATAAAGTTTCATGAATTAATTCCACTTTCCTTTATCGTGGAAGAAATGATTATGTTTTATGAATCCATGTTTTATGATCCATGTGGCACACTTATGCATGAAATGAAATGTTTAAGAAGGGTGCGCCCTTTATAGCGCTACAATGAATTGGGTAAAGTATAGTATCATGATACGTCATGTGAAATGATTGTTGAATCATGCTAATTCAAGTGCAACGAGGGTTTACTCATGCTTCAAGTGCAATGAGGGTTTACTCATGCTCCATGTGCAATGAGCCTTGGCTCATGCTAATTCAATGTTAAGTGTTGTTTCCACATTTCCATGTTATGATTATCATGCTTTATCATGCCTTTATGTTCATGTTTCTATTATGCTCTATTGATATGCCTATTGCCTAACATTTATTTCACTCCTCATGTTATTCATTGTTTACTCCCTTACTGGGCTTTATAGCTCACCATTTTCTTATGTAGGTCCTCAGGTTATCCGATGAAATGCTAAGTACGAAGGAATGTAGTGGTCATGTAAAGGAAGTTTTCAATAAAGATGTTGTATTTCAAGTTTAACGTTTTTATGTAATGATCCTAAGCCCCAAAGACACTAAACCTCTCGATCTTCTTTGTTGTATCAAGTGATGTTTTATGTAATAAAGCATGCTTAGGTTGTAATAAAAAGCAGGGTTGTCATACTATTACTTCAATTAGTTGGAAGGAAGTGAATTTCACATGGGTTTTGAAGTGTCAGTCTTCTTTTCATGAGAATTAATGACTTGGGACATCAGCTCTTATTCTAATCTTACCTTAGCCGGGTAAGGGGTATATTTTGTATTTCGATGCCTCCTGTGCTGTTTTTGGGATGTGTTATTATGTAGGATGATCATGTGGTGTATTATGACTCTCCTCAGCTTTGAACATGTGAGAATAATAACCCCACACATGTTTATGACTTTATATAGTTATGTAGGCACACAAATATTGGCATAAATATCCCTTTGGCGAGAAGTCCATGGTCTTCTCTGATCATAATATTTTGAGTTAGATCTATTCTCAGACTGATGTGAATCTAAGACAGATATGATGGGTTGAATACATTCAAACATTTAAATTTGATATCTATTACACACTATGTAGGGGAATAATTGTTAAAGATACTCTTAGTAGAGTGTACCATCACAGGCTATTATGTAATCGGAGAGGTGGAACCTTATGGGGATTTTCATTCTATTGCACTTGGACACTCTGGAAGATGATTTAGGAATGTTTCTGACTCCTGTTTAGTTATAATAATCTATCTTATTGTATATTTTTTAGAGTTAGAAGCATGATGATGAGTTTTATAAGACTTGATAAATTCTTTATGGCGGGGAGACTCTTCTAAATTTGTCCATCTCTTCTGATTGTATGCTCTACTTTGGAAAAGGATTGTCTCCCTAGAATCTATGGGCAGTTTATTCTTGTTAGATTATCATTACACATTGTGGTTCATCCATCTTGACACTACGGTGATGTATTAATACAGGAGGTTATTATTTTGGTGTTCATGTATGAAGTGTGACATTATTAATTATGTGTCACATTGTTATACCCACCAATGGATTAAGGAATAGCACTATAAACCCTCTGGTTTTCTTCATCCACTTTCAGATATGGATTAGAAATTGGATGAGGTATTCATGGATTTTGTTTTATTATTACAATAGACACACCAAGGGAAGAATTAAATCTCCTTGGTTTTTTGATTTGTTTTTGAAGTCTTCTCATTAATTATGATCAAAGACACCACTAAGGATGAAGATATTGGTATTCAGTATGTGTAAGTTACTATGACATTGCACGAGAGTTCTTCTTCCATCATTTCGAATTGGGATCCTAGGTTTACCTAAAGGATCAGGAGGAGTATTCATGGGAAAGTTTGAACATAATTCATTTTGAGCACATATTACCATCCATAGATAGGTGGTCAAATAGAGCGTGTGATTCATATCCTAGAAGATATGCTCCATGCATTTTTCCTAGGTTTTACTGGTTCATGTGAAAATAATCTTGGACTAGTTGAGTTTGTTTATAATAAAAATTATAAATTATCAATAATAATGAACCCCTTTGAGGTGTTCTAGGGTTAACTGTGTAGATAACCACTTTTTTGGGATGAGGTGGGTGAAATATCTTTATTTGGAAAAATTTTGGTTCTGGAAAAGCCTATATTATATAATCGATAAAAATTGTATGATGATCGGCGACATCGAACTTTCGTGTTTTCCATTGGTGACTAGGTTTTCTGTAATGTTTCTCCTTGTTTGAGTAACCATCGACTTTGAACGCATGGAAAGTTGGTTCCATGATAAGTTAGACCGTTTGAGGACACCGAGTGGCTCGGGTGGGTTTCTTATCAACTAGCATTTACAATTTAGTTAATGGACATAAATAATGTTTTCCACATATATCATCATGAGAAATACCGTCCTGATCCTGGTCACATTCTGAGTTGGGAATAAATTGAGTTAGAGCCAGATGTTTCTATTTTCGAGAAACCAGTTGAGATTATTGACTCTCAATTGAAAACATTGCATGGGAGGTCCATTATATTTGACATATTTCTTTAGAAACAAGGACAAATTCATCATGATACTGGGAAACATGAATCATTGAGTATGGATAAGTGGCCTCATCTTTCTCTAGGGATTACACCTTTTATAAAACTTCCCAAAAACTAAAAGACTTTTTTATGGGTAGTTTGTAACATCCCATAACAATTTTACTAGGTGTTACCTTAAACTATTCATGGTTTTCCCCACCTTTCATATTGGGAGGATACCAATATTGGTGAAGTTATAAATTTTTGGACTTTCAACATTATCCATATTTTTCTGCTGAACATAGTTGGATTTCACTAAGCGTAATTGGGTTATGCACTGTGTAATTGTTACTAGGTATGATTTGTGAAAGTGGATGTATAGTGTGAATGGTTAAATGTCATGAATGGGTGACTGAAGTAATGAAGGTTTTAAATAAGTGATACTTAATCCAAGGTGGAATAATTTTATATATATTTTTATACTCAAGATTTCAGATTGTGTAATTATATTACACATCATGAAATGACTTGTGTCCAGTTTTAAAACATGCATATAATAGTTTTGCATGATTTAATTTCTCCAGGATTCAACACCGTAAACCTAGAGCTCTCCCCATGGATTTCTTAGATGCTTTTCTCCATCTAAATAAGTCTATTCAGTGATGGATCTATGTTTCAGTTGTGGTGAATCTCTACTAGTAAGTGTTCTCTCTAGTTATTCATTACATGTGATCATGGTAGAACCCAATAAATACAATATTAGACCCATTAAACAATTTTGGGTGTTCTTTTTTGTCTTCTTCTTGATCAATTGTGATATCTTGTTCCATAGGTCGTTTCATAGTTAGATATGGTGTGATAGACATTTATTCTTGAGTTATGTCGTGTTATCCTTTAACATCAAACCCTTTTTTCTAAATTGGACCAATCCTATGATTTGGGGATTTGATTCTAGGCCAATCATTGATGCTTTCTTGGTTTTATTGATTTTGGATTCCATTATAGGTGTGTACAACTAGTGTTATTAAGTTTGTGGTTCCGTATCTAGCCTATGATAATAGATCATGTTATTTTTATTTACAAACTGATTCATAGAGAAAGATTTGAATCATTTTTTGAGTGTGTTGAGCAGTGTTTTCATTAAAAAATGGGTTTTTACTGGTTATTGATAAATGGATTGGAAATAAGGGTATTATTGAAGTGTTGAAATGAAATTTGAAATGGTTTTGTAATGTTTATAAATGGAATAAATTGTGAAAAAACGGATATGGAATACCTTGGGAAAAAAAGGAGGAAGATTAAGCTTCAATAAATTATCTATTATTTTGTGATTATAAAGGAGGTTTTCCCTGGGTCTTTCATCTCTTTCCTAGTCCACTTGGTCTAGTGGGTTGTTATTATCATAAATTGAGGGTTTTCTCATGGTATTTTCCTCTACATCCTAGGAATTTTGTTCTAGGAATTGGTTTGTGCACTTGATTATTGTGGTACAAGTAATATACGACCAGTGCCTCTAGTATTTCATGGTGTTGTTATACTAGTTCTTCTATTATGTATTACATTGATTTATAGGGTATTATCAATATGCATTTTTATTATTTTGAAATATGATAAGGATAAATTGATTTGATATTGATATACCTGCTTTAAATTAGAACTATTGGAAAAAGGGAAATGTTTAACCTGATTTATATAAAAACAGCTTTATTACTTATAGTTCTATGTTTTTCATCAAAATGGGAATACTTAAGTTTTTATATATACTCATATTGTGGAACACCTGGGTGGGATCTTAAAGAGAACGTTATCTCACACCCTACACCCCACTTTGGTGGTGTGTAGACCATTCTTTATCTTCCATTATACTGAAATGAAAGTCACCACATTGATGTAAAGAGTTTTCAGGTCAACTGGTTTTTATAGTTGGTGATGAGATTGTGTGAGTGTGTCAATGCCATCACTTGAAGTAGCTGTTGGTTTTTTCCTTTGTAGTTTTACTTGTCCTTTGGAGTTTTTGGTGATAATCATGTTTTTTTTATATTTTATTTTCATTATTACATAATATATATTCACAAGTCATCATCTATTTAGTAATTTCTATATATATATATATATATTCTATGCGGGTTTTCAAGTTGGGTGAAATCATTCCCTTTTCATTCTCGTTCGATGCCGAGGTGCATGTCTCATACCCAAAAGGATTAGGAATTCCCTTGGGATATGTTACAGAATAAATCTGGTTTCTATTTTTTCGGTTTCCCATGTTGGTTAATTAAAATATATTTTCTCCCCTACAATTAATAATCTCAATGATGATTTATTTAAAATTTCAACTTTATCATTATGTGGTAGGCCACTCAGGAGTGTTGCCACTTGGGAATCAACACCTTACATATCCAAGATATGTAAAATGAACCCTTGAATTAGAAACATCCATCTAAATAGCCATTTTTAGAATTAAATTTATTTATATAATTCCCAAGGGAATCATTATAAAAATTTATTAACTTCTGATCCCAATAAAAATGATACAAATTTTTCTAAAAAAAATTACCAGTAATTTTATTTTCAATTTGTTTTTTAGTGTTTCAAAATATACAATAACCATGATTTATAAAAAATTGATTTATATTTTACTTTCATATTTTGGGACTGAAAACACCTAAAAGTTTTTTTGAAGCACCACCAAAAAACACAATAGGGTGTTCAGTGTTTAAGGGTTCCATCACTAGTGGCAAGATAAATATTATTTTCAACTCCAAAAAATATTTCATCAAATAATCATCAATTATAATATCATAATCATTAAAAATAATCCAATAAATAGAATGAAAATTTTATTATATCCTTTATGAAAATACTATAAAATTCTACATGTTCATGAAAATCTATAACACAATTTGAACAAGTTGGATGGGAAAAGGAATTCTTCATGTTAATTTTTTTTTGGATCCACTATAATATATTTTCCTAAAATTATATTCCCAGGTACTATACCTCTTTCCAATATGAAATACAAACATTTATATTTATAACTATAATAATTTCAATAGGTTCTGAATAATTTTCCAGATTTCTCATTAAAAATTTAAAACAATTCAAAAAATTATAATGAAATCTGAAAACACATTAGGGATGGTTTTAGTGTGGTCTAAAGAGTTTTAATTACCAAAAACCATTAAAATTCACCTAGAAAATTTCATAATATTAAAAAATATTATCTTAAATTTTTTTACTAAAGTTCCATGTAGTTTTTGTTTTCTATATATCCTCATGTGAAATAAGAGCCGTAAATAAACGATAAATGACCTCTAAGAAGAAATAGAAATTTCTCCCAACCATCATTTAAATAATTTTGACAATAATTATAATCTTACTGTGATCCTTCCATATGAATTGATTTATCTTTATATAGTCAAATAAACTCTACAACTATAAGGAATTCTTATAGGAATTAGTTTATTTTTTATTTATAACAACGAATAAATTTTTTTGGAACTATTGGAATTTGGATAATCTATTGTGTGTAAGAGAAAAGGTATATTATTTTATATTACAAAAATTTATATATATATCCTTTTTCAAAAACATTATCATGTCTGGATTCATCCTCCAATGGGCATTCCTATTAGGATGGGAACACACCATAATCAGAATTCATTGTGAGCTATTTTTGGGATTATTACCACATAGAACTCATAAACTCCACACTATTTCTCAAAAATATTTTCTTAAAAGATTAATATTTGTTTCTTAGGTTTTGGTAAAGTTATATAAATTTTTAATGGATTTCTTTCTTATTGAATTTAATACCCAATCTTTAGATGAGTTGGTAAAGATTTAAATTCTAGATTTGGAACATGATTTATAGTGATGGTCATTTGAGTTTACTTATATTACTAGATTCACTGCCTCTCAGGTTATCCACATTATATATGAACAACAAGTGGTATCAAAGACAAAAAAATTCAATGAATTTTTCTCTTTATAAAATTATTGCAAAAGACATGAAACAGAAGCGGATATCAATATTAAATTAAATTAATCTTAAATAATATAATAATTTGATTCAAAACAGTTTACAGTATTTGGTAATTACTATCTACACAACTTCAATATATAGGATTCTTTCCTATATAGGAAGTGAATAATTATTAGAGAAATAATAAAGATGGTACAATTTTGACTCCCTAAGAATTAGAACACTAAAAGGATCCTTATAGGATGTTACATGAATGATATTTAAATATTTTATATTCACATATGTAATTTGGGAGAAACATATCAATATATACAATGGATATTCCCTGGTATTTGAAGGTAATAAACATATTCCTGATAACAAATTTATAAATTTTTAAATAATTCCAAATGACTTCATTTGTTCATAATTTTATAAGGTGAACATTATTATAGAGAAAATGTGAAGAAATGGTAAAATCATAAATTATGTCAAAATTATGAGTGGAAATAAATAAATATTACAACCCTAATTGTATGAAATTATCTTAATGATCGAATACACGAACCCAAAGGAGGTGATTCTAGATATTATTCATTTCAATTTAATATAATAAGATATGGGAAATAGTGAAATATAGTTAGTTGTAAAAGATAATTCATAGGATTTGATTTAATGTAATTAAAGAAACTAAAATTTAAGGATTATCTTAAAGAAAGTATATTGATGGGTGATGTATTTACATTACATAATCCTTAAAATTAGAAAATGAAAAATAAATTCAAAAATTATACTTTATAGATTTTAGTCGTAAAAATGAAGATATCCCATATGGTTTATGAAAAATTCAATGATGGTATTAAAGAAAATGAACTTGCGATGAATCAATGTAAGTGTGTTGGAGTCAAATGGAGTGAAAAAATATTAAAAATGCAAATTTTCTTTCCCAGTGAAATTTTAACTTAAAGGAAGAAAAAGTAGAGGAAATTAATTTTTTCAATGTCTTTAATGAGAAAGTTCTAATCAATATCACTAAAAATTATTATAATCTATTTCTAAAAGTCATGATTTTGGGGTAATATTGGACCTCATGGTTGAACTAGAAGCTTTTATTGAATAAAATGATTTATAGGTGGCTAAAAAGGTGAATGAAAATGGAGTGTTATGTAATTATTTGAAATATTGGTAATAATGAGTAGAAAAATTTTTGTTGAAGGCTGATATTAAAGGGTTTAAATGTTAAAAATATATAAATTCCATGTAGTAAATTGAAATCAGAAACAAAATATTACATGTGACCCAAATTATTAATGATTTGAATTACTTGTGTAAAAATTATGTCAAAATAATATAATAATTCTAATCCAAAATAATAGATATGTGATATAATATAAATGATGAAGATATAATTCTAACTCCTAGCATGATATAAGAGAGTTTGAGTGTGTAATCTGTAAAAAAATATAAGTAAAATGACAAGTATTTGATATAAAAATTAGATGCTTTTCCATAGCTATAACATTTCAAAGGTAATGGTAAATCCTTGAGGGGAATGATCATAAGAAAATATCAGCAATGATCTGTTTCAAACCAAAAAAACTCCATAACCAATTAAGGGTTAGGTTTCATGACTTACAAAAGAATAGATATTATATAAATGCAGAAGTAAGTGAAGGAAATAATAAAACATGGAAATGTGGTTACTGTTTCTTACAATTGGTATTTTTTAATGGATTCTATTTTTGGTGTGATAGTGATGGATACAAGTATGTGAATTAATCATTAGGGTTACAAATACATGTGAAAAAGGTATACCAAAAATAGTTATTTCACTGAATGAAAATATTTCAAGAATGTTAGAAAATAATAATAAATTCAAAACCTTCCTTAATATAGAAGACATAATAGAGCCTCTGTTTTAATACTTTCATTCAACAGCAATTAATGGACACAATAAAATATGGATAATGAAAAGAAAATTATAAGAGTATAATGTCATGGAAATTATTTTGTGATGATTGTATTGAGGTAGAGTATGGATTATAAATATAGGTTATACATCTCTTTTTATTGTAAATAAGGAATATTTCATGGGAATCACATATGTTAATGTAAGTGTCATTTTAATTGGAAATAATGGAAGTTATAACATCATATTTTTTTAAGAATGTAAAAAATACAAGGAAAACCCATAGTCATATAGATAAATTTATGGCTGAAAACCTTGGTTATAACATTAATAGTGTAAACCAAGTTCATTTCATAGGAAATGTGGTAAATTCCAATAATAAAAATTTCATCACAATTGGAAGAGGTGAAAAAATATTGATGTTAGGAAAGAAAATATTGGGTAAATATCTACATCATTAGTGGGAAAGTTATTAATATCTATTTAGGAAATTATATAAATATATATGGAACAAAAATACTTGGAAACTTATGAAATATCTCATGTACTGAGAGTTTGAAATTTTAGAATGAATTTCAAATTTCAACTAATTGTTGTGTCAAATTTATATAATAGATTCATAACAAAATTCTAAATATTGGAAGGATACAAAATGATGTTTTTATATGTATAATTATCCTTATATTGGGGATCATAATCTTAATGATAATAAAACGGGTTAATGATCTAGAGTACGATTTTAAGAAAAATTTAGGTTAGGGAACATGGTTTCATGGTAATTTGTACTAATTATGTATCCTAACTTTATGACATAAACTTGTAGTCCTGATTTTAAAGGAACACAAATATTTAACTATGTGATATGGCTGAGATAACATGTGGTTTTGTGAATATGTGTAAATAGTCTCACATGGAAGGAATAATAGTTTTTAAACATTTCAATGTAGAAGTGTTTGGTGAGGGTGTTCGAATAGTGATTCTATACATTTGACAAATTATATTTCTAACCATGTAGCCAAATATTAAAAGTCTTAAATGGGAAAAAAAATTATTATTTTCAATCTGATCCTTAAAAAAATAATCATTTTCTCCTTTATCATTCAACCAGGAGCTCCTCCAGATGAACCCTAAACCTTCTCCCTTGTAACATGGTAGGCCTCTCTCATTCATTGTCTCAATAGAATAACATTAAATGTGTTGGATTTTGTGATGTAGTCCATAAAATATTTTTTCCTATGTTGAGTTATCTTCCTTATTCCTATTAATTTGGTTTCACCAATTACATATTTTAGTTCTTATTTTACCAGATCGTGGTAGAATCATAATTGGGTGTTGGGGATTTTCTTCTACTAAGGTAGTAGAATACTCGAGGGTACATTAGGATATCACAATGTGTTGTTTCATCTTGTAATATCACCATTGTGATTTTATAATGAATAAAAACATAAACTATTTTATAGGTTTTGTTTTTTGAAAACTTGTTTTATGGACTATCATTGTATTATGGTCGAGGATGTGTTGCATTGAGATGGTGATTGGTATGTCGGGGTTCTAGTGGAACTAAATTAAACTGTGGGGTTTCATTATTTGTGCCTTTTAATTTCATTGTTTTTTAATTTTTATCTTAATTTAAGAT
The DNA here is from genome assembly GCA_963277665.1 of Viscum album. Classification (NCBI taxonomy): domain Eukaryota; kingdom Viridiplantae; phylum Streptophyta; class Magnoliopsida; order Santalales; family Viscaceae; genus Viscum; species Viscum album. The sequence continues at coordinate 595,633,361 of OY728155.1, read as the reverse complement.
ATTAATTAATTATACTACAATTATAATTAATAGATTTTTGATGGATTCGTTGTGAGACTTGGATCTGTATATCTTAGATAACATGTAGTGGGCCTTAATAATTTCTATCAATATAGGGAAATTAAAGTGAACAATTCTTAAGAAGTAGCTAGTCTATTATACCAACCATTTAGTATTTATTCTTATTTCTAGTAGTATTTGGATTCTCAAACACCCCCATGAAATAAATTCAACTATTTAATATATTTAAATAAATATATTTAGTAAATTAATTTGAATAATTAAAATTGATAGATTCTAGGATTCACTAACAACAAGTCTAAAAAACATCATATCAAAGACTAGATGGATAAGGCTGATATTCCATGGCATACCAAGTGGCCAATAGACACATTAGGAATCATGTCTAAACATGGTAATACATTCCATCCCTCGTATAGGATTCAGAGGATTAAATTTTGATGGCATTGGAATATGTTGAATTTGCAGACCGACTATAAGCATTGAGATGTTCCATGAGAGATCACATTACCCTTTCCAATGTGGCATGACCCTGTGTATCTAGAAAGGCCTTGTTACCATTTTTATGATTCCAAGGGGAATGATTTCTATGAGCATTTATTATTATGCCAAGGTTGTGATGTTACTTATATGAACCCATGAGGGATTTGTTTTGTTAGGCATGGACCTTCTGGATCCCACTAGTGATTCCTCAATATAGTATAGATCTATGTGACCCTGGTGTGTTCTAATTATTGAATGTCCCTAACTGAGTGTGTTATGTATTTATGTAGAGATGGTAGTGGGTTGAAACTAGAACATTTAATAAACATGTAATCCCAAGAGGTAATAAATTTAAATAATGTTTGAGGAGTTCGAATGACCTCACTCTTTTATTCATGGATTCACATGGTTAATGTTGATGTAACTATATTTGGTAGATGTTCTTCTTGGTAATATATTTATGGTCATGATGATAAATGATGATATGAAAAGTATTTCTTGTTTTACTAACTTAATTCGAGATTATGATCATACTCGATGAGATTATTTTCACTACCTATTCTACCTTGTAATTAATCATCCATTGGTGTGTTGATCATTCCATTTTCTAGGGAAGAGATAAATTATTTGAAATATTTATATGTTATACTGACAAATTTACTACCCAAAAAACATTTTTTATATCATTTTTTATATGAAACATGGATTTTAATATGGAATTATTTAGAGGGGACTATTGGGAAAATGAGATTTAATGTGTAGTTTTTAAAATTGTTCATGTCTCCCCTCACCATTTAGAGTAAATTATTGTACATGATTCTCCACACCATCATGGATTAGAATGTTTGTCATATTCTCCTTATCATTTATATAGAATTATTGGACATGACTCTCCATGATCTCTTTGATTGGATGTTGGAAAATTCACTAAACATCATTGGTTGGCATTGATGGGAACACAATTTCTTATCCACAGATTATATGTACAGGATGATTGAACCTATTTAAAATATGATACCCCTATAATGTAAGGTTCAAAGAAGTTTTCGTACTTTCTAGAGTTGGTATGGTTAATCGTTATTACAGACAGATTGATTGAATAGATTATACATTTTTGATTGGTACGACATCATGCTCAATTCCATTTTTTGTAGGATGTATAATTGATCAGAATTAGGACCCCGAGGATTGAATTTAGTTTTTCATTAGTAACATTATTAATTTTTATCAATAGTTTCATAGGTAATCGGATCATATTATATGAGAACTACTTGTATAAAATTCTCTTTAAATGTATTATCAACTTTTAATTATCACTATAATTATTCCCGTGTGAGTAACTCACATATACAGACAATACATTTAACTAGATATATACAAGACTATATCGGTGGTTCCTTACTATGTTTTATACATTCAACATGCATGGGCCTCCATAAAATTTGGGTACTTGAGTATATGTAGATATTATTTTTGGTAAATGATGGGTTGAAGATCCATACTGATAGAGAAGTAATGATACGATTTGTACATGGATTATGGTATGTTGTTCAGATTGAAGTAGTGGTAATGCTTGTAATTTTATTTTTTATATAATATATTATTATATATGTATGGTCATCATATTGGGTGATCAGTGTTATATATATGACTAGTAAATTCCATCATTTTATATAAATAATTTTTTTTACATCCTAAATATATTTATTACTTCCGAAAATAGATTTTATTTTTCTGATTATTGGTTATTTACACTTTTATGTGACTCTGATATGATGGAATAGTATACCAATTGCCACACCATTTTCCCCTACTTCTACTTTGTATCCTCAAGGGTATGGGGTGGTGTGATTGAGGCCACATCACTAACTTGTATTGATAGTGTTTATATAGTTAGAAAAGACGGTACATGAAAAATTGGAATTAGATTTTTTTTACTTTGCCAATTTTTTTCTAGATGGGATATGGAAAACAAGATTATTAAAAATGTTTCAGAGCCTATTATGGATATCATATGGGATCATCGATAACACTTGTCCTAGTAAGAATTATAGGTTTCATTGGATACAATATTTATATTTAAATCTATGATGTAACAGTTGTATATTATTATCTCTTCAAGTAATAGTAATGTGGTCTGTAGTGATGATTTATTTTGTGTTTCTAGCTTCTGGCCCTCTGAAGATAGGTCACTGATAGATTTTGAATCTTGTCTAAAAAACGAATGAGGAATCTCATACATCATATTGAGAACATATGGCCCATTTATTATAGGCCTTTGGTGTGCTTATTTATACCAATGACAAGGTTTAAATATATATTGTGTCAAAAAACCAAAATGTAATTTTCTCATATATATTCTTGGTATAATTCTTTTGAGATAGACCGACATGTAAATCTATATTTAAATCTGATGAAATCCCCTTGGATCGATGGTAGAATGATTATCTTTGAGGATGATGACTCTTTATTAATTTACATTTGATGTTGTGACCATTATGGTTCAATGGGGAACATTTTTTCAAACTGTTAGACCCCACATGTTGTTTTTTCACTAATGTCCTATAATTTAATGGTCCCGTAACAACAGATATGGTGTTTTACTATATATAATGTAATGAAATTCTATATAAATAAACTATTAGCGTTTATTATAACACTGATCATTTGATAAGATGCTTTCATGAACTTTTGACGCTTATAGTTCAACACTGGTAGTTAATTCCCTTCAACTGGAAAAATTATGAGTGCATCCTTTCAATGTTAGTTTAAATAAAGATTCATAACAACCTACATGAAATTTTACCAACTATCTTGAAATGATATCTTAAATATCTGACCTCTATTTGTGGTTATCTAATTGAAACCTCCAATGTAATGTTAATAGGTTTTTAAATATTTATAGGGAATTAGATCCTCAAGGGGTTATTACCAAATAATGATGCCTTGGATGGATTAGTTCATAATTTTTTTAAATGATATTGTGACCCTCTTTGGATTTGTTCGTTATAAGGATTCTAAAATAGGATCAGGGCCTGGTATCCTAAACATATGTCGGTGACTCCACATTCACATGTTTTGACCATTATAATGAAATTATCTTTTTACCTTCATTATCTTATAAATTTATAAAAATATTTTAGGCATAATAGAATCAATTTAATTTTTGAGATGGTTTCATTAGTGACACCATATGGGATTGGAACATACTGAGAGGTCTAATATATGGGCTAAGTGGTTGAACCTAGTAACCCTATTATGAGAATTGATCTACAGTGCATGTTGGGATACCTAGAGTTTATTAGATTTTATTTTGGCATCAGTAAGATATTAGTTAGTTTAATAAAGGTAAACACATGAAGGGTGTTGTATTGTGTTCTTAGGGAATCCTTTTCTAGGTACTGATCTTAGTCATATGATATTGTTGTAACCAATTTAATAGAGGTTCTTAGGTTTTGTATTATTTGAAGGATTATGCTTCCAGTTTCTATGGATGAAAATTGGTTTCTTTTATTTGGGGTTTTAGTTATATTTGTTGGATTTTTGAACTTTCAAAACTATTTGACCGATTGGATTGCTTTTAGTTATTTTTTAGAATATGGGTAAACTCTGGTGAATAGATTGAGTACGACTAATATGATGTCATGGATTAAATAATAGAATAGGTGTGAAGTATGATTTTAAAGACAAATTACAATGGTTCTACTTTTATGTTTAATATTATAATCCATGTTTCACAATTATCATGGCCATATTCATTGAAATATCATAAAATCATGATTTGGATGGTGGAATATTAGTGAGATGACTAGTCTAGTACAAGGAATAATGGTTCTTAACATGTTTTTTATAATTATTGTGACCCAGATCAGTGGGTAAAAATAATTAATGTGTCATATGATGATGACCACCATGGAACAAAATTTAATTTTTGTGAGATGGTTAACCCAATGGTCGACCTGAACATACATTATTTGGATATGTGGTGTCAGGGTTTGGATAAAGCCATGTATATCCTTATTTTACATGAGTGTGGATTAGGGATAGATATACACACATGTCTATGGGATAATTGAGTAATACTGGTTCTAATATGATCATTCATAATATCTTAAAATAATTCAATATAAGGTGATAGAGAGTTGACTATGAACAAAGATATATATATATATTTCAATTTTATGAAGGGATTTATTTGGTGTCAGGGAGTGGTATAAGGTATTATCTATGGTGGGGACTACACTATTATCAATTTTAGGGTGGTTAAACTTTATGGGATTCTAAATTTTTCATTATTAATAGAAAATGTTATTGGGATATGGTAATGGGTGATGTTTCAAGTTGGTGCTCAAGAATGAGCAGGGTCATATCCTTGCTAGTGGATTGGTTAATAAATGGATTGTGCTCTAACATTGATGAATGGGAACTAATTTTTTTTCATATTAATAAAAGTATTATCTTATATTGGAGAGATATATTTCCTGAGAGGATGAGAAAAATCATTGTATGGTGATTTGACATTCATATTACATTGGAAAAATGGAACGGGGTACTGCCTAATTTTTTGGTGAATGAAAGATATAGTTTTGATTATGGAATTGGGTAGGGATTGAGTTGGGGATTGAGGCCTTATATATTTGTTCAAACCCATGGTTGTTGGATCAGATTTATTCAAGTTATCATGTAGTGGCACAAAAATATAATTTTAATAGGGATTTTTCAACCATGAAATACCACAGAGTGTTGGTTATGGGACTATGTGACCATTCTTGTAAATATTATCAATCTTCCTTAGTATAAAGGCATCCTGATTTATTTAATATGACATTTTTATGGTGGGAGCCAATAATTTTCAAGAATAGTCATCTGAATTTTCTTTAACATTCATTAGAATGAAAATTCTTTTTATGATTGGTGAGGAATCAAATCCATAATTCCCTTGGGATGAGTTAATTACAATAAAAAGGTTCCTTAGATATTTTCAAGGAAATTATAGGGATACTTGGTTGATCATGGTCAATTAATAATTTGAAATCTATATCCAACATAAGATCTTGAATGTTATCGATATTAGTGATCTAGTGTAGAAAGTGAGAAGAATAATGTGAGTGTTGATTTAATTAAAGGGTAATGATTATTTGGAAATTTTAATGGTTGTATTACTATTGAAAGGAAATATTCTTTGAATGAAATACCCTTTGGTGAGAGAACCATACAAAATTTAATTAAAAAGGTGATGAAATGGTTATTCATTTGATTTAATGGGTATGAATAGGTGTAATATTTATGTTTTGGAAATGGTTTTTCTCATTGAATCAAATTTTAGAAACTTAAGAACATTGTGTTTAAATTTGATATTGGAATCATGTTCGTTGTTTAGACACAAAACATGGTATTTTAGTGGTAATTAGTGATCCATATTATTTAGGTTGTTTTTTATTAATATAATGATTTATTAGGGAAAATAATAATAAAGGTGGGGGTATTTTCACGATCCCACGTTCGTTGAGATGGAAATTTCAGAAGGAAATTTAATTTTTAATTATTACACTGGTAAGACCATGATTATAGACTCAAAATGGAATTCAAAATACTGGAATGCTTGAATTTGATATATAGAATAAGTCTTGGATTGTAGCTTAGAGTATTTAGAGGTGTACCAAGGGATCCAGGCTAGTACTAGGAGATTGGGAAAAGTTCATCTTTGGGCACTTGGTTGGCACACAATTAGTGATGACCATGTGGTTTAACCATACAACAAAGTTAGTAATGGTACATTGTTTATTTAACCATGTTAGGGTTCCTAAATAACCATTTATTTTGTTGTATATTTTAAAAATAATTTATATGTTTGTAACATTGTTTTCCGGAACTTGTGTTATAACTTTGTTAGGTTAGGGGGTTTATACATTGAATCCAATGAGATTAGTGCCTAATTTTACTAATAGTCTAGCTTAATCATATACCTAATTAAAAGGGGATAAATTTTAATCCCCCTAATTTTAATTAGTTTTAAGATATTATTAAAATTAATTCACATAGTATCTCCCACATACATTTTATCCTCACTCTACATTACTTCATGGGTGATCGTTCTTGTTCATAGTTTGAATCAAATGTTGTCGGATACATCAGAAGCACAGTGTCAATCCTTTAAGACTTTTTGCCTCTATTTTTTCTAATACTTATTCATAAAATTTTTATTTCCATAATAATTAATTTTTATCTTCATTCTACTAGAGTATGGTTGAATTAGATATGGATGAAGGGTATTTTTCTCCACCTAGGAAGATGACTACACTAGAGTTCTTCTATACTTGAACACATATCATTTCATGAAGATATGTCATAAATGTTTTCTCTAATGATTTATATAGTAAATTATTTTCTTTTCTGTTTATTGACATGGTTTTTAGGTCTTATTTATTTTTAATTCTTGATGATGTACCACATGGTGTTAGTGACCATTAAGTCACCATTCTGGAGCGACCAGATCATAGGTTTGGGTATTTGGTCAAATTCCATTGAATTTAATTATTTATATCATTTATATTTTATTATTACTAAGGAATTAATTATACTTAATTTATTTTTATCATCCATATTGGAATCATATTTTGTATGTCTCAGATTAGCCTTGACTAGCCTTGGAATTGACCCATGGAAAAAAGGAAATGATTCTTATAATCTAAATTGTTTATCATTCCATCCCACTATTATTTTTTATTTCAAAATAGGTATTGGGATGAAAATTCACACCACTAAAATATATTCTACCAAATTAAATTAATTATATTATTTGATTAATTTAATTATGTTATCTATTTAGAAGGGATGTACACCAAAGATAACAATCATATCTTCTATGTTGACTTTCTATCTTGGCCCCGATGGCCATAAATGTGATTCCATGGAATACTAAGTGGCCTCATGATCTATTGTGTGTTTATAATAAAATTTATAAGGCATATAATCTCTTATGAATTATTTTGAGTCTACAACTTCGGTGGAACATGACTAGGTTTGATGTATAGGTCGAACAGGGGCACCGAGATGGGCCATGTTCCATCTCTTAAAAATTTCAACTATTCCATGTTCTAGTGTTGATAGAATAGATATAATAAAATATTTATGATTTCAAGGGACATGATTTCTATGAGAAATTGGTGTTAACCTTTAAAAAATCCCAAGAGGGATTTTTTTTCTCATGTGTAGACCTCAAGAATCACACTAGGGATTCTGCACTAGAGTATTGACCTAGGTGACCCCAGTGGATAGCATAAAAATTGATTGACCATAAAAATGTTGTTTTGGGTAGATATTTTATTAACTAGAACCTAGAAATAAAAAATAGCATTTATTGTCAAGATTACATGGAAGTAGTTAAATATTTAAAAATTCTAGAATGATCAACCTCTTATTAATGATTTAAATTGGTTAATATTAACATAGCTATATTTTCCAGATGTTATTTATGGAACTCATACAATGTTCCTAATGAGATCTTATGATAAGATAGAGATACCTATAGGTACTTCGTAAGGCCTTGCTTCTGAGCCTACTCGAATAAATACTTTTGTATACAAGTTCTTCAATGTAATTTAACTACTCATTGAGTGTATGGATATTTCCACATTATAGTGGATACTATATACGTATTAAAATAATTTTAAGTTGAATATATAAATTTATTATCCCATGAAAATTTCATAACTCATGCTTTGGTAAATACTTGAATTCTATTACAAAATTCATCTAACATGACCATTGGGAAAATACAATTTATTTCACTTTATAATTATTATACATTCCACTCCTAATCATTTAAAGGAAATTATTCAACTAGATTAACCATTCCCTCTAGATCATTCTATTTTACATAGTGTTTCATATCATTTATATGTAATGTTTTTACATGACGCTCCTTGTCCTCTTGGTTAAGATAATGGATAGAGAATTACAAACTATTTTTTGGTAGTGATTGAAATACAATTCGGTATATATAAATTTGATACAAGGACTGTTTAACAATAATGAAAATATGAGTTCCTTATGAAATATTGTTTAAATATATTTATGGAACTAGTTGATTTAAGTATAGTAAATCAATTTTATGGAAACAAGGGTATAATTAATTATACAAGGCTTTAGAGGTATGAAATACAACGTAAATCCATATTCCTTGGATGTACAGTCATTCGGGATCATGAACCAATGGATCAAAAAATATCTTACTTAAAATGAATTTATTCATTATTTATAATAGTTTCTATCCTAGACCAATCAAATTTCATGAGAATAAATTGTAAGGCACTGTATTTTAGTTATTATTAAGATTTTAGTTATCACTATTATTGTCTTCTAAATGAGTACCTCAAATATAAATACATATTATTTAAATGTAAACATATGAGACTTCAGTGGGGGTTTCCCATGACATTTTATAATCACACATTTCTTTTCTCACCTCTCTTTTGGGGTTCCAGAGTAGAAGTTAACTTGTTTGTATGCATTGTATAAACAGAGACTCATGACTGATCAACTAACATGGGACAAATGTGAACATTTGGTTTTTTATATTGTATGTCTCATATTATTAGTATGTCATTGTACATTATTTATATATTTACATAAATTATATATATTTAAGTTTATATAATTGGTTAATTGGTGATGTATTTTTTAATAGGATTTTTTGGCCTTTACAATAATTTTTCATTATTATAGCCTTAATATAATTATTCTATTTGTACTATGATATTATTATATTATATATTATGATCAGTTATTTTCATTATTCTCTCAATCTAATATAAGGGAATAGTCTAAAAAATATAACACCATTGACCCTATATTCTAATCGGAAGCCTATGGCATAGGGGGAGGCCCACTTAAAGCCTTGTTAACAACTAGTCTAGATGTCGTTTACAGGGTGATCCAGGATGGGTCATGAAATATCAAGCCACAATTTAATGATAGACTTGGTTAAAATTATATGATCCCATTATATCCCCAATTTTTTATTTGATCACACTCATACATATTATAATTTTTAAAAAATATAATATAATTTTGAAGAATTACATGCTAGTGGATAGGAAGTCAATATACCCGAGTTAGTACATGTTGATGTGTGTGGAGATATATAACTTATGTCCATGGATGGAAAAGGTTTTATATTTAATTTAAAATTTTTTATAGTAGGATAGTGTGTATTACAGTAATCTTTGAAAAATATAATTTCATCATTTTTATTAAATATTACAAAATATTGGTTTAGAACATGCTTTGTCAAAAATTTCAGATGTTTTTTTAATAAAAAAGTTATAAAATTAAGTAAAATGAAGACTGAGTAATTTATCCGGAATAATGAGATATTAAACCAAGTATAAATGGTATGTATTCCCTAAACAAATGCTATCATTTAGAGGAGGAATTGTAATATAAAAACCAAATCTCAAACAGTTGAAATTGATATGGTTATAACAAAATATTGTTTATATAAGTAGTTGTTATAACTATTTATATCTAAAATAGGGATGTGTTGGGTCCAAATAGAGATAGTACTCCACATTATATATGGAATGGGAATAATCCAACATTAAAATACATTTTATATTTCATAATAATATAATTTATTCATAAAAAAGAGAATAATATCATATTTGATGCTCGTGAGGATGAGTATATTGTCTTTGGATACTAATTTTATTGAAAGGAATAAAAATGAGAAAAAATTATCTTGAAAGAATTATTGAGATTCAAGATGTAATTGTTATAGAAAATGAGTATATTTTTAGTCCTTGTAGTATTTTTCAAATAATCAGAATGAAATATATAAACACATGTTTATACTAAATTGATAAGAATATACGAAGAATTCTTGTGATAGTTAGATTGTTAGAAACTACCCCATTTTCCCCATATCCATGATGTCAAGCTGAAAATAGTTACTAGATCTGTCCCTCCCCCTTATGAGAGGGTGATTCACTTCCAATCCATTGGTCAAAAATCCTCATTCCCAACTCATTTCATAGACTTGGAAAATATTTCATCAATACCTATAAAAAATCTATTCCCTTAGTATCCCTAAATAGATCTTGTATTTCCAAATATCCTCTTAACTCTATTGAAGTTATCATATGATTAATCCTTTATCAAAACCTATATGGTGGCCCATTTCAGCTACAATTAATTTTTGGTTAACACTAATGATTGTTTCATCATCAAATAATGAGTTTTATAGGAATACAGGGTACTTCGTCCTTTAGACCCTCATTATATTTATTTCCATTATATGAGGGATTATAGGAAATTAACTTTAATCCTTTTATGATTTCATATTATCTATCTTCTAATGTTCTTATGAGTTATGTTTGAATCTTTCTCAACGCCCTCATATATTTGGGAATGTCATTATTTATAACATATACAATTTTCAAACCCTTCATTCCTCATGATGATAAGAAATATGGTAGGGATATTTTTCTATTTCTACAGTAACTCTTGATCAAAATTTCACCTAATTTCTCATTTTATTTATGTTAAAAACTATGTTTTTAATCCTCATGTGCAATCTATCTTGATAAATATTTATTGTGAATATGGAAATTAATAAACAGTAACCATTGATTTTTGGGTTGATTTTTTCTTCAATTTCATTTGGATATACCATATTTAATGTAAAAATTATCATAGATAGGTGTAATATAATAGTGTTTCTATAAAATCAATTTGTGAGGATACAGTATCCATGTGCATTGAAATGGGGTCATTACCTCTTCTTCATCACGTATAGGAAACATGGTCGCTTATAGTTTAAAAAATGTAGATTTATCTTGTAAGGTGGGGGATACTGATAAAGATATGGGATAATTTTTTATGGGATATTGAAGGATAAATGGTAATTCTATAGTCTCCACATAGAATACCTGACTGAATGATTATAATATTTATCTGTCAACTATGGATATTATCTTTTTCTAGGGAATGATCTTGTTAGTCTATATTTAAATGGATTAATTAGTATTATATACAGGATATCATGAAATAAGGTTATGAGATAAGTGGTGAGTTTAGTCCATCAGATTTCACTCCTCAGTAAATCTAGTTTTAATAGAATACAAGAGGATGGAGAGGTGATGATCATTTCATATCATAAAAATAAATAAAGGAATCCAACTCAACAAACACATGTGAATTTTATTTTAAGAGTTTTTTCATCTCCATATAATTATTTATTAACACCCAAGTTTATCACATGCTATAGTCTGGACATCATTCGATTCATGATCCAAAAATTGAATTTATTATATATTATTCAAAATGGGTTCTTGACATTGACTATATGATTGAAACCCAATTAATTGATATAAAATATGGATCACTGGATGAGTAAAATGAGTGACCACACATAAATAGACATAGATAGAAGAAGAAAAACTGTTTATATTTTCGGTCAAGATCATGATTCATTTTAAAAATATTTTATAACATTGACATTAGATAGACTTACTGATATATAAAGAATTTATATGTTTTTCTCATTGTACTTGTCCTCATTCGAAGAACAAGTGAAGGTTAAGGGATTTATTTTTTCAAATTGTGAGAGATCTGAATAAAGGTGACATTGATTCGAATATTTTTATTTTTTGTTTTGAAAAGTATAATAAGAGGAATAAGTATTTTAAAAAAAATCATAACCCATGAGGACATGATCGAAATATACGGTTTATTGTCCCATGATTCTTGATGAAGAAGTAGTATAATTGAGTGATAACATTGATGGCCATCAACCAATGGGTCCTTTTAATCTTGTTCAATCAATATTAACCAAGTAGTCGATCGAAGAGGGTAACCAAGAAATCCATATTTTAAATGATGGCCATAAGACCAAAAACGTTATTGATTCAAGGTAATTCTCATTCACATTAAATTTGTAAAAAATTATAAATAATATCTAATATAATTTTAGAAAATCCAAATTGACTGAAATATTGAATTTGAAAAATAAATTTATTTCTTTTTCATTTTGGGATGATGTTAAAGCAGCTCTAGAGATTTTCCCCCATGGTCCTTTTGACATCCCTAGTAAATGGATTTCATTTTAACTTGGGATTAACATTGATGAACTACCATATGATTTATTCTATTATAATGATTATCTAGAAGTTTTTGACCATCATGCATCTTCAATTAAAGATGAAACTTACACATATCACATGGTTAAAATCGATGATTTAACAAGTAAAATTTAGAAATACACCTCTATCATGAGATATGATTAACCTTTACCCTCCCACACCTTTCTCTTCTATTTCATTGTAGTTGTCTTCCACTTTGACATTATTGTAATTAGGTCCCACATTATCGATTATGGATTGTTGAAAATTCAATAAATCTTTTTAGAATAGGAATCAAATGTGTCTAATGTAAAAACATAGGAGGACATTGATGCAATAGATGTTGAATCCAGATCTGTAGTGGTGATGAATGAATGTTTTTGAATTGATATCACTAATAAAATTATCATTGTTGACTTCATATCTGGATTTGAAATAAAAATGATGAATGATCTGTATAAAACATCAATATTGTATTATATAGAAAAAAATTATTTTTAAGATAATACAAAGGATGAAAATAAGATTAGAAAAGGCCTGTAGTGATTTATAAAATTATGAATAATTAATGGTGGAAATATTTTTAAATGTTTGAAGTGAAAAATATCATCGCAACCAAATGATCATTAAATAGTAATCCAAATGATTATGATAATGATCTATAGATAAATAAAGATATTATTTGTAATTTTTCTTCATAATGTAAAGTAATTTATGTTGATGAATCATTTTCTCTAGACCAATTATAAACTATAATACTATTCTTGTGTGTTTTGGTTAAAAAAATGTTGACATTTTGAAAAATAGATGTACAACCTATTTTCAATAATGGATTTCATGAGGAGGTGGTGTATACAAAGCTACTAAATGGGTTCTTTTTTGATGAGTATGAGAGAAAATAATGTTAATTATGATAGTATATATACTTCATAACAAAAAAATAATTTTATTCTATGATTGATAAATTCTTGAAATAAATTTTATTTTAATGAGGATGAGCTACTCAAAATATCTAAATCAAGAAATGGAATGGATATTTTTTATTCTTAAATTTATGTATATCATAATTTTTGGTGGGTCAGATGATTCATACTGATTTTTTTTAAAATATGAGGTGGTGGATTGAGATGATCAGGATCTATGAATTAACATTTTTTCCATGAACTATATGTGACTTATAAAAAGTAAGAATCATTTATATCATAATTTAATTATAAAAAATAGGTTCTTGGGAGGTTCAGTGTGGATGATTCTAGGTTGACGACAACATATATTTCTACTTTTGTAATGTTTTCAATTGATGTTGATAGATACGAGTTATTTGTATTAAAATATATGAAATACCATTAAAATGATTATAAATTATAGTTAAATTACACAATATCATCTTTAAAATATAGAACGTTGTCATTTCCAAATATATATGAAGTAAAGAAAAAAAAATAAGTGAAAATAAATCTTTATTAAATTAAATGCATGTTCTATTTATATTTATTTTATTATCAACCATAAATGTAATAATTTTAATTATATAAGCGTTCACGTTATGTTGCTTTAGCTACTAATCACATGTCAAAATCATGAAATTATTTTTATCAGAGAGGTTTATTTATTTATTTTATGAGTAAGAATATATATTAAATTTAACTTATAACTCATGAGGAAGAATATAATATGTATAATTAAGCTTTACTCAATTTCCGTGGTTGAAGGAACCATTTGGGAATGTTATTATTGATGTGAAATCTCATATTTTAACTATGTATAACAAATCAAGATCTATTAGTGTTAGAAGTAATAATTTCCATTACTGAAATATATTTCAAATTAATTTAAAGTAAACCTTTATCCAATATAATGTTGTGTTAGGGATTTTAAAGATGAATTATGTTTCAATATAAGATCAGATTACAAATAAAATTAAAAAAGAACTCCTAAAAGTGTATTTTGAGAGTTATCAATTGGCTTTTGTGGACCATCTATTTCCCTCAAAATATAATGATAGAGATAGAACCACGAATCATTAATGTGTTTTTTATAGTAATTTATTGATATTCTTTTGGAAAACAATTGGTGTTTAGAACCCGTTATTTTTTAACATTTAAGGATGATCCATTTGGTTCATTGACAATGGGGGAGAAGATATTAATTAGTTATATGAGAGTGGTTTTATATGGAATGTGGTGAAGATGGATGGTAGTTTTCATTCCTATTTAAAAATTGGGGACATTCCCATTAACATATTATATAAATTCATATTGTTTATATGTTATTTGGAATAAATTTTTATTTTATGTTTATTGATGAAATGTATGAACATAACAGTGTTTTCTTGGAAAAACGACCTCCTAAATATTTTTTCTCAAGAAAATTGTGAATTTTATGGGATTATAAATACTGAATAGTGAATTATTGAAAAAAAAATAATAGAAATAGGTTTTAGAAATTTTTTAAGGTATTGTATTTTGTTATGTTTTTATTTTGAAAAAATTCATTATAAAAGTATTTTCAATAAACCCACAGGTAGAGATTGATATTAAAACTCCCCTTAGAGTTTATTTTGTTTTTTTTTCTGAAAAGGATGATGGATGACATCCTAATGATATTTCAATGTGACAGATAATGTGTTTAGAAATTTTGAATGAATCGTGAAGAAGTTATTTATATAAGAAATAAGTCTCATCAAGATAGCATATTTCTTCCCATGATATGACTTCCACGGAAAATAAAAAACTGATCACATTACCTATATATGTAATATTAATAAATATAATTTAAATTATTCTTTAAAATAATATGAGAATCATCAGAAATTATTTTTTGGGGAAGACCACCAACAACATGATGACCCCATTGGTTATATTATGACTTAGCTATAATAATAGAGATCTTTATTAAGGATAGAATCATAAGATGTGTAACTTTTCTTCCCAGGAACTTAGAGAGTTTTGAACAAGGTTTTTTTATATTCAATTAGGCATATCATACATTTTTATCCTATATCTGATTGTGATGGGACATACATATGACAATATGGAAAATTACTACTATATGTATGATTCATTATTGATTAGGTCATATGAAAATTAACATTATTTTGTTTTTTGAAAATATAGTGAAATTAATCATGATGAGAGAGATATGGACACCTCTTAAGCTATGTGAGGTGTATTTTTATGGATCAATTATTAATAATGTGTCCATTATTTTTAAGTGGATCAAACCATGGAGACTTGGTGTGTATGAGTTTTAATTTTGGGTGTTATGGTGACCAAAAAATGATGATGATGTACCACTACATGATTGATCATTTAATGAAAAATATTAAAATTCATGTTTTTATAATATGACAAAAACAATTCCTTGAATAAGGAGTCACTCTGGAAACCAACCATTTATATATGTGTTTAAAAGAATAAATTTTATGAAACTATGTGAACTTTAGATAACCTAAACCGACCATTTTAATATACATTAGACATAAATTTATATTTATAGTTCTATAAATGAAGGAAATAAGGGGTAAAAAATATAATTTTTATCATTATTGAAAATAATAATAATATAGAGGATAAAAAATTATAAATATAGTAGAGAATAATGATATTTATAGGTTCTATTGTTAAATGAAAAATAGAAAAATTGAGTAATTATAGGATAGGGATTGTAAGTATACAATAAAAAATAAATAAGAGATCATTGTTATCATATTTCTATAGAATTTTAGAGTTCACCATAATAGTATAACCGTAACTGATTTTTACATCTTCGTAAGTGTAATTTATTTTTATTTTCAATGTAAAGAAAATCATGGAACACGATGAGTTTTGAGTTCAACTATATAGGTGGAGAAATGTGTTATTTATTATATTATGATTTTTATAAACATAAAAGAACAATAAAAACATCAATTTGTAAAGCACAATGTCTTGAGTACATCTGGTGCATCAAAACATCCTTGTTTTATGATCTTAAGATTTTCATGATTTGGTTAAATCATGTAAAAAAAAATTTTCTCATTATTTTTTTTATTATGATAAAATATTTATAAGGGAGTGAGTGCTCAAAATTATGGTGGAAACAAATTGTTTGAGGGGGCCATTTGATGAAATAAATATACCTATATTCCTCCCAATGGGGTATTTACCATTCTTAGGACCATGAAAAATTTCAAAAGTAATTTCTAATAAAAAACAAATGAGGAATATGATTGTGGAATGACAATGAAATATGGACCATGAATAACACTAAAATGTCTTATCATATACTAAGGATCATTGAAAACACAATCATCCCATTTTAGTAATGTATTTTCCCTAACATAGTAGATTAGGACATCCTCCTTTATCCTATACCATAACATAACATGGGATATAAATATTTACAAAATAAATTTGGTGGATAAATAATTTTGGTCCAAACAATCATATAATGATAAACCTTGTATATGGGGTCTACATGAACATGAAATCATCATAATTTCATTATAGCAAAATTATCCCATGAGAATGAAATGGGTATAAGAAAAATAATAAATAAATATATAAATAAATCCTCCTAATTATGGATGTGGATGATTTCATTAGATCGTATTTTTAATAGAATATAAAAATCATTAAAGGATATTGATAGATATTAAAAACTATTTAGATGATCATTAGAAAACTATTTTGAAAATTTGATGAAATTTCATTTTGATAATCATTTTCAAAATTAAATAAATTAAAAATAATTGGTTATATATAAATAATGAGAAATTAAAAAATTTATTTTATGAACTATGAAAACCTTGAATGGATTATTTATAATAATAACCATATAAAACGGTGTGGGAATGTGTCATAGTTAAAAAAATCAGGGAGGAGACATAAAAATATCCCTTTAACACATTCTACAATAATTCAAAACAAATATAAATATACCTTAACATGTTATATAAAAAGTGATAAGTACATCTGTTAAATAATATAATGAATATAGATGAGGAAGATAAGAAAATTCTAATAACAATTTAGAGATAAAGGTAATTCAACATATCCAAATTATTTTGGGGAATTGTGAATCAATGAGAGGGGAAAATGTCAGTAGATATTTAAATCAATAATATAATCATAAGAGAATAAAAAAAGTTATTACAAGGATATTTTGTAGATATTCCCATAATTGAAATTTTGGAATAAATAATATTATATATGATTAATGTTTTGGGGACCTCTAATACTTTATATTGAATCCTGTGAAAGAACATTGAACTCATGAATACTAAATGCAAAAACAATTAGTCACTAATTTTAGAACTATATTTTATTCAACATTTAGTATATTAAATATTATTAAATTAATCACAATAGATTATTTAGTTGTATTTTTCCTCATGATATGTTCATAGTTTTGACTCTTTTTTACATTTTTACATATGACAATATCTATCATTATTCTATTATAACTAGTTATTAATTATAATATTATTCATGATAATACAATATTACAATTATAATGATTTAAACATCAACATGTTTACTTGAATGATGATAATCTGTAGTTTATATGAAAATACTTCATAATGAGTGTGTTTTAAATAAAAATTATTGATAATAATGTGTTACTTTATATTGACCATTAATTTGTTTGTCAACATTATTGAACTATAAACATAAAAAAAATTAACATTTATCATAATATGTTTATATACGTCATACTTCTATAATCATCAGTGATGTATAATATGAATAATGTATAGAGTCATTGAGGTAGGTGGTTAAACAGATTCAATGGAAAAGATCCCATACTAATGAAAAAGAAAGAGTATAAAGACATAATAGATTAATATATTTTTTATAGAAGCATAATTATTTTACTAATACAACATTATACAGGTGATTGAGATTTATAAATTGGGGAAATTATAAGGTAATTGAAATTATATAGATTAACTAGAAACACAATTTCAATAATATACTCCTTGAAATTAGTTTCATCATAATAAAGTATTTAGTCCTCGTTAATGGAATAAATGAAACACAAGTGGAGATAAAAAATTAGGATAAGTAATTATGAAAATAATTAAATTAGAAAATGAATATAATGTGGGAATTGATGTTAGTAGAGGTGGGGTAATTTTATTTGTGTTTTTGAGTGAAGTATCAATAAATACCCACTCATCAATGTGTAAAGAATATCATTTTATTGGAAAAGTAGATCGAATGTGGAAAACAATTAGAAATTTGTTATTAATACCCTCTCACATAGAATTTAGATATAGGGATATACATATTTTAGTTCTTTTCTAAAAAATTCATACCATTTTAAATCTTCTTACCCGTTTGCGTGGTAATTTATTTTTTTACCTTATTAATATTAAAATTTTCTAAAAAATGAAATTAAACCACTTACCTAGTCTAAAATAATGATTTCAAAATATAAACTCCATTTTATTTAGAAAATTATAAAAGTGATTATTTTTTTAAAAAAATATAAATAAATAATTCATAATCATTTTTTTAAGAAACTATATGTTAGTAAAAACTGGGGTTATATGAAATCCTTAATAAGAATTAATCATTAAAATAATGTAAAATTTTTTATTTAAAATAATAAAATAAATAAATTATTGTAGTGAAAATATTAGTAGTGTAACCTTCATATAAAATCATTAATATGAGATAAAAATGTTTTTATATAAACAAATTCATTAACAATGAATTATTATATTATTTTTCTATATAACACTCCATTTACTTATTGAATTTTATTTACTTAAATTACTCATAATTAATTATATTTTATAAAACTGTTTTATTTAAATCCTATTTTAAATGCAATAAATTTAACAAAAAATTCAAAATTCATAAAACAATTTCATTAAGATAAAATCTATATTTTTCAAATCATTATTATAATTTTATTTTAATAAAAATACCAAAAATAATAATTAAATAATATTTTATAATTTTATATACATACTACAATGTATGAAATATACATATTGGAATCATTTATAGTTAATGAGAATATGGCCAACAACCATATAATAAAGAATATATAGATGATGACTATAAATTTAATAGTTATTTTACTTTTTTATTTAAAAACAAACATTATTTACTAAAATTAATTCATCATTTCCATTAATTTTTATATCATAATATGTATTATAATTGTAAAGACTTCATATAATTATTTAGTTATAATTAATAGAATATTCATCAAGGTAACTAAGAAGGATAGTGATTTCATATTCATTGTCATTTTGTTTCCTTGTGGTTTTATTACTCTTTTAATTTTAAAAATTAAGTTTCATGATTCCTTACAATAAATAATTAATATATTATTTTATATTTATATATTTCATTTTATATTTTTTTCATTTTGCATTTTTTTAGTGTTTTATGTGAACCATGTTATTTATCATATTCATGGTTAGAAAACCATAAGTTATCTTAGTGGTATTGTCCTTATATAATGCAATGAAAATATGTAAATCCCAAGGATAAATAAGGTTAGATTTACATCACCATAATAAACACTATATATAGAATTATTGGGAGAGAAGGATATTTAATAACTCCTCTATTTCCAATTATTCCACTGAAATATGAAATATGTTTATTTAATAGGTACATAATATTTGGGTTTTTATTGAATATCTATTGGACATATTCCATGATATATTATTGATTTATGAGAAGGAGACTATTAATATCAATGATTACTCAGGAATAAGGAATTTCTATGTACCTGAATCATCAAAATAATGGTGGTTGACCAATGATATAGTCTCTATCCATTGGTGATATAGATTTATTTTCAACCTTTAGGGCGTAAAGTTGTTTTGTAACTTCTAGATGTTCATGTATCCAACTAAAAACGTTATAATATGAACTCAAAATTTATTAGAGGATGACTACATATCACAAAGCAATGATGACTGGAATTGATCAAATAATGTTATATTACGGGTAATATAAAAGTGATTTATGAGAATATTCCCATTAAAATGGTCCCATTAACAACCAACAAAATGGGTTTTGGTTATTTCCTTTTTTTATAATATAATAATGTAAATTAGAGTAAATGGTGATTCCTTTTTGATGGATCACATTATCATATTGTGGATACAAAATATAGTAATTATAAATTAGAAAACACAACTTTTATTGAATATAAGTATATTATTATCCTTTATCCAAAAGATAAACACCCTAGATATAATCCATTAATTTGATAAAGTTATCAATATCGAATAAACCTTATTCCATGTATGTAAGAAAACATAGGCCTTATTCATGACAAATAATAATATTATTAAACATATCCCTTAGGTTCTCATCAAATTCTACATTGGTGATGTATGGTAAGGTTTATCACTTTATTAAAAATAAATTCATTAATTAGTATGCAATGGTAGTATTGGGGTAACCTACACCTATCTATTTCTAAATGGGAATGTCTCCCCTTCATTTATTATAATGTTAAATATCCATTAGAATATGATGAGATAGTTAGAGTTTAGATCGATGGTGAGATGTGAGGTTTCTAATATTTTCTATGACATAAATAGAATTTTGTTTATTTCTAAAAATAATTATTTTCCTTATTAATTGACATCAAATAACATAAAATATATATTTATATAGTATGGTCTTCACGGAGTACTCCTTTCCAATCATGTTCATTCCACCTTCATCCAATGGTCATGGTATCCTTAGCAGGCCCATCTGCCGTATCCATTTGAGTGTGCATCCTAAAATATTAGGAAAGTTGTTCTTGATGATCCATAATATTGTTTTTTAGACATTTATTTCTGAGAATATATTATTAGTGATAACTATGATTACACTATTTGATAATATAATATTTCCTTTAATGAATAATTCTAGTTTTACACTCAAGGTTCCACCAACTGATCATTTTATCCATTCCATTGAAGGAGGAAACACCAATTTTTTATTGGAATACAAAGGTAATCCAAAGTAATTGTATAAATGGATAATTCATTCCATATTTAAATAAATTCTGTTCATTTATTTAATAACACAGATAAAACATAAACATGTCTCATTATTGTGTTTTCCTTTGGCCAATATATAATTCATATATCATTATCTTTTTTTATTATCATTAAAAAACAATATTACCATTATGGAAAAACATTATACCAATGGAAAAAATGATTTTTATTCCTGGAGTCCTATACTAACCCTTAGATATACTCATCATTGTTCATTTCACTCCATGGTTTATATTTTTATAAAAATATCATATATATTTATGATATTTATATGTGATGATAGGTAACCATGGATCATTTATCAAAAAAAATTAAATAATCTAAATATTTTACCGAAATTAATTTCAAAGGGACATGATGGGTAGTAATATAGGGTTTAAAAATCAAATAAATATTTCCTAATTCTAAAATTTTTCACTACCTTTTATAAGTTGTTTTATTTCATTTTATCAAGAATAATTGTAATGTCCACATTCATGATGATATTGAATCCATGAAATTTTCTATTTAGATTTTATAGTCTTTTATGGGAATGGTATAGATACACATTTTTATTGTCTATGGAATAAATTCATGTTTATACTCTCATAGATGGATAGGGATGATATGAGTTTGAAATTCATTTTCGACCATTATAGTTTTTATATATGAAAAATTATATATACTAATATAATAGAACATTAAAACGAGTTTTGTTGTTTTAGTTTTAAGATGAGAATTTGAGAAATAAAATTTTAGGCTATTAGAAATAATAAAACCCTATTGTATTACTGTATAGATTATGTTAATTTCATTTTTAAAATATCTCTTTTAACAATAAATTTTGAAACTCTGATCCCATTAGGTGATGGATCAATTTACAGGATTAGACAATTGGTGGATTTAAGGATTTTATTCGTATATGGGAAAAAATTTTATATTACATGCGTATTACTCACAGTGTTTTATGGAATGGAATTAAAGAATTATTCCATTTCAATACCTCCTAGAAACCTCCACGATTATGAAGTTATGTATCGATGAGTATTGTAAAAAAATTGGATGACTATAGTTCCTCTAAGAATAGTGAAATAATCTTTATATAAACCATATTCAAGATTCACATTGATATTATTGGAAATTTTGGCCAATAAACAACAAAATATTTTACTTTTTATTACATTAAGACAAGTAAATATATTATAAAATGATAATTTTTATTCTATTTAATATTAATATGATAATTTCCTTGAATTATTTTTATCATCAAATGGATGTAGGCTTGATCTGTTATAATGAGAACCTAGAAATTATATGGAAATTTTCTTAGACATACACCATATGGTCTAGATATCATATTTCATATATGAAAAATATGGTGTTTTGATATTTTTTTTTGGGGCTCATAATATCTTGAAAATTTTTACCATAAATTTCTCAATAGGTAATTTCTAGAAAGGATGGTAATGAAGGAAGTCCCAGAAGATGGAATTCCACATTTTTTTGTGTCATTATATTTTCCAATATGTGAATGTGTGTATTGGTCCTCACACAAGATATTTATATTAATGTATATCATTAATAAAAAAATTGATATTTAGATAAAACCCATGATAAACTATAGTCTTAGTGTGGTAGTAATCATTATGTGAATAAAATGTAATACCACATTAATTGAATATTATAAAAAAGTATTTCCCACATTCCAATTAATGAAAAATAAAAATTTCTATTTCTTTGAAATGGAATTGAATGATTAAATATATATAATTATTTTTTCCATTGATTAGTTCATTTCATAAGATTAATGATTGATAAATCTAGCCTATATAGTGATGACACACATATATATATATATATCCTATTTGATGTGGTATTGATGGAAAGAGGGATTATATTACATATTATATTTTGTATGAATGTTTTTATTTTCATGAAAATAAAATTATTCCTTATGGGTGACTTGATTTATTTCTATAAGTTAATATTAGACATTAAGAAAATTTTCCCAATGCTAATAAAAAATAGTTCATGAGGGTCGCACATTATTTGTACCTTGAATTTCATTAAATTAAATAGAAATTAATATTAGAGATTAATAATATTCTTTCCTTGTGGAATAATAATTATTTATCATAATTTGATCACATAAAATCAATCACAACATAGTAATTTTTAGTATATAGGACATGAATTGTATCTATTGTTTATTATTCATATAGAAAATATTTATCCTTTGATAATTTTAGTGAATATATTTAAATATAAATATTTATTTAGTGGAAGGAATATTAAAATAAACTTTTATTATTGAGTTTAGTTAATTAGTATTTGTTGATTTCATAACTTGATATTATATCATTTTATTAAATATTTTATTTTCAAGGATCTATAAACTCTATTGATTAATGATAGAAAATTTTAATGGATTAATGGAAATGAAAATTTTAACTTTCCACCATTAAAAACATAATTCATTTGTTAAAAATGATACAAAAATAAAAAAATTCATGTAAATAATAATATTATATTAATATTTTACATATGAAATACATATAATAAACAAATTGATAATGGTCCTTGATTAACTATAAGTAATAAATTATAATTATATAATTTTATATGAGGGGTTTTTTGTGCCCAATAAAAAGTCTCTAGACTTTTATCAATCTCAAAAGTGAATAATCTTATTTGCCTCCCCCTAAATAATGTTGCGACAAAAATAAAAAAAATTATTGCAATGAATAATTAATTACATGAATCACATATAACTATTACTTTAGAATGGAATGACTCAAGATAATCATCATGTGACTCGTGGATCAACAGTCGATACACTGAGAAGAATCATCTCTTGGATTCTAAAGAATAGTGATTATTCATTAAGAGAGAGTATAGAAATTGATCATGTGGATTATATATTGGAAATAATTATTATTATAAATTAATTATAAATGTTATGTGAAGGATCCTCCCTATGAGATTAAAATAGTTCATTCATCATTCTTCTTTTATATAATTTTTAACATTGATTAAAAAACTCAATTATTAGAAACCAACTGAATATTTAGCTACATTATATGACCTTGGAGTGGTATCAGAGTAGTTATGTTAAAATGTATAAATATTTATAATTAAACTGATCTATATTATGAACTTTTTTGTATGTTTTTAATTTCCAAAATTTATTTTGTAATACAAAAGTCCAGTTAAAATATTCATCTAAATTCATATGGTAATTACAAGTATAAAAACTCATAAATAAGGCTTGAGGATCCTATTATGATCTTCCAATATCCCTCATTTTGTGCAATTGTTACATGATGTGTAATGGTAAATTATAAAACATGTACCCATGGTTGTCTCACAAAACGCATGGGCTACAAAAATATCATATCGCTATGTCACTTGGTGAGAGACATAATTAAACACTACAAGTTGATCAAAAACATGAAATGTGTTTTGATAGGGACTACATAATATATAACTAGTGTACAAACATTGTTTCCACACATAATTTTTACATTTAATAAATTGTGTGATGTAATGTGACCAATACACAACATTAGTAACCAACATGTACTGATTTTAAATATAGAGAAAGTGGATAATTGTGGAATCGAATTTATGTAGATAGAATGTATACATCATTAAACATGGGTCTAGCTGGTTGTGGTATATGGAAATATTTTATACATTTTATGTGGTTCAAAAAAAGGGTGAGTTTATAAAGACTCAAACTAAATGATGTGTATCAAACTGTAATGTCCTATGCCATATGTTATTCCACACAAGGTACACACCAAGTGGGCTTTTAGTATTTCACATGGCTATAAATGTTTAATGATTAATACAACATAAATTATGAAATGAAATGACCTGATGTTGTCATCTTACATGTTATGTACTTCACACCATTATTTAGTTTTTCATGACATGTATATTTTGGAATTCCAGGTGTTCATATACACAATGTAGACAATGTGACATATTCCATGGAACTAAATTTTTAGTATATCTGGGAAACATGTATAATAATATATGCCATGGAGGTATATAATACACGATTTGGACCTTACATGTCATGTATACAATGAAATTTCATGTTAAAGGGAACATTGTATATGTATTAAATTTTAGTACTATATTCATTAAAATAAAGATAATATATGCCATGTTCTCTCTAGAGAACATACTATAAACGTAATTATATTTAATTAAAAACATATTTATTAATTATTTTTCAAATGTTATAGGATGTGAAACTTATTATATATCAAGAAATGTAAAATAATAAAAATAAAATAAAGTATTATTCAATTATAAGATGTATTAATTCATCAATTCCACTAAATTCATCTTAATTAGAATGAAGTGATTTTAATAAATGAAAATTTAAATTTCGGTTTTGTTGCATGTTGTGATTTATCATGAGCCTGACCGACATGTATATGTGTTAGAATATTTATTTAATTTAAATATTTTATGGGTTTATGGGAAAATTTTTTAAAATTATTTTTGATAATTAGTGACTCGTACCTTCCTACATTACAATAAAAAATATAGAATTTTTTTTATATAAACCTAATCCTCTGGTATGTAGAAACACAACATTTTAATATTTATTATCTAAAAATCAATATTTTTTAATATTTTTATTAGATGAAAAGAGATAGAAAATAAATATCCTGATATTTTGAATAATAAATGTTACTGATAAAAATTATACATTAAGTTAATTTTTATTAATATGAGTATGAAAAATATGAAATGTGTATAATTAAAATATATTCTAATTCATTTCCAATAAAATGAAATTAGTATATCTAAAACAAATTATTAAATAAATTAATAATTAATAATATATTTTTCAAAATTTGGTGTTTTATTTTAAGTAACTATGTATGTTATAATTAATTAATAATAAAATATGTTGATAATATGAGTAATACATTACTAAGGAATAATTTTAAGAGTATAGAAAATATGATTCAAGGATAGTTATGCTTTAAAAAACTATTTTCCAATATTAACAATTTTCTACTATATTTTAATATTTTATTGAAATACATAATTTTTAGAGATTTGGAATTAATTTTACAAAATAAAATACATTTTTAGATTAATCTTATTAAAATAATCTACTGATAAATGTTTGGGTATTTTTTTTAAATCATTTTGTTTTCATGTGAGTGGGGGAATATACCGTTTTTAATAATATTACTACTTTTATGACATTATTATTTTAAAATTCTGAATTATATAAATATAAATAATAAAAAAAGAAAAAATTTAATTTATAAGTTAATATATAATTTTTAATATGTGTTTTTTAGATTATAAAACCACATCATAAAATCTAGAATTAATGTTATATTTTTCAAAAATATTATTTATAGAAAATTAAACATTACATATTTTAAAAATAATTCCAACCACTATTAATAATTGAATCAAATAAATTGTATATTAAATTTAGAATAATTATGTACCAATTATATAATAAGGTCAACCTATTTTTTCTTAAAGGATAATTTACCTTAGTAAAAAGGAGTTACCATGGTGAAAAATAAAATGTTAAAAGAGAGTGTACTTATATATAAATGTCGATATAAGTTTAAAACATATTCTAATTTTATTGGTGGAGATTCGGATCCAAAGCTACAGAAGAAAAATTCTGAGGCTAGATAGTTTGAGGCTCAAATACCTTCTCCCATTATAGAGTTATATCAGAATATTTATATGGGGAATTCCTAATTGAATCGTTCCTAACCCCACGTCACCTAGGACAGACTCACATATTTCAACAACATCCAATAGGTATGCTCATTTTCTTACCAATAATATAGAACCCCAAAAACATAATATAGTACTCTCTCAAGAATATGATCATTTATAACATCTTTTGTTTGTTAAAAGATAAAAGTGTGTTTGATAGAATATGTGATACTCATTACCAAATTCAAACAGGAAATGATAATTTAAGTATGACTGTTTTAACATAACTGTTAAATTTTCTAATATTGACAGTATTAACTACATTATGAAACATATAAATAAATTATCTACTATAGATAAATATTTATATAATATTAGTTAATAAGCACTCAATTGTTTACTTGTTTCATTTTGTTGTACAAAAATACAATTTCTCCAAAAATGTTTTTTATTTTTTTTTGTGAAAAAATATTTTAATTACTTTTTCTAATAATTAGAAAAATTATTTTAAAAAATTAACCTCATGTTTTATATCATCGTATCAAAATTTACGTAGGATAAATTTTTTGAATTTTTTGGAAAATATTTATTTTTCAGTGAGCAGTTATAAGTTTCATTTTTTTGTAAGACACTCATTTTTGTTGATAAATTAAGTAATTTAAATGTAACTTTATTATTTTAATTTTATTTAAAATAATAATAATTATAATTAAATATAATTTAATCCTGTTATTTTTATTTAAATAGTCTTTATAATTGATTTTTTTATAATATTAATTTTTGGCTTAAAAACACATTTTTCGTAAAACTAATTTAAAAACACAATTGTTTAATAGTTTTTATTATTGAAAAATAACCCATAATGGGGAATGATTTAAAATAAATTTATGGATCGTATTTCTATAATTATGAATTGAAATTCCTAAGGTAATTTTTACTAGTTTTACTTTTAATTTAAAATCATCTATTCCATAAAAAATGAATGTTTCAAAAAAACTATTTTCCATCACACATATATGTTTTATTTTAAATTACTATTCAAAAAAATGAATTTTATAAAATAGATTCAATGTTATTAATAATAAAAATTAATATTAAGTAAAAATTATATATAATAATTGGATAATATTAATATTAACTATATTAATTATTTATTACAACGGTAAAAGGAAAATATATTAAGAAAGAGTAAAATTAATTAAAAAATGACTAGAAACAAGGTTACACTAGTGGTGTGAATATATATACATATATATATTCCTTAAATTTTAATATTTTATATATTTGATGTTTTTACTTTATAACTAATTTGGAAAATATTTTGAAAAAAATTTGATGTTGATACAATAAAACACAAATATTTTTTTGTGTAATAATAAAATTGAATAAGAAATTATTTTTTGATGAATTCATGAATTTTCAAAATTAATGATATGTTAATAAAATAATTCTATTTAATATTTGTTGGTTCTTACAAATAATACATGCAAGGTGAAAATAAATCCATGATGTTTCTAATGTGAAAAGTAATCCCAAATAATAGTATGAAAGAAAATGATTTAACAGTGAAAATCTACGATGGACGGCTTGGGTGTGTAAAGAAAATATCATTTTCATACATCTCCTCCAAGAAGAATAATTTCAAACCACAAGGCGTACCACTTCTATGTAAGGTCTCTGTTGACCCGTAAGTTATCATTCCACTCTATGATGCATCCTATCACTCAATATAGTGTCTTGTACAGAAAACCATTTGTGATATATGATGATAGATGTCGACACTCAAAAAATTAAACTGGTAGTTCACATAGATAGTGTTTTTCCTACATAAACAAAGAAGTTAATTTTTATCTCGAGCTATCATTTAAATTCCCCACAAAAAATGTCTCAAATCCCACCATATACAACATTATCACCTAGAATTTAGTTTCATTATTCCTCTATAAAATCCATAGTGTGTATCTAATAAATAAAAGTTAGAAAAATGCCAAAATACAAGGAAACATTTGAAGAATGGTGCAAGATCCATTGAAGTTTTCCTTGTAATTCAAAAATATAACATTAAGGTTGAAAAAGGATTCACCCAACCAACTGAAAACCCAAAAACCATTTGCGAACCCATGAAGCATAAGAAAATTCCCGCATTTGTAGTCAATCACCCCACATTGGAAAAATATATGAGGAGGGATCACTAACACATGTATCAAAATTCTACATGGGAGGAACTCGAGCATGCATAATAAATTGTTGTCACGAACCAGGCCGGATCGTCATCCGACTCGGCACCTAACCCGGTCCGCGACATGACCCAAAGGGCGTTCCCGATCCCCACGGGCTGGCAACTAGTGCCAAGCATCAAAACAAACCAGTTGGTAACGGTATGGCCCATGACAAAGATAAATAAACATAAACTGAACAACTAGATAAATAATGGAAAATAAATTGAACAACGTGGCAGCGAAAAAAGGAATAAACAAAGAATCGTGACATACCTCAGGTGACCCCGTGGATCACCACGGTACGACAACCACACTCACTCCCAAGAGCGATCCAAGACTGAAACCTGCAACTGAAAAGTTAAGTATGTGTGAGCACCGAGATGCACAGTAGGAAAGCCAAAAATAACCACGTCCTATGCCTCCACCTTTATTAATAAATACAATTATTCTAGTTTGAAAATAATATATAATAAAATAATATTTTCCATTCTTTTCAAATTCAAGTAATGAGTTTGCATTTTCAAATAAAGCATTTCACTCTTACTACATTTTCAAAATAGGTTCCAAGCATGCACTAACATTTCAAAATGAATGAAACCAGTTTTGGAATAAAATGTGATTTTTTTTTACAAACAAGACATCAGGTATGAAACAACTAAAAATGAAGTTACATCACAAGAATCATGTCACAAATGAGCACTATGGGTAATCCCTATAGGTAGCTAGAACAAGTGGGAACCTAGAGACCTCGTACCTTGGTGAAACGTGGCTTAGAAGACCATGACCCTCAAAAAATGTGGCTTAGAAGGTCACGACCCTCAGAAAACATGGCTTAGAAGACCACGACCCTCAGAAATTCATATGTTTAGTTACTGGTGTTGTGTCAATCCTTCTAGACAAACCGGGATGAACACCTTCCGTGTCATCTAGCATACTAGTCTTGGTCACCCACCTAGATTCTCGGGTTTCCCATTTTTCTCTATTTCAAATGGTGGTGAGTTTTCTTTATCATGAAATCAAACAAGTACATTACACTTTCTTTATCTAAAACTCATTCAACCTTTCACCACCTCACTCCCTACTTAAGTGCATTCCCCCTATTTACATCACACAATCACGCACAAGCCTTTACACTAGGCACATATCACAAACAACTTATTAACACTTGCATCACATTTTATTTTCAAATTTAGGTGAATGAATCAAAAGGGGTTTTCTATTTTCGCAAACCAAATATTAATGTGCCAAACGGGCCTCAATAGAGGTTTTTTTCTATTTCATAAAATCTTCTTAAGTTTCCAAACATGCATAATTACATAAAGGGAACACTTTTTACAATCAATCGGCCAAAAGGCCAAACACCTTTGGAAGTACACCTTACCAATTCAAAACCACTTAAGAAATCAATTTTTCAAGAAAAGTCACTTAAGACCAATGACTTTGAAAAACATTTCAATTTTCCCAATACAAGGCATAATAGTTTCTAGCAACCGTAATCAGATTCCATAGCTTTTGTATATATCATAGTGTAAAACATATTTTTAAAACCATCAAGAAATTATGAATTTCAAATTAAAAGCTTAGGTATATGGGACCTACCTCAACATGTCACTGCTTGAAGACGAAAATTCAAACTGATCCTCGGCACATAAACGCACATTCATTTATACATATATATATATACACCCCTAGCTGCATTGCACATATTCCCCACGCCAAGAGGGAATACGTGCAATGGGGGCATATATATGTACATGCCTTACCCTATGCATGTACATGTAGGATTCCTCGACACGCGCGGCCAACGCACTACACGTATAATTTAATAAAACAAATAAACACATAAAAATCTATCAAACATTTCAGAAAAACACATCACATTAACGCACCCAGATAAAACAAGATACGATGCACCCCATGAACCATCATTTTCACACATGGAAACCATTTTGAGAAAATAAACACACCAAAATAACTCCAAAACACAATCTGCACCTTTTTTACAACTTAACAAATCATTAAAACATTTTATGAAACAATTATGAATATAAATATGAGACTTCTATTTATCAATAATGCACCCAAATCCAGCTTCAACAACCTAGCGCACATTGATATCATACCAAAATACTAACTGCAGTCTTTCCACACTTTGATAAACCAACAATACATGTTATAAAATAGTGATAAGAAGCTTGACATGGGTTTTCAAATAAAACACATCGTATCCCATATTATGATACCACATTAAAATCAAATATATAATAAATTGTCTTAAAACAAATTTTTTTTCTCCACATAAACAATTTAAATAAATTAATGAAACACTTACTAAATCATTCTCAAGGTGCGTTTCAAAGTTTTACCACAAAACTACACCAAAATAATTCTATTTGAAAACCAACGCACACGACGCTATATAAAAATAACTTTTCACCGTCTACACATATTAATAAACTAATTGTAAAACTTACAAAACACTATCAATTGACCAGATACAATGTTCTCAACAGAAACACACTCATACCATAATAACACACCGCCAAACAAGACAAACACAAACTAAATTATTTTAAAAACTAGTTTCAGACCAAAGAAAATTATTAAGGAACATGAAAAATTAATTAAACAAGGAAACTAATTCATCAATAAACACAATTCACACTAAAAATATAAATAAATAACATCAGAAATTAATTAAACAAGAAAATTAATTGATCAAACAAAATTTATATGCGGAGACACTTACCATCGGTGTCGAATCATCGAATTCCGATGCGAAACGTTGATCGCGCGCCAAATGCATCACAAGCAACCACAATTTGACACTAATTCAAATGTTTGAACAAAAATCAAAAAAATCAAACCAAAAATAGAAAGCATAAAAACAGATAACCCTAATCTGCAACTCTACTACAGGAAGAAGACAACCTGTGCCGGGGGTCGCGCACACAAGGGGGGTCTGGCTGGAGGTGTTGCGTGCCGATGGGAGTTGCGCGAGGGGGGGGGGGGGTCTCGCGAGCAGGAGGGGGGGCTGCCGGTCACGTGGTGCGTCGGTGGTGGCTCGCCGGTGAAGGAGGGAGGTGCACCGTAGGCCCCTCGTCCCATGGGGGGTAGCGCACTGGGGTTCGGTGTGAGGCTGGTAGCAGGGGGCGGTGCGAGGCGAGCAGGAAGAGGGGCGAAGGGCGAGGTGAGCCGGAAGAGGATGCGGATCTAGTGGTTCGTGTCACCGGAGGCAAGCCGCGGGAGGGAGGCCGGGTGAAGGTGGGGTTTACCAGAGAAGGAGGGGCACGCCAGCCAGGGTTTGTGAGGGAGGGTAGGGTCGCGAGCCGGGAGAAGAGAATAGGGGGGTTAGGGTTCCGCGCTCGGGGGGGGGGGGGGGGGGGGGGAAGAGCCGCGCGACGAGGGAGGGTGAGGGAGGAAGGAAAAAAAGAAGAAAAGAAAAAAGAAAAGAAAAGGGAAAATGAATTAAAGTGAAACAAAAATAAATAAATCAAATGAAATAAAAATAAATAAATAAAATGAAATAAAAATAAATAAATAAAATAAAATAAAAGTAAATAAATAAAATGAAATAAAAATAAATAAATAAAATGAATAAAATGATATAAAATAAAATAAAATAAATAAATGATATTTGAAAGAATAAACAAATTCCTAATTAATAATAATAAAATAATATTATATTATTTATTAATGTTAGACAACACACATGGTCACGTACACAGTCGCTCGCCTAGCCACGCTCTAAAAAACTAACAAATTTAATTCAAAAAACATTTTCTTACCATGGATGGACACTACGGACAATCACGCACACAGTCGCGCGCCATATAACAACCCAAGTGTATATATATGTATATATAAACCGGTTCAAACTGAAAATTAAAAAACGAGACCCAAAATAATTAAAATAAAGTATCAGGCATTGCTAAGTCAATACACACATTTATCAGCAACGAAAAACTCAAGTCGAGTCCATCACGCATCTCAACATAAAAAATTTAATGCCAAATAAAAAAATTATGGAATAAGAATAAAATTAAAAGTCATTGCCATAGTGTGGAGTCTGGGTGTGACAATTCTCCCCACCATGACACTTTCTGCCCCCAGAAAGTCACCCAGCCCAACAAGGAATCAAACTCGAGTTTGAAATTGAACGAGGCCAACAAAATCACGAACTTGGTATGACTTTTCACTCCATCAGTCACACCTGACAAACACTAAGGGAAACTGAGAAGAGAAGAACCATCAGGAAAAGAGGAGGGTTATCCCCACCATAAGAACCCGACTAGCACAACCGACATTGAGACTCTTATAATGAACTAACTCTGGATCTGCTAACTTGATCCATGAGGGGACCTCCACACAGACCAAACCTCGAAAAAGGAATGACAAGACTCATGGTGGGTCTCCCCACCATTTAAGAACTGACCGGCTAAAGCAAATTAGCACAGACTAATACGAGAAACCCAGCACAAACCGACCCATGAACTCTCTGCAGAAACCAGACCCCCCCCCCCATATGGGGTCATCGACGAAAGACCCGAAACCGAGTTGCGGACCAAACCCCTATTCATTATCTCCCAAGACGCATATGTCTCCAAAAAGAGCGCATCCTAAAACAAGAACGGGTTACCAATGGAGCTAGCCACATCAGAGAGACAAACTTCAAAACTCATATTTGAGGAGGCACAACTACTAGAGTTAAAAGAAAAAGATATCACCGCGCCTTATTACAACCAAGGTGGGGTATCCAAATAACAAAGACTGCAACGAGAAAAAGAGACATTTACGCCTCTTACAGCAAAATAGAACCTTCAAAGACGGGAGAGCTATAACAGGGAAATTCAGACCGTCCCCATTTCAGCATTGGAGATAAAAATTAGACCAAGGTGCCCCATCCCCAATGATTCCTGACTACGTGAAACGCTTCACTCCGAGACCTGTGGCTGGAGCTCTAATTTCATGAAGCATCTGTTGCCCCGCAGTCATGAGCTGACATCCTTAGGTCGAGACTCCGGTTGACGATGCCGCTAGTGGAACCTCTCCAATTGTCCCAAATGGCCACACTGACGGCAAGCCTTCGGAGAATGATGACAAGGCGACTTAAAGTACCCAAACCGAGCACACTAGAAGCAAACAAGGTGGTGGTCCAACTAATAGGAGAAGAAATTGACAAGAAGACATGTATGAGACAGGTTCCTCCGATTCACTCTTGTCACCGGATGGGGAACCTTCCAGAACACCAGAAAGAAATGGTCCTGGAACCCTGGACAAAGACCCCGCACAAGAGAAACATTAACTGATTCCACGACGCTAACTCTGGAGAAAATGGAATAAAACCTTTGGCATGTCCCACGTAGGCCTTCACTTATCGTTGGCCTTACTCGACACCCACTAGTTCTTCCACATTCCTTGCCTTCACTTCCTTGGGAATAAACCATTTGACGAGAGTCGTCTTAAACACCTTCCAAGAGATCCCATTAGGCAACGACGCTAGGATTTTCTCTTACACCAATCCAATGTTGAACCATAAAATAAACTCAAACCAGCATGGACTCTCATAGCTTTGGGAGATTCCAATATTATGAAAACACCAATGATTTCACCATGCTAGTTAGCTACCATCGATAGATCACGATCACCATGGTAGCAGGACAATAACTGAAAAGAATTCAATTCCACCACTCTGATAAGAGTCTGTGTAGAACCAACAACTAGAAGAGGCTCACTAGGATCTTCTGGGACTTTTATGGGGAGCATACTCAAAACAAGAGGCACGAATCCGAATCAATAGTTATCATAAATCAAAATTCCACACCACAATCACAAACAAAAGCTCAAACTCAAATCACTATTCCAACCACAATTCAGTACGTCAAAACCAAGAACTAACGAAAATGAATACCCAACATGAAAAGAGAATGCTAAACAATTTCTTGCTCACTTTTCTAAACATATGAAAAAAACCCTTTTTGAAAACCCTTTTTCTGTAAACAAAACAACTTAAATATCCACCATTGGTTTCCCATGAAGTCTCCGACATACATATCGAGTGCGAGCTCAAGCACCCATCCACTCACATCACCAATTTCCCCACTTGCCACATGCACACCTCAATGCATGTGATCACTCATAGGAATACCAAGGGTCAATTCAAGACACTTCTCATTTCCAAAAAAGACCATTAAGCACAAAGCACAAATTCCCAACCAATTGAGAATGTCACTTATCATTAAAGAAAAACATATCAAAATTCCAAAACGCCTTCCATTTCAAAAACCATTTTCCACTCCAACAACCATATTCCCTTTTGAAAACACCTTCACAAAAATCCATTTTCATTTTTTGAGATGTACTCACACCAACCAAAATGAAGGTCAAACATAACTCACATTAAAACATCAAAAAATAAAGGACTAGTGGTTATACCAACCTAGTAACATGGCTTAGAATTCCATGATCCAAGCAAGAATCAACCACAGGAAGCATCTTGAACAGTGCACTCGGGCCGTACATGGGTTGATACTCCATGCAGGCTCGTCACGTAACACCAGATCACTTCCCTTGTCATCCCTCATCCACACAGACTAAGCAAAAGAAAAACTCAAATCCCATACTACCCTTGGTAACTCGAGTCTCGGGATGGATAAGGGTTCATGACGTCCTTCCCGCACCTACCTCTCAAGTCCCGACATACCTAATCACTAGGATACTTGACACACCAAATTACAAGGGTAGCTATGATACCATTTTTTCATGAACCAGGCTGGATTTTCATCCAACTCGGCACCCGCCCCGGTCAGCGACATGACCCGAAGGCAATCCCCAATCCCCACGGGCTGGCAACTAGTGCCGGGCATCAAAACAAACTAGTTAGGAACGGTTTGGACAATGAAAAAGATAAATAAACATAAACTGAACAAGAAGATAAATAAAGGAAAATAAATTGAACAACATGGCAGCAGAAAAAGGAATAAACAAAGAAACTTGACATACCTCAGGTGACCCTGTGGATCACCATGGTACGACAACCACACTCGCTCCCAAGAGCGATCCAAGACTGAAACCTACAACTGTAAAGTAATGTAGGCGTGAGCACCGAGATGCTCAGTAGGAAAGGCAAAAACAACCACGTCCTATGCCTCTTCCTTTATTAATAAATCCAAAAATGCCAGTTTGAAAATAAGATATAATAAAATAATGTTTTCCCTTCTTTTCAAATTCAAGTAATGAGTTTTCATTTTCAAATAAAGCATTTCACTCTTACTACATTTTCAAAATAGGTTCCAAGCGTGCACTAACATTTCAAAATGAAAGAAACTAGTTTGGAATAAAATGTGATTTTTTTTACAAACAAGACATCAGGTATGAAACAACTAAAAAGGAGGTTACATCACAAGAATCATGTCACAAATGAGAACTATTGGTAATCCCTATAGGTAGCTAGAACAAGTGGGAACCTAGAGACCTCTTACCTCGGTGAAACGTGGCTTAGAAGACCACGACCCTCAGAAAACGTGGCTTAGAAGGCCACGACCCTCAGAAAACGTGGCTTAGAAGACCACAACCCTCAGAAATTCATATGTTTAGTTAGTGTTGTTGCGTCAATCCTTCTAGACAAACTGGGACAAACCCCTGCCGTGTCATCTAGCATACTAGTCCTGGTCACCCACCTAGATACCCGGGTTTCCCATTGTGCTCTTTTTCAAATGGTGGTGAGTTTTCTTTATCAAGCAATCAAACAAGTACATTACAGTTTCTTTATCTAAAACTCATTCAACCTTTCACCACCGCACTCCCTACATAATTTCATTCCCCCTCTTTACATCACACAATCACGCACAAGCCTTTACACTAGGCACATATAACAAACCACTTATTAACACTTGCATCAAATTTTATTTTCAAATTTAGGGTAATGACTCAAAAGGGGTTTTCTATTTTCACAAACCAAATCTTAAAGTGCCAAACGGGCCTCAATAGAGGTTTTTTTCTATTTCATAAAACATTATTAAGATGCCAAACATGCGTAATTACATAAAGGGAACACTTTTTACAATGAACCGGCCAAAAGGCCATACTCCATTGGAAGTACACCTTACCAATTCAAAACCACTTAAGAAATAAATTTTTCAAGAAAAGTCACTTAAGACTAACGGATTTGAAATACATTTCAATTTTCCCAATACAAGGCATAATAGTTTCTAGCAACCATAATCAGAATCCATAGCATGTGTATATATCATAGTGTAAAACATATTTTTAAAACCATCAAGAAATTATGAATTTCAAATTAAAAGCTTAGGCATAGGGGACCTACCTCAACATGTCGCTACTTGAAGACGAACATTCAAACTGATCCTCGGCACATACACGCACATGCATTTATATATATATATATATATACACCCCTAGCTGCATTGAACATATTCCCCATGCCATGAGGGAATACGTGCAAAGAGGGCTTATATATGTACATTCCTTACCCTATGCATGTACATGTAGGATTCCTTGACATGCGTGGCCCAACGCACTACACATATAATTTAATAAAACAAATAAACACATAAACAATCTATAAAACATTTCAGAAAAACACATCACATTAACAGACCCAAATAAAACAAGATACGATGCACCCCAAGAACCATCATTTACCCACATGGATACCATTTTGAGAAAATACACACACCAAAAAACTCCAAAACACAATCTGCACCTCCTTTAAAACTTAACAAATCATTAAAACATTTTATGAAACAATTATTAATAACAATATGAGACTTTTTTTATCAAGAACGCCCCCAAATCCAGCTTCAACAACCAAGCGCACATTGAAATCATACCAAAATACTAACTACAGTCTTTCTACACTTTGATAAACCAACAATACATGTTATAAAATAGTTATAAGAAGCTTGACATGGGTTTTCAAATAAAACACATCGCATCCCATATTAAGATACCACTTTAAAATCAAATGTATAATAAATTGTCTTAATACTATTTTTTTCTCCACATAAACAATTTAAATAAATTAAAGAAACACTTGCTAAAACATTTTCAAGGTGCGTTTCAAAGTTTTACCACAAAGCTACACCAAAATAATTCTGTTTGAAAACCAACGCACACGACGCTATATAAAAAAAACTTTGCACCACCTGCACATATTAATAAACTAACTGCACAACTTACAAAACACTATCAATTGACCAGATACAATGTTCTCAATAGAAACACACTCATACCATAATAACACACCGCCAAACAAGACAAACACAAACTAAATTATTTTAAAAACTATTTTCGAACCAAAATCAATTATTAAGGAACATGAAAAATTAATTAAACAAGGAAACTAATTCATCAATAAACACAATTCACGCTAAAAAAATTAATTAAATAACATCAGAAATTAATTAAACAAGCAAATTAATTGATCGAAAAAAATTTATATGCGGATACACTTACCATCGGTGTCGAATCTTCGAATTCCGATGCGAAACTTTGATCGCACGCGAAATGCGTCACAAGCAACCACAATTTGACCTTAATTCAAACATTTGAACCAAAATCAACAAAATAAAACCAAAAATAGAAAGCATAAAAACAGAAAACCCTAATCTGCAACTCTACTACAGGAAAAAGACAACTCGTGCCGAGGGTCGCGCATGCAAGGGGGGTCCGGCTGGAGGTGTTGC
Organism: Viscum album; assembly: GCA_963277665.1. Lineage (NCBI taxonomy): Eukaryota > Viridiplantae > Streptophyta > Magnoliopsida > Santalales > Viscaceae > Viscum > Viscum album. The sequence goes on along the minus strand of OY728155.1, from coordinate 595,594,102 downwards.
GTGTCGATGGCAGTTGCGCGAGGGGGGTGTTTCGCGAGCAGGAGGGGGGGGGGGGCTGCTGGTCACTGGTTGCATCGGTGGTGGCTCGCCGGTGAAGGAGGGAGGTGCACTGTAGGCCCCTCGGCCCGTGGGGGTTAGAGCGATGGGGTTCGGTGCAAGGTGGGTAGCAGGGGGCGGTGCGAGGCGAGCCGGAAGAGGGGTGTGGGGCGAGGTGAGCCGGAAGAGGGCGCGGATCTGGTGGTGCGTGTCGCCAGAGGCAAGCCACAGGAGGGAGGCCGGGTGAAGGTGGGGTTCGATGGATAAGGAGGGGCACACCAGCTAGGTTTTGCGAGGGAGGGTAGGGTTGTGAGCCTGGAGAAGAGAGGAGGGGGGTAGGGTTCGGCACATGGGGGAAGGAGCTGTGCGACGAGGGAGGGTGAGGGAGGAAGGAAAAAAAATAAGAAATGAAAAAAGAAAAGAAAAGAGAAAAATGAATTAATGTTAAATAAAAATAAATAAATCAAATGAAATAAAAATAAATAAAATTAAATGAAATAAAAATAAATAAATAAAATGAAATAAAAATAAATAAATAAAATTAAATAAAAATAAATAAATAAAATGAATAAAATGAAATAAAATAATTAAATGAAATTTGAAAGAATAGAAAAATTCCTAATTAATAATAACAAAATAATATTGTATTATTTATTAATGTTAGACACCACACATGGTCACGTACGCGGTCTCTCGCCTAACCACGCTCTAAAAAACTAACAAATTTAATTCAAAAAACATTTTCTTACCAAGGATGGACACTACGCATGGTCACGCACACATCCACGTGCCATATAACAACCCAAGTGTATATATATGTATATATAAACCGGTTAAAATTGAAAATTTAAAAACGAGACCCAAAATAATTAAAATAAAGTATCAGGTCTTTGTAAGTCAATACGCACATTTATCTGCAACAAAAAACTCAAGTTGAGTCCCTCACGCATCTCGACATAACAAATTTAATTCCAAATAAATAAAACTATAGAATAAGAATAAAATTAAAAGTCATTTCCATAGTGCGGAGTTCGGGTGTGACAATTGTTATATAGTTAGAACCTATACTCACATAGAAAAACTCAACATTGGAACAACACAACCCCACGTTGAAAAATTTAATACAGATGGGACCCTCAGCCACATTGAAACATGCTATGTAAAGAGAATCCCATCTCATGTTGGAACACTCTATGCATTATGGGGAATCCTAGAGTGTTTTTCTCTGCAGATTCCACCACTTACCTCTGTAATATGATCATGCCCCACTTTAGACCTTACTTGAACCATTTTAATGGAATTAGGCCAAGGCCTATTCCAAATCCACAAGAAATGTAAAATCAAATCATTTGACACATCAGTATATAATATCTATTATACATAATGATAGTAATTAGAGTTCAGTTAGTAATATCATTAATAAGGGTGGTCATCAGAATACTCTCAAGTACAAATTATCAAGGTAATGAGTGTCCTGACATTGGATTTTCCCACATGTAACTCCACTTTCCAAGCACATAGAGAGGAGGATAAAACTTTCTTTTACCTTTTATCATTATTTTCTTATCCTCCTATCTTCCCCCACAAACTACTGTTAAACTAATCCCTCCTAGAGTAATACAGTAGCCTTTCTTGAAATAGGTTCCACTCTTCGTCCTCATTTCTTGACCTGTTCATTATCACATTTTAATGTGACTATCATAGTTTCCAATATAATATAGTATATGGGAACCTAAATTCCCTCCTACCCTCTCATGGGGCTCAAAACCTACCCATCAGTGGGAAAAGTCATATTGTGTAGATTGGTATATCTTTTTTAAAAAACCAGAATGACCCATGTCTTTATAGAGTGTAGTGACAATGATGATATATGAATGATACCAAGACTATGGATATCCTCCTTGGTGTAATCATTTCTCCTATGTGAATCCTATTAATTTAAAGCCTCAACCAAACCTCCCAATCAACCTGATTTGATATTTTTCTCATGGTTCTAGAATCATGGGAATCTTATATTGTATATCCTGAAAAAACTTTCTATAATATTTTTTAAGGGACATATTTCTCCTGAGACAAATTGCCTAATGGATTTATTTCCAATGAAGTAAGAAACATGATGTCATCTATTGGGGTAATCCAAAATCATTTTTGAACTATATGGGATTTTATTTCAATCTATTCTACATTAGAAGCCTCCCAAATTTCCCAACCCAACACTACAAATTCAACCAAAATTTATTTAGGCCATATTCCCAGTACGGTTTCATCTAACCTAAAGGGCCATATTCCATTCGAGACCCTATTATCACTGTACGTTTTGGACCATATTCCTGATAAGATCATTCCTCCACCAGGAAGGCCACTTCTCTTCTTTGTCCCTCAAGCCACCTCAGCAAAATTCCCACACCAAACATTGACTAGGAACCTTCCACCTAGGTGGCTTTCCCACATGAAGTTAAATTGCATGGTTTGGTCTCATCAAGTCACATGACCATAAAAGGTGATGTGTCAGGTTGAGTGGTATCAAAATATGTGGGTTCATATTCCATTCATAAAGATACATATGAAGCCCATATCATGGGTCTAATCCTAACATAAAAACAACTCAAGTATACCGAGATGATAAAAAAATCAGAGCATCCTACTGCATTTCATAAAAACATAATCATATTAATAAATCCCATAATGATCTTTGGTCCACATGTATCATTGATAGAGAACCTCAAAGACATATGGATCCCTCCTTTGATGAGGAACCAATGAAACATACACTGGATTTCTAATCAATTTTAAATAATATATTTTTACTTTAAGGGTGATCCTCATCATACATGGGAATAAATGGATTTATTAACATGTATTAAATCTATACGTGATTCATGGAGTAAGAAATAATCCCACCCAAAGGGTGTGATAAGAATATCCTCCAATCCTCTCTATAAAGATGAGTTATTATGTTTCTCCGCCTTTGGAATGTTGGACCATGATCAATCTTGGATACGAGGATTGATGTATGGTTATCGTTCCATGAACACATCCCATTAGAAATCACTTAAAGGGGATGTGTGTATATGTTTTTGACATTAGGTTTATCCCACCAACACCAAAAAATATTATTCGAACACATTTTGTCCTTTGATAATGAAATGATAATTTTGTAGCCCGAATTTGATGATTGAAAAATATTCAACCCCCCTAAAAATCAAACATACCGATTCTAAGAAAGAAAATATTCATAAAATATGGAAAACCTGATGTGAATATTTTTTTCTCTATTACACATCCTACTATTTTTTTCATGTATCATGAAAATATAAGTGTTGAAAGTAACCATAATCCCTTTCCCACAATCACATGTTGTACCGTTTTCATTTTTCATGCCTCGTGAAAAAATACTGTGAACCCAAACTGAATCCTTAACCTATATGATGGTGTCGCTAACATGATATGCCAAATTAAAATCCCAAATAAAACTGGTCTAAGAAAAAAACCCAACAATTCATGGGGTTTTTTATAGAAATGATTTTTTGATGGAGTTTTGTTTCTTTTGTTTTATATACATTATACATGAATGTTTCATCATAAATATCTCCAGTCCTAATAAAATATCATATGTTCACTCAAACGTATGCATCTAGCATTATATAGACTGGATCCTCATCCAACTGAAGGATGTCATCGCACACCAGATGTCTTTAATGATGGGTTCCAAATGCACTCGTCCGAGTGTATCACCAAAACAATACTCTCCACACCCTGGAGGTGGCATGACATGCCCGCCATAACATGAAACCCCATGTTCTGTATGCTTAATTATGATTAGTTTTCTAGAAAAAGATGAAACCCATAGTGCTCTCCAATTTATTGTGAACATTTTCCTCAGAATTAGATAACATGTTTCTCCATAAAATTAGGGTGGTCAGTAATGTGGTTACCCGTGACTTCATCTAGGGAACATAAGGGTTCCTCCTGAGAGATCATACCAATGGTCTGCAATAATAAGGTCAAACATCCCAGTATCCTCAATATGAGGAAGATACTACCCTAAAATACCAAGCTCATGTCATTTGGAATCGAGATCCCAAGGTGACATGTTTAGGAGAAACAATAAAACTACGTATGATAGGTCATTGTTCTTTTTCTTACTGAAGAAACATGTTAGTCTTATGCAGTTGAAAATATTAATAGACGCTAATTCCTGATCACACATGAATATATTCTGGTATATATTGTGCCAAATTAAGAGCATACACAAATCCACACTGTCACATATCTCTTATTTCATGAAAATACTACTACAACCCTTGAGATGATATAAATATCTTCACATTCAAATAAACTCGGCATGTATAATACGAAGAATACCCCTAAAAATATTAAAATCCATGCACATGAATATGAAGCCCTTCATTTAAATATAGTGGTAACGCATGAGCAGAATCAAATCCCTAATCTTGCATATCAAGCCCGTTGGGAAAATACAATGGAACCCCAGGAGAAAATAAAAATATTTTTTCATTCATATCAATCCCTTCATGAAAATATGGAATCAACTAATGAGTATATGAAAATATATTCTCATGAATATTAAGACCATAAGGAAATTTCAAAGGCAACCCATGAGAAATCAAATATCACTACCCTTGAAAATAAGGCCTATGAGGAAAATGTGGTGTCAATTCTCTAGAAGTCATGAATACCTATCATGCATTCCAATCCCATCATGAATGTATAGTGGAAACCCATGAGAAGATGAAAATAGAATCTCATACATACAAATCCCATTAGGAAATTACAGTGGAAACCCATCCGCATATGAAAATACCTTCTCTTTTATATCAAACCTGTCAGGAATATTTGGTGGTAACCGATGAATAGATGAAAATACTTACTATTGAATACGAAGCCCATTTGTCCAATATAAAGGATACCCATGGGTAGACACAATAACATTATCATTCAGATCGAGACCATCGAGAAAATATGATTGTAACCCACTAGTATATGCATATTCATTCCCATACATATCAATCCCATCAAGTAAACATGATGGAAACACAAGTGTAGATGAAAATCCTTACTCATATATATGAATCCTAGTAGTAAAATATGGCATCAATCATAGGTATTAGTCAACATAAATGGACATGGAATCCTGGGAAGAATCATATTCCTTCCTCAAAACCATAACATATGTATATTTTAGTTCTTGTTAACGATGTTTCTCTACACGTCCAACAGAAGATGGAAGATCAAACTTCAGTCCCTGATGACATCCTAAAAACCTATAAAGGAATTATCTGGTCGATGGTAATATATATGAATTAGGATCATGTGGATATCTATTCAATCTAGGAGATTCATCCTCATAACTAGGGGGTGTCTCAAAAGAATACATAAATCCATTCTCCCATTCATGAAGTCCATTATAGGTATTCCAAAATAAATAGATAATCTTATTGGGAACCTATAAATGGTACAAACGGGGATTTCATGCCCATTTCAGGGGCCACATTAAGGTAGTCATATATCCTACTAAATTTCATTAAGCTTACCGATATACTTTGGCAGAAACATGGGAGTTTCCCAAACCCACTCCCATGAATGGGAATACCAAATCATAGTATGTGGTTCATGATTCCTACAGAAGAGAATAAAAATATAAATACCACTGAGGTGTGTTCCAAATCATGGAGCAGACTCATGAACCTTATCTGTTAGAAGTTGGAGATCTTGAGGCCATAAATATTCTTTCAATGGTAGCACAATATCATGTGGTTACATTACCAAATTACTGAATCATCATTAGTAATTTTCAATTTCTTCCCTATAGCACTACTATCAATAGCTCTGATGTTGTTTACTAGAATATTTACTTTGAAAGATCTTTTTATGAGTACAATTTGATCGACCAAGAAAGTGCATTTCTATATGAGGGCCACGAAATCCTTCATCATGTCGAAAAGTTCATCCAAGAAGAAGAACCATTAAATTTTCGAACAAATATGAGAAGAGAATCATATTCTAAGATTCTTATAAATACAATTCCTACCATTCCTAAAACCCTATATATTGATAGTGACAATATTTCTCAGTTAGAATATAAACCACAGACATGGTTAACCTCTAAACTACTTCTGAAATGTTTCCGCACCAATATGATGCATACTATCCCCACTCCCAATAACAAAATATATTAGAAGGACCAATGTATCGATGACCGGGAGGTAGAATATCTGGTTGAATAAAAAAATATGTGTTACTTGTGAGAATACAATTGGCCAGGAATGATATACTTATCATGTTTTCACCATCATACACTTCTCCGTTTGACGTTCTAGTGAATTTATCATATGAATGAATACACAACATCAATCATAATCTATGGATGAATCTCCTCCAACAAAAATCAATGTTCCAACTATATAATGGGTATGCATACCATGTTAAGATATTGGGAGATTTCCATCATTGGATATACATATAATCCAATCCATATGCATGGAAACCATGATCAGAAAAGAGTAAGAAATATCATCATCTGACATACTATAATACATTCGATAAGTTACATTACTAAATCATTTATTCCTCACCTGGTATACATCCATAGATGAGGTGAAAACTTATATTTTCATTTCACTATATTACATGGTCATGAAACATCCTCCACATGTGGCATCATATAATGTAATCATTCCATGGATGCTACCAAATGATTCCGACACTAGGGGAAGATGGAAAATTTAACAAAAATACATGTTGAATAATCCTCATATGTGACAGGCTTGATGAGTGTAGTAAATTTAAATAACCCTCAATAGAGAAAATGAGAACATAAATAAGGAATATTTATTAATTTATGGAAATCAACATACACTACTGATGTCTTAAAAAGCAGTCAGACCATATACATATCCTAAATTTCTTCTGGATCTTTCTCAAACCTGGATGCACTAGATAAACAAATTGGTAGAAGTAACTCCATTCATCGTGATATGGGATACATATTATCCAGTGGGGTTGGGATATTTTTTTAATTCAAAACTCCTACCATGGTAGGAAATTTCATCACTATGTATTACAATGGAATAATGGGATCAACCATTTCTCACATAGTAGGGGTGATTTTACCTCAACTCCCACTTCAAAAAAAATCCTACATTTCCTATTTTGTGGGATCACCAAGAAATGAGGTCTCCCATTCATCACGTCTCAAAGACCATTAAATTCTGAAAGGATGCGAATGACAAGGATATGTGATGGTTTCTTCCATGTTATTATTATCCACGAATCATGAAGGGAATCTTAGAAAGGTTGGAGGAGGTCCTTTAAAGGACACAATGGACCCTCCTTTTATTCAATAGCATAAATGACACCAATGATGAATTATGTGTTAGTGAAAACTATGGGAATCAATACTAAATACATTAAAAAATATTACTATAATGTGGTAGAAAATGGAGAGGATCGTTCCATTTAGAACATGGTGGATACTAAGATAAATGAAAGAGGTTTGCATTCCCAGAACCAGAGACTCACCATGAATCTAGGTGTTCGTTTATCCAATACATCACTACCTCCACAGTGAATGTATAACAAATAAAAGGTAAAATGAAAGGTTGAAAATGTCCCATATCTAGAAGTGTTTGATTTCTTCACAATTGAGGAATGATTCCCTTGGTTAGAGAATGAGATTAAAGTGTTGAGAAGGAATAATAAAAAATTTCAATGAGGAATTATTCCATTAAAATATTTTACATAGAATGATCCTCGACACACAAATTAAATAGATGTACAAAACATTTTATGGTTACATCCAATAACTAAATAATATCCATTATATTTTCCAAATCTGGTGCCCAGACCATCGGTTTATATGGACAGAAACCTAGAAAGATATCCAGATTCTCCCCCATTAGAGAATGAACCACAGTATAATCAGGAGAACCCTAAAAAATTTTACTTAATTAATATAATCCAAACATATTAGCATATCTAGAACATTTTTCCCCTACCATTTCCACCATTGTTCACATGCCTTTATAACAAAAACTTCATTGAGTTCTTATGACACCATTGACTCATTAGTGGCTTAATTGGATGTTGTGGGGTAATTTCGCTCATTGGTGAAGCTGAAATGGAAACCATAAATTACATGGGTGTCCAAAATCATACCCCTAAAAAATATTAGGAGTCCTACATTTCATATATTCAATGTCCCCAGAGTCCCAAAACAGAATCCAAGGAAACTCATGTCTTATGAGATCTCATGATGGGATCCCATGCACAATAAGAATTAGTCAAACTCAAATATGTTGTGGAAACCATGAATGGTTTGTCCTTAGTGTTTTAAACTAGGTTTCCAACAGAGTTAATCATGGGGTGGGAGGATCTACATTGGAAGTTCCTCTTCAAATACATCTAAATTCATAAAGAAACAACAATCATGGACTTATATAATTACAAAAAAAAGAAGAATAAGAGGGTCATGGATCTGATTTCTACGTGGAAATGGATGATCTACTCCCTAAACCTATATCTTCCCCAATAATATCTTTATAATCATTTCACAGAGGGTATCCTAAATGAGTTACATAAAAAACTTATCTCGATGAAATATAGGGGTGAGTTTTAGTAACATGTTGTGTTTCCCCAAAAAAATTAAGATTTCATACTACAAACTATGATAAAATCTTGAATAGATCTCCCAATACCAAGTAAAATAACATGAATGGAAGAGGATATATTCATCATAATTATGATAGCCACAATTTTGACACTATGTACTACACCTAAACCATATCATGCAGCAACCCATGGGTGTCAACAACAACACCTGCCTCATTAGGATGAGGAGAGGGGACCCAAGTGATAGGAATTGGATGGTCCAAAAAATAAATTTTAATTGTTCTATGATGATAATATTGTTGGATAATTCCAAATAGCTATGAAAAATTACATTATCTAAATTTTAATTATCAAGATGCCCAATCAATTAGAACTTGATGATTGGTTTATTTATTTACCCTTTTACCATATCTAGGTGGGCATCATTTGGGATTGTTTCAACCTTAATGAAATACATTAAAAAATAGAGTATCTAGTAATGTGAATATTGGGAATCCACCAATAAAATTAGTATGACATCACACCTTTTTTATTACATAACTTTTCATTACATTTTACAAATAGAGGATCTTTAGAGTGTAGTGTCTTTGAAATCAGAAACATAATAAATGAAAACAACATAAAACAATCATCTAAACCAATCTTAAGGCAGCCTCATATGTTCATACTATGTATAATTACTGCATCTCATATCTTGGAAACATACAGCAAAGGAAAGGGTGAGCAGAAGGCCCAGTAAGGAAAACAAGTGAAATAGTTGACATGTGATCTGGAGCAATATTAATAAGAAAATGTTAAAATTCATAAAGGATTGAAAAATGTAAAAATAGAAATATCATAATAAAAATAACATGAATCATAACTTTAATATGTGTCTACAACATTTCATTTAGACATTCATGAACATATCACCAAGGTTTATCCCCGAGGTGTCATAAAAATTACTAGGGTTATTCACCAAGGTATCGTGAAACTTATCATCTCTAGAGATTAATTATTTACTCAATGCATTGGAAAGATATCAAGGTAAACCCTTAATATTTCTTTATATTCATATTATTCACATAGATCATAATTAAAAATTTCATAAATATCCCATAGATAATAAAAAATTATTTTCATTTCCAAATCGTGACGTTTTAAAAGTTCTCAAAAACATGATCATTAAGACATTTATAACCCATGGAAAGGAAGTGAGGGTTATATGTATGTCATTTATAGAATAAAATAGATATATTTTCAGTATTGATGAATAGATTTGGATATAAAAATATAATTGGGTATTCACATAAATAATACAAGAGAATTTATTGAGAAAAAAAGAGTGATTTTGAGATGAAAATTCTACAGCACAACGACAATATAACATGGTATTAGAAAACATTGAAAAGAGAGGGGACAAGATTAACCACCTCATAAATAACTAATAATATAGTATGTTTATATAATAAAGTTATATAAGATCATGGTACATATATTTGAGGGAAATACCATATGAAAATGAAACTCAGTCGAAAAGAGAAGATGAGATTTCTTTTACAAAAAATTTGGAAACCAAACAACGTCACTTAAAAATTCAGAAATTAAATTGATGAGAGTGCAAAGGGTCTCTCAAAATTTGAAAATGAAATTTACAGTAGTACAGATATATAATAACAGGCACCCACATAATTAAATAAAACTATAATACATAACATAAAAGAAGTCATGACTTAAAAGATGATGGTGAAAGGTTTCCTTACTTTGAAGAGTAACTTCGAAAGATTGAATGTTGGGACATTGGGAGGATTGAGGGCACATTGGCCGGACTCATTGGTAGGTAAGGATACCAGGACATCGTTGAGGAGGATTTTGGAATGAAATTAATGAGGTAAATGGGTTGGTATTTAGATGAAAAGTGATGGAATAAATTATTAATTTCCAAGGGACACCTCATCAGTGGTATTTGAAAAACCATGGGCATTCCCATGGTGTTTTCACATGGTATTGGCTACATGGGACACCAAATTGCATATATCACTATTCATAAGTTGTCCAGATATCTTACATCATTATTACATCAATAATGAAGTCATTAAACACCAGAAACTCAAAACTGTATTTTTACTATTCATGGATAATTCAACTATTTCAGAAAAATCCCAAAAACTCACCCTAACCTAATATCAATGATCTTAATTAAATAATAAACTCCATTTTATGAAAATAATTTTCTAAATATTTTCAATTTAATTTTTAAATAAAATCATTATTTATTCCAAAAATACAACTTTAAAATTATAACTCATTTTGTAACATCTTAAAAAGTAATCAAGGTCCCATAAAATTATCATATAACCATAATACAATAATGTAAAAATTTATGATTAAATTTTATGAAAATATATTTCCATTTTATAGTATTAAATTAATTATAAAATTGTAAATAAAATATTTATGACATACGAAAATACCAAAATGTATACTATGGTCGATTTTTTCACTTTCAAGATGTTAAAATTGTATTCATACATCCATGGGTGATGTTTCAATTTTTTTGCAACAATTTACTATTCATTACTTTTCATATGGGAATGTTACTATTTATACATTACTATTAAATAAAAATCAAGTTGATCTTATTAGACTCTAAATTTATCACTAAACACAACTATAAAAGACCATTTTTTGGAAATCCTTTCAAATTATAAATTATTTAAGGAATACAAAAAAATTTTAAAATTTCCCTTTTTTCTAAATTCAACAGTAATACACATCCTATATTTTTTCAGATATTTGAAATTCACAAACTTTTCCATAAGATGAAATAAAAATTTTATTTATATAAAAGGATTACACAAAGTAGATAATGTCTCATTACATAGCCTCTTATAACTCCATCATTGGACCGAAGTGTAAGGTGTGCAATGGTGAGAGAATCTTTGGGTGGCTTGGACAACATTGCCAAAGTGGCGATTTCTATCAGCTTGAACTTCTCCCTTAGGTTATTCTTTTCAAGCTTCATATGTTGATGTTTGGCTTTGGCTTGGTCCAGAGCAAACCCCAGTGATGCTACCTCGTTCCCAAGATCCGATATATGGGCTTCATATGGCCTGAGTCTAATGAATGTGGCCATTCAATATTCTTTCTGTATTAATTAACCAAGATTACTATTTTAACAAAAACAAAACATTAGGATTACATTTTCCAATGGTCATATAGACCAACGTTCATATAACAGTCGAATCCCAATGGTATCATTTTAATTATACCAACATCATTAATTAAAGTATTTAGTTTTGTTGAGTATAAAATAAAATAACACACAAGTTTAGGAAAAACATAATTAAGAAGTTCAGGTCGTTACATTCCTCCCCCCATAGGAAATTGTGTCCCTAAAATTTTATCTCTTACCCTATGATGAGAGAAGGTGTGGGAACTTCTATCTCATAGACTACTACTGTTCCCATGTGTCATATTCACATTTGTGGTTCCCCCAAAACACCTTAACATGGTGGGTAGTCATGTTGTGTAGAACCTTGTATCTATGGTCCATGATCTCCACCGGCTGCTCCTCATAAGTGATGTCAAGTTCCAATTGTAGCACCTCAAGATTTAGTACATTTGAAGGGTCATGAAAGTACTTCCTTAAAAGGTATACGTGGAAGACATCATGAACATGTTCTAGATTTTGAGGAAGTACAAGCCGATTGGCCACTTCTACCACATGATCAATAATTTCATAGGGGCCAATGTATTAAGGGTTGATCTTCCCATTTCCCCAAAAATCATGAATCTTGTCCAAGGTGAAATCCTAATAAAGTATTTGTATCCAACATCAAATTACAAGCCCCATTGACAATTTTTGGCAGTGAACTTTTTCAAGTTCTGAGCAGCCTTAATGTGTTGCTGGATGGAATGGACCTTTTCTGCCATCTCTTAGACAAGATCAGACCCAAGAAGATTTCTCTCACCATCTTCACCCCAATACATAAGTGTTCTTCATCTCATCACATGTAGATCATCATAGTGTTCCATTTGAATGCTTGAGTGGAAGTTGTTGTTTTATGTGAACTCAACTAGAGGGAGATGTTGACCCCATCCCACTTTAAATTCCATAGAGCATCTTCTCATCATGTTCTAGAGTGTTTGAATAGTCTTTTCAAATTGTCTATCATTTTGGGGGTGATAGGCCATACTGAAATTCAATATAGTGCTTAGATATTATTGAATACTTTTCCATAATTTTGATGTGAACCTTGGATCATGATAGATACGATAGAAAGTGGAACTCTATGAAGCCTTAACACTTCCTTCACGTAAATCATGGAAATTTGATAAAGAAAGAAATATTCCCAAATGGAGATAAAATGGGAAGTCTTGGTGAGAGCGTCCACAATAACTTATATCGCATTTTTTCCTTTTGATGTTCTCGGGAGACCAGTGAAAAAGTCTATAGTTATATTGTCCCACTTCCATGCTGGTATGAGTAGTGGTTGCAATGCCCCTTTAAGAAGTTGCCTCTCTTCCGTCACTTGCGGACATACCAGGTACTTTGACGTGTAGTCACCAATCTCCCTTTTCAGATTATCCCACCCATAATGATCATGAAGGTCCCTATACATTTTCATGCTACCATGGTGTATATAGAATGTAGAACTATGAGCTTCATCCATCCACTCCTTCTTTATTTATGTAATAGATGGAACACATAGTATTGTACAAAATTGTAGTACACGTTCTTGATCAGTATTGAACTCATGAAACTTCCCATCCTTCACAGCCTCAAACTTATTCTATAAAAAAGTATTTTTTTATAATCTTTCTTGATCTTCTCATGTAATGACGGTTGAGAAATAAATTTGGGTTAGGGTTGATGATGTCCCATCCTTTATAATTACCATGTCCAGTTTTACTAGGGCGTTGATCAAAGGATCTCTTTGAATCCTCATAATGGGCAGAACAACTGTGTCTTTCTTGCTTAATGCATCAGCGACTTTGTTATCTCTTCCGAGATGATAATGGATTAACAATCATAGTCTTTAAAAAGGTTCCATCCATCTCCTTTTTCTCATGTTCAATTAATTTTGTGTGAAAATATACTTCAAACATTGATGGTCTTTGTATATATCACATTTTTTCCCATAAAAATAGTTCCTCCATATCATTAGAGAAAAAATGACCATTGTTAACTCCAGATCATGTGTAGGATAGTTCTAATCATGTATGTTCAACTCTGGAGAAGCAGAATAAATGACCTTCTCATTTTTCTTGAGGACTCACCCAATCCCATTCATAGATGCATTGCTAAAAATAATTAATCCTTCTCCACCTGAGGGAAGAGTTAACATGTGTGCAGTAACCAATCTATTCTTCAGCTCTTGGAAACCTTCCTCACGCTTTTTTTTTCAGATGAACCTGACCCCTTTTAGAGTTAACATGGTTAATGGATTTGAAAGTCATGAAATGTTTTTCAAAAACCTCATATAATATCCCACTAATCCACGGAATCTACAAATCTCAGTTAATATTGTAGGCTGAGGCCACTCTTATACAACTTGTTTCTTTGCAGGGTTAACTGTGATTCCTTCATTTGTAACAATGGGCTATAAGAAAGAAACATATTGTAACCACAATTCACATTTACTGAACTTTCCAAAATTCCTCACCTTCCGTAGAGTTTGAAAACTAACCCTTATATGATCCTCATGATCCCCAGTACTTTTGTAATATATCATAATATCATCGATAAAAACTAACAAAATGTTATCTTGGTAGTCCTTCAAGACTCTATTCATCAAATCCATAAAAATAGTAGGTGCATTAGTCAGTCCAAAATGCGTAACAACAAACTCATAATGCCCAAATCTTGATAGGAAGGCATTTTTTTGAATATCATCTTTCTTCACCTTCAATTGATGATAAACAGATCAAATATCAATCTTAGAGAAGAATTGAGCCCCATGAAGTTGGTCAGATAAATCCTCAATTCATGGAAGAGGGTTTTTTTTTATTTACAGTGATCCTCTTTATTACTCTATAATCAATTCATTGCCACATAGATCCATCCTTCTTCTTCACAAAGAGAACATGTTCTCCCTAAGGAGACACACTCGGTCGAATAAACCACTTATCCAAAAGATCTTGGAGTTGTTTCTTTAATTCCCTCAACACCACATTTTCTATCCTATACAACTTCTCTGATATTGGATGAGATCCAGTTATGAGTTCAATATAGAACTCTACCTCTCTATCTGGGGGAGGTCCAGTTAACTCCATAGGAAATACGTAAATGTATTCATGGATCATGGGGACATTTTCTATCCTCAAACTCTTATTTCTTTATTCTTATTCAATGATCAATTAAATAAATAAGGATATAGGATGTTCTTCTAGACTGATATCAGGTTGAGATATATCTCCATGGAAGATAACTATAGGTTTTATATTCAAGACTATCGAGATCTCCTTACTTCTTCATTTTATCATAGCATTATACTTTGACACCCATTCCATCCCTATTATAATGTCGAATTCTAGCATGGGAAAGACTACTAGATTTGCGATAAGATTGTGCTCACCAAGGTAAATACTAGAGTTTCTAAACACTGACGATTATTGGATAATCCCACCAGGAGTATTAACTAATAACATTACTTTTATCAAGTCAGGGGTTGATTTTAAATTCATTGCAAACATGGAGGAAATAAAGGAATGCGTAGAACCAAAATCCAACAATGTACTTTCTAGCATTGAGATAACAACAAGAGTACCTCCTACCACATCATTTGGAGCTTCAACTTCAGCTTTCATGATAGAAAAATCATTACCCATCTCCCATGGCCATTGCTGAGGCTGGTGGTGGTTCCCCTCTGCTACCCCTGGATTCGGACAGTGATTGGAAAAGTGCCCAAGTTGTCGACAATTAAAGCACTGGACATCTGGATGGGCCCACATCATCTCCCCCTTGTCGTTAGTGTCTGGACATTGAGGTTTCACCACACTATGACAGTTCCTAACTATATAGCCATCTCTTCCACACTTGTAGCATTTCCTACTCCTGATAAGGTAGTTACTTGAATGCTTCATCCTATATTTATTACATGTGGGACGTTGCACTTGTGTGCCTCCTCTTCCCTAATCAAATGTCCACCCTAAACTGGTTCTATCTATCTTTTTTCATTTTATTTATGAGACCAATATGTCTCAATGAACTCTAATTCTACTTTCATTGCACTCTGTATGATATCTTCATAACTGTCATAGTCTCGGTTGACAAGATTTTTCCATAGATGAGGTCTCAGTATGCCAAAGAATCTATCAACCTTACCATTAGGATCCACAAAAATGGTTGAGTATAACAGGAAAGTCTTGTAAAGTTCATATTGTAGCTTCCCATAGATTCATTCTTCTTCTGTTTCAGCTAGAGAATCTCCTTCACCATTCTAGTTCTCAGGGAAAGAGGGAAATACATACTGAAGAAGATTCTTCTAAACTCTTCCTACTCTATAGCTACAACCTCCACTATTTTCCTTAGGTTTTTTATCAGTTAGTAACATGAATCAACTTCTCCCTCTATGCGATAGACAGCTAGGGTGACCTTCTCTTGCTCTAAACAATGGAGCACAGAAAAGATCTTTTCTATAGAGAAGATCCACTATTCTGAAATCAATGGGTTAGTCAATCCATTGAAGGTTCGAGGTTGTTTATGCATAAAGGACTCAATAGAATGCTGTTCCTTTTATGGTGAGATCTGTCTCTCAACTTGAGTCTAGTTATTTCCCAAAACATTAGTCAGTTGGTTCATCATTCGCATGAATGTTTCCATTCCGGCTTCCATCTGAGGGTCGTTAATGCATGGACCATTGCATTCACCATTTACACGGTTCCTCTTATTTCGCGCCATTTCTAAAAGAATAAAACCTTCGAGATAAACATATTTCATTTATTAAATTTTTAACAATAAATTATTTTATGTCATAAAACTTCTTTAAACAATTTCATTCTTCTTTAAATCCTTCATAATGATTCATAAAAAGCTTATGATTAACCAAACATACTTCACGGGAGTGTCATAAACAAGAGTGCAACAAATCCTGTTCTCATGTTCCAGGATTCCCCATGTTAAGCCCGAAACTCCGTGTTAGGTTTTTCACTCCTAGGTACCTATGTGCCAGAGCCGCCTCTAAATGCTCATATCTGAACAGGGAGGTATTTTTTTGATAAACCACTTACTCAATACTCACCAAAATACCAAGAAGTTTTTCTATATTTAAACTTTTCTATAGGATTATACCTAATGTTTTCACAGCCTAATTTTCATAAATAACTAAACTATCCTTTGATACCAACTATGGAATCCTGCCTTTTTATCACATAACTTTTCATTACATTTTACAAACAGATGATCTTTAGAGTCTAGTTTCTTGGAAAACGGGAACAAAATACATGAAAACAACATAAAAAATTATTCTAAACCACTCTTAAGGCTTCAGAATAGGTTCATCGGATTTAAAATTACTATATCTCATATCATGGAGACATACATCAAAGGAAAGGTTGAGAAGAAGGCCCAATATGGAAAACAAGTGAAACAGTTGCATGTGATCTTGATAAATACTAATAAGAACATGATAAAAGTCATAAAGGCATGTGAAATGGAAGAATATGAATATAATAATAAAAAAACATGAATCATAACTTTAATATGTGGCTAAAACATTTAATTTAGACATTCATGAACATATCACTAAGTTTCTTCCCTAAGGTGTCATAAAAATTACCAAGGTATCATGAAACATGTCATCTCTAGAGATTATTTCTTTTCCCAATGAATTGGAGCGCTATCAGGGAACACCCTTAAAATGTATTTATTTTCATGTGATCCAATTGATCATAATCAAACATTTCATAAATAACCCATAGATAATAAAGGTAATGGGTTTCATTTTAAAATTTTGAAGTTTTAAAAGTTCTTAAAAACTTGATCATTAAGTCATTTATAACCCATGGAAAGGGAGTGAGGGTTATATGTATGCCAATTCCAGAATCAAGTAGTTAAATTTTATGTATTGATGAATACCCCTGGATATGAAAATAGAATTGGGTATTCACAAAAATAAAACAGGAGAATTTCTTGAGAAAGAGAGAGAGATTTTGAGATGATAATTCTGCAGCATAACGAATATATATATCATGGTTTTTGAAAACATTGAAAAGATAGGGTACAAGAGTCACCCACTCATAAATAACTCATAATATAGTATAATTATATAATAAAAGGAAATAATTCAATGGTATGTATATTTGAAGGAAATACCATATGAAAATTAATCTCTAAGGAAAAAAGAAGATGCAGTTTCTTTTACAAAAAATTCTGCAGCCTAACGACATCACTAAAAAACTCAAAAAATAAATTGATGAGAGTGGAAAGGGTCTCTAAAAATTTAGAAATGAAATGGAAAAAATTAAATAAATATAATAACAATCACCCTCATAATAAAATGTAACTATAATACATAACATAAAGAAAGTCATGACTTAAAAGAGGAGGGTGAAAGGTTCTCTTACCTTGAAGAGTAACTTTGAAAGCATGAAGGTCAGGACCTTGGGAGGCTTAAGGGAACCTTAGGGGACTCATTGAAAATTAATAAGACCATAAAATAGTTGAGTAGGATTTTGGAATGAAATTAATGAGGTAAATGTTTTAGTAAGAATAAGAAAAGTGAGGGAATTAATTATTAATTTTCAATGGACTCTTCATCGGTGTTATTTGCAAAACCATGGGATTTCCCATGGTATTTTCCAATGGTATTGGCCACATGAGAAACCTAATATAATATATCACTATTCTTAAGTCTAAAAAAATCTTACACCATTATTACTTCATTAATGTTGTCATTAAACACCCGAAACTCAAAACTGTATTTTTACTATTCACTGAAAATTCAACTATTTCAGAAAAATACCAAAAATTCACCCTAATCTTATATAGATGCTCTGAATTCAAAAAATGAACATTAATTTATGAAAATATTTTTCTAAATATTTTTAATTTAATTTTTAATTAAATTCATTATTTATTCCAAAAATACAACTTTAAAACTATAACTCATTTTGTAACACCTTGAAAAAGTAATCAAGGTCCCATAAAATTATCATTTAACCATAATACAATAAATTTAAAATTTATGATTACATTTTATAAATATATATATTCCCATATTAAATTATTAAATTTATTATAAAATTGTAAATAAAATATTTATGACATACAAAAATACCAAAACAAATACAGTGATCATTTTTTCACTATTAAGATGTTTAAATTGTGTTTATACATTCATGGGTAATGTTTCTATTTTTTTGTCCAATTTACAATTCGTCACTTTTCATACGAGTATGTTACTATTCATACTTTACTATTCACTAAAAATACAGTTGATCTTATTAGACTTTAAATTTCTCACTGAACAAAAATGTAGAAGACCACTTTTTTAAATTCATTTCACATTATTAATTATTTAATGAATTCAAAAATATTTTAAAATACCCTTTTTTTCTAAATTCATCAATAATTCACATCCTAAATTTATTTGGATATTTGAAATTCACATAATTTTCTATAAGAATAAATAACAATTTTATTTATATCAATGGATTACAGAAAGCGGTTATGGTCTCGTTACATAGCCCCTTAAAACACCAGCATACGACCTAAGTGTAAAGTGAGATATGGTGATAGAATCTTGGGGTGGCTCAGACAACATTTACTGAGTGGTGATTTCTATTAGATTGAAATTATCCTATAGGTGATTCCACTCAAGATTTATATGTTGATGTTTAGCTTGGGATTTATAGCATCCCGCCTTTTTATAACATAAACTTTCATTACATTTTACAAAACCGAGGATCTTTAAGGTTTAGTGTCTTGGAAACCAGGAACTTAAAACATGAAAACGTAAAACATTCTTCTTAAACACTTGATAAGATTCTACTCCTGTTCATCCTAGGTTAATTACTGCCTCTCATAACCTGGGGACATACATCAAAAGAAAGGGCGAGAACAAGGCCCAGTAATGGAAACAAGAGAAACATTTTACATGTGAATTTGAGATACTTCAATAAGGTCATGAAAAAGTGTTTAAGGTATGAGAAAGAAATCATGAGGCATATCATAATAAAAATATCTTATTTCATAACATGAATATGTGGCTACAACATTTAACATAGAAAATAATGAAAATATCACCAAGGTCCATCCCCAAGGTGTCATTTGAAATTACCAAGGTAAACCCCAAGTTATCGTTAAAATTGTAATCTCTAGTGGTTACTACATTACCCAATGCATTGGAGCTCTATCAGGGTGCACCCTTAAATTGCCTTTATTATCATGTGAGCCACATATATCATCATCAAAAATTTCATAAATAACCCATATAGAATAAAAGGAATGGGTTTCATTTCATAATCATAACGTTTTAAAAACTGCTTTTAAAGACATGATCTTTATGTCACTTTAAAACCATAGAAAAAGGAAAGAGGGTTTCATGTATGTAAATACCATAATTCAAAATAGAACATTTTGATATATATGTGAATACACCTATAGAATAAATAGCTTTGAGTATTCACTTAATAACATAAAATAATTTTGAGAAAAAGAGAGAGGCATTTTGAGACGAAAATTCTGCAGCATAACGGCTATGTTACAGGGTTTTAGATAACATTGAAAAGAGAGGGGAAATGGATCACCCACTAATAAATGATATATAAAAATAGTAGAGGGACATAATATAAAGGATATGAATCATGGTAATGAAATTTTAAGGACATACCATTTGAAATAAAAAACATGGAATTAAGACAAAAATAATATTTCTCTTATAAAAATTCGGCAGCCTAACAGCGTCACATAAACTTCAACCAAAAATTAATTGATGAGATAAAATAGGGTCTCTCATCATATGAAAATAAAATATCAGTATGAAAGATATTGATATCATACCCCAACATAATAAAAAGTAACTTTAATGAATTGACATGGAATTATAACTTTGAAAAAGGAGAAAGGTGAAAGAACCACTTAAACATTCGGCAGCATAACGATGCCACTTAAAACATCAAAATTCTGAATTGAAGAGATCAAATGGGGTCTCTCATCATGTGATAATAAATTATCAGTATGATAATTATAGAGATAATACCCAAAAAAAATAAAAAGGAACTTGAAATACTTTACATGAAAATAGATCTTGAAAACGAGAAGGGTGAAAAACCCACTTAAAAATTCGACAGCCTAACGGCGCCACTTAAACATTCTTAAAATGAATTGATGAGAGCAAGAGGGGGTCTCTCATCATATGAACATGGAAAGGGGATTAAGTTGAATATAAAATAACATCCTCCAACTTCAGAACACGGAGCATAAAATAAGTGACATAAAAGAGATTACTTGAAAAGAAAGAGAGAGTTTGGATCCCTTACCTTAAAACGTAACTCTTAAAACTCGAAGGTTGGGACCTTGAGGGCTTGGGGCAGCTTGGGAGGACTCCTTGGGAGGTAATGAGACCCGAACTTCGTTGGGGGAGAGTGGGGAGTCGAAATGGATGAGAGGATGGCTTGGTATTTAAATGGAACGTGAGGGGACAAGGCATTAACGGCCAAGGGACACCTCAAAAGTGGTTTTCTCAAAACCATGTGCTCTCCCATAGAGTTAGGCCACATGGGGCCCCCATAGAATAATTCATCACCTTTGGTCTTACAACCCATAAAATATCTCATGACATCATCATGACATAGTTATGATGTCATTAAACATACCGAAACCCTAAAACTATATTTTTACTATTCACTAAAAATTCAACTTTCTCAGAAAAATCCCAAAATTTCACATTAAAAAAAATTTATGCTCTGATTAAAAATATGAACTCCATTTTATAAAAAAAATTTGTATATATTTTTAATTTAATTTTTAAATATTTACATTATTCACAGAAAAATCATTTTTTCAGGAAAAACCCCAAAAATTACCATAACATAATATCGATGCTCTGAGTTCAAAAATAAAGTCCATTTTAAAAAATAATTTTCTGAATATTTTTAATTTAACTTTTATTTAAAAACAGCACTATTCACTCAAAAAAACTAATACTTGAATAATAATTTATGAAACCATTATTTAACCATTTTATTGAATCACATTACTTAACCAATATGCGTATATTATATTTATACTTTCTTTAAGTGAGATTACTAATCCATTTGGTCACATTACTAATCCTAAGCATAAAATAACTATTCACAATTTACTATTCATCAAAAATTATGTTGATATTATTAGACTCTAAATTTCATGCTGAACAAATTCGTAAAAGACCATTTTTTGAAAATAATTACATATTTTTAATTATTTAAGGTTTACATTAACATTTATAAAATATCCTTTCTCTAAAATTCACCAAAAATATGCATACTATATTTATCCAGACATTTGAAAATTCATGAACTTCATCATAAGAAGAAATCAAAAATTGTATTTAAAACAAAGGATTACACAAGGCAGTTACGGTCTCCTTACATATCCCCTTATCACACCAGCATAGGACATAAGTGTAAGGTGTGCAAAGGTGAGAGAATCCGGGGGAGGCTCGGCCAACATCGCACGAGTCGTAATTTCTTTCAGGTTGAACTTCTCGCGAAGGAGATTACATTCTAGCTTCACACGATGAAGATCGGCTTGGGTTTGGTCCAGAGAAAAGCCCAGTGGTGCTACCTCCTTCCCATGTTCTGTTAGATGGGCTTCGATCGGTCCAAAACTACTGGGTGAGGCCATCTAATCTTCTTTCTATAATAATTAACCAAGATTACTTGTATTTAGAGACAATAATCAAAACGTTTAGTTTCCAGCGGTCATATTGACTAATGGTCATATAACAGTCAAATCCCAACGGTCTCATTTTAATTACACTCATGATATCAAATAAAACATTTTTGTTGAGTATAAAAATAAAATAAAATAACACATAAAATTAGGAAGCAAGATTTATTCAAAATTTCGGGTCATTACAATCTTCCCCCCTTAAAAAATTGCGTCCTGGTAATTTTTAAAATTGGGTTTTGAAATTTCATTCAAATTCCCACATCATAAAAGGAGTCGGTAAAACTATTACTTTAAAAGAAAGAAAGGGAAGTATAAAGGACACCTGAGTTAACCCACACTAGGATTCCATGTAGGAAAACATGGACATGGAGGAGAAAACAAAGGGTCAAGTTCTGAGGGAGAGTGATAGAAAACATGATTAGGAGAATGTTAACCATAAGAAAATCCCAAACATATGATGTGTGTAAATGGTCTTTGATTACCTTGTAGGAAACGTAAACCAACAATGTTTTTGTTTTATGTTCCTTTTCATAATTTTGAGGAATTAATTTACTATATAGAACAAAAACATAAGAAAATATACCTACCTTCATGTAGAGTTTCATCCTTTAATAAGTTTCTACCCAAAAATAATCTTTTCTACAAACGATGAAAATTCAAAACTACATGGTCTCATCAAAACACAATAGTCATCTTCTAGAGAATCACATAATCCACAAAAGATTAACTATTTATTTCTTCTATCTTTAAGAATTATCCCAAAAACAGAAAGGGTAAGGTAAAACAACTCTTCAAAAAGAAAAAAATCCAATAGGAATGGAAACTACTTTTAAATCTTCAAAGTTCCATGCTATTACCCAAAGTTCATCATAGACCATTCCATAAATAACGGTCCTTAAAATTCCTCAAAATAAACCAATCTAAGATGGAAACCCAAATACAAGAAGGATTTTATAACATAGTCTTCCAAAATAAACTTCATTGTTCATCTCCAAACAGCATCAACCACTCCTAACATCTTATAACAAAAGTATCTAACCTTAACATATTTTACCTAAGATAGGTTAATCATTCCCATAAGTAACCTAAATTACTATAAGTCCACCTTAATTTCATCGATTCTTCAAAATATAAGTCAACCTTACTCCTCAAAGAAAATACCATACTAATCTATTTACCTCGATCATATAGGGTCCCCAAAATAGTGAATGTCTTCCAAAATAATAATCATCTTTCAATTCCCTAATCATCTATGTCATATTAATATGGAAATCGTTTCATTTCCTATCACATTGGTAGTTGGGACATGTTCTTCCATTTCCCACCATTAACTAAGAAGAGAAAGTATAATTAGGGGCATAAATACATAGCCAATAATCATGAAAAGGAACTTAATGCATACAAGGATAACTTGTAGAAGAAAAGTATACCCTAACTTGTGATACCCTAGGTTTCAAACTAGGTTATCCATAATGATATATTCTTATGTGAATCTTTATTTTATTTTATTTTTGTTCCTTTAGTAATGGTTCATACTAAGCTTATGAATTTACCAAAGAGTATCCCCAGGGAGTGTCGTAACCAAGAGTGTAGCAAGGCCCATTGTCGTGCAATAGTTACCATTTGATTCTAGCTCAAAGTGGTGTTTTTGGGTTTTACCCCTATGTACATATGTACCAGAGCCACCTCTACCTACTCGTATCCAGACAGGGATGTATTTTCTTGGAAACCCATTACTCAATACTCACCAAAATACCAGGAATATTTTCTATATATAAACTTTTCTATAGGATTATTCCTAAAGTTTTCATATCATAATTTCCACAAATAACTAAACCATCCTTTCATACCAACTATACCATACCACCTTTTTATAACATAAACTGTCATTACATTTTAGAAAACTGAGGATCTTTAAGGATTAGTGTCTTGGAAACCAGGAACATAAAACAAGAAAACATAAATCATTCTTCTTAAACACATGCAATTCTACTCCTCATGTTCATCCTAGGTTCATTACTTCATATCATAACCTGGGAACATACCTCAAAATAAAGGGTGAGCAGAAGGCCTAGTAAGGGAAACAAGAGAAACATTTTACATGTGAATTTGAGATACTTCAATAAGGTCATGAAAAGAAGTTTAAGGCATGAGAAAGAAATCATCAGGCATATCATAATAAAAATAACGTATTTCATAACTTGAAGATGTGGCTACAACATTTAACTTAGACAATCATGAACATATCACCAAGGTCCATCCCCAAGGTGTCATTTGAAAATACCAAGGTAAACCCCAAGGTATCGTTAAAATTGTAATCTCTAGTGGCTACATCATTACCCAATGCATTAAAGCTCTATCAGGGCACACCCTTAATTTGTCTTTATTTCATGTCAGACAAATATATCATCATCAAACATTTCATAAATAACCCATATAGCATAAATGTAATGGGTTTCATTTCCTAATCATAACGTTTTAAAAACTGCTTTTAAAGATGTGATCATTATGTCACATTAAACCCACGGAAAAAGGAAAGTCGGTTTCATGTATGTAAATCCCAGAATTCAAAATAGAACATTTTGATATATATGTGAATAAAACTGTAGAAGAAATAGCTTTGAGTATTCACTTAATAACATAAAATAATTTTGAGAAAAAGAGAGAGGTATTTTGAGACTAAAATTCTGCAGCATAACGACTTTGTTACAGGGTTTTAGAAAACATTGAAAAGAGAGGGGACATGGGTCATCATCTCATAAATGATCTATAAAAATATTAGAGGGGAAGAATATAAACGATATAGATCATTGTAATGAAACATGAAGGAAAAACCATTTGAAATGAAAAACATGGATGTAAGAAAAAAATAATATTTCTCTTATAATAATTCGGCAGCCTAACGGCGTCACATAAACTTCAACCAAAAATGAATTGATGAGATCAAATAGGGTCTCTCATCATATGAACATAAAATATATGTATGAAAGATATAGAGATCATACCCCAACATAATAGAAAGTAACTTCCAAGACTTGACATGGAATTATAACTTTGAAAAAGGAGAAAGGTGAAAGAACCACTTAAACATTCGGCAGCCTAATGGCGCCACTTAAAACTTCAAAATGCTGAATTGAAGTGATCAAATGGGGTCTCTCATAATATGATCATAAAAGATCAGTATTATCATTATAGATATAATACCCCAACAAAATAAAAAGGAACTTGAAAGACTTTACATGAAAATAGATCTTGAAAACAAGAACGGTGAAAGATCCAATTAAAAATGCGGTAGCCTAACGGCGCCACTTAAACATTCTTAAAACGAATTGATGAGAGAAAGAGAGGGTCTCTCATCATATTAACTTGAAAAGGGAAGTACGATGAATATAAAAGAACATCCTACAACATAAAAACATGGAGCATAAATGAAATGACATAAAAGAAATTACTAGAAAAGAGAGAGAGAGTTTGGATCCTTTACCTTAAAAAGTAATTCTTAAAAGTCAAAGGTTTTGACCTTGAGGGCATGGGGGAACCTTGGGAGGACTCATTGGGAGGTAATGAGACCAGAAATTCGTTGGGGGAGAGTGGGGAGTCGAAATGGATGAGAGGATGTCCTGTTATTTATAGGGGATGTGAGGGGACAAGGCATTAATGGCCAAGGGACACCTTAAAAGTGGGTTTCTCAAAACCATGTGCTCTCCCATGGTATTTCCCATGGAGTTAGGCCACATGGGGCCCCCATACAATAATTCATCTCCTTTGGTCAGCCAAACCATAAAACATCTCATGACATCATCATGACGTAGTTATGATGTCATTAAACATACTGAAACCCTAAAACTATATTTTTACTATTCACTGAAAATTCAACTTTCTCATAAAAATCCCAAAATTTCACCTTAACCAAAAATCGATGCTCTGATTAAAAATATGAACTCCATTTTATAAAAAAAATTTCTAAAAAGTATTAATTTAATTTTTAAATAATTACACTATTCACCGAAAATTCATTTTTTCAGAAAAAACCCCAAAAATTACCATAACATAATATTGATGCTCTGAGATCAAAAATAAAGTCCATTTTATAAACAAAATTTTCTAAATGTTTTTAATTTAATTTTTTATTAAAAAAAATATTCACCTGAAAAAACTAATATTTGAATAATAATTTATGAAAGCATTATTTAACCATTTTATTGAATCTCATTACTTAATCAAGGTGCCTAGATTATATTAAAACTTTCTTTAAGTGAGATTACTAATCCATTTGGTCACATTACTAATTCTAAGAATAAAATCACTATTCATAATTTTCTATTCATCAAAAATTAAGTTGATCTAATAGACTCTAAATTTTGTACTGAACATATTTGTAGAAGACCATTTTTTGAAAATCATTACAAATTTTTAATTATTTAAGGTTTACATAAACATTTTTAAAATATCCATTCTCTAAAATTAAAAAAAATATGCATACTATATTTATCCGGAAATTTGAAAATTCATGAACTTCATCATAAGAAGAAATAAAAAAATTTATTTAAAATAAAGGATTAGACAAGGCAGTTAAGGTCTCCTTACATATCCCCTTATCACCCCAGCATAGGACCTAAGTGTAAGGTGTGCTATGGTGAGAGAATCCGAGGGAGGCTCGGCCAACATCACACGTGTAGTAATTTCTATCAGGTTGAACTTCTCGTGAAGGCGATACCATTCTAGCTTCACACGATGAAGTTCTGCTTGGGTTTGGTCCGGAGCAAATCCCAGTGGTGCTACCTCCTTCCCAAGTTCTGTTAGATGGGATTTGATCGGTCCAAGACTTCTGGGTGAGGCCATCAAATCTTTTTTCTATAATAACTAACCATGATTACTTGTATTTAGAGACAATAATCAAAACGTTTAGTTTCCAGCAGTCATATTGACTAATGGTCATATAATAGTCAAAACTGAACGATATCATTTTAATTATACTCAAGTTATCAAATGAAACATTTTTGTTGAGTATAAAAATAAAATAAAATAACACATAAAATTAAGAAACAAGATTTATTCAAAATTTTGGGTCATTACCGGCTTGGTCCAGAGAAAAGCCTAGTAATGTTACCTCATTCCCAAACTCTGATAGATGGGCTTCATATGACCCGAGTCTACTGAATGAGTCTATTAAATCTTCTTTTTGTATTAACTAACCCAGATAACTATATTTATAAAATCAGAACATTAAGATTATAGTTTCCAATGGTCTTATTGACCAATGGTCGTATTGACCAACAGTCATATAATATTCGAAACCCAACTGTCTCATTTTAATTATACAAACCTCATTAATTAATGGATATAGTTTCATTATGTGTAAAATAGAATAAGACACTAATTTAAGAAATAAGAAAAATTTAAAAGCTCAGGTCATTAAAACTATAATATGTTTATGATAGTTTTCCTATGGAAGGATTTGTATGAAAAGATGTTGATTGTAAAGGATCACTGAATATTGATTATTGGATGAATCTAAATACCATCAACAGAAATCTTGGAATCTTCCAATCTCTGTTAAAGAAACCAACTATTCACATTACCACATCTGCTTTAATATAGTCTACTCCATCGACATCATAATCCTCTATAATTAAATGTTTCAATAAATGATCTTGCTAGAAGGCAAGAGTTAAAATATAGGAATATGAATGTTTTCTTAAACCTAAATTGGCTTTGATTCACTCATATTTTATTCCTTCAGATATGAAACAATGGGCATAAACCCACCAAAAAGTACTACAAAAAATGTCCACCCTGACAAGATCATCACTATTGGAAGAGTTAATCTATGATAAAATTAATTTGATTCAATTAATGGATACCATATGTGATTAATATTATGGCTATGAAAGCATGTTTGATGTACCCAATTGGGGAACCAGAGGAAGTGGATACATGAGATTTGGATACAAGGGAAGATACAGTCATGGAAGAAACCAGAATTTTGGCCATGGTGTTATTAGGTCCTTTAGTGTGGCACAGACTAGTGGTATCTCCTTTTATCATTTACTTTAGGAATAGGTAATCCCCCTTTATATTCCAAAATCTTCCATGAAATGATCACTATGGAATATCAACCATAGGAGGTACATGTGTCTGATCAATTCAGCGTGTATGAAATCTTGCTCATCCTAACACCGTAATGAATATAACACTTTAAAATCACATTACATGGTACGATCCATCAACATACATTAGTTTTTCTCCCAAAAGACTATGAAATAGAATCCACATGCCAGGAAACAAAGGCCATTAGCAAATAAGTATGATATGTTGAAGAAATTAGTCATAGTTCTATCCATGTTTTCAATCCTTGACACCCTTAGATTACCAAAGGACCTCATGGAATCACTCATATATGTTTTTGTATTCCCTAAGGAGTTTAAATATGTGGTTTCCACTATCACGGATTATAAGACATAGAATAATCATATATAATTCTATATAGTAATCTCATTTACATATCATGATAACATATTCCATCATATAAGGATATATCATAACCATATACATGTATATAAGAATAAATTAATATGATGCTTGATAGGATTTCATAAAAAAGAATCAGGTTAAATTTCATTTCTTCATAGACACCACATAGGCTTGGATATATTGATAATAACGTAATTCCTTCCACCCTAATTCTACAAGGTCATGAAAAAATAATGAAAAATCCCCCAATAAAAATTATGCTTAGGGATCTATTTGGTGAAATTATATATGACTCATAATTTTTATTTGTTTGAAAGGATTTAAAATTCATTATGATATTTGGAAGCTTTTGGTTTCTTCATCATTGTAAAATACCTTTATCATATAATAAATACATCAAATTTTTTATTAATGGACCAATCATAATATTGTGTGCTGGTAAGGCCCCATTATAATATTGTGAGTCACCTTATATTGATGAAGTATTCTATATGTTTTAAGGGATGAAACCCATGGTTCTAAATGTTTCTTGGGTCAGTACCTCAAACTGTATAAAAATGATCTCGATCAACTCCTTTAAAAATATCATCCTAGAGTATGTGTTCCCCCATCAATCAGTTCGAGCATCTGGGTGTAAATTTATGCACATATTCAACAACCGTCATGATTTAAGATATTAAAATAGAAAACAACATTATTGAAAAAGTTTTTGAACCTTCTAATAGTGGTAAAAGATTATAATAAAATTCAATCATTCCATATCTGATGGTTTAAGAAATCCCAGCCTCGTCATCAGAGTTAGATGTGTTTGTCGTGTCACTAAGGAAAAGTGAAGATAATCATTTTTACCCCTTGTATCTCATCTATAACATCAAATAGACACTGCCTTATTATTTGGGTTAGAATAAATCACTTTATCTTATAGATTTAAATTTACTGAACCTCCGCATAACTAAGTAGATTTTGTTTCCCCACATTATCGCCCTATGAAACAGTATGGAAAAGAGGAAGAAGAAGGAGATGAAGAATAAGAAGTGGAAGAAGAAAAAGTTATTCCCATCCATCATTCAATTAAGGTGTCTCTACCACTATTTATGAACACATATAGAAAAACATGGGTATAGAAGAGGACCAACAACCCACTATGATCAGTCCGACCATCTCTGTCGTAGAGCAAGAGGAATATACCACATTTCTAAAGTTAGACCCAGAACTGTTCCTTTGGAAGTAAGAATAAATTATAGGAATTGATATTGAGGTTTCCACTCACCACATGGGATTTACATAAGACCCCTAGGGTTATAATAATGAATCTATATGGACACACCCAACTCATGCTTCCAAAAATGATTATAAAGTTGATACGATCATCAGGTTCAACTTCATTCAAGAAGTCCAATATCCCTAATGGATGGAAAATATTGTCCTCATCAAGAAGAAGAAAGTTAAAATCAGAGTCTAAATTGATTTTAGATATCTCAGGTGGAACATTATAAAGTATAACATCCCATTCAAAATCATATAGTTTTAGATTGATGCATATATGACCCAAAAGTACCATAAGAGGGAAGGGGTGAATCAGGGTGTCAACAATTTATTTTAAAACAAGGGATCTTATCCCCATTTTTTATATAACTTGTTATAACTACATGAAGGAATGATACCCTATTTTAACATTAACATGTATAAAGAAAACAAAATAGTTGTACTTTCATCACCACTAAGGTCTAGTCCAAAAATCATACTCTAATAAAGTGTTAAACATAATAAAGTCCCATAATCTTCACTAGATGTGGAATATAGATGTTCATATATAGTCACTCTATTATAGGAACTCTACTTTTACATGATTTTATGGATAGAACACTTCCACCCTCAGAATACTTCCATCGAATCCCCCATGATCATAACTTTGGGTGATGTCTTAATCAGTTTAATGATATGAAGGATACTTAAGTAGATTGGAATCTATGTCTTTGTCCCTAACTGGTATGAGACTCTTCTTGCATTGATTTCCTGAGTTGATGTGCTTCCAATAACTATTTAGATAAACTAGATATTCAACATCACTATTATATAAGCTCCTAACCATCTTTAAATATACTTTATTTTTCAAAGAAATACCATCCTTCATGAACCCACACAATTTCTCAAATACCCAATCATCATGATGCTCACAGCTTACATAGAAAAAGTATTGTTTTAATGCTCACTACCTTCTTAGAACAAACTACATTCACAGAAAACTAATATTTTATGAAACTCCCATAACTCAAAAGAATTAGTGTTATTTAATACTTAAGAATTATTTTCCTGATGCTCAAGATCGCATAAAATTATAGATTCAAAAATCTCATAGCTTTTTAAAATTAGTTTGATTATTCCTTTTCTCAAATTCACTTCATGTAAAATGAAGTGGTGGTAAACAAAACATTATTGGTAAAAACCTTCTCCATGATCCCACACCTGCAACAAATTTTCCATTAACCTCAAAATATATGTTTGTGAAGCTCAATAATTCATGAAGCTCAAGTAGAATTTCACTTATTTGTGAAAAATCTCACAGTAGCAAATAATCAATGCTAACTCATAATTCACTATCGATGCTTTTTCATTATTGCTAAGAATCATCATATTTTTATCGCTCTTTCGTGAATCCCATTCATGATGCTCCATCTTTGTGAATCTCAATTTACACTAAAAAAATTCATAAAAGAAATATTACATTTTTCATATTGGATAAGATTAAATGTAACGCCCCGACCCCAGTTACCCAGAGCTGGTGCATTATTTTAATACATTGGCATTATTACAAGGAATCATGTCCCAAAGGACCGATCATTTTAGCAGTCTTTTAAAATAGATTACATACATGGACCTTACATTTCAATATGAAGCATAAAACACAACATAAATAGTTCTTTCTGAATTCCATTTTTCCCTTTATCTTAACCCTGCATATCAATCATAATGCACTTTTTTGAAATCCTGGGAAAATAAAACACAAGAAAGGGGTGAGCACAGATGCTCAGTAAGGGTAAATAATTTAGCGGAAGCTATAGGAAAGATGTGTAATAAAAACAACAGCCTTTTAAATATAAACTTTATCATAATATGGTAAAAATAAATGAAACATTACCATATAAACATGCACATGGATATTCTACTAGTCAAATAATCACATATAATGACTAATTTCACAATGTGGGAATGCCTAATACCATACATCATTACCACCTAGTCAAGGCCTTGTGCCAAGACTACAAATAAATTTTTTGTCAAGGCCTTATGCCAAGACACTAGTTTGTCTTATGAGACCTACCGATGCATCGAGGAGCTATAGCGGGCTCCACCCATCACTTACTAAGTCCACTGCATTCCTCATATGAATAGTTGAAGCATAACATAAACATTCGCATTAAAACTAGCATACGAAATGTTAACACATTAACCATAAACCATGAATGGTATATAAATATTACATCCACAGTCAAACATATCATAACTCATTCAATACAATATTGATGATCAAAAATAATATCAAGTAAAGGATGTTGACATAGTTTAAAATGATGAGTAAAAAATTTGGAGATAAATATACTTTTTGTAAAATCATTTAAAAGTCACACATATATATAGGAAGTAATTTAAAAAATATTTTTGAATCAATGTGTCCCATACCACTTTAATCATTTGAAAATAATTATCATTTAAAAAAATTCTAATCCATATAATTAAATCCTTAAAATAATTTTGAAAACATGGACATTAATTAAAATGATTTAGAAACATAAATCATTAAAACATTTAAAATTATGGCCTTTATAAAGAGTACATTTCACAAATCCTTAAAATATTCATTTTGAAATTATTTTTATGAAAAATGGACATGGATGACAAAAATGTCCCAGTAAATACTTACACATAAACAATCTCGGATAATAATGAGATTGAGGAATTAACCCTTACCAAT
Source organism: Viscum album (assembly GCA_963277665.1). Classification (NCBI taxonomy): domain Eukaryota; kingdom Viridiplantae; phylum Streptophyta; class Magnoliopsida; order Santalales; family Viscaceae; genus Viscum; species Viscum album. The sequence goes on along the minus strand of OY728155.1, from coordinate 595,561,127 downwards.
TTGGTAACTTATGAAACATACACCCCATGAAAGAGGTATCATACAATTAATATGGAAATACACATTAATTAAAGTGTATTACACAAAGAATACAATTATGGTCAGTACATACACCACACAAAAGTTAATAGTGGCAATATGGCATAAATCTCGTGGGAATAAGGAGTGAGATAAAACCCCTTACCTTGCACTTTCCTTTAGTTGAGGGTACGTTGAACCTTCTGTATGAAGACTATAGTATGTTATTAAATTATACCCGAACCATATTAATATTTTTTATATCATAAATTATTAATTTATGACTTTATACTACCCATTTAATAAAAATTTCAATGTTATATTAATATTTCGGGTAATAATCACTTTCTTTATCGTACGTGTTTTAACTTGTTACACTTGATTGTATCACTTAGATCATGATTTAAATACTTCTAGAATATAAAACATGATTTATATATCATATATATTTAGAATATCAATATGTATAATAGATGTATATGTGAAATGGAATACAACGTTTATGGAGACGGTAGTCCGTACGTACGCATAAACACTGTTTTAGTGTTGATATAGTATTGAACAGAAGTAAGTGAATAAGATATATGTAAGTAAACAAATACTTATATATATAAATATAAATATATATATACATCTCCATTAGAATTACTATGTCATATATTACATACTTATTTGTAATATATATTTTTATAATCATTGATGAATGGTGAACTTGGAAATGAATCTCATCGCGTCGTGGAGACGGTAATCCGTACGTACGCACGAGAGAAAATATCATTCTTTTGATATTAAAATAATATATAATTGGATGGTATATTATATATAAAATATCCTCATCATGTTATATTTATTTTTTACATCAAATACAGATCATTATTATACTCATCCAAATAATAATGTATTGAATAACAATTACACCACGATGTGGATACGGTAAGCCTTATGTACGCACATACGGTGACATGTCATTAAAAGGGTGGATAAAATAATGAATTTATTTCTACCATAATTATAATAACATCAGAGTATATAGAATATACTGGAATTAATATTTTAGAATGGAAACAACATAGAAAATAAAAGTGGAAGAAGAAAGGAACTTGTAAGAGGGTGTTGAAATCATTACCTCTTATTTGGGTTCTTCCTTTTGATTTGATCAAAAGGGCTCCTTAGGTTGGATTTAAAATCAAAATAATGAATAAATGTTGAAGTTAGGGTAGTTTATAGTGTATTTGGGACGGTTTTGGCCGAGCCAAATGTCTTGGAAGGTGTTAATTAAAGTGAAGGGGGAGCGCCCTTTATAAGAGGGGTGAGGGGAACCTTAGAAAAAACTTAAAATATAATTTTATAATAAATTCATATTCGGTTTATAATGGATATAATGTGACTTATTTCTACAATAGGGTGGGTATGGGTCGAAATCCACTCAACCAATAGGTTTTATACACGTTTAGGTTACCATTTTAACCTTATCATTTAGATTTAACTCTAAGATAAATAATTTATCTTTTACCGTGTCTTCTTGTATTCTTACACTATATGGTTAATAAACTTACTATAAACTTCCAATCTATCCCCAAGTGGTCCATTAATGATAAAAATTTCATGACATAAGTCCTTTGGAAAAAACATATATTTTTAGGAACATAATTTCAATTAATAATATAATATGTGTTTTAAAAAACTCTTTTATATCAATTTAGACACTATTCGGTATTTTGTTTTTGATAAATTCACAAAAGAATTATTACTTCGAAAAAAATTCATATAACCAATCATAATATGTCATATTAACCAAAAAAATTATTGTAATTCATAAAAACTCTCAAATTACATTTATTTGGCTATTTATAATTTCAATTATCTTAATCTTTCATTAATACGGTAAATTCTGCATCATCATTAAATTATTTAATGTCTAAAAATTAAAGATAAAATACTATTATCTAGGAAATCTTTTTAACTTTTTAATGAATATTTATAATCGAATTTATATTATGTATAACCCTATATTAAAATGATTTATTTATCAAACATTGATTTTAACTCTTTTAACTCTTCTTTGAATTAAATAATAGTAAATGTTATAATCTAATTCAAGGGGACCTAAATGATAATATCTTATTTATAAGGATGTTTCAGGTCGAGATACACTTTTCCAAAATAATTAGGACATGTGTTAGGGAAATATTAACATCATTTTTACCCTTAATTGCCCAATTTACTTTTAACTGTGGTAAATAAAAATAGAAAGATACTATTCAAAAAAATTATTTTTATCTTATTGAACAACATTTTACTCCATGATATTAACCGTGTCTCTAGGATTTTTGAAATTCAACTCACAGAAGCAGTAAAATTAATTTTTATGTAAATTTTCAAATGCCTCTAGGAGGTGGGTAAAAGACGGTAAAAAGTTTGATTAAATTTTTATATATATAATCTTATTATAAAATGACTCCAATTAATTAAATTGAACTTATATAAGTATTATGTATCTAATTTTACCTAAAATAAATTTAATTTAAATAAATAAAAATTCGTTTTTAAACAATAACTCGGTGTTTTTTTCACAATTCATCAAAAATTGAATGTTTTCAGAAAAATACCAAAAGTTCACCCTAAGAAAATTATGATATTCCGAATTAAATAATGAAGCCTATTTTACCAAATTTAAAACATAGAAGTTTCATTTAGTAATTTAAAATTAATTCCCATTGTCAAAAACAAAATTCATATTTTTAAGAAATAATAACTATCAAAAGATTGACACTTGTTTATTTCCAATTTAAAGTGAAATTACTTAAAATTACCAGCATTGGATTAAATGGTAAAAATATAATCTAATTTTAATTCCAAACCATTAAATTTTATAAATTGGCACTATAAATTATTTTGATTATAAAATTTCTTTTCAGCTAAAATATAGTATTTTCATTATTCATCCAAATATTAAAGTTATCATAATAACACCAACAAATTATTGAAACTAAATTCTTATGTCCCAATTCTAAAAAAATAATTCTATTTTGTCAAATTGAATATATAAAAGTTTCAAATATTGGATTTAAAAAGGGTTCACCATTAAAAGCTGCTAAAAGTGCATATTTGAAAAAATACAGTTTTATCTGAAAAAAATGAATTAGTTCTTACATTATGTCGAAGAAACTCATAATATGGATTCTAAAAATATAAGGATTGTATATATTTTATAATTCAGTTAATATTATTCATAACTGCTTTTAAATGGTTAGTTCGGTAAGCCATGGTGCACTTGAACTCGGTGTTGTGTGTAGTGCAAGTTATTTAATTACATTGAAGAAAAAACGTTCTATGAAATCATGGGGAGTTATATTATTCCCTCCATCAATAAATGGCATCCTCACAATTTGAAATTTTTCTTTGAAAATAAAAGGTTGAAAATAGAAAATACCTTTGTGGGAAAACCCACATCAGAAATGGGGTTAATAAAATTTAGTCATAATAAGTGGAAAAGGGGAATGAAAAAGTCACCACAAAATTATGATCTTTATTAGAAGAACGTTGGTGAAAATTATAGACCCTTAATTGGAGGAAAGACATAAATATATATAGGCAGTGATTGAGGTTATAAATCATAAACAATTGTAGAATTGTGGGCCTCAAAGCGACCAATCTATGATGATTTAAAATACCATCGGTTCAACAAAACGTAAGGTATTAGGATAACACATTTTTGGTTTTAAGATCCCTTCCCTAAAGTTGAATAATTAATTTATAAATAAAATAAGAGGAATATATATATATATATATATATGTCTGTGTGTGTGTGTGTATACATGACAAGTAGAGTTTCATCCATCAACAAATTTCTACCACAGACTCATCTTTCAGTCTAATAATAGAACATAAAAAATATTATATTTATCCTATTCATTTAGGGTTCCAAAAAAATAAATTTATAATTCATCTACACAACCCTTTAAAAAACTACATTATTCAATCCAGGAATCACGTGGGTCGGTGATAGGTGATACAACCTTGTCTCCCATTGGTTGCAGGTTCAAGTCTCGCGGCCTTGCCGGATGCGACAGGTTTCTGCCCATCCTCCGGGTTTTCCTTTTTATGGAAATCCAAAAATAACCTTAACAATAGTATCCAATTTCAAACATAATCCATTCTTGCCTTTAGAATTATCCAAAATACATATATCCAAACTCTCAGTCCATAATTTATAAGGAAGTTAAACATAATGAGGATATTTTTTTTCCAGTTAATAACATGTGAATGCTTTCACCATGTATTATTTTACAACACCTCAACATCTTGAATTACAAAATTCAACCATCTCTTGTTAAAAAATTACTACCTTAGTATCTAGACCATATAATCTCAAATTCCCAATGAAATAGTACTATAGTACAATCCTTATTTATCTTCATAATTCATGTAACCAGTATACTATTGATACAACACTGAAATGAAATAATTTTATAATAACAACATAAGAACACTAGTCATTCTTTTTCATCTGAGGTAGTATCATGACTTTATTATTATCCAATAACATCATTTTTGGTATAATCTTTTTAATGGGACATTGATTCGCGTAGTGTCTCAACGCCTTTCAAATAAAGCATTTTACATTTGAAAACTTTTTCTTACCTTGCAATCACGTACTTGGTGTCCTTTTTCTCTACACTTATAACAAAATACCATTCCATTCAAGCATTTATCAAGTTATTTATTTTCTCATTCATCACATATGAGAAAATCCTTCTTTCCCCTATTCCCTTTATCCATCTTTCTCCCTACCATCCTTTTTTCTCTTTCTTCCCTTCAAAGCCATAAGATTAATAGAATTATTGACTAATCTTATTAGCACAAGATAATATTTCATCATCTGTTGAGAATACATGGGAGACTATTTACCTTCTAAATATTGGCTTAATTCCATGAAATATATGATCCTTATTACTCTTTGGATCATATGTATTGTTTGAGTTCTCATTCCTTCTGTTAGGAGCCATTTCTAAAAAATGGAATACACTAGGTCAGTTTATGAATCACAATTCATAATTCCAAACATTTAAAATACCTAACGTAAATTGAACATTTTATGCATATAATCCATAATCACAAAAAAAGATTCTTTTAGGAGATATATACTCATAAACCCTTCATAGTTTTTGTATAGAAAATGATAATTATCCTAAGAATATCCCCCGGGAGTTTCGTAACCAAGAGTGCATCAAGGCCCATTGTCATGCACTAGTTCCCGTTCGAGTCTAGCTAAAAGAAGTGTTTTCAGGTTTAACCCTAGGTACATCTCTGCCAGATCCACCTATACCTGCTTGTATCCATACAGGGATGTATTTTCTTGTAAAACACACAAAATCTCTACATTACCAAAATTCTAGGGTGTTATTCTATTCTAATCCTCAAAATCTATCTTAGGGTAATGTGCTCTAATCAGAGTTTATCTAAATATAGTTTCCAAGGTTTTTTATAAACTTCCTCTGATACCAACTGTAACTCCCCGACCCCAGTTACCCAGAGTCGATGCATTATTTTAATACATTGGCATAATTACAAGGAATCAAGTCCCGAAAGACCGATCAGTTTAGTAGTCTTGGAAAATAGATTACATACATGAACTTTACATTACAATTTGACTCATAAAACAAAACATAAATAGTACATTGATAATTCCATTTTTCCCATTATCTTAACCCTGCATATCAATCATAATTCCCTTCTTGGAATCATAGGAAAATAAAACAAAAGAAAGGGGTGATCTCAGATGCTCAATAAGGGTAAATAATTTAGCGGAATCTATAGGAAAGATGTGTAGAAAAAAAGCCTTTTAAAAATAAAATTCAACATATTATGGTAAAAATAAATGAAACATTACCATATAATCATTCACGTGGATATTCTACCTGTTGAATAATCACATGTAATAACTAATTTCACAATGTGGGAATGCCTAATACCAGACATCATTACCATATAGTCAAGTCCTCTTGCCAAGACTACAAATAAATTTTTTGTCAGGGCCTTGTGCCAAGACACTAGTTTGTATCATTAGACCTACCGATGCATCGAGGAGCTATAGCGGGCTCCACCCATTACTAACTAATTCTACTGCATTCCTCATAAGAATAGTTGAAACATAACATAAACATCTGTATTAAAACTAGCATACGAAATGTCAATACATTAACCATAAACCATGAATGGTAAAAAAATATAACATCCAAAATCAAACATATCATAACTCATTCAATAAAATATGGAAGATCAAAAATAATATCTAGTAAAGGATGCTGACATAGTTGAAAATGATGAGTAAAACGGTTTGAGAGAAATGTCCTTTTTGTAAAATCATTTAAAAGTCACACATCTATAAAGGAAGTAATTTAACAAAAGAATTTTGAATCAAAGTGTCCCATACCACTGTGAATCTTTTGAAAATAATTATCATTTAAAAACCTTCATGTCTATATAAATAAATCCTTAAAATCATTTTGAAAACATGGATATTAATTAAAAGTATTTACAAAGATAAATCATTAAAACATTTAAAATTATGATCTTGATAAATAGTACCTTTCACAAATCCTTAAAATATTTATTTTGAAATCATTTTTATGAAAAACTGACATGGATTATAAAAATGTACCAGTAAATACTTACACATAAACAATCTTAGATAATAATGAAATTGAGGAATTAACCCTTACAAATTTTGTAACTTACGAAACATAAACCCCATGAAAGAGGAATCATACAATGAATTTGTAAATACACTATAATTAAAGTTTATTACACAAAGAATAAAATTATGGTGAGTAAATACACCACAAAAAATGTAATAGTGGCAATATGGCATGAATCTCACGAGAATAAGGAGTGAGATGAAAACCCCTTACCTTGCACTTTCCTTTAGTCGAGGGTACGTTTAACCTCCTGTATGAAGACTATAGTATGTTATTAAATTATACCTAAACCATATTAATATTTATGATATCAAAAAATATTTATTTATGACTTTATACTACCCCTTTAATAATAATTTCCATGTTATATTAATATTTCGGGTAATAATCTCTTTCTTTATCGTACGTGTTTTAACTTGTTATTCTTGATTGTATCACTTAGATCAGGATTTAAATACATCCAGAATATAAAACATTATTTATATATCCTATATATTTATAATATAAAAATTTATAATTTTTGTATATATGAAATGGAAAACACCATTTATGGAGATTGTTGTCTGTGCATATGCATAAACGATGGTTCCGTTTTCATATAGTATTGAACGGAAGTAAGTGAATAAGATATATGTAAGTATATAAATAATTACATATACATATATATATATATCTATTTGCATTACTATGTCATATATTACATACTTATTAGTAATATATATATTTATAATCGTTGATGAATGGTGAACATTGAAATGAATCTCATCGTGTCGTAGAGACAGTAATCCGTACGTACGCACGAGCGAAAATATCATTCTTTTGATATAAAAATAATATATAATTGGATGTTATATCATATATACATAATCCTTATCATGTTATATTTTTATTTATATCAAATACACATCATTGTTATACCCATCCAATTAATAATGTATTGAATAACAATTACACCACGACGTGGAGACGGTGAGCCGTACGAACGCACGTATGGTGACACGTCATTCAAAGGGTGGATAGAATAATAAATTTTGTTGTACCATAAATATCATAAAATCATATTATATATAGGATACTAGAGTTATTATTTTATAATGGAAACTAAAAAGTTAAAGGAAGTGGAAGAAGAAAGGAACTTGAAAGAGGGTGGTGAAATCGTTACCTCTTCTTCCGGTTCTTCCTTTTGATTTGATCAAAAGGGCTCCTTAGGTTGGCTTTATGATCAAAATAAGGACTCTAGTTTGACGGTAGGATAGTTGAGAGGGTATTTGGGTAGGGTCTGGCTGATCCAAATAGCTTAAAAGTTCTGAATTAGAGTGAAGGGGGAGTTCCCTTTTATAAGAGGGGTGACGGGCACCATAGGAAAAACATAAAATATTTTTTTATAATAAATTCATATTAATTTTATAATGGCTCCAAAGTGAATTATTTCTAGGATAGGGTGGGTGTGGGTAGAAATAATCTCAACCAATAGGTTATAGAAAATTTTAGGTTAACATTTTAACCTCATCATTTGGATTTAACTCTAAGTTAAATAATTTATCTTTTACCGTGTCTTCTTGTATTCCTATACTACATTGTAAAAATATGTAATATAAACTTCCAATAGATCCCCAAGTTGTCAATTTATGATACAACTATAATGATATAAGTCTTTTGTCCAAGCATTATATTTTTATGAATATAATATCAATTAATAATATAATATTTTTTTTAAAAACACTTTTTTTCAATTTTGACACTGTTGGGTATTTTGTTTTTGATAAATTCATAAAAGAATTATTACTTAGAAAAAAATTCATATAAAAAATCCTAATATGTCATAGTAACCTATAAAATTATTTCAATTCATAAAAAGTCTCAAATTATATTTATCTGTGTATTTATAATATAAATTATCTTAATCTTTCATTAAAACGGTAATTACTACATCATTATTAAATTATTTAATGTCTAAAAATTATAAATAAAATACCAGTATGTAGAAAATATTTTTATCTTTCTAATTAATATTTATAATTGAATTTATATTATGTATAACCCTATATTAAAATTTTTTTAGTTATTAAACTTTGATTTTAACTCTTTTAACTCTTCTTTGAATTAAAAAAATAATAAATGTCCTAATCTAATCCAAGTGGACCTAAATGATATTATTTTATTTCTAAGGTTGTTTTTGGTCGATATAAACTTTTCCAATAGAATTAGGACATGTGTTAGGGTAATATTAATATCATTTTTACCCTTAATTACCCAATTTATTTTTAACCGTGGTAAATAAAAGTAAAACATTACTATTCCCCAAAAATTATTTTTTCTTATTGAACCACATTTTACTCCTTGATATTAACCATTTCTCAAATTTTCTTAATTTAACTCACATAAGCGGTAAAATTATGTTTTATGTAAATTTGCAAATGCTCCAAGGAGGTGGGTAAAAGACGATAAGAAGTTCGATAAAAATTTTATATATCTAAACTTATTATAAAATGACTCCAATGAATTACATTGAACATATATAGATATTATGTATATATTTTTACCTAAAATAAAATTATATAAAATAAATAATTATTTGAAAAAAAATCGGTTTTAAAAAATAACTTAATGTTTTTTCACTATTCGTCAAAAATTGAAAGTTTTCAGAAAAATACAAAAAATTAATTCTAAGATAATTTTTATATTATAAATTAAATAATTAAGTATATTATACCAAATTAAAAACATAGAAGTTTCATTTATTAATTTAAAATTAATTCCCATTCTCAAAACCAAAAGGTGTATTTTGAAGAAATAATAACTATCAAAATATTGACCCTTGTTTATGTCCAATTTTGAATTGAAATTACTTAGAATGTCCAGTATTGGATTAAATGGTAAAAATATAATCTATTTGTACTACTAAACCATTAAATTGTATTATTTAACACTATAAATTATTTTTATTAAAAAAGTTCTTTTCAGCTAAAATATAGTATTTTTTACTATTCACCAAAATATGAATGTTTTTAGAATAACACCAAACATTTATTGAAACTAAATTCTTATGTCCTGATTCTAAAAAAATAATTCAATTTTTTAGAATTCAATATATAAAATTTTCAAATATTGGATTTAAAAAGGGTTCACCATTAAATGGCGGTAAAAGTGCATTTTATAAAAAATACTTCTTTTATCTGAAAAAATGAATTAGTTCTTACATTATGTCTAAGAAACTCATAATATGGATTCTAAAATTATAAGTATTTTATATAGTTCAAAATTCAGTTAATATTATTCATAACCACTTTTTAACGGCTAGTTTGGTAAGTCAAGGTGTGCTTGAACTCAGTGTTGTGTGTAGTGCAAGTTATTGAATTACATTGAAGAAATAATGTTCTATGAAATCTTGGGTTGTTAAATTAAATACTTGAAAAACACCTTTTACAAATATTTCTCCATTATCTGGATTTTTTCCCAAATAAATTGAAAACATTATGAAATGACGCCACTTTTATCTCTGTAGTATGCTTATACTATAAGAGCACATTTATAGGAAACTAAAAAAATAAACCAGTGTGGGTTGAAAATAAACACAATCTGGAAATTGATTCTGTAAAATAAAAATATTTGTTTCAACAGTCTCCCCCTTTGGGTTTGTTGTAAATTTATAGATAAATTCAATAAAGCACCCGCTGTAATTAAAACCTGAATGGCATGAAAAAACTCAACCAACACTATAATTCTATATAAGAAATTTTCAATATGGAAATCAACAGGGGAAGCATGAATTAAGTTCTCATTCTTTGGAATTTATAATTATATAAAATATAATATTTGAGAAAAATGAATTATTTTTAAATAACATCTAATTATTATCATGTCACATAATTATTTCATGGTGTTTCAAAATCCTATAACCTGAAATCCTTTATAATGTTGAATTTATCCATTCTCCCTCTTTGGAAGAAACCCAAAGAACCTATATTTTTACCTTGTATAAGTCAAGAAAACACCCCATAGATCATGTCTCATTGATAAACCATCATCACATCCACAAATATATTAAAATAATTAACAGAATTGGGTATAGGGGATGAACTATATCCTCCTCACGCACTGGGAGTTTTCTGAATACGGAAGTTCATTTAATGTTTCTCGAACACATGTGATTCCAATGGCTTAGTTAGAATGTCATCCACTTGTTGATTATTTCCAAAATTATTCATTTTAATCACACCTTGTTCAATTTTTTCCTTTATGAAGTCATATCTAATCTCATTATATTTTTTATGAGAAATTTAAACCATATTATTTACTAGAACTATTGTAATCTTACAGTCATAGTGAATAACCATTGGTTATTTCTCCTCATCATCAATATCAGTTCGTTTTTTATTTATCTACAATATTTTAGTGAAATACATTGTAGCATAGATATAATATTCATCATTTATAAAAGGAGAAGTACATTTCTGTTTCTTTCTCAAACAAACCACACATTTATTTTCAATGTAGAATGATGCAGCACTTGTGGACTTTCTATCCACCACAACTCCAACCCAGTCAGCACCAGAACATACTAAAAATCATTATCTCTTCCTACAACAACGAAAAAGAATAAATTCATATTAACATGAATATACCTCATGATTATTTTTACTACTTCAAAATTATATTCCTTCAAATTACTTTAAAAGTTAAAATCAATGAAAGTTTAAAATAAGATACCTAGACTTTTTGTAATCATGTATAATAAGCTTCCAATGATTCTTCTATATAGGTTGGGATCCACAAATTTTTTTTCCATGGTATAAATTTTTTTCCCAACCTCTAATAGAGTTGACATTGTTTTGGATATATGCATGTTTATTTTCAGGACCATATAAATTGTATATTTTTATTTTGCAATGAAGGCATAATCCTTCTTCCGAATCACCTAAATCCCCGCGAATTAAATGAGTTTACCATCCATGGAAATTTCATATTCAAATTTCATTTGATTATCATTTTTTTCAATGATCATAACATTATGTTTTAAATGAACACTTATTATGATTGGAATCTTGAGAATAATACCAATCTTGGGGAACTTTATTTAGACCATAAAGATCCTTCTATAATGTTCTTAGGATGTTTTCTTATTAATGGTTTCCTATTCTAATTGATCATATAAATAATCTTCTTTGACTTATCCCTGAATATTTTGAAACTCTTCAACTATTTCAACATTTGAATTTATCACATTCTCATTGATCGTGATACCTCATCATATGAGAACACATATGTCTGTCTTAATGTGTCATTCACTTTCATTCCAGGATGAATATGCTAAATGTGATAATAAAATTTTAAGGATAGTCAACCTTAAACTCATTTTCTAATGACATGATCTTCAAGGAATTATTTGAATAATCATGTTTTAAAACAATTGAAATAATGATTATGGAATCTTCTTCATCATTATTCATTTTGTCTCCCCTAAAGGGAAACACTTAAATGTATCTTAACTATTGTGTATCTAATCAGGAATATATTTTATCAAATTTTAGTATAGATAATAAATTAGAATGGATCATCATGTTTGTACTGTCTACATTGGACAACATTCACATCATCACCAAGGATAATATTCTTGAACACTTATTCTCCATGGTATTAGAAACATGATCAATCTAATATGGTACCTTATTTATCCTGGTTTTTCGGAATAGAACATCTTTAACTTCATAAAAATGATCCTCCATCTTGATTTTATTCGAATACCAAATTGATGAATTATTCAAAGATAGTGACCACTTCATTTGGGCTATAATAAAATGATAACACACACTAGATCAAATGTTCCCCACACTAAGAACATGCTTCACCTTTCAATTCCCTAAATTATAAGAAAAAATACATTAAGAAATGATTAATGTAATAATTTGGATCCTCCAAGATTCATCAATATGAACAACATTATTGAGATGATCTTCCCAACCATGTTGATCCATTTTATCTAGTATTTAGAATTTCACATAAGAATATATTTTATGATTTATATTATGCCATCATTGATACCTTCAAATTCACTTCTTGTCTTTGAGAATAATTGTCATTCTTAGCATAATTATTGGATGATACATTCATACTCCTCTTAATGTATTCTTCTTGTTATATTGGTAAGGTTAAAAAAGCTTTTGCAAAGTGACAAGATTTCTTGCATCACTCACACATGACCCCATTAACATATGATTTTATTTTTGTTTGAAAAATCACTTTAACATTGACTTCATCATGTGGAATTTTTTCATTTACTTTTACAACATCTTTAGACTGTGTATCTTATTGTTTCCTCATTATTACCAAATCTTCTAGGAAAATAACTAACATGTCATTATAAAATGTTGCATAAATTATAAATATTACTCTTCGGTTGTTCTGATTTCCCCCTAGTAGTTATTTTGGATTCACTACCCTTTAATGTCATGTATTTAGAATACAGGGACTTCTTAGCTTCCTTACATTAGATCTTCTTAGGATAATTTGTTTTCACAATATTCTTTTCATTTATTTATATGGTATATTATCCATACATATCCATCTTTTCCGCTCTTCATTTATTATCACCATTGGATACATGTTGTGATGAACATGCACATATCTTGTGAAACATCATTTTCATACATGAGAGATGTTATCAATATTCCCAAATATATTTGTAGATAACAGATTATTCAGGATAGGTGTATCTTTCTTCCTCTCCCTTGGCTTTTTACCCCATAGAGTATTCTTCTGTTGTGATTTTTAATTTGGAAGATTATATGAAAAAACAATTCACAATGATTAAATATATTACAACACAAACATTTACCAACAAACATTAACATCCATATATCTATTGTATATGGTTTTTAAATCATCTGCACGACATGTTTTTCTATTTGTGGGAAACTATATTCCATTATATTTTTAATATACACCCTATTCAGGGTGGTTGGTTTCATATCCCCTTTATTCATCTATTCATTTTTAGAATTTTCCTTATAACATGCAAAATTTCTGATAATAGGGTACGAAGAATTAAAAAAAGTTGTTATGGGTGGTACCTATATCTTCTCAAATACTTGATATAGACCATAAAAAATATGTCATGATCATATTTTCACATATTTGTGGTCTATTATATTTATAATCCTCTAGAAAACATTGATGGGTTTCATCAACTATGTCCTTATTTTTCGAAGTCTCAATGCAGTTATTTTTAATATTGTCTAGCTGAGATTCAAAATCTATAAATTTTATATTATGTATGTTTTTTAGATATTTTATCAAAAACATTTTTATTCACAAGCCTTCTTCATTCTAACTTCTTCATATTTATCCATTGAAACATTATTCTAAATCAAAGAGTCATGTTACATGATCTTCTGGGATATTTCCTCAAATTATAAATCCTTTAAATTAGTGATATTTTTCAACTTCTATTCAACCACATGGATATTTTATTCTAGTTTATTTCTGACCCCTCGTTATCTTTAACATCTTTAAGGTATTTTGAAGAACTTATTTAAAGTTCCCTCTCTATAGATTCGAATGTTCTATCTTACCTAGAAATCATTAAACATTCTCTAGCCCTTTTTTAAAGAATCATATTCAATTTACAAATGGGTAATCTCTAATTTCATACATTGAAAAACTCCAAAAATAAGGGAGGTTATATCTCCAAAAATATCATACAAAATATTTCATAATCTTTCAATTGAAAATTATTTGGAGATTTTATATTTACCATCATCAACACTTGGGGTATGATCCTTATTTTTAAAACGAAATTTAAATTTTCTATCATATACCTCATGGTCACATGAATATTTTTATTTACATGAGGTAGAATAGTTGTTTTTCTCTTTGGTGGAAACAGGATCCACCATTTCTTTACTTCCTTAGACTGATATGTCTTCATGGTTAAAAAAGAATGGATAGCAATAGAAATTCTCTTCTTTAAATAAGAGGGACATCATAAAAATTTTAAACTCTTTATTTTATATATTAATTATGGCCATTGTTGATATAGACTTATCCTAAAAACTAAATCTTCCGGCAAAATGCACTAGATTTTGGATTTAGTATGGTAATTGAAATCATCAATATAGAATTTATTTACTATATAGAATATTTCATAGGTGTTCATTGGCTCTAACACCACTTTTTGGACCCTAGAGAACTCTTAGAGGAGAGGGGTGAATCAGGGTGTCAAATTTTTCTTTGAAAATAGCCAATATTATTCAAAAATTTATAAGAACCTTTCAAACATGTATGAAGAAATCATACAATAATTAAACATTTTCATGGTGAGAAGAAGAAACAGTTTTACATGGATCACCAATAAGGGCTACTCTAAAGATAAAAAACTGATAGTGTGTTGGTTCTACAAAACAAATCTAATATTCAATTGTTTTGGAATACAAATTTTGTGGCACAATCTCTCTATGCCAAGAATATATCCTTTACAATATTTTAGGGATAGAACACTGACTCCCTCATAATACTTCTATCGAATCCCCTATCTAACTGAATTTGATGAAGTCATACTCAGTTTAATGAAATGAAGGTACCTTTAGTAGATTTGAATTTAATCCTTTTTCCTTGACTAGCATGGGACTTTGCTTCCATTGATGTCCTGAGTTAATCAACATTAAAGCATTGTACACATAAACTAGATGTTCAAAACACATATTCATGAAGCTCCCAACCATCAAGATACCCCATTAATGTTTCCTGGAAATATCATCTTTCATGGACCCATAATGTTTTGAATATCTCACAATATATTTGAATCTAATAGTCTTCCAAAAAATGCCTCTATGAATCTCACTACCTTATGAAAAATAATCCCGCCAAGAATATCATTGCCTTCATAAATACCTAGGTCTTCATGAATCTCCTAGAACTCAAAATTATTATCCTTTGTTAGGAAATAACTAGTATTTTCATTATGTTCAGGAACACATATATTTCCACATTCTTAAAACTCCAAACATTTGAAAAAATAGATCAATTCATCATTTTCCCAAGTTCTCTTCAGGTGAAATGTAGTGGGGGTAGCTACCTATTTATAGGAAGGACTTTCACGAAGAACATAGGCCTCCTATAGATATTTTATGAACCGACAAATTAATTTTTTTGATGAAACATCCTTGGCGATGCTCTATTGTGATTTCTTCTACTCACAAAAATTCATGTATTCACATTGAATCATTGTCAAATCGACGCACATTCATGCTTATTATTCGTAGTCATGAAGAATCACCATTCTAATTTTCCATTCATGAAGACCATTTTCAATTATTCATCTCCATTATGTTAAACCTTCATGAAACACAAACATTTTGAAACTCATTTATTTACCATTTTTGGAAAGTTTCATTCTTAGAAAAACACATTTGGTGAAGATTTCTTCTTCCTCTTGATTTTGAGACAAAAAATTTGTCAAAATGGTGAAATAAAGCCTCCTTCAACAATTTAGTAATATTGTACTATAATATAACATTCCTTGAAAACTATCTAATGATCCTTGTGTAAATTGATGACGAACACAAACTAGACACTGTTTCTAGATAAAAAAATCCTTAGTTCCAAAAGTGAAATGGATAGTTAGTAAGCCCTCTCTTTTATGTATGTCTATTCAAGATAAAATACTTTCTTAATATCCTAATAAGATATTGAATAAAATTTCATCATGGCCCCACAGGGAGTATTTTTCTATCAAGAAATGACCTTTTTCTAATAGCTTTCTAGTGATACATACCCATGTGTCAGGTGTTGCACCGTCAAACCATTATGGGGGATTGTTTTAAATTTTTTCATTGATGATTTGGAAGTACTATATTGAAAAAATTATAAACACATTTATAATAATTAAATCATATACAATAAAAGACAATAACACAACCTGAAAATAAACCCCTTGAAGTTTTCTTTTGGTGTTACCTTAGGAAAATTTCTTATTTTCACCATACGCCATCAAAACATTTAAGATGACCCTGAGAAGACAAAGGATATTGTAAATATGTCACCTTTTTCAACCCAAAATAGTTTAGATGACATAAAAGAAATATGGTCTATATTTAACATTTATAGCTGACCTCATTGGTATTTTTTCCCTTCACAAGGTAGATGATATAAGGGATACATATCAGTGGATTGTTTCCTTCTAGGATGTATTTTACAGTCTCACGACATATCTTTTGACCCATCCTATGTTGATACCCATTTTTTAGGGGAAACTGCTCATTTTGTGTGTGAAATCTCTATATCTGTTGATGAATGGCTTTCTGGTACAATAGAATAACATCAGATGTGAAAAAAACTTTTACTAACTCAACCAAACTAAGATTGATTCTGAGACTCATAATTCAGATATTGATAAGAGTTGTCATGATATATTCTTTACAATCTAGATATTATGTCATTACTTACAACCCCATGAGTCCATTTTTTCCTACCTGAATAGCCCGAAGGACTTTATTTTTATTTATTTCTGATAACCACCCTTTCAAGGTATGAGGGGGAACCCTTATAAAGCCTGTAGGATCAGATATTACATGGCCTGTAGGCTTAGGAGATTACATGACTCGAAGGTCTTAGAGAATTCAACCAGACTATCTATAAGGAACTGCCCCTCCCCAGCATCTACATCTTGATAGTAGATCTCCACCTTTGCATGACCATTCGGATGGTGCATCCAAAATCCTAATATGGAAAATGATGGAGGACTATAAGCTCAATATAATTTGTTTGGGATTTGTGATTATATAACCATAAAAAGAATTCCATCCTTAATCCTTCATGTTGTCAAAATGGTTCAAAAATAATGAATTAGAATACCTGCCTCACATTGTAGGGAAATATCTATCACTTTAGGTATTGGTATGTCACATGAAGATAATGTGTGATTCAAAACAAGTCCTCAAGAAGGTCAATAGTGATAATTCCAATCAATGATTGATCTATCCCCCTACTTGATGGAATTTGAGGAATAATTGGGGAATTTACATTGGAACCTATATCGACTTGCGTATCATGCTCAAAATACTCCCAATCCAATACTTTATTAAATATACACATGGACTAGAGGATTCAATTGTGTATGAAATAATCATCATCATTGTGAACCACTAGAGGGTATAACCTTTTGTTCAAGTCAGAAAGGAAGTGATCAATGAAGTTAGTCTCATCCCCATTCCATAATGTTCTAGCATTGGGGGGATGATAATCGTTGTGGAATACCTTCAAAATGATGCACTCTCATTGGACAGAGTTAGTAACGAGTAAATAATAATATAAGAAATTAAATTTGTTCTATATGATAGAATAAATCATCAAAAGGTATTTATAAGTGGGTCTATGATGGATAAATTCTTAAAAGAATTAATGAATAAGAGAAATGTTAATTTCATGATAGAAGTTCAATGTAGATCATGTGGCACCCACTAGTTAGGGATCAAGCAATTTCATCCAATTCATTGTCTTGGGAACTATTGGCCTAGTATAATGCATGACTGCAAAAATGTTGTCAAAAATTTTCATTCCCTCCTATAGTATAACAATGTCATCCATTGAGCCCCAAAATTTCTCTACTCTTAAAAATATTTTTTATTATTTTCTATATGTGTAAAGGATGTTTTGGGACCATATCCACCTTAAAATTCTAACCATTTCAAGTACATAGTCACTATATCTGATATCTTATTAATGTGGACTACATATGTACCAATTAATGATGTTTGGATAAGAAATATTTTTATCTTAGTGAAATCCAACATCATTACATGATTTGTTGTTCGTCGTAAAATATTTATTGACAATAGAACAAATTTCATTTCTGATGTGTTTGGAAGGATATAGTTAGTGTATTACATAAATTCCACAAATTAATCTCGTTATCATCCAGAGTCTGATAGATAGATAAATTCCTTCAATAATACCCTATCAAATATAATCCAACATATGGTTGAAAAAGATAAAAATTATTGGTCAGATAATATTTTTCATGATTTGTGGACTTATTGGATGACAACTCGTACCACCACACAAGAAAAAAAATACTTACAGGTATCACTATTACAAAACATCCCTCTAAGATAGCTAAAATTTGTCTTTATCTGTTATATTCCAGGATCTACATACATGTATATTACATAATTTTAGATGTATATTTATTACATTCTAAAAACTCATACCTGAGGACCGTAATTATTTATTAACTTTGGAAACATAGGAAAACATCTTCTATCCTAGTGAAGGATCTTAAATACCTCCATTAAATATATCCACCATTATTACATCTACCTAAAACCATTCTTCATAACATATTTAATGTAAATATAACAAATGTGTGAGCCCAATTGTTCGGTAATGGAAAATAATGGAAATATATAAGCATAAAATGAACAAAACAGTATGGAACTTGATCATAACATTTTATGATCAAACCATTCATGTTAGAGATCATAATAATGATAGGTAGTTCATAAGACATGAATCATAAGGAAATAAAGAATAAGATCCATGAAATTATAATAATGAAAAAAAACATGGAAATGTGGAAAAAACATAAGTATATAATAAACCTATATCAAGGCGGCCATCCAAGTCCGTTATAACATGTTAGGATATGGTTAATCATCCATGTACCTACATTGGTCTTGGGATACCCTCCTATCTACCCTATTGATTCAGGCTTGGGATAGCCTCCCGTGTAACCTCTAGTTTCGGTGTTAGGATGTCCTCCCATTTACATTCTTGTTTCATGCATTGGATGTCCTCCTATACACCCTCTTGTTTCAGGATTTGGATTTCCTCTCATATACCCTCTTATTTCATGATTGGGATTACCTCCCATATACCTTTTTATTTCAGTCTCTATACACCCTCTCTTTTTCACTCTTATTTCGAGAATGGGATGTCCTCTCGTATACACTCTTGTTTTGTTCTTCAGATGTCTTACCATATACCCTCTTGTTTTGGGCCTAAAATTTCCTCTTATATACCTTTTGGTTTCAGTCTTTGGATTCCTCCCGTGTACCCTTTGATCCCATTACATATTTACCATTACCCACTGCATTGAAGGGAGATATAGTTCCCACCAATCACATAATAAAATCATACATTCTTGTGCCAAAAAAACATTCGTTATATCATGACCCATGAAAAGTGATGGGGTTCATAAACATAATATCATAACACATGAAATGAAATGTTTATTAGTAAAATCTCATCACATCATATCCTATGAAAATGATATAGTTTTTGTAAATATTTTCAAAACATATCTCGTGATGAGAAGCGATATTAAATATAATATAATCCATGGAAGTAAAATGGGTTTTATAAGAATTATTCAATAAAAACATAAACCATTCATGAAAGAATATGAATGGAACGTTGGTATCATTTCATAGAGGGGATTTATTAAAATAAATGGATTCCTTCTAATATGGAAAATTACTTGGAAAGATTTTTGAAAACATTTTTTTGAGGAAAATATCATTTCGTCTTTGAGAAACTATTTTTAAATCATAAATCATTTTTAAAATCCATTTTCTATGAATATACAAAGAAAACATATAATGAAGACTTGAAATTATTTTGAAAACATTTTTTGTTAAAAACATTTATAGGAAGATTAAAAACTTTATGAAACCCATTTTCCATGAAAACACAATAAAATAATCATCAACATGTTTTAAAAATAATTTTCATTGAAAAAAATGAAATCTTATAAAGAACCCTAATTTTTTAAAAAACATTTTAATTTAAAAATGATAAATGAATCTTGAATTTTTTTTGAAATCTATTTCATTGAAAATACTTTGAAAACATATAAATAAGGCATGAAATAAATTTGAAAAACATTTTCTTTAAAAAAATATAATGCAATTTTGAAAATGTTTTGAAAATAATTTCTTTGAAAATAATTTTAAATAAATATTTAAAATTAACATTTCAAAATGGTAGTGGAAGAATCATAGAAACGGTGGTGGGTAAATCCTTACATGTTCTAAGAGGATAAAAGAACATTTATTTTTAATAGGAAAATGGTAGAATATTAACTAGTTAAGAAAGTGATAATAAGATTCCATTGAAAAATATGGTTACAGAAAAAATAAAAAACATGACTTTTAATTATTATATTATAATAGTATAATATTCTTTGAAACCATTATAAGAAAATAAAAATTTTAAGGACAAATGTCTTTCGACCGAAGTGTGTGTAAAGCCAGGCATTCATAAAAAATGTTTTAAACTATCATATATAACAGAGATTATAAAAATGATACCCATAAATTAATAATACATTAATAACCAATGAATAACAAAAAACATGAATTTTTATGAGGTATAGATTGTAGTATTTTATCAAAGTAATCATAAACAAAAACAATCTAGAAAACTAATGAGATTGTTTTAATAAACTCTTACCACATGGTAAATTTGAACCATACAGACCATGTAATAAAATATATTTAATTAGATATTAAAGTATAATGAAATTAATTAGATTCGTGGTATATTCTTTTAAATAATGTATATACACCTCTGAAAAATATATAGGTCCATAACATGGTATTTGTCTCAATGAAGGAAAATTAAGGCAAAATTACATTACTGAATTGGTAAATTTTGAAATATAAATTTCATGAAATAAATAACATAAAATGGTTATGTAAGAGCCCATAATTTTACATATAGAAATAATATAATACAACAATTTTCATTATACACACCACCAAGAAGTAATTCGTGGTGAATAAAGCATGTATCTCACATAAATATTATGTGAAAGGAAATTCCCTTACCATATTTCTTAACTCCGATTGTACATGTTCAAACCACATGTATAATAAATAAAAATATATTATAAGTATTTTAAGAAACCATATATTTATATATAATACATTATATAATTTTATTATGACCTTATACTACCATCTTGGTAACAATACTATATTAGGGTTTCACTTCTAATAATATTCACATTTTTCTTCACTTGGGACATAATTTGTTATTAATTAGGTACTTATAATTATATAATTCATCATAGAATATAAATATTGATTTAAATATAATTTATATTTATTATATTTTTATTATAATGATCTATATAATATAGACATATCAAATTAAATACATCATTCTTTTAGATGGTAAGTCGTACATATGATTGAATTTTGTTTCCTTTTTTGTGGTATCGGAACAAAGTACATGTAATATATGTATATATATGTATACATATTTATTAATTTAATTATTATATAAGCATTATTATATCATATATATAATATAATTTCACTTAAACTATTTATAATACATTCTGTGTAGTGTGTGAATGAATCACATCACTTTGGGGGGTAGTTGTCCACACTTCCTCAAATGAAATTATCATAAATAAACTAAATGGAAATTAAAAAATTATATGTGCTCTAAAAGAAATACATAATATTGAAAACATAATAAATATAATATATAACATATATAAATATGGTTTATCTCATAATTTCTACCATTATTGGAATTAATGAAAAAACAAACGTTAACTATTTCGTGAGGCGGTAGTTCGTCGTACATGTAAACAATATGTTCGTTATCGATTTGATTGAGGTGTGTGTACGTGTAGGTGAAACAATTATAATATCAACATAATAGTAAATTTATGATAATTTTTCTTTTTTAACCATTCATCTATGGTAGTGGAAAGGTGGACAATGAAAATATTATAAAGGAGGATAAGATAAGACATTACCTATTAATCAGGGAACTCTTTTGGTTTGTGTCAAAATGTTTACATGGATTTCATCCTAAAAATGGAGTATTAAAGGAGTAAGGGATGGATTTTAGTAAGTTTATTGGGAATATATTTTTATAACCTATACTGTTTAAGAGGTTTTAGAAAGTGATAGATGTGGTGACATTTTATAAGGAGGAAAAAGAATCAATTTTAATTTTTGAAAACAGGTTAAGTGTAATCATGTTCTTACCCAAAAAAAGGAATAAAAAACCATAAAAAATAATGGATGATTTATGGATGCAATATTTTCCTAAAATGGGTTTTGTACTAGTGTCTTGGTTATTTTCTCCCATAAGATTATAGAGCAGTCCCACATTAAGCTAAATTTGACATTAATCATTTTAATTAATTTTCATCACTTTTACTAAAAAAAATTTCCAAAAAATGGAATGACCTAATTAGGCCATAAATAATATATTGATTACAATGTTATATTTCAATTTTTTTAAATTCAATTCATAGCAGTGGAAAAATTAATATTAATGTTATTCCAATAGATGGAAAAAATAATGTGTTCTTAAGTATAAAAATTTTCATATATTTGTTAAGTTTTATATTCAATTCCAAATAAAAATATAAAATAATTTCCTAAATTGAATTAATATATTTATTATTAATCTAACGTGACCTTAAAAATTCTATTTATTATTTAAATTTAATTATGATAAAAATTTAAAGGAATTTATCACCTAAAATGGATTATTTTCAACTATTCATCCAAAAACAAAGTTTCTTGGGAAAACCACAAAAATTCACCCTATAATGATTTTAGTATTATAAATACAAAAAATGAATTATATTTTTCAAAATTAAATTTCAATAGGTGTCAAATTTTTTTGTTCCTCAGAGAAGAAAATTTAAAGCAATGAATTCGAGATAATAGTATTGTGAATAATATAAAGACACTATAAAAAATGATATTATTCATTATAAATATGTTTAATTTATGAAAAAATCATTATAAAAATAATTTAAAACTAGTTATTACTATTCATATTTGGATAGGTTATAACAACCTAGTTTAAAGAATTATAACAACAAAATGATTATTTGTAGAAACATTGTATTTCATGTAATGTACACCATGTTTGTATTGTGTGTAGCGCAATACAAGTTAGTGTGGTTTGTAGTACAATCCTAGTTGGGGTTGAGTGTTGTTAAATCCAAGTTGTTTATATGTGAACCGAATGTTTGACATAGTGTTTTGATATATATATATATATATATATATATATATATATATATATATAACTATTTCCATTGTCATGTTAAATGAAAAATATCAAAAGGATAAATTAACTCAAGAAAATCAAAAAAAATATTAAGGTGTTACATTGCACTCCCCTTAAAACTAATTTCTTCCTCAAAATTAATTTAGGATTTTAAATGTTTAATAATTGATAGTATATTTCAAATAAACTGAAATCATAAGAAATATTAATAACTCATATTTGAAAAATGGAAATTTTTGAACCAAAACGGTTACACAATGTAACATATAACTTATTTTACACATAGGTGGGAATTGAAAACATGGAAATTGAAGATAATTGGTACCATCATGTTCTAATGGGGATTAATATAGGTCATGGGCAGGATAAAAATAAGATCTATCTCCACCTCTAACGACTTCTTTGCTAGAACAGAACACATATCACAAATCAGGAAATAATCCTTATCAACCCACAACAGTGGTGGATGGTAAGTTGTCGTTGGATCATTTTAATGGTCTGTTGGTGGAGGAGGTGCCTTTGAGGGGTGTGGGAAACCATGGATCATGCACCGAGGAGGAATTAATGGGACTTTTATCCATGCTGCTTAATGATGTAGACAATATGAGGTTATCTACTCAACCTACAGAGGAGGAGGTTAGGGAGATGGTCTTTAGTTTACATCAGGAGAGTGCTCCAGGTACATATGGGGTTTCAAGGTTATTCTATGTTGTGGCTTGGGAGGTGGTTAGTCCTTAGTTGGTGGAAGTGGTTCGAGACTACTTTATTGGGGGTCTGTTAAATAGAGCTATTTTTTCTTCTAGCATTGTTCTTATTCTAAAGGCAAAGGACCAAACTAACATCGGGCAATACATACCCATTGGCCTCTTTAGTGTTTCTTATAATATTTATGCTTCCCTAATTACAACTAGGCTGAGTAATGTTCTTCCACATCTGGTATCAAGGGAGTAGTGTGGCTTCATTAAGGGATGTAGTATAGAGGGGACTATTGGGATTAAGAGTTAATTGGTGAATGATAAAAACAGGTGGTATGTGGGTTCAAATGTTATTTTATAGGTGGATATGAACAAAGAGTATGATCTAATGGAGTGGAGCTTTATTATTCGGGCAATGAGGAGTTGTGGGTTTTATGAGTTTTTCTGCCATATTTGTTTCAGGTGTCTCTCATATGCTTGCCTTTCTGTATCAATCATGGGGACATGTTTTGGTTTATTTAATCTAGTTAATGGGTTTAGTCAGGGGGATCCCCTTTCCCAAATATTTTTTTTCTTGGCTCAAGAACTCCTTTCTTGCAATCTCTATAAAGGCATGGAGGAAGTCTGGCTGGATTCTTATCGCAGTAGAGGTGGAATGGTAATCATCCCACACTTAAGGTTCGTGGATGACATTTTAATTTTCACAAATAGGAGACGATAACTCTTTTTAAATCTCATGATGATTTTGGGCACATATGGGTCATTGTGAAGGAAGGTAATCAATTCCTCAAAAATATTTTCACTCATTTCCAAAAATTGTTCGCAGTGGATATGTAAGAGCATTATGGATTTCATGGATTACCAGAAAAGGAAGATGCCAATTCTGTACTTGGGGGTGCCTCTTTCCATTGGCCACATTAGGTAGCACCATTTGGAGGACATCATTTCTTAGCTGTATGGAAGGATTCAGAACTGGAAGAGTAATTTTATTTCCTTTGGGGTAAGGGTGGAATTGGATAATATTGTGATGTAATCTATTCCTATGGTTCTGTTTTCTATGCTTCAACCACTCAAAAGGGTTGTTTTTCAGGTCAAGAACATTCTGAATTCTTTTGTGTGGGATGCCTATTAGCTTGGATGTGCTCACTGGGACTCTTGGGATCAAATGGATAGAATAGTGGAAGAAGTGGGAGTTGGTTTACGTGATGTTAAGGGAGCTATACAAGGCATGCAAGGAATATTTTCTTGGGAGATTATCATGGGTGATTTGTTGTGCGTTGGATTTTTTAGGGGAAGATATTTAGATAAATGGGTGGTGCTGGCTACTGGGTAAGGATTTACATGGCTCGCTCGGTACATGGTGTCTCACCTGGAGGCTCTTTCGGAGTCAGCAAGATGGATTGTCAGAAAGGGGGGTTTATGCTTTTATAAGGCCAATTGGGTGGGGCAGAAGTTGGAGTTTCCTTGCTTTCCACACCAGGACATTTCGTATAATGATTCCTACCTCCAACCTGATCTGGTACATGATTCTCTCAATGATGAACAGAGGAGGCTGCAAGAATGAAACATCTTGAATGAGGAACCAGATTTATGTTTCTTAACAGGGTCATCTTTGGGATGATTTTGATCTATAGAATATAGGGTAATGGTGAATGTATAGGGTCTATAAGAGGTGGAATTGATCAAGGTGTGGTTCAAGGAGATCCCATCTAAGATGAATTTTCTCATTTCGTGGATTAGGAATAAAGCGCTACCATAGATGAAAACATACAATGAAGAGGGATTGCTTTGTCATCTCAGTGTTTTTTCTATATGCAGTTTCAAGTTGAATATATTGCTCTCCTTTTTCTTTTGGAGCATCTGGGATCATTACTTGTGACCTCTTTTTTCTCAATAACCTTTTCTTACGGATGAATAGTTATCTGTGAAGGGGATAATCGATTCTTGGTTTCAGGGAGTCGAAGGTTAGGTTAGAGGTAGTATGGTCATAGTGGTTATTCTTGCATCAGTTTTCATGGTCATATGAGAGGCACATAACTATGCTAGGGGTGGTAAATGGTGTAATCCCTTTCACTTACTAGTCTAGTTGTGGGAGCTGATATAGGAGCTGGGTTCACTGTTTTCGAGGAATCGGTTTATGAAACCATTGTGTGGTATTATGCATCGGCCAGGAAACCTCATGAAGAATGAGGGTACCTGGATCTGGTGGATACCTTCAATACGAGGATAGATTTTGAATGTGGATGGATCTTATATGGGGGACTAATGAGAGGAGGAGGGGTGCTTCAGGACCAAAGGGGTTTTGTTCTATTCATGTTTAGTGCGTTCAATGTTATGGGGTCTTAATTAAGGGAATAGGTGTATGCCCTGGTTACTAGTCTGGAGATTTGTTGGGAGCAGGATACCCAGGTTGAGGATATTTAGTCCGATTAAATAATTGTGGTGTCTCTTATTAAGAAATGGTGGCAAGATCCTTAGAACATGATTTATCTACTTCAGAGATACGTCACTAAGTTCATACATGGACAGAAACTTCACCATATTTGTAGGGAAAGTAATTTTTTGGCTGACTCTCTTTCTCGATTGGGGAATCCTGTTGATACTCTTGTGATTTATGATAGCATGGGTTCCCTCTCTATGGCATGTAGTATAGTGATCCTAGGTGATGCACAACGTCTTCACCACTTCTTTCACCCTTGATAAGGTTTTGTGGTGTTATTTTTTACAGTTTTAATAAAAAGTTAATGTTAGTAATAGGAAAAAATTATGTATCACAAGGACATAGATTGGTGATGACCTAAGGGACCTCTTGAATCATTTCAAATTATTGTTTTTGGTAAAAAATTTTCTTGAAGATCCCTTTTCAAAAAGTTAATGAATTTTCATGAAAAGATATAATTTCATTATTTCAGGAGAACATCACCCTTTTAATGTAATTGACCAATTAATCTCTATCTATAAAGAATAAAGGTAGATTTTTTATTTCTGACAAACTAACAGATATTAAGACCCATGATATGCCATCCCATCAGTTATTAGTAATAAAAATAAATTTGAAAAGGCTATCAAATATGTATAAATCCTCATATAGAAAGATAAAACATTAATCATATTGAATGCATCTAATTTTTAACTTAGACATTCCATAAATGGTATACATTTTAACCCATAAAAAGTATAATCCACCCTTTATTCCTTGAATAAGTTCTTATCTTGATCAAAATACATTTTTATTTGAGAAATGGGTCCATCCTTATATTGATAGATAAATAATTATTCTATTATTTAATATTATTTTTAGATAACGTTAATCACATGAAATATCACCAAATAATTAACAATAATACTTTTAAAGGAATTATTCATTCAAAATCAAACATAAAATTCCCATCTAAGGAGGGAAGGATGAGTAATTCTTTATTATCATTATTCACTTCATCCATTAA
Source organism: Viscum album (assembly GCA_963277665.1). NCBI lineage: Eukaryota > Viridiplantae > Streptophyta > Magnoliopsida > Santalales > Viscaceae > Viscum > Viscum album. The sequence continues at coordinate 595,533,221 of OY728155.1, read as the reverse complement.
GATCACATAAGATTTCTCTTTATACTTTGTCTTCAGTGTTTTTTGTATATTATCATTCACATTAATACTTGTATTAAGACACTTGTGAGCATAATGTATAAACTCCATGAAATAGAAACACTAATTTTTGGGAGTTTAATTCTAAGGGGATTTCTCATTATTTTCACCATTATAAAACATCCTCTAATCTATTTAACATTCAACCTCTTGATGACCTTAACTTCCACACTTAAATTTTTTTTCATTACCCATAAGACAATTCCCTCCAAATTTTTCAAACAATTTGTGAATAATGGAAGGTCTATTTTCTTTTATTTAGGGTTTTTATATTTTCCCTTCAACTCCATATTAATTTTCTTGTCAAACCCACGAGATTTATTCACATCTCCAACCTCTATTTACACCTTTATAGAACATATTTCCACTTCTTCATATCTACTAAAGCCTCTTATATCCACAAAATTTTGAAGAAAAGGTTTCAAACAAACAATAAATCTATCAATTATTGTTTCTGGTTGAATGGTAATACCCAAAGAGAAACACATTAGCCTTTAAAATTTTCTTCCTAAGAATGTATAGATTCAACATCTTTCTACTTGAGCTCTATGAATTCCATTTCTACAATTTTTTCGAAGAATCAGAGGAAATTAATAAATAATAAAAATGTTTTTGAAAGCATCCCAATCCATTGAGTCAATTCTTTTCATGTTTCTTCATATTCTTGATTATATTCCACCACTGATTTCTTTCGTCTTCTTACCAATAAGCAACCCGAATGACATTCTCATGATCTGAGCTTTGGATAATGGAAAATGTCTTTTCAGAGTTATTTATTCTTTGTTCATAAATATGGTATTAGTTTACCCACTAAAATAAGGTGGATGTTTCCTCAGGAAAGACTCAACAGAATGTTGATCCCTCCATTTCATTTTTGGGAATCAGTAATGGTTTTTAGCTTGAAAAGTTTGGGTGAGTAAATAAATGATACTCTTCATTCATGTACCCATATAATTTTATTTATCAAAAATAAAATCACTACATTTTCAATTTCAATATCCATTAACATGGTTCCTTCGGGTTCCATCCATTGACTAAAACAAAAAAAAATAGAGTAAGAGACAATTATCATAGTGAGTAACAACATAATCTTGAAAACAACATATATTATGTCTAAAATATGAAAACATTCTTAAACTATTAATCCATAGTTTTCTTCTAAGTTATTCATAGCCAATGTATATCTAAATACTTCATGATTGTTCATGAAGAGTCTGTAATTTTCTAGAGCATATCCCTTAATTGTGTCAAAATAGTTGTGTACAGAGGCAAATAGTTGTGCACATATTACCGTAAGTCACACCAGTAACATCATGTCATATTTTTTTTCCCTAAGTATATTTTTTTCAAGAGACACATCTACCTGTAGTATCCACATAAGGATTTATTACCAAGAAACCATAAACTCTATCCATTACAAAAAAATTAGGATAATTTTCTTAATCAATGACTCATCCATATACATATCTTCAGAGACATCACAAGACTTATCATCATAAATAAACCCATGTATCTCAATAATATTTTATCATACTAGTTTCCAAATATTGACTAACCTTTCTTTTGATACCAACTATAACAACCCAGGATTAACAAACAAGGATATCCTATCATTTTAGATGAATATTCAGTGCATTACAAAAATAAATGCTAGATGACTGTCAATGTTTAGTGTCTTTGGATCCATGGGAACAAAATATTCAATACTATGGAAAGTGTATAAACATATCCATGAAGATATCTATATTTATTACTTATACCTAAAACCTTTCTTCATAACCCAGTTAAAGGAAACATAAGAATTGGGTGAGCTCAGAAGATCTGTAAGGGTAAATAATTGAAATGTGTAAGAAAAACATTACCAAAATGGAATGGAGCAGGAGAATAAATTTTTATTATCTTATCCTACATATTAGAGATCATAATAAAGATTGTAAGTTCATAATAAATTAATCATAAGGAAATAAGAAACATAATCCATTAAATCATAACTTAGGCACAAAACATGGAATTGGGGAAAACATATAAGAAAATAATTACCCTATGTCAAGGAAAACTAACAAGGCCTTTGAAACAAGTTGGGATTTGGTTAATAACCTATGTAAAAATATTTTTATTGGGATTCCAATTGGATTACCATCTTGATTCGGGATAGAGATTTTAGTCTATGTACCCTATATTTTCTGGCTTGGGATGTCCTCTTGTTTACCCTTCCATTTTGGGCATGTGATGTCCTCCCATATAATCTATTATTTTGGGATAGGGATGTACTCCTCTAAAAAAATCTTGTTTTTTGGATTGGGGTGCCCTCTCGTATAACCTCATTTTTCAGGCATGGGATGTGCTCTTATATATCTTTTCACCTCATAAACCATATATCATTACCCTATGCATTGAAGGGAGACATAGGTCCCAGCCATGAAATAATGAAATCATACATACATGTTCCAAAAAAACATTCATCATATCATTAACCAGGAGAAAAGATGGGTTTTATAAAAAAAATCATCACCCCTAAAATGAAGTGGAAATCATTAACATTCACCACATCCTACCCTAGGGAATAGAGATAGGGTTCATAATCATTTCAACAATTCATAACCCCTGAAGAGATGCGGGTTTCAAAATCAAATAACCCATGGGTGTGAAATGGGTGTCGTATAAATTATTCCATCAAAACATTAAACATTCATGAAAGAATATGAACTGAACCATTTTATAATTTATAATATGGAATTTATTAACATCAATAGATTCCATCTTATACATATTTCTACATGGATATAAATTTGGAATGTATTTTTTTATGAAAATCATCCTTTCATATTTGGAATATTATTTTTAAAGAAGAAATGATTTTTAAAATCCATTTTTATTTAAAATACCTTGAACACATTGAAATAAGGCTATATATAATTTTAAAAACACATTTCCTTGAAGGATTTTAAAAGAATATTGAAAAAATATTATAAACATTTTTCCTTGAAATATAATAAAATAAAATTCAAATATTGTTAAAAACCATTTTCATTGAAAGAAATATGAGAATATATATTAAATATTGAAAAAGTTTTCAATATATTTATACATGAAAAATTAAGAATGAAGCATCAATATGATTTGAAATCCATTTATTTAAAATACTATGAAAACATATAAATAAGTCTTCAATGCATTTTAAAAACCATTTTTCAGTGAAAACATAAAATACAAGGTTTACATTTTTTTTAAAAAAATTCATTAAAAACACATTTAAAAAACTTTCTAGAAAATTATCATTTAAAACATTCAAAGTAAGCTCTACAAAAATTGTGATGGGTAAATCTGTACATGCCATTTGAGGTAAAAATACCATTCTATTGGCACAGTAAAAAGTGTAGATAAACTACTTTTTAAAAAATTTATAAGTTGATTCCATTAAAAACTTTGGTTGAAGAAAAAAAAGGAAAAGTTCTCTTTTAATTATTATATTATAATTGTAGAGTATTCATGAAACCCCCTTTTAGAAATATTGGTTTTGAAAGAACAAATATTTCCATCTAAAGAGAGGGTAAAGACAATCATTCATAAAAATAGTTTATAAACTAACTTATGTACCTAATAGTAGAAAAAATGGCACCAATACATGAATAATACTTGAATTAATATAGTATATGATACTTCATGAAATTTTTTTAATGATGGATCAAAAGTTGTCATCAATGGCTGCATAAACCTGAACTATCTCAAAAAGTGATGATATTGTTTCAATTAACTATTATGAGTTATTGAATTTGAAAAATACTTCACATATAATTATATGGAATTTAATAAATCATAAAATATCATTAAAATAATTATAATCACGATATAACATTTCAATTATAGTATATACACCTCCTGGAAAAAATATAGGTGCCTGATATGGTATGTGTCTCAAAGAAGAAAAATAGAGAAAAAATACTTTACTAATTTTTTACTATTGATAAAAAATTAACATGATAGAAATATCATTAAATGGATATTAAAATACCCATAATTTTATGTATAATTATAAATGAATTCATACATGAGTATTATACACACCAAAAAAGTAATGTTAGGTGAATAAATCAAGTATCTCCTGGAAATAAAAGGTGATATGAAATTCCTTTACCTTATATCGTTACACTTGTTGTACTAATTAAAACCATCCATATAATAAATATAAATTTATTATCAATATTTTACAGAATCAAAATTATTATATCTAATACCATTTATGGATGGATTATGACATTATATTACCCTCCATTTAACAATCCTCTCTTCGGGTTTCATTTATTCACTTTGTACTTCTTATGGGTCTTAATTAGTTATATCTATGCTCCTTATACATATTTAATGATTTAAAGAATTTATATCATGGTTTAAATATCATGTATTTTCATTATATGTGTATTATATTAATCTATAGAATATATATCTATGAAATAGAATACACCATTCATAAAGATGGTAATCTATACGTTTAAAATTATGTTGTTTTGATTTTTATTATCATATTGAAAAAGGTACATGATATATATGTATATATGCATATTTATATTTATGATTACTCAATTAGATATTATTATATAATAAATATCATATAATTCCACTTAAATCATTCGTAATACATTCCATGTAGTGTGTGAACGAATCACATCCGTTTTAGGGGGGAAGCTGTCAACACTTCCTCAAATGACATTATTTTACATGCACTTAATGGATATATAAAAACATATACGTGTTAAAGGAATAATGAAGATTAAATAAATAACAAATAAAGTTTATAATGTATAAAAACTAATTTTCTATCATAATTTCCATAGTGTGATGTCGTAATGGAAAAAATGAATAATCATCATTTTGGGAAGTGGTAATTAATCGTACATGTAAACAGAATATTTGTAACCCATTAGATGCAGGTGTGTGTTAGTGTAGTTCAAATAAATAGAGTAAAAAATAATTTAATATTTATGATACTTGTGTTGTTATTCAATCATGGAATAAATATTTTGGGGGTGGAGAAAGAAGAAAAAATATCTTAAGAGATGATGTTTCCTCTTAATCGGGTAACTCCATTTGGTTTATTACAAAAGGATTCATTAGATTTATTTCATACAAAAGGGAGGATTCGCAGAATAATGTAGGTATTTTGGTATTTTTATTGGTTATATATTTTCCTATCCTAAGTAGTTTTGGAGGTTTGAGCAAGTGGGAGACGTTGGGACTTTTTATAGGGAAAGAAAATGACTCACATAGAATTTTTGAAAACAAGTTGGGTGTAAAACATTTAATACCTAAATACAGTCATAAAAAATAATAATAAACGGTTTAGGGAAATATATGTCCATTAAATTCATTTTTTAGTGGTGTTTTGTTAATTTGGGTGTCTAAGATTATGGTTCTGCCCCTTATTAATCTTAACTCTACCTTAATATTTGTGAATAATTTTATTCACTTTTACTCATCATTTGGTATAAAATTTACCGTACCCAATTATACTATAAATATTTTAAGGACTAAAATTGTTTATGTCCAATTTGAAAAATTAAATTCATAGAAGAAGAAAAATTAATATTTATTCTTGTCCCGCAGACGGGATGGAATAACTGGTTTTTAATGTAGAAAAATGATTAAATGTTTGTTAAGTTTTTATATTCAATTTAAATGTAAAATAAACTATAATAACCGAAATTGATTTGATATATCAATAATTTATCTAAATTTACCTTAAAACATATTTAAAGTAAACTTCTTCCTTAATAAATATGTAAAGGAAAAGTCTTTTATTTACTAAAATGCAGTTTGTTTCAATATTCATCAAAAAATATGTTTCTTACCAAATAAAAAAAATCATCCTATGATAAATAACTAATTATAAATTCAAAAATGTTGTTTATTTTTTCAAATTTGAATTTTATGTGTCTAAAATTAATTTTATTTCTTCATAAAAGGACATGAAAAAATGTTCATTCGAGAAAACGGTATTTTTAAACATATAAAGACATTACCTAAAATGATTTTTTTATAAAAATATTTTTTGTTTAAATAAATCCATTATAAAAATATTTGATATTTATTTATTACTATTAATATTAATGTATTTTAATGGTCGTATTATAAATAACTTTTTTAAATAATTATAATCATAAAATAATGTTTTGTATAAACTTGGTATTGCATATAACATAAGCCATGTAGTTTTTGCATGTTACACTAGCCAAACCAGTGTTACGTGTAGAAAAATCCAAGTTAGTGTTCCATGTAACACAATAAAAGTTGTTTTTTTGTGAAATAAATGATTGGCATAGTGTTTTAATATATATATATATATATATATAACAACCTCAATTGACACGTGAAATGAAAAATATAAAAAATATATAATAATCAAATAAAAAAATATATCACAAAATATTAGGGTGTCACATCATGATTTCTAGAGAGGGGTTGATAAAGGTAGTGTTTATTAGTGATTTTAAAAATGATGATATGGGGGAATACTATAATGTGATGAAACAAAACATTGTAGTTCTAGAAATGAATCCAAAAAGCCTAAAAATCAAGTACAAATACAAAATTTAAATGAAATAAAATTTACCACAAAAATAAAAGAGAAAAATTATACTATAAAATTTTGAAACATTGCTCTATAAAATAACATGATTAATTACAAATTATTACAAAAATTAAAAAAAATATCAAGGTTCCTTTGTCTTTTTCCCCCAACCATGACTCATGACATTAAAAAATAACTCACCTCTGCTCAAGCAATATAACACATCCATATAACAAAAACAATATTATTTTAGTAATAATATAAATTATTTAATTAAATAAAAAGTGTTATTTTTAAAATAAAATTTGAGCCATACCAGGAAAATTGTGTATTAGATTGAGTCTTGGATGATTATTGGATGTCACAATTTTTTTTCATATTTATGAATTGTGTCTATAAAAACTAAGTAAATAATAATTATATAATAATTCCATGTAAATTAAATATATAATAGTTGATATAATGATGAAAAACAAATCAATGCTCGTTTGACCGATTTTGGTGATGTGATGCTCATCTTAATAAATGACACTTATATATTAAAAATATTCACATGTTGTCATTATAGACAAACCGTGAGTTATATTTATGTGCATCTAATTACTTCATGTCCCAAATGACATATGGGACATTTTCATAATGTATCAAACCAATCCAAATGTGTCTTCTCTATTATGAGTATGTCAAATGTATTTTTTACTTAGATGTAATTTTATACTTGAAACAAATGCTTTGATTCATATTGGTCACATCATGTATTTATTTTGATGTGAAACTAATTCCTAGATGAAAAAATGACCTATCTATCATTTTCCTAATTAATCAAGAAAATATGATAATGTTTGGTCTATTTTCAGTGAGTTAAACTTTTTGATCTAAAATTCTAATTATAAACTAATAATAGAAACATTTAGTCATATTAGAAACATCAGGTATCCTATGGTGTTGTAGATTATTCTTACTCATCACAACTGAGAAATGGATCATTTTCATTATGTAAGAAAACAACACAAATACATTATATCTATTTTGAGTTTGTCTATTTTTCTTTTTTACATTAATTAATTTCATTTTTAAATATAACGTAACACATGGGGATATGTGGGTCACAATGTGCATTATATTGGGGGAGGATGATTCCTACAACCCCCAAATAACTTATCAAGCATTTTCCTAATATATCAAAATATTAGGAATGTTTTTTCTCTGTTTTGAGTATGTCACCAGTCTTTTTGACTAAAAACTAATTTTAAACAAGAAACACACACTTTAATTCATACTTATCACATCGTGTATCAGTTTGATGTGAAACTGATTCCTTTACATCCCAAATGACTAATGAATCATTTTCATAAATTATCAACACTATTCAAGTGTGTTGGATTAGTTTTCAATGTGTGACACATTCTGAACCAAAATGTAAATTTTAAAATTATAATAGAAACTTTATATAATACTCAACATAACATGTATCTGATTAATGTTCAGATGATTCCTTCAAATCAAAAATGAATTATATACTATTTACAAATTTAATTAAAATAATACAAATTATTCTTCTAGTTTATGAGTATGTTAGTTGTATTTTTAGTAAAATTATATAAATTATGAAATTAAAAGATGCCCATGTACTCTTATCAGTCACAATGAGAATCATATTGGGGTTTGGATGATTCCTAAACTCCCCAAATGTCAAATGGATCCTTTTCCTAAATTATAAAAACAACATGAATGCATTGGATTAGTTTTGAGTACACCAAATTAGTTTTTCTGCTAAAATATCATTTTTATTTAGAAACACACACTTTGAGTCATATCTTTCTCATTGTGTGTCAATTTTAAGTGAGACATTTTCTGAAACATCAAAAAAATGTTATGAATCTTTTCATAAATTATCAATAAAATATAAGTGTGTTTTATCAATTTTAAGTGACTGAATATTTTTGAAATAAAATGAAAATTTTAAATTGATAACATACACTTTGAGTCATACCTAACACATCATGAATCAGATTGAGGAGTGGATAATTCCTACACATCACAAATGATATATGGATAATTTATATAATGTATCTAAATATTATGAATGTTTTTCTTGGTTTTGAGTATGTTTGTTGTCCTTTTCACGAAAACTAATGTCAATATAAAATAAAAATATGTGATTGGAGACATACATGTCACATCATGCATCAGATTTAGGGTATGTTGATTTTTATGCATCTCAAATGACTTATATAACTTTTTTCTAATGTATCAAAACAATCGAAATTTGTTTCTTTAGTTTGAGTATGTAACATTCTTTTTTCTAAAACATCAATTTAAACATGAAACATGCACTTTGAGTTATACAGTTCACATCCTGTATAAGATTGATGTGATAATACTTAATCATATAAAATATCAACTATGAATAATTTTTAAAAATTATTAATTAAATATAATAAAATTTTATTAGTTTTCAATGAGTGAAACCTTTTTTAACTAAAATGTAAATTCATATCAATAACATAAACATTAACTCAAACAGGTTACATTGTGTATCATATTGACGGTATGTTAATTCCAACATTTAATGAATGAAAAATGGATCATTTTCCAAAATTATCAATAACATATGAATGTGTTTTCTTAGTTTTCAGTTGGCTAGTTGTTTGTTTTTAAAAAATTAATTATAATTTGAAATAAAAAGTCACACTTGGAGTCTCGCCATTCACACAACTGTCAGATTGAGATGTGAATGATTTATAAACATATGAAGTTACTTATGGATAATTTTTTTAAGGTATAAAAATAATTCGAATGCGTTCACTCTGTTTTGAGTACGTCACTTTTCATTTATAATAAAATTATATTTTAAACATGAAAGACACAATTTTAGTCATATCGGTCACATTATGTATTGGTTTTACTTGAGATTGATTTCTATACATAAAAACTAACATATGAAACATATTCCCAATTTATAAGGATAATCCAAGCAAATTTCCTTAGTTTTTAGTTTGTCACATAAATTTTTTTCTAAAAATAATGAAAATTTAACATAAAAATACAAGGTTAGAGTAATATTGGGAACACTATGCATCTGATTGAGGGGACTCTAATTTCTATATGTTAAAAATAAATTATTTATTTTTTTCAAAATCTATCCATACAAACCTGTCCTTTTTGATGACTTTTGATTATTCGACATGTGATTTGAACTAAAATATAGAATTTAAACTAAAAATATATAATCTGAGTCAGGTCGAGCATGCTTTCATTATATTTTAATAAGGATGACTGAATATATGATTTATATTTTTCATTAATATATCTGAAAAAAGATAGAAAATATATAACATGTTCAATTCTAATATAAGAGTAAATCCATGCTCTTATAAATGCAACATATTTAAGGTGCCACAGAGTATCATCTTCCATTAGAAAGAAACATGTAATCTCTTTTTTAGCTTACTGTGGATTGTTGAAATAAAAATACGACTTGTAGAAAGGTTTATTAAAAAATTATTATTAGATAAAAATTAAAAGTAAATTAAATTACAAATAATAGATATAAAGATGAAATAAATAATTAAATAAGTTGTGGGAATTCAACTATTCATTATCGTTGTACACATTCTTAACCTATTTCTTTCTTGTTATTTTCTTAATTTTTTCCTCGACGTACAATCTCTCATGACAATGAGAAGATTAAAAAAAGAACCCTAAATGGAATAAAAGTAATCCACCTATATAAGAAAACAATTATTATGTGAGTAATAAAAATAATAAACAAATTAATAATAAATATAAAAAATTACAATACTTCTATGGAAAATAATTTTACTAAGGAAACAACAATATTACCATTGTGATTGAGTAGAGGAAGCACTATTTCCCTTCATTAAAACGATGTAGATTGAACATAAAGGAATGCGATAAATTCCAACACTATCGGGGTGATATAGTTTTGAGGGAGAATAAGTAAGTAAATGTTTGGGTAGATAAATGCATGAAATATATAAAAAAATAAAAATAAAAAAAAATCTATAAATAATAATGAAAATTAAATACATGTTTAATTATATAACATTATAGTAAAATAGAACAACTATATTATAATATTACATTTACACATTCCCAAAGGGACTCATTAATAATAGTATATTATTTTGTGGGATTTCTAACATCATCATGTGTAGAAGAAATTGTCTACGTGATTAATGAAACAATTAATTTTGATTATTATAATGTAGTAGAGAATATAAAATATTATGAGTAAAATATAACATTTTAAAAAAATTACCTTCCAATTGGCTAATCATTTTAATACTTTCACAGATTTTAATCCTCAATCAAGAATGAAAATGCACTCTTTGTGGTCAACTCTAATGTAAAAGATATTATCTACATTTGGACCATCATGAAATAATTGTGATCTCTCAAGGAAAGTGTCATCCTCGACTGAGTTTTCATATGACCATATAGTTTTTTAATCAATAGCATGAAAATCGACCAATTATTTTTTTTATAGATCTACGAAATAAATTATATTCACTATTTGTTATGTTATTATGAACGACTCATCATTTCCCCTACCATATTAAAATACAGCTTCATGAAGCCCATTTCAACAATTTTCACTACACTCATATTGTCAACCAATTTCAAAAGAAAAATCAAAACATTAAATGTAACATCCCAAACTTTTTGAATAATAAATGTTTCATTAAAATGTATGTTTTTGTACTAAATAAAACTACATCAATTTATTTATTAAGAGGGTATAATTAAAATGGGACCATTGGGTTTCAACTATTATATTATTGTTGGTCAATATGACTATTGGAATATATACTCTTAATGTTAATATTAGTGATTATAAATGGAAATGATATTTATTATTATTGTATAAAGAAGAGTTGATGGCCTCATCTAGTAGACTCGGGTCACACAAAGCCCATTTTTCAGATATTGGGAAAGAGGTGGCATTGCAGGGCTTCATTGTTGACCAAGACCATACAAAACCTCAACATATTAAGCTTGAATAAAACCACATTGCAGGAAAACTTCAAAGTGATATAAATAACCACTAGGGAAATTTTGTTTGATTAACCCTAAGATTAGATCACCATTCCACACATTACTCTTAGGTCATATGCATGCATTATAAGGCTCTATTTAATGAGGCTTTAGTTATATTGTGTAATCCCTTGGTATAAATAAAAAATTTATTTCATTATTGATATTTTAGTAAAATAATTTTATAATAAAGTATACTTTTAATTAAGATAAATTTGATAAATTTTTTATAGAATTAAAAATTGTACTATTCAATGATTATTCATTCATAGAAAATGTTTATGGTAAAATAAACATGATTTGATAATTTTAAATGTAAAAATTAACATAGGATTTTTTTTAAAAGTTTTCTATGATGTTTTAATATCATTAATAGTATTTTACGAATATTATTTTTTATGAATAATATTTGATGAATAGTTTTTTGATGAATAGTCAAAAATATTTTATTATTAAAGAATTTTTTATGAGAAATGATTTTCCAAAATATAACATACATGGTTGTAATCAGGTTGAAAAATGTGGTTTAATAATATCAAAATATTTTCTTAGTGAATAGTAACTTTAACATTTGGAATTGAAATTCTACCCATATGAATGGTATTTTTTCTAATGGAATGTTAACATCAACGATGGAGGTATATATATGTTTTAGACCTCTTAAGTGGTAATGTGATATAATTATATCATTGGATATGAAAATAAATGTTATTGAAATAACTAGTTAAGTATTAGTATATTATTAATTTAATTTAATTTAAAATGAAATTAATTTTTATAAAATGGTGTTCACTTTTTAAATCGAAGTGTTGAAAAATGGTTAGGGTGAATTTATTAGGTATTTCTGAAAATTTTTATTTTCATTGTGAATACTAAAAATTCAGATTTGAGTTTTTGATAATCTTACTAACATCATTAAAGATTTAATAATGATGTAATAATTCTGTTAGAGTATAGAAGAATAAAATATTTTTTGAGGAGTCCCAAGTGGACAATAACATTGGAAAATACCACGGGAAAGCCCATTGTTTTTCAAATTCCACCAATGAGGTGTCCTTGGTAATTAATAAAATATTCCCTCACTTTTATTATAAATACCCACCCATTCCTTCACTCCAATCATTCCAAATTCCTCTTCAATAAATATATGGAAATTTTACCCCCCATGGAGTCCTCCGAATGTTCCCACAAACCCCCCATGGTCCCAACATTTGAGTTTTTGAAGATACTCTTCAAGGTAAGGGAACCATTCACCCTCCTCTTTTAGTCGAGACTTATTTTATGTTATGTATTTTAAATTTCAATTTTTAAATTTTGGGGTATGTTATTTTGTATCCAAATTTCATTCCATTTGTTTCAAAAAGTAATATATAACCTTTGTTCTCGAATCAACTGATTTTCAGGATTCTTAAGTGAAACCATTAGGCTACCGAATTTTCCTTAGGGATTTCAAAACATCTCTATTTTCATTCATGTTCTATTTTATGTGGTATATCTTGAAAATTTCCATACAATGTTATTATCTCTATGTAATTCTATCCTTATACATTATTATGACTCTCTTTTTAATAGGTGACCTCTTTCCCCTCTTTTTAATGTTTTCTAAATCCAAGTTGCATATCTGTTATGCTGCATATTTTTTGCCTGAAAAATATCTCCCGTTTATCAAAAGAAATTCACTTATTTTATTAATTTGGAAACCGAAACATATTTAATACCTAAGTGTATTAATAAAAACATAAAAATGATATATTTTATTCTGAAATTGACATACATAAAACCTTCATTCCCTTTCCTTGGGTTATACAAGACATAATGAACATGTTTTGAAGAAATTTTTAAATGGTTGGGATTTTGATATGAAACCCCTTCATTTTATTCTCATTGGGTTATTTATGAAATGTTTGATTATGATGTATGTGGATCACATTAAAATAAATACATATTACCGGTGTGCCCTGATAGCACTCTAATACATTTGGTAAAGAAATTACTCTCTAGAGCTCACATGTTTTATGATATCTTGTTGAAAAACCTTGAAAATATTTATGACACCTTGGGGATAGACATTGGAGATATGTTTATGAGTGTCTAAATTAAATTTTGTAGCCACATATTAAAGTTATGTTACAAATTATTAATATTATGATATTATTCTTTTTCATGTTTATATGATATTCCCCATATTCTTATTGAGACTCCTCGGGTTCACATGTAAATTGTTTCCCTTGTTTTTCTTACTAGGCCTTCTACTCACCCTTTCTTTTGTTGTATGTCCCCAGGTTATGAGATACAATAATTGTAAATAGTATTAAAATTTAAAGAATCTTATCAATAGTATTAAAATAATTATATATATTTTCATGTATTATATACCTTTTTCCAAAACATTAAACATTAAAAATACTCTACTTGTAATGTAATGAAATTTTATATAATAAGAAGGCAAGATGCCAATGTTGATATCACCGGATTTTTTAGTAATTTATTTTAAAATGGCTATGAAAAAAGTAGGAAAAAACTTATAAAAAATTCTTAATTATAAGAAAACATATTGGTATTTTTGTGAAATATTATGTATATGGTTTCTGAAAAAATAAAAAAAATTTGGATATAAACAAGTTGGAGTGGATTTAGAACAGATGTATCTATGGGTAAAACCCGAAAACAACACCTTGAGATAGACTCAAAAAAGAAATACTGCATGAAAATGAGCCTTACTAGACTCTTAGTTTGACAGTCATGGGAGATATTTTGGGTTAATCACAATCATTTTATGAATAATTATGAAGAATTTATAGAGAAACAAAATTTTTGTTAAAGAATAATATGATTAAGCATTATGCTTCACGACATAAAAATATTTTATAGATAAAAAAATCATAAATGAAATAATTTTTTCAATAAGTTTTTATTATTTTATAATATGGAGGGAAAGAGGAGGTTCCATGAAAATGGGTACTACAATGGACCATGCCCAAAAAACCCTCCGATGGAAGCCAAAATGGAAAGTTTCAGGAGAATGATGAACCAACTGACTAAAATTATGAGAAATAACATGAATCTAAGTGAGAGACCAATGTCACCGCAAAGGAAACAACATTTTTTTAGTCCTTTATTTGTCAATGACAACCATCATTCAGTGGTTTTACTAACCCAATGATTTCGGAATAGTTGATCACCTCTATCAAAAAGGTATTTTATTTTCCCCGATATTCAGAACAACAAAAGGTGTCCCTAGTGGTTTACCACGTTGAGGGAGTAACTGATTAGTGGTTGGAATTGATTGAAAACATTATTCTATGAGTGGAGTTGAAGCTATGGTGTGGGATGCTTTCATAGGGATATTACTCAATAGGTATTTCCCTTGTTCGATGAGAAGAAAAACGAAGAATGAGTTTCCTGAGTTAAAGCAGAAAGAGAATGAATCTGTTGGATGCTAAGATAAAAACTTCATAAGACTTTCTTGTTACACCACTATATATGGAATAGATCCTAATGGGAATGTTGATATATTTTTTGGTGGAAAAATCCCCTATCTATAGAATAATCTAGCCAACCGAGACTATGATAACAATATGGAGATCGTGGAGAGTGTTGTGAATGTCAAACTGAAGTTTGGTATGATTCAGTGGTGTCAAAATTATAGGGACAAGAAGAGATCAATCGATCCAAGTATAGGGAGGAGCTTTTATCAGGTAAGTGGAAGCAAGAAAGGGAAATGTACCACATGTAATAAATGTGAGAGGAATCATTTTGGGAAAATTCTTCTCATGATAGGGAAGTTCTAAAGTGTGGAAAATATATACATATCATGTGGAAGTGTCATAGTGATGTGAAGCCTCAAATCTCAAACACTAACAATAAAGGGAAGATGGTACAAGCCCTTCCTGAATTTCAATGCTATAATTGTGTATTTCCTTGGCACTTTTCCTATCACTATCCAAATATGAGGGGAGCGACGTGAAATCACCATCTAACTGAGAAAATCCCAAGATAGAAGAGTCATTCTATTTCTATCAGAATAGCTGATGTTGAATCTCAATATTAAATGGTGGTGCATAATATATTTTTTCTCTCAAAGAGAGCATGTACATTGTTTCATTCTGGTTCTACGCATTTTTTTATTTCCTCTATATCTCATTCCATCATTTTTTTAAATCCCATAACATTAATCCTTGAATAGATTAATGTCTAGTCACCTGAAATAGGATGTTTTCATGGAATTTAGAATCAGCCTCTGAATTTCTAAAAGTATAGTTATTAGTCAAGACACTTAGTGGGATTATCCAAGAGTCCACAATATTTTGAAACTCTAGAATTTAAATTTGTGAGCACAATATTATCACAAATCTAGTAGTCATTACCATGTTGGAATGAAACATTATACTAGTGATAGTCATTCTCTCAATGTATAATTCTTTGATCAAATACATAACCAAGGAAATAATAGAAGTCTTGAATGAGAAACCTGTAGTTATTTTACAAATATAGATATCTCAACCCAAACATTGTCTAGAAGAACCTATTTTATCCTTTTTATGGAGTTGATCATTGAAGGAAAAGAAGGAAATGACAGTATAATGATTAAAAATTTATCAATACTCTAGGAATATACTAACATATTTCCTAAGGAGTTACATGGACCTCCCCTAAAAAGATAGGTACAGTTCTACATTGAACTCATACAGAGATCTCTAGGATATCAAAGTCCCCGTATTGGATGGAAAATGTGGAGTTGGAGGAATTAAAGAATCAACACCATGATCTTTTAGAGAAGGGGTTTATCTAACTGATTATGTCTCCTTGGGGAGCACCTATTCTATTTTTGAATAAGAAGGATGGATCAATGCGGCTATTCATTGATTATATATAACTGAGTGAGATAAAAGTGAAGAATAAATACCCTCAACCAAGAATTGATGACTTATTTGACAAACATCTTGGGAATCTGATGTTCTCTAAGATTGATCTTTGATCTAGTAATCATCAATTGAGGGTGATGAAAGAAGATATTCCAAAAACATCTATCCTATCATGAAATAGGAATCATGAGTTTTTTATTATGCTATTTGGCGTGAAAAATTCTCTAGCTATTTTTAATGATTTGATGAATAATTTTTTTAAGGACTGCCCTGATAACATTGGGCTAGAATTTATTGATGATATTCTAATTTTTTTGAAATTTCACAAAGATAATGAGGATCTTCTAAGGGTTATTTTAAAAACTCTATGGAATGAGAGGCTTTTGGGACATTTATAAAATTTGAATTTTTGTTACAATAAGTTTCTTTCTTCGGGAACTTTGTAACCAATGAAGGAATAACAATTGACCCTGAAAAGGCGAAGGTTGTGGAGGATTGGCCTCATCCTACAACAATAAATGAGATTTCTAGTTTCCCTAGATTAGTTTCATATTATATGAGGTTTTCGAAAAACATTTCATGTCATTCTAATCTAATATCAAAGTTTACTTGAAAAGGGGTTAAATTCATCTGCACAAAGGATTGTGAGGAATATTTCCAAGAGCTAAAGAAGAGATTGGTTATTTCACATGTGTTAAATCTTCCCTCAAGTGGTGAAGGGTTAATTAGTTTTAGTGATGCATCTCTAAAAGGGTTTTGTGCATCTTTATTCTAAATTACAAGGAGATTTCTTATGCATCTTGAAAGATGAAGAATCACAAGTAAAACTATCCTTTGTTTGATCTTGAGCTGGATGTGGTTTCTTTTGATATAATGAAATAGAGGGACTATATTTATGGGGAGAATTGTGATATATTAGAAGAACATCAATGTTTGAAGTATATTCCAAACAAAAATAATTGAACATGATGTTGAGGATATAGTTGGAACATCTTAAAGACTCTGAGTTTTCAATTCATTATTTCCCTAGAAGAGAAAAAAAATAGTTGTTGATGCATTATGTAGGAATGACCCAGTTGTTTGGTCCATGATGAAGAATTGAAGAGATCCTTTGATCAATGAACTATTAATGTGGAGATGGGAATTGTAAGGGATGGGGAATCATCAGCCATAACCGAAATGATTCTCATCCTTCATGCTAGAAAAGACCAAGAATGATTAGAAAGAAGATCCTTTATTACAGATGAATATCGGGGTTGTGAAGGATGAGAAGATTACCTAGTTCAGTATTGATCAAGGGGGACTATGAAAATTTCCTACAAGACTATATGTTCAATCCATTCCAGAAATAAAGAAGGAGATGATAGATAATTCCCTTTGATATACTTTCTCTATACATCTAGTAAGAAGACAAATGTATAGGGACCTTCGTAATCTTTTTTAGTGGGATTATATGAAAATGGAGATTGCTGACTACACTACAAGGTTCCTGATATGTTAGCAAGTGATGGAAATGTGACAACTTCTTAAATGGTTATTACAACCACTACCCATAACAACATGGAAGTGGGATAATGTTACTATGGACTTTTTCACTTGTCTCCTAAGAACATACAAGGAAATAATGAAATATGGGTTATAGTGGACTATCTCACCAAGACTGTCCATTTTATCTCTATTCAAGAACATTTCACTCTTAGTAAACATGCAAGGATTTATGTAAATGATGTTGGATGACTGCATGGAGTTCCAAATTTTGTTGTATATGATCATGATCTAAGGATAAAATTAAAATTCTAGAGAACAAATCAACATGCTTTGAGTACCGAATTGAATTTTAGTACAACCTATCACCTCCAAACTGATTTCTAATCTGAAAGGACTATTTAAACACTTAAGGACATGCTAAGAACATACTCAATGAAAATTAAAGGTGGATGGGATCCACATCTCCCATGAGTGAAGTTAAATTACAAAAACAACTTCCACTCGAGCATTAAAATGGAACCTTATGAATCTTTATATTGGATGTGATGTAGAAATCCTTCATGTTGGGATGAATCTGGTGAGAGAAAGATTTGTGGGTCCGATCTTGTGCAACAGATGACAAAAAAGGTTCATTCCATCTAACAACACTTTAACACTTCTCAGAGTCAGAAAAGAACTATACCAACATCCATTGAGGGGACTTGGATTTTCATGTTTTTTACAGTCCATCTTCAAATTCCACCATGGAAGAGATTCATGAGGTTTGGGAAGAAAATGAAGCTCAACACAAGGTATATTGGCCCCTATGAAATCATTTATCATATAAGAGTAGTGTCCTATCAGCTTTAACTTCCTCCAAATCTTGCACGCATTCCTGAGGTCTTCCAAATATCTCACTCTATGAAGTGCATACTTGACCCTTCACATGTACTAAATCCATTTGTGATAGAACTAGAACCTAACCTCTCTTATGAGGAGCAACCGGTGGAGTTCTTGGATTGTAGAGACATAGTTCTACACAAAAATAATACCCACATTTTTAATTTGTTGTGAAGTATCAAAAATATCAAAAATCCATATTGGATACAAAGGAGACTATGAGGCAGAAGTACCCACATATTTTCTCTTCAGAGGGTAAGAGTTGAAAATTTGGGGACACAATTTATGAAAGGGGGGATAATTTAATGACCCAAACGTTTTGAATAATAATTGTTCCATGAAAATTTAGGTTTTTTTACTCAATAAAACTATATCCCTTTATTATTGAAGTGAGTATAATAGAAATGAGACCATTGGTTTTAGACTATTATTTGATCGTTGGTCAATATGATCGTTGGCCAAAATGACCATTGGAATATATACTATTAACGTTAAGATTAGTGATTATAAATGGATATGATAATGGTTATTATTATAGAAAGAAGAGTTTATGGCCTCATCAAGTAGACTTGGTCCATACGAAGCCCATTTTTCAGAATTTGGGAAGGATGTGGCAGTGCTGGTCTTTTCTCTAGACCAAGCCTAAGTCAAAACTCAAAAAAGAAAATCATGAATGAAATTACTTACAAGAGAATTTCAATTTGATAGAAATCACCACTCAAGAACTTTTGTCTAAGCCACCGAAATATTATATCACCATTTCTCCCCTTACTCTTCTGTCATATGTGTGCAATATAAAGGGTGATGTAATGAGGGCTTAGTTACTCTATGTAATCAATTGGTATAGATAAAATTTGTTTTTCATCATTACTATTTTAGGAATTGATTTTATTAATAAAATATATGTTTAATTAAGAAAAAATTTATTAATTTATTTTAGAAGTAAAAAATTATACATTTCAAATATTTTTGATACATAGGGAATTATTATGGTAAAATAGACATCATTTTTGAATTTCAAATGACAAAATTACCAAGGATGAATGTTTATACGTTTCCTAATAAGTTAAAATTTGATGAATATTATTTTTTTTATGGATAATATTTTATGAATAATGTTTTTTTGATTAATAGTAAAAAAAACATATTATTAATTATGTTATTCTATGAAATTATTTTCAAAAATCTGAAATACATCGTTGCAATTATTGTGACAAAAGTGGTTCAATAAGATCAAAATAATTTTTTGGTGAATAGTAACTTTTCCCATATAAATGGTAATATAACCAATGGAATGGTAACATCTCCTGAGGAGGTATTAATATGTTTTTGTTTTATTAAGTGGTAATGTGATATTAATATATCAAAGTATAAGTAAATAAATGTTTTAGAAATTACTAGTTAGGTAATAGTATTTTATTTATTAAATTTAATTTAAAATGCAATTAATTTTTATAAAATGGAGTTCAGTTTTGGATTATACATTTAAAAAAATGGTTAGGGTGAAATTTTGGGATTTTTCAGAAATAGTTGAATTTTTGTAAATAGTAAAAATACAGATGTTATATTTTGGTATGTTTAATGACATCATTAATGATGAATTAATTATGTAATATGGATAGAAAACTCTTGAGGAATAAAATATTTTATGATGTGTCCCAATTTTCCAATACCATGGGAAAATACCACAGACAATCCCATGGTTTTTCAAATACCACTATGGAGGTGTCCCATGGAAATTAATAAAATATTACCTCATTTATGATATAAATACCAAACCATTACATCAATAATTTCAATCCAAATTAGTCCTCAATGAATATCTTGTCTTATTTCCTCCCATGTAGTTCTCCGAATTCTTCCTTCAAGCCCCCAAGGTCCCAACCATTGATTTTTTGAAGTTACTCTTCAAGGTAATAGAACCTTTCACCTTCCTTTTTTTATCAAGACTTATTTTATGTTATGTCATTTAAATTTCAATTTTATTATGTTAGGGTATATAATTATGTGTCATTTTTTACTTTAAATTTTATGTCCAAATAACTAGAGACCTTTTCCACTCTCATCAACTAGTTTTCTGATTTTTTAAGCGATGTTGTTGTGGTGACGAATATTTGTAATGGAATTCAGAACTTTTATATTTTTCGTTCAAGTTATCTTTTATGTGGTATGTCTTGAAAATTTCCATACAATATTCTTATCTCTATTTTATTATGTCATTGTACATTATTATTACTCTATTATGAATGGGTGACATTTATCCCTTGTTTTTTATGTTTTGCAAAATCATGTGGCATAGCCATCATGCTGAATATTTTTTGTCTAAAAATATAACTTTTCTTCTCAAGAAATTGAATTATTTTATTTATTTGAATACCCAAAACATTTTCATTTCCAAGGGTATTCATCGATACCTAAAACTGATATATTTTATTCTAAAATTGACATACATTAAACCGTATGTCACTTTCAATGGGATAAAGAGGACATAATTATCATGTTTTTATGCACTTTTTAAAATGTCAGGATTTTGATATTAAAACTATTTATTTTATTCTCCATGGGTTATTTATGAAATGTTTGATTATGATCTATGTGTATCACATTAAAATAAATAAATATTTAGTGTGTTCCCTAATATCACTCTAATGTATTGGGAAACAAATTAATATCTAGAGATGACAAGTTTTAAGTTACCTTGGTGAATAACCTTGTTACATTTTGTGACACCTTAGGGGTGGACCTTGGTGATATGTTTTTGAATGTTGTAGCCATATCATAAAGTTATGTTTCATGTTATTAATATTATTATATGACTCTCTATCATTCCTTTATGATATTTCTCATATTCTTATTGATATCGCTCAAGTTCACATGTAAATTGTTTCACTTGTTTTCCTTGCTAGGAATTATGCTCACACATTCCTTTGATGCATCTCTTAAGGTTATAATATATAGTAATTTTATGTAGGATGAACATTTGATGTATCTTTGCACAAGGATTAAAATAACATTATTTGTTCTTATGTATTACGTACCTTTTTCCACCACACTAAACATTAAAGATCTATTGTTTTTAGTTTAATGAAAAGGTTTGTAATAAGATAGTGGGATTCCATATCTAATGTTGTATAATACATCTTTTATATCTTTTTAATTATTCAAAAATATGGCATAGTTTCATAATTTGTATTTCTATCCTTGGAACCTGTTAATTTCATTGCTTCCTCCACAAGAAGAATTGAACTTTTTTTGAATCATATTGTAGTCATTGTGATCTTTTTTATAGAACACTTAACATTTGATTACAAAATCAGTGTAATAATATTTCATTTTTTAATATAATATTCTAGTTTAATTTTATTCTTGAATACTATTTTAGAATATTCATCTACCATTCAATGGGGAACATCCATCTGTATTGGGAATAAGACATAATTGAATTTCTCTAATGAAGCAAACCATCAGGTGGACCATTATATCAAAAGTATACGGTGGTTAGAACTTCTATAATTCCAATAATATTACTACAACCTCATTATTCATGATTATATACATTATTTTGTCTATAAAATCAGTAAACATGCATTTGAAAAAGAAGAAGATTTGGGTTACTGTATATCATACATTTTTATCTAAAATACGACATGAAGAAAAACGCATACAAGTATTCATCAAAACATGACATTCATGTTCTTTTAGTCCATGTAACATCAAATTAGTCATTAAAATAAATTTTTTTATAATATATGAATACCAATATGTGGATATTACACAATTATAGAGATTTAAAAATCATAGTTTTCCCTATTGTAATAGATTGTTAGATACTGGAGGGAGAAAAGTAATCCTGTTACACTTCACCATTGGGAATTGTTGCCTCCTGATCAAATAAATTATATCTATCCTATCCTTGATTTTATCATTCATGTTTCTGGAAATATTTAGTAATGTCCCAATAAATCCATCAAATGCACTCTTAACTAAATGCATGAAATCAAAAATATATATGACATACAAAAATTAAAATTTACCAATTCAAAGAAAAATATCACCTCTTCTAACAATATTTCTAATGGTGTTTTGAATTTTTTTTTAAAAAAATTTCAATATAATTCATACTACATAACAATTTATTCTCCCTTAGTGGAGATGATGTTGTACCATTTTTGTAATTCCATCCAGATATCATCATCCTGGATCAGTATTCAAATCATCGAGGTAAAATTTTTTGAGGTCATGAAAACAAAGTCTTTGATGAATGTTTCAAAAAACTGAGATTATACATTACTCACAAATAATACAAGCCAACATTCCTTTAATGAAATATACAAAAAGTATTCTATAAATAGGGAGGTCATTTATCATTTGTTACAATATGGACCTCAATGTGAATTATTCACTTTTGTGGTCATCATAAATTAAAAAAACTATATCCCACATCAATTTCATATCCTTGGTCAATGAAAGAACATAAACATCAATATCATTATTTGGTTTCTTTGGTTGAGGTATAAGAATATAATACATATTATATTTTCCCTTTATGGATAACCAATGTTGAAAGATATAATTTACCATCAAGAATAGAAATATACTCTGAGTACTAATATTTACACCAAATGGATTTATATTGTATGTAGATAATGATAAATGATTGTTTATTATCTCATTTCCAAATTCAATATTCTTGTAATCAATTTTATTCCACTGAGGAGAAGTTTATCAATGAAATAGGTTCCATTACATAATTCTTGTATGTTCATGTCCTCTCAATTGTCTTTTAGTTTACTAACATCCACATATACTTCTAAATTGGGGAAGCATAGAAAAGTAACATTCTTATTTCGAAGGACATTATTCATTATTCTTTTATTGATGCACCCCACACCTAGGACATTTTAAGAGTGACTCACTGTCCTCACAAAACAATATGAAATAATTTTGATAAGAATGTATTTTTTATAGATCATTCACATTGAAGGTAGCATTATTTTTTCTTTAAAAATTCCTCATGAAAGTTCATTTTATTTTGGTAGCATTTGAGACATATAGTTTCTATAATGTTAGGGTCACTCCATCTGCTTCAAACATTATCATTATAGAATATCAATATAACTAACGATGGTGTGTATTTATTACAACTGGTATACAAAGGTCTCTTATCACAACTATGAGTCTTCATAAAAAAATTTCATAGTCATGAAGGTCATATTAATTTTCTATTTTAAATTATTCTATGTGATTTACATCACCATTTTAATTGGTATTTATATAAAATGATCCATAAACTGTAGTAGTAGCCCAGTCAGTGTTCATTTTACATTTTCCCCCTGTTTAGTCCAATATTTATAGCCCCAATCGATTCCATGAAAAATAAAAGTTTCTTTTAACTCTTATATATTATGTTTAATTGAATAATTACAATGTTATCTTTGAAAAGGGATTTCAGAAGTGTTGTATGAATTCATTATTGAAAACATGATGAACACATTAACTTAAAATATATAATGTATTTTCAAAGGATTAAAATTAATCCATATTAAATTCATATTAATCCTATTATGTTCATTAAGTAATAATTTTTTTTAATAAATAAATAAGTAGACATAACATATTCAATATAAAAAGTGATTGTTAAAGATAATTATAATAAGGGGTAACCAATAATTGATTGATTAAAATTATTTCACTATGATTTGATGGAATTGGTAAAAGAATTTAGGAAATGAATTACTCAAATATAGTGGGTGTTATCCTCTAAATTCATCCAAAGTTGAATGTTATAGTCAACTACCATCCTCACATGTTCATCTCCTGAACAGTTATTATTGAATTTGGTTCCTTGAGACTCATATCCCATTCCATTTTGATATCCACTTATGTATCTTTAACTACTCAAATAATTTTTCATCCCAAATAGGGTACCCATAATCATTTTGGATGACTATTTATCATATAAGATAAATATATATATATATGTGATGGGGGATGAGTATTAAGTAACAAAACGAAAAAATTACTATATCGGAGATGAAGATAATGAGGATAACAGTTGTACTTCATTGTGTTCTCTAAAATGGGTAATATCTCTCATTTGTGATACTTACACCATTGCCACTAGTTTTTAACATGTGGCCTTTTGAAGATGATATTTTTAGGAGAATATATATTCTTATCTATGATTTATGGTGTCTTAGTGGGGACTTGTTAAATATATATGACATGACCAATTTTCACATGATAATTTTAATTCACAAAAAGTACTAAAGAAATTGCATTTAAAAAGATTTCAAGTAAAATTAAATAAATATCAAACTTAAATATAAAAAAAGGAAAAAACATCTTACTATTAGAAGAATTTGAAAATATTACAACTATTCCATTATAATGTATTATAATTAAATTTAATTTTAACTAGAAGATGTAATAAAATACATTATTACATTTACTGTTGACTGTAATAATTATTTAATGTGATTAATATTAAAATAATTGATACTATACTAATTATTAAAGTAAGAAAACATGATGGGGGTTTTTATTTTTTCGGCCTCATTATAATTTAAATATGATGAATAAATTTGATCTTATTTTATTCAAAGATTAAAATCCTTCATTTGAC
The DNA here is from genome assembly GCA_963277665.1 of Viscum album. Lineage (NCBI taxonomy): Eukaryota > Viridiplantae > Streptophyta > Magnoliopsida > Santalales > Viscaceae > Viscum > Viscum album. The sequence goes on along the minus strand of OY728155.1, from coordinate 595,507,681 downwards.
ATTATTGTTAAATTTCTTTATTAATACATAAATATCTATATCACAACATAAAAAATTCAAGAGTAATTTTTTATTTAATGTTGGTGATATAAGATAATAAACCCAATATCACATTATTGGTTATTAAATTGCATTAATATTCTATTAATACTATTTAGGATCATTGTAAATTATAATTAGAATATTTTATGCGTAAAGAAGGTTAAAAATTTCAGTTTATTTTATAGCGATTACCACACTACATTTTGTATTCAATAATACAAGTTAAAATACTGTCATGGAATATTAACAATTCCAATTTAGATGGATGTTTTCTATTATATAGTGTGTCATTTATGGAGTGGAAAATAAATAGTTAGGTATTTAACATTCAATATTAGATTCTTAATTTAATACTTTTATATCTTGGAGAATATAAAAAATAAATCATGAATGTTTTATTGAAATTTAAGTACCATAATATTCTAATTCATTTTATTTATATTAATAATTATTATGTATAAATACTATCAAAATAATATAGTTTCATGTATAATGTAATATCTAAACATTTTACTTTTAGACATAATATGTGAGGAAATTATTATAAAATTGAACCATTATAATTTTTTATGAAATATCATGTAAGAACCTTGAAGATTCATTTATATAATATATATCAATGGAAATTTATGAACAAAATAATAGATAAATTTTTCTAAAACCCTTAAAATGAACAATTTAGTGAAAAATGTGATTATACAGTAGTGCAATAATCATCCATAAATCATTCAACAATACACATAAGGTTTGTCATGAAATGAAAGTGGAGGAGAAAAATACATTTAACTCATCTAAACACAATAAAAATAATTATCAAAATAGTTCATCAAAGATAAACTCACTCACACCATCTAACACCCTTTAATGAAAACCCACCTTAATAATAAAATCATAATATAATTTTATCAATAAACAATGTTCAATACATATTAAATTAAAAACATGTTTTCACATACGAATAGATATTGGGATTAACATCATGGTTGTTTATAAAAAGTAATGATATTCTAATTGGGAAAACAAATAGAACAAAGTATTGTACATGATAATATGACCAAAGACATAAAATGTTCAATTTTAAACCCATAAAAAATCTTTAAAACAATGAATAGAACCAATACATCTATTCTATTTCATATTGTAAAATAGTCTTGAAATACAACCAAAAACATCCTAATTCATAGACATCCTGGATCAAAAACTAATGGTAATTCAATATAATTCCTCAAAAATCATTACATGAAATCCATTATGACTTATTCACACAAAAATGTGTGTAATTTAATAAAAACATTATTTGAATTGTTTCCAGGGATGAAAGTTTTTTAAATTTTAACATAAGAAAAAAAATCCACTGGAATTAATGAAATCTTTAGAAATACACATCTAAATCAACAAAACCATAATGGATAATTATATTAGAATTTTTTTAGAATAAACCCAGGATTTAAAAAGAATCCACCTACTCAATGGATTAAATTAGTGTATAGAAGTCTTAATATTCGACTAAGAATGAATAAAATCCCTTGTTTGGTCAATACAGATCCAAATTTCATAGAAAACCCATTTAGAAGTTCATTCTAAAAGGTACATCAATGATGAAAATGAATATAAAGAAATAATAAACAAAAAAATTCAAAAATATATTTCCAAAAAAGTATTCAACGAGTGAAGAGGTGGATAAAATAACAAATCATGCATTCATGAATTGAATTATCTGAGAGAAAATAGAGATAATTCCAAATCATGGATTCATTCAAACTCAATATTAATTTAAGCCTTCATTATGTTTAGCCTTGGATTTGTTTGTCCCCTACTTCAAGCCGTGATTAGAGCTAGGAATCGAGGAGGATGACTACCAATAGTGGGTAGATTTTTTGTAAAACATTAGATATCACAACTAGTTCACAAATGTTTATAATTCTTTATATAGATTGAGGGATCTTTTATCAGTCAATTCATAAAAGAATCAATAAGGACACCTTTTATTAGAGCTAAATTAATAAGTGAGGATCAAAGACATATTTATGAGCATTTTTTAACACTGATAAACATAGATCGTTATCGATGCTAAAAAAGCTATGATAAAATAAATATTTATCAACATTAAAAGGTGATGATAAAATGAATTTTTATTAGTGCTGACACTTAGGTGTTGATAAAGAATTTATTGTTATAATTCCCATTAAAATATTTTTTTCAATATATTTATATAAATATATAAAAATATAATAAATATAAATATAAACGTAGTAAATATATTTATTATATAAATATATTTATTAGAATTTGAACATTTCATAAATATATAATTATATATTTATAATTAAATATATAAATTTTGTAAAAAATATATATGTGTGTATAATTTTATAAAAATAGATATATATAAATTTGAAATATATATATAATCATATATATTAATATTAATATAAATATAGTAAATATACTCATTATTAAAAGAAATTTATTGAAATGTTATTCTTATTTTAGTATATAAATTTTTTTATAACTATTTGAATTATTTTTAAATAATATTTAATATTTATAGTTATAAATTTATAAATTTATAAATACAATAAATATAAATTTATATGTATATGTGTTTATAAATATATACAAATATATTCTTATAATTTTTCATGAATATAAAATATCAAATGAATTCAAGTTAAAAAGTAGTGAAATTTAATAATAAATAATGAGTACTCATTAGAAATTTTGAAAAAATGTTTGATTACTTTTACTTAAATTAAAATTATTAAACAATTGTAGTTATAAATTTAAATAAACAAATATAATATTTTAATATAGTAAAATATAGTAAATAACTATGTGTTGAAAAATAATAGAAAATGATTAAATTCCTTAAAATTAAAAAAACATAAAAATTAAAATTCCATAAATAATATTTACTAATTAAAGACATAATATATTAATTATATCATTATATAATGAAATTATTAAATAAATACTAAAATATTAATAAATTACATTAATATGAGGTGTTTTTGTTTTTATATAAGATATCATTAATTTCATAAATAGTTTTCTGTGTGTGTGTTGTATATAGATATTCATAATAAGGTATATGTTTGGGAAATCAATGTAACACACATTTGAAATATGTTAAATTCAAAAACTAGAATACATAAAATTATGTCAATTACTCTATGCAATTAGTAGGTATATTAAATTTATAATAATTTTAAATTGTAAACTATTCTGAACAAAATATATGACTTTTTAAATGTAAAGAATAAATAGTTTTTATTACATAAATCATATATTAGGAAATAATATATATATATATATATGAATATATTTTTTTATTAAATATACTACTGAATAATTATGTATAAAAACAATTATAAATTATTTATAAATTACATAAGTTTTTAATTATTATATTTTATTCATTTTCAATATTTATATTTTATATATATTATTTTTTACTATTTATAAATTATATATATAAATATATTAAAAATATTATATATTGTTATTAAATTTTTTAATAAAATTATTTAAATCATTTTATAATTTAATCATTATTAATTTTTAATTATTTTTTAAAATATATTGATTTTAAATTATTTATTTAAATAAAACTATTTATTCACTTTTTTGTTTAAATACTAGAATTTATTAATTTTTTTATTTCTATATTTAGTAAATATTATATACTAATATTTATAATGTGTATATTTGTATATTAAATATATTTATTTTTACCAATAATTATTTATTTAATGAAATGTTAAATATTTTTCTGGATTTACTCATTTAAAATATTTAATTTATAAATTTTTCATTTTATTCATTTTATATATCTATTCAAATAGTATATATACTATATATATCCATATTAATAATTTATATACATATATTAAAATAAATCATTTTTATCAATAATTATTTAATTAATAAATTTTTTACTTAATTTTTTATTTTACACATTCTTATTTTTTATTTTTTTTTATTCTATAATTTTATTCGAGACCATTATCAGTGCTAAAAAAACATTGAAATGGTTACCCATTATCAGTGTATAAAACACTAATAAGTGGTGCCTTTTATCAGTGTTGATTACGTGTATATTTTATTAGAGATAGAAAAAGGATCTGGTAAAATGACACTATTATCACCTATTTTTTAGTACTGATAAAGGAAACATTTATCAGTGATTTTTTAAATCATAAGTAAAGTCCATTTTTTAATGGTATATTTTTTAGTTATTTATAAGTGATGGAGATGGTCCTGACCATCAGAGTTCAATTACCCTCGCTCTGCATTGCCATATGCGACCAATTATCCTTAGAAGAGAAATCCTAGAAATGGCTTGATGAGTTAGAGTGTGTGGATGTGAAAAGATTGCATAAGATGCATCATATAGAAGTCCACCAAAACAATATTACATGATACAGAAAAATATATTCACCTCAAATCATTCCTTAAGTGAAAGATGTTGTTGGCTATCAGGATACTAATGATACATGGAATGAAACACACAATTTTGGAACCAAAATGGGAGGGGCCATAAATCGTCCACATATTATAATCTAATAGAGTGTATTCTTTGATCTCCACAGATGGATATCTTGTCACATCCCCTACCAATGCAAGGTTCCTTAAGAAATATTTCATGTAATCACACTACTTTCATCTTAATCGCATGAAACTGTAAGGTAAATCATCTCAGCTACATGATGTTAAACTACACAGTCAGTCATTGTCACATGACCATAAAAATAACAACGTATTTTCATTATTTCATGACATTAAACTATATATTACATCATATATGTTTCATGACATTAAACTACATATTTGGTCCTTATTGCATGAACATTAAATAGATGACATATCGCCCTTGTTTTTAGAAGATAAACAGTGTGACACCAGTTGTCCTCATTGCATGATACTAAACTGTGTGATTCAAAAGAAATATGTGTGCCTTAATTCTAATTATCATGGGATACATAGTGAACCCTAAAACCCAGGCATATATCTGAGTCACAAATTTAATCCCATTCAAAAGATTATTTTTACCATCCTTTGGCCTCAAGGACTCTTTTCATGTTGGGATCCTATTTCTTGTTAGTCCACAAAATCCAAATTCCCATAACTACATGGCATCATTGTCCCTATTTCATTATGTTAAACTAATTGGAAAACATCCTTATCACACAATGATAATCTTTATTTGTTCCCTATGAAATATACATGGGGCACCTTATGTCCCAAATGTGTGGTTTCAATGTCCTCACAAGAGAGTACAATGTCTTAGGTATTGGTCTTCTACCATGATGAACATTAGATCTACGTGGGGATTGATATTCTTTCCAATAGGATACATAGTGAAACTTGAACTATATATGATGGGACCATACATGAAATATGAAAAAATTTACCCTCCACTGGATACAATAAAATTAGATTTAGTGAACCCCAACACATGTCCTTTCATTTAAAAGTCTATTCATAGTAAAATTACATTTCTCTTTACATGATTCAGTTCTATATAGTGTATGATTATTCTTGAATTATGTCCGACATGATGTATATGATCACATGATGCACTGAGACATCCAAAACTATATTTTGGGCTCAACCACAACACAAAAATAAACCAAATAAGTTCAAATAATATCTCACCTTCATTTTTATGGTTTAGACTTTCACAATAAAAATATTCCTACAAATTATAGGAAAAATTTAAAATGAGATGATCCTTCTATAATTAGGTACGTTCCATACACAAACCTAAATCTATGTCTGGGGAAGCTCAGATATCTATAAACCTTCTCTAGAAATTAGTAATAGGATAATAGTGTCTTTATGACACCTATGGTTGACTATGAATAATAAGCCAAAGTTAGCTTTCCATTATTCTCCCAGAAAACAAATGTATGCCAACTAGAAGAAAATTCATTCTCACGAGTGACCTCTTTAATCATTGTAATCCCCAACAACATTATTCTAGGATTCTTTTTTCCCACATAGCTCGGTTCCACTCATTTCATATGTTCTCGATGTCACTATTTGATTTTTGAAGCATACCTATGACATGTTACAATATTCCTCCTTCATACCTGATGAAGTAAAAGCATTCATGGATAGATTAATGTGATAAAGGAAAATATTAACCTGTCCATCCAAAAATGTGTATTTAAATAATATCCCCAAAATAACCTCATCGTTATATCTTAAACGTCATTTTCTATTTCTTTTTCACATGAAAATAAATATCAATACACATCAACCAGCTCTTATAGATGTCAAACTTTTATTGGAGGTGATTCCCAATCATGGTTAGTGACAATACAGATTCCCCGACTATTCATAGACACATTATGTTGATTTAACATTCTTTGTGGTCATGGGAAATCCAGATATTCAAAATTTACCTCAAAATCAGTAAATGTAAGCAAGTGTCCTGGGGACATCTCTATTTGACTATGCATAATACGTTGCAATTTTAGTTTCATCAATCACCGAAAAAAATATGGCCTCTAAAACCAATGAAAAAATCATTCATAGGATAGAAATTTTCTAACTCTATAAGATCAGAAAACATTGTGTTGTAATCCTATTTTCAAACATGTGTTATTGTAGCTCCTCTAATAATTTTTTCATATCATTATTTAAATCTGTAAATCAAAAATTATGATTGAAAAATTCAATCTCATATGTCTGAAAATTATAAGGTCTTTCTCGGCCATCCATCATTATTTGGGTCATCATTCCAAAACTCATGGTCCACATTGTTCAACCTAATTCACAAGTTGTATTAGTCCATAATAAAATACATTAAACATCCCATAACGAGATACACAATACTCATCTGGTTCAAAAATTACAAATGGAAACCTAGGTAAAAGTAAAGTCCCATCAGGCTAGAAGTATACATTTCATGGTTTAGAAAAATATTGAACAACTAAATGAAAATGTAAAAATGCTTGGTTGGTCAAAACCCATTAAAAAATAATTAGAAAAATTATATTCATGACCACTACATATGTGCCACAATGTAAAAAGGAAAAAATTTGGGTGATAGTATAAAAGACTAAAAGTTTGTAAGGTTCACCATGTAATCCATGCAATAATCAAACAATTCCCACATAGTCCATTATGTCATCAAAAAATTAGATAATTATATGATTCTTCATAAAAATGAGATTAATTATGTAATATAGTGATGGTAATTATGCTTTCATCCATCCCTCAAAAATTACATGGATGATATCAGTTTAAATTTGAGAATACTATTTATGAATACCACAAATACTTTGAAGCATGGCCGATTTCATCAAGGGAACTGCATCCTCTTCATCCCAATCAGATCTCGTTCTGATGGGTGGGGATTATTTGATGGGTCCCTTATTTTCCACATACAAAATGAAAAAACTCTAGGAATTTGTTAATGAAAAAATAAAAAATGAATAAGATTCTAAAAAATGATTTATGTATGAACTGTTGTGAAGGAAGGATCGATTCTGCATAATAAATTTTTATTTTATGAACACCGCTTTACAAATCATACCACCGGTCCATGAGGAGTAACACTTCTACACGGGGTTTACTCCGCTTTGGGAGGCATATTTCATATTGTGAGGAATCACACCACTTCAATAAGCATCCCACAAATGAATACATTTGTGGGATATGATGATGACCGCCTTCACCCTCAAATAAAACATGATTATTTGTAGGTTTGAGATGTATTTTTCATTACAAACAATTGAAGATGTTGTTTTCCGGCCTATATGGTATTTTCTATTCCCCAAAAAAATAATCATAACCCACCATGGATGATATTTTCTCACAATAGTTTTTTCACCCATTCCTTTAAAAAATCCCTAGAGGGGACATAAAAAAATTAGAATAATAATAGAGATGAAATATGAAGAAAAATTAAAATAATTGACTTATATTAATTGATTCTAAGAAAGAGAAATCACTGTATAACATAATGGTTGATTAGGGATTCACCCATAAAACAAAAAACCCAAAACAATTTATAGTCTCTATTCGACGAGGCATAAATGAATTCCCAATTTTTTTTATGTGACCTAGTTTAGTAAAAATCAACATGGAGGGATTCAAGCCTCTTTTAGAAAAAATCTATGCATGAGGAAGTTGAGACCAGGATGAAAATAATAACATGGGAGGAACCCTAAACCATATATAAAAACACTATGAGAGAAAAACCCAGCCTCACATTAGAAAACGATATGTCGATGACACCCTCAACCATATAACAACATTATATATGGAGGTAAACCCATCCCACATGTGAATAACCTATACATAATGGGGAATCCTATGGTGTTATACTCTACAGATCCCATTTCTTTCCTCAGTTATATTATTGGGACACACTTCGGCCCCTCTGAAAATCATTATAATGGAATACGGGAAATGCCACTTCCAAATCAACCTGATATGTATGATCGAATAATTGGATACATTATCATGTTCTATTGAGTGTAATATTTATAGATAGAGGAATCATATTGGTAACATTCATAACAAGGGGGAACCTCGAAATGTTCTCATGAATAAAATTTTATCGTAAAACATTCCTCACTGTGGAGGTGCTCTTGTGGAACTCCTTGTTCTAGGAGGTGAGGGGGGATATTCACATCTTCATATCCATTTTTTGGTGTATTATTTTATCCCCCACTCTTCTCCATGAACCAGTCTAAAGAAAATCTCTACTAGACTAATCCCCTATCCATTCATGTTGTATGCTTCACTCATTATTATCTTTCCCTAGAAATATTGAGTCCACTAATTGATCTGACTTTACTAGTAACCAAAATAATAGGAGATATTCGTACCATAACACCCTCTTCCTCTCCCTTTAGGCACAAACCTCATCAACCAGTGGAAGAAATAAAAATTTCCATTTGGAATTTCCTCAACATCATATTATTTCTCATGAGGATCATGACTCATGTTAGCTTACAGGTTTGTGATGATCATGATATCTAGATGATATCAGTACCATGGTCCTCCTCCATTGTTTATGTCATGAACCTACAGGAATCAACCTAATTGAAAACCCCAACCAAAAATCTAAATCACCATGTGTCGATTCATACCACATGGTTCCAAAAACATGATCCTTTTATATTGTATAATCCCCAAAACCATGTATCCATCCTCTCAGAAGGATATATTCCCTATGAGATAAACCTTCAAATATATATATTCTCGATGAAGCTATCACACAGGCCTCCTCTACACCTGTAAGAACAAGTTCATTTAAAACTATATGAGATTTTGTCCCAAACTAATTATGATATGTAGGAAGGATCTTTGATGTCCAAACCCAACACACAAAATTCAATATAATGTTCTCTAGTCTGTATCACCAATAGGGTCACATCCAACCTTGAGGGACATATTACTTTGGAGTCCCTTTCATCACCACCCTTATCAATACATATTATTGAAAACACTGTGCTTCCACCCAGGGGACCACATTTCTTCCTTGTTATTCAGGACACCACATCTTAAGTCCCACACATGAATATGACTAAGAACAATCTTGCTTGGATTTCATGAAACATGATGTTAAAATACATGGTTTGGCCATTGTCATAATGACATACATTTTGATGTGTATAGTTATTAGCATCAAAATATATGTCTTTTAAATCCATTAAAAAAGATACATAGACATACCATCTCATGGGTCTGATTTTGACATCAAAACAACTTATGTCTCCCTAGATGATAACAAAACATAGATCGGCCCACTATGTGACTTAAAACATACATCATGATAATAAATTACATAAGGATCGATGTTCCATAGGTTCCTTGGATGGAGAAAAATGGACACATGAAGAGCCCACCTTCAATGAGTTACCTCTGATACATAGGGAATATTTCAAATCAATTCCTAATTAATGACTCTTAATTCAAGGGGACTTTCATAATACATGGGAATGAAAACAAGATTCACAAAAATTTCTTTAATATATAATATAATCCCAATGTAAGAAAAAATTCTCCCCACCCTAATTGGTGTAATGAGCTGGAACTCCCATCATCTTGACCGATGTGAGTTCCTTTGTATCGTTGGTCAAGCCCCCAATGAGTGTGTTGCTTTGATAAGTAGGTCTATGAGACATCTAGAATATGTTAAAGATTCCATGTTTCTTGTTCCATGAAAAAATCCTATTGTAAAACTCCATGTAGAGGACATGGGTATATTTTTCTAACATGAGGGTTATCCCACCAACAACATAGAATGCTATTTCAACCCCCACAATGTCATTGGGAACGAAATGATAAGTGGTAGGTCCAATGTGAATGTTTTTGAAATATTAAAACCCCGAAACTCAATAATAAAAGTTCCCTTAAGTATTTATTCATCAGAAACAATAACTATGATTATATTTAAATGATAGTATATTTTTTATGAAATAAAATGTAATTTTTATAAGCGTTCAAAAACAATTATTGACAAAAAAACCATCATTTCTCAATAAATTTATATTCTTGTTTTAAAAGTAAATATTCATATATTTAGAAAACTATTTTGATAAAATAATTATTAATTTTTGAATCATATCATCTAAATTATCCAAAAGTGGGTTTTTCATAATATTTTGAGACAATCAAATTTTCAGGAAAATATTAAATACGATATCAATATGTTGTGTGTATTATAGCATGAAAAAGACCCAAATAGTGTTTTAATAAATTATATAAAGGGTTAAAAAGGCCAAATATATGTTTCCACTTTTAAATTATTTTTAGGTTATTTTTTTATTTTAAAATCCATTACGGATCCTCAAAAACCAATATTATATTTTAAAGTTTCAAAATCAATTATCTATATACATGACTCCCTAACACAACACCATGTGTATGATTTTATTATGATAGGCCCCTGTCCTAATAAAATAACGAATATGACTCATATGATGCAGAAATAATTGTACAAAACCAACTTAAGGTAATTGGTTTTTGATTTTTTATCATATAAGGTCCAAAACCAATGTTTGGAAAATAATAAAGAACTCCCCACCAATATTGCATTACAAACCCACACAATATGAAATTAAAACTCACTAAAAATAATTATATAATTTTTGTACAATTCACTCCCCTTTGTAGTGTCCTCTCATGGTTCCCTAATGCTCTGAAGAAGCATCCTATGGATCTTTTAGTCACCCTTTCAAGGTAAGGAACATCCTTATCTTCATTCGCATTAAATCACCATCTTTGTAATTAACATTTTTAATAAAAATTGGTTATGTTTTCATGAATTTAAAAATTCTCCTAAATCAAGAATGATTAGTAATTTGTCCCCTCCAATTATTTCATTTAACGAAGCCATTACTATATGAAAATTTAGTAAGGGATGTCCCTCCCTGGTTTTACATTCAAGCACCTTCTTTGTAATTTGCATTTTGAATGTCAATTATTTATGTTTCATTGAATTTATAAATATCCATTTATATTCCAATTTATGTTCTAAAAATTTTTAATCATTTATCCCACCACATTAATACATTTTCCTACGATCTTGCTATGCTGAAATTTAGTAAGGGGCCTCTATCTATTCAATTTAATTTTAGGCCCCTTCTCTATATTTTGATTTTTGAATCTTTATTGGTTGTAGTTTCATGAATTTATAAATATAAATATACTATACAATTTATTTAATAAAAAGGATAGTTTATTTATAACCACTCATTACAGCATTTACATAAGACATTACATTGCCAAAATACAGTAAGGGATCCTCTCTTTCTTCTCTTTATTCAAGCACCTTATTTATGTAATGAAATATGTATTAATATTCCTATTGATGCGATATTATCTTCGAAATCCATATTTCTTCACTTATGTTTTAAAAGTTATGAGTGACCCCATTTAATATCATTAACCTCTACCAAGATTCATTATATACCAATGTTAAGCTGTTGAAATTATGCTGTAGTTTTTTCGAGGCCGAGTTTTTATTCAAGCGCCCTAATTTTCTTGTTCATATTAATTTCAAAATTTTCAGGATTTATTATGTTGTAAAGTATCACTCTTACTTGAAATTTTAATTCCATGTGATCATCGAACCCTTTACCTCTCATTGAACTATTTTATGAATCTTCATGTATTGCCATTACACTGCCGAAATGCCACTGTAATTTTCCATATTAAACAATTTTGGGGGTTATAGTGACAATTATTTCCAGTCAATGGTATTGAACTCTTTATAAATATAATTAATTGATTTAAAACATTAATTAATTTAACTGGCAATCCCTATTCATGTAAATAAATATATTGAAATAATTTTTTATGTTATATGATCTCTGTGGCACACATATACATGTACCTCATATGATTATGATCAGTTCACCATAATAGATCTCTAATGCATTGGGTGAATTTTTAGTATCATGATATTCCTTGTATGTTTCATAGGATCTTACCATAATTATAATGTATTATTATTTATTTGTGGTTAAGAATGAATTATACATATGATATCATATCTAATGTCATTTCCACATTCCCATGTTGCCTTTATGTTATCATGCAACATCAATAATAATTTTTCATGTTTATTATTCTCACCTATATTATATCCAATTGAAATAACTATTTTCTATCATTTAACACATTATTAATGTTATGATTTCTTAATTACCTTACTAGTATTTATAGATCAACAATTTCATATGTATTACTTTAGGTTAACCTCTGCAGTTTTAAAAGCTATAGAATATGAGAAACATGTGAAAGATATTATCAATAATGTTTTTATATCCATGAATCAAGATGTTTTAGTATGTTCAAAATTACACAAAACACTAGGCTTCTCAAACATATGGGTTTTATTAATTGTATTCATATGTATAAATCAAAAATTAATTATCAATAAAGACAATGGTTTCTATAGTAGGAATCAAATGAATGTCTCATTATTTTAGGGATTAAGATTATAAAACTATAGAAAAAAATAATGGGTAAAACTATTTTTTTAATATATCCATATGTTTATTAATTGTATCATGTAAATGGATTCTATGAAAATATATCCCTATCTGAGTACTAAGTGGATGTGGCACTAACATAGATATTTTTATTCTTGGAAAGCACAAAAAATGTATATTTACCTAGAACTGATCGATAAAAAGAACACAAAAATGGGCCATATTGGCCACCTGATTTGATACCCCTAGGAGATATGATTTGGTAAATTTACTGGCTTATTATGAAATATTATTAAGGTAACAAAAATTCCCATAAGAGTATATTTTATGAAATAGATCATGGATAACATATATTGAATCATATAAATTCATAGGTTTATTAAATACATGTAAATTATAAGTTATCTACTTGTTTTCATAGGATTCACATTTGTGTGTTTAATAGTTTAAATGTGAACATACATAATTTTCCCTTTATTCTATCAACGACTGGATATATGAGGAACCGAGTAAATAAATAATGTGATTGGAAATGATAAGAACTCTAAAATGAGACAGCTAACATGATGCGATCTACATTATTTCATCTTGTGATTTTGAAAATGCATCATTCAAATATCACAATTAATAACTAAAATATAATTGAATGTCAAATGATATTAAAGAATAATAGGAATAAACCCTAGGGACGTTAAATTGATATAGTTTATAATGGAAACAAGAATCAATTTCCTACATGTAAAAAATGTGAAAAACAGCATAAATAGAAATTCCAAAAAGGATCTCAAAGGTTTCATAAGTGTAAAAATGGCATAAAGTATTTAGTTGACATAAAATAAATGAATATTTTGAAGGAATGTAATAAATTACATCCTACAACACCCTTTTTTGAGCAATGTCTTATATTGGGATAAAATAGGAATTTTCTGAGTTAATGCCTTAATATAAGGGTTAAATATTAGACTAATGATGGTCCATTGATTTGGAAGTCATTAATGTGTAAGTATTGAATTGTGTGTGTATAGGTATTTGATAATTATATTCTAGAAGAAGTTTATCAATGAAATTATGGATATTAGAATAATGAATCTTCTATGGATTTTATAAATTAGTTTTTCTTTAAGGATTGGAAATATATATTGAATAGTATATATTACCTATCAGAGGGTTTTGTGACAAGGATATATTTTCTTAAAAGCACATGATTTAGGTATTTATAACCCATAATATAAGATTGAAATTGGGATAATATTAAAGAGTCTTGGACTGATATCTCAAAGTATAATATTATATCTAAAATCATTAATATCAATTTTAGAGATTTATATAATTGAGGTTAAGAATTATTAAAGGCATTTTGGGAAACATATTCTATGTTTTACTATTATGTGGCAATTAATGATATTTTTATATATATTTTATTAGTTTGAGGTATATAAACCTATTAAATTTAATATAAATGTTCATTTGAGAAGAATTTTGTTATGTTTTTAATGTGTAAGATGAATCATATGATATATTATTTAATATTAAACAGTTAATTAATTTCGTGGTTATTTTTTTTTATTTGGGATATTTGGGTATTTATTTAAGGAATTATCTATATTAATCCATTGCGATTTTTTCAATTTATGTTGATTCATTTATTAAGGATTATCCATTTCCATTATTATATTACTTTTTTCTAACCATTTTTGATTTCTAAAAGACATGAGGAAGAGATTATATTTATTTGATAGATTATGTGACTTATTTGAAGCTTATACTAGTTCTTCAAGAATAAAATTATCATCTTGAGTACTCAATAGTTATAGGTAAAAAATTTATTTTAGTGGAAATTGATTATAGGATGAGTGTATACATGTTTAGAATGTATATTTCCTTATGTCAATTGTCCATATGGTAAAGAATTTACTCAACTGATGGAAAAAATATTGAAAAAAATATTATCATATTATGATTATTCAATATGAATTGATGTTCTTTTAATCCATCACATTTTTATGGGTTTGTTATCATTGAATTTCTTCTAACCATGTTCTCTAAAAATCTCAATTAGTTATCGAGTGTTTGTTCTTTTTCTTACATGTCAACATTTTTAATCACCAATAATGTTCTACTACTTGGAATCCTATTTATGTGATGACTTTCATACATCCCCCAATATCTTCTCTAGTGGATGTTTTATGAACCATTTTTACAATATGGGTTTTGAAGAATGTTATTGTTAAGTGTAAAAATATTTCTTACTATGATCAAGTCCAAATTATAAGGATGTAATTTAATAATGGGGGAACTATATAATTCCCTATGTTTTTAAAATAGAATTTTTTTGGAATGAATATGTGATACAAAACATTGAATCCAAACAAAAATTTATTATTTAAATGTGAATTTTTTTACCTAGAAATTAAATTTACATTTATGAATAAGATTTACTATAGTATAGAATAAATATATTAATATAATACTAACTATAAACATATTTATAAATAATTAGTAAATAATCACTTGTTTATTTGTAATGACATCTTATTAATTAAAAAAATAATTTTTTAAAAAACTAATTCTTATTTAATTTTTTTAAAAAAATGGTAATTAATTTCAAGGAAATTTAAAACTTTATTTGATATTGTTAAAATAATTTTTTAAATTATCATATCCAAATTATCAAAGGGATAATGTTTTTTATTTTTTAGAAAAATATTTATTTTTCATTAAATAGTGAAAATACTGATTTGTTTGTTAAAATATCATGTTGTTTGATAAATTCGTTCATATGAAATTATCATTTTTATTTTGATTTTTCTTGAATGAATTTTTTTATTAAATAATTATATTTTATCAAAATAATTACATTTAAATCATCTTTATACTAGATATTAGTATAACTTTATTTTTATCCTTGAAAGCACATTTTTTGTGAAAACTTTTTTAAAATGCACAGTGTTTCCAATTTTTAGTTAATCATAATTAACAATATTGGGGAATTATTTAAATTAAATATATGTATCATATATATATATATATATCATTATGAATTTAAATTCATATAGTGAATATTACTTGTTATATAGTAAATGTAAAATCATCTTTTCCTTGAATTTTTTTTTCACAAACAAATCTTCTCATCACACATTGGAGTTTTAAATTAAATTATTATATGTGTGTGAATAGATTTAATAAATTGGATTCCAAATTTTGAATAATCATAATAATTATTTGGTAATTGGGTCATCTTAATTTTAAACAATATAAAAATTAATTGTAGAAAATAATTGTTACAACAAAAATAGGAAACTAGGATAATTAAGATTAAAAATAATTTAACAAGGAATAGAAACAAAGGTAACCTAACAGTACACATATATATATATATATATCTTAATATAAATATTAAAATTATTCCTTTTTCTTATCTTTTTAAATAATTAATAAATTATTTTAATTAAAATTAAATTTTAATATGATAAAAAAACAATTTTTGGGTACTAACAAATTTCAATGAAGACATAATTATTTAATTAATTTACTAATTTTCAATATAAATGTTATATTAATAATATAAAAAAATATAATAATATTTATTAAATTTAAATAATAATATAATTTTCATGAATTAAAATTTCATTGTTATAAGGGTTTAAAAATTATTATTAAATTAAACCAATATTTCGTAATAAATGTTTATTCATTAACTAAATTATAATTATATTATTCTAACATGAGTATATATGTTGGTAAAAGTGAAATTTCTATTTCTAATGCATTTTAGCAACAACAATTGTCCTATCACAAAATTTTTGATAAAAAATCTATCACCACATATTTTTCTAAGATATAAAATAGTTCTTTTGAAATTATAATGATAAAATTAAAGAATATATAAGTTGGTCAAAATGTATAACAATGGATTTATATTAAATATTTATCTATTAATAGTATTTTTATCAATATTTATATGAAATACCATCAGTTAATATATATTTATAAAAAAAATATTTTAAATAAAACACCATGTGCGGGTATTCAAATATTTATATTTTATATTTTATATTATATATATTAAATTAAGTAAATTAAATATATTTATATTTATTATATAATAATTATAAAATTAGTATATTTGAAACCACAAAAAATGAGGATATATTTGAAAAAGAATCCAATATAATTTAAATACATTTTCAAAATCCAAAAAATGACATGAAGCTCCAAGACACATGATAGAGTAATGGTTAAACATATTAAAAATGAATGATAATTTTTTGTTTCATGCATAGTGTAAGTGTCCAGTGGTGGGTGATATATTAGATTTTTTTCATAGTGATTTCCTAAAATCAAGACTATTGAACATTCACATAAAATTTAAAATAATGTTATTAAATATTTTAATATATAAATATTTTGGATTATGTGATTTTTTTCTTTAGGTAATGTTGGTCTCCCAAAAAAGAAAATTTTGGAGTTACTTCATTTACTTATGAGGATTAAATGATAGAATCCACCTAGTGGTGATCCACAGGTGATCCTATGATCAGAGAGAAATACCAATCATTCTTCTGGTTCTAGCACAGTGATTCTAATGGCTATCTTTTCTTGGTCATGTTTCCTCATTATTTGGTCTTGATTAAATATCACTTTTTCTTCTTCTTCTCGAGAGGGATAGAGAAGGAGTAGTTTAGAGATAATTCATTGAACACAAAAATTATATATTCTAAATTCTAGATTCACTACATAATAGACATAACTGTATATTTTTAGTGATAGGATTTAGGTCAAAATATTATTTAATTGCGTACCAGCCATTAAATATCATTTATTACCTATAAGAAACCCCAAGCCAAATAATAATAAAAATAAAAATATTATTTTGTTTAGTGAATAAAAATCTTAATAAAAAAAGTATTAAATTTCATTCCTAATTATTAATTTTCACCAAACTCTGTCTTTTCATGTTTTCAATCCTCTAGAATTTACTAAACAACTGAATAAATATGATATTATTAAAGAATATTTTATTCACATTCCAGTGAATAATTAATAATTAAAATACTGAAAAAATAAAATAAATATTTTATTCACAAGCCAATGAATAAATATATATGAAATTTATATGATCAATATAACATGCATAAAATTATATCTTACACTTGATAATAATATTTATTTCATGAATTAAACTCATAAATAATTTAATCAAGATTAATAGATACACATAGTGTGTGACCCTATAGGATTGTTTCTCATTGAAATTAGGTGGGATTACAAAAATTCCATGATTATTGTCTAGCAACAAGTCAAGGAACCACGTGGTAGAACATAATGTCACAATGACAACAACGACATATGAATGATCACTATGTAATATAATCCCTTCATCACATTATCTATTCAATAAGGTTACACATCCGTGTCAGAACCCTATTTCCACATATGTTTCTCTTTGACCATCTAATATAAATAGGTCATTAAACTATTTCAATGGAATTGAATGTGATATTTCTATTCAATTCAATGGGATGATATATAATATTTAATAAATATAGAAGGGAAAAAATCTTGCTGGACTTATTCATTAATGACATATTACTATTGATGCACAAAACATATCCAACTTCACCATGGGCTGTTATCATTACAGTTTACAAACTAAATCTATATATGAGATTTTTTACATGCAATAATAATAATATTAATGTCTTCGAACCACCATACACACTCATAGATAAGAATATATGATGACACCAATACATGTGGAATTCCTATTGGTGGGTGTGTTTTTATAATCATACAACATAGAGATTTCCAATTGTAAACATCATTTGAATAAGTCTCATATTATTATGTGTACTCACACCGGAATTCTATGTACTATGTCTCCCATCATAAAATGTTATCCAAATATATAACATTATTTAATAATATCTTTATAGAACATCAATTTTATCATCATATTAGGGAAGTTCTATGACCTTTTCAATACTATATATACTCTAATACATTAATACATTAGAGTTGGCAAAAAAATAAACAATATTTAATAATAAATTATATTAATATTCATTACATAAAATATACATGTAGACAATGTAAAAACATTTGGCCCTAGGAAACCAAATCCAACAAAATCTACCATGGACTAGAAACAACTTCCTACAACCTTCAGTTTTCTAGACGACACCAAATAATCATTGTTTTCTTGAGTCAAGTCTTTATTCACAGGGTCTATCAATTTTTCATCCATTTAAATACACATCACAACAACTTCACATATATGAGAATTCTATTAACATATGATACATCTAATGTATGTTCTTCTTTCACTTATGTGACCTTTCCAATTTATCAAGATCCACCATTGCAGTATTATCATAATATAGTGTGATATGATATTTATTAATATATAGAACATCCAGATATTGTATGATGTTACATATTCATTATACTTCTTCACTTTCCTTAGAAGCCCCAATATACTCAGAATCTGTACTATAATTTTCACCCAAAAATTGATTACAGCTCATGCAGGTCAAAACACCTCCATTCAAAATCAAATATGTATTCAGTTTTTGACATTATTTCAACTTTATCTGTTTGGAAACATGCATTTACATATCCACTAACGACTAGTTTCTCATCAATTCTATAAACAAGGAACATATTTTTAGTACTCCGCAGATACTTAAGGATATTATGGACTTCCATCCATTAGATGAATCCTAGATCCACCTAATACCATCCAACCAAACTTAATTTATAGGAGACAACTATCCTAGTACACAGCAAAACATACATGACTGAATCAATCAATAATACTTTTGAAATCCTTTTCATTCTATTTATTTTATCATGTTTATGAGGACACATTTTCCTAGATAGACGAATGCCATGTTAGGCTAGAAACAATCCGCTCATGCATTGTTACTTGTTTAATCTCTTCAAATTATTGTCAATGTATATACATTAACTTAAGCTGAGTAACATAATGTATTTATCATCATGGATCTTGATCACAATAATATATTAATTCCCACCCATGTCATTTATATAGAAGAAATAATCTAACCACCTATAAAATATTGTATGAATGGTTTTTTAGTTCTAATGATTAATATTAAATCATCATAAACTACTAAGAAAATGGATGATATCCCACTAAAACATTTATAGACACATGGATCACATTAATTTATTATAAAACCAAATTATATTATGGCCTCATCAAATGGAATGTTCTATGACCCAGACATTTTCTTTAATAAAGAAATTTATCTTTTCAACATTAATAACTTGATCCCATCATTTAGAGTCACAAAACCTTTGAGTTGTGTCATAGATAAATATTATTTAAGGGTCTAGTTAAGGAATTCTATTTTTACATCAATTTTATAAATCATGTTATTATAGAAAACCACAATTGAAAGTATCATTTTGATGGATTTCAACAATGAAACTGGTGAAATTGATTCATCAAAGTTAGTGCTTTGATGTTATTTAAATCCTTTTTCAAAAAGACGCACCTTATAGGAACTTAGTTTTATTTAATTGTATATTTTCATCATGAATACCAATTTGAAAAAAATGGAATTCACATCTACTGTAAGACCAACAAAAATCTATACATTGTTTTTATACATGGAATCCATTTCATAATTCACAGATTCATTCCAATTGGCAACATCTGTTCAACTGGATTATTCCTTGAAGTAAATAGGATCAATATTATCAAGTAATAATGACTCACCATAATCAATGATTAGGATATAGTACATATTCTATTTACTATCATCTTAATAACTCTTAAGTAGACACTGTGTTTGTAGAATAAGATCTTCTTCCATACAAATTTGTAAAAAAAATTCATTTTACAACACTTGAGTATCTTGAGACAAGACATCATTGAAAACTATTTCTCTCCAACTATCTCTTTTAGAGATAATATCCTCTCATGAAATTTCAGATTTCTCTCAACCACAATATTTTTTCTGAAGGATTTTATTGGTAGTACCCATTTTTATTTGGGATATTTTTTAAAGTTACTCTTTGTGTATTATGATTTAATATTGTTACCCAAAGAATTATTAACAAATGATTCACAACCCAAAACCTGTATGTATGAAAGAACATGATTTCTTTTAGACCATAATTTGTATAGTATACTATCTATTACATTAGTTGGCACTAATTTTTTAATGTATGTTGTTGTTCGTAATGTGTATCCCCAAAAAGGTAATGGATGACTAGCAGGACTCATCATTGATCTCCCCATGTCCAATATTGTGTGGTTCCATATTTCATATAAACCATTACATAAAGGTGTATTAGGAGGATTGAGTTGAGATAAAATTATAAACTCATATAAATAATCAATGGGGTCTTTATTATGATATTATCCATCATGGTCTTTGTGATGTTTCTTAATCATTACACCCTGATTTTTTCTCAACATCTTTCTTTTATTCCTTGAATTTATAAACATAATTTCACTTATTCCTAATTAAGTATACTTCTCCATATCTAATAAAATATTTAGTAAATGTTCTAAAAATCAGGTACTCATGACTATCTTCAACTGGAAATGATCCACACACATCAGCATAAATTAATTCACGATGCTATTTTTCCATATAACCTTTCACATTAAATTTTCATTTGTTCATTTTCCCTTGAAAACCAGTCTGACATACACCATGTGGGTTTAGTCCAAAAGTATATAAATATCAATCTTTTTATAATTTATTGAAGCTATTTTAATTTACATAACCTAGCTACCGATGAAAAATTTGTGTGTGGCCGGTGTCATGTGATGTAACTTCATTTTTGATTTCCATTATTTGGTTTGCGTAAAACAACACATAAATGCAATTATTTAAATGCTCCTTATAATATAAAATTCTTTCATTATAAGGTATGAAACATTTATTACCAAATAATCCATATGTATTAACTATAGAGGCAGAATTAATGTTTTTGGTAACTAACGGTACCAAATAACAACCCTTTAAAACCCAGATCATTCTGTGCAACACTGTGAGGTGGTAGTCCCTAAAAGCTAAATTAGAAAGTTAATTCCAATGGCTACTAAAATATATATCTTTACTTGGTAAATACTTTTAAAACTAAATGGTTCTTTTATTTTAATACATATGTGAGAACCACAAGTTGTATGTAATAATTAATTGTTAGAAACAAATAAATTTTACTCAATAAAAACATATGTGAAGTATCCCTTAGATTCATTGACTAGGTGAATTCATTATTATAATGGACCATCTTGGCACGTGTGAAATATAATCAACCATTTTCCATTGATTCACATTGATCTTACACTTCTTGGAAGGGAATGAAGAAACTTTGGCCATAAGACTCTTCACTTTCCCTTTTTGTTTGTGCATAATAAGGATGAATGATTTATCATACTTCATATCCTTATCCACATGGAGAAGAATAGTAATAATTAAAAGAATATTCATTTCAAAGTTTTTTGTATTAAAATTTATAAAAACTCATAGATTCTCTAATAGAGGGATGTAGAATGAGGTCGATTCCTAGTTATTTAGGGAGTTTAAACCCATAACCTCTAATAACTCAATATAGACAATGGGATTGATTATGTGATGACCCTATATGAAACCACCTAAAATATTACTCTGAAATAGTGACCTGGAAATTCCAAACTGTTCTTGTCTATATCTCCTTATAATACTATGGAGGTTGTTAAGCATTCTATATGCATCCATGTTTTCTTGATACTTCATTAGTTCACTAAAAATCAAATGAATCATCAACCATATAATGTTGACTACATAAATTTTTTTCATAGGAAAGGAAATCATCATCACTCACTTAATTATTGTCTGGGTAATAAATTAAGGACTACAGATCAAAATATATCTGATTTTGGAATAGCAGAACCTAATGGCATCTAAACTTTTCCTGGAAGCTACTACCAGAAAGGAGGTTATCTTTTTCCAAAACCTTTCATAAAGATTATGTATGTGATGAAATTTTCATTTTATTCTTTAATTAAATGAGTTGATTATTGGTACCTTTCATGATTACAATAAAAGTGAGATATAAAAAATGAATTTTACTTATTTATTTATTTATTAAATATCTAAATTTTTTATCAGGTCTAAATATCTTTCACCATTGATCACAAAATATCTAGTTTATTTAACATTTTAGTGTCCATGGTTCATATTATTTTTATTAATGATTTTTTCATTGTCCATGAAACTAATAATAATGTTGTTAGGTAGGTGTTCATTCGAACTATAAACATGCAGCTATGTGATCCATTAAGTGGATTCCCATATCCTAAAATCCTATCTTGGATATACCCAATACTAGAATCAAAATTTGAATTGAACAGACATTATTCTCTAAACTCAACATAATTTTAGTTAATTCAACCCTAATATCTCATGAGAAGTAACTAATAAACGTATGTTTCTATAGATTGGACATGTACTTCACAAAGTTCTATGGTTTCATTCCCAATCATGTAATGGAAGTCTTAGTCTCAATTAAAATTCAAATGGGAGTGTTTAACTTATTATGAAAAAATTTAATCTTCTTTTATCATTTTTAGGACTTTTTAATGTTTTGTGTATGTTACTTTTTTAATTAACCAAAATGGATAAAAGGTTTACACATAATTTATTAAGTTAATCTCATTTTTTTCACATTAGTTCATTTATTTAATTTATCATTACATTGCATCTATAAAATAAAGAATTTCATAGACATAAATAAATGATTAATTAAATGACACATTAATTAGATTTATATATGGTTAATTTAATTATTGGACATTAAATAAACCTTTAAAATAGTGGAAATAACTACTCTTTTTTAATATTCTCATGAGTTATATCCTTCTATATCAAGAACCATCCCGAGTATTCTGGTAACCCGATAATATATTCAGGGCTGACATAGACTAAAAGGAACTCCTGATACCTGTAGTTCAACAACAATAACCAAGAATCATACAAAATGAATGTGTGAATGATTTACCACTAATAATTATAAATTAAACAAAACAAAACACTATGCATACGAAATGAAATTCTACTTGGAACAACGTACAAGAAGTAAAATAGATATAACATCCCAATATACAACCGAAAAAGTACCAAAATATGAAAAACTATCCATGCTCCAAAGGATGCAACTCACCAAGTCCACGGAACAATAGCTCGAATCACCTACATGTGGTGATTTACCCTTACTCAATCAAATAAGGAGATAATCTACAATCACCCAATGTCACAAGTAGTGTTTCAGATAAAAAACCAGGTAGGGTCTTATGAAGGATTCCTTAATAAATAATACAATTAAATTACCCAAAAAAGTTATTTTCAAATTAAAAAAACTAGTTTTGAATATAAAGGGAATATTTCAAAAACCATTCTTTACAATTTTAAAAATAGGTAAATTTATAAATTCATGATTCACATTTCAATATGATGGAAATAGTTTCATACAAATATTTACATTGTAATTAATGGAATATTTATAAAATAATGTCACATTACACAGATGTATTAAATAAACACATTTATATAATATATTTTATATAATACTAAATGCATGTAAAATAATTTAAAATAATTGAATATATACATTTGAAATACAAACAAGTGAGAAACATGGTCATATTCCAAATAGGTATGATAATTCTAGGATAAAGGGACTCAACGTTATTAAATGGGAAATATATACCCACACTACTTTTGGATTATGTATAAGGTGACTCGTCACTATCATCTAAGGGGTGGTATGTTCTATTTTGAAGTATTATAATTTTTATGTTATAAAGTGCCGCCCAAAATGACTCACTATCTACCTAAGGATTTCTTGTTCTCTAGAAAACGAAATATGTGTAATTTATTCTAATAATTTTTAAAAATAAAATTAAATCCCATTATCCATTTCAAATAATAAAATTTCGTTTAATAACAATAGTATAGATTTTCAATAATATACAAGCCTTTTCACCTTGACAAAACCAATATGTTTTTATAAAAAAATTATACCATGATCACAAAATATGGATTTGAAATAAATTCAAAATCTAATTCTCAAATCAATTCCAAAAATTAAATTCAATACATTCATATTCTTTAAAATTTCATCAATTTCATAACCCTCACATGATTCACAAGAATTGGTGGTTTTATTAATTTCCCATCAAAACCATTTCCATAATTATATTCAAAAATTCAATTTCTATAATTTTCATTAAAATAAAAAAAAACTAAAAAAATTTAAATTTCACAATTTTCCACATTCACACCCTAATTACATTGAATTGTGAGTTTTCTAATTTCATTATAAAACCCATTTTTTATAAAAACCCCAATTCAATGGTATTAGTTTTATCTAAAAAACTTAATCTATTTAATCAAAACCAATCAATTGAATTTAATTAAAATAATTTGAATTAAATAAATAAATATAAGGTTAATATAAAATTATTACCATAACAGAACCTCCTTCCTCGGGATCAACAGAACTTGAATCATGATTCTATAAAACAAAAAAATATAATTGAGAGTGATGATAAAATTTTTCTATGAGTAAACTTAAAGGTTAGGTCTAAAATAGTGGGTAGTATATCCACAAAACAATATGAGGATAAAAAAAATATAGAAGAATGGGAATCATGGGAGAATAAGATCTGTATTTTCAATCTAGATGAAAGATGATCGAAGTGAATTCCTCAAGAATTATATCTATGTTAGGAGGGATCATATGGGACAACAAATCCTTCATGGGAGCTCCATGGATGGGAAAAATTGGTTTTAGCTAGTGGAGGTCTGTTAGGGGGCCAAATGGCTGGTTTGGGGAATTTTTAAAAAAAATTGATTAAGGAAATACTTGTCCCCATAGTTTCCTAAGCAGATTCATATAGTTTTGACAAAACTTGCATAATCCTGGTACATATCCTAAATGGGATGCATGGTTTCTCCAGTGAGGGTAAATTGTTAGGTAAACCATACTCATGTAGTTTGAATCCCACAGTCTAGTTTCCATAATTTATCTTTAGAGGGCAAAAAGTTTGGGAAGTTGTGTGCCACCCATGCGCCAACTGTGCATCAGACCATAAATTTCCAAAAAAAATAAATTTCACCAGATTTGACCCCATAAAATCACAAACAAAACATGGTAAAAATAAATGTTTTGGAATACATGAATTAAATAAACTTAATGTTACACCCTCCCCACCATGGAATCTTTCTCTCCCCCTAAATTCTATGAATAAGCATTCATGAAAAAATATGAGTCCACTATTATATCATCAGTGCCTCCCTCCCCCACACCACATGACTATAAAAACAATTCTTCTATAGCATATGGAAAAAATATATCATAATACCACAGTGTACCTCGGTTTTAGAACCAACTATCCTAACTGGACCTTCAGTCAAAGATAAATAAGGTTTAACTTCATGATCACTCTGGTTATGAACATGAGATTGATCAATTTTAAAGGTGAGATACATAGAACACATCATTTTTCGATGTCAGCTATAGTAGAAGCTAAAAATAGTATCCAATGTTCCCAACCTACTCAACATCAATAAATGTTCCCATAAAACTAGGACTGATTTCAACTTTCCTTTCGAGTCATCATTGACCCAAATAAGGTGAAATGTTTAAGAACACCTGGTCACCAACTGATAATTCCAAGGGTTTACGGTGATGATTAGTATATGATTTATATTAGATATATTCCATCACAATTAATTGATGACTACATTGAATCATAATTTTCATCTCTTAGAAAAAGATGGTCCAACTAAGGAACTATCACCAATCTACAACCAACACAATGGATATTTTCATGATCGACAATACAAGGCCTTAAAAGGAGCATTTTTTATCATAGAATGGAATTTATTCTTATAATAGAACTCAACTTTCCCCAAGTGATCATCTCGTGCCCCCACCAAAGAATAATACACAAGCATGAAGCATATACTAAATAATATATATAGATATTTCTCTCTGGACATCTAACTATAGAAGATATTCCATACTCAAATGGAAAGAAGACCCCAGTTCCTCATGGGTGCCTCTCCAAATAGAGAAGTGAACTGTGGATCCTTATTAGAAACTATAGAATATTGAACACCATGAAAATTAACAATAACTAACAGATTTATATTTCCCAACTCCACAACATTGCTTGTATCACCAATTGGTATAATAAGTGCCAATTTATCCAGCCTATCGATCACATACCATATCATTTTCTTCTTTATCTAGGTTTGTGGAAACCCAACCAAAAAGTCAATATATATATCTTCCCACATCCAAATAGAGACTGTAAGTGGCTAAAGAAAACCAGGAGGAATGAAGTCAGCCTGAACCTGTTGGAAAGTATAATAAAGAGAGACAAACTCACAAATTCCCCATATCATAGATAGACCCAAGAACTACCACCAAATTTCATAGAAATAATTGTGGTTCCTTGGTGATCATCCCGCTAGTAACTATGAAAATCTTACATTACAACATTCTTAACCAAATTTGTTTCAAAAAAACGGTTCCAAAATAATAGAATTAAATCTTTGTAGATAAACCAATCAGTCATGGTCTACGCATGATTAAATGAGTGTCTAATGATACAATACACTTCATTAATATGTTTTTCTGGATGAATAAATTCGAGACACTACTAGAAATCTGACCTTTCCCAATGCTTCTATGCAAATGGTTTGTAAAAACCACTGGTATAGGTCCCATTTCCCAACGTTTTGGCCACACCATTGGGAAAGCCCACTTTGAGGCCACCTTTCCCAATAGTTTTGGAAAACCATTGGGAAAGGGTATGGCTTTCCCAATGGTTTTCCCAATCCATTGGAAAACGTCCAATTTATGGCCACCATTCCCAACAGTTTGGCCAAACCGTTGGGAAAGCCATACCCTTTCCCAATGGTTTTGGGAAACCGTTGTGAAAAGTCAACATTGTGGACACCTTTACCAATAGTTTGGCCAAACCATTGGGAAAGGGTATACCTATCCCAATGGTTTGGACAAACCATTAGGATAGGTCCTCCATATATCAACCTTCCACCCAAAATTGAATCCAAAATTAGGACCTATACCAACGGTTTTGAAAACCGTTGGTATAGGTCCTTTTAAATTTTTATCAGATCTTCTTATTGAGAACATTATATAAATCAATATTTAAAATAATTATGACAATACATATATATATTTATGTAATTATGTTCACAAAAGTCATGTTATATTAGTGGTTAAGTCGTTCAATGATAAACTAGGGGGTCCTGGGATCAAATCCCAGTGAAAGTATTTTTTTAAAATACATATACCAACGGCTCCATAACTGTTGGTATAGATTTTCATATTACTTATACCAATGGTTTCCAATACCGTTGGTATAGGTCTCTACCAACGGTTTTCCCAAAACCTTTGGTATAGACCTATCCCAATGGCTTACATGGAAACGGTTCTCTAAACCGTTGGTATAGGCTATTCCCAAGGATTGGAGGCCTATACCAACTATTCCAAACCATTGGTATTGGTTAGTTTTCCAGTAGTGAGAAGAGAAGATTCAAATTTAACACTACACAAAGATACATCAATCCCTAATTACTGGTCTTTAATATGAAACTATGCAAATAGATCCATCATATTCCACTCTTTTGATGATTATTCCTTTACCTTGTGTGGGTGTTTTCTGCTCAAATAATATAAAATGAAAATGCATTCCCATGGGTATAGCTAATGTCAGAATTAGAGGATTGATGTTATTCCACCCAATGCTTCTAGTGGAGATTCAAATCCTTTTTAAATAATATATAACCCTATCTCTTGTGGTAAAAGGTACAATGAAACTTTCTTCATATATATAAGTATGCATAATATTATGTATGTGTATCATATATGAAAATTAATGGTCTTAGGTCAGATAATTCTTCTCTTGTGGCCTATGTTGAGGAGCTACATCTATAAAGATATGATAACCTTTATAAGAATGTAGCCCATTCTGAACCCAATGTATCACAGAATACCACATAGCCCCTCCCAACCTCTAGAAGACTCAACACTATCGTAGTAGTCAAAAGGCTTTACAATTCAACAAAAAAAGTATTTCATTTATCATCCCATGAAAGCATCACTCTCTTCTGAGTGAGTTCAGTCATCAGAGAATCCAACTTCAATTAGTCCTTCATGAACCTGATATAATATACTAAAAACACTAATAATATTGGAATCTCAAAAACCATTAGTTTTTTCTCCAAATTCATAATTTTCTACACCTTCTAAATATCAACTATTATTCCTAATCTCGACACCATGTGTTTTAAGAACATCACTTCCCAAATACTTAGATCAAATTTATAAATCTTTGTATAAATTTGGTGACTTATTATTAAACTCAAAACTATTCTTAGATGATTCACATGATACACTTTTAACATAGGTTAAATGAGTATTTCACAAAAAAATTAAATCCATGAATGTATCAATATATTAATGTAAAATATTGATCATTAATTACATAAAAATTACAAGATCATTGGTTAAGCAAAATTTAATAACAAGGGACTCTTGATATTTTTACCTTATCTAAATGGTCATAATTTAAATTTTAGATTTTTTTATCCTTCATGTATTGTAACCAGATCGAATCATAATATTTGAGAACCATATCATCCCTTTAAAAGGATCAAAAATATCATCAATTTAAGGAAACAAGTACATGTTTTTTTACAGTAAATTTATTGATCTTTCGAAAATCAGCACATAGAAGTAGTGAACTATCTGCCTTTTTGTCAATGATTACAAGAACCACCCAAGGTGACACACTCAGGCATATGAATAATTTCTTGAAAGGATAGTCCAAATAATAATTAATCCCTTTCATTTTTCCATGAGTCGTTATTTAAGAATAATTAGAAACTCATTCTGTCCCAAGAATTCAATCTAGAGAGAAGTCAACCTCCATTAAAAGGGTACAACCAGAGGAGTATAAAGGAAACATGTCAGAAGAATTGTTGATGAGTTGAAGGAGATCACCAATTTAGTAATACCAATCTTGTTCAATGGAAAACACTAATATTAATTTCTTGAACTATGGATAACTATGTATGTGTCAAATCAACCATGAGTCCCATTCTCCTTGAAAGACATTGAAAACAACACTGCGCATAATGAAGGAGACCCATCAAATATAACAATAAATTTGGGTTTTATTGGAAATGAGACTATCCATCTTGGAAATGATGTCATGTGATTTCATGTTGAGAAGTAGAAAATTACACGAAATATCCACATCTGATATAGATAATACACCAGAGGGGCTATGAAGACCCTTCTTTCTTTTCATAAATTGTGGTATTGTGATATCCATTGCACAAGATAAAAGTTACATAGTATTATTAAGAAGATTAAGAATACGGGTTGAAATAAATGAATGAGATTCACAAGTGTAAAATAGAGTGGTCACTAAAGATGATGATATAGTGATGATACCTCTCATGGTCACTTGAAATATATACACTCCCTCTGTAGACTCTCCCAGTGCCTGAAGCAGCTTCATTCCAGATGTGTATGGTTGTAAGACATTTCTGCATGATGCAATAGATTTTCCACTAATATAGAAGGAGTAGACGGTTCTGTTCCACTATTCCAAGATTAATAAATATGAAAGAAACTCTACAAGTGACCTGGGATACATATAATCCATATATCGTGGGAAGCTTAGTGAAACACTATTTGAATGCCTCTACATGCTACACTGGTAACAAACAATGGACTTAAACAAGGTGCTACATGTATTCTAGAGTCAGCCTGCTGTCAAGAACCACCAGGAGAATTATCATAATTTATCTTTCCCATAGATTAATATACACTACCACTGGGATAAAAAGACTAAAAAACCCTGACATGATAGTTATATCCATCTCGACAATAAGCTAAAACAGAGTGTCAAGGAGAAATTAATCCGAACAGATAGAACAAATTGGATGTGAATTTTTAATCTATCAAAATCAATACAAGGAAATGAGTTGAAATAATTCATTATACAAATTTCTCTATCTTCCTGGATACCTAAGTATATTTATAGTGGATGTTACCCTATAAATCAATTGTAATTACTTAATAATTCCCGAAAATAATTTATAAAGGCAAACTGGCTTCAAATTTTGACAATAAACCAGGAGCTCTAATACCACTTTTCCATGAACCAACCATGAATTCCTGGTAACCTGATAATTGAGCTAATGCTAACATTGACCAAATGGAATTCTTTATCCCCATTAGTTGATGACTAGTACTTGATATCATACAAAATAAAAGTGGGAACTATTTTCCACAAAAATTGGTGATATAATAGAAACAAGACAATATGAAAACCAAAATAAACTCTACTATGATTATGGTACTAGAATTAAAACATAAATAAAATCCTAATGTACTATAAAAAAAATTACCTGAGTAAGAAAAACATCATATGACCTAAAGGATGCAACTCTCCAATTCTAGAGAATAATAGATAGAACAACTTCCATGTTGTTCTTTACCCCTTCTTGAACCTAGATGGAGATAATCTATAAACACCCAAAGGCACATGTATGGTGTGAGCTAAAATGCTCAGTAGGGTCCCACCAAGGATTCCAAATTATATTCCAATGTTAAATTAACCAATGAAAATTACATCAATTTAAAACAAATAGGTTTGGCATCATAAGAGAATATTTAAAAAATTATTATTTATAATTTAAATGTTTGAATTACTTTTGAATTCCATACTTCAAATTTCAATATAATTGAAATACTTTCAAAAAAAGTGTTACATTTCAATTTATGGAAGATTTATAAAACAAAAAACATATCACAAGTGGATTAAATAAAAACAGTTACATAAAATCTTTTATATAAACATTAATCATGTACAACAATTTACAGAAATAGAATATATACATTTAAAATCAATTGTAGTGAGAAACATGGTCATATTCCTAATAGGTATGATAGTTTCATACTACAGGGACCAGGATTTGTGAAATGAAAAATATGTACATACACCCCAATAGGCCTAAAGAAAAATGTTCCTCATGTCTATCAGCTATATAAAGTGATAGGATGACATGAAGTTTTAGAACATTGTAGGTCACAATGTGCCAACCAAAATTACTCAATAAGAACCTAGGGCTTGCACGTACTCTTGTAACAAAACAATGATTTTAAAATTACTCTAAGACTAGTTAATATAAAATTAAATACTTTTATCTATTTCTAATTTTCTAATTTTCATTAATAACCAAACAAGGGGTTTTTTAATTAAAAATATTCTTTTTACCAATATATAATCATTATGATTATATCAAAACATATTTAAGAAATTTTCAAAGTATTGGGATTTCAAATCAATTCACAATCCAATTTTTGAAATCAGTTCCACAAATTATATTCAACTATTTAATTTTCAATCAAATTCAATCAATTTCCTAACAAATCCCCAATTCCATAATTATTTTTTGTTTTCAAAATTTTCCATCAAACTCATTTCCATAATTAAATTCAATATGTTTAATTGAAACTATTTTTCTCAAATACCCAATTTAAATTGAAAAAATTATATTTCAAAATTATTCATAATCTCACCCTAAATAAATGGAAATAGAGGTTTTCCAACTTCATACCAAAAACCCATTTTTCTTAAAACCCTAATTAAATGGAATTGTGTTTTTCTAATAAATGACATACATTTAATCATAACCATGATATTGTATTTAATTAAGAAAATTAAAAATAAATATATAAATTTTTGTTAATATAAATTGGGAATCATATTGGAACCCCCTACATCTGTTTCAACACATATTGAATCACAACTCTGTAAACTGAAAACTCTATATGAGAATGATGGAAACAAAGATCTAGGAATCATACCTAGATATAGATAAAAAATAGTGGCTGCTATATCAATAAAATAATACAATGATATGCAAAACACTTTAGATAAGAATAGTGGTCACATGAGAATTTGATCGAGGTGATGAAACTATCTGAGAAAAGATCAGAGTGTGATTCTGAAGAATCACATGGCTTTGGGGAGGGATATGAAGGGCCCAAAATCATTCATGGGAGATCCAAGGATAAAAAAATGGGTTTTCTTGAATGAGTTCTATAAGATTCGTAAATGGTGTGTTTGAGAAATTTTATGAAAAGTCTCATTAAGGATGATCCCCTCCACATGGTTTCCTGGGAAGAATCACAAATCTTGAACAAACTATGCCCAAGTTGTTTTCCAGTTATAAATGTGCTTCACAATTTTTCATACCCCCAGTTTTATGTACAAAACCATTAGTTAATGGTTTTATATTTATTATGTGTATTGGGTAAGATTATGAGATTTTGGTGAACATTCAATAAGTTTCTGGGGCCAAAGTAGATGCACACAAGCTATGCATGGGTTGAGCGGAAAGGTAGTATCTAACACACGGTTAGTGCACAATTTGTCAAATTTTGTAGTCTAACCTTGAATAGATTGAAATCTTGATCTTTTAAAATATAATTTCGCTATTCTTTTGAAATAACATTCTCATTTTAGCTCATATTAACCACAAATTCTAGATTAATCTCCAATGATGGTAGGAGAACCACTCCCAAGAATTTTTTAAGCAATATAGAACCCTCCCTTGGTGTTTCAAACCCAATTTATATGTTAAGTGATGTTCTTCATCATTCTTATCATGTATTATTAGATCTACTTAGATATACTTCTCCTCTATACTTGATTTCTAACATATACACTCATTTTGGGTAGATCTATGATTTTGTGTGCCAAATATGATAAGATTTTTACTTGATGATGATAGGAGAAGATATATAAGGCAGTTTTGTGGGATTCAACCATCTTTTATCAGAATTCCACATCCGTTCTTATTTTTTTATGAAACTTTTGAGGTCAGTGGATTCACTCTAGAATAATCTTGATATAACTATTTGGAATGGATTCAAATTTATTTCCTTGTGATGACTTGATCATGAATTGGTGTGTTATGAAGTTTTTTAATTCTTCTGTTGTGATGGTATGATAAATTGTGGAATTATGGAAAATTAATTTTCTTCAACAAAGTGCTTTGATTTATTGTTCAAAAATGAGGATTTGAAAATGGGATTTTCTAGAATTGTGAAAAGGTATTTGAATAGTTTTTTTAAAAAATTAATGGTTTTATTGAAATCAAATGGTGTCATGGAATTGGTTTATTTAATGGTTTTGAATAAAATATAGGTTTTATTAAAATGGTTTGAATTGGGTAATTTGAGTGGTTTCAGAATTTATGGGGATTGTGAGTTAATATTAAATGTTCCCATAATTAATGGATGTGTACCACTGGGTTACAAGGTGTGTGACCCTATATTGGGGGTATGTATCACGGGGAAACCAATTCATTTCGTAGGAGACCACTCACGAGTATGGAACTATCAAGCATGCATGCATGTGTGGGTGTTTTGGGAATAATGGATTTGGTATGCGAAAAGAAACATGAGAAATGGTTTTAATGATTGGTTTGGTTGACTTCTAAAAGGATAAAAATATGGAAAAATTGGGTTGAATAGAAGTTGTATACTTTTGGTAATAAATGGTTTTTTGAACTTGTTTATATTTAGTTATAAACAGTTTTACAGAATTAATTTATATAAATGGTTTTATATAAATGTTTCAAACCATTATATTCTAGTGGAGTGAGTAGGGAATCCATCAAGTAAGGTTTACAATGTTTTATAGTCACCCCT
This sequence comes from Viscum album, assembly GCA_963277665.1. Classification (NCBI taxonomy): domain Eukaryota; kingdom Viridiplantae; phylum Streptophyta; class Magnoliopsida; order Santalales; family Viscaceae; genus Viscum; species Viscum album. Next base: position 595,472,882 of record OY728155.1, on the reverse strand, counting down.
TATTTATAAATTTTGTGATTTTGTAGATTCTATCTTTTGGGGCATGACAAAAGGTAAATTATCACAGGTTTTTAGCACCACCTCTAGATACTTGGGATGTTTAGTGATTTTGGAGCATGGAGTAATGTGTTCATCTTGGAGTCTTTGATTTTATTTCACTTTTTAAATTGATGGTTTTTGTGTCTCCCATTGAGGTACTCTTTAATGTGGTTTTGATATGAATAAAATAGTTTAGTTTTCTGACTTTTATTCATCCATCATATACTGAGCTGTTTAGTTCTAGTTTTTTGAGTTTGTCATATTTTTATTAATGGTTATATCATCCCCCACTTGAATTTTAAACCCTTTAACATTTATTTTCATCATTTAGCTTCCTGGGGATATCTATTATGGAATATTAATGATTCATTGAATTATGAAGCCAATGGAAGTAAGCAGGTCATTATACATGGTATCAAAATGTTTGATCCTTTATTAAAAAGTATTTTCTAGTTTCATGGCCTTGTATTTTAATTAATCCTTATCTATTCCATGGATTATGATCTTATAATTGAGTATGAATTTTTGAATTGGAAATGTATTACATAAAAGGATGTAGCTTACCCACTTATGATGAACTTCATGTTTATAGGGTGTTGGGTACATATGTGTTTTGGAGATGCTTATAGGATAACTAAATATCATTATCATGGGATAATCCAATTAGACAAGAATGAAATGAATTTTTAAGGAATGAATTCTTACTAGGATTTATCATGTCATTGTGAGTAATGATTTATTATTTTCTGAAGAGGTGTAAATTTTATGAAAATGACGAATTTGTTTTCAAATGAAAGATTTTGAAAAGGGAATATTTGGATTACTTGGAAAATGGTTTTAAAAAAATGGTTGAACATAAAAAATATTGTATTTTTAAGAATAATTATGTGATGAAGGATTTCATAGAATTTGAAAGGTTAAGTAATTATTTAATGTTGTAGAATTTGAGGAATTTTTTGACAGAAAATTCTATCCTCACACATTAAGGATCCAGAAGTCAATAAACTTTTTCAGCCCACAGAAAGGAAAACTCTATGTCACTGAGTATACAAATCAATTCAAGAATTGAGTGAGGATTTCAATGGATGTTGTGGAAATTATAGCCTTGAAGGTACAAATATCTGAATTAGGGGTACGGTAGGAGATTCAATCTAGGATTGGGTGCTCTGTATTACATATTAAACGATGATAGTGAATAGAGTGATAGTGGAAGAATGAGACATCTTAGGGTCTGTGTTAGGATAAATTATGATGATACCTTTAATAAATTGTGGGAAATAGAATGTTGTAATTATGAGAAAGTGGGAAACCTATTTTCACGAAGGGATCGGGACTCAGAATTAGATGGCTAGATCAGTAAACCATCCTCCCCGACCCAATGGTAAAGAAGGTTGTTTTCAATGTGTTTTACTCAACCACAAAATGAGAGAGTGTACGACACAACCGAGAGCATTCCAAAATTGAAAGAATATGGGGAATCTAAAGTGTTATTGTAATAGTTCTATGAGATTTGGTAATCATGAAACTTGTCTGATGTTCCATGTATATAGGATGAGGTTGTAACATCTTGATTCTGGGAGCTGCACAGAGGTTCCCCGTACCCAGTTGGTCCCATGGCCTCAAGCACATTTCCCTAAACACCATAGGCTGTTGAATATCCGTGAGAGCCATGCGATTGATTGTGGGGGAACTATTCCCTCATTGGAAGAGTAAAACAACAGATGTAAAATAGATAACATTATTGGAAGTAGTAATAACATGAAATAAGTAAACAACAGAAGTAATAAACAATTGTAGGACACATATATAAATGATAAATGATACATATGTATAGGAAAAAAACCAATCATGTCACGATGCTGACATAAAATACTAAACCAAATTAAAAAAGGAATACAAAAAAATTGCAACTGCATCACAAGCCTCATCTTAGTCCCTACTCTCCAACTTCTCAGCAAACAAGTACCTGAAGTAGAATGGCGCTTTACCTTCTCTAGAACTGCAATAATATAATCTGTTTGGGCCCAAACAAATGACCAAAATAGGGTGTGAGATGAATGTTAGTAGGAAACCAACCAAAGATCAATGCTTAATAGTTATTGAATATATATGGAAGGTAATAAGAAAAATGATGTTGTAAACAAGTATGTACTCAAAGTAAACAATCATATATATGTTCAATTGCATTCATTTTCACATATCAAGTAAGAATCTACACACAACAGGTAACCCCCTTGGAAGCACTAAAAGTCTAACCCCTCCGATTCAACCAAAACAAATAGAAGAAACCCTCTGGGAAGTACTCACATTCTAACCCCTTTGGTTCAGCTTTAGAAAAGGCTCTCTGAGGAAGCACTCACCATCAATTCCCTTTGTGGTCTGGTATCGGTGACTAATAGGAACTATGAGGAAGCACTCAACATACAATTACCTCTATGTCCCATGTCTTGGAAACTATATAGACTTTGAGGGAGCACAAATACCATCCCCATATGGTCTCATAATGTAATAGTAAAACAGACACTCTGGGGAAGCCATCAGCGTCCATTCCCACTATGGTCTACTACACAAGGTCCCCACAGCCCTATGTAAGTTAATCAAGAACAAATGATACATGGAATCCAAATTAAACCCCAATAACTACTAGGATAAACTATCTACAACATATCACAACATTTCAGATAATAATCACTCTACCCTAATAATACTAGGCATGGAAGGTAAAGTAGCCTAGAAGGAAAGCTAGACCAAACAGTTAAGACAAAAAAACAAGGTAAAAACATCCATATCATGGAAAAGTTTACACTATTCACAAAAAATTAACCTCTACCTAAACAAACAAGGCATAGTAGGCAATAACAGAGAATAAAACCATATACACTCAATGCCATGAACAAGGCTATTGGGAACGTTTTTACATGTAACATAAAGACTTACTATGAAAATGAACAAAACACATACCACAACATTGTACGGATGATATACGTGAACCACTAGCTCTGAATCTCTCTAGATCAAAACAGATTGACATCAACACTAAAAAAATTCCAATAAGGATATATCATGAAAGGGGATAAATAAAGATATGAGGTTCTATAATAAGGAAGAACTCACCGATGCGATTCCATAGCAACTAGCAGATGTTGAATCAGATAATGGATGAAGAGTCGGGGGCTCAGTGATGATTCATGTCGTATGGTCAATCCTGGATGAGATAGGTGAAGAAGAAGAAGGTTATGTCGATTAGTCGTGACCCCGGACCATTTAATGAAATAGAAATAAAGTACATAGTGTGTAGTTTAGAAGTATAGGGTATATACTTTCCATAGTTGTCCCCCACTATAGGGGGTCTCCAGGTCACCACACACAACCATGTGCTCAGCCGTTACACAGCCAGCACAGGACTAACTGTGGTAGCTTAGTACATGGTGAGTACATATAAGTTCACGGTATGTACTCCTAAAATTTCAAGAAACTCCTCTTTATCAAAAAAAACAACAAGATATGAAACACATACCTGAAAATAAGATCTGGGTTCGTACAAACTTACCCTCTTAAAGAACTTCATCCCCAGATTTCCCTAGCAAGGTGGCATAGAAGAAGAATTCATGAATAGATCCATCCACTCTGATCATACATTGGATTCTATATCCTAGGTCGCATCCTAAACTCGTCAATTCAGCAATAGCACTCATACTATAGGAAAATACTTTCCACAAATAACCCTCCCACTTCGATCAAAAATCCATATTTGATCCTCCTTAAACGAGGCATCCACCTCTAACACAACATCACCTGGTTGGAAAAAAATGAGACGAGTCTAAGAAGTAATCTCGAAGCCGATAACGTGGAAGACGCCATGCATATCCTTGTAACTTTAAGGTGACTGAAACTGATAGGAAACCAACCTGAATCTCTCCAACACCTCAAACAGACCGATGTACCTCAGTGAAAGCTAACCATATCTTCTAATCCTCCTATATCCCATCCTCGGTGTGACACGTTGGAAATCCTGATCTACAACCTCGAACTCCATAAGTCGTCTCCATCGATCAACATAAGACTTTTTCATGATTGTGCAATACCATCATCTTCTGAATCCACTCCACCTATTTTTGGGTCTTCTGAATAAGACAATGCCCCATCATAGTTGCCTTTCCTACATCCATCCAACAAAAGGGTGATCAGCATGGCCTATTGTAAAAAGGCTTATAAGATTCCATCTGAATATTTTCTTGAAAAATATTACTGTAGGAAAACTTAACAAGAGATATGTGTTTCTCCCAAGAAGATCCAATGTCTTGAATGATTTCTTGGAGCATGTCCTCCAACACCTGAATCGTACGCTTGAACTGGCCATCTGTCTGTGGGTGGTAAGATGTACTCAGATGTACCTGTGTACCCAAAGCCTTCTTTAAACCTTTCTAGACCTATGAAGTAAAACAAGAATCCCAGTCAAAAATAATGGATTGTAGAACACCATGTAAACTGAAAATATCTCTGATGAAAAATCTTCCATGCTCATCAACACTAAAAGTATCCTTGATTAGTAAGAAGTGAGAAACCTTCATGAGTCTATCAATGACAACCCAAGATGCCTCATTCCCTTGGTACGACCTCAGAAAACCTATCATGAAGTTCATCATGACATTGTTCCACTTCCACTCGGGAATGGGTAACTGCTAAAAAAGTCCTAATGTTTGTTGATTCTCCACCTTCACCTGTTGATAGGTGGACCACCTCATGACAATACCAACAACATCCCTCTTCATTATTATCCACCAATACGAATGGGGAAGAGATTAATATATCTTGGTGACACAAGAATGAACTACCCAAACTAAGGAATAAAAGTATCACATCAGTTCCTCACACGTGTCTGCTGAAACCTATATGTGACCCAAGAAATTCAAGATCTCATCCTCGCCTATGATACATCCTGGAATAGGGTCCTCTCCCGACACACTCTCCCATAGGACTGAGTCTTCATAATCTTAAATCTTCCTCATTCATACTCGATCGAGTAGAGTATAGGTAACAGCTACAGAAGATTCGAATGGTGGCCCTTGTTTGTCATGCAGTTCCAAATGCATCTTAGAGAACATAGCCATAAGTTATCACTCACTTCTGGCCTCTTGAATTGGCTGTATCTGAGTCTTCCTACTCAACGAATCAACCACAATGTTTCCTTTCATAGGCTTGTAATAAATATCATAGTCAAAGGAATAAAGCTACTCAGCGAACATTTTATGCCTCAGATTCAGATCACGTTTTTTAAAGATATATGTGAGACTTTTTTGGTCAGTAAAAACCGCAAAATGTTTTCCCAATTGATAATGCCTCCAACAGTGTAAATCATGAACAACTACAGCCAACTTGATATCATGCGTCGTGTAGTTACTCTCATGTGGGATCAACTACTAAGACTCGTACGCAAATACCACTTCTCATTACATAAGAAATACTGCCAACCCAATACCTGATGCATCATAGTACATAGTATAGATCATTCCTGTTAAGGAAATACTAGTATCTTTGCATAAGTCAACATCCCTTTCATCTTCTGAAAGGATGACTCACAAGAATCTGACCAAAAGTACTTCACACCCTTCGTAGTAATGCTCATAAGTGGCACTGTTAAGAATGAGACGTCATGTATGAAGCATTTATAGTAACCTTCAATCACTAAAAAAGATCTCACCTCAAAGACGTTCTTCGGTTTCTCCCAAGAAACCACTACTCTTACTTTCTATGGGACTACTGATACTCTTGTCTCTGAGATAACATGACCCAAGAAGTGAATATGGTCCATCCAAAAGTGGAATTTTGTGAGATTAGCATATAACTGATACTCTCTCAGTGCACTCAAAATGATCTCAAGTTGTGTGGCATGGTCATGTCGAGTGTGAGAGTACACCATGATATGGTCTGTGAAGACTACCACGAAATAATCCTTGTATGGATGGGACATTATGTTCATCAGTTCCATGAAAACTGTAGGCCCATTCGTGAGACCGAACGCCATAACCAAATAATCATACAGACCATACCTTCTCTGAAAGGTTGTAAGAGTAATGTCAGATGGTCTAACACGCAACTGATGATAACCAGATATCAAGTCAATATTAAAGAACACCTAGACTCCTCAAAGTTGATCAAAGAGATCATCAATCCTATACAAAGGATATTGGTTCTTTGCCATTAACTTATTCAACATCTGATATTCCACACAAAATATGAGTGTACCATTGACCTCCATCGCAAACAGGGGAGGTGAACACAAAGGAGAAGTACTGGGTTGGATAAGACCCTTATCTTGAAACTCCTCCAACTGCTTCTTGAGCTCTTGTAACTCTATTATATACACCTTATAAGGAGGAATGGACACCGGTGTCTCTCCTGGAACAAGATCAATAGAAAATTCCACCACTCTACTTGGAGGAAAATCTTAAATGTCCTCTGAAAATGCATCCTTGAAATGATCAAATATTGGTGGAAAGTATAACTATGAAGTCCCATAGTAATCCAGATATATACTAGAAATCTTGGATGTATGTCCTCCAAAAACATGATTCTCGGGTCTCGCTCAGCTCGCCTGGACATCTCATTCTACCTTATGAAGAAACTATCTTCCCTTTGGCGATGTGAAAATCACCCTAAGATGATAAAAGTCGATGAATTATTTGAAGGAAACAAACCAGTCTATTCTGAGAATGAAATCATATCATGTCATCTTTAAGACATAAATTTCCCATATGAAGTGGAACCCACCATCCTCAAGAGGGAACTGCATGCATTGTCATAAACTAGTTGTTATTGTCCCTAACGTAGTGTCCATCATCAAGACATCATAATATGTAAAGATACAGAGCCCAAGGCTCTCCAAATCAACCACATATATGAAACTATGGTAAGCCCCTTATCAAAAAGTGTAGAAGATAAAATGAGGAAAATGGGATTGTACCTAGAATATTAGAGGTTCTGAGATCTTGCTTCTATTGGGTCTAATCCACTACAAAATTCGGGTATGTACCATGGCCCGGTGGCTGTGACTGAGATCCCTGAGCTGATCCACCCAGCAGGAGTCAAAAACACTACATCTGACCACCATGTCCATGACCTCCACCTCGACATAATCTAAAGAAAGAACTCAAGTTCCCAGACTGATAAGAATCTTTTGGTTCTGCTCTTGAATGTGGAGTCATATCATAATTTCTATCACCAGCTGCTGGTGAGAAGAACTGACAGAATCTCTGAAGATGACCGATTTTACCACAAAATCAGCACTCCACTGGGTCTCTCGGGCAATGTGACATCGTATTCCCACTCTTTCAGCACTAGTAGCAGACCACCTTCCTACCTGAAGAAGTATGACAGTTCCTCGGATCTCCGTGCGTATACTACCTACGGTGCATATTGCTATCAGTAGGAGGGAGACTAACTCCGGATGTCGATCCACCCTGGATCACAACCCCAGATTTCCTCTGATTATTCTCCTTGATTAGTGCCTAGAAGTCTATAGAAGTGATATAGTTCAACTAGAAGATGTTCACTTGAGATCGGATGTCGTGCCTGAGGCTATCCTCATACGTCCTCGCTGAAAATAACTCATCACCTCCTAGAATAGGCATGAATCTTGTAGCTTTGTGAAGCGAGAAGAGTACTCCATTACTGAAAGAGTACCCTGCACCAAACCCATGAACACTCAGGATCGATTGGCCCTCAAAGTCTCCAGGTAGAAGTAGTCATAGAAAGCATGATGTAACTCATCCCACACCATAACCTACTTGCATCCCACCTATGATATCACATCCCACCATCTCATGGAGGAGTCCCGAAGAATATAAATAGTTAGCCTCGCCCTACTCTCAAGAGGTGTGCCTAGATTATTATAGATAAAAATCATGGATTCTAACCATGACTCTGTAGCCTGAGATCCTCCTCCCCCTCTGAATGTGATAGGATACTGCTGCTTGAAAACTCACAACAATTATGCCAAAGAAGGGGCAAGATGAGGTACTCCTTGAAAGGTCTACATGAACCTCATGAATCCCTCTCAGAACTGTTCATCGACACATGTATCTAGGATAACGGCTGGTGCCAAGATGAGCACGACTTGAGTATCTGTTAATATTCCTTGTTCAGTAATGTCTAGTTTCTAATCACCATCTTGAATCTGGCGTACAGCCAGAGGATGTCTTAGTGGAATGACTCTGTAAGGTTAAGCGCACACAGTAGATCAAGATTATCAAGGACTGAAAACTATAAGTGTAATAAGGTAACAATAGAAAGAAAGAATTCTTGTTTTCTATAACATGGATACATGGCGTGTATAATGCATACATAGTGTGTTCCCTTAAGACTTCAAAATGGCTTGTATGTCTAGATAAAATGGTCGTGTAATACCCCAAACACATTGTGTGTTCTCCAAACACACGACATGTATTTTAATTCTTCTTCCCTACTTGGGTTATTCTATATGACTATCCCACACGATTCTCCCAGGAAAGGACTACAAGGTGTGTTTGGGCAAGACACAGTGTGTTTCTTCCAAACGCAGCATGTCTATACCAAACATGACAGGTAATTGAATGATTCCACTAACCCGTGATGTTAATCACATGGTCGGCTACAAGGTTTACACTACACGGTGAGTTCATCCTTGACACGACGTGTATAACATATGTTTCATCCAGCAGGGTCATTAGTCACACGGGGAGACACACATTCTATACAACATGGAATGTGGGTTGAGTACACAGAGGGTGCTACCTAAGATTTCCCAAACCACGTGTCTCGGACCACACAACCAGTGACACGTTTAGATACTACACGATGTGTACATACAGTACCCAGTGTATACTGATGAAAAATATTTCCATCCTAAACAGAAGGATACATGGAATGTATTAATCATTATATACCATGTATTCTTGTTTTTTTCAGACAGTAAGCCTCAGAAACTATTCTGGAACCCTAAAATCATTGGAACAAACTATAATGTGCCAAATTTAAATCATTGAGGGCATATACTCCCCAAAAATCAAATCTTGGAATGTTATACATGTCATATAAATGAATTACAAATTAATGATCCACAAAATTCTGATCCATGAGGGCCCATAACACCTCAAGAACCAAATTAATGTGTTCATTCAAAAAAATACACAATTTATTACCCTATCAGACTGTAGGTATTTTATCATGGAATCTATCACAACAACATGCATATAAAGCACAACATCTATCGCAACAACACACAACCACTAATTCACTCTAAATGGAATGGTAAGAATTCATGACATGTGATATCTAGAATGTGAATATATGATGCATGAGATGGCATACCATCATTTCATCATGTTGGAATGGAAATATAACCACCATATAATCTACATTAATAGTATAAATCATGTGAATCACCCAACAATGAAATCAAATCAATGGAAAAATTGAAAAACCAGAAAAATTGGCAATAACTTAAGTAAATTGGCTTTTCCATGTGCACGGGTTAGCTACTCCCAGGAACAACTTATTACCAACTACATATTCCATCTTATCCCAATATATAGGCTCCAAAGTGTAATTCAAGAAGAAAAGAATTCCTAAGATACCAATTTGTAATGTCTTTGTTATAGGAGTTTCCCAATGGTTCCCTGTACCTAGTCGGTCACATGGCCTGAAGTTCATTTCCCCAAATTCCATAAGCTTCCGACTAGAATTGATGACCTTGGGTGTGATTGTGGGGAAACTATGCCCTCATTGGAAGAGTAACACAATAGATGTAAAATAGATAACAATAGTAGAATAATTAATAACATGCAAGAATTAAACATCAAAAGTAATAAAAAAGTGGGGAACACATATATAAATGATGCATGATACATATATCTAGAAAACCAGTCAATCAATTAACAATTATGAAATAAAGTATTAAATAAAAGTAAAAAAAGAAAATAGATAAACTCTAGCAGCATCAGAAGCCTCAGCATGGTCACATGGTCTCTAGCTCCTCAAAAATCAAGTACGAGAAGTAGAACGGTACTTTCCCTTATCCTGAACTACAAAAAAAAATCTATTTGGTCCCAAAAGCATGACCCAAATAGGGTGTGAGAGGAATCCAATTAGAAAACCACCCAATGATCTGTGCGTAATAGTTAGTGAATAAATATGGAAGGCAATAAGAAAAAACAAAGTAGTAAAAAAGAAATCACTCAATGTAAACAATCATACAGTTTCAATTGCATTCATTTTCACATATCATGTAAGCAGCTAAACACAATAGTTAAACCTATGGGATGTACTCACAGCCTAACCCCTCTGGTTCAACCAAAAAAAACACGAAAAAATCTATGAAGTACTCACAGTATAACCCCTATGGTTCAGCATTAGCGACGACTCTCTGAGAAAGAACTCACAGTAAATTCACCTGGTGGTCTCATATTAGGGACTAATAGGTACTCTGAGGAATCAATCAACATACAATTCCCTATGTGGCCCATTTTGAGAAATCTAGAGACACTCTGAGGGAGCACAAATCCCATCCCCTCTATTATCTCACAATGTTATAGTAAAACAGACACTATAGAGAAGCCCTCATCATCAATTCCCCCTATGGTCTACTACACCAGGTTCCCACAACCCTATGTGTTTTAATCGTACACAAAAGATACATTGCAGCCAATGTAACCCTCAAAAACTACATAAATAAACAAAATATAGTATATCATATCATGTTAGATAATAATCAATCCACCCTAACTATAATAGGAATAGAAGGAAAAGTATCCTAAGAGTCCAGCTAGACCAAATAGTCAAAAAATGAAAACATGGGAAACTTTCCATATCATGGGGAAGGTAATTATATTCAAAAACAATTAACCTCCATTCAAATAAACAAAGAAAAACAGGCAATAAAACTGCTAAAAACCATAAGCACACAATACCACAAACAATTTTTTTGGGAAATGTTGCATAAATAACTCAATGAATAACTACAAACAATCGAAAACCTCTTACCTTGGCATTGTATGAATGAAATATGTGAACCTCAAGGCATGAATATCTCTATTGATGAAAACAGATGGTGATTCAGTGGATCAATGAAGATTCATACTATATGGTCGCTATTGGAAAAGATGATAGAAGAAGAATATAGTTCTGTCAATTAGACATGACCCCCATCTGTTTAATGAAAATAAAAAATAAATTACATGGCTAGTACATTATAAGTACATGGGGTGTACTTACCTTAGATGGCCTCCTATTTAGGTGGTCTCTAGGTCACCATACATGGACATGTTCTCGGCCATTACACGACCAGTACACGGCTACCCGCAGTAACATAGTACATAGCGTGTACATATAATTGCACGACATGTACTCTTGAAATTTTTAGAAACTCCTATTTTTCTAAATAACAACCGGATATGAATGGAATACTTGAAAGATCCATGTTCTCACCGAGTCAAGCATACTCATTCTCATTAGCATATCAGAGATAAAGATGGTTATTCTCAGAATACCATGAATCCTCAGCAATTTTAGTCTCAGCAATTCAATAAGAAGCAGAGTGAAGCGTTGAAGAGTGTGTATGGAACTGACTAGATGATTATGTATGATCAGGCTAGACCATCTATGTTGAGAGGTATAATTATTTTGAATTATACACTTATGCATGTACTATTTGATTCTGATGCATTGTATTCCTTCATTTCTTCTTGTTCTATTTATTTTCTATGATTAATGAAAGAGATGGTGGATTCTATGATAAAACATCAAAATCATATGGGTGAAGGAGTATGTCGATCTATTTTGTGTAGAGCATGTTCTATAACTATTGGTGGAGCCTAGCTAAAATGGCATTTCTCAGTGTTAGAGATGGATGTATGTGATGTAATAGTAGTTATAGATTAGTTGACATTGTTTAAGGATCACATTGACTCTTATAGTATGAATCTGAGTTTTGTGACTGAGGAAGACATCATGCATCTCTTTATAGGAGAGAAGGTTGTAATGAAAGGTGAAACATGCTCTTTGGTACTAATGTTGGGAATAATATCTTACCAGTTGGTGGAATTGATTGTGGCACCAATGGAAGAGACATGGGATACTATTATTTAGTAGTTTTGGATTAATTAACTGATATCATTCCCCAAAATTTCTATGGGTTACAACCTATTTGGGAAGTGGAGTTAATAATTGATCTCCTCTTGGGGACTTATCATATTTCCCTTCCATCTTATAGGATAACACGAAAAGTGTTAATGGAATTTAATGTATATTTAGAGGTTATAGAAATCAATGTTTTCATTCATCCAAGTATATCCTTATGGGAAGCACCAGTGTTTCTCATAAAGAAATAATATAAAACTCTTTAACTATGCATTGATTATCATAAGATTAACCATGTTACAATAAACAATAGATATCCACACCCATGAATTGATGATTGGTTTGATCAATTTAGGGGAGCCCAGTGGTTCCCAAGAATTGACATGGAGTTAAGATATCATCATTTTTGAGTTTGGAATGATGATATTCTAAAAATAGCTTTCAAAATAAAATTAGCCACTACAAATATTTATTAATTCCATTCTGTCGCACAAATGAACCCATAGTATTTATGAAATTGGTGAATTAGATATTACAAAAATATCTAGTTTCTTTTTGTGTGGTGTTTTTAGATGATATTTTGGTGTATAGAAGGGAAATGGATGAGCATTATAAACACTTTACAATAGAGTTCAGAATATTGAGAGACCACCATTTTTATTCCAAATTATCAATGTGTGATTTTTTTATAAAATATGTTTTCATTGTCATTAATGTGATTTATGAAAATTGTGTTTCAATGGACCCTGAAAATATAGAAGGTGTTTTATTATAGAAACCACCATAGAATGTCTTTAATGTATAATGGTTTATTGGTCAACCTAGTTATTACCGATTCATTTTGCATGTCTTTTCACAACTACCTCTTCCACTGAATGATTTGACAAAGATACTATTACATTCCATTAGATTGATTAACACCATAAATATTTAAAAGAAATGAACGTTCTTCTTACATCAGCACCTATCATGATTTCTTTAGAATCAAGATAGGGGTAGGTGGTGTATTTTGATGCTTTAAGATTTGGGTTGGGATTTGTTCTCATGTATGGATACCATGTGCTTACTTATGGTTCAAGGAAATTGAGAGTGAATGAGAAGATTTACCCAACAAACGATTTAGTGATAGCTTCAGTTGTCCATGCCTCGAATACCTGAAGACATTATCTCTCTTATAAGAAAATGGATGTGTTCACAGTTCATAAAATCTTTAAAACTTATTTTCTTTTAACATGATTTGATTCCATGGCAAAGTATATGGATGTAGTATCTTCATATGTTTGAATTCAACTAGATGTATACATTAAAAAGAGGCAATTTAGTGGCTGATTCATTAAGCAATAATTCATAAGCTCAGTTGGAAAAAAGATTTATATGAATGTAATTTGATGTTGGTTCTCATCGACATGCATATGTAATGTGAAGGTCGAGGTGATGTTTTAGATTTATTTTCTGTTTTCAAGGTTCTGGATTTGGTAAATGTGGTTAAAGAGGAAAAAAACATCTATTGTAGGATGATGGGTTGTGAGTTCAAAACTAAATGGTGGGGATACCATTGAGGGATAGAAACATGAAGGGAGTTCATTGTTGTGGTTTAAATATAGGATGGTTGTACCAATGTCTTGATAGGATAAATTTCTTCATGATTACCAACATTCCATATGAATTGTAAATACAGGTGTATAGAAGATGAACATGGAATTTAAGAAACCATTTGGGTGGATTGTTATGAAATAGAAAGTGGATGAGTTCATTGCAAGGTGTTTATCTTTCCAGCATGTCAAGGAAGAACAACAATGCCTAGATGGTATGTTGTAGTCTTTACTGATTCTTGTGTGGAAATGGAAGAAAATAGTGATGTAATTTGTTACACTTCTACCAGGAATGGTTAAAAAATGATGGCATATGGTTGATAGTGGATCAGCTCACAAAATATTCCCATTCAATCCCTAATTGTGAAAATCTTACAGTGGAGGATCAATACGAATTCTATATCAATGAAGTGTTAATAATACATGGTATACCTGTTTTGATCATCCCAAATAGAGATATGAGTATCACATATCGATTCTTGAAATAGTCACATAATGGCCTTGGGACATAGTTGAATATGAGTACAGTGTATCATCCTTAGTCAAATGGTAAATTGGAAAGGACCATCTAGATGTTAGAAGACATGTTGTGGGCTTGTGTAGTAGATTCTTGTGGATCAAGGGAAGAGAACATACCATTAGTTGAGTTCTCATATAATAATAGCTATCATGCCTCAATGTATATGGCTTCATTTGAAGTATTATATGGGATTCCTTTTCGTTCTATAATGTGTTGGGCTGAAATAGGTGAGACATCCCTTGTTGGGCCCAGCCTTGTCCAAGAAAAAAAATGAGATGATTTGGCTGATCAGAAAGATGATGGAGGTGGATCATAGTTGTTAATAATATTATGCGGTTCACAGCCAAAGATTGTTTTCATTCGTGGGGTGTGATCATGTTTTTTTAAGGTTATCTCCCTGTTTTGGACTTCTTAATATTGGGAACCAAGTCAATTTCTCCTCTTGATATATTATCCCTTGTTAGATACTCGAATGGGTTGCAGTTATGGAATGCCAATTGGAATTGACACCTTGGTTTAGTTTGGTGCACAATGAGTTTCATGTATCTAATTTGAAAAGGTTTCCACCTAATCCTTACCATGTGCTCAGATGATATCACATTAACCTAGAGTCAAATGCTTCATTAGTACATATCCTGAAATAGATTGTAGATAAGAAAGAAAAATTCTTGCATGGGAATATAATTGGTCTAATGATTCTTTTATGGAAACATAGTCAGATTCAAGAAAACACTAGGTAACGTGAGAAGGATATGAATGGGAAATGGTCGAAACTCTTCAGGGATGTGAGGGTTTTATAGATTTTGTGGATGAAAAAAATGTGGGGAAAATGTAGTACTCCAATTTATTAGTA
The DNA here is from genome assembly GCA_963277665.1 of Viscum album. NCBI lineage: Eukaryota > Viridiplantae > Streptophyta > Magnoliopsida > Santalales > Viscaceae > Viscum > Viscum album. Next base: position 595,457,764 of record OY728155.1, on the reverse strand, counting down.
TTTAACCTTTAATTTATGATTTTTATGTTTATAAATAATATGGGGTATGTATTTGAGTTTTGGGAAAATATTCAATAATTTTTTGGGGCTAAAGGAGAGGATCATTAGATGTTCACGGTTTGTCCATTCCATGCACAAATCATTGTAGAAACTGTTCAAAGATACATATTATTGATAGTAGCTTCGACGCGATGTATGCCTAGTTAGGGAGACTGTGTGAGGAGGCCATGCAAGGTGATCTGGGAGGTTGTAGCTAACACACGTTTAGCACACATTTTGTCTAATTGTGTGTTCTAAACATGTGCACAGTCAAATATAGATCCTTCAAATAAGGATATCCATTTAAATAACATGATCATTTTCTCTCATTTTCTCCCCTATATAGATATTAATCTCTATTGATGGTATGAAGACCCCTCCCAAGAATTTTAGAACCAATCTAGATCCCACCATTAGTGTTTTCAATCCCAATTCTTGAGGTATGTGATTTTCTTCATCATTCATATCACATTTTCTTTAATATACTAAGATATACTTATCCTCTCCTATTAGTTTCTCATATCTATGACTATTATGGGTATATATAATATTTTTGATTCCAAATATGATACATTTTGGTACTTATCATGATAGGATAAGATATATAAGGCCATTTCGTGTAATTCAACCCGATTTTGTGAGTGTTATTCGTCTGTCTTCAGATCATGTAGAAACCTTCCATTTAGGTGGATTCTATTTCATCTCCTCTTGAAATAATATTTTAGAATGATTTAAAATATGTTTTATTATGATGAATTTATTGTGAATTATATTGTTATGAATTTTTTGAAGCTTTCATTTGTGCTAGTTTGCTTTGATTTGGAAATCTGGAAAATTTGTTTTCTTGAATAAAGTGCATTGATTCATGATTTTAAAATAAGGATTTTATAATGGTATTTCTCTTTAATTGTGATAAAGAATTTAAATTAAGTGTTTTATATAAAAGGAATGGTTTTATTGAAGTTAAAAGGTGGATAAATATTAGTTTGTTTAATGTTTTTCAATAAAACAATTGTTTTGTGGAAATGATTTGAATTGGGTTATTTGAATGTTTTCGACATATATGGGTTGTGTGAATTCATGTTTGAAATTACCCTGAATAAAGGATGTGTTCCATTAGGGTAAAAGGTGTTATACCTTGGATCATAGGTTTGTTTCATTGTCAGACTATGTAATTCCATGAGAGATGACTAATGAGTATGGAACTATTAAGCCAGCACACATGTGTGGGCATGTTGGGAACAATGTAATGGGTATTATAATAGGATATTGAGAAATGGTTTTGAATATTGGTTTTTTTATTTTCTATAAGGATTAAAATATGAAAAAATTGGTTAGAAAGTTAATTTAACACAATTTTTATAAATGGTTTTGGAACTTGTTTACACTTAGTTATAAACTGTTTCACAAAATTGTTTTATATAGATGGTTTTTCATAATTGTTTCTATACTTTCTATACAAGTGGTGTGAGTATGAAAGTCATTAGGGAAAGCCTATTGAGTTTTGTACTAACCCCTTATTTGGAACTTTGGTTCCATTTTAGATGCATTCTTCCAGGACATGTGAAAAACTAAATTATAACATGTTTTTAGCAGAACATATATATACATAGGTTGTTTTGTGATTAATGATCATGGAGTCTTGTGGTCCACTTGGAGTCCTTTTATATTTTAAACTATTTACTTTTTGGGTTTCATTGTCTTCCACTGTGGCACTTTTTATGTGGTTTTGATATGAATTGAATAGGTGAGTTGGCTTACATTTTTTCAAGTATCATATAGTGAGCTGTTCGGTTTAAGTCTATTGAGTTAATTGTCTAATTATTAAAGGTTATATAATCCTACAATTTAATTTTAAACCTTTTAGAATTTTTTTCAAGCCTTTGGAATCTTGATAATATCACTTAAGGCATAGTAAATATTGGTTTTATTTTCAATCCAACGGGATCAATAAGGAAATTACATGGTTTCTTTTGAGAGTGTGTATGGTTTGGTAAATAGTGTTCAAGCTGTGTGAAACCCACTATAAAATTTATACAATATGGCTAGATTGGGATCATAGTTTGGGAAGATATTAACCACCCATGAGCCAACATGGAATGAGCCTATAAATTACCAAAAAACATTAAAATTTCACTCTATTTAACCCGAAATGAGACCCAACCAAAGATTTATAAATATAAGATATTAAGAATAACTAAAAATAACAACATGAATTTACATTCCACCAATTTACTTGTGTATCACATGGTTTTGAATAATTATGATTCTATATTGAATTACCTCTACTCTCCTTGGGATGCTTCATTAATTACAAATATTTATTACTCACATATAGGTGATGGGAACCTAATTTTTTGATAAAGGGGATTACATAAATGTCATTGGACATGTTTCTCTTACATAATAATAATGGGAGGGATCCCTCATACGACATTATTTAATTTAATATTAAATAATTTGAAACACATGAAATATATTAAATTAAAACATCCAACACATACACAGGTCCTGACCAAGATTATTAATGATCATAAATGCAATGAATACGAATAATTAAATGGCTAGAAATAATTTTTTTAATTTTTTATTTTATTATTTTTGATAAATGTATATATATTAATAAATTAATTAATTAAATTTCATCCTAATGATCATCCATTATTATTTTCAGAAAACCATCATTAGTGAAATTGCATGAAAATAAATGGTAGAACCTGTCATGACATATTGTGTAGAATAAAATAATTTAGCAGTTAAAATATTTTAAACCATTATAATATTTTGAATCACACAATGATATTCAAATTAATAAAATATTGTTTTAATGATGATATTGAAAAATGTAAGGTAATTTCAATTTTTTTCTATTAATAGGATACTACACAGTGTATACAGATAGGGATACACCATCTATCAGGATTTTAATATATCCAAGTCACACACTAGGGGATTTGGTGTGTTAACATTTTCAGAATATATTTTGTGTACATGCTATCTACCTTCCCTATATTATATTTCCTTGTTCCATGTTGTGAATGTCAACCCAAAATATAAAATAAAATAATCATGTATTATTAATTCCTTAGCATATCTAGATACAATGTTCATGGGAATATAGTGTGTGATCCGGCCATATTTCATGTAACCCAGTTATAGCCAATAATCATTTGAAACCTCCAAATGGAATTTTCTATTATTAAGAATTTTTTCTTAGAAAATTTTGAAAATGAAATACTGAACGAACACGATTATTTGGTTGATAACAAGTTAATTAAAATCAGATTAATGGATGGATAATATGAAATGCAAATCTAACAACAATTGTTCATTTATAAATAATAAAATAAATTATTAGAAATTTTAACATGACATCTTTGATACCACTTGTTTGTTCTTGGTGTAGAGTAATAATGCAATGGTGGAAGATATATTAAAATATATATTATTAATTGTTTCTATAATCCAAGAGTCAGGATCTTGTGTGTAAAATTTATGTTTAATTTATTTAATATTTGAAGAAGTAATTACATGGAATTATTTAATTTCTTCATTTATGAATGATTATAGTCAGAAAAGACCCTTTCAGATAACCTTCAATGCACTATGGGGATCCAAGGATATAATCCCTCTAGCGGTGATCCACACATTCTCCTATGATCTTTGAGCAACACCACTCAATCTTCTGGTGCTAGTTCAGTGAGTCAAATATCATGTGTTGTTTCTTTTTGATATATTATTTTTTGGTCTTGAAGAAATATATTTTACACTTATCAATATTAAGGGGGATGGTGGAGGAGGATTTAAAATTGAATTCAATGTGCATAAAAAGCCTCTATTGACAATTTTTTATGGACTAAAAATTAGACATAGTAATATATTTATAGAGTTTGGATGTGAGGTAAAAAAAAATTAATTCCATACCGGTCATTAAATAAAATTTATTACCATAAATAAATCACATGAAACATAATAATATTTATATTATTTTCATTTTTTGGTGTGTTCCATCTTGCACTATAACAATTATTATGTAATTGTATTGTTAATTAATATTCTTCACAGAAATCAGCGTTGGTTCATTCGAAATCCTCTTGAATTTATTGGATAACTGAAAAAAAATATTTTATTCATAAATAATTATATTATTCACAATAAAGAATATAAATATAATTAAAATATTAAATAATTAATAATAATATTTTATTCACAATCCGGAGAAAAAATATTTTCTTAATTTATGGGATGAAAATAAATTGAAAAATGTTACACCTCAAACAAGAGAGTAATTATTATTCAATAAATTAAAATAAAATATAATTTAATCTAGATAAATGAAAACTTAATGTGTGTGACCCTCTAAGATTATTTTTTTTTGGAATTAGCAGTGCATGCCTAAAGTGTGAGATTATTGTCTATAAAAGGGTCTAAGAACCTAAGATAAATAACTTAATTTCACAAAATTGGAAACCACATACAAATTCTAACTGTTTTATATAATTTATTGGTAAAATTATCTCATCAAACAGGTTTCACATCTATGTCACTACCCTATATTATCTATATTTATTTCTTTGTCTATCTGAAATAAACATGTCGTTACACTGTCTCTGTGGAATTTAATGTGAATTTTTGATTCCAATCACAAGGATGGGATATCATCTTCTATAAATTTTTAAGGGTAAAATACATTCTTGAATTATTCAGTAATGACATGTCACTCATGACACACATAATGTATCCAAGTTTCAAATGAACATTTATATTCATGGTTTACAAAATACATCTAAGTACGCATGTTGAACATGCATTAATAATAATAATAATTCCTATAGACCATCACAAATTCTTGTAGATTGGAATATTTAATGACACCAAAACATGCAAAATCTAAAATGGATGGTCTATTATCAAAATCTCAAATCATGGATATTACCAAGTGTGAACTTTATAAGATGAAGCCTCATATTCTTGTGAGAAACCACACTTGAAAATATATGCACTATGTGTCCTATCATAGTATGTTATCCATCCCTAGAATATAATTTTAGAATATATCAATACCACATAAGGTATATCATTAAATTCGGGAACATCAATGAACCTATTAATGTGATGTATACTATTAGACATTATTATAATAGAGTTATGCCAAACAAGAAACAATATGTAATAAATTTTTTTATATTTACTATATAAAATATATAAGTAATCAAAGTACAAATAGTTTTTTGTTGGAAACCAAATCCAACATAGATAAAATAAAACATCACCAATAATCTTCCACAAATTATTTCTCTCACACACCACCTATAATAGTCATAGTTCACATGTACATTATGGTACATGATTAAAATTCACCAACCCAGTCATGATAAGGCCACAATGGTGGAGATCAGAAATAGTAGGCTCTCATTGGCCACATGAAGAAAGGAATACCCATTTTAAAATGTTTTTGGCTGGAAGCAGCATATCATATGCACTATTGTAAATAGGTCTCTTTCTTTTCGTTGTGTATGGAAAATGATGACCCTAAATATCACATTATACACTAGAAAAAAATGGTACATATACAATATAATAGAGAATTATATTATTATAAAATAAAATAACACATGAAATGGTATTTAGAATATTAAATAAAAACTTCTTCAAATAAATCTAATTTAGTTAACAAGTTATTTTATAATATATTAAATTTTTCATTGATTTATTATTACATGAAAAATAAATATTATTCAGTATAAATATTAATACAAAAAAATAAAAGATAAATACTATGATACTATTCCAATTAATGCATGGAATTGGACTGTTGTATTAATAAAATAAAATATATTAATATTCTATAATGATAATAATAAAATACATTCTAAAATGATGAAATCAAGATTTATCAAATATTAAATGAATATTAATATAGAATAATTTATTATGAAATTAAAATTTTATTTTAAATTGTTTATAACAAGTTATTAATGAATTTATCAAATAGATCTAATACAAGGGATGCAGTAATTCATGGCCAAATGGTTAAATAAAAAATATCAACATTTTAAATCTTGAGATACTTACAGCATTTACTATGATGGGGAGTAATATGAACGAAATATTAGAATGTGTGTTTCCCATACAATATCTTAGTGATACATGTAGGGTTTTATACTTCTATCCAAAACAATTTAGAAAGATAAATTTTTGTAATCATATGTTCCCAATATTTCCAAATTTCCTTCATATAAGGACACAATAATTTTTTTCCATCTCTATCAAGGATAATTTAATGATTTATGAGTCTTATCAATTAAAATAAATTTTAAATAATATCTGGGGAAATAAAAAAAATCCACTCAATGCTAACTCAATTATAACATCTGTTGGGTTTAAACACCACTTCTGAAATCATGAACACAATAGTAATCATCCTCTTAGACTCTCTAAAAAGTGATTTTGTAAATAAAGTTCACTCTGATAATATCCAATCATCAATGGTTGTAAATGACACAATTTCCACCACCATGGGTGTATTGATATATTTTTAAATCTAAAAAGGTCATTAATGATGAAAATACATTACAATTACATGATTAAATAGCATATTGCTGTGAATATTCTGGTCATAATGGATAGACTAATGAATAGTGAAATTAGAAAAATCATTATTTTATATATTATGGATCTAATTTATAATTTAGAACATGATGCTTTGACAAATGTGAGAATTGAAGTTATTCAAGGCCTTTGAGTGGTTGATATTAGTATATAATGTTTTAAAAAGTATATGTTGTTCAATTATAGGGTTCTAGTGTTCTTAATGATTTAATTTCTGACTAATTCATTGTTTCCCTTGAAAAAATGAGAAAATGATTATGACCCCACACATCATTCTTTAATATCATATAAATACTATAAAAGACATGGTTACCCTTGAAAAAATGTGAAATTTGATTTTGAACCCACACATCAATCTTAAATGTCCACTAAAGTCCGAGAACATAGACAAAAAACAAATGTTGAGTTTGTGAAAAATGAAGAATGGGGACTCCAAAATATGGAGAGTGTATTGATAATATTTACCTACATATCCAAAATTTAAATCTTGATTTGGTTATAAGAAAAAAGGGTTGAGTGACTTGGAATGAAATTATGAAAATCTAGAGATATTGATATAAAACAATTGAGAAAATCGTAATATAACTGGGTGGTAAAGGCTTCTGGGACTTTTTTAAATTTACCATATGAACATTAGGAATCTAAAGTGGGAACATAAAAATGTATTTTATAGGTCATGAAAAATGAATTTTTAGGTTTCTATTCCCTATTAATAAATATTCTCATGAATCCCATATTGGTACATTGTGGTGATGATACTGTTATGACAAGGCCACATACTTTAAATTAGAATACTTTATCTGATAATGGAGTTGTGAAGTGTATTTATGAATGAGTTACTATTTATTTTTAGGCATGACCCATAAAAAATCACAATATTGTGGTGTTAATGTGTTTCGAACTAAAACATTTATACAAGGAAAGTGTAGAAATGGTGAAAATGCATGGATTAAAAAATTGGAGTTTTAGTTTTATTGTCGACATGAATGAAAACAATTATGGAATGAAAGAAAAAACATTGGAGAATTTCATAGTGGTTTATTGTATGATTCAACTTATTAATGATATAGTGAGTGGAATAATGAATAACTTTTCTCCTGGTGATGGTCTGACTTCCTCAAAATCACATGTCATAACAAAAGAAAAATATGAAAATTACAATATTCTCGCATACTAAATATATAATATATTTTGATGTATGTCTATTTTTGGGTCCAAATTAGAATGTTGTTTTTTTAGTGGAAATATTTTCAGTACATTTTGACCGAAGGGGATCAATATTAATTTTTTTAAAAATTATCATGTGTAGATGAAATGAACATTACAATAAATTTGTTGAATTTTATCTCACCATAAATAAAAATATTACTACCTTGAGGATGCGTTTGAGAGAATATAGTAACACTATAATAGTAATAGAATATTTACAATGAATTTAACTATGGAAAAAACATCAAATTTTGAATAGTATTAAGGAAAATTAACGGAAAATACACTCAAATTTATAATATTTGTCCCTAAGAGATATATAAATTATCATGTAAATACTAAAAAATAATGTGATGGATTTACAATAAAAAGTAATCTTATAATGGGTAACTTACTACAATGTCACATTGCACTTGATCTGAGAAACAATTTTAAAATTAATAGATCACATTGAAGTTTGAATGCGACTAATATGATAAAATAGTTCTATTTATAATTTAAAATATAATGAATAACGATTGAATTATAATGAATTATAATTAATATAAAATCTAGTAAAACTTATATGTAATTAGATCCAAACATATCTGTATAACCTCTAATGGGGTAAATCATGTTTCACATATTCTTGATAGATCTTCAGCGGAGGCTCCACATCCATGTATTGATGTAATCTAACATAATTTTTTGTATATCTTAGTGTGGGATAAAAATCATCACTGTGGAATTTGTTTTAATTTTAGATAAATTAAAATCATTTCGATTTTTGAACTAATAGATTGTATGATGACAAATCGAGATATAAATAATGTGAAATCATAAAATTTCAAGAAGAATAAAGAGAGACATGTTGAAATGTTTTAAGGATTTAATATTTATAAAACATACCATAATGCCCTTATTTGGTGACAAATAAAAAATAAACAATTAAATTTTGAGGTAGGTGATCAAATAGTAGTATTAACATAACAAAATAGAGGTTATCAATTACTATTTTTTAAGTATTAGGTGAAAAAAGTAAGATATTATAAAATTAAAATAATCAAACCCAAATATATAGAATATATTATATACTAGAAAAGAAAAACAATTTTTTAGAATGATGATTTAATATTTTTATTTATGTTTTTAATTAAAATATGGTTATATTGGTTTTTATTAAATTTTTTGATTCTAAAAATAATTTTTTTATATGAATGAATTATTAAATTTTGAAAATTAGTTTCAGTGCTCAGTTATCCATTTAAATAAAATACACATAACAACTCATTATTAATAAAATCTATATCAGATTTTTCTCAGAATTTGAGAGGCTAGCTCAGAATAATTGACTGAAGAACTGGATATAGCGATAATATAACCAAATCCTTTGAATTTGTTTTATAAAAAATAATTTAGGGATTTTTAAATTTATACATGTGTGTATATAAATACGTTTCAGGTTCATGTGTTCAGGAACCATAAAATTATTTTTATTGACCCAAGGACATATTTATCAAACTTTTCAATTAATTTATAATAATTTATAACACCATGAAACTAATATAAAAAAATTATTAAAGAAAACAGGTGAAAATAGTAATCAAACAAGAACTTATATCATTACTCAATGCACCATGTGAGGCAAGTGGAACATCTGGATATATATGGAATAAATTATGTATGGTTTTCTATATATAATTAAATATAATTATTATAACAACACAAAAGAGAAAAATCTATGTGACTAGATTTGAAATATAAATAAATGATGTTCTAGTTGAAAGAAAGGATTACATTACAACTATTCGAGAAGAATAATTCAGGTAAGTGCCTCTATTATCATCCTAGAAAGAGAAACCAAATATTTTTTCATGATGTTGACCAAACCATTAACATAATTAATTTTAAATGAATTGACAAGATAACATGATATGGTATTAATATAACCGAATAATTCTAAAAAATGTTTATAAAAAATCCTTCAAGAAATAATATAAATATTCACGTTGTTATATACATATGTTTTAACTATTTCTGATTAATTACCACCAAATGATACTGTCCGGAACAAGGAAAACCCCTCCATAGATTTTATAGGGCATAATAATTCTATTATAATTAATAACTCCTAGCATCCGGTTTGAAAATACTTTTGATTAATGAATTAAAGTAACAACACCAATTAAATATTTTATTACAATAAATTATGATGCATCATATAGGGCAACTACAACACCCAATAATTACATTAATGGAAAATGTGTTTCTATATGGGAGAATGAAAAAGTGTAGAAAAAGCTTAGCACCGATACCCCCAATTGCCTCACTTGTATCTAATATAACCCCTCACTAATCCCCTATATTGGAAATATGGATTCAAATTGAACAACACAAATAGAACAAAAAATATAGAGCTTGTTTAACATCTTCATCTAGAGTATTTAACATCAAATGAATTTTTAATGAAAAAACTCAATTGCTAATGATATAAAATCATGAAAATGATATTCTGCAATTTTGAAATAACATATTTATCATAAGTATGTGAATGTATGGAATGAGTATTTTTTGGAACAATAATGGCTTCCCATGTATATAAGTATCTCCCCATGAACAACTTATCCACAAAAATTATTGGAGGCCAAGAAAATACTCCTATCATATTCATCAGGAAATCACTACATTTAATGGTTGAGAAATAAATATAACCTTTAATCAATAATCATAAAAACCAAATAATTCTAAACAACCCAATTTTCAGTAGGATTAAAACAATTTAATGAAGTTGAATTTATGATGTGAAAAATTCCAAAAGATATTATAAAAAATATGATTTCATGTCCTCACATACTATAGTTGAGTATCCACATATTGTTCACCATACTATTATAGTGTCTATTAAAGATAAATGATGGTGATACTAGGTATTATCCTCACATGAATTATGCTCCATGGTGAATAAATTAATCTCCATAGGTGATCCCCTTACACTGATCATGTTGTGGATGTAACAATATACGAGGGATGGAGTACAAAAAATTTACAACAAAGGAAGGGAAATCTCACAATGGGAATCTATATGTACATTTCAATACCCAGAACAACACAATGTCATACATAAAAAACAATCAAAGGGATGATGATTCAAACAATCTTCTAATCAACATCTCCATTCTTCTCATGATTTTTATGTTCTCATAATCATCATAACTGATTGTGAATTAAATATAGGGAATCGAGTGAGAGATCAGGAACATGGGTGGAAATTATAATCAAGAGAGGTTGATTGGTGATGCAATGTGAATAGGGAGTATTGATTATAGTGGTGAATGGTTGGTGGGGAAGTGGAACAATAAGGAGGCAACAAGGTTGTAGGAGATTTTTGGGGAGAGTCTATAGGCGAATCATTAGGTTTAATCCCATATTTTAACTTTTAATATATTTTTTTTATTATTGTAAATATATTTTTAATTCATAGTAAATAATAATATTTCAAAATGTTATGTTATTTATTTTTTATAAAAAATTAATTTTTTTTAGATTTTATTTGAATATAGCTCCCCATGTAATTTTTTTATATGATGTATGATAATAAAGAAATAATTATAATGGGTCCCCTATAATGACACTACTACTAGTCATTTTCTTTCATTATTAGTTAGTTAGTGTTAATCCCATGTGATATCCAAAAAATTAGGTACCTGGTTAATAGATACTCACAAATATATATATATATATATCTCTCTCTCTCTCTGTGTGTGTGTGTTTTTTTTAATGAATGAATGTTTGTTTGTTTGTTTGTATGTTTGTATGCATGTGTGTGTGTGAGAGTGTGTGTGTGTATGTATGTATGTATTTATGTGTGGAATCATTTACTCAGAAAATATTTTTCATTTAAAAAGTATTTTTATTGAGGTCTAAAAATATATTATTTGTAACAAATTATTTTTTACTACATATATATATATATATATAGTTTCATTTATAACATTTTTTCTATAAAATAATTATTTTAAAAAATGTTTTCAGATGGCAAAAAAATTAGTTTGTAATAAGTGGTGCTAATGGAAGATTCATGTGTTTGTAGAAAAGTAAAAGTATTAATAAAAAAATATTATAGATATAAATTTTTTTAAATTATTATTTTTTGTTTTGAATGGTTCTTACTGATAGATATAATTTTCAGTTAATTCAATTATTGGTCATTAATATTAATAATAAAAAACATAATTTCTATTTATATTAATCATTTTTACAAATAAATATTTTAGATTTTACTAGTTTTCTACCGGTAAAAAGAACTTGTTATATTCTGTATTTAAAGTAAAAAATTAACTTATTTAAAAAATAATTTTGATAAATTAAATATAATGTTTTTAATCGGAATATTGAAAATATAAAATGGTGATTTTTTTATAAATTTTTAAGACAATCAGATCTTTGTGTAAATATTTAATATGTTATAAATATATAGTTTGTATTATGGAATAATAATGATACAAAAGTAATGTAATAAAAAATATAGAAGTTTTATATAATAAAATAAATGTATTCTATTTAAAATAATATGGTTTGATGTTATTTTATTAGTTATATAAATCTCCTATGAATCCTCTAAATCCTTTATTATATTTTAAGGTATTAAAATAAATTATTTTTAAACATGACCCACTTCTACGGACCAATGATAATATTTTTCGAGTTCATCATAGGGAAATAAAAAATGGAAACCACTCCTCTTTGGAAGAAACCTTGGGGAAAACAATGGGATGGATTTTAGATTCAATTATTTTATTTTATAACATCCAAAACCAATGTTTCAGTAATAATAAATAAATCTAACTGCTTTCCCCATATAAATTCACATAGGATCAAACTCAACCGCACTAAAAAATTGTGTATCACAAAATTACACTTCCATTACCTCTATAGAGTCCTCCCAAGTATCCCCCAAACCATCAAGAAGACCCTCCCATGATTTGGGAATCACCCAATCAAGGTAAAGGATTTTTTTTCATTTTCCTTTCAATCATATTATTTTTAACTATCCAATTGAATATTAATTTTTTTTATTTATTAACTCTAATAAGTTCCCTATACTATAAAATTTATTTCATAACAATTTTATACCATTTATCCCTACTCTTTGTATGATATACATATGTCATGACTATGATGAAATTTAGAAAGGGATTTCCCTCTATTGTTTTCCATTTGAAAGAATTCATTGCAATTATCCGTTGATGTATCAAATGGTTATGTATTGATGAATTTATATTGATATCTATATATTTAAATTTATTTCCCAAAAATTATTGATCATTTATCCATTCTCATTGTATAATCTACATAATCCGTTAATATACTGAAATATAGTGAGGTACATTTCTCTCCTCATTTCCATTAAAGCACCTTATTTTCATTTTGATTTTTAAATCATAATTGGTTATATTGTAAGGAATTAATAAATATCATTTTAATATCATATTTATATCCTAAAAATTAGTGATAATTTATCCTCTATGAATATAACATTTATTTATTAAATTAATATTCCAAGATGTATTATGAGATCCTCTCTTTCTCATAATTATTTAAGCACCTTATTAATGCAATGAATATTTTATTCAAATTATTATTGATGGTATATTAACTTTCAAATACATATTGATTCCCTTATTATTTCCTAGTGTTTATTGTCTTCTTAATCTATCATTAAGACCAACCATGGTTCATTATGTACCGCTGTTACAATGCTGAAATTATCTTGTTTTTTTCCATGCCATGTTTTATACAAGAAAACTAATTATATTATTCATATTTAAGAGAATATGTTCACATATTATTATGTTATTACATATCCCTCATGCACTTTTTTTACATAAATGTTTTTTTATACCCCATTATCTATAATTGAACAACTTTATGAATCTTCATGTACAACTATTACATTATTGAAAAGTCACTACAATTTGGCATGAGAATGATTTTTGAGGTGTATACCCACAAACATCTCCTCTAAAGGGTTTTGACCTAGTTATATGTATAATTGATTAATTTATGAAATCCGTGTTTATAACCCACAATCCATAACAGTGAGAATGAAAGTGATGAAATATTTTCTTATGTTATATTATCAATGTGGAACACTAATGCATGTAAATGATACGATTATGATGGGTGTTTTCAGATATAATATTCATTGAGTAATGTTTTAGTATCATTATATTCCATGCATGGTTAATGGGAGGTTATAACAAGCATATTTTTTAATGATGGATTTGTTCTTTATACTAACTTATACTTATGATGTAATGATTAATGTTGTTTCCACACTCCCATGTTTCTATTATGATATCATTCTACAACATGCAATATTATTCATATTTATGATTCTGACCCCCTTTAGGACCCATTGAAATACCTACCATCTAACATATAATAAATAATTCATGTTATGTTTTTTTTCTTTCTAGGATATATAACTCAACCATTTTTTATGTATGCCTCAAGGAAATCCAGTGCAGTTGAAAAATAATTGGAATTTTAGAACCATGTTAACAGTGTTTTTAATAATTTGTTATTATTGTATTTTGTTTATGTGTTATTTAACAATTTACATAATGAATCTAAGTTTTTAGATATTCTAGTTTTTATTAAGTGTATTCTTATATAATATATCACAAATTAATGTTTAATAAAGTTAATGGATTTCTTATCATATCCTTGAAATAGAATATATATATCAAAATATTTTAGCAACCATCTTGCAGTAGACTCATATACCTATAAAACCCCAAATAGAAGGTCGATATATTATATCTATTATGTAAAATGAGGATCACTTCCCTAAAATTCTCAATGTTTTTTTCAATACAGATGCATATTTTATATTCACTTCAACATAAGGTTATGTCAATTATTCAACCAAATTTGAAGGTAATCACTACCCCAATAGTTTTCTTCAAGGTTGTCTATTGATGGATCATAGTAAATATACACCTAAAAATGTTGTGTTCATCCTCCCCATGGTGATATCTATCTTGGACATAGAAGGCCACCCTAGAAGAACCTTCTGTATATGGATGTTCTGATGACACATAATCATTCTTATATAGTGGCTCTTGAAATACTAGGGTTAACCAAATATATTGTCTCATTATATATCAGAAGCTCTTTATAGAGGTCGGTAGGTAGCCTAGAGAAGCAACATATATGGAATGATCATGTGTAGGTTTATAATTATGATGAAAATGAATCCATTAAAAATATATGGATTGAGTTATTCTAAAAAAATTGCAATGATGTTCTAGCCCATCACCACTTTTCAAAATGATATCCCAAAATGATCTAGAGATGGAATGCATGCTTAAAAAATTATAGAACATGTGTGTGACTCGTTAGAGGTTGAAAGATAAAAACCTCTAATATGAAGAATATGAGAGTAATATACAGATCATAAATGCCCTTTATTTTCAGTTGTACATAGAAAAATTCTCCAGAGACCAGAACATAATGATGTAAGATAATGAAAAATGACGATGTGGTTTTTTCATTTGTATCATAACAACACTACATCTACATATTTATAGAGCCCCTTCAAATGTATATATACTAGGATAGTAAAAATATAAATCATTTCACTTCACTATGTCCCCATAACAACAAATCTCCATCAATTTGACATCCTACCATGTTTTAACTATATGAAAAATCAGAGAACATGCTTACACATGGGCTAGTTGGTCAATACAACAAAATTCCCCTTATTTGAAGGAAAAAAGAAATCACAAATAGGGGGTATGGAATTCCAATAGAATCCAAATTCAACCCCATCAAAAACAATTTAACACACTTTTCATAATATAAAGATGATATTATGCACTTCCTGAGAGACACCCATAGAAAATGAATCACATACAAGTTAGTGATTTAAAAAAATCACAAACAATTACAATGGTGAAAAATCAAATGGATAGTGATAGTAGTATCCATAACAGGAGTCAATGAGGGATCCTATCCCATAGGTGTGGGTGAATGTTTTCCAATTTCTACACCTCTAGGTCATCATAACCATCGAGGATTGAGAAATTTTTAGTGAAAGATATAATCCTACCCTAGTTCATAGGGATGGAGGAATTTTATCGCAATATCCATCACTAGTTTCATCATATCCTAATATAGTCCAAGAAAAATAAGATACAATTCTAGATCAAACCCAATATGATGGTATTGGGGAATTAATATATAAATTTCTTTCTTAGGTTCCATCAATTTCTCATTCGGTATCAACATTTCTTCAATAATAGGATCAAAAAGTGACAACACTAACACTGAATCCTTCCCATGAAACAGATATGTGTCCATTTTTATCATTATAATAACAACAAAAGGAATCATCGTTCTATATATTAATAGGTAAATATCAATGGTAGGCCATCAATTCATTCTCCCACCATGACTCATACCTTCATTATCTGGGCCTATTTTGTTAAAGAAGACTAGAACTACCCTTGAGGACACTATTCGTAGATAGATATAGGAGGAATATTTGGGGAAGGAAATCATGAAAAATAAGTGTCATAATGAAAAATTGTCCAATATGGTTAGGGGTCATAAAAATGACCTTGAATGAACCTTAAATGGAGGAGAAAGTGGTGAAGAATCACCCTATTTCATGGATATTACTTAGATGTGTATCAGTTCCCTATTCAAGTAAGTGAATTTCATCACCATGAATCAGACTAGTGATGTATACCAAGATGTAAACATAGAGAGACACATTTCAAAAAAATGGAACCTCGGGATTTAGGAAATCTATATGTAAAATTTTGGTTACTTTTACTAGGAATCATTGAAGGAGTAAGATCCGGGAACCAGTAAATGTTGAATTAAAACACCATAGTGGAAAACATCTATTCTAAAAGGGAATGGTGTGGATACACCCACTCACCAACCAAAAGAGATTAAATCCCCTCCAAAGTAAAACAACAGGCATAATATGAGAATCATATAGAAGATCTCTAAAAGCTCAATAAGAAACTATATAAGAGAAACATTTCCACTGAGCATCATTAATATATAAGAAAAAACATCATTCCTAACACATATAAGGATAGGTCTAATCTACCTAAAAGAGAATTATTTGAGTGTCACACTATCTTTATATCCAATCATTCGATCAACATGAATGAAAATGTTATGGATGAATGAGACTCTCCTACATTAAAAAAATATATTCTCCCTGGTCTGGGTGATCAGTTAGTCTTATGAGGGATCAAGAAAAAATAAAATATTAAAATAGTAAAAACATATCATGCCTTTCATGTACTGATAAATGAGAGGTGGTGTAAATAATATAACCACAAGAACTCCTCAATGACATTGAATCCATTACAGCTCGAATGGAATCCATGGAATAGTGGCTCATAATCATGCAACATGAGAAGAATCAATATCCTGAATCGGAAAATATCATTCACCCCCGACCAATTTTTTAAATCCTATCATCTCAATCATTGACTGTGTGAGAGATATAGAAAATTATCTCACTCACATTGTGTTACAAAGCTACCTAATAATGGGCATATAAGATAAATAGGAGGTTACCAAAATGAGATGTTTTATATATACAAGGGTATATCCAAATGTAGTTTTGTAAAATATCCTTCCAACATGATTTTTTAATGTTGGAATGATTTTTTTTTAAATTATATTAGTTTTTTAGCTATATTTTAAGGAAGAAAACAATTGTTGACCTCTCAAATTTCTAAAAATACAAAAAATAGATGATTTCTAAAATTATTCGTAGATGGATTGGATATCCTATTCAATTAGTATCCCTTTATTTCATGATTAATTGTTATTAATATGTTATGAAATACATAAGGATGAGCTACAAACAACATTGATCGTAATTAAGGATCTTGGAGGATTTCATGAGTTCATGGTGATAGATAAATTCCTATAAGATCACATTTAGAAGAACCAAGATAAATATTTAACCATTCAATTGGTATATGGAAAATGGGATGGTATAGAGTAGACCACTATTAATACCCTAAAACCAGTATTAGTTCTTTAAAAAGAACCTAGGTAGTCCATGACTCATCTAATGCCTCTCATTAAGGGAATAATAAATAAAGTCTCCCTTGCCCATAAGAATAATGAGAGCAAGGATTCATGAGATTTTAGGAATGGTTAAATAAATAAAATTCTTTTTGAAATGGAAATTCCCACGATTATTTCCTTACGTCAATTGAAAATAAACTACTCAAAGGTATCGAAGCCTTGAAAACCCAATGAGAACAATCTCACTGATTCTCTAGACTACTTATTCTTTCATAGGATACTAGGTTACACCATCCATGAATTAATTTTCATTGTGAAAATTCTACAGAGAATGGTTGATTCGAGAAAAGTAATACTAGATAAGTTCCTAACAGAAAAGACACATATAAACATCACTCTACTAGGTGAATCAAGTTACTGGCCAGATGTTCCAACCCCACATAGATAAATGTTCAATTATTAGACATCTTGAAACACAGTTCACTAAGATCATTCCACATTATGAGAATAGATTTGTAAACCAGTAACACTATCAATTCCATGGGGGGGTCTTTCAATACACCTATTTGAGGTAGACATAATCATCATAAATAGGATGTGATCAAAGATAAAGAGTTATATCCAACAGCCAAAATGATAAAACTCTTGAAACCTTCATTCCATTAACTCTCAGAGAACCAACACCACCCCACAAAAAATAACCATCATTTAATGAAGAGATATTTTTTCATTTTTTTAACATTTTTTCACCTAATAGATCCTATATCATATGTTGAATTTTCCTCAGTGTATGAGTTTCCATACATGAATGGGTAATTGTGGGATAAGGATGTAGATTCTGAGGATACATGTGATGGCGTAGGCATGGTCGTACCACATATTTTTATCAAACCCTCATAAAAAACATATTTATAGCTATCAACCTTAGGTGATCACTATAGAAATCCCAACAGAATCGTGGAGATGCATAATAGACCTCCTTTGTTCATTAAATCCCAGACATCCTACAAGACCAATTCGGGAGTCTGTGATTGAATGATTAGAATAGACAAAGGGGTAGGATAGTGAAACCTCCACCATATACTACAAACTATCGTTAAACCTCTACACTAGAACCAGATTTGTCCAACTCAAACACCTCAAATCATGATCCACATAACAGGGAGAAAAACCACTTGGGAAGCCATAGACCTCTAAAAAAGTATAATATTATGAAATAGATCATCTTTGTCCTACCAAAATCTAAATCCTATATACTCTCAATATTTCCAAAGAATATAGATAGGACTCATTGAGGCCCTCTAGAGCCCATATTATTTTGGTTTAGAAGTCTATGCACCTTATTTTTTCCATGTGTAGACTATTCCATTTTAATGTGATATCGTCATATTTTTTAATGAACATGATAATGAAGAAGATATATAGGGACTTATTAGACCCCTGTATTTTTTCTATTATCCTAATAATGTAAAAATATGAAATTATTTGGTTGAAATTTTTTTTAGGATCATCCTAATTATAATTCAATCCCTTTTAAATTTTATTTATAGTGAGGGGGACTTATCTCTGATAATGATAACCATTCAAGTTTACGATAAGATCAATCAAATGCCTCTCCGTAAGATCATGCTTCAGGATTAGTTTGGGAATTTCCAATCTAACATTTAGTTGACGGTTTAGTGGAAAGACATATATTGTTATTTTATTATTGAAATATCTTGGATTTATAGCCAGGTAGTGGTACCTTAATCATTTCATCAAATCATAAAATACCTCAATGATGTGATGCTTAACACACTACATGAAGATAACTCCCCATTTGGATATTACAAATCTATATATAAAAAGGTATGTTTCTACAAGAAGTTAAGAAAACAACTAATGGTGGTTGATGATATAAAGGTCGCATCCCCTAATTAATTGGGACCACCCTTGGGTATTCCTGACAATAATTTTATGTTATCCCTAATCCTGATTCAGGTTTATTATTTAATCAGATTAAGATATCACATACCAAAAAATTAATTAACCGATGTCTTGGTGATAAATATTTTTTTAACTTGAATGGGATTCATCTAGAGTGGATAAAGGTAAATATATTATTGGATATGATAATTCCTTCACACCATCATATAAAATTGACGAGTCCCCCATGATAATATCTATAACTAGATATGTATAGGATACTCCTTCCCATTGTGGCATGAAAAAAGAAACGACGCATCCCCTGAATATATCCTCTATTAATATGGATGTACAAGATAACAATATATCTTCCCATGTTGTATGTTATGTATAAACTGATTCAGATTCCATTAGATTACCCGTCATTTCCAAAAACTCCTCCGAAGACATGGATATGGAAGAATAAGAGGATGATCTCAGAAATTCCCTCCCACATTTTGAGGAAGGCATATCCACCAATATTGATGTGATCAGTGAGTCGATTTGGAAATAAAATAAATACCATTGATCATTTTCATTAGTTAAATCATTCCTATTGATATGAATGGATATAGATTGCATTTATAAAGTATAATCGACACATGTTCACTTGGAATTATGTTTAAATGAATGTGAAAAAACCGAATGTGGCTACCCACCACCTTTCATTCCCTAATGAAAATCACAGTTTAATGAATTCATCCAGTAGGATGAACATATCTCTTTCAAATAATGTAGAATAAAAATATGGAACATAGATTAAATAAAAAAAAATTCCATTAGGCAAGGCACCCAAAATATATCACTAACATATTCTCCATTAGGAAAAAAATTGGTAGATCAGGGTTTGTATTGATTTTGATGACATTACTAGAAAAATAATGAATGATTATTTTCTATTTCTGATCAAAAAACATACGACCAATTCATCTTCCTGATAAAATACCATTTAATTCAAGGATTAGTGTTTATGGAATATTTTGATTAATATGTCCCATTATGATGTGGTGGCCACCACATTCACAGAAAATCTAGGGTTCTTATTCTCTCATGTAATTCCCTATTTATTAAAGAACACTAAAACTACATACAATAACACCATAATATATATCATTAATCTCATATTGAGATGAATAATATCATGTTATATCAATGTTAGGGTTGTCAAATAGCAACATCGATTCAATCAACTCACGAATCCTAAAAAAACATTAGCATGTTGTGGTTGATATTTTTGAAGATAAATCCTCTATGTTGTGATTTTATAGTTATATAAAGGATATTCCTTGCATTTTTGGTATGAAAACATGGAATTGAGGTCAACCTAGAAAAGGATATTTCAATCCTAGAAATTTCACCATTTTAAATATTAATTAGATGAGGGGAATCCAAGGCAACACCACATACTTTCATTATTTACTAGCTAAATTGGCTGGAAAATATCAACTTATTCCCAAAAAAAATTGATGGGAACCACATAACGATGGGTTGAGGACTACTAAAAATACATTGATAATCTCATGTAATACTTACTACAATCTCACATCTTGATTTCATTAGAATAATGAATTCATATCATCATATATATAGACACCATATAAAAAATTGCTTAGTGCTCTCCTCAGGTATAAAAAATGAAGAGGGGAATAACAATTGTCCATACTATTGCAATCGATATATGATATGAA
Source organism: Viscum album (assembly GCA_963277665.1). Taxonomy (NCBI): domain Eukaryota; kingdom Viridiplantae; phylum Streptophyta; class Magnoliopsida; order Santalales; family Viscaceae; genus Viscum; species Viscum album. The sequence goes on along the minus strand of OY728155.1, from coordinate 595,436,219 downwards.
CTAAAATATTATATTCCTTTATTAATAATAACTATCTCACAATACTATTTATTGTAAAAAAAGAAAATATATTTCATCAAACATCACAAAGTCCACTCGGTTTCTCATATTTACCTACCCATATACACCCTTATCCTCCCTACATTGATGGAGTGTTTGGCCGAATTAGAGGTTATTTTAAAAAAATATGAAATTCATTTTGTTTAAAAAGTAGTTGTTTTTGAGAAGTCATTGGATGATTTATTCACCGCACATCCTGTCTCAAAAATCATACAAATGGACACTGAACATCCAGATGATGTGGTTTTCTATACAGATGACACTCCCCTAACTTGGGATATGTATTTTGATAGAGCATATTGATGTCCTACTAGAAAAAGGATGAAAAACCAACAGATTTATAATATTTTTCTAGGGATATTTTTCTTTCCCCAAATAAAGTAACATGTTTGTAATCCATTTATCTTTCCTAAGGATGAACTAATAAAGAGGTAAAATACCATAAACTTTTTACTGGATTAGAACTATCAATATAGCTAGAGATATCCTACCTAATGATCAAGAGGGATTTAGAGATAGTGATAGAACAAATCAATTGGGTGTATACCACCCAGAATATTTAATTTTCGCTCATACTCTATTATGTAAGAAGATTGATGGAATAATTCCAATTAACACAAAATTTCATCATGTACATCAATCAAAAATGATTATAAAAATTAATTAGAATATGTAACCACAATCCTAGACAATCTCGGTCACAACGAAGTGGTTTTCCACATCACACACCAATGGATGGTATCATCAGTCATCATTTTTTACATGGAGGATATTCATTAGGTCAACACTAAATTGTAGTGTGATGAACCCATATCCACCCATATATTGATGGATTCCATAGTTATGTAACACAAAAAATGTGACCCTCCCATTAAGTCGAGTTAAAAATGAATATAAACAACTTAGATCATCACACAATACAATTTAGTATGGTCCAAATAAATACAATATCACCAAAAATGAAGATTATATAGAATTCTCATCAAATGAATAATATAAGGCGGTATTTCCACCATCAATGAAGATGTCGTTGAAGGAAATTTTGGTTCTCGTCAGTCCGATAGTAGACTCTCAAACAAAATTTGGAGTCTTGGTTTCCAATGGAAAACTGTAATACAAAACTGTGTGAAATTCACAAGGAAATATTATTCATCCATGATTTATAAAAACATCTTCCATCAACCAATATAATTAATACATATAGAAAAATATTACAGGCAATTTTTTGTATGTAGAATGGATGTTGTGAGGACATATACCCGAACCAAAATAATAGAGTCTAGCTATATCCATACCACTACTAACTTATTTTCCAAATTGGTTGAGTAAATACACCATAAGGTTTCTGGGAGAAAAATATCACCATCTTCATGAATTCAAATATAATAACTAGATTCAGTGTCCCTTAGAGAAAATTAACAAACATGGGAACCAACATCTTCTCTACTAAATTAATGAAATTTTACTAGGAGTAAAACATTGAATCTAACCATTCATCCCACTATCATTAATCAAATAATAGGAAGATATAAGCCTTCAGTAATACTATATCAAATATTCTCCAAAATTAGTGGGCGTTGATAAGAAATCCTAGCTAGGACAGATCCCTCATTATTCATGGGCTTACAATAAAACTAAACTCACTTCCTCATAGGAAACTTCATATATGTTGGTTTATTGTCCCAAATTAGGTATTCGAAATGATTTCAAGTTCCTCTAACTCTAAATTGCTATCGGTGTACAACCCTCAAATAATGACAAATCGAAAAAGTGTCTAGATGACATGAAATGTATCGATGAAAAAGTATCCATACACTAAAAAATCACAATGTTCATTCAAATCAGATCATGTGAGCCTTCAATAAAATGATATCTTCTTTTCATTCCTTAATGGAGATTCAATGTGGTCTCTTAGAATGCTAAATATAGTAAAAATAAATAAATCTCCAAATAAGAACCCATGTGGTAGGGGACATAAATCATACACAAGGTATATTCTAATGAATAATTTAATTTTCCATGATGGACTGGTAACATGTTAAAACCCCACCATCAAATAAAGGATAATGAAAAGGTACATTTCATAGCTTTTAATAAGAATCATTATTATTAGAGTCATATATTTAAAATACATTGTATAATTTGTATTCTATATAATACTTTAAACTACATGGTATCCTATGACCTGAATGTAGGATTCCAAACTAAAAAACATCATATGTCCTAGAAGGAAGACACTAAACTACATAGAATCATTCATAATTAGTATATGAAATTAATCTACATGGATTACATCCTCTCTGTGTGAAATTAAAATACACCTAATGCATCCTTTCAGCATGATGTTAAACTACACAAAGAAAGTTACATCATGTACGGTCCACCGCATATGTGTGAGATCAAGGTGAAGTACAAATTAAGTATTATTGTGTTTGTGTTTGAGATGGTTCCATATTGGGAACCTAAACATTCATGACATATGTGTTTCCTGATACCATCTATCGCATGATACAATGTGACACCGATATCCCAATTCAAATGTCCATCCACATTATAAATTGAAAATAATTCTCAACTCTACATATGGGTCAGACCTACATAGAAATTTTTCCATTCATGAACTATGTGTGGCTAGATTCCTATGATCATAGGATATGTAGTTATTCACATATCCCAAATCCAATGTGCAACCATAAAATAAATGGTATGAAAACCACCCCCTCGGTGTATAAGTCAGAATTGTGTGGAGATTTTTCATTCAATAACTATGTATACAATGATTTACTATATTAAAGGATATATATTGATAGAAATATCTCAAATACTAGTTCCATACAATTTATAATTGTGAAAAATTCCCCCCTCTCCATATGGGTCTGACCTATTTGGACATTCATTCATATTAGGAAAAGGTATGGATTGATTCCTATTATAATTAGATATATAGGGACACTTGGATCTCGAATCCTTGGTCAAGATTCAATATATAGAATTATAAAAATTCTCTCTCTTGGTTTATGGGTTCATAATATATAGGTAACTATATAATAACTAAATGTGGCTAGATTCTTTCAATCACAGGACACATAGGGATGCTTGTATCCCCTATTTTAGGTGTAAACATGGGTTTTCCTTCACCCCCAATAATGTTACTCCACGAGATAAATATCAATGAATATTCTCTATTCCTCAATAAATTTTTAATAAATCCTTTTATATCATTTCATTTACCCTCATATTTCTTAATCATCTACACAATTATCCCTTTTTCATACACCAATAATTGATCATACAAAATTAGGGGACCGAAAAAGTCCCCCTGAATGATGTGACAAAGATGTGGCTTTTATAGGGAACCATATAATAGTTCTATGATGTTAAAATGAATCAAATAATACTATTTTCATGATGTTAAACATCATTACATGAGTTATTCATGTAAAAATGATCATCCCATTGATGATAATGTAATAAGAAATTGCATATCATATCCCATCACCTGGAAATTTTTTAAATACATGATGGAGTAGTGTTGGACCCGGAAAACGTGTCCCAAACAAATTTTAGATTCTTCCATACACGATCCAAGATCATATTCCTTTTTTCAAGCTTCGATTTGGTTGGTCGTAGGCCCTGAATGGAGTTACAGAATATGTGTTATGGACATTTGAAGTTGGGCTGGAAAACTAGTTCGTGAAGCCCGCTCACTAAGCCCCCTCCGCAATCGCGGAGGGCCTCCACGAAGTAAAGAGGTAGGATGATCCGTGAACCCGTTTGACGTTTGCGATGCACCACGAAGACCCGCCACAAAGGAAGGAGGCGGGATGCTCCACGGACCCCTATGACGTTCGCGAACCTCCTGCGGAGCAAGCTCCGTCTTCGCTCCAAGTGAGCTCTGCTTTGCAGCACCCCCTTGCCTATAAATAACCAGCTCACCCCCTTCAGACGACGGCCACTCATCCCCTTGGGCAGCCAATCTCCCAGTTCATAGAGCTCCGCAAGCAGCTTCCTTCATGATGTTGCTCTGCGAGTCCATGCTCTGTGAGAAGCTTCATTTGTGAGGCTTCTCCACGAGTTTATGCTCCGTGAGTACCACGTGAGAGCCCTTTGCCCCGTGAGCTATCCATGCTCCACAAGTGTCCTTTGCTCCGCGAGAGGCATTTTCTCCATGAGCCACCCTACTTCCACGAGATTCCTTTGCTCCTTGAGACATTTTATCAGTGAAGCTACTTCACGAAGACCTATCCTTTGCGAGGATCCTACCTCCATGCCAACTAGTCCATACCGTGGGGGCTGCGCCCTTGCACCCCCGCTCGGGGAACCTGCTGGGCTGCGGTCCCGGCCCTTCGGATCGGTGCCTTCTATACCTTCACATACCTATATGAAAAATGGAGAGTTCCACCGTGAAATTTTTGGACCGGGACGTCGGGATTTTCCATTGCGCCCTTATTCGCACCCACCTTCCACCTATGGAATATCATGATTTTTGGTACTCCTCCACACACCATCAAACACCTTGATTTTATGTATTTCACTTGGTTCGTTTCCTATGTCGTGAGATGAGGTTGTCATCATCAATTCGTTGAGCACCTTGAGTTGAACCATTCCTCAGCCAACTCCTCCAAACCCCATCACTTGGCTCCTATGCCAGGTTGAACCAGAAAGGGACACCCTTGAAAAAGTCCCAACACCAACCATTACTAGGTTCCTTATTCCTAATAGTCCTATCTCTATGACTTTAAACTATATTGAACCCTATGTGATCAAAATAGGATTCCTCTTTCCATATATGAGAGATGCTTTATGCTCCATGAATGAGATGCCAAAATTCATATCTACAAGACTCTAAACTATAGTACGCCCTATGTTACTCAAATAGAATGCCTCTTGCTCCAAATAAGAGATGGCTTAAGCTCCATGCATGAGATGCCAATAGTCTTATCTACATGACTCTAAACTATAGTACACCCAATGTTCCAAACATAGGATGCCTCTTACTCCAAATAAGAGATGTCTTATTCTCCATGCATGAGATGCGAACAGTCCTATCTACATGAATATAAACTATAGTACTCCCAATGTTCCAAAGATAGGATGTCTCTTTCCCTATACGAGAGATGCCTTATGCTCCAATAATGAGATTCCAACTGTCCTCTCTACATGACTATATATTGTAGTACACCCTATATTCTAGGCATAGGATGTCTCTTACTCTAAATAAGATATGCCTTTTGCTCCAAGCATGAGATGCCAATAGACCTCTATACACGAGTATAAACTGTAGTACGCCCTATGTTCCTAAAATAGGATTCCACTTTCTCCAACTAAAATATGCCTTGTGATCCAAGAATGAGATGCCCAATGCCATGATTATAGTGGCGTAATTTCTTGAGTGTTGGAATCTGTTCAAACATTCCATCACTCCACCTCACGCTTTTCCTATCCCTAATTCGGATCCGCATCCACATCCATGTCTGGATGGACCCTCTAACTGCCTGGTCCAATGCCGCGTCGGCTCACCTACAGTCATGTGCCGATGCCCCGGAAGACATTGGACAACACTTCGATTCAGGTCCTATGTTTTGAACATGGTATATAGTCAACCCTTATTTATTTATCCCCACATTAGTCTAACATGATACAGATGATGTGTTTCGAACATGGTCAACAGTCATCCTCCATCGCCATGCCACCCTCACCGCATTCCAAATGTCGGGCATGTGATTCACACATTTCACATCACCTTGTTTGGGTTTATTCCAATACCCTTGGAGTTATCCCACTTGTGAACTAGTGCATAGGTAAATGCCTCAACCCACCAGCGAGTTGGGATGCCCTCATGGCCAGACATGAGGAAGACACCAGGGAATCTTTATTGTGTAAGCCCCATTCACTATGGTCACTCCATAGCGGCACCCGGGCAGCTTTGTTGCGTAATCCCCATTCACCATTGTCACTCCATAGCGGCACCCAAGCAGCTTCGTTACGTAAGCCCCATTCACCATTTTCGCCCCATAGCAGCACCCATCCAACTTCTTTTTGTAATCCATATTCACCATTTCCACTCCATAGCGGCACCCGAGAAGCTTCCTTGCATAATCCCCATTCACCATTACCATTCCACAATGGCACACAGGCCTCTATCCTGGAGTAAGCCCCAACCCTCATGGGCCTCCACCCTGGAGTATGCCCCGACCCTTTAGGGTCTCCATTTCAGAGTAATTCCCAATATCTCTCTCCAAAGTCCTCTCCATTCATATTCCCCACTCTAAATCCCACATAAGCACCTTTCGCGACGTTATCGTCCGGTCTCTGCTATCTCTTGTTTCTCACAACGAGCATGACTCACGTGAGATTACAGCAAGCACTGACCAGGACCAACACCTTGGGCATCCTAGAGAGTAAGCCCCACACCATCCTGAACTATGTGGACTTTTATCCATGTCAAAGTATGGTACGTAAGAAGCCTCCACGAGGTTCAATCCCACCACCCGGTCATTCCGACCTCCCTCACGTCGGTTCACCAACACCTTGGGAAGCCTAGAGCGTAAGCCCCACATCCATCCTGAACTACATGGACTTTGATCCATGTCAAGGTATGGTATGTAGGAAGCCTCCATGAGGTTTATGCCCACCACCAATTGATCGTCCCGGCCTCCTTCACGTCGGTTCACCAACACTTGGGCAACCTAGTGTGTAATCCCCACACCATCCTGAACTACGTGGTCTTTGATCAATGTCAAGGAATGGTACGTAGGAAGCCTCCCTATGGTTCAAGCCTACCATCCACCTAGACCAAGGTCCTTATTCATGTCGGTTCTCTAATATTGTATCCCAAACTATGAAGACTTTGATCCATGTCAAGGCATGGTACATAGGAAGCCTCACGAGGCTCAAGCCCATCACCAGTGGACCCTCAGATTCACCTTCACATCGGTTTGCTGAAGAAACCTCTCCTGAACTACGAGGACTTTGATCCATTTCAAGGCATTGTACATAGTAATCCCCATGAGGTTCACGCCCATCATCCATCGGACCCCTGGTCCATCTTCACATCGGTTCACCGACACCTTGGGAATCCTAAAGTGTAAGTCCCACACCTGTATCCCAAACTATGAGGACTTTGATCCATTTCAAGGCATGGTACATAGGAAGCATCACGAGGTTCAAGAAAAACACCCATCAGACCCCTGATCCATCTTCTCATCGGTTCGCCGACACGCCACATCCCGAACTACGAGGGCTTTGTTCCATGTGAGGACATAGTACGTTGGAAGCCTCCAGGAGGATCTAGCCCACCACCTGGTCGTTCCGACCCCCTTCACGTTGGTTCACCCACGTCCTGCATGACGTTAAACTGTGGACCTCCATTCAGTGGTAAGACTTTATCACTCCATTCAGCAGTATGCCGTTGACATCCTCATCCTAAATTAAGCTGTTGTGACCTCTTTCAGTGGTAAGTCGTTGTCAACCTCATTTGGTGGTAAACTGTCGTCAGATGAACTACGTGGTCATTGATCCGCTTCCACGGGGATACATAGGAATCCTCCATGAGGATCCAGTGCATCACCCATCCATGCGTCCATTCTCACGGGCCACCTCCTCAGGTGTCCCATCGTTCCACCGAACTACACAGACTTTGATTCTCTGCCACAAGGATATGTAGGAAGTGACTCTGAGGCTCAATATCAACATCACTATCATCCTCACATCGGTTCAATCTCATTCCCCCTCTACATCATTCAACTCTCCATCATCCATCCTAATTCTTACCCGGGCTGCCACATCCTGGTGGGATCATGTCATCCATTTCTTAACTGCTCATAGTAGTACTTGGGCCACTATCCATGCGTAAGCCCTATCATGTCTCCGGGTCGTTGTCTTTTTTGTACACCCTGATTCATCAACCCTTCCAACTATATGGGATTTGATCTATGTCTCCTATACTAGGTTTTTAGGAAACCTCCCTAAGTTTCAATCCCAGCCAATGGTAAACCTTGGTGTTACCCCATTCTAGGGTGCATGCTCCCTGATCCGGCCTTAGTGTTGTCCAGATCACCTTTCACGGTGTGACATCTCCCCTCTACAGGACACACCACCTCTGATACATCTCTATGGGAAGTTCTAATCACACTTATTCTATCTTTTCAAGACATTAAACTCACGGCCTACCTCGTGATAAACATGAGATACCTAATGAAAACCTTGGATGACATGCCTTTGGCGTAACCGTCTTCGCAAGATGTTAAAAATGCGGTATACCCTGTGTTAAACATGGGAAGCTGTGGAAAACATAAGATGTATGCCTATGTAATACGATTCCTCACCTTCGAAATGGGATGACTCGAGTTCAACACAATTTAGATGCCCTCTTATGAATAAAAATACAGGTTCCCCAATGTCTAGGCATCCAGATATGCTTCGAAAAAGCCTGATGTTACCGTCTACTCTGATCGAAGGTTGATACCATGTCAAGAACCCATGGAATGTCTTGAAATAAGTGGAGTAATTAATCGGCATCAATGAAGATATGGCACTGGGAATGATAATCACGAACCATTACTTAATCTATAAGGGAGACCCGGACTAGGTGACGAGTTTTGAGGAAGAATCCACGGAAGGAAGAACTGATATCCCATCATCCCGTTTCGAAAAAGGAATAAAATGTCCCTAAATAAGGAACAGATGTCGCCCACCTTTGGAAAGCAGGAATGTGGGGAAACAGCTGCACGTCCTAACAGATGGATATGCGGGCCCCGACGAAAGTGTCAGAAACTGAAATGGTGTACCCAACATGAATCACTTCTCCTTCAATGGAGTGTAGAACTAATATGTTGGGAAAATTGAGATATCACCCATTTGAATCCCATATTCATTATATATGAGACGATGAGTAACATCCGATGTTTGAAGACTATGTTCCATCGGCTCCTCACTAACTCCGCCCCCTCAAGAGGCTGTGTAGGTGGAATCCGCCACCCCAATTCATCGGCTCCTCACTGACTCCGCCGCCTCAAGAGGCCGCGCAGGTGGCATCCGCCACCCCACAACATCGGCTCCTTGTCGACTCCGCTGCCTCAAGAGGTCGTGTAGGTGGCATCCCCCACCCCACTCCTTTTTCTCCTCACCAACTCGGCCGCCTCATGGGGCCGCGCAAGTGGCATCTGACACCCCACTCCATCGGCACCTCGCCGACTCCTCAGCCTCACGATGCCGCACAGGTGGCATCAGCCACCCCACTCCATCGGATCCTCGCCGAATTCGCTGCCTCAAGAGGCTGCGCAGGTGGCATCATCCTCCCCACTCCATCAGCTCCTTGCCGACTCTCCCACCTCAAGAGGCCACACAGGTGGCATCAGCCACCCAACTCCATCTGCTCCTCACCGACTATGCCACCTCAAGAGGTCGGGCAGGTGGCATCAGCCACCTGAATCCATCGGCTCCTCCCCAAATCTGCCACATCAATAGGGCGCATAGGTGGCATCAGCCACCCCACTCCATGGGTTCCTCACCGACTCCCCCACTTCAAGAGGCTTTGCAGGTGGCATCTTCCACCCCACTCCATCGGATCCTCAACGACTCCATCACCACAAGAGGCCATGCAGGTGGCATCAGCCACCCCACTCTATCAGCTCCTTGCCAACTCACCCACCTCAAGAGGTCGTGCGGGTGGCATTCTCCACCAGACTCCATTGGCTCCTCACCGACTCACCTTCTCAAGAGGTCGTGTGGGTGGCATCAGCCACCCAACTACATCAGCTCCTCGCCGACTCTGCCGCCTCAATAGGTCGTGCATGTGGCATCAGCCATCCCACTCCATCGGCTCCTCGCTGACTTCGCAGCCTCAAGAGGCCGCGCAGGGGGCATTAGCCACCCCACTTCTTTGACTCCTCACTGACTCTGCCGCGTCAAGAGGCCGCGTAGGTGGCATTTGCCACCCGACTTCATCGACTTCTCGCTGACTCTACCACCTTAAGAGGCCATTCCAGTGTAATCCTCCCATGACTCCATCAGCTCCTCACCCACTCCGCCACGTCAAGAGGCCGCCCAAGTGGAATCCTCCCTCGACTCCATCGGCTCCTCACCAACCTCGCCGCCTCAAGAGGTCGCACAGGTGGCATCCACCACCCGAGTTCATCAGATCCTCGCTGACTTCACCATCTCAAGAGGCCGCATAGGGGGAATCCTTCCCCGACTCCATAGACTCATCATTGTCTCTACCACCTCAACTGGAAGCGCAGGTGGCATCCGCCACCCGACTTCATCGGCTCTTCACCGACTCTACCGCATCAAGAGGCCACACAGGGGGAATCCTCCCCCGTCGCCATCAGCTCCTCTCCGACCTCATAGCCTTAAGAGGTTGTGCAAGTGGAATTTTCCACCCGACATGATTAGCTCCACGCTGACTCCATTTCCTCAAAGGGCCGCACATGTGGCATCTTCCACCCAACATCATTGTCTCCTCACCGACTCCGCCGCATGAAGAGGCCGCACAGGTGGCATCCATCACCAGACTTCATCGGCTCCTTGCCTACTATGCCTCCGCAAGAGGCCGCACAGGGGGAATCCTCCCCCAACTCCATCAGCTCCTCATCGACCCCGCTACCTTAAGAGGCCGCGCAGGTGGCATCCGCCACCCGACATATTCGGCTCATTGCCGACTCTGCCCCCTCAAGATGTAGTGTAGATGGAATCTGCCACCTGACTTCATCGGATCCTCGCCGACTCCACCACCTCAATAGGTCACACAGGTGGCATGAGCCACCCCACTCCATCGGCTCCTCATAGACCCCGCCACCTAAATAGGTCGCGCAGGTGGCATCCACCACTTGACACCATCGGTTCCTCCCCGACTCTACCGCCTAAAGAGGTCGCGAAGGTGGCATGAGCCACCCAACTCCATCATCTCTTTGACGATTCGGCCTCCTCAAGAGGCCGCGTAGGTGGCATCAACCACCCCACTCCATAATCTCCTTACCGACTCCGCCGCCTCAAGAGGCCGCGTAGGTGGCATCAGCCACCCCACTTCTTCGGCTCCTCGCCAACTTCGCTGCATCAAAAGGTCGTACATGTGGAATACACCACCCGACTTCATCGGCTCTTCGCTGACTCTGCAGCCTTAAGAGGCCGCGCAGGGGGAATCCTCCCTTGACTCCATCGGTTCCTCGCCAACTCCGCCGCCTCAAGAGGCCACGCAGGTGGCATCCACCACCAGACTTCATCGGCTCCTCACCGATTCTGCCGCCTCAAGAGGCCGCACAGGGGGAATCCTCCCCCGAATCCATAGGCTCCCCGTCGACCCTACAGCCTCAAGAGGCCGCGTAGGTTGCATCTTCCACCCAACTTCTTTGGCTCCTCTCTGACTCCTCTCCTTCATGACGTCGTGCTGGTGGCATCCGCCACCTGATTTCATTGGCTCCTCACTGACTCCACCACCTCAAGACGCCGTATAGGGGGAATCTCCCTCCGACACCATTGTCTCCTCGCGGAGTCCGCCTCCTCAAGAGGTCCCGCAGGTGGCATCTGCCAACCGACTTCATCGGCTCCTCACCAAATTCACCACCTCAAGATGCAACATAGGGGGAAACCTCCCCCAACTCCATCGGCTCCTCAACAACCCCTCCGCCTCAAGAGGCCACGCAGGTGGCATCTGTCACCTGACTTCATCGGCTCCTCAACGACTCCTCTGCCTCAAGGGGCTGCAAAGGTGCCATATTCCACCTAACACCATCGGCTCCTTACCGAATCCACTGCCTCAAGTGGCCGCGCAGGTGGCATCGGCCACCTGACTTCATAGACTGCTCACTGACTCCGCCGCCTCAAGAGGCCGATCAGTGGGAATCTTCCCCTGACACCATCAGCTCCTCACCAACCCCAACACCTCAAGAGGCGACGCAGGTGGCATCCGCTACCCGACATCTTCGGATCCTTGTTGACTCCACTGCCTCAAGAGGCCACGTAGGTGGCTTTCTCCAACCGACTTCTTCAACTCATCGCTGACTCTACAACCTCAAGAGGCCACACAGGTGGTATCCACCACCCAACTTCATCGGCTCCTCACTGACTCTACCACCTCAAGAGGCTATGTAGGTGGCATCCACCACCCGACTTCATCGGCTCCTCGCCGACTCCACCTCTTTAAGAGGCCACGCAGGTGGCATCCGCCACCCGATTTCATCAGCTCCTCGCCGACTCTGCCACCTCAAGAGGCCGCACAGGTGGCATCCTTCACCTAACTGCATTGTCTCCTTGCTGACTCTGCCTCATCAAGAGCACATGCAGGTGGAATCCGCCACCCGACTCCATCGACTCCTCGCCGACTCCGCCGCCATAAGAGGCTGAACAGGTGGCATCCGCCACCTGACTCCATTGGCTCCTCACCGACTCTGCCCCCTTAAAAGGACGCGGAGGTGGCATCCTCCACCCGACTCCATCAGCTCCTCGACGACTCCACCGTCTGAAGAATCCGTACAGGTGGCATCTGCCACCCTACTTCATAGGCTCCTCGCTGACTCTGCCACCTCAAGAGGCTACGGAGATGTCATCAGCCACCCGACTTCATCAGCTCCTCACCGACTCCACCGCCTCAAGAGGCTACGCAGGTGGCATCCACCACCCGACTTCATCAACTCCTCACCTCATTTTCCCCCTCAAGAGGCAACACAGGTGGCATCCTCCACCTGACTTCATCAGATCCTCACCTACTCTTCCACCTCAAGAGGCCACGTAGGTGGCAACCTCCACCCGAATCCTTTGTCTCCTCGCCGACCCCACCGCCTTAAGAGGCCACACAGGGGGAATCCTTACTCGACTCTATCGACTCTTCGTCGACCCTGCACTGTTATCACCAGCCACTACAGAGGTGCTCCTGATACCCCCACCGTTTGAAACGAAGGCTTCCATGTCATTCGGGCTCCATCGGCCGGTTGTACCGACGTCCAAGCTTCCACACCTTCCGGGCTCCATTGCCACGTCATCCCGACGTTCCAGTCTTCGACGCCGTCTGGGCTCCATCGACCCGCCATACCGACGTCCAGGCTTTGACACCTTTTGGGGTCCTTCTCCCTATCATACCGACGTCCAGGATTCCACGCCTTCTGGGATCCATCGCCCCATCGTACCGACGTCCCGGCTTCGACGCCTTCCGTGCTCCATGACCCTATCGTGCCGATGTCTAGGATTCCACGCCTTCCAGGCTCCATCGTCTCCATCGCAATGATGTTCTAGGTTTCCAAGCCTTCTAGGCTCCATCTCCCCCATCGTACCCATGATCTTGGATTCTTCACCACTTATGACTGAGGGAATGTAGTCATCCCTACTACCTGTGCGACACTCTTTGTCATCCCAACTACCAAATTGCATCATCCATAGATGTCCTCCCTCTAGCCTTGACACCAGCATGTGGAATGTCCACTATGTGGTAGCCCAACTCACACATGAAGAAATTCCATGCTTACACTTGGTGAATTTTATATAAATTACATCATATATATTCCCCCCTCATCCCAACCCAAAATGGAGTAACGATGACCATCCCTCTACCGACACAATCCGTGTGGTTTATCGTCCAACATGTCTTAAAATAGGATCATCGTCCTACATGATGTTAAACTGTTCATGATCATCCTGCATGACGTTAACCTGTTCATATTAGTCTGTCATGACGTTAAGCTACTCATTATTATCCTGCATGACTTTAAACTGCATCATCGTCTTGGATGACATTAAACTATTCATCTTCATCCGTCATGATGTTAAACTACGCATCATCATCTTTGATGACATTAAACTGTTCATCTTCATCATACATAATGTTAAACTGTTCATGATCATACTACATGACGTTAAACTGTTCATCTTCGTCTGTCATGATGTTAAACTTCTCATTATCGTCTAGCATAACTTTAAACTGCATCATCGTCCTGCATGATGGTAAATTGTTCATATTCATCTATTATGATGTTAAAATGCGTATCATAGTCATGCATGACGTTAAACAATTCATCTTCGTCCTACATGATTCTAAGCTATTCCTTATCATCCTCCATGATGTTAAACTATTCATCTTCATCCGTCATGATGTTAAACTGCTCATTATCATCCAGCATGACTTTAAATTGCATCATCATCTGGAAAGATGTTAAACTGTTCATCATCATCCTTCATGATGTTAAAATGTTCATCTTCAACCTGCATGATGTTAAACTGTTCATATTCATCCTTCATGATGTTAAACATCACATTACCGTCCTGCATGACTTTAAACTACATCATTGTCCTGCATGACGTTAAACATTTCATCTTCATCTGTCATGACGTTAAACTGCTCATTATTGTCCAGCATGACTTTAAACTGCATCATTGTCCTACAGGACCATAAAATGTTCATCTTCGTCTTCCATGACGTTAAACTTCATCATCACCCGTCATGATTTTAAACTGCTCATTATCATCACGCGTGATAATAAACTGCAAAAATAGTTCAAGCTCTATGACCTAAAACTAGGATCACAGCCGTCTATATCATACAACATTAAACTGCGTGATCCATCCAAACCGAAGGCTGTAAAACCACTCAAAATTTGTCCCGCATGACCCTAAACTGCATGTCAGTCCTACATGACCCTAAACTATATGTCGGTCCTGCATGACCTTAAACTGTCCAGTCCTGTATGACATTAAATTGTGCATCATCCAGCATGATGTTAAACTGCGTTTTGAGAACTACATATGGCTTGATTCCCATCTGCATGGGATACAAAGGAACACCCAGACATATTGTCTATTGGCCCAGCCCAAACTCCAGAATCATCCCCTCGTGTCAAGACATATGGTGGGGTGCAGAATCTTACCCCAATTCATGTCGAGAAGACCTTGATGCGATCGTACGTCCTGCTCCCTAGAGACGTTAGCCTCTTTTAGAGATGGGGAAAGTTATTCTTCACCCACTCCGTTGATTGGGACTTCATCATATTCCCTGTCTAGTAGGGCATTTGAATGGTATGGATGCTAGGCCTAAGGGCTCTCATACCACTTAGGTCTTATTCCCTCAAGGATGTCGAGCAATAAGCCGATACAAGTCCCGCATTACGAATATTGTCAGCGGTTGATGCTCGATTGTTGTTCTCATTTAAGGTTACTATATGGATGTTGTGTTTCAAACATGGTCAACAGGTGTCCTGGATCGTTAGGACCACCCCAAGATGTCCCAAAAATCATGTGTAGTGGTTCATTCTACCCCGTTTTATCTCCAAGGGATGAAATCCCTTTGGAAAAAGCCAACTTTTAGTCCCCATATGATGGGGAGAGCGGAGACTGTCTCCTTGTTTCCCAAACTGAGCACCACTCACGTGGGCTTAGGAGTTGTCATGAGTTAGTAATCGTACAAGAGGGCGTATGGCCTTCCATCCAAGGCCCAGCCTCAGGCCCCTTGGAATTTTCTAGTCCTAGCCCTGGTTCTGTCTTATGGGATTGTTCGATGTGGTATGAGATTATGTTTTACTTCACATCGGGTTACTCGTCGTGTCATACACATCCCCAGAAAAGTCACGTTTTTTCTTCCTCATCCTGATAGCAAGAGGTTAAATTGCAAGTTGGTTAGGCCTTCTTGACTGAGGCCCAGCCTCAGGCACCTTGGCCTTCTCGGGCCCCCGGCCCTCATCCTCACTACAAGACGTTAAACTGTAACTGGGTTACGCCTTTCTTACCGAGGCCCAGCCTCAGGCCCCTTGTCCATCTTGAGCCCCTGACCCTCATCCTCACTACAAGACGATAAACTGCAAGATGGTCAAGCCTCCCTGACGGAGGCCCAGCCTCAGGCCCCTTGGCCTTCTTGGGCCCCCATCCCTCTTCCTCACTACAAGACATTAAACTACAAGCTGTCCAGGCCTCCCTGACTGAGGCCCATCCTCAGGCCCCTTGGCCTTCTCGAGCCCCTGACCCTCTTCCTGATTGCAAGATGTTAAACTGCAAGCTGGTCATGCCTCCCTGACCGAGGCCCATCCTCAGGCCCCTTGGCCTTCTCTAGCCCTGTCCCTCATCCCCACTACAAGATGTTAAACTACAAGCTGGTCAGGCCTCCCTGACCAAGGCCCAGCCTCATGCCCCTTGTCCTTCTCGGGCTCCGATCGAAGTTCTTACATGGAGCATACAGTGTGATGTGGGATTATGTCTCCATTCACGTCGGGTTATTCATCGTGTCGTACACCCCCCTCATTAGGGTATCATACCCCCTGGTGTCATTGAGAACTACTTATGTCCTGATTCCCATCCTTATGGGAAACGTAGGACAACCTGAATGACTAGACATCGGGTCCAGCCCGATCTCTAGGATATCTCAATTTCACCTTGGCCGCTTTTCCTACCCTATCATTCCTGGACACCTTCGTCGACCCTCTTTAGTGGTTGACAAATGTGCCTAAGGGCACTCTGTTTTAGTACCTGGAATTTCGGACTCTTCTCAAACATGCTTCCACCCACTTTTCAGGATTTGTGTTCCCCTTCATTAGGGATTCCATCACCTTTCACACCCGAAGGGACCCTCGAGTGGCATGGATGCTAGTCCTAAGGGCTCTCATACCATTACAGGCCCTGAGTGGCATGGATGCTAGGCCTAAGGGCTCTCCGACCATTACAGGCCAACAACCCCAACGGTCGCAGACAACAAACTGATACAAATCCCGTGTTGCAAATATGGTATATAGTCGATGCTCATTTGTTGTTCCCATTTCATGAAAACGTGATATGGATAGTGAATTTCCACCATGGTCAACAGTTATCCTCCATTGTAACGTTAACCCCATTAAGCCCAAAATTTGGTTACATGATTCACATCCTTCTCCACCTCATCATGTCCAAGTATAACTTCTAAACTCTTGGTACTTTTCCTTAGTGTGCATCCACGTGTTAGGAGGTCTGAAGCCATGATATGGGAGTCATTTGGGGCTCCGCACCGATTTCCCTTTAGTGTGAATTCCAGGTATTGTAACACAAATCTTCCTCCCTTGTCTCCCACACCGAGTTTAACTGTTGTGGCCTTAGGCATCAGGTTGAGTTTTGCACTTACTTGGAGGGTTTTTTCTCCTCTACGGTCTGAGTTCAAAGACCATAAACTAATATCTCGTTCAGAACTACGTGTTGCTTGATTACCAGCCATATGGGATACGTAGGACCACCCAGACGCCTCGTTTTCAGGTCCATCTCATTTGGGAACTAGTTTCCCCTGACCCCATCCCTCTTACCCCTATTTGGGACCCTTGTCCCAAAGTTCCCCTATCGGAATTGAATATGGTGTGATATGGGATTATTTCCCCATTCACATCAGGTATGTTTTATTACACCGTACACATTCCCCACATACCGTTGTCTCTGATACGTCTATGCTGCCTGACGTTAAAATGCATGCCGGGTCCTATCAAATGACCTTAAACCATGATATAATCATCCTACCACATGACGAAAAATGGAACTACAACGTGATATCCTCACTCAAGGGGAAACAATGTTTGGTATTGGTCACACGCCATACCATTTGTTAACGCCTACTACAGCTTGATTCTTGAGGCGATGCCAGGGCCTGCTTCCCTATGCCCATCGCTTCACAAAAAAAACCAATCACACTAAAGTAAAAACAAGATTTATCAAATTCTTATTCTATTAGTGCGAGGGCCACACCCACACACTCCCTTTTCCCTGGCATTGGTACCTTACTGTTCCACCTCCAGAACTATGTACAACTTATCCTTATCTTCACGAGGTATGTAGGAATGCATGTTCACTTCTCCTCAGACCCAAATCAACTATTATTTTCGGTCCCTTGACCTTAAACCTATCCATGGAATGCGTGGTGGTCGGAACCCCCGGTTCCCAATCACGTCGGTTTTTTGAAATTACCCCACCATGCGTCTCATGTGTTTCTTACCATCCATGGTCCGAGTTCTACGACCCTAAACTAAGATCTCTCTATGGAAAGGGTCTTAACTCCTTCTATCTAATAAGTCTCGTTGCCATATTCATATGTGTTTTGATGAAGAGCCCGAAGTGTGAAATTTTCACTGAGACATTCCCCTCAATCCATGTCCAAGCTTCATGAGCTGGCTATTTAGATCCTCATCCTATTCCACATTCTAAGGGACCTCCTAATGGCTTGGTCCCATGCCCCATTGCCTCACCTACAGTCCTGAGCCAACGCCCAGAAGGTTCTTTGAAAACATTTTTGACAGGTCTCGTGTTTCGAACATGGTCAATGGTTGACCCTCATTTGTCAGTCCCAATTCTAGGCTAACATGATGTGGATTCTGCATTTCCTTCATGGTTAATAGTTATCCTCCATTGTCACTCCACCATTATTGTGGTCCAGATTTCGAGCTTCATGATTCACACATTTCCACTTCCCCATGTTCAAGTGGAATTCCAACATACTTGGCTTTATCCCTTCATGAATCTAGGTGTGCTACATGGACGGGTTAACATCATTGGGACAGTATTCACCGAGCATCCCTTTTCCCTAACATGTTCCTTCCTTTGTCAAGAAGTCCCTCCAATACATCTTGTTTCCCACATCGAGCATGACTCACGTGGGCTTAGTAGTTTTGGTAGGATGTACACTGGCACAGCCAGGCTTCTCATCATCCCGCATGATGTTAAACTGTGCTTCTAGAACAACATACGTCTTGATTCCCATCCTCATGGGATTTGTAGAGACACCCTGGTATTTCATCTAGGGTCTAGCCCTAGGAATCACGGATCCCATCCTTTCCCACCAATCGGCCCCACGGCTTGACTCCTTTTAGGGAACCATGTAACAATAAATTTTCCCTCAACAAGTCCAGGATGCCCCAATATGACATTTGGAAGCGACTGCTCCCTTGACGGAGAGGCCCTGTTTGAAAGAAGGAATGATCCATGATCAAACCAATGCGTCCATCCAATGTGTCTCCACCAGGGTGGAATGATTTCATTAGTATTGGATTCCATGTGAATAACCCATAAATCGACATTCCATGGTTTGTGTGCCTCTTATTCAGACCCTGATCCTCTTTCACATCTGGAGAAACCACATAACAGTATGGTTGCTCAGCCTATGGACCACCTATTGTCCTGGGACAATGTTACGGACGACCACTGGGTATCATTTTGAGTCAGGTCTCATGTTTTGAACATGTTCAACAGTCGAACCTCATTTGTTATCTCTATTAAAGGATGATACAATAAGGATACTGTGTTTTGAACATGGTCAATAATTATCATTCATTGCCACACCACCCCCATAGTGTTCTGGATTTCGGGTATCGTGATTCACACCTTCCACTCCCCTCTGTTCAGATTGATTCTAACTCCCCTAGTGTTACCCAACTTCTTCACCAGAGCATGGTAGGATAAGAAGTTTGGCTATCCAGTGATCCATGTTCTCCAGCTGTGACTCCTCTCTATTTTAGGATTCTCCCAAATGGTGATCGATGTCCCATGTCGATACCTTCACACCTTACATTGTTTAACACTTTCATACAAAAGCTCTTATTATCTCTTGTTTCCTGCACTGAGCATTGATCACATGTGCTTAAAGATTTAGTCGACTATATCTTCAATACGATCGAGATACAATGGACCCCAATGCATGGGTTTTCCTCAGTCATTTCCATAGAACGTGGTCTGCCTCTCCCTCGTCGACCTCGTTGGACCCCATTCTTAGTGGTGGCATTTGTTGGTCCCCAAAAACGCATCCCCAAAATTTTTTAGATGGTTCGATACATGATCCATGATTGTAGTCAATTTCGTAAGCTTCGATTTTGTAGGTTGCATGACCTGAACAAAGTTACGGATTAGGTGTTATGGAAATTTGAATTTGGGATGGAAAACAAGTTTGCAAAGCCCGTTCGCGAAGCCCCCTCCGCAATCATGGAGCGCCACTGAAAAGCGAGGAGGCATGATTCTCTAGGAACCCGTTTGACATTCGTGACATGCCGCATAGACCCTCCATGACGAATGGAGGTGGGATGCTCCAAGGACTACTTTGACGTTCGCGAACCCGCCACAGAGCAAGATTTGTCATCACATTGAGCGAGCTATGCTTCGCGGTTCCCCTTGCCTATAAATACACAGATCACCCCCCTTCCGATAACGGCCACTCAGCCTCTTGGGCAGCCGATCTACCTATTTACGGAGCTCTGCAAGCAGCTTACTTCGTGATGCTGCATTGCGAGACCATGATCAGTGAGAAGCTTTTTTCGGGATGTTGCTCCGTGAGTCTTGGCTCCGTGAGTACTATGCGAGAGGCCTTTGCTCCGCGAGCCTCCCTTAATCCGTGAGAGGGCTTTGTTTCATGATCCACCCTTGCTCTGCGAGAGGACTTTTCTCTGCTAGCTGTCCATGCTCCGTGAGAGGCCATTGATCCATGAGCCTCCCTTGCTCTGAGAGAGGCCTTTGCTCCGCCAGCCGCCCTTGCTCCGTGAGATCCCTTTGCTCTGTGAGACCTTTTCTCTATGATTTTACTTCACGAAGACCTATCCATTTCAAGGATCCTACCTCCATGCCCACCGGTCCATACAGCGGGGGCTGCCTCCCCATGCCCCCACTCGGGGATAGTGTCGGGCTTCCATCCCGACCCTCCGGGCTGGTCCCTTCCCTACCATCATAGACCTACATGAAAAATGGAGAGTCATACCATGAACTTTTCGGGTTGGGACGTCGGGATTTTCCATTGTGCCCTTATGTGCACCCACCTTCCACCTATCGAATATCATGATTTTAGATACAGCTCCGCACACCATGAAACACCTTGAGTTGACGTATTCTTCTTTGTTTGTTTCCTATGTCATGATTTGAGGTTCTTATCATCAATTCTCTGAGTACCTTGAGTCGAACCATTCCTCCGCCAACTCCTCCAAACCCCATCACTTGGCTCCTATGCCAGGTTGAACCAGAAAAGGCCGCCCTTGCGTAAGTCCAAACACCAACCATTTATAGGTGAATTATTCCTAATAGTATTATCTATATGACATTAAACTATAGTTAACCCTATGTAATCAATATAGGATGCCTCTTTCCCTATACGAGAGATTCCTTATGCTCCAAGCATGAGATGCCAATAGTCCTATTTACATGACTCTAAAATGTATTATGCCCTATGTTCCTAACATAGGATGCCTCTTGCTCCAAATAATATATACCTTATGCTCCATGCACGAGATTCCAACAGTCCTATCTACATGACTCTAAACTATAGTACACCATATGTTCCAAACATAGGATGCCTCTTACTCCAAATAAGAGATGCCTTATACTCAATGCATGAGATGTCGGCAGTCCTATCTGCATGAATATAAATTGTAGTACTCCCTATGTTCCAAACATAGGATGCCTCTTGCCCTATACGAGAGATTCCATATGCTCCAAGCACGAGATGCCAACATTCATGTCTACATGACTATAAACTATAGTAAACCCTATGTTACAGACATAGGATGCCTCTTACTCTAAATAAGAGATGCCTTATGCTCCAAGAATGAGATGCCAATAGTCCTCTCTATACGCCTATAAAATGTAGAACACCCTATGTTCCTAACATAGGATGCCTCTTGCTCAAAATAAGAGATGACTTATGCTCCAATAATGAGATGCCTAATTCCATGATTACAGTGGTGAAATTTCAAGAGCGTTGGAATCCGTTGAAACATTCCATCACTCCACACCATGCTTTATGTGTCCTTCATTCAGATCCTCATCCACTTCCATGTGTTGAGGGACCCCCTAATGGCATGGTCCCATGCTGCATCGGCTCACCTACCATCCTAGGCCAGCGCCCTAGAAGACTTTGGAAAACACTTCGAGTCAGGTCCTGTGTTTCGAACACATTCAACAGTGGACCCTCATTTATTTTTCCCCACTTCAGGATAACGCGATACGGATGCTGTGTTTTGAACATGGTCAAAAGTCATCCCCCATCGTCACTCCACCCTCACCGCATTTTGAATGTTGGGCATGTGATTCACACATTTCATTTCCCTTTGTTTGGACTGATTCCAATGCCCTTGGCATTATCTCACTTGTGCACTAGCGCATAGGTAAATGACTCAACCCACCAATGAGTTGGGATTCCCTCATTCGAAGACATGAGGAAGACACCTGGGAAGCTTCATTGCAAACGCCCCATTCACTGTTTCTGCTCCATAGTGGCACATGAGAAACTTCGTTGCATAAGCCCCATTCACCGTTTCCGCTCCATAGCGGCACCCAGGAAACTTCATTGCATAATCCCCATTCACCACTTTCGTTCCATAGTGGCACTCAGGTAGCTTCCTTTCATAAGCTCCATTCACCGTTTTCGCTCTATAGCGGCACCCGAGAAGCTTCCTTGCGTAATCCCCATTCACCATTATTGTTCCACAGTGGCACACGGGCCACCATCCTAGAATAAGCCCTGACCTACATGAGACTCCACCCGGGATTAAGCCCCGACCCTCTAGGGACTCCATCTTGATGTAAGTCCCAATATCTCTCTCCCTGGGCCGCTCCACATGTAAGCCCCAATCTTTATCCCACAGATGTACCTTTCGCGACGTTATCATCATGTCTCTGTTATCTCTTGTTTCTCACACCGAGCATGACTCACGTGAGCTTAGAGCAAGCACTAATCATGACCAAAACCATGGGCAGCCTAGAGAATAATCCCCACACCATCTTGAACTACGTGGACTTTGATCCATGTCAAGGCATGGTACGTAGGAAGCCTCCATGTGGTTCAAGCCCACCACCCAGTCGTTCCGATCTCTTTCACGTCGGTTCACCAACAACTTGGGTAGCCTAGAGCTTTAGCCCCACATCCATCCTGAACACCATGGAAATTGATCCATGTCTAGGAATGGTATATAGGATTCCTTTACGAGGTTTAAGCACACCACCCATTGGTCGTCCCGACCTCCTTCACGTCGGTTCACCAACACTTGGGCAGCCTATAGTGTAAGCCATACAACATCCTGAACTATGTGGTCTTTGATCCTTGTTAAGGAATGGTACGTAAGAAGCCTCTCTGAGGTTTAATCCTTCCATTCACCTAGACCAAGGTCCTTATTCATGTTGGTTCTCTGATACCATCTCCCAAACTACGAGGACTTGGATACATGTCAATGCATGGTATGTAGGAAGGCTCACGAGGTTCAATCCCACCACCAGTGGACCCCCGGGTTCACCTTTACATCGGTACACTGAAAAAACCTCCCTCGAACTATGAGGAGTTTGATTAAGGTCAAGGCATGGTACGTAGGAAGCCTCACGAGGTTCAAGCCCATCATCCATCGGACCCCCATTCCATCTTCACGTCGGTTCACCGACACCTTGGGTAGCCTAGAGTGTAAGTCCCACATCCGTCTCCCGAACTGTGAGGACATTGATCCATGTCAGGGCATGGTACGTAGGAAGCCTCACGAGGTTCAAACCCAACACCCATTGGAACCCTAGTCCATCTTCATGTCGGTTCCCCGACAGGCCCCATCCCAAACTACAATAACTTAGATCCATATCAAGGTGTGGTTCGTAGGAAGCCTCCCCGAGGTTCATTCCCACCACCCGGTCTTTCCGACCACCTTCACGTCGATTCACCCCCATCCTGCATGACATTAAACTATGGACCTCCATTCAGTAGTAAGCTATTATCACTCCATTCAGTGGTAAGACGTTGATATCCTTATCCAGTGGTAAGCCATTGCGACCTCCTTCAGTTGTAATCCATCATCTACCTCATTCGTTGGTAAACTGTCATCAGATGACCTACATGGTATTTGATTCCCTATCATGGGGATACATAGGAAGCCTCCATGTGGCTAAATCCCAGCACCCATCCATGCATCCATTCTCACGGGCCGCCTCCTCAGGTGTCCCGTCATCCCGCCGAACTACGCGGACTTTCATTTCCTTCCAAGGGGACACGTAGGAAGTCTCTCTGAGCCTCAATACCAACATCACCGTTGTCCTCACGCCAGTTCCATCTCATTATCCCTCCACTTCATTCAACTCTCAATCATCTGTCTTGATTCTTACCCAGGCCGCCACATCTCGGTGGGATAATGTCGTCCATTTCTTCACTACTCCTAGAAGTACCTGGGCCGCTATCCACGGGTAAGCCCCATCATGTCTCTGGGTCGTTGTACTTTGTGTACACCCAGATTCATCACGCCGTCAAACTACATGGGTTTTGATCCCTATCTCCTAGACAAGGTACATAGGAAACCTCCTTGAGTTTCAATCCCAGCCAATGGTAAACCTTGGTGTTCCCCTATTCTGGGGTGTACGCTCCCTGATCCACCATCAGTGGTGTCCAGATCAGCTTTCACGGTTTGACATCTCCCCTCTATGGGACACACCACCTTTTATCCATCTCTATGTGATGTTCTGATCACCCTCATTCTGTCTCCGCAAGACGTTAAACTCATAGCCTACCTCGTGATAAATATGAGATGCCAATGGAAAACCTCATATGACATGACTTCGGCGTAACCGTCTTCACAAGACGTTAAACATACGGCATACCCTGTGCTAAACATGCGAAGCTGAGGAAAACCTCAGAAGCATGTCTATGGCATATGATTCCCCACCTTCGACATGGGATTCCTCGGGTTCTATACCCTTGAGATTCCCTCTTATGAGGAAGAATACAGGTTCCCCAATGTCCACACATCAAGATATGCCTCGACAAGCCTAATGTTACCGTCTACTCTAACCAAAGGTTGCGACCATGTCAAGACCCCATGGAATGTCTTGACAGAAGTAGTGTAATTAACCAGCATCTGTGAAGATATGGCACTGGGAATGAGAATCAAGAACCACGACTTAATCTATAATGATGACCAGGACTAGGTCATGATTTCCGAGGAGGAATCCATGGAAGGAATAACTGATATCGCATCATCCTGTTTCGATCATGGAGAAAAATTTTCCTGAATAAGGAACAGATTCCTCCCGCCTTTGGAAAGCGGGAATGTGGGTCAAAAACTGCACGTCCTTACAGATGGATACACGCGCCCTGGCGAAAGCATTGGAAACAAGTTTCTTTAGGGTTCCCAAAAAATTATTGAATAAGATGTTATCCAAGAACCGACATCATATATTCTACATGTGGGAGGATACCATCCTATTCTTCAATATGATATCCTTTTCTTGGAACTTCATGGACATTGGGAAGCCTTTCTACTAGTTATCCCTTGTAGAACATTAGTAGCTATGACTGGATAATCTAATGGGTCCATGATAGGTTTCACTTGTGGAAGAAACAATCACTTAGAGATTTTTTCTAGAGAGTGTTGTTTGTATAGGACAAGCCCCACATAATCCGAAGACTTTTTATATTAATTTAATGGAATAGGGGATTTCGTTATTATGTATGGTCGACCTATACCAACTATTTTAAACTTCCAACCCACTTAATATTCTTGGGTTATGATTTTCACTCATCATAACCCAACTATTTATGGGAATTTGAATACTCCCGATTTTACAAACCTCATCCTCAAATCCATTATAAAATTAATATTATGAAATTTAATTATTGACCATTTCATTTTCGGGTATGTATCTACCAAAAATAACTAGGATACTTATTTTTTAAAATCCATGTGAATTCCCCCTTTACAAACATCATGCCCTAAATACACATTAACCCTTTTCCCCACATCCAAGATGGAACAATAATGACATAATTTTTTATTCATTCATATTCCAAATCATTGTGGCATGAATCTAAACCGTCTATAATTTGTAAATTAAATAACTATTTTTAAATTATTGTTACAATGGGATACAATGTACCACCTAGATTCAAAATTTATAGGTTGATCCATGATTCAATGGATAAAAATTCCCATTCTATTTTGTATGGGTTATACCTGATCAATTGTGTATCTAAACATAAAATTATGTTATCCTGTTTCCCATAAAATAGGATATGCAGTTATGACTAGATCTACAATTTCAATCGTAGATATGAAACATGAAATTCACATGATGTCAAACTATTTTATAATAGGTCTTTGTGTTAAACGGATCACCCCATCTAATGATTTTGAACTCTAGATCACATGTTTTATCTCTTTTTCTAGAAATGTTTTCAAGACACAGTGATCTATAATTTAGGGTTTTCAAATGATTCTTGAATATTATGTTTTCTAGAAACCAACATTATATATTCAATATCTATGTTGATACATGTCAAATTATCATGTTTGTATCCTTCTTTTGGATCCCCAATGATCTTCAGATACCATTATCAAGGCTCACCCATGTAGAGAACTAGTTAAAATGACTAGCTAATCAAAAAAGTGAAAACTCGGATTCACTAGAATATTGACACGACAAATATGATATTTTCTTGATAAGTTTTTTTCTAATCGGAGAGCCCCCCCCCCCCCCCCCCCCGCTGAAATCCATCACTTATATTACCAACTACTTGAAATATGTGATTCCTCCATTATCTCTGGGTGAACAGTACCCACTTTTTTCCACCTTTAGTTAACTCAGATATTATTGGGTATGATTTAAACCTTTCCTAACCCAAATCTACATGAAGATTCTGATACACTCAATGTTTCACATGTGGGAATCCTACCCATTATTAAATAATGATCATGACATCATTTCATTATACCCTTCCATTTTTTGGTATGAAAATTTTGTGAAGATCCAATTTCTTTGAGTTAGTAATCCCTATTAGAAATAACTCATATTCACATGACTTCATACTATATGATAACTTCCTAGTTGAATGAAATTAAACTGATTGATATATGGTCCATCCCACAAGAACTAATATTTCGTAGAGTGGGCCATCTTATATGTTAATCTATTCATAGATTGTAATTTTCACATCCATACAAAGATGAAATATGAAAATTACAAATCCTTATATATGAGACCAGTCTATTTAGATGACCCATTAAGTGACCTTGAGGTAAATAATTATTAAGGGAAGAAAACAATTACCTTATCCCTCTATATATGAGCCATATATAAGAAACGTGATATATTTAATGGAGATGATTATGACCTGATTCCTTCCATTAAAATATTAATAGGGAATCCTAGGGAACCAAAACAATAAAACATAAAATATTCTATTATTTGAAGAGAGATGAGTCATACAGACTCTCTTTGCCAATATACGAGTCGGATCATTGTTCATCATTCTTGGGTAGGACAATGAACTATACAAGAATGTCTCCAGCATATAGATAACCATCAATGAGCCTATAAATGAATAAAAGTTGTGTTCCAAATCTAAATTCACATTACTAGTGTATCATTCCCAAATGATATCATTCACAATTTTACTATAGTTCCAATATCCTTACCACATGTTACTAAAATAGAATGAATAAGTCCACATTGATTGAAATTAAACAACATGATAAATTCAAACTCATTACATGAAACTAAACTATGTAGAGCATCATCCATTACCACTACTTATCTATAGACAAAAAGAACATGAGCCAAGTCAAATAGATTTTAGGGTGCTTCCATTGATATGTTAAGAGAATCAATCCATAAATCACATATCATTCCCTAGGTAACTCATGATTCCTACAAACATTAATTACCAATGGATGGAAGAAAATATCTCTCTATTTGATTATGTACATGTTGGATGTGAATTAGGGACTTAGAACCATCAACTAGAGGTATAATGGCCCTACATGAAGGTTATTCTAATCCATGTGATCCCTAACATCGTCATAGTAGAGATAATCACCTTATAGTTTTTCATTGTCATTTTCTGAATGAATCACTCATATTACAACTTATGACGTGAGATCCTTATGCCTAGATTTACAAAATTTTGAAATAATTATTAAAATGATTTGGGAGTTCCCTTGATTATTGGAATCATAATTAGGCTATTTTTATGACTCCACATATACTAGTTCCATGTAAATAATGAACTTAAACTAAAAAAAATTTGGTAAAAGATGTGTTACCATAATCTTTAGAATAAGATCATATGAATCCCATGAACATAAACTGCGAGTGAAAGATACATAAAACCATTTAGGAAGAAAACATGAGAATGGTGGCTTGAGAAAAAATCAATCCTATACTAACTAAAATATCCTTCTCTAGAGTTTAGGAAAAAGTTATAACATACATAAAAAGTATCAAATGTCCTGGGATCTACCATGTGGCCATATTAAAAGAGGAGATATGCTCATTAGACACCTAGTCTAGTGAAAAATTTAATAAATGTCTAATAAAAAATCCTCAACATAATAATTTGTTTACTAGGTGTAAAAAATTGTTATAATTCTCAAACCCTTATTGAATAAAGTGTTTTCTATAATCTATTGTTATTTTTCTGAAATATGAACTCACACCCCCAATTCCATGACATGATACCCTTCTCCTAGGACCTCATAGCCTTGCGAAATTTATCTATGTTTCCCCCTATATAAATATGATAACAGGGGTTGGATAGTCTAGTGGGGCCCGAGTAGGATTCATTGTTGGATGAAACATTGCCTTTGAGCTTATGCAGAGATGATGTTTAGACACAAAGGACATTCATCCATTAATCCCAGAAGATATTATCATGACATTGTGGATTATGAGATTCTTCCATTATCAATGGTTTAACAGTACTGCCGATTTTTCCACGTA
This sequence comes from Viscum album, assembly GCA_963277665.1. Classification (NCBI taxonomy): domain Eukaryota; kingdom Viridiplantae; phylum Streptophyta; class Magnoliopsida; order Santalales; family Viscaceae; genus Viscum; species Viscum album. The sequence goes on along the minus strand of OY728155.1, from coordinate 595,407,521 downwards.
TGGAAACTCAGATATACCTAGACCATGATTTAAAATCCATATAACCAAACTATTCAAGTGGATTCAACTTCCTATATGTCAAATCCCCATGTAATATTGTATTTATCAATGAATTAATGTCATAATACATTCCCAAATTAATTTATGGGACACTCCATTGAAATAAAAATTACATTGAAAATGGTCCGAGCTTCGTAATTATTAACTAAACTATCCTAGGGTGGTAGAACCCATATTAGATAGCTCTTTTCTCCATATACCTCTTTCAAATACATTTTCTAGACATTTTAATCATCAAAAATATTTCATAGCCCTTGGAAAAGAGTAGGGTACCCCTTATTTGACTAGGCATTTAATCACAATGGGATCATTAATAAGGAATAATGAACCACTATCTAGTGTTATGTCTACATTTTAGGTAAGAACCTCAAATCATCAAGATACATGGAAATCACATGAATGAACTCAGTGGCATTGTGCATTTTTCTATCAAACCTGACATGTATTCCCCATTCCATCCAGAATTATTTTCCCAATCCCATAGGAACATGGTTTGAGAAACCCATATTTCAATTATCCAAAAAGAATCATCATGTTTAATATTTGAAAACATATCAACGAAAAGAATATTAGGGATATAGGGTGTCCCAGCCCACATTGTATATTCGACCTTCATGTATCCTAAAGTAATAAATGGTGATAAAACACTTCATGGAAATTAATTATATAGAAAATTTTATAAGAATTCATGGAATCTGAACAATTCATGGAAATTAAATATTTGGAATCTGAAAAATGATGTATGGTTCTCAAAACATTCATGAATACACATCCTTATCTTCTAAATTTGATGGTCTAAGCTAAAAGACCTTGTTTCGATTTGTTTTAGATGGGGAACATGGAATCGGATTTCCCATAATTGATTGATTGATGGAAATTTTATGACCTCACTCAATAGTGTAAATTGGGCCCACCATTTGATCGTTAATCCCTATAAACTCCCAATAGTTCCCTTATCTATAGCTGGCTACTTACCTTTATTCTAAAGTCCCATACTCATTTGGGTTTTCAGGACCAAAGACCCATGGGGATGTGCAATGGTAAACTAGATGGAAGGTATTGATTATCATACCCTTTTTGGAGGGATTATTTCCATATTTGGTACTCTCAAATAGATATATGATATGTTCAAAAAAAAACTCTTTCTTATCTCAATTCAAGACTGGTTACTCTAACAAATCAAAAATATGATAATTCTATTTTATATGGACATGATTGGGGTCTCTTGGGTGAATCCATCTGTATGTATCAGAGGTTCTTCATCACTCTTTAGTAAGGGGTAGTTTATTATATGTTGATGAAATATAACCATGTGCTTCAGTACATGCTCCCATATGAGGAGGTGATTATTATTCTAAGGATGGTATTGAGCAAGTATAAGGCATCCTACATATCCTTGTTATTATTGGTATAAAAACCCACATAGTTCGTTCGACTTGTGTGGTTTAACGCCATGTAGGATGACTCATTTATGGTTACTGAGATACTATATTTTTTATCTCAATTATTGCGGATAAATCTTATGCATAGTTGTTATCACAAGAATTAGAGTCATCATAGTTTAGCTGATATTTGGGCATACATAATGAAACTATCCTTATAACCCTAATGTATATTGTGAAGATGACATGATCAATGTAATAAATTAATCCCATGTGATTCATACAAGTTTTGAGAAACTAGTGGTATAAAGTGGTCAACACCATTTCTACATATAAATGGGGTATAAATAAAGATATTTACTTGTGTAATCAATATATAGATCAAAATTCTTGGAGAAGTAGCCTATGTATCCTAAATATGGTAGGAATCATATTCACTACAGCTTGCATTATGTTGGGGCCCACTCACTGAGGTTTCCCATTATCATGGAGGTTTATAATGTCTAATGACATCTTCATTGCATCCCACTAAGATCACATGATATATTCTCAATGTGATAAACAAGGGGGAGAAAATGATTAGTCGTAGGGTTTATAGATATTGGACCTATGTATTGTGATAGTACTTGCAGTGTTTGGAATAGAGATTGGGCCTTGTAATGGAATCATACATATCCTGGTTATGTTGGGAATCATATTCCTTATAGATCGTATAGTTCAACACTTACACACTGAGGATCCCCCACTGGTCGGTACTTACACACCGAGTATGGTTAATATCATAAATTGTATTGATGGCCTATTGGTCGGGTATTATACACCACTGATGTAAAATATCATCTAATACTAGAATTCCATGGTGACATGACCTTTTATTCTGGAGGGTGTTGCATAACCAAATTGGCATATCCTAGGAGCCATCACATGACTTATATTGACACATACGGAGGGTGTCATTATGGATGTCATGGTTTTGTATGAGGGGTGTCATGTATCTGGGATGACACCTCTAGGAGGGATCATAAAACCTAGACGAAACATCAAGAGGGAATCACGAGTCTTAGTTGATATACACAGAGAGTGGCTCTGGGGATTGACTATCATGTTTAGATGCTTTCATGAGACTCAGATGACCTGAGCATACACAATTTTATGATTCAATATATGTGTTTGAGGGACATCTCATGTCCTAGATGATGGACCCATGGTGTCCACAATATCAATGTGGTGTCTTTGGTAGAGTTATGTTACTCTATTATGGTATGTTGGAAGTATATGTCATGTTCTAGGTGGCATGCCAGAGGATTTTTGTAGGATTTGTGTGATATGTCATGGTGTTGTCATGTATCTAAAAATGAATCATGTGAAGTGTATTGGGGGGAAGTTATCATATATTTCTCTTAATCATTCCTCCTTTGATCGTGGTTCTCACCCTTATACTTTTAATACCTCAGTTCTTTTTAATGGAATCTATCTTGAATATCTCATAATCTAGTGGTCTTTTGGGATTTCATTTGTATAACACATCATTGTCCCTTCAAATTATCTATGAATGGACACATTATGTTCTATATGCCTATAGAACAAAATATCTTACTACCCACTAGTATATAACCTGAAGAAATGAAAGTTGGGTGATTTATCTCTCTTAGAAGCCTATAAAAGTCGAGATCTAAATCATACAGAGTCAGGGCATCTGGCATACATAGTAGAAGACAAAAATAAATCAATTTCATTATTTTTTGGATGGGTATTTGTAGTCATCACACCCTTAGAGACTCACTAGACTATGAGGTCTATCTATTGTGAGTCTGGGATTGAGCCAGTGAATGGGAAAAGTGCCACAAAATTTTTTGAGTTTCTATTGTGGTCTGCTTTGGGAACATTGCATGATTTACTACAGTCACTAGTCTCCTCTAGAAATTCTTCCCTTGTTGAATTTTTTCCTAATTATTGAAGACTTATTAGATCATGTGGACATGTTGAAGGACCTCCCTGTAGAAACATTGACTTCTCCATGGGTCCATGCTTGATTTGAGTGTCTGTTAGAAGAAACTCACTAGACCTCAGTTGACTTGACTTGGGTTCTCGTGGGATAGCAGTAATGGTGATATAGGTGTGGCACATTAAATTCAATGTCTATGAGTACATGTTTCCTCCTCCCTATTGACCACGTTTTTTATGTGACAAAGGCTAGGAGTAATACCGGACTACATGAGTTATATTGAGGGTATTTCATCAATTTTTTGGTGATGAATAACATGAACAATATGGGGGGTTCATGATAATTTCTTTGACAAGTCCTGGAGATGTGGATGAAAAATCACAAGTCTTCTGTGAGGTGAGTTAAGCATGACAATGAGGACTCTTAGTGCCATGTGGGTCATCATGGGTGCACCACAAGTCTTTTAGTGACCACAATAACATCTCTCTTACCCCATGTTTCCCATTTTTTTACCTTACTTGGGTTATGGATCATGTGATTATGGCCGAGTAATATCAATGAGTTTTACTTGATTTCTCGACTATGTATCGCCTAACCAATAGGGGTTATATGTGGAGCTTTAAAGAATGTAGTGTAAATCTATATCTTTCTATATTTAGGGATCTATAGTGTTTTTTGGACACTCCCAAGGATTTCTATGTACTAAGGATGACAAGCTAGAGGGATTCTGCAATGTGACACTAAGGGATCATGTTGTCTCATGGATTTCTGGGTTTGTGCGTCACATATCTCTCAGTGACTTAGAACCCCTCTCGCCTCCTCCCTTTTACCTCCTTTATTTTATGTGATGAAAGATCATAGGTATTTCAAGATGGATTGAATATCATCAAGGGGTTTTATTCATATCAATGTTTATTTTGAACATAATTTTTATGACCAATGAAGGTATCTCTCTTTGAATCTCAGCCATCATTATTATTTAAATATTTTGTGTGTTTTTTACGAACTATCCAATGAAAAATTATGCAACATTGGGGTGCTCATTCAATTGTATGGGGGGACATCATAAGAGTAAGAAGGATTGTTGAAGGGGGGTCTATGGGATATGCTATGGGGTATACACCATGAAAGGGGCTTTCAGAATACCTTTAATAGGTCATGCGATCGCATGTCCTTTACAAGATTATCTGATCCATAGTTTTTCAACCATCCTCATATTCAATTTAATTTGTGCGGAATATAATACCCATATTCATGTATATTTTCTTTTGAGTTTTTTATATTTCTTATTTGGTGTGCATCAATAAATTCACCCCATCAAGAGTGAAGCTTAAGGGGGAAAGGACTCGGTTTCGAGGAAAAATAAATGCCCACCAGAGTCCTTGGTATCATTACAAACCTTAGATTGGGGTGACTGGTGACATTTTATCCATTGGGTAGCATTTGGTTTTCCACATAATTCCTATATATTAGAGTGGGGATTCATTCCATTGGCCACCTATTCGCCTGAGTGCTCTGACCATTGCATCGGTCAAAAGACCTCATTACAAATCTAGATTGCGAACCCCATATCCGAGTCTACACCATTAGTTTTTTGACCAAATCTCTTGGACATGGATGCTTTATACCCAGGGACTCATCTACCTCACTAATAAACTATTCTTTGGCAATCCCTAAAATATCTTTTGTGAGGGCATGGTTTTTCTTGAATACTTTGTGAGATCTGTTGTCCAGATCATTCTACCTCCTTCTATTCGCATGACCATGTTCAGGTCACATGATAATGAGTCCCAAAGGGGTTATATGGTTCCCGTTATTCCATGGAAGGGTTATTCATGCCCAGATTCTTCTGGAGGCCATGTGATTTATGAACTTCATGTTGAATCATGTGATGTGCATTACACCAAATATTTTATCATGTAATTATTTTTCAAAATATTTTTGGTTTTATTTGTTTTTCATGAGCCACATATATGTATTCATATGTATTATAGTTATCCCCAAGGTTATGCAACTATAAATAATCCAAGGTACGTGATCACTTTGAATCAAAATATGGATCCCTTCTTTCTTATGCATACTGATAATGTGGTCCTGTATAGGTTCTCATCACCCAACATTCCAAACATTACCATATGCAATTGAATTCCTCTATATGAGTTTGGATTACTAGATGAAACCACTATACCTCTCCTAGATTTTAACCAACCATCTTTCTGGTTATATTTCACTGTTGATTATGTTCAGCTGACAGTTACTGAGGATGGTCATTTGTTTATAGCCCAATAAAACAGTTTGCCTTATTTTTTGTACAAATAACTCCTCATTCCGGATGGTAATGGAATTTCTCAACAACCTATTTTCTGGAGTTATTTAAAAATATTCAACTCTTATTTAGATGCATTAAATGGTGAATGGAACTAAAAATTGGATCTTCTTACTCAGGTAAATTTTACTGTTGAATGGGTATGTCTATTCTGGGTGATGCTGAGCTATTAGGAATTTGATGATCATATATATAGGGTTAATCTATGTGAGGCCATGTGGATATCTAAATATATCATTTACAACCATCCATACCATCTCCAGAAAATGATCTTCCATAGTTATCCTAGGACCAACACATTCCACCTTTCCCATGGTGATCTGGGTATCAGATTATGGTAAATCCATTAGTCGGGTGGTATTCATCCTTTTGGAGAGATTTATGAAAAATTTATCCCAAATTCAGAATATTGGGATGATCCTCTATAGAATCTGGTTCTCATAAAATAGATGTTAATCAATTTGAGAAAGAAATTAGGGAGAGATCTGAATGTATGTTCACTTATTTCCATCCCCAAATGGATCAATATTTTCTTGTGTGGTTCAGGGTTAAACCAAATGTTAATATTCCCCATCAATTCTCCTAAAAAATGTTTGTGACATCACTAGATCATATTGGGGAATTCTGGAAACTAGGGATTACACCTCCTAGAGATATTATGATAACCTATAGGTTTATTGAAACCATATATTGGTAGGTTTTTTCTATGTTCAAAAATGGGTGGATCTTCCCAATCAGGTATTCATTCTTGTGAATTTTCATTAGCACATTGGTAATGGAGGAACATCATGCAGAAGGGAATCTCTTCAACCTGATGGTTCCAGTTTTGGAAAACATCTACTATATGTGGGGTCATATCCAACAAATAAACACTATATACATTATTGGTGGTCCTCTCTAATTCATTTTCAACTAGATAAGGGAGTACATCCATTATTACATAAACTACAATATCTTTAGTATCTGAAACCCTATATGTTATCCATGATTGATGAACATCTATGGGGTTTGACCTATGTGTGTAACCCTTTCCAATGTCAATGGGTAGCATGTCAGCCTCATTGGTTTGACGTTTCTGCATTCTGTAAACTAGGTGGCCTGATTATTAATGATAGAAGCAACTATCTTAATGAAGTATCTTATATGATCCCAATTCTTGATGGGGTCATTGTGGTTAGGTTGAATGAGATAATTATCTTGGTGTCGTACATTCCATATCAGTTACTATGATAGTTTGTATACACTCAGGTAGTTTCCCCTATTCATTTGGCCAGAGTTCGAGCGGGTGACATCCTAGAACCTACCAAAATTTTTGGAATATACTATACCATGAAGATACATGAGCTGTGATCATATTTCTATTAACTAATTATCCTTCTTTCTTCACTCAGGATTATGCCCAGTCTTGGGTGACTGCTTATCCAAATGGGTTCAAAGAATAGCTAGTCCTCTATATAGACATACCTCTTGTATCACTAATTCCCCTATCTTTGTTATTGATAGAATTGATTGGGAAAAAAGGAAAGACTTCGAGGAAGTGTCCTAGATCTGATGGTGGTTATATAAATGCTAGGTTATATTCTATTTAGAAGATCAGTCCTCCCACACAAGCGGGAAATATTATGCCAGTTAAGATATATAAAGTGGTGTAAGGGGTTCTTATCCTATATCATTGTTGATCCAACTAGTTTCTGATCCTTATAACTGAAAAACATAATAGGCTATTAAGGTATTGTCACATTGTAAGCTGGTATCTAAATGTATATATGTATCGGTTATTTGGACCCTTCTTGATACATACTACCATCAATGGGAATGGTTTTTCCACTTATTTCATAGTCTAGGGGACGGTGAATTCAGTTTTTAGTCTCTGTTAAAAACTATTCAGTGGACCATCTGAAGACGAAGTGACATGGTCAGATAGTAAAGGGGAATGCATGATTTTATGAGTGATTCCTCCCTTTCAAAACAAATGAGAGAGATGATAGAGGAATTGGAGTAGGTTCGTCAGTTGTTTTCTGAACAACAAGCCCAGATGAATGTTTGGATGGATGAAATATAGAAGTATGAAGAGGAAATTTATCATCTAAGGTCTAAAAAATAATCACTATCAACCTCATTGGCAACAAATTAGAGGATGTTTTAAGAGGTTCCTTGTCTCGTTGAAGTTCTTTATCCTGAGTTTGTGGTAGAAGAAGTGAAAAGGACATAACTACAATTCTTGGTGGATGCGTCCCTCCAGAAACATATCGATCATTCAATAATTTTTTACCATTTTTTATTGTGATTTAATTTTTTTAATAAATCCCATAATATTTCACTATAATCCATTTTTTGAGATATCAGATAGATACTCCAAAATGCATATATTCCATCCTTCTTTTTATACTATGAATGGATGAATTTTTTTACCTTACTATCATATTTCCTTCCTTGTATGATATTTCATTATTCATGTTATTTTTCGAATCCCTATTGATTCCCATCCCATAATTTGTGGTGAATGATTGTGAATCATTGATGTGTGCGGGGATCATTTTGGCGAGAGATGTATCCTAAAAATGAGTGCTTTTCATGTCTATAGAAAGCGGTTCCATCATGGTAGGGCTATGTAGTTGGCCTTATAATAATTTCCATGTACTTTTTACAGTGTTTTAGCATGGACAATATTTTTATTTAGTCTAAGGAATTTTATATCTGAGCATGAGTTGAATTATTTTAAGATCGTTTATCTTGGACTGTCTGTTTCTTTAATTTTAGGTATTTTAGCTCAGACCATATATTTCTTTCGATTAAGGACTTTTATATTGGACTATTTAATGAATTATTTTATGGTATTTTATCTCAGTTCTTCTATTTCATTAGTCTAAGTTCTTTTATATTGGACCATCTATAACATTATTTTAAGGTGTTTTAGCTAAAAATGTATATTTATTTTGTTTATGTAATTTTAGATCAAGACTTCAGTATTATAAAGGGATATGGTGTAGTCATCCCAGTGATTCCCTAACTCTTTGATTTTATTGGTTTTTTCATAGAGATTTTGTGCCTCATGAGGATCTAAATTACCATTGAAAAGTAATATTCTTGGTTGATTAATATAGGCGCATATGTTGGAGACAGGGGAATGTATGCATAGTTACGGAATGGGTCCTTGAATCCAGGTATCTTTTCCAAGGCCTAAGGAATATTTTTAGTGGCAATATTGATGAGTTGGAATACTAGAGATATCAATACCACATTGTTAGTTGGAGTATGGATGCTGAAAACCATAAATCAAAAGTATCAGTCCTTGAATATGGGATTGAGCAGATGTGTTGTGCCTATCCCCTGGAATTATAAAGTTCTTGGTTTTGTTTTTGTGTTTTCAAGGGATCACATTGAATGAATCACCATTATAGAAAATGGAATATTCACTTAGTTTGATAGTCCTGATAGTTATGTATTGGTATCCTAGAAAAGAGAAGAAGATATCCACTTCTTTTTTAGGGCAACAAAATATTTTTCAAGACTCAAAAGTCTAGATAATGAAGTTCTTTATGGGATGAATGCTATCAAGGAGGGGTTATGGTACCCTAAGATATCTATCTCTTAATGTGAATCTCGATCTCTATGCATTTTGTTTTTGAATCCTGAGACGTGGGCCATCAATGGTTTGGAAATAAAGTGTCACAATACATTATTAAGGAATGACATGAAACACTGTGATATTACTTTAAGTATATCAAATTCGCTTGGATATTTGGGTATGGGGACTGTAAATCATGACCTGTAGTGCTCATGTTATAAACTGATATGGGATATTCATAAAATAAGTGATTAAAATTTAATGGGATATTGTGTGCTGACGTGAAGATGTCAATTTGCATGAAAATCTGAATTTCCTTTTCCAATGTGATGTATTCGGTTGACTGCCATTAGAGAATATACACAATCCATTGGAATATATTTGATTAATTGTGTTCTTCTTGAATCTCATATTCATGAACTTTCATCTTCTTAGGTTATTAAAGGTGTGATAAATAATATTGAAAGAATTCTTGAGAATTTTTTAGGAGATCCTAAATCCAAAGGTAAGAGAATTTGGGTGGCATGAGATAGAATGGATCATCTTACGAATAAGGGGGGAATTAGTATCTGATGCCTTAATGATACTCTTAGTTGTATGCATGAAAAAATAGAATGGTATGTTCAATAATTTTGAACTCTATGGGGTAAAACAATTCATGGAAATTTAATGGGAGATAAAATTATTCAGGATGGACATGGTTCTCCTTTCTAGAATTAAACTGGCTCCCATGTTAATACCCTTAAGACCCACTATAGATGGCTATTTGGGAAAGGGGGGAATTTGGTTTTGGAGCCTCAAATGGAGTGGTGAATTAATTGGATATCTAGTTTTTCCTTTTTCAAACATATCCTTCAAGGAATCCTATCAAGAGATAGTTTTTTAATTATAGTTTTGGACATCTACCAATAGTCCCTTTCCAACCTAATTATTTTTTCCTCTGAATCGGATAAGTGTTTTTTCACTCCATCATCCTCTAGATCATTCTTAATGAGAAAGTACCGTAGGATCCTTAATGTTCATAATCAAGTGATTACATGGAATAATATCATTTAAGATAAGTCTATTCCCTTGAAGTGTATTTTTTTATTCTGGATTATTAGTAATGGTGTTGTTTCTACGGATGAAAATGTTAAAAGATGTGGGATATCTATTTTTTTAAGATGTATTTAATATATGAGTCAAAAAGAAGAACGTTCTAATCATATTTTGTTTGATATTTATTGGACTCATAATGGTTGGAGTTTCTTTGGTGAGATCAAGGATTTTTTATCTTCAGTTATGACTATTCTATCATTTCTTGATCATAGGTTTCATATATTAGGTGTGGGGAGTATGGAAAGATCTGATCGTGTTGTTATCCTTCTGGTAGGTTGAAGATTCTTATGACTAGACAATAACATGTATCTTCAAGATAATATGGGTTCAAATATCTGGATCATTATTTGATGAATTAAAAAACATATTTTTGGTTTCGTCATGTCTTTTGGTAATTGGAGGGAGGCTGCTTCTTTTCAGAAACAGGCTTATACTAGGAGGTGTAGACCTGATTCAAATATTATTTTGTGGAAAGGTAACTTGAAGTTGGATATCATTTCAATGGTATATAGAAGGTTATGATTATTCAAGACAGATAATCCTATGACGTGTGGTTTATAAATAATGTAACATTAATGGAGGGTTTAGGTACCCTAAAAGTCGCGCCACTCCAAGTGGGTATATTCGTGTGGCTATAAGATGTGACAAAAATTTCTCTTACTTTTTCATTGACCAGTGGGTCCAACGATCTTATCTTGAATTTCAATAGGTTTTTAGACCCAATAATATTTATTGAATTTATGTTAATGCCATAATTTCAAACTAATCTTTGAGTATGAGGAGTTTAATAGGCAGAGACTAAAATTTTTATCATGTCATCCTTTATGGGTTTTCACCCTGACATATTTTTTGTATGCTCTGTTAGCAGTTTATAGTCTCATGATTTGGACCATTATAGTCCAGAGTTTAATTTCATACTACTTTGACCAAAGCATATAAAATTTAGGGTCACAGGTTTCTTGAAACCAATATAAAAGATGTTACAGAATATCTTAATTAGGATACCTAGGGTCAAGAGTACCCCAACATATTTCTAATAGAGAGTGATGATGTTGTAAATCATGGAATGATTTTCTTGGATGATGAGTAATGAATTCGATCAATAATATAAATATTGGGTCATACACACTAGGATATTGAGTGTTGACATGATGATTTAATGGATTACGAGAATTGAATTTTCCATTTTCATAGTGAAACATTTGTTTGATGATGCAAGATCGATGGGAATGTATTCATAGTCATAAAAATTTCCCATCAATATGGATATGATTTCCATGGGCCATGGATGGTTGAAGGTGTCTCGAGACACTTGATAAATGTAGTGTTTTATATGTGTATGATGTTAACTTAATGGATGGTGGAAGAACTCCATACTATGTTTGATCATTGTTAGTCTCTTATTTTCCTTTGATAATGAATGAATAATGGGAGATGTTCTACCAAATTTATTATCATATATCAATGTCATTCGTCACTATGTCATTTAATTTCATATAGTAAGGACATATTTCAATGAATTTTAATGTAATTCGAAAATCATGTAGGTAATCTAGTGTGAATAAATGGGAATTTTATGGTTTGGGACATAGGATACTGATTGAGCATCATTACATGTCTCATGAAAATGAGAATCACAACACAAATTGTTCTGGTAAGCCATGTAGTTTAATTTTATGCGGTGAGGATGATGCTGCACAATTTAATGTTGTATTGAAAGGACCTATGTGGATAGTTAGGATCATGTGGTTCCAACTACATGATGAAGATATTAGCATAGGTATGCACAGTGTGGTCCCATAAATCAATCCTGTATGAATGATGACCAAAGAGGACTCATCCACACCACACACTATTCCCAGAAAACTCTTTACAAGGGGAAAAAGGTTTAAACCCATGGATGGGATCGGAGGTGAAATTTTTGGGCATCACAACATATGTCATGAGGATGTGAATCATGTTATATGAAGTTCTGGGAGTTCCATGAAGTTTAATTTCATGAGGAAAAGATGATAGAAAAACACCAGGAATTGATGGGGGAATTATGATCGGGTCAGAGAGAGGAGTTCCATGTGTCACTATATATCCCATATGGATGAGAATAAAACCACACATAGTTCATGGAGAGCTATGAAGTTCAACAGAATGTGGTAATGTACCATGGAATTCATTTTATGATCATCCATTAGGGATGGTAATGGACCAATAATGGTAATTTAATCATTTATTTTGAGGGTAGGTCTTTTTAGTAATTCCAATGACCACATGAGTTATGCTTGGTGTGAGAAACAATGAGTGAAGAGGATCTTCCTACAGTGCAGAGAAAGAAAAACGGTATGAAAAAGGCATTTCATTTCATGTAATGTATTGACCAAGACATAGAATCAAGGTGTCCCTGCATATTCCATTGGAAATGGAGTCAATCCAGACATTGTTATATAAGAACAATGCATATTAATATCATGCGGTGATGATGTGGTTGACTATATGTGAATAGAATGTGGATGTTGTGGATTCAGGGAGTATTGTTTCATGTGGTAAGGACATGGGATCACCCATTTTCAAAGGAAGATAATACTATGGTTGGGAACATATGTAATGGTTCATGTGTCACAACATATCATATGATGATAAAATTCAAGCCATACATAGTTCTCGAGAGGCTGTTGAGTTTATCATCATGAAAAAAGGATGATCCCCCATATAGTATAACGTCATGTGGTTAGGATTTACTTGGATAAATTAATGTCATGTACACCGTATGAGACATAACATGTTATTTATTGTCATGCCATGAGGTTGTTTGTTGGGACATACACTGATGAGTATTGTCTATTGATGGCAGCTATGTGATGTATTTCTTGATAAATCTCACATTGGTAGGTGGTGTGACATGCTCCCCATAAATTGTGGCCAGTGAATAGGCTCCATTATAATAGAACATTTGTATAATGTAAGGTCATTCCAACTTCAGTCCCCATATAGGTGGAATATTTTGTAGTATCATTAGGTATCTGAGGCCAACCAATAGTTCTCCTTGGACAAATGACTAATTGAAAATATTTATATTGATGTCTCGTGCTATTCGGTTCAAGTGGGCCTCAAGTTTGTGCAGTATACACAACCTTTCTTCATCTTACCATTCAACTCATCCATTCAATTTTTTTTGATTTTACATCATTTGAGATCTATCTAAAAATGAATATTTTGAGTGGGGTAAGGTAGAACTCTATTGGTAATAGTTACTCAGTTTCACACACTAGTGAGTAGGGAATTTGGTGCGTAGAAGTTCCTACGGTGGAGTGATTGGCCCATAAATCATAGAAGAGTTTTTTCAGACAAAAAATTTTGTTCTTGTTCACCACATTCTAGAGTATATTCTATAGAGTCTTTTTGAAGGCCTCTATCTGTCCATTTTTAACATCCTGATACAGAGATGAGTGATTGAACTAAATTTTTTACTCTTGGTATATCTTATTCAACTTTGTGGAATAATTGTTTGTGTCGTTATCCATTAATATTTTGCGGGGGACTCTGAACATGGTGATGATATGGGACTTCATGAATTTTATGATATTATTTTTCCTGAGTTCCTTGAGGGTTATCACCTCATCACACAAGTAATAAATTTCAGTAGCAGTAAGGATGTACATGAACTTCTTCAATGTGGCTAAGGGATATGGCCTCACAACACCCATCCCCCAAACGATAAATGTCCTGGAATATTTAGCTATATATATAAATTACGGGGGATGATTGATGATGTATTCATGGATTTGGAATAGTTGATGTTTCCAAGTAAATTACACATTTCCATATATCATGATTTTCTAGTAATATCCCAGCATCTTTATTTTGAAGGGGAGATTGGTTTTACATTTATAGACATAGCAAGAGCCAGGATGGAATTTTTCTACAATAGTTAAAACTTTTCCTTCAACTATAAATCTGAAGATAATTATATAAAATACATGATTTAGAGGGTTTTTTGATCATTTGGTCCATCTTATAGAGTGATGTTTTCTACCCAGTGCGGAATATATTCCCTTTTGGTGTGGTATGTCGGGAGAGTTCCATCTCGTAGATAATTGATTATTGGCCTCATCCATCAAGGGGTTTTTACTAATTAATCATGCTCTAGTATGGTTCTGACCTAATTGATCTCTCCTATATCAAAAACTGTGATATATGAGACCATTATTTGATGTGTAATACGAATTGTTGATTCCTCCAGATCAGGATCAGTGATGATAGCGGTTGAATTTTCCAATGCATAATCATGGTCATTCTATGATTGGCTGATATAATTAAAATGTGTTCCCAAAGGGGAACTCTTCCATCAATCCATAGACATAGCCAGTTCGGGGGGATAGTTCTTCAATATTTATTATATATTCTCCATTAATCTTATTTATCACCAAATCTAAATCCCATTTTATGTTTAGGTATTCTATGTAAATCTATAAGGGTAGTTCTTATCGGAAAAAAAGGGCATGGTAATCCACCTCATTTTTTATAAAGAATTCAGCCAGTGAGAATGTGTCGGGAAAAAATTATTATTCTAGATAGAAAAATACAATCCCTAGAACATCCCAATTGAACTTCAGGTTTTCCATCCTTATGTTGACACGACTCCAAGAGGCACCATCAAAACACATCTCTCATGTCTGGGGAGTGTCGTGGGCCTAAAATATCTCTTCATATGGGAGCTCAGTTTCTTATGGTGTATTTATTGGTAAAGGATGTGCTGCAAGGAAGCATACCAGGGCTTCCCCTTTCACAGACATTTGGGATATGAACTTGATGTCATATTGTTGAAGAATGATTTTCCACTAAGCCAAAGCACCCATTCATCATAGACAAGACAAGTAGTTACTTGGGTGGATCAATACATGATACCATGTGTAATATGTGGTGCTGCAAGTAATGACTCATATTTTTAACTGTGATGATGAGTGAAAGATATTTATTTTCAATATTAGAATATCGTGTCTTAGTACATAGAATTGTCCGACTGAGGTAGTAGATTCTATTATCACTCCCTGTATCATTATTTTTTCTGAGGAGCTACCCCAAAGAAAATTCCAAGGTGGAAACATATAAGATAAATGGTCTCCCATCATTCTAAGTATTTAAACCCAATTTGTGCAAAATGTACTTCATGAAACATTCAAAATAATTTTAAAATTACGTTTCCCCATTTGTTGGAGACTCCCTTATTCATTATCTCCATGAAGGGGGGGCGGTTGTTGGCCATTATGGCTATTAATCATTTAATTTAGGTGAGGTTACATTGTATTCCTCAAATTCTTTCAGATTTTATAGAGGTGAGATTTCTAGAATAGCAATAGTATTCTATGGTCTACCTCGATGTCATGGTGACATTACACAAACCCAGGAAACATGCCTACTGTCACCAATAAATAACCCTTTAGCAGGTTCATCATTAGACTATTTGGTCACATCCTATCGATGATTTCTGAGAGCTATATGAAGTGATCACATCACTATAAGGATTTTACAACTATTTCTTCTATATAACACTCGACATTCCATTATAGAAATGTCATAAGGATGTGATGAATGGTTTGCTGATATGTGGAACCTACATTAATTAATCTAGTTGGACTGAACTTATAGAATATGATCCCTTAAATAAATCTGAATAAAGTGGATCCTTCATTGTTGGGTTCCATCCAGATTTGACCGTACCCCCAGTAACCTTCCATGAAGAAAGGGGTCTGGAAGCTAGAAGTTCCATCAGTCTAGATTTCTATGCTCAAAAATGGGAAATCATCCTTACAGAAATTCCGATTAAGTTATCTAAAGTCAATGAAAAAACATATATTAATATTCCTCTTCTTAATGGGGATGATGTTGGAAATCCATCATGGGTACTACACTTACAAAAAAACAGGCTTTGAAGAATTGGTTAGATTCTACCTATAAATTTGTATCATAAGAGGAAAAATATTCTAGGAGTCCTACATGATGCCTTGAAGCTAATAAATTAGTCTAAAATGGTTTGAAGCAACATCTAGATTTATTATGTGAAGCTTCATATAATTCCATGAAAACACATATCAGTGCTTCTTAAGAAATACATAGTTTATATCTTGGTCTTGGGGGGGGGGGAATTTTGGCTCTAATAACTCTAATAAATATTCTTCTATCCCAGGGTTTGTCTTCATAATCTCATTTATGGTTATGTAAACACCTTCCTTGAATGCTGGTGGGGCATTCCAGATATCTTCTTCATCTGCTTCCATTTATAATACTATGGATACATCATCAGTATATGATGGAATCATGGGGGCCTCTCTTTCACTATTATTGTCTGGGAGTCCATGAGAAAAAACATCATAACCCCTTCTTATCTATGTTATTATAGAGGGATTATATAGTTTATTTCCCTGAGTACAATTGTGGCTTGGACCATTGAAACAAGATATTCTATTTTCACCATGTTTATGGGGATCACATAATCATCATTGAGCATTCTCAAGGGATTCACAGCAGTGGTCCCTAAGCCATTTGGAGCGAAAACCCATATATAATCATCCTTCATTGGTTTTATTCCTCCATTATTATATAAGTATGCTTCAACATATATGGATTTACAAGTCTTGAAGGGGGATAGATCTCCATGTCGCATTCCAACCTTTCCAATAATGAGGCACTTTAGACACTGATGGAATATTGATGTAATTATTATGTGGACATGAATCTATGGCTATCCACATAGGAAATTTTATGGGGTGTATTTCTAGATAACCATGAAATTTACATCATATGTGAGATTCCCAAATTAGTTTTGAATCATTATTTTCTTAAGTGGTATCTTCTCATGTTTATCATACCATTGTATGGTCAACATTGCAAGGGATAAGTCACCTCCTCCATACCACAGAAGTCAGAGAGTTTGGGATGGTAGGAGAATGATCTCAGATCCATTATTGATCAATACCCTTTGGAAATTGATGTTATTGATTCTTAACAAGTTGTAAAATGGTTTGATGTTCCCTTGGATATCTCCCTTTTGGTCTTGAACAGCGAATGAGTTGCCGACGTGAAATCTTAAGGACATAGTTTTCACTCGATAGACCTCGTATGTAAAGACTTATATCTCAAATTCATGTTGGCTCTGGAGGGAATAATAATTTTCCTCCTGATTTTATTCTCAAATATAAATAATATCAATAATTGAGTGATTTATTGGACCATAGATATTTGTTTCAAAACATCATATTCTTGATCTAGAGGTCAGAGCTTCGTTGTAGTGGATGATCCACAGAATGCAACTCATGGACAAGTGAATGTGGTTCAGGAGCTAAAGCACCTAAGGTATATGGACCTAGTTATTGTGAGGTGGTTGAGGGAGTATATACTACAAGTATAGTAGTTCATTCTGGCCTTTCCCATTTATTAGGTTGATTACTATGAACCCTTGCTAAGAAATTGTGAAATAAAATCAGATAGTTGAAACTGGGGGAGGGTTCTGAGACACCTTTATGCCCTAATTGGGATCAATAAAGAACATGACCATGATTTTCAGCTTCATAGGTATGTACAATATAGTTTTAGAAAATATATTGGGTATTTCCTTTTCTATGGTTCCCCCAATATCCTCGAATCTATTTTATACAGCCTTTATGTTCCCCGATTTTACTTGGGAAAACAATATTTTATGACATACTCATCATCAAAAAAAGTGTTTTTCAAGTGTTTTGTGTTGACAAAACCAAATATGAGGTCTTCATCAAATGATGATTTTTCTAGTGGGGAGGTTCCCATACCGCAGATGTCACATGGATGAAATATGCAAGGGTCCGAGCATTCTTTGGAGGAGAAAATTATTCTTACTCAATTGTTTCTTCCTATATCCAATGGTCATGAAAACCCTTGGGATGTACAATAGACATCTCTTTTTTTGGGTTATGGATTTGTTTAGAGTTTACAAAAATATGCATTCAAATATCCATTATCTCAATGCTTTTTTTGAGACATCCTATTTTTTTGAATTTGTGCTCTCTTAGATAGAACATTCTTCCATCTTTCCACTTCATCTGAAAAGTCGACGGTTATTAAATCCCTATACTCTGGAAAATTTTCTACTGCTACCTATCTTGGGTTGAACATGACTTGAAGGTCATCCTTATTGAGTATGTTGTTTGGGATATTATATCCCATATAATTATAAAAAATAAAGTAGTTAGGATAGTCAGTGTGGTTGATTTTTGATGGCCTTCATGGTTTCGAGAGTTTGTGAAGGTTATTATCCATGGATTCTAAGAAAAAACAATGTTCTTTTTAATTTTGGAAGGAAAATACATTGATAATAAATTACTCTAATCAGAGGTGACACCGATTCTTTTGTTCCTATGGTAGGGGGAGAATCTATTAATTCCAACACTTGGCAAGAGGTGTGTGGCGGTTTGCAGAATGCCTTGGTTCTTGGATGGGAACCCCTATGGGCTTGAGAGTGACTGCTACAATTTCTATTCTACCTCATTTTTCTTGATTTTCTATAGAAACCATTCGATACATGGATCATTTTTTCTAAATATACCCTTCATGATATTTTTTAGTTTGAACAATCACTCTTAATCTGCCTTGAATTTTCATGGGGACAAGGGGTGTCTGTAACTCATTCATGATATATTTTATCACAGAGTTATAGAAGTATCTATTATGAGAGAGGGATGCTGTGTAAATATGATAAATGCTTCCACTAAGCAATGAAGTTTGAAACCCTACCATTATCTCGATGCTTGTAGTTTTCCAGGACAATTATCATTGTGTTCCATCGTGTCAAACTAATCTAATAATGAATGTGGTGACGAATGAATTACCTTATTATAACAGATCCAACTAATATACTATTATAGAAAACTAAATCTAGCCCTCCAAGATTTTGTACAAAACACATCATCTTTTTTTCCACCTATTTATCTATAGGGACAATCAACTTCCCACATCATGATACAAAGTGTCTAATATGTTTTTTATGGTTCCATGCTCTAGAGAAGGTTGAAAAGGTAGGGTTTCATATGATCGGATGTCGTATAGTGACATCCACACATTCAAGATATGGATTTTATTCAGGATGCATAGTTTCACATCTTCATTCAATGGATTCCATCTAATTAGACACGGATTAAATATTGGTATGTATATATGGGGTCATAGATACCAGAGTATATTACTATAAATAGGGAGTGGGTTGTAGATGATGGGGTGGTATCACTTTCATCTCCCTCAGATCCTTGATTCATCTTATGACTGAAGTATTCCCCTTGCGAGGGGCAGGTTGTCACCTCAATTGAGGGAAGTATCAATCATTTTCAGCTTCATCGTTCATATAGAATATATTTCAATATCTTGATACCATATGATTTTTAGATACATCTCTTTCTGGTGGGTCGACCATGGGAGGGAGAATATTCTTCTCTGGCTTGAGATGATACCCATTGAGAATGTTTCTCCCAAGTTTCTCCTCATTCTGTTGTTAGAGATGTCATATTTCACTCTTATATCATGAAAAAATGTTATTCGATGGATGAAAATTGTGATGTAGTTTTGTAATTCCTTTCATAATTTTCAATATTTAACCGAGGAGGTAGAAATCATTATTTTTTGGTTCCATATTTTGACACCTTAATTTGTTTAGTGGGAATGTAACCTCATTTAGTTCATCCAAATAACCCTCCTCTTGGGTGATGTTTTTCATATTTCATCCATCTACATGAAATTCATGATCAATTTCTACCATGTTAAGAGTAAAAAAAATTCACATAGGCATATCAGGAAATGATGTTCATGCCATTTCAATCCATAAAACAATATGATTATGTGTGGCTTCCATTTGGGTTGTTATTTGAACCCTTGGCCTCACTGGGCTATTTCGTCATGCATCTCTAGTAGGGTTTGATTTCATTCACTAAAAGATCCCCTCATCTTGTATTATGAACATTGTCCATGATAGAGTTTGCAGTTATAATTGTGGATCGGGCCCCGAAGAATAGAGGTTTTCCTCATGGTGAGAGGATCATCTAGAATTATGACCATGGATTTTTTTCATCCCATCCTAGAGATCACATATTCTCTATATGGTGATGATGATAATTAATATGCCCCCATCATTATAGGGTGTGTAAAGACCCGTAAATTTCAAGGAAAATTTTTTATTAAATTATTTGGGATTTTATGAGTATGCAGTTTCTGATGGCACCTAATTTAGAGGCCCGGTGTGCCTGGAATAATTTTCCGAAGTTTAGCTCGGGTACGTTTAGTGAACGAACGACCAGGTTTTTCTATCTTTTGAACCGATGCTCAGAATTGAAATCCAAGGGTACCGATGAACTCACAGCGTCGGTAATTGCTTAGGGGGACCTTTACCGAAATTGAGTTTTCATGGGAGGGGAGGTAAATTTTTGTGGATTAAATGGGAAGTGAATAAAATTGTGGAACAATTTTATTATTATATTCTAAGGTGGTTTTATTACATCGAGGAGTTATAGAGGGACCCACTGCCACTTAACTACCCATTTGAGGATAAATGTGATGTGGGGCCCACATGATCCCCAACCCTTCACATTCCCTAAAACTCCTTAAACCCTCTCTTAATTTTTTAAACTCCTTATTACTTGTGAAACCATTCCACCTTCTCTCTCTTCCTCTTAACTCATGCCAGCACATATTAATCAATTTATTGAACCACTTCAATTAATTCATTATGTGTTTGAATATTGAATTTTGAATTCATGGCATGATTAAATAAAATAAAGAGAAGCCTTGTTTTATTTTTGGTTGGCTTGTTGTGTTGAGATTTTGGGGAGAAAGCTCTTGAGTTTTGAAGAACGCTTTATATCCTTTGTTAAAGAATGACAACTCTCCAATTATGAACATCGACTCGGCGACCACAGTTCTTCATCCTCTTCTTCCTCCATAGGAAGGGAGGAGACATAGATGCAGGAACTTGCTAATGATGGGGAACCTTCTATTATTCTATCTGTGAACAAAGAGGAGACATCACTTCCTTGGGTGCACACTGACGACGACGGAAACGACACTGTCATTCACAATGCTTTTCAACCGCGGACTTCTTTATGAGGTAGGGGTTTATTCTTGAAATTGGATGTTTACATACCCCGTACTCGTTGGAAATCAATGTTTAAATATAGCCGATTGTTATCTTTTTACGCAGAGGGTTTGGTCCGAACGAACACGGCCCAGAAACACTCTGTTTTTCTCGTTAATTATTCTAGAATTAGAAATCGAAGGTGGAGGAGGCATGAAGCCATCGCACCATGCCAGGTACGCGACAAAGGAGGATTACTTCGTCACGCTAGTTCTACGGGAGGAATAGCGACCCACTACACGGGATGCTTTGGCGGAAGAACCGGCCGGCCCAATGGCCGGCCGGGCAGAGGTGGACCGCTGCGCCAGGAGGGCGCCGCGCTGGAAGGCCGGCGACCCGCCCATGTGGGCCGTCTGCACAGAAGACCAGTTGGTCTAGCTATCCTATTTGGGGAAGGGTGGTGGCACCTGGCGCTGCCGGTGCAGAAAGCCGGGGGGCCACCCCCTGGAAACCACTCGGCCTTAGTCTGAGCCACTCGACCGGCCGGAAGAGCCCGCCGGGCCGCGCCACTTCCGGCCAGGCAGTGCCCCATCCAGCCGAGTTGTGTATTTTTCTTCAGACCGGTCCGACACCCCTGCTAGGTCGGACCCATCAAACTGGATCAACCTGACCCGTCGGCCCACGGGGCTAAACGGGTCGGGCCTTTTAATCACTTAAACGGGAATAACATAAAGACCTCGCATCTGATCGACGCGCCATCTGTGTCACTTTGTCCCTTTTTATGAGACGGTACGTTTCGATACTCTAAATGGGTTTTGGATGACTAATGAAATTGACTGGGTTTGAAACGAGTTTATTTCTAACCGAACCCTCGAACAGAAAAGCCAATATCTCTTAGACCGGGCGTCTGATTGGCGCACCGTCTTTTGTGTTGAGTTCCTATTGATGAGACGGAACATTGGTATACATAAAATCTAGAATTTATGATAGTTGATGTATTGAACCTCTTGAATCATGGAGCAGACCATCTCGGAATCGAGCGTGATGTGTGCGGGAACCCTAGAGCTGGCTGCGACCGTGACGACGATGATGAATGTACTTCAATCCTACGTGGGTTTGGCAACGAGAAAAACTGTACTTGGATCCTCTGTGGGTTCGGCAGTGAGGACGACTGTACCTGGATCCTATGTGGGTTTACCAGCGATGGTTATTGTACTTGGATCCTATGTGGGTTCGGCAGTGACGACTTCTGTACTTGGATCCTATGTGGGTTCTGCAAGGGAGATGAATCAGAGACTACATCTTTCATCTCCACCTCTCTTCATGAGTAGTACACCTATGTGGTCCGAGTCTTGACTTTCAGTCATTATCATTGATGTGATTGACTTACTATCCTGTGTGGACTGGGTTGTGCATTCCTATGTGGACTGGGATGTACATGGTCTTTTGAGTTGGAGCCAAATAGGAATTGATGACTTTGGTATATGTATGGTCATATACCTAAGTAGATTTTGTTGATACATTGTGTTTGTATCATTCCATTATGGTTTCTCCTTTTTGGATTCTGGGAGACATTCAGTGGTCTCAGGGTACCTACTGAGTATCCTATACTCACCCATGCATGGGTTATGCCCACACTACATTGTGTTGGATGCAGATGACAGACAACACCGAGCGAGGTGGAGTCTTGTGGAGCGGGATTGTACCTGGAGGTGGAACACTTTGCGGGACATACACGGAGCAGATGGCCAGACCCAAGGAGCTAAGTAGACCATCTGTACCAACCCTACAGGTGGGATAGACGAAGGATGTCTCGGTGGTTGTTGATGTACTTTACTACTGTTGTACTTTCTTTTCAGTTATACTGTACTTTCAGTTGGGTTTGTATTCTAGCCCATTTACTTTTGAGAACTTACTTTTGTACTCAGTTTACTTTGTGTTTACTCAAGCTTGTGTACTCTGTTGTGTATATTTACTTATATAAAGGAAATTTCGTACCTTTTATAGGGTTTTATGCCTTTGGTGATAGTTTCCAGCCCCTAGACTTTGGAAGGAGGGCTTTGGGTAGTCACGGCATGGGCCCCAAGGACGGGTCGTGACAAATTGGTATCAGAGGTGTCGATTCTACTGCAGAACTCCAGACTCTGATAATTTATTCTCTATGAAGAAATAATGATTTGAGTATTGAGTGTGGTTATCACTCTAGGGAGTCCAGTGTTGGTGCGGCGGTCGACGTACCTATACACCAGGACCCTGACTTCTGATTTCGGACTCAGTGGATGAAAACATTAATTGCATGTGTGTTTCAAAGGTTTTCATTGTGATTACTTTGTGTCAGCTGGCCAGGTATACTGTATTAACCAAGGCGCACCTATTACTTTTCAGGATGGCCCCACGAAGGCAACCAGCAAGGGTTCCGAGCTTTGTGCGAGATGGAAGCCCACCGAGTGACGAGGCCTTGGTACAGGGCCCCATTCCAGTAGAGGTAGCGGTGGTACCTCTACCCGCAGGGCCACCGATACCACCAGCCCCAACAGGATAGAGTGCATGCCACCTGAGTGCATTGTACGAGTTTTAGCGATAGAGGTTGCCCAGGTTCCATGGGGAGATGGACTTTTAGGCAACTGAGGATTTGCTGGAGGCTATCGTCCGAGTCTTCAGATTGGTAGGGGCACCAGTAGATCTTATGGTGATCCTTGCGGTGAGTCTACTACATGCAACAATTGGTAGATGGTGGAGCATGATGCTTCAGGTGAACAACAAGTCATCTCAACTTTGGATGGACTTCGAGAGCCTCTTCGGCTCAGATTTCATTCCAGCCACCCTCTGTGTGGTGCGCATCCATGAGTTACTACAGATGCGGCAGGGCAGCATGACAGTAGCCCAGTACTCTTCGAGATTTACCGACCTCTCGTGCTACTCCACGGACATTGTACGGGACATATTCTTATGGGCCCGGACCTTCGAGTAGGGACTAAGTCATGAGATTAGGTTATGATGATCTCCCTCGGCATTTTCGCACAGGCAGGAGTACTGAAGTGAGCCCTTCTTGTGGAGAGCTTCCTTACTGAGCTAACACCATCAGTGAGGCCTACCGTAGGGCGACACGTAGAAGATTCTTCTGAATCCGGCAATAGATAGATGTAGCAGAGGTCTAAGAAGACCAGGCTATCAGGTGGTCGACCCCAAGATGCTGGTTCGGAGGTGCGGGGAACACGCCGCAGAGCCAGTCATACGAGTGGCAGACAGTGCTATGCATGCGGCGGGAAGGGCCACATGTCTAATGACTTCCTGACTCACCATGCATAGTAGTAGTAGAAGGTTGAGGGACCAACCAGGAAGAGATAGAGGTTTGACCGTGGTGGTCTGTAGGGAGCAGGAAGATGAGGTAGAGGAGTTGGCTAAGCAGCGGGTGGTGGGCGACGCTTTGAGGCTCTACCACCACCACCACCACCACCAGGAGGTCCACCCCGACCACAGGGAGCTAGTGGATAGAGGCAGGCTCAGCTTCATGCAGTGGAGGCTTACAACAATGGCGCACCTGAGATGATTTGAGGTACTAACTGTGTCTACTCCACACTTTATGTAGTTCTTATACAAATAGGAGCGAGTTATTCTTTCATTATCGTTTCCCTTGTTCGGCGCTCGGAGATTCAGACAGAGTTGTTGGCTTGATCCTTAAGGCTAGAGACTTCTACGGGAGAAGACTCGATAGTTAAACACTGGTTCTGGAAGTGTGATCTTACTCTAGGAGGTGAGAGCTTCTGCTGGGATCTTGTTGTAGCGGCGTCGATGCCTTATGACGTCATCTTGGGTATGGAATGGTTATCTACAGTCCATGCCCATATAGACTGTATTAGGCACAAGGTGTGGTGTGTCTGCACATATGGGAGCAGGTTCACCTTCACCAGCAGGAAGAGTGCCTTTGCAACACAGGATGGAATTACACAGAGGAGAGGGAAACCGATCACACATCAGTTGGCTAGTCTCATTCTCAGAGTGGTTGATGTGTGGAGTCCGAGTTTTCCTGTTGTGGTGGATCATTTTGCGGACGTTTTCCCGGATGAAGTTCGAGAACTACCTCCTCACAGAGAGATAGACTTCTATATTTACCTGTACCCTAAGACCGCACCGATATCTAAACCAGCATATCGGATGGCTCCTGCTGAGCTTCGTGAGCTGTGGGTATAGCTTGAGGACTTGTAGGGAAAGTGATTCATCAGACCCAGTGTTTCACCCTGGGCTTCTCCGATTTAATTTTCCAAGAAGGCGGATGGGAGCTTACGACTATATGTCAACTACCGTCGCCTGAATCAGGTGACCTTAAAGAACAAGTACCCACTTCCGAGGATTGATGACATATTTGATCATCTCAAGGGAGCACGATGGTTCTCAAAGATATACCTCAGGTCAGGCTATCATCAGCTCAGAGTTTGAGATGAGGATGTGCAGAAGATGTCCTTCTGGTGTCGGTATGGCCACTATCAGTTCTCGGTTATGCCTTTCAGTATAACCAGTGGTCCAGTAGTGTTCAGGAGTCTCATGAATAGGATATTCCAGCATTAACTCGATCGGTTTGTCGTATTCTTCATCGATTACATATTGATTTACTCGACCACTGAGGAGGATCACGCCTAACACATACGGGTTGTACTGGAAACACTTCGAGAGAACCAGATTCATGGTAAGCTCTAGAATTGTCAGTTCAGGATTTAAGAGGTCCACTTCTTGGGGCACGTCATCTCTGATGCGGGAGTTGTAGTGGATCTTGCGAAGATCGAGGCAATACTTTCTTGGGATCCACCCAGGAGTGTGACAGAGGTGCGGAGTTTCCTAGGTCTGGCAGGGTACTACCAGAGATTTGTGTCAGACTTCTCCAGAGTTGGAGCACCACTTTCATATTTGAAAAAGAAGGGGAAACCCTTTGTGTTGTCAGACAGATGTCATCAGAGCTTTCAAAAGCTGAGACAGATATTGACCAGTGCACCCATATTAAGGATACCGAAGGAGGGTGTAGGGTACATAGTTAACTATGATGAATCAGGGACCAGACTCGGGTGTGTCCTGATTTAGGACCGGGATGTGATTGCTTATGGTTCACGACAGTTGAGTCATCATGAGTAGAACTACACTACCCATGATCTGGAGTTAGCAGTAGTGGTCTTCGCCTTGAAGATGTGGCGGCACTCTCTGATGGGCGATTGGTTTTATAGTCTACTCTAACCACCAGAGACTCATGTACATCTTCTCGAAGAAGGACTTGTACCTGAGACAGTGGCGATGGAATGAGTTCCTCCAGGACAATGACATTGAGTTAGTCTATACTATTGGGAATGGGAATGTGGTAGAAGATGCTCTTAGCAGGATATCGGGCATTCAGCTACTTGGAGAGGTGACAGAGAAACTAGCCGCATTGAAGATATCCATCATGGATAAAGATGGAGAATCCTTTCTATAGTCACTCACATTTACTCCTCCACTTCTTCAGTAGGTCAGAGAGGAACAATGTGGGGACGATGACTGTGAGATGTGACGTGCACAAATATCCACAAGATATACACTTGGTAGATTTTCTATATGAGTAGAGCACATCATCCTCTTTAGGGGATGTACCATGGTACCAGTTGCATTACAGGAGGAGGTGCTGAGGGAGTTTCACAATTCCCTTTGGCTGTACATCCAGGAGTAGTGAAGATGTACCATGATTTTAAACGACATCACGGGTGGCCAGGTATGAAGAAGGTTGTGGCAGATCTCGTTTCATGATGCCTCACCTGCTAGCTGGTGAAGGTGGAGCACAAGGTATCGGTAGGCTTGGTACAACCCTTAGAGGTTCTGGAGTGGAATTGGGATGATATATCCATGGATTTCGTGATGGGGATTCCATGTAAATCCAGATGAGACGACTCTATCTGGGTGATTGTCAACTGACTCACCAAGTCTACCCACTTCCTACCTATTAGAGAGTAGGGCTCAGTAGAGAGCTTGGGACACCTCTACATTTAGGAGATCGTATGGCTTCATGGTGTTCCATCTACTATCGTCTCTGATCGGGATGCTCACTTTACTTCCCGGCTTTGGAAGGGGTTGTAGGAGGTTTTTGGGATGCAGTTATGCCTGAGCCCTGCCTTTCATCCTCAGATGGATGGCCAGATGGAGAAGACCATTAAGAATATAGAGGACATTCTCTATGCATGTGTCCTTGACTTTGGTCGTATCTTGGAGGATCACCTACCTTTGGTGGAGTTTGTGAACAACAACAGCTACCACTACACCATCGGAATGGCACCATACGAGGCACTATATGGCCGACCATGCATATCACCTCTGGGCTTGACTAACCCTGGGGATTTAGCCCTCGTAGGACCAGAGATGGTTCAGGATATGACAGAGAAGGTGCATATCATCCAAGAGTAGATGAGGACTACACAAAGAAGACAGAAGTCCTATAGAGAAATGAGACGGAGATCACTGGAGTTCGAGGATGGAAACCATGTTTTCTTACAAGTCTCACATCGATGTAGATTATCAAGATTTGGTTGTGGTGGAAAGTTATATCCACACTTCATCAGACCATTCCAGGTTCTCATAAGGGTCGGAAAGGTGGCTTATCACCTGGCCCTTCCACCTCAGTTGCACCAGGTGCAGGACGTCTTCCATTTATCTTAGCTGAAGAGATACGTGAACGACCCGACACATATCATTGATAATGGGGAGCTGGACATCGATGACATGGTGACATTTGCGGAGGTTCCGATGGAGATCGGGGATCAACATGAGTGGGTCCTATGTGAACATTCGATTCTTCTTGTGCACATTCGTTGGCAGCATGGGAACCTCCATGTCATCAAATAGGAGCGGGAGGCTCAGATGCATTCACAGTACCCTCATTTGTTTCCCTAGTATATGATGTTCCTTTAAAGGGACGTAAATCCCTGAGGTGGGAGTAATTTAAAGACCCATAAATTTAAAAGTAATATTTTTTCATAAATTATTTGAGATTTTATAAGTACACAGTTTCTGACAGCACCTGATTCTGAGGCTCGGTGTGCCCGGAATAATTTTCCGAAGATAAGCTAAGGTACGTTCTATGAACAAACAAGCGAGTTTTTATATATTTTGAACCACTGCTCGGAATTTAAATTCGAGGGCACCGATGAAATCGCAGCGCTGATAATTTCTTAGGGGGACCTTTACCGAAATTGCGCTTGCACGGGAGGGGAGTTTAATTTTTGTGGATTAAATGAGTAGTGAATAAAATTGTGGAACAATTTTATTTTTATATCTAAGGTGGTTTTATCCTACATGGGGAGTTAGATAGGGCCCCACTAGCACCTAACTACCCATGTGAGGATAAATGTGAGGTGGGGCCCACACGATCCCCAACCCTTCACATTCCCTAAAACTCCTTAAACCCCCTCTTAATTTTGTAAAATCATCATTACTTGTGAAACCTTTCCACCTTCACTCTCTCCCTCTTAACTCTTGCCAACACACTTTAATAAATTAATTGAACCAATTCAATTAATTAATTAAGTGATTGAATTTTAAATTTTGAATGCATGGAATGATTAAATAAAATAAGGATAAGCCTTATTTTATTTTTGGTTAGATTTTGTGTTGAGATTTTTGGGAGAAATCCCTTGAGTTTTGAAGAACACTTCATCTAATTTGTTGAAGAACGCCAACTCTCCGACGAAGAACATTGACTCGGCGACCGTCATTCTTCGTCCTCTTCTTCCTCCACGACAAGGGAGGAGACACCAACATGGGAACTCTCTAACAATAGGGCACCTTCTATTCTTCTCTCTGTGACAAAAGAGGATACTTCACTTCCTTGGGTGCACACCGACGACGACGGAAATGACACCGTCATTCACGATGCTTGTCAACCGCAAACTTCTTTTTGAGGTAGGGGTATATTCTTTAAAGTGGATGTTTACGTACCCTGTACTCGTTGGAAATCGTTGTTTAAATATGGCTGATTGTTAACTTTTTATGCGGAGGGTATGGGCCGAACGAACACGGCCCGTCAACCCTCTGCTGTTCTCGTTTATTATTCTATAATTGGAAATCGAGGGCAGAGGAGGCACGATGACGTCACGCCATGCAGGGTACGCAACGAAGGAGTCTGATGCCATCACGCCGGTTGTGTGGGAGGAACCACGACCCGATACACTGGTTGCTTTGGTGGAAGAACCGGCCAGCCTGACGGTCGGCTGGGCGGAGGAGAACCGCAACGCCAAGAGGGTGCCGCACTGAGGAACCAGCCGCCCTGTTGGTCGGCCGAGCAGAGCTGGACCACGGCGCAAGGAGTGTGCCACGCTGGAAGACCGGTGGGCCACTCATGTGGGCCGCGTGCACAAAAGACCGGCCGGTCTAGCCAGCCAGTTTGGGGAAGGGCGGCGCCGCCTGGCGCCGCTGGTGTGAAAAACCGGGGGGGTCACCCCCCCCCCCCCCACCTTAGAACCTTCTCGGCCTTTGGCCGAGCCTGCAGGGCCGCGTTGCGTAGGGCCACGCCCCGCCAGGCTGGGCCGGGCTACGCCCCTTTGGGATGAGATGTGCATTTTTCTTCAGACTGGTCTGACACCCCTGCTGGGTTGGACCCGTCAAACTGGGTCAACCCGACCCGTCAGCCCACTGGGCTAAACGGGTCGGGCCTTTTAATCACTTAGAAAAGAATAACTTAATGACCGCGTGCCCGATCGATGCATCGTCTGTGGCACTAGGACCCTTTCGATGAGAAGGTTCTTTTGTGATACTCTAAGTGAGTTTTGCATGACGAAGGATATAAACCGGGTTAGAAACGAGTGTATTTATAACTAGGCCCCTAGAACAGAAAAGCCAATATCTCTCAGACCGGGCATCCAATTGACACACCTTCTATTGTGTTGTGTTCCTATTGACGAGATGGAACATTGTGATATATCAACTCTGGACTTTGTAATAGTTGATGTATCGACCCTCGTGGCTTGTGGAGTGGACCCTCCTGGAATCAAGCGTACTGTGTGCGGGAACCCTAGATCTTTCTGCGACCGATATGATGATGATGACTGTACTTGGATCCTACGTGGGTTCGGTAGTGAGGAAGACTGTACTTGGATCCTCCGTGGGTTCGGCAGCGATGACGACTGTACTTGGATCCTACTTGGGTTCGAAAGCAATGGTTACTCTACTTGGATCCTATGTGGGTTCGGCAGTGACGACTTATGTACTTGGATCCTATGTGGGTTTGGCAGGGTAGATGATTTAGAGGCTACGTCTATCATCTCTACCCCTCTTTTTGAGTTGTATACCTGTGTGGGATGAGTCATGACTTTTAGTCATTATCATTGATGTGATTGGCTTGCTATCCTGTGTGGACTAGGTTGCGCTTCCCTCTGTGGACGGGGTTGTACTTGGGCTCGTGAGTTAGAGCTAATCTGGAATTGATGACTTTGGTATATGTATGGGAATATACCTAATTAGAGTTGGTTGATACTTTGTGTTTGTATCTTTCCTTTGTGGTTTATCCTTTTTGGATTTTGGGAGACCTTCGGGGGTCTTGGGGTCCCTATTGAGTATTGTATACTCACCCCTGCATGGGCTATGACTGAACTATGTTGTGTTGGATCCATACGATAGACAACACTAATCGAGGTGCTGTCTTGTGGAGCGGGATGGTACCTGGAGGTGGACCACTTGGCGGGACGTACACGGAGCGGACGACCGGTCCCGAGGAGCTAAAGAGACCATATGTACCCACCCTTCAGGTGGGATAGCAGGAGGATGACTCAATGGTTGCTGATTTACTTTACTACTGTTGTAATTTCTTTTCAGATTTACTGTACTTGCAGTTGGGTTTGTATTCTAACCCATTTACTATTCAACACTTATTTTTACTCAGTTTACTCTGTGTTTACTCCAGCTTGCGTACTCTGTTGTGTATATTTACTTATATAAAGGCAATGCCTTCCATTTTATCTGGTTTTACGCCTTTAGTGCTAGTTGCTATCCCCTGGCCTATGGAAGGCGGGCTTGGGGTAGTCATGGCACGGGCCCCGAGGATGGGTCGTGATAGGGTGTGGGTCATTTGGGGCTTTCATTGGCATCAATTTGTCCTATCATCAAAGATACAATGACACCAGTCGTGGAACTGATGATTCCATGGATGGACAAGATGATATAAATTCCCCCTTCCTAAGGGGATGGGGATGATACAGTATCATTATTGATGTCTCTAGGTTCATTTGTGGAGAAATTAATTCTAGAGATGGCTATTAATACATAAATTCATGATGCCCTATTGTTTGGGATTCACCTATGGATACCGAAGGTCGGTCCAAAGTACTCTAGTGAATTGATGATCCATGGGGTGGATACAATTGTAGATATTCTCATAGCCTTGGGGGGGATTCTGCAAATTAATATATGTTATAACAACTTATACTATGGTCTCCTCGATATTGAATAGCTATTCCTTCATGGAAAATGGGTGAGATGGAAGCCCATGGTTAGAGTTATTCCCCATGGGGAAGTTTTCATGTTGATTGTAACTTGGATTTACTTATCTAATATATTCTCCAATTATCATGAGGGCCATAGTTTGGAATCCTATTGGTAATTTTCCCTCCCCACATGTGGTATCTAGTCACCGTTGATGTGCCAGAATTGTATTGAAGTGACAAACAAGCCCAATCAGTACCTAGTCCCCTCATTTCTTGAGAAGCTATAACATTGTGAGATGTTGTATCTGAAGGGATATTATATTCTATGGGATAGATAATGAGTAATGATCTATACTATTCCGACCCCAAAATGTGGATTCTTGATGTTTATTTCGAGATTAGATTCCAAAGCATCAGGATACAATGGCGTCAAGCATGTTTCAATTTTTTGTTCTGATTTTCCAGTTTTGGATCTTAGTCCATGGAGATAATAGCTTGGTAAAGATGACATTTGAGTATCTAGATTTTTTGGTAGAGAAACTACTATCATAGATAATGGATATATCAGTCATTTAGTCACCGATGAGTATCCCATACATTCATGGTTTTTATATTGTTTAATTTTTTATTTTTCATTCTTCTCTTAAAATTTATTAATGTCATGGATAGTTTGAAAATAATAGGTTATATATTATATTAATTCATTGTTTCTAAATATATCCAAATTATGTAATTTGTATGTGAGTTAGTCACGGTATATATGGATTTTTGGTCCAAGAACAAGGAAAATTAGTGTGAGTGAAATATATTTTTTGAATAAATTTTATAACATAAGGTTATATGAATTTTTAACTAAACTATAGATAATCTATCCTATATTAATAAAATACCTTTCAGATCCAACTAAAATAAAAATAATGTAAGACTTTTAGCCTAAAAAGAAAATGTTCAGTTGGGATACCATGGAATGAATCATTGAAAATGTCACTGGGTGAAATTTGATAATTAAATAAATAAATTTTCTATCTCAATAAGTGAAATAAATAGTTAGTTTCCCTAAATATTGGATGGTAAATTTTTTATTACTAATCCTTGTAAAAAATGAATTTATTTGGGTGAGGGGAATATAGAACCTATAAAGGGTGAAATTTACTTTTAAAAAATATATTTTATTTGTATAATTTATTTTTGGAAAGAAATATAGTTCAAGAAACCTATTAAAGAGGGAAAAATGGAGTTTATTTTTTAAAACATTGAATTCAATTAAATATAATTTGATAAAAATCATGGAATAAAACATTGAATTAATTGATATAATGTAATGGATTAATTCACATATCAGACATGATAATTTTTACAGTGGATAATTCTATATAAATTTCATGTAATTCATGTAAATTTATATGTATATAGGATGATTTCATTTTTTATTTTTTGAATAAATTGAAATTCAATGATCATATTTCCAAATGGTTCAATAGTATAAATTTGGGAAAGTGTTGTGAGCTTAAAATTTCATCATTATTCAATTATTTTCACTGAAAATGCATATATCTTTAAATCATATATTTGGAAATTCATTCATTTTGGGCGACCTTTTGAATTTTTGACATAATTGTTAAATTAATAGAATTTTGTTCTAATTTTTTTTGTGGGAGAATTTTTTTAATTTGTTATTATTTCATTGGTCAAAATTTTGTAATTTTAATTATTTAGAAGTAGAATAATTTTTTTTAAATGAATGTCAAAGAATATGTAAAGGCATGAATTTACTATTATTCTCACGGTAAGTATACATACCAAAGATATCATTAATGGTCACCCCATATTCCTACTTTGAGGTATTGACTACCATGACAACCAAACTAACATTTTAAAAAAATAATATTAACTAAATTAAATAAAATAAAAAATAATGTAAAATAATATAAAAAGTAGAAATAATGAAAAATATCAAAAAAAATCAAACAAATCAAACAACATGAACGGAAGGTTATCATTGGTCATTTTTTTCTTGATGCAGTCAAACATTATTTTTATTTTACTTTTAAAATATCTTATAGGCTAATTGTGTTATTCTCTCAAGGATAAAGGTTTGTAAGTATCAATATTGTAAAACATATTTTTTTAAATTATCTGTTTTCATATTTTTTATAAATGAACCCATAGATTATGATTGATTTTTTTTATTTTGGACTTAATATATTTATGAAAAAAGAAACATAAGTAAAAAAAATGGGTAAAAGGGGTTGGATTTAGGATCAATCACATTAATTCATCATAATCATATATTTTCCCATCTAAAAATGATATCACTAACTTTCTTAAGCTAGTATCCTCAATAAAATTAGTGGTTCTTAATATACATAAGATAAATATACAATGATATATCATGTTCAACCACATCAATATTGAAGAGTAAATGAATATGATCAATTGAGGAATTCACTTTCTCAACACCCATATCCACCATATGGTGTTCAGATCTCAATCCATAGTGACAATCTGGAAGTTACTATGAACTGAGAGAGGTGGGGATAGATTATTTGATAGATACATGAATGAAAATGAACATTAAAAATATAAGCTTCATAATATTGATCTACATCCCTCTAATATTAACATAATTATGAATGTAACCTATAAATAATTATAGGACATAGTGCATGTGTGATCTCCCTTGGGGACATAGACCTCAGGTTTGTTCTCAATGATCTCTAGTTCATGATATCACATTATATACCATATAGTAGGAAAGAGCATGATGAGACCATGGAAAGATAAAAAAAGAACACAATTTAAATAACAGATAAGAATTATTATTAACTTGAGAATGAAAATTACAAAAATAATGCAATAGAGTAAAGAACCATTGTAGAAGTTGATGGATTATGAATTTTTTACTGGGCGGGGGAAAATAAATATATAGTAGTAGCCTTATTCATCAATTTTCGTTTTATTAATGTGGGATTCATGTATGGATTATATGTCTTCATCTCTAATGGTTGTGGTTAATTATCTTAGAAGAGTATCTTCTCATATAGATTTATTCAGAGAAGAATTGATTATCTACTTCATAGTTAGATGCATTATAAAATTGGGGAAATTGTAACTAGTATTGAAAATTAGTGGAAACATTGGGTAGATACATGTTGGGAACAATATTTCATGGGAATAAAAATATTTGGATCTTGGAGTGTGGGGGGGTTAGTTGTTCACCTAAATCTTTGGTGGTGATGTCTTCTCTCTTGACAGTGGTGGGTGGTGGAGGTTGTGTGATTTTTAATAAGGGAAATATTGAATGTGGAACATAACTCATCATATCTTCATTGGTGATATAGACACTTAGTGGTTATTGAGTCTCAAATATAATTAGTTCATAGTTAAGTGGGTGATGGTAAATTATCATTACGGTGATTATGAGAGGGGAAGAGATGCGGAAAAGAAAGTGGTCATGGAACGAAAAATATTTGGTGAGGAAAATATTTTGATGATCATATGTTCAAAACGTATCCCTAATGGAGAAATCATTAGATGAATAATTAAAACCATCCTCCTCTTCTAGAAGTGGATTTTATTATTCTAGATCGAATGAAATAACCACTAGAACTCCAACAACATGTAATTGGATTGACCATGCAGGAACCTCAACCATTTTCACATCATGATAGTCTGGGTCTAGTATTTATGGCTCATTGGGAGTGATATAAATCCAAATTATATCATTATGAATATATATATCTTACTCTAAGTGGTATCAAAAGGGACCTTCATTTTTTGGGAAAACCATAATGACATACTACAGTGGTCTAGATGGGAAAATTATTTTTGTGTAATCCTTAATTAAGGATTCTCAGTTAGAGGAATCCATTGGTTTGGAATGACTCCTTTTAATGTAATATATAAGTAATCGACCCTAGATGGGTTAGATGATGATGTCTTTGGTGGAAGGAACCATTGTATGTATATATTTTTGTGCCTCTGGAATGGTGTTGCCACCCCCATTAGAGCCATTTGACCTATTGATCCCTCATCATTGATTCCCTCTTAACCACCTGTGTTTGATCTTCCATCAATATCCCCAAGAAAATACACTTAAGATAGTGGGAGTAAGTGGCCTCCTACATATTCTTACCATACCCATTAAAATTAAACATACATTAGTATGAATTCAATGGTATCCCAAACATTTTAATATGGTAGTAAGGATACTATTAACATGTATTCAATGATAAAGAAACCCATTTCATCCACGATAACGTCCACCATTCTTGGATCCACCATCTTCTACCCTAGGGGTGAGTAGTGGAACATGACATTCCTGATTTCCGTCATTGAATTAAGGTGTCAAATGAAATACATGACCTCAATGGGATTATTTTTAAGGGGACACCTATAGTAGTAGTAACGAATGAAAATCCATGCATGGGTATCTCCATTCAGGGAAGTATCCATAAGAGATATTCATCTAGGTTCATCTCCCTTCAGTATATTCAATAATTAAATACATATAGAAATTATAGTGCATGAAAAACTTCAATTATAAGACATAAAGTCAGTGAAGTCGTGCCAGTAGGTACCTATCATGGTAAAAAAATTGATGAAAAATTTCCCCCTTCCTTAAGAGATATCTCATCAGATGATGGTATTATCTATTGATGTTACCTTCAATGACTTGGGATGGATTTGGAGGATAGTGGAAACTTTATATCCTTAGGAACTGATATAGAGAATTGTCCATGAAAATAAAAGCTAATCCTAATAATACAATAATATTAAGATAAGCTGATCTCATAATAATTTGGAAGAAATTCTATCTGAATTTGAGTCTTCTATCTGGTAAACTTTAACCATAACCAATTACCCACCATTATATTATTTTTATATCAAACATGAAGGGTGGCATGAAAATTTTCTTGAAAAAACAGAAACTCACAGTCGGAATGGCAAGGCACATACAACTAGTAATGAATATTACAATCAATTCGGGTATAAAAAATTAGTTATTATATAAACATCATATAATATTGATAAACAAAGAATCCTCCACCATTATAAATTATATAGATAATTAGAATCCTATAGTATTTGAAAGGGATGTTTACATGATAGTACAAGAAGGAATATATTTTTCCGTCCTTTAATTTGACGTGGCTCACCCTACTAATATAATATTAGAAAGGCTTAAATTGGACAATAGGATTGTTATGGAATCTCATTTATTTGTAGCTTCCAATGTGAGCCCCTATACAACCCCATAACACCTATAAGAGATCAGAAATATATGTGGGACTGCTCTGATGTAAATAATTTTCATGAAGAAGTATTATTTAGAAAACATAGGAAATGAAAAAAAACATACCTTCCCCTTAAATAAATTCCACCATCATAAACATTGAAACAATGACTCAACCCTTCCCTCATTCTAGGAAAATGTATGTTACATTGAAATAAAATAGTCCAAATGTATCATTATATCAATGTCAAGAACAACCTCCCACACCTTAATGGAAAATGCACCCTCTTTAGCTGTTGTCCACTAGGAATCCTTATCAATAAGATAATATTTTTTAGACAGGACTTAAAATTTTTGGATTTGGGTGTATAATGATACCTCATGGGAAAATATCTTATGAATTTCCTAAAATTAATGTGTACCTCAAGAAGTGGGGTGCTAAAAATA
This sequence comes from Viscum album, assembly GCA_963277665.1. Classification (NCBI taxonomy): domain Eukaryota; kingdom Viridiplantae; phylum Streptophyta; class Magnoliopsida; order Santalales; family Viscaceae; genus Viscum; species Viscum album. Next base: position 595,369,952 of record OY728155.1, on the reverse strand, counting down.
AATTATTTACATTCTCAAACTATGTGAGAGAGATATGGAATTAGAAAAATACCTTACATATATGTGATTAAATCAATCATGTATGATATTCTATGTACCGAGAATTATGTTTCAATGCCCTTGAACATTGGGGTTCCCTCTTGACCCACACTCCTAAATCCAGTGTAAAAAATATAATCACTACACGCTTCCTTTTATAAAAAATAAATAATTAGAAGATTATTCTCACTAACAATAACTATTACACTTTCACTATCTTTTTAGGATTATATTTTTATATATTTTGAAATAATATTTAAGTAATTGAAATCATTGTCATTATATGAAATGGTAATTTTCCCAATATATATGAATCTAGTTGATCCACAATGACTCTTCCACATTTCATATAAATATTTAAAAAAATAAACTCTTCTAGAGATTATATGTATATCTTTTCTTCATAACCTAGGAAAATGGAAACATAATATAAATGGGATCAAAAACTCAGTACAGGTAAACATAAGAAATAATAATATAATATTATTGATGATGTGAAGATGTGTATAAATAATATACATAAGAGAACCACATGCAATAAATCATCAATCATAAATAATAACATATATCATGGAATAACATAATACATGAATGAAAATATTATGGATTAAAGAGTTAATAAACTATATCCGTGATGGAATAACATAAGAATAATACTATTTTTAAAACTACGAACCAAAAAATGGTTTAAAAATATTTCTTTTATGACTTACACCATGAGATAATAATATGATAATGTGGAACATATTGAAAATATTGAAAATAAATTAGTTTTTGGAACATTAAATTAATTTGTAATTTTGGATTTTTTTTATAAATTTCCCTTTAACATCCATGTGGATTCCATTCCCCATTTCTAAAAGATCATATCATATTATAATTTCTCCACACTCAATGATTATATTAGTTAATTAAATATCATAAATAATAACTTACAAGAATTCATTAATTTTTCTTAGAGACCTTGTTTTTATTATTAAATCCTATTTAGATTGCATTTGGTGCTATCATATGGAGTGTTTCTATTGAAGATAATGTTTTAACATGAACAATGGAATTAAAAAATTGATATAATGGATATATACAATCTATTTTTCTTCTAAGATATATATTTCAAATTCACCACCCATTTATTTTATTTTTTTTAATATATTTCCCATATTATATGTGATATCATGAATCAAATTATTTTTATTATATTTAATGTAATATTTGATTTTATTCATCATTGGGTCTTATAATTAAAAGTTTTTCAATGTAGTAAGGAGGTTTTATATCTATTTTTTTGTGAGACACATGACATATTATCCAATTAATTATTTTTTTGTGGTCTATATAATTCTCATTAATTAAATATAATTTTGTTTTAATATAATAATTAATATATGGTTTTCAATTTCATAAGGATTATGACTCTAAAGTTACCAATGTGATAAGGGTTTTATATAACAATTTCATTTTTTCTGGGATTGATTATGATTATACTTATGATGATAAATTATTATAATATAAACCACAAGAAACTATTGAATTTATATCCCTTATAAAATATCATGAAACTGTTTATTTTCATTTCATTTTCCACTCTTTATGTTCTGAAGATTCAATTTTATTTTTAAAAACCAGATTTATTTTGTAAATTCATCTCCACCATTTTTATTTAAAAAAATTATTCAAAGTATTTTTTTCCAAATGATGTAATTTTACATTTGTATAGAAAATATGAAGGGACTCTTTATTTTAACAATTATAGAATGAATATTTTTTCCCATCATCATGATAGGCTAATGATTTAAAACATCCCTTAAATGTTACATAGGATATTTTCAATTAAAATATGATTTTTAATATATAGAATTTTTTTTGATATTAATAACCAAATTTTTAAAAAGAAATAGTATTTATCTCAAGAATATTTTAATGATATTTATAAGTAATTTCTATTTGTAAATAAAAAAACATTTGATGTTGCAAAAAATTTTTTAGGGAAAGTTCAAATGGTACCATCCGTAGTTTTTTTTAGATATTTTATGATTATGATAAAAATATGTTAATGAAACCCCATTCATTCCATCAGGTTTAACTATGATGAAATGATTATGAATTAATCAATGGTTTATGATGAATGTTTTATAATATTATGGAACAAATAGTTATGGATTACATTATGGGTGAGACCAATACCTCCATCCATTGTATTAGGTAAATATTGATAAATCATGAGTTAATTATATTATGTGTGAGCCATATTTTATCTTCATATTGTTATGTGTGGACCAAGATTCATGCCCATAATGATATTTGGATACCTAGATTCAAGTCTATAAGGTTATATGATGACCTAATTTCGTGTTTATAAGGATGTGTGTGGAATGTTTCACATATCCATTACATTATGTGTGATCTTGGTTTTGATTTCCATAAGTTTATGTGAGTCCCTAATTTCATGTCATTAGTATAATTAGGGAACTTGTATCTATTTATACATTCCTACAATGTTATAATATTATTTGTTCTCTAAATTCATATGTATATGTTATGTTCTCTAAAATTATTTTCATTTATTTTTTTTGATTCAAGTATAGTGGAATATCATGATTTATTCCATGTATCAAGGTTTATGATCTATGTTATATATTTAATGTTTTTAAAATATTAATCACATGTTCTCATGCACTTATTCCAAAGCTATACATATGTTATAATTCAAATCACCCATGTTTACCCTTACTGAGAGTATGAGCACATCCTTTCTGTATTTCCATTCCCCATGTTATGAATAATGTTTATAAATATGATATTTCTATTAATAGTACTATAATTGTAATCTTATTCTAATATTTTTTTATTATAATTCATGAAATAAAAAAATTGTGAATTTGGACTGCAAACCACTAATCCTTTTCCATCCTAGTGAGTTTATTTTCTTAAATGTCTTTAATATTCATTAAAAAAATTAATATTTATACATGAAAACTCTAGGCCATTATAGTTTCTATTAGAATTTGGTTTTTTTTCTGTATATATGTATTATGGATATAAATAAATTATTTATAACCCTAACGATAAGTCAAAGATTAGGATAATGTCATAAAATTGTTGTCAAGAATATTTCAATTGGTGTCCTATAAATTAAATCTCATTGTGTATACTATAATTAGACTTGCCTCTAGTAATATTTTACCTAGGGGTAATTAATTTGAATTGGGTTAATTTGGATTGGAATCGATCATCACCTCGTGCAAGAAAATGGTCTTTACTACACACTTGGTTTAATAAACATGGTGAATATGTTTTAGAATTTCAAGCTCACTATATGAATCACAATGAAGGATTTGAATAGTTTATGACCATTAATGAACTATGTTAAACCTAATTTTTTATAGATTGAAAAGTATGTTTCATAATTTTAAATTAAATAAAATATTTTCCATGAATATATGGTTTCCCTCTATGATTATTATTTTTCACACTATGATTATTTATTTTAGTCTATGTTTTGATACCAATGGAATCATGTGAATAATAAATTGTCGTTTCCAAATCCATGAATATCATCATACAAAACAAATATCCGAGAATAAGTAAAGAAATATTTTGTGATTGTGATAACTCAACTATCACAAACTATATATGGTAATGTGGATTATTTTTAACATCCAAATTAATTAAGGTTGGATCAACACACAAATGATTATTTCATATGACAGCTTATACATTACATCATTGGTACACCTAATCCACCGGATCCTGAGTATTGTAACAATATGATAGAAAATATATTTTCCATTAATTAGTGTTGAATCTATGAAAAAATTTCCTTTAAATTTATTATTTTGAATTTGATACAGATAAATTATTAAATCATATTAATAATATAACTCATAATGAGGAAATGTACCCTATGTAATTAGATTAGAATATGGGGATATTTTTTAAAAAGGTACATCCCTCATATTTATCATAAAAAAACATTGATTTGATTCCTTAATGTTATCTAGAATGATGATTAATACATTGCTTCATATGATGAAATATTTACCAGACTTTTCATGTATGCTGTTAGTTTTATCATCAGATTTAATAGAAAAATTGATCAATTATTTAGTGTCTTGAAACTATATATATGGAAGGCATTATCTATATGAATGTTTTCTAGAGATTATGTATTCATTCTATTAAAACCAAATGTGGAAACATTCTATGGAAATAGATGATGGAGTTTTTTTTCACATTACCTAAGTCAATATTTCCCCCCTTAAAATGTAGCACAACGGTGGCCACGAGGTCATTTCAGGAGGAGGTTGCAGACTAAGCTGTCAAACTATAACTTTGTTAATTTTAATCGGTTAATGATAAAAATTAAATTTGGGAAATAAAATTATTTAAACTGTGTTAAAATATATACAATTACAATTCAATAAGAAATCTATTTTATTTATTAGAAATTGGATGCAAAAAATAATGGATAAAAATAATCTATAGAGGGCAGTGGTGGTCAAGGTATTACTCAAGACCTCAAATTATACACCTCAAATAACTATGTTCTATATTGAAAATCAATTATGGGTGACTATCTATTTATGGAAGTTGTCTGATTACCCGAAGATATCTATGAAAACAAAATAGATTACACTCATTGTGCTCAAAGGTGAGACATCACTAGTGAAATTTAAACTATTATAGAAAAAAAATTACATTCATTATTTGATCCGAAATATAGAATAATTTAAAAGAAAATTAAATCAATAACTATAGCGACGTCATTAAATTAAGAAATTATATTCAAGTATTATTTATAAGAAATTTTTTTATCGTGACAATGATAACTCAAACGGTGAAATTGAATCATATTATCACTACCCACCACGTATGTATTTTATCACATTATGTATTGATAAGATAATTTAGAAATCCTATCCTCTATAATATCATCTCCCATATATCCCAATCCGCCAATATAGGTGTTCTTTAATGAGAAATTATGAAGATAATATAAACAAGGGGAGGGTTAAAATTCTTCTATCCAGAATATGTTCCCTGCATGTTGGCAATGTTTTGGGAATCCTCTCTAATGAATATCTTCTATATCTCTTCAACATAATTGTTATAAGTTGAATTCCATATCAATAATTAATGTTTAAAATTATTTGGACTCATGGTAAAAATAAAATGATTTAATTACTGAATACAATTGGTTTTGCCTGAAGTGGACTTTAATGTTACTCTTGTTCAACTCATTCAAATAATGTTATAATGAGATATTTTTCTACTGAGACTGATCATGAATGCATAAAATTTATTCATATTTAATATCATGGTGCAATCCACTTATTTGGATCTCGGTATCCTATGTTACGTCCCACTGAATTTTGTGGGGGCCATCCTATTATCCATAAATGATTTCCACAATTAGGGATTTATTTGGTTCTATTGAAATTCAAATAAACACATAACCAGTATTTACAAGATCTAGACCATGAATATTGTAATCTTATAATATTTTATCACTCAATTTGGATTAATAAGGAAAATTATATTAATGAAATACATACATGATTGAAAATAGTTAAAATTAAAAAATTGTGTATTTCTCAACATTAAGATCACAACATCCCTAAAAATAAAACAATTCTGTTATGATCAAAATTTTAAATTGGAGAGGATTAAATAATTGATATAGAAATGAAATATTATGGACATATTATCTCTATAAGTTCCCCCACATATAAAACATGGAATCCTGGACAAGTGAGTATCAAAATCAAATGAAGATAAATTCCAAAAAAATACCAATGAGGATCAAAAATTTATAACCATGAAAGAAGATATAATTCCTCATAATAGTTTTCCAAGTTCTCCATTCATCACAATAAATCAATTTCCATTTCATTTATAATCCCATACACACATCGAAATTACCTCTAATTAATTATCTCTCAATATGAAAATATTGATTTTCAACAGGGATTTTCTCATAAAAACTCATGAAATAATCACCATAGGATTGAGAAATTTATTTATATCCTCCTGATGTGATACAAGAACTTATGATTTTCTAGAGTAATTTTCATTTTTTTGTTGTATTTCTTTGGTTGGTTTTGAATGTAAAATATTCTATGGATGGATAAAGAGGTTATGGTTCTTTTTGAAGCAAAAACATGTGATTATAATTTTCAATCATGTTTGGTCTAGTTACTAACTTATTTGGAAGAAATTAGTCTCTAAGAATCTTCAAAAATTTATTATCCATACGATTATATAAATATTTCACCTACAAGAAAAATGACATTTTCCTCTTTTTTGGAAATATCTACATGGGTGAATCTTACTTCTATTGAGAGATATAGATCAGGATAACTATGTTCTCCTTTAATGCTCTAGAATGACATATCTTTGAAAAAAAATTATATCAAAAAAATAATCACTTCCAAATTCAGCCTCTACATAAAAAAATGCCATACCACAACATAAGTCATCTTTCCCAACACATAAATTCAAATCTATTTTTTATTTCTAAATCTACAGAATGTTGAAAAAATAAAATTAAATTGTAATATAGCTAACTAAAAAGGATATATGTTTTTACTAAGGGATCACGTTGAAAAAATGTTCATGAAAGGTTTTAATAAAAATTATTCTCATCAAAATGTGGTTTTGAATTCCAACTAATTCTCTCAATAATTCAAATCCTAAGTACCTCAACCCTTATTTTTTGATAGAAATAAAACAATTTCTGGTGAAAGAATGAATGGATTATTTATCTCATGAAATGAAGTTAATGCTAATAGTATGTCAAAATTGGTTCAGAATACTCACATGAATTTAATTTAAAACATAAATATAACGATATGTGGCATGATATTTAAAAATAATTTTTCTTTTCAAGAAATTAAATATCCCATTTTTAGAACATGATACTATTTTTTTGGAGAATTCATTTATGTTAGGTTTTATGCGATAAATTGATTCACCCATTGACAAGTATTTCAAAAATTATAATGGTCATCATTTATGATCTTCTATTTTTTTACAAAAAATATGAAATGAAACACAAAAACATTGAACAGAATAAAATCACATTCAACCCATCATGTTCATCCTCCCAAACATATTTTTTATTATTTATTCATTGTGAATAGTTTCAATGATAATTGATATTCATGATTATAAGACATGAAAAAACTATTTTTATGGACAAACACAACTTGGTTTTTATTGAGCAGCAATAGATTTTAGATAGCCTCTTAAAACATGAAATGTAGAAACCTACATGAAAAAAAAATGAATTCAAATTTTATTGAAATTAAAGAAATAAAATCTAAAAATAATGAGATGTGAAAAGAGAATGGGTATGAACCCCTGAAGTTGGTGATAAGATTTCACCACCACTATTGGGTAAGTTATAACATATCATACCTAGTCTGAAGGTGGGACAATTTTTTTCCACAAGAGAACATAAAATTATTATTATACAAATGTATTTATCTTAGAGAACTTGTACAATCTCAAAAAGAGATAGATTTATTTATCCCCCCCCCCTAAATGAAATTTTTGTACCAATGATGTTGTGTAATAGGGACAAAATGTAAAATCCAATTTCTAACACTTTATCCTTACAAAAAATACCTCCAATGGTTGTTCAATTTTAATATCAGGATGTGGTTAATGTTAAATTTTACATTAAAAATGATTTCATCTTTTAAAATCAACTCAGTACCACAATCATCAAGTGTAATTGTTTAATATTAAATTGTGAAAACATTTTTTCTTCAATTTCACATTTCACATCATGTTTATCTAAGGAATCATTACACTCTAAATAATTTGGAACTAAATATTCATAGAGAAAAACATTTATCAATTTATTATGAAAATAATCTAGAATAGATGGTCCAAAAATTAAAATTTATTCCTATGGATTCATAGGTTTAAGAACTATATTTGAATTTAAAAATGTTGTATAGAAAAAAAATTCATCTTAGGTGCCTCCATATTCTCTTCAAAAATGAATGTCAAATGTTTTTCTTCCACCTAGGTAAAGAATTATAAAAATGTTCAGAATTTTCAATTTCAAAACATGGGGCATGCCATGAAATTTAATTTTTAACCAATTTAGAAAAAAATTTAAAATACCTCAAAGCAAAACCAAAATTAACTAGATACCATATTAAATCCTAAAATATATGTTCTAACCACGTTATTGATGTTATCCAATTACCCTATGTCATCTGAGCAATCAGAAAAATTAATATCATTATAAACAAATGTGAGACCTATCGAAAATAAATATATACAATGAGATCATCCACATTAGTTTTATGATATGAGAAAAAAAAATAAAAACATATATTAAAATGAAAACAATAATGAATTATAATTCCATAAATCAAGTAAAACAATTATAGTATAATTTAAAAGGGAAACGATTATAATGATAAAACAATCTCTGAAGGGAAAATGTCATTTAATCCTTACTTCCCTCTACTACATGGGTTTACCCCAATATTTTAAGATAACTTCATTTAATACTCCTCTCATCCAACATATAATCTCCATCATATCCCACTACCTCAATCTAACCATCCTTCGAAGTGAAATGATGATTGGAATATAGAGAAGAGAAGGGGTGGAATGATTCTGTCCAAAAAAAGTCTCCCAAATGATTAATATGTTTTTGGCCTCTAATATGTTTAATATCATCTAGCGTCCTCATAGACGTTTTTTCTAAAATAAATCACAAATTGTCCCTTAATATTTCAGTGATTTTGGAAATATGGTGGAAATATATGAGTTAATTACTAAATACATATATTTCTTCCCAATGTGACCTTTCATACTCCTCTTACTTTACTCATTCAGTGGTTGTTTTAATGATCTAATATTACATTGAGACTAATCATGAATGTGATACAATGATTCACCATCAATCCCTAGGCCTCATAATATTTTTTAGTGTCTTTTATCCCATGTTATGTACCCTTCAATGCGGTGGGGTTCATCCTATTGGATATTAATGTTTTCAAAAATGAGTTATTTATTTGGGCCCTTATAGGTTCGTATTAACACTTTTCCCAGTTTACAAAGATATATCCCATGAACATAGGAACCCTAAGAAAATAATCACTATATTTGGATCCAATATGGAATAAGAAATTACCACAGTACATAAGGGATTGAAAACTGTTAAAATTAAAAAATTGTTCATTTTCAATGTTAAGCTAAAAATCACTAAAATACAAAATGAATCAATTCAGATTAAATTGATAAATTTGTGGGGTTTAAATCATTGAGATAGACATGAAAAATAGTGAATATAGTGTCTCTCCTATAAATACTCAGGGTTCACTAATATGAAAAGGAATATATAATTTCATGGAAACCCTAATAGAATATCACATAGAAGGAAAAACGAATCATCGTTCTATGTGAAAACAATGTTGGATGGAGGACTCGGGTAAATTGTTGACAAAAACATTAATACGTTTTATGTGTGGGAAACAAAGTCATTGAACGTTTTATTTTCTAATTAATGTGAACAATACAATCACTTAAAGGCATTAAGATAGTCTTCAACACAATACACACACACATTTCAATGATATATATGTAATGGGTTTGGGAATTATTCAAATGAATGCTCTAATATATGTGAAAATGAAGATAAAATGCCATAAAAACCTAAAAATAAAATATAAACATGTAATTTTTATGAAATCAAAATAGTTGAATTGAATCATGATAATTATGGAAGACTTATCCTTCAATACGGTTTTGGGAATTTCATGTTTGAGTTTGTATTAAAGAGCGTAATAATAAATATATTTTTTATCTATTAGAGAAATTATATTTTTTTTAAGAACTAGTTATGTCCCTAAAGATTTATTATGGAATATTTAATTCACATTTAAAATTGTGAATCAATTGATAATTGTCTATTAGTGAATTGATAAAATAGAGATTCCGATGGAATTATTTTGTTTTGTCTATTATGGGAAATTATTTATGAAATAAAAGTGAAATTATCTTTTGGAAGTATATTGAATTTTATTTTTGAAAAATATGTCGTTATTTATAGTGTTATGTGAGATTTTATGCATGGATAAAAGTATTTAAATATTGTTTCTTAGTGGTTCATGGATTTATGTGAGAGAAAATAAGTCCAATCATTGGGATTCAATTTTGGATAGAAATATTTAATATGTCCCTTGAGAATATCTATTTATGGGAATGATCAAGTTGAATATATGGTGTCATTATGGATGTTTTAGAACCAAATGATTCATAATTATGTATATTAGATAACATGTGTAAATAAATTTGGTTTTTAAAAATATATCAAAATATAGGTAAAAAATTTATATACTTTTATAGATATTATAATCCATTAAAATAAAATTTTAGTGCTTTAGGAAGGAAAAAAATTCATCTTCAATTTTCATTACTTGGATTAAGAGTTGATTTGAAATTTGATAAATTAACAAAAAATGATTATAATATTATTATGAAATGTAATTAAATAATGTAACTATATATTCTCATAAAAATTTCTCAATATTTGAAAATGGATCTTGAAATAAAACTTTTATACAGTATCCATCATTTCTGAGGAATGAATAGAATTTTTTAACCATTACAGATTTATAGAATTATGGTCATTAACATTCTCTTGACCATGTTGTCTATCAATATATATTAGTATTTGTGAATTTTTTTTGTCTCTCATGTCTTTATATTAACTTCCTACTAATTTACTATTTGGAAGCATAGTAATGTGTTATTATAGATTACCTTCAGAATATATTTTCCCTTTTTTCAAAGGAGGATTCATTGAAACATCTTATGATGTGGTTTTTTTGCGAAGAAATTTTCAAATATCAAACCATCAACGAAAAATGTAAAATTTCATGGATTTAATTATTTAAATTGAATAAAAATATAATAACTATTTATTTTTTATAAATCATTTTCTGAAAATAAATTTTATTTCCTTGATAGATTGTTTTACTCTCAACATCATGTTTTAGAAACCCAAAATATACAATTAATATTATTTTTAAACCCAACTATTATAACATATCCATTAAATTATTAGTAATTAATATGAATAAATATATTATATATTGTAAATTTTTTACTCATTAATATAGTTAATTCATTTGTTATCAACTAAAAAAAATAAAAATCAAAATCTTTTGATTCTAAAAGAAATATTTTTTCTAAAAAAATATTATTAAGAAAAATTACTTTTGTTAATAGATAAAATAATTTAGTCACTATTAATAAATATTTTTAATTAAAATTTTGTATTATATATTGATCACACCATGATTCACTAATTTATTTCACCCTTACAACATCATATTAAACTTTTTTTGTATTAAATGTTAAAATTCAATCTCAATTTTCACTTCATTATTGAGTATATTGTTTTAATTTAATCCATATTAATAAATTAATGTTCACATGTTTTGATGATTTTATTATAAGTTGAGGATATTTGGATGATCCAAAATGAATTTCAAGAAATGTGGCCCCAACTACATAGGAGACCAAGGACAGATGTGGACTCAAACACAAAACACACAACCCAAAATATATATGATTTCAATTAGGATGAAATTTCATAAGATGATCCAAATTCAGTGGGATATAAATCTTATGAAGAAGAATGACCCCAATTCATCTTTTATGGGTCTAGTCCAAATCAATATATCAACGAAAAGGAATATCCATGATGTCGAAATTAGTTATATAAATTTGAGATATATTTGGAGTTGTCAGCCTCCAAATGATGCCACATTTTTTGGTGTTGATATTCAAGATGTGGGGAAAAAATTTAGTATTCTAAAAAGTGAGATAAGTGTGTCTACCTACCAAAAACCAGGGTCAGTGTGGTTTTTTGAAATATAGATTCCCAAAACCTCCTTCCTCATTTCCTATAAATTAGAAACATGGGAACAACATTTATTTTTGATAAAACTGAGATCAAAGGAACCTTGATTAAGAAAAAGAAAAGTATTACTAGATTCAAAAAGATGGAATTATACATTTAACAAATTTCAAAATGGAGAGCATGTCACAAGGTAGGGAGGAGGAAAATATTTATATTTTTTGTGACCCAATGGAGTCCTATTTTTATTCTAGAATATTTGGAGTCTCCCTTTATAATAGGATGATATGGGATTATGGAAGACTTCCACATGAGCCTCCTCCTCTCAATGGATATGTAAATGGTAGAAGGTAATTTCAAGGAGCTAGAAACACTAGGGTGGGTGTTTCCATACTTTCAATGTTACTGGTTTTTATATAATTTTTGTTTGAATCCTTTCATTTATGTTTTATCTTAACATGATTCCTCTTTGAATGCTTTATTTAGGTTTAATCAGGTCAACCACTATTTATCTCAACATTTATTGGGTTGAGATTTGATTTGAAAATCTTGGGATGATCCTATTGGGAAATATAATCATCCTCTTTCACATTCACAAGCATTATATTTTTTTTATTCTTTGGATTCCTTGTTTATTATTTGTGGTCTAAACCATGACAAAATGATTATTTTACAATGGGTAGTTTCTTTGGGAATAATTTTAAGAGGTGATAGGGGAATCAAGGTCTTGAAAATCCTTAATAAAATAATTCAATTAAACCATGTAAACTTTTAATTACAATGAATTATCTAATATGTGTAGGGAAAGTTACATGATGTACTTATCTCATAATTATCAAAAAATCATCTTCTTGTGTCAATTATGAAACTCTATAATAAAGTCATCTTATTTTTAAATATGTTTTCAAAACCATAGTAATATTTTTGTCTATTTTCTTATAAATACACATTTTAAACCCCCCAAAACCCATTGGGTAAACAAATAGACTCTCCATAGACTATAAATATACTTTAAATGCATAATTAATTTGATGTTTCCAGTGAACGTGAAATCATTGGGCACCATTTCCAAGGAGCACATTTTTTCAGAGAATGTTTTCATTATATCTTTCTATATTTTGTAAATATTTGAGTGATTATTTTCTATACATTACATTTTTTTGATTTCTAAAATATTCTTTATCTAGTCCTAATTCATGGTGAAATCTTCATTGCAGGAACTATAACCTTTATAACACAATCCATAGATGATCTTACTCCATCCACACCAATAATGATAGAACAATCCCTCGATGGGGGACACACAAATCATCAAAATCATTCTTGATCCTCCTTATTATTCTTAAAAAACATCAGGACAAAAGTAAATATTCATTATATAGCTTAAAATAACCCTAAATTATAATACCCAACGTCCTCAGATATAGAGATCTATCATGCATATATTAAAATACAATCCATTTCACTAAATTTTATATGAATATCTAAATTAATTTACTTATTACCATGATTTCATGGACTTAATAGTGGAGACACATATTATAATTTAAAATAATTTCCAATCTTTTTTACAACAGTAAAACCTACTGATGTGAATGAGGAATGACTAAAGCTTATGAAATTACCTTTTTCATTATATGACATTGCAATTGATAGATTGAATTATTTTAACTCTAATTTTAGAGGCTGTGTAGAAATAAACATCCCTTCCCTTGAAAAATATTCCATAGCCTCTCAAAATGATGCTAGAAGGAATGAAATATATGTAATATGGAAAATGAAGTGGGATGCCACTTATTGAATAATTTATAAGATTTAGAAAACATTGTTAATGTTTCCCAGACCACTAAATATGTGATCATCCATTAATATAATATTTTTTATAGAGTATTGATTACTATTGATCAAATCATGATTTATGTTGTTGTAGGTAGTGTGATAGTTGATAAAAAACCAATCCCTATAATAAAAGTCATTGAGACCATGGTATTGAAAACTCAAAAATTTTGTCCAAGGTTTAGTGTACCCTTTCTAGGTGTCCATGTGGTGCAATGTTATGAGTTAGAGAAGAAGGTTGACACGATGTTCGAAAAGATGTGTACACTTCTCAGATAACATTATAATTCCCAAATGTAATCACAATCCATTCCTCTATTCCATTATAGTATATATTCCACCGTTACTGACTATTATGATTGAATTCATCAACTGAAGGTATATTATAACAGTATGATCCCATCATCCCAGGACACCCATATAACCAATACATTTGGAAAGAACCATACTATCCATCACACACTTGGTGTGAATAAATCAAATCGTATAGGAAATTGGGGTACTAAATCTAACCTCAACCACAATGGAACTGACTAGTGTAGAGTATTCTTCCACCTCCACCACCCTGAAATCCTCAACCCCCAAAAAGTATTTTATAAAAACCACATAAAAAACCTAATCCTTGAATATAATACATGATTAAACAAATATATGAAACTATTTTCTACTTCCAAAAAAAACAAAAAAAACATCCATCGAAGACCTAATAACCCAATTTTTACAACTCTCTAAATAAATTGGGGATATCCAAAGTAACCGTTCATTTAAACTACCATCTCTACTAATAGAATACCCTAGGGGTAAAGGTAATGTTATTTCAGTGACTCTTCGTAGTGGTGCCAAAATTAAATGCCAACTGATTGCTCCATTATAGTATTACCCTAATTAATAAAATTACATTTCATCTATCTCAAATGATCTAAATAATAAAAATCCTTGTCATGAGAAAAATACCATCAATGTAAAGGGTGTTTCTATTAATGAACCAATAAGGAAAACAATTCGACTTCCATTTCCCCATAGGCCCAACTAGCAATGAAAAAAATGAAACTGAACATGATACGGAAATTTTGGAAAATTTGAAAACATTTAATTTTAACATCCACTTGATTGACATCATTATAAAAATTATATGATATTCCAGGTTTTAAAAAGATATGGGTAGACCTAGAATGTTAATTTGTGGTGATGAAATTGTGACCAAGGTGAGGAATGTCTCAGTATTAGTGGATCCATCACTTCCCCCCAAATGTAATGATCCTAGAAAATTCTTTATTCAATGAACATTTGGAGAGTCTTTATTTTACAATGTTATGCATGATTAGGGTGCAATTATAAATGTAATGGCTTACTATATTTTAACAAAATTTCTATTTGGTGAAGTGATTCCCCTTGTAATTGTTCTCTAACTAGAAATCTGAAGTAGATAACACACCACTTCTCTCTAATAGAATCTTCTTGTGAGGTTAAAAAATTTAATTTTTCAGTCTATTTTATGTTCTTAAAATAAACTAGGATAGGATGAATGGGCACGCCATAGGTATATTGGGTAGTCCTTTCTTGAAAACCTCTAAAACCATAATTAATGACTACAATGGTACATTATATAGGGAAATTGGTGGTGACATTTTCAAGTTTAACATCCTTGATATCTTGAGGAACCTCTTGGAATTACATTTATAACCTTTAGTTAAGTATATTGATATACTCCCATCCCCAAATAAATAATTTCATTATCTGAAATACTTTCTAGAGAGTTCATACTTGATAGAAATTATAGGAAAGTATTCCTCCATTGAATTTTGTTGTCATCTTGGAAAATTACATGCATGTTTCTTAGTTGATAATTTCTTGAGAACTGTGGATCCCATGTTCATTGATGACACTGATAAGATTGTAAAATATCATTCCTCATTGGATGATGTTACTATTGAGAAATTAGATGAGATAAATGACCAATAACTTTCAAATTCACTCCATTTAATACAAAATTAACCTAAATTGAATCTCAAAAAACTACCTCAAAATATTAAATATTAATAAATTGAGAATTTAAATAGGATGTATTTCATCATTTCTTGTTAAATCCTTATAGATCATGAATTATGAGTACCAGGACATTTTAGAGAGTATAATCAATAATTGTGATGACAACATGTTGAAAGTTTTGGTAGTATCCCATCAATATTCAGACATCATATATTATTGAATGGTGAGGCTAAAGCAATGAGGCATGCACAACATCGACTGAACACAGACCTCATTAATGATTTTATAATGTATTAACAAAATTATTTGTTTTTGGAATACCTTTCCCCAACTATGATAGCCAATGTTTCAGCCTCATGTATTATTTTTTTAAAAATAGTCTAACAGTCGTAAAAAAATGAAAACAATGAATTCGTTCCAAGCTGTGTGTAGAATAGTTGATGTTTCTATATAGATAATATCTAACTAAAAAAACAAAATAAGAAGAAAAATTTACCTTTATCATTCATCTAATATATTATATAGTTTCTATATGGGATATCCCATTACTATGTTTTATAGGGATTCATGAAACATTTTTATCCATATATCCCCAAAGGATTTGGAATGTAATGCCTTTACACCCCCCTTTGGAAAATTATCTATTAGGAGGAGGTAATTTTGAGTGTGAAATGATACCTGAACATTCCAACAATGCATGGATAATATTTTTTCAAATTACCTAGTTGGTTTCATGGATGTATTCATGGATGATTTCACTATTTATTTTCCTCTTTTGATGAATGTTTGAGTAGTACTAGTTACATCCAACATCGAGTATTGAAAATAATATATTATTAAATTTTGAGAAATTTTATTTCATGGTGTGATAACGTATATCACCATGTAAAGTCCTTTTCTGGGATGTTATCCATGTATATAAATAAAAATATGATATCATTTATTTGCTACCTTTCCCTTAGAATATGCGGGATGTGGGATCTTTCTGAGGTCATTTTTGATTTTTTTTTTCATCGTTTCATTCATCCATTTTGTATGATTTCTTTCCCCCTCTCCCACATAATCTAAAAAGAAAAGAAATTTATTTTTGAAAAATAATCTTTGGAATCATTGAACAAACTCAAATTTATTCCAATATCACCCCCCAATAATCCTACCACCAAGGCGGGGATTACCATTAGAGCACATGTTTGACAAATGAATCTATATTTTTGGGACAGTCTTATCAGAACGGATCAGTTGATCTCCACATATCATAGCATGTTCCTCACACACAATATACCCTACCCAAAAAAATTACACCACAACTAGAAATTAATTCCATGCTATTTTTTCCCCTGATAAATTTAGGTCTTACCATTTATGGTCCAAGGACATTATGTTCTCTGATCATGCATCCCTCTGGTCTCTCCTTAAGAAACTAAAAGTCAAACCATGTATCATTCATTGGATTATTCTACTTAATTAATTTGGTATATAAATTAGGTATAAAAAGGAGAAGATAATTTTGTGGTCTTCCATCCTGATAGGATCCTTCCATACTTGGATATTGACACCTCCCTAGGTATTACAATAAACAACATGTTTCTTGATGTTCATATTTACCACATGCAATATGGTCTTCCATGGTATAATGAAATTGTAAATTATTTGGTAGACTCATTCATTCCATATGATTTCCCAAAAAAACCATGTATTTGTTCTAAAACACAAGTCTTGTTTGAAAAAATGGGATGACTCCTATCACTGGAGAACATGTAGTGATCATGTCCTTAGCAATTGTATTCTCAATAGTGAGTTTTAATCTATCATTAGTTTCATCCATACTCTTGATTTTAGGGGAAATTATTTTTACCAAAGTACTTCTCACATGGTCTGTGATTATGTTCTCTTTTAGGAAAACATACTTCTGGATTACAAATAATATTTTAATGATATTCCTCCTTGTCAATGAATGGATAATGTCTCTAAATGAAATGAAATTCCATAACAATCCATTCCCTTCCTTGACATTTTATATTTTTGGGTAATTTAATTTATGGGGCCGTTTTCCAATTCCTTTAATGAAATGTAAAATCATATAGAGTTTATTACACGTTAAAATGGGTAGAGGCATGATTCATGGGGAAATATGATTCCTGGATAGTTGTGGATTTTTTGAGAACCAAAATATTATGTTGGTTTGTAATACCCATGTTCCTCACCAATGACATCGTTTTTCATTTCTACAACCAAATAATGAAATCACTTTTTCATTGGTATGGTGTCTAGCTTCGAGTGACTACTACAGATCCCCCAAAAACAAATAGTTATGTCAAGCTGTCAAATAGAGAGTTAAAAAAATCATGAAAATGTTGTTCATAACCATAAAACATGTGGAAGTCTTAGAATCGATGATTAATTATGGATTACCACACTTCCTTTAAGACTCCCACATGAAGGTCACCTTATAATCTTCTTTTCAGAAAGTGTTGTCACCTCTCTATTATGATAGAGCACCGAGACTACATGGGTATTAAACAATTAAATTCTAATCCTTCGCGTGTGGGTGATCAAAGGATGTTACAAATTTAGGTGATGGAGGAAATGAGAAGAGACACATATGGGAAATCCCATCGTTATTAGGAGAGAAACGAGACACACCACAGACACCAAATCCTTCATCACCAATTCCACATTGAGCAGAAGGCTATCATTTTCATGGTAAGACTGATTCTTTATCCATGTATTCTTAATTACTATAGGATTTTCCTACACACGACTAATAATGTTAATAAATTTTGTATTTTTCATGTAAAAAATAATGAAAAAAACTAAAAATCAGTGTCAATGGGTAGTTGTTGAAGCACATTCATGAATCAATTATAGAGTCCCTGACAGAGGTACTCTATGACCAAGATGTAAACCTCCAATGAATCCCTACATGTTTTTTCTACACATCCAATATTCTTTCTTATTGTAGATAGGAAATTACACATTCTAGGTGTGAGGTGTGGGTATATTGCATCTTTAGTTAGGAATTTCCATCATCTTTATGATTTTTATCTTTTTCCCATACTGAATAGTATTTTTCCTAAACCAAATAATTATTGGTAACATTCTTGTGTTAAATTTAAATTTTCTTCATCTTTATTATTTTTATAATTTTCTATTATAGCATGGAATTGTTACCATTCCCAATAATTTATCCCTAAAATTTTTTCCTTAATGTTCATTATTGATTCCACCTTAATCACTAAAATTTTCGAAAATGCATGAGGATTTTCCCAATTTCATGTTTTTTAATATTTTATAAAAAATACCTGATTGAATGTGTGTTTTATCATGAATTTAACATTGAGGTCTAAATTTTAATTCTAAATTTGTTAATTTTCAATTATATAAATGGTTGTATCATATTGAAACCATTAAGAAGAATGGTTTTGTTTGTGTGATTAGTTTATGGGAAAATTGTGTAACATAATATATGTACACATCTTTACACAGACCCATGTAGTGTGATTTTTCTTACCAATGTATAGTAAATAAATGTTTTGTTAAGATTCATCATCATTCCAAAATTATGTTTCCATAAATTCATTCCTGGTATGATCTTTTTCATTACTACACCGGATATAACTATGCATTTTTACCTCTTATTTGACTGTTTTATGCCTTCAAAAAAGTAAAAATTTTTAAAAAAACACACAAAATTGTAGGTTGTGTCATGGGATGGTAAGAAACCAATGTTAATCAAACTATTAAATTTTTTTAACTAATATATTTAGTTTCACAAGGAGACGACAATGGTTTAGTGAAAACTGTGATATTTTTCCATGTTCAACTTTTTAAAAAATAAAAATAATAAATTAGAGGAGTGAATAATTGTAAAAAATATTATGATATCTAGGTTAGGAGATTAACATTTGAATCTTTAGAATACATAGGTTAGTAGATCATTATATTTTATTTTTATGTTTGTAGGGATGTCTAGAGGTATAGAATCATTTATAAATAATTTTTTGAAAGTAAACTATATTAATTTTATTGAAAGTAGCAATAATTGTATGAAATGGTTGTCACATGCACATGTGAAGAGTTTGTTTCATGGTTTACTTTTAAATTACATGCTCATATTTTCAATATTAATCACTTTTAATTTCATGTTTATACAATTTATAAGAAATATTTTTCCATGATCAATGATAATATTTCCTTGGTGTGATTTTTTTGGTTGAAGACATTGATATCATGTATTAAATTTTAATGTAATTTTAAATCATCATGATGTTGGGAATATCTCTGTGCTTACAATTGGAAATTTTAATAGTTCTAGGATTGAAAATATTTAGGTGTGGGTGTGTGATCACACAATGATTCACTTTTTTATTTCAAACTTACACCACAATATGTAAGTGATTTGTAATTAATCTTTAGATATTTGATAACAAATTTCCCTTCATGATTGATTCAAATATTTTAGGATTATCATTTTTAAAATGTTTACTTTCATATATATTTATGATTTAATTATATGTGGTGGTGATTTGGGGGATCCATAATGATGTTCATGCAAAGCGGCCCAAACTACATTGGAGCCCAAGAACCCATGTGGATGAAAACACAATTTACAACTAATATGTGATTCTAATAAGGATTAAATTTTGGGGTGTTATCCACAATGAAGAGGGGTACTGAACTTATAAAGACACCTAAGACCTATTTTACTATGAAGGGGAACATATGAACTAGTACATACAAGAAAATTAATATAATAGAAGACAAAAGAGGTGTTCTATATTTCATCCATATCACGGATTTTATGAATCCACATAATGCCACCTTTTCTGTAGAGATATTCTTGTGGTTAAAGAACACATTTTTAGTTTTCTCAAAATCATGATAAGGCTTTCTACCCACCAAATACTATGGTACAAATGACTTATTGAAATTTGGGTGACCAGAAAACACATTACACTTTGCCTCTATGTTGGATGCTTGGGAAACTTATTTCTATATTCAACCACGAGATAATACTCTGGCATTTTAGAGACCCAACAAAATCCTTTATATATCATAAAACCTTTGGAGTCCCCTATCACCATAAAGAAACCATGTATGAAGGAAATGTTCCAAAAAACCATCCTACTCCTCTATATAGATAGCCTAATGTTCTGTGTTAATTTCAAAGGGACACACACTCACACCTCAGAGGTAGTTCAAACACATCTTATTCTACTAGGTTATTTTCTGTTGGTTGTGAAAATTTTCAATTATTTTTTATGGTATCATAATTAATGATTTAATTCAATTATGGTTTTATCATGTAAAACCCTTTTTATCACAACACTGATTCAGTTAATATTTCATTTAGTAATATTTGGTTGATTTGACGAGAAAATGCAAGCATCATTTTTAACATTCACAGGAATGATATTTTTTTATTCTTTGGTAGACCTTGTTATAGTCTTGAGGAGAAAATATTGAAATAACAAATATTGTTTCAATGGTTTGATCATTGTGAATCATTTTAAGAGTCATGAGATGAATCGAGTTCTTGATAACCCTCAACTAAATAATATCCTTAAAGCATGTAAAACTTTTAGAATAATGAACGATACAAGATGTGTAATGATCAAAAAATGACCTTGTTTCATAATTATAAAAACAAAACATTCATTTTTTGACTATTAAACTCTTAAATTATGTAAGTTTTTTTTATAATTTTTTCCAAATTCACCTTTATTTTAGAACTTTTAATTAAATCTAAAAACATCAAACACCCAATGCACCTATAGATACAACCTAGAATCTTCCCTAGACTATAAATGAACATAAAAAACAAAGTAAATTTGTTTTTTTATGAAAAAAATAAAAAAATATTTATACAAATGGTTTATTAAGTATAAAATATATTTTTTCTAATTATGAGATAATAATAAATCCCTCAATATGATTGAAAAGTTATTTTTCCTAAAAAATGGTTTGGTCGCATTCTGATCACATAATTTAAAACTATTTTTTTCATAATTTTTAAAATTTATTTTAAAAAATAAACATCAATTTTTCAATCAACATGTAAAAATTAGCGTAGAGTTAATTTTTGATAATATCATAAAAAACTAATATTTCGATGAATACTGAATCATACTAATTATTATTGAAAAATACTTTTTCGTTTAAAAAATTTATATTTTTAAATTTCTCTTTAAGATTATTTTAAAAAAATTACTTCAATGATAAAATTATTAATCCAATAAAGGCCATTGGAATCATTTTTATGTTAAATTTTTATATAAAATAATCTTATAATTAATAATAATTGTTTTTCGTAAAATCGTATTTTTCATCGCTCCTAAATTTTCTTTTACAAATTATATTATTTCAATAATGTGAAAATTTTTCTGTAAAAAGGATTCTATATTTGGAATCTAAAGAATTAAAATTATGTTTCATGTACAACATAAGTTATTTTAAAATTGAATTGAAAAAAGTGTAATATTTTAAAAACATGGTGAAGGATAATATAGCTTAATCCTGGGATCAAAAAATTAATAAGGATACATTTTACAATAAAACATATACAAATGTAATTTTCAATACATATTTCAGTATTACCATATAATGTTTTTGAATATATGGTAATTAAAAATCCATTATATTAAAAATGACTATCCATTTTGTTTTGTTAAATTTCCACGTAGTTTCTATGTGGGTTCTTTTCTCTACTTAAAAAAGGACATATCTTACCCTATAATATCTATAATATTAGTTTAATATATTTTCTCTAATAAATTCCAATATCCATTCATTGCATCACTTCCCACTTCTAGTTGATTTATTTTGACTAGTAAACCCACCTACGAAGGATTTTATTGCCCACCTTAGGTGGTTATCTGAAGAAGATGGAGTTAGAACACATATGAAGAAAGTAAAAACATGAGTTTTGAGTTTTATATCTTCATTGTTTTTATAGAATAAATTAATCAAATTCATAACTCA
Source organism: Viscum album (assembly GCA_963277665.1). NCBI lineage: Eukaryota > Viridiplantae > Streptophyta > Magnoliopsida > Santalales > Viscaceae > Viscum > Viscum album. The sequence goes on along the minus strand of OY728155.1, from coordinate 595,347,214 downwards.
TTTATAATATATAGATTTTAAATATCTCATTTGAGACATTATATCATAAATCTTCATCATTTCATGATATTAAATTATTTATTTTATGTTATTTATTAATGAGTATTATGCTAGAAAAGGATACAATGTTGTAAATAAATTATGTCACGGTTATATTTCCATGAGAAAAATACCAAATTCACCACTGATTTTATTTATTTGTGAAAATAATGTGAAATAAATAATTTTATAAAAATTATGCAATATACATATTCATACATAGTCTATTCTATCAAAAGGATTATAATTTAGTAGTTACAAAAGAGATAATGGACTTTTCTTATAATATCTTTATTTTTCAGCATTTCATGTGTTTATAATTACAATGATGAAATATTATAATAGAACCCTTAAGTAAATAATGAATTATTTATCCACTATTTTTTTAAAATGCATACTTTCTGTCCATTTTCCCCTTTTTGTACTATTGTATTAGAAGTATTTTTTTTAGTAAAACAAACATTATTTAAATCTTTTATCAAATATAATTTTTCTTCTGTGTCCATGATTTGTAAAAATGTAAAAAAATTATTTTATTCTAAAATTAATAATTAAATTTCATTTTACCCTTGTTTTAATTTTTAATCAAGTTTCAAATAGAAATTTTTTTCCATTTTCTGAATGAACAATTTTAAATTTTTATTTTAAAATGATAATGAATTTTTTGCATTAAAATGTATGGAATGAATAATATTAACCAATATTATGAACTATCAAGGATTTATGGAATTCAATTCATGTTTTAATAGATATTTTCAATGAAAAATTATAATTTAATATTTGGGAAATTTTTAGATTTCAAAGAAGTGATTTCAAAATGGAAAGGATATTTTCTTCAAGAATATTTTAATGATATTCTTATTGAATTTATATCCATAAATGAAATGAATTGGTTATTGTTTTATTTTACTGGGTATAATTTCTACTAATACAATGATTATTTTTTCTTTAATTATTTTATAGTTATGATGATAAGACGTTTACGAAACAATTTTATTTTCCATGGGTTATACTATACTGAAATAAATATGAAATAAATTTTCTTTTCTAGGGTAGATATGTATTATGGAAAACATGAGACCTATATCTCCCTTTGATGCATTGGGTAATGTTGGATAAAAATTGAGTTAATTATATAATGGTGAACCTGATTTGATGTTCACAATGTTATGTATAGACTTGATGTTATATCTATATGGTTATTATAGGCATTGTTTTCATATCCATCAGTTTTTGTCTGAACGTGGTTTTATGTTTATAAGGTTATGTGTGATCATAGTTTCATGTCAATTTGATTATGTGTGGGCATGATTTTCATGTCCATTACGTAATGTGCAGGCATTATTTTATTCCCTTAAATTATTTAGTGAACATGTTCCTATTTTTATATATTTACAATATTATAACTTTATTTTTTTCTATATTCATTTGTCTATGTTATTTTCTCTTGGATTATCCTTTTTTATTTCTGTAATGATTAAAGTATTTCAATGAAAAATGGTTTATTAAATATCAAAATGTTTATTATTTTGGTTTTTTTGGGTCTTGTCCACAAATTCTAATACCTTGTTCTCATAGTATTATTCACATGTTATTCATAGGGGATTATTTATATAACCCATGTTTACCCTTACTAGAAATTTTAGAACACCATTTCTATTTTTCCATTCCATATGTTATAATGAATGGTTTTATGTATGATATTTCTATGAAGAGTATTAAATGTGAATATCTTTTTGATATCTGTCAAATTTCATTCATGAAATAAGATGATTATTTACCTAGTCTCCAAGGACAATAAACCTTTGTGGTATTTTGTGTGTATTTTGAGAAATATATTGAATATTTTTATAAAAACAATTATTATTTATTTAGCAAACACATAGGTCCTTATATTTTCTATAAATATTATCCAAATGTATTTAAGGCATACAAACAATATGTTCCTAGTTCATACTAGAGATTTTCTATTAAAGGGGGATGGATACAAAAATTATATTTTCTAAACAGATCTAGAGGACATGAAATTATAGTTTATAAATATATATTATATTAATGGAGGTGTTTTGTGCTGTAAGTGTTTTAAGTGGCTAATGTTCAGTTATTCTATAGAAGAAACAAATTATATTATGGGGTTTTATATATCTAATGATGCGGCTAGGAAACAAAATATTTTATAGCAGCCCATCATTATACATATCAGAAAATATATTAAAATTGTGTATTATGATGATAATATAGTATTGGTTCATGAAAATTATATTAGGTTTTAAAAATATTTGAAATATATACATTGGTAGTGTCGCCTATTAAGGGAATTTTCTAAATGTAGTGAATTTTATGTATATAGATTAGCTACAAAAGATAATGAGGAAGACCAATCTACAAAAACCTTAAATCAATATAACTATAAATTTCATGTTAGGTATATGAAATTAATTTTTTTTAATAATTGGATATTATGAACGTGGGAGTATATAAGGGGTTTTCCCTAGAACAATTTTTTTCTGTAATTTTTATTACAAAAATATTAATAAATATTTTACATTTTGATGATTTCCTTTCTACATAAAATTAATATAATAATTTCATAAGTGTATTTTCTATATTGAAATGTAATTTGAGTTCCCTACTATAATATAGACTGTGAGGTAAAATAGTAAAATTTATATCTATATATACTATAGTCTATATATCATCTTTCTAAAGTACATATGAGGTGAATGATAATTAGGTTTTAGTGGATCAAAATATATTGAGACTTCTTCTCATATAGTTTTCAATTTTTTATATCCATTAATGGGGTGGTTTGATAATAGGTCCAGCCATAGTAGTTTCACATATATACATTTCTTTTATTTTTAGTCTTTGAAAATGTTCGTATTCGTCCATTTACAATATAAAATTAATAATTTTTATCTCATATAAATTAATGTACAGACAAAAATGGTTCTATATATCCTTGGATTATGGGAGAAAATGTTATAAAAATAATATTTGATATAAAATTAAATTAGAAATTTGAGAAATGATATGTATCATTTATATTAATAGAAAAATATATATTTATATGATTAACGGAAATGAAATTGTCTGATTAATGTGAGAACCACATTAGTTCACCATTGATTATTTTTGGAAATCCAAAAAATATATATATGTATTGTATAGTCTGATGAAACATGTATGCATCCAAATTATAGATATAATAGTCAAAACTAAGAATATATTAAATGGTGGATTTATTATATTGATTTTAATATATTTTGAAATTAACTTCTCTACATATTGGTTCCTTAATGCATTAATAGATGTGGACCTTTGAATTTATGCAGTTTCTTCTCATCGAAATTTGAGAGGCATTGGGGTCACACACTAATTGAATCAAGATTCTCATTTAATCTATTAAATTTAATTTTATGAAAATATATTAATCATTGTTTTTTTAATAAGAATTATTCATGTAATGTTTATTAAATATATTCCATCATGTGATATTCATGTCTAGAATATGTCACTTGAATTTTTTTATCCAAATGATACTTATTAATTAATTCTTTACTCAATAGTTCAGTGGATATATTAATATATAATTATTAAATTAGATACATTAATATTAAAAAAATTATTTATTCATGAGTTATTTTAATATAATATTTAATTATTCATATAATATGAAATATTAATTTTATTAAATATTTTATTACTCAAGTAGTAAAAAAAATACTTTGGGGTTTGACGAGTCTATTTTATGGCCCCATTGAAATATTTATTTTATTTAATATAATTCAAATAAAAAATAATTAATTTACTTCACAAGTAAAATTTCATTAAAATATGTAATTAAAGATAATAATATTCATATTATTATATTTTTTAGTAGGAACGGGTGTTACATAGAATAATAAAATTGATAAAGTTTCCTTGTGAAAATATCAATTGTTCGCCACTATAATAAACTAACAATTAAATCATTATATATTTTTTCCATTCTATAGAGAGAATAATATTACCCCCTCTAAATATTTTATAGAGAAAATTTTAACATATTGTTAATATCAATAGTGAATAATGCAATGCACTTTCCTCCACTGCAATAACTCAAAAAGAACTATTGAACATCATCCAAATATTTGTACAAAACGTGCATACACACCTAGGGAGGTAATCGCTTTGATTATATATCAAAGAAACAATACATATAGGGTAGATATGAAATGTAATCAATTATTGTTTTCATGTTATAATTGATTTTAGTTTCCAGTTAATTTTCAATTAAATAAAAAAGATACACTCTAGGTAATTTCCTGATTTTTTTGTCATGTTATTCAAATTTATCAATAGATTCCTATTATAATCCACAATATTAACACCCAATTATATTTTTTTCCATGTCCTGAATCCCTCAATGATTTTCTCTTAATTTTATCTATCTTGTTATGGAATGTATATATTTCATTTCTTGAACACCATTCAAAATGGACAATAACCTAACATTTTATATCCCATCATATTCATATAGGGAATCCAGTTAGAAAATTTACTTTTCATGTTTTAAAATGATTTGATGACATAATTATCGCATCCTTCATAAATTTTAATGTTTTTGTTATATGTCATTTCCCTGATGGTCAATAATAGATCTTGGATTTCATTTTTGTATGAAAGAACATTGGAGGGTGTAATTTATATTTTATATTTTAGTATAAGGGATTACCCTTGGTTTTTGATGCATGGGATCATTATAAAAGACTATAAAACTTTCACAAAAGACTGAATTGGGAGACACATTTTTACAAAATATAATTACATGTTTTCTAATATAGATCATTCCAATTTGATCATTATGTGGGAGATATTATATATGATGTTAGTTTTCCATGCTATTGAGTTATTGGGGAAGTAGGAGTTCTATTGGATACTAGATAGGATCCTTTAAATATGACTCCATGTTCTCATATTTCATAATTTTTTCATACTAGCTGTAAGGAACACGTGGAAAGAAGAGATATATTTGTTAATTATCTACAGAAGTTTTGTTAAAATTCATCATATCCTTCTTATAGTTAATTTAACATCCTTTTTTATGAATTTCCAATAATAATTTTAATATAACCTCTTAAGAATAATATGTCAGAATATATATTTAAATAAGAAGGACCATTCAAGGGATTCATCTCTCATCCACATAAAAATTATAATAAACAATGGTAATCTAAATTAGATAAACATGGAGAGTATCCATAACAGTTATTTAATAAGGATAAAAGATAAATATTTCTAATTACATTATTTCCTTTATAAAATCCTATTTGTGATTTTAAATTGTATTTATAGCTTGTAGTTTTTCATGTTTAATATGTTCACATACTCAATGGTATAATAAAATTTAGTATCTATTATAAGAATAACGAGATTTGAGAAATGAAATTATTTAATATTTAAGATACAAGTTCCACATTTTATTAAGGATATGAACCCCATGTAATTAAATATTATAATAGAGAATATTATTATTTCATGATAGAGAAATTATATTCCTATATTATTTTACATGAGGGGATTTATTCCCATTTTCTACACAATTGTTTGATTTTTCTAAGGTGGAAACTCTTCCATGTGTATCAACATTAGAATCACCAAGCATTTCATTTTATGGAATCCCCTTTAATGGGGTGTGAATAATCTTCTTCATTATTTTTACTATATTGTACGAGTTCTCCATTGTGCTTGGAATAATTGGTTAAGGGGTTTCATTTTCATTTTCCTGACAGATGGGTCTACTGGGTCTAATTTTATATCATTATATTACAATATCTATAGGTTTTTATATAAGAAAGAAACATTAGCCTTTGATGGATCATAAAACTCCATGATAATATTAGATGGGGATACAGGTTTTTCATTGTTTTTAACCCCATATATAACTAGTCATCTCCAATTTTATAATAATCACCCTCCATACATAGCTGAAACTCCATTTGATCAAAGGAAAATGGATCCAGATTAGAGTATATTGTTCTTATATTTGAGACTATATTAAAACAATTTTCATGATAATTATTTGATAGAATAACTCATCATGGATCCCCCATGATTTAAGTGGATAGATACATTGAGTTATCTATAGAAATTAAGTGCATGGGTGAAAGGGGATATAAAATGTAAATCATTTTCATTATATAATTTTGTACTACATGTCTATGTATTTAGAATTCAGATAAAAAATACACTTTATATTGATGTTGATATTCTTAAAATGTAAATAATTTTCCTATATTTGATGAATATTCCACAGGGTAATGTGTAATAGAGAACTATTTAGACCCACTTAAGAGCTTCTGGAAATCATCTACAAGTAATATATATAAAAAATAGGTCAATAATTAAAAACAGTGGTTACAAAAATGAGAGAGAACTTTTCCACACATTTCATCCTCCAAAAATGTAGTACAATATGTTGTGGTTGTGAATGACCACATTAAATTCAGATCTACAATTCCCATCTTCAAAAGTACATCTGTTACATGATTCACCTCCCTATAATCATATGAGACTACCATGATTAGTTGAGTGGTCTTATTATGTTATTTAACCACATGAGGAAGTTTTCACCAAGGCACATCCATTGTTCTTGTTTGTAAACCATACACCACAATTTCAGAGTCAAATTAAATATATATAATATTCCAATTATACTAAATAGCATTGACCTCTTCATGTATCATAACCCATAACTTAGCTTCAAAATAAACCCCCACTATAATGTAATGATGCAAACAAACCATGATAAATCCATGGTTTGTTCAGAAGACACCTCCACATCCTGAGGGCCAAGGTGAACCAAAGGCCACACCATATACATTCTCCTGATGCCATGGGATGATTAGACGTATCCATTGAGTACATTTAACCATTTTTTGTTTTTTTTTATACCCTGATACACCCAACAATTGAAGAGTAATCAGATTTATCTGGTTATTGTTCATTATTCCTATGTATACTATATTTTAATCAAAAATTTCCCATTATATGGAGATCATACCCAGCTACAGAGTAGATAATTTTTCATCAAATAGAATTTCATTAGGAAATCATCAAATAGAAATGAATTCTATAGTAGATGCTATTCGCAACAGCTATTGTTAGCATCATATTTGATACTTGTGTATTGTGAACAACATTCAATATTACATGCATAAATCGTTTAATATGCATAACTGTTTCAACATATAGGATAAATAGGGATTCGATATAATCCCACATATTTTGTTCAAACCTTATATAGAAGAACAAATGATAAACAATTTTATCAACACTCAAACATAAGTGGTAGGAAGAACCAATCTAAAAGCCATCCCTTTGAAGCATACCATGGGTGGGTAGCTAGTTTTTCTAGATTCTCCATTGGATAAATAACCAATATATATGAATGAACATCATGTGAATGTGCATCAACCAAGATGGTTGTTGATTGAATCCCCCACAATCCAATTTATAATACTCCTTTGTATTAAAATACCTAACCCTATTTGGTTTTTGAACAAGTGTATGGATACAACTATGTAGTTGATAAAAATATTCCACTACGGAAAATAATAGTTATTTCTAAATCACAAAGTTGTTTGAGTGTCCAAATTATATATTTTTATGAGAATATATAATTTATGAGGATATAGTGGTACTCTTGGATTTTAAAATGTTAAAATTATAATGAAATTATATTATTTATGTAAAATTGTAAAGGGAATTTCATTTAATATTATATATAATTTAGCATGTGATAGTAAATGAATAATATAAATCGTTACATTAAATACCAATTTATTTCGATAATAATTCTTAACAGAAATGAGTTTGATATTGATAATGATGGTGAACATAAGATTAGTTGTATTTAGAAAAAAATATTAATGAAATCACAAAATTTGATGTTGTGATGTAATAGAGTGTATATATATGTATATATATTATAACATTCTGAATATTATGCTTAGGAATTAAAAGTAATTTATTTTGGATTATATCACATATTCTACATATTAATGAGTTAATTGGATGATATTTTATAGAATACCATATGGATATATTGTATAAATTATATAGAAATATAATTAGTTTATAAAAACCATGAATGTGTAGAGAACATTATGCTATTTGGAATTATTTCATATGTTATACGAAAGAACATACATATTATATGATTTATGTTAACATTATTTTATGCTTTCATGAATATGAAATATATATTATTATAAAAATGTAAATATCAACATTTTTTTATGTTTAACGGATATACACATGAAGTGAAATTATAGTTTACCTCCCAATGTACGACATAGGGTTATCACAACCAGTTGTTTTTTAATGAATATTATAGCTTGTTACAAACCATTATGGATAGATTGGGTACAATTATTTTAGAGGATTTTAAAATATTCTCATGTGCCATTAAAATAGTTTGTTCAATATATAAATGATGAAATATACTTGGTTGAGTATCAAACACTATATATTTCATATAAAAGGAGTGAATTGTTCATATTTTGAATTCCAAAAAATTTTGGCTTGATGCACACTTTTAATGAAATCCAGTATAGTCTGATCATAGTATTTTTTTAATGAATAAAAATGATGGATTTTTTCTTCTAGAATGATACATATAACATCTAAGCTCCCAATTGATATTTATTGATTAAGTGTATGGATGAAGTTCGATAATATTAATAGTTTTATTAACTATCATGTTAGGGGAAAGTGATGTTATCTTCCATAAAGGTGAATGACATGTGATATACTCAGAAACTAGTCAATATAAATTTGGAGAATTGAGAACAGATGTGGAGTCTATATGCGATTGATGTATCCCACGTCCCATGAGAAAACGATTTCATGGTCAATGATTTCATGTAACCATTCATGAATCCATATAATTCAGTTGGTTGAAATACATAGGAATATACAGATTATTAATGAAGATCTTGTCATGTCCTTTGGTATATTGAGTATCAATTATGATTTTCTATGGACAATATTTTCTTATATTTATGTATTTGTGAATTCATATTGATTTTAATTTCTATAATGTAATGTTAGATATAATTTTTTTGTTGGGTGATTTAGGATTATTCTTGAATCATCGATTTTCTATTACTGTGCTTTAAAGTTTATCATATTAGATTTTTTGGATAGATATTCATAATGTATTTTAAATGATTTGATAAAAAATGGAATTAATAATATATTTCCAAAAGGGTTTCAGAAGATATCCTAGAAAATTGGGAATGATTTCATACATTATTTTATATGAAATAATATATAGTTGAATGGAATCAAATCTATAGGTATTTAGTGTAAGTGGGATATTTCTGATAATTTTTCCAAATTATTTTACACATTTCATCTCTTATGGATTATAACATAGAATACAATATTCATATATTATATAATAAAAAAAAATTCTATTCCGCATTTTCCAAATCATGGAATACGATATGGAAACATCATACTAACAACATACTTTTTAGGATATGTTTTATCATAATGTAAACAACATACGATGTCTTATGACATATTATGGGTAGTTGGGAATAGATTATCATTTTTATAAGCCTCCACTATTTGTTATCAATGATCAGACGTTACTTATGATGTTATATATGAGTTAAAAATGATATATTCATGTAATGAATATATATATGGGTCATATGAATTAAAAAAACATTTTATAAGATGTGAGTATATTAATGTACACTTGGGAATGACTCTAATTGTATATAAGTGAACTATTTCTATTTTTTTTATAGGTTTCCTGTTTTCCAAAGATCTTATTGATTCTTAATATCTTGAATCCCTCCTGGGGTGTCTTTTCACCTATATTAGAACTATAATTCTATGGTAATATAAAATTATAATACCCATACTATTGGTTATTCTTTTTACCCTGTGGGATCTCTATAGATAAGGGATATTTAGTGAATCTTTTGAGTGATATTTATGAAGGATTTTATTAAAGATGATGGGTCATCCATCTATGTCAAAAAGGTATACAAAATTTATAACATTTATTTAATACATGATTTTAATTATTATGGTAGATCATTATTTAATGGTTTCTTACTATTTCCACTACATTGATGAATTATTAATTAATTCTTATATATCCAACATTATTCATAAATAATTCCCATTTATAGTATTCCATTAATCATGTCCATTATTGAAGGAAATTTCCTCTAAAAACAATAGAATCATTTCTGATAGAATTTAAAAAAATATATTATCCTTGAAAATATTATGATACTAGTATAAATATTTTCATGGGAGTATGTTTTTCAGTTAGTTATGATTTGATATCTTAGTGAGTAAAAATAGGTTATATTATCAAATGTTATATCAATATGATGTTGGATGATTTATGATAGTGTTTATAAATTTTATAGAGGTAACATAATCTAATGTGAAGGATTTATTATGTATTCATTCTATATCAAAAACCATAAATAATTATTATTTGAAAGCCCTACATCATCATTATCTAGAATCCTTTATCTATTCCAAGGATCATGTCCCAATTTAGTAGAGTGTTCATTCACTATTTTAGGCCAATGATTTCATAATTATTCAAGATTTCATTCCTAATTGTTCCATCCATGAAAGAGTTCAACTGACACTCATACAGAGATTAGGTTATACCTAATGACTATGAAAATTCATGAGAACCTAAACCAATCATACATAGAAATGACTCCCAGCCTTCAAACATAGATCTGAAATTAGTCCCCATGATGCACAGTGCATTGGGGCCCTAGTATGATCTCCCCAATTCTCTGTCACCACCACATGTGATTTCAAAACTAAAGAATATGTAAATGTGAAGGAATATTTTGAAACATTTATCCTCCTAGTGTTTCAAAAATGAAACCCTCTTGGCAGATAACATAGGGAGAGACCATTTATTTATGCCACCAGAAAATAATCCAATGGAGGATACCTCTAGGAATAATTTGATAATGGGAAGAGTGATGAGGTCCAAAAAAATATGATGTTCTTGTGTGGCCTTTATTCCATAAAAAGGGTGAAAACTCAGTGTTATCATCTACCAAGGTGAAATACCTAAATTTCATCCCAGTGGACTCCAATATATTTATAACCGAATTTCTCTCATTACGTTAATGGAAAAAGTTCATCCACATCCTCTACCTAAAGAATTATTTTTCATAACCCACATACATTATTCCAAGAATCACCCAATTCTCCTTATGTTCTATTTCATGAGCTAATATTATTGTGTAAACCAAAAACAAACACATACTTCTCCTGATGACTCATGATTTATGGGATTCAATTTCTGTACATGACCCTAAAACCTTCTCCTTTAAAACCATTCATAGTTTTTTTAAAAATCACTAATGGATAAGGATAACACCAAATCTATTTCTAAGGCTCAATTTTTTTAATTTTTCATATGATATTAAACTAAAATGAGTAATACTCTCAGATTCATCACCTCAAATAGTAGAATAATGATCCTTTCTATATTACCATAAATTGAATGCAATTTCATGATTTAAGTCATAACACTACATTGGTTTTAAATACCATGATGTGGATACATAAGAATATCCTTTAATGGGAACAATATATATATATCATGATACATTAATCATATAGAATTATCTTATATAACATAATAGATGGATTGAAATACCCATGTGACTCCAAAAATGGATTTCATCAACAATGTAATAAAACAACATATATAAAGATTCCAGAAAAAACATTTGATGTATTATTTTTATGGAATTTCTGTAGGTTAATAAATTTTATAAAGTGAAAAATTATATTTATACGATAAAGGATTTCTAGAAGTAGGACTAAATGAATATGGAAGTCTTATACTTGATGAAATGATTATATATTGGATGAGTTGGCCTCTAAAACTATTAGTTATGAGATGCATGTTCCAAAAATAAAATCTAAATGAGAGTTGTGATTAGAAAATTTGATGAAAAATGAATAATGTGTGAAATCCTTTACTTATGAATAAGATTTATCTTCCATAAATTTTTAATGATATTTTATTGACGAGTTATATGTTTTTATAATTTCCGAAACATACAAATTTCTTCTTTTAATAATGAATTATAATTGGTAGGTCACCGTAAAAATTCTTGTTGTACTCGATCTATATTTAGTAGCCTCAAAATTAAAACCATTGACACATAAATATATACTAGAAAAACCATTATTGCATCTTCTTCAACTTTGAGGAATTGATGAACATTGTCTCACACTTAATGACTAAAATCCTATATAGTAAAATGAATAATCCATTAAAATCTGCAAAATTGGAAATTCCAAAATTATATATTTAATTTTCCATTTTTGATGTGTGAAGGACTTAAATTAATGAACCATATAGAAAAAATAGTATTATGACAGAACCCTTTATATAAACATGAAACTATATCAAGATTTTATCCCCATAGTTATACAACTACCATAATATATGACAATAAAACTCAATGAATGTTTTTTTTATATCCATGAGACTACCACTAAACATCCAAAGATGGCGACCACAAATCATGGCCATCACAACCATATAATGACCTTGATTACCTAGAAATTGACATTTCAGTAAACGAATTAAACATCAACACTTATAAATTATGAATGGGATAGAACGTGGGGGAACTATATATAGTAATTATTAAAAATATACATGTCTCAAGTTATTTTTTCTTATAAAAAAATATCCATAAAATCTAGATTATATCAAATGTGAATTTTTATACATGATCAACTTGAACCATCAAAAACATTCAGCATAAGAATATTTGACCCAGTAAAAGGATCATTATTTTTTATGGATATAATCCATGGTTAAATATCGAATTATCATGTAAAATTATGACACTAAAATGATTATTCACTAGGTATCAATAATCTTGCTCTCCACAAAGATAATATAATAACCAATCATGGGGATCTCATTTATGTTGTTTTGTGGTGATTATTACCTATAAATATGGAATCAATATTTGTTATTGATTCTTTTAATATATGAAAAAGGTATTCCAAAGTTATATGTCAATATAATATAATATGAAGAAGCTATGAGATCCATAAATGTATTCTATACACCTAAATGGAATCCCTAACCTAGATGATTGTGTGTGTTGTTAAATCTATAATAACTAAATGGTACATAAATAAAATGTAATTTTACCAATTTCATAGATAAAATTCCTCTAAACGAATCAATATATTCAATAACATGGAATAATTCATAGATAAATCATATTCTAACTCACTTACATTGAATGGGTTTAGAGTAATTCAATGAAATTTATTGAGACTTAATTTTTTTGAGAAACAATCATTTTTATCTATATGAATGAAATGAAAATGAAAAAAAAATATTACATTCTATTCATAGATTAATTCGGAGGATTTATTATGATAGTAATTTTAACATATACGTATGGATGAATATACCCATTATTTATTAGATGAAAATGATGAAATGGTTACTTCTATGAGATTATTGTTATTAAATGTTATCAACGTTAACAATACCTATGATCTAGAACATAATTAAAATAAAAGAAAATAGATAAAGAGAATATATATAATGATAAAATCACTGACAAATAATTAAATAAATTATGAGTATTTTTCTATATCAAAATTATAAACACTATTCTAGGGTCATTATTGAGTTTCCATTGTTGGATTATCATGATATATTAAAAAGGAGAAGCTAAAAAGTATAGCTAAATCTACATCACATATAATTATCATATATGTTGATATAATTTTAGTATAAGAAATAATTATCCAATATGTGGCCTGGATAAATTATATTTTGTTGATTAATATTGAATTTCTCAAGTGAAACAAAAATATGGAGTGTACTATTTAGGATAAAATCAAACCATGGTTATTTATCACTCATCAATTGGATGAAATCACTCAACCTATGAAATAATATCTGATTCATCCATGTGAAATAAGACCATAATAGTACCACCAGAGATGAAATTATTCCATATGCAAGTGCATTTTATCCCTCTTCTACCCAAAAGTTTAATTCCCATTTTATCCATGTTAAATTTCATATGTGATAAAAAAATAAAACAACATCTTTTATTTTATGAATGTCTTGATTATATGAACATTAAAATAATAGGAGGTCGCTAGATTAAAAAATTTCTTGTACACTTTATAGGGTAATTCAAAAAAAAAATTAAAAAAATATATAATTTTTTTTGAGTATATGTTGGGAAGATCACTATATATAATATATTTATTAATATATCCCTAAAATGCTGAAAAATAGAATCCAAGATATCTTAAACAATAAAAAATGTGGAAATGAATAAAAAACATATATATCATTTCTATGTGGAAGAGTTTAACATATTTTTATAAAATAAAGATTACCTATGACTAATTAATACAAATCTATATAGATTATTGATAAGATCATTAATAAATTTTTATCTTAAATAAATTGTGACAGGGTGGATTATAAAATATTTATAGGATAAAAACAATCTAGAGGATTACATTTGATGAACAAGACAAAACAATGCAAAAAAAATCAATCAAATGTATTGATGTATAAAATAATAAAAATGAACAAATTTACACTTATGATCATAGTAGTGTAGAATCCTATGTCGGGGATAGTTAGGTTTATTATCATACCACTTTACAGATGTCAATAACTATGTACATACTCAAACAAAAAATTTTAAGATACTACAAAGGATTACATAAATTGTGACATTAACAATCAGAAAAATATAATTTATTAATTTTAAATTAATTAGGCTCTATAGTACATTATATTATCCTATTAAAGTAAATTAATTTGGTTTATATAGATTATATAACCAATTATAGTTGGATATAATGACATCCTGAAGTGTTGCCCCTACCAAAAGACGATTGACCTCATAAGAAAAGAATAATATTTCTTTTGGGTAGTGTTGGATTATCCAAATGAATTTGTAACTTGTGTGTATGTAAATATTCCTAAAAAAGTGATGAGTGGAATGAAGAAATAGATATTAATGCATGAAAATTGATTACTAGATTACCTAATGGATGTGGATCATGAAAATTCAATGATCATGGAAAGACATAATCAATCTAATATGGACTAAATTCAATTTTCATCATTAAAGCTATTGAAATTAAATGTATTAATGGATTAAGGAAATTGATCAAGAATTTCACCAAAGTTGGTTTTCATTATATTTCCTAGAAAATCCATATAAAATTTATGAATAATCACTGTGCCTTATAATTATAACTACATAAACAAGATAGAATGAACCAAGAAACTCAAGATGCATATTTTCTTAGTAAATATATGATTAATTTAGTAAAAAAAATTACCTAGGTATTTGGATTCTTTATTTGAATAATACATTGATCATTTAAACCTAATTTGAGTTAAAAAATCAAGATAATTGGAGGATAGAATATAAAATCCCTTTTGTGGTGATATAAAAAAATACCATGAACATAGAATAACATTTCATCTTCTCTGAGTTCTAGTGTAAAGGTATCAACAATATTTCATAACATTCCAATGATAATGAAAAAGTCATTTATGTTATAGAATTACCTCTCTAGTAATCTCGATCATGATAAAGAATAGTGTGGTAGAGATCTTTCCTTGATATAAAGATGAAACTGAATGATCTAATTAATTATGATAATTATGAAGGAGAATGATATATTCTATAGATAAACAACGAATTCCCTACCTTTAAAAAGATATAGCCTGTTATAAATATTGCTATGGATTAATATTGATAATTAAACATATAAATTTAATCAAATAATAATCCTAATATATTACAGATTTTAACAAAAATAATAATATTATATATTTTTACATTGTGTCATGAGCTAACAAATGGTACAAATTTAACATTTTCATTAAATTAATAATCCTTTATTTATTTAAATAATATTTTAGATTATATTACTTTCATTATCATTCCCAAAACATTATCCTTCCACATTCCTCATTATTTTCTAGAACTTGAAGAAAAAATATATATTACTGAACTCATAAATTAATACATTTAATTATTCATGAAACCAAATATATATATATATATAAACTAAATATATATATTTTTAACGTTTGAAGAAAAAAAATTATAATTTTTGTGATGGAAATTCCAATAATTATTTATTTCACATTAAAGATATTATATGAGTTTATAAAGTACATAATAAATATAATTTATCTTTAAAAATAATACTTTATTTAAATGGTTAAATTCAAATATAATTCAACTTAGATAGATTAATCTACTAAGTGTGTGAACCTCTTATCCTCTTACACTATCATAATAAATATCATTACATAATTACGAATACCTGTATAAAATATTATATAATTGAACCCACTCATGAATATGTTAATGTAAAAATGTCTACACCCACAAATAAATATTGACTATATAAAATAATCATTTAATTTAGATATCTTATAATGTAGGTTGCAGACTCATGTAGTCAAACTAGATTCTTGATATTCTAGTCTTTCAATTTTTGAAATGACAATTTCAATCAACATGGACTTTAATTTTAGTTTGACAGTTCCATTTCAACCAAAGGGGTGATATATTATCTTCCCATAATATATGGGAAAAATAATTTGTAAAATTATTAACTAAAATTAAAATCGTTTCACACTAAAAATATATAAAATTACCATGAAAATATATCATCATGATTTTAAATGGAAAATAAATGTGCATAACTCATTATAAGAATTAATTATAATTTCATGGTTAAAGACCAATATAAACATAAAAAAAATTAATATCAATTCACACAAATACATGGGGAATTCAATCATATAGCGATATTCTTAAAATACCTCATCACATGGATTATAAAATATGAGTATAATTAGAGGAAGACCAATCCATATTTTAGAATCATGAACTTTAAGTTCAAAATCATTTGTTCCCCATAAGATGATGTCATTTGACTATAAGATTATATGTTCCAAAAAATTGTAAAAACTATTTATGGTTCTCACTAGATCTGGGAATTGTTACGAGTATTCAATGAATAAAATAAATTAAGGACATTATAACTTTAAGGTTACATAATATAAAAAAATTGATAAGATATAAATTAACAGTTATGTATCTGAATATATAGTAAATCAAATTTATAAATTCTTTTGTTCAAGGGAACCAAATTTATTACACATTTAGTTTCACTTTTGGAATATAATAATTAATTTTAGTTTTTATCCTCTCACATGATATTAAGACTTCTATTAAGTCATGCACAAAATAAATTTGTTCTATTAGTTCTCCCACAAGGAAACATTTCAGACCATATCCTCACCTCTTAGAGAAAAATCCCTCGAGAGATGAATTTTTTTGAGTATGAGCATAGTGTGTTGATAATAACATGGTTCCTTAGTAAAAGACATCACTAGAACATTACATCTATATAATGACATATAATATTTATTACTATAAATGACAATGAGATCATATATAATTTGTTTATCCAAACATCTTCTTTAACTTTATAAGAAGCTATGATATACCCAAACATCAGTATACAATCGATGAACACTAGATACATTGAGCTCTTCCACCTCATTTCTCATCTATTATGGGTGATGAGATATCTTGATTTCAATTTCATGACACCATTATGTATTTGGAATCTACAATTTTTATATCACCTAATCACTTTCTCCCCATGTCTTCCACAAACTACAAATATACCCTTAGTAAAACATAAATTTTCTAAAATGGTATTGGATTTTATACAATTGTCGTCTCATGGGACTTCATGATAACTACCCATTGTGATAAATGAATAAAGAAACTATCATGATACATTACATATCATATAAAACTGAAACAATCACTAATGTGAATGAGATCCTTGTTATCATTTATATATCATCCAGTGTTCGAGGAAAAATTTTCTTATAGGGATGGATTCCATGTGACATGGATACAATAACTACATGGATTTTTTCACACATAATCTCTTCTATACCATTCCAATATAAGCACCATGACTTAGTCCAATGTAGATCTTGGATCTATCACATTGGATATTTTTCCAAAGAATGTTACTACTTCACCTATTTATTTAATGGAGATTCATGTGTTCAACCACGTCTTAATAGACTGTAATATAGTTTTCTAATATATAATTAGTAATATTTCATAAATATAAGCTATTATGAAAATAATTTCAGTCCCATAAAAATATTTATAGAAGCAATTATCACATTCAATATTTATAAAACCAAATACAATTTTGGATTTATCAAGGTTTATTTTTAGTGTCATGTATCCTTTCATTAAATCATTAATTGATCTTTATGACATAAATATATTTTTGATGTCTTTTATAGTCACAATACCTTATGGTTTTTATATAGAGGAATATTTTACAACTTTCCCCTTACTGAAGGATTTTCTGGACATCCATTTCCCAAATATCATAGTCATGATAAATTTATTTGGGATGTAGAATTTTGATGCATTTGGAAGTATAAATTTTTGAAAAGGATTCAACATTTTCAATTCCCTAACAATATTTAAATCCTATTTTAACCATCTTAGTTTTCAAGGTATTAGATGAACCATCAAAATATAACATTTTCTTGAATTATCATTTTCATGCAATATACTTTTCATTAATAACAGGACTTAAAAAATATACTCTGTGGTTTAGTACAACTGTTCCATCTTAATATTTATGGATTCATTCCTTATGGATGATTATGTGCTATTTAATTCTTCTTTATATGACACAAGTACATTATTGTCAACTAATAATGATTCACCATCCACAACGACTATTAAACTGTATAATTTTTGTTATATATCATATATACTAAATCCATTTGTTTTTTTGTTTCAAAAATATGCTCTTATATAGGTAAAATAATTTTATTTTCATGGAATATCATATAAATACATGCATAGTGCTTCATTGTGCATGAATCATTACAAAAGATTCTTTGACACACACTTCACATCCCCAATAATGTATATATGACAAGATGGGTTTACTTTAACACCATAATAAAAATTTAAACATCTTTTTAATATTTTCGTGAAACTCGATATAAGATGTATGAATGTATTTCAAATGTGTATCCATAAAAGGATAATTAGTGTAGAGACCCAAGCTTGACGTACATGGACATTACATTAATTTTGCGGATTACATAATACATAACAAAAATATACACCCAAGAACAGGTAATAGTTTAGTGTCTTTGGAAACTTGGAACATAGACTTATAATCATGGTAAAAGATCTTCAAAATCTCTCATAAAGATAATCCCCTTTTTTTTCTTACCTAAAACGTTTCTGTATATTCTGGGGAAAAGAAAACATAAAAATGTTGAGCTCAAATTCTCAGTAAGGGTATTCATGGAGAAAATAAGACAAACCATATACATTTGAACTTAAAAACATGAAAATAAAGATTAAACATCAAAATCATGAGTTTTGGAATAAATCATGGTAGTACGTAAGGAAGAGATCATAAAGCAACATCAATAATGATAAAATAGAATGGGAATTAGACATGTAATTGTGGAAAACCATTAATCATATGATATTATTTCCATAGTATCCAAGGCATTGCTTCTAATCCTATCATAGTGTACAAATTCCATTACTAAATTGGGATTACCAGCCATTCCAACCCTGTATTACTGAACGAGATTTTACTTATTGTTCCAGCCATGTCTATATCATGAGATATAAATCATTACCCAATGAATTAGAGGGGGATATAGGTCGCATCCATCTCATAATTAAATCATTCTTATGTGTGACACAAAATAAACATAAATCATTAATCAAAACCCAAATAATAAAATGGGTTTCTTAAACATCATCCAATCATAAAATAATCCATATAAAAGAAATGGATATCAATTCATCATAATAAAAATAAAACCATGTAAATAATAGATACATTATACTTGAAACATAATCATAATAAATAATGTCATCATAGATGGGAAATTGTTTTGATGAAACACTTGAAATGAATTTTGAGGAAAATATCCTTTCTTCTTCAAAGTCATTTTCTTTTCACAAAATGCCATGTAATATTAAAATAAAATGATTTTGTTGAAAATAATCATGAAATAATATAGAGTATTATTGATGAAAATATTGATTTATGAAATTGTAAATATTTGTTCATGCTGTATAAATTAAAAAAAAATTCTCCACGTACTTTTGTGGGAAAAGTCAAAAATTACCTTGTATGGTAAACAAAAGAAAGATTCCTTACATACCTTTTGGTAAAAGTAATAAAAGGGTAAAAATGAATTTAAACATACATGGAAGAATAGTAAACATTTTATGAAATTTTTTTGACAAAACATGGACATGAATGATAAACATAACCCCAATAAATACTTACGAATAAAAAATCTCGGATAGGAACGTGATTGGAATAATTATCTCCTAACATCTGTCCAGTTTTATCCATATATGTCTAAGACTCTTGTATAGTGGGATTAGACATATTATTAACTAATAACAGAACCATAATAATATTTTTATATCATATATGATTCACTAACGACTTTATATTACCCTTCATTTATCAATTACATGTTAAAGCAGCGTTTTGGGTAAAATCGTTTCATTTATCGTACGTGTTTTGAATTGTAATTATTCATATTATTATATATAATCTTATTACATAAATCCATAATGTAAAAAATGATTTATATATAATATATATTCATAATATATATATAATAGTTTGAAAAATGGAATGAAATACACCGTTCATGGAGATGGTATGTCGTATGTACGCATGAACACTATTTTCGTTTACTTATTAAATTGAATGGAAGTAATTTAAATACATATATACAAAAATATAATAGCACTATTATGTCATATATTTCATGATTACTTATTATATATTCTTTATAATCATTATATAATGGTTGACATGGAAAATGAATCTCATCGCATTGTGGATATGGTAATCTGTACATACGCACGAGTGATGATATCGTTGCCATAATTATTGAATGGAATTGGTGTGGATGATATTATATCTCATAATTAGTATTATGTTATAATAATCATATATATTTATTATTTTCACCATTATTCCCATCCAAGAAAGGTGGTGGTGGAAAAATAGATTATGCAACAGCGTGGAGACAGTAAGTCGTACGTACCCACGCGCAGTGATTTCATTTTTTGTAAGATGGATTGAAGGTGAAACAGGGTTGCTTAATATTTATAATAACATATCAGTATAATAGAGAAACTTATTTTATTACTTTATAATGAAACAACTAATGAAGTGGATGTAAAATAATAAACAAACTTGAAAGAACCGGTAGGAGAGATTACCTCTTTCTTGACGTACCTCCTTTGAACTTCCTCTTAAGGCACTAGAGTTGGTCTTTTGAGAAGACCATAACCTCTATAATATTACTATAGATCTTGAGAAGTGTAATTCGTAGAGTTTGGATGAGCTTGAAGGCTCAAAATGGAGTGAATAGAAGAGGGAGTTGGTGATCTTTTAAAAGAGAGAAAAGTGGAACTTTAGGAAACATCCAAAAATATTAATTTATAATAAACTCAAACCCCACATAAAATCTTCCAAAGTGACTCAAATTATAATATGAGATAAGAAAGGGTTGTAATATCATCTTCCAATTAAATTTATACATGTTTTTACATTATTTTAAACCTCATCATTTTGATTTATCCTTATTTAATCTATTTAATTTTATTTGTGGTAATAATGTTATAAATTTTAAATGGTTAAAAATACTTACTTATGTGTTGTTAATTGTATATAATTGGATAATTTATGAAATTTTAGACCATATTATTATAAATTTATAATTTTTCAATATTTTTGTGATTTTTAATCAAATTAATAATATGTTATTTTTATAAAATATCAATAGTGTCAATTTTGACACTATTCATTTATTTTAATTTAAATAAAATCCACACAAAAGATATATTAGAACCAAATTATTTAATAGATTAATAATACATTATTTTCATATATATATTTCCTGGAGAAAATTAATTTGTTCATGTAATATTTATTTTAATAGATTGAATACCATTTTTTTATATTTCTCCTAATAAGAGAATTACTACAACAATTTTTTATAATTATTTAATATACATATTTATAGCGTAAAAATTGAAAATAAAAAATTATTATGAATATAAATATAATATCTTTCAAAATAATACTTTTACTAGAATTTATCATCTTATAATCACAATATTTAGATTGTTATAGTTATTAAATTATGAAGGTGACAACTTTGAAATCTTTTAAAATAAACTAATATAAGTGTCATAATCGCTTTTATAAGGAGAAAAATAGTCCAAAAGTAGAACATCGGAGGATTATTGTTTAAATATACATGAAAAATAATATTTGGTCAGGTTTTTGGGCTATTTATGGGTATTATGATTTGAGTAAAAACTATATTATTGATTTCTAACTAAATAAATAATTTCTACATCATTAATGTATAAGCAATTAAGGTAATTAAATATTTCATAAAAATTAAAAATAAAACACCATAATAAAAAAAATATTTTATCTTTCAAATGAGTTCTAATAATTAAATTTATATTCTGTATAACCTTATATTAAAAATACTTTAATTATTACAGTTTGAGTCAGACATATTTCACATTCCTTTAAATGAAATAAAATAATGGTCTTAATCACATCCATATGGGTTCCAAAAGATTCTATTGCGACCCAACTATGTTTTAAGGATAAATAAAATCTTCCAATTATATAAAAACAAGTGTTAGGGTAATTTTATAATATTATTTTCACCATTAATTACCTAATTTACCTTTAATAGTGCTAAACAAATTTACCGTAGTTACTATTCATAATGCCTAAAAATAAAAAATATCCTTTTAACATAAATTGGACCTAAAGATTAAAAATATGGAATCTATTTTTACAAATTTAATACATATAAGATGCAATTTTTAATTTAAAATTAATCCATCTGTTGAGAAAACTGATTTTAAAAGTTAAAACATTGAAAAAGATTAAAATGTTTTTACCTTTGAATTAATTGTAAAATTAATTCTAATGACTTATATTATATTAAATGGTAAAAATATTTTCTATTTATACTTTAAAACTATTCAATAATATAATTTAACCATATAAATTATCTTGATGGAAAAATATGTTTTAATTAAAATTTACCGTATTTTTACTATTCATCAAAATATGAAAGTAAATAGAAAAATATTAAAAAATTATCCAAAGTAAAATTTTATATCCTTATTGAAATTAAAAGGTTTATTTCATAAAATTGAAGGTATAAACGTGTCAAAACTAGATTTAAATTTGGTGCAACATCAAAAGGCGGCAAACTGGATTTTTTGAAAAATATTTATTTTACCTTAAAATTTTATTTTGTTCTCATACCTTGTTCTAGATAATTTATAATATGAATGATAATGTTATAAAATACAAAATGTGGTTAATACTATTCATAACTGAAATTTCATAATAATATTGTAACAATATATCGTTGTTTAGTTAAACACAGTATTTCATATAACACACGCTATTGAGGAAGGTCTTTTTTGCATGAAACACAAGCTATGAATAGTGTTTGTGTATAATACAAGCTAATATGGTGTTGCATATATCTTAAGATAATTTTGTTGTAGCATACAACACAAGACATCATAGAAATTAAAAATAATATTTCTTATAAAATCTTGGGGTGTTACATTCTACCCCCCTTAAAATGAATTTCGCCCTTGAAATTCATCGTGGTTATAAATCATTTACAAGTTGATAGATTATTTCACAGAAACCCACATTGTAAAAAGGAATACTAAAAATTAATTTTAAAAAGTAAAGTATGAAACATAACGGTAACCTAAATTAACTCATCACTGGGTTTCCACATAGGAGAACAGATGTGAAAACATGGATATGGAAGGGAAATATAACCTTCATGTTCTGATGGAGAGTGGTAGAGAACATGACTATGAAAAAACCAACAATCACAGAGCCATAAATTTGTGATGATCTAAGGTACCATCTGATTCATTTGATATGAGGTCACTAGGCCATCATTTTTGGTTTT
The DNA here is from genome assembly GCA_963277665.1 of Viscum album. Lineage (NCBI taxonomy): Eukaryota > Viridiplantae > Streptophyta > Magnoliopsida > Santalales > Viscaceae > Viscum > Viscum album. Next base: position 595,322,988 of record OY728155.1, on the reverse strand, counting down.
CATGATCATTTCCCTAAAGTTGAAAAATGTGAATTAGAAGAAATACTTACTTGATTTTGGTACAATCTCACCATTGGTCGTTCCTTTAATAATTTTCACTTCATATATTAAAGAAATTATGTTTAATTTTTCATTCATAAAGCGTTAGCAGAACATGTGATAGAATTATGTGTCATTCCATCTGTCTCAAACAAAAGGTTAACAAAATTTATTAAATATACATAAGTCCACATATGGTGATATTAATCGTATATGGCTCAAAAAATAAACTTATACTTCATATATCATACCACTAAATAAAATAAAACTAATTTCAACAAACCAGGGACTTCTTATAGGCTAGTGGTAGGTGATAAAGGCCTGTCACACTTCGGTTGTGGGTTCGATTCCTGCAGCCTTGTCCGACGCGACAGGTTGTCGCCCATCTTACAGATTGTCATTTTTCTAAAACTATACTATTATAACATTTCATAAATAAAATAAAAAAGTCTTTGACATAAAAAATACTATATAATTTCTAACTTAATCCAATCAAATATTTAGAATTATACAAACTACTTATGACAAATCTCACAGTACGAAGAAAACAATTACCAGAAAGGTCATATAACAAGCATGTGAATACCATCATTTATCCCCCATATATCATTACATATATCTTATTGGTCACATTCCAAACATTTGAATACCTTAATCATATATTTTTTATTAACATGAATTACCATAGAACTATAGTGAAAACATGAATACTGTCAAAGGTTAATTATTTGCACATACCAAAATCTAAAAAATTATATATACTCAAACAATTATGTCACTTTGTCCTTATATCAGTCAAGTGATCATTAATACTATTATACATATTATTTTCTCTTTATCCCTTCATTATGAACATATTATAATCTTTACAGAAAAAATTCAATCACTTTTCATGGTTACTGGTACCATACAATTATTGAAAACCAATACATAGATATTCCAATATTCCATAATACTATAAATGAGATTCCACTACAATATTTTGGAATCCTGTTACATATAAACATAATCATTCTACCACTTCATTGTCATATTCAACATTTCCAACAGTGATCACATATGACATCCCTTTTTCCTTTTTCTTAAGAGGTTGTTGATTTCGATCATCATTAACCCTTGGATTAGGTCATTAGTTAGCATAATGCCCCATTTCCTTTCACTTGTAGAATTGAAGTGTTGGTGGTGCGTTCTCTATAGTCGTTTCCCTATTCACATCATTAGATACCTTTTTCCCATTACTTTGGCACTCAACTGCTCGATGAACTTCTTTTCCACACTTAAAACATTTTCTAGTCCCTTTAAGATAATCTCTACTATACTTCTTTCCACACATTGGGAATAACGAAATATTTGGCTTCTTTTCACCATAGTTGTGAGATTTTTCCTTGTAATCCATATTTTGTTTCCTGTAAAAACCATGATTTGGATATGTAACAAAAATTTCTATTCCACCTTGATAGAACAACACCAAATATATTCATATATACTAAAGTCTCTTATATCTAATGCTTTTCAAAGACTTGTTTTTATGCCACTGATGGATTGATCAACTTTTTTTTCTGGTTGGATGATAAATCCAGAAGCATACCTTGGAAGCCTTGTAAAATTAGCTTCGTATATACCAACAGATTCATCATCCTTTTTATTAATCTCATGGAACTCCTTTTCTATCGTTGTTCGAAGAATATGAGGGAATTACTTATTGAAAAACAAGTTCTTAAACTCATCCCATTCCATTGATTCAATTTCATCTTGGGGACTTGTATTCTTAATTAGAGTCCTCCACTGGCCTACATCACCTTTTAAACGGTAAAAATCCAAAATGGGTTTTTCATGTTCTGAATAGCGATGTGTGGAAAATATCTTTTCAATGGTATTGATCCATTGTTCATCAATTTTTGGCTCAGAAGACCCATTGAAATAAGGTAGATGTTGCCTCATGAAGGACTCAATAGAATATTGTTCCTTTCTATTCTCATTTGGATGTCCAGAATGATTCATAGCTTGTCTAAGTATGACAATAATATTTTTCACTCTATTTCCCATAACATTTGGTTTTTTAGAAGGAAAATCATTGCATTTCAATGTGCATTGATCATTAACACAGTTCCTTCGGGTTCCAGCCGTTATCTAAAACCCAAAAAAAAATAGTGTGAGAGGAAAAAATCATACTTGGAAAAAAACATAATAAATGAGAAGTTCCTTCAATATCTAAAATAATAGGAATAATTCTAATATCTTTACCATAATTATAGGATTATACCCTATACTTATATTTATCCTTAGGGACATCCATAGGCATACCTTAGAAATATCTCTAGGGATGTCAATAAATTTTTGACATCCTAGTTTCCAAAGGTTGACTAAACCTTTACTCTAATACCATCTGTAGAGTCCCAAGCTTGACGTACATGGAAATTACATTAATTTTTCGGAATACTTAATAAATAACAAAAATAGACACCCAAGAACCATAATAGTTTACTGTATTTAGAATCTTGGAACATAATCTTCTAATCATGGTGAAAGATCTTCAACATCTCCCATAATGATATTCCCCTTTTGTCTTCTTACCTAAAACCTTTCTTTATATCATGGGAAAAAGAAAAAATATAAAGGGTGATCTCAAATGCCTAGTAAGGTATTCATGGAGAAAATAAAACAAACCATATACATTTGAGCTTAAAAACATGAACATAAAGTTAAAACATCAAAATCATGAGTTGTGAAATAAATCATGGTAGTACGTAAGGAATAGATCATAAAGGAACATCAATCGTGATAAAATAAAATGGGAATATAACATGTAATTGTGTAAAACCATTAAGCACATTATATGATTTCCATAGTTGCCTAGCCATTTCTGCCAAGACCATCATAGATGACCAAGTCCATTACTGAATCGGGTTTACCAGTCGTTCCAACCCTATATTACTGAACCAGATTTCACTTATTGTTCCAGCCATGTTAATCAAATTAGATATAGATAATTACCCAATGCATTGGAGGGAGATATAGGTCCCACCCATCTCATAATGAAATCATTCTTATGTGTGCCACAAAATAAAACCGAATCATCCATCATAACCCAAAAGAATAAAATGGGTTTCATAAGCATCATGCCATCATAACATAATCCATATAAAACAAATGGATATCATTTCATCATAAGTAAAATAAAACCATTTAAATAATATATACATTATACTGGAAAAATAATCATACTAAATAATTTCATCTTAGATGAGAAATAGTTTTTATAAATCACTTGAAATGAATTCTTGAGGAAAATATCCTTTATTCTTCAAAATCATTTTCTTTTCACAAAATGTCATGTAATTTTAAAATAAAAGTATTTTTTTTAATAATCATGAAATAATGTAGAGTAATATTCATTAAAATAAAGTTTTATGAAACTGTTATAATCTATTCATGTCGTATAAGTTAAAAAAACATTATCCTTGTACTTTTACTAGAAAAGTCAAAAAGTACCTTGTATGGTAAACAAAAGAAATATTCCTTCCATACCTTTTGGTAAAAGTCACAAAAGGGTAAAAATGACTTTAAGGAGACACGGAAGAATAAAAAAAAAATTGAAAACATTTTGAGAAAACATGGACACGGATGATAACCATAACCCCAATAAATACTTACGAATAAACTATCTCGGATAATAACGAGATTAGAATAATTGTCCCTTTCCTTATGTCCAATTTCATCCATATGTGTCTGAGACTCATATATAGTGGGTATAAAAATATTATTAACTTATAATAGAACCATAATAATATTTATGATATCATATATTATTCACTTATGACTTTATATTACCCATTCATTTGTCAATTCCATGTTAATGTAGTGTTTTGGGTAAAATCGTTTCATTTATCATTCGTGTTTTTACTTGTAATTATTAATATGATTACATAAATCATGATTAATTACATCCAGAATGTAAAATTTTATTTACATATCATATATATTTAGAATATATATATATATATATATAATAGATCGATAAATGGAAGGAAATACACCATTCATGGAGAAGGTAGGTCGTATGTATGCATGAACACTGTTTTCGTTTCCTTATTAATTGAATGGAAGTAAATGAAATAAATATATACATAAATCTAGTAAAATTATTATGTCATATAATTCATTATTAATTATTACATTTACTTTAAAATCATTCTTGAATGGTTAACATGGAGACTGAATCTCATCACATCGTGGCGAGGGTAATCCGTACGTACACACAAGAGATGATATAGTTCCCATAATTATTGAATGGAATTGGATTGGATGATATAATATTTCAGAATTAGTATTATGTTATAATAATCATATGGAGTTATTATTTCCAACATTATAACCATCCATGTAAATTGGTGGTGTAAGAACTTATTACACCACGGCGTGGAGACGGTAAGCCATACATATGCACGCGCGATGATTTCATTTTTCATAGGATGGATAGAAGGTGAAATAGGGTTGTTTAATATTTATTATAACATATACGTATATTATTGATACTAATGTTATTACATTATAATAAAAAAACTAAATAAGAGTAAGTATAAGAATGAAGAATCTAGATAGAATTGGTAGAAGAGATTACCTCTTCATCGACACACCTCCTTTGAAATTCCTATTAAGGGACTAGAGTTGGTATTTTAAGAAGTACAGAACCTTTATAATGTAACTAGAGAGGTTTAGAAGAGGAATATTTAGGGATAGTATGAGATTGAAGGCTCAAAAATGGAGTGAAGAGAAGAGGTAGTAGGAGCCCTTTTATAAAAGAGTAAATGGGAACTTTTGGAAACCGCCAAATATGTTAATTAATAATAAACTAGAACCCCACATAAATACATCCAAAGCTACTAAAATTAGTATATTATATAACACTGGGTTGTAATCTCATCAACCAATTAAATTTAGACATGTTTTTATTTTATTTTAAACCTTATAATTTTGATTTATCCTTATTTAGTCTATTTTATTTTATTTTTGGTAATAATGTTATAAATTTAAAATGGTTATAAATACATACTTATGTGTTGTTAATTGTATATAATTGGATAAATTATAAAATGGTAGACCATATAAATTTTAATTTTTAAATATTTTTGATATTTTTAAACAATTTAATTATATGTTATTTTTATAAAATATCAATAGTGACAATTTTGACACCATTAATTTAGTTTAATTTAAATAAAATCCAAACAATATATATATTCAAACCAAATTTTTTAATAGATTCATAAAATTTCTTATTCGTCTATAAAATTCATGGAGAATATTAATTAGCTCATATAATATTTATTTTAATATTTTTAAAACCATTTTTTTATATTTCTCTTAATACGACAATTACTACAACATTTTTTTATAATTATTTAATATACATATATATTTCTTAAAAATTAAAAATAAAATAATATTATGAATATAAATATAATATATTTCATGATAATAATTTTACTCGAATTTATCATCTTAAAATCACAACATTTAAATTGTTATATTTATTAAATTATGAAGGTGACAACATTGATATCATTTAAAATAAAATAATATAAGTGTCACAATCTCTTTTATAAGGCTCAAAATGGTCAAACGGTATACCATTAGATTATTATGGTTTAGATATACATTACCAATAATTTTTGGTCAGGTGTTTGGGCATTTTATGGGTATTATTATATGAATATAAACTATATTATTGATTTTTCACTAAATAAATAATTTCTGCATCATTAATGTATAAGATATTTAGGTAATTAAATATTTCATAACAATTAGTAATAAATTTAAATAATAAATAAACATATTTTATCTTTCAAATGAGTATTTATAATCTATTTTATATTCTTTATAAACTTATATTAAAAAAAACATTAATTATTAAAGTTTGAGTGAGATATATTTCACTTTCCTTTAAATAAAATAAAATAATGTTCTTAATCACATCCAAGTGGGTTAAAATAGTTTCAATTTCGACCCAAGTATGTTTTAAGGATAAATATAATCTTTTAATTACATTAAAACAAGTGTTAGGATAATTTTATATTATTATTTTTTCCCATATTTACCTGATTTACATTTAACAATGGTAAATAAAATTTACCTTACTTACTATTCATAAATCCTAAAAAAAGGTAGCCTATTAACATATTTTGGAACTAATGATTCCAAATATAGTATCCATTTTTCAAAATTCAATACACAGAAGTTTCATTATTTAATTTCAAATTAATCCCACTGTTGAGAAAATGAGTTTTAAAAGTTAAAACATTGCAAAAGATTGAATTGTTTTTACATTTGAATTCAGTGTAAAAATAATGCTAATTACTCATATTATATTAAATGTTAAAAATAAATTCTATTTATACTTTAAAACCTTTAAATATTATAATTTAACCATTTAAAGTATCTTGATGAAAAAAGTTATTTTATTTAAAATTTAGCGTAATTTTACTATTCATCAAAATATGAAAGTAAACAGAAAAATATTAAAAACATATCCAAAGTTAATTTTTATAACCTTATTGAAATTAAAATGTTTATTTTGTCAAATTTAACTTATAAATGTATCAAAAATTAGATTTAATGTCAGTTCGCAATCAAAAGGCGGCAAAACTGTATTTTTTGAAAAATACTTATTTTACTTGTAAAATTTATTTTGTTCTCATACCATGTTCTAGATAATGTGTAAGATGAATGATATTATTATAAAATTCAAAATTTATTTAATAATATTAATAATGGCTAGTTCAGTGAAACTCGATATTGCGTATAACACAGGCTATTGAGGAAGGTCTCTCTTGCGTGCAACACAAACCACGAATAGTGTTTGTGTATAATAGCAGATAATATGTTTTTTCATATAGAATAATCTCATTTTTTGTAGCATAAAACACAAGACATTAATGAAATTAAAAATAATATTTCTCTTAAAATCTGGGGGGGTTACATTCCACCCCCCTTAAAATGAATTTCTCCCTCAAAATTCATCGGGGTTATAAATAGTTTACTACTTGAAAGTTTCTTTAATAGAAACCCAAATCGTAAAAAGGAACACTAAAAATTAATTTTAAAAATTAAATTATGAAATGTAATGGTTAACCAAATTATCTTATCACTGGGTTTCCACATAGGAGAACATATATGAAAACATGGATATAGAAGAGAAATCTAACCATTATGTTCTGATGGAATGTGGTAGAGAACATGGCTATGAAAAATCCAAAAATCACAAAGCCATAAATTTGTGATGATCTAAGGTACCATCTGATTCATCAGATATGAGGACATTAGGACAACATTTTTGGTTTTCATGATCATTTCCCAATAGTTAAAGAATATGAATTAGAAGAAATACGTGATTTTGGTACAATCTAACCGTTGGTCATTCCAAAAATAATTTACTCTTCGTATCCTAATGAAATTAAGTTGAATTTTTAATTCATGAAATGTTATCAAATCATGTGATAGAATGATGGGTCATTCCATTTTTCTCAAAAAAAAAGGTTATCAAAAGTTATTAAATATACATAGGTCTATATATGATGATATTTATCGTATATGGATCCAAAAACGGACTTATACTTCATATATCATACCACTAAATAAAATATAACTAATTTCAACAAACCAGGAACTTCATGTTTCCCAGTGTTAGGTGGTAAACGCCTGACACACTTTTGTTGTGGGTTTGATTCCAGCATCTTTTTCTGAAGTGACGGGTTGTCGCCCATCCTACAGATTGTCCTTTTTCAAAAACTATACTATTATAAAATTTCAGAAGTAAAATCAAAAAGTTCTATCCTTGAACAATAATATCTAATGACTAACTTAATCCATTCCAATCTTTAGGCTAATCCAAAATACTTATGTCCAATCTCACAGTACGAAGAAAACAATTACCAGAAAGGTAATATAACAAGCATGTGAATAACGTCATTTATCCCTCATATATCATAACATATATCTTTTTGGTCGCATCCAAAACATGTGAATAACTTAATAGTGTATTCTCATGAAACATTAATTACCATATAAACATAGTGAAAACATGAATTCTGTCAAAAATTAATTATTTCCACATACCAAAATCCCAAAATTTCGAAATACTGAAACAATGATGTCACTTTTTCCTTATATCAATCATGAGATCATTAATACTATCAAACATATTATTTTCTCTTTATCCATTCATTATGCGCATATCATATGAATTCCAAAAATATTTCAATCATATTGCATGGTTACTAGTACCTTAAAATTATTAAAAACCAATACATATATATTCCAATATTTTATAATACTATAAATGAGATTCCATAACACTATTTTGGAATCCCGTTACATATACACTTAATCATTCAACCACTTCGTTGTCATATTCAACATCACCAATTGTGATCGCATGTGACATCCCTTTATCCTTTTTCTTAAGAGGTTGTTGATGTCGATTATCATTAACCCATGGATTAGGGCATTGGTTATCATAATGCTTAATTTCCATGCACTTGTAGCATAGAAGTTTTTGGTGGTGTGTTCTCTATTGTCTTTTATCTATTCACATCGTTAGATACCTTTTTCCCATTGCATCATCACACAGCTACTCGATGACCATCATTTATACACTTAAAACATTTTCTAGCCCCTTTAATACAATCTCCACAATGTTTTATTCCACACATTGGTCATAACGAAACATTTTTCTTGTTTTCCCAATAGTTTTGAGATTTTTTACTTGAAATCCTTCTTCCGTTTCAGGTCAAAACCATGAGATGGATATGTAACACCAACTTCCAATTCTACCTTGATAGCACAATGCACAATCTCTTCATTGCTACTAAAGACTCTTATAGCTAATTCCTTTCAAAGACTTGGTTTGAATCAACTAAAGAATCGATCAACTGAACTTTCAGGTTGGATGATAAATCCTGAAGCATACCTCGCAAGCCCTGTAGAATTCTCTTAAGATATACCAAAATATTCATCATCATTTTTCTTAAGCTCAAGGAACTATTTTTTAATATTTTTTCAATGAATGTGAGCGAAGTACTTATTCAAAAACAAGTTCTTGAACTCATCCCATTCCATGGATTCAATTTCATCTTGGGGCCTTGTATTCTTAATTAGAGTCCACCACTGGCCTACTTCAGCTTATAAATGCTAAACAACCAAAATGAATTTTTCATGTTCTAGATAGCTAGGTATGGAAATATCTTTTCAATGGTATTGATCCATTGTTCAGCAATATTTAGATTGGAAGACCCATTGAATGAAGGTGTACATTTCCTCGTAAAGGACTCAATAGAATATTGTTTCTTTCTATCCTCAATTGGAAGTCCAGAATGATTCATATCTTGAGTAAGTATAGAAATAGGATTTTTCACTATATTTCCCATAATATTTGGTTGTTCAGGGGGACAGTAATGCATTTCCAATTGCATTGATCATTAACACAGTTTATTTGGGTTCCAACCATTATCTAAAACCCAAAAAGAATATTGTGAGAGACAAAAATCATACTAGGAAAATAACATAATAAAGGGGGAGTACCTTCAATATCTAACATCTTAGGTTTAATTCTAATATCGTTACCATAATTCTAGTACTATAACTTATACATATACTTAACCTTAGGGACATCCATAGACATACCATAGCAATATCTCTAGGGATCTCACTAAAGTTTTCGCATCCTCGTTTCCAAAGGATGACTAAACCTTTTCTCTGATACCAACTATAGAAAACCAAGCATGAAGTACATGGACATTACATTAATTTTTCAGAATACATAATATATAACAAAAATAGACACCCAAGAACCGTAATAGTTTAGTGTCTTTGAAAACGTAGAACATAATCGTCTAATCATGGTGAAATATCTTCAACATCTCCCATAAAGATATCCCCCTTTTGTTTTCATACCTAAAACCATTATTTATATCCTAGGGAAAAGAAAACATATAAATGGTCAGATAAAATTCCCATTAAGGTATTCATGGAGATAAGAAAACAATCCATATACATTTGAACTTAAAAACATGAACATAAAATTTAAACATCAAAATCATGAGTTGTGAAATACCTTTTGGCAGTACATAAGGCATAGATCATAAATGAACATCAATCATGATAAAATAGAATGGTAATATAACACGTAATTTTTTAAAACCATTAAGCACATGATATGATTTCAATATTATCCAGGGCATTTCTACCATGACCATCATAGTGGACAATGTCCATTATTGAACCGGATTTACCAGCTGTTCCAGCCCTGCATTACTGAACCTGATTTTACTTACCGTTCCAGCCATGTATATCACATGAAATATAAATCATTACCCAATGCATTTGAGGGATATTTATGTCCCACAAATCTTATAATTAAATCATTCTTACACGTGCCAAAAAATAAACATAAATTTCTCAACATAACCCAAATAATAAAATGGGTTTCATAAACATCATTGCATCATAACATAATCTATATAAAACAAAAGGATATTGTTTAATCAAAAGAAAAATCAAACCTTGTAAATAATAGAGACATTATACTTGAAACATAATCATACTAAATAATTTCATCTTATATGGGAAATAGTATTGATAAAACATTTGAAATGAATTCTTGAGGAAAATATCCTTTCTTCTCCAAAATCATTTTTCCCAAAATGCCATGTAATTTAAAATAAAATTAGTTTGTTGAAATTAATCATGAAATCATACAGAGTTTGATTTATGAACATAAGGCTTTATTAAACCAGAAAAAAAAATTCATTCCCTATAAGTTAAAAAAACATTCTCCTCATACTTTTGTTGGAAAATTCAAAAAGTACCTCGTATGGTAAACAAAAGAAATATTCCTCCCATACCTTGTGGTAAAAGTCATAAAATGGTAAAAATGCCTTTAAACAAAAATTAAAGGATATTAAACATTTTATTAAAACATTTTGAGAATAAATGGACATAATTGATAATCATAACCCCAGTAAATACTTACGAATAAACAATCTCGGATAAGAACGAGATTGGAATTATTATCCCTTACCTTATGTCCAATTTTTTCTGTATGTGTTCCAGACTAATGTCTAGTGGGTATAAACATATTATTAACTTTTAACAGAACCATAATAATATTTATTATATCATTTATGATACACTTACGACTTTATATTACCCTTTCATTTGTTAATTCCATGTTAAAGTAGTGTTTTGGGTAAAAAAATTTCATTTATCGTAAGTGTTTTGACTTGTAATTATTCATATGATTACTTATATCATGATTAATTACATTGAGAATTTAAAACATTAATTATATATAATATATATTCAGAATATATATATAAGATATCGATAAATTGAATGAAATACACTGTTCATGGAGACGGTAGGCCTTGCGTTTTCATGAACGCTGTTTTCGTTTACTTGTAAAATAGAATGAAAGTAAATGAATTATATATATAAAAAAATCCAGTATAATTATTTTGTTATATATTTCTTGATTACTTATTATATATACTTTATAATCATTCTTGAATGGTTAACATGGAGAATGAATCTCATCACATCGTGAAGACGGTAATCCGTACATACGCACGAGTGATGATATCATTCCCATAATTATTGAATGGAATTGGATTGGATGATATAATATCTCATAATTAGTATTAAGTTATAATAATCATATATAGTTATTATTTCCACCATTATACCCATCAAAGTAAGGTGGTGGTGGAAAAATAGATTACACCACTGTGTAGAGACGGTAAGTTGTACGTACGCACGCGTGGTGATTTCCTTTTTCGTAGGATGGATAGAAGGTGAAATAGAGTTGTTTCATATTTATAATAACATATCTATGTATGAGTGATACTTATTTTATTAAATTATAATAATATAACTAAATAATAGGAAGTTGAAGAATAAAAAAACTTGAAAGAATCAGTGGAGGAGATTACCTCTTCTTCGACACGCCTCCTTTGAACTTCCTCTTAAGGCACTAGAGTTGGTCTTTTGAGAACACCAGCACCTGAGTAATGTAACTAGAGAGGTAGAGAAGTGTAATTGGTATGGTTTTTCTAAGCTTGAAGGCTCAAAATGGAGTTAATAGAAGAAGGAGTAGGTGCCCTTTTATAAGAGAGTAAAGGGGCACTTCTGGAAACCTCCAAAAATATTAAATTATAATAAACTCAAAACCCACATAAAAAATTCCAAAGTAACTCAAATTAGGATATGAGATAATACCGGGTTGTAATATCACCATGAAATTAAATTTAGACATTTTATTATTTTATTTTAAACCTTATCATTTTAATTTATCCTTATTTAATCTATTTAATTTTATTTGTGGTAATAAAGTTATAAATTTTAAATGTTTATAAATACATACTTACATGTTTATAATTGTACATAATTGGATACTTTATGACATGTTCAACCATATAAATTTTTATTTGTAATTTTTTAATATTTATTTTTTTTTTCAATTTAATAAAATGTTGTTTTTATAAAATATCAATAGTGACAATTTTGACACTATTCATTTATTTTAATTTAAATAGAATTCACAAAAAATATATATTTGAAGAAAATTATTTGTTATATTCATAAAATTTATTTTTCATCTACAAAATTCATTGATAATAGTAATTAGTTCATATAATATTTATTTTAATACTTCTGAAACAATTGTTTTATATTTCTCTTAATAAATAATTACTACAACATTTTGGTATAATTATTTAATATACATATATATTTCATAAAATTTAAAAACAAAATACCTTGATTAAGATAAATATAATATATTTCATAAGAGTACTTTTACTTGAATTTATCATCTTAAAATCACAATATTTAAATTGTTATATTTATTAAATTATGAAGGTGACCACTTTGACATCTTTTAGAATAAAATAATATAAGTGTCATAATTGCTTTAATAAGGCTCCAATTGTTTCAAAATTGGACCATTGGATTATTATAGTTAATCTAAACACTGCCAATAAGTTTTGGTCAGGTTTTTGGCCCTTTTATGGGTATTATTATTTGAATAAAAACTATATTAATTATTTTTTCCTAAATAAATAATTTCTGCATCATTAATGTATAAGATATTTAGGTCGTTAAATATTTCATAAAAATTACAAATAAATTACCATAATAAATTAAACTATTTTATCTTTCAAATGAGTATTTATAATTTAATTTATATTTGGTATATTTTTATATTAAAAATTCTTTAATTATCAATGTTTGAGTGAGACATATTTCACTTTCCTTTAAATAAAATAATATAATGGTCTTAATCACATCCAAGTGGGTTCTAATATATTCCATTTTGACCCAATTATGTGTTAATTATAAATATAATATTCCAATTATATTAAAACACATGTTAGGGAAATTTTATAATATTATTTTTACCCTTAATTACCTGATTTACCTTTAATAGTGTTAAATAAAATATACAGTATTTACTATTCATAATGCCTAAAAATAAAAACGTTGGGTATTAACATAATTTGGACATAATTATTCCAAATATTGAATCCATTTTTCTATATTCAATACATATAAGTTGCAGTATTTAATTTAAAATTAATCCCTCTGTTGAGAAAATGGGTTTTAAATGATAAAACATTGCAAAAGATTGAAATGTTTTTACCTTGGAATTCAGTGTAAAATTAATTATAATGACTTATATTGTATTAAATGATAAAAATATATTATATTTATACTTTAAAACCATTTAATATTATAATTTATCCATTCAAATTATCTTTATGAAGAAATTTGTTTTAATTTAAATTTAGCGTATTTTTACTATTTATCAAAATATGAATGTTAACAAAAAAATATTAAAAAAGTATCCAAAGTTAATTTTTATATACTTGTTGAAATTAATAAGATTAATTTTTCAAATTGAGCTTATAAATGTTTCAAAACTATATTTAAGGTCGTTACGCCATAAAAAGGTGGCAGAACTGTATTTTTTTAAAAATACTAATTTTACACGAAAATTTTATTTTGTTCTCATACCTTGTTCTAGATAATGTATAAGATAATGGATAATATTATAAAATTCAAAATGTGATTAATACTATTAATAAAGGCTAGTTCATAATAATATTGTAACAATATATCATTGTTTAGTGGAACACGATATTTCATATAACACATGCTATTGAGGAAGGTCACTCTTACATGCAACACAAGCCAAGAATAGTGTTTGTGTATAATACATGATAATACGGTGTTGCATATTGTGTAAGCTAATTTTGGTTCACCATACAACACAATACATCAATGAAACTAAAAAGAACATTTCTCATAAAATCTCAGGGTGTTACATTCTACCCCCCTTAAAATGAATTTTTCCCTCTAAATTCATCGAGGTTGTAAATCGTTTAATACTTAAATGTTTCTTTCATAGAAACCCACATCTTAACAAGGAATACTAAAAATTAATTTTAAAAAATAAATTATGAAACATAACGGTTTCCCAAATAACTTATAACTAGGTTTCCACATAGGAGAACATATGTGAAAACATGGATATGGAAGAGAAATCTGACCATCATGTTCTTATGGAGAGTGGTAGAGAAAATGGATATGAAAAAGAAAACAATCACGAAGCGAAAAATTTGTTATGTTATAAGTTACCATCTGATTCAACGGATATGAGGACACTAATACAATATTTTTGGTTTTCAAGATCATTTACCAAAATTTAATGAATATGAATTACAAGAAATACTTAATTTATTTTGGTACAATCTCACTGTTGGTAATTCCTTGAACAATTTCCGAATAATATCTTAAATAAATGAAGTTGAATTTTTCATTTGTGAAGTGTTAGCAGATCATGTGATAGAATTATCCATCTGACTCAAAACAAAGTTTAGCAAAAGTTATTAAATATAAATAAGTCCATATATGGTGATATTAATCGTATATAGCCCCAAAAATGGACTTATACATCATATATCGTACCACTAAAAAATAAAACTAATTTAAACAAACCAGGGACTTCCTGTATGCCAGGGGTATTCCATAACGGCCTGTCGCACTTCAGTTTTGGGTTCAATTCCTGCTGCCTTGTCTGACGTGACGGGTTGTGGCCCGTCCTACTGATTTTCCTTTTTTCAAAAACAATACTATTATAACATTTCATAAATAAAATCAAAAAATATCTAGGCATAAAAAATACTATCTAATGTATAACTTAACCCATTTAAATCATTAGGATTATCCAAAATACTTATGTCCAATCTCACGGTACGATGAAAACAATTACCAGAAATGTCATATAACAAGCATGTGAATACCACCATTTATCCCCCATATATCATAAAATATATCTTGTTGGTCACATTCCAAACATGTGAATACCTTAATCATTTATTCTCTTGAATCATGAATTACAATAAAACCATAGTGAAAACATGATTTCTATCAAAAGTAAATTATTTCTACATACCAAAATCCCAAAATTTCTATATACTCAAACCATGATGTCACTTTGTCCTTATATCAGTCATGAGATCATTAATACTATCAAACATATTATTTTCTCTTTATCCCATCATTATGGTAATATCATATGATTTCCAATAATATTCCAACTACTTTTTCCTGGTTACCATCACCATACAATTATTGAAAACCAATAC
Source organism: Viscum album (assembly GCA_963277665.1). Lineage (NCBI taxonomy): Eukaryota > Viridiplantae > Streptophyta > Magnoliopsida > Santalales > Viscaceae > Viscum > Viscum album. The sequence goes on along the minus strand of OY728155.1, from coordinate 595,307,245 downwards.
ATAGATATTCCAATATTACATTGTACTATAAATGAGATTCTATAACACTATTTTGGAATCCCGTCACATATAAACATAATCATTCTACCACTTCGTTGTAACATTCAACATCTCCAATAGTGATCACATGTGACATCCCTCCATACTTTGTCATAAGAGGTTGTTTATGTCGATTATCATTAACCCTTGAATTAGGGAATTGGTTAGTATAATTCCCCATTTCCTTGCCCTTATAGCATTGAAATGTTGTTGGTATATTCTCTGTAGTATTTTCTCTATTCACATAATTAGATAGATTTTTTCCATTACTTTGGCACTCATCAACTCAATGAACTTCTTTTCCAAGCTTAAAACATATTCTAGTCCATTTAAGATAATCTCCACCATGCTTCTTTCCACACTTTGAGAATAGAAAAACATTTGTCTTCTTTTCACCATAGTTTTGAGATTTTTCATTGAACATCATCTTTAGTTTCTTGTCAAAACCATGAGATGGATATGTAACACCAACATCCAGTTCCAACTCCATATCCCAACACACAATCTCTTAATATCCAATAAATTATCTTATAGCTAATGCCTTTCAATGAATTGGTTTTAAGCCACTGAAGAATCGATCAAATTTACTCTCAGGTTGGATGATAAATCCATAGGCATACCTTGAAGGCCTTGTAAAATTTGTTTCGTATATACCAAAAAATTCATCATCCTTTTTATAAATCTCAAGTAACTCATTTTGTATCTTTGATTGAAGAATAATAGGGAAGTACTTATTGAAAAACAAGATCTTGAACTCATCCCATCCCATGGATTCAATTTCATCTTGGGGACTTGTATTCTTAATTAGAGTCCACTAGAAGTCTACTTCACCTTCTAAACGGTAAATTACCAAAATAAAATTTTCATGTTCTGAATAACAACGTATGGAAAATATCTTTTCAATGGTATTGATCCATTGTTCAGCAATATGTGGTTTATAAGACCCATTGAAATAAGGTTGACGTTTCCCCATGATGGAATCAATAGAATATTGTTCCTTTATCTGCTAATTTGGAAGTCAAAAATGATTCATCGCTTGTGTAAGTATAGCAATAATTTTTTTCACTCTATTTCACATAACACTTGGTTGTTCATGAGGAAAATCATTACATTGACAAGATAATTGATCATTAACACGGTTCCTTCGTGTTCCAGCCATTATCTAAAACCCAAGAAGAATAGTGTGAGAGGTAAAAATCATACTAAGAAAAAAAAATAATAATGACGGAGTACCTTCAATATCTAAAATATTAGGTTTAATTCTAATATTGTTACCATAATTCGATGACTATAACTTACACTTATACTTAACTTTAGGTACATACATAGACGTACTTTAGAAATATCTCTAGGGATCTTACTAAATTTTTCACATCCTAGTTTCTAAAGGTTGACTAGAACATTCCTCTGATACCAACTGTAAAGAACCAAGCTTGACATACATAGACTTTTAATTACTTTTTTGGAATACTTAATACATAACAAAAATTGATACCCAATAATGGTAATAGTTTAGTGTCTTTGGAAACTTGGATCATCATCTTCTAATCATGGTGAAAGATCTTCGACATCTCCAATAAAGAAATTCCCCTTTTGTTTTCTTACCTAAAAATTTATTTATTTCCTAGGGAAAGAAAATATATAAAGGGTGAGATCAAATTATCATTATGGTATTAATTGAGAAAATAAAACAAAACATATACATTTGAACTTAAAAACACGAACATTAAGTTTAAACATCAAAATCATGAGTTGTGAAATAAATCTTGGCAGTACATAAGGCATGGATCATAAAGAAACATCAATCATGATAAAATAGAATGGGAATAAAATATATAATTGTGGAAACGAGTTAAGCACATGATATGATTTCCATAGTTTCCAAGGCATTTCTACTAAGACCATCATAGTGGACAAAGTCCATTAATGAATCGGGTTTACCAGCTATTCCAGCCCTGTATTACTGAACCATATTTTAATTACCTTTCCATACATGCCTATCACATGAGATATAAATCATTACCTAATGCATTATAAGGAGAGATAGGTCCCACCCATCTCGTAATTAAATCATTCATACATGTTCCACAAAATAAACATAAATCATTCCTCATAACCCAAAGAATAAAATGGGTTTCATAAACATCATCTCATCATATCATAATACATATAAAACAAACAGATATCATTTCATCATAAGAAAAATAAAACCATGTAAATAATATAGACATTTTACTTGAAACATAATCATACTAAATAATGTCATCTTATATGGGAAATAGTTTTGATAAAACACATGAAATGAATTCATGAGGAAAATATCATTTCTTCTTCAAAATCATCATCTTTTTACAAAATGCCATGTAATTTTAAAAGAAAACAATTATGTAGAAAATAATCATGAAATAAAGTAGAGTAATCTTCATGAAAATAAGGTGTTATGAAACCGTAAAAATATGTTCATGATGTATAAGTTAAAAAAAATTCCTCACACTTTTTCCGGAAAAGTCAAAAAGTACCTTGTATGGTAAACAAAAGAAATATTCATTCCATACCTTGTGGTAAAGTTAGAAAAGGGTAAAAATGACTTTAAAAATACATGGAATAATAATAAACATTTTGTGAAAACATTTTGTGAAAACATGAGCACTGATGATAAACATAACCCTAGTATATACTTATGAATAAACAATCTCAGATAAGAATGAGATTTGAATAACTATCCCTTACCTTATGTCCAATTTCATTAATATATGTCTGAGACTCTTGTAAATTATGTATAATCATATTATTCACTTATAAAAAAATCATAATAATTTTTATGATATCATTTATTATTCACTTACGACTTTATATTACCCTTTCATATTTCAATTCTATGTAAAAGCAGCGTTTTGGGTAAAATCGTTTCATTTATCGTATGTGTTTTGACTTGTAATTATTTATATAATTACATAGATCATGATTACTTACATATATAATGTAAAAATTGATTTAAATATAATATATATTCATAATATATATATATAATATATCGATAAATGGAAGGAATTACACCATTTATGGAGACGATAGGTCGTACGTATGCATGAATGATGTTTTCATTTCCTTAGTAAATTGAATAGAAGTAAATGAAATATATATATACATAAATATAGTAGCATTTTTATTTCATATATTTCATTATTAATTATTATATATACATTATAATCATTCTTGAATGGTCAACATGGAGAATAAATCTCATCGCATCGTGGAGACGGTAATCTGTACGTATGCACGACCGATGATATCATTCCCATAATTATTTAATGGAATTTGATTGTATGATACAATATATAAGAATTATTATGTTATAATAATCATATGTATTTATTATTTCCACCATTATAACCATCCATGTAAGGTGGTGGTGGAAAAACATATTACACAACAGCCTGGAGACGATAAGTCGTACGTATGCACACGCGATGATTTCGATCTTCATAGGATGGACAGGAGGTGGATTAGGGTTGTTTTATTTTTATAATAACATATCGTTTTATTAGTGATAATGATGTTATTATATTATAATAAAACAACTAAATAAGAGGAAGTAGAAGAATAAATAAACTTGAAAGAATCGGTAGAGATTACCTCTTCTTCGACGCACCTCCTTTGAACATACTCTTAAGGAAATAGAGTTGGTCTTTTGAGAAGACCAAGACCTCTATAAAGTAACTAAAAATGTTTAGAAGAGTAATTGGTAGGATTTTTCAGAGCTTTAAGCCTCAAAATATAGTGAAGAGAAGAGGGAGTAGGTGCCCTTTTATAAGAGAGTAAAGTGGCACTTTTGGAAACCTCCAAAAATATTAATTTATAATAAACTCAAACCCCATAGAAAAAATTACAAAGTTACTCAAATTAGAATATTATTTAATACAATATGTTATAATATCACCAAAAAATTAAATTTAGACATGTTTTTATTTTATTTTAAACCTTATCATTTTGATTTAACCTTATTTAATCAATTTAATTTTATTTGTGGTAATTATGTTATAAATTTAAAATGGTCATAAATACTTAATTATGTTTTGTTGATTGTACATAATTGGATACTTTATAACATTTTCTAACATATACATTTAAATTTTTAATTTTTAAATATTTTCGTGATTTTGAAACATTTTAATAACATGTTATTTTTATAAAATATCAATAGTTACAATTTTGAAACTATTCATTTATTTTACTTTAAATAAAATCCACACAAAATATATATTTGAATAAAATTATTTAATAGATTCATAAAACTTATTTTTCATCTATAAAATTCCTGGAGAACATTAATTAGTTCATATAATAATTATTTTAATATTTTTAAAACCATTTTTTTATATTTCTCTCAATAAGATAATTACTACATCATTTTTGTATAATTATTTAATATAATTATATATTTCATAAAAATGAAAACTAAAATACTATGATGAAGATAAACAAAATATAATTCATAAGAATACTTTTAATAGAATTTAGAATCTTAAAATCGCAATATTTAAATAGTTATATTTATTAAATTATGAAGATGAAAACTTTGACATCTTTTAAAATAAACTAATATAGGTGTCTTAATCACTTTTATAAGGCTCCAAATGGTCCACGATTAAACCATTGGATGATTATGGTTTATATATACATGACCAATAATTTTTTTGTCAGGTGTTTGGGCCTTTTATGGGTATTATTATTTGAATAAAAACAATATTATTGATTTTTCACTAAAAAATAATTTTTGCATCATTAATGTATAAACTATTTAGGTAATTAAATATTTATTAAAAATTAAAAATAAATTTCCATAATAAATTAAAATATTTTATATTTAAATGATTCTTAATAATCTAATTTATATTACGTATAACCTTATATTAAAAATACTAAAATTATTAAAGTTTGAGTGAGATATATTTTACTTTCCTTAAAATAGAATAAAAAATAGTCGTAATCACATCCAGGTGGGTTCCAATAGATCCCATTTCTACCCAAATATGTTTTAAGGATAAATATAATCTACCAATTATATTAAAACTGGTTTTAGGATAATTTTATTATATTATTTTTACCCTTAATTACCTGATTTACCTTTAACAGTGGTAAATAAAATTTACCATAGTTACTATTCATAATGCCTAAAAATAAAAATTAACCTATTTAAATATTTTTTACATAATTATTACAAATATATAATCCAATTTTCTAAATCAAATAAATAATATTTTTAGTATTTAATTTAAAACTAATCCTACTGTTGAGAAAATGGGTTTTAAAAGTTATAACATCGCAAAAGATTGAAATGTTTTTACCTTTGAATTCAGTGTAAAGTTAATGCTAATGACTTAAATTATATTTAATGGTAAATATATATTATATTAATACTTTAAAAATTTTAAATAATATAATTTAACCATATAAGTTATCTTGATGATAAAATTTGTTTTAAATTTAAATTTAGCGAATTTTTACTATTCATGAAAATATAAAAGTTAACAGAAAAATATTAAAAAATTATCCAAAGTTATTTTTTATATCCTTATTGAAATAAATATTTATATTTCTTTAAATTGAACTTATGATCATGTCCAAAACTATATTTAATGTCGGTTCACCATCAAGAGGCGGAAAAAATGCATTTTTTTAAAAATACTTATTTTACACAGAAACAATTATTTGGTTCTCATACCATGTTCTAGATAATGGTTAAGATGAATGATATTGTTATAAAATTAAAAATGTGGTTAATAATATTCATAACGACTTGTTCATAAAAATATTATAACAATATATCATTATTTAGTGAAACTCGGTATTGCGTATAACACATGCTACTAAGGAAGGTCACTCTTGCATGCAACACAAGCCAAGAATAGTGTTTGCGTCTAATACAAGCTAATATGGTGTTGCATATAGCGCAAGATAATTTTTGTGTACCATACAACATAATACATAAATGAAATTAAAAAGAATATTTCCCATAAAATATCGGGGTGTTACAATTAAAGGCTTCTGTGACTCATTATCAACCACTCCATGTATACCCAGGGGTGGCTCCTCCTTGTACATACACTTTTCCCCATGGTTATTATGGTGGACTGAGTTGGGATAAAATGAAAACTCATTTAGATAGTCAATGAAATATGGATTTAGATATTATCCACCATGGCCTAAGAACAAGTTTTCTTTATCATCCATCCAAATTGATTCTGAACATCATTCTTTAATTCCATTAATTTCTCAAAGGAGTTTGTTGTAACACTCATGATTCAATTATGTTATTTTAATATTTTATATTAAAAAAATATAATACAATGTATAATTTTATATTCATTGAACAAAAAAATAAAATTTTATATGTTTAATATCAATTATGAACATACTAGTTCAAAATAAGTGTAAAATTAATTATTTTTCAAATTTTTTACTATAAATAATATTTTATAAATAATTAACAATGTTTTTTGTATTTATCATTACTATTGTTTATAATAATGTTTTTTAATATTTATAAATAATTGTATATTTATTATAAATTTGATATAAATGATGGAAATACCATTCGGAGGTAAAATGTTATAGTTTTCAGAAATTTATTTTTTTGTTTATTGTGATATTCTATGTTAATTAATAAAATTAGTCAATAGGGATGAATTATTTAAATGAAATTTATATATTATATTTCTATATTTATTAATTTATACTTATTTAATCATTATTACTATTTATATAGTTAATATGTTATCATTTTATACTTCAATAATAAATTTTCTAAAAATATAATCAATCTTCAAATTTTGTGGGTTTATTTTTTTAATTTATTTATAATTCTTATATAAATTTTATTTGATAAAAATTTTTCCACAATTAGAATCAGTTCATTCAAATATTATACAAAGGTTTATTTTATTATAATGAATTATAAATAGTAATATTTTTAAAAAGATTCATTGCTTTAATGGTATAATGGGATAAAGATTTTAAAACTAAAGAATATCACTTCAAAATCATCCATACACTTGATTAAAATTTATTGTACCAGTCATGTTAAAACACCCAATATATATATTAAAAATCATGTCAACTTTGTTCCAATTATCTTCAGTAATGTCCAAATATATTTTTTTAATTAAAGGAAAATTACAAAACATAACTCCCTTTCTTTTAATTTATCTTATATATTCATAAAAGGATTATAAGATGTATTTCATGAATATATATGTTTAATTGGAAGATAATTTATTTATTTTTTTATGTTTATTTATTAAAAAAATTAATGATTATAATATTCAAAAAATATTTTACAAAAAATTGGCATAGTTCATGTGAATGTAATGGGGAAATCAAAATAAATGATTTATAAAATCTAAAAAGGGATATTTTTTTGATATATTATGGTGTAAAAATAATTACATGGTTAATAATAATGTGTAGTTTATTTTTAAAGAGTAATTATTTTAATTATTTTCATAACATAATATAAATAATGTAAAAATATTTGGTTAGTTATTCAAATGGATGTAATGGTATTTAATGTTCAATTATCTAATCGTAAAATATTTTAAAATAATAAAAATTAATTAGTAGGACAATATGGATTTTATATGGTTTAAAATGTTAATTACTGTAAATTTTGTGGAAAATTATTACATTATAAATAAATTTATAACCCCTGAAAAATTGAAATATTGTTACCATAGTAAAGGTTAAAATTGGTTGATGAACTTGTTAAACCAAATGATATGGTCTAAAATTCCACATAGACCAGTAAAAATTTTATTTTTTAAAGGAAATTAAACCTTATATGATATAATCAGTTAAATTATATCCACCAAGATCCACATTCACATGATAAATAATAAAAAATACATAATGTTTTAAATAATTCAATGTGTGGTCATTACATAACAATAAAAGGATAGCACCTATAATCTATTAATCACACATGTATGAGCAATATAGAATGAAAAAATCTTACCATTATATCACCCAATAATAATTATTAACATTATAGAGGTTCTTGTATTTTCAAAATTCTAAACCTACAGTCCTTATGTGAAGATAAAAATGAGGCTCCACAAAGTGACAAATGACTTAGTTGACTATATTGAAGTTTATTTATACTTAGTTATTCTCTCAATATTAATTTAAAATCAAAATATAATATGAAAAATGTAATTATATTACTAAAATAATATTATTTTTACAGTATAATTCCTTCCTTATACGGTCATCTGTCTAATGGAAAATGGAAATATTACTCATGTGTATAAAAAAACTTCCACCTTACGAGTTGATGTATATCATATACATCCCCAAATAATTTTTAAATGATATATAAATTATATTTTTTATATATATAATTATATAATAAAAAATTAATAAAATCCACTTTTCCCTCTTATCTTTTAGAAAATGATAATGTCGCTCATGTATATGTGTAGACTACCACCTCTAAGAAATGATGTGATTCATTGTTCATTACAACCATAAATGGTTAAATTTAAAAATTTATATAATGAATAAATATTATATAAATATTATTAGAATAATTTAGGATATTTTTAAACTTCAATATATTTATACTATGCTGAAGTTAAATGACGAAAGGTGATTTTGAAATCTAAATATTTAAAAACTGATGATTGATTTTACTAAAAATTTCTAATTAATGGGTAATGAGAATATATACCAATTAATTTAATTATGAATATGTTTTTTTAATGTATTAATCACACTTTCATAAAAATTTAATAGGAGAATAAATAAATTCCAATTATGTGGATGTGGGAGGTAAGGATTTTTGCACTCAACTTCCACTTAGTTAAGACATATTTTATATTATTCAGTTATTTTATTTTATATGTGGTATATTTTTTTCCTTTTTAATATTTAACATGAATATATATATATATATATTCTTTTTTATTACTTTTTAAATTCACATTTACCCTTTTCTGGTTTTATAATTCAATAATTACCAATTAGGCAATAATTTATGTTTACAATCTCATTTTTGGGATTCTATTTAATTTCATTTATGGAATGTTATTACCAATACATTAAAAAAAATATAAATTATTATTATATGGATATTTAAGGAATTTATGAGTTTCATTTAATTTATTTAAATATTTACAAGTTTACATAATAATGAAATAATTAAAACAAAATACCATCATATTTCTCTTCTTGAGCAGGATTAGTTTTTATCCAAATTTTTAATTTTCAAAATAAGTTCTTTAAAAGACCCTTTTTATATAATTAAATAATTTTTAGGCCATAATATATCATATATAATATTTTTTACAAGGTTTCAAAGGAATGATTCCAATAGGTTAATTTCTAACTTTTTATTGAAAAGTGAAAAGGAATAGTCATTTTAAACCAATACAGGGTTAGCACATGACTATATTTACTATATAGATTATTATATATGTTTACCGTAGATTTAAAAATAAATATATTTATTTAAAATTTATTTTTATGTTTTGAATTCCATGTTTATCTATAATATAATATATATTATCTTATAGTAAAACATATATTTTAGACGAATTACTGGTTATTATTTTTCTTGCAATAAATTTTCATATCATTATCATTATCTTGACGCATTAAATTTATTTAGACTATATTTCATCAGACACTAAAATTCATTTCAAACTCCATATTATATTTATCATGTGTTTTTTTATTTCCTAAACCATATAACATTTCTTAATATGTTATTACACTATTAAAGTTACGCAATTGACTGGGGAAATCCTGATATTTAATATTCTTTTCTCAATATAGAAATTTTTAACAAGGAATATTGTTTATAAGTAAAACCTATCACCAAATATAGGATAAATGTTTTGTAAATTCATTCATGAGTGGGGAAATGTTATAAATACATTATTGATGCATTGACTAGACTTAGAAGAAAAACTAGGTAGAGATCCATATTAAATGGGTTTTGGTGTTTACTAACACACATTTGAAAGAATATTGAATCACATCCTTGGTCATGACTTTTGGTATTATAATTTTTTTTCAATGTTTGTTATATTATTATTAACCATCATATTACTATATTGATGGTATCCACATATTCATTTCATGTATAGGTTATGATTAAATGTCTCAAGTTTTTATTTATCATCCATCCTCTATTGATGATTCCTTATTTAATCATTATATATTAAACTATGAGAATCCATTACTAAGTGATTGAGATCACCCATTACCATATTTCCTAGTTATATTAAGAAGGAATAATTGAATGAGTTTCAAGGGTGTAGAAAATTTACTTTTACTATGTTTTATATTTTGATTCTAATGTAAATTGGGAAACATGTATGTATGTAGTTCATCAAGACTAATAAATTAATCAACCCAAAGTCATATGATCCCTTATAAATTATTGGAAGTTAAAAAATTAGACACCAAATATATGATAATATATTTTAGTTTACTATAGTAATTATCATATAAGGGTTAATAGGACACTTATGAGCTAAATTTTAGAAACCATAGTGTAGAAATAAAAAATCTATTATAGTTTATAGGGATAAAAATATGTATAAGGGAATTTTATAATGACGTGGTAATTTAGATATTGTTTGTTTTAAATAGAATATACATCCTTAAATGGATTTTAGTATATGTATATTTTTATGGAATAGATTCCACAAAGTGTAACAAATTTGAATGAGTCGTATTCTGTATTTACTCGATTGCAACGGATTCATGGTGAGTGGGCCTAGGACTACATAACTGTCTAGAAAATCCTATGATTGTATTAATTTTTTTATTAACATAATATTTATAAACCATTTTAAATTAGTTATTGATATTTTTATTAATTTATGATATTCTCAAAGAAACCAATTTTATGATTCTGAGATTTTTAAAAAAAATTATCAAATTGTGTTAAGTGTTACATTAGATTTAAAATTACATACTAGTAAATGAAATTCATAATGATATGGGATAATTAAATATATAAATATGTCTTTAAATGGATCATGGTTGAAGTAGTTTTATCAATACTCATATAAAATTTAGTGATAGTCCTGATGAAAAAACAAGTAAAAAGTCTATTGCAGCCAAGACGATTATACCCATTATTGGGATGTTAACCCAGGTTTTGCCTAATACAATTACACATATGGAATGAAATAATGTTCCATGAAATGGTCCTAATATATTTAATTATTTAATATGTAATAATACTCAATATTTTAGTGTATCTAATAATACATTGGTATCCACAAGATAGATTTTTTTACATAAAATGATATTTCTAACCATGGGATTAAATGACCAGAAAATGGGTATACATAGACTGTATTTTCATAATGGAAATAACCATTAATGGTGGTTGTTGATCCAAAATATTATATAGGAATTTGAAATAGAACATATTTAATTTATATCTTTTAAATTAATACTCATTGACAAATATTTACCTAGTGAGAAACAAACTAAAATAAATAGAATGTTCATTATATTAATGAAAATTGTAGAGTTGTGTGTTTCAGAGTGTGAGGTTACCATAAAAAGAATATAGAGGTTTATTTTGTATTACATAGATAATCAATAAAAAAATTCCCAATTTATTTAAATTTTTATTCCAATCTTCCAAACATAATTATTTTTTTCATTTTTCTGCACTATATGATGTATAAGTATAATATTCCATAAAAATAGAATGAATATTATAGAACGTATATATTCAAGAGAAAAATTAGGGGAATTTGTTGATTGAGAACCATAAAATGGGCAAATGTCATATAAGAATAATTTAACCAAAAAAATTTCAACATTTGAAAAATATGGAATTAAATATTATGTAAAATGATTAATGGGAATTTGAGTTTGTTATAAATGTGTAGATTTCCAACAAATAAACAATTATAATGAGAAAAATAATTGAACAAATATTATCCTATGATTCAAATGTTGATAAATTAGGTACATGTAAAACCATATTCCCATAAGTCAAGGTTACCTACAGAAGAAGAGGCCAAGGGAAGAAGTATATACTTATTGGATCTCTACACTTGAGGTTGAAGTTACAATAGTAGCGGTGGAAATTATTTTAATAATGGATCCATATTTAACTAATGATTTATATTATTTTGAATAATAAAAAAATATATATTTTCAATTTATTTTTATGAAATTATATATTTCCCTATAACATTTTAACTAGAGTATTTATTATATACACAGAGTTGAAATATTAGCAAAAATTAAATTTTTTTGTTATTTTCCATTATTACAGAATAACATTTCTCAATAAAAGACATGATTACTATACATATGGTGTAATTTGATATAATCATTTTAATTTATTAAATATAAAATGATAATGATATGATTTATTTCTAGGAGAATGAAATTTTCATTCCTGATGAAGATTTAGTGTCCCTTAAATTTATTAGAGAGCGTTAATCAAATGGGTCGTGATTAGAACCACCACCAATTTCCCTTATAATTGATATTATTATGAGATGAAAAAAAGAAACATATATTGATGGAAAAGGTAATCGTAATATTCAATATGTAAATGTTATAAATCAATAAATTTCTTTCTTTCAAGATGAATTACATAAACATCCACCAAAGAGTGAAAGTGAGTAATCCATTGATTTAATCATAGATGTAAGACCTATATAAAATAACCCATATAGGATAGACCTAGTATAATTAGTGTAACTAATGAAATTACTATAGGAGTAATTTGATAAAGGATTTATATGTCCTCCCACTTCACCTTGGGAATAATGTATTCATTTAATTAAGAAATAAGATGGATGCATGAGGATATAAAATTTTTATAGATAAATCATTTTTTGTCATAGTAAAGAAAAATATGCTCTACCTCATATTGATGAATTATTTTTTCATCTTACAGGAAATCAATATTTTTGAAATATTTATTACTATTCTAGGTGTAATCAATTATGAGTAAAAATGAAGATATTCTAATGAAAAAATTTCATAAGAGCTATAGAAATTATATATATACAGTAATTCCATGTGTATTAAATAACTCAACCTCTCATTTTACATATCTAACAAATATTGTAATCATAAAATATCATGATAATTCATTTCTGGTATTAATTAAAAGTTTATTAATGTAATATAAAAAATATAAGGACCTTGATAACCACTTTTTAATCCTTCTTGAGACACATAGTGAAAAGGGGTTATATGGGAAATTTTGCAAGTATAAATTCTTTTATTGAAATATTAATTTAAATCCATATTGTGTTAATGTATAGAGTATCTGCTGATACTATGAAGAGAAATAATGTTAATAATGTCATACTCCAATGAATATAACTAAGGTATATCATTTCCTTGTTTTTGAAGGATACTATAAATGATTTACTAAAAAACAATATTATTTGGGAAACCAATAAATGAAGATAAAATTTATATAGGATATATATATATATATTTAAATGAGTGGGATTAATGTTTCAAAGAATTAAAGAGAATATTATTCAATGAAATGATATATAATCTAGCATCAATAAGGGATGGAGTTTTTATATATAGTGAAACATCAATGAATGTACTCAGGTGTGTAATAATAAAAAATGATAAATTTGTTTAATATGCATAAATGAAGTTAATGTCTCATGAAAAAAACAATACATCCCATGATCTTGATTTGTAATCCATAATATTTACATTGAAGATATAATGAATTATCTCTTTAGTGAAAAAAGTGAGATAAAAACTGATCATTATATTACAAAATAGATATTTTCATAATGTGAGCTCAATATGAGGAAAAGGAAATGGTTCAAGCTACAGATGGATATTGAAATCTCAGTACACTACCATAATTGATGGAAAACATGGTAGTTGATCTAATAAGTAGTAATGATCATTGAGTCATCACTAAAAGTGGGATTATCAATGATCCTGCATTTAAGGATTTAGTAATGATAGATTTTTTAATTTTTTTGAAAGGGGAAACATCAATCCTTTTAAAAATTATTTTCAAACAATATTTATTATAAAAGATAAAAATTTCAAAATATTATGTGAATAAATATAAAAATAAAACATAAGTCCTATATTTTTTGAAGTGGGTATATTTTCTTAATGACAGTGTTATAAAATTTTGAAAGAGGCTACATGTTCCAGCAATACAATATTAAAAAATGGTCTTATTTAATGATTTAATCAGATCCAATTTATATATAAAACCTGGTAAGACTAGGATGTATACGGATACGAAGGACCATTTTTTTTGGATAATATGATGTGGGAAGTTATGAAAATTATATATCAACATGATCTTTTAAATATGTAATGAATAATAAAATACATTATAAATTAGTCATGAAAACTACCCCAATTACAATATGCTAATGTGATGATATCGCTAAGGATGTTTTTACTATGTTCCAATGTTTTCCAGAATGAATGATCCGATATGGTTTACTGTTGTTCTCCTTAGAAAATATATACATTTCCTCGCTATAATAGATAATTTAACACTTGATAATTTTACACAACTATATAATAATGATTTTTTATGAATTCATGGTTAACCTTAATCAAATGTATCAAATCATAATAAAAAATGTACATAGATATATTGGAACATTATTCAGAAATAAGTGCATACTAATCTTCACTTAAGTAGAACCTATCATCACTAAACTGAGGGATAGTGATAATAGACTATTAAGTCAGTAGAAGACATATTGAGTTAATGATCACATCAATTTCATGGAATATGGGATCGGTATTTACCAATAGTGGAATTTTCCTATAATAATACATTCTATTAAACTATTTAAATGGTGATATATAAAGAATTATATAGAAACAACTATCGTACTCCATAATATTGGGATGGGGTTAGAAAAATGATGCTCGTAAGACTAGTATGTGTTGAGGAGAAAATGATTAAGGTAAAGAAAATGAATACCCATAATATATTATCATATACGAGGGAGAATACATATACTAATAACTAAAGGAAATAATTTAAATATCAACTTGGATACAATTTTTTTTGGTATTTATCTTTATGTAACGGTGTAATATGGGTTGGTAAAAAAATAAAATAAACCACCAATTACATTGGTCTTTTTGACATTCTATAAAGAATTAGAGTTGTGGATAACCATTTATAAATTTCACCAAACCACTCTATTTTACATGATGTGTTCCACATATCATTTTAAATATATATATGCCTAACTCAACTCTAAATTAATATAATTGGATCATAATCTAACATATTATTAAGAGTATATCAAGATTCATAAAAATAACAAAACAGTGATGCATAATAAAAATAATTAACCATTAGAGGTACAATATTGAATTCAATAATTCGAGTAAGTTATTGGGGAACCTCATGAAATAATAAATAAGAACCACAATAGTTTTTATAGAAATTAATATAAATTAAAATGCAGAGCTTGAAATTTTTTGAGGGATGAATTTTTCACTAAAGATTAAATTATAGTTTGTTTATATTATATGTAACATCACAGGTAAATAAAAAATAAGTCATATTTCATAATTATTAATATTTGTGAATTAAATATTAATTTTACTTTAAAGGGGTTGATATGTTTGATAGCGTACCCGATACTCAACAACGGGTTTCATTGGAGTCTTACGTTGCACACTAATAAAATAATATTTTTATTTTAAATGGTAGTTAACTCCTAGCTGTTGTATTGGCGGTAATGATCGAAACTAACTACAATATGGCTATACATGTTTGTTAAATGTATTTACATTTATCCAATAAATGTTAGAGTCTTAAAATGTAAATGAATCTAATTTTAAGCATAATTTACATTAAAAGGTCAATTTAACAGCTTTTAATGGAGAACCCTCTATAAATATAGTTTTGGTCACTTTAATACATTCTATTTGACCAAATAAAATCATTATTTATAATGGGGACATCAAAATTTACTTTGTAAATTTTTGAACATTTTCTGATAAAGTTCATTTTTTAATGAATAGCGAAAAATATTGTATTTTAATTCAAAGTTGTATTTTAATCTAATTTATTTATATGGTTAGACTATCTTTTTAATTGGTTTTAATGTTTAATTAGAATATATTTTTACCATTTAATCCAATTTCGGTCATTGGAATTAATTTCACTTTGAAAGTGGACATAAACAAGTGTCTATCTTTTGATAGTTATTGTTTCTTAAAAACATGCTATTTGTTTTGACAACGAGAATTAATTTAAAATTAATTAATGAAAATTATATGTTTATAATTGGTAAAATAGAAATCATTTTTGAATTCAGAATATCAAATATATCTTAGGCTGAATTTTTGGTATTTTTCGGAAAAACATTAATTTTTTATGAATAGTGATACCACTTAGTAGTAGTTAAAAAACGGAATTTTTCATTTAAATGAAATTTTACCGCTTATGTGAATTGAATTTAACAAATCAGACATACATTGTTGTTATTATTAAGTAAAATTTGGTTCAATAAGATGAAAATAATTTTTGGTGAATAGTAACTTTTGACGTTTATTTACCGCGGTTAAAGGTAATTAGGGTAATTCAAGGTAAAAAGGATATTATAATTATTCAAAATTACCTTAACACTTATCCTAACCTTTTTGGATGAGTAAGGACCAAGTATGGGCATCTTTGGGACGATTTTGGTAACCTATGGAGCCACTTATGAATGATAATGACACTTTAGATTAATTAATTTAATGTAAAGGCCAAAATGACATAATCAATAATATTTTAGTAAATTAATTTTTATATGGTGTAATATAAGTCATCATTTTGACTATAAATATTCTTTGAAAATCAATGAAAATTTAATACATCATGATATTTTTATTATAATTTTTAGACATCAAATAAATTAAATTATATATGACACAATAATGATGCAGTATTTACCTCATTAATAAATGATTTAAATAAATAAGATTATAAATATTACAATAATATACCAAACATGTCCAATTCTTATTGGATGATTTTATTTCGACCATGAGTCATCTTATGTTTGACTTTAATGATTTTTTGACCTTTATAAACCCAATATCATTAGGTAATAAAATTATATTTTGACACCTTCCTAAAGAGCCCTTTCTCCCCCTTATAAAAGGACACCAATTCAAACAAATTACTCAGACATCTCAAGCCTTTTGGCTATCCCAACCTCTGACCCATTTAGCTCCCTATATCCCTATACTCCTCCTAGAATATTTACCTTATGTTGAATACACTTCAATAAGTCCTTTGGGTTCAAACCAAAGGAAGTTACCCAAATTAAAGGTAACAATTCCTCTTAACTTCTTTTCTTTTATTTCACTTATCCAACCCCCTAAACTCTTTTTATTAATTACTTTTATAAAAAAAAGTATCCTCAAATTACTAGGATGTTTTAATAATAAGTATTCAAACAACACTTACACACACCTCTATCTAATGGGTGGAGAACATACTATTTCTGTTGATGGAAAACTAATGCCTCAGGAATCGATGATTATTCGATTATCTCCTACGAAATAACATGGTGGCCATTAATGTAATGCCCCGACCTCAGTTACCTAGATTTAGTGCATTATTACATAATATTTTCATGATCGCAAAATATCATGTCATGAAAGACCGATTAGTTTTGTATCCATGGAATCACTAGATACATTCATAAATGGTACATTACATCATAAAGTAAAAAAAATACAACAACATCTTCTCTTCATATCCCCTCATACTATCCCTATAGATCATTCATAAATTACTTCTTCACATCCTGGGAAAAATAATGCATAGAAATGGGTGAGCTCAGATGCTCGGTAATGATAACAATATAGCAGAAACTTTCATAAATAAGCATAAACATTTAAGGCAATGTATAACTAAAACAAATTCCTTTTAAACTTGAACTTCAGCATAATATGGAAACGATAAAATGAAATAATACCATTTAATTATTCACATGGATATTCTAATAGTCAAATAACCACATACAATATCAATAACCACTTTCATAATGATGGAATGCATAATGCCAGACTATCATAACCACAAAGTCAAGGCCTCATGCCATGATACAAATAAGATTTTGTCAAGGCCTTGTTCCAAGACACTAGTTTGTCTCATGATACCTACTGATGCATCGAGGATCTATAGGAAGATCCACCCGTCACATACTAAGTCCAATTCATTCCTCATATGAAAATTTTGAAACATAACATAAACATTCGTATTAAAACTAGCATATGAAATGTCAATACTTTAACCACAAACCATGAATGGTATAAAAATATCACATCCATAATCAAACATAACTCATTCAATACAATATTTAAGATTGATTTATATCATATTAACCTCAATCGATAATAATGAAGGATATTTAAATCGAATAAAATAATCATCAAACTATTGAGAGAAATATCCCCCTTTTTCTTGAAAACATTTAAAAGTCACACTATTTGTCAAGAAGCCATTAAGAAAAGTTTTTTGAATAAAAGTGTTTCATACCAATTTGATTATTTTAAAAGGAATTTTGATTTGAAAACCTTAATTTCCATATAAATAAATCCTTAAAACCAATTTTAAAACATGGACATTAATGAGAAAGATTTAGAATAATAAATCATTAAACAAATTAATATAATATTTTAGTTAGAGTTCCTAACCAAAATAGAGACACTTGAATAAAAATAAATGAGGTAATAAAAACTTTGTAATATCATGAAAATAAATATATTCATGATATACTATGTCAATGTACATTATATACACCACATAAAAGTGATTTGGTGTATAACAACAAAGGAGTCTCAATGGAATGTAAATTGAGATGAAATATTTCATAAAGGCCTTATCCTTTGGTTAAGGATAAATTAATGACAGAATTATGTGTGAAAAATATAAATACACTCAATATTATTGGATATTCAGTGTAAAACAATCAAAGGACATTCACACATATTCATGAAAAAACAACTCCAATGAATTGGATGTTTAACTCAACAAATCGAGATTGAGTAAAAATTACTCTTATCAATTTCATACCGATGACTTGAAAATTTATCAATGTAGTGATTATGTGTATCAAAAGTATATCCACAGAAAGGGGAGTGGAAATTATGAAATTAGAAAATGAATAGTGATTCCACACATAATCTTGGAGTAAAATAATTAATGATGTATGCGTAAACCCGAATGAGTGGAAATTGAAATTTCAAATTCCCTTATTGATTTGGTAACTTAAAAAACATACACCCATGAAAGAAGGATCATACAATGATGATGTAAATATACATTAATTAAAATATATTACACAATGAATACAAACATGGGTTGTACACACACCACATGCAATAAATAAGTGCTGAACAATGGAAATTTCACGGAATTAAAAGTGAGATAAGAAACCCCTTACTTGGTACTTTTTCCTTGGTCAAGGGTAGGTTAGCCTCCAGTATAATGTTGAAATAATTTTTATTGAATTATAAAATAATCATATATATTAATATGATATCATATATGATCCTTTAACATTTCTTTGTTAATAATATCTTAGTATTATCATTGTTTCGGGTGTTAACTTACTCGTTATCTTTTATATGTTTTGTTAAATAAGTCGTGTTCTTTATGGATAGGTTTTAAATTATTCATATACATAAAGATATCAAGTCCTTAAACATTATTTCTAATCATAATATGAGAATTGGACTTGTATGGATACGATGGGGAATGAATCTCATCGCATTCATGGAGACGGTAGTTCGTACGTACGCACGAGCGATAATATCATTCTTTTGATATTAAAATCATATATAATTGGATGTTATATCATATATACATAATAATTATAATTTTATAATTATTATTTATATGAATTACATATAATTATTATACCCATCCAAATAATAATGTATTTAATAACAATTACACCATGACGTGGAGACGGTAGGCCGTACGTACGCACGTATGGTGACATGTCATTCAAAGGATGTATAGAATACTGAATATGGTTGTACCATAGTTATAATAACATCACAATATATAAAAGATACTGGATTTATTATTTTATTATGGAAATAACAAATACAGAAGAAGTTGAAGAAGAAAGGAACATGAAAGAGGGTTGTGAAAACATTACCTCTTCTTCGGGTTCTTCGTTTTTATTTGATCATAAGGGCTCCTTAGGTTGGATTTATGACCAAAGGAGGGCCTCTAGGATGAATTGAGGGAAGTTGATATAATATTTGGGCATGTTTTGTCCGAGCCAAAAGGATTTGAAGGTATGAATTGGAGAGAAGGTGGAGAGCCCTTTTATAAGAGGGTTGAGGGCACCATAGGAAAAACATAAAATATTATTTTATAATAAATTAATATTCAGTTTATAATGGCTCAAAATTGATTTATTTCTTGTATAATGTGGGTATGGGTCGAAATACACTCAACCAATTGGTTTTAGACAGGTTTGGGTCACTTTATTAACCTTATCTTTTAGTTTTAACTCTTAGTTAATTAGTTCGACATTTACCATGTCTCTTTGTATTTTTATATTATATAGTTAATAAACTTACTATATACCTCCAAGAGACCACCAAGTGGTCCATTAATGATACACCTATCATTATATAAGTCCTTTGGCCGAACCTTAGATCTTTAGAAATAGAATATCAATTAATAATCTAATATTTGTTTTAAAAACTCTTTTATGTCAATTTTGACACTATTGGGTATTTTTTTTGATAATTTCATAACAGAATTATTACATCGAAAAAAATTTATATAACCAGCCCCAATATTTCATATTAACCTATAGAATTATTGTAATTCATAAAAAGTCTCAAATTACATTTATTTTGATATTTATAATATCAATTATTTTAATATTTCATTAATTAGGTCATTACTACATCACCACAGTGTCACTAATAAATTAACATATTTAATGTCTAAAAATTATAAATAAAATATTATTTTGTAGGAAATCATTTTATTTTCTAATAAATATTTATAATTTAATTTATCTTATGTATAACCCTATATTAAATTTTTTTTAGTTATTAAACTTTGATTTTATCTCTTTTAACTCTTCATTGAATTAAATAATAATAAATGTCCAAATCTAATCCAAGTGGACCTAAATGATAATATTTTATTCCTATGGTTGTTTTTTTTCTAGATACACTTGTCCAATAGAATTAAGACATGTTTTAGGGTAACATTAATATCATTTTTACCCTTAATTACCCTATTTACTTTTAACTGTGGTAAATAAAAGTAAAAAGTTACTATTCACCAAAAATTATTTTCATCCCATAGAACCACATTTTACTCTTTGAAATTAACCGTGTCTCTCAGGTTTTTGAAATTCCACTCACAGATGCGGTAAAAGTATGTTTTATGTGAATTTCCAAATTCTCCTAGGAGGTGGGTAAAGACGGTGAAAAGTTCAATAAAGATTTTATATATCTAAAATTATTATAAACTGACTCTAATGAATTACATTGAACTTATATAGGTATTATTTATATATTTTGACGTAAAATAAATTTAAATAAAATAAAAAATTATTTAAATAAAAAATTTGGTTTTAAACTATAACTCAGTGTTTTTCACTATTCATCAAAAATTTATAGTTTTCAGAAAAATACCAAAAATTCACCATAAGCTAATTTCGATATTCCGAATCCAAAAACGAAGTCCATTTTGAAAGATAAAATTTATAAAATTTCAAAAAGTGGATATTAATATTCATAACGGCTACTTTGACTGGTCGTGGTGTGTACGAATCTCGAAGTTGCGTACAATGCAGGCTATTGAATTATTAAAAGGGAAACGTACAATGGAATCTTGGAGTTTTACATTATCCCCTACATCATTAAATTTCCTCCACACAATTCTTAAAATTGTGTTTGGGAATATAATGAAATGTCCCACATCGGAAAAAGAGTCAATAAAACTATCACTTTAAAGGAAAGAAAGAGAAGTACAAAGGTCACCCAAGATAACCCATAATAGGATTCCAGTTTTGAAAACATGGATATGAAAGATAAACTAAGTGTCAAGTACTGATGGAGATGGATAGAAAACATGATCAAGAGAAATTTAACAATAAGAAAACCACAAACTTGTGATGGGAAAAACAGTGATTAGTTTCCCAGTAGGAAAGTAAACAGACAACATTTTATTTAAGTTACATCACATAAATATGATGATTTTATTTATGAGATTGACTAAGAACATAATGAGATATACTTACATTTTAAGTATATTTTCATTATTTAATAAATTTCTACCACTAACACATTTTTTTAAATGATGAGTAATCAAGAAGAATTGGTCACACTAGAAGATCTAGAACAAACTTTTAGAAAATCACGTGATCCATAAAGGATAAACTATATATTTACCTTGTCATTATAGATTAAACCAAAATGGTTAGTACAAGATTTGATGATCCCCCAAAAGTTTATTCCTTTAGAGAAGGAAACAATAATCTTAATTTCTAAAATTAAACCAACAATACCCCAAAGTTAAATAAATACCATTCAATAAACAATTGTCCTTAAAATACATGAATATAATCCAAACTAATATTGGAAACCAAAACATAGAAGAATTTGGTTATGTAGTCTTCCATATTAAACTGTATCTTCAAATGACATCAACTACTCTTAATGTATCATACTTAAAAGTAATTAACCTAATCACATATTCTCTATTATAGGTTAATCATTTCCATAAATAACCCAAATCACTATAAATCCACAAAAACATAGATAAAAATCATCCATTACTCCTCAAATGAAATCCCATAGTATTATAGTTTCCTTGAGCATATAGTGTTCCCAACAAAGCGAACATCTTCCAAAATAACATTTATCACTTAATCACCAAATCATTTTCTTATACTACGGTTATTCATTTGATAAGACATAAGAACAATAATAAACTTATTATTGATCAATAAATTCATTTAACTAAAAATAATTAGTCACACTAACTAGGGACTTTACGTAGTCCAGTAGTAGGCGATAAATCTCAATTGACCTTTAGTTGTGGGTTCGATTCCCATAGCTTTATCCAATGCGATGGGTTGTCACATGGTCTACGTGTTGTACTTTTTCAAAAACTATATTGTATAACATTACCAAAATGAGATAAATTCCTCAAAATAACCATAACATAATTTAACAACAAATGTTTTCTCATACCTTGCATTTTCATCCCAAAATTAAATAACTTGTAATTTCCAAAAATTCAAGGATCATAAAAAATCAAATGGTTATTTATAACTATATACACAAGAGAAAAGATAATTCTTCCTCAAATATCATTTTCACATGATAAATTTCATTCTTATACATATAAGAGAAAATTCACCCAAAGTAATCTCAACAACAAAGAGCACTAATACCTTTAAACATTTTTTCATGCATTTATTTCCACATAGGTTCATCCATGACCAAAAGGTTATCCAATATAATAGGTCATTGACATGGGTGATTCCAAGGTCTCTTAAATTTACATCAAATGACCATAATTGGACTCTTAGGATCACTTTTATTTTCTTCCATAGTACCCATCATTTTTCTTTGGTAATTATTTACTTGATGCCCTTCTTTCCCACATATAAATCATTTATTTGTTCCATTGAGACACTTTCTTGGGTGTCTCCTTCCACATTTCTGGAATGAGGGAAATTTAGATTTATTCTCTACATGGTCTCCATAGTTGGAGCTCTTATCATTCATCACCTCTCTCTTCTTTGTTGAGTCTGGGAGTTTGTTAATGTATATGTTGTTGATCGTATTTTTGGAAAACTGATTTGGCATGACCACCATATCTTTTACGCCTATCAAAATTACATTTTTTTTCCCATTTCCACCACCGTTCGCACATTGTACATCATTCTCAAAGTTACTATGACTTCCTTGGACTCCATCCATTGACTAAAACGAGAAATCATTGTGTGAGTAACAGTAGTCATAAAATCATTTAGAGAATATCATGACAACATATTCTCAATTTGAAACACCTTAAGATTAACCAAGGTCATTTCTTCTCATCTTATTTTAAAATACAAAAAATTGGTTTGTAAATAAAATGTAAATTATCCTAAGAATGTCCCCCAGGACTGTCATAACCTAGAGTGCAGCATGGGCCATTGTCGTGCACCAGTTCTCGTTCGAGTCTAGCTCAAAGTGGTGTTTTCGGGTTTTACCCCTAGGTACATTTGTGCCAGAGCCACCTCTACCTGCTTGTATCCAGACAGGGATGTATTTCTTGGAAAACACAAAAAAATATATATAATACCAAAATTCTAGGAAGTTCTTCTATACTAATCCTCGAAGTCTATCTTAGGTCTATGTGCTCTATTCAAAGATTGTCTAAATCTAGTTTCCATGGTTTTTACTAAACATCCATTGATATCAACTGTTATGCCCCGAACCCAGTTACCCAGAGTCGGTGCATTATTAAATAATATTGGCATGATCAGAAAAGATCATGTCTCGAAATACAGATTAGTATAGTATCCTTGAAAACACTAGATATATTCATAAATGTTACATTACATCATAAAGTAAAAAAAACTACAACAACATCTTGCTTTCATATCCCCTAATACTATCCCTATAGGTCATTCATAAATTACTTCTTCACATCCTGGGAAAAATAAATCAAAGAAAGGGGTGAGCTAAGATTATTAGTAAGGAAAAAATATAGCCGAAACTTTTTTAAATAAGCATAAACATTTAAGGCAATTTATAACTAAAACAAAATCCATTTAAACTTGAACTTCAGCATAATATGGAAAATATAAAATGAAATAATTCCATTTACTTCTTCACATGGATATTATAATAGTCTAATAACCACATTCAATATCAATAACCACTTTCATAATTATGGAATGCATAATGCCAGACTACCATAACCACATAGTCAAGGCCTCGTGCCAAGACTACAAATAAGATTTTATCAAGGCCTTGTTCCATGACACTAGTTTGTCTCATGAGACCTAGAAATGCATCTAGGAGATAAAGAGGGCTCCACCCATCACATACTAAGTCCAATGTATTCCTCATATGAAATGTTTGAAACATAACCTAAACAATTGTTTT
The DNA here is from genome assembly GCA_963277665.1 of Viscum album. Taxonomy (NCBI): domain Eukaryota; kingdom Viridiplantae; phylum Streptophyta; class Magnoliopsida; order Santalales; family Viscaceae; genus Viscum; species Viscum album. The sequence goes on along the minus strand of OY728155.1, from coordinate 595,282,039 downwards.
AAAACTAGCATATGAAATGTCAATACTTTAACCACAAACCCTAAATGGTATAAAAACAGCACATCCACAGTCAAACATAACTCATTCGATACAATATGTAAGATTTTATTATATCATATTAACCTCAATCGGGAATAATGAAGGATATTGACATAGATTAAAATAATCATCAAACTATTGAGAGAAATATCCCCCTTTTTCTTGAAAACATTTAAAAATCACATTATTTGTCAAGAAGCCATTTAAAATAGATTTTTGAATCAAAGTGTACCATACCACATTGAAACTTTTAAAAGGAATTTTTATTTGAAAACTTTAATTTCCATATAAATAAATCATTAAAACCATTTTTAAAACATGGAAATTAATGAGAAAGATTTAGAATAATAAGTCATTAAAACATTTTAAAAAGATATTTTAGTTAGAGTTCATAACCAAAATATAGACTCTTGAATACAAATAATTGAGGTAATAATAACTTTCTAATATAATGAGAATAAAGTTATTCATGATATACAATGTCAAAGTACATTATATACACCATATAAAAGAGATTTGGTGTATAACAACAATAGAGTATCAATGGAATGTAAATTGAGATGAAATCTCTCATAAAGGTTGTATCCTTAGGTTAAGGATAAATCAACAACATAATTATGTGTGAAAAATATAAATACACTCAATATTATTGGATATTCAGAATAAAACAATCAATGTACATTCACACATATTCTTGTAAAAATAACACCAATGAATTGGATGTTTAACTCAACAAATCGAGATTGAGTAAAAATTACTCTTATCAAGTTCATACCGATGACTTGAGAATTTATCAATGGAATGATTATGGGTATCAAAAGTATTTCCATAGAATGGGGAGTGGAAATTATGAAATAAGAAAATGAATAGTGATTCCACACATAATCTGGGATTAAAATAATCAATGAAGTATACGTAAAGCCGAATGAGTGGAAATTGAAATTTCAAATTCCCTTATTGATTGGGTAACTTACAAAACATACACCCATTAAATAATGATCATAAAATTATAATGTAAATATACATGAATTAAATTATATTACATAATGAATACAAACATGGGCAGTACACACACCACATGCAATAAATAAGTGGTGAACAATGGAAATCTCACGGAATTAAAAGTGAGATAAGAAACCCCTTACTTTGTACTTTTTCCTTGCTCGATGGTAGGTTAACCTCATATATAATGGTTAAATAATTATTATTGAATTACGAAAGAATCATATACATTAATATGATATCATATATGATCTTTTAACATTTCTTTGTTAATAATATCATAGCATTATCGTCGTTTCGGGTGTTAGCTTACTCGTTTTCATTTATAAGTTTTGTTACATAAGTCATGTTTGTTATGGATTGATTTTATATTATTCATATAAATAATTATATCAAGTCCTTAATAATTAATTTTAATCATAAAATTAGAATTAGACTGGTATGGATATGATGGGGAGTGAATCTCATCGCGTTCGTGGAGATGGTAGTCCGTATATACGTACGAGCGATAATATCATTATTTTGATATTAAAATCATATATAATTGAATGTTATATCATATATACAGAATCATTATCATTTTATAATTTTTATTTACATCAATTACACATCATTATTATACCCATCCAAATAATAATTTATTTAATTACAATTACACCACGACGTGGAGACGGTAGGCCGTACGTACACGTGTATGGTGACATGGTATTCAAAGGATGGATAGAATACTGAATATGGTTGTACCATATTTATTATAACAACACAGTATATAAAAGATACTAGAGTTATCATTTTATAATATAAATAACAAATAAATAAGAAGTTGAAGAAGAAAGGAACTTGAAATCGTGTTGTGAAAACATTACCTCTTCTTCGGGTTCTTCCTTTTGATTTGATCCAAAGGGCTCCTTAAGATAGATTTTTGACTAATGGAGGGCCTCTAGGATTAATTTAGGGAAGTTGAGAGAATATTTGGGTAGGTTTTGGCCAAGAAAAAAAGGCTTTGATGTTATGAATTTGAGAGAAGGGGGATTGATTTTTTATAAGAGGGGTGAGGGGCACCTTAGGAAAAAATTAATATATTATTTTATAATAAATTCATATTCGGTTTATAATGGCTAAAAATTGATTTATCTTATGGATAAGGTGGGTATGGTTCAATATACACTAAACCAATAGGTTTTATATAGGTTTGGGTCACTTTATTAACCTTATCATTTAGTTTTAAATCTTAGTTAATTAGTTTGACATTTACCATGTCTCTTTGTATTTTTATATTATATAGTTAATACACTTACTATATACCTCCATGAGACCCCAAAGTGGTCCATTAATGATACCCATGTCATTATATAAGTAATTTGTCTGATCCATTGATTTTTATGAATAGAATATCAATTAATAATATGATATTTGTTTTAAAAACTCTTTTATGTAAATTTTGACACTATTGGGTATTTTGTTTTTGATAATTTCATAACAGCATTATTACTTAGAAAACAATTTATATAACCAATAATTATATGTCATACTAACCTAGAAAATTATTGGAATTCATAAAAAGTATCAAATTAAATTTATTATTATATTTATAATATCAATTATTTTAATATTTCATTAATTCAGTAATTACTGCATCAACATTGTGTCATACATAAATTAAATTATTTAATGTCTAAAAATTATAAATAAAATACCATTATGTAGAAAATCGTTTTATCTTTCTAATTAATATTAATAATCGAATTTATCTTATGTATAACCCTATATTAAAAATGTTTTATTTATTAATCTTTGATTTTATCTCTTTTAACTCTTCTTTGAATTAAATAATAATAAATGTCCTAATCTAATACAAGTGGACCTAAATGATAATATTTTATTTCTAAGGTTGTTTTTGGTCGAGATAAACCTGTCCAATAGAATTAGGATATGTGTTAGGGTAATATTAATATCATTTTAACCCTTAATTACCCTATTTACTTTTAACCGTGGTAAATAAAAGTAAAAAGTTACTATTCACCAAAATTATTTTCATCTCATTGAACCACATTTTACTCTTTTATATTAACCATGTCTCTCGGATTTTTTAAATTCCACTCACAGAAGTAGTAAAATTATGTTTTATGTGAATTTCCAAATTCTCCTAGGAGGTGGGTAAAAGACGGTGAAAAGTTCAATAAAATTTTAATATATCTAAAATTATTATAAACTGAATCCAATGAATTACATTGAACATAAATAGGTATTATGTATATATTTTGACCTAAAATAAATTTAAAAAAAATAAATAATTATTTAAATAAAATATTTGGTTTTAAACTACAACTTAGTGTTTTTCACTATTCATCAAAAATTGAATGTTTTCAGAAAAATACCAAAAATTCACCCTAAGCTAATTTTGATATTCTGAATAAAAAAATGAATTCAATTTTGAAAGATAAAATTTATAAAATTTTAAAAAGTGAATATTACTATTCATAACGACTACTTTGATTGGTCGTGGTGTGTTAGAATCTCGAAGTTGTGTACAATGCAATCTATTGCATTATTCAAAGGGAAACGTACCATGGAAGCTTGGGGTGTTACAATTAAAATGGAATTGTATTTATTTTTTATGTATAATATGTTTACATTATATTTATTCTTCTCTATTATTCATGTATATCATACCTTTATGGTTTCCATTATGGTTAAACGTGATAATTTCATTAGAGGAAGTGTGAACTACCGCCCCCTCAAAGTGATATGACTCGTTAATACCTTATGTGGGATGTATAAAGGATATAGTTAATGATATTATATATGATATTATACTTCAATTATAATATACCTATGTATCATAATGTTTTAATTCCATTAAAATAAGAAATAGAAATGAAAGTAGCATTCATGCGTACGTACGACTTACTGTCTTCATGAACGATGCATTTAATTTCTTAACTCTAAATAATATGGAATATTATAAATACATATTCACTGGATATATATGATATATATGATAAAAAAAACTTCTATATCATTCTGGTGATAATGGTATTTTGACCACATTGACAAATTGAAATTATAACATGTTTATTTTTTACTCAAGTTCCAAACATCGATAAAATATCCAATATGAACTCAAATAATTAACTAGTTGTTATAGGAAGATAAAAATTGATATAAAATGAACAATAAACTTTAAAAAATTTCTTAATGAAGTGTATATTTAATTATTTTTATTATTCAGGAAGAACACGGAACATACGAATCAAGTTCGACAATGAGGTAAGGGGATTTCTTATCTCACTTTTAATTCCGTGAGATTTCCATTGTTCACCACTTATTTATTGCATGTGGTGTAATTTGTATGATTTTAATTGTATTAATGTTATTATTTGATTCATTTGTGGTTGTTAACTTTTTTTTATACGACTCAGTTTATTTCTACGTGGTAAAAGGTTTCATCTCACTTTTTATTCATGTGAGATTCAAGCTATATTTGCCAGTATTTCTATTTGTGTGGTGTATGTACATCCCATTATTGTACTATTTGTGTAGTATTATTTCATTTATTAGTGTGTACATCTTCATTGTATGATCCTTATTTCATGTGGCGTATGTTTTGTAAGTTACCAAGTCGGTAAGGGAACCTTTCACCCACCTCTTTTTAAAAGACTTATTCTTGTTATGTCTTTTAATTTACATATTATTATGTTGGGATATGTTCTTATATATACTTATTTATGTAATTTTTTTACTATTTATGAGATACCATTTTTATCTCATCAACTCATTTTATGAATTTTAAACTGACATCGTTAGGCTTTTGAATTTTTAAAAGGGAACTTCTTAACCCAATTTCAATTATTTGGGTTAAAATTTTACTTCTTGAATATGTCATCCTAAAAATATGTGTGAATGAACTCGGGTAGTTTAAACTTAATATCCACTTATATTGAGTGTATTTATTTTAGTCACACATAATTATGAGATTGATTTATCCTTAATTTAAGGATATCGTCTTTATAAGGGATTTCATCTCAACTTACATTTCCATTGAGACTTCAATGTTGTTAAGCAACAATTCACTCTTATATGGTGTATATACTATCATTTTTTATATTATATCATGAATCCATTTATTATCATGATATTATAAAGTTCAGATTAAATGTTATTCCTCAAATATTTTAATTCATGAGACTCTCATTTTGTTAAAAACTCTTTAACTAAAATATCGTTTTAAATGTTTTTTATATTTACTATTCAAAATAATTATCTTTAATGTACATGTTTTAAAAATGGGGTTTGAGTATTTATTAATATAGACATTAATGTTTTAAAATTATAATTTCATTAAATGCTTCAAATTGGTATGGGACACTTTCATTCAAAAATCTCTTTTTAAATGGATCATGAAAATGGAATGATTATTTCAATATCTTGAAATTACTTCTTGTGATTTCATATAAAATGTTATTAGTGAAATGTTTATAATTGAAATATTTTATGTGTTATGATGGTACTTTGACATTTTATGGGTGGTTACGTGATAAACTATATGATGGGTGGTGTCGTGATACACTAGGACGGGTGGTTACATTATAACCTCCAATGCATTGGGTATGGATGTCGGTCGTATGGCTATTCCAATTAGTGATATATGTGTAAGTCGACAGTATGATTATTCTATTTAAGTATTTTTATGTCCCAAGTTACCTTTATATGTTATGTGTTCTTTATATGGGTAATCATTTGGTAACAAAAGGGTAAGTAGTGATTTTTATTCAGTTAAGAGTATTTAGTACTTCATAAAGGTGAAAAGTATTACTTTTGTTTAAGTATTCATGGTTTACTTTTTGTTTTTAAAAACTAACAGTTTTCCTTCTTTGTGTATCCCTTAATGATATTTTTATGCTCATCCCATTATTTGAAATGTTTTTCACAAGACATAATGTGGAATAGGGTCAAGGATGGGATCAAGGAAAAGTCATGTTGTCTGAAACATGGAACTAGACATGACTCTTTTTTTAAGAGTTCATGTTTTGTGATGAAAATGGAAAATTATTAGAAGTGTCTATATTGTATTTGAAATTAAATTCTATAGTCATGTCCTAATTCTATAAAACTCTAAACCTGAAAAGATACTCAATGTGAATTATTCTTTTAATTAAATATTATGTAATGTTTTAAGGTCGAGTCCTTACAGTTGGTATCAAAGGTTGGTTTAGATAACATTAGAGGTTATGATGTTCTTTAAGCATGAGCGACATTACTATAATGGTTATGATTTTAGAATGAGACAAAGTTATTTTAGATAATTTGAATGAGTTTAAGATAACTTGAAAAAGTATATCTTATTATTTACCCTCCTCTTAAGATACTATATGATGATTTTACTCATATACTAACACTAAGATTTTTGGTTTTAGTAAATGGTTGTATCTAGAAGTCACCAAAGTAAAAGTGGATGTGAAGAAAAATGTGACAGTTTTCTGATTGAGCAACTGAATGAAATGGGAACTGAAATAAGAACTATTGTGGTTATTCTCAACCAACTATCTGGATTCATGATTGAAAACCTAAACCTTGGTGATTTTTATAAGGCATCGTATATGCGAGAAACAAATCCCTACGGAAGTTCAGGTAATAATTATAAAGGTAAGTATGTTCAAAAACCAATGTGTCAATGATGTAGAAAGAAAAACCTAGGAAAATGCTTTAAAAGGACGAGAAGATTCTATAAATGTTGGAATGAAGGTCATAAAGTAAGAACCTTCCATGGAAAAAGGAAGCGTCCAGTTGACTCTTAGAAAGGGAGAGATGTTCTTTCTTAGGGATCAATTGAATGTTTTAAATGTGGTGTGCATGGTCATTATAAAAACAGATTTCCTACAAAGATGTTTTGGGAATGGGATCACCAGGATCGTATAAATATATGTTTACCAGTACCTAATTCAATTCCAATTGAGGATGAAGAAACCGACAATGACCAATGAAAGGTATGGATTTATTCATAACATATGTTTTGACATTATTGAATCTTAGGATATGATTCATTATTTTGTTTGAAGGAAAGAAGTATTTCAGTATAAGTTGGAAAAGAATGGTTAATGGATCATGAAGAACGTTTAATGAGTAAGAAGTCAACATATAAGGGATTCAAGTGTTATGGTAGATTTTAAGATGATGAAATACTTAAATGTATTAAGTATTTTTTGATTATGGGATTATATTAGAAGCAATTTTATAGCATGTGTAACCCTGAAGTTTGATTTATGAAAATGTTATTCAAGGAATAATTATCTTTTCTTTTGATGATTAATGGTGGAATTTTATTTTGGGAGAATATATGTTTTTATTATGGACATATGGTGATTTGGTTTTTTATGGAAATGATTAACCTATCATAGTGAATATGTGATTTGGTTAATTACACTTCAGTATGAGACTTTAAGAGTAGTTAATTTTTATTTGAAGAAAAATGTTAAGATTTACAGTGGAAGACTATGTGACTAAATCCTTCTGATCTTTCAGTTACAATCATAGTTTGGGTTATTTTGAAGAATTTTAATGACAATGGTATATTGAATGGTCTTTTTTAAACTTGGGGTACTGTTTGTTGAATTTTAGAGATTAGTAATAGTATTTCTTTTTATAAAGGATTATCCTTTTTGGGGGTTATCTGATCTTGTACTGTCATTTTTGGTTTTTGTTAAGGTCTAAATATATGAGAAATATATAGTTCATCTTTTTGGATTATGTGATTCTCTCGATGTTTATTATAACACTTTTAATGTGAAAAAAAACATCTGTAATACTCATCATTTGGTGAAAATATGAGTTTGTGTTATAAATCTAGTAAATGATGAAAGTCTACATAAAAAGTATGTATGTTTCCTTGTGTTTTTAGTTAAGCTCATAAATGAGTTCTTCAATAGTATGAAAAGTAACTTAAAACAAAAACCGTGTCTGTTAACTTTTACTAGTAGGGAATCAAAGACTGTTAAACCCATTACATGTTTGTGATTTTCTGGTGGTTAACTTTCTCCTAAGCTTGTTTTCTATCACACTCCATCAGAACTTGACCATTTGTTCTTTCTTCTATATCCATGTTTTCCTACATGGAATCCTAGTATGGATTATCTCAGGTGACCTTTGTACTTCTCTTTATTTCTTTTAAAGTGATAGTTTTACTGACTCTTTTCTGATGTGATACTTTTAATGATGTTTCAAAGCCCTATTTTAAAATTTCGAGGATGCAATTCCCAAAAGGGGGGGAGGATATAAAATCCCAGGTAAATAAAGAATAATACATATTTCATAATTATGTATATTTTTGAATTAAATATTAATTTTACTTTCAAGGGATTTCAATGTTTGATTGCATACCCGATACGCAACAACGGGTTTCTTTGAAATCTTATGTTGTACACTAATAATATAATATTATTATTTTAAATGGTAGTTAACTCTTAGTCGTTGTGTTGGTAGGAATGAATGAAACTAACTACAATATGATTATATATATTTGTAAAATGTATTTAAATTTATCCAATTAACTTTAGAGGCTTAAAATGTGAATGAATCTAATTTTAAGCATAATTAACATTAAAAGGTTGATTTACCGCCTTTTAATAGAAAACCCTATTTAAATATAGTTTTGGTCACTTTAATACATTATATTGGACCAAATAAAATCCTTCTTTATAATGGGGACATCAAAATTTAATTTGTGTAAATTTTTGGATATTTTCTGACAAAGTTCATTTTTTATTGAATAGTGAAAAATATTGTATTTTAATTCAAAACGGTGTTTTAATATATTTTGTTTATATGGTTAGACTATATTTTTAATTGGATTAAAGTTTAATTAGAATTTATTTTTACCATTTAATCCAATGTTGGTCATTGGAATTAATTTCACTTTGAAAGTTGACAAAAACAATTGTCAATATTTTGATAGTTATTGTTTCTTAAAAACACGCTATATGTTTTGACAATGAGAATTAATTTTAATTTAATTAATGAAAATTATATGTTTAAAATTTTGTAAAATAGATATAATTATTTAATTTTTAATATCAAATATATCTTATGCTGAATTTTTGATATTTTTCTGAAAAACATTATTTTTTGATGAATAGTGAAACCACTTAGTAGTAGTTAAAAAAATGGAATTTTTCATTTAATTGAAATTTTCCCGCTTCTGTGAATTGAATTTAGAAAATAAATCATACATGGTTGTTATTAGTAAGTAAAATTTGGTTTAATAAGATGAAAAAAATATTTGGTGAATAGTAAATTTTGACTTTTATTTAACGCAGTAAAAGGTAAATGGGTAATTCAAGGGAAAAATGATTTTATAATTATTCAAAATTACCTTAACACTTTATCTAACCTTATTGTATGATTAATGGCCAATATGGCCATTCTTAGGTTAATTTTAGGACCCCATGGAGACACTTATTAATGATAATGACTCATTGGATTAATTAATTTAATATAAATGCCAAAACAACATAAACAAAAAAATTTTAGTAAATTAATTTTGATATGGTGTTATATAAGTTATCATTTTGACTAAATTTTTTTTTGGAAAGATAAAAAGATTTAATACATCGTGATATTTTTATTATAATTTTTATACATCATATAAATTAAATTATATATGACCCAATAATGATGCAGTATTTACCTCATTAATAAATGATTTAAATAAATAAGATTATAAATATTAAAATAATATCCAAAACCGGTACAATTATTATTGGATGATTTCATATCTATCATGAGTCATATTAGATTTTATTTTAATGATTTTTGGACATTTAGAAACTGAATATCATTAGGTAATAAAATAATATTTTGACACTTTCCTAAAGTGACCATCCTCCCCCTTATAAAATGACGCCACTTATAACAAATTCCTCACACCTCTCAAGCCTTTTGGCTCGTCCAAACTCAGCCCGATTAGTCTCCCTACATCCCTCTACTCCTCTTATAATCCTTACCTTAGGCAGAAGACACTTCAAGAAGTCTTTCTGGTTCAAACCAAAGGAAGTTTCCCAAATTAAAGGTAGCGGTTCCTCTTAACTTCTTTTCATTTATTTTACTTCTCCAACCCCCTAAAATCTTTTTATTACTTTATTTTATAAAAAAAAATATATTAAATATACTAGGATTATGTTATAATAAGGATTCTAACTACACTTACACACACCTCCATCTAATGGGTGAAGAACATACTCTTTCTGTGGATGGAAAACTAATACCTCATGAAATGATGTTTATTCGATTATCTCCTACCGCCTAACTTGGTGGACATTAATATGGACCTGTTTTTATTTTTGATTTATATTATGTTTAAGTTTTATTTATTATTCTTTATTATTCATTGATATCATACCTTTATGGTTTCAATTATGGTTAAACGCGATAATTTCATTTGAGGAAGTACAAACTACCGCCCCTTCAAAGTGATATAAATCATTAATGCCTTATGTCAGATGAATAAAGGATATAGTAAAGGGTATTATATATGATATTAAACTATAATTATAATAATACTATGTATCATTATGTTTTAATTCCATTAAAATAAAAAAAATATAAATGAAAGTAGTGTTCTTGCGTACGTATGACTTACCGTCTCCATGAACAGTGAATTTCATTTCAAAACTCTAAATAATATGGAATATTATAAATACATATACACTGGATATATATTATATATATGATATATAAAACATGTATATCAATTAGAGATAATGTAATTTTGACCACATGGATAAATTGTAATTATAACAAGTACATTTTTTTACTCAAGTTCCAAACATCTATCAAATATCCAATATGAACTCAAATAATTTATCAGTTTTTATAGCATGATAATAAGTGATATAAAATGAAAAATAAAATTTAATTATTTTATTAATTAAGTAGATATTAACTTTTGTTTATTATTTAGGAAGAACACAGAACAAACGAATCATGTCGGATAACAAGATAAGGGGATTTCTTATATCACTTTTAATTCCATGAGATTTCAATTGATCGACGCTTATTTATTGAATATGGTGTAGTGTGTAATACAATTGATATATATTATCATTATTCTCATTATATTCATGTTATTATGTGATTAATTTGTGTTTATTAACTTTTTTTCATACGACTCAGTTGATTACAACGCGGTAAAGGGTTTCATCTCACTTTTTATTCCCGTGAGATTCATCCTATATTAGCCACTATTTCCATTTTTGTGGTGTATGTACTGCCCATGATTGTACCCTTTGTGTAATATATTTTCATTAATTAGTATTTAAATATTCATTGTATGATCCTTCTTTCATGTGGCATATGTTTTTTAAGTTACCAAATTGGTAAGGGAACCTTTCACCCTCCTATTTTTAAAAGACTTCTTCTTGTTTTGTATTTTAATTTACATCTCATTATGTTGGGAAATGTTCTTATATATCCTTATTTATGTAATTTTTATGTACTATTTATGAGATACCATTATTATCTCATAAACTCATTTTTTTATTTTTAAGGTGACATGTTAGGCTTTTGAATTTTTACAAGGGAACTTCTTAACCCAATTTAAATTCTTTGGGATAAAATTGAACTTCTTGAATATGTCATCCTATGAATATGTATGAATTACCTATGGTTGTTTTAACATTAATATCCATATATATTGAGTGTATTTATATTTTCCACTCATAATTATTTGATTTATGTTTCCTTAATTTAAGGATACCATCTTTATAAGGGATTTCATCTCAATTTACATTTTCAATGAGACTTCATTGTTGTTATAAACCAATTCACTCTTATATGGGGTATATACTATCCATTGTCATATTATATCATGAATCCCTTTATTCTAATGATATTATAAAGTTCATATTAAATGTTATTCCTGAATTATTTGTATTTAAGAGACTCTCATTTTGTTAACAACTCTTTAACTAAAATATAGATTTAAATGTTTTAAATATTTACTATTATAAATCATTATATTTAATGTCCATGATTTAAAAATGGTTTTGGGTATTTATTTATATGGAAATTACTGTTTTAAAATTATACTTCCATTAAAATCCTTAAATTTGTATGGGAAACTTTGATTAAAAATCTCTTTTTAAATGGTTTATGAAAATGGAATGATTATTTCAATAACTTGAAATTAAAACTTGTGATTTCAAATGAAATTTTATTAGTGACATGTTTATATTTTAATTATTTTATGTGTTATGATGGTACTTTGAAATTTTATGGGTGGTTATGTGATAAACCATATGACGGGTGGTGTTGTGATAAACTAGGACGGGTGGTTATGTTATAACCTCCAATGCATTGGGTGTGAATGTCGGTCATATGGATTTTACAATTAGTGATATGTGTGGAATTCAACCATATGGTTATTATATTTAATTATGTTTATATCCCATGTTACCTTTATATGTTATGTGTTCTTTATATGGGTAATATTTTGGTTACAAAAGGGTAAGTAGTGATAATTTATTCATTGAAGAATATTAACTACTTCATAAAGGTGAAAAGTTTACGTATGTTAAAGTATTCATGGTTTACTTGTTGTTTTGAAAAATTAATAGTTTTCCTTATTTGTGTATCCCTTACTAAGCTTTTTATGCTCATCCCAAGTTTTTGAAATGTTTTTCAGAGGACATAATGTAGAATAGGGTCAAGGATGGGATCAAGGAAAAGACAGTTGTCTTAAACATGGAACTAGACATGATTCTTTTTTTCAAGAGTTCTTTTTTTTAAGAAAATGGAAACTGAGAAGACGTTTCTACATTGTATTTCATATGAAATGTAATAGCCATGGACTAATTCTCTAAAACTCTAAAACCGATAAGATCATCAATTTGAATTATTCGTTAAATTCAATATTATTTAATGTTTTAAGGTCGTGTCCTTACATTATATATTAGAGAAACTATAATACAATTAAGATTATAATATTCATTGAAATAAATTCTCATTTTATATAATTAATATCTATTTTAAGATTACTATGTCAACAAGATCGTTAAATAATATTATAAAAAATTACCTCTATGTATTATTTAATGAATAATTACGAATGTAGGATTTAACTAATCTGAAATTTAATTATTTTAATTTTTTATAATATGTATAATTATTAATATACGAATTAAAATTTTATAAAAAATAAGGGCCACATAATTTGGATTTTGAAAGGGATAATTATTTTCTTTGGAAAACTATTTTTATTACATAATGAAATTCTGTTTTAATTAACTAAAATAATCACTAATTTTGAATTATTTAAATTAAATTTATACATTATACATCTCTCCATATATTAACTGATGTTCATATTATAATTATTACTTATCATAAAGATTATTTATGGTCATCATGTGCTTGAAAAATTAATTCCCATAAAAAATAGTTTTCACCATGTTTGGTAGGATTGTTTTTAAATTTATGTCCACCACTTTTAGATTTTGAATTTGATAAAATGGATTAAATATAAATTATATTGTGGTTTTTATTTTTCACATAGGTCAGTTTTATTTTAAGGAATTATGAATTTCATCGATGAAAAACATTATCACCGTAGTAAAGTGTAAAACAAGATATATAAGATTAAAAAAATAAGGATTATAAATATTGAATAATGGTTCATATATTTCATTGGATGAGACAAATTCAATAAAACACTTCATATATTAATTAATATGGAATAAAACTTTTATATTTTAAAAAAACAAATTACATTTATTTAATTAATGAAAGATTTCACAATTATAGTCTCTTATTGTATATTTATCTTCAATTTTATAGTACTGATAAGAAGATAGTATGAATAAATATAATATTATATTTTGATCATAATTTATTTATTTTCATGTTATTAATTTTTTTTAATTGGTGATATAATTACCTTAAATTCATACCCCACACTGATATAGTTGTTGTGCAAGTATGATAAAAATAAAAATAATTGATTTTAAAAATAATGATATTAAATAAATATATTTGGATTATTGTGTAACATAAATTTTTTGGTTAAAACTAATGTAAAATTGATGGTTAAAAATTGTTTATTATATTTTCATTCCCACATTGGTGAATTTATTTTCAATATATGTTAATATTTCATAAAATGGATTTTATGTTATTTTATGTTAAATAATATTCTATTAAATAAATTAAAAATTATTAAAATATTGAAATATGTTAATAGAGACCAGATGGGATAATAACATCCAACCATTTCCTTTTTTGATCCAATTGATATATATGCTATAAATTTATAACCCTTTAATAAAGAAAATGTTTTTACCATAGTTAAGGTTAAAATAGGTTAATGAAGTGGTTAGACAAAAATATATTTTTTAAATTCAATGTGAGAAAATAAATTTATTAAATGGAGGTATTTATACATTACGATATCAAAGGATAGAAATATTGGCCACCTGGTGTCACAAAATCATGAAAAATAATTTATTATATCTAAATTTTTTATGTAATTTAAAATATGTCATTTTATTACATGTAAAAGGAAACCACCTCTCCTATATTATATAAACAACCCTGAGAAGTATAGATTGAAAAACAAATCAAATAAAAACAACCTTATATTTTTAATGTATGTTATATTATTCTTAAAAACTGTTTTCCTAGGGTCATTAAGTGAAGATTTAAAGGATGTTTCATAAATAAGAGGCAATCATATTTACCGACTTTTTTCGAGTTATTTTTTTATAAAATTTATAACTTTAACTAAATAATTACATGTTTATTTTATTGAAATAGAACAATGTACCACTAAATAATAATTGGGGGTTTTACATAAATCCCTCTTCAAAAAGGTACAATGTACATTTTTAACATGATTGATCAACGTCAACTCAGTAGTAGTGATCCAATTATTAAAAATCCCATCAGACAAAATGATTGCTTCATGGTGTTCATGTGTGGTGAAATAATTCATGTATAATATATAATCCATGTAGTTTCTCCATCCAAAATTGAGTCTCTATGATAGATTTATAATGTCATTCTGGATTTCCCACACAACAGTGGTGGTATCACTTATTTCAAGGTCATTTCTTCTTAATTATAATTTAAATATTATCATACTATCAGAATATAAAATAACCTGTATCATAATTTTAATTTATTATTATTATATTTATGTTATTATATTTTTTCATATACTCATTCATCTAATGGAATATTGACACATCGCATGTGCATACATGCAGAAAACTATATCTTCATTTGATGTATTTCATTTTTCATCCCCAATTTACCCGGATTATATATAAAGTTCTATATAAGGAAATAATATCATATTTAGGAAATTATATTTATTTTAAATGGTTGAATAATATATACCACTATTTCCAAATATCTATTGGAAAATGATAATGTTGCTAGTACATACCTATAGACTACCATGTCCATGAAGCGTAGTGATTTTTATTCATTCAAAACATACCTATATTGAAATAAAAATTCATATAAATATTAAATTTTATATTTAGTGCATGCATATAATTATAAATATAATGAAATTACGTCCAATAGAAATGAACTAGAACTTCAGTATTGAAACATTCTTGAGAAAACTAAATAATTAACACCCGATGATTTATCTTAAAATGAATATTTACTAAATGTGTTATAATAATATATAAAAATTATTATAAATAGGAATATGGTTTTATAATTAATTAATAACAAAATAAATACCATTATACATGATTTTAAATCATGTTCAACTATGTGGAAGTGTTATGTATGGAGATATTATCTCAATTGAATCGTTATTGAGAAATGTTCTACATTATGAACTAAATTATTTTTTTTATAATTCATATACTTATCCTTTGTTATATTTAATATGAATATATAATTATTCAAGGTGTTTAAATTTTCCATTATTTATTAACATTTAATTTGTAAATGATTTAAAAGATACGAAATTGGAATGAATTGATTTATAATATAATTTTTAGGATTACATATATTTTCATTGAAGGAATATTATAATTTATCTTTAATAAATACACACACACATATATATATATATATTATTAGGTATAAATAATTATGGATTATACATGTTTTAATTCAATATTTCCACTATTTCACATTAATATATAAAATAAATTTTAAAATTGAAGTTGATCTTATTAGTCTCATAGATAGAGAAAATATTTTTTCCATATCCATATTTTATTATTTTTTATGAATATAATTTTATTAATAATTTATAACATTTTAAATATATAATATTTCACCAATAAAATTATTTACAATGTTTCATGATTATATTTTCAATATGGTCGATCTTTATCTTCTTTTCAAAAATTCAAATGTAAATTGTTTAAAAGTATACAATATGGACTGATTCTCCACCCACCATATCCATTGTACATTAATTCATATCTTCTATAAGTTTTATGTGGTTTTAGAAATAAAATTATTAATGAGATTTTATTTTATTTTAAAGTAATTCATTTTATTCTATTCTCCAATTGACATTATTTTATATCAGCCAAAACTAACCACGATTACTAAAATATAGAGTTTCCACTAGATGGTTTAACACTACTAATGAATTTTGAGATATTTATCATAACTATCTATATAGTAAACAATTTTACTTTAACGGGGTTTAATTTATTATGGATAAATAAATTTGAATAGATTTTCAATTATCTTAATAGAAGTTTGGTTAATGCACCTGTTCTTACACAACCCATTTTGAAGAGAAGGTTTTTAATATTTATCTATGCATTAAAAAGATACCGGGGTGATTCCTCATGAAATATGACAATGAGATTGAATATGCCTATAACCAATTAAAATATAATGGGAAAAATTACTTGAATCGTGATTTTGATTTGGTAGTGGTAATTTGTTAATTAATGATTTTTATGAATTATATATATGGTGAAAGGTTTGACATATATACTGATCATAAATTTTTTATGTATATATTTAAATACAACAAGATTAAGATGAGATAGATAATATGGTTGGATTTTATCACTATTTATGGCTACTCTATACATTACCACCATGTGAATGTGAAAAAGGTGGCATATTCTTTTTCTCAAAAGGTCTATGGTCACCTATGTAGGATGAGAAAAAAATACAATATTTATATATTTGAAAATGATGGATGTATATATCATGATCTAAGGGGAGAAACGTTATATTTCACATATGTGAATCAAACCATAAATCCATGTAAGGAATAAAGATGCAAAAAAAGAAGATGTGGAGCTGTAGAATAATGTGGGAAATGTTACATAGTTTAACCATGATTGTGATGGAATGAAATTGTTCAGGAACTGTGTATGTGTTCCATAAATAACAGATTTGAAAAAATTGATATTGGATTAGGCTTTTAGTTCATCATTCTCTATTTAAACATTTTGTAAATATATATATATATATATCTGAAGGAGTAATTATTGTTAGAAAAAATGAATATATATATTGATGAGTATGTATATTTATTCCTAGTATATTAATATATAAATGATGAGAGTTATAATATTATGGGATATTGAAAACAATATCCTTACCCAAAAGAATATGGTGAAATATCCTCTTGTATTTTATCATTGGATTCCCCAAAAGTCAAATGATCATAATGCAGTATTGATTTTAGATAATAAAATTAAAAATTAAAAATTATTCATTTAAACAAAATAATATTTCCCTCTTTATCAACATGAAGGATTATACGTTAATGATGTTGAAATAATTCAGGTAATACAACATTATATTATATTTGATTTTGATATATAGTTACCTTGATGTTAGAGATGGGTCTTTAGTAGGATATGGATATCAAGTAATTTTTTAGTACTTATTATTAGTCTAAGATAGATGGTTAGTATAAAAGGAACAATCAATCCCTTTATGATATAACATGACCATGTTCTATGGATTTCAAATTATATTGGAACCATGACATTCATATAGTCGTGTTTTCTTAAAATTATAGCCTTCACTCGAGCTTTCATATTTCTCCTACGAAATACCTTTATGGAATGATGTGTATGACCCTAATTTTCTTGGGTGATGTTGGGGAATAAATTTAATATGGATCTAATTATGATGAGTAAATAGAAAATAAATTTAGATCTTTTAAAAAAGACAACAGGAAATCATATTTTTGAATGAAAATATATGATGATAATAGTCACTATTTTATTGTGTAAAATGATATTGAGAATTTATTTCTCTGAATTTCTCCACTTAATATGGTTATATGTTCTAGAAATAGGGGAATGCAGAGACTTAGGTATATTGGCCATTTCATGCTTCTTTGTCAAGCATGGATGATAAAATATCTCATAGTTCTTACAATGAACTACCCATAAGTTCATGATGTGTTCTATGTATATCTATTATGGAACTACATACTTGATCTATCATATATATAGAACTAATAAGTCTTACAACTAGAGCATGAACATCCCAATGAAGAATAACTAGTTGAAATCTAGGATCCTAGTTATAATGTATTTTGTAATAAGAAAACTCATTTGGTTAATGTTTTACAGTGAAATTAAATTTCCATGAAGGTATATGGAAACCTTATGATTCAATTGGGTAGGATATATTCAAATTTCTTTTATATATATAATGAAATTCCAAGGGTGAAAATAATTTTTAGTGGGGTAAAATGTAACACTCCCAGAAGTTATGATACTTTTTTAAAATAATCTTAATTTATTTGGTAGTATAATATATATGAAATCTAACATATAAATGTATTATCATATAGTATAACATTATATCCTAGCTATTAGATTTTATGGTATGAATATGAAAAACTAAATTATTAATAGTACATGGATTGAACAAGTATAAAATAAATTCAATGTGTTATCAATTCATTAAAAATGAAAATAAAGATAGTTTGTATGTAAAAGACATGTTTTTTGGAAAAAATATTTTTATATGATAATGCTTTTTTATTTTCACAATTTAAAATAATATGTATTGGTGAATTATTTTTTAGAACTTAATATATTATATATTTAATCAAATAATTTATCATTCATATGATAATTTTTATTGGAATGGGATAATAATAAATATATTTTTATGGATAAAAACATTATTATTCTAAAAATCTATTTTGTCATGTTATAATCACATATGAATGAATAAATTCGCGGAATGTATAGTGATTTAATTTGTGAAAATGGATTTAACATATGTAATTATGATTTTCAAATTTGGAAAATATTTATCCTTTAGTTTTAGGCATTATAAAAGGTAACCTTTGTAAAATTAATCCACTTTGTAGAGGATAAAAAATATTATACTAGAATAATAATAAGTGTTAAAGTAAAAAACTTTTCAACTTAGTTGTTATTATATAATGTTAATTTGTTAATCATAATCATTAGATAGAAATTTTATTGTTCAATGGACATGTTTTTATGAAAATGACCAATATAGTATTTTGACAAAATGAAAATACACAATGTCACTATCATTCTATCAAATATTAGTTATGTGCTCACATATGACCAAAATAAATTTATAAATGATTATAATTGGTTTTTTGAGAATAATTTAATTAGTTTCAATTTTTTAATTTATATCAAAATTTAATTTTTTATATAATTAAATTAAATTCTTTCAAAAAACAGACTCAATATATCATTTGTTAATAAAAAATAAAATAAATGATTTTTAAAAATATTTAATTAACAATATTTGAGTTATTTAGAGTCTTAAATGAATTTTATAGATGAATATATTATATTAGTGATCCTTTAAAGGATTATATTCCAATTTAATTATTTTATTGATGATTTTAAAGAGAAATTAAATGAATAATGTCTAAAATCACATTATGGAATTTTATAGAATGAATATATTAGTAAATTTTCTACAAACCAAGTTTTTTTAAAATATAACATTGAGGTTTTGATATGATCTAAAATATCATATATTGTCCATTTATGGTTGATTTTATATGCTATAAGCATGATTATCACACTCTATAGTTGAAAAAAAATTCACTACTTGTTCTGCCTCTGAGGTGCAATGTTATCGGAGTGTTTCAGAAATGGTTTGATGAGGATCACCCCCCTTCCCATTTTCTATAGAGGCATGTTCTTGTCTAATTCACCATTTCTTTTTTTCTGCCAGTTTAATGTCATTATCCTTTAAATTATGATGATGTAACCCTATGGGAACTTCTGGTCTCAGTGGGTGATTGCGTGGGGGTTGAGCATTTGTGCAATCGGTCCATCTTGGATATAAATTCCACAGATGGTCTCCATCAAGATTATTTGTGGAGCCAAGAATGCCTAATGACCTTGGTATCCATGATTCATGGACCTTCTTTTCAATGGTAGGCACTCTTTGGATGATGATTTTGAAAATGACACTTAAGGACTCCATTGGTTGGGGGGATGGGAGGTCAGGCTCACCGAACCCTTATGGGGGAGGATTGTTTCTTGTTCAAGGACACTCTAATATATTTAATACATGTTCATAAGTTATTGAATTTTTTTTTCATACACTAAGAGTGATTCCATGGGCTACCCTTGGTTTGTAGAATCATTGTAGGCTTGCATATATTTGATGCTACAGAGGTGATGCAAACATGTGCCATATTATAAGGCACTTTAGAGTTTATCATCATCTATGGTGGACAGAAGCTGAATTGAGGATGCTATCGGGGCCCATAAGAATGGATTCATACATATACTCGAGAGAGGAATCATATCCCACGTAGTTTGGATATTCCAGGGATTACTCATGGGACCTTCCCATTTGAAGGTCATAATTGGGTGAACTCTTTTTGATGGGCACCCTTTTGAGCTCAGGCCATCTGGAAGGCATCCTACGTATCCTGGATTGATTAGGAATTATAGTTCTCAATGTTCATATTTTTGTGGATATTTTAATCCTCACAAAAATCTATGCCCACATGATTCATGCTCAAAGTGGGATACAAGAGGATGTGAAAGATTCGACAATGCACATCCTCCTCCCCTTTTGGTGGGAGAGGGAGAGCTTGCGGTGGAAGTGGTTGTGGTGAACGTGGCCGAAGGCATGGAGGAATTTATATTTCAATGTAAAATGACATTGTGGTTCGCGTGGCCTTACCAAAAAATATTGGTGACATACCTCGGTGGGAGGACCCTAGAGAACATTTTGGGAAGGGGAGGAGTTTCTTCCTTGCCAAAAAGAGAAGAAAAAATAATACCTTTGAATGATCAATATTCCTCATTAAATAGAAAATCAAGTGATCGTACATATTCCCATGAATGGGTAGGTTCACGTCAGTATCCCATGGTTGGACTCTGGGTTACAATAAGAAGGTAGACCCACAAGAATTCCCTAAGCTCGAACCGTTGTGGGGAGAGCCTTTGTGACTCCCCTTACTATTAGTATGTAGACTCAAAGGGGACTGCCGGTGCACCTGATGGTTTGATCATATGGGTTAGGTGGCTTTGGAGGAGGCTTTCACTTGATATCAGATGACTGGATAGTGGACTAATCATAGAGGAATGGATAGTATTGAAAGGGTGAGGCTAGAACTGGGGAAAATGATACTCGAATACACCCCATTCTACGTACTATTTTCTTATGCGAGATTAGGGAGACTCCACAAATTATTGTTGTATGCAGGCATGTTGTTCTTACACATAACGATGCGGTACACATTCATAATAATAGTCGACCGTGTTCCATAGTGGTGTGCGGCTCCCCATGACACTTTGGGTTTCATCTATGTACTGTTACAGTATGCGGTTTTAGGTTCAGTCTACATAAACGATCACTAAGCAGAGCACCATATTGATAGAGGGTCTGGTGTACTACCGTTCGCAAATAATTCAGTAGTGACAGGTTTATGGTTTGCGTTCACTAGTTAGTTTTTTAGTTCTTTTATTATTATTTAATTCCCATGTTTTGTGATTTGTGGCCTGTTGTACCTGTAGATAGAGTGGTTCGTGATTCAGGCTTCACAGATGAATCAAGACAGAAGTCAGAGTCATCTCCAGATTCTTTCTTCCAACCTATGAGTCCCCATAATTACTTCAGCATCCTTTCTCCATCCTTCTACTGTTCTCCTTTTGATAGAGTATCAAACCACTTGTATCTATTGGGAACACGACACCATTTATGGAGGCCCATGATGCAATATCCTTACTCGCAGATGACTTGGTCAACTAGGGTTTTCTATGCATTGGATTACGATAATGGTTTTTAGAACCCTAATCATTAACTTTTTCTGTGAACTAATCAGTTCACATAATGATATGAAAATTGACTTCGCGCACACAATTATTACGACGACATGGTTTGCAGACGGCATTTTTCGATGTCCATAGCCTCACGGGCTAGTGGTTCGCATATCATTCTGTGTACCTGTTGGTTTACAATCTAGTTGGTCCACATACATTTCCTGGGGATTGTATGGGGTCCACTTGAATTTATTTGATAACTTGATGCTCTTATAGTTTCTTATAAAATTCGAAACTCAGTTTGAGTCCCTTTACCTTTATATAATAATAAAAGAAGATTATTCCTTCTGAAAAGCAATTGTGGGTGTATTTTCTCCCTTGACAGTATTTTCAGGACCCTACAAACCCCCTACCCCATCAAAATGGGTTTCGTTCGAAATGAAAAGGGGACTTTTCTGATGTAGAAGTTTTACTAAACTATAATGGTTCGTGGTAGAACATGTGGACTTGGTAGGAGGGGACCGTAGCTATATATAAGGGCTCATGTCATTTGTCCTTTACTATTTCTCGTGGCAAAAAGTGCTATCGATTTTTCTGGATAACTCTATTATCATGTATCTTTCTCCTTGTGAATATCCCATTTGTGTTAAACTTTATATGTACCAAAAATTGCTCTCATATCCATTTGTCTTTCTGTGTATCATATTTATTATGTTTCAAACTGGTTTTTGGAAGTTCATGTCTAAAATCCATATACTGCATAGGAAGAAGCTAGATGGCGGGATTGTCCTCATAATAAACTTGGATTGGAGAATTGAACATTAAAAACCCATAATCTAAACATTAATATTTAATCCAAATTTTTTGAATATGATCTTAATCAAGGACCAAGTTCATTGTATCCAGTTTCCATGAACCATTCTGTTCGATGGCCAACGATTTGAGGGCCAATGCCTCATTGATGGTTCACGTACCATGACATTACATGGTGAGAGGCATCAGCGTACCATAGAAAATGGCAGGGCTACATCCGCTTATCATTCAGTATGAAAATTGTGCCTTCCACACACTATGAAGTACACATGATGTGGCTAATGCTTACCACATCTGGAAACAGTATGCACAGACCTATGTGGAAATATTTTGAGTCCGTTATCTATTCCTCCATACCCATTATCCAACACTTTTTGTTGAAATGATTTTTTGTTGGCTTTCGGATCATCCTATGTAGGCAACAATAGATTCTTCACAAGTAGTGATAAGAGTGACTAAGATAAGGGAAACCATGGTAGGGAATATCGAGGATCATCATTGGACCCACATCATTCCTTGTTACAGTTTCTAAAGGTATTT
The DNA here is from genome assembly GCA_963277665.1 of Viscum album. Lineage (NCBI taxonomy): Eukaryota > Viridiplantae > Streptophyta > Magnoliopsida > Santalales > Viscaceae > Viscum > Viscum album. Next base: position 595,258,412 of record OY728155.1, on the reverse strand, counting down.
ATTAATGTTAGAGAATCTAGCCTATATGTTATCTTTACAACTACCTCTTTACAACTTTGGCCTCCCTAACGATGTCACTCTACTGTTGGTTGACCCTGATTCCCCTTCCATCCTATTGGAAGCACCACATGGTTGTGATCTTGAAAACATTTCCCAAATAGATGAGGTCATCGCTACTCCGATTCATGTGAAATTCTTCATTCAACAAGGCTCATCATTGACTCAGGTAAACCATAGGCGTTATGATGGTGTCCCATGACTAGATGATCGAGAGTTCCCATTTATTATCAACATCTCCTATGAAACATTTAATGGTCGGTGGAGCGCCAAGTGGGATCTACGTGCCTGAGGATGTTTCTCCAATGAGTAGACCAAGGCATACTAGGTGCATCAGAACTTCTCAGAGTCCACAAACCAGTTGGAGAAGGTGGGATTGTATCAGGCGGCCTGTGATTCTTAGTTTTCAATCTTCATCCCAAGGGAAATACTTTCGGAATTTTTGATATGCTGGTGTTCAAGAACCAAAACCTTCCACTTAATGCATGGTGAGGTGGGGATCATCCTATGGGAAATCTACAATCTTAGAGGAATTTATCTCCTTGGAGAAATGTGCTACAAGTTTCTCTTGGTGGCCACCACCTAGAATGACACTTACCAACGTCCCCTTTGACAAGGATTCAACTGGTCACAACAGAGGGATAACTTGGTCATCCCTCGAGGCTCACATGCTCATCCCACTTGAAGTATGGAAAGGGTCATTCATGCTGATGAATGGACCCATATTGAGGGCTCTCCGTATTCAGATTCATCCAACCCATCATAACCTCTAGACTCTAGAGTCATATTGTGATACCATTGAAGTAGGGAGATATACGGAATGGGGATATGATCTTGGCCGAGACGTATCATATGTTGTTAGGTTCATAGGTTTTATTACCATTTTTTGAGTGGATGTATATTTCTATCCCACAACGTATAAAGGAGGGTTTATGCATGTACTTTGATGATGGAGACCACACTAGTAGGGGGTCGACCCATTAATTTGGTCCTTCTTACCCTCACCTGGATTTATGAATTATAGGGATAGATATAGGAAGGCATGGCTCCACATAATATCAGCAGACCATTCCAATTCCTATACATGTTGATGGAGGAAAAAATCCCATGTTGTGAATATCAGTATACAGAAAGGTTTCCGCATTCTTACTTTTATCATTCTCTTTTTATCATGTATGTTCTTCATCCTAGGACTCTAAGCGTTACTGATGCAATTAGGTTATTGAAATATGCTTCTTGTTTCTCATTTTCACAACATCCTACACCTCATGGGTCATTTAGAGGTGATAGATAAAGTTCACTGGATGAATTTTCATACCCCATTATACTCTTGAATTTGTATTCTCACTACTCATATTGACCGAGTAGTCATTTTTGATCCATACCTCCCCTACCGGTGTTCCAAACAATTCGGATGCCTTCAAAAGACTGCACTACTTTCAGCAGTTTGATTTAGGAGAGGGCCTCAACCTATATTTATTCACCAATTATGGATCATGGTGATTCATGAAGAGGTTTTTAGGGAGGTTATCATTCCTAAAATAATGGGCCCCACCTTTTTGTCATTGGAATATGCTCAACTATTTGAAGATTGTTACCCTAATGGGATGTTGAAAGATCCAGTTCGGCAGGTACAAAAACCCTTGACCATTTACTTCCTCGTCCTTTCCCCAATGACAATGATACACATTCCTTTTACCCTAAAGTGTTAAAAAACTATGCCATATACTTTCGTCCCTATAGAATCCTAGATGGATACAACTCCTGCTTCTACCCATGTGGTTACAAGGTGTTTGGTCTATCATCAAAATCGTCAGGGAGGGGTTTCATTAGTACAACCCATTTCACTGGGGAGTGATTTATACTACTCGCCTTATGCAGATATTTCCCAATATCTTAATTAAGATGGAACCAGCTGAGTATCACCCATCATCCCGGATGTTACGGTTATTACTCCTAATCCAGCTCCAGTGGGTGGCCCACTTGTGGAAAAAGTGTGTTTCCTGTATTGGGTGACCTATCTTAGGTCCCTCCCATTCCTATTGTTGTTTTTTAAATCTTATAGACACATTAAAGGAGGGTAGGATCAAGGTACTAGTTGTCTAGAGAGGCACCGGGTGGTGTGAGAAGAGGCATTACGCCTCTTATGCGCTCTTTCTGTGGAGACACACATCCAATTTTGTCGAAGAGGGTGAAAATTTTCAGCAGTTATTCACTAATATGGGTTCTGGAAGATTTTATTATCAGCACTTACACATCCTTATTAAACAAATTCTCATTTCCTGAGAATACCGTTCTTCATACGAGGACATGATATCCAAGTTCAATTCCTCCCATCACAAGGTGGTGTCCTTTAAATATGTTTTAGAAGAATTATATTGTCTCAAGTCTTAGGAAGTGAAGGCTGATGATTTAGTGTACAACCAATAGGAAGAGTTTAGGGAGTTAAAATCCCTTGCAGAAAGGTTTGGTGATCAACTAGCCTCTTCATGCTCTAACAATGAAGAAATCCAAAATAATGTTTAGGATCTTATTGTTGTTCTAGAGCGAGTGCATCTGACAGCCAAGGGAGAATTGGGGGATAGAGACTCTTTGGAGCAGACTATTGACAGCACATGACAATAACTTTTTATTATTCTAGAAAGGGTGAACCAATCCTTACTATAGTACCATCTCAAATCATGATATATACTCTTCTATTTTTTTAATACTCTGGAGAGACTCTGAATTGGGGAAGTTCCACTATTTTTTCATGACCATAATGGAACTGATGTTACTTTGAATAACTCTTCATTGAATTTTCATGTCATTTTTAATTGATCAAGAAATCATATAAACATCATCTCAATTAGGTATTAATATTTAACTAATACAAAAAAATATTAAATAGAAAGAATCTAATTGTGCCCTAATTTTTTCCCGAGTCATGGGACTCAGCAAGAATTGTTCAACTATTTATAATGTTTTATGATAATTATTCCCATAAATTTTTTCCTAATACTTATTTAAATGATCTTAGGAGGGATAACATGAATCTTTCTTAGGCCTCCATTTGCGGGTTTTTGACCAAAAAAGATTTACACCTCTTCTAATGGCTCAATTTTTTTAAAAACAATACATGATTTTTTACCAGAGGCACCTTATACAGATATTTTATTTGGAATGTATGGCATATTTTTTGCTGTAAGTTCATTGTCATGTCAATAAAAAATGTTACTGAAGTTTTTGGTCGAACAGCTTTGACCAAACATAATGTGGCAATGGCCCTAATTGAGGACCATCAGCCTGAAATGTTCTAATATCCTTCAGAAAGGGATTATGGATTTTTATTAACCCTAGGCTCGTGAATTTTAAACATTCATATGGCTCAAAAGTCGTTTCAGGCATACCGAGGTAGGAAAGGACTCTCATATTGATGAATTTTCCTTTGATTGATGGTCATTTTTGTGGGAAACATATATAGAGCCAGTGGTAAATGATGTACATTGTCAAACAGAAGTGTCCTCTGGACACTGGCCTCATATTTCTGATTCCATTGGTTGGATTTACAACATTTTTTATTTTTTTTAAAGTTGGGAGCCAAAGTGGGTGGCTGGCATGAATAGTGATGTCTGGAAACATTATGGACATTCATGTCAGAGTTGAGTGGCCAACAATCCTAGAACAGTTCATACTATAGTGAGGGAGATCTGGTGAATGATAGTTTTAGTTCTAAATCCCTTTTTTATTAGGATAATTTAGAAAACGGATGGTATTTAATCCATTATATAGAATATTTCCAAATCTAAGGGTGTGACAGGACATGAATTGTATTGGATTGTACAGAAGCTGGAAAAGACACTCCTGTGGATGAATTTTCCTTTGATTCATGGTCATTTTTGTGGAAAATATATGTAGAGCCTCCGAGGAATGATGTGCATAGTCAAATAGAGTTGTCCGCCGGAAACTAACCTTCCATTTACAATGCCCTTAATGATTATGGATATTAGAAACATTCTAAATATGGTATGTAGCATTTGGAAAGAGGTACACCAGAATACTAAAGGAGGAATTATAACTATAATTTGATGAGGAAACTCAGAAATGAGTGGAGGCACTCTTCTTTTTTATGGGGATTAACTTCATGTGTACAGATGGGGTATCTTTAGAAACATCAAAAGAAAGCAGAGATGTATCTGACTCATATGTTCCGATATATCTAGGATATTTGTAAAGACCAAAATGTAAACCATGACATTGAGGGTCCTCAAATCAGGATGGATGGAACTATGCTTGGAAGCCATTGATCATACTGAGATAGGAGATGACTCTCCTTGGGAAAAAATTTTCATTGATAAATTGTCATTTTTGTGGGAAAAATATAGAGCCTCTAGGGAATGATATTCATAGTCCAAAAAAAGTGTCCACATGACACTGGATTTGTATATCTGATGGCCTTGGAGTGTTATAGGGATTCAAGATCACTCAAAGAAAGGAGTTTGGGGTATGTAAGAATTGTATCCATACATATTGGGGGCATTTGGGCTGCAATTTACTCATGTAAGTAGGTATCCCCTGTGTAGATCTGGATCATATGTGGGGTGAAGTATTCATTCAATCTTTAGAATACCTGGTCATTTAATGTCACTTGTCCAAGATGTGGGGTTCCTCTTGGGGGAGGGAATTGTGACTTTCCTTTTAGGTTCATGCCGGTAGGACCAAATTCCCACATTGGTTTTCCATGATTCCATAGTGTATTTCTCCCTAATATCCCTAAGCTCACATGAGTTGTGGTCGATGTGAGATAAAAAGGATTTTGAGGATTTTGACTCATTTGCTAATCATGAAATGATCATAATTTGGGAGTTCTTTATTCATAATCCAATTATACACATTTTAAACCCATACAACAAGGTCAATTTTGGCCTCTAAGTTTTGTGTTGTGTGGTGAATATATGACGTCGTAGAGTTTAGAGTTGTTCAGTGATGATGATTATACTATCATAAATATATTTAATAGTTTTGAGTTAATCAAAATCAAGATGTTCTGACGTTCCTTAGACGTGAGTGATGATATAAGGTATAAACTATAATCCCTGGGGAAACATGAATCAAGAAGGATATCATGGGGCTTGGAAGTCATTGGGTGTAGTGAGATATGATAGGACTCTACTGATTATTAATTTTCATTTGGTTTATGGTCAATTTTTGTTGGAAACATATTCAGAGCCTCCGGGACATGTTTTTCATAGTCATACAATGGTGTCCCCAGGACACTGGCCTTCCATCTCAGATTACCTTGGATGATTATGAGGATCCAAGTTTTCTCAGAGTATGGAATTTGAATAATGGGAAAAACGTGCTTGGGAACGTGATAATGCCCAGACCATGATAACCTGTGAACTACATGGAGCATCCACATTGGTCTAGATCATATGTATAAGGAGAAGCCAGATCTTTTGACTTCTTATGACTGAGGGGCATGTGCGGAATCTCATAACACTGAGGAGTAGGCCACACAAAACCCTCAAAGGATTTCACAATTTATTTTCAAGCAATTTAGACTCTTTATGGACTCCTTGTACAATTCTAACCCATGTATGGGGGAAAAGGGGGGTTTTTTATGTTGCTAGCTGGGCTGAGATGCAAAATCTTAGAGTCACTATATATCCTTCAAAGGAAAGAATCAAGCCACATGTAGTTATTTAAGGTTCCCTACAAATGTTTTCTCGATGTGAAGGGACATTTGAGGTCATTTTTTCTCATGGTGATGATGGATGGGTCAGGATTTAAAATTCGAGTGTCACTACGTATCCTTTGAGGGAGGAATCAAGGCACATGTAGTTATTAAGGTACCATGTAACAATGTGTCTCAGTTCATGGGTGAGGACATGTGAGTTCATTTATTATTTCATTTGGTATGGGTGTCAGGTCCACTACACTTCTCTTTTACTTTGTTTATAGTATAATCTGTATCACTTATCCTAAGATCGTGTGGGACATACTCATTTTTAGAAACAAATAGTGGTCATTGGTCTTCATTCGTAGGTGTTGGGAGGTGAAGGATATGATGGGGAATTATTTTATATTTGTCCTTTGTGGGTTTGGGCCATGATCAAAGATCGAGGAATTTCTACGTGTCCTGAAAGGGTAGGAATCAAGTCGTACATAGTTCTTTATGTACCCAATACTGATCTGGCTTGGTCTAGAGGTAGGGTCAGTTTTTTCATTTCCATCACAGTTTCTAGGTCTACCATTTTACATCATATTTTTGTTTCATGAGAGAATCTCTGCCTTTGATCATGAGTTCACATGAGTTATACCCTATGTGAGAAACAAAGACTAATAAAGATTTCTATTATGAATATGGGTAGATAATGGGCATGATGGAGGAACCTTTTTTATTTGGATGGCCCATGATTCCATATTTGGGAATCACTATGTATCCTACATGGGAAATAATCAATCTGTATGATGGTATATGAGAGATTATGTAGTTTATTTTCATGTGATTAAGATGATTTGTACCATGTTATTTATTGTCATACATCAAGGAAATGAGTCACAATTTAATTCCATATGTTTGGGATGATTTCCTTATAGATTAACGTCTTGTGGGAAGGAAAATGACTCATAGTTTAAGGTCTTAGAGTTTGGACCACATCATCTAGGTGTTATAACTCATAGTTAAGGGTCATAGATCTAGAACCATAACACGGTTGGATGTTACTCATAGTTTATGGTCTTAGAGTTTGGACCTTAACATGGTGGTTTTATAAACCAAAGTTTAGGCTCATAGAGCTTGGACTATAGCATCTCGTGTTTATTTTATTGTTACTCATATTTTAATGTCCTAGAGTTTGGATCATGGCTTGGGTGTTTTATAACTCATAGTTTAGGTTTATATAGCTTGGAATGTATCTTAGCATATTATAACCCATATTTAAGGGTCATTGAGATTGGAACTTGGATATCATTATTTCTATTACGCAATAAATTTCTTCAAGAACTTCATATTTGTGGGAGTCGTGATAAGCTATTTTTCAATTGATATCAGGAAGTATACTCCATTAGAATAGAACCTATGTATAACATATGGTCCTTCCCACTTTGGTTCATCCATTGGGGGATTCTTACCAAGTATCATCGGGTTATGATGACTAACAATATTTCTCTTTTTAGGAATGATTAAGGGTGAAACTTTTTGTTAATGGTCCGTGCAATCTGGTTTTGGTAGATTTCCAAATGGTGCAGTGTGTGCATCCTTTTTTCATCTAGCTGGTTCAATTACTCAAACCGTTAATGGGATTTCTCTTCTATTGGTAGATGATCACAAATGGCCACATGAAGTGTTGTCTCAAGGATCTTGATAGTAAAAACTATCTTTCCCCTTATAATAGTGTGTATGTGGTTTCCCGGGAGGTAGTGTGGGTCATGGTCTGGTAATCCCATAAATCATGAAGGAGAATGTCTAGACACAGTTTATTGTCCTTATCAACCATATTTTACATTATGTTGGACAATGACTTGTTGAAATCCTCAATCTTCCAATTAGTTTCCATGTGGTAGTGGGACACCCGGTTGGCTTTGATCTCATACTCCCTGTATAGCTTTTCCAACTCAGAAGAGTAGAATTTGGTGCCATTGTCTATCTGTATTGAATGAGGGACACCCAATCTGGTAATGATTTTGGACTTCACAAAGATGACATTGTTTTCATCCCATCTTCCTTATGGGGTATGTCCTCAGCCCATTTGAAAAATATGTCTGTCACTATGAGTATGGACTTGAATTGTCTAGCTGTAGCACGAGGATATAGTCCCATAATGAAGTAACATTGGGTGTTGGTGTATGAAATTGTCATGAATATTTCTTTAATGACACTTCTTAGTGAATGCGGCACAATCAAATATCAAAGTGGGCCAGTAATAATCGATCCTCCAGATTTGGTGAGGGAACTTGGTTGCTGATTGATGTGCTCTGCAGGCTCTGATGTGCACTTCTTTTATGACGACAAAGGTCTCTTCTCCATCAATGCACCTGAGAAATAATCTATCAAGGCCTCATTTGTATATAACCATTTCTTGAATTACCCCATTTAACAAGGTAATGATGAAAACCCATCTTCGGATATGTTCCCTTATATCCCTCTCAGGTGGGAGTTCCATGTTCTAAAGGTAATTATCCTTGGGAGTCATCCAAACTATGGTGTGACCATAAGGCTTAAATAAGGGGATAATTTCATCAATATCCTATGTATTTATATGGATGGATGGAAAGTCCCTACGGTGATGAGAAATTCTAATGACTATTTCATCATTGTCTGGATCTGCCAAGGTTATGGATACATTTTCTAATGCGCCATCCTAGACATTTTGTGACTAGGGGAAATAAGTCAGCATTGGTTTTGATGGGAATTTTTCCATCAGTTCTCAAACATGGTTCATCAAGGTGACTGATACATCTTTCTTATTGTAATAGTCCCCATTGACATATTTGATTACTAGCTCTGACTCACAATTTATTTTTAGATGTTTGGCATTCATATGAAGTGCCAATTCTAGGCTAGCAATGAGGGCCTGATATTTTGATTCATTATATGTACATCATTATGATAGTAGGAAAGAGTAAGGAAAGATAGACTTTTCAAGGGATATTAGTATAATTCCTATCCCTAATTTTTGAGCTTGGGGTCCTCCATACTTTCCCATGTCAGGCTTCGGTAAGCATCACCAGAGTGCATTTTCTAGGTCTGGGGATCCTCAGAGACGGAAAACACTTCTTCATCAAGATAATCAGCATCCAAAATAGTTGTTTCTTCTATGGGGTGATCATACATGATTTATTATAATGTCTATCCTTTGATGGCACTATGGGGATGTACCGTATGTCAAACTATTGTAGGATACCCTCCCATCGTGTTAGCCACCAATTTAGCTAGGTCCGATTGAAGATATATTTGAGCAGGTTATAGTGAGAAACCAGGTGAACATCATGGTGCTGCAAGTAATGAATGTGTTTCTAAACCGTGAAGATTACATCTAGGAAGTTATTTTCAATTTTTGAATACAGGGTTTCAGCATCGATCAATGTTTGGTAGAGATAATAGAGGTTGTTCTCTCTTCCAAGATTATTTTTCTATACGAGGAAGAAACCTAATGGCTGTTCCAAAGATTTTATGTACTATATGAGTGGTCTATCCTCAACTGGTGGCTTCATCACTGGTGATCATAAGAAAATATCATTTGAGATTTTCGAATTCTTCATGGCAATCATTATCCCACTCATACGTAACTATTTTTTTCGTGGGACTATTGAATGGAAAACATTTACCCACCACATTGTCTATGTAGCGCCTAATGTAGGTAAGGTTCCCCAGGATACCTATGAAATCATTGAAGGTGCGAGGAGGGGACATTCCAATGATGGAATTTGTCTTCTCAAGGTCGACATCAATCACACGATATCGTATGGAGAAGCTGAGGAATGTTTCAAAGGTAACGGGAAAGGCGCATTTTAGGGGATTCATCTTTAAACTGTGTTGTCACAACATATTGAAGAGAGTTTCAACATCTTCCAGGTGGTTCAAGAACTATCGTGATTTAACCACCAGGTCATCAAAATAACACTCCAAAATTTTTTCTAAGACGATATTGAAGATACGATGCATGTCGCGCTCATATGTGGCGCCAACATTCATTATAATTAAGGGAATCACTTTGTAACATAACATTCTACAAGGGGCCCTAAAAATGGTAGCTTCTTCATATCCTCGAGCCATCTAGATTTTTTTGTATCTAGAATAGCCATCCATGAAAGAGAAGGTTTAGAATTTGGTTGTCGCATCAATCAATAATTCTGTTATCAAGACAGAGAAGTTGTCTTTTGGGAAATGTCGATTAATGTCCCTAATGTCAATGAAGATTATAAATAGTATAATAATATTTTTGATAGAAACTATGTTTTCTGGCCAGATCAGATATTGGACCTCCCGTATGAAGTTGTATTTGACCATCTTTTCAACTTCAACCTCTATTTTAGCAGCATGCACCAGGTGTGTCTTTCTAGAGGACTTTTTATAGACCCAATGATTTCTGATAAGCCTAGATGATGAGTGGAAACCTCAGGATTGAGGCATATAATTTAAGTTTAGGTCTAGAAAAAAATTCTCGATACTACTTTTGGAAGGAGGTGTATGCCTCATGCGCCTCAACATGCATGGACACGCTAATAAGAGTCGGATATGTGTCATTTTCAGTGCCTATATTTATCTTCTTATGTTCATTGATTGTAGTGGAAACACCTTCTTCAAATGCAGGTGGGGAATCTTTGAGGTCTTATTACTATTCTTCTTCTTCATATTCTTCCTCTTCTTCCTCTTCTGATGGAGAGAAGATTTTTGAGATGAACATTCCAATGATGGGGGAGAAATCATCTTTTTCCATAGTGTGTGAGGAATGTGTCGTGTGATGCCCCGCAGATGGTCTGGGTTCATATTTGAAAGGGAATTTTCTTGACATTCTGGGAGTTAGCATGAAATTTCGTGTCTTTGTACTCGGTGTCCATAGCAGACATCATGAATACAATTGAGTTTGAATTTGGATTGTTACTTATGCAATCTACTTGGTTGATGGGTTGTACATACTCTTCCCCATGTTGCTACAGTGGGTCGGCAAGAGCCATATATTATCCATTAGAGGCATTGATACAATCAATATCTTCGACCAAAAGATTCTTTTCTTCTAATTCATATAACCATTCACTGATAGAGTGTGACTCACAGAACATAAACATAGATTTATCGGCATGCAATGTCCTTTTTCCCATAAAGTGAAATATTGGATGCATTAATGGTATGATGACATAATTGCTATGTGTGGATGCATCCAAGGAATCCCTAACAAGATGTTTAAGGCCGTACTTTTCCACACTACTGGGAACTCTAAATCTGACATGAGATCTCTAAGCCATGTTTTTGGCTAGATTCATCCCAATGGTTTTGGCTCACATTTATCGTATCCCATCAAAGTAGTAGTGGAGGGTTTCAAGCTATCTTCATCATATCCTAATAGACAATGTGTTCACATTTGTATGAGGTTAACTCCAGAGATGTTCTCGATGAAGATCCTTTAGACATCAATTCCATTTATCTTTCTGGGCACATATAAGGGTTTGACGTTCCCTTGCATGATGGAAACTTCATCCCTGTATGTGAAGGAGATGACAACATGACATTCTTCCGAACTAGTTTTTGTCTTATAGACATAGACTACTATCACTTCATACTCAAACTCCTTGGTACATAGTAAGTCATTGATGAGTGCATCCCTAATATTTTTGGATAGGCTAAATGCATTCAATATCTATAATTTTACTGGAACTAATTTTGGCTGCTATAGAATATCACACTTCTTCTCTAAAGTATGACTCTTCCTAGATTAGGATTTCTATTTCACATACACATTAGGGGTTTGATATTTCGACATAGATGGTTTGACCACTGTAGCTAGGGATAGTGGTGTTGCGGTGCCTTCCACAATTGGTCGAACAGTTCCTCATGGATGTGATGGGATATTTGATATTTATTCTTCCCCTGAGGGATATTCTAAGATAATCCGGATTGGATTTCTTTAGACGGGGGACAAAGATAATTCTAGTTCTTTTTGTGTCTACCTTAGGTTCATTCCATGAGTTTTCACATAATTAAATGTTTGACTTGTGGAATGAATGATAATTTGACTCATGTCATGATCATTCCTTCCAGGAAACCTCTGAAATCTGCGGCCTCTCCCTCCAACTCTTCGATTGGGTGCAGAGAATTTGGGATTGTGGCTATAGTATCCATTTGAGAATAGGACTGTCAATTGAATTACATTATTGGGGACTAAAGATCAGTTCTTGATCTGACATTGTTTCCATATGACTTTTTTCTTCAGATAGTTCCATTTTGAGGGGTGATTTATATTGTACCATTTGGAGAGGTAGTTCCCATTATACCATGACTATTTTAATGATGTCCGAAAGAGTCAACCCTATCTTTGGATTTTGTGTTATCTCAACTTCTTGCTCTTTTTTCTGCCCTTCTGGCCTTTAGGGGACCGCAAGGCCAAGGAGGATGGTTGTGCGGTATTAGGAGCTTCAGGTGGCATCGTTGGTTACACAAATTGAGCATAAAGGATTCCATGTACACTGTTGATGGTCTTCTAGGTCATCCACAAATCAAATTTTTTCCCTTATTACTGGATTTCGTATACCATTCATCATTCCCTCTTGAGTCTGAGGTGAAAACATACCCCAATTATCATGGTGTTGGGACCAACTTAACTTGCATGCAATCCACCATTTCATGTAGGAGATCCTTGACAAAAATCATTCTTGGATGTTTTGTCCTAGTATTCGGTGATAGGGAATAGAAATAGGATGGTCCTCAAGATCCACATTATCGGTTCTCTTTATCTATAGCAGCCAAAACAAATTGCAATTCATAGCGGCTATGAAAAAGCCACAGAATCGGTGGTCTCGGAACAAGAATACTTCATTTCTTCATTCTTCATACTAATTTCTTTTAGCACCCAATACCTCATCATGTTGAGGTTGGGGTGGATGTTGGCATCCAGTGAGTCCTACATGGTTTGGTGGGGGCTTCGCAACTAGAGTTGGTGTCTGGGGTGGCATAGGCATGGAAGAAGCCTCTTAAACTTTTCTCGTTCTTTTACTAGGGGTTGATAAGGGGCTCGAGACTTAATATTGTTCATTTTCATGGAGTATTCTACCCATTGAGAAATGGTATAAAAGTATCTAATCTCACTAGTGTACTTTATTAGGGTAAGGGTTGTTTTAAATTCATCTCGAATGTTATCTATTCACATGGAGAGCATCTCATCCTGGGGGAGAGTCTGGTTCAGGGAATATGTCAGGCCCTTCCATCTGGTAAGGAAGTCTGAGACTCATTCATTATCTTGTGTTTTGCATTTCATGAGATCAATGATTGTCATATTAGGTAGTTATGAACAAAAATGGAAGAGAAACTACCACCAGAGATCCTCTAAGAATGTGATTGAATTAGATGGTAGGCTAGTATACCATATGAAGGCCAAGCCTTGCTAGGATCTTATGAAGAAAATGAGTTTTATGGATTCTTGATACTCTATAGTTCCCATCACGGGGTCACAATAAGAGTAATAGTGAATTAAATATTGTTCTAGTCCCCCAAGACATTGAACACTAGGAATACAGGGTTCCCGAAATTTGGAAGTGGCAGAACATTACTTACCCAACCAGGGTAGGTTTTGCGCTCTAGCTTTATTATAGCGCACCACCCTTCAATGGATTCTTGTCGAGCTAAAATTTTATCGATGTTGTTTAAGATCACTTTATGCATTTCCTTTCGGGCTGGAGATTTGGACAATGGGGAATGACCAATATTGGGTGTGTCGGTGCAGTTGGAATTTGTGGTTGATACCTCGTCCGGGGTATCATTTGTTGGTTTACCTGGATATATTCTGACTTTCTTCCCAGTAGGGGGATGTCTAGATATCTTTCTAGGGATGGGATGAACTATTCTCTGATCATGTATTCATTAATTGGGATGTGTTCATGTGGCATGCATACCTCAACTAGGATCACATGCTGAAATTCTGCTTGGGAAACACATTCAGTGAGGTAGCTCCCTCGACATAGCTCAACATTGATTCTCCTGATCTCTTTCATTTACTCCTCCTTATTAGAGAACCTTTCATTGAGGGAGTGGGTAACATCTTTAGGGGGAGGAGGAGGTGGGTCATAGACAACCTTGGATTTATTATTCTCCATGTTGGATTTTTTCAGGGGTGGTAGAGACAAATTAACTAAGGGGTGCCCAAATTTTCGTCTTCTCTCTGTTTCTGGGTATGAACACAATTTGGATCGGTTTGGGATACCTCTGGGAGGGAAAAATCTTCCTTTTCATCCTCTACATATGTTCCATTTCCTGTTATATCTATGGGTCAGATGTTTACCATGGACACTGAGGTGTTTCTTATTTGGTGTGATGTACCTAGTACCGAAATGTAGGAAGGTTTCATACATATTTTTAAAACTTTCATTATCCATTCCGAGTTTCTATTTGGGTTTCTTGAATATGATTGACCCATGGTGATCCCTGGATAGACCTCATAACGCATCTATGTCTCACAGGGTTTAAACCATGAGAAAGGGCGCAACATGTAACTCATCTGTCCATCATTCATCCTAGACGGTAGAAAACAGTTGTCCATTGTGTGGGGATTTGAGGTAAAAATGTCCTAAGGCCTATGGTATGGGTATGTTCCCATTCTCATATCGATGTCCTATGGCAAGGATTGGTAGGTCATACTGAGGAATTTTGTTTTAAAAATTCCCCCAGCCCTGTGGGATGGGGTTGTTCTTGTATTGTGGTGGTAGCCTCTGTTATTTCCACCCTTTCAATTTCATGTACTCCCACATGAGTGTGAGGATAGTATGTCCTTGGGAATTCATGGAGTCTATGGTCTTTTAAAATATGAACATTGCTTGCAGGATGACTTCCCTTAGAATGGAATCATGCTCCATGATCTTGGTTTCCAAACATAGAAGTGTTTCAATCGATTGATTTCATCGGCCCTGATGTTTTTAAGACATACCCTAGGTTAGTTTTTGATGTGTATCCCCTCTTTTCTAATCAGGGGTTTCACATGATTGATTCTCTTTGGCGATGGCATTTCATGTTTTCTTTTCAAATGGGGCCTTCTAGATGGGACAGGGGGTGGAGTGTAGAGATCCATGTTCTACCCATCCACAGATATGAAATCTAGCTGTAGGATTGCTAATGAGGAGACACAACTTATTTAGTGTATGTAGGTAGTCCAGTTAGAGATTTTCCATTAACCATTATGATTCTGGTTTTGTTATGGACTAGAGGGCTTTCAAGTTTATTAGAAGAAGAACATCCCCTATTGTTCTGACCTTGTCCACATACACTTCGTAGGGTAGGAATATTTCTTTCAAATGATGAAGGTTTATCCATATGTTATGGATAATTTCATGATTGAATTACCTAAAAAAACTCTCCTGGTATGTCGAAGTGAGAAGTGGTCGTAGGATAATACAACACTGGGATATTATCCTGAGCTAGTTGTCTTCTCACATGCAACATATCCTACTATTGTTATTCTGAAGACTCATCTACATAACATGACCATATTGAATACTTCTTAATAATTTCCTTCCAAAGAACTGGGATGGTGGGAGCCTTATTTATTTTCGAATGGTGCGGGAGTGGCTTAGAAAATGAGAGTGGACCCTGTACATTCTTTAGTTAATGAAGAATATCAATCATTATAGACGGAGTTACTGATGTGTCAGACTCCATATTTCTGAGTGCCTTAGCATAGGAGAACATTATCCCATTTGTTCTGGAAAGGGCAGGGCCCTATTATGGGAAGGAATATGGATTTCAGGGAGTAATTTCACAATTGGTGATGAAATGGAGATGGTACCATTGCAACTTGATTCCCGACCGTAGTAAATGTCATTAAGACGTATACCATGTTTAGGACCTTCAGGGTAGGATATAGAAAGGGGAGGATTTTCTTGCTTCTTGATGTTACTGAGGGGAGGACTTTCACAGAACCACTCACTATGGGGAGGGCCATCATAATGATCTTTATCATTGTGAGGACTACTTTCATTAATTTTTAGTTGGATGTAGGGAGAATTTCTATAGTGCACCTCCTGAGGAGGGCCTTCAAGATGTACTAAAATTAGGGGAGGGACTTCTCTTTTCTTGATGTCACTATTGGGAGGGCCTTTATATAAACTTTCATTGCAGGGAGGGCCTTCCCAATGATGGTCATCATGGTGAGGACTACTATCATGAAATCATGTAAGACTATAGGGAGAAGAATATATGCAGTGTATACCAAGGGAGGACCATCAGGGTGGAAAAAAGCAAGGGTATGACATTCGCGATATCTAATCTATAGGTTGAGGGGAGGCCTACCTCGATGTGCATCAAGAGATAGGATCTCATGGTCAATCATTCCTGGCCCATAGAGTGTGCCCCCATGGGTGCTCTATGGAGGACCATCAAAGTTGCTGGTAGCGAAATCATAGGAAGGACATTCGCAACAGCTACTGACACTTCCATAATTTGGTAATGGAATGATAGGGTGTTGAGCCATTATCGATATATGTTTTAGGACATCAAAAACCCCAACTTCTTGTAGATCATGATCATGTATGTTCTCTTCATTTTCTAGTTTTCTTTGGCACATTTCATTTTTGGAACCTCTCTTGTAGGTAACCAGGGCCATATTCTCTTAGTAATGGCCTTCATATAACGTTCTCTATCTTGTTTGATAATATTATTTCCTTCAGATACGCTGATGTACACCATGAGTTTTGGTAGGGATATATGCCTACTCTATAGCATCCACTACATTGGACCGGTATCCCCCTTTTGGAATGAGTATTTTTTCGCGATCATGTTGTACGTGTATTGTGGGATATTATGGTAGACCCTACTATACTAGAGAAAGGATGCATAACTACCTCGGAGTGACTAAATCATTTTTTGAGTGAGTCATTCCGTTCAAGGAAACTGGTTCATGGGACTGATTTCTCACTATTTCTGCTGCTGTAATGATATCCGGGCTTATTTGGATGATATGATATGGAATAGACATATTATCTTCCATGATATCTAGAATTTTATGAGATACATCATTGGGTTGAACGTGTATGAATGCCCATTCCGATTTTAGAACAGGAGTTTGGGCCTATACTGGTCCTCCATGAGTTTCCAGTATATACTGGCAGTTACACTATACTGAGGTAGGGGAAAGAGTCTTTCAACAGTTGTATTCTCCTATTTCCACTGTATTTTATTGGTGGAATTCATATTCATGAGCGGGTATTTTCACACTCTTGGTTACAACTGTATTTTTATCACATACTTTTTATGCATTCGAAGGAAAATGACTCTTCTCATAATTGGTTTTATTCCTATTTAGATTGTGGGCTTGAAAAGTGTCAGTAGGTATTTGTGTCTGCATATAGCTAATTGCTGCCCTATTGGGATAAAATGCTTGAAATTCATCAGTAGGTGTTTCTTCCAGAGTATAGCTAGTTTCTTCTCTCTTTGGATGGTGGGGTTGTTTTGCAACGATAGATATATACATCTTCCAATAATTTGTCACTCTTTCTGCATGGTAGGACTGACGAGCACTAGAAGAAAATTTCATATTCTCGTATTGTGCCACCCAATTTCTATGGCAGGATTGAGTGGAGGGGGACGAGTCATATTCCTTACTATTGAATGCCAACGTTTTAGTACAACAAAGTTTATTCTCATGAAAAAGGGTGACATCGTGTTCCTAGTAATATATTTTCCTCCCTTGGAAGATATCCAAAGGGGCTCAGGTCTCCTAGATATTAGCAAGTACCCTCAACATAAGGTTCTCCTTGATGGGATGAGGCTTGGTCATCTGGTGTCAGTGATGACTCTCTTCGGTGGGGGCCCATGAGTAGGACCCTTTTGCAGTTGAGATGAAATTTTCAGGATTTAATTCAACTACCTCACTACGTTACGGTTTGTACTCATTCTCTTGTTTTGTGTATAGGCTCTCGAAATGGTTTGAGATGACCATCGGGGCCACCTTGTGATGGGGTGCCAGCATAGGATGAAGTGGTAGCTAAAAGACCTTTTCATACTCGAGGGATTGTCTTGAGGGCTCCATCATGGGGAGAGTACCATTTTGGTGGTACCCTATGATATGTGTGTTGGATACCCAGTGTTGAAAATTCTGGGTAGGTGAGGGGGTCTTGCTCTTCGTTGGGGCCCCAGCTACCTGTGAGATCACTGAAGTGTGTATGTGAATGGGTTCTTGGGATGCCATTTGGATCCAAGGATCCTCTACAGGAACCTGAAATATACATATATGATATACAGACCACAAAAACTCATAAAATTAGGATTATTTTAAATAAATTCATATTTTTAAATTTATCATGTCTCCCTTCCACTTTTATTTTGATATGGGGTATAAAATCCACCGTGGTTAAGGATTCACGTCGGGTTCACCATTTTTGTTCCACCTATGAGGTGGCATGTTGTGCAGGTGTTGGGGAATCCAAAATGTTCTGACATGTAGTGTCATTTATCCTTTTATCATATGGTTAGAACCACCACCTTGGTGAAAGATTCATGTTGGGTTCACCATTTTTGTTCCACCTCCAAGGTTGTGTCTTTTTGGGGTGGTGCGGAAATGGTTTGAAGAGGATCACCACCCGGCCCTTTTTTATAGAGATGCATTATCCTTTAAATATCCATTTCATTTGATTCTACCCATTCAACATTAGTATCCTTTAATGAAGGCTTAATTAAACATGTGGGAAATATTGGTCCCAGCTCGTGATTGCGTGGTGGTCGAGCACTCTTTCAGTCAGTCCTTCCAGATATAACTTCCTCAGATGGTCTTCAATGAGTATATTCATGGAGCCAAGAACACCCAACATCCATGGTATCCATGATTCATGGAACTTCTTTCCAAAGGTAGGATTTCATTGGCGGATTATTTGGCCACCAACCCTTAAGGACTACATTGGTCGAGAGGATGGTCGGTAACGCTGACCGAACCCTTTAGGGGGAGGAATATTGCCTATCCCAGGACACAGTTATAGATTTTTGTTGTTTTCATATGTTCATGAATTCATGGTCGATTCTTATAGAGTGTGTCTAATAGCTAACCTTGGTTCGCAGGATTGTCATAAGCATGCATATATTTGATGCTACAGAGGTGATACTGACTTGAGTCATATTTTGGGGAGCTATAGAGTTTATTGGAATCCAGGGGGGACATAAGGTGACATGATGTTGGGATTGGTCTCATAAAAAGGGATTCTTATATATCATTGGTAGAGGAATTATAACCAATGTAGTCCGAATTCATTGGGGCATACACGTGGGAGCATCCCATTTGTGGGATATGACTAGGTGGAAGCTTTTTATAGGCATCCTTTTGAGCTCAGGCCTTATAGCAGGCATCCTCTATATCCTTGATTGATCTGGAATCATAGTTCTCATAGATCATATTTTTTCGATGTTGTAATCCTCAAAAACCTCTAAGCCCACGTGAGTCATTCTCGGTGTGAGAAATAAGAGGATGTGGAAGATTCAACAATGCACATTCCTCATCCTGTGCTGGTCGGAGAGGTAGTGCCCATGGTGGAAGAGGCATAGGAGACCATGGGATAGGTTTAAGAGTGATAAACCATTCATACTGAAATGAAATTTATGGTCGCATGACACTACCCTTGAAGATTGGGGACTTACCTCAGTGGGAGGGCCCCTATGAACATTCTGGGATGGGGAGCTTCGTCCTCAACAAAATGATATGCATGCATAACTCATTAGACGGATCGTTATTTCTCATTGAATGGAAAATAAAGTGATCACCCTAAATCCCTAGAATATAGAAAATCATGTTGGTATCCCAAGGTTGGACTATGGGTTACCTTGGGAATATTCTCCCACAAGCATTCCTATAGCACGAACCATTATGGGGAGAGCCTTCATGACTCGTCTTACTAAGGGTATGGAGACTCATAGGGTCATGCTGGTGCCCCCAACGGTCTGACAATATAGATTTGGTGGATTTGAAGGATGCTTTGGCCTAATTATAGATGATTCGTTGGAGGAATAATCATGGAGGACTGGACGGTAATGGAAGGGTGAGGCTAGAACTGGAGGAAATGATACCCGAAAACACCATATTCGACATACTGGTTTCTTATGAAGGATCAAATAGGCTCTGAATACAATAGTGGTATACAGGTAGGAGGGTAGTCCACATACTGATGTAGTACAGATGCATGGGTACAGTCTACGTTGTACCATAGTGGTTCGCAGATCACCACACTTCTTGGGTACCATCCCCATACTAATACAACACGTGCTTCTGGGTTCATTCCACGTAGTTTTACACTACTCGAAGCACTATAATGAAGGATGGTCTGAAGGATTACCTTTCATCGGAAATTAATAAGTGAGAGGTACATGGTTCTTGGTTCAGTAATTTTGTTCGTGGTTATATTATAATTATTCAATTCTCTCATTTTATGGTTCAAGGCTAGCTATTTCTACAGAGAGAGTGTTCTATATCTGGGATTTACTGAAGATTCATGGTGGAAGTTGGAGTCATTACTAATATCTTTCTTCAATCTTCTGATTCCGCTTCAATACCTAATCATCTACCCTTTATCCTTCTACTATACTCCCTTTTATAGGGCATCGGGATACGTGCATATATTGGGAATGCGAATTTATTTGAAAAGGCCCATGAAGTATTATCTTGACCTAACAAAGACACAATCAACTGGGATGTGTAGGGTTTTGGTTCGTGATAATGGGTCATATAACACGCCATATTTTCTTTATCTATGAACTGATCAGTTGGAGACATGGTACATGAACTGACATTGTGCGGACAATTTGTTTTGTGACACATTTCATGGCCTGCTTGTTTCTCTATCCATCACCTTGCGGTCCAGCGGTTCTTGGATGGTTCCGAGCACCTGGTGGTTTGTGATCAAGTTGTCCACGTACCTTTCTCGGTGATGGTATGAAATCCACTTGAATTTATTTTAAAACAAGAATTTCTTCACGTTTCTTCTAATATTTGCAACATGATTTGTGTCCCTTAACCTTTCTAGACTTATAGGATCGCTTGCTTCCTTAGTTAAAGAGATTGTGGGGTTATTTTCTTCCATTTGTGGAATTTTTAGGACCTTGCACCACTATTATGGCTCCATTAAGATAACTAAATGGTTAATCTAAATGATAATGAATAAAATACCACATAAAACTATCCAAATTTTACTAGATGTTACTATTTCAACCATTTCACACATTATATTATAATATCTAGACAATTTGATGTATTTTTATTTAGTATGACATTGTTATAATATAGAATTTATATAAATTTCAGGTGTATCATTTCTATTACTTAGAAAATGAAAACCTTTCGTACTATTCCATATATAAAATTGAATAATCTTAGTGATAAATTGTTTTAAAAATGTTGTTGTATTTTTGGACAAATAAAAATTATGATTAGGTATTTTTTATTTATTTTGGAATCAGATGGAGTTCACATTCCAAACACTAGTTTTCAGACCCATGGATTATATTAAGCTAAAACAGACATTGAAGAAGTGATGAATATGGAATTATTGTTGGATAAAAGATTTTCTTTTATATAGGCAAAGAATGAAATATGATGTTGAGTTTGATAGATGTGTCTGAATGAAGAAGTCTTTTTTTGTTGAAGTGTTTTATAATAGAATGATAATAATGATTGAGAATTTAGAAGATAGAATGTTATTCAAACATTCTAAACAAAATAATACAATTCTTCCTTAATCAACAATTTCTTAAAAATCATAAAAACGTTAATTATAAAACATTTCCGTGAAATTGTGAGAATATTCAATAACAGAAATCACTGAAATGAAGCAGAAATCAGATTCACTGAAAATTTATAGAAATCAGATTCATTGAAAAGAATTTGAAATCAGATTCACTAAAAATTTTCAGAAATATGATTCACTATAAAAGAATAGGAACCAAATTCCATGAAAGATATATAAATCACATTTACTCAAAAAAATTATATAAGTTGAGGAGGTCAAACATGAAATTAAATTTTCCATAATTCTAAATGAAGACTTGAGAGGTCTAAAGAAATGAAATTTGGATTTTAAATGTGAGAGATTACTGGTGATTTTAAATTTTAGGATTCAGGGAATGTTTTGACCTTCCCAGCCTTTTCAATCCCTATTTTATATAAATACTATCTTGGATCATTATTTCACTGGAAACATTCTATATACTTATGATAGTCAGAGAGTTGGTGAAATCCAAGTGAATGTTCCCATACAATGTAAGAATATTTATATTTAGAATTATATCATATTTTTCATTTAGCATCATTTTTCTGAGACTCAAATCCTTTATCTATTTAGAAAATAGGATCCAATATGCTGGGAATATTAGATCTATAATTTTTAGAAAAACAAATCCTGTATTTTGAGTAAATCATATCTAGAATTCAGGGAAAATCAGATCCATCATTATGTGAATATCATATCAATTATTCTATGAAAATCCAATAAATTATTTTGAGAAAATCAGATACATTATTTTGATAAAATCATTTCAACATTTCAATGAAAATTAGATCCAGTATTCTAAGAGAATTAGATGCTGAACTCAAACAAAACCATATCAAGCATTCCAAGAAATTAGATCCCGTATATTCAGAAAATTTCATCCGCCATTCTAAGAAAAATGGATCAAGTATTCTGAGAAAACTGGATCCATCATATTTATAAAATCAAATCCCTGATCTAGTAACATTTTATTGAGAAAATTGGTCCCATCATCATCATGGTGAGAAAATCGGATCCATCGAAATCTGACAAAGGATTTGGA
The DNA here is from genome assembly GCA_963277665.1 of Viscum album. Taxonomy (NCBI): domain Eukaryota; kingdom Viridiplantae; phylum Streptophyta; class Magnoliopsida; order Santalales; family Viscaceae; genus Viscum; species Viscum album. The sequence goes on along the minus strand of OY728155.1, from coordinate 595,235,884 downwards.
CGTAGAAATTATGGATCTGTTTCAACAAATAATTTATTATTTTATTTGGATTAGTAGTTTTTTAAGGAAAATAGTAAACTAAATATATTTAGTATAATATTTCCTATTGGGAAATATATGGTTTCTAAAATGAGTATCCACATGATGAATTCACTTATTAATAATAGTGTATTTCCATAGACCCATGACAGTGGTTATGGAAATGATATAGGTTCTCACACTTAGGCTGAACCGTGTAATCTTTGGGTTTTTTATTACTTTATTGATTTTGCATGTATTGGTATTTACTAAATTATGATAAGGAAATAAATGTGAATAGGTTCCATGGGTTGTGTTTTTAAATATTTTCAAACTTATAAAAATTGAACAGCTGATTCGACCCCCCCCCCCAAGTTTTTATTTCATCATTAGAACATCAATTGATATTATATGGGAATTTTTTACTTGATAAATCCTTACCATGGATAATATAAATTCTTATAATATATAATAATTTCCCCATTTATTTATTGAAATTATTATGGATGATGAAATAGGATGATTCCTTATCTCCAATCTCTTTCTGTGGAAGTTGATGATGCAGCTACTATTGGTTTCCCCCTATTGAGAAAGACGATACCATGAAATTTTAAAATAATTGAAACATATTAATTGATTAAAAGGATCAAAATACAATCCTTATATCTTTATCAATGAATTCGTTTAAGATGGTGATGGTTCTCTAAACCTAAAAAAGTATGTCAGACATACTGGAATGTTTTTAAGAAGGGAATACTGCCCTCAAGGAAGAATTGATACAAATATATCACAGTAATTATAAATATATTAGAATAGGTGATGAATAATTAGTTGATGAATATTCCACCCTAGTAAATGATTTTTTGATAACATTAAATGATTTAGAGATGTCCTTGAGGATTTTACAACCGTCAAGAAACTTATGAAAAAACATTTAGACAAATTTTATTATAAAAATTCTTATTTAGAAGATATGGATGATTTGTATCTTGATAAAATGTTTCATAGTCATTTTTCTTATGAAATGAGGAATCCTATAATCTTTAAAAATAATTTTATAGATAAAATGGATTTTGAATCCATGAGAAAAGTGAAAATCCAAGATGTTGATGATGACGATAAATGTTAGTGCGTTGATAAGTATAATTACGAGGTGAATAAAAAAATAATTTCTTTTATATCCATGAACTATCAAAGTGGAAGATGAGATTATAGAGGCCAAATTCTTCTAAAATTTTTTGATTTAGGTTGAATCAGACACTTTTCTATGAATTTTCAAAAGAAGAATGGGGGATAATATCAATATAATTCTGATGAAAAACCATGATGGATGATTTGGAAACATGAAAAAGAAAAAAAGTCATCTAAAAAATAAATGAAGATGTTTATATGAATGAAAATAAATATGTTGAGTATGAAATTTGATTCAGACTCAAATAACAACAATTCATCTTATGATGAAAGTTTAGAAAAAATCATATTCTTTATTACAAAATTTTAGAAAAAAATGATACTTTAGGGAGTGAAGAAGGTAGAGAAGAATAATTTAGAGACTATCAACTCATAACCAAACATGTTGTGTGTGTTGAGAAAAAAAACTCCAAAGAAAGAAATTATTATAATAAATAAATATCGTGAAGAATTTTACGATGGAAGACAATATGTCATCAAGAAGAAAAATGAACACACTTAAGTGATATTATGTTTCAAACATTGAATTCAGGAATATAGAAATATGATTGAAGAAATTAAAAAGATGATAGAAGATAATGAAGAATAGGATAACAAGTATCAATCAAGAAATTTGAGTCCCAAAGAACCTTGAGGTAGATAAATAATGTCACGACCCGTCCTTGGGGCCCATGTCGTGACTACTCCAAGCCCGCCTTCCATAGGCCAGGGGCTGGAGACTAGCACTAAGGCGTAATTCCCGGTAAAAAGGGAAGGCATTGCCTTTAAAAGTAAACAAACACCACAGAGTAAGCTAGTAGAAGTAAACACTAAGTAAACTGAGTACAAGTAAGTTCGGAAAGTAAAGGGGCCAGAATACAAACCCAAACTTAAAGTAAAGTACAACTGGAAAGGGAAAAAACAACAACTGAGAGTAAAGCCGCAACGTCGAGCCATCTGCAGGTAGTCCCACCTGAAGGGTGGGTACAGATAGCCTCCACAGCTCCTCGGGTCCGGCCTTCCTCTCCGAGTATGTCCCACCCAGTGGTCCACCTCCGGGTATCATCCTACTCTGAAAGCCTCAACCATGATCAGCGTTGTCCGTCGTCTACGACCAACACAATGTAGTGTGGGCATAGCCCGTGCAGGGGTGAGTATAAGATACTCAGTATGGACCCCGAGACCCCCGAAGGCCTCCCAGAATCCACAAACACTATTGGAAAATCATCCTATACCCACGGTTCAAAACCGTTGGTATAGCCCCCAAAACCGCGGGTATAGGCTATACCCACGGTTTTGGGAACCGTGGACTGGAACGGAGTCGGTATAGGTCCCCAACCTATACCCACGGTTTTCCAAAACCGTGGGTATAGGTGTTCGGCCACCGTGTCAACAAAACATACCCATTTTCCACGGTGTCAAAGTCTTTTCCCCACGGTTTCAAAACCGTGGGTATAGGCCTTAAAATAATGCGGCCGGCAGGTTTCAAACCGCAACCTCTCCGCTGCAGACGAAGCACCAAACCACTACCCCAACACCGCTTTTATGTATATATATTTATATTTAGTTAAATATAGTTATATAAACCGTGGGTATAGAGGGAAGAACCGTGGGTATAGGACTCCTGCCAAATCAAAATTCCTTCCCGCGGAAAAAAAAATTTCCCGCGCACACACGGGAACCCTATACCCACGTTTTTTCATAACCGTGGGTATAGGTATTTTATCCCAGACCTATCCCCACGGTTTCCCCCAAAATCGTGGGGATAGGAACCCCTATACGCACGGTTTTGGAAAACCATGGGTATAGGTGAATTCTCTGTACCTATCCCCACGGTTTTGGAAAAGAGTGGGGATAAACCCCCCTATACCCACGGTTTTTCAAAACCCTGGGTATAGGTCTTGAAAATTTACCTATACCCACGGTTTTCCAAAACCGTGGGTATAGGGGTACCTATCCCCATGATTTTGGGGGAAACAGTGGGGGTAGGTCCAATTTCCAAATGGATAATCCACAAAGGAAAGATAGTATCATGATGTAACATCCGACACTCCTTAGGTATATGCCCATACATATACCTAAGTCACAAATTCACGATCGACTCCAACATCCGAGCCCAAGTCGATCACATCCACACAGGATAGCACAACACAATCCAAATCAGAAAGCAAACCAAGATTCAGCTCACACAAGTATACTTCTTTGTATGACGATAGAGATGTTCAGATGTATCCACTGATTCATCTAAGCCGTCGGACCCATAAAGGTTCTGACCAACATAGGATCGATAGGTAACTAACCCCCGCAATGACCAAAAAATGATCTGACCCACACAGGATCGATAGGTAACGAACCCCCGCAATGACCCACACAGGATCGGACCCACACAGGATCTGTAGGCGCTGGCCCACACAGGACCGCTGAGCGCTGACCCACACAGGATCTGACCCACACAGGATCGGTAGCACTGATCCACATAGGATCGCTGAGTGTTGTAGTCATCGTCGTCGAATCCATGGAGGATTTCTGCATAGTCGTCATCGTCGTCACAGTCGCAGCCAGTTCTAAGGTTCCCACACACAGCATGCTCGTTCGGTAGGGTCCGCTCCACGAGCCGAGGGGCTGATACATCAACTGACATGTATTCCCAAGTTGATGTATCCAAAAGTTCCATATCATCAATAGGAACTAAACGTCACAGACGGCGCGTCAATTGGACGCCCGGTCTGAGACTTATTGGCTTTTTCGTCCTAGGGGCCCGGTTGGTTTTTAATTCAAAACCAACCCGACCGTACTCCAACTGTGTCCAAACCTCGAGCATAGTAATCCAAAAGGTCCGTATCACTAATAAGAAACCAACAAAATCGACGGCACGTCAATCAGATGTCTGGAGCTCAAGTTATAAGTTTTTTCGCTCTGAGGGTCCAATTGGTTTCGTGTACGAACCAACCAGGCCAAACTCAAAGTACTCCAAAACCTTGAGTGTAGTATACCAAAACGACCATCTCGATCGAAGGATCACTACACAACTGATAGTGCGTCGATCGGAGGTCCATATCCCAAGTTATGGGCAACAGACCGAAACAGTCCGAAAATAGGGGTTTTGGGCCCGAACCGACCCGGCCTAAGACCCCCCTGGGTCGGCCCGAACCGGGTCGACCCAACCCGGGTCTGGGTGAGACCTGGCTGGGCGCGGCTCGGCCCGGCTGGCGTAGCCAGGCACGGCCTGGGCAGCCCGGCCTGGTGTGGCCGGTCCAGCTCGGGGCGGCCCGGCGCGGGCCGAGCGGGTCGGCTCAGCGCTGGACGAGCGGTCGCACGAAGGGGGGGAACCACCCCCTTTGATGAAACTGCAACCCTGCGTGGGGGAAGCACTATCCAACAGATGCGTCCAAGCGTTGCGTCCTGCCTCCCTCGGTCCCGCGTGGTCGTGGGACCAGCGGCCCTTCCCGGCGGAGTTTTCTGCGGACCACCGGACGAGCTCCGGTGGTCGGTTTTGCCTGTCGTCTTCGCCAACGGCCCTCCTAGGACCGGTTCTTCACTACGAAGACTTAAAAATGCCTTTGCGGCCTGCTTCATCATCGCCCACCGATCCATGCAATAAAAACAAGAAACTGTGGGTTGGGACTTGTTCGTTGGTCCGCACCCACCGCGTTAGTGGTTTAAAAAGGCTTCCGACAATTTTAAACATACACCAAAGATATAAATCACATATATTTAATTGAACACAAATCCCCTAAATCAAGCGTTGTCGTCGAACGAGATTGTTCACAGTAAGGGACATCGTGGATTTGATCGATGTGGAAGAAGACTTCGTAAGCTTCGTTGGCGTCTTGGAGAGAAGGATTGACGGCATCGCGGTACATGGCGTCGCATGGTCGATCTCCAAGGATTCAGTGTTATTTGTTGGAGATCGGTGTGTTCTTCACGTTCTCCGCGTTCGTCGCGTTCTTTGACGAAGAAGATGAAGATCTTAAAGCCTCCCTTCTTTCTCCCAATCCCCTCTCAACACAGCTAGACTAATAAAATAAGAGTTCCCTAATTTTATTTCTCAAGCCATGCGTTTTTAAAATTCAAAAACGAATCAAACAATTAATTGAATTAATTTCAACGATTTAACCACCCAAATTAATGAGGCGTTTATTAACCAGATTAAACGCAAAGGTTGACTTCATTAAAAAGGTGGTGTGGGTGCGTTTCTTAATTAAAAGAGGGGGTTTAGTAGGAAAAGAAACAATGGGGATCGTGTGGGCCCCACCTCTCAAATATCCTACCAAGTGGGTAGGATATTATGGGTCCCACATTAGAAACTTAACATAAGTTAAGAAAAATAAAATAAAAATCGGTTTCACCACTTTTATTTTACTCCTTAACTTAACCCCAAAAATTAAAAACCACACCCAAGCAAACGCAACTACGGAAGAGGTGTTTCTAAGCAATTATCGGCGCTGCTATTCCATCGGTGCCCTAAGAATTCGATTCCGATCACCAGTTAAAAAGTTAGAAAAACCCACTCGTTAGTTCACTAAACATACCCGAGATAAACTTCAGAAAATGATTCCGGGCACACCGGGCTTTGGAATCGGGTGCCATCAAAAAATGCGTGCTTGTAAAATTCCCAAGAAAATTAAGAAAAACATTTCCTTGAATTTTACGGGTCTTTACATCACTCTCACATCAGGGCTTTATGTCCCCATAAAGATACATCATAAACTAGGGAAACAAATGTGGGTACTGAGCATGCATCTGAGCCTCCCGCTCCCACGTTCTCTCTTGGAGGTTCCCGTGCTGCCATCTGATGCGCACTAGAGAAATAGATCGCCCACATAGGACCCGCTCCTGTCGATCCTCAATCTCCACTGGGATATCCGCAAAAGTCGCCCAATCATCAACGTCCAGCTCCCCATGGTCAATGATATGAGTCGGGTCGTGCACGTATCTCCTCAACTGAGATACGTGGAAGACGTCATGCACCCAGTGCAACTGAGGTGGTAGTGCCAGGAGATAAGCCTCCTTCCCAATCCTGCTGAGGACCTAGAATGGTCCGATGAAGTGTGGAGACAACTTTCCGCCTTGGACAAATCTCCATAATCCACGTCGAGGTGAGACCCGCAAGAAGATGTGGTCACCATCCTCGAACTCCAGTGGCCTCCGCCTCCTATCAACATAAGACTTCTGCCGGCTCTGAGCTGTCCTCATCTGCTCCTGGATGACCCGGACCTTCTCCGTCATGGCCTGGACCATCTCCGGTCCCACAAGTGCTGACTCCCTAGGGTCTGTCCAGCACAGAAGAGATTTGCAAGGCCGGCCGTACAATGCCTCGTATGGTGCCATCTCGATGGTGGAGTGGTAGCTGTTGTTGTATGCAAACTCCACCAAGGGTAGGTGGTCCTCCAAGCTACGACCAAAGTCGAGGACACATGCGTGGAGCATGTCCTCAAGAGTCTGAATGGTCCTCTCTGTCTGACCATCTGTCTGAGGGTGAAAGGTGGTACTCAGACGTAGCTGCGTCCCGAATGCCTCCTGCAACCCCTTCTAGAGTTGGGAAGTAAAGCGAGCATCTCGATTGGAGACTATAGATGATGGCACACCATGAAGTCGTACAATCTCAAGAATGTAGAGACGTCCCAATCTCTCCACTGAGCCCTGCTCTATTATGGGTAATAAGTGAGCCGACATGGTGAGTCGGTCGACAATCACCCAAATGGAGTCATGACCTCTAGAAGTGCATGGAAGTCCAGTCACTAAGTCCATTGATATCCCATCCCACTTCCACTCCGGGACCTCTAAGGGTTGTACCAAGCCTGCTGGTACCTGGTGCTCTGCCTTCACCTGCTGGCAGGTGAGGCATCGAGAAACGAACTCTACCACAGCCTTCTTCATGCTCGGCCACTAGTGCTGTCGTCTGAGATCCTGGTACATCTTCGCCACTCCAGTATGTACCGCCAAAGAGGAAGTGTGAAACTCTCTCAGAACCTCCTCCCGTAAAGCAACTGGTACCAAGGTACGTCCTCTGAAAAGGAGGTTATTCTCTCCTCCTAAGGAGAAAACTATCAAGTGTCTGTCCTAAAGATATTTGTGCATGCCACGTCTCACAGTCAGCGTCCCCACATTGTGCTTCTCTGACCCACTGCAGTAGTGGAGGAGTGACTGTGAGTGACTGAAGGAAGGCTGCCCCATCTCTATCCATGAAGGATATCTGCAAAGAGGTTAGCTACTTTTTCACCTCCCCAAGTAGCTGAATGCCCGTCCTCCTGCTGAGGGCATCTGCTACTACGTTCCCCTTTCCAGGAGTATAAACTATCTCAAAGTCATAGTCCTGGAGGAACTTGATCCATCGCCGATGTCTCAGGTTCATGTCCTTCTACGAGAAGATGTACCTGAGACTCTGATGGTCAGAATAGACTGTAAAATCTCGCCCATCAGATAGTGTCGCCACATCTTCAGAGAAAAGACCACTACTGCTCACTCCAGGTCATGGGTAGCGTAGTTCTGCTCATGCTTCCTCAAATGAAATGATCCATAGGCGATCAATTCCCGCTCCTGCATCAGGACACATCCGAGTCCGGTCCCTAACACATCGCAGTAAACTACGTACCCTACTCCCTCCTCCGGCAACCTCAAGATAGGCGCGCTGGTCAATCTCTGTCTCGGCTCGTGGAAGCTCTACTGACATCTGTCTGACCACACCAAGGGTTTCCCCTTCTTCTTCAAAGCTGAGATTGGTGTCGCAACTCTAGAGAAGTCTGGCAGAAATCTCTGGTAGTATCCAGCTAGTCCCAAGAAACTTTGCACCTCTATCACGCTCCTGGGTGGATCTCAAGCTAGCACTGCCTCGATCTTTGCAGGATCCACCGCAACTCCCGCCTCAGAGATGATGTGTCCCAAGAAGTGGACCTAAAGTATCCAGAACTGACACTTCAAGAGCATTCCATAACGCTGGTGCTCTCGGAGTGTGTCTAGTATAACTAGCAAGTGGTAGGCGTGCTCCTCCTCAGTGGTCGAGTATATCAAAATGTCATCGATGAAGACCATGACAAATCGATCGAGGTATGGATGAAAGATCATGTTCATGAGGCCCATGAACACTGCTGGAGCATTGGTTACGCCGAATGGAATAACCAAGAACACATAGTGGCCATACCGACATCTGAAGGTCGTCTTCTGCACGTCCTCGTGCCGAACTCTGAGATGATGATAGCCTGACCCGAGGTCTATCTTCCAGAACCACTGTGCTCCCTTGAGATGATCGAAGAGGCCATCAATCCTTGGTATTGGATACTTGTTCCTCATGGTCACCTGGTTCAGGCGACGATAGTCGACACAAATTCGCAAGCTCCCATCCGCCTTCTTGGCAAACAATATCGGGGAAGCCAATGGTGAAACACTGGGTTGAATGAATCCCTTGCCCTACAAGTCCTCCAACTGTTCACATAGCTCTCGAAGCTAGGCGGGAGCCATCCGATATGCTGGGGTGGATATCGAGGCTATACAGGGGTACAAATCAATATAAAAGTCTAACAATCTACGAGGAGGTAGCCCTGAGACATCATCGGGGAAAACGTCTGCATACTGATCCACCACTGCAGGAAAACCGGGACTCTACACGTCAACTGCTCCTAGGATGAGGCTATCCAATTGATGAGTGATGGGTTGTCCTCTCCTCTGCGAGAGTCCATCCTATGCTGCGAAGGGTCCCTTCTCGCCGGTGAAGATGAACCTGCTCCCATCAGTGCGTACACACCGCACCTTGCGCCTAATACAATCAATCTGAGCATGGACTGTAGATAACCAATCCATGCCCAAGATGACGTCGTAAGGCCTCAATGCCGCTACAAAAAGATCCCAGTAGAAGCTCTCTCCTCCTAGAGTAAGCTCACACTACCGGAACCCGTGCGTAATCATTGATTCTACTCCCATAGGAGTCTCTAACTGTAAGGATCGAGCCAACGGCTTTGTCGGAATCTCCGAGCTCCGAATAAGGGCAGCAGGTATGAAAGAATGACTCGCTCCTGTGTCTATAAGAACTGTAGAAAGGGTGGAATAGACACTGATAATACCTCGAATCATCTCGGGAGCACCGTGGTCATAGGCCTCCGCTGCCTGAAGTTGTGGCTGTCTCTGCCTGCCAGCTCCCTGTGGTCGGGGTGGACCTCCTGGTGGTGTTGGTGGTGGAGCCTCAAAGCGTCGCCCACCACCTGCTACTCGGCCAGCTCCTCTACCTCATCCGCATGCTCCCTGCGGACCACCACGGTCGATCCTCTGTCTCTGCTTGGGTTTTCCCTCAACCGTCTGCTGCTCCTTGGCACGGTGGGTCGGGCAGTCACGAGCCATGTATCCATGCCCGCCGCATGCGTAGCACTGTCTGCCTCTCGAAAGACTGGCTCCACGCTGTGTGCCCCGGACCACAGAGCTAGTGTCCTGAGGTCGTCTGCCTGAGGGTCTGGTTTGCCTGGGCCCATACGTCATCCGTCGACTGCCTGCTGCAGAAGACTCTACTACGTGTCAACCTGTGATAGGTCTCGCTGCTGATGTAGGCTCCGGAAGGAAGCTCTCGATGAGAAGGGATCGCTCCAGTACCCCTGCCTGTGTCGGGATGCTAAGGGAGATCAGCGATGCCCTGATCTCATGTGTCAATCCCTGCTCAATGGTCTGGTCCTGGAAAAATGGGTCACGTACCATGTCCGTCGAATAGCGTGAGAGACCTGTAAATCGGGCTGAGTACTGGGCGACCGTAAAGCTGCTCTACCGCAGCTGTAGAAGCTTCTGGATGCGCACCGCACGGAGGGTGGCTGGGATGAACTCCGAGCGGAATAGTCTCTCAAAGTCCGTCTAGAGGAGAGATGCCTTGTGGTGCACCTAGAGCATCGAGCTCCACCATCTGCCTAATGTCGCGTGCAGGAGGCTCGCTGCGAGGATCACCATGAGGTCTGCTGGTGTCCTCACTAACCTGAAAACTCGTACAACTACCTCTAGACAAACCTCAGCTGCCTGAGTGTCCGTCTCCCCGCAGAACCTGGGCGGTCGCTGACACTGAAACTCATGCAGTGCACTAAGGCGACGTGCATCGTCAGCGGCTGGGGCTGGTAGCATCGGTGGCTCGGCGGGTAGAGGTACCGCTGGTTCCTCTACTGTCAATGGGACCTATACCGAGGCCTCGTCGCTTAGTGGGATATCGTCACGTACAACACTCGAAACCCTAGATGGCTACCGTCGTGGGGCCATCCTGAAAAGAAACAGGTGCACCACGGTCAAACAGTATACCTAGTGAGATGACACAAAGTAATCACAAAGAAAACTTGAAACACACATGCAATCAATGTTTTCATGCATTAAGTCGGAAATCAGAAGTCAGGGTCCTGGTGTACAGATACGTCAGCCGCCGCACCAACACTGGACTCCCTGGACTGATAACCACACCCAATACTCTTAACACTATTTCTTCACATAGAAAAAGATCAGAGTCCTGAGTTCTGCGGTAGAATCGAACTCCTCTGATACAATTGGTCATGACCCATCCTCAGGGCCCGTGACGGGACTACCGCAAGCCCGCCTTCCATAGGCCAGGGGATGGCGACTAGAACCAAGGCATATTTCCTGGTAAAAAGGGAAGGCATTGCCTTTAAAAGTAAAAAAAACACCATAGAGTAAGCCAGCAGAAGTAAGACTAAGTAAAGTGAGTACAAGTAAGTGCGAAAAGGGGGTCCAGAATACAAACCCAAACTGAAAGTAAAGTACAACTGGAAAGGTAAAACAACAACTGAGAGTAAAGCCGCAACGTCAAGCCATCCGCAGGTAGTCCCACCTGAAGGGTGGGTACAGATAGCCTCGACAGCTCCTCGGGTCCAGCCGTCTGCTCCAAGTACGTCCCGCCCAGTGGTCCTCCTCTGGGTACCATCCTGCTCCGCAAGCCTCAAACACAATCAGCGCTATCCGCCGTCTGCAACCAAAACAATGTAGTACAGGAATAGCCTGTGTAGGGGTGAGTATAAGATACTCAGTAGGGACCCCGAGACACCCGAAGGTCTCCCAGAATCTAGAAAGGATAATCCACAAAGGAAATATACAATCACGAAGTAACATCTGACACTACTTAGGTATATTCCCATACATATACCTAAGTCACCAATTCACGATCGGCTCCAACATCAGAGCCCAAGTCGATCACATCCACACAGGATAGCACAACATAATCCACATAGGAAAGAAAACCAAGATTCATCTCACACAAGTATACTTCTTCGTATGATGATCGAGATGATCAGATGTAGCCACTGATTCATCTAAACCGTCGGACCCACAAAATATCGATAGGTACTAACCCCCTCAATGAACCACAAAGAATCTGACCCACACAGGATCGATAGGTAACTATCCCCCGCAATAACCAGAAAGGATCTAACCCACACAGGATCGATAGGTAACTAACCCCCGCAATGACCCACACAGGATCAGACCCACACAGGATCTGTAGGCGCTGGCCCACACAGGACCGCTGAGAGCTGACCCACATAGGATCTGACCCACACAAGATTAGTAGCACTGATCCATGTAGGATCTCTGAGTGTTTTAGTCATCGCCGTCAAATCCACGGAGGATTTCTGCACAGTCGTCATCGTCGTCGCAGTCGCAGCCAGCTCTAGGGTTCCCACACACAGCAAGCTCGTTCGGGAGGGTCCGCTCCACGAGCCGAGGGGCTGATACATCAACTGACACATAGTCCGAAGTTTATGTATCCAAATGTTCTGTATCGTTAACAGAAACTCAACGTCACAAACATCGCATCAATCGGACGCCCGGTCTGAGAGTTATTGGCATTTTCGTCCCAGGGGTCTAGTTTGTTTTTAAGTCAAAACCAACCCGACTGTACTCCAACTGCATCCAAACCTTCATAGGAGAAATCCAAAAGGTCGGTCTCACTAAGAGGAAACCAATAAAGTCAACGGAATGTCAACCGGACTTCCGGATCTCATGTTATAAGTGTTTTCACTCCGAGGGCCCGGTTGGTTTCGTGTACGAAACAACCCGGACGAACTCAAAGTACTCCGAAACCTTGAGTGTATAATACCAAAACGACTGAATCGATCCAAGGATCGTTGCGAAATAGACGGTGTGTTGATCGGAGCTCTTTAGCCCATGTTATGGGCAACAGACCAAAACAGTCCGAAAATGGGGGTTTCGGGCCCGGACCGACCCAGCCCGAGACCCCCCTGGGTCGGCCCGAACCGGGTCGACCCGACCCGGGTCAGACCCGGCTGGGTGCAGCTTATCCCGACAGGTGCGGCCCAGCCCGGCCTGGGCGGCCCGGCCTGGAGCGGCCGGTCCGTCCCGGCGCTGGCCGAGCGCGTCGGCTCGGCATTGGCCGAGCGGCCGCATGAAGGGGGGGGGGGCGCCGCCCCCTTTGATGAAACTGCGGCCTAGTGTGGGGGCTGCCCTTACCAACGGACATGGCCGAGCGCCGCATCACACCTCCCTCGGTCCCGCGTGGTCATGGGACCAGCGGCCTACCGCCACGGCTGAATCCGCGGAGGCCCTTCCCGGCGCCGCGCCGGGCGTCGCCGCCTCCTGGCGACCAGCCCGGTGAGGCGCGCCGGCGGAGTTTTCCACGGACCACCGGACGAGCTTCAGGGGTCGGTTTTGCCTGTCGTCTTCGCCAACGGCCCTCCCGGGACCGGTTCTTCACTGCGAAGACTTCAAAACCTTTTTGCGGCCTGCTTCATCATCGCACATCGATCCGCGGACCAAAAACAAGAAACTGTGGGTTCGGACTTGTTCGTTGGTCTGCACCCACCGCGTAAGCGGTTTAAAAAGGCTTCCGTCAATTTTAAACATAAGCCGAGGATATAAATCACGTAGATTTATTTGAAACACAAACCCCCTACCTCAAGCGTCATCGTCGAATGAGATTTTTCATGGAAAGGGACGTCGCGGATTTGATCGACGCGGAAGAAGACTCTGTAAGCGTCATTGGCGTAGTAGAGAGAACGATTGACGGTGTCGCGGTACATGGCGTCGCATGGTCGATCTTCGAGGATTTGGCGTTATTCATCGAAGATTAGTGTGTTCTTCTCGTTCTTCATGTTCTTCACGTTCTTCGACGAAGAAGATGAAGATCTTCAAGCCTGCCTTTTTTCTCCCAATCCCCTTTCAACACAACTAGACTAATAAAATAAGAGTTATCTTATTTTATTTCTCAAGCCATTCATTTTTAAAATTCAAAAATGAATCAAACAATTAATTGAATTAATTGCAATGATTTAACCGCCCAAATTAATGAGGCGTTTATTAACCAGATTAAACGCAAGGGTTGACATCATTAAAAAGGGGGTGCGGGTGCGTTTCTTAATTAAAGGAGGTGGTTTAGAAGGAAAAGAAATGGTGGGGATCATGTGGGCCCCACCTCACAAATATCCTACCATGTGGGTATGATATTGTGGGTCCCACATCATCCACTTAACATAAGTTAATCAAAATAAAATAAAAATCGGTTGCACCACTTTTATTTTATTCCTTAACTTAAACCCAAAAATTAAAAACCACACCCGAGAAAACACAACTCTGAAAGAGGTGTTTATAAGAAATTACTGGTGCTGCGATTCCATCGGTGCCCTCATAATTCGATTCCAAGCACCGGTTCAAAAGTTAGAAAAACCCGCTCGTTCGTTCACTAAACGTACCCGAGCTAATCTTCATAAAATGATTCCGGGTACACTAGGCCTCGGAATTATGTGCCTTCAGAAACTGTGTTCTTGTAAAATTCCCAAGAAAATTAAGAAAAAAATTTCCTTGAATTTTACGGGTCTTTACAAATAAAAACTTCAATAAATCTCCAGATGTAAATGATGAAACTTCTAAAGATGCTGAGAAGTCTTAATAAGAGAATTTGGTGTAACATTTATCCTAACAAAAATACAGTTTCATCTGATTCTTTTAACATTTCAGGTTCCAAAAAAATTATTTGGAATGATTTGGTGGAGAAATGAAGTGATAAAATTATCAATTATTCAAAAGTATAAGAATTACTCAAAAGTAAAAATGGTTCACATACCGGGCATGTTAAATCTAAAAAAATTACCAACCTCAAAAAAATCATATAGAGAAAAAATTTCATGATTAGAAAATCATGATTTGTAGGAAAATTCTGGTTATGAGGATTCTATAGGTATAGAGCTTATAATTGATGGCATAAATTTTCTCTTCCTGAAAGAATGTTAGAGAAATGTTGAAAAATAATGATTGAATGATGAGAAACTCTATAACACACCAAAATATGGAGAGGTTAATTCTCAATATCTTAGAAACATTCCAATAATGATTCAATTGTAATGTATGGAAGATGTTTTTGGAGTATGTGATCAGTCTGGTTATCTTGTCAAAATATATATAACACTCTTTCCAGAACTATTTTCTTATAAAGTAAAAGAAAATAAGGTTGAAAAGAATAAGGTTAAGGAAAGATATTTTATTTTTGAGAAAACTTTAAAGTCATGTATGAGGAAAAAAATGGATAATTTATAGTGGTTATTCTTTACATATGAAAAGTGATATAAAAATCTTAGAACAAGTTAAATGTCGTGATGGAGGAGTAGTTAGTTTTGGAAATAATAGTTCCTAAAAAATCATAAGAATCATAATGCTAGAAATTGATGTAGAGAAATTGAAATTTATAGTTTTATTAATTATTGATGGTATAACACAAAACTTAGTGCAATTCAGCATTTTGATGATGGAAAATAAGTAGTATTCATAATGGATTTTTGTATCATCAAAAGATTGAAATTGTAAAATTAATTACAAGAGGATAAAGACCTTTTTGGAATATCTTTCAAATATGAGAATTCAATAACTCATGTTACATTAGTGATAAAGATGAAAATAGGTTTTGGAACTGATTACATGGCCACCTTATGAATAAAATCATGAATAAATATTCTCATGATGATTTTATATGGAATTTTCTAAAATTTAAAAGAATATATGAAGATGATTTTATTACTTTTATAAAATTAATTGTGACTAAAAAATGTCATAAAAGAGATTAGATTAAATCTACCCAACCTATTGAACTTATTCATTCAAATTTTTGTAGACCATTTAGAAATCAATCAATTAAGGAAGGATTTTACTTTATCACTTTTATTGGTGATTTCACTTAGATTACCAATATCAATTTCATGAATAGTAATTTCTATGCTATTGAAATGTTTAAATTATTTGGAAAAGGTATTGAGAAATTATTAGTGGTTTTTGCAACTAAACTGATAAAATATAATGGTACTGAATTCATTAACAATACTTTTGAATGATATATGAGAAATCATGGTATCAAACATTAGTTTAGTGATATTGTATTCCACAAAAAATGGAGTAGTATATAGAAAGAATATATTCTTAATATAAATTGGAAGAAGTATCATAACTGAATACAATCATTAAAAATTATATTATAGAGAAGCTTTTAGTACTGTTGTAACTAGTAAAAATAGATGAATCTTGAGACCAGAAACCTAGATGACTCATTTTGAAATGTGTTTTAACAGAAAATAAATCATTGAAATACATAAAAGTTACTTGAAGGTCAAGTTTACTCTATTTCAAAAATCCATATATTGTAATGATTGATGGGAAATAAGAAGAAAGTACATTTATGGGTTATTAAAAAAATGGGGAAGTTACAAATGTTTAGATAATATTCACAAAAAATATTTTCCTCGTATGATTTGAATGTAATTTAAAATCAATGTTCCTTAACAAAAATTTTTGTGAATCTTAAGGAGGATACACTAGATAATTCCAAAAACAGTAAATGTAATCCAAAACCTCCTCATGATGATTCAGATAAGTCTTTTGATGAAAAAATTAAATCTAGAAGAGAAACCATGATATGTCATACCTTACAAAAACATTTTTATTATAAAAACATTATTGGGAATCATATGGCACCGGTTCCATCCAGAAGTATGTTGAGATTAGAAAATATGAGTTCACTTATCTCAATAGTTGAACTATACTTAGTTTCAGAGGCTATTCAAAATAATGAATGGTTGTATTCTATGAATGAAGTTTTGGATCATTTTGAGAATAATGAAACATGGGAACATGTACAAGGCTATCAAATGAAAATATTATCATAACCAAATGGGTTTATATAAAAAAATTAATATGGATAGTGAAGTTTCAAGAAACAAATGAAGACTTATTTGTAATGGATATGAACAAGTGGAAGGTGTGAATTTTGATGAATAATGTTCCTATGATGCACAGATGCATACTATTGGAATGTTTCTTGTAGTGGTTTCTCATCAAAATTATAATTTTTATAAGATGGATGCAGTGTCTTCCTTCATAAATTGTGAGATAGAGGAATAATTTTACACTAAAAACCATGTGTTATTCTACTTATTAAAGATGAAAAAAATGTATATAAATTAAAGAAATATTTGAATAGGATGAAACATAATCCATGTTCTTGGTATTAAAATATTTAATGTTGTTCGAGGATGAAGAAATTTTCTAATGGAAAAGTCAATAGAAACATTTATGTGAAAGATTTTGACTCCGGGATATTATTTATAATTGTTTATGTGGATGATATAATTTTTTCTTGGGGATACAGAAAAAGCATGTGATGAATTTTATGAAGAAATGAAGAAGAATTTTGAAATTTCAATGTTGGTAGAATTATGATTATTTCATTCATTTCAAGTATCACAAAAATAATGGTATATTTTCTTATCTCAATAAAAATTTTCTAGGGAATTGTTAATGAATTATTGGATGAATTATTCAAAATAATATTCAATTCCTATTTCTATGAGTACATAGTTTAGTAATTATGAATCTGGAATAATAGTGGATCAGAAAGAATTTCATAAGCTGATTTGAAGTATTCCTTAACTTATACCCCCAAGGACTGATATTCTTTGTGATGTGAGTTTATGTATGAGGTATCAAAGTAATCCTAATGAATCACATATGTTGGTAGAAAATAGGATTATGAGATATGTCAATGGAAAAATTCACAAGGTTTATTATATAAAACAAACAGATGGATGATGTTTCATGGTTATAATGATGCTAATGAGAATAGATATTGTAATGATAGAAAATCAACCTCGAGGGGAAGATTTATCTTTGGTGAATGTTATGTTTGTTTGCATAGTAAGAAAAAACATTGTAACACTGAGCACAAATTAATCTGAGTTTTTTGTAGCTACTCAAGATTGTACTCAAATGGTTTGGATGGATGATTAGCCAAAATATTTGAATGTAGAAGTTTCTAAACCATTAAAGATACTTAGTTATAATTATATCACAATTTATTTTTCTAGGAATCTTATACAATATTCATGACTAGAATAAATTTATATAATGTTTCATTTTAAAAAAGAGAATGTTTCTACTTGAGATGTTTTTATGAAATACATTTCAACAATGTATCAGATTTTCTATATCTTTATAAAATAAATGATTAAGTTATGTTTTTTTAATTGACATTGAAACTTCCTATTGAGCCTCATCCAATGTATTCTTAAAAATCGTATAGAAGAACCCACACCATTATTTATAATATGATGAGAAGGGGAGAGTGTAAGTAACCACTTTTTACTCTGAAATAAAATTTTACTTAGATTTATTTTATACATATTAAGTGGTGGTTATCATTACATGTTATGTGGAAAAGGAAAATTACAACGTAATAGAAAAAGTTATGGGTCATTTTATCTTTACATGTACTCAAATTTTCTTTCCACTGAGGGATAAAATTCCTTCAAAAACATTACCTTATCTAGTAGTGTTCTGTTAGGACACAAAATTTTAAGAAGTGATATTTTTTTATAAATGTAATAAACCTGAGTTGTTTTGAAAAGTTATTTAATGAAATATTATGAGAGTCTGAAATGTATTTACTGGGGGTTATCAACAAATCCAATGGAGATATTGGAGAACCTTTGTGATAAATTTTTTAAAAATGTTTTCATATTTCTTGAAAACAAACATTTTTGTTCAGAAATGTTTTTGTATTCAGGAATCAGACCCATGTTTCATTTCAGAAAGAAGTTTCGAGACTCACGGTTTGTATTTTTCTTCATCAGACATAGAAGAAGTCAAGAATATGTAATTTTTGATTGATTGTTATTTTTATTTTTATAAAACAATTAATTAATTAAATTTATGAGATTGAATGATGTTTTGGAATGATGAAGACATTTTTTTGGTGAAGAGTTTTGCAAGATAATGCAGATGAAGATTAAGAAGTTGGAAATTACAATGTTTTTCAATCTTTCTAAAAAAAATTTACAATTATTTTCGGATCAAGAACTTGTCACAAATCATGAAAAAATATATGATAAAATATTTGGTAGAAATGTTGAAAAGTTTCAGAAATCAGATTCACTAAAAAGAAGAATAATTCATATTCCCTGAAAAGATGTAGAAATCAAATACACTAAAAAAAGAAAAAATTGGATTCATTGAAAAGTTTTAGAAATTGAATTCACTAAAAATAAGTAGATATAAAATTCTTTGAAATACAATAGAAACTAGTTTCACTAAAAATAAGAATAAATTAGTCTCACTAAAAGATAACAAAATTAGATTCACTCAAAATGAATATTCTAGATATTGAGGAGTTCAAACAGGTAATCCAATTTTACATAAATCTCAAATGAATTTATTGAGGTTTTAAGAAGTCAAATTTTGAGTTTTAAATCCAATATATTTAAGGTTTTTTGGAAATTTGAGGAAGCGTTTATTTTTTTATGTTTCCCATATTTTCATCTAGAGTTTCCAATAAATAAATTCTCAAATCCTTCATTTAATGGATACTTTCTACATACATGAGAATAGTGGATCATAATTGAAATCAATGTGACTCTTCCCATTTGATTGAATACGAATTGTTTTCAGAATTCTATCAGATATTGAGTTTAGAAATATTGATTTGAGAATCAGATCCAACATTATTCAAAAATATTAGATCCAACAACATTAGGATGAGAAAATAAAATCTTGAGTACTTAGGAAATCACATACTACATATTCATAAAAATAGACACATCATTCTGAGAAAATTGGATCAAGAATTATGAGAAAATTAGATAAATCATTCTGAGAAGATTGTATCTATAATTATAATCAAAATTAGATCTTGCATTCTATGAAAATAATATCTAGAATTCTAGTCAAATCAGATCCATCATTCCTAAAAAATCATATCCATAATTCTATGGAAAATATATCTAGAATTATGAAAAAATTAGATACATAATTTTGTGCAAATTAGATCCATCTTTTTGGGAAAATACGATCCTTCATAATAAGAAAATTAGAGCCATCATATTTAGAAAATCAGATCTATGATCCAGTACTATTTTATTGAAAAAATCAGATTTAGCATCATCAGAATGAGAAAATCCTATCTGGCCATATCTGATTGAGGATTCAGACTGAGCAGTTGTTGAAGAAGTTTCAAAAAATAAAGCATAGTTTTTTTTATCAAATTTTTTACATGAAAACATTGTAAACTTATAAAATTCGATATAATAATTCCTATCAAGAGATAGAAGGTGTCTAACAAGATTTGGGACAATTTGTATTAACTTCTTCATAATAAGATATTTTCAAAGACCCATGAGAGTTCCTACAGGAAGGATATACGTTCTCACACTGAGCATAAAAATTATAAATCTTGAGTGATTTTATTTCATTACAATGTTTTTATGCATGTGTATTTATTGAAATTTGATATGGAAATAAATCTTAACAGGTTGTAGGGGTTATGTTTCTAAAGGTTTTGAAACTTATAAAAAGTGAACATCTGATTCACCCATGTTCTCT
Source organism: Viscum album (assembly GCA_963277665.1). Taxonomy (NCBI): domain Eukaryota; kingdom Viridiplantae; phylum Streptophyta; class Magnoliopsida; order Santalales; family Viscaceae; genus Viscum; species Viscum album. The sequence continues at coordinate 595,215,859 of OY728155.1, read as the reverse complement.
ATTATTATTAAATACATGTAACTTCAAAAATTAAGATACATATCTTATTCAATTCATTCACATTTATATTAGAAAAATAATTAAACATGTTTTAGTGGTTTTGGTCTTTTGAAAAGTCTATCCCTATGGAACATATGAAGTTTCCATAGGGATTTTATTCAAAGAAGAGGTAATCCCCAAAATAAAAAACTTTTTTTTCTATTACCTCCAATTAATCTATGGTATTTATCATAGAATAATATTCTTACTATCCTTAATATACATACTTGTTATTATGATTATATAACCACCATTATCCACCCTCTTTTCTATCAAATGATGAATTAAAATATTTCTCGTGTGTATGGGTGGATCACCACATCCACGAAGTGATGTGATTAATTTCTCAGTTTTTCTTTAAAATGGTTATAATAAAAGAATAATTAATAAATAAATATAGTAAATAATATATAATAATTATTTTTTAAAGGTCGATAAATATTTACACTTCTTTAATTCAATATATAAAAATTGTAAAATCATCGTTATTGTGTACCAAAAACCAATCATCTTAATGAACAATGGAATTCATTTTTCATTCTGTCTATTTTATAGAGTACACTAAATACAGATATATAGAGTACATAATGTATATATATAATATGATTGGAAATCTAGAATTAATGGAACCATGACAAAATTACAAGGATTGAATTTACGAATCTAAATCATACACGACAAACAACATATTCATAACCTAGAATAGTTATTTCAAAAAAATAAATTTTATTTAATTGGTTATTGAAGATTATAAGAAAATTGTATATTTTATATATAATGGTATGTTTTTATATAATTTTTATAATAAATATATATTTACTATACATGATGTTTCAACACATATGATGTATTTTTAACATGCGATTTTGGTTTATTTCATAATCTCGTTATTATTTGAGATTATGTTTTTTATGCCTTTTCTAGGTAATTATTTAGAAGTTATACTTTAAATATAATATATTATCCACTAGTATGTTTATGTCAATAGATTTAATGATTTATTCTTTAATTTCTTTATTTTAAAAACATAGTATATTAGAATAATGTTTTTAAGGAATATCAGCCTTATTTTTCTACTCAGTTGAGAATATTTGTATTCCATGAAAATATTTTCCATGACATGAATTAAATGGTATTTTTAAAATCGTAAAATGATTTTTTAATGATAATTTTACACATTTTTTAATTTTTACAAAATGGTTTAAAAGGAATATTCAGGTTTTTTTCCAAATTAGGTACTTTTAGACCTTTCTCAAAAGTGTGAAATTAAATTTTTTAACATATAAGGATTGATTTGATTTCCCATAATCATGAATTATCATTAATTAATATTCCATTTTTATTTTACAAGGATATTTTAATATATAAATTTTCATAAATATTTTTGACATTTGTAAATTTTAAATAAATGATTTCATAGTGAAACATGTTGTTTTTTCTCATGAAATTTACACTGTGATTTTATTGTATTTGCATCTATGTTAGAATATTTGTTAATATTATTCAAATGAAATATTATAATCATATTATTCCACCCTTCATACTTTTCTTGATTGTTCATGATCATCTTTATTGTGTAATTTCTTACTATTCAGTATTCTAGTTCTTCTAATATAAAATATTATTGATTTATTGGGAACATTGATTATGTTTTTTATGTATTAATGTGATGAATTAATTGGAAAATTATGTGATGGGTGTAGGTTTTAGTTAAATATATGTTTAATATATTGATAGGTCTCAGGAGAAAAAATATTTTGTGTATTTGGCCAACGCCTTACACATTTAGGTGACATCTCATTGAACAAGCTCTCAATGTTTCATTTCATATGTACGATATTATGCATTCCATCATTATGAAATCAATAATTGATGTCAATGTTCTTATTTGAATATTTATGATATCCATTAATATATTTGAAGTTTATTTTATTATTTATTATATGTATTTTATCATTATTTATTCATTCCATATTATTCAAAAATTATAATATTATATAGTACAGATACACTTACTAATAATCTAAGACCACCATGTTCTTATGTTTCCTTTTCCTAGGATACTATGAAGTGTATTCTGATTGAGATGCTAGATATATTAAATTTAAAAGTAGAATTTTCAAATAAACTTTTATGTTTTTTTTTTGAAATGTTATATGTAATTAAAGAATGTATATATTTTACCAAAATTTAAAAAAAAATACTTCATCTGTAATGTGATTTGTTGTATCAAGTGAATATGTAATAAGGTGAGATCCATCTATGGGATACTAGGTATATGGTATTTACAATTATTTTCACATAAAAAAATTTTAAATTGTGAGTAACATAACCTCATAATAAATTCCTTCATCAAATTGGGATTTTAGTATGTTACCAACACATCAAGGTTATTCCAAAATAAAATTTTATCAAACTTCATTAATCATAGTGAAAAATACCCCATCCAAATCTCTATCATCATGAAACATGATGTAGACACATTTTTTCATTTATTTTTTTAGAATTATTGTTTTTAATCTTTTAAATTCCACTAAAGAAAACTAACACACAAATATTTTCATTTACTTCATTATATTCCTAAAAAGACTCCAAATAGTAAAAATCTAAAAGAAAATCGAAATAGGGGTGAATTTATATTGGTCCATCCTATTGTAAAACCAAAATTGCATTTAATATCCAAAAAACACTACATAAAGCCATTTACTTCATTAAAAAATTAATTATCAACAAAAATCATTGTTCGACATCATTGAAGGAGCTCGTTGGCTTCAGAAAAGGTAAAACCAATGATCCAAAATCATCTCATTATCATACAACATGAAAAATCCATTATTCAAGTTATTTACATTGTGTAGGATACCGACATCTAGGATTAGGTTATTTTAATTTGAAAATTCAAATCTATGAAGGAACATTAGAACATAGTCCATCTTAGTTAAATATAACATGATTTGGTTAGCATGTAATAGCTTCAAACAATATCGAGAGATTCATCATTAGTACTCACATACTCAACATAAACTGTTATTTAGATGAATTTTTACAACACAATTGGATCATGCTTCATTAATTTTTTCATTAAAATCAGTTTTGATAATAAAATCCAAACTCGAATGGATTGAGGAAAAATAAATCAATGATTTTTTAGATTGGGAAGCATTTTTTTCATTCTATTATTCTAGATTTTTTCATCCCTATATATTTTTGTTGATCTTGATTGTTAAAAATTATAATAAAACCATCTACGTAATAAATATTTGTTATCTTATGAACCCCGTGAATTTACCAATAACATCACACAAGTGAAATTCACTTACTTTTGGTGTTCTAAAAATGTCTATTATATGATAGATCCCTTATTTCATTTTTCATATGAACTTCCCTTATCAAAATTCTATAATATGAGTGATAGACACCTTATTAAAAATATAATTGTCTAGTGCTTAAATATTCATACATGAGGGAAACTAAAAATAATTTATCTTAAGGGGTAGTTTTCTTATGTAAAATTGATGTGAAATTATCTTACAGTATGAAAGTACATCAACTGAAAAGTAAAGCAACAACACCGAGCCGTCCATTGGAAATCCCACCTAAAGGGTGGGTATAGATTTCCTCCTCAGCTCCTTGGGTCCAGTCATCCACTCTGTGTACGTCCCGCCCAGTGGTCCACCTCCAGGTACTGACTTTCTCCACAATCCTCAACCACGATCAGCGTTTTTCGTCGTCTGCATCCAACACAACATAGTGCGGGCATAGCCCGTGCAGGGGTGAGTATACGCTACTCAGTAGGGACCCCGAGACCTCCGAAGGTCTCCGAGAATCCACAAAGGATAATCCACAATGGAAAGATATAATCACGAAGTAACAACCAACTCTACCTAGGTATATTCCCTTACATATACCTAAGTCATCAATTCTAGTTCGGCTTTAACATCTAATCCCAAGTTCGATCTATTCCACACAGGATAGCAGAATCCAATCCACATAGGATAACACAACCCAATCCACACAGGATAGCAAAACAATCATAGTGAATATATTGATTGAATGTCAAGACTCATATCACATAGGTATACTTATTCATAAGATGATAGAGATGATCAGATGTAGCCACTAATTCATCTAAGCGGTCGGACCCACGTAGGATACAATACCAGCTAAGTTGTCGAACCCACAAAGGATACAAGACCAGTTACTCTACCGGACCCACGTAGGATACAAGTACAAAGTCAAATACTGTCGGACCCATGTAGGATACAAGAAAAATAATACTTTCAGACCCACATAGGATACAAGAATAGTAGTCATAGCCATCAAACCCATGGAGGATTTCAGTACGGCCGTCATCGATGCCGAACCCACAGAGGATCCCAGTACAGTCGTCATCGTCGTCGTAGTCGCAGCCAGCTCTAGGGTTACCGCACACAACACACTCATTTACAGGAGGGTACTCTCCATGATCCAAGGGGGTTGATACATCAACTGACATGTAGTCTAGAGTTTATGTATCCCAAAGTTCCGCCTCATCAAAAGGAATTCAACGCAACAGACGGCAGGTCAATCGGACGCCCGGTTGGTTTTTAAGCTATACCAAGTTGAATGTACTCCAACTGCATCCAGACCTCAAGATAAGTAATCCAAAAGGTTTTTCTCACTAAGAATAATTCAACAAAGTCAACGGCACGTCAATCAGACGTCTGGAGCTCAAGTTATAGGTGTTTCCGCTCCGAGGGCCCGGTTGGTTTCGTATTCGAACCAACCCAACCATACCCAAAGTTTTTTGAGACATTGAATGTAATAAACCGAAACTACCATCTTGATCCAAGGATTGCATTACAACTGACGGTGCGTTAATCAGAGGTCCGTAGCCCAAGATATGGGCAAATGACTAAAAACAGTCCGAAGAGGGGGTCTGGGCCCGGTCTGGCCCGGCCCAACCCCCCTGGGTCGGCCCAAACTGGGTCGACCCGACCCGGGTCCGAGTCCGGGGCGGTTGGGCGTGGCCCGGCCTGGCTATCGTGGCCTGGAATAGCCGGTGCGGCCCGGCCCGGCGCTGGCCGTGTGGGCGCGGAAAGGGGGCGCCGCCCCCTTGATTGAGAAACGGCCCTCGCATGGTGGGGCCTGCCTCTTTGCTAGTCGGGCATTACGACCCCTGGATTTTCCGAACTGGTGGGCCGAATTTGCCGGATATTGTGCCACTGCGGGACCCCCACAGGTCCCTCCTTCCATGCACCGCCGACCGGCAGTTCCGGCAGCCCCTCCCTGCACCGCCGCGGCCTTGTCCGACGAGCGTGGCGCGACGGCGCCGCACCCCTCCGCCATGGCCTGACTCCAGACGTGGCTTCTTTTGGCCTCAACGGTGCGGCACAATGGCTCCGTGCTCCTTCACCATGGTGAAAATTCCACATTATCGCGTGGTGCCATTGCACCGCGTCGGATTCGTTCCAAACCGCAATGGTGAACAAAAAAAGGGGGAGGAGGATTGGTCGTGTTCGTGCGGTCCAACCACCTCCAGTTAAAATGATAACAGGTGGCCCAAAATATTTAATGATGAACTCAAGGGATAATCACATCGTAAAATCACACCCCTACCTTGAAGTAGTTGTCAAAAAAAGATTTCCGTGGAAAACGACATCGCGAGGTAAAGCTCCGTCTGTGCTTGATGGAGAACGTCCTAGCTGGAGCGGCATCTCACACAAACTACGGAGAGGAGAAGAAAGGTACGATGATCACTCCTTGTGGTGATGGCATTCTTCATCTATGTCTTGACGTTCTTCGCGGTCTTCAACGTGGAAGACCACGTTCTTCAAGACTAGAGCCCTCCTCTCCAAAAAAATCTCCACATAATGATTCAATAAAAAATAAAATAATGCCTTTCCTTATTTTATTACTCATTCCATCCTTTTTCAAAATTCCAATTGAATTCACCAAATTAATTCACATACGTTTTCCAATTAATTAGGCATTTTATTGGCATTTATTTTAATGTGGTAGAGTTACAAAATTAATTGCTAGAGGGGGTTTTAATGGGGTGTTAGGGAAGTTGAAGGAGGTGGGGGCTTGTGTGGGCCCCGCTTCTCTAATATCCTACCTAGTGGAGTTAGGATGTAGTGGGTCCCAGTCCAACTCCCCTACATAGGTTATAACTACTTATAATAGAAATAAAAATTGTAGCACAACTTTTTATTTCACTCTTCAGTTAACCCATTTATTTATTAACCTCACTCAAGGAAACAAAACTCCAGAAAAGGTCTTTCTAAGCAAATAACGGCATTGTCGTTTCCTCAGTGCCCTCAGATTTCGATTCCGAGCACTGGTTCAAAATTTAGGAAAACCCACTCGTTCGTTCACTGATCGTACCCGAGCAAAACTTTAAAAATTGATTCCTGGAACACCGGGCCTCGGAATCAGGTGCCATCAGAAACTACATACTCGTAAAATCCCAAAGAAAATTAAGAAAAACTTTATCTTGAAATTTATGGGTCTTTACATTACTCCCACCTCAGGTCTTTACATCCCCGTAAAGATACATCACAAGCTAGGGGAACAAATGAGGGTACTGAGCACGCATCTGAGCCTCCCGCTCCCAAGTGCTCTCCTGGAGGTTCTCGTGCTGTCATCTGATGCGCACTAGAGGAATCGACCGACCACGTATGACCCGCTCCTGTCGATCCTCGATCTCCACCAAGACCTCCGAAAAAGTCACCCCATCGTCAATGTCCATCTCCCATTGGTTGATGATATGCGTCGGGTCGTGCAGGTATCTCCTCGGCTGAGATACGTTGAAGACGTCATGAACCCGGTGCAACTAAGGTGGTACATCCAGGCAATAAGCCACCTCGCCTATCCTGCTGAGAACCTGGAATGGCCCGATGAAGCGTGGAGATAACTTCCCACCCCGGACAAATCTCCGTAATCCACATCTAAGTGAGACCCACAAGAAAATTTTCTCCTAGATGACTTGGACCTTCTATGTCGTGGCAAGGACCATCTTCGGTCCCACAAGTGCTGACTCTCCATGGTTTTTCCATCACTGGGGTGATCTGCAAGGTCGGTCATATAATGCGTCGTATGGTGCCATCCTGATGTTGGAGTGGTAGCTGTTGTTGTATGCAAACTCCAAAAATGGTAGGTGGTCCTCCCAACTACGACCAAAGTCGAGGACACATGCACGGAGCATGTCCTCTAGAGTCTGAATGGTTATCTCCGTCTGACCATCCATCTGAGGGTGAAAGGCGGTGCTCAGACGTAGTTGCGTCCCGAATGCCTCCTACAACGCCTTCCAAAGCCAGGAAGTAAAGTGTGCATCTCAATCAGAGATGATAGATGATGGCACACCATGAATCCATATAATCTTCTGAATATAGAGGCGTCCCAAGATCTCCACTGAGCCCTGCTCTCTAATGGGTAAGAAGTGGTCCGACTTGGTGAGTCGGTCTAAAATCACCAAAATGGATTCGTGACCTCTAGAATTACATGGTAGTCCAGTCACTAAATCCAAAGATATACCATCCCACTTTCACTCTGGGACCTCCAAGGGTTGTACCAAGCCCACTGGTACCTGGTGCTCCGCCTTCAACTGCTGGCAGGTGAGGCATTGAGAAACAAACTCTTCCACAACCTTCTTCACCCCCGGCCACCAGTGCTATCATCTGAGATCCTGGTACATCTTCACCACTCATTGATGTACCGCTAAAGGGGAAGTGTGAAACTCTCTCAGCACCTCCTCTTGTAAAGAAACTGGTACCATGGTATGTCCTCTGAAAAGGAAGAGGTGCTCTCCTACCACAAAGAATACATCTGGTGCATGTCCTGAGGATATCTGTGCATGCCACGTCTCACAGTCAGCATCCCCACGCTGTGCCTCTCTGACCTGTTGTAGTAATGGATAAGTGACTGGGAGTGACTGAAGAAAGGATGCTCCATCCCTATCCATGAAGGATATCTGAAAAGCGGCTAGCTGCTCTGTCGCCTCCCCAAGTAGTTGAATGCCTGTCCCCCTACTGAGATCATTGGCTACTATGTTCCCCTTTCCAGGAGTATATACTCTCTCAAAGTCATAGTCCTAGAGGAACTCAAGCCATCACTGCTATCTCAAGTTCAGGTCCTTCTGCAAGAAGATGTACCTGAGACTCTGGTGGTCAGAATAGACTATAAAGTGCTCGCCCATCAGATAGTGCCGCCACATCTTCAAGGAAAAGACCACTTCTGCTAACTCTAAGTCATGGGTAGTGTAGTTCTGCTCGTGCTGCCTCAACTGTCATGATCCATAAGTGATCACTACCTACTCTAGAATCTGGACACACTCGAGTCTGGTCCCTGATGCATCGCAGTAAACTACATATCCTACTCCCTCCTCCGGTAGCCTCAAGATGGGTGCACTGGTCAATCTCTGTCTCAGCTCTTGGAAGCTCCGCTAACATTTGTGTGACCACATGAAGGGTTTCCCATTCTTCATCAAAGATGAAAGTGGTGCCACAACTCTGGAGAAGTCTGGCACAATCCTCCTGTAGTATCCAACCAGTCCTAGGAAACTCCGCACCTCTGTCACGCTCCTAGGTGGCTCCCAAGCTAGCACTGCCTCGATCATCGCATGATCCACCGCAAATCCCACCTCAGAGATGACGTGTCCCAAGAAGTGGACCTCACGTATCCAGAACTGACACTTTGAGAGAATACCATCAAGCTGATGCTCTCAGAGTGTGTCCAGTACATCCCACAAGTGGTAGGCATGCTCCTCCTTAGTGGTCGAGTATATCAATATGTCATCGATGAAGACCACAACATACTGATCGAGGTAAGGCTGAAAGATCTTGTTTATGAGGCTCATGAACACTGCTGGAGAATTGTTTACGCCGAAAGGCATAACCAAGAACTCATAGTGGCCATACCGACATCTGAAGGTCGTCTTCTGCACGTACTCGTCCCGAACTTTGAGCTGATGATAGCCTAACCTCAGGTCTATCTTCAAGAACCACCGTGCTCCCTTGAGATGATCGAAGAGGTCGTTAATCCTCAGTAGCGTATACTTCTTCCTCATGGTCACCTGGTTCAGGAGACGATAGTCGACACACAATCGCAAGCTCCCGTTCGGCTTCTTGGCGAACAAAATCGGGGAAGCCCAGGGTGAAACACCGGGTCGGATGAATCCCTTGCCCTCCAAGTCATTCAGCTGTACTCGTAGTTCTCGAAGCTCAGCGGTAGCCATTTGATATGCTGGAGTGGATATTGGGGCTGTCCTGGGGTATAGGTCAATATAAAAGTCTACCTTTTTGCGAGGAAGTTGTCCTAGAACATCGTTAAGAAAACGTCCGCATACTGATCCACCACTATAGGAAAAATCGGACTCCGCACGTCCACTGCTCCTAGGATGAGGCTTTCCAACTGATGAGTGATCAGCTGTCCTATCCTCTACGTGAGTCCATCCTGTGCTGCTAAGGCTCCCTTCTCATCGGTGAAGGTGAACCTGCTCACATCAGTGCGAACACACCGCACAGTACGCCTAATATAGTCGATCTGAGCACGGACTGTAGATATCCAATCCGTACCCAAGATGACGTCGTAAGGCCTCGACGCCGCTACAAGAAGATCCAAGCCGAAGCTCTCGCCTCCTAGAGTAAGCTCACACTACCATCACCAGTGCGTAATCGTCGAGTCTGCTCCCGTAGTAGTCTCTAGCCGTAAGGATCGAGCCAACGGCTTCGTCGGAATCTCTGAGCTCCGAACAAGGCCAGCGGCAATGAAAGAATGACTCGCACTTGTGTATATAATAACTGCAGAAAGGGTGGGTAAGACATAGATAGTACCTTGAATAATCATTGGTGCACCGTGGTCATAGGCCTCCGCTGCCTGAAGCTGAGCCAGCCTCTGTCCGCCAGCTCCCTGTGGTCGGGGTGGACCTCCTGGTGGTGGTGGTGGTAAATCCTCAAAGCGTCTCCCACCACCTGCTGCTTGGCCAGCTCCTCTGCCTCGTCTGTCATCTCCTTGTGGACCGCTATGGTCGACCCTCTACCTATTCGTGGGTGTTATTTCAACCATCTGTTTCTCCTCTACACGGCGGGTCGGGCAGTCACGAGCCATGTGGCCCTACCCGCCGCATGCGTAGCATTGTCTACTTCTCGTAAGACTGGCTCTGCGCGGTGTGCCCCGCACTCTTGATCCAGTGTCCTGAGGTTGTCTGCCTGATGGTCTGGTCTTCTTGGACCCCTATGACATCCATCGACTGCCAGCTGCAGAAGACTCTGCCACGTGTCACCCTATGGTAGGTCTCGCTGCTGGTGTAGGCTCAACAAGAAAGCTCTCTACGAGAAGGGCTCGCTCCAGTACTCCTGCATGTGTTGGAATGCAGAGGGAGATCATTGATGCCCTGAGCTCATGCCTCAGTCCCAGCTCAAAGGTCCGAGCCTAGAAGAATGGGTCATATACCATGTCCGTCAAATAGTGTGAGCGATCAGTAAATCTCACCGAGTACTGGGCTACTGTTATGCAGCCCTGCCGCATCTATAGTAGTTCCTGAATGTGCACCACACGTAGGGTGGCTGGGATGAACTCTGAAAGGAAGAGTCTCTCAAAGTCCATCCAATGGATAGATGCCTCATCGTGCTCCTGGAGCATCAGGCTCCACCATCAGCATGATTCCATGTGCAGGAGACTCGTTGCAAGGATCACCATGAGGTCAGCTGGTGTCCCCACTAACTGGAAAACTCAAACTACAGCCTCCAACCAATCATTGGCTGCCTGAGGGTCCGTCTCCCCACGGAACCTGGGCAGCCTTTGATGCTGAAACTCATTCATTGCACTAAGGCGACGTGCACTCTCAGCGGCTGGGGCTCATGGCATCGGTGGCTCGGCGGGTAGAGGTACCGCTGGTGCCTCGACTGAAAAAGGACCCTGCATCGAGGCTTCATCACTCGATGGTCTGTCATCTCACACAAAGCTCTGATCCCTAACTGGCTACCATCGTGGGTCCATCCTGAAAATAACAATGTGAACCACGGTCAATACAGTATACCTGGTGAGCTCATACAAGGTAATCACAAAGAAAACTTTTCAAACACACATGCAATCAGTGTTTTCATGCACTGAATCGGAAATCATAAGTCAAGGTCCTGGTGTACGGATACGTCAACCACCGCACCAACACTGGACTCCCTGGACTGATAACCACACTCAATACCCTTAACATTGTTGCTTCACATAGAAAAAAGATCAGATTCCTCTATTCTGCAGTAGAACCGAACTTCTCTGATTCCAATTTGTCACGGCCCATCCTGGGGGGTCATGCCGTGACTACCCCAAGCCCGCCTTCTATACGCTAGGGGCTGGAGACTAGAACTAAAGGTGTAAATCCCAATAAAAAGGGAAGGCATTTCCTTTATAAAGTAAACAAACACCATAGAGTAAGTAAGCTGAAGTAAACACTAAGTAAACTGGGTACAACTATATGTGACGGAATGTAAATGGGTCAGAATACAAACCCAACAGAAAGTAAAGTACAATTGAAAAGAAAGTACAACAACTAAAAAGTAAAGCAGCAACGCCGGGCTATCCATTGGAAATCCCACCTGAAGGGTGGGTACAGATAGCCTCCTCAGCTCCTTGGGTCCAGTCGTCCGCTCTGTGTACGTCCCGCCCAGTGGTCCACCTCCAGGTACCGACTTTCTCCACAAGCCTTAACCACGATCAGCGTTGTCCATCGTCTGCATCCAACACAACGTAGTGCATGCATATCCCATGCTGGGGTGAGTATACGCTACTCAGTAGGGACCCCGAGGCCCTCGAAGGTCTCCCAGAATCCACAAAGGATAATCCACATTGAAAAGATACAATCATGAAGTAACAACCAAATCTACTTAGGTATATTCCCATACATATACCTAATTCATCAATTCCAGTTCGGATTCAACATCTGATCCCATGTTCGATATAGTCCACACAAGATATCACAATCCAATCCACACAAGAAAACACAATCCAATCCACACAGGATAGAAAAAAAATCATATCGATGATATTGATTGAAAGTCAAGACTCAGCTCACACAGGTATACTTATTCATAAGACGATAGAGATGGTCAGATGTAGCCACTGATTCATCTAATCTGTTAGACCCACATAGGATACAAGACCAGCTAAGCTTTCAGACCCAAAAAGGATACAAGACCAGCTACTCTGCCGGACCCAGGTAGGATACAAGTACATAGTAAAATACTGTCGGACCCACGTAGGATACAAGAACAGTAATAATGTCGGACCCACATAGGATACAAGAACAATAGTCATCGCCGTCAAACCCACAAAATATTTCAGAAAGGTCGTCGTCACTGCTGAACCCACGGAGGATCCCAGTACAGTCGTCATTCTCGTCGCAGTCGCAGCCAGCTCTAGGGGTCCCGCACAAAGCACGCTCGTTTACGGGAGGGTCCGCTCCATGATCCAAGGTGGTTAGATACATCAACTGACACGTAGCCCAGAGTAGATTTATCCCAAAGTACAGTATCGTTAAAAGGAACTCAACGCGACAGACAGCGCGTCAATCGGATGCCCGGTCTGAGAGTTATTAGCTTTTTAGTCTCAGGGGCTCGGTTGGTTTTTAAGCTAAACCAAGCCGACCGTACTCCAACTATGTCCAAACCATGAGCGGAGTAATCCAAATGGTCCGTCTCACTAATATGAATCCAATAAAGTTGACAACACGTCAATCGGACGTCTGGCGCTCAAGTAATAGGTTTTTCCGCTCTGAGGGCCTGATTGGTTTCGTATTCGAACCAACCTGGCCGTACCCAATGTTCTATGGAACCTTGAGTGTAATATAACTAAACGGCCATCTCTATCCAAGGATCGTATTTCAACGGACGGTGCGTCAATCGGAGGTCCATATCCGAAGATATGGGCAAATTACTAAAAAATAGTCTGAAGAGGGGGGTCTAGGCTCGGCCCGGCCCGACCCAACCCCCCCTGGGTCGGCACGAACCAGGTCGACCCGACCTGGGTCCGGGTCCGGACTAGCTGGGTGTGACCCGGCCTGGCTGGTGCGGCTCGGGCCAGCCGGTGCGGCCTAGCCCGACGCGGGCGGTCCGGCCCGACGCGGCCGGTTCGGTGCTGGTCGAGCGGGCGCGGAAAGGGGGAACCGCCCCCTTGATTGAGAAATGGCCCCCGGATAGGGGGATCTGCCTCTTTGCCAGCCAGGGGTTACGACCCCCGGATTTTCTGAACCGACTGGCCGAATTGGCCGGCCGGTGTGCTACCGCGTGACCCCCGTGGGTCCCGCCTTCCATGTGCCGGCGGCCGGTGGTTCCGGCCGCCCCTCCTTGCATCGCTGCGGCCTTTTCTAAGAGGCGTGGCACAATGGCATCGCACCCCTCTGTCATGGCCTGACTCCGGTCGCGACTTCTTTTAGCCTCAACGGCGTGGCGCAACGGCGCCGCTCTCCTTCACCGCGGTGAAAATTATTCATTCTCGCGCGGTTTCGTTGCACCGCGCTGCCTTTGTTACAAACCACAATGGTGAACATCAACAAAAAGGGGGAGGAGGATCAGCCATGTTCATGCGGTCCGACCTCCTCCCGTTAAAATGATAACAGGCAGCCCAAAATATTTAACGATGAACGCAAGGGATAATCACATCGTAAAAACACACCCCTACCTTGAAGTTGTTGTCAAAAAAGATTGTCACAGAAAACAGTGTCGCGAGGTAAATCTCTGTCCGTGCTTGACGGAGAATGTCCAAGGTGGAGCGGCGTCTCACACCGGCTGCGGAGAGGAGAAGAGGGGCACGACGATCACTCCTTGCGGTGAAGGTGTTCTTCGTCGAGGTCTTGATGTTCTTCGCATTCTTAAACGTGGAAGACAACGTTCTTCAAGACTAGATCCCTCCTCTCCAAAAAAATCTCTACACAACGATTCAAAAAAAATAAGGCATTTCCTTATTTTATTACTCACGCCAACCTTTTTCAAAATTCCAATTGAATTCACCAAATTAATTCACATGCGTTGTCCAATTAATTAGGAGTTTTATTGGCATGTATTTTAATGTGGTAGAGTTAAAAATTAATTTCTAGTGGGGGTTTTAATGGGGTGTTAGGGAAGTTGAAGGAGGTGGGGGCTTGTGTGGGCCCCACTTCACTAATATCCTACCTAGTGGAGTTAGGATGTTGTGGGTCCCAGTACAACTCCCCTACATTAGTTATAACTACTTAGAATAGAAATAAAAATTGTAGTACAAATTTTTATTTCACTCTTCAGTTAACCCATTTATTTATCAACCTCACCCGAGCAAACGCAACTCCAGAAAAGGTCTTCCTAAGCAAATACCAGCATTGCGGTTTCATCGGTGCCCTCGGATTTCGATTCCGAGCACCGGTTCAAAAGTTAGGAAAACTCGCTCATTCATTCACTAAACGTACCCGAGCTAAACTTCGGAAATTGATTCCGGACACACCGGGCCTCAGAATCAGGTGCCGTCAGAAACTACATACTCATAAAATCCCAAAGAAAATTAAAAAAAATTCCATAGAAATTTACGGGTCTTTACATAAGATATCATAGAGATTCAAATATATTCTAAAAACTCCCAGACGTCATCACCCAATAATTGTATAAACTAGAAATTACATAAAATATAGGAATTTATTTTTATTATGGAACCTATATCAACTTAGTAATTTAAATTTTATAGACACATAGGAACACTACAAAATATATCCTTATGAAATCGGTTCCTCCTACAATTTTAATTGGTGTATCTAGAAAAGAGCAGATATACCTATAAAATAACCATATGCTATGTATTTATATTATTGTATAATATATATTTTATAAATACCATTATAAATTATGATTGGTAAGTATAATATAAAAATTAATCTAACTCTAGGGACTCCAATACTCACCATGCTCCTCTAAAACAAATCGATTGTCTAGAAATCATTGAATCACCTAGTTGGTAACAAAAAAATGAAAACAAATTCAACCTAGTCCATAAACAAAAAATATTCCCAATGAATATGGGTCCTATTATAATTTTTTACCAGTAATTTCAATAATTTATTTCAAATTACACGAATAAGATCAGTTTTGGAAATATATAACCCGAGATAAAAATATGATGTGTTGAAGAATATTTTTATTTTTCATATATAAATCTATTATTTTTATGACTTTAATTGTTTTATAAACTATGAAGGGAGCCTCATTGAGTTTTTTTCAACTCCATAAGTGTTTGAGAGAAATTTGTATGATTTTGATACAAATATCATTCAGTATGGGTCTAATATATTTCATCTTGTTGTGCTCGTCACAAAAAATGATACCGAGATAACCATTTAAGGTTTTATTCAATTAGTATATGTTTTTTGGATGAATAATAATATTAACATCCAGTAATAGTTTGGGAGAAGTGGTTTAATAGTCAACCTCATCTCTACATGAACACTAAAGCATTTTGGATATAATGATGTTTATCTAACTTCTTCTAATATTTAATTTTCACATTATGATAAGTGGAAAAAATAACATAGAGTGCATCCTATTGGAAACTCAATTTTGGGATCTTGAATATAACACATAGATAATGGTTGTTCCTCATGAAAACATCTTCAATGACTTATTATAGTATTCATGTGTTTATATGAATACAAAAATCCAATCTTAATACTAGTAATGCCTCAAATATTTTATTTATTATAATATTTTGTCACTTTCTAGGTATATCATTCTAATGAAGTCTTGTAAATATCAATAAATCGAGGTTCAATTATGAAAGATATATGGTATTCCACCATTTTTATAAGAGACAACGTAGGTCTTATCAAATATTGATTAGGAAGAAACTACCATAAACACATAGAGTGACATGATATAGAGTTTTATACTCTATATCCAGTATATATATAGGTAATAAATCAAGAGCTAAGTGATTTTATATCCATAATTGAAAAATTAAATGATCTATATATAAAATTATTTTCCTATGAAATGAAATTGAGAGTTTCTTTTAAACCTAAAATTATAATTATGTGATAATTGGACATTGAATTGAGATTTGCATATATCAATTATGTAACCTGACTAAAATATACTTAATACATTTAAAAACAAATATATAATATCATAGAGATACATAATTATTATAAAATATTGATATGGGGAACCTACATTTCTATTTTTATGGTATCGATGGGGTTTGATGAATTTTCATCTACATAGTAAAGTTATAGTCCTAATAAATATATTAACATTCTAATAAAATAATCTAATTATAAAGAGATTTATTCATCCACTATTATAGATGTTGATGATAGGTGGGGATTGAAAATATACCTCCAAATTTCAAATAATTTATTTACACACCTTTCAATACCCAAAACACAATAATGGCATTGTGTTAATTAGAAATGACGTATCTATGGAAAATAAACTTATTATTTGAATAAGGAGAATGATACTGACATCAATGGTAGTACTTATCTTTATGACATGAAACTGAAAAGAAATTATCATACACCCATGAAACTATGGAAAACGAAAAGGGGTTTATATTTTCTTCTACATATCATCCACCAAGAACTATTGGGGTATCCCTTATAAATAACACATTAATATTTAAAAAAATATAATCAAATTTCCCAAAATATAAGTTAGTGGTTCTATAAATAATTGGCTCCCTTTGTGACTATTTTTATTGGTTTACCCACATTCACATGATAAAATATCAAAATAAGTTATTTTAACAAAATCTATTTTTTTAGAACTGAGTGATATTGAATGTTCAAAACAAAACAAACATATTAAGATAAACAACTTCTTGTTGGATAATTAAGGTTGTTTCCCTTATACTGAAATTTATCTACAACTACAATGTTTTTCTCTTTAGTATGTATCACAACATAAATATTTGTGGTATTTTTATAATCTCCAATCATTCATAAGGATTTTATAAATCTTTCATTCGCAATATTCACCATATTTGCCACTATAATAATTTGATTATCTTAGATTGGGGAATCCTCATCGATATTCATCTAATTGAAAATTAAAAAAAACTGATCATGTTTAAATAACCAACCCCAAAATATATCCTTCACCCACCTAGTGATTATAATAAAACATATATGACATATATTAATAGTGAAGGAATAAATATAATATGTGATGAAATAATGGGTTATATTTATTTTTTCTAAAGACTCCCTTTAAAACATTTACATTTATTTGGAGAGTACTCTAATTAAGATACTAAGGATCAAGTGACTTAAGGAGGTGAACATGAGCGTTTATTTTAAAAAAAATTACATACAAATATTTTTTAGGTAATAAATTTCATAAGTGATTTAATTTTATAGATTGGTTTTAAATTGAAATAAATGATGGAATAATGAATTTGGTGATTCGCGAATCACAAACACAACCAAGTGAGTTACCTACAAAAAAATATGTAAAAATGAATAAATGTCACACATATATCAAGGATTGAGGCCACATGGTATATATATTTTGCACAACTAGGTGTCTATATAAATAATTTATCTCTTATAAAATAAATTTCTTTTACCTAGAGAAAAGAGGTGTCCCGACAAGGCAGTTTGGGAAGGTAATAAAAATTATTTCCGCAAAAATGAAATATTTTATATTGGTTATTGGAATATTTTTAAAATAAAATCGTGAAAGGAAAATATACAGGATATTGATGGATTTATATAGAATTAATATAAATTTGACCCATGTGATTGAAATTGTAAACATTATTAAAGTTATTATTTTTTCCATTGAAGAATATATTAATTCTTATAAGTGTGACCCTAAAATAAATAAAATATTATCCATATTATATCACCCAAAATTACATGACATAATTAAACTCCCATAAAATATAAATAATAAGGTATGTTGTCATTGTAACCGGTCCCTAAATTATATGACATGTTTTTATTGAAATATGAATTTAAAAAATATAGTTCATAGTCATTGTTTCGTGAACTCAAATATCATAAAACATGTTATAATAAACATGATCTTAAATTTACTAGTGTCCCACAAGACCTCAAGTAGTGTTTAATTAATTATATATTATCTTGACCTATATTTGTTCTCCATTGATCTTGATCCTTTTTAATTATAATGATATTTTTCTTCTACAAGAGCATATATCACATAACCTATAATTAAAATACGACTATTCAAGTACTACATAAGAATTTATTAATATTTCCATAGGATATGTTGTGAAACCTAAATATTATTTCAATGTCCCAACTATGAAATCAACATTTATTTAGTTTCCTAATCTCACTCTTGTGAATGTGGATGAAATTAATGTATGGACTGATCCATGAGCCTTATAGTAGAAAATATATCTCAGTAACATCATGCATCTTGAACAATACTCTCATTATATACATTGTTATATAAACATCTCTTATATTTGACACATCCATAAAATTTCCTATCCATTTCAAACATCATTCATGTAATCATATTGTAATTGACTGCTAATTAATGTTAGGTATTTTCAAAAACAATTTACTAGGAAGAAAAGTAGTGGCGTATGGAACCATTATCCTAGACCAATCCATATAATCAATCTCCATAGAATTTAAAATTCCACTCAAATATTTTAATCCAGTTTTCTAAAAAATTCATGTTAGATGTTAAAAATGAAGTTACTTTTTCTAAATAAATTTATGACATTAAAATAAAACTACATTATTGTCAAATTCATGTAATCTTCATCCTTGGATACCATTTTAGAGATGTGTGACACTAAACATAAAAAAAATTTAGTATTCTGTGAAACTATTAAGCTGGTTTCATGGCTAAATCTAGGAGTGAATAGGATTAAACATTTTCATAGTAGTCCCTTTATATTTTTTATTAGGTTCTCTTTTTACAAGGAACACATAATAAATATGTTTCTTCCTAAAACAAAAACAAAAAAAAATAAATAACATGAATAAAATATAAATATCTTGAGCTGATATATTTTACATTTTTCACTAGCACTAGACTACACCAAAGGATAATGCACTCAGCATTGTTTTTGAGTATATAAATAAATTAATTCTCATTTTATGAGTGGAAAAATGGTTCATATAACCTCAAATATCACCAAGTATCAATGTTTATACAATATATATGAATAATATCACTTCCTTTAATTGCATAATACCCTTATAGTTGGTTGGGGATTCCCCACTACATCATATAGGTCACTGTGTTATCCTCCATTATCTACTACTATAGAATATATCAATTTATATGATAGTAGTCCAATTCTAATGTTTAATGACATTAATTCTAATCTAGATTCAGTAAATAATTAAGTATGAAAATTATATGTGACGATTCATTATAATAATAGTTTTTTTTACAATTCAACTACCTTATTTCATCAACTTTGTATAGGAAGATTTGAGTGTTTGAGGCTTATTTGGATTATGGTTCTTCATTCCTCCATGAGATTTATTAGGACATATAAACCCTATGGTTGATATTTCACATATAATAGTGAATATTAGTGGGATATTTGGTAATTAGGTTGGAAAAAAAATTACATTAATTGAAATTATTATTTAGAAAAATAACAAAAAAATAAATTTATGATTATTTCCTAAATTATTATTTTTTATATATAGTAAAAAATTATTATTTTAAACTCATTAATAAAGTATTTATAATATTAAAACTCTATAGTTTTTGAATGATACTATTTTTATCTAATAATTTCAATGATAATAAAAACTATATATTTAATAATACATATATTGGGTGATAACTAATGTTATAATCTATATAGTGTTGTTATATTTAAATTGATTCTTAACATAGTTCCCATTCAAAAAGGTTCTAATGGATTTCATCTTCTCAATGGTCATATATTATACACCTTAAAAACCTCTTTAAAGGGAACATAACTTCACAGTCATAAAATCTACACATTTTTTTTATTTTCACTGATTATTCCAATTTTCAACATCTCTACATACTTACTCACATCCTATTTTGAGTATTCATACTCACATATGATCTTAATGATGTTGGGTATGACTTTTTTGTCATCATGTTTATTTTATGTTTTTCTCTGTCATTACTAATAAAAATTGTTAATTATTTGATTAGGAATCCTTACATAGTATCCAAATTATGATGAAATGTTCTTTTGTTGAATTTATTATATTCAATTTAATAAAATATTCTTCACCTTATTCTATTTTTAGAAAATATATTTAAATTATAATATAATTAAAATACATTTATAATTTAAATTTTTTGGGTGTTTCAAATTCTTCCATAACATAATTGTGTCGTTGAAATTAATTTATACCTATGTAAACTTTATATGTCGATTCCCATAATATTATCATGTAATTTGTAATACCAAGATAAATATATTCATTTCATTCATCGAGTTCTAAAATTATATATATATATATATATATATATATATTATAGAACTCAAAATATTATTAAATTATTTAATATTCCCTTTGGAATAATTCATAATTATCAAGCACATAAATGTTGTAATGGTACCATAGGATACATTCAAAATCTAAAAATTACATTATCCAAATGAAACTAGATAATTTTGTATTAAATTGTTGAAATCATCAGTAAGCACACAAAAAAGTAAAATTATTAATATAAATTTTCCTGACAAATATTTGAAAATTATTTTTATAAGTATTAAGATAGTGTTTTCATTAAATTATTTAAATTCATCTTTGATATTCCCAAAAAGATTAAAATTTAAAATTTGATTCATATAGGCTACACTAAGCTCCCCACCATCCACCTATTCGGTAAAATCACCAAGTGTTTCATATGGTTTTAAAATTCCAAGAGTTCAAAACTACCAAGGAGGTTCATTCAATATCTAATATGGTAAATATTAAATCAATAGTCCCTGAGAAAATCAGTGTTTCATTCTGGTATTAGATAACTTATATTTAAACATGTATGTAATTTAGGATTTTCACAATTTTATAAGATTTATATGCATGAATTTTGAATAATATTTGTGAGAAGATCACCTGTAATGGGAAAAATTGGTTTTTATGATCATCCTCCATCATTATTGAAACATAACCTCTTATTGAAAAAGACACATAACATTGTATTTGAAAACAAATATATATAGAAACCTAACATGTAACGCCTCGACCCCAGTTGCCCAGAGTCGGTGCATTATTGCGTAACATTAGCATGATCACAAAAGATCAAGTCTCGAAATATCGATTAGTTTAGTAGCCCTGGAAACATTAAATACATTCATAAATGTTACATTACATCATAAAGTGAAAAACTACAATAAAAAATTCTCCATAGTCCACACTCATATCCTCTTTTGACAATCCCTCAAGTTCATTCATAAAATAATTCTTCAAGTCCTGCAAAATATTAAAACATTGAAAGGGGTGAGCTCAGATGCCCATTAAGGATAACAATATAGCAGAAGCTTTCATAAATAAAAAATAACATTTAAGGAAATGTATAACTAAAACAAAAGCCTTTTAAACTTGAACTTTAGAATAATATGGAAAAAGTAAGATGAAATAATGTCATTTACTTACTCACATGGATATTCTACTAGTCGAATAATCACATGAAATATCAATAACCACTTTCATAATGATGGAATGCATAATGCCATACTATCATAACCACGTACCCAAGGCCTCGTGCCAAGACCAGAAATAAGATTTTGTCAAGGCCTCGTGCCAAGACACTAGTTTGTCTCATTAGACCTACCGATGCATCGAGGAGCTATAGCGGGCTCCACCCGTCACTTATTTAGTCCAATGCATTCCTCATATGAACAGGTTTAAACATATCATAAAACATAACATAATCATATCAAATAAAACATGCATAAAGGAAACATAAAATGTCCACATTTCAATCACAAGATATCAATACAACAAATTGATATAATAAAAAAACTTTCAAAACCATTTTCAATACCAAAAAAAAAGTAAAACATGGTATTTATTTTTCTTTTAAAAAAAGTTATGGCTTGTAGAGGAAGCCGAGACTCAAATAGTGCTCACGGAGGTGGAGAAGTCGTTGTCGCCGCATATGTATGACAAGAAAAACATTCCTTTTTGTCATTTAGTAAAATGCTTCGTATAAAAAAGATTCATTTTGAATAAACTTAAAAGTCAATGGGGTTTATACACCGTATAAAAGAAAGTTGTGTATAAAACAAAATATGCCTCAATGAAAGGAGATTGAGAAGAATTCCTTACCAAGATCATTTTTTTTAATAAAATTGATCTATTATGTGTATTAAATATAATTACACATAAAGAAAGTACAAATACAAGATAGGACATAATAATATCATAACATAATTTGAAAGTAGGAGATTAACTCAAAGAATGGAAATTGGGTTAAGAAATACCCTTACCTCGTGTCCAACTTGACTCGATCGTTCTTTAACCTTCTGAATAATAAACTAGAGTTAATTTATATTTACTTAAGAACATTTTTCATGTTCATTATTACTTTTATATCACTTATTACCATGTTATGAACATTATGTAATTATTTAAGTTAATAACGGTCATTTTGTCGATCTTTGGTACTTGAGTCAAAAATAAACTTCTTATAATTACAAGTTGTTCATGTGGTGAAATATCCATTATATCCAGAATTATATTCATGATATAGATATCATATATATCATATATAACTAGTATATACATGCATTTCTAATATTCTATAACGTGTAGAGGTAAGAAATGAAATGCACCGATCATGGAGATGGTAAGCCGTACGTACGCATGAACGCTACTTTCATTTATATTTCGTATTTAATGAAATCATAATGATATAAAGGTATATTATAATTCTAGTATAATATTATATATAATATCATTTACTCCATCCTTTATACATCCCACATATGGGATTAACGATTCAAATCACTTTGAGGGGGCGGTAGTCCGCACTTCCTAAAATGAAAATATCGTGTTTACCCATAATGGAAAGAAGAAAGGTATGCCATAAATGAATAATACAGAACCTTAAGTAAAACATAAACATATTATATATCATATATATAAATATAGTGACATCTTAATGGCCACCTTTTAAGGTGTTATATGATTGTTGAACAATCACTACTACAAAATGAAGCTATAACCACGGACCTATAGCCACAGTTTTATAAATCTGTGGCTATAGCATGGTTATACCAACGGATGAAAATTCATCTGTGGCTATATGAGTGGTTTGGCCAATATTCTCTCGGGCTCCTCCTACGGAACCCTCCCCGACTCACTCCCCTCCCTTGATTCACTCCCCTCCCCGGACGACCGCGCCTCCCCCCTCCCCGGACGACAGCGCCTCCCCCGACGCCGACGGACTCCCCTCCTCCCCCAACGCACTCCCCTCCTCCCGATGACCTCTCCTCCCCGGACGACCGCGCCTCCCCCGATGGACTCCCCTCCTCCGAACGACCCCGACGAACTCCCCTCCTCCCCCGACAGACTCCCCTCCTCCCCCGACGGACTCCCCTCCTCCCGACGGACTCCCCTCCTTCAGACGACCGCAACTCCCCTGCTCCCGAAAGAATCTCCTCTTCCGACGAACTCTCCTCCTCCCGACGGCCTCCTCTGGACGACCTCATTGCCGGTATCTTTATCATTCCATTTTTTATCATTTCCAGTATCTTTATCTTTATCAATAGTTTTTTCAAAATCCATATCAGTAGCAATTAGATCCTTCGCAAGAATATTTCTACTCTTTTATGTAAGGTATTTCTGCTGCTCGGGTCGATCCTCATGAATAAGGATACTAAATCATACCATTTTCAAATCTGAGGCATCCAGAAATTATATAGGGTATGTCAACATTTTATAATTGTGTTCCATGGATTTTGGTTTGATTTCCATCCATTAAATATCATATGAGGGATCGTGGTTTTGTATAGGGTAATACTGTAGATTAACATCAAGAACTAGGAACATTAGTGTAGGATATGCCTTCATATTCCAATTATTTTCTACCATATATATCTATTTTTTAGGGAATACTATATTTCTAGTTGTTCAAGCGAAATTAATGGGGCTTATTCCCCCAAAGGAGGAAAATATGAGAATATCATGGTGATATAACCATATGTAACATATTATTTTACCATTAATCTATGGTTGTTCCTAGAGATAGATGTTCTATCCATCATTGCACATCCGATAAGGATAGGAATCAAGCCTTATATAGTTTTGTATGGTAGAGCTGTTAGATTTATGCAACACCAGAGATGGTGAAAACCATGTGAATAATGGGTGAATGCATATAGTTTAGGTTCACAATTCCTTGATCTAGTCTTCTTGTTTGAGTTCATGGAGCTTAGTGAAAATGAGAATATTTTATATTCGTGATGATTTGAGTATACAGAGGATCTCTAAGGACGATAATGCAGTGAAAAATGCGTAAAACCCATGTGAAAGGATACCAGGATGTCCTATAACAAATGAAGTGATCCTGAAGACGGTTGATCAATGTTTAATGTCATACCTCTTGGATGATAGAAAACAATTTACATTCATGATTCATGGGCTACTGAAACAGGTATATTTTGAAATAAAATTCAATTCATGAATGAGGTTGAATTTGATTTGAATTGAGGTCAGGACATCCCACGCACCACACAAATACCTCAGAAAAAAATTCCATATCGTATAATGTTATAATGATCAGATCGAGATGAATGTAGATGATATTTTAAATTCATGATGCTTGGAATATGTGTAATTTTGTTTCACAGTAATATATGTGTCACAGAAGTGGTAAAACCTACTGTAAATGGACCCAAATAGTCTTATATACCATGTTCACACCTTGATATGGACTACACACAAGTTAAAGTCATAATGTTGTGTGTGTAAATGGGACTAAAGGGATGTAGGGTTGAAATATATTTATCTAGACCTATAAATGAGAGGTATAGGAATTACAACATATCCCATGAAAATGGTAGTCAATCCACACATGGTTCAAAATTATGTAATAGTATGATTTCAATTCCAAAATTGGGGGAAATCCTCTCTCGTGAGGGAATCCCAAATTTATGACATGGGTAATGCTAGAGTTTAGCATCGTGTTATATGGATGATGGTTTAGTTCGTATCATATCATATGATTCATATTGATTCCAAGTGGGGTGATTTTTTAGACAATATCATACATATATTATGAGGCATCATGGTTATAAATATTGTAAGACCTTTCATATCATCCCATAGTTATCATATGAGTCATCTTAATTTTATATAGAGTAAGATCATTATTTAATTTTGTGTGCCTAGGATGTCAATATCTATAGTTTAAAGTCATTAAACTCAAACAATATTGGTAGAAAATAGTTATTTTCATAATTCTTGGAGTATGACTCCTTGTTTATGTTCAATGATTTTAGATTAAGGATATTTTTAAGGTCTTGTTTCTTTGACCATTTATGAATATTTTAAGGTCATACTAGCTCGACCATGGGGTTTCTGGTAGTTTAGGGTCATAAGTCTTGGAAATTTTTTGAATATTTTATATTCATAATTCTTGGAACCATGAAAATATTTTTATGTTTTCTTTCTTGGACCATGGGTATCCTCATGTGATGTACTACTTCAGAAACATCACATTGGTGGGAGGTGTGATATTATCTCTATATATGGTGATCAAAGAGTATAACCCGTTGGAATAGACCTTATGAATAAGGTGAGGTCATTCCCACTTGGGCACCAACTTCGGTTTATTTATTTGGGTATCATCCTTGTTCTGAGATCCAGTACCTTGTCACCATATTGTATGGAGCAGAGGAAACCATATTTTTGAATTATATTTTCATCTAGTTTTGGTTTCTCTCTAGATTGGGAAATGCTTGGAAGTTGTTCTATATGAGGGATTCCAAATCATCCAAGTGATCTTCTTTCATTCTTTCTAGACTATTTTTGTTGTATAAATCTATTTAGATCTATGGTATCTAATCCTAGATGGGAATGACTTACTTGGTTTCACATACTAGGGATATGAGGTCACTGGGTGGAATTAAGAGTCATCATCCAATTGGTATAGAGGAAATTCAAGAGATTATCAGGCCAACTCTTATTTTTATAACCCAGTGTTTTCTATAGGATAATAGATTGTTTATTATTTCATTCTTCAATCTACACATTTTCCTATGAATTCTAGTAAGTAGTAACATTGGACCATATTTTTTACTTCATGTATAATTTCATTAAATCCTAACCAATAAAGTTAGTGCCTTATTATTTGAGAATGGAATGAAGAAATACAAATTGATATATGGTGTGGTAGATCAAAAACATGATCACAAACATATATTTAACATCATTGACAATAACTACTTCTTCCCACTTGGAGAAGAATACCATTTCGGTCAGAATAAACTATAACAGGATATATTTTTCTAGTGGGTATGGCCCTATGATATGAGACCCCATAGTGAAAAAGGAAAATATTACATGGTGGTGTGGAGGATCTATAATGGTTGATTGAAAATAATTGAGTGTCTCTAACACCCATGAAAACTCTGAGAAAAAATGGTGTAGTTATGGAGCATGGAGGGCTAAATGTATCCCAATAATAGTATCTGTTGAGAGTGATTTAGTCCCACATGATGGGTGAATTTGGACCCAAAATTGACCTCCAAAATAACCTGAGGTATCCCATATATTTGGTTGTAATATACTATAATTTCATTAAACCCAGATCTTTTGAGGGTGGCATTAATTTATTCATACTCTGGAGTGTAAATGGAAAGGCTTACCGGTGGATTCACTTATGCTCAGCTCAGTCACGATGGAGAGTAACATGCTAGGGATACTCGATATAGGGGGGGATCTAATAGTTTATTTCCTCTATTATGGGGTCACTATAGGGTCATAGAATATAATCACTAAAGGAAAGTTGGTTTAGGTTCTTTTTATCATCATCTCAAATGGAATGGGGACAATTACCCTTGGATATGACACATGGATGATCAAATCATCATTTTCAGGACCATATAAGAATGTGGCTAAACTTTTCAAATGTTCAGCTCAACCATTCTATAACATGGGAATTTTATTCACCTCCATCATAGAAGGGAATTGTACCATTAGTTGGTGGGTATGATCCAGTAGGGACATGATCTCTTTCCTCATAACAATGTGGTCACCATTAATATATTTGAGGGCTAACTTGGATTCTCCCTTAATATCCATTTAGGGGAAATAAATATCATCTGATAACTTATGACCAGTAATGAGAGCCTAATAATTTTCCTCATCATCAGGGAAACCTTATAAAAATAGGAAAAAGTATGATTGGACGTCCTGTGTTGGTGTGATAAAGTCAACCACCTGGCCTACTCAATTAAGATTGGAATTATTAAGAATTATTTCAATCGATCATTGAAAATCACCATCAAAATATGTTTTCTAATACTCTTTGACATGATCCACTAAGAGGGTAGCCTCATTTGGGAAATCAACATTCAGGGGTAGTTCTTCAGGGGTGGATGTGTGTCCATGAAGTCTTCTATTGCCTAGAATTTGACAACCATATATGGGATGAACCTAATGTTGAAATACTAGAGGATCACCTCCCAAAAAAACATTCATCCAATAAACATAGGGTAATTGAAGATATATTTTAGGATTTTTACTTGTGTCACCAATTGTGTCTCACGATTCTATATATAATATCAAAACTTCTAAACTGTAAAAACTATTGCGAGGAAACTCTTATCTATAGGGGAGTATCTATTCTATATATTGAGGATCATCCGACTATGATATTATAAACAATTTTCTATTACCTCATTGTTTTTTTGGGTTATATGGGTTACAAGGGATCATTCCAAGGAAGTCCCATAAATGAACAATGTCTTTCCTAAAATGGAAGAAATCAAAACTGACAGTTGTAAAAGATAATGATTAATGTTATCAATAATCGATATGGAACTCCTCATACAATTTTTTTAATAGGTACTTTATTCATTGGACACTAGAGGATCTTACACTATCCAACTAGATTCACATTAAATCGGTTTATATAGGTGAATAGACATTGGAGGCCCCAGAACTCTTAGAGATTCCATGGGGGAGGAATCTGATTGATGGACTTGATCATCTCTGGGTCAATCTCGATGACCATATATCATGTAGTAAAGTGGAGAAACCTAATATAGGTAACACTGAATGTGAACTTCAGGGAGTTTATCTTAAAGTGTATGAAATATAGGAAGATAAAAAATTTCTCAAGATCCTTGAGATGGTCCAAATATGCTAGGATTTTTTCACCAAATAATCCTAGTAGCATTCCACAAATTTCATGATAATTGTCTTGAAGATGTGGTGCATTGACAGTTGATAAGTGGATTATGCCTTATTCTATCCCATGAGAATCAATTAAAAGTAGAAATTCCCCTATAGAACCATAATTATGGGAGACTCTACATCCTTGGGGGCCATCCATGTCTGATTATACCTGGAGTATCCATCCATAAAAGATAGGGCCTGGAACCCTGTTATAGCATTGATTAATAGCTTTTTCATTGGAAGGGAAAAACAATACTTTAGATAATGGTGGTTGAGTTATAAAAAGTCAATATTGATGATTAGTTAATATCTTTTGAAACAATACATATAATGTTAAGTCATTTTCTAGATTATTTATCGAATGTATGTTTATCTCCCTCCTCGCCGCACCCTCCTCGACGTGCCCTCCTCGTCGCGCCCTCCCCCTCGCCGCACCCTCCTCCCCAACACGTCCTCACCGCGCCCTCCTCCCTGATGCCTCCTCCGCGTTGCTCCCTCCTCGCCGCGCCCTCCTCGCCACGCCCTCCGCGTCGTGCCCTCCTCTCCATGGTGTCAGTGAGCATTACTCGGTTATAGAACTGAAGAATATGGATGAAGGTGGTCCCAAGAATCCCTCCGTTTTCTCATTTTCAACAAGCGGCAAAGTATTAGAATACGTTTAAGGGAGTGAGGACACATTCATGAAGAGTTCTACAGAAGTGGGAGGTATTGTGATGGATAACCAATTTGATTTTTTGTCATATGATGAACTAGTCCATAATTTTGAACAATACCTGGTCAGAACCATTGGAGAGGAGCAAGTCCCTGAAAATTGGCCAGGTGAAGAATGTTCTTTCCACTTTTTAGTTGATTTAGAGGACGAGGTTCAGGATTAAATGTATCCATGTATAAGAAGAGTAAGATATGGAGGGTCAACTAGAAAGATAAAAGGGATTACTCATATTTTTCTCTACCAATGGGGACTAGGTCTATGAATATGTCAAAGGACAAATAGAAGGAATTTAACCCACCTCTCCAAGGTGGTCTTTTAGTAGTGGGATATTCCTAATAATCCTTTCAAAATTCTTGTGAAATCATAATATGATGAACCAATTAAAGATACCCCTTCCTTTACTTTGAAAAATTATAAAATTGAGGATTTTTGTTTTGATAAGAGGTTGGAGGAGGTTGAATAAATCACTTCTAACTTAGAAACACTCCTAGGATCACCGTTTTTTCTTTAAAAAGAGCAAGATGACCAAATTAATGAATTTTTTTATTTAATTGAACAAGATTTTATTTTATATTATTGTGATTTTTTTGTGAATGATTTTTATTTCTCTTCTCCCTATGTATGTTGTGTAGATTCAAGTGAACTTCATGATTTACTAGAGGTACATGAGAAGGTTATTAATACACCTGATGAGAAACTTTTGAAACTCAAAAAATATAATTGTAATTCAAAGTTTGGGAGTGGTCGAAGAGCAGGAGGATATTTTAAAGTTGCGCATTAATGAAAAAGTGGATATTGATACATATGTGGTTTTTAATAATGAATTTATATAGGATATTGAATCAGATGAAAAATAACATCCAAGAATTGAATTTTTACTTTTTTTAGTTTTTTTATTTGACCTTCTTTAAGAAAGTTTTTTTGATTGAGGTCTTTTTTTGTAGGAATTTAGGTGGGTCACTTCACATGGCAACCCATTTTGAGTAACTTCTTTCACTCTAAGAAAATTGTCAGGTTGTTTCCTTCCACCCTTAATTTTTTAAGAGATTAAATCTTTAGTATATACTTCAAATTAAGTGTGAGGTAAGGGTACACAATTTTTTTCTAATCCTAAATTTCATAATTCTAAATCATTGTTTAAACATTCCTTTTTATTGATTTTTACTAAAAAAAATTATGTTATTCACATAGAATAAGTGAATGTACGTTATAATTTCTATTTTTTTGTACTTTGGTGAGCATAATTTCACATCCTATTGAAGTATAGATTCAACGATTTTTATAGATCTATTGAAGTTATATTTCATAGTAACTTTGAACCAATCTAACATAGTTTTTACTCTAGTTTTGTTCTATTTTGAAGGTTAAATTTTATAAAGTAATGTATATGTTTACACTTATAGGAGATGAAATTTTGGAAACCAAAGGTATTTATTCAACGAGAAAAGAAGGGAAATTTTTTCCAATGATCTCAAATTAATATAGCATCTACACCATGGGAGTAATAGTTAAAATTTGTGATTTTTCTACTTAAACTTGAAAATTCACTTTTTTTTTTGTTGAAATAAATGGTTGGAAGTTTCCTTTTAATAAATTTGTTATGCTGAAATCATCTTGTTAAATCTGTTGGTTGTTTCTTCATTTTTTACTACCTTTTTGTATTGAAATTCTGGTGTGTATGCTTATTTTAATGTTTTACTAAAAATAATTTTTGGACATCAAATGTTAACATGCATCTACATTAAAATCCGTGAATATGTGTTGAAGTTGTTTATATAGTAACTAGTGGGTATCATTCATGCATTTTGTGTGATTGTTTGAACTCTATGTTCTTCATTTCTTTTGTTTTTAATATATTAGTTATATGCTTTGTATGTAATTAGATAAAAAATTTCTTTATTGTTACAAATTGATGCATATATCTAATTAATCATTTCTACCACAAGACGAGGTGGTTGGTGTTGGTTCAAATGCAGGCACGTTGGTATGCAACCGACAAGCAAGGGGGAACATCCATTCTTGGTAATGGGCATCTATGTGAACTTCACTTCTCAGTTATTGGTTTTGATTAGAGTGATATTAACATATTATTTTGTTCCCATGTAGTTTTACAAAAATAAAATAAAAATTTAATCATAGTTTTATGGTTCCGATTCTAAAATCTTTTTTATGAGCTGAATTCTACGGTACTCAATTGTTGTGCTTGATATGATTGTATTACCTTCATTCTTCCATAAACCTTTTACATTTTGATGAAGATAGGGTGCAACCGGTGATGAAATTTTTGAATCTCTAATTTCTAATAGTTGAACTATTAAAAACAAAACATTTTCCTCTCAATTAAGCTTTGATTTGTGGTTCTTGCATCTACTATTTTTGCAGGATACATGTTTGTATTCAGGCACATAAACACAAATATATTTCTTATCAATTATTTATTCTCTACATAATTACTTCTGATTTATTTTGATGTTTTTTTCTTTATTTCTTGTAGGTAAAATATAGGCTTAGGGTGAAAAAGAAATATGCACCCAAAGTACTCTTAAGGCACCATTTTGTATGATGGTAACATTTTGGTAAGTTGATTTATTTCTTTTTATCATACTACATCATGTGTGTTGAGAGGGGTCTTTGATTTGTGGTTCTTGCATCTTATATTTTGGAATTTTGTTATATTTGTTGAAAATAGTCATTTTATGGCTTGAAGTGTTTTTGATAATATCTTCGGGATGTATTGAAGTATGATATGGGGCTGGGTGGAGGGGGCAGGGGGCAGGGTGGAGGGGTGTAGGGGGGAGGGGTGTCCAGGAAGGGGGGAGGGCTGTCCAGCAGGGGGAGGGGCTGTCCAGCAGGGGGAGGGGTGTCCGGTAGGGGGAGGGGTGTCCAGCAGGGGGGAGGGGGTGTCCCGCAGGGGGAGGGGCTGTCCGGCAGGGGGAGGGTTGTCCAGCAGGGGGGAGGGTTGTCCAGCAAGGGGGGAGGGGTGTCCGGCAGGGCAGGGCTGTCCATCAAGGGGAGGGGTGTCCTGTAGCGGGGAGAGGTGTACGGTAGGGGGGCGGGCTGTCCAACAGGGGGAAGGGTGTCCAGCAAGGGGGAGGGTTGTCCCGCAGGGGGGCTGTCTAGTAGGGGGAGGGGTGTCTGGTAGGGGGCGGGGTGTCCAGTAGGGGGGCGGGGCTGTCCAGCAGGGGGGAGGGCTATCCAGCAGGGGGGAGGGCTGTTCAGCAGGGGGAGGGATGTCCAGCAGGGGGAGGGCTGTCCAGCAGGGGGCAGGGCTGTCCAGCAGGGGGGAGGGGTGTCCAGGAAGGGGGCGGGGCTGTCCAGCAGGGGGGCGGGATGTCCGGCAGGGGGGCGTGCTGGAGGGCTGGAGGGATGTCCAGCAGGGGAGGGCTCTCCAGCAGGGGGAGGGGTGTCCAGCAGGGGGGAGGGATGTCCAGCAAGGGGGAGGGATGTCCAGCAGGGGGGCTGTCTAGGCAGGGGGAGGGGCTGTCCAGGCAGGGGGCGGGGCTGTCCAGAAGGGGGGAGGGGCTGTCCAGGCAGGGGGAGGGGCTGTCCAGGCAGGGGGCGGGGCTGTCCAGTAGGGGGGAGGGGTTGTCCCGCAGGGGGGAGGGCTGTCCAGCAGGAGGAGGGATGTCCAGCAGGGGGGAGGGCTGTCCAGCATGGGGGAGGGGTGTCCAGGCAGGGGGAGGGGCTGTCCAGCAGGGGGGAGGTGCTGTCCTTGAAAAATGTCTAGCTGAGAAGGAGCATGAATAGGTGTAACAGCAGGTAGAGTAAAATGTGGCATCCCTATTAGTATATGTCATGTGTAACCTATAGGGTGAGGTCTGTAATGATGGTCCTAGACATGTTCTGGTTGTGTAAAAAATGTTGGGAACAATCTATTTTCTATTTCATGGTTCATGTATGTTGGTTGTTGGTACCCCAGGTGGCCTCTTTTTAACCTTTTTTGTATTTTTTTCTAACATAGTGTTTGGTATTAATATTTTTCCCTTTCAGATAATCTTTTAACGAAGTATTAATAGAGGATGGCTTGCAGAATCTCTGTACAATTATGCACTTATCAGTGGCATGGGGGTGTGTCCAGTAGGGGGAGGGGTGTCCAACAGGGGGAGGGGGAAGGGGGAAAGGGTGTCCAGTAGGGGGAGGGGTGTCCAACAGGGGGGATTGTCCAGCCAGGGGGGAGGGGTGTCCAGGGTCTGGGGGGGGGGGTCTAGGTGTGCTTATATATATATATGAATATATATATTGGGGCTAGGTGTGATTATATATAGATATGAAATATGTATATGCGTTTAAGTATAAAGGGGTACATTCAAGTATAAACATATATCTAAGGCCCCCCTTGTGCATATTTGGCCATGAAAATATGTACCTAGGTGCTAGGTGTCCTTACATATATGTTAAGTTGCATATGCTTGCAATCGGAAACAAGGAAGATTTGAGTTGTCGTCGTCAAAAGCAAACGCGCCTTGAGGTTGAGGTTGGGTCCCTCTCCTAGCCCATTTAATTTGAGAATGTTTTAAATTACGCTGTTTGCGAAAACACACAGTGGCATACCTTGCTTAACATTATTGCATTGATGTTTTCCTTATACTTGATGTCATTGTTAGTAATAAAGCACACATCGTACTTGACCCTTGTTATATCCCTATAGGGGGTTTCCCTCTTTTTATTAAAACAGTTGTTTGAACCAAGACAATCTTTAAGTGCCGTTAGACTTTTAAGATTGGTCCCATGTTGTGTGACCATGTCAAATGGCATGTGATATTTAAATCCAACCAAAAGCCCAGTTCCACAGCCCAGGGGTCCCACAGTACCAGTAATGTCAGATTACATGTTATGTAACCTGTGATTTTCTTGATCCCATGGGGTATTCTTCTAGGTATTCGTACAAATTTCTAGATCTCCAAACCTCACCGAATTAGGTATATCATGGGTCATCCAATCCTCTAGTCATCACAGATTAGCATTCATTTCTTTAAATCTTCTGAGAAAACATCCTCTCATGCCATCCATATCATCCTATTTGAAACTAAGTGGAAGATGTTGCCCTGCGGATGTCGCTAGACCGGGAAAACACGTTGTGGTCACGCCGCGGTCACGCCGAGGTCACGCGGCGGTCACGCCGTGATTTGGCCCTGCTCCAGGACGACACCCTTCGGCGGTTACTCCTCCAGGACGACACCCTGCGGCGGTCATGCAGCGGTCACGCCGCGGTCACGCCGTGGTCACTCCGTGATTTGGCCATGCTCCAGGACGACACCTTGCGACAGTTACTCCTCCAGGACGACACCCAGCGGCGGTCACGCCGCGGTCACGCCACGGTCACGCCGTGATTTGGCCCTGCTCCAGGATGACACCCTACGGCGGTTACTCTTCCTTAGAGAAATATTGAATGGTTAGCTCTATAATTTTTCGTATTTCTTCATTCCTAAACAATATCTCCTCTCAACGCTGCCTCTCATCCATCTTTCCACAAAACGTGCATAGCAGGTGGTACAAAGGCTCAATTCAACTGAAAACATTAGTTTGGAATTGTCTGGCATATTTTATTATACATGTATCACATAATATTTGTTCGGTAATTCTTCTTTTTCCTCATCCTCTTCACATGTTGTCCGAACCAGATCATCCTCATCCTCTGCACATGTCGTCTGAACCGGATTAGCCTGTTGTGATGGAAATTCAATGTCTGCTTTTGGCTGTTTTAGATGAAATTCCTTCCATAATTCCCATGTTATGTAACCTATGATTTTATTGATCCCATGGGGTATTCCTCTAGTTATTCCTACACATTTTGAGATATCCAAACCTCAACGAATTAGGTATATCAGGGGTCATCCAATCCTCTAGTCATCACAGATTAGCATTCATTTCTTTAAATCTTCTGAGAAAACATCCTCTCATGCCATCTATATCATCCTATTTGAAACTAAGTGGAAGATGTTTCCCCGTGGATGTCGTTGGACCAGGCCAACACGTTGTGGTAACGCCGCGATCACGCCACGGTCACGACGTGATTTGGCCCTGCTCCAGGACGACACCCTGCGGCGGTTACTCCTCCAAGACGACACCCTGTGGCAGTCACACCGCGGTCACGCCGCGGTCACATCATGATTTGGCCCTGCTCCAGGACGATACCCTGCGACGGTTACTCCTCCAGGATGACACCCTGTGGTAGTCACGCCATGGTCACACCGCAGTCACGCCGCGGTCACGCCACGGTCACGCCGTGGTCATGCCGTGATTTGGCCCTGCTTCTGGACGACACCCTGCGGTGGTTACTCCTCCTTAGAGAAACATTGAATGGTTAGCTCTATAATTTTTCGTATTTCCTCATTCCTAAACTATATCTCCTCTCAGCGCTGCCTCTCATCCATCTTTCCACAAAACGTGCATAACAGGTGGTACAAATGCTCAATTCAACTGAAAACATTGTTTTGGAATTGTCTGGCATATTTTATTGTACATGTATCACATAATATTTGTTCGGTAATTCTTCTTTTTCCTCATCCTCTTCACATGTTGTCCGAACTAGATCATCCTCATCCTATGCACATGTCATCTGAACCGGATCAGCCTGTTGTGATTGAAATTCATTGTTTGCTTTTGGCTGTTTTAGATGAAATTCATTCCATAAATCCCTCATCTCATGTAGCAATCATTGGAGGAGGATGATCACTACCAAGTTGAGTTTTAAAGGCTGCACACAATATGTTTGATGCAATTCCAAAGAGGCTGTTCTATTCTGATGGCCTAGTTCATGCTGGAGTTCCCACATTTCCCCCACATGCTGGCAAAGGGAGGTCTGTTTGGGCCTATCCAAACATGACCTGTTTGTTATAGACAAAGATGCAACTGGAGACCTGGTTTGCTTGAAGAGTTTCCATGAAGGGTATTCGCTGTAGAGAAGACTAGCTCTGGTCTGTATTTGGTAGTTTCTTCCATGATGGTTCCCAAAACCCTTTGACTGAATTTCACACCAAACCAAGCCCTGCTAGTGACTATTTTTCGATTCACTATAAAAATTCCATGGCCAACCCACCATAATCAAACCAGCTATTCCAGGGCCATTTCCACTCTCACTAAAAAATCCAAACTCAAGCCCTACTATAATTCCAAGCTCCCACTTCAATTTAGCCACTATGAACTCCTTCCCAGTCCCCCACCATTTTTCAATCCACCTAGGCAACCCATCCACAACTTGACCACCAATCAGGCCTACCCACCTCTGAACTTCTAATCCACCGACCCCACATCTTCCACCTGGCATCCCACTTTAAAACCATTCCAAACCTCACCCAATTCTAACCAATTAAACCATACCCCTTAATATTTGAATCCCTCATATAAATTCTTGTTCCCACTCACTTATTTTAGACCCAATCAGCCCTTCCACTTCAGAAAAACAAGAGCAGCCTACTTAAAATCCAGTCTAACTTAGTTTCCTTCATGCTTGCCCCCATGAGTCCACAGCCTCACCTTAACCAAATTATTAACCACCTAGACACCTGGAAGTCACAGGAGGAGAGAGAAGGTTTATAGATTTTTTTTGAAATATTTTATTCCATTGGAAGAGAATTTTTTGGATGCTTCCACTTGTAATGAGGTACTTAATTTCTTCTCCCTCTTTCTTCCATTAAATATTAGATAGATCCTATGTAAAAAAATCATTCTCCACCTCCGGGGAAGGAACTCTCAGCTACCGTTCTTCTGTTCCTCTTCCTGCTAATGAATAAAATTCCCCAAGTATATTGGTAAAATTTTATTCATTTTTATTCATTTACCTATTCTTACGTACTACTGATTTTAGCAGCCGGATTCGGTCTTTTAGCAATAGCCCATGACATCCATACGTTGTCTAGGGGTCCAGTGGGGGGTCCAGTGGGGGGGGTCTGTACTGGGGTGTACAGGGTATGGGGGGTCTGTCCTGGGGGGTCTGGGTTTGGGGGGTAGGTTCTGGGGGTGACCATGGTCTGGGAGGCTGTCCAGGTTCTGGGGGGGGTCTGTCCTGGGGTGTCCAGGGTCTGGGGGGGCAGGACTGGCAGGGGTGTCCAGGGTCTGGGGGGGTCTGTCCTGGGGTGGGGTCTGTCCTGGGGTGTCCAGGGTCAGGGGGCAGGGGGCAGGGGGCAGGGGTGTCCAGCAGGGGGAGGGGTGTCCAGCAGGGGGAGGGGCTGTCCAGGCAGGGGGGGAGGGGTGTCCAACATGGGGGAGGGGTGTCCAGGGGGGTGGTCCAGGGGTGTCCAGGGGGAGGGGTGTCCAGCAGTGGTGTCTATTGCTGGTATTCTTTTTTGGACTTCAACAGATTATGCAAGGACTCGGCGAATGGTCCTTCAACAGATTATGCAAGGACTCGGCGAATGGTTCTTCCACATCTTCCTATTCTCCCCCAAACTTTAACTCTCTCTCTCTCTCTCTGTACTGCTTGCTCTCAATACGTAAATTTACCATTGTACCTTCTTGTTTTTCTCCTCTCTCAATTTTATTCCTAAAAAAATGTGTGTCCTCAGTTTCTATCAACCTTCAGGACACCTTATATACATCTTCAACTTGTATTCCTTCCACCTATTTCACAAATAATATGTGCCAAGAAATTTATGTTCTGTGTTGTTCTCAGTGGTCTGAAAATATAGGTTCTGTGAACTGAAATGTATGACATAACATATGTTTGTGCTTATGCTCTGTATAAAAAAAATGATATTTTCTGCTTCTCAATGAACCTCCAAGTCTCCCATTCTTCTTCAAATATCTTCCACAAACTTCATTGATCAATCAACATTCAAATATAAAGTGGAAATGGTGTCTAGGGGGTCCAATGGGGGGGTTTGTCCATGGGGTGTCTAGGGGGTCCAGTGGGGGGGTGTCTGTCCTGGGGTGTCCAGGGTCTGGGGGGGTGTCCAGGTAGGGGGGAGGGTGTCCGTGCAGGGGGGTGTTCAGATGGGGGGGTAGGGAGGGGGTGTGTAGGTGGGGGGTGGGGGGGGGGGGTAGGGGGTGTGCTGGGGCAGGGGGAGGGGTGTGTGCAGGTGGGGGGGGGGGGCAGGTGGGGGCATGGGGTAGGGCAGGGAGGGGTGTGCAGGTGGGGGGGGGGGGGGTAGGGGGGTGCTGGGGCAGGGGGGGACTAGTGCAGGGGGGTGTGCTGGGGCCTGGGTGAAGGGGGCAGTGGGGGTGCCGGTGGGGGTGGATAGTGGGGGTTCAGTGGGGGGGGGAGGGGGACCTGGGTGCAAGGGGTAGTGAGGGGGCTGGGTGTAGGGGGTGGGGTGGATATAGGGCTGGGTGTAGGGGGGGTGGGGCTGGGGCTGGGGGCCTGGGTGCAGGGGGCAGTGGGGGGGGGAGTCTGCAAGGCAGTTGGGAGGAGGGCAAGGGGGGGTCTGCAGGAGGTGTCTGGGGGGTGTCCAGGGTGTGTCCAGGAGGTGTCCAGGGGGTGTCCAGGGTCTGTCCAGGGTGTGTCCTGGGGGTGTCCCGGGTGTGTCCGGGGGGTGTCCAGGGGGTGTCCAGGGGGTGTCCAGGGGTGTGTCCAGGGGGTGTCCAGGGGGTGTCCAGGGGTGTCCAGGGGGTGTCCAGGGGTTATTTTTTTATGGATTTGGACACCCTTTATCCACGGTTCTAAACCGTGGCTATTGGTTTATTGCCACGGTTTTTAACCGTGGATATAGACATAATGCCACGGTTTTAAACCGTGGAAATATATTCCGTCCGGCATTTAGTATAGCCACGGTTTCAACCGTGGCTTTAGCTATACAGCCACGGTTTGAATCGTGGTTGTATACCTAAAGCCACGGTTTGAACTATGGCTATAGATTTAAAGCCACGGTTTGGAACCGTGGCTATAGGTCTAGGCCTATAGCCACGCCAAACTTAGCCACGGTTCGAAGAAACCTGGCTATTACCTATAGCCACGGTTTTAGGGCCTATATCCACGGTTTAGAACCATGCTATAGCCCAAATTTCCAGTAGTGAATCATCGTTTCGTGAGGCAGAA
Organism: Viscum album; assembly: GCA_963277665.1. Classification (NCBI taxonomy): domain Eukaryota; kingdom Viridiplantae; phylum Streptophyta; class Magnoliopsida; order Santalales; family Viscaceae; genus Viscum; species Viscum album. Next base: position 595,176,808 of record OY728155.1, on the reverse strand, counting down.
ATTCTCCATCCACAGAAACAGTATGTTCTTTAACCATTAGATGTTGGTGTGTGTAAGTGTAGATCTAATAATTCTTATAACCACATCCTAGTATATTGAGGATACTGTTTTTGTTATAAAATAAATTAATAAAAAGATTTTAGGGGGTTTCAGAAGCAAAGTGAATCAAAATAACATAAGAGAACACATTACCTTAAAATCGGGTAACTCTTTTGATTTGAGCCAAAGGCTTCCTTGGGAAGAATTCTGCCCAAAGTGAGGCTTCTAAGAGTAAGGTAGGGAATTTGAGGGAGTATTTGGGCATAGGTTGGCAGAGACAAAAGGCTTTGAAGGTGTGAGTAAGGTGGTAGTGGTGGGGGCCTTTTATAAGAGGAGAGAAGGGGCACTCTTGGAAAGATTGAAATGTTACATTATTATGAAATTATTTTTCGGATTATAAAGGTCCCACACTTATATATTTAGAGGATAAGGTGATAACGGTTTAAAATCTACTCATCCAATAGGTTTTTGACAAGTGTAAGTCTTATATTTTACATTATCTTTTCATTTTATTTAAATCGTTAATTAATGAGGTAATCGCTGCATTATCATGGTGTCATAAATAATTTAATTTATTTAATGTCTAAAAATTATAAAATAACTATCATGATGTAGGAAATATTTTTATCTTTCTAATGAATATTTATAGTAAAAAATATGACTTTTATATCCCCATTTAAATTTTTGTTTAGTAAAACAACTCATGTTTGTGACATTTTTATTTTAACATTAAATAAAAAGTTTTTAATGTCATTTTCCTACCAAAGTGGATCCATGGGGTCCCCAAGTTGACCCATGGATTGTCTTGGTCGGCCATGACTCATCCAATAGAGGTAAGAGAAGTGTAAGCGTATTTTCATATTTTTATAATATCATTTTTACCTTAAATTTCACTAATTACCTTTAATCGCGATTAATTAAACTTAAAAGTTACTATTCACCAAAAATTATTTTAATCCCATTGAACCACATTTTACTTCATAATGACAACCATGTATGTTGGATTTTTGAAAATCAAATCACAGAAGTGTTAATGTTTCATTTAAACGAAAAATCAGTTTTCTAACTACCACTTAGTGGTTTCACTATTCATCAAAAATTGAAGTTTTTCAGAACGATGCCAAAATTTCACCCTAAGCTATAATTGATATTCTGAATTCATAAATGATGTCTATTTTAAGAAATTACAAACATATAAGTTTAATTAATTAATTTTATAATTAATTCCCGCTGTCACAACAAATAGCGTGTTTTTAAGAAACAATATATATCAAAAGATTGACAATTGTTTATATCCAATTTCAAAGTGAAATTAATTATAATGACCACCATTGGATAAAATGGTAAAAATATATTCTAATTATACATTAAAGCCACTAAATATTATAATTTATCACTATAAATTATTTTGATTAAAAAGGTTGTTTTAAGTATTTTTCACTATTCATAAAAAATTGGATGTTCTCAGAAAATTACAAAAAATTCAACTTAGGATAATTTCGATATTACGAATATAAAAATGAATTCCATTTTGAAATATAAAATTTCTATAATTTTAAAAGGTTGGTAATACTATTCATAACGGCTACTTTGATTAGTCGCGGTGTGTTAGAACTCGAACATGCGTACAATGCAAGCTATTGCATTATTGAAAGAGAGGCGTATTGTGGAAGCTCGGGGTGTTAAATTCTCCCCTCCTTCAATAAATTGCGTCCTCACAATTTGAAATTTTTCTTTGAAAATAAAAGTTTGAAAATAGAAAATACCTTTGTGGAAAACCCACATCAGAAATAAGGTTAATAAAATTTAGCCTTAATAAGAGGGAAGGGAACTAAAAAAGTCACAACCAAATTATGATCCCAATAAGGAGAACATTGGTGGAAATTAGAGAAATATAATTGGAGGAAAAACGTAAATATTTGTAGGGAGTGATTGAGGTCATCAATCACAAACAAGTGTAAAATTGAGGGCCTCAAAGCCTTCAATCTATGTTGATTTAAAATATTATCAGTTCAACAAGACATAAGGTATTTGGATGACACATTTTTGTTTTAATATCCCTTCCCTAAATATTAAGAATTAATTTTTTCATAAGAATAAGATATATATATATATATATATACTGACAAGTAGAATTTCAAAATTCAACTAATTTCTACCCCAAACTTGTCTTTCACCCAAAATGTTAATATAACTCAAAAATATTATATTTATCTTAATCGTACAAGGTTCAAAATATTAACACATACCATTTAGATTAAGAAAACTATTTTTTAACAACCAGGGACTTCCTTTAGGCTATTGGTAGGTAATAAAGGCCCGTCTCACTATGGTTGTGGGTTCGATTCCTGCATCATTGTCCGACACGATGGGTTATGCCCCACCCTGCAGGTTATCCTTTTCCTAAAACTAGAGTATTATAATATTCCAAAAATAATCTTCAAAAATGTTTTAACCTTAAACAATAATATTTAAGTTTCAACTTAATCCATCCCAACCTTTATAGTTATCCAAAATACCTTTGTCCATACTTTCTCTAAAAGGTCTCTTAATTCCAAAATCAATTTATCAGATTCCCAAAACAAAGTAATGTTTCTCTTATTTTCACATACTAAAAATATGATTACCTTCATCATATTAAAACCTTAATGAAAAAAAACAAGTACTTCACTACAATCCTTATATATATTACATTATCCTTATAACCAGAATATAATCCTTGAGTCCAAAAGCACCAATACATTAATTATTCCACTTCTACTATAGTAATATCATAATATTTTCCTTGATCCCTTGGCCTTTTATGAGGTAAGTTTCCCTGATGCTTAGGACATTCATTTGCATAATTCCCCATTTCCCTACAATTGTAGCATTCAAAATTGATAGCCTCTTTCTTTCCCTTACAATCACGAGTCTGGTGACCTTTTTCTCCACATTTGTAACAAACTCACATTCCCTTTAGGCAAGTACCAGGGTGATTCTTCCCACAATTATCGCATAATGGAAAATCATTCTTTCCCTTTTTCCCTTTATCTGTATCTTGTTCCACCGTTCTATTCTTCCCTTGCTTTACTTTGTTGTCATAAGACTTAGAGAATTCCTTTTCTGTCTTGATAGAACACGAGACTATATCTTCGTAAGTTGAGAAAGATTGTGAGACTAAGGATCGATGGAAAAAAAATTTAACCCATCAATGAAATGATCAATCTTAATTCTTGGGTTACATATATAATCTTCAGCATGTCTCGCTAACCTTGTAAAGTTGGCCTCATACTTTGCAACATTCTCATCCTCATTTTGTCTCAGACTCAGAAATTGCCTTTCCATATCTGCTCGATGGTCACGAGGAAAATATTTTTCTAAGAAAAGCTCTTTTAACTCCCTCCATTCCATATTCGATACTTTATCATCTTCCTTTGTGTTTTGAATCAGCAACCACCACTGATCGGCATCTCCAGTGAGGCAGTAAACTGCCATGACAACCTTCTCCCTTTTGCTACTCCCCAAGGCGTGGAATATTTTCTCTAAGGAGTTCATCCATTGCTCAGCTACGAATGGATTTGTACCCCCAATTAAATGTTTGTGGTTGTTGCCTCATGAAGCAGTCTAACATTGATCATCCACATTGTGGATCAGGGTGCTCCATACGAGTAAGGTTATGATTCATAACCTAAGTGAGTTGTCCCAGTATGGTAATAATTTGATCAGCACCAGTTGTATCTCCAGATCCACAATAATTATCTTGAGCAGGAGGGAAATCCCTACACGGAGTGCGTGCATTGATAAGGTTTCCATTCCTTCCACTAGGCACCATTTCTAAACAATGGCATAAACTAGATTAGTTTATGAATTAAAATACATAATTCCATACTTGTAAAATACTAAACATAAATTGAACTATTTATGGATATAATCCATAATCATAAAAATGTTTTCTTTGAGGAAGTATATACTCATAAACCCTTCATAATGGTTTGTAATGAAAATGAAAATTATCCTAAGAATATCCCCTGGGAGTGTCATAAACAAGAGTGCAGCAAGGCCCGTTGTCATGCACCAGTTCCCATTCGAGTCTAGCTCGAAGCGGTGTTTTCGGGTTTTACCCCTAGGTACATCTGTGCCAGAGCCGCCTCTACCTGCTCGTATCCAGACAGGGATGTATTTCTCTGAAAACTCACAAAATCTCTATAATACCAAAATTCTAGGAAGTTATTCTATATTAATCCTCAGAGTTTGTCTTAGGTATATGTGCTCTAATCAGATTTTATCTAAATCTAGCTTCCAAGGTTAGTACTAAACTGCCTCTGATACCAACTGTAATGCCCCGACCCTAGTTGCCCAAAGTCGGTGCATTATTGCGTAACATTGGCATGATCACAAAAGATCAAGTCTCGAAAGACCGATTAGTTTAGTAGCCTTGGAAACACTAGATACATTCATAAATGTTACATTACATCATAAAGTGAAAAACTACAATAACAAAGTCTCCATAGTCCACACTCATATCCTCTTCTGACAATCCCTGCAGGTCATTCATAAAATACTTCTTCACATCCTGGAAAATATTAAAACATTGAAATGGGTGAGCTCAGATGCTCAGTATGGATAAAAATATAGAGTAAGCTTACATAAATAAACATTATCATTTAAGGCAATGTATAACTAAAAAAATCCTTTTAAACTTGAACTTTAGAATAATATGGCAAAAGTAAAATGAAATAATGCCATTTACTTACTCATATGGATATTCTACTAGTCGAATAATCACATGAAATATCAATAACCACTTTCATAATGATGGAATGCATAATGCCAGACTATCATAACCATGTAGCCAAGGCCTCGTACCAAGACCACAAATAAGATTTTGTCAAGGCCTCGTGCCAATACACTAGTTTGTCTCATGAGACCTAACGATGCATCGAGGAGCTATAGCAGGCTCCACCCGTCACTTATTAAGTCCAATGCATTCCTCATATGAACAGGTTTAAACATATCATAAACCATAACATAATCGTATCAAATAAAACATGCATAAAGGAAACATAAAATTTCCACATTTCAATCATAAGATATCAATACAAAAAATTGATATAATAAAAACACATTCAAAACCATTTTCAATGCAAAATCAAAGAAAAGTAAAACATGGTATTTATTTTTCTTTTAAAAAAAGTTATAGCTTGTAGAGGAAGTCGAGACTCAAATAGTGCTCACGGAGGTGGAGAAGTCGTTGTCGCTGCATACGTACGACAAGAAAAACATTCCTTTTTGTCATTTAGTAAAATGATTCGTATAAAAAATATTCCTTTTGAATAAACGTAAATGTCAAAGGGGTTTATACACCATATAAAAGAAAGTTGTGTATAAAACAAAATATGCCTCAATGAAAGGAGATTGAGACGAAGTCCTTACCAAGATCAGTTTTTTTAAATAAAATACATCTATTATGTGTATTAAATATAGGTACACATAAAAAAATTACATATAAAATATAGGACATAATAATATCATAACATAATTTGAAAGTAGGAGATTAACCCAAAGAATGGAAATTGGGTTAAGAAATTCCCTTACCTCGTGTCCGACTTGACTCGATCGTTCTTTAACCTCCTGAATAATAAACTAGAGTTAATTTCCATTTTCTTAAGAACCTTTTTCATGTTCATTATTCCTTTTATATCACTTATTACCATGTTATGAACATTATGTAATTATTTAAGTTAATAACGGTAATTTTGTCGATCTTTGGTACTTGAGTCAAAAATAAACTTCTTATAATTACAAGTTGTTCATGTGGTGAAATATCCATTATATCCAGAATTATATTCATGATGTAGATATCATATATATCATATATATCCAGTATATACATGCATTTATAATATTTCATAACATTTAGAGGTAAGAAATGTAATGCACCGTTCATGGAGACGGTAAGTCATACGTACGCATGAACTCTACTTTCATTTATATTTCGTATTTAAAGAAATAATAATGATATAAAGGTATATTATAATTACAGTTTAATATCATATATAATATCATTTATTCCACCCTTTATACATCCCACATATGGGATTAAAGATTCAAATCACTTTGAGGGGGCGGTAGTCTGCACTTCCTAAAATGAAAATATCGCGTTTACCCGTAATTGAAACAATAATGGTATGCCATAAATGAAAAATACAGAACCTTAATTAAAAGATAAACATATTATATATCATATATATAAATATAGTGACATCTTAATGGCCACCTTTGAAGGTGTTATATTAGTGTTGAACAATCATCGTTTCGTGAGGCAGAAATTTTCCATCCACAGAAACAGTATGTTCTTTAACCAATATATGTAGGTGTGTGTAAGTTTATCTCGAATAATTCTTATAAAAACATCCTAGTATATAGAGGATACTGTTTTTGTTACAAAATAAATGAATAAAAAGAGTTTAGGGGGTTGGAGAAGCAAATTAAAACAAAATAACATAAGAGAACACATTACCTTAAAATCGGGTAACTCTTTTGATTTGAGCCAAAGGCTTCCTTGAGAAGAATTCTGCCCAAAGTGAGGCTTCTAGGATTAAGGGAGGGAAGTTTAGAGAGTATTTGGGCAGAGTTTGGCCAAGAAAAAAGGCTTTGAAGGTGTGAGTATGGTGGTAGTGGTGGGGGCCTTTTATAAGAGGAGAGAAGGGGCACTCTTGGAAAGATTGAAATGTTACATTATTATGAAATGCCTTTTCGGATTATAAAGGTACCATACTTATATATTTCTAGGATAAGGTGATAAGGGTTCGAAATATACTCATCCAATAGGTTTCTGACAAGTGTAAGGCTTATATTTTACATTATCTTTTCATTTTATTTAAATCGTTAATTAATGAGGTAATCGCTGCATCATCATGGTGTCATAAATAATTTAATTTATTTAATGTCTAAAAATTATAAAAAAATATCATGATGTATGAAATATTTTTATATTTCTAATGAATATTTATATTAAACATATGACTTGTATAACCCCATTTAAAAATTGTTTTAGTAAAACAACTCATGTTTGTGACATTTTTATTTTATCATTAAATAAAACGTTTTTAATGTCATTTTCCTACCAATGTGGCTCCATGGGGTCCCCAAGTTGACCCATGGATTTTATTGGTCGGACATGACTCATCCAATAGAGGTAGGACAAGTGTAAGGGTATTTTCATATTTTTATAATATCATTTTTACCTTAAATTTCACTAATTACCTTTAATCGTGATTAATTAAACTTAAAAGTTACTATTCACCAAAAATTATTTTAATCCCATTGAACCACATTTTTCTTTCTAATGACAACCATGTATGTCGGATTTTTGAAAATAAAATCACAAAAGTGGTAATGTTTCATTTGAACGAAAAATCAGTTTTTTAACTACCACTTAGTGGTTTCACTATTCATAAAAAATTGAAGTTTTTCAGAACAATGCCAAAATTTCACCCTAAGCTATAATTGATATTCCAAATTCAAAAATGATGTCTATTTTAAAAAATTCCAAAAATATAAGTTGAATTAATTAATTTTATAAGTAATTCCCGTTGTCACAACAAATAGCGTGTTTTTAAGAAACAATATATATCAAAAGATTGAGAATTGTTTATGTCCAATTTCAAAGTGAAATTAATTATAATGACCTCCATTGGATAAAATGGTAAAAATATATTCTAATTATACTTTAAAGCCACTAAATAGTGTAATTTATCACTATAAATAATTTTTATTAAAAAGGTTGTTTTAAGTATTTTTCACTATTCATAAAAAATTGGAAGTTCTCAGGAAATTACAAAAAATTCAACTTAGGATAATTTCGATATTAAGAATACAAAAATGAAGTCCATTTTGAAATATAAAATTTCTATAATTTTAAAAAGTGGGTATTACTATTCAAAACGGCTACTTTGATTAGTCGTGGTGTATTAGAACTCGAGCTTGCGTACAATGCAAGCTATTGCATTATTGAAAGAGAGGTATATTGTGGAAGCTCGGGGTGTTACATAACATATTTTTAACCAAAACATCTTCATATCCATTTTTGTCTATACCATTAATCAAATAAAAAATAAAATATCCCAACCCTGAACTTAAGGATCTAGTACTAAAACATGATTTAATTTTTAATAAAATATTTATTTAAAGTATATATATATATCTCTAGGATATTTTTCCATAAAATTTTAGGATTAGAAAACCATAATACAAATAAATGTTTTATATTAAATCTAATTTTTTTATTCATCATCAATTGATATAGATCCTCAATCTATAGAAAACAATATTCATCATCTAATCTTCATTAATCATGTAATTGTTTTAGATGTGGGGTCATTAAAACTATTTCTCAATAACTAGGTTTAAAACCCTGGTGAAATACTTCACATTTCTAAAAAATACTATTGAAAAATATTGTATTTTATATAAAACATAAAACAATTTATAAACTATATAAATTTCACCAAAATTATAATTTAGGGGTTTCTCCAAAATAAAAAATAAAAGAGCCTTATTCAAATCATTAAAATAAATAATTGTCATGTAAATCCATTTCAATTTAATGAATTTTAAACTTGGTAATTATACCATAATGTTACGTTATAAACTCATGAATTTAAATTAAAAATATATATTTCTAAAATATAATGATACATGGAAAACATTTGGAAATCCTTCTGTCGAAAAGAAGAATTAACATCTAAATATCACAAAGGAAAAATTATCCTTGAGTTCATTGGGATATTACTATTACTCATCATTATAATTCAAATTCATGTGGAAATTGTTTAAAAGAAAATAATTATTTAAATATTTTGATTCTCATTGAAATTATATTTAAAAATAACTTTTCAAAACATAATCTTCTTGTAAATTATTTTCAAAAAGTAAATTCATTACATTACTAGTAGAATTTACCAAATATTCCATTAATATAAAAAATACATACCTTTATAAATATGGGATATTTTGGCTTAAGAAAATCCAAATTTATGTGGAAAAATATGATACGTCTTGATGTCTTGGTTGGGGTAGGTCCATGTCCCAACATTCCCAGTGTTATTCAACTGTGTTAAATATAGAATTCAATAAGATTTTCAAAATATATTTTCATCAATATAGAAATATATGGTGAATTTTTTTAAACAAAAATATAATGAAGGGAAATATATCCATTATAATTTTAGAATAAGATAAGTGATTTCTATAAAGAGAGAACGAAAATATATTGGGACAGAAATGTCTTGTCCATATATTCCATCCATCCATGAATGATGTTTTTAAACGTGTTATATCTCAGGATCTCTTTAAGATATCACATGATCATACCCACATGTGTGTTTCTTGTCAATAAGGTGATATTATCATAGATAAATATAAGGTAAAATAAAAAAAATCAACCAGAGTGTTGGAATTGGTGTATGAAAATGATTTTGGAAATATCTCACCAAGATACATAGATTAAATGAAGTATTGAATTCATTTCACCAATGATCTCAGAAATATGGAATGAGTTTTTTTCCAAAAAAGTCAAATTCATTTAGTTTCTTAAAAAATATAAGATTTAATCATAAAGGGTTATTGGATAAATGAATATAAATATTCATGATGATAATGGTTCATAATTAAAAATTAGAATTGTATATGAATATATTGATAAAAATAAGATAATTTTGTGAGTTTTAGTTGTGATAACTCCTCAACAAAATGGAGTGGTTGTGAGGAGAGTTATGATCATTAACAACATGGATAGATAAATGATTTTTGAAAAGTACCTATGTGAAATATTATGGATGGAAGAATTCTTATCATAATTCTACATATCCAACATGGTTCTATTATGTTCAAATGAGGGAAAATTCTCCATATGATATGTGGTATAGAAGGAGTCTATTATTAAAATATATTTTAATATTATAAAGTATGTTTTTTATTCTTAATAATGAGATACACATGTACTTGAATCAAGTTGATATGAGGGTTTATTTCTTAAATAATCTAGAAAAATCAAATAATATAAATGCTTAATCATGAAATTGGTAAATTTAGTTAAATGTAATTTCATCATTATAGTATATAATGAATATATTATTTAACAACATAGTTAAAAATTTCATGATGTAGGTGATGAGGAGGTGAATAACACAGGGGGAATAGAAGTTGAAACCACATATTCAGAAGAATATAATGATGACGAGAATTAGGATGTTATATGAATGTCTATGCAGAAGTATACAAGTCGTGAAGAAATTAATAGGAAAAATATCATTTGTGATCAAGTATTGCTGGTTCAAACATGGGAAATTATGTCTTTAAAACAAATATCATTCCTATATCAGGTAGAGCTAATACTTTAAAAGATTTATGTAGATATATTAATTAGGGTCAGGTTATGAATGAAGATATTGAATAAATTAGAAATAATTATAAATTGGAGGTTGTTTAGAGACCAACAAATAATAATGTCATTGGGAAAAAACAGGTCATTCACAACAAGATGAAATAATTCAATATAATGATTTAAAAAAAGCATAACTAATGTTAAAAGGGTACTCCAAGATTTATGGTATTGATATTGATGAAAAAAATTCAACTATTGAGAGGCTAGAAATAATTAGATTATAATTGCCTAGATAAGTGAAAAATATTTCATGTCTTTGAAGATGGATTCCTCATCAGCATTTCTAAATGGGATTTTTTAATAAGAGGTCTATATCGATAAAACATATTTTTTTCTCATTCATGAAGATGTGAATATGGTTTTTTGGATGTGGAAGAAGTCATATGGGTTGAAGAAAGCACCAAGAGCATAGTATTTAAGGATTGATTTGTTTTTTAAGAATCTCAGTTTTAAGTGTGTTGGAGATATTCATAATCTGTAAGAAAAAAAAATTATAGTAATGAATTAAATATGGTTTTTTTCATGTTTATGACATAATCTTTAGGGGATTATATAAATCATATGGAAAAAAGTTTATATAATTCATCAAAAGTGAGTTCCAAATGTCAATTATTCGTGAACTGACTTTTTCATTGGTTTACTAGTGACATATGGAGGTAATGGAACATTATATTCCCAATATGAATATGATAAAGAGTTTTTGATATTATTGGGAAAGTATAATTCAAATGAGATAACTAATTAGGTGGATACCGTCTTGAAACTATCTCGAGAAAATGAAGGAAAATTAGTTAATGTCACAGAATATAGGAAGATCATTACTATCTATTATACATGACAGCAACAAGACATGACATAGTTCTTTCTATATTTCAAGAATAACTAAATCAAGTTAATCCCAAAGAAAAACACTTAATTTAATGGTATATCAATGGAATAGTATATTATGGTTTTCTATAGGACGAAAAATATCATTAACATTTATTGGACTTTATAGGTACATTTTGGGGATGATTAATAGATAATAGAAATAATCATCATTTGGTGAATTCTAATTTGGTGGAATATTTATTTCTTGGATAAGAATGAACTAACATAACAGTTCATTGGGAACTGGATAAAATGAATACATTACAGCAACTCAATCTTGCAAGAAATTATTATGGATGAAGAATCAGCCTTATGATATGAGAGTTGAACTGAAATCATTGACTTAATCAATTGCAATAATTCAAGTGCTATCAGTCTTAGACAAATTCTAATACATCACTCATGTATGAACGAAATTGATATAAAGTATAATTTTATCCTGGGTATGGTGGATCATGTCCTCACGAAGGTTATGCATATTCATGCATAACTCCTGGATGTCGACATTATGATGATGTCTGTACTAATAGAGTTATTAAAGATGTATCTAATTTCACTTGGAGTTCAGTAAACATCCCATACTTGAAAAACTATGGATATTGGATCCCCTATTTTTTGGCACATTTTTCCATTTCTCTTATATATTGATATGTGTCCATTACATTGTTACAGCCACATAGTGGTGTCATAGGGGTTCCTTGATAAATGGGTATAAAATGAATTAATCATAAAATGATAGAAGTTGACAGGACAACAGTAAAATAGGGGTTGTTTCAAATATGATGGCAGTTAAAATGATAAATTATAGGTTTTGTATAATGAAAGATGAGGTCCATGATAAAAGAAGTTGTACTGTTGTTGAATAAAGTGATTCATTGATGATATTTTCATGATACTCTTGTTTCTCATGTTCAAAATGTATTAGGTGGCCCTATAGTGCATATTTATTAATTCATTGATCACTAATTATATTTTTTAAGTGTTATTTACAAACCCTAATGTGGATATTATTGGTAAAAACAACTCAATCTGTCATATTTATATTTTTATGGTGGTTGTGCTTGTCGAAAAATCCATTTTATTGGGTTTTCGTATGGTTTGTGTTTCCAATGTTGTTTTTTCTAAGGTGGCATAGTTTTCAAATGTTTTATTTATTTTAAAGCCTCAAAATTTGGATTTTTTAATGAAAATGAAGGTATTTGAATAATCAATGTATGTGGACTACAATGATAATTAGTAAGACCACATTATATATATATATATGTAACAGTGATAGGAAATAAGAAACAAAAATATTTCTTCATAGCATGCTATGTGATTTGAAAATGTATTATGTTATGGGGATGGGGTGGTGGTTGAAAACCACTATATTGGGTTATGAAGTATGTGAACCATATAGTGGGATTATTTCTCTAGAGGTGGGATGTTTATGAAAGGTAGTGATTTATGTGGCACCAAGAACAAACATATGTGTTATGCAGTCCACATAGAATTTTCATTGTGATTCATAATCCTTAATTGAATTTTTGGTAATTATGATTTTGGGGTTTTTGGGATTTACAAGACTATATAATGGACTATAATCAAATCTTTATATAGATAGAGTTTTGTAAGAGAATATCACCAATGGAATAATTTAGTTGATACTTAAGTGTTTTATGAAGGATGCATTCCATGAAGGGAGTGATCCATAAAAGGGGTTATTTGTGATGTACTTCGTGGTGTGCTAGTTCATGAAGAAGGTAGTTCACAAAGAAAGTTTGCAGAAAAGTTTATGGGGAATAGTTTCCCAAAAGGTAAAATGTTTCATCATGCATAAACCAATAGTGAAGTGAAGGATATCCCAAAATCATGGTTATCCAGGAAACAGTCACACCATAAAGTATATGGGAGTGTGAAAAGTTAGTAAGAGAGTTCATAATGTGACTAAAAATATTTAGTGAAATAAATTTCACAAACCAATAGTACACTGAAAAGTGGATTTCACCTAAAGGTGAGAGTATATATTAATGGACCATTTTTATATTTGTGAATGAATTCTACTGTTATAATCCTTTATGGAACATTCATGTTAACCAAGACATCATTTAGGATAATAGTAGGCACTAAAACCTTATAATACTTTAGTTATAGATTCCATCCCCATGGTAGTGCTGGATGCGATGGGCTATTAGTTGATATAAGAGTTTCTTTTTTATAAATCCAAATTAATGGATTTTCTATAAATTTCCAAAATGTTGATGACCCATCATTACATTAACATCAATTATAAGATAAACTAAAGAGGTTTAAATACCATTTATCTTATGAAAAAAAAATAAGGGCCTTCTTCCTTAAATAAAATATTTATATACATATCTAGTATATTTTAATAACATAATATTTTTTCTCAAAAATTTACTTATTCATGTTACATTTCAACCACACAAATTACTAAAAGTGGAATTTAATACATTAAAAATATGATAAACCTAAAACTCGTAAACTCAAGTTTGTACCAATATCTCTTATATTAATAAAGGCATATATTCCCTTAAAATTTTACTCAATCATTATATTTTTTATTCTTCTTTTGACAAAAAATTTATAGGTAAAAAATACATCTACAACATAATCCTTGAATCCTAAAACATAAATACATCATCTTTTTCATTTCAACATATTTGATTTATTAATAATTTATTTGACCTTTAGAAGAGGTAGTTTAATCAGTTACGACCCATGTTCCTTATATTTAAGATAATGAACCAGAAAATGATCCCTATGATAAAATTTATTTCTGTCCATCATACTAGTCAGTTTCCCACAACAATTCACTGTGTTATACCCTTATTTTTCCACTACTGAATCATTTTCTCATTCCTCTATGACACTATATATGGTGACTATTTCCATATTCATTACATAAAGGAAATAAATAATTATATTAACAATGGTCACCTGCTAGTCGATTTATTCGGAAAATCCATCCCTCTATTATTTTGTGAAATCAGTATTTAGTTAAAGATTTTTTTGTTAATAATATTTTCGGATAACTATTTTGGTGTAATCATGATATATTCCACTCTTTTTATCATTCGACTAGGTTACTCATAGTCCCCACATTTTCCTTCACCTAGAATTTGAACAATATTCATTTGAGTTCCATCCACTAACTACGACTAAAAAGAATAGTGTGATCAATATTAATAATATTAAGAAGACCATTGGTCCATTTATATGTTATCAAAAGAACATTTCATTATTTTCAATGAAATACAAATTATTAATTACATAGGTAATTAATTTTCACCTTAATTTAAAATGATTCATAATGGTTTTTATGGAAAAAATTGAACACACCATAGTAAATATCATATTATTTTCAAAATAGGTGTGAAATATGGCTCGTTGTTGTGTTCCTTATAATCCTAGAGTCATTCCCAAGAAGACATTTTCAGATTTTTTTTACCACTAACTACATCTATTATCGAATCATATTCCATTTTAGTTTCTATAAGGTGAATTATTTCATCAGAAATGCATATATTCTATAAAATATCAAAACCTAAGGATTCACTTATTTTGTTATTATAAATTTATATCTTAATACTAAGGTTCGTAATCTAGGTTTTCATAATTCTAATTATCATTGGTTTTAGGAAAAGTTATCTGATACAATCTATAAAGACATACAAACAAGTATCATTGACTCAATTATTTCTTGTTTACATTGAAATATCTTATATATAATTACATTCCTTTGGATTTAATAGTTTTTAGTCTTGGTTAAAAATATACACACTTGATACCCATATGAAATTTGAATAAAAAAATACAATATAAAATTGTTGAGAATAACAATATTCACCCTTGCATATCTTTTGATATCATTCCATTTACACTTCATGTATTATTTTTAATGGAAACAAATATTTTCGAAATTCAAAATTTTGTAAATGTTACCTAAAGCTAAATAAATAATATATTAATTATTCATAAACAATAATCCATAATCAATATGGCCAAATAAATTTCTTAAGACATGATCCATTTAATCAAAAACGTGAATGTCATGATCAGATAAGGAATAATAAAAATGGATTGATAAATATCTTAACCCATATTCCATTTAAATAAGGAGACTCTCATGAATAGATAATCCATAGTCAACATTGTATGAACAACATTGTATGAAATAATTTTCATGTATAATATTATTTTAAACTGGAATAGTATCATTTCACTCTAAAATATAAGTAAATGTAAATATTAATAGAACTTCATCTTCAGTAATCCTTCCTCATATCAATATGATGTGATCAATGGAATTAACTATCTTTGGATAACCACTCTTCATATTTTATATATGCTACATTTTTTAATGTAATTCGTTTTACTCAAGAGATTATATGAGGAATATTAATGTGATCTTCTAGTATCAAAAACACCAATAAAATATTTAGAACCATTATAATTCTTATAATATTATATAATCATTAAAAATTTCCAATTCATTTATTGGTGTTTAAATATACCTATATAAGATGATTCAAACTTTTGAATCTCAACCCAAATATTATATTATTAATTTTTTTACAAATAATAAATATATAAGGAAATAAAATCATCAAATAACAGGTTAAATAATAACTACAAACCTTAATATTATAGCCACATTTTTTTAATATTCAAATCATTTCGTAATAACAGATGACAAATGACTACAATAATATAGTTTCATTGGAGACATGATATGTAAGAATCCTTTTTTAATGATTAGCAATACCTTTTAGTGGGTTATGTAACATATTAATCTTTTTTGAAATACTACACTTAAAACATGTCATTATAACTAGTAGAAATGAATTATTAGAAGGTTATTTCTCATATTCATAATAATAATAAATATTAGGAGAAATCAATAAGTGATCATAAGTGAACATAGAAAAATCATATGTGTTTGAGATAATTTCCGTAAAATTTAAATATGACACATTCTAATTCATAGATCAGAAACAAGAATCATGGAATAAATATTTTATTGTTTATAAGTCATGAAACATTAAAGAATAAAACACCATAGTTAATGAGAATATAAGAATACTATAATAAAAGTTGATATGAGGTTGGAATAAAGTGTAAAATGACCATAAAAATAGAAATACTTTATCTAGACTACCTACTAAGACATATATCACATGTTAGTCTTGGGATAACTGAACATTTACCATCCCTCGACTTTGTATAACCTCCGATGTACCTAATTCAGGCTTGGGATACCATCATGTCTACTATATTTTAGTATTTGGATAATATCAAAAATACTATTTGATCTCATATAACTAAAATATATCATAATTAATTGGATGATTATTATTGACCCACCTACCAAATAATCATAATCCATTCATATATAGGACACAAGATCATTAATTTTTTTCACACCTCAACCCATGTAAAATAAAAGTTGAATAATAAATATTCCATCATCATAATAATAAAATATAGAGAATAAATAAATATGTTAACACTAGATTATATCACTAGTAATTAAATATAAAATCATATGGAATAAATATTAATCAAAATACCTTTCAACATCACTGAGCCATATCTACGGGAAAATATTATTTTCATTTTGAAATAGATTTTATAAACTTATTTTTTTAAATATTTATGAAATAAAATTCATTGAAAATATACATGGAATCGTAAAATGAAAACTTCTAAGAAATTATTATGCATGAAGTTGGTAAAATAGGCTTGGGTGGTATACATTAAAATAAATTCAATGTTCACAACATTGGTAAAAAAGTACAGAATTTGGAAAATAATAAGATGAATAATATAAATTTTCATTAAAAATTCCTTCATGTGAAAAAATTGCATTGATTAATCAATGGATGACATTAAAAAATTATTAAAAAACAATTAATAAAAATATGGTAATGAAAGAAAATAGTTTGTGACTAAGTATATAATAATATAGGCTTTTGAATTAAAATTTTTTCCAGAATTTTTGAGTTCTTATGGTGAGGAAAACGTAGTGGAAAACCTATATTAATTAGAAATATACGCAGTATAATAAATGATATCATATTTATGATTGTTACATTAAATAATTTTTTCATTAGAAAATAATTATAAATAATCCCAAAAAATGGATTGTAACATAAAACTCTAATCAATTTGGTTACTTTTGAATGATAACCACTTTGAATGAAATAAAATTAAATTAAACTTTAAATAACATGGATATAATGATATTAATCACAAAAAATATAAATGTAATTTTTCATACACAAATTAATGAAACATTTTCTTAATATGAAACATGTCTCATAGAAATAAATGTAACATGACGAACCCATAACTCAAACCCAACTTTTATGGAAATAACACTAACATATTGTTTAATAAATTTAACTTTTTCCCTTATATATGAAAACAAATATTAATATTTATAATAATATACAATTTTTTTATAAAACACTATTTTATTTAATATTTTATTGATAATAAATTATATAATTTACTCACATTGTGTTAAATATGATTAATTAGAAAGTATTTGGGATTAGATCATTCATTTGAATATTTGATGAAAATTCATGTTTTCCCCTTTTAACATCACTGTAGTTTTTTAATCATAAATATTTTTATTTGAATTATTTTAACTTACTATTTCATAACTGTGTTCCTTACTTCATGGGATAAAACTTGTATTCAGGACACTAGAACAAAAGAATGAATTTGGATGGAGTAATTGGGACATAAAGTTAAAGGTGTTTTGGACACGCCAGAATGGAAAAGCTTTCGTATTTCGGCCATAACTATTTCATATTTGCTTTGATTAAGCCCAAATATTTAGATGCGATAGAGGACCCATATCCTCAAATATTATCCTTATGGAAAAATGTCAAATTCATGCATTGTTGTGGTCAAATGGGCGGTGAACTTTGGAATAAAATAGTTGGACGAGATTCCCCATTCACACTTGAAGCCACATTGAGCCTATCCTCCCCACCACTCAATAAATTGGTATTTTTCTTATTTGGTGGGGTTGGGACATGAATTAGGATATTTTTGGTAGAAGATAATTGGTTTCACCAAAATTCTCCAACCATTGTAATAGGGGTATCTCTTGAAGCAAGGATCCCCTCATCGAAGCCTCCTTCTCTTCTTCATGTTGTAATATTTTCATTTTTGTTTTAAACTTCTTTTTTCTTCTATTATTTCTTCTATTTCATTTTGTTTTGTTTAAATTTATTCTTATATTAATCTTCCTCTTTGGGTTTTAATTCTTGAGTAGAAGCGTTATTGGTTTATACCCATTATAAACCTTTGCACATGCAAAATGCTTCAACGATGATTACGCCACCCATGGAAGAGTAGTATTTTAGTAATCTATCTGTCTCTTACCTTATAAATTAATTTATTTTGAATCAATGATATAATTTAATTCACATAATATGATAAATTAATTGAGTTTTTAATTTAATTTATACTTTTCAAGAAATTTAACAATTAACACAAAAACACGTGAGGATGAGATTTTGTGTAAATTGTGGGAGTGCGAACTTAATCGGTTATACAAAACCATACGTGATCAATTTGTAGTGCTCAAATATAATCCCTAAACTCAATTTATTATAATTTATAGAGTGGGAATGTGCCTTAATTTACCACTTACCATAATCTAATCTTAGAACATCAATCAAAGCAGGGTATTGCGATTACATGTTCTGAAATTAGCCTAGGGTTAAATTCACATCATCTTCGTGGTAAATTTAATTCTTGTAGGGTTCGAGATTTAACAAATTAAGGGATCATAATTATGTGAATGTTAATTTAAATGATAATGATTAATAATATAGTGAAGAGGTAGAGTTAGATCGATTACACCTTTTAAAATATTTTCAAAAAAATATCTTCTTGTTGTGTCCTTTTCATCAAACTTCATTTCAAAATTAAAAACAAAAAAATGAAATCTTCTTCCAGAAAACTTCTTCAAGTTTTATAAACTATAAAAAACAACCCCCATACTTTAAAGTAGTGTTTTTATTCTATTTTATTTTATTTCTATAATACCTATAAAAAGTTGTTTTAATTCACTTCCTCTTTTGAGAGACGACCTTGGTCAGCCACTCTGCTGCACCTAAGTACCCCAAAATCACACTAATCATTTGAGGTCACCCATGCAAGTGATTTTTCAAATTAGTGTCGTTGCCAGGGAGGCAAGTAATTTATTCAACCATTTAGAGGAATTTCTTTTATTTTTCATTTTGTTATTTTCTTCACCTCTCTCTTTCATGTTTACCCTTTCTCAAGTTTTCATATTTTTCATCCCTTTCTTTTTTTTGGGGACCATCAAATCAAACATATTATCATTTTATTATGGTTTACTTTTCTTGAATTCATTTTTTTGTTTCTTTGATTTATGACATTAACTAATCCCGAGGATCTCTTAGATATTTACCCTGAGATTGAACACAGCCTAAGAGCGCGAATCTGTTATTCTCAGTCTACGGTAAGTGTCCACATTTAACCAACTGGGGAATTCCTCCACTCTAGGAATTTTGAAATTAGAAACACTTCTAAGTCTAAATTAAAACAAGAAAAAATGGCTGAAAATAAATGAAATGAACTTAATAGAACCATTCTAGAATTGGCTGCACCAGATATTAACTATCAACCAAATTGTGTTGCATACCCGAACCTCGAATCGGACATTGAATTGAAATCTGGATTAATTCACCTTCTCCCAAAGTTTCATGGATTATCTGGTGAGGATCCCAACCAAAACCATAAGGAATTTAATGTGGTTTGATCAACCTTAAAACCAAGAATTGTTTCTGAAGATCAAATCAAATTAAGATCATTCCCATTCTCACTTGATGGAGTTGCAAGAGATTGGATGTATTATTTGCAACCTGAAGATGTAACATGTTGGAATGATTTGAAACTTCTTTTCATGCAAAGATTTTTTCCAGCATCAAGGACAATATCCAATCGAAAGAAGATAGCAGGGATCAAGAAAGCACAAGGGGAGTCAATGTATGAGTATTGGGAGCGATTCAAGAAGTTGTGTGCAAGTTGTCCACATCACCAAATCAGTGAGCAACTCCTCATTCAGTACTTCTATGAAGGACTCACACCTATGGAGAGGATCATGGTGGATGTCGCAGCAGGAGAGGAATTGGTGGACAGGACACCAGAATCTTCACGTGCATTAATCGACAAGATGGCCCAAAACTCCCAATAATTTGGTGATAGTGGTACACCATATGTCAGGGAAGTACATCAGGTGAGTCCTTCTTCTCTTGAAAGTCATTTGATTGATACGAAGTTGGATGAATTGACCACTATGGTGATTCAGATTTCATTGGCTCAAAATACATCCCAACCCTCTCCTTCAAGGCCTTGTGGTATTTTCACTGAGACAAGCCACCCAACTGACTGTTGCCCACAACTCCAAGAAACAGAAGATTGTACAGCAGTGTTCCCTGGGAGACCATATCAGCAACAACAACAACAACCATATCCCCCAAATAAGTTTGATCCAACATAAAACCAAGGGTGGAAGGATCAATCGGACATGAGGTATGGCTCTGGGCAACAACAAATCCCCCTTTTCAACCAAACTTCCAGTAGCCTCCACCTTACCAACAGGTCTTCCAACAACCCCAAAGGAGATTCGAAGCTCAAACATCAACAAGTCAGCAATAAGGGAATCTAAAAAACAAGGTAGACTCTAACACTGATGATATTTTTAAACAAATTGTTCTTAATCAATAGAATGAGCTGAAGAGTCAAGGTTCGGAGTTGAGGGAGTTGAAGACTCAAATGAGCCAGATTGCCACTTCCCTCCATGAACTAGTAAGTATGAATTCTGGAAATCTTCCTTCCCAACCCACTCCAAATCCAAAGGGGAATGTTAGTGCCATCACATTGAGAAGTGGGAAGAAAATGAACGATACATTTGCACCTACCATTCCACAGGGATTGACCTCAACTCCAGAGAAGTTTCACTCCATTCCAACTGATGAGAAATCCAAAGAGAAAGATAAAGGTAAGAAAAAGATTGATGATGTTCCTCTTAAACCCCTTCCTTTTCCAAAAAGGGTTGTTCAAACCAAGAAGATGGATGAAGAGGCGATGAAAAAAGAGGTTTTGGACACATTGAAGCGTGTTGAGATCAACATCCCTCTACTTGAAGCCATCAAAAAAATCCCAAGGTATGAAAAATTCATAAAAGAACTTTGCACCAATCTAAGAGGGATCAAGGGAAATGAAAGGATCTCTCTTTGAAGGAATGTGTCATCACTCATTACACCAACTCTAGAAATGCCGACAAAGTGCAAGGATCTAGGGACATTCACCATCCCATGCACCATAGGGGAGTTTCACTTCTCTAATGCTCTTTGTGATTTAGGAGCATCAATAAATGTGATGTCTCACTCTATATTCTCTTATTTACAGGTTGGTGAGTTGAAGCTGATAAGAGTTGTGGTGCAACTGGCGAATATAGCTATGGCATATCCAGCGGGAGTCCTTGAGGATGTACTTGTCGGGTAAGAGAAATGATCTTTCCTGCAGACTACTATGTGCTTAACATGGAGGATGATTAGGTAAGTTCGCATGCCCCCATTATCGTAGGTAGGCCCTTCCTCAAAACTGCAAAAACTATCATAAATGTCAATGTGGGTACACTTTCCATGGAGTTTGGAGATGAAGTTGTGGTATTTAATGTCATGGAATCCATGAAGTACCCCACAGAGGACCATTCTACTTTCGTTATCTCCCATTTTGAACCACCAAATAAAAACTCCATGGAATTTGATTGTCCTATTCTTAGGGAGATTATGAGTATTGGTTCGATTTTGATGTCTAAGATCACTTCCACACATGTTTCTGATACACAATCCTCTCTTGGATTTGATTTTTATGTGGATTCATATTCTTATTTTGATCATGTTCACTCTGATTATGACATGGTTGTTGATTATGCTGATGGATTTGATGATTTATTCTACGATTTTGATGATGTCTATTCTGATACTGATGTTCATTGTGCAGATATGTTTGTTGCATCAATTTCTCCATCCATACATCACCCCCCTACATTGGAACTCAAGCCATTACCCCAAAATCTTAAATATGCATACCTGCTGAGTGGTGATAGATTACCTGTTATCATTGCTAACAATATCTTTTTTGAACATGAATAAAAGCTTTTGAATATTTTGAGGGAGAACATCAGGGCGATTGGGTGGACCTTGGATGAAATATCAGGTATTAGCCCCTCCATTTGCATGCATAGGATTCTCTTGGAGGATGGGGCTAAACCGGTGAGACAGCCACAAAGGAGACACAATCCCACCCTCCTGGATGTTGTTAAAAACGAAGTTGAGAAATTGCTTGAGGCAGGTATAATTTTTCCCATTTCAGATTTTCAGTGGGTAAGTCCTATTCAGGTTGTGCCTAAGAAGAGTGGTGTTACTATTGTTAAAAATGAGAAATATGAGTTAGTTCCAATGAGGGTGCAAAACTGTTGGCGTGTGTGTATTGATTATAGGAAACTAAATCAGCCCACTCACAAGGACCATTTCTCCCTCCAATTTATAGATCAAATGCTTGAGGGACTAGCTGGGAAAACACACTATTGTTTCTTGGATGGATTTTCTGGATATTTTCAGTTTCCTATAGCTCGAGAGGATCATGAGAAGACTAAATTCACCTATCCCTTTGGCACATTTACCTACCGGAGGATTCCATTTGGACTTTGCAATGCCCCAGGTACCTTCCAGAGATGTATGGTGAGTATTTTTTCTGATTTTATTGAGACCTACATAGAGGTATTTATGAATGATTTTACAGTGTATGGATCCTCATTTGATGAATGTCTAAATAGTTTAGGAAAGGTATTGAATTGTTGTATTGAGAAGAATCTCCTCCATAACTTTGAAAAGTTTCATTTCATGGTAGAGCATGGCATTGTATTAGGTCATGTAGTGTCAAAACATGGGATAGAGGTTGATAGATCTAAGATAGACATTATTTCATCCTTACCCTATCCTTCAGGTGTGCATGATGTTAGAACTTTCTTAGGGCATGCAGGATTTTATCAGCGCTTCATCAAAGATTTTAGTAAGATTTCTCTTCCTATGTCACGATTACTTCAAAAGGAATCTAATTTTGTGTTTGATGGTTCTTGTAGGACTTCCTTTGATGAGATATAGAAGTTTCTGACCTCTCCACCTATCATACAGCCTCCACGGTGGGAGATTCCTTTTGAGCTTATGTGTGACGCCTCCAACTTCGTGGTTGGAGATGTCTTATCTCAGTGGGCGGAGGGACGTTCACATGTGATCGCATATGCATTGAGGACACTGGATTCAGCCCAATCAAATTACACAACCACGAAAAAGGAGTTTCTTGATGTCAAATTTGCTTTTGATAAATTCCATTCATATTTATTAGGCTCTAAAGTAGTTGTTTTTTCTGACCATGCAGCTCTGAGGTACCTCTTGAAGAATCCAGACGCAAATCCTAGGCTGATCTGATGGATTCTCCTTCTTTAAGAATTTGATATTGAGATAAAGGACAAAAAGGGGTCTGAAAACATGGTGGCGAACCACAAGAGTAGGCTTACTCACACACTAGAGGGTGACACCTTGGACCAGGTACCACTTCGGGACACTTTCCCTAATGAGCATCTCTATACCATCTCAGGTACACATCCTCGGTATGCTGATTTAGTTAATTACATTTTCTTCCTCTGAAATCCCAGTAAATTTGAAGAAGCATGAAGTCCAAAAATTAAAAAGTGAGTCTAGGTTTTATGTGTGGGATGATCCTTACCTCTGGCGCATGTGTAGTGACCAAGTCATTAGGAGGTGTGTTTCTGATCATGTGTTTGAGTCTGTTTTCCATTTCATTCATACACTTGCTTGTGGTGGACACTTTGGACCCCAACGGACAGCTAGGAATGTTTTAAACTCTGGATTATATTTTCCTAGCTTATTCCATGATTCCCATGTGTTTTTAAGTCATGCTCTCAATGCCAACACACTGGGAACATTTCTAGGAGACACACAATGCCCCAACAACCCATACTATTCTATGAGATTTTTGATGTGTGGGGCATTTATTTTATGGGTCCTTTTCCAAGTTCATAAGGTTTCTTGTATATTTTGGTTGATGTTGATTATGTGAGAAAATGGGTGGAGGCCAAGGCCACCAGGACTGATGATTCTCATGTTGTTGTGGATTTTTTGAAGGCACGGATTTTTTGTAGGTTTGGAGTACCAAAGGATATCATCAGTGACCAAGGGACACATTTCTGCAATCGGGATCTTGCTTCCCTTATTCAAAAGTATAGTGTGACACACAAAACATCAACACCATACCACCCCCAAAAAAATGGTCAAGCGGAGGTTTCAAATATTGAGTTGAAACAATTTTTGGAGAAAACTGTGCAGCCAAATATGAAGGATTGGAGAAAGTGCTTGGATGATACATTGTGGGCTTATAGGATAGCATACAAGACACCCATTTGTATGTCCCCATTTTGGATTGTTTTTGGGAAAGCATGTCATCTCCCAGTAGAAGTTGAGCATCGGGATTATTGGGCTATAAAGAAAGGCAACATGGATTTGGCCCAAGCTGGAATCCAAAGGAAGCTACAAATTCAAGAGATTGAGGAGATTTGATTGTCTTCATATGAGAACTCAAGGCTCTATAAGGAATAATCCAAAGCAGCTCCTGATAGAATGATCCAACAAAAGGAGTTTCATGTTGGAGAGAAAGTCCTTCTCTACAGTTCACAACTTAAGTTGATGCCTAGTAAGTTGTGTTTCAGATGGTTAGGCCCTTATGTTTTATCAAATATTTTTCATTATGGTGCAGTGGATATCACACAAGAGGACACTGGAAGGATCTTTACAGTCAATGGGCAACATTTTAAGAGATACATTTAGGGACTTCCTACTGATGCAGTGGATTTTATCACACTGCATGACCCCATAATCACTTGAGCACATGAGGCTATTCCTAACCCTTTCACTTTTATATTATTTGTCCTATTTAAAAATTCTGCATTTCATGTGCATATATCATCTCATGGGTTCACATTGAGGACAATGCGATATTTTAAGTATGTGGGAGGGAACCTTTTAGTTTAATATTTTCAATTGGTTTCCTGATTTAAAAACAAACAAAAAAATGTGTGTTTTTCAAATTTTGTGTGTTTATTTTACAATTTTCTGTGTGTTTTTGAAAATTTTGAGATGAAATGATTCTCATCGCCATTTCTAAATCCATATCAATAAGTGAAACAATTTACCCCTTGAAAATAAGCTTAAATGAATGCTAAAATGACCTTGTTTCAAGTTCAAATATTTAGTAATTTCATGAAAAGTACACTGAATTTTGAATCCCATGCCATATCTCACTGTATTTATATTTGAAATCACTTTCCTATGAGTCTTCTGAACCATTATTTTCATATTCTTTACTTTCACCTCTCTTCTTGAGAGAACCAAACCATGCTTGATTTAAGCAGAATTTGATTTATTTCTGTCAAAACTTGAGGGTTTGGGGTACTTATGTTTAAATGATTGAGGCATTTGTTTGGTATTAAAGCCCCTATTTCAAATAATCACTTTTATAATGGCCTACCTTGAACATTAATCCTTGTATCCCTTATAATCCATGCATAACCTATTAGATTAGCCACATTACAAGCCAATTTTCCCTATCCAACCAACTCTTGAAGTGAAATTGCATAATCTAGTTGAGCTTAAGTGTGGGGGAATCTATCTTGTGTTGTGCTACCACATTTTGTGATACTTTGGGTGGAAAATTAAATTCTGAAGATATGTGTTTACTACTAAATAAAGTCTTTATATTGGAAGCTGTGAGTTTTCTGGAGCTTTCATGACAAGTGAAGTTGTGCCTTTTCTGGAGCCTCTAATTGAGGTTGAAAGTTGTGCCTATCTGGAGCTTTCAAGAAAATCGTGTTTGAGAATATTGACATTTTTTATACTGAAATGATGAATGGTGTAAAATTTTCATGAATTTTCATGATGATGGAGCTGAATTGATACTATGGTGATTAAGGAGAAGGCCATATTTAAGTGGAAATTAGATTAATGTAATTTTTCTTCAAAAAGAGTCAAGCCCTCCTCATTTAGCCTTGGAATTCTTCACATCTAAATCCTACCAACTGAAATCCACAGAACAACCCTGAAAAGTCATCATGATAAAAATACATCCTTGACTCGCATCGGGTTGCGATGTAGGAATTTATCAAGCCTATGGTGACCCCTGTATGATTTTGGATGAGAAAGACATTCACTACCACAAAAACAGTTTTTCGCAGCGCCCCCTTTTATCAGCGCTAACGAAAAAGCGTTGATAAAGGGACCCCCTTTTATCAGCGCTTTTGTTAGCGCTGATAAAGGGCCCCCCTTTATCAGCGCTTGCTTAGTAGCACTGATAAAGGGTAGGCTTGAAAAAATATATATATATATACATTAATATATAAATATAGTTATATTGTTATATAAATATAATATATAATTTTTAAATATATTTTAGATAAGTATAAATGTACATTTACACTTATTATACTTAATATTTAAGATATTTAGTGAAAATGACTTCTTAAAAAATTAAAAAATATATTTTTAATTAATATTTTGATAATCATTATGGAGTAATAGTCATTTAATAACAATTTGAGTACTAAAAAAATTAAAAAAAAATTAAAAAAAGATCCAAAATATGTTGAAAACGCAACTCAAACTTCAAACGGCCATAACTTTTGATCCGGGTGTCCGTTTGAGCTCTACCACATATCAAATCGAAGCCTGCAACGAGCTCTACGTCGCTGTGACCTGGGAGTACCCAAGTCAAGCGATTTGCGAGGACAAAAGAGGCCCAGAAGGCCTCCAAAACTGAGTTTTTTGTCGGGGTACCCCGATTGTTTAACATTTTGTGGATTTTCACCCTCGTTTAAGGGGGTATTATTGGATTTTTTTGGTGGGGTTTGAATTTATTCTAAGGTATTACATTCATATTTATATTATGTATTTGAAATTTCATCATTTTTTATAATGCACTGCTATTTATAATCAAATATATAACAATATATTCATATTTTTTAAATATTCACACCTAAAAATTTAATTATAAATATAAATAATAAAATATATTTACATATAAAATATATTAGCTTTATCTAAATAATAACTAACATCCATTTTATTTAAAATACCAATATATGAATATTTATATACCTATATATTAATCTAACTATATATATATATATTAATCTAACTGTATATATATATTAATATAATAACTATATATATATTAATATAACTATATATATATATTAGTATTACTATAAATATATATATTAATATCACCATAAATATATTTATTAATATCACTATATATATATATTAATATAACTATATAAATATATATTCATATAACTATATAAATATATATTCATATAACTATATATATGTTAATATAACTATATATATGTTAATATAACTATATATATGTTAATATAACTATATATTAATATAAATATATATTACTATACAAATAAATATAACTATATATATATAGATATACATTAATACCACTATATATATATATTAATATTACTATATATATTATAATATAACTATATATATATTATAATATAACTATATATATATATATATTATAATATAACTATATATATATATATATTAATATAAATATATATTAATATACGAAGAAATATAACTAAATATATAAATATATATATATAGATATCATGAATTGTAAAGCAAATCAAAATAGAGTAGTGGTAAGGGCTTAGGCGCACAGGGGGGAGGTCTCGAGTTCAAATCCTGGTGGAGTTAGGGGTGCGCGCGCATGGGGAATATTGGAGCAAGCACTGTTAAAGGGTGGAGGGGGTGCGTGGGGTTCGTGGGGTGTTGTATAGGGGCCGAAAAGTGCTGTAAAAGGGGGGGGGGGTTCAAGCGCTATAAAATCCCCCCCCCCCCCGATTGGCAGTATTTTTTAAAATTTTTAAATTTTTTTAAATTTTTTTAAATTTTTTTAAATTTTTTTAATTTTTTTAACATTTATCAGCGCTTTTTTAAATGCGCTGATAAAGGAAGCGCTGATATAGGACCCCTTTATCAGCGCTAATAAAAAACGCTGATAAAAGGGGTCTTTTATCAGCGCTAAAAAAAAGCGCGGATAAAAGACCCCTTTATCAGCGCTTTTTTTTAGCGCTGATAAAGGGGACTCCCCCTTTATCTACGCTGGCTTTATCAACGCTTTTCTAGCTCTGATAAAGCCATTTTTAGCGCTGATAAAGGCCGTGTTTGTAGTAGTGATTGCAAACAAAATTGATATTTGTGTGATAAGAGAAAATTCAAGCGAGGTCAGTGTTTTGTGCATGGGAGGATAAATAAAGTGGAAATATATTGAATGATATAAATTAAGAACTTGGAATAATGGTTTTTTATGAGGCATGATATATTTTGTTTCTTGGTGTGTAATTTTTTGATCTCAAGGATATGTGTTTTAAAATTAGTTTTGATTTGATATTGATGTTTACTTGATATGAGATTTTACTCAGGAGGGAAAAAGGGTAAATGTGGGGGAGTTGATAAAACACTATTTTATTTGATATTTTATTGATAATAAATGATATAATTTCCTCACATTGTGTTAAATATGTTTAATTAGAATGTATTTGGGATTAGATCATTCATTTGAATATTTGATGAAAATTCATGTTTTAGCCTTTTAAACTCACTGTAGTATTTCAATCATAAATATTTTTATTTTAATTATTTGAACTTAATAATTTGTAACTATGTTCCTTACATCATGGTATACAACGTTTATTCATTACACTATATCAAAATAATGCATTTGGATGGATTAATTGGGCCATACATTTAAAGGTGGTCTGGACACGCCAGAATGGAAAAGATTCTATATTTCAGCCATAACTCCTTCATATTGTCTTGGATTAAGCCCAAATGTTGAGAGGAGATATAGTACTCATATCCTCACATATGATCCTTCTAGAAAGACGGACACTTCATGCGTTTTGGTGGTCAAATGGGCGGTACAAGGTGGAATAAAATATTTGGCCGAGATTCCCCATTCACACATGAAACCACTTTGAACCTAGCCTCCCAACCACTCTATAAATTGGTTTTTTCACATTTGGTGGGGTTGGAACGTGAATTAGGAGATTGGAGGCAGAGGATAATTGGTTTCACCCAAATTATCCAACCATTGTATGAGGGGTAGCTCTTGAAGCATGGATCCCATCATCGAAGCCTCCTTCTCTTCTTCATGTTGTAATATTTTCATTTGTGTTTTAAACTTATTTGTTCTGCTTTTATTTCGTATCTTTTCTTTTGTTTTGTTTAAATTTATTATTCTTTTAACATTCCTCTTTGGGTTGGAATTCTTGAGTAGTATTTTTATTGGGTTATACCCAATACAAACCTTTTCACATCCAAAACGCTTCTACGATGATTACGCCACCCATGGAAGAGTAGTCTTTTAGTAATTGATATATCTCTTACCTTATACATTAATTTATTTTGAATCAATGATATACATTAATTAACATAATATGATAAATTATTTGAGTTTTTAAATTAATTTAAACTAAGAAATAAATTGAACAATTAACACAAAAACACACGAGGATGAGATTTTGTGTAAATTGTGAGAGTGCGAACTTAATCAGTTATACAAAACCATACGGGATGAATTTGTAGTTCTCAAATATAATCCCTAAAATCAATTAATTCTAATTTCCAGAGGGTAAATGTGCCATAATTTACCACTAACCATAATATAATCTTATAACATCAATCAAAGCAGGGTGTTGTGATTGCATATTCCGAAGTTAGCCTAGGGTTAAATTCACATCATCTTCGGGGTAAAGTTAATTCTCATAGGATTTGGGATTTAAAAAATTAAGGGATCATAATTAAGTGAATGTTAATTTAAATTATAATGATTAATAATAGAGTGAATAGGTAGAGTTAGATCAATTATTCCTTTTAAAATATTTTCAAAAAAACATCTTTTGTCTGTGTCTTTTTAATCAAACTTCATTTCAAAATTAAAAACAAAAAAAATGAAATCTTCTTCCAGAAAACTTCTTCACGTTTTATAAACTATAAACAACCACCCCCATATTTTAAAGTATTGTTTTTATTCTCTTTTATTTTATTTCTATAATACCTATAAAAATTTGTTTTAATTCACTTCCTCCTTTGAGAGACAACCTCGGTCAGCCACTCTGCTGCACCTAAGTACCCCAAAATCACACTAATCATTTGAGGGCACCCACGATAGTGATTTTTCAGTTTTACTTGTATGATCTTGGCAACCATTCATTAACTATATTTTAGAATAATCATTTTAGGTATTAATTATTATTTTTCAGGTACATTTCAGTTTAGTATTTCTAGAACTTGTACATTGACCATAGTTCCATAATATAAATAATATTAACAATTTCATATGAATCATATATAATAATTATATAAACATTTTTAACCATTTATATAAATTGGTGACTAAGACTAAATTACATCACCTCATGGGGATGGTAGTTTTTACAAACACATGGTCACATTTCTTCTTTTTCGATGGATAGAATGAGAGAAAGGAAAATAATAATTAATATTCAAAAAAATATTAATTTATCATAAATTTAAGGTATAATCATTTAATTTATCCTAATTAGTTTTCATGTAAATAAGAAATAAAAAACTTATCACATCACTACAAAAATTTTGTAGTTCACATGTACATAATAATGAAATTATCATTTTGTAATAGATATAATAGAAAGAAGGAATAATATATAATTAAATTATAGAAGAATAAATGTTTCATAAATACCATATATGAGTATAAAATATATTTAAATAATAAACCATCAAATATGGTGAAAAAAATGAATTATATAACAATGAGGAGGTGGTATTCCACACGTACACAAAAGCGATACATTCATCGCCATTTGAAGAAATGTAAGTGAAAAATTGTTGTCCAAATAATACAAAACACCAATCAATATATTTACTATACTTAATTAATCATGTAAGGATTTACAAAATTGAGTTAGAGGCAGTATAATAATAAATAACCATTAAAAATAAGGGTGTTATTATATCATCTCCTTTTAGATATCTACACTTATTTACACCTTAATCATTTATAATATATTCGTAGATAGTGGAAATTTTTTAATAAATAAGTGAATAAATATAGGATGGATTTTGGTAAGGTATTTTCTATGATACAAGGTTTAGTTTTTTTAATAATAGAGGAGAAGTTGTTCCCTTTTAATGTGAGGTGTATGGAAAACATTGAATCACTTAAAAGTGTTTAATGATATAATATAAAATTATTGAAAAATTGGGAGATTATTTATCATTATTTGTGTTTATGAGATTAAAAAAACAAAATAACTCCAAAAAAATTATTTATACATGGTTATGAGGATTGAAAATAAATTATATCGGTTCATGAGGTGGTAGTTCTCCGCACACATGTTTGATGGATTCATGTCTGATTTGATAGAAGTGGAAATGTTTATAAAAAATTATATATAATAAAAAATATATATATTTATGATTATGATACTGAGGTTATCATATAATCATATAATTATATGATTTTAAGGAGGTGGAATTAAAAAATATATAAATACTCATTTAAGAATAATACCTCTTTTTAAAAAAAATCATTTGGTCTGCACCAAAATCCATACTAGGATGGATTTATTATCGAAACACGCCCTATAAAATTCTGTGAAATCAGTAAGAAAGGTATTTGTATAGGTTTTTTTTAAATAAATGTTATTTTTATGTGTGTATAGGGGAGGAGAGGGTCTTGCATTTTATAAGTGGGGGAGAGGACACAAATGAATGTTTGATCAATAATCTGTTATAACCATGTTCTAATCATGAAAAAAGATTTCATAATGGGTAATGATCAACCCTTAGATGTGATAATGTCTAATAATGTCAATCTAGTGGTTTTAAAAATAATTCTATCGTTTTAACATCTATAATTTTTAGTTTTATTCCCATTAAATCAATTTCTAAAATAACCACGATAATTATTTTTCTCATATATTATTAGTCATAAAGGTGGAAAATTATGTTGAAATTAGAAGATAATATAATTGAAGGGAACACCCTGAGAGGGGAGGAGTGAAACAGGGTGTCAAATTTTTCTTTTTAAAGTTGAGGATATTTTTCCCACGTTGGTAGGAACTTGTTAATTCTATCAAACAAATGAAAGAAGGATGTTGACGCAACACTTTTACTTGGTTCACCATAAAGCGATATGTCTAAGGAGCATACAATGATAGTGTGTCGGTCATACCAAAAACAAAAAATCTTCACTAGTTTATGTATTACATGTTTTAGTAATAGTCATTATATGTCTGGAATACTACCTTTACAATGGTTTAGGGAACACTCACTGCATCCCTCAGATCACTCCCATCTACTCCCCATATCTCACTACCTTGAGAGAATAAAAATGTCACTTTATCGACTTGAAGGTCTCTTTAATATATTTTCATTGAATTCTTCATCTCTGTTTAGCATGAAACACTTATTCTATCGAAGTCTTAAAGAAGATTCACCTAAAATCACTAAACTACTATAGTAGATATTCAAAACGTGCAAAAATGTTACACTGATTATTTCATGCAACACCTACCCTTTGCACGCAAGATCTCAATTTTTCATGTAATACATTATTTTTTCATAGAAAAATATTTCACACAACACCCCCTTAAAGCACAACTTTCACTTTTACACACAGCCTAAAATTTTAGGTGTGGATTTGACTTTTTTGTGGAACGTCATTTTTTAGGTGCAACTCCCAATTTTTATGCACAATGTCTACATTTTTTCGCAGATTAAACTTTTATGCAAAGTTCCCGTTATGTGAACCTTTTAAGCAAATTATATCTTGGATTATCTCAATGTCTTCGCTCATATCGAATGATGGGGGCACCTCTTATTTATAGTCATCACTGACCCCCACATGCAAAACCCTCTATGTCACACAAAACTCATATTATGCACGC
Source organism: Viscum album (assembly GCA_963277665.1). Lineage (NCBI taxonomy): Eukaryota > Viridiplantae > Streptophyta > Magnoliopsida > Santalales > Viscaceae > Viscum > Viscum album. Next base: position 595,143,320 of record OY728155.1, on the reverse strand, counting down.
AATCATTTTTCGTGCAAGCACCTTTTTTCGTGCACATATCTTGAATTCTCATGAACCACATTCCTTTTCCATTTTTCAGAATTCTTATTTGGAACAATTTTTTGCGAGAAAACAAGCCTACTTTTACTATTACGCACAAAACCAATTTAGTGCGCAATCTATCTTTTTCGCACACCACTCTAATATTGTGTGCAGCTCGTTCCTTTGCCATATTTTGGAAATCTGATACCAAAACATTCCTTGAACAGAGGTTTCTAACACACCTAACCTTTTGCATGCAAGTTCCTTTTCCAAACACACATTTTCCCATTTCCGAATTTTCATTCCAAAAAATTTGGAAAACACTAAGAAATGACACCACCTTTAATACTATTGTTTTCTTAAAATGTTTGATCACTTTACTAGAAAAAATTATGAACTTCTTATTAGGATTGACAATAAACCCAAATTGTACTTCAATTTTTATATAGAACAGCCATGGTTCTAAAAATAATTAATATTATTGAACCCATATAATGGATTATTCCAAATTAAATTAAATTTTGTTGAAGAATTAAATTTAATATTATAATCACTAAGGGGATAGAAAATAGGGTTTTTTAACACCCCAAGGATTTTCAAATAAATTTAATATTGAATGTATGAAACAATGAGTCTCTACAAAACATCACTTTTTTATAACCATGCTAATGAACATCTTTTTCTCAATTCCATTATTTTAATTTCAAAAATCTTACCTACACGGTTTTGTTTAGGTTTTTTTGGAGTATTATTGAATAAACTTATCTTTTTATGAATAGTAACATACCCTTTTGAAGAGTAACATACCCTTATGAATAGTAACACGACCCTTATGAACAGTAATGGACCATTATGAATAGTATGTTTTCCCTAAGGAATATTAATTTACCCTTATGAATAATAACATGATGTTTATGAATATTAATGTATAATTACGAATAATAACATCACCCATGTAAGTATAAATAAAATTTAGGCACCTTCTAAATGAGTGTCAATATTTTTATAATTAAATATTAAGTGTTGGTATATTTGTGAGGAGTAAATATTTAATTACAACTTTATAATTAATAAATTGATATAAAATAAAAATAATATTTTTTATAAAATGTATTCCAAAATAAAAATATTTTTTTCCAGGATTTTCAGGAAATTCTATAAAACCTTAGTTAAATTTTCAAGTCATTACAAAATCAGTGATAGTTTTAAAGTTGTATTTTACAAGTAAATGATGATTTTATTTAAATAATAAATTTCACATATTTAAAAAATAATTTCGATAAAATGGGGTTCATATTTGGATTTTACTCATAAAATATGTTTATGACGATTTTTTGTGATTATTCTAAAATATTGAATTTTTATGAATAATTAAATATGGTAATTTACTATATATATACATTTGGACAAGGATACCATATTTCGAGAATCATCACCATTGTAATCACCCTTGTATTGAAGTCACATTCACTTATTACTAAATTGTTTCATGGAATAATCACTATTTGATGTATTATTGAAAAATAATAAACTAAGGATTAAAATATTTAAAAAAGCCTCATATTCTCCAATATAAAACCCACTGACAATATCCTTTTATCATCACTCCAATAAAACTTTATTTATTGTATAAATTATAAAAAAATATTTTTCCATGATTATCCCCCCATGTATAGTAGCCCTTGTTATCATAAAATACCCAATCCTTCCCCCTAAAGAGGCTCTCATAGATGATTAATTCAAGAGGAAAATTCATATTTTCAATACTTTCACATTATTTTCATGTCCCTTTTTTTCTTTTATATCCTCACATTGACTAATAAAAATGTTCTAAAAATTGTAGTACCTTACTAGTACTATAAAGTTTTTATTATTATGGAATAATTAATAATCACCTCTCTTTTACCCGTTATTAATGTTATTAGTTAAAAACACCACCTAAGATGTGCTAATATACCACATTCAAGGATGATGGGTTTTCAATTTCTAATACCAAATTACATTCTAATCATGAAACCATTATTATGGTTTATATAGAAAATAATATATGTATTATTTCCGAAATATGGTTCTAGAATATTTTTACACACATGGTTTTGATTTTTATAGAAAAATGAGTTTGTTGTGTTCAAAACCCGCCCATTATCCCAAACGATTATCTTTAAATAATTTATATAATTATTCTTCTTCACTCCATGTAAATATATGAAATTTACCACTATTCAACCTTATAAATTTTTACTAATAACATATAACATCATTTTTGTACAACCGTCCTCATTTTACAGTATTAACTGTTCATGTATATAAGTATACCGATCATGAAAGAAACAGACCCGAACAATAACATCTAACAGATTAACCCATCAAAAGTGTCATAAATGAACATAATAAGAATATAATAAATTATTTACAAGGATATTAGGTTCAATAATTAGTAAATAATGAACCACGGTTTGATTATTTAGGTCATTAAGATCATGTGTCTAAAACCTTTAGAATTAAGCTAAGTGTTTCTTCATCTCACATCCATTTTTTTGAGGTATTTTATATTCACTACTATTACTTGAGTATGGTGTAGGTATACTACCCATTGATTTTTTATATCATGATTCAATTTAATTTCATGATATTCAATGTATCATTGTATGATTATTAATTTTGGTTCATACGATTAAATTTATTATGAATTTGTAAGTATTTTTTTACTTGATCCTCCATTTTCATTCAGGATCCTCATATTCTCAACTTACCTCAATGAAATTCATATATATATTATTTTTAATACTAATAAATTCTGCATGAATCTTCTATATTTATTTAAATATAATAATAATTCTATATTTTATGGGGAGATACATGTTTTAAAAGAATATTTCAAAAAATCATCCGAAATGCAATCCCAGTTCATGGAACATCTCGAATTCTTACCTATTTAAATTTCACACTATAATATATTTTAATCTATATTTATATTTATAAAATCAAACATTTTAACATGAAAAATCTATTTTGGTTCAATTATTTTTTTAGAAAGAAAACATTCTTTATCACATTATAATCATTTTAATTAATTCTTTAAACCATACTAAACTTTTTTAATTTTATGGCTGCTATAAAAACTCATTTTACATTATTTCACTTCAGTTGAACATCATTTATGCCAAAAATGTAATATAATTATCCTAAACGTTTCATTAATGAGATATATATGTTCACCACCATGGTTATGACAAATACAAATGATGTTCTAAAATAATTATTCTTAAGTAAAAATGTTTTTTCTCACCTCACATTAACTTTTATGAGTTATTTACCTTGTTCATAATTCATTCCTCACATGTGGTGTATGTAATGGTCCTATTATATCATATAAATAGTATAATTATTCTAATGATATTCTAAGGGATTACTATTTGAATGTTTCATGGTGTTTTGGGACACTATGGAATGTTTAAATATTATTTCCTTAATAATTTCCTAATAGTACCATTTAAATGTATATTTATTTATGTAAATATCATTTTATGAATGTTAATTTCAAAGAGGATTATATCTTATAATATCATATAAAATATTTTGTTCAAGTTTTTCTAATTAGTTTCAATTTGGATGTTCTATCTTGATACCATTCACCAATTTAGTTCGAATGGTTACTATTTATGTTTAATGTACGTGGAATGTTATTTACATTTCATATTTTAGTTTAAATATAAATGAGTATGGTGTTTATCATTATCCCCATTCATAATAGGAATGAATTGAACTTAGTAATTTTTTGTTGGGGACCGCTCTAGCCCCTCGGTGCATTTGTAGGTCTCATGAGACTAACTATGGTCTTGGCCTGAGGCCATGACAAAATGGATATTTATGGTCTCGGCATGAGGCCTTGATGGTAATCTTATGATGTCCCACATTATGCATTACCTCATTATGAAATTATTAATTTAATGTTCATGTCGATATTAGAGTAGTAGAATACCCATGATTAAGTTTTATTATGTCATTATTTATTCACCACTTATTCCTACCACAATGTGTTCATGTTTATTTTTAAAGGCATGTGTTTTTAGTTATTCCCCTTGCCTAATGATTATTTTTATGAAATATTCCACTCTATTTCATACCCTTACGAAGCATATGAGTGAAACAATTTCTTATGATTCATTTTCTTCAGACATGAATAAGTATATTATGAATTTCTTACATGGATAAACATAGATTTATGGACATTCCCTATAAAAAAATAATATGTATTTCATTTCAAGTTATACTTATAAACCTATATATGTAGCCAGTTTTCTAAAACTACTAAAATACTCAGTCCATTAGGATTGAACATTCTTGTAAGCATTTCAATGTGATAAAATAATTCATTGTCCCTGGGTAACTATGTTTGGGGTGTTATAGTTGGTATCAGAGAATGTTTAGTAGAAATCATTGAAACTACATTTAGGAAATTTAGATTAGGTAAAAAAACCCTAAGATGTTATTTTAGTATAAACATAGAAAAACATTCTAGAATGTAGGGATGGAAAAGATTATGTGGAACTATCTATCAAATACATACCTTTCTGGATACTACATATAGACGTGGATCTCACACATATGTTCCTAGAAGTAAAAAATCCAATAAGGAATTTCGGGATTGACCTATAGTATAATGGTACATGACAAAATGCCATTATGATTACCTGTTCTAACGCTCATTGGGGATATACTTAAGATAATTGACATTTTATGTACAATCTATTAAGAAGTATTTAATTGTAAATTATTCTCAAAGAAAATATATTTATGATTATGAGATTAGCTATGCATAGGATTTCAATTTGTCCTAGGTATTTTTATAAGTTTATATTATTAATTATGATTCATAAAAATGTAGAGTGTATGACATTATATAGAAATGGATCATTGTATAAAGAAATAGAACTTCACCAATGCATGTGATGCTAAAAGAAAAAAGGGCATATGATTTATGTTCATAGGATATCTTTTTGAAGGAAGATAGTCTCCCATGTATCCTCATCATATGGATAAATAGTATCATGTTTTAATAAGATCTGTAAATATATAAATGGGTCTTATGTCTTTGAAGGAAATCTAGAAAAGAAGAGTATGGAAGGGAATAAAATCTATTTAGGGAAGAAGGGAATGAATGGCTTCACACCTGTAACAATTATGGAAAGAATAATCCAGGTAAAGTCTTGAAGGGAATGAGATTCTATTATGTGTGGAGAAAAAGGACACCAATTTCATGATTATAAGGTTATGAAAATGGTTTCTGATGTACAATGGTTTATCTACAAGGATATGAGACACTATGTGAATCAATGTGCCTAGTGTCAAAGGATTATGCCACATATAATGTTACCGGATAATGATAAATTCATAATACTACTCCAGATGAATTGGAACGATTCAAATTCCCCTTCAAGAATCATTCCATTTGAATATTTTATCAGCAACGTACTAGTTATATTAATTATCTCATATATGAGGATTATAATTTAGTGCTATTTCAATATGTATTTGTGGTCGTATAATGAATTCTACCAATGATAAGTGACTTAGTTGAAAGTTAATATCTGAAGGAAGAATATAGTTGAGGAAAGAAAACCATAATTATATTATTTGTGATTAATATAATGATGAAGAAATGATTGTTTTTTTATTATTATTGAATACCTCAAAACTGATTATTGTCTTGTAGACAAGTGGTATATTCTATTGTTGATGGAGTCTACATTATTTTTGGATATAAAGAATATATCAAATATCATGTGTAAGGATGAATGAATGTTTACAATTATGATTTATTTTAATTGGAGTTATTAACATAATTCAATAGGACACATTATGATGATATTCACATGCTTGGAATTTAAAAATTTTGGGTTGATTCATGTTTATTAATGGAAAAAGGGTAGCAGATGCATTGAGCAGGATGTATCATAATGTTCTAAAAAAATGAGGAATTCCAAGGACCCAATGTACATGGATCAAGAAAGTATGGATAAGAAAATGATTCTAAATTATTAGATCTTGATCATTTGAAAATATAAACCATTTATTAAATTGTTTAAGATGATCATTGTATGAAGGTTTTGAGTTTAATGTCACCACATGATGAAACACATGTGATAAGATATTATGTATAGATAGTTCAATTCAAAAAAAAGATAATATTGTTATTATGAAATAGATTCATGTATTTATAGTCTTATAAGAGTTTATTAATTACTAAACTCTAGTAAAAGATTCTTGAATAAATTATTTTGCAATTATCGTAGTTTTTCATGATATCAATGAAATTATTCATAACTATAGTATATGGTTTTGTGGAAATGATTATTCAGCTGATCATGTTCTCTATCACTCTCCATCATAACATAATGGATTGATTATTATTCCATGTTTATCTTGTCCAATTATAATGCATAATTTTTTTAACTGATGCATTTAACATTTCCCTCTTATTAATATGATATTTTAACCATATTTCTGATTTAGGTTTCCCATAAGGGAATTTTCATGTATCAACCATTAACATTCAAAATTCAAATTCAAATTTTTAGGAAAATGTTTTTGTAAGGAGGGAAAAATTTTACACCATAATGATTTACATAGAAATTTAATATTGAATTCATGAAACACTGAGTATCTACAAAAAAACACTTTGTGATAACATTTCCATTGAAATTAAGTTGCCACTTCGGGGTTATGAATTTCAAAAATATGACATACACGGTCGCGTTCATGTAGGTTTTTGAATATGAGTAGAATAAATTTAATTTTTTGATGTATAGTAACATGCCCTTATGAATACTAACATACCTTTATTAATAGTCAATTGACCCTAATGAATAGTATTGTACCCTTATGAATAGCAATGTACTCTTATGAATAGTAATGTACCCTTATGAATAGTAACATGACCATTATGAATAGTAATGTATCCTTATGAATAATAACATCACCCGTGTAAATATAAATAAAACTTAGGAACCTTATTAATGAGAGTGAATATTTTAAAAATTTATAATTATGTGTTGGTATTTTTGTGAGTAGTAAATATTTCATTAAAATTTTATAATTAAAAAATTCATTTCAAGGAAAAATATTTTTTCATAATATTTATACCAAAATCGAAATTTTGTTGTCTTAGGAATTTAGGGTAATTAAATAAAACATTTGTTATGTTTTTAGGGAATAACAAAATCTGTTTTAGTTTTAAAACTATATTTTATGAGTAAATTGTGATTTTATTTTAAAAATGAATTTCACATACTTATAATATTATTTTTATAATATGGAGTTCATATTGGGACTCAACACGTCGAAAAATGGTACAGGAGAAATTTTTGGTATTTTTCTAAAATATTGAATTTTTGATGAATACTGAAATATAGTAATTTACCGTATATATATATTTTGAGTTAGATGCACTATTAATTGAATCAGTACTCATGTACGCAACCTTGGTTAAAACTTAAAAGAAATTATTACTATTTTGGTCATAAAATCATCAATATTTATTTCCCTATGTAAAAAATAAAAACTAATAATTAAAATATTAATAAAATCTTCCTCTTCTCCACTATAAAAAGCACCCACACTCCCCTATTCTATTCACTCTTCACAAGCATTGTGCCTTGAATAAATTATACTCAAATAACCTCCTATTATCCTCCACCACATCCAATAACCCTTGGTCTCATAAGATGACCAAATTCTTTCCCAAAAAGAATCTATCAAGGAAGATTAATTCAAGAGGTAAATTCCTCTTTTCAATTATTTTACCATATTTTCATGTTCCTTTTTTTCTCCTCAATACTCACATATAATAATCCAAATGTTATTAAAATTACATTACCATATGTGTACTATAGTTATATTTATGATTATGTAATAATTTATTATCCTCTCTCATTTACCCATCCTTTATGCTTGTAGTAAAAACACCATTCGAGATGTGCTAATTTACAACCATAAATGATGATGGGTTTCCAATTTCTATTATCGTCTTAAATTATGGTCATAAAACCATTATTATATTTTAACGAGACTATAATTTATGTATCATTTCTCATCTATAGTTTCTAGAATATTTCTTTACACACGGTTTTGATTTATAATTCAAAATGAGTTTTTTTCTGTTGAACAACTGCCAATTAACCCAAAAATATATCATTAACTAATTTATATAATAACACATCTTCAATCCAAGTAACCAAATGAAATTTACTACCATTTAGACTTATTTATGTTCAATAATAACACATAACTTCTCTTGGGAAAAAAGCCCTCAAGGTAACATCATAATATTTTTGGGTTGATTGTGTTTGCTGACAAAGCAGGTTCCCATGGTGAATTGTCAATTTCCAGAGATGTTGTTGACAATCTATGTTGAAAAAGAACCCTAAAAAAGGAATACATGTCTTGGAGGCGGTATAAAAGAACAGATACAATGTAGCACTATTTTCTAGTGTTTTCCAAATTTTTGGGGTCCATAATTTGGAGTTTTGTGAGCATCGTGAAAAGTGGATATCCTTGAATATCTTATTTAAATATGGAAAAGGAATGAGTTTTGTGAAGATAGTCTTCATGGAATGGATTTAACGAAGACTATAAGAATGTTGACAATGATGCTTCATGATTATGTTGAGCTTCACAAATGGATGATTCGAAGAGCATTGTGGCAGCAATGGGCATTACGAGTGGATCTTTGCAGCGAAGGCACGAAGGAATTGACGGGACACTCTACGATTACAACGAGCTCCGTGATCGGAAAATTTCCATGGTTCTTCACAATATTGAGATAATTTGAGAAGAATTTTCAATGCTTCGTGATTTGTGATGATGTGGCATTGACTTCACATGGAAGGATCGAGGGTCGGTGGAATCACCTATAAATATGCCTCGACCCCCTCAAGAGAAGTAGGGAGTTTTCAAAGAAAATTATTTGCTCTCAGATCGCGAAGGTGGTTTCCTAAGGCTGTGTGCTTCACAAAAGAAGAGCTTTGCGGAGGTTAATAAAGCTCCGTGAAAGTTGCGAGCTCCATGTTGGTTCAGTGAGCATCTTGAGGGAAGTCGCTCTGTGACGACTTGAGCTTTGCGAGAGTACTTTGAGAGAGTGATTCGCGAAAAGGTCAGAGCATCATGAAGGCTTGTTTGAGCTTCGTGAAATTGGGAGCCTTGTGAAGTAGGGTGCTTTTCGAATGTGTTTTCAATGTGAGTTTCCTGATGTTCAGTGGAAAAGGGGTATTCATCAGTGGATGAACTTTGAACATCAATAGAGAATCTACGTATAGTGGAGGATGAATTCATTAGTTGTAATGAAAAGACATAAAAGTCTATAAACTGAGAGTGGATCTTATGAATAAGCAATGATCTCACATCAGTTGAGAGAGCAGTGAGTTCTCAATTTGAGAGTGGTTATAAACTAGTAGGGACAGTGAGTTTGCTTCAAACATGTAAATAGCAGTGCGCTTATAGTGGAATTGGTTCATCGGCACACTGCCAGTGTATGCTATTTGGATGTAGCATAGTGAGGGTGATCCAAGTAAAAATTGATGTTTCCTGTGCATTCTTTATGGTTTGTTCATACTCTGCATCGGGAAGGAGAGAGAAGAGGGTTTTGTATAACAGTAAAACAAGATAAAATAGGGCAGTCGTTTTAATCTATCATACCCTGATTCACCCCCCCCCCCCTCTTAGGGTATCTAGCCTAGTGGTCCTAACAACTTCAATTCTGGACAGCCATCCTCTTTTTACATGATTCTCTATTCATGTATATGTATACCGATCATGAAACAAATTGACCAAAACAATGAAATTTAACCACTTAATCTATCAAAAATAATTTGAAAGAACGTAAAAAAAATCAGTTATACAGAGATTAGATTCTAGAATTATTATTTAATGAAAAAAATTAGATTACCCAAGTAATTAAGATCAAGTGGAGAACACCTTCAGACTTAAGGTAAGGATTTTTTATCCATCTTCCATTTTTTTAGATATTTCATATTCATGAATATACACTTGTATGGTATATGTATACCTCCCACTAATTATTCATATAATTAATCTCATTATTTTCATGATATTCAATGTATAAATTTTTTTATTATTAATTTTGGGGAAAATGATTCAATCTATGACCAAGTTGTATGTATTTGCTACATGAACCACCATTTTCAATCGTGTTTCACTTATTCTCTATGCACCTCAATGAAATACCTATTATTTATTATGTAATAATCAAAAATTATTTGTGAATGATATATATAAATATATATATATATATGTATATGTTTACCTATTATAATAAACTTTCATTTTATATGGATTTATGGGGTTTAAAACAATATTTTAAAAATTCTTCTGAAATGCAACCCTGATTCAAGGAAGTTCTCCAATTTTTACCTATTTTGAAGTTCAAACTATAATTTTTTTTAAATAGGTTTTTCTTTTAAAAATAACAAATTTAAAAATCAAAAATTTATTTTGGATCGTTTCTGGTTTTATAATAGAAAAAATGACTTTCCGCTTTTAAATCTCTTTAATGAATTTCTTAAACTGCACTAAAATGTTTTAATTGTAAAGATTCATTAAAAACAATTTTTACATGATTTCACTTCCGTAGAAAATCATTTATGCCTCAATGTAATCTCAATTTGCATTCATTTTCTTTTCTAGGATATAAATGTTTAAAATTATATTTCTGAAAAATACAAAAGATCGTTGAAAATAACAATTCTTTGTAGTGTAAAATAGAAATTTCTCACATCATCTTAAATTTTTTTAGATATATGCCTTGTCCACAATGTATTCCTTTCACGTGGTGTATCTAATTCACCTTTATATATAATTTCATGATAATCCTTATTATCATCATATTCGAAGGTATTATTATTTGACTTTTTCAAGGTGGTATGGGACACTTTGGAATGTTAAGGATTATTTCTTCAAGAATTTCTCAATGGTCTCATTTAAATGTATCTTTATTTATGTAAACATATTTTGAGAAATAATATATTTCATAGATTTTTATATCTTATTATATCATCTATAATATTCTGTTGAATATTTTTTCATTAGATTTATTGTGGATGTTTCATTTAGATATTTTTCACCAATTTACTTCCAATGGTTAGTGTCAATGTTTAATGTTCAGGGGAAGTTATTTACATTTCATATGTTATTTTAAATATGAATGTATATGTTTTTTATTATTATCATCATTCATAATTGGAATTAATTGGATGTAGAAAGTGTTGGGTGGGTCCCCGTATAGCCCCTCGATGTATCAGTAGATCTTAAGAGACAAACTATGGTCTTGACACGAGGCCTTAACAAAATGGATTTTTATGGTCTTGGTATGTGTCCTTGACATTATATTGATGATGTACCGCTTTATGTATTACCTCATTATAATACTAGTAATTGAATGTTCATGTTGTTACTCTGTTAGTTGAATAGCCATGATTATAATATATTATGGAATTATTTATTCCGCTCTTACTCCTACCATAATGTTTTCATGTTAATTTTTAAAGGCATCTATTTTCAATTATTCACCCATACTAATGTTTAAGTATAAGGTGTAATCCTCTATATTTCTTACCCTTAATGATAATCTATGCTTACCAGTTTATTATATTTAATTTTCTTAGGATAAGAAGAAGTTTATAATGAATTACCTGTAGGGATAAACATAGAGTTGTGGATATTTCCAATAAAACATATAAGTTGCATTTTAATTAATGTTTTCATGTTTAACCTATGTTTATATATGTTTCCCAAAAACTAATAAACTACCTGGTGCTTCAAGAAACAAATTTATTGAAATCATTCCAAGGTAATGAAATAATGCACGAGCTCTGGGAAACTGGGGTTGGGGCATTACAGGTTTCTAATGAAACAATTATTATAATGGTAAAACGTTTTACAATCAAAAATCAATAAAAACATTACTAAAATTGACAAAATTATATTTAATATAATATAAATAAACTAATTTTACATTAATTAATTTTAAAATATAACATATAATTTTATATAATTTAAATAAAAAATACATTTGGATAAAAATCATTATTTTTTACTATTCATCCAAAATGAAACAGTTCACAATGACCTCCAAATATCACCCAAAGATAACTATGATATTATGATTTCAAAAACAAAATTTATAAAATAAAATAAAATTCAAATTTTTTTAAAAATTAACAGTAAATTTCATTTTCAAAGTGCGACTAGAAGAACTTTTGAAAAAATAAATTTTCCAGAAAACAACTATTTTGATTTCAAATTATTATTTATGATTTATATTCATTATAAAACCATAATTTCATAATATATTTATTAAAATTCATTCCATCCAACAATATGGTCATTGTATAATGTTCATTTTTTAAATTATAATATTTTTATAGTGTATCATGTTTCATTTAAACTTGGTGTTTTGTGCATTACAAGCTATCAAGAATATGGAATTAGTTAAAAAATAAATATATCATTAAGTCTCAGGGTGATAAATTATCATCTGATATCACTATTTAATTTCATATATAATATATAAATTCATTTTCATCTATTTTAATCATTAATTGTTTCATTTTACCCACCTTCAATAAATTTTGTCCTTACAATTTGATCTAGCACTGGTAAATCGAGGATTTGAAATTTGATTTTTTTTTTGAAAACCCACACCATAAGGGGTAAATGAAAATTCCTTTTAGATGAGGGAATAAACAACATGAAATTAAATCAATAATTATAATTAACTAGTTTTCCAATAATTATATCATTTGTGGGAAGTGGAGATATATACATTGATGAAAATCATAATTCTAACATAATTATTAAGGGTGATCGAGTTCCTTGATCACAAGAATGTGAATTCTCAATCGAAATTATACGACCAAAAAACCAAAAATCCATGATGTTAAATATTGAATTGATTCATCATATGTGAAGTTAACAGGATAATTTTTTTTCTACAAAATTATGTTTCATAAAATTTAGGAATTTTTTTATCACCTATGAATAAAAGTAAATATTATTACCTGATATATTCATATTTAATAAGTAAAATTTCATACATTTGTTGTGAACTGATTAATCTCAACATCATATCTTAATCCATGAAATAAATATCCAAAAACATAAAGTTTAATGAAAAAATCAAAAAATTACTTTTAAAATATTATATGTTCTAGAAAAGATTGACAAGTCATTATACATCTTTCTTAATATTTTCCATAACCAATAGGGTTAACACAAGTTATCATATGTAATAAATTAAAATAAAATTTTCAATAGTAACACCTTTGGTTCATCATTTATATTAATTCATAATATTTTTCTAAGTAAAAACAATCTTATTTTAATCTGGAAATCAAATATCCTAGTGGTAATCATTAAACGCTTATTTTCCATCAGTTGTGGGTTCTAACCCTATAGTCTTTTTGAAGGTGACAGGTTTTCACCCAATATACAGGTTGATCTTTTTAGGAAACCATACTAATACAATTCTTATGGTCCTCCCTAATTTTGTTGATGTGTAATTACTGTAAAAAATATTGATAAGATAAACATTAAATATTACTAATAACTTTAAAATTATAACTAAAAATATTAAATGGAATTATTCATCAAACAAACTTTTGTTATAGTAAATTAATAGATTGTATAACATTAAATTGTTTTATAAAATATCTCTAATTATATTATATTCCTACCAAAAAAATATCCAAAGGGGAAATTAATACATTAAAAATATGAACAACCATAAACTATTAATCCCCTGATTGAACCAATAACTCTTATGTTCATGAAGACATATATTCTTAAAAAAGTTTACAAAATCCTTAGACGTTTATGATTATTATAACCATTATTACATTGGTAAAATAATACTTCAACAGTATAATTAATGAATCAGAATATATAAATACTTCATCCTTTCTATTTTGACATAGGTTGTTCCTTAATCAAAGGGTTAACCTTTAAAATAGGGAATTGACACAGATAATGAAAGATTCGCTACATTTAAAAAAATGAACTAAAACCGGATCACTAGGATGAAACTTATATCCTTCCATCATATTATTCATTTTACATGGTAATTCATTTTTTCACACCATTATTTAGAACATGTAAAACAATTTCTTATTATTATAATATGTTTTCTGGGGTTTCTCTTTCTAAATTTATAACATGAAAAAAATCAAGGATTCTTTTTTATATGGTAACCAAAAGTCAATATCTTAGTGAAATCCAACCTTATCAACTTGTCTGTATTTGGTAGTCAGTTATGGTATATAGTATTAATCTTATTTTATGATAAATGATTTTGTAAAATCCTGATATCATTCAATCTCATTATGACTTCATTATGTTTCTTGTGGTCCCCACATTTTCCTTCATAATCAATACTAACACAATAAATTCCGGTTCCATTCATTTACTAATACAAAAATGCATAGAGTGATAAATACAAATCATAGTCAGAAAATATAAAATCATTTATATTAATTATAAATCATGAAAAATTATTCTAAATATAACACACAATAGATATAACCTAGATCTTTATTTTTCATCATCTATAAAAATATATCATGATGGTTTGTATAGAAAAATTGAATTATCCAAATCGAATCTCATCAGGAGTATAAAAATTGGTTCATATTGAGGCCCATTTTCATGTACATGGTAATCTTGAGTCATGCCTGAGCTTCCATTTATAGAGTTTCTACAACTAGGTACATTTTTCTAGAATCTTTTTGTTTTTAGAATCTGAGGAGAGAATTAATTCCAATAAAAACTAGATAATAAATACCTTACCAAAAAATTATGATGTTTTTCTATTCTTATCCTAAAATTTTATTTTAGTATTATGATCCAAAATATATGTTTTCCAAATACTTGTTCTCGTGGTTTGTAATAAAAATTTGTTAATAAGAAGTATAAATACCCCTCAACTAGTATACTAGAGTCACTGATTCCTTTATTACATTGTAATAAAATACAAGGAATCACATTCTAATGGACAAAATAGTCTTGTATAGTTAGTAAACTATACACACACATGATTCCCATATAATATTTGAATAAATAATTACAACACATTATTATAATTTCATTACTAACACATTATAATCCTTGATTATAATTCATAATACACATCATGTATTTTAGATAAATGATTATATATAATTGTGAGATTAAATGATAAGTAAGTTTTTTTAATTAGAATCAATCATAGGTAAATTAATAATAATCAATAAAGCATAATCAATCTGTACAAGTGAATATGTTAACACAAATTCAATTTAATTAATTAATTTAAAGTCATTATTTGATAAGACATATTCAATATGGAGTATTAAATAACAAAACTAAAATTTCATTTAAATAACTAGACTATCATGAATATATAATGAATAGTTAATTTTGGAAGGTAATAACTGAAAAAATGGAATTTAATCAATGAATTGATAAAAAATTTCAAATATTGATATTATTATTGAGAAATATCAAGGATGATAATTAATTAATTCTTATATAATAATGTTATTTATTATTGGACTTCATAATTTGAGGAATTGTGATCAATCTACCATCATGTCTATTAATAAGACATTTTAAAAAAAAGGTTTGATATAAACCAGAAAACCATTTAATTAATGCTATCAAATTGATTCTTCTCATAAGAATAAAGATGCATCCAGGGGATATCTATAACGGATACCCTCTATCACCTTCGAGTATAAATCATTTCACATATTTTTAAAATTTGATTTCAATCAAGAATCAATATTTCATATCATCAAATATCTGTATTGGGAAAATAAAACAAATTTATCAATATTTCTATAGTTAATCAAAGAACTATCAAATTAAACAACATATAAAAAATGGTATACAATTTACAAAATAATATTATCCATCATAAAATAAAATTTATATTTAAGATATTTATTTTTTCCACTAAAAAATCATCACCAGAATCATATTATATCATGAGAAAGTAAATAGTCAAAATAAAAAGTGACATTGTACAATAATTTTTTACCACTTTTATAATATTTAAATTTGATCACCTTGAAGAATAAACAATAAATTAAATATTAATCATAATTAGTAAATAGTTATTCATGAGAAATAAATAAAACGGGTAGTACATACTCCATATAAAACATAACTCGTTCAAATTAATAAATATGTCACAATGAATTGGATATTTATAGTAAATCCCTTGCAATGATCATAACATTGAAGTAATAATGAATCAATGTATCAATTTAGTGTATCAAATTTAAATAAACATATAATAATTTGAAATTACACATATTATATTCAAAAGTAACCAAGAACTTAATTTAGGAATTCACATAAGACAAATAAGTACAATAAAACTGTGAAAAGAAATTGATTTATGTAATTATCTACCTCCATATAATTTTTAATTCAAATCACAATTGATGAAATAATTCAAATTAAAACTTGTAATAAAATTAATTATGATTTTTTCATAATATTACATGAAAATGGGGTAGCATATACCCCATATAAATTAATCTAGTTGACTAATAATACCATATGCCTCAATGAAAGAAAATTGAGACGATATCAATTAACATTCAATTCTGTTTGTGTGATAGTACTTAATAATACTTTATAATGGTTCATATTTTGTTATTACTTTATACCATAACCAAATTAATATTTATAATATCATATATGATAATCGTAAAATATTTTATGACCCTATTGTTAATAATATTAAATTATTTTCATTGTTTTGGGTGTTAATGGCTATGTCATCTCATGCATATTTTTTCATTAATGTTCCCATTCATAAACATATTATGTGGTTCCATAATTTCAAAAATTGAATTTATGTTATAAATATTATTTTATTTTATTACATATGTCGGGGGATTCATTATTGTTATTGATCTTGGAGAATATATCATATCATTTCATCGAAATGATAGGTCATAAATACGTATGATCCACATTATCATTTACATAATGAGTGAAAGTGTAAGCACGTTGATAATATATTACTAATCCCAAATAAATATCATTTCATATATATCACAAATATTCCTTAAATCATATCAAAATTTCATTCCATGTAATTTGAATATCAAAAATGAATCACTTCTCTTTATGAGGTGGTAATGATCGACACAGACGAGTGACATTGTCATATTTTATGTGGAATTGAAATCACAAAGGTATATGTGATATAATAAATCCAAAATTATAATTACATAATTAAAATCACATACATATTTTTTATCCATCATTATATATTACCTTTAATTGTTGGGATGAAAAACCAATTACATCAGTTCGTGAGGCAGTAGTCTATTATACACTTGATCAATGATTTGTTTACTATTCGGAGAATGATTAGATGGATATAGGCCATGACCATATCATGAAAACAACATAGAATAGAGGATATAATAGTGTTGATATATAATCATGATCAAACAATATTTTAAGGAATTGGAATAAGAAACAAAAAAAATACCATTTAAGAATGTTATATCTTTTTTCAGACAACATATATAGGTTTTCACAAAAAGAAATCGTATAATATATTTTAATAAAAATGTGGCCACCATGATGTTGGGAGTTAAGTTGTAATGTCCTAGACCCCCCTGGCCATTACTTTACCAAAATACGGCTCCACCAAAACTGTGACACCAGCCATAGGGGAACCGTGACGGTGGCACCGTAAAGGTGACACTGTGATGGTGGTACTGTGTCCTCGCCCAGCCCTCTGTTTTCTATTTCCAGTCCCACTCCCACAACGTATTTTTTTTGACGTAAATTAATTCTTTTACCTTTTTAATCCATTTAAATCCCACAATTTATGCCTAAAAAACCCGAGAAACATCCCTGATGGGGGGGGTATAAAATAACACCTTAATATCATCATGTGTAACTACCCACCCACATAGGAAACCACGATCCGACATTCCAGGCATTCAAAATTCCATATCCCGTAATAGTAGGACCTCCTCTTTATATCTCCCACTAGAGTTTATTCTTTTTTTTCTTCTTCTTCACTGGATTTATTCTTCTTCCCGGTGCACCTAGAGCCCCTCACTTCCCGGGGCTTGTGGTGTACCTCTGCTGGAGCTTTCTGCACCTCTTGGAGTCCACGAAATTCCTCCCCTGCAATCTGTGCATCCCCTACTCTTGGCGCGTCAAGAAAAACTTCAATCCTTGATCAACCAAGTATGGATTTTCCTTCATCTCTCTTTTCTGTGTATCATGTTGGGTGGTTATGCTATTGTTTCTATGGGAGTGGGTGAAATCAAACCTTAATGAAGATAACAAACAGACATTAAAGAATGAAGGGAAGGGGTGTGAATGATGTGTTGATGTTCTGTTTTTCTTCTCTTCCTTGATTCTTATGTTGTGAACTGTTGGGCTATGCTCACTGAAAATCGTGGTTGTTGGTGGTCTTTCATTTCACAATAAATAACCCTTCTCTTCTATGATGATTAAATAGTGGTAACTTGGAAATTGGTGAATCACGTAAACTCGGTGGATTAAATGGATACCCAGTAAACAAAAAGCCCTGTGTGGTCACCCCGTCTAACCAACAGAAAGAATAAAATAATGAATGATGTGCTCGAACCTGGAAGTTTCCCTACCCTGTTTTGGTAGTAGGTGTGTTGTTCTGTTTGATTGCCTATGGGGTGATGTGGGTGAGGATGGGATCCTCTTGGTTGTGAGTCTAAAACTGTGTGGTTTCTCTGCTGGTGATACAAATTGGAGTGGAATCCTCTACTGTTGGCATCTCGTTGGTTCATGGTTTTGGGGTGTGGGGTTGTATCTTGAAGACTGATTTGGTTCCAATTCTTTGAGGGATCTCACTTATCCCTTTTTTGTTGTGACTTCACAAGAGAACCGAGTATGAATGCTTAAATTGTTGTTTGGCTGTTTCTATTTTCAGCTTGATCTGGGCTCCTGCGGAGTATTGGGTTCCTTTGGCTGTGAGCCAGATACAGGGAGCAGTGTGTCAGTGGTGGATGCTTTACCTTGGGGAGAAGAGGGAGGATGAGGTGACGTGGACTGACTTCGAGAAAAAGTTGCAGGAGGAATTCCTATCTTCCACGATGAAGGCTAAAAAGGGGCAGGAGCTGGTCTCCCTCCAGTAGGGGAGCATGTTAGTAAGGGAGTTGGGACCAAGTTCAAAGATCTCCTTCTCTTTGATCTGGACCTCTTTCCAGATGAGGAGTCTCGGGCGAGGCATTTGGAGGAGGCACTTCGACCTTTTCTCCAGTATGTTGTTACTCCCTTTGCCTTACCAACCTACTTATAGGTCTAGAAGAAGGCTGAAGTGGTGGAGAGGATGCACACGATGGGAGGTGTATCATTAGTGGGGATCTAGTTGGGCTCATTGAATGGGAAGGTCATCAGCAGCAGGCCTCCAGCATCAGGACCCTCTAGGTTTCAACCAGTAGGAAGCAGGCCTCAGCAGTTGCAGTTCCGATCCCCCGGTCCTCACCATTTCCTTTCGGGCCCAGGACCGAGGTGATTCATATGTGGAAGCCATGGGAACCTTCAGAATTAGTGCCCAGATAGAGTACAGTACGGCGTGGGTGGGAAGATTCACCGCCCACCTTAGGAGCAATAGTTTCTAGAAAATCCCTTTCAGTAGAAGCATGGTTAGTGAGCTCTCGATCCTCCGAGGGAGACATTGCAGAGGTAGGCCGACCTCAGGGTGCTCCACGGGGACCTCGACCCGGATGTGGTCGGGGAGGTGGCCGACAACCGAGAGGCAGAGGAGCTGGGCATGGGTAGTTTCACGCCGCAGAGGCAGTACTTCCAGTAGGGCAAGAGGTCGTTCGAGGTATGATCGGCTTGTTTAGTACCCCTGCCTATGCCTTGTTCGATACAGGGTCCTCACACTACTTTGATAAACCCAGTCTGGCTCGTGCTCTGGGTTTAGACGTTGAGAGAATTCTAGTGACCCTGGTACTGAGCACACTAGTCAGATGTTAGACAGACTTGTTTTATGTTTGCCGGGGGTGTGTACTGATGATAGGGCCACATCAGTCAGTCATGGATCTTCTACAGTTGCAGATACATCCATACGATGTCATCCTCAGCATTGACTGGCTCTTCTCTGTATGTGCTGTCATTGACTGCTTCCGAGTAAGTGTCATGTTTTTAGACTACGGTGGCCGACGTGTAACTTTCATTGGCGAGCTGGGTGGCAAGAAGAGTAGCAGGTGAGAGGAACCCCTTCTTTCTTTATTAGCTGAGCTATCAGAGGAGTTGGTGGACGCAATGATGGTTGAAGTTCCAGGGGTCATCAGTGAGTTTATGGACGTCTTCCCTGAAGAGGTGACAACTCTACCCCCTCGATGTGATGTTGAGTTCAGGATAGACTTGCAACCTGGTGTCCGTCCGATTTCGATGGCCCCCTACTAAATGGCACCTTCTGAGTTGAGGGAGTTGTGGAATCAATTTGACGATCTGACGATGAACTGTTTTTTTCGACCAAGTGCATCGCCATGGGGTGCTCCAGTCTTGTTTGCAAATAAGGCGGATGGTGGTCTCAGGCTGTGCATAGAGTACAGGAGACTAAATTAGGTAACGGTCAAGAATCGCTACCCTCTTCTGAGGATAGATGATATCTTTTACCAGTTGAAGGGGGAAGAATGGTTCTCCATGATAGAACTACGGTCAGGATATCACCAGTTGAGGGTGAAGGAGGGTAACATCATTAAGACTGCCTTTAGGTGCAGATATGAGCACTTTGAGTTTGTAGTCATGTCATTCAGCATTACGAATACTCCATCTATGTTCATGGGACTCATGAACTCCATCTTATAGGAATACTAGGATTGGTTTGTAGTCGTTTTCATTGATGAGATCCTGATCTACTCAAGATCAGAAGAGGATCATTCTTAGCACCTGAGGATGGTTTTAGAAGTCCTTCAATAGCACCAGATCTATGGTAAGTTGTCCAAGTGCATGTTCTGGATGCGAGAATTGCATTTCCTTGGGCACGTAGTGTCTGAGTAGGGGATAGCAGTGGACCCATCGAAGGTCGAGGTGGTTGTTTCTTTGGTTGCACCAAAGAACGTGGTAGAGGTTCATAGTTTCCTCGGGATGGCAGGTTACTACTGGAGGTCCGTACCCAACTTCTCTTGAGTTGCAACACCTTTGAAGGATTTGACCAAGAAGGACCATGATTTTTTGTGGAAAGGGTAGTGTGATGTAGTCTTCAGCTATCTGAAGGAGAAGTTGGTTAGTGCCCCAGTGTTGAGGTTGCCAGAAGAAGGGGCAGCATATGAGGTGTTCTGTGATTCTTCAGGACAAGGCCTCAGATGTGTGTTGATGCAGTGACAAGGGGTGATATATTATGGGTCTAGGAAGTAGCATTCCCATTAGTGTATTTATTCCACCCACGACCTAGAGTTTGCAGCGGTAATTTTTTTACTAAATTTTTGGCGGCATTACCTCGTCGGGGAGTGCTTAGTGGTCTTCACTGATCACAAAATCTTGAAGTATATCTTCTCCCAGCGGGACATGAACTTATGGAAGCGAAGGTGAATGGAGTTACTTCAGGAATAAGAATTTGAAATTTCCTACACCTCAAGTAAAGGGAATGTGGTGGCCGATGCCTTGATTAGGAAGTCGCAGAAGGTTGTGGTTCGTGAGTCGGTAGATTTTAGGGAGGCGATGGAGGAGTTTGCTGCCCTGTACCTCGAAGAGAGGATGGATGGTGGTAGAGGTTTCCTGTATCGGATGAAAGTGTAGTATTCTCTACATCGATAGGTGGAGGAGTCTTAGTGGGTAGACGTAGAGAGTGAAGTGATGCATGACCCAGTTAACCAAGGCGAAGCCCTAGAAGGGTGGACAGAGGATGGTCAGAATCAGATGCTTTTCCGAGGGAAGATGTTTTTCCCAAAAGCGATGCACGAGGGGGTTCTCAGTGAGTTCCACAACTCACTCCTAGAGCTACAGCCAGAAGTTTCCAAGATGTAACAGGGTCTGAGGAGACATTTTTGGGATCCCGGGGTAAAGCTGGCTGTGTCGGAGTTCATGGCCAAGTGCCCAGTGTGTTAGCACGTGAAGGATGAACACCATGTTCCAGGTAGTTTGTTAAAACCATTAGACTTCCATGAGTGGAAGTGGGATGAAATCTCAACGGATTTCGTCACAGGGCTACCCAAGGTTCAGGGAGGCTACGTCGCCATCTGGGTAGTGGTGGACCGGTTGATGAAATCGTCTCACTTCTTGGAGATCAAGGAGTCGGGTGCAATGGATGCCTTAGCACGGAGGTATGTGGATGAGGTGGTGAGGTTTCATGGAGTTCTGAGGTCCATAGACTCAGATAGGGATGCACAGTTACCTCACAAGTCTGGAGAGGATTGCATCATACTTTTAGAACCCAACTACGCCTTAGCACTTCTTTCTACCCCCATACAGATGGGAAGATGGAGCGCACCATCTAGAAAATGGAAGATATGCTACGGGCATGTATCCAAGACTTCAGAGTATCGTGGGTGTGAAACATTACAATAGTGGAGTTTTCCTATAACAATAGCTATCAATAGACTATTGTCATGGATCCAATTGAAGCATTGTACGAGAGGCCAAGTTGCTCACTTGTGTGTTGGTCTGAGGTTGGGGAAGCAGGCATTCTTGCCCTGGAAGTGGTGTAGAGAATGACAGAGAAGGTTCAGCTTATACGAGTGAGAATGAAGGTGGCCTAAGACGGGAAGAAGTCATATGATGATAATAGGAGGATGCCCTTAGAGTTCTGTGTCGGGGACCATGTATTCTTGAAGGTCTTTCCTCGGTGTGGGCAGTGGAGGTTCAACAGAGGAAGTAAACTTTCCCCCAAGTTTTTCGGACCGTTTGAAGTGTTGCAGTGGGTCGGATAAGTGTCTTATCATCTAGAGTTACCACCTCCACTACTGAGGATACATGACGTATTCGATGTGTCACAACTCCAACAGTTCCTACACGATGATTCACATGTCCTCGACTGGGGAAAGCTGGATATCAAGGATGACGTGACCTTTGTAGAAAGACCAGTGAGGTTCGAGGATCATGAAGAGAATGTGCTCTGTGAACGGACCATTCCATTTGTCCTTGTGTTATAGAGGCATGGTAGGCTTGAGGAGAGTACATGGGAAAGGGAAGCACAGATGCATGCCTAGTACCCAGATCTATTTTCAGTTTTTTTCTATTTTTTATACTTGGTTTATGGAACCCTTTACCTTGTTAACCATGGAATGTGTGGTTTCCCTTTTCTGTGGATGTGTGTGAAGTGTCCTGAAATTTGGGGAGGGGAGGACCTAATCCCAAGTTAATATGCATTAGAGTGGATGCGCCTAAACCTGTGCGGGCTATTCAGTGCTACCCAAAGCGGATAATATCTTAACATAGATAAAGGGAAACCCCTCACCCACATGACTGGACAGTTTAATCTTATGTTTTGTGTGGTTTCTTGAGGGAGAGGTGTTTCTAGATGTCGATTAGGTTCACTCCTGAGAGATATCTTTAGAGGGGTTTGTTTGTACCCCCCCCCCTCCTTTCTCAGGTCTTGTTTTAAATTCCTGAGGTAGAGAATAGTTTGAGAAGTATATGATGTAATGGTCCGGACCCCCCTGGCCATTACTTTTCCAAAATATGGCTCCACAAAAACAGTGGCACCGGTCACGGTGGCACCATAAGGGTGACACCATGATGGTGGCACCGTAAGGGTAACACCGTGATGGTGGAACTGTAAAGGTGACACCGTGAGGGTGGCACCATGTCCTCACCCAGCCCTCTATTTTCTTTTTCCAGTCCCGCTCCCGCAACATATTTTTTTGACTTAATTTAATTATTTTACCTTTTTTACCCATTTAAATACCATAATTAATTCCTAAAAATCCCAAGAAACCTTCCTGCTAAGAGGTATTAAATATCACCTTAATATCATCATGTGTAACTTCCCACCTATGTAGGAAACCACGATCCAACTTTCCAGGCATTCAAAATTCTATATCCCATAACAGTAGGATCTCCTCTTTATATCTCCCACTAAAGTTTCTTCATTGTTTTTCTTCTTCTCGACTGGATTTATTCTTCTTCTTGGTGCGCTTGGTGCTCCTCTCTTCCTGTGGCTTGTGGTGCGCCTCTGCTGGAGCTTTCTACACCTCTTGGAGTCCACCAAATTCCTCCCCTGCAAGCTGCGCATCCCCTCTTCTTGGAATGTGGAGAAAAACATCGATCCTTGATCAACCAAGTAGGGATTTTCCTTTGTCTCTCCTTTCTGTATATCATGTGGTGTGGGTACACTACTATTTCTGTGGGAGTGGGTGAAACCAAACCTTAATGAATATAATAAACAGAATTTAAATAATGAAGGGAAGGGGTGTGAACGATGTGCTTTTGTTCTGTTTTTCTTCTTTTCCTTGACGCTTATGTTGTGAACTGTTGGGAAATGCTCACTAAAAAACATGGTTGTTTGTGGTCTTTCCTTGCGCACTAATGAACCCTTGTCTTCATAATGATTAAATGACAGTAACTTAGACATTGGTTGATCATGTAAACTCAGTGGATTAAATGGATACCCAGAAAACATAAAGCCCTATATGGTAACCCCGGCTAAACAGAAGAAAGAAGAAAATAATGAATGATGTTCTTGAACCTGGAATTTTCCCTACACTGTTTTGGTAGTAGGTGTGTTTTTCTGTTTGATTGCTTATGAGGTGATATGGGTGAGGATGGGATCCTCTTGGTTGTGAGTCTGAAACTGTGTGGTTTCTCTACTGGTGATACGAATTGGGGTGGAATCCTTTACAGTTGGCATCTAATTGTTTCTTGGTTTTGGGGTTTGGGGATGTATCTTGAAGACTACTTTGGTTCCAAAACTTTGAGGGATATCAGTTATCCCTTTGTTGTTGTGACTTCACAATAGAACCGGGTGTGAATGCTTAAATATCTATTTAGTTGTTTCCCTTTTCCTGGCTTGTGTTTATTCCTTTTAGTTGCCCAGTAGTGTAGAATTCACATAATGGGATCAATTGAACATGAACATAAGAATGGGTTAAATGGGGAATTGGTTTTGGGAATGAGTTTTGACTTTTCCATGAGTGTTGTGCTGTTCTTTTATGAATGAATAGTAACAAGGTTGTTTGTGATTAGGTTTTCGAACCATAGGTTAGGATGAGTAATTGTTACCTATACATATATCTGTAGTTTTTACATTTCTTTTTCGCGCCCCACCCAAGTTGATCACTTAGTGTCGAATACCCCCATTCCATGGGGGAGGGTGTTTTTCCCAACACTCCTATGAGTGGCTGGTTATTATCTCTTTTTCTGCTTCCTTTACCAAACAGCCCAAGAATCTTCAGGTAGGTTGTGACTGCTTGAGTTCCATTATAGCCCAAGATTCTTCAAGAAGGGTAGTTGTGGTGTTTGGCCCAGGTGTGTGTGGGCAGGTTGTTCCCAGGAATCTTCAGGATGAGGCCCAGGTGTCTTCTGGCATGGCAGTACTTGTTCTGAACCAGGTGTTTGCGGGCATGGTTACGCATGGTGGTTGTGGCCCAGGTTTTTGTGGAAAAGATGTGTGGTTATTGCCGAGATATGTGTGGGTGGGTGTGGTAGTGGGACTACGATGAGAATGGAGGTATTGGTTTGATGCATAGAATGTCTTCAATAACTAGTGGGAAAGTGGCACGAGGTACCCAAATATCGATGTTCCATTACTATACATTACTTGACTTGCATTGTTTGGGGAGTGTGAGTTGATGAGGTTTGGGTGGATAGTTCTCCTTGCTAGTTGCGTTGGTTATCTCCTTTTTCAGAGTTCATTATAATTCATCCCCACTTGTGCACGAGAGTCTTTTGTTTTCCCTACTGAGTATACATGTATGCTCACCCAACGTATATAAAACTGCTTTCAGGTTTCCAAGAGGATTTTAGGGATCGTGCAAGACCGTACTAGCTCGGACGTTAGGGCAGTTTCTGTTGTTGTTTTCCTTTTCTTGGTACTTTACTTTTTGAGTTCATGTGACTTGTATCTTTTACTTTTGAACATGCATATGGGAATGGTTTACTTTGGGCTTTACCTTTACCTTTACCTTTTGGTGTTGTTTGGGATTTACTATCTTATCTCCCAATCTTATTAAAACAAAAAGTGTAATGTCTTACATCTTTTGTGTGATTATATACCCTTAGTGCTAGTTGCCACTCCGAGACCTATTGAAGGAGGGTCTCGAGGGAAATTATCTCTCCTTCAACTTCAAGAAGGAAGGGTCTGGCAATCTATTGTCCCTTCCCTCCTTTTGGTGAAGGCGGGACGTGATATAAGTAATGAATGTATTTGGGTTGGGATTTTATGAACCAAATATATTTTAATGAGACTGAATTTATTTAAAATAAATATATTATAATTCCTCTAAGTGTTACATTATCTTATAATATGAGTGTTTCATGTCGTATAACATATCAAATCCAATATTTTTTTAAATCATGGGTTGTTGCACCAAAATCACTCAATATTGAGAATCTTCATATATTCAATATTGTTTTACTATGAATCCATCTAATTTTATAAATATTTCCATGATTCGTGATCCTCATATTGTTTATAAAAAACTTTATTTCAAGAGAGTAATCATAGTTCTTACAATTTTGTGAGTCCCAATAAACCTCTTGGTACCCATAAGCCTTTAGTTGATATTTTTTTCACGGTTCCCAAAAATTCCATATGTAAAAATCCTTTATGCTCTAAAATTTACAAGTCCATGATCCACATATTTTTTTATAATAATATAATGAGTGTAGATATTTATATTTCGTCCAAAAATTACTTAATATGAGATACTCATTTTTGTTGAGAAAAATCCATAAGCCTATATTATTCTGTTGGTTACCTAAAAATACCTTTAGCTAATAATATCTTCAAGGTAATAAATATATACCATGATACAAAATTTACCTCATTATTCCTGAAAATAATAATGTCAATATAATCCTACATTTTGATAAATCAAATGGTTTTGGTCCACATAATTGTAATAGAAAAATACATCATTCATGATCCTTCACGTCATCAAAAACACCATGAAATGATTTCCTCATCCAAACAAGTATACTCTTTAAAATATTAACTAATAACCAATATGATTTTCATGGAATGTGGAAAAGTTATTTATAAAATTATTTTAAAAAAAATATTCTAAATATTTTAAAATTTGATGTGTAATTTATAAGAACCAATAATTACATCATAAATGTTTTTAATATGATAATAATATGATCTCAAATAACTTTTAATTATGAGTAAATTTAATATCACATGATTATGAAGATAAAATTAGAGTCACAATGTGCCAATATATATTCAATCACTATTGGGTAATGATCCACTAAAAATATTTCTTATGTGAGTGATGTGATGAGAAGAGTATTACACTTAGAGTATAGTATGGATATTATCTATTAAAAAATGAATGGTTCCAGAAAATAAATAAATGAATTTTTAAAATATTTTAGAACTCATTTTTACCTGAAAAAAATTAGAAAATGAAATTAATCTATTTTACGCAAATAAATAATTGTATAATAATTTATTTGGTTCCTCATAGAGAAATAATGTCATCTTAAATAAAATATTATACTTTTATGTGTTGGTCATTTTTATAAACATCACCAAATATTTTTGAGTAAATGTACACAAAAGAGATGTCTTGGATCCCAAATCAATCCACAATATACACCCTCATCTATATTATGAGCACACCACACATAATTTTTATGTTATATCGCTATTTAAATTTTATGATCATTTTCCCACAAAACCCAACACACCATCCTTAATCCATGAAAAAAATCATGATTGTTCAAATAATGATACCACTATAAATGCGATAGGGAAGAGAATTATGGCTCATAATGAGTTTTGAGTTCCTATAATGTTTAATATAATGGTAGTTCACCCAAGGAGAACATTACTGTTAATTTAATCTCTAAAATTACAATTTTTAAATGAATAAAAACTGTAACAGGTAGAGTATATTGATCTGTAGTTCCAATTACCTAAACCTACAAAAACACTCTTGGGATATTTTTGAAAAAAAATAATTGAATAAGGATGAATTTGGGGATATTTATATACTAAAATTGTTTCAAATATATAAATTTATAAGGGAAAAAATTTAATAATCCATAAACATAGACCATTGAAGATTTATCCTATATAAAATATTTTATTTAATGATATGATGACATCTATTGATCCAAATTCCCTCTAATATAAGATTCCCACACCCAATCCTCAATGATTGAATTTGAAATAATATCTAGAAAAATAACCTACCTTAGAGATGCATCAACGATAAACCATAGTGTATTTCATGACCAATATGGAATCATTTAATCTTGGTTTATACCCAATTTTTTTATTTAACCCTTATAGAATTTCATTGTTTAAACTCCCACATTGGTCACTGAATTGGATGAAACCTTTTTATGACATCCAGATATGTCCTATAAATATGACTGTTAAATATTACGTAGGTCTTACTACAAGGGAGTGATTTTGGAAAAACCATATAAAAATACTCAACCTTTTCCCATAATGTTGGGAATTGAGAATCTATCCCTACCATTCTATAATTAGACCAACATCTTCTTCTATTTTCTCTAATGAAATACAATTTATGCGATGAAATTCTAGTGTATGTTTCTCATAATTTCTCAGGGATCCTATTATTGATTAAATGAAAAGGGATCCTAATTTTTCCCCCCACCTAAATCCTTGTTAAAAATATATCACCCTATGGTAGAAGAAATATGACCACAAACAACAATAAACTATTTTTATGGATTCCTGACCTAAAAATACAATACAATATTCCAATTTAAACATAAAAAAATTATGTCATAATGTTTTATAAGGAATCAATATTTTTGTATTTTGATACAACATATAAGGATAAGTAGGAGTCCTCTTTCCTGGGATGAATATATGGATGACAAGACCTTGTTCCACCTTCCTTATCCCATATTACATCATATATGGTGTTAAAATCTAGTGTTCATTAATATTTAAATTTCAACTGAAGGACAGTGAAAAAATTGGATTATTATTTGTGAAAATATAGTTAATACATGAATTATTCTATTAAATCCATTAATGACCATTAATTATTTTCAAAAAATTTATCATTTATTTTTTCATTTATGAATTTAATAGAAATTACACAAATCCATATGTTAGAATATTAACAGATAATAAGATCATTTATGGAATGATTCAATATCACGTGTAATATAGTATAAAACACATGTTGTTTTGAACCAAACCAACTGAGTGGTGTAATGTGATAAAATTAGAAAAAACCTTCTATAACAAAAACCCGTGAATTTCTACCAAAAAACTCAAAACACATCAGAATAATTATCTAATCCACCCTTCATCATAAAAATCTAATTGTAATAAGTGAAATGTAATCACCTGGGGATTTTTAAGGTGAAACAATGTGTCTTAAAAAATAATTTCTATTTGATTATATTTATCCCTTATTCAAATCTTTTCCCCTTATTTTAAATATATTTTGTAATCTATCAAATTCATTATGACTCTTTCATTAAATCCTAAAAATATATTTTGGAAATTAAAGAACATATATAAATATTATTTTACATGTTTCACCTATTCTAATAAATATATAAGGATAACACATTGATGATTGTTAACTCTTATTAAATATATTGTACTATCATTCAATGCATACAATATTTATTCATGATCACTACATAAAAAAGAAAATTATATTCACTGAGGAATATAGCCACTCCCTCTTCTCCTCCTCCATACACTTGATAAGGGAATGATATATTATATTATACAATTATGTTTATATTCAATAGTTTATACATATTAATTTTTCCTCTATATCAATTTAAATTACTAATTACACTTATATCATAAGTGTATGAAGTGGTACTCTTGTATGATCTATTTTCTATTATTAAAAATATCAAATGAAATATAAGATAAAATAATTATAAATAATTGAGTCTTCATGTTCCATATCTCTATGATAATGACATTTCTATGTGAGGATTGATTATTTTTATTTGAAATGAAGAAGTTGAAGAAAAAAAATTATATAATAATAAAAGTATCCACTAAAATAGTACTATTGTGACCTAACACTTCCATAAATGTACATGATAATACATATCCATATTCACTCATCCTTCATCTATCGAATCAAGTGTGATTAGTGACTTTAATATCAACGAATCACATCCCTTATTCTTTTATTGGAGCTAGATTTTTTTTATGTCATTATTTTTTATCAAGATATTTTTTAGGATTACTAATATGATCTTTTATTCTATATCCATTTACCAATGATTTTAATTTGGGTTTATCCCGCTAATATTCTATAATAATTTAATATGTCAATTAATTTATAGTTGTTTAAATATAACTTTATAAAATTATTGTAACCCTTTAATCTCAATCCTAATAATCAATTATTGATTTTACATTGAATCATCATGATTTAATTTAAACTAAAAATCATAGATATGGTGATAAAATCATTACATACATTTATATTATATCACTTTTTTTGAATATTAAATATATTTTAAAATAATGATTTCCATTAGATGATATGATTTTAGTGTATTTGGATATAATATACATAATCTTCTTATTTATAGACTAGGGAGAAATGAATGAATCTGTATTTTCATTTTAATAATTCATGGGATCTTCAATGATATTGTGGAAAGATTATTGAAAATACATGGAATGTCATGCAAGTTACATCCTTCATTTTTAAATTTAGGCTTATTGAGTTCAAATTAAACATTTAGAGAAAGAATATTTATAGTTATCTGGATAAAGAAAATATGTCTCTTCAATGTACTCTTCTTAAACATCAATATTAGGCAACAGAAGTGGAATTAAATCAGATTTTTCTAAGGATATTAGTATTGTTTCAAAACTAAATTCTCTCATTTCTATGAAAGAGAGCGTTCTGATTATGACTATTAGAATAAAGTGTCTTTATGATGTGGACATGATTGAAAAATTCGTCAAATCTCTTCAAATAATTAGGAGTGATAATCATAAATTATCATTTAATAAGGATAGAGATCAAATTTTAGATAATATGAAATGAATTATGGATCTCATTGTTGACTAGTTATATAATATCATCAATGGGACCAGTTTTGAAGGGGTATATGATGTATCATATTATCCCATCATAGGTCTCTTATGAGGAAAAAAATTCACACTAGTATTACTTTAGATATTAAGATTAAGGATGTTGTTTTCAACCTCATTGTTAATTGTTCCCCAGGCCTAGATGGAATCAATAATTTATTTTTTCAGAAGTACTAGGTGGTGATTAAATAGGATGTTTGTAAATTGATCTCCTCTTTGATTAATTATAGATTTATCCCTTAGGGCTTTATTCCTCAGTTCATAACATTCATCACCAAAATTCATAATTCTTGGGGGCTTCATCTTTTCCTACCCATTTCCCTAGTCAACACAAATTTACAAGGTCATTTGTAATATTATTTCTAACATGAATTCAAGTATTTCTTCTAAAATAGTTTCATGGAACAAATTTGGATTTATTAAATGCAGATCTATTTAGGAATTCATTTATTTCTACCAGATAATGTATTAATTTTCTCAGAAATATCAGAAGTGGATGAAGAATTTTCCTTAATCTTGATATTAAAAAAGTATTTGATACTCTAGATTTCAACTTTTTCTCCATTGTTCTTGAATGTTTTGGTTTTAACAACACATTTATTACTTGTATTCTTCTTTATTTGGGCCTTCTCATGTTTTAGTGCTTATAAATTCTCCTTAAAATTTTATTTTACTTTATCTATATGAAATCATTAATGTGTTCCTCGTTTATCCTTTCTCTTTGCTATTGTTTTGGATTATATCACCATGTACATCACTCACAAGATTTCACAAGGACATTCCAAGCCAATATAAGCATCCCGGTCTCTCATTTCCCCTACACATCTATTCTATGTGGATGATAACATTATTTTCTAACAAGGTGGAGAAATTAATTTTCACTTTCTAAAGAAAATTATTCATCATTATGAGTGTGTTTCCTAACAATGTTTTAGTCAGGATAATTCGCTCATCCATTCTGGGAAGAGGTTCACTATTTCTTGGAAAAACTGGATTATATATGGGGTCATAATTAAGGGAGGGACCTTTATATTTTATTATATTTGAGTGAATATATTTAGGGGAATCCTAGAGCTTCTTTTTTCTCTAACATTATGGAAATGGTTAATGGGAATCTCTAAAACTGTAAAGGGAAGATACTCTCTATGGATTGAATATTTTTTTTTGGTAAAGTCTGTTATTTCCCCTAAATTGGTTTACTCATGCATTGTAGAAAAATGTCTGAGTGGAATCATAAAAAGATTAAATTTATCGATTAAGAACATTATTTGGAGAGGTAATATTCCTGAAAGAATGATAATTACTATTCCTTGGAAGTGATGTTGTAAATCCTAACGAAATGGTGTCATGAATATAATGAATATTGTTCTTCCCCATGATTCAATTCAAGGTCTACTAACCTATATTATTATTCACATTAATTCAGAATAATTGGGTTTCATCAATGATCATATTTATGATTAGTTGAAGAAGTGATGTAATTTTAACCTTGAATCTTTTATATGGCCACCAATTCAATATTATTTTCATAATATTTTGACTTGATACAGTTGGATTGTGAATATGAACTCTAAATTATTGTATTTTGGAAATTTCACTAGTTTTATTCTCTATAATGACTTTCATCTATCTATTTAACATATATGGACTGAAGTTACTATTAATGAATTCATGGATTTTCTTTAATCACTTTTTCTGGATGAGATTCAAGATATTCTTAATAGATATGTATTTTTTGTGACTTCGTATCTTTTGATTTTTGAGACATCTATAAATGGAGTTATCAATATTAAACTCTTTTATCAATAGGTTACCAAGGTCCCTTTTTCTGATTTTAAATGGTTATCTATCTTCAAAATGAGTGGATCATTCGTTCATAGTTAACACATTTTTGGAGGCTAGTATAAAAGATATTACCCTTTAATGAGGTTTTTATATGTTTATCATCGTCTTTTCTCTCAGTGTTTTATGTGTCATAATCATATGGGGGATTCATAACATCTCTTATTTAGAAATGCAATGACATCAACTATTAGGAATGAAATTCTTAATGATTCATGTCTTGATTGAAAATCTTATAATGGAGAAAATGTTCGTATATGATTCTTCTACTTCATTCATATATCTGCATAGGTTTGTTCAAGTATTTATGTTTTATTGTTGATGGTATGTATGTTATTAGGTAGAATCACAATTCCCTAATACACTCTAGGAAGGGTTGTGTTTTGAAGATGGTTATACCACATTTTTTTCATGGTCTAGAAAAATTTCAGTGTTCATAGTAATTTTAGACCTTATATGGGTACTCTAGAGGTGTTTATAATGCCTCTATTTCCTCATTTATTCGATGTTAATACATATGGTTACTCAAAAGGAAACCCTATACCCTAGGGGTGTGGGCATGTCTTTAGGTATCATGAATATAATGTTAAGGGATATATCTATTGAACATTTGGTGTTTATACTTCTCTTGAGGTGGGAATTCTTGGAGTCATCCATGTTATATCGTTTGAAAACAATTAAAGTTTGGAATAAAATCTCATATGAAAGATACTCCTCTACCCCTTGGAGGGCTATTAGAAATGGAGATTTTCAAATTTCATAGATTCTTATAGCTAGGTGGATGGAATTTATTTAGACTATGAGGATCCTCAACTTCATCACCAC
Source organism: Viscum album (assembly GCA_963277665.1). Taxonomy (NCBI): domain Eukaryota; kingdom Viridiplantae; phylum Streptophyta; class Magnoliopsida; order Santalales; family Viscaceae; genus Viscum; species Viscum album. The sequence continues at coordinate 595,109,377 of OY728155.1, read as the reverse complement.
ACATGTTTATCAGGAGGTGAACATGGTTTCGAATGGACTTGCTAACATGGGCATTGGTGTGACTCTTTCTTTGTTAAAAACACTCCTAGTGGGATTGCATCCTTTTTATGAGGTTTATTGTAATAAGATCAAATGTTTTTATCTTTTTTAAATTATTTTTATCCAATGAATAAATAATTTTTCCTTTTCGTCTTGGGATATTTCCAAAAAAAAACTTATTTTATTGAATATCATCAATATCTATCAAAGGGTTTTTCTCACATATTAATCTTCTTAGTGGTACTATACATACTCATTTTAAATATAAATATTTGAAATAAAAGATAAGAATTTGTACTCTCAGATTATATATAATGGTAAACATGGTAAAAATTTGTAATTAATTATTATAAGAGATAATTAAATCAGAAGTGTATGAGATAATGATCCTAAAATTAGACTATCAAACACACCAATTTCTAGATCAGAAACATGATTCATGGGATAATTCCATCATATTTCATAATACATTAATCCTAAGATAATAAATGTCCATCATCCATGAGAATAAAACATTATAATAAGAAAATTTCTTATCAGGGTGGAGTATTGTTTTTCATAATCATAATAAAAGAAATAATTTTCCAGTACTATATTCATATATATTCGTCTCATGTGGGGCTTAATATAACTGGCCAAGTACCCTCCTTAGAATTTGCATAACCTCCAATGTACCCTCATTCGGGCATAGGATAACCTATTCGTTACCTTATATCTGGATTGGAATAATATCTCATGTACACATTGAGAGTGTAAACATTAAACAGTTCCCAATTAATTGGATGATTCTAATGGACCATCCCACAAAATAGTCACAATCCATTAATACAAATTCCACAATATCAAAAAAAACTGTTCTTCATAGATCACCCATGGAAAATAAAATGTTTTTTTGTAAATATCTCATCATTATAATCATAAAAATCATGATAATGATTAAATATTGTAACATTTTATTATATCCCTATTAAATCATAATAAACATCAATGGTTATAAATGTAAATAAAAATACAATAAATGATCAATGACACATTTCTAGGGAAAAAGATGTTCTCATTTTGAAAAGACATATATAAAATTATAAGATTAAATAATATTAATAAAAAATTATTTGGACGTATACCTGAAAAAATGTAATGGAAACATCAAATTAAGGAGTAAACATTAATTTGGAAATATATGTTCATGTATTTTTCATTAAAATAAATATTATGATTACAAAATTTGTAGAAAATACATCCTATAGAAAATAATTAGAATATTAAATTCATTTTTTATAATGATTTAGTCATTTGTAAAAATAATTTTCACTAGTCATTGGATAAAATTAAAAACATTCTTAAAATCATATTAATGAAAATATGGTTATGGAATAAAATATTCTCGATTGAATAGAAAATAATATCAATTTTCTATAAAAATGATAGCTTTGGTTTTTGAGTTCATAGAGAGCATAAAATAAAAGGAAAACATATAATACATATAAATAACAACATGATATGAAATGATATAATATATTTTAGGGGAATATACTTTCATTATCATGGAATATATAATAATAAATAATACCAATAAAAAGTAGGATTGTAATATAAATCCAATACCATTATGGTTAAGTTTCAAAAATAAAAAATATGAAGTAAATATTCTAAAATAAAATTTTAAATACTATGAATATAAAGATATTAATTTAAATAATATCTATATGATTTTAAAAACCTAAATTAGAGGAAGGAAGTGGTGAATATAGAATATGTTTTATATTTTATGATAAAAAATGCTTACATGATGCATATAATTATTATTAATCTCTCATACAACATGTATAACAAATATAAATATTTTATACATACACATCAAAACTATATTCAGACTTTTAATACTATACATGTCTTACCTATAACATTTTTTCACCCATTATTTTAAAATATTTCATTATAAATATTTTGGGTGATAACTTCATTTTATCATGTATGTTTCAGTTTAATAGTTTTGGTCATTGAGGATTGAACATTGATCGATAATATAAATAAAATAAATAATTGAATAAAAATATTATTTAATCATTATATAAAATTTTACAATCATTCATATAATTTGGAAACTAAGAATAAATTGTGTCACTTCATGGGGATGTCAGTCTGTATATATGCATGAGCCTTGTATCATATCCTTGATGGATGAAATGAAATAAATGTAAATGATAATAAATATTTATATATTAATTAATTAATCATAAATATAATTTAGATTTATGCAAGAGTCTTGTATTATGCTTACCTGTTTTAACACTCATTGGGGATATAGTTAGGATAATTGACATTTTCTTTACAAGATATTAAGAAGGATTTAATTTTAAATTATTCTCAAAGAAAACAAATTTATTATTATGAGATTAGCTATGCATAGGATTTCAATTTATCATAAGTATTTGTATAAGTTGATATTATAAATTATGATTCATAAAAAAATATAGTGTATGACATTATATAGAAATGGATCCTAGTATAAATAAATAGAAATTCACCAATACATGTGATGATAAAAGTAAAAAAGATCATATGATTTATGTTCTTAGGCCATCTTTTCGAAGGAAGATAGTCTCCCAAGTATCCTCGTCATATGCAGAAATAGTATCATGTTTTAATAAGATCGGAAAATATATCAATGGGTCTTATGTATTTGAAGGGAATCTAGAAAAGAAGATGATGGAAGGGAATAAGATCTATTGAGGGAAAAAGGGAATGAAGGGCTTCCAAAATGTGATAATTATGGAAAGCATAATCCAGGTAAATTCTTGAATGGAATGATATTCTATTATGTGTGGATAAAAAGGATTCTAATTTCATGATTTTAAGGTTATAAAAATGGTTTCTTATGTACAATGCTTCATCTACAAGGATACGAGACACTATGTGAATCAATGTCCCCAGTGTCAAAGGAGTATGCCCCAAATGATGTTACTGGATAATGATCAATTTATAATTATACTATAGATTAATTAGAACGATTCATATGCCTCTTCATGAATCATTCCAGTTGAATATTTTATCAATAATGTACTAGTTATATGAATTATCTAATATATGTGGATTATAATTCAGTGCTATTTCATTATTTATTTGAGGTCGTGTAATGAATTATACCAAGGATAAGTGACTCACTTGAAAGTTAATATCTCAAGGAAGAATATGGTTGAGGAAGGAAAACCCTAATTATATTCTTTGTGATTAAGATAATGATGAAGAAATGATTGTTTTTTATTAGTATTAAATACCTCAAAACTGATTATTGTCTTGGAGACAAGTGGTATATGCTATCGTTGATGGAGTCTACAACATTTTTGGATATAAAGAATATATCAAATATCATGTATAATAATGAATGAATGTTTACAATAATGATTTATTTTAATTGGAGTTATTAACATAATTCAAGAGGACACATTATGATGATATTCACATGCTTGGAATTTAAAAAATTTGGGTTGCTTCATGTTTGTTAAGGGAAAAAAGGTAGCAGATGCATTGAGCAGGATGTATCATAATGTTCTAAACAAAATGAGGAATTCCAAGGACCCAGTGTACATGGATCTAGAATGTATGGATAAGAGAATGATTCTAAATTATTAGATCTTGATCATTTGAAAATATTAACCATTTATTAAATTGTTTAAGATGATCATTGAATGAGGTTTTTGAGTTTAATGTCACCACATGATTCAACATGTGATAAGATATTATGTATAGATAGTTCAATTCAAAAAAAATATAATATTGTGTTTATGAAATAGATTCATATATTTATAGACTTATAAGAGTAGATTAATTACTCAACTCTAGTAAAAGAGTCTTCAATAATGTTTTTTGCAATTATCATATTTTTCCATGATTTCAATGAAATTATTCATAACTATAGTATATGGTTTTGTGGAAATTATCATTCAGCTGATCATGTTCTCTATCACTCTCCATCAAAACATGATGGATTGATTATTCTTCTATGTTCATCTTGTACAATTATAATGCATTGTTTTTTAACTGCTGCATTTAACTTTTCACTCTTATTAATATGATATTTTAACCATATTCATAATTTAGGTTTCCCACAAGGTAATTTTCATGTATCAACCATTAACATTCAAAATTCAAATTCAAATTTTGAGGAAATTTTTTTTTGTTAGGATGGAAAACATTTACACCATAAGGATTTACATAGAAATTTAATATTGAATGCATGAAACACTGAGTATCTACAAAAAACACTTTGTGATAACATTTCCATTAAAATTGAGTTTCTACTTCTGTGTTATGAATTTCAAAAATATGACATACATGGTTGCGTTCACGTAGGTTTTTGAAGATGAATAGAATAAATTTAATTTTTTGATGTATAGTAACATGCCCTTATGAATACTAATATACCTTTATTAATAGTTAATTGACCCTAATTAATAGTATTGTTCCCTTATGAATAGAAATGTACCCTTATGAATAGTAATGTACCCTTATGAATAGTAACATCACCATTATGAATAGTAATGTATCCTTATGAATAATAACATCACACATGTAAATACAAATAAAATTTAGGAACCTTATAAATGAGAGTGATTATTTTAAAAATTTATAATTAAGTGTTAGTATTTTTGTAAGTAGTAGATATTTCATTAAAACTTTATTATTAATAAATTTATTTCAAGGAAAATATTTTTCTTAATATTTATACCAAAATCAAAATTTTGTTCTCTTTGGAATTTAGGGTAATTAAATAAAAATTTGGTTATGTTTTTAGGGAATAACAAAATCTGTTTTAGTTTTAAAACTGTATTTTATAAATAAATTGTGATTTTATTTTAAAATTAAATTTCACATATTTATAAAATTATTTTGATAAGATGGAGATCATATTTGGACTCAACATGTCAAAAAATGGTAATGGAGAAATTTTTCATATTTTTCTAAAATATTTAATTTTTGATGAATACTAAAATATAGTAATTTTTTGTACATATATATATATTGAGTTAGATGGACTTTTCATTGAATCATTACTCATGTATGCAATCTTGGTTAAAATATAAAAGAACTTATTACTATTTTGGTCATCAAATCATCGCTATTTCTTGTCCTATGTAAAAAATAAAAACTAACGATTAAAATATTAAGATAATATTCCTCTCCTCCACTATAAAAAGCACCCACACTCCCCTATTCTATTCACTCTTCTCAAGAATTTTTCCTTGTATAAATTATACTCAAATAACCTCCTATGATCCTTCCCCACATCCAATAAACCTTGGTCTCATAAGATGACAAAATCCTTTCCCAAAAAGAAGCTATCAAGGAAGATTAATTCAAGAGCTAAATTCCTCTTTTCAATTATTTTACTGTATTTTCAAGTTCGTTTTTTTTTTCTCCACAATAATCACATATAATAATCCAAATGTTATGAAAAAAATAGTACCATACGTGTACTATAGTTATTTTTATGAATATATAATAATTTATTATCATCTCTCCTTTACCCATCCTTTATGCTTGTAGTAAAAACACCATTGGAGATGTGATAATTTACAACCATAAATGATGATGAGTTTTCAATTTCTATTATCATCTTAAATTATGGTCATGAAACCATTATTATAGTTTTACCAAACTACAATATCTGTATCATTTCTCATCTATGGTTTCTGGAATATTTCTTTACACATGGTTTTGATTTATAATTCAAAATGAGTTTTTTTGTGTTGAATAATTGCCAATTAACCCAAAAAGATATCATTAACTAATTTATATAATCACTCATCTTCAATACAAGTAACCAAATGAAATTTACTACCATTTAGACTTATGTATGTTCAATAATAACACAAAAATTATGTTGGGTGAAAATCCCTCAAGGTAACATTACAACATTTTTGGGTTGATTGTGTTTGTTTACAAATCATGTTGCTATGGTGAATTGTCAATTTCCATAGATGTTTTTGAAAATTTATTTTGAAAAAGAACAATGAAAAAGGAATAGATGTTCTGGAGGCGGTATAAAGGAACAAATACAAGGTGGCACTGTTTTCTAGTGTTTTCCAATTTTTTGGGTTCCAAAGTTTGGAGTTTGGTGAGCATCGTGAAAAGTGTATATACTTGAATATCTTATTTAAATATGGAAAAGGCATGAGTTTCGTGAAGATAGGCTTCATGGATTGGATTTCATGAAGACCATAAGAATGTTGACAGTGATGCTTCATGATTACGTCGAGTTTCACGAATGCCAGAGTCGAAGAGCATTGCGGGAGCAAAGGGAATTACGAGTGGAGCTATGCAGCGAAGGCACGAAGGAATTGACGGGATGCTCTATGATTACAGCGAGCTCTGCGATTGGAAAATTTCCATGGTGCTTCAAAATATTGATAGAATTTCAGTAGAATTTTCAGATCTTCGTGATTTGTGATGACGTGGCATTGACTTCATGTGGAAGGTTCGAGGGTTGGTGGAATTGCCTATAAATATGCCACGACCCCCTCGAGAGAAGTAGAGAGTTTTCAAAGAAAATTATTTTCTTCGGATCGCAAAGGTGGTTTGTGAAGGCAGTGTGCTTCACGAAAGAAGATCTTTACGGAGGTTAATCTAGCTCCGTGAATGTTGCGAGCTCTGCGTCGGCTCAGTGAGCTTCATGAGAGATGTCACTCTGCGACAACCTGAGCATTGCGAGAGTGCTTTGAAAGAGTCATTCATGTAAAGGTAGGAGCATCGCGAAGGCTTGTTTGATCTTAGCGAAATTGGGAGCCTTGTGAAGTAGGGTTCTTTGCAAACATGTTTCCAAAGTGAGTTGCTCGATGTTCAGTGGAAAAGGGGTATTCATTAGTGGATGAACTTTGAACTTCATTAGAGAATCTAGGAACAGTGGAGGATGCATTCATTAGTTGTAATGAAGAGACCTAAAAGTCTATAAACTGAGAGTATATCTTCTGAGGAAGCAATGATCTCACATTAGGTGATAGAGTATTGAGTTCTCAATTTGAGAGTGGTTGTAAACCAGGAGGGACGGTGAGTCCGCTTCGAACTTGTAAACAGCAATGCATTTGTAGTCGAATTGGTACATCGGTACACTACCAATGTATTCTATTTGGATGTATCCTAGTGAGGGTGAAATAATTAAAAATAGATGATTCCTGTGCATGCTTTAAGGTTTGTTCATACTCTGCATTGGGGAGGAGAGAGAAGAGGGTTTTGTCTAACAATAAAACAAGATCAAAAGGGGAATTTGTTTTAATCTGTCATACCCTGATTCACCCCCCCCCCCCCTCTTAAGGTATCTAGCCTAGTGGGCCTAACAAATTCAATTCTAGACAACCATCCTTTTTTATATGATTCTCTATTTATGTATACATATACCGATCATGAAACAAATTGACCAAAACAATGAAATTGAACCCATTAACCCATCTTAAATACATTTAATGAACATAAAATAAATCAATTATACAAAGATTAGGTTTTATAATTATTATTTAATGAACAAAAATCGGATTATCCATGTAATTAAGATCAAGTGGAGAACACCTTCAGACTTAAGGTAAGGATTTTTCATCTCACTTCCATTTTTTTAGATAGTCCATATTCACTAAAATTGCTTCTGTATGGTATATGTATACATCCCATTAATTATTAATATAAAATATCTCAATATTTTCATGATATTCAATGTATAATTTTTTTATTATTAATTTTGGGGAAAACGATTCAATTGATTACCAAGTTGTATGTATTTGCTACCCGAACCACCATTTTCAATCAGGTTTCTCTTATTCTTTACGCACCTCAATGAAATACCTATTATTTGTTGTGTAATAATCATAACTTATCTTTGAATGATATATATATATATGTGTATGTTTACCTATTATAATACGCTTTCATTTTATAGGGATTTATGGGGTTTAAAACAATATTTTAAAAATTCTTCTGAAATGCAAGCCTCATTCAAGGAAGTTCTCGAATTTTTACCTATTTTTAAGTTCAAACTATAATCTTCTTTAAAATAGGTTTATCTTTCAAATATAACAAATTTAAAAATGAAAAATATATTTTGGATCGTTTCTGGTTTTATAAGAGAAAAAATGTCATTCCTCTTTTAAATCTCTTTATTGAATTTCTTAAACTGCACTAAAACATTTTAATTGTAATGTTTCATTAAAAACAATTTTTACATGATTTCACTTGAGTGGGACATCATTTATGCCTCAATGTAATCTTAATTTCCATTACTTTTCTTTTCTAGGTTTTAAATGTATAATATAATATTTATGACAAAAAAATAATCATTCAAAATAACAATTCTTTGTAGTGTAAAATAGAAATTTCTCACATCATCTTAAATTTTTTAGATATATTCCTTGTCCACAACGTATTCCTTTCACGTGGTGTATCTAATCCACCTTTCTATATCTTTTCACGATAATCCTTATTATCATGATATTCTAAGGTATTATTATTTGAATTTTTCAAGGTGGTATGGGACACTTTGGAATGTTAAGGATTTTTTCTTCAAGAATTTATCAATGGTCTCACTTAAAGGTATCTTTATTTATGTCAACATATTTTTAGAAATATTATATTTCATATAGTTTTATATCTTATGATATCATCTATAATATTCTATTGAATATTTTCTGATTAGATTTATTATGGATGTTTCATTTTGATATTTTTCAGAAATTTTTTTCAAATGGTTAGTGTCTATGTTTAATGTTCGGGGGATTTTATTTACATTTCATATGTTATTTGAAATATGAATGTATATGTTTTTTATTATTATCGTTATTCATAATTGGAATTAATTGGATATAGAAAGTGTTGGGTGGGGCCCACTACAGTCCCTCGAAGTATCGGTAGGTCTCATGAGACAAACTATGGTCTTGGCACGAGGCCATAACAAAATGGATATTGAAGTGCATTGTGTTGCATTTGTTGTCAATGAGGCATGAAGTTGTCTTGGAATGAATGGAAGTCAAGGAATTGTCAAGATGTGAATGCCAAAGGGTGTGATGGTGATGGTGATGAAAAGAGAATGGCCATAGTACTAAGAGGCATGTCACTTAGGAGATTCACTAAGTGACATAGGAGATGATGGTTTGAAACATTCTCTAAGTAAATCTGACGATTGCTGAACTGATCTTTAAGTTCTAAAAACTTGTATCAAGATGATACAAAGTCACAACATGATTAGAAGACCATGCATTGTCTTCACAATGCATGAGGAGTTGAAAGGAGTTCCATCCACAACTACTAAGTGGATGATGTGCATTAATGAAGTCCATGCACAATCACTTAGTGCATGTGAATTTGAAGAAGAACCAACCTGATCTCTGATTAGATCAATGAAGAACGTTGAAGAATCTATTTGACTAAGGAGCTCGGTTGATGAAGATGAACCTTCTACATTTCCCTCCTAAGTGAAGATTATTTGTTGAGTAGGAGTGAGGAATTCAAATGAAGAAGAAAATGAGGAAGAAGGCTTGGAGTGGCATTTGGCTTTAACTTATGGAAGAACTTGGTATTTGACAAAGTATTATTCTCATGCCTTTGCAAAAAAAGGGCCATCTCAAGCCAGCCCACGGGTTCAACCCCACGGCTCATATGGGCACTAGGCGCCACGCCCATGGGGGATCCCATGGTGCAAGCTTGAGAGGCAGGGGGGCCATGTATAAGCCCCCGAGGGCATGCAGTGGTGAAGCCCGCGCGCCCGGAGGAGGCATAGTGGGCGCTAGAAGCGCGCCCGCAGGGAGCAAGGTGGGCGCAGAGCGCGCCCGTAGAGAGAACCCGGTGCGGGGCGGCACCGGGAGGGAGGAAGTTCAATTGGGGTGTTGCGGTAGCGGCATGTTATTAAACCGCGGAAAAACAGGAGCTCGTTTCGATGTGGGACGCGGATTTTTCCCGCGGGAGTGATCCTGGCCGCTCGATTCATCGCGCGCCAGATCCGAGCCGCTCATCTAATCCCGCGTGAGATCTTCAGATCCAGGCCGCCCGATGCATCTCCATCGCCTGATCCGACGGCCGAGAGCTCGTCCTCTACCTCGAGCTCGTCCGAAGCCTCCCACGAGCACCCGCTGAACCAGAGGCCTCCCGAGTGATGTTTTTGAGATTCCGGCCATCTCTCTCGAAGCCGAAGGCTCCCTCGTGCTCGTCTGGCCATAACGAACAGGATCATGCCCAAGAATACACGTGCATGCAACAAATGAGGGAATTCGATGTTGGCCGAGGCAAACGAAGTTGCCGAGGCACCGGGTTGATGTTTTGCATGAGATAAGCCTAAACGAAGGCCGTGCATGCGTTCTAAGTCGCATGCACGTGGAGGAAACCGAAGGAAAAGAAAAGGAAACCCGCATTGAAACAGAGTATAAAAATCAAGATTTGAAGATTTTAAAGATCCGAAGATCTCGGGTGTTTGAAGTTATTATCACGCGGACGATGCGAGGCAGTCTCTGCCTATAAAAATGAGGCCGAGCCCTCTGTGCCGCTTGCTGATCCTCTGAAGAGAGAAGTCCCGTGAGTGTGCCTCTGTGCCTCACGAGGTTTGGAGCTCCGCGCAACTCACTTGCGCGACGAAGCATCCCGAAGCCACCCTTGGCTTCGAGAGTTCCTTTTGCGCATCTCTTGCGCGAAAGAGGTGAAGGAGAAGGGGAGTCCCCTGCGCGCATCCCTTGCGCGAAAGAAGTGAAGGGGAGTCCCCTGCGCGGCTCCCTTGCGCGACAGGAAGACCCGTGGCCGCAACATCTTGCGCGCCCACGGTTGAAGCCCGAGGTGCCTTGCACCCGTGGCTTGCGCGGCCCGTGTGGTGTGAGGCTTGCGCGGCAGTGTTGAGGAAGAGAGGCCGTGGTTCATACCTTGTGCAGCTGTTGGAGAAGAAGTTGGCTGTGGCTCAAGCAGACCCTTGCGCGCCTTGTTTGTGTTCGGGTTGAACACACCTTGTCCGAGACATACACTGTGTGTGTGCAATTGAAGAAGAAGCCGTGTGTGTGCAAGAAGAGAAGGAGAATAGCCCAAGTCTCATGTGTGTGCTTAGTGCAATATGAAGATGGAGTGCATTACATACCTACGGGTTGTGTGCTAAGGGAGGAAGAACCCGAGGCTTGGTTGTTTGTGGAAGTGAGAAAGCAAGGCCGAGGGCACACTTTGTGTGAATGAACAATTGAAGAACATACTTTGTGTGTGCAAGTGAAGTAGGTCGTACCCCTTGTGTTGGTATTCGGGTGTGTGCAAGAGGAGGCCGAGGCATGCCTTGTGTGTGCAAGTGGGTGAAGTGAAGACCACACATTTGTGTGTGTGTGCAAACTTGAAGAACCACCTACGGCCCAAGTGTGTGCAAGAATAGAGGAGTAGGCCAAGATCAAGTGTGTGCAAAATGAAGAATTTGTGTGTGCTTAACAAGTGACAAGTGAATGCCGAACCTAGTGTGTGCACTAAGAAGTGTGTATACACATAGAAGAAGAAAAGGGAGGACTCACACTAGAGTACAACACACTTCTAAGTGTGTAACCAAATTGAATAAAGTGTGTAAAGTTCAAGGAGTTGGTGTGTGCTTAAAGTGTTACACCCTTTTAGGGTTTATTGCACCAAGAGGAGAAAGAGGACAGTGCATGCATGCATGCATGCACGTGCACACTTGAACAAAGCCAAATCAGTGGTGTGCATTTGAGTAGTCCAAGACTTGAAGATCTTGAAGAGTTGCCATGCACTCAGTGCATGATGTTGAAGTGAACTGAGACTGAGCCAGACTGAAGTTAAAGAGAATGGTTGTCTGAGTTTTCAGTAGATTGAGAAGATCCTGATCATCACAAGTGATCAGAGGTACAGAGAAAGGCCAGCAGCCTTTATCCCAGGCTGCTGAGGATACTTGAAGAACTTAAAGTGAAGAAGAGCTACTCGTGTGACTCGAGGAGCCAAGAGAAGACCCTGTGGGACTCAGGGAGAAGAAGTCTTCAGTGGGATTCTGGAGCAGGCCAGTGGGACTCTAGTAACACTGTGGGATGCAGTATAAAGACCCTCCTGTGGGACTCAAGAGAGATACGGTGGGAAGCTGTATCGACCATTGTAATACTAACAGATTATAATGGGAGAATCCATGCTGAGAGAGCATGGCAAGGATGTAGGCCTTTGGTGCCGAACCTTGTAAATCCTTGTGTCCAGTGCCTTTACATTTACTGCATCATTCGTGGAAAGGTGAGAGATACAAGAAGAGTGGATCGAGGCTTTAACCAGCCATAGAGGTTTAATTGATAAAGAATCAATTAGTAAAAAGTTTTAAGGGATCACTGATTCACCCCCTCCCCCTCTCAGTGATTCACACTGATCTGGGCACTTCAATTGGTATCAGAGGGAGGTTCCCTCTAAAAGATCCAAGAGAGTCTTTATGAAGTGCAGATTTGAGGAAATGAGCAACCAGCCTCAAATGGAGATATCTGCCAAGACTCAGAAAAATAGAAAGAAGAAACAGGCCAAAAAGTTGAAGAAAGCCTGTCCTAGCTGTGATGAAGTTGAATCAATTCATGATCTTCATAATGCACTCAAATATCTTCAGAAGACAGTTCCCATGGAAGTGTCAAAGTGTATATCTACAGGCATCCATGATCTTCAAGAAGAAAAATCACAGTTAGAAGAAGAAGCCAATGCAATGGAAGATCAATTGGCAAAAAGGGTTGGAATAACCAACACTCTCAGAAAGCTGGTGAAGGCTAAAGATGAAACAGTATCTCTTTGCAATGAAAGATATGAAGACACTGCTGAAGAATTGCAGAGAAGCCTTTCTGAGAAAGAATTATTTAAAGTAATAATCAAAGATGTTTTCCATGCACTGGAAAAGAGGCACAAAGTGTCAATGAATGTCAGAGATGCTCAACTCGAAGAAAAAGTCAAATTGGTGAAGGAGCTGGACAATTCATTGCAAGAATTAAAGAAGGTGCATGAAGACCAAATGAAACAGCTGAAAGAGAAATGGGAAGGAAAGCTAAGAACTGTTGAGGATGAGAAGAACTCCCTTAACATGAAGTGTTTAGAATTAGAGGTGATATTGAAAAATCTGCAATCACCCAAAGCTGAATCCTCCCAGTCAGCTAAAAGAAGAAATGTTGCCACTCAAGTGAGCTTTGAGAAGGATGATTCTAAAAGAAAGACATCCTCTAATAAAAGGGAAACATCTTCTAAAAGGAAGGTACCATCCATCCCATCTTGTACTGATGCTACTAATAGTGTTTCCACAAAAAGTGCAGGATGGAAGAATAATTCCAAACAAGTATGGATGAAGACAATGAAGAAAGAAAGCTCTCCTGAAGCAGCACAACAATTCAAGATAAGTACCCAACAATCAGAAGGACTGAGGAAGTCAAGATTTGTGGGTCAATGTTGGTGTTGTAACAAGTATGGGCATTGTGCAAAGGATTGTTGGTACAATCCACTAAATGCCAAAGCACAGAGGAAGCCCATGCTAAGGGGGAGCAAGCCAGAAGGAAATAAGCAACATCCACAGGTCCAGAGACATCTGTTTACTGCAAATAGATTTGGATTACTTGACAACATCTGGGATGATTGCAAAAGTGGTCAACAAAAAGATACATGTCAATCTCCAACTGTATCCAGAGCTCAAAGGAAGAAAAGATCACAGAACCTGGCTCAAAAAGATTCCTTGGGAAGCAAGAAGAAGAAAGTGGAAAATGCTCCCAATAAGTGTTTGAGAAATGAAGAGAAGTCCTTGGATTCTAAAACCAAGAAGGGTGAGTCATCCAGAAGGACCACCAAGAAGAAATGCTTCTACTGTGGAAAGAAAGGACACATCATGGACCTTTGTAAACAAGCCATGGAACTGAATAGAAGCAGACTGGACTCAAACAGACAATCAATCAAGAAGAAGCAGAAGGGATTGATTGAAAACAAGTTGCCTAAGAAAGGTAGCTTGACAGCATCAAAAGAACCATGTGGAATTTCCAAAACTGAGGCCTTACTTCCAAATGACATGTTTGTCATATGGCCAAATCAGTTGCAACTTGCCAAAGATCTACAGAGAGCTGAAGATGAAGTTCTGGCAATTGCTAAGGAAAAAGGGAAGAAGAAAATTTCACATGAAGATGTATTGAGATCCACACCAGCACAATCATCAATGAAGATCAAATGTGCAAGTGTGAAGACTGGTGAAAATGGGACATCTCGGTTGAGAGAATCTTCTCAACCTTGTTGTTCACATTGATGAACCAAGGAGGTTCCATCTTATTCCCTTATACATTGGTATTTACATGTGCTAACATTGCAGGGAATTGAAGATGATGATCATTTCTCAGCTGGAGAATGGTTTGGACAAAATGGAGTGCACCCCTTGAGGGGGAGCTAATCTGAAGAAGATGGCATTCTTAGATTAATACCATCTTGAGAAAAGGGAAGGTATTCCAATCATACTTTCATCCCTTGTTTCTTAATTGATTTATCTTGTCAATTAAGGGGGAGTATGGATTGAAGGCAAACGGATGAAAGGGGGAGCTTTATCTTTGCACTGAATTTTCTAATGAGTTTTGTGAAGTATGTGCAGGATTTAGCAATTCATTGGTATATCTGAAAAATTTCAAACCCCTAAGCATGATCTCACATGTACAGTGAATTTTGGACAGCTTTGAATTCCTTGGTCATATCACTCTTGTTTTCTACACCGGGTTAGCCCAAGTAGACTTAGAGCTGATTTACTAAAGGTTCTTTGCTAAAGAGAACATGTGACATCATCCCTCTCTTAGTGTTTTTCAAGAAAATACTTTTTAAAGGGAGGAAGTGATATTTTGAAGAGAACCACACCACACCTTTGCATTTGATTGCCAATAAGGGGGAGAAAATATTGGCACACATGTTTACCCATTCATATGTGCTGAAGTGGTGTATTGACAACAAATACAAAGGGGGAGATTGAAGTGCATTGTGTTGCATTTGTTGTCAATGAGGCATGAAGTTGTCTTGGAATGAATGGAAGTCAAGGAATTGTCAAGATGTGAATGCCAAAGGGTGTGATGGTGATGGTGATGAAAAGAGAATGGACATAGTACTAAGAGGAATGTCACTTAGGAGATTCACTAAGTGACATAGGAGATGATGGTTTGAAACATTCTCTAAGTAAATCTGACGATTGCTGAACTGATCTTTAAGTTCTAAAAACTTGTATCAAGATGATACAAAGTCACAACATGATTAGAAGACCATGCATTGTCTTCACAATGCATGTGGAGTTGAAAGGAGTTCCATCCACAACTACTAAGTGGATGATGTGCATTAATGAAGTCCATGCACTATCACTTAGTGCATGTGAATTTGAAGAAGAACCAACCTGATCTCTGATTAGATCAATGAAGAACGTTGAAGAATCTATTTGACTAAGGAGCTCGGTTGATGAAGATGAACCTTCTACATTTCCCTCCTAAGTGAAGATTATTTGTTGAGTAGGAGTGAGGAATTCAAATGAAGAAGAAAATGAGGAAGAAGGCTTGGAGTGGCATTTGGCTTTAACTTATGGAAGAACTTGGTATTTGACAAAGTATTATTCTCATGCCTTTGCAAAAAAAGGGCCATCTCAAGCCAGCCCACGGGTTCAACCCCACGGCTCATATGGGCACTAGGCGCCACGCCCATGGGGGATCCCATGGTGCAAGCTCGAGAGGCAGGGGGGCCATGTATAAGCCCCCGAGGGCACGCAGTGGTGAAGCCCGCGCGCCCGGAGGAGGCATAGTGGACGCTAGAAGCGCGCCCGCAGGGAGCAAGGTGGGCGCAGAGCGCGCCCGCAGAGAGAACCCGGTGCGGGGCGGCACCGGGAGGGAGGAAGTTCAATTGGGGTGTTGCGGTAGCGGCATGTTATTAAACCGTGGAAAAACAGGAGCTCGTTTCGATGTGGGACGCGGATTTTTCCCGCGGGAGTGATCATGGCTGCTCGATTCATCGCGCGCCAGATCCGAGCCGCTCATCTAATCCCGCGCGAGATCTTCAGATCCAGGCCGCCCGATGCATCTCCATCGCCTGATCCGACGGCCGAGAGCTCGTCCTCTACCTCGAGCTCGTCCGAAGCCTCCCGCGAGCACCCGCTGAACCAGAGGCCTCCCGAGTGATGTTTTTGAGATTCCGGCCATCTCTCTCGAAGCCGAAGGCTCCCTCGTGCTCGTCTGGCCATAACGAACAGGATCATGCCCAAGAATACACGTGCATGCAACAAATGAGGGAATTCGATGTTGGCCGAGGCAAACGAAGTTTCCGAGGCACCGGGTTGATGTTTTGCATGAGATAAGCCTAAACGAAGGCCGTGCATGCGTTCTAAGTCGCATGCACGTGGAGGAAACCGAAGGAAAAGAAAAGGAAACCCGCGTTGAAACAGAGTATAAAAATCAAGATTTGAAGATTTTAAAGATCCGAAGATCTCGGGTGTTTGAAGTTATTATCACGCGGACGATGCGAGGCAGTCTCTGCCTATAAAAATGAGGCCGAGCCCTCTGTGCCGCTTGCTGATCCTCTGAAGAGAGAAGTCCCGTGAGTGTGCCTCTGTGCCTCACGAGGTTTGGAGCTCCGCGCAACTCACTTGCGCGACGAAGCAGCCCGAAGCCACCCTTGGCTTCGAGAGTTCCTTTTGCGCATCTCTTGCGCGAAAGAGGTGAAGGAGAAGGGGAGTCCCCTGCGCGCATCCCTTGCGCGAAAGAAGTGAAGGGGAGTCCCCTGCGCGGCTCCCTTGCGCGACAGGAAGACCCGTGGCCGCAACATCTTGCGCGCCCACGGTTGAAGCCCGAGGTGCCTTGCACCCGTGGCTTGCGCGGCCCGTGTGGTGTGAGGCTTGCGCGGCAGTGTTGAGGAAGAGAGGCCGTGGTTCATACCTTGTGCAGCTGTTAGAGAAGAAGTTGGCCGCGGCTCAAGCAGACCCTTGCGCGCCTTGTTTGTGTTCGGGTTGAACACACCTTGTCCGAGACATACATTGTGTGTGTGCAATTGAAGAAGAAGCCGTGTGTGTGCAAGAAGAGAAGGAGAATAGCCCAAGTCTCATGTGTGTGCTTAGTGCAATATGAAGATGGAGTGCATTACATACCTACAGGTTGTGTGCTAAGGGAGGAAGAACCCGAGGCTTGGTTGTTTGTGGAAGTGAGAAAGCAAGGCCGAGGGCACACTTTGTGTGAATGAACAATTGAATAACATACTTTGTGTGTGCAAGTGAAGTAGGCCGTAGCCCTTGTGTTGGTATTCGGGTGTGTGCAAGAGGAGGCCGAGGCATGCCTTGTGTGTGCAAGTGGGTGAAGTGAAGACCACACATTTGTGTGTGTGTGCAAACTTGAAGAACCACCTACGGCCCAAGTGTGTGCAAGAATAGAGGAGTAGTCCAAGATCAAGTGTGTGCAAAATGAAGAATTTGTGTGTGCTTAACAAGTGACAAGTGAAGGCCGAACCTAGTGTGTGCACTAAGAAGTGTGTATACACATAGAAGAAGAAAAGGGAGGACTCACACTAGAGTACAACACACTTCTAAGTGTGTAACCAAATTTAATAAAGTGTGTAAAGTTCAAGGAGTTGGTGTGTGCTTAAAGTGTTACACCATTTTAGGGTTTATTGCACCAAGAGGAGAAAGAGGACAGTGCATGCATGCATGCATGCACGTGCACACTTGAACAAAGCCAAATCAGTGGTGTGCATTTGAGTAGTCCAAGACTTGAAGATCTTGAAGAGTTGCCATGCACTCAGTGCATGATGTTGAAGTGAACTGAGACTGAGCCAGACTGAAGTTAAAGAGAATGGTTGTCTGAGTTTTCAGTAGATTGAGAAGATCCTGATCATCACAAGTGATCAGAGGTACAGAGCAAGGCCAGCAGCCTTTATCCCAGGCTGCTGAGGATACTTGAAGAACTTAAAGTGAAGAAGAGCTACTCGTGTGACTCGAGGAGCCAAGAGAAGACCCTGTGGGACTCAGGGAGAAGAAGTCTTCAGTGGGATTCTGGAGCAGGCCAGTGGGACTCTGGTAACACTGTGGGATGCAGTATAAAGACCCTCCTGTGGGACTCAGGAGAGATACGGTGGGAAGCTGTATCGACCATTGTAATACTAACAGATTATAATGGGAGAATCCATGCTGAGAGAGCATGGCAAGGATGTAGGCCTTTGGTGCCGAACCTTGTAAATCCTTGTGTCCAGTGCCTTTACATTTACTGCATCATTCGTGGAAAGGTGAGAGATACAAGAAGAGTGGATCGAGGCTTTAACCAGCCATAGAGGTTTAATTGATAAAGAATCAATTAGTAAAAAGTTTTAAGGGATCACTGATTCACCCCCTCCCCCTCTCAGTGATTCACACTGATCTGGGCACTTCAGATATTTATGGTCTTGGTATGTGGCCTTGATAGTATGGTTATGATGTACCTCTTTATGCATTACCTCATTATAAAACTAGTAATTTAATATTCATGTTGTTATTATAGTAGTTGAATACCCATGATTATAATATATTATGGAATTATTTGTTCTGCTCTTACTCCTATAATAATTTTTTCATGTTATTTTTTAAAGTCATAGGTTTTCGGTTATTCATCCTTACTAATGTTTATGTATATTGTATATTCCTCTGTATTGCTTACCCTTACTGATAATCTATGCTTACCAATTTATTATATTAAATTTTCTTAGGACAAGAAGATTTTTATAATGAATGACCTGTAGGGATAAACCTAGAGTTGTGGATGTTTCCAATAAAACATATAAGTTGCATTTTAATTCATGTTTTCATGTTGAACCTATGTTTATATCTGGTTCCCCAAAACAACTAAAATACCTGGTCCTTCAAGAAATGAATTTATTGAAATCATGCCAATGTAATGAAATAATGCACCGGCTCTGGGAAACTGGGGTTGGGGCATTACAGGTTTCCAATGAAACAATTATTATAATGATAAAACGTTTTACAATCAAAAATCAATAAAAATTTGACTAAAATTGACAAAATTATATTTAATATAATATAAATAAACTATTTTTACATTAATTAATTTTAAAATAAAATATATAATTTTAAATAATTTAAATAAAAAATACTTTTGGATAAAAATCATTATTTTTTACTATTCATCCAAAATGAAACATTTCATAATGACCTCTAAATATCTCTCAAAGATAATTATGATATTATGATTTAAAAAAAAATTATTAAATAAAATAAAATTCAAATTTTTTAAAAAAATAACTGTAAATTTCATTCTCAAAGTGCAACTAGAAGAACTTTTGAAAGAATATAGTTTTCTAGAAAACAAATATTTTTATTTAAAATTATTATTTTTTATTTATATTCATTATAAAACCATAATTTCCTAACATATTTAGTAACATTCATGCCATCCAATAGGATGGTCATTGTATAATGTTGATTTTTTAAAATATATTATTTTGATAGAGTATCATGTTTCATTTAAGCCTGTTGTTTTTTTCATTACAATCAATAATAAATATGGAATTAGTTTAAAAATAAATAGATTAGTAAGTATCAGTGTGATAAATTATCATCTGATCTCACTATATAATTTCATATATAAGATATAAATAAATTTTCATCTATTTTAATCATTGGTTGTTAAATTTTACCCACCTTCAATAAATTGTTTCCTTACAATTTGATCAAGCACTGGTAAATCAAGGATTTTAAATTTGATATTTTTTTTTGAAAACCCACACTATAAGGGGGTAAATGAAAATTCCTTTTAGAGGAGGTAATAAACAACATGAAAGTAAATCAATAATTACAATTAACTAGATTTCTAATAATTATATCATTTGTGGGAAGTGGAGATATATACATTGGTGAAAATCATAATTCTGACATAATGATTAAGGGTGATCGAGGTCCTGGATCACAATAATGTGAATTCTCAATCAAAAGTATACAACCAGAAAACCATAAATCCATGATTATAAATATTCAATTTATTCATCAGATGTGAAGTTAACAGGATAATATTTTTTCTACAAAATTTTGTTTCATAAAATTAAGGAATTGTTTTATCACCTATGAATAAAACTAAATATTATTACCTGATATATTCATATTTAATAAGTAAAATTTCATACATTTTTTGAGAACTGATTAATCTCAACATCATCTTTTAATACATGAAATAAATATCCAAAAACATAAAGTATAATGCCAAAAAAACAAAAAATTACTTTTAAAATATTATATGTTCCAGAAAAGAGTGACAAGTCATTATACATCAAACTAAATATTTTCCATAACCAGTAGGGTTAACACAAGTTATAATATATAATACATTAATATAAAATTTTCAATAGTAACACCTCTGGTTCATCATTAATATTAATTCCTGATATTTTTTAAGTAAAAATATTCTTATTTTAATCTGGAAATCAAATAGCCTAGTGGTATTCATTAAACACTTATTTTCCATTTGTTGTGGGTTCAAACCCAATAGTCTTATTGAAGGTGACGGATTTTCACCTAATATTTGGGTTGATCTTTTTATGAAACCATAGTAATACAATTCCTATTATCCTCTCTAATTTTGTTTATTCTTAATTACTATAAAAAATTGATAAGATAAACATTAAATATTACTAATACCTTTAAAATTATAACTAAAAATATTAAATGAAATTATTCGTCAAACAACCTTTTAATGTAGTTAATTAATAGATTTTATTCCATTAAATTGTTTCAGAAAATATCTCTAATCATATTATATTCCTACCATAGAATATCAAAAGGGGAATTTAGGACATTAAAAATATGACCAGTCATAAACTATTAATCCCATGATTGAGTCAATAACTCTTATTTTCATGAAGAAATATTTTCTTAAAAAAAATTTACAAAATCCTTAGATGTTTTATGATTATTGTAACCAAAATTACATTGGTAAAATAATACTTCTACAATATAATTAATGAGTCAAAATATATAAATACTTCATCCTTTTTATTTTGATATAGGTTGTTCTTTAATCTTAGGGTTAACCTTTAAAATAGGGATTCGACGCAGATAATTCAAGGTTCACTACATTTAAAAAAATGAACTAAAAATAGATCACTAGGATGATACTTATTTCATTCCATCATATTATTAATTTTACATGTAAATTCATTATGTCACACCATTATTTAGAACATGTAAAAAAATTTCTTATTATTATATTACATTTTCTGGGGTGTCTCATTCTGAATTTATAACATGAAAAAAATCAAGCATTCTTTCCTATATGGTAACCAAAAGTCAATCTCTTAGTGAAATCCATCATTGTCATTTTTTGTGAAATTTGTAGTCAGTTATGGTATATAGTTTTAATCTTATATTATGATAAAAGATTTTGTAAAATCATGATATCATTCAATATCATTATGACCTCATTATGTTTCTTATGGTCCCCACATTTTCCTTCATGATCAATACTAACACGATAAATTCTAGTTCTGTTCATTTACTAATACAAAATGCATAGAGTGATAAATACAAATCATAGTAAGAAAATATAAAATCATTTATATTATTTATAAATCATGAAAAATTATTCTAAATATAACACACATTAGATATAACCTAGATCATTAATTTTCATCATCTATGAAAATTCCTCATGATGGTTTGTATAGAAAAATTGAATTATCCAAATCAAATCCCATCAGGATTATAAAAATTGGTGCATATTGAGGCCCATTTTCATGTACATGGTAATCTTGAGTCATGCATGGGGTGTCATTTATAGAGTTTTTACAACTAGGTAAATTTTTTCTAGAATCTTGTTGTTTTTACAATTAGAGGAGAGAATTAATTCCATTAAAAACTAGATAATCAATACCATACCAAAAAATTATGAAGTTTTCCTATTATTATCCTAAAATTTTATTTTAGTATTATGGTCCCAAATATATTTTTTCCTAATACTTGTTCTCATGGTTTGTACTACAAAGTTGTTGATACAAATTATAAAAACACCTCAGCTGTTATACTAGGGTGACTGTTTCATTTATTACATTGATATAAGATACAATGAATCACATTACAATGGACTAAATAGTCTAGTATAGTTAGTAAACTATAAACACAAATGATTCCCATATAATATTTGAATAAATAATTACAACACATTATTATAATTACATTACTAACCCATTAGTATCCTTGATTATAATTCATAATACACATCAATTATTTTAGATAAATGAATCTATATAATGGTGAGATTAAATGATAAGTAAGTGTTCTTTTAATTAGAAGCAATCATAGGTAAATTAATAATAATCAATAAATCATAATCAATATGTCTATGTGAATATTTATCAAAAATTCAATTTTATCAATTAATTTAATGTCATTATTTGATAAGTCATATTCAATATAGAGTATTAATTAACTAAACTCAAATTTTATTTAAATAACTATACTATCATGAATATATATGGAATAGTTAATTTTGGAAGGTAATAACTGAAAAAATTTAATTTAATCAATGAACTGATAAAAAAATTCATATATTGATATTATTATTGAGAAATATCAAGGATGATAATTAATTAATTCTTATGGAATGATGTTCTTTATTATTGGACTTCATAATTTTAGGAATTGTGATGTGTCTACCATCATGTCTATTAATATGTCATTTTAAAACTAATGGTTTGATATAAACCAGAAAAACATTTAATTAATTCTATCAAACTTATTCTTCTCATAAGAATAAAGAGGCCTCCATGGGATATCTATAATTGATACCCAATATCATCTTAGAGTATAAATCCTTTCACATATTTTTAATATTTGATTTCAATCAAGAATCAATATTTCATATCATCAAATATCTGTATTGGGAAAAAGAAACAAATTTATCAATATTTCTATATTTAATCAAAGAACTATCAAATTAAACAACATATAAAAAATGGTATACGGTTTACAAAATAATATTATCCATCATAAAATAAAATTGATATTTAAGATATATATTTTTTCCACTGAAAAATCATCACAAGAATGGTATTATATCATGAGAAAGTAAACAGTCAAAATAAAAGGTGACATTGTACAATAATTTTTTGCCCATTTTATAATATTTAAATTTGATCACCATGAAGAATAACAATAAATTAAATATTAATCATAATTAATAAATAGTTATTCATGTGAAATAAATAAAATGGGTAGTATATACTACATATAAATGTTAACTGGTTCAAATTAATAAATATGTCACAATGAATTGGATATTTATAGGAAATCCCTTACAAAGATCATAACATTGATGTGATAATGAATCAATGAGTCAATTTAGTGTATCAAATTTAAATAAACATATAATAATTTAAAATTACATATATTATATTCAAAAGTAACCACACACTTAATTTAGGAATATCACATAAAACAAATAAGTACAATAACACTATGAAAAGAAATTGATTTATGTAATTATCTACCACCATGTAATTTTTAATTCAAATCACAATTGATGAAATAATTCAAATTAAAAATTGTAATAAATTAATTCTGTTTTTTTATAATATTAAATGAAAATGGTGTAGCATATACCCCATATAAATTAATGTATTTGACTAATAATACCATATGCCTCAATAAAAGAAAATTGAGATGATATCAATTAACATTCAATTCCTTTTATATGATAGTTATTAATCATACTTTATAATAGTTCATATTTTGTTACTAATTTATACCATAACCAAATTAATATTTATAATATCATATATGATAATCATAAATTATTTTACGACCCTATTGTCAATAATATTAAATTATTTTCATTGTTTTGGGTATTAATGGCCATGTCATCTCATGCATGTTTTTTCATTAATGTTCCCATTCATAAGCATATTATGTGGTTCCATAATCTCAAAAATTGAATTGATGTTATAAAATTTATTTTATTTTATTATATTTGTCGGGGGATTCATTATTGTTATTGATCTTGGAGAATGGATCAAATCATTTCATCGAAATAATAGGTCATAAATACATATGATCCAAATTATCATTTTAATAATGATTGAAAGGGTAATCACATTGATAAAAAATTATTATTCCCAAATAAATATAATTTCATATATATCAAAAATATTCCTTAAATCATATCCAAATTTCATTCCATGTAACTTGTATATGAAAAATGAAGCACTTCTCTTTGTGAGGTGGTATTTCTCCAAACAAACGAGCGACATTATCATATTTTATGTGGAATGGAAATCAAAAAGGAATATGTGATATAATAAATCCAAATTTATAATTACATAATTAAAATCACATACATATTTTTAATCCATCATTATATATTGCCTTTAATTGTTGGGATGAAAAACCAATTACATCAGTTCGTCATGAAGTAGTCTATTATACACTTGATCAATTATTTTTTTACTATTTGGATAATGATTAGATGGATATAGGCCATGACAATATCATGAAAACAACACAGTATAGAGGATATACTATTTTTAATATATAAACACGTTCCAACAATATTTTAAGGAATTGGAATAAGAAACAAAATAAAAAATATCATTAAAGAATGTTATATCTTTTTTAGACTACATATATAGGTTTTCACAAAAAGAAATCCTATAATATATTTTAATAAAACTGAGGCCTCCATGATGTTGGGAGTTAAGTTGTAATGGCTCGGACCCCCCTAGCCATTACTTTTCCAAAATACGGCTCCACCAAAATAGTGTCACTGTGACGGTGGCATCGTAAAGGTGACACCATGACGGTGGCGTCGTGTCCTCACTTAGCCCTCCCTTTTTTATTTCTAGTCCCACTCCCACAATGTTTTTTTCATGTAAATTAATTCTTTTACCTTTTTAATCCATTTAGAGCCCATAATTAATTCCTAAAAATCCCGATAAACCTCCTTTATGGGGGGGTATTAAATAACACCTTAATTTCATCATGTGTAACTGCCCACCCACATAGGAAACCACTTTCAGACTTTCTAGGAATTCAAAATTCCATATCCCGTAACAGTAGGAACTCTTCTTTATATCTCCCACTAGAGTTTCATCATTTTTTTCTTCTTCTCGACTGGATTAATTCTTCTTCCTAGTGCGCCTAGAGCTCATCTCTTCCCGTGGCTTGTGGTGTGCCTCCGCTGGAGCTTTCTGCACCTCTTGGAGTCCATGGAATTCCTCCCCTACAAGCTGCGCATCCCCTGTTCTTGGCACGTGGAGAAAAACATCGATCCTTGACCAACAAAGCAGGGATTTTCCTTCGTCTCTCCTTTCTGTGTATCATGTGGGGTGGGTACGCTGTTGTTTCTATGGGAGTGGGTGAAACAAAATGTCACGACTCGTCCTCGAGGCCCGTGCCGTGACTACCCCAAGCCCGCCTTCCATAGGCCAGGGGCTGGCGACTAGCACCAAGGCATAAATCCCTGTAAAAAGGGATTTCATTGCCTTTGTAAAGTAAACAAGCACCACAGAGTAAGCAAGCGGAAAGTAAACACTAAGTGAAAGCAGAGTACAACTATAAGTGCGGAAAAGGAAAAGGGCCAGTATAAAAACCCCAACTTAAAGTAAAGTACAACTCGAAAAAGAAAACAACAACTGAAAAAGTAAAAGCAGCTATGCCGATTCGTCCTCTGAAAATCCCACCTGAAGGGTGGGTAAAGATAGCTCCACAGCTCCTCGGGTCCCGCCGTCTGCTCTGAGTACGTCCCGCTCAGTGGTCCACCTCAAGGTACTGTCCTGCTCTGCAAGCCTCAACCATGATCAACGCTGTCCGTCATCTGCAACCAACACAACGAGGTGCGGGCATAGCCCGTGCAGGGGTGAGTATAACGATACTCAGTAGGGACCCCGAGACCCTTAAGGTCTCACTAAACCATCAAGGATAACCACAAGAAGATCTCAACAGATAACCTCTACTTAGATATATGCCCATACATATATCTAAGTTATCAAGAAACCCATCTCAATCATGAGGAAACACAAGGATTGTGAAATCAACGGATAACCACTACCCAGGTATATGCCCATACATATACCGAAGTTATCAAGTGACCCATCTCAATTATGAGGTAAACACAAAGGTCAAAAGTCTCAGCTCAAACCAGGATTTTCATTATCGAAACAGTAACTGTTGAAGAGCTCCGTCTCTGGAGTGTACAGTGGTCCTATCACGACACTGAGGTACTGATCACTAACCTAAGACTGCTGAGGTACTCCTCCTGTCGAGTATCGCGGGTCTGTGGCCAACTACTGGGCGCTCTGTCCGCTGTGGGTCTGTGGCCAAATATCGGGCGCTCCCCCCAATAGCCTACAGAGGTACTCCTCCTATCAGTACCGCTGGTTTGCGGCCAACTATCGGGCGCTCCGTCTGCCGTGGGTTTGTCGCCAAATATCGGGCACTCCGTCCACTGGGCTAGTCGACTCACTCTAAGTCGAGTCGGTCAAGCAGTCTTCGGGTCTCAGCCGGCTACACGGTCTCCGTACTCCGCACGCTCGTCTCCGGGAGGGTCCGCTCCACGAGCTACTGGTCGATACTCCAAGTATCACAAATTACCACAAAGAAGTATCTCAAAGGACCGCCTCGTCATAGGGGTCTCAACGCAACAGACGGCGTGTAAATCAGACGTCCGGTCTGTGAGTTATTATCCTTTTCGTCCCAGGGGGCCCGGTTGGTTTCGTGTGAGAACCAAACCGGCCGTAACTCAACTATACCCCGAACACTCATAGGGTATACTCATAGGGACCGTTTCTCAACAAGATCACCAACACCGCTGACGGTTCGTCAAACGGACGTTCTGCCAGAAAGGTATCAGCTTTTCCATTCCAGGGGCCCGGTTGGATTTTGGGTGCGATCCAACCCGGCCACTACCAACTGTATCCAAAACTCGGGCGAATAATGCCAAAAGTTCTGTCTCATCAAGAGGGATTCAATGAAACGGACGGTGCGTCAATCGGACGTTCGGTCTATGAGTAATTGGCTTTTTCGTTCCAGGGGCCCGGTTGGTTTAGTAAGCGAACCAACCCGACCGCACACCGACGACATCCAAAACTCGAGCGGAGTATTCCAAAAGTTCCTTCTCAATTAGAGGGTTCCATCAAAGTTGACGGCACGTCAACTGGACGTCCGGAACTCAAGTTACGAGCGTTTCCGCTCTGAGGGCCCGGTTGGTTTCGTGTACGAACCAACCCGGCCGAACCCAAAGTTCTCAAAAACCTTGAGTGCGATATACCGAAACGACCGTCTCGATCCAAGGATCGCGTTGCCGCTGACGGAAAGTCGTTTGGAGGCCCGCAGCCCATGTTACGGGCATTTGACCGAAAGTGGTCCAAAAACGGGGGTCTGGGCCCGGGCCGACCCGACCCAACCCCCCCCCCCTGGGTCGGCCGAACCGGGTCGACCCGGCTCGGGAGGCGGCCCGGCCCGAAGACCCGGCCTGGCCCGGAAGCTCGGCCCGGCCCGGCGGTGAAGGCCAGTTCGGCGGCGCGGTCCGGTGCGGCGGCGCGGTCCGGTGCGGCGGCGCGGTCCGGGTGCCGCGTGAGCGCCGCGTGCTGGGGGCAAAGTCCCCGCCTTTCCTCAGCTGGCGGCGCGACAACCTGCCGCGCCTTGAAAAAAATGGCCCCCCCTCACGTGGGGGCCTACCTTCGAGAAAACGGGTGGTCGCCTGCCCCCCTTTGTGAAACTAGCCCCCCTCATAATGGGGGGCCATTATGGGGGGCCATTATGGCTGGCCGGGGGAAATTATTTCCCCCGGTTTTCTCCCTTCCGGCCGGCCCGACCTGGCCGGCCGGTTCTTCCTCAATGGGACCGGCAAGGCCGGTCTCCCTTCCGGCTTCCGACACCGGCGGCCCGGCTGGCCGCCGGTTTTCACGTTCCACCGAGGCCCGGAACCGGCCGCGGCCTTCGTTGTCTGGTGCGGCGCGACGGCACCGCGCACCTCCGCTGCGGCCCCGCTCCGGCCGCGGCGCCTTCGACTTTCTTCGACGCAGCGCGACGGTGTCGTGTCCTTGCATTATTTTATGACACGGCGCAACGGTGCCGCGCGTTTCTTGTCGTATGATCTTGCGCGGTGTGACAACATCGCGCCACACCCGTTTCAATCCACATCAGAATCAACATGAATAGGAGGAGGGTCGGCCGTGTTCGTGTGGTCCGGCCCCCTAGCGTTATTTGCTAACAATCGGCCATTAATGAACGATAAACTTTCACAATCTTTTAAATTAAATAAAAAGATTTGGAATCAAGGCCCGACAAATATAAACCTTCATGTTCGAAGGAGAGATCTACTAATCTTTAAAAAGTTAAAACCCCTACCTTGATTTAATAGGTGATGAGATTCGGCGTCGCGAAAAGAGATGTCGCGGAAGAAGACGTCGTCGGTGTTGCGGGTATGGCGTCGTGGAAGACGGTTCCTGAGAACGTGGCGTTCTTCGTCGATGTCCGATTGTTCTTCGCGTTCTTTGTCAAAAGGATGAAGAAACTTCAAGACTTCTAAGCCTTTTCTTCCAAAATCTCTCAAACAACACAACCCAACCAAAAGAAATAAGTTCTCCACTTATTTTATTAACTTCACAAGGCTTTTGAAATTCAAGTGTTTGAAATTCAAAAGACTCACACAACTCACCACATTAAATTCAACTCATTTAAGACATAATTTATAACTAAGTTAAATTCATTTAACTAGGAGTTGAGGGGTTTTAAAGGATATGAAGAGGTGGGGTTCGTGTGGGCCCCACCACCCTCATAACCTCCCAAGGGAGGTTAGGTGGTTACCCAACTTCCACCATGAGCTAACACTTAGAGTAAGTTAATAAAAATTATAGTGTAGTTATAAAATAAACTTCCACAATTTTTATAATCAACACTCGTGTAAACACAACTCCGGAATAGGAGTTCCTAAGCAAAAACCCGCGCTGCGAGTTCATCGGTGCCCTCAGAATTCGATTCCGAGCACCAGTTAAAAAGTTAGAAATTCCTGCTCGTTTGTTCACTGAACGTACCCGAGCCAAACTTCGAAAATTAATTCCGGGCACACCGGGCCTCGGAATCAGGCTCTATCTGAAACTGCGTTCTTGTAAAGTTCCAAGAAAATTAATAAAAAAAAAATTCCCTTGAAATTTCCGGGTATTTACACAAGACCATAATGAAGATAACAAATGTACTTTAAAGAATGAAGGGAAGTGGTGTGAACGATGTGCTTCTGTTTTGTTTTTATTCTCTTCCTTGATTCTTATGTTGTGAACTGTTGGGCTATGCTCACTGAAAATCATGGCCATTGGTGGTCTTTCCTAGCGCACTAATGAAATTCACATGGCTTTTGAAATTCAAGTGTTTGAAATTCAAAAGACTCCCACAACTCACCACATTAAATTCAACTCATTTGAGACATAAGTTATAAGTAAGTTAAATTCATTTAAGTTGGAGTTGAGGGGTTTTAGAGGATATGAAGAGGTGGGGTTCGTGTAGATACCCGAAGCCTGACTTACATGGACATTACATTACATTTGCGGAATACTTAGTACATAACAAAAACACACACACAAGGATCGTAATAGTTTAGTGTCTTTGGAAACTCGAAACGTAATCTTCTAATCGTGGTGAAAGATCTTCAATATCTCCCATAAAGATCTTCCCCTTTTTTTTTACCTAAAACCTTTCTTTATATCCTGGGGAAAAGAAAACATAAAAGGGTGAGCTCAAATGCTCAGTAAGGGTAAACAAAAGAAAAATCAATCACATCGTATTCATAAGAACATAACATTTTGGAAATCTTAACCTGCAAAAGAGAGTATAATTTCATAACATGGGATAAATCATAGTAGTGAAATGAAATCCCAATAATCATAACATAAAACATTAATCTTTGTGGCATACACACATAATCATAGAGAATCATTTCTTGTTAGTCAAGACTCATTGCCAAGACTATCTTAGTGGACAAAGTCCCTTTCTGAATCGAGTAACCCTCGTTTCAGTCCTGTTTCACTGAACTGGTATAACCTACCGTTCCAGCCCTGTCTATCTCATGAGATATAAAATCATTACCCAATGCATTTGAGGGAGATATAGGTCCCACCCATCTTATAATGAATCATTTCTTATGTGTGCCACATAATCATAAAACATACATCATCGCATAACACATGTAACAAAAATGGGATTCTTGAAACATCATGACATCATAAATCAATTCATATAAGATAAAGGAATTCATAAAAATAATTCCATCACAGCATGATCAAATCAATGTAATAATAGGGATAAAAACAGAACCCTTTATTATCTTAGATGGAAAATAAATTTTGATAAAACACTTGAACTCCATTCTTGAGGAAAATATCCTTTCTTCTTCAAAAACATTTTTCCTTTCATAACATGTCATACAACTTTAAAATAAAAGAAGTTGATTAAAAATAAACTTGAAAACTTGTAAAGGAAGCTTCTTGGAAATAATTTTTTAAAAATCCATTCATGCCGTATAAGTTAAAAAAACATTCTTCGTACTTTTGTCGGAAAAGTCAAAAAGTACCTCGTACGAAAAAAGATTCCTTTCATACATATTACTAAAAACTCACCGAAGGGTAAAAATGGATTTAATAAATTTTAGGTGGATGGAAATAATATTACATATTGATGAAACATGGATGTGGATGATAAAATACACCCCAGTAAATACTTAAGAATAAACAATCTCGGATAAAAATGAGATTGTGATATTTCCCTTACCTTAGGTCTGATTTGCTTTGTACGTGTCTGAAGCTCCTGTATAATGGTTTAAATAATGTCATTGACTTATTAAAGAATCATATTCATTGTTATGATATCATATATGGTTCACTTATGACATTATATTACCCGTTCTTTTGTAAATTCAATGTTAAAGAAGCGTTTTGAGTAAATCGTTTCTTTTATCGTAGGTGTTTTGACTTGTTGTTCTTGACATTATTATTACTTATATCATGATTTACTTACTTCCAGAATATAAAATATGATTTATATATCATATATATTCAGTATATATATATATATATAATAGATAGATAAATGAAATGAAAAACACCGTTCATGGAGACGGTAGTCCGTACGTACGCATGAACGCTGTTTTCCTTTCCCTATTGTCTTGAATGGAAGTAAGTAGATGACATACATATATATATATATACATAAATCCAGTAGCTTTATAATGTCATATATTTCATTATTATTTCTTATATATACTTTATAATCATTCTTAAATGGTTAACATGGAGAATGAATCTCATCGCGTCGTGGAGACGGTAGTCCGTACGTACGCACGAGCGATGATATCATTTCCATAAATATTGAATTGAATTGGAGTGGATTATACAATATATCAGAATCAATATGATGTTGTAATAACTATTTATAGTTATTCTTTACACCATTATACCCATCCATGTAAGGTGGTGGTGGAAAATAGATTACACCACGGCGTGGAGACGGTATTCTGTACGTACGCACGCGCGGTGATTTCTTTTTCCGTAGGATGGATAGATGGTGAAATAGGGTTGTTTCATACTTATAATAACATATCAGTATATGAGTGATACTGATGTTATTACTTCATAATGAAACAACCTAAGAAGAAGAAGTGGAAGAAGAAATAAAGATGAAAGAATTGGTAACGGTAATTACCTCTTCTTTGAAGCGCCTTTTGGAGACCTCCTCTTAGGGAACTAAAATTGGTCTTTGAGGAAGACCAGAACCTCTAGGATGTTTCTAGGGAAGTGAAGAAGAGATTTTGGCAGAGTTTGGCCGAGCTTGAGTGCTCAAATTGGTGTGAGGAGGAGGGGGAGGAGGTGTCCTTTTATAAGGGAGGAGAGGGGCACCTTAGGAATATCTCAAAATATTATTTTATATTAAAGTCAAAATCGGTTTATAATGGTTCCAAAGGGTCTTATTTCGAAGCTAAAGTGGTGATGGGTCGAACTACTATCAACCAATAAGATTTAGACAAGTTTAGGGTATTATTTTAACCTTATCAATTAGATTTAACTCTAAGTTAAATAATTTAACTTTTACCGTGTCTTTTTGTTTTCTTTCACTATATGGTTAATACACTTACTATAACATGCCAAACGAACCCCAAATTGTTTATTATTAATATATATATCCTTAGCTAAGTCATTTGGCCGAACCTTAGATTTTTAGGAATAAAATAACAATTAATAATATAATATTTGATTTAAAAACTATTTTGTGTCAATTTTGACACTATTTGATATATGATTTTTGTGAAAGTCATAACAGAATTATATGTTCGAACCAAGTTTATTAAATCAACACTAATATATCATAGTAACCTAGAAAATTAGTGGAATTAATAAAAAGTCTCAAATTATATTTAGTTTGGTGTCTATAACATCAATTATGTAAATATTTCATTAATAAGATTATTACTGCATCATCTTTGTGTCATAAATAAATTAACTTATTTGATGTCTAAAAATTACAAATAAAATACCATTATTTGGGAAATCGTTTTAGCTTTCTAATTATTATTTATAGTCTAATTTATCTTATGTATAACCCTATATTAAAAATGTTTTAGTAAATAAACTTTGATTTTAACTCTTTTAACTCTTCTTTGAATTAAATAATAATAAATGTCCTAATCTAATCCAAGTGGGCCTAAATGGTCATATATTATTCATAAGGTTGTTTTTGGTCGAATTACACTTATCCAATAGAATTAGGACATGTTTTAGGGTAATATTAATATCATTCTTACCCTTAATTACCCTATTTACTTTTAACCGTGGTAAATAAAAGTAAAAAGTTACTATTCACCAAAAATTATTTGCATCTCATTGAACCACATTTTACTTACTGACATCAACCGTGTCTCTCGGATTTTTGAAATTCCATTCACAGAAGTGGTAAAATTAAGATTTATGAAGAAATTAATTTTTTTAACTACCACTTAGTAGTTTCACTATTCATCAAAAATTGATGTTTTTCAGAACAATGCCAAAATTTCATCCTAAGCTATATTTCATATTCCGAATTTAAAAATGAAGTCTATTTTACCAAATTCATATCATAGAATTTTCATTAATTAATTTTATAATTAAATCCCGCTGTTAAAACAAATAGCGTGTTATTAAGAAACAATATCTATCAAAAGATTGAGACTTGATTATGTCTGGTTTAAATGTGAAATTACATCCAATGACCAACATTGTATTAAATTGAAAAAATATATTCTAAATATACTTTAAAACTACTCAAATTAATAATTTATCACTATTAATTATTTCGATTAAAAAAGTTGTTTTTAATTATAATTTAGTAATTTTCACTATTCATCAGAATATGAAAGTTATCCGAAAAGTACCAAAATTTCACCTTAGGCTAAATTCGATACTCCGAATCCAAAAATGAAGTTCATTTTGAAAAATAAGATTTACAGAGTTTTAAAAAGTGGTTATTACTATTCATAACGGCTAGTTTTAATAATATTTTAATAGCATATCGTTGTTTAGTGTAACTCGGTATTGCGTATTACACACGCTATCGAGGAAGGTCGTGATTGCGTGTAATGCAAGGCAAGTCAAGGATGCGTGTTGTGCAAGCTCCTTTTGGTGTAGAGTACAACACAAGACTTTAATAAAATTAAAAAGAATATTTTTTTTATAAAATCATGGGCTGTTACATTCTACCCCCCTTAAAATGAATTTCGCCCTCGAAATTCGTCGGGGTTATAAATGGTTTACTATTTGAATGTTTCTTTAATAGAAACCCACATCGTAAAAAGGAATATCAAAACCAATCTTTAAAAACAAAAGTATGAAACGTAACGGTTACCCAAATAAACTAATCATTGGGTTTCCACATAGGTGAAAATATGGATATGGAAGAGAAATCTAACCATCATGTTCTGATGGAGAGTGGTAGAGAACATGGCTATGGAAAAGCCAATAATCACAAATCCATAAATTTGTGACGATCTAAGGTACCATCCGATTCATCAGGTATAAGATCACTAGGACAACATTTTTGGTTTTCAAGATCATTTCCCTAAAGTTGAAAATTTGAATTGGAATAAATACTTTCTTTATTTTGGTACAATCTCACTATTGTTCGTGCCTAGAACAATTTCCACTTCATCTCTTAAATAAATGAAGTTGAATTTGTTATTCGTGAAGTGTTAGCAGATCATGTGATAGAATGACGGGTCATTCCATCTGTCTCAAACAAAAGGTTAGCAAAAATTATATACATAAGTCGATCTATAGTGAGATTAATCATATATTGTTCCTAAAATGGACTTATACTTCATATATCATACGGATTAATATAATAAAACTAGTTTCTACTAAACAGGGACTTCCTGTAGGCCAGTGGTAGGCGATAAAGGCCAGTCGCCCTTCGGTTGTGGGTTCGATTCCCACAGCCTTGTCCGAAGCGATGGGCTGTCGCCCGTCCTGCAGGTTGTCCTTTTTCCAAAACTATATAACATCCCATCAATAATATTGAAAAAACAAACAATACTAACTTATGTCCAACATAATCCATTCCAATCTTTTAGGCTTATCCATAATACTGCAGTTGACTCTCATAATATAGTGAAAATGATTACCAGAGATTTAACACCATCATCGATCCCCATATATCATAAGTTATGTTTTGTTGGTCACATTCCAAAAATTCAAAGTCCTTAATCGTGTATTCTCTGGAATACCTTAGTGAAAACATGAATGCAGTTAAAATTTAACACCTTCCACATACTAAAATCATCAAAATTCTATATACTCAAACCATGATATCACTTGGTCCTTATATCAATCATGAGCTCATGAATACTATCAAACATATTAGATTCTCTTTATCCCTTCATTATGCGCATATCATCCACTTTCCAAAAAAATATCTGAATAACCTTCATTGTTACTCATACCATTCATCATAAACTTTCAAAACTTAAGGAAAGACAACAGTGTAACAATCCTTAGATGTCTTTTTATTCTATAGTACAACATTACACTTGATAAACATGTAATCATTCCACTACCTTCTTAAACCATTGACCGAGCTTCAATAATTCTTTCATCTCACATATCATTTGTAGTCTCTTCATCATCATCAACATAAATACTTCCCATACGACCATACTGATTATCTTCATGAGACTTTCCCTTAGGGCATTGGTTTGCATAATGCCCGTACATTCCACATTTAAAACATTTAACCATTGTTGATGTCGTAGCAATACCATTATCCTCATCCATGGTGTTAACTGAACCTTTTCCTTTGCACTTACTTGATTTGTGTCCTTCTTTTCCACACCCAAAGCATCTTCCAGTTCCTTTGAAACATTCTCCTTGATGCCTCTTCCCACGTGATTTACATAGGGGAAATTGAACTTTCTTTCCTCTATGATCATCATAAAACTCCATCTTTCTCTTATTAGCCGAGTCAGTAAACTTACCAAATTTTACTTTATTGATCATATTATGAGATTGCTGATTCGGCATAATAATGATGTTTGGACTTCCAAATCCCATTTCACTATGAAGAATATCATTCCATTGTCCATCATATCCTCCATTATCGTGAATCATCTTGTTTCCAGCCATTTTCTAAAACCCAAAAAAGAATAGTGTGAGAGGCAAAAATCATGCTAGGGAAAACAACATAATAAAGGGGGAGTACCTTCAATATCTAACATCTTAGGTTTAATTATATGATCGTTAGCGTAGTTCTAGTACTATAACCTATATGTATACTTAACCTTAGGGACATCCCTAGACATACCGTAGAAATATCTCTAGGGATCTCACTAACGTTTTCACATCCTAGTTTCCAAAGGTTGACTAAACCTTTCCTCTGATACCAACTGTAGAGACCCAAAGCCTGACTTACATGGACATTACATTACATTTGCGGAATACTTAGTACATAAAAAAAACACACACACAAGGATCGTAATAGTTTAGTGTCTTTGGAAACTCGGAACGTAATCTTCTAATCGTGGTGAAAGATCTTCAATATCTCCCATAAAGATCTTCCCCTTTTTTACCTAAAACCTTTCTTTATATCCTGGGGAAAATAAAACATAAAATGGTGAGCTCAAATGCTCAGTAAGGGTAAACAAAAGAAAAATCAATCACATCGTATTCATAAGAACATAACATTTTGGAAATCTTAACCTCCAAAAGAGAGTATAATTTCATAACATGGGATAAATCATAGTAGTGAAATGAAATCCCAATAATCATAACATAAAACATTAATCTTTTTGGCATACACACATAATCATAGAGAATCATTTCTTGTTAGTCAAGACTCATTGCCAAGACTATCTTAGTGGACAAAGTCCCTTTCTGAATCGAGTAACCCTCGTTTCAGTCCTGTTTCACTGAACTGGTATAACATACCGTTCCAGCCCTGTCTATCTCATGAGATATAAAATCATTACCCAATGCATTGGAGGGAGATATAGGTCCCACCCATCTTATAATTAATCCTTTCTTATGTGTGCCACATAATCATAAAACATACATCATCGCATAACACATGTAACAAAAATGGGATTCTTGAAACATCATGACATCATAAATCAATTCATATAAGATAAAGGAATTCATAAAAAAAATTCCATCACAACATGATCAAATCAATGTAATAATAGGGATAAAAACAGAACCCTTTATTATCTTAGATGGAAAATAAATTTTGATAAAACACTTGAACTCCATTCTTGAGGAAAATATCCTTTCTTCTTCAAAAACATTTTTCCTTTCATAACATGTCATACAACTTTAAAATAAAAGAAGTTGATTAAAAATAAACTTGAAAACTTGTAAAGGAAGCTTCTTGGAAATAATTTTTTAAAAATCCATTCATGCCGTATATGTTAAAAAAACATTCTTTATACTTTTGTCGGAAAAGTCAAAAAGTACCTCGTACGAAAAAAGATTCCTTTCATACATATTACTAAAAACTCACCGAAGGGTAAAAATGGATTTAATAAATTGTAGGTGGATGGAAATAATATTACATATTGATGAAACATGGATGTGGATGATAAAATACACCCCAGTAAATACTTACGAATAAACAATCTCGGATAAAAATGAGATTGTGATATTTCCCTTACCTTAGGTCTGATTTGCTTTGTACGTGTCCGAAGCTCCTGTATAATGGTTTAAATAATGTCATTGACTTATTACAGAATCATATTCATTGTTATGATATCATATATGGTTCACTTATGACATTATATTACCCTTTCTTTTGTAAATTCCATGTTAAAGAAGCGTTTTGGGTAAAATCGTTTCTTTTATCGTAGGTGTTTTGACTTGTTGTTCTTGACATTATTATTACTTATATCATGATTTACTTACTTCCAGAATATAAAATATGATTTATATATCATATATATTCAGTATATATATATATATATATAATAGATAGATAAATGAAATGAAAAACACCGTTCATGGAGACGGTAGTCCGTACGTACGCATGAACGATGTTTTCCTTTCCCTATTGTCTTGAATGGAAGTAAGTAGATGACATACATATATATATATACATAAATCCAGTAGCTTTATAATGTCATATATTTCATTATTATTTCTTATATATACTTTATAATCATTCTTAAATGGGTAACATGGAGAATGAATCTCATCGCGTCGTGGAGACGGTAGTCCGTACGTACGCACGAGCGATGATATCATTTCCATAAATATTGAATTGAATTGGAGTGGATTATACAATATATCAGAATCAATATGATGTTGTAATAACTATTTATAGTTATTCTTTACACCATTATACCCATCCATGTAAGGTGGTGGTGGAAAATAGATTACACCACGGCGTGGAGACGGTATTCCGTACGTACGCACGCGCGGTGATTTCTTTTTCCGTAGGATGGATAGATGGTGAAATAGAGTTGTTTCATACTTATAATAACATATCAGTATATGAGTGATACTGATGTTATTACTTCATAATGATACAACCTAAGAAGAAGAAGTGGAAGAAGAAATAAAGATGAAAGAATTGGTAACGGTAATTACCTCTTCTTTGAAGCGCCTTTTGGAGACCTCCTCTTAGGGAACTAAAATTGGTCTTTGAGGAAGACCAGAACCTCTAGGATGTTTCTAGGGAAGTGAAGAAGAGATTTTGGCAGAGGTTGGCCGAGCTTGAGTGCTCAAATTGGTGTGAGGAGGAGGGGGGAGGAGGTGTCCTTTTATAAGGGAGGAGAGGGGCACCTTAGGAATATCTCAAAATATTATTTTATATTAAAGTAAAAATCGGTTTATAATGGTTCCAAAGGGTCTTATTTCGAAGCTAAAGTGAGGATGGGTCGAAATCCTATCAAACAATAAGATTTAGGCAAGTTTAGGGTATTATTTTAACCTTATCAATTAGATTTAACTCTAAGTTAAATAATTTAACTTTTACCGTGTCTTTTTGTTTTCTTTCAATATATGGTTAATAAACTTACTATAACATTCCAAACGAACCCCAAATTGTTTATTATTAATATATATATCCTTATCTAAGTCATTTGACCGAACCTTAGATTTTTAGAAATAAAATAACAATTAATAATATAATATTTGATTTAAAAACTATTTTGTGTCAATTTTGACACTATTTGATATATGATTTTTGTGAAAGTCATAACAGAATTATATGTTCGAACCAAGTTGATCAAATCAACACTAATATATCATAGTAACCTATAAAATTAGTGGAATTCATAAAAAGTCTCAAATTATATTTAGTTTGGTGTTTATAACATCAATTATGTCAATATTTCATTAATAAGATTATTACTGCATCATCTTTGTGTCATAAATAAATTAACTTATTTGATGTCTAAAAATTACAAATAAAATACCATTATGTGGGAACTCTTTTTAGCTTTCTAATGAATATTTATAGTCTAATGTATCTTATGTATAACCCTATATTAAAAATGTTTTAGTAAATAAACTTTGATTTTAACTCTTTTAACTCTTCTTTGAATTAAATAATAATAAATGTCCTAATCTAATCCAAGTGGGCCTAAATGGTCATATTTTATTCATAAGGTTTTTTTTGGTCGAATTACACTTATCCAATAGAATTAGGACATGTTTTAGGGTAATATTAATATCATTCTTACCCTTAATTACCCTATTTACTTTTAACCGTGGTAAATAAAAGTAAAAAGTTACTATTCACCAAAAATTATTTTCATCTCATTGAACCACATTTTACTTACTGACATCAACCGTGTCTCTCGGATTTTTGAAATTCCATTCACAGAAGCGGTAAAATTAAGATTTATGAAGAAATTAATTTTTTTAACTACCACTTAGTAGTTTCACTATTCATCAAAAATTGATGTTTTTCAGAACAATGCCAAAATTTCATCCTAATCTATATTTCATATTCCGAATTCAAAAATGAAGTCTATTTTACCAAATTCATATCATAGAATTTGCATTAATTAATTTTATAATTAAATCCCGCTGTTAAAACAAATAGCGTGTTTTTAAGAAAAACAATATCTATCAAAAGATTGACACTTGATTATGTCTGGTTTAAATGTGAAATTACATCCAATGAACAACATTGTATTAAATTGTAAAAATATATTCTAAATATACTTTAAAACTACTCAATTTAATAATTTATAACTATTAATTATTTCGATTAAAAAAGTTGTTTTTAATTATAATTTAGTAATTTTCACTATTCATCAGAATATGAAAGTTATCCGAAAAGTACCAAAATTTCACCTTAGGCTAAATTCGATACTCCGAATCCAAAAATGAAGTTCATTTTGAAAAATAAGATTTACAGAGTTTTAAAAAGTGGTTATTACTATTCATAACGGCTAGTTTTAATAATATTTTAATAGCATATCGTTGTTTAGTGAAACTCGGTATTGCGTATTACACACGCTATCGAGGAAGGTCGTGATTGCGTGTAATGCAAGGCAAGTCAAGGATGCGTGTTGTGCAAGCTCCTTTTGGTGTAGCGTACAACACAAGACTTTAATAAAATTAAAAAGAATATTTTTTTTATAAAATCTTGGGCTGTTACAGTTCGTGTGGGCCCCACCACCCTCATAACCTCCCAAGGGAGGTTGGGTGGTTACCCAACTTCCACCATGAGCTAACACTTAGAGTAAGTTAATAAAAATTGTAGTGTAGTTATAAAATAAACTTCCACAATTTTTATAATCAACACTCGTGTAAACGGAACTCCGGAACAGGAGTTCTTAAGAAAAAACCCGCGATACGAGTTCATCGGTGCCCTCAGAATTCGATTCCAAGAACCGGTTCAAAAGTTAGAAATTCCCGATCGTTCATTCACTGAACGTACCCGAGCCAAACTTCAGAAATTAATTCCGGGCACACCGGGTCTCGGAATCAGGCACCGTCAGAAAATGAATTCTTGTAAAATTCCAAGAAAATTAAGAAAAAAAATTTTCCTTGAAATTTCCGGGTCTTTCCATTACTCCCACCTCAGGGCTTTACGTCCCCGTAAAGCTTCAACACAAACTAGCGTCAAAAAAGCGGTACAGAGCACGCATCTGAGCCTTCTGCTCCTATGTGCTCACCTGGAGGTTTCCGTACTGCCAAAGAAAATGTACAACAGGAATCAACCGTCCTTGTAGGACCCGCTCCCGTCGATCCTCAATATCTACAAGAACCTTCGTGCATGTCGCCCTGTCATCGACGTCCAGCTCCTCATGGTCGATAATATGCGGAGGTTGAGCACGTTTCTCCTCGGTTGGGATTGGTGGAAAACGTCGTGCACCTAGTGAAACTGAAGTGGATGGGTTAAGCGTTAAACCACCTCGCCTACCCAGCTGAGGACCTAGAAAGGTCCGTTGAACCTCGGAGATAACTTGCCTCCCTGGCCACATCTCCGTAAACCTCGTCGAGGTGATACTTGTATACCGACATGATGGTCATCCTCGAACTCTAGAGGCCTCCAAGTCCTGTCAGCATAAGGCTTCTGTTGGCCCTTTGCAATCCTCATCTGCTCTTGGATGACCTGAACCTTCTCCAGTCTCACAAGAGCTTCTATGATTTATTCTTTTCCGATAAGAGAAATCTAGTCTCATCCCATGGATGAACCACATTCGTTGCCTAATACAGTCAATCCTGACATGAATGATGCATTAATTCCATGGATGACGTTGTAAGGCCTCGACGTAACTACCTAGAGATCCAACTTTCACTCTCGCCTCTGAGGGTCGAGTCACACTGTCAGCATCAGTGTGTGGTCACTAGGTCTCCTTCAGTAGAAAACTCAAAAGTGAGGGTCAAGTCAACAGTCTTAACCGGGACCACTCAGTATCAACCAAACAAAAGGACAGGAAACCAAACAAAGATAAGTGTCTTTTATTATTACATCTCATAGTACAAGTCACAAAGAAACTACAGACAGATATCAACAAAACCAGAAGCATCAGGATCAATAGCCTTAGGTCGGAAGCTAGTCCCGCTCCTGTCCATCTGATTCCGGAGCTCCATGACCGTAGATCTGAGCTGCCTGAAGCTGAGCTCTCCCATGTCCTCCTGTCCCCTGCGGTCGGGGTAGGCCTCCTGGTGGTGGTGGTGGCAACATTCCGAAGCGTCGCCCACCTCCAGCTGCACAACCAGCTCCTCTGCCATGGCCGCCTACTCCTTGCGGTCCTTTCTGATCGAACCTCTGCCTCTGCCTCGGAGGTTCTTCATTTAACTGCTGGTCATCTGCATGGCGGTTCGGACAGTCACGTTCCATGTGACCCATTCCGTCGCAGGAGTAACACTGTCCACTCTCGGCACGTCTAGCTCTGACTCCACCCCGGTTTCCCCGCACAACTGAACCTGAGTCGTGCAGTCGGCCACCGGTAGGTCTGGTCCTCTTGGACTTTTGTGTCATCTGTCTACTGTCTGCTACAGAAGACTCTGCTGCAAGTTAGCAAGTGGTGGGTCGTCCTGGTGGAGACTGCTCAGCAAGGAAACTCTCCACTAAGAGGGCTCTCTCCAACACCCCTGTCTGGGTCGGAATGCTGTGAGAAACAACAGAAGCTC
The DNA here is from genome assembly GCA_963277665.1 of Viscum album. Taxonomy (NCBI): domain Eukaryota; kingdom Viridiplantae; phylum Streptophyta; class Magnoliopsida; order Santalales; family Viscaceae; genus Viscum; species Viscum album. The sequence continues at coordinate 595,067,275 of OY728155.1, read as the reverse complement.
TAATCTCTCTCCTGATCCCCTGCTCGAAGGTTCGGGCTCTGAAGAACGAGTCCCATACCATATCTGTGGAGTAGCGCGAGAGGTCTGTGAACCTCGCTGAATACTGCGCCAATGACATGCTGCCCTGCCGCAGTTGAAGTAGCTCCTGTATACGCACCGCTCGAAGGGTGGGTGGTACAAACTCTGCCCGGAACAGGCTCTCGAAGTCTGCCCAAAAAAGTGTCACCTCGTCATGCATCTGGAGCATCAGGATCCACCATCTTCCTGCTACTGCCTGAAGAAGGCTGGAAGCAAGGATCACCATGAAGTCTGCAGGCGTCCCCACTAGCCTGAAGACTCTCACCATAGCCTCCAGCCAATCCTCAGCCGCCTGTGGGTCCGTTCCTCCCTGAAACCTGGGTGGCCTCTGGTGCTGGAACTCATGCAGTGCGCTCAACCGACGTGCATCCTCTACTGCTGGGGCTGGTGGCATCGGTGGCCCAACGGGTAGTATTACCGCTGGTGCCTCCGCTGGTGCATCAACTGGGATAGGGCCCTGTACTGAGGCCTCGTCGCTCGGCGGGCTGTCAGTACGCACCACTCTCGGGGCTCTAGCTGGTCGTCCACGGGGAGGCATCCTGAAAGAAACAACGTGACATGGTCAAAAGATTATACTTGGTGAGCTGACCTGGTTTGAGCTGAAATTAAATAAAACTTCTCGAAAACACACACGCAATCAGTGTTTTCGTGCACAATGTCGGAAATCAGTTGTCAGGGTCCTAGTGTATGGATACGTCGGCCGCCCGCACCAACACTGGACTCTCTGAACTGGAAACCACACTCGATACTCTTAACACTATTGCTTCATATAAAGAAACATCAGAGTTATAGGTTCAGCGGTAGAACCAAACTCCGTTGATACCAATTTGTCATGACCCGTCCTCGGGGCCCGTGCCGTGACTACCCCAAGCCCGCCTTCCATAGGCCAGGGGCTGGAGACTAGCACCAAGGCGTAAATCCCAGTAAAAAGGGAAGGCATTTCCTTTGTAAAGTAAACAAGCACCACAGAGTAAGCAAGCAGAAAGTAAACACTATGTCAAAGAAGAGTACAATTATAAGTGCGGAAAAGGAAAAGGGCTAGTATACAAACCCCAACTGAAAGTAAAGTACAACTCGAAAAGGAAAACAACAACAGAAAAAGTAAAAGTAGCTATGCCGAGTTGTCCCTTGGAAATTCCACCTGAAGGGTGGGTATAGATAGCTCCACAGCTCCTCGGGTCCCGCCGTCTGCTCCGAGTACGTCCCGCCCAGTGGTCCACCTCAAGGTATTGTCCTGCTCTGCAAGCCTCAACCAAGATCAACGTTGTCCGTCATCTAAAACCAACACAACGAGGTGCGGGCATAGCCCGTGCAGGGGTGAGTATAACGATACTCAGTAGGGACCCCGAGACCCTTATGGTCTCACTAAACCATCAAAGATAACCACAAGAAGATCTCAACAGATAACCTCTACTTAGATATATGCCCATACATATATCTAAGTTATCAAGTAACCCATCTCAATCATGAGGAAACACAATGATTGTAAATTAAATGGATAACCACTACCTAGGTATATGCCCATACATATACCTAAGTTATCAAGTGACCCATCTCAATCATGAGGTAAACACAAAGGTCAAAAGTCTCAGCTCAAACCAGGATTTTCATTATCGAAACTGTAACTGCTGAAGAGATCCGTCTCTAGAGTGTATAGTGGTCCTATCACGACTCTGAGGTACTGCTCACTAACCTAAGACTGCTAAGGTACTCCTCCTGTCGAGTACCGCGGGTCTGCGGCCAAGTACCGGGCGCTCCGTCCGCTGTGGTTCTGTCGCCAAATACCGGGCGCTCCCCCCAATAGCCTACAGAGGTACTCCTCCTGTCGAGTACCACGGGTTTGTGGCCAACAACCGGGCGCTCCATTCGCCTTGGGTCTGTCGCCAAATACCAGGTGCTCTGTCCACTGGGCTAGTCGACTCACTCCAAGTCGAGTCGGTCAAGCAGTCGTCAGGTCTCAGCCAGCTACACGGTCTCCGTACTCCACACGCTAGTCTCCGGGAGGGTCCGCTCCACGAGCTACTGGTCTATACTCCAAGTATCACAAAGTACCACAAAGAAGTATCTCAAAGGACCGCCTCGTCATAGGGGTCTCAACGCAACAGACGGCGTGTAAATCAGACGTCCAGTCTGTGAGTTATTATCCTTTTCGTCCCAGGGGGCCCGGTTGGTTCCGTGTGAGAACCAAACCGGCCGTAACTCAACTATACCCCGAACACTCATAGGGTATACTCATAGGGACCGTTTCTCAACAAGATCACCAACACCGCTGACGGTTCGTCAAACGGACGTTCTGCCAGAAAGGTATCAGCTTTTCCATTCCAGGGGCCCGGTTGGATTTTGGGTGCGATCCAACCCGGCCACTACCAACTGTATCCAAAACTCGGGCGAAGTATGCCAAAAGTTCTGTCTCATCAAGAGGGATTCAATGAAACAGACGGCGCGTCAATCGGACGTTCGGTCTATGAGTAATTGGCTTTTTCGTTCCAGGGGCCCGGTTGGTTTAGTAAGCGAACCAACCCGACCGCACACCGACGACATCCAAAACTCGAGCGGAGTATTCCAAAAGTTCCTTCTCACTTAGAGGGTTCCATCAAAGTTGACGGCACGTCAACCGGACGTCCGGAACTCAAGTTACGAGCGTTTCCGCTCTGAGGGCCCGGTTGGTTTCGTGTACGAACCAACCCGGCCGAACCCAAAGTTCTCCAAAACCTTGAGTGCGATATACCGAAACGACCGTCTCGATCCAAGGATCGCGTTGCCGCTGACGGAAAGTCGTTTGGAGGCCCGCAGCCCATGTTACGGGCATTTGACCGAAAGTGGTCCAAAAACGGGGGTCTGGGCCCGGGCCGACCCGACCCAACCCCCCCCCCCCCCCCCCCCCCGGGTCGGCCGAACCGGGTCGACCCGGCTCGGGAGGCGGCCCGGCCCGAAGACCCGGCCTGGCCCGGAAGCTCGGCTCGGCCCGGCGGTGAAGGCCAGTTCGGCGGCGCGGTCCGGTGCGGCGGCGCGGTCCGGGTGCCGCGTGAGCGCCGCGTGCTGGGGGCAAAGTCCCCGCCTTTCCTCAGCTGGCGGCGCGACAACCTGCCGCGCCTTGAAAAAAATGGCCCCCCCTCACGTGGGGGCCTACCTTCGAGAAAACGGGTGGTCGCCTGCCCCCCTTTGTGAAACCAGCCCCCCTCATAATGGGGGGCCATTATGGGGGGCCATTATTGCTGGCCGGGGGAAATTATTTCCCCCGGTTTTCTCCCTTCCGGCCGGCCCGACCTGGCCGGCCGGTTCTTCCTCAACGGGACCGGCAAGGCCGGTCTCCCTTCCGGCTTCCGACACCGGCGGCCCGGCTGGCCGCCGGTTTTCACGTTCCACCGAGGCCCGGAACCGGCCGCGGCCTTCGTTGTCTGGTGCGGCGCGACGGCACCGCGCCCCTCCGCTGCGGCCCCGCTCCGGCCGCGGCGCCTTCGACTTTCTTCGACGCAGCGCGACGGTGTCGCGTCCTTGCATTATTTTATGACACGGCGCAACGGTGCCGCGCGTTTCTTGTCGTATGATCTTGCGCGTTGTGACAACACCGCGCCACACCCGTTTCAATCCACATCAGAATCAACATGAATAGGAGGAGGGTCGGCCGTGTTCGTGTGGTCCGGCCCCCTAGCGTTATTTGCTAACAATCGGCCTTTAATGAACAATAAACTTTCACAATCTTTTAAAATAAATAAAAAGATTTGGAATCAAGGCCCGACAAATATAAACCTTCAAGTTCGAAGGAGAGATCTACTAATCTTTAAAAAGTTAAAACCCCTACCTTGATTTAATAGGTGACGAGATTCGGCGTCGCGAAAAGAGATGTCGCGGAAGAAGACGTCGTCGGTGTTGCGGGTATGGCGTCGTGGAAGACGGTTCCTGAGAACGTGGCGTTCTTCGTCGATGTCCGATTGTTCTTCGCGTTCTTTGTCAAAAGGATGAAGAAACTTCAAGACTTCTAAGCCTTTTCTTCCAAAATCTCTCAAACAACACAACCCAACCAAAAGAAATATGTTCTCCACTTATTTTATTAACTTCACAAGGCTTTTGAAATTCAAGTGTTTGAAATTCGAAAGACTCACACAACTCACCACATTAAATTCAACTCATTTAAGACATAATTTATAACTAAGTTAAATTCATTTAACTGGGAGTTGAGGGGTTTTAGAGGATATGAAGAGGTGGGGTTCGTGTGGGCCCCACCACCCTCATAACCTCCCATGGGAGGTTAGGTGGTTACGCAACTTCCACCATGAGCTAACACTTAGAGTAAGTTAATAAAAATTATAGTGTAGTTATAAAATAAACTTCCACAATTTTTATAATCAACACTCGTGTAAACACAACTCCGGAATAGGAGTTCCTAAGCCAAAACCCGCGCTGCGAGTTCATCGGTGCCCTCAGAATTCGATTCCGAGCACCAGTTAAAAAGTTAGAAATTCCTGCTCGTTTGTTCACTGAACGTACCCGAGCCAAACTTCGAAAATTAATTCCGGGCACACCGGGCCTCGGAATCAGGCTCCATCTGAAACTGCGTTCTTGTAAAGTTCCAAGAAAATTAAGAAAAAAAAATTTTCCCTTGAAATTTCCGGGTATTTACACAAGACCATAATGAAGATAACAAATGTACTTTAAAGAATGAAGGGAAGTGGTGTGAACGATGTGCTTCTGTTTTGTTTTTATTCTCTTCCTTGATTCTTATGTTGTGAACTGTTGGGCTATGCTCACTGAAAATCATGGCCATTGGTGGTCTTTCCTAGCGCACTAATGAACCCTTGCCTTCTGTGATGATTAAATAATGATAACTTGGAAATTGGTTAATCACGTAAACTCGGTGGATTAAATGGATACCTAGTAAACTTAAATCCTTGTGTGGTCACCCTGAATAACCAATATAAAGAAGAAAATAATTAATGATGTGCTTGAACCTGGAAGTTTACCTACTCTGTTTTGGTAGTAGGTGTGTTGTTCTGTTTAATTTCATATGGGGTCATGTGGGTGAGGATGGGATCCTCTTGGTTGTGAGTCTTAAACTGTGTGGTTGCTCTACTAGTGATACGAATTGGGGTGGAATCCTCTACTATTGGAATCTTGTTGGTTCATGGTTTTGGGGTGTTTGGTTGTATCTTGAATACTGCTTTGCTTCCATAACTTTGAGGGATCTCACTTATCCCTTTGTTGTTATGACTTCACAAGAGAACCGGGTGTGAATGCTTAAATTGTTGTTTGGTTGTTTCTATTTTTCTGGCATGTGTTTATGCCTGTTACTTTCCCAGTAGTATAGAATTCACCTAACGGGATCACTTAAACATGAATCTAATAATGGGATAAATAGGGAATTGATTTTGGGAATGAGTTCTGACTTGGTTGTGAGTGTTACGCTGTTCTTTTGTGAATGAATAGTAACAACGATGTTTGTTCTTGGGTTTTGGAACCTTAGGATGGGATGAGTGATTATTTCCTATACATATATTTGTATTTTCTACGTTTCTTATTTGTTCCCCACCCAAGTTGAGCACTTATTCCTCAACACCACCATTCCATGGGGGAGGGAGTTTTTCCCAACACTCCTCCGAGTGGCTGGTTAATAGCTCCTTTTCTACTCCCTTTCCTGAACATACCAAGACTCTTTAGGCAGGCTGTGACGGCCTGAGGACCATTATAGCCCATGATTCTTCGGGCAGAGTAGTTGTGGTGGTCGTCCGAGGTTTGTGCGGGCAGGTTGTTCCTAGGAATCTTCGAGATGAGGCCCAGGTGTCTTCAGGCATGGCAATAGTTATTCTGGTCCAGGTGTTTGCGAGCGTGGTTACGCATGGTGGTTGTGGCCCAGGTGTTTTCAGGCGGTATGTGTGGTTGTTTCCCAGGTTTGTACGGGCAGGTGTGGAAGTGGGATTGTGATGAGAATGGCAGGATTGGTTCGATTTGTAGGATGTCTTCAAAACCAGTGGGAAAGTGGCGTGGGGTACCCAAATATCGATGAGCCATTACTATACATTACTTGACGTGCATTGTTTGGAGAGTGTTCCTTGGTGAGGTTTGGGTGGATAGTTTTACTTTCTAGGTGATTTGGCTATTTTCTTTTTTCATCGGGCATTGGAATACTTCCCCACTTGTGCAAGAGAGTCTTTGGTTTTCCATGCTGAGTATACTTGTATGATCACCCTACGTATATAAAACTACTTTTAGGTTTCCAGGAGGATTTCCGGGATCATGCGAGACCGTACTATCTCTGACATTGGGGAATTTTTTGTTGTTTTTTCCTTTTCTTGGTACTTTACTTTTGGAGTTCTTGTGACTTGTATCTTTTACTTTTGAACATGCATATGGGAATAGATTACTTTGGGAATTACCTTTACCTTAAACTTTTGATGTTGTTTGGGATTTACTATCTTACCCCCTGATACTATTAAAACAAAAAGAGTAGTTCCTTCCATCTTGTGTGTGATTCTATACCCTTGGTGCTAGTCGCCACTCCGGGACCTATTGAAGGCGGGTCTCGTGGGTCATTATCTCTCCTTCAACTTAAAGAAGGAAGGGTTTGGCAGTCTCCTATCACTTCCTTCCATTCGGTGATGACAGGTCCTTACAGAATGGAATCAAAGGATAGGTTGAGAGATAGGATGGAGTCTGGGGCTAGGCACAGTGAGGATTGCATGGTATAGTAGGGAAATAGTGTTGGGTGATCTTGGTGAGTGAAATAGGCTAGGGAATATCGGCTAGGACGCGAGATTTTTGGGCCCCCATGATCCGATTCAAGGACTCTGGACCTACCAAGAAACCAAGTGAGGCTACACTGATTGTAGGGTAGATACCCTAGGAAAGGTACATCCATCATAATGACTAGTGTTCTCATGTTTCTGGAGTGTTTTGGGGATTTAAAAAGAATAAGAAGTCTATGAAAAATTTAAGAACAATATTCTGCGCTACTCAGTCTTAGACATTCCTTGTTTACCTTGCAGCTATGGCACCAGGGAGATGACCATGAGTAGTGCGGGCGATCATGGCCTAAGAGGATGACTTGGACGTTCGAAAGAGGATGGACTGAGAAGAGGAGGATGATCAGTGGCAGAAGACGCTTCATGCCTTTTAGCGGCAGACCCTCGAGAAGTATGAGGGTAGCATCTATGACATGGAGACAGAGAGTGGGATAGAGGATTTGGTGATGGATTTTGTCTTGATCTGAGCTCTGGAGAAGTATTGGGTTCCTCTGGATGTTAGCCAGAGGTAGTGAGTGGTGCATCAGTGGTGGACACTTTACCTTGGGGAGAAGAGGGAGGCTGAGGTGACATGGACTGACTTCGAGAAAGAGTTCTGGGCGGAATTCCTCTCTTCTGCGATGAAGGCTAAAAATTGGCAGGAGCTACTCTCCCTCGAGCATGGTAGCATGTCAGTACGAGAGCTGGGGACAAAGTTCATGGATCTCCTCCTCTTTGCTCTGGACCTCTTTCTAGATGAGGAGTCTCAGGTGAGGCGTTCGGAGGAGGCACTTCGACCTTCTCTCCATTATGATGTTACTCCCTTCACCTTATTGGCCTACTTAGAGGTCCAAAAGAAGGCTGAAGTGGTGGAGAGGATGCACACTATTGGAGGTGTATCGTGAGAGGGAATCCAAATGGGATCGTCAAAGGGGAAGGTCGTCCGCAGCAGGCCTCCAGCATCATGACCCTCTAGGTTTTGACCAGCAGGAAGCAGGACTCAGTAGTTCCAGTTCTGATCCCCCGGTTCTCACCCTTTCCTTTCGGTCCCAGGACTGAGGTGCTTCGTCTGTGGAACCCATGGGCAGCTTCAGAATCAGTGCCCGGATAGAGTACAAAACAACGGAGGTGGGCAGATTCAGCGCCCACCTCAGCAGCAGTAGTTTCCAGCTAGGCCCTTTCAGCAGCAGCAGTTTCAGCGAGCTCCCGCTCCTCCGAGGGAAGACGTTGCAGAAGGAGGACAACCTCTGGGTGCTCTTCGGGGACCTCGACCCGGATATGGTCGTGGAGGTGGACGACAACCGAGAGGCAGAGGATCTGGTCATGGGCAGTTGCACACCGCGGAGGCAATAGTTCCAACAGGGAAAGATGTCATTCGTGGTACGATCAGCTTGTTTACTACAATTGTCTATGCCTTGTTCGATACAGGGGTCTCACACTCCTTTGTTACACCCAGTCAAGATCGTGCTCTGGGATTAGACGCTAATTGACTTATAGTGCCCCTGGTGCTGAGCACACTAGTGGAAGGTCAGAATGACTTGTTTTATGTTTTCCAGGGGTGTGGATTGATGATACGTCCACATCAATCAGTCATGGATTTTCTACTGTTGCAGATACATCCATACAATGTCATCCTAGTCATTGACTACTTCCGAGGAAGGGACGTGTTTTCGGACATGGGAGGCTGACGTGTAACTATCATTGGTGAGCGGGGTGGCCAGAAGAGCATCACGTGAGAGGAACCCCTCCTTTCCTTGTTAGTTGAGCTATCAGTGGAGTCAGTGGACGCAATGATGGTGGAAGTTCCAGGGGTCGTCAGTGAGTTTATTGACGTCTTCCCTGAAGAGGTGACAACTCTACCCCCCTCGATGTGATGTTGAGTTTGGGAAAGACTTGAAACCTGGTTCCCGTCCGATTTCGATGGCCCCCTACCGGATGGCACCTCTTGAGTTGCGGGAGTTACGAATTCAGATTGACGATCTGATGAAGAAGGGTTTTGTTCGACCAAGTGCATCACCATGGGGTGATCCAGTCTTGTACGCAAAGAAGGCAGATGGTGGTCTCAGGTTGTGCGTAGACTACAAGAGACTGAATCAGGGAATGGTTAAGAATCGGTACCCTATTCCGATGATAGAAGATCTCTTTGACCAGTTGAAGGGGGTAGGATGGTTCTCCAAGATATACCTACGGTCAGCATATCACCAGTTGAGGTTGAAGGAGGGAAACATCTCTAAGACTGCATTTAGGTGTATATACGAGCACTTTGAGTTTGTTGTCCTATCATTTGGCATTACGAATGCTCCAGCTAGGTTTATGGGACACATGAACTCGATCTTCTAGGAATACATTGATTGGTTTTGTAGTTGTGTTCATTGATGACATCCTAATCTACTCAAGATCATAGGAGGATGACGCTGAGCACTTGAGGATAGTTTTAGAAGTCCTCCAATAGCACCAGCTCTATGAGAAGTTTTCCAATTGCATGTTCTGGATGCGAGAAGTGAATTTCCTTGCGAATTTAGTGTCTGACTAGGGGATAATAGTGGACCCATCGAAGGTACAGGACGTTGTTTCTTGGTAAGCACCAAAGAACGTGGCAGAGGTTCATAGTTTCCTTGGGCTGGCAGGTTACTACTGGAGGTTCATACCCTACTACTCTCGAGTTGCAGCACCTTTGACGGCTTTGACCAAGCAAGACCCGACTTTCGTGTGGAACAGGCAGTGCGGTGAAGCCTTCAGCTATCTGAAGGAGAAGTTGGTTAGTGCCCCAGTGCTAAGGTTTCCTGAAGAAGGGGTGGCATATGAGGTGTTTTGTGATGCTTCAGGACAAGGACTCAGATGTTTGTTGATGCAGCGACAATGGGTGATCTCTTATGGGTCTAGGATGTTACATTTCCATGAGCATAATTACGCCACCCATGAAGTGGATCTTACGGTGGTCTTTTTTTCACTAAAGTTGTGGTGGAATTAACTCGTCGGGGAGCGCTTCATGGTCTTCACCAATCACAAAAGCTTAAAATATATTTTCTCCCAGTGGGACCTGAACTTATGGCAGTGAATGTGGGTGGAGTTCCTTCAATACTATGACTTTAAAATTTCCTACACCTCAGGAAAAGGTAATTTGGTGGCCGATGCCTTGATCAAGAAGTCGTAGAAGGATGTGGTTTGAGATTCGGCGTGTGTTTGGGTGGCGATGGAGGAGTTAGTTTCCTGGCACCTAGATGTGGGGATGGAAAGTGGTAGAGGTTGCCTGTATCAGATGATAGTGAATTCTTCTCTACTACAGAAGGTGGAGGAGTCTCAATGGGGAGACGTAGAGAGTGAATTGATGCGTGACCGAGTTAACCAAGGTGAATCCCTGGAAGGCTTGACAGAGGATGGTCAGAATCAGATGCTTTTCTAAGGGAAGATGTTTGTACCAGAAGTGATGCGCTAGGGGGTTCTCAGTGAGTTCCACAACTCACCTCTAGCAGTGCACCCGGGAGTTTCCAATATGTACCAGTGTCTGAGGAGATAGTTTTGGTGGTCCGGGGTAAAGCGGGCGGTGGCAGAGTTCATGGCCAAGTGCCTAGTGTGTTAGTAGGTGAAGGCTGAACACCGTGTTCCAGGCGGTTTTTTGCAACCTTTAAATATCCCCGAGTGGAAGTGGGATGACATCTCGATGGATTTCGTCACTAGGCTACCCAAGGTTCAAGGAGTTTGTGACGCCATTTGGGGGGTGGTGGACCGGTTGACGAAATCGACTCACTTCCCGGCGATTAAGGAGTCAGGTGTAGTTAAAGCCATAGCACTAAGGTATGTGGATGAGGTGGTGCAGTTTCATGGAGTTACAAGGTCCATAGTCTCGGATAGGGATGCACGGTTTACATGATGAGTCTGGAGAGGATTGAAGCATGATTTTGGCACTCAGCTATGCCTTAGTACTGCTTTCCACCCCCAGAAAGATGGGTAGATGAAGCACACCATCCAGACAATGGAAGATATGCTACGGGCATGTATCCTAGACTTCGGAGGATCATGGTTTCGACACTTGCCTTTGGTGGATTTTTCCTATAACAATATCTATCACTCTACCATTGGCATGGCTCCATTCGAAACTTTGTATGGGAGGCCATGTTGCTCACCCATGTGTTGGACCGAGGTTGGGGAAGTAGGCATTCTTGGCTCGGAAGTGGTGTAGAGCACGACAGAGAAGGTACAGCTTATATGAGAGAGGATGAAGGTGGACTAGGACCGGTAGAAGTCATATGCCGATAATAGGAGGAGGCCCTTGGAGTTTGGGGTCGAAGACCACGTATTCCTGAAGGTCTCCCCCCGACGTGGGTAGTGGAGGTTCGGTAGAGGGAGTAAGCTTTCCCCCAAGTTTGTCGAACCATTTGAAGTGTTGCAGCAGTTTAGAGAAGTGGCTTATCAACTAGAATTACCACCGCTGCTACTAAGGATGCATGACTTATTCCATGTGTCACAACTCTAACAGTACCTACACGACGATTCACACATCCTCGACTGGGGAAAGCTGGATATCAAGGACGATGTGACCTTTGTAGAAAGACCAGTGAGGATCGAGGATCACGAAGAGAATGTGCTCCGTGGATGGACCATTCCTTTGGTTCGTGTGTTGTGGAGGCATGTTAGGCTTGAGGAGAGTACCTGGGAAATGGAAGCACAGATACATGCCCAGTACCCAGAGCTGTTTTGAGTTTTGTTCTGTTCTTTTTAAACTTGGTTGATGGAACCCTTTACCTTGTTAACTATTGAAGGTGCAGTTTTCCTATTATGTGGATGTGTGTGAAGTGTCCTGAAATGTGGGGAGGGGAGGAATTAATCCCAAGGTAATACCCATTAGAGTGGATGCGCCTAAACTGGTGTGGGTGAGTCAGTGCCGCCCAAAGTAGATAATATCTTAAAATGGTAGAAGGGAAACCCCTCACCCACATGACCAGACTGTTTAATCTTTTGTTTTGCATGTTTTCTTAGGGAGAGGTGTTTTTATATGTAGACGAGGTTCACTCCTGATAGGTATCTCTTGAGGTGGTTGTTCGGACCCACCTCCTTTCTTAGGTATCGTTCTAAATTCTTGAGGGATAGAATAGTTTGAGAGGTATCTGATGTAATGGCTCAGACCCCCCTGGCCATTACTTTGCCAAAATACGACTCCACCAAAACAATGGCACCAGTCACAGTGGAACCATGAAAATGGAACCGTGAAGGTGGCGTTGTGTCCTCACCCAGCCCTCTAGTTTCTTTTTCCAGTCCCTCTCCCGCAACGTATTTTTTTGACGTAAATTAATTATTTTACCTTCTTAATCCATTTAAATCCCATAATTACTTCCTAAAAATCCCGAGAAACCTCCCCATTGGTGGGGTATTAAATAAAACCTTAATATCATCATGTGTAACTGCCCACCCATGTAGGAACCCACGATCAGACTTTCCAAGCATTCAAAATTCCATATCCCATAATAGTAGGATCTCATCTATATATCTCCCGCTAGAGTTTCTTCTTTGTTTCTTCTTATAGGCTGGATTTCTTCTTCTTCCTGGTGCGCCTGGAGCTCCACTCTTCCCATGGCTTGTGGTTCACCTATGCTGGAGCTTTCTGCACTTCTTGGATTCCATGAAATTCCTCCCCTACAAGCCACGCTTCCCCTATTCTTGGCGCGTGGAGAAAAACATCGATACTTGATCAACCAAGTAGGGATTTTCCTTCTTCTCTCCTTTCTGTGTATCATGTGTGGTGGGTATGCTGCTGTTTCTGTGGGAGTGTGTGAAACCAAAACTTAATGAAGATAACAAACAAAATTTAATTAATGAAGGGAAGGGGTGTGAACGATGTGCTGCTATTCTGTTTTTATTTTCTTCCTTGACTCTTATGTTGTGAACTGTTGGGCTTTTCTCACTAAAAATCATGGTCGTTTGTGGTCTTTCCTTACGCACTAATGAACCCTTGTCTTCTATGATGATTAAATTATGGTAACTTGGAAATTGGTTAATCACGTAATCTCGGTGGATTAAATGGATACCCAGTAAACATAAAGCCCTGTGTGGTCACCCTAGCTAACCAGCAAAAAGAAAAAAATAATTAATGATTTTCTTGAACCTAGAATTTTCCCTACTATTTTTTGGTAGTAGGTTTGTGGTCCTGTTTGATTACCTATGGGGTGATGTGGGTGAGGATGGGATCCTTTTGGTTGTGAGCCTTAAACTATGTGGTTGCTTTGTTGGTGATACGAATTGGGGTGGAATCCTCTACAGTTGGAATCTCATTGGTTCATGGTTTTGGGGTGTGGAGCTGTATCCTAAAGACTAATTTGGTTCCAGTACCTTGAGGGATATCACTTATCACTTTTTTGTAGTGACTTCATAGGATAACTGGGTGTGAATGCTTAAATTGAAGTTTGGTTATTTCTATTTTCCTGGTTTGTGGTTCTTCCTATTATTTTCCCAGTAGTGTAGAATTCACCTAATGGGATCACTTGAACATGAATACAAGAATGGGTTAAACAGGGAATTGGTTTTGGGAATGAGTTGTGACTTGGCTGTGAGTGTTATGCTGTTATTTTATGAATGAATAGTAACACAGGTGTGTGTGCTTAGGTTTTGGAACCCTAGGTTGGGATGAGTTCTTGTTACCTATACATATATTTGTAGTTTTTAAATTTCTTATTCGCACCCCATCCACGTTGGGAACATAGTGTCGAACACCCCCATTCCATGGGGAAGGGTGTTTTTCCAAACACTCCTCTGAGTGGCTGGTTATTAGATCCTTTCATGCTACCTTTCCTGACTAGCCCAAGACTCTTCGGGTAGGATATGACAGCGTGAGGTCCATTATAGCCCAAGCTTCTTCGGGCAGGGTAGTTGTGGTGATTGGCCCAGGTGTGTGTGGGCAGGTTGTTCCGAGGAATCTTCGGGATGAGGCACAGGTGTCTTCGGGCGTGGCAGTAGTTGTTCTGGCCCAGGTGTTTGCGGGCATGGTTACGCATGGTGGTTTTGGCCCAGGGGTTTGAGGGTGGGATGTGTGGGATGTGTGGTTGTGGCCCAGTTGTGTGCGTGCGGGTGTGGCAATGGGACTGTGATGAGAATGGCGGTATTGGTTCAATGAGTAGGATGTCTTCATTAACCAGTGGGAATGTGGCGTGGGGTACCCAAATATTGATGTTCCATTACTATACATTACTTGACTTGTGTTGTTTGGAGAGTGAACCATGATGAGGTTTGGGTGGATAGTTTTCCTTGCTAGGTGTGTTGGTTGTCTCTTTTTCCACGGGGCATTATAATTCCTCCCCACTTGTGCAAGAGGGTCTTTGGTTTTCCCTACTGAGTATACTTGTATCCACACCCTATGTATATAAAATTGCTTTCAGGTTTCCAAGAGGATTTCAAAGATCATGCGGGACCGTACTAGCATAGACGTTGGGGAAGTTGCTGTTGTTGTTTTAATTTTCTTGGTACTTTAATTTTGGAGTTCTTGTGACTTTTATCTTTTACTTTTGAACATGCATGTTGGAATGGTTTACTTTGTGCTTTACCTTTACCTTCATCTTTTGGTGCTATTTGGGATTTACTGTCTTATCTCCCGATCCTATTAAAACAAAAAGGGTAATGCCTTCCATCTTGTGTGTGATTATATACACCTAGTGCTAGTCTCCACTCTGGGACCTGTTGAAGGAGGGCCTCAGGGGTCAATATCTCTCCTTCAACTTAAAGAAGGAAGGGTCTGGCAATCTGTTGTCCCTTCCCTCCTTTTGGTGAAGGCGGGTCGTGACATAAGTAATGAATGTATTTGGGTTGGGATTTTATTAACCAAATATTTTTCAATGAGACAGAATTTATTTAAAATAAATAAATTATAATTCCTCTAGGTGTTACATTATCTTATAATATTATTGTTTCATGTCATATAACATATCAAATCTAATATTTTTTAAAATCTTGGTTTTTTGCACCAAAATCACTCAGTATAAAGAATCTTCATATATTCAATATTCTTTTACTAGGAATCCATCTAATTGTAGATATATTTCCATGATTCATGATCCTCGTATTATTTAGAAAAGTACATTATTTCAAGAGAGTAATCATAGTTCCTACAATTTTGCGAGTCATGATAAACCTCTTGGTACCCATAACCCTGTAGTTGATATTTTTTTCACGGTTCCCAAAAATTCCATATGTAAAAATCCATTATGCTCTAAAATTTACAAGTCCTTGATCCACATATTTTTTCCCAATAATATAATGATTGTAGATATTTCTATTTATTCCAAAAATTACTTAATATAAGATACTCATCATGGTTGAAAAAAATCCATAAGCCTATATTATTCTTTTGGTTACCTAAAAATACCTTTAGCTAATAATCTCTTCGAGGTAATAAAGATATACCTTGATTCAAAATTAACCTCATTATTCCATAAAATAATAATGTCAAGATAATTATACATTTTGATAAATCAAAGGGATTAGGTCCACATAATTGTAATATAAAAATACATCCTTCATGATCCTTCACGTCATGAAAAACACCATGAAACAATTTCCTCATCCAAACAAGTATACTATTTACAATATTAACTAATAACCAATATGATTTTCATGGAATGTGGAAAAGTTATTTATATAATTGTTTTAAAAAAATTATTCTAAATATTTTAAAATTTTTTGTGTAGTTTTTAAGAACCAATAATTACATCATAAAAGTTTTTTATATGATAATAATATGATCTCAAATAACTTTTAATTATGAGTAAAATTAATATCACTTTATTATGAAGATAAAATTAGAGTCACAATGTTCCAAAATATATTTAATCACTATTGGATAATGATCCACTAAAAATATTTCTTATGTCAGTGATGTGATGAGAAGAATATCATATTTAGAGTATTGTATGGATATTATCCATTAATAAAAGAATGGTTCTAGAAAATACATAAATGAATTTTTAAAAGATTTTAGAACTCATTTTTACCTGAAAAAAATTAGAAAATGAAATTAATCTATTTTACACAAATAAATCATTCTATAAGAATTGGTTTGGTTCCTCATAGAGAAATAATGTTATCTTAAATGAAATATTATACTTTTATGTGGTGGTCATTTTTATAAACATTACCAAATATATTTTTAGTAAATGTACACAAAATGGATGTCTTGGATCCCAAATCCATCCACAATATACACCTTCATCTATATTATGATCACACCATACATATTGTTTATGTTATATCGCTATTTAAATCTTATCATCATTTTCTCACAAAACCCAACACACGATCCTTAATCCATGAAAAAAATTCATGATTTTTCAAATAATGATACCACTATAAATGTTATAGGGAAGAGAATTGTGGCCCATAAAAATTTTCGAGTTCCTATAATGTTTAATATAATGGTAGATCACCCAAGGAGAACATTACTATTAATTTAATCCCTAAAATTACAATTTTTAGATGAATAACAACTATAATAGGTAGATTATATTGATCTATAGTTCCAATTACCTAAACCTACAAAAACACTCTTGGGATATTTTTGAATAAAAATAATCGAATAAAGAAGAATGTGGGGATATTTATGTAATAAAATGGTTTCAAATATATATGCTTATAAGGGAAAAAATTTATGAATCCATAAACATAGACTATTGAAGATGTATCCTATATAAAATATTTTATTTAATGATGTGATAACATCTATTGATCCAAATTCCCTCTAATATAAGATTCCCACACCCAACCATCAATGATTGAATTTTAAAAAATATCTAGAAAAATAACCTACCTTAGAGATGCACCAACTATAAACCATAGTGTATTTCATGACCAATATGGAATCATTTAATCTTGGTTTATCTCCAATTTTTTTATTTAACCCTTATAGAATTCCATCGTTTGAACTCTCACATTAGTCCCTGAATTGGTTGAAACATTTCTATTTCATCTAAATATGTCCTATAAATGTGACTGTTAAATATTACGTAGGTCTTACTACAAGGGAGTGATTATGGAAAAACCATATAAAAATGCTCATCCTTTTCCCATAATATTGGGAATTGAGAATATATCCCTACCATTGTAGAATTAGACCAACATCTTCCCCTATTTTCTCTAATAAAATACAATTTATGCGATGAAATTCTAGTGTATGTTTCCCATAATTTCTCACGAATCCTATTCTTGAGTAAATATAAAGGGTTTCTAATTTGTTTTTCCCGCACCTAAATCCTTGTTAAGAATCAATCATCCTATGGTAGAAGAAATATGACCACAAATAATAATAAACTATTTTTATGGATTCATGACCTAAAAATGCAATACACTATTCCCATTTAAACATAAAAATAATTATGACATTATGTTTTATAAGGAATCAGTATTTGTGTATTTTGATACAACATATAAGGATAAGTAGGAGTCCTCTTTCATGGGATGAATATATGTATGACAAGACCTTGTTCCTCCTTCCTAATCCCATATTACATCATATATGGTGTTAAAATCTAGTGTTCATTAATATTTAAATTTCAACTTAAGGGTAGTAAAAAAATTGGATTATTATTTGTGAAAATATAGTTCATACATGAATTATTCTATTAAATCCATTAATGACCATTAATTATTTTCAAAAAGTTTATCATTTATTTTTTCATTTATGAATTTAATAGAAATTACAAAAATCCATATGTTAGAATATTACAAGATAATAAGATCATTTATGGAATGATTCAATATCATATGTAATATGGTCTAAAACACTTGTTGATTTGAAACAAACCAACTGAGTAGTGTAATATGATAAAATTAGAAACAACCTTCTATAACAAAAACCCTTGAATTTATACCAAAAAACTCAAAACACATCAGAATCATTATCAAATCCACCCTTCATCATCAAAATCTAGTTGTAATAAGTGAAATGTAATCACCTAGGGAGTTGTAAAGTGAAACAATGTGTCTTCAAAATAAAATAATTTCTATTTGATTATATTTATCCCTTATTCAAATCTTTTCCTATTATTTAAAATATATTTTGAATTCTATCAAATTCATGATGACTCTCTCATTAAATCCTATAAAAATATTTTGGAAATTAAAGAACATATTTAAATATTATTTTACATGTTTCACCTATTATAATAAATATATAAGGGTAACACATTGATGATTGGTATCTCTTATTAAATATATTATACTATCATTCAATGCATACAATATTTATTCATGATAACTACATGAAAAAGAAAATTACAATCACTAAGTAATATGGCCACTCCCTCTTCTCCTGCTCCATACACTTGATAAGGGAATGATATATTATATTATACAATTATGTTTATAATCAATAGTTTATACATATTAATTTTTCCTCTATATCAATTTAAATTACTAATTACACTTATATCATAAGTTATTGAAGTGTTACTCTAATATGATCCATTTTCTATTCTTAAAAATATCCAATTAAATATAAGATAAAATACTTATAAATAATTGAGTCTTCATGTTCCCAATCACTATGATAATGACACTTCAATGTGAGGATTGATTATTTTTCTTTGAAATGAAGAAGTATAAGAAAAATCCTTTATATAATAATAAAAGTATACACTAAAATAGTACCACTTTGATCAAAAACATTCATAAATGTACATGATAATACATATCCATATTCACTAATCCTTCATTTTTTGAATCAAATGTGATTAGTTCAATTTAATATCAACTGATCGCATCCCTACTTCTTTTATTGGAGTTAGATTTTTTTATGTCATTATTTTTTATCAGGATATTTCTTAGGATTGCTAATATGATCTTCTATTCTATATCTATTTACTAACGATTTTAATTGGGGTTTCTCCCCCTAATATTTTATAATCATTTATTATGTCAATTAATTTATAGTTGTTTAAATATACCTTTATAAAATTATTGTAACCCTTGAATCTCAATCCTAATAATCAATTATTAAATTTACATTGAATCAACATGATATACATTAAACTAAAACATCATAGATAGGGTGATAGAATCATTACATACATTTATATTATATCAATTTTTATTAATATTTAATAGATTTTAAAATAATTCTTTCCATTAGATGATAATATTTTAGTGTATTTGGATATAATATACATAATATTTTTATTTATAGACTACCGAGAAACGAATGAATCTACATTTTCATTTTAATAATTCATGGTCTATTCAATGATATTGTGGTAAGCTTATTGAAAATAAAATATAAGATCATGCAAGGTATATCCTTCTTTTTAAAATTTAGGCTTATCGAGTTCAAATTAAACATTTATAGAAAGAATATTTTTAGTTATCTGGATAAAGAAAATATGTCTCTTGAATATACTCTTCTGCAACATCAATGTTAGGTAACAAAAGTGTAATTAAATCAGATTTTTCTAAGGATATTAGTATTGATTCAAAACTAAATTCTCTAATTACTATGAAAGTGAGTGTTCTTAATAGACTATTAGAATAAAGTGTCTTTCTGATGTGGACATGATTGAAAAATTCTTCAAATCTCTTCAAATAATTAGGAGGGATAATCTGACATTATCCTTTCATAAGGTTAGAGATCAAATAATAGTTAATATGAAATAAATTATGGATCACATTGTTGACTAGTTATATAATATCTTCAATGGGCCTAGTATGGAGGGGTATTTGATGTATCATATTATCCCATAATAGGTATCTTATAAGGAAAAAAATCACACTAGTATTCCTATAGATATTAAGATTAAGGATGTTGTTTTCAAACTCATTGATAATAGTTCCACAGGCCTAGATGGAATCGGTAAATAATTTTTTCAGAAGTACTAGGTGGTGATTAAATGGGATGTTCATAAATTGATCTCCTCTTTCTTTAATAATAGAGTTATCCCTTAGGGCCTTATTGATCAGTTCATAACATTAATCACCAAAATATATAATTCTTGGGGCTTTAATCTTTTCCTACCCATTTCACTGCTCAACACAATTTATAAGGTCATTTGTAATATTATTTCTTACATGGATTCACGTATTACTTCTAAAATAGTTTCATAGAACAAATTTGGATTTATTAAATGCAAATCTATTCAAGAATTAATTTATTTCTACCACAAAATGTATTAATTTTCTCAGGAATCTTAAAAGTGGATGAATATTTTTCATTAATATTGATATTAAAAAGGTCTTTGATACTCTACATTTCAACTTTTTCTCCATTGTTCTTGAATGTTTTGGTTTTAACAACACATTTCATACTTGTATTTCTTCTTTATTTGGATCTTCTCATGTTTCAGTGCTTATAAATGGATCCTTAAAATATTATTTTACATTATCTAGATGTAATCATTAATGTGTTCCTCATTCATCCTTTCTCTTTGATATTGTCCTCAATTTTCTCACCAGGTGCATCACTCATAAGATTTCACAAGGACATCTCAAGCTAATATAAGCCTCCTGGTCTCTCATTTCCACTGCACATATATTATATGTGGATGATAACATTATTTTCTAACATGGTGGAGAAATTAATGTTCGCTTTCTAATGAATATTCTTCATCATTATGAGTGTGTTTCATAACAATGTTTTAGTCAGGATAATTCATTCATCCATTCTGGGAAGAGGTTCACTATTTCTTAGAAAATTGGATTATATATGGGGTCATAATTAGGGTATGGTCCTTTATATTTTATTATATGGGAGGGAATATATTTAGGGGAATCCTAGAGTTTCTTTTTTCTCTGACATTATGGAAAGGGTTAATGGGAATCTCTTAAACTGTAAAGGGAAGATCATCTCTATGGATTAATGAATTTTTTCTGTGAAGAAAGTTATTTCCCCTAAATTGGTTTAGTCATTCATTGTAGAAAAATGGATGAGTGGAATCATAAAAAGATTAAATTTATCCATTAAGAACATTATTTGGAGAGGTAATATTCATGAATGAATGATAATCACTATTCCTTGGAAGTGATGTTGTAAATCCAAACGAAATGGTGGCATGAATATAATGAATATTGTTCTTCCCCATGATTCAATTCAAGGTCAACTAACCTATATAATTATTCAAATTAATTCAAAATAATTATGTTTCACCAATGATCATTTCTCTGATTAATTGAAGCATGGAAGTAATTTTAACCTTGAATCTTTTATATGGCCACTAATTAAATATTATTTTCATAATATTATGACTTGATATACTTGGATTGTGAATATGAACTCTAAATTATTATATTTTGGTTAATTGGACAGGTTTTATTCTCTCTAATGAATTTCAGCTATCTATTTCATGTATATGTGCTGAAGTTACTATTAATGAATTCATGGATTCTCTTTAATCACTTTTTCTGGATGAGATTCAAGATATTATTAATAGCTCTGTATTTTTTGTGTCTTCGTATCTTCTGATTTTGGAGATTTCTATAAATTGAGTTATCAATAGTAAACTCTTTTATCAATAGGTTACCAAGGGCCCTTTTGATGATTTTAAATGGTTATCTATCTTCAAAAGGAGTGGATCATTCCTTCATAGTTAATACATTTGTGGAGGCTAGTATAAAATATCTTACCCTTTAACGAGGTTTTTAGATGTTTATCATTGTCTTTTCTCTTAGTGTTTTCTATGTTATCAACATATGGGGGATTCATAACTTCTCTTCTTTAGAAATTCAATGACATCAGCTATTAGGAATGAAATTATTGATGATTAATGTATTGATTGAAAATCTAATCATGGAGAAAATGTTTGTATATGATTCTTCTGCTTCGTTCATAGATCTGCATAGGTCTGTTCATGTCTTTGTGTTGTATTGTTGATGGTATGTATGTTATTATGTGGAATAACAATTCCATAATACACTCTAGGAAGGTTTGTGTTTTGAATATGGTTATACCACATATTTTTTCACGGTCTAGAAAAATTCAGGTGTTCATAGTAATTTTAGACCTGATATGGGTACTCTAGAGGTGTTTATGATGCCACCCTTTCCTCATTGAATTGATGTCAATACAGATGGTTCTTCGAAAGGAAACCCTAGACCCCAGGGGTTTGGGTATGTCTTTAGGTATCATGAATATAATGTTAAGGTATGTATATATTGAACATTTGGTGTGTATACTTCTCTTGAGGTGGGAATTGTTGGAGTCATCCATGTTATATCGTTTGAAAAAAATTAAAGGTTGGTATAACATCTAGTATGAAAGATACTCCTCTACCCCTTGGTAGGCTATTAGAAATGGAGAGTTTCAAATTTCTTATATTCTTATATCTAGGTGGATGGAATTTAATTAGACTCTTAGGATCCTCAACTTCATCACCACACATGTTTATTAGGAGGTGAACATGGTTGCGAATGAACTTGCTAACATGGGCATTGGTGTGACACTTTGTTCATTAAAAACACTCCCAGTGGGATTACATCCTTTTTATGAGGTTTATTGTAATAATATCACATGTTTTTATCTTTTTTATATTATTTTTATCCAATGAATAAAGAACTTTTTCATTTTCATCTTGGGATATTTACAAAAAGAACTTATTTTATTGAATATCATCAATATCTATCAAAGAGTTTTTCTCACATATTAAACTTCTATGTTGTACTATACATACACATTATTAATATAAATATTTCAAAGGAAATATAAGAATTTGAACTCTCAGATTTTAAATAATGGTAAACTTGGTATAAATTTGTAATTAATTATTAGAAGAGATAATTAAATCAGAAGTGTATGAGATAATGATCCTAAAAGTAGACTATCAAACACACCAAATTATAGATAAGAAACATGATTCATCTGATAATTCCATGGTATTTCATACTACCTTAATCATAAGATAATAAATGTCAATCATCCATGAGAATAAAACATTATAATAAGAAAATTTCATATCAGGGTGGATTATTGTTTTTCATAATCAGAATAAAATAAATCATTTTTCAGTACTATATTCACATATATTAGTCTCATGTGGGGCTTAATATAACTGACCATGTACCCTCCTTAGACTTTTTATAACCTCCCATGTACCCTCATTCGGGCATAGGATAACCTATTTGTTAACTTATTTCTGGATTGGGATAATATCTCACGTACACATTGAGAGTGTAAACATTAACCAGTTCCCAATTAATTGGATGATTCTAATGGACCATCCCACAAAATAGTCGCAATCCATTAATACACATTCCATAATATCAAAAAAAAAAATATTGTTCTTCATCTCTCATCCCATGGAAAATAAAAAAAATTTGTCAACATCTCATCATTATGATCATAATAATCATGATAATGAATAAATATGGTAAAATTGGATTATATCCATATTAAATGATAATAAACATCAATGGTTATAACTATAAATAAAAATATAGTAAATGATCAATGACACATTTCTAGAGAACAATATATTTTCATTTTGAAAAGACATATATAAAATTAAAAGATTAAATAATATTAATAAAAAAAATCATTGAACATATACTTGAAAAAATGTAATGGAAACATCAAATTAAGGAGTACACATTAATTTGGAACTATATTTTCATGTATTTTTAATTAAAATAAATATTATGATTACAATATTTGTAGAAAGTACATCATTTATAAAATAATAAGAATATTAAATTCAATTTTTTTATAACGATTTAGTAATTGGTAAAAATAATTTTCACCAGTCATTGGATACAATTAAAAACATTATTCAAATTATATTAATGAAAATATGGTTATGGAATAAAATATTCTCAATTGAATAGAAAATAATTGCAGTTTTCAAAAAAATGGTAGCTTTGGTTTTTGAGTTCATAGAGAGCATAAAATAAAAGGAAAACATGTAATACATATAAATAACAACATGATATGAAATGATACAATATATTTTAGAGGAATATACTT
This sequence comes from Viscum album, assembly GCA_963277665.1. Lineage (NCBI taxonomy): Eukaryota > Viridiplantae > Streptophyta > Magnoliopsida > Santalales > Viscaceae > Viscum > Viscum album. The sequence goes on along the minus strand of OY728155.1, from coordinate 595,043,563 downwards.
TCATTATCATGGAAAATATAATAATAAATAATCCCAATAAAAAGTAAGATTGTAATATAAATCCTATACCATTATGGTTACATTTCAATAAAAAAATATGAAGTAAATATTCTAAAATAAAATATTAAATACTAATAATATAATGAAATTAAATTAAATAATATCTATATGATTTTTAAAACCTAAATTTGAGGAAGGAAGTGGTGAATATAGAATATGTTGTATTTTTTATGATGATAAATGCTTACATGATGCATATAATTCTTATTAATCTCTCAGACCACATGTATAACAAATATATATATATTATACATATACTCCATAACTATATTCAGACTTATAATACTATACATGTCTTACCTATAACATTTTTTCACCCATTATTTAACAATATTTCATTATAAATATTTTTGGTGTTAACTTCGTTTTTTCATGTATGTTTCAATTTAATAGTTTTGGTCATTCAAGATTGAACATTGATATATAATATAAATGAAATAAATAATTGAATACAAGTATTATTTAATCATTATATAAATTTCACAATCATTTATATGAATTGGAAACTAAGAATCAATTGCGTCACTTCATGGGGATGTCATTCTGTATATATGAACGAGTCTTGTATCATATCCTTCATGGATGAAATGAAATAAATGTAAATGAAAATTAATATTTATATATTAATTAATTAGTCATAAATATAATTTATATTAATGAAATAAATCATTATCTATACTCAAATAAATTTTAAATGGATAACAAATAAAATCACTTCATGGATGTGGTAGTACACACTACACACGAATTATGTTAAAAGTTTCCATTAGATATGAAGGTAAGATGGTAGATAATATAATTTAATTAAAGAATAATAAGTATTACATAAATAGAATATAAAATATAAAATATAAAATATAAAATATAAAATATATTTTAATAATAAGTAATGAAATATTGGTTTTTATAATGAATAATTTCAGTATGTGGCGGCGGTGGTCCTCACGTATGCTTAAGCGATACGTTCATTTCCCATTTGAGGAAATGGAGGTGAAAAATGAATTCCCATAATAAAAATGATATCACAATAGATATATGATACTTAATTTATCTATTTATGATTGATTCAATATATGTAGTGGTATTATAATATAAATAATCATTAAAATAGTATGGTAAGACGAATACCTCTTATTTGAGACACCAGGTTTTTTTTAACACCAAAATCCTGCATTAAAATCTCTCAGATAATGTGAAATATTTTTATAAATAAGGGATGTAATATAGGATTTATTTTTGATAGTTTTTAATGAGATATATAGGCACTTTTTTAAGGTGGGAGAAGACTCTCCCTATTAAATTTGGGGTTATAACACACATCAAATTACTTAAAAGTGTTATATGATATAAATTATCAATCATGTGAAAGTGGAATAATATTTATAAATATTTACATATAATATATTAAAATTTTGATATATATTCCTCAAAAAATATTTATACATGTTTTGGGGAATTTTTAGCCTTACCTCTTAGTTTGACTCCTACCATAGGTAAGAACATTTTAACCTTAAACTTGGTATAATTTTACACTATTTTTACTATTTATGATGATAAAAATGAAAGTATATTTATTAAAAAATTCATAAATTAATATTAAAATTTTTGAAACCACTTATGTAAAATAAGATTCAATATTTTTACATATTAAATTTATAATAGTCTCACAAAACCAAATTATATTCAATTTTTTAAAAGAAATTAAATTAGAAGCATAAAACCAAATTTAAATTCATTAATTTCCAAAATTAATCTAGTGAATGAATGTTAAAATATTTTATTAAAAAAAGTTTCTTGATATTAAATTAAAATAATTAGTCAATAAATATTTATTTAATTTCTTAACATAAAAACACATTGCCCATATAAAAAATTTTTCTTGAAAAAATTTACTATTAAATGGTTTTATACTCATTCTAAACCAATATATAACAAATATATGAATAATAATTCATAAATTGAAATTAAATCTCTATAATATAACTTCTTATGTGAAATACATATTAGTTTATATAAAATTTCATAACAACAATATAAATACAATTCCTCAGAAAAATACATTTGTTAATCAGGAATCTTTTTTAATAAAAATATATTTACTATTAAGTAGAAATTATGAAATAAGTATTAATTATTAAAATAATTTAAATATAAATTTAATAATTTGGTTCCTCATATTCATACCTTACATTATAACTCGTATTTTGAAAGGTAAATTATGGCAATTTTTGTTGGATGGGTTTTTTTTAATGGTTCTAGGTTTAGAATAATTAGGGAAAAGGGTTTGTTGAGCGCCACTTCAAGTGGCGCTCAACAACTCGGGTGGCTAGCGCCACTTCAAGTGGCGCTTTGCCACCCTTTTATTTTTTTTTTTCTGGTTTTGTTTTATTTCTTTTTTTTTAATTGTTTTTCACCTCATATCTTTTTAATAAATAATTTCAAAATAAATAAATAAAATTTTGTTTTCTTTTTTTTTGTTTTAGTTTTTTCCACCTCATCTCTTTTTAATAAATAATTTCAAAATAAATAAATAAAATTTTAAAAATAATCTTATAAATATGTATTTAAAAATGCTAAATTAATTATTATTATATTTATAATTATATAATTATGACATTATATTTATGTATGTATATAATTATATGTGTGTGTATAAATATAATTATGTATATATATAATTAAAAATAAATATTTATAAATATAAATCTATTTATATATATTTTTTAAATAAAAAATATATTTGTAATTATATAATTATAAACTAATCTTTAAATATAAATATTTATAATTATATGAATATGAATATATTTAAAATATATAATTATGAAAATATTGTTACATATATATTTAAAATTTATTGATAAATATATTTAATATTCATATATAAATATATATATGTGTGTGTGTGTGTGTGTATGTGTGTGTGTAGAATTATATTTATAATTATATTTAGAATTATATTGTAATTATAGTTATACTTGTATATGTATAATTATATATTTATACATGTATATATTTACATAGTTATAAGTAACTATTTATAAAAAAATTGAAATATTGTTAAACATATAGTCTTTCAATACCACCTACTTGAAACTTAAAAATGTTTCAAGTATGTGACTTTGAAAGCCTATAAAATATAATCTAAATGACCAATATGAATGAAACTTAAAACATGTATTAAAAATATACTAAATAGATAAAAATAAAAAAATTACGTAAAAAATGTCGATAGAAAATATTTTATAGGCTTTTAAAACCACCTAGTTGTAACTTAAAAATGTTTCAACTATGTGACTTTGAACGTCTATAAAACATAATTCATATGACCAATATGAATGAAACTTAAAACTTGGATTAAACATATACTGAATAGATGAAAATAAAAAAATTACGTAAAAAATGTCGATAGAAAATATTTTATAGGCTTTCAAAACCACCTAGTTGTAACTTAAAAATGTTTCAACTATGTGACTTTAAACGTCTATAAAACATAATCCATATGACCAATATGAATGAAACTTGAAACTTGGATTAAACATATACTGAATAGATGAAAATAAAAAAATTACGTAAAAAATGTTGATAGAAAATATTTTATAGGCTTTCAAAACCACCTAGTTGTAACTTAAAAATGTTTCAACTATGTGACTTTAAACGTCTATAAAACATAATCCATATGACCAATATGAATTAAACTTGAAACTTGGATTAAACATATACTGAATAGATGAAAATAAAAAAATTACGTAAAAAATGTCGATAGAAAATATTTTATAGGCTTTCAAAACCACCTAGTTGTAACTTAAAAATGTTTCAACTATGTGACTTTAAACGTCTATAAAACATAATCCATATGACCAATATGAATGAAACTTGAAACTTGGATTAAACATATACTGAATAGATGAAAATAAAAAAATTACGTAAAAAATGTCGATAGAAAATATTTTATAGGCTTTCAAAACCACCTAGTTGTAACTTAAAAATGTTTCAACTATGTGACTTTAAACGTCTATAAAACATAATCCATATGAACAATATGAATGAAACTTGAAACTTAGATTAAACATATAGTGAATAGATGAAAATAAAAAAAATACGTAAAAAATGTCGATAGAAAATATTTTATAGGCTTTCGAAACCACCTAGTTGTAACTTAAAAATGTTTCAACTATGTGACTTTAAACGTCTATAAAATATTATTATTTTATATACAATAATTAATTAGTTAGTAATATAATTATTAATTATTATTTGTCATTATAATTATTAATTATTAATGGTTAACTCGCTGTGACAAATTTTATTTATATTGTACCTGTACTTTATAATTTAATAGTTAATTGAAATAAGTTTGTATTTAATAGATTTTTGATTTTCTTGTTATTTGACTTAAACAACAGTTACTTATCATAGTGAATAAGTTTTTTAATATATACAACATTACATCCAAAAACATCAATGACGATGCCCCCCGGTACCACAACGCGGTGTCTGAATGTCACGTCCTCTCCGCGTCCGATGTCCATGTCGCTCCGGTGTCCTCTCTGCAGGTTCCTCCTCTTCCGGTGCTTCTGGTGCCTCCTCATGATGCTGTGAAGAGGACTGACCAAAATCATGTGAGGACGCCCCAAAATCATGTGAGGATGCCCCAAAACCATATGGGGTGACATATGGCTCTGAAGCTCCTATAAATGGTAGAAATGGGGTACTGAAGAAGGCCTCGTCGGGAGGAGAGGGGGCCGCCATAAGCTGTGTGACTGCACCCAGATCGAAGTCCATAGTAGTCTGCGGAGACGCCATATGCGGTATATAAATGTCTCCCTGCTGTGCAAAATCATCAGTCGGCTGGGCGAGATCGTCTGTCTGTGGTGCGACGACATCTGCAGGAGCCGCTCTCGGATGTCGATGTGGTCGCCTCTGCCCCCCCGGATGTGCTCGTCTCTGTCGTCCAGCTGGCGGCGGTGGTGGTGGTGCATCCTCCTCAGCAGGCATAGCAGGGACATCGTCATCCTCAGGTGCCTCTGCCTGAAGATATGGATCAGGATATATCTGTGGCTCCTCATCAAAAAAACTGTCACGTATCAACCGGAGATGATCCAATAGAGCCACCACATCCCGATGAACTACCTCCCGCAGAATATATGCATGCTCCTGAGGCTGCGTGGAATGTGCAAGCTGACCAATGGCGTCTGCCTGCAAATGAAATGAAAATCAAATTAATATCAAAAATGAGTTAAACAAAATTAATAAATCTTAGTAAACATACCAATCGCTGAATGCCAATCCCCTGACGTGTAAGGTACATGATGGTATGTCGTCGATACCAGTGTGCATAATCCCCCTGATCAGATAAATGAGAGTGTGATGTGATATATCCCTGTGGAAAGATACTAAATCGGGCACGCCTATCCCAAAGCTGGATATAAGATGCATGATGTCGCCGCCAGTCTGTCGTCTGTCTACCTATAAGCACAATCGAATGTAACTCGGTAGACTGTCGCGGTGCCAAGGGGATATGCTGTATAAAACCGAACTGGCGCATGACCCGGTCTGGCTGGTGCCACTCAACGATGTGGAAGTGAATGAGTGGTACTACTGCAGCACGATCTCCAGCCAAAGATGTGCAGTATAGTGGAAGTGATGCGTAGACATAACCTGTATAAGGAGTCCATGAAACCTGAAATGTAAACTCAAAAAATAAGTCATATAGTAGCATGATAATTTTACTGAGATTATATTGAAATAACTTAAAATAGTGATAACAAAACAAATTTTCCTACAAAAAAGTACTGTTTAACTTACATCAGCCGGCACTATAGCATCGAATATCTGTCTGAAGCTGTGCACACTATGTCTCAGAGTATGTGCAAACTTCTGAGACTGACTCCACCTGGTGAAAAAAGAGTAACCTACGGTAAGTTTATAAAAAACAATAACAAAAGTACTAAATAACCGAAAGTAATGACGTAGACATACCATCGTCCCCGAGGACAGTCCTGAAGTAGCTCCGGTGCAAGCGGTGCGACAACTCGAGGAGCGATGCGTGGAAAACGCTCACAGGCCCACATCTGTACTAACACCATGCAACCTGCAATCTGATGTGAATCGTCCTGACAACTGGTGCAGAGAGATCTGTACAGATGTGCTAATACAGCGGATCCCCAACTGTATGTCGCAGTCTGATCCAGATCCTCAAGTAATGGGAGGTACATCATGTGTACCAAAGCGGTGGAGTAGTCGACGCACAACATGCCTCCGAGAAGCCGCAAAATGTATGCACGTGTGTGCTGAAGAAGCGTCTCCTCGTCTGCATCATCTGGAATGACGTCGAAATGCTGATCGAGCCACCTCATTCGCAAGCGCGAACCCTGAAGGACACCCCGTGCGCCGATGACGTCAAGGCCTAGCAGCCTCTGTATGACTGCAAACCAATCGCCGGTACTGGCCCCCGTAACTGCATCTCCATGGATAGGTAACCCCAGCATGTAGGCAACGTCCTCTAATGTAATAGTCATCTCCCCCTCTGGGAGATGAAATGTGTGTGTCTCTGGCCGCCATCTCTCAACCAATGCAGCTATCAAATGATGGTCGATGGTCTTGAAGTCACACATAGCGACTCCATAAAAGCCTGCACGTCTAAGGTATGGACAAATAGCTGCCGGCGGTGCCTCATGATGAAAACGGTGCGCTCTCCGAACATGAAGATGTCTAACAGGTCGTCGGGCCAACACATCACGCGACACGTGCGTCTCCTGGCAAGATAAAAGTGGCTGCTCCATCTGAATGTGCAAACAATAAAACATTAATTTCATGTAAGTTATGACTTTTATCATGTAAGATATGTAATTTATCATATAATTTTGAAAGAAGCATAAACACATTGGGTTAGTTGTTGTCTCCTGTGTTGGGGTGTTGGGGTGAAGACGTTCAGAGTTTCCTCGTTTTTGTTTTGTAGTCACTGTAAGTTCATCTTTCATTATAAATAACTGATGACATTTTCATTTAATAGTTCAAATGGTTTTGTTTTCTTATACAGGTATATTCCTTTTTTTGAGTTGGTGTTGTTTGTTTAAAGCTACTCATGTAATGTTGATCGTTCGACAAAAAATGTCACGTGAAATCGTGGTACATTTTCCAAAAATTACCTTATTTACAAGTACAACAAATATGATTAAAAATGGTGAAATGATAAAAATAATTACATTTACAAAGTTTTACAGTAACTGATAGAGTACGTGATTCATTTTAACCATTAGATGATTGCCCTATGTGTCTAGTAACAATAGAAACATCTTTGAAATTTTGTCATGCCCCTGAGTATAAATCAACCTCAAAAGCTCTAGATAATTTTTCTTGGTAAGGTGAGATGAGAAGGGAGGTATTATACCATCAGGAAGAGAGATTCTAGAAATTTGCAATGTTATGACAAACCTTTAGATGAAATGTGTCAGTTCCCCACTAGATGTGCATGTTTCTTTAAAATTTTCAGGCTGGAGATAATTTACCATAAGTGTCACATTGCCTTATGTCTTCCATGGATTAATTTCAAACACTTCAACCAATTTGTTTACTTTATGGGGAAGTAAAACCTCATTCCTTTGAATATGCACATTACCATGAACATATAAAATCATCATTTTGCAAGAAAAACTACTAATATCATGTTCACTGAAATACCCCTTAACGTAAGAATGATACAAATAGTGTAAGTACCCAATAGCAAGATTCCAATCCATTTTGAAGGATAATGGGGATGACAAGGAAACATCAACTCCCAGGCCCACCCCTTCCACCCATTCAACCAACTTCGGTAACTCCTATAGAAGTAGTTTTTCAAAAAAAGGAAATGTCACACCACCACAGCTTCCTACATCCATATTAACCCCCCAATTCAGTTTCATTAAATGTGGACAGCCCTCTTTTTTACCAAAGTTAATGATGCACTATTAAACCACCACTTTTAACCCCCGCCTCAAAAATACAAAATTCTTTGAGGGATGAGAAATGATTCGACACATTTCAATGTTCTAGAATGCACCGAATCATTTCTCACCCCTCAAAGCATTTTGTATTTTTGAGGCGGGGGTTGAAAAGTGATGGTTTAATAGTGCATCATTGACTTTGGTAAAAATGGGGACTGTCCACATTTAATGAAACTGAATTGGGGGGTTAATATGGATGTAGGAAGCTGTGGTGGTGTGACATTTCCTTTTTTTGAAAAACTACTTCTATAGGAGTTACCGAAGTTGGTTGAATGGGTGGAAGGGGTGGGCCTGGGGGTTGATGTTTCCTTGTCATCCCCATTATCCTTCAAAATGGATTGGAATCTTGCTATTGGGTACTTACACTATTTGTATCATTCTTACGTTAAGGGGTATTTCAGTGAACATGAGATTAGTAGTTTTTCTTGCAAAATGATGATTTTATATGTTCATGGTAATGTGCATATTCAAAGGAATAAGGTTTTACTTCCCCATAAAGTAAACAAATTGGTTGAAGTGTTTGACATTAATCCATGGAAGACATAAGGCTATGTGACACTTATGGTGGATTATCTCCAGCCTGAAAATTTTAAAGAAACATGCACATATAGTGGGGAACTGACACATTTCATCTAAAGGTTTGTCATAACATTGCAAATTTCTAGAATCTCTCTTCCTGATGGTATAATACCTCCCTTTAAATGGTTTTGTTTTCTTATACAGGTACATTCCTTTTTTTTTGAGTTGGTGTTGTTTTTTTAAAGATACTCATGTAATGTTGATCGTTCGACAAAAAATGTCACGTGAAATCGTGGTACATTTTAAAAAAATTACCCTATTTACAAGTAAGACAAATATGATTAAAAATGGTGAAATGATAAAAATAATTACATGTACAAAGTTTTACAGTAACTGATAGAGTACATGATTCATTTTAACCATTAGATGATTGCCCTATGTGTCTAGGGCAACGTGTCTTCGTATGACCTTCCTGGCGGCATATGCTGCACCGCCGTCCAGCTGGATGTTCACTAGGCCAATCCGTCTCATTCCGAATACGAGTCGACTTTGGCCTCCCTTTAGGTCGAAGTCTGTTGATGTTCGGTAGAAGCGTGGGTGCACCATCAGGCAGCTGAAAATTCTGATATTCCCCGATTGGCATCCACGGAGTATTGTAGCAGGAGTTGATGCTCTCAAGTCGATAAGCTGGATCAACGAACTGCTCCCAAGATACGTGTACGTAAGCACATGCAGCAATCACATGGCCGCAGGGATATCTCAGTGCCTGAAAGTTGCCACAATCACAGTAACGCTTCTCCAATAAAACAACTCGCACACGACCATTGCTACATGCCATAGCATCACCGGGCTCAGCGACCTCAAATCGTTGCTCTGGACGATTAAATGCAGTTACACGGTAATTTGCGGCCTCCTGAAGAACTGTATCTAGCTCGCGTTGGAAATGGTGTCCATAGCGCATCCCTCTATTCAAGCCCTCTTCACCTTGCTTTCCTCGTTCCAGAAAGTACTTTACACTACGATAGAAGGTCTCTTGTACCAACCCTGAAATTTAGATTTACGACATTATACAAATATTATATTATAATAGTAACTCTTCTGAGTAACATATATTGAAATATTCGTATTTACCTGTGATAGGTAGTTTTCGAACACCCTTGAAAACTCCATTCATACATTCTACGATGTTGGTCGTCATATGACCATATCTCCTCCCATCATCATATGCCAACGACCATTTCTGCTTTGGAATTTGCATCATGTAATCATACACTTCTGGATTCACTCTGTGGATATCTTGAAGACACTCCTCCATCCTTTGTTGTTGAGGCTCATATGCTATCATACAAACAGTCATCTGAATAGTTATGAAAATAACTACGACAAAAACATTTTAAACAGAAAAGGATGTTCTTACCAATTTTTAAGATTGCCTTTTTCATCGACTCATTCTTGAACTTCTTTCGCAAATTGCTGGCAATGTGTCGAATACAGTATCGATGATGGGCATATGGTGGTCTCCACGAAAGACCCTCAGACTGTATCGCCTCCTTGATTGCACGGTGGCGATCAGAAATAAGACAAATCCCTTCTGCATCCGTAACAAACTCTCGGAGACATGCCAGAAACCAGCTCCATGATGAGAAGTTCTCTTTCTCCACAATTGCAAATGCTATAGGCAGAGGGGCTCGATTTCCATCTTGTGTGGCGGCAATCAATAAAGTTCCGGTATACTTTCCATACAGAAATGTGCCATCAATTTGTATGAACTGCTTGCAATGTCTAAAAGCCGCCACACATGGTAAAAATGTCCAAAATAATCTATCAAACACAACCATTGAGCGGTCAAGTTGGTTCTGTTGGTTAACATATTCAACTGTATGTAACCGATAGACTATTTGATTATTGTGGCGTAGAAGCTCCAACAGTTGTGGTAGAACTCGATAAGAGTCATCCCAATCACCATACACTTTCACAATAGCCTTTTGTCATGCTGCCCATGCCTTCCAGTAAGATATTCGATACCCAAAAAGCTGTTTGATTCGCTCAATGACCAGAACCACGGGGACATCTTGACATGCTCTAATCATTTCAACAATAATAGTTGAAACAAACTCAACATCTAATGAAGAGTGTTCCTGTGCCAAGCTTGGGTTCACACATGTGTGTGGAGTAAATCTAGTGATGCGCCAGCTGTGAAAAGTGTTATCAATAATAGCTCGCATACGCATTTGACAGTTCGATTCAGATTTGTCACAACGGATCAAATAATAAGATCTCTTTGACTCTTCTACAACATATGAGTAATGTCTTTCAATGTGATATTGTTTTATCACATTTTTCATTGCTTCTTTGCTCTCAAACTCTCTGCCAATATACCGAACATCGTTATCTGACACTCGATTTATGCCACCAATGATTCCTGGAAATTCTGAACTGGGAGTGATAACTGAATAATCAAATTCTGGCAAGCGATTCATGCCTTCAGTCGACCAGGAAGCCAATAGTGGAGGATGGTTCAATGGTCGGTTGAACCTCGCATGAGTTGGTACAGACTGATCTTCCGCATGCTCTTCTTCTTCTTCAACTTCCTCTTCATCTTGTTCAAAATTTTCATCATCCTCAAATTCATCAACCAATGCATCTAAAGTATGTGGAGGACTATCCATTGAAACTGTGGCTGATGGAAATGATGGAATAACTACTGATGCTGATGGAACGTCTTGATGTGAAGGAGCATATGACATAGTTTCATGAATTTGAGATGGGTCAACTTCCAATGTCGATGGAACCTCCATTGTAGCTATAGTGACATACAACTCCATCATTTGATTCTCAGGTATATACTTAACCAATGAAAGTATATATTCTCAATCATCATCATCATTTACCGGATAGGGCACATGCCAAAACCTATCTATAAATTGAAGATGTCTGAATGTAATGGACTCTATTACTTGATTCCTCGCGAGTTTTAACCTCCGATGAATTTTCCTTTGCACAGCTTCCAAAGTAGTACATCCTCCAAGCATTACAACAGCTTCTGGATGTATACTATAACTGCATCCTTGTTCTGTCTCAATTATTTGACCGTTGCAATAAATATAAGCGGCGACCATCTTTTTTATCTAAAAGAAACCACTGTTATTAATTAAATCTGATTAAAGAATCAATTTATGTATGCATGCTTCTAGTAATTTAGGTTGGAATCCTAATCCCTCCACCAAATCAATATGTTCAAACCATATTGATGTGTAACTATTTACACAACCCACAAGTTTGTGTTACTTACCCAAAAATAGAAGTCAAATATATTTATACATATCCACATGCATTATATGCATGAGGTACACGAACATGTCATGTAAAAGCATAGAGTTATATGAAATTGAAAGTCTCCACATGAGTAAGCCCGGAGCGACAGATAGCCAACCCCATTCACTTTCCTAGACAAGGCAAGCCTCCAGGAAAGTATGTGGTCCGACCCAAAGCCCCTCTACCTGGGGATACTTTACTCAAGAGAGCAATCATTTCATGATAACTCTAACACTTAATATGCAAAAAATATATTGAACTACTAAATTCAAGTTCATAACTTCAATTACAAACCGAGGTCAAGGTAGATTGAAAACTAAATTCATTATCATTCCTAGAATGTAATGCAAAGGTATATTCCATAGGCAATTTACTACTACTTGGCTAATTAATATAACTACTTCGCTAATTAATATAACTACTTCGCTGATTAATATAACTACTTCGCTGAATAATATAACTACTTCGCTAATAACATAATTATGATAAATTAATTACCTAATTATGGTTAACTAATTACCTAATTATGGTTAACTAATAACCTAATTATGGTTAACTAATTACCTAATTATGGTTAACTAATAACCTAATTATGGTTAACTAATTACCTAATTATGGTTAACTAATTACCTAATTATGCTTAACTAATTACCTAATTATGGTTAACTAATTACCTAATTATGGTTAACTAATTACCTAATTATGGTTAACTAATTATCTAATTATGGTTAACTAATTACCTAATTATGGGAAACTAATTACCTAATTATGGTTAACTAATTACCTAATTATGGTTAACTAATTACCTAATTATGGTTAAGTAATTACCTAATTATTATTACTTAATTAACTAATTATGATTAATTAATTAACTAATTATGATTAATTAATTAACTAATTATGCTTAATTAATTAACTAATTATGATTAATTAATTAGCTAATTATGATTACTTAATTAGCTAATTATGATTACTTAATTAACTAATTATGATTGATTAATTAACTAATTATGATTAATTAATTAGCAAGTGATGATTGATTAATTAGCAAGTAATGATTGATTAATAACCTAATTACAATTATTTAATTACCTAATTATGATTAATTAATTACCTAATTATGATTAATTGACTAACTAATTATGTTTCATTAATTACCTAATTATGATTAATTAATTAGCTAATTATGATTAATTAATAACCTATTATGTTTCATTAATAACCTAATTATGATTTATTAATTACCTAATTAGGATTAATTAATAACCTAATTATGATTAATTAATAACCTAATTAGGATTATTTAATAACCTAATTATGATTAATTAATAACCTAATTAGGATATATTAATAACCTAATTATGATTAATTAATAACCTAATTATGATTAATTAATAACCTAATTATGATTAATTAATAACCTAATTATGATTACTTAATAACCTAATTATGATTAATTAATTAACTAATTATGATTAATTAATAACCTAAATAGGATTAATTAATAACCTAATTATGATTAATTAATTAACTACTAATGATTAATTAATTAACTAATTATGATTAATTAATTAACTAATTATGATTACTTAATTACCTAATTATGATTACTTAATTAACTAATTATGCTTAATTAATTACCTAATTACGATTATTTAATTACCTAATTATGATTAATTAATTACCTAATTATGATTGATTAATTAACTAATTATGTTTCATTAATTACCTAATGATGATTAATTAATTAGCAAATTATGATTAATTAATAACCTATTATGTTTCATTAATTACCTAATTAGGATTAATTAATTACCTAATTATGATTAATTAATAACCTAATTATGATTAATTAATAACCTAATTAGAATTAATTAATTACCTAATTATGACTAATTAATTACCTAATTATGATTAATTAATAACCTAATTATGATTAATTAATAACCTAATTAGGATTAATTAATTACCTAATTATGACTAATTAATAACCTAATTATGATTAATTAATAACCTAATTAGGATTAATTAATAACCTAATTAGGATTAATTAATTACCTAATTATGATTAATTAATTACCTAATTATGATTAATTAATTAACTAATTAGGATTAATTAATAACCTAATTAAGGTTAATTAATAACCTAATTATGATTAATTAATTAACTACTAATGATTAATTAATTAACTAATTATGATTAATTAATAACCTAATTATGCTTAATTAATAACCTAATTATGATTAATTAATTTACTAATTATGATTAATTACTTAACTAATTATGATTAATTACTTAACTAATTATGATTAATTAATTTACTAATACTGATTAATTACTTAACTAATTATGATTAATTAATTAACTAATTACGATAATTAATTAATTAACTAATTACGATTAATTACTTCACTAATTATGATTAATTAATTAACTAATTATGATTAATTAATTAACTAGTTATGATTAATTAATTAATTAGTTATGATATTAACTAATTATGATTATTTAATTAACTAATTATGATTATTTATTACCTACTTACCATTAATTAATAACCTAATTATAATGAATTAATTAACTAATTATGATTCATTAATTAAATAATTATGATTAATTAATTTGCTAATTATGATTAATTAATTAGCTAATAATCATTAATTAATAATCTAATTACATTTAACTATTTACCTAATTATGATTAATTAATAACTTAATTATCATTGATTAATCAACTAATTATGATTAATTATTTAACTAACTAATCATTTCATTATCTAATTACATTTAAAAAAACTATACTATTTATAAAATACAAACATTATATACTAATTCTATAAATTAAACAACTAAATTATTAAATAAAACTATTAAATAAATTTAAAGAAAGATTTACCTCAAATTTGTGACGACGTAGGTACACAGGCAGAGCAACCGAAGAGGAAAAGCTTCACCGCAACCGAAGAACGCAAGAAAAAAATTTGAGAGAGAAAGAGAGGAAGGGATAGGGAGGGAGGAATGGGGGTGGGTGAGTTAGGAAGTGAAGTGAGGAATGGGGTGGGGGGAGAGGTCCTATTTATAGGATGGGGGAGTGTTTCGGCGCCACTTCAAGTGGCGCCGAATTGATTCGGAAGAAGGGTGCAGCGCCACTTCAAGTGGCGCTGCACGGTTTGCATATATTTTTTCAGCGCCACTTGAAGTGGCGCTGAACTCTATTTCCGCCAAATTGGTGGAGCGCCACTTGAAGTGGCGCTCCAATTCCGAAACCCTTGAGCGCCACTTGGTCTGGCGCTCAAGAGACCCACTTAACTAATTAATTCAACGTTTGACCCATTAAAAAAAACCCATCCGGCAAAATTAGTCGGTAAATTATATATTGAAGTTGAATGAGTTATGGAGAGTTTCTCTCTCATAAAACGAGAGCCTCTCGCTCTACTTCATGTGGATTTATCCAGTAATCGTAATGGTGTGTTGGGACTCCGTTCAATCGGACATGAGGAAGAGATAGTTGGCCACTTTGAACTATTTGCTGCCTGCGGTAGAAGACATACTAAGACGCTGCATGATTGCAGTGATGGGCGTCGTCCACGGCCGATGTCTGTGGGACTATTGGAGGTTGAAGATAGTGCTGGTGGCTTGACCACTGCAGACAACGTCTTGACGACGGATGATGGCGCTTTGACGGCAGAAGTGATGAAGGTGGTTATCGACGGTGAACTGATGGCGGTGGTGGAAGATGGCACCCCGATGGGAGTGGATAGCGATTTATGTTTGCTGGGTCAAGGATGGCTTGGTTTATTTTCAGGCGAACCGTGTTTTCGGGGGCTGAAGTGGCGTGCAGGAGCCGATGTTGAAGGCAGCGTTGTGCGCTTGGGATGCTTTCCGGGTGTGGAGCGTCAACGATGGCATGTCGTGTGGGATCCTGGAGGCGATGCGCATCTTGAAAGTGGGACGGCCTGGGGGTGCTGGAGGTGACGGGATCTGGTCCCCTGCAAGGTGGCGACGTCAGACCAGTGAAGCTTCGGTGAGGGGACACATCCTCGCGGCGAGATCTGGCCATCCGGTGATGGTGGAGAGCTGGTGTTGGCAACATGGATTGATGTGTTGCAGTTGAAGGCATGGGACAGGGCGACTTGTCGAGCTAGGGGCTTCGTGGATTTCTTGCTCCGGCGAGGAGCACGATGGAGGTGAGGTGATTTCCGGCGTTTGTAGGGCAGGGAGCAGGTAACGGAGATGAGGATGGCCACGTCCGCTGCGTGATTGGTGGGGTTGACCACAGAGGCGCGGGAGGAGCTTTTTATTTTAATGGATCAATATGCGGTCGCTTTTGTTTGGCTGTGAGAAGCATATCTGTAAAGATCGCGGTGCGGGCCATAAGGCTATGTGTTGGTGCAGGGTCATCATTTTTTGTTCTGGGATCCCGGCGGCCAATCTTCATCTCTAATTGTGGGGGGATGGTTCGCTGATGGAACCGTTCTCAGCAGCAAGGGGTTCCGGCTGGTGGGTGAGATTTTCCGGCGACCGTATGGTGCGGCCCGAGGTGATTTCGATAGATGGACCTGGACAGCAGTGGGTGTGCAGTGCGCTGGTGTCAGAACTATTCCGGCCCGGCGGTGATGGCGGTGCAAGCCTTATGCGAGCATGGCGGCGACAGGCTGTTGATCATGCACAGGTCTTTGTTGACCACCTCGGGATGAGGGTGGTGACTTTGGGACGCGTCTTTATCGGAGGCGTCGGGGAAGGTGTTTCGACCTCGGAATGCGGTTTAACAGCCAGTTATTCTCTAATTTCGGCGCTGTCCAGCTGTCTAATTGTAGGGCGGTCGACTAAGGGAAGCGGCGTTTTCCACGGGTAGTGCAAGTGGATCGTGACGGATGGGCTGAAAGGTGAGATTTTATGTCTTTATTTTGTGTAGGTCTTTGGACCATATGTTGTTTGGATGACAATAATTTGTCATTTCTTATTTTTGGTGGTAATTTTGTACCACAACTCTATTTGTAACTTATGCTTTTTTATTTTCAATAAATTTTCTAGGATCGAGTTCGCTCGGTCCAGAACTTTCCTGGTATATATTGAAGTTTATTTAGACTCAACAATTATTGTAAAAAAATTTAATGAATACTTAAAAGTTATTATAAAGGAGTACAAAAAAATCTATGGGTTTTACATTTTATCCTCCTTATAATTAATTGAACCATAGAAATAAAATAATTGTAAGGAATATAAATGGGGATACTTATTCTTAATAATATCCTCAGGTTTTTGTGTAGATTTTATGAATTTATGATTCCTATAATAAACTTTATAAATTTGAGTAGTTGTTTTCTAATTAACATTATCTATAGGAATAAATATTCATATCACTTATTATTCATTGGAAATATAATTATCAAGTGGTGAATTCTCTGATTTCCTTACATGTAATGAATCTCTCATTCACTTCATGAAATGACATACATTGAATAAATCATAAACTTCTATGAGGTTCGGTGGAACTATCGAAAAGTAAGATATTATCCCCTCATGATAAAATAAATAATGAAGGGGATAATATACATTGTGATTAGATATATCTTACATCTGAATATCATAATATTACTTTGCAATGAAATTCAATGTAAGAAATTCTTACAATCATCTAATTATAGATATAAATTATGATTATCATTATAAATTACATATCAAATCTAATCTACCTTGACATGTGGTTGAATAGATAGAACCATAACATTCATTTACTTAGGTTACTCTTATCCCAATAGCTTTAATTCTATAATATAATCCAAATATTTTAGAGATATATAATTATTTCTATATATGTATTTATAAGGAGACATATAAATTCTATAGTGAATGCAATTGTTATAAGAGATTTAGAAAAGGAAGATGGTTTTTTATCCAAACATCAATTCAAATCATGATAATAAAATATTATCAGATCCATCATGTTTTGAATAGATATTGTAACGACCCGTTATTTTCAAATTATATTTTATTCTTGAGAAAATGTTTTTTATATTATATTAAATTATACACAAAAAAATATAGAGGATCCAATAAAACCTTATCTCATTAACATTGTTCGTTACATTATTTAATTAAAAAATAATAATTTAAAACATTACATCTGAAAAAACAATACAAAATAGAAATAATTTGATTATATGGATCACCCTTTACTATTATAATGATTTCCCCCATTTCCAAAAATATATAACTGAATCAAAATATTAATAAACCAATCAACATCATAAGAAATGAAAATTTAACCTTAGGTGAAATTTTATTGAATATTGAATGAAATAATGTTGTGGTATTTATTGGTTATAAAGTAAATGTGTCCATTGATATTTTTCCATTATAAAACCATTGGTCAAATATTACCATGGGTTAATATAAAAATTGTACAATTTTTCCATGTGAACTATACCCATCAGTAAAAATTCTACCATTGTAAGTATTGTGTAAAAGTAATAATTTAAAAGGTTAATTGATACATAAATGAAAAACGAATGCATAAACCGCTATATTAATTTCATTTGAAGACACCTTTTAGAACATCTAAGGGAGTTATAATCCTTAGGTTTATCCGTTATCAAATTCCAAGTCATTCTTCAATAAGTGCATCTTGGAAAAATACACCCATATGAGATGTTCTTAGTAGGGGAGATTACAAGTCAACCAATGTTAGAAATACACCCTATAAAACTACCACTGTCACACTGCATACCCTTAGGGAATACGTGGGTTTTATAAGGGGTTACCTATGAAATACATTGTTAGTTAATGTTCAATTAATTCTTTTAAATATAATTTTTATTTCAATACTTCCTTTTTATTAATTATTTTGATTAATAAAATAATTTATTAGTTGCTATGATTTTGATAACATTATTTCTACGCACATAAAAAATTAATATTACATTTTAGAGAAGATATAAATTTCCATATTAAACTTGTGTTTTAAGAATAATATTATTTAAAGAACTATTATTTGATAGCACTATTATTTAAATATAAACGATAAAATAATTATATAATATCTTAGGAAACTTTTTATAATTTTTAGAAATTTTACATTGTAGTAAAAACTGTTGTTTTTAATAAGGATTTTTATAATTATTAAATAAAATTATCATATTTTAAAATTATTCGGATTATATAATCATTAAATTTGAAATTAGAATTTCAAAATTAAGGTTTTGTGAATTTATGCTAATTTTATGAAATAATATATTTTCATGAATTATTAAAATATTTTTTTGGGGTTTCTATATGTCTTATGACTTCATATTTATGTCATTATGAAGTTATAAATAATTAAACTCAATCTGTGACCAAAAAAATTATATAATTAATATTAAGTATTATTATATATTTTATTCAATTTTGAAAAAAAAATTATTGAATTTCTATTGATTAAAGTAATATATTTCACTTAAAACACCAAAATGTATGAAATTTCATTTTCCATGATAATAGACGTATTAAAGAATGGTTTTTAGCTATATTATATTATTATATCATAATATGTGACTTAAATATCAAAATACATGAGAAAAATAGCATGGATAATCCAATGGAATTTAATTTCCTAAAAAAATATTTCCAAATTCAATATTTTATTATTAGTTAATGATTCCACCACATTTTATATAAATACCCACACATTTCACTACTCACCTTAACTAAATACTATTCCCCATAGAATTTATTCTCAATTTTCCTCCCTTTGAGTACCCGTAATGGGTAATTATGCCTCCAGGGTCCAACCTCATTTTTTTGTAACAACTTTATGAGGTATGGGAAATCTAAAATTATCATTTCTATTCAAGTTTATTTTTTTATGTATTATGATTTATAAAATAAATATTTTTCAACAATATATTATCCCATTATAATATAATAATTCTTTTTTCAATGGGAGACCCTTGTCCCATCTAATTTATCATTTCCTTTATTCTTATTTTAACCGTCTCTTCTGTAAATTTTATTTATCTATTTTACATGGGAAATTATCAACTATATAGATTTTTGAGAATACCCAAACATATTAAATACCCATGGGTATTAACCTTTTTTAAAAAATGATATTTTTTTTTGGTTTTTTACAAATATGTATCCCAAATTCCATATTCATGGTCAAATAAAAATGTATTGATCACAACAATAGTCACTTTTGAAATATTGATTTTTATAAGAATTTCATTTGTTGATTTTTTCAATGGATAGGAATTTAATTACTTATTATGATATATGTATATCACATGATATTAATACATCTTATGGGTATTCCCTTATAGTCCACCAATTCATTGTGAAAAGAATTTAACATATAGAGATGACATGTTTTACGAAAACTAGGTTAAAAACCTTGGTATTTTTATTTATGACACCATGGTGATGATGCATGGTGATATAATTATTAATGCCTAATTTAAATGCTATATCCATATTTATATTTTATTATTAAATTTCTTTTTTATGACATTCCTCTTGATCTATTGTTTATTCCATTATTTTATGCCTCATGTTCTTATTGGTATGCCTCAAAAGCACTTTCCATATGTATCCCTTTTTTACCTTACATTGTATCATGATCACATGTTTTATTTTGATATATTTCCCCATAATATGTTAAGTAGTAAAGGTATCCTTGGGTTATAAAGTGAATACATCATTCAAGTTGATTTAGAATAATTTATTATGTGTTTATTTATTACATTTGTAATTTATAAGAAACTATAATTTAAAATATTATTCATTTTTTTATATTAAATTAAAAGGTTATGTAAAAAAATTGAGATTCTATAATTAGTATCAAAGGATGTTTTAGTTTTTTGTTAAAATTAGGACTTGAAAACTATATTAGGAACCCCAAGGATAAGTATTAATATAGTAAATTATTCAAGTATTTTCTTGGGTATTATGTTAGTTGATTCCCTGAAAATAAATCCCAATATAGATTATATATGTGGATGTAGATCTATCACAAATTCACCTTGGTGAATCAACCAAAAGCACTATATTGATTAGGACTCGATAGAGATATGTTTAATGAAAACATCCCTTTCTGAACACCTGGTTTGACACTCATAGTGAATATGTTTTGTTAATCACAAGTTTATTATTAACCATTGTGAAGGATATATATAATTTAACTAAAAGATATTAATGAATAATGTATGTAAGGATGAAATTTTTTAAACCTAATATACCTTTATAATTATATGATTCTTAAATGTAACATGTTTGTCACTATGGTTTTCTTCTCTTAGAAATATAGATGAAAATTGGAGGAACTAATTAAATTATGAGTGCAATAGATGATACACTGAAGGCCTTCTTATTTAAGATGGAGTGTAAAACATCATGAGGATGATGAATCAACTATTTCATGTTATGAAAAATTACATGAATCATGATGACTATCCATATTAAGGTTGAAGGTATAAACTTTTAGTTGAGTCCTATATTTCTCAATGGCTACCTTCATTTATTAGATCCATTGAACAATTGATTATATCTATAAACATGATTTTTTCTACACTATTCATTCTAGATCTAGATAATTTCTCTCTTATAGTATTCCTCATATAAATAAAATATAATAAGTAGTGTAAACTAATTCAAAACATAAATCCAAGAGGGAATAAGAATTCTATAGAGTTGTAAGAGTTTAAGGGAATATTTTTAAACTGATAATTTCCCAATTTGACGATAAAATGGATATGGAATTCCTTAAGAAATATAGCAAGTAAATTGATTCATTGGGAATCTATGTAATAAACATAAAAATACATAAATAAAAATATATATTTTTTATGGGTGTTATGTGAAAGAATGATATATTCTTCAGTTAAATGAGTCCGCATCTGTAGAAAAATTTATAAAATCAAGATTATGAATGCTATGAGGATATAGTGTGGAGTGATTTGGATGTTTTAATTTGGGTTTGTAGAGACATTATATTCACATAGGTCAAAGGAAAATAAGATAAATATGGTTCATAAATCATGGAAGAATTTTGATCCTAAAATACGAGGAAAGAATGTCGAATTTCTTAGGTAGAAACAAATGTGGGAAGAAGAACTCATGGAACTAATTTATTGGGATTTTAAAGTGTTGAATCTGTAAAATCGATAGGCATATATCATAGAACATTTTCTTTGAGGTGAAAACAATAATGAAATTGGATGATGGTGTTGGCCCATCATATAGTTAATGGTTCAAGTGTGGGATCATTGGGATATTTTCCAATCAGTGTCAATATTAAAATATAATGGAGGGAATCAACCATCTACACTAGAATAGTCCAAGGGAGATGTTTTGGAAATTTTTTATCACAATGGATAATGTAGATGCTTTGAATGATGTTGTGGAAGGTACAATCGTTCTTAAATCGAGGATATAAATTACATTGTTTTATTATGGATCTACAAAATCCATTATTCAATCCATGTTTGAATGGAATATAGAATCACTACTGAAACTACGTAAAGTATATTTATCCATTTTGGATCATGGGAGGATTATCATAGAATCAATTGTGCATTGAAACTATACTATATAAATTAGTGAGTAAAATATCATCTCCAATAAAGTATTCATTATCATGGTAGAATTCAACAATATACTTGGGATGGAATGGCTCTCAAAATACAATTCTAAGATCAACAGTAGTATAAATGAAATTTACGTAGTTTTGAATGGATAACAAATATTTATTTTCAAATGGGAGATATCCCGACCTGAGATCTATCTAGAAGCACTTCCCATAGGCCTCTTTATGGAGATTATTGGTGATAAGGGAGAAAATTGAATATATTTGGTTAAAAAAATTTAATTTGTTTAGGAATACATTGAAATATTTTCAGCATAGTATCCCGGATCTACCCTACATAGAGTGGAATATTTACCTATTGAAATCATACATGGATCCAATATGATGTCTAAGAGTCCATATATATTTGAAAATTTAAGGTTTGCGGAATTAATTAAAAAAATGAAAATATTTTAGGGAAGGTATTTATCCAAAAATGTGTGCCTCCATGGGGGGAACTGCTTTTTTGAAGAAAAATGATGTATCAATGTATCTATTAATTAAGTATAAAAAACATAATTTGATCACAATGATGAAAAAGTACCCACTTCCATGTATTGAGGACTTATTTGACCACATTCATGGGGAACGATTCTTCTTCAAGATTTACCTCTGATTTGGGTATTATGAATTGATGGTAAAGAAAGAATACATTTAATCAATTTTTTTTAAACATGATATGTTCTCTATGAGATTGTTTTTATGCCCTTCATCATGAATAATGTTTCATACATATTTATAGATTTGAATAATATACTATTCAAATACTATAATGATAAACTCATGGTAGTTACTATTGATGATTTATGACATATTAAAAATGTTGATAGTATAATGAGGATCATATAAATTTTATATTGAAAACCCAAAGGAGGGAATTTGTGTTTCAGAAATTCAGAAAATTTTAATTCTAGTTACAACATGCTGGATTCTTGGGGCATGTTGTAACCAATGAAGGAATAATATATTAACCCTGCCATGAAAATGGTTGTAGAGGAGTGGACTTATACAACACATGTAACTAAAATTGATAGTTTTCATGGTTTACCAAGATATTATATGTGGTTTTTGAAATACATTTCATTAATTTGCAATCTAATAATAATGTTTAATTAAAAAAGATCTAAGTTCATCTGGATAAAGTAGTGTCAAGAATGTATCCATGAATTGAAAAAGTGATTGGTTAATTCAACTATATTAACTCTACCTACTTCCAAAAATGGATTTTTTATTTATAATGGTTCATATATGAAGGAATAATTTTTTCTTCATGATAAATTTCTAGTTGATCACTTATGAATCTCGATTGTTAGTGCCTCTTGACAAAATTTAGCCTATGTAGGAACTAGATTTAGTAGTGGTTATTTTTGTTAATATGGATTCCCATTCATTATGGAGAGAAATGTGATATATATAAAGAAAACGAGGGTTTTAAGTATATATTCATGAATAATGTATTTATTTTATGATAAAGTTGATACATGGAACTTCTTAAACACTATGACTATTAAATTCATTATCAACATCGAATTGAAAACAAAGTCGTTGATGACCAATGTAGGAAAGACCATGTACTGTTGGTAAGGATGAGGATTCAAGGATATCCTTTGATTAACAACATAGTAAAAATTAGAATGGATATCCTTAGGAAATGTACATAATAAATCATATCGAAAATGATTTCTCAACCATCACTAGTATATAAGAAAATGAGAGCTCAAATAGAATGTCCTTTGACACAAAATAAGTTATATACTATGAGTAAGGGGACTTTTATCAAGATCAATACTAATTGAGAATGTTTAATGAAATTTCATACAATGAAATGTATTACATCTATTTTAGAGATAAATAATGACATGATATATGAATATCATAGCACTAAATTATCAATACATTTTAGAATCACCAAAACACATAGGAACTATTTATGAAAGAAAATGGTTCACCAAATGGTTGATTCTAGGGGTTTTGGTTCAGTGAAACCAACTATGTCTGGTTCATAGTTTCCAAATAGTTTCCAATTGGATTTTTCATAGATCTAGAAAAACCCAATAATTCTATATCTATGAGGGACTTTCATTTCAGTGGCAAGAAGTTGTTGGGGATTTTTGAAAAGATGCTTAATAAATCACATTGGTAGAGATGATGGGAGGAGTGAATCATCACACCCTTTTGTGCAGAATTGTTTCATAATCTCTGAATCTCTAATACAATAATTATATGTTCATGAATCCTTTATTTAATTCTCATGTATGATGTAGTTTTTCATTGAATTTACAATCAATTATTATCATGCATAGAATTTAGAATCATCTGTATGTATCAAAGTATCTTCATCAATGGAAATATTAGTATATATATTCTGTTCTATATTATTGGTATCTTCATATATAATAATTAGAGACTCTTTGTTTGTTCTTTTTATGATGCTTATTTTCAGCTAAACAGTTGGGTGCTCTAGAGTGCAATACAAACCAAGGTGATATGAGTTATTTTGATGTTGGAATCAGAGTGATGATATAGGATTTATATGTAACCTTGAGAATGTAATCATAACTCGCGTAGTTCGATGATGCCTAATTTGTCACATCATACATTTTTATGATTATGTGATAAGTACCTAACGATATAGTTTAACGTCATGTTGGGAGGAAATCTAAGCTGAAGGTTCCATGTCAATGTTCAGTGTGTGGCTTAAACTGAAGAAACCTGCGGAACATGGATGTGATATGAATTTCAAGGTTGATTTATACCCTAGTGGGAATGTTTCCAAGAGTGGATAGTTTTGATTTGGGATATTGGTTTTGGATCTTAGAGAGGCATACTATGTATGTCATTTGGAAAAAAATAAAATCCCGCAAAGGTAGATTTTTTGGATCATAAGGGAGTATATCACTATAAGAGGACAATTTTGGAGATTATCCTATGAAAAGAATGCCCAGTAAAAAGGGACCATGTGGTATATCTCAACTCATGGTTATTTTGAGGCTTGTTTGGGGCTTACACCTAAGGAGGAGTCTCATGTGTGAGTATGGTTTTATGGAATGGTCTTATTCTTAAAGTGGAAACATAATATTTTGATCTCGGGGATTACCCCTGAAGAGGATTCCCTAGTGAATGGTGGTTGGGATTTTTTATTACTCTTGTGAAATATTACCAGGTATTGGTTTTATTTGGGAAATAATCCTGAAGAGGGTTCCTATAGGTTGTATTGGGACTTACTCATATGAAATATTCCCATGATTTGTTTGGGCTATACACTTTGAATGATTCCTTTCATGTTTGGGATCATGTGGTTGTTAGGACCACCTTGAACCTCCAAGACCACATGTTTCATTCCTTAGATTATAAACAAAAGAAATCATTAAAACTGAGAAGCCAAATATATTTATTTTCCATATGATTGTATACATGACCTTTGAGAACACAAGTCTATAGAGGCAAAATGAATAATGGTAGGAGGAAGATCCGGAAGAAGTTCATATTCCAAAACATGCATATGATCATGTGTATATTGAAATCATGGATATACCCTGACTGAACTAGGTTTTCATGAGTCATGCTTGAATGTGATAAATAGGATGTAGAATACCAAGTAAACCACATGACCTCCTTCCAATAGTGGAAGAGACTGAGGTACAACAATCAAAAAAGGGTATTGGATACATCCATTCCCACCCGCATTTCATATCATGGATAATCGAACCATACTTCCAATGTGAACACAACCCCAAGGATGAAGAGGAGAAATAGTGAAACCTCCCACGTGAAAGGAAATTGGATTACTCCATGAGTGATTCCCCAAAATCAAATCCATAGTACGATATGCAAATTTAATTCCTTTTCAAATTGAAATGTAAAAATGATACTCCCCCTCCCTACAAAGAATTAGAGGATAAGAGTGTAAGAAAATAATTAGTACTAAGATGGTTCTAGCACCAGTACCCAATACCAAGAACTCCCCTACACTATCCCTATGGTTGGGGTCCTCATAAACATATTAATATAAATACAAACACTCCTTAGGGTCCCTAAAAATATGGTAGTACATGTATAGGAATCCTCCGATGGTAAGAATTCATATCCAAGTAGGAGACCCATCGGTGTGCCCATTCCCTTGTTTTTGCAACACTAGATGTATCAATGGAGGATTCAACTTGTTCCCTATTTGATAAGGGAAGAAATAAATATTAGGATCTTTATTAGTGGCTTTAGATAGGACACAAAAATGGGTTTATGTAGATCTTGGATTAGAGGGTATAGATGCCTAATGTAGGTCTTGGTATGAACTAGATGCGCTTCACGTATGGAGTACATGACTGTGTGAGATAGATATTCATTATGAAATAGAAAACCTATGTAATGAAATATTGGTAGGGCTTTGTCCAAGGCCCCATTAGTCTTCTATGGTGTCCTTGGATGATTGACATAGGTCCTTTATTTGAAAAGGGACCTCACACATGTAGTTGTTAAATAAGGGAGAAGTT
The DNA here is from genome assembly GCA_963277665.1 of Viscum album. Taxonomy (NCBI): domain Eukaryota; kingdom Viridiplantae; phylum Streptophyta; class Magnoliopsida; order Santalales; family Viscaceae; genus Viscum; species Viscum album. The sequence continues at coordinate 595,016,587 of OY728155.1, read as the reverse complement.
TTTTTCATGCATGTTTCTTATGTTTCAAACCCTGAAAAGATATTTTACTCATTTTACCCTTGATTATCTCCTCCATAGGGTTTTGGATAGAAAACTGAATAAATTTTAGAGTCATGAGATATGGGAATGGACAACCAGATCTCAAGAGTTTCTTACATTTAATTAGTTGTGAAAATGAGAATCCATAAGGTACTAAGTTAGGAAAAAAATAGGTCCATGTTAAAGGATTTACACTACGATGGTTATCAATGCATGTTCCAAGTGTTGGTGGACCAGATATATGAGGCTTTCCCATTCATATCGTGCACGAGGGACAAGTTTACCTTCTAATGTACAAGGGTGTTTGCATAGGTCTTATTGGGAAAGTCCCTTTTATTCTCATTAGGGATCCTTAGAACTTTTACATGTTTAAGGTGGTCTTCATAATTTTTTCACCCCCTTTGAAAAAATTGAGTGTTAAGAAAATCTACCACCCCAATCAATACTAGATCTGATTAAAATATGAGGGTCTTGTCTTGAGGAATAATAGGTAAAATATTATGAAGGTGGGGGATGGCCAACTTTGTAGGTTGTTTGCATAGATAGGAATCTTATGACCCGATCACAATTCAACTGCTCAACTCCCCATCATAGGTGTGGTGCACATTCTAGTGGTGTCTATAAATATTAATGAACTCTTTGTCATTTATCACACATTTCATATTGGTGATGTTGGAAGTCGTTTCTCATGGCATCCTCTCAATCGTGCAATGATTCTTTTTTCATTATGTTATCTGAAATAATTTAATAATTTTCAACCACTTAAGACATGTTTATATATGGGGTCACATTAAAGAGTATTCATGATGATGAAACTAGTCAAGGTGTTTTTACATAGAACATATTCTACGGGGCTAGACATGGAATCTTTTCAAAGGCCCTGCAAGAGTTTGTTCCCTTCCCCAAAATTTATATTTTAAATATGTAAATTTTTTATCATTTTTATGTCAGTTTTTTAACATAATGAGGGAACAAGTAGAATTTATTATTGTTTTTAAATGGATACCATGATGACTTTACCAGAACAAGTAAATTAACTTTCATTTGAGATGATCAACACATTTAAGTCACATTCCAATGACTTGGTTGGCTCTAATCTATTGTATCTAGAAGATTATTTTACACCATACCAATGAGTGTACCTATGAATAAATTTATATCCCTTTTATGGTTAGTATATTCAAAGGGACACTTTCATCAATAGGGTTATGATTTAATTCCTTATGTCTTGGTTTTTGTAGAACATCAACTTCCCTTCTGCCAACATTTCCTCCAAGGGTGCATTAATTAGGGAACCAATGATTCCCACTGGCATCATCATGAATCAAAACAGTTTCACTCCATATCTCATGCTGCATGTTGAATAATGAAGATCTCATTTTTGTCTGTCATCTTTTTTTCACTTCATAGGAAAATCAAAAACATGGTTGGGAAGGAGGCAAGGGTTTTCTCTGCAGATGGGAAGTTAAGACCGAGTGGATGTTGGTGTACTGGGTGCGCTAGAAATGTGTGGAATTAATGAATAATATCAGAAGGTGTTCATGTTTATGAGTCTATTTGGGTAGGGAAAACATATGTTTAGAAGAACTCATAGATCAAATATGAGCTACTGTGATAACGGATTCCACAAAAAACTTCTTCCAATTTATCACATGGTGATGTTGTAATTATCCATGATACATGTACATATTTTCTAGTGCTCACAATATAGGGGAAATATATGATGAGTTAATCCCACTAAATATGAGGTGGTATTATTATAAATGGACACCACTCTTGAATGATGATATTTTTAAGGTAAATATGAAATTTTAGAATAAAGTTCCTAAACCCAAAGGTGACATCCATCTGGGAGAATGGATGAATGATTTTTTACAAAAAGAATTTGATGGTCCCATGAGGAGGTGCACAACATTATTCACCACTACATATAATTAGGGTTCTCCTTGCACATTCTCCTATACATGGTAGAAGTTCCAATATACACTTTGGGGTTATAAGATTAATCACAAACTTGATGTGAACACTCACCTTGATAGATTCCTTGTAAGGATTCTAAGAATGTATCCCCTCATAGTCTATGAATCCAATAGTGTTGTGAAGGAATGGAATTTTATTTTCATTAAATAATTATTAGCTGGGAATTCCATGGGTTTGGATACCCATACCCTAGAATGAATTTATTTGGAAATGATTCAAATATAAAATATTAAGGCTCTATTTAAAATTACTTGGCTATTTAAAGTTTAGTAAGGGTGGATTGAATCATATTTAAGTCTATATGTGGTGTAGATCTTAGTAAATGTCCATTACCACTAATTCTTATCATTTTTCCTAGATTTCATAGGAATTAAACCTCTAAACCTAAAGTATGATGAAGTGATGATGATTCTAAACGTTCTATGAGAATAAAACTTCATTTAATATATTAACCCACAAATGGGGACATTTATTTATAATGATAATGAAAATAATTATGAGATCATTTCATACAAGAAAGAATTCAAATACAACATACAAGCGGCTCACATTCATGGCCAGATCATATGGGAGTCTTAATCTCCATATTTATTTTATCACTAGTTCACTTCCACATATACATGTTTGTATAAACAAGCATCTAATGGTTGCCTGATATTTTTCTATTCTGATTTCCACATATGTGTTGAAAAGGTTGATCACATTTCCTTTATGGGATGCATAAATCAGGCTATAAGATGGGTTTGAAAATATTTGGGTCTCTTTATTCCCTTAGGGTGTATTGATGGATGTCATTTATTGGGTGGAAACCACTAAAATTATATGTTTTGGTTTGAATAGTTTAAAGGCTTGGGCTGAAAATAATGATGTTGAAACTCTAGAACCTTAATGAAAATATCGAAAATAGACCCTTATGTAGGTTATGGTTGGGAAGACCATTCCTCATGTGCCTAGGAGGTTTGGTAATCATCATTGGGAGGATACTTGTGTTCCTTACCCCTATTCATCCATGAGGAAAGTCTTTAATTTCAAAAGTAATGAGTTCATCCTTATAGCTAGCCACATCCTAGCCACATATCATGAGACCCTTAGTGTTTCGGGAATGGGAGGGAATATATAATTATTTTAGAGATGCATGGAAGTATCACTATGCTAGCATCTAAATCCCAGAGCTAAACAGTATTAGACAACCATCTGATCTCTTCCAAACGGTTATTTGTATGAGGTGAAAAAAAAACTTTTTAATATTGAGGATTCGATATATAAAAATGATAATCATGTAGCTATCACAAATAGTGTTTCATACATTCTAGAATGAGGAATACTTGAGGGTTTATCTTGTCATAATGATGAGTAATAATACATCTACCATAACCCTTTTGATTTATTTTTGTTTTCTTCCTTCACTTTTTTGAATTTTCATCCACCATCATTAATTTTGAGGTGATTTTTTGGTATTTTGATAGAGAAGATGATGTAGAAGAAACAATGGTCGAACAAGGAGAAACTAAAGAGTCTATTGGGTTGTTTAATTATGGGCCTATGTGAAATACCTTTAGGATGAAGGATGAGTCCCTTGAGTTCTTGTAACTGTGTATGGGTTAGAGGACCGTGATATATGTGATGGAGAAATGAATTCAGCTATCATCACCTCAAGAGTCAAAAAGAAAAATGGACTAAGACATGACCTTCTTCATCATGAGAGAACATGAGAATGTGGGTGTTCAAGATGGTCTAGTTTATTACCTGAAACATATCTCTATGATATCATTTTATATTAGGAATTTGTCAACATACTCTTCTGACTATGGTTCCCTCTATTAGAATCTATATCTATTTCCTCCCTTATGTGCTCTAATACTCCTTCTTAAAGGATTGAGGAGACCCTAGGCTAGGAATAGAACCATATTGATGAATCCTTCATTTTTATGAAGGGAGTTTCAAGAGGTATAGACGCATCTACCCCTAGTCCTATAGATATGGGAGATGTTTATGGAAATTTCAAATGCACCCATTTATATGTATTTTAGTTTTTACTGACATTCCTATTCTTAGGATATTTCATATAATTTTCCTACATTGGAGGACCCTGTACTAGTCAATGTTGGCCCAACTTTCACATTGGAGGGGGATGAGATGGATCTTAGATGGTTTGATGAAGGTGTTAATGCTGACCCCGACCCAACAGAGCCTTAGTATATTGTACATACTTAGGAGTCGGTAAGGGGGGTCATCTGTAGAGCCATTTCAAGTCATGAAAAATTCATCTTAGATACCCTTACTAGTTATTATTTTTCATCAATCAATTCCATATATCATGAAATTATGAACTTAATTATTCCATATAATGATATTTTAGGTTCCCTCAAGGAGATCTTGGTTTTTTTAAGGAATTGAATGAATGTGATTTTAATTATTATTTAATTTATTTCAAACACAGTGGAATTTTTATAACCTGAATCTTCACATAAAAACATATCTTTCAGAGGTTTTTATAAAATGAAAGTTAAAAATTAACATCACAATTGAGTCATCCAAGTCAATAACACTCTTATTTCAATGGGAATGATGTATAAGAATCATGAAGTGTGAAATCCCCAAGAGCCTCTAATCCTATATGCAGAAAAAATTTTGAGTAAGTTTTTTGTAAGAAGGATATCTTTCGGGAATTTTTGCTGGGGGCACTGGGGAGGTATTAATCTCGAATCCCAAATAAACAATGAGTGAGTGTTCTTGACCAATTATGTTTTTTCACTGTTGTTTTGTCTCTTGACCTCTTGATGTTGATGATAGGGGTCACCTGTAATTTAGTTGAGTCAACTTCGATGACTATGTCTGAGATGGGGGGTTTCCCTTACAGTTCCACAAATGTCGATAGGTGATGCTAATGCTCTCTTTGAGGGAGTGGAACAAGGAGTCTCATTGAGTACACTGATCCCAGATTATATCTCTCCCTCTAATAGTCGCTTTGTTTCTAATCTAGAGATGTAGGGGGCCTATCTCTCTACATGCCTTTTGGGTTGGTCAGATATCTGGAAGATAATACGGGAGAAACCTCTTGAATAAATACCACTAATAATTCATTTACTTATATTAATTCATTCCATATTTTGATATTTTAGATTTTATTATTGTGAGATTCATAATGCGGTGAAGTCTATTTTCATGGAAAGGGGAGAGGAGCGATTATCACAACAAATAGAGTCATATATTTCTTTTCACATTTAGAAACTCAGATATTATGCAATTAAAGTTGAGGTAAGACACACCAATAATGTCCAGGAGTACCCATATATCCATAATGATAGTCTCTCTGAATAATGTGTTGCATATAATAATTATAATATGCAAAGATAGGGGAATTGATATACCACCTATCCATGGAACGAGATTTGGCATAAAGAAGGTATTCTATTGACACTATGAAGGAGAAGCTCTATAATTTTGTGGAGGAAACTTCTACTCGAATAGCCGTGTTTTGGAAATCTATGGATATTTATAGAGATACAGTTAAACATTCAAAATACTGTATTGAAAATAAATTGTATAATTTGGAAGAGAGGCTGCATCTTGTGGATGTTCCCTGTCACATTAAAACATAAATTAAAAGGATTTTTTTCATAGTCACTTGTTCTTAAGTTCCCATTTGTTCTAGAATTTTACTAAAACAAAGAAAAATGACTAATTTGATTGAATTTCAACATGTTATAATTATAATGACAAGGATGAGGGAGTGATTTCAAATTAAATGGTTATTAGTGAGAATACAGTAACTGTTGGTCATGTTAAATGAAAAAACCTTACAAACATGGTGTATTTTGTTTATTATCAACCTAATTTTCATATGTGTCTAGTATATGGAAGTCATAGTGGGTGAGACCTTAATTTTTATTAGACCACTGTTTTTGGGTTATCAAAATAACAATTTTTCTTCCTATTATATTTTTATTGCTTAGTTATTTCCTAAACCACATGTAGTGTATATCTAGGAAGGTGAGAATCAATAATTTTCCCGAGTTATATTTAATTCTTTTTATCCTAGTGAGTATTGTCTCTTTTATAGACAATTTAAAGTAATTCATGATGGAGTAACAAGACAATATATTTTTAGGTCAAACAAACTTTCATATTTTTTTCTAAATTATGACCCAATCAAGTAATTTTTAATAAATGTGTTCAACATTATTTAATTTTATGGGGAATATTGATAAACATTTACATGTTTCCTAAGTCTAAATCATGAATTTTGAGAATAAAAGAGGTATCTATTTGGGAGGATGTAACCGTAGGATGACAAACCCATTTGTGGGATACATTAGGAAATTCTTGTTGGGTGCGTTGTTTAATAATAAAATAATGGAATCCTTTGTTTTACATGCCATAAAAGTTTTTGGAGACATATAAAAAATGACTAAGGCATTTTATATCATAGTAAGGAAAATGAATTCTCAAGAATTTTGAAATTCAATGAATGAATATTAAAGAGATATTATGGAAATTCTGATTTTTCAGGATCATGATTAGAGGTTATACTTGGGGAAGATGTCTGAGAATGAAGAGAGAATTTGTACTGGTATTTTCCATGTATGTGAAACTACTCCTATATGAATTTGGCTTATTTAAAGGAAGGTATGTTTTCTAATATATGATTACAAAGGGGTTCCCCCTATCATAAAATGTTTAATGTATCATGTAGTGTAATTTCATGCAAAAAAAGGATTATGCATTTTAACATCTTTTAGTGAGGTTATTGTTGTATAGTTTAATTTTTGCTGATAAGGATTTTATGTTATGTTCTATATTGTACCATTAGGACATCATGTTGTGTAGTTTAATGTCATACAACAATAAAATTAGGGTGAGTCTATAATTAAAGGTCATCTAATATGACTTAATGTTTTGTGATTATCCAATTTTTGGTCATATATTAAAGAATATACAACCATATTCTGAGATTATGATGGGAATATTCAAAGATGTAATATTGGAATCCCTAGATCTGAAGAGTTGTTTGGAAAATCTCATATTCTGATAGAAGTGTTCTCTCTTGAGGAAAATGTTTCCACTGGTTGATAAAACCATTTTGTGGGATAAATTATGCCAATATAGCTAGGGTGTGTTACCACATAGTAAAATAGTGACCTTTAGTACCCGAAAAGACTATTTTTCAAACGAATTATCCATATAAAACTATATTTTATTACACCATTGTCAAGGAAAGGAGTCCCCCATAATTCTGGAATTCAATTTCCATGGGATAAAATATGCTTATAGAGATTTATATTTCCTTGGAAATAATGTATTATTTTTATTAGAAAAGTATCTGAACATAGAAGGATTATTTTGTATCGTAATTACAAGAGAATTGGGGTAATAAGGTCCCTACTAAGTTCTATTACATCATAGGAAATATTAGACCTTTAGTTTTAGTTCATATGTATAAGACCATGTCATTATAGAAATGTTAGGTGATATGTTTCCTATTAGACCAATGTTGTTCTAAAATACATTAAACATGAGGGATGAGAATCTAAATCATGGTCATGGGGGTTCTTGTATCAGGAGAAATGGTATTGTAAAAATATGATTGGGATGAGAAGAAACTGAATCAAATCATGAGTTCCAAGACAATGTCGTTAATGCTTATGGGGGTAAAAGTGGATTCTCCCAATTGGGAAGTTATCATTTGTTGAAAAACCCCATTTTATGGGATACTTAAGGAAAATAAAATTGGGTTGTGGGTTGAGTTACAATATAGTCAAATAGTAGAATTATTCAGCTGACAGAACCGTTCTGTACATGAAATATGAAAATCCAACTATGGCGTGTTACCACATATCCATAAAAAGGTTTCTCTTGGTAATAGTAATTCTATCACTTGAAGTTGAATAATGATTATGAATATCTAAATTTCCCAAGATATGTAGTGTGATATGTTCAAGGGATATGTTTGAGAAAAAGGAGGAATTTTTTTCTATATTGTCCATGAAATTTTTATTCCCATACAAATATCTGACACATATATAAAAGGGGGATATCTATGTTCCCTTGGTGGACCTAATAATGACGGGAACTGAATAAAGGGATCCTACACAAATATTTATTTTATATAGAAGTTAATATTCTTATTTTCCACATGGATAGTACTAGTACATAATTCATAGGTGTCACTAATTATCTACTTTTAATGAGAATCATTCTACATGTATTTTTTGAGGTATCATGTTGTTTATAGTCATACGGTTAGTAAAATAGCATTGTGGTTAAGTGTCATGTGGTAAATAAATCTAGGAAGAATGAGCCTTGATATGATTGTGGATAGATGAAGGTATAGAACCCTGGTGTCACTATGTATCTTTTTTATAAATAATCATGACACACATAGTTCAATTAAAATATCCCCCATAGTGATTGAATCTATGTGTAAAGGAAACATGGGGGTTTTGTTAAATCAAGATCACACATAGTGTGAGGAACCATATTGGATCCTCTCATATTGATCCCACTCATACATAGGAGAGCGTGGGAATTTCATATATTGTATAATAAATGGATCCCAGATTCAGAATCTATATGTCATTTTCTATTTGATTTGGATGAGTATCAATAAACAAATCATTATTCAAGAAATCATGTAGTTTCTTGTCATGAATGAGGACAAATGGTCTTCCTTTTTAGGTATTGTAGTTAGAGCCATGACATCCTAAATACAAACAGATGTTCCTTACTCATGTAGGGAAATCATTTACCATTACTACTAATCTATTGTGATCTATTCTTGATGTGAGTAAAAAGTAGAGTAAAATGTTTCTTACACTACACCAATGAAATACATGGGAATGATATATAAATGTAAAATTTTGTTCTTGCAGGGAAAAGAGGTATGATCTAGGCATCGCTATGTATCTCATTATGATAATAATAAATTCATAGATATATCTTGAAATCCCATATATTTTATTGTAATGTGGTAAGGATGAAGATGTACTAATGTATAAGAGATGAAATGTTGCAACTATTACCAATTATTGGAATCTAGGAGACACTACATATCCTATGATTGAATGAATGAATCCATACATAGTTCTTATAAATTCCATGCGCAGGTCTGACTCATAAAACTAGAGTGGGGGATTTTTCATTAAGTTCATGGTTGGAACCAAGATTGGAGATTTTTGCATCACTATGTATCTCATTATAATGAGAATTAAGTCGCACATAGTTATTGAAGAAGCATAAAATTTAACATCATGGGACAAGGATGTTAACATAGTAGTTTAAAATATTGTCATTAGGATTCCGGGAACCTAATGCGATATAAATATTGTAGATGGGATAGAATATAGGATGTGGGAATTACTATATAACATTCTATCGCAAGAATCAAACCACACATAGTCCTATATTATCGGTTCCATATATCAACCAGGCATCGATGTGGTAAATTCAGTCTTTAATGGTTTACATAATAATGTATGGGTTCATGAAATGAGGTCAATGCATCATAACATGTCTCATTGTAATGAGAATTAAGATGGATATAGTTCTAGAAAGGTTCAATGGGTTGGTCTGATTCATACATATGAAAAAAAATGTTATATAAATTTTAATGGTGATGGACCTGATATTGGAGATCCATATGTCACTACATATCCCATTTTAATGAGAATCATGCCACATATATTTTATGAAAATTATGTACAATTTACTATCATGAGATAACAATGTTGGCCACACAATTTATCATCTAACCATAATGTTTTATTAATGTTGGGTCATATACCTAGAGGGGGGATATGTTTCATTATGGAGGGGCAATTATATGAGAGGGGATTATTTAGGGGAGATTCATGTCATTTCTTCATCGTTCATGGCCAAGAGGGAATTGCATCCTATTGAGGGGTTGGAGGAATGTGGTTGGGACATACAACTAAAAATGATGCCCATATTTTCTGGACCATGGGTAGTGTCTCCTAAAGTTTTTTTTGGTGGTTTCATAATATCAAATATGAGAGATGTAAACCAAGAAGTTTAATTTCATGTTTTGAGAGTTTATGGAATCTTTTAGTTTAGGTATAGAAGTAGGACCATATATCACATAGTTTATATTTTTATGACAAGGATGATGATTCCATTCATTTTAATTCCATGCAGTAGTGATGTTTCTTCATTCATTTTTTTTTCAGGTGACAATGACCAACTATGAATTTTAGCATCTTGTAATTAGTACTTACATAAATCTTTTACATTATGCATCTCTTCATGAACCTTGTATTGGTCGGAATCATAATGATCTTTCACCCCATAATGATTAAGGATTAATCTTCATCAGAATAGACCTTATGTGAGGAGTAAGGTCCTTCCCACACCATTTCAAGTTTTTGAGACTTCTATCCTAGTATCATTTGATTTATAAGGACCAATTCTTGTTATCCTTGGAGGAATGAGTAGAAACTAAAATTATAGTTAAAATTTTCTTCTATCTAATTTTGATAGACTTCCAAGTGATGTGTCATATGAAATATCTTTTCATCCTGTTTCACTAATTTATCCAGGTATTTTTGAGATTTCTTAACCGTGGATATCTGATCAGAAGTGGAAACATGATGCGATGGAAGCTGGACATAAATGAGAAGGACTATATCTATTTGATATACCAGTGAGTTTGTGGTCACCCATGTACTAGTATGGGTCATGGTCTTGTATGACCATATATAATGAAAGAGCATTCCAATCTAGAATTATTATATATATATCCATAATTTTCTAGAGTATCAATTGTATGAAAACTTTTTGTTATGATGTATTTTTCAAACAAAATATTTATTACTGACGTGAAAATGTGGGCATATTACTTTTTCATATTATTTTTCAATAAACCGACGTGATACATCAATTTCTTCGTTGTTTTTTTATTAAAACTGATTTAAAAAAGTGAGCATTCGATACTCTTTTACATAGGTAATATAGTTTAACCAATTTTAATGTGTGGGTTTTTATATCCATTATATTATAAATGACAAAAAAGTTTGTAATACTCATTTTTAATGTCAGTTATAACATAACTGATGTGATAAACATTATAAAAAATTATGTACTACTCAACGGTTTCATTATGTGATATGAATGTTTCATGATGGACCTCTCGATTCTCTCTCACAAATGCCCTAAATTTATGGTTTCATTGATTTAGTGGTAAAAACATCACCTTTGTATATTAATCGATCCATAGGGTTGCATCGGCCTCTGTTTAGACATATGAAGTAAGACTCAAACTATTTATTTTCTCTATTTTTAAACATTATTTGGATTCACATATAGAACAAATGATTGTTCAATGAGGTTTTATTCATTATCACATTACTATCTTCCTATATAGGGGATTTTTATCTTCATCACTATGCATTCGGTTTGTAATCTTCTCATATCCAATTTCCTCACCTAAAGGTTTGAATATATTTCATATTATATTAATTAATTGTTTCATGATTCTAATTATGAAGATGATATAGCTTTCTCTATGTTATTTAATATTTTTTATTTGTATATACAGTGTTGGATTCGGATTTTTTTATATAAGAACAATGAGTTTCATTTCTTTGGTGATTCACCATATTAGTATATGGTTCAAGAAAAATGTTCAATGATGGATGGGATTATTTATTTGGTGTGACAAAAGATTCTTATATTGGGTAATATTTCATAGGGTATAGCTATTTATTATAGGAGTTTCATGTCTAAATTCCCTTATATTTAACCACCTTCGATATTTTTAACCTTGAATGATCTAGAATTTTCTTATAAGTATTAATGATTATAAGTGATATAGTACTTATATAGGATATCAATAATTGTATCCTTTAATTTTTTCTGAAACATTGAATCTTTTCAATTAAATTTTAAAATACCTAAATTATGATACTCTATTTTTTAATATTGGGAACTTCTAGATGATCAATTAATGTGGATGTGTGATGGTATATTTGAAATGCATAAGTCAGTAGAAAATTAGTGAAAACATTTCCTCTAAGGGGTAAAACATTATGAATATTCTAATAGGAGGATGAAATTTCTAATATTTGATAATGGATTGGGATGCGTATGAGTTCCCAGTAGCCTGTAAGTAAGATTAACTAAACTAATGTAATATGATTTCTTGGAGAATTTTCATTCTTAATAATAAACAATCTCACAAGTGGCTTCATCTCACAAATATTTTTGTTATGATTCATTGTTTGATCCCAATATGTATTTAAAGAACATGCATACCTTATAGTCATTAATTTTTTTCACTAACCCATCTCTGTGTACCATATAGACATGTTCCATATTTTTTTCATTATTGAATGTTATTTTGATAGAATACAACCAAATATAATGATAATAGACTGTTTTATGATCGGTAGAATTTGAAATACTTATATCATAGAGATTCGTGTAACATAAATTTTATTTTAAATTATAATTCCTTTTTTTATGTTGAACTATTCCATTATAGGAATGTAACATTATGTAACATAATAATAAAATCATATATGGTTTCAATTTTGTCGGTTTAAGGCATGTTGGAACAAGGTAATGTTGAATTCTTAGTGCATGCCTCACATGATTGAGACTATCTATCATACTTTTTATTTCATACTATATTAATTAAATCATGATTTTATTTAATGTGACATTTTTTTAAAATATGATTCTAATTATGAGTACATTATATAGTTTATTACAATATAGAATAAATTATTTATTTTCATTAATAACCTATTATGAATAAATTGATCTCATTTTATATATTTTTTATGTATATTATTTATGGATATCTTTGTACATAATTATTAATAATTCCCTATGGTTATATTTAGTTATTTTTACTTGAGACATTTTTTAAAAAATCTATTTTGTAATTCCTTCTATATGAATGAATTTTTTCATAAAAATTTTCTATTTTCCAAGTAATGCTTCCATTATTGTTTTTATATATTTTTAATTTAATTTCTAATCTCTAAATTTTGTAAATTATTTCCTTTGTTTTTTATATTTATTTATGATATTTTTTATAGATATAGAATCGATGTTTGATTAATTACCCTCTACTAGGTGCTGAATATGAGGAATGCGTCGGTATATTTTTAGAACTTTCTAAAGAAAATTTAAAAAAACGATATGTTTTTAATTCCATACATGAATTGATTAAATTTGAAGATGTTGAAATGAATAAAGATCAAATATAATTGAATTTTTCATGTTTTTAATTCAATTTATATCCCTTCGATTTGGCCTGGAGATACCAGTAATAATTTTAGATCTATTGATGATGGTGATTTTCATGATGATAAATCGGATTAACATGATGAAATAATTTGTGATATTGATGTATAGGTAATTGGAAGAAAACCGACTATTTGGTGTTTATATGGTGATACAGAAAACCCATTGTATCTAGGTTGTATAGAATGTACAATTTTATCGATAGTGTTGGGATTGATAAATATAAAGGTGAAACATGGATGGAGTGGTGTGAGTTTTATAGAGATACTAATATTTTTGATAGAAATTCTTCTTAAAGACAATTATATTCAAGATTCACATTATAAGGAAATGAAAATATTCTACCTGATTGGATTTTGGAATAATAAAATACATGCTTTCTCAAATGAATGTGTAATATATAGGAAAGAATAAAAATTTCATTCAAAGTGTCCTAAATATGGGACACCATTGTATAAGTATAAAGAAAAATCACAGGATGATTAAGATATTTCAGAGAACCCTAACAATGAATTTTGGTATCAACAGTTTCCTACATTGAGAAATAAATTTCAAATCATTAAACATGGGGTTTTCACAGATGGAATGAATCCATATTGATTTCCTAGAAGCACACATAGTTCATGGCCAATTTTATTGGTAATTTATAACATATATCCTAAACTGTTTATGAATATAAAATATGGAATGTTGAGTTTTATGATTAGTGGACCAAAATAGCCTGGAAATGATATTGATATTTTATTGTCACAATTAATTGATGATTTTAAAATTTTATGAGAGGAAGGTATAAGGGTTTATGATTCTTATAAAATAAAATATTTTCAAATGTGTGATGTGATTAGGTTGACGATAAATTAATTCCTATAATGTGGTAACTTTTTGGATGCAGTGTTAAGGGGAATAAAGCGTGTTCAATTTATGAACAGTTGATATATTACTGTCAACAACATCATAGGAGAAAACTAGTATACAAGGGTCATTAAATTTTTTTTCCAATGATCACACTTATAGAACATTGAAAAATGCTTTAAATGGCCCATAATAATATGATATTTCTCCAAAACCATTTTCCAGTAATCATTATTTTGAGAGGGTGAAAAACATTGATATCACATTTGGAAAGACACATAAATCTAGTAATGATTGATATATTTGGATGAAATTGTCATTTTTTTGAGATAAAATACTAGAGATATCATGAGGTCAAACATAAAAATGTTATCATGCTTGTGGAGAATAATATCTGAAATTTTATTATTTGAACATTGTAAGATATTAAAGGAAATAATAAATATGGTATGAATGCTAGAATGGATTTACTCTCAATGGTAATACGTTTGGACTTGGCACCCAGTCATAATATAAGGAGAAAATTCCTACCGGCAGCTTTTCATAACTTATCCAAGAGGGAGAAAACTATATTTTATCAATGTCTTCAAGATATAAAAGTGCCACATGGTTATTATTCAAATGTAAAAAAAATTGGGGACTTTAACAGATTTGATGATGACAGGTATGAAATCTCATGACTGTCAAGTCATGATGCAGTAAGTCCTACAATATTCATTGCTTGGAATAATGTCCACCCATGTTAGAATGACTATCATGAAGGTGTGTATATTTTCCCAATTTTTAATAAGGTGATAGATTTTAATTATTTGAAAAAAATTTAGAATGATATGGTTTTAATACTTCGTTAATATGAAATGTATTTTCATCCAACTATTTTTGATATCATGGTGAATTTAATGGTGCATTTGGTGTGAGAAATAAATCTTTTCAAACCTATAAATCTATATTCTATGTATCCTTTTGAATGTTATTTGAAGATATTTAAAGGGTATGTAAAGATTCTAGATCGACCTGAAGAATCCATTATTGAGATGTATATTTCTGAAGAGTTTTTAGAGTTATTTACTAGTTATTTATCTTACTTGGAGAACATCAGTTTTCCTACATCTCTCCATGAACAATTTAATTTTGGGGGAAAGGGCATTTGTTGCATGAATGTCAAATCATTGAAAGGTTAGTAGATAAAAAATATACAGTAGTAAATATTGAATAAAAAATATGATTATCAACCATATATAACATTGCATATGAATGAGTTAAAATAATATTATCCAAATAAGGAAGATATGTGGATTTTGTATGAGAATAATATAATATTTTTCCATTATTTAAAGAGACTGTGAAACTAGACGCATCAGAAACATTGAGATGGATAGTGGGAGGTCCATATATAAATTTTATAACATGGTCCATGTATGACATTAATGGCTATATATTTCATATGAATGATCAAGACAATAGAAGTTCAATTCAGAATAATAGTGAGTCATTTTTATTTGAAGAAATTCATTTTTCAAGTACCAAAGACAGAAACCCATTCTCCACATCAACCGCATATATTGGATTTATTGATGAAATATGGGTGGTTAATTTTATTAAATTTCATGTTCTAGTGTGTAAATTTAAATGGTTTATTAGTAACAACATTTTCCAACAAGATGAATTTGGGATGAAATTGGTTAATCTAAATAAATTGGATTACACAAATTATTTTTTCATTATGAAAACACATCCAAATGAAATTATCTATTTTCTTGATCAATTCGATATGAAGTGGGTTATTGTTTTATAAGTAAAAAACGTTATGTTGGTGATGATAAACATGGATAATATGATATTTTATGTTTGATCCCTACTTTCATGGAATGATTAACATATAATATTGATGAACACATCAAATAAATGGATTGTACCATATGAATTGATAATGAAGAATGAATTTTAGAAGAAAACATTTTTACATTTCTAATATTACAGGTAACATATGTTTAATTAATGTTTACTTTTTAAATTTTCTTAATTTAGTTATTTTAATTTCATTTTCATTATTAAAACATGTATTATAACTAATATGTTAAATTGTTTGTTTTATATTAGTTTACTTTTGTTTAGAATTCAATGTTTACCCTCACGTATCTTATCTATTAACTGATTTTGTGGAAAAATAGTTATTTTAATTTTAACATTTAAAATGAAAACAAATTATACTGTATAATAGTATATTATAAAATAATTCCATTTTTTCTAAAAATTATTTATGAGGCTGGGAAACTTTTACTATTTATTTTAATCTATCATTAATATTGATATTTTTTATTCATTTATACCATTTATTCTCTCATTAATATTGTTATCATTTTAGTTAACTATAAAAAATATTAATAAAAATGTTTTATGTTTAGTTATGTTTCTTTTTTGTTTCTAATTTCCAGGTTATTTTATTTACATTTGTCTGTAATTGTTGGATTTTTATATTTTTATACTAATTGATGCTGCATTGATTTTTAAAATGATAGTTCAATACCCCAAAACACCATATATTTCTATAGATGAACATACTAATGCCTCTGGGGAGGAACTTACACATGATCCTATTGCTGAGCATGTTTGTCCTTCATTACCTAAGACATATACTTCCACAAGGAAAAAGGTGTTCAACGGTTGGTAAACGTTAAACCACACATTTACCAAAATTAGCATTTGTCTGTACCTAGAAACAGAGGAACAGTTGGACTTTGATGATTATGATATTCTAATTGGACCAAAGGAAAAACAATTCATGGATTTTGTGTTAGTACATGATAAATGAAAAGTTAGAATATTTATTGGGGATTGGGGAAGTTTTCAGAAAATGAAAATATCAATATTATGTGAGGACCATTTTGGTAAGAATTATTTTTATTATTTCACTTATCTTTATACAATGTTTACAGTAATATATTTGTTTCCTATTCTTATCAGATGACATATGATATACTTGACATTAGAGGAGCGAAGAGGAAACATATTTCATTGATGACTAAATGATGAAGGGATTTTAATTCATACTTCACATGATAGTTCATTTCATGGAGTTGACAAAATGAAAATCCATGTAAGAGATATCCATTTATCAATTATGATACATGGAAAAAATTTGTTAAATTCAGATGACGATATGTGTTTTTGGTAAGTGCAATGTTACCTTTTTGTTGTTTTTTATATTAATGAACATGCAATTGATTTCACTATTTTTAATTATTAATTTATAGTAAGAAAGGATATATTATTAGGGGATTCTTGCTATATATTTATATCCTCTTATGATATCTCGGGTAGGTTATATGTTATTGGAAGAACACATGATAGAATAAAAATATCAAAACCTGAGAGCTAAGCCATCAAGATCTAGAGATGTTGCCCCTAGACCCGTATTCTAGACCCAAAAAATAGAAGATGGATCAAATGGGAAAAAAAATAAATTACAGAGGAGTCAAGAGTTTTAGTTGTTATTATTGTAATATTTTTTTATTGATGTTAAGTCAACTATTTATATATTGTGATTCTTTATTGAATTTTTCAAATATTCTATACATGCTTTTTATGAGTAGAAGAGCACACATGGGATAATAATTTTTGAGTTTAGATATGATATTTTAGCTACAGAAATGGAAAACCACGAACACCCAATTCATGTATGAGAATACCTGACAGGATCAGAGATATGGTATGTGCGATATTTTTTGACATGCATAGATATTTTTGGTCTGCTGATCTGACTTCTCTACCTCCACCAGCAGATCCCACTCCTTCTTATCCAACCCCAACACCACTTCCTCTGTAGTTTCCAAGTTACTGTGACTTATTTTTTGATGATCCTCATCATATAATTTCATATGGGATGATATATTATATCAATGATACCATTCAACATTTCTATATTCATATATAGCATCGCATTGTCACTGTCTAAGTTATTATAGATAGATCAGGAAAAATAAAATGTCCTACAAATAATGTGAGTATATGTGGAAAAATTATCAGTCATTTTTTCATTTTTACATCTATAGTACTTTGATATATTACTATAGATGTATGTATATATGTTATATTTACTTTATTTTGGTAGTAAATATGTTCTCTCATTTAAATATATATATATTTCTCTATTATTTTTAGGAATAATTTAAAGATAAATAAATGTTGTATAGAAAAAAATAATTCAAAATGACATGACATCGGGTATAGATTCCACTGATCTTGATTGATTTTCAACATACTCAAATTCTTTATTGGGATTATATGATATTCTGTTTAATGCTTTTACTTTTGGGCATGAAATGACTCTTAACCTTTTGAAATGTGATATCTTGGAGCATGTATCTAGAGAGAAATTAGGCATCAACACGACAAATTTTTTTTTCATGTAATTTGAATTTTTTTATTTTCATTACATTATTAAGAATTTATAATTATGTATGATTTATATTTGATATCAATATAAAATTAGTAAATAATAAGAAAATTCATATGATTATGGACTTATGGACCCACATTTTATTTCTCCATTAAATAAAAATATAAATGGTGCTCTAAGAATAATTTATATTGCCAAAAGATATCAATAGAATGTCATCACTCAGTGTTAGATGTTTTCATGTCTTGAAAGGTATGAAATATTTTTCTCACAAAGTGTTATACAACACTAAACATATTAACAACTCATATAAAATTTCCTTTTATATTAGTGGTCCATGGATGTTGGGTGTGTTTCTTCCAAAATAAAAGACATTGTTTTGGATATGCTTTATCCATTGGGATGTGAGAGAAAATTTTAATAATATATTGAACAAGAAAGTTTTCTTATTTTAATAATTTTTTATATTATAATGAATAATATTTATTAATGTTCATATTATTTTTAAATGGGGCATCTGATTACATTAGAGAGAGGAAAAAATGAAGAGATGCAAGACATCCAAGAACAAATATGTAGAACCTAACGTGAATTTTCACTTACATTTAATAAATTTTTGAAATATTAATTAAAAATTATATTTTTAAATAAAATATCTTTGAATAAATTTTGTAAGCAACATGTTGGAATTGAATGTGGATATAATGTTTTAAGATTCATGTATGAAATAATTTCAACTTGTACAATTACAGTACTCCATAAAGGTAAATTTATTTATAAATCATTACCTATTATTTAATATGTTTTATTGAAAATTAATGTCAAATAATTTATTTAATACCTTTTTATATTTTTATGATGCTTTTTCATATAGTGTCGTTGAGTTGATTCATTTAAAAATTAAATGAAAAAAAAAATTATTTTTCATGATTTATAGGTTTTTAGTTTATTAAAATGTCCAATGTATTATGTACTTTTGTAGATTTTGGGCTTCTACATATGTTTTTTCTTATATGTTGTTGGAGGAGAAGCTAAATCAATGTAAAATGGTTTGTATTATATTTTAAACATCAATGGTATACGTATTTTGCTTCCTTTTCTGTATTCTACCTCTTGTGCTATATTCTAAAATTATTCAATTTATTTTCTATTTATAGCTGCAGTAGGTGTTGAAGAAAAATTAAAATAACATTTTTTTTTAAATTTGTCTTTCATGTTGGTTATTGGATAAAAGACATGAAAAATAGATTCAATATATTTTTCACATCGGCTATTCAATAACCGATATTGAAAACCACATATCACATTGGTTATTTTTTATAACTGACGTGATATATGGTGAATAATATGTTTTTCAAATTATTTATTAGAAAACCAATGTGGAAAACATATTAAACATGATTTTTTACATTGGTTATTAAATAAACGACATTAAAACCAATTTATAATGTCATTTATTTTTCAAAATCTTCCTGAGAAATGGTACATATTGTGTCTTTCACTTCAGATATCAGATAAATGATGCGAAAAACATATTACACATTGTTTTTCAAGTTTGTTATGTAATAAATATAATGAAAAGTAGTGCATATTTAGTTTTTCACATCGAATATTAGATAAATGGTGTGGAAAACCAACTACACTAATTATTTATAACATCAATTTTACATAACTGACAATAAAAAACTTATTTACTACATCTCCTATAGCCATGTTTCTTAAAATAATGTGAAAAAACCCTTTTATGCACTACTATATGTTTTACATGGTGTTTTTGGAGACAACTATCTATCTACTAGCCACTATATGGTAGAAAGAGGAAGGGATGGATTTGATATTATATTCTTGACATAGATTTTTTTCCCATAAGAATATAAATTGGTTCTATTGTTTATCAATATTGTATGAGGAACACAATATTTGTTAATGATGCTTTATTTTAGAAAGTAAATAACTATTTACCCCTAGTTCATTGTGGGTCATTGATTCAAAACATTTGTAGATGAAAATGGTATCAATCGTGATTATTTGAAGTTCTTGGTGGTAGTTTGGGGGTAAGGACCCACAACATCCATTCCCTATATGGGGAATGGCTTGGAGTATTTATACATATGTAGAAACTCTAAGGTTTTATGGATACAAGTGGCATGAAATTGGCTACAATGAAACTTCTAGGTGAGTTATGAGAAATCATATATCATTGAATGCCAGAAGAATCAAAGCCTTAAAATTATTTTAGAAATATTATATCATAATTGATGAACACCACAGGTGATGACATGCACCACATTTATGAACACATCTATCTCTTCTCTATTAATGAATCTAATATAGTCCCTATGAAGTCATTTTTTATATATGATATTATGGTGATTTGGGCCACCATAAAGAGTGAAGTTGTATTAACATTGTCAAATTTTTTATTCTCTTCCCAGTATGATGGGATTAATACATTCTAGAAGTAGTCCATGGTGGGTATCATTTACATTTTTGTAAGACCATTTGGCTCATGGGAAGGATATAATTCATTAATATATTCTATTCTGAAATGAGAAAATTGTTAAACCATTTGATGATGAGATATTACAATGACCATTTTGTCCTATTTTGGATCTGCCAGTGCTATTAAATCATTTAATGGTATTTGGAGTTCCAGTTACAGGCTTAAAATTAGTGCATGATATTCCACCTCATTATTTTTGTAGCCTTCAGACCTCAATAATGAGTATGATAAAAATCTTTTTTCTAGGGAAATGATTTAGATCAAATAACAAAATTTATTGAGCTTATAATCTTCCATTACCCTTATAAGGAACCTAGATGTTCTTTCAAAGTACATTTTACACATTTAGTGGTTATCCTATATTGAGAATATCTCTTTATAATGATATTATGTATTTATCGGTGTTTTTATAGATATTTGTGTTCGTTAAAGAAATCTTCCATGGCTTGGCCTTACACTACTTTTTGAGGCATGTATTATATATCAAAATACTTCATTATAAGAGTCCACCATGCCCGATTTTATATCAACATAGGATAATTGAGAATGTATTTCGATGGATTATTATGAGATACCAAATGGTCCTTATGGTGCTACATGTATGACCTCAACTTTTGAATATTGATGATTATTTCCATGAAGTTCTTATCGATATATAAATATCAAGTCCTATCATAGATCACTATTTTACTATGATAATGAAGGTTTTTTTATTCCCATAATCATTATTTTTTCATTGAATACACCTAGTGATCACTCCATGGCCATCACATATATAGTAAGAGGATATACCTCATCAAGTAGAATTATCACTTGTGGGATAAAGTGATATTTCAGGATCCAGTGAATAGATTCCGAACATTCATTGGTTCACTAACATGTGACCACATTCCACATCAGTCTAGTGAAGAGAAAATAAATTCCTTCAAGGATGGATATAAATCCCAAAATATAGCCTAATTTTCCTTAAATCCCTATTAACACGTTATGTTTTAGAGAAGGTGAAATTCTAGAGATATATTTTGTCTTTTTATGGATAACATTGATGACATGATGCATAAAATGAATATTAGAAACATTCCTGAGGTTACCAAGAAATCACATTTTATGGGTTTAATATTTAGGATAAGTTATTGTAGCTTATTGAAGATGGTTTTCAGGTTAAGTAGGTGGTTAGAATGTTGATGTTACTTAACTAGTATATTATCAATGCACAATTAAACAAACTTCACCAGGAATGGTTTTATGATGTAGTGAACGTCACATTGTTATATAGGACATTCATTCTTCATGCAAAAAAGAAAATACCTAATAGAAAAATACTTTATGGTGGGCCCTAAATGTGGTGTATACATCATCTTATAGGGAAATCTTTTTTTACACTAAATATCCATATATGAATGAGATGTATTCATAACCACTCAATTCATCAATCAAGAGTCATGTTATTGGAATAGAGAAGTGATATTTTAGACAGTGTCAGTTGAGATCTCATAGGTCAATTTTAATGCTAATTTTCTCAATCTTCTTACCAATATAGAAAATGTTTTCTATCTATTTTAGATACTATGCCTCTTGGATAATGTATTTCTTGATGATATTTTCTACTTCTACATCAATTTTGGAGGAGTGAGTTGTGTGTGTCTATATGGCTACCTATATATATCCCCAAGGGACTACTGGAAATCCTAACTAGTGGGTCACCACCTTAGGGTCAGGGCCTCACATCTATATATAATTTCAAGTGAACACATCTCATTGTTTCTTCTCAAATTCTTTATATATATCTTATTATTTTTAATTCATTTCTACTACGATTAATTTGGTTAATGGATATTCATTGTTAACTAGGTATCTCTCTATGAGATCATCAATAGTGCTGGATACACCTTCCTCAAATGTTGGAGGGGAATCAATAAAATATTCATCATGTTCCAATCCCCCATGATTTACTTCTTTTGTCTATTTTTAGAGGTAGGTGATGATGAATATTCCTCTATGTTAGGGGAGGATTCTGAATTTGTAAGTTTTTACAATGAAGAAACCATTCCTAGGTCAGTTAGTGGTGAGTCCTTCTTGTAGTTATAAAGGGGAGTTAAGGCCATGATAAAGAGAAGAATGATTCTCTCCCATTGCGAGGAGAAAATTTTTCTGACCTATCTGATGGAATAAGGTTTTTTTGAATTTTTCGGATGGAATGACGGAATTTTAATCCAATATTTTCTTATTTTTTGGAGAGTTGAAAATTTCTCATATGTTATCAGTCTCAATTTTCACAACTAAATAGAGTCGTTGAATGTGTTCTCGAATTTGGGCCCTCCCGTTATATTCAGTTGAATGGAATCATGTAATCTACATTGATATTTTTGATATGATTAGTCAAGATAATCTCTAGACCATTCATTTCATTGACTTGAGTGACATTGTCAACCATGGACAATTTCCCTCCCATATAATGGATTCATAAAATAACTACATTGAAACATTGGATTTGAATGGGGATTTGTCACCATAAAATGTCCCAATTTTCACATTGATATATATTTGAGACATTAGTGGTATGAAAACTAGGAAACCAAATGTTGATGTAGCTAAGGTCATCCCAAGATAATTTTTAAGGTTGTGTACTACCTTTCAACCATGAATTCTGATTCAGACCAAAAATCTACAAACTGAGATCTATGAATGATTTCCCCAATTGATTTTGGATATTCTATTCATATCTCTATAACATTAAATTATAGGTGTACAGGTGAGATTCATTGAAACAGGGTGGCTAACACTTTCATAGTGGGATTTAGTAGACCCCTGAGACAATGTCATTGAAATATCATTGAAAATCAAGGTCATTTATCCAGATAGATATATTTAAGTGTTTAATGAGACCTTGAATGATGGAATCCTCATCCTGGTCTATGATGGAGATGACTGTGTGGAATTTGATAGATCATTCTATATACAATACACTTTGGTAGTAGCAAACTCAACATTAAATTTCTATGGACACGAAATGAACTCAATGACGTCTTTTTGAAGGTCTTTTGATAGACTCATAACATCCATACTTGAGAAATATTCCATAAATATATATTATTTTTTAAAACAATTATACTTTTCCTCAAAATATATTCACCTTTCAATATGGTTATGTTTCTTCAAATGTGATTTAGGAGCTTATTTACCTTAGATCGATGGATAATCCCTTGTAATAGGAGCTGAATGTGCTTCTCAACTTGGTGGATTAGATTAGATATATTTTCTTATATTTCGGGTTTGAATAGGTGATGAGGTATCTTCTAACTAATCATCCATCATGATCATGTCAAGGTATAACATATCATGTTTGAGTTAATTTTCATTAAGCAATTAATATTTATAGAGAGAACTACCATTAGTTTCACTTATATAGATTGATCATGAAAGGGCATGGTTAATGTGGTGACTTTTGGAATGACGGCATCTTCTACTATGTCATCGAATCAGATGACCTCTTCCCACATTTCCCAAACTAAGTGTAGTGAATTCATGTTCATAATCATTATCATCACCTAAAAAGGGATCCATTAAGTGAATAATTTTAATAGAACTGAAGATTTACTTTCTGTCTATTCGTGATTTCGTCTAGAGGGTTGAACATTGTTGTACCATTTGGAGGGGTAGTGCATGCTCTTCTAGGACCCTATGCATGATGTCTACTAATGTTATGGAAAAATCATCTTTTTAATAATATCATCTTCCTACATTTCCTTATTACTCATTCGACCATGTCTATATTTGGAGGACTTGTCTTTATAGGATTGTAACACTAAAGGTATTTACTATTTCATATAAGAAGCAGTCATGGGTAAATTTGTAAGTTTCAACTAAACTTAGTGAAAATCGTGAGGTTATTTGATAATTTATCAGACCATATGGTCACCAAAATTCTAGGTAATCTTACTCTTAATATCTATACATTCATTTTCCCCCTCTGTATTGGAAGAAGAAACCTATACTACCTAACTAAGAAAATAACTATGATTTATTTTCCAAGAGTAAACCATATTTTCTATGTTGCTTTTGAAATTAATACGTTAATGGATAAGGGACCCAAATACCAGATAAAAGGGGTAATTTTTTAGGTTACATTCATCACCCAATTTTCTATAATTCCTAGTATTTGGAAACTTAACAAATTTTCTTCCAAATACACTTTGATGTAGATGGGGACATGGTTATTTCAAAAAGAATACACCATTTTTATTCTTCTCAAACTATTTCTCCTTTTCTCACTTTGATCATCTTGATGAGGTAGGTGTTTTGATGAGACTCAGGGGGTGGATCTATACAATATGGTAAAATATTTTGAGCGGGATTGGGTACATGTGACTCTATAATTATAAAAATTGTGGCCTTTATTTCCCACATTCAAGCTACTTTATAGAATGGAATTACATGGGGATTGAATATGGTCTCCATGTGAAATTATTCCAATAATTATGTGATTGTGTAATGTTTTTAATACATTCATGTTCATTTTATAAGGATAACTAGAATACAAAAATCATCATAAAGAATCATTATAAATATATGCAACTACTCTTCATAATTGAGGGGTAGTTTAAATGATTGTATTGATCATTTACAACAAAAAATGAAATCAACGACCCTTTAATACACCTATTATTTTTAATTTGAAAGGTAAAGAACTATCGTCTTTTGTAACATCGAGATAAACTAAAAGAGGAACTTCTGATAGAGGTGTTTTCACCACATATTTTATCGATATTACATGCTAGTGTACCAGAAAAATGGGTAGGTCCCTCCAGTTATTTCATGATTAATCTGAGTTTTAAAACATCCTATTATTTAAGGGTCCCCATAATGGGTTCATAGTGAGAGATGAAATGCATAAATTTCTTTTATATGTACCCCTGAACAATTAAAAACTAGAAATTTTGGATTCCAATTATATGTCGGGGAGAAAGTTAGATCTTCCCATTCAGGATAATCCCCCTTTAACTATTGTATTGGAACACGTCATTACTGCATGTCTTCTAGTGAATCTATGAGTGAAAAATAAGCATTCATGATTCTTAAAGGAATGCTTGATTGATCTTGATCTTAAATAGGTGTGACATCTAGTAGTGCCATCTATGGTGTCCATGATGGTAACTTCTATGGTTGATCACATTGTCTCGATGGTAAAGATTCACTTGGACCTATTATGGTGGTGCACCAAATAGAGATAATTCTAAAAAAATATTCACATAATCCATTTATATCATTGATTGTTATCCCACATTGAGACGTTGTACAAGGTCAACTTTATTCTCTTTGATTAACCCACTCTACTGAGGTAATCAAGTTGGGAGTGAGATTTGAGAATATTCTTGTAGAGAATATCCACTATGAAGATGCCTCAGTGTAGTTCAACATTGATTCTCTTCAATAATTTCATTTTTCCCTATATTTAGTTAATATTAGTTAATTTTAAGGATAATTAATCCATCTGAGTGGTAGGTGAGAAAAAATATGACAATTACCCTTTTCTATGGTTAATGCAATTCGAGAAGATAATGATTGACTATTTAAGTGAATTTCTGGATTCAAGGAAACCCCCTAGTTCTGAGTATACACACCTCCTTCAATTTTTTTTCTTCACATAATGTTTTATAATATCCTCCTATGATTGGTCCTCCTAATTAGCCTCGAGTCCTGTTGAATCTATAATGGATGATTTGATGATAATCATGGGTACACAAGACATTGTTGACATTTTATCAATTTAATTGTGCAGATGTCTCTTTATATTCCTTCTATGGGGCTTATACTATCCCTTTATTATTCCCTTGGAAGTATTTGGAGGACATTAATCTGAAGGGAATACCCAGATAACATAGTTATGGACGACCCTAATTAGGATACAAGATCATGGTATGGGATGAACATAGTTGATTCCCTACTAAGCATTTCCACTAATCGATAGAATAGTGATATCCATTGAGGAGGATGTTATTTACGTGAAAATGAACCAACTATGGGGCTTAGATAGTTCCCCTTCCACTTTAAAAATACAAAAAAAACTTGTTTTAGGACCTCAAGTGTTTGGTAAAAAATCCCCCATCTTTGTAGGCTAGGTTTTCTCTTGAACTACCTTGGCAACTAGTGTCAAAACATTACTTCTAATTCTATAGTGTTTTGTTCTATCATGGAATGGGTGCCTAAGTTTTTATGTTTTTAGATCACCCATTTCTAAAGACCGATGTGTCATTTCCATCATTTGTTTAATCTGAAGGCTAACTTCAACTAACATGGAGGATTACTTGATATTTTTAGATACATTATAAAAAGTCTCTCAACAACTTGAATAGTTCTAGACTGATGTTGGTGAGAGTATTTTAGGTCATTTTATTTTTGATTATATCTTTACTGATGAATAGTGACCATTTTTTGTAGCCATCCAAAGGCTATAACATTGTTTGATACCAATTTTTTTGGTCATTGCTGCAGATCACAATTAAATATAATGATCTATGTTTACCCCATCATCTGATATGGACACCAGATGTTGTATCATTGATCATATATCAGCATATTTTTTATGCACTAAGGTATGAATGTTAAAGGGATCCTTACTATTTATAAGGGTTTGGGTGTCATACAATGATGGGTGCATGAAAGTCAATTTTCAATTTAATTACTTCTACTAACTTAATTAGGTTTTGATACTATTCATATTTAAATACTTCTTATCTTAAGTGCCAAATAGATTTCTATATTTTGAGGTGGATGTTATGCACACAATATTCTAAAAAATATTCTAGAATGCTGTATTGAAGGGTGGATAAAGTTAATAACATGATTGGTAAGTCACTTCCAGTTATTTAATCATTTTTAGCGGGTCATCTTAATCAATCACCAGTGGTAAATATAGCTTTTATGACCATAGTTAATGACCCCTACCGATTTATCATAAGCAGTGAGATTTGATGGGACGTCATGTATAAGGATGGATGGAGATCCACATGATGTTTAAAGAATTAACATCACCTTTATATTTCTCTTGTTTGAGAAATGATGTTACATTACAATGATAGGGAAGTAGACATGATTTTCCTTGTTTTCACAGGTTCTACACAATAGGATGGATTTCACTTCACTACATCGTCTAGGGCATGACCATTTTGAATGTGTGAAAGACTAATACATGGAGAACATTCCCAATGACTGACTTCATGGGGATAACTAAAATGGTTGATTATAACTAGGGAAAAAACCTCTTACTCCATGACCATCTAGCCACATGGATTGTTTCTGTGACTCTCATTCCAAGATAGGCTTTTAAGATCAATCAATTATGGACATGATGCAAGACTTCATGGTGATGTATCTAAGGAGTACCATTATAATAAACACTAAATCCCCCATATTTTGGTAACATGAGGGTAGGATCTTGAGCGATCATAGATAAGAATATAAGAGATATAAGAACACTTATATTATGTAAAGAGGGGTTATAGATCCTGACACCATTTTCAAGTCATATATGGTGGGGATTCTTCTTGGATAACATCATTCAAATGGAATGGGACACATTCTGGGGAATTTGTGTTTAGGCATGGAATCATGTTAAACAGGACCTCATGATGCTTCTGGAATTTTCCGGAAGGCTTCTAGAATCATGGAAGTTTATTTTTCCTTCTTAAGAGTGGCCATTGAAATGAGCTGATTACCTCGTTTTGGAATGAGTTAATTATTACAATATAGTGGTAATTATATCTTGTGGTTGTTTCCCCATACAAACATCTAGTATGGGAAAAAAGTTTTATGTATTCTCTTGGGTGACATGATAAGGAGACACCCCATTTTGGGGGATAGTTCTCCATTTCCATCCCTTTGTCACTACTTTCATCACTATAATGATTTTGTGACTGCTCTATATGATGTGGGTAGGGAATTTTTCCTTCCATTTTACTGATGTCATGATATTAATGGTGAATTCATTTAGTGTAATGAAGATATATTCACATTCCTCATATTGAGTAGGGTTAGGTTCCTTTTAACGTCATCCCTTTCCCAACAATAGATACTAATAGTAATCACGAGTGTCGGTAGAGAGTTCATTCTTCCCTATAATCATTGATGGAACTTTCTGACTAACTTCCCCACATGTAGTTAGATGAGATGACTAATTATTTTGATAAATTTGGGATGGTGTCTATTTCTTCTTAGAGAGTACCACAAAATTGTTTTATTGGATTCTTTTAATTATTCCTAATGAGTATGTAGCCAGGCTTGATTATTATGGGTAGGTGTATGTTATTGTTCATTGTTTCCTACCAGATCTAAATGATGGGATTCTCTGGGTGATTCACGGGGATTCCATTGACAATCTTCATTTGAGTGGTGAAGTGTATGTTCCATCTTACATTTTCCACCAAATTGGGTTGGTTGGTTTCTTTAGAGGGGGAATAGGTGTGAGCTTTCCCCATATAGATATGTTTCAGCCCCGGTGGGATGACTTGTGAACCTGGGTTTGAATAATATATGCCATATGACTACTTGTGGAACTCTAATAATTATTATGGTCCACTATCATTCATCATTATGGGTAGTGACTATTTTTAGGATCCCTTTGGAAGATCATCAATGTCTTTTGTATGAGGTCATATGTAGCCTCTTGATCCTCCTCCCTAAGATAACACAATAGATGGTTAAAGAATTACAGGGATAAAAAACCAATATAGTTGATGGAAATTATAGGTGACACCTTATTCTTGACCTTCAGACATTTCTGGTTGTCAATAAGTGCATCTTTGTAAATAGAGTTCCTATCATGTAGCCTCGAGAGTCGGGATTGTACCATTTTGGTAGTACTAAAAAAATAGTGCATTCGAGATCCATAATATAAGATATTTGGTGATTGATGGATTCCTATTGTTGGATGAATACCCAGGATGAATATTAAATGGGTAATATAGTTACCAAATATGCAATAACACCATTGGATTTAATGGAGTTCTGAGAGAAGGTGTTTGAATAATCACAATCTAAAAAACATTGTCAAATATGCATCTTATTTTAATGAAAACCTGCATGATTGATTATATTTCATCAACCTATTTCTATATGTGGGATGAATTTGGATTAAAGGTAGGTGAAACTATCATCATTAATGTTCGATTCACATCTTGTTCATCATTATTTGTATCCAATTGAAAATGCATCACTTGATAGCTGATTGTAGTGGGTTGGGCATCAATAAATAAGTCACGCCAGGTTCAATAATTCAAAATATTTTCCAAAGGGCTATGTAATGGAACTAAAAACACACACCGGTTCGATATCCATGATAATTATGCATTCTAAAGGAATCCACTTATTGTGCAGTACTACCAATTATTATTAAGAATTTACTTTGGCCGAGAGGATTGGATGTTAGGTTTATCACACCATTTTTCGATGAATTATTTCCTACTACAAGACTGTCATATTTATTTAGAATTTATTCATAAATATTTTATTTAATTCCACATTATGATGTGGGTTTCCCTTAAATTAACAGTCATTTATTAGAATGCATGGAATTTAGAATCATCTATATATATCTGAGGGTTTTCATCCATGGAGATATTCGTTTGTATATGATGTTCTTCTACAATGTTATTTTCTAATGTATTGATACCTGATTTTTTAGTCATTATTTCAATGATTCTGGGTTTCTTCCACACTGTGGCGCACTCTATATTGTATGGTCCTATATGGATATGAGATTTATTTTGATTATGGAATAAGACACATAATATGGGCTTCATACTTATCCTTGTGAAAGGAATTAGAACACAGGTAATTAGATTCCACTTAATGGGGAACATTATACCTTTCATGGTCATGGGATAAGGACTGAATAGTAAAATTTAACTTCACGTGGGAAGAACATCTAGGAGGAAGGTGTTTAGTAAAATTTTGGGGTGGGACTTATTCCTAAGAGCCTTGAGAAACCGCAAATGGATATTAATTTCAAGGATAAATTATAACCTAGTGGTAATGTATCATATAGAGAATAATTATGATTTAGGATATTGGGTTTAGATATCATAGAGTCTTCCTACATATCTTATTTGGATAGGTATCAAATCCCACATAGTATGGTTTTCTATCTTGCAAGAGAGTATAGAAATTTGGCAAGATTATTTTGTGGCTTATCTTTAAAAGGAATTCCTAATAAAAATTGACCATGAAGGATGTCTTAAATCATGTTGATTTAGAGGCTTTTTCACATATTACAACTAAGTATGAGTCCCATGTATGAGTTGGGAGATATGGTTGTGGATTATTCTTAATGTGGAAGCCCAAGGGTTTGATCTGTGGACTTACTCCAGATGAGGACTCCTATGTGAATAGGGGGTATGGTTGGGGCTTATTCTGGAGAAGGAATCCAATGGATTGGATTGGTTTGGATCATACTCATAAGGAGGGTCCCCATTAATAAATTTAGTATTGCACTTAATAAGGATTCAATTAATTGGTTGGGGATTTCACATGGAATGTGGCCCATCAGGTTTGGGATCATATGGATTTTGTTACCACCGTCAACCTTCAAGCCTACATCACTGATTCTCAGTGTGAGAAACAGAATGAAAAATAAGATACGGGAAACCACATATTATTCTTCTCATTGAATATTGATAAATGTAATTTGAGGACCCATGCTTATAAGAATAAATTTGAAGGATAGTAGGAGGAATATTAATATGATGAACCTATTTCAAAACATGCATCTCATCACATGGATGTTGTGATCATTAGTATACAT
This sequence comes from Viscum album, assembly GCA_963277665.1. Classification (NCBI taxonomy): domain Eukaryota; kingdom Viridiplantae; phylum Streptophyta; class Magnoliopsida; order Santalales; family Viscaceae; genus Viscum; species Viscum album. The sequence goes on along the minus strand of OY728155.1, from coordinate 594,984,748 downwards.
TAACACACATATGTTGTGAATAATCATGCTTGAATGTGAGAAAGTAGAACATGGTGATTTGGAAAACAACACAACCCCTATTCCACTGGTGGAGCGACCAGGGGGACTGTTGAAGAAAAAAGTTTTTGATACGCCTATTCCCACCCTCAATTCATATCATGGATTGTAATATTTGACTACCCATATAGAAACATCATCTAGGGAGATGAGTATAAAAAGTGAAACTCTTGTATGAATGGAATGGGGATCACACTTGGATGGATTCCATTAAATCAGTTCCATATAAGGATATTAGGATGAATTTCCCATTTAAAAGAACATAAATATTTGATCTACCCCATACATTCCGAGATGTATTGGCTCCATGTGTTATAGAAGACTACTGAAGAACATTGTTATAGAACTGTAAACCATGATTGAGAAATCCCAAATAAAATATTCATGGATGGGGTCCTTGTGACCACATGAATGCACCTCCACATCCACCCTAAAGACCCTAACCATCAGGTAGGACATATTCCTAAAACCTATGACCATATGAATGCATATCCAAAAGGAATAATTATTGGTGTGCCTCTTCCTATCTGTTTTTATGTTTAGAGGCTTCAATAGAGGTTTCATTTTTGTCTTTATTAGATGAGGGAACCAATGGAATAAGAGTCCTACCATTTGTGGTGTGGAAGAGGTCTCAAAGAGGGGTTCACACATGTCATAACTTAGAGGGAAGATGTACCCCATACAGTACCTAGGAAGAAGTATATGTGTTTTGTGATGGGGGTTTTAGGGATTCACATGATGGATATACCTTGGATAATGGACCACCTAGACAACAACACATGGGAATAGTTTTATCCTAGGAACCATGATTCTCCTAAAGTCTCCATGTATGGGTCTCTCATAGGTCATTGATTAGGAAAAGGGATCTCTCACATGTAGTTGGTCACTGGGGGAGAAGGGTTCCTCATGCATGTGTCTTGTGTTTTAGACCCTAATGGTACATTGATCTCACTTATCCCCCTTAATTATCTCTTCTCTAATGTTTTGGAGAGTTACTGGAGGATGTTTAGAAGGCCTATGAGAAGGGGCTATACAATTATAGCTTATGGTATTCTTATTATTTTCATGTGTCAACATGGGGATCCCAAGTATCATATTTATAGAAAATATGGAAATGTGGTTGAAGGATTTACTCCATATAGGTCACCATTGTAATTTCATGATGTAGGTGCCCATCGTAGTGATGGAATTCCCTTTGGAGGAATAATGGTGGGCTGGGTGGGGCTTCTAATGTTTAGGGGTTTGTGTGAAGGTCATCTTGGGAAACTCCCTTTGATTACCATTATTCTCATTAGAAAATTAACATGATTAAGTTGACATAAATAATGATTTTACCCCGTTTACAAATTTTGTTTCAATAGGAACCATCATGATTATTATTAGTGGGATAATATGATATGGGAGATTGCTGACTACACAGAAAGGTGCATGGAGTGATTAGAAGTGAAGGAGGATCAACAACATCCAAAATGGGGTATTGAATCCACTTACCATAATAACATTTATGTGGTGAAATATCACTAGGATCTTAATCATTAGTCTCCCAGGAACATCAAAAGTATACAATGTGATATGGGTTGCAATAGATCAACTTCCCAAGACTACCCATTCAATCACTTTATGGGAATATTTCTCTCTTGACTAACATTCCATGATATATATAAAAGAACCAGTCGGGTGGCATGAGTATCCACTATCAATCATATATTATCATGATTCAAATATCACATTTAAATTATAGATAAGTCTTCAACATGTTCTGAATATGGAATTTAATTTCAGTATGGAATGTCACCCCTAGATTGATATCCTATCTAAAAGGACTATTCAGACACTAGAAGAAATTTTGATTTTTTCACAATGGAATTTAAAGGGGATATGAGATAAAAACCTCCCATTAGTTGTGTTCTTATACAACAATAACTTCAACTCCAATATTAAAATAGAAAATTATCATGATATAAATGGGAACTGATATATAACCCTTACTTGCAGGGATGAAGTAGGTGAAATAATGCTACATGGACATGATCTTGTGAAATATATGATAAAAAAGGTTGATTATTCGAAAAATTTATAAAACATTCACATAGATGGTAGAATAGATATGCTATAAATAATTAACGTTACATATATTTTGATGTTATACACAAAATATTCCTTTGGATATCATCATATAATAGAGTCACATGATTTGGAAAGAAAGGTAATTGTAGTCCTAGTTGCATTCCCCCTTTTAAATCATTTAATGTATAGGAGTGGTGGTCAATTTGTTTTCACTAACACCAAATATTTCTCATGATCATGATGTATTCCATGTATCTTTCATGAGGATGGTTATACTTTATCCCTCAAATAATTGAATCAAGACATGGTAAAAATAGGACATGGACTCTCTTATGAGGAGAAACGAGTGGATATATTTGACTATATATATAATGTTATATTCAACAGGATTAGTCAAATTTTCATAATTTTATCAAGGAACCATATGTATTATGAGAAGACATAGGGACTTGAAGAATAGTTTTAATAGAATTACAATTATTAATTCTCAATAAATAATATGAGTTAAAATTTTGGGGATAAAATTTATAAAAGGCGGAAAGAATGTAATGATATATGTTTTTTAGATAATATAGGTTTCCTAATAAAATTGGTTCCATATTATAGTATCTTATACATGTAAAAAATAAACTGCAACTAATAAAACCTCATCACGTTAATAAGGATCCTTAAATATTTTATCAATGAATCTAAATAAAACTCCCACTATTATAAGTGGACAAATAATATAAAATATAATTACTCAAATGGGAGAAAATATGTATCTTGACAATATATTATAATTATTGCCTCCATGGCTCCCAATATGGAAATGAAAAGAAATTATTTTTAAACCAATCAATATCTTAAGAGAAAAAATATAACATTAGGAATACTTGTAGTGAATATTGAAAAAAACAATGTTCTGTTATTTATACTTTAAACAGGAAATGTAACCATTTGGATTTGTCCAATATATGAACATTTTTCAAATATGATCATTTGTTAAAAATGGTCATTATTAAAAAAACATTTTTCAATATAACAATTGGTAAATTTGAATATCGGTAACTAAAACCATTGATGATGATTTTACCAATATAATAAGTTTTTATATGTTTTAATGATATAGGACAATTAATGATAAAAAGAGAAACAGTGACCTCAACCCATAGAGTCCTAGTGTTTGAACCCAATTTTTAATAACATGGGAGGGGGTAGTGTCATTGGGGTTTTTCCATCATGAAACCTGATCTAAGATTAAACAATTGAAAATTGAAGGATATCACATATAGGACAAGTTCATTATATTGAAGATTACCACACAATTAATGTTAGATGACCCACCCCAGGAAACTAACACTATAACACACCATACCCTTAGGGAATACATAAGTGTTATAAAGAGTTATGTTTCCCAGAAATAGTAACATAAAGTTTAATTCCCTTTCGTAAATATAATTTTTATTCCATCCATTTCATTATAAGAATATTATTTCTTACTAAAGTATATGTTTAATAGAGATGATTTTTTTAAATTTATTTCCAAACAAAAACAAAAGATGTTTTTATTTTTTTAGAAAATATTTAAATTTTTATAATAAACTAATGTATTTAGAATCTTATTTATTTTAATGTAATTATCTTTTAAGACAGAATTATTTAATTATTATTAAAAGATAATTTTTAAATACACTAAGAAAATCCTTATATGTGAAAAAAGTTCGATCATGTCTTAAGAACTTCTATTTTTAAAAAAATTTCTTTTTTATAATAAGAAGTTAAAATTATAATATTTATAGAACTATTATAATAAAATTAATATTTTATTTTAAATCGTCGTGTCTATATTGGGTTATGGTTAATTTAAAAAAAATTCTTGAATAATTATTTTTTAAAATATGATTAAAAATAATGTTTGGGGTTTTTAGTATATATTATGATTTCATATATATGTAATAATTATTTATTAATTAATATACAAAAACCCATGGAATGAATTATTTTATTTTATTGATATTAGTTACATTATTATATTTAAATGAATTTATGAAATTAAAAGTGATTCCCTAAAATCAAAAATCGAAATTTCAATTTTAAAATCATTACTTTGTGGAAAAATTACATTACCATTATAAAAGAGGTATTAAAAAGGTTTTTTGGTTCTAGTGGATTAAATTATCATAAATGTGACTCAAATTTCCAAAACCATGAGGAAATATTTATGGTTATTCCAATGGTTTATCATTTTCCACAACCTAAATTTCTAAGGCATTTATTTGATTATTATTAAACAATTACTCTACATTTTCTATAAATATCCACCAAATTAACAATTCACTTCACTCAAAATTAATCCTTTACAATGTTCTTCTCAATTTTCATACCCAAGAGTCCCCCATGGTATCCTCAAGCCGCCAAGATTCCATTTTCATGTTTTTGGAACTACTCTTCAACAAAAGGAAAATATCTAATGTTCTTTTATATTCAAGTTTTTTTTTGATGTATGTATTAAAATTTCTAATCTATTTCATTTTTTACAAATTATAGTATCCCATTAATGTAATAATATATATTTATCAATGGGAGACTATTTTATAATATTATTATATCTTTCCTTAATCCATGTTTTTAAAAGTTTTGCTACAAAATTTAACTCTTTATTTTACATGTGAACCCCTCAAAAATTTTATTATGAATACCCAACCTATTACTTTTACATGGGTATTAACTAAGGTGTAAAATTATTTATTGATTTAGTAATTATGGAACCTATATTAAATATTCATGGGATAATAATGATGTAATGATCATTCTATTAAGAATATATCTATGGGATAAATTTTATATGAAAATCATTCATTATTTTATCATATATAATTAATTACATGATTTATTTTTATGTATTTAGATCACATTAAATAAATAAATATGAAAGGTGTTCAATAATATCTCTGTATGTATTGGGTAAATAATTTAATTCATATAAATGAAAAGTTTACAATATCACAGTGAATAACCTTTTTAATTTTGTTTTTTTCACCTTGGTGATAGTCTTGTGAATATATAATATAAATGTTGTATCCAAATTTCCATATCATTATCCTAGTTATTATAATTTATATTCATCAAATTCAGTTATTCATGCCATACAATTATTTTGTATGTTCTTTTCGGTATGCCTCGTGATCAAATGTTATATGTATCCCTTAATTATTCCACTACTAGGCTTCATGGTATAATATTTTATTTTTATTTATGTCCCTAGGACATGAGATGTAGTAAAATAAATATAGGATGAAATCAGTATGACATCTTTATTATGGATTTATAAAAAAAATCTTGTGATTATGAACTATGATTCTAATATCCCTGAAACTAAATGTTAAAAGATCCTTCATTTTCCTCATGAAATGAAAATTTTACATAATTTGAAGTTATGATTCCATTTTTATCTCTGAAAAAATATCCTCATTTGGATGATAGACTATATTAAAAAATAATTGTATATCCAGATCTTGTTGATGTATGATCGATAAATTTGATTCAATACTTCGATCATTTTCATATAAAATAGAATATGGTACTCTATGTAACCATACCACTTCTTCAATGTATTAGCAGGTAGTCTTATATAGAGTGAAATATTCATTGATAGAAATTAAATTTTTTTACATTGAGTAGTGATCAACTATAACCAAAATTTCATTATTCTTATTAAATTTATTTTTCGAGTCCTAGAACAAAATCCATGGTGAAATTTTTCATTTTGTATACAGGTATTGGTAATTTATGTAATATCCCCTTGGACATATACCTCATAGGACTAACTATTTAGCATATCAACCTCTATAATACAATCTCTATAATAACTAGAATCAAGTTATCCCACCAAAAACTTCCATAATGTCTATATATTTTCATAAATCTACGATGAATAGAGTACTATAAACATGAGCTTAATCTAATAAATCCTTTAATACTATAAAAGTAAACAAATTATTATATTTTCCTCACTCATCAAAAACATTTTGGATTCGAAAATCCTTAAAATCATTACTTGTTATACCACCCCACATCATATGGACCTTGAATATATCACAAAAACATCATCCAAAATCATTTGGTGAAGCATTAAGAGGTTTTCTAAAAAAGAGGTATATTTCTTAACAATGAATTTTCATTTTGAATTTTTTTCGAACTATTAAAAATATTATTCAACCATGAAGAAATTATATCATCAGTATATGTCATATAAATATAATTTATTATGTCAATGGAATAACTAATATCAATATCATCATCCATTGAATGAGAAATGAAACCATTGTTCGTGTATATAGAAGACTACTGCCTCATAAACTGATATAATTAATTTTAAATCCCCTCAACATAAAGATGATTATAATTATTTAATTAATATATACATATATACATAAATATATTATAATAATGAAATATTTATAATTAAAAAAAATATAATATATCATATACATTATTACCATTGCATCCAATTAAAATGACAACTTCGTGTATGCATACATGTGGACTACCACCTCTATGAACTGAAATGATTCATTTGTCACCACCACATAACAGTAATGATATATATAATTATATTTAATTAAATTATATTTTATTCTTGATAAATTTATAAATATATGATAGTAAAATAACTGACCTTTTTTTATAATGTTCTTTATAAAATTAAAATGTTACTTATGTGTTTGTACGACATATCGTCTACATGATTCTAACATTGTTAATTTTTCTTTGTCAACATTAATGGTTAGTATTAAAATTATTATTGATGAATCAAAATAATAAATATGTCTGGATATGTTTTTTTATAGGATGTACTAATTAACTATTTGACCATAGTCATCCTACTAAATTCAGTTTGGACATATAAGATGAATATTTTAGAAATATCTGATGTAAAAAGTATTGATTAATTATATATATAACATGGTATTAAAAAACAAACTTACTAAAAAATTATATGTTTGTTAATGAAATAAATGATTAAAATTATTTTTTATCATGTAATATATTCAATGCATGTGAGGAGTCAGACTCGAGGTAAGTGACTTTATTTAAAAAATATCTTTTAACGCTTCCCAAGAAACTATTTTTTTAACCATGTATATTTTTTTTAAAATTATTTTATGTATTTATACATATTGAAATAAAAATATATTATATTATATATTTTTTATAACTTTATTTTATTTTCATGGTTTTCATAAGGAACGTTTTTACCCATTTATAAGGAACGATTTGACTTTCTCTACAACATTTAGAATGAATATTCTATTTTAATGTATACGAAATTAATAAATTATCTATCCATAGTAACTCTTATTTTATATTTTTATTCCAATATAACATTCCATATTTTCTCTAATTAAATACTTCACTTCCTAATGTTATGGATAATTTCAAAATGGTTTTTAAAATGAAAATAATATTTTAATATCTACTAATGTTTTCTTATTAGTCCTATGAATATTTTGAAAAGTGGATGATTTTTTGTGTTATGAAAATTTTATGATTCAGGGGAATTTTTTATTATGATGGGAAGTAAAATTATGAACCATTTATCAGTAGGATGATGATATACCTCCAATTGATAGGGTATGATTTATGTTTGGATGTTGACCATGAGGGTTATTTTATGTTGTATTATGAAGGTTATTCCATGTGAAATCATGAGTGTTATTCTTTATGATACATTAAATGTATCTTACAATATTTTATAGATAAGTTAAATATTTTTAATTTTAACTACATGATTTATGTATACTAACTATGTTTTCTAGAGAAATAATAAAATTTCAGAATTTATGACAATGAGTGGATGATTAATAAAAATTATTTTCTAATTTTTTGGGGTTTGGTGTATAAAATTATAAAAATGTTTTAAGAAGATTATAATAATTGAAAATAAAAATTTATGATTTTTGTTTTACCTTAAAAGTTTTCTATAGATTATTTTGGAAAATAATTGGACAGATATTTTGATTTCCGGGGTAACATATTTTTTATATTGAGCCCAATGATTATTGTGTAAAGGATAATTTTCAAATGTACTCATGGGATAACCTATGCCTTTTATTTTTTATGTCCTTTATTGATAATAATGGGATAATGGCATATTTCAAAATCATTTTAAATTTTCTTAAGGATAAGTATGGACAATGATGTTGTCAGGATCAAAATTGTGAGGATATATTATGAAATGAAAACTAGTTATATCTTAAATGTTTTTGTGTGTGAAAAAAATTGATACGAAGTTAATTTTTCCACTTTGTGATGTAATATTTATATATTTAATAGATATGGCCTAATTATATAATACTATAATATTAAATATATAAAATAATAATATAAAACTAAATATTTAATAGAAACTCAATAATATGTAATGTTTACTGTGGTTTCCTTATAGTTTGTATTGGTGAAAAGGTTTATACAACTTTGAAGATTTTGATGTATTCATTTGAGTTATAGATACAGTAATGGGATTATAAGTTTAAGGTTTCTCAAGATATTGTTGTCATAAAAACCCCTCTCATGGATTTAAGTGATGTATTTTTATGTGAGTAAATATAATTAGTTGGTTTTATTAGGTTTTAGGGATATATAACCACTATATTTATCATGAAAAGTATTTTAGGATGTTTCTATTAATTTTTTTAAGATATATATAGAATGGTTTGAGAAAATCAATGAGGGTAATATTTTAATTATTTTCGAAGTTAATTATGTTATTTTTTTGTATTTTTAGGTTAAAGTGTTATAAAATTTCTATGGATATTGTCTTTATCAGAAAGATTTTAATTATAATAAGTAATAATTCATATTATGATTTGTGAGTTTTATTTTATATATATTAAATAATTCTCATCAATATAAAATGAAAAGGATATCACACAATCTACTAATACCACATTATATTTTTTAATCAATATCCTGAAATAATACTATTCAAATGATTTTGGTAGCTCTTTGAAAATCCAAATCATTAGTAAGAAAATATTTGAAATATCAAGAATTTTTACATTTATCAAAAATTTATAATTTTCATAGAATCTCTATTATTTTATATAAAATATAAACTCATGCATCACATTATACATGGTAAATACTACCAAGGACTATAAGTTTTCTTTTTTGGATATATGGACATTATATTTAAAGATAAAGGGGATATCAACAACATTAAAGAAAAACATGATATCTGTATTTAAAGTTTGAATTTTTTAATTATATTATAATTATTAAAAATGATTGGGTTAATGTTGATCAATAATAAAGTCATATTTCATATATTTAATTTTATGGAATAAATTATTAGGGAATCAGATGAAAAATCATGGTTAATGGGTTAAAAAAGAAGTTGAATGAGATATTTTCTTATGTATCAATTTTTTCTGAATTATAATGTAGTGGAATTTTATCAATGATATTCTAATACAATATTAATATTATGAGAATGATAAAAACACTAAGGATTATTCCATAATACATTTTTTTAGAATTATAAAAACATAAGTTTAATGGAATAAAAACCTCTCCATAGTGGTGTAGCAATAAAGTGATAATTATTGGATACCTTCATTTAAGTACATTTAATGAAGTGAAAAATAACTATTTAAGTTAAATTTTTCTTTATATTATTTAAAAAATATAAATTTAATATTATTCGATTTTATAAAATATTAATGGGAATTTAAATTTATTTTATTCTATATAAAAATACAATGTATTAGAAACCATAGAGGGTAAAATGATATTTGACCATTAATGGTATTTTGGAGGATGTTATTCTTGTCTTTAGAAACATTATAAAAATCTTATTAATATTGTTTTAGTAAATGGGATTACCAATGGTTTAGTGATAGTCTTTCAGAATTGGTAAGGCCTTAAGGATTAATCCCCAAACTGAAGGGAGACAAAGGTGGGACACCTACTATTTGAATAAATGATGTTTTATTTGGTGTTACATTACATATAAAGATAAATTTGTATTTTGGAAACATATTATTCATGTATATAATCTTGGGAATGAAAATATATGTATAGATTAAGTGATTAATTATATTTTAGAATAATTTAACTATTTTTGGAACCATTTATTAAGATAGAAAAAAATTTGTTGAATTTTATTTTGGGAATATGTTTTGAATTATATTTTGGGAAAATATATTATTTTTATTGTTAAAAGCATATTTATGGAAATTATTTGAATGATTTTGATAATATATGACTATGTTTTATGATTTTATGGTTATATGGATTTATTTTTTATGAATTTTAATTAGAGAAAAAGGTTAAATTAATCTCGTAAGAATATGAAATTAAGTTCTTATGAATTTTTTTTCCCAAATTATTGTGAATACTCTAATGAAATTTGTGATAGAGAAAAATTAAACTCTGGGTGTTATTTTGGAGGATATGGAGATTAATGTTTTTATTTTATTATATGAAAATTTGTTCTTTTTTATAATTATATTACATTGTTTTAACCATTTATTTTTCGGTTAATGTCTATATACAAGAGAAATATATTTTTATCCTTTTTTGGAATTATATGATTAATTAATTGGTTTATTGTTTATGTGATAAATAATTCATCATCAATAGTCATTACTTGTAGAATAATATGATAATGGTGAAGAAATTGAATAAAGGATGTCATTAAACTAATCTAATATGAATATTTTTATATTTTTATTTTCTAGATGGTAATCGTATTTCTCAACTATATGAAATTTACATTGAATCAAAATGATTATCTTATTACCTGTATTTATGATGAATTGATGTAATTTTTCCCAGTCTTTTGGTATAGGGTTTTATGGTCTATGAATTTCTCATGATCATTAACATAATTTTGATAAATTTTTTCTATCCATACCCATCATTATATATAAATTCTTCATTAAAATGTTTCATATATTTTTTGTAACACCCTGTGATTTTATGAGATATATTATTTTTAATTTATTTGATGTGTTCTATTATACACTACACCAAGATTAGCTTTTACTATACACAACAATGTATTAGCTTGTAGTATACGTAACACTATTCTTATCCCGTGTTACACACAATTTCAAGTTCGTTTGTGGAAGTTATTCTACGCAACATTACGTATAGATTTTGTTTAATGTATAAATGAAATAAGTTTTGATTATATTATACGCAACACCAAACAGATCTGTCACTATATGCATCCTTGACTTGTCTTTCATTACACACAATCAAGACCTTCCTCGATAGTGCATGTAGTACATAATACCGACTTTCACTAAACGAGATATTATTATAATATTATTATGAACTAGCAGTTATGAATAGTAATACCCAATTTTTGAAATTTTATAAATTTTATCGTTCAAAATGGACTTTATTTTTGAATTCGGAATATCGAAATTAGCCAAGGGTAAAATTTTGGTATTTTTCTGAAAACTTTCAACTTTTGATGAATAGTGAAAACACGTGGTTCCTATTTAAAAACCGACTTTTTATTTAAATAAATTATTTATTTTATTTCAATTTATTTTAGGTAAAAATTGATACATAATACCTATATAAGTTCAATGTAATTCATTGGAGTCATTTTATAAAAATTTTAGATATATAATAATTTTATTGAACTTTCACTGTCTTTTACCCACCTCATAGGAGAATTTGAAATTTTACATAAAACTTAATTTTACCACTTCTGTGAATGGAATTTCTAAAATCCAAGAGACACAGTTAATATCAAGAAGTAAAATGTGGTTCAATAAGATAAAAATATTTTTTGGTGAATAATAACTTTTTACTTTTATTTACCACGGTAAAAAGTAAATAGGGTAATTAAAGGTAAAAATGATATTATTATTACCCTAACAAATGTCCTAATTCTATTGGATAATTATAATTCGACCAAAAAAACTTAGGAATATATTTCTATCATTTAGGTCCACTTGTATTAGATTAGGACATTTATTTTTATTTAATTCAAAGAAGAGTTAAAAGAGTTAAAATCAACGTTTAATAACTAAAACATTTTTAAAATAGGGTTATTATAAGGCCCCAGCTTTAAATATTACTTAATATTGACTTACATCAAGAATACTCATTGAGGATCTTTTCAGGTTTAGAGTTTTAGAGAATTAGATCATAAAACATGCATTACATTCGACGTTTAAACAAAGTGGTTACATAAAAGATAGTACTCATTTTCCCTATCAACGGAAACATATTTAAAATAAAATATGGATTCTTTCATGACACTTACTTGACACTATCATCACATCATGTACCTTTCCCTTGACCTGTGAAAAACATTTCAAAAACATGGGATGAGCATAAAAAGCTCATTAAGGTATATAAAAGTACGAAATGAAAACTTTATTCCATGTATGAAATCATACTTTACTCATAAAACATAATCACTTTAATATACCACATCAAATCATGAATAAATCATAGAAATCATAAGACATAAAAGGTAACTTGAGGCATTCATAACATTCTTACGTAGGGAGTAACCCTCTTGGTTACGTTTGGAATACCCATCACAATATATTCCCTAAATCTCTTCGGAGAAACCTTAATGTTTAACTCCTTTACATTACCTAATGCATTGGAGAGCTATATCGGGATCACCTGCCCTTAGTTTATCACGAAACCACCCGTCTTCATAAACAATTCCCAAGAACCATAACATAATCGTATCACATAAAACATGCATAAAGGAAACATAACATTTCCACACTTCAATCACAAGAAATCAATACAACACATTGATATAATAAAAACATTATGAAAACTATTTTCAATACCAAAATAAAAGAAAAGTAAAACATGGTATTTATTTTCCATTAAAAAAAGGTTATGGCTTGTAGAGGAAGCTGAAACTCAAATAATGGTCACGGCGGCAGAGAAGTCATTGTCGCTGCATACGTATGACAAATAAAAACATTCCCTTTTGTCATTTAATAAACGTTTCGTATAAAAAATATTCCTTTTGAATAAATGTAAAATTCAAAGGGGTTTATACACCATATAAAAGAAAGTTGTGTATAAAACAAAATATGCCTCAATGAAAGGAGATTGAAACGAAGTCTCATACCTCGGGTCTGACTTGACTCGATCATTCTTTAACCTCCTGAATAATAAACTTGAGTTAATTTAAACTTACATAAGAACCTTTTTGAAGTTCATTATTCCTTTTATTTCACTTATTACCATGTTATGAACACTATGTAATTATTTAAGTTAATAATAGTCATTTTGTCGATCATTGCTACTTGAGTCAAAAATAAACTCCTTATAATTACAAGTTTGTTAATGGGGTAAAATATCCATTATATCCAGAATTATATTCATTATTTAGATATCATATATATCATATATATCCATTATATACATGCATTTATAATATTACATAACATTTAGAGATACGAAATGAAATGCACCGTTCATGGAGATGGTAAGTCGTACGTACGTATGAACGCTACTTCCATTTCTATTTCATATTTACTGGAATTAAAACATAATGATACATAATATTATTATAATTCCAGTATGTTATCATATATAATATCATTAAATCTATCCATTATACGTACCACATATGGTATTAACGAATCAAATCACTTTGAGGGGGCGGTAGTCCGCACTTCCTAAAATGAAGATATCGTGTTTACCCAAAATGGAAACCATAAAGGTATGCCATAAATGAAAAATACAGAAGCTTAAGGAAAAAATAAACATATTATATATCATATATAAATATAGTGACATCTTAATGGCCACCTTTGAAGGTGATAAAAGAATATTGAACCATCATCGTTTCGTGAGGGAGAAATTCACCATCCACAGAAATAGTATGTTCTTTAACCATTAGATGTATGTGTGTGCAAGTGTTGATCGAATCATTCTTATAAAAACATCCTAGTATATTTAATATACTGTATTTGTTACAAAGTAAATTACTAAAAAGTGTTTAGGGGGTTGTAGAAGCAAAATAGAACAAAAGAACACAAGTGAAGACATTACCTTAAAATCGGGTAACTCCCTTTGGTTTGAACCAAAAGGGTTTTTTGAAGAGCTTACTGCCAAAGGTAAGGATTCTAAAAGGTGGAGATGGATGTGGAGAGACAAAATTATCAGATCTTTTCTGAGCCAAAGGCTTGAGAGGTGTGGGTAAGAAGGTAGAGTTGGGGGCCTTTTATAAGAGGATAGGAGGGGCACTCTTGGAAAGGTATAAAATGTTACTTTATTTTCAAATGAGTGTCAGATTTTAAAGGTACCACATTGATTTATTTCGAGGATAAGGTGATAAGAGTTCTAAATCCACCCATCCAATAGGTTTTTGACATGTTTAGGTCTTAGATTTTACATTATCTTTTCATTTTATTTAAATCGTTAAATAATGAGGTAATCGCTGCATCATCATGATGTCATAAATAATTTAATTTATTTAATGTATAAAAATTATAAAAAAATACAATGATGTATGAAATATTTTTATCTTTACAATGACTATTTATAGTCAAAAATATTACTTGTATAACCCCATATAAAAATTGTTTTAGTAAAACAATACATGATTGTGTCATTTTTACTTTTACTTTAAATAAAAGGCATTAATGTCATTATCTTACACAAGTGGCTCCATGGGGTCCCAAAAATAGACCCATGGGTTTTCTTGGTCGTCCATAACTCATCCAATAGGGTTAGGACAGTGTCAAGATATTTTCATTTTATTATAATATCATTTTTACCTTAAATCACACTAATCACCTTTAATCACGATTAATAAAACATAAAAGTTACTTTTCATCAAAAATTATTTTCATCCCATTGAACCAAATTTTACTTAATAATGAAAATAATTTATATTTAATTTTTGAAATTCAAATCACAGAAGTGGTAAAGTTCCATTTAAATGAAAATTCAATTTTTGTAACTACCACTTTGTGGTTTCACTATTCATCAAAAATTAAGGTTTTTCAAAAAAATACCAAAAATTCACCCTAATCTATAGTTGATATTCCAAATTAAAAAATGATGTCTATTTTACCAAATTCATAACATAGAAGTTTCATTAATCAATTTTATAATTAAATCCCACTGTCAAATCAAATAGCGTGTTTTTAAGAAACAATATCTATCAAAAGATTGACACTCGTTATGTCCAATCTCAAAGTGATATTAATTCCAATGACCACCATTGGATTAAATGTTAAAAATATATTTTAATTTAAATTTAAAACCAATTAAATAGAAAATCTAACTATATAAATAAATTAGATTAAAAATCGGTTTTGAATTAAAATACAACACTAATCACTATTCATTAAAAAATGAACATTATCAGAAAAATACCAGACATTTGTCCAAAGTAAATTTCAATGTCCCAATCATAAAGAATAAGTTTATTTTTAAAAATATAGCTTATAAAATTGTCAAAAGATAGATTTAAAAATGGTTCGCCATCAAAATGTGGTAAAATAGTCTTTTAAAAATATTTGAGTATTTATTCTTAAAATTGGATTCATTTGGATTTTAAGCCTCTAACATTTATTGGATAAATGTAATAATATTTAACAAACATATGTAATCATTTTTTAGTTATTTCTGTTAATTCCCTCCATTACAACGGCTAGGCGTTAACTATTATAATATTATTATATTATTAGTATGCAACGTAAGATTTCAAAGAAACTCGTTGTTGCGTATTGGGTACGCCATCGAGCATAGAATTCCCTTTCAAGTAGTCTTAACATTTTATTCACAAATATTGATAAACATTAGAATGTAATATTATTTATTTACCTGGGATGTTACAGTTATACATAAGATAAATTCGACTATAAATATTCATTATAATGATAAAAATATTTCCTACATAATGGTATTTTATTTATAATTTTTATACATTAAATAAGTTAATTTATTTTTTACAAAATGATGATTCAATAATTACCTTATTAATAAACTATTAACATAATTGATGTTATAAATACGCAAATTAATGTAATTTGAGACTTTTTATAAATTCCAATAATTTTTTAGGTTAATATGACATGTTAGTATTGATTTAAGTAACTTTTTTCAAACTAATCATGATGTTATGATTTTCACAAAAACCAATTACCAAATATTGTCAAAATTGTCATAAAATAGTTTTTAAGACCAAATATTATATTATTAATTGTTATTCTATTCCTAAAAATCCAAGGTTCTAACAAATGACTTATATAAGGTTATATATATTAATAATTAACCACTTAGGATTCGTTTGTCTTGTTATAGTATGTTTATTAACCATATAGTGTAAGAAAACAAGAATACATGGTAAAAGTTAAATTATTTAACATAGAGTTAAATCTAAATGATAAGGTTAAAATAGTAACCTAAACTTGTCTAAAACCTATTGGTTGAGAGTATTTCGACCCATCCCGAATTTATCTTTGAAATAAATCAATTTGGAGCTATTATAAACCTAATATGACTTTATTATAAAATAATATTTTAAGTTTTTTCAATGGTGCCCCTCTCCTCCCTCATAAAAAGAGCACCACTTCCCTCTTCTCTTCACACCATTTTGAGCCTTGAAACTCGTCCAAAACCTGCCAATTCCTCTTATAAACCTCTCTAGTTACATCATAGTGGTTATGGTCCTCTCAAAATACCAACTCTAGTACTCTAAGAAGAAGTTTAAAGGAGGTGCGTCGAGGAAGAGGTAATCTCTTCTACCGACTCTTTCAAGTTTATTTCTTCTTATACATCCTCTTATTTAGTTGTTTCATTATAATGTAATAACATAAGTATTACTTATATACTTAATATTTTATTATAAATATGAAACAACCCTATTTCAATTTCCATCCATCGTATGGAAAATGAAATCACCGCGCGTGCGTACGTACGGAATACAGTCTCCACGTCATGGTGTAATCTGTTTTCGACCACCACCTCACTTGGATGGGTATAATGGTGTAAATAGATAACTATATATGATTATTTTAAATTTATATTGATTCTGAAATATTATATATACACTTCAATAAAATTCCATTATCATGGGAATGATATCATCGCTCGTGCGTACGTACGGACTATCGTCTCCACGACGCGATGAGATTCATTCTCCATGTTAACCATTCTTGAATGATTATAAAGTATATATAATGAATAATAATTAAATATATGACATAATAATGATACTAGATTTATTTATATATATATATATATATTTATTTATGTCATCTACTTAATTCCATTCAATTCAATAAGGAATCGAAAACAGCGTTCATGCATACGTACGGCCTACCGTCTCCATGAAAGGAGTATTTCATTCCATTTACTGATCTATCATATATATATGTATATTCTGAATATATATTATATATATAAATCATGTTTTACATTCTGGAATTATGTAAATTAGGATATAAGTAATAATATCAAGAACAACAATTCGAAACACGTACGATAAATGAAACGATTTTACCCAAAATGCTGCTTTAACATAGAATTTACAAAGGAATGGGTAATATAAAGTCATAAGTGAACCATATATGATATCATAACAATGAATATGATTCTGTAAAAATTCAATGAAATTATTTAAATCATTATACGGGAGGTTCGGATATGTATGAATCATATCAGACCTAAGGTTAGGGATAATTATTCCAATCGCATTCTTATCCGAGATTGTTTATTCGTAAGTATTTACTGGGGTTATGTTTATTATCCATGTCCATATGTTCTCAAAAAAAATTCATAAAATGCTTAATTTTTTTCCATGTATGTTTAAAGTAATTTTTACCCTTTTTTACTTTTACCACATCGTATGGAAGGAATCATTCTTTTGTTTACCATACAGGGTACTTTTTGACTTTTCTGACAAAAGTATGAAAAGAATGTTATTTTTAACTTATACGACATGAACAGATTTTTACAGTTTCATAACGCCTTATTTTGATTAAGCATAATATACAATATTTAATGACTATTTTCAAGAAAATCCTTTTCCTTTAAAATTTCATGGCATTTTTTGAAAAAAAAATGATATTGAAGAAGAAAGGATATTTTCCTCAAGAATTCATTTCAATCATTTTATCAAAAACATTTTCCAAATAAGATGGGATTATTTCATATGTGTATGTTTCAAGTATAAATTCTATATGATTTACATGGTTTCAATTTTCTTATGATAAAATGATATCCATTTTTTGTACGGATTATGTTATGATGGGATGATGTTTATGAAACCCATTTTATACTTTGGGTAATAATGAATGATTTATGTTCATGTTGTGGCACAAGTAAGAATGATTTCATTATGAGTTGGGTGGGACCTATATATCCCTCCAATGCATTGGGTAAATATTTTATATCTCATGAGATAGACATGACGAGAACATAAAGTTAATCCAGTTCAATGATACAGGACTGGAATGAGGAGTGAACTCGATTCAGAAAGGGACTTTGTCTACTAAGATGTTCTTGGCAGCAATGCCTTGGCTACTATGGAAATCATATCATGTGCTTAATGGTTTTCCACAATTACATGTTTTTTCCCATTCTATTTTATCATGATTGATGTTCCTTTATGATATATTCCTCACGTACTTCCAAGATTTATGTCTTTTTACAAGATTTTTATGTTTAGATTTTCTGTTCAAGTTTTTGCATTTAAATGTTTATGGATTGTTTTATGTTATCTATGATTACCCTTACTGAGTATTTGAGCTCACCCTTTATATGTTTTCTTTTCCCTAGGATATAAATAAAGGTTTTAGGTAAGAAAACAAAATAGGAAGATCTTTATGGGAGATATTGAAGATCGTTCACAACGATTAGAAAGATTATGATCTGAGTTTCCAAAGACACTAAACTATTACGTTCCTTGTGTGTTTGTTTTTGTTATGTATTAAGTATTACACAAAATTAATGTAATTTCCATGTACGTCATGCTTTGGGTATCTATATTTGGTATCAGAGGAAAGGTTTAGTTAACCTTTCAAAACTAGTATGCGAAAACTTTAGTGAAATTCCTAGAGATATTTTTAAGGTATGTCTAGGGATGTTCCTAAGGTTAAGTATACATATAGGTTAGAGTCCTAGAATTATGTTTACGATCATGAATAATCTATGGTGAACCTAAGGTGTCATTGAGTAAATAATTTTTTATAATTTATACATCCCATAAGTGACTTTTTATGATTAAGTGGTTCCTCGTTAGTTTAATTATTTCTTAAAATATGGTTTATGGTCTTAGTCAGTGGAACGAGAATGAATTCAATTAACATTAATTCCAATGGAAAAATTGGTGTCTATGATCAATGAAATTATGTAACATCTGGAGAGAAAGATATTGTGATTATGCCGAATCAGACATCTCGATATATGATTAACAAGGTGAACTTTAGTTGTATTCCTAAGTCATCAAATAAAAGGAAGATGGAATTTTATGCATGTTCGCATGGTGAGTATCATAGAGAAAGTAAGATTGAGATTTATAATGAAGGGAAGAAGAACCATGAGGAATACCTCAAATGGAGGGGAAGATGTTATCTATGTGGGGAAAAGGGTCATAGAGTGATAGACTGTTATGGAGTCCAATGTCTTATCTATGGAGAACATGGGCATTACCCAACCCAATGCCCTGACCTAAGAAGTGACTTTTAAATTCTGGAAGGACCTATTCCAAGCAAATAATTGAAGAGTATGGAATGAAGGGATTGTATATTGTAATTCAAGAATAATGTTGTTGAGGTACTTTTATAGTATATTTAAATATCTTCGTATTGGTCCATTGTGGTTTTCTATAAGAATATGGTATTGGTAACCATGATAAGTGATTGAAATATCATTAGAAAGAATATGATATGTGCATAATGAAGGGATAAAGATATAATTAAATGATCTCATGATTGATATCATGGTTTGAGTATATAGAAATTTTTTTATTTTTGTATGTGGAAAAGTTAACTTTTGACAACATTCATGTTTTCACTAACGTTCAATAAGTATTCATTTTTCAATAGAATACATGATTAAGGTATTCACATGTTTGGAATGTGAGAAAAAAGATATATCATATGATATATGGGGGATAAATGATGGTATTCACATGCTCGGAAGATGACATTTCTAGTAATTTTTTTCTTTATACTAAGAGATTGGACAGAAGTATTTTGGATAAGCCTAAAGATTGGAATTGATTATGTTGGACATAAGTCATTATTGTTTAAGGAAAGAATTTTTATCGATATTATTTATGGAATTTTATAATAATGTAGTTTTAGAAAAATGAAAACCTGCAAAACGGGTGAAAAACCATCTCATCGGACAAGGCTGTGGGAATCGAACCCACAACCAAAGTGCGACAGGCCTTTATTTTCTAACACTGGCCTACAGGAAGTCCTTGGTTAGTAGAAACTAGTTTTATCAAGCTGTATGATATATGAAGTATAAGTCCGTTTTAGGAACCATATATGATTAATCTCACTATAGATAGACTTATGTATTTTTTATAAATTTTTCTAACCTTTTGTTTGAGACAGATGGAATGACCCATCATTCTATTACATGATCTGCTAACACTTCACAAATGACAAATTCAACTTCATTTCTTTAAGAGATGAAGTGGAAATTTTTCAAGGAACGACCAACGGTGAGATTGTACCAAAATCAAGAAAGTATTTCTTCTAATTCCAATTTCTTCAACTTTAGGGAAATGATCTTGAAAACCAAAAATGTTATCCTAGTGCCCTTATATCTGATGAATTAGATGATACCTTATATCATCACATGTTTGTGGCTTTGTGATTTTTGTAATTTTCATAGTCATTTCCTCTACTACTCTCCATCAAAACTTGATGGTTGGATTTTTCTTCTATATCCATATTTCCACCTATGTTCTCCTATGTGGAAACCCAGGGACGAGTTAATCTAGGTAACCATTACATTTCATACTTTACTTTTTAATATTAATTTTTAGTATTTATTTTACAATGTGGGTTTCTACGAACGAAACTTTCTTGTAGTAAATGATTTATAACCCCGATGAATTTCGAGGGTGGAATTCCTTTTAAGGGGGGTAGAATGTAACACCCCGAGATTTAATGAGATATATTAATTTTTATTTCGTTGATGTGTGCTATTATACACTACACCAAGATTAGCTTGTACTATACGCAACACCTTATTAGCTTCTAGTATACGTAACACTATTTTTGTCTTGTGTTACACACAATTTCCATTTTGTTTGTGGAGATTATTCTACGCAACATTAAGTATAGATTTTGTTTAATGTATAAATGAATTATGTTTTGATTATGTTATACGCACCAAAAAGATCTTTCACTACATGCATCCTTGACTTAGCTTTCATTACACACAATCAAAACATTCCTCGATAGCGTGTATAGTACGCAATACCGAGTTTCATTAAATGAGATATTATTATAATATTATTATGAACTAGTGGTTATGAATAGTAATACCCAATTTCTGAATCCTTATAGATTTTATCTTTCAAAATTGAATTAATTTTTGAATTCAGAATATCTAAATTAGCCTAGGGTAAAATTTTGGTATTTTTCTGAAAAATTTCAATTTTTGATGAATAGTGAAAACACGAGGTTACTATTTAAAAACCGACATTTTATTTAAATAAATTATTTATTTTATTTAAATTTATTTTAGGTCAAAATTGATACATAATACCTATATATGTTCAATGTAATTCATTAGAGTCATTTTATAATAATTGTAAATATAAAAAAAATTTGTTGAACTTCTCACCGTCTTTTACCCATCTCCTAAGAGAATTTAAAAATTTACATAAAACATAATTTTACCGCTTCTATAGTGGAATTTTGAAAATAAAAGAGACACGGTTAATATCAAGGAGTAAAATGTGGTTCAATAAGATAAAAATAATTTTTGGTGAATTGTAACTTTTTACTTTTATTTACCATGGTAAAAAGTAAATAGGGTAATTAAGGGTAAAAATGATATTATTATTACTCTAACACATGTCCTAATTATATTGGATAATTATAATTCTACCAAAAACAATCTTAGGAATATAATAATATCATTTAGGTCCACTTGGATTAGATTAGGACATTTATTATTATTTAATTCAAAGAAGAGTTAAAAGAGTTTAAATCAAAGTTAAATAACTAAAACATTTGTAATATAGGGTTATACATAAGATAAATTCGACTATAAATATTAATTAGAATGATAAAACTATTTTCTAAATATTGGTATTTTATTTATAATTTTTATACATTAAATAATTTAATTAATTTATGACAAAATGATGATTCAATAATTACCTTATTAATGAAATATTAACATAATTGATGTTAAAAATACCCAAATAAATGTAATTTGAGACTTTTTATAAATTAAAATAATTTTTTAGGTTAATATGACATGTTAGTATTTATTTTAGTAACTTTTTTTGAACTAATCATTCTGTTATGATTTTTACAAAAATCAATTACCAAATATTGTCAAAATTGACATAAAATAGTTTTTTTAAACCAAATATTATATTATTAATTTTTATTCTATTCATAAAAATATAAGTTTAGGACAAATTAATTAGTTAAGGTTATATATATTAATAATGAACCACTTGGGGTTCTTTTGACATGTTATAGTATGTTTATTAACCAGATAGTGTAAGAAAACAAGAAGACATGGTAAAAGTAATATTATTTAACTTAGAGTTAAATCTAAATGAAAATGTTAAAATAGTAACCTAAACTTGTATAAAACCTATTTGTTGAGAGGATTTAGACACAACCCCACTTTAGCTTCTAAATAAATCAAGTTTGTGCTATTATAAACCGAATATGACTTTATTACAAAATAATATTTTATGTTTTTCCAAAGGTACCCCTCTCCTCCCTTATAAAAAGGGCACTGCTTCCCTCCTCTTTTCACACAATTTTGAGCATTGAATCCCATCCAAACCCTTCCAATTACTTTTCTCAACCTATATAGTTACATCATAGAGGTTCTGGTCTTCTCAAATTACCAACTCTAGTTCCCTAAGAAGAAGTTTAAAGGAGGTGCGTCAAGGAAGAGGTAATCTCTTCTACCGACTCTTTCAAGTTTATTTCTTCTTCTACATCCTCTTCTTTAGTTGTTTAGTTATAAATTAATAACATAAGTATTTCTTATATACTGATATGTTATTATAAATATTAAACAATCCTATTTCACCTTCTATCCATCCTACAGAAAATGAAATCACCGCGCGTGCGTACGTACGAAATACCGTCTCCACGCTGTGGTGTAATTTATTTTGACCACCACCTTACTTGGATTGGTATAATGGTGTAAATAAATAACTATATATAATTATTTTAAAGTTATATTGATTCTGAAATATTATACATACACTTTAATAAAGTTCCACAATCACAGGAATGATATCATTGCTCGTGCGTACGTACGGACTACCGTCTCCACGACGCGATGAAATTCAATCTCTATGTTAACCATTAATGAATGATTATAAAGTATATATAATGAATAATAATTAAATATATGACATAATAATGATACTGGATTTATGTGTGTATATATATATATTTATTTCATCTACTTAATTCTATTCAATTCAATAAGGAAACGAAAACAGTGTTCATGCGTACGTACGGCCTACCGTCTCCATGAACGGTGTATTTCATTCCATTTATCGATCTATCATATATATATGTATATGATGAATATATTATATATAAATATAAATCATGTTTTATATTCTGTAATTAAGTAAATCGTGATATAAGTAAGAATATCAGGAACAAAACGTTGAAACACGTACGATAAATGAAACAATTTTACCCAAAACGTTGCTTTAACATGGAATTTACAAAATAACGAGTAATATAAAGTCATAAGTGAACCATATATGACATCATAACAATGAATATGATTCTTTAATAAGTCAATGACATTATTTAAATCATTATATAGGAGGTTTGGATACATATGAAGCATATCAGACCTAAGGTAATGGATAATTATTCCAATCTCATTCTTATCTGATATTGTTTATTCGTAAGTATTTACTGGGGTTATGTTTATTATCCATGTCCATATGTTTTCAAAAAATTTTAATAAAATTTTTTCTTTTCTTCCATGTATGTTTAAAGTCATTTTTACCCTTTGTTACTTTTACCACATCGTATGGAAGGAATCTTTCTTTTGTTCACCATACGAGGTACTTTTTTACTTTTCTAACAAAAGCATGAAAAGAATGTTATTTTTAACTTATACGGAATTAGAAGATTTTTACAGTTTCATAACGCCTTATTTTCATGAAGATTACTCTAAAATATTTACCGACTATTTTCAACAAAATCCTTTTCTTTTAAAATTTCATGGCATTTTTTGCAAAGAAAATGATTTTCAAGAATAAAGTATATTTTCCTTAAGAATTAATTTCAAGTGTTTTATCAAAACCATTTTCCATATAAGATGGAATTATTTTATATGTGTATGTTTCAAGTATAATTTTTCTATGATTTACATGGTTTCACTTTTCTTATGATAAAATGATATCCAGTTTTTTTATGGATTATGTTATGATGGGATGATGTTTATGAAACCCATTTTATACATTGGGTAATGAAGAATGATTTATGTTTATGTTGTGGCACAAGTATGAATGGTTTCATTATGGGATGGGCGGGACCTATATCTCTCTCCAATGCATTGGGTAAATATTTTATATCTCATGAGATAGACATGGCTGGAACGACAAGTTAATCTGGTTCAGTGATACAGGACTGGAATGAGGAGTGAACTCGATTCAGAAAGGGACTTTTTCCACTAAGATGGTATTGGAAGCAATGCCTTGGATAATATGGAAATCATATCATGTTTTTAATGGTTTTACACAATTACATGTTTTTTACCATGCTATTTTATCATGATTGATGTTCTTTTTTGATATATGCCTCACGTACTTCAATGATTTATGTCTTTGATCAAGATTTTGATTTTTAGATTTTATGTTCATGTTTTTGCATTCAAATTTTTATGGATTGTTTTATGTTCTCTATGTTTACCCTTACTGAGCATTTTAGATCACCCTTTATATGTTTTCTTTTCTCCAGGATATAAAGAAAGGTTTTAGGTAAGATAACAAAAGGGGAAGATCTTTATGGGAGATGTTGAAGATCTTTCACCACGATTAGAAGATTATGATCCGAGTTTCCAAAGACACTAAACTATTAAGGTCCTTGTGTGTTTATTTTTGTTATGTATTAAGTATTCAGAAAAATTAATGTAATTTCCATGTACGTCAAGCTTTGGGTCTCTATATTTTTACTTCCCACCAAATTTTTCCTATTTGTAACCTAGAAATGTGTTATTCGACTGGGCCTTTATATTTCCCTTTCTCTTTTTTCAAGAGTATGTTTTTTTCAGTTGGAAGTTTTGTTTTGGGTGTAGTTTTTCTAATATAGTGGAATATGAAAAATGGGGGTTGTTATTATATAATAATGGTTCATGATATATTCTTTAATTTATTTTTATATAATTTTATCGGTGAATGTGAATTTCTTAATCATTTTCACACAACCCAAATGTGCTTAAATGGGGTCCCTATTGGGCATACATGTATACCCCCCCATTATTATATGGTATTTTTTACACATAAAAAATTAAGTTGAGGGTGGTTCTAGGTAATAACTTTTTAGGCATAATGTAAAATTTATTTCAATAAGATGATTTATGTGTTTTTGAATGTCTATTATTATTGATGGAACTTTTCTAATCATGTGTGTGATATACCCTTTTATGTATTAAACTATGATGTTAATATTGATATATTAAATATATTGAAAAAGTTTTTTTATTTATATAAAATATTGGTTGCTATCATTGAAATATGATTTCAAATTCATAATATTTTTCTCCACACCATAGACTTTTGGATATGGGGTTATGGGTTTAATTTGATCACTCATCAGACATAGGATGATTCTTAGTGGTATTAGAATAAGGGAATAATATTATTCATTTAGAAACTAAATATTTAAATCATCATAAGGATGATCACTATGAATTTATTAAAATTCCCATACATTAAATATGATTAAATATTCAATAGTGTTATTAGTGATGGTATGAGTTTAATTATTTACAATTTAGGCTAAATACTTGTTTTTTCATCACAAAATATCATATGAAGAAGGATAATGAAATATCAATTCCATGATTTGAATGTGTTAAATAGTTATTAATATCTATACTTGATGAAATGAATAAATTATTGGTGATTCATATATATTGATTAAAGGATCTAGATGATGAGAAAATACCTTTAATAGTTTGTGAATTTTTGGTTATCCTTCAAATGGTAAGGGATTTTTTTTTATATTTTATTTTTATATTTTCATGGATATTCAATTTTTAATGTATTCATTACATTATGGCTGTAAATCAGGTGAAAATGATTAATTCTTTTTTATGCCCAAAATGTTTTCTTTTGCTTAGAAAAGTGAATTTTATATATTATTATTCCATTTATTTATGTTATTTTCTCAAATTAAATTACATGATAATGATATGGTATGTGACATTTATCTAAAATAATAATAAATTATTATTTTTAAAATGATTATGTAAAAAATTGTTCAACAGTTCCCCATATCACTGTGAACAAATAATATATAATATTCACAATTATAAATTTTCCAATGAATTAGTTAATTATTAATCTATATGAAAAAATAATTATATTATACTCTAGATTATCTTTAACAAAAGTGATTTTATTTCCTTAGTTGGTTTCATGTCCAAATGATACCTCAGTTATGAATTCTAGAAATATTTCTATGATTTCAAAATTAAAAAGTTATATATGTCTCTTGATGATCATTATATTAATCATATACATATATTAATATTTTTCTTATATTTTATGAATACATCATAACCTATTATATTCTATGTGGATGAATAATTATTTACATGCTATCATATATTCATTAGAAACCCATAATTTTCATTATAAGATTGATCTTTCTCATTTTAGGTAATATATTATAAATAATGATTATTATAAAAAATATAATTTTATTATCTGTGGGTGAATAGAAAAAAAAATGATTATAATTTAATTAAATATATTTTTTACATATTTAATGAAATAATGATGTGTTTGTCTTGCAATTTTTTACAATAATAATCAACAACATGAATAGAAGTCACTTGATGTCAATATAGGTATCTATCATTTCCTATATGATTGGATGAACGTAAAATTTTTGTTGATGTGATATTACCTACTGGGTAGATTTTTTTCATGAACCACTAAACAATTAGATTGTTATTCTCTAAAGAGAATACCACGGTGGCACAACATATGGTCGATTAAAAGGAGGATTCATACCACATATTATCATACTTTTGAAAATTTTAAAAACTAACAAATATAAAATTAGTAAAATAATATAAATAAAGATGTTTTGAAAGATTAATGTTATATATATTGATATATGTATATATATATGGAATGCAACACATAATCAGTCATAAGATAGAAGGAAGGAAAATGTTCATGAGATTTCATAGTAAATAATATCATTGATTGATATTGATCTTAATATTATATTCAATGAGGTGATCAAGACCTACCACACCCCAAGTTCTCATTACAAATATAACCACCCCAAACATAGACCTCTAAATATATGGAAATTCCCAACAAAATTTCATCTAGGAGACATATTCACTGACCATCACTATGTAATCCATACTCCACCACATACACATCGTAGATTGTCATGGTAATGATGATTGGATAAGTGATAAGAACTCCATGGAAGAGAAAAAAGTTCAACCACATACTGTAATCAAAATAAAACCATAAAAATTACAAGAATTGAATAAATACATTGGATACAATGAACAAAAAAACTCAATCATACCACCATTCCCTCCCTTGAAAAAAATTGAATTTACTTCTCCATTTATAATGGAGATTAGAATGGAATCCCTTGATAAAAACACTTTAAAATGTGATAATGGAAGGCAATGTAGAAAAATAGTAAACTAATATATATTAATATATTAAATAAAATTATATCTACAACCCTCCACAACATCTCCTAGAAAATGGATATCCTTGGGTTTGGGAGAGCAGGTAAAAATTTATATTGAAAGAAGTGAGAAATTGTGTCTCATAAATATGCATACCAAAACATTAAGAAATTATAAAACATTAAATGCATTAATATGGGATAGTTTACATAGGGAACATATTAAACTCTATCATGTGCATGTTTCAAAAGAATTAATCCCAAATTAGATACTAGAATATGGTGTTATTTTTTTACATTGGAAAATGAATATGTTGAGGTTGACTGCTTGTATTCCAACACTCCTTAGATCCATAATTTTATGGAATATATTGAGTCTGAATATCACATGGCCATACACTATAAAAATATTACAATACATATTATTAGTCTCCATATGATATTTGATATAATTTTTCTTTTTAGTTTGGGATATATGGGCCCATACAAAAAATGTTCCAAATCTATGCATAATATTTGAGACCTAATTTGTTAGATGTTTTTGGGCTACAAAATCTTCTATTGATTTTAAGGTAATATCACATTTAATGAATACGTATATGTATATAATACTAAAAAATTTAAATTCAAAATACAAATCCAAGTAGAAAAAATTATGGTTGAAATAATGAAATAAATTAGAATATTTAAAATACAAAATAATTCCATTTTAGAATTCATCATAAATTACAACAAAAAACAACAATTTTTTATGATTTCCCCTAAAATAACACTATGATGGTATATAATACATTTAATTATAGTATTAAATGTGTTTGAATATTATCTTCATCACTCCCCCTCACATAACCATTTCTCTCCTAGGAAATATTCAAATATTGAAATCAAAACCCACATAATAATAAAAATAAGAAATAATCCATGATCATATGAAAAAAAAATTATATCATTAATATTATATTAAAATTAATTCCCAAATATTTTCATTAACACATTTAAATTTTTTTAGCTCATAAATCCATCCTTTAACCAATAACACATTTCTCACATTAAACATTCTACCACATTTCACATAATAGAAATTATATCTGTAGTAATTCTCATACAAGGAAAACACATGACTCATAATAGGAATATAAAAATTCTCATTTATCAATATCACAAGACATGAAAATTTATTTAATAATGAGGGAATTTCCATGTAATGTTTGTGGTTAGTCTTTTTAGGAATATAAAATTTTATAAATTTATTTCTGAAAAAATGATGATGATCACTTAAGTATAATACACATATAATCAAGTGAGAACACATAGTAAATTTCATTTAATTATGATTTAAAATTAGAAAAAACCACCCCTTTCCTAACATGGTATATAAGTAATGAAATTATTGTAAGGAATGATATCCTACAAATTCTTTTCATGTTTTCTTTTCTAATTTTTTATTTATTTTATTAAATATTTTACTTTGTATTGTATTCATTTTTTCATTTCTTTTTCAGGGAGGATAAACTAAAAATTTAATAAAATTAATTAATGACACATCATGCCCTTTATTATTTAGAGGGACACAATTGAAACATGTAATCATAATGAAAAATTTAATCACATCTTCATTTCTAATTTTTTTTGGAGAACATGATGATAAAAATAATGAATAATGAAATGATGAATAACACCAAGTTATTTTCATCTACACTATAGAAAAATATGTATCCTACCTCAGACCAACCAAAAATTAAATTTATCCAAAAGAAAATATAGAAATGGACCTCCCCATTTAATCAAACATGAATAATTAATGAAAAAAAGAGTATGGGTTTGTAAGGACAAATCGTTTTTTATATTCCTTAAAAAATTAAAGAAATTCATGGAATCTATAATTTAAAAAGGTTATATGTAAAGGTGGGTTCCATGTGAAAATGAAGACTACAAATAAATTAACACAATAAAGTAATAAAAATCTATTTAGTTTAATTATTTTAAGGATAAAAATAAAAAGTCCTATTTATCAAAAAAAACACGTTCCTATAGATAAATAGTGGGTATTTATATGATTGTGTCAATTTTGTTATAAAGACCACATAGTAATGGAAAAATATTTTTACTTAGTTTTTTATGTGAATGGATTTAAAAAATCAATAAAACTCTTAAAAATGCTGGAAAATTATATTCAAGGAAGATGTTTTAACATTAAAAATCATTTAAAATCTTTTCTAACCAAACCCAATGTAAACTCTCTCAAAATAAATTATAATGTGATAAATAATAAGAATATTCATTTAAACTAAATTTTTATAACAGATAAAAAAATATAAACACACAAATACATCTAATCATGTTACAACTCCCCCCCCCCCATATTAATGTTTAACTAATTTTCTTTTAATATTAAATATATATATATATATAAGTGAAGATAAAAAATAAATGAATGATATGACATGTCCTTAGTCTCTAGTTGCAGCTTTAAAATATTCCCCAAAATACTTTAATTTTACATTGAAATCAAGAATTAATGAATCATGAAATCATATTAATAAGGTAAAATAAATATTAAGGGAAAATTGGATTAATCTGATTCATAACAACATGTTTTTCTAGGGTATTAGCAGCCATAGTCAGGTAGTTTATGTTTATTAATCCCAATCCAAACATGGATGTGGATTCATGTTGATGATCCAAAAGAACATAGTTCTATTATTTCTATTCAAGTTTTACTAGTCCTAGAGGAACCCATGAATTGGGTAAATTTTTTCTACCCCATTTTCAATGTAATTTAACATTTATTAGGGGATAAGAAAAAATAATAGGTCCTAAAATTTTATGGGAATAGATTTATATACCTCTTAATTAATAACAAAAAGGTAATTCAATAGTGATACTACTAGATCCGGAATTTTATGAAGGTAAAATTCAGTGAGAATTTAATTTTTAATTGAATAAAATTATATAGAATCAGAAAATAAATATCCCCCACTTTATTTAAAGAAGAATGATTGTCAACTTCATCAAGAACTACCACTAGCTAAGTTTTCTCAACATAGAAATTATCATCATCTTCATAAAAGTAAATATATAGGTTTAGTGGTGACAATTAATCATTTTCAAATATAAGAAAAGAAATTACATTTTTGGTATTCATTAAAAATATCCAACCAATGTTCTACAAAAATAATTTTGATCTACCACAATTATATCATCTAGTATGTGTGTATCATAAAAATATTTATGTAAATGACGAGAGAGGAAAAATTGGATCATCATGTTGAATATTTAAGGCCTCCATATGTTATTCAACTTCTAATTTAGGAGGAATATGATTTTCGTTTTATGTATCTTGTTTTTTTTCTTCCATATAATTTTAACATATTTAACATCAATGACCATAGATGCAAACATATTTTTTTAGTTTTTGATAATTTTTAAATTCTTTTTAATCAACAGAAAATAATGTTCAAATTGAATACTAAATATCTCTATCCAATGATAAAATTATGTACCAGTTCATTCATAAAAAAATCAATAATTTAATTCATGAAATATGTAAATGGAGAAATAGAATGAAAATCTTTTCCATATTACATTTTTTATTTTTATTTTTTATGTTTTTATGTTTTTTATGAAATAATATATAAATAATCACTCGACCTCAAAAAAATCAAAATTTATGCGATGTGGTTTATTAAAAAGTACTAATAAATGAAATTAGTATTATATTATTTTTGTACCAAAGTGATTCAATATATGTTTGATCACATAGATACCTCCTACCACAAACAACCATCTTATTTTCAATATAAAAAAATAACAAATATAAATGAAAAAAATATGGTGGTATTGATAAATTAATTTAATATATATATATATAAATTCAATGCACCATAGAAGGATTCATAAGAATGATCAATGGAAGATGTTCCTGATAGGTCAGAGTTATTGGTATCACTGTTTTCAATGGATCTCGATATTTTATTCAATGATGTGATAATGAAATATCACAAATCACCTTATTATTTGAAATTTTATCACCACATACCACGATCATGGAATATGAATCGATTTTCTTAAAAATTTAATCTAGGATACATATTCACTAACCATAACTACCCAACCTATAGTACACTATATGAATAATGTTTAAAGTAATGTAATGGATGAATAAAAATGAGATGAAGAAATTTAGAGAGGAAATAATTGGTGACTTCATTCCGTAAAACATTTACCCTACCGATAAATTCTAATAATTGAATAAATAGATTTCAAATTATGAAAAATAATAACTACTAAAGCTAATATTCCCCTAATTTGAAAAATGATAAGGTTAGTTCTCCATTTTTTGTGAAGTTCAGAGGCGAATACACTATGATAAACACATGAGAGATAAATTCAGAGGAATCAAGGTAATTATGAATAAGGATAATCTAATTAATATTAAAATTATTGATGAATATTATAGAAAATAAACTCGACCTTCTGCCCCTAAAAAAGGACATCCTTTTATATAGGAAATGGTGAACAAATTTATAGGGAATGAAGTAAGAAATTTTATCTTCAAAATATTTAATAAAAAAATGTGATAATTTTTTTAAATAAAATAATATAATTGGTTAATTTTGACTTTAGTAATGTTTTTAACTATCTATCATTCATGTATCATCATAAAATTTCCACTGACTTATAATACATTTTCTCTGAAAAAATCATCATTCTATGATGACTCTATGTATTCCATTTCTAAAAATCAACACAAATTTATGTGAATTATTATTTATAAATATCATGAGATCGTATACAGGAACATGTTCCCCATATTACTCTCAATTACTTTTGAAATTGGAACTCATTTGGTCATGTAGTATGGGCTTTATGGGCACATCTCAAAAATTTATGAGATCAATGCACAGATTTCATGAAAGACTCATAAACTGATTTTTGGCATCTAAATGTTGAATTGTGGATTGGGTTCTGTAGAATATAATTATTCACAAGATTTATATAATAATAATAAAGTAATTTAAAAATATAAATAATTGTATAAAATTTTATAGTTTAAATACAGAAATAAGTATAAAAATTTAAAACAAAAAAATTGTCTTTTTTTAGTTAAGTTGAAATTACATCTAAAGCCAAAATAATGAAAAATTCCCATTAAATAACACCATAGTGGGACATAAAATATCTAGTTATATTATAAAATGTGTAAAATTATTACCTTAATTATTATATAACTTGATTGGAAGTTGAATGTTCCTAAGAATATTGTTGAGAAGTGAAATTATATGAAGATTCAATGTATATTGATGAGAAGAGGGATAGATTTTAAGGAAAATAGATTTTAATATGATTTTTTATTTAATTTAAATGTAGGAAGAAAATTATAATGTTGTGTAATGAATTATGAATAATCCTTGAGGTTGTTGGTTTAGCTTTTTTCTTGGATGTTTTTTAGTTATCACCACTAACTATGTGGTAGAGAAATGAATTGAAGGGATAAATTTATATCAGGTGAATCAATGAGACATAGAAAATTTATGAAATTTATAATTGTAGGTGTGGGATGATGAAACAATTATTCAACTAGAATTGTGTGAGAAAATATTTAGAGAAAAATGAAGAATATGATGATTTGTGGATAAAATGTTAAAGTATGTACTGAAATTTAATATGGTTAATGATTTATTCAATATGAAATTATTTTCTAAATATAATTATTTATAGTGGTTCTTATATATATATATTTGTAATGTACTTTTTTAATGATAGAATTATTATTGAGACAACCCATCCTTGAGTTTATCATGAGAATATGCTTGTATGAAGAAAGAAACATATATTGTGATTCCATGTTATTATATACAATATTAATGATTGGTGCTACAATTTTGAAAGTAAACTCTACAGAATTTTATAAATGTATAAGTAATATGGCTCAAGGATGGATTAAAGAATGATGTTATAATAAGAAGAATCTAGCTTTTGGTATATGAGAATTGATCCCCAAGGTGATAATAGTGAATGTTATTGTATCAAGTGATGAAAGGCATTTGGATAATGTTGGGATGTGTTTAAGAGTGTTGGAAATATATATATATATAAAGAATCTCTAATATTATATTTGATAAATGTTTCAAGTTCTATTACGAGACCATATGGATGGTAGCAGGGTCGTATAGATGAAACTGTAAGCATGAATTTTCGGAAATACAATTTAAATGATCTCGAAGGTCAATTAGGATATGTCATATCGTTTATCTTTTATGAATTTATATTATTATCCATAATTAATATTATTGTAATCTAAAAGTGTTATATCCCATAAGGATCAATTTACTAAGCTATAATTATAAAATTCCAATAAATATTATTTTTAAATAATGGTGGAGGATCACATAAGAATCATCCCATAGACATATAGGTCTATTAGGATATTTTTATCCTTATACATCATATTATAAAATTAATTTATCTTGTAAGAAATGTTTTTATTAATTTTAATATTCTCATAATCCTAAAATAAATATTCTGATGAAATACTATAAAATAAAATGATTAATTAATTTTATTCATAATGGATTCAAGAATCATTATGAAACACATGATGATGATTCAATATAGTATAAATATATAAGGCCAACTGAGGGTGATGTCGGGATATTAATATGTGTTCCACTATATACAAGGGGAAACCATGTTGCTAAGATTCATTCCAATATGAATATGTGGAAAATATTTCAAAACAATTACAGGGTAATTTTTAATAGAGAACTCAAATTATAAATATGACAATGATGATACATAAAAATATTAGGTAATATAAGAGGAAAGAAGATGAGTCTTTATGTTAATAAAAAGGAAATATGTATGAATTAAATTATAATATTTATGATTGATTAAATTATTAATATTATGTAAATTCAATGTTTTAATTTTTTTAGTATTCGTGAATATATAATGTTACAAGGAGAAGTTAATAAAATAGGGAATCCTCTTAGTGTTGGGTGCATTGGGAATATTTTAGAAGTCAAATAATGAAAATAGAGTTTTGATAGCATGTTCAATAATATCTGTTTCATGTTGAAGAAATTGTGAGATACCTAGTGGTACTCTATATGAACTGAAGAATAAGAATATGATGACAAATAATGTGAGAACAGTTTTCAACGAATTCTACTATTGGTCATCATCTAGTCCAAATATTTTGATGGAGTGACCTATAGCCATAATATATTGTATAATACTAATTAAAGGTGGGATATTAGTATAAATTAATTTTGTTGAGGGTCCCTTCATGATATGTGATCTCAAGGAGGATGAACACTGAAACTATTTAAGAGGAATAGATGGATTTCATTATTGGTAAAATTTTAAAGGAGTAGATGAAATTATTTATTCTATATCTTTGATAGAACAAGCTGTCATTACTTTCATTGTACCTCTATATTCCACTATTAGTGCATACAAATTCATACACTTTTAATTGATTCTACTGATAATAAAAAGTAAGTCATTCCAGTTGTATAATAAGCATTAAAAATTGGTGATGTAGTCATCCATAGTTAGTAAAACCTCATCAACATTCCATAGTGATATATTATATTGCTTTGATATTTAATTTCTGCACAAATACTGACTAATGTAGAGAATAAAATAAATGTAGAATCCATGAATGAAATATTTAAGTGGAAAAAATATGAAAAAGATTAAAATTGTAATGAATATATAAAAATATAAAGTAACCCCAAAGTGTTGGCATATTATATAATTTATCCTAACAAATAAAATCTTATTAAGGTTACACCCTTAATAGATTCCCATATTTTATGTTTTTAATGAATTTTTTTTCATTTTTCAATGTATATTTGAAGTAAAATTTTTGTGGTTACCTTTTGATTTCCTGTTAATGAAACCATGTAAGATATTTTGACCAACTAGTAATAAATATATAGAAAATTAATCGTTTGAAATTATGAAATGGATTATTTAAAATAGATGAGAATAATAATACTATAATATTCGATTTTAATAAATATAGTGTTCATCCTAATATTTATATTGATATTTAGTATATTAAATAATATAATGATAATTAAGAATCCAACCTAAGTAATAAAGTTGAAAAATAAAATTTTCTAAGTGGGAATTTTGGTGAAGAAATACCATGCTTAGTAGAAAAACATTTTATGGTGAAATTAACTACCAATTATATAAACATTATTTACCCAATGTAGTGAACTATATCTATAAAAATAAGGGTGTAAATAACTTATTGATGTAGTACCACTGAAGAAACTTGTTTCAGGAGGAAATATATCAATTATGATAATATACAAGATAATATAATTTTTGTAATCAATGAAATCTTGACAAGCTACACTAAATAAATTGTTTAATATATTTTTGGGTTTTTATATGTATCTAGGATAATATTATACACTATAAGTATTTTTATTAATGTATGGAAGATGATTTTGAATAAATAATTCAAATATATATTTAGATCTCCAATCAGATAGATGTCAAAAGTGTAATGAACTTACAGCCCATATGATGATTCAATTAAATTGATCAATATAGTATTTTATAATAAAGAAGATAAGATAATTCTGATGGATGGATCCATAAATTGGTAAAATTAATATTTATCAGCAATTGTTAACAATAGATTAGGTAAAAGAGGATTAAATAGATTGACCATCTGCTAGGATAAATGATATAAATTCTTTAACTTCAATATAAAGTGATTATAAGTGTTTTTAAGGAACTAATTAATATAATATATAATAATAAATACATTATCAATATTAAATTAATTTATCATGATGTAAAATTGATGATTATAGAAATAACTCCAGTGGTTTCTTCACAATCAACTATTAAAGTAGGTTCTACCATGTGAAATTATT
The DNA here is from genome assembly GCA_963277665.1 of Viscum album. Lineage (NCBI taxonomy): Eukaryota > Viridiplantae > Streptophyta > Magnoliopsida > Santalales > Viscaceae > Viscum > Viscum album. The sequence continues at coordinate 594,947,634 of OY728155.1, read as the reverse complement.
AGAAGTATTCTTTTCAAGAAGAGAGTCTATATGGTGGAATGAATATCCCTAGATCATCACAAGATAAATCTTAATAGTATATGAATGAAAATTTTCCATCCATCTACATAAGTAATTTTTATTTCAAAATTTGTTCTTTCCTTTTGTGATTATTTCAAGTTAAAATTTTAATAAATATGGATAAATAAAGGAAATGAGTATCCAACCACCATTTCAAGGGTAGATAAAACTATTTTAATGAGATATTTTATCCTAAAAAATATAACCAATCCTGTTAAAAATATATAAAATATAAATCTACCCATTATAGAAACAGAAGACAATATGTATTTCCAAGAACAAAAATATCATTTTTTTTATTTTTTTTATTTGATTTAGTAATTTTTATTGAATCTGATTTAAAATTTGATAGGCTATAGAATAAATTTATATACAACATCAATAGAGGGTGAGCATAATTAAAGCATTACCAATAGGTGAAACATAATAATATATAATTTTTTAAAAGATATAAACTAAAAAAATAATTATGCTATGTTAAATAGATTTGATCATAATTATTATATATAATCCTTAAACATAATTAATCATTATTTTAAAACGAAAATAATTTTGAGTGAAAAAATATAAGACATATTAGATAAAATTTAAAAAAAAAATTAATTAAATTAGTCAAACAATATGACATCATAAAGTTAAATGAGAAGGAATATGAAGTATACAAGGATAGTAAAATTTGAAGTATAAAATTTATAACTATTATAATAAGAAAAATATGAGTATTAAACCATGTAAGATGATATTTTTTATTAAAAAAAGTTAAAATATATTGAAATATAAAAATAGGTCTTCAATTGATATATTAATGGAAGGAGGACTATGTGAAATTAATGTTTAATTTAAAATAAATATAAATGGAATAACTTGGTGAATAAATATGTTATGAATTCTTTTTGAAGAACCAAAATGGTTGAGCATGTAGGATGTTGGAATGCCCTAGGATGGGTTGGGTGAATAGGGGTGTCATCTTTTTCTTATAAAGTGATAGATATTGTTCTAGTATTGGTAGTGATATGTTAAACCAATATATTATTAATTTGAAGTAATTTAGACATTCACATGAATAGTTACAACATAATTATTTAACTTGGTTAACCCCAAATTTCTATTCTAATGATCATACACTGACAATTTTTCAATCATACATATATCATATACTCTTTACTAGTTATGGACTAAATATGTTCAGATGCAAACAATTTGTGCTAGGAATACAATATGTACAAGATTTTTGGGATATCACATTGTGTCTCTTAGAACACTTTCATTGAATTCCCTAGCTCTCTACCTTGGATGAAATCTTACATAGTTTATCGACTTAATGATCCATTTAGATGATTGTAATTTAACTCTTTGTCTTAGACTATGAAAATACTCATCATCCACCATAGACCAAATTGGATGCACTATAATTTCTTAGTTCACATAAACCTAATGGTCAAAATTTATGTTCATGGAATTCTATTGCAAAGTACACACCTTTTATGAATCAACCTACCTTCAGAAAGATCCCAATGTCAAAATAGAATTCCCAAAAATCACTCAACACCCATTAATCAAAATCATTAGTATCATTCAATAAATACATAGTACTTTTATGATTCCCTTGCTCACATATAAATCTAGATTCACAAAGCTCCTCCCCTTCTCAAAATCAATGCAATTTTGGATACTCTCTTATTATTTTCAAGTATAATGAAGTTGGGGTATCTTCATATATATATATATATATATTTAGTTTATTACCTCTGTAATTCCCCACCACCTCTAGTGTAGTTATCGAATCCTTAAAAAACATCTTCATGAAGCTCATCCTCTCAAAGATATCAACTAATATTTTTGATAGTCACAGAGATCACCATCAACACATAACATAGTCACAATGCTCTACTTCTTATATTCATAGAGAACACCTTCAACACATTATAAAATCATGAAAATATCCATTGAAAAAACCTGTATTTAAAAATCTATTAATATTCTCTATTTATTAATTTTATATTCAAGGAAACAACCTTTAGGGATGGTATCCTATTCATTTATATTTTGAGCCCCAAAATTTAGAAAACACAGGGAAACGATGCCACCTACCACACTATGGTCATCTTGTATTGTAAGATCACTTTTAGAGAAAACTACATGATCAACACATTGTGGATTGTCAAAAAAACACAATAAAACATCATTACTAGGAATGGACAACATTGTTTTCAATAGATGACATTCCTAATGATTGTTTTGAAATATGAACAACTGATTTGTATAATTTAAAGAAAAATGGTAGCCTAGGTTATGAAATAGATAAAGGGAAATATAAAACACATAAGAAAAGGAAATTTAGTTTATTGTGATGTTGTTAAAAGGTTTTAATCATAAATCTCATGAGAAGATGTGTGGGTGGTTGAAAAAGGATAAGTACAATTCAAATGATTATCTTAGATTCAAAAATGATGTAAATGAAATATTAAAGGACATAAACTGTTCACATAGTGATTCAAGTTCCTTGATCACTCATGATGAATAAAACATATCTGACCTAATGAGAAAAAAAATTGTGCAGCCCAATACTTGATAAAGATCAAAAAAATCAATCATGAAAGTGTTCATCGAGGCATGGAGATAAAAAGGAATGATTTTATTGGTTGAAATTAAATTATTAAAAATTTTATTATATTTATGGACAAATGGGTGTTCTAAATTATTCACAAAATAATTTTCTTGTAGTCTTATTCTTACATTGTAGGGAATAAAAGGTGATTTAGGTTTTATAATTGGGTACTAAATTTTTAATGTAAGATGGAATAAAAATTCTAGATATGATGATATGACCATCATGATAAATTTTACATTTTTCAATTTAAGAAAATTCCTAATGAAGTGGTGTGCCTTGATGAATTAGAGATGAATATAATCATTTGAGGAGGAGGTTACCTTGATAATATTACTATGAATTATCATATATATGAAAATATAACTTCTAAAAAATATATAGAATAATGTCAATGTGTTTTATATCTTTATACTATATAATAAATGGTATCATAGAAACAATTTTGATAATATTATGGAGAAACTAATTTGTTCAATTAAATTAAAATGAAGAAGATTGAGGATTTCTATTGGCGGTTATGGAATCCAAATACTATAACATATGAAAGAATGATATTGAATTGAGTGGCAGTATGAGTTCTTGAAATTTTACTAATATTCTATATATAAATAATTCTTATCCATTTCTGTCATAAAATATATTCATGTGCACATTGTAACTTCCAATTAATGAGTTTTAATAATATGATGAAGGATTTGGTAACATCATCTTTTGATAATTGGAAATCCTTTATTTTTTAATCAATATCTTTTGTTTTTTACACTGATAATGCATCAGGTAGACCAAGATTTGAATGATTTATGAAAGGTTGCTATGATGAATTTATACCATCCTCTTTCATATGTGTTTTAATTATTTTCAATATGGGCATAGAGGGGGGAATAAAATGGGAAATAAAAATTAAATTGATCCATCCATATCAACAATACAATTTTTTATAGGTATCAATAACAAATAAAAAGGGAGATATTAATTATTTAATATTTTCTTTTTATCATATTTATTTTCAATAATGAATAATGGAATAATTGGAAGTGAATTGATGTCAATATCTGTATAAATTTATTTTGAGTGATCTCATTATGTTTTCAAGAATATTAATTATATATTATAAATCAGAGATAAAATCATGATGTTTCAAGTCTCCTTCTGTTGAATTGGAGTTCTTAAAAATTATACTAAGATTCTTAATGATTTTTTAATATTATTTAAGTTTTTTTTGTTTACCATGAATCTTCGTTGTTTTTAAAGATGAACCCACAAATTACGCAGAAACTAAATTGATACAATGAATTTGATTACATGAGATAGATGGAGGCCTAGTAAAATTATGAAAATAATGAATGTAGAAATAATTTAATACTATATTTTTACAATGGAAACCAGTGGGAACCAACTTGGATTGAATATTTTTAATATGTTGAAGAAAACACAATATGTTTAAGTAGTTTATTCTATTGGGGATGTTTAATGATCCATACACCTAAAAACATGTTTTAATGATGAGTTTCATGTTACATTATAAATATTTATATATCTGATTCAAAAAATTTATAATTCATAGAATAATATTTTAGAATATATAAGATCATTTTTTCCTAAAAATATAAATGAAATATTTTTAGACTATATGTGGTGATTGTGCAACACTGCAAATTTTTTTGATTTTTTTCAAATATATTTATTACATTAAATATTTAGTGTAAAATGAAATAATTATTTGTCATTTCCATAAATATGACTTTAATTTAATCTTTATTTATATATAAAACTATGTTTGGCATGTTTTACACAAAATACCATGTTTATCATGTGTTATATGAAAAATCGATTTTAAAAAAACAATGAAACATTTATATAATATTATTATATAATAATTATCTCCAAGTTGATGGAATTTTGGGTATGAATATGGATAAGAAATTATGAAAATACGGTTTACAAATATTTATACAATAAATTTTTTTGTGGCTGAATAATTATAATTGAAAATAAATCTCTCTTGAAAATAATTTCTTTTCTGTAAAAATATTTGTATACAAACAAGTAAGTTTTATACTAATAAATTCAACATAATAAATCATGGGGAATGATATTAATTTAATTAATATGATATATATTAAATATAATTTTTAACATTCAACCAATTTATTTTCTATAAAATAGATAAAAATAAATCTAATATTATACTTAAACTGAATTTCCATTCAAATACCAACAGTAATGCCATTTTTGGTACATTTATTTTAAAATTAATGTTTCACAGTTTTATAGAATATATTTGAAAATGTAAAAATATTTTTAAGATGAATTTCAATGTTTTTTTAGTATAATTGTTTGGTTTTAGTCTAAAATCTGTCATTTTTTTATTAATAGTGACAAAACAATAAATCTCTTTTAAAAACTGCCTTTTCACATAAATTTTTTTAAAGACAAATTAGGTTATAAATTTAGATTTTATGTATAATTAATAAAATAATACATATATTAATTCAATTTAGTTTATTTTAACCAATTACATATTAGAATTTCATATAAAAATAATGAAAACATTTGATCATTTTCTCATTAAAAATATATTTTCTCATTTCATCTGCAAGATTATTTTTAAATAATAATATTAAATTATTTCATAGATTTTATGAAAATTTATTTCATATTATGAATCATAATAGTTATTGTTATATAGTAAGGATGAAATAATTTTTTTCACCATAATGATTAAGGAAAACAGTTAAAATTAATTACCGTGATTTAGGTAAAAACGTGTTTAGCATGGGATTAAACTCATTAGATAAAGGTTAAAATGACTAAAAACCATGAAAAACACATTATATGGGAATATTTTGATACTTACAACCATAGAATATATTTTTTATGAGTAATCGAGAAACAATTCCCTGAATGTGAACTCTTTAATATGTTATGTAATGAAAAAACAAAAAAGTAATTTTCCTAGCTTTTAATGTTTATAAATCTTCATGATAGTGAAAAAACACCCTTTATTCATTAATAAATTACCTTTTGAATTATAAATGTTTTTATTTATTTTTAAATTTTATTTTTATTTTTAGATATGAAATAATTACTTAAAACTCTTAAGTAAAAGTAATGGAAAATTATTTTTTTAATAATTCAATACAATGAATGATATAGAAAAATATTAAATGTGATTAATGTTGAATTAATTATTGAGTTAAATTAAATTTTTAGATAAATGTATTTTTATTAATTGGTTTTAAAATAAAATATTTTAATATGATCATTTTCTTTATATTTTTAAATTCAAATTAAATAATAATATCAAAATTGACATAAGGAATATTTCATAATAAATGATATTTTATTAAATGATTTAAAATTAATAAAAATCTTATATTCTAAAAATTATATTGTAAATTTAATAAATATTAAATACGGTCCATTAAAATTGATATTTTTTAAGAAAAGTTTCTCCACTGAATAAAAATACTTGTATTTAGTGCGATTATGGTTAAAGTGTTGTATTTTCTCGTTATATGTGTTTATATTAAAATTAATTTACAACATATATGGATTTTTTTATAAATTAGATTTTATATTTTGAATCATTGAGGATAAAGTTTGTAAAAAATATCACTTCAAATTTGTCGTAATTGGATAATTTTTCTATTTAACAAAACTATTTACCATGTTAAAAAAATTAAATTTTATTCAATATAATGTCTAAGGAACATAATGATAAAAAATTATTTTATAATTATTTTGATTATTTTAATCAAAAAAATAACAATAAAATTTATTATTATTCAATTTTGGTGTCACATGATATAAGGGATACCTCCCAATAGTGTATACTTTTGAGTAATTACAAGAATGCCTCTCTTCGTCAACTATAAAATAGAACTCACTATCCCCCCATCATCAAACATATCAAGAAATTGGGATCAAACAACCCATAAAATTTCACCTTTTAATATACATTCCATCATTCTAGAATCCTTAATTTTTATAGAAATCTGACCAAGAAATGTTTTATTTAAAACCTAATAAGGATACCAAATGAAGTGGTAAAGTTCATCAATGAGCATTTTTTTATTTGGTTCTCCACCACCATCAATTATTATTTTATAATGACAATATAATAATATAATTATATTAAATATATTTATATATTGTTATGTTAATGGTACAACCTAAAACCACACACACATCCATCAAATGGGTTAAAATCATTATTCATTTATATGATGGACTACCACCTCACAAACCGATGTTGTTTATTTTTTAATTTCCACCTATCAGTGATGCTCATAATGATATATTTATTTTTTATATATGATATATATTATATATATTATTATATTATGATTCTATAATTGTTATACCATAAATACCTACATGATTTCCATTGTTAGTGAACACAATAATGTCGTTCATGTGTACAGTGTACCATAGTCTCATAAACTGACATGATTCATTCATGATTCACATGGGATGTATTGAGGATATGTTTAATAAATAATTTTTATATATATGAAATTAAAATTATTTTTTATTCCAATATAGAAAATTTACTTTATATTATTTTACTCCGATATGAAAATGATAAAATAACATTTATGTATATGTATAACCAACCGTCTCCATTAATACTGAATTTTGATTCCTATTAGTCAATATTATGGATCACCCAAAATAAAAATAAAATGAATATATATATGATATTTACATCATTTTTATCATTATTTAGTTTTTTCATCCATGATCGACGTTTAAAGACAAATGATATCACAAATCAATTCATAAATAAAATACAATGTGGTTATTATAAGAACCATAACTTTAACATGGAATTATTAATAAATTTGTGATCAAAAATCATAATAAAATAATATATTTTCAGATATTAATGAATAAGGTTTTTAATTATATTTATAAAAAACTTATATTTTTTATATAGGTGTTTTGATATAGTATGATGGAATTAAACACTTAATGTAAATGATTTGTGTCTCAATTTTTAATTTTGTAAGACACACGACATGTTCATTACCTCTTTATTTTTGTTGTGTGTTAAATATGCATGAATGAACTTTTTTATTATTCTAATTATTATTATTAGGTTTTAAATACCCATTTTAGGATCTCTAATTCTTGGGGATCTTGGTTCAAACATTACCAAAGTAGTATGGGATTTGTTTTTCAATTTTTCTTCATTGAGATGTAAGTTATGTCATGAACATTTATTCATTTATGAGGTGTAATTAAATCCCCCTTTAAATGGAATATCATAAATTTATTTATACTCATGATATTTTATTTTCAATTAATGTTATTAATTCATGGGGATTATGATCCAATGTCACCAATATACTAGTTATTTTATGTTACAATATAATCTCTCTTAGGATTATTTATGATTATGCATCCATTGATAAACAATATTTATCAATATTTCATAAATTGTCATGAATTTTATTCTAAATTTTTTAATAATTATATCATAAAATAATTATTCCAATTTTACACTCCCTTGTACTTATGATAATTACTAAAATGTTTTTATGAAAATTTATCATTATTTTCCTCTCTGGAAGGAAATCTATTTTCTCACAAAACATTATTTTATAAAAAATTATTTTTTTATATGATATATTATTATTACATTAAAAGAATGGGATTTTGAAAATTTTTTATGATTCATAATGTTTTTTAAATGATGTCTAAATATTTAATACTGTGGGTATGATCTAAGAATACAAATCAAATTTTTTCTTTGAATAGTTTATATTTGTGATGAAAAGTTGTCTATAAAACTTTATTCTCATCCCTGAGTTGTATGGTGAAGAAATGATAAGGAAAACCAGTTATTTTCATGGTTTATCATTTGATTAAATTATTTTAAAACCTCTATATTTTTTGTAGTTTTTTATATGATGATATTTTGAGGATAAAAATTTCATTTGATGGGTTACAATACAATGAATGGTAATTATCTTATAGAACACATAATATGGTTTCAATTATGTGATGGGTGGGACCTATATCCCTATAAAATGAAGTTATTATTGATTATATATTTCATTATATGAAAACGGGAGACCAATTTATGGTCTTGATCCATATTAAAAATCATGTGCATCCTAATCTTTGCTGGGAAAAGGGTGTGTCCTTGTCAAAAATGGGAAATGTGTGCATCCAAAACTATAATGAGAAAAGGGATAATCTTAATCTACAATGAGAAATAGGTTCATCATAGTCTATAAATGGAAAAGGGTTCATCCTGATCCACTATTTTTATGGTCATGGTAGTTAACATGGACATCTAAAATAGTATCCTATATTTATGATGTGACATTATATTATTGTTCGTGATTGATTTATGATGATTTGTCACTCTTATGGACCATGTTTTACAAAATAATAATGTATTTATTCCATGACACATGTTTATTATCTATTACATGTTTGTTTTTAATTATGTATGTTATGATCGTCATCACGTACCCTTATTCATATCTTATGATTATATATAATCATATATTTACATTTCCTCTATTTACCTTTACTATGAATTTGAGAACACCATTTCTTAAGTATCCAAACTTAGGTTATGAATATTGATTTAGGTAGGGTATTCATCATAGGATTAATATGTGAGGAGATCTTTTTTGGAAGGTTTTCAATATATTTCACCAAATTTGACGCGTGTGTTCCATGTTTCCAAATAAACTAATCTATTATGGTCCCCGAGCATGTTTTTATGTAATATAAAAAAAAATAATCTAAAAAGTTGTGATATACATGTATTAGAGACTTGGATTAATATATTTTTCATCAAGAGAATGGTTGAGTTATCCTTTAGAGACTATATTGAGAAATATTTAGTGATATCCCTTTATATATTTCTAAGGATCTATCTAATAATTTCATTAATAATATAAATGTTTATTATATAATGTATATGAAAATGTTCAGGAATTTGGGTAAAGAATATAGTGATTAGTTTTTAAGAAAAAAGTCTTTGTGTGGATAATATAAGTGAATATAGATCTGTAATAGATTTACCTAAGGGTATTAACCATGAAAACTCCATATTGAGCAAGACTCAATCATGAACAAGTGCACAAAAATGAGTTATTTTTTACATAATTCATGAATCTTGGAGGAGTGATAAGACTTGGAAATTAAAAAACTCATTAAAAACCATCATGATTGATTTAAATTGAATATCACCATAAATATTGTAGGATAAAACGATGGTTCCATATTAAAATGGGAATGTGCCATTGTTTATACATTATATGTAATTTTTTATGATTATATGGCTCTACACTATTATTATTGTCTCCCACCTAATGAGTTTTGTTTTAGTTTATGGATGCAAAAAAAGAAATCAAGTTAATAATGAATCATATTGAATGTATAGTGATTACGAGTATCCAAATTTTTTGATGAATGGAGAGAAATCTATTTTGATTATTCTTAATCAACTATCACAATATATTATTATGAATGTAAAAAAGGTGAAATTCCTAGAACATATAATAAGAGAATGAGGGAATTTTATGAATATTCTAGTTGAAATGAAAAATGGGTAAATGTATTTGTACATGTGAAGAATATCATTAGAAAAACCTAAAGTAATAACTCAAATTGATGGGATGTTGTTATCTATGTGGAAATAGAATTAATATATTGAAAAAAATTCATTGATTTCAATGTATTATCTATGGAGAACATGTGAGTTACCAAACACAATGCCCTAGCCCATGAATTTTCTTTAAGTAAAATGATGGAATTATTATATCTGAATAAATTATGTTGATGGATTGAATTATTTATATAATTGGATTCTGGAATTATAATTTTTATTATACATTTCTTCTTTAAGAATTTTAATGATGGTGTTGAATGATGACGACATACCATAAAAATGGTTTAATGCAATGGTGATATATTTATTATCAGAATGTATACCTTAATATTTAATAGATATTGAGACAATGATGTATTGTTTGGATTATGTGATGATTGATATTGATAAAATATATTGGATAATATCAATTCAATGAGAACTGATGAATGTTTTTTTAAAACAGTTAATGTAATCCTTGGTGGGGTTTACAACATTATTAGATCTATGAAATAATATTAATAAGATATGTACATTTTCATGGAATAAGTATCAATTGATGTTTGTATTGAGATTTTATGGAAACTTCTATGATTTAGGAGAATATTTTTCCATGTTGTTAAAATATTGGTCATGTGACTACAAATAGTTTCTTTATTATATTATGAGATTTCTTATTTTGTATGGAAAATTACATAACCATATTTATAAATTATATATTTTTAATGGGTTATAGGGCTAACCATTTATGGAATATTTTATATTTAACATTGGATGAGTTTTTAGGGGTTAATACATTACTTCACCATTTGAAAATTTATTCATATTCGTTAAATTATGTTAATCATTTTGTTTTTTGATAACTAAAGATAGATAGGATAACTTATCCTTTTATTTATAGATCTAATAAAATATTATTCATCATGAATAACATTTTCAGCATCATTTATGGGATTGAGAGTGAAAAGTAAGATGATCAATGAAAAAGAAAAGGATTAATTTTTTCTTTAAAAATAAAAAGATATCACATAAGTACTTTTCTATATTTTCTCATCCTAGATAGAAAAATTAATTCCCCATCATTTGACATAAGATATTGAAATAAAATTTTGTCCAACTATCATTTTTTTCTAATATCAATGACCGTTTTTTCATCTATTATTTTTATGTATTTATAATCATTAGTATTCTCATAACAATTTTTTCTATCACTCTCCATCTTTATTGGGGTGTTCTATTTCTCTTTGGTGTACATGTTTTCACTTCAAAACAAAGTTCTCCTATTTGAAAAACATGTATGTGTTATATTCCAGATGACCATCACCAATCAATTTCTATTTTTAAAAGGATGTATTGTTAAACCTTTTTACGATGTGGGATTATATGAAAGGAATTATAATTAATTAAAATTATGCTGACCATGATGAATCTTGAGGGAGAAATTCATTTTCAAGTGGTTAAAATGTAACACCATAAGATTTTGTGATATCTTTTTCCAAATTATTTTAATCATTTCAACATTCATTGTTATATGAAGAAATTATTTTTTAATTTCTGGAAAAGTAAGAATGAGTTTATTTTAGGTTACATTAAATACTAAAATTCGCTTTTGTTATACATTATATTGTTTTTAGCTTGTGTTACAAGCAAGAAGTTGTTTAAAAATACATGAAATATTATTAAAATATTATTATAGTATACTTATCACCTAGATGTTGGATTTTTATGTATGAATAGTATTAACTAAATTATTAAAATACGGTGTTCACATGTTTGTATAATTAATTATTTAGTAACTAATAATTTATAAATGAAAATTAAAACCTCTTGAAAATAAAATAAAATATTTTCCTAAAAAAATATTTTTATGATCAATAGTGAGATTTATAAAAATAATTTTAAACAAACTAGTATTAGTGAATTATATTCATTAAATTTATATATTATATTTTCAATAAATTTTTTATCATTTACCCATTATATTCTATAAAAAGATAAAATTAAATCCAATTTTATGCTTAAAAAGTTATATTTTTAATTAAAAGGTTTGGTCGCCTTTTTATGGCGCATTAATTATAAAATTAATTGTTATAATTGATTGAAAATTTATTTGAATGGTAATATTATTTTTTGAAATTGGTATATTAATATTATCCAAGGATGGATTTTTTGGTTTTTTAATGTTTCATTGTTGATTAATAGTGAAAAATAGTGATTTTAAATTGAAAAATACATTTTCTATAGTTTAGTTATAAAAATAAATTCTTCATTAAATTTGGGTTATAGTGTAATTAGTTCAATTAAATATATATATTAATCCCATTAATGTCATTATAATCAATTTCATTTTAATATTAGAAAAAATATCATTGTATACCATTGACTGTCTTCACTTAAAAACAATGTCTTTCTCGTTGTGTCTATGGGATTATTAATAAATTATATTATTCCACTTAAGAGATTATAATTTGGATGTATTGGTTAAAAATTTTAAATATAAATAATTTTATTATCTAATATGGTTAGCATAATTTTTTAACATAATTATTAGTGAAAATAGTTAAAATTAATTACCATGATTAAGCTAATAACATGTTTATCGAGGGATTAAATTTATTACATAAGGGGTAACATGACATACCAACATTTCAAAATCCTAGTTTATCGACTTATATCAATTATTATCACTATATAGTATTTTTTTATTAGTTATTTGGATATTATTCCATGGATTTGGTCTATATAATAAGTTATGTAATAAAGAAGAAGAAAAAAGGAAACATTCCTCACCATTAATATTAGTAATTCTTTGGGATATAGAAAACATTATATGTTTAGTTATAGATTTAATTTTTAAAGTCAAATTATTTTTTTCATGATAATTTATTTTAATTTTTATATTTTATATATTAACATTAAATTCTTAGGAAACACCAATACATGAATTATTTTGGTAACAATTAAATTTAATTAATGATACTAAAAATATTAAAAGTTGTGTAAACTGAATTAATTATAGAGTAAAAGTTAATTTTTTTATGAGTATATAATGTTGCAAAAGTGTGAAAACATAATATTTTAATTCTATAATTGTATTGATATTTTTAAATTCAAATTAAAAAAAATTCAAAATTGGGAATAACATTATTTTAATATAAATTTTGTTTTACTAGATGATTTTTAATTAATAAATATAGTATATTCCACAAAGTGAAAGATAAATGTTAATACATAATAAAATTAAATAAATATACTAATTTATCTTTTATAGTGAGCTTATTGACCCCTAAATAATATAAAATTTGCTATAATGTTTATGGTTAAAGAACTATTTTTTCACGTTATATGCACTTATATTAAAATTAATTTCCAAATGAAAAAGGATTTTTTTTCTTTTATAAAATAGATATCATATTTATAAATGTGGGTTATCATTTTTATAATAGTTTTTTTTAATTATCCTTAATAGATAAAGTACATAAGTTAGGAAACATGTTACATAGTTAAAAAATGGTAAAATCGGGTTAAATTAAGGATTAAGAACAATATTATAAAAATGATTTATTTTTTTATATTGGTGGAGGATTTAATAAATAAAAGTACCAACTTAAATCCATTAATATTCAATTATTTTATCAAAATTAGGAAACTGATTTGTCCCAATAGTGAATTCTTTTAAGTATTTACAAAATGTTACTCATCAACTATAAAAGGGCACCCACTCTCCCCACATAATCATAACTATCAGTCCATTTTGAATAACTGAAACCTGAAAAAATAGGTTCTCACACTCACTAAAATAATCCTATAATACTTATTTGGATAAAAAATTAAACAAATTGTGCATGTAGTGAAAAACTAAAGAGGATACCTAAGCAAGAGGAAACATTCATAACTGAGTGTTTTTGTATTATTTACTTCTCCAGCCCTTTTAATTATTATTATACAATGATTATTTAATAAAACCATTATATTAAATAAATTGAGATGTTTTTATGAGAAGGTTAAAACCTAAAAATAAACAAACTTCAATCAAATGGGTTACAAAATCATTTTTCCTGTGTACGACTGACTATAACCTCAGAGACCACTATCATTTTTTCCATTACAATCTATAAAGGATAATCATAATGACGAATTTATTGTATATATATGATATATAGGATATTTATGACTATATTTGGATTGAATAATTTATATATCACCCATAACATCATTATTTCTATTTATTTGGAATCTGATAATGTCATTAGTGTGTACGGAGGACTACCACCTCACAAAGTGATGGGAATAATTCACCCTTTACATTAGACATATAAGAGATGGTCCTACTAAAAAATTGGGACATATATGAAATTTAATTTTAATTATAATTATAATAAATTCCATTTTCTTTAATTTATTCAAATCCATCAATAAAATGAAAAAACCACATTTATGGTTACCTAAGACCTACCATATCTATGAATAGTACATTTCATTTTTTATCACAAAATTTTATGGACCACAATAAATAACTATATAGTGAATAATATATTCTATTTATATAATGGTCATATTTCTGGATTTTTAATGATAATGATCAAATTAATAGTACTATAAATATAGAAAATTAAAGTATCTACAAAAAACAAAGGAGTTATAACCTGAAACAAACATTTAAAAAGAATTATTAATAAATAGGTAATAAAGGATAATAAGAAAATAAAATAGGATATGATATAAATAAATATGTTTATTTAATATATATTAATAGAAATATATTTATTATACACAATTTTTTAATGACTAGAGTTTAAGTAGAGACATAATGTTATAGGCTTCTGTGTCACTTTTTACTTTCATGAGACACATGCCATGTTCCCCACATGTGTCTTTTATGTGGTGTGTAAGCTAAACATTAATGTATTTTAGGAATATTATATTTAGAGTTTTTGGGATTTATATATCCATATTATTATCTCCATTTCCATGTGTTTATAGTTCTACCTTTACCAAATAGGTAATAGAATTCTATCTCAATTTTTATTTTTTGAGAAGCATGTTATGTTATGCACCTATATTCATTAAGGAGGTTTATATACCTCCCCAGGAAAATGAAATATCATGAATTTATATATCCCCATGATATTTTATATTCCATTTTATTTTATTCCTTCATGGGTAATAAGATCAAATGTTACCCAAATAACAATGATTTCAGGTTACGATCTAATCATTTGTCATGATTTATTATGATTATCCATCCAATGATAAAATATTCTGTTATATATTTGGATAATTATAAATAATTTTCTTCCCCTATTATTATTAATGATATTCTTAGTTATATTAATATTTTTTAACTCTTGTGTATTTATATTGATTAATATTTTTTATTATAAAATCGGAATTTTTCTCCCTTCGGTCATAAATCTTTTTTCTTCCAAAATAATTTTCTTTAAAACTGATTTCAAAAATTATTTAAAATTATATATTATTATTATTTAAAGGGAAAAGGATTTTAAAATTTTGTATTCATCTAATTTTTGTTTTAAATTATCTTCAACTATTCCATTTTATGTATCCATATTAATTTTCAAATAAAATTATTTTCAAAATATTTTATGTTTTAAAAATCATTTCTTTCAAGATGAAAAAAAAAATTCATCATGAAATTTTTCAAATTTTATTTCAAAAATTATATTCAATCTAGGATGAAATCTACAAGGGTTTTCAATGTATAATTGGGGATATTAAAAAAGGTTACCATTATTTATATTTCAATGAATGGTTTATGCTATTGATGATAATTTTTCAATGAAACCCTTTATATTCAATGGGTTATACAATGAGTAAATGATTATTAAACCTAATTATTTTAATGGTATATTATATTATTAAATAATTATGAAATTTTTTTATCATAAATAGTTTTTTATATAATGTAATGTTTTTAAATCAATCTCATTACACGAGTTATGTTTTGATTAATGGATATGTTCTTGTAGAACACATAAATATTTGTTTCATTATGTGATAGGTGGGACCTATATCTACCACTGATTAATTGGTCAAATATTTATATCTCATGAGAAGAAAATGGGATACAATTTGATTTTTATGATCCTTAAAGGGAAAATATTTTGTCACAATCAACAATGGAACATAGGTCTGTTATGATTCATTTGGGGAAACAAGTGCGTCCTAATCCACTCTGGTAAAAAGGTGTATCAAATTCTAATTTTTTATGTCATTGGTAGTTCACCATGAAAAAAGAAAGGTTTTTATATATCTATTATGGTTCCAAACTTTTATGATATGATCTTATATATTATTAATTATTAATAATGATGTGTCACTCTTACGAACAATGTTTTCTATAATGATAATTCTTATATGTCATGAATTCTTATTATGATATATGAAATGTTTAGTATGAAGTTTATAAGTTCTAATCATTATCATTTACCCTTATTCTTATCTTAATATTTTATGTGATCATATATTGACACATATTATTTTTACCCATACTTAGAATCTATTCTCATCATTTATTATATTTTCATACATATGTTATGAGGAAAGGATTATGTGGGTATTCATAATATGTGTACATTTGTGAGAATATATTTTTGGGAGATGTGGAATATATTTCAACAAATTAGACGATTATTGTACAATTTTTTAAAGGAACTAAACTATTTTGGTCATCCTTCATGTGTATTTGTAACATAATGAATATTTTCCAAAAAAATACGTAATATCAATAATGATATCCCTAGGTCTTTATTGATAACATGTTACATTTATAATGAAAAACTATATGTTATTCTTGTGTATATTTACTATTAACAATTTTTCAGGCATGTAATAGGAAACTATATTGGGGATAGATTAATGGAAAAATTTAAAATAAGCATAAATAGACTTGAATAAGTGGGGAATCCTTCCATGAATTGTAAAATTTGAATGATATTACATCAGGTGGTGATGTATATTTGGATGATTTGGCAAGGGTTTTATGATTGTTTGAGAAGACCTCATGATTATTCAAAAAAATTCAGAAATAATATTTGAGTAATGAATAAAAATTATAGACAAAATATATAAGTCTATGTGTTAGACCATAAGGATGAATACCTAGTTATGAAATTCTATAAAGCTAAAAAGGATGGTCTCATATGGCTCATTATACGGATCAATAATTATGGTAATATAAGGATTTATATGATGATATGTAAGTGTGATATCATATAAGGATCAATTTTATATATCATAAATATGATATTTAAAAATGGGCTATTTTTCTATAAGGTTATATATCCTCATAAAAATCATACAAAAAACATTACTAGTTATAAGATTCATTTTATAGTTATTCAAATTAAAAAAATGTTGATTCTAAAAGGATCATATTTATCCTTATGATTAATATATATATTCCAATATAATTTATTCTGAATAAATGATATTAAATAATATGATGGTTTTAGGAAAATTATTTTGGATTCAAACTATTGATCATACACATGATCATGATTCATATTGATATAAATGTAGAAAACTAGCCAGGGTGGAAACATGGATGCAGATATGAGTACCACACCAAAAAGGGGAAATCCGCATGTAAATGATGAATCATCCATAAAAGGATATAAAATAATTAAAAATAGATCTAATTGGTGGTTTTCGTATAGAATTAAAATTGTGAAGAATACCACATTGTTTCAAAACATCATGTGGTAAAAATAATAGAAATGAAACTCAATAACCAGGTTAATATCAATAATATATATTCATCGAGTAGAGGTATTTTTTAGGGATGTATTTCTATAAATTATGGAAATTTAATTGCATATATTTTCAATTTTTAGTGAAATAAAAATATGATAAGAATGATAATGAAAATAATGTTACTTTTGGAGGCTCATGCATTATATTTTTTAAAAAAATCAATAGAAGAGAGAGTGTGTTGATACTATTTTAAAAAAAATTGTATTGAAGAAAGTGTAAAATACCAAATGAAATTATTTATGTATTGAAGAAGATGAAGAATAACTTTAGGAGAGTTATTGTCTTATACAAATGTCAATTATTATATGGGAAAATGAATTTTACAGAGTCAAACTATAATCATTATTTCTTTCATAAGTGTAATTAAATATAAAATATCAATGAAGATTAATATTGTTGAGCTCATCTAGCTGATTACTATAATTAAATAGGAAGATCAGTAACATTGTACATGAGATATATAGGTGTTTAATTCTTAATAAACATAATGAGGAGTAGACTGAATAAAATATTATATAGCTTTTATATAAAAACAAGTTTTCTTCTTTGAATTGGGTTGGTGGAAAGTTATTGACTCCATATTCATACCCGTATCAAGGTTCTATTGATATCATCAACATAATTATTTCATTTTGAATTCAATACAAAACAAAACTATATACATGAAAATAGTGGTTAGAAAAAAGAATACACATTCTTTAAGGTGGACTGATCTGGTGATTCTCAATGGAATCACCTCTAACCCGATTTTCCCCCTCAAGCATCAGTGAAAAATTATTATGGAAAAAGGTGATGTCACCCTATTGACCTTGTATAGAGGTGAGATATTCTGCCACCTTATCTCCTTCAAACCAAATATATATAACCAAGGATTGATCACAAATTATACTCATGAACCATCAAGAAATATAGGTGATGGACCATAGATATTCGTGGGTTTTTTCTAGGGACCTTTAGAGGATTTTTGAATTTGAATTCACCACCATAATCCAAATTTAATTTCCTACAAAGAAGAAGCTCTGTAAGCATTGATTTTTCTTAATATTTGAGAAAATTTTATTATTGAAAGTATATAGATTATTAAAAATAACATTTTATATTAAGTAAGAAACCACCTGACCACCTACCATTTAGCCCACGACACGTGATCTGTCAGTATTGATTTTGTAGATAGAGTAGCAGGGACTCCATCAGACTGTGTGTCCCCATGGGGAATCTCTAACTGATTTCAGAGTAACCATTTCTATATGAAAATTTTAAAGGGTGTGATATTCCCTCTATTTCTTCACTAGATGTGTCAAATACCATGGTATATTTTTGTTTTGATCGCATTCATTCTTTAGAAGGTTCCACCATTAAAATGTGTTTTTTTTATTTATAAATTCAAAAAAACATTGTAATTAAAATTGTATCTCTTACCTTCTTTTAAGCTCTTGTCTACTCCTCTCCCTAAAAAATTTTGAGGAATGTTTTTTCCCGTAAATAATTTAGAGTGGATACCTTTGAAGTGACCAAAATATTTACATATTATAATCCCATTAACTTTCTATAGATAAGTGATCTGAGATTTCCTCCCATCCTTATTTGAAACACATATAGTTGGATGAAATGTTAATGTCTATGCATTAGTTATTTTCATTGGTTAGAATCACCTGATTTATTATCCTCAATATTATAAAAGTATATTTTGGTGGAGCCACATTTCACTAGAGAGGATCATCCCATGGGTCAATTTTTATCAAAGATACCATCAACCTACAAAAATAATTTTTAGAGATGGCCCATTAAGTGGATGTCATAAATGAACAGTTGTATA
Organism: Viscum album; assembly: GCA_963277665.1. NCBI lineage: Eukaryota > Viridiplantae > Streptophyta > Magnoliopsida > Santalales > Viscaceae > Viscum > Viscum album. The sequence continues at coordinate 594,927,753 of OY728155.1, read as the reverse complement.
TCTCATTGTTAACATTAATAATCTTGAAGATACCTCACTGATAATTTTCCAGAACAATTTCAATAAATGTAGGATTCTCACTTTCTTATCAGAAGGTAATGTCTATTACTGGGCATTCTAGAAAACAGAACATCGAAGGCACCATGTTTTGTTTCCAGAAAGAAATATATCCCTTCCCCACCATCGATCGATCGTAGTTTTTTAAGGAATAGTAATGGGTCTTGATTTTGTGCCCAAAGGATCCTCTAGCTTCCTTTATAATGACCATTCTATAAACTCCAATAACTATACCTTAGAAGGAACACTCCTCAAACACATCCCATGAAAGTTCAGAATGTATAACATTCAGGGTGTCATTGATGTTGTTGACATTAATACCTCCCTCTTGTACTGGTCATGCCATATTCATGTATAATTCAAAATGGTGTTTCCCATAAATGTTAGAATCCCAAATAAAAGATTTCAAGGTCCATTAATTTTAGGTGAGAACATCCTTATGTAGCCTAATTATAGATAGAGTGTTGATTTGGATTGATATAATAAAAATGTTAACTAGAGTTATTCTTCCTCCAAGAGATATTAATATATTATTCCAATTTAGTATACGGCCCATGATCCTTCCCATTGCCTACTGAAAATGATAAATTCATAGCCGACATGATGAAATTCTTGGTGCAAGTAGTCCCTAGGAAAACAACTATGTTGCATAGAAAAAATACTATAATGATCATTTATCTTCCAATCTGCACAACTTTTGGAAATATAAATACTGATATAGTTTGATTGATTATTCATCCACTCTACTTACAATAGTCATCAAGGATCCTGATCATCCCTAGATCTTACCACTTTTTAGAACCAATGATGATTATTATGTCATCCAAAAATTGATATAATATATGGAAAAGGAAATATCCTTGTTTTGGTATGGGGGATTACTAGATCTCGATATAATCTCATTTATTTACCTAATTAAGACTTATTGGGAAAGGTTAAATATGGTGGAGGGTATCATATGACTTTTCCTTATCACATGAGATGATTCAAAGAAACAACAATTATTTCCCATGAATGAAATAGCCAAACACGAAGAGCTCAAGCATCTGAAAATGAGACAAGTGACCTAGGTAAAAAATCACATAATTGTAAACACCTTAATGATAGTGTTCAAGTTCATTCTATACAAGACATTATCTATATCGAGTTTGAATCCCATGTTCAATCCAATGAGCTATTTTATGATGTTTCTAATCACATCATAGAGAATTTAAATACTACATTGAATCATTCTTCCACTTCACAAAAAAAATGATATTGAATAGGAAAGATGATCTGATAGCCTATGGTTGTTAACATTGGTGAGAAACGTTTATGATAAGTTACAAAGGCTAATGGGTCTATAGTGATGATGGGACTGAGGTTTATTTATATTTGGGATATGGACCATTGAAGTTGAACAAGCTACTAGAGGAAAGAATCCATCATTGATGATGACTTTTGGGGCCCTTACCATTCCCCTCCTTACCACATCCCAAGAGGCTATGTATAAGGAACCTGGGAAATTGTCAGGCTCCAGTATACTCACTAGGTGGAGATCCCTCATCACCTTGAAAATTTAATCTTCCTCGTGAACTATTTCTAAGAGTTCAATAACATTACTGGAGACCAAAGATATTATCACATCCTATAATTTATAATAGCCTATGATATTCTCCTCTAATCCACAGTTCAAGAATGTCTAGAAGATATTTAAAATGATTCCATGCTTCCTACAACATCTCATTCATACGTATATGTACATTCATCATTCATTTTGTTGAGTTTGATCATCTAGTGATTCTATTTCAGACAATAAATAAAAAGATGAATTTATATCACACTTCTAATAACACTTGATAATAGAATATTCTCATAACAAACACTCATGCATTAGGATCATGTCCCACTTATTTATTTCATACTAGATAGATCATTAAAGAGGGAGTCATTACAATCATTCTTGAGGACGATTTTAATCTAATCATTATCCCTCTTCATAACATCTATTTTTTGGAATCATGGAGTCTGGTTATTAATCCAACAGTGAAGATAATATTTGAGTTGTCTGGGATTTTTTTTAGCTCTATGTGTCACTTAACATTTGATGATATCTTGGGATTTCAATCCATGATTGAATGAAATTAAAATGATCTTTCCTCTTATGTCATGGTGACGTTTAAATAATGATATGGAATGATTAGAAAGTCATTGTGCTAAGTGGGATACATTGGATTTAGGAAAGGGTTAAAATGTATTGATTGTTGGTTAGACACCAGTTGAGGCAGAACCAAGTGAGTTAAACTCATTTTTTGTTATTGAATCAGATAATTCTTTTCTGATCTGGGAATCATAGATACCATTAGCAAAAGAGGATTTAATGATATAACAACCTAATGAAATTTACAACATGATCATTTAGTCAGAATAAATTACAAGATCGATTGTGATATTCAAGATCAAATAGATCAATGTGCTTATTGTGGGGATTTCAATGCATACATTCTCTCATTCTAATATGATTTTCCAACATAGATATTTTGGTGGAGACATGTTTGGAATCTAGAATAACAGCCAGAGAAACTGAATATTTATTAAATTATGTATCCATGAATTATTTTACCCATGATTCCAAAACTTGGTCATTCCAAAAGAGAAGATATATCATTGAACAATCCATTTTATAGTTTTTACCCTTACAACATAGCCTCTTTTATATTAGAAAAACAGCATTGTCTTTTGATTCGATATTGATATCTTGTGTACACCCTAATGTAAAATAGTGTATGAAAAACTATATTTGAGGGATCATTAAGATGCGGTAGGATAATGACCCCCCTTAGAGCACTGGAACATCCTCACATGGGAGATCCAGGAAAAGAAATCATCAAGATAAACATAGTGCACATATAATTCTTCTCCTGAATGAGGGAAAACATTGAAAGGGTCAATTCCCTTTGAAATGTCGGAGTTGGAGAGTGGCCTAAGGGGCATTGTGGTTCCTTTACATTCATTGTAAACTCTTATAGGGGAATCTTTAAGGATCCCACCTAACCAGAACTACCTGGATCCTAAAAGGAAAGGATGAGGTTTTGTAAGAAAAAAGAAACCCCTTCACCTCATTAAAAAACCATGATGTTCTATACTATTTATCTACTATTATATATCTTCATACATTTTTACCAATGATATAAATGAATAATAAGGTAATTTATCACTGAATAAGTGAGGAGTTTATTCATAGATAAATAGTTAAATGGGAACAAAATTATACTAAGACTGAATCCCCACTCATTCAATGATTAACATAAACCTATGTGATCCTAATAACATATTGAATAATAATTATGAAAACAATATTATCATTTTAATTAAATTAATTTTAAAATATATTTAAAGGAAAGAGATGTATTTATAGGATCCAACAACCGAAGGATAATAACACTATATGCCTCATATTTTTTAACATAATAATATTGTTTTAGATAATATCATTTATATCATGTTATATTTGATATAAATCATAGAAAAAAACTGACACCATGTGTTACTTTTGGCATTGCTGCCACATGGTGCATCTTAGATGGAAAAATTAATGATGTAATTATATCACATATCAAGTAGGGTAAAAACTAGTAGTATCTAAATATGGAATCAAATATTTTAAGTATATATTTTTAATGATGCAACTATAAAAAAAATTAATAAGTTATATATCTAGATGATCACTTGGAAGGAGTGGTAAATTAGAGTTAGTTGCTAACTAGGATCATAGTGGATGTGGAAAAAATAGAATCAATAAAGTAAACCTTATTTTCATTAATTGTGATTCCCTTGAAAAATTAAAGTTATGTTATAAATATCATTCAAGAAAATTATATTGAAAATTGATTAGACAATTAAAAAAAATGAGGTTATCTTTACCATGTTAGCTAGATAATCCTCAACATTTGTCATCATCCAAAACATTACGGTTAACTAATCATTCATAATTCAAAAAATATTTCTCCAAAATGAATTTTCAAAATTAATGTTTGTGTTAGATAATGTTTTGGATCATAATACAATCAATGTGTATATTTATCTATTTATTCATATTTCACTTGCTTATAAAATATTAGGAAACTAAGACTATGAAAAATCATATAAAGGTATTTGATTATTGTGACACTTGTAATTTCATATGTTATATATATATATTATAAATATTGAACATTAAATATAGAATTTAATATGTATTTTAGAAAAAATTAATTATGTATGATGGTTTTGGAAATGTGTTTGGTGATAGACATGAAGATGATATATAGTGTATTAGTACAACATAACTGATCATATCAATTGTTCATTAGAACACTTTTCAATTTGGAATTGATTCATAGAGTACTTGTGACTACTATATGGTAAACACTACATTGGTTATCTAATTTGGGGTAAAAATATCATTTATCATCAAAAAATAAATGTAAACCTAATTTATATGGGATTATTTGATAAAAAAACCCATCCAAGGAAACGTCCAATAATCTATCATATATCCCCCTAATATCTAAGTTAAATTCTTCACAATACTTTTCTTGATCATTATAATGTTACAAAATCATCATATATTTTTCTTATCAATGGTAATATTAATTTTATTTGCATTTTATTTCCTTCCCTTCTTTTGGTTGTTGATACAATCCCCACTATAAATTATATCGGGGTCAAAAAACGATTTTAACTATTTATTATTATCAAAACAAGAAATAGTGGGATACCAGAGATGGAAATTCTGATATAAATTCAACCCATATTTACTAAATTTCATATTTATGACAAAATAATTATTAATATCCGTCGTTTATAAAACTCTATGATGTTTTGGTTCTTTTAGGTCTGTAATATGTTATTTATTTTGGTTTACAAACCCTTTCAATCATATTTTTTGATATATATCCCCTCATTTATATTGATACAAACATCGTGGGAGTAAATAAACTATGAGGGGGTAGAGTGAATCAAAACTAAAATATATGATTTTAAAAAATTTATTATTATAAAATATAATAAACATGAATTAATATATATTAATTTATTGTATTATTTTTATTATATATTCATTGTTATTCCTCATGACATTATTTTTCATTTTTTTGAATACATGGTATATCATGTCTTTAATGATTCATTATAATACCATATATTGTTTATTTAAATCATTTTTATGTGATTTAGTTTCTAAATTGTTTAATAGGTTGGAAAGACTATAAATGGTATAGGAGTCGAATTTTGTTGATTCGTTATTATATTTGTGGGTGTGGTCTATTTATTTTAAGGGAATAAATTTATGTTGGTGGTCTTGGAAATTATATTTTATGTTCATTATGACCATAATGATTGAATAATGGATTAGAAATTAAAAATGGGATCTACATGGGATTTAATACACCAACTCTACATTGGTATATGAAATGTTATTATGGAAACAAAGTGTAACCTAACTCACTATTGGTGTGGTACTATGGGTTAATTGACTATTAATTATAGAATTTGGGTTACCTTATTTTATATGAATGTTCCTCTAGGATTTCCATATGTATCCTCTAGTGTATAGGATTCATTATTTAGATTTTTTATGTGAATGAAGTAGGTTTTATTGAATTCCGTGGAGGTATATTTATCTTCTGGAATCCTACACCTTATATTATTTACATGATTTAATATCCACACATGTTTTATAAAATATATTTAAATATATTCTATATGAACATTGTACATATTTTAAATACACCCAATTAATTGATGGATTTTTAGTGTTTAAGTGGTTACTTCTTACTCACAATGATATACCCATAACTTTCATATTTCCCCAAGGGATACACATAAATCTCATTATCAATCATCCATGCCAGGGAAGATCACTACAACATGATTCCACCTTGTTATTTTAGTTTATAACTTTTATTCAACCTATATTTGAGTTATATATGATGGATCAAGTGATGATGACTCTAAATTTTTTTGGGTTTCTATTTTGTGATTAATGACACTTTGATAATCTCATTAACCCTGTTTAGTGTTGTATTTATTTATTCAAGGATGTGTTAACATAGTTTATATTATTATCATTTTAAATAATAGAAATGTTTCCATTATGGTTTTATGTCGGAGTATATAATAATATAAATGAATAAATATATACATATACCAAGTAAACTATGAATGTGGGAGAAAATTATTCATTAGAAGATATCCAAATTTAATCCTAATAACTATCTAGATACTGAAAAGATGTTTATTAATAATTTAGTGAATTAAATTTTTTGCACACTATAATGAAAATAAAAAAATAAAAACAATCAAGGAAACTGTAACATATTCATGTGTGACTACTGGGTATGTATATATATTTTTATTTTGAAATTAAACTATTACTGATAAATTTATAATGAATATAATGAGATGGGTAAAATATGAATATATTAAAATAATAACAGAAAAGGATCAATGGTTATTTATGGGAAATTTATTGACATAATAATAATAATATTTATACATGTATGTTCATACGGATCCAACATCCATTAAAGAAAAATTATCATATAACATTCTTAAAAAATAATAAAGTGATGGTTCAACTATGTAGTTCCTTAATTATAACTTCCAAATCTATAAATATAATGATGTAATGTCAGAAAATTTCAAAATGATGAATAAAATTTTATTGATAGTTCAAAATTTGTATTGATGAGTATATTTTTAGAAAATATGTATTTTTAGAGAATAATACCATTTAATTTAGAGAAAAAATTCATGAACGAATAAAGATAAATAATGAATAGATTTAATCATCTATCTCTACCATATTTTTTATTCCAATAATCATAATGAAAATATAAACTAAAAAATAATTAAATTAAAAAAATAGGTTGATAGAAAATGGAATAAGATTGGGAATATTTCTTTGAACTACTTCTCATGGTTAATCCTTTCATATCTAGTTGTATCTTCCTTTTCTTCATTCTAGCTCAAATATGGATGTCTCTAAAAAATATTCATCTCAATATCTCATAATACTCCCAAATTAGAGTACATAATTATTATTATATTTTTTAACTAAATAACCAATGTAATACACAACCAAAGATGTAAAAATCACGATATTCTTAATACAACAACATTCTAACTGTTAAAGTCAATAAATCAAGGTATATCATTATTTTCTTCTATTAAACCAAAATATACAAAATCTAATCCTTGAATAAAACATGAAATCCCTTTTATTTCAATTTATCAACTAGAGGGATTTATTAGGAAAATAATTTCCTAGGTACATTTCATCAAGAAATTTATTTCCATTACATTTTTTTCAACACAGATATAAAATTGGAAGAGTAAAGAGGTATTTTAATATTTTTCATTTGTTCCTAAAATCATTGGAAACAAAATCCAGAAAAATTGGTATTAAATTTGAATTAAAAGTTGTATATCATCATTTAAATAATATAAATCATTATTGACATGTCAATATTGCTTCACCGTAATCATTTTTAGATCAAAAATCCTTCGATCTCGATAAATCTCACAGAACATCATTCCCCATATGACCTTCATGATAAATTCTACTAATCTATTCCACAACCCAAATGATTTAAGTCATATATCATTATAAATATTATGTGTTTGAATCCCCTTCATGACCTAAAAAACTCATCTTTATAGTTCTACTAATGATAGAAGACTAGTTTCGTGAATTCGAAATCAAATAAAAATAAATTATCTTCGACCGCGTACTCATTAGTGTACCTTTTTTGATAACCATATAGTCGAGCATAGAATCAACCAATATCCATGAATTCATACATATTACAGTGTCATATTGTTTTCTATCTAACTATACAAATTTGAATTAGAAACTAAGGAATTCAAGACCCAACTATTTTCAACTACTAAATCATAATCATATTATTTATAATTTCCAACATAATTGTAAACCACTAATAAAAAATAATTAAAATATGCTAATGATTTGGATTTCAAAATTATAATATTATATCACGTCTCATTTGGTATTTAATCTGTCCTAGATTTAAATCTGGTTCAGGTAGAAATTAAAATTCAGATATCATCTTTATCCTTGGTCAACTCGAGCTCGTACAACATCAATGTTACATCATCCTTAAAGAAAGGTTTTCAAGGGTGGATCCTAAATAATAAAGTAAATAATCATAAGGTATATGTGAAGCAATCCTATTAGAATATTTGGGGATAATTGTATTATACCATGAGAAATAAATAGCCATACTTACTAGATTCATTAATTTATCAAATCGAGTAACTTCTTAAATATTTTAATGTAAATAGTCATGTGGGCCTAATGGAACTCCAAAATAACAATTAAAATGAAATATAAAGCAAACAATAATGTTTCAAAATATAACACCCATTCATTTCTAGAATTCATTTTAAAAAATAATGAAATAAAATTCTCAAAATGAAAAATTAAAGAAGAACTTATAAAAAAAATTCTAAAACCTCAAAAAAAATCATTAAAAATATAATAAAATCAGGATAGTGAGCCATAAATTATTGACTATTAAACATTAGAAACCCATTTTAGAAAACAATTACAACAATATATCATTATAATTATATGAATAATATTTATCAATCTGTCCTTAACAAAATTTCCCATCACAAAAGAAATTTATAGTACTAAAGAAAAAATTTAAACAAACCCAATGGAAATGAGTAAATACCATGAATATAATAAACAAGGTATTAATTTTTAAGTTAAAATTAACATAGTAACCATTTAAATTAAAAAAAATATTCCCTGTTAAAATTGAATTATTTCAGTGACTAGTAGAATTCCTTTATTTAAAAATGTAATGAAATTGAAAATTTTGAATATAAATAAACACAATTCAATTTGTATCCTACTATAAATTCAAATATTATCTTTACAACCAGTTCAACTAATCCAATTAATTAAATATAGATTAAATAGAGAAAACTTAATGATTGTTGAGAATAATAGTTTAAAATAATGAATAATTTACTCATAAGTCTGTTAAATGTCTATATTATTAAATTTTCACCCTAGATTATTATTTTCACTTCATATACTATTTCGGTACGTTTATTTTGATATTAATTGAAATTAAAAAGTTCAATCCCAATTATGATTTTTAGAGATACAAAAAAATATTATTAAAATTGAATTATTACATGTGGACAATGAAATAGTTTTCTCAATTGGTATTATAGAGTAATTGAAATTAACCATTTCAATGGGGAATCACATCACTATATTTTATTAAAAATATCGCATGTTGAAATTATGGATATAACCATGAATAACAACCAATTTTTTAATAATTAGAGATTATTTATGCATAAAATAATGAATACATAGTTCAAAATTTATATCCCCTCCACCAAATATAAAATCGAATATTTTACAAATGTTTTATTTAAATTTTGAAGAAACAATTAATCAAAAATTTAGGAAAAAATTATATATTTTTGCTGATGAAGACAATGTTTTGAAGAGTTACAAAATAGTTCTAAAATTAATAATTTCTGTATAAAATAAATGATTCAAAATAGTCAAATGATTTCTGATATTTACCAGATATATCTTTATAATTAAATGAAAAAATTTATGAAGATAGTATAATTAAATATTAGGTTATGAACTTATTTTCATACAAGTAAATTGAAACGAATACAATGAAATTATTTTAGCACACAGTAATATCAATTTCAGTTATAGTGACAGATAAAATATTTATTAATTATATTGACCATGATATAATAGTGAAAAAAAATTAACTATTTTAATTCAATTAAAAAATTAGTATTTTTTAGATGATGGTTATTTTAAAGTTATGAATTTAATGAAATTATTCGTTTGATTAAAGGATATTTTCCATGTTTAGGGTAGAAAAAAACAGCATTCCTTATTACTCAAAGATACACAATTAATAAATAATATTTGAAAAAATATAAATGAAAATTTATTTATTTAAAAAATTGAAATCAATGCTCAAAAAAATATTATAAATCTTATATGATTGTTTTATCATGTTTCATCTACTTATTTTTCCTCCTAAATTTTGTTGAAAATTTTCACGTAATCATAATGTACACTAAAAAAATATTTCCCAATTTCTTGTACAATATATTAATTATTCTACACATAGGGTGAGAATAATAAATATAAGAATTCAGAATTATATGGAGTAACAAGAAAATAAAAATGAAATATTATTTGAAATATATAAAACATTATTATTATTATGCTTTGACCCTAGTGAAGCACTAAATTTTATTTTATCAATTATAAATTAATAAAATATCAATCAATTATCATAGAAATCAAATCAAAACACTTTATCTTCCTTTTAATATAATTGTTAAAACACTATATATTAACAGGAAAATGAAACTTATCATTTCCTAGAAGTTCAATAGATACATTAAAAACCACTCTAAAAATTGCAGAATCCATACGAAAATTGGATTTATATTTACAATGAACATTTCATAGTAAAAAAAGTTAATATAATTACCTAGTGATGGAATATAAATTATCTATTTTCTATAATCATGCCAGGAAAATATTTTTCCCTCTCCAGTTCTATCCAAGAATTATCATAGTAATTTATATTTATCTCATGAGGATCACTAAAATAAAAAAGTATTCATTCTACAGCTATTTTGAAATCATTATTCAATTGATTGATATCCCGATGAAATTTTTAATCAAAATACCTATAAAAATGAAATGATTTTCAAAAACATAATACTATAGGGGTACACTCCTATAAGATTATTATCGAAGGTTTTATAGTCCCTCAAAGAATCATTTTATTTAAATTAATATTTCATTTAATATGACAAAATTTTCTAAAAAATATTCTTATGCCTCCTCGTTGATTTTTCTTTTTCTTTACTATATTTGAGATGATAAGAATTTTCGTAATTTTAAATGATATACATATTTATTATAATTATTAATTTAAATAATAATTATGAATGATATTTTCATTATATATAATGAAATATATCAGTAAAAAATCATGAAAAGCTATAGTTTTTCATAAATTTATCACACCATTTTTTGGATTGTTTGAATGTGGAACATCTCCAAACCAATTGGAAAAGCATCTACCTATATATAATATATAATAATACCAATAAGAATATGGAAATTCTCATTTAATGTCAAACCCCATATCATAAAAAAATCTACATCCAAAATCACCTTCTATGGAATTTATTCTCCCACACCCACATTTCATAACAATTAAAACATATCACAATCAACTATTAAAATTAAAGAACCCTTAATGAGTTTATGAAATTATAAATAAACATGTAAAACAATTATAAGGATAAATTCCTCCTCAATTATGGCCACCCCAGAGTAAATATTGATAACATTAATGAATGTGAATTATCTGATAATCAGACATGAATTTCTAATAATATCATCCTCAAACCACTTAAAAAGGGTTATAAAAAATTTGTTAATTAAACAAAAAAAGAAATTTTCTGTTGGTTTTTTGTTGATTATTTTAAAATTTATATGGACATCCACAAGTATGAATTTTGGCTCCATCTAGGTCCAAAAACTATGTTAATAGGGGTCAAAACTCTAGATATAATCCATAGCCCTGGTTCCTACTAGTGATGGATTGTATTGTAAAGGATATAGTAAAAATATTCAAAAATAGTTATATGGGATATTTATTCTATTATCCACCATGGAAACTAAGAAACTGTAATGGGTTTTTATATTTTGGGAATTTCTCCAATAGTTTTCCAATGTGGGAGTTGGGATATAGCCCAAAAATATTATGTTCACAACAGGAATTGATATATATACCTCTATAGTGTGCCCTGGCAACATAACCACTACATCAAATATGAATTTAAATATATATATATATATATATATATATATATTGTAATATATATTATTAAAAATAATTCATATATCATGAAAATCATGTCTATAACCCTTCTCTCACTTTATCATGGCCTCATTTTCTCCCACAAAAAAGAGAGATACCTAAAACCAATGTTCTGAGAAACCATTGATATAGAAAATTGAAAAAATAATGTATAGGAATAGTTTAAAAAATTTTGGTTATATCTTGGCTCTATATCCATGGATTTATATAAACAGTGGCTATAGATCTCAACAAAAATACTATATAACCATGATTATACACAAAAACAGTTATGGCCCATACATAAATACTCTATAGCCATTCATTTACACAATAAAAGGATATAGACATGGGATAAATTACTCTATTACTATAATTTTTTAAAAATCATGGATATATTCCCTAGAAAATGACACCATATCCCTGGTTTTACAGAAACCGTGTCTATACCTCTCAAAAAAAGTAATTATATACACATGATTTGACTAAACCAGGTCTATAAATATCAAAAATATAACCTATATACATAGTTTTATATAAAATCGTGGTTATATCCATGGAATAAATACCTATAGAAATGGTTTTAGAAATCAAGGGCTATAGGTCTATGGCTATAGCCTAGTTTTCAAGTAGTGGAAAAAATGGGAAAAATCTGCATACAATGAAACATTATTAACTAACATGGAACACAATTCATAATCTAGAAAATAAGAATTAATATCACTATAATAATTATTTTTATAATTAAAAACCTATATAAATGGTCTTACACTATAGTTTCATCTTTATATTTATCATTATTCTCTTACTAAAACACTTTAAGGAATAAAATCCACGTAATGATTTATGATTAGGAATATTTATATGAAATGATGTATATTATTTTATAATTCACATTAAATATCCTATATTTGGACCATATTAAATATTATATACTCTTTTCAAGAGAAAACAATAATATCTAACAACTACTTGTAATTCATGGTATATATTCTTCGGAATGTATGTAATAACCTATTTGGATAGTACACTACGTGAAACCTCTCATTGATATCATGGCCTAAAACTACTACAAACATCACATCACTAGAATTTAACATATTTTCACAGGATAATACCCTAATAGAGAAAGTTATTAGGGGTAAATAATTCATTTTTTGTTTAATAATATTGTCTGATTATATTCATTTTTATTATAAGATTGTGTACTAAGGTTAAAAATTTTCAACAAAATATATATATTTTAGGTGAGATGGAAATGTTTAAAGATATATTTGAAGAACCTCATGACTAGAAGGAATATAATTATGATTAAGTGGCCAATTTTATTTAAATGTGTTTAATAAGTTTAGTGATAAAAATCAATTTATTTTGAATTTCAAGGAAAGATATGAATTTTTCATCACTTCTAAAAAATTTGGAAAAAACACTATCATATCAATTCAAATATGATTTTAAAAAGTTTTTCTATATAAAATCATCAAATTGTTCACTTAAATTTACCAAATTAAGGTCAAAATATTCTACCTTTTGCAAAGGATAGAACTTATCATCTAGTTTTTCTATGAATTCCTTATATTGAAGAATATAAAATTCATCTCTAAGAGAGCACATCCATGTTTTGACAAAGAATATATCATATTCTAAGAAATAATCTATGTTCTTATCCATAACATTTAAAAAAAATGTTGTTATTTTTTAAAACATACAAAAAAAATTCTTTAGGTATGTATATATATCTAATACACCTAAGTGATCTAATGAATAATCATATTTAAATATTTCAAATATTGTAATGTACTCTCCAAATGAATGTTTATTCACATTTTTATTAAAAAAAATTACTAATTTTTTCCTAAACATAAAATTATATTTACCAATAGAAACATCAATAATATCCCCCATTTAGGCTAATAAATGAATACCAATGTAGACATGTACTTCCATGTCACACTCTATGTGTAAAACATGAAAATTAGTGGGTAAAAACAATTTTCTGTGTCTTATAATATGTTCATCAACACATCCTTTTAGATACTAAAAACATGTCAGATACGTGAAGAATAATAATTCTAGGTTACCATTCTCTTAATCTAAACTATTGAAATAGTTGGAACAGAACCATATTTATTCTATCAACATGGTCTCAAAGACAATTTATTATACCATAATTCTATACGTTTTATTTTATGAAAAAACTCGCTAAATATTCAAATAATTTAGGAATTTTGTTTCTTGGGAAGTGATCGACACTTCAGAGAGGCTAAAATTTACAAAAATATCCAGTGTTTTTTTTTAAAATAAAATTCTATGAATTCAAATATTACGGAATCAGAATTTATTTTTGTATAAATGTTATATTCACTTAAAGAATATTGAAAATACAAAGTACAATGAGAAATTCAAAATCATTATATTAGGGTATAAATTAATGATTGAATGTGATTGGTGGGGAAACTTTTTGTATACATGATTGAATTCCCCCGAATACAAATTCATGTTTCTCTTTATATTTATCAATATTAATTCTTAAGTGTTTTTATTCTTATTTTTTTGGTCGAATAACAAGATTTATTGAATTTAAAATGATTTTATCAATATTTCTACATTTATTGTTATTCAATTTATGTGTAATTGATTCATATAAATATTCGATTTCTAATTTCCTAGTATCATTTATTAAATATTTTTGTTTTCTTAAACAACATATAAATATTAAACCCATGAAACGATCTATCGGATTAATTTTGATGTTAATTTGGTGATTCCATTAATATCATAATGTAATGTTTCTGATTAGATTCCCCAATTGTAGCTCATGGTTTTGTTTATTTGAATCATTCATAAATTGATCTGAATCATGTTATGGATTATTTGAATCAAATTTTTCAAACAACTACTTGAATAATTTCTTAACATCTTATTGATAAATTGAGGATCCAAATATAGGAAAATTTTGTACACATTTAATTGATTGATTTTGGAAACTAGGGATAAAGAGTTAGTAATGAATTCATTTTCCATAATAAGACAAATTAGGATGTTTTATATAACCAAGAAAAAAAATTTAAAATAAATTTTCATATTATATCATATAATGATTTTATCCCAAAAAACTAACAATATCATGTTATTGTATATATATATCCAAAAATGTGAATTAGTGTTATGTTTTCCAATTAATACTACACATAGAGTAATTTTAATTAATTTAATGGTTTGGATTTAAAAAAACTCAATTAACCCCATGATTGATATTTTAGTCTATTAGATATTAAATTTAATATATAAGCGGCAGTGACTCGGTCATCTCGGGGGCTAGGGTTTCCGACCCCCAATTTTCTCCCTCCCCTACTCTAGCATGGTGCGGTGTGGGTTTTTGTCCTCTTCTTGGTGTCGATGTGACTCAATTATGATCGTCATCTAAGTAGGGTCGACTCAGATTTGGTTCAGGCTAGGCCTTGACTCTATCATCTTGTCTTCAAAGGTGTAGATCTAACTTCATCTGTTATTACGGAAGATCTGACATGGATTCATCTGGAGAATCGGCTCGAAGAAGGGGTGGATATGGATTCAATGAAGGAAATGGAATGGTTTTGGCTTCATCTTAGACATGGATCAGCGAGTTCCAGGTGTCCGACTCTTCAGGCGAGGATCATCGCTGGCCCCGGTGTTGCATGGAGGGGGGGAGGATTTTTGGTTCTGGCTGTCGAAGTCGTGATGATTTCCTTACATATTCGATTTTGGTGATAGTTTCTTATGGTGTAGTTTGTGGTTAAGATATGGAGCTTTGGTTCACTACTCAAAATGTGGATTCAACCGGTTCGTGGTTGCATTACACTATCTGCGGAGTAGGGTGTGGCATCTGGATGGCCTGGTCTTCCTCATTTTGGTTTCTTCATCACCCTTTGTGGATGTCCTCTTTTGGTCATCTCACATCGCTTGAGGGTTTCTATGTACTGTAACTGAAGTTCATCAGTGGGTTTATTGATTTGGGTTAGTGTCAACAGTCGCACCAGTGGGCACTTGAGGGGATCAGTTATATGGTTTTCCCATCTTTTCTAATGTTTGTGTTTTCAGGTTTGTGGTTCCTCAACATTCTCTTAATGATTTCAGCTCCAACTATGAAGGTTATTTTTCTTGGATTCCTTAATGGATTTTCCATCCATTATACTTGAATATTGTTAGTTGTTAAGACATTTATGTTAGATTTGGTGAAGTGGTGAAGTGGTGAAGTGGTGAAGTGGTGAAGTGGTGAAGTGGTGAAGTGGTCAAGTGGTGAAGTGGTGAAGTGGTGAAGTTGTGAAGTTGTGAAATGGTGAAATGGTGAAGAGGTGAATTAATGTTTGGTTTCTCACTTTTTTCTCAAAGGTGTTTTCATTAAAATAAAAACCAATTTTCAATAAAAAAATTCTATTATTTTTACTAATTTCATGTACATTTTTATCCCAAAACAAGTATATCACTCTCCTAAATCAACACTCATTATCTTTGATTTTTTTTGAGATAAGAGTAAATGTGTATAATATTTTCTTATAAAATTTAATGTTTTGGATTGCATTGTTTATCCTCTGATTATATAGAAAAATTCATTCATATTGGTGAAAACCAATTATAAAAAGAATCTATGAGAAAATTGGAAGGGATAGTCATGATAAAACTTCCTAATCATGTTTCAAATTTTTTTATCATTCCTCCTAAAATGCATTTCCATAATCTAGTATAAATTTTCGATTTTATATTCTCTCTATTTAATCATTATGGGTAAAATTTCTTAATAAGGTAGTTGTAGATTTGTTCTCATGTTTCAAAAATATATTCATCTATGGAAAAACCCAATTTATAGAATTCCACATTATATATAAAGAGTAAAAAATCATCTTAATCTAATCTAAACTCATACCATTTCATGCTAGTTTTTCACTTAGATGTAATAATTCTTAATAATGGCTAAGGATTCCACATTAAGAATTCTATTTAATGTAGACATCATTGATAACTGTATATATTTCAACATATAGTTTCAGTATTAATGCTAATTACTAATTATTGATGGGTTACTTGATACTTTGTGGATTTTATAATCCATAATCCATGGTTATTCATCATTATTTTGAATAACATTAAGATTTTGATTTTTTTTTCATTTTTAGTAGAGACTCTATATCTGAGAATTTTCATTATTCATTTTTTATTTTCAAATTAATGTTAACTATTTTTTAATATTGGTTTTATGGTCTAGATATATAGATATGTAGCTATTGTTCACATGATCTATTAGAAAATTATAAATTTTTTGTACCACACATTATATTTTATGTTTTTTGAAATGATATATGATTGATTTTATGTTCTTTTTACTAAAAATAGTTTTGATTTTAAGATATTCATAATATTTTGTTATTTTATGTTTTTTGTATGTGAATATTTCGACAATAAAATTTCCAAAAACCTTGATAAGTTTTCATTGTTAACATTATAGACAGTGGAAATAAGGGTATCAAACCTTATAGAATATAAATTGGGTGTATGTATCCCAGAAAACAAACAATAACAAAATTTGTTTTGGATACTATAAAAATAAATGAATGAAAAACTAGTAATGAAAATATATGTTTTTTCTTAAAATGAATCACTATATTGGAAGGATATGATGATTCTTTATAGATATTTTAATGATGGAATGATTACAAAAACATTGAATTTCCAATGGTAGTGTAGGGGACATTTTATTGTATGCTTAAAATATAACCCTATATTAAAGTTATTTTACAAAATAAAGATAACCAATAATTTCAAAATAAGTATTGAAGTATTACATAAGTAAGAAACTACTTTTTGAACTATATGGTTTGCGAACAACATCTTATAACTCAGTCACATGAGTGATTGCAATCTTAACACCAAATACAACCATATGATAATCCATGAGTTGCTTCCTGAACATTTTTACTGATGAATTCTATTCCCAAAAATATGTTTCAAAATAAAAAAGAACAATTTTACTAGAAAAAAGTATTCAAAAAATAATATAGTGATTTAATAAATCATTTCAATCTTATAACCATTCAAAAATGTTTCAAACATTAAATATTAAATTAAAATATTGAAAAGATACAAATAAAATAAAAAAATCAAATGAAATTGAATAAAATGGGGAAACTTCCATTTATATCATTCTCTAGATTGATCTATTTTTGTGTAGTTATGTCTGTCTGTGTAACCTCTAGCTCTACTTTATAAGTATCTAGAAAATGTGCCTCTCAATATCTTTCCATAATCCAAAATTCCACAATAGAATGGTTCATTTCATATTCTTCTAAGTCACCAACATAATGTACCAAAAAACTACTATAAGAACATGATTGATTCAACACTATTAAATTAAATGTGAATTTTCCCTTTTATATTTTCAAAACATTGAATATTCCTTCAGAAGACCATAAGAACATCCGAAAGATCTATATTTTTAATTATTATTGAAAAATAAGATAACTTGATTATTAAAAATATACATTCATCTAGTCATTATAAACATTGGTTAATAAAGTCCATACATATCTCATCAACGGTAGGAAGACCACGATATTCTTCTATTACCCCATAAATAGAGAAATATAATCCATGAAAAAACTATGAAATCCCAAAAGTTTTAATATTTTGAGATCAGTTTGTTAGTAAAAACAAATTATCAAATACATTTGATCAAATCGTTTATAAAAAGTTTGTATTTTTAAACAAACCACTACATTAATGATTGAATATTCCCCCATCATATTTTTATTACTTAAAACCTACAAATATAAAAATCACTCAAATAGTTAAAATATATCTTTAACACCAATTAATCACAAAATGTAATAAATTGTTAAACATAAATAATCTTTGAAACACCATCATATATTTATCTAATAAAAATGGATATGAAAGTATTTATGATGAATAATATCACATTGACTTATTCACCACTAAACCATTAAGTTAAATAATACTCATATATTCTAAATTTGATCTCAATTTCAATCACATATCTTTCCAATGGATGGGTGTATACATACATAATTTGAAAATTATATTCTTATTTATGATTTGGTGAATCCTAAATCCTAGTTCACTTTCATCTTGAAGATCTGGTAAATAATCTTATTCAATATCATTATTTATATTCCTCTTCAATATTAGATGTAACATCACTACCCACATCTGATAATGATTATAGCTTTAGATTTTTTATTCAACCTCCAATAAAAGGATCTGAGATTTTATCGAGTCTACTATAATGACTATATACCATTAAACATAAAACTAAGTTCATATTTAATTAGCTTACATCGATTCAGATTGGTATTAGTGTTATATTTATTCTTGGACATTGATCTATATTTTGAATAAAATAGAATGTAATTTCACACCTTCCTTGATCAAATTCTGAGGAATATTTGAATTCATCACAATTTCCAAACCCAATTTTGACATACATTTTTTCTTGACCAAAATAATCTTACTATTTTGAACTTGTAATGGAAATCATCCATCAGGTACACTTCATGTTTCAATTGGACATATATTTTTATTCGAATCAGGTTCATATTCATTCTCTTATATAATCTTCATCCTTGGACCATTTTAGTTGAGGTATCATCAAAGTTAAATTTTACCCAGTTTCATTTTTTCAAATACAGAGCCTATAAATAAAATTAATTAATAAAATTTGCCCCAAAACTTTATCTAATGATATGATCATAGGATAATTGATTTATTGAATAAGTATAAAATTGTATTGTAACAAAAATTCACCAATTTATCATATAGGCTGACATCTAGAGTTGTTCAATGTAAAAATTCTTACACTCATGTTGAAACATTAAAATAAAAATAAAATACAACATATATCTCCTTTAAAATTATTATACAAAACATACTTGAAAATTAGTTAATGTAAAAATAATTATAAATATTAAAATAAAAAGGCATCAAAACCATCATTGTAGAAAAATAATAGAATTATAAAGAAATAGAAACATGGTAAAAATATTCCATCAAATAATATTTATAATTAAAACTTGGAATTTTTTAATTAAAATATATCATATGAAACACTTTAAAAATAGTTCTAAAATCATATTTTAGTTAAAATATAAATAAAATTGGATTCTAAAAGAATAAAAAATGAAAACCAAGGGTCATTTAATTAGTTAAAAACAAAAAAATGGTTTTATAAAAATATAAAATGTATTATGTTTACAAAATAATATCATCAACTATAAAAATATTAATATTTTAATACACTTGTAAAAATAAAATATTATAGAAATATAAATGATCATATGTGGAATATATATATCAATTATATCCACATCAAAAGATTTGAAATTATTGAAAAAGAAATTTTGGATCAGGATAGGTAGGTTTGCATCACAATCAGTCAGTCAGCTAATTTGATTCCACCGTGAGATATGTGGTTCCCACTATATAATATATTGTTTGTTTAGATATATTATAGTATCTATATTTTTGGGATTATTCATGATGACTTTTGGTGGTTCATGTTTGTATCATAACATTATTTAGTTCATTATAAAACTGTTTCCTCATCATTTATGAAATATTGATTTATGGATAATTCAAATTAATCTATCATTAGGACTCATTACTTGAATTAAAATTATTCATTATTAGTAGAATGATGGTATAATCCTGATTTATTGGGGTAATACGGTTTAAATTTTGGATTTCTTCATTTCTATTTTTTTTTTCAAGTATCGTGTATCACAAGTGGTTCCTTATTAGTAAACATGGAAGTAAAACATAACATCTGGAAATCATATGTATGATTAGATAATTAGTTTTTATAAAAAAATTATAACTTTGTAATAATTGAAAAATAAATTAAAAATATATAATATTTTACCAAGTATTTATTACATGAATTTAAATTAATAAATATATATAAATTAATCATCAGACTAAAAAATATTTTTTCTAATAATGTTCTCCATTTTACTAATTATTATTTTTAAACATAGTTTTTTAAAAGTTTTCAATTTTTTAGTTATAGTTAATAAATATTTTCCAAATAGGAAATCAATAAAAATTGGTGGGTGTTTTAGAAAGACCAATAATTTTATCCATTAATACAATAATGTTGTTTATATAAAAATGAATAAAATAATGAAATGTGTCAAATTAATGAAGAATATAGAACCATGATGACCACCAGTATCTTTGAAATAAGAAGATGATGAGAATGATCCATCATATAGGTATATTTTTTAATCAAAATATTTTTTATGGTCTTTCATAACTACATCATGCTTTATTGTAGATAGGACATTGATGGTTACCTAATATTACTAATTATATTAATAAATTTTAATTTTATCACCCATAACCTAACATTATAATTTATTGCATTATAAACTAAGGAATTGGACCTCCATATTCACTACTTAATCCAGATAATTGAGATCATTAAGATGTGTGGGGTTTGATTGGATACTATTATACTTGATGGTGATGGATTTCGATTGTGGGATATTATTATTGAGGGTAGGAAAGATAATGGGTTTTCTTGGAAAGCATTTGAAGAGTCAATATTTGAAAAAATTTATATATAGAACATTTTCATGTAATTATTTTGTGTTATTGAAACTAATGAATTGGGTGATGACTATAATGGACAACGAAACAAAATTTTAATTTTTTTCATTTCACTCCAAACCTAATTTTGGGATGGGGAAATCTAGAAATTATTAATTGCATTAAAATAAAAACTTGTTATAATTGGTGATAATGTTATAATAAACTATATGTTATTATAATTTAATATATCTCTTTCTAGATGGTTTAGAGTTTAATTGGATTATATTGAACGTGCTTCACTTCCATGGGGATGTTTTTGTTGGTGATATTCTAGTAGAAGGAAGTAGTTTTGGGTGGGGAGGAGTAAGGGTATATTATTATGGATTATTTTGGGAAGAATTTAGTTTCCATGACCTATATTACGGATACCTCATGTCTAATGTTATTAATTTAGATTTCAAATTTTCAAAAAATATAAATATAGTTAAAATGAGAAGTAATTTCATTTATATTCATATTTCTAGAATTGTCGATGATTGTATAGGATGGGTCCATCAGAGAGTATAAGAAAGAAACTCTTGTTGAATCATGAATATCATGATCATACAGTTATATACCCAACTTTTGGTAATTTAAATCATAAATTTATACCTTATAATGTAGGATGGTAATATTTTTAGAGTTTATAGTTAGTGTTATCTTATATTTGGAAGGTGTTATTGCTACATGGTCAATTTGAGGTCATAATAAGGCATGTACAACAATTTAATTAACCACCAATGATACTAAGGGACATTAATAAATGAAAAATTATAATCATAAATCATATATATTTTCTTATACATTCCGTGAATCAGGGTATTCTTGATCCAATTTTATTTTAGAAATAGGTATTCAAATTCAGTTGAATGGGGAAGTATCTCTGATGATGAAGAACACATTCATTCTATTCAGATACAAAATGTAATAAAATATAAATGTTTATCTTACACTATTTAATTGGGAATATATAGGTGTTTTTGGTATTTTCCACACTTTACATGAATACCATTGATGTTATATGTTCTATTGACTAGTTAACATAGTTTCAATCTATATCGACTGATGTCAAAGATGGGGTTCATTCACCAATTTATCTTTAATGTGGTATACATTTACCAATGAGTGGTAGTTTCAAAATATTTAATTAGTGTTGGATTATGAGGTAGATTTTTATATTACCATTAACATTGAAATTTTAATGGTCAAGTATGTTGAAGCTATGGATATAAGGGTCCTACCTCCTTTTATAAATGACTTACCTATGGGTTTTTTCAATATTTCTATAGGAATAGTTATAAATGAGTGGTGGTGTTTTATATCACGTTACTTACTATAATGAAACCAATTTATATTCCAAATTTTCATTTCCCAACAATATTGTGAATATAATTGAAATTTTAACTAGATTATATTATGACTATAAGATTTTTTAGATCATAAACCTCCTAATGGAGTGCCCCGATCCATCTCACAATGAGAGGTGATAGGGGTTAATGATTATGGGTAGAATATAAGTAACCAACTCAAGTGAAACTGGGGAAATGTAATATATTTTTTAAAATTGAAAAATTATTTAAAAAATATTGGTGTCTATGTGTTTTTCAATGATTTTTATATGTTATGGTTATCAATATCTCTCGGTTATTATAGTGGGAATTCTAAATATGTATATAAAATGTAGATATGGATATATTTAGTATATTTTTATAACATTTTCTCGTACTACACACATGTTATCCCAATAAATTTAATGTCAATTTACATTATTCAATAATTTAATCATTAATTATATTATTTATGTATGGAATTAATTAAAATTTAAAAACCCATGAATCAAAACATAGACAACTATCAATCCTAATAGATATATTACTAGATTTTCATAATTTTTTATTAGTTATTCAAATTTAGTTTATTGATTTATGAATTTAATTTAATTAAAAATGTTTTATTTAAATATATAATTGATATTGATATTGGAAGGCATAAGTGTCTATGTCAATGAATGTACTAAATTGTTTTATGATCAATAGTTTCCTATTACTTGTTAATTATTATATGTACATAATTCTCAAATTTTCAATGATATCTTCTCATATAACTGGTTTTAAAAAATATTTAGATCATATTTTTTTGTAGTGAATCATGTCATAGATCATTAGAGCTATTGATTATTAAGTTGAACACCACTAATATATTAAATTTAACTTATATATGGTAATGTTATGAAATTTATTATTATGACACATGTTTTCTTAATGGTATGATTTATTTTTAATTATAATTTATTTTTTTCACTCATGTAATTTTTAAAAGTTAGAGGGGGGGAAACATAGTTTGTTATGAATGATTACATTATTAATGACCAATGCATAGTTTTTCTATCAATGTGTCTAACCATGATAGGGTTATGTATTGGGTAATATATTTTTTATGGATTGATCATGGATTTTCAAAAACTACAAAATCCATTAATACCCATGAAACATTTTTATGGGGGGAGATTTTCTCCCAAATAGTAAAAGGATTGTTTAGATGATTATACACCGAATCCATATAGTGTATTAAGGTCATTAAAACGTAGGATTTTACCATTTTGACCATTTAAATTTTTAATGGGTTCACCCTCCTTTATCATCCCACTCATATTTATCGCTCAACACACACTATGGAGATTCACCCATCACATGTTTGGAGGATTTTCCTTGAATCCTTGGTTGATTAGTTTGTGTTAAGCATATTATCTATCTAAATTTTATTCACCTCCCCTTATCATTCCTTGTTCATTCACTTCCATGGATTATAGAAACGCTAGATTTAATTTTGGATGAAGTTTCCATTTTCAATGGGATTTTAGGTTATTTAAATGATTTTTAATTTTGTGAAGATATTTATTTCTTATTTCAAGTGGATTTCATGATAGGATACATGAGTCCATTCAGTATCTAGTAAATATATATATTGAAGATACTATTTAAACGGATTTTAGTTAATTATAGATTTTTTCGGGAGGATTTTTGGAATTATGAACAATATTAGTTATTATTGATGGTTTATTCATGTTTTTTATCATTTAAATGGAATTAATGTTTAATGGATTATTGTTGTCTTTAATTAAGAGTTTTATTTGATTTATTTATTGCGTTTTTTAAAATTTATCAAAGATTTTTTTACAATAAAATATGTTTTACAATGTTTTTTAAAATTGTTGTTTAATGGTTGTGAATGAAATAATTAGTACGAATAAGTATGGATTAGGGTTATAGATTGAAAATCAAGAAGTAATATTGGTGTGGTTAATGTCTATGTGATTTTCGCCGTTTGACACATGAAAGGGATTAGGTGTATTTGTGGGAATTAATTTTAAAAATGGAACCATATCTAATGTCTTTAATTTTATAGAGAATCATATCCATAGAACCACATGACCCATTAAACGGAATTCATTATAATATTCAAAATCATGGACTTCCACACCCAGATTGACCATGGAAATATTGTTGGTCATAGGGAAAACCAACAGATCATCTAAGAGACAAAATATTGTACTATGGAGAGCCAATGGTTACTACTAATTGTGAAAAATTTATAATTATATTAACTATGTGTGATTTATGGAAATTGATTATTTTTTATATATTATATTCTTTTTAAAATTTAAATTTTTTTTATGATGTTTATCCTTATTTAATGTTTATTCCCTGGTGGGGTGTGTTTAGAATGTTTTTTGGTGGAATGTTTTCTTTATTAGTTCCTTATTTAATAATAATTGAATGGATTGGTTTTTTATGGAAAACCTATATTGGGTTCTAGTGTATTGTTTCCATGTAAACACTCTTTTTAATGTGAACATAATTTTGAAAATTATTTATCAAACTATGATGAATTATTTTAAGGGTTGTCAACTTATATATATTCATGGCAGTATCCTATCATGAAATATATATCAGACCATAAAAACACATTAAGGTGTATGAAGACAATGTTTTCAAGGAAACATGTAATATAAAGGGAAAGATTTTGTTTAGTGGATCCTATTGATTATTTACCACCATGGATGGTTATGATGGTGGAGATGTACTATCTTAACGATTATCACTTATACATTATTTTTTGTGATTTGTTTCTCATTGGGATGATATGTATTGGAATTTTAGTCTTATTCATTGTTTTTTTTTACTTTTGGTTTAATAGTGTTTTGATATCCTATTTTATTAAATTCTCAATTTTCACTATTTTATATTTATATTGTCCTTGTTTCTAGTTCATGTATATCATTAATGTTCTTTAGGAACTATGGTGTATCAACGTGGGTGAAAATTTATATTTATCCATGTTGCGTTATTAAAAAAATTAGATAGTAGCTATTATATTGGGGTGGGTTCTAGATAATATGTTGGGTATTTAGTTCTTGATTAGATGGAATGAAGAAGTGTCTATATTGATCTTCCTCATGAATAACTTGGAGTTCTCATAGGTGGTTGGATATTTTTATATAATTTTTAATAAGTTTTCTATTTTTTATGATATTTGATTACTTATATTTTTATATGTGGGTTTCAAGATGAAACCTTGAGTGGCCTTGATAAATTTGATGTTTTGGGGTGAAAAAAGGGTGGATATAAGAGGAAATATATTTAAGAACATTCTTAAGAGTATATATGATGAGTTCTTATAGAAATATAAGTAAGACTCTTGTGAAATTTATCATTATTTTTAGATAGTTTTAATGAAAGTGAGACTAAATTTTATACATTATCAAGAAACATAAAAATTTCATCTTTTCACCCAATATTCATTTGGATTTTTTAAAATATATTTTGTTTGTTAGAGATATATTTTATATGTTTCTTGTTTTTTATTTGATATTTTTTGAGATTTAATATTTTTTATTGATTTTTAATCCTGGGTTTTCTTGAAAAGTCTACCCCGAAGGACATCTTCTAAATGATGGTAGGGTGATTATGATAGTTTTCCATAGATACATACTCTAATTTACCATTATCTAGTAGAGTTGGTGATATGTTGCATCAAATCTATAGTATAAGAGGGTGATAGAGGTCAGAAACAAATAATTGAACTTTCCCAGGTATTTACATTGAAGAATACAGCAGTCATCAATAGTGAAAATTTTACCCTTAAGCCATATGAATCGATGGGGATGATCTAGTCATTATTCCAATTTTTTAGACCCCGAAGAGATTCATATTAGGTGTCCCCACTTGTATTTTGGAATGAATGAGTAAGAAATAGTGGGACATCATGGCGTAAATGAATAGGCATGAGGATCTCACTGGGACTACCTATAAAAAAGATTTAAATCAGCAGTTTAATCATTAAATAGTGAAGATCGGTAAGACCCATCTGAAGGGGAGTAATGTTTAAATGGGATTAAAGGATGACATCTAGTGAATATTTATTCCTCTATTTAGTTTATTTATGCAGAGGTTCACTACTACAAAATAGGTGTTTAACAATGCTATACATTATTAGCACTAGAATAATGAAATGATAAATGTTACGTTTATCGATGAAAAAAGAACTCATAACATGAACAATTTATTAGTTCTTTTTTTTCCTTTATTTAGGCAACCCTTTAGCCGTGATTTAATTTCACAACTAATAATGTGTATCTTTATAATTTATTTTTTTGTGCCCATATGTGATACTTTATCAGCATTTTTTCTCACTCATAATGATCAATAAATAAAAAATAAATATTTAAATAAATAAAAAATAAAGATGTGTTTGTTTAAAAATTTATTAAAAATTTAATTATTTTAAATAATTACTAATTAAAAAGAATAAATTTATTATACTATAGATAAATTATTGTTACTAATAAATTTTATATATCAAATATATATATATATATATGTAATATGGTAATTAAATAATTAAATAATTAAAAATATGTAAATTGAGAAATATATTAGACATTTTACAATTTAAAAATATACTGATATTGTTAATAAATAATATATATTAAATATATAAATGTATATAAATGTATATAAATATTATTTATATAATAAAAAATATTTATTCTCTTGCACTAAATTGAAATATATTTTTTGAACAGTGGTTTATAATTAAAAAAATAAGATTAATTAAAAATAATGAAAATCGCATTGAGTAATAGACATTATTGAATGTTGTTTCATTTATCAATTTAACATAGATCAAACTAGAGTTATATTTATTTGACATAAATATATATAATTAGTGGACTTTTATATACAACACACACACAAATATTTACACAATTAATGATATACTATATCGAAAACACATATAGAATTTATGTAATTTATACAAGTTTTAGTATTCAATTTAGAATTTCATTATTACTTGACATGTTAAGAACACATAAGGGAAACAAATATTTTTGTGTTTTCATGATATAGTTTATCTTTACTATAAAAATTTATAAATGTATATTTTATTATATATATATATAGTGATATATATATATAGTGATATTATATATATTATTTTATGACAAGTATTTGTATAATTATAAATGATAAGTTATATATTTTAATAAATATGAAATTATAATAAATATATGTAAATAATAATTTTTTAATATATATATAATTATATATATATATTTATATATATATATATATATTAGAAAATTTTATTTATAATTATAATTATATATCATTTATTAGTGACTAAGTAAGAAATCACTCATGAAATGGAATCTTTATCAACATTTTTTAGCAATGATAAATGTAGAGGTTTTCATTGTTATAAAAGTGATGATAAATATATATCATTATCAATGCTTTTTTTTAATTCACTGATAAAGGTATCCTGATCTATTTGATGAACACTAACCATCATGAATATTTCAAAATATCTGAAGCTCTCAGTTAAAGCAACCTTCTTCTGATGCTTCTCATTGTCAAATCCAACATAAAATCCTTAAAAAATCTAGACTCCAACTCTTTGAAGGCATGAATCCAAGGATCGAACTATTCATGGCTATAATGAAACAAAGGCATGAAAACAATCTATGTTTTTTGATATATATAATTTCCATCAGCTATCCACTGAACCTTCTCAGCCCATATCCATGCATCCCTAAAACTCCATATTCACAACCATATAATAAAAAATCACAGAAATAATTTTTTAGATATATTGATGTTTCTTCTTCACCAATAGCTTGTTTATCACTTTGAGAAACATCAGTACTTTACGACATGAAATATATCAATCCCAATATGGGGACATGTTTTTTTGAGGTATAATAGGCTCTCAATACCTTTATTACATCACTTATACCTATTTACAATTGTCATATTTTAAAACATTCATCCATGTAGTGATCAGTGATGTTATTGGTTTTTAATATTTCATTTAAAATCACTTAGGATCCTATTTTTGATATTTTTATTTATAAAATAATGTTCTATGATTTCCTTGATTCACCTATAATCGAAGGAAATATTTCAATGCACCAATCATAAGCATCTCAATATTGTACAACATATGATCCACAAAACATTTCATTATTCCTTTTCTAAACTAAAAATATTATGTCTTTGTCATATATGAAATCCAAAATTCTTTTATCATTCTATTTCTTAATGTTGCAGTTGAAATGAACTATACCTTGCTAAAAAATAAATCTAAGGTAGTGATCCAAGCATTAAAAATAGGTCCTCAATGATTTATGTATCTTATTGAACAAATTATTTAACTGGAACACATATCCTTAATTTTATTTCATAATAAACCCACCCAATTTCTCAATATATAGTCCCCCTTTGAGAACTACATTGAGGAACATAGATTTGAAATCTATTTTGTATCATTTTAAATATATTTTCTCTGTAATATCCACAAAATTTTATATTCTTTCCAACCTATCTATGTGAGTAGATGTATCATCAATATACATTACATTGATCATGGAGTACCCCTTTCACATTATCTAATATTTTGACACAATTTTCCATGTTTAATGAGTTTATTATAGAATACTCACTTTATTCTGATAATTTTTCTATCTTCAAACCCTGTAAAAATATCACATGCCATGTTTTTCTTATTCAGATCTATCTCTTCATGCATAGATTGGATCCAATTAACTTCATTGTTATGATATCAAAATTATTTTGTCTCTTCGTGGAAGAAAATATCTTTTTGTATTCTTACTCTGAGTTTCCACATAAACATTCTGATCACCAATGAAATTTTATTCATTGATTTTTACCTTGCTTATATTTCTTACAGTTCATAATCATTTTTAATTTTCCTCACAATCAAGGTTTTATTTTGAGTCTTTCTCCTTCTCAAGTGTTCCCCCCTATACAACTCTATTCAAAGTTAATTTCCTTAGATGATTCATCATTCTCTAAATTATTAGCCATATATTGATTCTAGTTAGTAAAGAATATCTATCAATTTTATCTCTTCATGGTAAAAATATCATAACACTCCCTTTTAAGTCAATATTGAATTTCCTCATTATGTAATATGATCAATTTTCACTACCACAAATAAATTTCTTTATCCAAACAAAATTAAATTAAATTTTTACAGACCCCAAATGAAATAATGGTTTTTCATATTTTATATACCATTCTAAAAATATGGAAATCTTTGAAAAGATAACTCAGTCATCAATACTTATTAAAACCCATATTATTTACTTCATCACACATCTGATAAGAACATTGAATGTTTCTGTTTAACCCATCTAAAAACATACTATTATTTAATATTTCATTTTGGTTCAACCCATAGGAATCTCTAATTACCATCCATGTAATTATCACAAATGGGAGGCATTCCACCTTTTGGAGAACACAATAGAATAAACCTGGCTTCGTCATCAGTTTCATATCCCAAATCTTAAATCCATTATATTATATGAGAGTTTTCCACCGTATATTTTATGATTCTTGTACTACATTGAGTAGTAGCCATCCCAGGGATGACTACTACTTAATGTTTATCAACAAACATTGGTGTATTTCACCACGACCTGAAGAATGTTTTTCAAACAAACAAATTAAATGTTAAATGTTCATGAGATGAGATAATGAGCATGATAGTTTTATATAACATTAACCCTTCAATAAATTTAGAGGATAACACTACCAAAGTGTAGTAATTATTTTGAGAATTTCGATTTCCCATTTTCATCAAGGCATTTGGAAATTTATTGAAACAATGAAATGTTGGGTTTACCTTATAACAACTGTCTATAAAATTAATATAAGAAAATGAATATCTTATATGGGTTTAATTATTTATTATAAAATTGCCCTATCAGTAGCATCGGCCTACCAGTAGCATCATCCTACCAGTCGCCTAGGCGTATCGGTAGCTCGGCCTACTGATGGCCTCGGCCTACTGGTAGCCTCGGCCAACCGGTAGCTGGGTCTACCTGTAGACCTAGCCTATGGGTGACCTCTCCACAGGTTTTCCAATAGCACCTCCTTTTTGAGCGAATTTGTTTTTAAACCATGTTTTGACCCCTTTAATCCTGTTTTAAAGCCCATTAATGTTGTTTAATTAAATGATTGGTGAGGTACCCTCCTTAAATAAAAAACCATTGGTTTTGGTCATGACATTAACCACGTTTTCAGAAGCACGTCTACCGCATCCTATGAAGAGTCCTTCCTTGGTTAATGAGGTGTGTGTTGGTTTTTACAACCCCGAAGGGAGGGGCATTTTAAGTTGGACGTGTGTGGTGGCCCAGCTGCGTGGTCAACCCACGATCCTACTTCTTCTATGGTTTCATGTTTTTCTCCATATCATAACCGTCCTAAGGATGCTGTATCTCAGCCTTTATAACCTAAAGTCTTCTCTTCTCCCTAGGTTTATTTTTTTTCTCTATCACCCTACGCCTAGAATACCCTTCCTCCAGACGAGTTGTACCCCCGTGAAGTTTTCCTTGATCGCGTTCCATGGAGTTCCTGCTACTCCTTATTTCCAGTTTCCACGTGAGGACTTAACATCAATTCTCAATCAATTAGGTAGGGATCTTACATTTGTCTCTCCTCCTTGTGTATCATGCGGGGTGGGTGTTATATGGTTCCCACGAGGAAGTTAATAAATTCTGTAATGAAGATATTAACCAGTTAAATAACAGGGATGAGGAAGTTTGTTAATGTTTTTACATGTTTTTATGCTTTCTTTCCCAATAATGTTGTTATGAATTTAATGGGCATAGGCCTACTGAAAATCATGACCATTGGGAGCTTTTGTTTGCGCTTCTATGCTATGCTCTGTTTTACGCATCGTCTGGTGAATAGGAATCATGTATGAATCGTTTAAACACTAAAAATCATTTGTTGAATACGAATGCCCATAACCTTGTGTGATCACCCTAGTTGAACTGTATAATATAACAGAATGAATTATGAATGCTGGGATGGTTCATTTATGAAATGGGTGAAGGGGTGAATGTGTCTTGTTTGGGATGGGTGAACAGTGGGGTTGTTAATGGTGTAGTTGGAATGGCATGAGTTGTGTGGTTGTGGTGGTGTTTGGCAGCAGGGATGCAGATTGGGTTGTGAAAAAGAATAAAAGTGGAAGGTAAATAATGAGCTGGGTGGAATGGTAATGAATTAATGTGGGATAACCAATGGTTTGTTGGTTTTTTCTTTGGTTCTAGTTTTTCGAGGGTTTCCACTGATCCCACATTGATGTTATTATTTACAATAGAACCGAGTGTGAATGATCAATTTACCTGATGGTTTTCCTTCCTTCTTTATTTTTTTTCATCTGTGATTTTGCATGTTAGTTGCCCAGTAGTGAAGGGATTAACTCATACTAAACTATTATGAAATGATAACTTGAATAAGGAAAATGGGAACTGTTTTTTGTGTGCATGCTTTATTAGGCAGCAGTGCTTGGGAACCTGGTTGTATCTGTTGAGGAGCCGTAGGTGGGGCTGTGTATTGGTATATATATGTGTAACTATATGTTTTGTGTTTAGTAGCACCCCACCCGCATTGGGCACTTTGTGTCGGACACCCCATTTAATGGGGAAGGGTGTTTTCACCTAGTTACTCTCCTTCCTTCTCCCTCTTCCCTATGCTATGATGGTTGGAGGTGACCTTAAACCCAAGGATATTTAGGTAGGTTTTGTTTGGTGTGTTGTTAGCCCGGGACTCTTTGGGCATGTTGTTTTCCCAAGAATCTTCAGGATGAGGCCCAGGTGTTTTTGGGCAGGGGTTCTGGTTACAGTTTTTTTTCCCAAGTGTCTTCGGGATGAGGCACAGGTGTATGCGGGCATGGATGTGTGGTTATGAGACCCAGGTGTGTGTGGGAAAGTATGTGGATGGTTGTGAGGCCCAGGTGTGTGCGGGCAAGAAGAGCATGGTAGCATCATGATATTTGTCGTTAGGGATGAACAGCTAGCTAGTGGGGGAGACAGTGGTGTGGGGTACCCAAATGTTTTGTTCATTACTATTATCTTACTACTTGTGTTATTTGGTGAGCATGGCCGGTGAGGTGGGATGGATAGATTCCTTTATAGATGATGTTTCTTCTGCTTCTCACGGGACTTTAGGATGTCTCCCCACTTGTGCACGAGAGCTTTAATTTTTCCTAGTGAGTATACTTTGTATGTTCACCCTACGTTTACTTTCAGGTTTCCAGGAGGGCTTCGGAGGCCGTGCGGGGCCTTAGTAGTCTGGAAGTTAGAGTTTCTGTTGGTCGTTGTTGGATTCTGCTTAGCCTTTTCCCTTTCCTGTTGGGTATTTTACTTTGGAGTCCTTGTACTTTGTTCAGTTTTATTATTAAAACATGCATGTAGTTTGGTTTTTTTAATTTGAGTTTTCTATACTTGGTGTTGTTTGGGGTTGACTCATTCTTTCTCCCAATCTTGGTTAACTAATAAAAAAGGGAAATTCCTCCCATATTGTGAAAATGTTATACCCTTGGTGCTAGTCACCACTCCGGGGCCTACTGGAGGCGGGACTCGGGGGGTCATTCTCTCTCCTTCAACTTAACGAAGGAAGGGCTTGGAAACCTGCTATCCCTTCTCTCCTTTCGGTGAAGGCGGGTTGTGATAGAATGGTATCATAGGGAGGTTGAGGGATAGGATGGAGTCTGGAGTTAGGAATATTGAGGATTACATGGGATGGTAGGGCAACAATGTTAGGTGGTCCTGGTTCGTGAAATAGACCAGGGAGGACCGGCTAGGACACGAGATTTTAGGGGCCCCCGTGATCCGTTGCAAGGACTCTGAGCCTATCAAACGACCAAGTGAGACTACATTTATTACAAGGTATAGACCCTAGGGATGGTACATGCATCATACTGATTGTGTTTCTAATTTATTTGAGGCACCTTAGGGAGAAAAATTTAATAATAATTCTTTTGCTACGTGGGCTTAGGCATTCTTAGTTTACCATGCAGCTATGGCACCCGGACATTATCCACGAGTGACTCGGATGGTTGAGGCCCAGCGGATCGAGGCAGTTGACTGGTAGAGGGTTGACCGAGATGAGGAGGACGACTTGTGGCAGAGGACTATCTACTCCTTCTAGCGACAAACCCTCAAAAAGTATGAAGGCAGTGTTTCTGACTCAGTAACTGAGGGATGGCTTGAGGAGATATCCATAACCTTCTCTTTGAACTGTGCTCTGAGAGAGTACTGGGTTCTATTGGACATCATTCAGCTGAGAGGAGCAGCAAGTCAGTGGTGGACTCTTTTCCTAGGAGAGAAGACAGAGGCAGAGGATTCATGGGCCGGTTTTGAGAAGGAATTTTGTGAGGAGTTCCTCTCCTCTACGGTGAAGTCTGAGAAGAGACAGGAGTTTCTCTCCCTTTAGTAGGGAATCATGTTAGTGAGGGAGTTGGGGATAAAGTTCAAAGATCTCTTGTGCTTTGCCCCGGATCACTTTTCGGATGAGGAGTCTCAGGCAAGACGGTTAGAGGAGGCACTCTGTCCTTCTCTTCAATACGTTGTCACTCCCTTCACTCTTCCGACTTACCTAGAAGTACAGAAGAAGGCCGAGATAGTAGAGAGGATGCACTCAAGGGGAGACACACCACAAGAGGGGAACCATCTGAGTTCATCAAAGGGGAAGGCGATCACCAGCAGGTCTCCAGCAACAAGGCCTTCCAGGTTTCAACAAGCAGGGATTAGGCCTCTTTAGTTCCAGCCCCAAGCTTCTGGCCCTCGCCCCTTTTTCACAAGGCCAGGACCGAATTGTTTCTCTTGCGGAGTTTTCAGGCACATCCAGAGCAGGTGTCCGACTCCAGCTCCACATGGTGGAGGTGGGCAGTTTCAGCACCCACCTCAATAGCATCTATTGTCGGTGAGGCCTTTCCAGCAGCAGCAGCAGGCCCCTGACCCTCCGAGGGAAGACCATGCTGGAGGAGACCGACACCAGGGTGCTCCTCAGGGACCTCGACCAGGGTGTAGTCGAGGAGGTGGTTGACAACAGCGAGGCAGAGGAGCTGGGCATGGATAGTTGCATGCCACAGAGTTAGTAGCTCTGGCAGGACCAGAGGTCGTTCGAGGTTCGATCAGTTTTTTTAGTACTCTTGTTTCTGACTTGTTTGATTCGGGAGCGTCGTACTCCTTTGTTAGGCCCGAATTAGCCCATGCTCTGGGTCTAGATGCCGAGAGACTTTTGTTCCCCTAGTGTTGAGAACACTAGTTGGGGGTCAAGCCAGCGTATCTTACTTTTTCTAGGTATTTAGACTGATGTTGGGACCACATCAGTCTAGTGGAGACCTTCTTTCATTGCAAATGCTGCAATATAATGTCATTCTAGGCATCGACTGGTTATTATCCATGCATGCCATCATCAACTACTATCAGTGAAGTATTTAATTCTCCAACGAGAATGGACGGCGTGTGGCTTTTGTTGGGGAGAGGAGTTATCAGGTGGGGAGTCGACATGTGGAGCCACTCCTTTCTATATTGAACGGGGTTTTAGTGGAGTCGGAGGACGCAAGAATGATGGATGTCCCAGAGGTCGTAAGAGAATTCCCTGATGTCTTTCCTAATGAGGTTGTGACTCTACCCCCTCGATGTGACGTTGAGTTTGGGATAGACTTACAGCCTGCTGCCTGTCTGGTCTCGATGACTCCTTATCGGATGGCACCTTCTGAGTTGCGGGATTTGCAGATTCAAATTGACGATCTGATGGAGAAGGTCTTTTTTCGACCCAACATGTCGCCATGGAGTGCTCCAGTTTTGTTCGTAATGAAGGCATATGGTAGTCTACGACTATGCAAAGACTACCGGAGGTTGAATCATGTGATGGTCAAGAATCATTACCCCCTCCCGAGGATAGACGATCTTTTCGACCAGCTGAGGGGAGCTGGTTGGTTCTCTAAGATCATTCTGCGGTCTGGAAACAACCAGTTGAGATTGAAGGAATGTGATATCTCAAAGAAGGCTTTCAAGTGCAGATATGGACACTTTGAGTTCGTGGTCATTCCGTTTGGTGTTAAAAATGCGCCAGCTATGTTCATGAACCTCATGAACTCTGTCTTCCGAGAGTTTCTAGACCAGTTTGTTGTGGTGTTCACTGAATACATCCTTATCTACTCAAGATCAGAGGAAGATCATGTTGAGAATAATAGGGTAGTTTTGGGAGTCATTCAATACCACCATAATTATGGGAAACTGTCTAAGTGAAAGTTATTAACACATGAAGTACATTTCCTTGGACATGTAGGGTCTCAGAAGGGAATAGTAGTAGACCCGTCGAAGGTCGAGGCAGTCGTTTCATGGGCAGTACCCAAGAATGTGGTGGAAGTTCAAAGTTTCATGGGTTTGGCAGGCTATTACCAGAGGTTTGTGCCCAACTTCTCTCGAGTTCCAGCTTCGTTGATAGCTTTCACTTGGAAGGACCAGGCCTTTGTATGGAGCGACCGGGGCTAGATATCTTTTGGATACCTAATGGAGAAGTTGGTTAGTGCTCCAGTATGCACATTACCAGAGGAAGGGGTGTTGTTTGAAGTGTTCTGTGATGCTTCTAGCCTTGGGTTAGGATGTGTGCTGATGCGGCAGTGGGGAGTGATCTCTTATGGGTCTAGGCAGTTACGTCCTCATGAACGTAACTATGCCACCAATTATATGGATCATGTGGTCGTGGTGTTCGCATTGAATTTGTGGTGGCTTTATCTCATCGGAGAATGATTTGTGGTCTTCTCAGATCATAAGATCTTGTGTTATGTCTTTTCCCAGTGGGATCTGAACTTGCAGCAGTGGAGATGGGTTGAGTTCCTCCAAGATTACGACTTCGATATCTCTTATACTGAGGGAAAGGGTAATGTTTTGGCTAATGACCTGAGCAGGAAATCGAAGAAGGAATTAGTTCGGGAATCTGCAGATGCTGGGAGAGTGATGGAAGAGTTAACGTCCATGCATTTGGATGCAAGGGTGGAAGGTGGAAGAGTTTTTCTGTTTCAAATGACTGTAGTTTCCTCTTTAGTGGGGCAGGTGAAATGGTCTCAGTGGGGGGACTTAGAGGTGGAAGTGATGTGAGATCGTGTTTATCAGGTAAATACTCTTGAGGGATGGTCGGAGGATAGTCAACATCAGATGTTTTTCTATTGAAGGATTTTTGTTCCGGAGATGATGTGTAAAGGTGTTCTCCGATATTTCCATGGCTCAGCATTAGCGGTATATCCTAGGGTCTGAAATATGTACCAAGGCCTTAAGGGATAGTTTTGGTGGCCCGGGGTAAAGCGGGTGGTGGCAGAGTTTGTGGCTAAGTGCCTAGTGTGTCAGCAAGTGAATGTTGAACACCGTTTTCTTGGAGGGTTATTACATCCTTTAGATGTTACTGAGAGGAAGTTGGATGACATTTCTATGGACTTTGTCACAGGGCTACCCAAGTATCAAGGAGGCTATGATGCCATCTGGGTAGTGGTGGATCGGTTGACAAAATCAGCTCACTTCTTGGATATTAAGGAGTCGAGCCCAGTGAGATCCTTAGCCTAGAGGTACGTCGATGAGGTGGTGTGGTTTCATGGGATTCTAAGATCTATTGTCTCTAATCGAGACACGCGGTTTACCTCAAGAGTGTGGAGGGGATTACAGCATGCCTATGGCACCCAGCTACATCTTAGCACTGTTCTCCACCCTCAGACATATTGGAAAACAGAACGAACGATCCAGATGTCAGAAGACATGTTACGGGCATGTGTTCTATATTTTTTGGGGATCATGGGTATGGAACTTTCCTCTGGTGGAGTTTTCTTATAATAATATCTTCCACTCCACTATCGTCATGACACCGTTTGAGGCCTTGTATGGAAGGCCGTGTCGTTCACCCGTTTGCTGGACAGAGATTGGGGAAGCATCTGTTCTTGGGCCAGAAGTGGTGCAGGGCACCACTGAGAAGGTTCAGCTCATAAATGAGAGGATGAAGGCGGCCCAGGACCGGTAGAAGTCTTATTCCAATCGTAGGATAAGGCTGTTGGAGTTCGAGGTTAGAAATCATGTGTTCTTGAAGGTTTCCCCTTGACGTGGGTAGTGAAGGTTTGGGAAGTGGAGAAAGCTATCCCCTAGGTTCATCGGACTATTCGAGGTGCTGGGATGAGTTAGTGAGGTGGTGTATCAGCTATCGTTGCCACCTCAGTTGGAGAAAGTTCATTTCTTTCACGTCTCCCAGCTTTGTCGATATCTACATGATGACTCCCACATCATCGATTGGGGAGAGTTAGATGTTGAAAACAGTGCGACCTTTATAGAACGACCGATCAAGATCAAGGATCGTAAAGAGAATGTTCTTCGTGGATGAACCATCCCCTTGGTTCGTTTGTTGTGGAGGCATGGTGTCCTGAAGGAGAGCACTTGGGAGCAGGAGGCCCAGTTACACGTTCAATACCCAGATTTATTTTTATATCCTTGTTGTTTTTGTTCTGAGTTTTGTTGAGATGTTTAACCTTGTTCTTTAATATATGAAATGCTTGTTCTGCTTGTTTTTTGTCCAAATGTGGGATGATGGGAAAACCTAACTGCTAATCAAGGCGCATTAATGTGTATGTGATTAAACTCGTGTGGGTGAGTCAGTGCCACCCAAAGCGGATAATATCCTGACATGTTGGAAGGTACTCCCTGAATCGGGTGTTGGACAGTGTGATCCTTGTGCTTATTGTGGATGTTTGTGTTTTAAAACTTTTGGGGGATTATTCCTGGATGTAGGGGGTTCTGTTCTAGCTTTCGAACAACTCAGGGGTTTACCCCTGAGAAGTATCTTTAGAGGGTGGTTGTTTGGACCCCACATTTCTCCTTTCTGTTTTGTTCTTATATTCTCTGGGACGTGAATAGTTTAAGAAGTATATGATGTAATGGAATGGGGTTTTAGGGTCCATTACATGGTGAAAATCCGATTTTTGGGGTGTTCGGGGTGGTCTGGAAGGTCATCCCAGCTTCTCGGTGAAGCATAAGACTCCTAAAGGTAGCCTGGGCCTACCAGTGGCCTCGGCCTACCGGTGGCCTCGGCCTACCGGTAGCTCGGCCTACCGGTCACCTCAGCCTACCTATGGCCTTGGCATACCGGTCTCCTCAGCCTACTGCTGGCCTCAGCCAACCGATACCCTCGGCCTACCGATAGCTCGGCCTACCGGTAGCTTGGCCTACCGGTAGCTCGGCCTACTGGTAGCTCAGGCCTACGGGTAGCCTCGGCCTACCGGTAGCCTCGGCTTACCGGTAGTCGCGACCTACTGGTAGCCACGGCCTACTGGTAGCAGTGGCCTACCAGTATCCTCAGCCTACTGGAAGCCTCAACCAACTGGTAGCTTGGTCTACCAGTAGACCTAGCCTATCGGTGACCTCTCCACGGGTTTTCCAGTAGTGCCTCCTTTTTGTGCGAATTGGTTTTTAAACCATGTTTT
The DNA here is from genome assembly GCA_963277665.1 of Viscum album. Lineage (NCBI taxonomy): Eukaryota > Viridiplantae > Streptophyta > Magnoliopsida > Santalales > Viscaceae > Viscum > Viscum album. The sequence goes on along the minus strand of OY728155.1, from coordinate 594,888,307 downwards.
GACCCTTTTAAACCTATTTTAAATCCCATTAATGGTGTTTAATTAAATTATTGGTGAGGTACCCTCCTTAAATAAAAAACCATGTGTTTTGTTCATGCCTTTAATCGTCTTTTCAGAAGCCCCTCTACTACATCATGTGAGGAGTCCTTCCATGGTTAAGGAGGTGTGCATCGGTTTTAACTGCCTCGAAGGGCGGGGACCATTTAAGTTGGACATGTGGGGTGGCCCAGCCGCGTGGTCAACCCATGATCCAGCTTCTTCCACAGTTTCGATTTTTTCTCCATATCATAACTGTCTTTGGGATGTTGTATCTCATCTTTTATAACCTAAAGGCTTCTCTTCTCCCTAGGTTTTTTTCTCTATCACTCTGCACTTGGAATACCCTTCCTCCTGATGAGTTGTACCCCTGAGAAGTTTTCCTTGATTGGATTCTGTGGAGTTCCACCTACTTCTAATTTCAAGTTTCCACATGAGGACTTAACGTCGATCCTTGATCAATCAGGTATGGATCTTACCTTTGTCTCTCCTCCTTGTTTATCATGTGGGGTTGGTGTTCTATGGTTCCCACGAGGTAGTTAATCAGTTCTATAATGAAGATAATAACTGGTTAAATAAATGGAACGAGGAATTTTGTTAATGTTGTTACATGTTTTTACCCATGCTTTCTCTATGATGTTGTTATGAATTGAATGGGCTTATGCCAACTGAAAATCACGATCGTTGGGGGATTTTTTTTTGTGCATCTATGCTATGCTATGTTTTACGCATCGTCCGGTAAATGGTAATCATGTATGAATCGGTTAAACACTTTAACTCGGATGTTGAAGATGAATGCCCATAACCTTGTGTGATCACCCCAGATGAACTAAATAATATAACAGAATGGATTATGAATGCTGGGATGGTTCATATATGAAATGGGTGAAGGGGTGAATGTGTTTTGTTTTGGATGGGTGAACAGCGGGGCTGCGAAAGGTGTGATTGGAATGGAAAGTGTTGTTGTGTGGCTATGGTGGTGTTTGGCAGCAGGGCTGCAGGTTGGGTTGTGAACCTGAATAAAAGTGGAAATTAAATAATGAGCTGGGTGGAATGGTAATTAATTAATGTGGGGATAACTAATGGTTTGTTGGGTTTTTCTTTGGTTCCAATTTTTCGAGGGTTTCCACTGATCCCACATTGATGATATTATTTACAAGAGAACCGGGTGTGAATGCTCAAATTACCCGATGGTTTTCCTTCCTGCTTTATTGTTGTTTCATCTATGATTGTGCCTGTTATTTTCCCAGTAGTGAAGGGATTAACTCATACTGAACTATTATAAAATGATAACATGAATAGGGAAGCTTGGAACTGTTTGTTGTGGGCCTATTTTCTGAGGCAGCAGTGCTTGGGCACCTGCTTGTATCTGTTGAGGAGCCATAGGTTGGGATGTGTGATGGTATATATATGTGTAAATATATGTTTTGTGTATAGTATCACCCCACCCACATTGGGAACTTAGTGTCGGACACCCAATTTCATGGATAAGGGTGTTTCCCCTAGTTACTCCCCTTCATGCTCCCTCTTCCCTATGCTATAATGGCTGGAGGAGACCATACACCCAAGGCTCTTTGGGTAGGTTTCGTTTGGTGTGTTGTTAGCCAGGGACTCTTTGGGAAGGTTGTTTTCCCAAGAATCTTTGGGATAAGGCCCAGGTGTTTTTGGGCAGGGGTTCTGGTTACGATTTGTTTTCCTAGGTGTCTTCGAGATGAGGCCCAGGTGTATGTGGGCAGGGATGTGTGGTTATGAGGCCCAGGTGTGTGCGGTTAGGTATGTGGATGGTATTGAGGCCCAGGTGTGTGCGGGCCTAAAGAGCGTGGTAGCGTCAGGACGTTTTCTGTTAGGGATGAGGAGGTAACTAGTGGGGGAGATAGTGGTGCAGGTTACCCAAATGTTTTGTTCTTTACTATTATCTTACTGCTTGTGTTATTTGGTGAGGATGGCCAGTGAAGTGGGAGGATAGATTCCTTGATAGATGATGTTTCTTCTGCTTCTCATGGGACTTTAGGACGTCTCCCCACTTGTGCATGAGAGCTTTAGGTTTTCCTACTGAGTATACTTTGTATGCTCACCCTACGTTTACTTTCAGGTTTCTAGGAGGGCTTCGTATTCCATGTGGGACCTTACTAGTCTGGACGTTGGAGTTTCTATTGGTCGTTGTTGGATTCTGCTTAGCCTTTTTCCTTTCCTTTTGGGTATTTTACTTTGGATTCCTTCTTCTTTGTTCAGTTTTATTATTAAAACATTCATGTAGTTTGGTTTTTTTTACATTGAGTTTTCAGTAATTTGTGGTGTTTGGTGTTGACTCATTCTTTCTCCCAATTGTGGTTAACTAAAAAAATGGTAATGTCTCCCATATTGTGAAAATGTTATACCCTTGTTCCTAGTCGCCACTCCGGGGCCTACTGGAGGCGGGACTCAGGCGTCATTATCTCTCCTTCAACTTAAAGAAGGAAGTTCTTGGAAACCTGTTGTCCCTTCCCTCCTTTCAGTGAAGGTGGGTCATGACACAAACCGCCCTTACTGAGAACTCTATAATCCCTCAGATTATGCTTTGTGTTCAGCATATAGTTTATGATAGAATTGATGTAATTCAATCTAAAGATATTCACCTGCAATCGTATTTCATACCCCAGACCATCCTCAAACTTTCTTATTATGTATAAATCATCAACTCCTTGAATAGGTGTGAAGTGATGCAGCTCAGTGAAGCAAGAAGAATACTCCATAACAGAAAGAGTACCCTACTCCATACTCAAGAACTCTCAGGCACGATCGACCTTAAATGTATCCAGATTGAAGTAATCATCAAAGGCATGCTAGAACTCATCATATTCCCTAACCTACTGGCATCCTTCCTATGATATCACATTCCACCATCTCTTGGTGGAATCTCTAGCATATAGGTAGAAAGTTTCACCCTCCTCTCAGGAGGTGTCTCCAGATGAACAAAGATAGATAGCATGGCTTCCTATAATGAATCTTCAGCCTGGGGACCTCCTTCCCCTATGAAGGTGGGAGGATGATACTGCTGGAATACCAGCGTCAACTCTTCCATAGAAGGGGTAGGATGTGGTACTCCTCAAAAGGTCTTCATGAACCATATAAAGCCTTCATAGAACTGTGCTTCAGCACCTAGGTTTGGAATGACTGCTGGTGCCAAGACTGTCACAATTGGAGGATCTATTAGAAGTCCTTGATCAGAAATGTATGGTGTCTGATCAATGCCCTATAACTGGCAGACAACTGGAGAATGTCTCAAAGGCATAACTCTGTATGGTCAAGCGCACACCTTAGATCAAGATTTTCAAGGACAGAAAACTAGGAGTGGAAGAAGGGAACAATAGAAATAAATCATTCACATTTTTTAAAACATGGATACACGACATGTATAATGAATACATAATGTGTTCCCTTAAGCCTTTCACATGGGCGTGTACTCCTGCCAAAAATTGTCATGTAACACCCCCAAACACACAGTGTGTTTTCCTAACACATGGGGTGTACTTGAATCTTCTTCCCCTACCTGATTCCTTCTACATGAAAAAGCTACACAATTCTCCTAGAACAAGACTACACGATGTGTTTATTCCACACACGACGTGTACTAAATGAGCTTCACTGACCCGTGTAGTTAGTGACATGGCTGGATACATAGCTCACACTATATGATGTGTTCCAAAGGGACATGGCATGCATTGCTTAAGATTTCATCCATCAGTGTCGTTAGTCACACGAGTGGACACAAGGTCTAAACAACAAGACATGTACCACCGGTACATGGCAAGGTCCCCCAATGATTTCTCAACCTCGTGTCTGTAACGACCCGAAATTTTAAAAAAATATTGTTTCCTAATTTTATGTGTTATTTTATTTTATTTTTATACTCAACAAAAATGTTTCATTTGATAACATGAGTATAATTAAAATGATACTGTTGGGTTTTGACTGTTATTTGACCATTGGTCAATATGACCATTGGAAACTAAACGTTTTGACTATTGTCTCTAAATACAAGCAATCTGGGTTAATTAATATAGAAAGAAGATTCGATGGCCTCACCCAGTAGTCTTGGACCGATCGAAGCCCGTCTAACAGAACTTGGGAAGGACGTAGCACCACTGGGCTTTGCTCTGGACCAAACCCAAGCTGAACTTCATCGTATAAAGCTAGAACGGTATCACCTTCGCGAGAAGTTCAAATTGATAGAAATTACTACTCGTGCGATGTTGGCCGAGCCTCCCTCGGATTCTCTCACCTTAGCACACCTTACACTTAGGTCCTATGCTGGTGTGATAAGGGGCTATGTAATGAGACCGTAACTGTCTTCTATAATCCTTTGTTTTAAATAAAAATTTCGATTTCTTTTACGAATTTTCAAATAACCGGATAAATATAGTATGCATATTTTTGATGAATTTTAGAAAATTGATATTTTAAAAACGTTTATGTAAACCTGAAATAATTAAAAATGTGTAATGACTTTCAAAAAATGGTCTTCTACAATTATGTTCAGTACAAAATTTAGAGTCTAATAAGATCAACTTTATTTTTGATGAATAGTAAATTATGAATAGTGATTTTATGATTCGGATTAATAATGTGTCCAAATGGATTAGTAATCTCACTTAAAGAAAGTATTAAAATAAGCTAGCCACTTTGATTAAGTAATGTGATTCAATAAAATGGTTAAATAACGGTTTCATAAATTATTATTCAAGTATTAGTTTTTTCGGATGAATAGTGTTTTTTAATTAAATTTTTAATTAAAAATATTTAGAAAATTATTTTTATAAAATGGACTTCATTTTTGAACTCAGAGCATCGATATTATGTTAAGGTAATTTTTGGGATTTTTCAGAAAAAAATAAATTTTCGATGAATAGTGTTATTAATTAAAAATTTAATTAAGAATATTTAGAAATTTTTTTTATAAAATGGATTTCATTTTTGAAATCAGAGCATTGATATTTGGTTAAGGTGAAATTTTGGGATTATTCTGAGAAAGTTGAATTTTCGATGAATAGTGAAAATACAGTTTTTAAGTTAAGGGTGTTTAATGACATCATTAAATGATGTATTAAGTATGTAATCAATATGGTCGACTTATGAATAGTAAGATAAGGTATGAGGTGTCCCAAGTGGCCAATACTCTGGGCAAGCCCATGGTTTTGCCAAAACCACTAATGAGGTGTCCCTTGGCCATTAATGCCTTGTCCCCTCACTTTCCCTATAAATACCAAGCCATCCTCTCATCCATTCGACTCCCCACTCTCCCCCAACGAAGTTCTGGTCTCCTTACCTCCCAAGGAGTCCTCCCAAGGTGCCCCCAAGCCTTCAAGGTACAAACCTTTGAGTTTTAAGAGTTACGTTTTAAGGTAAGGGATCTGATCTCTCTCTTTCTTTTCAAGAAATCTATTTTATGTAATTTCTTTTATGCTCCATGTTCTTATGTTAAAGGGTGTTCTTTTATAATCCTCTTACTGCCATTTTCATGTTCACATAATGAGAGATCCCCTCTTACTCTCATTATTTCGTTTTATGAAGTTTTATGTGGCGCCGTTAGGCTGCCGAAATTGTTTGTAACGGATTCTTTCTCCCTTCTCATTTTTCAAGATCTTTTATCATGTAAAGTATTTCAAGTTCCTTTTTATTATGTTGGGGTATGATCACTAAATTTATCATACTGATATTTTATGATCATATGATGAGAGACCCCATTTGATCTCTTCAATTCAGTAATTTGAAGTTTTAAGTGGTGCCGTTAGGCTGCCGAATGTTTTAAGTGGTTCTTCACCCTTCTCGTTTTGAAGTTCTACTTTCATGTCAATTCTTTCAAGTTCCTTTTTGTTATGTTGGGGTATGACCTCTATATATATCATACTGGACTCTTATGTTCATATTATGAGAGACACCATTTGATCTCTTCAAATCAGTATTTTGATGTTTTATGTGGCGCCGTTTGGCTGCCGAATTTTTAAGGGATTCTTTCACCCTTCTCCTTTTCAAAGTTCTTATTCCAGGTCAAGTCTTGAAAGTTTCTTTTTATTATGTTGGGGTATGATCTCTATATCTATCATACTTATATTTTATGTTCATATGATGAGAGACCCTATTTGACATCATCAATTCATTTTTGGTTGAAGTTTATGTAACGCTATTAGGGTGCCAAATTTTCATAAGAGCAATCATATTTTTATCTTCCATTCATTTTCTTCATTTCATATGGTATATTTTCAAATTGCATTAACATGTTCTTAAATCCCTTATATTCTGTCCCTCTACTATTTATGGGTCATTTATGATTGTTTGACCCATGTCCCCTCTCTTTTTAACGTTTTCTAAAACCCTATAACGTAGTCGTTGTGCTGCAGAATTTTCGTCTCAAAATGTCTCTCTATTTTTCTCAAAATTACTTCATGTTATTAAGTGAATACTCAAAGATCTTATTTCTATAGGGTTATTCACATATATACAAAAATGTTCTATTTTAAATTCTGGGATTTACATACATAAAACCCGCTCTCCCCTTCTGTGGGTTTAAAGTGACGTAAAGATCATGTCTTTAAAGCAGTTTTTAAAACGTTATGATTATGAAATGAAACCCATTTATTTTATGCTATATGGGTTATTTATGAAATGTTTGATGATGATATATGTGGATCACATGATAATAAATGAAAATTTAAGGGTGCGCCCTGATAGCGCTCCAATGCATTGGGTAAAGACTTAATCTCTAGAGATGACCATTTTTAACGACGCCTTGGTGAATAACCTTGGTAATTTCTAACGACGCCTTGGTGAATAACCTTGGTAATTTTTAACGACACCTTGGGGATGGACCTTGGTGAAACGAAACAATTGTCAATATTAAATTTTTCAGCCACATCTTCAAGTTATGAAAAAGTTTTATTTTTATTATGATATGCCTCATGATTTCATTTTCATGCCTTAAAATTCTTTTCGTGACTTTATTGATGTATCTCAAGTTCATATGTAAAATGTTTCACTTGTTTCCCTTGCTGGGCCTTCTGCTCACCCTTTCTTTTGATGTATGTCCCCAGGTTATGAGATGCAATAATGAGCCTAGGGTGAACATGAGGAGAAGCCTTTCAAGTGTTGAAGAAGAATGTTTTTTTTTTGTTTCATGTTTTATGTTCCTTGTTTCCAAGACACTAAACATTAAAGATCCTCAGTTCCGTGTAATGGAATGAAAGTTATGTTATAAAAAAACGGGATGCTATAGTGTCTCTTCCCACAAAGACAGTGACATGGTTAGAGACTGCATGGTGTTTATATATAGTACACAGTGTGTACTCATGAAAAATAGTTTCTTCTCGAACATAAGAAAACATGGCATGTATTCATCACTACAAGTCGTGTATTCTTGGTTTTTCTGGATATTAAGCCTTAGAAACTTATCCGAAACCTAGAAAAACACTGAAACAAACATTAAAGTTCCAAATTTTGATCTGTGAGGTCCCATACTCCCCGCAAATCAAATATTGTCATCTTATAGATGTTATAACCAGGAAAACAAGGCAATGATCTACAAAATTCCGATCCGTGAGGGCCCATAACACCTCATGAACCAAATTTTAGTGTTCATTCAAAAAAAACATTACACAATCAATACCCTATCAAACATCAGGTAATTTATTAATGAATCTATCACAACATCATGCATATCTTGCACAACATCTATCACAAAAACATACAACTGTTAATACTCCCTAAATGGCATGCCAAGAACGCATGACAAGTGATTTCTAGAAAGAACCTATATGATGCATGAGATGGAATACCCTCATCTCATCGGGTTGCAACTAATATAGAACATCAATAATATCAAAAATAATAGCACAAAAAATGTGAATCACCGAACGATGAAATCAAATCAACTGTAAAATTACAAAACCAAAAAATTACAATAAACTAGGTAAATTGGATTTTCCCTGTACACGGGTTAGCTACTCCCGGGCACAACTAATTACCAAGTACATATTTCCATCTTATCCCTGAACATAGGCTCCAAACAGTAATTCAAGAAGTAAAGAATGCCTCTGATACCACTTTGTAACGTCCCAGTTTCAAAAGCCACCCAGAGGTGCCCCGTACCCGGTTGGCCATATGGCCTCAAGCACATTTCCCAGAATGCCAAAGGCTACTGACTAGCAGTGAGGGACTTGGCTGTGATAGTGGGGATATTATTCCCTCATTGGCAGAGTAGTACAGTGGAAGAAAACAAATGTCACTAATGGAAGCAGTAATAATTTATACAAATGTAGACAACGTATGACTGTAAATAATAAACTATAGCACACATATATATATATATATGAATGGTGCTTGATACATATGTCTAGGAAAGCAGCCAAAAAAATCAAAATGCGGAAATACCATGAGTACTAAACTAATGTAAAAAAGAAACATATAAAATCCTCAGCATCACAAGCCTCAAATGGGTCCCATACTCTCCATCTCCAAAGCAATCAAGTACCTGAAGTAGAAGGGAACATGACATTATCTATACCTACAATAATATAATTTTTTTGGGCCCAAAAGAATGACCAAAATAGGTTGTGAGACTAAATCCCAATAGGTAACCACCACAATATCTGTGCCTAATAGTCTGTGAATATATGGTAGTTAATAAGTAAAAGAATGTAGTAACAAGGAAGTAATCAACAGCAATAATCCTATAGTTCAATTCATTCAAATTTCACACATATCAAGAAAATAACTAATCAACAATAGGTATCCCTCTGGGTGTACTCACATCCTAATCCCTCTGTTTCAACCCAAACAACACAAGAAACCCTCTAGGAAGTACTCCCAGTCTAACCCCAATGGTTCAAGTTAAGCATAGACTCTTTGAGGAAGCACTCGCCGTCAATTCCTCTTATAGTCTCATATCGGTAACTAAAGCCGCTCTAAGGAAGCACTTACATCACATTACCTTTGTGGCCCACATAGAGGAATTACAGACACTCTGAGGAAGTACTTACATCAATTCCCCTTATATTCTTGCAACATAGTAAAAAACAGACACTCAGGAGAAGCCCTTATGTCCATTATACCTATGGTCAACTACACTAGGTTCTCACGGCCCTGTGTAAGTCAAAAAGTACAGAAAAGAATATCGACCAAATTAAACCTCAAGAAAAACTTGGTTAAATAGTCTACAGCATATCAACATGTCAGAACAATAGCCATACCATCCTATAATACTAGGCATGGGAAAAAACAAGGCATCCTAACAGGGTAAGCAGAACCAAACAGTCATTAAAAACATGCATGGGAAACACTTCCAAACCTTATAAATTCACCCTATTCCCAATCAATTAACTTATATTCAAGAATACAAGCATAACAGGAAAAAAATAGATCTAAAACAGTAAATATGCAATATCTCGTTCATGGGTAATGAGCACTTTTGCACATATAACTGAAGGAATGTCTATAAAAATGAACAAACCACCTACCTCAGTGTTGGTAGATTGTTATATGTGATCCAAAAGCCTTGAATCTTCCAATAACACCGTAGATCTATAAAAACATATAAAATGTTCAACTGATGATAACTCTTGAAAGAGGAGGAATCAGGAAACGAAGATCAAGTAGAAGGAAGAGCATACCGAGGCGGTCCAAACAAAATTGACGGAGGTCTATTACGAAAACAGATGCTTGCTCAGGGGCTCAGAGAAGATTTGATATTTTACAGGTTCTCTCAGACGAACCAAACCTAGATGTTTTGCCCATCAGACGCGACCCTGAAACGTATAATTAAATTAAAATAAAGCACACGACATGTACTTTAGAAGTATATGGCATGTACATGCTGTTATTGAGAACTGAATTAGGCAGCCTCCTGGTCACCCCCACATGTTTGTGTGAATGGCTGCTACACGGCAAGCACAAGGCAACCCACGAAAAGTGATTACACAAAGTGTACTCATAAAGTACACGGTGTGTACTTAATTTTTTTTTAAAAAAACTCATCTTTTTCCTCAAAAACACCATAAAATGTGAAAAATACCTGAAAAGAAGATCCAGGTTCTCACATTATGCTTGCATCATCAATCATTGATCACATCCAGAATCACATCCAAAGCATTCTCCTTGATTTAGTGGGGATGGGGGTTTGCTCTCCGTTCTTTGGAGAAATCTTGGATAAGGGAGCTCTGTATTCTTGAAAGGATTCTCCGAATCCATTATTCAAAATACAATCCCATGAATTGGATATCATATGAAAATAACATAACTAGATATTAAAACTTATATGGTTAAAATAATATTATTGAACAAGTCCACCTAACTATTTATTTCATCCTAGAAAATCCCAATATCAAATAATATTATTATTATTATCATATCTCAACATGTTATTATCATGATAATTAATATTAAATAATATTTAATTAAATGATATTCAATATTTATGATTTCTCACAAGAACATTAAACTTGATCTTCCATTACCCTACAATATTTACCAAGCCTTGAAAACTATCTGTTTATTTATATAATAAATATCATTGCATTATTAACCAATAAGAAAATAAATATTTTTTTAGTAAATTTTAAATAATTATATATTAAATATTCTACTCAGAGTATATTATCCCTCTAATAATTGGTGATGGAATATATGTGATCAATCATAAATGAATAATTACGAAAACACAAAAGATAACAATATTTATTCATCACGTTAAATAATAAATAAAAATATATTATTTAACTGTGATTCTTGGATAGACATAGTTTCTGGACCTATATGTCACATACATGACTTATTTTAAAGAAAGTTTTCATGTAATTTCTATTCACACTTTTTTTGTGGGGGTATCCCCTATATTTTTGGAGAAAGGGGTGGTTTCATCATTATTTGGGCCAAACCGTGATCCCATTTAAAATGTTCTAAAAACAAAATTTTATTCTCTAATAACTCCTTGTTTTGACATTTTTTCAACCATTAAACTTTCAACATGGCCTCCCCTGGCCTATTAAAACCACCATATCTATTTTTACCCCATAGGAACTAATCATCATAGTAGATTTGGGAGATTTAATCAGGCATTGGCCAACCAGTGTGCCCATTTCCTTTTTTAAGAAAAAAGTATTTATTTCATATATAATTAATTTTTTTATAGTTTTCAATTATTTCACCACTCACTCAAGCCTAAATACCTAGGCTCACCCCATGATCCATTTTTCCACTTTGTAGAACAACTTCATTATGGAATAGGGCAATATTTTTTAGGCTTTTTAAAATAGTCTAAATTTGAAAAGTAAATTTGTTTCATTCATAACTCCGCAAATTTTTACTCTTGTTCCCCCCATTTCAGTCCCCACATGACATCCTCAGAATTATTATTACATCCCTATCATTTTTGGCAGCCTGAAGATTCACTTATTGGTGTATTTGGGGTGATGCCTTCATGATCTCTCAAGTAAGTGGGCTTCCCTTGTCCCCCTATTTGCTTAGTATTTCTTCCATTTTTCTAAAATTTCCTAATTTACATTAAGAAGGGAATTGAACATTGGGTTTGATCATGGGTTTATTGGTCTAATAATGTGGATTTAGGATTGATTTCGCACCATTGTGCTACGACGGTGGTGTTGTTGAACATTCAAAAAAGGATTTCGTGTTTTTGACACTTGTGGTAGGTGATTCAATGTGTAAGAACTACAAGATGAGTTTCCATTGCGTGATTTATATTATTATCATACTCCTCCTTAATTTTCCTTATTTTAAAAATTACTTTTTTGTGGCATTTTTTAAACAATTTATATTTAAATAACATTTTTGTGTGAAAATGGGTGGTTCACTTGTGTGTTCCATGTTTTACCACATTAGGCTATTTTATAATTCATGTAATGGTTTTATTAAAAAAATTCCACTAAAAATTATTTTTTAGGGTAATATTGTTGGGAAATGGGATTTCAAAGACGAAGTTTCAATGAATTTTGCGTTCAATGTTTGGTTACATTCCATTATATTATTTTATAGAAATTTAATGTGGTTTATTGTGTTAAATAAATGGTAAAATCATGTGTAGATACTCTTTAATTTTTTTGACCATAAATTATGTTTTAATGTAAAAATTTATTTTTGTAACATGTGTAAATTGTTTGACCACAAAGGGGGGTGCCCGAGTATCTAGGTGGGTGGGCGTGTATTAGTATGCTAGTGATCTGGAGTGGTTTTGTCCCTATTTCACATAAAATTTAGGACATTTTAAACACTAAAAAAACTATAACAATGAGGATTAGGGGACCACTATTTTATGGTTCTGTTGACAACTAGTGGAATATTCATGAGAAGAGATATGGTTATGGTTACATTACACTGAAATATGAGATAAATGGGGCCAAAACAAACTAGTGTGTAGAGGTGTTCTCGATATTATTTCTCATTGAAAATTTGATATTGATCATTTTATTATGGTGTTTTTGGATGAAAAACTCCACAACATACATGTATTATTGAAAATTTTTAACTTGTTGAAGTTTACCTTTGAAAACTATTTCTTTTAAAATATTAGTTCTTTAGAAATTATTACCGCCATTTTTTATTAAAACTTGCATGAATTTTATGTTTTATTTCTTACTATATGGAATATATTGGGTGGTATCCTATTAGGATTAATCTCACAGCATTATTACACCTCTTGGGTGTAATTATGCTTGATCGTGTTTGACACATGTAAAGGCAAGGCTTTTATTGATGGTGGTTCGGGTTATTCTTTCCCTTCCAAGGTGCGGTGTTGTGGAGATGGATCGTGGGTGATGAAACCTTGTTGTGTGGATGTCCTTGAGTATTTTTTCTGATTTTTATGTATTTTTGGACCTCCCGTGTTATGTTTAAAAAAAATTATTCAATTATGAATTTTATTTACTACTTTTTTGGTTGGTAATTTACATATTCTATTTATTGATTGTTTTTTATTGTTAAATGATTCCCAACCCAGGAAAATCATTCCCAAACCATTATTCAGGATACCTGAGAACTTTTCCTTCCCATAGGGATATGTAAATTCCTTCGGGAAATGACATAGACTATGTCGGGAGCCAATTTTCAAGGTAACTAGATTCGATTTATGAAAAAATGGTATCATATGAGGTTAATGTTTTTTGGGTTATATTATTATTTTGGGATGAGTAATACTATATAGGATATAAGACTATATGGGATCAATGTTTTGGTCTCAAATAACGTTATTCTTCTGCAACACATGTGAAAAAATGTGAGTCACCATGGGATGTTTGAATTGTTTGTTTGACTTTACTACTAGGTGAGACGTGTGGGATGTATAATGCACATGGACATCAGGTTGGGGTAAAGTAGTTCTTATTATATTTTTGTAACATGTTTTAATTTTTTATATTTGATGTTATTGAATAAATTTTTCAGAATTGTTGTACGGATTTTTTTTCTCTTGTGAATGTTTCCATTTGTAGGAGCATGCCTTCCCGAAAATCTCCCATGCACCATGGGAGGAACCTAGAGAGAGTTATCCCTCACTACTTGATCAGAGGCTAATATAGGTTGTCGTTCGGGAAGTAGAAGCTCCAGAATAAGGATAGAATCCCATTTTAGCTCCTATTAAAGAAGAAGATACTAGTCCTAAGAAGGACAAATCCCAAGTGTTTTGAAAAAAAATAAGACTCTTACTTTCTGAGGTAGCACAAAACCCAAGGAATTGGAGGAGTGGCTTGAAATATTAGAGCATATGATTGAATTTCTAGCCACACTAGTGGAGATTAGGGTGAAATGTGCCTCTCTCATGTTTGGGGGTCCCATCATAAGGTTGTTGGAATCAGTGTTTCGAGTCAGGAAGCATGAGAAGATGAGCTTTAAGATCTTCAAGGTTATCTTAAATTACTAGTAATTTCATAAGGTTTTGGAATATGAATGATCTCTGGAGTTTATGGAATGTGGTCAGGGGTATCGTTTAGTGAGGAAGTATACCAAACATTTTGCTGAGTTGGTCTAATATGCTCCGAAAATTGTCTCTAATGAGAAGATGAAGGGACATAAGTATGATAGTGGTTTGCGATCAGAGATATATTCACAGGCCTTCCTTTTCAAGTTGAAAACCAATATTGGAGTGGTTTATAGATCTTTCATTATGGATATATACCACAAGGGGATGGATGGTTTCTCTGGGATAGTATCAGGAATGGGTAGTGGTTGTCCTTCTAAGAAGAAAAGGAAGCAAGAGGAGTAGGGGAAGAAGGGAGGTAGTAACTCAGGAAAACCTTCAATGCAGTTTTCTTCTATGTCTTATGATATGATGACTTTCATGTGTCATCCATGTGGGAGGACATGGAACATCCCACTATGATGCACATTTCCTTTGAACCATATTATCAGTGTGGAGTTATGGGACATATGCAACACTTTTGTAGGATGGAACGTCCACTCCAAAGTGGGGTAGGATCTGTGGCTCCTAGAGGGGAGTCAGTTCTGTCAGATCCATCTAGAATGGTGTGTTCATGGTTTGGGGGTCCTGGTGGAAGGGTCGACTCATCTTATGGGTAGACCAAGATCAAGGCAGGGGCACATGCGAGTGGTCATTCTCAGGTAGAAACTATGAATATTCATATGGTGGATTAGGCCCCAGCACGATCAATGGAGGGATAGTCGACCATTTGAGGTACCTTTTTAATTGAATATTCGAAAGATGCTTCTCTTTTTAATACTGGTACCTCTATTTCATTCAACTGGAACGTTTTTTGAACATGCTGAATTTTCCAACCGAGATTCTTTCTTTTATGATGGAATTGGTGACACCATTGGGAAACAAGAAGGAGCGGGGTCATTGGTTACCATCATGTGTGTTTTCTGTGTCAGGGAATGAGATGAAGTGGGACATCCTAGTCTTATATGGGGATATATTTGATGTAATATTTGGCATGGATTGTGAGGTACACATTTAGGCACACATCGATTGATATAGTCACCGATTGAGTTTCATGGCACCTAATGGTAGTCTAGTTGTTTTTCAAGGGGAATGGGATACTCAATCGTGTTGTACATGACCTACATTCCAAGAGATAGGAAATATTATAGTTTAGTTATTTTTATCATGCTAGATGATGACATGCATGATCCTGGGGGTGGTTTACCTCATGTAGTGTATGGTTTTTCCGGAGGTATTCCCAGATGATTTTCTAAACCTTTCTCCGGATCAGGATGTAGAGTTCTTGATTTATTTGGAAATTAGAAAATAGCCAATATCACATCCCTCATATCATATAGACCCCACCGAGATGAGGAAATCAAATAAGTAGCTGGATGATTTAGAATACAAAGGATTCAATATCCCGAGCATCTCTCCTGGGGTAGCTCATATTCTTTTTGTAAAGAAGGCCGAAGGATCCCATCGGTTGTGTATTGATTACCGAAAGTTGAACAAGGTAACCATCCAGGGAAAATATACTTTTGATTGAGTAGATGACTTGTTTGATTAAATGAAGTGGGAAAATGGTTTTCTAATATAGAATTGCATTCAGGTTACCAAAAACTCTGGGTAAAGAAGGTATGTAATGGCCCGGACCTCTCCCATCCATTAAATTATGAAAATGTGGTTTTAGAGGTGTTCTGGGAGGTCAAGGTAACTTATCCCCAATGCTTTTCCAAAATCTTCCTTTCCGATGAATCGTTTCAATAGTAGACAGTTGTGAACTGTAACATCACGTTATGTTTTCAGGTACTTTTCATGTTTCTAACTACCCTTGTTTTGGAGTAGTGACTTGGGGGTGCGTTTGGGCGAATCTGTAAGGAAAACTAAAGGGCAGTAGCTTTCGCACGGGCTGCACATGGTTTTTCTAAACTGTGCGGCCATACCGTGCGTAGTTAATACTAGAGGTAGTGGTTAACGCATGGTTAGTTCACGGTTTGTCTAACCATGTGGCCTAGCCATGCATGGATTGTTTTACGAGGCAGTAGCAACCACACGGTTAGTGCATGGTTTGTCTAAGCGTGAGATCAAACCATGTGGGCAATTAAACTAGATCCTAAAATTGTGGATCTCAACCGTTTTTCCTATAACTTTTTTGTTTAAGATCCTAAGTGGCCATAACTCAGGATTACCCTCCCTTGAATATATGAGAACCTCTAACAAGAATTTTGGAGGTGATCGGAAAGCTTCTCTTGGTGAATAGAACCCGGTTTATTTAGGTATGTGATCGTTCTCCTTCGTTCTTGATCGTTTTCTTAGATCCACTTGGATCTACATCTCCTCTTCTATCGGTTTCTTAGATCTACGACCGTTATGGGTAGATCTATGTGTGTGGATGCCAAATATGATGAGATTTGGTCTTGATCTTGCTAGGAGAAGAGATCTAAGGCGGGATCTTAGAGAATCAACCCGGCTTTCTTATGCGTTCTTCATTGTTGGGGTTTTAATTAAAAAATTTGAGGTAGGGGATTCATTGCTTCTCTTTCTTTTATGTGCAACTGTATTTTTAACATGTTTCATCCCACTGGATGACAACAGAATTGACATAATAAATATTTTTTTAACCGGATAAATAAATTGATATTGGTCGTATGTTATTTCCTCTTGTTTTTCTAGATAGTGTGATATCTACGCTTGATTTTCTTAACTGCTTGTTCTTGATGGAAATCAGTAAAGAATGTAAACCATGATTAATTGATAATTGTTTGGATAAAGATAAAGAGGCATGAAAACGAATCCAGTTTTTGTTGTAATTTAATGGTAATCAAATTAGCGCAGTAAGAATGTTTAATCCTTTGTGATAGATTACTGGTTAGGTTTCCCAATGTTGGAACCAATGGATTATAAATCTGTTAATTCAAGATGGACTAAAGAATTTTATTGTTTGATAATTCCTTAATGGGTTCTGAGTTACCCTATTTTTTGTTAAAGGGCCATAGCCCAATTGATGTGATGGTTGTTTTTTCTACTGCTTGTGTTGAGACGTGACCCTGGAGGGGTGTTGTGATATGTGGGTGCATAGAGGCCATTTGGATGTGGCAGCGGATGGCGCCTAGAGTGGCGAGATGCATAGGTTTATTCATGTGGGTGCCGGGGAGGACACCAGGGATGATGGAATGGGATGGATGTGATTGTTCGGTGCTTGCTGATTATTTGGTTGTTATCAGCTTTACATTTCCCCACTGCTAAAGGCAACTATTCTTGCTTACCCTTCTTCTGAAAGAGGCGAAGACACACGGGGTATGCCACTTGATTTCTGTGTTTAGCTTCCCAAGGGGGAATGGGTCTTCACTCTTGCTATAGGTGGAAAAGACTCGATGGGTAGTATATCTACCCACCGTATTGATCCCTTTTGTGTTAGTAGCATAGAATGCTTTTATAGAATGCCTGGGTATATGGGAAAGTGTTTCTGTAATGAATTTTTGAATAAATGTTGTTAAATCATGGGGTTGGAGTTGTCGTAACTCAATGATGGGGTTGAAAATCTTTGAACGAACAATGGACTTTGGGTGTGAAGCTAATGAAACTTAATGTGGAATTGTTCATGGTTAATTAATGTTCAATGAATTAATTAACGTATAATGGAACTGATGAAAAGGTAATTAAGTAACTAATAAGTCTCTTAAAATGTTTTTGTGCTTATAGGATACCTAGTCTTAGAAGTAGTAGCCCAGAGTCTAAGAGAAGTTAGCTGTAGTCAAGTCTAAGACTAGGTTATGCCCATAGTGTGGTTGTGAGTTATAGTATATTATGTACTTTTTGTTTTTCTATACGCTAATCCACCCTATCAGTAAGGGAAACTGACACCCTAGGGATTCTGAGCCCTGGGGGGTGTTTTCCCCAACATTTCGGTGGGAGGATGGATGGGTGACTACCCTCTTTGTCCCCGCTCTCTTCTCTTGGTAGTTACTTGTGCTGTTTGGAACATTGGTTAGTTTTCCCCATATATGTGTAGAGGGATGTGATGGCTTGTGGTTATTCACACACATATATTCCGAATATAGTATCTTATACACTACTATAGGTGTAACATGTATAGGTTGTGATGGCTTGAGGATCCTTACACAGTGTATGCGCTGTAATAGCTTGAGGTATAATACTTGACATATGATACACATTATGCGAGTTGTGGTGGATCCTGAAAACCACCTGGTAAATTTTGGTTGTGAGGACGGTGTAGTGCTTTGCCCAAGCCTCTGCAGTCAAGCCTTTTTGTTGC
Source organism: Viscum album (assembly GCA_963277665.1). NCBI lineage: Eukaryota > Viridiplantae > Streptophyta > Magnoliopsida > Santalales > Viscaceae > Viscum > Viscum album. Next base: position 594,870,077 of record OY728155.1, on the reverse strand, counting down.
ACGAGATGCACATTGTGGTGCTTCTCCCAAGTGTCTGTGGGAAAGCCTTTTTGGAGAGAGATGCTTAGGATGTGTGACATTAGGGAAAATAGGAAAAATAGTGGGGAAGTAGTAGTAGAGCACACTTGATATTATTTACTATATGCTATATTCTTTTATGCATTACTTGGTGAGAGTATCCATGATGAGGTTGGTAACTTAGTATACCTGCTTAGGTAATGAGTTAGTTTTACTTGTTTCTCACTATGCTTTAGAATTCTATCTTTACATTGGAACGAGAGGCTTTGGGGACGACCCTACTGAGTATACTTTTATACTCACACTATGTATATATAAACTGTTTTTCAGGTCACTTGGAGTAGGTTGGAGATTAGACTGGTGTTTACTAGCTTGTGGTTACATGAGCTGTTCGGGCTAGTGGTTGCTGTTGTTTTACTTTCTTTTGGGTACTTCCAGTTTTTCCCTTTCAGTTGTTGTACTTCTACATGACATTTCTTATGTGTACTTAGGTTTTCGTTTATATTGCAGTCTGAGTTGGAGTTGATTGGTTTCTAACTTATCTCTCTCTTCTTTATGTGTTCTCTTTGAGGGTAATTCTCCCATTTGGTATGTTACTATACCCTCGGTGCTAGTTTCCAACCCGGGGCCCACTGGAGGTGGGTCTCAGGGGTCATTATCTCCCATATCACATTGTCAGCCTAGGAGGGGTACAATTTGTGGGGAGGGGGTCATGACAGAGTAGTACCAGAGCACTAGTTGAGGGATAGGATGGAGTTTGAAGTTAGGCACAGGTGAGGTTGCATGGGTTGGTAGGGAAATGGTGTCATTCATGTTTGTCAAGTGAGGTAAACACTGGAGACCAACTAAGACAAAGGCATTTAGGGCCCCCTATTATCTTAAGTATGGACCATTAAGTTTACAATGTCTACTAAACAAGGTGATACTAGTTACAGGGTAGAGAACTAGGAAAGGATCATGCATCATTCTTCCTTGTGCATGTGTTTGAATGGGTAGACCTTGGGATAGGTTAAACTAAAATGAATAAAATAAAAAAATTAATTAATTAATGTTGAGTATTTCATATTCCGGGTTTAGGAACTCTAACGGTTGTTTTTTTACAAGTATGGCTCCAGGTCAACGTCTTCGTCAGGTTTGTAAAGAAAATGTCTAGTAGGCTGTTCTAACAGGTCACCGTAGGGTGGAGGTTGATGACGATGAGACTTGGAGGAAGACACTCTGAGAGTTTCAGCGCCAGAGTCTACAGAAGTAAAAGGGTCCCATTTCACATGCAGTCACGGAATAATGGTTGGAGGAGGTTGAGATAGGTTTCAGTTCAATCCATGCTCAGAAGGAGCACTGGGTGTCATTAGCTGTGACGATTCTACGTGGAGTAGCAAGGCAGTGGTGGTTCTTATACCTCAAAGATCGTGAGGAGTCAACGATCTCATGGGAGGAGTTCCGAGACAGGTTTAGAGTCGAGTTTCTTTCTTCAACTGCGAAGGCATCCAGTCCTCAAGAGCTTCTTACCCATTGACTGCGGAGCTACAGTGTTCGAGAGTTTGGAATCTGTTTCAGGAACCTTTTACGATATGCTTCGGACCTGTTACTAGATGAGGAGGCCAGGGCGAGGCATTTCGAGTAGGCTTTGCATCCAGATATCCAATGCCAGGTTACCTCATTTATGCTGAATACATATCTTGAGGTGATGGACAGGGCAGATGTTGTCGAGAGGACTTTGGCCAGGACTAGATCATCACAAGAGGGGTATCTTCATAATCCCTCACGAAGCAAATTTGTGGTACGGGGTTCCCAATTTTCAGGGCAGAAGAGTTTCCGTTCAGCTGGGGGTAGGTCCCATCCCTTCCCATCTCATTTCTCCAGAGGTAACAACTCTCGGGCCTAATCCAAGGGATCAGGTGCTTGTTTTTATTTTGGTGGTCATGGCCATCAGCAGCAGGAGTGCCTGACCTTTCAGAGTGGTCATCGTGCACCATGTGTTACGCTTCAGGTTCCTCCTTTGAGAGAGTTCCAGATGAGGAAATAGCAGCAGCAGGTTGCACCAGCTCTAGATCAGCATAGGGTATATGGGGAAGTTAGAGGACAACCCCATGATTCTCCCCGTCCTCAGAGAGTAGAGCACGTCCGTGGTGGTGGTCGTCATCAGGGTCAGAGAGGTCGTGGAGGAGGTCGTGGTCAGCTTCATGCTCTATCGTTGCCAGCCCCGGGCGAGCCGGATGTCGTTCTAGGTACACTTTTCTTGTTTTCTACCTTGGTTTATGCCTTGTTTGATTCAGGAGCGACACACTCCTTCATATCACCTACCATTTTCCATGCTTTGGGACATGAGTTAGAGAGGCTTCCAATGCCCTTGTCATTGACTATGCCAGTTGGAGGTTGAGTTGACTTGTTTGAAGTATGCAGAGACTGTGAGCTAGTGTTGGGGCAACACTGCTCTTGGGGAGATTTCCTATGTTTATGAATACAACCATATGATGTCATCCTAGGCATGGATTGGTTGTATTCGGTGCAGGCTATCGTGGATTTCTTCCCGAAGAAGGTCGTTTTACTTGGTGTGGATGGAGAGCATGTTGTGTTTTTTGGTGAGAAAGATCCTCGGATGAGTCATAGGCTCGTTCCATCCTTATCATCCATGATAGCTGAGATGATGCTGAGTTCTTCAGAGGTTCAGTAGTTGGCGTTTCCTAGGGTCATAGAGGAGTACTGTGATGTCTATCCAGAAGAGGTTGTAGCATTACCCCCTCAACGAGAGATTGAGTTTGGGATAAAATGATAGCCAGGTGTGTCTCCTATATTTATGTCTCCATCTTGGATGGCCCCTTCTGAGATATAAGAACTATGTATACAGCTTGATGGTCTGTTACAGTGTGGTTTTATTTGGCCAAGTGTGTCACCATGGGGTGCACCAGTTTTGTTCATGAAGAAGGCTGACGATAGTTTGTAGTTGTGTGTAGATTATCATCGCTTAAAAAAGTGACAATAAAGAATTTCTATCCTCTTCTCAAATTGATAATTTATTCGATCAACTGAAGGGTGAAAATTGGTTCTCAGAGATCGAGTTTCGGTAAGGATATCATCAGAATCATGTGAAAGATGAGGATATCGCGAAGACAGCTTTCTGTTGTCGTCATGGGCATTATGAGTTCATTATAATGTTGTTTGGCATGATGAATGTTGCAGTTTTATTCATGGTATTGATGAATGTTGTGTTCCATGAGTTCTTGGACAAGTTCGTGGTAGTTTTCATTGACGAAATCCTTGTGTACTCCATGTCTGAAGAGGAGCATGCAGAGCATATAAAAGACATTTTGGGAGTCCTTCGTCAACATCATATGTTTGGGAAGTTGTCTAACTATGAGTTTTGGGCTCGAGAAGTCCGTTTTATTGGGCATGTTGTGTCCCAATAGGGAGTAGTTGTGGATCCATCGAAGATTGAAGTAGTTGTGTCTTGGGAAGCCTCCAATACAGTGTCAGAGGTACGAAGTTTCCTTGGTCTCGCAGGCTACTACAAGAGGTTCGTAACCAATTTCTCATGAGTTGCGACCCCTATAACAGCTTTGACCAGGAAGGATCAAGCATTCATATGGACTGATCAGTGTCATGCAGCTTTCGAGTATCTAATGTAGAAGTTAGTAAGTGCTCCAGTCATTTGTCTTCCAGCTGAGGGAGTTCAGTTTGAGGTTTTTTGTGATGCTTCACATCTAGGGTTAGGTTGTGTTCTCATGAAGCAAAGGTCAGTTGTTTATTATGGGTCTCGGTAGTTGTGTCCCCATGAAAGCAAATATGCCACACATGATCTTGAGTTGGCAACTGTGGTGTTTTCTCTGAAGTTGTTGAGACATTACCTCAATGGTGACTGCTTTGTGGTTTTCAACGATCATAAGAGTTTGAGGTATGTTTTCTCCTTGTGTGAATTGAACTTATGACAACATCGGTGGATGGAGTTATTGCAGTAAGACGACTTTGAACTATCGTATACACCTGGAAAAGGGAATGTTGTAGCTGATGCGATGAGTCGGAAGTCACGTAGTGATGTTGTCTGTGAATCTCGTGACTCTTGGATAGTAATTGAAGAACGATCAGCATTACATCATTATATGGGAGAATTTGGGGTAGGGGATGTCTTTTTTAGATGGAGGTATAGTAATCCCTGATGCAGAATGTGGAAGAGTCCCAGTTGGGAGATCTAGAGGTGGAGGTTTGGAGAGACCGAGTTGTTTATGGTGAGGCCCCTGATGGTTGGTCGGAGGATGAACAACACCAAGTGTTGTTTCATGGAAGGCGTTTTGTTCCCTCGATGATGCGTGAGACGGTTCTTAGAGAGTTTCATAGTTCACCTTTAGCAGTGCATCCTGGCATGACAAAGATGTACCGAGCCTTGAGGAGCCAGTTTTGGTGGCCTGGGATAAAGCATGCAGTTGCGGAGTTTGTGTCTCGATGTTTATTCTACCAGAAGGTGAAGGTCGAACACTGTGTTCCTGGTGGTCTTCCCCAACCATTAGAGATTCCTCAGTGGAAGTGGGAGGACATCTCAATGAACTTTGTTACTAGTTTACCTCGAGCTCCAAGAGGACATGATGCTATTTGGGTGGTAGTGTATCATTTAACAAAATCGACCCACTTTATAGCAATCAAGGAGTCAAGATCAGTGGAAGTTTTGTCAAGGTAGTATCTAGAGGAGGTGGTGAGACTTCATGGAGTCCCTAGGACGATCATTTCTGATCGAGATCCTTGTTTTACCTCTAGGGTGTGGAGAGGTCTCCAATATGCTTTCAGTTCTCAACTATTCCTTAGAATGGATTTTCATCCTCAAATGGATGGTCAGACAGAGCGAACCATCCAAACTCTTGAAGACATGTTACTCTCTTGTGTTCTTTATTTCAAAGGTTCATGGATGAGGAACTTACCCTTGGTGGAGTTCACGTACAATAATAGTTTTCACTCCACCATTGGTATGGCACAGTTTGAAGCCTTATATGGTCGGCCTTGCCGTTCTCCATTGTGTTGGACTATGGTCGGAGAGTCAGCAATTCTCAGACTGGAACTAGTGAAGAATAAAATAGATATGGTTCAAATGATTTGTGAGAGGATGAAGACAGCGCAAGATCATCATAAATCATATGTTGATCAAAGAAGGAGACCCGTGGAGCATAATGTTGGGGATCATGTGTTTCTGAAGGTGACTCCCCATTGTGGGAAGAGAGGGTTTGTTCGTGGAAGTAAGTTATCTCCCCCGTTTTTTGGGCCTTTAGATGTGTTAGCTCATATTGGAGTTCTGGCGTATCGAGTAGCACATCCCCCACAAATGAGTCAAATACATGATGTTCCCCAAGTATCATAGCTCCATCGTTATCTTCATGATGACTCTCACATCATCGATTGGGGAGAGATCGATGTTGATGATGATGCAACCTTTGAGGAGTGACCGGTGGAGATCCAAGATTGTGAGGATAAGGTGTTACACGGGTGTTCTATTCCTTTAGTTCGTGTCTTACGATGACAATGTGGCTTGGAGGAGAGTACCTCAGAGCGTGAGTCACCGATACGTGCTCAGTACCCATAGTTGTTCGATATTTATCTCTTTTCATGTGTCGATGTAGCTTTTGTGGTTATGAAACCTTCATGTTTATGAGATGGCTTCCTTTGTTGTTTTTGTGGCTTGCTCTCTTTTGAGAGGTATCTCAATGGGTGGTTGTTCAGACACTGTTTTGTTTTCTCTTTATGTGGGTTTTGGATTCTCAATAATGAGAATGTTTTGAGAGGTATCTGATATAATGGCATGGACCTCTCTGGTCCATTGCATTGTGAAAATGTGGTGTTATAGGTGTTCTGGGAGGTCAAGGTAACTTATCCCCAACGCTTCTCCAAAATATTCATTTTTGATGAACCATTTCAATGGTAGACAGTTGTGAACTTTAACGTCACATTATGTTTTTAGGCACTTTTTATGTTTCTAACTAACCTTGTTTTGGCATAGTGACTTGGGGGTGAATTTGGGAGAATCTTTAGAGAAAACTAAAGGGAAGTAGCTTTTGCACGGACTGTGCACAATTTTTCTAAACCGTCTACCCATACCATGCGTAGTTAATACTGGAGGCAGTGGATAACACATAGTTAGCGCACGGTTTGTCTAACCATGTGGCCTAACCGTGCAAGGAGTGTTTGATGAGGTAGTAGCAACCACACGGTTAGCGAGCGGTTTTTCTAACCGTGTGAGAAAACCGTGCGGGCACTTAAACTAGATCCTAAAATTGTGGATCTCAAACATTTTTCTACTTACATGCTCTTTTAAGCTCCTAAGTGGCCATAACTCAGGATTACCCTCCCTTGAAGATATGATAACCTCTCCCATGAATTTTGGAGGCGATCTGAAGGCTTCTATTAGAGAATCGAAGCCGATTTCTTGAGGTATGTGATAGTTTTTGATCGTTTCCTTAGATCCACTTGGATCTACTTCTCCTCTTCTATCAGTTTCTTAGATCTACGACCGTTATGGGTAGATCTAAGTGTGTGGATGAAAAATGTGATGAGATTTGGTCTTGATCGTTCTTGGAGAAGAGATCTAAGGCCAGCTATTGGAGAATCAACACAGCTTTCTTATGCGTTCTTTGTTGTTGGGGTTTTCGTTAAAAAACTTTGAGGTAGGGGATTCATTTATTCTCTTTCTTTTATGTGCAACTGTTTTTTTATCATGTTTTATCCAACTAGATGACAATAGAATTGACATAATAAATATTTTTTTAACTGGATAAATAAATTGATATTGACCGTATGTTATTTCCTCCTGTTTTTCTAGATAGTGTGATATCTACTCTTTCTTTTCTTAGCTTCTTGTTCTTGATGGAAATCATTAAAGAACATAAGCCAGAATTAATTAATAATTGTTTGTATAAAGATAAAAAGGCATGAAAACGAATCTGGTGCTTGTTGTAATTTGATGTTAATCAAATTGGCGCAGTAAGAATGTTTAATCCTCTGTGATAGATTACTGGTTAGGTTTCCCAATGTTGGAACCAACGGATTATATATTTGTTAATTCAAGATGGACTAAATAATGTGATTGTTTGATAATTCATTGAAGGGTTCTGAGTTACCCTCTTGTTTGTTAAAGGGCCATAGCCCAATTGATGTGAGGGTTGTTTTTACAGATTCTTGTGTTGATATGTGACCCTGGAGGGGTTTTGTGATATGTGGGGGCATAGAGGCCTTTTGGTTATGGCAGCGGATGACACCTAGAGTGGTGAGATGCATCGGTTTATGCATGTGGGTGTTAGGGAGGACACCAGGGATGATGGAATGGGATGGATGTGATTGTTGGATGCTTTTTGATTCTTTTGTTGTTATCTTCTTTTCTTATCCCCACTACTCAAGGCAGCTGGTCTTGCCTACCCTTCTTCCGAAAGAGGCAAAGACACGCAGGGTATGCCACATGCTTTCCTTGTTTAGCTTCTCTAGGGGGAATGGGTATATGATCTTACTATAGGTAGAAAAGACTCAACGGGTAGTACATATACTCACCGTGTTGAGCCCCTTTGTGTTAGTAGCATAGAATGATTTTCTAGAATGTCTGGGTAAATGGGAAAGTGTTTATGTAATGAATTTTTTATTAAATGGTGTTAAATCATGGGGTTGGAGTTGTCGAAACATAATGATGAGGTTGAAAAACTTTGAAAGAACAGTGGACTTTGGGTGTGATGCTAATGAAACTTAATGTGGAATTGTTCATGGTCAATAATTTTTTAAAGAATTAATTAACATACAGTGGAACTGATAAAAAGGGAATGAAGTAATCTAATAAGGATCTTAAAATGGTTGTGTTCTTATAGGATACCTATTCTTAGAAGTAGCATCCCGGAGTCTGAGATACATTAGCTGCAGTCGTTTCTAAGATTAGGTTATGCCCATAGTGTGGTTGTGAGTTATTGTATATTCTGTAATTTTTGTGTTTCTATACGCTAATCCACCCTGTCAGTAAGGGAAACTGACACCCCGGGGATTCTGAGCCCTGGGGGGTGTTTTACTTAACATTCTAGTGGGATGATGGATGGCTGACTACCCCCTTTGGCCCCACTCTCTTCTCTTGGTAGTTACTTGTGCTGTTTGGCACATTATTTAGTTTTCCCCATATATGTGTGTAGAGGTCTGTAATGGATTTTGGTTATTCACACACTTATATTCTGGATATAATATCCTATGGACTAAAATATTTGTAATTTGTATAGGCTGTGATGGATTGATGATCCTTACTTGGTGTATGGGATGTAATAGATTTAGGTATAATAGAAGACGTATGATACATGTTATTCTAGTTGTGGTGGCTCTCGGAAACTACATGGTAAATTTTGGTTGTGAGGATGGTGTAGCGCTTCACCCAGGTGTTTGCGGGCAAGCCTTTGTGTTGCACGAGATGCACATTGTGGTACTTCGCCCAGGTGTCTGCGGGAAAGCCTTTTTGGAGAGAGATTCTTAGGACGTGCGACATTGGGGCAGAGCGGCAAACCAATGGGGAAGTAGTAGCGGGGTACCTTGGATATTCATTACTATATGCTATATTCTTGTATGTGTTACTTGGTGAGAGTATCCATTGTGAGGTTGGGAACTTAGTATACATGCTTAGGTATCGAGTTAGTTTCAATTGTTTCTCACTGGGCTTTAGCATGCTCTCATTACTTTTTCATGAGAGGCTTTGGGGAGGATCCTATTGAGTATACTGTTATACTCACACTATGTATATATCTACTATTTTTTTGGTCACTTGGAGCAGGTTGGAGATCAGACTAGTGGTTACCAGCTTGTGGTTGCAGGATCTGTTCAGGATTGTGGTTGCTGCTATTTTACTTTATTTTGGGTACTTTCCATTTTTCCCTTTTAGTAGTAATACTTCTTGCATGAAATTTCATTTGTGTACTTAGGTTTTCGTTTATATTTCAGTCTGAGTTGGAGTTGATTGGTGTATATCTTATCTCTGTCTTCTTCATGTGTTCTCTTTGAGGGTAATGCCTCCTATTTGGTGTGTTACTATACCCTCGGTGCTAGTCGTCAACCCGGGGCCTACTAAAGGCAAGAATCGGGGGTCATTATCTCCCTTATCACATTGTTGGCCCATGAGGGGTACACTTTGTGGGGAGGTGGTCGTGACAAGGTAGGTATCCTAAATAAATCCTTATGAATAATGTACAACCACTTTGAGTACATGGACATTCCCTTCAGATTGACCAATGATACAGCGGTCTTTATGGAAATCATGAATAGGGTGTCCCACTGGTATCTAAATTCATTCATCATAGAATTTGTGGACTAAATCCTAGCTTACTATGGATCCGAGGAGGAACATGAACATTATTTTTGGATCTTGTTTGGAATCTTGTGAGGGTATTTACTTTATTCAATGTTGTCCAAATGCACTTTCTAGAACCATGGGGGGAAGTTTCTAGGGCATGTCATCATGGAGAATGGGGGTTCAATGGACCCTAAGAAGACCAGTGCAATTATGTCATGAGAGCAGTCAAAGAACATGTTCATGATCAGGAGTTTCTTTGGCAAAAATTTTTACTACATGTGGTCTATTTCTAATTTCTCTCATCATACTTCACCCATGACCACGCTCACCTGGAAAGTGGTGAATTTTATATGGGGACTAAGGTTTGAGGCATCCTTCAAGGAACTAATGTGGAATTTGACTACCCCCCTCACCCATGATTATTTTTATTAATGTTGGAAAGGTCTATGTGCTATATTTCAATGCTTCAGGTATGGGTCTTGGGTGTGTGCTTATGTCGCGTGATCACGTGGTGGCATATGGTTCTTGACAACTCTGACCATATGAATGTAATTATCCAACCCAAAAATTATATTTATCAGTTGAGATGCATTCTTTGAAGACTTGGAATCACTAACTCTTTCGAGAGAAGTTTGTGATCTAATTTGATCACATAATCTTGACATACATCTTCTTACAGAAGATTTCAATCTGAGGTAGGGCCACAGGATCAAGTACATACATGGGTTTTAATTTGAAATTTTCTTTACCCCAGGAAAGGGAAATTTTGTGTAGGATGATTTTAGTAAAAAATTACCAGTTAATTCAATGAAAAAGTCTAGTGATGAGTATACTATGATGGGGCTCTTTACTCAGATGCATGTGGAGGCCAAGGAGCATAGTGGAGGTGCATTCTAAGGGAGCATTCAGTTGAATCCTCTTATATATTTGAGTCAGGGACAACATCCCTATGATGTGATTTCTCAGCAGTCAAGTCAGTTTCTTCATGGTGGGGTGATGTCTTCTGATTGTTCATCATCTCCTGAGGGCTTATTATGCTTCATGGGATGATCAATAGTATCTTCATCTCTACGGTAAGCGATGTTGCATGATAGCCACTAATCTCAATGTGATGTCCATCCTAGTTCAACCATGATGTATTATGACATCTTTTGGTAGTTCAGGTGGCTAGGTATGAGATTATACATAGTTAACATTGTTTTAAGATGCTTCATATGTCATCCCGTGAAAGCGAAGCACCAAAATCCCTATGGTTTTCTCCCATCATTACATATTCTTACATGGAAGTGGGACAAGTTTTCCAAGGACATCATTATTGTCATACCTTGTACACCTCAGGGTATGAATTCCAAATCAGTAGTGATTGATTCTTTGCCCAAATTATCCCACTTCTTTCCATTCAAAGATACATCTAATGTGGATGAGTTGGGGTGTTTATATTATGAGTTTGTTTTAAGGATTTATGGTTTTTTATCATCATTTGTCTTATATAGAAACCCATTTTTCACTTCATGGATTTTGTAAGGCCTTAAGAATGCATTGGGGTTTCAGATTAAGATGAGAACAACAGACAATCCTCAAACGAATGGTCAGACAGAGTGGGTGAATTAGATCATGGATGATATGCTCCATGCTTGTGTCATGGACTTATGGGGTTCTTAGGATATCCATTTGGGAATGGTTGATTTTTATTATAATATAAATTAACATTCCTCGATTCCAATGGATCCTTTTTAAGGATCTCAACGGTCATCCTTGTCATTTCCCCTTGTGTTGGGCTGAGGTAGGTGGGACTTCACTGTAAGGACTCAGCCTTGTTCATGAGACATCTGATAATGTCATGTTGATCAGGAAGTTCTTATTGATAGCTCAGAGTATAACAACATTTATCTTTATTACACACATAAACATGATTTATTACATAAAATTTTCAAATGATACAACACAGTATATTAAGAGTACTAGTTTATTTGTGGATTTGGAACCTTACATAATGAATTAAAACATGAAACACAATATCTTTATTGAAAACATCCTTTACATGACCACTATATTCCCTCATACTTAGATTTTTTATGGGATAACATGAGAACATTCATAAAAAGGGTGAGATATAATTCCTAATAAAATAGAATGCAAGGAATGACGTGAAGAATATAATACATGTTAGGAAATAGGAATATCAATGGAGAATAAGATAAACATGAACACAAAGTCATGATATAGCATGATTAACATAACATGGAAATGTGGAAAAAAACATTTAACATGAAATTTAGCATGATTCAAGGAGAATTGAACATGTATCATGAGTAAACCATAATTACACTTGAATTAGCATGAGTAAACCCTCATTTCACCTGACGTGTCATGATACTAATCTTTACCCAATGCATTAGGGCACTATTAGGGTTTACCCGTCCTAATCATTTCATTTCCTACATAATTTTGCCACATGGATCATATAACATGGATTCATTATTAATAATAATTTATTAAATGAAAGGGGAATCGAAATTCATACATGAAACTCTTTAATAAATAATTAAATGTTCATAAATGTTAATACCTTTGATCAAGAAATGGAAAAGGTATTCACTACACAATGACTTTGGCATGGAAAACCGTGGTGTAATTTCAACAGCATAATGACGTGACATAAAAATTAATAATAATGGTTGATGAGATAGAAAGTGGTTTATAATAACATGTACATGTAATGGAATGTAAGTTGGTTATATAGATTCATTTCTTAACATATGTAATGTAATTTAGAAAATAAAAAAAATCTTAAATGTAAATGAGGGGAGAGAAATTCCTTATAGAATTTCAGCATGGTAATGAGTGTACATGGGAGGAATTATTTAGAGAGAAATGGGTCTCTCATCATTCCAACATAGAGATGGTCGTATAGGAGAGGTGAAAAATTATACCCCCAACATTTATAATTGAAATCAAAATGGTATAATAACATAATGAAAATTGGACAAAAATGAGAATGAAAGAAATCCCTTACTTGGACGTGTGATCCGAAAGGCTTGGGAGATGCTAGAGAGAGACTTCTTGGGAGTTTGGGAGCCTTGGGAGGATTTTGAGAGAGGAGGGAAGAGGTTATTCGATCTCCAAAGCCTTTTAGTGAAGAGGAAGTGGGATATTGTGTGGGTTTATATAGGAAAATAGATGAAATTATGTATTATTTAGGTTTTCAGAACCACACATTAAACTAATCAAAACCACAATGCAACACGTGGTTTTTCCCATTTTTTTCCAAAGGTGACTATAAAAAATTATTTTATAATTCCAATGCCAAAAATTCTTAAAATATTAGGCTTCCTTATGTGGAGGTGAGTCACACTCTCAAGAAAATCATTTTAAAATGAAAAAATGATTTATAATTTTTCGAGGGTCCACTAAGGTTTTTTAAAATAAATCAAAAAAACCGAAAATCACATTATTTTAATTTTAAAAGATATATTGGTAGAAAATTACATTTATAGTATATTTTATATCAATATTAGGTCATTATGATGTCATAAAACACATTATATAATTAAATGATATTTTATTTTTACCAAGAAATTCGACTGTATCAGAAGATTATGAAAAATTCACCTTTTGATAATTTGAAAATCTTGATACCAAATATAATATTAATTTTATCTAAATAATATTATAAATATGTGAATTTTTTGTTTTAAAATAAAAACCGACTTTTATCAAAAATTCGTGGGTTTTGAAAAAAACGACTTTCAAACCATAATAAAAATTACAATTGTATTCCTAAAAATTATATGATAATTTATATTTAAATTGAAATTTATTAATAATATTATATTGAAATATTATTTAAATATAAAACTCATTAATTCAGGAAAATAGATTTCTTAATTGATTATTATCTTAAAAAATAATATTTGTTCTTTAAAACCCATTTACGATGTAACAATAAAAAATGAGTGTATATTATTTATTATATATAAAAAAATAAAGAAATATAATCATAGTGATAAGGTCTTATTAAATAAATACTTATAAAACCCAAATATGACCTAAGGGTAAGCTGTGCAATGGTGACAGACACTTTGGGTGGCTCGGATAACATCGCTCGGGTGGTATTCTCTATCAACATCCACATATCACATAAGAGGTTATGTTCGAGATTAATTTGTTGATGCATTTCATTATCTTGGACAAGATCAAAGCCCAATGGCACCACCTCCTTTCTGAGCTCCAAAAAATGGGCTTCGTATGAGGCTATTTTTCCTTTGATTGAGTAAATTCAATTTTTTAAACCCCAATATTTATACTAATCACGTGATCACAGTTAAATGGATATATTAGCAATGGTAGAAATTCATAAGGGTACTTTGAAATACAAAATCATAAAACCAATGAAGATCATATGTTATATAACCATTTTACATAATATGACATTTAATTAGATCAAGAAGAATTATCATTAATAAAATTTTTGGTAGTTACAATCTTCCCCCCTTAAGAAATTTTTCCCTCAAAATTTCTTTTTCCCACACTAAAACATATTCAGGTAACTCTGGTTCATCACTTCCTCTGATTCCCACATTTCTTCTTCAAACATGTGGTTTCTCCACAACACCTTGATGAGGGGCGTTATCTTATTCCATAGAAATTTCCCCTATGATCTAAGATCTTAACCAGATTATCTTCATAGGAGAGGTCAATCTCCAAGGGTACCACCTCTAGATTTTGTACATGTGATTGGTTAGTTATGTAAATAATCAAGAGTGAAACATGTAATACATCATGTACTTGATATTTGTTTAGTGGGAGTTCTAGTAGATGGGTCACTGCTCCTATACGACCAAGGATCTCAAAAGGGGCGATGTACCTTGGGCTAAGTTTTCCCTTCTTCGGATATCTCATAACTCTATTACACGGTGATATGTTGAGGAATACCATGTCTCCCACATCAAACTCTAAGTATCATCGACAATTATCATCCTAGATCTTTTTTTGACTTTGAGAATCTTTAATTTGTTGGTGGTATGTCTTAACCATCTCCACCATTTCTTCAATGATTTTTGGACCTATGAGTTTTAGCTCTACAACTTAATCCCAATATGTCGGTGTTATTCACCTCTTCCCATATTATGCTTCATAAGGAGACATTTGGATGCTTGAGCAAAAAAATTTGTTATAATAGAACTCAACCAGAGGTATATGTTTATCCCATCTTCGTTTGATGTACATTGAGCATGCTCTCAACATGTCCTCTAGTGTTTGGATAGTCTGCTCAGATTGACCATAATTTTATGGATGATACATTTTACAGAAGAACGACTTAGTATTCAGATCATTTTGAAGACTCTCCCAAAACATAGATGTGATTCTTATATATCTAATGAATACAATTGATAATGGTATTCCATGCAGCATTACGACATCTCTGATATATATCAATTCTATATGATCTAATGGGAAATCCTCTCAAATTGAAATGAAGTGTGTTGCCTTTATAAGATTACACATAACAACCAAGATAGCATTGTTTTCATTAGAGGTTGTCGAAAGTCTGGTGACAATGTCTATAGTGATGTTCTACCATATTCATGATTGTATGAGTAATGGTTTCATCATCCCCTTTAAATTTTCCCTCATAGACTTCACTAGATGACATACCAGGAACATTGATGTATACTCAGAGATCTCCATCTTTATGTTATCCCACCAATAATTCTCTTGAAGATATCAATACATATTTGTGTTTCCTTAGTGGATGGAGAAATTTGAATTATGTGCCACACCCGAAATTTCATTCATTAACTCCAGATTTGATGGAACTCATAGTATTGACCCAAATCTCACAATTCCTTCCTCATTATCATTAAACTCTGAGGATTTACCTTTTCTGATAGTTTCCACTTTTTTTTTGAATTCCCATATCATCCTTTTAATCATCCTTTAACAATTCTAAAAGATATAGTTGAGAAATAATTTTTGAAAGGATTAAGTATGTTCTCTTCTTTATGATTCTCATGTCCATATTTATCAAATATAAGTAGATTGGATCCTTTTCAATTCTCACCCATGATTGAATTGTTGGTTCTTTTCTACTTAGAGAGTCTACCACCTTGTTCGCTTTCCTTGAGTGGTAATGGGTTTAGAAGTCATAGTCTTTGATCAGATCTAACCATCTTCATTGGTGCATATTAAACTCTTTCTATGGGAATATATACTTGATGCTTTTGTGATCTGTATATATTTAAAACTTCTCCCCCAAGAGGTAATGTCACCAAATTTTTAAAGTGAATATCATTTTAGCCAACTCCAGATCATGTGTTGTATAGTTCTACTCATGAACTTTTAATTTACTTGAATCATAGGTAATTACTTTTTCATTTTTCTTCAACTCACAACTCAGGCCCTTCTTTGAAGCATCAATAAACACCACAAAAAGTTCACCACTTTTGGGTAATTTGAGCACGGGAATAGTGAGAAACCTCCTTTCAAAGTACTTGAATCTCTTTTTTCATTCATCACTCCAAGAAAACATTACTCCCTTCTCAGTTAGATTTTTAAGAAGATTGGTAAATCATGAAAAATTTCTCACAATTAGGCAAAAATATCCTACAAAACATAGGAAGAAACAGATATCTGTTACTAATGTTGTCCTCATCCATCCCTCAATTTCATATATCGTAGAGGGATCTGTACACATCTCATTTCATGTGATGATATGACCCAAGAATGAGACTTCCTTCAACCAGAACTCACACTTTTGGTAATTTTCACAGATCTTCTCCTTTCACACGATCTCTAGTATTGTTATTAGATTCTCTTCATTCTATTTCTTAGTTTTGGAGTATATCAAAATATCATCTATAAATACTATAAAAAAATTCAAGGAAATATTTAAAGAATTTATTCATCAATTCCATGAATATTTCAGATGCATTTGTGAGTCTGAAAGGCATTACTATGAATTCACAGTGCCCTATCTTGTATGAAAAGTAGTCTTACAGATATCCTCCCTTTTCACCATTACATGGTAATATCCCGACTGTAAATCCACCTTGGACAAGTATTGTGCTCCATGTAGCTGATAGAACAAGTCATCAATTTATGGAAGAGGATAATTGTTCTTTATCATTATTTTTTTGAGGTCATGATAATCAATGAAATGGAACATTGACCCATCCTTCTTCTGGATGAATTAGATAGGTTCACCCCATGGTGAATCACTTGGGAATATAAACCCTTTATTCAAATTATCATGTAGTTGTTTCTTCATCTCCTCAAGTTCTCCAACAGTAATTCTATATGGAGTCTTAGATATTTCAAACACCAAAGGTACAATATCAATTGAGAATTAAACATCCTTTCTAGGATAGAGGCCAGGAAATTCACTAGGAAACACATCAGCGAATTCTATCAAGATAGGCATCTCTTTACAGATGGTTGCTTCCATAAAATCAATAAACTAAGTCAAATACACTTATTAATAGGGTATTAATATCCACCCATGAGATTATGGTTCTAAGGAATATTCATCCTCCTCCTTGTACATGTAGATAATCGGGGGTCGATTCTCCATATGGAGAGTAATTTCCCTCACAAGAAAAGTTATGTTGGATCTATATTGGGAAAGCCAATCCATGACAATATTTGCATCAAATTCCACTAGAGGGGGTATGATGAGGTTTGAAGGGAAATTCAATCCACAATTTGTGAAAGGGTAGGAGTTATATTCATGGGTTGCAATGATTTCCCCATTTTTAGTACTCACTGACATCTTTAATTCTATGATTTGTGGTGGTGTTGGGATTTTTCTACTAAACATTTAGGATAAAAAAGAATGTGTATAACAAGAATAAAAAAAAGTACTTTTTCTATTATTTAATGATAACTATCTTACATTTCACCACTTCGTTGTCAGGGTTCAATTCAGTGGTTGTGATGGAAAAATCACTTCCTTGCTTCCATGGAGATTGTTGGATGTCTCCTAAAACCCTTGTATTAGGGAACTGGTTTTTGAAGTCCCATGTTTATTTTCAGTTGAAGAAATGAACAACACGTTATGGTCGAATGAAGCATTCCTCTCCTCTGTCGCTGCCACGAGTTTCTATTGTCAGCAGTTAATAGCCAGGTGTCCTTCTCTTTCATAGAAAAAAAAATTCCTCTTCCCAATCATGCAATTTCTGGGGATCCTAATTGCACAACTTTGGAAATTGGGGTGATGGATTTTCTTAGCACTATTCAATTTATACATTATACATCCAGATTAAGAATCCAACTTACGCTTCATATCCCCATGATACCCCTAAGATTTGCATATCTTAATTTTAAATTTTAGGGCATATCAAACAATTTTCTCACATATCTTGAAGTCTCAGATCACCAGGGCTTTCCATAGGATTTGTTTTATCCCACCAATGAACCGGTCAACCATGCATTCAGGGGTAATGAAAATGTTGGAGGCATATCGTGCAAGACTTGTGATATTTTCCTTGTACATTCTGATGGATTAACCATATTTTTTTAGGGGAAAGGTTGTCCCTTTCCATAATAAGTCGTACTGTGCGCCGAAAATATTTATCAAATTTTTTTTTCCAGAAATCCGTTCCTTTTATCGCCTCAATATCATCCTCCGGATTTTTGTTTTTGATCAATTTCAACCATTGATCAGCTTCACCCTCCATACGATAAGTAACCATAATTATATTATCTTGTTAAGATTATTGTAGTATGGTGAATATCATCTCAATGGAGTTGATCCATGGTTCAGTGATTGAGGGATCAAATGATCCATTAAAAGAAAGATGCATTTGTCTCATGAATCTCTCAATTTTGACCTTTTATTTCATGGGGGGGGGGGGGTTCAATGTTCTGTCATACCCATTTTTCTATTAAAAACATGAGTTAACTGAGAGAGTATTGTGACAAAGTTTTCTATTCCCACTCCCATCAGATTGAGCATCACATTAAAATAGTCTTCACATTGATCTTTACATTAGTTTTTTGCTTGAGTCCTCCTATTATTGGCTATTGGATGAAATAAAAGGAATGTTAGGGGTACCACATAAAGGTGAATCCAAAGACAAAAATAGACAACTTATAAATTACATTTATTTCCTTAAATTATTAATTCCTAAGCTTAAATCTATGTTATCCATGATCTACATCCAAAAATATATTCTTAAGAGAATTTTTTTATTCCATTGATAATGGTTCATAGAAAAATTATGAATTTACCAAAGAATAACCCTTGGGAGTGTCATAACCAATAATGTAGTACGGGATTTTTTTTGTTCACCAGTTCCAGTTTGAGTCTAGCTCAAAGCAAGGTTTCTGGGTTTTACCCCTAGATACAACTATGCCAGAGCTACCACTACCTACTCATATCTATACAAGGACGTATTTTCATGAAAAACCACTTACCCAATACTAACCAAAATTTAGGGATGTTTTTATTATACATAGTCTTATACCTAAGGCTTTCACTAGGCTTTTCTAATCCAAATTCCTAAAATAACTAAACATATCCTCTGATTCCAACTATAGCAACCCTGATCATTATTACTCACTGAAACATGATTTGTTATATAAAATATACACATGATAAAAAATATAATATTGTCAGTTATAGTGTATTTGGGGCTTAGAAACATTACATAATGTCATAAAATATGAAACACAACATATTTATTCAAAACATCCTTTACATGACCAATATATTGCCTCGTACATATCTTTGAATGGGATAACCCAAGGGCATGCACAAAAAGGGGTGAGCTATAAAGACAATTAAGGAAGTAAACAAGGCATAACATGAAGAATAAATTACATGATAGGAAATAGGCATATCAATTGATCATAAGATAAACATGAACACAAAGGCATGATATAACATGATTAACATAACATGAAAATGTGACAACATCATTTAACATGATATTTGCATGATCCAAGGCTTATTTCACATGGAGCATGAGTAAACCCTCACTGCACTTGAATTAGAATGACTAAACCCTCATTTCACTAGATTTATCATGATACTAATCTTAACACAATGCATTGGAGTTCTATCAGGGTTCACCCTTCTTAATCATTTCATTTCATGCGTAAGTGTGCCACATGGATCATATAAAATGGATTCATTAAACATAAACATTTATTCCATGATAAATGAATAAATAATTAATACATGAAACTATATAATAAATTGGTATATGTTCATAAATTTTAATTCCCTTGATCGAGAAATGGGGATGGTATTCACAATACGATGACTTTGGCATGGAAAATCGTGGTTCAATCTCAGCAGCATAACAGCGTGAAATATGAATTCATAAATATTGTTTACGAGAGAGAAAGGGTTGTCCCATAATATGTACATGGAATGGACAGTAAAGGGGACATATATATATATATATCCCAATATGTGTAATATAATTTAGATTCATAATACAAAATAATTTTTTTGAATGTTAATAAAGAGAGAGGAATTTCTTACAGAATTTCAGTATGGTGATGGGTGAATATGAGAGGCTTCAATGAGATATAAATGGGTATCTAAAAATTAAAACATAAAAAGGGATGTATGCGGATGGTGTGAAATTATTCCCCAAAATTAATAATTGAAAACAAAATGATATGAAAAGATAATGAAATTTGAACAAAAATGAGAAAGGAAGAAATCCCTTACTTGGAAGTGTGATCCCAAAGGCTTGAGAGAGTCTTGATAGAGGATTCATGGGATCATGGGGTGCCTATAGAGGATTTTAGAGAGATGAGTTCAGAGGATGGTTGTGCTCAAAAGGCTTTGAGTGAAGATGAATTGGGATCATGGGTGGGTTTATAAGGGTAAAAAGAGGGAATTCGTTATTATTTATGTTTTGGGCACCACCCATTAATCTAATCAAAACCACAAACCAACCCATTGTTTTTTTTAAAATCCAAAGGGGAGTGGAAAAAATCATTTTATAAGTAAAATGAACTATCTAGTTAAAATATTAGGACATCCTATGTGGAGGTGAGTTACACTCTCAAGGATGTCATTTTTAAAAGAAAAAATGTTTTATAAGTCTTGGAGGGTCCACTAAGGATTTGTAATATAAATCAAACATAATGAAAATAAAATTATTTTAATGGTAAAACATATATTGGTAGAAAATTCCATTTTTATTATTTTATTACATCACTATTAGGTCATTTTGATATCATAAAACAAATTATATAATTAAAAAGTATTTAATTTTTTCCCAAAAATTTGACTGTCTTAGAAAAATATGAGAAATTCACTGTTGGATAATTTTGAAGTCCTGATTCCAAAAAAAAATATTTATTTTATCAAACAAAATTCTAAATATGTGATTTTTTTCCTTTAAAATAAAAAGCAACATTTATCTAAATTTCCTTGGTTTTGATAAAAAATGACTTTCCAGCCTTAATAAAAATTACAATTTTATTTCTAAAGATTATACGATCATTTATATTCTAAAATTAATTTATTATTAATATTTTATTAAAATATTATTAAATTACAAAATCTATTAATTCATCAAAATATATTTCTTAATTGAGTATTAACTTAAAAAAATACTATTTGTGCTTTAAAAAAAATTTACGATGTAACAATAAGAAAATGAATGTATATTATTTATTATATAAAAAACATATAATAATGGTGCTAAGTACTTGTTACATAACCCCTTATAAGACCCGTGTATGACCTAAGGGTAAGGGTTATAATGGTGATAGAATTTTGGGGTGGCTCAGATAACATCGCTCGGGTGGTAATCTCAATCAACTTCCACTTATCATGTAGGTTGTTCTGTTTGAGCTTAATGTGTTGATTATTAGCTTGGGTTTGGTCAATAGAAGATCCCATTGACACCACATCCTTTAGGAGATCTTAAAAATGGTATTTATATGGAGAAATTCTACTAGATGAGGCCATCAGTTTTCTTTGTCTGAGTAAATTTGATTTGTTAAATCCCTATATTTATACTAATCATGTGATCACTATTCAATGGCTCTATTATCAATGATCGCAATTCTTAAGGGTATTTTTAAATCTAAAATCATAAAACCAAAGAAGTTCATATGTTATATAACCATTTTACATAATATGTCACTTAATTATATCAATAGGAATTTTCATAATCAAAATTTTGGGACGTTACATAGATTCTCCATAAATCTTATGTGGGCCAGAGGTGTCGAGACCTCGAGATTTCTATGAGTTCCCATGTATTCTTGAATGTACCCCTTCATATGGGCCATTTTCATTTGGGAAAGCAATGAGAGGATCACACAAAATTATGTTGGTCCTTTTAAAATCACTGCACATATTGTCAATGTGGAATAAAGGTTGTATTTTAATTCTCAATTAACAACCATTCGTGACATCTTCCCCATCTCCCAGTTGAAAAAGTACATCCCAGATCTGTGCCATGTGCTGAATTGGGAAAAACTGTTGATAGAGCCCAATTTATAGGGGCTTGAGCTGCAGGTGCGAATTATAGACTCTTGAGAATAATTTCTCTATGGGCATACAATTAATCTAGTTTATGTTCTCTAGATTCATGGGAATGTTGAGCATGAGACATGATACCAGAAGTCTTGGGTTGAAGAGCATTTTTCATTTCTCTTATCTAATAAGGATTCATGAGGAATTTTTGTGTGCAGAAATTTCTTATAGTGGGGAGAATTGTCACACCCATGAATAATGTTATTTTTCATATATTTTATATTATTATTTTTTTGGGGTGTTTCCCATGAATATTTGGAGAAATGAGCGTTTTCATTAGGATTTGGTCCAAACCATGAGCCCATTTCCTGATTTCAAAAAAAAAATTATTTTATAAATAATTTTTTGCATAGTTCTCACCAATTTCAATTCCCATTATACTCCCCTAACCAATTGAAACCACCATATCTATTTTTACCCATTATGAACTCATTATCATAGTGTATTTGGAAGATTTATTCAAGCACTAGGCCAACCCATGAGGCCATTTCCTATTTTAAGAAATAAACATTCATATATCATTAATTTTTTAATATTTTACTATGATTACACCTCTCACTAAAGCCCAAAACCCTAGGATCACACCCCAAGTTCCATT
Source organism: Viscum album (assembly GCA_963277665.1). Lineage (NCBI taxonomy): Eukaryota > Viridiplantae > Streptophyta > Magnoliopsida > Santalales > Viscaceae > Viscum > Viscum album. Next base: position 594,847,670 of record OY728155.1, on the reverse strand, counting down.
TTTCCTCTTTGGAGCTCAACTTCATCGCAGATTAGGTCAAATTCTCTCCGAATTTCTCATATCTTATATATTTGAAAAGTTAATTTGTTTCTTTCATAACTCCTTCATTTATTACTCTTCTTCCCCCATTTCAACCCAAAAATGACCTCCTCATATTTATTATATACAATGTATCAGTTTTTTAGGCTTGAATATTCACCTATTTGTGTATTTGGGCGATGTCTTCAATGTCTTTTAAGTAAGTCATAATGTTTCCTTCCTCCCCCCATTTTCTTAAAATTTCATCCATTTTTCCAAAATTTTGTAATGTAACTAATGTATGGATTCAAACCTAGGGTTTGATTTCATGTTTATTAACCTAATCATGTGGTTTTAGGTTTAATTTAACACCCTAGTGGTGCGACAGTGGTGCGGTTAAACTTTCACCCAAGATTTGGTGTTTTTGACACTTGTGGTAGGTGATTCAATGTGTAAGAACTAATAGATGAGTCATACATTCAGTATTTCTATTTTTGGAATAATTATCCTTCATTTTTACTTCTGTGAAAAAAAAAATTTGTGTAATTTGTTAAACAATTGAAATTTAAATGCCAATTTTCATTGAAAATGGGTGTTTTACATGTGTGTTCAATGTTGTTTCACTTAGGACTGTATAATAATTCATGGAAGGGTTTTATAAAAAAAATTATGATACCAATTCTAGTTTTGGGTAATATAGGTTGGTATTGGGTTTTCAAAGTGGTCTTTTAGATACAATTTATGTTAAATGTTTTGTTGCAATACTTGAAATTGTTTTATAGAAATTCTAAGTGGTTTATTGTGTTGTATAAAGGGTGAAAATCATGTGTAGCTACTATTTTTAATGTGTTTGACCAGACCTGATGTATTTATGTTCTAATAGATTTTGGTAACATATAGAAATTGTTTGAGCACAATGGGGGAATCCTGAGTATCTAGGATGAAAGACGTGTACTAGTATTCTAGTGATCAGAAGTTGTTTTGTCCCTATTTCACATAGGAAGTTAGAAATTTAAAGCACTAACAAAACTATAATTAGGATGAATGGGGACCACTATGATATAGTAATGTTCTCTACTAGTGTCTTGTGCATGTGAATAGATATGGTTATGGTTACATTACACAGAGATACGATGTACATGGGGCCCAAAACTAACTAGTGCCTTGTGGTGTTCCTGAGATTAGTGCTCAATGACTATTTGGTATTTATCATTGGATTATTGCGAGTGTGGATGGAAAATTCACCATCATACATTCTTTATTGAAATTTTTTTACGTTTTGAAATTTCACTTTGAAAACATTTTTACTTTTAAAATTTTCATTCTTTGGAAATTATGGCCACCATTTCTCGTTTATTAAAATATTCTTGAGTTTTATCCTGTATTGCTTATAATATAGAATATTTTTGGTGGTATACTATTGGGATTATTCTGAAAAACTAGTTACACACCTTGGGTGTAAGTACACTATCATGTTTGACATAGTTAATGGAAAGGTCTTGGGGGATGGGGGTTCGGGTTGTTGGTTCCCTTCCATAGTGTGGTGTTGTGGAGATGCTCGTTGTTGATGACCCCTTGTAATTTTGAGTTCCATGGCATGTTTTTCTAAAAACTTAATTTATTTTTAGACCTCTAATGTAATTTCTAAAACCATTTATACAATTCTTAATTTTTTTATGGCATTTTTTTTGGTAATTTTCAGATTCGTTTTATTGACTCTTTTTTGTTGTTAAATGATTCTAAACTCAGGTAAATCATTCCAAAACCATTATTCATGATAACCAGGCACATATACTGTCTATTGGGGATAGGGAATTCCCTTCAGTACTTAACATGGACCAGTCCGGGTTCCATTTTTCATGGCGACCAGATTTGGTACGTGACACTCTGGGCCTCTTTCTCAGTGGTATTATGTAAAACAACCTAAATACCTAGGTTATCGTTTAGCAACATTCCAAGGAAACCATAGAGAAAGAAGATAATTATACAATGAATTATTTCCTCATACAGACTATTAATATGTAATATACTTCCTTTATCATGATATCTCTAATCAAGTAGGTTTCATGCCAGTTCCATAAACTTATGTGTTGTATTTCTATTTCATTGAAATTCTTGAAATTGAACATGCCTATGGAAAAACATGGAAATGTATTTATTTAGGATATATCATTTCCCAAAATTAAACACCCATTAGAACATATAATAAAATAATTTCTTGAATTATTCATTAATTATATATCACCTGGTTATATAACATATATTCAATAATATTGGTGTTGCACATTAGAGTTCTCATCAGTGTAGGGAATGACTATGAATATTTTGTGAGACAGATACTCTTTGGACATTATCACATCCTATGTCAAATAGAATAACAATCATAATTTGATAAGTAGTTTATTAATATTAAAAACTAGGAATAAATGTTATCAAAACGTACATATAACTTAATTCTAGGGAGAAAACTCCCTGATGTGTCCTTATATGGTAGGCCATTCCATTCACCTCTATACTGGTTTGAGGTAGGGGATGCAGTGCAACTACGTCATTTTCTTGTGTAGATGCTTTTTAGTAGGATTAGTTGATCAAAAATGGATGTCTAATACTTAATATAGACAAAAACAATAAGATGATCATCATTAATGAACAATGGAGTTCAATAACATGGATTTTATTTCCTTTTCAATATCACTCATGATTGGGTATAGGCAGATACAGAATGGATTTTTTTCTCCCAGTTTTTAGGGATTTTTGAGATCATAGATAGATATTTAGTCTAGTATCATATTATGTTCTATTACCTCATAGGTACCATTACATGTACAACATCTTCCATGTTTCATAGCTTCACCATAACTATGTTGATACATCTCATATTTTTAATCTCAAGGATGTATAATTGGATGATATTGCTTCTTTTGATAAGTATCCCATTCACATTGATGAGTATAGCACATAATATCATTGATGTAGTTATGTTCCTCTAGTTTGGGTGCTTTGGTTAAACGGTTTTTTAAAAGATAAGGCATGGGAGAGGGAGGTTGATGTACATGCTCAGTGTCTAGTGTTATACTCAAATGATGTTTTACCACAATTGGAATGGGAAATCAATGACGATTTTTTTTATGGTGGATGACTATAAGAACCCATATTTTCCATCAGTTATGAAACATTTGTTTTAGTTTTTCCCTTAGTTTTATCTTAATATCAATAAATAATAAGTTCAAAGAGGTTAAATGGTTTCTTAGGATTGTTCGGTGCCTATCATCTCTTTTTGGGGAAGCATACCTGTGGAATAAAATTAGTGAGTGGATAGGGATAATTATGCACACTAAAATGTGAAGCCCTATAAGGGGGGCACATAGTTTTTCAAAACTATTCACGGGGTATTGGGATATTCATGGTTGTGATAGAGGGTGCACAAGGGAAATTTACATTTGGTATAACCATGAACTATAGGTCGTGCAATGTGTTCTCTTTATTTAGCGGGGCATTCATGGTGGGCACACTATTATTTCAACTATGAGTCCAAACCGTGTGACTCATAAATTTTGGTTGCAAAGACCCTTTCCCCTTCCTTATATTAAATATATCACCTCTATATATTTTCACTTAAAAAAATTATCTACCCCTTATTTTATCTCAATAGAAATCCTATATTAGCCTCAATCTACACATTTAATATGTTCTGTAATCCAGACTTTGAATCGTGATCTTTCATTCATAGTTTATATCCACAGATAAGCTATCGACTCTATTATCTCCTTTTATCACTTTTACTTAAATCATTGATGCTATTTTTATGTGAGATCATTTGTCCTATTTTCAAGATGTTCATCAATTATTCTAATTTCATCGGATCTAACCCAAACCAAGGGATGATACTATAAGAGGAATTTGTTACAACCATTGGTCATGTGGTCTTTGAAATGTCCCTCAAATTCTATCTGTCACAAAATGATCCGAATCACCTCTATGATAGTGTCTGGACCAATGGGTCACATGAACTCAAGCGTTCCTTCCTATATGTCATAGGTTGTTGAATAGTATTGAATATCTAGAAAGGAGATAATGGGGAGACTATACATTCAAATTGGAGTTTAACAATGGTATAACTGAGTATTAGTAAAAGGAAACTATGGAAGGAGAAAAATAATATTAGACAGCGGTGGAAGAAAAAATAAATACTTGAAAAAACTATTAAAGACAATATTTTACAAATTAATAAAAGCGGCCAATGCTAATTATACAGTAGATGAATTCATATCATGATATATATAGAATGTAGTAAACGATACATCATGCTTGAAAACACATATAAATAATAATATAAAGATTAAAAAATCCCCATGGGAAATCTCCATGAGCATCTCGCGCTCCATCTCAGTCCTTTTCTCCCAAATCCCAGATACAAACAACACAATAAGATAAATCAACCATCATTTGCAGTCCTTCGACCAAGAAAAGTCTACTCAGGTACCATAGTTCTATGGTGTCATGAGTAGGGTGTGATATATAAATATCTATAGGCCATCACCCATGGTGTCTAACCTAATCCAGAAAATGAATTGTAAATAAAAAAATTTCCATATAATTTTATGGTTTTTGATAGTAATTAAAATTAGAAACATGGTATGGGTTTCTAAATGGACACCCTTCTCATATCACCTTCTTTAGACTACTCTATAAATATGAATGAGTATATGTAATAATAATAATGTATATTTATATATAAAAGATGATAGAAAACTGAATGTAGAAAAAAAACATACCCAAAACCTCGTGCATTAACTTCGGGTCTATTATATTGTAAGAACATTGTTCCTACATTGAGGTATGTGTCTCTTCTTATCTTTAACATTATGTTTTTTTATAGAAAACACGGAAATTGTGAAAAATACAGGAATAAGATGTTACAATCCATGTAATCAAAAGCACATGCTGGGTATTGTGGATGTGTATGAAGGGAATACATGGTGTGTGGGCATGTCGGCTAGAAAAAGAGGAAAAACCAACTACACGTCGTGTACTTCTAAGTAGACATTGTGTAGTCATGTCAGCAGGTACTAGAAGGTAATTCATAGGAAAACGACTGAAAAATGAATAGATAAATGATATACACGCCTTTTATATGTGTTTTATTACATAAAATGGGAATAATCCCTTCTTTTAAGAAGAACAGATAGAGGGATTTCCTGGTTAAAGAATATGTACTGCTATAAATTCAGCCTTCTCCCAAATCATTGTTCAAACTCTGATTCAATCATCTTTGGTTGAGTTTGAACCATAACGGTAACTCTAAACTAATATTTATTTGATCTTCCTAATTAAGGATCTTGGAAAAGTTATTTAAGGATTAATTTGTTTCTTTTTTCTTAGGTATATGTTGTTCTTACTTGAATTGGAGCTCGAGGGTAGACGAGGGGAGTCTTACTACAATGAGGTAGGAGTTATGAACTTATTTCTGGATTTCAAGTTGTTTATAAATTCCATTGTATCGTGTCCCCATGTTTAGGGTGCCTCTTTTTTGATACTTTGAACATGTTGTTACATAATATGTTTAGAGAATTAATCATATGAATTGATCCATGTTTGAGATTGCTTATTTTGATTAAGGACCACCCCACAGGTGTGTTTCCCTTGGATAACTATTGTTGGGCCATCTAGATTTTGATACCTGTGGGTATGCCTCTATTTTTTCCTTTTATGGGTTTCTTGGAATGAATCGGTTAATTAAACGTCTACCAAATGAGATATTGATAGGTTAACCATGTAATGGTTTATATTGCATGTGTTGTCTTATGATTAATTTCTTATATGTCGATATTGGACCTATTATTTTACTATTTCTATGGGAAGTCAGTGGGTGATGTTTGGTCATGCATGTGATAGTAGTTTTATCATTATTGTGGTAAATTTCTTATGTGCCTATGGGGAATTACCTAAGGATCATAATTTTTTCAGCCTTAGCTTAAGGATTTTTTGTGTCTGTAGACTATATGAGGGAAAGGATTCAAATTAAGTATTAACTTTAATAATTAATTATGAATCATCTTCCATGTCAAATCACAATCATTGATTCAATCATATTTTTTACATTTTAGATAGTATTTCAAGTTATCTCCTATGCTTAATTCTTTCAGAGGATCTTCTGGCTGAGGCTGGATCTCAAGAACTTATAATTCAATTAAATTGAATTTTTAAATAAAAAGGAACTATATAAATGGAAACATGACTAGTAGGAATGTTTACAATTGAGTAATTCCTAGTTTATTTATTTCTTTATTACACACTGATGTTGCATATAATCCTTGATATGTAGTCACAGATCATAAAGTGGTTACATAATAGGATTTATTTATCACATCCTATTTGGGTTATGTTTTTGGACCAAACATTATATATTTTTACAGGTGTCGATAGTGTTAAATATCCTTCTACAAGTAATTTATTCTTGATTTGGAGAATGAGACCATGGGACTAGGCCAAGGCTGGTGATGCATCTGAGATTCATTATCTAGTGTTGTACCTTGGTATGGTATTTTGTACTTCATTGCAGGGTATCTTGTTTTGGATTATTTCTTAGAATATATAACTTACTGTTTCATTTTAATATTCTATAACATTTGGTTATCTTTATCATTCAGTCTTGCATTTTTTACTTTAATTTCCTATTGTTTACTGCTTCCGCTATTGAATTTCTATTTATTCCTCTATGTTACACTCTGCCAATGCTGGAATAGTTTCCCCACTATGACACCCTAGGCACTTGTTGCTAGTCATCATCCTCTAGAATTTGAGGAAATACTCTTGAGGCCATGTGGCCAATAAGGTATGGGGCACTAGTTGAGTGGCATCTAGATCTAGGTCATTAAAAAGTGTTATCGATGGAGTTCTTTTCAATTTTTTCTTACTATTTGGAGCCTATAGATAGCTATAAGAGGGAATATATAATTGGTAATAATCTTTTCCCAGGAATAGCTCACCTGTGTACTGGGAAAATCCAAGTAACCTTGATTTTTGAAATTTTTCTAACTTTTCAATTGTTGTAGTGTATTTGATTTCACCATTAGGTGACACACATGTGTTGCTCTATTAGTATTTATAAACCTTTTTGTTCTATTTTTTTTGCAACCTGATGAGATGAGGGTATTCCATCCCATGCTTCATTGAGATGTAGGCCAGTAGTGAAGTGATGATCATACTCCAGAGATGGTAGGTCGTGGACTACTGATGGATCCTCCTGTTGTTCCAGCTGCGGCTCAAACTGTTATACTGGACGTAGGTGTAGATACACAGTTCCGTGAAGGATTTATAAGGTTCATGCAGACCTTTTAGGGAGAACCATAGGCTTCCACATCTATGGATGAGCGGACATGAATATTCCAGCAGCGTCATCTGCCTATTTTTTCATGGGATGGTGGACCCCAGGCTACAAAATCATGGCTGGAATCAATGATGACTATCTTCAATCGTCAATAGATGCATCCTGTGAGGAGGGTCATGCTTTGGACTTACATGCTTTGGGATTCCACCAAGAGGTGGGGGGATGTTACCACTTAGACAAAGAGTCATCAAGACACTGCATGAGAATCTTTCCAGGCTGCCTTCTATGAATATTTCTTTACTGAGAAACTGAGGGCCGATCGAGCTCGTAAGTTCATGCATCTGGAGAAGGGTGCTATGTCGGTGAGGGACTACTCTATCCATTTCACTGAATTTCAATGATTCACACCTATTTTGATGGGTGATGAGATATCAAGAGCTATGCGATTTGAGGATGGTATTCGGTATGAAATCTGAGCATAGGTGAATGTTTTTAGGTTTCATTTGGTACATGTTATTTTGAATCAGGAACTGATCAACATGTGAAATCTGTGGGAAACTTGTTGTGTGAGCTATCATAGTTCGGCACCGATTTTTGGTGTTTTCTCAATTGGAAATAGGAAGCGTCAGGTGGAGTTCCCTCACTGTGATAGTAGAATCTAGAACATTTCCTATGGTGGCCAGGTGATGTGCTACTAGGGCGGAAAGGTTGCGCACAAGAGACCTCAGATACCAAGGTACCCAGTTGGGTGGGAAGCTTGCGGCAAGATGGGCCAACTACAATGTTTTTGGAGGGATTTTCCAACAGTGGCTAGCGATAGGGGTTCTGTATAGACTCCACGTGCAAGAGAAGGGTCAAAATATTCTCACCAGTCTGGAAACTAGATAACGTCTGGTCATTCAGACCATGGTGGTGGGGGTGGATGTAGTAGAAAAACATTGGGTTTTCAACAACAACAGGGTGGAACAACTCAAGGTATCCAGGTGGTGTCCCAGGGCCATGGTATATTCCAGACATACGTGGTGCAACATACCCAAACAGAGAACGAACTCGGACCTTCCACTATCAGTGGTACTACTCTAGTCTCTTCTATTTTATCTTCTACACACTTCGATACCAGTGTTACACATAGTTTAATATCTATGGACATTATGGAGATTTTAGTTATCTATGTATATACTTCTCATAATGTTATGAAACTAGTAATTATGATAGGTATTATAACGACAGGTGTGTGTCGGTTCAAGGAGTTCCACCACTTGGTTGGTGGGTGTCACATTCTATGGGACCTCTATGTCTTATAGATGATAGAATGTGATGTCATTCTTATAATGGACTGGTTTTTTCCCTTTCGAGACTTTATCGATTTCTCTCTCTATAGGGTGATCTTCACATCACCAAAGGGATAAGAATTTCTGCAAAAAGATTAATTGGATTTTCAATCGGGCCGAGCGGGACCCAGGCATCATGGTTTGGGTGCGATGATAGGCCAGATTGCGAGTTTATATCTGGATTACCAGGGAACGTGTGAGGAATATTTCCCTCTAGTGGTTGATCATTTTAGGGACGTTTTCCTAGAATAAGTTCTAGTCTTAGCTCACTTTATAGAGGTGAAGATTATGATCAAGCTTATTCCAAAAGATGCCCTGGTATATATTCCTCCTTAAAGGATGGCTATGACGAAGTTGCAAGAGCTCAAGAGGAAGTTGGAAGATCAAGAAGCTAAGGGTTTTATCATCCTTAGTACTTATCCTTGGGGGTTGATGGTCTATTTTTCTTTGAAGCAGAACGGTTCCAATAAGTTGTGTGTGAATTATCAGAAACTGAAACTGTTGAGGGTTAAAAACTAGTATCCCATTCCACATATAGATGAGATGATTGGTCAAATTAATGGAGTCTGAGTGTTCTTGAAAATATGCTTGAGGTTGGGATATCACATGGTACGTCTTTGACCTGCGTACATACCTCTTAATGCATTTCATAGTTGGTATGATCTATATGAGTTTCTAGTTATATCATTCAATCACATGAATGCACCATCAGTTTTGATGGAACTGATGAAAGAAGTGTTCCATCCTTATCTGGATTCTTTTTTGGTGGGTTTTTTGGATGACATCATGGTGAATTTTCCAAATTAACATGACCATTCCAAGAACCTCCAGATTATTTTGAATACACTGAGAGAGAAATAGTTATATGCTAATATCACAAAGTGACACTTTTGGATGGACAAGATTTACTTCCTATGACATATCATCTCAGAGACAGGATTATTATTGGACCCATAAAAGGTGAGGGTAATAGTATCCTAGGAGAAACCAATGACATGTTTGACATATGGAGTATCTTGTGGATAACTGGACAATAAAGGTATTTTATACAGGACTTCTCATGCTTACTAACTCCATTGACATGCTTGACTAAGAAGTGTGTGATGTTTTTATGGTCAGAATCTTGAAAGAAATAATTTTAGGATCTGAAGGGAAAGATAACATTGACACCAATACTGATTTTTCATAGAAAGGAAATAGTTATAAAGTTCTCTATGGTGCTTCTTGAATTAGGAAGGGGTAGTAATTAGGTAGGGGATTGGGTTGTTGCGTACAGGTCTCAGAATTTTAGGAGACATTTGAGGAATTACCTGACACATGATCCAGAGTTTGTTGTAGTTGTTCATTCTTTGCGCTATTGGGAACATTATTTATTGGTATAGCATATTGTGTTCTACACGAACCACAAATTTTTCAAATACAAATTTACTCAGCATGGTCTAAATTAGAGACAGTGAAGGTGGGTGGTATACATTCTGTCTTTCGAAATTGAGATTACATATATTCCTAGGAAAGGTAATTCAGTGGATAATGCACTGAATAGTGGGACTCAGATACATGCAGTGTGTGTGGCTAGTGGATATTGGTAGCTTATGGCCTTGTTCTCTGAGATTCATTTGGAGGTAAATGATAGTTTGTGGAGTACATGCCTTGGATCATTAGCTGTGACCTCTACCCTCTTTGAAAGAGTGAGGATGCGACAACTATAAAATTCTAAAGGCCTAGTTTTATGGGATTCTATGGAAGGTGAAGATCCTCCTCCTAGTTTTATAGAGGGTGATTATGAGATAATGTGTTTCCATGGATGTGTTTGGGATCCAGGGGATATAAACAAGGAGATAATGTAGGAGTTCCATGCTTTATCTGGGTCAGTGCATCTTCGAGTCACCAAGATGTTCTATGACATGCATTGTTAGTACTGGTGGTTGGGTATGAAGAGAGAAGTAGTTGGTTTTGTTACAAGATATTGCACCTATTAGCAAGTGATGGAAGAACATCAATGGATGACTGGTCTTTTACAATAGCTAGCCAATCCTGAGTGGAAATGTGATTTTTTCATGATGGATTATTGGTAGGGTTACATAGGTCCCCTAGAAGGAATGATGTTGTGTGGGTTTTACTTGAAAGGATTACGATGGTCACTCACTTCTGGTTGATCAAGGAGACCTTGAATGTGGATGAGCTCGGAAATTTGTATATCCAAGAGGTGGTATGACTTCATGGGGTCCCACTTTCTATTGTTTCAGATAGGAAACCCATTTTATGTCTCGTTTCTTACAGTGTTTTTTAGATGGCACTGGGTACACAGATTCCTATGAGAAAAACATACAACCTTCAAACAGATGGCCAGTAAGAGTGTATGATACTGGTGCTTGATGACATTCTATGTTCATATGACCTAGACTTTGGGAACTTATTGTAGAAGCATATCCCTATAGTTTAGTTCGCATACAATTAAAGTTTCCATCAGACTAAAGGGATGGAACCTTACATGGTTTTATATTGTAGACCATGCCGATCACACTTATGCTAGTTAGAGGAAGGTCATACAGCTTTACTAAGACCATATATCTTCCAGGAGACTTTTGAGAAGGTCTAGTTGATTCAGAAATAGATAGCTACTTCACAATTTGGGTAGAAATCCTTTGTTGATCGCTGAAGAAAGCCTCTTTAGTTCAATTTTGATGATCAAGTTTTCTAATGTGTTTCACCAATGTTGGGACATAATAGAATCAGGATGTAAGGTAAAATTTCACCGAGATATGTCAGACCATTTGAGATCTTGGTGAGAGTCAGGCTGGTTGCCTATCGGTTGCAGTTACCTCATATGTACCGAGCCATGCATGACATCTTCAACATATCTCAAATGTGCTACTATCACTCAGAACCATCTCATTTTTTTCAGCCCGAGTAGTTTGGGATTTAGGTTAATGAATCCTTTTAGGAGCATCTAATTCAAATGATTGATAGGAGCACAGAGCTTCACCATGGCCAATCAGTTCCTCTCGTACGGGTGCAATGGTGGCCTGACCGAGTGCAGGATGAGACTTGGGAGCGGGAGGATGACGTACGTGCTCAGTGGCCAGATTTCGTCTTAGATATTCCTTCACCACCCATAGATGTTCAATTCAAGGATGAATTTCATTAGAATGGGAGTTTGTAAGAACTCACTTCTTACTTTGAGGTATAATATTCTTATTTTCTTATCATTTATGATTTTTTGAGAAAACAAGGTAAAACTAGAAAAGTATGTGAATCAAAGGTTACACACCATGTAATCTTAAGAACACATTGTATAGTATGGGCGTGTATGAATAAAGGACATGGTGTGTGGGTAAGTGATCCAGAAAAAGAGGAAAAACCAACTACACACCGTGTAATTCTTATTACACGCCGTGTAGTCATGTCGGCGGGTCCTGTAAAGTAATTTGGTTGAAAACAATGGAAAAATAGAAAGTAAAATGATATAAAATCCATTTATATGGTATTACACACCATGTATATTTTTTTCTCACTTAAAATGGGCAGAATCCCCTCCTTTCGGCAGAACAGATAGAGGGATTGTTGGGTTGAAGAACAAGAACCACCAAAACTTCAACCTTCTCACAAATCTTCATACGTACATCCATTCGATAATCTTTGATTGAGTCTGAACATTATCTGTAAGATATATATTAATCCAGATATGTTATTCCTAATACTTATTCTAGAAGATGTAATTTATGGTTTTCTATTTATCCTTTTATCTTTGATCTATGCCATTCTAGCTCCAATTTGAGCTCGAGGGAGGACGAGGAGAGTCATTACGATGAGGTAGTTGTTCTATGGTTTATTAAATGATGTTAAGTTCTTTATACATAACATTTTTTCAAAAACCCATGTTTAGCGTGTCTCATTGTTGATACTTTGACCATGTTGTTCCCTAAGGATGTTTAGATGATTAATTATATGAACTGAAGCCTGTTTGAGACTTCTTATTTTGATTAAGGGCCACCCCGCACTTGTGTTTCCCTAGAATAACTATTTTTGTGCCGTATGGATTTGGATACCTACGGGTATGCCTCTATTGTTTCCTTTTATGTGTTTCATGGAATGAATTGGTTAATTAAATGTTTTCCATGTGAGCTATTTTCTTGTAAATTATGTGATGGTGTATATTTCATATGTTGTCTTATGATGACTTAATTTATGTCAAGCTTGGTTATATTAATTTACAATTCTTGTGGGATGCCTATGGGAAATGTTTTATCATGCCTGTGGGTGAATGTTTATCATTCCTGTGGGCAAAGTCTTGAGTTCCTATGGGAAATAATCTGAGGGTAACACTTTTTCCTTCCTGGGGGTAAGGATTTTTTATGTCTACAGAGTTCCTAGGGGAAAGGATTCAAATAGATTTTTATTTATGGTAATTACTTATGATTCTTCTTTCATGTCTATGCACAAGAATTTATTTGATCATATTTATACTTGTTAGATCACCTGTAGAGGTATCTGCTCTGCTTACTTCATTCAGGGTATCTGTGGATTTAGGCCAGATGTCAAGAAATTATAATTCAATTAAAATGAATTGTTAAATGAATAGGAACTATATAAACAGAAACATGACTATTAGTAATGTTTACTTTTGAGTAAATCATAGTTTATTAATTCCCTTTTTTCACAATACTATTGAATATACTCCCTATTAGATAGGAACGGATATTTAGGTGGTTGACTGCTGGGATTTATTTATCACACCCTATATGGGTCATGTTATGGTCTCAAACATACTATATTTATACCTATGTCAATTGGGGAAAGACACTTTATAATGTTACTTGATTGCTTTATAGACAAGTCTTGCAAAGGTGCTAAGTTTCATTCTTTATTGTTGTACATTGGTATTATATTTTTTACTAGATTGTAGTGTATCTTTTTTTGGCAGTTTTCTTAGAACATATGACTTGTTGCATAATTTTGACTTTATATAACATCTGGTTATCTTTATCACTCAGTCTTCCATTTCTTACATCAATTTCATGATGTTTACTACATCTGAAATGGTATTTCTTTTTTATTCTACTATGTTAGACTCTGACAATAAGGTCATAGTTTCCCCACTATCACACCATTGGCCCTCGCTACTAGTCAGAGTCTGAGCCCATTCCAAAATGAACTTCTTCGGTACATCATTCAAATTACCCAATACCACAGAGCACATCCAAGGCAATCTTTCGAAAGACCAAGTATCACTCAGGGCATGGATTTACCAAGATCCTATCTTGGTATCATAGAGAAGGGGTCGAGTATCAACTGAGGCTTGGCGTAGCCACTTTGGAAATGATTTCCCCCTTGATAATCCCATTGGTAACTGGTATAACTCATTGGTATTTAAATATCCCATGGAAACCAAACATCCTTTTTATTATTATTATGTTCAAGGTGTAGAGTCGGTGTCTGAGCCCATCCCAAAAGGTATATCTTTGGTAAATCCATCAAATTACACAATACCACCAAGCCCGTCCATGGAAATATTTCAAAAGGCCATGTATCAATTAGTCCATGGCATTACCATGAGCTTGTCCTAGTATCACACAAAATGGGTAGAGTGTCACCAGAGGCTTGGCATAACCAATTTTCCAACAAGTCCATTCTCATTATTCCCTTTGGGAATCAGTTTCACTCATAGGTATTTAGAAAGCCTAGGGAAACCATAAAATATCATTATTATCTCAAGAAAATAATTTTAGAATGCAGGACAACCCACTATAATTGAGCATCGCAATTTGGTAGGTGCATGAGTGAGAAATAGAATGTAAACAAAAGTATATGGAATCAATATGCCTTTATGGTAGGATTTTAATGTCATTAAATAGTATAAGATAACCTACTTTTTCAAGTAGTTAATTCAACTCAAAATATCCTATTACATTTATAACATTATGAAAAATGAAATAGGGAATTTTGGCGGGGCACACCCAAAAGGTGTATCCAAGAGGTAAGGAAAAAATCTAAAATAGGTTTCACCAAAAGATAATGCTACAATGAATCTGTTTAACAAACCAGAAAATTTAATAAGTAACATCAAGGCTTTGTTCAATGGTTTCAATGAGCTGCACAATGATGTGACATGTCATAAATGATGAAGTAAAGATGTGATGGTTGATACCCTATACTAGTCATCTAATTGAATAGTTGAGTCACACATTTAGGAGGAGTCTTGGGTGTTCTATCATTTTTTAAAGAATAAAATTAATTTAGAATTATACAAGAAGATTCAGGTACTTGCATGACATGTGAACATTATAGTGTCAAGAATAAAGAGACATAACACATTAATGTAGGAACGCATAAAATTCTACTACTACATTTTTATATTGAAGACAGCTCACCTCTATTGGAGGTATTTTATTAGAAAACATGTCATTACATAATCAAAATATTAATTTAGTGATATTTAACATTTATATTAAAACTCTTTCGTCAATAATCAATAACAATAAGGTAGATAGTTGGAAAGATTCATAAATCATCACTGGATATTTTCATAGACATCACACCTTCATTGGAGAGGTTTTATTATAAACCATGAATTTATTATCAAGTAATTGTTTATCAAACATAAAACTTCTACCAAAAATTACACTCAATTTTCATTAAAAGGAAATATAATCAATACCTTACTTTATTATTTAAAAACTAATAAAAGTGAAATATGAAAATAATTAAATCTATAAGTTGGTGAATTATTTAAATTAAAAGGAAAAGCAATGGGATTCTTCCTTAAGTGCAACTAAGCCACCCAATATGGTCCTTCAATCTTTCTAACTAAATTTTGTTGCTCCCCCACTATGAATACAAACATTCCCATACATGCAAGGACACCTATCCCCTATGCACAAAATGGAATGGCCATGAGCAAGTGCACGGGGATCCTTAAATATATGCGTATATTCATATACCCATCTCCACTCACTTACGCATGTAATTTATATATATATATATATATACACACACATAGGCACACCTAGCCCCATACACATATAAACATAGTCATGCATGAATATACGTGTAACATGGGAACCTATATATATATATACCTATGCATACACAGGTGAGTCTCCCTTGACTTTGGGGACTCAAAACCACTTAACAGGGGAAAACACACAACAAGGTAAATAATAGAAACTATGAAACACCCAAATCACAACATATAACATGCTAAAAACCAAACATAGGTCTAATTCCTTACATTGGTAGGAGACAACGAACCAAATCACCCCAAAACCACAATATTGGGTCTAACACACTACAAGAAACATGCTAGAAACTCATAAATTCCAAAATCCAAAAATTAAATAGTTGAAAAACCAAGAGACATGAGAAAATCCTACCTCAGAACAAAGAGGGCAGACCGAAAACACCTAAACTACCTCACCTTCAGTGCCAATTTTCGGAATGCCCACCAACAGGACCCTAGAGGCCTTTTGTACAAACCTAGAATAGAACAAAACCCAAAAAAACAAATAACGCAAAAACATAGTGTTTGGAAGAATTCCAATCAGGTGCAAAAAGAGATTAAAATTGTGAAAGATTTGAAGGATAATGTAGAATAAGGCCTTACCTTATCGATTCGAGCAAGAATAGCGAAGGATTTGGGGGGAAATCAATATGGAATGAGGGAATTTGAGAGGGTGGTTTCACGTTGCTATAGGGGTTTTGCCAGGGGGTCACGCCGCATCGTAGAGGGGGTCGCCCAGAGGGAGGTCACCCAAAGGGAGGACCGACATGGAGGGTACTGTAAGGAGGGGAGATCATGCCTTGAGAGGCCGCATGACGAAGGGAAGAGCCATACGAGGGCTGCACACTATGGGTCAAACTGAGGGGTGTGAATGAGAGTTTAATTAGTTTTTTTCATTTTAAATAAAAACACTTTTTCAATTTTTTCACATTAAATTTATTTTAAAATTTCACTTTTAATATAATTTAATTTAAAATAATTTCTTTAAAAGAAAAACACCTCGCAACGTCAACTCTCAGAAAAAAAAAGAGTTCTGACGCTTGACACTAAAAAATCATGTCCAGCTAAAGAAAAATTTAAATTCTATTGATTTTCATTGGGATCAAAATGCGGAACAATACAACATGACCACATTAGAACTTCTCATCCCCGATAAGCCTTCAAAAACACGTAGACACCACCCGACCTACAGGGGTCGTGAAAAACTTGCACAGACGGTCGCGTTGCGTCTCCAAATTCCCAACACACCTTCATGCATTAACTAAGCTATCAACACATATGCCATTAAGATCTATTTCAATGATCATTTTTGTAACACCCCGAGATTTTATAAGATATATTCTTTTTAATTTATTTCATATCTTCTATTGTATTCTAAACCAAGATTATCTTTCACTATATGCAACACCGTATTAGCTTGCAGTATACGCAACACAAATCTTGGATCGTGTTACACACAATTTCAAGTTTGTTTGATAGTAGTTATTCTACGAAACAGTGAGTGTGTATATATATATATATAAATATATATATATTCAATGTATAAATGAAATATGGTTGGATTATTTTATACGCAACAACAAAAGATTCTTTCACTACACGCAACCCTAACTTGGCTTGCGTTACACGCAATCACGACCTTCCTCGATAGCGTGTGTTGTACGCAATACCGGGTTTAACTAAACAACGATATATTATTATGAACTAGCCATTATGAATAGTATTAACTAAATTTTGAATTTTATAACATTATTATTCATCTTACACATTTTCTAGAACATGCTGTAAGAACAAAATAAATTTTTTGGGTAAAATAAGTATTTTTTAAAAAATGTAGTTTTGCCGCCTTTTGATGGTGCACCCACTTTAAATATATTTTGACATGTTTATAAGTTCAATTTGACAAAATAAAATTCTTATTTGGAAACAGGATATAAAAATTTACTTTGTATAACTTTTTCATATTATTTTGATAACTTTTATATTTTAATGAATAGTAAAAACACGCTATATTTTAATTAAAAACAAATTTTTTCATCATAATAATTTATATTGTAAAATTATAATATTGAATGGTTTTAAAGTATAAATATAATATATGTTTACCATTTAATATAACGTATGTCATTAGCATTGATTTTAAATTGAATCCATAGGTAAAATCATTTCAATCTTCTGCAATGTTTTAACTTTTAAAACTCATTTTCTTAACAACGGGATTAATTTTAAATTAATTACTGAAACTTCTGTGTTTTAAATTTTGAAAAATGGATTCAATATTTGAATTCAGTGTGTTCAAATTATGTTAATAGGCTACTTTTATTTTATTTTTTTGATATTATGAATAGTAACTATGGTAATTTTTATTTACTACAGTTAATGGTAAATCTGGTAATTAAGGGTACAAATAAGATCATAAAATTACCCTAACACTTTCCAAAATCCTATTGGATGAATAAAAGTCAAACCATATCACTTAAGGGTCGTAATATATTCATTTCATGGACTTTTTACCATGAAATAATATAATTATTATTAAAACCAAAGAAAGTGACAACATGTCACTCTCTTAAATCTTATAAGTGTAATAATTTTAATTTAGTGATAAACATCATAAAAAATCAGATATAAATAGTCCATAGAAAGATAATAAAATTATCTACATTATATAAATTTATTTATAATTTTTAGGTATTAAATAATTATCATTAATTATGACACAATAATGATGTTGAAATTATTTTATTGATTGAAATATCAAATAAATGATGTTAAAATTATTAAAATAAATATTATATGAACTATTTAATGTGCTCCACTAATTTCATAGAGAAATATGACATGTTATTAATCTATTAAATCTTTTATTTTGAACATATCTTCTGTATATATTTTATTTAAATTCAAACAAATGAACAGTGTCAAAATTGACATTATTGTTATTTTATAAACTTTACATATTCTAAAATTTTTTAAAAACCAAAAAAATATTTAAAATTTATATTGTCGACAATGTAATAAAGCATAAAATTATGTACAATTCACAACATATTAGTAATTATTTATAATTATTTAAAATTTAGAATATTATTGCCACAAATAAAATTAAATAGATTATATAAGGATAAATCAAGTTGATAATGTTTAAAATGACATCCCACCTTGTCTAAATTTTATTGGTTGATGATATTACAACCCTATATCATCTAATCTTCAGATTTGAGTCATTTTGGAGGTTTTTATGTGGGTTGGAATTTATTATAAATTAATATTTCTTATAATTCCAAAGGTGACCCTCTCCTCCCTTATAAAAGGGCACCTTTGCCCTCTCCTCATCACACCACTTTTAGCATTAAATCTTGAAAAAACACTTCCAATTTCTCTTCTCCACTTCCCTAGAAACATCCTAGAGGTCCTGGTCTTCTTCAAAGACCAATCTTAGTGCCTTAAGAGAAGGTTTCAAAGAGGCGTGTCGAAGAAGAGGTAATATCCGTTACCAATTCTTTAAAATTTATTTCTTCTTCTACTTCTTCTTCTTTAGTTGTTTAATTATGAAGTAATAACATAATTATCACTCATATACTGATTTATTATTATAAATATTAAACAACCCTATTTCACCTTCTTTCCATCCTACGGAAAATGAAATCACCAAGCGTGCATACGTACGGAATACCGTCTCCACACCATGGTGTAATCTGTTTTCCACCACCACCTTACTTGGATGGGTATAATGGTGTAAATAATAACTATATATTATTATTGTAAAATGATATTTATTCTGAAATATTATACATACACTTCAATAAAATTCCACGATCATGGGAATGATATCATCGCTCATGCGTACGTACGACCTACCATCTCCACGATGTGATGCGACTCGTTCTACATGATCTTCATTGAATAATGATTATATAAATGAATTGAATGAGTAAATATGATATATATTACACTGATACCATTCTGGAAATGAGGTATCTATAACCTAAAAATAAGAATAATAATTTATTTGACAAAACACACATAAGAACATAAATCAATAAACACCCAAATAACAAGTAGTAATGAAATATTACTAATAAGAAGCTAAGAATATGACCATATATGATAACATAACAATGTGTATGATTCTAGAATAAGTCAATAACATTATTTAAATCATTATACAGGAGGTTTGGATAGGTACAAAGCATATCGGACATAAGGTAAGGGATAATTTTACAAATCTCATTTTTATCCGAGATTGCTTATACGTAAGTATTTACTGGGGTTATGTTTATCATCTGTGTCCATGTTTTCTAAAAATGTTTTCATAAAATGTTTAATATTATTCCATGTATTTTTAAAGTCATTTTTACCCTTTTTTGACTTTTTACCACATTTTATGGAAGGAATCCTTCCCTTGGTTAACATATAAGGTACTTTTTGACTTTTCCGGCAAAAGTACGAGAAGAATGTTTTTTTAACTTATACGGCATGAACATATTTTTAAGGTTTCATAAAGCCTTATTTTTATGAAGATTCTTCCACAATATTTCATGATTATTTTAAAAAAATCTTTTTCTTTTAAAATTGCATGACATTTTGTGAAAAGAAAATGATTTTGAAGAAGAAATGATATTTTCCTCAAAAATTCATTTCAAGTGTTTTATCAAAACCAATTTCCATCTAAGATGACATTATTTCATATGTGTATGTTTCAAGTATCACGTCTCTAATATTACATGGTTTCACTTTTCTTATGATGAAATGATATCCATTTGTTTTATATGAATTATGTTATGATGGGATGATGTTTATGAAACCCATTTTATTCTTTGGGTTTTGATGAATGATTTGTGTTTATGTTGTGGCACACGTATGAATGATTTCAATATGAGATGGGTGGGACCTATATCTCCCTCCAATGCATTGGGTAAAGATTTATATCTCATGAGATATACATGGCTGTAATGGTATGTTTATCTAGTTCAGTGTTACAGGACTGAAACGAGGAGTGAACTCAATTCAGAAAGGAACTTTGTCCACTAAGATGGTCTTGACAGCAATTCCTTGGATACTATGGAAATCATATAATGTGCTCAATTTTTTGCCACAATTACAAGTTTTATTTGCAAGATATTTTATCATGATTGATGATCCATTATGATCTATTCCTTACGTACTTCCATGTTTTATGTAATTGCTCAAGATTTTGATGTTTAAACATTATGTTTAGGTTTTTATGTTCAAATGTATATGGTTTGTTTTATTTTCTCCATTCTTACCCTTATTGAGAATTTGAGCTCACCCTTTATATGTTTTCTTTTCCTCAGGATATAAAGAAAGGTTTTAGTTATAGAAACAAAAGGGGAAGATCTTTATGGGAGATATTGATGATCTTTCACCACGATTAGAAGATTATATTATGAGTTTACAAAGACACTAAACTATTACGGTCCTTTAGTGTCTGTTTTTGTTATGTATTAAGTATTATGAAAAATTAATGTAAAGTCTATGTATGTCAAGCTTTGGGTATCTACAGTTGGTATCAGAGGAAAGGTTTAGTCAACCTTTGGAAACTAGGATGTGAGAACTTTAGTGAGATCCCTGGAGGTATTTCTAAGGTATGTCTAGGGATGTTCCTAAGGTTACGTATAAGTATAGGTTATAGTCTTAGAATTACGATAATGATATTATAATTAAACCTAACATGTTAGATATTGAAGTTACTCCCCCTTGATTATGATTTTGGCCCCTCACACTATTCTTTTTGGGTTTTAGAAAATGGCTAGAAACAGGAAGATTCAAAATAATAAAGGATATAATTGATAATGGAATGATATTCTTCATGAGCAACCAAATGAAATTGGATCTAGAAGCCCACATATAATTATTATTCCTAATCATAAATCTCATAATATGATCAATAATCTCAACTTTGGTAAGCTTCCAGACTCAGCTAATAAGAGAAAGATTAAGTTTCATGATGATCATAGAGGAATGAAAGTTCAATTTCTCTCATGTAAATAATGTGGGAAGAAGAATCCGGGAGAATGTTTCAAAGGAACTGGAATATGCTTTGGGTGTGGAAAAAAAGGACACAAAGCTAGTAATTGTAAAGTAAAAGGTTTGGTTAACACCATGGATAAGGATAATGGTATTTCTAAGACATCAACAATGGTTAAGTGTTTTAAATCTGGAATGTACAGGCATTATGAAAACCAATTCCCTAAGGGAAAATCTCATAAAGAGAATCATCATGGTCATATGGGTTGTATTTATGTGGATGATGATGAAGCGACTACAAATGATATATGATATGGAAGAAATGATGAAGCTCATTCAATGGTTTAAGAAGGTAGTGTAATGATTGTATGTTTATCAAGAATAATGTATGGTACTATGGAATAAAGAAAAATCTAAGGATTGTTACACTATTGCCTTTTCTTGAGTTTTGAAAGTATATGTTGAATGGTACCGGTAACCATGAAATTTTATTCAGATATTTTTGGAAATCACCTAGTATGTGCATAAAGAAGGGATAAGGAGATAATGAAAATTTTGATAGTATTAATGAGCTCCTCACTAATATAAGGAAAAAGTGATATCATGGTTTGAGTATATAGAATTTTTGGGATTTTGGTATGTGGAAAGAGTTAACTTTAGATAGATTTCATGTTTTCACTAAGATTATATGGTAATTTATGTTTCAAGAGAATACATGATTAAGGTATTCACATGTCTAGAATGTGACCAACAAGATATATCGTATGATATATGGGGGATAAATGATGGTATTCACATGATCGGTAGATGAAATTTCTAGTAATTGTTTTCTTTATACTATGAGCTTGGACAGAAGTATTTTAGATAAGCTTAATGATTGGAATGAATTATGTTGGACATAAGTTAGTATTGTTTAAGGATAGAACTTTTTTCGATATTATTGATGGAATGTTATAGTAGTGTAGTTTAAGAAAAGGGACAAAATGAAGAACAGGTGACAACTCGTCGCATCAGACAAGGCTGTGGGAATCGAACCCACAACTGAAGTGCGACAGGCCTTTATCTCCTACCACTGGCCTACAGGAAGTCCCTGGTAGTAGAAACTAGTTTTATTTTATTAATTTGTATGTGAGATGAAGTATAAGTTTATATTTGGAATCATATATGATTAAACTCACCATAGATGGGCTTATGTACATTTGATAACTTTTGCTAACCTTTTGTTTGAAACAGATGTAATGACCCATCGTTCTATCACATGATCTACTAACACTTCACTAATAAAAAATTCAACTCCATTTATTTAAGAGATGAAGTGGAAATTGTTCAAGGCACGAACAACAGTGAGATTGTACCAAAATCATTTAATTATTTCTTTTAATTCATCAACTTTAGGGAAATGATCTTGAAAACCAAAAATGTTGTCCTAGTTCTCTTACATATGATGAATCAAATGGTACCTTATATCATCACAAATTTATGTCTTTGGGATTTTTTTCTTTTTCATTACCATGTTCTCTACCACTCTCCATCAGAATTTGATGGTTATATTTCTCTTCCATATCTATATTTTCACCTATGTTATCTTATGTGGAAACCCAGTGATTAGTTAATTTGGGTAACCATTATGTTTCATACTTTAGTTTTTAAAGAAATTTTTTTGTATTCCTTTTTACTATGTGGGTTTCTATGAAATAAACTCTCATGTAATAAACCATTTATAACCCTGACGAATTTCGAGGGTGAAATTCATTTTAAGGGGGGTAGAATGTAACACCCTGAGATTTTATAAGATATATTCTTTTTAATTTATTTCATATACTCTATTGTATGCTACACCAAGATTATCCTGCACTATACACAACACCATATTAGCTTGTAGTATACACAACACTAATCTTGGATCGTGTTACACGCAATTTCATGTTCGTTTGATAGTAGTTATTCTATGCAAAATTGATTGTGTATATATATATATAAATATATATATTCAATGTATAAATGAAATATGGTTGGATTCTGTTATACGCAATAACAAAGGAGTCTTTCACTACACATAACCCTGACTTGGCTTGCGTTACACGCAATCGTGACCTTCCTCGATAGCGTGTGTTGTACACAATACCGGGTTTCACTAAACAATGATATATTATTATAATGTTATTATAAACTAGATTTTATGAATAGTATTAAATAAATTTGGAATTTTATAACATTATTATTCATCTTACACATTTTCTAGAACATGGTATAAGAACAAAAGAAATTTTTCGGGTTAAATAAATATTTTTAAAAAATGTAGTTTTTCCGCTTTTTGATGGCGCACCTACTTTAAATCAATATTTTGGAATGTTTATAAGTTCAATTTTACAAAATAAAATTATTCTTTGGAATCAAGATATAAAAATTTACTCTGTATAAATTTTTCATATTTTAATGAATAGTAAAAACACGCTATATTTTAATTAAAAACAACTTTTTTCATCATAATAATTCATATTGTTAAATTATAATATTGAATGGTTTAAAAGTATAAATAGAATATATTTTTACCATTTAATATAACGTATGTCATTAGCATTGATTTTAAATTGAAATCATAGGTAAAATCATTTCAATCTTTTGCAATGTTTTAACTTTTAAAACTTGTTTTCTTAACAATGGGAATAATTTTAAATTAATTACTGCAAATTCTGTGTTTTGAATTTTTAAAAATGGATTCCATATTTGAATTAAGTGGGCCCAAATTATGTTAATAGGTTACTTTTATTTTATTTTTTGATATTATGAATAGTAACTATGGTAATTTTTATTTACTACAGTTAATGGTAAATCTGGAAATTAAGGGTAAAAATAAGATTATAAAATTTCCCTAACACTTTCCAAAATCCTATTGGATAAATAAACGTTGACCCATATCACTTAAGGGTCGGACTAGATTCATTTTAGGGACTGTTGACCATGAAATAATATAATTATTATTAAAACCAAATAAAGTGACAACATGTGACTCTCTTAAATCTTATAAGTGTAATAATTTTAATTTAGTGATAGACATCATAAAACATAGGATATAAATATTCCCTATAAAGATAATAAAATTATATACATCATATGAATTTATTTATAATTTTTAGTTATTAAATAATTATCATTAATTATGACACAATAGTGCTGTTGAAATTATTTTATTGATTGAAATGTCAAATAAATGATTTTAAAAGTATTAAAATAAATATTATATTAACTATTTAATGTGGTCCACTAATTTTATAGATAAATATGACATGTTATTAATCTATTAAATCTTTTATTTTGAACATATCTTCTGTATATATTTTATTTAAATTCAAACAAATGAATAGTGTCAAAATTGAAACTATTGTTATTTTATAAAAATTACATATTATAAAATTGATTAAAAATCAAAAAAACTTAAAAAATTATAAATTAAAATTTATATGGTCTAAAATGTAATAAATCATACAATTACGGATAATTCACAACATATAAGTATTTATTTATAATGATTTAAAATTTAGAATATTATTACCACAAAGAAATTAAATAGATTATATAAGGATAAATCAAGTTGATAATGTTTAAAATAAATTCCAAACCTGTCTAAATTTTATTTTTTGATGATATTACTAACCTATCTCATCTAATAATTCTATTTGAGTCATTTTGGTGGTTTTTATGTGGGGATGGAATTTATTATAAATTAATATTTCTTATAATTCCAAAAGTGTCCATCTCTTCCTTTATAAAAGGGAAACTCCTCCCTCTCCTCCTCACACCACTTTGAGCCTTCAAGCTCGTCCAAACCCTGATAATTTCTCTTCTCCACTTCCCTAGAAACATTATATAGGTCCCGGTATTCTTCAAAGGCCAATATTAGTTCCCTAAGAGGAGGTTTCAAAGAGACGTGTCGAAGAAGAGGTAATATTTGTTACCAATTCTTTGAAATTTATTTCTTCTTCTACTTATTCTTCTTTAGTTGTTTCATTATGAAGTAATATCATCGGTATCAATAATATACTGATATGTTATTATAAATATGAAACAACCCTATTTAACCTTCTATCCATCCTATGGAAAATGAAATCACCGAGCGTGCGTACGTACGGAATACCGTCTCCACGTCGTGGTGTAATCTGTTTTCCACCACCACCTTACTTGGATGGGTATAATGGTGTAAATAATAACTATATAGGATTATTGAAAAATGATATTTATAATTAAATAGTATACATACACTTAAATACAATTCCATGATCATGGGAACGATATCATCACTCGTACGTACGTATGGCCTACCGTCTCCACGATGTGATGCGACTCGTTCTACATGATCTTCATTGAATAATGATTATATAAATTAATTTAATGAGTAAATATGATATATATTACACTAATACCATTCTGTAAATGAGGTATATATAACCTAAAAATAATAATAAGAATTTATTCGACAAAACACTCATAAGAACATAAAGCAATAAAAACCCGAATAACAAGTAGCAATGAAATATTACTAACAAGAAGCTAAGAATATGACCATATATGATAACATAACAATGATTATGATTCTGGAATAAGTCAAAAACATTATTTAAATCATTATACTGGAGGTTCAGACACATACAAATCATATCGGACCTAAGGTAAGGGATAATTTTTCAAATCTCATTTTTATCCAAGATTGCTTATATGTAAGTATTTACTGGGGATATGTTTATCATCTGTGTCCATGTTTTCTAAAAAAGTTTTCATAAAATGTTTACTATTCTTCCATGTATTTTTAAAGTCATTTTTACCCTTTTTTGACTTTTTACCACATTATATGGAAGGAACCCTTCCTTTGGTTAACATATAAGGTACTTTTTGACTTTTTCGGCAAAAGTACGAGAATAATGTTTTTTTAACTTATACGGAATGAATGGATTTTTATGGTTTCATAAAGACTTATTTTCATGAAGATTCTTCCACAATATTTCATGATTATTTTAAAAAAAATCTTTTTCTTTTAAAATTGCATGACATTTTGTGAAAAGAAAATGATTTTGAAGAAGAAATGATATTTTCCTCAAGAATTCATTTCAAGTGTTTTATCAAAACCAATTTCCATATAAGATGACATTATTTCATATGTGTATGTTTCAAGTATCATGTATCTATGATTTAAATGGTTTCACTTTTCTTATGATGAAATGATATCCATTTGTTTTATATGGATTATGTTATGATGGGCTGATGTTTATGAAACCCATTTTATTCTTTGGGTTATGATGAATGATTTATATTTATGTTGTGGAACACGTATGAATGATTTCAATATAAGATAGGTGGGACCTATATATCCCTCCAATGAATTGGGAAAATATTTATATCTCATGAGATAGACATGGCTGGAATGGTATGTTAATATGGTTTAGTGTTACAGGACTGAAATGAGGAGTGAACTCGATTCAGAAAGGGACTTTGTCCACTAAGATGGTCTTGGAAGCAATTCCTTGGCTACTATGGAAATCATATAATGTGATTAATGTTTTTCCACAATTACAAGTTTTATTTCCAAGCTATTTTATCATTATTTATGTTCCATTATGATCTATGCCTTACGTACTGCCATGTTTTATGTAATTTCTCAAGATTTCGATGTTTAAACATTATGTTCATGTTTTTATGTTCAAATTTATATAGTTTGTTTTATTTTCTCCATGCTTAACCTTACTGAGCATTTGATCTCACCCTTTATATTTTTTATTTTCCCTAGGATATAAAGAAAGTTTTTAAGTAAGGAAACAAAAGGGGAAGATCTTTATGGGAGATATTGAATATCTTTCATCGTGATTACAAGATTATATTTCAAGTTTCCAAAGACAGTAAACTATTACGGTCCTTCAGTGTTTGTTTTTGTTATGTATGAATTTTTCTGCAAAAGTAATGTAATGTCTATGTACGTCAAGCTTTGGGTCTCTACAATTTTTCAACTGAAACACAGATAAGGTGCTTATCCAATCCTTTTTTTCTAGAGACATGTTCAGGTTGTCGTATCATTAAACTTCTTTCCAATGTTACCTTTTAATTATTTAACGATAAAAAGCGGAAAATTATCCATCGACCGTAAATCCCATTTCAAGCCATCTTTTTGTGAAATTCCTTGGTAAAAAAATGAAATTTCAACCCAAGGAAGCACAATGAGAAACTTAAACCATCATTACACAATGGTTTAAACAAGTACACCATTATAGGTTCCATTCCCAAGCCTTTTATATTTATTAACATTTATCTTTTGTTTAAACATCCATAGGTTTAAACAGAAACATCATGTAAAAATTTTAAAACAAACACCACATACATGATTTAGCTAATGAATCCAAGGAAAAAGCTTGTTACAACTTTCATTTAACACTAAGAAACAAACAATAACACCAAAGCATGAAACAATAATCACATATAAATTCTAATAATAATAAAAATTATGATATAAGGAAAAAATTCTAGTAATTAGGTTTCATGAAAACATAATATCATGCCAAATAAATAAAAAACATGGCATAAATTCAAGGCACTCAATCATATCACCAAGAAAACTAATATTCAACTACATGGTATGGAACTATTCATAGCCTAATATGATGCGCGAACTAATTCATCCATACCTTGATAGGCCTAGGGTAAGATATCATATTCATCATAAATTCATAAGAAGCATAAATCACACTAATCACTCGAGGTGAAATCATATCAACTATAATATCGAAAAGCGTGAACATCAATTACCAACCCTAGCCACATGGTCATTTCCCGTACAAGGTGTGATCAGTCCTAGGAACACATATTAACCAAGCACCTACACATTCCAAGTATCCTTTATACCAACCCAAAAATGTAAGACTATGGAAAAGAACCTCCATTGATACATCTTTGTTACATACTGACCTGGATCACCTCAATGATATTGGCCAGACCGGTGCGCAACATGACCTTAGGCGCGCCTCCTCGTATGACAGAGTCTACCGACTAGCAGAAAGCATCTCAAGAGGTGATAGTCGGGAGACTATACCCTATTATTATAGTTTCACAATGTAATAATAGGGTATAAGTAAAATACAACATTGAAAGCATCAAATTAATAATATATAGCGGTGGAAGAAAAAATAATTGCATGACTATGCAGTGGAAGACAATATTTAACAAATTAATAAAAGTGGCCAAATCCAACTATATAATAGATAAATTCATGTCATGGTGACGATACTTACTAAAATAAGTAAATAATACAACATTCTTTACAACACATTGAAATAATAAATAAAATACATCAAAGCCACACTGGTGATCTCCTTGAGCATACCAAGCTCAAGATCAGTCCTTTGCTCACAACTCCCAGATACAAACATCACATCATAGGAAATTAATAATTTTGTACAGTTCGGTGAATAAGAAAAGTCTACTCGGGTACCCTAGTGTGATGGCGGCCTGAGTAGGGTGTGAGTTATAAATCTCAGTAGGCCATCACCACTGATGTCTAACCCAATCCAAACTATGAATTGTAAATAAAAAAATGTTCCATATAAGGTAATGGTGTGTGATTGTAATTAAAAAT
The DNA here is from genome assembly GCA_963277665.1 of Viscum album. Lineage (NCBI taxonomy): Eukaryota > Viridiplantae > Streptophyta > Magnoliopsida > Santalales > Viscaceae > Viscum > Viscum album. The sequence goes on along the minus strand of OY728155.1, from coordinate 594,818,385 downwards.
AACAACTTGGTCAGGGATCATAAACATACACTTGTCCCATATCATCTACTTTGGCCTATGTTGGAAATCCGAATGTGTATTTGTAAGAAGCAGGATGTATAATTATATAAAAAATAGGCTATAAAACAGTTGGCACACAAAAAGAAATGATACCCCAAATCTTGTTCTTTAACATCGGGTCTAATATATGTATCAACAAAGAGTGTCATAGAACATCAAAATGTTGTCACAAACCACAAGGGAAACTAATAATAATATTTATTATTAATTAATTCAATTTCTAGAGTTTTCTGAGCCCATCCCAAAATGTATCACTTCGGTACATCCTTGAAATTACCCAATACCAATGAGTCCATCCAAGAATGTCTTTCAAAAGGCCAATAATTTCTCATTTCATGGCTTTACCATGATCCCATCCCAGTATCACACAAAAGTGGTTGAGTATCACCGGAGGCATGGTGTATCCACTTTTCAAACGAGTCTATCCTCGATATTCTCTTTGGGAACTGGTATCAATCAAAGTAATTTATAAATACTAGGGAAACCAAAGGACATCTTTCTTATTATTATGTTCACGTTTTAGAGTCGTATTCCAAGCCTATCCTAAAAGGAATCACTTCGGTACATCCTTCAAATTACACAATACCACTGATCATGTCCAAGGAGATTTTTTGAAAGGAAAATTATTGCTCAGGGCATGGTTTCACCATGGGTTTGTCCCAATATCACATAGAAGGGTTCGAGTATCACCCAAGGCTTGGCATAGACACTTTTCCAATGTTTCCATCATCGATAATACATTTGGGAACTATTATCATTAATTGGTATTTAGAAAGCCTGTGAAAAAAACCACATCTTTGTTATCTCACACGAATAAGTTTAGAATGCATGTCTAACCACTAGAATGGAGAATCACAATTGGACACGTTCACGAGTGAGAAATAGAATTTAAAGCAAAGCATATATAATCAACATGACTCAATGGTAGATTATTAAAGACATTTAATAGTAAAATCTAACCAACATTTTCAATAAAGGAATTCATCTAAAACTATCCCATTACATTTATAACATAAATAATATGTAATGATGGAATTTAGGTGGGGCACACTCAAAAGGGGTATCTAAAAGGAAAAAAAAGCACCCCAAATAGTTTTCATGATAAGAGAAGGCCACAACATCCCTGTTGAAAAAACTATAAAATTTAATAAGCAATAACAAGGCATCATTAAAAGGTTGTTGTGAGCTGTACAAAGATGGGACATGACATAGGAGACAATGTAAAGATGAGAGGGTAGACACTCAATATTGGTTATCATAATTAAAATTTGATCCATACACATAGTAGGTGACTTGGGTCTTCTATAATTTTTCATAGAATAAATATCATTCAGAAATAGCCAAGAAGTAGAAGGTACAATAATGTCATATAACAATTACAATTTCAAGAATAAAGATACATATTACATTAAAGAATACAAGCATAAAAGTTTACTACTAAATTTATATCTTGAAGATAGCTCAACTATATTGCTGGAGATTAATTAGAAAACATATCATTTCTTTATCAAAAAATTAATTTAGTGATATCTAAAATTTATTTCAAATATCTTTCAGCACTAAAAAAAATTAAATAATCTAGGTAATTAAAAATAATCATAAATCATCATTGTGAGTTTTTTCACATAGCACTCCTCCATTGGAGGGGTTTTATTATAAAAACATGAATTTCTTATCAAGAAATCATTTATCACAGTTAACAATTCTATTATAAATCATAGTCCATTCACATTAAAATAAGAATTTAATTCATACTTTAGAGATTTATGTAAAAACTAATAAGAGTTTAGTAAGAAAATAATTAAATATATAAATTGATGTGTTCATTAAATTAAAAGGAAAATGAATGTGATCCTACCTCATATGGAACAATTTCATCGACTTCGAACCTTCATGCTTTCTATATAAAGGATACTGATTTTCTACTAGGTATAAACATGTTCACATACATGCAAGGGAACCTTTCCCCTATGCACAAACAGGTATTTCCATTGGAATGTGCTAGGGGGTCCTAACATATAATCTTATATGCACATACCCATCTCTAATCAACTACGCATTCCCTTTTTATATATATACATAGGCAAACATAGACACATAGACATATAAACATTGCCATTTATGAATATATGTGTAATGATGGAACCAATATATATATAGAACTACATACCTATGCATTCAGAGGCGAATCATCCTTGAATCTGGCGACTCAAAACCAATTGAAAGGGGGAAACACACTAAAAGGTAAATACAAGAAACTCTAAAACACCCATAGAACACCACATAACATGGGTGAAACCAAACAACCGGTCCAAATCCTAACCTCAGTTGGTGGCAGTGAACCAAATCACTTTGAAACCATGTGAGGGAGTTCAAATCACTATAAGAAACATTCTATAGACTCATAAATACAAAAATCCATAAAATAAAAAGGTGAAAAAACAAGAGACATGAGAAAATAATACATTAGAACAAAGTCAGAAGACCAAAAACACCCAAACCGCCTCTCCTTTAGTAGTAGTTTTTAGAACGCAGATCAACAATATCCAGGAGGCCTTTCGCACTAACCTAAAACCAAATAAAAGCGGAAAAACCTTTAACCCCAAAACCTAGGGTTCAGACAAATTCTAATCATGTGCCAAAAGAGATTAATGTTAGAAAAGTGATGAAGGATAATGAAGGAGAGGGACTTACCTTATTCATTGGAATCTAAATTGTGAAGGATTCATGAAGAAAATCAATGCAAAAGGAGGGATAGTGAGAAGGGGGTCGCACACGCGCTATAGGGGTATGACCAGGGGGTCATGTCGCACCATAGAGGGGGTCGCCCAGAGGGAGTTCATGCATAGGGAAATCCATCCATGGAGGGTGATGTAGGGAGGGGATCTCAGGACTGGGGAGGTTGCACGAAAAAGGGTGGAGCCCTATGGGGAATGTACACTGTAGGTATAATATTGGGGTGTGAGTGAGAGTATAATTAGGTTTTATTATTATTTTCTACTTTTTCATTTAATATAAAAACTATTTCTTTCATTTGATTCTCATTTAATTAACATTAAATTTATTTTCATATAACTTCCAGAAAAGAAGATTTTTGACACATCACTTTAAAAAACTCTTTTCCAACTGACCAAAAAAATAAATTTCGTCTCTTTTCATCCAGTTCAAAACACCGAATGTTACAACCTTCTCACCTAAGAACTTATCATCCCCGAGAAGCCATCAATAACAGATAGACTTCACACATCCTACAAGGGTCCCAAAAAACATGCACAGATGGACGCGTTGCATCTCCAAATTCCAAACACACCTTAAACAATTTACTTTGAAAGTAGAACATAAGCCATTAAGATATGAGTCAATGCTAATTTTCTAACTGAAACACCAATATTGTTCTTATCCAAGCCCTTTTTTCTATATACATGAACATGTATTCATCTCATTAAAAAAATTTCCAATTTTACTTCCCACCTTAATATTTAATGTTAAAAATAGACAAATTCTCCATCAACCATAAATACCATGTCGAGCCATATTTTTATAAAAATATATGGTTAACACAAACCGCACATCCATTACAAGAAAACATAAGGATAAACTTAAACCATTAATACATGAGGGTTTAAATGAGAACACCACTACATAATCCATTCCCTAGCCTTTTATATTAATTCACATTTATCTTTTCTTTAAATATCTATAAAGATTAAATGAAACATCATGTACCCATATAAAAACAATCATCGGATACTTGATTTAGCTAATTACCCCAAGAGAAAAGGATGTTACTACATGTTGCTAACACTAAGAAACAAACAATAACACATAAGTATGGAACATTAATCATGGAGAAAAGCTAATAAGAACAAAATTAAGATATAAGGAAGATATTCTAGTAAACAGGTAACATGAAAATATTATAGCATGCCAAATAAATACAAAAAAAGGACTAAATTTAAGGAACTCAATCATATTATCAAGAAAACTAAAATGAAAATACATGGCATGGAAATATGCATATCATGTGAATTTTTATGGGCCTAACATAAAGGGAATGCATGGGTGATGAAACAGGATCCTGAATTTTTTAAAGGGTAAGTCAGTGAGAATTTAATATTTAGTAGAATTAAACTATGTAGAATCAGGAATGTAATATCCCCTTTATTTAGAGTATAATGAATGTCGATTACATCAGGAAATACCACTAGAATCGTTGTCTCAACATTGAAATTATCTTCTTCCTCATCAAAATTAATATAGAGGATTAGAGGTAATTATTTATCATTTTTATATATATAAAATCAATTACCTTTTGGATTTCAATAAAATTATTCAAACAATGTCCTCCCAAATTCATTTAGATCTATCAAAATTATATCATTTAGCATGTGTGTATCACAAACTTTATTAGAAAATTGATGAGAGAGGGAAAATGGATCATCGTGCTGAATATTTAAGGAATCCTCATGTTATTCAACTTAAAATTTAGATGTAATATGAATTTCATTTTATGTATATTTTATTTCTTCATTATAATTATAACTTATTTAATATCAATGACCTTCGATACTAATATCTTCTTTTCTATTTCGATAATTTTTAAATCCTCTTAAATATTAAAATACAATGTTCAATTTGAATACTAAATGTCTCTATCCAATGAGAAAATTATTTAATAGTCCATTCATTTAGAAAATAACTAATTTAATCCATAATATATGGAAATAAATAAATACAATGAATATTTTTTGTATAATACATTTTTTATTTATATTTTTTATATTTTTTTGGAAATAAAATTTTCAAAATCTCTTGAACCCCCTAAAAATAGCTCCAAATTTATGGTAAGTTGTTAATTACAGACCATTGGTAAATTAAATTCTTATTCACTTATATATGAAAAAAAGTGGTGTAACCTATGGTTGATCACATATATACCTCTTACCAAAAACTACCTTCGTATTTTTACTAGTTTAAACTAACTAATATAAAAAAATAAAAAATATTGTGGTATTTAATGTTTTATTTAATAAAAATAGAAATATATATACATATAAAATAAATTCAATACATAATGATTCATACAAATGAACAAAGGAAAATTTTCTTATTAGGTTACGGTTATTGATATCACTGTTTTAAATGGATCACAATATTCGATTCAATGATATGATAAAGAACTATCATAACTCAACTTATTATTTGATATGTTATCACCACATACCATGATATCTGAATATGGATCAATTATATTAAAATTTTCATCCAGGATACCTATTCACTACCCAATAGTACCCAATCCATACTCCCTTGTATTGATGACTTTTATAGTAAAGGAAAGTATGAATTATAAATGAGATGAAGAATTTGATGTAGGAGGAAATGGGTGACTTCATACCATGAACAATTTATCCTATATAAAATTTTTTAGATTTGATTAAATATATTTAAAATAATGAAAAATAATATTTAGTAAAAATATCATTACACCTATATGTCAAATTCTACAGTTAGTTCTCCATTTTCAGTAGAGTTTAGAAGGGAATACCATTGGATAAACTCATGGGAGATAAATTTTGAGACATTAAAGGAATTTTAATATGGATAAAAAAAATTTATATTTTAATTTATAATGAATATAATAGAATATAAACTCCACCTTATCCCCCTAAAAATAAGAGTCCTTTTTTATGGTATATTTGGTAAAAAGTTATAGAGAATTATGTGAGGAAATTTAGCTGCCAAATCACTTTTAAGAAACTATGATCATTTTTTATAAATTAAATGGAATAATTGAGGAATTGTGTATTTAGTAATTTTTTACTATATATAATTCATGAATCACCACAATATTTCTTCTAAATATGATATATAAAGATTGAATTATTATATATTTTCCCTGAAAAATTAATCGTTCTAGCATGAATGTTAGTATACCATTTTTACAAATTTCCACACATATATGTAAATGATTAAGGCCATGTATTATGAGATATTATACATGAAAACTTTTCCCCATTTTCATCCCAATATCTTTTGAAATTTGATCTCATTTAGATATGTAGTCTTTGTTATATGGGCACATCATGAAAATTTGTGAGATCAACAAACAGATTTCAGACACAACTCATAAGCTGGTTTGGTCCTCTAAATGTTTTATTGAGTTTTGTGTCCTATATAATAAAATGATTCACAAGATTTATATAATAATAAAAAATTAATTTCAAAATTTAAATAATTGTATAATAAATTATAGTTGAAATGAATAAATTAATTAAAAATTAACAATAACAAAGTTGGCCTTTTTGTAATTATGTTGAAATTACACCTACAACCAACAAATATGACTGTTTCCCATTAAATAACACCATTGTGGGAGTTAAAATATCAAATTATAGTATTAAATGTGTGAAATTATTATCATCGTTATTATATAACTTAATTGGAAGCTGGATTTTCCAAAGAATATTGTTTAGAAGTCAGATTATATGATGATCCCTTGAATATTTATGAGTAGATAGATATATTGTAAGGAAAATAGATGTTCCTATTATTTTTTACTTAATTTATATTTACTATGTAAGGTATTATATTGTATAATGAATTATGTAGTCTTTGAGGTTGTTGGTTTAACTTGATGCTTGGATATTTTTTTAATCTACCCCCACTAACTATATGGCATAGAAATGAATTGAAAGAATAAATATCTAGAATGTGATTCAATGAGACCCAGAAAAATTATGAAACAGATAATTGTATGTGTGGTATGATACTACAATTATTCAATAATAATTCTCTGAATAACTATTTATAGATAAAGGATGAATATGATGAAGTATGCATAATATGTTAAAGTACCTACTGAAATTAGATATGGTCGATGATCCCTCTAATATGAAATGATTTTATAAATATACTACGTCATAGTGGTTATTATATATATTTGTGTAAAGTAAATTCTAAAAGATATATTTATTATTGAGACATCCCATACTTATATCAATTGTGAAAAAAATCTTGGATGAAGGAAGAAAAATATATTATGATTACATGTTATATTATACATAATTAAAGATTGGTGATGAAGTTTTGAAAGTAAACTCTACAACATTTAATATGACAAGGAGTAATATGGATCAAGGATGGATTGAAGAATGATGTTAAAATTGGAAAAAACTATCTTTTGTTAGATGAGAATCCATCCCCGAAGTGATGAATGTGGAAGTTATTGTATCATGTGATGAAAGGGATTTGGATGATTTTGGGAGGTGTTTACGAGTGTTGGAAAAAACCAAAATATATATAAAAAATATCTAATAGTAAATTTGATAAATGTTTTACATTTTAGTACTAGACCATATGGATGATACTAGTGACGTATTTGTGAAACTGTAAGAATTAATTTTATAAAATCTCATTGAAATGATCCAAAAGGGCCCATTAGGCTAATCCATATAACTTACCATTCAGGAATTAATATTATTATTCATTATGATGATTTATCTAATTCATAAGGGTGATATCTTAAAAGGGTCAATTTACTATAATGTTATTATGAAATTCTAAAAAGTATTATTTTGAAATAGGGGGTGGATCATATAAGAATCATCTCATAAACATATACGTCTATAAGGATATTTTTACCCTTATATATATTATAAAATTCATTGATCTTATAAGGATGTTTTTTTCAATATTAATATTCTCATTATCTTAAAAAAGATTATTCTGATGAAATGTGATAAAATATAAATATTCATTAAAGTTATTCATAATGGATTCATGAATCTTTATGAAACCCATGATGATGAATCAATATAGTATAAATATATAACACTATCAAAATAGGATGTTAGGATATTAATATGTGTTCCACCATACACAAGTAGAAACCATGTAGTAAAAATTCATTCCAACATGCATATGAGGAAAATATTTAAAAAATAAAGCATGGGTAATTTTTCATAGTGAACACAAATACTGAATTCGAACTTGATAATACATAAAATTATTAGGTAAAATAAGAGGAAATAATATGGGTCTTCATGTTATTATAAAGAAAATATTTATTAATTGAATGATAATATTTCTAATAGTTTAAATTATTATGATTATGGAAATTCAAAGTTTTATATTTATGAGGATTGGTGAATATAAAATATTACAAAAATAAATAAATAAAACAGGGCTTCCTATTAGTGTTTTGTGAATTGGGAATATTCTACAAGTCACATAATGAGAAGAGAGTATTGATACCCAGTTCAATAACATCATATTCATGTTGAAGAAATTGTAAGTTACCTGTTGTTACTCTATATGAACTGGAGAAGAAGAATATGATTATGAATAAGATGATAAGATTTTATAATGAACACTTTTACTGGTCATAATCTAGTTCAATTATTTGAATGGAGTAATCCCATAGCCATCATATATTGTGTAATTATAATTAATGGTGATATATCAAGGAAAATTAATTATATTGAGGGTTCCTTCTTGATATGTGAACTCAAGGAGGAAGCTCACCCAAACTATCTAAGAAGAATAGATGAATTTATTTATTGGTTAAATATTGAAGGAGATGTTGAAATTAAATATTATATATATTTAAAATAACAACATGTTATTTCATTCATTATACTAGGATAGTCTGAGGTTAATGAGTAAAAATTTATAGTCTTTCTCTTTATTCTACTAATAATTAAAAGTAAGGCATTTCAGTTGGTTAATTTCCATTACATATTGTAGATTTATTCATACATAATGAGTCAAACCTCTTCAAAATCCCATATCGAAATATTATAGTGCTTTAATATTATATATCTACACTTAAACTGACTAATGTAGAGATAAAAAGAATGGGATAATCCCCCAATGAAACGTTGAATTTGAGAAAATTTGAAAAATAATAAAATTGGAATAAATGTATACCAAAAGAAAATAACCCCAATGTGTTGGGATCTTATACAAGTTATCATAGACACTAGAATCATATTAATGTCACGAACTTATTCATTTCTAATATTTTATGTTTTTCAATTTAATTAGTTTCCATTTTCAATGGAATTTTTAGGTAAATATTTTGGGATGCCTATTAATTTCTTGTTAATGAAACCATGTATGCTATGTTTTCTATGTAGTGAAAGATAGGATGAAAATTCATGGTTGGAAATTATGAAATGGATTATTTAAAATGGATGAGAATGATTATTATATACAATTTGAAGTTAATAAAATTAGTGGTATTCCTTATATTTCAATTGATAATTAGTCTATTAAATAATATAATGATGATAAGGAATCCATCCTAAGTAATAAAGTTGAAAAATAAATTTTCCCATGTGGTAAATTCTATTAAGAAATTCCATCCTCAGTAGAAGAAAATATTATAGTAAAATTCAAAACTAATTATATATACATCATTTTCCCCAAGTAGTGAATTATATATATAAAAAGGAGTAAAATATCTTATGAAATTATTCCCACTGAAGAAACATATATTAGGGGGAAATATCCCAATTTCGATAATATACAAGATAATATAAATTTTTTTATTAAATAAATCTTGACTAAATAGCCTAAATAAACTATCTAATATATTTTTCGATTTTTATTTGTATATATGATAATATTATACACTATGAGTATATTTACTAAATGAAAAAGGAGTATTTTGAATAAATGATTCTAATATATATTAAGATCACCAATCAAATGGATTTGAAAATTATAATGACTTTATAACCCATATAATGATTCACATGATTTAAAATTGAATTGATCAAAATATAGTATTGTATAATAACGAAGATGAGAGAATTCATGAGGAATGGATCCATAAATAGGTTGAATTAATATTTATCAACAATGGTTAACAATAGGTCAGGGAAAATAGGATTAAAGAGATTGACCATCAGCGATGAGAAAAAATATAAATTCACGAAATTCAATATAAAGAGAGTATAATATTTTTTACAGAAATAATTAATATAATAGAAAATAATAAATACATAACCAACCTTAAATTAATGGATCATGAAGTTAAATTGAATAATCTAGATATAAATCAAGTGGTTTCATCATAATAAACTATCAAAGCAGCTTATACCATGTGAAATTACAGGAAGAATCATTTTAAAAAATACACTCTATATAGTGTAATGAATATCCTGGGATAATCATAAGATAATTTACATGAAAATATTAAAGAAAATGTACCATCCATCTACATAAGTAATTGTTTTTAAAAAACTGTTCTTGAATAGTGTGTCGAATTCAATTCAAAATTTCAATAAATATTTATTAATAAAATAGAGGAGTTTCCATCCATCTTCTCAATGGTGGATAAATGTGTTTTAATGAGAATTTTTACCCAAATGAATATCAGAAATCCTAGGGAAAATATAAAAAATAGAATTCTACCCATTCTAGAAACTTTATAGAATATTTTTTTTAAGGATTAAAACTATCCTTTTTGTTATTAGTTATTTATATTAGATTAATAAATATATATTTAGACTACTTAAATAATTTGATAGGCTGTGTAATAAAGTTATATCCAATATCAATAGAGGGTGTTCCTAAATTGAAGCAGTTACAATAGTTAAAACATAATAAACTTTATATTTTAAAAAGAGAAAAATAACATGAAAATACATATGGGATTTAAAAAGGTTTTGATCATAATTATTACATATATTTAATAAATACATCAAGTCTTTATTTCTAAAAAATGAAAATAATTTCTTTTTAAAAAATATAGTAAATATTAGATAAAATTTTAAAAAAAAGGTAATTAAATTACACAACCAAAATGACCTCATTAAGACTAAAAATAATTAATATAAATTATCCATAGATACTAAAATAATAAATATAATATTTAAATCTATTACAATAAGGTAAATATGAGTAATAAACCATTTAATATGAGCTTATTTAAAAAAACATTACAAACCATTGACATATGAAAATAGTCTATGAATGGATTTATTAATAAAAGAAATGATATGTATAATGCAAGGTTAATTTAAAATTAATATAAATGGAAAAAATTACTGAAGAAATATAATATGAATATATGTTGAAGAATGAAAATGGTTGAGCATGTAGGACCTCAGAACACCTTGGGATGGGAGGGGTGAACCGAGGTGTCAACTTTTTCTTTTAACGTGATAGATCTTGTTATCATATTTTTAGTAACATGTTAAAACTATATGTTTGTAATTTTTAGTATATTAATCATTCATGTTAATAAAGATAAAAAATAGTTTTATATGGTTTAAAAAATGTCTAGTCCAATTAGAATACACCAACAGTTTTTCAATAGTACATATATCAACTACACTTCAAAAGTTATGGAATAAATAAGTTTATATACTAACAATTTGTTCTCGGAATACATACTGGGAAAGATTTTAGAGATATCACAATGTGTCCCTCATAACAATTCCATCGAACTCCTTAGATCACTACCTTGGATGAAGTCTTACTCAGTTTATCGAATTGAAGGTCCCTTCAGTTGATTGGAATTTAACTATTTGTCTCTGACTAGGATAATACTCAGCCTGGACAATAGATTTGGGGGGATGATCTCTAATTTCATTATTCACATAAACTTGATATTCAGAAATTATGTACACAGATATCTATTGTGAAGCACACACCTTTTAAGAATCAACCTACCTTCGTAAATATCACTATGGTAAAAATGAATTCCCAATCATCACAAAACAACCATTACAAAATAGCATTGGCATCATTCTAGACATAACAATACTTTCCATGATGCTTGTGGTCATATATAAAACCAGATTCACAAGTCTCCATATCTTTACAAAATTAGAGATATTTTATATATTCTCTTATTATTTTCATGTATAATTATGTGGGGTTACCCTCATATATACAGTTTCTTCCCTTCATGATTCACCAACACCTATAGTGTAGTATTCATGTCGTTCAAAAACTTCTTAATGAATCTCATAATATTAGAGATATCCACTATGATTTTTCATGGTCACAAATATCACTGTCAACGCATCGCAAAACTGCGATGCTCTACTTATTATAGTTGCAGAGAACACCTTTAAACCATCATGAACTTGTGAAACATACCATTAAAAAACATAGTATTTTAAAAACCAATGGATTTACCATATTTATGGGTTTTTATTCCAGAAAACCACTTTTAGGGATAGTATCTTCTTCCTTTAGATTTTGGGACCCAAAATTTAGAAATCATAGGGAAACTATTCCACATTCAGCACTGTTGTAATCTGGTATTATAAGATCACTTGTCTTGCAAACTCTATGTACAACCTAGTGTGGTTTGACAAAAAACACAAAAGAACATCATTACTATGAATTAATAGACTTTTTTTCAATTGATGAAATTCCCAATTATTATTTTGAATTATGAACAAATAATTTTTAATAATTAAAGAATAAATGGTAGCATGATATATGAAAAGAGCTAAAGGTAAATAATAACATCTATAAGAAAAAGAAATTGATTTTATTATGATGTTATTAAAAGTATTTAATATTATAATCTCATGAGGAGATGTGTGGGTGACTCAAAAAGGTTGAGAATGATTCAAAATATTATCTCAGAATCTTAAATGATGTAAATGAAATATTTAAAGGTATAAAATCATCACTTAGCGATACATGTTCCTTGATTTCTCATGTTGAAAGGAATATACATGACCTGAATAGAAAAAATTTATTTGTGAAGACTAATACATCCTGAAGATCCATAAATTCAATCATGAAGTGTTCATATATACATTGAGTTAAATAAGAGTGAGTTAAATAGAATAAATTAAATTATTAGAATTTTTATTATCTTTAAGGATCTATGAGTGTTACACATTATTCTTAAAATAATATTCATGTATTTTTATTCTTATATTATAGGGAATTGAAGGAGATTTCTGTTCTATAAATGATTACTAATGATGAATTGTAATGTAAAATAATAATTATATATATGATGGGTTGAACATCATGGTAAATTTTAAATCTTTTAATTAAGGAAAGAATTTGATGAATTTGTATGTCTTGATGAAGTAGAGAATAATATTATCTTTTGAGGAAGATTTTACCTTGAGAAAATTAATGAACATTATCATATCAATGAAAATATAACTTCTAAAAACTAAATATAGTAGTGTTAGTGTATATTATATCTTCATAATGTATAATAATTGTATTCATAGAAACAATTATTATATTATTATGGAGAACCTCATTTTTTCAATGAAAATAAAATGAATATGATTGAAGATTTCTATTTGTAGTTATGGAATCCAAATCTTATAACATATACATGAATTATTTTAACTTGAGTGATCGTATGAGCTCATAAAACCCTCGTGATATTCTATATATAATTATTTCTTATCCATTTCTATTATATATTATTTTCTTCAGCACATTGTAATTTCCCATTAATGTGTTTGGATAAAGTGATGTAGGATTTTTTAACATATTCTTTTGATTAGAGGAAAACCTTTATGTTTAAATAAAACCCTATTATTTTTTACATAGATAATGCTTCAGGTATTTTTATATTGTGATGATTGATGAAATGTATCTAAGATGAATTAATAACATTCTCTTTCATATGTGTTGTAAATATTTTCAATATGGAGATGGAGGGGAGAAGAAAATGAGAAATAAAAATTAAATGGATCCACCCATATCGAAAATCCATTTTTTATAGGTATTAGTTAAAAATATAATGTGGGAAATTAATGATCTACTATTTTGTTTTTATCATATTTATTTTGGTCAATGAATAATGGAATAATGGGAAGTTACTTGATGTCAATATTCTTATAAATTTAGTTTGAGTGATTTCTTGTTTTTTTATGAATATTAATAACATTTTATAAATAACTGATGAAATATTGATGTTTCAAATATCCTTCTATTCCATTGTAGTTACAAAGAATTATATTAGGATGTTTAATGATTTATAAATATTATGTAAGGTTTTTGGGTTTACCATAAATCATGGAAGTGTTTAAAGACGACACCACAAATTATGCTGAAACAAAATTTATACAATGTTTTTTTACATGAGACACAAGGAGACATTGGAAAATTATGGAAATAATAAATTTAGGAATGAGTTCTCACTACCATAATTCAATGCAAACTAGTGAGAATAAAGTTAGATTGAATATTTTTTATTTATTGATGAAAATGTAATAAGTTGAATTAGTTTCTTCTATTGGGGATGTTTAATGATCCATATACCTTGAAAATATATTTTAATGATGAATTTATTGTTAGTTTATATATATGTACTTCATTAAATATGTATATAAAGCTGAGAATAAAATGTTAGATGATCTAACCATTTGTTTTTCATGAAAATATAAATGAAATAAATTTAGACTATATGTGGAGATTTTGTAACCCCGTGATATTTTGTTATTTTTTTAAATAAATTTAATGTTATCGTTATTTATTGTTACATGATATTTTTATTTTACATTTCCATAAAAATTAAATTTATTTAAACATGATTTACATAAAAAAACTATATTTGGCTTGTTTTACACAAAATACCATGTTTAGCTTCTGTTACATTAAAACATAGATTTAAAATTAACATGATATATTTATATAATATAGTTATATGATATTTATCACCTAGTGGGTGGAATGTAGGGTATGAATAGAATTTACTAAATTATGAAAATATGGTTTACACATGTTTATAAAATGAATTATTTTGTGGCGTATTAATTATAAATATAAATAAAAGTATATTGAAATTAATTTTTTTGTAAAAGCATTTGTATACAGGCAATTGATTTTTATACCAATAAATTAAATATAATAAATAATGAGGAATTATATTAATTAAAATAATATTTTATATATTAAAGATAATTTTAAATATTCAGCATATTAATATTCTATAAAATAGATAAAAATAAATCTAATATTATTCTTAAAACTAATTTTTTTTTCAAATAACTATAGTAACAAAATTTTTTGTGAAATTATTTTAAAATCAATGTTTCACAGTTTTAGAAAATAAATTTGAAAATTAAAAATATTATTTATATGAATTTTAATGTTTCATATTATATTTTTTAGGTTTTTTTCTGGAATATTTCATTTTATGATGAATATTGATAAATAATGAATTTCTTCTGAAACCTGCCTTTTCACATAATTTAATTTTAAAATATTATAATGTTATATATTTTGATATAATGTATATTTATTAAAATAAATCATATATTAATCCAATAGAGGCTATTTTAACCAATTACATATTATAATTGAATATAAAAACAAAGAAATCGTTTGATTATTTTCTCATTAAAGAACATGAATTATCATCGTGTCTGCCAGATTATTTGTTAATTACATTATTAAACATTTGTGAATGCATTTTATCCAAATTTATTCTATATTTGGAATCATAATAGTTAATATTATATAATAAGGATAGAATAATTTTATACCATAATGATTAGTGGAAACAGTTAAAATTAATTACAATGATTAAGATAAAAGCATGTTTAACCTGTGATTAAAATTTTTTAAATATAGGGTAAAATGACTAAAAACATTGAAAAACACATTAAATATAAATATTGTGATACTTATCACAATAGAATATATTATTAATAGTTATTGGTAAAATATTCCTTGAATGGGTCCTCTATAATAAGTAATGTAATGAAAATACAAAAATGGAGATTTACTTTACTTTAATGCCTATAATGCTTTATGATGGTAAAAAAAATTATTTATTAATAAATTATATTTTTAAATATAAATTATAATTTTTAAAAAAATTATTTTAATTTTTAGATATGAAATAATTACATAAAATGGTTATGTCACAATAATGGAGGAATTATTTTGATAATAATTCAATTGAATGAATGATAAAAAAAATATTAAAAGTGATGAAAGTTAAATGAATAATTAGTTGAATTAAATTTGTAGATGAATGTATCATGGTTAATATCTTCAAAAAAATTAATTTCATCATTTTATTGATATTTTTAAATTCAAATAAATTAAATAATATCAAATTTGACATTACAATTATTTTATAATAAATGATATTTTTTTAAATGATTTGAAATAAATAAATAAACCTATATTCTATAAAGTGTTTTGTAAATTTTAATAAATATAAAATAATATTCATTAAAATTGTTATTTTTAATGATCATTTCCACCATTAAATAAAAAAACCAATCGTTAGTGTAGTTAGGGATAATGTAGTGTTTTTCTTGTAACATGTGCTTCTGTTTAAATTAACTTACAAAACATATGAGATTTTTTTTGATAAAATAGATATTATATTTAAAATCATTGGGTATAAATTATTTAAAAAATATTATTCCAATTTATTCATAAATAGATAAATTTTCGACGTAATAAAACCCGTTACTATGTTAAAAAAGGGTAAATTCTAGTAAACATAAAGGCTAAGGAACAAAAAGATAAAAAAATATTTTTTTTGTTTGTTAGATATTTTTATCATATAAATAAAAAAACCATTATTATTCAATTTTAGAGCCACATGATTTAAGGGATACCTCCCAATAGAGAATAAATTTGAGTATTTACAAGAATGATACTCCTCATCAACTATAAAAGACAACTCACTATCCCCCTATAATCACACCTATCAAGAAATTAAGATTGAAAATGCATAAAAATTACCTCATAATCTACATACCATATTTTTATAATTCTTTATTTTTATACAAATTTGACCAAGAAAGGTTTTATTTCAAAACTAATTAAGAAACCCAAATAAGTGATAAAGTTCATCAATGAGCATTTTTATTTTAATTCGGTTTTCCACCACCATCAATTATTATTATATAATTACTATATAATAAAATAATTATATTAAATATATTTATATACATTAATTTTAGTGGTACAACCTAAAACCACACTCACTTCAATCAAATGGGATACAAAATCATTATTCGTTTGTACGGCGTACTACCGTGTTACAAACCGATGTTGTTCATTTTTTTCATTTTCATCTATCATGGATGTTCATAATTATAGATTTATTATTTATATATGATATATATTATATATATTATTCTATTATGATTTTTAATTATTATACCATATTACCTTCAAACTTTCCATGGTTGGGGAATACAATAACGTCATTCGTGTGTACGATGGACCAAGATATCATGAACTGACATGATTCATTCATTCTTTACATCGGATGTACTAAGGCTGAGATTAATATATAATAATGATATATATGAAATTAAAATGATTTTTAATGATTATATATACCATTTACTTTACATTATTTTACTCCAATTTGAAAATGAAAAAAATATCATTCATATATACGTATGACCTACCATCTCCTTAAATGGTGCATTTTGATACCCATCACTTGATATTAGGGGTCACACTAAATAAAAATAAAATGAATATATATGACATTTAAATCATCTTTATCATTATTTATTTGTTTCATCCATAACCAATTTATTTTAACAAATGATATCAAATATCAAATCGTAAATGAAAAACAATGTGGTTATTAACTATAATGTAACATTAACATGGAATTATTAATAAATGTGTAATAAAATATCATAATAAAATAATATATTGTATGATATTATTTAATATGGTTATTAATTATATTTATAATAAACTATTATTTTTTATACAAGATTTGTGATGGAGTATGACGGATGTCAATACTTAATGTAAATGATTTTTTCCTCACTTTTTACTTTCATGAGACACATTGAATATTCACTACCTATTAATTTTATATAGTGTCTTAATTACACACGAATTTACTGTTTGATTATTCTACTCATTATTACTATGTTTTAAATATCCATTTCAGGATCTCTAATTCATGGGGATTAAATTTCAAACTTTACCAAAGCGATATGGGAATTTTTTTTTATTTTCCTTCATTGAGAAGTAAGTTATGTTATGAACCTTTATTCCATTATGAGGTGTATGTACGTCAAACTTGAGTTGTAATATCATAAATTTATTTTTAACAATTATATTTTATTTAACATTTTATTTTATTAAATTTTGGGGATTATGATCCAATGTCACCAATATACTAGATATTTTATGTTAGAATATAATATCTGTTTAGGATTGTTTATGATTATGCATCCAATAATAAAATATTACAGACTATATCTCATAAATTATCCTGAATTTTATTAAATAAATTAATCAGTATATCTTAAAATAATTATTCCATTTTTACACTCAATGGTACTTGTGATAATTAATAATTTTGTTAAGAAAATCCATCTTTATTTTTCTCTCTGGGTGGAAATCTATTTTCTCCCAAAACATTGATTTCTTAAAAATCTATTCAAAAACGTCATTAAATGATATTTTATTATAATATTACAATAAATAAATTTTGAAAATGTTTTATGATTTAGAAGGTGTTTTAAATTAAGTATAAACTTTCCTTATTTGGTATATGATCTAAATATAACAATATTATTTTTTCTTGGAATGCTTTATGTTTGTGTTAAAAATTAGTCTATGAAACCTGATTCTCATCCATGAGTAGTATAGTGTGGAAATTATAATGAAAAACAGTTATTTTCATTGGTTATTAATGATTAAATGATTATAAAAACTCTTTATATTCTATAGTTTTAGATACATATAAATGTTAATGAAACAAATTTCAATTAATGGGTTGTGATATAATGAATCATTATGATATTATGGGACACATAAATATGGTTTTAATTTTGTGCTGGGTGGGACCTATATCTCTCTTTAATGAATTTAGTATTGATTTATATCTAATTTTATGAAAATCAGAGACAATTCTATGTGCTTGATCTATAATTTAAAACATGTTAATCCAAATATTTGTTGGGAAAAGGTTGTGTCCTTATCCATAATGGGAAATGAGTGCATCCCGGTGTAAAATGAGAAACTGGAGAATCATAATCCAAATTGAGAAATAGGTTCATCCTAGTATGTAATGGGAATAGGTTTCATCATGATCTACTATGTTGATGGTCTTGGTAGTTAACATGGATAGATGAAATAGTTTTCTCTATGTATGTGGTAACATTATATTATGGTTCATGATTTATTTATGATGTTTTATCTCTATTATGGATCATGTTTTTTAAAATGATAATGTCTTTGTTCCATGAAACATTTTTATTATATATGAAATGTTTGTTTTAAATTTTTTATTCTATAATAATAACCATATAACCTTATTCATATCTTATGGTTTTATATGATCATATATTGGCATCTCATATTTTTACCCTTACTAATAATTTGAGATCACCCTTTCTTAAGTATCAATCCCCAGTTTTTTAATATTGATTTAGGTAGGGTATTCATAATAGGATTACTATATGATAAGATCTTTTTGGGAGAAGTTAAAGTTATTTCGCCAAATTTGAAGTCTGTCTTCCATGTTTCCAAATAAACTAAACTATTGCGGTTCTTGAGCATGTGTTTGTGTAATATATAGAATATTAATCTAAAAAGATATGATATCCATGTATTGGAAACTTGGTTCACTATAGTTGGGATCAAGGGAATTGTTTAGTCATCCTTTATAGATTGGGTTGAAAAACCTTTAGTGATGTCCCTTGGGATTCACATGAGCCACAACCCTGTTGTTGAGGACTCTTAAGTGCATCCAGGTGACCCAATATCAAATCTAGGAAGAGGCACAATTTCTGGTTTACTATAGTTGGTAATGTATTGGGCACTATTTGGCACTATAGCAGCCATAAATTTTACCCTGTTTGGGGTTTCAATCTTGTGAATTCATGGGATGACCTAGCCGAAGAGCATTTCGAAGGTGGAGAGCTGATTTCACGATGAAGATGTTGGGAGGAGCAGTTCCATGTACTTAGTCTGGGTTATATTTAATGATTTAATCCTATGAGCACTGAATTCCTCTAAGGCCTACAGGTCCATGTCATAATTAAACCTACAGGCATTATAATGGTTTTGTTTCAACCCTTGAAAGATGGATTATCATAAATTAATAAACAATGGAGGCCTTCAGGCCATTGGATGGATGGATATCCCTTGGGATATTTCTAAGGGTCAATCTATTAATGCATTTAAGGATAAGTCTATGGATGATATAAATTATAGGAAAATGTCCTGGAATTCTAGTTAATGATATAGTGATTATTTTAAAAGAAAAAATCCATGACTTGATAGTATAAGTGAATATGTATCTGGCATAGATGTACCTAGAGGTAACAACCATTAAAACACCATATTGAGCTAGACTCTATTGAGCACATATGCACAACAATGATCCATTTTTTACACAATGTTTGAAACATATAGAGGTGATATGATTTCGGAATTCAGAAACTTGTGGACAACAATCATGAATGATCTAAAAGGGAGATCACAATGAATAACCTAGGATAATCCAAAGGTGAAATAGTTTAAATGAGAATGTTCCATTTCTTAGACATTATAGGGAATGTTTCAATATTATATGGATCTACACAATTATTATTGTCTTCCACCATATGATTTTGATTTTAGTTGATGGATGGAACAAAAATGAATCTTGTTAATATTGAATCATATGGAAAATTTAGTTATTATGAGTAACTAAATTTTATGATGAATGAATAGAAATTTATTTTGATTATGCCTAATTATCTATAAAAATTTATAATTAAGAATTTAAACATTAGTTAAATTCCTAACCCATAGAATAAGATGATGATTGACTTTTAAAAAAATTCAAGATGTTAAAAACATCGGGGGAAACATGGATTTTTACATGTGAAGAAGATGGTATGTAAAACCAGAACAAATAACTCAAATTTGTAGGATGATGTTATATATGAGGAAATATCATTCATAGAGTTAATACATTTCAAGTACATCAATGTATTAAATATGGAGAACATTGGGATTACACAACACAATTCCCTAACCCTTGAATTTTTTTTAGGAAATTGAAGGAATTAATATATTCTAATAATATAATATAAAGCATTAAATTATTTATTTAATTGGATTCATGAATTATTATTTTTTTTATTTTACAAATTTTTTTATGGATTTAAATTAATGTTTATAAACATGTTGATGTACAATAAGAATGGTTGAATAAAATCGTGATATTTTGATTATGGGAAGGCACCCCTTAATAAGTTTTAGATGATGAGAAATATATTTATAGTTTGGATTAAGTGATTATTGATATGAATAATGTATATTGGATAATATCAATAAACATAGAACTAATAAAGTTTTTAAAAAAACATGTTAATTTTATTCATGATGTAGTTCACAAAATAATTATATCAATGAAATATGTTCAATAAGATATGAATTTTTATTTAACAAGGATCAAGTGATCTTTGTATTGAGATTTTATGGTAATTTCCATGATTTATGAGAATATATGACCATGTATTTTCATATTTTGAATGTGGATACTAAGACTTTCTTAATGATATTTGGAGGATTATTGTTATGGTTGGAAAATTAGGTGACTTTATTTATAAATTCATAAATTTGGATGGGTTATAAGGATAACCATTTATAGAATAGCTTATTTTTAACAATGGGTTAGTTTCTATGGGTTAATTTATTACTTCACTATATAAAAATTTATGCATCTTGGTTAAATTGTGTTATTCATTTTGTTTTCATGGTAAGTAATGATAGATACAAGGACTTATCAATTTATTTATGGATCTAATGGACTATTGTTCTTCGTGTATAAAAAATTGACTTCATTTCTTGGTTTATCAGTGAAAATAAATATCATCAATGAAAACCCAAAGTATTATATTTTTCCTAATAAATTAAATGATATAACAGAAGCACCTTTTCATAATTTATCATCCTAGTTGGAAAAAGTAATTACCCAACATTACAAAAAAAAAATTGATATTTTTTTGTCCTATTATCTTCTTTTTTTATGATATCAATGAGATTTTTTGAGTCTATTCATTTTATGTATTTCTAATCATTAGTAATCTCATGAAACTATTTTCAATCACCCTTCATCCATACTTGGGTGTTAAATTTTTCTTTGGTCTACATGTTTTCACTTATAGCCAATGTTATTCTATTTAGAAACCCCACATGTGTTATATTAATGATGATCATCACCCATCAATTTCTGTTTTGAAAAGGTTGTTTTTTTAATGATTTTTATGATGCGGGACTCAATGAAAGAAACTTTAATTTATTAAACCAATGCTCACCAAGATGAATGTTGAAGGTGAAATTCATTTTCCGGGGGGTAAAATTGAACACCATGATATTTGGTGATATCTTATTCCAAATTAATTTAATCATTTCCATATATATTAATTATATGAAGAAATGATTTTTAATATCCATATAATTAATAGTTACTTTAGTTTATGTTATATAGAATACTAAAATTGGCTTTTGTTGCACCTAATCCTGTGTTTAGCTTTAATCACAAGCAACACCATGTTTATAAAAACATAAAATATTATTAAAATATTATTATAGTACAATTTTCACCAAGCTATCAGAAATTTAGGTATGAATATAATTAACTAAATTCTGAAAATATTTTTTACACATGTTTATATAATTAATTATTTAGTTACTAATAATTATAAATTCATATTTAAACCTTCTGAAAATAATATAAAATATTTTTCTGGAATTCTATTTTTAAGAGCAATAGTGTCATTTATACAAATATATTTAAAAAAATATTATTGACGAATTATGTTTATTAAATTTATATATTATATATTCAATAAAATGATTAACATTTATCCATTTTTTCTGTATAATAGATAATATTAAATCCAATTTTTTGTTTACAAAATTATATTTTTAATAAATAGGTTTTGGCACCTTTTTATGGTGCACTAATTTTAAAATTAATTATAACCATTGATAAAAAATTAATTTGAAATAATAATATTAATTATTGAAATTTTTATATAAAAAATTATCTTAGGAAGAAATTTTATGTTTTTATGAAATTTTTCATTATCGATTAATAGTGAAAAATACATAATTTTAATTAAAAAATACATTTTCCAAAGTTTAATTATTAAGATATGATTTTCATTAAATTTGGTTAGTAGTATAAATATTTAAATTACATATACATTAATCCCACAATTGTTATTTTAATAAAATTAATTTTTAAATTTGACAAAATTAACATTGTAAACAATTGATTATTTTCACTTAAAACACTCGCTTTCTCGTTGTTTCTATAGGAATAATTATAAATTAAAATTTTACACTTATGAGATTTTATTTTGGATGAATATACTAAATATTTGAAATCAGAATAATTTATATTATCTAATACAGTGAAAATAATTTTTTAACATAATGATTACTGAAAAATAGTTAAAATTAATTACCATGATTAAGGTAAAAATAAGTTTATCGGGTGATTAAATTAATTATATAATGGGTAAAATGACATACCAACTTCTAAAAACCCCATTTTATGGACTTATATAAATCCTTGCCACCTTATAATATATTTTTATTAGTTATTTGGGATATATTCCACAGATTTGGTCTATATAATAACTTCAGTAATAAAAAATAAAAAAACACTCCTCGCCATTAATTTTTATAATGCTTTGGGATATAGGAAACATAAAATGTTTGGTTATAGATATAATTTTGAATGTAAAATGTGGTTTTTAACAAGATAATTTATTTTAATTTTTAGATATGAAATATTAACATGTAATTATTATGAAATTCCAACACATGAATTATTTAGTTAACAATTAAATAGAATGAATGATATTAAAAATATTAAAAGTTGTCTAATTTTAATGAATTATAAAGTAAAATTAAATTTATAGATGATAATATAATGATTCACAAGTTTGAAAATATTATATATTAATTACATAATTGTATTAATATTTTTTAATTCAAATTAAAGAAATATTTTCAAAATTGAAAAAAACATTATTTTAATATAAATGAAATTTTATTAAAATATTTTAAATTAATAAACTTATTATACCATACCGTGTGATTTTTAAATGTTAAAAAATACAAAAAATGCTTCATTAATATAACAATCTATCTTTTATAGTGAGCTTATTTACCCCTAAATGATATAAACTTTACAATCATGGTAATGGTTAAAGTATTATTTTTTTCACGTTACATGCACTTCTATTAAAATTATCTTCCAAATGACATGGGATTTTTATTTTATAAAATATATATCATATTTATAGGTTTATACTAATTTTTATAATACCTATCATGTTAATTAATCCTTAATGGATAAAGTACATAAGTTAGGAAATAAGTTACATTTGTAAAAAATGTAAAATTGTCTTAAATTAAAGACTACAAAAATTATAAAAATGAGTTTTTTTTGTGGTGGATTAGTTAATAACGATGTAAAAAACTTACCTATATTAAAATTTAATATTTTATTCAAATTATTTAATTGATATGTCCCAATATTTAATTCTTTTGAGTATTAATAAAATGTCACTCCTCCTCAACTATAAAAGGGTTGCAACTCTCCCCACAGAATCACAACTATCAATACATTTTGAATAACCAAACCCTAAAAAAAATAACATCTCATACTCTCTACCATAATCTTATAATACTTATTTTTTTATGAAAAATAAAACAAATAAAGGATTTAGTGAAAAACTAAAGACGATATCTGAATAAGAGGTAACATTCATCACTGAGTGTTTTTGTTTTATTTCATTATCCACCCCTTACAATTATTATTATACCATAATTATTTAATAACACCATTAGATTAAATAAATTTATATATTTTTATTTTAATGTTAAAACCTATATCTAATCACAGTTAAATCAAATGGTTTACGAAATCATCGTTCATGTGTACGATGAACTATCACCTCATAGGCCAACGACATTTTTTTCCATTAAAACCATTCAAGGAAGGTTGAAATTATGAATTTAGGGTTTATATATGATATATAGGATATTTATAACTATATTATGATTCTTTAATTTTTATATCACTCATAACATAATTCATTAAATTTATTTGGAATATGATATTGTCATTAGTGTGTACGGAGTTCTACCACCTCGCGATGTGATGTGAATCCTTAACACATTACATTGGATGTATTATGGATGGTTCTAATAAAAACCTATTACAGAAATGAAATTAAAAATTCATTTTATTTATAATATAGTCAATTTAATTTAATTTATTTAAATTAATCAAGAAAATGAAAAAATAACATTCATGAGTACGTATTGCCTACCATATCCAAGGATTTTACATTCCATTTCCTATCATGAAATTTAATGGACCAAAATAAATAATTATATAATGAAAATATATTATATTTATATAATTTTTATATTTCTGGAGATGTAGGAACAATTATCAAATTAATAGTATAATAAATAAATAAAACTACAAAAACCCAGAGTTATTACCCGAAACAAACATTTAAAATGATTTATTAATAAATGGTAAATAGAGGTTAATAATAAAATAAAATATGATATGATATAAATCAATATGGTTCTTTAATATATATTAATATACATATATTTATTATACACAAGGTTTTAATGACTACAATGAAAGTAAAGAATTAATTTTAGGGGATTATGTGTCATATTTTACATTCATGACACACATGCCGTGTTCACCATCTGTTTATTTTTTGTGGATTATATTATAAACATGGATTTATTTTATGAATAATATATTTATTATAATTGGGAAATATATATCCATTTTAAGATCTCTCTTTTTTAGGTTTTATGGTTCTATCTTTACAAACGAGGTAAGGGGATTTTGTCTCAATTTTCCTTCTTTGAGAAGTATGTTTTCTTATGCACATATATTCCATTGGGAGGGGTATATAAATACCTTTCGACAAGAAATGTCATGAATTTTATATCCACATTATATTTTATGTTTCATTTAATGTTATTCCTTCATGGGTAATATGATCCAATGTTACCCAAATAGTAAAGGTTTTCATGTTATGATATAATCATTTGTCAAAATTTTTTATTATTATCCATCCAATGATAAAATCATATGATATATCATTGGATAATTCTAAAGATATATCTTCACCTAATATTATTCAAGTAATATTCTAGTAATATAAATATTTTCCAACTCTTGTATTTTAATATTATATAATAATGTTTATCTGAAAATATGACTTTTTATCCCTTTAGTCAGAAGTCTGTTTTCTTTCAAAATAATTTTTTCTAAAAAGGTAATAAAAAAATTAATTTAAATTATATATTATTACTATATAAAATTAAAATTATTTTGAAATTATATTATTTTTCAAATTTTTTAAATTGTTTTTAAATATTCCTTTATAAGTTTCCAGGTAAATTTTCAAATAAAATATTTTCAAAAATATTTTATGTTTTCAAAATAATTATTTTCTAGAGGAATTAAAATTTTTCTCAAGGAATGTATTAAGTTATATTTCAAAAATTATACTCAATTCAAGATGAAATATTTTATGGTTTCATATGAATTATTTGGGATATTATCCAAGGATACCATTATTTATGTTTCAATGAATGGTTTATCTTAGTGGTGATAAGTTGTATATGAAACCCATTTATATTTTATTAGTTATACAATGAGGAAATGATTATGAAACCCCATTTTTTAGGAGATATTATATAATGAAATAATTATGAGACATATTTATCATACATATGTATTGATATAATGAAATGTTTCAAAACCCATCTCATTTCATGGTTTATGTAATAATGAATGATTATGTTTGTGTGGAATGCATTAAAATGGGTTACAGTATGTTATAGGTGGGACCTATATCTACCTCTAGTGAATTGATTAAATATTTATATCACATGATTTGAAAATGGGATACAATTTTATTGTTATTATCCACAATGGGATAAGAGTTTGTCACGATCAATAATGTGAAATAGGTGAATCCCGATCCATATGGGGAAACAAGTGTGTCCTAATCCACTATGGGAAAAGGTGCATCTAATTCTAAGTTTTTGATGTTATCGGTATTTCACTATGAAACATTAATGTTTTATCAATATCTATTATAATGACACAAATTTATGATGTGATCTTATGGATCGTTATTGATTTAATAATATTTCTCACTTTTAAGGACTATGTTATACATAAAGATAAGGTTTTTTATCATGACTCATGTTTATGATTTAAGAAATATTGGGAATAAAATTTATATGTTATGATCATTATCATTTACCCTTATTCTTATCTTTTTATTTTATATGATCATATATTCTTATATATTCCCTATACTAAGCATCAATTCCCACCATTTTTTTCATCCCTAAGTTACGAATAATGTTTTATGAAGGAATGCATTAGCGGAGTACTTTGTGAGAATATATTTGTGGGAGATGTCAAAGATATTTCACCCAGTTAGATGATTATGTTCTTATTTTTTTATTGTTAGTAAACTATTATGAATCTCTTTCATGTTTGTGGGTAACATAATGAATATTTTCTAAAAAAATAAATAATATAAATTATGTGATCTCAAGGTCTATATAGATTACAAGTGATATTATTAATGAAAACGTATAATTTTTGATTTTGTAAATTTACTATCAAAAATATTTTTTGTAAGTGGTAAGAAAATATATTTTGGAGATATTGATGGAAAAATTTAAAATAAGATTAAATAGACTTCAATAAGTTGGGAATCCATCCATGAATTTTCAAATGTAAATTATATTACATCAGGTGGTGAAGTATATTTGGATGATTTGGTGAAGTGTTTATGAATGTTTGAGAAGACCACATGATTATTTGATGAAGTTATGAAAAAATATATTAGTAAAGAATAAAATTATTGAGAAAATATATAAGGTTGAGAGTAGGGCCATAATGGTGAATCCATTGGCATGATATTCAAGAAGGCTCAAATGGAAGATCTTGTATGTGTTATTATACTAATCGATAATGATGATCATATAAGTATTTATATGTTGAGATTTAAGTTTGTTATCACATAAGGATCAATTTATATGTCACAAATATGATATTTCAAATTGTGGAATTTTTCTATAACGGTATATATCCTCATAAAAATCAAACAATAAACATTACTAGTAATAAGCTTCATATTATACTTATTAATATTATAAAATTTAATGATTCTATAAATATCATATTTATTTTTATGAATAATAAATATATTCCATTATAATTTTTTCCAAATAAATGACATTAAATAAGATGATGGTTTGAGGCTATTTTTTTGGATTCGAACTAATGATCAAACACATGATCATGATTCATGTTGAAATAAATGTAGAAAACTATCCAAGGAGGATATGAGGATGGTATTATGAGATCTACAACACAAAAAGGAATGCCACATGTAAATGATATATCATCCATGAAAATATAGAAAGGATTGAAAAATAAATCAAATGTGGGATTTTTTATTGAATTATAATTCCGAAGAGTACCACATTTTTTTAAAATATCATGAGGTAAAAATAATAGGAATGAAACGAAAAAATCAGGTGAATATCAAGAATATGACTATTCCTTGAATAGAGAGATTTATTAGAGATATATTTCTATATATTATGGAAATTAAATGGGATATATTTTTGAGGTTTTGTGAATATAAAATATGATAATAAAGGTAATGAAAATAAGGAACCTTTTGGAGTTCATGTATTAAAAATATTTTGAAAATAAATAAAAGAGAGAGAGTTTCGATAATATGTCAAAAAAACTTGTGTATTAAAGAACGGGTCAAATAATCAATGAAAATATTTTTTTATTTAAGAAGAAGAAAAATATTAGGAGAGTTTTTTTCTTATAAAAATTTCTATTATAATATGGGCTAATTAATTTTCGGCAGTCAACCTATAATTGTTATTTCTTGCAAAAGTCTAATTAAATTTCTAATATCACTAAATATTAATGATGTTGAACTCAACGAATTTATTACTATAATTGAGGTCTAAGAACACTCATATGGTATAAGAGAGATATAGTGGTTTCATTTTTAATAAACTCTATGAGGAGTAGAGTGAATAAAATATTATATTGAGATTATAGAAAAACATGTTATTTTTTCATTGTATTTTTGTTGTTGGATAGTTATTGATTCCATGTTCATATGCATATCATGGTTCTATTTATATAACCAACATATTTATAAATTTTATAAGTAAATAATAAAAGAAACAATATACATGAAAATATTTTTTTGGAGAAAAAAACATGCACATTCCCTAAGGCGTTCTGATCTGGTGATGCTTGAGGGAATCACTTCTAACTAGATTTTCCCCCTCAAGCGTCAGTGAAAACTTATTATGGAATAAGGTGATGTCACACTATAGACCTTGAGTAGATGATAGATTGTGAACTACCTTTTTAACTTCACATAAAATATATATAACCTATTTTTTATCACATATCAGACTCATGAATAATCTAGAAATGTAGTTGATGGACCATAAAGAGTCACATGTAATTTTTCATGGACCAGTAGAGGATTACTGAATTTTTATTAACCTCAATTAAAGGAAAATTTCATTTCCTACAATGGAGAAGATCTTTAAGAACAAACATTGTTTCTAATTTGAGAGAGTATCTTCAATAAATGTATATATAGTATAAAATAATAGCATTTCTTATAGGGTAACGAACCACATGACCACATATCATATATCCCATGACACATGATCCATCAGTGTTGATTTTATAGAAAGAGTTGTGAGGACTTCATTAGACTGAGTGTCCCTAAGAGGTACTTATAAACAATTGTGAAGTAGACATTCCTATATGCAAAGGTATACAGGTGGGATATTATATCCAATTATTCACTAGACACATCATTTCCCATATGATATTTTCGTTCTGATCACAGTATTTCTTGAGCAGGTTCATCCATTAAAATGTTAATAGTTTCTTTATTTAAAGATGGAACAAAACCTTGAATTTAAAACATTATCTCTTACCTTCATAAGAGGTCTTATCTTCTCCTCTCCCTAAAAAACACTAGGAATATTGCTTTGATAGATATTTTTTGCATGGATACCTTTGATGTAACCAAAAAATGTACATATTATGTGATCACATTCATCTTAGATGAATAATTGATCTGAGATGTCCTTCCATCAAGATTTGAAACATATATAGTTGGATGGAATGTTGATTCCCATGCATTAGATATGGTCATGGGTTATAATAACATTATTTCTTATACTCAATACTATAAAATTATATTTTTGGGGATCACATTTCACTATAGAGGATCAACCTAGGGGTTGAGTTTCCACTAGGATTTCATCATCCTAAAAAAATCATTTTTAGAGAAGGCCCTTATAAAATTTGTCATAAAGGAACAATTGTCCATATCATTGTTAATTTTTAATGAGCTCGAATATACCATTCTTATGTTCATGAAAAACTAAATCAACAAATGTAGGATGATCACATTCCTCTCAGAATGTTGTGTCTATTACTGGATATTCTAGAAAATTGTATATTGAAGTCACCATGTTTTATTGCCACAAATAAATATATCCCTTCCCCATAATCAATCAAGAATTGTTTATTAGGGAAGAGTAATGGGTCTTGATTTTGTTCCAATAGGATCATTTATCTTCATTTGTCTCCCCCATGCTATAAACACACAAATGTATACCCTAGAGGGACCTCTCCTAAACCACATCCCATGAATGTTTAGAATTGATCCCAAGAAGGGTTTCATTGATTTTTCTAACATTAAAACCACCCTTTAGTGCTTGTCTATCCATCATCCTATATTATTATGAATGGTTTTTGATTTCATTTTTAGCATCCCAAATAAAATATTCCATGATACTGTCAATGAAGGTGAGATAATCCTTATGTATTCTAATTATATATAGATTTTGGATTGTGATTGATGCAAGAAAACTATTAACCAGAGTAATTATCCCTCCAAGATACATTAATATGTTCTTCCAATTCAGTATACAGTCTGTGATCCTTCCAACTTTCTAATGAAAATGAAAAATTCATAGCCTACCTGATAAAACTATAGTTGCATGTATTCCATGGGAAAACACCAATTTTGGATACAAAAACTACTATAAAGATGACTTATCCTAAAATCTACACATCTATTTGAAAAAAAACTACAAATCATGGTTTGATTGATTATTTGGACACTCCATTTACTATATTAATCATGGATTTTGATCATTCGATGATCTGGCCTCTTTCTAGAATCCATGAAGATTATTGTTTCATCCAAAAACAGGATATGATAGATAAAAAGGGAAATACCCTTATTGTGGAATGAGAGAGTACTATCTCTTGAGACACTTCGATTTATTTTCCTAATTAGGACTTATTGAGAAAGGATAATTTTGGTGGAGGGTATCATATGTTCTTTCCATGTCCCATGAGATGATAAAAAGAAGCCATAATTATTTCCCATGAATGAAATATCAAAACATGAAGAACTATGGCATCTGAAAAAGATACCAGTGACCTATGGGGAAAATAAAATCCTTGTAATCACCATAATGATGATGTTATAGTCAATTTTATCCATGGACTTATCCTTTTCAAGATTGATATCCATGTTTGATCAAAGGACCTATTTGTTAATTTTTCTAATCACTTAATAGGGAATTGAAATAGCTTCTTGAATTTGTCTTCCACTTCACAAACACATTATTTTCATCTGATATTGAATTTTAATGATGATATGATATCCTATGGTTGATAATTTTTGTGACGAACATGTATGAGATATTATATAGGCTAATGAGTCTACAGTGATGAAGGTAGTGATGGCCCTTTATCTTTGGGACAAGGACCATGGAAGTGGAATACACTACTAGTGTAAAGCATCCACCCATTAATATGTATTGTATAGACCTTACTATTTCATGCTTTAATACATCACAAGAGGCTATGTATAAGGATCCTGGGAAACATTCATGCACTAATCGGCTCACCGGGTTGATATCCCTCAGCACCTTACAAATTTCCTCATCCTTGGGTACTGATTCTATGAGTTCATTAGCATCATTGGAGACCAATGATAGAACCACATCAAGTTATTCATAATACAAGTGGATATGCTTCACTCATCTTCAGATTTAGAACATCTTGAAGAGATTTGAAATGAGTCTCTTCCATGATTCCTACTACATCCCGGTCATATGTATATGTTCTATTATCTTACAATTTGTTGGGTTTGACCATCTATTGCTTATCATTTAGACAAGCATTAAATGAGTCTCTTCCAGGCTTCCTTCTACATCCCGATCATATGTATATGTACTGTCATCATTTTATTTTTTGGGTTTGATCATCTAGTTCTTATCTTTCAGAAAATAATGAAACAAATATTAATTTATATCACCCTCTTGAAGACACCTCATTATCAACTATTCTCATTCCAAACCCACATGAATTAGGAGCATTTCCCCCTGTTTCATTAATAATAGATAGCTCATTGAAGAGGGAGTCATTACAATAATTATCAAGGATGTGTTTATTCTAATAAATGTCCCTCTTGATAACATCTATGTTTTGTAATCATGGGGGATGATTATTAACCCAATAGTGGAGATCATATTTGAGCTACGTTGGCTTTTTGTGAGGTCTAAGAGTCACTTACCATTTGATGAAATCTTGGGATTTAAATTCATTATTGAAATCAATTAAAATAATATTTCCTCTTATGTCTAGGTGACATGTCAATGAGGATATGATAATGATTATAAAGGCTAAGTTCTAGGTGGGTTACCATAGAATTAGGAATATATACAATGGCTTGATTTTTTGTTAGACACTTGTTGATGAAGAACTATGTGAGATGAACTCATATTTTCTTCATACAACAAATAAATCAGTTATAATCTAGAAATCACATATAACATTAACAAAAGATACTTTAATGATATGATATCCTGAAGAAATTTCCATCATGACAATCTAGTCAGAATCACTAACCAGATTGACTGTGATATTTTTATTCGAAAAGCCAGATTTTCTTATTTTTGGGGTTTTCATGCATGCATGCTCTCATTTTTAGAAGAATAACATTATCTTATTATTCGATATTAACATATTGTGAATTACCCAATGGAAAATACACTTGGAAAAATTGTACTGGATGGAGAATTATGATGGCACTTGATATTGGCCCCACTCGAAGAACTAGAACATCCTCATCTATTAGATCCTGAAAAAGAAGTCGTGGAGATAAAAAAGCGCACATACCATTATTCAATGGATTGAGGGAGACCACTAAAAGGGTAGATTCCATTTAATATAATGGTTTTTGAAAGAGGTATGAGTTATTATGTGGTTTCTTTTCTTCCCTTAGAAACATCTATTGTGAAATATATAAGGATCCCACCTTACCAGAACTACCAGGATCCCGAAAAGGAAGTATGAGGTTGGGTAATGAAAAAAGAAACATCTTTAACTCATTAATAATCAATGAAATTCTATTCTCTTTATGTACTATTATATATCTACATACATAATGACCAATGAGGGAAATGAATAATTAGTTAATTTCCCCCCAAACAAGTGAATAGGAAACACATTGATAAATAGTTAAATTGGAATAAAAGTATATCAACACTGAATCTATACTCTCTCAGTGATTAACACAATCCTATGTTATCTTAATAACATATTGAATAATAATTATGAAAAATATATTATAATTTTAATTTAAATAATAGTAAAACAATTTTAAAGGAATGTGATGTGATTATAGGAGCCACTATCTCAAGGATAATAAATATATCTACTTCATCAATTTTTAACAGAATTTTATAATTTTAAATAATATAGATGATATCGTATTATAGTTTATATAAATTAGAGAAAAACCAATACCATGTGTAACTTATGGAATCAATGCCACATGGTGCAGCCTAGATTGACTAATTAATTATGTAATTATATCACATATCAAGTGGGTTAAAACTAGTAGTATCTAAATATATAATAACATATTTTTAGAATGTATTTTTTTATGATAGAATTATCAACAAATAAAATAGTTATATATCTACCATATCACCTATAAGGAGTGGTAAATTAGGGCTATATTCTAACTAGGATCATACTGGTTATGGAAAAATTTTAATCAATAAAGTAAACATTATTTTCATTGATTGTGTTTTCCTTGAGAAATTCATGTTAGGTTATAAAGATAATTCAAGGAAATTATATTTAAAATTGATTAAATAATGGAAAAAATGAGGTTATATTTACCATGTTACCCAGATAATCCTAAACATTTTTCATCATCAACAAAATTACATTTAACTAATCATTCATATTTCAGAAAATATTTCTCCAAAATGAATTTTCAAAATTAATGTTTGTCTTAAATAAATATGTTGTTCATAAGACAATGAATGTGGAAATTTATCTTTTTATTCATATTTCACTTGCTAGTAAATGGTTTGGAAAATGATATTAGAAAAAATTGTAGGAAGGTATTTGATTATAGTTACCCTTGTAATTTTATATATGTTATATATATAACTTTTTTTATATTATAAATATTAGAAGTTAAATTTATAATTTAATAAGTATTTTAGAAATATTTAATTTTGTATGATGGTTGAGAAAATTTGGTTGGGTGATAGACATGTAGTGGATAACTAGTTTATTATCACAACATGGCTGATCATATCAACTATTCATTATAACACTTTTGAATTTGGTAATTGGTACATAGAGGACTAGTTCCTACTACATGGTTAAAACTAGGTAGGTTTTTTAATTTATTGTAAAAAATATCATTTATCTTCAAACTAATCATCATAAAAAAATTAAATGGTATTTTTTGAAAAATAACCCCATCAAAGGAAAAAACCAATAATCTATCATATATCCCCTAATATCTATGTTATATTGTCCATAATACTTCTCTTGATAATTATAATATTAGAAAATGAACATATATAATGTTTATCGATGGTAATATTACTTTTATGCCCACTGTATTTCTTTCTCTTCTTTTGGTTGTTGATAATCTCCAATATAAATTATATAAGGTTTAAAAATCCTTTTTAAATATTTATTATTCTTCAAACAGGAAATAGTGGGAGACCAGAGGTGGCCATATTGACATAATTTTACCTAATATTTACATAATTTCGAATTTATGATTAATTAATTAATCATATCATTCGTTGATAACACTCTATGATGGTTTAATTCTTTTAGGTTTTCAATATATTATTTATTTGGGTTTATAAACTATGTGAATAAGTGTTTTTGATAAATATCCCTTCATTTATTTTCATACTAATATCATGGGAGTGAATAATGGATCATGGGGTATATTGAACCTAATGTAAAATACGTGATTTTAAAAAATTTATTATTATAAAATATAGTTAAACATGAATTATTATTTACTAATTTATTGTTTTCATTATATTATAAATTCACTGTTATTAATCATGACATTTATTCTTATTTTTTGGAATATAGGGTACATAAAGTCTTTAATGAGTTATTGGAATAAGATGTATTATTTATTTGTATTATTTTCAAGTAAATTATTTTCTAAAAAGTTTAATAGGTTTGATAGCTTGTGAATGTTATTGCAGAAAAATTATGTATAATCCTTAGTATATATGTGTGTGAGGCCTATTAATTTAAAGGGATGAAATTTATATTGACAGTGTAGGAAATTATATTGCTTGGTCTTTAAGACCATAATGATTGTATACTGGTTTGGATATTAAACATGAGCTCTTCATTAGATTTTTTACAACAACTCTAAATTGGTATATGAAATATTGGGATGGATACAACGTGAACTCTAAATCACTTTTGGTGTGGTAAAATGGGTTCATTGACTATTTATTATGGAATTTGGGTTCCCTTATTTTATATGATTGTTCCTCTAGGACATGATTATTTACCCAAATGTATCCTCTAGTATATAGATTTCGTGATTTGGATTTTGAATGTTCATGAAGTAAGATTCATTAGGTTCTATGGGGGTATATTTATCTTCCGGAATCCTATTCCTAATACTATTTAGATTATTTAATATCCACCATTGTTTTATAAATTAAATATATATATATATATATATATTATATAAGTAGAATGTAGAGATTTTAAATACACCTAATTTAATGATGGAATGTTAGGGGTTAGGTGGTTACTGCTTACTCAAAATGATATAAACAAACCTAAAATGTTTCCCTAAGGGATACACATGATTCTCATTATCCATCATCCATGTAAAGAAAAATAACTATAACACGATTCTACCTAGGTATTTTAGGTTGAAACCAAGATTAAACATATTTGTAAATAGTATAGGATGGATCAATTGATGATGCCTCTGAATATTTTTGGATTTCATTTTGGTGATTTATGATTCTTCGATTATCTCATTAACCCAATATAGTGTTTTATTTATTTATAATAGGATGGTTTAAGATTTTTTATATTATTATTAATTAAAATAATAGAAATTAATTTATGGTCATATTATGTCTGCATATATATAAATATATATATACATATACTTGGTAAAATATGAATATGGGTGTTAATGTTTCATTAATAAATATATGAATTTAAATCTAATAACTATGTAGTTACTGAAAAGATGTTTATCGGTCATCTGGGGAATTATATTTTTTTCACACAATAATGAAAATGAAAATTTTCAAAGTAAAAAAAGGAAACCATAACATATGAATGAGTGACTAATGGTTAAGTATATATATATATATATCATTTTATAGTAAACTACAAGTGAGAAAGAGGTAATTAATTTGATGAGATGTGGAAAATATAAATCGATAACAATAATAATAGTAAATGATAAATGGTTATATATGGATAATATTTATTGATTTAGTAAAAAACTATTGATTCATGTAAATGTATACTCATCCAACATCCATTAATGATAAATCATAATATAACATTATTAAAAATTAATAAAGTTGTGGTTGAACTACGTATTCCCTCAGGTATATCTTCCAAATCTATAAATATAATTAGTGTAATATCAAAAAATATCAAAATGAATAATTAAAATGATATGATAGTTATTAATTTTTGTTTATGAGTTTATTTTTTGAAAATATTTATTTGTAGATAATTATTCCATTTCATTTAGAGAAAAAATTCATGAATGAATAATGATAAATAATGAATAAATTCAATCTTCTATCTCTATCCTCTTTTTTTCTAATAATCATAATCAAATCAGAAAATAAAACAGAATCAAATTAAAAAATTGAAATTGATAAAAATTGGAAAAAGAAGAGGAATATTTTTTTGAACTCCTTTTAATGGAAAATCCTTTCATATCTAGTCGTTTCGGCCTTTTCTTCCTTCTAGGTCAACTCTGGATATCTCAAAAATAATATTCACCTCAATATCTAAAAATAGACCCAAATTCTGCTACATAATTCTTCTTTAATTTTTTTCTAAATCACAAATATACTACACCACCAAACTATATAAAAATCACAAGATTATCAATTCTACAACATTCCAATTATTAAAGTTTAGTTATCAAGGTACATCATGATTTTCTTCTATTAAACCAAAACATTGGAATTCTAGTCCTTGAAGAAAATATGAAATCTCCTTTATTTCAATTTATCAACCTTGGTGAGTTTAAAGGAAAATAATTTCCTTGGTAAACTACATTAAAAAAATTGTTTCAACTCCCCTTTGTAAAAACAACATTAAAATGTGAAGAGTATAGAGGTCCTTCCATAATCTTCCTTTGATCCTACAAACATAGATAAGAAATGCAGAATAATTAGCTCTTAAATATGAAGTAAAAACTGAATATCATCATTTATATATTCTTAATATTTATTTTCATGTCAATAGAGCTTCACCATATTATTTTTTAGATCAAAAATCCTTCGATCTCGATAAATCTCACATAACATAATTCACCACTTGACCATCACGTCAATTCATTCTAATCTATTCCAAATCCAGAATGATTTCCGTCATATATCATTATTAATATTAAGTGTTTAAATCCCCTTGAAGACCCAAAAAAACTCATCTTTATTGTTCTTTAAAAGATATAAAACTAGTTTATATAATTCAACTTCAAATAAAAATATATTATCTTCGACCAATTAACCATTAGTGTCCCTTTTTTCATAAAAATACAGTCGAGCATGGAATCAACAAACATCCATGGATTCATCTCTATTCCAGTTTCATAGTGCTTCCTATCATACTATACATATTTTAATTAACAACTAAAAAATTCAAGACCCATCTATTATCAATTATTAAATCACAATCATATTATTGTGAATTTCCATCATCACTATCAACCACCATTAACCTCTTATTGTAATCCTCTAATGATTTTAATTTCCGAATGATAATATTCTATAATTCCTCATTTGGGATTTAATTAGTCCTATATATCCATCAGATTATAGGTGAAATTAAAAATCAAATATCGTCTTTATCCTTGATCAATTAAAGCTCACACAACACCAATGTTACCTCATTCTTAGAATAAGGTTTTTAATGTGGGATCCCAAAGAATAAAGTAAATAATCATAATGGATATGTAAAACTATCCTATAAGAGGATTTGAGAATAATATTATTATACTATGTGTAATAAACATTCATACATACTAGATTCTTTAATATATGAAATTGACCGACTTCTAGAATTTGTTAATATAAACAGTCATGTGGGCTCGATGAATCTCAAAAATAACATTAAAATGTGATATACATGTACCATTTAATATTCAAAATAAAGTTCACTTTTATATTAAAAAATAATTTTAAAATTAATGAAATAAAAATGTCAATCGAAAAATGAAAAAGAAACATGAAGAAAAAAACATTTCTAAAACATTGAAAATATTGATTAAAAAATAAAATAAAATTATGATAGAGGACTAGAAATTATTGACTATTAACTGTTATAAACACATTTAGTGAAAAATTACAACAACCTATCATTGTAATTATATAAAAAATATTTAACAATTAGTCCCTAATAAATTTTCCCAACACATAACATATTTAAAGTACTCAATAAAGAAATTACCCAAATTCAATAGACATTAATAAATCCTATGACTGAAAATAAAAAATTAAACCAGTTATTAATTTTGAATATAAAATTAACATAAGAACCCTTAAAAGTCAAAAATGTGATTCCTAATAATATTTAAAAATTTAAGTGAATAGCAAGATTCCTATTTTTTAAAAAGTAATGTAATAAATGGTTTTGAAAATAAATAAACAATCTTTAATTTATATCCTACTATAACATCAAAAATTATCTTTACCACCCAGTTATCAAATCTAAATAATTAAATAGACAGTAAATATACACAACTTAAATGATTGGTGAGAATAATAGTTAAAAATAATGAATAATTAACTCATATTTCCATTAAATGTATAAATAATATAATTTTCACATGAGAATATTATTTTCACATCATATCCCATTTGGGTACATATATTATGAGTTTAATTAAAATTTAAATGTTCAAATCCAATGATAATTTTAAGAGATACAACCAATATTCATGAAAAAAATGAATTCTTACATACATAAAATGAAATAGTATACTCAATTAAAACCATAGAGTAATAGAAATTAACCATTTTAGTATGGAATCACATAATTATATATTATTAAAAATTTCATATCTTGAAATTGAAGGTAGAACCATGAATAACAACAAATTTTTTGAAAAATTAGAGATTTTTTATGTATAAAATATTGAATACCTCAATCCACATTTAGGACCCATCCCCCAAATATGAAAAAAAATATTTTTCCCAATGATTAATTTAAATGTGGAAGAAACAATTAATTAGAAATTTAGAAAAAAAATTCTATATTTTAGTTGATGAAGACAATGTTTTTAATAGTTATAAAATTGTTTTAAAAATATTATTTTCCATATAAAATAAATTATTCAAAATAGTTAAATGATTTTAACTCTTTACCACATAGATCATTATAATTAAATAGAATAACTTTATGAAGACTGTGTGATTAATCATTATATTCTAAAATTATTTTCAAACCAAAAAATTGAAATGAATTCAAGTGTAAAGACCTAGAATTTCTGTGGAAATTTTTTTCTTAAATACATGGGAATTTTACGAGTCCACAAAAATTTATGGAGATTGATTCTGATGCCCGGTGTGCCCAGAATCAATTTCTGATGATTTTTTCAAGTACGTTCAGTAAACATATGAGAATTATTTTATAACTTTTGAATCAGTTCTCAGAACTGAAATCCGAGGGCACCGTTGAACTCGTAGCGTCAGTGATTGCTTAGTGAGACCTTCACTGCAGTTGCATTTTAACGAGAATGGAAGTTAGATTTTGGGGGGTTTTAATTAAGTTAAATAAAAATAAGAGTTATCTTATTTTTATTTTTAAGGTGATTAAAACCTCAAATAGGTGGTTAGTGGTGGGGTCCACCACACCCTAACCTCCCATGGGAGGTTATGGTGGTGGGTCCCACCCACACATAATATCTCTTGGGAGGATATCCTTCATGGGGCCACACAATCTTTAAACCCCCTCTAACCACCCTTTTCTGTTGGAGAAAACTCTTCACCTTCCTCCACCATTTAATTGAGCCAACACACCTCATTTATTTGGTTATGTTTATCAAATTAATTAAAAACCTTTTTCAATCCATTTTAATTATTTCCAACCATTAAAATAATAGATAGCCTATTTC
The DNA here is from genome assembly GCA_963277665.1 of Viscum album. Lineage (NCBI taxonomy): Eukaryota > Viridiplantae > Streptophyta > Magnoliopsida > Santalales > Viscaceae > Viscum > Viscum album. The sequence goes on along the minus strand of OY728155.1, from coordinate 594,777,538 downwards.
TTTCTTTTGGGTTGGCAACTATTCAATTGGTGGTGCTTTGAGAGAGAACTTGGAGAACCCTTAGAGAATTATCTCTCAGTGAAGAACGTGAAGAATGCCTCTTCATCATCCACTGATGAATGATGAACATATTCCTCGATCTTTGATTGAGCCAAAAGAGAAGGAGCCAACTGCGAAGAACAATGATGACGCTTCTTCCTCAGTCTCCTACCCTGGACGCTTCCCAATATCAACGGAATGGCGTCCACCTTTCCGCGGCTTCATCAATGATAATCGTCATACAAGGTAGGGGAATTTTGAGATTGAATTTTTTCCATTTTACGATGTTTAATCTTGGTAATATTTTTCCTAATGTTATCAACGTAACGAGGAGGGCTCGGACAGCACGAACATAGCCCGACCCTCCCCCTTTGTTGTTCTCATTTTTTGATGATGGTGGCAGTGCAACCCTACCGCCTGTGGAACAGACTGCGGTAAAAGAAACGGCGGCCGGAGAGGGGCCGTCCATGAAGAAACCGGCGGTGCAAGGCTGTCGGGTCGCCAAGAGGGTGCGACACCACCGTTCCATGCGGAAGGTGAGCTGCAGCCACGGTGGGCCGCAGTGGAGGCACGTAGCGTCATCGCGCCAAGCGGAGGCCAGTAGGGGGGTGTGGCTAGCGAAGTCCATGGAGGAGGAGAGTGGTGCCGTCACGCCACGCCAGTGGTGCGGAGCGTCAGGTCGTTCATCCAGCCGGGAGGAGTGGGACCCCGTTAGGTCCCACGTGTGCTGGACCGGCACCACCTCACGCTTGTCGGAGCTTCACGCGAACAACAGAGCCGTTCAGGAGCCAGGGGGCGGGCGGCTTCCCCCTGGCCGTAGTTTAGGAAGACCCCGTGAGCCACCAGGCTACCCTCAGGCCGGGCCCGGGCACCCTCAGGCCGGTTCTCCCAACCGGGCCAGTCCGCCATCAAGCTGGGCCACCCTCAGGTCGGGCCACCCATCCGGGCAGGGCCGCCATCGAGCAGGGATGCCATCGGGCTGGGCCGCCCTCAGGCCGGCCACCAACTCGGGCAGGGCTGACCACATGGGTTGGGATGCCCCCTCAGACTATATCAGACCTGTGCATCGAGTCGGACCCCATTCCAGAACTGGTTCGGGCCGGGTCAGTCTGATTGAGTCGGACCGGACCCGGACCCGCTTTAGCCGAATACACCCTTTTTTCCCATATCTTGGGCTACAGATGTCCGATCGACGAACCGTCTGTGGTGACGGAAATCTTAGAGCATGAATGTTATTTTGGAATATCCCACTTGAGGTTTGGACACAGTTGGGATACAGTTAGGTTGGTTTTAACCTAAAAACCAACCGGGCCCCTGGGACGAAAATGCCAATAACTCACAAACCGAGCATCCAATTGACGTGTCGTCTGTTGTGTTGATACCCATATGATGAGGCAGACTTTTGAGATACTTCTACTTGGGACTTCGTGATAGTTGGAGTATCGACCAGTAACTCATGGAGTGGATCCTCCCCTAGACAAGAAAGCGAATTACGGAGAACTAGTAGGTGGCTAATACCTGACGACTACTGACCTTTCGACTCAGAATGTTTCAACTAGACCAGTGGAAAGAGCCTTTGTGTGACATGGCAAGCCCACAGTGGGGAGCTCATATGTGTGATGCAGAGACCCACAAAACATGACAGGAGGAGTACCTCAGCAGGCTACGAGGGGTAGCACCTCTGTGTGAGTGAGGCAGACCCACAGTGTGGAGCATCTCTATGTAACGCAGCAGACCCACGACACTCAATATGAGGAGTACCACAGCAGTCCAGGATAGTGGGAAGCTCCTCTGTGTGATGCAGTAGACCCATAGTACTCTATAGAGGAGGAGTACACCAGCAGCCGAGGTTTGAACAGTTTTACTGGGAGTGTTACATGTTACCACCCCTAGAATAAAATCCCGGTTTTGAGCTGAGTGAGTGAATTTTGCGTCACCTCATTACTGAGATGGGTTACTAGACAACTTAGGTATATGTAGGGGCATATACCTAAGTAAGGGTTATCCATTGATTCTTTACTTTGTGGTTATATTTGTTGGATATTGTGAGACCTTGAGGGTCTCGGGGTCCCAAATGAGTATTGTTATACTCACCCCTACATGGGCTATGCCCGCACCTCATTGGTTAGATGTAGAATACGGATAACACTGACGAAGGCTGAGAGCACCAGGACTAGATGGTACCCAGAGGTGGACCTTACAACGAGTCGATACACATAGGAGTCTGACAGACGTGGAGTGCTGAGGTGACCATCTGTACCTACCCTTCACGTAGGAACCCCAAAGGATGATCCAAGAGTTTCTCTTTACCGTTCATCTATTTTTCCCATTTTCAGTTGTACTTGCTTTCAGTGGTACCTATATATTACTATTGGGCTTGTATTTCTGATCCCCTTTTACTTTCTAGCACTTCTTCTGTATACAATATTTCTTAGTGTTTTTCTTCCAGTTGTGTACTATGTTGTGTGTGTTTTCTTTTTATAAAGGAAATTCCTTCCCAACTTAAGGATTTACACCTTTAGTGCTAGTCTCCAGCCCCTGGCCTATGGAAGGTGGGCTTGGGGTAGTCACGGAACGGGTCCCGAGGACAGGTCATGAAAAATTGGTATCAAAGGAGTTGGTTCTACCACAGAACATAGGACTCTGATCATTCGTTTTTGTGAAGCAATAGTTTTAAGGGTTCTAAGTGTGGTTTTTCAATTCAGGAAGTCTAGTGTTGTTGTAGCGTCCGACGTGTCTAAACACCAGGACCCTGACTTCTGATTTCTGACACAGTGCATGAAAACACTGATTGCGTCTATGTTTTCAAAAGTTTTCTTTAAGTCAACTCAACTAGGACAGCTCACCAGGTAGAGTCTTTTGACCGTTTTGCAACTGTTTCTTTCAGTATTCCTTCCCGAAAAGGCCCGAGAGTCATACGCTCGGACAGCCCACTGAGCGACGAGGCCTTGATGTAGAGCCCTTTAACAGCAGAGGCACCAGCGGTACCACAACCTGTTGGGCCACCGATGCCACCAGACCTAGCAGTAGATGATGCACGCTGCTCGAGAATGTTGCATGAGTTTCAGTACTAGAGGCCACCAAGGTTCTGGGGAGAGACGAACCCACAGGCGGCCAAGGTTTGGGTAGAGGTTATGGTGAGAGTCTTCAGGCTTGTTGGGACACCAACAGACCTTATGGAAATCCTTGTTGCGAGTCTCCTTCAGGTAGCAGTAGGCAGATGGTGGAGCCTAATTCTCCAGGTCCACGACGAGGCGACACTACTCTGGTCAGATTTCGAGAGCCTGTTCCGCGCAGATTTTGTACCAGCCACCCTTCGTGCGGTGTAGATACAGGATCTACTTCATCTTCATCATGGCAGCATGATAGTAGCATAATACTCATCAAGGTTCACTGAACACTCACGCTACTCCACAGATATAGTATGAGACCCATTCATCAGGGCCTGGACATTTGAGCAGAGGCTCAGGTGAGAGATCAGGGGTTCGATGATCTCTATTAACATCTCGATGTAGGCGAGGGTGTTAGAGAGAGCCCTCCTAGTAGAGAGTTTTCTTGATGAGTAGACACTAACATCGATACCCACTACTAGTCGACATGCAGCGAAGTCTTATGTAGCTAGAAGTAGACAAATGACGCAGAGGTCCAAGAGTACCAAACCCATGGGTGGATGACCGCAGGACTCAGGATCAGTTGTGTGGGGCACCCAAGGTAGTGACTTACCTTCCAGGAGCAGACAGTTTTACTAATGTGATGGGAAGGGTCACATGGCTCGTGACTGTCTGAACCATCATTTAAACGATCAGCAGACTGTTGAGGGACCAACTAGGGAGAGGCAGATATTCGATCAAGGAAGTCTACATGGAGCAGGTAGATGTGGCAGAGGAGCTGGATGTGCAGTTGGTGGTGGAAAACGTTGTGAGGTGCTACCGCCACCACCACTAGGAGGACCGCCCTGACCGCATGGAGCAGGTGGATATGGGAGAGCTTAGATTCAGGAAGCTGAGGCATACAACCATGGCGCTCCAGAGATGATTCGAGGTAAGATATTTTCTACTCCACCTTAGATACTGTTCTTATAGACATAGGTTCCAGTCACTCTTTCCAAACCACTGCCCTTGTTCGAAGCTCAGATATTCTGACGGAGTTTTTGGCTCGATCCTTATGGCTAGAGACTCCTATGGGAGAAAACTCGATGCTAACACACTGATGTCGGCAGTGTGAGCTTAATCTAGGAGGCAAGATCTTTGGCTGGGATCTCCTCATAGCGGCGTTGAGGCCTTACACCATCATCTTGGGTATGGACTGGTTATTTACTGTCCATGCTCAGATTGACTGCATTAGGCGCAATGTGCGGTGTGTCTGCATGGATGGGACTAGGTTTACATTCACCTGCAAGAAGGGAACCTTTGTAGCCCAAGACGGACTTACTCAGAGGAGGGTGCAACAGATCACTCACTAGTTGGCTTGCTTACCCTTAGATTTGTTGATGTGGAAAGTCCGACTTATCCTGTAGTGGTGGACCAGTACGTAGATGTTTTCCCTAACTATGTTCCAGGACTACATCCTCATAGAGAGGTGGACTTCTACATTGAATTGTATCCCGGGACGACACTGATATCTACTCCATCATATCGGATGGCACCCATTGAGCTTCGTGAGTTGAGGGTACATCTAGAGGACTTACAGGGGAAGGGATTCATCTGTCCTAGTGTTTCTCCCCGGGCAGCCCCGATTCTGTTTTCCAAGAAGGAAGATGGGATCTCAAGGATTCGTGTTGACTACCGTCGCCTGAACCAAGTGACCGTAAATAACAAGTACCCACTCCCGAGGATTTATGACCTCTTTGATCAGCTTAAGGGAGCACAATGGTTCTTGAAGATAGACCTCATATCAGGCTATCAATAGCTCAATGTTTGAGATGAGGATGTGCAGAAGCCAGTATTAAGATTTCAGTATGGCCATGATGAGTTCTTGGTTATGCCCTTCTTTGTAACCAAAGCTCCATTGGTGTTCATGTGTCTCATGAAAATGATCTTCCAGCCATACCTCGATCGATTTGTCGTAGACTTCATCGACAAAATTTTGATCTACTCAACTACTGAGGAGGAGCATGCCTACCATTTGTAGGTAGTACTGGATACACTCTGAGAGCACTAGCTTTATGGTAAGGTCATGAAGTGGAAGTTTTGGATTTGAGAGTTTCACTTCTTAGGAAATGTCATATCGAAGGTTGGAGTTGCAGTGGATCCAGTGAAGATCGAGCTAGTACTTGCTTGGGAGCCACCCAGGAGTGTGATGGAGGTACGAAGTTTCCTAGGATTGGTTGGATACTACCAAAGATTCATTCCAGACTTCTCTAGAGTTACAGCACCACTATCATCCTTTATAAAGAAGGGGAAACCCTTTGTGTGGTTGGAGAGATACCAGCAGAGCTTTCAGAAGCTGAGGCAGAGGTTGAGTAGTGCCCCCATCTTAAGGCCTCCAGAGGAGGGAATATGGTATGTATTTTACTACCATTCATCTGGTACCAGACATGGGTGTGTCCTGATGCAAGAGCGAGTACTGATCGCATATGGTTCTCAGCAGCTGAGACAACACGAGAAGAATTATGCTACCAATGACCTGGAGTTAGTAGTAGTGGTCTTCACCTTGAAGATGTGGCGGCACTATCTGATGGGCAAATGTTTTATAGTCTACTATGATCAAAAGAGTCTCAGGTATATCTTCTATCAGAAGGACCTGAACCTGAGACAGCAGCGATGGCTTGAGTTCCTCCAGGACTATGACTTCAATATAGTCTATACTCCTGGGAAGGGGAATGTTTTTGCCGATGTGCTCAGTAGGAGGACTAGTATACAGCTGCTAGGAGAGGCGACAGAGCAGCTTCCTGCCTTACAGATATGATTTTTGGATAGGGATGGAGTAGCCTATCTACAGTCTCTCACAGTCACTCCTCCACCTCTTCAGCATGTTTTGGAGGTGTAATGTGGGGACAATGACTGCGAGACTTGACATGCTCAGATATCCATAGGGAAGGCACCTGATGGATATTATGATGGTGGGGAGCACGTCATCCTATTCAGAGGACGTACCATAGTGCCAGTTGCACTTCAAGAGGAATTTTTGAGGGAGTTCCACACTTTCCCATTAGCGGTACATCTAGGAGTGGCAAAGATGTACCAGGACCTTCAACGGGAGTACTTGTGTCCTGGTATAAAGAAGGTGGTAGCAGAGTTTGTCTCACGGTGACTCACATGTCAACAAATGAAGGTAGAGCACCAGGTACCAGCAGGCTTGGTTCAGCCCTTAGAGGTCCCAAAGTGAATGTGGGATGGGATATCCATGGAATTCGTGATGGTTCTTCCATGTACATCCATGAGTCATGATTCGATTTAGGTGATCATAGAACGACTCACCAAGATGGCCCACTTCCTACCAATCAGAGAGCAGGGCTCAGTAGAGATCTTGGGATGCCTCTATGTGCAGAAGATTGTGCATTTTCATAGAGTACCTTCCTCTATTGTCTCTGACCGTGATGCACGTTTTACTTCCCATATATGAAAGGGGTAGCAGGAGGCTTTCGGGACACACCTTCACTTGAGCACCGCCTTCTATCCTCAGACAGATGGTCAAACTGAGCGGACCATCCAGACCCTTGAGGACATTCTCCACGCATGTGTCCTCGACTTTGGTTGCAGCTGGGAGGATCACTTATCATTGGTAGAGTTTGCATACAACAACAACTACCACTCCACCATTGGTATGGCATCTTTTGAGGCCTTGTATGGTTGACCTTGCAGGTCACCACTATGCTGGACAGACCCAGGGGAGTCAGAACTATTGGGACTGGAGATGGTATGGGATACCATGGAGAATGTTCAGATCATCCAGGAGTGGATGAAGACTGCACATAGTAGGCAGAAGTTGTATGCTGACATGAGATAGAGGTCTCTGGAGTATGAGGATGGTGACCATGTCTTTCTACAGGTCTTACCTCGACGAGGTCTACGGATATTTGGCCGAGGCGGCAAGTTACCTCTATGATTCATCGGACCTTTCCAGGTCCTCAGGAGAGTTGAAAAAATGGTTTACTGCTTGGATCTTCCATCTCAATTGCACCGGGTGCATGACATCTTCCACATATCTCAACTGAGGAGATACGTGCATGACCCATCCCACATCATCGACCACGGGGAGTTGGACATCGATGACGGGGTGACTTTCATGAAGGTTCCAGTGGAGATTGAGTTTCGACAGGAGCAGGTCCTACGTGGACGGTCAATACCCCTAGTTCGTGTTTGCTGGAAGCACGAGAACTTACAGGAGAGCACATGGGAGCGGGAGGATCAGATGTGTTCTTAGTACCCCCATTTGTTCCCTTAGTTAGAGTTGTAGCTTACGGGGACATAAAGCCCTGAGGTGGGGAGATTTTAAATACTGGGAATTTCCGTGGAATGTTTTTTCTTAAATACATGGGAATTTTACAAGTCCGTGAAAATTTTTGGAGCTTGATTCCGAGGCCCGGTGTGCCGAGAATCAATTTATGAGGTTTTGTCCGGGTACGTTCAATAAACGTACAAGAAGGATTTTATTACTTTTGAACCACTGCTCGGAACTAAAATCTGAGAACACCGTTGAACTTGCAACATCAGTGATTTCTTAGTGAGACCTTCCCTGCAGTTGCGTTTTAATGAGAATGGGTGTTAGATTTGGGGGGGGTTTAATTAAGTTAAATAAAAATAATAGTCGGCTTATTTTTATTTTTAAGGTGGTTAAAACCTCCATGAGGTGGTTAGTGGTGGGTGCCACTACACCCTAACCTCCCATGTGAGGTTATGGTGGTGGGGCCCACCCACACATAACCTCCCTTGGGAGGATATCCATGGTGGGGCCCACACAGTCTTTAAACCCCCTCTAACCCCCCTATTTATGTGGGAGAAAACTCTTCACCTTCCTCCACCATTTAATTGAGCCAACACACCTCATTTATTTAGTTAAGTTTCGCAAAATAATTAAACTCCTTTTTGAATCCATTTGAATTCTTATCAACCATTAAAATTATGTATTGCCTATTATTTTATTTTGGGTTGGAAACTATTCAATTAGAGGAGCATTGAGATAGAACTTAGAGAACCCGAGGAGAATTATCCCTCAATGAAGAATGCGAATAATGCCTCTTCATCGTCCACTAATGAATGACAAACAACTTCTTTGATTTTCCACCGAGCCAAAAGAGAAGGAGCCAACTGCAAAGAACGCCAACGATGCTTCTTCCTCGGTCTCCTACCCTGGACGGTTCTTGACGTCAATGGAACGACGTCCTCCTTTCCACGACTTGGTCAACAATCATCGTCATACGACGTAGTGGAATATTGAGATTTAATTTGTTCTGTTTTACATTGTTCAATCTTGGATAATATTTTTTCGAATGATATCAACGTAATGAGGAGGGATCGGAGTGCACGAACACGGCCCGAACCTACCCCTTTGTTGTTCTCATTTGTTGAAGATGGTGGCGGCGCAACCCTAACACCGGTGGAACGGACCGCGGTAAAAGAAACGGAAGTCGGAAATGGGTAGGCCATGATGAAACTGACGGCTCAAGGCCTCCATCTCGCCCAGAGGGCATGACACCACCGTGCCATATGGAAGGCGAGCCACGACGGAGGCACGCGGCGCCGTCGTGCCACACGGAGGCTGGTAGGGGGCTGCGGCCCGGGTAGGCCAAATCAGAGGGGCACGGTGCCGTTGCATCACTCCGGTGGTGCAGAACTGCGGCAAGGGCGGGCCGTAGTGGAGGAGCGTGGAGCCATTGCTCCACGACGGCAGTGAAGAGCGGCGGGCCGCTCGGCCAGCCGGGAGGATCGGGAACCCATCGGGTCCCGCTTATGCTGTACCGGTGCCACCTGGCGCCGGTTGGAGCTCCACCCAAATGGCAGAGCCATTTGGGAGCCAGGGGGCGTGCGACTTCCCCCCTGTCCACGGCTTAGGCAGACCCCGAGAGCCGCCAGGCCGCCCTCAGGTCGGGCTGCCAATCCGGGTTGGGCCACCATTGGGTCAGGCCACCCTCAAGCCTGGAAACCCATCCGGGTCGGGCCGCCCCTTGGGGTTAGGCTGCCCACTCATTTTGGGCCGCCCCCTAAGACTGGGTCAAACACGTGGATCGAGTCAACCTCGTTCCGGACCCGGGTCGGGCTGGGTCAGTCCAACTGAGTCGGACCAGACTCAGACCTGCTTTATCCGGATACAGCCTTTTTGCCCATATCATGGGCTACAGGTGTCTGATCGAAGAAATGTCTGCGGAAATGGAAAACTCAGAGCATGATGGTTATTTTGGAATATCCCGCTTGAGCTTTGGAAACAATTGGGATACATCAGTTTGAACCTAAAAACCAATCGTTCCCCTAGGATGGAAATGCCGATAACTCGCAGAATGGGCGTCTGATTGACGCGAAGTCTTTTGAGTTGAGACCCCTATGACGAGGCGGACATTTTAGATACATCTAATTGGTAATTAGTGATAGTTGTAGTATCAACCAGTAGCTCATGGAGTGGATCCTCCCATAGATGAGCAAGTAGAGAACAAAGACGTAGTAGCTGGCTGATACCTAACAACTGTTGACCTTTCGACTCAGAGTGTTTTGACTAGCCCAGTGGAAAGAACCTCTGTGTGATACTGTAGGCCCACAATGGGGAGTGCATCCATGTGATGCGGAGACCCACGGTACTCAACAGGAGGAGTACCTATTCTGGCTACAAGGGGGAGTGCCTCTGTGTGAGCACTGCAGACCCACAGTGGGGAGCGCCTCTGTATAATGCAACAGACCCACGATACAAGAAAGGAGGAGTACCAAAGCAGTCTAGGATAGTGGGAAGTGCCTCTGTGTGATGCGACAGAACCACAATACTCTATAAAGGAAGAGTACAGTAGCATCCAAGGTTTCTACAGTTTGACTGGGAGTGTTACATGTTACCACCACTAGAATAAAATCCTGGTTTTGAGCTGAGTCAGTGAATTTTGTGCCTACCTCATGATTGAGAAGGGTTACTAGACAAATTTGGTATATGAATGGGCATATACCTAAGTAATGGTTATCCATTGATTCTTTACGTTATGGTTATCCTTGTTGGATATTGTGAGACCTTGAGGGTCTCAGGGTCCCTACTGAGTATCGTTATACTCACCCCTACATGGGCTATGCCCGCACCTCGTTGTATTGGATGCAAATGACGGATAGTGCTGACGGAGGCTGAGAGTGCTTGGACTGGAATATACTCGGAGGTGGACCTTACGACGAGTCGATACATAGAGCAGTCTGACAGACATGGAGTGTTGAGGTGGACATATGTACTTACCCTTCTGGTAGGAACCCCGGAGGATGATCCAGTAGCTGCTCTTTACCTTTTAACTATTTCTCCCATTTTCAGTTGCACTTACATTCAGTTGTACCTGTAAATTTTCTGTTGGGCTTATATTTTCAGCCCCTTTTTACTTTCCAGTACTTATTCTGTATACAGTATTGATTAGTGTTTTTCTTCTAGTTGTGTACTCTATTTTGTGTGTTTACTTTTTATAAAGGCAATGCCTTCCTAGCATAGGGATTTATGCCTTTGGTGATAGTAGTCATCCCTTGGCCTATGGAAGGTGGGCTTGGGGTTGTCACAGCATGGGTCTCGAGGATGGGTCATGACAAATTGGTCTCAAGGGAGTCGGTAATACCATAGAACATAGGACTCTGATCATTATTTTCTGTGAAGAAATAGTGTTAGGGTACTAAGTGTGGTTTTCAGTTCAGGGAGTCCATTGTTGGTGTGGCGGCCGACGTGTCAATACACCAGGACCTTGACTTCTGATTTCCGACTCAGTGCACGAAAAAACTAATTGTGTGTGCATTTTCAAAAAAAATCATTATGCCAGCTCAGCTCACCAGGTATAGTCTTTTGACTGTGTCGCATATGTTTCTTTCAGTATTCCTCCCCATAGAGGCCCGAGATTCGTATGCTCTGACAGCCCACCGAGCGATGAGGCCTCAGTGCATGGCCCTTTATTAGTGGTGGCACCAGCGGTACCACTTCTTTTTGGGCCAATGATGCCACCGGCTTGTTGGAACCGAGCATGCAGCAGAAGCCCCAAACAGGTGCATTTTTTTAAAAAAAATCAATCGATGGTTGACGTAAACTTTTCAACGTCAGAGAAGAGCATCCCGGTCTTAGTCGAGGACCACACATTGAGGATTTCAAGCACAAAAATTAAACTGTAAAATAACTGGTTTAAATATGAAGCCGTGCACGGCTTCTGCTCGTCGTTGGCGATCGCTGATCGAATAATCCGAAGTCAAATTCCTCTAGATCATCCACACGCACTTCAATGAATCTATGGGAGCTCTGACGCATGGAGGATTTTAAGAACAAAAATTAAACCGTAAAATACCTGGTTTAAATCTGAATCCGCGCATGATGTATGCTCGTCGTTGGTGATCACTGCTCAAAGAATCTGAAGTCAAATTCCTCTAGATTGTCCACTCACGCTTCAAGGAATCTACGGGAGCACCATTCGTCGTAATCCGGGTGCTAGCGTGGATTTGCGTTGATGCCTTCAACACTCCAACAACCACTGCATCACATCGCTAGAGATGCCCGAGAGAGAGCTCATTGGATCCATACCATCTCTCTCTAGAATGTGAGAGAGAGGAGAGGAGAGAGAAGCTCCATGAATAGTGTTAGGAAAATTCCCCTCCTCTTCTATATATAGTGCTCAATTAAAATACTCGGTATCACCTCGCCTGCCCGAATACTTAACGCACTATTAATGAAATTTTATGACTACTAAAATGATCCATAAATATTATTATCATTTACTTGTAAAATATTAAAACATATTAAATGATAATAATTAAGTCATTAACCCGACTCGTCGCTCCCATAAATATTAATTGAACATTGAATAATTTAATATTCATCAATTAATATTTTTTGATGTATTTACTTAAAACTCATAAATACATTTAACAAATAAATTCAATACTCATTATTCTAAATTCTAATAATATGAATTTATTTATTTCATTGGTGATCGTTTCACTTTGGACAAATCTGGAACCCCTACGGTGGGGCCCGCCATGTCCAAAACTCATATTCAACTGAATAGGGCGGATTCTTGAAAACACTATTATGTGTGACCCTCTAAGCCTTTATTTCGATAGTAGTGAATAGTATTCATAGACTAAGAGCGGGATCTAGAAACCCATCATGGCCCCTCAAGAAATAAGGATTATCACAACAGCGATAACCAACCTATGAACATGCACTGTGTAATATAATATCTTTGTCTGTAATATATCATAAAGCAGGACGCACTCACGTGTCATCGCCCTTTTCTTGCTTTATAGTTTGTTGATTTAGCTGGATGAATTTACCCTTGACTGCCATGGCCATGGTCTTATAAAGGTATTTCCATCCATATCAACATGACCAGAGATATATTACTTCTATAACCTAGAAGAGAAAAATCATTTCTTGACCATTCAACCAATTTCATGCCACCAACGATGCACTCGGCACAAACTACCTCGCCACGACTTCATCGCCATGGTTTTCATCTTGCATAAAAGTACGCAATCAAATGACATACATTGGTAATGATCTCAAGTCAAGAGACCATTACACATGATCCTAGATAGGAACATCCAATGACACCTGAAACATGTGGAGTTCCTATTGGTGGGCCAGTCCTCATGATCTCACTACTAGAGATCACCAAGTGCGAACTTCATGAGAAGAAGTCTCAATTCTTATGATCCCCCAACACCTGATGGTTAGACATATACTATGTCCAATTATTAAGATGTATCTATACCATAGAACATATATTTAAGATTAATGTCCTAGTATCTAGAGGTTCTCATTATAGCCTGGGAACTGCTATAACCTTTCGATACGACAGTTAACCTTTGGACATTACCATTTCAACAGTGTAAGAAGAAAATTCTATACTATAATGGTAAGGAGACATCATGTATATCTTACTGTACACACGATATGGTAATCTAAAGCACTGAATAGTTGGGTCTAGGGAACCCACTATTTCAACACTCCAACTTGCACTAGATCCAACTTGCTAACAAAACTTGTTAGCTACTCACATGATGAACATCATGTTTCTGCTAAGTAATGGCTTTAGATACTGGGTCTACCACAGTTCCGCCGCATGGCTATTCTGTTATAGCGTCCTCATCTCTTAGAGTTAAACTACTCAAGAGATGGTATCCTGAGTATATCTCAATTTTATCCACTTTCATAACATGACATCTTGGCTACTGAGAATATCATAATATACATTATTATAATACTTTTCTCACCAGGTGTGATTCCAAAAACTGAAACAAATCATTGCATTTAACTACCTCTTAGATATCTTAGAAGATGCAATGTACTCATTCTTATAGGTATGGCTACCACTAGCTTATATGAGCTTGACTCGCTCATCACCATTATATTAACTGTAATACCAGATCCCATTTATCTATTGAAGACTAGTTTCTATCCCAAAAAACTAGTATCCTTTCTTCTCCACTTACCAGGTACATATCTTTTATACATGCCGAAGTATAATTAGATTGTTCTGACTACATCCTTTGCAATGCTCCTAGATATAACTGATATTTTCCTATTGTAAAAAATACCTTGTCAATGTCAGTTGTTGTACATATTATGGCATTCGTGATTGATCCATCGCTTCGATGTATGGATTTCAACTCACTGCATTTATCTCTTCCCATGTCACGGACATGTCAACATAGAGAGATTATGCCCTGTGACATAGGCAAAAATTATTCTCTTTAATTGTTCTAACATATATTTATAAATACAATGTCACTATATGTACGATTGACTAGGACCAAGCAACCTATAGATCTATATTAGTAGACTTTGTTCCCTATAAATTAGGTTGCTACTTTAAGTTAATCATTGGAGAGTAATTTCATTTTGGTCTTAACTAACTGTCAGACCAATGTGTGTTTTCCATATGTTACCAAACATATTTCTTATTGGAAAACCTTAGCACTCCCACTAACCTGTGGTAGACACATGGAAAACATTTTTTTTAAATGTATATACTATGATCATGTATCTTACATTAATCCTAAACCGGATTTTAGTAACTTGCAACCTTTATTAGCATTCTGTGACGTGACTATCCCTTTCTGGTTGTATCATATAGACACCATCCAAGATTGGTGGTCATGATATCCAATGATAAATTAATTGATCATAGATATTAGCTATGATAAGTAAAATTCTAACAGATTTAGGCATAACAACTTGGTGAAACCAATTGAGCCTTATTGGAACTAAGCTCGTACCATCCATGTATCAACTCACTTGAATACCCACCGTAGTATTCAAAATAATAGCCCCTTTTTCACTTTGATACATGGAATCCATTAATTGAATTTTAGTTGGTCTTATCAATTTTATCTAATTACCATACACTGCTTACTTGTAGGAAATTTTATTCACATTGAATAATAGATCATTGACCGCGGTGAATATAAAAAACATCAACATGGTTTTATCCTTCCTACGCAGTATGTGTCTCTAGAACATACTTTGTTCCACATGTGCTTGTGGAACTAGTTCCTATGCCAACTACTTGTGCATTTTGAGCATTGACTAAACACAAGTCAATATAGCTCCCACTATCTCTAATAGAGATTTTCACCCTTATATATAAGTGTAGTCAATTGCTTGACTACCTACTCTTCTATCTTAGGGATTTATGTAACATCCTAAACAACTATTAGGATTATTACACTAAATGCACAGTGTGTCTGTCTTGACGCTAGTTTGTTTATGTACTAACAAACTCATTGCATACAAACACATGTTCTTATGACATAATGGGTTTACATCATACTATGACTCGTATGATATCCATTTTTCATTATAGTTGGAATATGGTTGTGGGATATCGCTGTTATTTGAAAATCATTTCATGAAATGTAATAGAAGTTTCGGTTAGTTCCAACATTGATATTACTTACATCAATAATTTGATGTATAAAATGTGTGTTTAGGAATTACTCCAAGATACATTTTGTTGATCAATGTTGATATGTAAGTCTTCATCATCAATCCTCCCCATTAACATCAATGTCATGATGTCGATAAGGTAATGTGCGTTTAGGAATTGTTCCATTTTACATTATCATGATTTATGAATTCTTGGTCGAGATATTCTTTGGTATCCCAACCCAAAGCAACTCATGTCTCTTGACCATGAAAATACTTCTCTTTGATATTCCTTAATTACTTAAAAAAATCCTATGAAGTATATATACCTCTAACTTATACTTGGAATAGTTCACACTTTCGTGTTGAACTATTTCCAAATGCTTTGTGACGTACTTTTATTTCTAAAGCCTCCTTTGTCCAAACTAAATACATCGATAATACCATAAGTATCTAGTTGTGCCGAGCCTAAATACCATACTTGGTATATTCATGATGTCTATTTTTAGTATTACTTGACAAAGAATTATCCTATCACAACTGGGTATAAGTCTTACATTTATATTCATCACTAATTGCATATGATTCATGTATTACTGAACTAGTGATTGAGCTTACCAAAAACAACATTCATTGCAGAAACTGAAAGAATGTCTCCTTGCGTCCAAGGAAACATGAGATTAATGTTTTTGGTTATACTCAACAATAGTTCAACATGGATCTTTCACATGGAAATTAAAGAGGTTGTGTACTTCTCACCACTGTCATAGGTATCACCCTTTCACAACCACTTGGAGAATACACCTGAATACTAGTAATGTTTCTATACTTACTTGGTTATTGTATTAAATACACATATGTAAAAATCATATAGTATTAAATACCCAAGTAGTATAAAGAAACATTACATTGATGAATATGCCTGATGTAGAAGCGATAACTTGCTTCTTTAAATCAGTTTATTGCTTTTAAAGTTCTATAGTATTTCAATACAAATAACTTCTGTTAATATATCATTAATTTAAGGACATCGCGAATATGTCATTGGAAATAAATGCCTTTGACCTTTTAACATTGTATTTCAATTTATCTTCCATAAGAATTAAAGCTTAATTGTCTTTTATTCTTATTCACTTGGAGAACCTTACCTAAATTGGTAATGAAGCGTTTACTCAATACTTATTCATTTTGTAACTTAAAATGTGACTTGAGTAATGTAGTGAAAATGATATTTAAATATCATGATCTATCATTCAATTTACACATGTCGGTGTAAAATTCTTCTTATTGATATCATTGTTTCACTTTCTCCTTGCAAACATCTCAGAGATGAGACTTTATGTTATATCATCTATGTCCTAGTGTAGTGACCGCAACTGAAACCGGGCATTGATGAAATCATAATGATATAACTATCATATGCTTAGTAAATTAGTCTCCTGTAAGCATTTTCACCCTCACTTCTTGAGGTAGTTTAACAGTTTTGGGGACACAGACACCTTGAGTTTCATGTATCATAGTACAATCCGCACGTGCCTTTACTATTCATGGATACTTGTGTCAGTGTGGAAATTTACTTTGTCCAATATTTATAGAATTTTTAATCTTGTGGTATAACATGACATTTTTCTACAAAAATAAATTTTAGCAGATGAGTGCCTTTTATCTGGATTACCGGTTTAGACATTTTTATTAATTACATAAATCACTTAATGTCTCCCACTATTTTATTGGATTCTAGGAACCCTTTGTGCTAGAATTGGAGTACTCTGTATCTATATTATTCTAGTGTCAAGGATCCTAGAACCACCCTTCATAGTCTACAAGCTAAGGCTATGCCACTACTTGGAGGGTTCTAGGTAGGCTTTTGGCTGGACGACTGCTTTAACTTGCGGTTCCTTGATCTGTTGAGTGAAGTCCCAGCTTCTTAAAATCAAAATTTGATTTACTCAATGCTTTCCTCTATAATTATAGTAAGTTAGTTGTTGTTAATCCTTACTAGCACTTTAGTTAAGTCAACCCATCATTTTTATAATGACTCCCCAGTAGTAAGAGGCACCCTCAGCTAAGGCATGACTGGAACCTCAATTAGCTGGTTTTGTCCAAATTTGAATGACGGAAGGCTGTTTAGACTTAATATATCTTTGAGGGTTTTATTATTTTTAGTGTGACGAAAGTGATCATTTTCTAATTTTATAATCACGTACTATGTGATCGCACTCACAATTGACTGTGTAAGAAATATAAATTTCATTGCGTCACATGTTCATTTTATCTTTCATTCTTGTTTATTATTATACTATGTGATCATGAAATAAATTACACATGCACAAAATTAATAAACTATGCAGAAATAAAACAAACACCTGATCATGAGCTGGTACTATTGGTTGGTCCGTTTAGTGAATAACAGAACAACCGAAACCCTAGGGGTAAATACCTTTAGTCGTGTGGCTTGCAACTAGAATAGTAATGTCTGCTCATCTAATGAATCCAACTCCTATCTGGTGTGTCGCCATCACTTGGTGCGAAATGTGTCACTGGTCATCTCGTCATTATACAATTGTACTCACACGCAGGCGAGGGGGTCTCGGGTTATAAATATACAACTCTGAGAATGGGCGCACAGACCCTTATACATATAACAACTCTCAGTCGACACACAAATTTCTTATTTATTTAAAATAATTATTATAAATCCACATGCAATAATTAAATAAATAATTAAATAAATAAAACACCAGACATGCATTGGTCGGACACTAGCTCATGATCATCCATATATGCATTAAACCCGCATATATTAAATAGAAGAAGAATTAAAAAATAAACTTGCATTAAAAATAATCTTGAAGGAATTTTGTTGAATTAAAAACATCACTCTTGATTTTAATTCAGTTTAACATCATTCGGTCCCGATTTAATTAATTTGATTTTAAAAAACTAAAAATTAAATTAATTAATTAATTAAATTAATTACGCCGAAGAAACCAAAAATTAATATCTAATTAATTTAATTATCAACTGTAATTAATTTAATTATTTTAATTAATTTTTGATTAAAATAAAATACTCGAGCCCCTTAAATCCCGGGTAGGACCTTTGCGGGTCGGGGTGAATCTACGCAGGCCCATCCCGGGTAGTGCCAACCCCGTGCAGGGGCTTTTTGCGATGGGCAGGTCCGCCTAAGTCTATTCCGAGCTAGGAAAACCTCCTTAGCTATGTTTTGGGCCAACCTAGTATGTGCAAACCAAAACAAACCCAAAAAGAGTACCTCATAGTGGTGTGCACAGCGCATCGAGTTCCCAAGAATCAGTGAGTGTTGCGGGGAGGAGGCTGGAACGTGGGGTATGGCACGATGTGCTCCACTGGGTGCCAGGTGGCTGGCCAGGTGCACGCTGCAGCCGGAAGGGAGGAGGTAGCCATAGCAGGGAGGCCGAGCAGAGAGGGAGTTGGGTGCAGGGGCCTGTGGGGTGTAGGGCAGGGCGGAGTTGGTGCAGGCTGGTAGAGGAGAAGGCGAGCTGAAGTGGAGGCGATCGGCCGAGCGCCTTGGCTCCACTACCACCCTTTGTTGGTGCAGGCTACAACGGAAGGGGAAGTGAAAGGCCACTGTAGGTCGCCTCAAATTGCATGACCTAGTGTGAGGAAAACCAGAGGGCCTCCGCGGTGCTGCTGCATGTGAGAGATGCAGAGGACCTGGGGGATGCACCCTGCGCCTGTGCCTGCAGGCTCCACAGGAGGGAGGAGAATAATCTGCTGGTGGGGAGACAAGGGCAGGTGGATGGCGTGCTTCCTTGGGTGTTTGGTGTGGTGTTGTGACCGAGAGGCGCCAATGAAGATGGAGGAGGTGGTCTTCCATGCTCCTTGGATCCGCAGGGAAGAGTAGGCGGCCTTTCGGGTCGCCGCGCGGTGAACAGAGGGGGGCCAATCGGCCCCCAACAATTTTTTTTTAATTATTATTATTTTTTGTGCGACCTAGTGGTGTGCTGGGTAGAGGAGGCATATTTTAAACTTTCTTTTTCAATTCCATGCCAACACCCCTTTTTTAACATTTTAGACTTTCTTTTTCAAGTCTTTCTTTTCTCCTTCCCCATTTTTTTAACAATTCTTGCATCCCTTTTAAAAAAATATATCTAAATACTATATTAGCCTTTGGAAACAAAAAATTAATATTCTAATAATATTATTATTATAATAATATTTGTATTACTATTATAATAAAATCATCTAAATTTATTATTATTATAATAATACAATTAATTTTAATAAGTAAATATCAAAAAAATGATTTTCCGGGGATTATTTCAACCACGGGATTTCTGGTCGAAATAAGAAACATCACCGAAATTTAATCTTGAATCCAAATTCAAAACTTCGGATGGTTTCAGACTATCCATCCGATGTCTGATTCAGATTCCATCTACGGCGTTGGGACTGTATCGACACCCTCTTTAAGAATTAATGCAAATTTAATTTTTGTTGGCTTAAAATCAACACGCATCACTCTGATACAGCCTGTTGGAACTGGGCATTCAGCGGAAGCCCCAAACAGGTGGGTTTTAAAAAAAAATCAACCGACAGTCGACGTAAACATGTCGACGTCGGATAATAGCAGCCTGGTCTTAACCGAGGACCACACATGGAGGATTTTAAGCACAAAAATTAAACCATAAAATACCTGGTTTAAATATGAAGCCACGCACAATGTCTAGTCATCACTGGTGATCGCTGCTTGAAGAATCCGAAATAAAATTCCTCTAGATTGTCCACACACGCTTCAAGGAATCTACCAGAGCGCCGATGCATGGGGGATTTTAAGCACAAAACTTAAACCATAAAATACCTGGTTTAAATCTGAAGCCACGCACGTTGTCTGCTCGTCGTTGGCGATCACTTCTCGAAGAATCCAAATTCAAATTCCTCTAGATCGTCCACACATGCTTCAAGGAATCTACGGGAGCGTCGTTCATCATAATCTGGGTGCTAGCGTAGATTTTTGATGATGCCTTCCATGCTCCAACGACCACCGCATCGCATCGCTAGCGATGCCTAAGAGAGAGATCTTTGGATCCAGAGCTTCTCTCTCTAGAATTTGGGAGAGAGGAGAGGAGAGAGAAGATCGATGAATAGTGTTTGGAAGATTCCCCTCATCTTCTATTTATAGTTCTCAATTAAAATACCTGGTATTGCCTCGCCGGCCCCGAATACTTACCCCACTATTAATGAAATTTTATGACTACTAAAATGAGCCATAAATATTATTATCATTTACTTATAAAATATTAAAATATATTACTTGATAATAATTAAGTCATTAACCTGACTCGTCGCTCCCATAAATATTAATTGAACCTTGAATAATTTAATATTCGTCAATTAATATTTTTTCATGTATTTACTTAAAACTCATAAATACATTTAATAAATAAATTCAATACTCATTATTCTAAACTCGAATAATGTGAATTTATTTATTGCATTGATGATCGTTTAACTTTGGACAAATCCCGAACCCCTACGGCAGGGCCCGCCTTGTCCAAAACTCCTATTCAACTAAATAGGGTAGATTCTTGAAAATTCTATTGTGTGTGACCCTCTAGGCGATTAATTCAATAGTTGTGAATAGTATTCACAGACCAAGAGTGGGATCTAGCATCCCATCATGGCCCCTGAAGAAATAAGGATTGTCACAGTAGCGACAACCAACCTACGAACACACATTGTGTTATATAATCTCTTTGTCTGTAATATCTCATAAAGCAGGACGCACTCACATGTCATCGCCCTTTTCTTGCTTCATAGTTTGTTGATTTAACTAGACGGATTTACCCTTTACTGTCATGGTCATGGTCTTATAAAGGTACTGCCATCCATATCAACATGGCCTGAGATATATTACTTCCATAACCTAGAAGCGACAAATCCTTTCTTGGTCATTCAACCAATGTCATGCCACCAACGATGCACCCGGCACAAACTACCTCGCCACGACTTCATCTCCTTGGTTTTCGTCTTGCATAAAAGTACGCAATCAAATGACATACATTGGTAATGATCTCAAGTCAGGAGACAATTACACATGATCGTACATAGGAACATCCAATGACACCTGAAACATGTGGAGTTCCTATTGGCGGGTCAGTCCTCATGATCTCACTACTAGAGATCACCAAGTGAGAACTTCTTGATAAGAAGTCTCAATAATTATGAGCTCCCAAAACTTGATGGTTGGACATCTACTATGTCTAATTAGTAAGATGTATCTAGAACATAGAAAATATATTTAAGATTAATTTCCTAGTATCTAGAGGTTCTCATTAAATCCTGGCAACTGCTATAACCTTTCGATACGACAATTAAACTTTGGACATTACCATTTCAATAGTGGACGTAGAATATTATACACTATAATGGTATGGAGATATCATGTATAGCTTACTGTACAGATGATATGGTAATCTAAATCACTGAATTGTTGGTTCTAGGGCACCCACTATTTCAACACAGCCCAAGTAGAAGATGATGCACGCCGCTTGAGCATGTTTCATGAGTTACAACGCTAGAGGCCACCCAGGTTCCGTGGAGAGAAGAACCCAGAGGCAGCCGAGGATTGGATGGATGTTGTGGTGAGAGTCTTCAGGCTGGTTGGGACACCAGTAGACCTTATGGTATTCTTTGCAATGAGTCTTCTTTAGGCAGTAGTAGGTAGATGGTGGAGCCTAATGCTCGAGGTCCATGATGAGGCAACACTACTCTGGTCAGAATTTGAGAGCCTGTTCCGGGCAGAGTTTGTACCAGCCACCCTTCGTGTGGTGTAGATACATGATCTACTTCATCTACAGCAGGACAGCATGATAGTTGCATAGTACTCAGTGAGGTTCACTGACCACTCGCGCTACTTCACAGATATGGTATAGGACCCATTCTTTAGAGCACGAACCATTGAGTAGGGGCTCAGGAGAGAGATCAGGGCTTCGATGATCTCCCTTATCATCCTGATGCAGGTGGGGGTGTTAGAGAGATCCCTCCTAGTAGAGAGTTTTCTTGTTGAGCATACACCAACAGCGAGACCCACTACTAGTCGACATGTAGTGGAGTCTTCTGCATCTGACAGTATACAGATGACACAGAGGTCTAAGAGGACTAGACCCATGGGTGGACGACTGCATGACTCAGGATTAGTTGTGTGGGGAACCCGAGGAAGTGACTTACCTTCTAGGAGCAGGCAGTGTTACTCATGCGACGGGCAGGGTCACATGGCTCGTGACTGTCTGACCTGTTGTTTAGATGATCAACAGACAGTTGAGAGACCTCCAAAGAAGAGGCAGAGATTCGATCGAGGTAGTCTTCATGGATCAAGTGGACGTGGTAGAGGAGCTGTATGTGCAGCTAGTGGTGGACGACGTTATGAGGTGCTACCGCCACCACCACCAGGAGAACCACCCCGACCGCATAAAGCGGGTGCACATGAGAGAGCTCAGCTTCAGGAAATTGAGGCATAAGACCATAGTGCTTTGAAGATGATTCAAGGTATGATCTGTGTCTACTCCACCTTAGCTATAGTTCTTATAGACACATGTTCTAGTCACTCTTTCATAGCCACTACCCTCGTTCGGAGCTCAGAGATTTCGGTGGAGTCGTTGGCTCGATCTTTACGGCTAGAGACTCCTACGGGAGAAGACACGAATATTATGCATGGGTTCCGGTAGTGTGATCTTACTCTAAGAGATGAGAGCTTCTCCTGGTATCACCTTGTTTCAGCAACGAGGCCTTATGACGTCATCTTGGGTATGGACTGGTTATCTATAGTCCATGCTCAGATTGACTGTATTAGGCCCAAAGTGCGGTGTGTCCACATAGATGGGACTAGGTTCACCTTCACTGGTGAGAAGGGAACCTTTCCAACATAGGACTGACTTACTCTGAGGAGGGTGCAGTCGATCACTCACCAGTTGTCTTGCCTTACCCTCAAAGAAGTTGATGAGGAATGTCTGACTTGTCCTATAGTGGTGGACCAACACGCGGATGTTTTCCCTAATGATGTTCCAGGACTACCTCTTCGTAGAGAGATGGACTTCTACATTGACCTGTACCCCGGGAGGACACTGATATCTACTCCAGTATATCGGATGTCACCCGTTGAGCTTCGTGAGCTGTGGTTACAGCTAGATGACTTGTAGGGGAAAGGATTCATCTGGCCTAGTGTTTCTCCCTGTGCAGCCTCGATTCTATTTGCCAAGTAAGCGGATGGGATCGTGAGGCTCTGTGTTGACTACCATCGCCTGAACCAGGTGACCGTAAAGAACAAGTACCCACTCCAGAGGATTGATGTCCTCTTTGATCAGCTCAAGGGAGCATGATGGTTCTCGAAGATAAACCTTAGATTAGGCTATCACCGGCTCAGAGTTTGATATGAGGATGTGCGTAAGACGGCCTTCAGATGTCAGTACGGCCACTATGAGTTCTTAGTTTTTCCCTTAGGCATATCCAATGCTCCAGCAGTGTTCATGTGTCTCATGAATAGGATATTATAGCCATACCTTGATCGCTTTGTCATATTCTTCATCGAAGAAATTTTGATATACTCGACTATTGAGGAGAAGCATGCATACCATTTGCAGGTAGTACAGGATACACTCTGAGAGCACCATCTTTATTATAAGCTCCTGAAGTTACAGTTTTGGATTTGAGAGGTTCACTTATTGGGACACATCATCTCGATGGCTAGAGTTGTAGTGGATCCAGTGAAGATCGAGGCATTACTTTCTTGGGAGCCACCCAGGAGTGTGACGGAGGTATGAAGTTTCTTGGGTTTGGATGGATACTACCGAAGATTTGTTCCAGACTTCTCTATATTAGTATCACCACTATCAGCCTTGATGAAGAAGGTACCACCATTTGTGTGGTTGGAGAGATGCCACCAGAGCTTTCAAGAGATGAGGCGGAGGTTGAATAGGTCCCCCATCTTGAGGCTTTCAGAGGTGGGAGTAGGGTACGTAGTTTACTGTGATGCATCAGGTACCAGACATGGGAGTGTCCTGATGTAGGAGTGAGTAGTGATCAAATATGAATCTTGGAAACTGAGAGAGCATGAGCAGAACTACACTACCCATGACCTGGAGTTAGTAGTAGTGGTCTTCACCTTGAAGATGTGGCAGCACTATCTGATGGGTGAACGTTTTATAGTCTACTCTGATCACAAGAGTCTCAGGTATATATTATCTCAGAATAACTTGAACCTGATATAGCAGTGATGGCTTGAGTTCCTCCAGGACTATGATTTCGAGATAGTCTATACTCTAGGGAAGGGGAACATTGTTTTGGATGCGCTCAACAGGAGGACTGGTATATAGCTACTAGGAGAGGTGACAGAGTAGCTGGCTACCTTAAAGACATCCTTTGTGGATAGGGATGGACCGGCCTATCTACGGTCTCTCAAAGTCACTCCTCGACTTCTTCAGCGAGTTAGGGAGGCACATCGTGGGGACGCTGACTGCAAGACTCGACATGCTCATATATCCACAGGGCAGGCACCAGATGGATTTTCTGAAGGTGGGGAGCATGTCATCTTATTCAAAGGATGTACCATGGTACCAGTTGCACTTCAAGAGGAAGTGTTGAGGGAGTTCCAAACTTCCCCTTTGGCAGTACGTCTAGGAATGGTGAAGATGTACCAGGACCTTCGATGACAGCACTGGTGTCCGGGTATGAAGAAGGAGGTAGAAAAGTTTGTCTCACAGTGCCTCACTTGTCAGCAAGTGAAGGCAGAGCACCAGGTACCAGTAGGCTTGGTTCAGCCCTTAGAGGTCCCAGAGTGCAAGTGGTATGGGATATCCATGGACTTTGTGATGGGTCTTCCACGTACATCCAAGATTCATGATTCGATTTGGGTGATCGTCGACCAAATAACCAAGTCGGCCCACTTCCTACCAATTAGAGAGTAGGGCTCAGTAGAGAGCTTAGGATGCCTCTATGTGCAGGAGATTGTGTGTTTTCATGGAGTACCTTCCTCTATTGTCTCTGACCGTGACGCACGGTTTACTTCCTGACTATGGAAGGGGTTTTAGGAGGCTTTCGGGACACAGATTCACTTAATCACCACCTTCCATCCTCATACAGATGGTCAGACCAAGCGGACCATCCAAACCCTCGAGGACAAGCTCCGCACATGTGTCCTTGACTTTGGTCATAGCTGGGAGGATCAATTACCATTGTCAAAGTTTTCATACAACAACAGATACCACCCCACCATCGGTATGACAACTTTTTAGGCCTTTTATAGTTGACCTTGCAGATCTCCACTCTCCTGGACAGACCCCGGGGAGTTAGCACTAGTGGGACCGGAGATGGTACGGGCTACCATGGATAAGGTTCAGATAATCTAGGAGTGGATTAAGACTACATAGAGTAGGTATAATTCGTATGTTTATAGGAGATGGAGGTCTCTAGAGTTTGAGGATGGTGACCACATCTTTCTACGGGTCTCACCTCGACGAGTTCTACGGAGATTTGGCCAAGGCGGCAAGTTATCTATGAGATTTATCGGACCTTTCTAGGTCCTCAGTAGAGTAGGTGAGGTGGCTTACCACTTGGATCTTCCACCTCAGTTTCACCGGATGCACGATGTCTTCCACGTATCCCATCTGAGGATATACGTGCATGAACCATCCCACATCATCAGCCATGAGGAGCTGGATGTCGATAACGGAGAGACTTTCATAGAGGTTCCTGTGGAGATTGAGGATCGATAGGAGTGGGTCCTATGTGTATGGTCGATACCTCTGGTTCACATTCGCTAGCAGCATGAGAACCTCCAAGAGAGCACATGGGAGAAGGAGGCTCATATGCATGCTCAGTACCCCCATATGTTCCCTTAGTTCGAGTGGTAGTTTACGGGGACGTAAAGCCCTGAGTTGGGGAGAATGTAAAGACCTGGAATTTCTATGGTATTTTTTTTCTTAAATACATAATAATTTTATGAGTCCGCAAAAATTTACGGCGCTTGATTCCAAGGCCTGGTGTACCCGAAATCAATTTCTGAAGTTTTTTTGGGTATGTTCAGTAAACGTACAAGAGGGATTTTATAACTTTTGAACCAATGCTCGGAACTGAAATCCAAGGGCACCGTTGAACTCGCAACCTCTTTGATTGCTTAATGAGACCTTTAACGCAGTTGCGTTTTAATGAGAATGGAAGTTAGATTTTGGGGGGGTTTTAATTAATTTATATAAAAATAAAAGTTAGCCTATTTTTATTTTTAAGGTGGTGAAAAACTCAAAGAGGTTGTTAGTGATGGGGGCCACCACACCGTAACCTCCCATGGGAGGTTATGGTTGTGGGGCCCACCCTCACATAACCTCCCTTGGTAGGATATCCTTGGAGGGGCCCACATGGGCTTTAAACACCCTCTAACCCCCCATTTATGTGGGAGAAAACTCTTCACCATCCTCCACCATTTAATTGATCCAACACACCTCATTTATTTGGTTAAATTTCTCAAATTAATTAAACTCCTTTTTGAATCCATTTGAATTCATTCCAACCATTAAAATAATAGATAGCCTATTATTTTATTTTGGGTTGGCAACTATTCAATTGGTGGAGCTTTGAGAGGGAAATTGGAGAACCCTTAGAGAATTTTCTCTCAAAGAAGAACGCGAAGAACGCTTCTTCATCGTCCACCGAAGAATGAAGAACATCTTCCTCGATCTTTGACCAAGCCAAAAGAGAAGGATATGACTGCGAAGAACACCGACACCGCTTCTTCCTTGGTCTCCTACCCGGATGCTTCCCGATGTCAACGGAACAACGTCCGCCTTTCTGCGACTTCATCAACGATCATCGTCATATGAGTTAGGGAAATTTTGATATTGAATTTGTTCCATTTTACGTTGTTCTATCTTGAATAATATTTTTTTGAATGATATAAACATAATGAGGAGGGATCAGATTGCACGAACATTGCCCCACCCTCCCCCTTTATTGTTCTCATTTGTTGAAAATGGTGATGGAGCAACCCTACTGCTGGAGGAACGGACTACGGAAAAAGAAAGGACAGTTGGAGACGGGCTTACCGTGAAGAAACCGGTGGTGCAATGCCGCCAAGTTGCGAAGAGGGCGTGGCACCACCTTGCCGCACGGAAAGAGAGTCGCGGCCAGGGCGGGCCGTGGCAGAGGCATGTTGTGCTGCTGCACCATGCAAAGGCCAGCAGGGGGCCGCAGCCAGGGAGAGTAACAATGGAGGAGCGTGGCACTGTCACGCCGTGCCGGTGGGGGTAGACCCGCTGGCTGCTCAACCAACCGGGAGGAGCGGGACCTTATCGGGTACCCGTGTGATGGATTGCCGCCACCTGGCACCAGTTGAAGCTCCACCCAAATGGCAGAGTTGTTCGAAAGCCAGGGGAGCACGGCCTCTCCCCTGGTTGTGGCTTAGGTGGACCCCACGAGTCGTCGTTCCGCCAGGCTGAGCCGCCCTCAAGATGGGCCTTCCATCCGGGTCGGGAGTCTGATTGATGCTTCGTCTATGGCATTGAGACCCCTATGACAAGGTGGACCTTTGAGATTCTTCTACTTAGAACTTCGTGACAGTTGAAGTATTGACCAGTAGCTCATGGAGAGGATCCTTCTAGAGATGAGCAAGTGGAGTACAGAAACCTAGTAGTTGGCTGATACCTGACGACTGATAACTTTTTGACTCGGAGTGTTTCGACTAGCCTATTGGGAAGCGCCTCTTTGTGACGCGGCAGGACCACAGTGGGGAGCACCTCTGTGTGACGCGGCAGACCCAGGGTACTCGATAAGAGGAGTACCTCAGTAGGATACTAGGGGGAGCACCTTTGTGTGAGCGTGGTATACCCACAGTGGGGAGTGCCTCTATGTGACGTAGCAGACCCATAGTACTCGACAGGAGGAGTACCACAGCAGTTCGGGATAGTGGGAAGCGCCTTTGTGTGACGCGGCAGCCCCACAGAACTCTATAGAGGAGGAGTACACCAGCATTCGACATTTTGACAGTTTGACTGGGAGTGTTACATGTTACCACCCCTAGAATAAAATCCTAGTTTTGAGCTGAGTCAGTAAATTTTGTGTTTACCTCATGATTGAGATGCGTTACTAGACAACTTAGGTATATGTATGGGCATATACCTAAGTAATGGTTATCTGTTGATTATTAAAATTGTGGTTATCATTGTTGGATATTGTGAAACCTTGAGGGTCTCAGGGTCCCTACTGAGTATCGTTATACTCAACCTTGCACGGGCTATTCCTGCACCTCGTTGTGTTGGATGCAGATGACAGATAGTGCTGACGAAGGCCGAGAGCACTAGGACTAGACGTTACCCGGAGGTGGACCTTACGACGAGTCAACACATAGAGGAGTCAGACAGACGTGGGGTGTTGAGGTGGTCATCTGTACCTACCCTTCAAGTAGGAACCCCGGAGGATGATCCAGGAGTTGCTCTTTACCTTTCATCTCTTTGTCCCATTTTTCAGTTGTACTTTCTTTTAGTTGTACCAGTACTTTACTATTGGGCTTCTATTTCCTGCCCCTTTTTACTTTCCAGCACTTCTTCTGTATACAGTATTGCTTATTATTTTTCTTCCAGTTGTGTACTATGTTGTGTCTGTTTTCTTTTTATAAAGTCAATGCCTTCCCAGCTTAGGGATTTACACCTTTGGTGCTAGTCGCCAGCCCCTGGCCTATGGAAGGCGGGTTTGGGGTAGTCACGGCACAGGTCCCGAGGATGAGTCATGACATTAAGGAAATTATTTTAGCATGTAAAAAAATTCATTACAGTTATAGTGTCCAAAAAAATATCATTAATTAAATTCCGCCTGAAATAATACATTAAAAATATCAACTATTTAAATTCAATTTAAAAAAGTTGTATTTTTTAAATGCATGTTATTTTAATGTGGTGAATCTAAAGCAATTATGCATAAATTAAAAGATATTTTATCTATTTAGTGTAGAAAAAACCCTTCCACATTACTCCAATATAAACTATTGGAAAATAATATTCAATAAATATATATGAAAATTTAAACATTAAAACCATTGAAATCAGTGCTCAAAAGGGAAATAAAAATATTTTAAATCTCAAAGGAATTATTTTTCATGTTTCCTTTACATCTTTCTCCTCTTGAATTGTGCTGAAAAGTTACATGTCATCCTAATGTACACTAAAAATATATTTTCCAATCTCGTGTAAAATAGAATAATTATTCAACATATAGGGTGAAAATAATAAATAAAGGAATTTATGGAAATATAGAGTAAAAAAATCACGACGTATTATTTAAAAATTAAAAAAATAAATATGATTGTGGGTTGACCCTGTGAAGCACTAAATTTTATTTATTCAATTATAAAATAATTAAATCTTAATCAATTATCATAGAAATCGAATCTAAACACATTATCTTCCCTTTATAATAATTGTTAAAACATTTTTCTATTAATAATAAATGAAACTTATCATCTCCTAAAAGATCAATAGATCCATTAAAAACAACTCTAATAATTGTATAATCCATAAGAAAATTAGATTTGTGTTTCTAATGAATATTTCATAGTCAAAAAGTTAAAATAATTACATCATGAGGGAATATAAATTATATATTTTCTATACTCATGTCATTAAAATCATTTTTCCTCTCCAATTATATCTAGGAATTTTCATAGTTATTTCTCTTAATCTCATTAGGATCACTTAAATCAAAAATTATTCCTTCTATAGTTATTTTGAAATCATAATTCAATTCATTGATAGCCAAATGTAATTTTTATTCAAAATACCTATAAATTTGATCTAAATATCCAAAAATAATTATATATGGTGAAATTATTATAGGAGTATTAAGGGATTTATTATATTCACTCAAAGTATAATTATGTGTAAGACCAATATTTCAATAAATATGAAACAATTTTCTATAAAATTTTCTTATGAACCCTTTTTAAATTTTTCATCTTTTTCACTATATTTGATATGGTAAGAATTTCCATCATTTTTAATGATATACATATTTGTTAAAATTATTATTATAAATTATAATTCATAATGATATTTCTACTATTTATAATAAAATATATCATAAATATAATGAAAATGTGTAGTTTTTCAAAAATTTGATCACACTATTTTCTTAATTATTTGATAGTGAAACAGCTCTAACCGACTTGGAAAAATAATCAACTATCTCCAATATAAACTCATCCCCATAAGATGATGTAAATTTCCATTTAATGTCTAACCCCAAATCATAAAAAAAAATTACACACAAATTCATCTTCTAAAGAATTTATTGTACCCTACCCCCATTTCATATCCTTATGAAGTTATCATAATCAACTAAGAAATTATTTGAACCTTTAATGAGTTTAATAAAATAAGAACAAACTTATAAAACAATTATGAGGATTAATTCCTCCTCAATTATGGCCACTCTATGTTAAATATAGATAACATTAATTAATGTGATGTATCTGTTTATCAGGCATGAATTTCCTAATAATATCATCCAAAAAACACATTAAAAAATGAGTTATCAAAAATGTATCACTTAAAATAAAAAAAATAATTTTTATATTGGTTTTGAGTTAATTATGTTAGAATTTATATAAAAACTCACAAGTATAAATTTTAGCTTCAGTCATGATAGAAAAATATGGCCATAGGTGTCAAAACACTAGCTACAATCCATAGCCCCGGTTCAATCTAACCATGGATTGTATTGTCATTGATATAACTTAAATATAATGAAACAATTCTATGGGGGCATTTCCATTGTTTTATAAACTGTAAATTTAGCTACTATAATGGGTTTTTAAACTATGGGAATAGCTCTCATAGTTGTCCAATGTGGGAGATGGGCTATTGCCCAAAACTATTGTGTTCACACTGGGATTCGATATTTGTACCTCTGCAATGTGCACTAGTCTCCTAACCACTAAACCACAGATGAAATCGGGTATGTATATATTTATATATTGATACATATATTATTATAAAATTAATCCTATAGCATGTAAATCATGGTTATAACCCTTATTAAACTTTTTAAGGATTAATCTTCTCCCCAGCGAAAGCATGACACCAATAGTCATGGTTTTGATAAACCATTTATATAAAAAATGTTAAAAATAATGTATCACCCTGTTTCAGAAAACCTATGGTTATATCATTGCTCTATATGCACGGTTTTATACATATAGTGGTTATAGTCCTCAAAAAGACTATATAACCATGATTATATGGAAACAATGGATATTGACCCTGCAAAAGACCCTATATCCATGCTTTTACACAATCCATTGTTACAGACATGGGATAAATGACTCTATTACCAAATTTATTTTCAAATCATGGCTATATAACGTGGAAAATGACTCCATAGCCACGGTTTTACCCAACCCGTGGCAATATCTTTCAAAAGAAGAAATTATATCACCAATATTTGACTAAAACAGGGCTATGACCTTCTAAAATATAACCTATTGACATGGTTTTATATAAAATCATGGATATAACCTTGGTATAAATACCTATAGAAATGGTTTTAGAAATCATTGGTTATAAGTCCATGTCACGACACGACCCAACGGGGATCGAGCTGCGACTCCCCAAGCCCGCCTCCAATAGGCCAGGGGCTGGCAACCAGCTCCGAGTAGGCTATCACACACATGGGAGGCATTAGCCTAAGATACCTGTACACACGCACCTACAAACACCTCCATGCAACAGTGCATAGATAAAGAAACTGGAAAGTAAATGCATGCATACACTATCCCACAACCAGAGAGCAACAGCAAAAGTACAAGGGAAAAACAGGGCCCACCAAAAGAAAACTACAAAGCGCATCCAACCTGCTCTAAAGAAGGGGAAACTGCCACAAACACCCACCGGAAAGCTCCCTCGGCACAACTCCGGTAAACACCCCGGTCAACACGCACACTAATCTCCGCCTGATCCGGGTCCTCCTGGGACTCTGTCGAAAGGCCTGTGGTCTGCACAAGACACAAACATGTGCGGGCAAAGCCCATGCAGGGGTGAGTATAAACATACTCAGTAGGCACCCCAAAAACCCAAAACCCAAGGGAGCAACTGAAAGTCAACAGTCTGCTCAACCCAGCCAGAGGGAACCCAGACGAGAGAGAAACTCCATCTTGTGACCATCCTCGGCTAAACACAACTAGTCAACTCAGCTCAGCTCAGGTGTATTCCCATACATACACCTTGAACAATCCAGATATACTCATATCACGCCACAAAGCCACAAGAGGTACCGACCGCATCACCAGCAACCGTCCACAACCAGGAGAACACACCACACGAACACTGTCATACCAGATGACACTCATCCAAGAGATACACTCCATCGGGTCCCATACAAACATCTCAGACGCTCACCCGAGAAACCACGCTTGTCGGATAACATCACTGAGGAAACATCGCTGAAACAACATAACCACCAAACTCCTCGGATAGGGGATCGCCGCTAGGGTATTCTAGGGGATACCAAGACCCACTCTGGTATACGTAGCTCACAGATAGGGGATCACTCCCAGGGTCCGCTGGGGGATACCACGACCCGATCTGGCATACGTAGTTCTCACAGGTAGGGGATCACACCCAGGATCCACTGGGGGATACCACAACCCGATCTAGCGCTCGACAGAAGCTACACACTCAGATAGAGGATCATCGTCCATATAAATATGGTCACGACGATACCAGAACCCTATCTGGTACAACTCGCGATGTATGGGATCGAACCGACGATTCCGCAACCCTATCGAAACCACGCGCTGAGTAGGGGATCGCATAACCAACGATGTTGCAACCCTACCGACACCAAGCGCTGAGTAGGGGATCGTATAACCAAAGATACCGCAACCCTACTATAAACTTCATGCTGAGTAGGGGATCGTATATCCGACGATGCCACAACCCTATTGGGCAAGACCCACCGCGTAGGGGATCATATTCCGGATGATGCCCCAAACCCTATGGGGTTAACCTGCTAGATAGGGGATCGCTGCCCGTGAATAAGCGGTCACAGCAATACCAAGAACCCGATCCAGGGTAAAGATGCTAGAGGATCTGCTCCGGGCCCACCGGAGGGATGCCACAACTCTAACAGTTAAAACATCCCATCGAGAGGATCACAATCCCATACGAAGGTTTTGA
The DNA here is from genome assembly GCA_963277665.1 of Viscum album. NCBI lineage: Eukaryota > Viridiplantae > Streptophyta > Magnoliopsida > Santalales > Viscaceae > Viscum > Viscum album. The sequence continues at coordinate 594,744,290 of OY728155.1, read as the reverse complement.
TGCCACATGAACCCTCGTAGGAACGAACCAAGGGAGCACCCTCAACCACTGCTGGTCCAAACGTCGCTAACCCGAGCGACCCGCCACAACACCACACTGCGCACCTCCTAGGCCAAAACTGAGGCCACCATCGTGTTCCACGCAGAAAAACACGTAGGATAGGCTGTTTACTCGCACTAAATGGAGCACCGATGAAAAAGGCACTATTCACCGTAGCTAGCTCGTGCGGGGCCCACACAACGATCCCGAAACCCATCGAGCGGATCACACCACGGCGATCCCCTTGGAAAAACAAGTGGAATCGACTACTCGCTCGTCTGAAACGGACACCCGGTGAAAAAGGCACTATTCACCGAAGGCCAGCTCAGGTGGGGCCCACGCCTAGATTCCGAAACTCATCGAATGGATCGCACCATTGCGATCTTCTCGGAAAAACACACAAGATCGACTATTCATCCGCCAAAATCAGACTCCTGGTGCAAAAGCTGCGTTTCTCATCAAACGCCAAAACCTGGCCTTGTGGGGCCCGCACCCCATTCACAGTCCCAACACCCGAAAACCATCTCAAAAAGTCCGTTGTACCATCAGGGTCTCAACGCCGCTGACGGCACATCAATCGGACGCTCCGGGTAGAAGTTACAACGGCCCGAAGTCGTAAAATAATAAAATAATATTATTTTATACGACGTTTCTAACTCCCGGGCCTCGATCCCGAACCCTTAAACCCTCAAAGTGAGTTCAAAAGGTCCTTCTCGACGCAAGGAGGGCATCGCCGCAAATGGCTCACAAATCGGAGATACGGTTTGCGAGTTACGGGGGTTTAAAGAACCCCCGGAAAATCCTGGCTGGACCACCGCCAGCCTCGCCGGAAACCGCCGCGCCGCCGCCGGATTCTGCCGCGCCGCCGTCGCTGCCACCGGAAACTGCCGCCGTGCCGTCGCCGGATTCCGCCAGGGCCGCCGCCCGCCATCGCCGGAAAACTGGTTTTTCGCCGGAAAACTTCCGGGAGCCACCGGGAGCACAACGGTGCTCCAAATTCAGATCTGAAACATGTTTTGGAAAGCTCGGGATCCGAACTATACAACCCTTACGAAAATTTGAAAGAAAACAACACAAAAATGGTATCTGGGATTGTAAAACTCAAACCGCCTACCTCGCGGGCGAAACGCCGACGTTCTGCCTCAGATCCGCGCTCCAGAGCTTCCGCAGCACGCTCCTGGAACGTCCGCCGTCGAATTCCGAGCTCGTGGGGGCTTCGTTTGCTCGATTCGGCGGAGCAGCGGCGAAGAACGGCGAAGAACGTCGAGAGGAACGACAAAGGGGGGGGAGCGCTGATATTTATATCAGCCGCCCGCCGGCGCCAAACCCGCCTCGGACCCGACGCCCGATGCGAACAAAAGTAAGGTCACCCCTATGGTAAACGCGTCGTTCTGAACGCAACGGCGGACTCAGATTTTCCATCTGAGACTTCGTTCAGAAGTTATTCGAGCCGACGCTCGCACACTAACTTCGCTACTTATTTACGAAAACGCCCCTGGTGGCGTTTCTCACCGCAGGCCCGTGCCCGCAAAGTTTACACCTCTCTTAGGGTAAACGACACGTTCCGAAAGCAACTGTGCCCTCAGATTCTCGTTCTGAGCTACCGTTTAGGAGATATCACACCCCCACCACGTGCATAGTATAAAAAAACCTTAATATTTTTATAAAATTAATTCCGGGCACACCGGGCCTCGGAATCGCACGCCCTCTTCGCGCCTAGCTCTGGAATTATTCGTAGAAATATTCCAAAGTCTGACAAGTCCAAAAACCCGAGTCGCTACAGTCCATGTCTATAGCCTAGTTTTCTAGTTGTGGCCAAAAAATTGGAAAAATGTGCATACTATGAGAATTTATTAACTAACATAGAACACATTTATTCATCTAAAAAATAAGATTTAATATCACTATGATAATAATTTAACATACTGAAAAACCAATATAAATGGTCTTCCACTCTATGTTCAACTTAATATTTATCATTAATCTCTTAATAAATCTCTTTATTGTATTAAATCGATGTAATGACTCATGGATCATCATTATTTTATTAAATGATGTATATTATTTTAGAATAGAGAATAAATAACCTAAATTTTTACCATATCAAATTATATATACAAATTTCGAGAGAAAACAATAATAGTTATCATCTCCTTATTCATGGTATATTTTATTTGGAATGTATGTATAAACCTAGTTGGATAGTACACTATATGACATCTTAGATCCTTCTTATATCCTAAAACTTATCCAATAATCACATCACTATAATTTCATATAATTTCACATGATAATATTCTATCAGGAGAAGTTATTAGGGGTAATAAAGTGGGTTTTTATTTTATAATATTGTATGATTATAATAATTTTTATAACCAAATACTGAAAGGAAGTGAACACTTATCACAAAAAAAATGAATATTTTAGGTGAGAACTAATGGGTTGGAGATATATTTCTAGAACCTCATGACTAGAACGGATATAATCAGGATTAAGATATCTATGTTATTTAATGTGTCTAATAATTGTTTTGGGAAAATTCATTTTATTTTTAATTTCAAGAAAAGTGATGAATTTTTCCTCACTTCTATCTAATGTGGACAACACACAATCGTGTGAATTAATATATTAATTTAAATGTTTTTCTATATAAAATCATCAATGTGTTCAAAAAAATATACCAAAGTCTTGTAAACATATTTCAACTTGTTCAAATGATGGAATGTATAATTTTGTTTTTCTACGAATTCCTTATATTCAGGAATATATAATTCATCTCTAAGAAAGATAATCTTTTTTTATGACAAAGAATATATAAAACACTAAAAAACATCTAGATTCTTATCCTTAACATTTCAAAAAAATGATATTAATTTTTTAAACATCCAAAAGGTTTTCTTTAGGTATGTATACATACCTAATACCCACGGGTGATCTAATGAATGCTCTAATTTATATATTTTAACTATTATAATGATATATCCAAATGAATTTTCATTCACATTATTTTTGAAACAAAATAATTATAATTTTTTCCCAAACATAAAAAAATATTTACCTTTAGAAACATCAATAATAACCCCCATTTAAGCTAATAAAGGACTACCAATGTGGAAATGTACTTTTATGTCACACTCCATGTCTAAAACATTAAAATTAGTTGGTAAAAACAAGTTCTATGTCTTATAATATGTTCATAAACACATCCTTTTAGATGTTGAAAAACATATCAGATAGGTGAATCATAACAATGGTAGGTTACAATTCTGTTAATACAAACTTTTGAAATAGTGGGAAAGGAAACATATTTATCCTTTCACCATGGTCACAAAGACAATTTATTGTACCAATATTTTTTAAGATTCATTATATGACAAAACTCCCTAGATATTCAAAATTTGGGGGAATTTTGTTTTAGAGGGAATCAATTGACACTTTAGTGGGGCTGAATTTTACAAACACTTCTAGGGTTTTTTTGAAAACATTATCCTATGATTTCAAATCTTATGGAATCAAAATTAATAATTAAATAAATGGGATATTCATATAGAGAATATTTAATATCCAAAGTACCATTAGAAATTTAGAATAATTATTTTTGAGGTGGAATAACATGATTTATTGAATTTAAAACGTTTTTATCCATATTTCAATATTTTGGTATGATATATTTGGGATAAATTGATTATTATAAATATTATATTTGGAATTTTCTAGTATCATTTATAAAATTTTTACATGTTTTTAAACAACATATAAATATTTAACCCATGAAAATATCCATTGTATTAATTTTCATGTTGATTTGGTGCATTATTTAATATCTTAATTTAATGTCCCGAGCTAGATTCCCCAATTATAGCTCAATGTTTTGTAATTTTAATCATTAATAGAATCATCTGATTCATTTTATGGATTATTGGAATCAAATTTTAATAACAAATACTAGAACAACTCCTAAACATCTTATTGATAAATTTATTATCGAACTATAGGATGATTTTAGAAATGTTTAATTGATTGATGTTGGAATATTGGGATAATGTGTTTGTAATTAATTGCTTGTACTTTACAATAAAAACTAAAATGGTTCATATATCCAGGATGGATTATTTTTACTTAATTAATATTTTATTTCATACAATGATTTTATCCCAAAAAACTATCATTTTCATGTGATTAGGTTGGTATATCAAAAATTGAGAATTATTTTCATGTTTTCCTAATAATACTACACATAGAGTAATTTTCTCTAAGTTATTGGTTTGGATTTTCACAAAAAAAACATGATGAACACCATGATATAAATATTAGTTGATTAGAGAGTAAATTTAATCTATGATTTTAGCTACCTAGAAGTACATTTATATCCCCAAACATGTAATTCACTGTCCCAAATCTACACTCCATCTCTTTGATATTTTATTGTGAGATAAGAGGAAATGTGAATAAATGTTTTCTAAGCAATTTATTATTTTGGATAACATAGTTTCCAGATCTGATTGGATAGCTAAATTCATTCATATTGCTAAAAACCCATTCTAAAAATAATCTATGAGAAAATTAGAAGGGATATAGTGATGAGGAAACTTCCATAGAATGTTTCTAAATATTTATCATGCCACATGAGAGGTATGTCCATCCTCAAGAATAAATTTTAAATTTATAATGCTCTTCATTCAATCATTATTGGTAAAATTTCATTATAATGGATTTATAGATTTATTCTCATGTTTCAAAAATATGTCCATCCCTAGAAAAAACAAATTTATTGAATTCAAAAATATATTGAAATTGAAAAAACTCAACTTAATCTCATCCAAACTCAAACCATGTCATTATAGTTATTAAACATAGTTATAATAATTCCTAATTAAGGATTAGAATTCCACATTAGGCATCCCATTTAATGAAGACAATAGTGATAATTGTATGTATTTCAACCCATAGTTTTAGTCTCAATGTTGATGCCTAATAGGTGATGAATGATGTGATACTTGATGTATTTTATAATTCATTATCCTACATTATTATCATGAATTAAATTAGGATTTTGGTTTTTTCCATTTTCATTAGAGCCTCTATATCAATGATTTTTCATATTTCATTTTTATTTTCTTATTGATGTTAACTATTTTCGATATAGGGTTTATGGGCTCAAAATTTAGAGAAGTTTTTTCTCGTGATTTTTTGAAAATTATAAATTTTCAGTATCACACAATAAATTTCATGTTTTTTAAATCAGATATGTTTGAATTAATGTTATTTTTCTTAAAAAATAGTTTCAATTTTTTTATTCCTAATATTTTTTTATTTTATGTTTTTTTGAAGTGTAAAGATTTCAATAACAACATTTCTCAAAAAAATTATGTTTTAATTGGTATTTAATATATTTAAAACCAAAAAACTACCTAGAAAATGGAAATAAATGTATCAATCCTTATGGAATGTAAATTGGGTGTTTCTATCCAAGAAAACTGACAATAACACAAATTGTTTTCCATAATTTGAAAAATAAATGAATGAAAAATGGTAATGATAATATATAATCTTTCTTAAAAGTAAGCACTTGACTGGATGGGGATGATGAATCTTTATAGATATTGTAATGAAGGATGGATTACAACAACAATAAATTATCAATGGTTGTGCATGGGTTATTTTATTGTATGCTTAAAATATTACCCTATGTTCAAGTAAATTAATAATAGAATGAATCCCATTATTTTCAAAATAACTAACAATGTACTGGAAAAATAAGAAACTAATGGTTGAACTATAAATTTCCCCAACAACAGCTTACAATTCAGTCACATGAATGACAATGATTTCCACACCAAAGTTGACCATATGATATCCTATGAGGAGTTTTCTAAAAAAAATTATTGATGAATATCATTCCCAAAAATATGATTCAAAATAAAAAACACCATCTTTATTAGAAAATAGTACTCACAAAATAATAGATAGATGTAATAAATCAGTTTAATCATATACCCATTCACGAATGTATCAAACATTAATTATTAAATTCAATAATTAAATGGATTTAAATAATATAAAAAAAATAAAATGAAATAGAGTAATATTGGGAAACTTCCATTGATCCCCTTCTATATATTGATCTATTTTTTGTAGATATGTCTTTCTATGGAAACCTCTATATAATTTTTAGTTGTCTCTAGAAAATTTTTCTATCTATATCTTAAATAATCTGAAATTCCTACCTAAATTTTTTCATTTCATATTCTTCTAAATCACCAATATAATGTACCAAAGAAACTACTATAAGTCTATGATTGATTCAACATTTTATAATTCAATGTGAAATTTCCTCATTCAATTTCCATAACATTGAATATTTCTTTTGAAGGTCATAGGAACATCCAAAATATTTATATTTTTTACTTATTATTAAAAATTGAAATAAATTAATTCTTCAAAATAAATGTTAAACGAGTCATTGTAATCATTATCTAATCAAGTCCATACATATATCAACAATGGTAAGAATAACATGATATTCTTCCATTACTCAAAAAATAGAGAAAAATAATCCTTTTAAAAAATATGAAATACCCCATGTTTTAATATATTGAGAACTGTTTTTTATTAAAAACAACTTATCAAATGAATTTGATCAAATATTTTACGTAAAGTATACTTTTTTACCCAAACACAATATTAAATATTTAAGATGCCCCCCTCGTCTTTTTATTACTTCGAACCTATAAAAAATGATCACTAAAATAGTTAAAATAACGCTTTAGCACTAAGTAGACACTGAATATAATAAATTATTAAACATAAATAATCTTTGACACATCAACGTAGATTCAACAGATTAAAAATCAATAAAAAAGGAATGGTGATGAAACATATCACACTAACTCATCCACCACCCAACCGTGAAGTTGAATCCTACTCATCATTTCCACATTTTATCTCAATTTAAATCACATATACTTCTAATGGATGAGGGTATCCATACAGAATTTGAAAATAATATTATTATTTAGAATCTAGTGATTCCTCGGTCCTAGTTAACTCTCATCTTGATGATCGGGAAAATAATCTTATTTAGTATCAAGATTGATAATACTCTTCAATATTAGATGAAACATGGCTACCCACATCCATAAATGATTGAAGCTTTAGTTTTGGAATTCAACTTCAAATTAAATGATTTGATATTTGATCTGGTCATTAACAATAAAAATATACTAGAAAACCTACAACGAATATCATCATTAATTAGATTATATGGATCCATCTTGGTATTAGTTATATCTTCCTTCTTATATATTAATCAATATTTAGAATAAAATACAAATTAATTCAATCCCCATCCCAGATCAAATTATAAGGAATATTCAAATTCATCTTAATAAACAAACTCAATTTTAACATACATTTTTTTTACCAATATACTCTTACTATTTTTATCTTATAATGGAAATCATCAGTCATGTGTAATTAATGTTCTATTTAGTCACATATTTTCATTAGGATCATGATGATATTAATACACATATATAATCTTCCTCCTTGGCACATTTGAGATCAGGTGATATCTAAGTTAAATTGGACTCGGTTTCATGATTTCAATTACAGAGCCTATAATGAAAATTAATTAATCATATGGGCACTTCAATTTTATTCCACGTCTGGATTATAGTATAATAAATTTATCCAATAAGTGTAAATATGTATTATTTTCCAAATTCAAAAATTTATCATACTAGATGACATCCATGGTTTTTTAATGTAATCATTCTTACATTCATGTTGCAGCATTTAAATAACAATAAAATACCACAAATATCTCTGTTACAATTATCCAACAAAATAAACTTTAAAATTAGTTAACATAAAGAACTGTATAAAATTTTAAAATAAAAGAGCCTAAAAATACCGTAGTAGAAAAATACTAGAATTTTAAAATAATAACCACATGGTAAAAAATTATATCATATAATATTTATAATCGAAGAATGTAATTTTTTATTAATATTGTATGTATGAAACACTTCAAAAATAATGATAAAATCATATTTCAATTAAACTCATTAAAAAATTGGATTCTAAAAGATTAAAATTTATAAACAAAAGGCCATTTAATTTTTTAAGAACAAAAAACTGATTTTCTAAAATTTTTAAATGTATTATGTTTTCAAAATAATATCATCAACTATCAAATATTAAAAAAATTAACTCATGTAAAAATAATATATAATAGTATTATAAATGAAAAAATGTGGAATTTATGAATCAATTACATCAACATAAATATATTTATTATTTTTGAAAAAGAAATTTTGGATCAGATCAGGTAGGTTAGTCATCACAATCATTCGGTCAACTAATTAGATTCTATAGTGAGATATGTAGTTCCCAATATAGAATACATACTTTGTTTATATTTAAAATAATATCTCGATTTATGGATGCATTCATGAGGACTTGTGGTGATTCAAGCTATAATCTTAACATTTTTTGGTTCATTATAAAATTATTTTCTCATCATTTAAGTGATGTTGAGTTATGGATTATTAAAATTATTTAGTCATTTGGACTCAGTTTTTACCTCAATATATGCATAGTTAGTAGAATAATGGTAGAATCCTATGTTATTGGGGTAGTACCATTTTGATTTGAGAATTCATCATATCTAAACATAGTATTTTGAGTATAATGTATCACAAGTGGGTCCTTATTGGAAGACATGGTAATATAACACAACAAATGGAAATAATATATATTATTATCTTGTTAGTTATTACAAAAAATAATAAATTTGTAAAAATTGAAACAAAAATTAAAAATATTTAATATTTAATCAAATATTTATGACATTATTTTAGATTATTAAAAATATATATCTAAATACTTGGACTAAGAACCATCTTTTAAACTGTGTTATCCATTTTAATAATTCTTATATTTAAGGATAGTTTTTTAAAAGTTTTCCAATTATTATTTATAGGTTAAAAATATTTTATAAATAGGTAATAAATATACAAGGGGTAGGTGTTTTAAAAAGACCATTAATTTTTTCCATTAATTCAATAATGCTATTTATGGAAGAATTAATAATATAATGAAATGTGTTACATTAATGAGGAATATAGAACCATTTAGACCACAAGTATATTGGTAATAAGGAGAAGATGATAATTATCCACCCTAAAGATATATTGTTGATCTAAATATTCATTACGGTCTTCCACAACTACTTAAATGTATATAGTAGATAAGACAGCGATGGTTACCTAATATTACTGATTCTATGAATAAATTTTAATATTATCACGCATAACCTTCCATGATAATATCTTCTATTAGAAACTATGGAATTGTTCTACCATATTCACAACCTAATCTAGAGAATTGAGATTAATAAGAAGTGTGGGGTTTGATTGGATATTATTATACATTATGACGATGTCTGTCTATTCTGGGATATTATGATTGAGGGTAAGAATGATAATACACTGTATTATAAAGGATATAAAGAATAAATATTTGAGAAATTTATATATACAACCTTTTCATGTAATTTATTTGGGGTTATTAAAAATAATGAAAGTTGTGATGACTATAATGTAAAATGAAACAATATTTCACATTTTTTACATTTCACCCCCACCGGATTTTGGTATGGGAAAAAACTAGAAATATTTCATTGGATTTGAAAAAACACTAGTTATCCATTGTGATAATGTCTGAATAATCTATATGTCATTATATTTTAATAATTATAGCACAATATGAGTTAGGTTTTAATTGGAGTATATCGAATGTTCTTTATATCCATGGGTATTTGTTTGTGAGTAAAATTCTAGTGGAAGGAAGTAGTTTTGTTTTGAGAGGAGTAAGGGTTCATCAGAATGGATTATTTGAGGTAGAATTTAGTATCCATGACCTATATTAAGGATAACTCATATCTAATGTTATTAATATGGGTTTATAATATTCCAAAATTATAAATATAGTATTAATGAGAATTAATTTAATTTATATAGACAATTCTAGATTCTTTGGTGATTGTATAGGATGGGTCCATCAGAGAGTATGGGAATGAAAATCTTGTTGAATCATGAATATCATGACCATACTGTTAGATATCCAACTTTTGGAAATTGAAAACATACATTTATACCTAATAATGTTGGTTATGATTTGTTATTGTTGATGGTTAGTGTAATCTTATATTTGGAAGGTTTTTTAGTTGCGTGCTTAGTTTGAGTCATAATAAGGTATATAAAACAATGTAATTTACCACAAACACTACTTAGGTACATTAAAAAATGTGTGATAATACTCTAGAATCTTATAAATTTTCTTATTAATTTATATGAATCATGGTATTCTCATTCAATTATTTTTAGAAATAAGTATTCTATTTGGGGTTAAATGTGGATATATCTCTGATGATGAAGAACCCTTTCATTCCCTTTTGATTGAAAATGTAATAGAAATTTAAATTTCTATAATTCACTATTTAAGTTGTAAGTTATATGAATTTTTTTATATTGAAAAATTGACATGAATACCATTGACATTATATATCTTGTTTACCAGTTAACATAGTTTGATTCCAAATCAACTGATGTCAAGGGTCGGGTTTATTCATGAATTTATCTAGAATGTGGTAAACATTTATCACATAGTGGGAATTTCAAAAAAAAGTTAATTAATGTAAGAGTAGGATATAGATTAGTCTGTTTCCATTAATGTTGACAATTTAATGCTCAGTTCTATTGAAGCTATGGATATAAGGGTCCTAACTACTTTTATAACTGTCCTTCCTATGGGTTTTTTCAATATTTCTATAGATATAGTTATAAATGAGGTGTGTTGTTTTATATAAAATTATTTACTAGTATGAATCAAATTTATATTACACATTATCTTTTCACTACAAAAGAGTTTATGGAATTGAAAATTTAACTAGATGATATTAAGACTAAGTAATTTGATAGATTATAAACCTCCTAATGGAGTGCCCAGATCCATGTCACCATGAAAGGTAATGGATGTCAATGATTATGGGTAGACTATAAGTGACCAAATCATGTGAAAATAAAGAAACTTAACATATTTCTTAAAATTTAAACATTATTTAATAAAATATTGGTGTTTTAGTGTTCATCAATTATATTTCATTGTTTTTTTTATCATTATATCTTGGTTATTATAGTGGGTATTCTTAAGATGAATATTAAATATAGATATTGATACATTTAGTATGTTTTTATAAAATTTGTCTCATACTAAACACATGTTATTACTATCAATTTATTGTTAATAAACATTATACATTCATTGAATCATTAATTACTTTATTTATGTATTTCATTCATTAAAATTTTAAAATCCATGCTGGAAGGATGCTCCTTCTCCGAGGCTACTTCAAGTTCTCCCTCTTGTGACCCAACCCCTCACCAAGCAGGTCCAGTGGGTGCGGTGGAAGCCCCCCAACAATGGTTTCAAACTCAACACTGATGGATCTTATAGTGTAGGGGAGATGCGTGGGGGAGGGGTGGTCCATGACTCCCTAGGTACTGCAATTCCTTCTTTCACAGCCCACTATGGCCGAGGTAATTCCTTGCAAGCTGAGGCCAAGGTTGTGTTAACAGGACTGAATCTCTGCAAGTAGCAGAAGATCGAACTCGCCCATGTCGAAACTGATTCCAAGATTATTCATGAATCAATGTAGGGGAAAGGGCCCACTCTGTGGGCAGTTTCTTACATGATTAGAAAGTTCATAACCCTCATCAACAACAATGAACGTTTAACCCACACATGGAGGGAGGGGAACAATATTGCAGATCATCTTTCCTCCTTGGCCATCCAAGTCTCTAATGTCACGTGTCTTCAAACAATATCTAACTTTAAACATGAGGGGGTGAATCTGATTCGAGGGGATGACCTTGGTCTCCACTACTTTATACCCCCATAGGCTTGTCTTGTTTAGCATGTGTTCCTTGATCCTTTCCCTTTGAAATAAAAATCTAATGTTATGATGATGATGATGGAATAAATAGACAACTATGGATCTTGTAAGATATATTACTAGAATATCATATTTTTTCTTAGTTATTCAAATTAACTTTATTGATTTAAATATTTAATTTCATTAGACATGTTTTATTTAAATATATAATTGATATTGATATTGGAAAGGAACAAGTGGCTGTTTCCACGAATGTACTAATAAATTTTTTTATGAACAATAGTTTTCTATTACGTGTTAAATATTATAAATACATCAATTGTGAATTTCCAAGATATAATCTTATATAACTACATTAAGTAAATATTTATATCATGTTTTTTCATAGTGAATCATTTCAGGGAGAATCCGAGCTATTGATGAAGAGTTTGAACATGTATACTATATTGAATTTACCATGTATTGGGGAAGGGTATGAAATTTTTAATTATGGCACATGTTTGTTCAATGGTATTTTTTATTTTCAATTATAATTTTTTTTCATCTAATTAGTTTTTAGCAGTTAGAGGGGGATTTAGTTTGTTATGAATGATTACCTAATAAATAACTAGTAAATATTTTTTCAATCCATGAGGATAACCATGATAGGGTTTTGTATTGGAAAATATGAATTTTTTATCGATTGAGGATGTTTTGTCAAACTCTAAAAAATTACTCAATACCCATGAATCGTTTTTATGGGGATACGTTAGCTTTAAAACAGTAAAAGAATCATTTGGATGATTGTACATAAAATCTATTTAGTGTATCAAGGTAATTAAAGAGTGGGAGTTTACAATTTTGACCAATTATATTTTTATGGGTTTCACCCTCATTTATCTTCCCATCCTTGCTAATAAATCTCTAAAAACCATGGAGATTCACTCATCTCATGTTTGGTGGATTTTCCATGAATAAGTTGTTGTTTAGCTTGTTTTATGAATATCATTTACATGATTTATCCTCACTTAAAATTATCATTAATTTTTCATTTACATTCACAGACTATAGAAACCCAATATTTCAGTTTGTATGAATATTGAATTTTTAATGTGATTATTTAGATTGTTTTAATGGTTTTTTAGGAAATTTATTTCTTGTTTCATTTGTATGTCATGAGAGAAAAATTTATTCCATTCAGTTTCTTGTGAATATATATATTTAAGGTACTTTTTATAAAAATTTCAATTAATTATTAATTTTCTAGATGATTTTATTTAGTTATGATAAATATTAGTTATTATTGATTGTTTATTCATGGTTATTTTCATCATTTAAATGGATTTAAAATTTCATGGTTTAATGTTTTCATTAATTGAGAGTTGAATTTGATGTGTTTCGAATGTGTTTTAAAATTTCTCAATGTTTTTTTTACATTCAATTATTTTTTCAAAAGTTTTTAAAATTTGGTGTTGCATAGTGTTGGATAAGGTAATTGTTATTGATATTAATAGATTTGGGAAATAGATTGAAAATAGAAAAGTAAAATGGATGTTGTTAATGTCTATATGTTTTTCATTGTGTAACACATGAGAGGGATTGGGAATTTTTGTGGTCATTAATTAGACTAATGGATCCTTATCAAATCTCTTTTACTTTATAGGGAATCCTATCTAAGGAACCAAAATACCCATTGATGAGAATTAATTATAATATTCAAAATCATGGCTATGCAAAACATGATTTACTAAGGAATTGTGGTTGGTTTTTTTATATGACGATGTTTATGCTTATTTCAGGTTTATTCTGAGTGTGTGGTGTGTTGAGAATGTGTTTTGGTATAATATTTTCTTTATTTATTCCCTATTTAATAATAATTAAATGAATTGTTTTTGTATGGAAAACCCTTATGGGGTTCTAGTGTATTGTTTTCATATAAACATTCATTTAAAAGTGAAAATTGTTTTGAAAATGAGATTTCAAACTATGATGAATTATTTTAATGGGTTTCAATGTACATCTATTCAGGTTAGTCTCCTACAAGGATTTATGCGTCACACCATACAAATGAATTTAGGTGTATTTCGACCATCTTTTGTAGGAAACATGTATAGTTAAGGGTACTATGTTGTTCAGTGGCTCCTCTAGATTATTGATAACCTTGGATGGATAGGATAGTAGAGATGTGATATCTTGAATATTATCTCTCATACATTAGTATTTGAGATTTTTTCTCATTAGGATAAGATTTATTGTAATTTTATTTTGATTCATTAGTCGTTTAGTCTTATTCATTGTTTTGTGAAATGTGATGTAATGGTGTTATGATATCAAGTATTATTAAATTCTCAATTTTCATAATATTATATTTATGTTAGTTGATGTTGGATATGTAGTTAGTGTGGAAGACCAATTCTTTATTGGATCTTGCTAATTTGATAATGGTGAAGCAATTCCGATAATAGTATTTATTATTTTTTGGTCCTTGTTTCTAGTTCATTTTTATCCAGACTGTTTTTCAGGAACAATGGTGTATCGACATGGGTGTCAAGTTAGATTAACCAATGTTGGGTTATTTAAAAAATGTTTTTTATGGAGGTTGTTATATAGGGTTGGGTTCTAGATCTTATATTGGGTAATTAATGCTTGATTGGTTCGAATGAAGAAGTGTCTATCTAGCTCTCCCTAATGAAATACATTGAGTTCCCATAGTTGGTGGTGGATTTTTCTATAATTTTAAATAATTTTTTTATTTTTTTATTATATTTGATGACTTTTATTTTTATCTAGGGTTACAAGATTTAAACATGAGTGGCCTTTATAAATATTAACTTTTGGGGTTAAAAATGGTGTATATAAGGGGAAAACTATTTAAGCACACGGTTAAGAGTATGTGTGGCTAGTCCTTATGGGAATCTCATAAAGGCTCCAGTGCGATTTTTCATGGTTTTTGGATAGTTTTCATGAATGTGAAACTAAATCTTAAACATTATCAATAAACATAAAAATTTCAACATTTCACCCATTATTCATTAGGATTTTTTAAATTTGTATTTTTTTTGTTTGAGAAATATTGTATGAGTTTCATGTTGTTTATTTGATATTGTTTGATATTTAATTATATTTCTATTGATTTTTCATCAGGTATTTTGTAAGAAAGTCCACACATAATGACATCCTCTAGATGAGGTAGGGTTATTAGGATAATTTTCTATAGATAACTCCACTAATTTTTTTTTATTTAGTAGATTTAGTGATATGTAGAATCAAATATATAGTATAAGAGGGTGATTGAGGTTAGAAATAAATAGTGGAACTTTCCAAGGTATTTAATTTGAAGAATACACTAGTATTCCATATTGAAAAGGTAACCCTTGATCCATTAGAATGTATTGGGATGATCTAATCAACATTCCAATTTTTTAGACCCTTGAGGTCTTGATATAAGTTGTCACCAATTGTATTTTGAAATGACTAAGTATGAAATGGTGGGAAAACACGACAAAAAGGAGGAGGCTTGAGGATATCACCAGGACTACCTTTTAAAGTATTTTAATCAGTAGTTTAATCATAAAATAGTAAAGATGGGGAAGAACCATATGAAGGGGAGTAATGTGGAAATGGGATTAAAGGATGACTACATGTGATTATTTATTCATCTATTTAATTGACTTATGTGGAGGTGCACTACTAAAAAGTAGACCTTTAACAATTATATCCATTACCAAGAATAGAAAATAAAAATGACAAATTTCCTATTTTTTGGTGCTAAACAATCACTGATAACAGGAACTATTTATCAGTGTTTTTTTAGCGTTTATAAAGGGAACCCTCTATCAGCAACTTATTTTCTGCGCTAATAAAGGGTCACTTTATCTGTGATTTATTTTTAGCACTCATAAATGGATCCATTGTCATCAATTTCTCAGCACTGATAATGGTCCTAAAATAAAAAATAAATATTTAAAAAAAATAAAAAATAAAGATGAGTTTATTAAAAAAATAATAAAAATTTTATTATTTAAATAATTATTGTTAAAAATGAATAGATTCATTATACTATAGATAAATTATTAATGATAATAAATTTTATATATTAAATATACAGATATATGTAAAATAAAAATTAAATTATTATAAATTAAATATTAGTAAATTGATAAATATTTTAGACATTTTATTAATTAATTATTTATTGATATTGTTGATAAATATTTTATATTAAGTATATATATATATATAAATGATTATTATTATGAATTATATAATATAAAATATTTATTCTCTTATAGTAAATTGAAATATATTTTTAGAATAAATGTTTATAATTAAAAATTTTGATGAATTAAAAATAATGACTAATTGGATTGAGCAATAAACAATATTTAATGACGTTTCCTTTATTAATTTAACATTGAGCAAACATGTGTTTATTTATTTCACATAAATATACATATTTTGTGCACTTTTATATATGACACAGACACAAATACTTACATACTTAATGATATAATATCGAGAAAACACATATAGTATTTATGTAATTTATTCAAGTTTGAGTATTCAATTTAGAATTTCATTACAAGATGACATGTTAAGAACACATTAAGGGAAAATGAAATTTCGGTGTTTTCATGATATATATTCCCTTTAATATAACTATTTATTTTTATTTATTTATTATATATATATACATAATTATATATATATAGTGATATATATATATTTTTTTTATTTTTTGAAAAGTATTTATATTATTATAAATAAAATATTTTATATTTAAATAATTATGAAATTATAATAAAAATATTTAAATAGAAAATAAATTTGATATATATATATATATAATTATATAAATATGTTTTTTATGATTTTATTTATAATTATAATTATAAATCATTTATCTATTCTTAAGTAATAAGAACTCATAAAAAAAGATTTATCAGTATTTTATAGCACTGATAAGGATTGTGACTATTAGTGATAAAAAATTAATGATAAATATATATCTTTATCAGTGCTTTTTTTAATGCAGTGATAAAAGTACCTCGATATATTTTGAGAATCCTAACAATCAAAAATAGTTCCTGATATATAATGCTCTCAGTTCAAGCAACCTAGGGCTGATGCTCCTTATTGTTGAATCCATGATCGAATCCTTTCAAGAATATGGAATCTAAATTTTCAACGGTTTGAATCTGAGGAAGAACTATTCATGGGTCAAATGAATCCAAGGCCTAAAAAAAACAAGGTACTTTGATATCTCTACTTTCCCTCAGATATTCATTGATGCTTCTCATCCAACATCCATGCATCCCTACAACTCCAGTGTCACAATCTTATAATAAAACATCACATAATTCATTTTTTTATA
Source organism: Viscum album (assembly GCA_963277665.1). Taxonomy (NCBI): domain Eukaryota; kingdom Viridiplantae; phylum Streptophyta; class Magnoliopsida; order Santalales; family Viscaceae; genus Viscum; species Viscum album. Next base: position 594,726,939 of record OY728155.1, on the reverse strand, counting down.
TATTGATGTTTCTTCTTCCCCAATATCTTGTGTCTCTCCTTGTGAAACCTACCATGCAACTTGAATTATATCAAACCCAATAATGTGACATGTTGTTTTGAGGTATAATAAGCTCCCAATACCATTATTACATGAATTTTACCACATTATTATCATCATCTTTTAAAATATTCATCCATATAGCTATCGTTGTTGTCATTTGTTTTGAATATTCCATTGAAAATCACTTGGGATCTTTTTTTTATTTTGATTTAGAAAAAAATGTCCTATGATTAACTTAATTATCCTATTATCGATTAAAAATATTTAACTCACCAATCATAGACGTCTTGATATTGTACCACATATGATCCCAAAAAAAATTCATTTTTCCGTTTACAATCCTAAAATAAAATCTCTTAGACATATATGAAAACCAAAATCCTTTGATCATTCTCTTTCTTGATGTCGAGGTTGTGATGAAATATACCTCACTAAATAAATTTGGTATTGATCCAAGCATAAATACAAGGTCCTCAGTGATTTATCTATCTTATACAATTAATTATTTAAATGGAACACATTTATCTCATTTTATTCTATAATAAACCCATCCAGTTTCTCAAATAATATCCCCCCTGAAGAACTACATGGGCGAACATGGATTTTACATCTATTTGGTATTCTTTTATCTAAATTTTCACTCAAATATCCATGAAAATTTATATAGTTTCCAACCAAGCTATGGGAGTATATTTTTCATAAATATAAATTCATATGTTCTTGGAGTACCCCTTTCACACTATCCCATATTTTGACCCAATTTTCCTTAGTCAAAGAGTTTATTCCAAAAAACCCACATGATTCTAATAATATTTCTGTCTTCTATCCATGAAACAATATCACATGCAACAATTTTATTATTCAGATCAATATCTTGATGCATATATTTGATCTAATTTCCATCATTGTTAGACTCTCCAAATTATTTAGGCACATGTTAAAAAAATGTATTTTGGACACTTACTCCTATGACTGTTTCAACTAAACTGTCTGATCACCAATGAAATTTTATTCAATGATTTTAACATTTCAATTATTTCTTGCAGTTGATAATCATTTTTAATTTCCCCACAATCAATGACTTATTTTTAGTCTTTCTCATCTCCATGTGTTCCCACTTTAAAATCAATTCAATGTAAATTTCCATTGATGTTTCATCATTATTTTAATTCTTAACAATATCCCCATTTATCTAGTAAAAAAGTCTATCAATTTTATCTTCTTATCATAAAAACATCACAAATCACCATTTTTAATTCAATATTTAATTTTATCATTATCTAATATGATCAATTCACACTACCAAAAATAAATTTCCTCTTCAAAACACAATTAAATGAAATTTTTACTCACCCCAAATCAAAAACGAGTTATCTAGTTTCCTACACGATTATAAAAATACGGAAATCCTTGAAATGATAACCCACTCATCAATACTTTGTAAAAACCACATTATTTATTGAATCACACATCTAATAAACACTTTAAATGTATCTATTTACCCCATCAAAAAAACATATAATTCACTAATATTTCTTTTTGGTTCAACCCTTTGGAATATTTGATTACCATCCATGTAATTTACATAAATGAGAGGCATTACTCCTTTTAGATAACACAATAGTGTGAACAAGTCATCGTCATTAGTTTCATCTCCCAAATCATTATTTCATTTTGTTACTTTAGAGTCATCCATCCTATATTTTATGAATCATTTACAACTCTTTGAAGTAGTCGGCCCATTGAGGACTACCACTTATAGAATATAAACAATTATCAGTGCATATCCCCATTGTATAAAGGATGTTTGTCAAACAACAAAATTAAATGATAAATGTTCATGAGATGAGATAATGATCATGACAGTTGACTATAACATTCACCTTTCAATGAATTCAGATGATAACACCTACCAATGTGGAGTAATTCATTTCAAAAATTCAATTACCCATTTTCATCAAAGAATTCTGATTTTCATTGAAATAATGAAATTATGGTTTTCCCTTACTAGAATTTTCTATATCATTCACATATGATAATGAATATATTATGCGTGTATAATTATTTATTTTATAATGAAAATTATTTTATGGAAATAATAAAATTTATAATAATCAAAAATTGGTTCATGCTAATCATTTTACAAAAGAGTATGATGATGGAGTTAAATATTTAATTATGTTTGCAAAAGATCATTCATATGACCCTTCTCAAAACATTTTTATGCATTTATGTTGTTCTTATTCAATACAAATTAGTCTGGAAGTGTAAGAAGAACATTTTATTTCTTTCATTGAATAGATCATATATATAAATATTTTAATATACATGAGAAAAATTTAATGTCCATACAGATTCAAATGATGTTTTGGTTTAATGATCATTTAATAATAATACAAGTGTGAATGATGATGGAGATCCAATGGAAGAAATGAAAAGTGAAATTTATGATGACCTTATTGGTTGTCCAAAGTAGTTTGATATGTTATGTAATTATTCTAAGAGACACTTTAAAATGTGTTGTACTAAATACACAACATTCTCAGCTTTATTGATGTTATATAATTTGAATGCTGATAGTAGATAGAGTGACACCAACTTTACTAAAATAGTTGTCCCCTAAAGGGCATTCTTTCACCAAAATTAACTACTATATTTAAGAATGATGAAATTTTTTTCAGTTTTCAATGGCTATGATATCTAAAAAATAGATGTTTTTCCATTTGATTTCATATTTTTTTCTCATGAAACATCAATCGCTCCAAAAATTCTCTATGTGTGGAAAATATTGATATAAGGAAAATGAATCAGGTCCTTTAAAATCATTATGGATCATTACCATCATTTCTTGTCTTAGGAAACTATATGGATTTCAGTAAACCACAATACAATTGACCTCCAATATAGATAAAAGTTTTTAAGATTGTAACACGCATCAGAATTCTAATTCTCCTCAGTGGAAGAAAAATGATTAAAAGTATCATGAATTTTTAAATGAGCCTTGAAACATTCATCTTTCATTATCAATATACATAATTAATCCATATAGTTTATAAAGCAGTTATCACTATAAATGGATTTTCATATTGGTAAGTTATAACTTTTCATCATGGTTATGCATGATATGTGAATACATTGTGTTTTTTCTTCTTATATATTGACTAAGGAAACCCAATATAGATATTTATGTCAATTTGGATCCATTGATCGAAGATTTGAAATTGATACGAGATACATGTGTTACAATGTATAAAGTTCATAGAAGTGAAGAATTCATGTTGTAGTCTATGTTTTATGGGATGATAAATGACTTGCCTTCTTATGGAAATTTATAAATCTATTGAATTAAAGGAATATTGGGGTCTCCAATTTTTGAAGAGAAGACTATTTAGTTTGGTTGAAACATTCGACAAAGACTTTGTTTTTAGGAAATTATAAAATTTCACATGAATGAAATATTTACTGATCCTAGATAACAACATTCTATAGGAATATCAGACAATTTTCAACACTATGTCCGGTAAAATAAGATCATCTGTATAACAAAGTAAAAGTTATTAAAATTGATATTGATAATCCATTTTCATAAAATCATAAATAATAAGGATATATAAAGAGATAAATATTATTTGAATTATGATATTGGAATTCATAGAATATCAGACATTTTCTTGATGTCATTCATGTATAAAAAATGTATTTGATAGTGTTATTGGAATGTTACTAAATATTTTTCTTAAAATAAAATATGGCATTATGGATAGGTTGGACTTGATTGAAATAAGGATAAGGGAATGGTTGTCACTAGTAAAGGGTAAAAGGTATATATTTCATACTCCAATAGCATACACACTATCCAGAAAGGAAAAACTGAAATTTTTTTATTTTCCTTAATAGTATAAATATCTATAGGGATATTCATCAAATAACATGAAAAAAAAAATCAATGACTAATTTGATGTTACAAGTTATAAAGTCACACAAATGACATTTTCTGATGTAATATTTTCTGCCCATTTCTTTCGGTTTCATTCTTCCTCAAAATGTATGACATTCATTAACTAGACTCCACTTCTTTTGAAAATACATATGAAGTCATGTTATAGGCTTGATGACATTTCCAATCAGGAATAAAGAGGTTTCAGTCATCTTATTTGAATTAGATATGTTCTTCCCACAATCATTCACTAAGTTAATTTTCCACATAATGGTTTTCTTGGTTAGGGAGGTCAAAATATGTTTTCTTCTCTATTACTGAGGGATTTACCACATGGAATGATTTAAGATGATTTTTAATGGGTATGTGAATAATCTAAATTGAATATAAGGTTTCATTGAAGAAGTATTTGTGGATTAAGAATCTATTGAATTGTGTAATAATTGATTATCAGATGATGATAGTATTGGTATCCCAAAGCCTTTTCACAACAGATGAATTATAGGGGAAGGTATTTAAATAAGATTTATTGTTAAAATTACCTTGACAGAGTGGAGATTGTTCACATTTAAATTTTATATAATAGAGATGATGTAGTTCCATAAATTAATTCACACAATAAAATTCATTGAGATTTGAATCCATCAATGTCTGAAGGATGGATATAAAATACATATAATCAATATTTTATAGGATAGTTCTAGGATAAAATTTATAGGGAGTTATCTAAAAATATTAATTCAATTTCTAAACAACATAAATTGAAATCTAGGGGACTGAATGAAAATGTTATATCTTACAGTGGTTAGTAATCAATGATTATGTGTTCTATAAAAAAGAACATGATGACTATATCACGATGTAAAAAAATGGTGTTATGCTTATAGAGGAACTGATGAACATATCATGTTTGAATACAGAATTCTAATTAATGAATATAAGTCATATTTTTTTATTATTAAATAGATATATTAGTAGGATTATATAATGTTTCAAGTGCCAATTTACAATTGAAAATGGATTGCAAATATGGCCATAATGAAAGTTGATGAGATGGTCTTCAAGAATGTGAATTTTAGAGTGAAATTAGAAAAATACGAGTCATTCATAATGAAATTACAAGAAGTTAATGTATTTTATTCCTCAGATATAGAAAATAATAATTGGTCGATTTTCTTACTCGAGATGGAAAAAATGTTGGGTTAGATGAAAAATCACTAAGGGATGACCCTTTCATTAAGAGATCATAATCAGTTCATCATATTACAATTATATACCAGGTTTAGTATGTTATAGGAGACCATAAATATTTAATTTTTATTTTAGTTAGAGGAATAAAATCCCAAAAACCTTTAAAAATAGAAATTTAAATCAGTGAGAAGGTAAAATTATTTTTTAATATTCTATGATTTTCCTCATAATATTACATTTTCTATGCCCCATTAACATAATATATGTGAATGGTTTGACTACTCCTGTAGATAATGTCTTCTATATATAATGATATTACCCATACCTTAGAAGAAAAAAATTTAACAAAGGAAAACCTTTTGGAAGATGTAATGTTAATGCAATGATACACTTTCTCTATTTTAACAAAAAAATTATATAATGGAACAATTATTTAATTTTCTTTATTACTTATAGAGTTTTTTAATTATATAGGATTTATATCCATATTTAATTCCATATAAGTAAGATCAATTATTATATCTCTTCTCAATTAATGATTTAATAATTATTTGTAAATAGTAAAATTAATGTCTATAGAATTAATCTTTTATTTCATATTTATTGATAACTTATTTATTTATAGTATTACTCATATAATAATTTGGTTTATTTTAGAGGTGGTTTATTTGGTTCGACATGGTGTGTTCTGCCCATATTTCATGACTTTCTACACTAACACTTCCACATACTTCTTTCCCCTCAAATCCTTTTCACCCCTATAGTGTTTTATTTATCACTTTCCTTCAAGTTCCCTCCACTTCCATTGTATGAAGATCAACAATGATGGCTTTACTCAATCACATAGGTAATCTTGATATTTGAACAATAATATTATTATCTATAGAATGAATATATTATTTCATATTTTTTGTTTAATTTATTTCTTTTTAATATTATACATGTAATAAATCCATTTCTTAGAGAAGTTTCTACCTTTGTTCAAGTTGGAGTTGTTTATCAATCATTCCTTCCTTTTTCGCACCAAATAATTGGCAACAATCTTATCCCACAAAACCATTTCACCCATAAAATGTTTTTATTTTTTAATATCATTCAATTTTGTTCGAATAATCAATAATTGATGTAATTTTGTTGTTTTTAGAGAAAAATCATTGCATATAAAATTAATATATTATTTTATATTTCTATTTTATTAATTAATATTTAGTATTACTCAAATAATAATTATATTCCTTTATATCTGGATAATTTTTTTGTTGGAGTGTGATTTAGATAATTAAAACAATGAAATGCATTAATAATGAATACAACGATCAAGAAAAGATGAATTACTACTATATATTTTATTAATTTTGTCATTGTTTTGTCGACTATTTGTAAGATAATTTCATTATCATTTTTATCTAATAATTTTTTTTAACATATATTTTGGTAATTTATATTGACTCGATGATCGTAGCTAAAAAACATATCTCAATGAAATCCATAATATGAAACTAAGTGCGTGTGGTCATTGTGTTGATTTATTGTGATATAATGGGCACATAATCATTCTCTACTCATCTGGATTTAAACAAGGAGAAATTTTTTTCATCTAGGAACATCAATTAAATATACTGTGTTTGTAGATCGACAAATAATGGTAGTTGAAATAGTTGTAACATTGAAATATAGGATTTTTTTTATACATTGGGATGTGTAAGAATCATCCATACCTCAATCTGACACGAAGAGTGATTGTATAACTTCATGAATTTTTTTAATTTAATATTGACATTAATTTGAGTAATAAATACTAATTAAATAATCAAAACCAATAAAACATATTAATAATGTTTTGATATGTCAGTAAAATGATACATATGTCATTTATGATGCGTAAACACCATCAACACCACAATATGATAAACGATGTGCCTGATATGACTCAATGTCTCTGTCATTAGTTAAAAATCAATATTTACTTGAAACAGTGTAACTCATTGAAAACAAAGAAAACACACTCCAATTTTACTAATAATTTTTAAAATTATTATTAAGTCAATTTTTTAAATATAAGAATTATAATCATGTTAAACCAACATACAATGTCATCAGTGTGAGTCAAAGTGTGTGATTCAAGTTTAAAATGACATTTTAGTAAAAATACAAGTAACATAATCAAAACAATGAAAACACATTCTAATTATTTTGATACATTAGAAAATATCTCTATATATAATTTGACATGCATATAATTATCCTCAACTCAATCGAGCACATAGTGTATCTGGCTTGACTCAAACTACATCCTTTTATTTAAAATTGTCATCAATTTCAGTAAAATGGACAACTGAACTAATCAAAACTAATAAAAAACATTCGTATTGTTTTCAAACATTATGGATATGATCTATATGTCATTTTTGACAAATAATAATAATAAACACCTCAATTTGATACATTACATGCTCGGTATGACTCAAAGTCTTAATTATTTGTTTAAAATCTACATTTTAGTTCAAAAAGTGTCCCACAATTAAGATCAAACTAACAAATCATTTTATATTTATAATTTAAGAAAATTAGTTACAATTCCTTTTTTATGTATATGAATTATAACCATGTTATACCAATACATGTTGTGATTGGTATGATTTAACATGCTTGTTTCTAGGTTAAAATTACATTTTAGTAAATAAGATAAGTGCCATACTGAAAACCAAGAAAAGAAATATCTATTATTTTTATAATTTACTAAAATAATACATATGTTAATTGAGATGTTTACTAATCATGTTCAGCTCAATATAATGTACAATGTTATTGGTATGTCTCAATGTTCATCTGTTTTAAAAAAAAATTGTCATCATTTGTAGTAAAATGGATAACTAACCTACTTGAAACTTGTTAAATACATTCATATTACCTGTATACATTACTAAAATTATCAATAAATCATATTTGACATGTAGGGATTATCTAAACCTTAATATGATACACGATTTTCCCAATATGAATAAAATTTTCTTTTATTATTTTAGAATTGAATTTTTAGTTCAAAAAGAGAAACTAAATGAAAACAAATCAAACATGCTCTAATTTTTAGAATAATTTTGTTCAATGAATCAGAAGTAATTTTTTATGTGTATGAATTAAGCTCATGTAAAACTGTTACATGGGGTGACATGTATGAGTCAATGTGTGTGTTTCCAATTTTATATGTCATATTGTTAAAATAGACATGGGACATACTCAAAATAGATAAAACACATTCGAATTATTTGGATAGATTAAGAAAATGATTCATAAGTCCTTTCAGGTGTGGTGGAATTAGTCTAACCTCAATCTGGCACACTGTTTGACTGGTATAACTCCATGTGCATGTTTTTTATTTGAAATTCTCATAATTTTTTGTAATATTAGCACTTTATATTAATTTAATTTGTTGTATAATTAATATCATAAAAAGTGTTTTACTATATAGGTGTGTTATTTTTATTGACTATGTGGGGATTGTTTTGAAGTTTCATGGGTGAGGGTAATGATAAAAACATAGAGGAATAATGACATTTCAGAATTTATGTTATATTCTTTAAATATATAATTTTATAATACAATTATTCAAATTTCTAAAATATTATTTTTTCATGTATTTTTTTAAATTTAATTTCATTTAATATATAATTTGGTATTTTATTTTTTTTTGATATATCATGTGTTTCTGGTGCTACGATGTGCTGTTACATGACATTGCACTAGATCTATATTGCGATATTATGGAATACTATAGTTTGGACCATTATCCATGGTTTTAATGTGCTGATAAAGTTACCCATTATCATTAATTATATAATCCTAGATAAAGTATAATGACCCATAATTTACATACATGGTTATTACTTCAAAATTGAAGTACACTTATTACAACATATAACAAAACCATGAAAGGACCGTATAGGTATAGTGTCTTTAGAAACTGGGAAACATAAAAAACTGGTTCATAAATCATCTACGTTGTCTCCCATTTATTTCATCATATCTAGAGTCTCTTTTTGGAATATCCTAATTAATATACTTCTTCCTGACCTGGGGAAAGAAAACATACAAAAGGGTGAGCTCAAATGCTCAGTAAGGGTAAACAAAAGAAATATCAATCACATCATATTCATAAGAACATAACATTTTGGAAATCCTAACCTGCAAAAGAGATCATAATTTCATAACATGGGATAAATTATAGTAGTGAAATGTAATCCCAATAATCATAAATTAAAACATGAATCTTTGTGGCATACACACATAATCATAGAAAATCATTTCTTAGTAGTCAAGACTCATTGCCAAGACAAACTTAGTGGACAATGTCCATTTCTGAATCGAGTTCACTCCTCGTTTCATTCCTGTTTCACTGAACCGGTTTAACCTGCCGTTCTAGCCATGATTATCTCATGAGATATAAATCTTTACCCAATGCATTGGAGGGAGATATCGGTCCCACCCATCTCATAATGATACCATTCTTATGTGTGCCACAAAATCATAAATCATACATCATTTCATAACCCATGTAATAAAAATGGGATTCTTAAACATCGTGAAATCAAAAAAAATTCATATATGATAAAGGAATTCATAAAAATAATTCCATAAAAACATAATCAAATCAATGTAATAATAGGGATAGAAACAGAACCCTATATTATCTTAGATGGAAAATACTTTTGATAAAACACTTGAACTCTATTCTTGAGGAAAATATCCTTTCTACTTCAAAAACATTTTTCCTTTCTTAACATGTCACACAATTTTAAACTAAAAGAAGTTGATTAAAAATAAACTTGAAAACATGTAAAGGAATCTTCTTGGAAATAATGTTTTAAAAATCCATTCATGCCATATAAGTTAAAAAAACATTCTTCTCGTACTTTTTTCGGAAAAGTCAAAAAGTACCTCGTACGAAAAACGACAAAAGATTCATTTCATATCTTTTACTAAAAACTCACCGAAGGGTAAAATTGGATTTAAACAATTGTATAAGGATATTAATATTACATATTGAGGAAACATGTATGTGGATGATAAATATTCCCCAGTAAGTTCTGAAGTATAAACAATCTCCGATAAAAATGAGATTGCGATATTTTCCCTTACCTTAGATCCGATTTTCTTCGTAAGTATTCGAACCTCCAGTATAATGATTGAAATAATGTCATTGACTTATTACAGAATCATACTCATTGTTATGATATCATATATGGTCATATTCTTAGCTTCTTATTAGTAATATTTCATTGCTACTTGTTATTCGGGTGTTTATTACTTTTTATTCTTATGCGTGTTTTGTCGAATAAATTCTTATTATTCATTTCAGGTTATAGATACCTAATTTCCAGAATTTTATTAGTGTAATATATATCATATTCATTCATTAAATTCATTTATATAATCATTATGCAATGAAGATCATGTAGAACGAGTCGCATCACATCGTAGAGACGGTATTCCGTACGTACGCACGAGCGATGATATCGTTCACATGATCGTGGAATTGTATTGGAGTGTATGTATACTTTTTTTATAATCAATAACACTTTAAAATAATAATATATAGTCATTATTTACACCATTAAATCCATACAATTAAGGTGATGGTGGAAAATAGATTACACCACGGCGTGGAGACGGTATTCCGTACGTACGCACGCGCGGTGATTTCATTTTCCGTAGGATGGATAGATGGTGAAATATAGGTATTTCATACTTATAATAAAATATTCGTATATTATTGATACTGATGTTATTAATTCATAATGAAAAAACTAAAGAAGAAGAAGTAGAAGAAGAAATAAAGTTGAAAGAATCGGTAACGGATATTACCTCTTCTTTCGACACGCCTTTTGAAACCTCCTCTTTGGGCACTAAGATTGGTCTTTGAAGAAGACCAGAACCTCTAGGATGTTTCTAGGGAAGTGGAGAGGATAAATTGGCGGGGTTTTTCCGAGCTTGAAGGCTCAAAGTGGTGTGAGGAAGAGAGGGAAGAGGTGTCCTTTTATAAGGGAGGAGAGGGGAACCTTTGGAAAAACTAAAAATATTATTTTATTATAAAGTCATATTCAGTTTTAAATAGATTAAAATTAATTTATTTAGAGGATAATGTGGGGATGGGTCGAAATCCTCTCATACAATATAATTTGGACAAGTTTAGGTTTCTATTTTAACTTTATCATTTAGATTTAAATTTAAGTTAAATAATTTTACTCTTACCTTGTCTTCTTGTTTTCTTACACTATAAGGTTAATAAACTTACTATAACAAGCCAAACTAACCCTAAGTTGTTTATTATTAATATATATAACCTTATCTAAGTCATTTTGCCGAACCTTAGATTTTTATGAATAAAATATCAATTAATAATATAATATTTTTAAAAAAAAATATTTTATGTCAATTTTGACACTATTTGGTAATTGATTTTTGTGAAAATCATAACATAATGATTAGTTCGAAACAAGTTAATTAAATCAATAATAACATGTCATAGTAACCTATAAAATTAGTGGAATTCCTAAAAAGTCTCAAATTACATTTATTTGGGTATTTATAACATCAATTATGTCAATATTTCATTAATAAAATAATTACTCCATCATCTTTGTGTCATAAATAAATTAAATTATTTAATGTATAAAAATTATAAATAAAATACCATTATGTAGGAAACCTTTTTATATTTCTAATTAATATTTATAGTAGAATTTATCTTATGTATAACCCTATATTAAAAATGATTTACTTATTAAACTTTGATTTTAACTATTTTAACCCTTCTTTAAATAAATTAATATTAAATGTCATAATCTAATCCAAATGGGCCTAAATGGTCATATTTTATTCCTAAGGTTGTTATTGGTCGAATTAAACTTATCTAATAGATTTAGTACATGTGTTAGGGTAATAATAATATCATTTGTACCCTTAATTACCCTATTTACTTTTAACCGTGGTAAAAAAAAGTAAAAAGTTATTATTCACCAAAAAATATTTTCATCTCATTGAACCACATTTTACTTACTGAAATCAACTGTGTCTCTAAATTTTTTTAAATTCCACTCACAGAAGTAGTAAAATTAGGTTTTATGTGAATTTTGAAATTCTCCTAGGAGGTGGGTAAAAGACGGTGAAAAGTTCAATAAAATTTTTATATATCTAAAATTATTATAAAATGACTCCAATGAATTGCATTGAACTTATATAGGTATTATGTATCAATTTTGACCTAAAATAAATTTAAATAAAATAAATAATTATTTAAATAAAAATTCGGTTTTTAAATAGTAACCTAGTGTTTTCACTATTCATCAAAAATTGAAAGTTTTCAGAAAAATACCAAAATTTCACCCTAGGCTAATTTTGATATTCCGAATCCAAAAATGAAGTCTGTTTTGAAAAATAAAAATTTCAAAATTTCAAAAAGTGGGTATTACTATTCATAACGGCTTGTTTTAATAATATTTTAATAGCATGTCGTTGTTTTGTGAAACTCGGTATTGCATACGACGCAAGCTATCGAGGAAGGTAGCGATTGAATGTGAAGCAAGCCAAGCTAGTGTTGTGTGTAGTGAAATATTCCTTTGATAATTTATATAACATAAAAACAAAAGATTTCTCATAAAATTCTCGAGTGTTACATTCTACCCCCCTTAAAATGAATTTCGCCCTCGAAATTCATCACTTTGTAACAAACAGATGAGGATACCTCTCCCTCATCATATCCTCAAGCTCCTATGTAGCTTCTTCTAATTGATGGTTCCTCCATAAAACTTTCACCAAGCAATTGGTCTTGTTCCGTAGGACTTTTTCACTATGATCGAGAATCTCTATCGGCTGTTCTTCATAAGAAAGATCTTGTTCCAGCGGTACAACTTCTGAGCTGAGTAAATATGAAGGATCAGGTATGTAATTTCTCAGGAGAGATACATGGAACACATCGTGAACTTGAGAGAGATTCGGTGGAAGTGCCAATCGGTAAGCTACCTTCCCAACACGATCCAGAATTTCAAAAGGACCGATATATCTAGGGCTCAACTTTCCCTTCTTTCCAAATCCCATGACCCTCTTCCTGGGAGATATTCGTAAGAAAACTTTATCACCCACTTCAAAATCTAAGTCTTTTCTTCGGTTGTCGGCATAACTTTTTTTTCAACTCTGAGCTGCTCTAATGTGTTGTTGAATAGATCTGACCTTTTTTGCCATCTCATCAACAAGATCGGGTCCTAATAGCTTTCTTTCCCCAACTTCATCCCAACAAGTTGGAGTCCTGCATTTATTTCCATAGAGAGCTTCATAAGGAGCTATCTGAATACTGGAGTGAAAGCTATTATTATAAGAAAATTCCACCAAAGGCAGGTGTTGATCCCAACCACCTTTTAAATCCATAGAGCAAGCTCTTAATATATCTTCTAGAGTTTGAATTGTTCTCTCAAACTGACCGTCTGTCTGAGGATGATAAGTAGTACTGAAACTCAAATCTGTATCCAGAGTATGCTGAAGACTTCGCCAAAACTTTGAGGTAAACCTCAGATCCCGATCAGATATAATGGAAAGTGGTACTTCATGCAATCATACCACTTTTTTTACATATATCCTGGCAAGCTGATCTAGAGAGAAATCCTCTCTAATAGAAATGAAGTGAGCCGACTTTGTAAGATGATCAACTATGACCCAGATAGCATTATTTCCTTTGGATGTTTTGGGAAGTCCAGTGACAAAGTCCATAGTTATGTTTTCCCATTTCCATTCTGGTATGGGTAATAGTTGTAACATCCCCTTACACTTCTGTCTCTCAACTTTAACTTTCTAACAAACCAAGCCTCGAGAGACATATTCAGCAATATCTCTTTTCATGCCATCCCACCAGAAGTACTCTTTCAGGTCCCTATACATCTTTGTACTTCCAGGATGAATAGAGAATTAAGAACTGTGAGCCTCATCCAGAAACTCCTTCTTTAATTCTGGGATGGGAGGAACACAAACCTGATTCCTGAACTTTATTATCCCATCACAATCAAGGTTGAATTCAGGAACATTTCTCACCTTCTTTTGTAACTCTACATCTTCTTTCTGTGCCTCTTTAATCTTCACATGTATATATGGTTGAACATTCATTTGAGAAAGATATGATTTTTCCCCTTCCATTATATATCCAAGATCCATCCTTTGAAAATCCATAAATATTGGATCTTTTGTGATCCTCATCATGGATAATCTAGCATGGTCTTGTCGACTTAATGCATCTGCCACCTTGTTTTCTTTCCCAGGGTGGTAATGAATTAAGCAGTCATAATCCTTAATCAGCTCCAACCATCTTTTTTGGCGCATATTCAGCTCCTTTTGTGTGAAAATATACTTTAAAATTTTATGATCAGTATAAATATCACACCTTTTCCCATAAAGATAATTCCTCCAAATCTTTAATGCAAATATTACCGCAGCTAACTCCAAATCATGAGTTGGGTAATTTTTCTCATGGATTTTCAACTTTCATGAGGCATAAGCTATCACCATATCGTTTTTCATGAGAACACACCCCAATACCTTATTGGATGCATCACTATAGATCACAAACCTTTATCCACTACAAGGCAGTGTGGGTACAGGTGCACTGGATAACCTTCTTTTCAACTCCTTGAAATTCTCTTCACATTCCTCTATCAAAACAAACTTAACTCCTTTCCGAGTCAACTTGGTGAGTGGATTAGATAATCGTGAAAAATATTTCACAAAACTTCGATAATATCCATCCAAACCAAGAAAAATTTGGATCTCAGTTATTGTTGTTGGTCTCGACCATCTTTCGATAACCTCTGTTTTTGGTGGATCCACAGATATCCCCCCTTTTGAGATTATGTGACCCAAAAATGCAACTTTCTGAAGCCAAAATTCACACTTGGTAAATTTGGCATAAAGATTCTCCTTTCTCAAGGTCTTCAATATAATTCTCAAATGATCTTCATATTCTTCCTTACTCTTTGAATAGACAAGAATATCGTCTATAAAGACTACCACAAACTGATCAAGATAGTCTCTAAAGACTCTATTCATCAGATCCATGAAGATAGCAGGGGAATTAGTAAGACCAAATGGCATCACTATAAATTCAGAGTGTCCATACCTTGTACGGAAAGTCGTCTTTGGTATATCCTCCCTTTTGATCCTTAATTGATGATACCCTGAATGAAGATCAATCTTGGAAAAGTTTTGACCTTCGTGTAGTTGGTCAAATAATTCATCAATGCATGGGAGAGGATATTTTTTCTTGATAGTGATCTTGTTAAGTTCTCGATAACCAATGTAGAGTCTCATTGATCCATCTTTCTTCTTAACAAATAGAACAGGTTCTCCCCAAGGTGGCGCACTAGGGCATATGAATCCTTTATCAAGATTCTCTTGGAGTTTCTTCTTCAGTTCCTGCAACTCAATTGGGGCCATTCTATAAGGTGTCTTTAAAATAGGAAAAGCACCCGGTATGAGTTCTATTGAAAACTCAACTTCACGATTTGGTGGAAGACCTGGAAATTCCTCCGGAAAGACATCATCAAACTCCCGTACAATGTTCATATTATTAATCGTGAGTTTCTCTCCAACCATTTGAGATAAATAACCTTCATTTAGTGGAATCAAGACCCATAAGATGGAAGAAATTTCCACTGGAAGGTTATGTTTATCCTTGCATCGATAGACGATCATAGATTTATCTGGAATATGAAATGTGACTTCCCTTCTTTGGAAATTGATATGAGATCCATATAAAGAAAGCCAATCCATGCCAAGAATCACATAAAATTCCACTATAGGAAGGATCACAAGATTTTCAGGAAGCACTTTCCCACAAACTTCAATCGGAGAAGAATTATAAACTTTTGATGCGACTGTTGTTCCATTAGGGGTTATCACAGCTAACTCAATATCTAATTGTTGAGGTAATACGGTGATACCCTTAGAAAATTCTTTAGAAATAAAAGAGTGGGTAGATCCAGAATCAAATAAAACATTTTCTACTTTAGAGTGGCTGGTAAGTGTACCTTTCACCACATCATTATCATACTCCACATCGCTGATAGAAATTACATGTGACTTTCCTTTGTCTTTGGCCTTAAGAGTTTGTTGACGTCGATCATCATCAACAACCCTTGGATTAGGGCATTGATTGGCATAATTCCCCATTTCCTTGCACTTGTAACATTGAAGTGTAGGAGGTTCACTTTGTGTAGCCTTTTCTTTGTTCGCATCACTAGACATCTTCTTCCCATCATTGCGGCATTCAAATGCCCGATGACCTTCCTTTACACATTTGAAACATTTACTTGTCCCTTTATGACAACTCCCTCCATGTTTCTTTCCACACTTTGAGCATAAGGGAAAACTCATCTTCTTTTCAGTGTGGTCTTTATATTTTACTTTGAATTCCATTTTCCTCTTCTTATCAAACCCATGTGACTGATGGGTTACACCAATCTCCATCTCAACCTTGAGAGCACATCAAACAATTTCCTCATAGCTATTGAAGTCCCTTATAGCTAACGCCCTTTGAAGACTTGGTTTTAAGCCACTAAAGAATCAATCGATGTTACTCTCAGGTTGGATAATAATACCAGAAGCGTACCTTCCAAGTCTTGTAAAATTTGCTTCATAGGTACCTACAGATTCATCATCCTTTTGCTTTAGTTCAAAAACTCATTCTCCATATTTGTTCGAAGAATACGAGGGAAGTACTTATTGAAAAATAAGTTCTTGAACTCATACCATTCCATGGATTCAATTTCATCCCTTTGCCTCATATTCTTGATAAGATTCCACCATTGATCAACATCTCCTTCCAAACGATACACTGCTAAGATGAATTTATCATGTTCAGAACATTGAAGAACTGAAAATATCTTTTCAGTGGTACTGATCCATTGTTCAGCCACTAATAGATCAGAAGGCCCGCTGAATGAAGGTGGACGCTACCTCATGAAGGATTCAACAGAATGTTGCCCCTTTTCTCATTTGGAAGTCCTGCATGATTCATAGCTTGAGAAAGTTGTGTGAGCATGGCTACAAGATTTTTCATTCCATATCCCATAGAGTTTGGTTGCTCAGGGGGACAA
Organism: Viscum album; assembly: GCA_963277665.1. Lineage (NCBI taxonomy): Eukaryota > Viridiplantae > Streptophyta > Magnoliopsida > Santalales > Viscaceae > Viscum > Viscum album. The sequence continues at coordinate 594,709,635 of OY728155.1, read as the reverse complement.
TCATTGCATTCTCTGTCGCATTATACATTAACACGGTTCCTTCGGGTTCCAGCCATTGACTAAAACCAAGAAGAATAGCGTGAGAAACACTAATTATAATAAGAAAACCAAATAATCAAGAATAAAATTTCACACTTAAGGTCTTATCATAGGTTGTTCATGGCCATTTCTAAAACACTAAGATTGTGTTCTATGCTTAGACTTATCCTTAGGGTTCTTACTAAGGCTTTCACGTCCTAGTTTACAAAGGTTGACTATACCTTTCCTCTGATACCAACTATAACGACCCATACATTACATACATGGTTATTACTTAAAAATTGATGTACACTTATTACAACATATAACAAAACCATGAAAAGAACATATAGGTATAGTGTCTTTAGAAACAGAGAAACATAAACAACTGGTTCATAAATCATCTACATTGTCTCCCATTTATTTCATCATATCTAGAGTCTCTTTTTGGCATATCCTACTTAATATCCTTCTTCCTGACCTGGGGAAAGAAAACATACAAAAGGGTGAGCTCAAATGCTCAGTAAGGGTAAAAAAAAAGAAATATCAATCACATCATATTCATAAGAACATAACATTTTGGAAATCCTAACCTGCAAAAGAGATCATAATTTCATAACATGGGATAAATCATAGTAGTGAAATGTAATCCCAATAATCATAACTTGAAACATGAATCTTTGTGTAATACACACATAATCATAGAAAATCATTTCATAGTAGTCAAGACACATTTCCAAGACTATCTTAGTGTACAATGTCCATTTCTGAATCGAGTTCACTCCTCGTTTCAGTCCTGTTTCACTGAACCGGTTTAACCTGTCGTTCCATCCATGTCTATATCATGAGATATAAATCTTTACCCAATTAATTGGAGGGAGATATAGGTCCCACACATCTCATAATGATACCATTCTTATGTGTGCCACATAATCATAAATCATACATCATTTCATAACCCATGTAATAAAAATGGGATTCTTAAACATCGTGACATCAAAAACAATTCATATATGATAAAGGAATTCATAAAAATAATTCCATCACAACATAATCAAATCAATGTAAAAATAGGGATAGAAATAGAACCCTATATTATCTTAGATGGAAAATACTTTTGATAAAACACTTGAACTCCATTCTTGAGGAAAATATACTTTCTACTTTAAAAACATTTTTCCTTTCATAAGATGTCACACAATTTTAAACTAAAAGAAGTTGATTAAAAATAAACTTGAAAACTTGTAAAATAAGCTTCTTGTAAATAATGTTTTAAAAATCCATTCATGCCGTATAAGTTAAAAAAAACATTCTTCTCGTACTTTTTTCAGAAAAGTCAAAAAGTACCTCATACGAAAAACAACAAAAGATTCCTTTCATATCTTTTACTAAAACCTCACTGAAGGGTAAAATTGGATTTAAACAATTTTATAAGGATATAAATATTACATATTGAGTAAACATGGATGTGGATGATAAATATTCCCCAGTAAATTCTGAAGTATAAACAATCTCGGATAAAAATGAGATTGCGAGATTTTCCCTTACCTTAGGTCCGATTTGCTTCGTAAGTGTTCGAACATCCTGTATAATGATTTAAATAATATCATTGAATTATTCCAGAATCATAATCATTGTTATGATATCGTATATGGTCATATTCATAGCTTCTTATTAGTAATATTTCATTGCTACTTGATATTCGGCTGTTTATTACTTTTTGTTCTTATGCGTGTTTTGTCAAATAAATTCTTATTATTATTTTTAGGTTATAGATACCTCATTTACAGAATGGTATTAGTGTAATATATATCATATTCATTCTTTCAATTTATTTATATAATCATTATACATTTAAGATCATGTAGAACGAGTCGCATCACATCGTGGAGACGGTATTCCGTGCGTACGCACGAGCGATGATATCGTTCCCATGATCGTGGAATTGTATTGGAGTGTATGTATACTATTTCAGAATCAATAACACTTTACAATAATAATATATAGTCATTATTTGCACCATTATACCCATCCAATTAAGGTGGTGGTGGAAAATAGATCACACCACGGTGTGGAGACGGTATTCCGTACGTACGCACGCGAGGTGATTTCGTTTTCCGTAGGATGGATAGATGGTGAAATAGAGTTGTTTCATACTTATAATAACATATAATTATATGAGTGATACTGATGTTATGAATTCATAATGAAACAACTAAATAAGAAGAAGTAGAAGAAAAAAATAAAGTTGAAAGAATCGGTAACGGATATTACCTCTTCTTTCGACACGCCTTTTGAAACCTCCTCTCTGGGCACTAAGATTGGTCTTTGAAGAATACCAGAACCTCTAGTATGTTTCTAGGGAAGTGGGGAGGAGAAATTGGTGGGGGTTGTCTGATCTTGAAGGCTCAAATTGGTGTGAGGAAGAGAGGGAAGAGGTTCCCTTTTATAAGGGAGGAGAGGGGCACCTTTGGAAAAACTAAAAATATTATTTTATTATAAAGTCATATTCGTTTTTAAATAGCTCAAATTGATTTATTTAGAGGTTAATGTGGGGATGGGTCTAAATCCTCTTACCCAATAGAATTTAGACAAGTTTAGGTTTCTATTTTAACCTTATCATTTAGATTTAACTTTAAGTTAAATAATTTTACTCTTACCTTGTCTTCTTGTTATCTTACACTATAAGGTTAATAAACTTACTATAACAAGCCAAAAGAACCCCAAGTTGTTTATTATTAATATATATAACCTTATCTAAGTCATTTCGCTGAACCTTGTATTTTTAGGAATAAAATATCAATTAATAATATAATATGTTTTTTAAAAACTATTTTATGTCAATTTTGACACTATTTGGTAATTGATTTTTTTGAAACTAATAATAGAATTATTAGTTCGAACCAAGTTAATTAAATCAATAATAACATGTCATATTAACCTAGAAAATTAGTGGAATTCATAAAAAGTCTCAAATTACATTTATTTGGGTATTTATAACATCAATTATGTCAATATTTCATTAATAAAATAATTACTGCATCATCTTTGTGTCATAAATAAATTAAATTATTTAATGTATAAAAATTATAAATAAAATACCATTATGTAGGAAATCTTTTTATATTTCTAATGAATATTTATAGTCGAATTTATCTTATTTATAACCCTATATTAAAAATTATTTACTTATTAAACTTTGATTTTAACTATTTTAACCATTCTTTAAATAAATTAATATTAAATGTTCTTATCTAATCCAAGTGGGCCTAAATGGTCATATGTTATTCCTAAGGTTTTTATTGGTCAAATTACACTTATCCAATAGAATTAGGACATGTTTGTGGGTAATAATAATATCATTTTTACCCTTAATTACCCTATTTACTTTTAACCGTGGTAAAAAAAAGTAAAAAGTGACTATTCACCAAAAATTATTTTCATCTCATTGAACCACATTTTACTTACTGAAATCAACTGTGTCTCTCGGAGTTTTTAAATTCCACTCATAGAAGCGGTAAAATTAGGTTTTATGTGAATTTGGAAATTCTCCTAGGAGGTGGGTAAAAGACGGTGAAAAGTTGAATAAAATTTTTATATATCTAAAATTATTATAAAATGACTCCAATGAATTTCATTGAACTTATATAGGTATTATGTATCAATTTTGACCTAAAATAAATTTAAATAAAATAAATAATTATTTAAATAAAAAGTTGGTTTTTAAATAGTAACCCAGTGTTTTCACTATTCATCAAAAATTGAAAGTTTTCAGAAAAATACCAAAATTTCACCCTAGGCTAATTTCGATATTCTGAATCCAAAATGAAGTCCGTTTTGAAAAATAAAAATTTCAAAATTTCAAAAAGTGGGTATTACTATTCATAATGGCTAGTTTTAATAATATTTTAATAGCATATCGTTGTTTTGTGAAACTCGGTATTGCGTATGACGCAAGCTATCGAGGAAGGTCGCGATTGCATGTGAAGCAAGGCAAGCTAGTGTTGTGTGTAGTGAAAGATTCCTTTGATGATTTATATAGCATAAAAACAAAAGATTTCTCATAAAAGTCTCGGGTGTTACATAAAGGTTCCATTTATAAGCGCTAAATATAAATGTGTTCCTTTTATCAATGCTTATAAAATCACTAATAAAGGAAAAGGGAATTTAATCATTCTCTGGTAGTCAGTTCTACTCTAGCACTAATTGATGCTAGTTTTAGAAATTATAAATGATTATTTTGTATTAGTGGTGGTGGATAAAGAGGTTATGGATAGGTTAGTATTTTTAATAATGATAAGAATCATTGGGGTTTCTTCAACAATGAGATGTAGCTAGACCTCGTCCTTATAATGGTAGTGGAAGTAAGAAACACCCCCACATAAAACTGGAAAGGGAATTCAATAGTGATTAGGTTTTTCACTAGTGGATTATTCTTTACATCCTCCATTGATTTTTTAATTGTGGGTAAAGCCTATCCATATTGGATATTATTTCACAAATGCTTTAAGAATATTACACAATTTTGGATATTCAATTCACATTAAATACATCTACATGGAGTCCTTTCTAGGATGTGGCGTTTGTTGTTAATTTATTAAGGGGCACATGTATTTTGAGATGATTATATGGGTGTGAGGTGACATAATTATTCATAGTGGTATTTTCATGATAATAATTATTCGGGAGGGTATATGTTGGGATGTCTTTATGAATTATATGTGGCACCTATGTAATCTAAATCATGTCATTATATCGTGATTGATACTTCATTTTTTGGGTAATTCTATGGATATAATCTTTTTAAATATGAGTTCTTGCAATTCATTTATATTATAAATTTTTCTTAGTTCTCTAGGTGTGTGAGTGAAGTTGATACCATTTTTAATGGATCATATTACCCTATTTATGAATATGAAAAAGAAATGTTTTAATTATCCAGAGTGTCACATTTTGGATTCTAATGTAATGGTTGTGTTGGAATTCCTTCTGTTGGATCTGGGGAATTTAGATATCATTATCAGTATACATCAGATTATCAATTTCAAACCAAAGATTTATTGCTTTTATTACATGGTAGAGTTTCTATATTCTGATAGGATAACTCATATCTATTATGGTGAGTGGGTTCAAAGGATAGTTAAGGTGTTTCTAGTAATTTAAGTTGTGGGGTCGATCTTTTGTCAGTTTTCAATGTTGTTATTTGAGGCCTTTTAGAAGGGTTTTAATGGTTTTCTTCTTTTGGATATGTATTAGTACCCTAAAATGTTTCATGATGATTGTTTGGGATGCATCCCCAGTGATATGATAATTTCAATATTGCTCAGATCCCTCGGGAATGACCCATTATCATTCCACCATACTAGATGTACCCTGTTGAGACAAAGGAGTTAAACGAAATGTATACAGAATAAGAGTGAATGAGATTTACCTATCAAACCATATCACCATAACCATCCCCAGTAATATTTTAAAAGGAGGTATAATATAGTGTCTGACTTTGCGTTGAATTCAAAAGAAGAATCTTATGAACATTATGAATAAATATAATTTTACTAGGATTTAAAATCATTTCAATCAACTCATGGAATCCATATAGTTTTAAAATATTGATATGATGATGGGGAATCATCATTTGTGTTACCATGAATTGGATATTTCATAGTCCGCATTTAAAATCCAGTGTGGGGACTTTTTGTATTTAGTTATTCTATTTGGACATAAACATTTTCATATAAAATTTATATAGATGATGAAATAGATCATTCATCACTTTTTTCACTCTTTAATCATTTTTTATAATGAAATAGTTATTTAATACATGATGGGGGTGATCTATGGATACAATCTGAGTGTTGTTTTAGGCACCATAAATGAGTATCATATGTATTCTATAATGACCATGTTCTAGTTTTCGATCCAATATGTAATGTTTTAAGGCCATATGACATATATGAATTGGGTTTCAGTTTACTATGAAAATATCCAATTAGTTATATATTTCTATTGGCCCAATTTTTTTTGGGATCTTGTTAAATTTGGATGGGTATTACATTAATTTTCTTGGACTTATAAAGGATTGATTATCCCTTCACATCATTGGAAAAAATGAGGTGATATTTTTGTGGAGTATGAAGTTTTATTTTTCATTTTTGGAGTTGCAGGTTCATTTGAAATCATCTCCATTATCGATTCTTCCAAAACTAGGGAATAGATATAAATTATTGGTTGATGCCTCATGTGTTGTATTAGCTTCTGTGTTGATGCTAACGGAACATGTTGTTGATAATAGACCTCATATATTATTCCCATATAAGAAGAAGTACCCTACCCATTATTTGAAGCTATAATTAATGATGTATGCCTTGATGAATGGGCTCTATTACCTCTTTAGGGATTAGAGTATATTTTATTTAGATCATAATATACCAAAATATATGTTTAACCATATGGACTTGAATCTCATGGAAAGACACTTTGTTGAGTATATTTGGGCCATTGTTTTTAATATTTCAATTACCTTATTGAAGGGGAATTTGTTTTTGATGCGTCAATGAGTTTGTTACCAATACAACCAATTAATGAATTACAAGATGATTGGAGTTGTATGGGTGTATATTTTAATCTTACTAAGGAGGCTTTTGAGGATGGTGATGACCAGTTATTGAAAACTGTTTCGGTCACACCCTCTCTTGTATAGTAGGTGTAGTTTGAGAAGGCATATTACATTAACTTACAGTATATTAGTAGTGTTTTAAATTATTGGTAGACCATGAGTGATTTATCTCTGTCTCTTGATAGTGATATATATTTTAGGAAGTGATCAATTGTTCATTTGACATTGAGGAAGTGGTAATTCATAATGTACATTATTAAGGTTCGTCTGTTCACCTTGTGGTATATAAGATTTTTTATAATCACAGGATTTATTGTTGTTGTCGTGAGATGATATGGAATATTCTTTAATTTTTTATCATAATGTTTCATCTACAACACGATCAAGGAAAATAATCAATGGCTATCTTGGTATCTTCTACATCATCACATTTTATTGATGACGTCGGGAAAGATCTCTATAGAATTTTTTATAATTGTACCTCCTTCTCATAGTGGGAAAGATTTTACTTTTGTGAATATATATTGGTTATATAATTAAACCCATTTATATTATTTTAGGGTATAAATAAAGGAATATTAAGATAGTAAAACCTTTTTCTTTTATATAACGAAGATTCATTGTGTTCATTCCGATATAGATTCCAACTGGGATAATTATTTTACATATAAATCCTAGAATGGTCTCGTGGAAGCCATGAGAACCTATTTAATGTAAATTACTACATATAAACCACAATTTAATGTTTAGAGAGAGTGGGAAAAACATATTTTTTTTATATGTAGCATGCATTTGTTCTATACTTTTTTGTATGGGGATAAATTATCTATCATTAGTAGAATATTAATACAAAAACAATTGTTGGGACACAATCAATATGACCCATTTTGAAGCATTGTATGGGTGGTAATTTATTACCAATCATGTTAAGATGTGTTTTTTATTAATTATATGATAGAACCCAGACTCATCAAGATTATTATATAGAAATTATTGTTGATTAAAATGAAAATTTTGAAAAATCAATCGCTAGAAATATTTTTGTTGAATGTCTTAAATTCCTATTTGAGTTTTATTTTTTGGATCAGGTGATTCCCAATGTATTTTTATGACTGGGAAATAATAATATTGATATAAATGGTATGTTATTTCCATAATACATAGAGTCATTTTAGCTTATAAATCATCTGGGAAAGGTAGCCTAATGGGTTGACATGTTATCACGGCAGATCTCAATTAATAAAACTTTCCATATATCCTAGTTTTAGAAGTAAATATTATACCTGTATCATGAGATTATTTATGTGTATTTGGATTTGTATAATTATACAACAATTATAGATAAACGTATACATATCATGAACTATTATAACAAGTTTACTGAGGAAAATTTATCATGTTTTTCCATATTCTGCGGTAGTGTGGTTGACAGAGCCATGAAAATTAGGAGTAGTATTTTCAGTGAAGGAGAAATGAACTCATTTATTTTCTTTTGAATAACCATAAAAAATTGTTAAGTGTATAAAGTGGCATGTAAGGAAAAATTATTACAACATTCAGTTCAACAATATTATATTTTTTTTATTTTTTTTATTTATTTATTCATTCGTAGAGTTTATAGGATATTGATGGGGAAAACATTAATTTTGAGTAAATATGCAATGGAAAATGTTCAACACATTGTTTTTCTAACTATGTGTTTTAACTTATAAGGAATATTTATTTTTTTGGAATAGTGTAATTTTACATGGTTTGAGAATGTTTTCACTAACATTAGAGAATTATTCAGAAAACAAATGGATTATTATTAAGGTGATAGTGGCTCCCGCATAGTCGGTACATTTTTTTTCTAACCATATTCCCAAAACATGAAATATTTATTGGCCAATAATTAATTGGGTTTTAAAATTTTTTATATTTTTATTTTAAAGGACTTCCCTAATAATTCAATCCATACTCATGCACAACCCCCTCCCAATTCATTGGGGCTTCCCGCTCTGCATTGCATTGGTTTTTCTGTGAGATAAGAATAATTTATACTTGAATTTTTCATTATCCACCTAATAATATCATATTCATCAATTTCCATAGTGTATGGAAACACTATTTTACATTTAATAAAAATAGAGTTTTTCATTGTGGTTATGAATTGTTTTATTTGGATTATGTTTGTGATAACACTTATATAATGATTCACATGGATTATATAAAAGGTTATGGGTTTTATTTTGGTTTTAGTCAAGTGTCTCTATGTATGGTCTATTTTCAATAGCATTTAATATATTATTTAACCCAATTTGTATTTTTTTACTAAATTTTGGTTTATCTGAGTTATTAGTGATAATGATTTAACAAATTTTTGTGATCATCGAAATGGATAGGAAATTTAATGAGTTAAATTGTTTTTTTTTTCAAAAATGAGTTGTATTTTATGAAAACAATGTGTTTTTTGAACTGTATAAAAGTTTTTAACGATTAAAAATTATTTTTAAATTTGTTTCTAAATAGTACATTCATAATATTTAATTCATTAAATGTAATATCCCTAAAGAATTCATAAAATGGGTTTTTGAATTGGTACTTATTGATGTTTATGTGTCTATCATTGTGTAGAACATGGGAGACCCACTTTTTGTGTGTGTCCATGACATAGATAAATTATAGCTGACACTATGTATTGATCCAAATAGTGAATTTTATAAAAGGAATAAGTACAACTTTTGGGTGCAGGTATGATGTAGCTTTGTAAATGTGTATATATATATGGAGAGGTATAGTGTAATTATGGTTGGATAGAGGTAAGAGAGAGAGAGATTTTCCAAACAATACATAATTTATTGGCTAAAAAAATGTTTTAAACTAAGTCACACTATACCCTATTATTTTTATCCCTTTGGCATATTAATTGTGAAGTAACCGTAACCCTAGTATCTCAAAGTGGGTGGTTAATTTTTTACATTGACACTAGAAACTAATGATCTTATATAATGGGATCGTATTATTAATATTCATGGAAACTAGATATATTCCTGAATATCACATTAATATTGAAAATAATATAACCAATTAGATCCTTGTGAAAATTTTTGTTACCTCAAGAAAATAATTTCATATAAATCTTAGTACACATCAATGGATCATAGAGAAATGAAACAAAAATAAAATTTGGAGTTACGAAACTATGTAAGGGAATTCACACATCATAATATATAATAGAATAAATAAGGAATGCATAATATGGTAGTAATAAAAAATGAAAAATAATTCCATAAAAACTATAACATGGTAATGAAACATATCAATGGATAACATAAAAATATGATTAATCACATATAAATAAACAACTTCTTTCACAATGATTGAATCTATAATGCTTCATATATTATTCTAACTATTATGGGATCCTTTTAAGACATCATACATAAATGGGTTTGGAATAGTCAAAATAACCATAATGTTTTTTCTTATGAAACCAAGTTTTTTATCATGATTATATTTAATTCTTATCCCCGCCCTTCAGTAATCATGTCATGTTAATTCATTAAATGAATAAACAATACAACTCGGTAAACATATCTTAAAATTCAATAACTATCATTATTAGAAGAAATGTAATAACAAATTTCAATAAATATCCAAGTGAAAATGAAAATAATACATCCAGATAAATATGATTATGTTATCATTATATTATATCCCCATTAAATAAAAATATACATCAAATGATATTGAAATTGTTGAAAAGTAATATTAAAAGATCACTGAATGATCTTTTAAAAAAAATATTTATTTTCAACAAAATAAAAAGATAAAAAATCATATATAATATTAAGAAAATAATATTATTTAAATATAATCATGGAATAATTTAATGTAATCATCAAATAAAATATTTGTTATAATGGGGAAAATCATTTCATGCCATGTACATTAGAAGAAAGATTAATTTCTCACCTTCACAAAAAAGTGCCATCTTTAGAAATTGAAAAAGAAGTCCTTGTAAAAAACATTATTGAGGGAAAAAATGTTTACAAATTACATTAATAAATAATTAGATAATATTAAAAAAAACTAATAACATTTCAAGGAAAATATGGATAGCCTATTAAAATATTTTCTACTGAATAGAAAAAAATTGGGTTTCCTTAAAAACAATTATTCAGATGATTGAGTACATAGAGAGGGGAATGATAAAGGATATCATGTAATATAAAAAAATAAATTGATTTTATTTATATATACGTTTTTTAATAAATAATTATTATATAATTACCCCAATGGAAACATAAACATATACATCTTGTATATGGATGAGATTATGAAATAAAACCTCTCCTCAGGACTGACTTTCATCATTTTTACTTTTATAATTCATTATAATATTTTTTAATTTATTATAATTAAATAATAATGTCATAAAAACTTATATTATCTTATATGATCCATTTATAACATTTTATAAAATATTTATTAATAAATAATTATTAAAATCACTATTCATGAATGTTAAATATCTCATTTTTTATGTATGATTCATTTTTGTAGTTTTTTCCCCGAATCATGATTGTGGTTCCATAATTTCCATAATTTTAATGATGAAATTATTTTTTTATAAATTTATTATGTAATATTTATAATGATTATATAATTATATACATAAAAAATGAATCACATCGAATCTGGGAGGTAGAATTCATCATATACTCACAAAAAATATTATCATTTTAATTGGTTAAATGGAATGAAGATAAATAACATATTATATTTCCATATTTTTAAAAATATCATAAGTATCATATATAAAAATTATAACCATCCAAAATAAAAACCCATGAAATGTGGTGATTAAAAATATAGTTTATTGATTCCGGATTTGGTAGTGCTAATTCATGCATGAAAGATGATTTCATTTCATATTTGATGGAGGAGGGGGAATAAATGATGAAAAAATATCACAATAACATATATTTATTTGGATATCAATATTTTATTATATCATCATCGTTTTCATAGACATTTATGAGATATAAGAAGAAATAAATTGAATGTATTTTGTTATGAGATATACCCTTTTCCAGGAAAACATCAATTAGAGTGGTTGAGGTAGCTAGTGAAGAATGGATGATGATGGACCTATATTCTAAGATTAATATGGAGTTTCAAGAGGGTCACAATTGGACATTTCTTATTGTTTTAGAAGTTACCTCTTTACTGCTGGATAGGGTGAAGTGAAGGTAGTTCTAAAAATCCGTATGTTTTTGTCCAATGGGAATTTATATTAGGTGAGGAACAGCCTCTGAATTGGTTTGTTGATTGAGATCAAATCCTATGTGTCCATGTATTTTTCTGGGTTCCTACTGATATGGAAGATGATATTTTTGAAAAATTACATGATTTGAAGAGGGTAGTGCACCCATGAATCTCCAATATGTTTACTGATATGCACCTCCAATATTGGTGGAATGGGATGAATTAGCATATAGCATATTTTATCAATATGCATTCCACATTTCAACAAGTGAAGGCAAAACACTGGTGGACCACAATATTTTAACAATCTTTATTGGCCAAATAATGGAAATGGGAGATCAACATGATAGATTTTGTGACTAGTTTACTGAGGTCACAATGCGGTAATTAAACGACTTATATTGTTATCAACAGGACGAAGAAGGAATTCCTATAAGGGGGAAATTTTTATTGGATGATCATGGCTGACTATATGAGTATCATATTATATTCCTAAATGGGGTCCCATATAATATCATTTTAGATAGATAAATTCATTTCACATTGAGGTTCTGGAAAGGGTTGAAAAATTATTTGGGTACAAATGTTTTTTTGAAGAATAATATTTCAATCTCAGATTGATGGCCAGTCAAAAAGAACTATATATGTCTTAGAGGAAGTACACCAAACATGTTTCATTGATTTTGGGGGGATCCTTGGATAAATATGTAAACCTAATAAAATTTTCCTATAATAATACTTTTCAAAATATTATTATGAAATCTATGTATGAGGTGTAGTTTCTGGGAACAACAAAATCATGCGATGGACAGTTCCCAACACTTCTTTTTTCCATAACTGACGATCAATATGATATCTATATGAGGGAGAATATTGTGATACATGTAAATGTTTCAAAAAATAGATAATGTATAATTACAAAAAATCATAGAGATGATCATCACAAGTTATTTATAATCAATTTAATGCAATAATGAATTTATATTATGAAAATAATTCTTCTTTGATGAATCTTGTGAAAGATAAATTGTCCAACATTGTCTTTTCCTACAAAAAAAGTGTCTATTTCATCTACATGTGATCAACATTTTTTCCATGAATCTCCAGACATCACTGAATAAATATATAGGTGATAGCTTGGAAAATCATTATTCTTATGTTGTCTACCTTTGATCTCATTGAGAATTGCTTCCCAAGAATTTTCCTCCATCTTGTGTTGGATGATTTATCTCTATTATTGGGAGGATTTTTGGATAAGTTATCTCTATATGCTTTATAGGATTCATAAAATCCATTGAGAGAATGAAAGACCTTTTAATTAAATCTCTTTAAAAATTATCATAAATGGGTATTTATATTTCTAGGGATAAAATAAAAATCTATAAGTTCCATTAATTATTTATTTAATCCTATAAACACCCCATGTGGAATAATTACAATAATAATATTACCATTTATTGACATTAACTTAAATTGAGAATTCAAATTAAATAATATTTAATGAAATAATATTCAATATTTATTATTTCTCATTAGGCTATTAAACACGGTTCTCCATTCCTATAAAACATTTAGCATCCCGTGAATAATGTCTATTTATATGTTATATAAATATCACTACATTATTAGATAATAAATAAATAAATTTTATATTTACTGAATATAAAATAAATATTTATTAAATATTTCACTCACATTAAATTCTCTCAAATAACTAGTGAATGAATATATGAACTCGAGCATACATGAATAATTATTAAACCATGTCCATGAGAAATATTTATTCAATTTTTATAATAATAAATAAAAATATATTACTTAACTGGGATTCTAGATACACTTATTCTATGACACTCATGGCCTCTTTCTCGGTGGCCTTAGGTTAAGTAGCCTAAATTCCAAGGTTATATACTAGAAACATGCCAAGGAACCTATAGATAAGGATGTCAATGTCATGATGAAATTTTACCCCAAACAGATGATTACAGTATATTATAATCCCTTTATCTTGATATCTATAATGAAGAAGGTTACAGGCTAGTTCCATCAACTTATGTTCATGATTTATCTTTATTTTACTTTATTGAAATTCAACATTCCAACATAACACCATGGACATGAAATTATTTAGGCTATATAATTTACATAAATGGGTCTGGGATATGAAATTCTACTAAAATAAAAGGGACACATAATTTATTGCAATATTCTTTAATGCAATATTACTCATGATGAACCCAATGTATCCCATTTCAATGGGAACATATGTTGTTATAGTTTTCATAATTTCATATACGTGTGAGACTCATAATAATAATTAATAATAATGTCAAATTATATGGACCAATATAGACATACACATATAGAAATATCACATCACACATATGAATGTTGATTTCTTACTCGTGGGTCTCATTTCCACAATATCCTACTAGATATTACCAAGGACATATACCATCATAAGGTTCCCAAAATTCCTATGAGTATCCACCCATGATATTATATATTATTTGTGTCCATAAAATGACATCATCCAGATATAGAAAAAATATTCATGAATAGTGTTGTTCATTTCTGGGTTCTCGTCAAAGTTGGGAAACGCTATGACATTTTAGTGTGATATATAATATTATGATGTTATCATATACAATGTCCCATATAATAACCTTCATGATAAGATAAGTATTTTATTAATATTAAAAAACATGAATACATGTTATAATAAAGTACATATAAGTCATTTTTTGGGAACCAACTCCAAATGAATCCCACTTTCACTAGAGGAAACTACTAATGACCTCCAGTCTGTTATCTCTCACATGATTCTCAGTCCTCTATTGAGATTGTACATTATACAAGGGGTCATCCACATTCTCTTCCATTGGTACAATTCTTACAACAACATCACGCATATGATAGATATACGTCTAGAGTTGATAGTTCTATAGTATATTCCTTGTCTGTTTGTGTGACCAAGTCTCTTCTCTAATAGCCACCACTATAGTATTATCACAATACAATGTGATAGGGTCTTTACTTTTCGCTACCACATCATGCTCCTAGAAAGATTTTTAAATCCCAATGGATTCCTTAGCTACATCAAAAGCTTCTATACTCTTGGACTTTTCTATCAATTATGTGAAAAATGGTTTCTTTGAACTCTTCTATATCACAGCTCCTCTGTTGAGATATAAAAAATATATTGATTGCAACTATAGATCATTATGGTCTGTCTGAAAACTAGAATAAGTATTACTCCTGATTACCTGATCCTCATCTCCTCCATACACCCGGAACATATGTTTAGTTCTTATCAAATACTTAAGGAGAACCATAACATAATACCATTGTTGTTTTCATGGATCATATGGATATTTTCCTTATTTTATCAATTCATAATAAAAAGCAAGACTTGTACATAACAAAAAATACATGATTTATCATGTCATAAATAGCATATGGTATCTTACTAATTATATCTTTCTCATGTTGTGTTTGGGAAAAAAATTTCTTATAAATATATAAACCATTTGACCCTAGAACCAATCCCCTCTTGGATTATTCAATACTATATCTCTTTAGTATATGGACAATATATTTAGCTGAACAATGTCCAATAATTATCATGGATAATAATTAATGATATTGATCCCTAGAATATAGGTTCTTTCACCTAAATCCTTCACAGAGAAACAATTTTTTAACCTGTCCTTAAATGATTTCAAGACTGATATGAAATTTTTAATTATTACTATTTATTTATCATATACTACAAATATAATGGCCTCATTCCCAATAAATGACTTCTAAACACACATCTCACTTTCAGTCTTAATGAAATAAAATTCTTTTATGGATTCATTGAATCAAATGTTCCCTGACATGGAATCTTTCTTCAATCTAGAAATGTATCATTGCAACATAAAAATCCATTTATAAAACATAGATTCATATAACCTTCTCATTGTGTTATATAGACATATTCATTAAGATTCCCATTATGTAATTTAGTTTTGACATCAATATTCTGAATCTCATGGTCATGGTAAGCTATTATAAAATGTATAATTTTATTTGATTTAAACATGGAAACTGGAGAAAATGTTTCATTGTAGTAAATTTCATAATGTTGTTTAAAACATTTGACAACTAGGATATCTTTATAGGTATTTTATTTACCTTCCATGTATAGTTCCTCTTGAATAACCATTTTCACCCAATGGTGTTTACATCAACTAGTGCATTGACCAGCACCCAAACTCAGTTCTGATACCTAGGATCCATTTCAGAATTCATGGATTTTTGCAGTCTTGAAGAATCTATGATATCTACTACCACCTTATAGGATTGAGATTCATTATTTTCATCCAATAATGAGTCACTATCTTCAATGACTATAAACACATATCTATTTGGTTTTTTAATATCTCTAATGATCTTACACTGTACTGGTGTTTTAGGAACTACCTTTTCCATGGGGACATATGAATTTGTACCCATTCTCACTCTTATGTATCTAAAGAATCAACTTTTTCAATGTTAGTCTTCCTCCCCTATCTATTTTAATTATTTTAAACCTCTCAAGAAATATATCATGTCTAGTGATAATCAATTTCACTTATGAGGGGTTGTATAGGTATTATCCCTTTATTCCATTGGTATAACCTATAAAGATACACCTCATGCATGAGGATATAGTTTTTTTCCCTTGAAGACCTTAAAAACTACTTGCAACCCCATACATGTGTATGAAAAAATGGGTTTCCTTCCAATTCACATCATGACAAGGATATCAATTTTTCACTTTATTTGGAACTTGGATTAATGTTTATGGTGTAGTTTATAATTCATATCCCCAAAATTATAATGGAAGATCCATATGACTCATCATAGACCTTACCATCTCTAACATGGTATAGTTCCTCTATTCACTAATACCAATCCACTATGTTGCATAAGATTTATTGAGTTGATATAGGATCTCAAACTCGTGTAAATGGTCAATGAATTCATGGTAAAGATATTGACCACATCGATCTGATCGAAGATTTTTTATCTTCTTTCCAAGTTGATTTTATGATTCTTTCTTTAATTCCTTGATGTTCTCAAAGGACATAGACTTATACCTCATTAATTATAAATATCCATATCTACTCAAGTCAATTGTCAAATTTATGAAGTAAGATAGTACACTTATAGATTCTAGGTGAAATGGTCCACGCACATCAGTTTGTACCAATCATAGATGCTCAGTGGCCATTTCACCCTATCCACCAAATGGTGGATTTGTTATTTCCCCAGGTAAACAAGCATGGAATATATTATGTGGTTTTAGATTTGAAGAGTCTGAATAACCATCATTAAAGATCTTTGTAAAATTATTCTTGTTTTCATAACCAAGATGGTGGTGTCACAACTGGGTGTTATAAGACTCATGTGAATATTATTAAGTTTGGATTTCCAAAACTTTTTTTACTACATTAATACATAATAAACATTATTTAAAAGTTCCATAACATAAAATATGTTGTACTTATAAAATAAACAAATATTAATTCTATTTATGAAAATAAAACCTTCAGTATCTAGGTACAATACAAAAACTATGTTTTTGGAAATTATATGTACATACTAAAAATTATTCCAGACCAAAATCATTCTCATTTTATATTTTATGTGTATCTTACAATGGATAGATTATCCATCCTAACACCATTATAATTCCTCATATCCATATGTCCTCAGTAATTATTTGGAAATCTATTTGTTCCCTTTATCTTCCCCATTCTTCTAGGTGTAGTTATTCTTCTAGTGGCCTGACTTTCCCCATAGAAAACATACTTCCTTCATTTCCTTTCCCTATATATAGATATTCTTCTTCATGAAAGGATAGTTCTTGTAAGATTTATAATTTTTATGGTTATTGGTCCCCTTTTCCTTGTTATTCCACTTCATATTCATTATAGTTCTATCGGTTTATCACGTCCCAATTCCTTATCCATAAGGAGATTTAATGTTAGATGTTCCGAAATTATATTCTAATTATTTATTATACTGTAATTAAAAATAAATCTATGGAAGGACTTAGGAATTGATTTAATTATGATATCCATACACAACTCATCTACAAATTTGATTTCTATGATGTACAAGAGTTCAATGTAGTTAAAAATATTGACCACATGAGGAAAAGATGGAATTGACTATCCATGAATAGTTGTGAAAAAATAATTAGAGATCACATACCTATCTTGTCTCACCTTCTCGTGACAGAGATCCAAATGGTGGTACATCATTTTATACACATCTATGACCTCATGTTGATTTATAAGATCATTAGACATGGATTATAGAAAGAAAAATTGACCATATGTATTATCATTTAGATGTCTATCAATGATTGATATCTCTTAATCAATATATTTATTACCAGGCACAACATGAAAAGGGTTTTTGATCACATAAAATTTCTTCTGATGGAGAAGGTCGACAAGCATGCGCCTTTGTTACTCTTGGAAATTATTGTTAGTGATAACGTTTTCATTCCAATGTATGTATCAAAATTATATGGTTGATGTCATTTTGATGTTTTTAATTAAATATATGATATGAAAAATTTTAGTAAATTGTCTAATAAAATTTAGTTAAATAAATAAATATTATATTTATTAGTCTCCCACTATTTTTTCGAATCCAAATATTCATCATAGCTATCCTCAGAATGTCATGTTTTCTATATATTAAAGCTTGAAGGATATTTATTCCCCTTCTCATTGCCCCAATTTGGGTTGGTCAATAACATGAATGGTTTTAGGTAGGAATTACAGATGAATGTTTTATTATCTAACAATTCATTGATCTTTTGAGTGGACACTCTAATCCTGAAAACCTTAAATTTGATTTCATCAAAAGTTTCCTCTCAGTTACACTAATTCCAACATTGAAATTAAACCCTTTATTTGAACTATGTTATGTAAACCTGGAACATCATGTTATAATTTTTTGATAATTTAATGTACCCAAACATGGGTTGGTCAATAACATGGAACTATGGTTCAATTTTAACCAAAGTAATGGATGGTTATACCAAAATAAAATATATAGTTGATGGATTTTAAACTTTATGCATAAATTTAAAATTATTATAAATATCACATTCTTTTTTACATTAATATGATTTACAAAAGTGTTTAAAAATGTCATATCTAATAATTATGCATAATCCATCTTATTTTATTTCTGTCCAGCATCATCATTAATTTTATTAAATAATGTGATCATGATGAAACATCCAAAATGAAATAACTATGCAACTTAATAGAAATAAAATAAAAAAAATGTATAATATTGTGAATTTACTAGTCGTTAGTTTATCTAGTGGTTGATAATCTAATCACTGACCAAGGGAAAAACTCCTTGAACAAATTATGGTTTCTATTGCAACTTTGCACCTATCAACCTATGTATCTCCTTGGATTACATTCCCCTTGGCACAAAACCTTATCCACGAGAAATATCATGGGAGCCACAACCATTATATATTTATTTTTATCACATGAAGTTTAGAGTAAAAGGTGTTTATAGAAAATATACCACATGACCGATTCCATACATAATAAAAGGAGATAAGGAACACATGCCCAAAATTAAATTTAATAATAAAATAAATCAACCCAATAATAAAAAAGGACGTGTTTATCTCATGATCATCCACATGCATACCACAATATATGTATGTAGATAAACTTACATTCAATTCTTAATAAATATTATTTAAGGTAAATGATTTAACATGAAATGAAGAAATACATTTCATATGTGTAAATCATCAATGTTTTAAAAATAATTATATCAAATTATATGTCCCCTCTATTTAAACATGTAGGTTCTAGGTGCTGCAAAAGTGTGTGATGGTTAGTGGTCAATTTTTCTTTCCACCATATTTGATGATCCATTCAAGATCTATATGAAAATGAGTGTTGTGATCTAGGGAATTTAATCAATGAAATTGTAAATGGATAATTATGCCAGAACCAAAGAGAGGATCATCACATGATATTTTTAATTAATTTAATAAAACAATTAATTTCCTTGAAGAATTTTTTCTTCATTGATGAATTTGCTAAAATATACACTATCCACTGTCATTGAATTGTTGTAACCGAGTTAATATTTATTCTAGTGGTGACACACATTTGTTCCATGAATCATCAAACATTTCCTGAGGGATCTCTGGGAACTAGCATGGAAGATCCTTGTGCTTGCGTCATCCAACATTGATCAATTAGAGAACCACATCCAAATCATTATCCTTGATCCAGTGGAGTGGGATTACTCTCCACTCTTAGAAGAAATCATGGAGAAGGTATTTCTACATGCTTTGTAAGATTCTTTAAATCCATTGTTCACAACCAAGACCAATTAATTGGCTCTATTGTGAAAATAAAATATCTAGCTATTTATATTGTTATGGTTAAAATAATATAATCTCATAGGATCCCTTAATATTTTATTTAATCCTAGAAAAACTCCATTTCAAATAACACTAATATTATTATCATTTCTAGACATGTTCTTAAATTGTGAATTCAAATTAAATATTATTTAATTAAATAATATTCAATAATTAATATTTATCACCGGAACATTTAACTTGATCTTCCATTCCCCCACAATATTTACCACACCTTGAAAAATATCTATTAATTTATTAAATATATATCATTGCATTATTCACTAATAAATAAAAAGATATTATATGTAGTAAATATAAAATAAATATTTAATAAATATTTCACTCATAGTATATTCATTCTTGAATAATTGGGGAAAGTATATATGTCATCACCCATACATGAATAATTATTATATCAGTCATCACACACACATGAATAATTATTATACCTGGGAACTTTGTTCCAGACCATGGGGATAGGTAAATCCATTTGGGGCTTGATAGGGACTGGTTTGGGTGTCGATTTTCATGGAGACCATATTCGGTTTGTGTCACTCTAAGCCTCTTTTGTAGTGGCATTATGGGAAAATTTCTAAAGTCCAAAGTTAGCATCTAGCAACATGCCAAGACACCAATAGAGAATAAAGTTAATTCCAAATTGCATTATTACCACATACATAATTTTAATGGGTAATATAGTCCATTAATCTTGATATATCTAGTCAATCAAGTTTCATTCTAGTTCCATAAACCTATGTGAGTATTTATATTTCATTGAATTTCTCAAAATTAAACTTGTTTATGGAAAACCATGGACATGGATTTATATAGGCTATATAATTTTACTCAATTAAACATAAATTAAAAAATATTTGAAAATAATTTCTTTCATTATTCATTAATGATATATCACTAGGCAATATATCATATATTCAATAATAGAGTCGTTTCACTTCAGGGTTCACATCATAGAGGGGAACTACTATGAACTATCACTGCGACATATACTCTTCAGAAATTATCACATACTATGTCACACATAATAACAATCATGATGTGATAAGTAGTTTATTATTATTCATAACATGTAATTAAAGTTATCAAAAAGTACATTGAACATGGTTATATGGATCAACCTCCAACATGCATCCTTATATGGTAGGCCATTCTAGTCACCTCATTTCTAGTTTAAGGAAGGGGATGCAGTGCAACTATATCGTTGTCTTATGTAGGTCACGTTGTAGTAGGAGCAGTTGATCATAAAATTGATGGCTAATTATCAATTTAAATAAAATCTATATGATGATAATCATTGATGAACAATGGAGTTCGATGTTAGGGATTTTATTTTATTTTCAATGTCACCCATGATAGGGTATAGTAAGATATAGAGGAAAGGGTTTTTCTCCCTATTTTAGGGCCTTCTGAGATCATTGAGAGAGAGTTAGTTGAGTAATATATTAATTTCTATTTTTTCATAGGTATCATTCCATGTTCGACATCTTCCCTGTTTCATAGCATCAACATAACTATGTTGATCCATCTCACACTTATGATCTTGAGGATGTGGAATAGGATGATAATGCTTCTTTTGAGAAGTATCTCATTCACATTGATGACTATAGCACAAAGGATATTTGAGGTAGTTCTATTCCTCTTTTTCAGGTGATATGGTAGAAATATTGTTTACAAGATGAAGCATGGGATAGGGAGGGTGATGTAAATTCTCAGTGTCCATTGTTATTCTCAGACAATGTTTTACCACAATTGGAAGCGAAACTCGGTGATTATTTCCTTTAAAGAGGGATGACTGTATGAACCCATCATTTCCATCATGTATGGAACCTTTGTTTTTTAAATTATCCCTTAGTTTTATCTTAATATTAATACATAATGTGGTCAAATATGTTACATGGTTGTTTGAGGCTTGTTCTGGTCCCATCAACCCTTTTATGGGAAGCATATCTAAGGAACATAGTTTCTAAATGGATATGGCTAACCATGAAAACTTAACATTGAAGCCCTATGAGGGTGCCACATGGTTTTTCTAAACCATTTATGGGGTCTTGGTTCATGAATTGTTGAAATAGAGGGTGTACATGGGATATACATAGTTGAAATAACCATTCATTGTAGGTTGTGTAGTGTGTTCTCCCTATTTTATAGGGTTATCATACTAGTCACACTATTTCTTCAACTGTGAGTCCAAACCGTGCAACTGTTAAATTTTGGTTCCAAATACACTTTACCCTTTAATATATTATATGTATCAGCCCTATTTATTTTATCTCCATAAAATAATATACCCCTCCTTTTATCTCAATGGAAACCCCCTATTGGCCTCAAACAGCACTTTGAATCCTTTCCTTAATCTAAAATCTGAATCAATATCTGTCATTCACATTGTATATCCATTTATAATCTCTCCACTCCATTATCTCATTTCATCACTTTTATTTAAATCATTTATGTGATTTTCATGTGAGATCATATCTAATATTTTAAAGGTGTTCATCTATTATTCTATTTTCATTTGATCCAGGACAATCCAAGGGATGAAAATATATGAGGAATTTGTTATAAGCATAGTGCAGGTGGTCTATGAAATTTCCTTCAAAGGCTATCTTTCACATACCAACTAGGCTCACCATTAAGACAGTGGCTGAACCAGTGGTTCACATGACATCAGGCCACCTCCCCATATGTCAGAGGCTACCGACAAGTAGTGAGGGTCTCGAGAGATGATTTTGGGGAGACTATACTCTCTTATCAGAGTTGTACAATGGTAAAATTGAGTATACGTAAATGAAAATATAGGAAGGATCCAATGAATAATAGAAAATGTTGGAAGAAAAAAATAAATACATGACAAAGCAGCGGAAGACAATATTTGAAAAATTAATAAACATGGCCAATGCCAATTATAGAGAAGATGAATGAATTTCATGGTCATGATACTTACTGAAAGGACTAAAGAATACCGCATTATTGAAAACACAAAGTAGTAATAATGAACAGGCAACAAATCCCCATGAGAGATATCCTTGAGCATCTAGAGCTCCAGCTCGGTCCTTTACTCTCAACTTCCAGATACAAAAAGAACAGCAAGAAAAATCAATCATCATTAATAGTCCTCTGAAGAAGAAAAGTCTACTTGGGTAACCTTGTACGATGGTGTCCTGAGTAGGTTGTGAGTTATAAATCTCAGTAGGTCGGCCCCACCAGTGTCTAACCCAATCAAGACAATGAATCGAAAAAAAATGATCCATATAATGTAATGGTGTGTGATAGTAATTAAAACTATAAACATGGTCTGGGATTCTAAATAGACACCCTTCCAATATTAACAACATTACCCAAAGCCTAAAATCTAAAAGAGTACCTGTAAGAACCAGGATGCATATTAATATATAAAAGTGGGTAGAAAACAAAAGGAAGATAAAAAAGAAAACACACCCCAAATCAGGTGATTTAACTTTGGTTTTAGTATATGTATCAACAAAGATTGTCAAAGGATATCATAATGGTGTCAAAACCCACAAGAGAAACCAAACATCATCTTTTTTATCATTTTGTTCAAGATGTATAGTCGTATTTTGAGCCATTCCATAAATTTATCACTTCGTTACATCTTTCAAATTACATAGCACCACCTAGTCCATCCAAGGAAATCATTCTAAAGACCAAGTGTCACTCGGGGCATGGCTTTACCCTAATCCATTCCCGATATCACACAAGGGGTCAAGTATCACCCAAGGCTTTGTGACGCCACTTTTCCGATTTGAATTTCCCCATTTATCCCTTTAGAAACTGGTATCTCTCTTAGGTATTTAGAAATCCCAAGGAAACCAAATATCATCTTTATTATTACCATGCTCAAGTTTCAGATTCAGAGTCTCAGCCCGTCCCAAAAGGTATCGTTACTCTAAATCCTTCAAATTGCCCAAAAACATGAAGACCATCCACAGAATTATTTTTAATGTCCATGTATTTCTCAGGGAATAACTTTACCCTGAGCCCATCCTAGTATCACATGGAAGGGGTTTAGTATCACCCGATACATGGTGTAGCCACTTTTCCAATGAGTCCATATTTGATAATCCCTTTGGGAACCTGTATCACTCATAGGTATTTAGAATGCCCAGGGAAACCAAACAACATCTTTATTATCTCAAGCGAATATGTTTATAATTCAGTTCAAAACACTGGAACATAGAATCACAATTTAGCACATGCCTAAACGAGTAATTGAATGTAAACAGAAGAATATGGATCAATAAGCATGAATTGTAAGTTATTAATGACATTAAAAAGTAAAATCCAAACAACTTTTTTCAGATTTGTATTCATCTCAAACAATCACATTACATTTATAACATAAAGAACCATGCATGAGGGAATTTAAGCAGGGAACTGCCAAAAGGGGTATCCAAGAGGCAAGGCGAACACCCTGAATGAGGTTCTCCATAAACAAAGGACAAAACAGATCTATAGAACAAACTGGAAAATTTAATAAGTAATAACAAGGCATCATCAGATGGTTTCAGCAAGCTGCACAAAGATGCAACATGACATATGCGACGAAGTAAAGATGAGAGGGTAGACACCCTATAATAGACATCCTAATTAAATGTTGAGTCACACAATTAGGAGGTGTCTTGGGTCATATACAATTTTTAATGAAGCAACATCATTTGTAAATAGCCACAATGATTCAGGTACATGCATGTCATTTAACAATTATATTTTCAAGCATAAAGGGACATAATACATTAAGCTAGGAAAGCTTAAAAGTCTACAACTACATTTTTATGTTGAAGATAGATCACCTCCACAAGAGGGGTTTTATTATAAAACATGTCATTAATTTTTCCAAAAATTCATTTAGTGATATTTATCATCTATATTAAAAATCATTTAGTAATAAACAAAAACAATAAGTCAGGAAACTAAAAACAATCATAAATAATTACTATTTGTTTTTTTAGACAGCGCACCTCCGTTGGAGGGGTTTTATTATAAAACCCTGAATTTCGTACCACGAAATCATTTATAACATTAAAAAATTTATCAGAAATCAAAATCATTTTAAATTAAAAGGGAATTTATTATATTATTTACTATATTATGTAAAAACTAATAAAAGTGTTGTGAGAAAATAATTAATGATATTAAATGATGCATTCATTAAATTTAATGGAAAAGGAATGGGATCCAACATCAAGTAGAACAAAGCCTTCCACTCCGTCCCTCAACGCTTTCTAACTAAAGTCTACTGCTCCCCCACTATGCATACACACTATCACATATATGCTAGGAAACCTATCCCCAATGCAAAAACGCACATGGACATGGGAATGCACTAGGGGATTCATACATATACACTTATATGCATATACTGCCACAACTAACCTACTCGTGCACATTTTAAATATATACATAGGCACACCTAGACCCATACCTATATAAACACTACCATGCATCAATATACATTCAATAAGGGAACCTATATATATAAATAAATACTTATTCAAAAGCAGGTGAGTCTCCCTTCACTCTGGCTACTCGAAACCACTTGACACGGGCCAACACACTATAAGGTAAATACATGAGACTCTAAAAAACAAAAATAACACCATATAACAATAATGAAACCAAATAGTAGATATAAATCCTTACCTCGGTTGGAGGTGGTGAACCAAATCGCTCTGAAACCACATGACAAAGTTCAACGCACTACAAGAAACATGATAGAGACTCATAAATGCCAAAATCCCTAAAATAAATAGGTGAAAACCCAAGAAACATGAGAAAATATTACCTTGGAACAAAGTCGGAAGACCAATAAAACACAAAGAGCCTCACCTACAACAGTGGTTGCTAGAACACACCACAACGAGACCCGATAGGCCTTTAGCCCCATCCTTGAATCGAATATAACCAGAAAACCTATTAACCCCAAAACTTAAGGTTCAACTAAATTTCTATCGGGTGCCTAATTATATTAAAATATTTAAAGCGAAGATGGAGAATGTAGTATAATGCCTTACCTTATAGATTTGAACAAGAATTGTGAAGTATTTAAGGGAAAATTCAATGTGGAAGGATGGAATACGAGAGGGGGTCACGCACGTGCTATAGGGTTTTGGCCTGGGGGCCAGACTCTGCCATAGAGGGGGTCACCCAGAGGGTTGTTCAAATGTAGAGGGTGTTGCGGGGAGGGTAGATCACACATAGGCAGGTCACACGAAGAAGGGAGGAGACCTATAGGGGTTGCACGCTATGTGTCAAACCGATGGGTTTGAGGGGCAGATTAATTAGGTTTTATTATTTTTTTAATTTGTTTCATTTAAAATAAAAATAATTTTTCATTTTTTTCTCATTTAATTTAAATTAAATTTATTTTATAATTTTAATTTTAATCTAATTTAATTTCATTTCATTTCATTAAAATAAAAACACCTCTCACCTTCAAATCATTGAAAAGTAGAGTTTCGATGCTTTTCCTTAAAAAATCATTTCCAGCTAACAAAAAACATAAATTACACCGCTTTTAGTTTGGTTTAAAATACAGAATGTTACAACCTTCCCACCTTAGATCTTCTAATCCTTGATAAGCCTTTGGGAACACATATACATCACCTAACCTACAAGGACCCAAAAAAAACTTTTAAAGACAGTCATGTTGCCTCTCTAAATGTCCAACACACCTTTATGTATTGACTAAGAAAGCAACAAATAAGATATTAAGATCTAAGTTACAAATCATTTTCCAACTGAAACATAGAGACAGTGCTTATCCAAGCCCTTTTGGCTAGAGACATGACTATTTCTGTCATGAACCGTCCTCAGGGCCCGTTCCATGACTACCACAGGCCCACCTTCTATAGGCCAGGGGCTGGAGACTAGCACCAAAGGCAAATCCCCTAAAAAAAGGAAGGCATTTCCTTTAAACCTGTAACACACATAGTCTGAACACAAGTAGTAGAAGCAAAGTAGTACTAATATAGAAAAGAAAGGTGTGCTAAAACTAAGTGGGACAGTATACAAACCCAACTGAACAAAAAGTAAAAGTACAAGTAAAAAGGGAAAACCACTCATGGATCATCCACCAGGGAATCCTTCTTGAATGGTAGGTACAGATCTTGAACAAATCGTCCCTAAGGTACATCCCATCCAGTCCAGCTCTGAGCAGCCTCCTATGTATCACCCTTATCCTCGATCACTGATGATTTTTGTCTGTACAGAACACAACAAGGTGCGGTCGAAGCCCGTGCAGGGGTGAGTATAACAATACTCAGTAGGGGACACCAAGACCCTCGAAGGTCTCCCATAATCCACTAAGGATAAACAACAGTAGTAAGATACAATCAAGAAGTATCAACCATCCCTACTTAGGTATATGCCCATACATATACCAAATTTACCAATCATGGTTCGGCTCCAACACTCGAGCCCAAACACAACCCATTCCACAAAAGAAATAAGTCAATCATCTCAATAATAACAACTGAAATACAGGACTTAGAACACACAGGTATACAACTAAAGTAGAGGGTGGATATGATTAGATGTAGACACTGAATCATCTCTTCTATCGAACCCACATAGGATCCTGGAACAGTATCAGTGATATCGAACGCACAGAGGATACTAGTATAGAAGTCATCACTGTCGAACCCACAGAGGATCTCGGTACAGAAGTCATTGTTGTTGAACCCATGGAGGATCCTTGTACAGTTTTGTCGCTATCGAACTCATTAAGGATCCTGGTACAGTAGTAGGTCCACGTAGGATCCTATCATCTAAGTCGCAGCCATCCATAGGGTTCCCGCAAATAGTACACTTGATTTCGGGAGGGTCCTATCCTCGATCCAAGTGTCGATACATCAACTACCACAAATTATCAAGTTGATGTATCATGTAGTTTGGTCTCGTCATAAGGAACCAAATGCAACAGATGACGCGTCAATCAGATGCCCGATCTGTAAGTTGTTGGCATTTCCATTCCATGGGCCCGGTCGGTTTTTAGGTTCAAATCAACCTGGATATACCCCAACTACGTCCAAACCTCAAGTGGGGTATGCCGAAGGAACCGTCTTTCTCTAAGATTTCTGTCGTCATAGACAGTTCATCGATCGGACACTCGTAGCCCAAGTTACAGTCGAAAAAGTGATTTCAGGTTAAATGGGTCAGGTCAGGGGTCTGACCTGGTCTAATTGAGCGTCCCGGCCCGTTGGCGGCCCGAACCGATTGTGGACCAACCCGAGGGGGTGGCCCGGCTCGGTAGGCTGGCCCGCGCTAACTGGCAGGCCATGCCGCTGGGGGGTGCCGCGCACCCCCCCGGCTTCTGAAAGAACTACAGGTAGGTCCCAATTCGGTGTACCACGAGACCCGAAGGGTCCCACCTTGTGGAGCACCAGCCGGCCGCCGGCTCAGTCGGACGCCCTCCTTCATCCACCGTGGCGCGACAGCACCGCACCTATTCCATCCAACCGCCATAGCCTTCGTGGCTGTGACTTCTTCCTCCGGCGTGGTGTGATGTCATCAAGCCCCTCTGATACGGTCATGACCTGCTTGGCCGTGGCCCGCTTGGCCATGGCCTGATCCTCTATGCCGCACGATGGCGCCACACTCCTCCAGTGACCCAGCGGACCTTGCGCCTCCAGTTCTTCTCACGGCCGGCTTGTTGCCGGTCACCCCGCGTATCGTCACGGACCGTCCCTCCAGCGGCGTCGTTGTGCCGCCACCGTCACCACCAAGAGAAGATAAATGGAGGGGATGTTGGGTCGTATTCATGCGGCCGCACCTTACACATTATGATGATAAATAAAAGGAAATTCTCAATCTACATTTTGAACAACGAATAATGGAGAGTAAAACTAAAACCCCTACCTTGAGTTCGGTGATTGTTGACGGAGTCGCGGGAAGGCGGACGTCGTTCCGTCAATGTCAGAGGAGGAAGAGCTCGGAGAAGATGAGTCGAGATGGCATCGTCGACATTCTCCGTGAGTGGCGACACCTCCATTTTCTTTCCCTGGTTGAGGAAGGAAGAATATGGTGTACATCGTTCTTCAGTGGCGGAAGAGACATTCTTCATGTTCTTCACTAGGATAATGAAGTTCTCCCAAGTTTCTCCAATGCCCCACCAAAAGAGAGAGTTTCCATCCCAAAATAAAATAATATCCTTGTCTATTATATTATTGTTGACATGAATTAAAATGATTTAAAAAGATTTCAAAAATTAATTAATTGAATCCATTAATTAATTTTTAGGTGAATTAGAACCATTATGGGGAAGTTCAAGAGTTTCCCCATTTATCGGGAGTTCAAGGGGTTTATAGGGGGGTTAGAGGAGTTAAAGGGCTCAGCTGGGGCCCACCTAACAAAATCTTTCTAAGGGAGGTTATGGTGTGGTGGGACCCACCTCTGACCTCCACTTAGAGGTTTAACCACCAAACAAATAAAAATAAGTTACACTCATTTTTATTTAATTTTATTTAAAAACACCAAAAATTAACTTCCTTTCTCGTTAGAATGCAACTATGGTAAAATTATCCTTAAGTGAATACTGACACTGCAAGTTCAACGGTGCCCTCATATTTCAATTCCCAGCATCGGTTAAAAAGTTATAAAATCCCGCTCGTACGTTCACTGAACGTACCCGAAAAAAACATCAGAAATTGATTCCGGTCACATCGGAACTCAGAATCAAGCATCGTCAGATACTACGGACTCATAAAACTTCCATTTACTTAAGAAAAAAATTCCATAGAATTTATGGGTCTTTACATTCTCCCCACCTCAGGGATTTACATCCCAGTAAGCTATAACTCACACTAAGGAAACAAATGGGGGTACTGCGCACGCATCTGAGCCTCTCGCTCACATGTGCTCTCCTAGAGGTTCCCGTGCTGCCAGCGAACATGCAATAGAGGTATCTACTGTCCATGCAGGACCCGCTCCTATAGATCCTCAATCTCTATAGGAACCTCTGTGAAATTCACCTCATCATCGATTTCCAGCTCCCCATGGTCGATTATGTGAGAAAGGTCATGCACGTATCTCCTTAGCTGATATATGTGGAAGACTTCGTGAACCCGGTGAAATTGAGGTGGAAGAGCCAAGTGGTAAGCCACCTCGCCTACTCTACTGAGGACCTAGAAAGGTCAGATTAATCACAGAGATAACTTTCTGCCTCGTCCAAATCTCTGTAGACCTCATCGAGGTGAGGCATGTATAAAGACATGGTCGCCATCCTCGAACTCCAGTGGACTCTGTCTCCTATCAGCATAGAACTTCTGACTGCTCTGTGCAGTCTTCATCTGCTCCTCGATGATCTAAACCTTCTCCATTATATCCCGCACCATCTCTAGTCTCATAAGTGCTAACTCCCCTGGTTCAGTCCAGCACAGAGGTGATCTTCAAGGCCGGCCGTAAATTGCATCGAAATGTTCCATCCCAATGGTGGATTGGTAGCTGTTGTTATACGCAAACTATAACAAGGTAAATTGATCCTCCCAGCTACAACCGAAGTCGAGGACGCATGCACGGAGCATGTCCTCGAGAGTCTGAATGGTCCTCTTAGTCTGACCATCCGTCTGAGGATGGAAGACAGTGCTAAAGTAAAGCTGCGTCCCGAAAGCTTCCTGCAACCCCTTCCATAGATGAGAATTGAAATGAGCATCTTGATTGGAGATGATCGTCGATGGAACACCATGAAGATATACGATCTCCCATACTTAGAGGTGTCCCAGGATCTCTACTAAAACCTGCTCTCTGATTGGTTGGAAGTGGTCCGACATGGTGATTCAGTCAATGATCACCCATATAGAGTCATGTCCTCTGGATGTACGTGGATGTCCCATCACAAAATCCATGGATATCTCATCCCACTCCCACTCTGGGACATCTATGGGAGGAACTAAGTCTACTGGAACCTGGTGCTCTACCTTCACTTGCTGACAAGTGAGGCATCGTGAAACAAACTCTGCTTCTTCCTTCTTCATACCTGGACACCAGTGCTGATGTCGGAGGTCTTGATACATCTTCACCACTCCTGGATGTACCACTAAATGAGATCTGTGGAACTCCCTCAACACTTCCTCCTGAAGTGAAACTGGTACATTGGTAAGTCCTCTGAAAAGAATGATGTGATCCCCACCTTCAGAAAATCCATCAAGTTCTTTCCCTATGGATATCTGAGCACGTCGCGTCTCACAGTCAACGTCCTCATGATATACCTCACTGACTCGCTGAAAAAGTAGAGGAGTGACTATGAGAGACTGCAGAAAGGCTGCTCCATCTCTATCCATAAAGGATATCTGCAACGCGGCCATCTGCTTCATCGCCTCTCCTAGTAGCTAAATGCCTAATCTCATACTGAGAGCATCTGCTACTACATTCCCCTTTCCATAATTATAGACTATCTTGAAGTCATAGTCCTGGAGGTACAAAATCCAACGCCACTGTCTCAGGTTCAGGTCCTTCTGTGAGAAAATGTACCTGAGACTACAGTGGTCATTGTAGACTATAAAACGCTCGCCCATCAAATAGTGTCACCACATATTCAAGGAGAATACCATTGCTGCTAACTCCAGGTCATGGGCAATGTTGTTTTTCTCCTGCTATCTCAACTGCCGAGAACCATACATGATCACTACTCGCTCCTGCATCAGGACACACCCAAGTCCAGTCCCTGATGCGTTGTTGTAAACTACATTCCAAACGCCCTCCTCTAGTAGCCTCAATATGGGCACACTATTCAACCTCTGCCTCGGCTCCTAAATGCTCTGCTGGAATCTCTCTGACCTCATGAAGGTTTTCCCCTTCTTCGTCAATGCTAAAAGCAGTGCTGCAAATCTGGAGAACTCTGGCACAAATCTCCGCTAGTACCTATCCAGTCCTAGAAAACTCCATACCTGAGTCACACTTCTGGGTGGATACCAAGCATGTACTACCTCGATCTTCACTAGATCCACTGCAACTCCAACCTCTGAGATGACATGTCCTAGAAAGTGTACTTCTCGGATAAAGAACTGGCATTTCGAGAGCTTACCATAAAGCCGGTGCTCTTGAAGTGTCTCCAGTACTACCCACAAATGGTAGGCATGCTCCTCCTTGGTAGCTGTGTAGATCAAAATGTCATCGATGAAGACTACCACAAA
The DNA here is from genome assembly GCA_963277665.1 of Viscum album. Taxonomy (NCBI): domain Eukaryota; kingdom Viridiplantae; phylum Streptophyta; class Magnoliopsida; order Santalales; family Viscaceae; genus Viscum; species Viscum album. The sequence goes on along the minus strand of OY728155.1, from coordinate 594,677,129 downwards.
GTGATCAAGGTATGGCTGAAAGATCCTGTTCATGAGTCCCATGAACACTGCTGGTGCGTTGGTTATGCCAAATGGCATAACCAAGAACTTGTAGTGGCCATACCGGCATCTGAAGGTCATCATCTACACATCCTCATCCCGTACTCTAAGATGGTGATAACCCGATCAAAGATATATCTTCGAGAACCAATGTGCTCCCTTCAGCTAATTAAAGAGGTCATCAATCCTCGAGAGTGGGTACTTGTTCTTCACGGTCACCTGGTTCCAGAAACGGTAGTCAACACACAGACACAGGCTCCCATCCACCTTCTTGGCGAACAAAATTGGGGATGCCCAGGGTGAAACAATTGGGCGGATAAATCCCTTCCCCTGCAAGTCCTCCAGCAGTACCCACAACTCATGAAGCTTTGTGGGAGCCATCCGGTATGATGGAGTGGATATCGGTGTCGTCCCGGGGTACATGTCAATATAAAAGTCTACCTCTCTACGAGGAGGTAGTCCGGGAATGTCATCAGGGAAGATATCCGCGTATTGATCAACCACAAAAAGAAAAATCCACTACTAGAATTTTAGATATTTGCAACAGGCTATTTACGACGGGATCCGGTCACAAATAAGTTTTTGCGATGGGGTCTCGTCACAAATAGCCCGTTTCGGAAAACAACATCGCAAAAAAATATTATTTGTGATGGGCCCATCGTAAATAATATTTTTTGCGACGGGCTACTTCTTCGTTGCAAATAAGTCCCCGATTATATACTTTATATATATAAACTTTTTTTCGATGAGCTGGTCGCAAAAAGTATTTGTGACGGGTCCGTAATCTCGTCGCAAATACTTTTTAAAAAAAATTATTTAGACTATTTGCGACGGGAACCCATCGCAATAGATCTCGTCGCAAATAATAAATAAATTTAAAAAAAATAAAATTAATAAAATTATGATTATGGAAAAATTAATTTTAATATTATTAAAATAATTAAAATAAAAATATATTAAAATTCTCAATATTCACAGAATAATATTAAAAAAATTATAAAAAATTATTATTATTATTATTATTATTATTATTATTAGTAAAACAAACAGACATTAAAAAATATAATAATGACAAAATATATTTAATAAAATTATGATTAAAGAAATAATAATATTAATATTATTAAAATAAAAAAAATTATTAAAATTATTAAAATTATCAATATTCCCAAAAATATTATAAAATATTACAAATTAAATTATCTAATATTCACAAAAATATAAAAGACAAAAACTGTAAATAGGTCATATTACAACAAATGTTAAATTCAAATGTTTTTAACATAAAACAAAATCACTGGGGGTCGTCTTCGGGAAGAGGTGGAGGAGCTGACGGAGATGGTGGAGGAAACTCCATCCCCAAACTACGAGTCAGACGGTGCATGTTCTCCATCTGCTCTTGATGCTGCTGCTGTCATCGATGCATCTCCTCCTCGTGCTACTGCTTCTGCTGCTACTGCTGCTGACGCATCTCTTCTTGCTGCTTCTGCAAACTCTCCATAATGTCATTGTGGACTCGTAACGGCTCTTGATATTATAAGGCAGAAGATGATGCCTCTCCACGATATCCTCTCGATCTGGACGCCAACATCGCAGCAATACCATAATAAGTACCATGATTCACATGAGAGCCGATTCCAACTACTCAGATTTCTTAAAAACCATACTAAGTCACCTGCATCCATGCTGCCTCATTGAAATAGTGTGTACTGGTCTGATCAGTCGCCTCGTCTTGACCCTCAGCCAGTGTCTGAGAGGTCGCAGCCTCATATGACTCCTTCAATTCAAATTTGAAATTAAAATTGTTAAAATATTATATACAGTTAATTTTCAAACTAAAAAAATAATACTAACCACAACCCAACGCTGGCGATCACCTCTAATTTCTCCAATGGATGGATCACTATACATCCTTCAATAAACGTCGAACTATGTAATATTGGGATGCTCGACTGCCAACAGAAATATAAAAATAAAAGGTTTATATTTAATGTAATATAAATTTTTAAAAAAATATACTTACGAGATGCTCTCTATGAGTACTGGATGTACGGCTACCAGCTCGATGTGTCACCTCCTGTCTCCCCCGGTTCTACCAACCCAATGAAGACCTCCTCTTAATTCCACCACCCAACCAGTGTGCACATAATCCATCCCAAACCTGAGATGAAATGTACTCTGGTCGGTGGGCTCTACACGACTCATCAAATATTGTCTCTCCTGCTTTCTTAATGGTCGTATTTATTAAATTCTACAAAAACTAACACAAACACTCATGCATATCCACCTCTAATACTACATGGATAGTTTCACTCATTCTATCCTTGATTGGATACCATAAACCCAATAAATAATTTATTATATCAAGTTATGAGCTGAACATCAACGGGAATCTGTTCCCATGTGATCCATGGCTGAGAAAAATAATTGCACAAGATAGTGATCCCCTGTCCAAAAGATGCATAAGAAAAACTATGAAAGAAGAATAAATAATAAAATAATTAGTATATATATAAATAAATTATTGAAATGGGTAACTAAAATATACAAGTTATCATACATCTGTGTGCATGGATCGAAGCCAAGCCGTGGACGTCACGTAGGGATAGGGTCATGAATAATCAGTCACACAAGACCGCACCCCCTCCACGTATCTCCTGAACCACCAGTAGGATGAGGGTCAGATGGTCCCACATCCCCCTCATCCAAAGGTAGATCAGCCTCCTGCAACTTGCGAAATAGATCAGGATCCATATGAAACACAAAATTATTGTTGTTAGCAGATAGTTGAAAATAAATATCATATATAGATATATATTAGTTATGATCATAACCAGCATTTAATTGTTTCAATGTTCACCTTCATCATCAACTTCATATCTGACGATGTCAATGTCTTCATATTTTTCCTTGGCATCATCAATATCTATATGAGTTTCACTTTCACTATCCCTTTTCATTTCAAATTCATTTGTAAAATCATTAACATATTTTTCACCATCGACCCTTAATTATGAGGTGTCATCATCGATATTTACATCTCTTTGTGAAAAAAGATGGATTATGAGTAGTCTCTTGAAAAATTTCAATTCCTCACACTTCATCAGAACCACATTCAGTTTGAGTAAATTAATTTTCCTAGGATTTCATTTTTATTATGCTCCACCAATAACTCAGGTCTCTTGAAGTAGAATAGTACTTTGCATAATACTGTTGAGCCAGTAAAATTGTTCACTTACTACAAGAAGACTTTTATATTTAATATCAACGATTCCACAAGTTAGATGAACATGCAAGCCTCTCTTAGTATCCAACCACTGACAATTAAACATCATTATGTAATTCTGTCCAAGATAACATAGCTCAATAATTTCATACAGAATGCCATAAAAGTCAAAATTAGTTTCTCTATGATGCGATCCTCTCAAACAAACTCCAATGTTCATTGTTTTTTTGATTCCCCATATGTACATGTATGAAATCAAAATCTATTCACCACATATGCATTATAAGATTTAACCATTTTGGATGGTGGGTTACTCAATATACACAGTCTCTTATCAATTTTATCAGCATGTTGAGACACCTGAAATTTTTTAAAACAATTAACAATATAATAAATAGTAAATTGAATTGATATTAAACCATCAATAATTTTTATTACTAGTTTTTGAAACCATTGAGAGAGAAAAAATTCTGTGTTCTTCAAGAGAAGCTACTATAATTTGTGGAAGTTGGTTCTTGATAAGATTATCATATAACCTACAAATAAAATAAGTCTACATACTATAATATAAATTATAAAATAAGTGATAGAAGCACTCATAGTACAAATGCATTCATTTCTTTCACAGTTGAGTAGAACATATGTATGAGCTCTGTGATGTTCATCATTTGAAATCCATTATTCTTGAACTCCACCGAAGCCAAGATTTGGAAGATTAAAAACTGATAATTGATTGTCCATTTCATCATTAAAATTTCCCTCATTCTGTCCCATGTGATTTTGTTTTTATGGATATTCATATTCAAAATAGTAAGTGCAGAAAAAAAAAAAGCAATTTCCTCTTGTAAATAAGCTTCAGCAATTGAGCCTTCAACTGATGCTTTGTTACATACTTTTTTCTTCAATTTCTGCATTCATCTCTCGAATGGGTACATCCATCGAAACTATACTAGACCTACACATTTAGCTTCATGTGGTAAATGTAATATTAGATGTTCCATTGAGTCAAAGAAATCATGTGGAAATCTTTTTCTAGTTTACATATAATTACAGCAACATCTTCTTCCAGTTTTCTTAGTGCATCGTAGTCTGTTGTTGTTGCACAAATGTCTCGAAAAAATTATGATATGTCTGTTATAGAATACTAAATCATAGAATAAAACAAACCTATGAATCCAATCAGCATAAGTCTTTCCATTATAACATGACAATCATGACTTTTTAATCCGGTAATATGACCATTCTTGACACATCTGCCCAAATTGGAAGCATAGCCATCTGGAAGTATCAAATCTGCAATCCACTAACAAAATAATAAACGACTCTCATTGGATAGTGTATAAGCTGCTTTTGGCTTCATTAACCTTGGTGATCTGACATTTTCAAATAGTTCATGTTCTGGTCGCCTGCAAATTTGGGCAAGATCTAATCGTGCTTTTATAGTATATTTGGTCTTACCTGGTGTATCCAAAACTCTATGAAATAAATTATGAAAATATTTCTTCTCAATATGCATGACATCCAACATGTAGTGGACCAACAAATCAGACCAATATGGGAGATCCCAAAAAATGCATTGTTTTATCCAATTATGTTCTTTCCCAAAACCATCAATTTATTACTAATTATTACGATTTATTAATAATTATTACAATTTATTACTAATTGTTACAATTTATTACTAATTATTACAATTTATTACTAATTATTACAATTTATTACTAATTATTACAATTTCTTACTAATTATTAAAATTTATTACTAATTATTACAATTTATTACTAATTGTTACTATTTATTACTAATTATTACAATTTTTACTAATTATTACAATTTATTACTAATTATTCCAATTCTTTACAATTTATTACTCATTATTACTATTTATTACTATTCATTACTATTTATTACTATTTATTACTATTTATTACTATTTATTACTATTTATTAATATTTATTAATATTTATTACAATTTATTTGTATTTGTTATTATTTATTACAAATTATTATTAATTACTACAAATTAATTATATACATTACTAATTATCGTTAATAATTACTAATTACTACTAATTATTAAAAATTAATACTAAAAATTTCAATTGACTAGTACAAATAAATGGTCATAACAATATAATTTAAATTCAATTTAATTAAAAATAATCAATAATAATAAAAATTAACATAAAAATTTTAATTAAATAAAAAATTAAATAAAACATAAATACCTTTAAACATGATTTTCTATTGATGTAGACGGCTTCACAACTTCTTCATGTCCAAAAAAATTAACTTAGTAAAATTTTCCCTCTGAAATCAGAGTTCAGAGAGAAACATGATCTAGGAATTGGATGGAATGAGAAGAATAACGGATGGGGGTATATATAGGTTAGATTATTTTTTACGTGACTATTTGTGACGGGTTACCAATCACAAATAGTATCTTTTGCGACGGGACCCGTCGCAAATACCTATGCCCGCATTAATTACTGTCAGTGGTTAAAAAGTTATTTGCAATGGGACCCATCACAAATAGTCCCCGCCAACACACCTTTTTCGACAGGAGGACATCACGTTGCAAAAAGCTATTAACTGCCGCTGAGTATTTGTGACGGGCCCCATCACAAATACAAAACTATTTGCGACGGGGGGATCCCCCCGTCGCAAATAACCTTCACGCGGTTTGGCACGCTACCTATGCCAAACCTTTTGCGACGGGACACGAAATCCCATCACAAATAATCAGTTATTTGCGATGGGTTGTTACCCATGTCGCAAAAAACCACTGGGAGGGAATTTTTGTGATGGGATATATTCCCGTCACAAAAATTCCTTTTTCCAGTAGTGCTCGGCATCCGCACATCAACTGCTCCGAGAATGAGGCTAGACAACTGATGTGTGATCAGTTGCCACCTCCTCTGGGTAAGTCCATCCTGCGCTGAAAATGCTACCTTCTCACTGATGAAGGTATACCTCATCCCATCTTGAAGGACACACCTCACTTTCCGCCTAATACAGTCAATCTGAACATGAACTGTGGATAACCAGTCCATACCCAAGATGACGTCGTAAGGCCTCGACGCCGCTACGAGGAGATCACAGTCGAAGCTTTCGCCTCCTAGAGTAAGCTCAAATTACCGGCACCAGTGACTAATCATTGATTCTTCTCCCATAGAAGTCTCTAGCGGTAAGTATAAAGACAATGGCTCTATCGGAATCTCTGAGCTCCGAACGATGGCAGCGGCAATAAAAGAATGACTTGCACCTGTGTCTATAAGTACTACATCAAGGGTGGAGTAGACACAGATAGTACCTCGAATCATCTCAGGTGTGTTGTGGTCATAGGCCTCGACTGGATGGAGCTGAGCTCACCCTTGTCTTCCAGCTACCTGTTGTCAGGGTGGACCTCCTGGTGGTGGTGGTGGTAGGGCCTCAAAATGTAATCCACCACATGTTGCTCGGCCAGCTCCTCTTCCACGTCTGCCTACTCCTGGTGGACCACCAAGGTCGAACATCTGCCTCTGCCTGGGAGGTCTATCTACTGCCTGCTGCTCATCTGCATGGATGGTCAGGTAGTCTCGAGCCATGTGACCCTACCCGTTGCATGCATAGCACTGCCTGCTCCTCGTATGGTTGGCTCTGTCTCATGTGCCCCACACAACCAAACATGTGTCTTGGGGTTTCCCACCTGATGGCCTGGTCCACTTGGACCTCTGCGACATCTGTCTACTGCCGGCTACAGAAGACTCCGCTACATGTCACCCTATGGTGGGTATCGCTGCTGGTGACTGCTCATCAATAAAACTCTCCACAAGAAGGGATTGCTCCAGCACCCCCGCCTGCGTCGGGATGCTGAGGGATAACATCGAAGCCCCGATCTCATACCTGAGTCCCTGCTCGAAGGTCCAGGACCTAAAGAATGGGTCTCATAACATATCCATGGAGTAGCGTGAGAGGTTAGTGAACCTCGCTGAGTACTGAGATACCGTCATGCTACCCTACTGTAGATACAGTAACTCATGTATCCGCACAGTGCGAAGGGTGGCTGGAACAAACTCTGACTGGAAGAGATTCTCGAAGTCTGCCCAGAGTAGTGATGTCTCATCATGCACTTGGAGCATCAGGCTCCACCATCTACATGATGCTGCATGAAGGAGACTCATGTCAAGGATCACCATGAGATCGGCTGGTGTCCCTAACAATCTTAAAACACTCACAACTGCCTCCAGCCAATCCTCAATTGCTTGTGGGTCCATCTCTCCCCTGAACCTGGGAGGCATCTGGCACTGGAACTCATGCAACTCACTCATATGGTGTGCACTCTCTAATGCTAGAGCTGGTGGTATCGGTGGCCCAGTGGAAGTGGTACCGCTGGTACCTCTGCTGTGATGGGGCCCTGTACCGAGGCCTCATCGCTCGGTGGGCTACCATCTCGTACAAAACTTAGAACCCTAGTTGGATGCCAACGTGGGGCCATCCTGAAAAGAAACCGGTGTGCCATAGTCAAAATTATATACATGGTGAGATGACACAAATTAATCATGAAGAAAACTTTTCAAAGGAAACACACATGCAATCAGTGTTTTCGTGCACTGAGTCAGAAATCAAAATTTAGAGTCCTTGTGTATGGATACATCGGCCGCCACACCAACACTCGTTTCCCTAAACTGATAATCACACCCAAAACACTTAACATTATTTCCATTAAAAGAATCAGAGTCCAAGTTCTGCAGTAGAACCAACTCCTCTGATACCAATTTTTCATGACCCATCCTTGGGGCCCGTGCTGTGACTACCCTAAGCCCGCCCTTCCATAAGCCAGGGGCTGGCGACTAGCACTAAAGGTGAATCCATGATAAAAAGGGAAGGCATTTCCTTTAAACCTGTAACACACACAGTCTGAACACAAGAATTAGAAGCAAAGTAGAAATAATATAGAAAATAAAGGTTTATTGAAAGTAAGTTGGCCATTATACAAACAAAACTGAATAACAAGTAAAAGTACGAGTTAAAAGGGAAAAAAACTCCTAGATTGTCCACCGGGGAATCCTACCTGAAGGTTAGGTACATATCTCGAATAAATCATCCCTGAGGTATGTCCCATCTAGTCCACCTCAGAGCAGCCTCCCGTTCGTCACCCTCAGCCTCGATCACTGTTGACCGTCTTCTCCACAGAACACAACAAGGTGCGGGCGAAGCCCGTGTATGGGTGTGTTTAACAATACTCAGTAGGGGACCTCAAGACCCCTGAAGGTCTCCCAGAATACACTAAGGATAAACCACAGTAGTAAGATACAATCACAAAGTATCAACCATCCCTACTTAGTTATATGCCCATACATATACCTAAGTTACCAATCACATTCTGACTCCAACACTCGAGCCCAAGCACAACCCATTGCACAAAGGATGTAAAGTCCATCATCTAAATGATAGAAACTGAAATAAAAGACTCAGCTCACATAGGTATACAAATCATGTATAGGGGTAGAGATGATTAGATGTAGAAAACAAATCATCTTTTCTGTCGAACCCATGTATGATCCTGGAACAGTATCAGCACTGTCGAACCCATGGAGGATCCCAGTACAGAAGTCATCGCTGTCGAACCCATGGAAGATCTCATTATAGAAGTCATTGCAGTCAAACCCATGAAGGATCCCAGTACACTATCATTGCTGTCGAACCCACAGAGGATCTTGGTACAGTAGTAGGTCCATGTAGGAGCCTATCATCTCGGTCCGAGCTAGCCATAGGGTTCCCGCACACAGCACGCTGGATTCCAGGAGGGTCTGCTCCTCGAGCCAAGTGTCGATACATCAACTACCACAAAGTCTCAAGAGGATGTATCCCTTAGTTCCATCTCTTCATAAGGAACCAAACGCGACAGAGGGCGCGTCAATCGAACGCCCGGTCTGTGAGTTATTGGCATTTCCATTCGAGGGGCCTGGTTGGTTTTTAGGTTTAAAACCACCCGTCCATACCCCAACTACTTCCAAAACTCATGTGGGGTATTCCAAAGGAACCGTCTTTCTCCAATATTTCCATCGCCATTGATGGTTCTTCGATCAGACATCCATAGCCCAAGATAAGTTCGAAAAGTCATTTCGGGTTAAATGGGTCTGGTTAGGGGTCTGACGTGGTCCGCGGGTCCGACCCGGCCCGTTGGCAGCCTGGCCAGATGGCGGCCTGACCAGAGGGGGTGACCCAGGCCAGCCTAGCTGGCTGGCCCACCCGCACGGCCCGGCTGGCCGGCTCGCATGGCTTGGCCAGCCTGCCCACGTGGCCTGGCCGGCCACGCCGTGGGGGGGTTCCCTCCCCCCCAGCTTCCGAAGGAACCAGAACTAGGTGTCGGTTTGGTGTACTGTGGGACCCAAAGGGTCCCGCATTATGGAGGGCCCGCCGGCTACCCTCCTTCATCTGATGCGGCCTTTGGACGCGGTTCCTCCCGGTGCGGTGCGACGGTGTCGCACCCCTTTCGTCCGACCACCGCGGCCTTCGTGTACGCGACTTCTTCCTTCAGTGTGGTGAGATGTCACTGCTCCCCTCCAGCACCATTGCATCTCTCTTGGCCATGACCCGATCCTCTGCCCGGCATGATGGCGTCGCGCTCCTCCGGTGACCCAGCGGCCCTTGCACCGCCGATTCTTTTCACGGTCAGCTCATTGTCGGTCGCCACATGTATCACTGCCACCGTCACCATCAAGAGAAGATAAATGGAGGGGATGTTAGGCCATGTTCGTGTGGCCCGCACCATCCGCATCATGATGATAAATAAAAGGAAAGTCTCAATCTTTATTTTCAACAACGAAGAACGGAGAGTAAAACTCAAACCCCTACCTCGATTTCAGTGATCATTAATGGAGTTGCAGGAAGGCAGACGTCGTTCCGTAAATGTTAGAGGAGGAAGATCTCGGAGAAGACGAGTTGAGATGATGTCATTGGCATTCTATGTGGGTAGTGACACTTCCCTTTTCTTGCCCCGGTTGAAGAAGAAAAAATATGGTGTTCATTGTTCTTTAGTGGCGGAAGAGACGTTCTTCATGTTCATCATGGGGAGAATGAAGTTCTTCAAAGTATCTCCAAGGATCCACTAAAAGAAAGAGTTGCCAACCCAAAATAAAATAATAGCCTTTTATATTATTTTATTGTTGACATGAATTCAAAATAATTCAAAAGAATTCAAAAATTAATTAATTCAAGCCATTAATTAATTTTTAGGTGAATTGGCACCATTATGGGGAAGTTCAAGAGATCCCCCATTTATGGGGAGTGCAAGGGGTTTAAAGGGGGGTTAGATGAGTAAAAGGGGTTGGGTGGGCCCCACCTAATAAAATCCTTCTAAGGGAGGTTAGGCTTTGGCGGGCTCCACCTATAACCTCCACTTGGAGGTTTTAACCACTAAACAAATAAAAATAAGTTACACTCATTTTTATTTAATTTTATTTAGAAACCCAAAATTTAACTTCCTTTCTCGTTTAAACGCAATTGCGGTAAAGGTCTCCTTAAGAAAATACCAGTGCTGCGAGTTCAACGGTGCCCTCAGATTTTAATTCTGAGCACCGGTTCAAAAGTAATAAAATCCTGCTCGTACGTTCACTGAACGTACCTGAACAGAATTTCAGAAATTGATTCTGGGCACAACGGTCCTCGAAATCAAGCGCCATTAGATAATGCGGACTCTCAAAATTCCCATGTATTTAAGGGAAAAAAATTCCACGAAATTTTTGGGTCTTCACAATGTTATCATCTTATTAAAATTTTGTCCAAAATTACTTGCCACCTTATGCTTTGATGTTAAAAAGGATAAAATTCACCATTAACCATAAAGAACATATTGAGCCAGCTATTTATGAAAAATCCTAGTCAACACAAACCACACATCCATCCCAATGAAACTGAAGGATAATCATAAACCATCCTTACATGAGGTTTTAAACAAGCACACCACTAAATGATCCATTCCCAATACTTTTTTATTTATTTACATTTAACTATTGGTTAAATATATACAATGTTTAAAAGGAAGATCATGTATCCATTTTAAAAAAATACTAGGTACTTGATTAAGCTAATTCCCACAAGGGAAAAGCATGTTACTACAAGAAGCTAACATTGTTCAGGAAAAAATTACACCATCAAATGTCACATCAATAACAGAGATATGCTAACAAGAAAAAAAACATGATATAAGGAAAACATGCTAGTAAACAAGCTGCATGAAAATAGGCTAGCATGCCAAATGAATACAAAACATGTCTGACATTTAAAGCACTCAATCCAATCTACATGAAAACTAAAATGAAACAACACAACATGGAACTATGCATGGCATGTGAATTTCTATGTGCCTAATATGATTCATGAAATTATTTACCTTGACAGGACAAGGGTAATATACTATAAACATCATAATTTTATAAGAATGTAAAATCACAACAACCACTTGAGGTGAAATAATATCAACTGTAATATCAAAAAGCATGAACATCAATTCCCAGCCCTATCTGGTTGGTCATTTCCCATATGTAGGGTGATTAGTCCCTGGCATGGATATTAACCAAGAACTGATGCATTACTAGTATTTTGTATACCAAACCAAAATAGTAAGGAAAAGGAAATGCACCTCCTTTGATACCAAATTTTTACATACCGACCCAAATCACCTTTAAGACGGTGGCTAGAACGGTTGGTCACATTACCCCAGTCGTGCCTCCTCGTATGCCAATGGATTTTCACTAGTAGCGAGGGTCTTGGGAGGTGATAGTGGGGAGACTATACCCTCTTATCAGAGATGAAAATTGTTATAATAGGGTAAAATTAAATGAAAACTTTTAAAAAATAAAATTTAATAATAGATAACAGTGAAAGACAAAATAAATACATGACAAAGTAGTGGAAGCCACTATGTAACAAATTAAAAAAATTGGCCAATGAAAATTATATATAAGATAAATTCATGTCATGATGATGATAATTATTGAAATAATTAAACAATAGAACATGATTGACAACACATATAAATAATAAATAAAATATTGAAAATCCCCACAAGTGATCTCATTGAGAATCCCAAGCTTCATATCAGTCATTTTCTCCAAACTCCTAGACACAAACAACACAACATGAGCAATAAATCATCATCCATAGACCCACGAAAAAGAAAAGTTTACTTGGGTACCCCAGTGCGATGGTGGCCTAAGTAGGATGTGAGATATAACTCACATTAGGGAGACACCACTAGTGTCTAACCCAATCTAGAAAATGAATTGTAAATAAAAATAAGTTCCATATAAAGCAATGGTGTATGATATCAATTAAAACAAGAAACATGGTATGGGTTCCTAAATAGACATGCTACCTATATCACCTACTTGGACTAAGATGGAAATCTGAATGTGTACTTTTATGAAGCATGATGGATATTTATATATAAAATAGGTAGATAACATAAGGTAGATCAAAAGAAAACATACCCCAAATCCTGTGATTTAACTTCAGGTCTAATATATGTATCAACAAAGAGTTTCATAAGACATCATAAATGTGTCACAAACCAAAAGAGAAACTAAAAATCATATCTATTTTCATTTTGTTCAAGTTTTATAATCAATGTCTGAGCCCATCCCAAAATGTATCACATCGGTGCATCCATCAGATTACCCAATACCACCAAGCCTGTCCAATGAAATATTTAGAAAGACCAAGTATAACTTGGGGAATGGCTTTACCATGTGCCCGTACTAGTATCGCACAAAAGGGGTTGAGTATCACCCGAGGGATGGCTTAGCCACATTTTCAATGAGTCCATCCTCTATAATCCATTTGGGAACCAGTATCACTCATAGGTATTTAGAAATCCCATAGAAACCAAACAACATCTTTAGTATTATCATGTTCAATTTGTAGAGTCAGATTATGAGCCCGTCCCAAAAGGTATTACTTCAGTAAATCCTTGAAATTTCCAAATATCACTGTGCCTATCCATGGAAATAAATTAAAAGTACAAGTATCGTTCGGGGAAAGGCTTTACTATGATATTGCCCGGGTATCACACAGAAGTGGTCTAGTATCAATAGAGGATTGGCGTAGACACTTTACCAACGAGGCCTTCCTCGATAATCACTTTGGGAATTGGTATCACTCATAGGTATTTATAAAACCCAATGAATCCAAACAACATATTTTTTATCTCATGCGAATAAGTTTAGAATGAACTTAAAACAATTAGAATAGAGAATGGAAATTTGGAACATGCATGAGAGAGAAATAGAATGTAAATAGAATCATATGGCATCAGCATGCATTAATAGTAGGTTATTAATGAAATAAAATAGTAGAAACTAACCAACTTGTTCAGGTAGGGAATTCAACTGTAACTATCCCATTACATATATAACATAATGAACAAGGTATGATGGAATTAAAGAGGGGCACACCTAAAGGGGTAGCCAACAGGAAAGGTGAACACCCTAAATGAGATTCACAATAAGCAAAGTCCAAAATAGATCTATTGAACAAACCAACCAATTTGATAGGCGATGACAATGAATCGTCTAATGGTTGTAGTGAGTAGCATAAATATGGAACATGACATAAGAGATGATGTAAAGACAAACTAGTAGACACCTTATACTAGTCATCCTAATTGAATGTTGAGTCACACAATTAGGAGGTGTATTGGGTAATCTATCATTTTTCATAGAAGAAACATCATTTAAAAATATCTAAGAAGACTCAAGTACAAGAATTTCATTTAACAATTATAATTTCAAGCATAAAGTGAAATAGTACATTAAGGAAGGAAAGCATAAAAGTCTACTACTTAATTTTTATCTTGTAGACAAATCACCTCCATTGATGGAGTTCTATTATAAAACATGTCATTACATTATCAAAAAATACATTTAATGATATTTTACATTAATTTTATAACTCACTCAACATTAGATAAAAAAATAATCCAGGAAATTAAAATGAATCATAAATCATTACAATGAGTTTTTGAAGACCGTGCACCTCTCCATTGGATGGGTTTTATTATAAAACCATGAATTTCGTAACAAGAAATAATTTATCACATTTAACACTTCTACCAAAAATAACACTCAATTCTCATTAAAAAGTCATTTAATCAATTATTTACTACATTATGTAAAAACTAATAAAAGTGAAGTAAGAAAATAATTAATGATATAAATTGACACATTCTTTAAATTAAAAGGAAGAGGAATGGGATCAAAACTCATGTGGAAAAAATTGCCCATTCCGACCATCCATGCTTTCTAAATAATAGATTTTTCTACCCCTATATGAATAAAAATATCCACATACATGAAAGGAAACCTAGCCCCTATTAACACACCTGTGTGGCCCTGGGAATGCACAAAGGGCTCCTTATATATACACTTATATGCATATATCTATCTCCACTCACCAATACATGTACTTTTTATATATATACATCGTCAAACCTATCCTCATACATGTATAAACACAACCATGAATGAATATAGGTGTAAAATGGGAACATATATATATATATATATATATATATATATATATAAAGTCATACCTATGAAAACGTAGGCGAGTCTCCCTTGACTCTGGAAACTCAAAACCACTTGACACGGGCCAACACGCTATGAGATAAATAATAGAAACTCTAAAACTCCCAAAAAACACCATATAACATGGGAGAAACGAAAAAGTAGGTCTAAATCATTACCTCAGTTGGCGTCGACTCACCAAATGACCTTGAAACCACATTAAAGAGTTTAACACACTATATGAAACATGTCAGAGACTCACAAATACCGAGATCCCTAAAATAAATAGGTGGAAAAAAAAGATACATGAGAAAATATTACCTCAGAACATAGTCTGAGAACAGAAAACACCCAAACTGTCTCGACATCAGTGGTGCTTGTCGGAACGCTCAACAATGAGACCTGAGAGTCCTTCTGAACGAACCAAGAACTGATGATAATCAAAAAAACCATTAACCCCAAAACCTAGGGTTTAACAAAATTCCAATCGGGTGCCAAAAGATATTAAAATCCCCGATGTGATGAATGAGAATGCAGAAGAAGGCCTTACATTGTAAATTTTAACTAGAATCATGAATGATTTGGGAGGAAAATCAATACATCAGGAGGGACCGTGAGACCGGGGTCACATGCATGATATAGGGGTCCGACCAGGGGGCTGCACCACACCGTATAGGGGTCGCGCCACACCATAGATGGGGTCTCCCAGATGGAGGTCGCACGGAGGGAGGTCCGACTGTGGAGGGTGCTTCAGGGAGGGGAACTCATTTCCAGGGAGGTTGTGTGAATATGGGAGGAGCCCTACAGGGGCTACGTGTAGTGGGTTAAACAGAGGGGTGTGAGGGGGGTTTAAATCCTCTCAGGTTGGGCACCTGAACCTGACCCTCAGGATGGGGTTTTGGACAAAAATTCCCCCATTATGCAATATGGGGGTTTTTTACACTACTGCTGCTAGAAATTCCCATCGAAAATTTCCACTGGAAATTTTTGGGTAAATTTGCACTGGAAATTTCTGATGTAAATTTCCACTAGAAATTTCATATGAAAATTTCCACATTAAATTGACATTTCAAATTTGCTCATAAAATTACTTTGAAAATATATTAATACATAAGTAATAAAATGCAATTTTTTACTAAATATTTGCATTCGAAATTTTCATTAAATACTTCTCGTGTAAAATATAGGGATTCCTAAGAGTTTATAAACACTTCAACAGCCGTGAATTTCCTAGGGAAATATTCATTGCAAACATTCCCTGAAAATTTCTAGTGCAAACTTCCACTAGAAATTTCCAGTACAAACTTCAAATAACAATTCAAATTTATACATTAAATTATAATGAATATATGTTGATACATAAATAAAAAATATAAATTTTAATCTGAAATTTTCATTAGAAATTTACACTAAAAACTTTTTGTGAAAATTTCAACAAATTTCCACTAAAAACATTTATTTCCAATTTCTATTCAAATTTCCAGTGTAAATTTTCCATGTATATCTTCCAGTATAATTTCTTTTAAAATTTGTAGTGAAAATTTGTACTAAAAATTTCCAATACAATTTCAATGTATGATAACAATTTTCAATGAAAAAAACACAAGGATAAACATAAAAATACAAATAAACATGGTAATATTCAATTCTAAACTTCAAGTGCAAATTTACAGTGGAAATTTTCAGTATGTATATACAAACATCAATGTAAATTTGAATTTGAATTTTTTGTTTTACATTTACACTATAAATCCCCACTAATATAAATCTATACTAAAAAATTTTAGATCAAATTTATAGTAAAAAATTTGAATGCATGTATATATATACATACATATGTATATATATAAATATAAATATAAAATATAATTTTAAGTTAAAATTTACATAGGAATGTCAGAAAATCCCATTGAAAATTCTCAGTTGGAGATTGACATTAAAAGTTGAAAGTAATCAGTGGAATCTATGTTTGTTGCGGAAACGGCATTCTAGGTATGATTTTTTTTCAGTTTAAGTTATTCTTAGCATGCTGATTCTATTGATGATAGATTTTACATTTAATTGAGTTTGACTTCACTTTGTAGGATCATTGGATGAAAATTTTCATCACAAATTTTCAATTCAAATTTCCACTTAAATTAAAAGTGAAAATATATTAATACATAAATAAACAATGAAAATTTGCACTGGAAAATTATAGTAGAAATTTCAAAAGAAAATTGTCATCTTAAATTTTCCATTTGGATTTTCACTTAAATTATAAGTGAGAGTATATCAATGCATAAATAAACAATGCAAAATTCTAGTAGAAATTTCCACTAAAAATTTCCTATGAAAATTTTCAATGTAATTTTCCAGAGTTTATTTCCATACATAATATATTTCCTATTATAAATATAAAATGATTTTTTTCAGTAAGAATTTTTAATACAAATTTTGTGTACGCATACATAATATATTAATATATAAAAAACAATGTAAAATTTCAATGCAAATTTCCACCGACAAATTTACAGTGAATAGATATAAAAAATGTATATAGTTTAAAAATTAATTATTAATTATATATTTATAAACACAAAACATATTATTAATTATTGTCATATATTTATATACATACGAAAAATTATTAATTATTGTTATATATTTATAAACATAAACAAATTATTAATTATGAGTAGTTATTATATATATATAGGCATAAAAATTATTAATTATTATTATACTTTTAGTTTTATTTACTATTATTATATATTTATTGTTGTTTTATATTTCTAGTTGTATTTATTGTAATGAATAATTATTATATATTTTGTTTTGATTTAATGTTTTTGAGTTTGATTTTTTTTTGTAATTAGATCCCAGCAGGATTGAAGGGTATTTAAGTCCACTGCATTCAAATAAATCAATTTGTTTTTTAAAAAATCAATATTATAGAAAATTTTGACCTTCCTCCACGTCATTTTTTGGACACACGGAATCAATCCTATGGAGGACCTCACTCTCAGGTTGGAATAGCCAACATGAGATGGTAATTTTCGGTGTGAGGGAACGTTTAATTAGGTATTATTATTATTATTATTATTATTATTATTATTATTATTATTATTATTATTATTATTATTATTATTATTATTATTATTATTATCATTTAAAATAAAAACTATTTTTTCCATTTTTTCTATTATATTTCCATTAAATTTATTTTCCAATTTAAATTCTAATATAATATAATATTATTTATTTTATTTAAAATAAAAACACATCACATTGTCAACTCTTAGAAAATAACTGTTCTGACACTTCACATAAATAAATTTTACCCAGCTAACAGAAATTTTAAATCCTGTCACTTTTGGTTTGATTGAAAATGAGAAACGTTACACTGTCCTATCTATAAACTATCTCTATTGTGTTAATTCTAGTTCAATAGGAATTCATCATTGATTATGATGCCTTTAATTTGTTTTTAAAGTGTATTTAATGGCCTTGATAACACCTCTGATATCATGAGAGGTTGATACCTCAATGTTGAGAACCAATGTGGGGTTCATACATTGATATTACATTAGTGACAAACATTTTGTTTACTTGGGACACTATTTCTATGACAACCCTCCTTTTTATTACAACTTAAGCATGCTTTATTACATAAAACTTCACTTGATACAACAAAGAAGATCGAGAGGTTTAGTGTCTTTGGGGATTAGGATCATTAAATAAAAACTTTAAACTCGAAATACAACATCTTTATTGAAAACTTCCTTTACATGACCACTACATTCCTTCATACTTAGCATTGCATGGGATAACCTGAGGACATGCATAAGAAAAGGGTGAGCTATAAAGCCCAGTAAGGGAGTAAACAATGAATAACATGAGGAGTGAAATACATGTTAGGCAATAGTCATATCAATAGAGAATAATAGAAATATGAACATAAAGGCATGATAAAGCATGATAATCATAACATGGAAATGTGGCAACAACACTTAACATTGAATTAGCATGAGCCAAGGCTCATTGCACATGGAGCATGAGTAAACCCTCATTGCACTTGAAGCACGAGTAAACCCTCGTTTCACTTGAATTAGCATGAGTCAACACTCATTGCACATGACGTATCATGATACTATACTTTACCCAATGCATTGGAGCGCTATAAAGGGCGCACCCTTCTTAAACATTTCATTTCATGCATAAGTGTGCCACATGGATCATAAAACATGGATTCATAAAACATAATCATTTCTTCCACGATAAAGGAATGTGGAATTCATACATGAAACTTTACAATCAATATGTATATGTGCATAAAGGTGAATACCCTTGATGGAGAAATGGGCATGGTATTCACTACACAAAGACATTGGATTAGAAAATCGGTGCGATTTCGGCAGCGTAACGGCGTGACATAAGAATTCATAAGAAAGGTTGATGAGAGAGAATGGGGTTCCTCATCATATTTACATGTAATGGATAGTAAGTAGATCATATATATACATGTCCCAACAATAGAAATGGAATTTAGATTCATGATACAAAAGTATTGCTTGAATGTAAAAGAAGAGAGAGAAGTTCCGTTCGGAATTTCGGCATAGTAACGGGTGTACATGGGAGGCATTTAATGAGAGAGAAAGGGTTCTACCATCATTCAAACAATAAGAGGGCAGTGTGTGGGAGGTTCGAAACCATACCCCAACATTCATAATTGAAATAAAAAGGGAAATACAACTTAAAGAAAATTGACAAAAAAATGAGAAAGGAAGAAAACCCATTACTTGGAAGTGTGCTTCCAAAGGCTAGAGAGAGGCTTGTGAGAGGCTTCTTGGGAGCTTGGTGCACCTTGGGAGGATTCTAGAGAGATTAGGGAAGAGTTTGGACGAACTTCAAGGGATTTGAGTGAGGAGGAAGTGGGAGCTTGGGTGGGTTTATATAGGAAAGGTGAGAGAATTCTTTATTATTTAGGTTTGGGACCCCTTATATTAAAATAGTCCAAACCACAAACCACCCCATGGTATTTGCCCATGGTTTCTGGAAAAGGAAAGAGGAAAAAAATATTTTACAATTCCAAGGTCCGAACTTATTAAAAAATTAGGGTTGCTTATGTGGAGGTGAGTCACACTCCCATGGAAATTAATTTAAAAAGGCAAAGTGTTGAATAAGTCTTGAGGGCTCCATTAATGCTTTGAAAAGTGAGTCAAACAAACCCAAAACCTCATTATTTTAATGATAAAACATATATTGGCCGAACATAAGGATTATGGTATTTTATTACATCACCATTTGGTCATTATGATGTCATAAAACACATTGTATATTTAAATGGTATTTAATTTTTACCCAAAAATTTGACTGTCTCAGAAAATTATGAAAAATTAACCGTTGGATAATTTCGACGTCCTGATTCCAAAAATAATATTTATTTTATCTGAATAATTTTTTAAATATGTTAATTTTCACTTTTAAAATAAAAACCGACATTTATAAAAAATTCACGGGTTTGACAGAAATGGCTTTCAAACCTACATAAAAATTTTAATTGCATTCATAAAATTATAAGATCATTTATATTTAATAAAAATTAATTTAATATTAATAATAATATTTTATTAAAATATTATTTAATTCAAAAATCCTTTAATTTAATAAAATATAATTCTTAATTAAATAATAACTAAAAACACCATTTGTACTTTAAAAACTAATTACAAAGTATCAAAAATGACTAGAAATTATATTCATTATTATATACAAAAAAATAATGTACATGAACATGGTGCTACTTATTTGTTACATAACCCCTTAAAATAGCCGCATAAGACCTAAGGGTAATGTGTGCGATGGTGACAGACTCTTGGGGTTGCTCGGATAACATCGCTCGAGTGGTAATCTCTATCAACTTCCATTTTTCCCGTAGACGATCACGTTCGAGCTTGACTTGATGAAGCTCAGCTTGGGCCTGGTCAAGGGCAAAGCCCAAAGACGCCACCTCCTTTCCGAGCTCCGACAAATGGGCTTAGTAAGGGGCAATTCTACTGGATGAGGCCATCGCTTCATTTGTCTGAGTAGAAAATTGGTTCGTTAAAGCCTTATATTTAAACTACCCAGATGATCACTGTTCAACGACTATAAAAGTAACGGTCACAAATCTTAACGTTAAACTAAAGAAGTTGACATCTTATAAAAACATTTTTTTTTTCATAAAGAAACATTTAACTGGATCAAGAGGGATTTTCCATTAATGAAATTTTGGGTCGTTACAACATTCCCCCCTTAAGAAATTTCGCCCTCGAAATTTTCCTTTTCCCACACTAAAACAAATGTGGGTAACTTAGCTTCATCATATCCTCCGACTCTTAAGTTGCTTCTTCAAACTTGTGGTTTCTCCACAACACCTTGACGAGGGGAATTTCCTTATTTCGTAGAACTTTTTCTCTACAATCTAAGATCTTCACTGGTTGCTCCTCATAAGAAAGATCGTCTTTTAATTGTACCACCTCGGAAGAGAGTACATGTGAAGGGTCTGGTATGTACTTCCTTAAGAGGGATACATGGAAGACATCATGCACCTTGGCCATAGTAGGTGGAAGTGCTAGTCGATAGGCCACAGCCCCAACACGATCAAGAATCTCGAAGGGGCCGATGTACCTTGGACTTAACTTCCCTTTCTTTCCAAACCTCATGACCTTCTTCCACGGAGATATGCGTAAAAACACTATGTCTCCGACTTTAAACTCAAGGTCTCGTCGACGATTATCTGCAGAACTCTTCTATCGACTTTGGGCTGCCTTGATATGCTGCTGAATGGTTTTCACCTTCTCCACCATTTCTTCGACCATTTCTGGTCCAAGCAGCTTACGTTCACTGACCTCATCCCAACATGTCGGTGTTCTGCACCTTTTCCCATATAGGGCTTCATATGGTGCCATTTGGATGCTCGAGTGGAAACTATTATTATAAGAGAACTCAACTAGAGGAAGATGTTGATCCCATCCTCCTTTAAAGTCCATTGAGCACGCTCTCAACATATCCTCAAGTGTTTGGATAGTCCGCTCGGATTGGACATCAGTTTGAGGATGATAGGTCGTACTGAAGTTCAGTTCAGTATTCAGAGCATGATGAAGACTCTTCCAAAACTTAGAGGTAAATCTTGGATCTCGGTCCGACACAATAGATAGTGGTACTCCATGCAACCGTACCACTTCCCTGATATATATCCGTGCCAGTTGATCCAAAGAGAAATCCTCTCGAATAGCAATGAAGTGTGCAGTCTTTGTAAGACGATCCACAATAACCCAGATTGCATTGTTGCTTTTGGATGTCCTTGGAAGTCCAGTGACGAAGTCCATGGTGATGTTCTCCCATTTCCATTCTGGTATGGGCAATGGTTGCATCATCCCCTTAGACTTCTGCCTTTCTGCCTTCACTTGCTGACACACCAGGCACTTTGATGTATATTCAGCGATCTCCTTCTTCATATTATCCCACCAAAAGTTTTCTCGGAGATCTCGATACATCTTTGTGCTCCCTGGGTGAATAGAGAAATTTGAACTATGTGCATCATCCAAAAGTTCCTTCTTCAGCTCCGAACTTGATGGAACACATAGTCTTTTCCCAAACCGCACAATTCCTTCTTCATTAACATTAAACTCTGAGGATTTTCCCTTTTTGATAGCTTCCACTTTTTCTTGGATTCTCGCATCACCCTTTTGAGCATCCTTTAACCTTTCCAAAAGAGATGGTTGAGCAATCATTTGTGAAAGGATTGATGATGTTCCCTTCTTTATGATTCCCACGTCCATCTTCATCAAGTCTAAGAAGATTGGATCCTTCTCAATTCTCATCATTGATAGAATTGCTGGATCCTTTCTACTTAGGGCATCCGCCACCTTGTTCGCCTTCCCAGGGTGGTAATGTATTGAACAGTCATAATCCTTTATGAGCTCTATCCATCTTCTCTGGCGCATATTAAGCTCTTTCTGTGTGAATATATATTTAAGACTCTTGTGGTCAGTATATATCTCACATTTCTCTCCATAGAGATAATGCCGTCAGATTTTCAAGGCAAAGATCACCGCCGCCAACTCCAGATCATGCGTTGGATAGTTTCGCTCATGGATTTTCAACTTCCTTGAGGCATAGGATATCACTTTATCATTCTGCATCAGCACACATCCTAAGCCCTTCTTCGAAGCATCACTGAATACCACAAAAATCTCCCCACTTGTGGGTAAAGTGAGCACAGGTGCAGTGATAAGCCTCCTTTTCAACTCCTTGAAGCTTTCTTCACATTCATCACTCCAAGAAAACTTTACTCCCTTTCGAGTTAGCTTGGTAAGAGGGTTGGAAAATCGTGAGAAGTTTCTCACAAATCGTCGATAATATCCAGCTAACCCCAAGAAGCTACGGATATCAGTTACTGATGTTGGCCTCGGCCATCCCTCAATTGCATCTGTTTTGGAGGGGTCCACAGATATCCCATTGCTTGTGATGATATGGCCCAAGAATGAGACCTCCTTCAACCAGAACTCACACTTGCTGTACTTGGCATAGAGCTTCTCCTTGCGCAAAGTCTCCAGTACAGTTCTTAAATGCTCCTCATGGTCCTCCTTGGTTTTGGAGTATATTAGAATATCATCTATAAAGACTACCAAAAATTTATCTAGGTAATCTCTAAAGACTCTATTCATCAAGTCCATGAATATTTCTGGAGCATTGGTGAGTCCAAAAGGCATTACTATGAATTCATAGTGCCCGTACCTTGTACGAAAAGCAGTCTTGGGGATATCTTCCTTCTTCACCCTTACTTGATAATATCCCGACCGCAAGTCGACCTTGGAGAAGTATTGTGCTCCACGCAGCTAATCAAACAAGTCATCGATTCTTGGGAGAGGATACTTGTTCTTTATCGTGATTTTGTTAAGTTCACGATAATCGATGCAAAGCTGCATTGACCCATCCTTCTTCTTGACGAAGAGGACTGGTGCACCCCATGGTGATGCACTTGGGCGTATAAACCCTTTATCCAGATTCTCCTGTAGTTGTTTCTTCAGTTCTTCAAGCTCAACCACAGCCATTCTGTATGGAGTCTTGGATATTGGTAGCGCCCCAGGTATAAGTTCAATTGAGAACTCAACATCTCTTCTTGGAGGAAGACCAGGAAGTTCCTCGGGAAATACTTCAGCGAATTCCCTCACAATAGGCATTTCTTCAAGGGTGGTTTCTTCCTTGGACTCAATCATCTGAGCCAGATATGCGTGCTCATAAGGCAGTAATATCCATGCTTGAGATGATGGAGCTAAAGGAGATTCATCTTCCTCCTGACACTTGTAAAGAATCGGGGGTCGATTCTCTATATGGAGTGTGATTTCCCTCTCCTGACAATTTATGTTGGCTCTATATAAGGAAATCCAATCCATGCCAAGAATTGCATCAAATTCCACCAAAGGGAGTATGATGAGGTTCGCTGGGAAATTCAATCCACATATTACAACAGGGGAGGACTTATACTCATGGGATGCAATGATTTCCCCATTTGCCGTACTCACCGACATCTTTACTTCCATGATTTGTGGTGGTGCAGGGATTGTTCTACTAAACTTTTGAGATATAAAAGAATGCGTAGAACCTGAATCAAAAAGTATGTTCGCTATTCTTGAATGAATAACTAGCGTACCTGTCACCACTTCATTGTCGGGGTTCACTTCGGCAGAAGTGATGGCAAAAGCTCTTCCTTGCTGTCTTGGAGGTTGTTGATTGCCTCCGATAACCCTTGGATTAGGGCACTGATTCGCAAAATGACCTGGTTCTTTTCATTTGAAGCATTGAACAACGCGTTGAGGTTCGAACGGAGCGTTCCTCCCCTCCGTCGCAGCCGCGGGTCCTTCTTGCTGATAGTTAACAGCTAGGTGCCCTTCTCTTCCACACTTGAAGCATTTTCTTGTCCCCCTAAGGCAATTTCCAGGGTGCTTCTTTCCACACTTTTGGCAAGTGGGGTGCTGGAATTTCTTAGCGCCGTTGGATTTATCCATCGGACCACCAGCATTGAAGTCCACCTTCCGCTTCTTGTCCCCATGATACCCCTGTGATTCTCCGATCTCCATTTCAACCTTGAGGGCACATCGGACAATTTCCTCATAGCTGTCGAAGTCACGGATCGCTAATGCTTTCCGCAAGCTAGGCTTCAGCCCACCAAAGAAGCGGTCAACCTTGCATTCGGGGGTAACGACAAAGCCGGAAGCGTATCTTGCAAGCCTTGTGAAGTTTTCCTCGTACGCTCCCAAAGATTCCTCATCTTTCTGCTTGAGGGAAAGGAAGTCCCTTTCCATCTTAAGACGGAGGGTGCGTGGAAAATATTTATCGAAAAACATCTTCCGGAATACCTTCCATTCCAAAGCCTCGATCTCCTCCTCAGGCTTCGTATTTTTGATCAATGTCCACCATTGATCAGCTTCACCCTCCATACGATAAGCCGCCAGGAGAACCTTCTCTTTTTCAGAGCATTGGAGGATGGAGAATATCTTTTCAATGGAGTTGATCCATTGTTCAGCAATCGTGGGATCAGATGATCCACTAAAAGTAGGAGGCCTTTGTCTCATGAAGCTTTCAATAGCGACTTGTTCTTTCTTAGGGGGGGTTTAACGTTCCTCTTGACCAGTGTTTCTATTCAAAACTTGAGTTAGCTGAGAGAGAAGCGTGACAAAGTTCGCGATTCCCGCTCCCATTGGATTGGGCATCTCATAAGTACAATCATCACACTGATCTTCACAACGGTTGCTAGCCCGAGTTCTCCTATTACCGGCCATTGGCTGGAATAAAAGGCAAGTTAGGGGTAACACATAAAGGGTAATCCAAAGACAAAAGTTGATGACTTATAAATAAACTTTAATCTCTTTAACTAATGAGTCTATAGGATTCAATCCAGGCTTTTCATGATCTTCCTTCTAACATATATCCTTAGGGGCATTTTTCCCTTAATAAGGGTTCATACTAAGATTGTGAATTTATCAAAACATATCCCCCGGGAGTGTCGTAACCAAGAGTGCAGCAAGGCCCGTTGTCGTGCACCAGTTCCCGTTCGAGTCTAGCTCAAAGCGGTGTTTTCGGGTTTTACCCCTAGGATACATCTGTTCCAGAGCCGCCTCTTCCTGCTCGTATCCAGACAGGGATGTATTTGTTTGATAAACCACTTACTTAGTATTTACCAAAACTTAGGGATGTTTTTATTATGCTTAGTCTTGTATCTAAGGCTCTACTAGGGTTTCCTAATCCCAAAAATAACTAAACCTATCCTATGATACCAACTATGACAACCCTGCTTTTTATTACAACTTAAGCATGCTTTATTACATAAAACTTCACTTGATACAACAAAGAAGATCGAGAGGTTTAGTGTATTTGGGGCTTAGGATCATTACATAAAAACTTTAAACTCGAAATACAACATCTTTATTCAAAACTTCCTTTACATGACCACTACATTCCTTCATACTTAGCATTGCATGGGATAACCTGAGGACATGCATAAGAAAAGGGTGAGCTATAAAGCCCAGTAAGGGAGTAAACAATGAATAACATGAGGAGTGAAATACATGTTAGGAAATAGGCATATCAATAGAGAAAAATAGAAATATGAACATAAAGGCATGATAAAGCATGATAATCATAACATGGAAATGTGGCAACAACACTTAACATTGAATTAGCATGAGCCAAGGCTCATTGAACATGGAGCATGAGTAAACCCTCATTGCACTTGAAGCACGAGTAAACCCTCGTTGCACTTGAATTAGCATGAGTCAACACTCATTGCACATGACGTATCATGATACTATACTTTACCCAATGCATTGGAGCGCTATAAAGGGCGCACCCTTCTTAAACATTTCATTTCATGCATAAGTGTGCCACATGGATCATAAAACATGGATTCATAAAACATAATCATTTATTCCACGATAAAGGAATGTGGAATTCATACATGAAACTTTACAATCAATATGTATATGTGCATAAAGGTGAATACCCTTGATGGAGAAATGGGCATGGTATTCACTACACAAAGACATTGGATTAGAAAATCGGTGCGATTTCGGCAGCGTAACGGCGTGACATAAGAATTCATAAGAAAGGTTGATGAGAGAGAATGGGGTTCCTCATCATATTTACATGTAATGGACAGTAAGGATATCATATATATACATGTCCCAACAATAGAAATGGAATTTAGATTCATGATACAAAAGTATTGCTTGAATGTAAAAGAAGAGAGAGAAGTTCCGTTCGGAATTTCGGCATAGTAACGGGTGTACATGGGAGGCATTTAATGAGAGAGAAAGGGTTATCCCATCATTCAAACAATAAGAGGGCAGTGTGGGGGAGGTTCGAAACCATACCCCAACATTCATAATTGAAATAAAAAGGGAAATACAACTTAAAGAAAATTGACAAAAAAATGAGAAAGGAAGAAAACCCCTTACTTGGAAGTGTGCTTCCAAAGGCTAGAGAGAGGCTTGTGAGAGGCTTCTTGGGAGATTGGGGCACCTTGGGAGGATTCTAGAGATAGTAGGGCAGAGGTTGGACGAACTTCAAGGGCTTTGAGTGAGGAGGAAGTGGGAGCTTGGGTGGGTTTATATAGGAAAGGTGAGAGAATTCTTTATTATTTAGGTTTGGGACCCCTTATATTAAAATAGTCCAAACCACAAACCACCCCATGGTATTTTCCCATGGTTTCTGGAAAAGGAAAGAGGAAAAAAATATTTTACAAGGACAAGGTCCGAACTTATTAAAAAATTAGGGTTGCTTATGTGGAGGTGAGTCACACTCCCATGGAAATTAATTTAAAAAGGCAAAATGTTGAATAAGTCTTGAGGGCTCCATTAATGATTTGAAAAGTGAGTAAAACAAACCCAAAACCTCATTATTTTAATGATAAAACATATATTGGCAGAACATAAGGATTATGGTATTTTATTACATCACCATTTGGTCATTATGATGTCATAAAACACATTATATATTTAAATGGTATTTAATTTTTACCCAAAAATTTGACTGTCTCAAAAAATTATGAAAAATTCACCGTTGGATAATTTCGACGTCCTGATTCCAAAAATAATATTTATTTTATCTAAATAATTTTCTAAATATGTGAATTTTCACTTTTAAAATAAAAACCGATATTTATAAAAAAATTCACGGGTTTGACAGAAATGGCTTTCAAACCTACATAAAAATTTTAATTGCATTCATAAAATTATAAGATCATTTATATTTAATAAAAATTAATTTAATATTAATAATAATATTTTATTAAAATATTATTTAATTCAAAAATCCTTTAATTTAATAAAATATAATTCTTAATTAAATAATAACTAAAAACACCATTTGTACTTTAAAAACTAATTACAAAGTATCAAAAATGACTAGAAATTATATTCATTATTATATACAAAAAAATAATGTACATGAACATGGTGCTACATATTTGTTACATAACCCCTTAAAATAGTCGCATAAGACCTAAGGGTAAGGTGTGCGATGGTGACAGACTCTTGGGGTTGCTCGGATAACATCACTCGAGTGGTAATCTCTATCAACTTCCATTTTTCCCGTAGACGATCATGTTCGAGCTTGACTTGATGAAGCTCAGCTTGGGCCTGGTCAAGGGCAAAGCCCAAAGACGCCACCTCCTTTCCGAGCTCCGACAAATGGGCTTCGTAAGGGGAAATTCTACTGGATGAGGCCATCGCTTCCTTTGTCTGAGTAGAAAATTGGTTCGTTAAAGCCTTATATTTAAACTACCCAGATGATCACTGTTCAACGACTATAAAAGTAACGGTCACAAATCTTAACGTTAAACTAAAGAATTTGACATCTTATAAAAACATTTTTTTTTCATAAAGAAACATTTAACTGGATCAAGAGGGATTTTCCATTAATGAAATTTTGGGTCGTTACAATTTCAGTACACTTTACATTACCTATGATAAGGCATGGGGATCATTTTAATAAATAAATAAATAATGTTTTAAATGGAATGTATTTTAAAAATATTTCACATGGCTTTGATAGAATATATTGGAGTTTTAAATTTGTTGGTTGTCCATAATAACAATTTCACTCATGATGAATGGTAATGGAATGAACATAATTCACAGTAATTGGAATGAATATTACATGACCTATGATGACTTATGAATATAAATGAAATGCGTTTATGGTCTCATATCATATGCACATTTTTCATCTTTATAGGAATTTTTATATTTGACCTTGCCTTCCATTCTAGAGGGAATGACTTGATCACTTAGAGGATTCCATTCAAATTCATTACTCTAGTTTGCAAGGGATATACCCACATCAGAGCATGTTATTTTTCTATTAGTGGATATTTTTCATGTCCCAATAGGATCCCTTAACTTTCTCAACAAAAATATGAATGCATCATATACAAACCTTAGAGTTAGTTTTATGTCTCTCGACATGTGATACCTTATATCATTCTCCTCAGGTCTAGTCATACTTTACCTAGGATTTTCTATGGATGCACTCTATAGAAAATGTGAGAAAATCATCTAGTGGAATTTCGTGTTTTTTCTTATGGATTATAGTTAGTCTTTTATGATATGATTCTCATTTGTTTACCTTTATATGGAATGCACTTATATGGTTTACAGTAGCTGAGGATGAATCATGTTTCGGTTTTTTACATTTTCACTTATATACTTTCGATATAACTATACAATATTATAGTTTACATTCATAGATATGATATTTATATACAGCATCTATGGTGGTCTAATGGTTATTTGACACACACTATCTAGGAAACCATTCTCACCTAATAATATTATTCTATCACAATTTTATAAAAAGGGAAGAATCCCACTTTAGATGCATGATTTATTTTTTTAGGATGGGAGATTGGTAGTAGATGACTGAGTTAGTGCTCATGAAATTTGAATATTTTTTTTCCTTTTTGATTCTTTTGAATATCAGGAATTGTAGTATCAACCAAATTCAATATATACATGTTTTACCTTTATGTAGATTCATTATATCATATCATGAATATGATACAGTTTATAACTTTGAAAATAGTTTATTTCTTTGAGGCTTATGCCTATTTCCACTAGTTTACCCATTATTATCATTATTTTATTGCTTGTCCATATTTTTCTCCATTGTACCAAATTATAATTAGATGGATTAGTCTTTCCATGACTACACCCTTGTCACTCACTATTATTCAACTGCCTTTTTGATATCGGGAGTTTGTGCGTGAGGCTCTGGGACCAACTGGGTTTGGTTGCTTAGTTGTGAACAAGGTCTGCGATTTCATAGTATCATTACATAGATTTGTGGTAGTTATTATCATTTATCTTAACATTGTTGTTACCTTTTTAGTTTTTCTTAATCATTTAGGTTTTTTGGGATCCCGTTCCACATAGTAATTGTGGAATCATTATCTTCATTAAGATTTTTTTTATGCTCGTTGATGAGGTATCTTGATGGGATTTCCACACTTCTTCTCATCATTAATTATATTATTTTCCTTATATACATTGGTTTTGAGATTTTAGTGATATTGGGATTTATTATATGTTGGATTTTTTGTTTAAATTTTGGATTTCAAGGTTACACCAAGATTGGGATCAATGAATGGATTGTCGATTGTGTTTGATTCTCCATGTATCATTATTCTTACAAAATGTCTTGATTGATATCTGATTATTAATACTTTCCTAAAAACATTTAGATAGTAATGGTATAATTTAAACATATTTTTTATTATAAATATTTATGGCCTATTTTCAAAAGATAACATTAAGTATGTTGATTCTTTAAATAATAATTATTTTGAAGGGAATGAATTATATGTTTTTTATAAATATTTTTATTTAATAATGATGGGATTTATTTTTTTTACACTTGGATGTGTTGTAGGATTTTTTTGTTCATATTTTTTATATATTTTTATGTGAATGAATTCTATTGAAATTTATAAAGATTATTTTAGCAACATGATTTATTATTCTATTTAATGGTTTTGGTTTTCAAATAACTAGATTCACTACATTCTATCTTTAGAGATATTTATTAAGTACTAGTATGAATTTCTTAAGCGGGGTTAATAATGTATCATTTTTTTAATGTGAGAAACCTTTTATTATTTGTTAAAAACGAAATATGATATTGATAATATGAGACTTCATATAATCATCTTGGATAGTGATTGTGTTTACGTTATTTTAATATTGAGGAGAATGAAGCTGTGTAACACCCCAAGCTTCCACGGTACGTTTCCCTTCGAATAATGCGATAGCGTGTGTTGTACGCAACCTCGAGTTCTAACACACACCACAACTAATTAAAATAGCCGTTGTGAATAGTAATACCTACTTTTTGAAATCATATATATTTTATATTTCAAAATGGACTTCATTTTTGGATTCGGAATATTGAAATTAGCCTAGGGTGAAATTTTGGTACTTTTCGGATAACTTTAATATTTTGATGAATAGTGAAAATTACTAAATTTTAATTAAAAACAACTTTTTTAATCAAAATAATTAATAGTGATAAATTGTGAATTTGAGTGGTTTTAAAGTATATTTAGAATATATTTTTACCATTTAATATAATGTTGGTCATTGGACATAATTTTACAATTAAACCGAACATAAACAAGTGTCAATCTTTTGATAGTTATTACCTCTTAAAAACACGCTTTTTGTTTTGACAGCGGGAATTAATTTTAAATTAATTTCTGCCACTTCTGTGTTTTGAATTTAGAAAAATGGATTCCATATTTGGAATCAGGATGTCCAAATTGTGTAAATAGGTAACTTTTATTTTTATACATTTTGAATAATTACTGTGGTAAATATTTTATTTACCATGGTTAAGGGTAAATCCGGTAAATAAGGGTTAAAAAATAATATTATAATAATACAAAATTACCCCAAAACGTGTCCTAACCTTATTTTTGGACACATACCCGACCATGAGCATCCTTGGGTCAATTTGGGGACCCCTTGGAGCCACTTGTATGTGGTAGGGACACTTTATATTAATAAAGTTAAAATAAAAATAAAAATGGCATAAGCTTACATCTTTTAGAAGAACAATTTTTACATAGGGTTATACATGTTGGATTTTCGATTATAAATATTCATTAGAAAGATAAAAAGATTTCCTACATAATGATATTTTATTTATAATTTTTAGACATCAAATAATTTAAATTATTAATGACACAATAATGATGCAATGTTTACCTCATTAATAAATCATTTAAATAAATAAGATTATAATGATTAAAATATTATCTAAAACCTGTCCAATTCTTATTGGTTGATGTTATTTAGAATATTAGTCATCTTATCTTCGACCTCAATGATTTTTGGACCATTATAAACCGAATATAATTATATTATAAAGTAATACTTTCACTCTTTCCTAAAGAGCCCCTCTTCTCCCTTATAAAAGGAGACCACTTCTACTCATTCCTCACACCTCTCAAGCCACTTGGCTCGTCCAAACTCTGCCCATATAAGCTCCCCACATCCCTCTCCTCCTCCTTGAAGCTTCCCATTAGGCATAAATCATTTCAAGAAGTCCTTTGGTTCCAACCAAAGTGAGTTACCTAAATTAAAAGTAACGATTTCTCTTAAATTATTTTCCTTTATTTTGCTTCTCCAACCCCCAAAATCTTTTTATTTCTTTTCTTTTGTAACAACACCAGTATCCTCAATATACTAGGATGTTGTTATAAGAAGGATTCAAACTACACATACACACAACTCCATCTAATGGATGATGAACATAATGTTTCTGTGGATGGAAAACTAACGCCTCACGAAACGATGATTGTTCAAATACATCTTACCGCCTCTCATGGTGGACATTATGATGGAACTATAATTAAATATGATATTAATGATATATATTTTATATATAAGCTTCTGTAATTCCATTTTATTTCATACCATTATTCGTTTCATGTTGTATATATACATACGATAATTTCATTTGAGGAAGTGCGGACTACCGCCCCCTTAAAATGATATGACTCGTTCATACCACACATGGAACGTATAAAGGATGGTGTTAATGAACTTAAGTAACATATATAAAATATTATATTATACTGGAATAGTAATATACCTATGTATCATTTGGATTCAATTCTTTTAAAATAAAAATTAAATGGAAGTAGCGTTCGTGTGTACGTACGGACTACCGTCTCCACGAACGCGGTGAGATCCATCCTCCATCGTATCCATTCAAGTCTTATTCTAATTTTAGGGTTAAAAATAATGTTAATATCATTCTGATTATGAATAAGATTTAATCTATCCATTACAAACATGTCTTACGTAACCAAACATTTAATAAGAACGAATCGATTATCACCTGAAACGACGATAATACTAAGATATTATTAATAAAGCAATGTTAAAAGATCATATATGATATCATATTAATGTATATGATTCTTGTATAATTTAATAACAATTATTTCACCATTATACAGGAGGTTAACCGACCCCAACAAAGGAAAAGTACAAGGTAAGGGTTATTTCACAATCTCTTCATTATCCGAGGTTGTTTATACGTAATAATCTACTGGGATATCTTTATCATCCACATCCATGTTTCTTAAAAATGTATTTCAAAACATTTTTACTATTTACAAGAATATGGGTTAAAGTCATTTATACCCTTGTTTGACTTTTTATAAGAGGTTTATAAAGGAATCTTTCCGTCGTTTTCGAAACAATGTCCTTTTTAACCTTTTCGACAGAATTGAGGTAAGAATGTTTTTTTTAACTTATACGACGGGTGCGGTTATTTTACGCCGTTATAAAATCTTCAAAGCTTTCCTTACAAGCTTATAAGAATATTTTCAAAGAAAATGTTTTATTTTATATGGATCTTAAATGATTTCAAAATAAAAGGAGATATTTCTTTAAAAAGAATTTTGATTTCATCTACGTCAACATCCTTTGATGGATTTTAAGATTATTTGAAGTTGATTTATTATGATACAAAACTTCTATATTGTATTGAAGGTTTTGTGATATGTTTGACTATGGATGTGCTATTTTTATACCATTCATAGTTTATGGTGAAATTATTGACATTTCGTATGCTAGATTTAATACGAATGTTTATGTTATGTTTAAACCTTTTCATATGGGAATGCATTGGACTTAATAAGTGACGGGTGGAGCCCACTATAGCTCCTCGATGCATCAGTAGGTCTCATGAGACAAACTAGTGTCTTGGCACAAGGCCTTGACAAAATCTTATTTGTAGTCTTGGCACGAGGCCTTGGCTATGTGGTTATGATAGTCTGGCATTATGCATTCCAACATTATGAAAGTGGTTATTGATTTTTGCATGTGATTATTCGATTAGTAGAATATCCATGTGAATAAGTAAATGGCATTATTTCATTTTACTTTTTCCATACTATGTCGAAGTTAAAGTTTAAAAGGCTTTTGTTTTAGTAATGCAATGCCTTAAATGTTTATTCTTATTTATGAAAGTTTCCGCTATATTGTTATCCTTAATGGGCATTTGAGCTCACCCCTTTTCTATGTTTTATTTTTCCCAGGATGTGAAGAAGTAAGTTATGAATGACCTGCAGGTATTTTATGAGGGGTTAATAGTGTGGACTGTGGAAACATTATGTTGTTGTAGTAGTTTTTCATTTTATGATGTAATGTAAAACTTATGAATATATCTAGTGTTTCCAAGGCTACTAAACCAATCGGTCTTTCGAGATTTGATCTTTCTTGTGATCATGCCAATGTTATGTAATAATGCACCGACTCTGGGTAACTGGGGTCGGGGCGTTACTGTTGGTATCAGAGGAAGTTTAGTACAAACCTTGGAAGCTAGATTTAGATAAACTCTGATTAGAGCACGTAGACCTAAGATTAACTTTGAGGATTAGTATAGAAGAACTTCCTAGAATTTTGGTATTGTAGAGATTTTGTGAGTTTTCTGAGCAATACATCCCTATCTGGATACGAGCAGGTAGAGGGGGCTCTGGCACAGATGTACATAGGGGTAAAACCCGAAAACACCGCTTTGAGCTAGACTCGAACGGGAACTGGTGCACGACAACGGGCCTTGCTGCACTCTTGGTTACGACACTCCCGGGGGATATGCTTAGGATAACTCTCACTATCTTTACAAATAATTATGAAGGGTTTATGAGTATATACTTCCTCAAAGAAAACATTTTTATGATTATGGATTATATCCATAAATAGTTCAATTTATGTTAAGTGTTTTATAAGTATGGGTTATGTATTTTGATTCATAAACTGATCTAGTTTATGCCATTGTTTAGAAATGGCGCCTAGTGGAAGAAATGGAAACTGTATCAATGCATGCACTCCATGTAGGGATTTCCCTCCTGCTCAAGATAATTATAGTGGGGCTGGTGATGCAACTGGTGCCGATCAGCTAATCACCATACTGGGACAACTTACTCAGGTTATGAATAATAACCTTACCCGTATGGAGCACCCTGATCCGCAGAATGGAGGATCAATGTTAGATCGATTCATGAGGCAACAACCACCAACGTTCAATGGGAGTACAAATCCCTTAGTAGCTGAGCAATGGATAAATTCCCTAGAGAAAATATTTCAGGCTTTGGGGAGCAGTGAAAGGGAAAAAGTTATCATGGCAGTTTACCGCCTCACTGGAGATGCTGATCAATGGTGGTCATTGATTCAAAACATGAAGGAAGATGATGAAGTATCAAATATGGAGTGGAGGGAGTTCAAAGATCTGTTTTTAGAAAAATACTTTCCTCGCGACCATCGAGCAGATATGGAAAGATAATTTCTGAGTCTGAGACAAAAGGAGGATGAGAATGTCACAAAGTATGAGGCTAACTTTACAAGGTTAGCGAGGTATGCTGGAGATTATATTCGCAACCCAAGAAGTAAGATTGATCGTTTCTTTGATGGGTTAAAACCATTTCTCCGTCGAGCATTAGTCTCACAATCCTTTCCATCGTACGAAGACATTGTCTCATGTGCTATCAAGACCGAAAAGGAATTCTCTAAGTCTTATGACTTTAAAGAAAAGCAAGAGAAGAAGAGACCTGCTGATCAATCTGGGAATGGAAATAAGGGGAAGAAGGGAAAGGTTGAATATCCATCTTGTGGTAAATGCGGGAAGAAACATCCTGGTACTTGCTTGAAGGGAATGGGAGTCTGTTACAAGTGTGGTGAAAAAGGTCACCAAGCTCATGATTGCAAGGGGAAGAAGGAAGCTACCAACGTTCAGTGCTATAATTGCAGGGAGATGGGGCATTATGCAAATTCATGTCCTAAGCGTCAGGAGAACTTACCTCAGAAAAGGCCAAGGGATCAAGTCCAGGCTTATGCTATCACTACTGCTGAGGTAGAAGCTCCGAAAGACGTGGTGGCAGGTAATTTAATGGTTTCCTCAAGTTTAGCAAATGCATTATTTGATTCTGGATCATCGCATTGTTTCATATCTTCCCAGTTTGCTAAGAAAATTAGATATTTCCAATTTGATTTAATAAGGGAGTTGTCAGTTAAAACTCCTAAGGGAAGTATCGTTGCAACAATGTTTTGTGAATCAGTCCCCATTAGAGCACATAAATTTTCTTTATCTGCTGATCTCATCGTCATACCTATGATTGAGTTTGATATAATCCTCGGTATGGACTGGCTTTCGGACTATGATAAGAAGATTTATTGTAAGAAGAAATAGGTTACTATTCTTGATGATAATGATAAGGAACACCTTATTTTTAGAGCAGAATCGTCACCACCTAATTCTTATTTAGATCCACCCCCAGTAGCTCAACTAAATTCAATTATTGGGGAGGAAGAGAATGAAGTAACTATCGGTGAGGAAAGGAATGTTCAAATAGAGGATGTACCTGTTGTGAAAGAATTTGTAGATGTATTTCCAGAAGATTTACCTGGACATCCTCCAGAACAAGAAGTTGAGTTTTCCATTGATTTGATTCCTGGATCAAGGCCTATATCGAAGACCCCTTATAGAATGGCCACTGTAGAGTTAGTCGAACTAAAGAAACAACTAGAGGAATTGAGTAATAAGGTATTTATTCGCCCTAGTGTTTCTCCATGGGGAGCCCCTGTTCTTTTTGTTAAAAAGAAAGATGGATCTATGAGGTTATGTATCGACTACAGGGAGATCAATGCTATAACGATAAAGAACAAGTATCCCCTACCTCGTATTGATGATTTATTTGACCAACTGCATGGAGCTCAATACTTTTCAAAGATTTTCCTTCGATCTGGATACCATCAGTTGTGTGTGAAGAAGGAAGACATTCCGAAGACAGCATTTCGAACCAAGTACGGGCATTACGAGTTTACTGTAATGCCGTTTGGATTGACTAATGCACCCTCTGTATTCATGGATCTGATGAATAGAGTTTTCAAGCAGTATCTCGATGAATTTTTGGTGGTATTTATTGATGATATCTTGGTATACTCCAAAACCTATGAAGATCATGAAAATAACTTGCGCATTATCTTGAAGACTCTGAGGAGGCATGAATTATATGGGAAGTTTAGCAAGTGTGAATTCTGGCTTCAGGAGATTTCTTTTCTTGGCCATATTGTCTCTAAAGATGGAATCTCTGTTGATCCTTCTAATACCAAGGCAATCCAAGAATGGCCAGCACCTACGAGTATAACTGAGGTGCGTAGTTTTATTGGTTTGGCAGGTTATTATCGACGTTTCGTCCAGAATTTTGCCCGATTGGCTAACCCATTAACGAAGCTCACACGTAAAGGGGTTAAATTTGTTTGGACAAAAGAGTGTGAAGAATGTTTCGAAGAACTGAATAGAAGATTAGTCAATGCTCCTATATTGACTCTACCATCGGGGAATGATGGGTTCGTTATTTATAGTGATGCATCGAAGAAAGGACTTGGTTGTGTCCTTATGCAGAATGATAGAGTTATTGCCTATGCATCACGACAGTTGAAAATTCATGAACAAAACTATCCTACTCATGATCTCGAGTTAGCAGCAGTGATCTTTGCTTTGAAGATATGGAGGCACTACCTCTATGGTGAAAAATGTGAGATTTATACTGATCACAAGAGTTTGAAGTATATTTTCTCACAAAAATAACTCAACATGAGGAAAAGGAGATGGCTTGAATTACTCAAGGATTATGATTGTACGATACACTACCACCCAGGGAAGGCAAACAAGGTGGCAGATGCTTTGAGTAGAAAAGACCATGGAGTTTTGAACAATATGAGAATTGAAAGGGATCCAATTTTTATGGATCTAGTGAATATGGACATGGGAATAACCAGGGAAGGTGAAACATCAATGCTTTTTCAAATGGTTGCCAAACCATCTTTACTAGAAAGGATTAAGAGTTCTCAGACCGATGATGAAGAATTACAAAAGAAGATTAAAGCTGTGAATGATGGGAGATTGAGAGACTTTGTGTATGAAGATGGAATTTTGAAATTCGGGAAGAGACTTTGTGTTCCCAATATACCTGATCTAAAAAGGGAATTGCTGGATGATGCTCATAGTTCCAATTTCTCTATACACCCTGGGAGCACCAAAATGTATAGAGATTTGAAGGAACATTTTTGGTGGGACAACATGAAGAGGGAGATTGCTGATTTTGTGTCAAGATGTATGGTTTGTCAACAAGTGAAAGCTGGAAGGCAACAGCCTGGAGGAGTCATGCAACCTCTTCCCATACCGGAGTGGAAATGGGACAATGTTACGATGGACTTTGTCATGGGGCTACCAAAGACTCCTAGAAGGAACGATGCAATATGGGTAATTGTTGATCGTCTTACCAAGACATCACATTTTCTTGCTATAAGAGAAGATCTACCCCTGGAACGTCTAGCAAGACTATATATTAATGAAGTTGTGAGACTTCATGGAGTACCCCTATCGATTGTTTCTGATCGTGATCCCCGTTTTACTTCAAGATTCTGGAAAAGTCTTCAGAAATCCCTGGATACTGAACTTCATTTGAGCACCACTTACCACCCTCAGACAGATGGACAATCAGAACGGACTATTCAAACCTTAGAAGACATGTTGAGATCTTTCTCACTTGACTTTCAGGGTATGTGGGATCAATATTTACCTTTGGTAGAATTTTCCTATAACAATAGCTTCCATTCAAGTATTCAGATGGCACCATATGAAGCGTTATACGGAAAGAGATGTCGTACACCAACCTGTTGGGATGACGTTGGTGAAAGAAAACTTGTAGGCCCAGAACTGGTGGAGGAAACGGTGGAAAAGGTGAAAGTAATCCAAAATCACATCAAAGCAGCTCAAAGTAGGCAGAAGAGCTATGCCGATAATCGAAGGAAGAATTTGGAATTTCAGGTCGGTGATCATGTTTTCCTAAAGGTATCTCCATGGAAGGGAGTCATACGTTTTGGTAAGAAAGGTAAATTGAGTCCCAGGTACATCGGACCTTTCGAAATTCTAGAACGAATTGGGGCTGTAGCTTACCGATTGGCAATGCTGCCATGTCTCTCCAAAGTTCACGATGTGTTCCACGTATCTCTGTTGAGAAAATACATGCCTGACCCAACGCATGTACTCACCTATGAGGAATTAGAACTGGAACCCGATCTGTCTTATTGTGAAGAGCCCGTCAAGATTCTTGATACAAGAGAACAAGTACTGAGAAACCGGACGACACGTCTGGTAAAAGTTTTGTGGAGAAATCATAAGATGGAAGAGGCAACGTGGGAACCCAAGGAACTTATGATGAAGAACCACCCGAGTCTTTTTATGCAGTAATACCCTAGAAATTTCGAGGATGCAATTATTTGAAGGAGGGGAGAATGTAACACCCCAAGCTTCCACGGTACGTTTCCCTTCGAATAATGCGATAGCGTGTGTTGTACACAATCTCGAGTTCTAACACACACCACAACTAATTAAAATAGCCGTTGTGAATAGTAATACCTACTTTTTGAAATCATATATATTTTATATTTCAAAATGGACTTCATTTTTGGATTCGGAATATTGAAATTATCCTAGGGTGAAATTTTGGTACTTTTCGGATAACTTTAATATTTTGATGAATAGTGAAAATTACTAAATTTTAATTAAAAACAACTTTTTTAATCAAAATAATTAATAGTGATAAATTGTGAATTTGAGTGGTTTTAAAGTATATTTAGAATATATTTTTACCATTTAATATAATGTTGGTCATTGGACATAATTTTACAATTAAACCGAACATAAACAAGTGTCAATCTTTTGATAGTTATTACCTCTTAAAAACACGCTTTTTGTTTTGACAGCGGGAATTAATTTTAAATTAATTTCTGCCACTTCTGTGTTTTGAATTTAGAAAAATGGATTCCATATTTGGAATCAGGATGTCCAAAGTGTGTAAATAGGTAACTTTTATTTTTAGACATTTTGAATAATTACTGTGGTAAATATTTTATTTACCATGGTTAAGGGTAAATCCGGTAAATAAGGGTTAAAAAATAATATTATAATAATACAAAATTACCCTAAAACGTATCCTAATCTTATTGGTGGACACATACCCGACCATGAGCATCCTTGGGTCAATTTGGGGACCCCTTGGAGCCACTTGTATGTGGTAGGGACACTTTATATTAATAAAGTTAAAATAAAAATAAAAATGGCATAAGCTTACATCTTTTAGAAGAACAATTTTTACATAGGGTTATACATGTTGGATTTTCTATTATAAATATTCATTAGAAAGATAAAAATATTTCCTACATAATGATATTTTATTTATAATTTTTAGACATCAAATAATTTAAATTATTAATGACACAATAATGATGCAATGTTTACCTCATTAATAAATCATTTAAATAAATAAGATTATAATGATTAAAATATTATCTAAAACCTGTCCAATTCTTATTGGTTGATGTTATTTATAATATTAGTCATCTTATATTCGACCTCAATGATTTTTGGACTATTATAAACCGAATATAATTATATTATAAAGTAATACTTTCACTCTTTCCTAAAGAGCCCCTCTTCTCCCTTATAAAAGGAGACCACTTCTACTCATTCCTCACACCTCTAAAGCCACTTGGCTCGTCCAAACTCTGCCCAACTAAGCTCCCCACATCCCTCTCCTCCTCCTTGAAGCTTCCCCTTAGGCAGAAATCATTTCAAGAAGTCCTTTGGTTCCAACCAAAGTGAGTTACCTAAATTAAAGGTAACGATTTCTCTTAAATTATTTTCCTTTATTTTGCTTCTCCAACCCCCAAACTCTTTTTATTTCCTTTCTTTTGTAACAACACCAGTATCCTCAATATACTAGGATGTTGTTATAAGAAGGATTCGAACTACACATACACACAACTCCATCTAATGGATGATGAACATAATGTTTCTGTGGATGGAAAACTAACGCCTCACGAAACGATGATTGTTCAAATACATCTTACCGCCTCTCATGGTGGCCATTATGATGGCACTGTAATTAAATATGATATTAATGATATATATTTTATATATAAGCTTCTGTAATTCCATTTTATTTCATACCATTATTCGTTTCATGTTGTATATACATACGATAATTTCATTTGAGGAAGTGCGGACTACCGCCCCCTTAAAATGATATGACTCGTTCATACCACACATGGAACGTATAAAGGATGGTGTTAATGAACTTAAGTAACATATATAAAATATTATATTATACTGGAATAGTAATATACCTATGTATCATTTGGATTCAATTCTTTTAAAATAAAAATTAAATGGAAGTAGCGTTCGTGCGTACGTACGGACTACCGTCTCCACGAACGCGGTGAGATCCATCCTCCATCGTATCCATTCAAGTCTTATTCTCATTTTAGGGTTAAAAATAATGTTAATATCATTCTGATTATAAATAAGATTTAATATATCCATTACAAACATGTCTTACGTAACTAAACATTTAAGAAGAACGAATCGATTATCACCTGAAACGACGATAATACTAAGATATTATTAATAAAGCAATGTTAAAAGATCATATATGATATCATATTAATGTATATGATTCTTGTATAATTTAATAACAATTATTTCACCATTATACAGGAGGTTAACCGACCCCAACAAAGTAAAAGTACAAGGTAAGGGTTATTTCACAATCTCTTCATTATCCGAGGTTGTTTATACGTAATAATCTACTGGGATATCTTTATCATCCACATCCATGTTTCTTAAAAATGTATTTCAAAAATTTTTTACTATTTACAAGAATATGGGTTAAAGTAATTTATACCCTTGTTTGACTTTTTATAAGAGGTTTATAAAGGAATCTTTCCGTCGTTTTCGAAACAAGGTCCTTTTTAACCTTTTCGACAGAATTGAGGTAAGAATGTTTTTTTTAACTTATACGGCGGGTGCGGTTATTTTACGCCGTTATAAAATCTTCAAAGCTTTCCTTACAAGCTTATAAGAATATTTTCAAAGAAAATGTTTTATTTTATATGGATCTTAAATGATTTCAAAATAAAAGGAGATATTTCTTTGAAAAGAATTTTGATTTCATCTACGTCAACATCCTTTGATGGATTTTAAGATTATTTGAAGTTGATTTATTATGATACAAAACTTCTATATTGTATTGAAGGTTTTGTGATATGTTTGACTATGGATGTGCTATTTTTATACCATTCATAGTTTATGGTGAAATTATTGACATTTCGTATGCTAGATTTAATATGAATGTTTATGTTATGTTTAAACCTTTTCATATGGGAATGAATTGGACTTAATAAGTGACGGGTGGAGCCCGCTATAGCTCCTCGATGCATCGGTAGGTCTCATGAGACAAACTAGTGTCTTGGCACAAGGCCTTGACAAAATCTTATTTGTAGTCTTGGCACGAGGCCTTGGCTATGTGGTTATGATAGTCTGGCATTATGCATTCCAACATTATGAAAGTGGTTATTGATTTTTGCATGTGATTATTCGATTAGTAGAATATCCATGTGAATAAGTAAATGGCATTATTTCATTTTACTTTTGCCATACTATGTCGAAGTTAAAGTTTAAAAGGCTTTTGTTTTAGTAATGCAATGCCTTAAATGTTTATTCTTATTTATGAAAGTTTCTGCTATATTGTTATCCTTACTGTGCATTTGAGCTCACCCATTTTCTATGTTTTATTTTTCCCAGGATGTGAAGAAGTAAGTTATGAATGACCTGCAGGTATTTTATGAGGGGTTAATAGTGTGGATTGTGGAAACACTATGTTGTTGTAGTAGTTTTTCATTTTATGATGTAATGTAAAACTTATGAATATATCTAGTGTTTCCAAGGCTACTAAACCAATCGGTCTTTCGAGATTTGATCTTTCTTGTGATCATGCCAATGTTATGTAATAACGCATCGACTCTGGGTAACTGGGGTCGGGGCGTTACAAGCTGTATATTTGAATAGTGTGTTATTGCACTTGGGATACCATAGGTGTGTGCTGGTAACAAAAATGGGGTCTATAATTCTATAGATAATGTACCAGATATAGATTGTGACTTAATAGGCCAAGTGAGAAAACATGATAAATTTTGACCTTGGTGAGACAATGGGAGATCCCCCAAAAAAGGATCACTTATGTTATCTACTATTCCATGGGTTAGTCCTTATTACATAAGGCCAAAATGTTAAAGCCCCATATGAAATATGATGTATTTTATTGATATGTGTTATTTATTATTACACACATTTTTATTTTCATATTTTGATATAGATTATTACATGTTGCCTTAAATTATTATTTATTGTTTTTTTGGTCATGTTTATCATGAAATATGTCCTATTTTAAAAAATAGTAGATAAATGATTGTTTCGCAAAAAATTAAATTTCAAAATAATTTTTTATAATTTTTATTCATTTATACATGTTCCTATATTAATTTTATCAATTTTTTATTTTGATTAAATTATTTTACATGATGTTATTACAACCAATGCCTGTTTTAATGTAATGATTTTCTCCCACTTATAGATATTATGAAGCTAGTTAATTAACTATTACCAAGTTCATGTTGGTCACCATTGGCTATTTTCATCAATTTTATTAATTTGGGTTTCCTTTATTTATGTTTAAAATATGGGGTTTTTAAGAACATCCTTAATCCTTTTTCATTATAAAAAAATTCTTTTCTTCTCATTTTTTAAATGTTTTATTTTTCTTTAAATGAGTGATCTTTTTTAACATGGGAAAATGGATTTATGTGAATCTATCATATGACTAGTTTTTTATTAAAAACATAAATCATATATTTATATTATATTTATAATGTGAATGGCATGATTTCAATTTAATGTCTATGAGTGGGGTGTAAGGAGGTTACCTACATGAATTTTCTCTCAATATCATAGACACCCACACC
Organism: Viscum album; assembly: GCA_963277665.1. Classification (NCBI taxonomy): domain Eukaryota; kingdom Viridiplantae; phylum Streptophyta; class Magnoliopsida; order Santalales; family Viscaceae; genus Viscum; species Viscum album. The sequence goes on along the minus strand of OY728155.1, from coordinate 594,632,858 downwards.
CACACACAGATATATATATTTTTTATGAGATATCATGATTATGTTATTTTTATTTGGATTTACCTTTTATTATTGTGGTTATTCTAATACAAGTTATATTTGTGTTGAAATGGAGAGATGGGTGACTGAGGATTGTTTTTAAACATTATTGAATTTTATGAAATGTGGTATTCCTTATATGTTGTATCATTTTAGTATGTCTTTGATATATTTTTATTTATATTAATATATATTCATGTTTTTTAATACTCTTATCTTATAACCACTTTGGTTTTATGTTATTATTGTGACTTCTTATTATGTGTATGTGATCATCTGACATATGGAGTAGATATATTGGAAATATATGTTGAATATTTATAATATTGTAGTATCATCAAGGGGAATTGTTCCCACTTTTGTACATGTGATTCCTAAGATGTAATTTTGAGCCTATGGGGATATATATTTTCCTTCGAGAATAGTGGTTGGATCGGCAAGGTGTTTTGATTAGTGGTGGTTTCAAAAGGTAAATTATAAGATAGTCGATCATGTTATATTTATTTACAAATACTTTATTAATACAAAAAACAAAAAAATCATATTCCAACTAAAGGATAAGATCATTCAAATCCCAAGTATATGTTAATTGGATTCATCAATTAAATATTTTAAAAGTTTTAATGTCATGATTCCTTAGTATAATAATGAAATATAATATTTATTTTTAGTAGGAAAATTTATTGTATAAAAATGAGATGATTTTATATTTTTTTCATATAAACATGTTTAATATTATTTTGGGAAAAGTCATAGATTATGCTATTTTAGGATAAATTACTTGGTTAGATGATGATTGTGGTTTAGTAAGGAGCATGGGTTATGCATCATGTTTGTTTTGCTGAGGAATATCCATTCATGGGAGAGGGAGGTGGTATAGAAATAGGACATTTGATTTCTAATGGTTCACAATTGATTTATAGTTGTCCCTAAAATGGAATATTATACTATCACTAATGATAAAATTTATCCATATATAGTTATAATGTGATCTAAATCAGTTTCATAAAATTGATAATTCTAACGTCCCCTAATCTGACAATATCTCATGTGAAAAAAATAGTTGGTAATGTGACCTCAAGAACATCTCCCCAAATTATAGAAGATTCTGACTAGATGAAAGGCAGTGATATATATTTTGGGGGAACTATACCCACTAGTATAATGATTCACAGGAGTATAAATATCTATATTACCAAAATAACTCATGGTTTAAACATATAAAAAAATAATCATTAAAAATGACCTAAATAATCCAACAAATAATGAAGGATTAATGTAATGGAATACTGAAATGTATCTAAATGTCACTATAGATGTACTATGAGAAAAATTATTGTAGAATCAAATACATACTCAATATACATTGGTCTCGAACCCCACATCGGTCCAACCTCCTTACTCTAGCCTATCTAGCAATAAAACAGTAAAAAATATGGTTTTTCACATGTCCAACCCTATATCCATGTACTTTTCTATAGTTATAAATGGAATACCAAATATGGTGTGAGTATAACTATGTGGGTTGACACCACCCCTTTTAAATAAATTAGTTTGATAAGAATTGTATGCAATAAAGTGATAAAAATGTGCATTAATTAATTAAACAATTAAATTAATAAAACATCAACCTTCTTTAACAACATGATGAAATATCAATGAGTTTGTCTAATGAAAATTCCAACCACTATCACATGACCATTTTAAAATAACCTACTTTTGAATCATTCCATAATATCTATAATAATGTCTCACAATCATGCCAACCATAATTATATAACAATGATAAAATAAACTTCATCAGTGTTATGATAGAATATATCTATGCTTGCTTCAAAACCATGCCTATCATAACCAAGAACATGTTATAATCACAAATAATTAGGACATATACCTATATCATAGTAAATTCAATTTTTATTGAGAAAATGACAAATACAAGAGACATCCCCCCCCCACCCACTGGGACATGGGGGCATCTTAGGAGGTATAAAATAATGATGTCTGAGAGCATCCCATCTAATCAAGTTAACTCCATTGGGTTTCAAAGTGTTCACATTGCCGACACATACCTGATCAGGTCCAATGACCTCCAGAGAATCAATATGATATGCAACCTTATTCCCCTCCCTCTAAGAGTGTCTCACTTTGGTTATGTTGTTGATCATCCTCATGCCTTCTCTTATGATATAGTAAATCATCCACAAAATTAGACAAAGGCCATTCTAATCATCATAAAATATTTTCAACTCTTTTTTAACATCTCAGATTACAATACCCTTATGATTAAAAAGAATCAATACTTATAGCATATCCTTTGCTTCGACCTAGAGTTCGGAACCTGTAAGAGACGAGTGCAGAAGGCCAAAACAGCTACGCCTTGCGAGTCCCGGACAACTCCACCACCGCTCAAGACACCATTGTAGAAAGACCAATTGGTATTAATCTTGAGGCCCTTGGAGGGGGTGTTCCAAAAATCGAGTGTCCACCAGAAATGTTGTTGACAATTTGGGAATCTTGTGTCTACACATTCATCCATCAAAGGGAGGAAGCCTCCCACCAGTTACTGAAGAGATAGGCCTGGTCGTGGAAGAAATTTTTTTTCTTAGGGATTATAGCATGACTAGTTAGCTTAACTCCATCATGCCTTAGCTTGTTCTTATTCTAACAAATGGACCAAAACACCGCTTACAGGATCAAAACATGGGTCGTCTTCTCCATCCCTTTGTCCCCTGATCCATGGAACCACCTTACCATATTCAGTGAGCCATCGATGTTTTGATAATGAAGGCTCGTAAACACCCCATAGATGGTCCACACAACACATGGACATTCCCCCTTGAAGAAAAGTTGATCATCACTCTCCTATTTATAGTGGACATAGCAGGGGAAACAAGACAGTATCATAATTCCACAACATTTGACATTCTCGTCCATAGGGATGGCACTGTTCCTAATCCACCTCAAAAGAAAATTGAACTTCGAGGGGATGGATTTGGACCATAAATATTCATTCCAGCAATCTCTAAAAGCAAAAACTACCCTTTGGGATTGGCCAAAACCACTCTATAAAAGCATTATATTTTTTGGGTCAATTTATTATCCGAATTACAACATACATCACAAGATATTTCATACCAACATGAATGTTTTAAATTCAAATCATATGACTAAATAGCTATTTATTAAAAATACCATTATTTTATCAATTAACTTCTTTATTTATATCACAATTGATCAATAATAAAATCAATAAGTCATAAGCCATAACATAGGGATTCTTTATCATGAAATCTCATAAGGTTGCATGTTTGGAAAAAGAAATTATCCCATTCAAATATATTCAATGTTATCTCACAAAATGGGTATCCATAAGCCTTCTCAAAATCGTAATAAAATAAATAAAATACATGTGATAAACAGAAAGAAACAATAAGGTGACATCAAGCCAGGCCTTAACCCATTGGAAAATAAAGACTAGACACTCAAAAGGCTAAATAAGCATAAATTTGGATCTAAATATCATCGAGTGATGCTTGAGTCCATTGATATACAAAAGGATACCTCTTTGTTTTGTCACAATCATTATGGCTACCCATGTCTATTTCTCGACACACCGAAGGTTTTAACAATGAAATGTTTTCAAATATCTATTTTTAATCCAATATCACATTTTTATGAAACTATTTCAAATCCAAGAAAATATTCATTAGGGTTTGAAAAAAAAATTCCATTTAAAATCAAGGTAATTATATTTTCTGAGAAAAAAGCAATTTTCCACCGTGAACCCATTCCCTTTTTTAAATTTAACAATGATTCTAACTACAAATCTCATAGAATCAATAAGAAATACTCTAAATTCATGAAATTAGAACACTTGAATAGATACACCTAAATAAAGATCATAGAAAACTAAATTGAATTTAAAAATGGGTATTGGAATCTGCAATATCATCCTTCAAAAGGAAAGTCGCAACAAATCATTTAAATGGATTGATAGAAAACAAAATTTTATTACCAATACCTACTGCAAGCGTTGATGAAACCATACTGAAATAGAAACAGGGATAAAGGCTTACTTGAAGATAAAAATCTCCTAGCCTTGTTGATAAATCACTAAAAAGAGTTATTTGGAGGGAATAGAGTCTCCTATTAAATCTTATAGTAATAGATATGTCAGATATGGGAAGGGTTAAAAAGGGAGTGAATACTCAAACACTCATAGAACACCTTAAAATTTGTAACTCCGAGAATTATGTGGATTGAAATATTTTAAACATAATAAACATATTTAATTTAATATTACACCGAAAAATGCATATCCTTTTTAATTAAAAATTTGATTTCCATATTACATGATATGTTACCATTACATGATGTGAAAACACTAGCATTGAAAATTCAGTTCATGGGATGTTTCTAACAAAAAATACATTTCATGTAATCCCATTACATGTCATGTAACTACCCAGAAAATAGTAAAAATTAATAATTCACGTGTAAAATAAAAAAAATACAGTACTTCAACATTATATTTGTCATCCCAATTCATGTTATTAAATAAACTAGAAAAAAGGGAATCCCAAACAAGATATTAAAAAATTCATGATAATAGGTTAACCAGGAATTAAAATTTTCCATCTATAAAATATTTCTATCCCTAGAAAGAGCTCATGATATTAGATCCACAAAAAGATAAGGACACTACTTCCTTATCAATGAATCCCACTCCCACATCTCATGGTTATATTTTCCACACTTTTATAGTACCCAGAATGGGTGGGTTATTTTACCCTAAAGTCCCTTATCATAGAGATCCACAATCTGAACTAGATGTTTAACAAATGTTGTATTAGGATCAAGATCAAAATCCTCCCTTCTAATCACAGGGAATGTGTATAGTATATTCTTAATGAACTATGATTCCATTGCATCTAGAAAACCATTCTAGAATCTAGATTTGAACATCATGTACCTTTTAGAGAAAATTTTTGATGGAGCCCCGTGATGCTTCAAAATATCATTGATATAGAATTCCCAAAGTAGATCCATGTTCTTTAATTATTTTATTTGTAATAAATTAACTGATTTATTTATTATGTCAATAATAATATAAATCACATCCTCCCTACAAGAAGTCCATGATAAAACAATGAGGAAACACATAGAAATATCATCGCACTTCCATAAAAAAATTGGTAAGGGATTCAACAAACCAATTGGTCTTTGCTGTTAGACCTTAACTATTTGAAAAGTGAGACATTTCAATATAAAATTCGAACCTAAACACCTCATCTCTTGTAAAACAATACTAATGTCTCAAACTGTAGTAATTCTTTGTTTCCCCATAGTGGACATACAAGAATGATGAGTTTTAATTTTCTAGAAACCGTTGTAATGAATATAGGACAACCAACCTACTATAGAAGCACAAATATCCAATTGGAAACCAAGACCACTTGCATGAGATCTCCCCACCATTTAGGATTTCTCCTAAGAATCTACTCATGGATTTTTTCATCAACTCCTGTCTAAATCACCCATCAAAAGATGATTCAACCATTGATGAATCTATGAACAACCATCCACCAACCTCATTCACTCCTTTGCTCATCTTAACAAACAAACTCATCAGAACCCACTACTCAACGGATTCCTTCATGACTTTTGTTTGAAATTTTTTTATCTATGTATCATCTTCAATATATAATTTTCTTATGGTATATATGATATTTGAATAATAGCTCTGAGGATACACTACCTAGTTACTCTATATCATGATCAAATCCTTCTAAGTAAAAATATACATGTAGATTTTTTATCATAGTATACCTTAAGTCGTTATACAAAAATATAATGATGCCACATTAAGAGTGAATGCATAATATAATCCAAATAACAAATATTTGTTGGTTAGTTATTCTAGTGAGTGCGTAACTCGAGAGAGTTGTAATCCATAACTTGTTTTTCTTAAATTACCACAAAAACTAAATCAATCCCAACCACATCACTCGAAACATCCTTAGCAAAAAAATATTACAAATAAATCAAAAACTGTGATAAAGTCAACAAATTATTCTGTTCCACAAAATATCTCTGAAAAATTTCATTCCACTAAATCATTACACCATTATGGGTTAAGGTTTTCCTTGATTATCCGATCACATAGGAGTCCTGAAAAAACCATGTATAGTAACTCATAAAACCCAAGAATATCCATATCTCAAAAATATTTCAGGGATTATCCCAAGATAAAACATCATTCCCCTTTTCATGATCTACTAAGACACATCTATATGATATAAAATTACCCAATAACATTACCTATTAGATCTAAAAATCACACATGGAATGCTTAACAGACAGAAAATGTTCTCTTGATGTTCGAAGAATGATATATAGATGGTATTTTTACTCCTACTATGTAGTTGAATACACCAAGATATCATCTAAAAACACAAAAAAAAAGAGTAAAACAAGAGATCAATGATTCCATTCATTAAATCCATCTATAACATATGACTGTAAGTGAGTCATAATAGAATAACCATAAACTTGAAATTCCCATATCAACTCCATAATTATGTTTTATGTATATCATGTTCTTATACTCTAAACTAGTGGCATCCTAACTGTAGGACAATAACAAAAACCAATGATCTACTCTGATCTAATCAATGGTATCAACACTTCTAGGTAAAGGATACTTATTCGTAATGATCACATGATTAAACTAATGGTAGTAAATAGAAGGAATAATTCCTTTATTTTCTTTCTTAGTATTGAGTACAGGTGAAGCCCATGGTGACACTGTAGGATGAATAAATAATTTCAGATATATGTCCTCAAGATGGACATTAAGGATCCATAAATATTTCAGGTTCCATTCAATAAGAAGAAATTAAAATGGGAATAATTACGAGCAGGATGTCAATAGTAAACTTGACCTCCCACTATTGTGTTAAACTGGATAAATTATCTTGAAGCACCTCATGGTATAAACACACAGTGACATGATGTTGAATACCTAAGAATAGGTCAACTACATTAAGAAACATATATTTCAACTACCAAAACATTATACTATCAAAAATAACAACCATCCATGACCTTCGTGATCCAGAGTCCAAGTCACCCTAAAAACATGAGTGACCTCATCAGTAGATAAAAATTATACCCATTGATGATAATAGTGTATCTAATCACTTACATTGTTTATAAAATCCATGATTTTTGTCATGTACAATATGACATGATCAATCACTAAGAAGTCCCAACCCACCTCAAAGTCTCCTATCACCACCCAACATGATTCACACTTGAATCGTTGTTTAGACCACTTTACCAAAGGAATGGAAGGATCCCTCAAGATTGAAAAATTCTAAAAATGAAAAACCAACATGTCAAACATCATTGATGATACAATTGAATGTGTATCATCAGTACAAAAAAATAATAAAATGATATAATAAAAAGTTAACACCAAATCTAAAATAGAAGTTGTCTTTAATTTAGATTCATCATGTGTACACTCTCATACATATAGATGTCTAGAAATTTCTACATGGACATCCCATTTGGCTTGAGAATGAGACCCTCCACCCTTAGAGGCCCCAACATGAACCTGATACCCCTTAGAGAAATTTGATACTTCATTAATACATTGGGACATTTTATCATAGAAAAATAAAAAATGGAAAAATTTCCCACAATGATGACTATTACTAAGAACCTCCATACAATTAGGCATGATATGACCATTCCTCACACAATGGTAGAAAAAAACATGTTTCCTCTTTATAAAATCCCATGAAAAAATTCCTATAGAAAACTAATTACTCTTACAGTTCCTTTTTTACATCAATAATAATATTGGCTAACTATTTCTCCTACAGAAGCTCTACCCAAAACTTTTCTACAAATTATGTCAAACTCATCCAAATAAATTTTATCCACTACTTCCTGAATTTTTAATTGGTATAATATAACATCAATTAACCAAATGTCATCTCTCATCCCTATCTCGAACCTAAGAGCCTCTGGGTTATCATTGGTGAAAATCTATGGTGTATGATGTACCAATATAAGAAAATGGGTGGGTTACTTTAGAACAGTACATCGCCATTCCACCACGGTCAAAACCACATAAGTAATTTTTTTACATAATGCATTAGGATAAAACTAATAATTAAATAACATCTTAAATTAATCCCATATAAGTCATTTTTGAGAAAAATTCCATATAGAGTTCCACAATCTTCATCCGGGTCCCCTGAGCATATACACAGAAATGACCACATGATAATCTTCTAGAGTCTTTCAAATTTTTAAGATAATTTTGGTCTAATAATGAAACTCATCTAATTTTTTTGGAAACATTATCCACATGTATGACAGGTGGATGATTCTTCATAAATCCCAATAAATGATCCACTACTCATCCTGGGATCACTACACTCACAGAACCTAGAGTATGAATGATATGGATCACTGCATCAACCAAATAAGGGTACACTAGAAGATCCACCTATAGAACCTGCCTAATGAATACCACTGTTTTATTAGAAAGATCTTTTCTATTAGTTTATTCTAGTTAAAAAAAATACAATAAAAAATCACAAGAAAATTAAATACCATTAAATAAAAAACAATAATCCAAAACAGTAGATCAAAATATTATGAATTTAAAGTAGTTATAAATTATTAAAAAATGGGAAACACCTAATGAAAGGAAGATGTCCATAGAAATAAAATAACAACTTAGTTTATTCAAATGAACAAACAAAATGAAACACCTAGAAATTCTAGATAAGTTAATTTGAACTATTTTCCAAAACAATTTATTAAAATAAACCTAAATATTTTCCAACCTCCCATGGGAAATCAGAATCCATCACAAGATTATGCTGGATAGGCACCTTTTCCACAAATACTATCCAATTTCCAAATATCCAACTCCTGTATAATTAATACAATAAACAAATAGAGGCTATGATGACACATATTTAGGTGATTAACCCATGTGATTCCAAATTGTAATAGGCCAACATAGGACAATTAGACCAGCCACAAAATTTATCCCATTATGGGGTAGGGTAAAACAAAGATAAAAAACATGTAGTGTTTATTATAAAACAAGAATACAACCATTGTACAATTCCGAAACAAAATGGACGTATAACTGAGCCAAATAGGCTAAACTAAAATCTATAACATGTCAAGATAGAAAGTCTCCATGTGACCAACAGTCTCCTCCACAAAGCATCCCAAACCAAAATACCAACATGAATAGAAAAATTTATTCTATAGAATAGTATTCGCATTACATGTATCGTACAAAACAAGACCTATAATGACCATTAAGAAGATTTATGGTGTGATAAATAGATCACATTAGGATGACACTAGTAAATCTATTCATGTAATAATAATAATAATGCACTATTCCATCCATTAAATTAATATAGTTTTTCAAGAATTTTTATAAATAAACCAAATTTTAAATCCTTTTTAAATCATTCCCTGAGTTATAAAAATTAAAATCCATATATTCAAAATATAGAAAGAAATACTATGATGATAAAAACATAAATAGATACATAATCAATCCACTATGAAATTATATATCATACAATAGAAAACCAGAAACAATAATGAACCTTCTAGTAGGTATCTATCCTATGGGATAATACATATATGGAACTCAATAGTCATTAATGGAATAATGTTTGATCCAACTAATGTAGAGTCCTTATAGAGTCCATCGATACATAAGAGGATACATCAATCTGGTGTCCCACATAATTAATCTTTATTTGTCTCTTTATTGAAACACCAATGGTTTCCATTGTACAATGCTTTTAAATGTATCCTTTAAAAACAAAGATTAATTTTTTGAAGTCCATTTCAATAAAATGCATATATACATCAACGTTTAAACAACAATTATTTATTTAAAATTAATTAAATTTTATTTTCCAATTAAATACCCATTTTCAACTGTGATCCCATGGCATTTTTAATTTCAACACATGTAATCCCATTCCAAATCTCAAGGAATCAAAAATAACAATAATAAATTAAAGAAACTAGAAAACATGAATAGATCGACCTACCTCATGAATATAGAAGTCCAAACTACCTTTGAAACTTAGATAGGTATCTATTAGATATGTTTTCCAAAGACAAGGAATTAAAAAGACTAAAAATTACTTATAGAAAACACTATTCGATTATAAAACATAATTTTTTTTTCACAACCACAAATATAGAGAAACTGGGAGAAACACCTACCTGAATAAATGAAGTGCCTATCCCATCTGATCTGTCACTAAAATGAGTGATCCGAAGGGATGGTATTCAATAAAAATTCTTAGCATATGATCTGTTGTAGAGATGATAATGATGAAAAATATAATGAATCCTTAGACACCCATAGAACTCCTTAAAAGACGTAAATCAGGTAAATACATGGAGTGTAACATTTTACACATAATGATGTTTTATTAATTTAATTTATATCAAAAAACATATTATTATTTTAATTAAAAATCACATGTTAGCATGACATGACATATAAGCCTTAAAATTCTTCTAAAAATTCATCTTGTGTATTAATTGTACAGGATGTGTCTTATGAAAAATACACATCATAAAATACCAATTCACGACGTGTTAATACACATAAAATTGAAGAAATTGTACAATCATGGTGAAAATAAAACAAACAACTAAATTAACCATTATAGTAATTCTCCTAATTCATGGTAATAAAATCATAGAAAACAAAAAATGAAAACAAAAAACGATATTAAGAAATACCTAAAATAATGTAAATTTGTTATCACATATCCAAGTGACGTCGAAGAACACAGTTGGAACTATAGATTAGGGTTTGGGATTTTATATATTTTCTTTAGTATATCTTGGTGAATTTTGAGATGTGTTATAGGGCCCAAATAAGATCCAATAGTTTCATTTGTAAATTAATATCAAAATGACATTAGTTAATAGGAACTAGTTTGGAAACATGAACTCCCATGTGCATGCAGGTCCTTGTATATATTGTAAATTAAATCGATTGATGACTTTTATTTTTGGATCAATATATCTTCTAATAATTATTAAGAAAAAAGAGTATGCTCTTAACAACTTACTTAAAACAAGCGTGAATTGGTAGTTTTAAAAACATAGTTTAAAATAATTAAACTAAACACATACTAAGCCTCTTTAGTAAGGTTATCATCTTGGTAATTAGTTAGATAATAGTAATCATAAAATTAGAATGTGTTAATGGTGTGATTAGATTAGAGAAAAAGTTTTCAGAATCTAGATGGATCCAATTATCAGATTTTCAAAATCAATGTCAATAAGATAAAATAAACAGTAATAGAAGTATGAATAAGATGATTAACATTGTATTATAATGTTAAAAAGAAATAAAATACTTGTAAACAAAAGTAATATATTAACAAAAATATATTAAAATTACATATAAACTATTAAAAAGAATAAACTATTTTAACGTTAAGAGTGAGGTAGTCTATGACCCATATTGAAGGAATGCATTTTTCCTAATCATATACTAATTTCTTATCCTCCTTATAAAGGAAACCCCTTGATATGATGATCAAAATGGATAAATCTTAATGTACCCATATTCCCTTGATTTGATGATCAACTTTACTCTGATAACTTATCCCCAGTAGCCCTTGATCTGATGGATAAGATTCACTCTGTTCCTATCCCAATAATCCCTCGATAACAGTTATGATCAAAAACTAATTACAATGAAAGTCATTCATAAGGAAACAAACCTTATGAGTATTCCATAGAACTAATAAACTATAAATAATTACCAAGAATATTAAAAATATTTACATGATAAGAAATTTCCATTGATATAGAAAAATGGAAAAATTAATATCGATCAATCTATATTAACCTATCAACTATCAATCCATAATCCTCAAACTCTTTGAGTGGCCATGTATTGATAGGATTAATCTCACAAAACTTATTAATCTCCTAATTTTCATATTAATATGAGCTTTTTTTAAGGATATCAGACACATGGAACATGACTTCTCATAATGATCTAGTGTAACTGTTTTTCGGACATCATATTGGATAACACCATTAATATAAAGACCCGTAAATTTCAATGAAATTTTTTTTTCTTAATTTCTTTGGGATTTTGCAAGTACGCATTTTCTAACGGCACCTGATTCCGAGGCCCGGTGTGCCCAGAATCAATTTCCGATGTTTAGCTCGGGTACGTTCAGTGAACGAATGAGCGGGTTTTCCTAAATTTTGAGCCGGTGCTCGGAATCGAAATATGAGGTCACCGATGAAAACGCAGCACTGATAATTGCTTAGGAAGACCTTTTCTGGAGTTGTGTTTGCTCGAGAAGAGTTGTTTAAAAAATAGGGTTTAAGTGTTAAGTAAATAAAGTTGTGTCACAACTTTATTTTTCTCTATGTGGAATAACTTCCATGTGATGGAATATCCTAACACCTCTTGTTAGGATATTAATGAGGTGGGTCCCACACGAGCCCCACCCATTCATTTTCCTCTAACCCCCCATTTAATTTGTAACTCATCCTCTCTCCCTCATTAATTTCATGCCAACTCTCGCATTAAATTAATTGATTTAAGTTATTCAATTTATTTAATTAAGAGTTTGAATTTTGAATTTTTTTTTAATTCATGCCATGGGTTAATAAAATAAGGATGAACCTTATTTTATTTGGTGTTGGTTTTGTTGTGAGAGGATTGGGGGAAGAAAGCTCTAGTCTTGAAGAACTTCATCTTTCTTGTTGAAGAACGCAAAGAACGCCGGAGCACCAAGGAGAGATGGTGTACCGATATTTCCCTTCTCCGCAGCCAGTGTGTGACGCCTTTCCCGAAGAATGACGATGCGCCATCTTTCGATCTTATTCCCGCGTCAAAGTAAGGGAAACACTGTTTCTTCCTCAGATGTTCTCCGTCATCGCATACGGAGCTTCACCTCGCGATGTTGTTTCCCGCGATGATCATCGTTCGACATCTTCTTCGAGGTAGAGGATAAGTTCAAATTTAATTAATTAAATTTGCGTTTTTTTTGTCATTGAGTTTACTCGTTCTTGGACGCTAGCTATCGGTATAACAGGAGGAAGCCGGACTGCATGAACATGGCCGGACGTCCTCCCCTTTGTCGTTGTTTTTCTTCGTGGCTTGGAGCAGAGGCGACGCGGTGCAACGGCACCGCACAGGAACAAGGAATATCGCGGTGAAGGAGTGCGGCGCCGTCGCTCCATGCCGGAGGACCCGAAGGAAGCCGTGGCCAAGGGAGGGTTGCGGTGGAGGGGCGCGGCACCGTCGCTCCGCGCCGGAGCACCATGGAGGGCCGCGGCGGAGGGGCGCGGCACCGTCGCGCCGTGCCGGCCGGACAAGGGCCGTGGTCTAATGCCGCAGTAGTGCAGAGGAGGGCGGCTGGACCTCCGGCCGCCGGCGCTTCAGGGGGGCGGGACCAGCAGGTCCCACGGCAGCAACCGACCATCCATTATGTCTGACCAGATTACGGAAGTACGGGGGTCGTAACCCCCGGAAGGCGGCATAGGCGGGCCCCCCCAAAGGGGGCCATTTTCTTCAATCAAGGGGGGCAGTGCCCCCCACCCCCCCTTCCGCACCGTTCGGTCACGGACTGAGCACCCATCCAAGCTGGGCTGCTCGCACTGGGTCGGGCCGCCCTCGCTGGGTCGGGCCGCCTGCGCTGGGTCGGGCCGCCCTCACTGGGCTGGGCCGCCCGCGCTGGGTCGGGCCGCCCGCGCTGGGTCGGGCCACCCGCGCTGGGCCGGGACGCGCCCAAGAGGGCTGGACCCGGACCCGGGTTGGGTCGAACCGGTTCGGGGCCGACCCAGGGGGTTTTGTGCCGGGTCGGTCCAGGCCCAAAACCCCCTAAAATCGGACAGCTACGTTCAAAGTCCCATAACTTGGGCTACGGACCTCCGATCGACACACCGTTAGTTGCGTAGCGATTTTTGGATTGATCCAGTAGTTTCAGTATATTACACTCAAGGTTTCAGAGAAATTTGGATATGGCCGGTTTGGTTCGAACACGAAACCAACCAGGCCCTCGGAGCGGAAACGCTTATAACTTGAGCTCTGGACGCCCGATTGACATGTCGTCGACTTTGTTGGATTCATCTTAGTGAGACGGATCTTTTGGCTTACTACGCTCTAGGTTTGGACATAGTTGGAGTATGGTCGGGTTGGTTTTGACTTAAAACCCAACCGGGACCCTGGGACGAAAAAGCCAATAACTCTCAGACCGGACGTCTGATTGACGCGCCGTCTGTCACGTTGAGTTCCTTTTGACGAGAAGGAACTTTGGGATACATCAACTCCCGACTTCGTGTCAGTTGATGTAACGACCCCCCTTGGATCGTGGAGCAGAACCTCCCAGAATCGAACATGCTGTGTGCGGGAACCCTAGAGCTGGCTGCGACTGTGACGACGACGACAACTGTACTGAAATCATCCTTGGGTTCGACAGCGACGACGATCGTACTGAAATCCTCCGTGGGTTCAACGGCGATGACTACTGTTCTTGTATCCTATGTGGGTCCGGCAGTATTTGACTACTGTTCTTGTATCCTATGTGGGTCTGGCAGTATTAGACTCTGTACTAGTATCCTATGTGGGTCCGGTAGAGTAGCTGGTCTTGTATCCTTTGTGGGTCTGACAGCATAGCTGGTCTTGTATCCTATGTGGGTCTGACAACTTATATGAATCAGTGGCTACATCTGATCATCTCTATCGCCTTACGAAGAAGTATACATGTGTGAGTTGAGTCTTATCTTACAATCAATATCATCAATATTATTGTTGTGTTTTCCTGTGTGGATTGGGTTGTGATTTACTGTGTGGATTGGGTTTTGAATTCCTATGTGGCATGGGTTATGTTTTCCTATGTGTATTGGGTTGTACTTGGGCTCGTGTGCTGGAGCCGAGCTGGAAATGATGACTTAGATATATGTATGGACATATACCTAAGTAGAGTTGGTTGTTACTTCTTGGTTGTATCTTTCCTTTGTGGTTTATCCTTCGTGGATCCTGGGAGACCTTCGGGGTTCTCGGGGTCCCTACTGAGTAGCGTATACTCACCCCTGCACGGGCTATGCCCGCACTACATTGTGTTGGATGCAGACGACGGATAGCGCTGATCGAGGTGGGAGCTCATGGAGCTAGATGGTACCTGGAGGTGGATCACAGGACGGGACATACTCAGAGCAGACGGATGGTGCCGAGGAGCTGAGAAGACTATCTGTACCCACCCTTCAGGTGGGATTTCCAGAGGATGGCTCGGAGTTGCTTCTTTACTTTTCTGTTGCTTTACTTTATTTTTAGTTTTACTTTACTTTCAGTTGGGTTTGTATTCTATCCCATTTACTTCCAGCACTTACCTTTGTATTCAGTTTACTTAGTGTTTACTTTAGCTTGTGTAATCTGTGGTGTTTTTTACTTTATAAAGGCAATTCCTTCCCTTATATTAGGATTTACGTCTTTGGTGCTAGTCGTCAGCCCCTGGCCTATGGAAGGCGGTCTTTGGGTAGTCACAGGACGGGTCCTGAGGACGGGTCGTGAAAAATTGGTATCATAGGAGTTTGGTTCTACCGCAGAACTCTGGACTCTGGTCTTTCTTCTATGTGAATCAATAGTTGTAACAACCCGAAATTTTGAATAAATCTTGTTTCCTAATTTTATGTTTTATTTTATTTTTTTTATACTCAACAAAAATGTTTCATTTGATAACATGAGTATAATTAAAATGAGACCATTGGGTTTTTACTATTATATGACCATTGGTCAATATGACCGTTGTAAACTAAACGTTTTGATTATTGTCTCTAAATGCAAGTAATCTTGGTTAATTATTATAGAAAGAAGATTCGATGGCCTCACTTAGTAGTCTTGGACCGATCAAATCCCATCTAACAGAACTTGTGAAGGAGGTATCACCACTGGGATTTGCTCTGGACCAAACCCAATCCGAACTTCATCGTGTGAAGCTAGAACGGAATCACCTTTGCGAGAAGTTCAAACTGATAGAAATTACTACTCGTGTGATGTTGGTCGAGCCTCCCTCGGACTCTCTCACCTTAGCGCACCTTACACTTAAGTCCTATGCTGGTGTGATAAGGGGCTATGTAAGGAGACCGTAACTACCTTGTGTAATCCCTTGTT
The DNA here is from genome assembly GCA_963277665.1 of Viscum album. NCBI lineage: Eukaryota > Viridiplantae > Streptophyta > Magnoliopsida > Santalales > Viscaceae > Viscum > Viscum album. The sequence continues at coordinate 594,616,591 of OY728155.1, read as the reverse complement.
TTAAATAAAGATTGGGATTTCTTCTTATGATGAAGTTTATGAATTTTCAAATGACCGGATAAATATAGTATGGATATTTTTTATGAATTTTAGAAAAAGGATATTTTAAAAATGTTTATGTAAACCTTAAATAATTAAAAATGTGTAATGATATTCAAAAAATGGTCTTCTACAATTATGTCCAGTATGAAATTTAGAGTCTAATAAGATCAACTTGATTTTTGATGAATAGTAAATTATGAATAGTGATTTTATGCTTAGGATTAGTAATGTGACGAAATGGATAAGTAATCTCACTTAAAGAAAGTATTAATAAAATCTAGGCACCTTAATTAAGTAATGTGATTCAATAAAATGGTTAAATAATGGTTTCATAAATTATTATTCAAGTATTAGTTTTTTCGAGTGAATAGTGTTTTTTAATTAAAAATTAAATTAAAAATATTTAGAAAATTATTTTTATAAAATGGATTTCATTTTTGAACTCAGAGCATCGATATTATGTTAAGGTAATTGTTGACGCTCCTTTCGTCACGGAATCTAAAGTTCGGAAAAGGGAATATCTGAGCTCAAAGTGATTAATCCTTTGAAGAAACATCAAAAATCGACAAAGGGATGAAAAAGGAGAACATTGCCCATAGGTCGCGCAAGTTCCCTCTTGGTCGCGCAAGTACACTTGCGCGCCGACTCAACACTTGCGCGACTCCTCATGGTCGTGCAAGGGACTTGCGCGACATATCTGGTAACCGCCCAGTAACCGCCCGGGGTCTTCTTTTGCCTATAAATAGACCCTGTGGGCCCCCCATTCGAGAGGATCTCTTCCCAGAAACTCGGATCAAAGCTCCCGACGCCCAAGTCTCTTCTCAAAGCTTCCAGAACACTTCTAAGGTAATTTCTTACCTAGAATGGAAGATCTAAAGGGAAGAAGGAAGGCCTAAGTGTTGAAACTTATCAAACACTTGCGCGCCGACTTAATTCCTTCAATATAACTTGCGCGTCCCCCTTCTGGAAGAACCTCAAGAGGATGGGAAAGGGTTTAATAAAGAGTCGCTCAAGTAATTCAACTCTGGTTGAAAATCGCGCAAGTATCCCTTATGTCGCGCAAGTATACTTGCGCGACCAATACTTGCGCGCCGCCGCAGGACTTGCGCGACCTTCAATACTTGCGCGCCCCTATCTTTTTGGGTGCCCATCTTGCCCTTTTTCACCCCTCTTAAGCCATTTCACCCTTCCTATTCAAGATTCAGTCTTCAAGATACTCTTCAAAGCCATTTATGGCATGATTTCTTGATTTGACATCCTTATCTGAAAGGAATTATGTGAAATATCTCTCAAAACCTAATGATTTAAACATCTTTTATGTCATCAAAGATTGAGAGTTCATTCATTCAACCTCATCCTTTAAAATGAGAGAATCCTAACCTGGGTCTCCTTTTCAGGAATAAGACTCAGTCATAACCTTGGGCTTCCTTTTCAGGAGTAAGCCCCAAGTCCCCTAACCTAGGCTTCCTTCTCAGGAATAAGTCCTAGTCATAAATCTTGGGCATCTTCCTTAAGAATAAGCCCCAATCAAAGTCCTTTAATCTTGGGCATCCTCCTCAGGAGTAAGCCCCAAACCATAATCCCTAACCTGGGTCTCCTTTTCAGGAATAAGACTCAGTCATAACCTTGGGCTTCCTTTTCAGGAGTAAGCCCCAAGTCCCCTAACCTAGGCTTCCTTCTCAGGAATAAGTCCTAGTCATAAATCTTGGGCATCTTCCTTAAGAATAAGCCCCAATCAAAGTCCTTTAATCTTGGGCATCCTCCTCAGGAGTAAGCCCCAAACCATAATCCCTAACCTGGGTCTCCTTTTCAGGAATAAGACTCAGTCATAACCTTGGGCTTCCTTTTCAGGAGTAAGCCCCAAGTCCCCTAACCTAGGCTTCCTTCTCAGGAATAAGTCCTAGTCATAAATCTTGGGCATCTTTCTTAAGAGTAAGCCACAAGTCTCTTAAAATTTCTCTTAACCAGTCATAAATTCCCTTTGATTTGGGTTTCCTTTTCAGGAATAAAACCCAATCATAAGTCCCCTCCTAATTTGGGCATCCTCCTTAGGAGTAAGCCCCAAGATTAGAGTATTCAAATCTCCATAAAGCACATATAACTTTGTGGACCCTGTTCATGGATTTTCTTCCTAAAAGTAAATCCTAAACCTTCACCTATCTGGGCAGTCATCTATACATAAGCCCCAAAACAAATTCTTATGATTGCATCTTTTATGGCACAATTGTCTAAATTTTACCAATACCTCTTGTTTCTCACACCGAGCATGACTCACGTGAGCTTAGAGTGTAAAAGTAATTATGACATTCATCTTTGAGCCATCAATCATAAAACATCATATCCCATTTCCTCGAACTACGTGGGTTCTGATTCCTTTTTCAAAACAAAGGATACGTAGGTAGCCCATTCATGGGTTCGATCCCAACATTGAAATAATCTCTGTCCTTCTGAATGACGATAAACTTCAAGTGCCCCACTGAGTGGCTTTAAAACCAGCCTGGTCATCAAAATGACCAAGAGACTTTTATATAAATGTTTTGAAGGATACCATTGACCAAGAATCTCTAAACAAATATAGATGATTCTATATTGATGAAGAACCTCGAATACATATAAAAGATTCTCTAAATCTCTTGCATATTTAATCATTGATTGTTAAAACTAAAGGAAAGCTCATTTTATACTTGGTAATGTAATAAGGATTCACGAACTTAACTTAAATCTATAAAGAGAGTCCCGGAGTAGACAATAATTCCCCTCAAAAAGGTGTGATGAGTCCGACCTCCCATCCTCTCGACCAATGCAAATTCCTAAGCCTTATTATCCCACAAGCTAATGAGCGCCTGCCTTTGGAAAGTAGGTCCAAACGGATGTGGAATCATTGGATGTTTCCGGTTCTATGAACAAACCCGTTAGAAACCGATCGGAACGTTTGAATCTCCCGTCAAGGAGGTCATCCCCAGATTCCACGCGAAACAAAAATGGTGAACCCGACGTGAATCCTTAACCAAGTTAAAGTGATGTTCTTCTTAGATGTTAGGCCCCTTGGGCCAACAAGGCAATCATTGACATATGATCATCCAAAAGATGCAGTAGCCGGATTCATCTTGATTATGTCTGTTATATGGAAAAGGCACTCTTTTTTCAAGATCTTCTACAAAAAATGGCTTTCCTTAAATTCACCCCTGTGAATACTGCTGCTGAGAACACCTCTACTGTGAGGTCTGCTGCCATGAAAACCAATGCTGCTACTCCTGCTGGAACGTCATCCGCTCTGAGGATGACATCACCAACTCGGCGTCTTCAACGCTGTGTTTCAAATGCACTGGTTAAGGAGTACCGTCGTAACGGTACTATCCCAACTCTGGAGGCCGCTCGTCAAGCCCTCCAAGTTAACAATTCTACCTGGTCGTCCGGACAACGGCGACCAGCAATCAAGAAGCAGGCGGTGCTGACTACCGTCTCCAACCGTTTCGGGTCGTTATCCCCGGAACGCAATTTCCATTCACTCCCTTATTCTGAGGAAGTGAATGAGCAGGTCCCGCGGGACCTTAATTCAAAGAGACAGGAGTCCTTCTCAAGGGCTCCCATCAACAATCGCCGCCAGACTCGTGCGGTAGTGCACCCTCAACATGATGAGGGTACCGGCTCCAGGCATTCAGCTCAGGTTCCTCGAACCCGAGCAGGCAAGATGAATCACCAGAGACGGAATCCGGTTAATAATAGGCAGGTTGTCATCCCTGCCATCTCCGGAGAAGTCCACCAACCTAACTTGGTGGCAAATAACGAGCAGGCATACACACCTGTTCGTTTTAATCCCGCTGTCCAGCAGACTCGTCTGGCAGCATCAAGCCGATCCCGTCAGGCAATTCCGGCGGAGTACCATAGGCAGGAACATACACTTGCTTATACATCAGCAGTTAGTCAGCAGGCTCGTCTGACTACATATGATGGATCTCGTCAACCGTGTTTGGCGAAGTGTAATCAGCAGGCACATACACCTGCTGATACTAATCAAGTCTACCAACAGTCTCGCTTGGTAGCACCCGGAGAAGTCAGTCGGAAAGTCCCGACGACAAACAGGAGGCAGACTAAACTCTCTACCTCCACACTTGAGTACTGTCAGGATTCACTGACAGGAAAAGGAGGACAGGAGCAGGCACATACACCTACTCCAAGCCCGGAATGGACGTATATCCCTGTTCCGGCGGCTGAAGTCACCAAACATATTTTGTCAATGGTGAAAGAGCAGAAGCAAATTCCTGCTCATATTCTGGATGCTTGCCAAGATATCATAACAGCTTCAGCTTCATCTCAGGGACAGACACATAAATCTATCCCTAGCAGTGGAGTGACACATCAACAATTCACTCCGGAACAGACACACACATCTGTTCCAGTCCAAGAGGGTTGTGGGGCCTACTCCCCCATATCATATGGACAACCAAGTCAGGCACATACATCTGATTTGAGCGATGATCGTCAGCCTAACCTGACCATCTTTCCTGATCAGGCACATACACCTGCTCAGAGCAATCACTTTCGTCATCAAGTGATTTCTAAAGCGAGTAAGAAGGCATCTAAGAAAAAGATCCGCCCAGCACAGTCAGGAGATCAAAGGCCAATCTGTAACAAGGCCTTGCTCGATGCTGGAGTTCTTGAAGCCCTCAGACATTTATCTGTCGGAATTCAAGATTCTACTCCCTCAGTTCCCAATAACAGGAACATTAATCCCGAAGGTCTTCAACAGACACTTCCTCATGAAGACTTGCTTCATGAAAATTCGGTCAATCTTGAAGTTTCTTCTTCAGATGAGAACCACAGGAACCCTCTGTGTGGTCAGAAGACCAAGGAGCAAGAGATATCATCTTTTGCTATAACCCATCATGAAGGTCCTCCTCATGGTGATGAACTTCGCTGCGAAAGTCCTCTCCGCAGTAGTGATTCACATTGTCTCGAAAATTCTTCAGAAGGCAATGTAGTGACGAGAAAGCCCTCCTATCTCGAGGCACTTGCAAACGTAAAACCAGTCATGTCTGAAGTTTTACTATCGGCAGGTGAAACTCTTTCTCCATCAGAAGATAGCTTGGGGTTCAGGTTATTCTCCGAACCTTCCCTAGGTCATTCATCTTCCAGCATGAATAGTGATTCCTCTACCAATCTTGTTGAATCCGATGAAGCAACAAGGAAACACCAACTCTGGTCCAAACAGGTAGAAGAATCTTCATTTAATGATAAAGAGGAAATGCTGAACATGAGGAAAAAACTGGCAAAAGGTGAAGTACCAGTCATGTTTTGGCCTTTGGCTGATTCACAGTATGACATTCCAAAGATGTTGACGGATGATGGAATCCATGATATTCGTCTTAACATATGGAAAACTCTTTGTCAATTAAAGAAGAAGGTATTATCTTACGATGAATATGAAAATCATCTTAAGATAATAGAAGGGTTACAACGCCAGATTGATTTGGCATCTCTATCAGTCTCTCGGTATCCGAAGGCCGAAAAGCAACAGAGAACCCTTCAACGTTCATGCCTTGGCGCGCTGAGAAAATTGCGTCAGTTAATTTCCAATGCTCCATCTAATGTTCATATCAGAGGATGGGGTATTCACGGAGCACTACATTTCACAGTGCTTTCCGGTCAGCAAAACCCGCCGAAAATGGTCTCATGCAATGTTATTGCCCATGGCCGGCCACAGTCAATGGGCTTTGTTCATAATCAAAATCTTGCTCGAGATCAAGCTTCAACTAGTTCCTCTCAAAATCAAGTATATAGAGAACAGGTTGTTGAATTGCTCCTACATCAAGCAGGCGAGAATATTGCGCAAGCCTCTCGTCTGGAGCAAACACGTCATCAAATGACAGAAGTTTCGGAAATCATCCAACGGTCTGTTGAACCAGGTGATAAAAGTGGATACAGGTTAATGCATCCAGCTAATTTCCGAACTAAGATCCGCAAGATCAAGAGAGATTTCAAGAAGATCTCAGACATAGCATGTCAAGAGACACCCCAGCTTGCCAGACTGGGGACTTCTCTAACCCAACCCTCAGAATCAACGAATGGGATTCGAGGAGTTGAGCAGAAGCAACAGGAACACCCCCAGTCCACCGGACTGGGGACTTTTTCAAATCTTCAATCCCTCTCTCAGAGAAAGTCAGTATTCTCTCGATTAGGGAATAAGCCTCAAGAGGAACGAAGAGCCAAGATGTCAGGAGATTCTCTCCAAGTGACGGTTCACAAAGAAATTCCTGAGGGGTCAAGTCAACGGAATGCCATGTCTTATCATGGACATAAAAGGAGACAATATCATAGAAATGCTGATAGAAAGGATTTCATGAAATATGCATCCATTAATGTCATCACTGCCGTTGCTGCTGATTCACCAGATGAGGCTCAATCAGAGGGATCAGATGAAGAGGTTCCTGCTCAAGAAGTTGCGCACACAGACCTAAATGAAGAAGGTGTGCGCACACGTAATCAAAGGCTTACCCAAAATTTGGGTATTCCTTCAAGTAACCCACTTCCCCCTCTCCGAAAAGGATCCAATAAGGGGAAAGGAAAGAATCAGGTTACTTCTCACCCTTCCTCTGAAGGAGGTCAATCGCTCTCATTAGAGCAAAGGCTTGCACAACAGGAGGAAGAAATGAAAGAGTTAAGAAGGTTGAATGCAGAACTACTTCAGAGTAGTCTTCTTCTTAAGAATGCTGAAGTCCGACAGCCGAAGGAATTTGTTGTAACTACTGAGATGGATCAGGAATATCCTCCTTTATCAGTACACCCACAGAGGTCTAATCCTACGGGTCAAACGCAACAACGGTTGGCAGCACTACCATTAGTTGCAGCACCAACCTCCACGGCTGTCCAAGCTCCATTCATTGCACCTACCCAAAACCAAGTTCAACCTGACGTTTCTCAAAAGTTAATAACTACTATTGAGTCATTAACAGCTCGGTTAGAAACTATGGAAGGGAAACGGGCGCAAGTTCAACCTGAAAAGAAAGTTTACCCTGAATGGGTAGATTCAATTTCTCCTCCATCCAGTTTTGGAAACCCTATTTTCCCTACTTTCAATGGATCAGGCGACCCTGAACAACATTTGACGCATTACGTGTCTTGTTGTGATCCTATGATGGGAACTCCAGAACAACAAGAAGCAGTGAAACTCAGATGCTTCGTGCGAACCTTGCAAGGACCAGCTTTTGTCTGGTATACAAGCTTGAAATCCCGGTCAGTCATCGGATGGGAGGATCTTCGTCAAAAATTCCTTCTTCAGTTCAGCTCAACTTTGCCAAAAACGACAGTTTTCGATCTTACAAACTGCAAGCAAAGGGAGAATGAAAGAGTCTCTGATTTCATTGCTCGTTGGAAGGGATTAACGTATTCCTTGAGTTTATCACTCCCTCAGGAGGAATTATTGCCAATCTGTGTGGCAAATTTGCGTGACGAATTACGCACGCCATTGATCCCTGTGAAATACACAGGAGGGTTTCGAGACCTTACTTCAATCGCTCAACAGATTGAAGATTCCCTTATACAGGCTAAGGTTAAATCTCGTGTAATTCCATCAGCTCCAGGAAGAAGAATGGGTAAAGCAGAAACTGCTACAGTTATGCTTAAACAGGCACCTGTACCTATTTCTACTTCAAAACCTTCATCTTCTCGAAGGGCTCCACCTCCTGAACGCCAACAACAAAGGCTGTTTCGTCCAAATGATCAAAAAGATCAACGACGAAAACAATTTGAGGATATGAAGAGTAAAACATACTCTTTCCGAAGTGAGCAAGTTCCTGGTTACTTCATTTCAGCTCTGGAAAATAATTTGGTTCAATTACCAGTGCCGAAGAGACCAAACAAGGAAGGAGATGAAGACCGTCCCAATTATTGTCCCTTTCATCAAATGTTGGGACATCCCATCCAGGAGTGTTTTGTCTTTAAAGACCTCCTACAAAAGATGGTTGACTTGGGACAAGTCAAATTGAAGGGTTCTTCAGCTCATGTAGCGTGTATTACCGCTACAGATCCAGAGGAAGGAGGCGAGTGGCAGGAAGTCAAAAGCAAAACTGCGAAAAAATATGATGATTGGATGGTCAGAAAGACAATCAATCGGACCCATTCCATTTTGCGAACACAATTGAAGAAGCCAATTGTGTCTCCTACAAAAGCTGCAGTAAAGCCTCCATCAAAGGACAAATCCTCAAAAGGGCAGCGTAATTCAAAGAAGAAAGAGGAATCAGAAGAAGATGAGTATGCATCAAAGCCTAAATTGTCTTTGACTCTGGCAGATTTCATGCCATCTACTTCAAAGTCACGGGCACCGTCCCACCAAACGGCACAGCCTAAACAGGCCAACCAGGCAGAGTCTTTATCAGACGAAGAATTGATCTTTGGTTCTGTTAATATGATTCAATTAACAGATTCATATTCCAGTCTTGATGAGCCTGAATTCCCTGTATCAAATAAAGGAACCCGAGGAAGTTTTAGAGGTTCAGGATATAGGGGAAGACGTGGATCTTTCCGAAGCCACTACTCTAATTCTACCCCTGCTAGCACTGTATATGCAGCAGAAACTCGTGGTAGAGCCCTTCATCGAGCTCAAAATGAACAAGCAAGTTCTTCTGCTAATGGCCAACTCAGCTTCGGCACAATTATTTTGGAAGACCGATTAAAGGTTCCATCTTCTTTATCTCAGCAAGCAAATGGATCTAATCAGTCTAAATTTCCAAAACCAAAGATGTTGCCAACTTCAATACAAGATGCATCAGCTTCCAAAGCATCTGCTTCCAAGATACCTGCTAAACCACATATTCCTATTGGGAAACGCAGGCCTCTAGATCAAAAGTATGATATATTGAAACACTTGGCCCAAGTACCAGCCAAATTATCAATTTTGGATGCTTTGAATCTATCAAGAGATCTTCGGGAAGCACTCATCGAAGCTTTGTCAAGTCCTCAAGAGTTTGAAGCTGAGATTGCTGCAGCTGAAATTTATCACATAGAGAATAATCCTGCAGAATGCCATGCAGTGATATCTTTTACTGATAAAGATGAGGATGATGTTGTGCATGGGCACATAAAACCTTTGTACTTATCTGGCAAAGTCAATGGTATAGATGTTCGAAGAGCTTTCATTGACAATGGTTCAGGAGTCAACCTCATGCCCATTCGCACACTTCGTCGATTGGGCCTCACAGAATCTGATTTATCTCCTTCTACCATGATGTTGCAAGGATATGATAAAAATGAACAAGAACCACTGGGAGAAGTTACGCTCAGAACTCAGTTTGGAGATCTTGTTTCCAATTCAGATTTCATGATTGTTGATCAAGACTCAGCTTTCAATATCTTGCTTGGAAGACCCTGGTTACATCAGCATGCAGCTATTCCGTCATCATACCATCAATGTCTCAAATACTGTTTCGATGGTCAAGTTGGAACATTATATGGTGATAAGACCCCGTTCAAAACATGTGAGTCTCAATACATTGAGGCGGAATTTTATCACATGAAGGGAAGAGAAAAATCTACAATGAAGGAAATTACCAAAGTTAATGCTCCATATGGTTTGGAAAAAATTCCAATAAATCCATTTTCACATGTGAGTACAGATTATGTGTTACCTATCAGTCAAATTGACAAAATAGGCCCAAATCAAAATACTCTTATGGAAAGATCCATAATGTCAATTACGGCAATCGAGCCAGACAACATGGGAGAAATTGGTAACTTACCAAGCAATGATGAAAGCATAAGTGGTGACGTTTTCATTTCGTCTGCTGAAATCCAACAAGTCTATACTTCGCTAATCAGGCCAGAAGAAGTTATAGCAACACCAGAGGTGAATGTTGATGTCGATTCTCAATCCATCATCTCCTCTTTATTTCCCAAAGAAGACCCTTGTTCATCAATAGGGACGGAAATGGAAGCTTCTTCTTCAAAATGTGAAAATTTTGACATCTCTTATGATCATGAGAATTTCGTTTTTTCATCTACTTTGCAAGTAGAAACGGAAGATATAACACATGATGAAGAGGAAGAGGAAGATCTTAGAGATGCTCCTCCAGCATTTGAAGAGGGTATCTCTACCACTGTGGATGAACTCAGAGAAGTAAATCTGGGTACAGAGAAAGATCCACGCCCCACTTTAATTAGTGCGGCCATGACCCTTGAAGAACAAGAGATGTATATTTCTTTTCTAAAGCAAAATAAAGATATCTTTGCTTGGAATTATACAGAGATGCCTGGCCTTGATCCTGATGTTGCCACCCATCATTTGGGTTTGCCAAAAGAACATCGAGGATTCAAGCAAGCCGCGAGAAGAACACACCCAACCTATGCTTCCAAAATCGAGGCTGAAGTGGATAAGCTTATCAAAGCTAACTTCGTCAGAGAAGTTCAATATCCCAAGTGGTTGGCTAATATTGTCCCAGTAAAGAAAAAGAACGGACAAATTAGGGTTTGCATCGATTTCAGAGATCTTAATCGGTATTGTCCCAAAGATGATTTTCCAGTTCCGATTACAGAACTCTTAATTGATGCGACGGCTGGCTATGAAGTACTTTCTTTCATGGATGGATATTCTGGATATAATCAGATCCGAATGGCCCCAGAAGATGAGGAATATACAGCCTTCAGAGCTCCTCAAGGTGTGTTTTGTTACCGGGTGATGCCCTTTGGTTTAAAGAATGCAGGTGCAACATATCAACGCGCCATGCATCGTATCTTCAAACCTTTTCTAGGGAAATTTGTTGAATGCTATGTAGATGATTTGGTGGTTAAATCCAAACAACGTTTTGATCACTTGGCTGATTTGAAAATCATATTCCACAAGCTTCGACAACATAATTTGAAGATGAACCCCTTAAAATGTGCTTTTGGGGTAACCTCAGGAAAATTCCTCGGCTTTGTTGTACGCCATCGTGGTATTGAAGTCGATCCTGAGAAGACCAAATCAATCCTTGGTATGTCACCTCCTCAGAATTTGAAAGAATTAAGAGGACTTCAAGGACACTTAGCCTATATTCGGCGTTTCATCGCCAATTTGGCAGGCAAAATTTTACCTTTTACCAAATTATTGAAGAAAGGAGTCACTTACCAGTGGACTAAAGAATGTCAAGAAGCATTTGATATTCTCAAGAAATACCTCTTAAGTCCACCAGTACTCATGCCACCTGTTGAGGGTAGACCTCTTATCCTCTATGTGACAGCTTTAGAGCGATCATTGGGTGCCTTTCTCGCTCAAAAGAATGATGCTGGGAATGAAAATAGTCTCTACTATCTCAGTAGAACTATGCTTGAAGCAGAAACCCGGTATTCAAGTATTGAAAAATGCTGCCTAGCATTAATCTTTGCAGTTCAGAAACTGAGACACTACCTGCAACATCACGAGGTCCAATTGGTATCTCGTAATAATCCACTCAAATTCATCCTTAGTCGTCCAATGCTTACAGGACGTCTGGCAAGGTGGGCGGTTATTCTACAGCAGTTCGACATTCAATATGTGTCTCAAAAGGCAATTAAGGGCCAAGCTCTGGCTGATTTCCTGGCTGAACACCCTTCAGTGGAAGACACATATTCAGATATCGAACTCCCTGATGAGGAAGTTTTTTCTATTCAAGAGAATCCTCAAACATGGGAAATGTATTTTGATGGTGCTTCTAGAAGTCCAACAGGGAAGAAAATGGAAAATCCTAAATTCAACAAAGTTGGTTTAGGAATTGTGCTCATTTCTCCAGATAAGGCAGTGTTACCTTATTCCTTTTTGTTGTGGGAAGGTGGTACCAATAATGAAGCTGAATACCAAGCTCTCATTGCAGGCTTGGAGTTAGCGCTTCAAGCACAAGTGAATCACTTAAAGGTAAAAGGTGATTCAGACCTGGTAATCAAACAAATCAATGGGGATTATGCCATCAGAAAAGAAGAATTAATCCCTTTGTATGATTACGTCAGAGAGTTAATGTCGGAATTCCCTTCAGAACCGACATTTTCTTATGTCCCAAGATCACAAAATGCTCAAGCTGATGCACTGGCTAATATAGCCACAGCTTTAGCAGATCCAAATCGGGACGAGACAACCATCGGTATTGCCCACCGTCGTGCAATTTCACCTTATGTTCAAGTCAGAACAGAGGAAATTAATGAAATTAGTCCCATTCCTGAACCATATGGTCATACTACAGGATGGATGTCACCTATCAGGGAATACCTTCAAAATGGAACACTTCCACCTGATAGAGCCAAGAGAGAACAAATTCGGCGACGTGTGGTCAATTTTACTCTTTATGATGGTCCAAACCACCTCGAGAAAATTCTCTACAAACGTGGTTTTGATGGAGTTCTCTTCAGATGTATTGATGGTGAAGAGACAATGGCTGTCATAAAAGAAGTGCATGCAGGAGTCTGTGGTGCCCACCAGTCTGGACATAGATTGTCTGATCAAATTCGAAGACTTGGATACTTCTGGCCTTCAATGATACAAGATTGTGTTAATTTCACAAAGAAGTGTCATTCATGCCAAGTATATGCCAATTTCATTCATCAACCTCCAGAGTTGCTTCATACAGCTAAATACTCATGGCCATTTTCCACATGGGGAATGGATGTGGTGGGACCTTACCCTTCAGCTACGGCCAAGCAGTTTAAGTACATTCTTACTGCTACTGATTTCTTTTCCAAATGGGCAGAGGCAGTACCTCTCAAAGAATTCAGTTCTAAATGCATTGTTAGCTTCATCAAGTCTAACATCATTACTAGATTTGGTGTCCCTCATACCATATTGACAGACAACGGCACCAACTTCTGCTCTTCTGAGGTAAAGAGATTGTATCAAGAATACAACATTAAGTCCAACCATTCATCTCGATATCATGCAGCGGCTAATGGCCAGATAGAGGCCTTCAACAAGACTCTTTCAAATATACTGCAAAAGATGGTGGATAAAGATAAGAGGTCATGGCCTGATAAACTCTATCATGCTTTATGGGCTTATCGGACTACCACTCGCAATGCAACGCGGTCTACTCCATATTCATTGGTATATGGAACAGAAGCAGTCTTGCCAATTGAAGTCCAATTGCCCTCACTCAGAATAGCCATTTGTGATCAGTTATCAACAGATGAGCAATCCCAAAAGCGGATGAATGAATTGGAACAGTTAGATGAGAAAAGATTGTGCACTTTGCACCACTTGGAAATCTATCAGAATCGAATAGCACGAGCTTTTAACAAAAAGGTTCGTCTTCGTTCATTCATTCAGGGAGAATTGGTATTGGTTCTCAGAACACCAATGATACCAGGAAAGAAACCTCCCAAGCTTGAACCAAAATGGGAAGGACCTTATTCAGTACATAAGGTCTACTCCAATGGAGCGTATTCTCTGATTTCAATGGATGGAGAACACATCACGACTCCAACTAATGCCAGATTTCTGAAGAAGTATTTTGTATAAACACAAAATATTGTTCCCAAAACCAAGACTCTTACATTTGGTTTATACAGCAATGGTCCAGTATGACCTTAAACTACAACTACGTCCAGCATGACGATAAACTGTATGGTCCGTGCATATGACCTTAAACTATTCGCACTTATGTCCCTGCAACATGACACTAAACTGTGCAGCACCAATAGTCCTAACTGCAAGACTTTAAACTGCATAGTCCCTGATTTTGTCCTACATGACAATAAACCGTATAGAAGTTCCTATATTTTGTCCGAGATGACATTAAACTATATTTTGTCCTAGCGACATGACATTAAACTGTGTGGCACTTTCATCGTCCAGCATGACGTTAAACTGTGTTAAGTCCCTTATTGTCCTACATGACACTAAACTGTATTCTGTCCGAGATGACATTAAACTATATTGTGTCCTAACAACATGACATTAAACTGTGTGGCACTTCCAACGTCCAGCATGACGATAAACTGTAAAAAAGATCAGAACTGATATCCTCATATTGATTCACCTTAGTCTTAGCTACATGACTTTAAACTGTACAGCATCAGTTCGTCCTTTCTATATGACGCTAAAACTATACAGCAATGGTCCAGTATGACCTTAAACTACAACTACGTCCAGCATGACGATAAACTGTATGGTCCGTGCATATGACCTTAAACTATTCGCACTTATGTCCCTGCAACATGACACTAAACTGTGCAGCACCAATAGTCCTAACTGCAAGACTTTAAACTGCATAGTCCCTGATTTTGTCCTACATGACAATAAACCGTATAGAAGTTCCTATATTTTGTCCGAGATGACATTAAACTATATTTTGTCCTAGCGACATGACATTAAACTGTGTGGCACTTTCATCGTCCAGCATGACGTTAAACTGTGTTAAGTCCCTTATTGTCCTACATGACACTAAACTGTATTCTGTCCGAGATGACATTAAACTATATTGTGTCCTAACAACATGACATTAAACTGTGTGGCACTTCCAACGTCCAGCATGACGATAAACTGTAAAAAAGATCAGAACTGATATCCTCATATTGATTCACCTTAGTCTTAGCTACATGACTTTAAACTGTACAGCATCAGTTCGTCCTTTCTATATGACGCTAAAACTATACAGCAATGGTCCAGTATGACTTTAAACTGCAACTTCGTCCCACACGACATTAAACTGTGAAAAAGTTCCATAAACAGTCCAGCATGACCTTAAAACTGCATCATTCCTGGTCCATGTATACGACCATAAACTATTTGCAAATATGTCCAGCAAGACGTTAAACTGTGACGTCCTAACTACATGACGCTAAACTGTATAAAAGTCCCTCACGTCCGGAAAGACGTTAAACTATATAATCATCAAAAGTCCAGCATGACATTAAAACTGCACAATCCCCCTTTCGTCCAATATGACGTTAAACTGTATTGTCCCCATCGTCCTAACTACATGACGCTAAACTGTACAGAAAATCCTTGATATGTCCTACATGACATTAAACTGTGCATCGTTAAGGTTGTTATTACCTCTTGTTTCTCACACCGAGTATGACTCACGTGAGCTTAGAGCAAACATCAACCATAACACTCCCTTTGGGCCGCTAACCATGTGTAAGTCCCAACAACATTTTTTTTTTAGATCATTATCCACAAGAACAATTTGATCATTAATTCATTCTTTAATTGAACTACACAGACTTTGATCCTTGCCCTCCAGGCTGGGTATGTAGGCAACCTCCCAAAGGTTCAAGCCCAAAAACAATCTCTTCACATTGGTTCACCACAATCTCATATGATGATGATTTGTGAAACCACCCTTGGAATCAATATCTTTACATTGATTCACTTTCGTCCTTGTTATATGACGTTAAACTATACAACACTTTTGTCCAGTACGACAATAAACTACAATATTCTTTGATTTCCTCATTTGAGAAGGAACCATTATTAAACATTGATTCTTTTTCAATCATGGTTTTCATTTTCAAAAAGACTACGTACATACATGGTAATGCCTAAATTTTTTATCTTAGGTTAAAACCATCATTGCACTAAAGTCCCTTTTCACCCTTCACATGTACGAACCAAATTTGTACAAAGGGTAGTTTCTAGAACTACGTGGACTTGATTCCCATCTTTATGGGATACGTAGGAACATTCGAGTGTCCCTCGAATCCAGTCCCAAGTCTTTTGGGCCTAACCCCAAATTTCACTTTCAGTCCCTTGGCTGAAAAGTCCTCATGAAAACACACACTGTGCATTCATTATTATGGTCCGAATTCTATGACCCCAAAAACTAAGATCACTCATCCTTTCGTCCTGCACGACGTTAAACTGCATTTCAAGAACTACGTATGGCTTGATTCTCATTCTTATGAGATACGTAGTGAAGTCCAAGTTTCAATTCAGGACCCAGCCACAACATGATTATGGTTTTCATTGACCTATGTATCTCTATATACATTGGAAAATACCCATCTTTATGTATTATAATCCTAACCTTAAATATTTTCAGATCTTCATAACCCTTTTCATGACTTATGATCACAAAAATGTCAAACTTCTGAGAATTCTTTTGCCTGACTATGCAGCACGTGCCCATAGGTGGCCTTGCATAAACAGTCCACATAACAGACTTGTCATCCAAGAGATGCTATTTATTTGACCATGCAGCCAATGCCCATAGGTGGCCCTGCATGTTTTCAACCCCCTAACGGGTTTGTTAAATAATAGTAACTTCATTCTTGGGAAGAATGCCTCTTTTGTCCTTATTTGTCTTAAACGACAGTATGTAGGGATCCGCAAAAAATAGCCATCCTTAACGTATTTGTCCCATATCCTTTTTCATGATCTGAAAGTATTCAAGTCTATGGTTTATTCTTCTTCCCTACGTTTGGGTCAGACCTTCGTAGGAGTGATATTCATCCAGTTCTTCGATATTCTTGTTTGAAAATATCTTCTCCATATTCAAGTACCTCTTTCCATATAACAAACTCTATGCTTTAGAAAATTTGAATCTCCATAAACTTTCACTGGCTTTTAGCACTAGGAAAGTAAATTTCTGAGAGTTCTTTTGCCTAACTATGCAGCACGTGCCCATAGGTGGCCTTGCATAAACAGTCCACATAACAGACTTGTCAGCCAAAAGATGCTATTTTATTTGACTATGCAGCCAATGCCCATAGGTGGCCCTGCATATTTCAACCCCCTAACGGGTTTTGTTAAATAATAGTAACTTCATTCTTGGAAACTACTTCTTCTAATGCTATTTAGCTCTTTTTCATATCATTCCTCAGATTCAAATATTCTTAAGTCATAGTTTACATATTTTCTCTCATACTTGAGTATGGTAATTTGTTTTCAGATAAATTATCAAGGAATTGAATCCATTTTAATCCATTTTTCGGTCAAAGCTATTTCGACCTTAAACATTAGCCCCTTTATGTCCGGCTTGCATGACTTTAAACTGCCCGCACAAAAGACAGAGGAACTCTGAATAAAAGTCAAGTTCCAGCTCACTAAATATACATTTTTTTTTTGTATGATTTAGGTAATATTGAGCAGTTAAAAGATTCAAAGTTTTGTAGGGTTATTTGTAATAATCCTAGTAAAAATCAAACTATGCTTACTAAGCCCATTGGCTTAAGTAAATTTGAAGCAGGTAATGGAAGAATGCAAGTACAAATGATTGAAGACAAAAGTGTTTTTCATTGATACACAAGAGTTAGAAGGACATCCACAGATTGGAGTCTCTTCTCTTTTTCAAGAATTACAAGAGGCTTTCAACATATAACTTCATTTGATTTACGGCATCCCGAGCTTCATCAGCAACCACCTGGAATTCATTCATTCAACTGGAAACAAAAAGGAGATGCAGTGATACCAGCTCTTCTTGGAACAATTGTAAAAGGATGTTCTTGAGTGCGGTTTGAGAAAATTTTCTGCTGATCAAACAGTGACTCTGTTTCTGTCCAAGAGACTTGAAAGATGGATACATGGATTTGAGAATGGAGCATTGGAAGTAAAGAGCCATTTGAAGAGAGTACTCTTTTCAGATATTGCTCTAATACCATGTTTGTCTTCTCTCCACCAACCGGTAGTGGAAAACATTTCAGCCCATGGGTTTGCCATTTTTATATCTGCAAGGAAATGGAATGCAAGGAGAATTTGAAAGTTCACACCATTGTTGTTGCTTTTAATGCACAGCATAACCGAAATGAAGGAGTAGCAGCGCAGATGCATTTCAGGTGTATAGTTGTTTGCATTTGGAACATTGACTCCTTGCAAGTGACCATGACCACATAGAGACAGGTAGATGCTCTGTGGGAAATTAAGATGATATTTCTTCAAGTACTTAGCCAAATCTGGAAGAGTGCTGTCGCAGATATCATAGTAATCATGGCCAATGATGTTCATCATGTCATCAATCCGCTTGCTAGCCAGTTCATAAGTCGTTCCAATTCCCTTGGGAACCACTGAATCTGCACAAAAGATGAATAAACTAACTCTTAAATGGGTTTATTTTTCATAAATTTTGTGAAAGAAATTTGAAAAAATGGCTAAGGCATTAAGGCGCGCAAGTCTAAAAATGGCGCGCAAGTATTCACGTGCCGCGCTAGTTTTCGCCGCGCAAGTATAAACCGCGCAAGTACGAATACCTTTACAGGAGCGCGACATCAAGGAAAGCAGAGCAGACTTGCGCGGCTTAGGTGACCTGCGCGGCGAGAGCTCGAGAAGGGATGATGCCCGGAAATCCGGATACTTGTACGGAGGTGAGGCCGTGTATTTATAGGCTCGGAAGCCTACCTGCGCGCCGTACCCAGAGCAATTAAGGCCTGCGCGACGCACACTTGCGCGCCGCCCTGTGTGCACTGGAGACTTGCGCGCCGCCCTTTTCCTTTGGAGGGATTCGATTTCCTCAGAGTCAAATCCTCATTTCTTTCCGGATCCAACTCTGAGGGGGGACTTTTGTTGACGCTCCTTTCGTCACGGAATCTAAAGTTCGGAAAAGGGAATATCTGAGCTCAAAGTGATTAATCCTTTGAAGAAACATCAAAAATCGACAAAGGGATGAAAAAGGAGAACATTGCCCATAGGTCGCGCAAGTTCCCTCTTGGTCGCGCAAGTACACTTGCGCGCCGACTCAACACTTGCGCGACTCCTCATGGTCGTGCAAGGGACTTGCGCGACATATCTGGTAACCGCCCAGTAACCGCCCGGGGTCTTCTTTTGCCTATAAATAGACCCTGTGGGCCCCCCATTCGAGAGGATCTCTTCCCAGAAACTCGGATCAAAGCTCCCGACGCCCAAGTCTCTTCTCAAAGCTTCCAGAACACTTCTAAGGTAATTTCTTACCTAGAATGGAAGATCTAAAGGGAAGAAGGAAGGCCTAAGTGTTGAAACTTATCAAACACTTGCGCGCCGACTTAATTCCTTCAATATAACTTGCGCGTCCCCCTTCTGGAAGAACCTCAAGAGGATGGGAAAGGGTTTAATAAAGAGTCGCTCAAGTAATTCAACTCTGGTTGAAAATCGCGCAAGTATCCCTTATGTCGCGCAAGTATACTTGCGCGACCAATACTTGCGCGCCGCCGCAGGACTTGCGCGACCTTCAATACTTGCGCGCCCCTATCTTTTTGGGTGCCCATCTTGCCCTTTTTCACCCCTCTTAAGCCATTTCACCCTTCCTATTCAAGATTCAGTCTTCAAGATACTCTTCAAAGCCATTTATGGCATGATTTCTTGATTTGACATCCTTATCTGAAAGGAATTATGTGAAATATCTCTCAAAACCTAATGATTTAAACATCTTTTATGTCATCAAAGATTGAGAGTTCATTCATTCAACCTCATCCTTTAAAATGAGAGAATCCTAACCTGGGTCTCCTTTTCAGGAATAAGACTCAGTCATAACCTTGGGCTTCCTTTTCAGGAGTAAGCCCCAAGTCCCCTAACCTAGGCTTCCTTCTCAGGAATAAGTCCTAGTCATAAATCTTGGGCATCTTCCTTAAGAATAAGCCCCAATCAAAGTCCTTTAATCTTGGGCATCCTCCTCAGGAGTAAGCCCCAAACCATAATCCCTAACCTGGGTCTCCTTTTCAGGAATAAGACTCAGTCATAACCTTGGGCTTCCTTTTCAGGAGTAAGCCCCAAGTCCCCTAACCTAGGCTTCCTTCTCAGGAATAAGTCCTAGTCATAAATCTTGGGCATCTTCCTTAAGAATAAGCCCCAATCAAAGTCCTTTAATCTTGGGCATCCTCCTCAGGAGTAAGCCCCAAACCATAATCCCTAACCTGGGTCTCCTTTTCAGGAATAAGACTCAGTCATAACCTTGGGCTTCCTTTTCAGGAGTAAGCCCCAAGTCCCCTAACCTAGGCTTCCTTCTCAGGAATAAGTCCTAGTCATAAATCTTGGGCATCTTTCTTAAGAGTAAGCCACAAGTCTCTTAAAATTTCTCTTAACCAGTCATAAATTCCCTTTGATTTGGGTTTCCTTTTCAGGAATAAAACCCAATCATAAGTCCCCTCCTAATTTGGGCATCCTCCTTAGGAGTAAGCCCCAAGATTAGAGTATTCAAATCTCCATAAAGCACATATAACTTTGTGGACCCTGTTCATGGATTTTCTTCCTAAAAGTAAATCCTAAACCTTCACCTATCTGGGCAGTCATCTATACATAAGCCCCAAAACAAATTCTTATGATTGCATCTTTTATGGCACAATTGTCTAAATTTTACCAATACCTCTTGTTTCTCACACCGAGCATGACTCACGTGAGCTTAGAGTGTAAAAGTAATTATGACATTCATCTTTGAGCCATCAATCATAAAACATCATATCCCATTTCCTCGAACTACGTGGGTTCTGATTCCTTTTTCAAAACAAAGGATACGTAGGTAGCCCATTCATGGGTTCGATCCCAACATTGAAATAATCTCTGTCCTTCTGAATGACGATAAACTTCAAGTGCCCCACTGAGTGGCTTTAAAACCAGCCTGGTCATCAAAATGACCAAGAGACTTTTATATAAATGTTTTGAAGGATACCATTGACCAAGAATCTCTAAACAAATATAGATGATTCTATATTGATGAAGAACCTCGAATACATATAAAAGATTCTCTAAATCTCTTGCATATTTAATCATTGATTGTTAAAACTAAAGGAAAGCTCATTTTATACTTGGTAATGTAATAAGGATTCACGAACTTAACTTAAATCTATAAAGAGAGTCCCGGAGTAGACAATAATTCCCCTCAAAAAGGTGTGATGAGTCCGACCTCCCATCCTCTCGACCAATGCAAATTCCTAAGCCTTATTATCCCACAAGCTAATGAGCGCCTGCCTTTGGAAAGTAGGTCCAAACGGATGTGGAATCATTGGATGTTTCCGGTTCTATGAACAAACCCGTTAGAAACCGATCGGAACGTTTGAATCTCCCGTCAAGGAGGTCATCCCCAGATTCCACGCGAAACAGTAATTTTTGGGGATTTTTCTGAAAAAAATAAATTTTGGTAAATAGTGTATTTATTTAAAAAATAAATTAAAAATATTTAGAAAATTATTTTTATAAAATGGAGTTCATTTTTGAAATCAGAGCATTGATATTTGGTTAAGGTGAAATTTTGGGTTTTTTCTGAGAAAGTTGAATTTTCAATGAATAGTAAAAATACAGTTTTAGGGTTTCGGTATGTTTAATGACATCATAACTGTGTCATGATGATGTCATGATATATTTTATGGGTTTGTTGACCAAAGGAGATGAATTATTGTTTGGGGGCCCCATGTGGCCTAACTCCATGGAAAATACCATGGGAGAGCCCATGCTTTTGAGAAAACCACTTGTGAGGTGTCCCTTGGTCATTAATGTCTTGTCCCCTCATTTTCCCTATAAATACCAAGCCATCCTCTCATCCATTTCGACTCCCCACTCTCCCCCAACGAAGTTCTGGTCTCATTACCTCCCAAGGAGTCCTCCCAAGGTGCCCCCAAGCCCTCAAGGTCCCAACCTTTGAGTTTTAAGAGTTACGTTTTAAGGTAAGGGATCCGACCTCTCTCTTTCTTTTCAAGTAATCTCTTTTATGTCATTTCTTTTATGCTCCATGTTCTTATGTTGGAGGATGTTCTTTTATATTCATATTAATTCCCTTTTTATGTTCATATGATGAGACACCCCCTCTTTCTCTCATCAATTCATTTTAAGAATGTTTAAGTGGCGCCGTTAGGCTGCCGAATTTTTAAGTGGTTCTTTCACCCTTCTCATTTTCAAGTTCTACTTTCATGTCAATTATTTAAAGTTACTTTTTATTATATTGGGGTATGATCTCTATATCTATCATACTGATCTTTTATGTTCATATGATGAGGGACCCTATTTGATCTCTTCAATTCAGTATTTTGAAGTTTTAAGTGACGCCGTTAGGCTGCCGAATTTTTAAGGGATTTATTCACCTTTCTCCTTTTTCATGTCAAGTCTTTCAAGTTCCTTTTTATTATGTTGGGGTATGATCTCTATATCTATCATACTTATCTTTTATATTCATATGATGAGAGACCCTAGTTTATCTCTTCAATTCATTTTTTCCAAGTTTAAGTGATGCTGTTAGGCTGCCGAATTTTCATAAGAGAAATCTTATTTTTGTCTTCCTTTCATGTTCTTCATTTCATATGGTATATCTTTTAAATTTCATTAAAATGTTCTTAAATCCCTTATATTCTATCCCCCTACTGTTTTATGGATCATTTATGAGTGGGTGACCCATGTCCCCTCTCTTTTCAATGTTTTCTAAAACCTTGTAACATAGCCGTTATGCTGCAGAATTTTCGTCTCAAAATGCCTCTCTCTTTTTCTCAAAATTATTTTATGTTATTAAGTGAATACTCAAAGCTCTTATTTCTACAGGGGTATTCACATATATATCAAAATGTTCTATTTTAAATTCTGGGATTTACATACATGAAACCCGCTTTCCCTTTCCGTGGGTTTAAAGTGACATAAAGATCATGTCATTAAAGTAGTTTTTAAAACATTATGATTATGAAATGAAACCCATTTATTTTATGCTATATGGGTTGTTTACGAAATGATTTATGATGATATATGTGGCTCACATGATAATAAAGACATGTCAAGGGTGTTCCCAGATAGTGCTCCAATGCATTGGGTAAAGACTTAATCTCTAGAGATGACCTTTTAGACTGATACCTTGGTGAATAACCTTGGTAATTTTTAATGACACCTTGGGGATGGACCTTGGTGAAATGAAATGATTGTCAATATTAAATTTTGTAGCCACATCTTCAAGTTATGAAAAATGTTATTTTTATTATGATATATCTCATGATTTCTTTCTCATGCCTTAAAGTTCTTTTCATGACCTTATTGAAGTATCTCAAGTTCTCATGTAAAATGTTTCTCTTGTTTCCCATACTGGGCCTTCTGCTCACCCATTCTTTTGATGTATGTCCCCATGTTATGAGATGCAGTAATGAACCTAGGATGAACATGAGGAGAATCCTTTCAAGTGTTTAATAAGAATGTTTTATGTTTTTATGTTTTAAGTTTCTGGTTTCCAAGACACTAAACCTTAAAGATCCTCAGTTTTGTAAAATGTAATGAAAGTTTATGTGATAAAAAGGTGGGATGCTATAATAGTGTGAAGGGTATTGAGTGTGGTTATCAGTACATGGAGTCCAGTGTTGGTGTGGAGGCCGACATATCCATACACCAGGACCCTAACTTCTGATTTCTGACTCAATGCACGAAAACATTGATTGCATGTGTGTTTCAAAGTTTTCTTTGTGATTACTTGTGTCAGTTAACCAGGTGACCATAAAGAACAAGTATCCACTTACGAGGATTGACGACCTCTTCGATCAGCTCAAGGGAGCACGATGGTTCTCGAAGATAGACCTCAATTCAGGTTATCATCAGGTCATAGTTCGTGATGAGGATGTGTAGAAACGGATTTCAGATGTCAGTATGGCCACTACGAGTTCTTGGTTATGCATTTTGGCGTAACCAATGCTCTATTAGTGTTCATGAGTCTCATGAATTGGATCTTCCAGCCTTATCTAGATCGATTTTTTGTAGTCTTCATCGAAAACATATTGATATACTCAACTACTGAGGAGCAGCATGCCTACCACTTGTGGGTTGCACTGGACACACTCCGAGAGCACCAGCTTTATGGTAAGCTCTCGAAGTGTCAGTTCTGGATATGTGAGGTCCACTTATTGGGACATGTCATCTCTAAGGAAGGAGTTTCAGTGGATCCTAAGAAGATCGAGGTAGTGCTAGCTTGGGAGCCACCCAGGAGCGTGATGGAGGTGCAGAGTTTCTAAGGTCTGGCTGGGTACTACCGGAGATTTGTGCCAGACTTCTCCAGAGTTGCAGCACCGCTTTTAGCTTTGACTAAGAAGGGGAGACCCTTCGTGTGGTCGGATAGATTTCAACAGAGCTTCTAGGAGATGATTCAGAGATTGACCAGTGCACCCATATTGAGGCTACTGGATGAGGGAGTAGGGTACGTAGTCTACTGTGATGCATCAGGGACCGGACTTGGGTGTGTCCTGATGCAGGAGCGGGCACTGATCGCCTATGGATCACGACATTTGAGGCATCACGAGAAGAACTACGCTACCCATGACCTGGAGTTAACAGTAGTGGTCTTCACTCTGAAGATGTGGTGGCACTATCTGATGGGCGAGCGCTTTACAGTCTATTCTGACCACCAGAGTCTCAGGTACATCTTCTCGCAGAAGGACCTGAACCTGAGACATCGATGATGGGTTGAGTTCCTCCAGGACTATGACTTTGAGATAGTCTATACTTCTGGAAAGGGGAACATAGTAGCTGATGCTCTCATCAGGAGGATGGGCATTCAATTACTTGGAGAGACGACAGATCAGCTAGCCGCTTTATAGATATACTTCGTGGATAGAGATGGGGCAACCTTCCTTCAGTCGCTCGCAGTCACACCTCCACTTATTCAGCAGGCCAGAGAGGCACAGCATGGGGACGTTGACTATGAGACGCGGCGTGCACAAATTTCCACAGGACAAGCACCTGATGGATTCTCGATAGGAGGAGAGCACGTCGTCCTTTTCAGAGGACGTACCATGGTACCAGCTACTTTACAGGAGGAGGTACTGAGAGAGTTTCACACTTCCCCTTTAGCGGTACATCCAGGAGTGGCAAAGATGTACCAGGATCTCAGATGACAGCACTGGTGGCTGGGTATGAAGAAGGTTGTAGCAGAGTTTGTTTCTCGATGCCTCACCTGTCAGTAAGTGAAGGCGGAGCACCAGGTACCAGCAGGCTTGGTATAACCCTTGGAGGTCTCAGAGTGGAAGTGGGACGGGATATCTATGGATTTCGTGACTAGAAATCCACATACTTCTAGAGGACACTACTCCATTTGGATGATCGTCGACCGACTCACCAAGTCGGCCCACTTTCTACCCATCAGAGAGCAGGGCTTAGTGGAGAGCTTGGGACGCCTCTACGTTCAGGAGATTTTACGGCTACATTGTGTGCCATCATTTATCATCTCCGATCGAGATGATCACTTTACTTCCTGGATTTGGAAGGGGTTACATGAGGCATTCGGGACGCAGTTATGCCTGAGCACTGCCTTTCACCCTCAGATGGATGGACAGACGGAGAGGACCATTTAGACTCTCGAGGACATGGTCCGTGCATGTGTTCTTGACTTTGGTCGTAGCTGGGAGGATCACCTACCCTTGGTGGAGTTTGCATACAACAACAGCTACCACTCCACCATCGGGATGTCACCATACGAGGCATTGTACAGCCGACCTTGCAGATCACCTCTGTGCTGGATAAACCCTAGGGAGTCAGCACTTGTGGGACCATAGATGGTCCAGGACATGACAGAGAAGGTCCAGGTCATCCAGGAGCGGATGAGGACAGCTCAGAGCCGACAGAAGTCTTATGCTGATAGGAGGCGGAGACCACTAGAGTTCGAGGATGGCAACCACATCTTCTTGCGGGTCTCGCCTCGACGTGGATTAGGGAGATTTGGCCAGGGCGACAAGTTATCTTCGCGCTTCATCAGACCATTCCAGGTTCTCAGCAGGATAGGTGGGGTGGCTTATCGCCTGGCTCTACCACCTCAATTGCACCAGGTGCACGACGTCTTCCACGTATCTCAGCTGAGGAGATACGTGCACGACCCGACGCATATCATAGACCATGGGGAGCTGGACATTGATGACAGAGAGACTTTTTCAGAGGTCCCGGTGGAGATTGAGGATCGACCGGAGCGGGTCCTACGTGGGTGGTCGATTCCTCTAGTGCGCATCAGGTGGCAGCACGGGAACCTCCAGGAGAGCAATTGGGAGCGGGAGGCTCAAATGCGTACTCAGTATCCTCATTTGTTCCCCTATTTTATGATGTATCTTTACGGGGACATAAATCTCTAAGGTGGGAGTGATGTAAAGACCCGTAAATTTCAAGGAAATTTTTTTTTCTTAATTTCTTTGGGATTTTTCCAGTACGCAGTTTCTGATGGAACCTGATTCCGATGCCCAGTGTTCCAGGAATCAATTTTCGAAGTTTAGCTCGGGTACGTTCAGTGAACGAATGAGCGGGTTTTCCTAACTTTTGAACCAGTGCTCGGAATCAAAATCTGAGGGCACCGATGAAACCGTAACGTCGGTAATTGCTTAGGAAGACCTTTTCTGGAGTTGCGTTTGCTCGGGAAGAGTTGTTTAAAAAACTGTGGTTTAAGTGTTAAGTAAATAAAGTTGTGTCACAACTTTATTTTTCTCTATGTGGAATAACTTCCATGTGAGGGAATATCCTAACACCTATTGTTAGGATATTAGTGAGGTGGGGCCCACACAAGCCCCACCCCTTCATTTTCCTCTAAACCCCCATTTAATTTGTAACTCATCCTCTCTCCCTCATTAATTGCATGTCAACTCTCACATTAAATTAATTTATTTAAGTTATTCAATTTATTTATTTAAGAGTTTGAATTTTGAATTTTTTTTTGTAACGCCCCGACCCCAGTTGCCCAGAGTCGGTGCATTATTACATAACATTGGCATGATCATAAGAAAGATCAAATCTCGAAAAACCGATTGGTTTAGTAGCCTTGGAAACACTAGATATATAAGTTTTACATTACATCATAAAATGAAAAACTACTACAACAACATAATGTTTCCACAGTCCACACTATTATCCCCTCATAATATCCCTGCAGGTCATTCATAACTTACTTCTTCACATCCTGGGAAAAATAAAACATAAAAAAGGGGTGAGCTCAATGATGTTATTAATATTTTAATGACTTATTATATTCCCCCTTTACTTATTTTATATGAAATGTGCATAATTTGTGTGAAATATTAATGTTTTAATATTAAGTATAATATTTGAGCATTTTTAGAAGTAGTCAAATTGAGTTAGTTTAATGTTTTACTTATAACTATCACTATACTGATCCAAATTGTGTGGTTATTGTTTTGTAGGATTCTCCTTTCAATATACAACATTTCATTAGAAGGCACCATGATCCAATTCTGCCATTTGAAGGGTCATATGGTCCTCACAAACAAGACCAAAGAATCTGTGAAGAAACTGGACTATTCATGAAGATTGATTTACTGGGCTCAATACAGAAGTTCAAAAACCTTAACTCTCCACCATAATTCGGGGGACACTATATTTCATCTTGGATAAAAATTTCATGGCCCAAATCCAAGTACAAGGGGCCCAAATAAATATTTGAAGTCCAGCCCACCATTCTGGCCGAGAATGAAAATCAGTATAGTATTCATGACATATCTCCTGATGTAATCATCCAAGAGAGCTGAGATTTTGCAGTGTGAAAGAGAAGATGTAGGCTGCAGACTTTGTTGAAGAAACCATTCGGATTTGAAGGCATATTAATATTAAAAAACCCTTTCACATTATGGACTTTAAAAAGACTGGATTGAAATGGACAGTTTAAGTTTGTTTATGCAACCGGACATAACTTTTTATCCTTACGTCCAAATGACTCCAAATGTTGAGAGTAGTCGGCCAACATTATTGTCTACAACTTTTAAGAAGGAGATATATGAAGATTCGTCTGTCTAAATTGCCAAATTGGCGATGAAAGTGTAGGGACAGATTGGGAATGCAAACAGTCCACTCCTTGGGCTATAAATACTCTCCCCTTCTCTCCTTGAGAGGGGTTGGCATTTCAGAAGAGAGGAGATCATATTGGCACGACCAAAGCTTTGCCAAAGGCTTGGTAGGACCTTCCATACTCATGTTTACACTTGAGAGACCTTTCCTCCTCTCTTTATTTTCACTTACTTTTGTGTTCTTCATTTCTGTAATCTTGTAATTCTCTTTCTTTATAATTCTGTTTTAATGCAAGTTACTTCTTCAATATCTCTTATTCTCTTCCACCTTCTGTATTTTAATATTAATGTTCTTAAAATAGTTTAAATTCAGTTCAATCCCCTTCCCTTCTTTAGCTTCCTCATTCAATCGAAAGTTCGTTTTTAATTATCATCATTGTTCGTGTGTGTGTGTCGACGTACCACTCTTTTCTTATCCCTTTCTTTTTCTTCTCTTATTAATTTATAATCATAATCATTATAACCAGATTATTAATCACCCAAATGGCTGAGTAAATCTCTCATTGGGGTGAGTTATAATTTAGGTATGTTAAGTGATTGATAGCTTCTGCTCGATGAATATTCTTTGAATTAACATTGTGTATGTTGGACTTAACATGTCATGGATTAATGACTTGTTTTGTTTAACATGTGGTTTCCATGGATTATTGGAACCATAAATACACAACCATAAATAATATCTGATTGAGATTATAACCTTAAGTTAAGTTAATTCTTGGTTTAAAGCCTTAACACTTAATAATTCTAATCAACATCATCTTGTGACATGGGTGTTAATTTACATGCAATATAAAGCAAAGCTCGAGGATATCACAAGCTTAACTAACCTAATGATGAAATCACCCCAATATTTATCAATTTGGTAAATCAAACATCATCCATAAATAATTTCAATTAAGCTCTGCAAACAAACCCCCCTAATCAAAATACAATCAACTAAAAACAAACGACTACTACAAAGTATCATCGCCGAGGATTCGACCCGAGTGCTGCTATACACATTAGCCGAGCACCGGAACCTTGAACGGTCGATAGGCGACAATCGGCCGCACTTTCAAATGGCTCTGTTGCCGGGGATGGTGCTTTAAGTAGTCATTAGTTTCTGGTTATTGTCAAGAAAACACAAAAAAAAACAAATTTAAAAAAAATTGAAAAAAAACACAAAGAAAACCCCGTCTTCTCATAAAAATCATAAACTGAAAAAATACAAAGAAAAACTCGTCTTCCTATTTCTTCCAAAATCTCTCTGAATGCCCCGTAGCCTTCCAAACAATCCCTCGGATTTGTTTGACCCTGAAATTGAGCGAACACTTCGCCAACTTAGGAGGAACATAAGAGATACTCAAATAATTCAAGAACCAATCCTCATCCAACCAGTTGAAATTGAAATGGCCAATCCTAGGGAACAAACCCTAAAAGAACTCGCTGCCCTGATATGAATTACCATCCTCTTGGTATTCAATATCCAAACATTGAAGATGACTTCGAACTCAAATCGGGTTTGATTCATCTTCTACCTCATTTTCACGGGCTAGCCGGTGAGGATCCACGTCTTCACCTTAAAGACTTCCAAGTAGTATGCTCTACCATGAATCCTCAAGGGGTTTCTGAAGAACAAATCAAGCTTAGAGCTTTCCCCTTTTCCCTAGCAGATTCTTCCAAGTCTTGGCTCTACTACCTCCCACCCAGTTCCATAAACTCATGGGTTGACATGAAGAGACTTTTCCTTGAGAAGTTCTTTCCTGCTTCCCGAACAGCTTCTATCCGAAAGGAAATAAGCGGCATCCGTCAATTCCCTAATGAATCACTCCATGAGTATTGGGAGAGGTTCAAAAAGCTTGTGGAAACTTGTCCACACCATCAAATCCCCGACCAACTCCTGATCCAATACTTCTATGAGGGGTTATTGGCTATGGAGCGAACTCTCATTGATGCCGCAAGTGGCGGTGCTCTTGTTGACAAAACTCCTGCAGCTGCAAGAGATCTCATAAGTAACATGGCTGCAAACACGCAGCAATTCCATACTCGAGCACATGCTCAAGTGAAACAAGCCCAAGAGAATCAATCCATAGAGCCCAACAAGATGACTGAGTGGATGAGTGAACTTACAGGTCTTGTGTGTCAACTAGCGGTGGCTACCAAAGCCCCAACCTCATCTTCTCCACAGTCACTATTCCCTGGACCTATCAAGAATTGTGGAATCTGCAACTCTCCATCTCATCCGACTGACACATGTCCACAACTTCAAGATGATCCATCTGATTCATCTAGTCCAATGGAGCTCAATGCGGCATATGCTCAGCGAAACTTCAACCCTCAACA
Source organism: Viscum album (assembly GCA_963277665.1). Lineage (NCBI taxonomy): Eukaryota > Viridiplantae > Streptophyta > Magnoliopsida > Santalales > Viscaceae > Viscum > Viscum album. The sequence goes on along the minus strand of OY728155.1, from coordinate 594,586,603 downwards.
ATCAGGTCAGTTTGTTAGAAACTTCAACCAACCCCACTCTGAGCCCTTCTCTTCTACCTTTAACCCACCTCTGAGGTATGGTAATCCCATTTCTCATCCTCCTCAGTTCCCTCATCAAAACCCAAACTAGTTTCAATATAGTCAAGGTGTTGGTAACTTCCAACAACCTTATCCTTTTGTTCCTCAACCCTAAAGGAACAATCCTCCTCCTGGATTCCACTATCCTAACGAGCCTTCCCAATTCCCCACCCAATACAATCGCTTTCCTAAGAACCAAAATCAAGGCCAAACCAATTTGGGACAAGCCTCTTCTTCTAAACAACCATGGGAAAGTGCTGTAGAGGATCTTGCTTCCTTCACCCGTTCTAGCCTCAAGAACATTGAAACCCAAATAGGTCAACTTGCATCCCACCTGAGCTAGCAGAAACCATCCAATTCATCCCAACTCCCAGCTCAACCATAACCCAACCCTAAGGGTAATGTAAGTGTGATTGCACTTAGATCGGGAAAGTAAATTGTAATGCCCCATGCTGATTGCTCTACCTCCCCTTTCGATGTTGATCTAGAAAATGAAAAGAACAAAAAGCTGGAAAAGGAACTTGAATCCACTCCTTCACCTCCTTCCATTCCTCTAAGAAACCCAATTCCTTTTCCTCAAGCCATCTCCAAGCCTAATAAGTCCTTTGAACCTGATCCTGAAATGCTTGACATGTTTAGACGTGTTGAAGTGAACATCCCCCTCTTAGATGCCATCAAAAAAATCCCTAAGTATGCCAAGTTTCTTAAGGAATTGTGCACCCATAAGAGGAAACTTAGGAACATTGAAAATGTTTCAACCCAACAGTCCATTCCCATGAAGTGCAAAGATCCAGGGACCTTCACGGTTCCATGTCAAATAGGGAGTTCCAACTTTGATGATGCACTCATAGACCTTGGAGCCTCAATAAATGTCATGCCCAAATCCATTTTCTCCAACCTTGGTCTAGGTCCCTTGCACCCAACGGGTATTGTCATTCAATTAGCCAATCGAAGCACTGCTAGTCCTGAAGGGATAATTGAGGATGTTCTTGTTCGGGTCAATGATCTTATCTTCCCAGCTGATTTCTATGTCCTTGACATGGAAGGTGAGACGACTTCTTCTCGATCTCCCCTAATTCTAGGAAGACCATTCCTCATGACTGCGAGAACCAAGATTGATGTCTATTCAGGCATCTTATCCATGGAATTCGGTGACCAACTGGTCAAGTTCAACATTTTCCAAGCCATGCGATACCCATCTGAGGATCACTCTGCATTCTCAATCCATGCTTTTGAGGACACTTCTAAGATTCAATCGAACCCCAATCCACCATGTTCTTCATGTTCTAATGATAAAGGATCTTGTGAAATCTGCACCATGATTAACAAAGTCATAAATGGTGAAGTTGATGTGGACCTCTCATTCATAGACTCCATCAATCTAGAGGAACTTGAAAACTCTCTTGAATCCCACATCAACTCTGATCTCTACTGCTCCACCTTGGACAGTGTTGAGGAAAATGATCCAAACTCATCTGGAGTCCCTTCTCCTACTCCTAACTTTTCTTGCTCTCAAATCAAGGCTGAAACTGATCTAAAACCACTTCCTTCACACCTCAAGTATGCATTCCTTTTCCATAATCCCTCCTACCCTGTCATTATCTCTGCTTTACTTTCTGAAACTGAGGAGTCCCAACTTGTTCAAGTGTTAGAGGAAAACAAAAATGCCTTAGGTTGGACCCTAGAGGATATTCCAGGAATCAACCCTTCCCTTTGCATGCATCACATCCATCTAGAGTAATCATCCAAACCAATTAGGCAACCTCAAAGAAGACTCAATCCACTAATACTTGAGGTAGTTAGGGAAGAGATTACCAATCTTCTTAAAGCTGGTATTATCTACCCAATTTCTGATAGTGAATGGGTTAGTCCAATTCAAGTCGTTCCTAAGAAGGGCGGGATAACAGTTGTCACAAATGAACATGGAGAAGTGGTCACAACTCGAGTGAAAAACAAATGGCGTGTGTGCATCGATTATCGCAAATTGAATGCTGAAACACGAAAATATCACTACCCACTTCCTTTCCTTGACCAAATTCTTGAGAGATTGGGCGGAAAGTCACACTATTGCTTTCTTGATGGTTACACCGGCTACTTCCAAATTCCAATCACACCTCAAGACCAAGAAAAGACCACATTCACTTGCCCCTTTGGAACCTATGCCTATAGGCGAATGCCTTTTGGCCTTTGTAATGCTCCTGCAACATTCCAGCGGTGTATGATGAGTATATTTTCTGAATTCATTGAGAATTGCATGGAGGTCTTCATGGATGACTTTACCATTTATGGCGAGTCATTTGAATCTTGCTTACATTCACTCTCTTTGGTCCTTCAAAAGTGTGTCAAGTGCAACCTTGTGCTGAATTTTGAAAAATGTCACTTCATGGTTTCAAATGGGATTGTTCTAGGGCACATAATTTCTCAAGAGGGTATCCAAGTTGATCCAGCCAAAATTGAGGTGATCCAATCACTTCCTGAACCCAAATCAGTTCGAGACATTCGGTCCTTCCTTGGTCATGCCGGTTTCTATCGGCGATTCATTCAGAACTTCAGCAAGATTTCCCTCCCACTCACTCGTTTACTTCAAAATGATGTCACATTCAATTTTGATGAGGCTTGCAAGAGAGCCTTCATTGAACTCAAATCTGCTCTCACATCTGCTCCAATAATCCAACCCCCAGATTGGTCCTTACCATTTGAATTGATGTGTGATGCTTCTGATAGGGCCATTGGGGCTGTTCTTGGTCAAAGAAGAGAAAACATTACTCATGTCATCTTTTATGCCTCAAAAACATTGGATGAAACTCAATCACACTACACTGTGACTGAAAAATAACTTTTAGCTGTGGTTTTTGCCTTGGATAAATTCCGGTCCTATCTCTTAGGTGCCAAAATCATCATCTTCAAGGACCACTCAGCATTAAAGTTCTTACTTAAGAAAAGTGATTCCAAACCAAGGCTAATAAGATGGATTTTAATGCTCCAAGAGTTTGACCTCGTGATAAAAGATAAACCTGGAAAAGAAAACCCTGTAGCTGATCACCTGAGTAGAATTTCTAATTCTTCTCATTCTGAAATAATTGATCCTGAATTTCCAATTGAACACCTCTCATCTCTCACTCCAAAGTTACCATGGTATGCCCCAATTGTCAATTACTTGGTTTCTGGTGTTTTCCCTGAATATTTTTCAAAAGAACAAATAGAAAAGATGAGAAGTGATTCAAAGCATTATTTTTGGGAAGATAATAAACTTTAAAAAACTGGGGCTGACATGGTAATTAGGAGATGTGTTGATGAAACTGAACAATCCTCCATCTTGGAATTCTGCCACTCAATTCCTGGAGGTGGCCACTTTGGACCACAAAGGACTTCTCGAAAGGTCCTAGATTCTGGATTCTTTTGGCCTTCACTCTTCAAGGACTCACACGAGTTCTGTCAATCATGTCCCACTTGCCAAAAGTTTGGCACAATTTCCAAAAGAAACGAAATGCCTCAAAAGCCATTAATCTTCTGTGAGCTTTTCGATGTTTGGGGCATCGATTTCATGGGACCTTTTCCCCCTTCCAATGGATTATCCTACATTCTTCTTGCGGTCGATTATGTTTCTAGGTGTGTCGAGGACAAACCCACTAGGAAAGATGATGCTCAAACTGTGAGTGAGTTCCTCAAAACCCATATCTTCCATCGATTCGGAACACCACGTGCTTTGATAAGTGACTTAGGAACTCATTTCTGTAATAGAACCATGGAGTCACTTTTGAAAAAGAATGGGGTTGTACATAAAACATCCACTGCTTATCACCCTCAAACAAATGGAATGGTTGAACTTTCTAATAGAGAAGTGAAAAGAGTGCTTGAAAGAATTGTTAAGCCCACAAGAAAAGACTGGCCCGATAGACTTGGTGAAGCACTTTGGGCCTATCGAACAGCCTATAAGACACCCATTGGGATGTCTCCATTTAGGCTAGTTTTTGGTAAAGCCTGTCATTTACCAGTTGAAATCCAACATAAGTCATTTTGGGCTGTCAAAACTTGTAATTTTGATTGTGAAAAATCTGGTGAAGAAAGATTGTTGCAGTTGACTGAATTGGAGTAGATTCGACTCGATTCGTATGAGAACTCCATTCTCTACAAAGAAAAGGAAAAGTCACTCCATGACAAGAACATTATTCAAAAGGTATTTCATGAAGGTGAAAAGGTAATGCTCTTCAATTCTCGATTTCGACTTCACCCAGGTAAGCTTAATTCTCGTTGGGAAGGTCCTTTTGTTATTACTAACGTTTACCCATTTGGTGCAGTGCAAGTCCAAGACCCTTCTTCAAAAAGAACATTCACGGTAAATGGACACTGGTTAAAGCATCACCATGAGAGGTCTCACAATCCAGGAACCACGTCGACTTCCATCGAAACCCCATCCACTTCAATAGAACCACCAATGGATGGAGACCCGCCAAATCTAAACCAGGGGGCACCTCTTTCCCTTTAACTCTATCTCTCCTCAATATCTCTTCCCTATCTTCTTCTCTCTATTTCTTCTTCTTCCTCTCTCCCTATCATTTTTTTTTTACAACATTCTTCCACAACCTTTTTTCTATTTTCTCTTTTGTGTGGATCTGTCATTAAAAATAAAAAAATTTAAAAAAAATAATTAAAAACAAATGAAAATTGAAAAAAAGGGGTGTCATAATTACTCATCATCCAATATTGAAATTTTGTCCAACCATTTTGGGGAGTCAAAAGGCTTGTTTTAAACTCAAATATATTGAATTTTTATCTCAAACTTGGGTAAACAATTTTGTGTCAATAACAAACATTTTGAATGAACAATTTTTGGTGGAAAATGATTCTCCCCTACCGTGAGGAATAACATTAGCCTTCATGCCAAGGTCATCTATGGCCATCTTTTTCATTGTGTGTCTTCACCACTGATTGTGAGTCTTGAGTTTGTGGACCTTCGAGCTGAATTTCCATATTTTGTGTGCATTAATATGATAGAGGCATTTTCTAATCCACATGAGAATCAGAATAGCCAAATAGCCTCCCGTTACCCTTACATTGATCCTACTTTTGAAAGCCCATTTGAGCCTATGAAAACCTTTATTTTGATAGCCACATTACATGCCTAATACCTTGTCCCACCCAACATCTTCATGGATTTTCATTGTACAATTTATTGAAATTTAAGTGTGGGGGGAATAGACTTCATTTTTGGGCGTACTTTAATTGATTTCCAATGTGTCATCATATGCTTGAGGGAAAGCTTCCATTCAAGTGTGGGGGAGAGGTGGTAATTCTGTGAGCTTTGGGGTGTATATGTGTAATTTTCATTTGTACAAAAGTCATTGAAAAGTGTTCAAAAAAAATGAAAAAAAATTATATTAAAAAAATGAAAAAAAAAGGAATGGGTTGTGTCTTGGGTGGGTCAAAAATCATTCATCATCAACCTTTGATCGTGTTATAACTACTAAAATTAGTTCCATGAGGAGATCAAGCATGGGTTGGGAGATGATTGTGAGACTTGTTTCAAGCACAACTTTCGAAAAAAAAAGAGCAAAAAAAGAAAAAAAAAAAGAACACTTGAATCATCTTGTATTGTGTCATTATTGGAAGTCTTCCATGTTATACATATTCCATCATCTCACCCTATTCCATTTTCTATCTCCCTCACTTTTCATTCATCACACATTAATGCCCTTGTAAATATGTGTTTCTATTTCCTTTCAAATCAAATTTCAAAAAAATGTGCATTGATTTTTCCATGTTGGTGTTTTTAACCCCTCTTTTCCTTTGGACATTATATACCTACCGTCCCATAGCCACTGAAAAACCCCTTAAAAGACCTCTTGATTCTTGTACACATTATATTTGGGAATGGAAGCTGAGAGCTCTTACAAACTCTTGATTTTCACTTTTTCTTGGTGAATGAGTGAACCTCCTAAAATACATTTTTATCATCTTGAGAGGAGTAAGTTTTGAGTGCCTACATTTTCTAATTCGAACCTTGAACATGAAAAAATGAATTTTTTCTGATGCATTATTGTGAACCAAACTTGTGATGGAATTCAATATGGATGAGTGAAATAGTCTAAACCTCCCCTGATTGGAGAAAACAACATTTTAATATTTGTTGGTGAGTGAAAATGATTTTGTCATGTTTTTATATTTGTTGCACATGAGGACACGCGCAAATCTAAGTGTGGGGGAGTTGATGTTATTAATATTTTCATGACTTATTATATTCCCCCTTTACTTATTTTATATGAAATGTGCATAATTTGTGTGAAATATTAATGTTTTAATATTAAGTATAATATTTGAGCATTTTTAGAAGTAGTCAAATTGAGTTAGTTTAATGTTTTACTTATAACTATCAATATACTGATCCACATTGTGTGGTTCTTGTTTTTTAGGATTCTCCTTTCAATATACAACATTTCATTAGAAGGCACCATGATCCAATTCTTCCATTTGAAGGGTCATATGGTCCTCACAAACAAGACCAAAGAATCTGTGAAGAAACTGGACTATTCATGAAGATTGATTTACTGGGCTCAATCCAGAAGTTCAAAAACCTTAACTCTCCCCCATAATTTGTGGGACACTATATGTCATCTTGGATAAAAATTTCATGGCCCAAATCCAAGTACAAGGGGCCCAAATAAATATTTGAAGTCCAGCCCACCATTCTGGCCGAGAATGAAAATCAGTATAGTATGCATGACATATCTCCTGATGTAATCATCCAAGCGAGCTGAGATTTTGCAATGTGAAAGAGGAGATGTAGGCAGCCGACGTTGTTGAAGAAACCATTCGGATTTGAAGGCATCTTAATATTCAAAAGCCCTTTCACATTATGGACTTCAAAAAGACTGGATTGAAATGGACAGTTTAAGTTTGTTTATGCAACCGGCCATAACTTTTTATCCTTACGTCCAAATGACTCCAAATTTTGGGGGTAGTCGCCCAACATTATTTTCTACAACTTTGAAGAAGGATATATTTCAAGATTCGTCTGTCTAAATTTCCAAATTGGCGATGAAAGTGTAGGGACAGATTGGGAATGCAAACAGTCCACTCCTTGGGCTATAAATACTCTCCCCTTCTCTCCTTGAGAGGGGTTGGCATTTCAGAAGAGAGGAGATCATATTGGCACGACCAAAGCTTTGCCAAAGGCTTGGGAGGACCTGCCATACTCAAGTTTACACTTGAAAGACCTTTCCTCCTCTCTTTCTTTTCACTTACTTTTGTGTTCTTCATTTCTGTAATCTTGTAATTCTCTTTCTTTGTAATTCTGTTTTAATGCAAGTTACTTCTTCAATATCTCTTATTCTCTTCCACCTTCTGTATTTTAATATTAATGTTCTTAAAATAGTTTAAATTCAGTTCAATCCCCTTCCCTTCTTTAGCTTCCTCATTCAATCGAAAGTTCGTTTTTAATTATCATCATTGTTCGTGTGTGTGTGTCGACGTACCACTCTTTTCTTATCCCTTTCTTTTTCTTCTCTTATTAATTTATAATCATAATAATTATAACCAGATTATTAATCACCCAAATGGATGAGTAAATCTCTCATTGGGGTGAGTTATAATTTAGGTATGTTAAGTGATTGAGAGCTTCTGCTCGATGAATATTCTTTGAATTAACATTGTGTATGTTGGACTTAACATGTCATGGATTAATGAATTGTTTTGTTTAACATGTGGTTTCCATGGATTATTGGAACCATAAATACACAACCACAAATAAGATCTGATTGAGATTATAACCTTAAGTTAAGTTAAGTCTTGGTTTAAAGCCTTAACACTTAAGAATTCTAATCAACATCATCTTGTGACATGGGTGTTAATTTAAATGCAATATAAAGCAAAGCTCGAGGATATCACAAGCTTAAATAACCTAATGATGAACTCATCCCAATCTTTATCAATTTGGTAAATCAAACATCATCCATAAATCATTTCAATTAAGCTCTGCAAACAAACCCCCCTAATCAAAATACAATCAACTAAAAACAAACGACTACTACAAAGTATCATCGCCGAGGATTCGACCCGAGTGTTGCTATACACATTAGCAGAGCACCGGAACCTTGAACGGTCGATAGGCGACAATCGGCCGCACTTTCACTCAAATGCCCAGTAAGGATAACAATATAGCGGAAACTTTCATAAATAAGAATAAACATTTAAGGCAATGTATAACTAAAACAAAAGCCTTTCAAACATGAACTTTCAACATGGTATGGCATAAATAAAATGAAATAATGTCATTTACTTATTCACATGGATATTCTACTAATCGAATAATCACATGCAAAAATCAATAACCACTTTCATAATGTTGGAATGCATAATGCCAGACTATCATAACCACATAGTCAAGGCCTCGTGCCAAGACTACAAATAAGATTTTGTCAAGGCCTTGTGCCAAGACACTAGTTTGTCTCATGAGACCTACCGATGCATCGAGGAGCTATAGCGGGCTCCTCCCGTCACATATTAAATCCAATGCATTCCCATATGAAAAGGTTTAAACATAACATAAACATTCGTATTAAAACTAGCATACGAAATGTCAATACTTTCACCATAAACTATGAATGGTATAAAAATAGCACATCCACAGTCAAACATATCACAAAACCTTCAATACAATATATAAGTTTTGTATCATAATAAATCAACTTCAAATAATCTTAAAATCCATCAAAGGATGTTGACATAGATGAAATCAAAATTCTTTTTAAAGAAATATCTCCTTTTATTTTGAAATCATTTAAGATCCATATAAAATAAAACATTTTCTTTGAAAATATTCTTATAAGCTTGTAAGGAAATCTTTGAATATTTTATAACGGCGGAAAATAACCGCACCCGTCGTATAAGTTAAAAAAAACATTCTTACCTTAATTCTGTCGAAAAGGTTAAAAAGGACCTTGTTTTGAAAACGACAGAAAGATTCCTCTTATAAAAATTAAAACAAGGGTATAAATCACTTTAACCCATATTCTTGTAAAAATTTTTTGAAATACATTTTGAAGAAACATGGATGTGGATGATATCGAGATCCCAGCAGATTATTACGTATAAACAACCTCGGATAATGAAGAGATTGTGAAATAAACCTTACCTTGTACTTTTCCTTTGTTGGGGTAGGTTAACCTCCTGTATAATGGTGAAATAATTGTTATTAAATTATACAAAAATCATATACATTAATATGATATCATATATGATCTTTTAACATTTCTTTATTAATAATATCTTAGTATTATCGTCGTTTCGGGTGATAATCGATTCGTTCTTCTTAAATGTTTGGTTACGTAAGACATGTTTGTAATGGATAGATTATATCTTATTCATAATAAGAATGATATCAAGTCCTTAAACATCATTTTTAAATCATCAAATGATAATTATACTTGAATGGATATGATGGAGAATGAATCTCATCGCGTTCGTGGAGACGGTAGTCCGTACGTACGCACGAGCGACAATATCATTCTTTTGATATTAAAATAATATATAAATGGATGGTATATCATATATAAAGAATCATTAACATGTTATATTTATTATTTACATGAGTTACACATCATTATTATACCCATCCAAATAATATTATATTGAATAACAATTACACCACGACGTGGAGACGGTAAGCCGTACGTACGCACGTATGGTGACATGTTATTCAAAGGGTGGATAGAATACTGAATATGGTTGTACCATATTTATAATAACATCACAGTATATATATGATACTGGATTTATTATTTTAGAATGGTAACAACAAAGGAAGAAGAAGTGGAAGAAGAAAGGAACTTGAAAAGGGTGGTGAAAACATTACCTCTTCTTCGGGTTCTTCCTTTTGATTTGATCAAAAGGGATCCTTAGGTTGGCTTTATGATCAAACTAAGGCCTCTAGGTTGTATTGAGGGAAGTTGGGAGAGTATTTGGGCAGAGTTTGGCAGAACCAAAAGGCTTTGAAGGTGTGAAGAAATGGGAAGGAGGAGTTCCCTTTTATAAGAGGGGTGAGGGGCACCTTTGGAAAAGCTAGAGATATTAGTTTATAATAAATTCATAATCGGTTTCCAATGGCTCCAAAGTTGACTATTCAAAGGTTAAGGTGGGGATGGGTCGAAAACAACTCAACCAATAGAATTTAGACAGGTTTGGGTACTTATATTAACCTTATCTTTAAGTATTAACTCTAAGTTAATTAGTTTCACTTTTACAATGTCTCTTTGTATTTCTATATAATATGGTTAATAAACTTACCATATACATCCAAACGACCCCCAAGTGGTCCATTAATGATGAACCTATCATGATATAAGTCTCTTGGCCGAACCTTAGATTTTTAGGAATTTAATATCAATTAATAATAAAATATTTGTTTTAAGAACTCTTTTATGTCAATTTTGACACTATTCAATAGTTGATTTTTGTGAAACTCATAACAGATTGATTACTTCAAATAAAGTCAATTAAATCAATCCTAATATATCATATTATCCTAGAAAATTAGTTTAATTCATTAAAAGTTTCATATTATATTTATTTGGGTATTTATAATATCAATTATTTTAATTTTTCACTATTATAGTAATTACTGCATCATCATTGTGTCATAAATAAAATAACTTATTTAATGTCTAAAAATTATAAATAAAATATCATTATGTAGGAAATCTTTTTATATTTCTAATGAATATTTATAATATAAAATCCAACATATATAACCCTATGTGAAAATTGTTTTTCTAAAGGATATATGCTTGTGTCATTTTTGTATTCATTTTAACTTAATTAAAATAAAGTGTCATTATCACTTACAAGTGGATCCATGGGGTCCCAAAATTGACCCAAAGATGCCCATGGTCGACCATGTATCAACCAATAGGGTTAAGACACGTTTTAGGGTAATTTAGGATTATTATAATATTATTTTTTTAACCCTTATTTACCGGATTTACCCTTAACCATGGTAAATAAAATATTTACCGCAGTAATTATTCAAAATGTCTAAAAATAAAAGTTACCTATTTACACAATTTGAACATCCTGATTCCAAATATGGAATCCATTTTCCTAAATTCAAAACACAGAAGTGGCAGAAATTAATTTAAAATTAATTCCCGCTGTCAAAACAAAAAGCGTGTTTTTAAGAGATAATAACTATCAAAAGATTGACACTTGTTTATGTTCGGTTTAATTGTAAAATTATGTATAATGACCAACATTATATTAAATTGTAAAAATATATTCTAAATATAATTTAAAACCACTCAAATTCATAATTTATCACTATTAATTATTTTGATTAAAAAAGTTGTTTTTAATTAAAATTTAGTAATTTTCACTATTCATGAAAATATGAAAGTTATCCGAAAAGTACCAAAATTTCACCTTAGGCTAAATTCGATATTCCGAATCCAAAAATGAATTCCATTTCAAAATATAAAATATATATAATTTCAAAATTTAGGTATTACTATTCATAATGGCTAGTTTGATCGGTTGTGGTGTGTGTTAAAACTCGAAGTTGCGTACAACACACGCTACTGTTTTATTCAAAGGAAAGCGTACCGTGGAAACTTGGGATGTTTCATTTTAATTTTTTTTTTGATGTCTCCATTTAGTCAAAAAGTTTAAAATATTTTATTTAAAAAGGTTTCACTATCAAAAGTTGATAAAAGTGCAATACTGAAAATGAATCTGTTCTTGCATTATGACTAAGAAACTCATAATATGGATTCTAAAATTATAAGGATTATATAAAGTTTAAAATTTAGTTAATACTATTCATGACCTCTTTTAATGGCTTTTTTTGGTAAGTCATGGGGCAATTGAACTTGGTGTTGCGTGTAGTGTAAGTTATTAAATTATTTTGAAGAAATAACATACTATGAACTCTTGGGGTGTTACATTCTCCCCTCCTTCAATAAATTGCGTCCTCGCAATTTGAAATTGTTCTTCGAAAATAAAAGGTTGAAAGTAGAAAATATATTTGTGGGAAAACCCACATCGGAAATTGGGTTACTAAAATTTAGTCTTAATATGAGGAAAAGAGAAATCAAAGGGTCACCACCAAATTATGATCTCGGTTAGGAGAACATTGGTGGCAATTAGAGACATATAATCGGAGGAAAAACGTAAATATTTATAGGTAGTGATTGAGGTCATCAATCACAAACAAGTGTATAATTGAGGTCCTTAAATTCATCAATCTATGATGATTTGAAATACCATCGGTTCAACAAAACATAGGGTATTAGGATAACACATTTTTGACGTTTCAAAATATCTTAGTTGAAATCCCACATCGAAAAATGAATTAACGAGGCCTCTATTTAAAATAAAGAGTGGAAAGTATGAATATTACCGAAAATAACACATACTAGGGTTCCATGTAGGAAAATATGGATATGGAAGAGAAATCTAACCATCAATTATCTGATGGAGAGTGGTAGAGAACATGTCTATGAAAAGGCCAACAATCCCAAAGCCATGAATTAGTGATGATTTAAGGTACCATCTAGGAAAACATTTTTGTTCTAAGTTGATTTTCTTAATGTTGAGGAATTTATTTATGAGATTGGCTAAGATCATAAGGAGATATACTTACTTTATAATTAGAGTTTTATCCATTAATAAATTTCAACCATAAACTCATCTTTCACTCTAAAAGATAATAGAATGTAAAAAAAATCTATTTACACTATTCGTATAGGGTTCCAAAATAAATGAATTTATAATTCATCTACAAGATATTTTAATAAAAACTACATTATTTAATCCAGGACATCTCGTGGGCCAGTGGTAGGTGATACACTCTTGTCGCCCTTCGGTTGCGGGTTCAAGTCTCACAGCCTTGCCGGACGCGACGGGTTGCCGCCCGACCTCCGGGTTGTCCTTTTATGGCAATCCAAAATAATCCAAACTAGAACTATCCAAAATACTTCTATCCAAACTCACAGTCCAACATTTATAAGTAAGGTAAACATAATGTAGAACCTTTTTACCCCATAATAGCATATGAATACCTTCATCATGTATTCTTTTAATACAATGAAACATCCTGAATTACCATATTCCTTATTGATTACATTCATGCTCCCTTATTCCATATAGAAAGCTGGATATACTTCATTAATCCAAAAATGTTTTAAACCCCAAAAATGATGGAATATACAAATCATTAATCAGTTCGAAGGTAGTCAAGAATATCCAATATAATTTATCCAAAACAATCATGTATTATTCCAAAATCACTACTTCGGTATCAGAACTATATCATGGTTTATCATTCTCTCAACCATATATTTTCCAAAAATTTATCCTGCTATTGAGTCACTTTTCTTTGTTCCACACAATCTTAAGTCCTTAATGAAATAGTACTGCAGTACAATCCTTATATACTCCATAATTATTATAACAAGTACATTGTTGATACAACACTCAATTGACATAATCAACATAAGAACTCTAATCATTCCTCTTCATCTGTGGTAGTATCATAACTTGATTATTATCCAATAACATCATTTACGGCATAGTCTGATGACTGGGACATAGGTTCGCGTAGTGTCCAAACTCCTTGCAAATGAAGCATTGTACATTTAAAACCATTTTCTTACCCTTGCAGTCACATACTTTGTGCCCTTTTCCTCCACACTTATAACAAACTCCCATTCCTTTCAGGCAAGTTCTAGGGTGTTTATTTCCACAGTTACCACATATGGGAAAATTCTTCTTTTCCCTCTTCCCTTTATCCATCTTTCTCTCTTCTATACTTTTCTTCTCTTGCTTCCCTTCAAAGCCATAGGACTCAGTAAACTCTTTACTTATCTTATCAACACATGATATTATTTCTTCATATGATGATAATACATGGGAGACTATTTCTCTTATAAATTCTAGCTTAAGACCATGAAAGATATGATCCTTCCTTCTCTTTGGATCATGTGCATTTCTGAAGTTCTCATTCCTTCTACTGGGCGCCATTTCTAAACAATGGAATACACTAGATCAGTTTATGAATCAAAATACATAATCCCATACTTATAAAACACTTAACATAAATTGAACAATTTATGGATATAATCCATAATCATAAAAATGTCTCATTTGAGGATGTATATACTCATAAACCCTTCATAATGGTTTGTAAAGAAAATGAGAATTATCCTAAGCATATCCCCCGGGAGTGTCGTAACCAAGAGTGCAGCAAGGCCCGTTGTCGTGCACCAGTTCCCGTTCGAGTCTAGCTCAAAGCGGTGTTTTCGGGTTTTACCCCTAGGTACATCTGTGCCAGAGCCGCCTCTACCTGCTCGTATCCAGACAGGGATGTATTGCTCGAAAAACTCACAAAATCTCTACAATACCAAAATTCTAGGAAGTTCTTCTATACTAATCCTCAAAGTTCATCTTAGGTCTACGTGCTCTAATCAGAGTTTATCTAAATCTAGCTTCCAAGGTTTGTACTAAACTTCATCTGATACCAACTGTAACGCCCCGACCCCAGTTACCCAGAGTCAGTGCATTATTACATAACATTGGCATGATCACAAGAAAGATCAAATCTCGAAAAACCGATTGGTTTAGTAGCCTTGGAAACACTAGATATATAAGTTTTACATTACATCATAAAATGAAAAACTACTACAACAACATAATGTTTCCACAGTCCACACTATTATCCCCTCATAATATCCCTGCAGGTCATTCATAACTTACTTCTTCACATCCTGGGAAAAATAAAACATAAAAAAGGGGTGAGCTCAAATGCCCAGTAAGGATAACAATATAGCGGAAACTTTCATAAATAAGAATAAACATTTAAGGCAATGTATAACTAAAACAAAAGCCTTTCAAACATGAACTTTCAACATGGTATGGCATAAATAAAATGAAATAATTCCATTTACTTATTCACATGGATATTCTACTAATCGAATAATCACATGCAAAAATCAATAACCACTTTTATAATGTTGGAATTCATAATGCCAGACTATCATAACCACATAGTCAAGGCCTCGTGCCAAGACTAAAAATAAGATTTTGTCAAGGCCTTGTGCCAAGACACTAGTTTGTCTCATGAGACCTACCGATGCATCGAGGAGCTATAGCGGGCTCCTCCCGTCACATATTAAGTCCAATGCATTCCCATATGAAAAGGTTTAAACATAACATAAACATTCGTATTAAAACTAGCATACGAAATGTCAATACTTTCACCATAAACTATGAATGGTATAAAAATAGCACATCCACAGTCAAACATATCACAAAACCTTAAATACAATATAGAAGTTTTGTATCATAATAAATCAACTTCAAATAATCTTAAAATCCATCAAAGGATGTTGACATAGATGAAATCAAAATTCTTTTTAAATAAATATCTCCTTTTATTTTGAAATCATTTAAGATCCATATAAAATAAAACATTTTCTTTGAAAATATTCTTATAAGCTTGTAAGGAAAGCTTTGAATATTTTATAACGGCGGAAAATAACTGCACCCTCCATATAAGTTAAAAAAAACATTCTTACCTTAATTCTGTCGAAAAGGTTAAAAAGGACCTTGTTTTGAAAACGACAGAAAGATTCCTCTTATAAAAATTAAAACAAGGGTATAAATCACTTTAACCCATATTCTTGTAAAAATGTTTTGAAATACATTTTGAAGAAACATGGATGTGGATGATAATGAGATCCCAGCAGATTATTACGTATAAACAACCTCGGATAATGAAGAGATTGTGAAATAAACCTTACCTTGTACTTTTCCTTTGTTGGGGTAGGTTAACCTCCTGTATAATGGTGAAATAATTGTTATTAAATTATACAAGAATCATATACATTAATATGATATCATATATGATCTTTTAACATTGCTTTATTAATAATATCTTAGTATTATCGTCGTTTCAGGTGATAATCGATTCGTTCTTCTTAAATGTTTGGTTACGTAAGACATGTTTGTAATGGATAGATTATATCTTATTCATAATCAGAATGATATCAAGTCCTTAAACATCATTTTTAAATCATCAAATGATAATTATACTTGAATGGATACGATGGAGAATGAATCTCATCGCGTTCGTGGAGACGGTAGTCCGTACGTACGCATGAGCGACAATATCATTCTTTTGATATTAAAATAATATATAAATGGATGGTATATCGTATATACAGAATCATTAACATTTTATATTTATTATTTACATGAGTTACACATCATTATTATACCCATCCAAATAATATTATATTGAATAACAATTACACCACGACGTGGAGACGGCAAGCCGTACGTACGCACGTATGGTGACATGTTATTCAAAGGGTGGATAGAATACTGAATATGGTTGTACCATATTTATAATAACATCACAGTATATATATGATACTGGATTTATTATTTTAGAATGGTAACAACAAAGGAAGAAGAAGTGGAAGAAGAAAGGAACTTGAAAAGGGTGGTGAAAACATTATCTCTTCTTCGGGTTCTTCCTTTTGATTTGATCAAAAGGGCTCCTTAGGTTGGATTTCTGATCAAACTAAGGCCTCTAGGTTGTATTGAGGGAAGTGGGGAGAGTATTTGGGCAGAGTTTGGCCGAACCAAAAGGCTTTGAAGGTGTGAAGAAATGGGAAGGAGGAGTGCCCTTTTATAAGAGGGGTGAGGGGCACCTTTGGAAAAGCTAGAGATATTAGTTTATAATAAATTTATAATCGGTTTCCAATGGCTCCAAAGTTGACTATTCAAAGGTTAAGGTGTGTATGGGTCGAAAAAAACTCAACCAATATAATTTAGACAGGTTTGGGTACTTATATTAACCTTATCTTTAAGTATTAACTCTAAGTTAATTAGTTTCACTTTTACAATGTCTCTTTGTATTTCTATATAATATGGTTAATAAACTTACTATATACATCCAAACGACCCCCAAGTGGTCCATTAATGATGAACCTATCATGATATAAGTCTCTTGGCCGAACCTTAGATTTTTAGGAATTTAATATCAATTAATAATATAATATTTGTTTTAAGAACTCTTTTATGTCAATTTTGACACTATTCAATAGTTGATTATTGTGAAACTCATAACAGATTGATTACTTCTAATAAAGTCAATTAAATCAATCCTAATATATCATATTATCCTATAAAATTAGTTTAATTCATTAAAAGTTTCATATTATATTTATTTGGGTATTTATAATATCAATTATTTTAATTTTTCACTATTATAGTAATTACTGCATCATCATTGTGTCATAAATAAAATAAATTATTTAATGTCTAAAAATTATAAATAAAATATCATTATGTAGGAAATCTTTTTATCTTTCTAATGAATATTTATAATCTAAAATCCAACATATATAACCCTATGTAAAAATTGTTTTTCTAAAAGATATATGCTTGTGTCATTTTTGTATTCATTTTAACTTAATTAAAATAAAGTGTCATTATCACTTACAAGTGGATCCATGGGGTCCCAAAATAGACCCAAATATGCCCATGGTCGACCATGTATCAACCAATAGGGTTAAGACACGTTTTAGAGTAATTTAGTATTATTATAATATTATTTTTTTAACCCTTATTTACCGGATTTACCCTTAACCATGGTAAACAAAATATTTACCGCAGTAATTATTCAAAATGTCTAAAAATAAAAGTTACCTATTTACACAATTTGAACATCCTGATTCCAAATATGGAATACATTTTCCTAAATTCAAAACATAGAAGTGGCAGAAATTAATTTAAAATTAATTCCCGCTGTCAAAACAAAAAGCGTGTTTTTAAGAGATAATAACTATCAAAAGATTGACACTTGTTTATGTTCGGTTTAATTGTAAAATTATGTCTAATGACCAAAATTATATTAAATTGTAAAAATATATTCTAAATATACTTTAAAACTACTCAAATTCATAATTTATCACTATTAATTATTTTGATTAAAAAAATTGTTTTTAATTAAAATTTAGTAATTTTCACTATTCATCAAAATATGAAAGTTATCCGAAAAGTACCAAAATTTCACCTTAGGCTAAATTCGATATTCCGAATCCAAAAATGAATTCCATTTCAAAATATAAAATATATATAATTTCAAAATTTAGGTATTACTATTCATAACGGCTAGTTTGATCGGTTGTGGTGTGTGTTAAAACTCGAAGTTGCGTACAACACACGCTACTGTTTTATTCAAAGGAAAGCGTACCGTGGAAGCTTGTGATGTTTCATTTTAATTTTTTTTTGATATCTCCATTTAGTCAAAAAGTTTAAAATATTGTATTTAAAAAGGTTTCACTATCAAAAGTTGATAAAAGTGCAATACTGAAAATGAATCTGTTCTTGCATTATGACTAAGAAACTCATAATATGGATTCTAAAATTATAAGGATTATATAAAGTTTAAAATTTAGTTAATACTATTCATGACCTCTTTTAATGGCTTTTTTTGGTAAGTCATGGTGCAATTGAACTCGGTGTTGCGTGTAGCGTAAGTTATTGAATTATTTTGAAGAAATAACACACTATGAAATCTTGGGATGTTACATTTTTGGAATTCATGGAATGGGTTAATAAAATAAGGATGAACCTTATTTTATTTGGGGTTGGTTTTGTTGTGAGAGGATTGGGGGAAGAAATCTCTAGTCTTGAAGAACTTCATCTTTCTCGTTGAAGAACGCGAAGAACACCGGAACACCAAGGAGAGATAACCTACCGATCATTCCCTTCTCCACAGCTGGTGTGTGACGCGTTTCCCAAAGAACGACGACGCGCCCTCTTTCGATATTCTTCCCGCATCAAAGAAAGGGAAACACCATTTCTTCCTCGGACGTTCTCCGTCATCGCATACGAAGCTTCACCTCGCAACGCTGTTTCCCGCGACGATCATCGTTCGACATCTTCTTCGAGGTAGGGGATAAGTTTAAATTTAATTAATTAAATTTGTGCTTTGTTTGTCATTGAGTTTAATCGTTCTTGGACGCCTACTATTGGTATAACGGGAGGAGGCCGGACCACACGAACACGGCCGACCCTCCTCCCCTTTGTCGTTGTTTTTCTTCGTGGCTTGGAGCAAAGGCGACGCGGTGCAACGACACCGCGAGGGAACGAGGAATATCGCGGCGAAGGAGCGCGGCGCCGTCGCGCCGCGGCGGAGGACCCGAAGGAAGTTGCGGCCAAGGGCGGGCCGCGGCGAAGGGGCATGGTGCTGTAGCGCCGCACCGGAGCACCATGGAGGGCCGCGGCCGGGGCAGGACGCGGCGGTGCAGAGGAGGGCAGCCGGACCTCCGACCGCCGGCGCTTCAGGGGGGTGGGACCAGCAGGTCCCGCGGCAGCAACCGGGTGGCCATTACGGCCGGCCGGATTCCGGAAGTCTGGGGGTCATAACCCCCGGCAGGCGGCATAGGTGGGCCCCTCCCCCCAAAGGGGGCCATTTTCTTTAATCAAGGGGGGTAGTGCCCCCCCTTCCGCATCGCTAGGTCACGGACCGAGCACCCAGCCGAACCGGGCCGCTCGCGCTGGGTCGGGCCGCCCGCGCTGGGTCGGGCCACCCGCGCTGGGCCGGGCCGCCCGCGCTGGGTCGGGCCAGGCCGCGCCCAAGTGGGCTGGACCCGGACCCGAGTCAGTTCGACCCGGTTCGGGCCGGCCCAGGGGGTCTTGGGCTAGGTCGGTTCGGGCCCAAAACCCCCTAAAATCGGACAGCTACGTTCAAAGGCCCATAACATGGGTTACGGACCTCCGATAGATGAACCGTCAGTTGCGTAGTGATCCTTGGATCAAGCCGGTCGTTTCAGTATATTACACTCATGGTTTCAGAGAACTTTGGATATAGCCAGGTTGGTTCGAACACGAAACCAACCGGGCCCTCGGAGCGGAAACACTTATAACTTGAGCATCGGACGCCCGATTGACGTGTGGTCGACTTTATTGAATTCATCTTAGTGAGATGGATCTTTTGGATTACTCCGCTCAAGGTTTGGACATAGTTGGAGTACGGTCGGGTTGGTTTTGACTTAAAAACCAACCGGGACCCTGGGACGAAAAAGCCAATAACTCTCAGACTGGGAGTCCGATTGACGCGCTGTCTGTCACGTTGAGTTCCTTTTGACGAGACGAAACTTTGGGATACATCGACTCCGAACTTCGTGTCAGTTGATGTATTGTCCCCACTTGGTTTGTGGAGCAGACCCTCCCGGAATCGAGCATGTTATGTGTGGGAACCCTAGAGCTGGCTGCGACTGGGACGACGATGACGACTGTACTGAAATCCTACGTGGGTTCGACAGCGACGACGACCGTACTAGAATCCTCCGTGGGTTTGACGGCGATGACTACTGTTCTTGTATCTTATGTGAGTCTGGCAGTATTTGACTACTGTTCTTGTATCCTATGTGGGTCTGGTAGTATTAGACTTTGTACTAGTATCCTATGTGGGTCCGGCAGAGTAGCTGGTCTTGTATCCTTTGTGGGTCCGACAGCTTAGCTGGTCTTGTATCCTATGTAGGCCCGACAGCTTAAATGAATTAGTGGATATATCTGATCATCTCTATCGCCTTACGAAGAAGTATACCTGTGTGAGCTGAGTCTTATCTTACAATCAATATCATCGATATGATTGTTGTGCTTCCTGTGTGGATTGGGTTGTGCTTTCTTGTGTGGATTGGGTTGTGAATTCCTATGTGGAATGGGTTATGTTTTCTTGTGTGGACTGGGTTGTACTTGAGCTCGTGTGCTGGAGCCGAGATGGAAATGATGACTTAGGTATATGTATGGGCATATACCTAAGTAGAGTTGGTTGTTACTTCGTGATTGTATCTTTTCTTTGTGGTTTATCCTTCGTGGATTATGGGAGACCTTTGGGGGTCTCGGGTCCCTACTGAGTAGCGTATACTCACCCCTGCACAGGCTAAGCCCGCACTACGTGTGTTGGATGCAGACGACGGACAACGCTGATCGAGGTGGGAGCTCATGGAGCTGGATGGTACCTGGAGGTGGATCACATGACGGGACGTACTCGGAGCGGACGGCTGGAGACGAGGAGCTGAGGAGACTATCTGTACCCACCCTTCAGGTGGGATTTCCAGAGGATGGCTCGGAGTTGCTTCTTTACTTTTCTGCTACTCTACTTTCTTTTCAGTTGTACTTTACTTTCAGTTGGGTTTGTATTCTGGCCCATTTACTTTCCGCACCTACCTTTGTATTCAGTTTACTTAGTGTTTAGTTCATCTTGTGTACTCTGTGGTGTTTGTTTACTTTATAAAGGCAATGTCTTCCCTTATATCGTGATTTACGCCTTTGGTGCTTGTCGCCAGCCCCTAGCCTATAGAAGGCGGGCTTGGGGTAGTCACGACACGGGTCCTGAGGACGGGTCGTGACAATTAATGTTTTAAAAATTTTACATTCTTTCGAAACAATTATTCCATAATCATTCTATAAACTATGTTAGTCAGATAGACATCCTGAACAATGACAATAAGATAAAATTTATGAGTATCAGTATGATGTTATTGGCACCAGTACTAGTCTAATGTTTAATTCATTGACAATACAATAGAAAAGACAAAAAAAATTAACGTATAATCTTGATAATGGTGCATGTGATGTTTATCATACTCATACTCATTCTAATCTCGTAATGTAGAATTTATCTGTATACACATAATACTCATGATATAATTATTTTTATGGTAAAATAATATGCTTTCTACATGAATTTTTTTGAAAATCGTAGAAAATGTTAATTAAGTAAACATGTTTTAGGAAGGATTTTCTAATTTCCAAAACTATGGAATAGAAAACATAGAATTATAACTTCAGACTAAATAATATTCCCCTTTTTGAAATAAAAAACCGAAAACATAAATGAAAAAATTCCTATAAAAAAATACAGCCCATTCCTTTTATTTACATCATATTCAAAATTATTTTTTAATCAATAACTCCTCCTGAGTTTATAATTCATCTGAATATGATATAGAGAATGATAGTGTATATGATTAATTCCCCCTTAGTATAGAATCTGATGTAAATGATCGTATTCTTACCCTTAATATAAAATTCACCCCCATTATCAAATTTTCACACCCTTCATAGAAAAAAACTGTATTTGATAAAACATTTACCTTATAAAATAAATTATTCCCATATGTTTAAAAATCACCCCCTTAAGTATTTTTAAAAAGAAATGGGGAAGGATTCAATTTTTCATAAAATAGTGAGAGAATCAATTATACAAAACATTATATTTATCTAAATCATCATTAATAAAAAAATATGAAAGAAAATTAAACAAGTAATAATTGGAAGAAATTCTGAAAATTCACAACTAGATTAATAAATAATTCATTCATAAAAACAATATTTAAAAAAAATATAATAAAAAATAGATTAAAAAGTAAATTAGTTTTTCTTCGTCAATTATTTCTAAATAGAATTCATCTTCATGAATTATTTCCTATTCTACTCCATCATCAAGAGATACTCTTATTGTGTCTAAACCTCCATAGACAAATCATTATTTTGATTCTGTAATGTGTTATTCCATACTTCATTAGATTTGAGTCTACTTTAATTCATATTAATATATCTAAAATTTTCATTCATAGATATTTCCTACTCAGTTATGTCCTCAAGTGTATCTTGAAATTATTTAACAAACATTACTCCTTCATCAATGTCTATAGTTAACTGATTGAATGATTTGACAGAATCATTCATCATATTCTTCACTACATCAAAATTATCATCATGTAATTTGACATCCAAATCAACTTGGTGAGGCTATTTAACCTTCAAATTACATGACCTCTTCTATGTCTAAGATCATTCTTGAAACACATACAGATAGGCCACAATATAATTTAATTTCATAGGTAAAACTATTATCGAATACATTTTTTATTGAATGATTTCTTGAATCATTTAACACAAAGACTCAATATTTGTAAAATTAGGAATTGTTCTTTAAAATCATTTCAACACTTAAAAAAGTGTAGGAAAATACTTCCATAGAGTATTTGTGGCTGAATGTGAAAGAATTTCCTCAACCTCAATGTGTTTTCTTCTTATTGAACTGACTTTTACACCCTTACATTTCCCTATATCAAAATCCTCAACATCCATGGATGATTTTGGGTCATCTGATAATTCCATTATCTCAGTTCCTTATTAGTTTTAATGTTTTCATCATCTTTAGTTTTTGAATATTGATCTTCATTTTTTTTAGATGAGGAATTAGCTTCCTTTAAGGATGATGATTCTTTTTCAAGACATATGAGTATACTACCTTGATCGATGTTGGATGAAAATTATGATGAGGATGACTCTGATGAATCTTTTTCAATCTGATATTGTGTGCCCGAATGGCCCAGAGGCCTTCATTTTTATTGATTTTTGATAACCCTCATTTCAAGGGATGGGGGGAACCCTTACAAGGCCCGTAGGCTCAAAGATTACATGGCCTGTAGGCTTAGGATATTACATGACCCGAAGGTGTTAGGGAATTCAACCTGACTATCTACAAGGAACTGCCCCCTCCCCAGCATCTGCATCATGATAGTAGCTCTCCACCTTCGCATGACCATCTGGCTAGGCTTCCCGTGCAAGCACAGGCTGATCCTGATGACATAGTCATACCCTCTCATTCTGACTAATCAATTTGGCTCTACTCTGGTGAGTGCACCTGCTCTGAATCCTCTTCTGGGGCTACTCATTTTTTGTAGTGTGTCTGGGGCAACTGATCACATCACTCTCATAGCTGATGATCACAAGCTTGAGGTTATAATTGAATTTGAACATCTTTCTCCCATCTATGAGCACTGCAAAATGGTGGGACATGTCATCAACAATTGCAGGGTTGTTAAAAAACTGGTTAGCACAAATACAGATCCTGCAGTTTGGAGGGAAGCTCCAAAAGAGAAAAAGGCCGAACCAGTGATTGTCAGGAAGGATAAGCAGACACTAAAAGAGCAGACCAAATTTGTTATATGAGCGAACCTGGCCAGTTCCAGTAACTCATGGGCTACATTTGTTGAAGAGGAGGAGCATGATCATGACACACAGCACATTGATAACTCATTGGGGAAAACTGAAGCTATTATTAACACTGCAGACCCTGATGATGATTTCTCTATTGAATTCTTGGAGGAATTATGCTCACTGGTTACATCAATTCAATCTGAGGACTTTATTCTAGATTTCATCTCTCATGATGTCAATGCTATGTTGACATTCTTGGACAATGTTGTTAGTATCGAGAAGGAGGCAGTGGACAATTAGGGGACTACTCCCCCTAGGCTGAATAGCCCAGGCACACCACTGACTGTTTTGGGACTTGGAACATCTAATAAGATGTCGGATGACAACAACCTGCTGCTGGGGCAATATATCATTGATGATGACAGAGTTTCAGCTTCTCTCTCTGAATAATCGAGGAAAGGGGATGACCATGCTGCAACAAATGAGAAATCATCTATTACAGATCCAACGTCTAAGAACCGAAGATCTGAAAGAACAAATAAAACAAAGAGTACGAACAAAGGTGCTGGCACCCCCAAAGCAAGGCCAAAATGATATTATTGTTTTCAAACTGCCAGGGCATAGCCTACCCTGACACCAAAGGTTCCTTAAGCCTGATTTTAGGAAATCACAAACCTGTGCTAATTGGTGTTGCTGAACCTAAAATGGACATGCCCACTCAGTATAGATCTTTGGTAGGAAATGATTAAAGTTTATTGGGGAGAATTCAAACATCCTCCGTCCATGATAGACTATGGCTATTTATTCACAATTCCTTGTCTAACCCCATAATCATTAAGTAGGGATACCGACACATCACATGAAAATTTTCACTAGATAACTAAATTATTTTTTGCATAGTTATTCATGCTCACTGCAACTACATGGACAGGAGAGCTCTTTGGGTTCAACTTCAAGATCTTGTGAAGGTTATTTTGGAATCATGGGTTCTCATTTGGGATTTCAATTGAATCGTTCACACGGATGAGAAAATTGGACCTGCTCACAGCTCAATCTCTATTAAAGAATTCAATTCTTGCATAGATAATGCAAATCTCTCTAATGTGAATCTCATGGGTGCTAAGTACACTTAGTACAAAAGGCACCTGGGTGGGGTTAGAGAAAGCAGGATTGATCATGCGTTTGTCAATGGAACCTTGCTAGGATACTGGAGATCCATCACTTGTGTCACTCTTGCAAAACACAATTCGGACCATCACCCCATTTTGGCAAGCCTTATTAGAAATGACAGAAAACAACCAATACCATTCAGATTTAACAAATCTTGGACTGATCTTCGAGAATGTAACAAAATGGTGAATGACTTCTTGGTCATGGATGATGGTGCTGGCAACCCGAGTGCATGTATATCCAAACATAAAAATCTAAAAGTTATGATGAAGGACTGGAGTAGGAAAATTTTCAGCAAATTTGATGAAGAAATTGGTGCTCTGGAAGCCAACCTTCATTCGTTGCAAGAGGAGTCCACGAAGCACAATTTCTTTGGTGGCATTGATCAGGAGACAGAGATGGAATCTAAGCTCTAAAATCTTATTCGGATCAAAGGTAACATACTCAAAAATACCTTTAAAATCAAATGGCTAAATGAGGGTGACCACAATAAAAAATTCTTCAATTCCCTTCAACGCTCAAGAAAGGCCAGTAATCCCATCACCCTTTTGAATGATGGTGAGAACCTTCTTAATGATAGGCAAGCGATCATTGATCATGTTGTTTCCTATTATGAGAAGCTTTTTAATGGTCTTCCAAAAAATGATGCATTGAAAGAGGGAATCATTCTTCTAATAGTCACATAGGATGATAACTCGTTCTTTACTGCTACCCCTGTTGATTTTGAAATAAAAGAAGTTGCCTTTAGTCTTAACAAAGTATGATCCCCGGGCCCTTATGGGTTTACCAATCACTTTTTTCAACATTTCTTGGATATCATACCAATTGATGTTTGTGAGACTGTCAGACATTTTTTAAAGGTGGATATTTTTCTCAAGGTTTCAATGCCCAATTTATTTCTCTCATTCCGAATATTGAGAGTGCAAGTGTAATCAGTCAATTTAGACCTGTAGCACTTGTCAACACCATTCACAATATCATCACCAAACACTTGACTAACAGGCTTGCTCAAATTACACACAAACTGATTTCTTGGAATCAATTAAGATTTTTCCAGGGCAGAAACATCCAAGACTGC
Organism: Viscum album; assembly: GCA_963277665.1. NCBI lineage: Eukaryota > Viridiplantae > Streptophyta > Magnoliopsida > Santalales > Viscaceae > Viscum > Viscum album. Next base: position 594,560,259 of record OY728155.1, on the reverse strand, counting down.
TTGATCACAACCTCTGAATGTGTGAATCTCCTTAGGAAATCAACATGGGGAAGTAATCTTGCCTTAAAACTTGACATAAAGAAGGCATTTGACACCATGGACTGGGACTTCATATGCAATGTGCTCACAGGTTTCAGATTCAATCAAAAGTTCATATGTTGGATAAAAAATCCACTGGGGTCGACGCGTATTTCTATCCTAATTAATGGATCACCGGAGGGATATTTTCATTGCTAAAGAGGTGTGAGTCAAGGGGATCCTTTCTCATCCATCATATATTCCATCGATGAAGATTATCTTAGTAGACTCTTTCTGCATATGGTGGACTCTGGGGAATTGAAAACCATCAGAGATTCTTGTGCTACTAATGTCCCTTCTCACTTATTTTTTGCTGATGATATTATCATCTTTTCTCAGGGTGATCAGAGCAACATCAAAAACATTAAGGAGATCCATCTCCATTATAAAGGTGTTTCAAGCCAGGAAGTCATCTGGGATATATCCTTTGTCTTCTATGGAAAAAACTTCTCAGCAGCAAGGAAAATTAGAGTTCTTAATGACCTGGGCATTCGGGAGGGATTTTTTCCCTTCCCATACGTTGGAGTACCATTATTATGGGGCAGGCCACGAGCCTCACATTTCACTTCTATCATTAGTGGGATCAGGAGAAATTTGTCCACAAGGAAGGGGAAGTCTCTATCAATGGCTAGAGGAATATGCCTAGTCAAGCATGTCATTATCTCAAAAATGATCTATTCCTTCATGGTTTACATATGGCCCTCCTCGATTATTAAAACTATCAATTCACTCATGAGAAACTTCATATGGACCGGTAGTATCCTGGCGAGAAAGTCCCTCACAGTGTCCTGGGATCAGTGCTGTAAACCCTATGACACTGGAGGACGTAGGATAAAAAATCTGGCACTTTTTAATCAATCCCTCCAAGCCAATTTTATTTGAAAACTGCTCAACTCAAAAATGGAAGCTTTGGGATTTCTTAGGTCTAGGTTTGCTGACAAGATGAAAACAGGAAAAACTGGATACATGGAGTCCTCGACATGGCCTGGGCTCAGGGATTTTTTTCACAAGATTCTCATGGACTCTCACTAGCTGGCCCATGCCAATTCATCCCTATTGTTCTGGACTTTTTTTCACAAGATTCTCATGGACTCTCACTAGCTGGGCCATGCCAATTCGTCCCTATTATTCTGGACTGATAATTGGTACAATGGTCCGCTAATTAACAAGATTGAACCATCGAATAATAATTATGATTCTTGTATCTCTATTAAAGAGCAAATGTCCAGGCCTGAGACTCTACCTGCTGATATTTATGAACTCATTTCCAACTATGACTTCACATTACAGGATGACTATTATTTGGGAACCAACTCTGAATGGGCAGCTCACATCCAAAGGTTTTTACAAACATCACTAACGAGGCACTGGGAACTGGATTGCAGACTTCAACAGAAAAAAGATCCTCCCCTCGTACTTTACTCTTCTGTGGAGAATCTCATAGAACAGGTTACCGATCGACAGTAACCTCCAGAAAACTAGAATCTCCCTATGGTCGCGTTGCAAACTCTGCCATCAGCATCGTGAAGACTTGGATCACCTCTTCCTCAGCTGCCACACCGTGGCATCCCTATGGTAGTCACTCTTAACCTTGTTCTCGATACGGCCTCCAAATGCAGGTCCACTCATGGAATTCATATCTGCACTTCTTGGCTTCTGCAGGTCGAAGCAGATTTTCATCCTGCTGAAGGTAGCATGTGCCGAGCTAGTGCGTGTGATCTGGATGAGCCGCAATAAATCGCTGCACAAGGGCTCTGTCTTCAACCATAAAACTGCACTTTTTGAGATCTGCAATGCTATCAAGCATGCCAACAAGGCACATTCATAATTCTGCAATAACTCCATCAATGATATCTTGGTGCTTCAAAGACTTGAGGTGTCTGGTAATTTCCTTCCTCCCCGCCACACGATGGAAGTTTTTGGGTGACCCCACTTGCTGGATGGACCAAATGCAACACTGATGGAGAATCCAATGGAAACCTCGGACTTGCTGGTTATGGATTCATCTTCAGAGATGCTGCAGGAGATGTCATTTCTTACCATTATGGCCTGGGTGGAATGGCAACGGCCCTGGAAGCAGAGATGTTAGGGCTGATTAATGCTATTTCTTCTGCTCTTAAAAGGGGCATTAATAAAATTTGGTTTGAATGTGACTCCTCAACCATGCTTTAGGAGGTATGGAATGGACAAATTCATCTTTCCTGGAGGCTGACCACCAAATGGGAATGCTGCCTCCTACAACTATCCTCCATGAACTACATAATTACATTAACCTTTCGGGAATCGAATGCACTTGTGGATGATCTTGATAACAATGGAGTGCATGAAGCGGTTAGCTGCTCCAACACTCTAATCTCGAGTGACCTATTAAATCTCTCCCGAAAAGACAAATGTAAAACCCCCACCTTCAGACTCTTATAGTTTTCTCTTTTTTATTCAAGAGCCTTTGAGCTCATATTTATAAAAAAAACCTTACATACTTGATGGTTCTACATTTGATGCAGCACTGACAACTTTCTCAATTAACATTTTAGACATTTCATAAAAAATGAATATCATCCAGTTCATCGTATCAACACTTATAAAATATATATATTCTATCATCAGAACCAACTTATTCGAAACCTTGTAAAACGTTATGTAATTCTCAGCCACCATACATATAATAAAAGAAAACATGACGATTTTTTACTTGATTTTCATTGACATTATATTTTACAGGGTAATGAAAATAAAACACAAGATGTCTATATTCAATAAGATTAAAAGAAATTAAAAAATAAAAACATAAAAAACATTTAGGGTATCACAATAAACCATTCTCTATATCATGAAGTCTTTAGTCCACAATTTAATTACTTGATTATTCAGTTATATATGTGATACTTTCCTGAAATTTTTGTAATGAGGAAACAAATAATCCTCTATGTTTATCTTATTAAACGAACCAATATCATCATGAAATTTATGTGCTGGAAATTATCATTCTGCTTCCAATGAAACTCTTAATAGACTTTTATATTTCTTATAGGATAACATGTAAAATTTCTGATACCAAGAAAAAGGAAATTATTATTTTCCATATTCATTGAAAAACATGACAAAGGCCTAAAAATATCGCACAATATCTGGGTAGAATAGATCAAAATCCTTATCAACATTTTCTTCACACATTATTTTTGTCCTTTTAAATTATATATTTTTATTCAAGGATGAATCTTATTTCTAATTTAAATATCTTTCATTTAACTGATTCTGGAAAAAATAAACGTTCTTATAATATTTGGAATAATCAATCTGATTGGGACCGGTGAAACGGTCATAATGGTAACATTTTAAACTGGAGTCATTTGGATGTGCAAAAAGTGAGGGGATAATGTTTTAAACAACCGATGTGGGATACCTTGAGGGGGGTGGCCCTCCTAATACAGAAATTTGGAAAAAAAAAATTCAAATTAAAAAAATGTAAAATAGTTGGGATGAAATTTCCTTGGATCTGATGGTCGTTATTAATAAGAAGAATTTATAAACGATATTTTGAACTATTGAGCTTTTTAAAATTTATATCATATTTTTAAAGAATACAATTTTCAAAATTAATTAATTTATTAAAAATCCATAACATAAATTTTATAAAAACATAATGTAGAAAAAAAACTATTATAAAATAATTATAATGAAATAGTGTAAAAATTAAAAGAACCGAGATATACCTTTCAGAGTGAAATGTTCCATCATTATGAATAATATGTTTCTCCTGGTTTTGTAAAAAAAAAGGAATAAGAAATATTTAATATGAATGTTTTTGAAATAAAACCTAATTAAAATTGTTTTTTGAGAAAACGAATTACATTGTCTTTATTTAATAAAATATAATTATAATAGGTTAATTATAATAACATATTATGATATATTTAAAAAATTGAAAACCTTGTAACAAAAAATGTGACTAGAAAATTTGATATTATATTTAGAGTCCAAGGATCATTTTTAGATTTCTAAATCATAAAATTTTATAAAAACTATTTGAGTATGGAAATATCAATATAATGATTTTTCTTGAATAACACATAATTTATTTATAAAAACTAAAATAAATTAAGAAAAGTACAATTTTAGAATTCCAAATGTTGAGAAAAACAAGAAAAATATATAGTCCCAATATGATAAAGAGTAATATAATGTAAGGAAATGGGAAGAAAAATAAGTAGATATGAATGATTACATTATGTTGGTCATTCACAACTACTATTTAATGTATTCAAATATATCTTAATGAAGTTGTTTTGTAAAAATGTCAGAAAGTTTTTCTTTCATTCTGATAAATTATAAAATTATATCCCCTTTAAGTGTGTGATCTAAAATGAAATGGTGTATTATATATTTACATGTTTGTTGCATGATTTATATGTATGATTTTTTACTTAAGTCAATAGATCTTGCGCTATCAGAAGGTATTTTAGTTTTTGTAAAACACATTCCATAGTTAGTGAATATGTATTGCATCCACAAAAGTTTACCACAACAACTTCCAACTGCCAAATATTCAACTCTAGGAGTGAAAGTGCTACTGATGTTTTGTTTCATATTTGTCCAATATACTAATGAGTCTCTTAAGAAATTACATGAATCATCTTTACTTTTCAATCCATTATAAAACCACCTAACTTGTCATCCAAAAATGTTATTAATTCAAAAACATTTCTAGAAGAATAGAAAATCCCTCTATCCAGAATCCCTTTTAGATAATGAAAAATTTATTTGACAGCTTTTAAGTGGGATTCTTTTCGAATTTAATGATAACATGCACACAAGATTACAAAAAATATAAAATCTGGTTGACTAAATGTTATGTAATGTAATATTTCCCTCATGCCTCTAGATGTTTTTTGATCAACTAGTTTCCCAATATCATCATGATCATGTGTATTTGATGTGCTAATAAGAGTACTAACACTTTTATTTTTTCCATATCCAAATTTATTAAGAAGATATTTTATATACATATGTTGAGATATAAAAGATACTTCATGTTTTTATGAGATTTGAAAACCACAAAAATTTGTAAACCCACCCATCATACTCATTTAAAACTTATATTACATAAGATTCAAAATAGAATCTATTAAATTTTGTAGAGTTGATCTGAATATAATTTCATAAACATAAATTTCTACAATATTAAAATTTTTATTCAGTTATTTTATAAACATTTCAGGATCAGAAGATCCCTTAACAAAACTACTTTGAGAAAAAAATATTGTTAGCTTATCATAAAAGGATCTAAGGGACTATTTAAGTCCATATAAAGATTTAATAAGTTTATAACTATATTCAAGAAATTAATTTATATTCATATAATGTTTTTAATTTAATATAAAATACCTAATGAACATATCCATTATGAAATTAACATTTCTTATACATTTGAAAAGGATTGAAATTAATGAATTCTTTAACAGAAAAAAGTATTCATATAGCTTCAATTATAGCTACTAGTGAATAGGTTTCCTCATAGATATGCCTTTTTGTTTATTATACCACATATGAACAAGTCTATCTTTATTTCAAAAACAATTATGCCATTTTCATTAAACATTTTTTGAAAAACACATTTTACTCCAATTATAGATGTTTTTATTGGTCGTTTAACTAATGTATAGAATTTTTGCATCCCAAATTCATTGATATCAGCTTGCATTGCATTAATACTATCCACATCACCTAAAATCACATCAGGATTCATATGTTCAAATAGGGATAAGAAATCTAGAGACTAAATTTCATTCCTTAAGTAACTTCGAGTCCTAAAAATTTGATCAACATCACCAGTGATACTAAAAATAGAATGATTCCTGAGAAAAAATCTGAATTCATGGTTTTTTAATTTTTTTCCTTCCCGATAGTGTAGAAAATTCTCCATAATAATAACTTCAGGAACTGTTTCTTGAGGTGTATCCATATTAGAATATCATTCTATCATAGATTGAAAATATATATTATAAATATCAACCAAAAATGTAGGTTGTTGTGGTATGAAAATAGAAGGGTCTCTTTCATCCAACATCACATGCACTATTTCATAAAAAATATAATTATTTTTATCACAAGATCTATGAGTCTTTTATGTAGTGGAATAACATAAAAATATAACTTCATTATATTTGGGTGATAATTATGTAAATTATCTATATTATTCAGGATGAATACTTTTCATCCAAAAACATTGAAGTAAGAAACTTTTGGTTTTGTTCCTATCCACAACTCATATATAGTTTTATTAAAAAAGTGTATGATTAAAATTAAACTTATTTTATAGAAGGTTGTACTATTTGGTTCAGCCCAACATGTTTTTTCAGTTGATTATTCACTCACATTGGTTCTAGTTATTTATTGATGAAATATATTTCTTATTTCAGTGACACCATTTTGTTAAGGGGGATTAAGAGTGAAAAAGTTATGTTCTATAAATTTCTCACAAGAAAAAGTTTTGATTTAAATTTTTAAAATTATCCACCATGATCACTATGAATAGACATGGAGGATATTTTTTATCATTTTCAACTCAATATTATTATTTTTTAAATAAATTAAGGATTAATATTTAATTGCGATAAAATAATCAAATGTGTATCTTGTATAATCATTATCTACATCATAAATATAATATTTTCCACCACTAATTCTATTTTTTAAGAAAAAAATATTTCTTTGTGAACTAACTACAAATAATTAGATGTTTAAAATTTTCTTATAGATTTAAAATATGTCTTATATTACATACTGTATTGAAAATGGTTACATACTTTTGAAGTATCAAATCTATGTTTTGGTAGATTATTAACAAGTCCTTTTCTAGTCAATTTAGATAAGTTTCTATGGTTACAGTGTCATAACCTTATTTTCCATAACCAATTGTTATCTTCCATTGGACTATGAAAAGGTATTTCATTGATCATAAGGTCTCTTATTTGAATGTGTAAACATTCTCAAGACCATTGGAATAATGAATAAATTCATCTTTGGCACTATGTATAAAACATTTACCATTGCTTTTGTACACATGGTAACCATCATCATATAATTGACTTATGCATATAAGTTTTTACTTAAGACCATCAAAAAATAGAACATTTTATAAAAAGTATTCTAATGAGAAAAATGTTACCTATTTTGATAATCTATCATTGGCATTATCTCTGAATGTGACATTACCACCTTTCAGCTTGATGTTCTTCTTGAAAAAAATATTTTTTATAGTCATGGTCATGGAACACCCACAATCCATGTACTATATATTCTTGTTTTTGTTATTACATTTTTTTCATGAAAAAAAATATTGGACATTAAGGTTCCAAACTATCTTGGGTCTAGTAAGGTCAGAAAATAAAACATTTGGAATCTACATTTAAAAAAAATATAATTTATGAAAATCATGTGATTCAATTTTATTTAATGATAAATCCTTCTTCTATTAACATACATTGACATTTGGTACAGAAATGTGAATTTTTAAAAACAATGAAATTATTTGTAAAAATAGGCTTCTTATAGCTAAAACCCAGTCCAAAACTGTTCCCATGCAGAAGAATTTGTTTGTACATTTTTTTCAATGTTTTAATTAATGATAATAAATTTGCTAAAAGTATCTTCAATGAAGAAATTTTAGATTTTTGTTTTACAACTAAAATATTATCATTATTAGTAATATTTTTGGAACTAAGTTTATCAAAACTAGTTATTAAACTATCATTCTATAAAATTAGGTTTTCTAAATATTTAGAAATAATTTATTTTTCGTATTATTCTGATAATGATGTCTGGAAATATTCAATATTTAATGTGTCAAAATGTGTTTTCTTTAATCATCATAGACATGTTTTTCATTATCATTACCATGTTTTAATATTAAAATTTTACAATTCTCATTTTCTAGATGTTTAGAAAAGTGTAAAACTTCATCATAATAAGGTAATAAATTATCTACAATGTCTAAGGAAGATTCATTTTTATATGATGCATAATTTTTATCATCTTGATGGTTATTATATAAATTCATATAGAAGGGAACTTTCCCTTATCCATACATATAATCATGTTGTCTATTAGAGTACCCAAGGCAGCCCGAACAAGTTGTAAGACATAATCAAAGTAGGTTATCAAAATATTTATTATTCCATTCAAATAGTGAGTATATAAAATTCATAGTGTGCATTCATTATTAAAATATGAAAGGGAGTACTAAAAATAAAAATTACAAAAATTCCAGGTTTTCATTTACAATCAATTCATTTAATCATTTTCATTTGAGAAACAAGTCTCTGATTAAACATGCAGGCTTGTGTCATTTGTAATCAATGTAATTTAAAAATTCAGTTCATTTACTCATTATGTCTCCAGAAGTGGCATAAATCCCATAGTCCCCTATAAGCACATGTATTCCAATATGCCTAAACATGCTATCCATAAAGTGTAAATCAAATACTTAATCCATGCTTGTCCTTCAGCTTGGAAGACACTTTATATAATCAATTTCATTTATTATTCATTTAGGTACCATAGACTATCCATGGCATTCCTAATTTGGAATCTAGGTATCACTCTAGTTATAATATAAACCATCACCCTACTGTACCGACTATGAAAATCTTCATGAAGCTAGGTATCACTCTTTGTGTGGTATAACATTAATTCCATTTGAGTACATCCATGGAGAACCTCTAAGGGAGACCAACTATCACCCATGAAATATATAATAAAATCCCCCTTCATTATATCATTGAAAAGCCATATGTATTCCAAGTATAACTCATCATATAATCAATAAACCAACTTAAGGCTATCCTTGGCTGTCCATAAGGTGTCCATCTATCACTCGGGCATAAGCAAGATGGAATCTCATTGAATCAATCCATGGAATTCAGTCATTGAATCCTTGTATCACCCATGGAATCTAAGAATTAAATATCATTTATCCATTATCACTTATAAAATTAAATTTAAACATGTTAAGGTCTACACTAATAACATTTTATTTTAGTCTCACCTATGAAGGTAACTCAAAGCATATGCAATGATCGGATATTTTTCCTCTAAATTACTCTTGTGGGGAAACCGTTATAATAAAATCTATTTCTTAATCAACCAATACATCAAAATTGTATAATATTATGGATTCAATTCCATTTTCTCTATGAATTAAATTCAATATTTATATTACTATTCAATTATAATTTATTTCAATTATTATTGACTACTCAATGTTAAACATCACGTGACATTGGGTAAATAGGAACACCTCAAAGGTATTTGTTATCTTATACCATACCAATGGTAAATTTAGTTATACAAAAATACAAAATGGGTTGTTCAAATTTCATGGACCTTAACATAAACTCACTTATTAACAGGCATCTAATAAAGTAGGTTATTCCTAATAATTTATATAAAGGATCAAATTCCATTTGAATGGTGTCGCTCATAAAATAGTGTGCACAACACAAATTCATATATATAAATACATTTAATATTATTGAATTCATGATACCACCTATTGTAGGTCCTTATTGTATAGTTCATCCAGTAACAACTTCTCATTCATCTATGATTGGGAGAAAATAAAAGAAAGAATGAAAAAAATACAAGTATAAAAAATTTTCTTGCACCTAAATTTCATAGTAGATACCAATCTAATAGAATAATGAAATAAATTAAAATGAGAACTCATAGATGCAGATTCAACAAGACCAATGAGACATGATTTGGGTATCAAAAGGTGACGATCTTTTGATTGTGTGAATAGTTTCCAATGGAAGAGTTCTCAATCCTTGGTAGTCTAAAGTGATTATAATTGACGAATTAGGGTTGTATTTATTTAATTAGGGGTAAAATTGGAGACTCACACAAAACTTAGGGATGTAGTGGTTGCGCACTCAATTGTTCTAAAAATGCGGCTACCATACACCACATGTTGTTGGAAAGGGCACATCACACAATTTCCTCACATGTTTTGTTAACCCATGTTTAAACCAAGTGAAAATCCAATGTGAAAATTATATATATGTCCATTATGTCTTTCACCCCATATAGAACATTTTATCAAATAGTGTGGCATATAGCCTTCTTCTTTCCAGTGTTCGATGGTTAGAAGTAGTAGTGGTGCCTTCCTTGCATGGTTTCTTCTAATCGAGAACTTGGAATTTTTCAACCCATTAACTGAGTTCTAGGTTCTGAACTAGCCCTAAAAAACCATGGTACCTCTATTACATCTAGGTTCATTCACATTATTCCATATTTAAACATTTAAATTAAAATTATATAGAATGTAAATGATTATTACATCAATGAAGAACCAAGTTCTTAAATATGTCCACCCTTAAGGAATTTAATCCTTGAATTACCTTCTCATGGGTGATCAAGAAGGTCTAATAAAAAAATTTACACTATACCTATACATTTTTATCCTAGTCCCAAGTATCATCTCATTCATATATGTAATTCCAAAGCACTAGTACAAAAAAACTATCTATCCTTGAAGCACTATTGTGCTACGATCTATGATAAGTATGGGATGCTCAAGAAAGGATGAATCTATGTATAACTCAACCTCCTCAGGATGAAATGCTTGAGATAGGTTTTAATAATAACCTCTTATATGTGGAACATGGAATATGTTGTGTAAAGAACGATACCTCTAAGTTAACTACATTAATTTGGCCACTAGCTCGACCCTCTATTGAATCTCAAACATCCTGATATTCTATGGTGAAAGCATTCCCAATATCATGATCCTCCAATGTCCAAACTATTGTGAGAAAGATAATATCACTCGATCCTTGACCTTGAACTCTTGAGGATTTATATAGAGATCATCATGTGATTTATATTTAGATTGTGTAGTTTCCATCCACTTTTAAATCAAATACACCTACATTACGGTCTTCTGAACATGATGATGTCCTTGAATAACTACCCCTCCTACCTCTATCCAATTCATGGGTGATTAGCATGGACTATTGTATGAGGAATAATTATTTTCCATCGGTGTAGTATCCTAAAATATATTATTGTAGGAGAAATCTACCATGGCTATACACTTCTACAAAGATCCCCCAAAATATAATATGGCAGCCTATACCATGTCATCAATCAAATATATTATGCTCTCTGACCGGCCATCATTCTGAGGGAAAGTAAGCCATGGTAAGAAGAACTTGTGTCACCAGTGCCCTTTGTAAAATCTCTATGAAATGACATGTAAACTAGGAATCCCTATCATAAATGATAGTAAACAGGACCCCATGAAATATACCTATCTCATGAATAAACAACTACAAAATATCATCAACACTGAAGGTCACCTTGATAGGTAGTAAATGAAAAACATTTTTGATTCTATAAAGAGTATCCCATATGAAATTGTTACCTCAAGGAAACCTTGGTAAATAATTCACAAAATCCATTGTTATGTCATCCCATTTTCACTATGTAATGGACGCCTACTATAACATATTAGTTGTTTGATGGTGTTCTACCTTCACCAGGTGACAGGTGGAACACATCAGGGAAAGTCCATTTACATATCTTTTCATACCTGACCACCAGTACTAGAAATGTAAATCCTGATACATCTTAGGGATTCCATGATACATTGCATAAGTTGAACAAGTAAAATCATTAATTATCTCCTCGAGAATATCTTATATAAAAAATAGATGACCATAAATTAACAGAATCTCAACCTCCCCATTGGTACACCAAGGAGGAGGTTAATCACCTTCCACACTCTCCCATAGAACTAGGCCATCAAAATATGATAAGGATATCATCATTATTTTAACCAATTTGGTAACAGAAATATCTAAGGATGAAAGATAAGTCTTTCCATGACTGAACTACACCTCCAAGTTAGCATAGAGAACAAATACATGATCTACCACTTGCTACTGGCTTAATGAACTACCTGAATATGATTCCTCATGCTCAGTGCATCAACTACTATTTTTTTTACCAATCATGTAGAAAATTCAAAAGACGAATGACTATAAGTATTCAACCCACATCTGCCATCTAATTTTCATGAATTTTTTTTTAAATGTGAACTTCAATATTTTCTGGTTCATGTACACCAAAAAATGATATCCAATAAAATATTATCTCTAACAGAGTAATGAATAAACAATTAAAAAACACATGATATTGTCTATTGAGAAATTCCACTCATGGGGCCATAAATGATGTGACCCATATACAAAGACTCTATCTACTTTTATATGAACGACAACATTCTCAATACCTGATGCATCGTAGTAAATAGTGTAAATCCATCCTAGTTGGAAAAAAGTTAGTATCAGTGCTAAAGTCAATCTCCTATCATCTCTGGAGAGGTCTTCTCGTAGGAATCTCATTATACAAACTTCACACCCTTCTTATTCAAGACCATATGCAGTGTTTCAATACATGAGAAGTCATTCATAGAAATCCTATAGTATCTAGCTAGACCTAAGAAATTTTGTATCTAAAAGAAGTTATTGGGCTTATCTGTGGAAATTATAGCTCTCAACTTCTCTAGGTAAACTAATACTCCCCCATTTGAGATAATGTGACCCATGAATTAAATTTGATACATTAAGAATTATAAAGTTTTGATCTCTATATATAATTGTTTCTCTCTCAGTTTATTCAATACAATCATGTGATATTTATCATGGTCATCATGATTCTGAGCGTATACCGAGATTCCATCCATTAAAATAACTACAAAGTAGTCATGATAATGATAGAACACTTGGTTCATCAGTTCCTTGAAGACAATTGGAAATTTTTTGAGACCATACCACATAACCAAGTACTCATATAGACAATACCTTCTATGAATTGTGGTTAGATTTTTGTATGATTTTCTAAAATTCACCTGATGATAACCAGATTTCAAATCAATATGTGAGAACACCCAAGCTACTTGGAGCTAGTAAAAAACATCTTATATCTATTATAGGGGATTCTGATTCCTAATGGTTAATTTTTTCAATTTTTGATAATATACACATAGAAATTGGTGAACATCCACCTTTTTCACAAAAAGGACTAACATACCCCATTGATTAGTACAAGGATGGATAAAAACATTTTACTTTAAATCATATATCTACATGTTGTGCTTTTATATCATAGTAGTAGTCATCTTGAAAGGATTATTGGGTATTGGTGAATAACATAAAACTCACTCAATAAAAAACAATACCTCTATCACTCGAGGTAATCCTGAAATTTTGTCCAGAAAAATGAACATAAATAAATAATCCACTAGAGGGAAATATACCCAAAACGTTCCTTGATCATCCATATAGAAATGAACAATCTGGGTTTTCATCCCACCCAACCCATGATTATCTGGTCAATCTCATCTTTCCTGGGCATCCCATTCACCCTTTTGAATGAACTATTTTACCTGTGGGGAAGTAAATATTACCCTTCTATGACATAATTCAACAATATCATGAAAGGGAACTTACTGGTCATTCCCTATAGTGATTTCAAAACATGTTATCTCAACGAAAATGAGTCTTCATATGAAGTGACAACTAGAAATCTCAAATCAGAACTCCCAACACTAATGTACATCTGAAATTCTAATACCCAATAGAGTTTCAAGCATCATAACTCTATAAAAATTATAAACATTGATCCCAAGACTCCCAACAGTGGGAAAAATTATAATTCTATGTGCAGATCCTGTATAAAAATGATTAGAAGCTAATGTTGAGGATAGTAGAATTTTACCAATGAAAATTTATGCAATATGATTATGCTCCTCATGGTTCTGTTTAACAAAAAATATCTAGCATGAATAGTATCCCTATGATACGACACATATTCCTTTATAAAATCAACCCCACAGTAGCTGTAAAATTGGGTTCTGATTATCAAGGACTCCATGACCACCTCGGTCTGATAGGCCTATTATACTCCAAATCACTACATGTTGATAATTTTCTAACCCCACTCCTAAATATGGAGTCATTTCACAGCATCTCATAATGAATTTAAGAGGAAATGTTCTGCAAAAATAACTATAGAATACCCATCATGCTGCAAGATTGGAACTCGACTAGGTCCCTCAAACACTGTGGCCTCATAAGTCTCATCCTACTACAGTGGTAACACATCATCGGGATACCTGCGTACTTGGTTTGGAAACTATTATCACCATGTGTATGCTCTAGAAGATTCATTATACTTCTTGATTATGAAGTTGAATATGTAGATGTTGAACTACCCAAGATCACACCCTCAACCTCTCAAAGGTCATGCTCTATGATATGTTCCTGATTCAATATTCTAGATATTGAATTTATTCAAATGAAATTCGCCTATAATCAGATGTTGAAACTGAGAAAATCCTTAAATTGACTACCATTAGATGATAAACACCCATCAGAATATGTGGAACTGTTAGACCTGAATAAAATAGGATAAATATTTCATAACTAATAATACACCCTACTCCAAGTAAATGAACTCCCATGCTCCATTACCCTTCAACGTCTCGAGATAGATTAATTCATTTATGACCATATGAAAATCCCATGATATATCTCACGAGGAAGATACATATAAGAATGGACATAACATCATATCTTGTAGGAGTCACACATCATATACATGGTCAGCATTACCATCATACCAGGATACATATCTAGATACTCAGAGATAGTTAGAATGGAGTATATCCATGACTTGGTAGCCTATAGTTACCCCAAAAATTTGGGCTGATTATACTACTATAAATCATGAATCAACACTACCACAGTCGAGGTAGGTCACGGTTTTCCATGAATAGTCTGAATAAAGCACAAAAAATTATTGCAGAAATGTGCCTCAACACCTTTTGCATCACAACTATTAGTGCCTCATCTATATCTAGTGGATGATACACTAGTATCCCATTGACCACCACCTTTTCAGTGTGGTGGTCACCACCCTCATAGAATATGAAAGGATTTTATGGTGGTGAATATCCTCTAAAATTCCAAACACATGCCTCCATTCAAAATCATTATCAAAATTTACATCACCAATGATAAGATATTGAAATATTATGGGTAGAAGACTTCCTATATAATAACAAACCTCTCTTTATACTTCAAGCGGTAGGTCTGGACATTGTACAAATCATATGTAAGAAAGAAAAACTACCTACTACCCACTACTAAGGTTGGGTCTAGGTAAAGTTTTATTCTATAATAATTTATAGTTTCCCTTTTATTTTTGGAATCATTTCACTTATATAAATTCATTTTCACATTTATATCAAATTCAATATAAATTTTAAAAACCAAATTGGTCTCCAAATTCAGATTTATGTGGTCCCATACTCCACAGAAACAAAAGCATATCATTCACCTGATTCACACAAAAAAACCACTCTAGATGGTCCATCACAACAGAAGGTATAAATATCACAAAAAGTATAACAATATCATGAAATGAGTAATGAATCATTAAAAGCATGAAATAATGTAGGGAATTTTATTATGTAGGAGTGACTAAAAATGAAGCATGAGATGGAATTCCCTCTTCTTATTAGGTTTCAAAAGAGTATAAACCACAATAACATGAATAATAACATCAAAATTCTAGTGCATCACTGAATAGTAGAATCAAATAAAATATAACAGCCAAAATCTAGAAGACATCAATTCCATTTGATGTAATTATGCTATTTATAGGATGTAAGTCACCTATGACTAAACACAATTCATTAAAAAATTCATATTTTTTACTATCAATTTACACTGTATCAAAATAGTAATGAAATCTAGAAATGAATTCTCTGATACCACATTGTAACATCCCATACCTAGATGCCATCAACATTTCAACATGCTCAGTTGTCCATATATCCTCAAGTTCATCACCCATAACACCAGATGACGCTAACATTTTGTGATGGAAAAAGTGTGTCAGTGGGCATACAATGAACTCATTTAATATGTGTATATTTTTTTAATATAAATAACATTCAAGTAGCCAATTCAGTAAATCATATAGAAAAAAATAACTAGTAGTAAACGAAAACAATTCCAAAAATAACATCATATACAATGAAGATTATACACATGTCTCTCTTTAGAAAACAACCAAAATTAGAATACATGATAGGTGTAAATTACATGTAACAAAGGAAGAGAAATTCCAAAAACAATCCATCTAGAATATCAAGAATATTCTTGGTCCCATGATCTCTTACTCTTAATAAGAAACCAAGAAAATCTAGAAGGGTCCTTTCCTTTATCCATACCTATAATCATATAGTCTGTCTAGGTACCATAGGCATCCTGAATAGGGTGTAATACATAATACTTGTAGGCAACCACTCGTGGTCCTGTTAAATATAATTAGTGTTTATATAATTGTCACAATATGCATGAAGATATATAATATTCAAATAATTACTCATTCATATCACCCTATAAACTCTAGTTTCTCATTTTCAATGAATTCATTTAATCATTTTAATTTAAAAAATATGTCTCTGATTAAATTGTTAGGCCTATTTGATTTGTAATCAGACTTTATAAAACATTTATTTCATTTAATAAATAAGCCTCAGGATCTTTAAAAAAATACAAATTTCCAATGTAAGCACATGTATTCAACAACACCTAAACATGAAATCAATAAATTTTAAATCAAATACCTAATAAAAGCTTTTTATTTGTCTTGGAGATGATTAATATAATCAATTTCATTCATTATTAATTTAATAAACTAATTCCTTCAATGGAATTCCTAATTTGGAATCTGGGAATCCCTCCATGTATAATATAATAAAACACCCGACAAACTCATCCATGGTGATCCTCTAGATCCCAGGTATTTCTATATGTGTGGAATAACATCACTTCCACTCAACTCAATCCTTATCAGTCCATTATGGTTACCAAAGAATCACCCATGTCATAAATAATCATATATCCCCCTGAGTTCATCCTTGTAAATCTATATGGATTCCATGTTTCACTAGGCATATAATTGAAAACCCTCTTGATTCCATCCGAAGCGATCCATTAGGAGACCAATTGTCAATTAGGGATAGACAAGAGAGAATCTAGTTGAGTCCATCCATGGAATTCATCATTGAATCCATCTATCACCAAAGTAATATATGTATTCTGTATCATTAAATAAATATCACTAAAAAAATATTGTTTAAAAATTATAAGGTTAATAAAAAAAATATTTTAATTTAATCTCATCCTAAAAGGTGACTCAAAGCATTGGTCATGCCTGGAAGGATTTCCTTTCAATTAAATATGTGTTAATATCATTGTATCAAGAATCACATGCTTAATCTACCAATAAAATGAAATATTATTAGTACATGACGCCATTCCATTTTATCTATCAATTCAATTAACAATTTTTTACCATTTAAAAATAATTCATATCAATTAAAATTGATACATCAATGGTAGAAATTCATTGACAGGGGGTAAATAGACACACGTCATAGGCATCCAATTTTATATACTATCTCAATGGCCCATTTAATTAAACAACACTCCCAATGGTGTATCCCCAATTTCAGGGTACTCAAACTATCACTACAACAAAAGCCGGTCCTAGCGGAGGTTTTTTTCCTGTTTAGCGGCGGTTTAAACCGCCGTTATATTGTGTGGCGGCGGTTTACAAAAACCGCCGCTAAGTTTGGCGTCGGCAATCTATTAGCGGCGGTTTTTTCGATTCCGTGGCGGTTTTAGAAATGTGTCATAGATCCGTCATTTAGTGGCGGTTTCTCTTCATTTAGCGGCGGTTATATGGGTATCTGACATTTTTTATTCGCGGCGGTTTTAACCGCCGCTAAATTCAGGCGTTTGATGCGCCTATTCTGCGGCGGTGAAAACCGCCGCTAAATATCAACATAATATATTTAGCGGCGGTTAAAACCGCCGCTAAATGCTGCCCAGTTCATCATTTAGAGGCGGTTTTAACCGCCGCTAAATGCTTCCCTGTTCATCATTTAGCGGCGGTTTTAACCGCCGCTAAATGCTCACAGGTATGGCATTAGCGGCGGTTAAAACCGCCGCTAAATGTTGAACTGGAAAAAAAAATATGTTGGATCTGCTCCACCACTGCCCTAAATTTTCCAAAACCACAACCACATCTCACCCATCAGCCCCACATAATATCACATCCACACATCATCATCCCATAATCATGTACATGCATCACAACACATCAAGGATCATTTTATAGATTTATCAATGGGTATTTTATCACATGATACTTTATTTTAGGAGTTTTGTAACACAATCCATAATCATAGAGTATCCATTTCATTAGAAAAATATAAGTGGTTGGTTAATTTCCCTTTTAGGGTGATATCACAACAATAACAATAGACACAACAGTCACAAAACATATCATCCAGTGAAAGAAAATCCCCCAATGACCATAATTTTAACCAAGGTATCAATACCATACAATCCATCATATCATAATAATATCAAAGCTGTAAAAACATGTGAATCATTCCTATATTCCCCCTTCAGTTTCAATTAGCCAATTATTTATCTTTGATTAAGCCAGCACAACTAGAACCCATAGATGAACAAGAGTAACCCCCCATGCATGATACACAATAAAGAGAAATAACTGATTCCCTACCTTAAAGAATATTTTTCGACTCGCAGCACACCATAGGGTGAAGAAGAAATGACCATAAACCACAAATGCATGAAAAACCCACAAATAAACCTACACTGTGCCAAAAGATCATCAAAATGTAAACCAACTCAGACCCTAGACCAAAAAGGAATCATTGTATTGAATCCCCAAGAGAATAATAAGAGGAAACTAACCAAGAAGAAGGAAGGTATTACCACCAATTTCCAACCAACATCCACCGAATCCAATGACATCCACCATGCATAAACTAAAAACAAATTGGTATTCCTGGACCCATTGGAGTGGTGTAAAAATTTTAAGGCCACGACAGAGCCTTTTATCATTAACCTTTCATGCCTTAGCCATTTATGGTCATGGGATTGGTCTTTTAGTGTGATACATATTGGATATGGATCCAATAGGGGTATGAATATGGGTTACATATATGGTATTCTCATTGGATGTGGTATCATCACATGCATATTGAATTAAGAATCTTTTTGTCAACACATGAGGAATCCAGAACACAATAAATAAAATGCATAGAAGGAAACATGAGAAATCAAGAAAATGTTAGGACATGGAAATGTTTGGTGGAAACTATGTGCCATAAATGTTACATATACAAACCAACTGTTATCATACTTGTTCAACACATCAACAATACTACTACTCATCATCTGATGCTGCATCGTCACCCTCTCCACCTTCATCTCCACCACCTGCTGCCACCTGTAAGAATATTATATTGAAAATTAAATATTGTTGCATATTTATAATAAAAATTAAAACCAATAAAAGTTTGAAAACTAAATGATTTTGATTTTTTTGTGATTTACCTGCTCACCACTACCCGATGCACTACCACCGGGGGCATATCTGCTCATATGCTGACGTATTTCAAGCAACTCTTTCTGCAAAGCAGATATCTGATCCCCCTACTGGTGAACTGTGTTTTGTAGAGCAGACATCTCTCTCTGAGCATCTTTAGGTATGAAATGACTATAACCAGGAGTAGATGAGGCCGAAATCCCTGATGGCATGCGAAAGACCTCAGATGGTACGGGTCCCAAACCCATCCCGCGCACTCTACCAGGATGCTCCTTCCCAAGGACTTGACCAACCGGGTCATCCTGGGAGACTGAGTAGGATTGCCCAGGATTGACATCCCATATTTCTTTAATTTTTACCTATAAATCAAATATAAATATATATTAACACAGTAAAAACTTATATTAAGTTATTATAATAAATAATTGACTTCATACCCCAACTTCTCTGGCATGTTCATTAACAAAACTTCCATCTGTTTTTTTATGAACATCCAGCCACAGTTCTGTTCGGGATGCTTCATGCCCTAAACTCTGTGACTGCATTAAACAAAGATAAATCATCAATCAAATATGTTAAATAGATAATATTATCTTATAAATATTTAAACTAATTAAAAGATTACCAATGAAATTCGGCTTCTTGAAAAGCTTTTTGAACCCGCAGTGTGCGGGATTACCTGCTTCGCCCGGTTTGAAGCATTCTTTCTTGAGAGATCCTGAAATAAATAAAATTCAATTTAATAGTATTGTATTCAATGTCTATCTCCTCTTCATGTACATGTATAAATGTAAAATGAGGATAATATAATAATATATATTTCAATACCATCCGCTTCTCATCACGATGTCTATCGACAAAAACCTTCCACTGTTCTTTCGGTACCCCATTGGGTATCTTCTCATACATCTGCTGCACGGTCAACGAAGAATCGTTGAAATCACACCACAACCTCCATTTGAAATCTTTCCATTTTTTCCAAGATTTTTCAATGTCCACTTCCGTGCTATCACATCAGCAACGGTAAAGTGGAAGAACATCTGTATACAGAAATTCATTTTGAATATATTAGTAAAATGACATTCAATTAAACCATAAAGTAATAAAATTACCTTTATCTGAGAATCATAAACTTCATTTTTCCAGTTTGGAGGCATATGCCTCCAATCATCATACGAAATAGGCAGGGAAACGGGCTCCGCTGCCAGCTGACCTATAATCTGACCAAGTAAACCTGCGGCGTCATCCATCGGGACCCCATAAGAATCAAATGGCACCACTATCTTCTTTCCATGCATGTTCCAAACATCAGAACTTTTTATGTCTTTTTCCACGGTTTCATTGTCTTCATCTGCAATGAGCAAACAATTACTATAAACAAAATGCAATAAATTTATTTAATTAAAATTTGTACCTATGACTGCGACCCTCCAGAATTTCCGTGATGAACTGGAGGGGGCGTGTCGCTGCCCCACTGCTGAAGCTCCTGTAGGGGGAGGCGATGACTCATCCTCTAATGAGGCATCCACTGATGGTGTTAGAGATGGTGCAGGGGGAGATGATGCCGTGGGGACAGACGGATCGTCATCTGTCGCAGAAGAAGAAGGAATAGTGTACCGCTTCTTCCTTGGCATTCCTGTCATTTAATCAAATAAAATTAAGTTCAGAATATATATTTCAAAAAATTTATGCAGAAAAAAAATTAAAAATGATAATAGATGCCCAATATTAACAAACAAAATATATATAACAATGATAATGAATGACTACAGAAATGAAACAAGTAGTTGCTGAATGAATAAATAATTGTACATACAATCATTTTCCCCTTCAATCATGTCGGTTTCCTGCTCCATTGCTTCATCCACTTCATTCATCCTTGCTAGACCAATATTTTCAATATCATGATGGACAAATAATTCTTCTTCCTGTTGTTGATGAAATTCAATTGCAGAGGTCAAATATTCCACTTCATCACCCATATCATACAAATCTCTTTGTATTACGTGAGTAACTACACTCCACCCTTCATCCACAACATCATTCACATAATATACCATTTTTTCCTGCGATGCTAAGATATATGGATCATGCAGTTCACGATCACCAACATCCATCAAGCGAGAGAAGTTTACAGAAGTAAATTGCAAGGAATCTCTTTTAACACCTCTGATAAAATCGACCCATTTTCATTTGAATAAAACAACAGAAAAATGCCCGTGGTAGTTTAATTCAATAATATCATGCAGCTTTCCATAGTATTCCACATCAGCAAATGTAAAAATACCACTATTCTGTGTTTTCAAACCCACTTCTCGATCGACTGTATGAAATCTAAAACCATTCACATTATAAGTGTTGAACTTTCTAACTTGTTTTATAGGACCTCTAGCAAGAAACTTCAAATCTTCTGAAAAGTCAGCTCGAGTATCAGTATTCATGATCTGAAAAAAATATAATTTAATAGATTTTCAAATTGTATGTGTCAAAGTAATATTCGTATTTATTACAATATTTATAAACTTACACGTCGTGCAAACCATTCTACCGGCTCTTTATTCACAGCTTTCGTTATATATTTTTCATTTCGTGTTCGGCTTCTCATTCGTCTCTTTGTTTTTATCCTCAAATATTCAATAAATGGATCTACAATTTCACTATTCAGCAGCACATATCTATGTGCCTGTAATAATTCCAATTCTGTTAGTGTCGCGTATGAGGTCCTCCCAACTGATCGGCCAATAGCAAGAAATATTTTTGATTTCTGATGCATTTGAGATTGAGTTGATGTGTCGTCAACATGTCCAACTCGAGTAAATCTTGTCTCAATATCATCCAAATATCTGGAACAAAAGGTGAGACACTCCTCGGCCAAATAGCCTTCAGCAATAGAGCCTTCTGGTTGAGCTTTATTTCTCACGTATGCTTTCAAATGCCCAAGAAATCTGTGAAAAAATAATAATAATATTATGCATTTATTTAAATGCCAAAAAATGTTTACTTAACTGGAAACATATAAATAAAATACCTCTCAATTGGATACATCCATCGATAATGAACGGGGCCTCCTAATTTAGCTTCGTCAACCAAATGCACAGTTAAATGCATCATGACAGTAAAAAACGATGGAGGGAAGATCATCTCCATTGCAAAAAGGGTCAATACAAACCTCTCTTGTAGGTTGTCAAACTGAAATGGATGTAGAGATTTCTCACATAACTGTCTGAAAAATGTGCAGAAATGGAGTACAACAGCAGTAACTTTTTCAGGTAATAATGTACGCAATGCCAATGGTAGTAACTGTTGTAACAAAACATGTGAATCGTGACTTTTCAATCCATATAACTTACTATTCTTCAAGTCAACACACCTCGAGATGTTACTCGAATACCCATCAGATACCTTCATATTCTTTAAAATTTGAAGGAACGTATCTTTATCCCTATTTTTCAATGAAAAAATGGCCGGAGCATACTTTTCATTCTCATATGGACAGAGATCACGCTTTATGTTCATTACTTGTAAGTCTTTGCGAGCATTGAGATGATCCTTCGACTTTCCATGCTCATTAAGTAATGTGAAAATAAAATTATCACATAAATCCTTCTCAATATGCATCACATCAAGATTGTGGCGCAAATAATTAAATTCCCAATACGGAAGTTTGAAGAATATACTTTTTTTCTTCCATTGTTGCGTTCTGATTTCACTTGACGATGCACTTCGCACTTGTTTTCCGCTATCATTCAAATGATGAACCTTCCCAAATTCTGTTTTAACATTTTCAAGCTGTGTCAATATTTCAGAACCAGTTAACAACTTTGGAGGTGGTCTACGATCAATGCAACCATTAAATTTTGATTTGTTCAGCCGAAATCTATGAGATGCATCAAGAAATCTTTGATGGCACAAGAAGCACCATTTTCTACTACGAGGTAGCCGTTTGGGCTCGAAATCAAAGTTACAAACGGGACAAGCCAAACCCGTATAAGTGTTCCAACCAGATAAATTCTTAAGCCCAGGGAAGTCACTAATGGTCCACATTAAAGCAGCATGCATTTTAAACATTGTTTTAGAAGAAACATCAAATGTCTCAACACCGTTGCTCCATAACTCCTGCAATTCTTCAATCAAAGGCTGCAGGTATACATCAATATCATTTCCAGGCATTTGTTTTCCAGGAATAATCATCGAAATGATAAAAGATGTTTGTTGCATACACATCCACGAAGGCATATTATAAGGGATCAAAACAACTGGCCAAATGCTATAACTCGTACTCAATGTCCCAAATGGGTTGAATCCATCGGCAGCCAATCCCAATCGAACATTCCTAGGATCAGCTGAGAAATCTGGATATAATGAATCAAATGTCTTCCACGATTGGGAATCTCGTGGATGTCTCATTAACCCATCATTGTTATTATCTAAAACATTCCACTTCATGTGTTCGACGGTTTTTGATGACATGAATAATCTTTGCAATCGAGGCTTCAAAGGAAAGTAACACAAAACTTTTGCAGGTGTGTTCCTTTTCTTCTTCTCCGTGAAATTATGTTCAGTCATACTTCCAACATCACCCTTTGACTTCCATCTAGAAGAAGAACATTTCTTACAATTATTTCTACTTGAATCCTCTCCCCAGTAAAGCATACAATCATTGGGACACGCATGTATTTTTGTATAATTCAGACCAAGCTTGTTAACAACTTTTTTCATATCATAAAACGATTCTGGGATTTTTGCTTCAGGAAATGCATCACGAATCAATTCCAATAACATGAACATTGCCTTATTTGTAATTCCTCATAGACATTTGATATGGTACAACTTCAGTAGAAATGAAAGCTTTGAATATTTCAAACACCCACTATACAACTCTTGATTTCCATCGTCAACTAAATCATGAAATTCATTTTCCTCACTAAAGTTTTCCCTTACATTTGGCTCCACAGAATCAAGAGGATCCAATGATATGTTACAATCTTTATCTGCTTGTGTTACAGTCTCAGAAACATCACTTGTCATGTTGCAATTTGTAGCACCCTCTTCTGGTTGTTCTGATATGTTTTGATGCTCATAGTGGTGTCTTGCAGCGCCGAATGCATCATTTATGAGGTTTTTCATTTCATTTTCCATTGTCGAAGAACTTGGGACCTCATTCTGTGGATTAACATCAGTCCTCAATCTTTCTGTATTGTTTGATTCTCCATGCCAAATCCAACACAAATATTTCTCAGGGAATTGCTTCAGTATTAAATGTTCATAAACTTCATCTCTCTTCAACCATGTTCTAAATTTACATTTAGGACATGGACATCTTATTCTCCCTTCAACGGATCGATTAGAAATTGAAAAATCTAAAAACCCATCCAAACCCTTAACATATTGAGGTGTGTTCCTCGGTAATGTGATCCAGCTTTTATCCATGTATATCACAATGTGCCTACACAAAATATACGATAGTGTAAGATTACAGAAACATAATATAATAAAGATGAACCATTGACCATAAAGTATGAATAATATAATAAAGATGATTCATTGACCACATTTACCATTTCAGACCAACTGAACAAGTCTGGTCCATAGGAGACAGCGTCAACACCTCATTGAGGAGCAATAAGAATATCGGGATACACACTTATCATAACACCATCGATCACACATTTATGTTGCCTCAAACAACACCCCATTGATGTGTGATCGAAACTGATCATAATGCATTTTAAATCAAGTTAACTACATTCACTGAAACCATTTTCACAATGGGTAATGTTTGTTTTATTGTTCTAGGGAAATCTAAATGGCCACATTTAAGTTTTGGGGTTCATCTTGTGATGGAAGCATGAGACATGGTGTTTGAATTTCTTGAATAAATTAGTGATAATGACCCTCCTAAGGTGGAGAGAATTATGTTAGTCATGGAAATGTGGAGAAAACTGTAGAGTGGATGTGGAGGAATCAAGGTTCCAAATAGAAACCTATAAGGGACATGTTTGGGGGTTCTTAGGGAAGGCCAGGTGGAACTTGGATATGGTGTGTGTAGGTGATGGAGGTATACCTTAAGTGAGAAGGCTTCGTGTTTGGGTAGAGGGGCGACATGCCAATAGGGGAAGTTGGGAACCAACGGAGTGAGTTAGCAGGAATGGAAAGACATAGTTGGATAGAAAGGGAATGGATGTGGTGGGCTGCGAGGCACCTCAAGTTAATGTTGAAATGATAAGTTTATCCTAGTAATGTGAATGAGTTTTGAAGAAGAACCAAGTAGTCCTTGGTTAGGATATGGATGGTGAAAGTGTGACAAATCTGGGTAGTTTTGGGAGAAATAATGAATGCTAGAATTGGGTGGAGTTTTCATGGATGTTGTGAGTTGGAAAACATATTAGGGAAGTTTTGAAGGTTGAGTTGAGGTTCTGTTGACCTCTTTTATGATGAGTGAAGTTCTCAAAACTAGAAAATTGTGGTGACGAAGTAAGTAATATGGTGTTGATAACCATGGAAGGAATGTAATCGATTAATGGTGTGTCTAGAGTTTCAAGTTGGATGGTCTCAGGTAGGAACCATATTAGTGTATTAGTTTTGGTGATGGGTGTTGGATCAGGTTTTGGATGGTTGAATACCTTGAGATGAAGGTTATGCTTGGGTTGTGCTTTGGATGTTTGAAATGGAGTGAGGTTGTTGGACCTTGAGTTCTGGATTGATGTAGGTCAGAGAATGTGGTTGGAATCTATGTATCCCTTCAGCGACAATGAGTTTGTGTCACCATTATAATTTTGGTAACTAGGTGAGGTGGTGCTAAGAATTTTGGGCCATGAGTTGTGGAGAGCATTGGAACAAAGGTGTTCCGATTGGCTCTCCACAGGGTAGTGTAGTGCCTTATCGATATCCTCTTGTGCGGTGGTATAGTAACATTACCTAAACCTTTAATTTTCATTTGATGTTGATAATAAATAGTTGAGGTGGATGCGTCCTCAAAGATAATTGGGTTTTAATTGTGGTTCATGGTTGGGGAAAATGTTTTCAGGTAGGACCTTTTCCTTAGTCCGAGTGTTGTTATAACATGGTTGAGTTCAAGGAGTATATTAGAAGATGGAAGTTTATAGGTGGGTCTGTGGAACTAAAATTGGCCTTAGGGGTGCTGTGATGCTTGGGAAGTTTGGATATGTGATGATATGTTATAAGGTGGGGAGGTTTTAAGATACCAACCCTTATCCATGTGATATGATGAAAAAAATTACACCATGTAACCATAAATATCACACACCCTACTAACATGGATACCCATGACTTCTATGAGGAACCTTTCCGTTACATACATTATATAAAAAAGGACCTGAAAACACCCAATGGTCAGTGTATGGTGTGAGAGAATGAATATTAGAAATATTACACCATGTTTTTCATAAGGAGACATTAGAAAAATAAAATAATTATTCTTATTAAGGGAAAATAAAATAATATATATATATATATATATATATTAAAAAAATGGTAATTCACCCTTTTAGAATATATTAAAAAGAATAATCAAATTGATACATCATATTCCATTTAAAATAAATGTGATTAAACCATTTCATAATGTATTTATAAATAACCTCTTTGAAAAGGAAAACAATAGAAAATACTCCTATGGTATATTAGGTATATGTAAAGACCCGTAAAATTCAAGGGAAATTTTTTCTTAATTTTCTTTGGAATTTTACAAGAGCGCGGTTTCTGACGGCACCTGATTCCGAGGCCCGGTGTGCCCGGAATCAATTTCCGAAGTTGGGCTCGGGTACGTTTAGTGAACGAACGAGCGGGAATTTATAACTTTTGAACCGGTGCCCGGAATCGAATTCCGAGGGCACCGATGAAACCGTAGCGCCGGTAAACGCTTAGGAACTCCTGTTTTGGAGTTGCGTTCTTATGAGTGTTGATAATAAAAATTGTGGATGTTTACTTTGTAATTACACTACAATTTTTATTATTTTACTCTAAGTGTTATCTCTTGTTGGAAGTTGGGTAACCACCCAACCTCCCTTGGGAGGTTATGAGGGTGGTGGGGCCCACACGAACCTCACCTCTTCATATCCTCTAAAACCCCTCAACTCCCTCATAAGTTATGATATCTTAAGTTATAACTTTAGACTTAAATAAGGTGAGTTGTGTGTGTGTTTTGAATTTCAAACTCTTGAAATTCTAGTGTGTTGTTGTGTTAATAAAATAAGATAGTCTTATTTTTTTTTGGTGTTTAGTTTTGTCTCCTTGAGAGAGTTGGGAAGGTTCTTCTTGTTTCTTCATCTTCTTCAACCTCGACGAAGAACACGAAGAACGCCGTTCTTCAACGAAGAACTTCTTCGCCGAAGAACACAGTCCTTCCGCGACGCCGTATCCGTGACGTGACTTTCTTCTTCCACGTCATCTCTTCCGCGACGGTTTTCCGCGATGAACGCCATCGACAACGACTCTTCCTCCAACGTCAAAGGAATCGACACCGATATTCCACGACTACGTCAACGTGCGACTATCAAGGTAGGGGTTTTTATATATGATTGAATTCGTTTTATTGATTCTTCATATCTAAAATTCATGATGATGATGACCAAATGAACATGGACATCGTCCCGCACATAAACCATTCTCCTTTTTCTTTTTATTCTTCACGTGTTCTTCGTACGTTCTTCAATGCCAAATATTTATTGACGCTGGAAACACGAAGTTTTGTTGAGCGCAATATATGGATGTGAAGCCCTCGACGCAAGGATCACAATTATGTGATCATTTAATTTTTCGGGCTTGGAACGAAGCCGCAATGGCTCGCAGAAGGAGGCGTCTAAATATTTATTGACGCTGGAAACTCAATGTTTCCCTGCGCGCGACATACGAACACGAAGATCTCGACCCGAGGATCATGAATATGCATTCGTATCTTTTTTCTGAGTTAAATCGAAGTCGGAATGGAGTGCGGAAGGCGGAGGCCGTTGGTGCAGGTCGTGGGGAGAAGTCGTGTGAGGAAGCAGGTGATGCGGGAGCGGGCGCATCAGGGTTTACGGTGAAGACAGCAGCGGCGCGGCAGTCTGAAGGCAGCCGCGACGGTTCTGGCGAATACAGCGGGTGCGAGAGGCGGTTCTGGCAAATACAGCGGGTGCGAGAGGTTGGCCGCTGGGGTTCGGAGGAGAGGCTGTGTGAAATTGTGATTGAATAAGTTATTAGATTGGAGAGAGAGAGTTTTGGGAAATAAAATAAAGAGACAAAAAGGGATAAGGGAGAGGTGTTTGATTTTGGCGCACAAGGGGGAAAAGGAACGTGTTTTGATTGTTTTTTTTGGAGTTAAGAAAGATATAATTAAATAAACAATTAATAATAACAATAAAATATTGTTATTATTACTTTTGTTGATAAAACACCTTTTCGCCAGCAACTCCTTCGTGCGACCTCGGTTTCACGAATCGTTTGCGGAAGTGTGACCCTGACTTCGAGACGGAATTTATGAGTCCAATATTGGATGTCTTTTTCGGGTTTTTGGGTCTGGTACCCGAAGCGCTCGGAAAAATAATAGATTTAATATTATTATTAAATCTTCGACCCACCATAACTCATACATGCGACGTCCGATTGGCTTGCCGTCAGTGGCGATATAATCCCGTCATTAATACGATCGATTCAAGTCTAATGTTGGATACTAAATTCTAGTTCGTGGTGCGGGGCCACGAAACACCGAATAATAATAATAATATTATTATTACGGGATCATGTATCAGACATATCTCTCTCATACGGTATCGGAATGACGAACCGTCTGTGACGTTGCGACACTGGAATTACGACGGATGTTTCAAGACTAATTTTGGATATTTAAGTCGAGGTTGATGCACGGGCCCCACGAGGCCCGGTTCACGCATGATGCGGTGAAATGCAACTTTTTCACCGGCTATCCGTTTGGGACCAATGGGTAGTCCATCTCGTGTGTTTTTCCGTATAGATCGCAATGGTGTGACTGGTTTGGTTAACCGGTGTCATTTGAAGTACGACTGGGTTGGATCGAACATGAATCCAACCGGGCCCTCGGAGCGGAAACGCTTATAACTTGAGCTCTGGACGTCCGATTAACGTGCCGTCAGCTTTGTTGTGTTCCTCTTAGTGAGACGGATCTTTTGGCATACTCCGCCCGAGGTTTTGACGCAGGTGGAGTACGGTCGGGTTGGTTTTGCCTTAAAAACCAACCGGGCCCCGGGGACGAAAATGCCAATAACTCTCAGACCGGGCGTCCGATCGACGCACCGTCTGTTGCGTTGAGTTCCTGTTGACGATACGGAACTTTTGGCATCCTTCGCCCGAGTTTTGGATACAGTTGGTAGTGGCCGGGTTGGATCGCACCCGAAATCCAACCGGGCCCCTGGAACGGGAAAGCTGATATCTTTCAGACAGGACGTCCGTTTGACGAACCGTCAGCGGAGTTGGTGATTACGTTGAGTAACGGTCCCTTTGAGTATACCCTATGGGAGTTCAGGGTACAGTTGAGATACGGCCGGGATTGGTTCGCACACGAAACCAACCGGGCCCCTGGGACGAAAAGGCTAATAACTCACAGACCGGGCGTCCGATCGACGCGCCGTCTGTTGCGTTGAGACCCCTGTGACGAGACGGTCCTTTGAGATACTTCTCTGTGGGACCTTGTGATACTTGGAGTATCGAACAGTAGCTCGTGGAGCGGACCCTCCCGGAGACGAGCGTGCGGAGTACGGAGACCGTGTAGCCGGCTGAGACCTGACGACTGCTTGACCGAATCGACTTGGAGTGAGTCGACTAGCCCAGTGGACGGGGCGCCCGGTATTTGGTGGCAGACCCACGGCGGACGGAGCGCCTGGTAGTTGGCAGCAAACCCGCGGTACTCGACTGGAGGAGTACCTCTGTAGGCTATTTGTGTGAGCGCCCGGTATTTGGCGACAGACCCTCAGCGGACGGAGCGCCCGGTAGTTGGCCGCAAACCCGCAGTACTCGACAGGAGGAGTACCTCAGCAGTCTTAGGTTAGTGAGCAGTACCTCGGAGTCGTGACAGGACCACTGTACACTCCAGAGACGGATCTCTTCAGCAGTTACAGTTTCGATAATGAAATTCATGGTTTGAGCTGAGTCAATGACCTTTGAGTTTCCTCATGATTGAGATGGGTTACTTGATAACTTAGGTATATGTATGGGCATATACCTGGGTAGTGGTTATCCGTTGATTTCATAATCCTTATGTTTCCTCGTTATTGAGATGAGTTACTTGATAACTTAGGTATATGTATGGGCATATACCTAAGTAGAGGTTTTCTATTGAGATATTCTTTGTGGTTATCCTTGTTGATTTTAGTGAGACCTTGAGGGTCTCGGGGTCCCTACTGAGTATCGTTATACTCACCCCTGCACGGGCTATGCCCGCACCTCGTTGTGTAGGTTGCAGACGACGGACAGTGCTGACGGAGGCCGAGTGTTCGAGGACTGGATGGTACCTAGAGGTGGACTACACGACGAGTCAGTATCCGGAGGTGGACTTCACGGTGAGACGACACTCGGAGGAGGTTGACGGGCGAGAGCATTGTGGAGGCTATCTGTACCTACCCTTCAGGTAGTATCCGTGGCAGATGGCGGGACCCGAGGAGCAGTGGAGCTATCTGTACCCACCCTTCAGGTGGGATTTCTAGTGGACAGCTCGGCGTAGCGGCTTTACCTTTCAGTTGTTGTTTTTCCTTCCAGTTGTACTTTACAGTTGGGCTTGTATTTCCGGCCCCCTTTACTTTCAGCACCTTTTGTTGTACTCATTTTTACTTAGTATATTACTTCCTCTTGTACTCTGTGTGTTTGTTTACTTTTATAAAGGCAATGTCTTCCCAGTTATCGGAATTTATGCCTTTGGTGCTAGTCGCCAGCCCCTGGCCTATGGAAGGCGGGCTTGGGGTAGTCACGACACGGGCCCCGAGGACGGGTTGTGACAGTATAAGTTATCTAAGATCCTTTTAAATCTATGGTCAAATGACTATTTACATACATATCCCTAAAATATGTTCCCTTAAACGAGGTAATCACCCTGATAAGTGAATCCACTATGGAAACAATATTTAGTTATATTTTTAGTGTAAATCATTGATAGGTAGCCACAATTCATCCTAGAATTATTTTCTCATTATATCCCTTACTAAGTACCACATGATCCCATCTATCGTAGCCCATATTGGAAGGATTTCATTTATTAATTTTCCCACACATAAAGGATTTCAATTTCACAAATGACCCATACATGTAGGATTTAAATTAAAAATTCAAACTATTTGGAGGGAATATCACACATCAATAATCAAACTACTTAATTTCAAATAAAACATGATTCAAAATCCATTTTCAAAATCAATTACAAATTAATAAATCATTTAATCAAATAATTCAAAAAACAAACCATTATAAGAATCATAAATCAATCTATTAATCAACTTATATAATCCAAAAAAATGATATAGCAAGTATGGATTATAAAATAAAAGATATCTTTAAAGCCTACTACCTAAAACACATAATTTTTTTAAAAATGAATGAAATAAATACCAATAGGATCAAAAACTAAAATAAATCCATTAACCAAGAGACCCATATAATGAATCTCAGATTCAATTTGAAACAAATCATCAAGATGGATGTGATAATAGAGAAAACTCACTTTGGGGCCGAGGTCGAAGTGAGAAAGGTCGTCGGGAGAAGGGTGTCGCGGGTTACCGGTCGCAGGCACCGCCGGAGGAGGTTGCGGGGTTGCCGGAGGAGGTCGCGGGGTTGCCGGAGGAGGTCGCGGGATCGCCGGGGGGTCGCGGGGGGCTGCGGGCGAGGGTTGCAGCACACGGGGTCGGGGGAAACGGGGGTCGGGGTAGGGAAGGGTCGGGGTTTTTAAAAAAAAAAACAAAGGTTTAGCGGCGGTTTATTAAAAACCGCCGCGAAACGTATTTTAGAAAACGTTTAGAGGCAGTTTTGTGAACCGCCGCCACAAAACCGCCGCTAAACACTGTTTATTTTGTAGTGTATAATCATTATTCGATAGAAAACTTAAATCACATAGTCCAAGATGAACAATTTATAATGAGGATAATAATCCGATTAAAGGGTGTTTCCTTGAAAATATGGTGCACAGAACAATGAACTATATATAAACACTTATAATTTTAAGGGAAATCATGATAGCACCTATTCTAGGTCTGTATTAGATAGTTCGTTCAGTACCAAATTATAATTAAACTCAAATAGGGGGAACATAGAAGAACATATGAAGAATCTGTAAATAGGGAAAATAATCATTCACTTAAACAATGGTGCTAATATCAAACTAAAATAGAAAAAATCAAATGGTATTGATAATTTACTGATGCAGATCAAATGACAGAGATTACGCTCTATTCTGATATTAGAGGGAGATTATCTCAGAATTCCATGAATAGTCTCTATAGGAGGAGCCCTTAATCATTAGTAGTGTAATGTGAGAATAAGTGGGGTATTTGGGATGAAATAGATTTAATTAGAGGAAATATTTCAAATTCACAAAAATCATAGAGTCACACGGTTTTGTCGCATGGTTTTCCAAACCATATGATAACCGTGCAACTCCTCCTATAGGAAAGGGAACATCTTACAGTTTCCTTGCCTAGTTTATTAACCAGTGCTCAAAATGTATAAAAACTCCACTGAAAAAATTATAGACATGGATGTTCAACTAACTGCCCCATAATTCATGGTTTTCAGACTTTTTGGCCTATACCCTTCCTCTTTCCAGTCTAACTTGATTAGAAGTAACTGTGTGGCCTACCCAGGATGGTTTCTTCTAAATTTTTTCCTAGAATTCTTCTATCCAAGTGTTGGGTTGCTGGACCTGCACCAGCACAAGACACCCTAGATAGCTCTATGACCTCAATGATAATTCATGTTATGTATTATTTAAACATTTAAATTGAAATTAGATAAAAGTAATAGATCAATACCTCAAGGATGAAACAAATTCTTACATTGTTCATCCTCCTTGTGTGGTTGGCAAGTTCATTTTCATAATATTCTGAAGTACACGAGTCAGATTGAAAATTAACAGCAATCATTTTAGATGGAATAACATCTTTCTCATGAGACAAAACACTATTCTTTATGGTAGATGTTGTTTCAATGGAACCACCAATATTCCTTTATTTCTATTTCTCATCATATCTTTTTAATATTACCTCATTATATATAAGTGTTCCACTAAAATCATCGAATATGATATTACATAACTTTATTTTCTCATCAAATATTGGTCTCTTGGACTCAAATTCATTTTGAATAATATCAATTATCTTTTCCATTAATATTTCATCTGCAAGACCATTCTCACAAATATATTGTAATCTATTAACAATTTTCATAAATCTATGAAATATTATTGAAACATATTATTTGAGAAGACAATCATACTCTCAGTAATTAGTCCTTAATATAGCTATCTTGGTCTCAACAACCATTGATGTTCCAAAATGTGTGACTTGTTACATTTTATAGATATTGTTAGCAACATCAAAAGATTATATTTGAGTATTATATATTATTTTGATACAACATAACAATGTATTTAAAACTCTATCTTTCAACTAATATTATTGTTTTTTTTCAATTTTTTTGAATGAATTTCCATCCTTATCTGGAATCATATAATTTCTAATTAACATAAAAAAATGTCAACTCCCATGTTTATAAAACAATTCTTCATCATACAACTCTAGTATTCATAAAAAACACCATAAAAAATAGCTATTCCATTGGGATTAAGATTTTCTATAGAACTGATATTCATTAATTTCATTTTTAAAACAAAAACAAATATTGTTCTCAAAAAATAAACATTAGTGAAAACTTGGTTTATAAACAATGAGTTTACATTAAATAATTTATCAAACATGAAAAAGAAAAAATAGTAAAAACTTATTAATTATTCTAGAGGTAGAATCATTCTCTAATAAAATTGTTGGATCAATATATCTTATAATGATGATTAGGAATGAAAGAGTACTCACTTAATTTATTACTTAAATGATGGGGGTGAGTTGTGTTATTTAAAACAAGGTTTAAAACAAATATACTAAAAAAACCTAAAAGTCATTACATAGGTTATCATACTCAGCCCCCATTTCGATGATCATTATCAAAAACTCAAAAGTTTGGTAATGGTCTAATTAAATCTAAGTAAAAAATATCAGAGTCATAATGGTTCCGATCATCATATTATCATAATACAATTTAATAATTTTAAGAAAAAATCATTATAAATATGACAACATTTTTTGTATTTCTAATAAAATGTTTAGTAGAAATAAAATACTTATAAACATGAAGCAATAAAATAGCTAACAAATATAATAAATACATATAAGCAATTAAAAAGAAAAACAACTTTTAACCCTATGAGTAAGGTAGTCTATAAAATAGATTAAAGGTATACATTGTTTTATACTCATAGCAAAGCATTCACGTCCTTAACAAAAACAGTCATTGATACGATGATGTGGATGGATATATCATATCATCCCTAGAAGACCTTGATATAATAATCTTATTTATTCTATCTAATTATCCTCGATAATCCTCAATTTGATGGATTATATTCTATACCATCCTATCACTAGAATAACTCAATTGTTATGATAGTCAGACACAAATTACAATGATAAAGTTCTTAAGAAAAAAAACCATATGAAGATTATATAAAAATAAAAATAAATAAATAACTTAAAATACTATGTACATGATTTTAATGGTCTGAAAATATAATGTAGGAATATTTTATTTGACCACTTGTAAGACATGAAACAACTAGCACGTAGGGAAATATAATACCACAAAAATTTATAATTTTTTTACAATTTAAAATACATTCAAAATATATTATAAATTTAAATGCTCATGAAAATGAGTTATCGTACATCACATGCAACAAAAAATTTCTTGAATGGATTTCATTACACTCAAGACTGAATTTTACCGAGAAACAATATATTAGTAAAAAAATTATTTAATATAAAAACACATAAACTAACCATTAAATTTGTTTTTATGAATACTATTAACCAATTTTTTTAATATATTTTGTTTTAAAAAATATAAAATTAATTCATTGGTGTAAAATTAATTATAAAAGGACATATTAACCAAGTGAATATAATGGAAATGGTTTTATATAAAGCTATGTTTATGACCATAATGATTTTTTATCCTAATAAATTAAATTAATTTCAATTAGTGAGTGTTATTAATTTAATATATTTATATATAATATATATTCAATCAAATATTTTAGATATCCATCAACTATATTCTATATTCATAATAAAAGAACAAACCCAATATTACGCATAAAAATCAATATTTGTTTAATGTCACTTTTACCACCTTTTTTCAATGAACCTGTTTTCAATACAATTAATGTAACATTTATAAATCATATATATCAAAATAAAATTCATTTTCAAATTAAAAACCAAAAATTTTTCTTATGGTTTATTTTTTATAATTTACTTTGAAGTTCCATTTTTTAATGAATAGAGAATAATAATGAATTTTAATTCAAAAATGCATTTTCATATAATTTATTGATAGTGTTAAATTATATTTTAATATTATTTTAAAGTCACATTATATCAATACATTATAGTTTAATCTAATTTAGTTCATTAGAATCAATTTCACTTTGAAATTGGGTATAAAAAATTAGCAATCCTTGGGATGTTTTTAGTTTAAAAAACTGCATTGTTTCCCCTACTAAGGGATAAAATTTAAATTAAATTCTTCCACTTATTTGATTGGAATTTTGAAAAATGGTTTAAATATTTTCAATAATAATAATGTATAATTTCTAACAAGGGGAACAATTACCATGAAACATGTCCAGAATTCATTGTATGGAAATATTTCTGTCCTATATGCAACATTATCTATTTTGGTGTATTATTAGTCCTCATATTATGTGAAAATTTGGTAACACCTAACTTATGTTCAAAAAAACCTAGTGTGTAATTTTACTATGTTTTAAATGGAAACCATACCTCCCACTTCATCACACATATCAACACAAATTGGATGGGCCATGATCTTCCAAATTCAATTAAAAACATCCATCACTTCCACCATGAATATGGAATCCTTCCTTTTTGTTACCTAACATTTCATTAAATTTTACAAAAAGAGGATCTTTAAAGTCAAGTTTATTGGAAATCAGGAAAAATATACATGAAAACATAAAACATTAATCTAATACACTTTTAAGTATTCATCATAGTTTCATACTTAGTATAGTTACTACATCTCAAAACTTGGAGACATACATCAAAGGAATGGTTAAGCATAAAGCTCAATAAGGAAAACAAGTGAAACAATTTACAAGTGATCTTGAGAGATAACAATAAGAACATGAGGGATTTCATAATGTAATGATAAAGTGTAATATCCTAGAAATAATAAATTGAATCATAACTTGAAAATGTGGCTACAAAGGTTAATTTATACATTAATGAACATATCACCATGGTCCAACCCCAAGGTGTTATAAAAATTACAATGGTTATTCACCAAGGTATCGTAAAACTTATCATCTATGGATGTTAAATTCATTACCCAATGTATTAGAGTGATATTAGGGTACACCTTTAATATTTATTTATTATCAAGTGATACACATTTATCATAATCAAACATTTCATAAATAAACCATATATAATAAAAGAAATGTGTTTCATAACAAAATCGTGACATTTTAAAAAGTGCTTACAAACAAGATTATTTTGTCATTATTAACCCTTAGAAAGGGAATAAGGGTTTTATATTTTTCAATTTTAGAATCAAATATATATATTTTATTTTTTATTAATACCCCAGGAAATGAAATAAGTTTGGTTATTCACATTAATAAAATGATATAATTTCTTGAGAAAGAGAGATATTTTGAGACTAAAATTATGCAGCATAACAACTATTCAAAATGGTTTTAGAAAATATTAAAAAGGGAGGGGACTATGGTTACCCACTCATAAATAAATCATAATACGATATAGGGATAGAATACAATGTAAATAAGTTCATGGTATATATTTTTGAATGGAATACAACATGAAAAGGAATGTTGAAGGGAAAGAGGATATGTGATTTCTATTATAAAAATTCGACATCCTAAGATCATCACTTACAAATTCCGAAAATCAATTTATGGGAGGGGAAATGGTCTCTATTCTTTTGGACATAAAAATGGACAGAAATAAAAATATAGAAAAATAAACCCCCAAAATATAAAATGGAAACAAGAAGACATAACAGAAATAAAGTCGTAATTAAATGGTGAGGGTGTAAGGTTTCCTTACCCAGAAGAGTAACATCAAAATATCGAATGTTGGGAGCTTAGTGGGATTGAGGGAACCTCAAAATGACTTGTGGGAGGTAAAAAGACCAGAGATTCATTAAGGAGGAGTTTGGAATCAATAGAATGATGAAATGGGTTTGTATTTATAGCAAAAGTGAGGGAATATTTTATTAATTTCTTTGGGACTCCCTATTAGAGGTATTTAAAAATCCAAGGTATTTACCATGGTATTTTTTCAAGGTATCGAACACATGTGACACCTAATAAAATATCTTACTGTATACAAGTTGACCATAATTATTAAATCATGTTTACATCATTAATGATGTCATTAAACACACTAAAACTCAAAACTATATTTTCCCTATTCACTAAAAAAATCCTTTTAAAAAAATCTCATAAATTCACCCTAACCTAATATTAATGATCTGAATTCAAAAATTAAAACTATTTTATGAAAATACTTTTATAATTTTGAGATATTTAATTTTTAATTAAAATAATTATTTACCAAAAAACTACTAATACATAACTAATAATTCTTGAAATAGGTATTTACTTATGCTATTATAACACATTACCATTCATGATTCATAAATTATATTTATACATTGTTAAGTGAGGTTACTCTTTCATTGGTCACATTAATATTTATAAGGATAATATTACTATTTATAATTTACCATTCTATAGAAATTATGTTTATCATATTAGAATCTAAATTTCTTACTGATCACAACTGTAGAAGACCATTTTTTAAAATAATTTCATATTATTAATTATTTAAATTATATTAAAAAATATGTTAAAATTCCTTTTTTCAATATTCATTAATAATATGGTTCTTCTATAAATTCATCATATATTTATCATAATATTTTAAATTAAAAAATTGTACCATAATAATAAATAACAATATTATTTATACAAAATAATTACACAATGTAACTAAGGCCTCTTTAGATAGCCCTTTATAACACCTGCATATAATCTAAGAGTAAGGTGTTCAATAGTGATAGAATAATTTGGTGGCTCAGAAAAAATTTCCGGGTGGTGATTTCTATCAGCATGAGCTTCTCCCTTAAGAGATTGTGTTCAAGCATAACGTGTTGGAGTACGTCTTGGGCTTGGTCTAGAGCATAGCCCAATGATGATACCTCTTTCTTAAACTCTGAAAATGGGTTTTGAATGGCCCGAGTCTACTGGATGAGGCCATAAACACTTTTTTCTATATTAATTGACCCTGATCATTGGTATTTATAAACAATAATTATAACGTTAATAGTACAATTTTCAATGGTCATATTAACCAACAATCATATAATTGTCAAAACCCAATGGTATCATTTTAATTATACTCACTATAGTAATTAATGGATATAGTTTTGTTAAGTATAAAATAAAATAACACAAATATTCAAGAAACAAATATTATTCAAAAGTTCGGGTTGTTACATTCTTCCACCCTTATGAAATTTTGTCCCTTTTAATTTAAACTCATATCATTAGAATAGAAAAGGTGTGGGTATATATTACTCATCAACTCCTTTGGTTTCCACGTGGCTTCTTCACATTTTTTTGTTCATACACAACTCCTTACCTAGGTAGGTAGTTTTGTTGCATAGAACCTTGTCCATAAGATCTAATATCTCCATCGGAAGATCCTCATATGAGAGGTCATGTTCCAATTGTACCACCTCTGGATTTTGTACCTGCAAAGTGTCAGGTATATACTTTCTCAAGAGGGATACATGGGATACATCATGAAATTGTGGTATATTTGGTGGAAGTGAAAGCCGATATGCCACTACTCTTATGTGATCAAGGATTTAATTGGGGACAATGTACCCAGGGATGATATGCCATTTATTCCCAAACCTCATGAAACTCTTCCAAGGTGAAATATGAAGAAATAAATTATCACCAATAGAAAATTTCAAGTCCCTTTGAAGGTTCCCGACATAGCACTTTCATCGACCCTAAGAACCCTTAATGTGTTTCTTAATGGAATAGACCTTTTCTATTATCTCTTGAACAAGATCAGTCCTAAGAATCTTTATATCACCAGATTCATCCTAGCAAGTAGGAGTTATACATCACATCCCATATAGAGATTTATAGGATCCATTTTGAATGCTTGTGTGGAAGATGTTGTTGTAAGAGAGCTCAACTAATGCGAGATGTTGATCTCATCCATCTTTAAATTCCATTGAGCATGTTCTCACTATGACCTTGAGTGTTTGAATAGTCCATTCAAATTTTCAATCAATTTTGGGGTTATAGGCCATACTAAAATTCAATTCGATACTTATAGAATGTTGAATACTTCTCTAGAATTTTGATGTGAACCTTGGATCACGATCAGATACGATTGAAAGTTGAACTCCATATAGCCTTACCACTTCCTTCACTTAAATCATGTAATGTTGATCAAGAGATAAATCTTCCCAAATATAGATAAAATAGGAAATTCTTGGTGATAAAATCCACTAAAACCAATATCACATTGTTTCCATTTGATGTTTTAGGGATACTCATGAAAAATTCCGTAGTGATATTGTCCCACTTCCATGATTGTATGGGTGTTGGTTTTAATACCCCTTTAGGAATATGTCTCTTTGCCTTCACTTACTGACATACCAAAAACCTTTAAGTGTAGTTAGAAATATATTTTTTCATATTATCCCACAAATAATTATCAAGAATGACCCTATATATTTTCATTCTTCCGGTATGTATTAATAAAGTATAGATATGAGCTTCATCCATCAGCTCATTCTTTGTTTCTAGAATAGACGGTACACATAGTCTTGTAAAAAAATTCAGTACACCTTCTTGATCAATATTGAACTCAGGAAACTTCCCATCCTTCTTAGCCTCAAAATTAATCTACAACAAAGGATCTTCGATCTGAGATTTCTTGATCTTCTCTTGTAATGAAAGTTGAGAAATCATTTTTCTAATGATTGATGATGTCCCTTTCGTTGTAATTCCCATGTACAACTTTACTAGGTCGTTTATCAATGTTCTCATTGAATCGTCGCCATGGAAAGAACAACTAGTTCTTTCCTCCTTAATGCATCAACGACTTTGTTTCCTCTTTCAGTATGACAATGAATTGAAAAATCATAGTTTTTATGGAGTTCCAACCATCTCCATTGTCTCATGTTCAATTCCTTTTGTGTGAAAATATACTTCAAACATTGATTTTCTAAGTATATGTCACTTTTCTTCACATAAAGATAGAGCCTCCATATCTTCAGAGAAAAAACGACCGCAACAAGCTCTAGATCATGTGTAGAATAGTTCTTCTCTTGATTCTTCAAGTGTCGAGATGCATAAGCAAGTAATTTTTCATTTTCCATAATGACACACCCAATCCCTTTTAGAGATGCATCAATAAAAATAAAGAATTCTTATCCACTAGAGGGAATAGTTAATATGAGTGTAATACATAATATATTATTTTGTTGTTGGAAACTTTCCTTGCACTCCTTTTCTCAAGATGAACATGACCCCATTTTGAGTTAACTTGGATAATGGATTAGAACTTCATGAACATATTTTCATAAACATTTAATAATATACTACTAATTCAAGGAAACTAAGAATCTCAGTTATTTTGGAAGGATGAGGCCACTTCTCTATAACTTTTGTCTTTGTAGTGTCAATTATGATTATGTTCCCCAAGAAAGAAACATTTTGCATCCAAAATTCACATTTTCTGAAAATTCCAAAAAGCCTCTCATTCGTTAGAGTTTGAAAAATAATACTTAGATGATCCTCATGCTCCTCGCGACTTTTGGAATATATCAGAATATCATAAATAAAAACTAAAAAGAAGTTATAAATGTAGTCTTTAATTATTATATTCATCTAATCCATAAAAATAGTAGGTGAATTAGTTAGTCTAAATGGAATAACAAAAAACTCATAATGCCCAAATCGTGATCGAATGGATTTTTTAGAATATATTCTTTCTTCACCCTCAATTGATGATAACCAGATTTAAGATCATTCATGGAAAAATATTGAGCCCCACGAAGTTGGTAAAATAATTCATCAATTCTCAGAAGTGGGTATTTTTCCTTGTATTTAATCTCATTCAGTTCTCTATAATCAATGCATAGATTCATTGTTCCATCCTTCTTCTTCAAAAAGAGAACATGCACTACCCAAGGAGACACACTCTGTCAGATAAACCCCTTCTTCAAATGATATTGAATTTGTTTCTTTAATTTCATTTTCTCCACATTTTCTATCCTATATGTGGTCTTTGATATTGTATGAGATCTAAGAATGAGTTTTATGGATAACTCAACCTCTCTTTTTTGGGGGTGGTCTGGGTAACTCCTCAGGATATATGTCAATGTATTCCTGAAGGATAAGGAAATTTTCCAACCTTATAATATCATACCATTCTTCTTCTTCACCTATGAAATATATAAAGTAGGATATAAGAGGTTATTCTAGACAAATATCAGGTTGACATTTCTCTCCTTAGAAGATAATGGTAGCTTTTCCATTCTAAACTACTGTGATTTTCTTTCTCCTGAATTTTATCATATCATTGTACATTGAGATCCAGTCCGTCCCTAGAATAATTTTGAATTCTATAATGGGAATGACTACTAAATTATCTATAATATTGGTATCACTAATGTAATGACTAAAGTTTCTATATACTGAAGATGCTTAGATAATACCAACAGGAAGTC
Source organism: Viscum album (assembly GCA_963277665.1). Classification (NCBI taxonomy): domain Eukaryota; kingdom Viridiplantae; phylum Streptophyta; class Magnoliopsida; order Santalales; family Viscaceae; genus Viscum; species Viscum album. The sequence goes on along the minus strand of OY728155.1, from coordinate 594,517,584 downwards.
CTGACTGATAAGTATACATTTAGTAATTCAGGTGTGGATTCTAAATTATTTGAAAACATGGAGGAAATAAAAAAATGCGTAGAACCAGAATATAATAATGTACTTTTTAGATTTGAGAGAAAAACACGAGTACTGGAAACCACATTATTCAGAGCTTCAACATCATCTATTATGATAGAAAAATCATGACCTTTCTCCCTTGGCCCTTGTGGAGGCTGATGGTGGTTCTTCTCGACTGCCCATGTATTTAGAAATTAACTACATATGTTCTCATGTTTTCCACACTTATATCATTGGAAATTTGGTATGGCAACACTATCTTTCCCTTGACATTAGTGTTTTGAAATTGAGGCTTCATCTCACTATGATAGTTACATGCAATATAAACATATCTTCCACACTTGTGTCACTTCCTGCCATTGAGTAGGCAGTTCCCTAAATTGTTATTCCCAAAATTATTACACATTGGACATTGTACTTTCTGGCCTCCTCTTACCTGATCAAAGGTCCTCCCTAAGATGGGATTCATTGATCTCTTTTGTCATTGGATTTATAATACCACTGCATCTCACCGAACTCCAGTTCATCTTTCATCACACTCCAAAAGAACTCTGCATAGCTATAATAGTCTCAGTTGGATAGATTCTTCCATAGATGAGGTCGTAATCTACCAATGAATCAATAAAACTTACTATTAGGATCCATGAAAAATCGTGAGGTGTAACCATAAATCCTTGTGATGTTCATCTCGTAGCATCCAACAGATTCATTCTCCTTCTACTTCTTTTTGAAAAACCCATTCTCCATTTTTGTTCTCATTTAATGAGATAAATACATATTGAATAATATCCATATAAACTCTTCTAACTCAATAGATTCAACCACCACTCTTGGAATCATGTTTTTTTTTTCATTTCCCACCTCTCATAAGCTTCTCTATCTATGCGGTAAATAGCCAGGGTGTCATTCTCTTGTTCTGAATAGTAGAGTACAGAAATGATCTTCTCTATAGAGATGATCCACTTTTCAAAAATCAATGAGTTAGTAGATCGACTAATGGTTGGTGGCCATTGAAACATAATGGACTCTATATAATTTTGTTCCTTTCATGGGTATATTAGTCTCTAAACTTGATTTAAGTTATTTCCCATAACCTGATTTAGTTTGTTAATCATTATCATGAATGTTTCCATTCCAGCTTCAATCATAGGTCTGTCATCTCATGGTCCATTGCTGTTACCATTTTCACAGTTCCCCATATTTCCATCCATTTTATAAGAGACTAAAAAATTATTTGGAATGTTATTTCATTAATGAATCTTTTCACTATAATGTATTTTTATGTCTTAAAACATTATTCATAAAAATATAATTCCTTAAAATCAATTACATTTTCTCTATAAATCCTTCATAATTATTCATAAAAATCATGCAATTAATCAAACATATCCTCTGGGATTGTCAAACCAAGAGTGTAGAATGACCATTTGTCATGTTCTAGGATATCCTAGATCATGCTCAAAACTCTTTATCTGAGTTTTCACTCCTTGTTACATCTGTTCTAGAGCCACATCAACTTGTTCGTATCTATATGAGATTTATTTATTCAGAAACCAATTACATAATAATTCACCAAAATACCAAGAAGTTTTCATATATTTAGAACTTTATATAGGGTTCTTCCTAATGTTTTCATAGATTAATTTCCATAAAAAACTAAACACTCCTTTGATACCAACTATGGAATGCCTCCTTTTTATTACAGAACTTTTCATTACATTTTACAAACAGAGAATATTTAAATTCTATTATCTTGGAAATCAAGAAAAATATACATGAAAACATATAAAATTCACTAATACACTTGTAAGGCTTCATCATAAGTTCATACTAAGTAAAATTACTGCATCTCATAACCTGGAGGCATACATCAAAGAAATGGCTGATCAGAAGGCCCAAAAAAGAAAACAAGTGGAACAGTTTACATGAAATCTTGAGCGATATCAATAAGAATATGAGGAATATCATAAAGGTATGATAAAGTGTCATATTATAAAAATAATAACTTGAATCATGACATGAATATGTGGATACAAAAGTTAATTTAGACATTCATGAAAAAATCACCAAGGTCTAACCCCAAGGTGTCATAAAACTTACCAAAGCTATCCACCAAGGTATCGTAAAACTTGTCATCTCTAGTGATTAAATTATTTACCAAATTAATTAGAGAACTATCAGGGAACAACCATAATATTTCATTATTTAATGTGATACACATATATAATAATCACAATTTTCATAAATAACCCAAATAGAATAAAAGAAATGGGATTCATATCAAAATCGAGATATTTTTAAAGATTCTAACAAACAATATCATTATATCATTTATAACCCATGAAAAGGGAATAAGGGTTTTAGGTATTTCAATTACATAATAAAATATATCATTTTTATTTCTTTGATTAATACTATGAGAAATAAAATAGGTTTTGGTATTCCCATAAATAAAAAGGATAATTTCTTGAGAAAAAGAGAGAGATTTTGAGACAGAAATTCTACAGCATAACAACTATACAACATGGTTTTATAAAACATTAAAAAGAGAGGATACTAGGGTTAAAAAATAAAAAATAACTCATAATACTGTACAGGGACAACATATAATTTAAATAAGATCATTTTATGGATATATGAATGACATAAAAAGTGAAAAGGAAACTTGAAAGAAAAGAGATCATGTGATTTCTTTTACAAAAAATTGGCAGTCTAACAACGTCCTTTAAAAATTCAGAAAATTAGTTGATGAGAGTGGAATGGTTATATCATCATTTTTACATAAAATGGACAGAAATAAGGTTATATAATAACATACCCCCATAGAATAAAATAGAAACTATAATACATAACATAAAGGATGTCACGACTAAAAGAGGAGGGTGAAAGGTTCCCTTACCTTGAAGAGTAACTTCAAAAGCTCAAAGGATGAGGCCATGGGGAGCTTGAGGGAACCTTAAAAGGACTCATTTAGAGGAAATAATACCACATATTCGTTGAGGAGGAATTTGGAATTTATTTAATGATGTAATGGGTTGGTATTTATAGAAATCATGATGGAATATTTTATTTATTTCCTAGGGACACCTCATTAGTGGTATTTGATACACCACGGGCTTTCCCATGGTATTTTACCATGGTATTGGACACTTAGGACACATAATAACATATATTACTGTACAAAAGTCATATAGAATTATTACCTCATGATTAAATCATTAATGATGTCATTAAAAACACCGAAACTCAAAACTATATTTTCAATATTCACCAAAAAACAATACATTTTATAAAAATATCATAAATTCACCCTAACCTAATATTGATGCTCTGAATTCAAAAATGAAATCCATTTTATGAAAATAATTATCTAATTATGAGATATTTAGTTTTTATTTAAAAAACTATTTACCTGTAAAATACTAATACTTAAATAATAATTTCTAAAACAAGTATTTACTTATGCTATTATATCACATTAGCATTCAAGATTCCTAAATTATATTTATATGTTCTTAAGTGAGAATACTATTCTATTGGTAAAATTACTATTAATAAATGTAACATTAGTATTCATAATTTACTATTCACTAAAAAAATAATATGATATTATTAGAATCAAAATTTATTACTGATAAAAAATGTAGAAGACCATTTTTTAAATAATTTCACATTATTTATTATTTTAAGTATATAAAAAATATTTTAAAATATGTTTTTTACAATATATATTAACAATATAGAACTTCTATAAATTCATCCTATATTTATCATGATATTTGAAATTCAAAATTTTTACCATAATAAGAAATAAGTATTTTAAATATACAAGAGGGCGACAAAAAGTAAATATGGCCTTGTTACATAGACCCATATAACACCTGCAAAAGACCTAATAGTATGTTGTGTAATGGTGACAGAATATTGGTGTGGCTCGGACAACATTGATCTATTTGTGATTTCTATCAACTTGAACTTCTCCCTTAAGTGATTCTGTTCATGCTTAAACTATTGGATTTTGTATTGGACATGGTCAAGAGAAAATCCCGGTGATGCTACCTCCTTACCAAGATCTAAACAATGGGCTTTGTATAGCCCAAGTCTAGTGGATGAGGCCATTGACTCTTCTTTCTAAATTAATTAACCATAATCATTTGTATTTATAAACAATAACCATAATGTTAAGAGTATATTTTCAAATTTTTATATTGACCAATGGTAATATAACAGTTGAAACCCAACAGTCAATTTTAATTATACTCACTTCATTAATTAAAGGATATTATTTTGTTGAGTATAAATTAAAATAACACACAAATTCTGGAAAAAAATATTATTCAAAAGTTCAGGTTATTACAATGAAGCCTTACTTTATTCTATAATCCATCCAACGAATCTCAACAAAACATGATTATATGAAATAAAAGTTTACAAAGTATAATTTGATGTCATTATTATAATTTTTTAACCAACAAATACAAACACTTCCATCCCATGGGTAATGAATATACTATTTTTGTTTAAATCAAACTACCACCTCGCGAAACAATGATTGTTTTTTTTCATTTACAACCATTTATCATTGAGAATTAGGATGAAAAATATGTTTATATTTGATATGTATGATATTTTTTATAAATATTTCTTACTTAATTCATTTATTACAAAAAAACCTCATGATTTATATTTTTTTTGTAAATACGATTACATCGTTATTGGAAGTGTGAGCTATCAGCTCCCAAAAGCGATGTGATTTGGCCCTGCTATACAAGAAATGTATCTATGATGGTTTTAACTAAAATTATGTGATATAAATGTAATATATATGATATTTAATGACAAAATTATCTTAATAAAATATAATATAACATTGTTATTATTACCATTTCACACACATAAAATGAGTTAACATCATTTGTGGATGTATAGGCTACCACCTCCTTAACATGATTTGATTTCATTTACATCAAAATAATTATCAATATTATTATATAGGATTAATTAATGTTGTATTTAGGAAATAATTATCATTATTTATATATTAAAGCTACAAACCTTCTTTCTGTAATGATCATTGAAAAATGGGAACATTACTCATGTGTATGTACGTCTGACCTTCTCCCAAATTGTAACATTGGTTCATTTTTCAAAACCTTATTTAATTATTGGTTTTAAAATTATATTTTATGTATATATATTATAATTATGTAATTATTATTATTCTAGATATGGTTTTTAATGAACCCTTTGACTTTAGTTGATCTGCCAATGTTTTTTAACACATGAACTAAATTTGGTCAAAACACACAATATAAATTTAATGGTTTAGGTATTTGTATTAAAAATTATATTATGTTAAATAAAATTAATGATAATCTTGAAAAAGTTTATTAAGAGAGTAAATAATTTACATAATTCTATTATTATAGAATATAAAAACACACAAGAACATGTCAGATTCAATGTAATTCTCAATTTCATTTCATTGAGCCATTTGATAATATTATGCACCCTGTTTATTTTATATTGTGTATATGTTACCATTTGACATGTTTTATCCTGAATTTAAACATTATCATGATTTTAATATTATTTAATCTTATTACTTCATGGGAATTATTATTAACAAACTTCAAAGTGTTCTGTCACAGTTTAGAATGTTTAAGGATTAATTCCCTCAAGAATTTTCCTCAAGTTTATTTATATTCATTAAAATAAAAAACCCTTTTTGTTATTTTTTATATTCTTGGATATAATGGATTTATTTTTATTATTCATTCAATAGTATGATTTCATAAGGAATGTTATTTTTTTTTAAAAAAATTTCTACGAGGGATTCGTTGGATTGGAAATGTCAAGTAGGGACCAAACCCTATATACCCCTTGATGAATCAACATGATATCATTAGAGAAATTAGTTTTCCAACTCAAAATAGTTTAAATTGTCTTGTTAATGGTCATTCTAGTATAGGTTTTCAGGTCCCACACAAATGATGTCCAATAAGTAATCATTTCCCTCATAGATATTTTAGTTATTATTTATCCATGATATTTTCCATCAATATATCTATGGATGGATTTAATTTTTAGTTCATTGACTAAATGGAATTTGTCTCAATTAGTTAACTATATTTATTGACTATAAATTATAAAATCATTTAAATGGAATGTGTTCTTAGTTACTTACCTACCCATGGTAAACTATTCACATTTATAAACTACTTATTTCGTTGTATTTATCCATACTGGGAATTTGATATAACCCTTATATTTTTTCCTTTCCCCAAGATGTAAAGAATAAATATTTTAAATTTCCCTCAATGATGTTGTTAATTTCATTTTATCATGTACAATATTTTATTTCACAATGCATTATGGGTACCGGGTATGCAATTTGAATTTTCAAAACAATATAACTATTCAGACCCTTGGGATTTGAAACATGCATATTTTCTAATGTAATAAAATCAGGAACCTACTACGAGATTATAGGTTCGAGGTGTTACAAATTCTATTAGAGTAAGTTTAAGAGCCTCTTGGAAACTAGATTTAGAAAACATAGATTAGTAAACATAACCCCTTTATTAAATTTGATGATAAGTGTAGAAGAACATCCTAAAATTATGTTTAGGGATTGATTATGTTGGTATTACTATAAATACATCCATTTCAGAATACTACATGTGGATTTGGTGTTGGCATCGAGGTACATAATCATAACAACTCAAACAACATGTCATGTTCCTGACTTGACATTACCTGATACCAAACAACATGTCATACTGAAAACATGGTTTTACACTCCTGGGGGATACAATTAGAATAATTCATGTTTTTATTACAAACCATTATGAAGGATTTAGATGTAAATATGTCCCAAAAGAAAAAATTTTTTGGTTATAAGATTAGATTCAAATAATTTTTTCAATTTATGTGAACTATTTTGTAGGTTTTGAGATTATAAAATATGATATCCTATAATATAGAAATTGTATTCATTTAAAAATGGAACCTATTAGATATAATTTGGACCTCAATAATTCATGTGATCTAAATAGTAAGTATGAACATGTATTTCATGGTATTAAGACAATATGTTTAAAGAATAATAGTCTCCAAAACATTCTCATCATATGAGGAAAAAGTATCATGTGATAATGAGATAGGAAAATAATTCCCCAAGTAATATGTATTCAATGTAAATAAATAAATGATGAGAATAACATGTCAATATATTAATAAATGGAATAATTGAAAGATGTATTTTCCTACATGAGATAATTGTGCCAAGAAACTCCTAAGAACTTTCTAGAAGGACAAGGGAATTTTTATAAGTGCAGGGAAAAAGTCCAAAATGTTCACGATTTCAAGATAAATGAAAAAAATTAAAATATGAAATACATATAAAACAATTAGATGGGAATATACACAAATTAATGTCTCATTAGTAAAAGGAATACACCCTAAAAGAGGCTAATAGATCATGGAAAAGATTATATTACAACCACGACTGATGTGGAATTAATAATTTTTGTATTTTTTGATTCCATATTTTTGTCATTTATAATGTTAAAAATTATTTACTATCTATATAAAATTTTGTAATATATAATTATTATTATATACTAATTTTTAATCAAGTATTTAAAAGCATGTTTTGATCGACATTGATAACCACAAATTTTTTTCAATAGAAAGTTAAACATTTTAAAAAATACATGGTTGAGGGAAATATATTACTAAATAATATCCTTGTATTGAGAAAAAAACATTATATAATGAAATAATTTATTTGGATATGTGTTGAATACCTTGGGATTGATTGATGTTTTTTCAACAAAGTGGTTTATGCATCCATTGAAAGAGTTCAAAACATATTGGGATTTATGAAATATCTCCAATAACATGTGTTTTACATAATAAATAATGAACCATTCATATTTTAAATATGTTTTTATCATAATACATTTCATTAAAATATTATAAGAGAATAAATGATGAAGGTATTAACACGTTTTGAATCTAATAATTTTGAGCTTCTTCAAAATAATTAATGGATATTGATATGTTCATTTGGGAATATTTTGTGACCTTTTTATGAAGTGTTGGATCATAATATTTTTGAAAATTGAACAATTAATTAGATGGTTTATGTTGATAATTTGATATGTTTTTAGAGATAGATATATTACTTCATTGTATGAAGCATCCTGTGCTATGATATAGAGTATAAATAGTTCAAGTTACAACTAAATGATAAGATTAGGGTAAAAAAATAGATATGTATCATGTAAATATATTTCATTACATTATTATATTGTGAAAGAATTAATGTATAGGAATATTATATAGAAACAATGATAACAGAAAACATAAATTTTTTTGTTAAAATAATTGAATTCTAAATCATCACAGATTTATGGCTATCAAGCGCTCAACATTCCATTGATCATTCACTTGTCTGTGATTTATGACCTCAATCCCTCCTAATATATATTTATACTTTTCTTCCATGTATGTATCCTTACATGCCACTATTGTTCTTCTATTTAAATAACATGTTATATATTAATCCATGTCACATTTTTTCTTCGAATTATCTCTTTTGTAGATGTTTTTTATGAACCCTTCTCACTATGTGTGATTTCAACAAAGGAAATATCAAAAATTCAATCACCAACACCAAGAACATGGGGGAATGTAATATACTTAAAATTTATTATATATATAATATTTTAAATATATTCAATATATTTTATATCTTTTAATGAATTCCAAACTATTTTAGAATACATTGAATGCAAAAATGAGCTTCTTCAAGGTCTTGAATTACATATAAGACTAAGTATTAGTGAGTAAAAATATATTATTCAAATATTTTTATTTAATATAAAATATATAACCTATCCATTAAATTTGAAGTTATCAATAGTATTTAGGAAATTATGAAAATATTTGGTTAAGAAAAAATATTTAATGAATTCATTGGTTACAAATTAATTATAATTAGATTTAAAATAAAATTGAATATAATGGGAATGTTTTTATAGAAAACACTTTTTATGCCCAAAAAGATATTTTATCATAGTAAATTTAATTAATTACCAAAAATTAGTGATATTATATATATATATATATTATATTATGTAAATTGTTATTGATATTCATCCATTATATTTGATAAGTATAAGATTAGAATATACTCAATATTTCACATAAAAATAAATATTATTTATAATTGAAATTTTAGCGACTTTGAATAGAGATCAAATTTTTAATCCAATGTTCAGAAATTTTATAAATCTTATATTTAATAATAATAATACCATTGTTTAGAAAAACATAAAGATTATATTATAGTGAATTTTTTGTAATTGTTTGTGAATATTTGTTTTTCAATGAATACTTAAAAATACATAATTTTAATTCAAAACTAATTTTTCGTTTAATTTATTTATTTAGTTAAAATATTTTTTTATTTTTTTATAAAATAAAATTATATAAATTATTTATCAATAAATCCAATTTATATTATTTGAATCAATATCACTTTGAAATTTTGAATAAAACATTGAAAACATTTGGACGTTTTTATTTAAAAAACCCACATTGTCATCCCATATACCTGATTAAATTTAAATTAATTTATTCAACTTATGTTACTATAATTTAGAAAAATTAATTCCATATTTGGAATCAAAATAATTTACAGTTTATAATAAGACCCCATTAGTATTTTACCCCAAAAATATTAGTGAGTGTAATTTAAATTAATTACAACAATTATGGTGAAATTATGATTAACAAGGGAATAAACATTAATCGTAAGGTCCATAATGACCTATAAACTTGTCCAATATCCATTTTATGGACATTATGACACCCTATTCTCCCTTGTATATTCATTTTTACGTTTTTTAGTCAATATTTTATGTAAAAACCTATGTACCCCTAAAATAATTTCAAAAATACAAAGTAAGCTCCCCCCAAATAAAAGGCGACAACACCTACCAATTCCAAACTACTCTAAAAACACATAGGTTTGAACACTATACGACCAATTAAATCCAAAAAATCTAGTCCTTACTCCTTTATTATTCAATTGTGCGAGGAATAAATCCATGAATCCCTTTGGTACAAACCAAATGGAGTTCCCCCAAAAAGAGGCCACATCGCTCCATTAGAACCCTAATTTACTTTCATTCTCCAAATAATAAATACTCTTATTCCATGATAATATGACAAAACATGTATCTTAAATATATATAAATATTTTTATTCTATGGTTTCAACCTTAACATACACACACATTGGTTTAATGGGTAAGGAATATACTCTTTATCTGTATGGTAAACTACCCCCTCATGAAACGATGATTGTTTGTTTTTCCTTCACCAATATTCATGGATGGGAATTATGATGGAAAATATGTTAATATATTTTATATATAATATTTATTATGTCGTTATTATTATATATTTATTATATACACTACTATAATAATGGCCTTTATTGGCCGCATTGCGACCGCTTTTGGCAGTCACAGTTGTTCTGTTGGTAAAGACCAACTGTAACCGCCTATGGAGGACCATAAATATCCTATATGAAAATAGAATTATTCAGGTGATATTTGTTTTTTTTCCAAAAAATGAGACACGGGGGTGATGTAGAGGGGAATCAACTATTCATTTTCCACCTTGTAAGATATGCGACGACCCGATGGAAGAAGGTACACCTACAGAGGTCAATGGGTGTCAGGGAATGCCATCAGAATGATTGAGGAACACTTGGAGTTGTTTGTAGAAGTTTGGATGTGATTAGTGTGTGTGATGGGTGATCATTGGTGGCATGGAAGCCACTATGAAATGGTAATGTTTATGGGGTCCAAGTTGTGTAAGAATTTTCAGGAAGTAAGACAGTAGAGGTGGGATAAATCCTGCACAAATTTATTTCAGTATGCTTGACCAAATATTTAAGTCACTATTGCTGGCTATAGCAAACACCAATGGTAGTCAGCCACACTCCATAATGAAAAATATTAAATTTTTAGTAGTGATGACACATACCTTTATACATTCTATTTTTTATAATTATGATAACACTGTTTTTGGAAGTGTGGACTAACGCCTCCCGAAAGTGACGTCAATCGTTCACACTATATATGGAATGTATAAATGTTTTTCTATTTATAATTTTATATATATATGTGAAATATATTTTATATTCATGAAATATAAACTTCTTGAAAATATAATATATCATTTTTTTATTTCCCTTTCAAACTCATAAAAAGTGGTAATGTTGTTTTTGGATGTGTGGACTACCACCTTGTCAACAAGTTGGGATTTCTTTTACATTAAAATAATAATATATATTATTATATATGATTAAATAATATTATATTTATAATTTAATGATCATTATATAATTTGAAATTTTACTTATCATCTTTCCATAACAATCATTGAAAAATGTGAATATTACTTCTATGTACGTACGACCTACCATATATATGATTGTAACATTGGTTCATTTTTCATTAAAAATTTTAATTATATTTTTATAAAGTATTATTTATTTATAAATATCATATTTTTTTCATTATTATTATTCTGTATATTTTATGTACTGGTCCCTTTGAACATAGTTGACCTACCAAAGTTTTTTTAACACATGAATCGAATTTGGTCAAAACACTTGATGTAAAAATAATTGTTGAATTATTTTTATTCAAAATTGTAATATGTGAAATAAATGTACCAATAAACATGAAAATGATTATTAAGAGAGTAAATAATTAACACAAGTTTATTATTCCAGAATATACAAATACCTAAGAACAAGTTGGACTCAAGGTAATGGATTTCATCACCATTTAATTTTATTGAGACATTTTTAAATGTTATGAACATTGTTTATTATATATGGTTTATATAATAGCATTTGACATGTTTGATCATGAATTTACTCATTCTCATGTTATTTAATTATTCTTTTATTTCATTACATCCTGGGAAATATGATTCAAAGTTTTCAAAGTGGTATGGTACAACATGGAATGTTTAACGATTATTTACCTTCTAAATGTTCTTAAAAGGTATTTACAATGATTAATATAAAACATAATTGTGTTTATTTATCCTCCATTGGGTAAGAATTGTTAAAAAAACATATTCATCATTAAATATGATTATTTGATATGGATTTTTTTTTATTTGATATGAGGATTGCTTTAAACTGGAATGATGGGTGGGGCCTAGAATTTATATAGCTCATCGATGCATCAATAGGTTCTTATGAGACAAATAATTTATCCAAATAAGAATATTTTAGACTTTCATGTGAAATGTCTTAACGATATTGGTTTTCATGTGTCTCAGACATGACATCCAATAATTAATCATTTTAACAATAGATATATCAGTTATTATTTATCCACGCTATTTTTTGTTGACATATATATGAATGAATTCTATTTTGAGTTCATTGATTAAATAGAATGTGTTTCCATTTAGCACATTTCCATAATATCTATTCCATATCCAAAAATTTCAATGGAATGTGTTCACATTTACTTACATAGAAATATTAATTTATTCATATTCATTCAGTGTTACTTATACTTTGTTTACCCATACTGAGCATTTAAGATAACCCTTATATTGTTTCCATTCCCTAGGATATGAAGAAGAAATATTTTAATGAGCTTTCAAGGATGTTTTTCATTTCATTTTATAATGTAACATGTTTTATTTAACAATTTATTATTGGTATCATGTATGTAAACTACTTTTCAAAAAATTCTAAACTCTTCGGTCACTTTGGTTTCTAAACATGTATCTTTGCCAATGTAATATAATAAGGAAATAGCTCTAGGACTCTAGGGTTGGGGAATTATAAATATGTACACACTATGTAATTTACAAATCTCTCTCAAAATTATGAAATGAAAATTAATCAAGTACCTATCCACTATCAATCCATCATCCTCAAACACTTCAAATGTGATGGTATTTATAGGCATACTCCTAAGAACTATCTTTATTTCCCATGATTTGTATTTATCTGCATTTTTTTAATGAATTCAGAAAGTAGAATAAATGATTATTATACATTGTACTAGTAAAAACCATTACATTTTTACAAGTTCTCATTAAATTAGTAACAATTCATCTATTTTCAATCTATAAAATTGGTCAGTCTCAGGTACTTCCATAACAATGCCAATACAATAACCTTTATGAGTATTAGTATGAAGTTATTAGAATGAGTATGAGTTTGAATTTTATTATTTTTTAGAACAATTGAAAATATATAATGTCTAACATTTGATTCAAAAAACTTTTCTCCAATGATTATCATTCTCATACTCATTAACATGATCATAAAAAAAAATTATATCCATAATAGGTATATAACTATTCTCTCTATAGTAAAATAATATGGTTTATATTAAAAAATATAAAAAATAGAGAAATAAAATGTTAGTAAACATGTTTTAAGTTGTTTTTTGTAAATTATTAAACTATAAGAATAGAAAACTAACACAGTGGATTTCTCACTCAAATTTATTAATTTATAACCTTTTGTTAAATTATAATAAAGGATGGACCTGAATGTTGGGTAATTCTCCTCAGGAAACATGGGACAAAACAATCTCAAATAACCCAACATAGTCTCCCAAAATAATACTAATATATGAAAATACCCAAGAACAATTTTAAAATAATAATTGTAAAACTAAAATTTTAATTATGTTTTGGGTGGAAAAAATTACCATCCATGAAGCCAGATAATCTATAATCCTTTTACTAAAATTCCTATAAAGCAATATGTGTTACATTAAAATAACTTCATTAACTAATAAGGCCAACAATGTACACCACTTTTGAAAATATATTTTTGTTAAACAAATTGTTAACAATACTTAAGTAATAAGTTTTTGTTTATTTATTATAATTAATTAGTTATTTATAATGAATTATTATTCATATGACTATGATATCTCTATTTAGTTTTGTAGATAGCTGCATTTATCTATGCAGGTTACATTTATATTTTAAAATTATAAATAGACACACATTATTTCAATTTCCTAGGATTATATGATTCATGATATATTTTATATTAAATTTCTAGATTATATAAATGATGTTTGTCCTCTTTAATAATTCATCATTATGAATGATTCTTGTATTCAATTTGATGTATTTGGTAAAAAATGTTATATATTTATACCTTTATATACTTATGTTCTTAGGGATCCTTTATAAAAATGAAAATGATGTGTGTCATATTATCACTTATGAATAGTAATAGGAAAACTATTAATTATATCAATAAAATAGAGATTTTTTAAGAAATTTATTAGTAATAATATCGAATAGAAAATGTATTCTAAGAAAATAGTGTATTTTTAATAAAATTTAATTTTAATTTTTCAATAAAGTAAATTATTTGATGAAATTATTTTATTTCCATACATGTTCATGTAAATGGTTATTTCAAACTATATTTTTGATTCTAATTTAGTTTATCAAAAAAAATTGTTTCTAAAATTGTTTAGTTGGTTTCAAATATTTATATGAAAGGTAACATGAGGTAAAAACATTATCACGATAAAATATTTAATGGATAGGTAGTATTTAAATGTAGAGACTAATTGGAAATTTTCACCATTTTAATTTATACTACAATACAACCATGAAAAATAGTACTTATCTAGAAATGGTAAATTTTTTGGAATTACTACTAGATATTTTTAGCAAAGGATGATTTGAAAAAAAAAATTATATAGTGTGGTATTTTTAAAATATAACTATCATGTTAATTTTAAAATGTTTTTTTATTTATATGAACCCATAATTAAATATAATGTTTTACGATACTATAAAACATTGTGAAAAAAAATACATAGTGAAATATAGGAAAATCATATTGTAGGGATCACATGTGATCATTGATAAGAATGTTATTGTATATAATTAAGGTAATTTGAAGGATGTTAATATTTTTTTTGGAATTTCACTATGGATGTGTATTTATAATGATTTTTTGGTGTCACACATCATAAGTGTTTTAAAATATGGAATATTTATTAATGTATTGGTTTTCAGTGTGCCTCATAGATATAATAGTTTTTAGTTATTTCATGATAAGTATTAGATTTTGGAGTTTTAGTGTTAATTTTTTGGAGGCTATAGTGTATTCATTGAAAACATGGATATATTATAGTGATTTATAAAGATAATAAATCCTTTGGTAAGAATCCAGTTAGAATTAATCTAAATAATATGTATTATTTTTAGCATTTTTTAATGACTTATGTCTTGTGTGAATTAATAAAATAGAAAATTTCCATTTTTAATAGATGATTTAACGTAATGAATCATAGGGTTGTTGAAATTTTATAAATTATTCAAGGGGATGTTTGTTATATTAACAAATGTCTATATATTTTGAGATTAAATTATATCTTATTATGTGGGATTATATGAGTTTTAAGGTATGATATGTGTTTTGTAGGAATGGTAATGACTCTATAGTTTTTTAGTTGAAGAGATTTGATGATAGGATGTGGCAATATTCCAACAGAGTTACAATAGATCCCACTAATTATTTTTTGGACCATCTAGTATATTAATAGAAATCGAAAATATTTTTAGCAGAAATCATTAAAGTTATAGGGGATCTCTTAAGAGATTTTGTAGGTTTCATATAGTCTTTTCATAGATGGAATTTTTTTTATACTAAATATATTTTAAGACCGCTTATGGTTACCCCTTAAACCTCATTTTTCATCTATCATTCATGCATTAATGCTGGATTCCTATATTTTCCTACATTCTCTTCCTCTTAGATATAGATAAAGTGTTATTTAAGGAGTTTTTTCATGTAGGTTTTAGAGTGTTTCCTTCACTACCTACTATTATTAAATATTCATTATTCTATTATAACTTCCCTTAACCTTATAAGGGATTTTATTCTTTGATTTTCCCAATGCACGGTAAATCAACAATTGGTCCTGATATTCTTCCCCTTATGATTGTAAGATGATTATAAATTTTCATCATCTATAATCCTCATTTTAATGTATATTATTTAGTTATTATTCATGTTTTTATTATTTGAATTTATTGAATTCTATTTATATTAAACGACACATTTAGTTTTCATAAATTTTTATTGATTTTTAGAGTAAACATATCATGTGTCATTTCTGTATAGAAATACTTTTTTATATGGTAATTTAATTTGGGATTTTGTGGTGTTTGTATTATTGTTTTATTGTTTATGTACTTTATTAGTGAATTTAGTTATATTTTAAATCTCACCTATAACACCCCATACATTTTATGGTATGTTTGTCTTAAAAACACCGTATTCCTTAGATAACTTATTTTTCATGAATCAGTGAGCATCTGTGGAACAAAACATGGTTACTTATTGGAGATATACAATACTTAAACATTAAAGATAAATTTTCCATCTCTGTGATTCTAATTTTAAAAATCTAACATACACGGTTGTGTTCAGGATGATATTTAATGTTTGATAGAATAAACTTAATTTTTAGTGAATAGTAACCCACCCTTATGAATAGTAACCTAACCTTATGAATAGTAACATACCCTTGTGAAAAGTAACTGACCTTTATAAACAATAATATGAATCTTATGAATGTTATCCACACCCATGAATGTATAATTAAATTTAGGCACCTTAAAAATGATATTGAATAATTTAAGTGTTTATATCTTTTGATTAAATAACAAATTTAATTAAATATTAAAATAATCATATTTTGAAAATTATTTTTTAAAAATGGACTTCATTTTTGTATTCTACACGTCAAAAAATGGTTAGGGATAATTTTTGCGATTTTCTGAAAAACATGAATTTTTTATGAATAGTAAAATACGATAATTTACGATAAATGATTAATAAGGGATTTATTGAGTCATTGATGATGATATTATGATTTAAGACCAATTGGTTCGAAGTCACATGCATATATTACTATTATTGTCCATGTGATTATAACTATTCCTTATCTTTTTAAGAAATAATAAACTAATGATTATAAAATTATGAAAACCCCTCTCTCCTCCACTATAAAACCCCCCTTCACCCCCTCTTCTATTCACTCATATCAAGCCTTGTTCCATGCCAATAATCTTAAAAAATCTCTCCCTAGGCTCCTCCCCCATGTCCAAGACCTTCTGGTCTCACCACAAAACCAAAAACAAAGGCCTTATGGATATTCTCAAGGAGGAGAACTCAAGAGTTGATCCTTTCTTCTATTTTCTTTCAATTTCTTTTACAAAGTTCCATTCCTTTCTTCTCCCTTATCACCTATCCTCATCCAAATTACATGATAAATATAGTACCTTAAATGTACTATATTTTCATTTTGATAATGAAATATTTCATCATAATATCCCTTTTCCCCTCCTTTTATACAATAAATGCAAACACTATTCAAGATGTGTTAATTTATCACACTGAGGGAAGATGAGTTTTTAATTTTCCTCACTATCTTAAATACAGGTCATGAAACCTTTTCAATGGTTTAACTAGGTAATATAATATGTATTTTACCTTTATTAATGTTCTGGAATCCTTACACATTCAAAATATAGAATAATAATACAGAACAAGTTTATTCTGCACAAAACTGCCAAACCAAATCCAAGCGTTTATTTTTAACTCATCGAATGAGTCATCGTTATGGTATATAACCAGAATCATTATAGGATAATTAATATATCTTTAATTTACCAAATAATTTATATTAAAAATTCTGTATGTTTAACTATATTTCAAACAAACATCCATTCATGAATACAAGTAAACAGATCATGAAAACCCAAGAAGAAAATTCATCCAAAACAGTAAAATTTAATCTCTTAAACCATAAAATGGCCCTTAATGAACATAATAAGGTCATAAAATATCAATTACATGGTGATGAGGTTTTGGAAATATTAATTAATTAAGCTAAATATGATTATTCAGGTCTTTAAGAATAATAAAGAACACCTTCAAGCTTAAGGTAAGGGATCCTCTCTCTCACTTTTGTTCAAGAATCTCCCTTATGATGTGATATTGTATTTTTAATAGCTAATGATGGGGTATGTTTTTTAATCTCCCCTATACTGATATTATGATATATAAATAATGGGATACCCCTTTACCTCTCATTAAGCCATCGCAAGAATACTCGTTACTATGCCGAAATGTTGTAAGGGGTTTTCTCATCTCACATTCAATTCTGTGAGATTTCCATTATTTGCATCTTATTTATTATATTTGGTATAGTTGTACTGAATTTTGATATATATTATCATTAGTCTATTTATATCCATTTTATACTGTGATTCATTTGGTGGTTAATAACTTTTGGTCATACGACTCAATTGATTAAAACATGGTAATGAGCTTTGTCGCAATTTTCAGTTCATTGTGTCTTGCTTAGTATTGTGAACCTAGTCATTCTTATGTTGTGTAACTAATGCCCATTTGAGATAACTTTTATATTGAAATTATATTCCATTTAAATATCCATATTCTTATACCATTCATATTATTATTTTCTAAATCGTATACCATTTTACTTATGGTATTTATTTTGAATGTTGTTTTGAGTGTCGAAATATTGATGAATCTGTATCCTCTATTCTATATGGATATTGTAAAGTCATGTTGCTATTGTGTTTAATCTATGTATAAATAATTATTTAGATGCAGTGGTGGGTGGGGCCTGCTATAGCCACTCGATGCATCAGTAGATCTCGTGAGACAAATCAGTAGGCGACAAACCCTTCGAGTTTGTTTCCAAAAAATCAGATGGGTTTTTACCCATAAAACTAAACCATTTTACGGTATTATGGTATCATGTGCTAGATACATGATGTCTAATTAATAATAATTGTCTTTATTCATTATCATTTATTACTATCCATGTGGTTTTTAGTATGAAAAAATCTATGGATGCAGTTTCGTTCTCATTTTATTAATTGCGTGAGTTTTTCATTTATTCACCATTCTATATTGATTATGTCAAATTGTTTAAAATTCAGTTATTATTGATTCATGCTTCTGCCATATTTAACCATTACTGGGTGTTTTATCTCACCCCTGACATTGTTTACTTTATATAGGTGACGAATAAGAGATCATATATTGAGTTCTTGTGGATCCAGTCTTTAGTTATTCTTTTGTATCGTATTTTGTAACCTTTTCCAATGTAATTTGGTTTACATATGTGTATCTAGTTTCTTTAAGAATACTAAACTGACCTTTACTTAGGGATTTTCATTCCATCTATCCATGTCAATGTACTTAGTAATGCACCGGCTTTGGTCTAGAGGGGTCGAGGCGTTACAGTTGGTATCAAAGGAAGTTTAGAAGAAAACATGGAAACTAGTTTAGAAAATGTACAGTAGGGAACAAACACCTAAGGTAGTGTTTGAGGATAAACATACAAGAACATCCTGATATTTTGGTAAGTAATATATTATGTGAATCTTTCTAGAAAATACATCCCTTTATGGATATGAGCAGGTAGAGGTAGATCTGGCACTGATGTACCTTGGAGTGAAATCTCCAACAAGGAGTTTCAGGCTTGACCTGGTGTACCCTGGTACACGACAATGATCCTTACTGAATTCTTGGTTATGAAACTTCTAAGGGTTATTCTTAGGATAATTCATATTTTCTTTACAAGCCATTATGATGGATTGAAATGTAAATTATTCCCTATGGAAACCATTTTTTTGATTATGGGATTAGCCATGTGTAGAATCTCAATTTATTCTAAGTATTCTGCTAAATTTAGATTATACATTATGATTCATACCCTAATCTTTTTTGTGCCATTATTTAGAAATGGTGTCTAATGGAAGAAGGGTAATCAATACTTGTGGGAAATTTAGGGATCTCCCCACTGAGCAAGTCAACATAGTCAATGTTGGAGAAGATTAGATCATGACCATATTGTGATAACTTACTCAGGTTTTAATGAATAACCTTTCCACAGCTATGTTGGATCGTTTCATGTGGTAGAAGCCCCCATATTTCAGCGGGACTACTAATCAAGTGGTTGTTGAGGAATGGATCAAGTCCCTTGAAAATATATTCATGGCATTATGATGCAATGGAAATGAAAAGGTAGCACTGGAAGTATATCGTCTCAAGGAAGATGATGATCAATGGTGGTCCTTGATTCATAATACCACAGAGGAAGAAGAACTAGAGGATATAGAATGGAGGAATTTTAAGGAAATATTCTTCGAAATATATTTCCCTTATGAGCAATGACCCGAAATGAAGTTGTAATTCCTTGCTTAATGAAATGGGAAGAAGACCAAGTTGCAGAGTATGAGGCTGCCTTTACAAGGCTAGATCGGTATGCCATAGATTACATACTTGAATCGGCAGAGAAGATTGATCAATTCTTTGAAGGCCTTAATCCAAGTCTTTTAAGGGCACTAGCTTCCCAAAAATTTTCATCATATTATGAAATTGTATAAAGTGACATCAAAATAGAGAAGGAATTTTCTAGTTCAAATTTGTTCTAGGGAAACCATGATAAAAATAGGTACTCTGATAACCATGGGAAATGTGAAGCACCAATAAAGAACAAAGGAATGAAAAAATTCCCATTATGCGAGAACTGTGGAAAGAATCACCTCGAGAAAATCTTGAAAGGCATGGGAGTCTGCTATAAGTGTGGAGAAAAAGGGTCATTTATATCATGAATGAAAGGGGAAGAAACAATTTAATGATGTTCAATGCTAAAATTGTAGAGAGAGGGGACACGATACAAATGAGTGTCCTAAGAACCAATGAAACTTGCCTTGGAAAAATCTTAGAGAGAAAGTGAGATCTTATACGATTACAACAACAGAAGTTGAAGGTCCTAATGATGTGGTGGCAAGTTCTTTAATTGTATGCTCAATAATATCCAACACTTTATTTGATTCTGGATCATCACATTCACTTATATCTTCACATTTTTCCAAGAAAATTAGACATGTCCAATTTGATTTAATAATGGAGTTATCAATCAAAACTCATAGTGGATGCATCATTGCAACAAGGGAATGTCGACTATTCCCCCTCGTGACACATAAATTTTATTTAGGTGATAACCGTGTCATCATACCAATGACTGAATTTGATATAATTCTTAGTATTAATTGGCTATCAAATAATGATGTGAAGATTTATTTCAAGAAGAATGGAGTAATAATTTTTGAAAATGGTGTAGAATCACATATATTTAGAGTAGAGACCTCCCTATATGATTCCTTTCTAGAACCACCCCCAATAGAGCTGTTAAATGCAATTCTTGTAGGGTAAGAGAACCCAATATCTATGGGTGAGGAAAGAAATATTAAAATTGAATAAGTGCACATATCACAATAATACATTGATATATTTCTAGAGGATTTACCTATACATAATCTAGAGTGGGAAGTTGAGTTTTCTATTGATTTAATTTCTGGTGAAAGACCTATATCAAATACCCCCAATAGAATGACCATTTTGGAGTTAGTTTAGCTAAAGAAACAACTAGAGTAGTTTAGTGACAATGGATTTATTTGACATAGTGTTTCTCTATGGGGATCCCTGATCTTGTTTTTCAAGAAGAAAGATGGATCCATGAGGCTATGCATTTATTACATGGAAATAAATGTTATTATAATAAAGAATAAGTACCTTCTTCCCTAGATTGATGATTTATTTGATCAACTTCATGGATATCTATACTTTTCGAGGATCGACCTTCGATCCAGATATCATCAGCTATCTGGGAGGAAGGAAAATATTCTAAAGACATCATTTAGAACCAGGTATGGGCATTATGAGTTTACAGTGATTCCTTTTGGACTGACAAATGCACCCTTTTTTTTTCATGGATTTAATGAATAGAGTTTTTAAGGAATATCTTGATAACATTGTGGTTGTATTCATTGATGATATCCTGGTATACTAAAAAATATATGAAGACCATGACGATAACTTGTGGATTATTCTGAAAACTCTTTGAAGAAATGAATTATATGGTAAGTTTAGTAAGTGTGAATTATGGCTTCAAACAGTTTCTTTTCTAGGACATATTGTCTCTAAGGATGGAATCCTAGTTGATCCTGTAAAGACAAAGGCAATCCATGAATGTCCCACACAAACAAAAATAACTGATGCACGATGTTTTATTGGCTCAGCAGGTTACTATCAGCGTTTTGTTTATAAATTTTCCTGACTTTCTAACCCACTAACCAAGATCACATGTAAAGGAGTTAAGTTTGTGTAGAAAAAAATAATGTAAAAAATTCTTTAAGGAATAGAGAAGAACATTGGTCAATGCTATGATTTTGTCTCTTCCATCTAAAAGTGATGGATTTGTAATATATAGTGATGCATCAAAGAATGGACTGTGTTACATCCTTATACAAAATGATAAATTCATTGCTTATGCATCAAAAAAATTGACAACTCATGATAAAAATTATCCAAATCATGATCATGAGTTAGCAGCCATAATCTTTTCACTAAAAATATGGAGAAATTATCTCTACGGAGAAAGATGTGAGATTTATACGGACAACAAGATTTTGAAATACATTTTCACACAAAAATAACTCGACATAAGGAAAATGATATGTATCAAGTTACTCAAAGATTATGATTGTTCAATACAATACCACTTGGGAATGGAAAATAAAGTGGTAGATTCATTAAGTAGGATAGATCATGGACATTTAACTCAAATGAGGGTTGAAATACTATATTTTTGGATCTACTAAAGATGGATATGGGGATCATTATGGAAGGGGAAACATATTTGCACTTTAAAATGATTTCTAAACCATACTTATTAGAGAAGATAAAAGGATCTCAATATGATGATGAGAATCTACACAAGAAAATTAATGCTGTCAAGGATGGGAGATTGGCAGGCTTCGTGTATGAGGAAGGAGTTCTGAAATTTGGGAAGAGGTTATGTGTTCCATCAGTACCAGAGCTAAAAAGCAAACTAGTAGATGCTGCGCATAGCTCCAATTTCTCTATGCACCTGGGTAGCACCAAGATGTATTGAGAAATATAGGAATATTTTTTGTGGGATTATATGAAGTGGGAAATTGATGACTATGTTTCAAGCTGTCTAGTTTTTCAAAAATTAAAGGTAGAGAGACAATATCCTAAAGGAGTGATGCGACCTCTACCTATTCCTATGTGGAAGTGGGATAACAATAAAATGGATTTTTTCACCACACTATCGAGGACACCTATAAGGAATGATGAAATATGGGTAATTGTTGATCGTCTCACAAAATCAGCACATTTCCTTCCAATAAGAGAGGATTTTCCACTTGATCACCTGGAAATACTTTATATTAATGAAGTTGTAAGACTTAATGGTGCACCTCTATAGATTGTATCTGATCGAGATCCCCAGTTTGGATCAAAATTCTGTAAAAGTTTCTAGAAGGCTTTGAATATTGAGATTCATTTCTGTACTTCATAACACCGCCAAACTGGCGGACAGTCTGAAAGGACTATTCAAACTCTTGAAGACATACTGAGATCATGCTCTCTTGACTTCCAAGGTAGGTGGGATCAATACATGCCTTTTTTGGAATATTACTACAACAACATCTTACATTTTAAAATTCAAATGGATCTATATGAATCATTATATGTAAAGAGATATCAAAATCTAACTTTTTGGGATGAAGTTGGTGAGAGGAAACATATAGGCCCAAAACATTTTGAAGAAACCACAGAAAAGGTGATCAAAATTCAAGCCCATATTAATGTATCCCAAATTAGGAAGAAGAGTTATGCTAAAAATCGGAGAAATTATTTGGAATTCAAAGTGGGAGATCAAGTATTTTTGAAAGTATCACTATGGAAGGGTGTCTTAAGGTTCGGTAAGAAAGGGAAATTTAGCCCCAGGTACATTGGACCATTTGAAATTCCGAAAATATTCGAAGCTATAGATTACCATTTAGAAATGCTTCCAAATATCTACAGAGTTCATGATGTGTTCCACGTGTCATTGTTAAATAAATACATGCCTTAACCAACACATTTACTCACCTATGAAGATATAGAACTGGAACCTGATTTGTCATACTGTGAAAATCCTATTGGGATTCTTGAAACAAGGGAGTAGGTGTTGAGAAATCTGAGAAATCGCCTAGTAAAGGTTCATTGGAGAAACCAGAAGATGGAGGAATAAACATGGGAACCTGGAGATGTTATGAAGAATAAACACCCATATATTTTTGGTTGACTTTATACATAAAATTTTGAGGACAAAATTTTTGAAGGAGGAAATAATATATTCCCCAAACATTTTATGGTATGTTTCTATTATAAACACTATATTCATTAGATAAATTATATTTCATGAATCATAGAGCATCTGTGGAAACAAAACATGGTTACTTATAGGATATATCCAAGAAATATCCATTAAACATAATTTTCAAGCTCTGCGATTCAAATTTTAAAAATCTGACATACAAGGTTGTGTTCTGGATGATATATAGAGTTTGATAGAAATAACTTAATTTTTAGCAAATAGTAACCTACCCTTATGATTAGTAACCTACCCTTATAAATATTAACTTACTCTTATTAATATCAATATGAATCTCATGAATGTTATCCATACCCATGAATGTATAAATAAATTTAGGCACCTTAAAAATGAAGTTGAATAATTTATGTGTTTATATCATTCCATTAAATAATGATTTTAATTAAATATTAAAATAATCATATTTAGAAAATTATTTTATAAAAATGGACATCATTTTTGGATTCTATAGGTAAAAAAATGGTTAGGGTTAATTTTTAGGATTTTTCTGAATTACATGAACTTTTGATGAATAGTAAAATGCAATAATTTACGATAAATGCTAAATAAGGGATTTGTTAAGACATTGATGATGGTCTTATGATATAATCCCTATTGGTTCTATGTAACATGAATTTATTACTATTCTTGGTCATGGAATACTTACTATTAATTTTCTTGTGATGAAATAATAAACTAATGATTAAAAAATTATGAAAACCCTCCTCTCCTCCACTATAAAACCCCCCTCACTCCCTATTCTCTTCACTCCTATCAAGACTTGTTCCATGGAAATATTCTACCCAAATCTATCCCAAAGCTCCTCCCTCACATCCAATACCTTTTGGTCTCACCAAAAGGCCAAATACAATGACCTTAAAGAGATTCTCCAGGAGGAGTACACAAGAGGTAAACCATTCTTCTCTTTTCATTCAATTTATTTGACAAAGTTCTATTTATTTGTTCTACCTTATCACCTACCCTCATAAAATTTCCATGATAATACATTCACATTAAACGTAATGAATTTTAATTATTATAATGGAATATTTCATCATAATATCTCTTTCCCCTCCTTTTATACAATAAATGCAAACACTGTCCGAGATGTGTTAATTTATCACACTCAAGGAAGACATGTTTTCAATTTTCATTAATATCTTAAATAATGCTCATGAAACCTTTTAAATGGTTTAACTAGGTCATAATATATGTATTTTTTCTTGATTAATGTTATTTAATCATTACACATTCATAATATGGAATAATAATACAAAACAAGTTTATTGTGCACAAAACCACCAATCCAAATACCAACTTTTATTTTTAACTCATCGAATGAGTCATCCTCATGGTATATAAAAATAATCATTATAAGATAATTTATATCTCTTTAATGTCACTAATAAGGTATATTAACAATTCTGTATGTTTAATCATATTTTAAACAAACATCCATTCATGAATACAAGTAAACGAATCATGAAAACCAAAGAAGAAAATGCTACCAAAACAATAAAAATGAATCTATTAAACCATTAAAAAGGACATTAATGAACCTAATATGGTCATAAAATGTCAATTAAATGTTTATGAGGTTCTGGAATTATTAATTAATGGATCTAAATTTTATTATTCAGGTTGTTAAGAATAATCAAGAACACCTTCGAGCTTAAGGTAAGGGATCCGCTCTCTCACTTTTGTTCAAGAATCTCCCCTATGTTGTGCTCTTTTATTTTTAATACCTAATGATGGGGTATGTTTTTTCAACTCCCCCATACTGACCTTATTATATATAAATAATGGTATACTCCATTACCCCTCATTAATTCCTTTCAAGAACACCCATTACCATGCCAAAATGTTGTTAGGGGTTTTCTCATCTCATATTCAATTCTATAAGATTTCCTTTGTTTGCCTCTTATTTATTATATGTGGTATAGTTGTACTGCCATTTGATATATATTATCACTATTATTTTTATATTTATGGTATACTATGATTCATTTTGAGGTTATAATCTTCTGGTCATATGATATAATTGATTACAATGTGGTAACAAGCATTGTCTCAATTTTCACTTCATTGTGTCTTGCTTAGTATTGTGAACCTACTATTTCTTATGCGGTGTAACCAATGCCCATTTGAGATCAGTTTTCAATATAAATTATATTCCATTTAAATATCCATATTCTCATACCATGGATATGTTTATTGTCTATGTCATATACCATTTTACTTACAATATTTATTTTGAATGTGGTTTTGACTGTAGAAATATTGATGAATCTCTATCCTCTATTTTATATGGATAATTTAAATTCATATTTCTCTTTTGTTGAATATGTGTGTCAATAATTCATTGGATTCATAGGTTGGTGGGGCCCACCATAGCCCCTCGATGCATCAGTGGGTATCATGAGTCAAATTAGTTGGCGACAAACCCTTACTGAGTGTTTGAGCTCACACCATCACTGTTTACATTCAATAGGTGATGAAGAGGAGATCATTTATTGAGTTCCTGTGGATGAAGTCTTTAGTTTTTGTTATGTATCCTTTTTTTAACCTTTTCCAATTTAATTTGGGTTATATCTATGTATCTAGTTTCTTCAAGACTTATAAACTGATCATTCCTTCCAGATTTTCATTCCTTTTATCCATGCCAATGAACATAGTAATGCACCGGCTCAGTTCTAGAGGGGGCAGGGCGTTACATAACCCTTAATATTTATATGTGTTATCAATAATCTACGAGATTTTAGATATTTTCTGATGTATTGATTTCCCCCTGTATCCAAAATAATTAATAAATATTAAAGTGTAGTTTCAAAATGTATTTTATTAAAATATGTTACATATATATAATGTATTTTAGTATGAAATAATATTGAAGATGTATTTTATGTATAATGTTTTAAAATATACCACTATATTAAATTGTGTAAAGGCAGTCCCCTCTAACTCCTTATTTATCTTGACGTTTAGATTTATTTGGGAGGATTGATAATCACTATTACATGTTTTTGATAGTGTCTCATATACCACCATTCAACTAATATATTCTAATGACATTGAATCATATTATTTATTTAAATATTTATTGTGTTTTTAGGTTTTTAGTAAGGTTTTTATGTAATTTTTCGATGATAATCTATCACCCCCACAAGATTATTTTTTTGAGCAACTTATATATCACTGGCTCTATATTCCCTTCTTCATTGATATAATAACAATCTTAATTATAAATATTTTATGGAATAATTTATCTCAAACTATAAACTCAGGATCTGAATGATGATTATCAAGAAAACTATTCTATTTGGGTTGTGAAGTTATTATATATCACTAAATAGTTTTAATAATATTTTTGTAATTCTTAATAAAGATATAGTTCTAGTAGATTATGAAATCCAAAATCCTTAAAAAATAATATAGTTATTCAGATATTCCAATAAACATCCACTGAATATTCTATTTGAAATATAGATTGTGGATTATTGTTATATTATAATTATACCATGGGAAGGTGTTGATCTAATCTATATTTGAAATACAATTATTATGGTATCAACATATCATAATGTGTATGAATCACCATTTTATATTGAACATCCATCTATCAATGATAAGTACTAATGAATCAAAACTCCATATCCAATACATGTACAAGAACCAACTAGAATTTTATGGTGACCCTTATATCATGATTGAATACAACTGATAATGGTTTTCTATGTTGCACTACCATTTCCACCATACATATCCTGATATGTTATATTCATAAATTGAAATTAATTTTTCTAAAATTATATGTTGATCCACAACAACTAAAATATAAATATATCCATTTGAAAAACTGGAATGTTCAATAAAAAAATCCTTGGTTTTATTCTCCAATTTTCATAGTGGTTTGTGTATTGATTTCATCACCCCCTTTTATTTTTGTTAACTCATTAACGTTTTTCAATACCAATCATTAAGACACGAAATATGAAATATCCCCTGTTTGTGGTCCTAGTAGAAATAAATATTATGATATCTATCCATATTTTGGACTTGATGATGGATTGAGAATCATGAGGTTGGTGAATAATAAAATAAATTCATATTCAATTATGGTATTTATGGAACATAGTTTTTTCCTAAATCATATAAGTTCATCATTTTCGATGATAAAATTTTGAATATTCCATTAATTATTTTATATCTTGATATCCCAATTTTGTGCCTCAATCTATATATAGATAGATGATTGAGTTGTAATTAGGGAAAGATATGATTTCTATCCGTACTATGTTACTTCATGGTCCATACATTTTAAATCCATGAGTGTTGGTACTATATTAATCATCACATTGGATATGATACCATGAAAATTACTAGTTAGAGAATCATCCACAATGTCTACTATCCCATACTGGTAATATATTGACCAGTTATAGTCCTCAATAAACTCCAAACATATCCTTTAGTTCATGTTCAAGTATTTTATTGATAATATGTACATCAAATTACTCTTACAAGTATATATTTTATTCTTTTTACTAATAATATATTCTCTCCATATATCTGATGAAAATTTTACCACACGGAAATATAAATTGTGCATGAAGTAATTTCTTATGAATCATTAATTAACCCAGGATATAATCTAATTCCATGTAATTATATATGATAAAACAACCCAATCTCATATTGATTAATGAATATATATAACAAATCCATCTCTAATATAGGATAATTAGAGTATACATTTTGTGAACAAAAATATATTGAGATCATTGAAATTTTTATCACATTAATCTATCTATAAGAACATAAAAATACTAAATGTACGATTTCTTAGTTAATATGAAAGTCATGTTATATTTTTGAAAAATAATAGATAATGCCCATTAAATTATAGGACACTACTGAACTGTTCTATAGTTGTTTATTTGGACCATTCTTCAATTACCTCTATCTTTTTACGATCCATATATATTCCATATATTCTTATGAACTAACCAATGATTGATAATTTATATATCATGAATTCAAATATTCTAAATTTTGAATAAATTTTCTACTTTCTCATGATATTCTACACAATACTCAAATAACATACATTCCCATTGTTGTTCTTTAAATATATGTATATATACTTAAAAATCAATCCCAAAAATTGATTGTGGTTATCTCTAACATTACTATTCATCAGATCCATATAGAATTAAAGGGATTTTGAGTCCTAATGAAATCACTATGAATATATTTTCCCATGTTTTATATATAAAATATTCACAAATATTTATTCTCATTTTACCCATAATTGATGATATCAAAATGGAAGGTCAAAATTTTAATAGTATTTTCCCTCATAGTTGATCAAATATGTCATCAATATGGGGTTCATGATACTCGTTCATGATTACATTTTTTTATTTCATGATAATCAATTCATTGATTCATTGATACATATTTTTCCTCAACAATGATGAATTGTTTACACCATGGTGAAAAACATGGGTTCATTAATCCATTGTAATTTTATTTTGGAGTTTTTTCTCAAATTATTCTAATTAAATAGTGGAACATATATATAGATTATTTTATTATTGATTATCATAAGGTCTACGTTCTTTTGAAAAATCTACTGAAAATAGGGGAAATACCATGAAACACTTAAGGAAAAATGTTATTATGTTTATCAAAAATGGGTTTTTCCATAATATTTAGATTCTACCCAGCTATATTATATAAATACATCTCATGAATGGTTATTAAGAACAATATAATTGAATTAATTTCAATATAGAGTCCATAGACATCTATGAATTAATATAAGATTATAGGATGTTTTATGATTTGAAATGTAACTTACATATCTAGGTAATTAACATAAGATCTATATAGAAAGTGGAAATTAATTGCAAAAATCCCATTGACATACACTATGAGATAATTAAAATATTAAATGGTTTCACATTACTACCAATATCTATCAGATAAGAGTTACAGACTTGGGATGAAATCATTATAACATTGAGAGTTTTTACATATAATTCAATATTTTTCCATTGGTGTAGTGATTTTATTATCATAATAAAAATAATTCCTATAAAGGAGTATGTTTATTTAGTAAAAAATAATACATGTTTAGTTCCAAAATGGGTAGACATTTTAACTTTAACCAAACCATTTTTTCATGACTCACATAAATATTTATGTTTATATATACAACCCCTCTTCCCTTATCATTAAATATTTTAACATAAATTATAATAATTTCCTATTAGATTGTTGTAATGATATTCATAATGTGTATAATCAATATAATTAAATAATTGGAGTGTTGGCAGTGTGTTAGTCTATATATAGTTTTTAATTAATCATATCCATTTTACATTAATATGATTTATGTACTTCCATATCACAGTTGAGTCATTTCCTCATTTTATTATAACAATTCCACTAACCTATTTCACCAAATTACTAAAATATATGAAGATGAATCTTCATTCATCAATGGATTTTATAATTTAATTTTATAAAAACATTGATTTCCTCTTATGGTCCCCAAAATCATGATAATAATGGAAGTTTCTTATTTTCATTTCCACATAGATTGAGCATAGATCTAATTTAAAAATAGATACAAAATTCAATTTTATAAAATTCCTTTCAAGAAAATGGTTATATGAAACAAATGATACAATAAATTTTTCTTCTAGGGTTGATGATCAAATAAGAATCATACATTGTATGTATCATGATGTTTTATTCATATGAACCAATGTGTTCTTTATTTATTTGTATAATGCCTAGAAATTCCCTCAAATTTTTAGTGTAAAGTGTTTAAGGAATAAATTCATTAAAAAGTACATTCTAAAACACATCCCATTGTAGGGATTTTATTTCATCCTATTGACTTATATCAATACCAAGAGTCCACCATCGGTCATCCTCAACTTCCAAATAAAAAAATACATGATTAATATTATATTTTTTTTGGAATTTAAGAGGTGAAAATATATTTTCTAATATATTGATCCATTGAAAAATAATAAGTTGTTTTGGATACCCATTAAAAAAATATGTACATTATTATATAGATTATGTAATGAAAATTTGTTTCTTTTAGTGAATGTTTGTCACGACCCGTCCTCGGGGCCTGTTCCGTGACTACCCCAAGCCCGCCTTCCATAGGCCAGGGGATGACGACTAGAAAAAAGGCATAAATCTCGATAACTGGGAAGGCATTGCCTTTATAAAAGTAAACAAAACACCACCGAGTACAAGAGGAAGTAAAACACTAAGTAAAACTGAAACAAGCTGTGCTGAAAGTAAAGGGGCCAGAAATACAAGCCCAACTGTAAAGTACAAGGAAAAAGATAAAACAGCCGGAAGGTGACAAGCATCTCCTGGATCGTCCACCAAGGATCCTACCTGAAGGGTAGGTACAGATAGTACATCTCCTGGATCGTCCACCACGGATCCTACCTGAAGGGTAGGTACAGATAACCTCCACAACGCTCTCACCCTTCAACCTCCTCCGAGTGTATTCTCGTCGTGAAGTCCTCCACCAGATACTATCTCGTCGCGAGGTCCACCTCCGGGTACTGTCCAGTCCTTGAACACTCGACCTCTGTCTGCGCTGCCCGTCGTCTGCAACCAACACAACGAGGTGCGGGCATAGCCCGTTCAGGGGTGAGTATAACGATACTCAGTAGGGACCCCGAGACCCTCAAGGTATCACTAAATCCAAAAAGGATAACCTCAAAGAAGATCTCAACAGATAACCTCTACCTCAGTATATGCCCATACATATACCCAAGTTATCAAGTAACCCATATCAATCATGAGGAAACACAAAGATTATGAAATCAACGGATAACCACTACCCAGGTATATGCCCATACATATACCTAAGTTATCAAGTGACCCATCTCAATCATGAGGTAAACACAAAGGTCATAGACTCAGCTCAAACCAAGATTTTCATTATCGAAACCGTAAATACTGAAGAGCCCCATCTCTGGAGTGTACAGTGGTCCTGTCACGGCTCTGAGGTACTGCTCAAAAACCTAAGACTACTGAGGTACTCCTCCTGTCGAGTACCACGGGTCAGTCACCCAAACACAGTAGTGCTTCCCGCCAGGGTATTCCACCCAAACAAAGTAGTGCACACCCCCTAATAGCCTACAGAGGTACTCTCCGGACGAGTACCGCGGGTCTGCACTGTCACACAGTAGTGCTCCATCCGCCATGGGTCTGCACCCAAACAAAGTAGTGCTCCATCCACTGGGCTAGTCGACTCACTCCAAGTCGAGTTGGTCAAGCAGTCGTCAGGTCTCAGCCGACTACACGGTATCCGTACTCCGCACGATCGTCTCCGGGAGGGTCCGCTCCACGAGCTACTGGTCGATACTCCAAGTATCACAAAGTCCCATGAAGAAGTATCCCAAAGGACCGCCTCGTCAAAGGGGTCTCAACGCAACAGACGACGCGTCAATCCGACACCCGGTCTATGAGTTATTAGCCTTTTTGTCCCAGGGGCCCGGTTGGTTTCTCATGCGAACCAACCCGGCCGTATCTCAACTGTACCCCGAAATCTCATAGGGTATACTCATAGAGACCGTTTCTCAACGTGATCACCAACGCCGCTGACGGTTTGTCAAAAGGACGACCGGTCTGAAAGTTATCAGCTTTTTCGTTCCAGGGGCCTGATTGGATTTCGGGTACAATCCAACCCGGCCTTACTCCAACTGCATCCAAACCTCAGGTGAAGTATGCCAAAAGAACCGTCTCATCAAGAGGAATCCAACAAAGTCGACGACACGTCAATCGGACATCCGGAGCTCAAGATATAAGCGTTTTTTCTCCGGGGGCCCGGTTGGATTCAGGTTCGATCCAACCCAGTCGTACTTCAAATGACACCGGTTAACCAAACCGGTCACACCATTGCGATCCATGCGGAATAACACACGAGATGGACTACCCATTGGTCCAAAACGGATAGCCGATGAAAAAGTTTCATTTCACCGCATCATACGCGAACCGGGCCTCGTGGGGCCTGTACCTTAACCTCGACATAAATATCCAAAATTGGTTTTCAAACATCCGTCTTAATTCCAGGGTCGCAACGTCGTAAACAGTTTATCATTCTGACACCGTATGAGAGAGATATGTCAGATACAATTCCCGTACTAATAATAATAATAATATTATTCGGTGTTTCATGGACCCGAGCCACAAACCAGAATTTAATATCAAAAATTAGACTTGAATCGACCGTCTTATAGACAGATTCACATCGCCGCTGATAGCGAGTCAATCGGACGTCGCACGCATGAGTTATGGCGGGTCAAAGATTTAATAATAATATTAAATCTATTATGTACGACCGTTTCAGGTACCCGATCCAAAAACCCGAAAAGGACATCCAATATTGAACTCATAAATTCCGTCTCGAAGTCAGGGTCGCAATGCCACTAACGGTTCGTGAAACCGAGGTCGCACGAAGAAGATACCGTCAAAATACAGTTTTTCCCAACAAAAATAATAATAAAATTATTATATTATTATTATTTTTAATTTAATTCTTAACTTAACACTCCCAAAAGCCACACACCACCCAAACTAGCGCCTCCTCTTCTTTACGCATGGCCACCACCTTTGGCTGCCCGCCAGCTGCGCCTCCAGATCCTTCCGCACTCCATTCTGACTTCAATTTAACTCGGAAAAAAGATATGAATGCATATCCTTGATCCTCGGGTCGAGATCTTCGCGTCTGTATGTCGCACTCAGGGAAACATTGAGTTTCCAGCATCAATAAATATTTAGACATTGAAGAACACACGAAGAACACGTGAAGAATAAAAAGAAAAAGGAGAATGGTTTATGTGAAGGACGATGATCATGTTCATTTGATCATCATCATCGTGAATTTAGGATATGAAGAATCAATAAAACGAATTCAAAGATATATAAAAACCCCTACAGTTTTCCCTGAAAACAAGAATTCCCAACCCACAAACATATTCTTCACGGATCAACTTAATATTGAGTTGATCCGCATTCTTTGTTTTCAAAAGGGAACATCCATGAAAAAATATATCACTCTCAAAATAATTCCCTACAACCTCTTAAATAAAAATAATCATACCAATATTCCCCTACCTCGTCGAATTCGTTGAGAGAAGGTTCGTCGGGGAATTTATCATTGCAGAATAAGGCGTCACAGAAGGAGAGGGTTGTTGGTGTCGCGGTACACGACGTCGTGTAGTCGATCTCTGAGGATTCGGCGTTCTTCATCGGAGATCGGTGCGTTCTTCACATTCTTCGCATTCTTCGACGAAGAAGAAGAACTTCAAGACTCCCCTTTTTCTCCCAATCCCCTCTCAACACAACAAGCTCCAACCAAAAATAAAATAAGTTCTTCACTTATTTTATTACTCATGACTTAAGTTTGAAATTCAAAAATTGAATTAAACCACTTAATTAATTAAGTGATTTGGCGTGATTAAAGAAGTGACAGAGGAGGTGAGCGGTCTCACATTAAAGGGGGGTTAAGGAGTTAAAGAAAATGAGAGGTCACCCACTTAATGGGGGAGTTAGAGTAGGTTTAAGGAATGTGAAGGGGTGGGGTTCCTGGGGGCCCCACCTCACATTTAACCTCACTTAGGTAGTTAGGTTCACCCAACCTCCATCCTTAGGATTTAACCACTTTAAAGAAATAAAATTAGTTGCACAAAATTTTATTTCTCGGAAGTCTTTATCCACAAAACTAAACAAATCTTCCCAAGAAAATGAAACTCTGGAAAAGGTATTTTTAAGAAATTACCGGCGCTACGGTTCCTTCGGTGCCCTCGGATTTCGATTCCGAGCACCGGTTCAAAAGATAGAAAAACTCACACGTACGTTTACTGAACGTACCCGAAAAAAAGTTCGGAAAATTATTATCAGTCACCATCGACCTGCGCCAGTCAAGGTCCGACTCTTCCTAATTGAAACACACCCAAACAAATCCAACATTACTCTTGGATTTTCAATCCGAGTTACCGTTTAAAAGATACGAATTTTACAATAAAATAATTGTCATTTAATTATTTTATTTGCGGCCAAAAACTAACTTTTCCTGGTGGCCTGCACCGGACAAAGTTAGTATCTTATTAAATAAACCATGCCCTCACGAGTTCAGCGGTTGTCTCAGATTTTTAATCCGAGATACCGTTTGTGAGTTATAAGCATTTGAAAAATAAAATAATTTAATTATTTTATTTACGGTTATGCCATTTTTGGAATTTTCACAGGAGGCCTGCGCCGACTAAACTTAAGTCACGTATAGGGTAAACCCACCATCCTGACCGCAACAATGCCCTCAGATTTCTGATCTGAGTAACCATTTAAGAGTTATTACACTTTTTCAGTAAAACTGCTTATGCGCGTTAATTTAAGCTTAACAAGACTTCAAAAAATTATTTCGGGCACACCGGGTCTCGGAATTAGGTGCCGTCAGAAACTGCGTACTCGTAAAATTCCAAAGAAATTAAGAAAAAAAAATTCCTTGAAATTTCGGGGTCTTTACATTACTCCCACCTCAGGGATTTACGTCCCCGTAAAGCTATAACACAAACTAGGGAAGCAAAAGTGGTAATGAGCACGCATCTGAGCCTTCCAATCCCATGTGCTCTCCTCGAGGTTCCCGTGCTGCCAATGAAAGTGCACAAGAGGAATCGACTGTCCTCGTAGGACTCGCTCCTATCGATCCTCAACCTCTACTGGAACCCCGCAAAAGTCACCCCATTGCCAATGTCGCCCCATCTTCGACGTCCTACTTCCTGAGGTCAATGATGTGTGAAGAGTCGTGCACGTATCTCCTTATTTGAGATACGTGTAAGTCATCGTGCAACTGGTGCAACTGAGGTGGATGGGTCAAGCGGTAAACCACCTCGCCTACCCTGCTGAGGACCTGAAAAGGTCCGCTGAACCTCAGAGATATCTCACCGCCTTGGCTACATCTCTGTAAACCTCATCGAGTTGAGACCCGTATAATAATGTGGTATCCATCCTCGAACTCTAGAGGTCTCCCTTTCCTGATTAGAAATGAAACTCAAAATCCTTCTACCACGAGGGTAAGGTAGGCCGACCCAAGAATGATCGGCTACACCCTCCCATGCACGAGTTTATCCTGTACTGCCTGGGGTTTCCTTTTCGCCGACCAAGGAATACCCATCCCAACGTTTTCCTAATACCATCAATTTGAGTATGAGCAGTGATTGCCCAATCCATACTCAAACTAACATCGTAAGGCCTCGACGCTTCCACCAAGAGGTCCCAACCGAGAATCTCGCCTCAAGGGTCAGATCACACTGTTGGCGTAAGTGTGACTATCGAGTCTCCTCCCAAAGGTATATCTAGACGTGAGGCTCAAGTCAACGGCTTAACCGAAAACTCTAGGTCTGGGACTAGATTAATGGAATGAAGGGATGATTCATATCGATGTTTGTGGCTATGGAAACTAGTAGAAGACAAAGTCCACACTTCGAATCATCCTTAGAGCCATTTCGGTCACACTCCTTGACCGCATGCAGCTACTCTTTTCCCCTGCCCTCCAGCTCCCTGAGCCTGGAGGGGACAACAAAGGCGGGTGGTTGTAACATGTTGAAATGTACACCACCTCATGCTGCTCTCCTAGATCTGCCTCTACGTCTGATGCTCTACAGATTTTTCTGTCCTTAACATTTCCGCTTCTTGAAACATTCGCACTCCCAAGTCTCTGAGACTAGCACCAGGTCGCTGCGTTACAACTTATAAAATTCTCTAGTTGTATTCGTTCAGCCAAAGAACATTCAACCTCAAGGTTCTCTCTAGTACCCTAAAGTGAGTAGGAATTCATAGAGGAAAAAGTGATGGCTTGAATCGTATTCATCAAGTACCCAGAATGTTCGGTACGCCTCGATGAATTCTCATATACTGACACGTCGTCCTGCCGAAGCTGTATAAGCTTTAGAAAACTCTCAGCCACCTCCTCAAGCCAGTCCTCAGCCTCCTGTGAATCAGGTTCGCCTCGGAACTTGAGGGTATGTGATGTTAGAACACGTGTAAGGCAGTAAGATTACATGTGTCACCTACCGGTACCGTCGGTTGTAACTGCTGACCAACAGGTAGTGATGTATAGCTGACACACTACCCGAAGGCACTATCTCAGGCATCGGTCTAAGTACCGAAGCCTCATCACTATTCATACCATCCTCATGGTCAATCACTGGAAAACACTAGTGGCCAAGTCCACCATCCACTCTCCCGATGTCTCAGCTAGGTGGAAAACTATAGCAATCGCCTCCAGCCAGTGCTCTGCTATATGGGAATCTGCCTCACCTCGTATCCTCGGAGTCCGCTGCTGCTGGAACTCATGCAACGCGCTCTGCCAGCATGCACAGTTCACTAGTTTAGCTGGTGTAATCTGCTGCCCAACAGGTGGTGGTGCTGCTGGTACACCACCCGAGGGAGCCAACATAGTAAAAAGGGCCCCGCACTGGAGCCTCGTCGCTCGGTGGGCCTTCATCATGTACTATCTCAGAACTCCAACTGACTATCTGCACGGAGACATCCTTAACAGATACAACACGGTCAAATGATTTATACCTGGTGAGCTGACCTGGTTTGAGCTGACTTTAAAACTCTTGGAAACACACACGCAATCAGTGTTGTCGTTCACAAAGTCGGAAATCAGTAGTCAGGGTCCTGGTGTATGGATACGTCGTCCGCCACACCAGCACTGGACTCCCTGAACTGAAAACCACACTCGGTACCCTTAACACTATTGCTTTACAGAAAGGGAATATGAGAGTTATAAGTTCTGCGGTAGAACCGACTCCTCTGATACCAATTTGTCACGACCCGTCCTCGGGGCCCATGCTGTGACTACCCCAAGCCCGCCTTCCATATTCCATGGGCTGGCGACTAGCACCAAAGGCGTAAATCCTGATAACTGGGAAGACATTACCTTTATAAAAGTAAACAAAACACCACAGAGTACAAGCGGAAGTAAAACACTAAGTAAAACTGAAACAAGCTGTGCTGAAAGTAAAGGGGCCAGAAATACAATCCCAACTGTAAAGTACAAGGAAAAAGATAAAACAACCGGAAGGTGACAAGCAGCTCCTGGATCGTCCACCAAGGATCCTACCTGAAGGGTAGGTATAGATAGCGTAGCTCCTGGATCGTCCACCATGGATCCTACCTGAAGGGTAGGTACAGATAGCCTCCACAATGCTCTCGCCCATCAACCTCCTCTGAGTGTCTTCTCATCGTGAAGTCCACCACCAGATACTGTCTCGTTGTGAGGTCCACCTCCGGGTACCGTCCAGTCCTCGAACACTCGGCCTCTGTCTGCGCTGCCCATCGTCTGCAACCAACACAACGAGGTGCGGGAATAGCCCGTGCAGGGGTGAGTATAACGATACTCAGTAGGGACCTCGAGACCCTCAAGGTCTCACTAAATCCAAAAAGGATAACCACAAAGAAGATCTCAACAGATAACCTCTACCTAGGTATATGCCCATACATATACCCAAGTTATCAATTAACCCATCTCAATCATGAGGAAACACAAAGATTATGAAATCAATGGATAACCACTACCAAGGTATATGCCCATACATATACCTAAGTTATCAAGTGACCCATCTCAATCATGAGGTAAACACAAAGGT
This sequence comes from Viscum album, assembly GCA_963277665.1. NCBI lineage: Eukaryota > Viridiplantae > Streptophyta > Magnoliopsida > Santalales > Viscaceae > Viscum > Viscum album. The sequence goes on along the minus strand of OY728155.1, from coordinate 594,478,449 downwards.
CATAGACTCAGCTCAAACCAGGATTTCCATTATCGAAACCATAACTGCTGAAGAGCCCCGTCTCTGGAGTGTACAGTGGTCCTGTCACGACTCCGAGGTACTGCTCAATAACCTAAGACTGCTGAGGTACTCCTCCTGTCGAGTACTGCGAGTCAGTCACCCAAACATAGTAGTGCTTCCCGCTGGGGTATGCCACCCAAACACAGTAGTGCACACCCCCTAATAGCCTGGAGAGGTACTCTCCGGACGAGTACCGCGGGTCTGCAATGTCACATAGTAGTTCTCCGTCTGCCATGGGTCTGCACCCAAACAAATTAGTGCTCCGTCCACTGGTCTAGTCGACTCACTCCAAGTCGAGTTGGTCAAGCAGTCGTTAGGTCTCAGTCGGCTACACGGTATTCGTACTCCGCACGCTCGTCTCCGGGAGGGTCCGCTCCACGAGCTACTGGTCGATACTCCAAGTATCAGAAAGTCACATGAATAAGTATCCCAAAGAACCGCCTCGTCAAAGGGGTCTCAACGCAATAGACAGAGCGTCAATCGGACACCCGGTCTGTGAGTTATTAGCCTTTTCGTCCCAGGGCCCCGGTTGGTTTCACATGCGAACCAACCCGACCGTATCTCAACTGTACCCCAAACTCTCATAGGGTATACTCATAGGGACCGTTTCTCAACGTGATCACCAATGCCGCTGACGGTTTTTCAAAAGGACATCTGGTCTGAAAGATATCATCTTTTCCGTTCCAGGGGCCCGATTGGATTTCAGGTACAATCCAACCCGGCCTTACTCCAACTGCATCAAAACCTCAGGTGAAGTATGCCAAAAGAACCGTCTCATCAAGAGGAATCCAAAAAAGTCGACGACACGTCAATCGGACGTCCGGAGCTCAAGATATAAGCATTTTCGCTCTGAGGCCCCGGTTGGATTCATGTTCGATCCAACCCAGTCATACTTCAAATGACACCGGTTAACCAAACCGGTCACACCATTGCTATCCATACGGAATAATACACGAGATGGACTACCCATTGGTCCAAAATGGATAGCCGGTAAAAAAGTTGCATTTCACCACATCATACGCGAACCAGGCCTCGTGGGGCCCGCACCTCAACCTCAACTTAAATATCCAAAATTGGTTTTGAAACAACCGTCTTAATTTCAGGGTCGCAACGTCGCAAACGGTTCGCCATTCTGACACCGTATGAGAGAGATATGTCAGATACAAGATCCTGTAATAATAATAATAATATTATTATTCGGTGTTTCGTGGTCCCGAGCCACAAACCAGAATTTAATATCCAAAATTAGACTTGAATCGACCTTCTTAAAGACAGAGTCACATCGCCGCTGATGGCGAGTCAATCGGACGTCGCACGCATGAGTTATGGCGGGTCAAAGATTTAATAATAATATTAAATCTATTATGTATGAGCGTTTCGGGCACCTGATCAAAAAACTCGAAAAGCACATCCAATATTGAACTCATAAATTCCGTCTCGAAGTCAGGGTCGCACTGCCACTAACGGTTCGTGAAATCGAGGTCGCACGAAGAAGATACCGTCAAAATACGGTTTTTCTCAACGAAAATAATAATAACATTATTATATTATTATTATTTTTAATTTAATTCTTAACTTAACACACCCAAAAGTCACACACCACCCAAATTAGCGCCTCCTATTCTTTACGCATGGCCACCACCTTTGGCTACCCGCCAGCTGCGCCTCCAGATCCTTCCGCACTCCTTTCCGACTTCAATTTAACTCGGAAAAAAGATACAAATGCATATCTTTGATCCTCGGGTCAAGATCTTCACGTCCGTATGTCGCGCTCAGGGAAACATTGAGTTTCCAGCGTCAATAAATATTTGGACATTGAAGAACCCACGAAGAACACATGAAGAATAAAAAAAAAGGAGAATGGTTTATGTGCAGGACGATGATCATGTTCATTTGGTCATCATCGTCGTGAATTTAGGATATGAAGAATCAATAAAACGAATTCAAACATATATAAAAACCCCTACAGTTTTCCCCGCAAACAAGAATTCCCAACCCGCAAACATATTCTTCGCGGATCAACTTAATATTGAGTTGATCCGCATTCTTTGTTTTCAAAAGGGAACATCCATGGAAAACGATATCACTCTAAAAATAATTCCCTTCAACTTCTTAAATAAAAAGAATCATACCAATATTCCCCTACCTCGTCGAATTCGTTGAGCGAAGGTTCGTCGCGGAAGGAGAGGGTTGTTGGTGTCGTGGTACACAGCGTCGCGTAGTCGATCTCTGAGGATTCAGCGTTCTTCATCGGAGATCGATGCGTTCTTCGTGTTCTTCGCATTCTTCGATGAAGAAGAAGAACTTCAAGACTCCCCCTTTCTCCCAATCCCCTCTCAACACAACAAGCTCCAACCAAAAATAAAATAAGTGCTTCACTTATTTTATTACTCACGACTTAAGTTTGAAATTCAAAAATTTAATTAAACCACTTAATTAATTAAGTGAGTTGGCATGATTAAAGAAGTGACAGAGGAGGTGAGTGGTCTCACATTAAAGGGGGGTTAAGGAGTTAAGGAAAATGAGAGGTCACCCACTTAATGGGGGAGTTAGAGTAGGTTTAAGGAATGTGAAGGGGTGGGGTTATTAGGGGCCCCACCTCACATTTAACCTCACTTAGGTAGTTAGGTTCACCCAACCTCCATCCTTAGGATTTAACCACTTTAAAGGAATAAAATTAGATGCACAAAATTTTATTTCTCGGAAGTCTTTATCCACAAAACTAAACAAATCCTCCCAAGAAAATGCAACTCTGGAAAATGTCTTTTTAATCAATTACCGGCGCTATGGTTCCATCGGTGCCCTCGGATTTCGATTCTGAGCACCGGTTCAAAAGATAGAAAAACTCACACGTACGTTTACTGAACGTACCCAAAAAAAAGTTCGGAAAATTATTATCAGTCACCCTCGACCCGCGCCGGTCAAGGTCAGGCTCTTCCTAAGTGAAACATGCCCCAAAGAATCCAATGGTACTCTTGGATTTTCAATCCAAGTTACCATTTAAAAGATACGAATTTTATAATAAAATAATTTTCATTTAATTATTTTATTTGCGGCCAAAAACTAACTTTTCCTGGTGGCCTACGCCGACCAAAGTTAGTATCTTCTTAAATAAACCATTCCCTCACGAGTTCAGCGATTGTCTCGTATTTTTAATCCAAGCTACTGTTTGTGAGTTATAAGCATTTGAAAAATAAAATAATTTAATTATTTTATTTATGGTTATGCCATTTTTGGAATTTCTCACAGGAGGCCCGCGCCGCCTAAACTTAATTCACGCCTAGGATAAACCCGCCATCCTGAGTGCAACGGTGCCCTTAGATTTTTTATCCGAGTAACCTTTTAAGAGTTATTACACTTTTTCAGTAAAAATGCTTATGCGCGTTAATTTAAGATTAACAAGACTTTAGAAAATTATTCTGGGCACACCAGGCCTCAGAATCAGGTGCCGTCAGAAACTGTGTACTCGTAAAATTCCAAAGAAATTAAGAAAAAAAAATTCCTTGAAATTTACAGGTCTTTATAATGTTTATGTGTTCCTAATGATTGGTATTATTATTCATATCTTTATAGAGTTGAGTGAAAATGGCTAGGATAATTTTTAGTCCATCTCCCATAGCATTTGGTTGATCATTGGAATAATAATTTAATTGTCCCTTACAAAAACTGTAAACTCTAATAACCCTAGTTTAAGTAATGAATAAAACCCAAATTATATTTTTTCGTGTCATGAAATAGTATTCATACTATAAAATTATACGATAGAGAAACTCAATCCAAAAAACACTTAAAAATATGCCATTATTTCATTCTATGAAATTTTTTGGTTCATACATTATTATTTATAATACCTTACAGGTTATATGGTTTATATCATTTTTTTTAAATTATAATGAATAAATAATAGAATCATACCTCGATTCAATGTTTGTTGACCCAAGAAAAACATATATACATATTATATAATGTATCATCCGCATTCATTATATCTCACAATTAACATAACCCATAAACTATAGGTTTAGTTACATTGAATACTTAGTACATAATGTAATATTTTCAAATTAATTTATCAATATATCCCACTATTATTAATCATATAATACCCTTAAATATATATTATACAAACTACACATCATAATAACAAAATGAAATGGAAACATAAGAAATAGTGAGATCAGATGCTCAAAAAATGGTGAACAAAATAGTTCTCAATAGACGACAATAAGTGATCGTAAGATGATAATATTGGTATGAGAACATAATAAAAGAGATTGGATTTAAAAAATATACAATCATACCTAATAAATTATATATCATAAGAAATGAGTGATTTCATTATTGAATTATGCATAAAATAAGTCATGATTCATGCTAGTGTGGAATACCATGTCAATAATCATGATTCATGAGAATATAACATACATAATCTATTTAAAAACATTTTTTAAACAATCATTAGGATATAAATCATAATAGTTTTCAAGGGTAACCACCAGTGCATTTAGAACAATGTGGGTAAGGCTGACCACCAACACATAACATAGTAGATGTTGGATAACCACATATACCCCATAACATTTTGGAACTGTGATAAAGAATCATTTTCTACTCTTATCTCATGATAAATAAAACATTTCTAAATTTATTTGGACCAATATTTAAAAATTTAAATTTAAAATATCCTCCTTGAGCTCCCAATGATCCGAAAACACATGGAGGTTGCTTGGAAGGATCACCCCAATTATTTTACATTCCAAAACATTTTTGGACATAAGATTAACAGATTGTAGTTACCTATATATATATATATTCTATAAGAACATCAATAAATTATTTATAGTGTTAGAGGATCCTTATAAGAATTTAAGAAGAATGTGTTACATTCTCACTCACCTTATAAAACATTATTCTAGGTAAAACATATTAGCCTCATATCCCCATCACATGAATTGAAACTACATGAACCATTCTTTAGTACTTGATATTATAATATATAGACATTTACATATAAAATAACATTAAGGTACATGATATAATCTATACCAAAAACTATCCAAGAAGAAAGAAATAAATAACATGATGTATGGTGTACCCTATAAGACTATTAACTACATGGTGTGGCATACTATTATGAACCAATAACATTACATGTGAACAATATTTTTGTGTAATCCCATCCTATTCATGGAATATTCACTGTGATTCAAATGGGAAATATATGAAATATTAACCCTCTATATATAATCCAAATCTATATAGGAGAATCCTATGTTGATTAATATATAATTTTACAACCCAAAAAAGGCATAAGTATTCTGTTTCAGTCCTCTTCATCCATATAGTGTCCTAAATTTAATCATACACTAGAATATTTGTTTATGTATGTATGACCCTAACCCCATACCAAGGGGTACATATTGATAAAAAAAATTCATATTTCGGTCCCAAAAACAATCCATTATTATTATAATCATGGTATACATGATCTTAATAAAACCCCATGGGGTTCTTACATATTCATTTTGAATTAATTTAGTATACTATGAATAAAACCTCAATACATGTTTTTTAATATGTATAGTCACAGTATTCCCTATAATACCCTAAAATAAAAGACATATCGTAACAAGAAATACATTTAATAATTTCACATCAGTTGAAAATATCATTATGACATAACATTTTATAGTTTGAAATTATTATCATGGATTCAAGAATCTAAACTACATATAATTTTATCAAATTAACATGAATTAAAACTATATGACTCATGTAAATCCCACATGAATTTAAACTACTTGGATTTTGAATGACATTCCACTACGCAATATATATTAAATCTACACGACTTTCCTTCAAATTTATATATTATATTTATCTATTAAGAAGGTTTATATTGTATTTTATTAATAATTAATGGAAATTTTTTGCAGATAACACTATTTTAACACCATGAGTTTTTTATAAAATATATTTTTTCATATAATTTTTATTCAAACAATATATTATTTTACTTGCAACACCCATTTTAATTGAACCGTGAAAAACTATTAATATTATTATTTAAATAATATTTTTATTACATATTTTATAAAAATTATTATGTGAATAGTAATATAGAAATTTTAAATATTATGAATAATTGTCTTTTATGAATAAAACATATTGATAAAAATTAAGTTACTCTTTTGTAAAGTCATCATATGTTTTGAATATAGTATTTTATTAGAAAATGTTTTTTATAAAAAATAATAAAATTAATATTTGAAACATTTAAACAATTTATCTGATTAAAAAAATTATAAATCTACAAGTTGATATTATATTAAGGTTAATTTTTGGATTTTTTTGAAAAATTTGATTTATTCAATAAAAAGTGAAATATAAAAGTATTTATTGATAAATGAATTTTAATTTAAAAAATGTATAAGTTAAATTTAGTTTATATTTTTTTTGAAAAGTTTAACTATTTCAATTATTTATAGATTATTCGAATTTATTTCTCTAGATTCAATTTTATAATGAATTTTTAAATAATTTTATTAATCTTTTAAACATTTTATCATTAGAAATTAGTTTTCTCCTCAAATATTTGGGTTAAAATTTTAATTATATTTTCACACTTAGGTGACTGAGATTTGGAAAAATTAATTCCATATTTTTAATTAGACTGATATATACTACATAATATTATCAACTAATTTTATTTTGGAAATAAATAGTCAAAATATCAAAATAACATACAACAATTTAGGAAAAAATGGGTTTCAAGGGGGTTAAATTAGAATGATATGAGGTAAAATGTCCTATAAAAAATTAAAAATATTTTTTATGAACATATTTTCACATTAGTATATCTAATTAAAAATAATTGACCATTTTGGTCATTTTTTTCATGGAAAAAATATAGGTACCCTTTTTTCATTTTCCAACATTCCTTGTGTGTCCTCTCCTCCATATATAAAAGACACCCATATACACTCCAATTCAAATATAAAAAATCATTTAATTCAGAAAATATATGAAAAATATATTCATTTCATCTCTACACACATAAAAGAAGCCACAATGATATCAAAAATCAAATCCTAGAAGGTTTTAGGTTAAATATTATCTAGTTTTCTGAAGAAGAGGTAATGTTTTAAACAATTCATTTTTGTTTTAATTATTATTATATCTCTATGAAGTAATATATAAGTATGATGATATAATTAGATAAGATTCTCCCATACAAAAGGATATTATAATTTTAATTTAATTAATTATATCCATCTCTTATTCAACAAGATATGAATAGAAATCATTGATTTTGTGTATTGAAAACTACAGCCTCCTGAACCGACTTTATTATTTTTCAATCACCAACTCTCACATCTAGAAATATTTTTGGATTAAGAATTCATATATTATATTAATTATATTTTTAAAAATATAGAGTTATAATACCATATATATATATATATATATATATATATATATATATTCTTACCTCTAAAGTGGCTAAAAATGATTATGTCATTCATGTGTACGACATATTACCGTCTCACGAAGTGATCTAATTCATTTTTAACTAACTCTTTTCATGGAATTTAATTTGGGTAAATTTAATGAATATATTTTATACATAATATATAAAAGTGATTACTGAATGTAAATATATTATTAATATTTATTCATTTAAATGATTGAGAAAATGGAATTAGCGTTCATCCATACGTACGATCCACCCTATCCATAAAGAGTGTATTTAATTTATTATCTCTATCCATAATGGATTACAGTAAATATATATATACAGAATATATATTATATCATTATCATGGTTAAAAATATAGATACTATAAAACCATTATCCCAGTAATATGACCAAAAATAAAAAATTAAAACATACACGAAATAAAATGATGTTATAACAAGAAACACGAATTTAATATATAATTGTTTATAAATGTTTAATAAAATGTCATAATAAATTCATAAATAGTATTATATATATGATTATGGATAATTAATATATTTATAATAAAATTCAATTTATTAAACTGGATTTTTTAACTTATATGAATTAAGTCGACACATAAGGCATTGGATTTTAGTCTCAATTTATCTTCTATAAGACATACATTATGTTATACAACTATATTCATTTATGTGGTTTATATAATACCCCATTTATATTTAATATTATGAATATATTTATTATCATAAATTTAATGTTTCATTTAATTTTATTACTTCATGAGGCTTATGATTCAGTGTTACTAATGGTATATGGGTTTTATGATGGAATATCATTGTTTATTAGGATTGTTTAAGTTTATATATACGATGATAAAATAATATGAAAAATTATTCAAAATTCTATTTATTTTAATTATTCTATGATTATTTCAATAAAATACATGTTTACCTTTATTTTCCCCCTTTATGTACTCATTATTAAATAATAATGATTTTGATGATAGAAAACTTTATTTCTCTATTCAGTTGAATGAAAAATTTCCCTACGTATTCATGTTTTATAGATATTTTTTAAATATTACTTTCATATTCCTCTAGGATTTTGTAACGCAATTTTTACACTTTTTTGAATTTTTTGGAATTATTTTGAAAAGAAATATTATTTTATATTACAATATAATATATATTCATAATTTACTAGAAATGTGAATTTAATAATTGTTTGAACATGTACAAAATTTCCCACATTCATGACTAATCAATGTCTAAAATATTAATTTATAAATTTAAAATATTTTTCAAAGAAATGAGACCTGATTGTTTTTATGAATTATTATTTTTAAAAATTTATTTTAAATAAATGATAATTTTACTCATGAATTGTTCATAGTGACATTATAAAATAATTTTCCATCTAAAATGAAAACCTTTCATATTAATTATTATATCTAGGGCATATGATATAGTGTTAATTTTTTTAGTCTTTATAGGGATCATTTATTTTTATGATGATTTTTGTATGGAAATGGTCTCATTAAAGTGGGTAATGATATAATGAAATTTTCTTGAAACCCATTTCATTTCATGGGTTCTGATACGATTATTGGTTTAAAATATTTTATCAAACAAATATATTGATTATGTTATGGGTGGGACCTATATTTCCCTCCAACTAAATGTATAATGATTAATTTTCTATAACTATAGAGGATACATGCGAGGTTATCTCATTCCCCAAAAGAGAGTACATGGGAGATTATCCATTGATTATAGATGGTATTCGGTTTGTTGTCCCAATTCTAACTATTTATAAATCTCTACATTTTTTAAGGGTCCCTTGTCCAAAAGGACATTGTATTATTTTATAAAAATAAATTACAAGGGTAAAAATATCAAAGACTTATTATAATAAATTTCATAAAAAGGAAGAAAGTTATCTGGGACCGTGTCTGACCAGGTGACATTCACTCCAATTACCATTTTACCTAGCTCATGCAGAATGATGTTTTCCTCCCGAAAAACTGGTGTGATAATAATGTTGTGACTCATAAGAGTGTTCAAGAAATACATCAACGTAGCTTCAAGAATCCATGAATTATGAAAATCAAAATTTCTAATAGCTTGAAAAGGAGTGGATGAGTAACATTCCAACAAAAGATTCATCCAAACTTTCATTTTTTTTCAGATGATACCACATGAATAATTTTTAGAATATCTTTTTCAAGAGAATATGTAACACAAAAAGATCCATAGAAATATCCCTTGATATTTTCAGCATGGTCTTAAAAAAGAGCGCCATATCTAGAGAAAATGTGGTTCCCTCTGGAATCACCATCAGTGGTTTTTGAGATATAAAATTTAAATTTGGAAACTAGAAAACCTCAATATTACTTATGGTTGGACGAAAATTACTAGGTAGACTCATATTTTTCTGGACTGCGAGGGTTGACATACTATTTTCATGGAACCCTATTTTTTCCACACAAGAATTCTTGATCGTGGCCAACATTTTCTACAAGAAATACTTTTAAATGAATACCTTCCTGATGTGAATGATATAATGTAAAGTAATCCAAATAGTGTGAAACCCCTCAATAATAGAAACCAGAAAGAGAGAAAAAAACCTGTGGAGAATTGTGGTTCAAGGAGCTCTGGTGCAGAAATGCATGAACACCCGAGAACCTTATGTCTTAAAATTAAAACATATCGATGATTTCATACTATATAGATGAGGCATTAAAACTTCTTAGGAAGAGATGATCTGCATCATACTTCTGTTAGTGGCACAGTACACACCAGGAGAAAAAAGTATCACCTTATTTATAGGTCACTTCATTCGTAGAGATTATAATATTGGCTATCCTTCAGATGAGTTTATGCAGTGAGGGTATAATACAAGTCCTATTAAAATAATTTAACCAGTTGAAACCAATATTTATGTACCCAATTAACTATTGATAAAATTAATTACCATTCCATTTCTGGCTGGCTCACAAACCAGATGATCAGGACAAAGAATAAAATCATAGGTAACAACCTTAGACTGGAGCTCATCTAGAAACAAAGGCTGAGAAAAATCAAAAAAATTATAAATGGTGGTATGAACATAAGTACTCAGAACAATTTATTGAAATTCATCAATAAGAACATAGTTAGTATAATTATTAATCCATAATTATAATTTTTAGTCCTTTCTCTAAATTCATCATTAACATGCCATGATATCCTAAAAATAATATTTATTCTTTTGCCAAATAGAAGATTCAAAGTAAACATTACCTTCTTATTTCAATTTATCAATGAAATTAGGTTTATGAAATCCCATAGATTCATACCTTTTATGAATAAGATTACTTGTGAGCCTCACTTGAAGTGAATCATTAAAAACCAAGTATTATTTATTAAAATTCACCCATTAGGGATGAGTTTGTAGGATTACATATAAGGAATAGTAACTAGATTTCATTCATTTATACTTCAAATATAACAATTTTCTTGATGTACACATTCAACCTTATGATATTCCCTCTTGGATGTTTATAGAACATGAAACAGTAATCCAATTTAGATAAAATAGTACCCTTTACCAAAATAATCCTCCCAACTATAGAGATACTCATCCCCTTCCATGTTGACTGTTTTCTTATAACCTTATCCACATTTTCAGAAAAATAATATTCTCAAGGTCTCCCTAAAAATAATGGATCTCTAATATTGTAAAAGGAAAAATTCCCTTCTTTGATAGGCAATTCCAGGAAAATAAATTTTTTTGTGGCATTAGAAAACCTCATCAAAAAATATATAACATATTTATCCCAATGGAAGCATTTCCCAAAGACACATTTATAATGATGTAAAAGTTGTTTCAAAAAAATACATTTTCTTAATCACCCTATAAGAAAAGTATAATATCATCATCATAAAATAGATGAGTAGGGCCAGTGAGTGACCTGGATGCTTTCATAGTATTAAACATTCATTTTGAGACCATGTTAGTGATAAGACTTCTATGATAATACTATGAAATAGTAATAAACATATATGAGAGGGGATAACCATGATGTAAACCTCTAGATCAAGTGATGTATCCCTTATGGGAACAATTTAAAAGGATAAAAACATGATTATATCCCAAATTTGTGGAAACCCAATTAATAAATGTGTTACTAAAATCAAAACCTTTGAGAACGATGTAAAAAAACTTCAATTCCAATTTATCAAAGGCCTTCTTAATATTAGGAATAAGTGAAATTCTTTCTCTTCTTTATGGTTACCTTAGAAAACTATTATATTCTATTGTAGTAAAAATACACTCTTGGATAGATTGTCCCTTAATAAATCCAAATTGATTCCATGTGACAAATTTAGAAGAAATTCATGAGAGGCTATTAGAAATAATCACACTAATGAAATTATAAATTGCGTTATCCAGGGATATGGGTATAGACAAATAAATCTCACAAGTATTATTAATTATTTGGGATTAAAGAGATAAAACATGTATTAATGACTTGAGGGCGAACTCCAGTTGTTAACCAAGAGGGGAAAACATTTCCAACATCCCCAACGATCACCTCAAAATAATTCTAAAAAAGAAGTTTTTGAAACATTTCCATCTAGAGACATTACTGGAAATATCTGTGAAAACATCATCATTAATTTCCATGGTATAGTAGAGTGCTAATAAAAAATAAATTTCCTCAGAAATGACACAAGATGGGATGATACCCTCCATCAAGGAACCCTCCGAGATATTCCCTTTAAAGAGGTTGGAAAAATAATAAACCCTAGTTCCAGTGATGCATTTCCTGTTATGCATGATTTGATCCCGAAAATAGAGAATGAATAATGGCTGGTTTTCCTTCATGATTCTTTGGAGGGAGTTGATTTTTTTCTATAACCTTGCTAAAGACACATAATTCTTAATGACCCCTTAAACACAAATTCATTCATAAAAAGAATAGAATACATCTTGGAAATCGTACTATCCCTTTAGAAAAAATCCAGATTAAAATAAACATGGATTGAATCATCTTGAAGATGATGTATGGTAGATTCAAGAGATTTAATATCCTTATCCATCTTGTTATAGGTCATTTTTCTCCAAATTATCAGTTATGAATGATTCATGTATTTTATTTGATTTATTTGGTAAAACATATTATATATTTATAACTTTATATTCTTATGTTCTTAGGGATCCATCATAACAATGAAAGTGATGTGTGTCATATTATCACTTATGAATATTAATAGGGAAACTATTAATTATATCAATAAAATGGATATTTTATAAGAAATGTTTTAGTAATAATACCGAATAGAAAATGTTATCAAGGAAAATAGTGTATTTCTAATCAAATTTAATTTTAATTTTTCAATAAAGTAAATTATTAGATGAAATTATTTTATTTCCATACATGTTCATATAAATGGTTGTTTCAAACTTTATTTTTTATTCCGATTTAGTTTATCAAAAAAATTGTTTCTAAATTTTATTATTTGGTTTCAAATATTTATATAAAAGGGAACATGAGGTAAAAACATTATCACGAAAAAATATTTAATGGAGAAGTAGTTTTGAAATGTAGAGACTAATTAGAAATTTTCACCTTTTTAATTTATAATACAATACATCTATAAACAATAGTACTTATCCAGAAATGGTAAATTGTTTTGAATTAATACTAGATATTTTTTTCCAAATGATTCTTTGAAAAAAAAATTTATATAGTGTGGTGTTTTTAAAATATAACTATCATGTGAATTTTAAAATGATTTTTTTATTTCTATGAACCCATAATTAAATATAATGTTTTACGATATTGTAAAACATTGTGCAAAAACATACATAGTGAAATCTAGGATAATCATATTGTAGGGATCACATGTGATCAGGGATAAGAATGTTATTGTATATAATTATGGTAATTTGAAGGATTTTAATATTTTTTTTTGTTTTGGAATTTCACTATTTTTTGTGTATTTATAATTATTTTTTTGTGTCACACATCATAAGTGTTTTAAAATATGGAATATTTATTAATGTTTTGGTATTCAGTGTGCCTCATAGATATATGAGTTTTTAGTTATTTCATGATAAGTATTAGATTTGGGAGTTTTAGTTTTAATTTTTTAGAGGCTATAGTGTATACATTGAAAAAATGGATATATTATAGTGATTTATAAAGATAATAAATCCTCTGGTAAACATCCAGTTAGAATTAATCTGAATAAGATGTATTATTGTTAGGATTTTGTAATCACTTATATCCTGTTTGAATTAATAAAAAAGAAAATTTTAATTTTTAATAGATGATTTAACATACTGAATCATAGGGTTGTTGGAATTTTATAAATTATTCATGTGATTTTTGTTATATTAAGAAATGGCTATATATTTTGAGAATAAATTATAACTCATTATGTGGGATTATATGAGTTTTAATGTATGGTTAGTTTTTGGGACGAATGGTAATGACTATAATTTTTTAGTTGAAAATATTTAATGATGGGATGTGGTAGTATTCCAATAGAGTTACAATAGATCACACTAATTTTTTTGGACCATCTAATATATTAATAGAAATCTAATATATTTTTAGCATAAATAATTAAAGTTATAGGGGATCCCTTAGGATATTTTGTAGGTTTCATATAGTTTTTTCAATGATGGAAATAGTTTTTTATCCTAAATATATTTTAAGATTGCTTCTGGTCACTGCTCAAACCTCATTTTTCATCTATCAATCATGTAATAATGTTAGATTCATATGCATTTCTATATTATCTTCTTCATAGATATAGATAATGTATTATTTAAGGAGTTTTTTCATGTTGGTTTTAGAGTGTTTCCTTCACTATCTAATATTATTAAATATTCATTATTCTATTATAACTTCCCTTAAACTTACAAGGGATTTGATTCTATGATTTTCCCAATGCATGGTAAATCAACGCATGGTCATGATATTCTTCCCCTTATGATTGTAAGACGATTATAAATTTTCTTCATCTATAATCCTCATTTTAATGTATATTATTTAGTTATTATTAGTGTGTTTATTATTTGACTTTAATGAATTCTATTTATATTAAATGGCACTTTTAGTTTTCATAAATTTTTATTGATTTTTAGAGTAAAAATATCATGTGTCATTTCTATATAGAAATAGTTTTTTATATGGTAGTTTAATTTGGGATTTCATGGTTTTGGTATTATTTTTATATTTTTATGTACTTTATTAGTGAATTTAGTTATATTTTATATCTCACCTATAAAACCCCATACATTTTATGGTATGTTTCTCTTAAAAACAATGTCTTATTTAGATAACTTATATTTCATGAATCACGGAGAATCTATAGAGAAAAACATGGTTACTTATTGGAGATATCCAATACTTAACCATTAAACTGAAATTTTCCATCTATGTGATTCAAATTTTAAAAATCTGACATACACGGTTGTGTACAGGATTATATTTAGAGTTTGATAGAATAAACTTAATTTTTAGTGAATAGTAACCCACCCTTATGAATACTAACCTACCCTTATGAATAGTAACATACCCTTGTGAATAGTAAAAAACCCTTATGAATAGTAATATGACTCTTATGAATGTTATCCACACCCATGAATGTATAATTAAATTAAGGCATCTTCAAAATGATATTGAATAATTTGAGTGTTTATATCTTTCGATTAAATAACAAATATTATTAAATATTAAAATAATCATATTTATAATTTTTTTTAAAAAAAATGGACTTCATTTTTTTATTCTACATGTCAAAGAATGGTTATGGAGATTTTTTGCAATTTTTCTGAAAAACATGAATTTTTTATGAATAGTAAAATGTGATAATTTACGATAAATGATAAATAACTGATTTATTGAGTCATTGATGATGATCTGCTGATGTAAGACCAATTGGTTCGAAGTAACATGCATATATTAATATTCCTGGCCATGGAATTCTAACTATTCCTTATCTTGTGAAGAAATAATAAACTAATGATTAAAAAATTATGAAAACCCTCCTCTCCTCCACTATAAAAACCCCCTTCACCCCCTCTTCTCTTCACCCTTATCAAGACTTGTTCCTTTCAAATATTCTTCCCAAATCCATCCCCATCCTCCCCCCATGTCCAAGACCTACTTGTCTCACCAAAAAACCAAAAACAAAGGCTTTAAGGATATTTTCAAGGAGGAGTACTCAAGAGTTGAACCTTTCTTCTCTTTTCTTTCAAATTATTTGAAAAAGTTCCATTCCTTTGTTCTACCTTCTCACCTCTACTCATCCAAATTCAATGATAAATATAGTACCTTACATGTACTGGATTTTCATTTTTACAATGAAATATCTCATCATAATATCTCTTTTCCCCTCCATTTATACAATAAATGCAAACACCGTCCGAGATGTGTTAATTTATCAGACTCAGGGAAGACAAGTTTTTAATTTGCATTAATATCATCAATACTGGTCATGAAACCTTTTCAATGGTTTAAATAGGTCATATAATATGTATTTTACCTTGATTAATGTTCTGTAATCCTTACACATTCAAAATATAGAATAATAATACAAAACAATTTTATTGTGCACAAAACCGCAAAGCCAAATCCAAGCGTTTATTTTTAACTCATCGAATGAGTCATCCTCATGGTATATAAATAGAATCATTATAAGATAATTTATATATATTTAATTTTCCAAATAATTTATATTAAAAATTCTGGGTGTTTAACCATATTTCAAACAAACATCCATTCATGAATACAAGTAAACAGATCATGAAAACCCAAGAGGAAAATGCATCCAAAACAATAAAATTGAATCTCTTAAACCATCAAAAAGGATATTAATGAACATAATAAGGTAATAAAATACCAATTAAATGGTGATGAGTTTATGTAAATATTAATTAATTAATCTAAATATGATTATTCAGGTCGTTAAGAATAATTGAGAACTCTTTCGATCTTAAGGTAAGGGATCCTCTCTCTCACTTTTGTTCAAGAATCTCCCTTATGATGTGCTCTTTTATTTTTAGTACCTAATGTCGGGGTATGTTTTTTTACTCTCCCCCATACTGATATTATGATATATAAATAATGGGATACCCCTTTACCTCTCATTCATCCCTCTCAAGAACAGTCGTTACCATGCCGAAATGTAGTAAGGGGTTTTCTCATCTCACTTTCAATTCTGTGGGATTTCCATTGTTTGCATCTTATTTATTATACGTGTTATTGTTGTACTGAAATTTGATATATATTATCATGATTATTTTTATATACATTGTTTACTTTGATTCATTTGGTGGTTAATAACTTTTGGTCATACAACTCAATTGATTAAAACATGTTAACGAGCTTTGCCTCAATTTTCACTTCATTGTGTCTTGCTTAGTATTGTGAACCTATCCATTCTTATGTTGTGTAACTAATTCCCATTTGAGATCAAATTTATATTGAAATTATATTACATTTAAACATCCATATTCTTATATCATTCATATGATTATTTTCTAAACCGTATACCATTCTAATTACGGTATTTATTTTGAATGTTGTTTTGAGTGTGGAAATATTGATGAATCTGTATCCTCTTTTCTATACAGATAATGTAAAGTCATGTTGATATTTTTTGAATAAATATATAAAGAATGATTTGGATATAGAGGTTTTTGGGTCCTTCTATTTCCCCTCGATGCATCAGTAGGTATCATGAGACAAATCAGTTGGTGATAAACCCTTCGAGCGTGTTTCCAAAAAATCAGACGAGTTTTTGCCCATAGAATTAAACCATTTTACGGTATAATGGTATCATGTTCTAGAAACATGATGTACAATTAATAATAATTATCTTTATTAATTATCATTTATTACTATCCATGAGGTTTTCAGTATGACAAAATCTATGGATGTAGTTTCATTATGAGTTTATTAATTGCATGAGTTTTTCATTTATTCACCATTACATATTGATTATGTCAAATTGTTTACAATTAAGTTATTATTGATTCATGATTCTTCCATTTTTAACCCTTACTGAGTGTTTGAGGTCACCCCTTTTGTTGTTTACTTTAAACAGTTGATGAAGAGGAGATCATATATTGAGATCTTGCGGATCCAGTCAGTAGTTATTGTTATGTACCGTATTTTGTAACATTTTCCAATGTAATTTGGTTTACATATATGTATCTAGTTTATTTAAGACTACTAAACTGATCATTCCTTATGGATATTAATTTATTCTATCCATGTCAATGTACTTAGTAATGCACCGACTCTGGTCTAGAGGGGTCGGGGTGTTACAGTTGGTATCAAAGGAAGTTTAGAATAAAACATGGAAACTAGTTTAGGAAATGTATAGTATGGAACAAATCCCTAAGGTAGTGTTTGAGGATAAACGTACAAGAACGTTCGGATATTTTGGTATGGAATAGATTATATTAATCTTTCTAAAAAATAAATCCCTTTATGGATACGAGCAGGTAGAGTTGGGTCTGGCACATATTTACCTAGGAGGGAAATCTCCGACAAGGAGTTTCGGGCTTGACTTAGGGTATCCTGGTACACGACAAAAAGCGTTACCGAACTCTTGGTTATGAAACTCTTGAGGTATATGATTAGGAAAATTTATATTTTCTTTACAAGCCATTATGAAGGATTGAAATATAAATTATTCCTCATGGAAACCATTTTTCTAATTATGAGATTACCCATGTGTATGATCTCAATTTATGCTAAGTATTCTGTTAAATTTAGATTATAAATTATGATTCATACCCTAATCTTGTTTGTGCAATTATTTAGAAATGGTGTCTGATGGAATAAGGGGAATCAATACTTGTGGGAAATGTAGGGGTCTCCCCACTGAGAAATTTAAAACAGCCAATGTCGGAGAAGATTAGATCATGACCATATTTGGACAACTTACTCAGGTTTTAATGAATAACCATTCTAAAACTGTATTGGATCGTTTCATGTGGAAGAAGACCCCATATTTCAGTTGGACTACTAATCTAGTGGTTTCTGATAAATGGATCAAGACCCTTGAAAAGATATTCATGGAATTAAGATGCAATGAAAATGAAAAGGTAGCACTGGAAGTATATTATCTCAAGGGAGATGATGATCAATGGTGGTCCTTGATTCAGAATACCACAGAGGAAGAAGAAATATAGGATATAGAATGGAACAATTTTAAGGAAATATTCTTTGAAATATAGTTCTATCATGAGAAATGACTTGAAATGAAGTGGTAATTACTTGCTTAATGAAAAGGGAAGAGGACCAAGTTGCAGAGTATGAGGCTGACTTTACATAGATAGATCGGTATGGCATAGATTACATATGTGACTTGGTAGACAAGATTGATCAATTATTTGAAGGCCTTAATCCAAGTCTTGGAAGGGCCCTGACTTCTTAAAAATTTTCATCATATTATGAAATTGTATCAAGTTCATCAAAATAGAGAAGGAATTTTTCTAGATCAAATTTGTTCAAGGGAAACCAAGATAAAAATAGGTACTATGATAACCAAGGTAAATGTGAATATCCAATTAAGAACAATGGAATTGAAAAATTCTCATTATGAGAGAACTGTGGAAACAATCACCTCGGGAAGTGCTTGAAAGGCATGGGAGTCTGCTATAAGTGTGGATAAAAAGGGTCATTTATCTCATGAATGCAAGGGGAAGAGACAATTTGATGATGTTCAATGCTATAATTGTAGAGAGAGGGGAAAATATGAAAATGATCATCCTAAGCACTAAGGAAACTTGCCTAAGAAAAATCCAAGAGAGCAAGTGAGAGATTATGCAATTACAACTGTGGAAGTTGAAGGTCCTATTGATGTGGTGGAAAGTACTTTAATTATTTTCTCAAACATAGCCAAAACATTATTTGATTCTAGATCATCACATTCATTTATATCTTCCCAGTTTTCTAAGGAAATTAGACACGTCCAATTTGATTTAATAAAGTAGTTATCAGTCAAAACTCTTTGGGAATGCATCATTACAACAAGGGCATGTCGACAAGTTCCCCTCATGACATAGAAATTTTCATTAGTTTCTAACCTTGTCATAATACCAATAACTAAATTTGATATAATTCTTGGTATGAATTGGATGTCAAATTATGATGTGAAGATTTATTTCAAGAAGAAATAAGTTACAATTTTTGAAAATGCTGTAGAATCTCTTATCTTTAGAGTAGAGACCTCTCCATCTAATTCTTATTTAGACCCACCCCCTATAGTAATGTAAAATCCAATTCTTGTAGGGGAATAGAACCCAATATCTATGGATGAGGAAATAAATATTCAAATTGAAGATGTTCACATAGCGCAAGAATACATTGATGTATTTCTGGAGGATTTACCTAGACATCCTCTTGATCGGAAAGTTGAGTTATCTATTGATTTAATATCTGGTGAAAGACCTATATCAAAGACCCCCAATAAAATGGCCATAGTGGAGTTAGTGGAGCTAAATAAATAACTAGAGGAGTTGAGTGACAATGGATTTATTGGACATAGTGTTTCTCCACGGGGAGCCCTGTTCATTATTTTCAAGAAGAAAGATGGATCCATGAGGCTATGCATTTATTACATGGAAATAAATGCTATCATGATAAAGAATAAGTATCCTCTACCCCAAATTGATGTTTTATTTGATCAACTTCATGGAGATAAATACTTTTCTAAGATCGAACTTCGATCTGGATATCATCAGCTATGTGTGAGGAAGGAAAATATTCCTAAGACAACATTTCGAACCAGGTATGGGCATTATGATTTTACATTGATTCCTTTTGGACTGAAAAATTCACCCTCTGTTTTCATGGATTTAATGAATAGAGTTTTCAAGGAATATCTTGATAACATTGTGGTGGTATTCATTGATTATTTCCTGGTATACTCAAAAATCTATGAAGACCATGAGAATCACTTGCGCATTATTCTAAAAACTCTTAGAATAAATGAATTATATGGGAAGTTTAGCAAGTACGAATTATGGCTTAAATTAGTTTCTTTTCTAGGACATATTGTCTTTAAAGATGGAATCCTAGTTGATCCTGTAAAGATAAAGGAAATACATGAATGACCCACACCAACAAACATAATCGATGTACGCAGTTTTATTGGCATAGTAGGTTACTATCGATGTTTCGTTCAGAAGTTTTCCCGACATGCTAACCCACTAACCAAGCTCACACGTAAAGGAGATAATTTTGTGCAAAAAAAATAATGTACAAAATGCTACAAAGAATAGAGAAGAATATTGGTCAATGCTTCTCTTTTGAATCTTCCATATGAAAGTGATGGATTTGTAATATACAACAATGCATCAAAGAATGGATTGAGTTACGTCCTTATGAAAAATGACAAAGTCATTGCTTATGCATCAAGACAGTTGAAGAATCAAGATAAAAATTATCCAACTCCTGATCTTGAGTTAGTAGCTGTAATCTTTGCACTGAAAATATTGATACATTATCTCTACAGAGAAAGATTTTAGATTTATACGGACAACAAGATTTTGAAATACATTTTCACACAAAAATAACTAAACATGAGGAAAATGAGATGGCTTGAGTTACTCAAAGATTATGATTGAACAATACAATACCACCTAGGAATGTAAAATAAGGTGGCATATGCATTAAGAAGGAAAGATCCTGGACATCTGACTCAAATGAGGGTTGAAAGAGATACTATATTTTTGGATCTACTAAAGATGGACATGAGAATTATTAAGGAAGGGGAAACATATTTTCACTTTCAAATGATATCTAAACCATACTTATTAGAGAAGATAAAAATCTCTCAATCTAATGATGAGAATCTACCCAAGAAAATTAATGTCGTCAAGGATATGAGATTGGCAGACTTTGTGTATGATGAAGGAGTTCTGAAATTTGGGTAGAGGTTACATGTTCCATAAGTACCTGAGCTATAAAGAGAACTAGTAGATGATGTGCATAGCTCCAATTTCTCTATGCACATGGGTAGCACCAATATGTATAGAGATCTAAATGAATATTTTTTGTGGGATCATATGAAGCGGGAAATTGATGACTACATGTCAAGGTGTTTATTTTGTCAAAAAGTAAAGGCAGAGAGACAACATCCTAAAGGAGTGATGCGACCTCTACCTATTCCTATGTGGAAGTGGGTAATAATACAATGGATTTTTTCACCACACTATCGAGGAAACCTATAAGGAATGAGGCAATATGGGTAATTATTGATTGTCTAACAAAATCATCACATTCCCTTCCAATAAGAGAGGATTTACCACTTGAGCGCCTATAATGAATTTATATTAATGAAGCTGTAAGACTTCATGGTGCACCTCTATCAATTTTGTTTGCTCGAGATCCCCAGTTTACATCAAAATTCTATAAATATCTCTATAAGTCTTTGAATACTGAGCTTCATATGAGTACTTCTTATCACCTCCAAATAGATGGACAGTCTAAAAAGACTATTCAAACTCTAGAAGACATGCTGAGATCATGCTCTCTTGACTTCCAACGTAGGTGGGAACAATACTTTCCTTTTTTGAAATATTACTACAATAATATATTACATTATAAAATTCAAATGGCTCTATATGAAGCGTTATATGTAAAGATATTTCAAAATCCAACATATTGGGACGAAGTTGGTGAGAGGAATCTTATAGGACCAAAACTTATTGAAGAAACCACGAAAAAGGTGAAGAAAATTCAAGCCCATATTAATGTATCCCAAAGTAGAAAGAAGAGTTATGATAACAACTGGAGAAAGGATTTGGAATTCAAAGTGGGAGATCAAGTATTTTTGAATGTATCACCATGGAAGGGTGTCTTAAGGTTTGATAAGAAAGGGAAATTGATCCCCAGGTACATCAGACCATTTGGAATTCTGAAAAGAATTTGAGCTATAACATACCGTTTAGAAATTCCACCAAATCTCTACAGAGTTCCTGATGTGTTCCATGTGTCATTGTTACAGAAATATATGTCAGACCCAACACATGTACTCACATATGAAGAAATAGAACTGAAACATGATTTGTCATACTATGAAAAGCCTATCGGGATTCTTGACACAATTGAGTAGGTGTTGAGAAATCGAAGAAATCTTCTATTAAAGGTTCATTGGAGAAACCATATGATGGAGGAAGCAACATGGGAACCTGAAGATGTTATGAAGAAGAACCACCCACAAATTTTTGTTGGACTTTACACATAAAATTTCGATGAAAAAATTTCCAAAGGAGGAAATAATATAGCACCAAAAACATTTTATGGTATGTTTCTATTAAAAACAATATATTCATTAAATAAATTATATTTCATGAATCACAGAGCATCTGTGGAATAAAACATGGTTACTTATAAGATATAGCCAAAACCTATCCATTAAACATAATTTTCAAGCTCTGCGATTTGAATTTTAAAAATCTGACATACACGGTTGTGTTCAGGATTGAGCACATAGATTGAGAATAATGGAAGTTTTCTTATTTTCATTTCAATATATATTGAGAATAGATATAATTTTACTATTGATAAAAAATTCAATTTTATAAAATTCCTTTCAGGAAAATGGTTTTATGAAACAAATGATATAATAAATTTTTCTTCTATGGTTGATGATAAAATAAGACTCATACATTGTATGTATCATGATGTTTTATTCATATAAACTAATTTATTATTTCTCTATTTGTTTAATGTTTAGAAATTCCCTCAATGTTTTTGTGGAAAGTGTTTAAGGAATTAATTTATTAAAAATTACATTCTAAAACACTTCCCATTGTAGGGATTTTATTTCATCCTATAGACTTATATCATTACCGAGAGTCCACCATTGGTCATTCTCACCTTCCAAATGATAAAATAATTGATTAATATTTTAATGATTTGGGAATTGAAGAGGAGAAAATATATTTTCTAATATATTGATCCACTGAAAAATAATATGTTGTTCTGGATACCCATTAAAATAAAATTTACATTATTATATATGTTATGTAATGAATATTTGATTCTTTTAGTGAATGTTTGGGTGTTCATAATGATTGAAATTATTATTCATATATTTATAGAGTTGAGTAAAAATGTATGTGAGAATTTTTAGTCCATATCCCATCCCATTTGGTTGATCATTGGAATAATAATTTCATTGTCCATTACACACACTGTAAACTTTAATAACCCTAGTTTAAGTAATGAATAAAACCCAAATTATATTTTTTCGTGTCATGAAAAAGTATTCATACTATGAAATTATATGATAAAGAAACCCAATACAGAAAACACTTAAAAATATTCCACTATTTCATTCTATTATTTTTTTTGGTTCATACATCATTATTTGTAATACCTTACAGGTTATATAGTTTATATCGTTTCTTAAATTATAATGAAAAAATAATTGTATCATACATCGATACAATGTTTGTTGACCAGATAACTACATATATACATATTATATAATTTATCATCAATATTCATTATATCTCACAATTAACACAACCCATAAACTACACGTTTTGTTACATTGAAGACTATGTACATAATGTAATATTTTCAAATTAATTGTTCAATATATCCCATAATTACTAATCATATAATACCCTTATATATATATTATACAAACTACACTTCATAATAACTAGATAAAATGGAAACATAAGAAATAGTGAGATCTGATACTCAGAAAATGGTTAACAAAATTGTTCTCAATAGAAGACAATAAGTGATCGTAAGATGATAATATAAGCATGATAACATAATAAAATAGATTGGATTTTAAAAAATATACAATCATACCTAATAAAACATATATTATAAAACACGATTTATTTCATGATTGAATTAGGCAAAAAATAAGTCATGATTCATGCTAGTGTGGAATACCATGTCAAATATTATGATCCATGAGAATATAACATACATAATCTATTTAACAACATGTTTTAACCAATCATTAGGTTATAAATCATAATATTTTTCAAGGGTAACCACCAGTGCATTTAGAACAATGTGGGTAAGGCTGAATACCAACACATAACATAGTAGATTTTGGATAACCACATATACCCCATAAAATATTGGAATTGTGATAAATAATCATTTTGTACTCTTATCTCATGATAAATAAAACACTTCCAAATTTATTTGGACCAATAAATCAAAATTTAAATTTAAAATATCCTCCTTGAGCTCCCGATGATCCGAAAACACATGAAGGTTTCTTGGAAGGATCACCCCAATTATTTTACATTTAAACATATTTTTGGACATAAGATTAAAAAATTGTAGTTATCTATATATATATATTCTATAAGAACATCAATAAATTATTTATAGTGTTAGAGGATCCTTATACGAATTTAAGAAGAATGTGAGACATTCTCACTCACCCAATAAAACATTATTCTGGGTAAAACATATCAGCCTCATATCCCCATCACATGAATTGAAACTACATGAACCATTATTTAGTACTTGATATTATATTATATAGACATTTACATATAAAATAACATTAATGTACATGATATAATCTATAAAAAAACTATCCAAGAAGAAAGAAATAAATAACATGATGTATGGTGTACCCTATAAGACTATTAACTACATAGTGTGGCATACTATTATGGGCCAATAACGTTGTATGAAAACAATATTTTTGTGTAATCCCATCCGATTCATGGATTATTCACTATGATTCAAAAGGGAAATATATGAAATATGAACCATCTATATATAATCCAAACCTATATAGGAGCATCCTATGTTGATTAATATATGATCCTATAACCCAAAAAAGACATAAGGATTTTGTTTCAGTCCTCTTCATTCATATAGTGTCCTAAATTTAATCATACACTATAATATTTTTTATGTATTTATGACCCTAACCCCATACCAAGGGGTACATATTGATATAAAAAATTCTTATTTCGGTCCAACAACAATCCATTTTGATTATAATCCTGATATACATGCTCTTAATAAAACCCCATGGGGTTATTACATATCCATTTTGAATTAATTTAGTATACTATGAATAAAACATCAAAACATGTTTTTAATATGTGTAGTCACGACCTTCCCTGTAATACCCTAAACTAAAAGACACATCATCACAAGAAATACATTTAATAATTTCACATTAGTTCACAATATCATTATGAAATAACATTATATAGTATGAAATTATTATCATGGATTCAAGAATCTAAACTACATATAATTCTATCCAATTAACATGAATTAAAACTATATGACTCATGTAAATCCCACATGAATTTAAACAGCTTGGATTTCGAATAACATTTCATTGCACAATATATGTTAAATATACATGACTTTCCTTGTGATTTATATATTATATTTATCTATTAAGAAGGTTTATAGTGTATTTTTTTAATAATTAATAGAAAATTTTGGTAGATAACACTATTTTAACACCATGATTTTTTTTCTGAAATATATTTTTTTCACATAATGTTAATTCACACGATAACTTATTTTACTTGCAACACCCAATTTAATTGAACCGTGAAAAACTATTAATATTATTATTTAAATAAGATTTTTATTATATATTTTGTATAAATTATTACATGAATAGTAATATAATTTTTTTAAATATTATGAATAATTGTCTTTTATGAATAAAACATATTGATAAAAATTTATTTACATTTTAAAAAAGTCATTATATGTTTTGAAAATAGTATTTTATCAGAAAATATTTTTTATAAAAAATAATAAAATTATTATTTGAAACATTTAAAAATGTTATCTGATTAAAAAAATTTATAAATCTACTACTTGATATTATATTAAGTTTAATTTTTATATTTTTTTGGAAAAGTTGGTTTTTTCAGTAAAAAGTGAAAAATAAAAGTATTTATTGATAAATAAATTTTAATTTAAAAAATGTATAAGGTAAATTTGGTTTATTTTTTTCAAAAAAGTTTAATTATTTTAACTATTTATATATTAGTCCAATTTATTTCACTATATTCAATTTTATAATGAATTTTTATCTAAATTTTTTAATCTTATAAACATTTTATCTTTAGAAATTAGTTTTCTCATCGAATCCATGGGTTATAATTTTAATTATATTTTTACACTTAAGCGAATGGAATTTGGAAAAATTAATTCAATATTTTTAATTATACTAATATATACTACATAATATGATCAACTATTTTTTTTTGTGAAAATTAATAGTCAAAAATATCAAAATAACATACCACTATTTAGGAAAAATGGGTTTATTGGGGGTTAAACTAGAATGATATAAGGTAAAATATCCTATAAAAATTACAAATATTTTTTATGAACATATTTTTACATTAGTACATCTAATTATAAATAATTGACCATTTTGGTCATTTTTTCATGAGAAAAATATAGGTACCCTTTTTTCATTTTCGAAAATTCCTTGTGTGTCCTCTCACCCACATATAAAAGACACTCATCTACATTCCAATTCAAACATAAAAAATATTTTAATTCATAAAATATAAGAAAAATATATTCATTTCATATCTACACACATAAAAGAAGACATAGTTATATCAAAAAGAGAGTCATAGAAGGTGTTAGGTTAAACATTATCTGGTTTTCTAAAGAAGATGTAATGTTTTAAAGAATGATTTTTTGTTTTAATTATTATTATATCTCCATGAAGTAATATTAAAGTATGAAGATATAATTATATAATATTATCCCATATATAAGGATATTATTATTTTAATTTTACTAATTATATCCATCTCTTATTCCATAAAATATGAATAGAAATCGTTGATTGTGTGTATTGAAAACTACAGCCTCCCAAATCGACGTTTTTATTTTTCAATCACCCACTGTCACATCTGGAAATAATTTTAGATTAAGTATTA
Source organism: Viscum album (assembly GCA_963277665.1). Lineage (NCBI taxonomy): Eukaryota > Viridiplantae > Streptophyta > Magnoliopsida > Santalales > Viscaceae > Viscum > Viscum album. Next base: position 594,450,980 of record OY728155.1, on the reverse strand, counting down.
ATATATTATATTAATTATATTATTATGAATCTAGATTTATAACACCATATATATATATATATATATATATATATATATATATATTATTACCTCTAAAGTGGTTGAAAAATGATTATGTCATTCATGTGTATGGCATATTACCGTCTCATAAAGAGATCTAATTAGTTTTTCACTAATTCTTTGCATAGAATGTAATTTGGGTAAATTTATTGAATATATTTTATATATAATATATAAAAATGATTATTTAATGTAAATATATTATTAATATTTATTCATTTAAACGATTGAGAAAATGGAATCAGCGTTCATGCATACGTACGATCCACCCTATCCATAAAGAGTGTATTTAATTTATTATCTCTATCTTTAATGGATTACAGTAAATATATATATATAAAATATATATTATATCAATATCATGCTTAAAAATATACATACAACAAAACTGTTATCCCATTAATATGAACAAAAATAAAAATTTAAAAGATACAAGAAATACAATGATGTTATAGCACGAAACATGAATTTAACATATAATTGTTTATAAAAGTTTAATAAAATGTAATAATAAAATTATAAATAGTATCAAACATATGATTATGGATAATTAATATATTTATAATAAAATTAAATTTATTAAACTAGATTTTTTAACTTATATGAATTAAGTTGACATATAAGGCATTAGATTTTTGTCTTAATTTATCTTCTATAAGACATACATTGTGTCATACACCTATCTTCATTTATGTGGTTTATATAATACCCCATTTATATTTAATATCATGAACATATTTATTATCATAAATTTGATGTTTCATTTAATTTTATTACTTCATGAGGCTCATGATTCAGTGTTACGAATGTTATATGAGTTTTATGATGGAATATCATCGTTTATTAGGATTATTTATGTTTTTAGATACGATGATAAAATAATATGAATAATTATTCAAGATTCTATTTATTTTTATTATTCTATTATTATTTCAATAAAATACATGCTTACCTTTATTTTCCCCCTTTATGTACTCATTATTCAAAAATAATGATTTTGATGATAGAATACATTATTTTTCTATTCAGTTGAAACCAAATTTTTCATACATATTCATGTATTATAAAGATGTTTTAAATATTAATTTCATATTCTTCTAGGATTTTGTAATGTAATTTTTACACCTTTTTGAAATTTTTAGAAACTATTTGGAAAAGAAGTATTATTTTCTATTACAGTATAATATATGTTCCTAATTTACTAGAAATGAGAATTTAATAACTGTTTTAACATATAAAAAATTTCCCACATTCATGACCACTCAATTTCTTAAAGGTTAATATATAAATTTATTATATTTTTTTATGGAATGAAACCTGAATTTTTTATTAATTATTATTTTTAAAAATTTATTTTAAATAAATGATAATTTTACTCAAGAATTGTTTATAGTGACATTATAAAATAATTTTCCATCTAAAATGACAACCTTTCATAATAATTATCATTTCTAGAGAATATGATCTAGTGATAATTTTTTTAGTCTTTATATGGATCGTTTATTATTATGATGATTTTTTATGGAAATGGCCTCATTAAAGTGGGTAATGATATAATGAAATTTTCTTGAAACCCATTTCATTTCATGGGTTATGATACGATGATTGGTTTAAAATATTGTATCAAACAAATATATTGATTATGTTATGGGTGGGACCTATATTACCTCCAACTAAATGTATAATGATTAATTTTCTATAACCGTAGAGGATACATGGGGGGTTATCCCTTTCCCCAAAAGGGAGTAATGGGAGATTATCCAATGATTAAAGATGGTATTCGGGTTGTTATCCCAATTCTAACTATTTATAAATGTCTAAATTTTTTAAGGGTCCATTGGCCAAAATGACATGGTATTATTTTATAAAAATAAATTACAAGAGTAAAAAAATTAGAGACTTATTATAATCAATTTCATAAAAAGGGAAAAATTTAACCGGGACCGTGTCTGACCAGGGGACATTCACTCCAATTAACATTTTACCTAGCTTATGTAGAATGATGTTTCCATCCAGAAAAAAATCCATGATAATAATGTTGTGACTCATAATAGTTTTCAAGAAATACTTCCATGTAGCTTCAAGAATCAATGAAATATGAAAATCAAAATTTCTAATAGCTTGCAAAGGAGTGGATGAGTAAATTTCCAACAAATGATTCATCCAACCTTTCATTTTTTTCAAATGAGACCAAATGAATAATTTTTAGAATATTTCCTTCAAGAGAATATGTAACACAAAATGATCCATAGAAATATCCCTTGATATTTTCAGCATGGTCTTTAAAAAGAGCCCCACATCTTGAGAAACTGCGATTCCCTTTGGAATCACCATCAATGGTTTTTTTGATCTAATATTGAAAATTTGGAAACTATAAATACTCAATATTCCCTATTTTAGGAAGAAAATTACTAGATAGACTCATATTTTTCTAGACTGTGAGGTTAGACATACTGTTTTCACAGGACCTTATTTTTTCAACACAAGAAATATTGATCATGGCCAACATTTTCTGCTAGAAATCCTTTGTAATGAATCCCTTATGGAAGTGAATGATAGAATGGAAAGTAATACAAATAGTGTGAAACCCCTCAATAATAGAAACCCAGAAGAGAGAAAAAACTTGTGGAGAATAATGGATGAATGAGATCTAGTGAAGAAAAGCATGAACACCCGAGAAACTTATGCCTTACAATTCAAACATATCAATGATTTCTTACCATATAGATGAGGAACTAAAAATTCTGAAGAAGAGATGATCTGTATCATCCTTCTGTTGGTGGCATAGTACAGACCAAGAGAAAAAATTATCACCTTATTTCTAGGTCACTTCTTTCATAGAGATTATAATATTGGCCAACCATCAGATGAGTATATGCACTGAGGGTATAATACAAGTCATATTAAAATATTTTAACCTATGGAAAACAATATTTGTGTCCCCAATTAACTTTTGATAAAATTAATTACCATTACTTTTCTGGCTGGCTCAAAAACCAGATGATGAGGATGAAGAATAAAATCATATCACCAACCTTAGACTGAAGCCCATCTAGAAAAAAATGATGAGAAAAATCAAAAAAATTATAAATGGTGGTATGAACATCAGTGCTCAGAACAAGTTATTTAAATTCATCAAGAAAAACATAGGTAGTATAATTATCAAGCCATACTTATAATTTTGAGTCCTTTATCAAAATTCATCATTAACATGCTATGATATCCTGAAAAGAATATTAATGTGTTGGAAAAATAGAAGATTCAAAGTAAACATTACCTCCTTATTTCAATTTATCAAAGAAATGAGGTTTATGAAATCCCATAGATTCATAGTTGTTATGAATAAGATTCCCTGTGATCCTCACTTGAAGTGAATCATTTAAAACCAAATATTATTTATTAAAATTCACCCATTAGGGATGAGTTTTTAGGGTTACATATAAGGAATATTGACTCGATTTATTTCATTGATACTTCAAATATAACAATTTTCTTGATGTACACATTCAACCTTATGATATTCTCTCTTGGATGTTTATAGACTATAAAAGAGTAATCCAATTTAGATAAAATAGTATCCTTCACCCAAATAATCTTCCCAACCATAAAGATACTCATCCCCTTCCATGTTGAGTGTTTTCCAATAAAATTATCCAAAATTTCAGAAAAATAATATTCTCGAGGTCTCCCCCAAAATAATGGATCTCTAAGATATTAAAAGGGAAGATTTACTTCTTTGATAGCCAATTCCAGAAAAATATAATTTTTTTGGCATTAAAAAACCTCATCAAAAAATATATAACATATTTATCCCAATGAAAGAATTTCTCAAAGACACATTTATAATGATGTAAAAGTTGTTTCAAAAAAATACATTTTTTAACCACCCTATAAGAAAAGTATTATATAATCATCATAAAAGAGATGAGTAGGGTCAGTGAGTGACTTGGATGCTTTCATAGTATTGAACTTTCTTTTTGTGACCATGTTAGTTATAAGACTGCTAAGATAATACTATGAAATAGTAATGAACATATATGAGAGGGGAGAACCATGATGTACACCTCTAGATCAAGTGATATATACCTTATGGGAAAAATTTAAAAGGACATAAACATGAGTAGATCCCTAATTTGTGGAAACCCAATTAATAAATGTGTTACTAAAACCAAAACCTTTGAGAACCATGTAAAAAAGTTCAAATTCCAATTTATCAAAGGCCTTCTTAATATTAAGAATAAGTGCAATTCTTCCCCCTATTTTTGATTACATTAGAAAATTATTACATTCTATAGCAGTGAAAATACACTCCTGGATAGATTGTCCCTTAATTAATCCAAATTTATTCCATGAGACAAATTTAGAAAAAATTCATGAGAGGATATTAGAAATAATTATACTAATGAAATTATAATTTTTTTTATCCAGGGGAATGAGTATTGACAAATGAATCTCACAAGAATTCTTAATTATTTGGGATTAAAGAGATAAACCATGTATTAATGGATTGAGGGAGAACTCCAGTAGTGAACCAAGAGGAGAAACGATTGCCAACATCACCAATGATCACCTAAAAATACTTCTGAAAAAGAAGTTTTTGAACCTTTTCCATCTATAGACATTACTGGAAGTATGTCTGAAAACATCATCATTAATTTACATTGTATAGGAGAGTGATGATAAGAAATAAATTTCATCAGAAATGACCCTAGATGGGATGATACCCTCTATCAAGGAACCCTCAGAGACATTCCATTTAAAGTGGTTATAAAAATAATAAACCCTGGTTCCAACGATGCATTTTTTGTTATGTATGATTTTATCTCGAAAATTGAGAAATAACAATGGTCATTTTTCCTTCATGATTATTTGGAGTGAGTTGATTTTTTTCTATAACCCTCCTAAAGACACATAATTTTTAATGACCCCTTAAACACACATTCATTCATAAAAATAAAAGAATACATCTTGGAAATGATACTAGCCTCTTAGAAAAAATCCATATTAAAATAAACATGGATTGGATCATCTTGAAGATGATGTACTATATATTCAAGAGATTTAATATCCTTATCCATAATCCTGTAGTTAATTTTCTCCAAATTATCAGTTAATATTTTATCAGCCTTAGTTTAAAAGGATGTGCAGAATCCCCCCAACCACATTGCATACTAATCTAGAAAATTTTAATAAGGATATTACATTCACATTGAGGGGCCCAGATGCTTTTGAAATGGAATGGGGGAGACCATCATTTGTCCTTATTCTTAAAACTGCATTAATTAGAGTGACGTTCAGATGAAAAATTGGGATGAAACAAGATGGAAATTGTGTCCCATTTGTCCACAACATCGTTTTTAATATAAGGTTTTCAATGAATATTTTTTCCACAACCATATATATTATTCCAATGTAAGTCTACCATGGATTATGTTAATTAATTACCTTTTTATTAATGCCTTCTAGACTACTATGATTTATTCATGAATCGTGTTTACAATCAATGATATATTGGTTATTATTTTTTCAAAGTTTGTTCTCATGTTCTCATACACTTTTCCTCATGATATGTGGCGATATCACTTGTTTTCCTTTTTTAGGATTATAAGCTCACCCATTCAAATGTTTTATTACCCCAGGATAAGGTAAAAGGAATTATTTAGGTAAAATATCTATGAATGGTGCTAGATTCATTGTACCTGTAGGGAGATTATATATTTCACTTTTGAACCCGTACATTAAGTCCCTATGTTTTAAGATACACTAGATATAAAAAATTCTCACATGGGTGATTAAGATAAGTAATGCCTATTTTTCTATGTAGTAATATTATTGTATTATAGTTCAGGGTATCTAAATTTGGTTTCATAGATAGGCTTAGTTTAACATTTAGAAATAGTACTGATTTTTTTTTGAGAAAAATAGGGATAAGTCCATGGATAGGAAGATATCATGGATATTTAGTTATTTATTGAGTTTATAGATTTCATGTTATTACAAACCTTTATATAAACTATAAGTGGATTTTGTTCATGAAAAGATGTTCCTAAGTGTAGTTAATCTAAAAAAGTAATGATAGGGTTGATTTGAGCATTATATAAAACATGAAAATGGTCTTTACTATTCACATGGTTTGACACTCCTGGGGGGATATGTTTTAGAAATTCATAAATTGTTTATGAACCATTATGATGGATTTTAATAATGATTAAGAGTGTCCCAAGTTAAACCTACGTTCCCATATATTCAAAATAATGTCTCATGATTTAGTCACCCTATATGTTATTTTTATGATTATGTTTTTTCCCACTATGATTTGTGTTTCTAAAACAATACTTTTTGGTTTTAGTCAATGGAATGATCCTAAAGGAACCATGTTAATAATGAAATGAAAAAAATTAATAGATTATCCTCCAGGGAAATACAATTTTATTTGAGATATAAATAAAAAAGTTCTAATTATGCTCACATAATATTCTCATGCTACGAATCATTCAACTATTTTGAACGACAAAATGAAGGAACAACTTTTGGTTGAGTCATATATTAGGAAAAATCCACCATCATGAAATCATTATTCAAATTCATTATTTGATGAGTTATAGATCATTACAATTGAAAATAAATTATTGGTTATCTAGTGTTTAGATAATGAAAAATTTATTTTTTATTTCCATTAGAAGGAGAATCAGATCAATGGTGAACTATTATAAGGAATACGAGACAACAAGATCATATTGACTATATAGAGTGGAATGATATTATAATCTTATATTTCAATATGTTAATCCCTTATAATATTCATATGAAATTAGGTAAGGGATCCATTAATATAATGTAGAAATATAATGTATCCATTGGTACATGTGGGGAAAAATTTACAAGACATGAGAGATTCACTACTGGTGTTATCAAAAAACCTAAATGTAAAGTTTATGAATCCTTCGATGTCATAAGACAAATTATTATATGGGTATTACTCATAAGGTACTTTGGTAGCTATGATGAAATATTTCTTTGTGTTATTTATGTGGAAATAGTGATTATATTTTCCCATAAATTTCAAGGTAATTATAAGAAATGAAATAGAGAATTCAATGGAAACTATAATATTCTAAATGAGAATAAGATTATATTTCCTTCATTATTGATGTGTGAAGGGAACATTGGATTAAATCTCATTAAGTATAATACTATCTATGTTATGATTAGAAAGTAATTTCATCATGTAGATAAATTTCAAAGTGATGGGATGAAGTCAGATAATGGTATGAATAAACAGAAAGCTCTATAGAACAAATCTCCCACACTTAAATGTTTTAAATGCTTGGAGTTGATCAATTTTGATAATAAGTGACCATACCTAATGGTTAATGGAAATGATCAATGTAAAGACCCATATTTTCCAATGTATAATGTGAAATCTTGCATGTTCACTATTATTTGATGAGTGTATCAATAACAATGTGGTGAATGGTACGTTTACCCTACATTATATATTTACTAATCTCTTATTTGACTCAGGATTTTCCAACTTTATATTTGATGAATTTAATAAGGGTATCAAAATACCACCTCAATAATTAGATTTTTAATTATCAGTGAAATACCCAAATATATTTATAAAAACTACACACGTATATTACTCTTCCATGATTTATGTTTTTGGGAATGTTTTATCCTATAAACTATTAACATTAATTCTCTAGTTTTACTTGATATTGTTATAGGAATATATCATCTTTATCTACATAAATACCTCATCAATTTTTATGTAATTGAAGTAAAATTTTATATTCCAAAAAATCCTATAACCGTCTATCTGTGTGATGATATACAAAACCAATGATGTAAATAAAATACATTGAATGAGTTTTGATTCATATTCAAAGGTAGATTTATCTGAAATGGTTGTTATGAAAATCAACATTGATAATATGCATATTATAAGGGTGTTTTAAGATGAATATCTAGAATCATTTTGATGTTTTACACTGAATATTAATGGTGGGATCTCAATAGTACACATTATTAGTGTTATAACTATTTTAAATACTCACAATAGAGTGGTCTGTGTTTAGATTCATGGATTGAAGATGAAAATACAAAATTATCTTGAAGCTGATTCATTTTCCTAATGGTGTCACCATGTGGTGTACCGATTTTTTTTGAAAGTTAATATTGGATTGACGTGAATTATTATTTACTATATGGAGATGAATAAGATCAAAATCATGAACAAGTATCATATAACCCTCATTTTTTACTTCATTGATAAACATCATGGAGCTCAATACTTTTCCATGACTCAATATTGTTTTTTATAACATTAATTGTGATTCAAGTGGGAGGTTATAGAAAATAATTTATTCTGTACAATTTATGGGCACAATTATTTTATTGTAATTCCATTTGGTCTCAATAATTCACATGTTGTCTTTATATATTTAATTAATAGTGTCTGTAGATATAATTTTGATCATTTTTTTGTAGTATTTATTGACTATATTATTATTATTTTGTAGATCAATGATGATCATGAATAGAAAATGAGAATTGTACTTATGATCCAAAGGAAGGACAATATATACAAAAAATATACATAATGTTAATTTTTGTTTTAAAATATTTTATTATAATTTTATATAATCTCAAGAGATGGTATAGCAGTGGACCAATCAAATATTAATGGTATTGAATTTTGGCCCTAAAAACCCTATATTAATGAAATATGAAATTTTTATGGTTTGGATGGATATTTTTGATAAATATTGGATAATTTACCAAAAATATCGAATCAAATAACTATATTAATATAGACAGCGGAAAAGTTATTTTGGACAGAGGAATCTGATGAAAATTTCATGAAAATATTTTCAAATATAGTACTCACACACATGATTATATTACCCTAAAATGGAAAATAGATTTTAATCTATATTAATGAATTTAAGAATGTATTTGTATTCTTTATTGTGAAAAAATAAATGTTTTTATCTTATAACTCACAAAATTGATATTTATTGATCAAAATTACCCATCTCAAAATTTAGAGTCAGATGTAGTATTATTTTATTTAAATATATGGAGTAATTTTCCTTATGAAGTATAGTGAGACATATTTAATGATCAAAATTGTTTAAAGTTAAATTCATATAGATATAGATATAAAATAACTAGAGTAGATTGTTATATATGAATTTTGATTATGATTGGTCAATACATTAACTATTTTGGAATGAAATCATCGTTTTTGATGATTTGAGTTCAATGGATCTTTTTAGCTTATCCACGGTGATGGTCTAAAAAGATACAATACTTTTTCATTCATAAAGTTTAGATCAAGAAATCTTGATGGAAAGGGAGAAATCATAACATTCAAAAATGAGTGTTCAATTATCTATCAATGTAATGATTAAAAAGAAACATAAAGAATATATAATTCTATAAGAAGAAGGATACAATTTTTCTTGAGTTTAACCATGATTGCGATGTAATGAAAATATTTAGGAACCAAGTATTTCTTCTATATGAACTATGTTTTAATGATTTATTTGAGTAATCTCATAGTTATCAATTCTCTATTCATCATGGAAGTATGAAAAGGTATATGGATTTGAAGGAGTATTTATGGTGGGTTTCCATGAAGAGATATACAATAGAGTTTTTTATTGGTTCTTGATATGTGAAAAACTTAAGAATGTGATCAAAAATATTAAAGGGTTTTTATAACCATTTTCTATAGCATAATGGAAATGTGAAATCAACATATGGATTTTTTTAATTTAACTCCCCTAAACATCTAAATGTAATATTACTATATGGGTTGTAATCGATCACATTACAAATCCATCACACATAATCACAATTAGAGAAGTAATATATAGTGATCACCTAGCTATACTAAATGATATATATGTGGAAACATTTCATGGAGTACCACATTTCATAGTATCTAATAATGATTGAAGTCATACCTTACTGTTCAGTGGATTTCATCCAAAATACCTTGATAAAGAGGTGGTTTTTATCACTATGTATCATCCACAAATTTATTGTTATTATTATTGGACAATTTATACCATTTTAGGATTTTTTAGATCCTGTCTATGCATATGAAATTTTGTTGGGATCAAAACCTTCCTCTTGCCTAATTTTCTTAAAAATATTTCATTCACTTAATCATTCAGATGGAACAATATGATGAACTCTATGAAAATAACTATATAACTACAATATTTTGGATAATTATGGATACATAATTTTATTAGGTTTTGAACTAGATGATTAAATAACAAAAGAGGTTATATCCTTTCATAAATACAATGTAATAGAATAGTTATGCTGATAATCATCCTAGAGATATGTGATTTTATTTTGGGGAGAAGTTGTTCTTAATTATTTCCCCATTGAAGAAGGTAATGAGATATAGAAAAAAGAGAAAAATAAGAACAAGGTATATCTTTCCCTTTAAAATTTGATATTGTATCCAGAATGTAGCTTTTCACTATTTGATTCCAATAAACCTATCTCATATTCATGATGTGTACCATGTATCTATCTCAAGGAAGAATATACTTGATCCTTCACATATACAGAATTCATAGATGTTACCATTTGAGCATCATCTTTCTTTTGAGTAAAAATTGCTGGATATTCTAGATAATAAATATAATGTTATATAAAATAAGACCCCTAACATGTTCATAGTTTTTTTTGTGAAACCACTAGCATGAGGAGGCTATGTGGTGACCTGAGTATGTAATTATACAATTGTATTATCATTTTACAACACCAAATTGACGAGTTTTGTGGGTTAAATAAATTTTAATGGGGGTAAAATATAACACCCATCTTTTTGACAAAATATTTTTTTTAAAATAAATTTATTTCCTTAGATAACATTCTTTAAATGAACCAAATTATTTTAACGAACCATAAAAAAATATTATTATTATTATTTAAACAAGACTATTATTAAATAGTTGTTAAAATTGGAATCATGAATATTAAAAAAATAATTGGAAATTTTCTAATATATTTGTACAAAAATTGATAAAAATGTGCATAATTTATTGTAATGTATTTATATGATTAAAATATAATATTTTATCAAAAAAGAAAATTTTTCAAAAAAAGATAAATATATTTTTTGAAAAATTTATAAAATTTATTTGATTAAATTAAATCATTTAGAAATATTTATTTGAAAATTATTTTAGGGTGATTTTTATTATATTTTTAGGAAAAGATGAATTTTATAATGAATAGTGAAACATAAGAGTTATTATCGAAAATATATCTTTATTTAACAAATGTATAAGGTTAAATTCGTTTTAACATTTTTTAAATGTAAATATTCTTCTATTATATATTTATATATTCTATTTAGGTCATTGGAATATTTATCATATAGAATTTGGATATAAAATCATGTTGATCCAACTTCAGGCCTTTGGGCGACCTTAAGGCCTTCGGGATACCAAATGCAAAGAAGGAAACAAATCAAATTCTATAAGGAACATTCTCTTGAGGAGGATTACGAGAAAATAGAATTCACCATAGAATAGATATATAATTTATAAGAACAATAGGGTATAGAATTTTCCATCAGTACCAGGCCTGTGTATTCTTGCATAGGGTAGCTAGCAGAATAACTAGGCAAATGTAGGGAGCTGATTGTGAAGTAGATTCTAGGGAGAGGAAGTTTCAAGTATTCATATTTAATGATGTATTAGTTTAAGACCACTGGGTATTATAATTTCAAAAATCTTATTGGAAATGTAATTCAAGGGTTCCCCTTCAACACATAAAAGGGGTATTACCAAAATATGAATAAAAAATTAAAGCCTTCAGACCATTCAGGATGTATGGAAATCCGCTTTCTCGAGAAATATATAGGATTAATTTTAAATTAAAATTATCCACTTATATAAATTTAATATTAAAAAATTTATTCAAAATTTAGAATTAGAATAATTTATATTTCATAATATATTTTTCTTAATTTCTGGTAAAAATGAATAGTAAAAATAGTAAAAATTAATTTCCAGGTTTGAAGTTAAAACATGGTTATGATGGAGTTAAAATAAATAATATAAGTATTAAAATTACCTAGATGAATATAAAATAAGCATTTACAATATATATTTCAACTATATAACCTATATGTCTCTTCAATGGCCCATTTTGGAGCATTTTTAAATGTAAAAAACGTGAGAACACATTTTTCATTTATAAAATAATACTTATGTCCTCTCTCACACTTATAAAAGAACATTCCCATAATCTCATATATACAGTTAAAAATAAAATTTCATGAAGAAATACATTTCAAAATATCTTACATAAATCCCTACACACATTCTATATTTCATGGTTAGATTATAAATCAATTCTATAATTTATTTAAGATAATCATAAAGAGGTTGTCTGAAGAAGAGTTAAAAGTTTCAAACTACGCTTTTTTGATATATTTTCATCATATAAATCCTTAAATATTTTTAAATTAATATTATATAATAAAAATAGTATTTATCATATACAATAATTTTATTATTTTAATGGGATACCAATATCCATCCGGTATTCCATCAACTAGGAAATATAACCATCGATCATGTGTATGTCATACAATGGAATTTTGAAACAATGCCATTTGTTCTCTATCACAATATTATTGGATGAATATAATTGTTTATTTAATATTTGAATATTATAGTTGTTATATTAGTATATGTTTTTAATTTTAATACAAAATACATAGTCTTACCACCAAATATATTGGAAAATAAAATCATCGATCATGTGTGTGACAAACTACCACCTCGCGAACAGATATAGTGTGTTTTTCATTTTAGTTTCTCATGGATTGCAATGATGATAGACTAAAGAAATATAAATGTAATTTATAAGAAAAATATAATTTTTAAATTATGAAATAACATATATTGATGTTAATTATGATTTAATAGGGATATGATCTAAGGATATCATTCACAGGTGTCCTGTTTAAGGTTTATGTTAATGATGAAAATATGTTTATGAAACCAGTTTATTTAGAACAAGAAATGATAGGATAAAATGTTTATGTAACGTATTTCACTTAATATTATCTAATATGAGGAATTTTATATGATCTAGTGACACCCAAATGTGTGTATAATGTGATTGGTGAGACCTTTGAATCCCTCCAATTCTTTTTTTAATGATTAATGTTCTATAATGTCAGAGGGAACATATGATATTATCCCATTTCATAAATGGGGGAACATGGGAGGTTATCCCAAGATAAAATTAGGTACATTAGTGGTTAACACATTCCTAACATGTAATTAATGCCATGTCATCTAGCCTTGACATAATGTTTTCTATTATTATGTGTTTTCAAAAACACTATGTATTATGAGGGTTTTATGATCTCATGGAATAAGATCATTTTTAATATGTTTTTCAGGTCTTATTAACCTTCAATATTTATATAATGACTCATTTTTATGATCTATGATATGAATATATTTATTTCTTAAAATTTTAAGCTCATGTTCTTCTACCCTTATTGTCATGTTATGTCGATGTCTCTCTTTTTTACAAATACTGAGCATTTTAGATCACCCAGTCATTTTTTTGCATTACCTAGTTATGAAAAATGATATTATGTATGATTTTTATAATAAGGTTTCTAGTTAAGAATTGTATAGTGGGACATGATTTTGTTTACTTATAAAACATATTTTAATGTATAAATTTCTCAGAAGTCTTCATACCTAAATGATTCTGACATAGAATATTATATTATGTAATTAATATTAAAATATTAATATTTAATAATTATATATGATATATTAGAGTCTCTAAAAAATATTATTGAAATTATATCTCTTATCATACTGACATTACACACCCTATCCAAATCAGGTTTTATTTCCCATCCCATGCGTAGAAAACTATAAATTTCATTGGAAATTAACTAGACATGATCCATATTAGTGATTAATGTAAAATGTATCAAATTTATTTTAATAACTATATATGGATAGATTCCAATCATCATAGGATATATAGTTATACGTAGACATATTTTTCTTAATTAATCCATATATTTTAGTTTTAATATAATTCCTTGGTCTAATAATGCTCATTAGATCAATCTATTTTTATCTTATATCAAAATATAAAACAAAATCCCAATATATGAGATATATTTATATATGTTTCTTTTTAACATAACAATGTGTGTATTCATACTTTTACATATAGGATACATACTGGTACTCAGAATTTGTAAACTGTGTAGTCATAAATAAAAAAATATGAAATATTCCTACCATTCAATGATTCCTTACCATGAAGTAATTAAAATTGGTTATTTTTCATACTCATGAACAAGATTTTTTTTTCAAACGTCATATGAAAAAAATCTGTGAAAAATAGATCAATATTTTTTTCTATATGAACATAATAAATATGAAATTCCATCATTACTGTGTGATTTAAAACTAAACCTTTTATATTGAAAGTTGGTTTTCAATATTACAAGGTATGAGTAATACTATTATTTCACAATGTTTATTATAATAATCATTAACCATATGATATTTTACATTTTATCTGATCATATTGATTAGTATGCTCAATATGCGATATACTAAATAAAAGAGAGAATAATGTCCTCATTCCATTACTAATTAATTCACACAATAACGACCTTGTCACATGATGTTAGACAATATGGTGTGCAATCCAAACTATAAAGATTTAAAATTACATAATAATTTCTCTTATTTGTATGCTAAAAAATGTTACAAGAACATATAGTCCATATTGCATGAGTGTAAACATCATATAAGTGTATGTTCTATATGATCAAGATCAAACAAAATTCCTCCCCAATGTATGATCTAGATCTATAAATGAGTTATTTCTCTGCCCCATGTGCATTCAATGATTATGGAAATACTATTTTACACTGGAATCATGGTTTAATTAATATATAATGGAAAATTCCTAATTTCAAGAAAATTATTTATATCATCATTGGAAAGTACTTTATAGGAACTTTGTGTGGATTGGTTTCTATCATTTTATTGAATTCCGGGATGCATAGATGTCATATACTTGGCCCAACCACAAGATTGCTTCATGAATCAAGACCATAAAATATTATTAATTTGGTTTAACTATATTTTACATAAACTATGTACCTTTTCTAAATGTATTATGAACATAAACCCTATCTCAAAGTGGATAAAATTTAAATACAATAAACATCAAATCAAAGAGTTAAAAAGGATTCTTAATTTGATAACCCAGAAAATGTTTCATCAGAAAATGTGAAGTCATTCATCACTAAGAAATTGAATTTAATTATATGGAAACATGTTATATAATGAAATAATCCAAACATAAATCTCATCAAGCCCATTAAAATTCTAGGATGCGCATATTGTCCTAATAATAGATGAAAAAATTTTAGGTACTTAATTACAAATTCCTTTTATTAGATAATGTGTGTGATAGGTGGTTGAATAATAATTAGAGTGGTCAAACTCTTATTTAAAACATTTTTCTCAATGAAACTACATTTTTTTAAATTTTGGGGCTGAAGCCTCATTTTTATTAATAAAGCAAAGCAAAGACATCTTTTAACTGGGTAGAGGGAGACCCATTACATAGCCCGAAGGCCCAGTGGTCTTGTAGCCCATTACATAGCCCGTAGGCCCAAATGTTTAGCCCAATTCCCATTCTACAAATAGTAACCTGACTGCTACAGTACCAGCACAGTACCACCACCGCTACAGTGCCCTGCCACCGTTACAGTACCCGCCGATCAATAGTACCACCGCTGCTACAGTACTGCTACAGTACTGATACAGTACCTGTGCCCAATGGGTTTTGAACCCCCATTTTTCATGTAGTATTACGGGGTGCTTACCACTAAGCCAAACCCCAACTACAATGAAACTACATTATAACATCTATTACCGAATCATCCCCATTTGAATTATTCAATTAGAGATACACCTCTTGGTTTCCAAAAATATTTAATTACTTTCTTAGTTCCCTTTTTTTCAAAAAACATGTAATACATATTGATTGATATAAATACAATTCTATTTTAATGGTGAAAAATGAAGTTGCCTTTAATCATGTGTGGTATCCCCTTGGCGAAGTTTATCTCTAAAAAATAATGTCCCCCATAAACTCTTGAGTTATATACTGACAAAACACCACTATTGTCTTCTATTACCAGTGAATAACCTGATCCCAGAAGTCCAAATTTCCCTTTTATTATGAAATTATTATGTATTTATATACACAAACCACAAATACGATATTCAATTAGTTTTAAGAACCATTGATGCTAAACATTTTTGAATTATTCTCTCATATAAAGAGACATTATGATATATTAATATTCTATACATTCATATCTTGGTGTGTTTCTTTTATGAAGATTCAAATAATTAAAGTTTATATATTCACATTGGTAATAAAAAATAATTTTTCCATTCTCTATTCCTACACCTTGCATATTTTATGTGAATGTATGAGTGATCACAAAAGTAAAATTAAAAAAAATATATTTTAAAATTTAGTAAAGGGAGATAATAGTAGAAGTTGAGTTCCCACAATATTTGAATACTCATCAATGAATTATAAAAGAGATGGGGGAAAATAAAAATACATATAGAAAGTAGGGATGATCATTTGGATATATTAGATTAAGAGTATTTCTAAATAGGAATAATGTACTATGAAATGATATATCACCATTCTATTCTAAGGGTATGTAGCCCTTGTCTCTGAAAAAAACTACACAACATATGATATATCCAACCCAAACCTTAATATATGTATAGTGGTTTTTGATAAAAACCATATATTCTTATATGATATCCATATCCATTTAATAAAAGAGTGATAATTGTTTACATATCATGGGAATATACTTGTTTGTAAATATTTCATTATTTAGTTGTGATATCCTCATCTAAAACAAGTTTTAACTAATGGTCGTATGATAATATTAAACTATATCATCAATCTTAAAAATGATAAAAAGCTATGTAAGGGGTGATTTTTGGAATATGTTTTTCTTGATTACTATTTTCACCGGATACCTAGTGTCATCTAAAACTCTTATCCAAGAACTAGACATAAAATACCACTATAATTACAATCCCCCTAACATTCATTATTTTTTCCATCTAATTTTGATCTTGTATAATATATACAACCCCATATTGGTATATTTAATTTCATAAGATTGTTATACCGATTAGATACATAAAAACCATTATGATTATTTTTTTAATCTTAATGAACTCAAACCCTTAATTCGATATTGTACTCATGAAACCAAAAATACTTGAGTTTAGATCCTCAATTTTTTAGGGGATCCCCAAATAGAGATCGAAAACATGAATCCCATCAGACTATATTGTAATGCTAAAAATTACGGTACATTTAACATAGTTCTATACAATATAAATTCTAAATGAATTTAGTTTTTTATGGAGGTATATTGTTTTCATTATGAAATTTAGTCTATCCACAATTCCAAAGATTACAGGATACAATCCTCACTCAGTCTAAATATTTCAATATTCAGAAGAAATTTATATATATTTATTAAGAAGATTAAAGTGATATCATCACATGAAATGACTCATCACACATTGAGTTATGGGGATTCATCAAATACATTCCCTATTCTAGTGACATAGTGTTGAGTGTTCCCTTCCAAGAGTAGGCCATGGTTTTCAAAAAAACCAATGAAAATAATATTGAATACAGAATTCCAATCTGTATGAGACTTATAGAAACAATATTTCCTAAAAATACCTCATTTATGTGGTTACTTTAATCATTAGGTCATTATTTTTCTCTATAGGCTTCAATTTGACTTCCCACCATCATAAAATGGGCATATAGGTCAACTATTGTGATTTTTAAATATGACCTTAATTTTTATATAAATAAACCATGTGTAAAATTCTACTGTGCGATCTAAAGGTGACCACATGAATTAAACCAACACAATACACCTATTTAGCATGTAAAGTCACCATAGGGTTATTATAGATTGAGTATGTGATCAGATCATGCTACACTCAACCACAACAGAGAATTGTGAATAATATCAAATAAACCACAAGATAACATACACCTTTAGAACAATATTCATCCAGTAACATCACTACCTAAACTATCGCATCCAATAATTTGATGCTAGTTATGTTCATAGATCATTGAAGATCAAATTACCAGACATAGTCTTGACTAACTAGCCAATGTATTTGAATTATCATAAGTAAACATGCTTTACCCCATAAAATATTGATAAATTCTTTGTATGTGAATAATTCATGGTATCTTAGGATGCCATATGTTGTATTCCCACAATGAGAATCCATGAAATTTATCAATAAAAAATAGATTAAACTTGAACAACTATCATACTTTGGATGTGTAGATATCCCAACCTTTTCTATAGATATATGAATTAATATTTTGAGTGAAACACCTAGAGTAAGGCATGGATGATGACGATTTAAAGGTGTAGAATATAATATTTGATCCCTTGAAAAGAGTCATATAACAACCAACACATTACATATTTTTATATTACTTAAAAGTTAATGAATCTTTATAACAAAATATAAATAATCCATGACATGACTATATTGGTATTGTGTATTTAGTAATTAAGAAACATAAACAACATGTTCATAATTAATCTTAATTTCCTACCAATTATTTCATCATAACTAGAACCCTTTATGAAATATCTTATATAACACCCTTTTTCATGACCTTGGAAAAAAATATGATGAAGTGAGCTCAAAATCCCAGTAAGGGTAAATAGGGGAGATATCAATCATATCACAATCATAATACATGCGAACATAACATTTGAAAGTCTTATTCAGCATATGAAAGATTGTGAAATCATTCCATGGGATAAATTAAGAAAGTTCATAAGAATAAATGAATATAATCCTAAAAGTAATAACATAAGGCCTGATGTTTTCTTGCAAACAAATAAGCCTAGAAAATCATTTCATATTAGTCAAGGGTTATTTCCAAGACAACTATAGTGATCAAAGTCTATTACTGAACTGAGTTAACACGTCATTCCAACCCAATATTACTGAAGTGAGATCATTTCCCATTCTATCCATGTAAATATCATGATATATATATATCATTATCCAATACAATTGAGTGATATTGAGATCCCACCCATATCATAATGATATAATTCTTAGGTGTTACAAAAAATAAATAAATAATAGAACAACCTAAGAAATAAAATTGGTTTCTAAAGCATTTTTCCATCATAATCCATATAAATTAAATGTATTTCATAAATATCAGTTAATAATATACACATCTCAAATTATGGTGATAATAGGTATAAAAAACCATATTTAAAGAATATCTTGTTATATTGAAAAAAAATTGCTGAAACACTTGAAATTAATTCTTAAGGGAAAATATCTTTTCTTCTTAAAAAACACATACTTTTATAAAAATACCACACATTTTTAAAATAAAATAATTTATTTGAAAATAAACATTAAATAGTGTATATGATGCTTCATGGAAATAATGAGTTATGAAAACTTAAAAGTTTGTTGATTTTGTATAAGTTAAAAAACACATTTTCCTCATACTTTTTCCAGAGAAGAAAAAAATTACCTTGTACAGAAAATATCAAAAGAATAATTTCAAACAATTAAATAAGAATTCACAATTGGGTAAAATTAATTTTAAAAAAATTAGATGAATAGAAAAAATATTACATATTTTTTAAACAAGGAGGTGGATGATAAATATATCATAATAAATACTTATGTATAAACAATCTCAAATAATAATGAGATGTCAAAATTATCCCTTACCGTATGTATGATTTTTATTATATGTATCTGAATGTCCTATATAATGATTTAAAGAATATAATTGAATTATTTAATAATTATAATAATTTTTTTTTGATGTCATATATAATCATATGATCATATTTTTTATTAATAAAATTTCATTACTACTTGTTTTTTAGGTATTATGTACTTCATTTTCTTATGCATGTTTTTCAAAGAAGTTTTGGTTCCCCTTCATAGGTCATATTTTTATAATTCCAAAAATATTTTAACATTTTATATATCATATTTATTAATTATATACATTTATATAGTCATATATTAATTAAGATGATGTATAATTAATCACATCACATTGTAGAGATGGTAGGTCGTATGTACGCATGAGCGATGATATCATTACCATAATTGTGGAATGGTATTGATGTGAATGGTTAATAATATTTTAGAAGTAGTATAATGTTATACAAATAATATATTGTTATTATTTCCATCATTATATATATCCAAGCATGGTGGTGGTGAAAAATAGAATACACCACAACGTGGAGGTGGTAAATCGTATGTACACACATTTGTCGATTTCATTTTAGTAGAATGGACAGAATGTGAAATATTGTTGTTCTATTATCAAAATAACATATCATTATATAAATTATAATAGATTTATTAATTTAAAATGTTACAAATCATGAAGAGTATGTATTAGAAGAAATATGTTTGCTGGAATCGGTATAGGAGATTACATCTTCAACGATTTGATTCCTCTAAATCGTCACTATGAGAGAAACAATTGGTATTTGGAGAAGACTAAAACCACTAAAATGTTACTAAATATGTTTTTATGTTAAAAGGTAAGGGTATGGGTGATCATGAATGCTCAATGTTAAGTGAATAGGCGAGGGAGGATGTGACCTTTTATAATTGAGTGGAGGGGGGCTTTTGGGATCTCCAAAAATATTAATTTATAATAAAATATAATCCAATCCAAAAACGTCCAAAATATCACAATTTAGAATATGAGATGATATTGGGTTTTAATATCATCAAAAAATTGATTTTATACATGTTTTTTCAATCAATTTAAACCTTATTATTTTTATTAACACTTATTTATTCTAATTAATTTTTAACTAGGGTAATAAATATTTCAATATTATATTGGTGGAATATTTACTTATATGATTTCCATTACACCATAAATATATAACATAGAACATTTTAGACCAAATAATTTTTATTATATATTTTTTAAAATAGTTTTATTATTTTAATAAAATTCATTAATACATTATTTAGATTAACAATCAATAGTGTTAATTTTGACACTATTGAATTCATTGATTTTTAATAATATTATGATAAAAAATTTAACTACAAACCAAATATTTTATTATATTTTAAATATATAAAGGTCTTCCCTAAAATTAATTAAACATATTAGTTTTAAAAAATTATATTTATTTTAATATTTATAATTACATTTATTTGTTATATATATTAATAATATAATTATAAATCAATATTGTGTAATTATTTAATATATTTATTTTTTGAAGAAAAATTAAAATTAAAATACAATGATGATGATAAATCTATGATATATCATAATTATATATTTTTTTTCAAATTTATCTTCTGTAAAATCCATCATTTAAAATGAAATACTTACGAAATTATGAATGTGACAACATAAACATCACATTAAAAATAATAAAATAAGTGTCATAATATCATCTATAAGTCTCTAAATGGTCACTGACATTACCCATGGATGATTATTTTGGAGAGATAATTGACCACTAATATTTGGTCTTGTGTTTTTGTATTTTAATAGTTATTGATATTTTTATGATATTTTTATTGATTTCTCATCAATTAATTTTTTTTACATCATCAAAGTATACATATATAATGTAATTACTTATTTACTTAAAATCAAAAATAAATTAACATTATAAATGTAATTTTTTTTATTCAAATGGAGTTTTATAAAAAAAACATATCTTATGTATAACCTTATATGAAAATTTTTTTAGTTAATAAAATTTGAGTGTGACATATTTTTCTTTTCAATAAATAAAATAATATAAAATTTTCTAATCTTATTTAATTGGATTCAAAAAGACACCATTATAACCTAAGGATTATTTAGGTAAAACAAAATACTTCCAATGATATTAATACATGTGTTAGGGTAATTTTATAATAGTATTGTTACCTTTAATTACCAAATTTACCCTTTTAGTAGACCAATAAAACAACTGAAGTTACTATTCATAGTGCAAAAAAATATTTATATAATTTTTATCCACTAATTAAAATATTAAATAAAATTTTCAATATTCCAACAATATATGTTGGATTAATAAATTTAAAATTTTTCTCATTGTCGTAAAGAGAGAACGAGTTTTAGAAGATAAAACATTGCAAAAAAGTGAACCGTTTTTACATCTAAATTCAATGAAAATATAATGATAATGAAATATATTATATTATATGATAAAAATATATTATATTTACACTTTAAAACCATTAAATATTATAGTTTTACTATATAATTTATTTTGTGAAAAACATTGTTTTTTAATAAATGTTAGTGCATTTTGAAATTATTATAGTTATTAGAAAAATATTAAAACTTCACCCAACATGAATTTTTATATCCTTTTTCCAATAAACATGTTCATATTGT
This sequence comes from Viscum album, assembly GCA_963277665.1. Lineage (NCBI taxonomy): Eukaryota > Viridiplantae > Streptophyta > Magnoliopsida > Santalales > Viscaceae > Viscum > Viscum album. Next base: position 594,428,333 of record OY728155.1, on the reverse strand, counting down.
CATAAAAAGTTTAGTAATGTGTAAAAATAATAATTTAAAAGGGATTCACTAATAATAGGTGGACACTTTCCCTAAAAAAAACAGGTTTTTATACATCAAATAAGGATTATTCATACCCTATGTCAAAAATATCTATTATATTGACATAAAAAATATTTTATTAAGTAAATAAAATATATATTTCATTAATTTAATTTATTAACAGTGATTCACTCAATTTATTAATAAAAATATAAAAATATATAGTAGATTTATATTTTTTGAAAATAAATGTTGTGAATGACTTCTCAATAATTTTTCATAAGTTAGTTATATTTATTCTTTCTAATATAATGGTTAGATTGAAATGGTAATTTTATGCTATGGGAATATTTATGATTGTTTAAACTCAAGTTTTCTTGCAATTCATGTTATTAAATAATGAAACTTATTAAGATAAGATGTTTTAAAAAAATATTCTGGTGTAACATTGTAACCCCCTTAAACTCAATTTCCCTCTTGAAAATTTTCACCTGGATACAAATAGAAGAGGATATATATCCATCATCATATCAACAAGTTCCCATATACCTTCCTCAAATTAGTGGTTCCACCAAAAAAACATTAACCAATCTACTGGTCTTGATTTCTAGAACTTCTTCACTATGCTCAGGAATCTCTTTTGGATGTTGTTCATATAAATGATCTTTCTCTAGTGGTAAAAATTCTAAGTTTAGTATATGTCAGGGATAGGGTATGTACATTCTCAAAATATATACATGGAACACAACATTAACATTAGAGAGATATTATAGAAGCGCTAAACAGTAAGATACCTTCCCACCATAATATAGATTTTTAAAAGGACTGATATACCTAGGTCTCAGATTTCCTTTCTTCCCAAATATCATTACACTATTATAGGGAGATATTCATATAAAAACCTCCCACATCAAACTCTAGTACTATTATTCAGTTTTTAGCATATTTCTTTTGGACTCTGAGTTTCTTTTATGTGTTTTCGAATAGATCTAACCATTTTTTCCATTTAATCAATAAGATCTGATCCAAATAGATTTATTTCCCCTACTTTATCATAGTAAGATGGAGTTCGCCACATATTTCCATAGAGGTTTTCATAAAGAGCCATATGAATACTGGAGTGAAAATATTATGGTGGAAAATTCTACCAAAGGTAGGTGGTGATCCCAAAAACCAATAAAATCCATATAGGAAGTTATCAACATGTATTCTAGTGTTTGAATTTTTTTCTCAAACTGACCGTCTGTCTGAGGATGATAAGTTGTCTAGAAATGTATCTCTTTATCTATAGCCTAAAGAGGTCTTATCTAGAACATCGAGGATATATTTGGATCCTAATCAGATATAATAGAAAGTGGTACTCCATAAAATCATACCACTTCCTTTACATATATCTTGGAATGATGATAAAGAGGGAAATCCTCTAAAATATCAACTAAGTGTGATGAATTCGTAAGGTGATAAACTAAAACCCATATATAATTATAACCTATATATTTTTTGGGAAATCTGATGACAAATTCCTTAGTGATTTTTTTTGAATTTTTATTCTGGTTTGGGTAATTATAGTAACATCCCCTTAGTATTCTGTCTCTCATCCATAACATGCTGATAAATCACAAACCAAGAGACATATTCAGCAACATCACTTATCATGTCATCCCACCAAAAATACTCTTTTTGGACCCTATACATAATTGTGATTCAATTATTAATTGGGAATTAAGAACTATTAGCCTCATCCAATAGATCCTTGTATACTTTTTTGTGGGAGGAATACAAACATGGTTCTTGAACCTTATTATACCATCAAAACCGAGGTTGATTTTTGGAATATTTCTCATATTATTTTATTGATCTACATATTTCTTCTATGCCTCCTTAATCATCACATGTATAGATGGTTGAACATTTAATTTATAAATATAACATTTATCCCTTTCCATTAAAATTTCAGGATCTATCCTTTGAAAATCCAAAAATATTGGATCTTTTGTGATCCTCATCTAGATAGGCTGTTGTGGTCCTTTAAAGAAAAATCATCTACCACCTTGTTCACATTCCTATTGTGGAAATCTATTGAGATGTTGTAATACTTAATCAACTCTAGCCATATTCTTTTATGAATTTTCACCTCCATTTTCACAATGATATAATTTAAGATTTTATGATCAGTATAAATATCACACCTTTCACCATAAAGATAATTCCACCATATCATTAGTGAATTGATTATGACAAAAAACTCCAAATCATGAGTTGGGTAAATTTTTTCAGGGATTTTGAGTTTTCGCAAGTCATAAGCTATAACCATATTATTTTTCATGAGAACACCTCTAATCACATTTTTGGATGCATTAATATAGATCACAAACATTTCTCCACAAAATGTATGTGTGAGAACTGGTGGAAATGCTAACCATCTTTTAATCTCAGTGTAATTTTTAGAATATTCTTCCATCTTCATGATCAAAAATCATTTTATAGTCAACTTAATGGGTGGATTAGATAATTGTGAAAAATCATTCAAAAATGATAATAATATCTAGCCCAACTAAGAAAACATCAGATATCAGTTATTGTTTCTGGACTCTTCCAACAATCAATAATATCAGTTTTTTCTGAATCCATTGATACCCCCTCTTTTGAGATTATGTAACCCAAAAATTAAATATTCTAATTTCTAAAATTCACACTTGGTTAAATTTTCATAAATATTCTCCTTTGTTAGTTTCATCAGTACAATTCTAAAATTATATTCATTTTCTTACTTAATCCCTGAATATAAAATATTATTATCTATATAGACTATCAAGAACTATTCACGATAGTATCTAAGGACTATATTCATCAGATTCATGAAGATAATAGGTGCATTTTTCAGACCAAAAGGCCTCACTATAAATTCATAGCCTTCATCCCATGTACAGAATCTCATTTTTGGTATATCATCCCCTATCATTAATTGAAGTTATCCTGAATAGAGATCGACCTTGGATAATTATTGAGCTACATGTAGTTGGATGAATAATTTATCAATACTGGAAGATTATTTTTGTTATTGATAGTGATGTTAATAATTTATAGACAATCAATAAAGAGTATCATTGATCCATCTTTTATCTTAACAAAATTGGTTAACCCTAAGGTGTCACACGAGGGCACATGAATCCCTTTTCAAGATTATCATGGAGTTCCTTCTTCAATTCATGCAACTCAATTGGGTCCATTTTATATGGTATCTTTGAAATCTTAATTGTTGAGCAAGTGTTGTTTTCAACAATACATAATGTTTTTATTTAAAGGGGGAGTTTGTTGAGAACAATACTCTATCACTTTATGATAATTTTGATTCTCAAAAACACCCTTAATTATTTTCTAATGATTTTATTTGTTAAGTATATTGCAAGGATTTATTATTCATTATATTTTTATTTTTGGATGAAATATTTTTGTTCTTCAACAACGCGGATTAATTACTAAAGTATTCACATTAGCATGTTCTAGAAAAACTATTCATACCCTTCATGGATAAACATAGCGTAAGGATGAAATGCAGTGTTTAAATTATGAGTTATCAGAAAAGTATGCAAGAGGAACCCTATGTTAGGAAGGAACCCTACATTTGGGTTATTGAAAATTTTTAAAAGAAGAACTGTACGTAAGTTTTAAACGTTACGTTTGTTTTTTAAAAGTATGGTTCATCAAACTTACTTCTATAAACAACCATATGTACTTAGAAAAGTATGGAGAAAGTACCTTTCATTTTAAAGCTTATAAAAGTATGAATCTTTTATCATACGTTTGATAGTTTAAGAGAATAAGTATGGATGGAAAACCCTACATTTGTGATCAACGATATGTTGAAAACCTTATATTTGAAGGTGACACGATCAATCTTACGTTTATTATCTACATTACATTTAGAGGATGCATACTGTACAAATCAACCATACGTTTGGCGTCAGAGAGTTCAAAGTCGATATTATTATGCAAAAGTCAGCAAGATATTTATTAGGCTGATTTCAAGACAGATGAAAAGATGATTTTAAAACATGTATTTGACGAGTTCAGATACGTTTAAGGATATAATTAAAAGGATCTTTTCTTGGAAAATTTCAAGTGAAGTTACGACTACTCTGTAAATTCAAATGTTTGAATATCACAATTCAGAAGGTGACTTTTGTGGATCAAAATTTACAGGAGAAGTGCTCGACATTATAATATATATGTGGGTATTTTTAAACTGCATCAATCAATCATATTCATAAAAAAGAAGAAAAACAGAGACTATCTAAAACACAGATCTGCTAATTCAAAAGAACGACAAAGCTCTATTTATTAAATAAGAAGAATCATGATAGAATATTCACTCGTTCTACATCAAAGATCAATTGTGAATCTGCTACTGCTGAAGTTGTGGATTATATTTCTATTTCCACTACAACAGGATCGACTCAGAATGACTCTTATTTGAATATCATTATTTCTGAAGGCAACAATCCATCTACTGTCAATTTCATTCTATTACAATTGTGATGAACAACTAGAAATTATTTTCAAAAGTATAGATACATTTCTTTTATAATATTGAGTGACTGGCTTCTCGTACTAAGAAGTATAGGTTCTGTGAGTGAAACAGAAGGCTTTGTTTTTCCTTATATTGTAAAGGTGTCAACTGCCTGAACATAGTTGTGAAACATTATGTGGAAATGAGGACCAGATAGTGAAAATCACCAAGCTCATAGAGTAAAGCGTTGGTGGAGTGGACTAGGGGCCTTCTGTTCCCCGAACCACTATATATCTTATGTCTCTACTATTTAAATTTCCACTGAATTAATTAATCTGATTAATGTTAAAGGGAAGAACACGATCTTGTGAAGATTTTTGAAAAGACATAATTTACCCCCCTCTTGTGTATATTTAGTATAATCTGATCCAACAATTATTATCAGAGATTGAGCTTTCTGATAAATCCTTAACAAGCTGAAAGTGATTATACATAGAGAAAGATGACTAATACAAGAGAGGTAATGTCTATGTTCATATCACCGTACTTCAATGTAAAAAACTATGGATGCTGGAAGTCACGAATGATTATCTATCTGAAAAACCTTGGATGTAGAGTTTATTCAAAGATTCTGACTCTATATGAAATACCAAAAAACCTAAAACATGGAGTGCAACTACTGAAGAAGAATATGATATTAACTTGAATGAAATGAATGCAATTATATATATTCTAGGACCTAATGAATTTAACAGAGTATCTCAATGCCCGACAACATATAAAATTTGGAATACTATTGCTGTTCCTTATAAAGGAACTAACAATATCATGGAAATGAGATATGCTACTGCTAAGCTTAAATTTGATACTTTTAGAATGGTTGAAGGTGAAAGTATTACTCAAATGAATGGAAGATGGACCAAGATTTTCAATAACATAACCACCTTGGGAGATACCATTAAACAAGACAATCAAGCTTTAAAAGTACTGAGAGTACTACCTACAAGATGGAATGGAATCTCTGCTGCAACCAGGAAGTCAACACCTGTCAAAGACATAACCATGAGAGAACTGATTGGAACACTAATGATGTATGAAGATGAGATGCAATATGAAGAAAATGATCATAGTGTGTTTGTCAAGAGAGATGACACTACCTTGAAAGTGTCATCATAGAGAAAAAGCAGAAAGATGAATAAAAGTGTAAAATTGAAATAAAAAAGTTCTGATTTATAAAATTCTGATGTTGAACAAGCTCAGCTAGCCAGAAAATTCACTAAAATCTATAGAAAGAAGAATGGATTCAAAAATCCATTAAAAATGATGACAAGGAAGTCAGATGTTATGAGTGTAAGAAAATGGGGCACCTCAGACCAGACTGTCCCCAGCTAAAAGAAGACAAGAAAAAGATAGTTTTCAAAAGAATTGATTATGAGCAACAGGACAATAAAGAAATGAAAGATTCATGGAGTGTATCTGAAGACTCCAATAGCACTTTTGAATCATAATCAGAGAAGGAAGAAGAAAATCTGAAAGCCAACATGTGTTTTATGGAAGAAAGAGATGAGGAACAATCTTACTACTCTTTTGACTCTAGTTTTGAATCTAATTACTCTAATAAAAAACTTACAGCCTACTGCAATATGCTTGAAGAAAAATATTATTCTCTATTTAAGAAGAATAAGTCTTTAAAGAACAGTCATAAAGATGTTTCTGATAAAAGAGATACAATACTGAAACAACATAAAGAGTTAACTGAAAAGTTTAACTCAATTAACACTAACAATACATATTATGAATTAACGTTAAAAACACTGAAAACTGAAGTGGAAACTTATAAAAGTTCATACCTTGTTTTTACTAAAGGATAAAACACTTAAAATGAAATTCATGGGGAAAATTATATTAAAAAGGAAAGATATGGGATTGGTAGTAAAGGTGAAAAACCTAAGCTGTACAAGAATTATTTTATTCCATGTACAAAAGATTAAATTGTAATTACTGTGGAACAAGGGGACATATTTTTAAAACTATTTCTTAAGAGAACCCCTATTAAGTGTTATTAAGAAAGCTTTTGTAACAAATAATTTAATTGACTCTTCCGTAATTAGAAAATAAAAGCAAGTCTGGATTCCCAGATCTTTGCTGGCTAACACCTTAGGAACCAACATAAAATGGGTACCAAAGAAAATTGTGTAAATGAATTTGTAGGGAGCAGGTCACAAAAGAAAAACGAACATATGGTATATGGACAATTGTCTCTCAGGGAATATGAGTGGAAACTCATCGAATTTCTCTACACTCACTCAAAAAGATGGTGGACTTGTCATTTTTGGTGACAATGCCAAAGGTAAAATCATTGGTTTTGGAACAGTTGGAGATCCATAAGATGTATCAATCAACAAAGTAATTTATGTACAATTATTAAAACAAAATATGATAAGTATATCAAAAATTTGTGATGATGGTTATGCTGTTGATTTTTCTAAAAAATATTGTTTTGTTTTAAAAAATAAACTACTTAAATTTAGAGCACCTAGAACTGATAATGTGTATACCCTGGATTTAAATTCCTTATGTAAACAACAAGTAAACTGCCTAACTGCTAAAATAAATTAATCCTGGATCTGGCATTGAGGACTTGGAAATTGTAATATATATGTTTTACATAAATTATCTAAGAAATAATTAGTTTATGATTTTCTTAGTCTTAGATTTGAAAGTGACAGATTCTATGATTCATGCAAACTTAACATGCAAAACAAATCATTTTTCAAATCTATTAACAAAATTGCTACATCTAAAACTCTATAACTTATCCATATGGATTTTTTTGTACCTTCAAGAGTAGCAAGATTGTCTGGTAGTTATATGTATATGTTTCAGTTGATGACTATTCTATATTTACATGTATTTTCTTTTTAAAATTTAAAAATGAAGCTTTTACTTTATTTGAAAGTTTTTTTAAAGCTGTTCAAAATGAAAAATGTTTTAGAATAATTTAATTAATAAGTGATCATGGTAGGGAATTTGAGAATATGTAATTTAACTCCCTTTTCTCAAATATGGGTATTAAACACACCTTCCCTACACCAAGAATGCCTCAACAAAATGGAATTGTTGAAAGAAGAAATAGGACTATTCAGGAAATGGCTAGGGCTATGATAAATGAATACAGTTTTCCAGCCTATTTTTGGGCAGAAGCTATAAGTACAACCTACTATATAATGAATAGAGTTTTAATTAGGCCATTTCTGAGAAAGACACCCTATGAACTCTAGAATAACAGAAAACATAAAGTAAGTTACTTTAAAGTTTTTAGATGCAAGGTTTACACCTTAAACACCAAAGACAATCTTGGTAAGTTTGATCCAAAATATGATGAAGGCATTTTCATATGATATTCTGCTACCTCAAAATCTTATAGAGTCTATAATAAGAAGTCAATGATTGTTGAAGAATCGGTTCAAGAGAAATTTGATGAATCTGATACCTTTGAGAAAAAGACAGATCAAATGGATGAATATGATTCTAATTATAACATGAGACTTGAGAACTTGAAAATTGATTTTGAAAAAGATATAAATGAAATTCAGTCTAGTTCATAAGAACATGATACTTAAGAACCTATATGTGTACTTCCTAGACAGACTAGAACCCTAAAGAATCACCCTTTAGATACTATAATAGGCGACTTAGACACATGAATAAAAACTAGAAGAAATATAGGAAATATTGTAGAATTCTCTTCTTTTATATAACAATTAGAACCCATGTCTATAGAAAAATATTTAGATGATGAAATATGGATCATTACAATGCAAGAAGAATTAAACCAGTTTAAAAGATTTGAAGTTTGGGAATTAGTTGAAAGACCATAGAATTATCCAGTGATAGGAACTAAATGGGTCTTTAGAAACTAACAAGATGATCAAGGAATAATAACTAAAAATAAAGCAAGAATTATAGCTAAAGGATATAATCAGGAAGAATATATAGATTATGATGATACCTTTGCACCTGTATCTAGATTAGAAGCCATTAGAATCCTTTTATCTTATGCATCTAATATGAACTTTAAATTATTTCTGATGGATGTTAAGTCTACCTTTTTAAATGGTTATTTAGTGGAGAAAGTTTATGTTGAGCAACCACTTGGTTTTAAAAATTCACAAAAACTAGATTCTGTTTTTAAACTTACTAAATCTATTTATGGACTTAAACAAACACCTAAGGCTTGGTATGAAATATTAAACTCTTTTTTATTAAAAAATGATTTTACTGTTTGAATGGAAGATTAAACACTTTTTAAGAAAATTGTAAATTCTAATATTTTATTGGTTTAAATTTATTTTGATGTTGTAATTTTTGGATCAACTAATAAATCCATTTGTCATGAGTTTTCAAATATAATGCAAAAAAAATTGAAAATGAGTATTATGGGAGAATTTAATTTCTTTTTAGGACTTCAAATTAATAAAAAATATTTTGGAAATGTTTAAAATAAAAGAAAATACATTACTGATTTACTGAAGAAATTTGGACTTGAAAATAGTAAGACATATACAAATCCTATATGTACTAATATAAGACCTGATTTGGATGAAACTGGAAAATCAGTTGACAACAAGTTATATAGATGTATGATTGGTATTATATTATATCTTACTGCTAGTAGGCACGATATAATGTATTCAGTATGTCTTTGTGTAAGATTTCAATCAAATCCTACAAAATCCCATTTAGCTACTGTTAAAAGAATTTTTAGATATTTAAAAGGAACTATTTTTCAATATCTTCTTTATCCCAAAAACATCTGATTTCAATTTAATTTCATATTTAGATACTGACTTTGGAAGTTTTAGATTATATAGAAATATAACTTCAAGAACTTTTCACTTTTTAGAGAAATCCATAGTATCATGGTCAAGTAAGAAACAACATTCAGTTTACCATGTCAACAGCTGAGGCAGAATATGTTTCTACTGGTAGTTGTTGTGCATAAGTGTTGTGGATGAAAATCACTTTTATGGACTTTGGAATAAATTTTAATAATATGCCTATTTTATGTGATAATACTAGTGTAATTAATATTTCAAAAAATCCTATTAATCATTCTAAGACTATGAATATTAATATCAGACATCATTTTCTAATAGATCATGTTCTTAAAAAGGATATATATTTGGAATTTTTAAGTACTGAAATTCAATTAGATGATATTTTTACTAAACTACTTCCCACTTTAAGGTTTGATTTTATTAATGAGGGGCTAGGTTTATTTAATTTTAAATAAAGTTTTATTTTATTATGTTGTTTCTTTATCTTAATACTGTTTTAAAATAAATTAGTTATTTTTTTTCAAACATAATAAGTTTTTTCCCCTACAAAATCAATTTTATTCATTTTTAAAACCTAATTAATAATTATTGATGACAAGAGAATCAAGGATGTCAGAAACTTTTCGAATTCTAAATCATTTCATTTCTACCAAAAACCAATTCTCACTCGTGGCGCTTTACCGCTCTTTGTCCATTCGAACCTAAAAACATTAGAAACCCTAATCCTCTTTCGAAAAATCATATATTTCTCACAGAAATGGAAAAAACCAAGAGAACCAATGATACTGAGACCAGGACCATCATGAAAAAACGCTCTGAAGGAAGAAAATTTTTCAAGGAAAGGTCATAGACCTGGAATGGCTATATCAGATGAATCTTCTGTTGAAACAAGCTCTTGATTTTCAAAATCTAGAACAAACCTTCAATGGTGAGAAATCTGAGTTTTTTTATGAAGTAGAACTGCGATATTTCTTTATGTCTATACAATTTTGTCTGGGAGATGATGAAGATACATGGTAGCTAAGATAGAATATCGAGATGTCTCGATATCCTCTATAGAGATTGGTCAGATTCTGAACTGCCCTCATGAGGGAGTTTTTCATTTTGATTTGAAAAATATTGGAGATTCAGAGTAAACATCATAGAAGACATTAATATGAATCAAGAGACTAGGGATATTATTGTTGGATTGGTGATGGAATGATGAAAAGGATTAGGGAGAAATTGACAAAAATCAAGTTCGTAGTTCAGCGGAGATAGACCCTATCTCATACCCTTACCAAACCTTGATTCATGTGTACATAATGATTGTAACTATTCTATATTATCAATGGATATTTGGATGCATTTTTTTAATTATTATTGGTTTTACTGTCCTTGTTTCGATATACAAGTAATCCATAATTAATTATTGAAAAACGGTTAATAATATAGCATTTATTTTTTTCAGTGCTACATTAAATGTGTTCTATTCCATATTCTATGATTCTTTTTGATATCACAAAAGGGGGATAAATTTGGATAAACACAACATTTTATTTTAATTTTTTCATATTATATACTTTAAATGTTTTTTCTTTATTATGGGAGAAATTATAGGGATAAATTAAGTTAAATCTAATATTTAATTTATCTTTACAAAATCCAAAATTATATGTAATTAATTTTGAAAGTTAATTACATTGGTTATTTTATAGGTTTTGTGATCATCAAAAAGGGGGAGATTGTTGAGAAAGTGTTGTTTTCTAAAATACATAATGTTTTTATTTAAAGGTGGAGTTTGTTGAGAACAATACTCTATCTCTTTATGATAATTTTTATTCTCACAAATACCCTTAATTATTTTCTAGTGATTTTATTTGTTAAGTATATTGTAGGGATTTATTATTCATTATATTTTTATTTATGGATAAAATATTTAAGTTCTTGAACAATTATGATTAATTACTAAAGTATTCACATTAGCATGTTCTGGAAACACTGTTCAAGCTCTACATATTCGGGATTGGCTTAAGCATTTTCTAGAAACACTGTTCATACACTACGTGGAGAAACGTAATGTAAGGATGAAATGCAATGTATAATTTATGAGTTATTAGAAAAGTATGGAAGAGGAACCCTACGTTAGGAATGAACCCTATGTTAGGGTTATTGAAAAAGTGTGTAAGAATAACCGTACATAAGTTTTAAACGTTACATTTGTTTCTCAAAAGTATGGTTCATAAACCTTACTTTTGTAAAAAACCATATGTTCTTATAAAAGTATGGAGAAATTACATTTTATTTAAAATCTTATAAAAGTATGGATATTTTATCATACATTTGAAAGTTGAAGAGAAAAAGTATGGATGGACAACCCTACATTTGTGATCAACCATACGTTGACAACCATACATTTGAAGGATACATCATCAATCTTATGTTTATTATCTACATTATGTTCATAGGATGCATACGGTACAAATCAATCTTACTTTTAGCATTGAAGAGTTTAAAGTTGATATTATTATGCAACGGTCAGCAAGCTGTTTATTAGGACAATTTTAAGATGTATTAAAATCTGATTTTAAAAAGTGTCTTTAACAAGTTCAGATTCATTTAAGGATGAATTTAAAAGGATCTTTTCTTGGTGAATTTCAAGGGAAGTTATGACTACTCTGTAAATTAAAATGTTTGAATATCACGATTCAGAAGGTGACTTTTGTGGATCTAAATTTACAGGAGAAATTCTCAACATTATAATATACTAGTACCCCGCCCGTGCGATGCATGACACTATAAAAAAATTCTTATTATTAACTATAGATTACTATTTACAAAACATAATAGTTTATATTAATATTGAATATATTTGAAAACAAAATGACATACAAAATGTGGAATCAAAGTTATAGAAATTGAGGAACAAAAATTAGATACTGAGCATCCTTTTATATAAAATTAACAACGAAGGATCCAATAGTGAAACAGAATGAAAATTAATACATAATATATTGAAATGTTAAATTTACAAAATAGTGATAGATAATATTGAAATACTTGTACAAGTTTATAAAACTTCATTACACAATTTTTAATTAAGAAAAATATATGGAAAGGAATTAAAATTTATTTTTACCATTAAGATATCATATATATAAAGTGACATACTACTCAAATAAGAATCAATAGTAATAAACACTGAAATAGGAACACAATACTTGTAAATGTCAAAATAATGGAGATAATTTGTAAACAATGAAAATATAACAGATTGTTTACATAGAAGCATTATGTTGTGAACAGAAGGGGATATGAAGTAACAATAGCCTCGACTTTTTATATTCATTTGTTGTTTCTAGTCATACTGGAAGTGTACTGGAAAATCGTGTAGGTAAATTCATGCATTCCCAATTAGTAGACATTGTCATAGCATAACAGAACTTCCGAATGTTGGGTAGACACAAAATACCATCCCTACAGCTGATAATTTAGGTGAGAAAATTGAAAATGGGAATTAAGTTTAGTGTAAATGATATAAGAATCAGAAAGGAAAATGGTATTACATTGTTGTAGACTTCAGTTTTAACATAAAAAAACCAACTGAAATGTAAACTCCCCATGAAGTAAAACAACAAAACAACAGCTATTACAAGGAGAAATAAACTGAACTAGAATACCAAAACAATATAAATATTGAAGAATATATGATATTGTTATTTCATGAGGATAAAAAGTCAACCGAAGACAGTAAACATGAAACATCATCACACAACGATGCTAAGAAAATAGAACAACTGAAAATAAATAAACCAATTATTAACTAAAGACTATTGTAAACATAAAACTTTTCATTCTAAGAAAAATTAATCAACTAAGTAAAGACTATAATTCACATCAGGTTCACAGAGACAAAAATTACGTGAGGAGACATAATATCCAACCCCTCCCTGCATTACAGCCCTCACCTCTCCATCACTCCTCCTCTCCCCCCCTGGATGAGCCCCTCCCCTTCCTCCTGCCCAGTTCCTCCCCTCCCCCCACTACCCAGCGTGTCACCTCCTCTTTTCCAAGCACCTCCTCCTACCCCCGTTCCCAGCTCTACCCCTCCCCTCCCCACTCCTCCTATTGTCCTCCCTCCCCTGCCCAACCCTTCCTCCCCCTACCCAGCTTGTAACCCCCCCAATTTCCCATCACCTCCTCCTACCCCCTACCAAGCTCTACCCCTCCCCTCCCCAACTCCTCTTCTTAACTCCCACCCCATCCCACCACCTCCCCCTCCAACCTCAACATTCCCCCTACCCAGCCCCTTCCCCCACCACTCCCCCTACCCAACCTCTTCCCCCACCAGCCCCTCCCCCCTGCCATCATCTTCCCCTCCCCTCCCCTCCCCTCCCCTCCCCTCCCCTCCCCTCCCCTCCCCTCCCCTCCCATCCAACCTTCCCAGTGATGAGCAGCATCACTGAAATGTAAATAATATCAACAGAGGATATAAGATAAATAACTCCAATTAGATAAGAGAAAATATAAATTGGCAACAAGAAAGGATGTATAAAATACCTGATCTGGAGATCTAAAAAAACATCCACTGGTCATATTAAAATGCTCCAGATTACATGATCTTAGTTTTCAAATACATGTATCACAAGTATTATACACTAAATGTAGAATAAAATAGTAACTAAGAGAAAATAAAATGATCCACTGATCATGAAATCCCTACATGCTTCCATATTCCATAATGCTGACTGTATCTCCAAAATCTAGTTATAGTAAAACCTATCACATTGAATACATGAAAGAAACCATTCATTAATATTGACTAAATTGAAAGGAAATATCTTAATCAAAGATACAATGTTCATTATTATGCAAGGAGGAAGAGATATATAAAATTCTATAACTATAAAAATCGAACATCAAATATCATTTTGTTCCTCCCCACGCCATGAACCCCTTCCCAAATTCAATCCACAAATGATGAAAATGGAAAAAGAAGTAGCATGGGCTCACAAGTGATCATTCAGGTTTTTATATGAACTAAAATAGAACAATATAGATGGAGAGAAAATTCCTGGACATTTCCAGCTCTCATGTTGCTGGGACTGAGGATGCTAGTAAAGAGATCTATGGTTGAATGCAATAACTAATCTGATAGGTTCAGTCAATATTCTCTTACAAAATGGAATCCAATTATAAGGAATTATAAACATCATAAAAGAAAAATAAATTAAAAGGGTCCACATTTAAAAATATACTCCTTAATAACACATAAATTCATGGTGTGCCTTTGACTCAACAGATTGAATTCAGAAAAAAAAACATTTTTATTACATACGTAAAAATAATCATCAATATCTATATAGATGCTACTTCAATATCTGTTCCATATATAGACTAATATCATATCCTAAACAATATACCCATAAAAACATTCCTTACTCTATTTCTTAATGCATGTAATATATGAATAATTATACGGAATAGGTATACCAATATTTTTTCTTTTAAAAAAACGCACCACCAAAGGATATTTAAACATTAAACATGAATTAAATCCGCACTGAAATTAACCAATAACCTTCATTTCCAAGAATCTAAAATAGATAAGAGAGTGTTTGGGGGAAAGTTGAGATGCACATGAATCCTGGGTAGCTGATTACTTTTACAAAAAAGGTGGGGAATGAGGAGACCTAGAATACTCACCTCATAGAAAACGATTTAAATACAACTATGGGGTTTGGATTCAATGTGAATTTCATAAAATGAATACAGGTAGAGATGGAGAAGTGGAGGAATTTAGGAGTCGATGAATGGTGGGGAATTAACCTAGGCTTATTAAAAATAACTTACTGACATCTAAGAATCATCACATGGAGTCTGTCACTGCAATAAATGGTTTAAAATTTTCATGAAAATACTGTATCCAGCTTGCAGCATCAACAACAATTCTCACCCTCTACATCAGGCACATGTATAACATGTTCTTCTTAAACCCCCTTATGACTATGGAGGATGTCATGCAGAGACCCCATGGCAGAAAATTCATATGGAAACACACGAAGATTCCCCTCTAGAAACAACAACTTGTTTATAAATGATTTTAAACCAACCTAAATTAAGAGAATAAAAATTCAATATAGAAATTTTAATAAAATTACTATATTATAATTTTATACATAAAATATAATGGGTTGGTTAAAATTGAACGATTTAAACATCCTAAATGAATATATGAAGGAACCAAAGATGGATTGGATAATTGGCATGCAGATAGGATGCAGGTCTCCAGCATCCACATGAGTATGTAGATGGTACTTCTATAATTATCATCTCTATGCATATGTTGTTTTTGTTGATCTCCCTATTCAGCTACTTTTGGTATGAGAGAATCCTTTCTGATAGATACAAAAATAGTGTGAGGGAAAGTATGGAATGTAATTCAAATTGTGACATATTAAAACAATGAAATTAGATTAGTACTTTTTCACAATGTGAGGTATTTTTCCATTGATTTAGAAAAAGGTAAACCAATAAGATACCTCGGGTTAGGTATTTTTCAAAAAATAATTCACATTGTGATATATTAAAACAATAATATGATTTCTGGTGTTTTTTCAATAAATACTTCATATAATATCACTGTATAAAAAAACCAGTAATCAAATTATATGCATACCAATAATAATATAACATCTAATTGTTTAAAAAAAACTATAGTAAATATCATTAACATATTTTGTACATAGATATGATAAAAATTAAAAAATTATAAGAAAATACTGTTCATGAAATCATCAAATGGGATACTAAAGACATAATAAAAATTCACTTATCTTCAAGGTATATGGATATGATAAAAACAAACTAATTTCAAAAATCTTTATCTCTATGAAGTAGTGTTGATTTTAATGTTAGAAAATAGTCTAAAAAATAGGGAGAAGGGTGACAACATAAAAATATGAAAAGCATATAACACTTGGAAGAGGGGAAATTAAATCACCATAAAAGAGGATTAAATATGTTTTTATAGAAAAATAGTGGGAAGTATTCAATGGCCTAAGTTGATAATTCCATTAAATTATTATGGAAGACATGAAATGGCCTAACATATAGTCATGGATTTTTCCCACCAACCAATACATTCCAGTAGATATTCCATAATGTTTCTTGTGAGGGGAAAATGTTTAACCTCCACAATTCTATCATATATTTCATAATGTAAAACCAATATCTTTTTTATATTAGGTAAAACAATCAGTTGAGGTATAAAAACCTCAAAAACTGATAATATGGCTAGTTGATGATTGGTTATAATGATTTTAAATATGGGTATGGGATGTTTGACACAACTACGTACTTAGGCAGGCCATATGATTAGCAGAGTTGTACAAATATATATAGATATAATAAAATATTTAATAAAAAATCCCTTGCAATCTCTCACAGCAGTAGTCAAATTATCTCTTTTTAAATATATGTTTTAGTATAGATAATGAATTTACATATACATGATTTTGGAACTATAATCCTACATAGTTTTGAATGTATCACATTCTGAGTTCACCTTCTCGATCATTAAATTATTGTAGTTGTTTTCTTTTTATCTGTGTGTGGTTTAATAAATATTTTTTATTGTCACCACCCTATCAATAAATTTATGATTTTAAGATAATTAGGTTCCGAGGTTGATATTTGATGCACTTAAAAGAGAAATATATTGCTTTATGTCACTGGAATATCAAATTTTAGTAAAAAAAGAAATTCATTCATCGTAAAATGAGATGAATGTTTCAGCATTAATGTCAAGAGGGAAAATAATCAGAAAGATTAGGTTATCATAGAGTCATGTAAACTATTTCAGGGATGAAAATACATAAAAATGACTTTAGTGAAAATCAACTAAAAACATTAAATGGATTGGTTTTATTTAGTAGGAAATTTACATATCATGAGGGTTCGAGTTTGAAAATTTTCCATCATTCAAATTTTTAGTGTATCATAGGCTCAAATCAATACATTAAACATTAAACATTAAACATTAAACATTAAACATTAAACATTAAACATTAAACATTAAACATTAAACATTAAACATTAAACATTAAACATTAAACATTAAACATTAAACATTAAACATTAAAAATTAATCATTAAACATTAAACATTAAACATTAAACATTAAACATTAAACATTAAACATTAAACATTAAACAGTTGGACCACTTCCATTCTACCCTATGTAAGGTTTAATACATTTTCTCAATTCCACTAACCTATCACCGATTCTTTGATAATCAGGTTTTTATATAAATAATATATGTGGTTTAATGATAAATATTATTCTTTGTAATTGCTAAAAAATAACAAATGTTAGTAAAAAAAATAATCATTTTTATAAATGGGATGTATAATCATTAAAAGGTATCTTAGAATATTAGGTTACAAAGAAAGGAGATATACTTATTTGGTGCAGAGAATACATAATAAATGGCTTGAAATATGTAAAATTATAATTCCTGATTACCTTGTTGAGGAGGCAAGTGATGAGTATGATTGATTGTTTTCATCATTCAGGATAGCTAACGAAATTATCGAAGAATATGTTAGACGATGAATAGCTCGGTTGTACAACCTACATTTTGTTCAGAATAGAACAGTGACATCATACTTACAGAATGAAAGTGTAGATTGTCTGAAGGGATCCAATCTTTGATTTCTCTTATTTGATACTGAAAAAATTTGCATCTGAGTTGTAGCTTGTTGAGGAACTATAAATGAATAAGTAAAAAATGATTAGTTTGTGTAAGTCTGTAATGTAGTTAGAAGCATAGAGATTTAGACAAGAAAATTTAAATATAATTAACCATAGATAGATATAAGTGTTCATGGAATGTGTGTGACTCCATCTGGGATGACATTTGTAGACAGTGGTTCAATTATTGGAGTACAAGACATATTAATAGATTTCATTGAAGAATTTTCAATAGATGTCAAAACTATTATTGTGATAGTTTTATGTTATACAACTTCTGAAAGAATGATTAGAAATAAAACAGTTTGAACTGAATATAATAAGAAACTCAAAATTATTTTTGTTGATCCTTCATTAGTCGACTCATTTGATATTTTGTATCTCTAGAGGTGACATGAGAGAGTAAATGAATCAAAAAAATTAGTATGAATTTACACAAAAAATCAAGAATTAATCAAACAATGTACTGATAGTCCTAGATAAATCTGTTACTAACTTCATATGAACCTAAACTTTATCATGAAAAAAATTATTCTTCAATTATATCTCATCTCCTAAAATAAATAGAATCCACACAAAGAAAATCAGACAATGTAAAAAACGCCATTAAGTGGAAATCAGAGAACAAATGAATCAAAAAATTCTGTATGTATTTACATATAATACCATGAAAATATTAGAAACACAATTATTCTCGTACCTGATGTGTGAAGATGTTGTGGGAGTGAATAGGATATACAACATGCAAGATGATAAGATATAATCAAAAACCTGAAAAAAAACATAGTATAAGTCTGTTAAGTGGACATCAGAGAACAAATAAATAAAAAAATTCAGTATGTATTTACACATAATACTAGGAAAAAATTAGAAACATAATTAATTTCATACCTGATGTGCGAAGATGCTGTCAGAGGGAATAGGAGACATAAGATTAAAGCTAAGAATATATAATCACAAACCTGAAAATAAACATAGTATAAGTATGTTATTTTCAAACATAACATGCAAAATCAGACAACTAAATTTTCACCCGAAGTTATTTTCACCTGAACAGCAAAGCAAATACAAGAGGGAATGAGAGAAATAAATTCTGGAACATAGTAACATTGAATTCCATGTATTGAATAAAATAATGTATGTGTACCAGTGTTAGACAATATGATATGGAGTTTCCAGTCGCAATTCTTTGGCACGAATAGTTCAGCTTGATGCATTTAACTGTTGTTGGCGTAGTAACTGTAGTGGTAAAAAAGAAGGATTAATAGAAGATTTATACTGTGAATGTATTAGTATATCATGTTCTAATACAAATAAATAAAGATGTATAGAAGGATGAAAATTTATATGAAATTAGGATAACATGCCTATTGCAGAGATGTGAAGTCATATGCCTTCAATCCAGCAAGGGTCCCGATGGTTTGAAGTAAAGTACAACGCTGAAGTAGAGGGGGTTGGGAAAGGGGTAGGGGAGTGAGGTGGTGTCGAGAGTGGTCAATGAGGGATTTGAGTAGGGAAGAAGTGCTGAGAGGGGGAGGAGACAGAGGTGGAGGTTGAGGCAGAGGAGCCAGATGCAGACCAGCCGGAGGTGGACCAATCGTAGGTGGAGCAGCCCGATGCAGAGGTTCCTCAAAGGTAGACCAGCTGGAGGCAGTATAGTTGTAGGCTCAGAAGATAGATATGGAGGTCTTGAATGTGGAGGTGGAGCAATAGCAGGCGTAATATGTGGTTTTATGAGGAAACCGTAGGTGGAGCGGAGGAGCAGAAGGCTGGGGAGCCGGAGGAGGAGGAGGTGGAGGTGGATCATGCAGAGGCGGAGGCACAGATGTAGAGGAGATTCAAGAAGGAAAAAGGGAGTGAGAGTGAGGATTCACAGAGGGGAGTGGGGGAGCAGAATGTAGGAAAGCTATGGGAACCCTAATAGGTTAAATCCTGATCGGTGGCGGGACTGCTCGATGGTGTTTTGGGTTTTGGACAGATAAAATATTGGATTTTGGTGACGTGGAGTAGTGTGGAGGTGATACGTATGCTGGAAGAAATCCAAGTTTATTATATATAGTAGATATGTGGGTATTTTAAAACTACATCGATCGATCATATTCTTAAAAAGGAAGAAAAATAGATACTATTAAAAACAAAGATATGCTAATTCAAAAGAACGACAAAGCTCTGTTTATTGAAGATGAAGAATCACGATAGAAGATTCACTTGTTCAACATAAAAGATCATTTGTGAATATGCTACTGCTGAAGTTGCGGATTATATTTTTGTATCTACTACAATAGGATCAACTCAGAATGACTCAGATTTTAAGATCATTATTTCTGAAGGCGATGATCCATCTACTATCAATTTCATTCTATTGCAATTATGAAGAACAACTGGAAAGTACTTTCAAAAGTACATATACCTTTCTTTTCTATTCTTGAGTGACTGAAATCTTATACTAAGTTGTGTAGGTTCTGTAAATGAACCACAAGACTTTGTTTTGACTTAGATTGTAAAGGTGTCAACTACCTGTACTCAGTTGTGAAACGGTCTGTCGAAACGAGGACCAGATAGTGAAAATCACCAATATCGTGGAGTAGAGTGTTGGTAGAGTGGACTAGGGGCCTTCTATTCCCCGAACCACTATATATCTTGTGTCTCTTCTATTTAAATTTCCACTACATTAATTTATCTGATTAACGTTAAATTTTAGAACACAATCTCATGAAGATTTTTGAAAAGACACAATTCACCCCCCCTCTTGTGTATATTTAGTATAATCTGATACAACAGTAATAACACCTGATATGAGTTCCATAAAAAACTCAACCACATGATTCAGTGGAAGACATAGTAATGGATCTGAAATGAAATCATCAAAATCCCATTCAATGGGTGTATTTTTAAATTTTAGTCTATCCCCAACCATTTCTGATAGATAACCTTCATTTCTAGGGATCAAGAACTTTAATATAGATGAAATTTTCACTTGAATGTCATATTATTATGTGCATCGATATATGAACATAGATTAATATGTAATATGGAATGTGACTTCCCTTTTTTGGAAATAAATACTAGATCCATATAGAGAAATTCAATCCATACCATGAATCAAATCAAATTCCAAAATTGGAAGGTTCAAAAGAATTTTAGGAAGTATTTTCGCAAAAACTAAAACTTGAGAAGAATTATAATATTTTTATGTGACTGTTGTGCCATTAGGATTTGTCACAACTGACTAGACATCTAATTATTAAAGTAATATGGTGATACCATTATAAAATTACTCAAAAATAAAAGAGTGGGTGGATACATAATCAAATAAACCTTTTTCTTCTTTATAATGGATGGTAATCATACCTTTCAACACTTCATTATCATACTCCACATTGCTGATAGTGATCTCATGTTAGTTTCTTTTGTCTTAGGCCTTAAGATATTGTTGATGCTGAACATAATCAATAACCCTAGTACTATGGTATTGATTGGCATAATTTCCCATTTTCATGCACATGTAACATTGAAGTGTAGGAGGTTCATTCTATGTTCCTTTTCTCTATTTTCACAATTAGACATCTTATTTCCCATCACTCTAGCATTAAACTACCCGATTACCTTCTCTCCCACACTAGAAAAATTTTATAGTCTCATTAATAAAATTTCTTCCATGTTTCCTTCCACACTTTGAGAGTAAGGGAAAAATCATCTTATATTCATTGTTGGATTTATATATTCCCATGAAATCCATTTTTATCTTATCAGAAAACCCATAGGACTTATTGGTTAATCCAATATCCATCTCAGCATTGAGATCACATCAAATGATTTCTTCATAGATGTTGATGTCCCTTATAGATAATTCCATTAATAGACTTGGTTTTAAGACACTAAAAAATAGATAAATTTTAGTCTTAGTTTTGATGATAATTCTAAAAGTGTAATTTTAAATACTTCTAAAAATTACGTCACAGGTAAAAATAGATTCATTACCTTTTTCTTAAGTTCAATGAAATCCTTCTCTAACATTGTTCTAAGAATATAGGGAAATTATTTATTTAATAATAAGTTTTTGTGCTCATCCAATTCCATAGACTCAATTTCATCTCGTTGCCTCATATTCTTGATAAGGTTCCATAATTTATGAGTTTCACCTTTGAAACAATAGACTATTAAAATGAAATTATCATGGTAGGAACATTGGAGAATCGAAAATATATTTTCAGCCTTACTGATCCATTTTTATTTAGTAATCTAACAAAAGTACCATTGAATGACGGTTAAAACTGCCTCATGAAGCACCCAACAATATGTTATTTCGTCCTTTTATCATTCATATGTCTTAAAGGAGTCATATATTGAGAATTTTGTGTGAGAATTGTTAAAATATTATTCATTCCACATCCAATAATAATTGGTTTCCTAGGAGGACAATCATTGCATTTCCCATCACATTATAGATTAACATGGTTCTTTCAAGTGACAACCATTGACTAAAACCAACAGGCATAGTGTGTGAAACACTAATAATAGTGGGTAAACAACAAAATTATGAATTATATTTGAATTTATGACACTTTAGGTTTTAACATAGAATATTCAGGATAATTTATAAAATAATAGGATTATAACATAGACATTAACATATCCTTTGTGTTGTTACTATTGTTTTCTCATCTTAGTTTTTGAAGGTCAACTATTACTTTTATTTGATACTAACTATAATAAAGCATACATTACATACATTGATATTACGTCGATTTTGATGAATATTCATTAAAAATATAAAAAATCCATGATAATACCATATAGGTATAGTTTATTTAGAAAATGGGAATAAAAAACAACTGGTTCATAAGACATCTTCATTATCTCCCACTTATTTGGTCATAACTAGACCCATTTTTGACATATCTTACTCAATACACTTCATCATGACCTAGGGAAAAGAAACATATGAATGGGTGACCTAAAATTCTCTATAAGGGTATGAAAATAAGGATATTAATCATATCCAAATCAGAATACATAAGAATATAAAATTTGAAAATATTATCCAATATATGAAAGATCATTATATCATGCCATGGGATAAATCATGAATTTTCATAAGAGTCAATGCACATATATTTCAATGGTCATAAAAATAGACATTATGTTTGTTGGAATACACATAATCATATAAAATAATTTTATATTTGTCATGGGTTATTTCTAAGACCATCATTGCAGACAATGTCTATTACTGAATTGAGTTCACTCCTTGTGTGAGCCCTCTATTACAGAACAAAGATCATTTTCCATTCCATTAATGTCTATATAATGATATATAAATCCTTACCAAATGTATTATAGTGTGGTATAGTTACCATCCATTGCATAATGTAATCATTCTTACATGTGAAACAAAAACGTAAATCATAGTATAACCCAAGGAATGAAATGGAGTTCTTCAACATCATACCATCATAATCCATAAAATTCAAATGGATTTTATACATATCATTCCATCATAAATACTAATCATATAAAAGTATTAATGTGGATAGAAATGTAACCCTATGTAAATAATTTCCTGTTAGATAGAAAATAATTTTGAAAAAATAATGGAAATTAATTTTTTAGAAAATATCCTTTCTTCATCAAAAATGACTTCGTTTATCAAAATCCCACACAATTTTAAAAGAAAATAATTGATTTGAAAATAAACATGAAATAATGAAGTGGATGATTCATGGGAATAAATTGTTATGAAAATTAAAAAAAACATTCATGCAATATAAGCTAAAAAACATTCTCCTCGTACTTTTTCAAAAAAAGTTAAAAAGTACCTCGTACTGAAATTGAAAAAAGGATTCCATTCATACCGATTAATAAAAATTTACCAATGGGTAATTTTTTATTTAATAAAATTTATAATAATATAAAAAATATAAGATATTTAGGAATCATAGACATGGATGATAAATATACCCTATTAAATACATATATATAAACAATCTCAGACAATAATGAGATTGCAAAATTATCCCTTATTTTCGGTCTGATTAACTTTGTAAGTATGTAAACATAAAAAATAATGATTTATATATTATAATTGACTTAATTAAGAGTTTTATTAATTTATATTAAATCATATATTATTTTATTATCATCTTTTTGTTAATAACATTTCATTATTACTTGTTATTTGAGTATTTACATCTTCATTTTTTATGAATGTTTTGTCGAATATGTTCTAGTTATCCATCAAAGGTCGTAGTTATATCATAATAAAATTATATTAACATTAAATGTATCACATTTATTCATTATAAAAATTTATATAATAATGATTAAATTAATATCATTTAGAGTGAATCACATCTCATCATGGATACGGTAGGTCGTGCGTACACCCAAGCGATGATATAATTCCAATAATTATAGAATGTTATTGAAATGAATGATGTAAAATATTTATGAATAAATATAATGTCATAATAATAATTTATATTTATTATTTTAGTCATTATACCCATCCATGTAATTTGGTGGTGAATAAAATATTACCCCTCTATGTGGAAACTAAAAGTCATACGTTCACACGCGTGACGACTCCATTTTTTGTGGGATAGATTGAAAATGGAATATTTTTGTTCCAAATTAAAAATAACATGTCTGTATATATGTGATTCAATATTTATTACTTTATAACAAAACTAATAATGAATAATAAATATAAGAAGAATGATTTTTGAAATAATCGGTAGAGGAGATTAACTCTTCTTCTACGTTCTTCTATTACATCTTTTCTTAGAGCACTAGAGATGTTACATGAAGAAGACCAGAACCTCTATAATATAAATAGGTAACATGAGAAGGTAAAAGTTTATGGGATTTCCTAGTGTGAGGTTTAAATGTAATGTGAATAGAAGTGGGAGTAGGTTCCCTTTTTTAATTAAATTGATGGGCACTTTTAGGATATCAAAAAATATTAATTTATAATAAAATAAAAAACCATTCGGAAACCTAAAAATGAACCAATTTATATGATGATATGAAGTAGGGTTATAATATAATTAAACAATATATTTTACTAAATGTTATTTTATCAATTTAAACCTTTTGTTTTTAATTAATAGTTTTTTTTTCTATTTAATTTTTTACAAGGGTAACAAGTATTTCACTTTTAAAATGGTGAAATATTTACTTATTTTATGTCTATTTGACCATACATAAATTAATTAGGAAATTTTAAACCATATAATAATTATTTAATATTTTTTAAAAAATTTATTATTACTTTTTTAAGAATGTAATGAAATATATTTTTTTTAACAATCAATAGTGTCAATTTTGACACAATTCAATTCATTGATTTTTAAAAATAATATGGTAACAATTTAACTTAGAAAAAATATTTAATTACATCATTATGATGTCCAAGTAATAAAGAAATATCAATATAAATACCAATGAGACTAAATTTTATTTATTTTAATATATATAATAAAATCTATTTGTTATCTTTATAAATAAAATAATTACTAGTGTAATTATTTAATATACATATTTTTATAAAAAATATAAATAAAATAATAAGATTATGATAATACTACAATATTGAATATGGATATTTTTAGTTTAATTTATCTTTTAGAACATAAATATTTAAAATGTTATACATATTAATTTATGAACGTGAAAAATTTACCATTAAATTAAATAAAACAAAATTACTAACACAATCACTTCTATAAGGTTCCAAATGGTCACTAACTCAACCCTTGGATGGTTATGGTCGAGAAATAATCGAACATTAATATTTGGCAAAATGTTTGGGTTTTTATACATATTATTATTTTAATAGAATTTTTTTATTTATTTATTATCAAATAATTATTTTTTATATCATCAAATTATAAGACATTATGGAAATTATTTATTTTCTAGAAATAACAAATAAATTAACATGATAATGAAAATAATTTTATATTTCAAATTAGTATTTATAATCAAATTAATCTTATATATTAACTTATATAAAATATGATATATTTTTTTTTAAATTTTTTTGGGACATATGTATCTTTTCATTAAATAAAATAAATTAAATATCATAATCTCATCAAAGTGTTTTTCAATGGAAAACATTTCTACCCATGATTGATTTAGGTCAAGAACCCCTAATCAAATGAAATCAAGAAAACTGTTAGAGATATTTTATAATAGTATTATTAACCTTAATAACTTGATATACCCTTTTACCGTACTAATAGTAATTACCGAAGTTTCTATTCATAAAACCCAAAAATAAAAATATTTATTGATATAATTTAGACATAAAGATTCCAAATATGGAATCTGTTTTTTTAAAATTAAAAACATTGATGTTGGAGTAATTAATTTAATAATATTACCATTTTTAGAAAGAGAGAACATGTAAGTTAAAACACTGCTAAATATTGAAAAAAAATTACATATGAATTCAATATAAAATTAATTCTAATGACATTAATTATGTTGAATCATAAAAATAAAACAAATTTAAAACTTAAAACCATTCATTATTATATTTTAACTATATAAATTATTTTGATGAATATTTTTTTTAATTATAATTTAATGTATATTTAATATTTTAATGTTATTAGAACAATATTAAAAAAAATTCTAAAGTAATTATTTATATACCATTTCTGAAGAACATATTTATTTTTTCAAAGAAGAGTAATTAATGTGTCAAAATTTTATTTTAATAGGGTATATCCATTAAAATGGGGAAAATAACCCTTTAGAAAAATATAGGTTTTTATACATAAAATATGTTTTATTGATACCGTATAGAAAAAATTTATATTGGATTAATATATTAAATATTTTATAAAGTATATAAAAAAATATTTCATTAATTTCATTTAATAATAGAAATTCACTAAATTTTTTAATAGAAAAATAAAAAATATTTAATAGATTTATATTTATCATAAATAATGTGTAGTGATTTACTTCACCATACATTTTCATAATTTAGTTGTATTTATTCCTGCTAACATAGCTGCTAGTTTAAAATCTAAATTTTATACTAAGGGAATCTCATTGTTCTTTTAAACACATGAATGTGTGGAATTAAATTTATGGAAGAATAAATTTTCTTTAGGGAAAATATTTCTTAAAATCATATGGGTGTTAAAATTTATGTGTAATTCCCAAGATTGATTAACTATGGTGGAAATAAACCAACCAAAATCTAGTTGAAAAGCCTTACTAATATAACCTCATATAAATAACTTCACTAGATAAACTAAACCACACAAAAAATTCCTTTAATGGTCATTGTTACTATCATTCATCTCCTACCCTGGTGAATATATCATCAATATCCATGATTATCAACACAAATGAACTATATAGATGAGACTGGCAAAACACAACAATCAAATTAGAAAATAGAAAATCCACTATATGAATTTGAATAAGAAAAATGAATATGTGGATGAAAATAGGTGAGACATAAAAGTAAATACTATCATATATGTGACTATGAAAAACACACCACATTGATAGATTCCATTTAAATGGCATAATTTTTAGGGACCTCCTGTTCCCAAGGAAAAATTAATAACCAAAATTATATTGAGCAATCATCTTCAACATGGGAAGTAAGATATACCGATTATTATAATATTCCTAAAAATTACCTATTTATATAATTATAACTAGAAGAAACTTGATGGAATTCTTATCGTGGAGTTTGGAAACAAAAACATTCAATATAAATACTTATCTAATTATATGTACCTCTTTTATAGTTTATGATATTATGATTCCCATTGTAACAATATCATTCAAATTACCCACTACTGGGACATTTACAAGGAAAAACTCATGAGGATACTATATAAAATTTCCATGATTCGATATACTTCTCCTAGTTCACTTATAACACCTTGGGATGTTATAAGTTTATGGTTCTCCCAAAATACATGAGGTTTCGATAGTCCTCCTTGTAACTAAGAAATTCAATTATCCAATCCAATTTCTAATTTGAATCATATATGGGACACCTAATAGGTGTTTTACCCAATCCTTAATATATTCATCTCATTACCTTGTCTATAAAGGCATCATAATGAAGTATTCATGCAAAATCCCCACACCATACCCATGTGTTGGGTTACATCTCAATGTTAGCATAGATGGTCAACATACTAGGATTATGAATATACTCTACCAGAAAGATATTTATACAAGTATAATCCCTAAATAATAAAATTTAGTTGATATACTACCCATAGATATATTATATGAGCCTCTTATAATGTGTATTCCCCAACTATACCTCATAGGATAACTATGATGCATAATCCTCAATTAATTTCCTACAATTTACTATTATGGAACATGGATGATCATTTATTATATCTATTATCATAAAATGAGAATAATTAAAATTATTTAATATGTTTTTGTGAACATATCATTATAATTTTTATTTATCATAGGAATCATAAATTATTCATAAGGAGATGACTGCAATCAATATAGCACATGTCCCTACCACATGACACTAAACTGTATAGACTGTTCTCATCAAATGACCTAAATATATGCCACTACAACTATGTGGGATTTGATTACTATTATTCATGACACCTATGAAACCATATTTTAGTTCAAATATAATATATTTAGTCATACCTTTTTTCTTATAAAATAAACATAAAATGAAACACTTCAACATATGTCTAGAAACACACATTATTTTCCTTATATGATCCTTGAGATGTGATTATCCCCTTACTTCCCTAATATACCATTAGTCAAGAAACTCCTACTTGTTCCTATACATAGGAAAAATATTTTTTTAATCCACAAATGAGCTTCCAAAATCCATTTTGATTAGAATATGACCTTCTTAATCTAAATAACATGGTGATATTCACACATATCTAGTGTCAAGTGAGATATGATCCCTATCATATCAAATTTATATAATAATAAAAATGATAAACTAGAATGGTATAGTAATGTGTATGTACCACACTAACATATATATATGAATCATTATCTTAATAGAGACATTAGTACTAGATTTATTACATTAAAATTAAATTCAATTGATCTTATCTACAGAATCTTAAAATCAACTACATATATAAGGAATCAATCCCAATTAGATGTTAGATTGCAGTTTCTTTATTAAATTAGAACTAGATACAAGGAATAATATTCTAAAGGATAAAAATATTTTATTATTCATGGAAAACTAGATAAAAAGATCAATATGTATTAAAATTGACAACATAAAATGAAACATAGTAATATCATTAAGAACACCATTTTCCCCTTACCATATCCTTGTAAATAAACCCTATAAACATTCCGAAACACTAGATAATGGAAAAAATAAATAGGTGAGATTTCATTAATAGTATGGGAATTCATATAGAGGAATCTATGATTAATATATAATTAATAATTAATATGAATATTTAAAAATATGAAAACACATACCATTAAATCAGAAACATAAAAATAATGAATATTGAAACAAGAATAAATATTAATCAAATAAATACATTATAAAAACACATGATCCCGTATCTTATCAATAGATGTAATAAATAATTTAAAAGGAACCCAAAAATCAATGAATAATATCATAATGAGGATCTTCATAATTCCCGACATCATAAACATACAGTCAAGGCCCCGTACCAAGACCCATTACTAGTATAGAAAAGGGATCAAGAAAATACCCTAAAAACATTGCCTCATGAGACCTACTAATGCATCAAGTTGATATAAAAGGCCCCACCAATCACTCACTATGTACAATTAAACCATCATATTAATGGGATAAAACATAAAAAAATGTAAATTTTTTTATTGAAGGATTAAAAAATGATAATAATTTTCCTTACACAGGTTCATAATCATAAATCATGTATAGTGATATGGAAAATGGTTTCAAAATATTAAATACCTAGTAAGTCAGAATTTTTTCTAAATAAGGGTGGAATAAATGATAATAAATTAAAATATAACCAATAGCATTCTAGAAGAAAATACCCATTCCACTATGAAATCACCTTTTAAAAGGATATAATACTTACCAAATATTAACAAAGACATTTTAATTGAATAGAAACATGTAAATATGTGACAAAATATTAAATTAAATTAGTATTAATTATATTCAATAATTCCACACATGTAGTTAAAATTAAAAATTCTTTTATATTATTTTAAAATAGTCAAAAAACCCCTTATGCGGAAACAGACTAAAAAATTCAAAATAAATTATTTTTAAAAAATTATAAATATGGATAAATATAAAATTTTGAAATAATATATTAATATTGAAAACATTTTTGAATATTTTTTATAAACATAGAAATGGATGTGTATGGAAATTCCACCAATGAGAGAAACAAGGTCAATTTTCATTAAAAAAATTATTTTGGCCTACTGAGTACATAAAAATAGGACATTGATTATAAAATAAGTAATTTAGATTAATAAAATAATAATATTATAATATATTGTATTAGAGATTTATGATAGAATAATTTACTTAGTGGAAACATAATAAAAAACTTTCATATAAAATGCTGAGATTGTGAAATAAACACTTACCATAGGTCTGATTTGCTTCAAACATGTTTGAAACTACATCATAATAAATATTTATTTACTTTACATATACTATAGATGCATAATCATATATTTCATACCATATATTATTTTCATATAACTTGTTACTTGCTGTTTATTTAATATTCTTTATTAAAATATATATTTTAGAAGATTAATGTTTTGTTTTTCATATATATTTTGATATGTAGTTTCATTAATTATACTTTGATCACAATTCCATAATAAAAATAATAATATTGATGATATAAATATTTAATATTTATTAATTATATATCTATTTTTATTAATCAATTAATATTATATAGAGAAAATGAATTACACCATTTATGGAGATGGTAGGTCACACATTTTTTTGAATATTATTTCAATTATTTTAATAGAAAGGAAATAATGTTTCAAAGTTTCATAATAATACTTATATTATATATAACATACATATTCATTAAATATAATCTTATTATAATCCATATGAATGTCTAATGAAAATAAATCGCATCATTTTGTGGTGGAAAAATTCCACACATATGAATGAGAGACATTATTACTTCCAATTGATTGTATTATAGGAAGGTAGATAATAAATTATAATTATATTAGAATACATATTTCATATTTATCATATAAAAATATTATATACCTCATTCATTTCATCTATTAATGGTAGTAAGGAAAAATGATACATTAGTTCGTGACGCGGAAGTCTATCATACACATTATTGACAATTTTGATTCCCATTTGATTGAAGAGGATAAAGATATAGGTTATTACATTAAAACAATAACATAAAATACGTTTTAAGTATAATTTTTTTTAATATTTTATAGTTTTTTAGAATACTTATTGGGGTACATAATGTTTTATGTAATGATGCATGGTTCAAAATTATAAAACTTCGTTGGAGAACCTCTTTAGTTTTAATCCTAAATCCTTTCTATAATACTTTTATAATCAATCATGGGAATATATGTCATAGAGATGGATGTAATGAATAATTTTTTAAAATTATTCGATAATACAAAAGTAATATGTGGTTAATATATGATAGGAGAAGAGATTTCCTTTAATAATTGGTGGAGAGGACCCAATCGAAAACCTCATAGAAATGTCCTAAAAAAATAAAAAATGATAAAGTAAATCCCATGAAAAATAATCCAAGTGAACTTATATTCAATGTTTGAATTATATGTGGTTAATATAAATATAGAAACTATAACTTTGACACATTAAAATTGAGATCATGCCCTTATAATTTTTAACCCGCTCAGTAATCCTGTATTAACCTTAAACATAGAAACTAACATTTTTATATGTTTTCTTTTCAATATGATAAAATATTAATATTTTTTTATTTACTAAAATATATTATTTTTACTATTAATTTAATTGAATCATTTTTCTCAAATTCAATTCAATTAAGAATAATTTAATTTAAAATTAATCATTCTAGAGCCATGAAAAAGTAGTTTACAAATGAATATTTTATACAAATAAAAATGGTCTTATATCAATATCTAAAAAATATATATTATAATTACTTAAATGGAATCAATAATATTATTATTAAACTTATTTTAATTTTGAAATTATTTTAAATACAAATGGACCATTTCAAATCTTTAAATGAAATTGTTGTTATCAATTAAAATCATTAATTTTCAATATTTTTTTAAGAAAAATATCATTTAAGAAAATTATAAAAAAACTAATTTATTGATATTTTTGGGATGAAAATTTAAATAAATAATTATTTTCATATAAATTTCCTAAAATTAAAATTTTTTATATAAAAAACAAGACAAAACCTCTTTGTAGAAAAATACATATTTAGACCTAATGTTGGATTTATTTGTATCATATTTCTAGAAAAAAATATAAAATGAATGATAAATTTTTTTAATGAATTTATAATAAATATACATACATATATATATATATATTAAAATATATAATTAATCATTACGGACTATTTTAAATTTTTATGATAAAAACTGAATTCTAGAAAAAAAATTGGAAAAGAATTTCATTTAATTTAAAATGATTTTTATTTTCATTCATAATCAATAGATGACCATGAAATTTAATTTATACATGTGGAAAACATTAAATTTATATAATATAGTTATTAATATTTATTCATATAAATTTAATGGGTATTTCATAACAGTATACTATATTATTGTT
Organism: Viscum album; assembly: GCA_963277665.1. Taxonomy (NCBI): domain Eukaryota; kingdom Viridiplantae; phylum Streptophyta; class Magnoliopsida; order Santalales; family Viscaceae; genus Viscum; species Viscum album. The sequence continues at coordinate 594,395,412 of OY728155.1, read as the reverse complement.
TATATAAACTCAAGGTTTTGTATATTTCACATTGTTGAAGAGATCAAATATATTTTAAAAGAAGTAGTGCATAAAATATATAGTTGTTATATTATTCCCTATAAAAAACATATATCATAAAACCTTCCATTATCTCACCTCCTGAATGGGTTTGGGTGTTCCTTTATCATAATTTATTATAGTTCCCATGATTCCACTTCTATTTTATGATTTTTCTAAAGTAGCTATATTATCCAAGTTGTCTAAATCCACAATAAATGTCCACTAGTGATAAAAATATGGAATGGATATTCACCAAAATATAGATAAGGTTTCAATTATATTTCTAACAAGGTATGTACATGTGTTGGGTACTAAATGTAATTTTATTAATATGTTATAATGAGCACATCAGGTAATTTAGAGAGACATTGTGTTATTGAAAAATAGTAATCCATAACTCCAATTCATTTTTTCTTTCAATAGTATCAATGTACCTAGGGATTCATTTCCCTTTATTACCAATCCTTATAAAAACCTTACATGGGGATAATTTTGGGATAATTTTATGAAAAAATTATCTCTCAAATGTAATTCAAAATCATTACTCTAGTTATCATCATGGATCATTATAATACATTGATGATATTTGATATGGGTTAGAATATTATTTACCTTTTCCATTTCATGCTCTAAAATTAATTGTCTTACATACTTCCTTTCATCAATTTTTCCCAATAACATGGAGTATAAATTATCTTTCCATAGAATGCATCATATGATACTATTTTAATAAACGAATGAAATCTATTATTATAGGAGAACTATAACACGTGTAAATATAAATAAATCATACCATGATTTTCTAGATATCCCCACATAAATATGAAATATAATTATGGAATATGTCATTAATACAATCCATCATATTGAGGTCGATAAGAGGTGCACAAATGATGCTCAATATCAGCGCCATTATAAATAAATTTCCATAATTTTTATTTATGTTTTTAAGAAAATATCCAACATAAAGTAATGTGATATACCATTAATTATTATAATTTTATTAATATAGTTTATTTTAATTTGATCAGGAGGTAAATATTCTGTTATAGAGATAAAATGTGCTGCTTTAGGGATTCTTAAAAAATATAATGTTCTTTCATTATTTCTAGGAGTATTAGGAAATACAGTGACAAATGATAAAGTAGATTCATTCTATTTCAACAATTTAATAGACATTGGTTGCATGACACCCATAATACTATATCTCTAAACCTAACTTTTTGATTAACAAAATATCATGGAAAATAATTATCTATTAAAGAAATCATCTTATGCAAAAAATCCTTCAATTATATATTAATCATGGTGCTGTAAGAGTGAATTGATAAATTCAAACTATTATCATCATCTAAAAATTACAATTGAAGACCATATATAGAAATAGAACATATTCACTTTCAAAATATCAGTACACCATCCCCACAAATGGAATTGTCCAATTTTCTTACATTGAATGGTTTGATTTTAATTTGAATACTATCATGACCACATTGAGAAAATTTTATCATTTCAATAAATAATAGGTTTAAAACCATTTTAAAAAGGAGTAAGTTATCTATATACATATTAATTATTAATATTTAATATATCCAAGAATAGAGGATCCATGTTAATGATAATTTTGTTTATAAATCTATGATATTTCATAATCAATTCTTCTAATACCTTATTTTTTCATTCTATAATTATGTAGTGTATTTAGAAATCATATTACTTTATTATCTCATTATATCACCTTTTTCTCAGGTTGATATATATTTTTGAAAATATGTATTTCCAAATAATGTTATTTTTTATATCTCACACCATTCTCTATAGAGATAATATAACCATTTTTTAATAGAAATATTGCAACTAATAACTTAAGATAATGGGTTGGATACTTATTTTCATGATTCACTAATTCCATAAATTCATATACAATAACATTATCATTCACTATAATAACAAAAACCCAACCCACCCCTGATGCATCATTATAAATCACAGATCATTAATTTTATGACTTTATAGTCAAAATTAGAACATTCACTAATCTCCTCCACAACTCATCAATAAATTATTATAATCTATTTATAATTTTGAACAAAGACCATTTTTTAGAATGTGATTTTAGTGGGTTATCGAATTAATTTTTTTTAACAAATAACCTATAAAAACAAGGAATCATAATGAAACTACGAGTCTTGGACATATATTTTAGTTTATTCCATTCATGGACTATCATGGTCTTTATAGCTCGATGTGTTGAACAACTAAGTACTCAATATGAGGTAGATGATACTTTTTTGTTATTATAATATCATTGATATCCCTATAATTAATGCACAACCTAATAGATCCCAATATATTCTTAATGAAAATACTTGTTCCCCAAAGGTGAAATACTTCAGAGTATAAATCCCATATAAAAAATCTCTTATATATATTTATTCTATTAAAATAATTACATAGTTGTCATTATATAGGGATTCATTTATATTAGTATTTCATCAAGGACTAAATCAAAGGAAAACTCAACATCCCACTGTGGTTGATATCCACGTACTTTATTAATAAATATATCTACATTTTGTCATTCAATAGTTATATACTCAATTTTATGACTAACACTACCATTATTACACTATGACTTCTCTTATAACTAAGTATCTAAACTGAAATAACAATTGGGTTTAGATCATGACATGATTCAAATGATGAGGTATACCTTATAAACAAAACAAAGTCCACATTCATATAACTAATAATAATTTTCTTCTTTTTGAAATAAAATTTGTCAAGATATTCTAAAATATTTTTTTTTCTAGAGATAATATCAAATGTGCCCATAGTTATAATAATAATGTTAGTATGTATGGGATGTCCATTTTTCTAAATGTGAACTAATTGAAACGTCATTATTACAATGATATATCCAAAAAGAGGAATAACCAAAAAACCCATTCATAAGGTTCTATGGAATTATCTAATTATCAAGGATTAAATGGAAAATATAAGAGTTTAAAGATCCATAATCAAATAAAGAATGAGAAAATTTTTAGTATATTATTTAGTAACCTTCCAACAAATAATTTTAAACTTCAACCTTAGATGTTGTGATCGTATAAACAAGTAATTTCTACACTATAGTTTTCTAATTGATAATTTCCTAGATGCGTGGAAAAATCCTTTTTATAAATACCTTAAACAATAAATTTGATTAAATTAATATTTTCAAATTTATTAAATACCCTAAAATCATAACCATATTGTCCTTTCTCTTCAAACATGTAGAAAAATATAATTCTTAAAAATCATGTCCCATTATGTTTTGGTTCATATTTATTACAGTTTGGTTATTACAACCATACCTTCAACCATTTTATCTTATTTTTTCTTCCATAATGATGATCATTCCGTTCATTATATATCTTTCCTTTGAAGTCATAAGATAAGAAAAATTATTTAGTTATCTTGATAACATATTATACTATGTCCTCAAATGAGAAGAATGTTTTAGATCCTAGTTTAATTTCATGGATTTTCTAAATAATATAAATGAAATAGAAAATTTTTATCATTAGAGTAGAACCATAGTGTAAATCATTCCTTCATAACCCTATAATATTCACTTCATACAAAGATATATTTTCAGCTACTTGTTTCCTAGACTAAATAGTTGTCTCCAAATATCCACTCATAGTTCATGATGAAAATATTTTTTCCAATAAGATTACTATAAAATACATATATTAAATTCTCTTTATTTTTTAGTCAACCTAATAACAATGAATCAATGACCACAATTTATATGAATCTCATGAGATATGATTACATTTCAGAATAACTTTCTACATTTTTTTTATTTCTTATAATGAGGAATATATTTTTTATGGAACATATTCATTGATCATATTGAAATGTATTTGTTTTCCAATATAATAACATATTTTTCTAACATATAGAGAGGAATATAATTGTAACACCACATTTTGGATCAGTAGGATTCACTATATGGTCAATTTTATTAGTCAAATCCAAAGCCAGTTTCGCTAAAATAGTTTTAAATTTTCATCCTAATCTGCAACTCAATCTCTAGCTTCATTGTGATTACTTTGAGGAAAATCCAAGAATAGATTAAATTCATTTATATATTTAACATCATTAATTATGGAATAAATTTCTAAATAATTTCAAATAGCATATTATAAAATAAAATTATGAATCATATTTTTTAACTACAAAATTAATGACACACTTAACATAAAATTAAAAAAATATGAATAGATAAGCATTGAAACATAAATATGGGGGTTTTGGAATGTTTTAAAATAGTAAAAATATTATCAAATCATTCGTAATTTGTTCGTAATGAATATAATAATTATCCCAATAATATCCCATAGAAGTGTTAAATCAAGTGTGCAATATGTCCAAATATAATTCACAAGGTGTTGATTGATTCAATGCCCAAGGAAACCTTATTGAATTTCATAGATAATGTATAAAATATTCTAGATCCACATCCACATGTAGTTTCCAAATATAAAATAATTTCTAAGATATCTATATATTTTATTCCTTTACAAAAAATTTATATATTATCCTGTACTATGACTTGTTCTGTAATTTAGTCATAGAGTAATGTTTTTTAATTTATATTTACAAAAATATAAATCACAATGATTTTACTAAATTTGTTATGATACGAACTATAAATACATCAACACTAGTTTCCTATAGAAGGTGGTCACATTATTAAATGGGAACAATATTTGTTGAATATCATCTCAAAGGATCTAATAGTTTTGTAATCTTGTAAAAAATGATATATAATTAAATATCACATTATTAATGAAAAATAAATTATAATATTGTATTATATAGGGAATTTTTTTTATCGATTTATAATATCCTTAAATGTTAATCATATAAAAATTCCACGAATCATATGGAATATAAATATAATATATGGGTGAACTTAGATGCTCAGTAAGGGTATGAATATAATTGATGATATCATGAATAAATAAGTCATGATAAATATGGAAAAAATATTAAATGAAGTTATATTTATTAAACATGACATGAATAATGCTTAATGTGGAATGAATAACTCATGATATAATAATTCCATATAAATTATCACATGAGTTTGAATTATATTCTCGGGTATCATAACTAATAAAATAATCACATCGTCATCAATAATTAATATCATACTGATAGAATTCATAATATTAGATGTGATAAACATACCATCATGACTTCATTTAAATACATATTACATAAATGGTGAATCCCTAAATAAATTTAATAATATATACTATTATAAAGATATCAACATATTCATCAAGAGGAAATATCAAGCCTCACCAATCACATCAAAAGACCAATGCATTCATCATATAAAACTGTTTAAAACCATCAATATAAATATTTATATCTGAACAATAGAATATAAAATTAGAATAATTTACACATTAAACACACATAGATACAACCCTTACAATGTTATATATATAATTATATAATTTTTTTTAAACCTTGTGAAGGAATAATATTCACCAAATAATGCTGAAAGGGATGAATATAATTTAAAATATCACTAGAATATTTCTTGAGGAAAATAATAATTAAACCTTGAAATCACTGTTAAAGTCTAAAATAACTTAAAAATATTGAGGAATACATTAGTAGTGAAGAGATAATTTTAAATTTTATGTATTATTTAAATCTAATTGTGGTCATGATGGAGGGTAATTTCATTCTATTAAATTAAATATTCATTTCTAGCTGTTGTACAATGGTCAATAACAACTATGTTCAAAAATATAAAAGAATATTTATGATAAATAATGCTGTAAAAATATTAAATATTCTAAAAAAATTACATTATAATTCATATAATAATATTAAATATATTTTAAAACATTTTTATTAATTTTGTACTTTAAACTGTAAGAAGTATTGACCCAAGAGAGACATGGATTCCATTTTTTCTAAAACCATTATTTTGGTCACATGAGCTATTACAGAGAGGAAATTGAAATTCAAAACCTTAATCTATTGAAATAAATATATTAAAAGAAAATATATTTGTTCTATGATAAAAAGATATAATATGTTCCATAGTGGAGACATGATCATTAAAAATCTCATGAAATGATGAGATTGTAAAATAAACCTTAACCACGGGTATAAATTCATTTGTATGTGTTTTATAATCCTATATAATAAAGTTTTATTTATTATAAATATATTATAAATAATTAATAATATGTAAAATATCTTTAAATTATTTACTTATATCATGTTTTCTACCATTTATTTAAATTTCGTTATTAAATTTTTTAATCCAAATAATAATTAGTTCATTTGACCTGCATGTTTTTTTTATGTAAATACTGTAATTTTACATTGATCATGACATAATAACATATAATTATTTTCATGATATAAATATAATATTTATTAATTATATAATAATTTATATTTATATATTAAATAAGGCTATTAAAATGAATTACATGATTCATGAAGATGGTCGGTTGTTTGTACACATCAATGTTGATTGTATTTTTTAATTGATGGATCCAAAGCCAGGTAACTAATATGTAAATTTTAAAGATTGATTATTATATAATATATAACATATATATTATTTAATTAAATCATTATTACTATCTAGGTTAAAATAAAATGATAAACATCAAACGTCGACTGTGAAGGTGGTACTCCGGACATATATACTACTGGAATTACCATTTTTCAACAGATTAGAATGTAAGAAGGTAGATGTGGTATTGAAATTATAGAATAATAATTATTTCATAGATATAATATATTCAAATATATATTTATATATATTATGTCTGTAATTAGATCCATATGGTAGAAGAGATGATGGAAAATGAATTACATTAGTTCAAGATGAATTAGTATTCCTTTGAATCGATGGTTTAATTTCCCATTTTATAGAAGAGGATATATATATAGGTTATGAAATTATGATAATACCATATTATTTATAAATAATATGATATCATTATTATATTATACTATTTGGTGATGATTTTTTAGTAGAGTATGAAATTAAACAAAGTCTCATGTTTAAGAACTATACATCTTCTTTAGATGACATATTTACGTTTATACTAAATTATTTCTAGGATGGTTTTACAATCATAATAGGGATTCTAGGTTATGGGAAAAAATACAAAAATAAAATTATCATTGTATTTTTTGATCCAAAATGGATTAGAGGTTTGGCCTGGAGAGGATATGGGGTGGCCATTTGTAAAAGGGGGAGAAGACATAGTTATGAACCACATGGAAATTCTACAAAAGAAGGAAAAATGATAAAATCAATTTATGGAAAAATAAATCCAAATGGACTTATATTTTATGTTAGGATTTATTATTTATAAATATTAAAAAATTATATTTTTACTCTTTCAATTGTAAAACATACACATATCATTTTTTTAACCATCATAAAACTTGTTTTAACCAAAAACACAATAAATAATTTCTCACATTTTTTATATTCATAAATGGAAATTATTTAGTAAATTTGAGCTAATATTAACTATTCTAATTCCAAATATGGAATCCATTTTTTCTTATAAAATTTACTAATAAGTCCAATGTTAATTTGAAGTTAAATCTCCCAGCATGATGAAAATTCAGTTTTTTAATAAAATCCATTTCTAAAATATGAAATGTTTTTATGTAATATTTAAAATGAAATAAATTTTATTAATAATAATAAAATTAAAATAAATAATCAATTTAAATAAGTTTTTTCTAATATCAATAATTGTAAAAAATTTAAATGAAAATGAAATTTTTAATAAAAGTTATTAATTTTTACAAGTAATCGAACAATCAGTCCAATAAAAAACATTAATAAATTAAATATCTATTTATCTAAAATTATTATTAAGAAATAATCTTAATTTGGAAAAATTAATTTTAAAAGAGTGGGAAAAATTATGTTTACAATATATCCAAAAAATATGATAGTACTATTTTTAGGAGAATATAATTTTAAGCATACGATGGGATTTATTATTTCATCAAGCATATAAAATATATTAGTTTAATTAATATAGAAATATATTTTTATAAATTATATAAAAATACATTAAAATCATTCAATAATACTGATTAATTTTATTTCTATTATAGAAACACATATTAGGCACACAAATTAATTTTTTCAGTATAAAATTTTGTTTACAATCAATTGATTTTTATTTTCATTAAAAATAAATAGATTAACAATGATTTTTTGTATACATTTGTAAACCATATAATATTCATCATTTATAATTCCTATTCATTCCCATAAATTTAAAACATTGCTTATAATTGTGTTCTATAATATGGTTTATTCTTAGTTAGGGTTTCATGTATTGTAAGACATTGAACAATTTTAATTTTTATAAAAATTTATTTAATGTAAAATATTAGGGTGTTATAGAATTAATAATTTTAAGAAAAAAATAAATAGAATGTTTTATATTGATATGAACCTCTAATTTATTTGAGATTTTATTCCCTTTATAGGCATAAATATTCATCAATCACATGTGCCCTATCCAGAATCCAAGAATACTAAAACCAAATTAGATAAAATTAAACTTTATAGTTCCCAAATAAAAATTTAACACAAGAATCACTATCCGAAATTAATATTATGGAGAAGATATAATACACACAAATTTTTACATTTATTCATTTAATTAAATAGATTATTGGTATTTGGGTATCCGATCCAATGTAGGCAGTTGGTTAGGCTTTATAAATATATCTCAAATCAATAATTGTTTCCCAAAGTTAGAAATAAATATCTTGAAAAGGGTTTGGTTTTCTCTACCTTCCATCATCTCGGCCAATGCACATTGTAAATATTAATTAGATAAAAATCCTCATAACTACTAAAATTTTTAAATATATACCACAGTGATGTTCATGTTGAAGAATCATATATGTGGTTATGAATCCTAATTGTTTGATAGAAATATCCCAAAAACTATTTTTAAATATGAAAATTCTATAATTATGTTATAGTTCATGTAATTATGTTACTATATTAAAATATAAGGAATATATTATGTGATGCATGTGAATGATGTATAAATATTGGTGGAGGGGACAAATCACTGGTCACCATAAAAAAAATATCTCAAATTTAATTTTTCTCATATATATTAGATGATAGAATAAGTTATTGAACTCATGTTAAATAAAAATATTGATAAAATTAGTTAGAATACGAATGGATACATCATTTGTTAATTTAACAGGCCTAAATGAATAAATTTAATGATTAGATAATCATTAATGTTTGGTGGGTTTATTACTAGATCAAAATTTCCCATCATTTTTCCAATAATAGAAGAGGCATGGTGGTCAAAAATTATCCTAACATCTATTAAAATTTTAATGATAATATATTTATTAAAGATTAAAATAAGGTAATGAAAATTATGATTAAACTTATTAAGTCACCTACATATTTATTTAAGGATAGATTGAGTATGAATATTTTTTCTTCACCTCAATCCCTTGAGAATTTTAACGAACGATATTTATGAATAATTATCCAAAAATTTCATCATATGTATGAAAGAAAAATATATTTTAGAAATATCAATTTATAATTAGAGTGTGACACCATGATTTTCCATTTTATATTATGGTAATCATAGACTTAAATAATCTTGTATCAAATATATTTAAAAATATTCTCAAAATATTTAATTTTACATATAATATTTGAAAAATACTGTAACATGTTATGATGTTGAAAATAATTTCATTATCTAATATTTGTAGCTATTTTTTTAAATAACATTCAATTTTTTTTTCTTTTTTACAAAAATACTACCGTATAAAAAAATAACATCCTAGAATTTATAAGTGATTTTTTATTCTCAAATAAATATAATTAATATCATATAGAATAAAACACATATAAACTAAAAATAACTTATTTTATTAATGTAGATCATTACATCAGTCAATAACTAAACCCATGAAAATGGAAAAATATTTAATTTGGAAAAAACAATAAATTTAATATGTACAATGTGAAAACATGGATTTTTTAAATTAGTGGTAATTTTCTCCCCCTAAACAATAAAAAAATGAAAAATCTAAATATTAGTAATACAATGGACATTTTTAAAAATTGAAAATATTGGACATGGGATGTAACTTTATTGAACAATGTATGATGGAATTGAGAAGTATTTATATGTGATAATATGTCTATTGTAATAGTAATTTTACTATTAAAACTGAAACTTAAACATTATCAATAATTACCTAACTGTATGAAAATTAATTATACCTCAAAACATTAAAATGTAATAATATCAATAGTTAACATGAGTAATTTTAGAAAACATAAATAGTTTAATTCTCTAAAATAAATCCCATAATTAAAAAATAAATGAAATTATAGTAATGTTTTATGTATATTGTAATTTAATATACTTCATATAAATAATAATATTAATTTTTAAAATAATTGGTAATATGATCAAAAATTATATTTATAATTTCAATATAAATTGTCACGACCCGACCCTACCCGGGCTCGAGCCGCAACTACCCCAGGCCCGCCTCCATAGGCCAGGGGCTGGCGACCAGCGCTGAAGGCACAATAACTCAGGGAGGCCTTTTCCTAAGAACATGTACACACACACGCAGCACACTCAATGAAAAAGTGCAGAGTAAAAAGAACAACTGCTATATAAATAAACCACAGATGTGCATCGACCTCTAAATAGTACAAAGTACAAGCTGAAAAGAAAAGGGGCAAAACACGCACCCAACCAAAAGTGCCACAACCCGACAACAGGTAAACAAAAGAAACAGCTGGCGGGTCTCCCACCTGGAACCTGACCACGACCACCGCACGCGGTCCAAGCTCCCAAGCTCCTATGCTCCACTGAAGTCACGCTCCACCTGTCCATCGTCTGTAATATTACACCAAGTGTGGGAAAAGCCCAAGCAGGGGTGAGTATAAAAATACTCAGTAGGATACCCCGAAGGCTCGAGGGAGCAACAAAGGAGGTACCGAAGGGTGAGCAGTAGAGCGAACAAGGAATAGAAAGGAGTACAACCAAGGGTGCAGAAAGAGTAACAACTCAACCCATCAAGAGAAAGATAGAAGACTCGTCCTAACACAAGGAGCTAGAAACGGTGAGAAGATGCACTTCTCGTCGAGATTTTTCTGCCTATAGCAGGAGAGTAGACTCATCCAACCACGAGAAGATGGACGCGGAAAGCACGTGGCATACCCCGCGCGTCTTCGCCTATCCTGAAGGAGAGTAACCAAGACCCAAGGAGTGGGTACCCGAAACATGGTATATAAAAATCCATATGCTCTATCGAGAAGCCCGAACAACGTCGTAAGGGGATCTCTATCCCGTAGCTCAGCCCAAGAAAATGAGTCGCCAACAGTCCCAGACATAACTCCATCATCGATGCCCAACATCCCGCACGTCTTCCCCAAACCAAAAGCCAAGGGGCTCAATCACCACACCTTGACACTATCCTCTTTGGGCGGCACTGACTCGCCCACACGGTTTTAGGTCGCGTCCCAAGAACGTGTCTTGGTGGAGAAAGTTCCCCTCATACTTGAGAGTTCTAGGAAAGTCAAACCACACCTCATCACTGCCCTGCAGTTGAGAGGTCTCCTCAAAGACAAAGTCTCCACAACAATGACCCGTATACCCAAGGGTCCCGCTCCGGTAATCACGGAGGAAAGCCTCAGACTAGCCTAGTAGAAAGGACTGAGTCTGGAATGCCAACCGGTGTCCCCACTGCCCATCCATGCTGGAGGGTAGTTCATAACCAGATATCGGGTGACCCACAGCCCAGCCCTGCTGGAGGGTAAACCATAATACATCATCCGGCGACCCACTGCCCAGCCCCGCTGGAGGGTAGACCATAATAAGATACTGGGTGACCCACTGCCCAGCCCTGCTGGAGGGTAAACCATAATACGTCATCAGGCAACCCACTGCCCAGCCCTGCTGGAGGGTAGACCTAGAATAAGTCGATAGGCGACCCACTGCCCAGTCGTGCTGGAGGGTTGACCTGGAACTAGACGACGAGCGACCCACTGCCCAGCCCCCGCTGGAGGGTAGACCCTAAAAGGTCATCGGGTGACCCACTACCCAGTCTCTGCTGGAGGGTAAACCCTAATAGCGTCGGGTGACCCACTGCCCAGTCTCTGCTGGAGGGTAGACCCTAATAGCGTCGGGTGACCCACTGACCAGTCCCTACTGGAGGGTAAACCCTAGAAGTCAGTGAGAAACCCACTACCCAACCCTGCTGGAGGGTAAACCCAAAGAGGTCGATGAGTAACCCACTGCCCAGCCCCGCTGGAGGGTAAAACTCAGAACTGCTCTGGACATCTCTACAGGAGGGTACAACACTGGCCAACCGAACACGGAGTGGGTATTGCGCAACCACCCAACTCCAGAACAACTCACCCAAAATAAGTTCAGCGCCTACTCCATCACTCGGTGTCACTAGCACCGCTACCGGCCAATCCATTGAGAACAAAACCAGGGGGAGACCACTCAACCCTGCTGGTCAACCAACGAGCACAGAGCCAGGGGAAAACTCCACCTTGCTGGTCAAACAAACACACAGAGGGACCCTCTACGCCCCGAGAGGTCCAAGTACGCAAGCAGAACCCGGCATGCACGTGGGGCCCACACAACGTGTGGCCCCATCTCAAACCCAACTGAATGCACCAACGTTCTCAGGTACAAACAACCACATGTACCTCCAAGCATTTCCGTATACTCCCAGAGTATACCACAGTCGCAGCCCAAGGGCCATCGTGCACACGGAACCTAGTGTCTATGTGAAGGCGTGTCGTAATAACTCCACCTCGAAGGCCCAGGCACGGCCAGCCACATCTCGTGAGCCATTTATACCACTCTCCTAAGAATGCATGATCACATGCCAAGGGTCTTCTATAAACATGGTAGGACGAACCGTCACCGGAGCACATTTCACATTCCACATTTCCCAAGATCGCGCAAGAGGCTCCGCAAAACCAAACGGATCATACCGTTGTAATCCTCGCAAAAAAACACGCGATATTGACTACTTACTCTCCTCAAACGGATATCCGACGGAAAAATTCACCAACACCGCCTCACGCCCAAACGGCGTCCCGTAATCCCGAGCCTCAGCCCTGAAAACAGTCGGGCGCGTCGCACCATTGCGATCCCCTTGGGAAAAAACGTCAAAAACACTACTCACTTGAGTGCAATGGATATCCAGAGAAAAAGATGCATCCCGGTGCACCGCACACGAGCGGTGCAACGTGGGGCCCGTATCCCGGTCCCGGAACTCAATGAACGGATCGCACCATTGCGATCCTCTCGAAAAGCACACAAGATGGACTACTCACTTGTCCAAAATGGTCACCCGGTGATAAAGATGGAAAATCACCATCGACGCCCAAACGGCCCTTGTGGGCCCCGCACCATCGTGCCGAATTACAGCGGGTAGACTACGCCAACGCGATGCCCTCGGAAAAACACCCAACATCGACTGCTCACACGCCCCGAACGGACGTCTGATGAAAAAGCCGCTAAAAGCTGCACGCAGCTCAAAAGACGGGCCGTGGGGCCCACGCCTCAACTTTAACCTCAACACCTGAAACCACCCTGGAAACCTCCGCCTCGATGCTAGGGTCCCAACGCCACTGACGGCGCTCGAAACGGACGTCAGACGCGTCCGCGCCGTCCAAAACAAGAATTTCGGGGATTACGCTCGTCCACTTAAGGACACGTCGCGCCTCAGCGGCCCCTCTTTTCGGGAACTAAAAATTCCCGAAACCATCTCAAAAATACCGTCTTGTCAATACAGATCCACTGCCGCAGACGGTGCTCAAAACAGACACCCGTAGCGGAAATTAAGGGTGTCCGAACACCGAGGGGGCAAGGCCCTTGGGGCTGGACCGGCCCGCGGCTTAGCCGCGCGGCCGGTCGCGGCCACCGCGTGAAGACCCGTGCGGCGCGGGTCTTTGTCGCCGCACAGGGGTCGCGCAACGCAACCCCGCGGTCGCCACTCCCTGGCGACCGCTGCCTCGCCGGGTGCTCCGCCAGACACCCCGACCGACGCCCGAGCACCTCGCCGGACACCCGCTGCCGTAACCCGCGAACACCCCGCCAGACACCCCTCCCGCGCCCCACGCTTCCACCGGACACCCGCAGACACCCCGCGGACACCCCACTGCCGCGCCGTCTGCCCTCGCCGCGCCGCCTCTCGATCCCGCCGGAAACCGAAAACCCGCCAACTTCGGCGGACGATTGTGAACGCCTCTGATCTCCGATTCCAAATCCGAAACAAGTGTCGGAAAGAGAAAATTGTATACTAAGAATTCATGGGATTAGTTTGAAAATCCGACAGAGATTAAATACAATTAATCTAGTTCTAAGTAGGTGCGGTGAATGGAAACACAAATGACAAATCCTACCTCCTGGGGCTTCGCCTGAAGCTTCGCGACGATCCGCCGGCACCACCGCACCTCGCCAGAGTCGCCTCGCTGGACTGCCTCGCCGGAGATGGAGGAGGAGAGGGAGAGGAGGGGCTGCCAGGGGGAAGGGGAAGGAGAGGGGTGGGGTTTAAATAAATAAATAAATAATTTAATTAATTTAAAACCCCCGAAAAGACCCGCATCCGAAACTCCTAACGGGGTCAAGGTTAAGCCTCCCCTAGGGTAAACACCACCTCCCAAGCACAACAGAGGTCTCAGAATTTTAATCCGAGACCACGTTCAAAAGTTATAGAATTTAACGTCCGAAGCCACTAAATTACGAAAACGCCCCTGGGGCCATTTTTCACAAACGGCCCGTGCCCGCGAAACTTATACCCCTCCCAGGGTAAATAGAACATTCTGAACTCAACAGTGCCCTCGATTTTCCAATCTGAGCAACCTTTTAAAAGATAGTAGCGTTTCTCCATTAAACGAATTAATTAATTAATTTAATCCGTTTAACGTTCCAGAAGCGGGCGAGGGGTCCAAGCATCCTGCACCGACAAGTTTTATATCGTTCATAGGGTAAACACCCCATTCCACCCATCCGTGAACTTGGATCTCTGATTCGGAACTCCGTTTAGGAGTTATCTCATTTATTTAGCATTTATAGTGTGAACGCACTGAAAATTTAATTCCGGCCACTCCGGGGCTCGGAATCGCACGCCGTCTAGAGGCGCTGCTCTGGAATATTATCAAGAATATTCCAAAGTCTTTCGCAGAAAAAACCGGGTTCTTACATCATTCCCTCCTTCAAGATTTTCGTCCCCGAAAAGCAAAACTAAGGAGAAACACAGGGTACTAAGCCCACACCTAGCTTTCTCATACCCAGAAGAACCCGCGCACAGCTCTGTGTCGTCGCACACAGACCAAAGGATTGATCCGTTCACGCGAGGTTGGCCCATGAAGATGTCGTGCACCCACTCTAGACTTTGGGGCTAGGGCAAGGCGGTAGGGTACCTCGCCATCCCTTTGCACGGTCTCAAATGGCCCGAAGGCCCTCAGGGGTAGCTCACCTCCCCGGTTGATCCTCTGCGTCACACGCCGCGACTCGAATCACCGCCCGCACCTGAAACAAGGCCCAGTGATTCCCTCCTTCAGAATATCCATATGGTGGAACACCCAAGGATATCTGGTCATGAAATATTTCACAACCGATGTCTCTCAACCAAGACTCTATTACATGCTCGGAAGCGAAGGAGTCAACACCGTCGACGAAAGGAAAAGGTCTCACGCCTTTTTCCTTACCAACACATGGTCACACCCGATGCCCTGCGTCACCCTGGTAACACATCAAACAAGGAGCAGGGAGGAAAGCAGATCACACACATAGTCTAACAATTCCACTGCAAGAAGTAGAAGAGTCGCAAGGGGTACCTCTCACCATGCCATGCTCTGCAGGATCGTAGAAATCCAAAGCTCGCGGTTGTCCTCGGTCCCAACTGTCAACTCCCAGAGCCTGTCGTGGACCGCCTAGTGGTGATGGGGAGATCTTGTAAAGTCATCCCCCACTACCAGCTCCTCCCGCTCCTCTGCCAGCACCACCTCCCTGGGTACTACTCCGATCACGGCGCTGCCTCTGCCGTGGTGGTGCACCTGCTGCCTGCCCGAAGCTCTCAGCAACTTAGGTCAGGCAGTCTCGTGCCAAGTGACCTCACCCATCACAAGTATAGCACCAACACTCTCTGGGCTTCCCTGGTGCCCTCTGGAGCCACTGTGGTATACGACCACGACCCGGGATCCACTCACGGAAGGGCATCCTCGGCTGAGGCCCTGTGCCTTTTCTCCACAGTGGTATACGACCACGTCTCCAAAACTGGAAGTGGGAAGGCCACCTGTATCAAGGTCCTGTCCTCTGGCGCCTGCTAGCTACGACAGACGTCCTGGCTCCGTCGCTCCCACTGCCACTACCAACCGCAAAACATGACAGGAAGCCCTCTGTCACCAGCGCCTGCTCTAGCACCCCGACATATGTAGAAATGCCCAAGGGTACTATGACAACACGAATCTCTCGACAGAGACCTTGCACAAACTTCCACGCTCGGAAGTTGTCGTCACGGACCAAGTCCAGGTAAAAGCGTGCACGATCTTCAAAACTAGCCGCGTACTCGGCCACCGTCATCCCTCCCTGCTGAAACTGCAGGAGCTCCTGAATCCGAACGGAGTGCAAGTAGGAGGGGAAAAAATCCTCACGGAGCAACAACTGAAAGTAGTCCAACAAAAACGATGACTCGTCAAGAAACTGAGTCACCAGACTCCACCAACGCCGAGCTGCTCCACGAAAAAGGGTGGCTGCCAAATCCACTCTCTGATCTGTCGGCGTCTGCACAAGCCTGAAAAGGTGAACCACTGCCTCGAGCCAAACCTCTGTTGCCTGAGGGTCTGGCTCACCACTGAACCTCAGCGGTCTCTGCCGCTGGGACTCACGGAGCACGCTCAACCTGCGCTCAATCTCAGTCTGCTCTGCTGAAACTGCCTTCTTCTCAACAGGTGGGGGGTGATGCTACCATCCCACCCGGAGAAAGGGGCTCGCATGATGGGTCCTGGACTATGGTATCGTAGCTCACATGGTCTTCATCACGAACTAAAGCTGGTATCCTAACTGGCTGTCCTCGTGGAGACATCCTGAATATTATCAAGGAGTGCCGCGGTCAAATGAGCATATATGTATATACCAGTACAACAACAACGATGGGGAGCTGACTCAAGAAGGACAGTCAAAGACTCGATCCTATGTTATGCACAAACCAATTTCCCCGCAACAAGTGTCTTAGGATTCCGATTTGACAAGTGTGTTATCAAGGTCCTGGTGAATGGATACGTCAACCGCCGCACCATCACTGGACTCCCTGTCCTGAGAGCCGTTCTCAAGACACATCAACACTGTTGCCCTATATCCCAACCAATTCCTCTTTTAGGGACGTCCGCACAACGTCCCAAGGAACGCACCACCTTTGATACCACTTTGTCACGACCCGACCCTACCCAAGCTCAAGATGCAACTACCCCAGGCCTGCCTCCATAGGCCAGGGGCTGGCGACCAGTGCCGAAGGCACAATAACTCGGGGAGGCCTTTTCCTAAGCACCTGTACACACACACACATCACACTCAATGAAAAATTGTAGAGTAAAAAGAACAACTGCTATATAAATAAACCACAGATGTGCATCGACCTCTAAAAAGTACAAAGTACAAGCTGAAAAGAAAAGGGGCAAAACACGCGCCCAACCAAAAGTGCCACAACCCGGCAACAGGTAAACAAAAGAAACAACTGACGGGTCTCCCACCTGAAACCTGGTCACGACCACCACACGTGGTCCAAGCTCCCAAGCTCCTATGCTCCACTGAAGTCACGCTCCACCTGTCCGTCGTCTGCAAGGGCACACCAAGTTCGGGAAAATCCCAAGCAGGGGTGAGTATAAAAATACTCAGTAGGATACCCCGAAGGCTCTAGGGAGCAACAAAGGAGGTACCAGAGGGTGAGCAGTAGAGAGAACAAGGAATAGAAAGGAGTACAACCAAGGGTGCAGAAAGAGTAACAGCTCAACCCATCAAGAGAAAGATAAAAGACTCCTCCTAACACAAGGAGCTAGGAACGGTGAGAAGATGCACTTATCGTCGAGCTTTCACTGCCTATAGCAGGAGAGTAAACTCATCCAACCACGAGAAGCTGGACGTGGAAAGCACGTGGCATACCCCGCGCGTCTTCACCTCTCCTGAAGGAGAGTAACCAAGACCCAAGGAGTGGGTACCCGAAACATGGTATATAGAAATCCATATGCTCTGTCGAGAAGCCCGAACAATGTCGTAAGGGGATCTCTGTCCCGTAGCTCAGCCCAAGAAAATGAGTCTCCAACAGTCCCAGACATTACTCCATCATCGATGCCCAACATCCCGCACGTCTGCCCCGAACCGCAAGCCAAGGGGCTCAATCACCACACCTTGACACTATCTGCTTTGGGCGGCATTGAATCACCCGCACGGTTTTAGGTCGCGTCCCAAGAACGCGTCTCGGTGGGGAAAGTGCCCCTCGTACTTGAGAGTTCTAGGAAAGTCAAACCACACCTCATCACTTCCCTATAGTCGAGAGGTCTCCTCAAAGCCAAAGTCGTCACAACACTGACCCGTATACCCAAGGGTCCCGCTCCGGTAATCACGGAGGAAAGCCTCAGACTAGCCTAGTAGAAAGGACTGAGTCTGGAATTCCAACCGGTTACCCCACTGCCCAGCCATGCTGGAGGGTAGTTCATAACCCGATATCGGGTGACCCACTGCCCAGCCCTGCTGGAGGGTAAACCATAATACATCATCCGGGGACCCACTGCCCAGCCCTGCTGGAGGGTAGACCATAATAAGATACTGGGTGACCCACTGCCTAACCCTGCTGGAGGGTAAACCATAATACGTCATCAGGCGACCCACTGCCCAGCCCCGCTGGAGGGTAGACCTGGAATAAGTCGACAGACAACCCACTGCCCAGCCGTGCTAGAGGGTAGACCTGGAACTAGACGACGGGCGACCCACTGCCTAGCCCCGCTGGAGGGTAGATCCTAAAAGGTCGTCGGGTGACCCACTACCCAGTCTCTGCTGAAGGGTGAACCCTAATAGCGTCGGATGACCCACTGCCCAGTCTCTGCTGGAGGGTAGACCCTAATATCGTCAAGTGACCCACTGCCCAGTCCCTGCTGGAGGGTAAACCCTAGAAGTCAGTGAGCAACCCGCTGCCCAGCCCTCCTGGAGGGTAAACCCAAAGAGGTCGATGAGTAACCCACTGCCCAGCCCCACTAGAGTGTAAAACTCAGAACTGCTCTGGCCATCTCTACATGAGGGTATAACACTGTCCAACCGAACACAGAGTGGGTATCGCGCAACCACCCAACTCGAGAACAACTAACCCAAAAGAAGTTCAGCGTTTGGTCCATCACTCGGTGTCACTAGCACCACTACCGGCCAATCCATCGAGAACAAAACCAGGGGAAGACCACTCAACCCTGCTGGTCAACCAATGAGCACAGAGCCAGGGGAAAACTCCACCCTACTGGTCAAAAAAACACACAGAGGGACCCTCTACGCCGCGAGAGGTCCAAGTACGCAAGAAGAACCCGACACGCACGTGGGTCCCACACAACGTGTGGACCCATCTCAACCCCAACTGAACGCACCAACGTTCTCAGGTACGAACAACCACATGTACCTCCAAGCATTTCCGTATACTCATAGAGTATACCACAGTCTCAGCCCAAGGACTATCGTGCACATGACACCCAATGTCTACGCGAAGGCGTGTCGTAGAAACTCCACCTCGAAGGCCCAGGCACGACCAGCCACATCTCGTGAGACATTTATACCAATCTCCCAAGAATGCGTGATCACACGCCAAGGGTCTGCTACAAACATGGTAGGACGAACCGCCCCCAGAGCACCTTTCACATTCCACATTTCCCAAGATCGCGCAAGAGGCTACGCATAGCTAAACAGATCACACCATTGTAATCCTCACAGAAAAACACGTGAGATCGACTACTTACTCGCCTCAAACGGATATCCGACGGAAAAAGTCACCAACATCGCCTCACGCCCAAACGACATCCCGTGATCCCGAGCTTCAGCCCTGAAAACAGTCGGGCGCATCGCACCATTGCGATCCCCTCAGGAAAACACGTCAAAATCACTACTCACTTGAGTGCAACGGATATCCGGAGAAAAATATGCATCCCGGCGCACCACACATGAGCGGTGCCACGTGGGACCCGCATCCCGGTCCCGAAACTCAACGAACGGATCACACCTTTGAGATCATCTCGAAAAATCACACAAGATGGACTACTCACTTGTCCAAAACGGTCGCCCGGTGATAAAGATGGAAAATCACCGTCGACGCCCAAACGACCCTTGTGGGCCCTGCACTATCGTGCCGAATTACAGCGGGCAGACTACGCCAACGCGATGCCCTCGGAAAAACACCCAACATCGACTGCTCGCACGCCCCGAACGGACGTCCGATGAAAAAGCTGCTGAAAGCTGCACGCAGCTCAAAAGACGGGCCGTGGGGCCCACGCCTCAACTTCAGCCTCAACGCCTGAAACCACCCTGGAAACCTCCGCCTCGATGCTAGGGTCCCAACACCACTGACGGCACTCGAAACGGACGTCAGACGCATCCACGCCGTCCAAAACAAGAATCTCGGGGATTACGCTCGTCCAATTAAGGAGACGTCGCGGCTCAGCGGCCCCTCGTTTCGGGAATTAAAAATTCTTGAAACCATCTCAAAAAGACCGTCTCGTCAATACAGATCCACTCCCGCAGACGGTGCACAAAACGGACACCCGTAGCGGAAATTACGGGTGTCCGAACACCGAGGGGGCAAGGCCCCTGGGGCTGGACCAGCCTGGACCGGCCGGTCTGCCTGGCCTGGGCCGACCCGCGGCTTAGCCACGGGGCCGGTCGCGGCCGCCGCGTGAAGAACCGCGTGGCGTGGGTCTTTGTCGCCGCACAGGGGTCGCGCGACGCGACCCCGCGTTCGCCGCTCCCTGGCGACCGCTGCCTCGCCGGGTGCTCCGCCAGACACCCCGGCCGACGCCCGAGCACCCCACCGGACACCCGCTACCGCGCCCCGCGGACACCCCGCCAGACACCCATGCCATGCCCCGCGCTTACACCGGACACCCGCGGACACCCCGCGGACACCCCGCTGCCGCGCCGTCCGCCCTCGCCGCGCCGCCGCTCGATCCCGCCGGAAACCGAAAACCTGCCAACTTCGGCGGACGATTGCGAACGCCACCGATCTCCGATTCCAAATCCGAAACAAGCGTCAGAAAGAGAAAATTTTATACTACGCGTTCATGGGTTTCGTTTTAAAATCTGACAGAGTCTCAATACAATTAATCGAGTTCGATGTAGGTGCAGTGAATGGAAACGCAAACGACAAATCCTACCTCGTGGGGCTTCGCCCGAAGCTTTGCGACGATCCGCCGGCACCACCGCACCTCGCTGGAGTCAGCTCGCTAGACTGCCTCGCCAGAGATGGAGGAGGAGAGGGAGAGGAGGGGCTTCCAGGGGTATGGGGAAGGAGAGGGGTGGGGTTTAAATAAATAAATTAATAATTTAATTAATTTAAAACCCCCGAAAAGACCCGCATCCGAAACTCCTGACGGGGTCAAGGTTAAGCCTCCCCTAGGGTAAACACCACCTCCCGAGCACAAAAGAGGTCTCAGAATTTTAATCCGAAACCCCGTTCAAAAGTTATAGAATTTAACGTCCGAAGCCGCTAAATTATGAAAACGCCCCTGGGGCCATTTTTCACAAACGACCCGTGCCTGCGAAACTTATACCCCTACTAGGGTAAACGGCACATTCCGAACTCAACACTTCCCTCAGTTTTCCAATCTGATCCATAGTTTAAAAGATACTATCATTTCTCCATTAAACGAATTAATTAATTTATTTAATCCGTTTAACGTTCCAGAAGTGGGCGAGGGGTCCAAACATCCCGCAACGACAAGTTTTATGTCATTCCTAGGGTAAACACCCCCTTCTAGACCCATCCGTATACTTGGATCTCTGATCCGAAACTCCGTTTTGGAGTTATCTCATTTATTTATCATTTCCAGTGTGAACGCACTGAGAATTTAATTTTGGCCACTCCGGGGCTCGGAATCGCACGCCGTCTGGAGGCGCTGCTCTGGAATATTATCAAGAATATTCCAAAGTCTTTCGCAGCAAAAACCGGGTTCTTATATAAATTTTATAATATTGTTGTTGAATTTTCCCAAGGGAGAATTTTTTATTATTTTATCATAAGCGACAATTTTTATGTGTGTAGATAATATTCTGTTATTCAAATACTAAAATTTTTAACGCATATTGATGATGTAATAATGACTAAATATATTTCTAATTAGTTATACCATTACAAATTCAATTTAATATGATATATTCTTCATTTAAAAACGACAACCTTACCCTGCATTCCAAAAAATTATTTCCCAAGCCATAATGTCTATATTGACCCTTTTATTAATTTTTTTCTTTTTTCTCCTTATTATTTGATTAAACTGAAAAATTTAAAAATATAATGTTATCCAATGTCCTATTATTATTTTATAATATTAAACTAAATTTTATAATATAAATATTTCCCAATTTAAGGTTTTTCCATAGATATAAGAAATTTTTAGTGAGTTTATCCATAAAATACCCCTCTCGACAAAAATATATAACCCTTTCAATTATCCTATAGTAATCTACTCATAAATTACTTAACAAAGGCATGAATTATCCCAAATACCTTCTCCAAATGCACTTATAATCCTTAGGGGTATTTTGAGTACAAAATTCAATTCATTCTTGGAGTTTATAGCGATAGGAAAGATGTAACACCAAAGATAAGGTTTGTTTTGGTACATGATTCCTTAAATGTTTTGTATAATATTCTTCTATTTCTCTATTCCATGAAACCCCGAATTTCCAATGATAAATTGAGATGTATTTTAATCTTATATTTATGTTTTTGAACTACTATATGGGTTATACTTATAAATTTTTTATATTTCATTTTCTTTTTCCAGCACATTTTTAATAACCCAAACTCTAGTAACCATAATCTAGTTTATTACTTTATTACCTTAGAGTACGACATGAGGATTGACATCCCAGTGGACTAAATATTATAGTATTCTTTGGGAACTAGATATATTTATGTGATTCCATAATTAAAATTGTGAAAATGTAAAAAATTGTTTTTATGAGTATTCCGATTCACTCTAACATATCCTTGCATATAATTCTTAGTATACATAACTGGTTCTTGGGAAAAGAAAAAAAATAATAGTGGAAAAAATTATTAGAATAATTATGTTAAATCGATACAATATTTAATCAATATATATAATCATCCTTGAATGGTATATAATTGAACATAGATTCAATTTACAAAAAATGCCTAGAATAATCAATAATTAATTGTTAAAAACACTACATTTAATCAATAACACTGTTATCTTAACTACATAATGAATAATCAATAGTAAAATGTAAATAATTAGAAAAAATTCCATTTAATGGATACACTTTCAATTAAAATGAAACTAGATATAATATCATTGATATAACTTCATAAAAAATTATATCTGAACAATTATTGTTTTAAATTTGTAATTATTGGAAATAATAATCTATTAAATCAGGATAATTATAATACTAGGATCTATCAGAAATTTATTTTAAACTGATGGGTTGCTCTACACAATAAACTCATTTAACAAATGCTATGGAACTTATTTGTATAATGAGATTACGGATGCATCGAGAGGCTATCTATAACTTGGCCCCATAAGTATCTAGATATTCTATGCATTCTTCATATATCAAATAATCGATTTAATTCATGTACAATATACATTATCACCCAAATATTTGAATTGAGTAAAGGATACAAAATTATCACTAATTATCTATATAATAAAATAATATTTATTATAAACACATTATTTATAAATGATATATGGTTTATGAAATTAGCATATCCCTGAAAAATATAAATGATATTTGGACGAATTTAATTTCCAATGATCACTTGAAATACAATGATTAAAGGGGAGGTTAATTACTAAAAAATTAATTGTAATGTCAATGTAAATAGATTCATTGGTCAAAATGATAATAAAACATCCATTGAATTAATAATATTTTTAATATTACAAGTTATCCCTTGTAGATTATATATAAAATAATGGGTTGTTTTCGATTATTAAGATGAATACAATAATAATATCTTTCAAATAATTGAATAGGAAAATATAAATTTGATTTTTAAAATAAATATTTAAAATAAAGGATTGAAAAATAATATGAAAATAATTTTGTTTTATAATAAAATTTGAAACATGTAGTGGATTATTTAAAAGATTAAGTGGTCATGACAGTTTTACATTCCATATATTCCACACATAGTAAATTAATGATTTCTTTTAAATTTTTAGTAAAATCCTTATAGTCCTTAAATAAATATTTAAATTTAGATTCCATTAATATTTTTATGTATAACACAGAAAAAATATAATTTTTAATTAATTTTGATAATGATAAAAACATTTTAGAAAACATTTCTTGAAAAAATGGTTTTGAATAAAATGGGTTTTTCTACCAATGGGAAAAATAAATTCAGAATTTCTTTAAACAAATTTAAAAAATTTTATGTATAAATAGTGTAAAAAGTGTAAAAATTACCTAAAAACATAATTAATGATGATAAGATAATAAAAATGATTCGTTTTTATCCAACAAACAAATAATTTCTTTTAGTATAAATTGAAAAATAAAAAAGTACTAATTAAATAGATATTGTGAAATAAGAACTCATAAAGATTGTAATTTTGAAGTGATAATTAATCAATGAATTGATTATACTTATTAAATGTAAATAAAAATGAAAAAATGAAATTAAACATAACATAATAAATATTTTTATACCCCTATTCATAGAATATCAAAGAAAATGAAGAAGTAATATAACCTCATGAAAATTAATTGTGTTATGAAATTCATTACCACTTCTTAATTTTCATGTCTAACTAAATTTGCATGAAATAATGAAAATTTGAACTTTATATAAAATTATTTATTACTAATTTATTATATTACATTTAAAAGGTTCATTATATGTATCATGTAAATTTAATTATGTTTATGACATTATAACATTCCTTGATAATAAGAAATTGATATGAAATCCATTACCTCACACTTCCTTTTGGTTGAATGTGATTTATTATCCTGTATAATGTTTTTAAAAAATGTTATTAGTTTTTATCAAAACTATAAAAATATTTATAAACACACATTGTATCATCTTATAACATTTAACATGAATTTATCAATAATATTTCATTATTTTTATTATTTAAGTGGTTAATTTATATGTTTTTAAATGAATTTATTCATGATTGTTATTGTTTTTCTGTATAGGATATAACTATATCATATTCAAAATAATATTAATTTTATAATTATTTATTATTTATTTTATAAATTTATATAATAAATAGTTAAACTTTAATATGAATAATGGACTGCATAACATCGTGAAGGCGGCATGTCATACATAGGCATGAGGGTTATTAACATTCCCTTAACTGGTGAATGTTTATAGAAGTGGGGTGTAAAAGAAATAATAAATAATAAATATCATATAATATATATAATATATATTATGTAAATTAATACATATTAATTTCCATGTAAACTTTATTTGGAAAACAAATAACATCATTGTTCCCTCTGGAATTGGGGATGACCTCGTTGATTGAAGGTTCAAACATACCAATAGGTTTCTAACGGGTTTTTTCGTAGAACCAGAAACATCCAATGATTCCATATCCATTTGGACCTACTTTCCAAAGGTAGGTACTCATTAGTTGTGGACTGATGAGGCTTAGGAATTTGCATTGGTCGAGATGATGGGAGGTTGGACTCATCACACCTTTTTGAGGGGAATTATTGTCTACTCCGGGACTCTCTTTATAGATTTATGTTATGTTCGTGAATCCTTATTACATTACCAAGTATAAAATGAGCTTTTCTTTAGATATGACAATCAATGATTGATATGTAGGAGATTTAGAAAATCTTTTATATGTATTTGAGGTTCTTCATTAATAGAGAATCATCTGTTTTTGTTAGAGATTCTTAGTCAATGGTATCCTTCAATACATAAAAGTCTCTTGATCATTGTGATGACCATACTGGTTTTAAAGCCACTCAGTGGGGAACTTGAAGTTTATTGTCATTCAGAAGGACATGGATTATTTAATATTTGGGATCGTACCCGCAGATGGGCTACCTACGTATCCTTTGTTTTGGAAAAGGAATCAGAACCCACGTAGTTTGAGAGAGGGAGTATGATGTTTATACATAATTGATAGCTCCAAGGAAGATGTCATGATTACCTTTACACTCTAATATCATGTGAGTCATTCCCGGTGTGAG
The DNA here is from genome assembly GCA_963277665.1 of Viscum album. Taxonomy (NCBI): domain Eukaryota; kingdom Viridiplantae; phylum Streptophyta; class Magnoliopsida; order Santalales; family Viscaceae; genus Viscum; species Viscum album. The sequence goes on along the minus strand of OY728155.1, from coordinate 594,368,815 downwards.
AAAGAAGAGGTATTGGTGAAACCAGACAATTGTGCCATGAAATATGCAATGATGTTTGTATGAATGAATTCCCAAATAGATGATGATTAGGATTTAATTTAGGGAAGAAACCTAAGAACAAGGTCCATAAAGGTATATTTAATTCATGGAGATTTGGATACTCTAAAATGGGGCTTACTCCTGAGGAAGATGCCCAAATTAGGAGGGGACCATATGATTGGGTTTTACTCCTGAGAAGGAAACCCAGATCAAAAGTAAATTAAGACTAGTTAAGAGAAATTAAGACTGAGGTTTACTCCTGAGAAGGAGGCCTAGGTGAAAGGGACTTGGGGCTTACTCCTAAGGAGGATGCCCAGATTTATAGACATTGAGACTGAGGCTTATTCCTGAATAGGAAGCCCAGGTTAAGAGAACCATGGTTGGGGCTTACTCCTAGGGAGGATGCCCATATTTGGGAACTTGGAGACTGGGGCTTACTCCTGAAAAGGAAGCCCAGGTTAAGGTAATTATGACTGGGGCTTACTCCTAAAGAGAATGACCAGATTAGGGGACTTGGGGCTTACTCTGGAAAAGGAGGCCCAAATTAATGAGGAGTTGGGGCTTACTCCTAAGGAGGACACCCATATTTGGGAACTTGGAGACCGGGGCTTACTCCTGAAAAAGAATCCCAGGTTAAGGGAATTATGACTAGGTCTTACTCCTAAGGAGGATTCCTAGATTAGGGGACTTGGGGCTTACTCCTGAAAAGGAGGCCCGAATTAATGAGGACTTGGGGCTTACTCCTAAGGATGATTCCCCAATTAATTAGAATTTGGACTGGGGCTTACTCTTGAAAAGGAGTCCCAGGTTAAGGATTCTCTCCTCTTAAAGGATGAGGTTGAATGAATGAAATCTCTGACCTTAGTGACATGAGGATATATAAATCACTAGATTTTAAGAGATGTTCCACAGAATTCCTTTCAGATAAGGAAGCCAACAAAGAAATCATGCCATGAATGGATTTAGAGAGAGTTCTGAAGGCTTAATTCTGAAGAGGAGAGGTGGATAGGTGTAAGAGGGGTGAAATGGGAAGGAATGGCACCCAAAAAGAGATGGGCGTGCAAGTACTGCATGGGCATGAAAGTCCTGGTCGCACAATTGTACCTACGCGACACATGGGTACTTGCGTGACATCCAATCCTTAGGGTAGAACATGGGTGAGGCTTGGATCAAGACGTTAATACTACCCCTAGAGACTTCCAGAAGAGAGGTGCGCAAGTTATGTCGAAGGGGTAAGGCGGTGTGCAAGTGTGGCCATTTACCTTAAGGTATGGCCACCCAGGCGTGCAAGTGTTGATGAGTTTCAACACTTAGGCCTTCCTCCCCCTCTTTAGATCTTCCGTTCTAGGTAAGAAATTATCTTAGAAGTGTTCAGAAGCTTTGAGAAGAGACTAGGGTGCTGAGAGCTCAAATATTAGGTTCTGGAATTTTTCGTCTCCCCTTATGGGGGGCCCACAGGGGTATTTATAGGATAGAGAGACCCTGGGAGAAATTTCAAAGAGGGCACGCAAGTCACCTTCATGACCACTAGGCGTCGTGTAAGTATACTTGCGTGAACTTGGTGAAAATTGCGTGACCCAAGTGTAAATGACTCCTTGTTCATGCCTTTGTCGATTTTTGATGTTTTTCTTCAAAGAATGAATCACTTTATGCTAAGGCATTTCCCTTTTCATTCGTTTAGACTCTGTGACGGAAAGGAGAATAAAAAAAAGTCCCCCCTCAGAGTTGGATCCGAAAGAAATGAGGATGTGACTCTGAGGAAAAGAAGAAAACCCAAGGAAAGGTGGCGTGCAAGTGTTGAGCACGCAGAGGGTGGAACGAAAGTGTTAAACTGCACAAGCATCGACGCGTAAGGGTGTAGCCTGGACTATAAATAAGCGGTCATTCTCACGCAAAGCTACCAGATTTCAAATTTTTGAGCTCTCACCATGGAAGTTACCTTCGCAGCGCAAGTTACTTGTTTTCCGCTGTTTCTTCTCTATCGCGATGCTGTCAAGGTATTTGGACTTGCGTGGTGATACCTACATGCCAAAAACTTGCGCGACACATAATAATTATAGGGAAGAATTATACTTGCGCGCCTTAATTCCTTTACCATTTTTTTTCGAATTTATTCACAAATTTTATGAAAAATAATCCCATTTAAGAGTTAATTCATTAAACTTTTGTGCAGATTCAATGGCTCCCAAGAGAATCGGAACGACTGATGAACTAGAAATAAAGATACTTGATGATATGATGAGAATCATTGGCCATGATTGCTATACCTTCTGTGACAGCACTCTCCCAGATTTGGCTAAGTATTTGAAGAATTATCATCGTGACTTCCCCAGAGCATTTATCTACCTTTGTATGGCTATGGTCATCTGCGAGAAGTTTCCATTCCAGAGGCAAAGAACTATCTCCCAATTTCCTGGTTTCAGAATTATACCAACTTTGCTTCAGCAAATATTTAATGTGGGGGAGCATTTTTAACTGCTGGAATAGTGGAGAAGGCCCATATGATGCATCATAGCCCTTGTACGCCAGATCTGAAACCTCATAAGCCCGAGCTTCAACCACATTGTTATCCCTCAATCTTCCAAAATTCTCAGATGGATCAATCCAAAGGCTGGAAGAAGAGCTGGGACTTCCATCCTGGAGGAGGTGTGAAGCCAACCTGGATGTGGGAATACTAGGTGCGACAAACCTGTGCAGATTTTTTAGAGGATTTGAAAGGGGTTGCGATATATGAAGCCGTCTGGGATGGGTAAACATATGTTTACAGGCATGATAACTTCATGTCAGAGATACTCAACCATTGGAGCCGAGAAACCAATTCTTTCCATCTGATTCATGGAGAAGTAGGAATCAATTTGTGGGATGTCCACAAGATCTCAGGGGATCCAATTTTGGGTGATATGTATGATGAATTTATCCCTCCCAAGGTGACATGGAATGATTCAGAGAAGGCCCTGGCTTTGGATCGAGAATTATTGAAAATCTTCCACAAGATCAGGAGTTCAGAGACCCCCTTGAATCATTCTAGAAAGGATATTCATCCAGAGAAATGGATGAATATATTTCTTATCGATAAGCAGGAGAAGGAGCCAAGGAAAAGGGGTCAAAGGAGAAGGGATCCAAGAAGAAGGGGCCTAAGGAGAAGAGGACCACTCGTCCTACCACTTGCGCCAAAAAAGAGAAAAGGGGTGCTCTTGGAATATTCTGGATGACCCTAGAAGTAGGGGAATTTGAGAAGTGGGGATATGATGTGAATCAATGAATACCAAAGTAGACCCTTCTGGCGGGATTCTTGGTCTTGTGGCTCATTGTTTATCTTCTTCCAGTCAAGGATTCTAATGGAGGTGTTAGGCCAGGGACCTTCGTTATCGCAACTAAATTGGGTGAGGGGAAAATGGTTGGGTTGGCTACCCCCATTTTAGAAAAGATTCACAGAATCTTACTCCATGTCTTCATGGGTAAGTCTCCTTTAATAATAATGGGATCATTCCAAGTTTTATGGGGATGGATCACCACTCACTCCAGGACGTATAATGTACAGAATAGAGTACAAATTCCTAGAAGTTCTTTCAAGCTATCAGTGCAGACATTCTCTGGAATTGCTCCACTAGCTCTCAATTCTTATGACATGAAGGTGAGGCTGAGAATATATAAGTAATTTAATTTCTTTCCTTATGGAAATCTTCCAACTGGGCAGTTTGTTGATGATGGAACAACAAGCCTAGATTTGAGGGCATACATGCTTGCCTATAGAGATGGTGTGCTGGCTTCTAGAATTGAAAGAGAGATTATATGCGAGGCCTATGATCCATATAGATTTGAAAGTCAATTCAATTGTTTATAGCAGATCGTTGTATCTCCCCCCATGCATGTCAGGTCAGAGCAACATCCGATGGTTTCCTGGAAACTATGGTCGCTGACATCTAGGGAGAAGACCGAGGCAGTGTTTGAGCTAACAGTTGAAAAAGCGGCATATAACTTGACTACATGGTATCCTGATCACTGGATAACATCATACCCTAGAGGGGTGCTGAATAACCTGGTATATCAGGTAGGGAAAAGGAAGAAGACTGTAGAGAAAGAAACCCTTCCTCATGAAGGTGATGCTTCCCCATATGAGGCTGATTCACCAGATTCCTCATCTAGGACTAACTCACCGGATTCCTAGGATGGGGATGATGAGGCACAACAAGCGACAAAGAGGCCTCATGCCCGATATAATCCTCAAGTTAGAATCAAAATACCCACTCCATCAACTCCTGGTAAGTTACATTATTATGGAAATTTAATCACCATTATTTTATAAAGAAACATGTCTTATTTTCTTATTCTTTATCAGTAGTTGCAGGAGCTGGGAAGAAGCTGAAGTCAAAGATTGTAGGACCTTCCTCGCAGCCTTCTGGTACACATACTGAATATCTACGACCAGAGGCTGTCCAGACATGGAAGAGTCTATATTGTGGTACTGAAACTGCCTGGCTGGATTTGTGCGAGGGGCTACACCTCCCTAGAATAGGGAATCTTCTGGATTCTACATATATCCATTACAAGGATAACCCCAATGAAGTGCGGGCTTATATCAGAGATCTGGAAATGCTCATATATTCCACTGACAATTCCATTCCTGTTACTAAGAGGGTGAAGGAAATGATTGATCGTGGTTCCACTGAGGGGACTGGTGGTTCTGGAGATGAGGAGTGGCACAATTACATGGCTCCTGAAGATGTAAGTTTTCTTTACTTATTTTCTTTGCAACTTTATTTTTCAAAGCTTTGTTACTCAAGGAAATTATTTTCTTCATCTTGCAGCTTTCCAAGAAAGGAATTACTGAGGTTCCTTCACCACAATATATCCCTGGTGGTACTGCCATTGGGGCTACTACTGAATCTACTCCCAAATTGGGCAAGATATCTCTAGGACAGTAGGGCACGAATGAGGAGTTGGACAAGGCCTTACATTCTCCAATTCAAGTTTCTATAAGGGAGACTGCCGATACTCCCAAAAAAACAAAGAAGCAAAGGCAACGAAGGAGGAAGTCCACAACTAAGTGCTTCATTAGTAGCGGTAAGTCCGTCAGATAATCATGAGTCTATACCCATGAAAAAGTTTCTCATATTTCTAGGGATTGTAGGGGCTTATTCAATTTCTCCTCTGAGAGAGAGGACTGACCCTATTTTGAGGACCACGAAGGGTGCTGTGGAACAATCGAAAATTCAGGCTGACTTGGCTACTCCTGAAGAAGATCCAGCATCTGTTCCCAGTATCCCTCCTGCTACTGTTGTAAGAAGAGAAGAACCTGATTATGGTAAGTTAACAATGCTTCATAAAATGTTGAATGAAACATTGACTGACTTCCATTATGTGATACTTCAGGTTCAACCCCTACATTTGAGATTTTGGCAGCTATTGCAACTGATGCCACAATTTTATTTGAAAATACTGTCTAGGGTCAGGGACTGCAGGATGAAGGTCACCAAGAAGACACATCAAATGCTCCCACTGGTGAGACTAACCAGGATTCTAAGATGAAATTAGATGAAATGATGGAACTTAGCGCATCTTTTGAAGATTTTATAAATCATGTTAAATTACCATGTAATTTAGAAGATTATGGATGTGAGTGTTATCCTTTGTCCTATTAAAAATAACTTCTTATTACATGTCTAATCATGATCAGTTCAAATATGTAGCTCTATCCGAGCAAGCTACTGAACTACCAATGCCTGAAGGGGGTACAGAAAACCCTACTATTGCAGAGACATTAGCGCAAGTGGAGCTGAACTCTGTAGAGCTTCCTCAAACTCATCCTGAAAATCCTGTCGAAGCTAGGAAAGATGGGGAGGATCCTTCTCAGGTTCCTAATCTACCGTTGGGTAAGGGATAACAATATTTGCAACTATACTTAATTTTCAAGGCAATCAATTAACTTTTGTTATCCTTTTAAACTAACCAATATTTTAAATTGATTATGCAGGTCCATTAATTTCAGTGGCTAGATCTGGAGTTGAGGCCTCATCCTCCACCCCAACGGGAATTGAAAGCGAAGAAGCACAGGTCAGGGGGGAAGGAGCAGAACAAGGAACTTCCTTAAGTGAATTAATCCTAGATTACATTCCCCCCTGTGAAAGTGATACTGAGTCGGACCCAGTAGTAAAAAAGGCGCTCCAATTTGCATGATGCAAGGCATTGAAAAATATATGGAAAATCATATCTGAAGGGCCTCTTGAAGAGCTGTCATCAAAGATCCCGCGACCTTCATCCCTGTTTTTCATGCTAGGACTTGGCGGTTTTGGATATCAAAAGATCCATGCCGCAATGAAAAAAGGCATCTTAAGAAGGGAGCATGAGAAAAAGTGCCGTGAAGATCTGAACAGGGTGAAGCTGTCAGCCAATATCAGTTAATTTGAGGCTACGATATCCTGAGCTGAGGCTAACTATGCTACCAAGATGAAGTATCTGAAGCATAAGATCAAAGATAAAGTTGTCCAACAGATGAATCTTCCACAACAGTTAGATGCTGTTACTGGGGAACTTGAACAACTTAACAATTCACTGGAGGGAGCTCAAATTAGTGGTATGAAAGCCATCACAGATACCAAGAAAGAACTCTATCAGGCTCAAAAGAGTGAAGTTGGTTGAGTGCATGAGCTTCATGTGGCTGCTGATGAAGCTTAGGATGCTGTACATCAAGTGAAAACTTATGTTGACAGCCTCTTGTAATTCCTGGAAAAGGGAAGAGAATCTAGTATGTGGATTTCCTTCTAATTCTTGTGTATCAAATGAAAAAAAACTTTCATCCTCAATCATTTATACACTCATTTTCTTTTGCTACCTTCTTTATATTTTTACCTAATCCAATGGGCCTAGTAAGCATAGTTTTATTTTTACTAGGATTATTATAAATAACCCTACAAATTTTGAATCTTTCAATTTCTCAATATTACCTAAATCATACAAAATGTATGTTTAGTGAGCTGGAACTTGACTTTTGTTCAGAGTTTCCTTGTCTTTTGTGGGAAGTTTAAAGTCATGCACGTTGGACATAAAAAGGATAATGCTTAAGGTCGAAATATCTTTGACCGAATGGGTTAAAATTGACTCAATTCCTTGACAAATTATTTGAAAACATTTTACCACACTCATGTATGAAGAAAAACATGTAAACTATGGCTTAAGAAATTTTGAATCTGAGGAATGATACGAAAAAGGGATAAAAGGCATTAAAAGAAGTAGTTCCCAAGAATGAAGTTACCATTATTTAACAAACCCGTTAGGGGGTTGAATTATGCAGGGATGCCTAATGGAATTGGCTGCATAATCAAATAATAGTATCTTTTGGCTGACAAGTCTGTTATGTAGACTGTTTATGCAAGGCCGCCTAAGGGCACGTGCTCTATAGTCCTGAAAAAAGAACTCTCTAAAATTTACTTTTCTAGTGTTAAAAATCCAGTGGAAGTTTATGGAGATTCAAATTTTCCAAAGAATAGAGTTTACTATATGGAGAGATGTACTAGAATATGGAGAAGATATTTCCAAGAAATATCATCTAAGAACTGGATGAATGTCACTCCTACGAAGGTCTGACCCAAAGGTAGGGAAGGGAAATATGAACCATAGACTTGAATACTTTCAGATCATAAAAAAGAGTAAGAGACAGATATGTTAAGGATGGCCATTTTTTGTGGATCCCTACATATTGTCATTAATACAACTAAGGACGAAATATATTTTCTTCCCAAGAATAAAGTTACCACTATTTGACAATCCCGTTAGGGGTTTGAATTATGCAGGGCCGCCTAAGGGCATTGGCTGCATAGTCAAATAATAGTATCTTTTGGATAACAAGTCTGTTATGTAGACTGCTTATGCAAGGCCGCCTAAGGGAACGTGCTACATGGTCAGGAAAAAGAATTCTCAGAAATTGGACATTTTGTGACCAAAAGTCAAGAAAAGGGTTATGAAGATCTGAAGGTATTTACGGTCAGGATTATGACACATGAAAATGGGTATTTTCCAATGTATGTAGAGATACACAGATCAATGAATACCATAATCATGTAGTAGCTGGGTCCTAAATTGAAATGTTGGACTTCACTATGTATCCCATAAGGATGGGAATCAATCCATACATAGTTCTTGAAATACAGTTTAACGTCGTTTGGGATGAAAGTGTAAGAGATCTTATTTTATGGTCATAGAACTCGGACCATTATAATGAATACACAGTGTGTGTTTTCACCGGGACTTTTCAGCCAGGGGACTGAAAGTGGAATTTGGGGTTTGGACCAATGACTTGGGGCTGGATTCGAGGGATGCTCGAACGTTCCTACGTATCCCATAAGGAAGAGAATCAAGCCGCACATAGTTCTTGAAATATCCTCTGTACAGATTTGGTTCGTACAAGTGAAGGGTGAAAAAGGGGACTTTAGTGAAATGATGGTTTGACCTAAGATAAAAGGTTCAGGCATTACCTTGTATGCACATAGTCTTTGAAATATAACATGATTGGATATCAATGTAAATAATTATTTCCTATCAGGTGAGGACATCAAAGAATGTTGTAGTTTACTATCATACAGGACAAACAGTGATGTACAATTTAACGTCATGTTACAAGGACAAAGGTAAACCAATGTGAAGAGATTGGTTTTGGGCTTGAACCTTGGGAGGTTGCCTACGCACCTAGCTGGGAAGTCAAGGATCAAAGTCCGCATAGTTCAATTAAAGAATGAATTAGTGATCAAGTTGTTCTTGGGGACAACGACCTAAAAAATGGCGTTTGGACTTACACATGGTTAGCGGCCCAAAGAGGGTGTTATGGTTGAAGTTTACTCTAAGATCACGTGAGTCATACTCAGTGTGACAAACAAGAGGAAGAAACAACCTTAACACTACATAGTTTAACGTCATGTAGGATGTATTAGAGTGTTGTACAATTTAGCATCTTGTAGCTAAGACGACGGGGATAATATAGTTTAACGTCATATTGGACGAAAGGGGGACTATTCAGTTTAATGTCATGCAGTAAGGACAAAAGAGGACATAGTTTAACGTCATGTTGGACGTATTAGGGACCTTTCCACAGTTTAACATCATGTTGGACGAAAAAAGGACGATACAGTTTAGCATCATGTTGGACGATGGTGCGAATAGTTTAAGGTCGTATGCATGGACCGTTGGTTATGCAATTTAATGTCTTGCTGAATGTAAGAGACTTCTGTATAGTTTAACATCATGTAGTTAGGACGTCACAGTTTAACGTCATGTTGGACGTAAGTGCCAATATTTTAAAGTCATATGCATGGACCCTTGGTGTATTTTGTGTTCATACAAAATATTTCTTCAGAAATATGGCATTGGTTGGAGTAGTGATGATTTCTCCACCCATTGAGATTAAAGAATAAGCTCCATTAGAGTAGAACTTATGTATTGAATAAGGTCCTTCCCATTTTGGCTCAATCATGGGAGGTTTCATTCCTGGTATCATTGGAGTTCTGAGAACTAATACCAATTCTACCTGAACAAATGAATGAAGACGAACTTTTTTATTGAAATCTCATGCTATTTGATTCTGATAGACTTCCATGTGGTGTAGGGTGCACAATCTTTTCTCATATAACCGTTCCAATTCATCCAATCGCTTTTGAGATTGTTCATCTATAGATGGCTGATCAAAAATGGCTACTCCGAGCGAGGATAGTTGAACCTCAATTGGCAACACTGCTTCCGTTCCATATACCAATGAATATAGAGTTGACCGCGTTGCAGTGCGGGTGGTGGTCCAATAAGCCCATAAAGCAAGAAAGAGTTTATCAGGCCATGATTTATTATCTTTATCCACCATCTTTTGTAGTATATTTGATAGAGTCTTGTTGAAAGCCTCTATCTGGCCATTGGCCACTGCATGATACCGAGATGAATGGTTGGATTTGATGTTGTATTCTTGATGCAACTTCCTCACCTCGAATGAACAGAAGTTGGTGCCATTATCCGTCAATATGGTATGAGGGACACCAAATCTGGTAATGATGTTATAATTGATGAAGCTAAAAATGCATTTAGAACTTACTTCTTTGAGGGGTATTTTGTCTGCCCATTTGGAAAAGAAGTCAGTAGCAGTAAGAATGTACTTAAACTGCTTGGATGTAGCCGAAGGATAAGGTCCTACTACATCCATTCCCCAGGTGGAAAATGGCCACAAGTATTTAGCTGTATGAACCAAATCTGGGGTTTTTTTGAATGAAGTTGGCATGTACATGGCATGAATGACACTTCTTTGTGAAATCAACACAATCTTGTATCATTGAAGGCAAAAAGTATCCAAGACTTCGAATTTGATCAGATAGTCTGTGTCCAAACTGATGGGCACAACAAACTCCTGCATGCACTTCTTTCATGATAGCCATTGTCTCTTCACCATCAATGCATCTAAAGATAACTCCATCAAAACCACTTTTGTAGGGAACTTTATCTAAGTGATTTGGGCTATCATAAAGAGTGAAATTGACCACACGTCTCCGAACTTGTTCTTTCCCAGCTCTATCAGGTGGAAGTGTTCCATTTTGAAGGTATTCCCTAATAGGTGCCATCCATCCTGTATTATGACCATATGGTTCAGATATGGGACTAATCTCATTGATTTCCTCTGTTCTAGCTTGAACATAAGGTGAAATTGTACGACGATGGGAAATACTAATGGTTGTCTCGTCCTGATTTGGATCTTCCAGAGCTATGGCTATATTAGCCAGTGCATTAGCTTGGGCATTTTGTGATCTTGAGACATAAGAAAATGTTGGTTCTGGAGGAAACTCCGACATTAACTCTCTAAATTAATCATACAAAGGGATTAATTATTCTTTTATGATTGCGTAATCCCCATTTACTTGTTTGATTACCAGGTCTGAATCACCTTTCACCTTTAGGTTATTTAATTGTGCTTAAAGTGCCAACTCTCAGACTGCGATGAGAGCTTGGTATTCCGCTTCATTATTTGTACCGCCACCCAACAATGTAAAGGAATAGGGTAACACTACCTTTTCTGGAGAAATGAGCACAAATCCTAACCCAACTTTTTTGAATTTAGGATTTTCTATTTTCCTCTTTGTTGGACTTTAGGAAGCACCATTGAAGTACATTTCCCATGTTTGAAGTCTTTCTTGAATAGAGAAGACTTCCTCATTAGGGAGTTCAATATTTGAAGATGTATATTCCACTGAAGTGTGTTCAGCAAGGAAATCATCCAGATCTTGGCCCTTTATTGCCTTTTGATACACATACTGAATGTCAAATTGTTGCAAAATAACTGCCCACCTTTCCAGACGTCCTGTAAGCATTGGACAACTAAGGATGAATTTGAGTGGGTTATTACGAGATACTAATTGGACCTCGTGATGTTGTAGGTAGTGTATCAATGTCTGAACTGCAAAGATTAATGCTAGGCAGCACTTCTCAATACTTGAATATCGAGTTTCTGCTTCAAGCATAGTTTGACTAAGATAGTAAAGGCTGTTTTCATTCCCAACATCACTCTTCTAAGCAAGAAAGGCACCCAATGATCGCTCTAAAGCTGTCACATAGAGGATAAGTGGTCTTCCTTCAATAGGTGGCATTAAAACTGGTGGACTCAAGAGATACTTCTTAAGAATATCTAATGCTTCTTGACAATCTTCAGTCCACTTGTAAGTGACTCCCTTCTTCATCAATTTGGTGAAGGGTAATCTTTTTCCTTCCAAATTGGAGATGAAATGCCTAATATAGGATAAGTGTCCTTAAAGTCCCCTCAATTCCTTTAAATTTAGAGGAGGTGACATACCAAGGATTGAATTTGTCTTCTCAGGATCGACTTCAATACCATGATGGCATACAATAAAGCCGAGAAATTTTCTTTAGGTTACCCCAAAAGCACATTTTAAGGGGTTTATCTTCAAATTATATTACCAAAGTTTTTGGAATATGATTTCCAAATCATCCAAGTGATTAGAACGTTTTTTGGATTTAACCACCAAATCATCCACATAACATTCAACAAACTTTACTAAAAAGGGTTTGAAGATACGATGCATGACACCCTGATATGTTGCGCCTGCATTCTTTAGGCCAAAGGGAATTACCCGATATCAAAACACACCATGAGGGGCTCTGAAAGCTATATATTACTCATCTTCTAGAGCCATTTGGATTTGATTATATCCAGAATATCTATCCATGAAGGAAAGTGCTTCATAGCCAGCTGTTTCATCAATTAATAGTTCTGTAATTGGTACTGGAAAATCATCCTTAGGACAATGCCAATTAAGATCTCTGAAATCAATGAAAACTCTAATTTTCCCATTCTTATTTTTCACTGGGACAATATTATCCAACCAATTGGGACATTGAACTTATCTAAAGAAGTTATATTTGATGATATTATCCACTTCAGCTTCAATTTTGGAAGAATAGATTGGGTGCATTCTTCTAGCATCTTGTTTGAATCCTTGATGTTCTTCTGGAAAACCCAAACGATGATTGGAAACATTAGGATCAAGCCCTGGAATCTCTGTATAGTTCCAAGAAAATATATCTCAATTTTGATTTAGAAAGTAAATATACATCTCTTTCTCTTCAACAGTCATGGACGCACTAATTAAAGTGGGGCGTGGATCTTCTTTTGTACCCAGATTTATTTCTCTGAGTTCATCCATGGTGGTAGAGATACCCTCTTCATATTCTGGAGGAGAATCCCTGAGATCTTATGCTTCTTCTTCTTCAACATGTGTTATTTCTTCTGTTTATAATTTCATAGTAGATGATGAAGTAGAATTTTAATGATCATAAGAGATGTTAAAATTTGAACATCTTAATGAAGAATCTTCCATTTCCGACCTGATTGATGATGAAGGGTCTTCCTTGGGTAATAAAGAGGAGATGATGGATTGAGAATCGAAATCATCGTTTACCTATGACATTGATATAACTTTCTCTAACCTGATTGGCGAAGTATAGACTTTCTGAATTTCAGAAGATGAAATGAAGACATCCCCATTTGAGCTTTCATCATTGCTTAGTGAATCACCAATTCCTCCCATGTTGTCTGGCTTGATTTCCGTAATTGACATTATGGAAGTTTCTATAAGAGTATTTTTATTTGAGTCTATCCTGTCAATCTGACTAATAGGAAATACATAATCTGTACTCACATGCATAAATGGGTTTACTGGAATTTTTTCCAAACCATATGGAGCATTAACTTTGGTAATCTTCCTTGTTATGGATTCCTCCTTTCCCTTCATGTGATAGAATTCCACCTCAATGTATTGAGATTCACATTTCTTGAATGGGGACTTATCACCATATAATGTCCCAATTTGACCATCGAAACAATATTTGAGACATTGATGGTATGATGAAGGGATAACCACATGCCGATGTAGCCAGGGTCTTGCAAGCAAGATATTGAAGGATGAGTCTTGATCAACAACCAGGAAATTTGAATTGGATACAAGATCTCAAAATTGAGTTCTGAGTGTAATCTCGCCCAGTGGTTCTTGTTTTTTTATCCTATCCTTGTAACATCAAAGTAGAAGGAGATAAATCCGATTCTGTGAGGCCCAATCGATGAAGTGTATGAATGGGGATGAGGTTGACTCCTAAACCATTATCAATGAAGACTCTTCAGATGTCTACACCATTGAACTTTCCAGATAAGTATAAAGGTATGATATGTCCATGTACGATATCATCTTCATCTTCATCTATGAATGATATTACTGCTTGGCATTCGACAAGATTATTCTCAACATGGTAGGCTTCAGCCACATCAATTTCAGTTTCAAACTCTTAAGGACTTGAAAAAGCCTCGATGAGTGCATCTCGAAGATCCTTTGATAAATTCAAAGCATCCAGAATTGATAACTTGGATGGTATTTGGGAAAAGTGTTTCAATACATCATACTTTTGATCCAAAGGTCTGCATTTATCAACAGGAACATGTGGTTTAGCAGGTGCCTTGGAAGTTGATGCATCTTGTACCATGATAGGAGTTGGTAATACTCCTAGATTTGGATAATTACACCGATTGGGTCAATTTACTTGCTAAGAGGAAGAAGATGGAACCTTCAACCAATCTTCCAAAATAATTGTGCCAGGAATGAGTCTGCCTTATGTGGAAGAACTTGATTGTTCTTTTTGAGCTCGTTGAAGGGATCTTTCATGAGTTTCTGCCGCATACACAGTTATAACAGGGGTAGAATTGGAATAGTGGCCTTTGAAATATCCATGTCTTCCCCTGTATCCTGAGCCTTTGGAACTTCCTATGATTCCTCTGCTTGATACAGGGAATTCAGGTTCATCAAAATTGAAACTGTGACTGGCATATAGATCTATTAATTGAATCATATTAAAAGAACCGAAGATCAACTCTTCATCTGATGAAGACTCTGCCTGATTAGCCTATTTAAGCTGTGCCGTTTAGTGGGGCGGTGCCCGTGGCTTCGAAGTATATGGCCTAAAATCTACCAGATTCAAAGAAAACTTGGGATTTGACACATACTCATCTTATTCTGATTCTTCTTCTTTATTTGAATCATGCTGTTTCTTTGAGGATTTCTGCTCTGATGAAGAGGGTTTTGTTGTGGAATTCATGGCAGAAGACACAATTGGTTTCTTCGATTATGTTCTCAAAATTGAATGAGTTCGGTTGATTAGTTTTATGACCATCCAATCATCATATTTTTGCGCATTTTTGTTCTTTAATTCTTGCCACTCACCCTCCTCCTCTGGATCTATAGCAGTAACACATGCTACCTGAGCTGAAGAACATTTCAGTTTAACTTGTCCCAAGTTGACCATTTTTTACAGGAGATCCTTGAAAAAAAACACTCCAAAATGGGATTCCCCAAAATCTGATGAAATGGGAAATAATTGGGACGATCTTCATCTCCTTCTTATTCGGCCTCTTGGGCCTTGGAAATTGAACCAAATTATTTTCTAGAGCTGAAATGAAGTAACCAGGAACTTGTTCATTTCGGAAAGAGTAAACCTTTCTCTTCAAATCTTCAAATTATTTTTTTCTTCTATATATTAGATAATATTGATGAAAAGGTCTTTGTTGTTGGCCCTCAGGAGGTGGAGCCCTTCTAGAAGATGAAGGTTTTGAAGTAGAAGCAGGTACATGTGCTTGTTTAAGCATAACTGTTGCATTCTTTGATTTACCCATTCTCCTTCCTGGAGCTGATGGAATTACACGCACTTTATCCTTAGTCTTTATAAGATAATCTTTAATCTATTAAGCGATTGAAGTAAGTTATCGAAACCATCTTGTGTATTTCACAGGGATCAACGCTGTGCACAACTCATAACGTAAATTCGCCACATAGATTGGCAAAAATTCTTCTTGAGGGAGTGCTAAGCTTAGGGAATATATTAATCCATTCCAGCGATCAATGAAATCTAAGACCCTTTCATTATCCCTTTTCTTATAGTTTGTAAGATCAAAAACTATTTTCTTTGGAAAAGTTGAGCTGAATTGAAGAAGGAATCGTTGGTGGAGATCCTCCCATCCAGTAATTGATCGAGATTTCAAGCTTGTGTACCAGAAAAAAGCAGGCCCTTGTAATGACTGTATAAAACACCAGAGCTTAACTACTTCATGTTACTGAGGGGTTCCCATCATAGGATCTCAACGAGAAACAAAATGTGTTAAGTGTTTCTCTGGGTCTCCCATACCATTAACGATTGGGAATGTAGTACTTTCAAAATTTGATGGGGGAGGAATTGCATCAATCCATTCAAATTAAGCTCTATTTTCTGGTTGAATTTGAGCCCGTTTTCCCTCCATAGCTTCCAACCGAACTGTTAATGACTCAATAGTAGTTATTAACTTTCGAGAAAAATCCGGTTGGGCTTGGAGCTAAACAAGTGCAATGACTGGATCTTGGACAGATGTGGTGGCTGGTGCTGCAACTGATGGTAGCACCGCCAATTATTGTTGCACTTGACCCATAGGATTAGACCTATGAGGGTGTACTGGTAGAGGAGGATATTCTTGATCCATCTCAGTAGCCTCAAAAAATTCTCTTGGCTGACTGACTCCAGTACGTTTAGAAGGAAGACTACTTTGAAGTAGTTCTGCATTCAACCTCCTCAATTCCTTCATTTCTTCCTCTTATTGTGAAAATCTTTTCTCTAGAGAGAGAAATTTTCCTTCTCTAGAGGAAGGGTATGTAACCGGATTCTTTCCTTTCCCCTTATTGGACACCTTTCGGAGAGGGGTAAGTGGGTTACTTGAAGGATTATCTTGGTTCTGAGTAATCCTTTGATTTCGTGTACGCACACCTTCTTCATTTGTGTCTGTGTGTACAACATATTGAGCAGGAACCTCTTCATCTGATCCTTATGAGTGAACCTCATCTAGTAGATCAGCAACAATGACATTAATGACATTAATTGATCATAATGCATTGCATCTCTTCTATCTACATTTCTGTGATATTGTCTTCTTCCATATCCTTGATGAGACATTGCATTTTGTTGATTCGATCCCTCAGGAAATTCTTGACGAACCGTAATTTGGAGGGAATCTCCTGATAATTTGTCTCTTCTTTCCTCTTGAGTCTTCTTCCCCAATCGAGAGAATACTGAATTTCTCCGAGGGAGGGATTGAGGATTTGAAAAATTCCCCAATCCGGTAGATTGGGGTTGTTCCTGCTGTCTTTGCTCAACTCCTCAAATCCTATTTGTTGATTCTGAGGGTTGGGTTAAAAGAGTCCCCAGTCTGGAAAGCTGGGGTGGTTCTTGACATGCTATATCTGAGACCTTCTTGAAATATCTCTTGATCTTGCGGACTTTAGTCCGGAAATTAGCTGGATTCATTAACCTACATCCACTTTTATCACCTGGCTCAAAAGACCATTGGATGATTTCTAACACTTCTGTCACTTGATGATGTGCTTGATCCAAATGAGAGGCTTGTTCAATATTCTCGTTTTCTAGATGCATGAGTAATTCAATAACTTCTTCTCTGTATGCATGATTTTGAGAGGAATTAGTTGAGGAATGTTTTTGGGCAAGCTTTTTATTACAAAAAAAACCCGTTGACTGTGACTGGCTATGGGCAATAACATTGCATGAGAAAATTTTTGGTGGGATTTTCTAACTGGAGAGTACAGTGAAATGTAGCGCTCCATGAACACCCCATCCCCTGATATGAATATCAGATGGGGAATTGGCAATTAACTGGTGCAATCTTCTTAGTGCGCCAAGACATTAATGCTGAAGGGCTCTCTGTTACTTTTCATCCTTCAGATATCGAGAAATTGAGAGATATGACAAATCAATTTGGCATTATAACCCTTCTATTATCTTGACATGATTTTCATATTCATTATAAGATAATATTTTCCTTTTCAACTGACAAAGATTTTTCCATATGTTGAGATGAATATCATGAATTCCATCTTCCGTCAACATCTCTGGAATGTCGTACTGAGAATCAGCCAGAGGCCAAAACATAACTGGAACTTCACCTTTCGCCATTTTTTTCTCATGTTTAGTACTTCCTTTTTATCATTCCATGAAAATTATTCTACCTGATTAGACTAGAGATGGTGCTTCCTTGTTACTTCATCGTATTCAACAAGATTGGTAGAGAAATCACTGATCAAACTAGAAGATGCATGACTTAGGGGTGGTTCAGAGAATGACCTAAAACATGGTCTATCTTATGGTTGATAAAGTATTTCACCTACTAATGGAAAAGAATCATACATGAATGGATTTACATTTTCATGTGCCTCAAGATAAGATGGCTTTCTCGTCACTACATTGTCTCTTGGAGAATTTTCCAAACAATGTGAATCACTACTGAAGAGAGGACTTTTGCAGCTAAATTCATCATCATGGGGAGGACCACCATTGTGGGTTACAGCAAAAGATGAAACATTTTGTTCCTTGATCTTCTGGCCACACAGAGGGTTCTTATGGATCTCATCTGAAGTTGAAACTTCGAGATCAACCGAATTGTCATGAAGCAAGCCTTCATGAGGAAGTATCTGATGCAGACCTTTGGAATTAATGTTCCCACTATTGGGAACTGAGAGAGTAGAATCTTGAGTTGCAACAGATAATTGTCTGAGTTCATCAAGAACTATAGCATTGATTAAGGCCTTATTATATATTGGACCTTGATTTCTTGACTGTGCTGGGTAGGTCTTCTTCTTAGACACCTTCTTACTCAACTTGGCAGGTGTATGTGCATGCTTGGGAAAATGATCAGATTAGTCATATTATCTCCGCTCAAACCAGGTGTATGTGCCTGACTTGTTTGTCTGTATGATACGGGGGAGTATGCCCCACAACCCTCTTAGACTAGAACAGATGTTTGTGTCTATTCTGGAGTGAACTTTTGATGTGTCACTCCATTGGCAGGGATAAATTTATGTGTCTTTCCCTGAGATGCTACTGAAGCTGTTATAATATCCTGAGAGACATCTAGAATATAAGCAGGGATTTTCTTCTGCTCTTTCACCATTGACATAATGTGCTTGGTGACTTCAGTGGACGGAACGGGGATATACGTCGATTCCGTGCTTGGAGTAGGTTTATGTGCCTACTCCTGTCCTCCTTTTCCTATCAGTGAATTTTGACAGTACTCATGTGTGGGGGCAGAGAGTTGAGTCTGCCTCTTGTTTGTCATCGGAACTTTCTGACTGAATTCTCTGAATTCTACCAAAAGAGACTATTGGTAGGATTGATCAATACTGTCAGATGTATGTGCCTGCTGATTAGACTCCTCCAAACGTGGTTGATCAGCTTCGTTCAATACTGACAGATGAGGCTGCTGGTAGGATTGATGAGTGTAAGCAGGTGTATGTGCCTATTTACTAGTTTTCAATACATTGGGTTAGCGAGCTTCATCACATGTAGTCAGACGAGCCTGATGACTATCCGATGATTTATAAATAGGTGTATGTTCCTATATATAGTACTATGCCATAATTGCCTGGCGGGATTGGCATGCTGCTGCCAGACGAGTCTGCTAGACAGCGGGATTAAAACGGACGGGTGTGTGTGCCCGCTCGTTGCTTGCCACCAAGTTAGGTTGGTGGACTTCTCTAGAAATGGAAGAGATAAGAACCTGCTCATTGTCAACCGGTTGTCGCCTCTGGTGGTTCTTCTTACCTGCTTGGGTTCGAGGAACCTGAGCCGAACGCCTGGAGATGATACCCTCATCATGTTGAGGGTGCACTGCCACATGAGTCTGGCTGCGATTGTTGATAGGAGCCCTCGGTAAGGACTCATGTCTCTTTGAGTTAAGGCCCTGAGGGACCTTCTCATTCACCTCCCCAGAATGCAGGAGAGAATGGTGACTGCGTTATGGGGATAACGTCCTGAAACAGTTGGAGACAATAGTTAGCCCCGCCTGCTTCTTGATTGATGGTCGTCACAGTACGGATGACCAGGGTGAGTTGCTCACTTGGAGGGCTTGTCGAGAAGCATCCATAGTTGGAATAGTACCGTGTTGAAGGTAATCCTTAACCATCGCATTTGATACCCATCATTGAAGATGCTGAGTAGGTGATTTTTTCCTCAGAGTGGATGACGATCCAGCAGGATTAGCAGCAGATGCATTCACATCAGAGGTTTTCACAGCAGTGAACTTAAGAAAATCCATTCTTGTAATGCATAAGATATTGGAAAACAGTTCCTGTTTGATATAACAAACATAATCAAGATAAATTCGGCTACTACATCTTTTGGATGAGCACATATGTTATTGATTGCTTTGTTGGCCCTCTCATTGAGTTTAAATAGGGGCCCAACAAATAGGTAAAACATCACTTTACCTTGGTTAAGGATTCACGTCAGGTTCACCACCTTTTGAACACTCTGGAATTGGGGATTACCTCATTGATTGAAGGTTCAAAAATTACAATCGGTTTCTAATGAGTTTGTTTGTAGAACTGGAAACATCCAATGATTCCATATCCATTTGGACCTACATTCCAAAGGTAGGCGGTCATTAGTTGTTAACTGTTGAGGCTTAGGAATTTTCATTGGTCGAGAGGATGGGAGGTCACACTCATCACACCTTTTTGAGGGGAATTATTGTTTACTCTAGGACTCTCTTTATATATTTAAGTTATGTTCGTGAATCCTTATTACATTACCAAGTATAAAATGTGCTTTACTTTCGATCTGACAGTCAATGATTGATATATAGGATATTTAGAGAATCTTTTATATGTATTCGTGGTTCTTCATTAATAGAGAATCATCTGTATTTGTTAGATATTCTTATTCAATGGTATCCTTCAATACATAAAAGTCTCTTGATCATTGTGATGACCATACTGGTTTTAAATCCACTCAGTGGGGCACTTGAAGTTTATTGTCATTCATAAGGACATGGATTATTTCATAGTTGGGATCATACCCGCAGATGGGATACCTACGTATCCTTTGTTTTGGAAAAGGAATCAGAACCCACATAGTTCGAGTGAGGGAGTATGATGTTTATCCATAATTGATAGCTCCAAGAAAGATTTCAATATTACCTTTACACTCTAAGATCACGTGAGTCATGCTCGGTGTGAGAAACGAGAGGTATTGGTGAAACCAGACAATTGTGCCATGAATGATGCAATGATGTGGGGCTTATGTATGTATGAATGCCCAAATAGATGAAGATTAGGATTTACTTTAGGGAAGAAACCTAGGAATAAGGGCCATAAAGGTATATGTACTTCACGGAGATTTGGATACTCTAACTTGGGGTTTACTCCAAAGGAAGATGCCCAAATTAGGAGGGGACTTTATGATTTGGTTGTACTCTTGAGAAGGAAACCCATATCAAAAGTAAATTAAGACTGGTTAAGAGAAATTAAGACCGGGGTTTACTCCTGAGAAGGAGGCCCAGGTGAAAGGGACTTGGTGCTTACTTCTAAGGAGGATGCCCAGATTTGAAGACTTTGAGACTGGGGATTATTCCTGAAGAGGAAACCCAGGTTAAGAGAACCATGGTTAGGGCTTAATCCCAAGGAGGATGCCCATATTTTGGAACATGGATACTAGGGATTACTCCTGAAAAGGAAGCCCATGTTAAGGGAATTATGACTGGGGATTACTCCTAAAAAGGATGCCCAGATTAGGGGACTTGGGGCTTACTCCTGAAAAGGAGGGCCAAATTAATGAGGACTTGGGGCTTACTCCTAAGGAGGATGCCCATATTTGGGAATTTGGAGACTGGGGATTACTTTTGAAAAGGAATCCCAGGTTAACGGAATTATGACTGGGGCTTACTCCTAAGGAGAATACCCAGATTAGGGGACTTGAGGCTTACTCCTGAAAAGGAGGCCCAAATTAATGAGGACTTGGGGATTACTCTTAAGGAGGATGCCCAAATTAATGAGAATGTGGACTGGGGCTTACTCCTGAAAAGGAGGCCCAGGTTAAGGATTCTCTCCTCTTAAAGGATGAGGTTGAATGAATGAAATATCTGACCTTAGTGACATGAGAATATATAAATCACTAGGTTTTAAGAGATTTTCCATATAATTCCTTTCATATAAGGAATCAAACAAATAAATCATTCCATGAATGGATTTGGAGAGAGTTCTGAAGGCTTAATTCTGAAGAGGAGAGGTGGATAGGTGTAAGAGGGGTGAAATGGGTAGGAAGGGCACCCAAAAAGAGAGGGGTGCACAAGTACTGCGTGGGCGCGCAAGTACTGCGTGGGCGTGCAAGTCCTGGTCGCGCATGTGTACCTGCACGACACATGGGTACTTGTGCGACAACCAATCCTTAGGGTAGAACTTGGGCGAGGCTTGGCTCAATCCCTTAATACTACCCCTAGAGACTTCCAGAATAGAGGCGCATAAGTTATGTGGAAGGGGTAAGGAGGTGCGCAAGTGTGGCCATTTCCCTTAAGGGTTAGCCACCCAGGCGCACAAGTGTTGATGAGTTTCAACACTTAGGCCTTCCTCCCCCTCTTTATATCTTCCATTCTAGGTAAGAAATTACCTTAGAAGTGTTCGGAAGCTTTGAGAAGAGACTAGGGCGCCGAGAGCTCAAATCTGAGGTTCTGGAATTTTTTGTCTCCCCTTATGGGGGGCCCACAGGGGTATTTATAGGCTAGAGAGACCCTGGGTGAAATTTCAAAGAGGGCGCGGAAGTCACCTGCACGACCACTGGGCGTCGCACAAGTATACTTGCACGACCTTGGTGGAACTTGCGTGACCCAAGTGTAAATGACTCCTTGTTCATGCCTTTGTCTATTTTTGTTTTTTTTCTTCAAAGGATGAATCACTTTTTGCAAGGCATTTCCCATTTCATTCGTTTAGACTCTGTGAAAGAAATGAGAATCAACAATCACATTGTAAGGTAATAGTGTGTAATATACATGAGTTATGTTATCATATTCTAAAGAAAAAAAACTAAAAAGGTATATGAGGAATAAGAAATATATAAGTATAAAATTATTATAGATATATTATATAGTATATTAATCGATAACTATATCCATCCTATAATGTTGGTGATGGAAAATTAATTATATTAGTTTGCGAGGAGGTTGTATGTCGTACACATGTTTCAGTGTTTTATTTCCCATTTGATAGAATAGAAGAAGGAAATAAGTTATGAAATTAATATTACACAATATAAGTGTATGGAAGATACTATTTTTATTATATCTTAATGATGAAATATTATTTTAAGGATCTAGAAGAAAAAAATAAAATGAAAAATACCATTTATGAATGTTACTAGTTTTTTGAGGAACTTCTATGGGTTTTCTCAGAAATAAATTAGAAGATTTTGTTATGATATATCCACAGGATCTAGGGTGTGGTGAGGGGAGTAAGTAATTTATTTTGTGAGGGAATCTCTAATCTAAATGTATTTGTAAGTGTGAATATGGTAGGATGGGGTGGCCTTTGATAATTGTGGGGAAGGACACACATTCAATATTATTAAAATAACTAGTTACACACACATTTTTTTCTTTAGAAAAGCCACAATAATGGATCATTATAGACCCATTTAGGCCATAAAGTCTATTTATTTCCATAAAATGGGTATTGTAGAAGTTTTATGGTCATTATAATTCTAGTCATTTTTTATTAGGCCTTTGTAAATTAGTTTTTACCAAATGTGTGGTAATTAATTTTTACTGATTTCACTAATCATAATGGTCAAATATTTAATTCCCCATATAACATATGAATAATAAGTCCAATACAAAATATTTAATTTGTTTTTCCAAATTCAATTAATATACATGGTTGAGTCCATTTTACAATTATAATCATTGATGTGGTGAAAACATGGGGGTTCAAAGAGAACATTATCATATGTTTTATTGGTTTTAATATGAATATTAAATATGAAATTTATTAAAATGATATAAAATTGTTAAACTGAAAAAAATTGAAATAATTTTACTTTCACTCCAAATTAAAATATAATTTAACCTTGAAATGTTTTAAATGAAATGTCATTTTTCAATAAAAATCAGTATTATTCATTATTCATGGAAAATGAAATAATTCAAAAAAAACCCAAAACTCACCCTAAGATATTTATTATGTGGTAATCTCATAATTGAATTTAATTTTTTAAAATCAATTTTCAATAATTGATAAAAATTAACTGCAAGTTTTCTTCACAAATCATGACTCAACTATCTTATAGAAAAAATTATTTGTTTTCCGAATTTTTTTTTATTTTTTATATTATTATTTTTTTATATTTAATTAATTTATAAACCTACCTTTAAAAAATATAGTTATTACTATTCATAACATCCATATTAATGTATATATTATAATTGAATACTATAACATGGATCATTTAGACTTATGTTATCATGACACATACACTATCAAATACAATGTACTTCTTTCAAAAATTAAGCTTATTTCATTTTACCTATCATAAATAAATTAAATCCACATAATTTATTATTGAGATCATAAATTAAGGGTTTAATATTTTAAAATTACAATTTTTCATCACCGTAAATATGAAAAATAAAACACCCTATTAATAAGAGTGAAAGTGAAATACGTAGTTCATATTTAATAACACATGACTAGGTTTCTATGTAAGAGAAAATTGGTTGAATGTAAAGATAAAAATATGGATGAAATGAACAAATATTTATAGAGGGTTACATATGTAATTTATGATAATAATGTGAATTATCAATGGAATAGTAAGGACATAAATACCCTAAATCTATATTGGTTTAAAATAATATTAGATTCATTTTATATAGAGGTAACATGAAAAGTTTTTTGTTTGAAGATACTTTTCTTAATGTTGAGTAATAAATTAACAATTTATGAATATATGGAAATATACTTACTTGATGTGATTATATTTCAAGAGAACAATATCATCCTCTAAATGTTCTTGTATAAATTTCCATTTCATCACATACACCAAGAATCTAAAATCCCCAAATGAATTTTTTATTATCAAAGAAATAAAATTCAACTTTAATGGATCAAAAATGAAATAAACTGTGAAGTTCCATTCTATTGTTTTGTAAATATTGTCCAAAAATAAAATTGTTAGAATAGTTATAAAATATAATACCTCAATGACTAAACCTCAAAAATAATACCACTGGTATATAATTAATATTTATTTGAAAAAATAACTGTAAAAAAATAAAATATTATCCATACCCCAATGTATGATAGTGGTAAGTGTTAGACCCATATCTTCCTTCAATTCCGAGTTCAATTTTTTTAGCTATAACCCAATGCGAGGACTTTTCCTTTCTCCAAAACTATATTAATATAAGTCCAATAACGTTCTAAAATTGTTGTCACACGAAATTAATAAAAAATTAAATACAAGATAAACCTTAAAGGTAACCAATACAATTAATAATATAACCAATAAAATATATAGGTGTTATTCCAAAAATATCTATTTCATATACTAAACCATAATATTGTATTACCAAAAAAATCCAAAAAAATCCTTAATCGTGTTATATTCATACCACACAAATTTTAAAAAGTTATTTTTATGTCTTTAAAAATATGTTCAACCAAAAACTTATAAAATGATAATGGTATTCATAAAATTAATGATAAGTAATGCATATATTTTTCTAATATTTTACACAATCCATATATGGTTCAAAAATCTTATAGAAAAAATACCATTAGTAAAAACATACATATAAAATTTAAATCATGTATCTAAATAAATACTTCATCCTTTTTATTTCAACATAGGTAATGTTATTATCCTATAAAATAGGGAATTGAGTTTGATAATGTCTTGGTTCCCCATATTTAATATAGAAATATATAAATTTATCCCATTGAGGAAATATAATTCTTTCAATCAAACACTTCACTTTTCATCATTAATTCATTTAATTATTTCCATCTTTTCATCATAAAAACCATTTTATCATTCTATAGAGAAACATTCCAATACATATCATTCCATATTAAATATTTATAGGAAATCATTCCAATATTACAATGTGGTCTCAACCACATGAATTTTATATAACTACATAATTCAATTCTTTGGTGATTATGGGTGTTATTTAATGTACAAATTTATAATCATATTTTTGGATAACTGATTTGGAATAATCTTGGTATCTTTTACTCCTTTCATCATCCACTTTTCTTACTCACAGTCACCTCATTTTCTAACATTTTTAATGATAACATGATTTATTAGGGTTCAATCTGTGGAATAACACCAAAAATCAAATCATGAGGTACAATAATCATAGTGGGAATAATATATAATCATTAATATGGTGTCTAAATTAGGTGAAATTATTTTAGACAAAAGAAAATGTAGGTTTAACCTATGTTATTCATTTAAATCATCTATTATAATCTTTCAGAATTTTATGTATTGAAAATGTATGTTATCCTAGGAATATTAACCAGTAGTATCAAATAAGGTGTGCAATAATTCCCTTTTTCATGTAGTAGGTGATGAGAAGGTCAATTACAATGTGTCCATTTTGATTTTATTAACCATAGGTTCATCTATTCATGAATATTTATAATTTTAGTAATATATAAATGGTTTTATTTATAGGAAAAAATAAAATATATTCCTTACCTAAATATTATAATGTTCATTTATAAATAAATTCAATATCTATTATAGTACTATGATCCATAATCTATGTTTTTTTAAATATAGTTCACAAGGTTACTTATACACATATTTAGAATCAAACTGTAATGAACCTAATACATGTTTCATAGATCTGACGAGTAACATTATTAATCTTTCATAAGATACAATGAATAACGTCACCACAGAACAGATATTTCATTATTGCTAGTAAACTAGATATATACATGAATCCAAAATTAATTTTATAACAACAATTATAGTATTTCTTCGAGAATATCATTATTCAATCTAAAAAATCCATACATTTAATTCATTGTTCACTTCCTAGATTCATTGGATTGAGAAAATTCAAAGGTGAGATCAAATATTATATAAGGGTTACATAAAATAGAAGGCACTATGAATTAATAAGAATAATCAATATTGAAATTAAAAAAATTGAATAAAAATTACATTTAAACGATTTTACTATAATAATAAAAATTTCTTGGTAAATAATTGAAATAACATTATATTTAATCAATAACATGATTATTAAAAATGTATAAGGCATAATAAATATACAAGGTAGAAAATAGAAAACACATTCAATTGGATTGATAAATTGAGAAATAAAATGAAAACATAGATAATAACATTCATAAAAATAATGTATTATATTACTGAATAATTAATGAAGGTAATTTTTAATTATATTCCATATTGATCTCATACATCAAAATTCCTCGACTATAAATATCTTTAATATGATAGTTTAAAAATAATGGGTAGGTATACAAAATAAACCCATTTACCGATGGTTATACAAATGATTTATGTCATCATACTATTGATGCATAACATGGATACATATAAAAATTTCACTCCTATATATCAATTTTAAAATAATTCCTTATATTGAAAAATTCATTCAGTTTATGAACAGTATTCCTTAACATCAAATATCTATATTGTGTAAATGATACATATCTATCAATTTTTTTCCAATTAATCAAATGAAAATAAATATTAAAAACATTCTTCTTAAATGATAAAAATATTAAAAAATAAGAATATCCATGATAAATATCATAGATATTATGGGGAGATTGAACATTATGTGATTATTGGAATGTGGATATTTTAAGGTAATTTTAATGAATACAAAAATGAGTCAATAATGTGAATGTAAATACATTACTTCATAAAAATGATAATAAAACATTAATATATGTGATAATTATGTTATCAATAAAACATATACTCAGTGAAGTGTATGTAAAATAAAGGGTCATTGTGCTTGAAAAATAAAAACACCATAAAAATATCATTACAAACAACCTTAAAGAAAATTGAATTTCTATTTTGAAAATTAGTTTTAAAATTAAATGTTCACAATTATTATTTAAATTTTCAATGAAATTAAACATAAAATATTATAAAGGAATATTTTGAACATTTCATATTCACGATGGTAGAAAATTTAATGCACACCATACCTTATAAAAAAATATTTATTTCACTTGTTTGGTAAAATCAAAAAATGAATTTCTTTTTTAAAATTTAAAAAATAATCCATTTTATTTTTTTCAAAAAAAGTAAATCATGATTATATATTTATTTAATAAATATTTTTTAGAATTTAATGGAATTGAATCATTTTATAAATTTCCATTAGAAATCATGGATTTGAAGAAATAACAATACTGACTGAAGAGTGAAATGAATGCTAGTTTTCATTTGAACATTTTATAAAAAAATTAGTTTCCAAAGAGTGGAGAAAATGGAAATGTTACATGTAGAAATCACTAATAACCATCAGATATGAATTTTAAATGGGGTTATCTACCAATTATAAATCACTTGAATTGAATGAATATTTATTTATAAAAAATCTAGAATAAAATGATATTGTGATATAAACCTACCAAAAGTTCATAACATTATGGTTAGAATTTATAAAAATACTATTATGAGTATAAATGTAAATTGAAATGAAAAAAATGGATTTAAAAAATAATGTATTAAATGTAATTACATACCTAATCTTAGTATATCAAAGACAATGAATAATTTATAATCCAAATGAAAAAATTTACTTATGAAATTATTTACCACTTAGTAATTGTCAACAATATTTATATTAGATTACATAATTAAAAAAAAAACATAAAATAAAATAACATATGAAGGATTCGTTATATTATATTTAGATAGGGAATATAACCCATAAAAACTAAATTAGGTGCATTACATAAAAAGCTTCCTCAATAAAGGGAATTTGATTCGAAATCCCTTACATTACGCTTATTTTATTTAAAAATGATTTATTATATTTTATAATGGTTTCAAATATTTTATTAATTTATAAATGAACCACATTTATATTTATAATATTTTATATTATCCTCTTATAACATTTCACTTCACGTTTACTAATAATTATTCATTATTTTCAGTATTTGGAGTGTCAAATGCCTTGTTTTCCCATGACAATTTTTCTATAAAGGTTTTGGTTCATGGGTGTGAGATATATATATAATATAAATAATTATATTGTTGATTTAATTATAAATATTTTTACATCAGACCCATTTTTAGAATAATTATTCAAATTGTTACCTTGTAAAATAGATTACTTCACTACCTGGAGACGATATGCTGAATGTATGCATGTGTGATATTATAAAACCCTTAATAGGTTAAAGGGTATGGAACCAGGTGGTATATTAATCTTAATTAATTAATATAATCTCATATATATCACATATATTGATTATATTTAACCATATTAATTCCCATTTAATGTGAAAGGGGAAAAAGAAAACATCAATTCATGAGGATATAGTCATCTATACACAGGAGTGACATTTTCATATTTTAAATAGGTGGAAATGTAATATGGTATTTTCATATTATTACAATATAATTACAATAATATCATAAATATCCAAAAAATGTGTTATTTCTTTATTTATATCCATCCTTGAATGTTGGTGATGGAAAAAAATATATTGATTTGTGAGGAATTATTATGTTGTACACACGATAGACAGTTTCATTTCACATGTGAAAGTAGTGGAGAAGGATATAAGATATCCCACTAACCTAATGACAAATCATTTTAAGTGAGATAATTTTTGATTATATTATAATTTTCAACTATGATTTGACAGAGGCAAAGCCATAAAAAAATTGAAACGCTCAATTAAGAATGTTAACTCTTATTTTGGGAACATAATTTTGTTTGCAAAAAAATATATCCTTGATTGGATTAATAATAAAAAAGTTCTCTATTATTTCATTAGGGGATAAATAGGTGGGTATGATAGGTATTTTGAGATCCAAATAGAATTGTATAGGTTAATTGGGGGAAGATGGGGTAACCATTTTTAATTGTGGGAAAGGAAAAACGATTAATTTTTTGAAATATTAAATGAAATCCAAATTTTAATAATGAAAAAAACCTTAAATATGTTTCACTATAGATCACCATAGGTCATAAGGTAGATATATTTTTATAAAATGTTATTTTTACATGATTTTAGGTTATTTTCACTCTTATCATTTTTGTTAAACCCTCATGTAAAATAGTTTTTACCATAACCATAGAAATTATTTTTTTTCTTTGACCATTCATAAAGGATAGATGATAATTTTAAATCATTAGATAATAAAAATTATTCTAATTAAAAATATCTAATTTATTCTTAAAAATTAAATTTACATATTTTTTAGAGCACAATCTGAAATTGCACTCGCACATGTAATAGAAAAATGGGCATTCAATGACAAAATCTCTCAAGTAAATATGGATTTAAGATAGAAATTCGATTTTAGATTGATTTTAAAGGGATAAATATTTTAAATATTAATAAAATTAAAAAAAATTTACCTTAAAAAAATTTAAAATTCCATTTATTCTGGTTTATTATGTAAAAACTGATGTTTTTCATAAAAAATAAGTAATTTCACTTTTCATCAAAAATGAATCATTTTTTTAAAATCCCAAAAATTCATTGTCAGATAAATGTGATATGTTGATAATTTTTTTGTTAATTTTATAAAAAATATATAAAATTTTAAAATTTATTCATTAATTAAGCGCACAAAGCGTGAGAAAACCATCTTTTAGAAAAATATAGTTTTTATAAAACATGTCTTTTTCTTTTCATCTATTATTATTTTAGTTATAATCAATAAGTAATTATAAATTTTTTTAATTTATTATGTATTATTAATGCACTATAATATAATGAATAAGTTATAGTGGTACACTATATTACAATTCAATTAGTTAAGGGGTTTTTAGTCACATGTGCTATCATATACAATGTTATTCATTTAAAATTTTGATGAGTTCATTCTCCTCACCTTAAATAATATTCTTCCTCAAAATTTGATATTTCACTGAGAAGTAAATGTTTTAATATTTTAAAATATTTTTTTAGTAAAAACCTAATGTTAAAATGGTTAACAAAATGTTGTCTTAAAAAGAGATAGAGGGATGTATAAAAATTATATAGAATATCACATATCTAGGTTTCTAAGTATGAGCACATCAGTGGAAAGTGAATATAAATAATTGTATGAAAAAAATAATTATAGAGAGTTATAAATTATTTTTTCTAGATGAAACATAACAGTAAATAGAACATTAAGTACCATATGGAAATAAATATATGATGATATAAAAGACCATATGATTCATCAGATATGAATGTAGTAAGATGAAATATTTATTCTAGATCTCTTTCGTAAATTTTAGGAATTATTTTAGTAAATTAGAATATAGATATATATACATACTCGATAAATTAATATTTCATAAGCAAAATTTCATCCTTTGGTTATGCTTCGATCAATTTCCAATTCACTACATACTCGAAGAAATGAATATCCAAAAATTAATTTTTTATGCCTGAAGAACTAAAATTAACTTTTAATGGATGGATATATCTACATATGTGTGAGAGGACATTCAACCCAACTCTAAATTACTTTGGAATGCTAAAATGGTTACCATGAGTTATCCAATATAATATATTAATCTCCAAAACTCAATAGTGACACCACTAGATCTTCATTAATATTTATTTGTCAAATGATGTAAGTAAAAACAATGAAATATTTTCTATAGAATCATGTAGTCCTATTGTAGGTAATAAACCTTTATAATAATTCAATTATGTGTTGAAGACTTATGGACTTCTCCAGATCCAATAGGTTGTCATTTAAAAAAATTAATATAATTCATATAAGATTCTCAAATTGTTTCAAATATTAATTTATATAGAACAAATAATAATATGATATATAAAGTTTACCTATACCATTAATCTTATGATAAAAAAATTATGCATTTTCTTCCTCAGATAACACTTTCCTATAATTAACCAATATGTTTAATTCCAAGATTTGTTTTGCAGAAATATACATAGTCATGTAATATTCTTAAAAAAAATAAAATGGGATGTCTAATACATTTATCTTACGATCAACCATAAACTCATAATCCCATGATGGTATCCATAACCATATGTTAATGAATACATGTTCCCTTATAATTTTTTTCATAATCCATAGATTATTAATAATTTTGATAAGAAAAATTCAATTGGTAAAATAAACATCGACAATTTGATTCTTGAATCCCAATAAATACTTAAAAATTAATATTTAAATATAGGTAATTCCATGTTTAAGGACAAAACCATTAAAAGAGTTCATTAGATCCAATAATTGCTAGTTTCAACAAATTTATTAAAAAAATGTAATTTTTCAATAAAATGTAATTTATTTCATTCCAACAAATACATCATCTTTACTAGAAAAATAATTAATTTATTAATTATTTTCCAAACATAAATCATTTTAAAATTTAATTAAGTCACATTCATTAGTTTATATTTCATCAATTTTTTCAAGATGTAAATAAATCATTATTTCATCATTTATATCCATTAACACATATCTTTGAAAAATTCTTCATAATCTTCATTGATGAGTTATATACTTGGTTAATTTAATGATTTTTATCATATTTTGGGATAAAGGATTAGGAATTTTCATAATATTCTTTTCCTCCGATAGTTATTCCATTTGGTTTCTCATTGTCACTCCATTTTCCTTCATGTTCAGTGATATGATGATTCCTTTATGTTATAGAAATTTAATAAAACTGAAAGGCCTAGTGTGAGAAACAATAATGATAGAGGAAAACCATATAATCATTTATAGCATGTCTAAATCATAAAATATTATTTTAAATATAATAAACCATAGAACTAAAATACGTAAATAATTTTTGTAATCTATTAAAATAGTTAATAATGGGTTGTAAATAAAATTTGAATTATCCTAATCTTAAAACTGAGGAGTGCCAAACTAAGAGAACAGTAAAGACCATTATTGTGCAGTGGGTGATGATCAGGTCGAGCCCAATGCTCCCTTTTTTGGATTTATTACCCCAGATAAATATATTATGATACATATCAACTTTTTTTTAACAAGATATGGATATTTTTTTTAAAAATATTATAATATATTCATTACCAAAAAGATAGGATGTTCTTTTAAACATATCCTCAAATTCAATTATTTGTATGTTATCTATAGAATTTTTTCCAAAATTTAGTTCTAATGGTTTTTTCATAACATCCATTGGTAGCAACTATTACCACCCCCACATCATTAACCCATATACAGTTCCATAATTTATTACATTAGAATTAGATATATATAATCACATCCTAATGTATAGATTAGTTTAATAGTCTTTAAAAACTAGATACATACATGATTCCCAAAGTACATTTGAAAACAATAATTACAACATTATTTTTGAGAATATAATTATTCCTTACAGGATAATCATGAAAATCATTTTTTATACACATCTTAGTGTCCTAAGAATAGAAAAAATAATGGTGATATAAAATGATTAGTAATATTAATGAAAAATTGATGTTATGATTAATCAATAATCAAAATAAAAAAAGTATAGTAAATAACTAAAAAAATATACAATTTAAATAATTTGAATTGAAAAATAAACATAGTAGGTTAAATAAAAAAACACATGAAATTTAGTCCATAACATGATTATCATATTTGGATAAGGGATAATAAATATTACACAGTAAATAACTGAACACTGATTTCATTTTATCTATAAACTGAGAATAAAATTGCAACCATAGATAATATAATTGAAATAATATCATTGATAATTATAAAAAAAATTAATAATGGAAATTATTATTTTTTGGAGATAATTATCTCTTGAAACATGATAATTAATATTTATAGACATTTTACAAGATAGTTTAAAATTGATGGGTTTATTAACACTAGAAAACCATTTAACTATGTATAGAAAACATATTTGCATCATGATACTACTGATGTATTGAGAGGTAATAAATAACTGGGAACTACCAATAATATATTTCAGATAAGTGTGATGGTCCATTAGCGACAGATTATCATTGCAAATTACTTGTTGCGACCTGTGTCTATCACAAATAGACTGTCGTGGAAAAAAGCGTTGCAAATATAACTATTTTTGGTGGTCCGTCACAACAATCAATTTTTTTGGGGAAGATATATAGACCACCACAAAATAAACCCAAAATATTATTTAGAGTCCTCTTTTGATAATACTTTTTTGATAATATTTTATGAAAAATTATCTATCTCTCACATGTAACCTTTAAAAAAAACTAATAATATATATATATATATATATATAAAATTATTTAAAAATCTTTAAAAAAGTTTAAAAAAATTAAAACACACATAAAAGTAATAAATAATTTCAAATATAATATGTCTATCATACCAAATTACAAAACAATCATAAAATTTTCAGAAATCATCATCTGGTTTCAGGTGGAGGAGGGTCACTCTATTGGCCTGGGGGAGGAAACTACATACAAACTCCATGCATAAGACACCACATATACTCTATCATTTAATAATTTCTCAGATGCTACATCTCATGCTCCTCCTCCAACTTCTTATGAATCTATTGTATTATCTCATCCTACGCTATCAACATCTCATTGTAATGAGCATGATTATGGCATCGAAGAGGACTCTCCATGAGCTCCCATCATGCTCACTGATGCCTTTGTAGAAGTACCATAATAAATCATTGGTGTTAGTGGATAACCAATTCCAATCACTCAAACTTTCTCGACACCCTGTGATGCTGCCTATATCCATGTCCACTCATTATAACCTGAATTGCAGTGATATCTTGTTCGGTCAGATCATGAATCTATCGTGAATGAGAATTTTTAGCATCTTATATTTCCTTTAAATATAATGGAAAATTAGAATAAAAATATAATTAATTTTGATGACTGTTCAAAAAAAAATTAACCAGAGTATGGTGATGTTGTTCCCCTACAACTTCTCTTGTTCGAGGATCAGAATACATCTTCATATAAACTTCACTCTTTGTAATAGATGGTTCTATAATGGCTGTAAAAAATAACAAAAATGTTATGGTTAAAATAAATATACATTAATAAATATTATCACATACCATATTTCATTGTTGTATTCTAACTAGATGACTCTCAGCCATATGGTTGACCTCTTGACTCCCACACCTCTAACGTCAAGCTGCTGACATCCTCCTAAAAGCCTCTTCTACCTAGAAGATGAAAAGACCATCCTATACCCGAGCTGATATATACTCAGGATGATGGGGGATACAAGTTTTATTTAAGATATAAGCACAAGATTTATCCCCAAATCGTTTTCTAATTTTTTGTACATACTGAAAAAGAACTAATGTATACAAGTGTCCCATGTATTTCATATATGACTTATCAGACTGTTATAAATCGTAGAAAATAAATTCTGGGAGACAATTAAAAAATATGTTATAAATTAGATAAAATTGAAAAAAGTATATATTATTTAATAATGTAAAATCTAGTGGTTGATCATCTTGTCATGAATAGTGATGGGTACCAGGTCCCATGACACATGTGGTTACGAAAAAATATTTTCTCAAAATCACATCGTCCTGGCCAGTGGATAAATGTGGAAGAAAGATGAAAATTGAAAAAAATATATAAACCTAAGATTATAATAAATATAAATTAACATAGTTAATTTATATTAGATATCTTAATAAACAATTAATACTATCTCTGTAAATAATTATCAAAATAAACAAATAGTCATCTATCTGGAATATGATTTGGAGTCAGTAATCGAGTTAGACCGTGCCCCATCCTAGTAGGCGCACCATCACGAGGAGAAGAATCTAAATTGGGTTAATCATTTAGATGTACTGCTTAAGTGGGATAATGTAATAAATTGTCATGAGGATCATCTCCAACCATCTGAAATAAATATTATCACATGTAAGGGATTATTAAAATAGTTATGAAATATAAAAAACTAATTAATGTTAGAATAAAATAATGTTACTGGTAACATAATGTTAGTAAAAATATTAAATTTAGAAAACTAATAAATATCGAAATATGATAATTACCTATCACTAAATACCTGAATATAATATATCAATATTCATATTCATCATTATTTTCATCGACACCAATGTCATCATCCTCATCTTCAGCATTATCAATTTATATTTGACATTTAGATTCATTATCCCTTATTACATCATCAATTTTACTTATATCATCATCCCATAACTAAGGTATTTCATCATCTATATTTATATCCTGTAAGGTAAGAGATATATTTAGGGATGATTCTTAATTTTTTTTTAATAATTTCTACTTCCACAAAACCATTTCAATTTTTAGTAAACTGATTGTCATGTGATTTTATTTTTTTCACACTCCACATGTCCTTAAAATCTCTCTAAACATCACCTTAATTTTCATTGTAAACTTGACATGCATGATGTGACAACACAAATGGTCCATTTTATGCAAGAAGAATGTTATATTTACTGAAAATGACTTCATGTTGGGGATAAACTCATAACCCTCGATCGGTTTCCAACCAATGGTATTTAAACATTGTAACATAATTTTGTCCCATGTAACATAACACAATTATTTCATCATGCATTCCATAAAACTCCATGCGACTTTCCTTATGTTGGTATCCTTTCAAATTAACACCACCAGTCATTGATTTCTTTGAGTCGCCATGTAAATAAAAGTATTTCTTGTTGTTGTTTTTATTACATGAGAATTTTACATGTCTGTAGTTTCTGACGGCACTTGATTCTGAGTCCCGGTGTGCCCGGAATCAATTTATAATGTTTTGTTCTGGTACATTTAGCAAACATACGTTCGTAATTTTATAACTTTTGAACTGGAGCTCGGAATTGAATTCCATGGGCACCATTGAACTCACAGCATCAGTGATTGCTTATTAAGACCATCACCACATTTTTGTTTTATCGAGAGTGGAAGATAGTTTTTTGGGGTTTCTAATTAAATTGAATAAAGTTAAAGTTTTAACATTATTTTATTTTTGGTGGTTAAAACCTCCAAGGGAAGGTTAGTGTTGGGGGCCACCACACCATAACCTCCCATTGAAGGATGTTATGGTGGTGGGGCCTACCCGCACATAACCTCCCTTGTGAGGATTATTAGGTGGGGACCCAATGAGCTTTAAACCTCCTTTAAACCCCCAATTAATTTGGTGAAACTCTTCACCTTCCCCCCTTCATTTAATGAGCCAACTCCTCCAATTTAATTAAGTAATGTAACTTAATTAATTTGGAATCATTTTGAATTATTTGAATTCATTATGCCAAAATTATAATATGTGATGTATTATTATGGTGGGGGGTTGGAATAATCGTTTTTGGGAGAATTATGAAGAGGAAGAGCCTTTGGGAGAATTGAGAGGACTCTATCCTCTCAATGAAGAACTTGAAGAATGCCCATCTCAACTGAAGAACGACGAGCACCGTCTTCTCCCTCTTCAACCGAAGCAAGTATAGGAAACACCTCCGTCCACGAAGAATGCCAACGACGTCATCTCGACTCACCTTCCCTGAATACTTCCTCCTCGACTTCTTCTTCTTCTACCTGACTTCAACGGAATGACGTCCGATTCCCGCGACTTCGTCAACGAGAGACAATTGAGGTTGGGGATTTAAGTTTGATTGTTTTTTCTGTTCATTGTCGTTAAATCTTGGTTATTAATTTGAAAATTGATATCACAATAACGTGGAAGGCTCGGGCTGCACGAACATGGCCCGAACCTCTCCCTTTGTTATTTACATTTGTTTACGATGGAGGCGTAACAACAACGGTGGCCGGCGTTAGGCTGGCCGCGAAGAAACCGGCGGCGCAAAGCCACCAGGCCTATGGAAAGGTGTAACATCATCATACCGCATGGAGAAACAGAGGGCCGCAGCAAGGTCAAGCCGCAGCGGAGGAAGCACGACACCGTCACACTGTGCCGATGGAGAGAAACTGCGGCCAGGACAGGCCGCAGTAGAGGGTTGTGGCACCGTCGTACCACACCGGTGATGCAAAACCGCGACCATGGCTAGCCGCGGTGGAGGGGCACAGAATTGTCGCGCCATGCCGGTGGTGCGAGAACTGGGTGGCCGCTCAGCCAACCGGACAATGCGGGACCCATTGGGTCCCATGGGGGAAAACCGAACCGGCGCCTAGCGCTGGTTCTGAATGAGAAATAGGGGGCGCGACACCACCCTCCCATGCTCGGAGAGACGGGCCCCGCGACCCACCGATCGGGCCGCACGAACAGCTATATAGGCTGCACGACCTGCCCTCTGTGCCCCGTGGCCGGCCAGCCTGGCCCTGCGGCCCGCTGGCCTGGCCCCACGGCCAGCCGGGCGGGCCGCGCGACTAGCTAGTTGGGCCGCCCCCACGGGCCGGGCCGTGCTTTCGGGTCGGGATGCACCTTCGGGCTGGGCCGCCTCTTCAGGTCGGGTCAGTCCCACGGACTGGGTCGGACCCCAGTCTAGACCTGGGTCGGGTTGGGTCGGGTCCGTCCAACTGGGTTTGACCAGACCCGAACCCGTCAGACCCGATTTCACCTAATCGCCCATAACTCGGGCTACGAGTGTCCGTTTGACGAACCGTCAGCGGTGCCATTATTCTATGAACAAAGCCTTCCCTTTGAGATTACCCCATTAGAGTTCGTGGTATAGTTGAGATATGGTTAGGTTGGTTCTTACACGAAACCAACCGGGCCCCCGGGACTAAAAGGCTAATAACTCACAGATCGGGTGTCCGATTGATGCGCCGTCTATTGTGTTGAGACACCTATGACATAGTAGTCCATTGAGATACTTTGACCTGAGATTTCGCGACACTTGGAGTATCGACCAGTAGCTCATGGAGCAGATCCTCCCGGAGACGGGCTTATAGAGTGCAGAGTCCTAGTAGGTGACAAACCTAACGACTGCATAACCGATTCGACTCAGAGTGATTCGACTAGCCTAATGGGGAGCGCCTGGTAGTTGGAGGCAGAACCATGGCGGAAAAAGTGCTTGGTAGTTGGAAGCAGACCTACGGTACTCAACAGGAGGAGTACCTCTGTAGGCTATTAGGGGGAGCGCCCGGTATTTGGTGGGAGACCCATAGCGGATGGAGAGCCTGGTAATTGGTATCAGACCCGAAGTACTCGACAGGAGAAGTACCTCAGTAGTCCAAGGTTAGTGAGAAGTGCCTCAGTGTCACAACATGCCCACTATACCCGATAGGGGAGGAGTTCTCCAGCAGCCGTGGTTTCGATAATAAAAATCCTGGTTTGCACTGAGTTAATAACCTTTGTGTTTTCCTCATGATTAAGATGGGTTACTTGATAACATAGGTATATATATGGGAATATACCTAATTAATGGTTATATGTTGATTTCATACTTTTTGGTTTATCCTTGTTGGATTTTTGTTAGACCTTGATGGTCTCAGGGTCCCTACTGAGTATCGTTATACTCACCCCTACACGGGCTATGCCTGCACCTCATTGTGTTGGATGCAGAAGACGGTCAACGCTGACCGAGACAGAGTGTGCGAGGAATGGATGGTACCCATAGGTGGAACTCACGACGAGACAGTACCTGGAGGAGATGGACGGACGTGGAGTGCTGAGGATGCTATATGTACCTACCCTTTAGGTAGGATCCGTGGTGGATGATCCAGAAGCTTCTAGACACCTTCCAGCTATTTGTCTTTTAGTTGTAACTGTTTTGTCTTTCCCTTGTACTTTACTACTGGGCTTCTATTTCTGGCCCCTTTCACTTTCCATCACATCTTTTGTTATACAATTTTTACTTAGTGTTTGCTTTCGCTTGTGCTCTGGTTGTGTGTGTTTATATTTTATAAAAGGAATGACTTCCCAGTTATAGGTATGTACACCTTAGGTGCTAGTCTCTAGCCCCTGGCCTATGGAAGGCGGGCTTGGGGTAGTCATGATACGAGCCCTGGGGGACGGGTAGTGAAAAATTGGTATCAGAGGAGTCAGTTCTACCACAGAACATAGGACTATGATATTTTTTTTCTATGAAGCAATAGTGTTAAGGGTACCGAGTGTTGTTTTAAGTTCAGGGAGTCTAGTGTTGGTGCGGTGGCTGACGTATCCATACACCAGGACCATGACTACTGATTTTTGACTTAGTGCACGAAAATAATAACTGTATCTGTGTTTTAAAAAGTTTTCTTTAAGTTAACTCAAACCAGGTCAGCTCACCGGGTATAGCCATTTGACTACATCACATCTATTTCTTTCAGCATTCCTCCCTGTAGATTACCAGCTAGATCCCTGAGAGTCATACGTTCTGATAGCTCACCGAGCGATGAGGCATCGGTGCATGTCCCCTTTCCTATTGAGGCACCAACGGAGGCACTAGCGGTACCACCACCCATTGGGCCACTGATGCCACCATCCCCAACACCAGACAATGCACGCTGCTTGAGCACATTTCACGAGTTCCAGCACCAGAGGAAACCAAAGTTCTGGGGATAAATGGACCCACAAGTGGTTGAGGATTGACTGGCGGCTGTGGCGAGAGTCTTCAGGCTAGTAGGGACAGCAGCAGACTCCATGGTGATCCTTGCTGCCAGCCTCCTCCAGGCAGCAGCAGGAAGATGGTGGAGCCTGATGCTCTAGATGCATAAAGAGGAAACAGTTCTATTGGAAAACTTTGAGAGCCTATTCCAGGAGGAGTTTGTACCAGCCACCCTTCGAGTGGTGCAGATACAGGAGTTACTTCATCTGCAGCAGGGCATCATGAGTGTAGCTCAATACTCAGCGAGGTTCACTGACCTCTCACGCTACTCCCCTACTATGGTACGAGACCCATTATTTAGAGCCCGAATCTTCGAGCAGAGACTTAGGTGAGAGATCATAGCTTCAGTTATCTCCCACAGCATCCCGACGTAGATGAGGGTGTTGGAGCGAGCCCTCCTAGTGGAGCATTTCCTTGCTGAGTAGTCTCCAGTAGTGAGACCCACCACTAGTCGACTTGCAGCGGAGTCTTCTGTAGCTGGAAGTAGACAGATGACAGAAAGATCTAAGAGGACCAGACCCACAAGTGGTCTAATGCACGAATCAAGTTAGGTTGTGCAGGCCACCCAGGGTGGAGATAGATCCAGTCATGCTGGGAGAGGATAGTGTTACTCTTGTAACAGGTTTGGTCACATGGATCGTGACTGTCCGACCTGCAGCTCTGATGATCAGTAGACATTTGAAGGACCTCCCAGGTAGAGGGAAAGGTTAGATTGAGGTGGTCTATAGGGATAAGGTAAATGTGGAAGAGGATTTAGACGTACAACTGGTGGTGGACGACGATACAAGGTTCTACCGCCACCACCACCAGGAGGTCCACCCCGACCACAGGGAGCAAGTGGACATGGGAGAGCTCAGCTATAGGTAGCTGAGGCCTGTGACCATGGTGCTCCAGACATGATACGAGGTATTATCTATGTCTACTCCACCATATCCATAGTTCTTATTGACATAGGTGCTAGTCACACTTTTATTTCCACTTCCCTCATTCAGAGCTCTGAGATTCCGACAGAGCCGTTGGCTCGATCTTTATGGCCAGAGACTTCTACGGGAGTAGACTCGACGATTACACACTTGTTCCGGAAGTGTGAGATTACTCTAGGAGGTGAGAGATTCAGCTGGGATCTCCTCAAAGCGGCGTCGAGGCCTTATGACGTCATCTTGGGTACAAACTGTTTATCTACAGTCCATGCTCAGATCGACTGTATTAAGAGAAAAGTTTGGTGTATCCGCATGGATGGGACCAAGTTCACCTTCATCGGTGAGAAGGGAAACTTTTATGCACATGACAGATTTACTCGGAGGAGGGTGCAACTGATCACTCTTCAGTTGGCTTTCCTTACCCTCAGAGTAGTTGATGTGGAGAGTCTGACATATCCTGCAGTGGTGGACAAGTACGTGGATGTTTTCCCTGATGATGTTCCAGGACTACCTCATCGCAGAGAGGTGGAATTATAAATTGAAATATACTTGGGGACGTCACCGATATCTACTCCAGCATATCAGATGGCTCCCGCTGAGCTTCACGAGCTGAGGTTACAGCTTGAGGACTTACAGTGGAAGGGATTCATCCAGGCCGATGTTTCTCCCTGGGGAGCCCCGATTCTATTTGCCAAGATGGAGGATGGGAGCTTGAAGATCTATGTCGTCTACCGTCTCCTAAACCAGGTGACTATGAAGAACAATTACCCACTCTTGAGGATTGAATACGTCTTTGATCAGCTCAAGGGAGCATGATGGTTCTCGAAGATAGACCTCATATTAGGCTATCACCAGCTCATAGTTCGAGACGAGGATGTGAAGAAGATGGCCTTCAGGTGTCGTTACAGACACTACGAGTTCTTGGTTATTCCTTTAGGTGTAACAAACTCTCCAGTAGTTTTCTTGAGTCTCATGAACTAGATCTTCTAGCCATACCTCGATTTCTCTATCGTAGTCTTCATTGATGACATACTGATCTACTCGATTATTGAGGAGAATTAGGCCTACCATTTTTAGGTAGTACTGGACACACTCCGAGAGCACCGACTTTATGGTAAGCTCTTGAAGTGCCAGTTTTGGATTCGAGAGGTTCAATTTTTGGGACACATCATCTCAAATGCTGGAGTTGCAGTGGATCCAACAAATATCGAGGTGGTACTTCTGTGGGATCCACCCATGAGTGTGACAGAGGTACAAAGTTTCCTAGGTTTGGCTGGCTACTACTAGAGATTCTTTATAGATTTCTCCAGAGTTGCAGCATCGTTATCATCCTTGAAAAAGAAGGGACAACCCTTCGTGTGGTTGGAGAGATTTCAACAGAGATTTCAGGAGCTGAGGCATAGGCTGAATAGTGCCCCCATCTTGAGGCTTCCAGAAGAAGGCCTAGGGTACATAGTCTACTGCGATGCATCAGGGACTAGACTCGGGTGTGTCCTGATGTAGCAGTGAGCAGTGATATCATATGGATCTCGGCAGTTGAGATAGCATGAGCAAAACTATTATACCCATGACCTGGAGTTAGCAGCAGTGGTCTTCGCCTTTAAGACATGGAAGCACTATCTGATGGGTGAACATTTTACCATGTACTCTAATCATAAGAGACTCAGGTATATCTTCTATTAGAAGGACATGAACCTAAGAAAACGGCGATGTCTTGAGTTCCTCTAGGACTATGACTTCGAGATAGTTTATAATCCTGGGAAGGGGAATGTTGTAGCAGATGCTCTCAGCAAAAGATCAGGCCTTCAGCTGCTAGGGGAGGTGACAGAGCAGCTACCTGCCTTACAGAAATCCTTTGTGGATAGGGATGGACCAGCCTATCTACATTCTCTCATAGTCACTCCCTCACATATTTAGTGAGTCAGGGAGGCGCAACATGGGGACACTAACTGTGGGACATGACGTGCTCAGATTTCCATAGGGCATGCACCTGATAGATTTTCTGAAGGTTGGGAGCATGTCATTCTCTTTAGAGGATGTACCCTGGTACCAGTTGCACTTAAGAAGGAAGTGTTGAGGGAGTTCCACACCTCCCCTATAGCGGTACATCTGAGAGTGGAGAACATGTACCAGGAACTTCGACGACAACACTGGTGGCCAGGTATGAAGAAGGCTGTAGCAGTGTTTGTCTCATGATGGCTCACTTTTCAGAAAGTGAAGGCGGAGCACCAGGTACCAGCATTATTAGTTTGGCCCTTAGAGGTCCCGGAGTGGAAGTGGGATGGGATATCCATGGACTTAGTGACAGGTGTTCCACGTACATCCAGGAGTCACGACTTGATTTGGGTGATTGTTGAACGACTCACCAAGTCGGCCTACTTCCTACCAATCAGAGTGTAGGGCTCAGTAGAGAGCTTGGGACGCGTCTAATTACAGGATATTGTGTGTTTTCATGGAGTACCTACTTCTATTGTCTCTGACTGTGAAACATGATTTTCTTCCCGGCTATATAAGGGGTTTCAGGAAGCTTTCGGGACACAACTTCACTTGAGCACTGAATTCCATCCTCAGACGGATGGTCAGACCAAGAGAACCATCCAGAACCTCGAGGACATGCTCCGTGCACATGTACTAGACTTAAATCGTAGTTGGGAGGATCACGTACCTTTTGTGGAGTTTTCCTACAACAATAGATATCACTCCACCATCAATATGACACCTTTCAAGGCGTTGTATGGACGACCTTGCAGATCTCCAATATGCTAGACAGACCCATGGGAGTCAGCACTAGTGGGACCAGAGATGGTATGGACTACCACAGAGAAGGTGCAGATCATCCAGGAGTAAATGAAGACTACACAGAGCAGACAGAAGTTGTATGCTGACAGGAGACAGAGACCTCTGGAGTTCAATGATAGCGACCACGTCTTCCTATGGGTCCCACCTCGATGAGGTCTATAGAGATTTGGATGAGGCCGTAAGTTATCTCTGTGATTCATCATACCATTCCAGGTCCTCAGCAGATTAGACAAGGTGGATTACCACTTGGCTCTTCTACCTCAGTTGCACCGGGTGCACGACGTCTTCCACGTATCTCAACTGAGGAGATACGTGCATGACCCATCCCACATCATCGAGCATGGGGAGATGGATATCGATGACGGGGATACCTTCATAGAGGATCAAATGAAGATTGAGGATCAACAGGAGAGGGTCTTACGTGGATGGTTGATACCTTTGGTGCACGTTCGTTGGCAGTACGAGATCCTCTAGGAGAGCATATGGGAGCAGGAGGCTCAGATGCATGATCAGTACCCCCATTTGTCCCCTTAGTTTGAGT
This sequence comes from Viscum album, assembly GCA_963277665.1. Lineage (NCBI taxonomy): Eukaryota > Viridiplantae > Streptophyta > Magnoliopsida > Santalales > Viscaceae > Viscum > Viscum album. The sequence goes on along the minus strand of OY728155.1, from coordinate 594,324,426 downwards.
TCTAGCTTACGGGGATGTAAATCCATGAGGTGGGGAGAATGTAAAGACCCTCATTTCCAGTAGATGTTTTTTAATACATGGGAATTTTGCGAGTCCGTAGTTTCTGAAAGCACTTGATTCCGAGGCCCGGTGTGCCAGAAATCAATTTCTGAAGTTTTGTTTGGGTAATTTCAGTAAATGTAAGTTCAAAATTTTATAACTTTTGAACCAGAGCTTGGAATAGAATTCTGAGGGCACCATTGAACTTGCAGAATCAGTGATTGTTTAGTGAGACCTTCACCGTAGTTGCGTTTTATCGAGAGTGGAAGATACTTTTTGGGGAGTTTTAATTAAATTGAATACAGTCAAAGTTTTAAATTTATTTTATTTTTGGTGGTTAAAACCTCCAAGGAGAGGTTAGTGGTGGGGGCCACCACACCATAACCTCCCTTGGAAGGATGATATGGTAGTGGGTCCAACCCTCACATAACCTCACTTGGGAGGCTTATTAGGTGGGGACCACATCATCTTTAAACCTCCTCTAAACCGCCAATTAATTTGGTGAAACTCTTCATCTTCCCCCCTTCATTTAGTGAGACAACTCCTCCAATTTAATTAAGTAAAGTAACTAAATTAATTTGTAATCAATTTGAATTCTTTGAATTCATTCTTCCATCATTATAATATGTGATTTATTATTATGGTGGGGGGTTGGAATAATCCTTGTTGGGAGAATTAAGGAGAGGAAGAGCCTTTGGGAGAATTGAGAGGACTCCATCCTCTCAATGAAGAATGCGAATAACGCCTGTCTCAACTGAAGAACTACAAGCAGAGTCTTCTCCCTCTTCAACAAGAGAAAGTAGAGGAAACACCGCCATCCACAAAGAACGCTGATGACATCATCTCGACTCACCTTTCCAGAATCCTTCCTCCTTGACTTCTTCATATTCTACCCGACGTCAATGGAATGACGTCCGCTTCCTGCGACTTTGTCGAGGTAGGGGATTGAAGTTTGATTCTCATTTTCATTCTTTGTCGTTCAATCTTGGTTATTAATTTTCCAATTTATATCACAATAACATGGAAGGATTGGGCCGCACGAACACAGACCGACCCTCTCCCTTTTTTATTTACATTTTTTGACGAAGGAGGCAGAACAACAACGACGACTGGCGTCAGACCGGCCATGAAGAAATCGGTAGCGCAAGGTCGCTTGGTCGCCGGAAAGGCGCAAAATCATCATGTCACGTGGAGGAATTGAGGTCCGCGGCCAATCCGGGCCGTGATGGAGGAAGCATGGAGTCGTCGTGCCATACCGGTGGAGCGGAACCGTAGCCAGGGCAGGCTACGGTGGAGGGGCACGGCACCGTCACATCATGCCAGTGATGTGGAACCGCGGCCAGGGCGGGCCGCGATGGATGGGCGCGGTGCCGTCGTGCCATGCTGGTGGTGCGAGAACCGGCTGGCAGCTCGGCCAACCGGACAAGCTGGGACCCCTTGGGTCCCGTGGGGGAAAATCGAATTGCTGCCTAGCACTGGTTACGAACAAGAAATATAGGGGAGCAACACCTCCTCCCACAGGTGGCCAGCCGGGCCTCGCGGCTAGCAAGCCGAGCCCCACGGCCCGCCGACCAAGCCTCGCGGCCGGTCGGCCGGGCCCCACAGCCAGCCGGCCGGGCCGCCCCCATAAGTTGGGCCATGCCTTTGGGTCGGGTAAAGTCCATGGACTAGATCGGACCCCAGTTTGGACTTGGGTTGGGTCAGGTCAGTTCGGTAAACCTGGGTCGGACCGGACCCGAACCAATTAGACCCGATTTCACCAAATCACCCATAACTCGGGCTACGGGCGTCTGTTTGACGAACCGTTAGCGGTGCCGTTATTCGTGGAATGAATAAATCCCTTTGAGAATAACCCACATGAGTTCAGGGTATAGTTGAGATATGGTCAGTTTGGTTCGTATAAGAAACCAACCGGGCCCCCGGGACTAAAAGGCTAATAACTCACAGACCGGGCGTCGGATTGATGCGCCATCTGTTGCGTTGAGACCTCTATGACATGGTGGTCCTTTGAGATACATAGACGTGAGACTTAGTGACACTTGTACTATCGACCAGTAGCTCGTGGAGCAGATCCTCCTAGAGACGAGCCTACAGAGTGCGGAGACGTGGTAGCTGACAGACCTGGCGACTCCTTGACCGATTCGACTCGGAGAGATTCGACTAGACTAGTGGGGAGCGCCTGGTAATTGGCGGCAGACCGATAGTGGATGGAGCGCTTGGTAGTTGGTAGCAGACCCGTGGTACTCGACAGGAGGAGTACCTCTACAGGCTATTAGGGGGAGGCCCCTGTATTTAGCGGCAGACCCATAGTGGACGGAGCGCCTGGTTGTTGGCAGCAGACCCGCGGTACTCGACAAGAGGAGTACCTCAACAGTCCAAGGTTAGTGAGAAGCACCTCGGTGTCACGAAAAGTCCACTGTACCCAACATAGGAGGAGTTCTCTAGCAGCCATTGTTTCAATAATAAAAATCCTGGTTTGAGCTAAGTCAATGACCTTTGTGTTTTCCTCATTATTAAGATGAGTTACTTGATAACTTAGGTATATGTATGGGCATATACTTAAGTAATGGTTATCCGTTTATTTCATACATTGTGGTTTATCATTGTTGGATTTTTGTGAGAACATGAGGGTCTCGGGGTCCCTATTGAGTATTGTTATACTCACCCCTGCATGAGCTATGCCCGCACCTCGTTGTGTTGGATGCAGACGACAGACAACGCTAACCGAGGCAGAGTGTGTGAGGACTAGATAGTACTCGGATGTGGACCTTACGATGAGACGGTACCCGAAGGAGACGAACAGACATGGAGCACTGAGGAGGCTATATGTACCTACCCTTTAGGTAGGATCCGTAGTGAATGATCCAGAAGCTACTAGACACCTTCCAGCTAATTGTCTTTTAGTTGTACCTGTTTTGTCTTTCCATTTACTTTACTGTTGGGCTTGTATTTCTGGCCTTGTGTACTTTCCAGCACATGTTTTGTTATACAGTTCTTACTTAGTGTTTTCTTCTACTTGTACTCTTGTTGTCTGTGTTTAAGTTTTATAAAGGCAATGCCTTCCCTGTTATAGGGATTTACGCCTTCAGTGCTAGTCGCTAGCCCCTGGCATATGGAAGGCGGGCTTGGGGTAGTCAAAATACGATCCCCAGGGGATGGGTCGTGACACCCCATATTTTCCATTATGTAATCAAAATCTATTAATCACATACCCATTATAATATTTTACCTATTTCGATAGAAGGTTATTGAGCACACGGAATCAAGTGTCCAGTTTATTTTCAGGTAGTATTACCTTTAAACAAAATAAATTATTTATAAAAGATACCACTGAAAAACATATCTATTATTCCTTCAAATGAACCATTCAAAAATGTCTAATAATCCAATATTCGATATTTTGTTGTCAAATTTCCTCAAGAAAAGCAGATGTAATTTTTAGAAATTTATTTTTGAAAATGTAATAATATAGTATATAAAAAGGATAATGTAAATAAATATAGTTTTTATAAATATTTAATGGAATAATAAAGAATTAGTACTTTCTAAAAAAACATGTCACTTCTTCATAATTCAACAAAACACAAGTATGAACTCCGCATAGTTCTTTATCTATAAGACATTTCTCATGATAACCAATTAAAGAAAGATCATGAGGATACAAAACTAAGAAATGGTGGTTTGTGAATTCATCAATATTTTTCACATTGTGACCTATATGATTATGTTCTGAAGGATAATCTGACTGAAACTAATAAGATCATAAATTTGATATTTCCACCTACAAGTATGCTTCTACAATCGAACCTTCAACTGAAGCTTTGTTATATATATTCTTCTTTAATTTTTTAATACATAACTCAAACGGATACATCCACATAAACTTTACTGGACCTCCACATTTATCTTCATATGGAAAAAAATATTAAATGGTACATGGAATGAATGAAGCCCAGTGGGATTATTTTATACAATATACATAAAATTAAAAAAAATATTTTTTCAGAAAATTCAATGCATTATAATCTGAGGTTTCTTTACAAATATCTCGGAAGAAAAATATACTCCGGACAACACATAATAGATTGAAGAATTCAACAAACCTCAAAAACAAAAAGGAAATAATAATTAAATTATGACATGTTAATCATGAATTTTTAACCAATATATTTTCCAATTTCCGATGCAAGAAGACAATTTAGAAGCATAACCATCTGGTAACCTCAAATTTTTAATCCATTGGTAGAATAATAAATGGTTTTATTTACAGTTTTAGTAAGCTATTTTGGGCGTCATTAATTTATGTAATCTTTCATCTTCAAATAAATCAAGTTCTAGATGATTGAAAATTTGTGCAATATCTAACCATGTCATTACATTATATTTGGTCTTATTATTTTTGAATAACATGGTATAAAACATGTTATCAAAAGCATTCATCTCAATATGCATTGAATCAAAAATGTGACAAACCAAAAAATCATTCCAACATGGATAGTCCCAGAAAATACACTTCTTTATCTAATAATGTTATCTCCCAAAACCATTTATTCTTTTCTCATTTATGGTTGTACCAAAAGTAACACGAGTTAATGAAGAGACAATAGTTTTTACATTATTACCTAAGAGCACTACTGAAGGTGCATCTTGTTTCAATTAGACCTTTTGTAAAATTAGTTCTGTTTCTACGAATACGGTGATATGCATGAAGTAATATCCAGTGATAGTTAGAATAACTATCCTTTCTTCCATTATAATGAAAAAACTCTTTGTTCTCATCCAGGTTGTATATACATGATTTTAGACCATGTGTGCTCCATCCAGCTAACATACCATAATCCATAAAGTCACTAATTGTTCGTATTAATGAAAACATCAATATATAATTATGATCTACAATTATATCAAATACAGTCTCACTATTGTTCCATAATGAAATTAACTCATAAATTATTGGTTTCAAAACAAATATCAATATTGTTCTTTGGATGTCCTAGAATTAACAGATTCAAATATATATATGGTTCATATATCAACATCCAATGATATAAGTTGTAAGGAATAATAAAAACTATCTAATAAGAATATTGACTGTCGTAAGAACCAAATAGAAAAAAACCATTGGTATAATGTCCTAACCATTTTTTATGATATTCTTCTGTAAGAGATAGATGTGCCTCATAAAAATGTTTCCTTGATTCAACTTCACATGGATGATTTAAGATTTCTACGATGGAAATATTTAATGTATTTCAGGTCAAAAATCCAACTTTTATGTGAGACATAAATAAACAATGTAAATGAGGTATAATTAAAAAATATCTCAACTATTTCACGAGAACTCCGGTCATTCAATGTTGTGATTATTTACACCTCGATTCTCGCCATGTTTGAAAATTATCCAAAGATTCATTTTCACCATAATATAAGAAGCAGTCATTTGAACATGCATAGATCTTCTAGTAAATTAGACCCAAATTATGCACCGACCTTTGAAATTAATAGAGACTTTCATGTAATGTATTTCCCCCAGGAAAAAATGATTTATTCAAAGATAATATCTGATCGAAAATACTATTTGACATTCTAAAATCAGATTTAATAGGAATAAATTTTGTAACTGATTCATGTTTTCTTATCCGGATTCCCCGAGTCAGGCCATAGGTCCGACCCAGCCCACTTGGTCCTGCCCGGCCCGCTAGGTGTCCTGCGGTGCAGCGGCCTACGGTGCGGCGGCCCATGATGCGGTGTCCCATGGTGGCGTCCCATTCGGCACGCGGCTTGCCGGTTGGCCAGCCCTCATCTTCCATGAGGCAGGGTCACACACTGTGCCATCACCAGTGGCCGGAAGCGAGCCCCCCTGCCACCCTGGCATAAGGTCATGGCTCTACTCCTCTGGGCGGCACAGACGCACTCCACTTCCCCTTCGTGTGGCTGGACTCCACCGGCCGTCTCCATTGCACCGCCATGACCGACGGGCCACAACCCTTCTCTGGTAGTGTGGTTGCACCTCCGCCTTCTTCGCGGCCGGTCGTCGTGCCGACCGCTGATCTCGAGTCCCACCGGTGCCGAAACTCAGCACCGGTCGCTGTCCTTCAACACGAAGATCACATAAAAAACACAAAGGTTGCGAAGAGGTCGGGCCATGTTCATTTGGCACATGCCCTCTACATCATAGAGTTAACATGAAACTCATGGGGAGAGGTTCAACATAAAATTAAATTAACGAAGGTAAATAAAAATCACACCCCTACATCGAAGGTTCCGAAGGAGATCGTCTGCTATTGAAGATGGATTTGCGTTTTTCGATCTCGAAGCAAGCCTCCTCCAATGACACCTATTGTTTGACGATCCTACGTTCTTTAGTTCCTCCTTGGTGAGAACTATTCTTCCTCATGAGGCTCCTCTAAGAACACCCTTTACCAATGATTCCCCCAAAACCCAAGAGGTGAAATGACAACTTAAATTAAAATAAGTTTATACAATTAATTTACATTGAAATAATAATTAAATGGATCAATTAAATGGAACTATTAATTAATTGGAGAGTTGGAACAATTAATTGGGTAATTCTAAGGGTCTTCCCCCACATTAATGAAGGGTTCAGGTGGTCCCCACCATTGAATTTAAATTAGGAGGATAAATGCTCTTGTGGTTCCCACCTCCATAAATTAAAATTGGTTACAAGGAAAATAATTTTTTTTAAATATTTTTGTTTTTCTATTGTTCCAAAAAAAGTGAAAAACTAATTTCCACCCTCGACCTACTGTGGTCGAGGTGAAGGTCTCCTTAAGAGAATACCGACACTTCAAGTTCAACGGTGTCCTCAGATTTCAATTTTGAGCACCAGTTCAAATGTTACCAAAATCCGCTCACACCTTTACTGAACGTACCTGAAAAATGTTCAGAAATTCATTCCAGGGACACCATCCCTTGGAATCATGTGCCGTCAATTTTCACGGACTCGTAATATTCATATATAATTAAAAACAATTACATGGAAATTTAGTGTCTTTACGTTCTCCCCACCCCAGGTCTTTGGGTCCCCAAAATCCATATCACAAAAACTAGGAAAACAAGTTGGGGTACTAAGAACAAATATTAGCTTCTCGCTCCCATGTGCTCTCCTGGAGGTTCTCGTACTTCAAACATAAACACAACAAAGATATCAACCTACCATGAAGGACACACTCCAATTGATCCTCAATCTCCACTAGAACCTCCGTAAAAGCCACCCCATCGTCAATGTCAAGCTCTACATGGTCGATGACGTGAGATCGGTCATGCACGTATCTCCTCAGATAGGATACGTGGAAAACATCATGCACCCGATGAAACTGAGGTGGAAGAGATAACTGGTAAGACACCTCACCAACTCTGTTGAGGACCTGAAAGGAACTGATGAACCTCAATGATAACTTGCCGCCCTGGCCAAATCTCTGCAAACCTCATCGTGGTGAGACCCGTAAAAAGACATGTTCACCATCCTAGAACTCTAGAGGTCTTCGTCTCTTGTCGGCATAAGACGTTTTCCTACTTTGTGCAGTCTTTATCTGAAACTGGATGATCTGTAACTTCTTCGTGGTAGCCCGTACCATCTTTGGTCCCACGAGTGCTGACTCCCATGGGTCTGTCCATCACAAAGGTGATCTGCCTAGTCGAAAATAAAATGCCTCGAAAGGTTATATCCCAATGGTGGAGTGATATATTTTGTTGCAAACAAACTCCAACATGGGAAAGTGATCCTCCCAGCTACGACTAAAGTCAAGTACGCAAGCTTGCAGCATTTCCTTGAGGATCTGAATAGTATTCTCAGTCTGGCCATCCATCTGAGGATGGAAGGCGGTTCTCAAATGAAGCTACATCCCGAAAGCCTCCTGCAACCCCTTCCATAGCTGGTATGTGAAACACACATCACTATCAGAGACAAGCATCGAAAGTACTCCATGTAGAAGCACAATATCTGGCACATAGAGGTCTCCCAATCTCACTACTGAACCCTACTCTCTGATCTGTAGGAAGTGAGATGAATTGGTGTGTCGGTCAAAGATCACCCATATTGAATCATGAAACCTATATGTACATGTAAGTACTTTCATGAAGTCCTTGGATATCTCATCCCACTTCCACTTTGGGACCTCTAAAGGCTGAACTAAGCCTGTTGGTACCTGATGCTCCGCCTTCACTTGCAGACAAGTGAGGCATCGAGAGACAAACTCTACTATAATTATCTTTGTTCTCAGCCACCAGTGTTGTCGTTGGAGGTCCTGGTAAATATTCTTCACTCCTGGATTTACTGATAAAGGTGTTGTGTGGAACTCCCTCCATACTTCCTCCTAAAGAGACGCTAGTACCATGGAACTTACTTTAAATAGGATGACTTGCTCCCCCCTTCAGAAAATACATTAGGTGTCTGTCCTGTGGATATTTGAGCATGCCGAGCCTCACAGTTAGTGTCCCCACACTACTCCTCCCTGACTTGCTAAATAAGTGGGGGAGTGATTGTAAGAGACTGAAGATAAGCTGCTCCATTTCGAACCACAAATGATATCTACAAAGAGGCCATCTACTCCATCGCCTCACCTAGCAGCTGAATACTAGATCTCCTGATGAGTGCATCTGGAAAAACATTCCCCTTACTAGAAGTATAGACTATCTCTAAGTCATTGGCCTGGAGGAACTCAAGCCAACGTCGCTACCTTAGGTTCAGGTCCTTCTGAAAGAAGATATAGCTGGGACTTTTGTGATCAGAGTAGACTCTAAAATGTTTGCCCATTAGATAGTTTTGTAAAATCATCAAAGCGAAGACCACTACTACTAACTCCATGTCATGGGTAGCATAGTTCTGCTCATGCAGTCTCAGATGTCGAGGAACATATGTGATAACTACTCTCTCTTGCATTAGGACAAATCAGAGCCCAATCCCTGATGCATCAAAGTAGACTACGTACCCAACTCCATCCTCCGGAAGCCTCAAGAAGGGGGCACTAGTCAGCTTCTGCCTCAGATCCTAAAAACTCCATTGGAATCTCTCCGACCACATGAAGGGTTTCCCCTTCTTCATTAACGCTGATAAAGGTGCTGCATCTCTGTAGAAATCTAGCACAAACCACTGATAGTATCCATCCAATCCCAGGAATCTTTGTACCTTAGTCACACTCCTAGGTGGATCCCAAGCATGTACCATCTCAATCTCCACTGGATCCACCGAAAATCTAGCCTCTGAGATGACATGTCTTAGAATGTGTACCTCTCAGATCCAGAACAAGAACTTCGAGAGTTTACGATAAAGCTAGTGCTCTAAGAGTGTGTCCCGAACTATTTGCAAATGATATTCATGCTCCTCCTCGGTAGCCGAGTAGATCATAATTTCGCCGATGAAGACTACTACAAAGCAATCAAGGCATGGCTGCAAGATCCTGTCCATGATTACCATGAACACTGATGGAGCATTGGCCACACCGAACAACATAACCAAAAACTCCTAATGGCCGTACCGACATCAGAAAGTTGTCTTCTACACATACTTGTCTCTCACTCTGAGATGGTGATAAATTGACATAAGGTCTATCATCGAGAGCCATAGTGCACCCTTCAGCTGACCAGAGAGGTCAAAAATCCTCAGAAGTGTGTACTTTTTGATCACGATCACTTGGTTCAAGAGCCGATAGTCAAGAAAAAGTATCAAGATTCTATATTCATTCATGTTGAACTAAATCGAGGCTGCCCAAGGAGAAAAATCGGGCCGGATAAACACCTTCTCCTGCAAGTCCTCCAGATATACTCGCAGCTCACGAAGCTCCGCGGGTGCCATCCGATATGATAGTGTAGATATCAGTGCTTTCCTGGGGTGCAATTTAATGTAAAAGTCTACCTCTCTATGAGGAGGTAGACCCAAAACATCATTAGGGAAGACATAAGCATACTGGTCCACCACTACAGGATAACTCAGACTATCCACATCAGCAGTTCCGAGGGTATGGCTAGCCAACTGATGAGTGATCGATTGTACTCTCCTCCAGGTAAGTCCATCTTGTGCTGTAAAGGCTCCCTTCTCTCCGGTGAAGGTAAACATTGTCCCATCTGTGTGGACAGACCGCATATTGCGCATAATGTTTTCAATAAGACCATGGACTATAGATAATCAGTCCATAGCCAAGATGACATCGTAAGACATCAACGCCGCTACTAAGAGACCCCAGCTAATGCTCTCGCCTCCTAGAGTAATCTCACACTACCAGAACCAGTGTGTAATAGTCAATCCACTCTTGTAGGTGTCTCTAGCTGTATGAATCATGGCAACAGCTTCGTCGGAATCTCTGAGCTCCGAACGAGGGTCGTGGAAATAAAATAATGATGGGAACCTATGTTAATAAGTACTATATCTAAGGTAGAGTAGACACAGATCGTACCTCACATCATCTCCGAAGGGCCATGGTCATAAGACTCAGATGCCTAGAGCTGAGCTCACCCTATCCACCAGATCCCTATGGTCGAGGTGGACCACCTGGTGGTGGTGGTGGCGGTAACATCTTGAATCATCGCCCTCCGCCAACTGCACGACCAGCTCCTCTTCCATGTCCACCTTCTCCATGAGGACCTCCTTGGTTGAACCTCTGCCTCTTCCTGGGCGGTCCTCCCACCGTCTGCTGATCATCTATATGACAGGTCAGACAGTCACGAGCCATGTGACCGAGCCCACCACTTGTGTAAAACTGTTTGCGCCTCGCATGACTGGCTCTATCTCCGGTTCTCCACACAACTAACCCTAAATTCTACGGTCGATCACCTGTAGGTCGGGTCCTCTTGGACCTCTGTGACATCTGTTTACTACCATCTATAGAAGACTACACTACGTGATTCCCGGTGGTGGGTCTCACTGCAGATGACTACTCAGCATGAAAATTATCCTCTAAGAGGGCTCTCTCTAAAACCCCCTCCTGTGTCAGGATGCTGAGAGAAATCATCTAATCCCTAATCTCCTGCCTGAGTCCCTGCTCGAAGGTCCGAACCCTGAAGAATGGGTCTCTCTCCATATCAGTGGAGTTGCGTGAGAGGTCGGTGAACCTCATTGAGTACTGCACCATAGTCATGCTGCCCTTCTACAGATGAAGATGCTCCTGAATGCGCACTACACGAAGGGTCACTAAGGAAAACTATGCCCAAAACAGGCTCTCAATGATTTCCCAGAAAAGTGTCACCTTTTCATGAACCTGGAGCATCATGCTCCACCATCTTCTTATAGATTCATGTAGAATATTGGTAGAAAGAATCACCATGAGATCCGCTAGTGTCCCTACTAGTCAGAAGACTCTCACCACGACCTCGAACTAATCCTCAGATGCATGTGGGTCTATCTCACCGCGGAACCTCAGTGGCCTATGGTGCTGGAAATCGTGTAACTCGCTCAAGTGACATGCACCCTCTACTACCGGGGATAGTGGTATCGGTGGACCAATGAATAATGGTACCACTGGTGCCTCCACTAGTGCTCCTACTGATAAAGGTCCATGCACCGAGGCCTCGTCGCTCAGTGGGCTATCAGCGCATACTATACCCGGAACCCTAGATGGATGTCTGTGTGGAAGAATCCTCAAAATAAATAGGTGCACCATGGTTAATAAGTAATACCTTGTGAGCTGACTCAAAAGATCCCAAGGTAAAAATTTCGAAACACACATCCAATCAATGTTTTCATGATCTGAGTCAGAAATCAAAAGTCAGGGTTCTTGTGTATGGATACGTCGGCAACCTCACCAACACTAGATTCCCTAAAATGATTACCACACTTACTACACATAAAACTATTATCGTTAAAAATATCATAGTCTAATGTTCTATGGTAAAACTGACTCCTCTGATACCAATTTGTCACAACCCGTCCCCCGAGTCCCATGTTTTGACTACCCCAAGCCCGCCTTCCCTAGGCTAGGTGCTGGAGACTAGCACCAAAGGCATATTCCTTAAAATTGGGAAGGCATAGCCTTTATAACCTGTAAACTCATGCAACCAAGCACACAAAAAGATACGAACATGAGTAAAATTAATAGTAAAAAAGGGTGTGTATAGTAAGTGAAAGGGGAAAGAATACAAGCTCAACTGGAAAGTACATGAAAAATAGAAAGTACATTTAAACTAAACAGCTCCTATGAACACCCACCAAGGATCCTACCTGAAGGGTAGGTACAACTCTCGAATGGTCACCTCTGTGGTACGCCTCATCTAAGGTCAACCTCCGAGCTACCTCCAGTCCTGGTACCCTCGTCCACAGTTAGCGATGTCTGTCATCTATACCAAAAACAACTAGGTGTGGGCGTATCACATATAGGGGTGAGTATAACAATATTCAGTAGGGAACCTGAGACCCTCAATGATCTCACAAAATCCACAAAAGATAAACCCCAAAGCATGTAAGGAACTAACAATCTTACAAAAATATATTCCCATACATATACCTAAGTTATCAAGTAAACCCATCTCAACACATGGCCCAAACCCTTAGCCAATGTACAACTATTCCACAAAGGAAATAATACCACGATGGTAACCAACATGAAGGTATGTAACACATAGGTACACCACACATAAGAATACCACAATGATATCACCATGAAGGTAAGTACCAAAAAGGTACTCCACACATAAGAATACCACAATGGTATCACTATGAAGGTAAGTACCACAAAGGTACGCCGCATAGAAGATTACCAGAAAAGTATCACTACAAAGGTAAGTACCACAATGGTATGCCACACAGAAGAATACCACAAAGGTTTCACCACAAAGGTAAGTACCACAAAGATTCACCACACAGATGATTACCAAAAAGGTAAAGATTCATCTCACACCAGGTATTACTTAGGTACGGTAGAAAAGATGATCAAATGTAACTATTGAATCATCTTACATTGTTAAGAGGAAGACCCATAAAAGATCCTAAATCATCAGACCCATGTAAGATTTTAATATAGCATACCCACGTAGAATCCTAGAGTAGTCCCACGTGGATTCCTAGAGTGAATTCAAGTGAAACTCTCGAACACAGACCCATGTAGGATCCCAAAGCACAAACCCACAAAGGATCCCAAAGTATAGACCCACATAGGATCCTAAAGTACAAACCCACATAGGATTATAAAGCAAACACCCACATAGGATCCTTTTCTCATATAAAATCCACCTAGAGGGTTCCCGCATTAAGCTTTCTTGATTCCAGGAGGGTCCGCTCCTCAAGCCACAGGTCAAATACTCCGACTACCATGAAGTCCCAGGAATATTTTTGCCGAAGGACTTCCACATAATAGGGTTCTTAATGTAACAAATGGTGCATCAATAGGACACTAGGTCTGTATGTTATTGGCCTTTTAGTCCCGAGGGCCGGGTTGGATTCGTGCTCGACCCAACCCGGTCATACCACAAATTTTCCCAAAACTAAAGTGGGTTATAGAAAAATGACCGTCTCAATCCAAGGTTTACGACTCTATAGATGGTTCTTCAAACAAACACTCGTAGCTCAAGATATGCCTGATGGAGTGAAAAGAGTCAAAGTTGGTCCAGGTCCTGTCTGACCCAGTCAGACCGGCCTGGGTCCGGCCCGCACTGGGTGGCCTGCAGTGCGGCAGCCCGTGGTACGGCGGCCCATGGTGTGGTGGCCCACGGTGCAGATACCCATGATGGAAGACTACGATGGCAGCCTATTAGGCATCCATTTGGCCGGTCGACCATCCCTCCCCTTCCGTGCGGCACGGTCGCGCACCGCGCCATCACCGGCGGCCGACAGTGAGTTGGCTTCCCTCAACTCGCTATTGTGGAACAAGGCCATCGCTATTCTCCACCGGGTGGCATGGACGCGTGCCACCTCCCCTTAATGCAGTCAGCCACCACTAGCCGCTTCCCTTACTCTACCGCGACCCTTCTCCGGTGGCGCAGTTCCACCGCCGCCGTCTTCACGGACGACCGTGGTGCCGACCGCCGCTCCCGAGTCCCATCGATGCCAATCACCAACATCGGTCACTATCCTCCTCTATATCTACGATTGCATCAAAAAAAATAAAGTTTGTAGAGAGGTCGGGCCATGTTCATTTGGCTCACACCCTTTACGTTAGAGTGGTAGAAAGTGGCTCTTGGGGAGAGGTTCAGCATAAAATAAAATTAGTGAAGGTAAATAAAAATCACTCCCCTACCTTGATGTTTTCGCAAAATATCATTCGCAACTGAAGATAGAATGACATTTGTCGATCCCGAAGCAAGCCTCCTTCGACGATGCCTCTTGTTTGATGATCCTATGTTCTTTAGTTCATCCTTTATGAGAACTGTTCTTCCTCAAGAGGCTCCTCCAAGAACACCCTTTTCCAATGATTCAGCCAAAACCAAAGAGGTTAAATACCAAATTAATGTAAAATAGGTTTATACAATTAATTTAGATTGGCACAATAATTAAATCGCTCAATTAAATAGAACTATTTATTAATTAGAGAGTTGGCACAATTAATTAGGGAATTCTAAGGGCCTTCCCCAACATTAATGAAGGGTTCATATGGTCCCCACCATTGAATTCAAATTGGGAGGATTAAATCTCATGTGGTCCCCACCACCATAAATCAAAAGTACGTTACAATAGAAATAAAAATAAAATAATTTTTATTTTTCCATTCTTCCAAAATTAGTGAAAAACTAACTTCCACACTCAACCTACTACAGTCGAGGTGAATTTCTTCTTAAACGAATACTGGCGCTGTGAGTTCAAGGATGTCCTCAAATTTAAATTCCAAGCACTGGTTCAAAAGATACAATATTCCACTCACACGTTTACTGAACATACCGGAAAAAATGTTCAGAAATCCATTCTGGGCACACTATACAGCGAAATCACACACCGTTAATTTTCGCAGACTCGTAATATTTCCATAAAATTAAAAAAAAAATACATGGAAATTACAGTTATTTACATTGGATTCCTATAGATTATAATGAGATTTTGATCAATGGTGTGAATTTATGTCGACATCAAATCTTAAATACAAAAATAAGTAAATTTAATGTGAATTTATTTAAAAGGTATTTCATACTAAATAATTCCTTAAAACTCAGGAAAAAATAATTGTAAATAATTTTGAGATAACAAGACAAAATGGTGAATAATATATGACTTATGATGAAAATATCACAAGTATTTAATGGTATTCCGGATGTTATGAAATCATGAATTATTGGAATATAGATATTTTCCATTGTGGTTTAGAAATACACCACCAATAGACACTAGCTATATGAGTCTTTTAGAATTACCAATAATATTTTTTAAATACTCTCAATGTAAAGATTTTTTTTTCATTAATGGTCTAATGGTTATGGGTAAATGAAAAAATATAGGGTTTCATAACTGTGTATCCAATAGAAAATGATTTATTACATCGATCCCCCTACATACCATAATATGGGATGAATCATCATTTAAATTGCATCAAACTAATGAAAAATGTGAAGGTGGTTAGGCTATAAATCTCAGTAATTCTAAAGAAACATGAATAACCTAAACAATGTGATTGAGGAAATGGTTGATCCCCCATTACTCCTCCCATGGTAAAATTCATTAACATTATAGATAAAAGTAATTAAACAATCTAGTTCACTAAACAATGTGATTTTGAGGGCAATAAACAATAGAAACTACTAATATTGATGGAGATGAGAAATATTTATTCAGTAACTATATATGATGTGGAAAATAGTATGATATTATACAAGGTACACATCCTACTCACCCATGAATAGAGAAACAATTATATTATTCTTTTTATATACATTCTAGTATACAATGAATGTTTTCTAGAACTATTTTCTTTAAACCATGATATATTTATGTAGATATATTTGTGTAAGAACACATTATGGTGTGATCACTACAATATAATTGTTGGAATCTTATCATATTTTCATCATGTGGGAATATTCATATAGATAATCCTGTAATCCCTCCCTTATATGAATTTTTTCAATACAGTTCATGGATTTTATCTATTTATAAGGAGATCACATAGAAACTCATGAAATGGAAATATATTTTAATATATAGAATTATTATATTCTCTACTAAAAAATCATGGGGGATATGAATCTACATTGGAAAATCCTTAAATGGTGTTTTTTTGGTGTTGATACCCAATGAAAAGTCATTCATTTCTTAAATTATTGATTTCAAATAAAGTACCATCCTTGTGGAAATTCCAATTGTAAGGGATTATATTTATTTTTTTCCTTCACAGATATCTAACCTTCACCATAATAATTAGGTATATTTACCAATATAGCATATAACTAGAGCCACTCATATCTCTAACTTCAAATATAGGATATAGGTAATCAAATTTTATGAGTTAAGGAAGATGCATCAAGTGATTTTGCAAAAATGTTTCATATTCCCTTATGAATTACCTTAGGGTTCACTAGTTCTCTATTTCATGAAAATTAATGGTTCAATGTGGTTGTGTGTCGATTATTAGGAGATCAATATTATTACAATAAAGAACAAGTTCCCTATGAAAAGGAATATAGTTTTTTTATCAAATATAATTTTTTATGTACATATAAATGGTAGAAAATCATCCAAGAAATCGTCAATTGAAGGTAAAGAATATGGTAATTCAGAATAAAACCTTCCATAAAAATTATTGACACTATGAGTTCATATATATGGCCATAAAACATTCAAATTCCCTTATAATATTGATGTTTATGATGATTAGAGTGACTAGTGAGTTGCCTGATTTTTGTTTCATTATTTGTTGACGATATTATAGTTTATTTCAAGGGAAATTATGATCATGAATGGAATATAAGTATTATGTTGGTGAAATTAGAAATGGGTTAAAAGTATGAAATGTTTAGAATGTGTGAAATTTTTATTCATGAAGTCCCAATATTAGTTCTCATGAAGATAAGTAATGGAATTAATGTATACCCTTCCAAGTCAAAGACATTTCTGAAATGGCTCAAACCCTTAAGATTCATGGAAATTAAAAGGTTATATAGCCTATCATGGTATGAATAGGGTTTTCATAGAAATAATTGTTGATTTTATATATGAGTAACTATGATAACATAAAAATGGGTATTGTTTAATGGATGAAAGAATCTGAGGGAATATTTACAAACATGAATATGAGACTAAACAGTGAAACTATAATCATAATAGAATTATGTGGATATCATAATGTTCTTTATAGTGATTCATAAAAAATAATCTTTGTTATTTTACTCACCCATAATGATGATGTATTATCTTATTCCTCATGATAATTAAATATCCAAGTCATCCACAAACTAACATATGCTTCAAAGTTTACATCAGAGGTATTATCATTAAAAATATGGTTGCACAACATCTATTGTGATATGTGTGATATAAATATAGATAATAAGAATATATTTTTTATATTCACATAGATATTGTTAAACATGATTCAATTAAGATAGTTAGGTCTGATCATAGAATATGATTTCATTATTCACTATCATCCTAGAGTGGACAATAAGGTAGGTGATGATTTTAGTAGAAAGAAACCATATAATCTATCACTAATTGAGACTGAGAAAGTCCATTTATTCATGGATATAAAATTTGTTTATATAAAAATAATAATGGTAGGGAATTAATCCTACCTTGAATGAATTATTTACAATCCACATGACAAGCTTATGAGCTAAAATGTAGAAAGGAATGGTCTAGAGCTTCAAAATAAGATATATTCATTAATGGATGAGAAGATTCATGAATACAATATCTACGAAGATAGTGGAATTATGTTTGAAAAATACATTGTGTTGCTATATCAACATAGATAATAAAATGGCTAATAGATAATGCACATAGCGCATCAATATACATTAAAATTATAAATTACAAGATGTATTGTGATATATGAGATCACTTCTGGTGAGACAACATTATAAAGGAAATCAATAAGTATCACTCAAAGATCATTGTATGGTAAAAATAAAAAGAAAAGTGATATAATTTAATGGTATCATACATCTATTTCCCATAACAATATGGAAATTGCAAAGCATCCCAGTTGAAATTTTCACCAGTCCCTCAATTATATCTATTGGAGTAATGTGATATACGCTTTGGTGGATTTACTCACCAAGAATACTCTCCAAATTACCATTAATGAATATTTATATTTGGAATGATTACTATGATATACATAAAGGGTGTGTTTATGATACAAGAGGTACAAATTTTTAACATATATATTCATGATCCAAGGATTATTAATAAATTTTGGAAAATTATTTGACATGTTATGAATATTTAATTGAATTTCAATATGACCTATCAACCCCCAATTGATTGAAAATCTAAAAGGACCAGTCAGACACATGAATACATGATGAGATCATTCATAATAAAATTTAACGTGGGATTAGATTAACATATCCCATTATTTGATATCTAATACGACATCAACTACAACTTGATAATTCATATCCATACTTATGAATATATGTATGATAAGATATATTAGACTATTACATGTTAGGATGAATATGTTAAAATAACAATACATTGACACATTATTATGTATGATATGATAGATATGGTTCCAGATGTCTATTAATATATATGATCATATTAGATTCAATGTATGATAAATAATGACAACCATCGATGTGGCATAAAGACTAATATCAGGGAAAAATATTTATTTCAAATATCACCATGGAAGGGGGAAACGTTGCATACAAAAAACTGAAAATCATATCCCTAGGTACATTTCCTTTTCGATATCCTTGATTGCATACAAGAAGGTTCATATCAACTAGTACTTCCACCAACCATGGATTAAGTACATGATGTTTTATAGTTATATTTAATGGGGATATATATATGTGATCTCTTATAATTATTGAATCTGGAAGTGGTACAACTATATCATTACATGTCATATGAGGATAAGCTGGAAACGATATCAAACATTTTATAAAATGATCTATAAAAAAATATGACTCACCATATAAATTTGATATATTGGAAGTATAATAAAAAATAGACAACATGAGGTCCTATGGAATTAATTAAATAAAATTACATTTATCGTTTTCAATAGATAAAATGAGTTAAACATTTTTGGGGATGAAATTTCCAAAGGGAAGAAGAATGTAAATATCTTGAATATATAAATGATTCTCTTTCCTGAATAATGATGTGTTATATTATACAATGTTATACACCTAAAACTCATATAAAAAATAATAACACATTATTTATTTAATATAGATAATTACATAATTTTTAAACTAATCCAATCAAAAGTCCAAATAATATATTGTGAAATGATGTTAAATATAAATTTTAGAATATAAAAAGATAGAGAAGTCTAATCTTCTAGAATTATCTCCCCAATGAAAAAACCCTTAAAATGAAATTGAATTTTAGTATCCCAATCATAAACTAAGAAAAATAAAATATAGAACCATTATATTAAATTTACTGAATACTTTATGAAGGGATTAAGAGTTATTAATTTGGGTAATATGAACATTGAAATAATATTTTGACCAATTAAATCATATCATATCCATTAGGAATTGTAACATAACCATTGATAATAGTAACCTTTCCATTGTAATATAAATTTGAACAAAAAAAAAATAAATATTAGTAAAAAAACATTTTTAGGATTTATTTAATAACATCTGAATATTTAATAACTATAAAACAAACAAGAATATTAAAAATAATAAGAAATTGCAGAACCCCTGGTTTCAAGTAAGTAAACATTTATTTATTTATATTATTTTTTAATGTGTTTGGGTGATTTTTGGAAGGTTTTTGGGGACATGGAGATGTTTTTAGGGATTTTATAGTGGTTTTGGGTATTAACATGGATAGTAGGAAACATGAAACTCCTACAGAAAACCATGTACTATAATTCACTGGGATCTTGGTAGGTAAAATGTTAGGATCACAATTTAGGTAAACCATGTAGCCACCAAAAATTAACCATTAAAAGTTGATATAGTTATTATACATTATTTGTGGATGATGTGTATAATGGTGTGAGTTAACTATGTGAGGTCGTTTAGAGGCAGTTTTAGGCACATGGTTTGTACTTGGTTTTCCTAACCGTGAAAATAAAATTTGGCTGGTTAAAAATAAAATCTAAAAAAATATTATCTAATTCGAATTTTCACCTTTTCCACTTGTCCACACTATTGGGATCATAATTAATTCTTCTCTTCTTACAATTTATATGGAGACCGTTCTATTCAATTCATCAGGGATCTATTGGTAAATAATGGTTTTTTGATGCCCTAATTCCCTAGTAAGTCTATGTTCATGGTTTTGTTTCCTAAGATTATTATTCATTCCTCTCTTTTAATGATATATCCAATCCATTAGGGATAGATCTAGAATGTGTGATTCAAACCATGATGAGATATGGTTGTTTTTTTTATTCAGGAACATATTTAAGGAATTATTCTAATGTTTTATCAGGATTAAAAAAAAAGTGGTGTCCTACATTTATCTAAAAATTATGATGTAGGTGGATTCACCATTGACTCCCCAAATTATAGATATAAGTTTTGGTTTCAAATTGAGTGAACTACCTAAATTTTATTGTGAAATTCGTTTTCAAATATCAGTTTAAAATATCTTTAGTGATGGTTTTGAAAATGGTGGAATTTAGTTTCTTTTACATGTTCATAGTTTCTCGATTATAAAATGATGTTATAAAATATTTCTGGGGTTTGATTCAAATAAATTATTTGGTAGGAATATTTTCAAAAAATTAAATTTTTAAGAAATGGATTGAAATGATTGTTTTGGAAAGACATTTGGCTTACATGGTTGTCTAGTGTTCATTTTCAACGACATGATCTAGTGGAATGTGATTGTACAATGGGAGAACCTAATATATGGTTACCTTGTGATGAATTACTAGACTGATGAGAGACTAATCATGAGCATGAAACTGTCACCTGGTCATGCAGGTGTAGATGTGTGGATTTTGTAATTGTAGAACCATGAAATATGTATGGAAATGGATTGAGAAATTTTTCAACGAAATTTATTGGTTGTTTTTCAGGAAAATGGATTTGGTTTGGGTAAACTCTTTCAGTATAGAGTTTTTTTCTTCTGATATATTATTATTATTAGTTTAATATAAAATTTATTATATAAACATGATTATATGTTCATTATAGTGGCATGGGTAGAGATTTACAATAAATAAAACCTACTGAGACTCATTTCTCACCTCCTATAAGGGTACTTTGGTGCATTTAAAGATATAATTTATTAGAGAACATATAGAGGCATTGTATCTCGCTTCTATGGAAATGTTTTATGACACGTTGGGAATGGATTGTGGATTTGGAGCATGGGGCATGTTGGGAGATGGGCAGTTATGTCTTTGGAGTATTTCAGTTGTTTTTGTTCTATATTCTTCTTGATTATTTAATATTGACTTTGTTGGGCAAAAATCCCTCAAGGTATCATTGAAGCATTTTTGAGGTGATTGTGTTTGTTGACAAAGTGGACATCTAAGTTGTGATTGTTGACAAAGCAAAACAATGACATACAAATTTGTTGACAAAGAGGATTTCATGGTGGAATGTCGAGTTCAAGAGCTGAGGTCAACGATCCATGTTTGATTCAAGAACGTCGATAAAAGGAATGTATTATCTGGAGGCAATACAAAAGAACAGATACAAGGTGGCGCCGTTTTCCAGTGTTTTCCAAATTTTAGGGCCTGAAAATCGGCAAATGAAGAAAAGTGTTTTTGGCAAAGGGACTTGCGCGCCGTGGACTTGGAGTATAGGGAACTTGTGCGCCATATGTTTTTCAAGTTCAGAAGATCAAAATATGGCTAAGGAATAGGTTCGCGCAAGTTTGGGAGTTGGTCGCGCAAGTGTCTAAAAGGAGAGAAGACTTGCGCGCTGAGATTGGGTCGTGCAGGTGACTTGTGCGCCGTCGCGCAGGGTGGTCAGATTGCCTATAAATACTGGACCACCCCTCCTCATTTTCTAACGGAGTTCAACACTTTGAGAAATCAGAGCTCCCATCGCGCAGGTGTGGTGGTCGCGCAAGTGGTGAGTGTGGGTCGCGCAGGTGAATTTGCGCGCCAGTAGTTGAAGTTGTGCACTAGTGTTAGAAGTTGTGCTTCAGTTGGCAGTTGTGCGCCAATATTGGTTTGGGCGTAAAAGGAAGAGAGTCGCGCAAGTTTGGAGTTGAGGAAGCTTGAGTCGTGCAAGTGTCTGAGGAGGACTTTCGCGCCCGTTGTGACTTGTGCGCCGATACTTGCGCGCCAAGTAAGGTTTGTTCCAGCAGTGTTTTTCGGACTGCGTGGAAGTTGGAAGTTTGCCCGATACCTTCGGTGCAAAGATATATTCATCTATGGGTGAAAGTATTACTTCAACAGAGCATCTACACATAGAGGAAGATGCATTCATTCATGCAAATGAAGAGACCTACAGGTCTATAAACTGTGAGTGGATTCCTTCCAAGAGCAGTGAGCTTAGGAAGAGGAAGAAGATGATCCTCTCCACCGGCAGTGAGCCAGAGAGAGAGAAACAGGGAGTGACCCTTGGGAAAGCAGTGAGTTGACCCTAAACATTGTAAAGGAAGTGAGCCTGGTCATAGAAGTGATCTAGCCCGAATCTTGTAATCCACAGCTAGTGAAGATTAGTGGAATTTGGTACGACCGGCAACCTATCGGCGTATGCGCCTTGGACGTAGCCCTTAGCGGTGAACCAAGTAAAATTGTTGTGTCTTGTGCTTGCTTTACATTCTGTTTATATTGTGCAGCAGGAAAAAGAGAGAAGAGTGTTTTTCTTGACAGAGAAACAAGATCAGAACGAGCATTAATTTTTAATTAGTCATACCCTGATTCACCCCCCTCTCAGGGTATCCAGCCTAGTGGACCAAACAGACTTGTTATAAAATATATGATTTTTGAAACATGTTGACATTTTTTTAAAATGTGAGTATTTGAATGAGAAGGGTAATATATTTCGAAAATGTATTAACTATCCAAATAATAGTGTAGTATTCAAAAAAAATATTTGCGATTGTTGTGAAATTTGGGAATGCCTTGTTGTGATAGTTGTGATGTGGTAAATTTTAAATTGTTATGAAATCTGTTTATGGAGTGTGAGGATTATAGAATTTTGTTCTATTTGTAGAAAATGTCACCCAGAAGGCGTCATAGAAACAAACAAGAGGAAGCTGGTGAGAATGTGGTTGCACATGATCTTTAGGATATCTAAAAAATGTTCAATGTATTGTCATTAATTTTTAAGATGATGGTAAATGGAACCAAAGGGATGATCCAAGGCAAGTTGATGATTCCCTTCAGTTCTTGAAGAAGGATCAACCCATATTTTTGTGTGATTCAGAATTAGAGAATGGGGATGTGTGGATGAATAAGATGGATGGAATCATTAATTTCCAGGAAATTCCAATATAATTAAAATTCAAGTTGTAAATATAAATTTGGATTGGAATTTAAGGATAGTGGTAGGATTTAATAGGGCATTCTAAATTAGGACAATATAATATGTGGCAAGACATTGAATATTGGATAAATAATTAAGTATAACCTAACAAATTCAGGATTTCAAGAATGATTGTTATGTTTCATATTAAAGAAGTATAATATCTCAGTGATAGAGTGTTTTTCTATATTTATACATTTTTTCCATTTGAGACCCTAATTTTATGCAAGTTTATCCTTAAAGGAACACATTTTTCTAACTCATATTGTGATAATAAATTCAATTGATGATTTCCATTATTTTTATATAATATTATAGAGAGATGTTCAATAGAGAAACATTAGACTAAAAGGACATATCATGGACATCAGGTGAAGGAATCATTATGATACCTATAAGAAATTGGAGGAACTCTACGGGTGGGAATAAGTGGAAAATGGGCACTTCTTTCCAAGGTAGTGGAATGAATCAGAATAAAAAATATAGATTGATAAACCTTACACCAAGACCAAAGGGTAAATATAAATGTTTCAAGGTGTTTCCTTAAATCACATGAAACGAGAGTTAATGGAACCATCTAGACCATGCCATAATTACAATCTCATGGGTCATATTCAGCGGGATTATCATAGTGCTCCATGGTTGGTTGTTCAACCACATATCGTATTTCATAGGGGACATATTTTTCAATGGGATGAGGGTATAATAATAATTATTCTCATTAATACTAATCTAGCCATTGAGATTCTATGAATACAATGACTCCTTAATAATTGAAAACATAAAAGGGAGATAAAAATCAAGGTGTATTTAATAGGATTTTGTATAGATCAGATCAAGTTAGTGTGGTTGATCAATCTAGACATTTGATACTAAGAGGTAATAATTTATTTTAATTATAAAATTATGAATAATTTTTTTATATGAGTTCATCATATATGTTTATTGCTACATGTGCTATTTGATATTTTATGTTTTCATATTGAGATGATTCCATATGTTTTGAAACATTAAATTCTTCTAGGTCAAGGATAATATCAAGCCTTTATGTGTAATGTACATGATCTAATGATTAATGGATCTGAGATGATATGTGATCTATCTTTGATTTTGATGGATGTATATGAAAAAATAATAGGTATGTATTAGTTGGCTATATCCAAAGATTACATTTATTATTATAGATAAAGGGTTAGTTTTAAGACAAATGATACCATTGATCATCTCATTCAAATAGATTAGAATGTAAATTCATGTGAAATACTATTGTTGGAACAATTATTTGGAATGATATTGAATAGTTTGTATCTTTGACATAGGAATAATTTCATCATATTGATAATAGAAGTTTCCTAGTGGTTTTTGATAAATTTCAGATGTTTTTCCCAAAAATGTCTCAGTATTTCAACCAACTAGAGAAGAGGAGTCTATGATTGATCTCCTCTCAAAGACTATCCATATTTACCCTATATCATATTATATAGAACTAATAAAATAAATGGAGTTCAATGTCCAATAGCATGATTTAGAAGGAAAAGGGTTAATTCGTCCTAGCACATCACTATTGGAAGAACCAAACTTGATTTACAAAAAAGAGTTCAGAACTATTTGGACATGACATGATTATCATAATATTAACCATGTTATGATATGGAATTGGTATCCACATCCATGAAATTATGATCTATTCAATCTATTTAGGGAATTTCAATGATTCTCTAAAATTTACATGCAATTAGGATATCACCAATTGTGGGTTCCAAATGGGGGTATTCCCAAAACCAAATTCAAATGTAGATATAGACATTATGAGTATATGGTTATGCCAATGGGCCTTAAGAATTCACCATTTGTATTTATATTATTGATGAATATGATATTTCAATAGTATATAGATTTTATTGTGGTGGTGTTTTTGGAAGACATATTTGTGTACTCATGGAAAAGGGATGAGCATAAGAAACAAATAGATACAATGTTGGGTATGTAGTGTGATCATTTTCTATATTCCAATGTATCAAAGAGTACTTTTTGTATATAAGTACAATGTTTCATTGTCTATGTAATCTATGAGAAATTTGGTTCCAAGGATATAGTAAATATAGAGCCAATTATATCTTGGAAATTCCAAATAATTTATTCAAGATAAATAGTTTACTTTTTGTGGTTTGTTATTACCACTTCGTTATTAATGAATTTTCATGTCTTGATTAATCTATGAATCCTTTGGAAAAGAAAAGTGTCTCATTATAATGGAAAAATCAATTTCAAAATCATTTGAAATTTATTATGGATCATCATAAATTATCATCTATATTTATTTTTCATGAACCAGATCAAGGCTATGTGTTGTAATATGATTCATTATGATCTAGGTTGGGATGTGTTCTAAAATAGGAAGATAATGTTAATGATTAATATTAATTATAGTTAATGTTACATGTAAATAACTACCCAAAAAATGATATGGATATTTCTTCTCTATTACTTACATTGAAGACATATCATCATTACTTCTTTGGTGATAAATTTACTATGCTTACAAATCATTAGAGATTTGAAGATATTTTTTTAAAAAGGTAATCTAATCTAAGGAATATAAGATGTATAGAGTATCTCTGAATGTTTTACATTTACTTGATGTATACACCTAGTAAATATAATTCTGAGGTAGTTTAATTTAAAAAAATTCATGAATCTTTTGTAAATGGATGTTTCAGATCAGGGGCAATTAATGTCAGTGTTATATGACATGCACTTGGATTATAATGATAGAGTTAATCCTATTATTTTATTTATATTTTCTTATTTATAGATTTGTTAAAAAAGGTTAAAGATTCTCAAACATCTGATTCTGAATGATTTGCAATGAGGTCAATACTCAATTGTGAGGAGACAATTGAGTGATAGAAGATGTATGAGAGTTAATTTTCTTTGTTTAGAGAATGGATTGTTGTACCTTTTTCTTTTTATGAACTACTTTTTCATGATTACCATCATTCAAGATGTGGTTTTATCGAGGAATATAGAATATTTTTAAGGCGTTTAATTTAAACTGGGGGGTCATGAAGATAAAAGCGGTTAAGTTTATTTTGAGACACCTCACATTTCACCATGTAAAGGAAGATAATTGGAAGAAAATGGGTATGTTGTATTCTTTATCTATTACTATTTAGAAATAGAAGAGGATTACTACAGACATTTGGATATGTCTCCCAAGTATGGTTCTGAAACCGGACTCCATGTGGGTGATAGAGGATTAGCCCACAAGGTCTTCCCATTTCATCCCTATTTGAGAATTCCATAAGATATGGTACATGCCGTAAATTTAAATATGATAAGTTGTAAAGAAGAACGACATAATAGTATTTATAGTATCTTATAGAGATTTGAGGTTTTCATATCAATTTTGGAAATCCATATAATAACCCTTTGGGACTTATTTGACTTTGAGTACGACATATAAATCTTTGATGAATGAAAAATATGAAAGGATGATAATAACATTGTAACACATACATAGGGATTATGTATTGGATTTTGGTGGTTCCTAGGAGGATAATTTACAATTAGTGGAGTTCTCATAAAACAACGATCATCATGCCTCAATACATATGGCTCCATTGAAGTACTGTATGAGTATCCTTATCGTTCTCTACTTTATTTCTTGGAAACATGTGATATTTCACTATTTAGTCCATGCCCATTACAAGAGACAACTGATAAGATTCAATTTCTCAAAATGTGGACAGAGACCGAACAATGTAAATAGAAATCATATACGGATCACCGTCAATGGAAATTTTCATTTGAGTTAAGTGATATTGTGTTATTGAGAATCCCACCACGGATAGGACAAAATCATTTTGAAATGTAGGGAATGTTTTATTATATGTACATAGTATCTTTAAAGATACTTGAACAGGTTGGTGATGTTTCTTAATTGTTAGATTTACCACAAATGATCAGTTCTGTAAATAATGCGCTTCATGTAACCTAGTGGAATATGTATCATCTAGATATTAAACATGTGATTCAATGGGATCACATTGACTTAGTGTTGTATCCCTCATTGGTAAATTTTTTGGTTTTGATTTTATATAAAAAAGGAAAATAATTTAATAGGAAAATAATCATTCTAGTTTGTATTTTTTGGAAGCATTGATGGATTTAAGAAGAAAAATGGCAATTGGAGAAGTAAATAGTCAATCAATGGCCAAAACTATTTTTGGTAAATTGTGGTTTTATCTTTCCAAGGTTGTAAAGTCAAATGGTAGAGAGAATATAGTACCCCATTTTTCAAGTAAGAAACAATTTCATTATTTATTTTAAATATGTAATGTGTTTGGGTAAATTTTGGGAGGTTATGGAAGAATTTTTGAATGTTTTGGACTGATTTTAGAGAGTTTCATTATTTTAGAATGGTTAGTATATAATTTTAAACTCATAACAAAAAATGTTCATGGTTAGACATTGGGCTCTGGAAATGCACACAGTTTTGTGAATGGGTTTCAAAAATCATGTGGCTTCCCATGAATGAATGTGAAATATTGAATAGAGGGATTCAACATGGTTGGATCACTGTTTTTCTAATAGTTTTATCCAACCATGTACATGTGTTTGGAGGTAGTGTATTTCAAATGGTTCTTTTCAAGGCTTTTTAAACTATGTGACTAAACTGTTCGTGGATAAAATTTAGATAAAAAAATTGTGGATCTTATCCATTTTTCCCCTTACCCACTATTTTCTCTTCTATTTGACCCTAAACAATGTTTTATCTCCCAATATAGAGTGTGGAGACCATTATCATCAATATGTGAGAAATTTGTGGGTAAATCATGGTGTGTTGAATCCTAGATACATTGATAAAACAAAATTCTTGTTTTTTCCTATTTTTATAAAACTTAATTATATTAAAATGATAGATCCAATCCATTAGGGATGTGTCTACAATGTTTAACCCCAATCATGATGATATATAGTTGCATTGATGATCATAAATGAGATATAATGAATTTTTTTCTATTTCAACATAGTTTTGTTGAAGAATAATTTGTGTTATTCATTTTGGAAATATATTTTGAGGCAGGTAGCTTCACGATCATCTCCTATTATTAGTTTTAGAAGAATTAGTTTAAAAATAATTTAATTTAATTAGTAATATTGTTAAAGTATTGTGAAAATCATGGTTTAATCCCATTTTAATGAAAATTTGGAAAATGGTAGAAATTGGTTTTTTTTCGAATTGTGATTTGTTTCACAATTTGAAAATGACTTTTTAGAATATGGTTTTCTTCTTCATGAAAGTTGTTTTTAAAAAAAAATTCCAGTAAAAGAAATGTTATATTTAATTTGTTTGAGATGATTGCTTTTTCATGGAATTTAGATTACTTGGTTACTATGTATACATTTCCATTTTAGTTGTCTTGTGGAAGGGTTTTTGGAAATGAGGCACTTGGTATATTTTTACCTTTTGAAGACATGGTATATCAATGAGTGAATTCTCATTAGTACCAAACTATCACCTTGGCATGAATGTGTGGATTTTTGGTTCTATGGAATTGTGGAACCAAATAATGTGTCTTCCAGTGTGTTGACAAATGGTTTAGTGAAATTGATTGGTATCTTTTCATGGATATGGATTTGGTTTGGGGAAAATATTTTGGAATGGAATTTTTTTATTCTAACATTAAATGGATCAATAGTTATATATATATTCTTTTATATAAATGTGCTAAAAATTTCTATTTAAGTGACATGGGTAGGGAATTCATGGGGAAAACTTACTTAGTTTCATTAAACACCCCATACTTATGAACATTGGTGTGTTTGTAGATATCCATTTTTTTGTACAAAGGTAAATGAAATATATCTATTTTATTTAGTGATGCTTCATGATACCTATTGAATTGATTGTGGAGTTAAATATTGGTGAATATTTGGAGTTTTGATGTTATGTCATTGGATTTTACGAGTTTTGTTACTCATGTCTACCACTTGAAACTCTAATATGGATCTTTGTTTCCATATGGAACTCTTCCATGGCAAATTATTGGTTTGGATAACAATAGATTGTATATATTATGTTTAGGAAACTATTAGTGGTTGGTTGGTTATTATATACATGGTTTGGATGTTTTAGTTTTAAATGTAAAAATCAAACCCATCAGTTTATTAGTCCCTTGGAATTTATTTACACACTACGGTGTCATGGGGGTGTCACCTAAGGTCAATTAGATTGTCTTCCTCACCTCATGAAAATGAAGAGTGATATGATGTTACATAAATTGAAATCAATTTTTTAATAAAATGTATTTTAATTTATTTCATAGAAATAATTATTTCTATGTAAGAAATTAAAATTAAATATGTTTTCCAAAAACTTATAAAAATGAATTTAATTTTACTAATCATCACATTGAAATTTATAAATGGTTAATTTTTGACAACTTTTAGATAAACCTAAATCTTTAAATTAATACAAAACTATTATTTTTTAAATAAAATATTTTTATTATATAATGATGGTGTAGTAATTAATTAATAAAGGATAAATTTTTTATTTAATACAAAAATAACTTTAATGAGATAAATGTTTTATTTATAAATAATAAACTTAATTTTGATTCCTAAAAAGGTTTTCTAGAGCCTAATGGGTTAATGATTCACATGAAATAAATTTTTGTACCATTTTATAATTTCATTTTGATCAATGTAATAATTTAAAAATAAAATATTATTAAAAGTAATTATATTATTATATTATTTTATTATTATACAATTATATTTTATAATTTAAAAAATATCAGTTATTAATATTTTACCTTATATATATTAATTTGTTAAATATATATTCCTTAAACTATACCATTCCTCAAGAATAAATAACCCCTCAACCCTATCTATGAGTAACACTCCTCCAGAACATTAAAAATTTAAGGACTTATAAAAATATCATCTTTTAATCCACATATCATTCAAATGGATTTTATAGATTTAAAAAATAAAATAAATCATGGAGTCTAGGGATGTAATAATGAAGAAACACTTAGAAGAGGGTGCATTTTCATCCACTTTTCACTTCATTGTCCCTGTTATTTTTTTGTTTCTATTCCGTTGAATCAAAATTAATCTAAGATTTATTTATATTTATTTAGAAGTATATTTATAATTCTTAACTAGTATAATTATTATATTTATTTATTTATAATTCATACTTTTATTTCCTCTTCTTTTGAAAATGTGTCGTCTATAGTTGGTTAACATTAAATTAGGATGCTTCCAACTCTCTAATTTCATAACCAATATCGATGATAATAAAAAATATTATAATATATATATATATTTGTATTTTTATCGTTCTGGAGTTAATATTAATATTCTATAAGTAAAAATGTCGTCAATATATTTAAATCAAATAACAATTTTATATTTTAAGAAAAATACCATAGAAAATAATTTAACCTTCTAGAGTAGATGATATGAATGAAAATAAAATTAATATAATTGATGAATTGAATTGAAAATGAACGTAATCACCTTCTGATTCAATTTTTTAATAAACCCATGTATATTATTCAAGAGGAGAATATGGAATAAATAATGGGGGATTTATTGTATAGGGATTATCAAACCCAACTACCCATCTATTTGGTTAAGAATTAATTCACAAAACATTCATTACATATTTTATCTAATAGTCATAAAATTTATTTTCAATATTCATTCCCTTATATTTCATTATATATAAAACTTTCTACTTTGAAAAAATGATTTTTTAATCCATATATAAATATTTACCAACAAGTATTTTTTATTCAAACATCTCATTGAATTGTATTTATTTGTATCTTCTTCAATGTCAAATATACTATAATTACAATTATGATTTCAAATATATATTTGATAACCAAAAATTTATTCAATAAATTGTGATTTATGAAACATGTATTAAATCAATTAATTTCAATGTATTTATTTAATGAATAATGTTTTGGCATGTTCTCATTATTTCTACCATGCATCGTCATAAACAATTTATGTGGTGATGTGTGGGAAAACATTATATGGACCTCCATTACATTTGAAAATATTATATATAACATTATATTATTTATATTATCTATATACATAATATTTCTATTGTTTAAAATTATGATGTTATGATTTATGAATATATGATTTGTGAAAACAAGATGCCTGCTTTGTTCACAACTATGTGGGGTGTTTGAACACTATGTTATAATGTTTCATTAACATTCAGAATATAAATTCCTTGTATCTATCACAATTTTCCCTCATGATTATAATTAGGATAATATTATTTTGATATAATTAATTTGATTATACTCACCCATGTACTACTCATTCATGACACTTATTTCAATCATGATATTTTTCTTTTTACTAGAATTTTACCTCACCGATTTCATTTATTTATATCCCCATGGGAGCACATACACTATGGAGAATGGGTGAAATTTAATTAGGAAAAATAAAAACAATTTAAATATTTTTTATATACATGTTATGTATGATCCAAATTTTCCCACACCAGAAAACCTTTTTCTCCTTGAATATATTATTATTATGGTATTTATCATAAAAATAATGTAATTTTAATATAAGAAAAATATTATTCACTATAAAATCTCATATCATGAACTATGTTTTTTTGATAAAAACACATTCTATTGTAATGTATATTATGGAATATGGTACACTATTATTTTGTATTCTATAAAGCTATGTCCTGAAAATTACCTCACAATAGAATATCTCACAATCCTAATTTTATCCATCACTATTTTAATATACATTCCATATACTATGGTCTAATACAGTAATATGATTGAATATATAATTCCATGTAGAGCAGTGACTAATAAACCAATATATATTGTAACCTGATTTCCATTTTTGTATAAAAAACATCATGTATCCAACATTTAAAACATAATTAATAATATATTTAGACATAATTTTCTACTCTCATGAATTAATTCCTTACATTTCTTCTATAAATATTGATTTGATATCTTACTCATATATCAATATATTAAAGATAAATGAAATTTCAAAATATCACCAAAACTCATGAATGAATCATCACAAATATTATTTCATATATTTATATAAATATAGAGTTATCATAACAAAACATCATTAAATATAATACTTCTTATAATATTTCATCATCGATCAGTTAAGGTTCAAAACAAAATTTACAATTTCTCAATTGAGGAAGTAAAATTTTCTAATCAAGAATATTATTATATGTGATTTCTTCAATATATCAAAGGTTTATAAATCAATCCCTTTTTGTATGTTGTTTTGAATTAATGTTTATTTCAAATAATTCATGTTACCACACAATGAAATAATGCCCCACCTATAATTAAACCCCCCATATATTTTACCTCCTCATCCAAAACATATATAACAAAAAATCCAAAAAATTTTCACAAATGCTTCTATGTGTACTCATCCATTTCAATAATAAATGATATTGAATGAAATAAATAAAATATATCATTGCATGAAAAGTACATTGGAAGGGAATATACTCCCAACAAAACCCTCTTTATCTATAATACATCTTAATTTAGTTGTTTTATTATGATATCCAATATATTCTTCTTAATTAAAACATATTCCAAGTTAATATATTTATGTTCCACCATTAATTAGATAATGTGGACCAGGATGTTATTATGACATGAACCAAAGTATTTCATTGGATTCCTCAAATAATTTTTCATAGTTTCTTTATAAGGCCTAATGATTAATGGGTAATATATTCCCCTAATTAATTTATTTTGTGTCCAAATTCACATCATTTTGGGTGTGGATTAAATTCAGAAAAAAATTTATTTTATTTTATATAATGGTGCTAAACGTTTTTTTATATATAAATAACCATTAATTACATCAAAAATTATTTCTCCTCTATAAATATATTTTTTATCCCTAGAATACCCTTCATAATTAGCATTAGAAAATCCAAAATATATAAAGATGTGTCACTATAAATCCATTATCCATAATCATGTGTTCCTTTGATATAATAAAATATATAAATTATTACCATATGATGATTCTGCCTAATATGACTTTCTAATAAGTAAAAATATTAATAAAAGCCATAATATGGAGTCATAACACTATTATGTTGAGTGGTCATCTATAAGAAAAATGAATCTAATTTTATCCAAACAACATTCATTATAATCAAATCCAAACATAGTCACACATTATTTTCATGTTGATTACACATTATATTCAACCATTCCAAACCATATTAAATGTTTTTCCATACATTTACATGTTTTAATGGAATAGATAGTAAAATTAATAATATAAAAATAAAACCATTAAGTGGGAATGTATTTTACAAAACTATATTTGATAAAGAGTTACAAAATATTCAGGAAACTCATTATAGGATCTAAATCATTCACATTTTAGCCATTTCTTTCATATACTATATGTGATATTATCCTATCCTAGAAAATATATGTGATGAATGCATTAATTATTAATAGAGTATCTAGACATTTTATCCATTAAATGTTCACCTTACAAGATATATTATAATCACTCTATTGAACTTCTTTATCAATAACATGAAAATCACTATGAAACCATAAATTATTCTAGCATTTTATATTTCCATCTCCACAACCTTGTTTATTCCTATAATTTGAACCTTTAAATATGATATAATTCCATATGATCTATATTGATAATTCATGACATTACCTATATGGTCTCTAAAAACCACACCAAACATTTATGTCTTGTATCCCATCTTGATTCAAAATCATATTTTAATTGGATCATTCCATTATGTATTTAACCCCAAACAAATCCGTATTACCACTATGAGGAAAAAAATTATATGAAATATTAAACCATTTTAATATAAAAATTCATGAATGGAATTTTCACAACTCAATTGTTTTTCCCTCATTCACCGCTTCAGTAATTCAAGCAATGGAAGACTGTGTATTTATTTTCACCAATCATGCATTATTTTGTTTCTATTATACCAAATAATGTGAATTAAATTGGAACTATCTAAAATATAGTTATTCTACATCAATAGTGATAGATAAAGGTTATATAAATCTTTTAACAAATAAAAAAATGTGTCAGAAAAC
The DNA here is from genome assembly GCA_963277665.1 of Viscum album. Classification (NCBI taxonomy): domain Eukaryota; kingdom Viridiplantae; phylum Streptophyta; class Magnoliopsida; order Santalales; family Viscaceae; genus Viscum; species Viscum album. The sequence goes on along the minus strand of OY728155.1, from coordinate 594,289,720 downwards.
AGAAATGAGACTTCAAACATGTCAAACAATCCATTCCAATGAGTCAATGTTGTGCTAAAATTTAAGAATAAATTATTTACATAATTATCAATATTATTTCATAAAATTTAATTGGATATCAATGAAATCCTACCAAAGTATAGGCAGTCATCAACATGGAGCTTCATGTGATCCAATATCCAGCAAATCATGAATATGGATGGTTGAATCAACATTTTTCAAAATAAAAATCTAGACACACAGTTATCCACAAATTGATTTTTTTTTAAAAAATATGGAGGTATGAATACCATTTGTGGAAGGTTCCAAAATCAAAATGTCATTATGATTTGTAAAATTCAAGTTCACATAAAAATTTCTATTTACCTCAAAGAGATTTCATATTTTATTCATATCCGCTTTGATATTAGCATTTTTTTCAAAATTATTGTCATGAAAAGTGAATATAACAATAATACCCATAACTAAAAAATTTAATATACAATGTTTAATGAAGAATACTATTTTAAATTCTCTGGATCATTCAAGGATACTATAGAAAGCAACATTTTAAAATCCTTCAAGACTAATGATAACACATAAATAATTTTTCCATTTTAATTTTCTATGAAGTATAGATATAAAAAACCAATAAGAAAAAATGTTCATTTATAAATCCACAAATATAAATTGATTTATAAAATTTATTTAAATTGACCATATTTTTGATTGTATACAAAAAATGGAATATTCCTTATTTCATTATTACTAAGAAATAATTTTGACTTTTCTTTTCAGAATGAAAGAACCCAAAAAAAATATATTAAAAGAGTTAATATTTTTAAGAAGAGAATAATACCATTCAATAAACATAAAATTAAAGACATGTTTGTCCACAATTATGTTCTTTTCTAGTCATACACTCCCAATTATAGATAATGTCATTCCTTTTCAAGAAGTAATAAGTCTCTAAACATGCCCCAAAAGTGCACTAAAATGACATGATAATGGTTTTCCAGGGAATAATAGAAACCCTAGATAATTAAATGGTAAAGTAACCTATATAATTCATATTTCATTAATGATTCAAAATATTATGACTTCTAATATATTAATTCCAAATTAAAAAAAATATTTTTTCCAACTTATACGCTGTCCTAAAACATTTTTAGAATTCATAAGAGAAGTTTTACTATATCTATTTTTCGTCTTTACCCCCTTTGGAAAATAGAATAGTGTCATTGGAGTACACTAAATGAGAATGGGTAGAAATTCTTCTAGTATCTCTAATGGGTTTTCTGTTTCCATCCTCAACCATTGGTAAACAATTCTATTGATGCAATCTCATGTAATATCAAAGAGAATGGTGGAAAGAGGATCTCCTTATCTGACACCACCATAGATGGTGAAATAACTATTAAAATTTCCATTCATATGAATAATGTTATTTTATTATATTAATAATATTTTACCCCAAATTACACAGACTTCATCAAATTCACATCTAGATAATACCTTACATTTAAAACCCCCATCTATTACATCGAAGGAATTCCTAACATCAATATTAAAAGAAATGACTCCACCAATTGTATATTTGATAATAATATCAAAAAATTCAAAGGAAGTTATAAGAAAATATTTTATTTTACATCATTTAAAAAATCCCAACTAATTCAGGTAAATGATTTTGTTATAAATTCTAGAACCCCATTTTGTAACGATTCTGCCTATAATTATATGTATATTGTTTAGATTGATGAATTTCCTAAAATCACAAATATAATTAGAGTTATAGTTTTCAGAAATTAATGAAACTAAATGGGCATTAACATCATTCATAAGAGACCCACCATTGATGAATTACTACCATTGAAAATTCCAAACAATTATTTATACATAATATTAAAGAGAATATCTTATAAATAAAATAAATGTTTTCAATCCACTATTTATTTTTCATTTATAATATTTTCAAAAAATATTATTTATCAATATTAATTTCCTTTTTTGTGATATAAAATCCTCCGAAATGATTCAATAATTTCAATTTTCTAAAAACAAACAGTAATCATAGAAACCAAATCTTCTGGTCATAAGGATTTATCAAAAACTCTAGTGGAACCTATGAATGGAAACTACTATTATTGGAATTTAAAAATCAACATAATATTTTAAAAACCTTCATGATGTATTTAACAATTATTTACATCAATGAATATTTCTTATGATGAAAAAAATCAGAACCTATTTCTCAAAATATTTATAAACATTTGAAATTTTATGCTCAAATGAGATACATATGAATCTTCAAAATAAACTAAATATACACCATGTTATCAATCATACACCATAAATAATACTTGAATTAAATCTATAATAAGAAATGAAATTATTAATATACCATGATCATCCATTACTATATCATCACTTATTCATATGATATTCTTAATATTCTTATTAATAAACCTGTAACACATTCCACCTATTATATATATATATATATTTATATGAAGTTTTCCCTTAGAAGATTTTTCATAAAACATTCCCTACCAAATTCCATTAATTTTTACACAATACAGTCTGTCAAATACCTAAAATATCATAATATCAAGATTTATCCTAAACCACATCCCATATAGCGTGTTCAGTAAATTTTAATTATGTAATAACAAGTAAATAATAATAATATCAAACATATTAATATGTATCTAAAAGAGTATTGACGTTCCATGTTCCATATACATGGTTAACTCATGCCTATAAAAATACAATTATTTTATTATGTTACTCAATTTTATAAGGATGTGCATCATGTTCTCTATTCATCCCATATACCACTATTTTTAAGATATAACTCAATGTATTCTTTTCTTAATGATATATTTTTATACTAAAACACTTTTATAGGACATCCCAATTAATTTTTAGAATGATAAAAAAAGTAATCCATAAAAGATAATTATAGTTTCTAAACATTACATAAAACATTTTCCAACGGTGTAACGTTGTGGCCCAACTCACCTCTATGATGGTTTTAGGACCTATGGGTCACATTATCTCAAGTATATCTCCATAAACACCTGAGGTAACTGACTAACAGTGAGGGCCAAGTGAGTGTCAATCGAGAGACTATTACATCATTGATTAGTGTATGAATATCTATAAAAAATATATAATAGATTGTGTAAGCCTAAAAAAATATGGTAGTAGAAAAAAATAAATAATTGACAAAGAATAGGAAGAAACTATTTAAAAATTTAATAATAGTGGAAAAAACTAGATTTTACAATAAATTAAATCACATCATGGTGATGACACATAACATAATGAAGTAAACAATACTACATACATAAAAATATAGTAAAATAATAAATAATTGATGAATAGACCTATGAGTGATCATTATGTGTATCCAGAGCTCCCTCTCGACCTTTTTCTCTTAACTCCTATGTTCAAGACATAAAAAATTCAACCTATACTCTACAGATATTAGGTCTACTCTATTACCATGAGTATATGATTTGGATATGAGATATAAATCTGAGTAGTCCATAACCCACAATGTCTATCTCAATTCATACAATGCAATAAGAATTAATAAGAGTTCCCTAAAAAATGAAAAGTGAAAACATTTTAATATTTACCACTTTTTCTTGGTTCATAAATGGATACACATACAACTCAACCTGCTTTTCCCAATGTCAAAAATTATAAATGCAGTACCAGTGGAACCATAATATGTGTACCAGTTCCAAATGTAACAAGGAATCCTAAAAAGGTTCACCCACAAGAATATGCTTAGGTTTGGGGTCTAATTCCATGGTCATCACTAAATTATAATAATAACAAAGACAGAAAAGTCACAAGTACATTACCATGAATAAATAGATTTGAAAAGTACAACACATGCAATTTACCCAACCAATAAATCAATTAAATTAAAAAATCCATAAAATCTAGTAGTGTAGTACAAGTCCATCCCTGAGATATCACTGGAGTACATACATTAGAAATAAAAAATGCCACTAATCCCATCGAAGGAAATCCTTTTTAAGGTCAATGTATCGTTCCTGGCATGGTAACCATGAGTATGTCCTGAGTATCACACCTAAGGGACCATGTATCACCCTAGGCTTTGTGTATCCATATTTCCAAGGACTCCATCATCGGCTGCCCCTAATTGAACCTTTATAACCTAATATTATAATAAAAATCTCATGGGAGCCCTTACCTGGAGAACCTAAAACACTGATTCCCTAGCGCATCGTGGTATAAAAACCTGAGCACGGAAGTCCATCCATGAATCCTTAATATGAAACCCATGTTCTCACCTGACCCATACCACGTGAAGCATAGTTTCCAAAACACATTTTAAGGAAAACATATGTATATAAATCACATGGAAACAATCTAAATATATATTAGTATCAAACAAGCACCGTAATCCAATAATTTATTTAGGTTATCAGGTCAAATTGTAATGACCCAAAATTTCATTAATGGAAACCCCTCTTAATCTAATTAAATGTCTCTTTATGTAAAATGTTTATATAAAATGTCAACTTCATTGGTTTTATGTTAATAATTTTGATTGTTTCTAATATAGTCATTGAATAGTGATCACATAATTAGTATAAATACAGGGTTTTAAAAAAATCCAATTTACTCAAACAAAGGATGTGATGACCTCATCCAGTAGACATGCCCCATATGAAGCACATTTTTCAGATCTCAAAAAGGAGGTTGCATCTTTGGTATTCGCTTTTGACCAAGACCAAGACAAGCTTGAATATTTTAAGCTCAATCAGGACCGCCTACGAGATAAGTGGAAGTTGATAGAGATTACCACCCGAGCAATGTAATCTGAGCCACCCCAAGAGTCTGTCACCATCGCACACCTTACTATTCAGTCATATGCTGGTGTTATAAGAGATTATGTAACAAGACCTTATCACTATGGTTATGTACATTATTTTGGTATATAATAATGAATATACTTTAATTTTATTATTATTACCTTGTAAATAGTTTTTAAAGAACAAATAGTATTTTTAGTTAATGTTCAAATAAGAAATCTATTTTGATGAATTAATAGATTTTTTAATTAAATAATATTTTAAAAAAATATTATCATTAAATTATTTTTTATTAAATATAAATGATTATATAATTTTATTAATGCAATTGTAATTTATATTATGGTTTGAATGTCATTTTTTTCAAAACCCATGAATTTTCGATAAAATGTCTGTTTTTATTTTATAAGGGAAAATTAACATATTTAGAAAATTATTTAGATAAAATAAATATTATTTCTGGAATCAGGATGTCAAAATTATCCAATGGTGAACTTTTAATAATTTTTTGAGACAGTAAATGTTTTGGGTAAAAATTAAATACCATTTAAATATATAATCTGTTTTATGACATCATAATGACCCAATAGTGATGTAATAAAATACTATAAACATTATGTTCAGACAATATATGTTTTACAATTAGAATAATGTGATTTTCTGTTTGTTTTATTTATTTTACAAAGCCTTAGTGGACCCTTCAAGACTTATTAAATATTTTCTCTTTTTAAATTGTTTTCCTTGGGAGTATGAATCACCTCCACATAAGAAACCCCATTATTTTAAGAATTTAGGACTTCAGCCTTATAAAATATTGTATTCTAATTCCCTTTTCCAAAAACCATGGGCAAAAACCATGGGCAGGTTTGTGGTTTGGATTAGTTTAATGTGAGGTGTCCCAAACCTAAATAATAAATAATTCTCTCACCTTTCCTATATAAACCCACCCATGATCCCACTTATTCCTCCATCAAATACTTTGGAGTTCGTCCAAACACCGCCCTATTCTCTCTAGAATCCTCTTAAGGTTCCCCAAGCTCCCAAGACACCTCTATCAAGCCTCTCTCAAGCCTTTGGAATCACACATCCAAGTATGGGTTTTTCTTCCTTTCACATTTTCTTCCAATTTTATTAATGTTGCTATTCCAATTTAATTTCAATTATAAATGTTGGAGTGTGGTTTATCAGATCCCCATACTACACTATTAATGTTTGAATGATGGGATACCCATTTCTCTCCCATTATTTTCCTCCCAGGTACACCCGTTACTATGCCGAAATTCCGAATGGAATTTCTCTCTCCTCATTTACATTCAAGCAATTATTTTGTATTGTGAATATAAATTCCATTAAAATTGTTGGGACATGTATCTATATGACCCCCTTACTTTCCATTTCATTTAAATATGAAGAGACACCCATTTATCTCTCAACAACCATTTTTATGAATTCTTACGTCACACCATTACGCTGCCGAAATTGCACCGATTTTCCAAGCCAATGTCATTGTGTAGTGAATACCATACACATTTCTCTATCAAGGGTATTCAACTTCATGCACATTTTCTAACTGATTATAAAGTTTCATGTATTAATTCCAAATTCCTTTATCGTGGAATAAATTATAATGTTTTATTAATCCATGTTATATAATCCATGGGGCACACTTATGCATGAAATGAAATGTTTAAGAAGGGTGCACCCTTATGACGCTCCAATGAATTGGGAGAAGTATAGTATCATGATACATCCTATTAAATTGGTTTTTACTTATTCTAATTCAAGTTCAACGATGGTTTACTCATGATTTATGTTCAATTAGGATTTAATCATGCTCCATGTGAAATGATCCTTGGCTCATGCTAATTCTAAGTTAAGTGTTGTTGCTAAATTTCCATGTTATGATTATCATGATTTATCATGACTTTATGTTTATGTTTCTCTTGTGATTTATTGATATTCCATTTGTCTAAAATGTATTATATTCCTCATCTTATTCCATGATTATTCCCTTACTGGACTTTATAGCTCACCCTTTTCTTATGCATGTCCTCAGGTTATCCCATGCAATGCTAAGTACTAGGGGATGTAGTGGTCATGTAAAGGTTGTTCTCCAAAAATATGTTTTTTATGGTTTACATTTTTATGTAATGATAATTATCCCCAAAGACACTAGATATCTCGATCTCCTATGTAGTATCAAGTGATGTTTTTGTAATAAATTATGTTTAATTGTGTAATAAAAAGCAGGGTTCCTATAGTTGGTATTCGAGGATAGATTTAGTTATATTTGGGATTAGGATTAGAAGACCCTAGTAAAGCCTTAGATACAAGACTAAGTATAATAAAAACATCCCTAAGTTGTGGTGAGTATTGATTAAGTGGTTTATCAAGCAAATACATCCCTGTCTGGATACGAGCAGGTAGAGGCGGCTCTGGAACAGGTGTATCCTAGGGGTAAAAACCAAAAACACTACTTTGAGCAAGACTCGAACGGGAACTACTACATAAAAACAGGACTTGCTACACTCTTTGTTATGAAACTCTCTGGGGATATACTTTGGTAAATTCACAGGCTTAGTATGAACCATTATTAATGGACAAAAAATGACCTAAGAATATTTGGTCAAAAGTAGATCGTGGATAACATAGAATGGAGCCAATAGATTCATATGTTAAGGAAATAAGAGTTATTTATAAGTCATCAGTTTTGTACTTGTATTACCCATTATGTGTTACCCCTAACTTTCCTTTTATTCCATCCAATGGCCGGTAATCTGAAGATTCGGGATAACAACTGATGTGTTGATCAATGTAATGAATGTACTAATGAGATGCCCAATCCAATGGGGGAGGGAATCACGGAATTTTTAATTCTTCTATCTTATCTAACTCGAGCTTTGAATAGAAACATGGGTCAAGAAGAACTTTGAAGCCCCTATAAGAAAGAACAAGTCGCTATCGAGAGCTTCATGAGACAAAGGCCTCCTACTTTTTAATGGATCATCTGATCCCTCAATTGCTAAACAATGGATCAACTCCATTGAAAAGATATTCTCCATCCTATAATGTTCTGAACAAGAGAACGTTATCCTTGATACTTAACGTATGAAGGGTGAAGCTGGTCAATGGTGGATGTTGATAAAAAATATGAATCCTGAGGAGGAGATCGAGGCGTTGGAATGGAAGGATTTCCAGAAGATGTTTTTTGATAAATATTTTCTCCACACCCTCCGGATTAAGACGGAAAGGGACTTCCTTGAAATTAAGAAAGAAGACGACGAATTTGTTGAAGCATATAAGGAAAAAATCACAAGTCTTTCACGATATTCTTCTGACTTTTTCGTTACCCCCTAATTCAAGGTTTACTGCTTCTTTGGTGGGCTAAAACCTAGCCTGTGGAAAGCGCTGATGATCCATGGCTTCAACAGCTATGAGGTAATTGTCCGATGTGCCCTCAAGGTCAAAATGGAGATCTCAGAATCTCATGGGTATCATGGGGAAAAGAAGCAAAAGGTGGACTTCAATGCTGGTGGCCTGATGGATAAATCTAACAATGCTAAGAAAAACCATCACCCCACTTGACAAAGGTGTTGAAAGAAGCACCCCAGATATTGTCGAAAGGGGACGAGGAAATGATTTATGTGTGGAAGAGAAGGGAACTTGGATATTAACTATAGACGAGAAAGTCCCACGACTACAATATAGGAGAGTAATACTCCATTCTAACCTCAATGTGCAGTTCATTGCTACAACTACAAATAACCATGGTATCTTTCAAATTAGTTCCCTAAGCCAAGGGTTTTCGGAGGCAACCAAAAACCTCCAAGGCAGCAAGGGTGAACTTTTTCTATCACTACTGCCAAAGTGAACCCCAACAACAAAGTGGTGATAGGTATGCTAGTTATTGATTAAAGAATATTGAACATACTTTTTGATTTAGATTCTACACATTCTTCTATATCTCCAAAGTTTATTAGAATAATCCCATCACCACCACAAATCATGTAAGTGAACATGTTAGTGAATATAGAAAATGGGGAAATCATTGAATTCCATGAATATAACTCCTCCAATGTCCTAATATGTGGATTAAAATTCCCGAAAAACCTCGTCATACTCCCTATGGTGGAATTTGATGCAATTTTTGGCATGGATTGGCTTTCCTTATATAGAGCCAACATAAATTACCATGAGAGGGAAATCAATCTCCATGTAGAGAATCGACCCCCGATTCTTTACAAGTGCAAGGAGGAAGATGAATATTATTTAGCTCTATTATCTTAATAGTGGATATTACTCCCCTATGATCACGCATATTTGGCTCAGATGATTGAGTATAAGGAGGCATCCATCCTAGAAGACATGCCTATTGTGAGTGTATTCATTAAATTTTTTCCTAAGGAATTTCCTGATCTTCCTCCTAGAAGAGATGTTGATTTACCAATTGATCTTATACCTGGGTAATTTTTAATATCCAATATTCCATATTTAATTGATATTTTTGGAGCTTGAGGAGCTGAAGAAACAACTACATGAGAATCTGGATAAATGGTTTATACAGCCAAGTGCTTCACCATGGGGTGCACCAGTCCTCTCCATCAAGAAGAAGGATGGGTCAATGGGATTTTGCATCGATTATCGTGAGCATAACAAAATCACGATAAAGAAAAAGTATCCTCTGCCATAGATTTAAGACTTTTTCGATCAGCTACGTGGATCATAATACTTCTCTAAGGTGGATTTGCAGTCGGTATATTATCATTTAAGGGTAAAGAAGGAAGATATCCCCAAGACTACTTTTCTTACAAGATACGGGAACTATGAATTCATATTAATGCCTTTAAGACTCACAAATTATGCAAAAAAATTCATGGACTTGAAGAATAGAGTTTTTAAATATTATCTCGACAAATTTGTGGTTTTCATTATAGATGATATTCTGATCTACTCCAAAACCAAGGAGGATCATGAGGAGCATCTAAGAACTATACTAAAGACTCCACATAAGGAGAAGCTCTATGAAAAGTACATAACGTGTGAGTAATGGTTGAAGGGGGTCTCATTATTGGGACATATCCTCACAAGCAATGAGATATCTGTGGATCCCACCAAAAGAGATGCAATTGAGGGATGACCGAGGCGAACATCGGTAACATATATCCATATATTTTTGGGGTTATATAGATATTTTCGAAGATTTTTGAGAAATTTATATTGATTACCCAACCATTTTACTAAGATAACTCATAAGGGAGTAAAGTATTCGTGGATTGATGAATGCGAAGAAAGCTTCAAGGAGTAGAAAATATGGAATATCACTGCACCCATGCTCACTTTACCCAAAAGTGGAGAACTTTTTGTGGTATTCAGTGATGCATCGAAGAATGTAATGGGATGTGTATTGATGAAAAATGAAAAAGTCATTGCCTATTCTTCAAGGAAATTGAATGGTCATGAATAGAACTATCCAACACATGACCTTGAGTTGGATACAATGATCTTCGCTTGGAAAATTTGGCACCATTATCTCTTTGGGGAGAAGTGTGAAATATATATGGACCACAAAAGACTCAAGTATATATTCAAACAGAAATAGTTTAACATGTGCCAAAAATATGGTTAGATCCATTACCACCCTCGGAAAGTGAACAAGGTGGCGGATGACCTAAGTAGAAAGGATCCAGCGATTCTATCATTGATGGGAATTGAAAAGGATCCAATCTTCTTAGATTTTATGAAGATGGACATGGGAATCATGAAGAAGGGAACATCATCAATCCATTAACAAATGATTGCTCAACCATCACTTTTAGAAATGTTAAAAGATGATCAAAAAAATGATGTGGGAATTCAGGAAAAAGTGGAAGCTATCGGAAAATGGAAATCCTTGGAGTTTAATTTTAATGAAGAAGGAATTGTGAGATTTGGAAAAAGACTATGTGTTCCATCAATTTCGGAGTTGAAGAATGAACTTTTGGATGATGCACATAGTTCAAATTTATCTATTCACCCATGAAACACAAAGATGTATTGAGATCTCTGAGAGCATTATTGGTGGAATAATATGAAGAAGGAGATCGCTGAATATACATCAAAGTGCCTGGTGTGTCAGCAATTGAAGGTAGAGAGGCAGAAGTCTAAGGGGATGATGAAACCATTGCCTTTTCCAGAATGGAAATGGGAGAACATCACCATGGACTTTTTCACTGGACTTCCGAAGACATCCAAAGGAAAAAATCCTATCTGGGTTGTTATGGATCATCTTACAAAGGCTACACACTTCATTTCTATTTGGGAGGATTCCTCATTGGACCTAATGGAACTGATATATATCAATGAAGTGGTAAGGCTGCATGGAGTACCACTATCTATTATGTATGATTGAGATCCCAGATTTACGTCTATGTTTTGGAAGATTGTTCAACATGCTCTGAATACTCAACTGAATTTCAGTACGGCCTATCATCATCAAACTGATGTACAATCTCAGCGAACTATCCAAACACTTGAGGAAATGTTGAGAGCATGATCAATAGAATTTAAAGGAGGATGAGATCAACATCTTTCTCTGGTTGAGTTCTCTTATAATAGCAGTTTCCACTCGAGCATCCAAATGGCACCATATGAAGCCCTTTATGAAAAAAGGTGAAGAAAAATGATGTTTTGTGTTGAGGTCGGTGAGCATAAGCTGCTTGGACCAGAAATTGTCAAAGAAATGGTGGATAAGGTGAAATCCATTCAATAGCATATCAAGGCATCCCCGAGTCGACAGAAGAGTTATGCAGATAACCGTTGATGATAACTTGAGTTTAAAGTTTGAGACATGGTATTTCTACACATATCTCCATGGATGAATGTCATGAGGTTTGGAGATAAAGGTAAGTTAAGTCCAAGGTACATAGGACCTTTTGAGATTCCTAATCGTATTGCGGCTCTGGCCTTTCGACTATCACTTACAACTACCATGGCCAAATTACATGATGTTTTCATGTATCCCTCTTAAGGAAGTACATACCAGACCCTTATCATGTACTCTCTTCAGAGGTGGTATAGTTAGAGGATGATCATTCTTATGAGGAGCAACCAGTGAAAATCATAGATTATAGAGAAAATTTGATAAAAAATTTATAGGCAAATATATAAACATATTTTCTAACTATTAATATCATATTTCATTAAACTCCAACCGAAGACTAATACTCCTCAACGGGAAGGAAAAAAACATTCGATGAAAAAAGAAAATTTTCTTTTAAAATTTTCAAAAGGTAAATTTATGAGAATTTTTCCCATCACCCCCTCCCTATGCAAAGTACTCTACCTCATAGAACAAAAAGTTGGGGTCCAGCTCAACCGGTTCCAGCCCAAAATTCACCTTCCGGATCGACGAGTCCGCGACGACGATCAGATATGCCATGACATCAGATCCATACCACTCCGACCCAAACATTCATTAATGGAAATCCTTATTAATATAATTAAATGTATCTTTATGTTAAATGTTTATATACAATGTCAACATCATTGGGTTTATGTTAATAATTATGATAGATGATAATATAGCCGTTAATCAGTGATCACATGATTAGTATAAATATAGGGTTTTAACAAATCCAATTTACTCAGACAAAGGAAGTGATGAATTCATCTCGTAGACGTGCCCTATATGAAGCCCATTTTTCAGAGCTCAGAAAGGAGGTTGAGTCTGTGGGCTTCGCTCTTGAAAAATACCAAGATGATCTTGAATATATGAAGCTCAAGAGGGACCTCCTACGAGAGAATTGGATGTTGATAGAGATCAGCACCCAAGCAATGTTATCCGAGCCACCCCAAGAGTCTGTCACCATCGGACACCTTACTCTTTGGTCTTATGCAGGTGTTATAAGGGGTTATATGAAAATACCTTATTACTATGGTTATGTACATTATTTTTTTATATAATAATGAATATAATTTCATTTTATTATTGTGACCTTGTAAATAGTTTTTAAAGAACAAATAGTATTTTTAGTTAATGTTCAACTAAGAAATCTGTTCTGATGAATTAATATATTTCTGAATTAAATAATATTTTAATAAAACATTATTGTTAAATTATTTTTTATTAAATATAAATGATCGTATAATTTTTTTGAATGTAATTGTAATTTTTATTAAGGTTTGAAAGCCCTTTTTGTCAAAACCCATGAATTTTTGATAAATGTCAGTTTTTATTTTAAAAGTAAAAATTAACATAATTAAAAAATTATTTAGATAAAATGAATATTATTTCTGGAATTAGGATGTTGAAATTTTCCAATGGTGAACTTTTCATAATTTTCAGAGATAGTAAACTTTTTTGGGAAAAATTAAATACTGTTCAAATATATAATGTGTTTTATGACATCATAATGACCCAATAGTGATGTAATAAAATACTATAAACATTGTTTTTGGCCAATATATGTTTTACCATTAAAATAATGTGATTTTTTGTTTGTTTTATGTATTTTACAATGACTTAGTGGACACGTCAAGACTTATTAAACATTTTGCCTTTTTAAATTGTTTTCCTTGGGAGTGTGACTCACCTCTACATAAGTAACCCCATTATTTTAAGAAGTTTGAAATTTGTTCTTATAAAATGTTGTTTTCCACTTCCCTTTTCCAAAAAACATGGGAAAAATCCATGGTATGGTATGTGGTTTGGATTAGTTTAATGTGAGGTGTCCCAAACCTAAATAATAACGAATTCCCTCACCTTTCTTATATAAACCCACCCAAGATCCAACATACTCCTCACTAAAAGCATTTAGAGTTCATCCAACCTCTTCCCTCCTCTCTCTATAATTCTCCCAAGGTTCCCCAAGCTCCCAATAATCCTCTGTTAAGCCTCTATCAAGCCTTTGGAAGAACACTTCCATGTATGGGTTTTTCATCCTTTCTCATTTTTGTCCAATTTTATTAATGTTGTTATTCCCTTTTAATTTAAATTATAAATGTTGGGATATAGTTTCACACCTCACCCATACTTCCCTATTTATGTTTGAATTATGGGTGCCCCCTTTCTCTCTCATTAAATGCCTCCCATGTACACCCGTTACAATGCTGAAATTCCGAAAGGAATTTCTCTCTTCTCATTTACATTCAAGAAATTCTTTTGTATCATGAATCTAAATTCCACTACAATTGTTGGGAAATGTATCTATATGACCCCCATACTGCAATTTCGTGTACATATGATGAGACACCCCTTTCTATCTCATCAACCATTTTTATGAATTCTTACATCACGTTGTTATGCTGCTGAAATTGCACCCATTTTCCAAGCTAATGTCATTGTGTAGTGAATACCATGCCCATTTGTCTGTCAAGGGTATTCAACTTTATGCACATTTACTTACTGATTATAAAGTTTCATTTACTAATTCCAAATACTTTTATTGTGGAATAAATGTTGATGTTTTATGAATCCATGTTATATGATCCATGTGGAAAACTTATGCATGAAATGAAATGTTTAAGAAGGGTGCACCCTTATAGTGCTCCAATGCATTGGGTAAAGTATACTGTCATGATATTTCATGTACAATGGGTGTTTAATCATGATAATTCAAGTGAAATGAGGGTTTACTCATGATTCAGGTGCAATGAGTATTTACTCATGCTCCATGTGCAATGAGCCTTTGCTCATTATAATTCCATGTTAAGTGTTGTTGCGCATTTCCATGTTATTATTTTCCTGATTTATCATGGATTTATGTTTATTCTTATCTTTTTATCTATTTATATGGAAATTTTCAATCATATTTTGTATTTCTCATGTTATTCCATGATTATTCCCTTACTAGTATTTATAGCTCGCCCTTTTCTTAGGCATGTCCTCAGGTTATCCCATGCAATGATAAGTACGAGGGAATATAGTGGTCATGTAAAGGATGTTTTCAATAAATATATATTTTTATGTTTTATGTTATTATGTAATGATCCTAAGACCCAACGAAACTAGACCTCTCAATATTCTATGTTTTATCATGTAATGTTTATGTAATAAATTATCTTTAATTGTGTAATAAAAAGAAGGGTTGTCATAAAAATATTCCAACCCGTTAACATTAAATAATCCAGTTATCACTAAAGTAACCCAATTCTATAAAAAATATAACTAGGTAATAATCAAAAAACAATATCAAGGATTATGAAAGTGTCTTAGAAACATGGCATAAGATCTAACAATAAAATGAAACCATAGTCACATGGCATTTGCATTCCTTTAACAAAATGTCATCAATGACATCTCAATGTCTCATGCTATCAAGTTTGGCCCTGTATTTTTTATACAATCAAGTCAAACCACTTTGAAAGAAAATTCATACACAATCATATACACTAGGCTAAAAAATATGAACTAGGAATAGGTATTATCATTACACAGTTCATAATTCAATTCCCATTATTAAATCATGTTATAATATTATTAAATTTTACAATGGTACCACACACACAACCAATGGTGAAAAATAACAAAATGCATTAATAAAAACACCATTTAGGTTGGTCATAACCATTGAGGTGTCCAAGTGGTAATTCAAACACCCTGAATGGGATTTTCCATAAGTTAAAGTCAAAATGAACATGATAGAACATACATAAAAATTCAATAATAAATAACAAGGAATTTCCATATGGATTTGGTGAGTGGAACAATGATGCGACATGAAATTAATAATGAATTAAGGGGATGAGGGTAGAATCCCTACACTTGTAAATAATATTACAACATGTCCCACACACATAGGATGATCCTTGGCTAATCTATCTTTCTTCAAAGGAAGAAATATCAATTAGAAAAAAAATAAGATGGGGCATGTACAAGCATGATATAAATATAGACAAGGAAATAAGTAATATGAAAAAATCATGGGAAACAATGTGAAGGAAGCTAAAACATAATCAATAACTTTGAGTTTTCAAAGAAAACACACCTCCATTAGAGGGGTATTATTATAAATCCATTATTTTTTATCAAATATATCATTTATCAGAACTGAAAAATTATTCTAAAAATCAATTGGCATAACCAAATATCCAAATGAAGTGCATGGTGCTATTAATTTAATTTAATATTAAATTAATTTACAAGGATAGGGATCCGACCTCAGGGATGAACCAAGCTGAACACCTTGGATCTTGACACATTCGAACTAGAATTTACTGTTATCCCCATTGAGCATATGCACATTCACATACATATAAGGACACCTAGACCTAATGAACCTATTCTCATGGAGCATGAATATGTGAATGGGGATCCATACATATATTCTAATATGCATACTCTTGTCTCCACATACCTATGTATGAATTGTAAAAATATATACATAGGAAGATCTATCTTTATATATATGTAGTCACTTCTATTGGTGAATGTACACAAAATGGGGGAACCTATATATATACCTATCTATGAAAAAGTAGGGTAGTCACCTTTGACTATGGGGACTCTAAACCACATGGCATGGTGTAACGCACTACCAAATAATTTCTAAGAACATTAAAACATGAAAAGAACACAATACAAGATGATTGAAGCCAAGAACTGGGTATAAATCTTTACCAAAGATAGCAGAGGCAAACCGAATCAGCCCAAAAAAACACAAGAATGTCCAACACACTACAAATAAATTAATAGGTAGGAAAAAATATTGACCCAAATAAAATATGTGTAAAATGATGTAGCGAAAGAAACCTTCAACATAAACAAATAATGGTGAACCAAAATGATCTAAACAACATAGCCTCTAGATGTGGTTTATAAAATATAAATGAAGGGGTACCAAGAAGAAATCTTCTCAAAATATAACCAAAATAAATCCAAAAATCTTATCACACATTTAACAAAGGGTTCGAACAAACAATATTGGGTGATAGGGAGACCAAAATCGCACAAGGTGAAGGAGGGAAGGAGGCTTACCTTAATTCTCCAGAGAGAAATCTCAAGAGGACTCGATGAAATTACTAGTAAAAGGAGGAGTTAGAGGAGAGGGGTGAATCATTCTAGGGGGTATCAGCTAGGGGGTACACGATAGAGGATGGAGACCCTTTGGGGTATCAAAGAAAACAATCCTAAATAATAATAATAATAATATTATAATTATTAATATTAAAATTGATATTTTTATTATTAAAATAACATTCCCTAATTTAAATTTCTTATATTTAAATTTTAATTAATTTATTTCAATTAACTTTAAATACACATCATAGTGTGAACTGTCAAAAAAAATATGTTCTAACCCTCTGTTTTAAAAATGGTCTTCCCAATAAACAGAGAAAAGTAAATTCCCCAAGAATTTTTCATATGGTTCAAAACACGATATTTTATAAATTTCCAACCTTATAAATTCATATATGAAAGAAGATATTGAAAAAAATGTAAACAAAACCTGACCAACAAGGGTCGTGATGTTTCGTTCAAACAGTCACATTGCATTTCCAAATGAAAAAAACACATTTAAGAATCCCATCAAACTCATGATAACATAAGATGTCAATATTTGAGACATCACTCGTTTTCCAACCAAAACACCAAAATGGATATTAATATATCATGTTTATCTAGATACATAATTAAATCATTGTATTATCAAGAAAAAGGATGAATGTACTTCCCACATTAGAAATTATTATAAAGCATCTAATTCAAAACCATAGTTCAACCCCAGTAATAATTTTCTTAAAATCACTCTTATAAGTGTTTCAATGATTTTACAATCGTGATATTGAAATGTTAAAATGGTTGATATCCCATAAACCTTAGTAGTATAGGTTGAGCCGGGTTTTTTCATGAAAGGCCCTGGCCGACACATACACCACTCATCTTTACACGTGGTCATCATAAATGGCTGGTGTTTTATAATATGAAATGTGATTCCACCTCGAAGGGAATATCTCAATATAAAAATAAATTTCCTTATAAGTGAATCCTCAACCTATGAAGGTATTATCAACTAACCCACAAAAGAAACCATACATAAAAAGTGAAACACTGAAATATTCCACAAAACTAGTAAAACGACTATTAATGCTTTAACACAACATAAGACCAACTATCTCTTAGTGAATCATGGAGGATTTCGATATATGTTACATTTTCATCAATAAATGAGAGTAAACTATGAATATTTAAAAAAAAGAAAAAAATTGGCTGAACCACTACCGGTAGATACCTTAGAAGAAAATCGGCTTCACCTATCGATGCACCATCTTTAACAGATCATCGTGCATTTACCACACGAGACATCACGTGATCGGTCAAGCATAAACAATATAGTCCAACAATTACCAACTAAATTACTAAAAGGATTCATTAACCTCCATACACACCAAAATCATTTTTCCAAGAAGGCACTTATATAACATAAGGTTCATAAGAATCATGACATTTAAGTCTTCCTGATGGTTCTCTAATGGCCCTCTTTGGTTGTGTTCTATCTACCCTGAAGGAGATGTATTTAATAGAACCGACCTGACACTTCCCACCTTATGAGTTTCCTAATAATAAACAATATGAGATATAATATCTTCTTAAAAGTGTTGAATGTCAAAACTTCCATAAAATCAAACAATAAAATAATTTACATGAAGACTAAAACGAAACTGACCGGCATGTCAAAACACCGGAGTCTCTAGATGTCAACCTAAGATTGAAAAAAACATGATTTATTTATGCACAAGTCACAATAATCTAAAGATGACCTGAGAATTAAATCTATTATAAAAGTCTCAAAAATTTAGATGAACACAATTGGTTCATCACAACATTAAACACTCGACAGTTACCATGTATACTGACACATACTACAGTCAAATTTCATGAGAAACCGAAACATACTAATTTCTATCCATATATTTTCTTCCCTATGCATTCAAGTATCTGATGGTTCATACAAGGGATTTTCCCTATCTTCATATTTCCCCATAAAAACAATAACCTGCACGATTCTATATGTAGTCATGTATCACTTTGGAAAAGAAAGAGTCATGCAACCTACAAAATTTTTGACCATGCCTCATGAATCTCTAACCAAAAGAAACTGATAATCACGTAGTGCTCAAGCCCATATTAATAGACAAGAATGACATGATCACCCATCTGAATAAGGATTTTATTTTAAGGAATGGGTTTTAACTATGGACATCAGCAAAAAACTTACACCAAAATGTTGAAACTAACAACATTAACATGCCGTTTATGTTCTGATGGTTCTACCTACCCTGTCCTAGCTCCATATGAAGAAAAATCATTAACCCTAACACCAGGTCATGAAAATGGAAGTCACTATGCAAAAAAATTCAATCATCTAATCCATTTATAAAGGAATGATCACCTATGTAAAACACATTCCCTTCTATTCCAAGGCAACACAATGATGATTTATCTACCCATACACTAGGGTTATAAATAGAATACACCACATTAAGTTCTATTTAAAACCCCCAAACATTTAATACAATTTTATAACAAAAACATGCACATGTTAAATAGTACAATCATGTAGGCAGCCATCTACAAATCCATAAAAACACCATACACATTACCGGTGTCATTTGGCTCCCATTTAATTACAACTAAACCATTCATCCCATGCACTCAATTACATCATATTAAAACTAGAATGTCATATCAAGTATCTTACATAGAGAATACATGATATTGGAATAAGAAGAATAGAATATTTACACCTATGTAGGTTATAAAAATAGTCATGATACTAAACATAACAACATGGAATATAATTCAACGAACTCAATCATATCAGCATGAAACCTATGAATTCTGCTACATGGCATGGAATATTCTTGACATTTGAATTCATATTTCCCTATTATGAATCCTGTAAAGATTTATCCATTCTTTAACAGGACATGGTTAAAAGAAAATAAACTCCATAAATCCATAATAATCTCAAATTATGTAAAAAACACGAGGTAAAATAATATCAATTGATATATCCAAAAGCATGAACATCAAATTTTAGATCTAGACACTTGGTTATTTATCATTTGTGGGGTGATCAGTCCCATGTAAGGATATTAACCAATTCCCAAATCATTCCTTGTCTTCAATATATGGGCCCAAATCAGTAAGACAATGAAAAATACCATCCTCTAATACCACTTTGTAACATCCCTACTTGGCTCACCTTTAAGACTATTTTCAGACTAGTGGGTAACATGTCCTCAAATGCATCTCCCTAAATGCTAGAGGATTTAGACTAGTAAGGATGGATTATGTTGTGTTCAAGGGGTTATTTTTCCCTACTAGATTAGATTATTCACAATTATTAAAAATATATAATAGGTAGTTGAAGAATGGAAAGAACAAACAATATCATAAATAGTAATAAATAATTGACAAAGAAGAGGAAGACAATAATTAACAATTTTATAAAAGAGGACAACAATAAATTATAAAATTGGTGAAAGCATGTAATGGTGGTGATACATAACTGAATGAATTATAAATTACAACATGATTTAAATAATATTAAAATTACAATGATATGATATCAAATACACATGGGTGATCTCCATGAGAATCCCGAGCTATAGCTCTGTCCTTTTTTCCTAACTCCTAGGTATAAGAAATATAGAGGTCACCTAGATCCTGCAAATATAAGATATACATGACTACCAAGGGTATTTGAGAAGGATGTGAGATATAAATCTCATTTGGCCGAAACCCACTATGTCAAACCCAATCAAGATAATGAAATATAAATTAAGAATTATGCCATATAAAATAATTTCAGAGTGATAAAAAATTTATAATAGACACTTGGTGAGGATTCTTAAATGGAATCCCATCCTATACAACCTTATATAGCATAAGTTAGTAATTAGAAAGGAGGTACATGTGAATTCATAATATGTGTATTAGTGAAGAAATTAACAAGGAAACTCAAAAAGGGGCACCCTTATATTGTGCATAGGCTTTGGGACTAATTCACATGTCATCACATTAGTATGATTATATAAAAGAGATAAAAGTAACAAGTTATAAGACCCAAATTTGAGGTATGATTACTTTTTCTATGCCTTTTTATGTGTTTAATGTGCTTTGGATGTGTTGGTAATTGGTTGGGAGTGTTTGAAATGGATTGGAATAAGTGTGGAGGTATTTTAAGGGCACATAGTTTGAGAATGGTTAGGGGAAACCTTGCGGGTTCTCTAAGAAACTGTGTAGTGGGAGATAGTTGGATTTTCAGGACATGCACACAGTTTTCTAAATCATATGAGGAAACTGTGTGGATCCCTTCTATCGAGGAAGTTTCATGCACATGGTTAGTGCACGGATTTACAAACCGTGTGGGATAACCGTTTGACCACATAAAAATGGGGTTTTTAATCCAGGCTCCCTCGCAGTTTCCTAATTTCATTCCAAATTTCATTCCCATAGATCCTCACATTATATTTTCGATTGTCAAGGGTTTTAGAGGCTCTCCCACTCATTTATGATGTTATTTGATGGTTTTTCATGGTGGTTTGAAGGTTGTTTGTCTCGGGTAGGTCTTCTCTATTGGTTGTTTTGTGATTTTCTCTAGATCTAAATATTTATATATATATATATATATATATATATCTATTTTCTAGATACACACCAATTTTTAATAGATATAGTGTTTTGGTTGCCCAAGGTTTTGATTCTAAAGCTTTTTTATGAGAGTGAAGGATATCTAGATTGGTTTTTTTGGAACCATTACACGGATTGGGGTGTAGATTCTTGTTGGTCTAATTCACCGGAACCATAAAGGTAGGTAACTTCTCTTTAGACTCAACATGGTTAGATCTAGTGGTTATGGTACAATTAGTTTTTTTCTTTCAAATTAATTTTGATAATGATGTGTGAATCTGGTTGGAAACCCATTATTTGGTGATTTTAGGGAAAATGTGTTATTGTTACAAAAAGGGGAATGTTGTGTGATTTTAAAATTATGATTTTAAAATTTTTAGTGGTTGATTTTGAAAAATTATTTTTGAATGATTGTTTTTAATAAAGATTTTGTATATGCAAAAGGGTTGGTCATTGAAAATTTGTTAAAGGGAGTTTTCATAAATGAGTGATTTATTGATGTGAATTGGAATGTGATGGGAATAATGGTGTACTTATGGGGGGCCGTGGTACTTATTTCTTATTGGTTGATTAAGTGTTATGGATACTGTGGATTGTGTGGAAGTGGGTAGTAAGTAACAGGATTAAAAGGGGATGGATAGTGGAAGAATGTTTCACCATCAATGGATAAGTGGGTGGGAAGTACCACTAGTTGGAAATGAAGTGAACGGGTTGGACGGATGCTCCACCGTTTTGGTTTCCATGTTGTGTTTTCATTGTGATATGGAATATGTTGTGATAATGTGAAATATTGAAATGGTTTGTGGCATGTGTAACACCCCATGCTTCCATGGTATGCTTCTCTTTCAATAATACAATAGCTTGCATTGTACGCAAGTTCGAGATTCTAACACACCGTGACCAATCAAAGTAGCCGTTATGAATAGAAATACACATTTTTTGAAATTATATAAATTTTATATTTCAAAATGGACTGCATTTTTGTATTCATAATATCAAAATTATCTTAAGTTGAATTTTTTGTAATTTTCTGAGAACTTCCAATTTTCTATGAATAGAAAAAATACTTAAATTTTTTTTTTAATCAAAATAATTTTTAGTGATATATTATAATATTGAGTGGTTTTAAAGTATAATTATAATATATTTTTACCATTTTATCCAATGGTGGTCATTATAATTAATTTCACTTTGAAATTGGACATAAACAATTGTCAATCTTTTGATATATATTGTTTCTTAAAAACATGCTATTTGTTATGACAATGAGAAATAATTATTAAATTAATTAATTCAACTTATATGTTTAAAATTTTGTAAAATAGACATAATTTTTGAATTAGGAATATAAAATATATCTTAGGGTGAATTTTTGGGATTTTTCCGAAAACATCAATTTTTGATGAATAGTGAAACCACTAAGTGGTAGTTAAAAAACTAATTTTTCGTTTAAATGAAACTTTACCACTTCTGTGAATTGAATTTAAAAAATCCTACATACATGTTTTTCATTAGTAAGTAAAATTTGGTTCAATGGAATGAAAATAATTTTTGGTGAGTAGTAACTTTTAAGTTTTATTAATCGCGATTAAAGGTAATTAGTGTAATTTAAGGTAAATATAATGTTATAATAATATGAAATTACCTTTACACTTGTCTTAACCTTATTGGATGAGTCATGACCGACCAAGAAAATCCATGGGTCAACTTGGGGAACCCATGGAGCCACATGGGTAAGAAAATGACATTAATAACTTTTTATTTAAAGTAAAAATAAAATTGTCACAAACATGTGTTGTTTTACTAAAACAATTATTAAATGGGGTTATATAAGTTAACTTTTAGACTATAAATATTCATTTGAAAGATAAAAATATTTCCTACATCATAATAATTTTTTTATAATTTTTATACATAATATAAATAAATTTATTTATGACACCATGATGATGCAGTGATTACCTCATTAATGAACGATTTAAATAAAATGAAATGATAAGGTAAAATATAAGACTTAAAATTGGATAACACCTATTTTATGGGTGTATTTATAACCCTTATCACCTTATACTCTAAATATATCATTTTGGGACCTTTAAAATCTGAAAATAATTTCATAATAAAGTAACATTTCATGACTTTCTAAAAGAGCCCCTCCTCTTTTCTTATAAAAGGCCCCCACCTCTACCACGTTATTCACACCTTCAAAGCCATTTGGATCGGCCAAACTCTGCCCAAATACCCTCTCAACATTCCTACATTAATCCTAGAAGCCTTAACTTAGGCAGAAATCTCTTCAAGAAACCATTTTGGTTCAAACCGAGGGGAGTTACCCTATTTAAAGGTAATGTCTTCTCTTATGTTGTTTTGTTTTATTTTTCATCTCCAACCCCATAAACTCTTTTTATTATTTTTTTGTGATAAAACCAGTATCCTAAATATACTTGTATGTTTTTATGAGAATTATTTTATTTACACTTACACACACCTTCGTCTAATTGTTAAAGAACATATTGTTTCTGTGGGTGGCGAATTACTGACTCACGAAACGATGATTGTTCAATATTATTTTAACACCTCTCATGGTGGCCATTATGATGACACTATTTTTATATATGATATATATTATGTTTATGTTTTCCTTATGTTTTGGTATTTTTAATTTATGGCATACCTTTATGATTTCCATTATGGGTAAACGCGATAATTTCATTTTAGGAAGTGCGGACTACCGCCCCCTCAAAGTGATTTGAATCATTAATGCCATATGTGGGATGCATAAAGGATGGAGTAAATGATATTATATATTATATTATACTGGAATTATAATACACTTTTATATCATTATGATTTAATTCCATCAAATACGAAATAGAAATGAAAGTAGCGTTCATGCGTACGTACGACTTACCGTTTCCATGAACGGTGCATTTCATTTATTTCCTCTAAATGTTATGTAATATTATAAATGAATGTATATAATTGATATATATGATATATATGATATCTATATTATGAATATAATTCTGTATATAATGGATATTTTACCACATGAACAACTTTTAATTATAATAAGTTTATTTTTGACTCAAGTACCAAAGATCGACAAAACGACCGTTATTAGCTTAAATAATTACATAATGTTCATAACATGGTAATAGGTGATATAAAAGAAATAATTAACTTGAAAAAGGTTCTTAAGAAAGTATAAATTAACTCTAGTTTATTATTTAGGAGATTAAAGAACGATCGGGTCAGGTCTGACACGAGGTAAGGTACTTCATCTCAATCTTCTTTCATTGAGGAATATTTTGTTTTAATACAAGACATTCTTTTATACGGTTTATAAACCCCTTTAAATTTTACGTTTATTCAAAAGAAATCTTTTTTATACAAAGTGTTTTACTAAACGAAAAAAGGGAATTTTTTTGTCGAACGTATGCGGCGACAATGACCTCTCCGCCGCCGTGACCATTATTTGAGTTTCGGCTTCCTCTATAAGCCATAACTTTTTTAAAAAAGAAAAATAAATACCATGTTTTACTTTTCACATATTTTGGTATTGAAAATGGTTTTGATAATGTTTTGATTATATCAATGTGTCATATTGATATCTTGTGATTGAAATGTGGAAATTTTATGTTTCCTTTATGCATGTATTATATGATACAATTATGTTATGGTTTACGATATGTTTAAACCATTTCATATAAGGAATGCATTGGACTTAATAAGTGACGGGTGGAGCCTGCTATAGATCCTCGATGCATCGGTAGGTCTCATGAGACAAAATAGTGTCTTGGCACAAGTCCTTGACAAAATCTTATTTGTAGTCCTGGCACAAGGCCATGACTACGTGGTTATGATAGTCTAGCATTATGCATTCCATCATTATGAAAGTGGTTATTGATATTGCATGTGATTTTTCTACTAGTATAATATCCATGTGAATAAGTAAATGGAATTACTTTATTTTTTTTCCATATTATGATAAAGATCAAGTTTAAAATGATTTTGTTTTAGTTATAAATTGTCTTAAATGTTTATGTTTATTTATGAAAGATTCCTCTATATTGTTATCCTTAGTGAGCATCTGAGATAACATCTTTCTATGTTTTATTTTCCCAGGATGTGAAGAAATATTTTATGACTAACCTACAAGGATAGTCTTAAGGGGATATGAGTGTGGACTATGGAGACTATGTTATTGTGATTTTTCACTTTATGATTTAATGTAACATTTATAAATGTATCTTGTGTTTCCAAGGATACTAAACTAATCGGTCTTTCGAGACTTGATCTTTTGTGATCATGCCAATGTTACGTAATAATGCACCAAATCTGGGTAACTGGGGTCGGGGCATTACAGTTGGTATCAGAGGCAGGTTAATACTAACCATGGAAGCTAGATTTAGAAAAACTCTGATTAGAGCACATAGCCCTAAGATATACTTTGAGGATTAGTATAGAATAACTTCCTAGAATGTTGGTATTATAGAGATTTGGTGAGTTTTCTGAGCAATACATCCTTGTCTGGATACGAGCAGGTAGAGGCCGCTCTGGAACAGATGTACCAAGGGGTAAAACCCGAAAACACCGCTTTGAGCTAGACTCGAACGAGAACTGGTGCACAACGGGGCTTGCTGCACTCTTGGTTACGACAGTCCCGAGGGATATGCTTAGGATAATTCAAGATTTATTTACAAACCATTATGAAGGGTTTATGAGTATATACTTCCTCATAGAATTTTTTTATGATTATGGATTATATCCATAAACTGTTCAAGTTATGTTAGGTGTTATTCAAGTTTGTTATTTTGTATTTCGATTCATAAACTAATCTAGTTTATGCCATTGTTTAGAAATGGCACCTAGTGGAAGGAATGAAAACAATATCAATGCACGCACTCCATGTAGGGATTTCCCTCCTGCTCAAGATAATTATAATGGAGCTGGTGATACAACTAGTTCTGATCATCTTATCACCATATTGGGACAACTCACTCAGGTTATGAATAATAACCTTACTCATATGGAGCACCCTGATCCGCAACATTGAGGATCAATGTTAGATCTCTTCATGAGGCAACAATAACCAACATTTATTGGGGATACAAATCCATTAGAAGCTGAGAAATGGATAAATTTCTTGGAGAAAATATTTCAGGCTTTAGGGAGTAGTAAAAGGGAAAAAGTCGTCGTTATAGCTTACCGCCTCACTGGAGATGATGATAAATGGTGGTCATTGATTCAAAACACAAAGGAAGATGATGAAGTATCAAATATGGAATGGAGGGAGTTCAAAGAGATTTTATTAGAAAAATTCTTCCCTCTTGACCATCGAGCAGATATGGAAAGGCAATTTCTGAGTCTGAGAAAAAAGGCGGATGATAATGTCGCAAAGTATGAGGCCAAATTTACAAGGTTAACAAGGTTTGCTGCAGATTATATACGTAACCCAAGAAGTAAGATTGATTGTTTCCTTGACGAGTTAAAACCATTTCTTCGTCGAGCATTAGTATAACAATATTTCTCAACATACGAAGATATAGTCTCATGTGATATCAAGATAGAAAATGAATTCTCTAAGTCTTATGAAAACAAAGAAAACCAGGAGAATAAGAGAACGACGGAACAAGAGATAGATAAAGGGAAAAAGTGAAAGAAGGATTATCCATTATGCGATAATTGTGGGAAGAATTACCCCGATACTTGACTAAAAGGAATGAGAGTTTGTTATAAATGTGGAGAAAAAGGTCACCAGTCTCGTGATTGCAAGGGAAATAAAGAGGATATCAATGTTGAATGCTATAATTGTAGAGAAATGGGGCATTATGCAAATAAATGTACTAAGCATCAGGGAAACTTAATTTATAAAAGGCCTATGGATCAAGGCCAATCTTATGCTATTACTACAGATGAAGTGGAATAATTAATGTATTGGTGCTTTTAAACTCAAGGATTATATTCTGGTTATAAGAATAATGTGATATAGATAAGGATTGTACTGCAGTACTTGTTGTTTTCATTAAGGTTTTAATATGATGAAGGTAATCATATTTTTAGTATGTGACAATAAGATAAACTTAACTTTATTTGGGGAATCTGATGTTACAATTGATTTTGGAATTTAGAGACCTTTTAGAGAAAGTCTGGACAGAGGTATTTTGGATAACTATAAAGGTTGGAATGGATTAAGTTTAACTTTGGATAGTATTGTTTAAGGTTAAAACATTTATGAAGATTGTTGTTGTAATATTATAATACAATAGTTTTAGGAAAAGGACAACCTGCAGTTCAGGGGATAACCCGTCGCGTCGGACAAAGCTACAGGAATCGAACCCACAAACATAGTGCGACATGCCTTTATTACCTACCACTAGCCTATAGGAAGTCCTTGGTTATTACAAAATATTTTTTTCATGGTATGTGTTAATATTTGGAACCTTATACGATTAGGATAAATATAATATTTTTAAGTTATATTATCTTTTTGAGTGAAAGATGAGTTTGTGGTATAAATTAGTTGAAGGATGAATTTCTACTTGTCAAGTATATATATATATATCTCTTATTTTATGAAGAAATTAATTCTTAAACTTTAGGGAAATGATATTAAAAAAAATGTGTTATCCTAATATCTTATGTTTTGTTGAAGTGATGATATTTTAAATCACCATAGATTGAAGGATTTGAGGCCCTCAATTTTACACTTGTTTATGATTGATAACCTCAATCACTCCAGACAAATATTTATGTTTTGACTCCAATTATGTGTCTCTAATTTCCCCCAATGTTCTCCTAATTGAGATCATAATTTGGTGGTGACTTTTTCATTTCCCTTTCCCTCTTATTAAGACTAAATTTTATTAACCTTATTTTCGATGTGGGTTTTCCACAAGGGTATTTTCTACTTTTATCATTTAATTTTTGAGGAAAAATTTAAAATTGCGAGTACACAATTTATTGAAGGAGGGGAGAATGTAACACCCCAAGCTTCCATGGTATGTTTCTCTTTCAATAATGCAATAGCTTGCATTATACGCAAGTTCGAGATTCTAACACACCGCGACCAATCAAAGTAGCCATTATGAATAGGAATACCCACTTTTTGAAATTATATAAATTTTATATTTAAAAATGGACTTCATTTTTGTATTCAAAATATCAAAATTATCCTAAGTTGAATTTTTTGTAATTTTCTGAGAACTTCCAATTTTCTATGAATAGAAAAAATAATTAAAAACAAATTTTTTAATTAAAATAATTTATAATGATAAATTATACTATTGACTGGTTTTAAAGTATAATTAGAATATATTTTACCATTTTATCCAATTTTGGTCATTATAATTAATTTCACATTGAAATTGGACATAAACAATTGTCAATCTTTTGATATATATTGTTTTTTAAAAACACGCTATTTGTTGTGACATCGGGAATTAATTATTAAACTAATTAATTCAACTTATATGTTTTAAATTTTGTAAAATAGAAATCATTTTTGAATTAGGAATATCAAATATTGCTTAGGGTGAATTTTTGGTATTTTTCTGGAAAACATCAATTTTTGATGAATAGTGAAACCACTAAGTGGTAGTTAAAAAACTAATTTTTCATTTAAATGAAACTTTAACACTTCTGTGAATTTAATTTCAAAAATCTGACATACATTATTTTCATTATTAAGTAAAATGTAGTTCAATGAGATGAAAATAATTTTTGGTGAATAGTAACTTTTAAGTTTTATTAATCGCGATTAAAGGTAATTAGTGTAATTTAAGGTAAATATAATATTATAATAATATGAAATTACCTTTACACCTGTCCTAACCTTATTGTATGAGTCATGGCCAACCAAGACAATCAATTGATTAACTTGGGGACCCCATGGAGCCACATGGGTTAGAAAATGACATTAATAACTTTTTATTTAAAGTAAAAATAAAATTGTCACAAACATGTGTTGTTTTACTAAGAAAATTATTAAATGGGGTTATATAATTTAAGTTTTAGACCATAAATATTAATTGGTAAGCTAAAAATATTTCCTAAATCATGGTAATTTTTTAAAATTTTTATACATTATATAAATAAATTTATTTATGACACCATGACGATGCAGTGATTACCTCATTAATGAACAATTAAAATAAAA
The DNA here is from genome assembly GCA_963277665.1 of Viscum album. Classification (NCBI taxonomy): domain Eukaryota; kingdom Viridiplantae; phylum Streptophyta; class Magnoliopsida; order Santalales; family Viscaceae; genus Viscum; species Viscum album. The sequence goes on along the minus strand of OY728155.1, from coordinate 594,260,106 downwards.
TGAAAAGATAAGGTAAAATCTAAGGGTTACGCTTGTCTAAAACCTATTGTATGGGTGGATTTATAACCCTTACCACCTTATCCTAAAAATATATCATTGTGGGAACTTTAAAATCCAAAAATCATTTCATAATAAAGTAACATTTCCTGACTTTCCAAAAGAGCCCCTCCTCTCCTCTTATAAAAGGCCCCCACCTATACCACCTTATTCACACCGTCAAAGAATTTTGGCTCGTCCAACATCTTCCCAAATACCATCTAAACAGTCCTCCTTTCATCCTAGAAGAATTACCTTAGGTAGAAAGCTCTTCAAGAAACCATTTTGGTTCAAACCGAGAGGAGTTACCCGTTTTAAAGGTAATGTCTTCTCTTATGTTGTTTTGTTTTATTTTGCTTATCCAACCTACTAAAATCTTTTTATTATTTTATTCTATAACAAAACCAGTATCCTCAATATAATTGGATGTTTTTATGAGAAGTATTTTGTTTAAACTTACACACACCTTCATCTAATGGTTAAAGAACATACTGTTTCTGTGGGTGGCTAACTACTGCCTCACAAAACGATGATTGTTCAATCTTCTTTTAACACCTCTCATGGTGGCCATTTTGATGAAAATATTTTTATATATGATATATATTATGTTTATGTTTTCATTATGATTCTGTATTTTTCATTTATGGCATACCTTTATGATTTCCATTATGGGTAAACGCGATAATTTCATTTTAGGAAGTGCGGACTACCGCCCCTCAAAGTGATTTGAATCATTAATGCCATATGTGGGATGTATAAAGGATGGAGTAAATGATATTATATATGATATTATACTGGAATATTAATATACCTTTATATCATTATGATTTCATTCCATTAAATATGAAATAGAAATGAAATTATAGTTCATGCGTACGTATGGCTTACCGTCTCCATGAACGGTGCATTTCATTTCTTACCTCTAAATGTTATGTAATATTATAAATGCATGTACATACTGGATATATATTATATATATGATATCTACATGATGAATATAATTCTGGATAATATGTATATTTTACCACATAAACAACTTGTAATTATAAGAAGTTTATTTTTGACTCAAGTTCCAAAGATCGACAAAACGACCATTATTAACTTCAATAATTACATAATGTTCATGACATGGTAATAAGTGATATAAAAGGAATAATGATCTTGAAAAAGGTTCTTAAGAAAGTAGAAATTAACTCTAGTTTATTATTGCGGATATTAAAGAACGATCGTGTCAAGTCGGACATGAGGTAAGGGACTTCATCTCAATCTTCTTTCATTGAGGCATATTTTGTTTTAATACAAGACATTATTTTATACGGTGTATAAACCCCTTTGAATGTTACATTTATTAAAAAGGAATATTTTTTATATAAAGTGTTTTACTAAATGACAATAGGGAATGTTTTTTTATCATACGTATGCGGCGACAATGACTTCTCTGCCACCGTGACCATTATTTGAGTTTTGGATTCCTCTACAAGCAATAAGTTCTTTTAAAAAGAAAAATAAATATCATGTTTTACTTTTCTTTTATTTTGGTATTGAAAATGGTTTTGATAATGTTTGGATTATATCAATATGTTTTATTGATATCTCGTGATTGAAATGTGGAAATTTAATGTTTCCTTTATGCATGTTTTATGTGATACGATTATGTTATGGTTTATGATATGTTTAAACCTTTTAATATAAGGCATGCATTGGACTTAGTAAGTGACAGGTGGATCCCACTATAGCTCCTAGATGCATCGGTAGGTCTCATGAGACAAAATAGTGTCTTGGCACAAGGCCTTGACAAAATCTTATTTGTAGTCTTCGCACAAGGCCTTGACTATGTGGTTATGATAGTCTCGCATTATGCATTCTATCATTATGAAAGTGGTTATTGATATTGCATGTGATTATTCGACTAGTATAATATCCATGTGAATAAGTAAATGGCATTAATTTATTTTATTTTTTCCATATTATGCTGAAGTTCAAGTTTAAAAGGCTTTAGTTTTAGTTATGCATTGCCTTAAATGTTTATCTTTATTTATGAAAGTTTCCGCTATATTGTTATCCTTACTGAGCCTCTGAGCTCACCCCTTTCTATGTTTTATTTTCCCAGGATGTGAATAAATATTTTATGACTGACCTATAGAGATATTATGAAGGGGATATGAGTGTGGAATATGGAGACCATGTTATTGTGATTTTTCACTTTATGATGTAATGTAACATTTATGAATGTATCTATTGTTTCCAAGGCTACTAAACTAATCTGTCTTTTGAGAATTGATCTTTTGTGATCATGACAATGTTACGTAATAATGCACCAACTCTGGGTAACTGGGGTCGGGGCGTTACAGTTGGTATCAGAGGCAGGTTAGTACTAACCATGGAAGCAAGATTTAGAAAAACTATGATTAGAGCACATAGACCTAAGATAGAATTTGAGGATTAATATAGAATAACTTCCTAGAATTTTGGTATTATAGAGATTTGGTGAGTTTTCCGAGAAATACATCCCAGTATGGATACGAGCAGGTAGAGGCGGCTATGGAATAGACGTACCTAGGGGTAAAACCCAAAAACACCGCTTTGAGCTAGACTCAAACGGGAACTGGTGCACGACAACAGGCCTTGCTGCACTCTTGGTTATGACACTCCCAGGGGATATGCTTAGGATAATTCAAGATTTCTGTACAAACCATTATGAATGGTTTATGAGTATATACTTCCCCAAATAAAACATTTTTATGATTATGGATTATATCCATAAACTGTTCAAGTTATGTTATGTGTTTTGACAGTTTGTTATTTTGTATTTCGATTCATAAACTAATCTAGTTTATGCCATTGTTTAGAAATGGAGCCTAGTGGAAAGAATGGAAACTGTATTAATGCACGCACTCCATGTAGGGATTTCCCTCCTACTCAAGATAATTATAATGGAGCTGGTGATACAACTTGTGCTGATCAACTTATCACCATACCAGGACAACTCACTCAGGTTATGAATAATAACCTTACTCGTATGGAGCACCCTGATCCACAACGTGGAGGATCAATGTTAGATCTCTTAATGAGGAAACAACCACCAACATTTAATGGGGGTAAAAATCCATTAGTAGCTGAGAAGTGGATAAATTTCATAGAGAAAATATTTCAGGCTTTAGGGAGTAGTGAAAGGGTAAAGGTAGTCATGGTAGCTTACCGCCTCACTGGAGATTCTGATAAATGGTGGTCATTGATTCAAAACACAATGCAATATGATGAAGTATCAAATATGGAATGGAGGGAGTTCAAAGAGATTTTCTTAGAAAAATACTTTCCTCGTGACCATCGAGTAGATATGGAAAGGCAATTTCTGAGTCTGAGACAAAAGGAGGATGAGAATGTCGCAAAGTATGAGGCCAACTTTACAAGGTTAGAAAGGTATGCTGCAGATTATATACATAACCCAAGAAGTAAGATTGATCATTTCTTTGATGGGTTAAAATCTTTTCTCCGTCGAGCATTAATATCAAAATCTTTATCAACATATGAAGATATAGTCTCATGTTCTATCCAGACAGAAAATGAATTCTCTAAGTCTTATGACAACAAAGCAAAGCAAGAGAAGAAGAGAACGGTGGAACAAGAGACAGATAAAGGGAAAAAGGGATAGAAGGATTTTTTATTATGTGATAATTGTGGAAAGAATCACCCCGGTACTTGCCTAAAAGGAATAAGAGTTTGTTATAAATGTGGAGAAAAAGGTCACCAGGGTCGTGATTTCAAGGGAAATAAAGAGGATATCAATGTTGAATGCTAAAATTTTAGAGAAATGGGGCATTATGAAAATGAATGTCATAAGCGTCAGGGAAACATACCTCAGAAAAGGCCATGGAATCAAGGCCAAACTTATGCCGTTACTATAGATAAAGTAGAATAATTAATGTATTGGTGCTTTTGGACTCAAGGATTATATTCTGGTTATAAAAATAATGTGATATATATAAGGATTGTACTGCAGTACTTGTTGTTTTCATTAAGCTTTTAATATGATGAAGGTAATCAAAATTTTAGTATGTGACAATAAGAGAAAATTTACTTTATTTGGGGAATCTTATTTTACAATTGATTTTGGAATTTAGATACCTTTTAGAGAAAGTCTGGACAGAGGTATTTTGGATAACTATAAATGTTGGAATGGATTAAGTTTAACTTTGGATAGTATTTTTTACGGTTAAACAATTTATGAAGATTATTTTTGTAATATTATAATAAAATAATTTTAGGAAAAGGACAACCAACAGGTCGGGGGATAACACGTCACGTCGGACAAAGCTGTACGAATCGAACCCACAACCATAGTGTGACAGGCCTTTATTACCTACCACTAGCCTACAAGAAGTCCCTGGTTATTACAAAATATTTTTCATCATGGTATGTGTTAATATTTGGAACCTTATACGATTAGGATAACTATAATATTTTTGAGTTATATTATCTTTTTGAGTGAAAGATGAGTTTGTGGTATAAATTAGTTGAAGAATTAATTTCAACTTGTCAAGTATATATATATATATATGTATATATATATATATATATTATTTTATGATGAAATTAATTATTAAACTTTAGGGAAAGGATATTAAAAAAAATGTGTTATCCTAATATCTTATGTTTTGTTGAACTGATGATATTTTAAATCACTATAGATTGAAGGCTTTGAGGCCCTCAATTTTACACTTGATTGTGATTGATGACCTCAATCACTCCTGAAAAATAGTTACATTTTTCCTCCAATTATGTGTCTCTAATTTCCACCAATGTTCTCCTAATCGAGATCATAATTTGGTGGTGACTTTTTCATTTCCCTTTCCCTCTTATTAAGATTAAATTTTATTAAACTTATTTTTGATGTGGGTTTTCCACAAAGGTATTTTCTACTTTCATCATTTTATTTTTGAATTTTTTTTTCAAATTGCGAGGATTCAATTTATTGAAGGAGGGGAGAATGTAACTCCCCAAGATTCCATGGTATGCTTCTCTTTCAATAATGCAATAGGTTTTATTGTACACAAGTTCAAGATTCTAACACACCGCGACCAATCAAAGTAGCCGTTATGAATATTAATACCCACTTTTTGAAATTATATAAATTTTATATTTAAAAATGGACTTAATTTCTGTATTCGGAATATCGAAATTATCCTAAGTTGATTTTTTTGTAATTTTCTGAGAACTTCCAATTTTCTATGAATAGAAAAAATACTTAAAAACAGATTTTTTTAATCAAAATAATTTATTGTGATAAATTATACTATTGAGTGGGTTTGAAGTATAATTAGAATATATTCTTACCATTTTATCCAATGGTGGTCATTATAATTAATTTCATTTTGAAATTGGACATAAACAATTGCCAATCTTTTGATATATATTGTTTCTTAAAAACACGCTATTTGTTGTGATAGCGGGAATTAATTATTAAATTAATTAATTAAATTTATATGTTTTAAATTTTTTAAAATAGACATCATTTTTGTTTTAGGAATATCAAATATAGCTTAGGGGTGAATTTTTGGTATTTTTCTAAAAAACTTCAATTTTTGATGAATAGTGAAACCACCAAGTGGTAGTTAAAAAACTAATTTTACATTTAAATGAAACTTTACCACTTCTATGAATTGAATTTCAAAAATCCAACATACATGGTTTTCATTATTATGTAAAATGTGGTTTAATGGGATGAAAATAATTTTTGGTGAATAGTAACTTTTAAGTTTTATTAATCGCGATTAAAGGTAATTAATGTAATTTAAGGTACATATAATGTTTTAATAATATGAAATTACCTCTACACTTGTCCTACACTTATTGGATGAGTCATGACCGACCAAGAAAATACATGGGTCAACTTGGGGACCCCATGGATCCACATGGGTAAGAAAATGAAATTAACAACTTTTTTATTTAAAGTAAAATTATAATTGTCACAAACATGTGTTGTTTTACTAAAACAATTATTAAATGGGGTTATATAAGTTAAATTTTAGAATATAAATATTCATTGGAAAGCTAAAAATATTTCCTACATCATGGTAATTTTTTTATAATTTTTATACATTAAATAAATAAATTTATTTATGACATCATGATGATGCAGTGATTACCTCATTAATGAATAATTTAAATAAAATGAAAAGATAAGGTAAAATATAAGAATTAAACTTGTCTAAAACCTACTGAATGGGTTTATTTCTAACCCTTATCACCTTATCCTTGAAATATATCATTTTGGGACCTTCAAAATCTGAAAATCATTTCATAATAAAGTAACATTTCATGACTTTCCAAAAGAGCCCCTCCTCTCCTCTTATAAAAGGATCCCACCTCTACCACCTTATTCACAAATTCAAAGCCTTTTTTCTCGGTCAAACTCTGCCCAAATACCCTCTCAACATTCCTCCCTTCATCCTAGAAGCCTTACCTTAGGCAGAAATCTCTTCAAGAAACCATTTTGGTTTAAACTGAGGGGAGTTACCCGATTTAAAGGTAATGTCTTCTCTTATGTTGTTTTGTTTTATTTTGCTTCTCAAACCCCCTAAACTCTTTTTATTCTCTTATTTTGTAACAAAAACAGTATCCTAAATATACTTTTATGTTTTTATGAGAAGTATTTTATTTACACTTACACACACCTTCGTCTAATGGTTAAAGAACATATTGTTTCTGTGGGCGGCGAATTACTGCCTCACGAAATGATGATTGTTCAATCTTCTTTTAACAATTATCATGGTGGCCATTATTAAGAAAATATTTTTATATATGATATATATTATGTTTATGTCATCTTTATGCTTCTTTTTTTTTCATTTATGTCATACCTTTATGATTTCCATTATGGGTAAACGCGGAAATTTCATTTTAGGAAGTGCGGACTACCGCCCCCTCAAAGTGATTTGAATCGTTAATGTCATATGTTGGATGTATAAAGGATGGAGTAAATGATATTATACTGGAATTATAATATACCTTTATATAATTATTATTTCATTCCATTAAAAATGAAATAGAAATGAAAGTAGCGTTCATGCATACGTACAACTTACTATCTCCAGGAACAGTGCATTTCATTTCTTACCTCTAAATGTTATGTAATATTATAAATGAATGTATATACTGATATATATTATATATATGATATCTACATCATGAATATAATTCTTGATATAATGGATATTTTACCACATGAACAATTTTTAATTATAAGAAGTTTATTTTTGACTCAAGTACCAAAGATCGACAAAATGACCGTTATTAACTTAAATAATTACATAATGTTCATAACATGGTAATAAGTGATATAAAAGGAATAATGAACATGAAAAAGGTTCATAAGAAAGTAGAAATTAACTTTAGTTTATTATTCAGGAGATTAAAGTACGATCGAGTCATGTCGGACATGAGGTAAGGGAATTCATCTCAATCTTCTTTCATTGAGGCATATTTTGTTTTAATACAAGACTTTCTTTTATACGGCGTATAAACCCCTTTGTTTTTTTACGTTTATTCAAAAGGAATATTTTTTATATGAAGAGTTTTACTAAACAACAAAATGGAATGTTTTTTTATGTCGTATGTATGCGGCGACAACGACTTCTCCGCCGTCGTGACCATTATTTGAGTTTTGATTCCTCTACAAGCCATAACTTTTTTAAAAAAGAAAAATAAATACCATGTTTTACTTTTCTTTTATTTTGGTATTAAAAATGGTTTTTATAATCTTTTGATTATATCACTGTGTTGTATTGATATATCGTGATTGAAATGTGGAAATTTTATGTTTCCTTTGTGCATATTTTATGTGATACAATTATATGTTGGTTTATGATATGTTTAAACCTTTTCATATAAGGAATGCATTGAATTAATAAGTGATGGGTGGAGCCCAATATAGATCCATCGGTATGTCTCATGAGATAAAATAGTGTCTTGGCACAAGTCCTTGACAAAATATTATTTGTAGTCTTGGCACACGGCCTTGACTATGTGGTTATGATAGTCTGGAATTATGCATTTCATCATTATGAAAGTGGTTATTGATATTGCATGTGATTATTCGACTAGTAAAATATCCATGTGAATAATTAAATGACATTACTTTATTTTATTTTTTCCATATCATGATGAAGTTCAAGTTTAAAAGGCTTTTGTTTTAGTTATACATTACCTTAAATGTTTATGTTTATTTATGAAAGTTTCCGCTATATTCTTATCCTTAATGAGCATCTGAGCTCACCCCTTTCTATGTTTTATTTTCCCAGGATGTGAAGAAATATTTTATGACTGACCTACAGGGATAGTCTGAAGGGGATATGAGTGTGGACTATGGAGACTATGTTATTGTGATTTTTTTTACTTTATTATGTAATGTAACATTTATGAATGTATCTAGTGTTTCCATGGATACTAAACTAATTGGTCTTTCGATACTTGATCTTTTGTGATCATGAAAATGTTATGTAATAATGCACCGAATCTAGGTAACTGGGGTCGGGGTGTTACAACATGATTGTTTGTCTTTCCTATTTGATTTGGGCATTTGGGAAGAAATGGCTAGGTAATGGAATGTTTGTCATGTTGAATGTTCTTACACTATTTAATGTTTTATATGAACTATTTTATATAAATGTGATAATGGTTTAATAATAGTATCATTTGTAGGGAAGTCATTTGGGGAAACCTACTTAGTTTTTGTACTCACCCCTACATTGGCACATGGGTGCTTTACATATGTTGTATTTCGAGACACATTTAAAGGTAAAGAATCCCATTGTTAGTGGTTCAGGGGGATTCTTGGGAGATGTTGTGGTGCTTGGATCATGAATCATGGTGTGGAGATATAGAGTGGTCCTAGTTCTATGGGGGTCTTGTTGTGGTCTTCTGCTTCGTAATCTGATTTTTTCTTGGTTGTATATGGAATGTTGGTTTGTGATAGATGAAATGGTTGACACTTTGTAATGTATGAGTTTGGTTTTTTTGTTGACATGCATCTTGTCGTTTGTGGATTGTTTGGTTGGTTGGTTTTGGCTTAAGGGGAAATTGTTCCCCAATTTATTCTCGAAACCCTCAACATTTTTTGATAGCCTTTAGAACCTTGGGAAAATCTATTAAGCCCAAGTTTCATTCCTCCTCTCTCTCAAGCCAATAATATGGGGCATGATGTTACATGTTGAATCAGTTTGTTCAGTCTTTGGATTTCAAGTTAGAGTAGTTGTTAGGTCCATTGTAATTTATTTTTTGTCTTGGTGTTGACATTTATTCATGGCCTTTTAATCAAGTTGGGATGGTATCAAAGAGTAGGATTGTTGGGACTTGGAATGTATATCATAAAAGTACATAGCTAACCCTTTTATGTTGAACTTCATGTTTCCTGGTAGTTAGGTACATAAGTGTTTAGAGACACTTATAGGGATTATAGATTTCATTGTCGTGGGTGTAGCCAGTGAGATGAGCATGGAATTCATGGTATAAATGACTTCCCACTAGGATGCATATTTTATTGGGGTATAATGATATATGGTGTGAAATGAATGTGTTGATTTTTAAAATATGTAATGTGTTTCAAAACAGAAGGATTTGAATCATGGAAACTTTTGGTATTTTGAAAATGGGTTGATTTTTAAAACATGGAGGATTTTTAAGAATAGTCTAACAAAGAAAAAGTGAACTCATGGAAATACTGGGTGTGATAGTTGTTGTATAATTGAACTTGAAATTGAATACCCTTTCTTGTTAATGGAGTGAGACTTAAAGTAGTTTTTTATTGATACAAATGTTTTGAGTAAGCATCATAGAGTCCAACTGGTGGATGTTGTTGAAAATGTGGTTTCACCTGATCCCCTGGTGAAATAGTAGCTGGTGAAGAGTATTGTGAAAGATTTCAAAGATATGAAATGCGACAATAAAGTGGATGAATCAAATAATGTGTATCATGCGGTTCAGTTTCAAAGGAATAATCCACCCATGTTTAGGGGTGATTCTGAGCAAGAAATGAATGAAGGATGGTTGAATAGAATGTATAATATATTTGAATTCCAGGTAACACCAGGCGAGTTTAATGTTAAGTATACCATGTACATGTTGGAAGATATTCTCCTTTAGTAGTAGGAGATAGTGGTCCAAGCCAGGACATACCAAAGTGTGACATGGGATGGTTTTGAGGAATTGTTTAACAAATAATTCGACCCTCACACATTTATAATTCATTTTAAAACATATTGTTTCAGTTTGAATATAGGGAACATGGTTGTGAAGGAATATGCGGCGGAGTTTATGAATATAATACATTTTTCACCGGAGGTGTCAGGTAGTTAATTGTTGATGGCACTAATTTTTTAAGCGGGGTTGAAATAGAAAATTCGTTCCAAGATAGTGGTGTTGTGTATAGATGATTACAAAGAAATGTTAAATAATGATATGGTGAATGAGCATGATCTTGTGCGGGATACAGGCGGGGGAAGTATGTTTGTACCCTTTGGAAATAGTGGGACCTTGAATGCTGGGTTAAATTGGAAGAGGGACAATAATTTCTAGGTTGGCAGTACAACTTAGAATCCAACGACAAGATCAATGAATCTTCATCTCAATCTTCAGAGAATGATGGGATGTTTTAAGTGTCATTCAAGGATCCACATCAAGTGGGATTGTACGACACAACCTCAAGCATGTCATAATTGTAAGAAGATGGGGAATTTGCAGAATTATTGCTATAAATCGTATGGTCAGGTGTCTGTGACACTCCAAAATCATCATTGGGTACTTATGCCTCGATGGGATATGGGTAGCATCATATCCCTCATCAGAAGAGGAATGTTGGTCATGATGATTCCTAGAATACCATGACACCTCTGTATTGTAATAAAGAGAAAATCATGTCAATCAAGTAGGCTTTTAGAGTTGCGTAGGTTGTGGTGGATGATCATCATAGACCATCCACAGTGTGGGGTATGGTTCATTATAATTCCATGTTGATACAAGATTTGTTTGATACAGGTGATTCATATTCTTTTTATTATTTTTTCATCATTAATTTGTTGGGTTTACATATATAAATGATGCATTTTATTTTAAAACTACAAACTCCTTTGGGTCAAACAGAGTGTTGAGCCTTCTTATGTAGAGAATGTTTCTTAATTATAGATGTCATTTAATTGATGTGGTACTTCTCAGTGAATGAGATGTACGACTACAATATAATCAGCGGAATGGATTTGTTGGTGATGTTTAAGTCCCACATCGATTGCTATGTACGAACTGTTTATTTTTTCAAAGAGGATGGCGTTGAAAATCTACTTAGAGGGGACAAGAATGAAAAGTTTGGTGCAAAATATTTTCTAACACCACCTATTGGAACGATATCGTATCAGTTAGAGGCCTTGTTGTTAAAATTGGTGGAAGTAGTGGAGAAGTGTGTTGTTTCGGAAGTTGTGGATCAGTTTATGGATGTATTTGTTGTAGAATTTTCAGGACTTCCACCCATAAGAGAAGTCGATTTTAAGATTGATCTTTTTTGGGGGACCATTCCTATCTCAATACCATTTAACTGAATGGAACTAGCTGAATTTTGGAAATTAATGGTGAAGATGGAAGATTTAGAAAACAAAGGGTTCAACTGGCCTAGCATGTATTTGTGGGTAGCGTCAATTTATTTGTTAAAAATATGATGGAACAATGAATATATATGTTGATTATCATAGAATTATTCAGGTTACAATATAGAACTAATGTCTAATTCCATTCATTGATGACTTTTTTGACCAGTTGTGGGGAGCTTAGTCGTTCCAAATATTGACTTGAGGTCAGGATATCACCAATTGCGTGTGAGGAAGTATATATTCTGAAAAAACATTAAAAATTATATATGGACCTTATGTATATGTGGTTATTACCTTTGGTCAAACTAATTTACCAGAGGTGTTCATGGCATTGATGAATTGGATATTTCAGAGGAATCTTTATTCTTTTGTGGTGGTACTTGTGGATGATATACGGATGAATTTGAAGAAAATGGTATAGCATGAGCAGCAGTTGGCGATCGTGTTGGGGATCATTAGGGATAATCAGCTATATGCCTAACTTTCAAAGAGTGACTTTTGGATACAGGAAGCTTATTTACATGGACATGTTATTTCATATAGGGGTGTTTTAGTTGATCCCAAAAAGATTGAGGCGTTTATCTCATGGTAACCACCGAAGAACACTTTCAATATACAGAGCATGTTTGGTCTAGATGGGTATTATCGAAGTTTTTTTCATGATTTATCATCATTGGTTTTTCTAATTAAATCATGAAAAAGGATGAATATCCCATTTCAATGGGATGAGCAGAGTCAGAAATTCTTTTTAGGGTTATAGGGTCGCCTTACATCAACACCATTATTGGTTTTTCTAGATCTAGGGAATTGGTATGTTGTTTACTATGACACATCAGGATTATGGTTGGGGTGTGATCCATGAAGGGGGTCATGTGGTTGAATATGGATCATGGAAGTTGTGGATTCATTTCACAAACCAAGCCGGGTCGACCCTAAACCGGTCGCCCGAGCCGGTCCGTGACATGGCCTGAAGGGCATTCCCGATCCCCACGGGCTTGCAACTAGTGTCGGGCATCGAAATAAACCAGTTGGGAATTATTTTGGCCCATAACCATGATGAATAAATAGAAAATAAACAAGCAGATAAATAATTGGAAATAAACCAAAAAACTTTGTAGTGAAAAAAAGAAATTAAATAAGTGACATGACATACCTCTTGTGACCCCGTGGGTCAACGCAGAACGTAAACCACACTTGCTCTCAAAAGCGATCCAAGACTGAAACCATCATATGAAAGGTGAAATAGGTGTGAGTACCGAGATGCTCAGTAGGAATGCCAAAATATAACCCCTTCCTATGCCCCAGCCTTTAGTAAGAATTCCAATCATGCCAGATTGAAAATAAAGTATAATAAAATAATGTTTTTTTCCTTCTTTTCAAATTCATGTAATGAGTTTGAATTTTCAAGTAAAGAATTTCACTCCCACGACATATTAAAATTAGGTTCCAAGCATAAATTAATGTTTAAAAATGAAAAGAAATGATTTGGGATTAAAATATGGTTTTCAAAAAGAATACATAGAGTATGAAACAACTGAAAATAATGTTACATCACAAGCAACATATCTCAAATGATCACCATGGTTAATACCTATAGGTAGCTAGCACAAGTGGGACCCTAGATACCTCGTACCTCGAGGAAACATGGCTTAGAAGACCACGACCCTCAGAAAATGTGGTTTAGAAGACAACGACCCTCAGAAAACGTGTCTTAGAAGTCCACGACCCTCATAAATTCATATGTTTAGTTAGTGTTGTTGGGACAATCCTGCTAGACAAACTGGGATGAACCCATGTCATGTCATCTAGTATACTAGTCCTGGTCTCCCACCTAGATACCCAGGTTTCCCATTGTGCTCTATTTCAAGTGGTGTTGAGTTTTCTTTATCAAGAAAACATATAAGTACATAACACTTCCTTTATCTAAAACTCATTCAACCTCTCACCACCGCTCTCCCTCTTTATGTGCATTCCCTCTCTTTCACATCACACAATGGATAAGAATCAAATTAGGCCCTTAATAACAATTTCAACTTAAGAATTATTTTTCTAAAACCAAAGGGGGTGTGCCTCAAAAGAGGTTTTTATATTTCATGAAGCATGATTAAAATGCCAAACATGCTTAATTACATAATGGGAACACTTTTTATAACTAACTGGACGAAAGGCGAAACACATTTGGAATTACTTATTACCAATTCAAAACCACTTAGGAAATCGATTTTCTTGAAAAGTCACTTAAGACAGATAGCATTAAACATACATTTAAATTTTTAAATCCAAGGCATAATCATATCTAACAACCGCAACCAATTTTCATAGAATGTGCATGTGGCATAAATGTAAAAAATATTTTTTTAATAAGAAAGCAATAATGAAATTCAAACTAAAGGAATACGCATATGGGACCTACCTCAAGCATGCCATTATTTGTTGAAGACCACTCGAACTGACCCTACACACCTCCATGCACATTCATTTATACACATATATATAAATACCCCTAGCTGTAATTCACATATTCCCCGCACCATGAAGGAACATGTAGAAAGAGGTCATTTATATGTACATGTCTTACCTTATGCATGCACATGTAGGCGTTATTGACACCCGTAACATGAAACCATCGTTAAGAGGTCTAAAACAATACACAAATAATTTAATAAATCAATAAAACAATTTATGAAACATCTCAAAATTAGCACCAGAGAGTTTACACCAAAAACACACTTGATATAACATAAAAACTCCACTTTAAAACCGAACTCACAACACAACCATACCAAAACATGTCTTCTGTTACTCAAACTATTTAAAATTTAAATTAAAAAATGCACAAGTTCAACAAGCCAAAATAACACATTTTCCCTTCAAACCACATTTTTAATACACCTGCACCTTAATTTCTCTAGAAAGCATTTCATACTCTCTAGAATAAGGTCAGATACTCTTTTCAAGAAACACTACAATAATATACGGATGACCCAAATCAATTTATTTGAAAGAAAAATTCATTTCTAACAAAACCACATATTAAATTATTACCAAAACATACTTTTCACACGTAAAATAATTAATTGAACGTTTCCAATAATTCCCATAACAAGACCCATATAAAAAACATAACCAATTCTAAAAGAATACTTAATTCCATCACACATTCATGTCAAAATATTCACAGAACACATTTCACACCACCCAAAAATAATCAAAGGACAAGCTAAATAAATTAATCCAGAAAAATCTTTCATCAAACAACATTTATAGATGAAATCACCTACCATTGGTTTCGAAATCCCAAAATTTTGAAGCGAAACTCCAATCGCGCACCAAATGCATCACAAAAAACATCAAATAAACACTAAATCAAGAAATCGAACAAAAAAACATTGAAAAAAAACCCCAAATGAAAATGAACCAAAACCCTAACTAAGAGGGGGAAAAACAAGAGGAGCGAAGAAGAGGGTTCCGTGCTAGGGGTCGAGCGTGCAAGGGGATTACGACTGGAGATGTTGCATGCTGGTGGGAGTCGCGCAAGGGGGAAGGTGTCTCACGAGCACGAGGGGGAGGCCGCTGGTCACTGGGTGCAGAGATTGTGAGAAAGAAGGGGAGGTCGATGGTCGGATACTGGCCAGGGGGAGGTCGCATGGATGTAGGGAGGGAGGTGTGCCGGAGGGCCCTTGTCGATGGGGGTGGCGCGAGCAGGAGAGGAAGGTGGGGGGGGGGGGGGTCGGCCGTGTAAGGGAAAATGGTGAGGGGGAGAGTGAGTTAGGGTTTGATGAAAATAATAATAATAATAATAACAATAAAAGAAAGAAATGAATAACATAGAAAATAAGGGAATAAAATAAAATAGTATAAAATAAATAAAATATTAACGAATAATAATGAACAAAATAAGAATTTTAATAAACTCCAATAATAATAATAATATTGTTCATAAAAACTTAATAATAATAATAATAAACTTGATAATAATACTATTATCAACCATAATAATAATACCAATAATAACAAGATAAAAATAATTGCAAATAGGTTAATAATAAAAATATTGATATTAATAATAATAATAATAATAATAATTATAATAAGCATAATATGATATTAATAAACTTAATATACCTAAAAAAATTAATTGAAAGATAATAATAATAACTTAATTATAATAACCCTATATTAATAAACTTGGTAAACATAATAATAATAATAATAATAATAATAATAATAATAATAATAATAATAATAATAATAATTACCATAATTATAATTATTAAAATACATCACTAAAAATCATTTTATTTATTTGACTTGCACATGAGGCAGGCCGCATGATGACCCAGGAAAAGTCGCGTAGCTTTGAATACGTCATGCCATCCACTGGACAATGTCAACGACGAAGCATTAATTCATCAAAAAAATGAAAAAAATTCAAAATAGTGTAGCTTCCATCTCGATAGAATGTTTCAAAATTTGATAAAACAATAAAATAATATTATCTTAAATGTTCGGGTGTGAAAATTCTCCCCACCATAAGAACTTTCTACCCCCAAAAAGTCACACAACCAAATGAGGAAACAAACTTGGTTCAAAACTGAATGAGGACAACAAAATCACAAATCAGCATGACTTTTTACTTCATCAGTCACACCTGACCAACTCTAAGGGAAACTACAAAGAGAAGAGTCATCAGGAAATGAGGAGGGTTATCCCCACCACAAGAACCTGACTAGAAAAACAAACATTGAGACTCTCAGCATGAGCTATATCTGGAACTGCTAACTTGATCCAAGAGGAAACCGCCACACATACCAAATCTCGAAGAAGGCATGAAAAGATTTATGGTGGGTCTCCCCACCATTTAAGAACCGACCATCTTAAGCCAATTAGCACAGACCAATACGAGAAACCTAGCACAAACTGACCAATGAACTCTCCGCATAAACCAGACCCCCACCACATGAGGTCATCGACAAAAGGCCCCAAACCGAGAAGTGGACCAAACCCCTATTCATTATTTCCCAAGACGCATGTGTCTCCAAAACGAGCAAATAATAAAACAAGAATGGGTCACCAATGGATCTAGCCACATGAGAGAGATAATCATCTTGAGACTCACATCCATAAAGAGACAACTCTAATGCTCATATTTGAGGAGGCACAACTACCGGAATTACAAGAAAACAAGATCACTATGCCTTTTTTACAACCAAGGTGGGGTATTCAATGAACAAAGACCACAACGAGAAAAAAATACCTCTTCACCTCTTACAGCAAAACAAAACCTTCAAAGATGAGGAAGATATAATAATTGGATTCAAACCGTACCTATGTTAGCACGAAAGACAAATGTTAGACCAAGGCTCCCCACACCCAATAGTTCATGACTGCGTGAAAAGATTCACTCCGAGACCTATGGCTGGAGCTCTAATGTCTTGAAGCATATACTTCCCCACAGTCAGGAGCTAACAACCTACGTTTGATATTCTTTCTGACGTTGCTGCTATCAGAACCTCTCTAAGTTCCCTAAAAACCACACTTATGCAGGTCTTCAATGGATGATGACGAGGCGACTTAAAGTACCCAAATCAGACACACAATAAGAAAAAAAGAGTGTAGTCTGACTAATAGAAGATGGAATTGGCAAGAAAACATGTCTGAGATGGGTTCCTCTAGCTCGCTCTCACCGAATGGGGAACCATCCCAAAAACCAAAAGGAATCAGTCCTTGAACACTAGACGAAGACCCCACACAAGAGAAGCTCTGACTAATTTCATGGCACTACCTCCGAAGAAAAGGGAACCAACCCCTTGAAATGCCCGATGTAAGCCTTCACTGTCTGTTGGCCTTACAAGACACTCACGAGCTCTGCCACTTCCCTCACCTTCAATTCCTCATATATAAACTATCAGATGAGATTGGTCTTAAACGCCTTCCATGACATCCCATCCTGCAAAAACATTGGGATTTCCTCCCACACTAATCCAACATTGAGCTCTCAAATGAACTCAAACCAACACAGACTCGCATAGCTTTGGGAGTTTATAATAATATGAAAACACCAACAATTCCACCAAACGAGTCCACTACCTTCAATAGATCACGATCAACACAGAAGATGGACAATAAATGAAAATAATTCAATTCCATCACTCCAATAAGAGTCTGGGTAGAACCAAAAACTAGAAGAGACTCACTAGAAACCTCTAGGACTTTTCTGGGCTGCATACTCAAAAACAAGAGGCACAAATCCTTATTAAAAATTCATCATAAACCAAAATTCCCCACATCAATCACAAACTAAAACTCAAACTCAAATCACTATTCCAACCACAATTCAATTTGTCCAATCCCAGAGCCTAAGAAAAAGAATTCCTAACACAAAAAGAGAACACTAAAAAATTGATTACATTTAAAAACATTAAAATTGCCTTTTTGAAAACCATTTTTTTTTCTGAAAAAAAAACAACTTAAGTACCTGCCATTGGTTTCCCATGAATTATCACATATACATGTACCCTATTGCTAGCTCTTGCATGCATCCACACATATAACCAATTATCCTTGTTCCGCATGCATACCTCTATATATGTGATCCCTCATAGGAACACTAAGGGTCAATTCAAAACACATCTCATTTTAAAAACATATCATTCAACATAAAGCAAAAATTCCCACCCAACATGAAAAAGTTACTTATCATTAAAGAAATACATTTCTGAATCCTCAAACATTTTCCAATTCACATTACAAAATGTTTTACCAAGATCCCAAAACAACATCCAAAACACCTCCCATTTTATCTTTGAAACTACATTCCATTAAAAGAAAAAAATTTCCATTTCAAAACCACTTTTTCCACTGCAAAACCACATTCACTTCTGAAAAACCCTTTTTCTATTAACCATTTTCATTTTTTAAATCCAGTAAAGTCAGTAAAAACTAATCCTGAACATAACTCACATAAAAACTTCCAAAAATAAGGGACTAGTGTCTATGAAAACCCGGTAACATGGCTGAACAGACCATGCTCCGAGCGAGAATCCACCACATGAAGTATCTTGAACTGTGAAATCAGGCCATACATGGGTCTCTACTCCATGCATGATCATTGTGTAACACTGGATAACTTCCTTTTTCGTCCCTCATCCACACAGACTAAGAAAAAGAAATACTCAAATCCCAGACTACCCCTAGAAACTTGAGTCTCGGGACGAGAAAGGGTTCATGACGTTTTTCCCACACCTACCTCTTGAGTCCCGAAAAACCTAATGACCATGCTACCTTAGACCCCAAATAACAAGGGCTTCCTCTAATACCATTTTGTCACGAACCATGCCGGGTCGACCCTAAACCGGTCACCCGAGCCGGTCCGCAACATGGCCCTAAGGGCGTTCCCGATCCCCACGGGCTGTCAACTATTTCTAGGCATCAAAATATACCAGTTGGGAACAATTTTGTCCATAATAAAGACGAATAAACATAAAATAAACAAGCATATAACTAAAAAGAAATAAACCAAACAACATGGAAGTGAAAAAAGAAATTAAAGAAGTGACGTGACATACCTCAGGTGACCCCGTGGGTCAATGTGGAATATAAACCACACTCGCTCCCAAAAGAGATCCATGACTAAAACCTGCAATAGAAAGGTAAAATAGTCATGAGCACTGAGATGCTTAGTAGGAATTCCATAATATAACAATGTCATATGCCCCAGCCTTTAGTAAGAAATCCAATCATGCAAGTTTAAAAATATGGTATAATAAAATAACGTTTCTTTTCTTCTTTTCAAATTCAAGTAATGAGTTTTCATATTCAGGTAAAGAATTTCACTCCCACGACATTTTTAAAATAGGTTCCAAGAATGCATTAACGTTTAAAAATGAATAGAAACCAGTTTGTAATAAAATATGGTTTTCACAAACAAGACATCGAGTATGAAACAATTGAAAAGAAATTTATATCACAAGAAGCATGTCACAAATGAGCACCATGGGTAATCCCTATAGGTAGCTAGCACAAGTGGGACCCTAGAAACCTCATACCTCGGTGAAATGTGGATTAGAAGACCACAACCCTCAGAAAACATGGTTTAGAAGACCAAAACTCTTAGAAAACGTGGCTTAGAAGACCACCACCCTCAGAAATTCATATGTTTAGTTTCTGTTGTTATGTCAATACAGCTAGACAAACCGGGATGAACCCCTACCATGTCATCTAGCGTACTAGTCCTGGTCACCCACCTAGATACCCAGGTTTATCATTGTGCTCTATTTCAACTGGTGGTGAGTTTTCTTTATCAAGAAAAAATATAAGTACACAACACTTCCTTTATCTAAAAATCATTCAACCTCTCACCATCGCTCTCCCTCTTTAAGATAATTCCCCCTCTTTCACGTCACACAATGAATAAGCATCAAATTAGGCCATTAATAACACATTCAACTTAAAAATCATTTTACTAAAACCAAAGGGGTCATGACTTAAAAGAGGTTTTTCTCTTTCGTGAAGCATTCTTAAAATGCCAAACAGGCTTAATTACATAAAGGGAACACTTTGTATAACTAACCGGAAAAAGGCCTAACACCTTTGGAACTACTTATTACCAATTCAAAACCACTTAGGAATTAAATTTTCATGAAAAGTCACATAAGGACTATAATATTAAAAATACATTTCAATTTTCAAAGCAAAGGCATAATCATTTCTAGCAACCGAAACCAATTTTCAAAGAATGTGCGTGTGGAATAAATTTAAAACATATTTTTAAACAAGAAAGTTATTATAAAATTCAAACTAAAGGCATAGGTATAGGGGACCTACCTCAAACATGCCGTTATTTTTCAACGACCACTCGAACTGACCCTACGCACTTCCATGCACATGCATTTATACACGTATATATAAATACCCCTAGCTGCAATGCACATATTCCCCACGCCACGAGGGAACGAGTACAAATAGGGAATTTATATGTATATGTCTTACCTTATGCATGCACATGTAGGCATTCTTGACACTCACAACTTGAAACCATCGTAGCGAGGTCCAACAAAATATAAAAATAATTTAATAAATCATTAAAAAATTTTATGAAACACTTCAAAATTATCACCAGAGAGTTCACACCAAAAACGCAATTGATCTCACATAAAAACACCACTTTAAAACCAAACACACAACACAACCATACTAAAACATGTCTTCCATTACTCAAACTATTTAAAATATAAATTCTAAAGCGCACAATTTCAACAAGACAAAATAACACATTTTCCCTTCAAACCACAGTTTTAATACACCTGCACCTTAATTTATTTAGAAAAAATTTCACACTCTCCAAAACATGGTCTGATAATATTTTCAAGAAACACTAAAATATGATACGCATGACACAATTCAATTTATTTGAAAGAAAAATTCATTTCTAACAAAACCACATATTAAATTATTACCGAAACATAATTTTCACACGTAAAATAATTAATTGAACATTTCCATGAATTTCCATAACAAGACACATATGAAAAACATAACAAATTATAAAAGAAGACTCAATTACATCACACATGCGTGTCCAAATATTCACAGAACACATTTTGCACCACCCAAAATAATCAAAGAACATGATAAATAAATTAATCTAGAAAAATCCTTCATCAAACAATATTTATAGATGAAATCACATACCATTGGTGTCAAAAGCCACAAAATTTGAAGCAAAACTCTAATCGCTCACCTAATGCAACAAAAAGAACATCAAATAAACAATAAATCATGAAACTAAAAAAAAGACATGGAAAACAAACCCCATATGAAAATGAATCAAAACCCTAACTAAGAGGAAAAATAGACTACCACAGGGAAGAAGAGGGTTCTGTGCTTGGGGTCACACGCGCAAGGGGAGTCCGGCCAGAGATGTTATGGGCCGGTGGGAGTCGCACGAGGGGGAAGGTGTCTCATGAGTAGGAGGGGGAGGCTGCCGGTCACAGGGTGCGGTTCACATGAGAAAGATGGGGAGGCCGACGGTTGGATGCTGTCCAGAGGGTGGTAGCACGGATGCTGGGAGGGAGGCGCGCCGGAGGGCCCTCATCGGTGGGGGTGGCGCGAGCGGGAGAGGAAGGTGGGGGGGGGGGTCGGCCACGTAATCGGAAAGGGTAAGGGGGAGAGTGAGTTAGGGTTTGATAAAATAATAATAATAACAATAACAATAAAAGAAAGAAATGAATAACATAGAAAATAAGGGAATAAAATAAAAGAGTATAAAATAAATAAAATAATAATGAACAAAATAAATTCTTTAATAAACTCCAATAATAATAATAATATTGTTCATAACAACTTAATAATAATAATAATAAACTTGATAATAATAATATTATCAACCATAAAAATAATAACAATAATAATAATATAAAAATAATTTCAAACAGGTTAATAATAAAAATATTGATATTATTAATAATAATCATAATAAAAAAATAATAAACTTAATATGATATTAATAAACTTAATATACCTAACAAAATTAATAAAAATATAATAATAATAACTTGATTATAATAACTCTATATTAATAAACTTGGTAATAATAATAATAATAATAATAATAATAATAATTACCATATTTATAATTATTAGAATACATCATTAAAACTAATTTTATTTATTTGACTTGAACATGAGGCAGGCCTCATGGAGACCCAGGAAAAGGCGTGTAGCTTTGAATATATCATTCCTGAACCAGACGATGTTAAGGGTGAAGCATTCATTCATAAAAAAATGCAAAAATTTTAAATAGACTTACCTCCCAGCTCGATAGAAAGTTTCAAAATATGATAAAATAATAAAATAATATTATCTTAAAAGTTCATGTGTGACATTTCATGAGAATAACTACCCAAAAAATGATTTGGAGTTGGCAGTAGAGGACCATGCTTTAAAAATGTGGCATCATTATCTCTTTAGGTATAAATTCACGGTGTTTACCGACCAAATGAGTTTAAAGAATATTTTCTCACCAATAGATTTGAACATGAGTCAAATGAGATGGATATAATATCTCCATATGTTTAATTTTGACTTAATGTGCACACAGAGTAAGGAAAATTTAGTGTCATATTCATTAAGTATAAAATATTATGCTCAAGTGGTGAAAAAAGCATCAGATCATTGGATATTGATGTTGGTTATAACCGATATATAGTTGGAATCTAAGGACCATGGTGACAGAGTGGTCTCCATTCCTATGTCATTGGTTCCTGACTTGGTTTGTCTGGTTAGAGAGGCGCATACATTAGATTCTGAGTGTATGGTGATGGGGTCAAAACAATATAGTGAGGAGACCATTTAGAACTAGGAACTGAAAGGAAATTTATTCTTGTGTTTTAGGAATTGGATGGTGGTACCAGTGGATTATTAGGAAGAAATTCTCAGGGATTATCTTCATTCCAAGTGGGCTGTCTGTCTGAGAATTAAAATGATGTATACAGAGTTGAAAGCACAGTTTTCATGGGCTGGTATGAAAAGGGATGTGGCCAGGTTTGTCTCTAGATTGTCGACTTGTAAGAAAGTCAAGGTAGAGAATCCGTGGCCAGCATGCATGTTTCATTATTTAACTATACCAGTATGGAAATAAGGACATATAAAATAGATTTTGAGATAGGTCTTTTGAGAATGGTTAGGAAACACGATGACATATGGGTGATTGTGGATAAACTCACAAGGTCGGTCCATTTCATCCCGATTCATGAATCTAATACAGTGAAGGATCTATCCAAAATCTATATCTGGGAGGTTTAATATTTTCATGGAGTTCTAGTTTTGAATTTATCTGATATAGATATGAGGTTCACATATTTTTCTAGAAATCCTTTCCGCAAGCCCTAGGAACGAAGTTGATGATAATCATGACATATCATCTGCAGATAGATGGCCCATCCGAGGGGACGATAAAAACCTTGGAGTATATGTTAAAATCATGTGTTATGTATTTTTTGGTTCATAGTATTATAACATACAATTTTTAGAGTTCTCCTATAATAATATTTATCATGCTTTGATACATATGGCTCTGTTTGACACTTTGTATTGGTGTCTATGTCGGTCTCCCCTATGTTTGGTGGAAAAAAGTGAGGCTTCGATAATAAGATTGATCCTTGTTATGGAGAATATGGAAAAAATTATGTTGATCAGGAATAGAATAGAGATAGTTCAAAGAATCATAAATCATATGCATACCTTATTCAATGACCGTTGTCGTTCGAGGTGGGTGATCATGAATTGTTTTGAATCTCTCCATGTTTGGGACATCGTAATTTTTGGAAGTAGGGTCAGATATCTCCAAATTATATCGGGACTTTTGAGAAATGATAAAATATAGGAGAGGTGCCTTATCATTTGGGTTTTCCACCACTATTTAGTGTGGTGAAAAATTTGTTTCATATGTTGCAGTTGAAAAGGTATTAGCCAGATCATGACCGTATGATTTGTTGTGATCATGTTGAGGTAGAATCAGAAGCTTCCTTGGTGCACGTACCAAGGCATATTGTGGATAGGCAAGAGAATGTCTTGGGTGGTAAAATAATTGGTTTAGTTCTTATGTGTGACAACATGGTCAGAGTCAAGAGGAGACATCAAAGCGGGAGATGGAGATGACTGAGCAATGTCCTGGGCACTTTCAGCAAAGCAATGGTTCTCTACCTTTAGAGGATGGAAAGTCAAATGGTGGGAAGAATGTAGCAACCTTGGTTCGAGGTATGTATCATTTATATATTTTTTTATGTGTTTAATGTGATTGAGATGAGTTAGCTAGAGGATATAAGATTTTGGAATGTTTTTGAATAAGTTTGGTGGTTTTTCTAAGGGAGAATGAGTTGATCACGGTTAGGGGAAACCATGTAGGTTCTCTAGGAAATCAGGAAGGGGAGATAGTGGGATTCACATGACCTATGCATGGTTTTCCAAACCATTCAAGGAAACCCTGTGAAGTCATTATCTCAAATTAGTGGCATGAAAATGATTTTCCAAACTGTGTGGGTTAACTATGAAACCATTTAGAAATGGGGTTTTTAAATTCAAGGGTCCCTTGGGGTTTCCTCATTTCATTCCAAATTTCATCCCACTCGATCCTCCCTGAGGATTTTCATTTATCGGGGGTTGGAGAGGCTCTCTCACTCAAACTTGAAAAAATTTAAATGGGTTTCTTGGTGGTTTGAAGGCAGTTTATCTTGGGTAGGTCTTTTCTTGTGGTTGTTTTGTGGTTTTATCAAGATCTAAATCTCTATCTTTCTTGGTTTTCTAGATCTACAAAATTTGTGTACAAATATAGGATTTTGGTTTCCTTAGGAGATGATTTTAAGTCTTCTTTATTACAGAGAAGGATATCTAGAGGGGTTTTCGTGTATCATTTTTCTATATTGGGGTGTGGTTTCTTATTAGTCGAATTCACCGAAACAGTAAATGTATTTAGCTTCTCTCTCGACTCCACGTGGTAATAACTAGTGGTTTTGTTAAAATCAATTTTTTTTTTGAAATTAATTGTCACAATTATGTGTAAATCTTTTCATAAACCCATATGTTAGTGATTTGGGGATTTATGGGAAAATGAGATATTCTTGCAAAAAGGGGCTTATTGTGTGATTTTAAAATGTTTATTTTTAAATCGTTAGATATTGAATATAAAAACTGTTTTATAAAATATGGTTTTCAAAAAAGATGTTGTTTATTGAAATGGGGTTGGGCATGGAAATTGGTTAAATTTCATTTTCAATAAATGGGTGATTTATTGATGTGAATTGGCATGTGACAGGAATGATGGTGTGATTTTTTGGGGCATTGGTGATTTTTACATGTTGTTTGATTAAGTGTAATTGATGTATTGGATTGTGTGGAAGTGGGAGGAAAGTACCATGATAAAAAGCGGATGAGTAGTGGATGAAATGGCCACCATCATGGGATATGTGGGTGAGAAATACCACTAGTTGGAAATGTAGTGAATGGTTTGGGTGGAAGCACCACCATTTTTTCTCGGTTGCATGTTTCTTGTGACTTGTAATTTTTTGTGCTAATGTGAAATGGTGAAATGGATTGTGTCATGTTTATTTTGATTTCTTGTCTATTATGGGAATTTGGGTGTAAATGGCTGGGTAAAAGAATTCTCTTCTTGTTGTATATTGTTTCACTATTGAATGTTTTATATAAACTATTTTATATAAATTTTATAATGGTTTCATCCTTGTGGTGTGTGTAGGGAATTCATTTGGGAAAAACCTACTGATTATTTTTACTCACCCTCTGCTTTGTCACATGGGCGATTTTACAAATGTCATATTTTGGGACACAGGTAATGGTAAAGAATCTCATTTCTAGTAGTTTGTTGGGATGCTTGGGAGTTGTTGTAGTGCCTGGAGAATGGATCTTGGTGTGGAGCTATAGATGGGCCCTAGATCCTTTAGAGTCTTGTTAACATCTTCTTCTTTGTACTTTGATTTTGGAATGGTTGTATATTTCATGTGGGTTCGTGATGGTCGAGTTGGTTTTCTTTTGGTAATGTATGAGTTCGGTTTCTTTGTTAACATGCATCATGTTGTTTGGGGATTTTTTTGGATGGTTGGTTTTTTAAGATATAATTGCTCCCAAATTTATTCTTGAAGCCCACAATATTTATTTCTATCCTGTGGCCCCTTGGAAACATCACTTAAGGCCAAGAAGCATTCCTCAACCCTCTCAGGCCAAATGAGATGGGACAAGATGTTTCAAAAGTACATGCTCTAATATAAATATAAGCAATAAGTATGTCACAAGATGTTAACCTACAAAATAAATCAATGCAATTCAAAAAATCCATCAAATCCAGTAGTGCAGTCTGAGCCCATTTATGAGGTATCACTATAGTACACCCATTCAAAATATCTAATTCCACAAAGCCCGTCCAAGATGATCCATTCAAAGGTCTATGTATCAATCGTGGTTTCCAACCATGAGTCCATACTTGGTATCACACGTAAGTGACCTAGTATCACACAAGGATTGGTGCAACCATATAACCAATGGTTCTATCCTCAGTTTCCCATTAGGGAACCAGTATCACACAATAGTATAATAAATGTACCAGGGTATCTTTCCTAGTGGGCCTGACACACTACTTCCTCAATGGGTCGTGGTATAACCTCCCAAGCATGAGAGTCCATCTATGAGTCCTTAATAGAGAACTCATGTTCTCACCTTACCCTGTATCAAGTAAACCGTTGTTTCGAAAGAACATTGAAAATAAAACATCAATATATATATCAAATGGAAATCATAAACATAAATTATGCTACTAAACATGATCCATGATCCACAAGATATTCTTGATTTCAGGTAATACAATCCAATAAATCATCATGGCATAATGAATTTATCACAAATGTAACCTAATACTCTAATAAAGGTCACTTGGTAATAAGAAATAAACATAATAAAGGTTCAATAATGATTCATAGAAACAAGGAATAGTCTCTAACCATAAAATTCAAGTAGAGTCACACGACATTAGAATTCCATTAACAATATGTCATCAATTAAAACTCATGGTATTAAACCATCCTGCTTTACCCTGTATTATTTATAAAACCTAGCCAAAAGACTTTGGAATTTTTTTTAAATACACCAGCATATGTACAAGGATAAACAATTAGAACTAGAAATATTCATTATCAAAGGCCCAATATATAGTTCAATTACCATTTTTAAATAATGTTTTAAATTTTGTAAATTAGTACATGGTACCAAAAAATCACCCAAATTTGAATCAAAACTCAAGGCAGTTGGAAAAAATTCCATTTAGGTTGGCACCACCCAAAGGGTGGACAAAAGGATAGGCGAACACCCTGAATGTGATTATCTATAAGAGAATTCAAAAATGTACATGATTGAACAATCTATAAAAATTAATAAGAAATAATAAGGCATCTCCATAAGGTATTTTCAAGCTGCACAATAGCATGAAATGGAATAGGTGATTATGTTAGGGGAAGAGGGTAGTATTCTTACACTGGTAAATCTAATTAAAAATTGGGCGACACACTTATGATGTTTATTTCCTTATCTATCATTTTTAAAGAAAGAATATTCATTTAGAAATATACTAGTAGGTTCATGTACAATAATTCCATAAATCTAGATAAGGAATTAAAGAAAAAGGAATAACTTAGGAAAAAATTCCAAGAAAGGTAAATAAAAAATTAAACTGTCACTGTGAGTTTTCACAAACATCACACCTCCATTGGAGGTGTTTTATTATAAAACCTTTATTTTATAATCAAACAAAAAACTTATCACAATTAAACAAATATTCTAATAATAAAGTGGGATAAATAAATATTCAAATAAATAAAGGTAAAAATATAATTTAATGTGATATTAAATTAAATAAAATGGATACGGGTCCTACCTCATGAAGTAACTAAGTCGAACACTTCGGATCTTGACACTTTCTAACTATAACTTTATGCTACCCCCACTAAGCATATGTACCTCCACATACATATAAGGGAACCTAACCCCTATGCACCTATATGTATCGACAATGAATATTGGCAAGTGGTGTAAGAGTTGGTGTCCTAGAACCAACTTGTTGTAAATTGATTACATGGACATTGAATGTATATAAATATTAAAAATATTATTACATATTGTTCATTTTTCTTCATCACTATGATGTAAAGACATCTTAGATTATTTTTTGCATCGATAAGGTCATGTAATTTTCCCTCTAGGATGAGAAATATAAAATGCTATAAAAATATTCTTAAATATAGTTGTACAGTTGGATGACATACAATGATGGGACACATAGCATGTAGATCGTCAGGAGTGAGTACTTGTAAGAAGATAACAATTCTTCTCATGAAGTTTTCACTTGGTAATCTCCAAGATAAGAGATTATGAGAATAGTCCAGCTAGTAGGAATTCTATATGTTTTTGTGTCATCAGATATTTCTATCTGCAGGAAAGTGTAATGATCATTAGAGTTTGTGATTATCATTAATACATGTGATGAATCACACACCATGATTTACTGACGAAAAATTTCACACAGATAGTTGGTGTGAAGTCAGGTATGTTTGGTGGGTCACAAGAAGCATGTTATTAATGGTGATGTCAATGATGGATTTATCCCTTCCATTTATGAAAGATGATATCTCAGACCTTTGATTGAAATAGAACTATTGAAAAAATTCCATGGATATGTTGTAATGATGAGTTCATTTCTGGTATTCAATGGAAGACATATCAACCATAAAATTTGATGACACTATCATGAGTCTTGTATGATGAGATATTTCAAGAAATAGATTATAATACATAATGATCATTCATGTGTGGATTTAATTGTTGTGGCTTTTAGTTCTTTCTCTTGTGTGACTTGACATATTTCTATATAACACTCTTGGTCTTTAGAAAAGTATGCCTAATACCAATAATAATAAATCCTAGAGGGTCACAAAATAAGGGTTTCCTCAGGTCTTGGTTAAATTATATTTTAATTTAATTATCAAATATTATTCACAAGGAAATGGCATGATTTTATTCAAGTTAAAATAATTCCATAAATTAAATAATTATTTATTTAATGGATTTTTGGTAAAATATATTTCTTTATTTTATATAACATTTAATAAATATTTATTTACAAGTTTGTAAATAAAATATTTATTTAAGAGAATAAATTATTTATTTTTTAATTTGAGTGTTCAATAAATGGAAGTGGATTTCGAGAGGACCAATGCTGGTCTGGAAGTAAAATAATTATCTGTAAGATGATAAATAATTATTTAACTTGTTTGGAAAATTAAAATAATGATACTATTATTATGTGACATGGAATATAATTTATAATTCAATTTTGTTCAAGTTGGCGCACCATAAATAATGAAGTCATATTATTATTATTGGCAGTGGTTTTCTCTATGGTTATGAATGTATTTAATTTTTGTTGCAAAATTAAAAATTTTAACTGATGCCCCATGTCAATAAAAAGACACATACGTCTATTGTGCTATGTACTGAACCACACACACGGTAAATTGATAATTTTTGATGTAAACAGTTTCTCTCTCAAATCCTCTTCCTTCCCCTCTCAAATATTATAGAAATTCTTCATGGCCGAAGACCAAGTGATCAAGAACAACTGACACAAGACACTCGCTTCACCACACTAGAACCCGGAGAACTAGCAGTGTTGTTTGGAGGCCATCAGAGCATGTGAGGATCACTGCTAGAGGGATTCTTGTTTTTATCCTTTCATGCACAACAAGATAATATGAAAGAGTCATTCCGGTTGATCAACATAATCAATGAAGAAAATACTGAATATCCATGTATTATTTTCTTTATGAATTTAATTAAATTATTTATAAGAATTATGTGCAAGATCCTCTCGAAAGGATTTGGACCTCATCCTTATTTATCTAAATAATTGATTATATTTAGTGGAGACTGTATTTCACCGTCGTATTGATCATGGAATAATCATTGATCATGGTAAAAATAAAATATGGGTTTCACTCCAATTGCTCTTCTATTGCGCCTGGAACATTCAAGTGGTATCAAAGGGAGGTTAAATAATAGTTTATAATTATTTAAATATATCATTGATGATTTACACATTCAATAATTTATTTGTTTCAATTCAAGTTAATCTTTCTATAAATGTGATTCTCGAGATATTTTCCTTCACTTTCATTTCTTATTCACCTAACTGAAACCATATTTTCATTTAATTTTGATTAAAATAAAACAAAGGATCTCATCCGAGGTGACAGAGGTTCCTGGACGTAAAATACAAGAACACACTACGTGCATTCGTTAGTACACTCCATATTTCCAAGGTTCAATGAACCGGGTCTAGTCCACCAAACCAAGTCATGTCATTGGTGTTTGTCTATTACTTAATGAAATCATGTGTTGACCAGGAACATGTGGCACATGGTTTTTGGATTACACTCCATGTGGCCTGCTGGACATGATGTGTAGTCCCTTCCAGTTAGGGTTAGACCCTGTAACCCATACACGGATTTCCCATCGGGAGACTATATACTGAGGAACTAAATGGCATGTAGCACACTAGAGACTCAATGTACTCTGAAGATTTCCAAACTACACTCACACGCCTTTTCCCCAGGCATGTACTTTGGATAGATGGTGAAAAAAGTACACGCCTTTTAGTTGGAACTACACATCATGTACTCATCCAAATTATGTAGATTTATTAAAATTTATTATTTTATTTTACAAACCCTTGGGATGTGTACCATTGTGCATGTGTAATGTTGAGGAACAAAACATGATAGATGTTTTATATGTTTGTGTTTAATTTAACAAATGTGTAATATTCATTTCTACTCATTGGGTAGTCATGAATAAGAATTCAAAAGGTTCCTTTCAATGTATATGTTACGTACAATGATAAATATAAATGATTTTTTTTTTAAAATTATGATGCATAAGAATCTCACATTAATTCAGAAAAGGGTTAAATATAAAAGGAGTGATTAATTAAATATGATAATTAATGGATTCGAGAGTGATTTATGTTAAAAAATAATGACTAAATAATCGATTTGTAGTTTAATTTATGCGTAAATATCATTTCATGTATGGATAATCAAGAGTTAGATCAAGAACATTGTATTTTGATGTTTTCTTTTAATTTATTTATTTAAATTAAATTTGTTGGCCTATGAGCCTTCTCGTCATTAATATTTAGGGCATGCATGATGAAAAATTATTTTATGTAAAACCTATTTTTACCACAAAAATGCACATGATTTTAAAAAAGGCATATGTAATGAATGGCACTCACAAGCTAGTAGAGATGGTTCAAGATGGAGATAAGATGAAACTAATCCCAGGAGATATAGAGGTGGATAAGTGGAAACCTTTAAACAGAACCCAAAAGGTTCAAGATGTTTCACCCGTAGGTCAGGATTATTTTATCAACAACTAGATAAACTAACAATTAGAAAATGGCATGAAAAATATCTTTATATTATTTTTTTTCAGTTTCATGGTTTATCATTATGGATGTGTTGTCATGATCACCTAATTAATTAATTAAAAAATCATTTCTGATAGAACTAAAATAATCCATACATATGCGTAAATATTATCAAGACATTTTTAATCACTTAAGTAAGTTCCACATAATATTAACTAGCAGGTGATACTGATAATAAGAAAATCATGTATAAGATATAAAAACACCTCAAATATAATATTATGGCAGACCAAGAATTTTGTTAATTGATTAAGGGAAAACTCAATAAAACTATGTGTTTGAATAACCCCTAATGGGACACTTACATTTATAAAGGATGCCCTTATAAAAGGTTTCAGGTTGACTTAACTATATTAAATCAATAAGAGTAGCCCTTTCTAGACTTACTGTAATATTGGAGGTAATAGTTGAGGAATTCCGAAGTCATGATTTCAGGATTAGGGAGTCCAGTCAACATATCAAAGAGCTGCAAGGCCATAGTTGGAAAATTATTGCCTACCTAAATACCTTTTCATAGTTTGACAAACCTTTGTTGGGGTTATGCGAAATGGAATATGAATCCCTGACACTAGAATTTCATGGAAACTAGACATTCTGAGTTTAATGGGGAGTCCATTGGGACTTGATAAAATAGTGGGAGACTTAATAAAAATTTATTATTTCTCATCAAATGTAATCTATAATTTACTAATTATCTGCTCATTTAATTGTCGGTTAAAAATGAAATGATCATTAACCACATTATCCATGTAATAAATTTAGTCTAAAGGCAACATCCTCACCAGCAGTGACAACCATGAATGGTTTAGATGCCTCCAGGTTATTCTACACCATGAATGAAAGTCTTATGTGATGGAGTCAGAATTACCTGATCTGCCTGCCAAATTGGAGAGAGATGAGGACTTCTTGGTCTATGAGAAATGTATGTATGATGTAGGAAACACCCAATGGTTGATGGTATCATCAATTTATAGTGAGCTCACGAGGTCTCATGAAAACATGGATGCTTATAGAATGATCGAGCACCTCCGTGGTCATTTCCCCGAGAGATAAAGACATGAATGGTTTGGGAACTCTAATACACTCTATCAGAGTAATCATAGAGAAGGTTCCCCATTTGGGCCTTATAAAGTCAATATCATTGGATACTTTGACCCCTAGAGGTTCTTGGGTTTATAATCCTTGATTAACTAGGAACAAATCACATTACTGCATCACTCCCACATAGCTTCTCTAACATTGTTTTCAATTTTAATATGAACTACATTGAGAAGTATCTATTTTATCTTCATATCCTCATTCTCCACGTGGAAAAAGATATGAAGCACAAAAATCATCGGTCCTTATGTTGGATAAGAGGAAAGGGAATGTGAAGAGATTTAAGCCCATAGATTTTTCATTACCTTCCAAAATAATTAAGATCAAAGGGGAGGCAAGGGATATGAGCCTTTTTGTTTCATTTGTGGAAAGAAGGTCCACTGAGCTAGAATAGCTGCTGTATCTATCAGCTCCTACCACCTCATGTTTTTAGCTGGGATGATCTTGGTGTTAAATCTTTGTTATTATGTTCCATCTATTACTAATAACATTAATTATATATCCAGATTAGATACAGATGAATATTTTCTCATGTTTGGAAATGAATGTTTCTTCTTTTACAAAGGTATTTTTTTTTGGTAGGGCGCATTTATACAATGGTCTTTTTGTGTTGTAATTCACAAACCAAGTAATAGAAATCTATAACCAAGATACTTTACAAGACTCATATAACAATTAACATTGGCATCACCAGCTTGGTCACCTAAATGAGAAATGATTTTCAAAGATACATCAAGATTTATATTTAGATTCTTTAAAACTAAAACCACTTGGTGTATGTATTGCAAGTTTACAAGGAAAAATTACCAAATAACCATTTACTGGGAAAGGAGAAAGGGATAAAAAACTTCTTGAATTGGTTCATAATGATGCTTGTGAACCATTTTCAGTTGGAGAAAGGGGAGGGTAGTCATAATTCAAAACATTTACAGATTATTTTAGTTGATATAGATATATCTAGTTAATGATGTGTAAGTCAGATTCTTTTGATATCAACAAAGAATACAAGAATTATGTTGATAACCAGCTTAGTAAGAATATTATGAAACTCTGTACAGTCTGATGAGGAGAAAATCTTAATCAAGATTTCATTGATTACTTATGGGAGTTTGGGATCCTATCCCAACTCAATACCTTATACATTCCCAAGTAAAATGATGTGATTAAAAGGTGGAACTGCACCTTGTTGGACATGATGTGATCAATGATGAGTAATGTGAGTCTTACATTATCCTTTTGGGGATATTAAAAATAATGGCACACATACAAAACTACATTATGACTAAATCGATAAATGGTATTCCATACAAGTTCTGGAGTGGAAAGAAATCCATATTATCAAATTTATATGTGTGGGGAAGTGATGCATTTGTTTAGGCCTCTTTAGGTAAAAACCATGCACCCCAAGGAACCAAGTGTACCTTTATAGTATACCCCAAAGAAACAAGGGAATATTACCTATACAACCCATTTGAAAAAAATGTTATAGTGGAAAGACACTCCATATTCCTTTATAGGGAACACATATTTAAAATAGAGTGTTGGAGTGAGATAGACTTCGATGAAGTTAAGGATCAAGTTACACAAGAGTTGGAATAGGAACAGAATCCACAAAGCCCTGGGGAAGAAAGAACTATTCCAAAGAAAAAAGAGCTGCATAGGAGTACAGGAGATGTTAGAGAACTAGAATGGTAAACTTTTTCTAGTTATTTTGGTTATTTACTCATTATTAGATGATAATAATGATACTATAACTTACAATGAAGTAGTAAGTGTCACAAATGTTGCCACGTGGCAAGAAGCCATGAATTCCGAAATGGATTCCATGTTCCAAAACAATGACTATATTTTGGTAGATCCTCCATTTGATATAATGCATGTTGGTTTCAAATGGGTATTGAAGAAAAACAGGATAAGGAAGAACAACTCAACACCTATAAGACATTGCTGGTTGCAAAAGGGTTCAAACAACGTCAAGGCATTGACTACGATGAAACCTTTCCACCAATTGCAATGGTGAAATCCATCAGAATTCTATTAGCTGAGTGGTACCTGCTGGTTGTACCCCTCGCTCTTCATGGGAACTTTCCCAGGCTCGAGTTATGAAGGACTTGGACACTGTGAATATTCTTCAGAGGGTAATTCAGAGCCATTTTCCTAGTTTGGGAACGTGCGGTGCACTCTGGGCATGGAAGGGGGCCCTAGTCAGAGGCGAGAATTACCCTACACACATTTTTTTGTATGAGCCTCTCCCCCGAGATCCACCCATCTTGTCAGGTCACTCGGTCTCAACTAGGCTGGAAAAATGAGGCGCAACCCAAATGTGTGGATGAATTGCTTTGACGAACCATCGCTGATCGGGCTGTCACCCTCCAGGACGGTCTTCTATCTCAGCTAGAAACAACTCCTTCCCCGGCAGGGGCTCTACCTAAGGGCAGTTAACTCTTTGTGGGGGCGGGGGTTACCATGTGTGGAGGGTTCAAAAATGCCACACATGGGAATTCCCTATAAATTAAGCCTTACCTAATGGGAGCCTTCAATAATATTTCTAAATGACACAAACTGAAGGGTTTATGACTCCATAGGATGTCAATAATGTATGCAAGTTTCATTAATCCATTTATGAATTAATGAAATCATCCAGGTTATGGAATATTTCTTGTAATGAAGCAATAAAGAAATTTGGTTTTATCAAGAATGAATGCGGGCCTTGAGTCTTCAAACAGTTTAGTGGTAGTTCAGTTGTTTTCCTAATAGTATACGTTGATGACAAATTAATTATTTTAAATGAGATACCAGCCTTACAGTTTGTTATGTTATGGTTGAATCAATTCTTCTCTATTAAGGAATTGGGAGAGGCATCATATATTCTTGGGATCAAAGTATATCTGGATAGATCTAATAGATTGATGGGCCTATGTGAAGGTATTTACATTGATAAGATAATGATGAGATTCAGTATGGAACAATCCAAGAGGGGATTGTTGACAAAATCACATGGCATTCACCATTCAATGAAAATGTGTCCTCAGACACAAGAGGAATGAATAATAATGGAAATGACTCCATACACATCAGTGATTGTTAGTCATGTATATCATCCTACGTATTAGGTTGGATGTCTTCTATGCATTGATTGTGGTTAGAAGTTATCAAGTTTACCCATGTGACATCCATTGTATGGAATTCATGACTATTATAATGTATCCCAGACATACTAAGGATATTATTCTTGTTTATAAGGGATATAGGGAACTAGTCATCGGAGGAAATTTCGAATGCTAGTTTCCAGACTGATGAAGATTACATGAAGTACAAAATTGGATACATCATCACTTTTAATAGAGGTTCAATGAGCTGTAATAGATCAATGCAGTGTGTGGTCACAGATTCTATAGTAGAGTATGGTTATATCATATCTTATAAGGTAGACAATGAAATAGTTTAGATGATAAGCTTCATCCACGATCTGAATGTGAGACATAGTAGTAAAGATCCCATCACATTGTACTTTCATAATACTACAACAGTGGATATTTCAAAAGAAAAAAGCTCAGATCAGAAGAATAAGAACATAAATCGAAAGTATCATTTCTTGAGGGATTTTTATTCGAGTGTTTTTTA
Organism: Viscum album; assembly: GCA_963277665.1. NCBI lineage: Eukaryota > Viridiplantae > Streptophyta > Magnoliopsida > Santalales > Viscaceae > Viscum > Viscum album. The sequence continues at coordinate 594,223,668 of OY728155.1, read as the reverse complement.
GTGAGAAATATTCCCACAAAAGACAATGTGGTGGACCCCTTGAGTAAAGACTTGACTCAGCAGAAACATGATCACCAAGTGAGGTATAGCAGACTGAACGTCATAGGGAGTTGGCTCTAGTCTAAGTGGGAGTTTGTAAGATATGTTTTCCTAGAACGAACTGTTCGTTCATTAATTAAATATAAATTTAATGTATTTGAATTTGATAATCCTATTACATTTTCTTTATTGTTCTGCATGACTATGATGTAATAATGAACTAGAGTATTTGTTGCATTGATGAGGTCATGGAAGTTCACTACTATAATGAGATCCATGAAATTCTCTATCAATATTTTTTAATATAGTTCTATGGTTGGATGACAAACTATTATGGGACACATAGCATGAAAAACTTTAGGTGTGAGTATATGTAAGAAAATGAGACATCCTCTCATGGAGTTCGCATTGTGTAATCTCTTTGAGAGGAGATTATGAGAATAGACCCCCCAGTAAGAATACTGCATGTTTTTGTGTCATCGAATATTCCTATCTGCGAGCATTTGTAATGATCCATAGACTTTAATATTTTTATTACTACATGTCACGACTCGTGCACATTGATTTACTGAAAATAAACGTCCTACAGACAGTTGGTGGGATGTAGGTTACTTTGGGTGCATCATGAGTGGCATGTTATTAATCGATAATTTGAAGATGGATTTTCCCCTTCCATTTATAGAAGTTGATATCATGGACCATTTATTCAAGTATATCCATCACACGAAATTCCATGGCCACGGTGTAACGATGAGTTTATTTCAGGTAGTAAAAGAATGAAGTATCAAGCATAAAAGTTGATGACACTCTCATGAAACATACCTGATGAAATATTACGAAAAGGAATTATATTAGGCAGTGAGAATTCATATGTTGATGTCATTATTGCAACTTTATGTTCTTTATTTTGGGTGACTTTAAGCATTTTTAGGATGTACTCTTGGACTTTACGCAAGCCCGCCTAATGCCAACGTGAAATAATCCTAGAGGATCACACACTATGTGGTTATGGTGGCCTCCATTAAATTCTATTTGAATTTAGTTAATAAATATTATTCTCAAGGAAATGGAATAATTTTATCCAAGTTAATATGATTTCATAAATTACATAAATATTTATTCACCGTATTGTAGGTAAAATATATTAATAAATTTTATTGAACATTTAATAAATATTTATTTACAAGATCGCAAATAAAATATTTATTAAAGAAAAGAATTTATTTATTTATTTATTCAGGTGTTCAATAAATGGAAGCATTTTTCAAGAGTACGAAGGCCGTTACGGTAGTAAAATAATTATTTTAATAACAATAAATCGTTATTTAACTAGTTGGAACATATTAAAATAATGCTTTTATTATTTTATGATGTATAATTTTATTTATAATTCTATTTTGCGCAAGTTGGTGCACAATAAATAATGAAAAAATATTGTTATTAATATCTTGGGTTTTATCTAAGGTTATGAATGTATTTAATTGATGTTAATCAATTAAATATCGTAACTAAAGCCCCTTGTCAATATATATACACATACATATATTATTCCATGTATTGAACCACACACCTAGTGAATTGACATCTCTTGAGCTAAAAAACATTTCTATCGAATTCTCTTCCCTCCACTCCCATTAATGAGAGACATTCTTCAAGGACGAAGATCAAGCGATCAAGAACAGACGACACAAGACACTCTCTTCGCTCCACTAGCACCCGGAGAATGAGCGGTGTCGATCAGAATCCATCAGAGCATGTGGGGATCATAGTAAGATAGATTATATTTTGAATAATTTCATGCTCAATAAGATAATCTGGAGGGGAAATTTTGAATGATCAACATCATCAATGAAGAAAATAAAGATGATCAAAGTATTATTTTCTTTATGAAATTAATTAAATTAATTATAAACATGATGTGAAAGATCCTGTCTAAAGTTTATGGGCCTATTCCTTCTTTATCTAATTCATTGATTCTATTTCATGGAGACTATCGTTCATCATTGTATTGATACCGGAATAATCATTGATCCTGGTAAATATAAAAGTTGGGTTTCATCCCAAACACACATCCGTTGTGACCTGATCCTTCAAGGAGATCCTTATATATCTAGTTATATGCATACAATCATTTCCACTTATTTGTGTTTTCATTGTACATATATATACATATTTAAACTTAGACCCATATATATATATTCACGACCATAAGTGAATATACACACAAGGAGGTAAACTATATATATATATACATACATAACTAAGAATACACATGAAATTTTCATTAAACATTGTCTACTCTAAACTATAAAGATGTGCCCAAAACAATAAAATGTAATTACTAGAAACATTAAATCCCACTATGTACAAAATATAAGAAATCTAAAACCAAGAAGTTGGTTTAAATCCTTACCTTAGATGATGGCAGGGAACTAGATCAACCTGAAACCACATAGAACAGTCTAATGAACTACTATTAAATTATTTGGTATTCAAAATAATTAATGACCCTAAAAAAAGAGGTGTCAAATAATACATTTTAAGAAACCCAAACTGTAAATCGTTGGTGGCAAACCCAAACAATCCAAATAGCTTTATCTTTTGTGGTGGTTGTCAGAATTCAAATAAAGGTGTCCTAAGAGACCCTTTCCACAACCTGGAACCAAAATAAAACGAAAACTTTGATCACCCATTTGAACTAGGTCTTGTCCAAACAACACTAGGTGATGGGGAGACTGAAATCATCCAATGTTATGGAGGAAAATGAGGGAGAGAGGCTTAACTCGATGTTCTAGAGAGATATATCAAGATAACCGGATAGAATCTGTGGTCAAAGGATGACTCAAAAGAGGTGGGTGTGTTTTTCTAGGTGTGTTTCAGCTAGGGTGGTGCTCGTTGGATGAAACAGACCCTTTGGTGTCTCTAAAAACAATTTATTAAAAAATAATGAATTTAATAAAAATAATAATAACCATTATTATATTATTATTATTATAACATTCCATTATTTAATTTATTTGTGTTAAATTACAAATATTTTAAATTTAATTTCCTTAAGCAACACATCGCACGGACAATTCATAAAAAAATATATGTCTTGATGCTCGATTTTAAAAATTGCCTACCTAGAAAACCCAAAAATTTAAATTCCCCAAGAAATTTTCTTCTCTTTCAAATCACGGGACTTTAAATGTGTAAAAAAGTATAATGAAAATTATCTATGTACATATCATTGTTATTATACCTCATTCTCTTTATGATATACACCTTCAGTTGAATAAATTATTTTTCGTTGTTAGTATTCACCATTAAACCTTTTGGAGAAACATCATATGTAACTTTTTTTGTGTTTTTTTTAAATTCTATGCATGTTATTTTTGTAAAATATGCATTATATGATGAACTCTATCTTCCACATTTCAAAAAATATGAAAATTTATTTAATTATATGTTATTAAATTTATAAATATATATATTATTATATATATATATATATATATTTTGTTGTTTAGAATTATTTCATTGAAATTTAAAATTGAAAAAGTTAGGTTTTTATGAAATATCTTTTGTGGTCCTCAAATTTTTATTCAAATACAAAAACTAGGTATAATTCTAAAGATCACATTAGTATATGACAATTTACTTGTTGTTAATGGATGGATGTTGGTTGATATAGCCATTGGATCCCTTGACCTCATATTTTTAAGAATTTGTATTTTGGGTTTTAATGTGATATTATTATATTCAATGTTTTAACAAGAACATCATATTCTTTTCTTTCCATGGAATTGAAATATTTATTTTCATGTTTTAAAAAAATAATGCTAATTTTATAACAATAATAGTTGTCGATGTATATCTAAAGGCAATAATGATGTTTATATATTAAATTAAGAAAACAATATATTGAAAATTGATAAAAAATTTATTTTCCTGACTCATTAATGACCCAATTGTGGCATCACCATATTGGTTATGTAATAAATAATAATTTGACTATGTTCTATAAATATGAATACTTAGAATTGTTTTATTTAAAACAAAATGAAAATTGTAATGCATTTTTATAATAAAAAATAAAAAAATATATATGATGGACAAGGTAAAAGGACTATATAGATTCTATAATTAGTATAAATTTATGTCGATGATGACTCATGCATGTATTTCATTATTCTTTCCGAGATATTCATTAAAAATTCCAATATACAGACTAGAAATATTGCCAACCAATGTTTCATATGGTATCCCATACGAATTATATTTGGATTGGGAAGGAAGCTATATTTCTAGGAATGCATTCATGGGGTTATGAAAATTTTTTTAAGGACTAACCTGATAAAATTTTTTTCCCCAAAGAAATGAAGTGTGTATTTATTAGATATCCAAAGAAAACTAAAATATATTATGTATAAAACCCTGTATATAAAGCATTATGGTAACAAATGATGATGAATTGTAATTTTTTAAATATAAAGACTCACTTTTTTATATGGGGAAATATATAGATCATTATCTTCAAGATAGAAAGCATCCATATATTGAAAAATAGAATCTATATATCTGAATTGATTATTTGTTTTGGATGATCTTCACTTTGTTAAAAATATCATTGTGTAAAAATCGGTCGTTAAGAGAAAATTGGACATGGATGTTAATGTGAATAGATATAAAGAATGTATAGTGACTAAAGGTTTTAAAAAATAATATTTATTTGGATAAATGGAATCTTTTCTCTACTTTTCAGGTTTAAGTCTCTCATAATTATACATTCCATATAAAGCATTCATGTTAGATGGGTTCAATATATATGGTTAGTTTTAATCTATAATGTTCTAACATCACCATTTTTTTAAAAAACAGCATTTTTAAACAATTACAAAGGTATTGATATTATTTTATTAAATTACTTTCGTTTTAAATTATTTAATATATTTATTAAATTAAATTTTTTTTTTCAACATTTTATATGTTTAGGCTATGTTTTAAATTTTATTTATCTTGTTTTTATAATGAAAAATTTAGATCTTTTAAAGTTACCTAAAATAAATTTAATTAGTTTTCCTATGTTTTATGTTGTCAACATTGAATTCGTATAAATAAAAATTGTGACTAAAATATAAATGAAAACTGAAACACTGGATAAAAATGAAAAATGGATGATAATAATAAAAATATATAAATTTTTATAGACATAAAACTTATACATGAACAATTATAATCAATTTCTAGGGGGAAAAGATTATTTCCCACATGGTGGTCTATGAAGGGTACGCCCATATCGAGATCACCGAGCTCCATACTGGGGTATAGTCTAATGAAATAGGGAGGGAAGATCATAGGGAATCAGAACATCAACCATCACATGATCCACCAATGTGTCAGTGGGAGGAGGTGTGCACTACATGTCATAATGTACTCCTGATACTTCTCCCACTATAGTTGTTTAAGGAACTTCCATCAACATAGTAGGGAACCAAGGCTGCGATGGATCTAGACCCTAGGACAGAGATAACTATAGTTATCATTTCAAGACAGAAGGATCACATGCCACATGATGCACATCCATAATCAGCTGAGGTTGGACAACAAGATGTTTGACCTATGCTTGTAGAATAGTTATGGGCTCATGTGTAAGATGTTGTGATCTACATCATCATCATTGAAGATCCTAAACATTAGTATCTATAGGTGGATTTTTCTTAGAATAAGACTCCACTCCTCAGGCCAGAACCTCCAATCTATGGGTTGGAGTTTTAAATATTCTCTCATGAATCGAAAAATAAGATAACCTCATCTCCAACACTGAATCATGGATCGTTTCCCACTTCATGACCCCCTCCTCCACTAGATCACTCATGAGAATAATATTGTATGAGTGAGTATGTTATAAATAGATTCAAAATGAATTTTAAAATAGTTCAATAAATAAACTAATGGAAAATTATTGAATTACCATGTTATGAAACTCTCTTCCGTGTCGAGTAAGATACAATATAGACTTTATTCTATACCATGGATCAAACGTGACCACCTCTAAATGACAGAATCACATCATATGCACACCCTAGATATGAATCACTTCACGTCTAACCCATAGGTTGTGATAGTCAGTATGTACTTAGCGCCACTCCTTATCCCACCTCCCTATCACCTTCATGCGATGAAGAAACTCGATCTGTCTTGGCTGTAATCGAATAAACTAAAAACATCCCAATTGTCTCATAAATATATCTGGATGATACCACTAAATAATATATACGTGAATGAGAGGCAATATTACCATAGAATAATAATGTTCAGTAGGGTATTACAGTCCCAACATTTCTAGTATAGCCTAGTATGGAATCCATGTAACTTGAAATGGAATTTGAACATTGTTAAAAAATACTCCTTACTAAAAATAAAAATTGATGCTATAATTAATTTTTTATCTAGGGATATATTTTATATACTTACCTAGTCAGGAAGTATACTGTCTAACATGAGGTTGTATGTACCCAAATTGCGTGTCAGAACCATGATTAATCTTTGTCTTTTACTTGACCCGTCTAATACAACACTGAATGTGATAAATAATATGAAATTAAATTCAATAACTCCTATTAAAATAATAATTCTATAGACATGAGTGATCATACAAGAATCTGTGTGGAGAATCATCCATCACCTATGCTGTCAGCGGTAGACCATCTATTATAGGGTAGAATGAAGTGATGCACTCCCATTCCTAAATCTGAAGAAGGATGAGGCATCCCCCAAGATCTTTGCGGTCTCTATGTGATACCTATTATAGTTCCCTCTATGTTTATTCATGGTACACTAAACCACATCTATATGTCCCAAACTGATAATAGTCATCCAGTTGTCCTAGATACATCATGTTCACATTCATCCCTGAGTGATCAGCAAACAGGGTCCCTCCAATGAGTTGTAATATATATGCATGAGCATAGATCATGATAGTTTTTTCATTAGGTATATATCAATACTATCAAAACTACTACTCCAGAATGACCATAGATATTTACCCACCATCTATATCCCAATTTTCAGAAAAGAAATTTGATGCAAAACAATCACTGAACATGGTCAAGAAAAGATTCATGGTTAGGTCCAATAATGACATCCCACTAGATTTGAAGATCGATAAGCACTACTACATTGTATCCTTATGATTAACTTATCTACATTGAGATAATAATAATCAAGAAATTTTTTTTATACCTATCATCTTGATTAACTTATTCATATGTTCATTATGGATTGTTTTTTTACATTGCTATCAATGTGTCAAATACAATATCAATGATGTGAATATAGGGGGTATCCAAGTATCATGTTACACATTGATTTCCAAATGATGATTAATAATCAAATAGAATCCATGAATGTGGATAAAATGGTTGCTGATACAAGACAAAAATTAATCCATGATTCATATTTTTCTTTCAACACAATGAAAATGGAAGGAGGGAGAGGTGAACAGTTTCCATCTTGGGTTACTCCTATCAATAATTCACCATTGTATTTTCCATATAGAAATTTTCAATCAATATGTATGAACTATTTTCTAAAACTAAATGTGGATCTATTTGGGAGAAATGCATAGAACAATCGATGAACATTAACACGAGATAGATCATGTCAGTTATCTTGAGACACGTGTTTATTTGTATGAATGTGTGAATAATACTTGGTTATTATATCTTAGTATGACTAGAAATTATGGAAACACCACACTTGAATCGTCACAATCACTATAGAACTTCAAAATTTCCTTTGGTTTCAACATCAATACCTTATTATATGAAATATTATAACAAAATTATTACTGTATCATCTCTTGTACATGGTCTATATGAACATATTTTCATGTCTAATAACATCGAAAAAAATGGATGAAACATATTCATCATCAAATGATTTATGATCTTGTGTCATGGAAAGTTTAATGAAAGATTGAGCCACCTCAATTCTCAAGATTCTCCATCCTCTAAATGAAATGTCTAGAATTTACCACAAGAGGAATCTAAAATCATCCACATTCAACTCACAACATATGGGATATTTATTATGGTCTTATTCCTAAACAATATATCTACAGTGCCTCTCAATGTGAAATGTTATTATGGTGATTTTTAATACATATTTACATGGAAAAATTCCATCCATATTATATGAGCTAATCCATATCCAAAAGACTATCTAGTACAACTATGTAAAATATAGTTGCAGGTGTGAGAACATGGTAGTAAAATTTAGGAACTCGTTTCACTACTTCTGACCATGATTCAAATATTGTTAAATGATTTATAGTTGGTCGAGGCTTGTTAAAACTAATTCATTTCTTGATACTTCCTCCCCTCATTTATCTGATCCCTCCTCATCAACAATATTTTAAACATATATTCCATCATTATGAAAATACTCAATGGAATTTGGATTTAAATGTATATTTGGGAGATCATCTAGCTTTTCATATTCTATTTAATTTGTAATAGGCTCAATTTTATGTGCTAGACTATCTCCAGTCACTCTTTTATGTCTACATTTTTGAAAAACATGACGTTGTTGTTGTACAATAGAAAAATCAACATATAATTACATCATGGTACCATATCACTAAAGATAAAATAAATTTATTACTTGGACCCACTATACATCAACAACCAATTGAAAAAATAGATTCCAAAATGTTTTTAGAAATTACAAATAATTATAGGCCATTGAATTTATCTCTTGATTTAATCCTCTATTTAAGGAACCATGATTTTTTTGTTGAAGTTCACTTATGGCTACAAAATCAGAGGTACTAACCACTTTTGTTTAATGCGTAATATTATAATATCTATGATCAGTTTTGATAAGCTCCATATTGAAGTAAACACATGGAAACACGACACTCTATTTAAAAATGTATTTGGATCAATATTCTAATATTGTAATTAATATTGATATTTATGGTTTTCTATATAATATTTATTATTTTTGAAACTTTAGAATTAATTTTTATACACTAAAATAAGACAATAATGTTTCATTATATAAATTTTTATTAGAATATATGTTACAAATGCTTTTGTAAAGTGAGGTAAAAAGAATAGAACACAAAATCAGTTTCCTTATCATTGAAAAAATGAAAATTATTATCATATTTGAAATGGATAAGAAAAAAATTAAATAACACATGAAGTATTTATAAAATAAAATAAATAAATTCAAATTATTCAATAGAAAATGGTTTGTATGTGTTGATCAACACATCAGACATGTGTTAAAATCCATATACTATTCAGTTTGTATCTTATTAACATTTTCATTTGGTATGTACATAACTTTAAAACTTTGAAAATATTTTGGCCTTATAATAAATTATCATATATGTTATCTTATATGTTCTTATAAGGCTGAATGATTTTAAGAAATTACAATGTTAATTACATATCTTTTGATGATTCTATTAGGCTACCAGCAAAACATATGATGGATTTTACCTCACATATGATGTGAGGCCCAACTCATGAAAAACGTGATATATTAAAAATTGAAAATGTATTTCTTGTATTTTGAAAATAATTCATGTATGATATAATATGTTTATTCTTAAAAATATCAAATTATATAATAATAATTTTCATTTTATCAATGATAATTAAATTTAGTTGGTGTTCTATTAAATCTACTTCACTTTTTATAACATTACTTCAGTATTATTGACCATAAGGGATGACAATAAAACCAGTGTGATTAAAAAAATTTAGAACTTCTTATTATATTATAAACAATGATACTAATGTTTCTGAGTACACTTTTTAATCATCATAAATGTAGTTTATTATTTAATGAATAAAATTTGAATAATATTAAGAATATCACCCAGGAGTGTAAAACTTGGATGTAGCAAGGCCTTTTTTAAAGTACCATGTTACCCCATGTTTAGCCTAAAACACCATGATGGATTTGTTACTCCTAGGTACATTTTTTCGAAGGCCACATCCACATATTTGTATCAAAACATAGATTTTCTTTCTTAGATAAAAACATAATAATTTTTTTTCCAAAATTTTAGAACATTTTCTTATATCCTAAAAGATGACATTAATCATTAATTACACATTATTTAAGCAGTAGTTAACCATTAGTAAATAATTTGTTAATAATTTATTAAACACCAGTTAAACATTGTTTTATAATTTCTTAATCATTATTTAATCATCCATTAATAAAACATTAATAATCCATTAATAATTCTTTAATCACCCCTTAATCATTCATTAAACATTACATAATCAATTGGATATCATTAAAACATTATTCAATCCTTAATCAATATTTAACTATAACATAATTAGAATATAATATTAATTAAATCAATATGTAATCAAGATTTAATCATTACATAATAATAAATTAACCAAAATTTAATCTATACTTATTCATTAATAATAATAACTTTTATTTATCAACTATATATAACTAACTAAACTACGTAATAAATTAATTATTTTAAAACATCTAAAATCAATTCAAATAAGTAAATAAAAATAAAATAAATATGAAAATGTAAATATAAATAATTATTCATAAAAAATAAACATCTTTAGGCCACAAGATCCAACACAAACAATGAAAATGTTCTCTAAAGAGAGATATAGAGATCATAGAATGTAGAGATAAGGGAGAGTTTCAGAATGTGATGGATAGTGGTTGATTTTGAAGTGTAAATGAAGGGGGTGGTGGTGCCATTTTATAGGTAATTAAGTGAACAGATGTTGGGGGTTCCTTTTGCTTATACAGAGGGTGAAATGTGCTCCCATCTAGTTCACCTGGTGTTTTATCTTTAGGCGAAAGGCCCCCACTAGCTGCCTTTTCCACATCATAGATCTTGGGTAAAGCAGTTGGTAAGGGAAAGGTGCCACACCTAAACTTCCTTTGATGCATAATTTAAAAAAATAACGTACAATTTTTTTTTGAAAAAAATAATAAAACCCATAAAAAACTCATCATATCTATTTAACAGTTCAAGAATAACCATGAGATGATCTATTACAAATTGATTGATTACATGTCTTTATGTATTCTGGTGAACCAAAATTTAATCTCTTTAATCTAAATGTTCACTCACTTCATGAATACTAATGAAAAAATAATTTTGATCACTCAAAATATTTAATATGATAATAATTTTTCACTATACATTCATTATGATTGTTCATCCTTTATTATCCATGTGGAAAATAAAATTTCAAATAAATTCAACTCATTACATTTTTAATATTTTTAATAATATATATAGATATTGTAGCTCAACCCATTAATAAATATTATTTTATTCTAGTAAAATCTATTCCCTCCAATATTGGTCCACCCAACACCTATCACATTAAAAAAACAATTCAATGAAGTTATGTATTTTACCACAATCCTATGATTATCATCCAAGAGACATTGTTTATATTCATGTGTGATGAGAATCCATTTTCCGCATCACATGATCTTTCTCCATTTGATGATATTTGAACAACCTCATATAAAAATTCTCACTCTCGATAACTCATAACTAATAATTTTATTATTATTCTTCATGACCTTTTATAGAAATATGACTCACTTATTATAATTATGTTTTGTTTGATCACTCCTATAATAAGTTTCTCGACAATTTTAAATATAATTTTAAAATTATTTTTATTTGGATGTTTTCATGATTGATATCTCTTATCATCAACTAATACCCCCCCTCAAATCACAACCCATTTATTGTTAAGGTAATTAAACATTATAAAATGAAAAATATTATTTCTGGTAATATACATACGATTGAAAATATCCTATATTTAAATAATATCTTCTTCATTTTGAATAATTTTTTTTCAAATTATATTGATCAATTTTTCTATATATTTTAGATTCAATTATTTTCCACAATGCCCACATTATTATAACTAATATATCACGAATATTACCTTTGTTTGATCTTAAATATTCATTTTCATTGGGAAGTAACAATTTTTTTTGATTATTAGAATAACCACCTTATAATGTTATCCTCATTAGTTTGTGTATTATCCACCTTTTCCCCATTATTTTAATACATTTAGAGGTTTAATTTTAACCATTAATGTACACAATATTCATTATTTATACATTAAGATATTCAATAAAGAAGTTATTTTATTTAAAAATATTCCCATACAATTTGGATGGTTCTCCAGTTTTATAACTAAAATTTTTACTGAAGTAGTTTATATGAATTTCCATATTCAATTAAAATTCTTAAGGAGTCTTCAACCTCTAATTCATTATAAGAATTTTATCTTTCAAAACCTCAAGAATCATTTATTTCTTTTAGTGTTTCTTTGTTATCAATAATAATTCTAGATAACTCAAATTATATATTATTAAACACCATGAAATTTATCATATAAAATATCTTAGTTAAAGAAAATTTTTTATTTTTTAATTTTTTTATGAATTTAAATTATTCAGTTAAAAAAAAAATGATTTATAATCCAATATCAGAATATATTTTACAGTATACACTAATATAAACTTCAATAATTTATCTAATTTTCATCTGAATTCCTTTTTTGGATTTTATTTTTATATAAATGAATTATCAATATTAACATAAATATATCAATCTTCATTTTCACATTCATTTTCAACAGATATCATGTCATATTTTGATAGAAAATTTCCCCAATTTTATGTACACACCATTACCTTTCCATTTGATTATTTTCGACCACAATGATAAGTATCCACTTTTATTAACATTGAAAATATTTTTGAATTGTAACCCTCACCCCCATGATATTCCAATATAATTATATAAGAATATTTTATAACCTTTTCAAAATGATAATTAATAATATTTATTTTCCTCTATAAATCCATTAAACTATTTTTTCTATTATAGAAAATATGATAAGATTTTATTGAAATTAAATGAAACATATTCATATTCTAATTACTCACAATGTGAATTATTCTATTTTATGTTCTTTAAGACTTTTGATGATTAAATTATATATCAATTTTATAACTGTAGGATATTCATAATCATATTTTTTATGTTTTCAAAATTTAACTGATTTTTTAAATTTTCAACTTATATATTTTTTAATCTACTAAGGTAGATTTATTACATGAAATAATTTATTTACAATAAATAGTAATTTCATTACCATGGTAGAATAATTTTTTAAATAAATATAACTAAAATTAATCATAAAATTTTTTCTCCCACTAAAAAATAATTTCACACCCTGATATTTTAAATTTCATTTCCTTTAAAAACCCAATGTGTTAAATAACATTCATCACACAAAAATCCCCTAGAAAATATGCCATAAAACATTAAATAACCATTACAATGACTAAAATATGTTGTGACATATAAATAGTGGTAAATAATTTATGAAATATATCTAAAAATAAACATATTTTACATTAATAAAAATAAATAAATGTATCTAGATTGCTAATATTTCCACCTTATTCTTAAAAATATATTAGTTTTAAAATTATATATTTAATTATAGTTATTTTATGAAAATAAATATTATAGATAATTTTTATAGATAATTTTAATAATATATATTTATATTAATAATTTATTAAATATAATTTTACAATTAATTGATAGAAAATAATAATAATAATGGTCAATGATTTTAAGATATATTTTCCTATAATTTTTTTTTAATTTTCTTCAAAAGATAAATTTTAAAATTTGGGTAATTGATTTTGAAAAAATGAACTATATTATTGGATTCAATATAAATGCATTAGCTTGTGATAAATATTTTTATATTTTAGGAAATAGTTTAATTTTAGATAAATAGTTAAAAAATAATATTTTTTCTAAAACTGTTAGTTTTTTTACATTCTCATTGTAGAAGAATGAAATAAATTATTTACATTTTTTATTAAATTATATATATTTAAAATTTTAAAAAAATATGTTAATTTTTTTATTTATAAATCCAATACATAATGTTTTGAAACTGATGAAAAATTTTCCCGAAAAAACTCTTTAATTCACCTATTTGAAAAAAATTATTTCATCTCATGTAAAAATAAAATATATTTATTTAGTTTTGGATAAATAATTTTATATTATTTTATAAGGATAATATATATTTTAATAATAATATTCAGATTACTATAGTAATGTTTAATGACCGTGATAACGGTGAGGGAGTAATTTTTTATGAATTTTTTTAATTATGTGTCATTTATTTATAATATATTTGATGGATATCTTATATATAAGGAATATGATATAATGATTTAATATATATAAAATTTATTATCACATATTGAATTTAATATCAGTAAAAGATAATATTTTGAACATTTAATTGTCAAAACATTATTTTTTGGAAGAAATTTTTTTTCTATACATTATGTGTCTTATTTTATATTTAAATATTAAAATATCATAAAATTATTTTGGATAAATTATATGATTAATTTAGTTTATTGACTTTTATGAATTGTTATTATTGTGTATTTTTAGTAAAAAATATATTTCGTGGGAAAAAATAGTAACCCAAAAAATGTAAAAGTAAAAATGTAAGAGTAAATGTATTCAAGGATGTTTAACACAGGTGTGAAAAATAATGGTTGAAGATTTATCAAACTAATATCACACCACAATATATTATTTATTACATTTGGATTCACTAACTATTGAATAGTGTAATGATATCACCAAAATTTAAATGGTATTTATAATAGTTTTCATTTAATTTATTCTATAATATGATCAATTCTATCATATAAAAGTAACATATTCTCATAGTAATATAATTGAATCCTTGATAAATTTAAATCTATTAAAATTTTATTAGACGTACTTACTCCCTCTGGAATGATGATGTTTTCGAATGCCATTTGTTTCAAACTATACTTTCAAGAGAATGTTTAGGCTACCAATGTGAGTCTTTCTCAGTACCTAGTATTTGAATGACAATCTTCTTATACCCACTAAAATATTATTTTTTCACGAATTTATAATTAAATTTGTACTACTAAATTTAGGAATTTTATTATACTAATGTAATATCACTATTATAGAACCATACAGAACCATTCAAAAAATATATACATAATCATGTGGTTGTGTTGATAATTTCCTATATGAATGATATGTTCTATATTCCATAAAAACAGTACATGGATTGTACAAAGATTAAATATATCATAAAATATAAAAACTAAAAAACGATAAATATTTTTAAATGATAATTATTTTATTTCGATACTGTAGAGACCCAAATCTTGATGTACATGGAAATTAAATTAATTTTGCGGAATACTTAATATAGAACAAAAACAGACACACAAGGACCGTAATAGTTTAGTTTCTTTGGAAACTAGGATCATAATCTTCTAATCGTGGTGAAAGATCTTCATCATCTACAATAATGATCTTCCCCTTTTGTTTTCTTACCAAAAACCTTTACTTATATCATGGGGAAAAGAGAAAATATAAAGGGTGAGCTCAAATTCTCAGTAAGGGTAAACATAGAGAACATAAAACAATCCATAAACATTTGAATGCAAAAACTTGAACATAAAATCTAAACATCAAAATATTGAGCAAAGACATAAATCTTGGAAGTACGTGAGGCATATATCATAAAGGAACATCAATCATGATAAAATAGCATGGGAAAAAAACATGTAATTGTGGTAAACCATTAAGAACATGATATGATTTCCATAGTAGCCAGACATTTATGCCAAGACCATCTTAGTGGAAAAAGTCCCTTTCTGAATCGAGTTCACTCCTCGTTTCAATCTTGTATCACTGAACCAGATTAACTTGTCGTTCCAGCCATCTCTATCTCATGAGATATAAAATATTTACCCAATGCGTTGGAGGGAGATATAGGTCCCACCCATCTCATATTTAAATCATTCTTACTTGTGCCAGAACATAAACATAAATCATTCATCATAACCCAAAGAATAAAAATGGGTTTCATAAACATCATACCATCATAACATAATCCATATAAAATAAATGGAAATCGTTTAATCATAAGAAAAGTGAAACCATGTAAATCATAGAGATATTATACTTGAAACATACACATATGAAATAATTTCATCTTATATGTAAAATAGTTTTGACAAAACACTTGAACTCCATTCTTGAGAAAAATATCTTTTCTTCTTCAAAATAAATTTCTTTTCAGAAAATGACATGCAATTTTAAAAGAAAGGATTTTATTGAAAATAATCATGAAATATTGTATAGGAAGATTCATGTAAATAAGGCTTTATGAATCTATAAGAATCCGTTCATGCCATATAATTTAGAAAAAACATTCTCCTCATACTTTTGTTGGAAAAGTCAAAAAGTACCTCGTATGGTAAACAAAAGAAAGATTCCTTCCATACGATGTGGTAAAAGTAAAAAAGGGTAAAAATGTATTTAAAAAAACATGGATTAAAATTAAACATTTTATGAAAACATTTTGAGAATATATGGACATGGATAATAAACATAACCCCAGTAAATATTTACGAATAAACAATCTCGGATAAGAATGTGATTGGAATAATTGTCCGATATCTTAGGTCAGATATGCTTCATACGTATCTGAACCTCCTGTATAAGGATTTAAATAATGTAATTGACTTATTAAAGAATCATATTCATTGTTATGATATCATATATGGTTCACTTATGACTTTATATTACCTATTCTTTTGTAAATTCGATGTTAAAGCAGCGTTTTGGGTAAAATCGTTTCATTTATCGTACGTGTTTCGACTTTTTATTCTTGATATTATTACTTATATCCTAATTTAATTAATTCCAAAATGTAAAACATGAGTTATATATATAATATATATTCATCATATACATATATATATGATAGATCGATAAATGGAATGGAATACACCGTTCATGGAGACGGTAGGCCGTACGTACGCATGAACACTGTTTTCGTTTCCTTATTGAATTGAATGGAATTAAGTAGATGACATACATATATATATATATATAAATACAGTATAATTATTATGTCATATATTTCATTATTATTCATTATATATATTTTATAATCGTTCATGAATGGTTAACATGGAGAATGAATCTCATCACGTCGTGGAGACGGTAGTTCGTACGTACGCACGAGCGATGATAACATTACCATGATCATGGTATTGTATTGAAGTGTATTTATAATATTTTAGAATAAATATCACATTACAATAATAATATATAGTTATTTATTTACACCATTATACCCATCCAAGTAAGGCGGTGGTCTAAAACAGATTACACCACAACATGGAGACGGTATTCCGTACGTACGCACGCGCGGTGATTTCATTTTCCGTAGGATTGATAGAAGGTGAAATAGGGTTGTTTCATATTTATAATAACATATCAGTATATAAGTAATAATTATGTTATTACTTTATAATGAAACAACTAAAGAAGAGGAAGTAGAAGAAGAAAGAAAACATGAAAGAATCAGTGGAAGAGATTACCTCTTCCTCGACGCACCTCCTTTAAACTTCTTCTTAGGGCACTAGAGTTGGTCTTTTGAGAAGAACAGAACCTATATTATGTAACTAGAGAGGTTGATAAGATTAATTGGAAGTGTTTGGCTGAGATTTAAGGATCAAAAGGGTGTGAAGAGAAGAGGGATGGGGTTCCCTTTTTATAAGGGAGGAGAGGGGCACCTTAGGAAAACATAAAATATTATATTATAATAAAGTCATATTCGGTTTTTAAAATCCCCAAAGAGATTTATTTATAAGATAATGTGGGGATTGGTCTAAATCCTCTCAACCAATAGGTTTTAGACAAGTTTAGGTTACTATTTTAACATTATCTATTAGATTTAACTCTAAGTTAAATAATTTAACTTTTACCGTGTCTTCTTGTTTTCTTACACTATATGGTTAATAAACTTACTATAACAATCAAAACTAACCCCAAGTGGTTAATTATTAATATATATATTCTTTTCTAAGTCATTTGGCCGAACCTTAGATTTTTAGGAATAAAATAAAAAATAATAATATAATATTGTTTTTAAAAACTATTTTATGTCAATTTTGACACTATTTTGTACTTGATTTTTGTGAAATTCATAACCTTATGATTAGTTCGAAAAAAGTTAATTAAATAAATACTAACATGTTATATTAACTTATAAAATTAGTGTAATTCATAAATAGTCTCAAATTTCATTTATTTGGGTATTTATAATATCAATTATTTTAATATTTCATTATTTAGGTAATTACTACATCACCATTGTGGCATAAATAAATTAAATTATTTAATGTCCAAAAATTATAAATAAAATACAATTATGTAGGAAATTTTTTTAGATTTATAATGAATATTTATATTTGAATTTATCTTATGTATTACCCTTTATAAAAAAAAGTTTTAGTTATTAAACTTTGATTTTAACTATTTTAATTCTTCTTTAAATAAAATAATAATAAATGTCCTAATCTAATCCAAGTGGACCTAAAGGGTAATATTTTATCCGTAAGATTTTTTTTGGTCGAACTACAATTATCCAATAGAATTAGGACATGTGTTAGGGTAATAATAATATAATTTTTACCCTTAATTACCCTATTTAATTTTAATCGTGGTAAATAAAAGAAAAAAGATACTATTCACCAAAAATTATTTTTATCTTATTGAACCACATTATTCTCCTTGATATTAACCGTGTCTCTCGAATTTTTAAAATTCCACTCACAAAATCTGTAAAATTATGTTTTATGTAAATTTTCAAATTCTCATAGGAGGTGGGTAAAAGACGATGAAAAGTTCAATAAAATTTTTATATATCTAAAATTATTATAAAATTACTCCAATGAATTACATTGAACTTATATAAGTATTATGTATCAATTTTGACCTAAAATAAATTTAAATAAAATAAATAATTATTTAAATAAAAAATTCGGTTTTAAATTATAACTATGTGTTTTTCACTATTCATCAAAAATTGAATGTTTTCAAAAAAATACCACAAATTCACCCTAGTCTAATTTAGATATTCTGAATAAAAAAATGAATTCCATTTTGAAAGATAAAATTTATAAAATTTTAAAACGTGGGTATTACTATTTAAAACGGTTAGTTTATATAATATATTGTTGTTTAGTGAAACCCGATATTGCGTACAACACACGCTATCGATAAAGGTTGTGATTGTGTGTAATGCAATCCAAGTTAGGGTTGCGTGTGGTGAAAGATTCCTTTTTTTTTTGTGTATAATAGAATCCAAACATATTTCATTTATACATTGAATATATATATATATATATATATATACACTCAATGTTGCGTAGAATAACTTCTATCAAACGAAATTGATATTTTGTGTAACACGATCCAAGAATAGTGTTGAGTATACTGCAAGCTAATATGGTGTTGCCTATAGAGCATGATAATCTTAGTGTAGAATACACTACAAGACATCAAATAAATTAAAAAGAATACTTCTCATAAAATCTCGGGGTGTTACATTCTACCCCCCTTAAAAAGAATTTCTCCCTCGAAATTCGTCAAGGTTATAAAAGATTTACTACTTGAAAGATTCTTTCATGGATACCCACATCGTAAAAAGGAATACTAAAACTTCATTTTAAAAAGGAAAGTTAGAAACAAAATGGATACCCAAATTAACTCATAACTTGGGTTCCCCCATAGGAGTATATAGGTGAAAATATGGACATGGAAGAGAAATATAACCATCAGGTTTAGATGAAGAGTGGTAGAGAACATGGATATGAAAAAAATCCAACAATCATAAAGCCATATATTTGGGATGATCTAAGGTACCATCTGGTTCATCGGATATAAGGGCACTAGGACAACATTTTGGGTTTTCAAGATCATTTCCCTAAAGATGAATAATTTTAATTAGAAGAAATACTTAATTTGTTTCGGTATAATCTCATCGTTGTTCATTCCTTGAACAATTTCCACATAATATATTAAATAAATGAAGTTGAATTTTTCATTCATGAAGCGTTAGAAGATCATGTGATATAATGATGGGTCATTCTATATGTCTCAAACAAATGGTTAGAAAAAGTTATCAAATATACATTTAATAATATATGGTTCCTAAAATGGACTTATAATTCATATATCATACCGTTTAATATAATAAAACTAGTTTCTACTAAAAAGGGACTTCCTGTATGCTAGTGGTAGGCGATAAAGGCCTGCCACACTTCGGTTGTGGGATCGATTCCCACAGCCTTGTCCGACGCGACGGGTTATTGCTTGTCCTATGGGTTGTCCTTTTTATAAAACTATACTATTATAACATTCAAAAATAATATCAAAAAACAAGTTATATCCTTAAATAATACTATCTGATGTCTAACATAATCCATTACAATCATTAGGATTATCCAAAATACATCTATCCAATCTCATAGTATAAAGAAAACAATTACTGAAAAGGTCACATAACAAGAACCTGGATACCATCGTTTATCCCCCATATATAATAAGATATATTTTGTAAATATCATTCAAAACATGTGAATACTTTAATAATGTATTTTCTTGAAAAATGAATACCCATATAACCTTAGTGAAAACATGAATACTGTCAAAATTTAACACCTTCCACATACCAAAATCCCAAAATTTCCATATACTCAAACCATGATATAACATTGTCCTTATATTAGTCATGAGCTCATGAATACTATCAAAAATTTCATATTCTCCTTATCCCTTCATTATGCGCATATAATTTTCTTTCCAAAATATTTGAATCACTTTTCAGGGTTATCGGTATCATATTCTTATGGAAAACCACAATGGACCAATACACAGATATTCCAATATATCATAAAAGTAACTCAACAACATTATTCTTGAATACCAATACATAAACACTCCAATCCATCCTCTTCAATGATTGTCGTGGAATAGGTCCTTCCTTGATTTAGAAGTAACCTCTTAGGTCAGGGAATTGAGTTGGGAAATTCCCATGTTCTCCACAGATAAGACATTGGACTCCATAACAGTTTGTCACTCTATGACCCTTTTCTCCACATAGATAACATCTTCCCCTCCATTTGAGGTATTCCTCAAGGTTCTTCATCCCTTCTTTATAAATCTCGATCTTCTTTTCTCTATGCTCCTCACCATGCGAACATGTATAAAATTCCATCTTCCTCTTATTTGATGACTTAGGAATACAACTAAAGTTCACCTTATTAATAATATATCGAGATTACTGATTCGGTATAATCACAATATCTTTATCTCTAGGAATTAAAAAATTTCGTTGATCATAGTTACCAATTTGTCCATTGGAATCAATGTTAAATGAATCCCTTCTCGTTCCCTCCATTGACTAAGACCAGAAACCATAGTGTAAGAAACAGTTAAAATAACGAGGAACCACATAATCATAAAAAGTCACTTATGGGATGTCTAACTTATCAAAAATTCTTTAATCCATGACACCTTAATTTCACCGTAGGTTATTCATGATCACCAACATAATTCTAGGACTCTAACCTATATGTATACTAAACCTTAGAGACATCCTTTTACATACTATTGAAATATCTCTAGGTATTTCACTAAAGTTTTCACATCCTAGTTTCCAAAGGTTAACTAAACCAAACCTCTGATACCAACTGTAGAGACCCAAAGCTTGACGTATGTGGAAATTACATTACTTTTGTGGAATACTTAATACATAACAAAAACAAACACACATGGACCATAATAGTTTAGTGTCTTTGGAAACTCGGATCATAATCTTCTAATCGTGGTGAAAGATCTTCAACATCTCCCATAAAGATCTTCTCCTTTTGTTTTCTTTCCTAAAACCTTTCTTTATATCATGGGGAAAAGAAAACATATAAAGGGTGAGCTCAAATTCCCAGTAAAGGTAATCATAGAAAACATAAAATCATCCATAAACATTTTAATGAAAAAACTTGAACATAAGATCTAAACATCAAAATTTTGAGCAAAGACATAAATCTTGGAAGTACATGACACATATATCATAAAAGAACATCAATCATAATAAAATAGGATGGTAACAACAACATGTAATTGTGTAAAACCATTAATCACATGATATAATTTCCATAGTAGCCAAGGCATTGCTTCCAAAACCATCTTAGTGTACAAAGTCCCTTTCTGAATTGAGTTTCATCCTCGTTCAAGTCCTGTATCACTGAACCAGATAAACTTACCATTGCAGCCATGTCAATCTCATTAGATATAAAATATTTACCCAATTAATTAGAGGGATATATATGTCCCACCCATCTTATATTTAAATCATTCTTACTCGTTCCACAACATAAACATAAATCATTCATCATAACCTAAAGAATACAAATGGGTTTCATAAACATCATCCCATCATAACATAATCCATATAAAATAAATGGATATCGTTTCATCATAAGAAAAGTGAAACCATGTAAATAGTAGAGATATTATACTTTAAACATTCACATATGAAATAATTTCATATTAGATGTAAAATAGTTTGTACAAAACACTTGAACTCCATTCTTGAGGAAAATATCATTTCTTCTTCAAAATCATTTTCTATTCACAAAATGACATGAAATTTTAAAAGAAAGGATTTTTTGAAAATAATCATGAAATATTGTATAGGAAGAATCATGGAAATAAGGCATTATGAAACCTTAATAATCCGTTCATTCCGTATAAGTTAAAAAAACATTCTCCAAGTACTTTTGTTGGAAAAGGAAAAAAGTACCTCATATGGTAAACAAAAGAAAGATTCCTTCCATACGATGTGGTAAAAGTAAAAAAAAAGTGTAAAAATGTCTTTAATAATACATGGAATAAAATTAAAAATTTTATGAAAACATTTTGAGAACATATGGACATGGATAATAAACATAACCCCAGTAAATACTTACGAATAAACGATCTCGAATAAGAATGATATTGGAATAATTATCCCTTACCTTAGGTCTGATATGCTTCGTACATATCCGAACCTCTAGTATAATGATTTAAATAATGTCATTGACTTATTAAAAAATCATATTCATTGTTATAATATCATATATGGTTCACTTATGACTTTATATTACCCGTTCTTTTGTAAATTCCATGTTAAAGCAGCGTTTTGGGTAAAATTGTTTCATTTATCGTACATGTTTCGACTTGTTGTTATTGATATTATGACTTATATCCTGATTTACTTAAATAATGTAAAACATTATTTATATAAATAATATATATTCATAATATACATATATATATTATATATCGATAAATCGAATGAAATACACCGTTCATGGAGACGGTAGGCCGTACGTATGCACACACGGTGATTTCGTTTTCCATATGATGGATAGAAGGTGAAATAGGGTTGTTTAATATTTATAATAACATATAACTATATAAGTAATACTGATGTTATTAATTTATAATGAAACAACTAAAGAAGAGGAAGTAGAAGAAGAAAGAAAACTTGAAAGAATCGGTAGAAGAGATTACCTCTTCCTCGACGCACCTCTTTTAAACTTCTTCTTAGGCCACTAGAGTTGGTCTTTTGAGAAAACTAGAACCTCTATGATTTAACTAGAGAGGTTGACAAGAGGAATTTTCAGGGTTTGGATGACCTTCAAGGATCAAAAGTGTGTGAAGAGAAGATGGAAGGGGTGCCCTTTTTATAAGGGAGGAGAGGGCCATCTTAGGAAAACATAAAATATTATTTTATAATAAAGTCATATTCAGTTTTTAATAGAACAAAATTGATTTATTTAGAATATAAGGTGGGGATGGGTCTCAATCATTTCATCCAATAGGTCTTAGACAAGTTTAGGTTACTATTTTAACATTATCTTTTACATTTAACTCTAAGTTAAATAATTTTCTTTTACAATGTCTTCTTGTTTTCTTACACTATATGGTTAATAAACATACTATAACAAGCCAAAAAAAAACCCCAAGTGGTTCATTATTAATATATATCCTTATATAAGTAATTTGAACGAACCTTAGATTTTTAGGAACAAAATAACAATTAATAATATAATATTTGGTTTAAAAACTATTTTATGTCAATTTTGACACTATTTGGTACATGATTTTTGTGAAAATTATAAAAGCATGATCAGTTAGAAAAAATTTAATTAAATCAATAAAACATGTTATATTAACCAAGAAAATTAGTTTAATTCATAAAACATCTCAAATTACATTTATTTGGGTATTTATAATATCAATTATTTTAATATTTAATCATTTAGGTAACTACTGCATCACCATTGTGTCATAAATAAATTACATTATTTAATGTGTAAAAATTATAAATAAAATACCATTATGTAGGAAATATTTTTATATTTCTAATGAATATTTATAGTCTAATTTATCTTATGTATAACCCTATATTAAAAATGTTTTAGTTATTAAACTTTGATTTTAACTATTTTAATTCTTCTTTAAATAAAATAATAATAAATGACCTAATCTAATCCAAATGGACATAAATGGTAATATTTTATCCCTATGGTTGTTTTTGGTCGAACTGAACTTATCGAATAGAATTAGGACATTTTTTAGGGTAATAATAATATCATTTTTACCCTTAATTACCCTAATTAATTTTTACCATGGTAAATAAAAGTAAAAAGTTACTATTCACCAAAAATTATTTTTATCTTATTGAACCACATTTTACTCCTTGATATTAACCGTTTCTCTCGGATTTTCAAAACTCTACTCACAGAAGCGGTAAAATTAGGTTTTATATAAATTTTCAAATTCTCCTAGGAGGAGGGTAAAAGACGGTGAAAAGTTCAATAAAATTTTAATATATCTAAAATTATTATAAAATGAATTCAATGAATTACATTGAACTTATATAGGAATTATGTATCAATTTTGACCTAAAATAAATTTAAATAAAATAAATAATTATTTAAATAAAAAATTCTGTTTTAAACTATAACTCCGTGTTTTTCACTATTCATCAAAAATTGAAAGTTTTCAGAAAAATACCAAAAATTCACCCTAGGCTAATTTCGATATTACGAATCCAAAAATGAATTATATTTTGAAATATAAAATTTATAAAATTTTAAAATGTGGGTATTACTATTCCTAACGACTAGTTTATATAATATATCGTTGTTTAGTGAAACCCGGTATTGCGTACAACACACGTTATCGAGGAAGGTCGTGATTACGTGTAATGAAAGCCACGTTAGGGTTGAATGTGGTGCAAGATTCCTTTGTTGTTGTGTATAATAGAATCCAACCATATTTTATTTATACATTGAATATATATATATACACACACTAAATGCTTCTTAGAATAACTTCTATGAAACGGAATCGATTTTTTTTGTAACACGATCCAAGAATAGTGTTGCGTATATTGAAAGCTAATACATTGTTTGATATAGCGCACAATAATATTAGTGTATCATACACCAAAAGACATCAAATAAATTAAAAAGAATATTTCTCATAAAATCTCGAGATGTTACAGATACCCTTCTCATTCTATAGAAAATAAATGTTTCTCTCATGTATGCATGGATTAATGCCTCCAATAAATAATGTATTTAATTTTATCATTACCTCCCATGATTGATGAATTTAAAAATAATTCTAATGTATAAAATTTATATTTATTTCAGTAATAATATTAAATAGTGGAATTATTAAAAAATTCAAAATAATTTTTATTAATAAATGGTTATAGTAAATTTCACCACATTTAATGAACATCTCATTTATAATTTTTTAATTTGAGTCCATTTCAGGAACATATGGAATTGAATATATGTTTTTATACTAGAATAATTATGGAAAATCATACCTTTTATTATGGAAATTTGTAATTTATTTTAAGACACCTTTTACAATGGGAAACATAGCAGGAGTTTTACATGGAAATTGAAAATACAAACTCAAATAACATACATGAATAAGAACTATATAATAAATTAAAAACATATGGTAAAAGATAGATGATACAATGTAAAATATATATTTAAATATTTTGCAATAATTTGATTTAAAAATGTTATCCATGGTGTTTGGGTTATGTGAAGAATGAATGAGGACCTATGGTATGGGTTTAAGAATTGAATTTTTTATTCTTAGATATGATTCATATACATAAACTTTTGCTTTTTTGATGTATGTATTGGAAATGGATTTCATTTTGTAAACAATATGATGAAATAAATACAATTTAATAATCCATAAAATATTCTACCTCTTATGTATTTCATATTAAAAATATTTTGACACAATAATGATTTTGTTTGTTAACTCAAATAATTTTACTTTTTTATATGGTCTCATCTTGAAATTTTTATTTATATGAATTATTCCTTCCAGCCAAAGATTTATTTTGAAAATTTGATTTACCATTAATAAAATTGTATTTTTTTATTCTAAATCTCCCTCATTGATTAATTTTATCACCATTAATGTATAACATATTAAGGGATAATTCCCATTATCCTTATATATATTTTTTATTCCATTTCTGAATTTTCCATTACCACAAATATAATACATTATATTTACAATAACAACTATAATATCCCTAAACCTGCAATCTTGTATCTGATGGTAAAAAAATAAAATTAACATTTTCAAAATTGGTCCCATGATGGGGAACCATTTTATCAATCTAAAAACACAGAACATCAAAAGTAAAAATTGAATTCTCTTAATTTATCAGGGAAAATATATCATTATAGTTTTAAAGAATTATAAAATACAATAACATAAAAAATAACCATTAATTTAAATTAGTATTTTTACTTCCTAAATTTTCATATCATTTTCACATTAATTCATCATCATCATCCATATGAAACTCTTATTAGTATAAATCATTCAACATCATAATAGATAACAAGGGTAAAGAAAACATTATATGGGTAATCTAAAATGATCGTTAAGGATAAACTTATTCACATAAAATTAAATCTCTTAGGGAGAAAAATTAGTGTACAAGGGTATAATGGCATAATAAATGTTCTTGAGAATAACATAAAAATATTCATACCCATCAAATCCTGGATCATCAAACCTGAAAAGGTTGTTTAAGGATTCCATAAAGGAAATTCTCATCAAAATAAATAATCACGAGCCATGATATATCAATATAGATGGTGGAATCCTTTATAACCATATTGAGATTAATGAAATTTTATTGGTATCTCAAAACATCATAATCATCAAAAACATAAAGAACCCTTAAACTACCCATACAAATGGAATAGCCATACGATTTACTTCTAATATAATATTACAATGAAAATAAACAATACTCAATGCATAAGAGCACTATCTTGGTGAATTACTCATATAAGCTATATCAGGAAGAACCAATACCCTATGCTAATAACAAGAAACCATAAATAATGTACATAGATCTTTTTTTTCATCATAAAACTCATAAAAAGAATCATTATACCTTTTAGAAATTTATTAACTCGTAGAAAGGAAACTAGCTTCATAATTACCTCTTTGATACATGATTAACTAGTGAAAATTATGTGGATTCCATAACAATCTAATAAATATAGTATTAATTCACAGAATAGAAATTGGATCATAATATATATCATTGAATCATTATTAACCAATGGAAATGAAAGAGGTTCCATAAAAATCTCCCTATTTTTTTAAAAGTATTTTCCAAATAATAATTTTGTAATTAAAAAAATGGTATCTTTCTATTTATGCTGATGGAGACCCATTAACTAGCCAGAAGGTCCACAACCATGTGTCCCATGATCTTGGAATGAAGTCCCATGGGAATGATAGCCTTAATAATATGCATAGAAGACCATTTTTTAGACCAAAGATCACTTCTATGAATTGTAATGTTACAGTTCTTGGGTAGTTGTGGTACCCTTGCTGCTACATATCCTACAATTTTATTTGCAACTGCTATTGTGTCACTAATACAACATTTCCTCTCATTTTATTGTACTAATACTTTAAATTTCATATAGTAACTCCAGAAATCACCCATACCCAGATTTAAGAATAGTTATTCCAGATATCCATAATAATCCATTACTAGTTGGGTATATTATCATTTTAAAACATGAGTATGGTTTATTATGGACTCTCAAAGAGTGGTGAAAAATAAGAACAAAGTGTTCCATGCAGTCCCCAACTAGACAATGTATTTGATTTTTTTATGCGTAATATGTATATTGTCGGAGTCTTGCGGTACATGACCATATGTTAGTCCTATGAAGATTTAGGGGTAAAACTAGTAGGTACCACTCAAATATAATTCCATGGGCCTCATAAAATTATATTTGAAAAATATTTAATAGATGGAAATGAAATGTTCCCAATATTAATAACATGGAAATAAGATTATCCCCGGGATATTAAACAGGCTCCATAACATTCCTACATAAAACATGACTAACCTATTGTAGATAAATGATATCAATATTAATATCTTTGAAATATGATTATCATATGGAAATGAAATGGGATCCATAAATATATTGTTGAAGAAATCATAATCAATCCAAAAAAATAATGAGTATTTTAATATTACAAAATATCACCCATTGGATCCTAATAAACAATATGTTTTTTTGGAAATTGATGAATTTAAAAAAAAATTAAAGTATCATTAAAATAATTTTTTAGAAAATAAAAAACTCCTTTTTGAATTCAAATCTATAAACTAATTATTCAAACAAATATTGTGAAAATCAGTTTAATTGATAACAACCTTGTAAACATATTAATGAAACATCATAGAAAATATGGGACAAGATGGTGGGAAAATATGATCTTGACATAGGTTTTAAAAATAACAATTCTTTTCAAATATGTTTGAAAATGGGTGTCAAATGGGACCCATTTGTGTAATGATAATGAATTTTGATATAAAACCTCTTAAAACAAGGTTAATGATTTGTAAAATGGAAATAAAAAATAAGATATTTTTTATAAAAGAATATTTTCAAAAACATATTTTAAACACATGGATATAAGAGAAAAATTTAATATATATAAATGAAAATATAATATTTGTATCACTTAAAAAAAATTGTGATATTTCATCAGTAAAAAAAATAAATTGGAAATAAAACATGTTAACCACATTCTTTACTAGTAGAGAAGAGATATATCTAGTTTAATAAAAATAAAACATATGATTTACTCCAAATTAAAATTGAATATATATATATATACCTATATCATATTAACTAATTAGTGGGGGTAATCAAAGGTATACATTTATAAATTCATTACATTTGAATTAACACTCTAAAACATGTTAACATTCTTGATCCACTCAGTGATGTCTCATAATCATAAATCATTTGAAAAAATAATCCCTCAGAGAATGGAACATGTTATTTAGATTAATTTTTTTAGATACATAATCCATGTAGTGTGTAATAATACCCCCAACATAGATTCCCCATTATATAATATGTTGTTACCACAAATATTGCAACAACTGGTTATACACCTTAGTAGTTGATCCTTCGGTTGATCCCATATCTACACACCAATAACCAACTCTTCTCCATTAGTAGGTTAGACACCCCTAATTTCCTCTATTCTAATTATTCTAGCCTGTTTAGACTCTCGGGACATGACCCACTTTAAGAACTGGTTAGACACCCCAATCAGAAGCTCCTTATTTTCAGTATTCTTGATCCAAACACAGTATGCTGTCTCTCTACCTCTGGTAAATCATGTATTACATGAAATAGATCATCACCAATGAGTTTTCAATATATTTTATGTTCTTGTAAAACTTAAATATATTCAACATATTCTTGACAAAAAAATATTGGTATTGAAACTAATTCACCCCATATATTGAATTATTTGGTTCATATAATGTTACTGAAGGAACAAACAAGACTATCTTCTCCAACATGTATATTCTTTCATAACTATTTTCAACTTATGATCTACAGTGATGATAATATAATTATGATATTTATTTTTAGGCAATGAATCATCCTTCTTCTTATGATGTCTCGGTCTCAATTAATGTTTTCATGTGATGAAAATAAAATTTCATTAATATTTTATATATGAAAGAGACTTTAACATCTCAAAATAATATTTATTTTGAATATCAACTGAAATACATCATGTAATCATGTGTATTGCATAAACCTCCCATTTTATAATCCACTTTGATAGCATTACACAATACCCTAAATTTAAGCACTACAAATGTAATAATCATAGCATATAATGTATGATAAGTTGCGTAATGTAGGTACACTTACTTGATTATTATCGTATTGATTATAATATCATATTGAACATCAATTTCTTATTCAGTCTAAATTGATCAAACATTATTATAATTTAATCAAATTATATCTAAATGAAATTTCATAAAATATACAATATGTAGCATATTATTGGTATACTCCTTCAATACATAGCGTACTGATAGTCCACTTATATTATTCCCAGATAACTAGTGTTTGCATCTTATTGAAATTCACATTTCTATTATTATATTATTCAAATATTTTTTTAAATTGTTCCAATTATCATGAAATGATTAGAGAATAGAAAGTATGATATGTATCATACTATTGGTCCACTTAATTGATGCTTAATATACTGAAAATCCACTTTTTATCAATAACAAAATGATGCTTACATCATATAGAACATCACATTTATATTCACAATATATTATTTCAATAGTAAGATAAAAATTTCCAATGATAATGAAATGATTATATTACAACATGTATGATATGTAGAATAATCTTTTACCACTTATTTGATTCAAATCATAATGATAGTCCACATATTTTAATCTTATTGAATTGATGGTTTCTTCATATTGCGCTTCACATTTATAAACATACTATATTCTTAAAATATTTTTATAAATTCATCCAATTACCATGTAATTGTAAAATCATAACATGTATGAATATTTGAGTAAAATATGTTTAATTTTTTGATGCTTAATGAATGGATTGACAATTTTTTTTATTCTTAGTGAATTGACACTTGCACCATATAGAACACCACTTTTCCATTGACTATATGTTCATCATATGGTATGAAAATTATTCTAATGATCCTGAAATGATCATATCATATAATATATGATATGTACTATACTATTGGTTTCCATTCATGATTCCTAGAAAAATGATTCATGTATCATATAATATATCATAGTTATATTCAATATGTATTCTTCAAAAAGTTTGCTCAATTACTCATATGAACATGAAATGATCATAGGATAACATACTTGGTATGTTTTTAATGTCATTTATCATCGTTGATGACAAATAAATCGATGATTTAATATTCTCAGAATTGCTTTTGATGTTCTTATAGAACCTCACCATCATTTCACACATCATATAGCAATGAAAGTTTCTTAGTATATCATGTCTCTTAGTATAGTTATAAGGCCACAACCATAAACATTATTTAATCTTGATTTTTGTCAATAATTATAATTTAATTCTCATTAAGGATATTTTTAGGTTTAGATATTATTAGAATTAGTCGATAAATCATATATAAAAACTAAAATATTACAACGTGGACACTTATACTCACTATACATTTTTCCTAAAATAAACAATGTTTAAAAATAAACATGTTTTCATTTAATGTTTAAACATTATATCTTTTCATTGATCCCATCCTCATTTATATTATTCATTAATTCCTATGTTTTTTTCAAAATAATGAATGAGGATAAAAATTGTAGAATGGGATACACAAATAAGGAAAACAATTAGTCTTAGAAAAATATGTAAACATTGAAAAATATATCAAAATGTTATACTTTTTACCAATAAGAAGTAGTAAATACACTCCACTAAACTAAAAAAGGCTCGATTCATGAGTTAAAACTCATGCTCCCCAAAATTTATTAAGAAAAAGTAAAGGTCATGTGATTACATGAGGTACAATGAGTTTGTACAACCATGAGAAAAAATAATAGGAACAGAAAGTTCCAAAAAAACCTATAAGTTATCCCTGAGTGGGAGAAAGATCTCAAAAAGCATCAACCCCAATGCCCAGGTCACCATTGAAATATTATTGCAAAATATAATGGCCTGTAATCATACTTGTGTTGTTTGGAAAAATTGAAAGCAGCAACAGAATTATTTAGGGTGTAGATTATTCATGAAATTCCAAATCAAGAAACAATATTTCAGGTATGAATTGATGGAGGCTTTAGCTGCACTCTCAAATCGTGAATTGCAAACTTCAACTGTGCACAGTCTAGTTCACGTTTTCACTGTAGGGTCATAGATTTACCATAAATTTGAGAATGCAGTGGGTAGTATGTAATACCATATTGAAGCTCCTCATACATCATGTGTTATCATCAATATGTACGAGGGGAATCCATCCACCAGACTTTGAAGGCGTATGGAACAACCTACAAAAAAATTACAAGATCCTAGGCTGTGAAAAGCCGCAGTCAGTGGCTTCACAGGAAACAAGTGAAAGAATAATGCAGACCAAAATAGATTGTGAAGATAAATATAAATCATCAAGCAAATCAAATGGTGAATTGAAAGGCAAAATACTCCGGAATTATATCCTTTCAGCTCTTGATTGTAAATATTCCTCGTCAGAAAAGAGAACATGATCATGATCATCATGATAAATTTAACAAGAAGCATGACATAACCACTTCTGGAAGGTATAGGAGAATGTCAGCCACTTCTCAAGAGACATGCTTCTGTGAATGAATAGTATCCAGATGATATCCCCCTAAATCATGTGATCCATCTTGGTGAGTGTCTGATCAATTGTTCCTTCGTTTGGTCATATTGCTTCACAGATCACACATCATACACACAAAAGATGGAAATAGCACAACCACAAAATCTCAAGGACAAAATTCAGTATCACATCTATGGATCAACATCCTTGTAGTGACTCATCCATATAAATCTATTCCCAAGAAATTTGTAAAAAATCAAATTCAGGGTCTCTATCATGATGAAATTACACCCTATCAAACATCTGCTCTCTGATACTCAAATACTCATCTATGGTTATCTTCTTGTTAGTATATCTTCCAAAATACCATCTCTCCTTTTCATTTATCCAAGGGTAAAATTACTCCTTATAACCTTCCTTGATAACACGAGTGTAGTTCCTGATCTTAATAGCATACTCCGACTCCTCTGAATCCAAAGGCGAGGAGGAATCCTCTTCATACAATGAGGAGGAGGAGAGATCCCCACCAACTTCTGGCTGAAGAAGGATCAAAGGTTTTCCCATTTAATCCTTTTGGATCGGGTGACAACATTTCTCGCCATCTTAGAATAATCGATACGTTTTCGGGTCTTCTTAGAGGGTGGAATAATAAATCCATCTGGGTCAACAATCGCCTTCTTCCCTTTTTTAGCACTCGATTGAAGATACACATACTCAATTTGACATAAATTATCATGTTCATCTTGATTAGGTTTACTAAATTCAGATTGTGTCTCATGTTTTTATGATGAGGTGACAATGGTGGGATGAGCACTATTAACAACATCCACAAAGCCATAGGAATCATAAGCTGTAGGGAACAGTGGCTGTGGCTATTTAGAATGAGTGGCCACATCGCTATTTGGTGTGAGCCTCATTGGGGCCTAATTATCAACCATATTAGTGTTCGTCTGTGCATTATCCATCAGAATAGTCTCCCGTGGGGGGGGGGGGGTGGGTATCAACGGATCCATCAAGGGCCATTTTCTCTAAGGATCTGTTAGCATAATCATTAAATTATTCAAGAGATAATTTCTTCTTACCCTTTTCCACCCATACTGACTTGTTACATGTGAGAAGGCATGGAAATTTTAATTCATGGTTACAATATTTAGAATAATGACCAATCTTGTAACATTTGTTACAATATTCTGGTAGGTTTTCATAAGTTATCTCTTGATAAAATCCTGAATCACCATTTTGAATCCAAAAAATGAATGTAAGAGATTGAGAGAAGTAAAATTTAG
Organism: Viscum album; assembly: GCA_963277665.1. Lineage (NCBI taxonomy): Eukaryota > Viridiplantae > Streptophyta > Magnoliopsida > Santalales > Viscaceae > Viscum > Viscum album. Next base: position 594,189,588 of record OY728155.1, on the reverse strand, counting down.
TGAAAACCCTCAAAAATGAGGGTCTGGAAATATTGTTGGTAGCATGGTCCATTTTAATCGGATGGACAATTAGGCTGACAATTGGAAAAAGGGTAGCTCGTTTGAACAGATGAAGTGAAGGCCAGCAAATCCTAACCAGATTGGGATGATGGGTGGTTCAAAGTTAGGATCGTAATCTGAGGTCCATTTAATAACTTTCATGTGGAATCCCCCAAACACCCATGAATTCCTTATCCAAAAACGATAGTAATCATATTTAGAGGAAAATCGAAAAACAACATTTGAGGAGTTCAACAAACCAATATGACAATTAATGAACCCAATAGCTTCTTGTGTCTTTCTTAAGTAATTCAAAGAGGGACTAAGTTTAAAGAACATTCCAATAAGAATGAGACAAAGATCCGAGAAGAGTAGGAGAACCTCATTCGGTGAGAATGATATTGCAGTGTGGCCTCGACGTTGGAACGATTTCGGTGCAATACAATGATCAACATTCAGGCCGCCAGGAGGCTCCTTTAACTCAATAGCTTGACCGGACACCACATCTGTAATGGATCGAGAATTAGCGTTAGGGTTTCTTGAGTGCTCTCCCGGAGGCGCTTTCAGTGGCACTCATGATTCCATCCTCAATGTTGTAGGGGAATATACTAAATATAATAACATTTCATACAATTTTTCTAATCAAAATATTTCCTTAAAGCACGTAGAAATAAAAATATAAAATATAATGGTAACTTAAAACATAATAATACTTATATTAAATAAACATACGATCGACATTAAAACATATCACTTTTACAAATGGAATATTCATAAGACCAACATCCATACCCAATGAATTTGAGGTTATATCAGAATTACATGTCATTTGTTTATCACAGAACAACCCATATTTAGTTTCTCATATGGCAACCTATATTTTCATTATCATATGACTATCCATCAAATTCCCACGCACCATTATAGAAGCATAAAAAAAATTATTTCAATTATCATCATTTCACTCATAACATTTCATTTTCAATCACAATAAATAATTTCATGATATTAAAATTGTAAATCCACATTAAAAATAATTTTCAATACCAAAACACCCAAAAAGGTAATATGGTCTTTCTTTTCATTTTAAAAAAAATTATGGCTTAAATAAGAATCCAAATATAAAAAAATATTGATACCAACAGAGAAGTCATTGTCGCCACATATGAAAAAACACTCCTTTTGTCATTTTGTAAAGAATGTAAAACGCTTCATTAAAAATATTAATTTTGAAAACCATAGAATTAATCAAAAGTCAATGTGGTTGATTATACACCTTATAAAAGAATATGGTGTATAACATCAAAATATTCATCAATGAAAGTATATTGAGATGAAGTCTCTAACCTAAAGACAAAATCATCATATACATTATTTATGTTCTTAAATAATATAATTAAGTAATTTATACATTAAACACAACATTTTCATGGTAATTATTCCTTTTATTTCATTTATTACCATGTTATAACTATTACCTAATGATTTAATTTCACGTCGTACATTTTCTTGATATTCAATATTTGAGTAAAAAATGAACATGGTACGACATCAAAAGTCCATATAGTCATAAGCACATCATCTTTAGAATAATATTCATGACATTATTTTCATTTATATATATATAAATTATAGATTTTAATCAATCCATGAAGTCAGGTTATGAAAAATGAACAACATTATAACTAGGGAGGTAGTAAGCCATACAAATGCATGAGTGACATTTTATAATTTTCATTGATCATTTTGAAAAGAGTTTAAGTATTATTTTCTCTATAAAGAATGGCTAAAAAATTAATAATAACATATTAATAATTTAAATATACATATATATATATATATCATTATAGTCATAAAATAAATAAAAATGTGTCACATCGCTTCGTGGAAGGGATAGTTCACATATATGCACAAATGACGTTATCATTTTTAGGTCATAGAAAGTAAAAAAATAATTGATATATTAATATATAATAATGATTAATATGCAGTTAATATCACATATAACCATTAATTATATTATTATAACCAATCATGATATAAGGTAATGAAAAATGAATTAGATCAGTTTGTGGAGGTGATAGTTCACACATACTAACGAAAGATTAATTCAATTCTCATTTACTAGAAGTGGAGAAGAACTTAGGTGATTATACTATCATGATAAAATATAATTAAATTGAAGATACCAGAGTTATCATTCCATATAGTAAGAATAATTATCAAAGAAGTGGAGGAAGAAATAAAATTAAAATACTTTAAGAAAAGGATGCCTCTTATTCGATTAGTCACCTTTGAAGAACAACATAATAACTCCAAGAAGGGTGTACATTATAAACTAAGGGCTAAATAATTATTGTAGGGATTCTTCGAAGTATTTTGGTCTGATTATGGTCAAACCAAAGTGTTCAAGAAGTGTAACTAATTGTGAGGAATGAGTGCCTGTAACGGGAGAGGGGGGACCCTTAAAAATATAAAAAGTATTAAATTTATAAGAAATCAATTTCAATTTCAAAAATGGTCACAACTAATTTGTATAGAATATATAATGAGTTTGGGTAAAAATATAATCAGACAATGAAAATTATAGATGATTTAATATTTTTTTAATCCTTATCATTTAACCCCTTTTTGACTCTTACCATTTTAGCGTTTAATTTACAGTTATATGGTTAAAATAATTACAAAACATTACCAAAAAATAATGAATGAGACATTAATTACATATTTAGAGTTATCTAAACGTTTTTTCAAAATAATATATTTTCCTAAAATTTATATATTTTAATTAAATATTTTATATTTTAAAAATATAAATTATGTCAATTTTGAAACTATTTATTACATGACTTTTGAAAAATATCAATAGAACTTGATTCATTTATAAACATATATTGACGAAATCCTAAAATTTAATATTCTTCCAAAAAATTTGTTTATTGTATCAAATATATAAAAATATATTTATTTTAATTTTATTAATATCATTTATATGATTCTTTCTTTAATAAATATATTACTACATCATCTTTTTATTATAATTAAATTTAATTATTTAATTAATAAAAATTATAAATAAAATTACATGTTTAGGAAACAATTTAAATTTATAAGGATTATTTATATTCTATGATATCACTTACATAACCCCATATTAATTTTTTAATATGAAGAGGCATATTTATAAACTATTTAACATTATTTTAAATTAAAAATTATAAATCTCATAATGACACCCAAGTGGATTCAAAAGTTTACTATTTATTCCCAATTATGGTCATGGTTGATAATAAGAATAGTTAAAGTGTTATTTTATTTTTATAATATTATTATATTAATTTTACCTTTAGTTACCCTATCCACCTTCATGCATGGTTAATAAAATACTATAGTTAATATTCAGTAAAAAATATTCTAATCCTATTAGACATAATTTTAAATATTGTGTACATTTTTTTGAAAATTAAATTCAAATAATTGGTAATATTAGGTTTAACACTAACCACATTTTCGGATTGAGAAATCAAGGTTTTTATGTAAAAATCCAAAAGTTCACATTGTTTTTCAATTTATGTTTAATTAAAAAATCATCCAATTAACTACATTGGATTTAATGATAAAATACTCATATAATTAGACCTAAAAAACATTTAAATGGATAATTTGGGAATATTAAAAAATTATAAGAAAAATTAGTTCAAATTAAATACAGTAATTTCACTATTTATTAAAATATGAGAGTTTTCATAAAAATAAAAAATCATTATCTATACTAAATTATGAAATCCAACATATAAATAAGATGGTTATTTTTTCAAATAGAACATATAAAAGTGTAAAATACTATAGTTAAAATTGGTTAGCCATTGAAATGCGGAAAAACTGAGTTTTTTTTAAAATTTCACCTCCTATATAATAAAATTGAATTTCTTCTAATATCATCTCTAGAAAAAATATAATATAATTTTTAAACATTAAAGTGTATATATTAAATATAAATTTCATTAATACAATCCATAAATATTGATTTTATTATTTTATAAAATAAATTATTTTCATTTTCGTATGTCTTTAAAAAACCACTTCATTTATATACCATTGGATTTTATTAAATATTCTAATTAAAATTTTAACCAATGAATATGTAAACAATAATTTCATAATTTATTTAATCCTGTTAATTCTAACCATTCAAATGCTTATATGATAACTGTCATATTAAATAGTAATATTAAAATTTTCATTTAAGCTAAATTTGTTGTATCATGTATGTTATCAAACATAGTGTCTCATTTTATAAAACATGGGATGTTGCCTTCTCCCCCACCCATTTGAAAATTTCATCACTAATCATTTAATTTTTTTTTGGTAACTAAAGTATGAATTTTCAAAATACCTTTATTGAAATCCCACATCAGAAAAAAACATTAGCAGTACATCCAATTTAAAAGAAGGAAAGGATTATATGAAGGTCAGCTAAGATAACACATACTAGGGTTACATTTAGGAAAACATATATATAGAAGATAAAACTAACCATCATGATCTAATGGAAAATAATGGAAACCATTTTAGGGGAAAACTAACAATCCAGAAAATAAATTTATAATGGGTTAAATAGTCTTTTATTTCATAATAAGAATTGGAAACATAAAATTATTTTTTAAATATTATTTTCATATAGTTTTGGAATTTATTTACTTCCTAGAATGATATAATAAGGAAATACACTTACATTAAATGTATAGTTTCATCGTTTTATCAAATTCAACCAAAAAACCATCAATGTCTCCAAATGATGATTATTTTAGTGGAATTGTTTTGCATGACTAAAACACTAGAATCAATATATAGTGAATCACATAATACAAAAAAGATTAAAAATATATTCAAACTATCATGAATCATTCAAGAAAACCAAAAATTAAGAATGAAATAATATAATTCCCAAAATATAATAAACACTAAAAGAAAAATGACTACTTTTTATCTCCAAAATGTAGAAGTAATAACCAATATCCAAACATATACCATCAAACCAATAAAAATCCATAAAATTACTAAAAAAATATTATAATTAAGATTAAATATCATAAATAAAATTGATTTCATCAAATGATTTTTCATGGAACGTTGTATCATATAAATCTAAATAAACACACCCACTCTTAAAGTCTCATACATAAAATGTAAATTCCAAAATCATATATTCTCAACTATAGGTTAATCTTTTCCATAAATAACCCCAATATCTGTATGTCGATAATAAAAACATAGATTATTCATAAATAAACATCAACCCTCACTCGTCAAATAAAATCCCAGAGTTTCTATATTTTTAGCCATATAAGGGTTCTTGAAATAGTGAATGTGTTTTCAAAATTAAATTTATCACTAAATACCTAAATCATTTTCCTATAATAAAGATATCCATTTAATAAAACATACATCCACAAAATCAACTTATTATTATTCAATAAACTCATTTAACTAAAAATAATATTGCATACTAACTAGGGACTTCCCATAGTCTAGTTTTTGGTGGTAAAGCCTTATCACACATCAGTTTTGGGTTCAATTTTCACAGCCCTGTTTGATGCGACATGTTGTCACCCTTCTTACATGTTTTCCTTCTCAAAAATTTTATAAGTTTATAAGATTCACAAAATGAAATAAAATCCTAAAAAATATCCATATCATGTTATATCCTCAAATTTAATCTGATACTGTTCATTTTGATATCCAAAATTTAAAAACCACTAATTAACTCCAAATAAATGATCCTATAAACCTTACTAGTGGTCTATAAAATTTTAATTATTTCCACACAAAAACTTAAATTTGTTATCAAATAATATTTTTAAATAACAAGCATCAGAGTTAAAAATACTAGAAAAAAATAATTCCAATGTAATCCCATCATCAAAAGATCATTCATACATTTAAACATTTCAGCATCATACAATCTACCGTAAATCCTGAACCCTTTATATGTAGACTTTTTAATCCTTAATAAATATTCATGATCCTTTAACTATGTTTTTACATATTATTTCTTTATACTTCTTTCATAAGTCATTTTTAGTTTCCTCATATTCATTCAGTATGTCATTAAGTGTTTCTAAACATATAGTTATACGATCCTCTGGATCCCATTCATGAACTGTTGTCATAGAACATTGATTTCTTTAATGACCATACTCACATATATAAAACATTCAATGGATTAAATGGAACAAAATTATATCCCATTCCTAGAGTCAATAGAATGATTCCTTTTTTACTTTGATGGTTATTGCTTTACAACCATAATTATTACATCAATAACATCATCTCATCACTTTATAACATTTTCCAAGGTGTTTCTTTTCACATCATCAACAATTATGTTGTTGAATATACTTAAGTTAATGATTATTACATGAAAATATAAATGAATTATTTTCTATTATAAGTTATTTCTTTATAAAACTCACCAACCCTCCAATGGTTAACCATGACTCCTAATAGTTTGTTAATAACAAATCATGAGAGTTATCATTGTAGATTTTATTTAATTTGATTTAATATTTAGTGAACCACCACATTTTCCTTTACATCCATTGTTACTTTGGTGCCTTCTTGATCCATCTATTTACTAAAACAAAAAAATTTATTGTCAGTATATAAAAAAATCATCATATAATACCATATTTGAAAGATAAACACTAAGATATACTTATTCATGTTTTATCAAACTAATTCAATTTTTATAAAAAAACTATGACTATTTATATTATTCTCACTATTTTCGTGGTATTTGACATGTAACATATTCTATAATATTAACATAACCACTATTTTTATCTAAACCATCCTCTGATACCAACTATAAGTCCTTAACCTTAATCCTTACTTAATCATTAGTTAAGTCAATAATTTTACATTCATTAACATTGATGATATTTTCAAGCTTATATATGAATATAATTATTCCATAAATGAAACATAACAAATAAAATATACCAATATAAACTCATATACTCCCTATCCATTTTTTATAAAAGAAAAACATTTAAAAAGAAACATGGGTTTTCTTCATGTTTAATCTTCAAAACTGTTTATTGGTCCCATCCTTGACTGTATTCTTCTTCAAATAGTATGAAAACATTTTAAAACATGGGATAATATTAAAGATTGAATAAAGGGATATATAAAGAAGGAAAACATTTTTTCTAGTGAAAACTTGTTAACCATGGATATTTTATCATAAAGTAATATTCTTTTCTTATAATATGTAGTAATTAAACTTCAAAAAATAAAATATCATTGATTAAAAAATTTCTAATCAATATATTACCTAAAATCCCAGAGAATTAAACATATAACATATAAAGGTAACATCATACATAGTCATACATAAATTGAATTACCATATGTCTGATTTCCACACATATCACCCTTTCAAATGGAATGGGCATACGTGCGCCTTCTAAACACAATGCATTGTAGTTTATAATGTAACCAACCTCCTTGGGTTTTCACTGAACCATCTATCTTTAGTTTATCACATAACCACTACTCTTTTTTTTATCATGTAACCACTCCTAAATTGTGCAAGTACCATTATATAATCATAACCCATAAAATATTTCAATTATAAACATTTCAGTAAAAAAACATCAATTTCAATCACACAAAATCATTTCAAGATATTTAAATAGTTAATATACATTTTGATCAATTTTCAATAAAAATACAATGAAAAAGAGAATAATGTATTTCTTTTCCTTTTAAAAACCTCTAGGAATATAGAGCAAGCCAAATATCAAATAACGGTTGCGTGAAAGAGAAGTTGTTTTCACTAAATACGTCAAGAAATTATTTTCTTTGTTATGAATATAAAATAGTGTGTATAAAAATATTAAAATTGAAACACATGTAATGAAAAAAAACATAAATTAGTTTATTATATACCTTATATAATAAGGTGGTGTATAAAATCAATGTATGCCTTAATGAAAGAAGATTGAGATGAAGTCCCTAACCTCAAGTCTGAATCATCACATACGTTCTTCATCTTCAGGAATAATAATCTTCAGTTAATTTATACTTGTTTGAGAACCATTTTCTTGTTCATTTTTCATTTAGAAAACCTATTACCATTCTATAAAAATTTTGAAAATGAATGAAGTTAACATCAGAGGTTTGGTCGATATTCAATACTTGAGTCGAAAATGAACATGGTACGATGTCAATAGACCATATGGTCATATGTCCTTCTTTTATAGAATAATATTTATGAAATTATTATCATTTTTATACATAATTAATAATATTAAATAAAACCCTGAAGTGTGGTTATAAAAAATTAACTATGTAATAATAATGGAGATGGTAAGCCGTACGTATGAATGTGTAACGTTTACCATTTTTCATTGATCGTTAATAAAATAAGTTATATATTTTATTATAATTAAATAATGATAAAGACATAATTAATATCATACTATTAATTTAAATATATATATATATATATTATATAAGTTATATAATTAATAAAAATGATTCGAATTTCTTTGTAAATGTGGTAGTTCACACATACACACAAATGACGTTATCATTTTTATGTGCATGGAAAGTAAAAAATTAATTGAAATTTTATTAACATATAATGTAAAATATTTCATGATTATGACATATTATCCTAAATTACTAAATTATATCCAGTCATGTGAAAAATTTATGAAAAATTAATTAGATTGAATCATGGAGGTGATTGTTTACACACAAGCAAGAATGATTGAATACATTCCCATTTATGGAAGTAGATATGGATTTAGGTGATAAAATTATCGTGATAAAATATTAGTATATCGAGGATATTTGAGTTATTATTCTATCTAGGAATAATAATATTTTAAGAATTTATTAGGAGAAATAATATATAAATATCTAAAGAAAATGATACATCTTCTTCGATTGATTATGTCTGACGAACACCATAACACATATAATAAGGGTGTTCTAACTAAGATAAGGCCTCAAGCATATAGGGAGGGATTCTCGGAAGGGGCATGGGATGAGCTAGGCCGAACTAATGGTTTTTCAAAATTATATTAAAAGAGATGAATTTGTGCCTTTTGAATGGACATGAGAAGGGCACCTTTGGAATTATTAAAAGTATTAAATTAATATAAACTCAATTTTGATTAAGAATGGGAAAAAATTAATTTAATTTGAAGATATTATGAGTATGGGTCTTAATATAATCATACAATGAAAATAGACATTTTTTATTTTTTTTCTAATCCTTTACTTTTTTAAACCCCTTTTAACTCTTACCATTTTATCAAGTAATTTACAATTAAAGTATTAAAATAATTACAAAAACATTTCAAATGAGAAAGGAATGAGTAATTAATGAAATATTATGATATATAAGAAATTTTTTAATGAATATTATATTTTTAGAAAATATATTTAATTTAAATATATATTTTATATTTTAAAATAGAAAATATGTCAATTTTTACACTAATAAATATATGACTATTTAAAAATACCATAACAACTTGATTCCTTAAAAATACTTCATTATCTCAATAGTATGATGTCATTTTCATCCAAAAAATTAGTGTATGACATATAATATTTCATATTCTGTTTATTCTAATATTATTAATGTCATTTATTTGATTCATTATTTAATAAATCTATTACAACATCATCTTTGTGTCACAATTAAAATTACTTATTTAATTATGAAAAATAAAAAAATAAATTTCCATGTTGTATGAAATATTTTTATAATTATAATTTTCATTCACAGTCCAATATATCACTTACATAACCCCATATTAAAATTATTTTCATATGAAGACATGTATTTATGACATATTTTCATTTACATTAAATAATATGTGATAAATGTCATAGTCACACCCATGTGGCTTCCAATTGTAACAATTTCAGCCTAAGGTATTTCCTGATCAATAAAAAATCATCCAATAAGAGAAGTAAAAGTTTAATAGTTATTTTATTATGTTATAATATTAATTTTACCATTAATTACACTATTTACCTTTAAATATGGCCAATAAAATACAAAATCTACTTTTCACTAAAAATTATTTTGATCCTATTGGACCAAATTTTTTAAACTGATTATAACCATGATGTTAAATTTTTTAAAATTCAATTATCATAGTAGGATAAATTGGATTTAAAACTAAACATGTTGAGAGGCTGAGAGAACATGCTTTTTAAGTAAATCATTCAAAATTTCACATAGTTTTTCATTTTAATTTTATTTTTAAAATGAATCCAATGAACTAAATTTCTTTAAATGATAAAAAATTCATCTAATTATACTTTAAGAAAATTTAAAATGCTAATATATAAATATAAATAAAGTAGACAGAAAATAACTTTTGTATTACATGCAGTATTTTTCACTATTCGTTAAAATATCAATGTTATCTGAAAAATAGAAAAAATTTATCCAAAAAATATTTTAATAACCAACATCCAAAGAATAATTTATTTTTCTCAAATAGAACATATAAATATGTAAAAAACTATATTTAAAATGGTTTCACCGTTAAATGGAGGAAAACTATTTTTTTTGAAAAATACTTATTTTATCTGAAAAAATGAAATTGTTCTTATATAATTTTTATAAAATAGATAAGATTAATTTTAATAATTAAATTGAATATTTTACTTATGTAATTATTTAATAAAATAAACCATGACTGATTTTATTTTTTATAACTCAATTATTTTAGTTTTAATTGTTTTTTTAGAAAAACATATCCTTTATATTCAACTAGATTTTATATAATTTCCCAAATTTTTAGACTATATATTCATAATTCAAGAAAATCCTATACACTAAAACCATTATAATGGATATGTGATAACTATCATATTAAATAATAATATTAATTTCTTCATTTTTTTTAAATTTGGTTTATCACGTATGCTATCGAATATAGTGTTTTCTTTTAAAAAACTTAAGATTGTACATTCTACTCCCATTTTGGAAATGAAATCCTTCGAATTTGAAATTGGTGCTGATAAGTAATGTATGAATTTTACAAAATACTTTTATTTAAATACCACATCAGAAAAAGGAATAACAAAATATGCAATTAAAAATAAAAAAAAGAAAATATGATGGTCATCTGAGATAACACATTCTAGGGTTATATGTAAGAAAACATGGATATGGAATATAAAACTAACAATAATTTTCTAATGAAGAATAATATAAATCACTGTTATGAGAATGGAAATAATAAAAAAATAAATTTTTGATAGGTTAAACAATCTTGGATTTCTGTGTAGGAAAAGTAAACAAAAAATGTTTTTTAAATCCTTTAATAGTATTATGGAATTAATTTTCATCCAAGATAAAGATTATATGAAATAATTATTAATTGAATATTAGAGTTTCATCCATTTATCAAATTACAAAAAATAAATATTTTTCTTGAATTGATGATCATTTAAGATGATTTTTTCCTTAAAAGGAACTTTAGAATAATCTTATAGAGAATCACATAGTCTCTAAAATCTTAACTATATATTCACCATATCTTGAAACATTAACCAAAACAAAAAAGTTAGGATAAAGTAAAATAATTCCCAAATATAATATACATTAAAATATGAGTGACTGCTTATAATAATTTAAATTCAAAATTAATACCCAATGTCCATCAAAGACCATTGAACAAATAAAAAACCATAAAATTGATCAAAAATATTATAACTAAGGTTCAATCCAAAAAATAAGATGTATTTAATCAAATAATATCCCAAGATATGATCTAACATTTAACTCAAAAAATCATTAACCACTCTTACTATCTTATACCAAAATTTTAATTTCCAATATCCCATATCATAAATATATGTTAATCATTTCCTTAAATAATTTAAATCACCATAAGTACACAATAAAAAAAAATCATACAAAAAAATACAACAATTATAACTCCAATAAAATCCCATAGTATTATATTTTCAATAATAATTAAGGAATCCCAAAATATTTAATGTCTATGTAAATAACATTTGTACCATAATCCCCAAATAAATTTCCTATATGAAGTTCTCAATGTAAAAAACATTAGTTCCCAAATTGATATTATTATTATTCCATCAACTCATTTAACTAAAAATAAAATTACATAAAAATTAGGGACATATCGTAGACTTTTCGTAGGTGATAAAGTCATATATCACTTCAGTTGTGGGTTTGATTTCCATATCCTTGTCCGACGTTATGGGTTTTCACCTGTCCTACTGGTTGTATATTTTCTAAAATTATATAATTTTATAACATATGAAAAATGTGATAAATTCAATAAATATAACCATAACAAGTTTTATACTCAATATTTCTCTCATACCTTTCATTTTGAAGCATAAAATATATTGAACTATATTTCACTCATAATCAGAGATCATTAAAAATTAATGGTTATCCATACATTTTCAATTATATCCATATAGAAATATAAATTTCATCAAAAAATAACATTTTCAAATAACAAACATCATGGTTATGAAGGTTCCGAGCGCAGCAGAAGCACGTGGGTGGATGTTATAACTTGGAATTTTATCATTAGAAATTATCAATCCGGGATCAATATGACGATAAACGCAAGTCCCCACGGATCGAATCACAGAAATAGACAAAAGAAATAGAAAGTCCCGAAACCACAAAGTAAGATCGTTAAAGGTTGATTATAATTAATTTAGTTAATTGAAGAGAAATACCTTTTGCGGTGTTATTTATTTGTTGATGTTCTTGATGACATTCTGATGTTATTCATCGTTGCGTTGCAGAATCCAAGGGTAGACTTCCTCTAGCGGTGATCTACACGTGCACCTTGTATCTCTGGACATCGCCAAAGGAGTCTCCGGGTGCTAGCGTAGAGAAACATTTGCTTGCGTTGTTCACCTTAGATCTTCTTGATTTGATGGAAGAAGATCTCTCTCGGTCTTGAGAGCGTTCTTAGAGGAAGAGGTTCTTTCGGCCTTGAAAGAGTTCTCCAGAATTTTTGTGCACAATTATTCTCTTGTGTGTTGGTAAAGAGTTGGGTTTGTGAGGATATTTATAATCAGGTTTTAGATTGTAGAGTTATGACAATAAATAAACATGTTACGTGTTTTATTTATTTCATTGACTCTTATTTATAACCCCCATGTTGAATAATTAATTCCTTGAAATGCTCCCACGATGATTATAAAAAATATCATTTAAAACAATATTATATCCTCAAAATTAAAAGATAGTGATATGACAATAATTATTGGAAGCATATTATCAATAAGAGATAGAAGTGTTGTTTTTTATCCTCATCCTTACATTTTCTAATAGATTTTCTAAATCCAGTAAAAGATAAAAAATAAAGATATTTCAAAAACTAAATATACTTTGAAAAATATTAAATTTAGATGCCATATTTACTGATCTCCAAAGATTTATAAATAGTTATTTTGATACCAAATTTACTAATCTCCAAAGATTTTAAAATTTTTATTTTGATACCAAATGAAACAAATTTATAAACCCATGTTAACAGTTTTAAAAAAAATTCATATTGTTTTTTAAAAAGTTAAGTAACTGATATATATATATATATACCTTTACACACATGAGAATAATTTTTTGCCTATGTTTTGGAGTATTGGAAAAAACATTACAAAACTATCATATTTCATAATTATTATTTATAAAATTTAATCATCAATACCCAACATAAACCCTAACAAGAAAACAAACACCTCTGGAACTTCTAATGTGAGAGTGAATTTTTTTAAAATATATGATGAGAATAAATGTTCTCATAATGGGGTTTAAAACATGAACGTAAGATAAAATACATTGAAAAATCTTATATAATTTTAAAAATTTACACAACTGAAAAAAATTTGGAAATTAAATTAATTTTATAATATACAAATCTATTGTAAAAAAATATTCAATTGAACTACAGTTGAGAACCATTAAAATTTCATATCAATTTGAATACCCATAATATTTTAGATAAAATTAAAAAATTAAATTTAAAATAATAACTTTATTATGGAATATAATGATAAATGGAAAAAATTAAGGAATCCATGAGGCCACAAGCAGTATCACTTTTAAAAAAACACCCAATTGAGGTTGTGGGTTCACTCCCCATTTATCCCTATCACATTCGATAACCATATGCAGAAATATTAAATAAATCATTTTTGAAAATGATTAAATTTCACAATTATAATCCACAAATAACCTCTCAATATCATTTCATATAATAAATCTAGTTCAAAAATTATTTAAATAACTATTAATATTTAACACCTTTTATTGATAAAGTCAATATTTAAATAAAATTTATAATATTCCAAAAAAATTTAATTATTGAAAATTCCTAATAGAATAATTTAAAAACATGAATGGATTGTTTATTATGTTCATAATGAATCTCTATAACTACTATTGGAAATAATATCCATAAATTTTAGAGAATATTTTATACATAAAATAATAATATTAACACATCAAACCCACTACTGAATTTTTATATATATTTCATCAGAAAAAATATTTCTACAAAGTGTTTTGAATGACAATTTAATAAAAACATCCCATTTTTAATAGGCTTTTATTAAAATAATTTAAAAAATATTAAATATATCTAACTAGAAGTATTTGTATCTATGGAATAATAATTACGTTTTCATTTTCATAACATTTATGAAAAACATGTTAAAATAATTTTCCAAAGTTGATCACCCTTGCCATAATATGAAGGCCTAGTTGTGTATAGGTAGTGGATTTTTTTCACTTCTAGTGTTGGATTGGAAAGAAGGATTGATAGTTAAATAGAATTTAGGATACATGGTATAAGGAAGATCCCATGTCATGGGTCGATTTATATAGAGAAAATAGGTTCCCTTTAAAATTAAATGAAAGATAAAGACAACCCATTTTAGAAATTTCAAAAAAATTTATAGTTCTAATTGGATTTTAACAGTAGTTATTGATTTTATTTATAAAATATAATGAAATAATACTTTTGGGTTGGTATAATATTCACATATATATGCATATCCAAATTAATATGATTCTATTAGGATCAATGGTTTACCTTAAACATTATCATGTAATAAATAAATAAATAAATGTATATATGTATATATATTTCATTTATATGACCTAACTAGAAAATATAATCACATAATTTAGTTCAGTAATGTTCTATATATTATTAATTATAGATAACCTTACAATATTAACACACACACACACAAAGAGATATATATATATATATATTCAACTCATTGTTTTTTCTTGTAAAAACTAAGGAGAGGAAAAATGATGAACTGATAAGATCTCGAATGAACTATTTAAGATCTATATATTTGGATATGATTTGTAAATTTAGTGATATATATTTATATAATTTATAAATTAGAGTTTATATGATATTATTTAAGATTTTACCCTGATCAACAGTGATGTAATATTTGACCATGAAATATATATATGGATAAATGGAGGAAAAAATTGTGTGGTCCCTGATTCCAATTTAGTTTACCATTAAAAATTAAAGGGATGTTAAATGAAAAATTAATTGATAGCCAATGATATAGAAATTCATCATTTAAATACATGATGAATTCAGTTTTTTCATTGAATGAATTTGATAATAGTATAATATCAAAGAGTGAGGCTATGCAAACATTTTTTAAGAAAAAAGAAGCATAATACAAGTAGAATTAAGTGGTGTAATGATTTATTAGGATATTCATGAGGACGATGTTAATATATTAGAAAATCAGATTGGTTTTATTGATCGTATCAAGTGCTTGTTATATAAATAGAGGTCTTTAACACTGTTTAGTAGTACTCATATCCATGATCCCACATCATCAAAATAGGATTGAGTGTTTATATATATTATAACAAATACTATATACAACCATGCCAAGGTAGTAGTGTATCTCCACACATAACAAACCACACAATCTCCAATCACATGTCACACCTACTCATTACAGGGTCCATTCGAGCCTTATGGGTTTATTCTCTACAAAGAATGGATGCTCTTTCCTACAACCATGGGATATCCCAGTAACGATTTCCCACATTTCTCACCTCTAGAGTCCCATAATTGTGGTTGAGATTGACCTTGGATAACCAATAGATGGCCTATTACATTATACAAGAAAATTTTAAATTTAATTTAATTAAAAGGAATAATACAACAAATATATATTAGTTACATAATATATTCAATTAATAATTATTTTTTCTATTATGTACGCGTTGATTGTTTTCATGTAAAACTATATTTATTTTTTTATTTCTATTATATTTACATATATTATTTTAATATTATTAGTATGAGAGTATCTATATATATTATATTAGTTCTCATATCATAATTTGAAACAATTAGTTTATAAAATTATGTAATTTTTTTAACAAGTATCATTAAATACTTCTTTCTATAAAGATATTAATATTAATATAAAATAACTATATGTTTTATATAATTGAAAAGGGCTATATTATTTAATTTTCATTATAAATATATTGACTCTTATAATGTTTCTATTAAAATTATGATTATATTTATTTCATCATGGTTGTGTAATAAAACACTGTTTATATAAGAATTTTTTTAAAATATAATATAAATAATTTAATTTTTTCTCAAAATATCACATCCTAAAAAATAAAAAACAAAAATATTAAAAAATTTAATTTTTTATCTTTATTTACAACCCACATTTAATGTTATTGTAAATGTATTTAATTTAATATTATATAATACTCTATTTTGTTTTAATTTTTAAGAAAATAATTTAATAAATATTTAATTAAAATTATTTTATACTTTAATTCTTTTGATGTTACATCACTTATGATAGGAATAAAATTTTTAGGATTTTTTAACCCACGATCTCCCCACACAGTATGATTTTAATTATTATATAAATTAACCCTTTAATTTTGTAATCGTATCATTGAAAAATAAACCACGTTAATAAAATTCCCCTTTTCTTCAAATGTAGAATGTGATAACTTACACCCTCTCAATGATACACAAAACATTAGAAATTTACATGAAATTATCTCCAATATTTATCTCCTAGAATTTACTTCCAAATCCATAATCCCCTACTCTCAATATGTTGTACAATTACCTTCATTTATAATAAGTCATGAATATAATGTTCATTCACTCCATGTTACTAATTCTTACTTCTTATTCTTATATTATAAGTTATATATACATGAAAACATATTCTATATAAATGAATGAATTATGAAAAAAGTATAATTAATAGATTAACTAATATTATAGTGATGAATTTGTACTATTTTAGCTCCCAATAAACTAATTAAAAAAAATTAATTTTTTGTCATGCATTTGTAAAAACTACCACCTCTATGAATGGCATATTCTATTTTTCATAAACTGATAAAATTGATAGTTTAGAGGATTAATTTTAATAATTTTATTTAGTTTGTTACATTTTCATGATTACAAATTGTTTAAAATTTTATTGTTATACCCCACCCATTTTATAGAAAAAAAATGTTTTATATGTGTATGTGAATAATAACTTCTCCAGAAAATGATGTATTTCATTTTCCAACAACCTCCTAGATGGATGAAATTTGAAATTAACCTAATTTATTAATTTTTATTTATTACACAAATAATATTTTTGAATGTTAATATTTAGTAATCTATTGGTAATATTGAAAATAAACAGTTATAAGAAATTTAATTATATTAAATGAACATGTCATAGAACCTTTAATAATGGGTCTACATTTCTTAATCCCATATAACTCTATTAAATTAATTTGTTTATTGTTTTTCAATTTATTATAAATTTATTTAATTTTATCATTAATTTTAATAAATTTAATGGATTTAAATATTGTTCTCAGGTTCTATCTCCCATGAATTTCAATTCTAAATATTTGGACATTGTGTGTGTATTTTATGTTAACTCAATCCCCATTTATTTGGGTTATATGTACTCATATTGAATGTGATGACACTATTTTTGGTTCCTTAAACTCTAATATATTATATTTAAATTTATCTTCCTCTATAAAATTATAGAAACAAATTCAAGTATTCATACTCAATTAATTTCATCATGATGAAAGTATATCATTATACAGAATAATTCTTATTCTGTTTGATGATAATTATTCTTTAATACAACTACATTACCTTCCGGAAAACATTATAAATTATATTTGGAAAACATTTTATTTTTTATCTCATATGACATATATATTTACAATATGATCATATTAGAATATTTTTTTATAATCCTCTATTATGATATCAGATTTCAATACAAGGTATTTTTTAACAGAATGTGGGATCTTCTGAACCACATTCATAATGTTTCAGTTAAATATTCTCTTTCACATTCTTCCATTTCTTATATATTATTGAAAAATATTTATTTACATAATTTTTATATATGATATTATATATATATTTTATATTAAATTTCATTTTGGGGGTAACCTATTTTTTTTCTATTCAAAATTCCCACATTACTATAAAATTGGCTTATTGGAACATTCTAATTTCTTATATCATGAAATGTATCCCCCCCAAAACTTTATTTTCACTATGAATTTTTTTAAACAATATTTATTTTATGGAAAAAATACTTGTTTAATTTGTTTTAAATTTATAAAAACAACTATTTCATTCCTTAAAATATTCAGAGGTCATTTTGAAAAGATTCACCTATGTGGTTTATTATTATTCACATCTTTCCTTGATCCCCCAAATAAATTTTTATACCATAGAACATTATCTTAAGGACAAAATCTTATTTATTAAAATAATAAAATCCATAAATTATTTAATTCAATCATCTCCTCAGAATTCTTATGATATATCCATTGGTTATAGACAATATTATAAAACCTAGTTATTTATCATGGTTTCGAACAATCATATTATTTATGTGTGGTTTAACGTACTCTTATGGAACACATATTCATGTAAATGTTATGAATATGTAGGGGAAACATATATAACTATAATTTTTTGGGTTATGTTTTTAACTCATGAGATAAGATATATAGTGGGAGGGTGGTTAGACGAAGAAAACTATCATAAAAATTCTTAGAACAGATCATTTACTTATGTGTATCGTGTCATGATTAATGTTTTTTTTATATTTTTTTATTCCATAATATTGTGAAATAATTTATTTATCCCATGCTTCCATACATATCTAACACTATTATGTAATTTTACATGTTTAATATTTTGATATTACATGTCTTTTATTCAGGATTTATAGAAAACATTTATTTTTCCATGTTCCTTTTAATATGATGTTTTCCTATATTCTTGTTTTCAAATACGTTAATGATCAATCATTTGATTTATTATTGATAATATTAGATGTACTAAACATTTATGATCTCCCCTTTCTAATAATTACCTTATACTAGTTATGATGATAAATATATATATATATTGGGAATTCTGGAAGATGGTCTAGATGAGTTTGATGATGGAAACATATTCAAATGTTTTTAAAAAAAATATTCCGTTGTAAATATCCGTAAAACACATAATACAAAAATATTTTCTAAGCCATGTGAGGTTATTTTGAGATATAATATTTTCCATTTTTCTATGATTTAAAATAAATATTGGTTTATCTAGAGCCTTTATGTATAAAATATAATTATATTTTATTTTCCATTTTAAATGTTCTCAAATTTATAATTTTTGTTTTTCAATTTAACACCATTTATTTTATTTTATTAATATAATTCATTAATATTTCTATATTATTCATCCCATTATATTTCTACATTTCATATTAGAATTTGAATATATTAAAACACTACATTCACATCCATCAACCTTAATATTACTTATTCATTATAATATAATGGTCATTACGTCATTGACAATATGTTTTACACTATTGGGAATGTCATGTCTGTATAAGAACATTTCTCTTATACTCTTTCTTAGGACCCAATGAAATATGAATGATTATTGAGGGATTAGATGTCTTAGGGTGAATACTTATTCCCAGAAATGAAATATTTGAATGGAAATATTTCCAATTATGGTTAGTTAATTGGATAAATTAATGAAACAATTAATATAATTATGATAATAGATAAGGATCAATTAATAATTCACTTAAGAAATAGATTTAAATATTTGTATTTTATTATTTATAAAAATTTCCTAATTCTCAGATATTGGTATTTATTTATTTCTTTAACATGTGATTGTATTGTTATCAAGAATAATAGATAAATTGAGTATGAATATTATGCCGAAAGCATTCCTTTTTTAATGATAATATAATTATGAAAGGCCACAAGAAAATATTTATGATGATGATCGATCTTCTTCAATTCACATTATATGCATTAAAGGTTGGATCAATCAAGAATATTCATTTTTCTCATTAATAAAAACATAAATTTTGAAATTATGTTTGAATGCTATTTCCCTTTAATTTCCCAAAATTTCATTACACATATCCCTGATAGTATATAAATTTTAATGAACATTTGAATGAAATGGAAAAATTCCATATGGTGTATAAAAATATTAATTTAATCTTATATTTTAAAAAAAATTTCTATATCTATTTTAAAACTCACTCAAATCATTAGATAGATCCAAAAACTTTGTACAAAATTTATCCTATTTTATTTTGTAACAATTTCATTTATGGTGAAATTATTTCAATCTTTAATTATATTGAAATAATCATTCAATTAATTTTCAAAAAATAAATAAATATAAAATATAATAAATTTTTACACATTGAAATTTAGTGGTAAATAAAATAACCACACATCATCACATTATACTGTGAAATCATATGTTATGTAAAATTCAAAAACATTATTTCTCATAAAATACGTCAAAATATATAGTCAACAACATGTCCTAATCTTTATTTACATGCTCAATTCATAACTGTATGTATTAGTGGTATAAAATATATAATTAAAGATTAATTTATGAGAAATTAATTAAAGAGAAACTAATTTATATTGAAATTTAATTTCCACATATTATTTATGATACTTATGTCTCCAAAAAAATATATAATTGAATATAAATTATGATATGATTATAATTATATTATAAATTCTTCATTTCATTTTTTAAGAAAAAAACCCCAATAAATATCTAAATCCTCCAAGAGAATATCAAAAATAATTACCACTATGAAAAATATTCATAACCCATGAATGAATCATTATCATGAACCATATTATGTTGACACCAAAATGGGAACTTGATCCTATGCACAAAAAAGGGGCAAGATTCATTCATGATTCTTACAGGATGGAAACTAGTGCCCAACATCAAGATAAAACTGTTGGGAATGATTTTACCAATGAATAATATATATATATATATATATATATATATATATGAAAATAAAATTGGACAATAAAAATGTCAGAGAGAAAATAATAAAAACACAAAATGTTCCTCCACATGGCCTCAAGGGTCACCCCAAAACACAGAACCCTGATTACTTCAGGATCGACTAAGAACTATATGAAGATAAAACTAAAATGATATAGTGAGAGTAAGAACCAAAATGCATAGTATGGATTACAAGGATAAAAAATACTTATGCCTGGAATCTAATGTCAAATCCATTATTGATAGTTTCAAATTAATAAATATAAAAATAAAGGATTCCCCAGTTTTATAAAAACCTGCACCAATATTCTATAGTTAAAAAACACATTTTAATTTCATTTTAAAAAACAATTTCTTATGTTTTTAAGTCATTTCAATAACTTCATACAAATAAAAATATTTCTGGAACATGTGATTTATCAATTTTTCAAGGTAAAGGTGTCAATAGATCATGTAACAAAATATACCATTAATTGAAATAGGAACATATAGGAATCTAATTATTGGAGTTTCATGAAAATATCTAAAAGCAATACTTGGATGTCACCAGTTAGGAATCATATGTAGGAGTATGTGGTAACTCTATATTCTATATCCAAATGACTATTCTATACTATTAAATCAAGTGGAACTCCCCACCCGTTCTCTTATCTATTCAAGGGAGTACAAACCTGTATAATTGAGGTGGATATGTAACCCTCATATAACCCCCTAGATGAAACCAAGGAATCAAATAATATTCATAATAATAATTGTTGCACTTGGAGACACATGGTATATAAACTACAACTAATAATTTCCTCATGCACATCCACTATGCATGATTCACTAGAGATGATCTAATTAAATGTTCCAATGGTATCAAAAAATTATCCATGCATCACAAATCACATGAAAATTCAATTCTTTAATGATCGTTATTAAACACTAACTGGGACTCACATCACATGAGCTTAAAACCAATTTCCAAAGCATCTTAAGGTACCACCCATTAAATTACATTTTCCACACCAAATTGAGGTTCCAAATAAATTTAAAAAACTAGCATAAAAATACAGAAGACGATAAAAATATTCCAAATGGGACATCATGTCCTTGGATTGAAAAAGTACATTTTGAACTTCTACAAAAGCATTATTTTCTACAACACATGTATCAAAAGCCTTTGTTCTCCACAATACGAAGTTCATAGTCTAGGAATATTATTAAAATCTTCTTTAAAACAATTTGGATAATTCACATTTAAAAGAAACTTGTAAATAGGCTTATAAATGACATGTAGATAAACGAGAAACCAATTCCAATAAGCACAATCAATATTATACAATGCATAGATACATGTACATATACCACATAAATATAATAATACACATTTACAATGCTAATCAACCATGGAATTAAAATTAATGGTATATGAATAGGGAACCTACATCAATAAGAGAAAAGGCCAAGTCGACACACTTCAGATTATGATGACATTGATGACAAAAAATAAAATATAGTCTTTACACAAAAATGACATGAATTTATTAATATATATATATATATCCCTACCTTCATTAATCATTTTCCCCACACAATGATTGAATAAATACAAATAGGGATGATATATATATATATATATATATATATATTCCTTACCCCTACACATGCGTATAAGTCATCCTCATGAATGACAGATCAAAACGCAGTAATGAAAAATTTCCAACAACTCAGATATTAAAAATCCCCAATTATAAATTGAGGAAAAAATAAGAATAAGGGAAAAACTACTCGGAGATCATAGAAAACCCACTTACCATGACATAAGTATCTATAAATGGCCTCGATGGGACCCAAAGAATGATAATAATTATGAATTGGCTGAAAAACACCAAATGAGTTAATGTTTGACTATACCGTAAACACCACATAGAAGGGAAGAATCCCAAAAAATGAACTAAGAGGAAATGAGAAGATAATTATCGATGGTGTCATAACAAAATAAAGAGGAATGATGGTGGTTGGAGGGAAGGAAGATATCATGGCAGTGGTCTCTTGGCTAGCCTGGTCACGATACCATGAGGGGGGTATGCCAGAGCTGCCACAGTCAGCTGGGTGACACGATCAGGAGAGGATGAGTGGGATATCCCCTAGTCAGTTCAGACATGTGAGGGGAAGAAAGGATTGGGGGTTATCCATGAAGGGGGTATTGAAAGGGGACATTTCTTTTGGCGGGTTTTCTAAAACCCTATACATAATAATAATAATAATAATAATAATGATAAAAATAAAAATGATTATAATTAAAATTTCATTAATAATAATAATATAATTCATAATAATAATAATATTATTATTATTGTTATTGTTATTAATAAAACATTTTATTTTCATCTTATTTTACTTATATCTTATTTTCTATTCTTTTTTTGAACATTTGGATGGATTTAAGGTTCATTTTCATGGTCTTCCATACAATATGCCAACCTTGTGCACCCTACTGTAGAGAAGGGGAACACGTACATGCTATCGGTATGGATTGAAATACCATACACCTACTATGAAACTCAACTATATAGTTTGACGTAGAAATTTCTAATTAATGTCTCTTAATATAATAGGCCATGTAAAATTTGTGTGACACACCACTACCCACCCAGGAACATGTATGTGCACTTCATAGATAATAATAACTGTGTGGGGTAACCATGAAACTGTTAAAAAGGTTCCAAAAAATTAAAATTCAACCATAAAATAACCAAAACTCAAAAGAGAGGCTGATATATAAATATATTATTTAAATAATTTAAATTCCAAGGTTATTGTTTGAGAATTATCCCCCCAACTTCTACCCATAAAATATCACCATCCGAATGAAGAACAAAAGTAGAAACATAAACTAAACAAATCCAATTGAAAGCATGAACCTTAGTGTGAACTTATAACCCAAAAATTTACATCCAACCATATATAGAGAAAAAATAAATAAAACCATGGGTAAAAGATAAGGTTTCTTCACACATAAAAAAAACTATAATGATAAACATTGAATCTCACAGCACTGGTTGATTGTAAAACTACCAACAAATATTCATGTAATAACTGTTAACATGATCCAATCCCAGAAAATCCCCACACAAACCAAGCCCCACAATAATGGTTCCCTGACGAAAACCCCATACCATGTATCGACGTAAACCATGTTTCATCATCTCCACAATATGCGTGTATTTAAAAATAGAACACCCACAAAAAAAAATAAAAATCATAAGGAAAAACTAATATCAATTTAAAACACAAAACAATCTATATAACTAAATGAATGATATAGAGCCAAAAATATTAGTATAGGTGGGGGATTATATGAGTAAGTATATTACATGAAGGGAACTCAAAATGTCACTATTCCTACACTAGATTTGAAAGCTAGGATAATGTACTCCATATCCCTATGACTGCTGACAATGTGCAACCTCCACTCGGGGGACTACAACTAGAGCCTTGATGACTTGAATCATCCAGTTCCGCACATCCAGGAGTGAAAATATTCCAAAAATGATCTTAAATTTTGGAGATTCCATTTTCAAAACTTCTCTAGATGACCCAAATGACCACACTGATGACAAGCCTTCAAAATATGGTTAATAAATGGCTTAGGGTACCCACACCGACCACATTAGAAGAAAACAAGAGTGTCTTCTAATGAATTAAATGTATAAATTGGTCCATAAAATATATATAGAGACACCACATGAATGGAATCATTTCTAAAAAAACACAAGAAACTATCATTAAAGAAAATGAATCTGCCTCATTAAAATGGTTAGTATATCTCTTCAGCGTAAGTTGTTATTATTTAGCACCAATAAGCTAATGAACTTTACAAACATCAACATCCTCATAGATAAACCATAGGGTGAATGTCGACATCATGATGGTCCCATACATCCCAAATAAAAATTATAAATGAAGAAACATATTCAACTGATCTTATCTCAGGTCCTCAAAAAATCATTAAACAGTTTGAACCCTTACCATATTGGGAGTTCCCAAAAATACTATTGACTTTATTCATGCACTCCATTACCTCTAAGAAAACTTGATCACCATGGAAAATGTGCATCAACATAAATGAACTCATTCCCACCATAACACTTGATGCATAGGAATGTCCAATGATAGAAAGACATAAGAAACATCATGAACCTTTCGAGGAGACAAATTCTAAATAAGAAAATAATAGAAAACTAAATAAAAAAACAACCAATTTTCTAAAAAAACAGACATCTCCAATGAAACTGTAAGCTAATAAACCAACACATCCAAAAATGAATTGAAGAAAAATAAAATCACAATCTAAATAAAACCACAACAAAATAACAAAACAAACTAGTTATCCTCTTCTAAAAATATCCATTTTTAAATACACCCATAATAAACTTCAATCCCCTTTTGAAATAAAAGTCATATTCCATTCCAAAATAAATTCAAGTGCATCCATTTAAAATATCATAAACCACATCATTTTTTTACTTTAATATCACAAATTTCATCATAAAAGAAACCTCTTTTTTTATTAAACCATTTTATTTTCTAAAAAACAACTTTGGAGAACCTAGTCAATATTGGATTTTTAAATTCCCAGACATGGTATCCTATGTACCGATGCATACATGATCGTCACCACATCCGCTTATATCATCCACTCATACATTCCATCACAAATATTTTACTAATACAACCATGCACACACACACACACAAAACCTTCCATAATAAATACCAATGTACATACATACTATTCATTTCATCAAACCCAAGAATTTCAAATTTGATTCTCAGGACACATTTTATAAAACCATTTGAAATTCAAAACAGTTGTCCCTAAATTTCAAAATAACCAAGGATTATTCACTTTATAAATACAAAATTTTCAAATCAAATCTCATTTAAAAACATGAAGAATCACCCAATAACCAATATTAGTCACACAAACCAAAAATTTACCACAGAACCTTACACACCAAAATAACTAAAACATGGATCCATTTTCATGAATAAATTATCCACATTGTTTATCATATCATATACATAGCAAGAAAAACCCATTGGAAGTAAATTGAACCTTTTATGTGAGATCCACATGATTCTCTATTCCATATAATCTCATCGTATAACATTTCATCCCCCATCATACAAAATCCCATCAAACAAAATAAATTCCAACAAAAAAACTTAAACACCCTAAATACACACATGAAACCCAACTATATTTGGTGACTCAGATCTTTTCATGAGTGGTGGTGATTAAGAACCAACCCTTTAACTACATCATGAGACCCAAAAACTCCAATATTCAGTCAACCCGACAAAAAAATAATATATAACCTCCTATGATAACAATGTTTCATGAACCATCCTAGGCCAACTTTAAACTGTGTATCTGAGTCATCCAACAACCAGGCCTGAAGGGGGTTCCTAATCCTCCTGTGTTGTAAACTAGTTCCTAACGTCATGATAAAATTTTTGTGAACAATTTATACCCTGGAAAAAGTTAGATAAATAAAAATTAATATAAAAAATAGAAAAATCCATAACATATTATATAAATAAACTCCTACACTTACCTCTATGTGACCTCATGGGTGACAACCAAACAGAAAACCATGCTCTCTATGAGAGTGATCCTGAACTGCTAGATCCAGAATCTGAAATTAATGAGCAGGTGGGAGAAATAAAATTCTTTGTAATGATTCCAACGATAATAAATTCCATATTACCCACCTCTAATATTAAATCCATTCCCACTAGTTTAAAAATATAATATATAAAAATATGGGTTTCTACTCTTTTATCAAAACACGTGACATTAATCTATTTTTATGAAAACTCCCTATTCATTTCAATTTCCAAAATAATATCCAAAGCATCTATGTCATGTATAAAAATTTCATTAAAAATAAAACCATTGTTTATCCACCTATTTTAATATTATAAGTAATGTAATAGTTTCATGAGTTCACGTAAGAAACTTTCAAAAAGAAATATGAACATACAAGTAAGTAATAATGGGATTTTTCTCAACATCTCAAGAATCAATACTGGGACACATTATGTTCGGACTCACCGACAGATATACGGTGTTTCTCAATAATATATAAAAAACTGAGCGATCTAAACTAGAAATTCTTGTGGAAAATTCCTCTGTCCCACTCATCTAATCTAGGGGTACCAATATGTTAATTGGGGTCAACATGTAACCATAAATCGACCATCTACATGATTCCCCCAAGTCCCACTATTCTAATAATAATAGTAATAATACTTGGTGAAATTTGAAATTGAAAACAAAACTAACAGTGTTATTGCAGACAAACTACTATGCATGACCCACTAGAAAATATCTCATCCAATGTACCATTGATCACAAAATATATGTCAAGCATCATAACTCAGATGAAAATTCAATTATTTCATTATTGTTATTACATACCAACCAGGCCTCACATACCAGGAGTTTCAAACCATTTTACAAAACATCTCAAGGTACTAATGGGGCCTTAAAATTTTCCAAACCAAATTTACATTAAATATGAATTTCAAGATCTAGGTCAGAATGCATATAACACAAAAATGGAGCCAAACAAACCTTCATGTCATTTAATTTCCAAAATACACTTTCATGTTCCAGGAAAGCCAAGTATTAGTTAACACATTTAACCAAAGCCTTTATGATCTTAAAAAATAGTTCATAACATAAAAATATTTTTGAAAAATAATCTAAACAATTAGGATACTTCACATTAAAAATCATCATGTAAACTAGTATAGAGAAGTTATGTAAATAAAAGAGAAACTGATACAAGAGGTGAAATAAATTGTAAAAATATCATAGATATGTATATATATATAACAAATAAATATAAAGACAAACTATTACAATATTATGTAATAATTGAATTAAAATTAATGGTGAGGTCATTAAGAACCTACCAAAAAAATGAATTTTACTAAGAAAAGGAACATCAGATCTTGATGAATATGATAACAACTCAAATCTTCTATTTACAATTACACAATATAAATATATATATATATATATATATACCCCAAACATCATTTCAAATATTCCCCACTCTATGAGGGATATGTTCAAAGAGTGAATATATATATATATATATATATATATATTATACCCCTTCACATATATGGTAGTCATCCTCGCGAATGTCAGATCAAAATAAACAAATGAAAAATTACCAGAAACATATAAATTAAAAATACCCAATTTTATATTTATCAATAAATAATAACAAATAAAAAACTACCTGAATCCCACAGATTACACACTTCTATTGACAGTGGTGGCTAAAACTGACCTCAACGGGACACAATGAACCCTAATCATTAAGAATCGACCAAAAGAAAAACCATAAATGATATAGGGTAATTCCAAACCATGTAAACCCCCCATAAAATATGAAAACCAAAAAATTATGGAAGATGAGGTTAGAAGAGACTTATCAGAGGTTTTATCACCAAAAATCAAGAGGAAAGACACCTGGTGAAGAGAAGGGAGGTGGAATTCCGGAGGTCTCATAGTCTAATAGGTCACACGACTATGAGGGGATGGGTAGTGTGGTGGGTTTCTAGAGATCCCTATGTTATAAGGGTCACACAAGAAGAAGAGGGTGTGTTGGAGCTCCCCCACTTGGCTGGGACTCACAGGAGGGGGGGGGGGGGGTCGGGGGAGTACTTTAAAGGGGGTCAGGTATATCATAAATCTATTTTTAAGGAATTCTTAAATCCCTACACCTAAAGAAATAATAATACTAGTAAATATAATGATGATAAAAATAATGATAATTATATTTCACTTAACAATAACAATGTTATAATTATTCATACTAATATTAATATTATTATTATTATTAAAACATTTTATTTTAATATTATTTTAACTTTATCTCATTTATACAATTCATCCTTTTTTTTGTGTTCAATAATTTAGAAAGACGCTTACATTAGAAAATTTTTCTTTTAAACCATGTTCCAAACATGGACACCATACTCCAAAGAAGTTTCATCCACATTGGTTGCCCACACAGTCTGAGTAACTGTGCACCAACCATGAAATTGAGCTCTATAATTTTACAGATCCATTTCACATGCTTGTTTCATGGTTTAATAGACAATGTGAAAGCCTTTTGGACACCACTTCCCCACCTAGGCTCCCAAACAAACAATACATGGTAACTACTAACAGTGCAGGAGAACCAAGAAATAGTTAAAAAGCTTTAAAAAAATTTATATTCAACCAACCAACATCCAAAACTCAAAATTGTGGTCGAGAAATAAATAAATGACAAAAATTATATAAATCCATGATTGGGATGTCACAATCATGTTACGAAACTAATCATGGAATATTCCAAATGATAGAGTTACCTAAACACCACACCACTATATAATTTTTTTTTTGAGAGTTCTATTACACAAGGTGTAATGAATAATTCTATATTATCCATGTGTCGAATGATTTATTCATAAAACTCTCTTGATAAAACTGATTATGTATATCTCTCAAATATCTAATGTATCATTCGATTCGAATGGAATCACCCTTTATTAGAATAATCATAATATAATATTTTACATTCAATTCTATAAATAGATCTAAAGAAGTAACATTATGAAAATATTTGTCAAACATTAATATATTGGGATAATGTTAGATAATATAGAATATTATGATCATTGAATGTGAATAAAATGTGGAATAATATACATGTGATCCAAAATTTCATCAAAGTAGTACATAGTTGACAAAAGTTTATTATTGATAAATGGTAAAAATATTTGGTTTTCTATGATAGGGATAATTTCTTCCTTAAAATATAAATTTTATAAGATTTATATGATTCATAAATAAGTGAATTTTTTTGTCCAATGTACCTTAAGAAATTATAAATATTTGATCTTATAGGAGTTATTATAAATATGAAGGAGTTTAAATAAAAAATATTAGTGTTATTGAAAGTTACCTAGTATTTTATAAAAAAATATATGTCAAACCAAATATATATAATACACATTGAAAGAGTTAAAATGATCATGATCTGTTGTATATTAGAAATAAATACAAATCCTTATTTAATGAGACTATGTGTTGTAAAACTATATGTCCTAATATATGAATGATTTCCCATATTTAAATAAATTTCATGTAATTGACAAGAGTATATGATGGATTATATCTAAATTAAACTTATGTGTGATTTATAATTTAAAAATTGAGGGTATAAATTCTTATTTGGGGCATTTAATCTATATTGAGAAGTTGTTAAGTTTATGTTTTATTATATTTTTTTGAGGGATCATTGAAAATTTATTGATTTTCCCATATACAGTACCCAAGTTATAATATATCAACCATGAAATTAATAGTTTTATTGCTTAGAAATTTTGTGTAAATGTTAATGATATAAATGAATTTTATCTCCAAAAAGTTGTTATATTTTATAATACCTAACAATATTTGTTGGTAGTGGTTTCTTCTAATTAAATAGATTTAAGATTTACATGAAGATTATATTTTTTAATTAATATTGAAAATATAAATATAATAAATAAAAATAAATTTCTCCCATTTAAATGAAAATTATCATATAAGGATGAAGTATATGTTTTATGTGTTTTATAATTGAGAAACGATTTCATGGTGTTGTGATAATTAGTTATGTAGAAACAAATAATTTAGTTTCAATTATAGTTCATGGAAATAATAATTCAATGAAAAATTATAAAACCTAAAATGAAATAGTAGTTTCCCATTTTGAGTAGGAATTTATTATTTTTGTGGGAAATAATATTGGACAATTACATTTGAAAAATATCAATAACATTTACTTTGGAGAAAATAATGTTATGGGTTAGAAGTAGTCTATTTGATTAGCGATGATCGAGGACATTTTTAATCATAGAGATTCTTTTTTTCACATACCGAAATGAAATTCTAATCAATATTAAATTATATTGGGATACATTAGAGAAAAAAATAATTTACAGGACAAAATATGATACTTTTCCCAACTTCTTTAATAAAACTACAATTGATATTGAAAAGTAATAGATGAATGCATTTACCATTAATGATTTAATAGATTCTTGATATTTTTGTCAATAAGTAATATTCTCTATGAAAAAAGGTAAATCATAAATTTAGATATACCTTATGTGAAATATATTTTTAAATAGAATAATATTAAATTTTGGAATAATGAATATAAAATTATAATAAATTTAAATATATTGTTTTAAAAAAAATATTTCCTATATAGAAAAGTTTCTAAAATTTTATAAAATCTATTTTTTGAAAATTAATATATTAATTCTTTAAATTGATCATAATTTGGAAATTAAAATAATTTTTTTTAATGTTTGAAAATGAAATAGTTGATGAAAAATAAAATTCCTTATAAAAGAAGTTAAATAATAAATAAACGGTTTCATTAAATAAAATTTTTCTACTATTGATTATGAGAAGAATAACTATTATGTTATTTGGAGGAAAATATTTTCCTTGATAGGGGAATAAGTATATGATATTAGTAGAGGTTATGTAAATACCTGTAAAAATCAAGGGACATTTTTTTCTTAGTTTTCTTTGGGATTTTACAAGAATGAAGTTTCTAACGGCACTTGAATCCGAGGCCCGGTGTGCCAGGAATCAATTTTCAAAGTTTGGCTCAGGTACGTTCAGTGAACGAACGAGCGGGTTTTCCGAACTTTTGAACTGGTGCTCGGAATCAAAATCTGAGGGCACCGATGAACTCGCAACATTGGTATTTGCTTCAGTGGACTTTTACCGTAGGTGCGTTTGTTCGGGGAAAGAAGCTAATTCTTGGGGTTTAAGGAAGAAATGAATAAAATTGTGTACAATTTTATTTTTGTTAACCATGGAAGTTAAATTATACAATGTGAAGTTTTTGGTGGGGCCCACAACCTCCCAACTTCCCATGTGTGGATATATGGGAGGTGGGGCCCACACGAGACCATAACTACCCTTGATCTTCCCATAACCCCTTGATCTCCCATAACTCACCTCCACTTATTAATTATGTAACCCACCTGCACCCCCTTTAATTGAACTCAACTCTTAATTAATTAATTGAGTAGGTTTCAATATAATTAATTCTTGGATTAATTTTGAATTTCAAATGAATTGTTGGCTTATGGGTTAATTAAATAAGACCAAGTCTTATTTAGTGAGAGGTTAGTTTTTTGTGCGAGAGGATTTGGAGAGGAAAACTCTAATTTCTGAAGAACATTCTTCCTCCTTGAAGAACACGAAGAACGCTGACCTCCGACGACAGACGACGGTGAGTGACACCTTCCTCAGAGATTGACAACGTTTTGTAGTGTACCGCGACGCCAACGACCCTCTCCTTCCGCGACGCCTTCTTCCGCGACGTTCAATTCTGCAACGAACCTTCATTCAATGATTTCATCGAGGTAGAGAATTAATTTGATAGTGATATCTTTTCCCATGGATGTTTCCTTTTGAAAACAAAAAACGCGGATCAACTCAATATTAAGTTGATCCGCGAAAGAATATGTTTGCGGGTTGGGATAATTTTATTGTTGGGGAAAATGTAGGGGAATTAATTGTTTTCGTACGTGGATACTTTCGTCGCCGTTCTTCGTTCTCTAGTTGAGCCGCCTGTTATCGCAATAACGGGAGGAGGTCGGACTGCACAAACAGGGCCGACCCTCCTCCCCCCTTGATTGTTTGAATTGTTTGTGGCATGAGCAAGGCAGCGCGATGCCGTTGCACCATGCGGAAACAAGAAAGAATGCGACGAAGAAGCGTGGCGCCGTCGCGCCGCGCCATTGAGGCCGAACGAAACCGCGGCCAGAGTTGGGGCCGCGGAGGCAATTCGAAGACTCCAAAGATTGTTGTTGGTGCGCGGATTGACGGAGATGATGAAACAGGATCACAACAGTGTTTTGAACCCTTCGTAGTAATCTAAGTGTCCCTGGGAGGACCACAGGCACAGACGGCGGGTAAAATGGACCACCGGAGCGCGTCCTGTAGTTCGCGGAAGGCGCTGTCGGTGCGCCGCCGGCAGGAGCCTCCGCGGCTGAAGCCGCGGCAGAGGTAGGTTCCCGCGGCTATGCGGGATCCAGGAAGACGCGGCGCGTCGCCACGTTCGCTGGCCAAAGGAGCAACCCCCCACGTGGGGGCTGCAGTTACTTAAACGGGGGGGGGGGGGGGGCAGCACGCCTCCCGGTTCCGCTCAGCTCGGACAGCCGGACTGGGCCGCGCCCTAGTGGGATGGAACCGGACACGGGCCCAAACCCCCTATTTTCAGACCGTTTTCGTTCTTTTGCCCATATAATGGGTTACGAACCACCGATCTATGCACCGTCAGTTGTGATGAAATCCTTGGATCGAGATGGTCGTTTAGGTATATTACACTTAGCGTTTTGGAGAACTTTGGGTATGACCGGGTTGGTTTGAATCCAAAACCAACCGGGACCTCGGAGCGGAAACACTTATAACTTGAGCTCTGGACGTCCGATTGACGTGTCGTCGACTTTGTTGGATTCCTCTTGATGAGACGGAACTTTTGACACACTTCATCAGAGCTTTGGATGCAGTTGGATAATGTCTGGGTTGGATTGTACCTGAAATCCAACCGAGCCCCTTGAACGGGAAAGCTGATATCTTTCAGACCAGACGTCCGTTTGAAAAACCGTCAGTGGCGTTGGTGATCATGTTGAGAAACGGTCCCTATGAGTATAACCTATAAGAGTTCGGGGGAAAGTTGAGATACGACTGGGTTGGTTCGCACACAAAACCAACCGGGACCCTGGGACGAAAAGACTAATAACTCACAGACCGGGCGCCCGATTGGCGCGTCGTCTGTTGTGTTGAGACCCCTATGACGAGGCGGTCCTTTGAGATACTTCTTCGTGGGACTTTGTGATACTTGGAGTATCGACCAGTAGCTCGTGGAGCGGACCCTCCCATAGACGAGCGTACAGAGTACAAAGATTGTGTAGCCGGCTGAGACCTGACGACTGCTTGACCAACTCGACTTGGAGTGAGCCGATTAGCCCAGTGGATGGAGCACTACATTGTTTGGGTGTAGACCCATGGCAGACGAAGCACTACTGAGTTTGGGTGCAGACCCGCGGTACTCGTCCGAAGAGTACCTCTACAGGCTATTAGGGGGGATGCACTACTGTGTTTGGGTGGCAGACCCCGGCGGGAAGCACTGCTGTGTTTGGGTGGCTGACCCGTGGTACTCGACAGGAGGAGTACCTCAGCAGTCTTAGGTTAGTGAGCAGTATCTCGGAGTCATGACAGGATCACTGTACTCGACAGAGATGGGTCTCTTTCAGTAGTTACGGTTTCGATAATGAAAATCCTGGTTTGAGCTGAGTCTATGACCTTTGTGTTTACCTCATGATTGAGATGGGTCACTTGATACCTTAGGTATATGTATGGGCATATACCTGGGTAGTGGTTATCCATTGATTTCATAATCTTTGTGTTTCCTCATGATTGAGATGAGTTACTTGATAACTTAGGTATATGTGTGAGAATATACTTAAGTAGAGGTTATCCGTTGAGATATTTATTTGTGGATATCCTTGTTGGATTTAGTGAGACCTTGAGGGTCTCGGGGTCCCTACTGAGTATCGTTATGCTCACCCCTACACGGGCTATGCCCGCACCTCGTTGTGTTGGTTGTAGACGACGGGCAGCGCTGACAGAGGCCGAGTGTTCGAGGACTGGACAGTACACGGAGGTGGATCTCACAACGAGTCAGTATTCGGAGTTGGACTTCACGACGTGAAGATACACGGAGGAAGTTGACGGGCGAGAGCGTTGTGGAGGATAACTGTACCTACCCTTCAGGTAGGATCCGTGGTGGACGATCCAGGAGCTACGCTATCTGTACCTACCCTTCAGGTAGAATCCGAGGTAGACAACCCAAGAGCTGCTTCTATTCTTCCAGCTATTTGTCTTTTCTGTTGTACTTCCTTTCAGTTGTAGATGTACTTTTCAGTTGGGTTTGTATTATGGACCTTTTTATTTTTCAGCACTTTGTCTTTTACTTAGTGTTTACTTCCGCTTATACTATGTAGTGTTTGTTTAATTTTATAAAGGCAATGTCTTCCCAGTTATCGGCATTTACTTCTTTGGTGCTAGTCGCCAGCCCCTGGCCTATGGAAGGTAGGCTTGGGGTAGTCACGGCACAGGCCCCGAGGATGGGTCGTGACAAATTGGTATCAGAGGAGTTCGTTCTACCGCATAACTTATAACTCTGATATTTCCTTTCTGTGAAGTAATAGTGTTAAGGGTACCGAGTGTGGTTTTCAGTTCAGTGAGTCCAGTGTTGGTGCGGCGGCCGACGTATCTGTACACCAGGACCCTGACTACTGATTTCTGACTTTGTGCACGAAAACACTGATTGCGTGTGTGTTTCCAAGAGTTTTTAAAGTCAGATCAAACCAGGTCAGCTCACCCAGTATAAAACATTGACCGTGTCACATCTGTTCAGGATGTCTCCACATAAACAGTCAGTTGGAGTTCCGAGGGAGTACTCGATGGCGACTCACTGAGCGACGAGGCTCTGGTGCACGACCCTTTTTACTATGTTGACACACTTGGGTGGTGTACCAGCAGCACCATCACCTGTTGGGCTGAAGATTCCACCAGCTAAACTAGCGAACTGTGCATGCTGGTAGGGCGCATTGCATGTGTTCCAGCAGCAGCGGCCTCTGAGGTTACGAGGCGAGGCAGATTCCCCGACAGCAGAGCACTGGCTGGAGGCGATTGCTAGAGTTTTCCACCTAGCTGAGACATCCGTAGAGTGGATGGTGGACTTGGATACTAGTGTTCTCCAGTGAATGACCATGAGGATGGTCCGCATAGGGATGAGGCTTTGGTACGTGGACCGATGCCCGAGATTGTGCCTTCGAGTAGTGTGCCAGCTATGCATCACTACCTTTTGGTCAGCAGTTACAACCAGCAGTACAGGTAGGTGACACATGTAGGCTTACTACCTTACACGTGTTCCAACATCAGATACCCTCAAGTTCCGAGGTGAACCTGACTCACAGGTGGCTAAGGACTGGCTTGAGGAGGTGGTTGAGAGTTTTCTAGAGCTTATAAAGCATCGGAAGGAATATGTGTCGGTTGCTGAGAATTCATCGAGGCGTATCGAACATACCTGGTACTCGATGAATGCGATTCGATCAGTGCTATATAGCTCGGAACTCTGAGCATGGTGTGTTTTAGGATATCCGAGCCATCACCTTTTCTCTATGCATTCCTACTTAGGTTAGGGTGCTTGAAAGAACCTTTGTGGTTGAGAATTCTTTACTGAATGGATGCAGTCAGTGAAGGTTATCAGTGGAAAAGCTGGAAACTGGTGCCAGTCTCGGAGACATGGGTGTGTTAAATGTTTCAAGTAGAGGAAGTAAAAAGGACAGATGAGTCTGTGAAGAAGCAGACATGGAGGTAGAGCTAGGAGAGCATCATGAGATGGTGTGCATTTTCAACATGTTACAACCACCCACCTTTGTTGTACCCTCCAGGCTCAGGGAGCTGGAGGGAAGGGGAAGAGAGTAGCTGCATGCGGTCATGGAGTGTGACCCGATGGCTCTAAGAATGATTCAAGGGACAATCTGTGTCCACTACTAGCTTCTATAGTAACAGACATTAATTTGAATCATTCCTTACTTCCATGAATCTAGTCCCAGACCTAGAGTTTCCGGTAAAGCCATTGACTTGACCCTCACGTCTGGAGATACCTTTGGGAGGAGACTCGATAGTCACACTTACACCGACAGTGTGATCTGACCCTTGAGGCAAGATTCTCAGTTGGGACCTCTTTGTGGAAACATCATGGCCTTACGATGTTAGTTTAAGTATGGATTGGGCTATCACTGTTCATACTCAAATCGACGGTATTAGGAAAACGTCGGAATGGGTTTTCCTTGGTCGACGAAAAGGAAACCCCAGACATCACAGGATAAACTCGGGCATGAGAGGGTGTATCCGATCATTCTTGGGTCGTCCAACCTTACCCTCGTGGCAGCAGGAGTTTTTATTTTCAGTTCTAATCAGGAAAGGGAGACCTCTAGAGTTTGAGGATGGAAACCACGTTCTTATACGGGTCTCACCTCAATGAGGTTTACAAATATGTAGCCAAGGCGGAAAGGTATATCCAAGGTTCAACGGACCTTTCTAGGTCCCCAGCAGGGTAGGTGAGGTGGTTTACCACTTGAACCATCCACCTCAGTTGTAGAAGGTGCACGACGACTTCCACGTATCTCAACTGAGGAGATACATGCTTCACCCAACACACATCATCGACCTCAGGGAGTTGGATGTCGATGAAAGGGCGACATGCATGGAGGTTTTAGTGGAGATCGAGGATCGACAGAAGAGGGTCCTATGTGAATGGTCGATTCCTCAGGTGCGCTTTCACTGACAGCATGGGAACCTCTAGGAGAGCACATGGGAGCAGAAGGCTCAATTGCGTGCTCAGTTCCACTTTTTTCCCTAGTTTGTGTTATAGTTTTACGGGGGCGTAAAGCCCTGAGGTATAAGTAATGTAAAGACCTGTAAAATTCAAGGGAATTTTTTTTGTTAATTTTCTTTGGGATTTTACAAAAACTAAATTTCTGACGGCACCGGATTCCGAGGCCCGGTGTGCCTGGAATCATTTTCTGAAGTTTGGCTCGGGTACTTTCAGTGAACGAACGAGCGAGTTTTCCTAACTTTTGAACTGGTGGTCGGAATCGAAATCCGAGGGCACTGATGAACTCACAACACCAGTATTTTCTTTAGTGGACTTTTACCGTAGGTGCGTTTATTCGAGGAAAGAAGTTAATTCTTGGGGTTTAAGGAAGAAATGAATAAAATTGTGTACAATTTTATTTTTGTTATCAAAGGAAGTTAAATTCTACCATGGGAAGTTATTGGTGGGGCCCACAACCACCCAACTTTCTATGTGTGGATATGTGGGAGGTGGGTCACACAGGATACCATAACTCCCCTTGATCTTCCCATAACCCCCTTGACCTCCCATAACTCACCTCCCCTTATTAATTATGTAACCAGCCCGCACCCCCTTTAATTCAAGTCAACTCTTAATTAATTAATTGAGTAGGTTTCAATATAATTAATTCTTAGATTCATTTTGAATTTAAAATGAATTGTTGGCTTGTGGGTTAATTAAATAAGACTATGTCTTATTTCATGAGAGGTTAGTTCGTTGTGAGAGAGGATTTGGAGAGGAAAACTCTAAGTTCCGAAGAACGTTCTTCCTCCTTGAAGAATGTGAAGAACGCCGACCTCCGACGACGGACGATGGTGAGAGATGCCTTCCTCGGAGATCGACGATGTGATGCCGTGTACCGCGATTCCAATGACCCTCTCCTTACACAACGCCTTCTTCCGCGATGTTCAATTTCGCAATGAACCTTCGTTCAACGATTTCACAAGGTAGGGAATTAATTTGAGAGTGACATATTTTCCCATGGATGTTTCCTTTTGAAAACAAAGAACGCGGATCAACTCAACATTAAGTTGATCCGTGAAAGAATATGTTTACAGGTTGGGATTATTTGATTTCTGGGGAAACATAGGAGAGTTAATTGTTTTCGTATGTGGCTACTTTTGTCACCGTTATTCGTTCTCTAATTGAGCCGCCTGTTATCGTAATAACGGGAGGAGGTCGGACCGCACGAACACGGTCGAACCTCCTCACCCCTTGATTGTTTGAATTTTTTGCGGCATCAGAAAGGAAGCGCAGTGCCATTGCACCGCGCGGAAACAAGAAAGAACGCGACAAAGAAGCGCGGCGCCATCTCGCCGCACCGTTGAGGCTGAACGAAACCGCGGCCGGAGTCGGGGCCGCAGAGGCAATTCGAAGACTCCGCAGATTGTTGTTGGTTCACGGATTGGTGAAGATGATGAAACGGGACCACAAAAGTTTTTTGAACCCTTCGCAGTAATCTAAGGGTCCCGAGAGGACCGCCGGTGCAGACAGCGGGTAAAACGGACCACCAGAGCGCATCCGGTGGTCCGCGGAAGGCGCTGCCGGCACGCAGCGCCGGTGCGACGGTGCCCTGGCATGCCGCTGCGGCCGTACGGGATCCGGGGAAGACGCGGCGTGTCGCCGCGTCCGCTGGATGAAGGAGCGGCCCCCCACACGGGGGTCATGGTTACTAAAACGGGGGGGGGGGGGGGGGGCAGCGCGCCCCCCTGGTTCCGCTCAGTTCGGCAAGACGAACTGGCCACGCGGGCTGCCCGAGCGCGCCAGGCCGCGCCTAGGCTAGGCCGCGTCGCGCTGGCCGGGTCGGGCCGTGCCCTAGTGGGCCGGACCCGGGTCGGGTCGACCTGGTTCGGGACGACCCAGGGGGTCTCGGGCCGGGTCGGACCGGGCCCGAACCCCCTATTTTCAGAATGTTTTTGTTTTTTGCATATATCTTGGGTTACAGACCTCCGATCGACGCAATGTCACTTGAGATGCGTTCCTTGGATCGAGACAGTCGTTTTGGTATCTTACACTCAGGGTTTCAGAGAACTCTGGGTACGACCGGGTTGGTTCGAATCTGAAACCAACCAAGCCCTCAGAGCGGAAACACTTATAACTTGAGCTCCAGATGTCCGATTGACGTTCCGTCAACTTTTTTGGATTCTCTTGATGAGAAAAAACTTTTGGCATACTTCGCCTAAGTTTTGGATGCAGTTGGATAGTGGCTGGGTTGGATTGTACCTGAAATACAACTGGGCCCCTCGAACAGAAAAGCTGATATCTTTCAGACCGGACGTCTGTTTGATGAACCGTCAGCGGCGTTGGTAATCACGTTGAGATAAGGTCCCTATGAGTATACCCTATGAGATTTCGGGGTATATTTGAGATACGGTCGGGTTGGTTCGCACACGAAACCAACCGGGCCCCTGGGACGAAAAGACTAATAACTCACAGACCGGGCGCCCGATTGGCGCGCTGTCTGTTGTGTTGAGACCCCTATGACGAGGCGGTCCTTTGATATACTTCTTCATGGGACTTTGTGATACGTGGAGTATCTACCAGTAGCTCGTGGAGCGAACCCTCCCAGAGACGAGCGTACAGAGTACAGAGACCGTGTAGCTGGCTGAGACCTAACGATTGCTTGACCGACTCGACTTGGAGTGAGTCGACTAGCCCAGTGGACGGAGCACTACTTTTTTTGGGTGCAGGCCCATGGAGGACGGAGCACTACTGAGTTTGGGTGTAGACCCGCGGTACTCGTCCGGAGAGTACCTCTGCAGGCTATTAGGGGGGATGCACTACTGTGTTTGGGTGGCAGACCCTGGCGGGATGCACTACTGTCTTTGGGTGGCTGACCCGCGGTACTCGACAGGAGGAGTACCTCAGCAGTCTTAGGTTAGTGAGCAGTACGTTGGAGTCATGATAGGATCACTGTACTCGATAGAGATGGGGCTCTTTCAACAGTTACAATTTCGATAATGAAAATCCTGGTTTGAGCTGAGTCTATGATCTTTTTGTTTACCTCATTATTGAGATGGTTCAATTGATAACTTAGGTATATGTATGGTCATATACCTGGGTATTGGTTATCCATTTATTTCATAATCTTTGTGTTTCCAAATGATTGAGATGGGTTACATGATAACTTAGGTATATGTATGGGCATATACATAAGTAGAGGTTATCTGTTGAGATATTTATTTTTGGATATCCTTGTTGGATTTAGTGAGACCTTGAGGGTCTCAGGGTCCCTACTAAGTATTTTTATACTCACCCCTACACGGGCTATGCCTGCACCTCGTTGTGTTTGTTGCAGACGACGGGCAGCGCTGACAGAGGCCGAGTGTTCGAGGACTGGACGGTACCCAAAGGTGGATCTCACGACGAGTTAGTATCTGGAGGAGGGCATCACGATGTGACAATACATGGAGGAGGTTAACAGGTGAGAGCGATGTGGAGGCTAACTGTACCTACCCTTCAGGTAGGATCCGTGGTGGACGATCCAGGAGCTGTGCTATCTATACCTACCCATTAGGTAGGATCCGTGGTGGACGATCCATCAGCTACGCTATCTGTACCTACCCTTCAGGTAGGATCCGAGGTGGATGACCCAAGAGCTGCTTATATTCTTCCATATGTTTTTCTTTTCTATTGTAATTCCTTTCAGTTGTAGCTGTACTTTTCAGTTGGGTTTGTATTCTAGCCCTTTTTACTTTTTAATACTTTCTTTTGTACTTAGTGTTTACTTCCGCTTGTACTCTGTAGTG
Organism: Viscum album; assembly: GCA_963277665.1. NCBI lineage: Eukaryota > Viridiplantae > Streptophyta > Magnoliopsida > Santalales > Viscaceae > Viscum > Viscum album. The sequence goes on along the minus strand of OY728155.1, from coordinate 594,147,766 downwards.
TTTGTTTACTTTTATAAAGGCAATGCCTTCCCAGTTATCGAGATTTACGACTTTGGTGCTAGTCACCAGCCCCTGACCTATGGAAGGCGGGCTTGGGGTAGTCACGACACGGGCCCCGAGGACGGGTCGTCATAGGTTATTTATGAACTTAATGTACCCCTTGGAGAAGATTTTGATTAAAATAATTTCCAAATAATATTTTCCAATAAAATATTATTATAATGGAAATAATAAAGATAATGAAGCAATGATGAAATTCATGAAAATAGATACTTTAATTATTGATTTTAAAAGTATAATAGTTTTTATATTATTATAATAACAATAATAAAATAAATAAAATAATGAGTACTAATGATGTTTTCATTACTAAAAGACAATCATAAATATTGAATTAAATTGAAAATACTAGGAATAAAATGGAAGTGGATATTAAATTAAATAAAGTGATAAAATATATTTTCAAGGAAATTTAAATGTAATAAGAAACCCGTAAATAATATTTGATGTGTGGTGAGAATTAAAATAAGATATTGAATATTAACTTTTTAAAATATAATCAACAGTTTGAAATGTGTTTGAGGAGGAATATTAAAATTATGGATGCCTATAATATCCATAATAAATAATTTTGTTTTCAATTAACTTGAAAAATACAAAAAAAATTATCTTCAATGTGTAAAATAATATAGGAAACTATAGAGGAAGAGATGTGTGATGGTATTTTCTTCTAAATTGAAAATTTAAGAAATAAATTAATTTCTAAATATCATCTATTATAGAAAAATATTAAATTGGTAATTTTATTTTATTTGTAAAATATATACAATGAAAAATGAAAATATTATAATATTTCAGTTTTTTTTAAAAAAATTAATCCAAGTGTAGTTTAAAAACTGATACAAAAATTAGTGCTCTCTTATTTTATATAATGTAGTTCTATGAAAAATATATTATATATGATGTTTCTATTGGTTATGTGTTAGATCAAGCTAAATATAAAGTAATTTTGAGTCAATGTAAGAATATAAATAACATACGATATATCAAGAATATTGATTTGTATTGTTTATAAATTAGTTGTATACAAAATGTTCAAATATAACATAAGAATTAAAAATGAATGCTTGATTATAAATTTTTGTTTTTGAATTAGTTATGTGGAATTTTTAAACAACCAATTCATATTTAAATTAATTTTCATACCAAATTAACAAAATATTAATATATAAGGAATAATACTAAGATGTTTCATGATACTGTAAAATTTAAAGAGAATTAAAATGTTATTGGTGTTTCATTTAATGCTTATGAAATGGGGAATATAATAATTACGAATAATAGGATATCATCCTATAAAAAAGTTGACATAAAAACATACTAGGTATTTTAATTTTTTTAGTTTCATTTAATTAAAACATCATGGTTATCTTATTAAAAATTATATCGTTTTTAATGATATTATGAAATGGGAATGAATTCCATATAATATAAATGTTATATATGGATTCAAGAATAACATAATAATTTTGAATTAAATTATATATCAAAGATTGTTTTTAATATTTAATGAATACGGGTGAAAATAAATTATTTATAATATCCAAATATTTACATATTTAAGCCACAAAAAGACCGCCTGTTGGATTATCAATATATATAAGACAATTAAAAAGATGATGGCCAATGAAAATGATGATATGTAAAACCAAAAAAATATTTTGATGTTTTTGAATTATATTTTAAAAATGTTATGTTCGATGTATCTTTTAATGTTGAAATAAAATACATATTTTCTATCTGGGTTGAGGGAGAACCATTACATAGCCCCTAGGCCCATGTCTATGTGTCACATTTACATATCCTATAGATTAGTACAACATCATACATACATCATTCTACTTGTGTCACCACCTGTATGCATCATGACTATGTCATCACCTGCACCATACATCTCTAAGGGGTGTTCTATGATTTGAACCTTGGTCTTTTGGATATTGGATTAAAGGGTTTACCACTCAGGCACCACCCCAGCTATAGTAAATATTTTTATATAATTATTACACATATTGAATTATTAAAAAATCATGTTCTTTTATATGTAAAAATATACACTTGAGGTGTGTTTTCTTCATGGATAATGATATAAACAAACTAGTTACATGAATGAAAAAACAAACATATATCAATTCAAAAATTTAAAAATGGAAAATTATAAAAAGTTCCACAGAAGACCCATAATAAATCCATGTAATAATAAAATGATAAAACCATACAAGATACATTTTGGTGGAATCAAAATCCATGATATCAAAATAATCTTCTAATTCATACATAAATCAAATATGAATAGTATAATCTTATTTAATTATGATGTATGGGGACGGTCGACTGCTGAATACTTCATCAATAATATATATAATTCATTTAATACTTGGATCATTAATAATAAGGTATTCACATACTACAAATCAACTCATATAAGGTGTTAGTATAACATTCCATGTAAGACATCACTACATCATCTTTTAATTTATAAAATAATTTTTTCCTTGTAGCAATACTATATTGAAATGTTGATAAACAAAAATGAAGTAATAATCAATAATTGTATAAATATAAAAACTATTTATTAATTTCTCCAATATTTTGTAAATGTAAAATAAATCATTTATGTCATTGAAGATAAAAAAATGAAAATAATCAAAAACAACATTGACCCACACTCAATATACGAGAAATTATACCATGAGGAGAACTTTACACCTATAATAACTATTAGAGGAGACAAATATATATATATAACCTGGTTTAACCATGATTTAATAAAATGAAAAAAATTATAATGGTATATATATATATTTTTCGATATCAGTATACCAATAAATACCCATCCTTATTTTTTAGCCACCACTACTATAATAATTTAAAAAATCAAATATTATATTCGAATATAAAAAATTATTATATTATTTTCTATACCAATATATGGGTAATTGAATAATGGATTTATATGAAATGAATTAGAAAATAATATATACTATTAAACCTCTTAAGAAAATACACATATAAAGGAAACATGTATTTATAAACTAAGGATCATTAATCAATATATAACAATTTAATGAAATAATATCTTATAAAAAGATTAATAATAAGAATGGGATTATGAAATAAATTTTTTTTATAATAATTATTTCATTGGAACCATTTTTAAAACAATAGTATATGATCCAACATTTCCCAAGTTGTTACTTATTCCATCTCAATCCGCTTCCCCAAATAATCACTCTAATTATAAGAATGAAATTGTGGGTTCACATAAAAATGTAAATTTTATAAAATAATATGCAATCCATATACATGAAATATAATAATTCATTAATAAAATTTTAGAATAATTATGGGACAAATTAGTGATAATTCTATTTTTAATCATCACCATTTGAAATCAAAATAATGACTAGTAGGTGTGCCATTACATCATTGAATAAAATGACCATTACAACCTTAGATGAAGAATTTTCAATAGCAAATATTTATTTTTGAATCTAGGATGATGAATTGACATAGTGTGTATTGAAATATCTATATTTGATATAGAAAATGATGTATTATATGTTACTGTACACTCTCTTGGTCAATAAAGAACAGATTCATCAGATTAGTGAAAATATATAGTTATAGTTCTAGGTTATGTATGAAAACGGATAAAGATCAACAAAAAAAGGTTAAATAAAGATTTATACAGATGCTTAATTTTAATATATTCTTGATTTTGAGAGTACATGGTTTTAATAAAATTATATTATATTTAAATTTTTTCCTTTATTTTTATATATATTACATGAAAAAACTGAAAATTAGCTGTGTTTCCACTAAATTCACAAGGTCCAAGAATTCTATCATATTTATAGTGTGTGACAGACCAGAACATTATACTATATAGAATAAAAATAAACCATGCTCTCAAAAAGAAATATAAGGCATTCTTGACCCCCACAGGTCGACATATAGTTTCTAAGAATCACATAACATATATTAGGAAAGGGATAACCCTAAAAAATTTGTATAAATACATAATAGAAAAAAACAACCAAATAAAAAAGGGTTAATAAATTTTTAAAATTAAAAATTGATAAACATATGAATATATTGTTAATGATATGGAATAATTAGATACAAAAAAGTCTAGGGTAAATAATACATAAAACTAAATTTGGAAAGATAAACCCCACATAAAATAGAAAATCCCATCCTCTCTTAGGAGACTATATATAAACAAAAATAATTACGAAAATGAGACAACCCACTAAGAAGATAAAATGAAACTAAATAAAGAGAACCAAGTCCATATATGAAGTGGATGATGTTGTAGAAGGGATATAAATATCCCATTTGGCTTCAATTCATTCAATTTATAGCATCACTTTCATATTTCATACTAAAAACAATATATTGAAATACATTAGAATGCTTTACATTTTTTATAATCCTTATAGTAAATAAAAATAAAGAGATAAAATATTTATCAAATCTTCCTTTACAGTTTCTTATAAATTAAGTAAATAACTTTTATAAACAACCTAAAATTAATCCCATTATTTCTAAACCACAATTTTGATGATTGAATTTAAAATAATCTCATTTGAACCTATTTTTAAATGAACATTAATAAAATAAAATATGGTTTCCAATTCTAAATAGTTTTATAATTTATTTTTGAATAAAATTTTTAATTAAAACTATTAATTACATACTTATTCAAAATATTCAAACCCTACACATTCTAGTGTTTATAAATAAATAATTTAATTTATTCCCATTAAAACAATATAAATTATATTTAGAAATAAACACTAAATTTTAAGGAGTACTGTAGAGACCCAAAAATTGATGTACATAGACATTACATTACTTTTGTGGAATACTTAATACATAACAAAAACAAACACCAAAGTACCGTAATATTTTAGTGTCTTTGGAAACTCGGAACATAATATTCTAATCGTGGTGAAAGATCTTCAACATCTCCCATAAAGATCTTCCCATTTTGTTTTCTTACCTAAAACCTTTCATTATATCCTGGGGAAAATAAAACATATAAAGGGTGAGCTCAAATGCTCAATAAGGGTAAGCATGGAGAAAATAAAACAAACCATATAAATTTGAACATAAAAACATGAACATAATGTTTAAACATCGAAATATTGAGAAATTACATAAAACATGGCAGTACGTAACGAATAGATCATAATTGAACATAAATAATGATAAAATAGCTTGGAAAAACTTGTAATTGTGGCAAAAACATTAAGCACATGATATGATTTCCATATTATCCAAGGCATCGCTGCTAAGACCATCTTAATGGACAAAGTTCTTTTCTGAATCGAGTTCACTCCTTGTTCAAGTCCTGTATCACTGAACCAGATTAACTTACCATTCCAGCCATGTCTATCTCATGAGATATAAATTGTTACCCAATGAATTGTATGGAGATATAGGTCCCACCCATCTCATAATGAAATCATTTTTACTTGTTCCACAACATAAACATAAATCATTCATCATAACCCAAAGAATAAAAATGGTTTTCATAAACATCATCCCATCATAACATATTCCATATAAAACAAATGTATATCATTTAATCATAAGAAAAGTGAAACCATGTAAATCATAGAGATATTATACTTGAAACATACACATAAGAAATAATGTCATCTTAGATGGAAAATGGTTTTGATAAAACACTTGAAATGAATTCTTGAGGAAAGTATCCTTTCTTCTTCAAAATCATTTTCTTTTCACAAGATGCCATGAAATTTTAAATGAAAATTATTTTATTTAAAACATTCATTAAATATTGTAGAGTAATCTTCGTAAAAATAAGGCGTTATAAAACTGTAAAAATCCATTAATTCCGTATAATATAAATAACATTCTCCTCGTACTTTTAACGGAAAAGTAAAAAAGTACCACATATGGTAAAAAAAAGAAAGATTCCTTCCATAGCACAATGTAAAAGTCAAAGAGGGGTAAAAATGACTTTAAAAATAAAGGGAAGCAAATTAAACACTTTATGAATACATTTTTTATGGACATGGATGAAAAATATAACCCCAGTAAATACTTACGAATAAACAATCTCAGATAAAGATGAGATTGAAAAATTATCCCTTACCTTAAGTCCGATATGCTTCGTGCGTATACGAACCTCTTATATAATGATTTAAAAAATGTCATTTATTTATTAAAGAATCATATTCATTGTTATTATATCATATATGGTTCACTTATGACTTTATATTACCTGTTCTTTTTTAAATTCCATGTTAAAGCATCATTTTGGGTAAAATCATTTTATATATCATATTGTTTGGACTTATTGTTCTTGATATTATTATTACTTATATAATTATTTAATTAGTTAAATAATGTAAATCATGATTTATATATCATATATATTTAGTATATATATATAAATAATAGATAGATGAATGAAATGAAATACATCGTTCATGAAGACGGTAGGTCGTACGTACACATGAATGCTCTTTTCCTTTCCTTATTGACTTGAATGGAAGTAAGTAGATGACATATATATACATATATACATAAATTAATTAGCTTAATTATTTCATATATTTCATTATTATTCATTATATATACTTTATAATCATTCTTGAATGGTTAACATGGAGAGTGAATCTCATCGCGTCGTGGAGATGGTAATCCGTACATACGCACGAGCGATGATATCATTCCCATAATTATTAAATGGAATCAGAGTGGATGATATAATACCTTAAAATTAGTATGATTTTATAGTAAACATATATAGTTATTATTTACACCATTATACCCATCCAAGTAAGGTGGTGGGGGAAAAATGATTACACCACGCCGTGGAGACGGTATTCTGTATGTACGAACGCGCGGTGATTTCATTTTCCGTAGGATGGATAGAATGTGGAATGGGGTTGTTTAATATTTATAATAAAATATAAGTATATTAGTGATACTTATGTTATTAATTTATAATGAAACAACTAAATATGAAGAAGTTAACGAAGAAAGAAAACTTGAAAGAATCGGTAGAAGAGATTACCTCTTCCTCGACGCACCTCCTTTAAACTTATTCTTGGGGCACTAAAGTTGGTCTTTTGAGAAGACAAGAACCTCTATAATATAACTAGAGAGGTTTAGGAGAGGAATTGGTAGGGTTTGGCTGAGCTTCAAGGCTCAAAAGGGTGTGAAGAGAAGAGGGAAGGGGTGCCCTTTTTATAAGGGAGGAGAGGGGCACCTTAGGAAAACTTAAAATATAATTTTATAATAAAGTCATATTCGGTTTTTAATAGACCCAAATTGATTTATTTATAATATAAGGTGGGTATGGGTCTAATTACTCTCAACCAATATGTTTTAGACAAGTTTAGGTTACTATTTTATCCTTATCATTTATATTTAACTCTAAGTAAAATAATTTAACTTTTACCGTGTATTTTTGTTTTCTGACACTATATGGTTAATAAACATACTATAACAAGTCAAACTAACCCCAAGTGGTTATTTATTAATATATATATCCTTATATAAGTCATTTGTCCTAACCTTAGATTTTTAGGAATAAAATAACAATTAATAATATTATATTTGTTTTAAAAACTATTTTATGTCAATTTTGACACTATTTGGTACATGATATTTTTGAAAATCTTAACATCATGACTAGTTCGAAAAAAGTTAATTAATTCAATACTAACATGTCATATTAATATATAAAATTATTTTAATTAATATATATATCCTTATATAAGTCATTTGGCTGAACCGTAGATTTTTAGGAATAAAATAACAAATAATAATATAATATTTGTTTTAAAAACTATTTTATGTCAATTTTGACACTATTTGGTACATGATTTTTTTGAAAATCTTAACATCATTATTAGTTCGAAAAAAGTTAATTAAATCAATACTAACATGTCATATTAACCTATAAAATTATTCTAATTCATAAAAAGTCTAAAATTACTTTTATTAGGGTATTTATAACATAAATAATGTTAATATTTAATTAATAAGGTAATTACTGTATCATAATTGTGTCATAAATAAATTGAATTATTTAAGGTCTAAAAATTATAAATAAAATACAATTATGTAGGAAATATTTTTATCTTTCTAATTAATATTTATAATTTAATTTATTTTATGTATATCCCTATATTAAAAATGTTATAGTTATTAAACTTTGATTTTAACTATTTTAATTCTTCTTTAAATAAAATAATAATAAATGTCCTAATCTAATCCAAGTAGACCTAAAGGGTAATATCTTAACCCTAAATTTGTTTTTGATCGAAATACACTTATCCAATAGAATTAGGACATGTGTTAGGGTAATAATAATATCATTTTACCCTTAATTACCCTATTTACATTTAACCGTGGTAAATAAAAGTAAAAAGTTACTATTCAGAAAAAATTATTTTTATCTTATTGAACAAAATTTTACTCCTTGATATTACCTGTGTATCTCGTATTTTTGAAATTATACTCAGAGAAGTGGTAAAATTAATTTTTATGTAAATTTTCAAACTATCCTAGGAGGTGGGTAAAAGACCGTGAAAAGTTCAATAAAATTTTTATGTCTAAAATTATTATAAAATGACTCCAATGAATTACATTGAACTTATATAGGTATTATGTATCAATTTTGACCTAAAATAAATTTAAATAAAATAAATAATTATTTAAATAAAATGTCGGTTTTTAAATAGAAACCCAATGTTTTCATTATTCATCAAAAATTTAATATTTTTAAGAAAATACAAAAATTTCACCCTAGGATAATTTCGATATTCTGAATCCAAAAATAAAGTCCATTTTAAAAGATAAAATTTATAAAAAATCAAAAAGTGGGTATTACTATTCTTAACAGCTAGTTCATAATAATATTATAATAATATCTCGTTTAGTGAAACTCGGTATTGCGTACAACACATGCTATCGAGGAAGGTTGCACTAGCATGCAACACAAGCCTAGAATAATGTTTGTGTATACTGTAAGATAATAATGTGTTGCGTATAGCGTAAGCTAATCTTGGTGTTGTGTACAACACAAGAAATCAATGTAATTAAAAATAATATTTCTCATAAAATCTCAGGGTGTTACATTCTACCCCCCTTAAAATGAATTTTTCCCTCGAAATTCGTCGGGTTTATAAATGGTTTACTACTTGAAAGTTTCTTTCATATTAACACACATCGTAAAAAGGAATACCAAAACTTATCTTTAAAAACTAATGTATGAAACCTAAGGGTTACCCAAATTAACTAATCATTGGGATTCCACAATGGAGAACATAGGTGAAAATATTGATATTGAAGAGAAATCTGACCATCAAGTTCTGATGGAGAGTGGTAGAGAACATGGATATGAAAAATCCAACAATCACAAAGCCATAAATTTTTGATGATCTAAGGTACCATCTGATTCATCAGATATAATGGCACTAGGACAACATTTTTGGTTTTCATGATCATTTCCATAAAGTTGAAGAATTTTAATTAGAAGAAATACTTACTTTATTTCGGTACATTCTCACCGTTGTTCATGCCTTGAACAATTTCCACTTCATCTCTTAAAGAAATGAAGTTGAATTTTTCATTTGTGAAGTGTTAGTAGATCATGTGATAGAATGATGGGTCTTTCCATATTTCTCAAACAAAAGGTTAGAAAAAGTTATCAAAAATACATAAGTCCATCTATAGTGAGATTAATCATATATGGTTCCTAAAATGGACTTATAATTCATAAATCATATTGCTTAATATGATAAAACTAGTTTATACTAACCAAGTACTTTCTCTAGGCCAGTGGTAGGAGATAAATACATGTCGCCCTTCAGCTGTAGGTTCGATTCCCACAGCCTTGTCCGACGTGACGGGTTGTCGCCAGTCCTGCAAGTTGTCCCTTTTTCTAAAACTACATTGTAATAACATTCCTACAATAAAATAGAAAACATTTCTACCCTTAAACAATAATATCTTTTTTCTAACTTAATTCATTCCATTTTTTAGGCTTATCCAAAATACTTATGTCCATTCTCATATTATAAAGAAAACAATTACTAGAAATGTCATCTACCGAGCATGTGAATACCATCATTTATCCCCCATATATCATACGATGTATCTTATTGTTCACATTACAAACATGTGAATACCTTAATCATGTATTCTCTTAAACCATATTGAAAACATGAATGTTGTCACAAGGTAACTCTTTCCATATACAAAAATCTAAAAAATTCTATATACTCAAACCATGATATCAGTTTTTCTTTATATTATTCATGAGATCATTAATACTATCAAACATTTCATTATCTCCTTATCCCTTCATTATGTGCATATTAGGTTCTTTCCAAAAATATATGAATAACCTTTCATGGTTACCGGTACCATTCAATATATACTTTCAAAACTCAAGTAATGGAAACAATGTAATAATCCTTATATTTTTCTTTATTCCATAGTACCATACATTATTCTAGATAAACATACAATCATTACACTACCTTCTTAAGCCATTGACTGGGCTTCATCATTTCTTCCATCTCATATATCATTTTTAGTATATTTATCATAATTTACATAAATACTACCCATATGACCATGCTCATTCTCTTTATGAGATTTTCCCTTTGGGAATTGGTTTGCATAATGCCCGTACATTCCACATTTAAAACACTTAACCATTGTTGATGTCTTAGAAATACCATTATCCTTGTCCATGGTGTTAACTGAACCTTTTCCTTTAAAATTACTATCTTTGTGTCCTTATTTTCCACTCCCAAATCATCTTCCAGTTCATTTGAAACATTCTCCCTAATGCCTCTTTCCACATGATTTACATGAGGGAAATTGAACTTTCTTTTCACTATGATCATCATAAAATTCCATCTTTCTCTTATTAGCTGAGTCGGGAAACTTACCAAAGTTGAGATTATTGATCATATTATGAGATTTCTGATTAGGCATAATAATGATATGTGGACTTACAGATCCAATTTTATTTGGTTTCTCATGAAGAATATCATTCCACTATCCATCATATCCTCCATTATCGTGAATCTTCCTATTTCCAACCATTTTTTGAAACCCAAAAAGAATAGCCTGAGAGGCCAAAATCATAATCAAAGGGTAGTAACTTCAATATAAAACATCTTAGGTTTAATTCTAATATCATTACCGTATTTCTAGGACTATAAACTATACTTATACTTAACCTTAGGGACATCCCAAGACATACCTTAGAAATATCTATAGGGATCTCACTAAAGTTATCGCATCCTAGTTTCCAAAGGTTGACAAAACTGAACCTCTGATACCAACTATAGAGACCCAAAGCTTGACGTACATATACATTAAATTACATTTGTGGAATAATTAATACATAACAAAAACAAACAACGAAGGACCGTAATAGTTTAGTGTCTTTGGAAACTCGGAACATAATCTTCTAATCGTGGTGAAAGATCTTCAACATCTCCCATAAAGATATTCTCCTTTTGATTATTACCTAAAACCTTTCTTAATATCCCGGGGAAAATAAAACATATAAAGGGTGAGCTCAAATTCTCAACAATCATAAGCATGGAGAAAATAAATCAAACCATATATATTTGAACATAAAAACATGAACATAATGTTTAAACATCGAAATCTTGAGTAATTACATAAAACATGGTAGTGCGTAATGGATAGATCATAATGAAACTTAAATCATGATAAAATAGTTTGGAAAAACTTGTAATTGTGGCAAACAATTAAGCACATTATATGATTTCCATAGTAGCCAAGGCATTGTTTCCAAGACCATCTTAGTGGACAAAGTCCCTTTCTGAATCGAGTTCACTCCTCGTTCCAGTCCTGTATCACTGAACTGGAATAACTTACCATTCCAGCCATGTCTATCTCATCAGATATAAATCATTAACCAATGAATTTGAGGGAGATATAGGTCCCACCCATCTCATAATGAAATAATTTTTACATGTGCCACAACATAAACATAAATCATTCATCATAACCCAAAGAATAAAAATGGGTTTCATAAAAAGCATCCCATCATAACATATTCCATATAAAAAAATTTATATAATTCCATCATAATAAAAGTGAAACGATGTAAATAAAAGAGATATTATACTTGAAACATACACATAACAAATAATTTCATCTCAGATGGAAAATGGTTTTGATAAAAACACTTGAAATGAATTCTTGAGGAAAATATCCTTTTTTCTTGAAAATAATTTTCTTTTCACAAAACGCCATGAAATTTTAAAAGAAAAAGAGTTTGTTTAAAATAGCCATTAAATCTTGTAAAGTAAATTTTCGGAAAATAAGGCGTTATAAATCTGTAAAAATCCGTTCATGCTGTATAAGTAAAAAAACATTCTCCTCCTACTTTTAACGGAAATGTAAAAAAGTAGCACATATGGTAAACAAAAGAAAGATTACTTCCATAGAACAATGTAAAAGTAAAAGAGGGGTAAAAATGACTTTAAACATACATGGAAGAATATTAAACACATTATGAAAAACATTTTTTATGGACATGGATGAAAAATATAACCCCAGTAAATACTTACGAATAAACAATCTCGGATAAAAATGAGATTGCAAAATTATTCCTTACCTTAGGTCCGATATGCTTCGTACGTATCCGAACCTCTTGTATAATTATTTAAATAATGTCATTTACTTATTAAAGAATCATATTTTTTGTTATTATATCATATATGGTCCACATATGACTTTATATTACCCGTTATTTTGTAAATTCCATGTTAAAGCATCATTTTGGGTAAAATCATTTTATTTATCGTACTTGTTTGGACTTGTTGTTATTGATATTATTATTACTTATATCATGATTTACTTACTTAGAGAATGTAAATCATGATTTATATATCATATATATTCAGTATATATATATATATATATATAATAGATGGATGAATGAAATGAGATACATCGTTCATGGAGACAGTGGGTCGTACGTACACATGAACGCTGTTTTCCATTCCTTATTGAATTGAATGGAAGTAAGTAGATGAAATATATATATATATAAATAAATTCATCAGATTAATTATTTCATATATTTCATTATTATTCATTATATATACTTTATAATCATTCTTGAATGGTTAATATGGAGAATGAATCTCATCGCGTCGTGGAGACGGTAATCTGTACGTACACACGAGCGATGATATCGTTCCCATAATTATTGAATGGAATTGGAGTGGATGATATAATACCTTATAATAAGTATGATGTTATAATAACCATATATAGTTATTCTTTACACCATTATACCCATTCAAGTAAGGTGGTGGTGGAAAAACCGATTACACCACGGCGTGTAGACGGTATTCCGTATATACGCACACGAGGTGATTTCATTTTCCGTAGGATGGATAGAAGGTGAAATGGGGATGTTTCATATTTATAATAACATATAATTATATTAGTTATACTTATTTTATTACCTTATAATGAAATAACAAAATAAGAAGAAGTTGATGAAGAAAGAAAACTTGAAAGAATCGGTAGAAGAGATTACCTCTTCCTCGACGCACCTCCTTTGAACTTCTTCTTAGGGATCTGTGGTTGGTCTTTTGAGAGTACCAGAATCTTTATAATAAAACTATAGAGGTTGAGGAGAGTAATTGGCAGGGTTTGTCTGAGCTTCAAGGCTCAAAAGGGTGTGAAAAGAAGAGGGAAGGGGTACCCTTTTTATAAGGGAGGAGAGGGCCACCTTAGGAAAACATAAAATATAATTTTATAATAAAGTCTTATTAGGTTTTTAATAGCTTAAAATTGATTTATTTCGAATATAAGGTGAATATGGGTCTTAATACTCTCAAAAAATAGGTTTTATACAAGTTTAGGTTACTATTTTATCCTTATCATTTAGATTTAACTCTAAGTTAAATAATTTAACTTTTACCGTGTCTTTTTGTTTTCTGACACTATATGGTTAATAAACTTACTATACCAAGCCTAACGAACCCCAAGTGGTTATTTATTAATATATATATCCTTATATAAGTCATTTAGCCGAACCTTAGATTTTTTGGAATAAAATAACAATTAATAATATAATATTTGTTTTAAAAACTATTTTATGTCAATTTTGACACTATTTAGTACATGATTTTTTTGAAAATATTAACAGAATGATTAGTTCGAAAAAAGTTAATTAAATCAATAATAACATATCATATTAACCTATAAAATTATTTCAATTCATAAAAAGTCTAAAATTACATTTATTTGGGTATTTATAACATCAATTATGTTAATATTTCATTAATAAGGTAATTAATGCATCATCATTGTTTTATATATAAATTAAATTATTTAATGTCTAAAAATTATAAATAAAATACGATTATATAGGAAATATTTTTAGATTTCTAATTAATATTTATAGTCAAGTTTATTTTATGTATATCCCTATATTAAAAATGTTTTAGTTATTAAACATTGATTTTAACTATTTTAATTCTTCTTTAAATAAAATAATAATAAATGCCCTAATCTAATCCAAGTGACCCTAAAGGGTAATATATTATCCATAAGGTTTTTTTGGTCTAACTACAGTTATCCAGTAGAATTAGGACATGTTTTAGGCTAATAATAATATCATTTTTACCCTTAATTACCCTATTTACTTTTAACCATGGTAAATTAAAGTAAAAAGTTACTATTCACCAAAAAATATTTTTATCTTATTGAACCAAATTTTACTCCTTGATATTAACTGTGTCTCTCATATTTTTGAAATTCTACTTACAGAAGCGGTAAAATTATGTTTTATGTAAATTTTCAAACTCTCCTAGGAGGTGGGTAAAAGGCGATGAAAAGTTCAATAGACTTTTTATGTATAAATTTTTTAAAAAATGACTCCAATTAATTTAATTAAACTTATATAGGTATTATGTATAAATTTTGACCTAAAATAAATTGAAATAAAATAAATAATTATTGAAATAAAATGTCAGTTTTTAAATAGTAACCTAATGTTTTCACTATTCATAAAAAATTTAATGTTTTCAGAAAAATACCAAAAATTCACCCAAGGCTAATTTAGATATTATAAATCCAAAAATGAGATCCATTTTGAAAGATAAAATTTATAAAATTTCAAAAAGTGGGTATTACTATTCATAACAGCTATTTCAAAATAATATTATAATAATATCTCATTTAGTGAAACTCGGTATTGCGTACAACACACACTATCGAGGAAGGTTGCACTGGCATGCAACACAAGCCTAGACTAGTGTTTCTGTACACTATAAGCTAATACTGTGTTGCGTATAGCATAAGCTAATCTTGGTGTTGCGTACAACACAAGACATCAAAGTAATTAAAAATAATATTTCTCATAAAATCTCGAGGTGTTACAATCTACCCCCCTTAAAATGAATTTCGCCCTTGAAATCCATCGGGTTTATAAATGGTTTACTACATGAAAGTTTCTTTCATAGTAACCCACCTAGTAAAAAGGAATACCAAAACTAATCTTTAAAAACTAAAGTATGAAACTTAATGGTTACCCAAATTAACTAATCACTGGGTTTCCACAACCGAGAACATAGGTGAAAATATAGATATTGAAGAGAAATTTAACCATCATGTTCTGATGGAGAGTCGTAGAGAACATGGCTATGAAAAAGCCAATAATCACAAAGCCATAAAATTGTGATGATCTAAGGTACCATATGATTCATCAGATATAAGGGCAGTAGGACACAATTTTTGGTTTTCAAGATCATTTCCCTAAAGTTGAAGAATTTGAATTAGAAGAAATACATACGTTATTTCGGTACAATCTCACCGTTGTTCGTGCCTTGAAAAATTTCCACTTCATCTCTTAAAGAAATGAATTTGAATTTTTCATTCATGAAGTTTTAGAAGATCGTGTGATAGAATGATGGGTCTTTCCATCTGTCTCAAACAAAAGATTAGAAAAAGTTATCAAAAATACATAATTCCATATATAGTGAGATTAATCATATATGGTTCCTAAAATGGACTTATACTTCATATATCATATTTCTCAATATAATAAAACTAGTTTCTACTAACCAGGGAATTTTGTAGGCCAGTGGTAGGCAATAAATGCCTGTCGCACTTTGGTTGTGGGTTCGATCCCCACAACCTTGTCCGACGTGATGGGTTGTTTCCTGTCCTGCAGGTTGTCCCTTTTTCTAAAACTACATTATAATATCATTCCAGCAATAAAATAGAAAAAATTTCTGACCTTAAACAATAATATCTTATGTCTAACTTAATTCATTCAAATCTTTAGGCTTATCCAAAATACTTCTGTCCATGCTCATAGTATAAAGAAAACAATTACTAGAAATGTCATCTACTGAGCATGTGAATACCATCATTTATCCCCCATATATCATACAATTTATCTTGTTGGTCACATTACAAATTTGTGAATACCTTAATCATGTATTCTCTTGAACCATAGTGAAAAACATGAATGTTGTCACAAGGTAACTCTTTCCATATACCAAAATCCCATATATTCTATATACTCAAACCATGATATCAGTTTTTTTATATTAGTCATGAGCTCATTAATACTATAAAAAATTTCATTATCTCCTTATCCCTTCTTTATGTGCATATTAGGTTCTTTCCAAAAATATCTGAATAACCTTTCATGGTTACCGATACCATTGACCATATACATTCAAAACACAAGCAATGAGAACAGTGTAACGATCATTATAGTTTTCTTTATTCTATAGTACCATACATTATTCTTGATAAACATACAATCATTACACTACCTTCTTAAACCACTGACTGAGCTTCATCATTTCTTCCATCTCATATATCATTTATAGTATCTTCATCACCATCTACTTAAATACTACCCATATGACCATGTTGATTCTCTTTATGAGATTTTCCCTTAGGGAATTGGTTTGCATAATGTAAGTACATTCCACATTTAAAACATTTAACCATTGTTGATGTCCTAGCAATACCATTATCCTTGTCCATGGTGCTAACTGAAACTTTTCCATTACAATTACTAGCTTTGTTTCCTTCTTTTCCACTCCCAAATCATCTTCCAGTTCCTTTGAAACATTCTCCCTAATTCCTCTTTCCACATGATTTACATGAGGGAAATTGAACTTTATTTCCACTATGATCATCATGAAACTCCATCTTTCTCTTATTAGCTGAGTCAGGAAACTTACCAAAGTTGAGATTATTGATCATATTATGACATTTCGGATTAGGAATAATAACGATATGTGGACTTCCAGATCCGATTTCATTTGGTTTCTCATAAAGAATATCATTCCATTGTCCATCATATCCACCATTATTGTGAATCTTCCTGTTTCCAACAATTTTCTAAAACCCAAAAAGAATAGTGTGAGAGGCTTAAATCATAATCAATGGGGAGTAAATTCAATATCTTACATATTAGGTTAAATTATAATATCATTACCGTAATTCTATGACCATAACCTATACTTATACTTAACCTTAGGGACATCCCAAGACATACATTAGAAATATCTCTAGGGATCTCACTAAAGTTCAAACATCCTAGTTTCCAAAGGTTGACTGAACCGAACCTCTGATACCAACTGTAGAGACCCAAATCTTGACGTACATAGACATTACATTACTTTTGAAGAATAATTAATATATAACAAAAACAAACACCGAAGGACCATAATAGTTTAGTGACTTTGGAAACTTGGAACATAATCTTCTAATCGTGGTGAAAGATCTTCAACATCTCCCATAAAGATCTTGACCTTTTGTTTTCATACCTAAAATCTTTCTTTATATCATGGGGAAATGAAAACATATAATGGGTGAGCTAAAATTCTCAGTAATGGTAATCATGGATAAATTAAAACATACCATATAC
Source organism: Viscum album (assembly GCA_963277665.1). Lineage (NCBI taxonomy): Eukaryota > Viridiplantae > Streptophyta > Magnoliopsida > Santalales > Viscaceae > Viscum > Viscum album. Next base: position 594,129,753 of record OY728155.1, on the reverse strand, counting down.
ATTTGAACATAAAAACACGAACATAATGTTTAAACATCGAAATCTTGAGCAATTACATAAAACATGGAAGTATGTAATGCATAGATCATAATGGAACTTAAATAATGATAAAATATCTTGGAAAAACTTGTAATTGTGACAAAAAATTAATCACATGATGTGATTTCCATTGTAGCCAAGGAAATGCTTCCAAGACCATCTTAGTGGACAAAGTCCCTTTCTGAATCGAGTTCACTCCTCGTTCCTGTCCTGTATCACTGAACCAGAATAACATACCATTCCAACCATGTCTATCTCATGAGATATAAATCTTTACCTATTGAATTTAAGGGATATATATGTCCCACCCATCTCATAATGAAATAATTTTTACTTGTGCCACAACATAAACATAAATCATTCATCATATCCTAAAGAATAAAAATGGGTTTCATAAACAGCATCCCATCATAACATATTCCATATAAAAAAATGTATATCATTTAATCATAAGAAAAGTGAAACCATGTAAATCATAAAAATATTATACTTGAAACATACACATAAGAAATAATTTCATCTTAGATGGAAAATGGTTTTGATAAAAACACTTGAAATGAATTCTTGAGGAAAATATCCTTTCTTCTTCAAAATCATTTTTTTCCGAAAATGCCATGAAATTTTAAAAGAAAAGGATTTTTTTGAAAATATTCATTAAATCTTGTAACGTAAGATTCTTGAAAATAAGGCGTTATAAAACTGTAAAAATCTTTTCATGCTGTATAAGTTAAAAAAACATTCTCCTCGTACTTTTAACCTAAAAGTCAAAAAGTAGCACATATGGTAAACAAAAGAAAGATTCCTTCCATAGGACAAAGTAAAAGTCAAAGAGGGGTAAAAATGACTTTAAACATACATGGAAGAATATTAAACACTTTATGAAAAACATTTTTGTATGGAAATGGATGAAAAATATAACCCGTAAATACTTACGAATAAATAATTTCGGATAAAAATAAGATTGGAAAATTATCCCTTACCTTAGGTCCGATATGCTTCGTACGTATCCGAAACTCTTGTATAATTATTTAAATAATGTCATTTACTTATTAAATAATCATATTCATTGTTATTATATCATATATGGTTCACTTATGACTTTAGATTACCCAGTCTTTTGTAAATTCCATGTTAAAGCATCGTTTTGGGTAAAATCGTTTTATTTATCATACTTGTTTGGAATTGTTGTTCTTATTATTATTATTACTTATATCATCATTTAATTACTTAAAGAATGTAAATAATTATTTATATATCATATATATTAAGTATATATATATATAATAGATAGATGAATGAAATGAAATACACCGTTCATGGAGACGGTGGGCCGTACATACACATGAACGCTGTTTTCCATTCCTTATTGACTTGAATGGAAGTAAGTATATGACATATATATATATACATAAATTAATTAGCTTCATTATGTAATATATTTCATTATTATTCATTATATATTCTTTAAAATCATTCTTGAATGGTTAACATGGAGAATGAATCTCATCGCGTCGTGGAGACGGTAATCTGTACGTACGCACGAGGGATGATATCATTTTCATAATTATTGAATAGAATTATAGTGGATGATATAATACCTTAGAATTGGTATGATGTTATAATAACCATATATAGTTATTCTTTACACCATTATACCCATCCAAGTATGGTGGTGGTTGAAAAAATGATTACACCACGGCGTGGAGATGATATTCCGTACGTACGCATGCTCGATGATTTCATTTTCTATAGGATAGATAGAAGGTTAAATGGGGTTGTTTAATATTTATAATAACATATCATTATATTATTGATATTTATTTTATTACTTTATAATTAAAAAACTAAATAAGAAGAAGTTGATGAAGAAAGAAAACTTGAAAGAATCGGTATAAGAGATTACCTCTTCCTCGAGGCACCTCCATTAAACTTATTCTTATGGCCCTAGAGTTGGTCTTTTTAAAAGAACAAAACCTCTATAAATAAACTTGATAGGTTGAGAAGAGTATTTGGAAGGGGTTGGCCGAGATTGAAGGCTCATAAGGGTGTGAAGAGAAGAGGGAAGGGGTGCCCTTTCTATAAGGGAGGAGAGGGGAACCTTAGGAAAACTTAAAATATTATTTTATAATAAAGTCATATTAGATTTTTAAAAGATACAAATTAATTTATTTATAAAATAAGTAAGGGATTGGTCTAAATCATCTCAACCAAAACGTTTTAGACAAGTTTAGGTTACTATTTTATCCTTATCATTTATATTTAACTCTAAGTTAAATAATTTAACTTTTACCGTGTCTTTTTGTTTTCTTACACTATATGGTTAATAAACTTACTATAAAAAGATAAAAGAACCAAAAGTGGTTCATTATTAATATATATATCCTTATATATGTCATTTGGCCGAAACATAGATTTTTAGGATTAAAATAACAATTAATAATATAATATTTGTTTTAAAAACTGTTTTATGTCAATTTTGACACTATTTGGTACTTGATTTTTGTGAAAATATTAAAAGAATGAATTGTTCAAAAAAAAATAATTAAATAAATAATAACATGTCATATTAACCTAGAAAATTAGTTGAAATCATAAAAGTAAAATATTACCTTTAATTTGGGTATTATAACATCAATTATGATAATATTTCATTAATAAGGTAATTACTACATCATCATTGTGTCATAAATAAATTAAATTATTTAATGCATAAAAATTAAAAATAAAATACCATTATGTATAAAATCATTTAATATTTCTAATTAATATTTATAGTTGAATTTAATTTTTGTATAACCCTATATTAAAAATGTTTTAGTTATAAAACATTGATTTTAACTATTTTAATTATTCTTTAAATAAAATAATAATAAATGACCTAATATAATCCAAGTAGAACTAAAGGATAATATCATATCCCTAAGTTTGATTCTGGTTGAACTACACTTTTCCAATAGAATTAGGGAATGTGTTAGGGTAATAATAATATCATTTTTACCCTTAATTACACTATTTACATTTCACCGTGGTAAATAAAAGTAAAAAGTTACTATTCACTAAAAATTATTTTTATCTTATTGAACCACATTTTACTCCTTGATATTAATCGTGTCTCTAGGATTTTTGAAATTCTACTCACAGAAGCAGTAAAATTAAGTTTTATGTAAATTTTTAAACTCTCTTAGGAGGTGGATAAAAGACGGTGAGAAGTTCAATAAAATTTTTATGTCTAAATTTTTTATAAAATGACTCCAATGAATTAAATTAAACTTATATAGGTATTATGTATAAATTTTTACCTAAAATAAATTTAAATAAAATAAATAATTATTTAAATAAAAAGTCGGTTTTTAAAGAGTAACCTAGTGTTTTCACTATTCATCAAAAATTGAATGTTTTTAAAAAATACCAAAAATTCACCCTAGGCTAATTTAGATATTTTGAATCCAAAAATGAAGTCCATTTTGAATGATAAAATTTATAAAATTTCAAAAAGTGTGTATTACTATTTATAACGGCTAGTTTGTAATAATATTATACTAATATCTCATTTAGTGAAACTCGGTATTGCGTACAACACACGCTATCGAGTAAGGTTGCTCTAGCGTGCAACGCAAGCCTAGAATAGTGTTTGTGTATACTATAAGATAATATGGTGTTGCGTATAGCACAAGATAATCTTGTTGTTGCATACAACACAATACATAAAAGTAATTAAAAATAATATTTCTCATAAAATCTCGGGGAGTTACATTCTACCCCCCTTAAAATGAATTTCTCCCTCAAAATTCGTCGGGGTTATAAATTGTTTACTACTTGAAATTTCTTTTCATAGAAACCCACATCATAAAAAGGAATACCAAAATTTATCTTTAAAAACCAAATTACGAAACGTAACGGTTACCCAAATTAACTAATCATTGGGTTTCCACACAGGAGAACATAGGTGAAAATATGGATATTAAAGAGAAATCTAACCATTAAGTTATGATGGAGAGTGGTAGAGAACATGGATATGTAAAATCTAACAATCACAAAGCCACAAATTTGTGATGATCTAAGGTACCATCTGATTCATCATATATAAGGGAACTATGACAACATTTTTGGTATTCAAGATCATTTCCCTAAAATTGAAGAATTTGAATTAGAATAAATACTTACATTATTTTGGTACAATCTCACTGTTGTTCATGCCTTGAAAAATTTCCCTATGGTCTTTTTTAAATTCTCATAATAGAATTCTCACAGAGGCCTTTTTACACCACATAATAAAATATAACCAATTTATTTAAAAATACCTCAACTAGAATATGATACCATGGTTTTAATTTATCACTAGACAAACCATGAACCATTTATAATATCCCAAACACATAATGAGATGAAAAATTCAAGGAAAATAAATAAAAAAAGTGGGATGTGTATCAATTTTGAACATTGAAAGATTGTTGATGACCACATTAAAATCATGGATTTGTCTATATAATATATCTGACATCATTCATTTATTTTAAGTATGGTTTTCCATGTCTTACATGTTTACCACATTATATAGTGACTTAAAATTCTCTATAAAATTAAACAAATACAATGCTAAATAAATAAATTTGATGATCAAGAGGATCAAATCATCACCAGTATATCGAGAAAATCAAAATCCAATTTTTTTTTTAAAATTAAAATACATAATCAAAGTTGAAACATAGACAACATATGAAAAAAATCCTATGGTGATGATGTTATTGGGACACTTTCATGACACCTGACTCTCTAGTAATTAAGAGAATATTCCAATAATACTAAAATAACAAATAAAACGATGGAAATGAAAATACCAAGGCACCATATAGAACCTAGGACCCATTACCATTTTTTAATAATGTGGCTTATAATTTATTCTAAACCAACACTTTAGATATAATTCAATAAGGACTACAAAGTATTTTGGCTCCCTACATGATAGCAACTATTTCATGGGAATCATTGAACATACCAAGGGAATGAATTATTTCTCCTTGAGTAGTATTAATTATCGTGTAATGAAACAAATAATCCAAATAAACAATTGATATTAAATTTTGAACATAAAAACTATATATACAAATAGATGCATGGATAATTAAAGGGTAAAATAAAATAAAAATTACTATAGGGATGAAAAATATAATATGAGTAATTCAAAAAAGTAAAATTAAAATCTAAAAGAAAATACAAACCAGACTCATGAGACTTATTGTGACTTTTATGACCCGTCCTCCGGGGCTCGTGCCGTGACTACCCCAAGCTCGCCTTACATTTTCTAGGGGCCGGTGACTAGCACCAAAGGCTTATTCCCTAAAAATAGGAAGGCATTGCCTTTATAACCTGTAAACTCATGCAACCAAGAAAACAAGATGATACGAACACATGTATAATGAATAGTAAAAAGAGTGTGTATAGTATGTGAAAGGGGTGAGAATACAAGACCAACTAGAAAGTACAAGAAAACTGGAAAGTATAAGAAAATTGAACAGCTCGTGTGAACAACCACCAATGATCCTACTTGAAGGGTATTTATAGCTCTCGAATGGCCTCCTCTATGGTACACCATGTCTAAGGTCCACCTCCGAGCTACCTCCAGTCCTAGTACCCTCGTCCTTAGTCAGCGATGTCTATCGTATGCACTAAACACAACAAGGTGAAAGTGTTGCCCGTGTAGGGGTGAGTAAAAAAATACTCAGTAGGGATCCAGGAACCTCAAAAGGTCTCAAAAAATTTACAAAGGATAAATCAAAAATAATGCAAGAAACTGACAACCCTACTTAGGTATACGCCCATATATATACCTAAGTTATCAAGTAAACCCATCCCAATACAAGGACAAAACCCTTATCCAATGTACAATTGTTCTAAGAAGGAAAGAATACCACAAAGGTATCACCACAAGGGTAAGTACCACAAAGGTAACGCCACACAGAAGAATACCACGAAGGTAAGTACCACAATGATACGCCACATAGAAGAATACCACAATGGTATCACCATGAAGGTAAGTACCACAAAGGTACGCCACACTAAAGAATACCACAAAGGTATCACCACGAAGGTAAGTACCACAATGGTATTCCACAGAGAAGGTTACCAAAAATGTAAAGACTTAGCTGACACCTAGTATAAATTAGGTACTGTATTAAAGATGAATATATGTATCTACTGAATTATCTTACCCTGTTAAGTGGAAGACCCACGAAGGATCCTAAATCATCAGACACACATAAGATCCTAGTACATCATTAGACCCACATAGCATCCCAGTACAACGAAACCTTGTAGGATCTTAGAGTAGTCCCAAGAGAATTCCTAGAGCAGATCCAAGTGAGACCATCGAACATAGACCCACAAATAATCCCAAAGAACAGACCCACATAAGATCTATTTCTCATTTACATCCAGCTACAGGGTTTCCATAGTAACCTCACTTGATTCAAGGAGGGTCGTCTCCCCAAGACACATGTCTATACTTAAACTAACACGAATTCAAATGAAGATGTATCCCAAAAAAAACCCATGAAAAAGGGTTCTAAACACAACAGAAGGTGCGTTAATCGGACACCAGGTCTGTATGTTATTTGACTTTTAGTCCCGAGGGCTCGGTTGGATTCGTGTTCGATCTAACCAATACAATCCCAAGTTTATCCAAAACTCAAGTGGGGTATACTAAAAGTACCATATCAATAAAAGGTTTCTGGCACCATAGATGGTTTGTCAAACGGACACCCGTAGCTCAAGATATGGTCGAAGGAATGAATAGGGTCGAAGTGGGTCCAGGTCTGGTCCGACCCGGTCAGACCGACCCAGCCCGACACGTCCTGGGCCAACCTGACTTGGATCGGGTCGACCTCGTCTGACCAGGGTCTGGCCCTAGGTCTGACCCGATCTACTGGGTCCGGCCACGCCCGCGGGGTCCAGCCCGGCCCGCAGGGCATGACCCACTGTGCGGTGGCCTGCTGGGCCTGCGATGCGGCAGCCAGCTGGGCCTGCGATGCGGCAGCCAGCTGGGCCTGCGATGCGGCAGCCCACTGGGCCTATGATACGGCGGCCCAATAGGCTCATGGTGCGGCAGCCCACAGTGCGGTCATGCAACACGCCTTCTCCAGGGTTCAGTTCAGCCGACCACCCTCCTTCGCCGTCGCGGCCTCGTTCCATGGATCTAGCAAGCCGAGTGGCACGAACGCTCACCGTCATCCCCATCGTGCGGCTGGCTGGAGTGCCGACCACCACCCTTGCTTTGTTGCGTCCGACGAGCCGGGACTCTTCTTCGGCAGTGCACTTGCACCACCTCCATCTTCACATCCATCAGTGGTGCCAGCCGCTACTTCCGAGTCCCACCAATGCCAATTTCCAGCACTAGTCGCCGTCCTCCTCCATCGCAAAGAACACATCAAAAGCTTAAAAGGACTGCAGAGATGACGATCCATGTTCATTTGGACCGCACCCTCCATGTTAGGGTAGTAGAAAGCGACTCAATAATTCTTTAATCACAAAAGAACTTCAAGAACAAGTAAGGGGGTATTCAAAATAGAAAACGATACCTTGACATTTTTTGGAGGATTTCATGAGAAAGAAGAAGAAGTCATTGGAGAATGCCGATGATCATTTCCTCCAAAAGGTGCTTCGAATTTGGGCTCGGGTTTGGTTCCTCTTTATTTGTTGGAGATGAATTCTTCATTGTAGAGGAATATTTTCTCCACAACTTTCTCCCAATTATACATTTCTCCAACACTTCTCCAACAAATCCTCTCAAAAGTGAAGATCTAACTTATTAAAAATAAGTTTAGAAAAGAAAATAATTACTGTTTGTAATTTAATTATAATGATGTGGGAATAATTAATTTAGAGGAAACCTAAAGCCACATTTTTCCTTAAAGAGAATGTTCTAGTGTCGGGTGGCCCCCCACTATTAAGAATTCAATTGGGGGGGGGGGTTGGATTGTGTGGTCCCCACTATAGTATATTGAAAAAGAGGTTATATAAATAAAATAGAATCTTATTTTATTTTTATTTCCACAAAAAAAACTAAACCTAACTTTCACCCTCATCCTACTATGGTCGAGGTGAAAGTATCCTTAAGCGAATACCGGTGCTGCAAGTTCAACTGTTTTCTCAGATTTCGATTCTGAGAAACAATTCAAATGTTACAAAAACCCACTCACATGTTTACTGAATATACCTGAAAAAGATGTTCCAAAATTCATTCCGAGCACACCGGGCCTTGGAATCACATGCCATCAATTTTTTCAGACTTGTAACATTCTCATATAAAAAAAATTACACGTAAATCCTGGGTCTTTACATTCTCCCCACCTTAGGACTTTGCGTTCCCATTATCCACAACTCAAATTAAGGGAACAAGTGGTGGTACTGAGCACGTATTAGAGCCTCACACTCCTATGTGATCTCCTAGAGGTTCTTGTTCTTCCAATATACACACACTAAATATATAAATCACCCACGAATAACTCTATTATATCAATACTCAATCTCCACAAGAACCTCCGTAAACATCACCCCATCATCGTTGTCTAGCTCACTGTGGTTGATGATGTGAGAAGGGTTATTCACGTATCTCCTTAGCTGGGATACGTGGAAGACATCGTGCACCCAGTGCAACTGAGGGGGATGTTCTAGGTCGTAAGAAATCTTTCCAACTCTGCTAAGGACCTGGAATGGTCCAATGAACCTCGAATATAACTTGTCGCCCCAGCCAAATATCCACAAACATCATCAGGGCAAGATCTATCAGAATACGTGGTCACTATCCTCGAACTCCAGCAGTCTCCTTCTCTTGTCGGCATAAGACTTCAGCCAGATCTGTGCAGTCTTCATCAACTCCTGGATGATTTGCACCTTTTCCATGGTATCCCGTGCCGTCTTTGGTCCCACGAGTGCTGAATCGCCTGGGTATATCTAGCACAAGGGTGATCTACAAGGTCAGCCGTACAATGCTTAGAAAGGTGTCATCCTAATGGTGGAGTGATAGATTTTGTGGTATTCAAATTACACCAAAGGAAAGTGATCCTCCATGCTGCGTCTGAAGTCTAGGACACAAGCATGCAACATGTCCTGAAGGGTCTGAATTGTCCGCTCGGTCTAGCCATCTGTCTAAGGAAGGAAGGTGGTGCTCAAACTAAGCTATGTCCTGAAAGCCTCCAGCAACCCCTTCCATAGATGGGATGTGAAACAAGCATCATGATCAAAGACAATAGTTTAGGGTACTCCATGTACCCACACAATCTCTTGCACATAGAGACGTCCCAAACTCTCTACTCAACCCTTCTCTCTGATCGGTAGGAAGTGGGATGACTTGGTAAGTCGGTCAATGATCAACCAGATAGAATCATGACCCCTGGATGTACGTGGTTGTTCTTTCACAAAATCCATGGATATCAAATCCCACTATCACTCTGGGACCTCTAAAGGCTAAACTAAGCCTACTGGTACCTGATTCTCTACCTTCGCTTGCTAAAAAGTGAGGCACTAAGAAACAGACTCTACTACTACTTTCTTCATTCCCGGCCACTAGTGCTGTCGTAGGAGGTAATGGTACATCTTCACCACCCTGGATGTATCGCAAGAGGGGGCGTATGGAACTCCCTCAACACTTCCTCCTAAAGAGAAACCGGTACCATGGTACGTTCTCTGAAGAGGATGACGTGCTCCCCACCTTTAGAAAATTTATCAGGTTCCTGTCCTATGGATATCTAAGAATGCTGAGCCTCGTAGTTAGTTTCCCCATGTTGCAGCTCCTTGACCCGCAAAAGAAGTGGGAGAGTGAATTTAAGATACTAAATAAAAGTTGCTCCATCCCATTCCAAAAAGGATATCTGTAAAGCGGTCAGCTGCTCCGTCGCCTCACCTAGAAGCTGTAAACCAGATCTCATACTGAGTGCATCTGCTACAATGCCCCACTTTACAAGTTTGTAGACTATCTCTAAGTCATAGTCTTGGAGGAACTCAAGCCATGTTTGATATCTCAGGTTCAGGTCCTACTGAGAGAAGATATACTTGATACTCTTGTGATCAAAGTAAACCATAAAATGCTCGACCTTCCAGTAATGTCGCCACATCTTCAAGTCAAAGACCACTATTGAAAACTCCATGTCATGAGTAGCGTAGTTCTACCCATGATGCTCAGCTGCTGATAACCATAAGCAATAACTACTCGATCTTGCATCTGGACACATTCGAGCCCGGTTCCTGATGCGTCACAGTAGACTACATACCCAACAACCTCTTCTGGTAGTCTCAAGACGGGGGAACTAGTCAGCCTCTGCCTCAGCTCCTGAAAACTCTGCTGCATCTCTCCAACCAAATGAATGGTTTCCCCATCTTCCTCATCTCATATAAAGGTGCTGAAACTATGGAGTAATCTGTTATAAACCTCCGATAGTATCCGTCCAAACATAAGAAAGTTTATACCTTCGTCACACTCTAGGGTGGATCACATGCAACTACCGCATGAATCTTCACTAGATCCACTGCAACTCCAGCCTTTGAGATGACATGTCCCAGAAAGTGAACCTATCAGAACCATAACTAGCACTTTGAGAGTTTACAATAAAGTCATTGCAATCAGAGTGTGTCTAGAAATATCTGAAAATGACATGCATGCTCCTCCTCAGTAGCCGAGTAGATCATAATGTCATCGATAAAGACTACATCAAAGAGATAAAGGTATGGATGGAAGATCCTGTTCATGATTCCCATGAAAACTGCTGGAGCATTGGTCACGCTGAAAAACATGAACGAAAACTCATAATGGATGTACCGACATCTGTAACTCATCTTATGCACATCCTTATCCTGTACTCTGAGCTGGAGATAGCCTGATCTGAGGTATATCTTCAAGAACCACCATGATCTCTTCAACTGATCGAAGAGGTCATCAATCCTCAAGAGTGGGTACTTGTTCTTCACGGTCACCTGGTTCAGGAACCGATAGTCAACACAAAGTCTCAAGCTCCCATACGCCTTCTTTCCGAACAAAATTGGGGTTTCTCAAGGAGAAACACTAGGCCAGATAAACCCCTTCACCTGCAGGTCCTCTAGTTGTACCTACAGCTCACGAAACTCTACGGGAGCCATCCGATATGCTGGTGTATATATCGGTGTCCTCCTAGGGTACAATTCAATGTAAAATTCCACCTCTCTACAAGGAGAAAGACCATAAAAATCATCAAGTAAGACATCCGTGTACTGGTCCACCACTACAGGATAACTCAGACTCTCCACATCAACCGCTTCGAGGGTAATGCTAGCCAACTGACGAGTGATCGTATGCACTCCCCTCAGGGTAAGTCTATCCTATGCTTCAAAGGCTCCCTTCCCACAGGTGAAGGTAAACCTAGTCCCATTCATGCATACACACCAAACTTTGTTCCTAATACAGTCAATATGAGAATATACTTTATATAACCAGTCCATACATAGGATGACGTCATAAGGCCTTGATGCCGCTACTAGGAGATCCCAGCTGAAGCTCTAGCCTCATAGAGTAAGCTCACACTACTGGAACTAGTGTGTAATCCCCAAATCCTGTCCCGTAGGAGTCTCTAGCTGTAAGAATCAAGCCAACAGATCCACCATAAATTCCGAGCTCCGAACAAGGGAATTGGCTATAAAAAATGAATAGAACCTGTGTCTATAAGTACTATAACTAAGGTGGAGTCGACACAGATCTTACACCATATCATATCTAGAGGGATATGGTCGTAAGCCTCAGCTTTCGATAGCTGAGATCTCCCCTGTCCACATGCTCCCTGTGGTCGGGGTGGACCACCTAGTTATGGTGGCGGTAACGTCTCTAATCATCTCCCACTGCTAGCTACATGGAAAAATCCTCTGCCACATCTGCTTGATCCATGAGGACCTCCTCGGTCGAACCTCTGTCTCTTTCTGGGCGGTCCTTAGACCATCTTCTGATCATTAGTAGGACAGGTCAGGTAGTCATGAGCCATGTGACCCTGCCCGCCAAATGCGTAGCACTGCCTTCTCCTCGCATGACTCGCTCTGTCTCTCTTTCCTTGCACAACCGACCTTGAATCCTGCGTTCGTCCACATATTGGTATGGTCCTCTTATTCTTCTGTGACATTTGTCTGCTTCTAGCTATATAGGACTCTGATATATGATGCCTAGTGGTGGGTCTCGCTACCGGTGACTGCTCAACAAGAAAACTCTCCATTAAGAGGTCCCTCTCTAACACCTCTGCCTACATCAGGATGCTGATAGAAATCATCAAAGCCCTAATATCCCACTAGATACCCTTCTATAAGGTTTGGGAAATGAAGAATCAGCATATGAACATATCAGTGGAGTAGCGTGAGAAGTCGGTGAACCTCGCTGAGTACTGAGCCACATTCATGCTACCCTGTTGCAGATGAAGAAGCTCTTGAGTGAGAACTACGAGAAGGGTTGCTGGGAGAAACTCTGCCCGAAATAGACACTCAAAGTTTTCCCAGAGAAATGTAATCTCATCATGAACCTGGAGCATCAAGCTCCACCATCTGCCTACTGCTATCTGTATAAGACTGGGGGCAAAGAACACCATGATATCTACTGGTGTCACTACTAGTCGGAAGACTCTCACTATGGCCTCCTGTCAATCCTCAACTGCATGTGGGTCTATCTCACATCAGAACATCGGTGGCCTCTGGCACTGGAACTCATTCAATGCGCTCAAGCAGCATGCACCATATACTTCTGGTTCTGGTGTTATCGGTGGCCCAATAGGTAATGCTACCGTTGGTGCCTCTACTGGCGCTCCTAATGATAAAGGGAACTGCAACGAGGCCTCGTTCCTCTATGGGCTATCGACATGTACTATATCCAGAACCCTAGCTGGCTGTCTGCGTGGAGATATCTTGAAAAGAAACTGGTGCGCCACAATCAATAAGTTATACCTGGTGAGATGACTCGAAAAGTTCACAAAGAAAACTTTTTGAAACACACATGCAATCAGTGTTTTAGTGCACTGAGTCAGAAATCAGAAGTCAGGGTCCTGGTGTATGGATATGTACAATGCCGCACCAACACTAGATTCCCTAAAATGATAACCACACTCACTAAACTTAACACTATTACCGTTAAAATGATCAGAGTCCAATTTTTTATTGTAGAAATGAATCCTCTAGTACCAATTTGTCATGAATCGTCCCCCGGGGCCCGTACCGTGACTACCCCAAGCCCGCCTTCCATAGGCCAGGGGCTGGTGACTAGCACCAAAGGCGTATTCCCTAAAACTCGGAAGGAATTTACTTTATAACCTATAAACTCAAGAAAACAAGAACACAACAAGATACAAACATGAGTAAACTAAATAGTAAAAAGTGTGTGTACTGTAAGTGAAAGGGGCCAGAATACACGACCAACTGGAAAGCACAAGAAAAATTGAAAGTAAAAGTTAACTGGACAGTTCCTACGAACACCCACCAAAGTTCTTAACTAAAGGGTAGGTAAAGCTCTCGAACGATCACCTCCGCGGTATGCCTCATTTAAGGTCCACCTCTGAGATACCTCTAGTCCTATTACCCTCATCATTGGTCAACACTGTCCATCATCTGCACCAAACACTACTAGGAGCGGGCGTAGCCTGTGCAGGGATGAGTATAAAAATACTTTGTAGGGACCCCGAGACCCTCAAAGGTCTCACAAAATCCTTAAAGGGTAAACCACAAAGAATTTAAGCAACTGAAAACCCTACATAGGTATATGCCCATACATATACCTAAGTTATCAAGTAAACCCATCTCAACACAAGTCCCAAATCCTTAGCCAAAGTACAACTGTTCCACAAAGGAAACAATACCATGAAGGTAACACCACAAGGGTAAGTACCACGATGGTAACACCACAACAAAAAGTTCTATGAAGGTATGTACCACAAAGGTAGAACACATAAAAGAATACCATAAAGGTATCACCACGATGATATGGACCATAAAGGTATGACACATAGAAGAGTACCACATAGGTATCACCACGAAGGTAAGTACCACAAAGGTACACCACCCAAAAGGTTCCCACAAAGGTAAAGACTCAGCTAACACCATGTATAACATAGGTACCGTAGTAAAGATTATTAGTTGTAACTAATGAATCATCTTTCTCTGTTAAGAGGCAGACTCACATAGGATCCTAAATCATCAGACCAATATAGGATCCTAGTACATCATCAGACCCACATAAGATCATAGCACAGCTGACCCACGTAGGATCCTATAGTAGTCCCATGTGGAGTCCTAGAGCGGATCCAAGTGAGACCATCAAACACAGACCCACAAAATATCCCAAAGCACATACCCTCATAGGATCCCTTCCTAATGATACAGCTAGCTACAAGGATCCCGAACAATGCTCGCTTGATTCTGGGATGGTACAATCCTGAAGCCACATGTCAATACTTCAAATTCCATGAGGTCCCATGAAGAATTATCCCAAAGGACCACCATGAAAAATGGGTCTCAACACAACTGATGATGCATCAATCAGACACTTGGTCTGTAAGTTATTAGACTTTTAGTCCCGAGGGACCGGTTGAATTAGTGTTCGATCCAACCTGTCCATTCCCCAACAATATCCAAAACTCAATTCGGGTATACTAAAAGGACCATCTCGATCAAAGGATTCTGGCCCCACAGACAGTTCGTCAAACGGATGCCCGTAGCTCAAGATATGTTTGAATAAATGAAAAGGGTTGAAGTCGGTCTAGGTCTGGTCCGACCTAGCTTGACCCGGTTTGGGTCGACCCGGTCCGACCCGAGTCCGTCCATGGGTCTGACCCGACAAGCAGTGCAGTAGCCCACTAGGCTTGTGATGCGGTGACTCACTGGGCCCGTGGTGCGGCGGCCCGTGGTGGCTCGTTGGATGGACCACCCCCTCCTCTGTGCGACGCAGCCGCGCGCCTCGTCTTCGCCGGTGGCTGGTTCGGCCAGCCTCCCTCCTTCGCCACTGCGGCCTTGTACCACGGGTCTTGCACATTGGGTGGCAAGGATGCGGGCCGTCTTCCCTTTCCCGCAGCTGGATGGAGTGCCGATCGCCGCCCTTGCTCTACCACGACCGATAGGCTTCGGCTCTTCTGCGGTGGCGCGGTTACACCACCGCCATCTTCACGGCCAGCCTTGGTGGCAGCTGCCACTTCTGAGTCACACCGGTGCCAATAACCGGCACCGATTTTCATCCTCCTCCATCGAAATGACCACTTCAAAAATCTCAATGGATTGCGGAGAGGTGAGGCCATGTTCGTTTAGCCTGCACCCACCGTGTTAGGGTGGTAGCAAGTGGTTTAATAATTTTTGAATCATGAAGAACATCAAGAAGGGGTAAGGGGGTATTCAAAACAACAAACCCTACCTTGTTGTTCATTGGAGGTTGTCACGAGGAAGAAGAAGAAGTCATTGGAGAACATTGGCATTTGTTGCCTCCACAAGGTGCTTCCGATCTGGGCACGAGGTAGTTTCCTCGTTCTTCATTAGAGACACGTTCTTCATTGAAGAAGAATAGTTTCTCTACATCTTTCTCCCAATTCTCCTATTTTCCAACACTTCTCCAACCAATCCTCTCAAAAGTGAAGAGAAAAATTATTAAAAATAAGTTTAGACAATAAAATAATTATTTTATGTACTTTAATTATGATGATGATGGAATAATTAATTTAGAGGAAACCTAAAGCGACCTCCCTCATTAAAGAGGGGGTTCAAGAGTTAGGTGGTCCCTAACATTAGGAATTCAATTAGGGGGGGGGGTTGGCTTGGGTGGTCCCCACCACAGAACATTCAAAAATGATGTTATACAAATAAACTAAAAATTTATTTTATAATTATTTCCACAAAAAACACTAAAAATAACCTTTACCCTCACCCTACTCCGGTCGAGGTGAATGTCTCCTTAAGAGAATATTGGAACTGCGAGTTCAACGGTGTCATCAAATTTAAATTCCGAGCACTGGTTCAAAAGTTACAAAAACTCATTCACATGTTTATTGAACGTACCCAAAAAATAGTTCAGAAATTAATTCCAGGCACACCGAGTCTCGGAATCACGCGCCATCAATTTTTGCAGACTCATAATATTCCCATATAATTAAAAAAATTACATGGAGATTCTGGGTCTTTACAGTGATACATGGTAACTATCCAAATTAAACATATATATTGAAATAACTAATGAAAATGTTTTAATAGTACTTATTCCAGATAAAACTGGGAACCTATAAAATACATACATAAACAAAGAATCCTAGAACATCGCCAACCATAGAATTGATGTAGGAACATTCTTATTACAAAATATAAATTCATGTATGAAATAATATAGAATAATATTAATTTATTATAAGCCTTTAAAAAAAGAAAACCATTTTATATGAACCTATTTTGAAATATAAATTTTTAAACAGAAATGTGGTTAAGAATTTTCAATGTCTTTGCAAAATTGTTTTTATGATCATATTTCCAAATAAAAGGAAGCACATTGACATGGTTTCCAATCCCAACACATAATAGCGTTTTTATAATAAAATTCAAAATTTCCACAAAAAAATCCAATTAATATTTATAAAATACTAATATTTTATTATTTATCAGTTTAATTTATTGGAATAAAATCCTAAAAAAATTAGTAGTGTTGAACACAAAATACACCATTATTTCATTGTCAAAGATCATAGAGAAGAAAAATTTATGTACATTGTATCCAAAAAATAAAATGGGAAATGTATATACTCAAAATATAAATATAAATAACATAATGATATCCTAAAAAGGATTAAATAGTTATGGGAATCATCATAAAGATATTTTAATCATGTGTAAAACTAGTGGCGAGGAACTAAGTTCAGTGTTGGTGAACTTGACGAAATCACTAGTACTCCCATCATACTATCTAAAAAATAATGGACAGATAGATCCTTTAGCACACATGATGCAAAAATATTACAACATAAAATAAAAAAAATAAACATGTTAGAATAAACAAAAGGGTATAACATAGAAATAATCCCTTAGTAGGACACTATTAAAATTTCAGGATTTCTGTAAAAAAGATGTGAATCTACCCAGAACTGCATCGAAAAGTCACATATATTTGAGAAAAAATAACCATTATATAAAGAAAAGATAAATATTTTTTTATAATACACACCACACCTCTACATAAAAAAATTAAATATAACCAACGACATGTAACCATAAAAAAAATATAATGATACATCAATATGAGATATCCCCTCATTACATTACAAACCACAACCAATATAACAAAATGCACATTGTGAATCAATAAGATGTTACTCATTTTCAAAAAAAATCACTAAATACCAAATAATCCATTTAATGTATTCGTGGAATTACATGAAAATTCACACTATACTAAAACATCATGTAAACCCACTATGTTGATTAATTTTCACAAAAATAGTTCCAAAAAATAGTTCTGGAACTCGCAATTATCTTTAATAAAAAATTAAAATCACTTAAATCCTTAGGTGATTTTAAAAACATCGTTATCTTTGGATAACACCATAGTATGAACATAAAAACATATATATATTATTTAAAAATATTTATACACCTAATGAACATGATATAGAAATAAATTTTTGAAAACAACCCATTTAAAAATATCTTTCTTATATTAACCAGCACATTTAAATGATAAATAATCCTCCAAAAAACTATTATGAATTTTAATAAATAATTTTCATGAATCCCATTTCAATTACCAGTAGATAAAAGTCATTGGCCCATAATAAGACCTATATATGTGAATAACATGAATGAAAAATAATTTTAAAATAATCAAACATGTAAAAAATTCATTTAAAACTTATAATAGTGGATCACATAAATTATTTCAATGAAAAACAATACGAAAGTCACCACCTATGTTGGAAGGCCTAGCATAAAACCAATTAATTACTTTAGAACTTATAAATGAACAAATCCCCATGATTAGGTTCAAACCTCACCATAATATCAATCAAAATATACCATAGGGTTTATGGAAATAACAATAATGAATATAAAGAGGGATGTAGAAGAGATGAAGGTGTTATATGGAAATACAATAGAAGGACAAAATAGAAAACATGGTGGAAAACTACTAAAATAGAAGAATAGAATTGGTGGAATTTACCATAGGTTTAAATGGTCTTTATGAATTATTGGATTCAAGAGGGAGTCTAATAGAATGAGAATAAATTATCGGGAAATTTAAAATTCATCATTAAATGATTGTTTTGAGGCCATATAATTTTCCTACACTATTTAAAAAACCATGTGCTAACTACACCGTAGCGACTTCTAAGTACAACCCAAATCACTCTACGTCTCCACGACATTTCACATATTTATAAAAATAGTGATTTAATTATTCCAAATGGAACGTCCAATTTCCATAGATTACATACACTCATTTTACCTGGTTTACTAAACCCGTTGTAAGACATCTACCCTTATCATTAAATACATAATTATGAAAATCATTTTACAAAGGATAAAAAAACTATTAATTGAAATATGAAACAACCATAATAGATAGGTCATTCACATTAAGGAAAAATCATGTAATGATATCCAAGAGACACATTAAGGTAATCTCACATTTTTTCAAATTCTACATGACCAATCTATTGTATAAAATAATAATCAAAATTTTAATTTTTCTGGATGTAACATAATTACTAATTTAATTCCACCAAAAAATATAAAATAATATAAAATAAATAATATAATGACATAGGGGGTTCCACATGGTGGAAATATGGTAGATTCTAGGTGATTTTATAACATAATTACACTTTACCCTTATTCCATAAACTCCCAAATTTATCCTTACCATATGTTATAATTCATTTAATCTTGAATATTAATATTTTTCATAATTAAAATCATAAAATTTCAAATGAAAAACTCACACCCAAATAATAAGGACCATTAAAAACTCCACCTAATCAATTATCACCCTTATAAATCCCTAAAAATATTATAAATAGAATAATTCCACTAGTTATGAACAATACTAGGTTTCATATTCCTTGGTTTTCTCCTAAAAAATATAATTTTTGTATTATATCATTCTATATGATATTATAAATACACATAATTCATTCTCACTTTATTAAATGATAAAAGTATTCCTCTTCATACTGGAAGCATTCAATTATAATTCTATAAAAATAGGACTAAATAATGTGGGTTGGATTAGGTATATATCTACTTTGAAGAGAAATATTGAAGATGTTGTTCATATCATTGTATTGTGGATGAACTTATAAATAGTAATATATTTTCCATATTTTCTTAAATGTTTTGAATTTTATAATGAATCCATGAGTGAGATTTCGTTTTATTCGCATCTATTAATGGACTAATTCAAATATTCATAGCTAAATATAATATTATGTACTAGTAATTCAATTTATCAAAATATATAATAATAATATGATTTTATTTAGACTTTATAAACTATAGAAATAATCCTATATAATATTCTCTTATATATTGTACTATTTAATTACTCTGTGACAAATTATTTAATAATCATTAATTTTTTTCTAACATAATTGAGAATGAAAAGTACTACTATACATCTCTTTAAATAAATGAATATAAATAGAAGTCTAAAACTTTTGGTCTTAAGATAACACCATGATGTGTAAATAATCCTTATATTGGCCATCGAATAATGCCAGTGACGATCCTTTTACGACTTTTTCCCCGGACACCTATCGACTTGGAGCATCTTCCACGAGCCGACACAGCTTGGGATTGGAAGCGTGTGGTGGATGCGATGAACAACAAACTTCTTCATCTACTTTCCATGACTCCTTCAACTTCGACGGCCGACAATCAAAGGTAGGGGGTTTAATTTGTGTATTATTTATTTTTATTTTCTCATCTTCAGTTATAAAGGAATTGATGCGAAGATTGTAAAATAATTATTGTTCATCACACTTCTTTGATGAACCAATTGATACCACCTTAAATGCGGAGGGTGTGGGCCAAACCAACATGGCTCAACCCCTACGCCAATCTTGTTTATGATGACCTTCAGAATGGCGATGAGGTAACAAAATGAAAAAGATGACGATGAAAAAAGTCACGCTACCTGCGGCCTCTGTGAACCGTTCTTCCCCCGCAGCGCTCTGGTGCTCCCAGCCAAACACCGTCGGACCGCGCCAGCCTGAGCTGCGCCGAACCGGCTAGCCCAGCCGCCTCCCTACCAATTTCCCACCTTGTCGCATGCTGCCTGGTAGAACGCCACAGGCCTACCTTCCGGCCTCCGCGCGTGCCCCGCGTGCCCCCCGAACCGGCCCGCTTACCGCCCTCCTCATGC
Organism: Viscum album; assembly: GCA_963277665.1. Taxonomy (NCBI): domain Eukaryota; kingdom Viridiplantae; phylum Streptophyta; class Magnoliopsida; order Santalales; family Viscaceae; genus Viscum; species Viscum album. The sequence goes on along the minus strand of OY728155.1, from coordinate 594,109,340 downwards.
CCCATGCGCCTTCTGGAGCTAGCTCCCTCACGACCACCTGGATGAGCTGGTTTCCCGGACTCCTCATGGCCTCCTGGTAGAGCCGGCGTCCGGACCCAATCACAACAACCCGGCCGAGCCAGGATCCCAACCCCCTCGCAGCCTCCTGGTCGAGCCGGCGTCCCGACCCCCCTCACGTCCACCCAGTCGGGCCGGCATCACGTCCCCCCTCACGGCCTCCCGGATGAGCCAGCGTCTCGACCCCCATAACGGTTCCCAAGATTAACCATCCCCAGCCGTGCACTCCCAGCTGAGCCCCTCCGGGCCGCGCCCTTGTGGCGTCCCGGGCCGAATCGGCCCCAAGCCCGGGCCGGACCACCCTCACGGCTAGCTGGGCTGGGACCAGCGGTCCGGGCCAAACCCAATGGGTCAGTTCGCCCAACGGGCCAGGACGGACCCATCGTGGCCACACGAGTCAATTCGAATAGGGTCTGCCCAGACTAGGTTGCGCCGAGTCGGTCCAACCGGGTCGGACCAGACCTGGGCCCACTACCGACCCTTTACTTTCTTTGGACATATTTTTTCCACCAGACTTCCGTTTGATGATTCGTCAGCGGTGTTGGAAATCATGGAGCATAGCCTTACCTTTGAGTATACCCCACTGAAATTTGGGGCTTAGTTGAGATACAGTCAGGTTGGATCGTACCTGAATCTAACCGGGCTCCCGGGACTAAAAGGATAATAACTCACAGACCGAGCGTCCGATCGATGTGTCGTATTTTGCATTGAGACCCCTGTGACGAGGCTAACTATTGAGATACTTATTCTTGGGACTTCGTGGCAGTTGATGTATCTACACTCTTATTGAGGATCAGACCCTCCAAGAATCAAGCATGCTTTATGCGGAACCTTGTGCCTGGCTATGCACTGACGACTGTTCCTGGATCCTGTGTGGGTTCGACAGCACTGACGACTGTTCCTGGATCCTGTGTGGCTTCGACAGCATTGATGACTGTTTTTAGAGCCTGTATGGGTTCGAAAGCTCTGACTACTGTTCTTGGATCCTGTGTGGGTTCGACGGTTCTGAATTCTGTTCCTGGATCCTATGTGGGTTCGACAGAATAACTGTTCCTAGATCCTCTGTGGGTTCGACAATTCTGATTTCTGTTCTAGGATCCTGTGTGGGTTTGACAGAATAGATGATTCAGTGGCTACATCTGATAATCTATTTCACTCTACATATGTTGAATACCTGTGTGAGTTGAGTCGGTAACTTGAGTTTTCCACGTTATTGATATGGATTACTAGATAACTTAGGTATATGTTTTGGCATATACCTAAGTGGGTTTATCTGTTGATTTCATACCATGTGGTTTATCTTTGATGGATTTTGTGAGACCTTGAGGGTCTCGGGGTCCCTACTGAGTATCGTTATACTCACGCCTACACAGGTTATTCCCGCACCTCATTGTGTTGGATGTAGAAGACAGACAGCACTGACCGAGACTGAGTGTACGTGGACTGGACGGTATGCGGAGGTTGACCTCACGACAAGTCTGTACCCGAAGGAGACTGGTGGACATGGAGTGCTAAGGAGGCTTTCTGTACCTATGATTTAGGTAGGATCTATGGTGGACTATCCAGGAACTTCTTTTCACCTTTTAGCTATTTTGCCCTATTTAGTTGTACTTGTAATTTATAGTTGGGATTGTATTTCCAGCCCCTTTACATTACAACACTCACTTGTTATACAATTTTACTTAGTGTTTTGTATCCAGCTGTGTACTCTATTGTGTGTGTTTTCAGTTATAAAGGCAATGCCTTCCCAGTTTAGGGATATATTCCTTCGGTTCAGTCGCCAGCCCCAGGCCTATGGAAGACGGGCTTGGCGTAGTCACGGCACGAGCCCCGGGGGATGGGTCATGACATTATAAATAAAAAAATAATAGTATTGCAATTATTCTTTCTAACCGACCATACATCAGAGTGAGATATGATGTATTTAGTTTATCCAATGTATTGAATACATGATTCAATCCATTGAAGTATATAGTAATGAATCATGAGAATGGACTACTAAAATACTAGTTATCACCCAATAATTATTTATAATTTCATTAACATATAAATTGATCAATTCACTAATTTGAGATAAGTGTTAAATAGATTGATTTTTTTCATGGTTTGGTGAGAAAAAATCTCAAAAATTGCATCCCCACCTCCTAGAGATGATGAAAACATTGTCGCAATATTAATTATTATATCATCCCATATATATATATAGGTACATGTTTCTCATTGAAACTATGTGATATACAAGTCATTATTTAGCCTAAATTTTAATTATTTAGGACATAAAATAACCAAACAATCATGCATTTAATTTTTAGACACCTAATTTTTATATTCACATCATTATACATATTTGGGATTTCAAGGTCGTTAAAATGGCGAGATGATATTTATTTTATTATATCATCAACATCTATATTTGTGGAAGCTAGTAATATATCATGAATATAAAGGATTGAATCAAAATTATAAAATCACTCATATATCTTCCCCTTAAAATCATGTTTATCTCAAATAAGGACATAATCATGCTCATTGATATCAAGCCCATTATCAATTACACTGTTGAAGAAGTGTGACCCGTATAACATATTAATATTTAATTTAAATCTCAGATGATAAAATAATCTATCTCACGTACTATAAAAATTAGTTTCTTTTATCCCATTTATTTTTATATCTTTTATAGTTGAGAATTCATATCAATATGATTGTACACTATATATCACTATATATATGTATACACAGGGTCAATGTTTGAAAATATCAAATATTAGACCCACATTTTCATCATTAAATTTAGACCCCACTGAAAAATGATATACACTATGATTTTATATTATACATATGAAGATAATAATTGAATGAATATCTACTTTCTCTATCACAATAATGAACACACTATAACATCCGACTCCAAGAATTTTTTTTGATAATTATTCAAGTGAAGGATAAGTTAAATTGATCCATGGTTCACATCCAGATGTTTTATAAAAAGTAAAAAATAAGACATACAATTGAGGTAATATAATACTATTGAAACCACGTTGTTAACTCTATAGGGATAAAAATAATAGTTAAATGAAACCCCATTTGGATTAAAATCTAAGAAATATTTTTTACAAGATTAAATATACCTCATTTATATATGTGGGAACATAATGGGGTCTATATCAACGAAATTATTGATAATTTTAGGATAATATCAATAACATCCTAATAATCCTATCTCCCAAAAGATGATCATTGGTAATTCACAAGACAATAATTATTATATATTTTCTATGTGAAACATTATTTCAATATTTTGACACCATATAATCAATTAATTTAATCTCATGAATCATAAAATTAATGTTTATAAATCATCAAAAAACCTATAATCTCATAATATTTCAAATTCCACAGAATGATTTTTTCTTCTCTCTTCTTAAGTCCTTGGTTACACAATTATAACTTACATAAATAAAAAACATTTGAACCATGTAATGGATTAAAAATAATATACATCAACACAATGGAAAAATGTTCAATAATCATGAAGGATTGTTGGATTGGTAACTTTTTATTTTTCAAGGAACCACAAACATTCTTCATAACATTGTTTTAAGGTATTACATGGAATTGATGATTCTTTATTATATGTCAATATTTAGAAATTATTTAACTTTAGTGAATTGATCAGAAAATGATCAAAATGAAGTAATGAAAAATTATTTTTATAGTTATATGATTCAAAATTTGATAATACAAAAATAATATTAATCTCACATTACGGTAGTAAAAATAAAGAATATGACCACCTTATTGAGGAATGATTTTTCATATGAATTTTTTACAAAATAATATCCCCAACATGAATTTTCAATTAACTTGACTCTATTGATACTATATGATATGGGAGAATATAAATCATCTATATCATATGATTTAGTTTGGTCAATAATTCCACCTCAAAATTTTATGTAGTCTAAAATTATTAAAGAATCAAAAAAATAAAGAAGCCATTTATATGAGGTAATGAATCTAGTTTCACTACATTAATAGAATAGAGTACTTAAATAGCCATATAAAATGAAATATTTAATAAATTATATTATTAAAAAAATATTTTCATATCAAATGATGAATAAAAAAATATAAAAAATATATAATAATATTATTATAGAAAATAAATCAATTTATATAAAAAATAATTATGTGAGTACAATGTAGGTGTTTCTTGGATCGTTTTATCTAATATAAATTATTGACCTAACAAGTAAAATATAAAAAAAATAAATTCCCTAGAATTATAATATTATAATAATTAATAATGATATTTATTATTTGAAGGATTGTTGTAATATAATATATATAATGATACTTTTTTTCACCATTATATACCAGTGGGATATTAAAATCATTGGTGATATAGATATTGTAATGTAAATGTTGGAATTAGTATATATTAAGAGTAATGAATTGAGTTAATCAATAAAGAAGGGGAAAACATGGGTTAAACTAGTATGCATATACCTTATTAATTATATTTAAAAATTAATTATAAGTAGGTAGTTACAATATTTTCTCCCATGACATATCCAAAGAAAAACATGTACAGTTTTTTATTAAGTAGAATTTTTTATTCGATATGTTCATGTTATTATAAAGCAATACAAGATCACCATTTGATGAACTACCCATATGATGTACCCGTATTTCACACCATACCAATATTTCATATTCTAAGGTAATAATAGATTATGAATCATTATTTTAATGGTTATTAATGTGTTAAATATTAGAAAAATAAAATTATTCTTACATATGTACTACAAGTTTATTAAATGTATCAACATTATATAAATTATTAAACTAATATAATTTTTATTTGTATATGATAAAATGAATTATATATTAATAACAAGGATGTTAAAATTATTCATGGGGATGAATTTTGTAATTTATTGTAAAAATTTAATAGAAGATAAAGAATTTTTAAATATGATTATATATAGTTAATATGAAATCATAAAAAGTAAAAATTAATACACAATTAATGGTAATTTTATTTGATTTATTATTGAATCAAATATTATATAGGACAATTATGATGGGTCATGAGGCATTTTTGGGATTAGTGGGACACTTAAGATAATTACAAGTAAACTATTCAATAATTAATTCCATGGTATTTGACTCACCATACCTATAAAAACCAAACCATTATTCTCATTTCGTCCTACACCAAATTATAATTATTTTTTACATATCTCTATTTGATTCTCACCTATATATATATATCTATATACAAATATTTTATTGTTGAATCTATGGGATCATAGTGTAAAAAACTCTTTAATATGATATGGGTCATTTTCCTCTCCCATTTCCTTTCTAATTTACATTTCTTACATACTATCCTTAAAAATATCTATTTTACTGTTCCACTTATTTTATTATAATTGAATTCTCTACCATCAATATATTTTATACATTTTATACACCAATTCACTAACATTTTAATCTAATAATAATTAATTGTAATGTCAAAAATCAATTTAAGCGGCGTGAAATTCTATATTGTCACGTGATAAAAATCAATTTTATTCCATGTATTTGGGGTATTATTGAATTATTATTTAAAATAATTTAGTTTTTTATAAGTAATAATGATCATTATTTTTTTTATTATGCTTTAATTGGGACCCTAGTTAATTATATATAGTTTTACACAAGTTTACCTTCTCTAAAAATGCATGTATCCTGAAATGATAATACATAAAAAAAATTTATATCACCACTATTTCTAAAAAAAGTGATATTATATACATAAATTATTAAAAGGGGATTTATCAACAATTAACTTCATATCATACCATTAAAAAAATTATTCAATTGGCTATTTTATTTTATCATATGAGTCATATTATGTACATGATGTCTAAAATTCTATATTTTATAATTAATTTGAGTATATATTTTAAATTTTTAATCCTTTTTTAGTAATTATATGCTTTATGATAATTCATATAGAATTCATTATTAATTAATTAATTGGTTAAATATAAAAACACTCCCATATAATCCATTACCCTTGATAGTAAAATCATTTTTGATAAAAATTACCATGAAATTATCCTAAATATTTTTATGTTGGTAATTTGTGAATGTTATGAATGTTATTTTAATATATAATGGATTGCACTGTAATTTTATCTGAAGTGTTGGGATTAGAGTTGTATATCCATAGAGTTCATTGGTTGTTCTCATGTATCAATTAATTCTAGGAAATATGAGTGTGTTTACAATTTATGTGTAATGTGTTTCAACATGGCATTGACAATATGCTTGCGATCTATGATATTATGAATAATCTTTATTTACATATTTTTGTGAAAATATAATTATATTTATGTTGTTATAAAATTAAATTATTGTTCAATGATTATGTAATGCTAATATATTTACTGATATTGAATAATTTGGCTAGAAATTATTGATAACTTTCTTATGTCATTATTATGTAATGATAGATTCCACGATGCACTATATTGTACTATGAATCTCTGCACACCATTTTCCTTTGTATCCTATTTTTTACGTTGTGATGTAGAATATTATATATAATCAATAATATGTATTGAAATTTTTAATCATTATTTGTACTCAATTGATATATCATGTGATGTTGTATTATAATCCCATTTTAATTGTCTCAAAAGGATTAATAAATATAGAGCAGGGGTATACAATCCCAATTAACTAGATTATGATAAAATATATAATCCAGTAGCTCTATATTACTTTTTATAGGTCTTTTATATTAGGTTTTAATTATTTTTGTATTTGGAATCATATAAAATATATTTATATTAACATTGTTATAAAATAGAGATGTTTGGATATATTAAATTCCACAAAATATTATAGAATTTTACTAATAAGTATTATATATGTAATTTATAAGAAACCATTACCAAAAAAACTGTATATATATAACTCATCTATCATAAAATACTTGATTAAATAAATTCCAATTATGATTTCAATTTTTTTACATAATGATCAATAATATAAATAATTATAACCAAAACAAAAATAGATGACAATGAGGGGATTGAATAAAAATTAGAATAATGGAGTTATTGTTGGTAACAAACAAATTATTACAATTATATGTAATGTAACAGATGTTTTGGCCTATAACTTTGTCCCCATGGAATAACAAGTTTCCCATTAAAAGTATCCACTACAACCTATCATAATTTCATGTAATATCCTCTACCATTAATTGTGTCTAGAAATATAATGGATGTAGTGAAATTGATAAATTAACTAGATAAAATCATTATTAAATAAGTTTATTATGAGAAGGAAAATTTTACTATCTGTATATATCATTTACGGGGACATTCTGATAAATATAGGACCCTGGTTAAAAATACTATAAGGTGTAATGAGATAGAAAACATGGAAGAAAATTAATGTATGAAATATTTTCAAATATATTTATATATATTACTTATGAGAAACGCGTTGAAATAGATATATATATATATATATATCATGAATCTAATAATAAGATATAGATGGGAGTGATGGAGAGTGAATTTATAAATTTGAAAGTTTAGAATAGTTTGTTTCCAATTTTATATATAATCTGGAAGATAAGATTAACTAATTCATTTATGGTTTAATTGAATTTATTCAACGATCATTAGTCATTCAAAATGTTTCACCATATTAAAAGATAGTAATAATTTATATGAAGACTACCAATGAGTTTTTAAATAATTTATTTAAATTGGAAACTTTAGAATAATAGAGTGGAAGACATCCATGTTAAAGGATTGTAAGAAACCAGTTCATATTTTTGAGGTACGAGTTTATTCTTTTTCTTTTTCTTATGTTTTTTTAGAAAATGAGGAAAATGGGGAAAAATCCCAAATTTTGTGAGTATATGATGTGTACTTTGGCCGTGTAGGATGAGTATATAGGGTGTGTAGTCCTGTCAGTGATGAAGGGTGTAAAAAATGACTACACGCCATGTACTTTGTTTTTACACACCATGTAATCAGTCAGCAGGTGAATTGTAAGGTGTGGAGGTGGCCTCCAGCAAAGTGATAGTACAGGACATGTACTCAAGACTACACGTCGTGTACTCATGTCGGCATATGAACAGTTCGGCTATGAAAAGTAGTTTCCAGAGGAACAATTAAAAAAAATGAAAAATTACACACCATTTGCTTAAGAGTACATGTTGTGTAGTTTGTTTTTTCTATTAAAATGGGTAGTAGGTTCCGCTTTTGACAAAGGAAGCTTAGAACTCGTTTGGAGTATCGGGAGGGGTGGACGAAGCTTGTAAGAGTTTCTGACCGAGCACCGGGACACCGATTCCTTCGCCGACGATCACGTTAGGACCATGTAGGTAAGCCCTTCCCTCTCCCTATGCGTTTCCTTCCAATTATTTACCAAGGGGATGTTATTAGAGTTTGAATGGGAAATAATTTTTCCAAGATCTACACCATTCTTGGTCATTTTGAGAGGCACTGTTCGCATATATCGATTAGGGGAGATCGAGGTAGGTGTTCTGATGTTTAATTCCAACTTTCATGTTGTTTTTGGGTACCATTGTGCTACGTGCCCATGTTGGGGTGTCGTATGGCTGAGGCCTTGATTAATTAAATACATAGAATTGGGTAGGTAATTTATTGAATATGCATAACTGTTGTTTGGGATCATTAATTGGATCCAAGGCCACACCGTGGGTGTGTTACCTCTGTTTAGTCGTTTGGACAAGATACCTGAGGGTATGCTATATTTATAAAATGTTTTAAGTTTTATTGAGAGGAACTTATATGAATTGCTTGTTGTGCATTGGGATTGGCCTGGTTACCTGTTAGCCTGAGGGTAGTGTTTTTTTAGCCTGAGGGAAATGTTTTTTTATCCTGAGGGAAGTATTCTATTTAGCCAGAGGGAAATGTTTCATATGTCTGAGGACAGTTGCTTCCGTGCCTGAGGGAATTATCTCGTATGCTTGAGGGCAGTATTCATTATGCCTGAGGGCAATCACCTGAGGGTTTTGATTCTCTTTATCCTGAGGGTGTGGCACTGATTACCTGAGGGTAAGGTTTTGCATGTCTGAGGACTCTATATAGTTCTTATATTCACTGAGGTGATTTTACATGTTATACCTACCAAGCTAAAGCACAATATTGGTATTGTTTTACCTTGTACTTATTAGATAGCTCATTGTAGTTTTGTTGTGGCACTGTTTAAAAGATTGTCAGCTGAGGCTGAGTCTTGGGAATTTATAATTCACTTATCCTGAATTGTTAAATAATAATAAAATGGAAATGGAACCGGTAGGAGTAGATTATTTTGAGTACTTCATAGTTTACTACAGGTTCATTACTGCACACTGTGATTGCACAAATTCGCTATCTGTTGGGCATGAACCATTGGTGGTTGCCTACTGGGATTTATTTCTCACACTCTATTTGGGTCATGTCTTGGGCCCAAATAGATTACATTGCTATAGGTGTGGATAAGGTCAAGGGTCCCTATACAGGTACAAGATTGTTTCAGAGGAGTAGAATAGCATGGAGCCAAGCTTAGGATTGCGATGCTGCTGTGTTTCTACTGCACTGTTCTGGTTTAATTTACTATATTCGTTCCTTGTACTGTATTGTATCATATTGTAGTGTATCCTGTTTTGTCTACTTTCTTAGACATAGGGACACATTTCATCATTATATATTACTATTGTTTATCTTTTACTTAAGTATCGTTGTCCTTAAATCTTAGTATTGTTTACTGCTTTTCCACTTTTGTATGTTAATATTTTATCCACTACACTACACTTTGAAAAATAAGGGCATAGTTTCCCCACTATCAGACCTGAGACCTCGCTGCTAGTCGACCACCTCTGGCGTTTGGGGAAATGCGCTTGAGGTCATGTGAAAAACCGGGTTCAGGGCACCCGTGGAGTGGCACCCTGATCCGGGACGTTAAAAAGTGGTTTGAGAGGGAGTTATTTTCTTTGACTTACTATTTAGAGCCTATAGCCAAGTATATGATGGAATAGGTACTTAGTAATAAGCTATTCCTGGGAGTTTTGAACCCATGTACAGGGAAAATCCAATTTACCTCGTGTTGCAATTCTTCTAATTTTTTACTTTTATAGTTGATATGATTTTCATTGATGTGTGACACACTTGTTGTGTGCTGTTTATATTTTCATAATTGGGTTCTATTTAGTTGCAAACTAATGAGATGAAATTATGCCATCCCATGCATCATTTCGGCACATTTTAGAATAACATTCCATTCATAGTTTCCATGCTATATAGATGCATTAGAAATTTCATGTTGTTGTGATATAAGCCTTGATAAAATACCTGCTATTTGATAGGGTATTGTTATGTGAGGTTTGATAGAATAAACAACAAACTATAGTTTTTGAGGATTATGGGCCGTCATTGACCAGAATTTGGTGGCTCATTAACTGTTTACTTTGTTTATGACATGTATAAGATGCCAAAATTTGTTTCGTGGGGAGTACGGGCGTCACATATCAGAATTTGGAACTTAGGTGTTGGTTTCAGTGTTTTTCTAGGATTCAGAGTAGTTTATAAGGCTTATTGTCCAGAAAACCTAGGGTACACACCATGTAGTTTTGATTACATGACAATTAATCTTCTGTTCGGGAATAAATGGAAAAAATTAAGTACACACCGTGTACCCTATGTACAAACCGTGTTGTTCCTAACCGTGTCATAGGCCATGTAGGCAGAAACATAGGGATAGGAAAACTATAAGGGTACATGCCCAGTACCTGTTGTACACACCGTGTTGGGGTGACCCTATGGCCGTTGTGTAACTAACAACTTAGGTAAAGAAATCTGAGCTTATACAGCCGTGTCAATGATGAACCCGCCATGTAGTGTAACATGGGAATCCGACCATGTAAACTAACAAACACAGGTCGGTGTTACTTCTTCCTAAACAAGCTGTGTACCTGAGGGACACACCGTGTAGTCTTTATCATTGAATGACCATGTGTACTTGGCCATGTGGGGGAAATGTGGTGGTGTACATGCTATGTGCGGGTGTAACACGCCGTGTAATGTCAAACGAGTCGCCGTCCGTGTCACTGACAACACGGGCAGTTGGAATTTAAGGATTAAATGCCGCTTCTATCTGGAACATGCCGTGTAGTCAGAGCTACGTACCCGGTTGTGTAATGGACAACACAGGTCAGTAAAGCTCATTTAGTACACGTCGTGTAGTTATTATACATGCCGTGTAGTATTGTTCAAAATAGAGCTGTGTGGTAAAGCCGTGTAGAAGGATTTGGGCAGGGGAAGAAAATCCAAGTACATTCCATGTGTGTTGACAACAGGCCATGTGTTTGGGGTGTTACACATCCAGTTTTGGCAGAAGTACATGCCCATGTAAAAGACATAAGGGAACACATCGTGTAGTTATTATACCTGTTGTGTGGTCTTGTTTTGTAAAATGTGGATGTTTTTTTATCATGTTCCCTTATTACACTCTTTGTTTTCAGTCCATGATGATCTTAATCTCAGGAATGTGTTTGACCTTGTAGAGTCATGCCACCGAGATGACCATGAGTTGTTTTCCAGGAGAGCGACAACAAGTATACTCCAGAAACGGTAGGCCATAGGATACCGATGGATCCCAAACGGAGATGGATGCGGTGCCAACCATTATACCGGACACAGGCACAGATGCGTAGTTCCGTGAAGGCTTCATGCGGTTTATGCAGACATTTCATGGAGCACCACCGACTTCCACATCTATGGTAGAGGTGACTCATATATTCTAGTATCAGCATCTGCCTATGTTTTCAGGGGATGACGGACCACAGGCTTCAGAGTCTTGGATGGGTTCTATGAATACTATTTTCGAGCATCTTAAGATGCCTCTAGGGAAGAGGGTCAAGCTCACTACATACATCTTGTGTGATTCCACCAAGAGGTGCTGGGGTATTACCACCAAGACTGAGCATATACGGTACATGGCGTGGGAATATTTTCAGGTAGCCTTCTATGAATTTTTCTTTCAAGAGATGCTGAGGGTAGACAGATCTCTAGAGTTCATGATTCTGCAGTAGGGTGCCATGTCAGTGATGGAATATTTTTCCTGCTTTACCGAGCTACAACACTTCACACCTGTTCTGGTGGGAGATGAGACGTTGAGGGCTCAACTCTTTGAGGATGGTCTTCGATATGACATCCGAGTGCTGGTGAATGTTTTCAAGTTTCATACAGTGCATGTTATTGTGAAACAGGAAATTATTACTGAGAGAAACCTGCGAGAATCTTGTGGTGCATGCCAGGGCGGTTCGACACCAGTTTCTGGTACTATTTCTACCGGTAAGAGGAAGAGGCAGATGTATTTCTCTCACAGTGGAAGTACTAGCCAAGATAATTCTTCAAGTGGCTAGGTAATATGATACCAGTGTGGTAAAGAAGTTCATAAGAGACCTTAGTGTCCACGTGACCCATTAGAGTGTTGAGCTTGCGACAAGGTGGGTCATCTGCAACGCTTTTTCAGGGTGTTTCCACCAGTGGCTAGTGAGATGGGTTCTGTGTAGACTCAGTGTACGGGAGAAAGACTAGAAGCTTCCTACAAGTCATGGAATTGGAATACGTTAGGAATTTCAGGCAGAGGTGGTGGTCATGGCTATGGTAGCCATACACAAGGATCTCAGAGAAAGAAGGGTGGGTCAGCTCAGGGTAGCCAGGTTGTATCGTAGGGCCGTGGCACTAGGCAGACATATGCAGTGCAACAGACCCAATAAGAGTATGATCCTGGACCTTCCACTATAAGAGGTACTATTCTAGTTGCTTCTATTTTGTCTTCAGTACCTTTTGATACCAGTTCTACACATAGATTCATATCTATGCCCATTTTGTAGAGCCTTGGTCTCTGTGTTTCTTCTTCTTCAGATTTTATGATGCTGGACACTCCATTGGGGACTAGAATGGTAGGTGGACGTCAGTTCAAGGAGTTCACTCTAGAGGTTGGTTAATGTCACTTCCTATGGGACCCCTACGTCTTAGAGATGAGGTGCTATTATTTCATTCTTGAGATGGACTGTTTGGTACCCTTTAAAGCCTTTGTATATTTCTATCATCACAGGGTGAGTTTCACATCACCAAAGGGAGGAGAGTTTCTATACATGGGCGAGTGGGATGTCCAGGCGAACTGAGCTGGACCCGAGCATTGTGGGAGAAGTGGAGTGATATCCCAGATTGCGAGTTTATATCTGGATGACCTGGGAACTTGTCCGAAGAATTTCCCTCCAGTAGTTGATCATTTCAGGGATGTCTTCCCAACTGACTTTTCAGGTCTTCCTCCAGAGCGAGTGATGGATATCTCAATTGAGCTTATGCCAAGAGTAGCATCAGTGTCCTTTCCTATTTATATGATAGCTACACCAGAGTTCCAAGATATCAATAGCCAATTAGAGGAGTTTCCAGAAAAGGATTTCATCCGACCCAGTACCTCTCCTTGGGGTTTTCCTGTCCTGTTTGCTAAGAAGGCTGATAGTACCCTCATACTTTTTGTGGATTATCGGAAACTGAACCAATTGATGGTCAAGAACCAATATCCCTTGACAAGTATTGATGATATTTTGGATCAAATTCAAGCATCACAAGTGTTCTCAAAGATTAACTTGAGATTCAGATATCATCAGTTGTGAGTTAGACAATCGGACATACTGCTTACAGCTTTTCGGAGCAGATATGGTCTATACAAGTACATGGTTATGCCATTTGGACTCACGAACACACCAAAAGTTTTCATGGCTCTGATGAATCATGTGTTCCACCCATATCTGGATTCTTTTGTGTTAGTATTTGTAGATGATATCTTGGTGTACTCTCACACTCGACACGATCATGCCACCTATCTTTAGATCGTATTGAGTACACTGAGAAAACCTCAGCTATATGCTAAGCTCTCAAAGTGCCACTTATGGATGGACCAGATGCACTTCATGGGTCATATCATCCTAGAGGCAGGAGTTGTGGTAGACCCATAGAAAGTGAGAGAATTATTTCCCTAGGAGTAGCATAAAAATGTGTTTGAGATACTAAGTTTCTTGGGACTGGCTAGTTACCAAATCCACATTATATAGGACTTCTCCTACTTAGCATCACCATTGATGGGTTTGAATAATAAGGGTGTGAAGTTTGTTTAGTAAGATGCTTGCGAGACAACCATTCAGGAGCTGAAGGGAAGGTTGACATCAGCACCAGTCCTAATACTTCCGGGGTAAGGGAAGAACTATACATTTTACTGTGATGCATCAGGTATGTGGCTGGGAGGAGTATTGATGCAGGGTGATCGAGTAGTTGTGTATGGGTCTCGGTAGTTGAGGCCAGATGAGAGGAATTACCCAACACATGATCTCAAGTTGGCTGTAGTTTTTCATGAGTTACGATGTTGGAGACATTACCTCTTGGGAGAACATTTTGTGGTGTTTACGAACCACAAAAGTCTCAAGTATATCTTTACGCAGTGTGACCTGAATATGAGACAATGAAGGTGGGTTGAATACCTTCAGTCCTTCGACTTTGAGCTTGCCTATACACCTGGTAAGGGTAACACAGTTGCTGATGCACTGAGTAGGAGGACTCAGATACAGGAAGTGCGGGAGGCCATTGGTGACTGGAATATTATGGCTTTGTTCTCTGATATGAATTTGGAGGTGCACGATAGTCAGGGAAAAACCTATCTTTCATCCTTATCTGTAACTTCTACCCTCCTGGATAGATTTAGGATGGGACAACTATCAGATTCTGAAGGTCTAGTTCTACAGGAGTCGGTGGAAAGTGAGGACCCTCCTCCCTATTGAACGATAGGCGATGATGAGTTATTGAATATCCATGGACCAGTGTGTGTTCCAGGTGATATACGGGAGGAGCTGATGTGGGAGTTTAATGATTCATCTTGGGTAGTGCATCCCAGAGTTACCAAGATTTACCGTGACTTGAGAAGTCAGTATTGGTGGCCGAGTATGAAATGAGAGGTGGCTAGTTTTGTTACGAGATGTTCCACCTATCAACAGGTGAAGGTAGAGCATAAGAGCCCAGCTGAACAGTTACAGCAGTTACCGATTCTGGAGTTGAAATGGGATGATGTCGCAATGGATTTTGTGACTAGGTTTGCCAAGGTCACCTTGAGGCATTGATGCAGTGTGGGTTTTTGTGGTCAGGCTTACGAAGGTAGCTCACTTTATTCTGATCAAGGAGGCCTTCGGTGTGGACGAACTCAGAAATTTGTATATCCAAGAAGTAGTACATCATCATGGTGTCCCTTTTTGTATCATTTTAGAAAGGGACTCCCATTTTACGTCTCATTTCTAGCAATGTTTTCAGAGGGCACTGGGTACACAGGGGCTTCTTAGCACAACTTACCACCCTCAGAATGATGGCCAGTCAGAGCATACAATATATCTTCTTGAGGACATGATGCATTCATGCATCCTAGACTTTGGGGGATCTTGAGAGAGGCACGTACCCCTAGTCAAGTGTTCATAGAATAACAATTTTCAGGCCACTATTGAGATGGAACCTTATGAGGCTTTATATGGTAGGCCATGCCAATAACCCTTATGCTGGTTGGTGGAAGGTGAGGCAGCTTTACTGGGACTACGTCTCATGCAAGAGACTTTACAGTAGGTCCATTTGATTAAAAAACGGATGGATACTATATAGTCTTGTCAAAAATCTTATGCTGATCACCGCAGACGGCCCTTGGAGTTTGTGGTCAGAGATTAGGTTTTCTTGCGTGTTTCTCTGAGGATGGGACACATGCAGATCATGAGATAGGGTAAATATTCACTGAGGTATGTGGGGCCATTTGAGATTCTAGATAGAGTCGGGTTGGTTGCCTACCGATTATAGTTTCCGCAGAGGTACTGGGCCATGCACGACATCTTCCACGTATCTCATCTACACTGTTATTACTCTGACCCGTCTCACGTTTTCAGCCCAAGGATGTTGAACTTCAGGTCGATGAATCCTTTGAGGAGCATCCAATTCGTATTATCTATAGGAGCACAAAGGTTCTCCTAGGCCAGTCAGTTCCTCTCGTACGGGTGCTATGGCAGCATGGAAGAGTGCAGGATGAAACCTGGGATTGGAAGACCAACATATGTGCTCAGTGGATAGAGTTGTTCACATATTTATCTTCACCACCAATTGAAGGGAAAATCAAGTACAAATTGCTTTAAGGGGGGATGTTTGTAAAAACCCAGTTCTTATTTTTTAGGAATTATTTTCTTCTTTTCCTGTTCCTTAAGTGTTTTTGTGAAAATGAGGAAAATGGGGGAAAATTCCAAATTTTGTGGGTACACGCCATGTAATTTTGCACACACTGTGTACTTTGGTCGTGTGGGATGAGTACAAAGGGCGTGTAGGCCTGTTAGTGATGAAGGGTTTAAAAACTAACTACACATCATGTACATGGTATTGACACACCGTGTAATCAATCGAGAGGTGAATAGTAAGGTGATGGAAGTAGCTTCCAGCGAAGCGATAGTACACGCCGTGTACTCAGGAATACATGCCGTGTACTCATGTCAGCAGATGAACATTTCTACGGTGAAAAGTAGCTGCCAGAGGAACACTTAAAAAAATAAAAATTACACACCGTGTACTTGAGAGTACATGCCATGTAGTTTGTTTTTTTCACATAAAATGGGCAGTAGGTTCGTCTTTCGATAGAGGAAGCTTAGAACTCGTTTGGAGCACCGGGAGGGGAGTCTGAAGCTTGGAAGAGTTCACGAAGGAGCATCGGGACTATGATTCCTTCACCGACGATCACGTTAGGACCACGCGGGTAAGACCTTCCCTCTCGTCGTGTGTTTCTGTATAGTTCTTTTATAATGGGATGTTATTTGAGTTTGAATGGGAAATGTTTCATCATAGATCTATGCCATTCATGGACATTTCAAGAGGCGTCGTTCACCTATATCGATCAGGGGAGATCGAGGTAGGTGGTCTGATGTTTAATTCCAACTGTCATGTTGTTTTTGTGTTCCATTATGCTACGCGCCCATGTTGGGGTGTCGTATGACTGAGGCCTTGATTAATTAAATACCAATAATTGCATAGGTAATTTATTCAATATGTATAACTACTATTTGGGTTCATTTCTTGGATCCAAGGCCACCTCGTGGGTGCGTTCCCCCTATTTATCCATTTGGCTTGGATACTTGAGGGTATGACATATTTATAACATGTTTTAATTTTTATTGAGAGGAACTTATATGAATTTCATGTTGTGTATTGGGCTCGGCCCGGTTACCCGTTACCTTGAGGTCAGTGTATGTTTAGCCTAAGGGAAATGTTTGTTTAGCCTAAGGGTAGTATTCTATTTAGCCTAAGGGAAATGTTTCATATGTCCGAGGAATGTTGTTTCCATGCCTGAGAGAATTATCTCGTATGCCTGAGGGCAATATTCGTTATGTATGAGGGAAATCACCTAAGGGTTTCGATTTTGTTTAGCCCTAGGGAATAGATCTGATTACCTGAGGGTAAGGTTTTTCATTTATGAGGACTCTGTTTAGTTTTTATATTCACTGAAGTGAATTTACATGCTATACCTACCAAGATAAAGCACATGCTTATTATTGTTTTACCTTGTACTTATTATATAGCTGGTTGTAGTTTTGGTGCAACACTGTTTAACAGATTTTCGGCTAAGGCTGAGTCTCAGGAATTTATAATTCACTTATCATGAATTGTTAAATAATAATTAAATGTATATGGAACTGGTATGAGTAGCTTCTTTTGAGTACTTCCTAGTTTACCTCATGTTCATTACTGCACACTTCTGTTGCACAAATTCACTGTCAGTTGGGCACGAGCCATTGGTGGTTGCCTACATGGATTTATTTCTCACACCCTGTTTGGGTCAGGTCTTGGGCCCAAACAAATTATATTGCTGCAGGTGTGGATAAGGGCAATGATCTCTATACATGTACAAGATTGTTGTAGAGGAGTAGGAGAGTAGGGACCAAGCTTAGGCTTATAGTGCTGCTGAGTTCCTGCTATATTGTTCTGATTTAATTTGCGGTATTTGTTCCTTGTACTGTATTTTTTCAGATTACAGTGTATCCTATTTTGGATGCTTTCATAGACATAGGGACATATTACATCATTATATATGACTGTTGGTTATCTTTTTCTTTAGTACCATTCTCCTTACATCTTAGTATTTTTTACTGCTTCTGCAGTTTTGTATGTTTATATTTTCTCTACTACGCTACACTTTGACAAATGAGGGCATAGTTTCCCCACTATCAGACCTAGGAACTCACTGCTAGTCGGTAGCCTCATGCATTTGGTGAAATGAGCTTGTGGTCATGTGACCAACCAGGTTTCGGGCACTCTTTGAGTGGCACCCGGATCTAGGACATTACAAGGATCCACTAGAAAAGGGAAGAAATGAATTATAGAGTTCCCCATACTTAATAACTATCGAAATAATCACCTTAGGGTTGAGTTAATGGGATTTTTCTAGTCATTTCAATTTACAGGTAAATGATATTAATCTCATGAGTGAAAAATAATTATAAAATTGAATATTTTATAATGTTTTAACATTATGGAGATTGGACACTAAATTATATATTTCCAAAAGAACCAATGAAATCAACCATATAGGATACCTATAGATCTTGGATCTTAAAAAGATATTATAGATGTTTCAATTATGATACACTAATTATTATCCATTATTTTATTATATCAATAGACACATTTCTAATTTACATTTTCTCAAATATTATTAAATCACTCTTGATATATTAAGAAATGATTTATTAGTTACTGCACATGGTGGTACTCTATTTTCCATAAATATATACCATGATCTAAAATTTAAAATCATTGGTGTTGTATAATTTAGATTCTAATCATTATAATTATGATGATTTTAGATATAATGTTTGGGGTTGTTTAGATCTAAAATTAAAATGAATTATTTTATTAAGAATAGAAATAAGTTATAATTATGGAAATATATATTAAATTACCTTTCTTTAGTGGGGACTATTTTTTATTTATGAATCATTTATTAATCCACCCCTACTAGATCAACATAATTTTATTAATTTAGGATGAAATGGATTATATAAAATTTATTATATAGAGGAGGATTAGATAATATAAAATATACCAATTATTTTAGAATATATTGATGTGTTTTTAAATGAATTACTTTTAATTAACCCTAATTTAAATGTGAAATTATCTATTTATCTTATTTTTTATAACTATAAAATATCCAATAGACTAAATATAATTGATCTCTTCTGGATTTTATTTTTAAATTTTAAAATACAACACTATTGTGATAATTTATTAATTCAATCAACTGTTTGAACATGGTGAAAACCTATTTTATTTTTAGAAGGATTTTTTATGATGATATGTATTTATAATACAGAAATCAATTTTTCTATTACTATGAATAATTATAAATTTATATATATTGATTACCATATCAATCTAATTCAATGTTATTAATAAATATCCTTGATTGAAATTCATTCTGGATATCAATAGCTATATGTTAAGAAGTATATAAAAAATATAGACTTTCATTAAATGTATAAGTATTAAAATTTCATTTTAAAACCTCTTGTGTTAAAAAATTAACAATTTATGTATTTTTATTTAGTAATTTTTTTCTAAAAGATTATCTTTATAATATAATTACATTATTTTTTATTTATATTCTTCTATGAATTGTGAGTTATGAGGAGTTTGAATAACATTTGGAAATAATGTTTAATGTTTTGATGAAAATGAATTTATACAATAAATCGTATAAATATGGTGTTTTGCTTAAAAAAGGCCAGTCCATAACCATATTATATATACGGATAGTATATATACTGACACATCAAAATAAATTTTTATTGAACACTATCAATGAATTAATTACCTAATTAAAATAATTGGTTTCCATGGATTAACTATATACTATCATTTGTTTAATGAAAACTATTCATGATTTGATAATTTAATAAAATCTATATCTTTTTAAGGGGATTCCTACACATGTATAGTTATATTTTATTATTATTTTTAGTAATTAAAGATATTATAATTAAATTTTCATATATTTACTCTAATATTAGTTAAATACGGGTTTGATATTTACAATAAACCCTCATGTAAATAGAATGGTTGCATTGTGTAGTAAAATGGTCGAGTTGTGGCATATAAATATAATAAATTGAAACCCAATGACATTAATTTTCCCACTAATGATTTAGATTTGGTAACTCTAACCATTTAAAAAAATATACTATGATATTATATCTTTAGAGTTAAAGGGGATACTTTCATTCAATAAAATAGTTTGAAATAAATCTATAATAATAATGATTTTAATATATTGAAATATTAATGGCTAAAACCATTAAAGGATTATTATTATACAATAAATTATCATCTATAGAAATAAAAAAGGTATCTAATTACTTATGAATAAAAAACTATTGAATATTATCTATGAAAAGGGTATAGAATCATCCCATTATGAGAGATTTTCTATTAGTGGAATTCCATTCTAAAATAAAATGGGAAACATAATACCTATTCTATTGAGTTTACAACCCTACATTTATAAATGTGATTATGAAATCTAAAAATGATTATGAGTCAATATGAAAGAAAATAAAATTAATGAGAAATGGTATTAATATAAATCTTATTAATGGATATGATTGTGTTTTGAGGTATGGAATGATTTATGTCTTCAATAAAATATATATTTGATGAAGGACCTATTTAATGAAGCTCAATATTTAAACTTGAATATATATCCTTATATAACCATGATATATTAGAAGAGTCAATATCATTTTGGTGAAAAAATACAACACATGATAATGCACAATACATTTCAAGATACACTATATTAAAACATGTGAAGGCTGAATTGGAACACCAAAATGGAAATTAGTAACCACTACCAATACCATAGTGTATATAGGATAATACTTTTATAAATTTTATAACTATGATACCCAATGAATCCAATGAATATATTTTATTATCATTCACTATAAATCATCTAAAAAACATATCCCACTTCATATAAATATGATAATATTCTCCCCCGAATGATTTTAATATGTTGTATAAAAATGAATCTGTGAGAGTAAGTTGTATGACATTATCAATAGTATCTGAAAATAATTCAATATTCACATTAAATTTTTATTAGATTATTAAAGAGTCTTTAAATATATAGTTTAACCTTGTAAAAACATATCAAACATGAACTTTTATTGAATCCTAAAGGTCTATCCAAAAATTATGTGATAAAATAAAGCATTTCTTATATGAGTTAAATGGAATTTTGTATCATTACTTACCACAAGATTATTTTTATTTAGTAAAAATTAATCTTGTGTCATTAATACAATAAGGATTTACCCTTATTACATTACATATTATTTAATTTCAGTCAATGTCTCACTTCCTTTCATATTATGGAACTTTTCATGTTTTTATATTAATATAATTGGGATATAATAAAAATATAACATTACACATTCAAATAGAGAATATATATCAAAAATAGTATCCATTTCTTCCAATATATAAAACTTTTAAAACAATACTTTTTTTCTTTGAAAAATCAATATAAAATTTAACATGGATTCGTAATTTCACTTAAACATCCTTATAAACATTGAAAATCATTTATAAACATGGGATTATAACAAGGATATCAATATGGCATATAAAATTAAGTAATGAAAATATTATTCTATGAATGCATGTAACACAAGAAATAATTTTAAAAAAAGAGAGGCATTTATTACCCATATAAACATACTTTGTGAAAATTAATATTTCTATGAGATTTCCACAAATCATATATAACCTAAATAGAAAATTAATTATATCTTGTAGAATTACATACATAATCTTGAAACCCTAGTTTCTACCTTATAATTTCAAACCCTCATGACTACCTTTAATTTTTTGTAACTATCCAAGTTATACTTGGAGTAACCATACGGACGTCCACCAACATACACATAACCAATGAATTAGAAGGAAATATATGTCCCACTCTTTCTCATAATTAAATCCTAATAACAAGAACAAAATCACACAACATTACTATTTTCATAAAATCATTGCTTTTTAATATTATAAAATAGAATTTCAAAAGAGGATTTCAGAAGAAAATCCACTTACAAATATAATATAATTATTTTTAGACTTAATAATATGAATGAAATATGAATTTACACTATAAATACACATAATTCAACATAATATTGAAAAAATTCATCACACAATCAAATTTAATACATCCAAAACAATGAAGTATAAGGTTAACCCAAAGAATAGAAATTAGTTAATGATTCACATAACTCAAGTTTTTCATACTTAAAACTTGTTTAAACCAACTGTATACTTGTTAAAAGAGTGTTATTAATATATTATTGAAACATGATCATGTTTATGAATCCTTATATGATAATTATATAACATCATTTCACTCTTTAGTTATAAGTATTTTGTTCCTTCCATTTCTTAAGGTACGTTCTTTACATAATTTCCATGGATAAGTTGTATTTGATTTTATTTTTGTATGGAAATGAAATACCAGAATTCAAATGAAATGGTATTAATAAGATTCCAGAATATATAATGATACGATAAATTATTTTGTTATCAAATATTATGATCAAAAATTAGATAAAACATTAATGATATTTTAAGATAATTTTTTGTTGTTCCATGATAATCATGAACATTGTTCATTATATAATTTAATGTAACGTATAAGAGTTCATTAGAGAACATTAAATAGGTAAAAAAATATACATTAAATTATGATCAAACCATTAAAAGTATATTATGATTATCTTGGAAGGATTTAATAAAAATTGGAAACACAAAGTCCATGATTTTTGTAAATCGTCACATCATATATGGTTTTTTTATTTTTATAATAAGAGGGAGATGAGAGGAATAAGGATGATAAATATTTTATATGAACAAGATAATATAAAAAATATATATGATTCTGGAGATTTTATACATCTTGTAAGTTGGAGGGAAAGATAATATATGAAAATAATGGAATTGGAAAAGAAAACTAATAAAAAAGGAAGAAAATTCTTACTACTAATCTCTTCTCATTGAGATCCTCGGTATGGACTTTGGTTTTGGACTTTTGGTGAGACCAGTAGGTCTTGGACATGTGGAATATCCTTTTGGAGGAGATTTGGTATAACATAGATAATGATTAAGGCTTGGTAGGTGTTAGAGGAAGAGGGGAATGAGGGTGGTATTTATAGTGGAGGAGAGGAGGGAGTTTCCATTATTTTAATTTTTATTATAATATTTTTTCACAATAATTTTAATATTCTTGATTTATGTGACCAAAAATAGTGATAATTTATGTGAGTTCGTACCAAGTGGGCTTATATCAGCCATGATTTCAATAACAGTGTGTTTAACTGATATTTTAAATATAAGGTATTTTAGAATATTTCGTTATATATAAAAAATTAAAAAAATTCATCATAACCCTTTTTCAACATGTAGAATTAATAATGAACTCCATTATTTGAAATTAATTTTTAAAATATAGAAAATTATAATTTTTAAATAAAATTATCATTAAAAAAATAGTTTAAAATCAATAACTAGTTTCTCTTTGAACTAGGAAAAATTAATCAACATCTCATTATATTATTAACATAAGGAAATTAAATAATAATAAAAATTAATATTCATTATTGTCATATTAATATTCATATTACTCTTAATAAGGGTATGTTACTATTCACCAAAAATGAAATTGGTTCAATTAGACTCCAAATAACTTAATAATCATAATTTTAGATGATCGTTCGTAGAAATTCAAAACATAAAAGTGGAAGAATAATGTTTAAAGGGTAGTTATATCTATCTAATAAAAATATTCATGTATTCTAATTTATTTTTAAAACAATAGTGTGTTACATTATCCCCATCTTCTAGAAATTGTGTCCTTGTAATTTTATTTACATATTAAACAAGTGGGGATTCCTTTACCTCATACCATTTTCAGATTCCCATGTTTCATTTGTATCCATGTTGTTTCTCCACGAATCATTTACCTGATGAATTACCATATTCCATAATACTTGTTCACTTCGATCAGAAATCTCAACAAGTTTTTCTATATAAGAAAGGTTATCCTCTATCTAATCTACTTCTAGACATAATACATGAGATGAATCAGGCACATACACTCTCAATATAAAAACATGAAAAACATTATATACCTGATATAAACTCATAGTCAAAGGTTCTTAGTGGGCTATTTTTCCATATTTCTTCATGATTTAATAAGGTCCAAAGAACCATGGACTTATATTCCCATTATTACATAAATGAATAACACTATTCCATGGTAATATTTTATGAAAAACATGATCACCTACCTAAACAGAGAATTCCTTTCTCCTCTTGTCTGCCTACTTTTCTGCTAGCTCTGAGCTGTCCTCATGTGTTTCTAGATAAAATTCAATTTATCAACCACTTTATCTAATTGTTCTGATCCCTTCAACTTCATTTCCCTACTTCATCTCAAAAATTTGGAGTTCTACACTTATTCGCATACAATGACTAAAATGGGTCCATCTGTATACTATAAAGAAACATTTTATTATAAGAAAACATAACTAATGAAAGATGGTCATCCAAACTTCTCTGATAGTCCATTTAACAATATCTTAGTATATCCTCCAAATTTTGAATTGTTTGTTCTGACAATCCATCAGATTTAGGATGAAAAGATGTACTAAAATTTAATATTGTTCCCAATGTCATCTGAAGGCCCATACAAAAGTTAGAATTCATGATTGGATCCAGGTCAGATACAATAGACAGAGGCACCCTAGGTAAATTTATAATCTATTCAAGTTATAATAAAAAATAAAATCAAAATACATTGTATCTTTTATATGGAGAAAATGCACGGATTTATTAAGACGGTCAATAATAGCCCATATTTCTTTGTTACCTCATGAAGTCTTTCATAGTCCCATAATAAATTTCATGGATATATTCTATCATTTAAACTACTGTATAGGAAATAGGTGAAGCATCCCATTTGGTATCTTCCGCTCTGATTTAGCATGTTTTTATGTCGAGCCTTTCATATTAAATTATGCAATATCACTTTTCATTCCATACCACATGTAATAACCCCGAAGGTCTCTGTACATCTTAGTGCTACTAGGATGAACTGAAAATGGAGAACTATGAACTTCATATAAAAAATCATTCTTCACTTGGGAATCACGAGGTACAAAAAACCTTTTACAAAATATTAAAACACAATATTTATCAAGGTAAATTTCTGGAAAACTACCCATTTTAACCATTTCTACCTTTTTCGTAGCTCATGTTCCTCCTTCAATGGATTCTTAATTCTGTATGATAGTGATGAATACACTAAAACATGAAAAAATAGATTTATTTCTTTAACCATCATCTTCAAAGACAAAATTTATCAAATAATTAATTAAGGGATCATGTTCCAAACATAACATGGTTAGTGGTTCATGATGTTTTATACTCAAGGAATCCACCACTTGGATTTCTTTTCCTGAATGGTAATTAGTTATATATTCATAATCATTTATAAATTCAATACATATTACCTACCTCATTTTTAATTACTTTTGAATGAATATATCCTTACAACTTTTATGGTTAGTTTATATTTGACATTTGGATCTGTATAAATGATTCCTCATAATTTTTAACTGGAAAGATACAGATGGAAATTTAAAATCATGTGTTTTATAATTTAACACATGACATTTTAGTTTTCTTGAATCATTTGTAATTACATCATAATAAAAAATTAGAACACATATAAGTCTATTCAATAAAGTATAAATGTTGATGAATAACTGACCAATACGTGATGAAGAGACCAAAAATGGAGTATTCTCTAATATATTCATTAGTTCCCAAAAAAAACATCACATTCTTATATCCAAAACAATTTAACCCCTTTTTGTGTTAACATATTTAGTGGGTGAGATGGCCATGCAATGTTTTTAATAATTCATTTGTAATAACATTATATTTAAAAGAACTATGAATCTATATAACATTATTAGGTCTTTTCCATTCACAAAAAACATTTTATTAGTATGATAAACTACTATTCAGTCCTTATTTACATTGTTCCCAAGAAAAAAATCTATTTCAACCCAAAATAACACTTGCTAAATTTTTCATAAAGATTTTTCCTTTAGGGATTGTAAAACAACACATATATGTTTTTCATTCTCCTCTTTACTCTTATAAAATACTATAATTTCATAAATAAACACAACCAAAAACATATCCAAAAACTCCAAAAATATTAAATTCATAAGATCCATGAATACAAAATGTTAATAAGATAACCCAAATGGAATAACAACAAACTCTTTATGCACATATCTAATATTAAAAGGTGTTTTTGGAATTCCATTCTCTTTAACCATCAGCTGATGGTATCTAGATCTCAACTCAATCCTGGAAAAGTACTGATCTCCCTAGAGCTGATCAAAAAAGTCATTGATATGAGGTAAAGGATACTTGTTATTAATAGTGATGTTAATCATGTATTTATAATCAATGAAATGTCTTATGGAAGTATATTTATTTTTAATGAACAAAATTGTGCACCACATAGTGAAGTGCTAGGATTAATGAAGTCTTAATCAAGAAACACATACAACTAAATTTTTAGACAAATATATTCCATTAGAGATATTCGATATAGGGGTTTGGGAATTTTGGTTATAATCAGGAACTAATTCATTTTTGAATTCGACATCTCAATCAGGTATGACACTAGGTAACTCATCAAGAAAAACATCAAGGTATTGATTTAAAATTGGAACGTCATTAATCTTAATAGTTTCCTTGTTTTGAATATTATGAGAAATATAATAATCCTTTCCATCATTCAAAAGTTTCTCAACTTCTGGATATGTTATCAAATGTATGTGTTTGTTCTTGTATACAAACAGAAACTCATTCTAAAAAACAACAACTTCATTATCTCTACAGTTAATATAAGAATGATAAATAGAGATCCAACCCATTCCTATAATGAAATCAAATTCAAATATGTGGAAAAAAAATTCAGGTATATTTTTTCCATAGACAACAATAGAGAGATTCATATAATTTCTCATTACAATATTATTTTCCCATGGTGTTTTAATAATATGTTATGGTCTTAATTTTTGAGGTTATATATCTAATTTACCAAAAGATTCCTTGTAAATAAAAGAATGTGTAGGCCCCGTATCGAACAAAACATTAGAAAAACCGGATTATACAAAAAGGTACATAATACCACTCTATTGGATGTCATGACGTCTACTGACGTAGTCTAAAAGGATCTCACAACACCTTTCGATTTATAGTCTAGATTCTTGGAATCATTCAGATACCTCTTTCGATAAGAATTTTTATAATGACCTATCTATCCACATTTAAAAAATACAACTACTTTCATATTATGATTATTAATAAGATTAATTTCATTAAAATATCTAGCCATATGTCCAAAAATAAAACTTCTTAAACACGTTCCAGTTTTGGTAAGGCATTCCCTAGGGTACTTTTTTCCACACTTTTCACAAACTGGAGAGTATAATTTGTTACAATCATATTTTATTAGTTGATTTGTACCCATATTTTCCCATCTGGACCACTTATTGTGTTTTTTTAAAAGTGCATGTGATTATAGGAAAACTCCATATCTACCCTCTCAGCACATTGTAAAATTTTCTCATAACATTCGACTTCATGGGAGTCCAATTCTCATTGATAAATTGGATTTAATCCTATGTAAAACTGGTTGATTTTTCTATCAAAATCCTGAATATGATTTGGATCATACCTCAATTGTCCAGTGAATTTTTATTTATACATAGACACAAAATATTCATCTATTTGCTTCAATTCAAGAAAATTTCTTCTCCATCCGTAGGCTCACCACCTTAGGAAAAACAATTCAAGGAAAAGATATTTAAATTCATCCCACAATAAGGCATCAATCTTTTCTATATCTCTGATATTATTGACCTGTAACCACAACTGATAATATTAACCATTAAAAGAATAAATATAATGATTTACTATTGATTATCAAAACACCCCATAACATAAAATATATTTTAAAGGGATTTAATCCATCATTTAGCCGCTATTGGGTCATAAGATCTACAAAAACCATGTGGGTGTTACTTCATAAAATGTTCCATGATAATCATGTTTTATTGTGGTACATTAGGTTGTTCTCATTCATGGATACGACCACCATTTATTACCTTAATTTTCCAAGCCATTACTGTCACAAATATCTTGGTTCCAATCCCTTCAATTTCAGGCTGCAGATTCAGAAGCATATGATTATTCTAGTCCCCTTCTACTTCAACATCACTGTTTCTTCTGCACGAAATCATTCTAAAAAACATATATTAGTCAAAAAACATGGTAATATTTAAATTTTATATCTTTTAAAATTTACCATAGAGTAAAAATAAAATATGGTATTCTATTAACGTCATCCTAACTCCTAATTTAATCTAAACCATACTCTGATACCAAATATAAAGGCCAGACCTTACTATATTACATAATATTAAATTTTAGTCAAGAACATGGTTTCATTCATATTTATGATCATTTAAAGTATAGAGTTTAATAAATTTGGATGTAATACATATATAACAATCCAAATTCATTTATATTAAATTCCACAAAAATAGAATCTATTTCATAAAAAATATAAAACCTTTCAAATAAAACATGTTTTCATTGAAAAATCATCATATAATTTAACATGGATTCTTTCATTGTCTTACAGATCCATATAACAAGTGAAAATAATTTAAAAAAATGAGATGAGCACAAAGAGCTATGTAATGGATATAAAAATAAGGAAAGAAAACATTAGTCCATGAGTACTTGTAACGTATGAAATCAATTTAAAAAATAGATGCACTTGTTACCCATATAATCCAAATTTGTAAAACTTTATATTTCCAAGATATTTCCCAAAAACTTATAAAACATAAATATAACCTTAAATATATCTTTGTTTAATAATTATATAATCCAATAACCCTATCAAATACCATATAATTAGTAACCCTCGCAATTACCATAAAATTTGTGTAATAATCGAACTTACACTAGGAGTAACCAAATGGACGACCTCCAACATACACATACCCAATGAATTAGAGGGAGATATAGGTCCCACCCTTAATCATAATATATTCCCAAAATCTCAAACATAATCATAAAACATGAATAATTATATAAAAATATTTCTTTTGAATTTTGTAAAATAGAATTTAAAAAGGCGCTTTTAGAAGAAAAAACCCCTTAAAAATATCATATAATTGAAGTGAGGATTAATAGAGTGGATGAAATATGTATATAAACTGTAAATACACATTATTAAACATAACATAGAAAAAATTAATCACACATCCAATTTTAATACCACATAAATAAAGAATTATAAGGTTAACCCAAAGAATTAAAATTAGATTACGAATTCTGTTACATTAGATTTCTCTTACATCAAACATTTTTAAACCACCTGTGTAATGGTTAAAATAGTTTTACTAATATATTGTAGAAAAAATTCCATGTTTATAACATATCTTATGATTATTTTATAACATCATTTCCCCCTTGAATTATTAGTATTTTGTTTCATCCATTACTTTGGGTGCGTTCTATATATTATTTCCATGGCTAGTTTGTATTTGATTTTTCTTTTTGCATGGAAATGAGATACAGAAAGTAGAATGAAATGGTATTAATATGGTTAAATGATATATAATGATACCATAAATAATTTTTCTATCATATATGATGATGAATATTTAGATAAAATATTAATGATATTTGTTTAGATCAGTTTTGGCAGTTCCATGATAATAATGAATTAGTTTCATTATATAATTTAATGTCATGTATAGGAGTTCCATATAGAACATGAAATAGGTTGAAACATTAAATTTACATTCTAATTCAACTATTAAAAATGGTTTTATAGTCATCTTTTATGGATCTAATAGAAATTGGAAACACGTCGTTCATGTTTTTTAGTAAATTGGCACATCACTGATTGTGTTTTTAATTTTAGAATAAGAGGAAGATGAGAAGAATAAAGATGATGAATAATTTACATGAACATGATAACATAAAGAATATATAATATTATGTAGTATTTATACCTCCGTGATATGTGGAGGGGAATGGATTCTAAGAAAATAAAGGAATTGGAATGAAAAATCATGAAAAGGGAAGGTAATTCTTACTCATGATCTCTTCTACTTGTGATCCTCCTTAACGCCTTTGGTTTTGGACTTTTGGAAAGACTAGTAGGTCTTGGACGTGGTTAAAAGCCTTTGGGAGGATATTTTCCCCAACTTAGACAATTTTAAAAGCAAGAGAGGTGTGAGTAGAAGAGGGGAAAGTGGGTAGTATATATAATAGAGGAGAGAAGTGATTTTACATTATTTTAATCATTATTATAATATTTTTTTCGCAAGACTATGAATATTATTGATTCATGTGACCCAAAAATAGTAATAATTACATTTAAGTTAAAACAAACTAGGATTACATAAGGTATGAAGTTAAATATGTGTTATTTAACCGACAATTTGAATATACGTTATTTTACCATATTTCACTATTAATAAAAAATTCATCAATTTTATAAAAATACATTTAATTCACCATAATAATTTTTCGACTTTTAGAATCCTAAAATGAACTCAAATTTTTGAAAATAATTTTCGAATCATTTTTAATTTTGTTTTAAAAAAATATAATAATTTATTCTAAAATAAAAAATTTTAATATATAACTCATTTGATTATCACC
This sequence comes from Viscum album, assembly GCA_963277665.1. Taxonomy (NCBI): domain Eukaryota; kingdom Viridiplantae; phylum Streptophyta; class Magnoliopsida; order Santalales; family Viscaceae; genus Viscum; species Viscum album. Next base: position 594,078,300 of record OY728155.1, on the reverse strand, counting down.
TTCAAAAATTAATCAACATATCATTATCATATAAAATTAAGAAAATAAAATTATAATACAATTTAATATTATTTAGTGTCATATTTCTATTCATATAACTATTCATAAGGGTATGTTACTATTACCAAAAATCATGTTGTTTCTATAAGACTCCAAATAACATTCTAAACACAATTATAGAAGACAATTATTATAAATTCAAAACACAGATGCAACAAAATTATGTTTAAATACTAGTTTTTACTAACTGATTAAAAAAATGACTCATGCATTAAAATTTATTTTCAAAACCTTGGGGTGTTATAAAAATGTATCCATATAATGTATTGATTAGAAGGAGATGCCCGACTCCAATATTTTATGTTGATGTGAAAAAATTATGTTATGAGGTCTAGAAAATATAAAATATATATTAGTGATGGTTTGATATATCCAAAATAATATCATTGGGAATAATTTTATTATAAATGATATTTTTATTACTAATTTAATGATCTTTAATTCCATGAAATGGACCTTCTCACCCTATGTATATCTCCATTAAAGTTATTATATTCTGAATGCATGGTATATTATTTCCAATGTACATTGACTTATTTGAAATATTAGAGTGGATTGAAGATGAAAATTCATTTAACCATAACACCAAAAAAGTCATTTTCATGATTTCTACCATATATGACATCAATGGTATTATTTTAATTTCTCATCACTTGTCTTAAAGAATGACTATTTTCATTTTGTGCATGATTAATGATATATCAAATAGCTGATTCATATTGTTGATACAAGAGATAAATAAAAAATATAAAAGACTATTAGTGAACATTCGTTAGAGGAATCAATAGTAAGAGGGGGACTTAAGGGAACCTAATGAGAGAATGATAAGAAGTAATATTTTTTTTGTGGATTAAAATATAATTTCAATGATGAAATTAATATAATGGTGAATTCAATTCCTCATAAATCCATTTCTAAAATGAAAATATTTTATTACACGATGATTCTTCCTAAATAATGGTACATATTTACTATTATTTCTACGGATATAATGGGAAAGTGTTAAAATAATATTAATTAAAATATAGTTGTCTCTAGGATCGTAATCTCAAATATAAATCATGGTTTTAATACAAATATTATAAGAAAAAAATATAAACCCCTAAAATAAATATATTATAAGAATAAAAAATGATAAATATTATTTGGGTAGTAGTTTTTATTAATTTACATGAAGTAAATTTATATATAATATTTATTTTAATATTGATATATATGATAATTTTTTATAAATAAATTATAATGGAACCATTTAAATTTGGGTATATGAAGGGTAATATAAAGTAGTTATTTGTTAACGAAGGGAAACCCATTTATATATAAATAGGGAATGCATGTTTTAAATAATACTTATTGGAGCTATAAAAAGAGGTGGAACCATTTGGTGTTTTCCTCTGACCAAACCAAAACATAAATTTAGTATTTTAGTTTCATATGGAATTTAATGTCATATATGATCATGTTTGTGAAAATCACTATAAGATAATTGATGGATGAACCCCTAGAATGTATAACCATTGAAAACCTTATCCATGTAGACTATTCGAATATAATAGGGGTGATTTTTTTAGGAGTTATGTGTTACTAATGGGTACATTCATTATGGAAAATAGTATAGTTTACTCTGATTACACAATTTGATTAAATATAATATTTATTTTAAGGATGAAATAAAAAACATTATAGGATATAATTAAAAAATGGATTTCAGATCTAGAATTAGGATTTTGTAATTATCAATGGAGTGATAATTTTTTATAATTTTTTTTAAAAAATAAAATATGAAAAATTGTAAAATATACCAAATATGTAATTGTTTCTAGGTAACCATTAATAACACATCCAAGGTAGGATTATTTTCCTAATTTTGGAATTACCAATTACAGTGGATCATTAAGGGAGCTATCCAGGAACAATAGAGACTAATAAAGCACTTCATATAATGAAAAAGATTTATTGGGACCCCAATCATCCCAAAAATATATAGACACCCCTCTATGAATCTCTCATCACAAAAAATTGCTGTTATCTATTAACATTTATCACAATTATTTTATTATATAATTATATATCCTTTAAATGTTGAAAATCATTAGTGGGCATATGTTTCGTATGTAGGATACGATTCATTAGTATAGTAAGAGTACTTTTGGTAGGTCTAACAAATTGATTGTATATAAAGTAAGGAGGTGAATAAAAAAGAATAAAATTTTAACAAGATAAAAAATAATAAGGAGAAAAATTGAGTTATTTATTATAATAAGATAAAATGAATGAACCAATGTAATTTAAATTTATTTCTACCCAAGGTGAGCATACTCTACATTTATACCCCTATACATATTGAGAGATTCATTTTGAAACATTCTTCTTTCTTATGGTGTGTCATAATCTATTTACAACTATCATTCTGGTGGAAGTATATTCATGACACATGGCTTTCTTATAGGTAATCACAGCACAATTCCAAAATAGATATCATGCAACATGATCCACAACAATAATGGTCCATACAATAGAATTAATGAGTTAAAACCATATAAAAAGATAAAATGAATGATTTATATTATTAAAGAAAATAGAGAATTGTAAAGACCATGTGAGATATGGGAAGTAGTCTTATTGATATAAAAACTAGTTTTAATAAATAGATAAATAATGATGCATAAGTATAGGTTATTTTATAATGTATCATGAAATATCATAAATGAAGTAGTAAAATCCATTTATCTTTTTTTCAACACATTAGAGACTTTACAGAAGATGAAAAAATAATATCAATGGATATGGTTTGTAAAACACATCACTTTTTATACAAATTTAATGGTTCTCAAAAATTTCCTCATATAAAAACTCTTATATACAAAGAATGCAACCTGAAAACGAATCATTCAGAACTAACAAGTAAATATCCAATTAGGTAAAGAAAAAATAATTTAGATAAATTTATTATTTGATAAATAGAAAATTATCATTTAAAAATAATCATAACCAACATCATTTGTATTCAATATATAATACTAATTAAATAAATTTTGGGTCACCCATGAAATAACTCAAATAGTCCCCGTAATAATAGTTCATTTATGATCAATAATGATTATATTTTTTTTTGACTATAAAATTATAATTTCAATATAATTTATAATTTCAAGCTCTGTGTGGTTAATTAATATTTAATTATACAATATTCAATAACATAAAATGTGTTTAATTAATAAATTAATATGTAATTGTTAATTTATCAAAGAATATAGTTATGATATAAAATAAAATTATAAATACATGAATATTTAAAATACATAATGTACATATATACTTGAAAAATAAATAAATTAAATCATATATTAATTCTATCTAATATATTTTTTGACACTTCACATGATTTTTTTATAATACATATAAAATTTAGAAGTAAATTAATTTGTTAAAACAATTAACTTATACTTGAAGTTAATCATAATATAAAAAATAATGAAAAATATATAATTCTTAAAATTATAGATTGATAAAATATTACCTAATGTAATGATATTTTCGTGAGAATAGATTGAGTGTGAGGTATACACAATGTGGTTTGTTAACATACCATAACATCATAACATTCAGTCAAATGATATAACACATTCTTAATAAATTGGTTAGTTTAATTGTATAATGTATCTAATGTTATTGCAATGAATGGAAATATTATTGTACTAATTTGTGTTAGGATCAAAAAAATTCACGAAAATTATTTATTTTGAGGTTATTCTGTTTGTTAACTTATGATAAGATTAGTGAATGAGGTTCTCAACTATAACATCAACCAATGCTTATTCATTTTGTTTCTAATGCAACAATATGAGAATATGAGTTCTTTAATGACATCTTAAAAATAACTATATGGATAAAAGGGTATAAATAAAATAATTTTCCAAGAAACCACTTTAAATTCTGAAATAATCAAGTATGAAAATTAAATACAAATCATTGAAAAAATATATTATAGGAATATAGATAAAAACATGAACCTTTTTACATGGATGATCGATTCACTGAATAAGATGATGTGTCACCTAAATGGATCTCTATCATCTTTATGGGTCCTTTCATAACATGTTTAGAACAAATGATACATTAGTAAGATACTCTATACTATAGGTTGAAGGGAGAATAAGATATGATATTTTATTAAATATTAATAAGTTTGTAAGTTTTGAAAATGCAGTTTGTACAATAAGATGCTTGTTGTATGTTAAGGATTCATCTGGTCACATTAATAATAAAAATTTGGTAACACCATAGTATCCCCATGTGGACCCATAAACAATTAAAAAATTATAAATTAAAAAAAAATCATTAATGTGGTCACTTTAAAGAGAACATTTTCTAGGTTTGAAAGACATGTGGTAACATGGAAACACCATCATGCAATAAATTAATAACCAATGATCTGAGGACGTTTAAATCACTCCAATCATCTAATCAACTATTGGACTTGTTAATATTATTATAGATTAATTTTATATCATTCCAATGGATTAATTAACACATCAATCTTAATTATGATCATCTAGACATGTGCAAAAAAAATTCATATATAAACTAAAAACTATAGAAAAAATATCTATTATATTAAATTGATTGTATAAATTATTAGTGTGTATAAACATAAAAATCAACCTTTTTTGTTTTTAATGAAATATAAAAAAATATATTAGTTTTAAAAATAAAAATAGGGTTCAATTGTGAGTACAATATATATAGTTATTATTGAAAGACATAAGATATTTTGACATAAAAATTATCTAATAATAAAAATACTATATAGAAATATGGAATTTCATAGAGAAGTGAAATAATGATTTGTTAAAAAATAATGCATTATTAAATAAAATTAAATAAATATGATATTTAGTAATAAATGTTTCATAATAAACTATGATATATATTTTATGTTAATTAAGGACTTCTGAAGAAAAATAAACAATTAAAATTGGGGTAAAATTAAAATCATAAAGAATAGAAAGAAAAAATTAAAGAACATAAAGAGATTGAATTTCAAAACGTCCCAGTTTAATAAAATAACTATAAACATTATAAATTTTATATGAAAATGATTTTATAAAATTTCAAAAAATATAACTAATGATATAATGAAAAATAGTAATTAGGATACTATTTTCCATTAAATATGATTAATATAAAATTAATTAATTAACGTGACTAATTGTAGTATTAATAACTCAAAGTAATAAAAAATAAAATATGCTAAAAACTCCCTGATTTTTAATATTAAAAATCTGAAAATAGATTTTTTAATATTCTATTCTTTATTGATATTTATTGTGATGAAATTACTATAAAATTTAAAAAAAGATGTGGGACCTTTCTACATAGAATATGAAAATATTCCAGATAATATATGTAAATGATTGTATTTATATATATATATATATATATATTTTAAAATTAATTTACAACATTCCAAGATCAAATTTATTTATCTAAATGTTTTGAAAATACACTAGTTTGATAAAAATACCATTCAGTTATTTGTCATTTAGATTATATTTAAGAAAAATGTCACATTTTATTAGTATAATACAGATGAAACTGAATCTATATTTGTATATGCTTATTTCTCTAATGCGTTAAAGGGTTAGCTGAAATATAAATATCTAAAAAATAGTCATGGTGAATATGAAAAGTTACAAAAATAATAATGTAGTCTAAAAATGATTTTCTAATACATAAATGCTGATAATAAAAGGACACAACAAAGGTAAAATGATATCTATTAGTTAAAAATGATACCATTTTTTTGAAATACCTTAAACTATATTCTAACGAAGGAAATGACACATAGATTAGGTTTTTTAATATAATTTTTCACCACAAAACTCTGAGGAAGAGTTAATAATAAAATAATAATATTATATCTTGAATAAAATAATCCATTATTAACATTTATATTATCAAATTTACTAATATGAATAATATACTTTATGTTTTATTCATACGATTATATTGTAATATATCAATAAAAAAGAAGTAAACATTTATTTTATCAATTGTATGGGTTTTTTATTTTCTACAAACTGAATCTGTTTCTGAAAAACAACTACTTATTTAGCTATATAGTTAATCAAGGCATGTTAAACAGAAATCCAATCCATTCCCATAATGACAAAAAATTCTTATAATGGGGAAAAAATAAGGTAATTTATTTTGACCGACAATAATAGAAAGATTCATATAATTCCTCATTGCTATATAATTTCCCCCTAGTATTTTATCTATAAGTTCTCATCTTAAATTTTCAGGTGATATTTCTAATTTAACAAAAAAATTACTCAGATATAAAAGAATGTGTAGACCCTGTTTCGAACAATACATTAAAAAAATCCGAGTAAAAAAATGGTATATAATACAACTCTATTGGATGACCCGAAGTCTACTGACGTAGTCGATAAGGATCTCACAACACCTTTCGACTTATATTCTGGCCTAATTTTCATCATTCATATCCCACATTCGGCAAGCATTTTCAAAATGACCAATCAATCCACATTTAAAAAACATAACTATTTTTATATTAGGATTAGTCATAAGATCAATTTCATTACAATCTTGGTCCATATGTCTAAAAATACCACTTTGAAAACACTAACCAAATTTGGTAAGGCATTCCCTAGGGTGATTTTGGCCACACATTTTACAAACTAGAGACTGTTATTTGTTATCGTCAGATTTCGTTGGTTGATTCATACCCATATATTTACATCTAGAATGATTATTGTATTTTTTTAAAGGGAATTTCATCATAAGAAAACTTTATTTATACCCAATCAACACATTAGAAAAGTTTCTCATAACATTTGAATTTTTGGGAGTCCAATTTCCTTCGATACATTGGCTTTAATCTTGACTAAAACTGGTTGATTTTGCAATGAAGGTCCAGAATAAGATTTGGATCATAGCAGAATCGTCTGGGGAATTTTTCTTCATACATAGGCACTAAATATTCGTCTATTTTCTTCAATTCAAGAAAAGTTATTCTCCATCCGTCGTCTCACCACTTTATGAAAAAAATTCGAGGAAAAGACATTTAAATTCATCCTACTATAAGGAATCAATCTCCTCTCTAACCATAATATTCGTGGATATTGACCACCACTTATCAAATTTAAATTTAAAATATAAATATAATGAATACCTATTGATTATGTGAACATCACATAACATAAAATATCTTTTCAAGGGATTTAATCCATCTATTAGCCATTACTGGGTCATAAGATCTACTAAAACCATGTGGGTGTTACCTTATAAAATGTTCCTCTATCATCATGTTCGATTTTGGTTCCATTGTATGTTCTATTTCATGGATACCACCACCATTTATTTCCTTATTTATCTAATCCATTATTTTCAAAAATATCTCGGTTCAAATACCATGAATTTTGGGCTGCATATTTAGAACTATATGATTATTTTGGTGCCTTTCGGCTTCATATTCCTTTTTTCTTCTATAGGAAACCATTCATAACAAACATGTATTAGTCGAAGAAACATTGTAATATTTAAATTATATATAATTTTAAATTAACCATAGAGTTAAAATCAATTATGATATTCTATTAACATCACTATAACCCCAAATGTAATCCAAAACATCCTCTGATACCAACTATAAGGACCCGACCTTATTACATTACATATAATTGGATTTTAGTAAATAACTCAGTTTCGATCATACTGAGATTCTTTTCAACTATATAGTTTTATAAAATTTTTATATAATACATATATAACACTCCACATTCATATAGAGTAGATTCAACAATAATAGAATCCATTTCTTCCAAAAAATAAAACTTTTCCAACAAAACATGTTTTCGTAGACAAATCATCTTAAAATTTACCACACCTACTTTCACTATCTTACACATCCATATAACTTGTGAAAATCATTTGAAATCATGGTCTGAGGAAAAAGATCTTAGTAAGAGTTAAAAAAATAAAGAAAGAAAATATTTTTCCACGAGTACTTGTAACGTATGAAATCATTTAAAAAAAGATAGACTTGTTACCCATATAAACATAATTTGCGAAACTTTATATTTCCATTATATTTACAAAAAACATATAGATAATAAATAGAATATCAAATATATAATGGTGTGTAAATTTTATAATCCTGTTACCCTCTTAGTTACCTTACAATTTGTAACCCTTGCGGCTACTATAAAATTTGTGTAACCATCGGAGTCACAATTAGAGTAACCATACATATGACTTCAAAAATACACATACACAATGAATTAGAGAGATATATTTTCCCCAACATTCATTATAAAATATTCCCAAGAACCAAAACATAGTCATAAAAAATGAATAATTATATAAAAATATTGTTTTTTAATTTTGTAAAATAGAATTTAAAAAGATGATTTTAGAAGAAAAAGCCTCATAATAATATCATATAATTGAAGTGAGACTAAATATAATGAATGAAATATGTATATAAACATTAAATACACATAATTAAACATAATATATTAAAATTTAATGATACAAAAAAAATTTAATACCACATAAATAATGAATTATAACATTAACTCAAAGAATGGAAATTAGATTACGAATTCGGTTACATCAGGTTTCTCGTACTTCATGAATTTTTAAACCACCTATACAATGGTTAAAAGAGTTTTATTAATATATTACAAAAAAAAATTCATGTTTATAACTCCTCATATGATAATTTTATAAAATCATTTTCCCCCATTATTTATTAGTATTTTGTTCCTTCCATTTCATTGGGTGCGTTCTGTACATGAATTCCATGGCTGGTTTGTATTTTTTTTTTCTTGTCGTATGGAAATGAAATACCAGAAGTATAAAGAAATGGTATTCATATGTTTCCAAAATATATAATGACACCATAAATCAATTTTTTATCATATATTATGATGAATCTTTAGATAAAATATTAGTGATATTCATTTAGATCATTTTTATCAGTTCCTTGATAATAACAAATTTGTTAAATTATATAATTTAATTTCATGTATAGGAGTTCCATACAGAACATGAAATAGGTTAAAAAAGAATATATACATTTTAATTCAACCATTAAATTTGTTTTATGGTCTTTTATTTAGATCTAATGGAAATTGAAAACACGTTGTCCATGATTGTTGTAAATTGGAAAATCGTGGATGGTGTTTTTATTTTTAGAATATGAGGGATAAGAGAGGAATAAAGATGATGATTATTTTAAATGAAAATGATAACATAAATAATATATAATATTATATAGATTTTATACCTCAAGGATTTGTGTAGGGGAAGGAATTATAATAAAACAAAGGAATTGGAATGAAAACTCATGAAAAAGGAAGAGAATTCTTACCCATGATCTCTTTTCCTTGAGATCCTCCTTAACACCTTTGGTTATGGCCATTTAGTGAGACCAGTAGGACTTGGACGTGGTTAAAAGCCTTTGGGATGATATTAGTTTTATCTTAGACAATTTTCAATGCTTTAGAGGTGTGAGTGGAAAAGGGGAATGTGGGTGGTATTTATAATGTATGGGAGGAATGATTTTACATTATTTTAATCATTATTATAATTTTTTTCTCAAGACTATAAGTATTCATGACTAATGTGACAAAAAATATAAATAATTTCATCTGAGTTCAAACCAAGTGGTATTACATCAAGCATGATTGAAAAAATAGGGTATTTAACTGATAATTTGAAAATATGTTATTTTACCGTATTTCACAATTCATAAAAAATAAATAATTTTAGAAAAACACTAATAATTACACATAAAAATTTTTGACCTTTAGAATCCTTAAATGAACACCAATTTTTGAAAATAATTTTCTAATAATTTTTAATTTTATTTTTAAATAAAATAATAATTTTAAATCTATATATCATTTCAATAACACCTTGAAAAACTAATCAATATATCATTGTCTTATAATATTTAGAAAATAAATTTATAATACAATTAACTAATCATAAGGGTCATATACCTATTCATATTACAATTCATAAGGGTAAGTTACTATCCCCCAAAAATCATATGGTTTCTATTAGACTCTAAATAACTTACTTATCACAATTACAGAAGACATTTATTCGAATTTTAAAACATAGATGAAGAAAAATTATGTTTCAATGCTATTTATTACAATCCAATTAAAAAACGATTCATGAATTTCAGTTTGTTTTTAAAACATTTGGGTGTTAAAAATTGTATCCATATAATGAATTGTTTAGAATTAGATGCCTGAATCCAAAATTTTGGGATGATGTTTTAAAAATGATGTTATAAGGTCTATAACTCATTGAAGATAAATTAGTGATGGATTGATATATCCAAAATAATATCATCGGGAATAAAGTAATTACAAATGTTATTTTTATTACTAATTTAATGATCCTGAATTCCATGAAAGGGACTTTCTCACCCAATGTATAACTTCTTGAAAAGTGGTTTTTATATTCCAAATGCATGGGATATTATTTTCAATGTACATTGAATCATTTGAAATATTATATTGGATTAAAGATGAAAAATCATTTAAAAATAACACCAAAAAATAACTTTTCATGATGTTTACCATATATCACATCAATATAATTATTTTGAACCCTCATCACATGTTCTAAATGATTATTAAGTTTATTTTGTGCATGATTTAGGATATATCAAATAGAATATTAATATTGTTGATACAAGAGACAAATAAAAAATATAAAAGTATATCAGTGAACATTCATTAGAGGAATCAACAATAAGAGGAGGAGATAAGGGAACCAAATGACAGAATGATAAAGAAAAATCCAAATTTTTTCATGGATTCAAATATAATTTCAATGATGAAATTATTATAATGGAGAATTCAATTCCTCATAAATCCATGCCTAAAATGAAAATATTTTATTACATGATGATTCATCATAAATAACGGTTCATATTTACTATTATTTCAATGTGTGTAACGGGAAAATATTAAAATAATAATAATTAATATTGAGTTGTCTCTAGGATCATATTCTAAAATATACATCATGGTTATAATATAAATATTATAAGGAAAAAATATTGAACCCGATTAAATAAATATATTATAAGAATAAAAATTGAGAAATATTATTTGGTGTATTAGTTTGTATTAATTTATAGAATGTAAAATTATATTTTAAATTTATATTACTATTAATAATTATGATCATTTTTTATAAATCGATGATTATGTAACCATTGTAATTTGTGTATATCAAGGGTAATATTTTTTTCTGGTAACGAAGTGAAAACCCATTGATTTATAAAAAGGGAATGTACATTATAAAGTATACTTATTGGAGCTATAGAAAGATATGGAACCATTAAAAGTTTACCTTGACCAAACCTAAATATAAATTCAATATTTTAGGTTCATATAGAATTTTTTATTGTTGATGTTCATGTTTGTGAAAATCACAATCATAAAAATGATCGATGAACCCCCTAAAATTGCAGCCACTGAAAACCTTATCCATATGGACTATTTATCTATAATAGAGGTAATTTATCTAGGTTTTATGTTCTATTAATGTATACATTCATTTTGTAAAATAGTGCAGTATACTATGATTACACATTTTTATTAAATATAATCTTTATATATAGGATAAAATAAAAACATTAGAGAATAAAATTAAAAAAATATATTTCTAATTTTGAATTAAGATGCAGTAATTATCAATGGAGTAATTTTTTTTATATCTTTAAAAAAAATAATATATGAAAAATGGTAAAATGTACAAAATATCTAATTTTGGATATGTAACCATTGATAACAAATCCAAGGTAATATTGTTTTCCTTATTTTGGAATTACCGATTATAGTGGATCGTTAATGGAGCCAATACAGAACAATAGAGAGTAATAAAGCCCTAAATATAAGGAAAAAATCCATGGGATACCTCTTATCTGAACAATATATAGACACCCTTCTATGAATATCTCATCACAACAAATTTGAGTTATCTATTAATAATTATCAAAATATTTTATTACATATCTATATACTTTAAATGTTGAAAATCATTTTTAGATATAAGTTTTGTTTATAGGATATGAATAATTAGTATAGTAAGAGTCCTTTTGGAAGCCCTTATAAAGCAATTGTAAATCGAGTAAGGAGATGAATAAAAATGATTAAAAGTTTAACGATATAAAAAAATAAAAAATAAAAAAATAGAGTTATTTTTCATAGGAAGAAAAAATGAATGACCCAATGTAATTTTTATTTTAGTTCTATCCAAGGTGAGAATACTCTACTATTATACCCCTATATATATTGAGAGATTAATTGTGCGACATACTTCTTTCTTATGGTTTCCCATAATCAATTTACAACCCCCATTTTGGTGGATGTATATCACTGACACATGTCTTTTTTATAGGGAATCACTTTAAAATTCCAAAATAGACAGTTTAAAACATGATCCACAACACTAATGGTCCATGCAATAGAATTAAGAAGTTACAACCTTATTATAAAAAGATAATAAATGATTTTGATTATAAAAAAAGAGAAATGTAGAGACCATGTGTGATATGGGAAGTAGTCTTATTGAAATAAGAAACTAGTTTGAATTAAAAGATTAATAATGATGCACAAGTATAGGATATTTCATAATGTATAATGTATCCTCATAAATGAAGTAGTGAAATCCAATTATTTTTTCATTCAAAACATTAGTGACATTACAGAAGATGAAAAATAATCTCCATTGATATGGTTTGTATAACACATCAATGTTCATACTAATTAAATGGTTCTCAGAAATTTCTTCGTATCATGACTCGTATATACATAGAATGCATCCCCAAAATTAATCATTCAAAACATACTAGAAAATATCCAATACGGTAATGAAATTTTTACTTAAATGGAATAATTTTATGTTAAATATAAAATTATAATTCCTAAATAATCATAACCAACATAATTTTTTATTCAATATAAGATAGTAATTAAATCAATTTTGGATCACCCATTAAAGAACTCAAATTATCCCCATAACAATAGTTCATTTATGATCAATAATGTTTATATAGTAGTTCAAATATAAATTTATAATTTCAAAATAATTTATAATTTGTAGTTGTGTGTGGTTAATTAATATTTAATTATACAATAATGAAAAACATAAAATATTTTTAATTAATAAATTAATATGAAATGGTTAATTTATAAAAGAATATGGTTATGATATAAAATGAAATTATAAATTCATGAATATTTGAAATACATAATGTACATATATAATTGAAAAATAGATTAACTAATTCATATATAAATTCTAACTAATATATTTTTTGAACACTTCCCATGATTTTTATATAATACATATGATATTTAGAAATAAATAAATTTGTTGAAACAATTAACATATACTTGAAGTTAATCATAACAAAAAAATGTAATTATTAAATTTATAGATTGATGAAATATTACATACTGTAATTATATTTTCATGAGCATTGATTGACTGTGTGGTATACACCATGTGGTATTTTTACATACCATACCATCATAATAATCAGAGAAATGATATAACACATTCTTAGTATATTGGTCAGTTTAATTTTGTGATGTATCTAATGTTATTATGATGAATTGTCAGATTATTATACTAATTTGTGTTAGGTTCACATAAAATTCAGTTAAATTACCTATATTAAGGATATTTTGTTGGTTAACTTATGATATGATTAATTAATGAGGTTATCAATTATAACATCGTCAAATACTTATTCATTTTGTTTCTGATGCAACTATGTGAGAATAGGAGTCTGTTTATGACATCGAAAATAATTTTTTCCCTTAAATGTAGGAATTACTATACTATTGAAAAATTTATAGTATCCCTGATAATTATTAAATATGTAAACCTCACTCTGATACAAAATGATTTTCCAAAGGATCTAATCCCATCTGAGAAAGGGGTAGAATCAATTTATCAATTGTTTTATGTTTCAAAACATTTAGAATCATAACTTCAACATTATGTTATGATTTATTTCCCTATAAACATTCATTAAATAATCATTCCTAAAAAAACAACTAATGAACAATATATTTATAAGGTCCAGCCTCAGTTTGAGAACTTATATCCATGCCATATCCACAACCATGGGTCTATGAAAAATAAATATTAAGAAGAATTGAATACCACTTGTGAAAACTATCATTTGAAACCTTCTATCGACCTATTGGAATGATTAAACTCACTCCAATTAGTTATTAAGGATTTCTTATAATAAAATTGAGCAAAAAATTAAATAAAGGCTTTGTTGAAATTGGTAAATAATTCTCAATCTGAATCCTCAATCCGATTGATCGTGACCGGATTTTCACAATCAGGTAAGTCCATATCTGATTCTCTAAATACAAATATTCTCAATCAAAATATCTCAATATAATGAGATTGGATCTGATTCTATTAATAATAAGAGTCAAGATTTTATTCTCTTAGTATGATGGAATCAATACAATGAATCCATTTTTAATATAAAATACTCTAACAGTACTCAAATTTTAAAAAATATCTACATCAGTCAAATTGAATCTATATGATTAACTGAATATGAGTATATCAAAACTATGTTTTTTAATCTAGTAAATATACATTTAACTATTAGATAATCATCTTGAAATCTCTAACTAGAAATGACTATCAATTTATTTCTTTAGTGCTCATGTTTTTCTGCATGCGTGAATGTTCACTAATAAAAGAATGATCCGAGCAATAATTTATAGGGGACAAAGATTGAAAAAAGGGAAACATAAAAAAATATCACTCTACTCAAATTTAAAAATCATTGAACATGTCTCATATTTATAATTAAACATTCACTTCTTCAAACCACCTTATATTTCATTGGGTCTTATGCAATAATAGAATTTCATGTATGACCTCTTCGAATATTCAAAAAACATTTGGAATTTTCTATTTGAGACTTATTCATAGTCAGATCATTAAAATTATATTTCCATCACAGTGATTATGAATTATATCTCCCTCTTAGTGATTACACATTTGGTTTCCTTCTTCAACTGATTATGATTAAGGTTTCCTTCTGCAACTCATTATGATCTATGTTCCCACTTTAGCTTATTAAGAATTCATTTTCCACATTATCCCTTTAAAAATTTTATTCCCTTCACAATTATGTAAAATTTATGTTTCACTATCATCTCAGTATGATGGAATCCTAGTTATTATGGAATTCCCATTATGATTTATTTTCCCATTATGATGGAAATATCATTATGATGGATTTTACCATTCCGATGGAAAAATCATCGTGAGGGAAATGATATTATAATTTTATTATCATTATGATAGATATATAATTATGATGGAACATCCCATTATGATACAAATATCATTATGATTTAGTCTCACTACATTGTAATTCACATTATAATGGAGTTACCATTCTGTAACTCTAAAAAAACATCAACCTTATCCAAAATTTCTTCAAAATAATTTATCATTAGATTTTTCATGTCTTGTGAGAACCTTATGATTAGAAAATTATGATGTCATATTTTCTTAGAATATATGAAAATTTTATAACTCCTTTCATCCAATATTATTTCAAAATTCATCCTCAACAAAATGACATCCTCATTGAGTATATTCATTCTATCTATAATTACAATAAAGGAAAATATCCAACAAACAATTATTTTTGCTTCCGACTCTTTTGAATATGATGATAGGAATACAATATAGATAATATGATAAATTATATCCGATGAATGTTCTTTATGATGGATATGGTTCTGAATCTGGAATAATAAAGGAATAATTATAAAAAATGTTATGTTTAAAAAATATAAAAAACCATTTTAAAACAATTTATACCATGGTTCATCAAATTACAATTAGCATAAGGGTATGATAATGCGATGATGACATTAAATGATCATCACCACATATAATATGATCATATAAATTAATCGTGGAATAAATATGAGAATTTTATAAGAAATAAATAATAAGGAAATTAAGAACGTGATCCTTGAAATCATACAATAGGAATAATACATTAATATTTGGAATTCATATTGTGATATATCGTTCATTACATGTCATGATTCGTTGCATGAACTTAATATGGAACATCATTTGAACTGCACCTACTAGGTGGGAGACACCCCCATCCCAAGTCGAAATACATTCTTAATAACAGACCATTTTCTCCCAAAATACTCATAGTGGATATGGTTTCCCAACTTCGATATTCATGGTGACAACACCAACTAGGTTGGATACACCACCATCCACAGTCATAGTCCATTCCCTATAAGGAATCACATTTCCCCATCTTGACATAGTGGATGATTCTTTTCTACATAATTCCCATCATTATCTCAAGAGATATAAATCCTTACAAAATGCATTTTAGGAAGATATAAGTCCCACCCCTATAATAATAATGTCATTCATACATGTTCCACAAGATAATAAAACATTTTTCACATCATGACCCATAAAAGGTGGTGGATTTTAAACCATCATATTATTATACCATGAAATGAATTGTTTTTCATATACATGTAATAATTTCAGAACCAGTGGAATAATAAAAAATAAATAATCATTTCATCAAATCATAACATATAAAAAGATGTAGGTTTCAAATGAAAAAAATATATTATAGGATAGTAAAAATTTTCAAAAACATCTTTATATAAAAACAGAAACCACTATGAGAAATAACATGAAAGGAACCATGAATCATATCCCAAAATTGAATGATTAACATCAATGGATGTCATCTAATATGGAAAATATTTTTAAAATTACATTAAAAAACATTTCGTGAGGAACATATCCTTTATTATTTGAATAATTATCTTTAAAACATGAAGCCATTTGAAACACATTTTCATGTAAATAATAATTATAATATTTAAAGAATGATTTGATGAAATTTGTTAAACCATTTTCATTGAATTAATATTGTAACATCCCAGGTAAATAAATAATATGAAATTTTCATATTTATCCATATTTTTGAATAAAATATTAATATTAATTTAAAGGGGATGCTATGCTCAATGACGTACCCAATACGCAACAACGAGTTTCTTTGGAATCTTATGTTGCACTCTAATAATAAAATAATATTATTTTAAATAGTAGTTAACGCCTAGCCGTTGTAATGGCGAGAATGAACGAAACTAACTAAAAAATGAATATATATGTTTGTAAAATATTTTTACATTTATCCAATAAATGTTAGAGGTTTAAAATCCAACTGAATCCAATTTTAAGAATAAATAATCTAATATTTTTAAAAGATTGTTTTACCGCCTTTTGATGGAGAACCTTATTTAAATATAAATGTTGAAAATTTTATAAAGATATATTTTTCAAAATAAACTTATTCTTTATGATTGGGACATTGAAATTTACTTTGGTTAAATTTTTGGTATGTTTCTGACATTGTTCATTTTTTAATGAATAGTGAAAAAATACTGCATTTTACATCAAAAATGCTTTCTCATATAATTTAAATATATGATTATATTTTATTTTTAATTGGTTTTAAAGTTTAATTGGAATATATTTTTACCATTTAATCCAATGGTGGTCATTGGAATTAATTTCACTTTGAAATTGGACTTAAACTAGTGTCAATCTTTTAATAGATATTGTTTCTTAAAAACACGCTATTTGTTTTGACAGCAGGAATGAATTATTAAATTAATTAATGAAACTTATATATTTTTAATTTTTTAAAATATACATAAATTTTCAATTCGGAATATAAAATATAGCTTAGGGTGAATTTTTGGTATTTTTTTGAAAAACATCAATTTTTGATGAATAATGAAACCACTAAGTGGTAGTTAAAGAAATTGATTTTTCATTTAAATGAAACTTTACCACTTATATGATTTTATTTTCAAAAATCCAACATAAGTGGTTCTCATTAGGAAGTAAAATGTGGTTCAATGAGATTAAAATAATTTTTTGGTGAATAGTAACTTTTAAGTTTTATTAATCGTGATTAAAGGTAATTAGTGTAATTTAAGGTAAAGATAATGTTATAATAATATGAAATGACCTTGAAACATGTCCTACACTTATTGTATAAGTCATGGACGACCAAGAAAATCCATGGGTCAACTTGGGGACCCCATGGAGCCACTTTGGTTGGAAAATGACATTAATAACTTTTTATTTAAAGTTAAAATTAAAATGTCACAAACATGAATTGTTTTACTAAAATTTTTTTTACATGTGGTTATACAAGTCATATTTTTGACTATAAATATTCATTAGAAAGATAAAAAGATTTCATACATCATGAAAGTTTTTATATAATTTTTATACATTAAATAAATTATTTTATTTATTACACCGTGATGATGCAGTGATTACCTCATAAAGGAACAATTTAAATAAAATGAGAATATAGGGTGAAATATAAGTCTTAAAACTGTTCCAAACCTATTGGATGGGTTTATATATAAACCTTATCACTTTAGCCTCTAAATATATCCTTTTGGGACCTTTAAAATCCGAAAATCATTTTACAATAAATTAATATTTTATAACATTCCAAGAGTGCCCCTCCTCTTCTCTTATAAAAGGCCCCCACCTCTACCACCATACCCACACCTCTCAAGACATTGGCTCGGCCAAAAACTTCCCATTTAATATCTCCACATCCATATATTCATCATTGAAGCCTCATCTTTGGCAGAATGCTCTTTAAGAAATCCTTTTGTTTCAAACCAAGAGGAGTTACCCGATTTAAAGGTAATGTCTTCACTTGAGTTCTTTTGTTTTGTTTTTCTTCTCCAAACCCCTAAACTCTTTTTATTCCATTATTTTGTAAAAACACCAGTATCTTAAGTATACTAGGATGTTTATATTTAACGTATTCGAGCTACAATTACACACACCTCCGTCAAATGGTTAAAGAACATACTGTTTCTGTGGATGGCGAATTACTACCTCACGAAACGATGATTGTTCAATATTCTCTTAACACCATTCATGGTGGCCATTATGATTTAACTGTATTTTATATATGATATATATGGTATTTATGTTTTCCATATACTTATGTATTTTATATTTAAAACATACCTTTATGCTTTACATGTTGTGAAAATGCGATAATTTCATACGAGGAAGTGTGGACTACCGCCCCCTCATGTGATGTGACTCGTTCATGCAATACATGGAATGTATAAAGAATGAAATTAATGAAATTATGTGACCTATAAAACATATAAATTATACTTTAATTATAATATATGCATCTCTCAATTATTTTTAATTCCATTAATATGTCAAATAAATGAAAGTAGCATTCATGCGTACGTACGGTCTACCGTCTCCATGAAAGGTGCATTTCATTTATTTTTATCTCAAAATGTTATAGAAGAGTATAAAATTAATATTTACTGGATATATATTATATTTTAATCATTAATAAAATTTTGGAGATGATTTACTTATAACTACATGGACAATCATTTTCAAACAAGTTCATTTTTGACTCATGTACCAAACATCGACAAAAATGTATGATATGAACTCACATTATTAACCAATTATTATAAAATTATAATATGTGATATGAGATGAATAATAATCTTTAAATGAGGAAATTAATAAATTATAAATTGACCAAAGTTTATTATTTAGGAATATAAAGAAACGAACAAGACAAGTCAGACTTGAGGTAAGTGATCCTACCTCTCACTTTCTTTTTAAGTACTCTTTTTTATGTAACATACTTTAAGCTCCTATTTCTTATATTGGGGGATGTTATTTTATATTCCTCTTGATGTAAATTTTATTTTAATATGATTATAGACCCTATTTGATCTCATCAATACATTTTCGGATGTTTTATGTGGCGCCGTTAGGCTGCAGAATTTTCATAAGGGGATTTTCATCTCACTTTTTATTCCCGTGAGATTCATGCTACATTGTCCACTATTTCCTTTTGTGTGGTGTATGTACTGACCATTATTTTACTATTTGTATAATATAATATCCTTTATGGGTATTTACATCTTCATTTTATGACCCTTCCTTCATGGGGTGTACGCTTCGAAAGTTGCCAAAATTGGTAAGGGAACCTTTCACACTCCTCTTTTTAAAAGACTTATTTTGTTATGTCTTTTAATTTACATATTTTTATGTTGGGATATGTTCTTATATATCATTATTGATGTAGATTTTATTTCCAAGTGATGAGATACCATTTTATCTCTCATCAACTAATTTTATGAATTTTAAAGTGATGTCGTTTGGCTGTCGAATTTTTCCAAGGGAACTTCTTAACCCAATTTTGATTTCTTTGGGTTCAACTTGTAGTTATTGAATATATCATCCTATGAATATGTGTGAATGAACTCTGGTTGTTTTACTCTTAATATCCACTTATATTGGGTGTATTTATATTTGTCACACATAATTATGAGATTGATTTGTCCTTAATTTAAGGATACCTTCTTTATAAGGGATTTCATCTCATTTTACAATTCTATTGAGACTTCATTGTTGTTATGTACCAATTCACCCTTATATGGTGTATTTAATCTCCTTTGAAATATTATATCATGAATCCCTTTATTCTCATGATATTATAAATTTCTGATTAAATGATATTCCTCAATTATTGTATTCAAGTGTCTCTCATTTTGTTCAAAACCCTTTAACTAAAATACAATTTTAAATGTTTTAATGATTTATTCTTATAAATATTTCCCATTAATATCCATGTTTTCCAAATGTTTTTAAGGATTTATTTATATGGATATTAATGGTTTAAAATTTTAAAATCTTTAAAGTGGAATGGGACACTTTGATTCAAAAATCTCTTTATTAAATGATTTAAATGGTTTTGAAAATGGTTTTTAGAATGGATTAATTATTTAATTATCCTAAAATGTTATATTGTTATTACAATGTGGGAATGTTATCTTTCCTTTATGTTTCAGTTATGTGCTATGATTATGTTATGGTTCTTGGTAATTATTTATGAAGACGGGTGGTTCCGTGATAAACTAAGGGCGGGTGAGCCCAATATAGCTCTCCAATGCATTGGGTAACATGAAGGAGTTAAATGTTAAGGTTTCTAAGAAGAGATTTAGGGAATATAATGTGATGGGTATTCCAAACGTAACCATGAGGGTTACTCCCTACGTAATAATGTTATTAATGCCTCAAGTTACCTTTATGTCTTATGATTTCTATGAGTTATTCGTAAATCTTAGGATTTCATGAGGTATGTTAAATTGCATATGATTTATGAGTAAATTATGATTTCATTTATTCTTATGTATACATGGACTAATGTTTTATTTATGTATTGTTATAACCCTTACTGTGCTTTTTATGATCATTCCATGATTTTTTGAAATGTTTTTCACAGGACATAAAGTTGAATAGGGTAAAGGATGTGATTAAGGAAATGTAAGGCTGTCTAAAACAAAGAACTAGACATGACTCTTTTTTTAAAGAGTTTTTATTTTGTGAATAAAATGGAAGCTGAGTAGATGTGTCTACTTTGTAATCTTTGAGATGTAATAGTTATGTCCTAATTCTCTAAAACTCTAAACCTGAAAATATCCTCAATGTGAATTATTCATTTAATTAAATATTAAGTAATATTTAAGGCTGGGGCCTTATAAATATAAAGAGAGATATAATATATTTTGAAACCAGTTTTCTTTGAGAACTTATAAAAGATTCAGGAAAATGTTTTGAAAACCATTTTACTCCAAAACTTATGTATAAAGCCTAAAAATGTTTTAAATAATATTTTTAGTAAATTATTATATTATAATGAATTAAATGTTTTAAAATACAATTTTTAAAATAATTAAATGATCGTGAAAATGTTCTTAAAACAATTTTCATTGAAAAATTATAAATGAATCTTAAAAATGGTCTGGAGACCATATCATTGAAAATAAATTGATATCTTGCAAATAATGTGTTAAAAAATTTCTAAAACCATTTTCATGAAAATAAATATAATCAATGAATTTCTTTACAATTTGGAAAAAATATTATTTATAAAAAATAACTATGTAATAATGTATATGAATCTTCAATAGAATGACGGTCATGGCGATAGTTAAATCTATATATGCAATAAATTACTTTAACAGCATAAAGAATTGTAAAAAAGGTCCTCAACCATAAAATAACAAGAAGATTTATTTTTAAAAATCCATATTTTTAAAAGATAAATCATGGATAAAATATTCATTTAATTTTCTTAAGAGAGTAGTAAAATGTTTTGGAAACCATTTAGAAAACATAGTTTCAAAGGATCTCTAATTTATGATTGAAAGGAATAATAAATTTAGTTTTTTATAATTTTTTTATTAAGTATCCTAAGTTTCCAAGAGTGAAAAAAATTTATCATTATGTTGATATAAAATTAATATCTAGAGGTTAAGACAAATTATTAGAGTATTTGAGATATAGATTATAATATTTATTCAGGGGAAGTTTAATCTTAAAACAACTTGATAAATGATGAGATTGTAGTAAAAACTATTTACTTTTTTGTAACTTTAATTCATGAGGGAATGAATAAAATTACATGGAGTTTAAAATTTTCTAAAAAAAGTTAATTCATGTTTTAAAATGAAAAATGGAATTATATAAACCCCATAGAAAATCATAGGTGTGTTACATGGAATGTGTCTCAAAAAATGAAAAATTTAGATAATGATACATTACTGTGTTGTTAACCTATGAAACATAACCCACATGAAATAAGTATGATTAATTTGTATGAAAATAACCAATAAATTATGTTTATTATCCAAATAATACATATATGTTTTGTATACAGTATACACACAAATGTAATTAATGGTGAACAAGGCATGTATCTTAGTGAAATAAAAAGTAAGATGGAATCCCCTTACTCGGTGTCTTGACTCCAATTGTACTCATTAAAACAAATTTTTTTAATCAATATATATTTTTTATACTTTCATAATAGAAAAAATTCTAATATATAATACCATATATTTTCAGATTTTTAATTTTTTCACACTCTTATTATCAATTCCATGTTACGGTTTCACATCGATTAATATACGCTTTGTTTTCTGAATATTTCATAATTTCTAATTCAATTGGTCCTTACAATTATAACATGATTTATATAATGTAATTAAGATATAAATATAATTTCTATTCATATTATTTTTTTAATAATAATATATATTCTATTTATGTACACAATGGGATACATATTTCATTGAGACGATAGTTCATACGTACACATAAATGATGCTTCCGTTTTATTGATATATTGAATTAAAGAAGTTAAATGAAATATATGTATATGTATATATTATAATTACATTAGAATTAATTTTTAATTAAATCATACACTTTTACTAAACACACCGTTAATTCATTCAATTAATGTGTGAATGGATCACATTACTTTGAGGATGGGACACTCCATACATCACCAAATTTTTTTTTACATAAACAAAATGGAAAGTATAAAGGCACGAGTTATAAAAAAATAAATTATAATAATGAGATAATAAATAAAAGAAATATCAAATATGAATAGTTTTCCCATCATAATTTCAAACCATTCATTGTGGTAATGGAAAAAGGAACAATCATTATTTTGTGGGGCAGTAGTTCAATGTACACATAAACAGTAACCTTTTTACCCATTCATTTGACGTGATTATATGTGTAAACCAGAGAATGAAAAAAATCTCAGTATAATTATGATACTATTTTTGTTGCATAGGCATAGAATTATTATATTGGATGGGTGGATAATGTAATTAAAATAACACGTCTTGAGGTAGGATATTACCTTTTATATGGGTAACTCATTTTGGTTTTCACCAAATTGATTACTTAGATTTAATTAATTTCAATGGGAGACATCAAGGAGGAATGCAGGGATGTTGGGAAGTTTATTGAAAATATATTTTCCAAACCCATTTGGTTTTACATGTGTGAATAAGGGGGATATGTGTTGGCATTTTATATGGAATGGAGGGGACACACATTGAAATTTGGTAAACAAGATAGGTGTACACATCATTTTACCTATCCAAAGTCATCCAAAACCCAAAAACAAAATAATTGAATGTGTATATATGATATATGGACATCCATGGAGATCAATACAAGTGTATAGGTAATTTGAGTCCTTATTATTTTGGTTTATTCCCTCGTTAATCATAATTTTACCTTAATCATTATAATTAATTTTAACTACATTCACTAATAATTTTGTTCAAAATCAATGTTTACCTAATTATACATTAAAAATTATGAATATTCTAAATATGGTATCCATTTTTCCAAATTTCAGTCATATATGTGTAATAAATTACTTTAAAAATAATCTCAGAGATGGGATGACACTGTAGGTTTTTAATGTATAAATGATAAAAAGATTATTAAGATTTTTTATCCAATTTCAATGGGAAAATTTGTTCAAAAGACTGAAATTGTATTAAATTATAAATATTTAATATAATTATACATTAAAAAAAAATATATTATATATAAAAATAAATTAGATTAAAACTAAGTTTTATGAAAAAATTAGTAATTTTAACTATTCATTTTAAAAATGAAACATCATAGAAGAATAAAAAAAGTTCATCCTAACATAATTTTTCCATTTATCATTCAAATATGATGTTTATTTTGACATATAATATTTATAAAATTCAAAAAAATTGTATTTAAAATAGGTTCTCCCTTAAAATGTTGAAGATAAGGCTTTATAAAAACATAGATTTTTATGTGAAATATTGGGTTTGTTCATATCTTACGATTTTAAATTATATTTTTTTAATATAAGAAATATTTCCTTGATCATATAAAATATATAAATAAAAAATATAATTATACAATTTCAATTAACTAAATATATTAGGATACAACTTCTTTGTGATTTCAAAAATCGTATTCTATAAATTTATTTCTAATATATTAAACTGGTTCTTATATTCTAGTCTAATTAATTTGTAACCAATGAATTAACTTTTTATTAGTGTAAACCACATATTTTCAAAATTTTTAATTATATTAACCAATTATAATTTAAAATCTAGGTTACGACTTATTATTTTAGATAATAATATTTTTAATATCTTGTTGCGCCGTTGAACTAAGACACCCATATTATACAAGGCATCAAGGAAATTCATTGTTCTATGAAACACAAGATAAATTTGATGTTCCATGATGGTCAAGATAAACATTATGTTACTTTTATTTTATTATTAACTTCTTGTTGCATATTAGTTATACCAAACATAGTTCTTTAATGTAAAAAACTATTTTGAGTGTTTCGAGAAATAAAGAAAATCAATAATATTAAATATATTCAAATGAAAATATTTTAAAAACTATAGAAATTTTACATAAACCCCCATAGAACTTATTTATAGTCTGTAGACTTAGTAATATAGGGAGTGGTACTTGAAGAAATGTGTGCAACTCGGTTCAGTTACACAAGATTGAACCAGGTCTGAGATGTCACACTCAAAATGGTTTTTAATGAGTTTGTTATTTTACATATAATACCATCCAAGAATATAATACCAGAGGTTTCTATTGGGATCAAGTTGAATGATTATGTTTTTGGATGAATGAATTATTTTAGTTTTTTTTTCAAGGATGTTTGAGAGGAATGTAAATCACATCACTTTGTATAAGTGGTTGGGAAGGAAAGGAATGTTACAATACATTCCACCGTAAATATGATGATTCATTGCTTGTCTACATTTCCCAAATATCCTATGTTTTTTGGAGAACATGTGATCCATGAATTATGATGGAAAGGGGGAGATTTTTTTTTTCAATCAGCATGTTTGGTTTTGAATATCTCATCAAACATCACAAAGGCATGAATTTCGTGAACAAGCGATTCATGATGTAGATTTCGCAAAGAAATTAATAATTTTGATGGTTTTCATCACATTTACAACAAGCATTGCGAATGGCTGCAGAAAGGAGTACTATGGGTGTGAATTTTAGTGGTGAAGGTGACGATCATTATGTTTGAACAATGTATTTGATATAACTATTGACGATTATGATGAGAATTGTGAATATGTAAATAGCCATGGTTCTACACAAAATAGAGTGAATTTTGGAAGAGAATTCAGAGCTTTGTGATTTGGTGCTAATGTGGTGCAGAGGTGGCTGGAAGGTTCTATAGATGATTGTAAATTCCTATAAAATTTTCCCTAACCCTTAATGAGAATTACAGATACATAATGAGAATCTTAGAGATAATTATTTTCAAAGAAGTTTTGTGAAGAAAAGAAGGCAATAAGCTCTGTAAAGGAAAGGATCTTCGCAGCAAGCCAATGAGATTTTCAAAATAAGCGACCTTTTCAAAGGCCAATATTTACTTTCTGATGTTGTGTGCTTGGTGATCTATTGGGATCTATGAAATAGAGATATCAATGAATTAGAGTGCTCTGTGATGTTGGTAGATTTGTGATGGAGCTCTGTGAAGGAGCCCTACGATCTAAATATTTTAGTACCCAAATTAATTGATATGTTCTTTCAAGTGAATAAATATTTCACTAGGTTATAATAATATCAATTATTATGAAGTCTTGGTAGTTCCTATTAGATTATGGATAGGAAAGAGAAGTTCTTTTTTGAATGATTAGATTTAATAATGTTTGTAATAATTCACAAAGATATTACTTTCCCCTATATGTGCTAAGAGGGTTCACAAATACTTGAGGATTGTCTCCCAAGTACTGAACTAGTGAAATGTAATATCCTACTCATTGTATTCCACATAAAAGGATTGTTTTCTATCGTGTTTTTTTGGTACTATATTCTTTTTATACCATACCGAGGACACAACTACTGTTATTGAGTAGTGAACCTTGTATATATTTTGTTCTTGTAGTTTAGTGGGTTCATCTGAGAAAGAACTCTTTAAAAGGTAGTGATTGTTGTTTCAACAATAAAATAAAACTTATAAATAAAATATATCACGTATTCACCCCTCCCGCACTCAATGATATTTCAATCATGACATGGAATTTCGGTTTCGCAATGAATATTTTCATAAACCATGTAATGATTGAGTCCATATCAATTTTTCCTTTTATGAGTTAGTACTCATCTGTATAACTATGACATAACGAAATCCACTTGTATTATACATATAGGGATGCAATTTTGAAAAAAACTTTTTTTATCCAATGCTAGTATTCTAGAATAGTCTCTTATATATAGAATTATCCTTATAAATATCCCAATGTGTGTAAACAAAATCTCATATAGGTGTACAATGATTAACTGAATCATTTCTATGATACAAATCCATAAATACCCATGAAATCTACAATATTATCACATGATCAATAACATAAAAATTCATAAATAACAACTCAATAATTGTTTTTCCATTTGTATTGAAAATACTATTTTAATTATACATTAAAAGGAAACTAAAATAGTAAATAATCAGTTTATTCTCTTTAATGATCTACTAAAACAATTTTATCTTCTAAACAAATTAGGAAACCTAGGGAATTCCTCAAAGAATGGGGTGAGCTAAAACCCCAATGAGAAATAAATATGATATGGAAATATAACATGTGTGTCAATAGTATATATTAAATCAAAAAAAATGATCATGAGTAACAACATAAAAGTATAATGTAATGTACATGTAATCATAATATAATTGGGACAAGTGAAATTTGGTAGAAAACAATAACAAGAAATAATCATGAGATAATGGAAACCATTGATACAACATCACTTGGTGGACAATGTCCCATAATGGATTGGATTACTCCCTACTCCCATAAAAGATGCCTCATGATACTAAATCATTACATGTTAAATTGTTGGAATATATGGGCGGACATATCATAACATGTTCAGAAACTATGTATTCTATATAAACTAAATCAATAAAGTGTTTACACATTATACTTATCCCTGAAAAAAATGAGTTGCATAGTATTTCCTCAGACTATTATCATATGGAATTTTAAAATGAATGAATTTAAAAAATGAGCGTATTGAATGTATTACCAAATAATAGAAATTGAGACTGTGTTGGTAATATATGTAAGATAAATATATATAGACCTAATAAAAATTTATTTAAATTTAATGAGATATATATTTTGAATTAGAGATACAATGTTCATAACCCAATAGAGAAGGTTAAACTATGAGGTCCCTTAAATAGAGCATAATTCATCATGTTGGTTCTTTATACTTTGGAATAATAAATTGATTTTAATAATTTTTATTAATAACATGTTTTTGGAATTCTTTATTACGTATATTTTGATTCTTTTCAGGTTATATTTATTAAATCATTTTTCTTTAAGTCAAACGTTTTAATGATGTAAAACTCATATGTGCAATAGCACAATGGAATGTTCAATAATGTTAGAGAGATTTTTTTTCAAATTATAAAGAATATTAATAATTAATATAATATAATTTTTATAAAACATTTATACATTTAAAACAATTCTTGATGGACAGTGAAAAAAGAAAATATTATTAAATTCATGGATAATGTAGATCATACATGAACATGAGTGAAATTTTATAATTTTCAATGATAATTATTGAAAGTGGAAAAGTGTTATTTTTTATTTTCATAGACATAATTATTTCATAAATATAATATTATTTCATTATGTAGAATTTCATATAACATCAATGTGATGCATTTGTAAAAAATTGCGTCATATCACATCACAAGGTAGTAGATTTTGGAAATTAAATTGCATTTTATCATTTTTCAGTGGATAGAATGGTAATAAGTATTTTGATATAAAAATTTAAAAAAATATTTAATATGTAATAAATATCATGTATAAAGATTAAATCCATAATCCTGACCACCTATGAGATGTGATGTTTGAAAAAATAATTATGTTGGTTCGAGAGGTTGTAGATATCTATACAAATGATCGTTGGATTTGTTTCATATATGATGGAAATGTAGATGAATTTAGGTCATAAATTTAAAATAAAAAACATAGTATATATGATATAATTATTTAATTCTATTACCATGAATGAGGAATATTTTTTTGATGAATAACAATAAATTAATTAAATATGCTCAGTATGAACAAAACCTCAGCTTAGAACAACCTCTTTAGAATTATAAATAACTCTACACTAGATGAGATTTATTCTAAAAACAATAACTCTAGTATATGATTAGTGATGTGATTATGGAATTGGGTCTAGTATTGGCCTAATAAAAGAGATTTTAAATGGGAAAAATTAGAGGATAAGAGGTTTCATTTTATATATGAGATTGAGGGGAATGTTTATTAACACTGAAAAAATTTAAATAATAGAAAGTCACTCTCTATCAATATGCCTAAAAAAATGATAAAAAATTAGTTTGTATTGTTAATATCCTTGATCCATACCTCTACCATTCATATGAAACATGTTTTTAATTATTACTCAGTTTACCTATTTATCTAAACCCCTATGTATATAGGTTGTAGCATTAACCATGGTAGGAGATATTATAAATTTATACTATTCATTATTAAAAAATATGTGTAACATACAATATATTATTAATTATAGTATCCTTCCAATAATAAATCATTAATAACCAGGATTTCGTGAGGAATTGAATATTACCTACTTTCTATGAATACCTAGAATCATAGTTATAGTTAGTACATCAGAGTACATGTGTCAAGAGAATTTTTAATAAAAATACTAAACCCTATATGACATTCTACATTCTTGAAAAAAATAAATAACATAGGACACCTAAACATATATAATTCCTAGAGGTGGGTATATTCTAATTATCTCTAATCATGGAGATTATCAAGTTAAAACATCTTGATAAGTTGTCAAATTATCTTATGAGTACATTCATAGGGTATTCATTATTCTATAACTCCGATAATTGAATTTTATTCAACCATAAAACAATATTTTAAAAAAATCATATAATTTCAAGTATCTCATCATTTTGGGGATCTTTTATTACCACAAAAATGTAGAATATACTCTATAAGGAATTATATCATTAAATTCATGAAAAAATGATAAATATATAAAAAATTGTTTTATTAATATTAATATCATCCAATATACATGTAATGAAATTTATTAATAGTTTGTTTCAGAACAGTAACTCTAATACACACCCATTATGAAAAAAGTGGTCTTAAATTTCCTTTTATATTATTATACCTCACATGATGACCCTGATTCTAATACGATATCGTATTATTCAAGGGGTCCTTAATATTGTATTGCATTTATATTTTTCTCAATATGATGTCACATATTTGAGAAAAATCCCACTGTATATGATATTTATGAAGTATGTTACCAATGGATATTCATGTAAATCATATGAAAGATGAACTTTTTCAGTATCATCAGATTAATGTGTGATAAGGTCATTACATCTAGGGAAAACATCACACACCTGGATGATGTTTAATATCCAATATGATTCATTAGATACATAAGTATCAACATGATCTGTTTGGAAACTAAAATATAAATATCCTCTGATGATAAGATATTCATCTCCTTGATATACCAAGATCCTATCCTTGGTACCCCTATGGTACTTAAATATAGTATCAAATTCCATCAAAAGTATGACACATCATCCATTTTGATATCATCCCACCACTCTTAAGGCCTATTAAACCTCTAGCCAAGTACATAGTATAACATTCATGAATGTCTACAAGGACCCAACCTTATTACATTACATAATCTAAAATTTTATTTGGGAACACACATCCTTTAACATTTGGTATATTTTCATGTTTATATATTTACATATTTTTGAAATTAATACATACATATCATATCATATTTATACAGTGAAGATACCCCAATAACAATATCAATTTCTTCCAAAATATAAAACATTTCTAATAGAACTTGTTTTCTTTGACAAATATGAATAACATTTAACTTTAATTCGTTATTTGTCATGAAAACCTTATAACATGGAAAATAATTTAAAAACATTGGATGAGAAAAAAAATCATAATAAGGGATATAAAAAATAAGGAATTAAAACATCAGTCCATAAATACTTATAATGTGTGAAATCATTTTCAAAAAAAAAATAAACACTTGTTAACCATATAAACATACATTTTGAAACATGATATTTATATTATATTTAAACAAAAAATATAGAAAATAAATAGAACCTTAATTTTATTTTGGGGCATTACTTACATTCTTTTAACCCTGTCAGCTACCATATAATTTTTAACCCTGATGACTACCTTGCATTTTTTGTGACCATCACAGTTACACTTAGAGTAACGATAATTCCAAAATCCAATATAAACATAAAAAATGAATTTGATGGAGATATAGGTCCCACCCTTCATCATAAACAACAATCAAGAACTATAACATAATAAAAAAACCTGAATAATTATATAAACACATTGCTTCAGAAGTTTGTAAAACAGAATTTTAAAAGATGATTTTAAAAGAATATACCCATAAAAATATCATATAATTGATGTGAGGGTTGATAGAGTGGATTTAATATGTATATAAACTCAAAATAAATATAATTAAACATAATATTAAAAAAATACAACACAAATTAACTTTAAATACCATATAAATTATTAAGTAGAATGATAACCCAATGAATGGAAATCAGTTTAAGAATTCCCTTACCTCGGGTTTGTTTTACACAAAACATGTTTAAACCTCTTTTATAATTGTTCATAGTGTGTTATTAATATCAAAAATAAACATATAATTGTTTATAAAATTTTATATGATCATTTCATTACATTATTTCACCCTTTAATTGTTAGTATTTAGTTCTCCAACTGTTTTGGTGCATTTTTTACATGATTTCCCTGTAGCGTACTGTTGCATGCACTGTAGTGTGAACTGTAAGGAAATTTAGCAGGTACTGTAGTAGGAACTATTTGGAACTATTATAGCCCAAAAAATTCCCCCTTTTTGGCCTTTAGGGAACAAATTTGGTCCCCGAGTCCTTTAAGGCCTTTGGGCCACCTAGGCATTCGGGCTAGTAAGGCCTTCGGGCCACCACAAGGACTTCAGGATACCTTAAGTGCAGATGCAAGCCAGATAACCTACAAGGGACAAGCTTTAGAAGAAGGATGAGCAAGGAGAATTCTTCATACCAAAAGCTAAACATATTGCAATAATGATAGTATATAGAACCTTCTATTGGAAAAAGCATGTGCATGTACGAGAAATCCTAGCCGAACAACCATGCGAAGGTGGAGAGATGATTTCACGATGAAGATGTTGTGAAGGAGTATTTCTAAGTAGTTAGTCTGGTTTGTATGTAATGTTTGAAGACGACGGGAAATGAATTATTCTAAGGCCTATGACCCATGTAATACTTATGCCTATGGGCCTTGTAATGGTTCCACCTCACCCGTTGAAAGGTGAATTATCATAATCAATAAAAATTGAATGCCTTCAGGCAATTGGAGAAAGACACCATCCACAATTTTTTTAAATCGGCTCATTGCAGACGGTGTGTTTATTTTTAGAATAAGGGGGAGAGGAGAGGAAGTAATATAATAAATCTTTTACATGAAAATTATAACATAAAGAATAAATAAGATTCGAGAGATTTTATAAATCTCGTATAAGTAGAGGGTATGTGAGTATATGAAAATAAATTAATTTGAATGAAAAGTCATGAAAGAGGAGGGGAATTATCACTCATGAACTCTTCTCCTTAAGATCCTCCTTGAGGCCTTTGGTTATGGATTTTTGATGAGACCGGATGGTCTTGGAAGTGGGGAAGAATCATGGGGAGAGTATTTGGTAGAACGTTGATAATTCTCAAGGCTTGAGATGTTTGAGAAGAAGAGGGTAATTATGGTGGTATTTATAGAAGAAGAGAGGAGGGATTTTACAATATTTAAATAATTAATCAAATATGTTTTACCAATGACTATGTATATTATTCATTCTTGAGATAGAAATAATAGATAAATAACATGATTTCAAAACATGTGGGCTTACATGAGCTATGATGTCAAAAATAGTGTATTAAATAGATAATTTTAATATATGGTATTTTTTAGTATTTCACTATTAATAAAAAATTCAATAATTTTAGAAAAATTTAAAAAAATTTCCCTAACCATTTTTCAACTTTTATAATTCAAAAAATTAACTCTATTTGTTTAAAATAATTTTCTAAATATTAGTAATTTAAATTTTATATAAAATCACAATTTATTCAAAAATAACAATAATATATCTATAACTTCATTTTAAAAACCTTGAAAAATTAATCAACATTGCATTATCACATATACTTATGAAAATAAAACAATATTTTGAATTACTATTCATAAGTGTCAAATTACTTTTCAGAAGGGCATGTTACTATTCATACCAAAATATGTTAGTTGTATTAGACTCCAAATAACTTATTGATCACAACTGTAGATGACTGTTGTATGAAAATAAAATAATAGAAATAGAAAAATTATTTTTATAGGATAGTTATAATTATCAAATTAATACAAAGATTCATGAATTTCAATTTATTTTTTAAAAACATGGGGTGTTACAGTATCCCCACCTTCTTGAAATTTTATCTTTACAATTTTATTTTTTTATTAAATAAGTTAGGGTAAAATTCCCTCATAGAATTTTCAGACTCCCATGATTCTCCATCAACAATGTGGTTTCTACACAAAAACAATATAAGGCGGGCTACCGTATTTCACAATACTTGTTCCTTTCGATCATGAATCCAAACTGGTTTCTCTTCATAAAAATGGTTCTATTACAGCTGAACGGCCTATGGGCTCAATACATGGGATGAATCGATCACATACATTATCAACACCGAAACACGAAATACATAGTGTTCATATGATAAACTCTTAGGAAAAGATACTCTATAGGAGACATGTCCAACATTCTCCAACATTTAAAATTTTCCAATAAACGGTAGACTTAACATTACTTTCTTAACAAATCCCATAACATGTTTCTATGGTGAGATTCTATAGAAAACATGATCACCTACCTCAAAAAAATTAATTCGTTCTATTGTTTGCATAACATTTATACCTACTCAATGTTTTCCTCATGTGTTGTTGGATCATATTCAATTTCTCATCCACTTCCTCTAATAATTCTTATACCATCAACATCATTTCCCCTAATTCATCCCAAAAAAGCTAGAGTTCTACACAACTTCCCATACAATGCCTCTAAAGGTGCCATATATATATTGAAATGAAGATTTATTTTTTAAGAAAACTAAACTATAAAACTATGATGATCTGAACATCACTAGAAGTTCATTGAACAATCTCAATGAATATCCTCCAAAGTCTAAATCTGTCATTCTGACTGCCAATATAATTGAAGATGAAAATCTATATTGAAAATTTATTTTTTAAACAATGACTTTTGATGGCCATTCCAATAATTATTTGTGAACCTAGGATCCCAGTAATATATAATGGAAAGAAGAACACTATATAACCTTACAATTTCATTATGGTACAGTCAAGAAAGATGATCGAAAGACATTGTATCTCAAATAGAAAGGAACTGTGGAGGTTTAGTTAGCCATTCAACAATAACAAAAATAGCATTATTACCTCGAGAATTATTAGGTAGTCCTACCACAATATCAATAGAAATTTTCTCCCATTTCCACTCTATCACTAGAAAATGATGAATAATCCCCTTTAGTAACAACCGTTCTTCTTTAACCTATTGACATGCCAAACATTTCACTGTAAAATTTTCACAGCCTCTTTTCCTTCCATCCCACCAATAATACTCCTGAAGGCCACTAAACATCTTAGTACTATAATTATGAACAATAAATGGTGAACTATGTGCTTCAGAAAATAATTTTTTTTTCAAATATGAATCACAAGGAACACACAATATTTTTCTAAATCAAAAAAGACAATTTTTATCAAGGTTAAATTCTTGAAACATACCCATTTTAACCAATTATACCTTTTTTTTAGCTTACGATCATCCTTCTGTGCTTTCTTATATTTGTCTAATAATAATTATTTCACTGAATCATGGAACAAAACAGTTATAATTTCTTACACAAATAACTTATAATTCAAAATTCATCAAAACATTAATCAAGTTATCATGTTCCAAACGTAACATGTTTAATGATGCATGATGTTTTGAACTCAAAGAATCCACCACTTTGTTATTTTTCATGGATAGAAATTTATTGTGCAACCATAATCTTTTATCAATTCAAGCCATATCCTCTACATCAAGTTTAATTTATTCTGAGTGATTATATACTTTATAATTTTATAGTTAGTATATATTTTACATTTGGATCCATATAAATTATGCCTCCATATTTTCAAAGAAAAAACTAAAGATTCAAATTCTAAAACATTTGTGGGATAATTTAACTAGTGAGGTTTTTCATGTCATTATGAATATAAAATTCCTAATAATTTGGCATCAAAACAAAACCATGTCCTTTTAATGAAACATGATTATAGATTAAAAGCACACCATTATGGAAATTAATGGTCAAAACTAGGGTATTCACCAGTCACTTCATCAATTATATAAATGAAAAATCATATTCTTCTGTCCAAACAAATTTAACCCCATTATATGTTATCGTAGTTAGCTGACTAGATTACCGTGCAATGTTTTTTACAAACCATCTGTAAGAACGTTTTAATCCAAGAAAAATATGAATCTCTGATACATTTTTAGGTCTTGGACATCCATACACCCCATTAGTTTTGGTAATATCAACTCTTATTCCATACTTATTTACAATGTTCTCAAGGAAATAAATCTGCAGCAATAAAAAATTAAAGTTTATCAATTTTCAATATAGTTTCATTTCTTTTAAGTATTGAAAAAAACTCTTTGATATTTTTCAAGATCATAATAACTATTAAAAAAACATAATTTTTTCAATAATAAAATACATAAATTCATCCAAGAACTCATCAAATATTCTATTTATACGATTCTTGAATACAATAGGTGAATTAGTTAAACCAAATGGCATAACTAAAAATTCATAACGCCCATATCTAGTACAAAAAGATATTTTCGGGATTTCATCCACCTTCACCTTCAGATGATGGTATCTGGATCTCAATTCAATCATGGAAAAGTTTTGAGCTCCCTAGAGATGATCAAACAAGTCATTGATGTATGATAAAGGATAATTGTTTTTAATTGTGTTGTTATTCAAGGACCTATAACAAATGAAAAGATTAATTGAACAAACAAACATTTTGAAGAACAAAACAGGATCACCCCACGGTGAAGTGTTAGGATTAAGAAATCTATTTTCAAGAAACTAATGAAAATGATTATTCAGTTCAATAAGTTCCATTTGATCCATTTGATATGTGTGTTTTGAAATAGGCTTAGAATCATGAACTACATCAATTGTGAATTTGAATTCACGATCAGGTATGACACCAAGTAATTCATCATGAAAATCATAATGGTATTTATTTACCACTGGAATATCATTAATCTGAATAGTTTCTTTACTTTCAACAATATGAGAAAGATAAAAATTATTTCCCTCTTTCAACAGTTTCTCAGCTTCCTGATATTTTATCAATTATATGGTTTCATTGTTGCATAAAAACTGAAACTCTTTCGGAAAAGCATATTCAAAAACTATACTATCAATATTATCATGATTAACTAAAATCCAATCCATTCCCAGAATGACATAAAACTATACTATGAGAAAACAAAAACGTTTTCCAGTAATGTTATTCCACATACCACAATAGAAATATTCTGATAATTTCTTTTTTCTATAATATTTCCACCTGGTATTTTAAAAAAATGACCAGGCCTCATTTTTTGAGGTGATATATTCAATTTGCCATGAAATTAATCAGAAATAAATGAATGTGTAGAACCCATATTGAAAAAATTAGAAAAATCATAGTTAAAAAATAGCGTACCAAATACAACTTCATTGGATGGACTGACGTTAGCTGGCATAGTTGTAAAAGATATCACTAAACCATTATTCTTATATTCGGGACTCTTTGCATCATTCATATCACTCTTTGAGAGGGAATTTTCATAATGACCAATCTATCCACATTTAAAACACTTAATAGATTACATATCTGGATGAGTCTTGGGATCATTTTAATTACAATATCGGGAAAAATGTCCAATCTTACCACATCAATTTCACTTTCCAGTTTAGGTAGGACATTCCCTAGGGTGTTTTTATCCACATGTTTCAGAAACTGGATACTATAATATCTTAACATCAGATTTCTTGGGTTGATTCTTACCCGTAAGATTCCATTTATCCTTTTTCTTTTCATTATTTTTAAAGTTTATGTGATCATAAGAGAAATCCCTCTCGAGCCTCTCAGCACATCAAAAAAGTTTCTCATAAAATTTGAATTCACGAAAGGCCAATTCCCCTCAATATGTGGTCTTCAATTGTGAGTAAATGTCATTGATTTTTCTATCAAGATACAAAATAAGATTTTTATCATACCTTGACAGTCAGGTGAATTTTCTATCACACACGGACCCAGAATATTCCTCCATTCACTCGAATTCATGGAATTTCTTCTCCATCCTAAGTCAAACCAACACAGGGAAACATTTTTCAAGTGAAAAAACTTTTAAATTCATCCCCTGAACACTACACCATTCGTGGATCCCCACAGCACCGCGGCCGGCCCAAAGCAGCCCCCACTCACAGGCACTGCAATGTAAAGAGGTGGGAGGCTATGTGATCCTCCTGACATTTGTGAATCCACCACAGAGCAATGTGGCTAGAGGATCTGCAATCCACCTAACATTTTCATAGCCTCCACGGAGCACGGAGGTGGGAGGCTCCATGTTTATGAAAAGGAACCATGTGGCTTTTCATCGAGTGATCCCTTCTTCATGCTGCCTCTTTCCAATAAATACCTGGCTTCCCCCGAGCCCAAAGGATGGATACTCCAACCATTATCCTTCTCATATCATAAATCAAAAAGAACCTTTTTCACTAAAAAAAAGATCTATGCAAGGCACATTAGCATTGAAAAGTGACACTTTATTGTCTTTAACATAACCCCTCTTCTAGTAAGGTTTCCCTTCGTGGAGCCCACAAGACCTCTCAAAATAAAGAGATCCCAAACGGGACTCCTGTCATCATATGGAAATCATCCATCTAGAAGTAACCTCAAGGGACATGCGATCCACATGCTAAGGTAGGGTCAAAGTGCATCGCGAGGCACAATGCTTCTCTATGATGTACATTGCAAGGCACCCTTGCTTCATGCTGCCCTACTATGCGAATCACATTCTTTGTCGCAAAGAACATTCTATGTGTACTTATAGCCTATTCCAAGGGTAGGCCATTCTAATTCACAAATCAGACCTCTTCATGATGACCCACTTATATGTGGAATTCCAGATTTCCAAAAGGCCACTTTTGGAGAACCCATTTTCTCTAAAAACCCTTTTCTCATATGACCCTCTAGGTTTGTATGATGTGATTTAAAAGTACCTTGAGCAGTGCTTACATTGTGTTGCTCATCCTCATGGTTTTTTATATAGGCACGCTAATGGATATTGCTTCTTTGCATAGCCATGCTAACATGGACCCGTCAATGGATCACTCCAAAACACCCCCTCACCTCGGCATAACTGATTCCTTCCCTTCCCCAAGGACGAGTGTGTATCAGTCATGTATGTCCTAGGGGTATGGAGATAACCTACCTCGTCTGAGCTACATGATGTTAATCATCCGAGAACCATCATCCTCAGCACATGATGTTAAATTATATTATTTCCCAGTGTATCACCCACAAGGTACCCCACCTAGGACATTCTCCACACCTGCCCGTCTCCATGGGAGTGAGATCTTACTCACATGGAATATGATCATCTTTATGGGAGCGATGTCTATCTGTGGGGAAGGGAAACCATCCCGGTGTAATCCCATAGTCTTTTTTGCAGGAGGTAGTACTCCTTCTCTCCATTTCTTATTCATTTCCAAATAATAAGAGGTGAAAGGGGCATATAGACCGTCATTATCCGGTTCCTCTCCCTCTGGGAGTTTTTTTCATTAGGCCTCTATCATTGAGTAAGTCCCAATATCAATCTCCCTGGGCTGCTAATCATGCCTAATCCCATATTTCCTCTTTGGGCTGCTAACCACAGGTAATCCCCATCCCACTTCCCATAGAAGCACCTTTTGTGACATGGTATTTAGGTCTTTGTTGCCTCTGGATTCTCACACTGAGCATGAATCATGTGGTCATAGATTAAGCATCGACCATGAAATCCTCTATTGGCCGTATTAGTGTGTAATCCCCAAAACATTCTTGAACTAAGTGGACTTTGATCCTTTCTAATATAGAGTACATAAGAAGCCTCCATGAGTTTGAATCCTAACACATACGTGTCCCGACCACTTCACATCAGTTCATCTTCGTCCCTCATGATGGTAACTTTATCTTTCATTATAAAATACATGGACTTTGATTCTTCCCATGGAAAGATTAGTAGGAATCCTCCCTTAGGTTCAATCCCAAAACCCATTTCTCCCTACCACTTCATGTGTGTTCACCAACAACCCCACTGAACTACGTGGGATTTGATCCCTATCTCCAAGGAATGGTATGCAGGAAGCCTCTATGAGGTTTAACCCTATCCAGTGGTAAGCAGTTGTTACCCCATCCAGCAGTAAGTCGTAGTGACCCCATCCAGCGGTAAGCCATTGTGACTTCATCTAGCGTTAAACTATTGTGGCCCCATCCAGCGGTATGTTGTTATGACCCCATCTGGTGGTAAGCTATTGTCACACCATCCAACGGTAAGTTGTTGTGACACCATATGGTGGTAAGCTGTTGTGACCACATCCAGCAGTAAGCCGTTGTGACCCCATTCTGCAGTAAGCCATTGTGACCCCATCAAGTGGTTAGCCGTTGTGACCCCTTCCATTGGTAATCTGTTGTGATCTCATCCAGTGGTAAGACTTTGTGACCCCATCTAGTGGTATGTTGTTGTGACCCCATCTAGCAGTAAGCTGTTGTACACCAATCATTAGTAAGTTGTTGTACCCCAATCATCAACAAGCAGTTGTACCCAAATCTGTAGCAAACCATTGTAACCGAACTGATTGAAAACTATTTTCGTCCCCACAAGAAGGTATTTAGTTGTATGGTGAACTATGTGGGTTTGATCTCGGTCTCCTAGACAAGTTATGTATGAATACTCTCAGAGGCTCTACCCCGAGAATTGGTATACATTAGTACCCTCTATTGGGACCCACATCTCTAGTATTCCCCTCGAGTATCAGACCAAACCAAGATTCTAACCACGCGTAAGACCAAGTATGTTGTCGGGTCACTGTCCTCTGAGAACACGTTGATTCTATACCCCACCTTGAACAACGTGGACTTTGATCCCCTTCCAGGGGAATTCATAGGAATCCTCTCTGAGGATCAAGAATAACACTACCATCACCTTCATGATGGTCCCATCTCATTCCCCCTCCAGTTCATTCAACTCTCTATCATCCATCCTGATTCATACCCAGGTTTCCACATCCAGGTGAAATCAATTCATTAACCTCTTCACTGATCATAGTAGTACCCACATAACTAACCATGCGTTATCCCTAGCATCAGTATTAACTACTGATGTTATGTAACGCCCCGAACCCAGTTACCCAGAGTTAGTGCATTATTATGTAACATTTTCATGATCATAAAAGATGAAGTCTTGAAAGACTGATTAGTTTAGTATCCTTGGAAACACTAGATATATTCATAAATGTTACATTACATCATAAAGTGAAAAATCAGAATAACATAGTCTCCATAGTACACACTCATATCCCCTTCAGACGATCCATGTAGGTCTGTCATAAAATATTTTTTCACATCCTGGTAAAATAAAACATAGAAAGGGGTGAGCTCAGATGCTCAATAGGATAACAAAACAGTGAAAACTTCCTTAAATAAACATAAAAATTTAAGGCAATGTATAACTAAAACAAAAGCCTTTTAAACTTGAACTTCAGCTTAATATGGAAAAAATAAAATTAAATAATTCCATTTACTTATTCAAATTTATATTCTACTAGTCGAATAATCACATTCAATATCAATAACCACTTTCATAATGATGGAATGCATAATTCCAGACTATCATAACCATGTAGCCAAGGCCTCGTGCCAAGACTACAAATACGATTTTGTCAAGGCCTCATGCCAAGACTCTAGTTTTTCTCATGAGACCTACCGATGCATCGAGGAGCTATAGGAGGCTCCACCATTAACTTATTAAGTCCAATTCATTCCTTATATGAAAATGTTTAAACATATCATAAACAATTCCTAAGGACCATAACATAATCATATTACATAAAATATGCATAAAGGAAAAACAACATTTCCACATTTCAATCAAAAGATTTTAAAAATAGATTGATACAATCCAAAAATTATCAAAACCATTTTCCATACCAAAATAAAAGAATATTAAATCATGTTATTTATTTTTCATTTAAAAAAAATTATGGCTTGTAGAGGAAGCCGAAACTAAAATAATGGTCACGGCAGTGGAGAAGTCATTTTCGCCACATACGTAAGGCAAAAACATTCCATTTTTTCATTTAGTAAAACACTTAGTATAAAAATAATCCTTTTGATTAAAAGTAAATTTCAATGGGGTTTATACACCGTATAAAAGAAAGTTGTGTATAAAACAAAATATGCCTCAATGAAAGGATATTGAGACGAAGTTCCTTACCTTGTGTCCGACTTGACTCGATCGTTCTTTAATATCCTGAATAATAAACTATAGTTAATTTATACTTTCTTAAGAACCTTTTTCAAATTAATTATTCCTTTTATATCACTTATTACCATGTTATTAACATTATTTAATTATTTAAGTTAATAATGGTTGTTTTGTCGATCTTTGGTACATGAGTCAAAAGTAAACTTCTTATAATTACAAGTTGTTCATGTGGTAAAATATCCATTATATCCAGAATTATATTCATGAAGTAGATATCATATATATCATATATAACCAGTATATACATGAATTTATAATATTACATAACATTTAGAGGTAAGAAATGAAATGCACCGTTCATGGAGACGGTAAGCCGTACGTACGCATGAACGCTACTTTCATTTCTATTTCGTATTTAATGGAATGAAATCATAATGATATAAAGGTATATTATAATTCCAGTATAATATCATATATAATATCATTTACTACATCCTTTATACTTCCCACATATGGAATTAACAATTCAAATCACTTTGAAGGGGTGGTGGTCCACACTTCCTAAAATGAAATTATCACGTTTACCCATAATGGAAATCATAAAGGGATGACATAAATGAAAAAAATGAAGAATAAGGAAAACATAAATATAATAAATATAATATATAAATATAGTGATATCTTAATGGCCACCACAAGAGGAGTTAATAGAATATTGAACAATCATTGTTTCGTGAGGCAATAATTCACCACCCACAGAAATAGTATGTTCTTTAACCATTAGACGAAGGTGTGTGTAAGTGTAAATCACATCCTTCTCATAAAAAAATCCTAGTATATTTAAGATACTGGTGTTATTACAAAATAAATGAATAAAAATAGTTTAAGGGGTTAGAGAAGCAAAATAAAACAAAAGAACATAAGAGAAGACATTACCTTAAAAGCGGGTAACTCTTTTTGATTTGAGCCAAAGGATTCCTTGGGAAGACTTCTGCCCAAAGTGAGTCTTCTAGGAGTAATAGAGGGAAGTTGAGAGAGTATTTTAGCAGAGGTTGTCCGAGACAAATGGATTTGATGGTGTGAATAAGGTGGTATTGGTGAGGGCCTTTTATAAGAGGAGAGGAGGAGCACTCTTAGAAATTCATGCAATGTTACATTATTATGAAATGCTTTTCAGATTTTAAAGGTACCACAATGATATAATTAGAGGATAAGGTGATATGGTTTCAAAATCCACCCATAAAATATGCTTTATAAAAGTGTAAGTCTTATATTATATCTTATATTTTCATTTTATTTAAATCGTTCATTAATGAGGTAATCACTACATCATCATGGTGTCATAAATAAATTTATTTATTT
This sequence comes from Viscum album, assembly GCA_963277665.1. NCBI lineage: Eukaryota > Viridiplantae > Streptophyta > Magnoliopsida > Santalales > Viscaceae > Viscum > Viscum album. The sequence goes on along the minus strand of OY728155.1, from coordinate 594,035,007 downwards.
AATGTCTAAAAATTATAAAAAAATTACCATGATGTAGGAAATATTTTTCTATTTCCAGTGAATATTTATAGTTGAAAAGATAACTTATATAACCCCATGTAATAATTGTTTTAGTAAAACAACACATGTTTGTGGCAATTTTATTTTTACTTTAAATAAAATGTTATTAATGTCATTTTCTTACCCAAGTGGATCCATGGTGTCCCCAAGTTGACCCATGGATTTTCTTGGTCGTCCATGACTCATCTAATAAGGGTAGGACAAGTGTAAAGGTAATTTAATATTATTATAACATTATATTTACCTTGAATTACACTAATTACCTTTTATCGTGATTAATAAAACATAATAGTTACTATTCACCCAAAATTATTTTCATCCCATTGAACCAAATTTTACTTACTAATGACAACCATGTGTGTCAGATTTTTGAAATTTAATTCACAGAAGTGGTAATGTTTCATTTAAATGAAAAATTAGTTTTTTAACTACCACTTAGTGGTTTCACTATTCATCAAAAATTGATGTTTTTCAAAAAAATACCAAAAATTAACCCTAAGATATATTTGATATTCCTAATTCAGAAATGACGTTAATTTTAAAAAATTCAAAACATATAAGTTTAATTAATTAATTTAATAATTAATTCCTTTTGTCACAACAAATAGCGTGTTTTTAAGAAACAATATATATCAAAAGATTGACAATTGTTTATGTCCAATTTCAAAGTGAAATTAATTCTAATGACCACCATTGGATAAAATTGTTAAAAAAAATTTTAATTACACTTTAAAACCACTCAATTGTATAATTTATCACCATAAATTATTTTTTATTAAAAAAGTTGTTTTTAAGTATTTTTCACTATTCATCGAAAATTTGAAGTTCTCAGAAAAATACCAAAAATTCAACATAGGCTAATTTAAATATTTCAAATCAAAAAATGAATTCTATTTTGAAAAAAAAAATTATATAATTTCAAAAAGTGGGTATTACTATTCATAAAGGATATTTTGATTGGTCGCGGTGTGTTAGAATCTCGAACTTGTGTACAATGCAAGCTATTGCATTATTGAAAAAGAAGTGTATTGTAGAATCTTGGGGTGTTACATTCTCCCATCCTTAAATAAATTGAGTCCTTGCAATTTGAAGTTATTCTTCTAAAATAAAAGGTTCAAATTAGAAAATAATTTTTTGGAAAACCCATATCGGAAATAGGGTTAATAAAAATATAACATTAAAAGAAAGAAAGAGAAGTACAAAGGCCACCCAAGATAGCCCATACTAGGATTCTATGAAAACATGGATATGGAGGAGAAATAAACCATCATGGTCTGATGGGGAGTTGTAGAAAACAGGATTATGAGAAAATTAACTACACGAAAATCACAAACTTGTGATTGGTTAAATGATCATTGATTCCCTAGTTGGAAAAGTTAACCAACAACGTTTTTATTTTAAGTTACCTTTCATAGAGTTGAGGAATTTATTTCAGAGATTTTCTAAGAACATGAATAAATATACATTCTTGTAATGTAGACTTTTTATTCTTTAATAAATTTTTACCACAAAACCATCTTACACTAAAAAAGATAATAGAACTCAAAAATATCTATTTATCCTAATCGTAAAAGCTTCCAAATATTAACACATACCATTTAGATTAGGAAAAATATTTTTTAATAACCAGGGACTTCCTGTAGGCTAGTGGTAGGTAATAAAGGACTGTCACACTATGGTTGTGGGTTCGATTCCTACAGCTTTGTCTGACGCGACGGGTTATCCCCCGAACTGCAGGTGGTCCTTTTACTGAAACTATAGTAATATAATATTCCAAAAATAATCTTCATAAATGTTTTAAACTTAAAAAATAATATCCAAAGTTAAACTAAATCTATTCCAACCATTATAGTTATCCAGAATACCTCTGTCCAGACTTTCTCTAAAAGGTCTCTAAATTCCAAAAATCAATTGTAACATCAGATTCCCCCAAACAAAGTAAAGATTCTATTATTGTCACATCCTAAAAGAATGATTACCTTCATCATATTAAAACCTTAATGAAAACAACAAGTACTGCAGTAAATCCTTATATATATCACCTTATTCTTATAACCAGAATATAATCTTTGAGTCCAAAAACACAAATACATTAATTATTCCACTTCAACTGTAGTAACAGCATAAGATTGTCATTGATCCCTTGGAATTTTCTAAGGTAAATTTCCTTGGTTGTTAAGGAATTCATTAGAATAATTCCCCATTTATCTACAATTGTATCATTAATCATTGATAACCTCTTTATTTCCCTTGCAATCATGAGCCTAGTGACCTTTTTCTCCACATTTATAACAAAATCCCATTCCTTTTATACAAGTACCAGGGTGATTCTTCTCACAATTATCGCAGAATGGAAAATCATTCTCTCTCTTTTTCCCTTTATCTATCTCCTGCTCCACCATTATCTTCTTCCCTTGCTTTACATTGTTGTCATAAGACTTAGATAATTCTTTTTATGTCTTGATCGCACACGAGACAATATCTTTGTATGATGAGAAGGATTTTGATACTAAATATTGACGGAGAAATGGTTTTAACCCATCAAAGAAATGATCAATATCACTTCTTGGGTTATGTATATAATCTGTAGCATTCCTTGCTAACCTTGTAAAGTTAGACTCATACTTTGCAACATTCTCATCCTCCTTTTTCCTCAGACTCAAAAATTGTCTTTCCATATCGGCTCGATGGTCACGAGGAAATTAATTTTATATGAAAATATATTTAAACTCTCTCCATTCCAAACATGATACTTCTTCATCTTCCTTTTTATTTTGAATCAATGACCACCATTGATCATCATCTCCAGTGAGGTGGTAAACTGCCATGACAACTTTTTCCCTTTCACTACTCCCTAAAGCCTGAAATATTTTCTCTAGGGAATTTATCCATTGATCAACTACTAATGAATTTGTACCCCCATTAAATTTTGGTGGTTGTTTCCTCATGAAGTGATCTAACATTGATCCTCCACACTTCGGATCAGGGTGCTTCATACAGGTGTGGTTATTTTTCATAACCTGAGTGAGTTGTCCCATTATGCTGATAAGCTGATCAGCACCAGTTGTATCACCAACTCCATTATAATTATCTTAAGCAGGAGGGAAATACCTACATGGAGTGGGTGTATTGATACAGATTTCATTCCTTCCACTAGGTGCCATTTCTAAACAATGTCATAAATTAGAATAGTTTATGAATCAAAATACATAATTCCATACCTGTAAAACACTTAACATAAATTGAAATATTTATGGATGTAATCCATAAAAAAATGTTTTCTTTGAGGAAGTATATAGTCATAAACCCTTCATAATGGTTTTTAATGAAATCATGAATTATCATAAGCATATCCCCTGGGAGTTTCGTAACCAAGAGTGCAGCAAGGCCTGTTGTCGTGCACCAATTCTCATTCGAGTCTAGCTCAAAGCGGTGTTTTTGAGTATTACCCCTAGGTACATCTGTGCCAAAGCCGCCTCTACCTGCTCGTATCTAGACAAGGTTGTATTTCTCGGAAAATACACAAAATCTATACTTTAACAAATTTCTAGGATGTTATTCTATACTAATCCTCAAAGTCTATCTTAGGGATATGTGCTCTAATCAGAGTTTATCTAAATCTAGCTTCCAAGGTTAGTACTAAACTGCCTCTGATACAAACTATAACGCCCTGACCCTAGTTACCCAGAGTAGGTACCTTATTACATAACATTGGCATGATCACAAAAGATTAAGTCTTGAAACACCGATTAGTTTAGCAGCCTTGGAAACACTAGATACATTCATAAATGTTACATTACATCATAAAGAGAAAAATCACAGTAACATAGTCTCCATAGTCCACACTCATATCTCCTTCAGACTATCCCTGTAGGTCAGTCATAAAATATTTCATCACATCCTGGGAAAATAAAACATAGAAAGGTGTGAGCTCAGATGATCAGTAAGGATAACTATACAGTGGAAACTTTCATAAATAAACATAAACATTTAAGGAAATGTATAATTAAAACAAAAGCCTTTTAAACTTGAACTTCTGCATAATATGGCAAAAATAAAATGAAATAATTCCATTTACTTATTCACATGGATATTCTACTAGTTGAATAATCACATACAATATCAATAAACACTTTCATAATTATGGAATTCATAATGCCAGACTATCATAACTACATATCCAAGGCCTTGTGCCAAGACTACAAATATGATTTTATCAAGGCCTTGTGCCAAGACACTTGTTTGTATCATGATTCCTACCGATGCATCGAGGAGCTATAGAGGGCTCCACTCATCACTTATTATGTCCAGTGCATTCCTTATATGAAAAGTTTTAACCATATCATAATCAATGCCCACAGACCATAACATAATCGTATTACAAAACACATGCATAAAGGAAAGATAAAATTTCCACATTTCAATCACAAGATATCAAAAAAAATTTGATATAATCAAAAAATTATCAAAAACATTTTCAATACCAAAATAAAATAAAAGTAAATCATGGTATTTATTTTTCATTTAAAAAAAAGTTATGGCTTGTAGAGGAAGCCAAAACTCAAATAATGGTCATGGGGGTGGAGAAGTCATTGTCACAACATACGTAAGGAAAAAAAATTCCCTTTTGTCGTTTAGTAAAACTCTTCGTATAAATATATTCCTTTTGAATAAAAGTAAATGTAATAGGGGTTTATACACCGTATAAAAGAAAGTTGTGTATAAAACAAAATATGCCTCAATGAAAGGATATTGAGACAAAGTTCCTTACCTATTGTACGACTTGACTCGATCGTTCTTTAATATCCTGAATAATAAACTATAGTTAATTTATACTTTTTTTATGAACTTTTTTCAAGTTAATTATTCCTTTTATATCACTTATTACTATGTTATGAACATTATGTAACTATTTAAGTTAATAACGGTCGTTTTGTCGATCTTTGGTACTTGAGTCAAAAATAAACTTCTTATAATTACAAGTTGTTCAAGTGGTAAAATATCCATTATATCCAGAATAATAATCATGATGTATATATCATATATATCACATATATCTAGTATATACATGCATTTGTAATATTACATAACATTTAGAGGTAAGAAATGTAATGCACCGTTCATGGAGACGGTAAGCCGTACGTACGCATGAACGCTACTTTCATTTATATTTCATATTTAATGGAATGAAATCCTAATTATATAAAAGTATATTATAATTCCAGTATAATATAATATATAATATCATTTACTCCATCCTTTATACGTCCCACATATGACATTAATGATTCAAATCACTTTGAGGGGGCGGTAGTCTGCACTTCCTAAAATGAAATTATCACGTTTACCCATAATGGAAATCATAAAGGTATGAAATAAATGAAAAATACAGAAGAATAAGGAAAAAATAAACATAATATATATAATATATAAATATAGTGACATCTTAATGTCCACCATGAGAGGTGTTAAATGAATATTGAACAATCATCATTTCGGGAGGCAGTAATTCACCACCCACATAAATAGTATGTTCTTTAACCATTAGACGAAGGTGTGTGTAAGTGTAAATCAAATAATTTTCATAAAAACATCCTAGTATATTTAAGATACTAGTTTTGTTACAAAATAAAGTAATAAAAAGTGTTTAAGGGGTTGGAGAAGCAAAATAAAACAAAAGAACATAAGAGAAGACATTACCTTAAAATCGGGTAACTCTTTTTGATTTGAGCCAAAGGCTTCCTTTGGAAGACTTATCCAAAAAGTTAGGCTTCTAGGAGTAAGACAGGGAAGTTGATAGAGTATTTTGGTGGAGGTTGGCCGAGCCAAATGGCTTTAAAGGTGTGAATAATGTGGTAGCGGTGGGGGTCTTTTATAAGAGGAGAGGAGGGGAACTCTTGGAAAGTCATGAAATGTTACATTATAATGAAATGGTTTTCAGATTCTAATGGTCCCAAAAAGATATATTTCGAGGATGAGGTGATAAGGTTTTGAAATCCACCCATCCAATAGGCTTTAGACATGTTTAAGTCTTATATTTTATCTTATCTTTTCATTTTATTTAAATCGTTCATTAATGAGTTAATCACTGTATCATCATGGTGTCAAAAATAAATTTATTTAGCTAATGTATAAAAATTATAAAAAATTACCATGATGTAGGAAATATTTTTATCTTTCCAATTAATATTTATAGTCTAAAATTTAACTTATATAATCCCATGTAATAATTGATTTAGTAAAATAAAACATGTTTGTGAAAATTTTATTTTTACTTTAAATAAAAATTTAATAATGTTATTTTCTTACCCATGTGGATCCATGGGGTCCCCAAGTTTACCCATTGATTTTATTGGTCGTCCATGACTCATAAAATAAGTTTAGGACAATTGTAAAGGTAATTTCATATTATTATAACATTATATTTACCTTAAATTACACTAATTACCTTTAATCGCAATTAATAAAACTTAAAAGTTACTAATCACCAAAAATTATTTTCATCACATTAAACCACAGTTTACTTACTAATTAAAACCATGTATGTCGGATTTTTTAAATTAAATTCACAAAAGTGGTAAAGTTTCATTTAAACTAAAAATTAGTTTTTTAACTATCACTTAGTGGTTTCAATATTCATCAAAAATTGAAGTTTTTTAGAAAAATACCAAAAATTAACCCTAAGCTATATTTGATATTCCTAATTCAAAAATTATTTCTATTTTACAAAATTCAAATCATATAAGTTGAATGAATTAATTTAATAATTAATTCCCATTTTCACAACAAATAGCGTGTTTTTAAGAAACTATATATATCAAAAGATTGACAATTGTTTATGTCCAATTTCAAAGTGAAATTAATTCTAATGACCATAATTGGATAAAATGGTTAAAATATATTCTAATTATACTTTAAAACCACTCAATATTATAATTTATCACTGTAAATTATTTTGATTAAAAAAGTTGTTTTTATGTATTTTTCACTATTCATCGAAAATTGGAAGTTCTCTGAAAAATAAGAAAAATTCAACATAGGATAATTTCGATATTAAGAATCCAAAAATTAAGTCCATTTTGAAATATAAAATTTATATAATTTCAAAAGGTGGGTATTAATATTCATAACGGCTATTTTTATTGGTCGCGGTGTGTTAGAATATTGAACTTGCATACAATGCAAGCTATTGTATTATTGAAAGAGAAGCGTATCGTGGAAGCTTGGGGTGTTACAAGTTACACCCATCTGATCCACTCCTATCGGTTTTCTGATTTGTCTGAACCCTCCACTTTGGACGTTAATCTCACAACATACCCTTTGTTAAAAATGGGAAGACTAGGAAAAACCTCAGACACAAGCTCATGTAATATAATTACCCATATTTGATGTGGGATGCATTGGGATTTTTGTCACTCGAAAGGCCATATAATAAGGGGAAGAATCCCAGACACATGAGTGTTCCTATGCCCAGACATGCCAGTGATGTCCAATGTGACTACTCCTCCGACAAAAGGTTACTGCCCTGGTTGGGACCCTTGGAATGTCCTAAAAGAAGAAGCGTAATTAACAGTCGTCAAAGAAAACATGGCACTGGGAAGAGTTTTATGAACAATGTCTTAACTCTAAGAGGGAGACCTGGAATAGGTAAGGAGCTCCGAGGATGAATCCACGGAAGGATGGAACAACATTCCATTATCCTTTTTTGAACAAGGAGAAAATGACCCTGAATAAGCAACTGATGCCACCTGCCTTTGGAATGTAGGAATTCGGGGAAACAGCTGTGCATCCATCTCTAATTGGGATGAATGTGCACCCCCTTAAATGCGTCAGAAATAGAAATAGAGAACCTGATGTGATGTTCTTCTCGTCAATATAGAGATTAGTAGAGTTTGATACATCAATGTACTAGAGTGTCACCAGATCAATGTATTTGGCACCACGTCCCACCACGAAGATCGTAGGCCTGGCGTGGAACTCACCAGAATGTAGGGCCATTGAATGTTAAACATCTAGGTCATTGATATTGTCATCGTGTATCCTTCTTAAAAACAATAGAAGACAGAATGGAACTGGGGAACTAAGTGTTTCTTCTCTTTCCTTCATCAATAATGTTTAAATCCACTTGCTTTCCAGGAGCCAAGCTGTCATAACAGGAAATTGATCACTGCCCATCCACCAACATAGGGGCAAGGGAAAAATCAACGCATCAATATCATGTGGCTCCATCGCTTCTTCAACATCTTCTACACCCACAGATGATGGATGCCCACGCCCCATATCCCCTACTAAAATCTTTCAAAGGAGGGTGATAAATGACCTCGTTCAGTGATACTAGGTAGAAAATATTTTCCCAACTAGAGATATATCCCATCAAGATATAGAGGATTCTACACCTAGTCTCCACCACTACACCAATATCCGCACAGGGATCCACTACTCCAAACTCCGAAACATAACCATTTTGGGAGCCTCTCCCCAGACCACATCGATGACCCAATCCCCTATGCCAATGAGGTGGGGGGATGTACAGGCCAAACAGGTCGGGATCCCATTTTAGGGGCTCCCAAGGAGGTCTCTCACTAGGCCACATCAACACCAGCACCCGACCCCATGGGCTGAAGAGTAGTTAAGCTATGCACATGAACCACTGACGGTGGTCCAGCTAACCCAACGCCAGCATCAGGCACAGGCTATGGATGACGCCCTCCAAGGGGTGTCAACTTCAACGACTATTGTGGATTATTCCACCACTAATGTTTACCATTAGTTTCATGTTTATGATGGGAAGGGGAATATAGGCACTCGACACGGATTGAGGCCCCATCCGCCCTATGGGCAGGATGAGTCAACTCTCCTGGTCGGTGAAACAGGTGGTGCCTATTGTGGGCCTACCCGTTGTAATGATCCATGTACGGAGGTCTTCCCCATACCATCACTAATGAGTGTGAAGGTTCGTCCCGCTCCCAATTTCGGTGTGGAGGTCCTCCCCATGCCACCTTCAGTTCGGATGAGGGTCTTCCCCTATGTTGTGACACTCCGTACTGGAGCCTCCTTTGCACCCACAACCTCTTTTATGGAGTCGTTCCTCTTATCATAGGTCTCTAGTGTAAATAAGTTACGTGTCAGGTCTACCATCAGCGTGTGGGTCTTCCCCATGTACTTAATGTTTCTAATGAAGGACCTCCTCTTCCCAGTAACCAAATAAGTGGAGGTTTTCTTCGCTTTATAAATACCAAGCATGAAGGTCCTACCCGTGTTATGCTCAACCAGTACAATGAACCAACTCGTACTATTGATGTTAGGGGAAACAAGCATGAAGGTTCATCCCATGGTCCTGCTAGCTCCAGCTGAGGTCCTACCTGCATCAGATCATCTTGCAGAGACTCCCTCCATGCGGCAACTAGTGGATACAGAGGTCCTCACCATGTTCCCTTTGACATATGTTCAGGTGATACTCGCACCCCGGATCACCTAGGCGGTAATCTTCTCTGCCCTCACACCACTGCGGCCGAAGGTCCTTGTGCGAGATATCTACCTTGTCCCAAAGAGCCATCACTGGGCATGATGGCATGTCGATGTGCCATAAACTGAATACCGAGAAGATTCGGAACTCAATTAAACATGTTTTATTCTCTGATTTTGAGGTGTAATATGACTTAGTAATGGATAACACACCTCGATCCCCTATGTGAAGCATCGAGGCGGAAACTATGTGCATCGGCATCATCCATACGAATTGTATGGTCCCCTGGATTCCTGCATCCCTCCACATATACATCCAAGAGGTTGAATATTTGGTGTCACCCAGGGTCCGGCCAGGAAATCACCACCATCATCACTATCTAGCTCAACTAGAGATCACAAAGAGCTATTCTAAAGACCTATGGGGGATGAGCAATAACACAATCCAACTCCAGCAACCATAGTCTCTATACCGGAAACAATGGTTTCCAACCCATCTTATCACTATGTGGTGGCTATGTCATTGTACTATACAGAGTATAAACTGATAAGAGGAGGCCTATAATCCCTCTCTACATATTCTCCTCTGGAAAAAGTACCTTCTAAACAGTCTTCTTCAGTACCACTACCGGTTCCCCATCCACCTATAGTTGACGAGTGGGGAAGCCAAGGGCCAGACCTCGAGTTTGAGCCGAAAGGCTTGTGGGACGTTCTAGCTACAAACCATTTAAAGGATATGTTTTGTCTAGTCGCAGCACCAAACATAAGTGCACCAGAATATTTCACTCGCGGGAAAGTTGGGTGATTTTTCCAGAACCTCAGGGTGACACACTTTCTTCATCATCATTGGGGAGTGACCTACCCCTAGTGTCAGACACACATCTAAGACCTTGGATAACAATTTTGATTGGTTTATTTGGCCACACTCCCCATGGACCAATTATCTAAGTCACCAGGCCACCATAGGACCCTCCAACAACGATGCGTTTAGAGTTTTAAAATGCTAAACAATGTAGTCAAGGAGGATTCCCCCCACATACATGTTTGTGGTGGGGGAATTATGTGTCCCTGCATTTTAGTTCTATCTCGAGCTAGCCCGACAAGCCATGAGATATCAAGGATATTCCTCTGGGAGGAGTCGTATTTTACATAAGTAATACGTCATAGGGGAATAACATGTGGGAGATCCTTGATCGGGACATACCCCCATGGTAGTTCCATAACTATTGCACCCATTATGAATGGTTACTCACCAGTAGTGAAACCTACCGGGTCATCCCATGCCCACCAAATCATTTGTACTCAGTCGGAATCCCAATAAGGGAAAAGAGAACCTCAGAGCCTCCAAACCCTATGAATCGTCTAGCTATGAATAGAAAACAAAGGATGATCTTAAAAGGTTGTGTTGTATTAATATATTTCTGAGAACAAGAATATGGTCGATGACCTCTTTTCCGAACGTGTTGTGAAGCAACAGCCATACTACGGTGATCCTCAACTGGGGCAGTAGGGGTAGACACCACATCCCCCCTGGTGAATAACCACCAAGTGATCCTGACCATCCAACGAATGTATATAGAATTCATTCTAGAAATTATTGAATGATGGCATGGTACATGTCACCATATCCACCAGATTGGTGTGAAAATAATCAGGACCTAGCCTAGGTTCCCCCAGACGCTCCTCAGGTCATCCCACCAGCTGGTCCACAAGCTGCCTGACCTTCATATCATGTTGAAGAAACATCCAACACACTGGTGGCCAGGGATCCTTGTCTAGATAAGAACGCCTACCCCAATGATCCAATGGAGGCATTTATTTCCGACCTAGATTCTTTAGAAACTCGATTGGTGGAAATATTGCCTGATGGAAAGTTGTATCTTGCGTGGGTGGATGATATTCCAGCACCCTTGTGTTTTTGAAATCCCACCTTTACCCCCTTTATCAGTATGGGCGACCCCCTGCAGCATCTAGCCCACATCATCACAAGGTGTGTAGCCATTTTAAGAACTCCAGCGAAGCAAGAGGAAACCAAAATCCAATATTTTGTACATAAATTGGAAGGACCTTCATTTTTCTACTACATCTAGTTACCTGTTGGGTCGGTCGCTGGATGGGAAGACCTCCGTAGGTAGTTTCTCTACTAGTTCATCTCTACCACTAGGAAGATGTGTACTTCAGACCTCTTCATGTGCAATAAGAGGCCTGACGAGCATGTCACAGACTTTGTTGTCTGGTGTAACGACCTTACCTAATCCTTGGATATGTTGTTGACATTGGAACAACGGCTAACAATGTGTGTGGGGAATGTTAAGACCAAACTGGTCCCCTCTCTCATTACCCATCAAGACCCCAGTGGATTTCAAGACCTCTATGATAAGGTACAACATCTAGAGGAAGCCTTACAGCAGGCCATGTAGGCATTCCTATTGCCACCTACAATTCCCGCGAGAATGGATGTTAATGCTATGCCCACTGTCATGGCTCAAATATAGGACCTAGAAATCTAGAGTTATTTCCAGTAGATCCACCTCTAAATCCCCTCAATGTCCCTCCACCTGAAGCACAACCTCATGCCCAGCGGATCCCAACTCAAAATTGGCTGGCACCTCAGTGTAACACACCTACACCACCCAAGAGATATAACCAGAATCCACCTCCTCGATAGGCTCCCCCATCCCTTCGTTAGGGTTTTCATCCTAGAGCACACTTCCTAGACTGGAGAAATAGGACCTACTTATTCAATGAGGCTCTGGTCCCTGGTTATTTATGTAGTGAATTGAAACATGGACTTCTACGCTTGCCTAAATGTTGGATACCCGAAGAGGCATATCATACTAATAGTCCCAACTACTTCCCCTATCACCGTATCTGGGGACACAATCTGAAACTATGATATGTGTTTAAAGACTGGATTAAAGTCCTTGTTGATAACAATATAGTCAGGATAGGCCCACCTTCGGAAAATGTGGCATGTGTCTTTGTGATACTAGACAGTTTTAATGACAGTGAAGGTGAGTGGAATCAGGTGGCCAAATGTGGGTCTCTGAATTATGATGACTAGATGGCTCATAAAATAGTCTCTCATAAACACGGTATTATCCTTGAAATTCTAAATTATCATGAATCATCAAGAGATTCCACATCATCTATAGACATTACCTTTGCATCAACGGCTAAGTTTTCCTCTTCCTAGAAAAGAAAGCATCGTCGATGCAAGGGAAAACAATGTCCCCCATAGATTTCATTGTCATCCTATACTTTTGGTGACTTCATACCCCCATAGATGTTTATTCCCCAAAGAATCCATCCAGTGGTGGTGGATTCTTCATGTGACAGTCAATAGTATGCTTGTGTTAACATAGTGGAGCTGGTAAACCCATACATGATTCCCAATGACGAGAAGCATTAGATGGATATTCCAAATATCCCTAGTCGTCTCTAGTGTCGAAAGAGACAAAACTATATAGATTATTAGAGTTCCTCAGACATTACTTCTATCCTAGCTGTGAATGCCACTGAAACCAGACAATGGGTCCAGTGCAAAGATCTACCGGCGCAGCCTTCCAAAATGATGTCATCAAGTACACATTAGCCTCCATTTGTGCTACTAGATCTTGTAGATCCACCCCAACTGCACCGTGATCATCCATACTCTATTACGGTCTTGTATCATTAATCTAGACCCAGTATAGTATTCACTCCATAGGCGTTGACAAGTGAGAAACGTTACTTTACCAACACAAGTAAGCCATAGGTCCAACCCATAGGGGCCGTCATCCCTCATGTTAGAGAGTGACCTTCAGTAGGTAGACGATCACACATGGCATGGATGTATGTTGTCCTCAAGAATCTTGACAGCATTACGGAAAGGCTATCTATATTCAAGGCCCTTTTCCTATCACCAAATATGTGAGAGGCCCTTTCTGAGGCTTTAAGAAGCCCCCACTAGATTGAGATGGACATAGCAGCTGCAAAAGCCTTTCACACTAAGGTAGTCGATCATGATGAATACCAGGAAATTATATCATTTTCAGAAGAAGATGAAGGTTCTCACATACATTGGAACATCCTCCCAATGTACATCACCAGCCCTTTTAATGGCGTGGAGGTTCGGCATTGTCTTGTCAATATAGGATCTGGGATCAACCTAATCCTGACTCAGACACTGTAAAAACTGGTGTTGTCCAAGGATGATTTGAGTCCATCTGACTTTAAAATTCATGGTTATGAGAGGAAAGAATAGAAATTAGTGGGTAAGATCCACCTGAAAACCACGTTCAGTGGTCTAGTTTCTAGCATTGAGTTCATGGTTGTATCCCAAGGCACCACCTACAATGTGTTGATGGGCAGACCATAGATCCACATACATGTGGCGGTCCCCTCATTATATCACTAGTTCCTTAAGTACTCCCTTAATCATGGAGTTGGCTTAATCCAAGGAGACACTCTCCCTTTTCCTCTTGTAAAGCCTTATATCTGGATGTCGACTATGACAAGAAAAATGACATGTAGGTTCACGATAATGAGTTTGAACATCCTACAACTGCTACAGATCCGAGTATAGATATCGATAATGCCAACATCTTTCCAATCCACAGATTGGAGGATACGACCCCAGATATTGGACAATGATTCATCATTTTTTGGAATGAGGGGGGAGAAAATTACCAATTATAAGTGATGAAAGATTATCACCTCATACTCATACACTAATCAAGATCATGTGATCCCAGAGCCCCCTACACCCATAAGATATCGGGATGTCCGCACCATGGAAACAACAATATTACATACTTGATTGTTCTACCGGGATGGGATAATCTGTCTCTATCCAACATGTCACTATTGCTTTTATATAATCAAACATGGACCGTTGGGCCGATGACCAGATGTTATCAGATTTAAAGCTTTTATTACCATGGTTTTTGCAGCACATGAGTCCCATGATGCAGTGTCTATCGCTGCTCAGGATGGAACCAGTCTCCAATTAGGATATGTTGACTCAGCCGAAACTCCTCCCATCAAGGATCCCTCCTCCGTAAGTAAAGAAGTGGATTTAGAGGATGATCCCCCAATATTAAAGATGATGTCTCCACCATGATCATTGAACTAGTATTGGTGAACCTCGGTAGTGAGATAAATATAAAACCCACATTGATCAATGCTGCAATTCCTATAAAATAACAACAGCATTATGAGGACTTCCTGAGGTGACATCATGATGTATTTTCCAAAATTTATTATGATATTATGGGACTAGATCCCCAGGTTTTTTTCCACTGCCTTGGTCTCCCACCAAATCACTGCATCATTAAACAACCTCCCAGAAAGCTGCACCATTCTCATAGTGCCATGGTTGATGCAAAGGTTGATAATCTCATCATATCAAATTTCTTCAGGGAATTCTAGTACCCCTATATGGTTAGAAAACATTGTTCATGTCCGTAAGAAGAACAAATAGATAAGAGTCTACACCAACTTCTAGGATCTCAATAGCCATTGTCTAAAGATGGATTTTTCCTTATTAAGATGGAATTGTTGATCAATAATATAGCTAGCTTCCATGCCCTCTCTTTCATGGATGGGTACTCTGGGTATAACCATATTTGAGTGGCCCCCGATGATGAAGAGTCTACAACCTTCACGGAACCTCAATGTACATTATTCAACAAGGTAATTCCCTAAGGTCTAAAGAATTGAGGTACCACCAATCAGTAGGCTATGCATAACATATTTAAGCCTATCCTCAGGAAAATTGTGGAATTATATGAAGACAATATTTTGGTCAAATCTATCATGTGTTAGGACCATCTCAAAGACCTTTAGAATGTGTAATACTTCATCCGTTCTCACCATCTGAAGATGAACCCATCAAAGGGTGCCTTTGGGGTAACCTATGGGAATTTAATTGGATTCATTTCTAGATAAAGAGGCATCAAGATTGACTTGGAAAATATCAAGGCCATTAACCAGATGTCTCCCTTGAAAAATAGTCATGATCTTTGTGGAATCAAAGGCCACTTAGCCTACATATGCCGATTCATTGAGAATTTGGTAGGAAAGTGTAATCCCTTTTCTTGTCTCATGAATAAAGGAATTTTCTATAAGTGTGAAGAACAATTTCAGACTACATTTGATGAAATCAAATAGTATCTGGTCTAGCCTATGGTCTTAATGTGACATGTCTCCAAAATGCCGCTGGTCTTTTGTGAGATCACCCTGGAGTTACCTCTCGGTGCCATTCTTACCCAAATGAACAATGAGGGAATTGAAAATAGTATCTACAACCTCAGTTGCATGATCCTCAATACTGAGACCTTATACTCGCCTATCAAGAAGAGCTTCCTTGCGCTGTTATTCGCAATAGGGAAATTACAACATTACATGCAGCACCTTGAGGTATAGTTGGTGTCCATAGTGGATCCACTAAACTACATCCTAAACCACCCCATGTTGACAGGTCTTCTAGATAGGTGTGTAGTAATTATTTAGCAGTTGGACATCTAGTTTGTTCCCAAATTAGATATTAAGGGGAAGTCACATATAGATCATGAAGACCAGTCCCCGAACCTTGACTATCCTAATGAGGAAATCTGCTATGTGGACCAAGGCATTCCATGTTTTCAAATTCACATTAATGGTGCTTCTCGGAGCCCTACCAGTAGAAGGATCCATGACCCCAAACTCAACATAGTAGGATTGGATATCTTTTTATCACTCCAACACAAGCTGTTTTTCCATATTCATTCATGTCATCAGAATGTTGTACCAACAATGACGTAGAATACCATTCAATCATCATTGTCCTTGAGCAAGCCCCCGATATTGACCTTCCACACTTTCATGTGAAAGGGGACACTAAACTAGTCCGATATCATTTCAATAGAGAATATGTTGTTAGAATTCCATACCTCATAACAATGTTGAAACACACCCTCTAGCTGATGGGCTATTCCCCATCTCAGTAAGAAGTTATTCATGTTCCTTGATCTCAGAATGGCTGAGCCTATGCCTTGGCCAGCCTAACTAAATCACGTACAGAAATTGAGTAGGATTATTTGATTATCCATGTGGAACACCAGATATACAACCCCACCTCCACTCCAGATGAAAAGGAAAACACTCAGGTTGGCCACCTTACCACCAAAAACTCCACCGCATGACCTCTAGGTCCCCCAGATGGAATGATTGAAGTGAATCCCGACTAGAAAACCTCCTTTTTCATTTACCTTCAAAACATTGATCTCCCAATAGATCAAACCGAGCGTGAGAAAATATAATGCCACACAATGTAGTTTACCCTCTAGAGTGGTCCTAGTCTTGAGCAGATCCACTACAAGTACTTGTTTGAGGGGGTTATCCTACACTACATCCAAGATGAATAGATTTCTTAAGTCATGCAGGAGGTTCATGCCGATTTTTGCATGGATCATCTGAATAGGCTGAAGTAACCTCACCATATCGGGAGACTAGGGTATTTTGGTCCCTCCATTATCCGTGACTACGTCGAGTTTTCCTAGAGGTTCCATGCGTGCCAAAATCAGGCCAACTTTGTGCAATAGCTGTCAGAGCCTATCCACACTACCATGTACTCTTTGCCCTTTGTGATTTGGTGACTCGATGTCATGGGACCTTATCCATCGGAGACATCCCACCAATCTAGGTTTATTTTGAATGCTACAGATTTATTTTCCATGAGGGCAGAGGAAGTTTTTCTCAAGGTGTTTAAGTCCTTCTCTATCATTGAATTTGTGAGGTCAAATATCTTCTACCGGTTTGGAGTCCCTCTCTCCATCCTCACCAATAACAACACAAAATTCTCGGCATCCGAGTTGAAGAAAGTTTATGCCAATTACAAAATCTGTTCTAACCATAACTCCTACTACCACACACAAGAAAATGGGAAGATCAAGCTGTTCAAGAAAAAACTCTCAAACATTATACAAAAAAATGGTTGGTTAGATAAAGAAGAGTTGGCCGGACAAGCTCCCCTACACCCTCTGGGATTATCGGACAATGACTTTCAATTCCACACAGGTGACCCCATACTCCTTGGTGTATGGAACATAGGCCATCTTGCACATCAAGATTCAATTTCATTCATTGCGCACAGTAGTCTATGATCAGAAATCACTAGATAATGTAGCTGAAATCCATCTAAATGTAATGGAAGCACTCAATGTGAACAGGTTTTGGGCCCTGCAAAATCTAGAAGGGAATAAAAAAACTCTCTAGAGATTTAATCAATAATGTTCACCTCCTCTCTTTCTTTGAAGGTAACTTGGTGTTTTCCATGAGAAAACTAATGATAAATAGTATGAAACTACCCAGTCTAGAGCCCAAATGGGAATTAACTTACATCATTCAAAAGGAATACCCCAATGGCATGTACTCTCTGGTCACTGTGGATGGCGAGCATATAACTCCTCCCAACAATTCCAAATTTCTCAATCAATATATTTCATGAGTAACTATGTTCTACATGACCTCAAACTGTCACGTCATGCATAACATTACACATTATGTCAACCCACAAGATGTTAAAATTAATTTCATGAACTATGTATGGCTTGATTCTCATCCTCGTTGGATACATAGGAATGCTCAGACACCATGTGTTGACACCAACCCCTAGATTCCTCTTTGACTATCCTCTAGCTATAGTTCTTTTCAAGGATTCTGCATGGTGTCATGTAGGATCCTTTGGCCCTACACATGTCAGGATTACTATTATTGCACCATGTGTCCCCTCCTAATTCTTTAATACTCCCACATCTTCACTACACAATGCTAAACTGCATGGACTTTAAGTAATATATATGTCTCAATTCCCATCCTTATGGGATACGTAGGAACAGCTCAAAATTTTTTCTATCCGCCTAGCCCCAATCTTCAAGATCTCCCCTCAAGTTAGAAAATATGGTTTGTTGCTAGATTTTTGTCTCCGTTACTTCAGTTTCATCAGTACTGCACTATACATCCCTCTCATTAGAGATATCCACCTCCTTCAATGTCCTTCATGACGTTAAGTTACATGGGCACATTTATGCTTGACACACTCATTTACCAGGGATATTTTCTTCTTTCACATCCAAAAGGTCCCCCAAACAGTACAAATACATTGCCTAAGGGGTCACCTTTTATTTCGGGCCAAATCCCTCGAGGAACTCAAATTACCAATTGATAAAAGTGCTGCATTGCGAATATGTTCAGTGGTCGATACTCATTTTATGTTCCCATTTAGGGTCAGACGATATAGATGTTATGTTTTGAACATGGTCAAAAATTTTCCTTCAACGTTGTCACCACACAAATATGTCGCAAATATTTTATTTAGTGGTTCATACTTTCCCTCTATCCCTTCAAACATCACTATTCTTTGGATAGAAGTGTGAGTCCAGCTGTCGTACCGTTATATGTTGGGGAGATTCGGGTCCTATTCATTGTTTCCAGCACTAAGCATTGCTCAAATAGGATTATATATTTTTGGATTGAAATACCCACATAAAGGGTTATGTGTCTATAGTTTGAGCTCTATTATCGTAAATAAATATCTCAATCGTCCTTATTTTAAGATGTTAAACTGCAAACCGGCCATGACTTCTTATCTAAGGTCCCTCGCCAACTTTCGGCCCCCTGGCCCTAGTTCTCATCTTGGATTTTGCGCTGTGGTATGGAATTACATCATCATTCATGAAGGGGTATTTTTGAAATTCCACACATATCACCTTGAGATATCCCTCATTCCACTATTGTTCATTCACTGGCACAGGTTCCACCATGCATCGTGCGTCCAATAATTTGGGCTCCCATAATCATTCACATCCAAAATGACCCTCTTACAACATGGATTCAAGGCCCTAGGGATCTCCTAACATTTTGGGCCAACATCCCCAAGGATTTAAAGAGACAAGTTGATACATGACTCATGTTATGAATGTGTTCAACGTTCGACGGTCAATTTTTTTCCCCCAATCATCAGTCACAATAATATGTACATTGTGTTGTGAACATGGTCAATAGTCTTCCTCTATAATTGTTGACTTTTATTGGGTTTACAAAGGCACAATGAATCTACCTCTCCACTCACATGTCCCATGAATATGACATTAATGTAAGAATCTACAGTTCAAGCCCTATGACGTTAAAATAAGAGCACCGTCAACCACACCACAAGGCGTTAAACTACTAATTGGTTGGGAATTCCCATATAAGATCTTTCAAGCCAATAAGCCCCTAGAACATGTTGTCCATTAGGATCAGATGGTGTGGTATGAGATTCTATGCTTTCTGCATGACATAAAACTACAAAACATCTTCCAGAACAACGTGTGTCTTGATTCCCATCCTTATGAGATATGGAGGACCGCCCAAACATTTACCTTTCAGTTACAGCCCTATTTCTTAGAAACCTCTATATCATCTTGTCCCCTGGGCTAGTATACATCTAGGAGAGGGGTATACAGAGTGGTATGGGAATATGTTCTAATGCACATTGACTATGTAACAACCATGACACATCTCTTTCTACTGAGATCTCTTTATCCCCTTGTAATACACTCATATTTTCAAGATGTCTTCTATTGTTTTGGGCCCCTCGACCCTATTTGGAAATTCCCCAATGTGCACAGGAGTACTCTGGTTCAGGACCTAGAGTTTCTGGCTCAAACTAAAAATTCTCTCACCCATTTTTCATGCTTTGTGTTCCCCTTCACTTGGGATTTCATCATCTTTCACTTCCATAAGGACCCCCAAACGGAATGGAAGCTCAACCTATGGGCACTCCTACCATTTTAGGCCAACATCCTCAAGGATCTCAAAAGGAAAAATGATACATGTCTGGAGTTGCGATTATGGTCATCGGTCGATGCTCATTTTTCATTCCCATTTCAGGTCACATGATATATATGCTGTGTTTCGAACATGGTCAATAGTTATCCTCAATCATCATGCCAACGCTATCATGACCTAATTGTTGGTTGCATGATTCACATCATTTTATTCTTTATCATGTGCAACTGGAATTTTGATACTATTGGTACAATTACTCAGTGTGAATTTGCTCGCTAAGAGGAAAAATCAACAATAAGGTGTCAATTGTGGCTCCACACAGATTTCACCTTCAATACATTCCATGTGATGTAAAGACCTTCTCCTCCCTTTTTTCCAACATCGAGCACAGCTCACGTGGGCTTAGAGATTAGATTGAGGTTTGTGATCATTTGGAATAGTTTTTCCCATCTATGGTCCGAGCTCTTTGAACATAAAACAATATGTCTCTATGTTATTTTAGCACGATGTCAAACTACATGACATTCAAAGAACAACGTATGGCTTGATTCCCATCCTCATGGGATACATAGAAACACCTGGGCATCTTGTCATCGGGTCCACCTCAAGTTCCGCTAATTACCTCTTTTGTTTATCTTTGTGATCCTAAAATTCCTGTAATTTCATGGTATGGAATAGGACTTACGTACTCATTCATGCCAGGTTTTCAATAGCTACACCACATACTTCCCTTATAGGATCTAGTATCTCTTACTTCTTGTCCCATATGTCGTTAAACTGCACTCTTAAAACTATGTATTTCTCAATTTCTATCCTCATGGGATACATAGGAACACCTATATGCTTATCCCAAGTGTCTAGACCCATATTCATTGTCCATTTATGGCCCCATGGAGTGAGGGTTTTTTCTCTAATTTTTCATGGTGTGGTGTGGACCTCTTCCTCATTCATGTCGACTATGCTTTATTAGGCCATGCCAGTTCTCCTCTAAGACATTGTTTATTCTATATGTGTCCAAGCCATATGAAATTAAATTATTCTGACCTGTTCCACATGTATTTAAATTATTTTTTCATTATTTCACGATGTTAAAATTCATGGTTGTTTCTATCAAACATCCCTAAACTATGATATTATTGTCCTGACCGCACGATGAAAAACGGAACTACATTGTGATGTCCTCAATTGGGGGGGGGGATCTTTTTTTGTAATGGTTACCCACCATACCATTTTCAGCACACATACATGGATTGATTTTTTTAGAGACTCTTGGATTCTCCATATTAGCATTATCTCTTCACAAAAAAAAACACACAACCATCTTTAAAAAAAATAAGACCTATTCAATGCCGCTTTTTTTGGTGTATAGGAAATTCCCACACAACCTTATTATCCATGGCACGGGTACCTTACCATTCCATGTCTATAAATATGTATAGCTTGATTCCCATAATAATGGGGTAAGTAGGAATGCCTGATCACTTTTCCTCGGGCCCAGTTTAACTTTCATTTTTGGTCCCTCGACCTAAAACCTCCCAAAGGAACACATAGTGATATGGACTCTATGTCCATTCTCACATCGGATTTCATAAGTACCACACCAAGTTTCTCCCTCATTCCTTACCATATCTAGACTGAGATATAATACCATAAACTATCCGAGCTCTATGACCATAAACAATGATCTCTCTAGGTCCTATCTGCAAGGCATAAAGAAAGTACCTCCAGAAATATGTATAAATTGATTCCCATCCACATTGGATACATAAGAATGCCTAGATATTCTGTCTTCAAGAATATCCCCATAAATATCTAATCCTTCCCCCTCTTTATTGTCCCCATGGCCTGAAATAATTCAAGAACATATGGTGTGGGCTTGTGTCCCCATCCATATCGTGATATTTACTACACCGCACATTCCCATTCTAGGTAACCCTATAACTACAGATATACCCTGAACAAGTATAGGATACCCTGTGATAATTATGGTATGCTTATCCTCCCTCACCCAAGTGGTCCTGTCTGATATTAAGACTGACCTTTGATCAGACCGATGCACCCACCAAATGTGTTTTCACCATGGTGGTGTAATTTCCAGAGTGCTAAACTCCATTCGAACTACCCATCAATCCACCCTCAGTGCACTTTGTCCTCCACTTTATTTGGACCATCATAATCTTTTAAATTTTAGGGAACTCACTAACAGAATGGATTATTATCCCATGGTTCTCCTAATGTCTCAGGATAATGATCCGAAAAACCATGAATGAAATTTTGAGTCAGGCCTCGTGTTGCAAACATGGTCAGTGGTGGACCTTCATTTATTATCCCCATGACAGAATAATGTAATAAGGATTCTTTGTTTCAAAAATAGTAATCAATTATCCTTCATTGTCACACCACCCCCACTGCATAGAGAATTTTTTAAATCATGATTCATACTTTCCACTCCACTATGGTCAGATTGATTATGACGCCCCTAGTGTTGCCTCGATTTTTCATTAGAGCACATTGGGAAAATGGAAATTCGACTATTCCGAGACCTTCTTCATTTATTCATGCATCCCCCTTTCTTCCCAGAAATCTGGAATTGTTATTCAAACCTTGACTTCCAAATTCCTAGTTGACACACTCACATTCAGGTGGGATAATGAGGTGGTCATCCCTTATTTCTCACATCGGGCCCGACCCATGCGTTCATAGGGATTGATCATAAACTATTTCATGAATGTGTAGGACATTTGGTAGGCCTTAAAAAATAATCAAACTCAAGCATGCATCCAACATAAACTATCAAATCATAAAAGTACGTTCAAATGTTACATGCATTATAGCACACGGGGATCAACCCATCCCATGGATGTGTTGACCACAAAAAAGAGTTTTGCTTCTATTCCAACCATTAGCTTATGGAATCCACAATTTTTCTCTCATAATTAGTTCCTGATCTTCCTCAGATGAAATGGGGCATAGTTCTTCCACAACAATCTATGCCTGCTCCACGTCTCTACAGACATTAGACATCTCCCCGGAGGCTTGCTTCATTCTTTCATCAGCCTCTTCCAGTTGAGACTTCAACAATGATATAAAATATGATTGTGAATTGAGGAAAGTGGAATTATCATCTTCCCAGACCTATAGCTGTTGAATATCACATTCTACCTCTTGGAGACTCTTGATGTTCACTGTTTTTCAACACAACCAACTCTCGCCAATGCCACTATCATATTATCAAATCATTTCTTCCATGATATCTCGAAAGAGCATGTGAGGACACTGTGATCCACTCCCCCAGTGCATATTTTACAAATTCAGGACCAATTCCTCTCCATATGGTCTATCCATTGAGCTATAGTGGTCTCATTGATGAAGCTCTTGATAAGATTTCATGACCGGAGACTGAATGTTTTTATATCCTCCTCATCAGAGGTCATCTAATACTGATCTGCGAGGTTTACATGTTCATATATAGGGAACAACCCTAAGAAATCATCAGTAGGGTCTACATATGGTGTCTAATTGGGTATGTTAGGAAATTTGTTGTATGATTGATCCTCATCAATGGATCCCAACTCAATGATCTCAGGCTCTGTCCCACTAACGATTCCACTAGTGATCGAAAGCGTTGTAGCTTGGTTTGATCAAACGTTTGTATCCACGATCACTGGTATTCCTCATGGAAAGACAACTTTTGGAACTCCACCCAACCAAACCAAGGCAGCCTATGCCATTTGATGAACTGTGCATATAAGAGTTCATAGAAATCATTTGATCTGGTTAATGGGTGATAGTTACAAGTTTCATAATGGATACTACTAGAGGTTGAATAATTGGTCTCACACCATGGTTGTTGTCGTTGGGACCATAAGGTGTGGCCCTCAGTACATTGTTGGGTGGTCTGGATACTTTGGGTGAACAGCCCTGGGTATCAAATCCCTAATCAATGTGGTAATCACCATAGCCATGTGCTCAGATGCCAATGTTCCAGCAGTTTCATCTACAATTGGGTGGGAGAAGGTTTACGTAAGAGGCCCTACATCATAGTTAAAATGTTAGAATGGAGACTTAAATGACCTAGATGAAGACTATTGAGAAGTTTTATAGGTTTTTACCTTTAGATACTTTGTAAACTCTCCAATATCTAACTCTAAATCACTGACATCACCGTCCTCTAGAAGAATCCCTCTACCCGCCTCCTCCCCCCAGGAGGACTCGTATGATTCTTCCAGCAGAGGGAAGTACTCTCTCAATTCTACGGCTGAAAACTGCAAAGGGGCCCTTAGATCCAGCAACTCAATTACCTAATCTGTCATTGGATGTGGAGAACCATGGAAGGGCACAAAGGCCTCCATCCCAGCCAGGTATTACTCCCCCTCCACTTGGGACACCGTGATGTTGACCCTGATATGACTGATTCTAGAAAAATCTATCCTGAGATAATTCAGGAGTTTTCACAACTTGGACAGGTTGAGTAATTTATTGTTGAAATCCCATATGTCCTAGGACTCTAGGAAGAAATCATTCTCCAACAAGTCTATATGGTGTAACAGCTTCCATGGAGCCCGGGTGGGTATCCTGTGGAACCCCCTAGGTGACCTCCCCTTCGTATGACTCTAAACCACTTGGACCATTGGGTCGACTGCTACCAACTCCCATTAAACTGGTACATTCCTCACCTTTATTATAGACACATGGCCACAAGATGTTATTGCTTCCTTTATTCCCCGACCATGAGGTTGGGGAGGAACACCGTCACTGGCCCGGAAAATCCTCTACTTCAGCATCTCCGCTAGGTATGCCACCTCCCAACTCATAGCATATTTCTTCATCAGTCTGGAGATGTTTGTGGGAATAGGTAGCTCATTTAGAATATTCCCATATTCTCATGTGAATATGATCCACATCTCCCTCATCACACACTGGTGACCCTCATGGAGCACCCCCAAATAGACCTGTGGGGTCAGTCACTCCATGCACCGAAACTACATCGCAAAACAGTGTGGAATGTACAGCTCACAGAGGGACTCGCTGTCAAACTGATCCACTAGGACTCCACCCCAAAAATCTAGGAGGAAGGATTGATTCCCTTCTGTTCCCTGACCATCATAAGTTATCACACCTATTGGAAACAATAATGGGTGGATGTTTAAGTCGTCTTCCTTCCATACTTTGTTCATCTCCTAATGTGGGGTCAAATTAGTCGAAAATCTCCCCACCGCATTTAGAATGGATGGGTGAAAATTAGATCCTAGCTAGGATATGGGGTTCATATATTTATATATACCCCTAATATGTGCTGCAATCCACCCGTTTAGAAGGTGGAATGGCCTACATATACTCTTGGGCTTCTTCCCCTGGCTGATGTGCCACAACATCTTATACAACTTGGTGAGAATCGGGATCCTAAGGTGGACCCATCACCATGTTTCCAACATGGAAGCCCTGATATATGTGCTCTGACACACACCCATGTGTGGGTATCTCACCAATAGGATCCAAACCGCAGATTAGCGCTGTAATGAATGCTTCCAACCTAACCATTGGATACTACTTGTTACCGAAACTGATCCCCTAGGTTTTCCACCGGCTTTCCCCCTGAGTCTCCAGTATGAGTGCTATTTGCCTTGTTGAACACCCTACAAGAAGATATGAGGCCTCACATTGAATTACCCATCTTCTAGGCAGTTCAGAAACTACTTGAAACACAACTTTAAATGGACGTCTCGCACTGACTTCTTGTCTTCTCCTGGAACTAGGTCCATCAATTCCCTTGCCAAAAGTGGCATCTACTAAATATCCTCCCATTCACTATCAATAGGGGGGAACACATCATACATTTCCCCTAGTATTTTTACCCCCCCAATATCTTGTGCATGTCCAATACGCTGATGCCAACCTCTCCATGGTGAAAAATAAAGGTGTTGGTCCTCATCAACCATCTGCTCAGCAAATCTGGCATCAAATTCATTGACTGATTGATATGGAATTGAGAGGCCCAAGCCACCTCATACAGCCCCACTCACCTCAACGTTACCCTGAACTCCTCGCACGAGTCACCTACCCAGTTAGAATATGCCCAATCATCCATAATGGTGCCGCCCTGGCGCAGATCCCAATTGTTGGTCCATCCCGTCTCCAGGTTCCCCATTTCTAGCTTCAGAATATTGTGGTATAGTGGGGGATATGTCCCTTTCTACAATGATTTCTTGTCAATGATAGTCACATGGTTTTACAAGAAATAAGCATTGACGGGTGTGAAATCCTCACTTGTGTGGCCTTCGGCCATCCAAAACCTCTGGGGCGTACATGAAGTGCTCTTGAACCAGTGATATGGTTATTCCCTACTCTCTTCTAGAATGTCGACATCATCCATCAGAACAAAGTCATACAGAGGAATGTCTTCTGCAATTTGGGTGGTTCTTCTGCATCTCTAACAGCAACTCTAACAGTGAATCAGGATTCAAATGGATTCAAATGAATTCCATGATACCTGAGCTATTCTCCATCTCTTCCGTCCATGAAACATCTTCAAGGACCCCCTAGAAGCTTCATGGTGAGCCATTTAGTTTTCAAAATGTGTGAACTTTTTTTATTCTAATTCGCAATGGTTGCTTGTGGAGCTCATTCGAGGACTTATTTTTGGATCTCGGTTTTAGCTAGAAATCACAGAGCCCTTCCCCTCCCATATAGACAAAACCCATGGAATGTTACCACATAGAGTCAAAGGAATCACTATGCTCTGTGAAGTAGAAAGGCCTGATTCGTGGAGAGAAATTTCATAGCGTGCAGAGCTTTGTGAATCAAGAGGACTATCGCCTGAATGTGGATGTGAGAAAGGAAAAAAGAAAGGTAATACTCTCTTATTTGTAGGTGAAAACCCCTTATGCTTCGTGGCACTTCAGGCCACGAGGAGATTCACAGTGCTCTCAACCCACATGTCGCCACTCCACACCATGACCCTCCTTCATGATCTTTCTTTGCAATTGCTGTAGTAAGATATTGGTGATTGACCATCATACATAGACAGTCTTTTAATTCTTGGATGCATGTATGAGGGGGGGGGATTTGGTGCCAATATATGTGTGGAGGAAAACAAAATGCAAGAACAAAATTAGTTCCAGAGTGGCTACCTCGCAAATCCAATTCACGGAGCCCCTGAACATCACGCTATTCGCAGAGCCCAGCAGCACCACGACTAGTGCAATGCAGCCTCCCTTTACAGGCGCCATGAATTAAAGAGGTAGGAGGCTCTACGATCTGCCTGAAATTTGCCAATCCTCTATGGAGAAAAGTGGTGAGGCTCTTCAATCCACCTGATGTTTGTGAATATGTCATGGATAGAGGAGGTGGGAGGCTATGCAATTACGATAAATCACCACGTGGCTTCGCATCGAGCAATCGTTGCTTCAAACCACCTCTTGCTAATAAATTGTGGGCTTCCCCCAAGCCGAATGGATAGATACTATGACCTTTCACCTTCTCAGTTGTCAAATCATGAAGAACCTTTTCCTCTGTGAAAAATGAGCTCTTAAAGGAAAATTTCCATTGTGAATTTCCCCTCCCTTGGCTTAAACAGAACCCCTCTTCGAGTAGGGATTCCCTTTGTGGTGGCCATGGGCCTTCACAAAGGAATTATATACCTATGGGGACTTGGGTATTCTCAATGAGCTTTGTATTCATGAGGTACCCTCCATGCACATGTGATCCACATGATAATGCAAGTTCACTATGATTTGCAAGGAACAGTGCATCTCTAAGCTATAATTTTCCAGATACCCTTGCTTCATGAAGCCCTGATCTACAAAACCCTTACTGCTTCTAGAAGAATCATCAATATGTACCTATACCCTATGATAAATCAAGGACATTACACTTTGCAAACCATACACCATTGTGAATCCCCTCTCCTTCGTGGAACACCAAAGCTCCATAAGGCCTCTTCCTATAGACCACTTTTCTCTAGAAACCATATTCCCGTATGACCAACTAGGTTTGTATGAATTGATTTCAACATCCCTTGGGTGATGATTTATGTTGTGTTTTTCATTCTCATGATTCTTCACATAGTCTTGCTAACAGAAATTGCTTCTTTTTATAGCCACACAAATGTGGACCCCTCTTTGGTTCACTCCATAACACCCTTCACCAAACCATTACTAATTCCTTTCCTTCCTCAAGGGAATACGGGTATCAGTTATGTACGTCCTAGGGGCATGGAGTGAACTCGCCTCTTCCGAGTTGTTAGTTATTAAACTACCATGCACCATCATCCTTTTAACATGACATTAAATAGTGGTCTCGCCCTGTGTATCACACACGGGGTACCACAACATGGGCGTTCTCCACTGCCACTCTTCTCTATGGGAGTCATATAATCTTTATATAGAATTATATCCTCTTTGTTGGAGTGGTGTTTATTTGTGGGGAATAGATACAATCTCGGTGTATGACCCTATAATTTATTGTATGAGGTAGTACTCTTAATCCTCCTTTCTTCTACATTTCTGAAGACTAAGAGGTGAGAGGGACACATGGACCATCGTTATCCCATCCATCTACCTATAGGATTTTTCACCACTAGGCCTCCATCCTAGAGTATGTCCCAATCACCATCTCCTTGGCCTGCTAATCATGTGCAAACCCCTATATCCTCTCCTTTCTACTAATCACATGTAAGCCCCATTCCACATCCCATAGATGCACCTTTCGCAATGTGGACGTCAGGTCTTTGCTGCCTCTTGATTCTCACTCTAAGCTTGATTCGCATGGGATTAGATTAAGCATCGAACATGACATCCTCTTCAGGCTGCTTTAACATTTAAGACCCAAACCATTTTGAACTACGTGGACTTTGATCCTTTCCAAGACAGTGTACGTAGAAAGCCTCCCTGAGGTTCAATCCCATCACCTATTTGTCCCGACCCCTTCACATTGGTTTATCATCATCCCACATGATGTTAAAGTGTTCCCTCTATTCCAAACTATGTGCAAATTGATCCCTTACAAGGAAAGGTACATAAGAAGCCTCCCTGAGGTTGAAGCCCAATACCTAATTGTCCTAACCACATCACATCGGTTCACGAAGACCCCCACCAAACTATGTGGGATTTGATCCCTTTCTCCATGAAAAGGTACGTAAGAAGCCTCCATTAGGTTAAACCCCATCCAACAGTAAGCCGTAGTGACCACATCCTGAAGTAAGTCGTTGTGACCCAATCCAGTAGTATATGGTTGTGACCCAATCTAGTGGTAAGTCGTTGGGACCCCATTCAGTGGTAAGACCTTGTGACCCCATCCAGCGGTAAGCCATTGTGACCCCATCCACCGGTAATCCATTTTGAACCCATCCAGCAGTAAGCCGTTGTAACCCCATCTAGCGGTATGCTGTTGTACCCCAGTTAGTGGTAAGCTGTTGTACCCCATTCAGAAGTAATATGTTGTACCCAAATCAGCAGTAAGACATTTTACCCAACTAATGATAAAGTTTTGTCATCCCCATAAGACATCAAGTTGTTGTATGGTGAACTATGTGGGTTTTTTCTCTGTCTCCTAGAAAGGGTACGTATGAAGCCTCTCAGAGGCTCAACCCCAAACATTGGTAAAAATTGGTGTCCCCCCACTATTGTGGACCACATATTTGGATTCCCCTCAAGCGTCAGACCATACTGGGCTGCTAACTACACGTAAGCCCCCATAACGAGAAGAAACCCAGATGCATCAGTGTTCTAATGCCTACACACACCATTGATGTCCCATGCGACTACTCCCCCAACTGAATGTTGCTACCCCTACTAGACCCCTTGGAATGTCTTAAAAGAAGTTATATAATTAACAAGCCTCCATGAATAAATGACACTGGGAGGATATTTACGAACAACGTCTTAAGTCTATGAGGGAGACCCGGACTGGGTAACGTGCTCCGAGGAGGAATCCATGGAAGGAGGGACCGACATCACATCATACCATTTCAATCAATGATAAAACATCACAGAATAAGATATAGATGTTTCCCGCCTTTGGAAAACAGGAATGCGGGGAAATAGGTATGCATCCTTCTCCGAATGAGTGACATATGCACGCCCCGTCAAAATTGTTATAAACACCACTTTTTTTATTAATCTCAACCACATCCTAATTATAGTACTTAGAAATGGATGTATATTAAGGGAATTTATATAATCATTAACTTTACACAATTTTATGATGGGTTTTCCCCCATGGAGCAAGTCACTCATGAATAAAAATATTTTGAGAAATGCATAAGAATATATGGGTTTAAACCCCATAAATTTCAAGAGTAACGTGGAAAAAATTCATACACTGAAATTTAATCCCATCATTGATGATTATACATTGTTTTTATAAAATGGGTAACAAATAAGGACAATTGGGTTGTAAACCCCACTTATGGAATGAAAAAAATTAAATCTGAAAACCATGAAATATGGAGACTAGAAAAAAAAAATTAATATACCATGGGTGATAAAATTTCATGATATAAATTCTGAAATGAGGAGTATATAAAAAAAATTACTTGAAATTTGAGGCATAGTACAGAATATTCCAAATAGAGATGAAAAGGAGACCAAAAACTATTTCCTCTAATCATTAATTTTCCAAATTTTTATTAATGTAAAATATTATAAAAAATACATATTCATACAGTAATTCATAACCATGCTACAATCTTCTTAAATTCACACACCTCAAAAAAATTCATTCTCTACATGAATGCTATAGTGTTTTCATGTGGGGGGGGGGGGTTTATAGATTTCATTATTTGGATTAGTATTGTAATAATGGTGTTTATAGTATTTAATTTTGTAATTTCAATAATTAAATGACCATTAATGTTTATATTAGAGATGATTCATAATAATTTATGATTTTTGAGTCCCATTATAAATTATTTTTTTCTTTATACATGAAATTGAAATCAATAATGAGGATTTTTACATGAGTGATGAATATTAATTACATTTTTGTAATTAATTTTATAAAAATTGTAATAAAATATCCACAACCAAATAAAATAATATACTTAAACAATGATATTATATTATAATTTTCATTACATTCCCATAGACATTCATGATTCAATTTCATATTATTTTCTATATAGGCAGTTAAACTCACACAAACATGAACATAACATGATTGGAAGAATGAATATGAGGACTATATTGTAGTATTCTTATTCTAGGGAAATTAATATATTAGTTTTTTCAAATTAGTTTCATACATCAGATATATAATTATTAATAATGATAGATATTTTATGCCAATATATTTCCCCATTAGAATAAATTGTTATGCTCTGAGTATGCTTCTTTTAAATGATTAAAATAAAGATAATATTTTGATGATCATAAAATTAACAGGTTCATGAATTCGTAAAACTAGAACATAATGATATTAATAAAATCATATTTATCCTTTAATACAATATTTAGATCATACCTTAAAATGCAATAAAGGAAAATAAAACATGATATGTCATGGTAGTGATAGTTGATATAACACCAAACAACAGTTTTTTTCTTCTTACAGGATTGGGTATATGAAAAAATATTTTTTAAAAAAATTAATATAGTAACATTAAAATACATACATGATAATAATATCATTATATTTTTTTCAATAATAAACATTAATGGATATAAAAATGATGTAAACAACATAGATGATAATACTCACATCGAGGTCTTGAATTTTCCATCGATGTCTCTTTGGAAATGAAGGTATTATGATAAATAAGATATTCCAAATATTATTAATGTGTGTCTAGGATTATACTATAGAAAAATTATAATATTTTGAATTATTAATTCGTAAAATAAGTTTGTTTTGAATTTTTCTATATGTTAACATTCTATAAGTGATGAAAAGGGTAGTTTGGAAACTCCCATGTAATTTATATAATTTACTATAATAATTAATTATTAAGATAATTAAATATGGAAAAACATCTAAAGGTATTATTTTTGGTAAATACCCTTATAAACAATATATTCAGATGAAATTTTCAGTGTGTTTTTCCCTTTCATCATTATGATAATTAATTCTATCTTTTTAAAATTTTATTAGGGTATATAGTTTTTAATCATATTGGTTAATATTAATGATAAAAATTATACATGAACTCATTAAATAATTTAATCCTCATTATTCCCAATTTATAAAATCAACAAAATAAAATTTATATATGTATGAAATGTTAATTTTGATACCTAGAATTTTATGGGAGTAAAACATTTTTATAGAAGATATGTTTTTAGGTTTTAAATTTATATATAAGTTAAACTTATCTTGGATATTAATTATATTATTATAAATTGAATGAATTTACTGAAATTAATGCATATTAATAATCCATGTAAATACAAAAATTTATATTCCTTAAAAAATGAAATATTTAATGAAATGGTCGAAAACATTTTTTATGTTAATGTTACATTTTAGTTAGTTACAAAAATTCTCCATGGATTTACTCTGTTCAAACATTATTTTAAAAAGAATAATGAGTGTTAAAAATATATATATTCATTAAAAAAATTACAAATGTTTTTAAAATTTTCTAATATTGAGAAAGTGATATGAAATATAGGTTTTAGAAAACTAATATATTCCCGAAGAAATTAACCCTTTTAGAAACAGATTATGTGTTAATAATAATAATATTATAAGAAAAAAAAATTCTATTTATAATGGTCAATTAAAAATTTGAAAATTTATATTCTAAATAAATTAATTAATAAAAAACATTAAATGATGAATTTCCAGATAGTTTAACATATAGTTTTTACCTATTATAGTAGAGTCTTGAGTTCCATATTTTTTTTCCCTTTCTAGAGAAACCACATTAATTTCAATGTAAGGATTGACCCATTTAATATTCTGAGAGTACATGTGATTAATTTTTTATTAAATATGAATACAATAATCCAATAGATATTAAATCAACATTAAGGGTATTTTTTACTATTCATATAGGGTGTTTTTCATAGATAGTGTGGGAGGAACTAAAGATAAAGTAAACAAAATATAATTCCTTTAAAATACCTAAGGAAATCATAAACATTATGAATAAAAAATATAAATCATAAATCCTAAAGGTAACTTGTAGAAAACATAACATACATACATTATAGCTTTCACATTTACATAAGGAGTTACGTTTGGAATACACATCACAAAATATTACCTAAATCTATAATAAGAAACATTAATGTATAACCCTTACACATTACCCAATGAATTTGAGATTAATATTAGGTTCTTCCCCATATAAATTCTCACAAAACCACCTGTATACATAAATAGTGCCCAGGAACCGTAACATAATCATAAGACTTGAACAAGAAGAAAGGAAAGAAAAATATTTCCACATTTCAATCATAATATAACATTTCAATATATTGAAATAATAAATACATTATAAAAACCATTTTCAATAAAAAAAATATGTAAAAAGAGTATATGGTATTTATTTTCCTTTTAAAAACATTATGGCTTATTATGGAATCCAAATATCAAATAATGCTTGCGGTAGAGGAAAGGAAATTATCACTAAGTACATTAAAAACAAACATTATATTTGTCATTTAGTTAAATTATATGTAGAAAAAAAATTATCATTGAATGAAATTACAATTAAAAGGGTTTTATACACCCTATTAAAGCAAGTCATGTATAAACCAAAGTATCTCAATGAATGGAGATTGAGACGAAGTCCTTTACCTCGTGTCTGACATGGCTTGTTCGTTCTATAATCTCCTGAATAATAAAATAAAGATAATTTATACTTTATTCATTCCCTTTTTAAGGTTTATTAATCCTTTTATATCACTTACTACTAAGTTATAAACATTACATAATCATTTATGATAATAATAGTCGTTTTGAAGATATTTAGTACTTGAGTCAAAAAATGATCTTCTTATTATTACAAGTTGTCAATGTGGTCAAAATTCCATTATATCCATAATTATATTAATGATTTATATATCATATATATCATATATATAAATAGTTTATATATGTATTTAAAAAAATACATAACATTTGGAGATAAAAAATGAAATGCACCATTCATGGAAACAGTAAGTCGTATATACTCATTAACGATAAATTAATTTATATTTCATATTTTAATGGAATTAAAACATAATTATTCATAGGTATATCATAATTATAGTATAATATCATTTAAAATTTCATTAAATCAATGCTTTTGACTTTTCACGTATGCCCTGAATGAGTCATATAACTTTGAGTGGGCAGTAGTCCACACTTACTAAAATGAAATTATCGTATTTACTCATTATGAAAACCATAAAAATATTTATATTAATGAAAAATAAAATATATAGGGAAAATATAAATATAATATATATCACATATAAATACATTTCAATCAAAATGGCCACCATGAGAGGTGGTAGGAGATAACTGAACAATCATCGTTTCGTGATGCAGTAGTTCGCCATCAACAGAAATAATATATTCGTATCTATTAGATTGAGGTGTGTAGAAGTGTAATTCAAATCCTTCTCATTAAAATATACTAGTATATTTATGATACTATTGTTATTATATAATAATGGAATAAAAAGTGTTTAGTGGATTGGAGATGGAAAATAAAAGAAACGAACTTGAGGGAAGATGAGACCTTTAAATTGGGTAACTCCCTTTGGTTTGAACAAAAAAAATATTTTGAACAACCTTATATCTATGTTATGGTTTCTAGGTGGAATATAGGTATGTTTGGATCTTATTTTTTTATATTTTGGATGAGCCATGGGGGCATGAGAGGTGTTAGTAAGGGTTATAGGTGATG
The DNA here is from genome assembly GCA_963277665.1 of Viscum album. Lineage (NCBI taxonomy): Eukaryota > Viridiplantae > Streptophyta > Magnoliopsida > Santalales > Viscaceae > Viscum > Viscum album. The sequence continues at coordinate 593,999,849 of OY728155.1, read as the reverse complement.
TATTTTTATAACGGGGAGGAGGGCCTCTTTTGGAATGTTAGAAAATATTAGTTTATTATAAACATAATTTCGATTTAAAAAGGTCAAAAAATTTAATTCAAATATAAGATGTTTTTGGATCAATATAATCTAATCCAATGAGTTTTAGAAAATTTTATGTCATAAAATTAACCTTATCTTTTAGCTATAACATTTACCTAACAAATTTAACTTTTAACATGTCATCTTGTATATTGATACTATATGGTTAGTATATCAACTATAAAATGACAATAGATCCAAAAATGAACCATTAATGAAGTTATTAACATCATATATGTCAATTGGACAAATACTAGATTTTTAGGATTATTTTATCATTTAATAAAATTGTATTCATTTTAAAAACGCATTTATATCAATTTATAAACTATTCATAACAAGACTTTTGAAAATATATATATATAAACTATATGATTTTGAAAAATCTAAATTGATAAATATATAAAAAGTTATACTAATCTGAAAATTATGTTCATGGAATAAAAAGTTTCAATATAAATTTATTTTAATATTTATAATCTATTTTATTTAAAACATTCATTAATGAGGTAATCATTACATCATCACTATGTCATAAATAAATTTATTTATATCTTGTCTAGAAAATCTAAATAAAATACCATGATTTAAGAAATATATTATCTTTATAATGGATATTTATAGTTGAAAATATCACTTATATAACCCATTATAATTTTTTTACTACAAGATATATGTTTATGTAATATTTTCGTTAACTTTAAATTAATTTTTAGTGACATTTTAAGATTATAGTGGCTCCATGGGGCCCTAAAATCGATCAAAGGATTTCCATGGTCAGCCATGTATCATAATATAGGATTAGGAAATGTGTTAGGGTAATTTAATATTAATATAATATTATTTCTGAACCTTACATTCCAGATTTACCCTTTAACCATGGTAAATAAAATATGTACTAAAGTCACTATTCATAATTTCTAAAAATAAAAGAAACATATTTACAAAATTTTTACATCCAAATTAAAATTATCGAATTAATTTTTCCAAATTCAAAATCCATAAGTTGTAGAAATTAATTTAAAATTAATTCTCTTTGTCAAAATCAAAATCGTGTTTTTAAGTAATAATAACTATCTAAGGATTGACACTTTATTATGTTTAATTTCAAATTGAAGTTACTTCCAATGACCAACCTAAGAATAAATGGTAAAAATATAATATAATTTCACTCTAAAACAACTTAAAAATATAATATATTTATACAAATTAATTAGATTAAAATGCAGTTTGGAATTAAAATGCAGCATTTTCACTATACCTAAAAAATGAACTTTATCATAAACATACAAAAATTTCATCCAATGTAAATTTTAATGCCCCGATTCTAAAGAATAGTTTTATTTTTTCATATAGAACATATAAAATGAAAAAACTATATTTAAATAGATTTCACCATCAAAAGGCGGTAAATCGACTTTTTAAATAATATTAGAGTATTTATGCTTTAAACTTGATTCATTCACATTTTAAGAATCTAAATTTTATTAGATAAAGTTAAATACACTTAATAAACATGTATAATCATATTTTAGTTAGTTATATTCATTCCCTCCAATACATTGGTTTAAAGTTATTTACCATGTAAAATAATTATATATAATTATTTTTCAATATAACTCAACATTCTGTGCACCAAAAGATTTCAAAGAAACCCGTTGTTACATATTGCGTACACAGTAAAACATAACATCCCATTTAATGTAAAATTAATATTTATTTCAAAAATATTAATAAATATGAAAATTTAATATTCTTTATTTTCCTGGGATGTTACATCCTTCCCCCCTTTTGGAAATCACATCTTTTTAATTTTATTCACTTATCAAATAAATGGGGGGTATTTATCCCAAATAGTATTTTCAGATTCCCATGATTCCTTTTCAACCATATGGGTTTTCCACAATACTTTTACCTGATAGATTTCCTTATTCTACCACAATTTTTCTTTTTGGTCCAAAATCTAGACATGTTGTTCCTCATAAGAATGACTCTCTTACAACTGAACTACCTCAGGACTCAAAACATGAGGTGGATCCAACATATACATTATCAACATTAAAACATGAAAAACATTCTATACCTTGGATAAACATAGATGTAATGCCAATTTTTAGGTATCTTATCCAACTTTCACTAGGATTTCACAGGGTTTATTGAACCTCAGACTCAACATTCCCTTCTTACAAAAAACATATCACACTTTTCCATAGAAAAACTTTGAGAAAGGAATGATCAAAAACCTCTAAAGAAATATCCTTCTTTCGTTTATCTGCATAACTTTTCTGCCTAATCTGAGCTGTTTTCATGTGCTTCTGAATCAATGGATATTTTTCTACCATCCATTCTACCAATTCTGGTTCCATCAACTTCCTTTCACCTACTTCATCCAAAAAATCCAGTGTTCTTTACCACATTCCATATAATGACTCAAATGGAGCCATCTATATATTGGAATGAAAACTGTTATTATATGAAAAATAATCCAATGATATTTGTTGGTCCCAACATCCCTGGTAGTCCATTGAGAAAACACATAGCATATATTCCAAAGTCTGAATTGTTCGTTCTGACTGACCATCTGATTGACGAAGCAAAGATGTACTAAAATTTAATTCAGTACCCAATGACTTATGATGTCCTTTCCAAAATTTATAAGAAAAATTGTGATCACAATCAGATACCATGGAGAGGGGAAATCCATGAAACCTAACTATCTCTTTAACATTCAAATGAGAATGTAGATCTATATAGAAAGTATATCGAATAGGAAAGAAATGTGTAGATTTATTCAATCGATCAACAATAACTCATTTTGAATTATTACCTAGAGATGCATTTTTCAATTCCAAAACAAATTTCAAGGATATATTTTCCTATTTACACTCTAGAACAGATAAAAGCTTATGCATCCCATTCATTAAATATAACTCTACTTTAACCTATTGGAAATTCAAACACATTATAGTAAATTCAGAAATATCTCTTGGCATTCCATCCCACCAGTAATTCTCTTGAAGATCTCTAGACATATTAGTACTGGTGGGATAAACTGATAATATATAACTATGAGCTCCACAAAAAAAAAATATTCAGCTATGAATTACAAGGAACACATAATCTCTATAAAAATATCAAAATACAGTCATTATAAATGTTAAAATTAGGCTACTTACCCTTCTGAACCTACTATACCTTTTTCGAATACTCACTGTCTTCCTTATGGGCATGCTTAATTTTATCTGATAGAGGTGATTTTACTGACACCTGAAACAGAAAAGAGTAATCTCCTGCCCCAACAACTTCTATTCAAAATTTCATCAAATTTTTAATCAAAGTATCTTGTTCCAAATGTAACATGGTTAATTTTTTATTACTCTTTTGACTCAAAGAATCATACAATTTATTTTTCATTCCTAGATGATAACGGATAGTGAAATCATAATCCTTGATTAATTCTATTTATCTCCATTGTATCTTGTATAATTCTTTCTGAGTGAATATATACTTCAAAATTTGGTGATCGATGTATATTTCACAATTTACTCCATACAAATGCTGCCTCCAAATTTTTAAATCCTAAACAAACTATGTTAATTCCAAATCATGAATAGGGTAATTTAACTCATGATGATTCAATTGATGTGAAGCATAAAAAATTACCTTATCATTCTGCATAAGGACACAACAAAGTCCTTTCAACGAAGCATCATAATAGATATTAAACTCACCATTTCTAGAAGGCAGTGCCAAAACTAGATCATTCACCAATATTCCATACAATTCTTGACAAAAATCATTACATTATTTTTTCCAAATTAACATAACACCTTTTCGAGTTAACTTATTCATTGAGAAAGATAACCATCTAAAATTTTCAACAATACTCCTATAATAACCTCATAAACTAAGGACACTACAGATCTCAGTTATATTTGTAGGACATGGGAATTATTTAATAAATATTATTTTAGCAGTATCAACATTTGTTCCATTTTTTGGAACAATGTGAGCAAGTAATAACATTTCTTGTAACCAAAACTCACACTTTTGTAATTTACAATATTGTTTATTTTCATTTATGGATTGAAAGAAACCCCTTAAATTACATTAATTTTCCCCTTTAATTTTGGAATAAACTGAAATATAATCAATAAACACAACCACAAACTTATCTAGGAAGTCACAAAAAATTTAATTCATTAGTTCCATGAATATAGTAGGTGCATTTCTTAACCAAAAAGGCATGACTACAATTTCATAATGGCCATATCTATTATGAAATGAGTTCTTCGGAATGTATGATTACTTTACGTTAAACTAATGGTACTCTGACCACAAGTCAATTTTCGAAAAATACTGTGATCCTGGGAGCTGATCAATGAAATCATCAATATGAGGAAAATGATACTTTTTCACAATTGTAATGTAATTCAATTCACTATAATCAATGAGAAGTCTCATTTAAACATCATTATTTTTAACAAACAATACAAGATCACCCCATAGTTATGTGCTAGGTCGAATTAGACCTTTATATAATAACTCATGCATTAGCTACATTAACTCTAAAAGTTAAACTTGAGCCATTTTATAAGGGGGTTTTGCAATTGGATAAGTATCTGGAACTAATTCAAAAGTAAATTCAAATTCCAAATCAGGCATTATACCCGAAAAAACATGAGAAAAATATCAAGATACTCATTAAACAGTGGCATATAATTAATATTAATAATACCTTTATTTTCAACAATATGTGCATGGTAAAATTCATTTCCTTATTTTACTATTTTATCAGCTTCGGGGTATGTTATCAAAAGGAAGAATTCATATTTGTACAAAAAAATAATATTATTTATGAAAAGAAAAATCTTTATATCTGCAGTCAATCTTAGCATAATAAATAGACATCCAATCCATACAAAAATTAACATCAAACACTACTAGAAGTAAAAAAATAAGGTTTGATGGTCGATTATTTCCACACACAATGACATAATGGTTTTTGTAATTTATTTTTTCTCTCAACATTTCCTCCTAGTGTTTTTACCATATGTTCAAGATTCATATCTTGAGATAAAATTTCCAATTTACATGAAATCATATAAGAAATGAACGAATATGTTGAACCTAAATCAAACAAGACATTGGCATAATATAAATAAATAAAAAATGTACCTACTACTACAAAATTTAATGGCCCAATATCAACTAATGTATTTCCAAATGATTTCACCACCGCCTTTTGCTTATAATCTGACTTGTTTCCCTCATTTGAGTTCTTCATTTGACACTCATTTGTATAATGACCCATTTCATTGCACTGAAATTTTTTTACAGATTGTAAATCATATTTTTCATACCCTCACCCTGTTCTTTTTCAGTTCAATTATAAGCCTTATGTCCCATTTTACAACATTAGTAGCACTTAAAAGAATTCAAAAGACATTCCCCATCATTCTTTTTACAAAATATTTCAATAACTATAATATTTAGTTTCTTACCATAATATTTTTTAAGAGTTATTCCCTTTCATCTTCCACCTGGACCTCTTAATCCGTCGCTTGTCAAAAAACACATGATCATCGAAAAAATACATTTTCACAATCTCCTCATATTGGACAAGTCTTTCGAAACTTTTGAACTCATGAGATGCTAAATCCCTCTGATACATTGGCATTAATTCTTAGTAAAAATGAATGATTTTACTATCACAATATCATCTTAAATATGGAGAATACCTTGCAAGTCGATTGAATTTTACTTCATAAGTAGCCACTAAGTCATCCTCCTACCTCAATTAGTGTAATTGTTTTTAAATCCAAAGACAAACCACCTTTGGAAAATATTTCTCAAGAAATATACCATTGAATTCATCCCAATTAAGAGAATCAATATCTTAACTATCCCTGATATTTTTTAACCATAAACAACCACTGATCGGATTCACCTTAAAAATAGTAAACAATGGGACAAACCTTTTGATGTTTTGAACACCCCATGGAATCAAAAAATCATCTCCAGTGCTTGAATCCACCATTCAACTAGCACAAGGTCCAATGATCCCAAAAATGATGGGGGTGTTTCCTCATTAAATGCTCCACTAGTGACATGTTCCTTTTAAGTTGATCTAGCTGATATCATGCATGGATTCCACCACCATTTATAGCCTACGAAAATTGTTTCATCACTGCAAAAAATTACCCAGTTCTGATTTCGACCATCTTAGGTTTTTGATTCGGATGGTTTATTCCTCCTGATGTTATCCCATCATAGATTCCCAATTTCCTCTGTGAAAAACCATTCTGGTCCCATAAATATTATAGGTGAAGCTATATAAAAATCTATAAATCCCATATCATTTCAATCATAACGTAAATTAATTTATAGATATTAATTTTACAATATCACGACTCTTAATGATATCTAATCCTCCCTCTAATAACAACTATAAGGACCTGGAATTAAACATTACTTAATCATGAATTATGATAATAATTCACATTGAGGATCATATCAGGTTTACAGTTTTGGAGAATTAGGTTATAACTATTACATTACAACTCCAAAATTAAAAAGTATACACTCCTAATTAGTATCCATTTTTTCATTAAATAAAAACCCTTAAAAGAAAACACGAATTCATTTCATGATATAAATCTTCATGAATTCTTCCATTCTCATACACTTCCTTATACGCTTCAGAAAACATTCTAAAAACATGGTATGAGCATAAAAATATCAGTAAGTGTTATCAGAGAAAGAATGAAAACATTATCCATAATACCAATCAAAAGTTCATTAATATACCTCATGATATCGTAATATTTATGAATAATAGATAGAAATAATAAATCATTAAGGTAACTTATGGCATACATAACATACATACATTTCAGATTTCACAGCTACATAGGGAGATATGTCTGGAATACCCATCACAGTATATTCCCTAAATCTATTAGGAGAAAAATTAATGTTTACCTCTGTCACGTTACCCAATGCATTAGAGAGCTATCTCGGGCTCACCAACCCTAGGTTTATCATGGAACAACCCATATTTGTAAACAATGTCCAATAACTATAACATAATCCTCACACATGAACTAGCATAAAGTAAATATAACATCTCCACATTGCAATCACAATATAAAATTTAAATATATTGACCTAATCAATACATTCTAAAAACCATTTCAATACCAATTTATGTAAATATTATATATGGTATTTATTTTTCTTTTAAAATCATTACCACTTGTTAAGGAATCCAAATGTCAAATAATGCTTGTAGTGGTAGAAATGTCTTTGTCACTACGTACGTTAAAAAGAAACATTCTTTGTGTAGATTAGTAAATAGATATGGATAAAAATGATTCACATTGAATGAAATTAATTGTCAAAGGGGTTTATACACCATATAAGATCATGTTGTGTATAAATATATGTATGACTCAATGAAAGGAGATTGAGACGAAGTCCCACACCTCGTTTCCTACTTGACTCGTTCATTCTTTAATAACTTGAATAATAAACTAAAGTTAACTTATTTTTTCTTATGAACCATTTCAAGTATATTATTCCTTTTATATCACTTATTACCATGTTATAAACATTACATAATTATTTACGTTAATAACAGTCATTTTGTTGATATTTGGTACTTGTTTCAAAAATGAACTTCTTATCACTACAAGTTGTCCATGTGGTAAAAATTACATTATAAATTGAAGGATATTCATGATTTATATATCATTAATATCCAATATATATATTTATTTATAACAGTACATGAAATTTGGATATAAGAAATGAAATTCACTATTAATGGAGACGGTAAGTTGTATGTACGGATGAACGCTACTTTCACTTCAATTTCATATTTTAATGGAATGATATATTAATAATACAAAGGTATATAATAAATACAGTATAATATCACATATATATTCATTAAACCCATCCTTTGTACATCCCACATACGACATGAATGAGTCATATCACTTTGAGGGGGCGATAGTCCCCACATTCTCAAATGTGATTATTGTATTTACCCATTATGGAAACCATAATGGAATACTATATATGAAAAATAAATAAGTATATAGATAATATAAATATAATATATACCATATATGAATACAGTGTCGTCATAATGGCCACTATGAGAGGTGGTAGGAGATTACTGAATAATCATCATTTTGTGAGGCAGTAGTTCGTTGTCCACAGAAACTGTATGTTCGTATCCATTAGATAGAGGTGTATGGAAGTGTAATTTGAATATGTATTATTGAAAAAATACTTTTAAATTTAATAAACTTGTGTTTTTGTATAATAATGGAATAAATAGAGTTAATGGTGTTGGGGAGAAAAAATAAAAGAAAAGAACTTGAGGGAAGACATTACATTTAAATTGGGAAACTCTCTTTGGATTGAGTCAAAAGAATTTATTGAAGTGACTTCTACCTATGTAAATGATTCTAGGTGGAATATAGGGATGTTGGGAGATTATTTGGTCAGTGTTTTTAGGATCCAAGGGGGCATGATAGGCGTGAGTAATGGTATGAGGTGAAGGCTTTTTATAAGGGGGAGGAGGGGATCTTTATGAAAGTTTGAAGATATCATTTGATTACAAACATAATTTCAATTTCAAAAGGTCCCCAACTCATTTAATTAAATGATATGGTAATTATTGTTCGAAATACTCTCATCTAATGTGTTTTAAAAATTTAAGTGCATACAATTAACCTTATCATTTATCTTTATCCTTTAGCTAACTAATTTAAATTTCACCTTGTCCTCTTGTATATAAATACTATATGGTTAATATATTTACTATAAAATGCCAATAGTCCCAAAAATGGTTCATTAATCACATTAGTAACATCATATATTGTATTTGGCCAAATGTTAGATTTTTAGGATTATTTTAACATTTAATAAAATAGTATTCATTTTAAAAACTCATTTTTGTCAACTTATAAAGTATTTATATCATGAGTGTTTAAAAAATCTATAAAAAAATTATTATTTCGAAAAAACTAGATTAATTAAATGATAAAAATTTATAATCTTCCATAAAATTTTGGGATTGCATAATATGTTTCAATATAAATTTATTTTTATATTTATAATATCATTCCATTAAAACATTCATTAATGAGATAATCATTACATCATCATTGTGTCATATATAAATTTATTTATATGATGTATATAAATTATAAATAAAATAAAATGATGTATTAATTAATTGTAGATTTCTAATTGATATTAATAGTTGAATATGTCACTTATATAATTTATTATAAAAATTTATTTACTAAGATATATATGTTTATGTAAAATTTTCTTTAACATTAAATTAATTTTTATAATGTGTCATTATCAAATACAAGTGGCTCCATGGGGTCCCTAAATCTACCCAAGGATGCACATTGTTATAAATGTATCATCCAATAGTATTAGGACACATGTTAGAGTAATTTTCAAATATTATAATATTATTTTATTTTCTTATTTACAAGATTTACCCTTCAACCATGGTAAATTAAATATTTTCTAAAGTTACTATTTATAATGTCTAAAAAATAAAAGTTACTTATTTATACAATTTGAACCTCTTGATTCAAAATATGGAATCCATTTTCCAAATTTAAAAACACAGAAGTTTCATAAATTAATTTAAAATTAATTCACACTATCAAAACCAAAAGCATGTTATTAAGAAATAGTAATTATAAAAAAATTTACAAATTTTTGTGTTCAATTTCAATGTGAAATTACATCCAATGGAAAAAAATAGATTAAATGGTAAAATGATAATCTAATTAGACTTTAAAACCAATTAAAAATATAATCTAACCATATAAATAAATTTTATTTAATGTTCTATTTGGATTAAAATACAATATTTTCACTATTGATAAAAAATGACCATTATCAGAAAAATAAAACAAATTTATAAAAAATAAATTTTGATGTCCCAATTATAAATAATTTTTTATTTTGTAAAATATATTATATAAAAGTCGCAAATACTGGATTTAAAAATGGTTCTCCATCAAAAGGAGTTAAATCAACCTCTTAGTGAATATTAAATTATTTAGGCTTAAAATTGTATTCATTCAAATTTTAAGCCTCTAAATTTTATTGGATAAAGGTAAAAAATTTAATTTTTTATTATTATATTGATGTTATATTTGTTCATTTTAGCCAATAAAGTGTCTAGGCATTAACTACCATTTAAAATAATATTATTTTATTATTTTTCAGTATAACTCAACATTGTCTGCATCGTAAAATTTCAAAGAAAATCGTTGTTACGTATTGGGTATGCTATCAAACAAAGAATCCCCATTAAAGTAAAATGAATATTTAGTTCACAAATATTAATAAATATGAAAATTTCATATTCATTATTTAATTGGTATGTTACAACTCCAAGTATATTAAGAAGATAAATGGGGCCAACAAACCTAGGGTTAGGATTCAATTTCATTAAAAAGAAAATGAAAATCTTCTATGGGGATATTCATTGAAAAAAATTTCCTCCAGCATCAATCTCGGTATCCCTTCAATAATTGGAAGCATATATTTATTCCAAATCTGAATAGATTTTTTATGTAGTTAGATTATTTGATCATTATCTGTCATATCATTCACATTATCAGGTTCAGGTATCCTTTTTTACTATCGTCAGCACAAAATAATAGAGTTCTACATCTCATCCTATACTGATATTCATATAGAACCATTTAAATAAGTTAGTTGAAGAAGTTTTATATGATAACTCAAATAATGGAAGATATTGATACCATACTTTTTTAAATTACATTGAATAATATATATCCATTTCCTTTAGATTTCGAGTTTTCTTATTAGGTTTATAAATGGTTGGGGTGACAGGTTTTGATTAAATTCAATTTATTATTAAAATTTTGATCATGAATTTTCTAAAATTTAGATGTGATCCTTGGATCAAGATATGTTTTTATATGATGTGGAATCTAATAATACATTATCGAAAATATCACATATATATTTTAATGATATTAAATTGATAAATAATCAGGAATATCAATGATGTGCGAATCCTTGGTGATTCTATCCTCTATAAACCAAATCACATTTTTTCTATTAAAAGTATTTTGGATTCTAGTGAAAAAATCCATGTTGATGTTATCCCATTTCAACATGGGAATAATCAACAGTGGCATCATACCCATAAATATCTGTATATCTAATTTAACATTTTTACATACCAAACATCCTGATATATAATATAGAATCTAATTTTTTATGTTTTCAATAAGATGTTCTCTTGATGATAATGGTACATCTTGTCCATTTTAGTATTGATACATAATGATGGTCTATGTGAATGATCTAATGGATCATTCATTATATCATTTGACAAAGGAATACAAATTCTAGTTCTATATCAAATGAAACCATCCACATCGATATAAAACTATGGATTCATCCCTTTATTTGTTGTTTTCACTATATTTTGAAGCTCTAGATCATAAATTTATGACTTATTGATCTTATATTGGGTATATAGATTTAAAATAATTAGGGAAAGGAAATATTAATTACAAGACATTAAAATATCTATATCAATCCTTTGAATATCCATTAATAGAGGGTAATTATAAATCCCCCTCCAGGATATTGTAGAAGTTTATTTTATACCAAGATAATCTTCAACCTTGTTCACCTACCGTAAATAGAAATGAATAGATAAATCATATTAATTAAAATATAATTACCCCAATCATTGATATTTTTTGATATCTTTCAATATGAATATATTATTTAATATGTTATGATTGGTATATATGTTACGCTTCTCACTATTTAGGTAGTTCTTCAAATTCATCATCGAAATGAATGTAACATCCTACTCTAGATCATTCATTATGTAGTTACACTCATGGATCACAATCATGTGTGATGAGTAGGATATCTATGATAAACCCAAACCAGAAACTTTCTTAATCTAGCACCCAAAAAAATCCATCAAATACCATAAGGATGTTATTAATCCTCATGTGATAGGGCCTAGAACATTGGTTTCAACAGCAAATAGAGGGAATGATTTCACCATAATTGAAGAAAAAATGACATATTTATTGACAATTATGTAAGAGTAATGTGATGAATAAACAAAAATATTATTTATATCAAAAGATAAATAGTAAAAATGATGCAACTAAAAAACATTATAAAAATATCTAAGATACTAGTCCTACAAAAATATTCAACAAAATTAAAATATGTACACATTGTAATAGAGTGGGAAAACTTCCACCATGTCACCAACAATTAACTAGACACAATTAACAGAATACTCACCAACTCATAATGGTTCCTTTAATTTTCATTTATTAAATGACATAAAATGTTCTATTCATGACTGAAGGGGTTCACATGATGTGAAAAATTAGGCTTTGTATGATCCTACATAGGTCATTCATATGATGTCTTTGTACAAACGATTTGTCATGTTTAATTTTAATGTAATAATGTAAATATAAATTGATAAATATATTTTATATTAATATCATTGAAAAATATTTTTATTTTTCCATAGTTTCAAAATAATCATGGTAAGTTAGTTTCAATTAATATCAAATATATCAATGAATTTAAAATTGAATCATGTAAAAAACATTAAATAAAATACTATAAATATCAAATGAAGGGGAAAGTTCATTTCAAGGATAAATATAATTTAGTCTAATGAGGAAACTAAAACCCATACATAAGAAATCAGATTCAACAAGTCTCATGATATATGAATTATCCAGAGATAATAGGAACACCCAAAATTTGTACCTTTAAATAGTGTATGACATTTCACAAAAAATAAATAAGTAGAACATGCATACTCTATGATTATATCATATGATATTAACATAAAATGAGTCCTATTACAAAAACATCCTCATATTTACACAAATCATCCCATGTGTTTTATTTTGCAAAAAACTTCTTCCAAACCATGCTTTGAATACCATTTCATAAACTTATTTCTTAATTCTCCAAAATATAAAAATCATTTTCCCAAAATATTGTGAAAACATATTTTCTCAAAAACCCTTTTATATAAACTAAAATTAATCAATCATTCACACAATTTCATTTATAAATAAATTTATTATAACGATCAATTTTTTTTCATCCAACATATGATAGATATGGAACCGCCTAATTCAAAATTGGGATTCACATGACCACAATGGGATCCATCAACATGATATAACAAAAGGGAAATAAGGAGGGTGTATAATCCATAATTAAATTTCAAATTAAATTCATTAATAAAGGTGGTCAAAAAAATATAAAATATCACAACATCCCCAAAAGAATAGACATGCCACACCAAAACCAACATGAATGTCAAAATATAGTTGAAGATAACATGAAAAAACAATAAATGATATATAATTTTATCCTCATAGATCAATAGATCTATAAAATCATATCAATGACACTACCATGATTAAAGGAATTATATAAAAAACATTATCTCTAACCTAGAGAGTTAAAACACATCAATAACAATCACAAATCCCTAAAAAATAATTTTGAAAGGGGTAATGATCTTGAAAATTTCATATAAATTATCTTTGGTCTGAGAGAAAAGAATGAAGGTGGAATGACAATAAAATAATACATGAAATTTTTAAAACCTATAAAAAAAATAATTTTAGTATTAAAATATCAATTCCACAATGTCAAATAGAGAAACACTATATACCCTAATGAACGTGTCTTCTTTAATGAAAAATAACTATGATATTCCCTTTTTTTCAATTTTAATGTATTCCATAATATGTAAAGCATTAATATTTTGAAATAATTTATGATTTAATCCTAAATTTTTTTTGACACCATGTAAACCATTTATGTATTGAAAGGTTTTAGTAAATAAAAAACAGTCTTAATGCTAAAAGAAGAACACAAACTAAACCTGGTGTTCTCCATATTCAAGAAGAAACACAAGAATAATTTATAACATTTATACATTTTATCCAATAATTTTAAAAACCATATATCAACAAACAATCGGTAATTTTCCCAAGAAACTTATCCCTGTCATTCAAAATCAAAAAATGTATTAAATGAGAAGTGAAATATAATGATATATAGGTTAAATAGATGAGTAAAGGTAACATGATGTAACAAACTATCCATTATAAAAATTTCCATCATTAGGAAGTCAATTAAAAAAATATTGATTGTATGAAGGTGAAACCACTACTCCCTCATCAATGAATCATACTACCAAGTCTCATGAGAATCAAATCGTTTTCACCATAACAATCTAAACAATAAAATCAACATACCACACAATTATTTCACATGAGAATCATTGATCTCCAAAGGTTTCTCTACAATATAAATTTATGGCTCTAACATTATCTATTCTCCAATAAAATTTTTAGAGATATCATAATGGTTCTTCCAGTTCTGATGTATGTATAAAATATTAGGAATAATCCTCAACAATGAATGTAATTCTGTGTAAAAATAATCTTAAAAATAATTTTCAATGAACTAAAATTTGATAACATAACTCAGATCCAACATCCACTATTTCTAAGCCGATGATGAAAAAATAGAGGAAAATTTCTATCAAAACTCTATCACTAATGAAAAATTAAAAATATGCATGAGACCTTCCTATATTTTATTTCTCTATTATATATGATTTTTCCAGACAAGTATCTATATCATGAATCCTCACCGACATCTCTTGAATGATATCTGATCCTACAAGTGATGAGTCACCCACCTCTTCCCCATATAGAAGTGAAATTAACTAATGTCCTTAAAAATCATTGAAGGAATAAAATCTAATTGATGAATTGTAAATTTTTTATGGGAAATATAAAATAGACCATGATGTTTGGCTCATAATAAACCAAAATTCATGAAAATTTCCTAGAGAATATCTTAAATGATCTACATATTATTATTTATATGGTTTTATTTGAATGGATGGTTTTTTGTACTCCACCTGACATGTGCCCCATCTCCTTATAGAGAAACATCCAAAACCTTAAACTAATATATTTATCCCTATTGAAAACAATATAAGATGAAACCAAATGTAACCTCTAAATATGTTGAACAAACTAAATCCACCGAAAAATCACATCTGGATATAATTCCACCAACAGGGTGTCCATGGTAACTGAAAACAAATCCCATGGACACCAAATCCAATTTTCAAATCAATACAGGAAGAGACTACAGAAACCTAGTAGCATTCATGTTATTTTTATTTATCTAATGGAAGGTGTAACAATGGGACACATAATCCTTAATTTCATACTTCATTCCCATTAAAAAAATCAAGAATTCATATCATTATACACCTTTTTATTTCCAAAATTATTTATACATTAATAACCATGACAATAATACAAAACATATATTCAAATAGAAACTAGGATAACATAGTGATCCCCAAAATAGAGAATACAACAATAAGGGAGAGGAGAAATAGAAACTATATCCCCATCATATATGGTTTATAGAATTCCCCTAAACTCATCATCATGATACTGATACTATAGAATCAACTTAAGGGGAGATGATGAATACTTAACAATATTTAGAAATATACCTAAAAAATCTTCATGGGCATCTTAGTCTAACTGAGTGATGCTCCAAAAAAGGTTATAATATTCCTTTGATTCCTGAATACCTTACATTGGTACATTACTAATGATATATTTTTCAACAACATTCCCCTTCCCCATGGTGTAAGAAATGTGAAATTCAAACATCTAAAGGTATTATTCCCACTAATTCTATTTTGGATTCATGTATTTATGAGAAATGATATTAATAATACTTTTAATGGTAAAAAAAGACGATATATTTCACACCAAAAATATTTTTCCACCAATATTAATGTGTTTTAATAAATAAAACAATCCTTAAATCCTATGTGGGATAATTATTCTCATGATATCGAAGCTAAAAAGATCCATTATCTACCATATTGTTGTCTTTCATAAGATTGCAAAACAAAATAACAAAAAATCATAAAAAACACACATTCCCCTTACTAAGATCTAGTAAGATGATAATATGTGATAATATCATATGTCATTTCATATTTTCAAATGAATACTTGAATATTTAGTCCCATAAAATATTCATATATTTCATAGTAATAGAATTCAATGGTAACACCAAAATTAGGGAAAACATGACAAATCATCATTTGTAGCTGTTAAAACTATGGTTTCCCTTAATATCAAATGTGTTACCTAGATCTTCCCATGAAAATTCATCTTTTACATTTTCTGGGTCAACTAATAAGCTCTGCTATAATATTGAATACCCTAATATCATTACCTAATGGATACAAAATTATCATTTTGAAATGATTTTATGAAAATTATGCCACCTCAGGATATCTGGTACCATTATCAAATGGTTCATATTCTCATCCTCTAATATTGAGTTAATTCTATATCAGCCAAAAACAATACCAAAAATGTTTCAAGAAAATTGTGGAATATCTAATTCAAAAAATCCATAAAAATTATTGGTTTTTAGTCATAATTATTGACAACACTATATATTTAAAATTACCATACCTTCTCTAAAATGAATTTTTCTATATATGTGACTCCTAAAATCTAAGCTTATGATAACCTAAATTATGATTTATCATTGATAATATATTTCGCAATGCTATTTGGTCAAAAATATTCCTCATTTGGAAAATGGTACATATTTATAATCATTAACTGATCTAACATCTAATAGTCCACACACCTTTTGAGTGTTTCGTCTTCCTTCTTGTAAAAGTACATAGGGGAATCCCAAGGTGAAACAATTGGATAAATAAAAATATTCTTCATCAATTATCAATTATAATATTGATATATTTTTGTTCCATTGGATATATATGGTAATATGGTATGTAATTCAGATGAATAATTCACACTAGAACAATTAGGAAATCTACCTCCCTCTCTGAAGGAAGACCAAAAAAATCATTCAGAAAGCAACATGAAAATAAATGACAACCAATGGAATATTATCCACATTAGATACATTACTGGGGCCATCCAAAATAGAATATAAATAACTCTTATAATCTACAAGGGAGGATCCTACATGACCTGATCCTTGATCGAACTCTTTCTAAAACACATGGGAGATCCCATCAGCTGTGAATAATAAGACACAATAATGACAAAAAATAAAACTCTACATAGTGATTAGTAATTTAATAAATCATGATGTGCATGTAAAATAGATACTAATTAAGAATGAGGACATCGAAGACCAACCCTATGCAACCTATCAATACAGAATAAAGAGGAAATGATAACTATGGTTTTTATTATACTCTAGAGGTATTGATAACACCATAAAAAGTATGTGACCTTCATCAGGATGCTTATGAATATAAAAAATAATAACTACATATAAACAATTGGGAAAAACATGTATTAGATAAATAAGATTCTATGAAAGAGTTAATAAATTTGTACCTCTCACTTTCGATGGGCTAGTCTCTACCTCACTTGAAACACATTTAATATGTGACTGTACTTCACTAATGAGGCATAAGATATGATCTATGTAGTATTTGAAGCATCAGACTATGCCACATTAAACATTTTATCCTAAGATACTTTTAAATTATGAGGAATAGACATTTTTATAATGAAACTCTACATATGAAAAAACATCAATAATTGGTACCCATCTTCATAGATGATGAATAAGAATGATGGGTGTGACCGACCTAGACACATTGATCAGAAGAAATTGGACAACAAAATGGATATAACTAAATATGTATATGAGACCCACTTCTAAGAACAACCCCCACCACTCCTGAGTTGATCATGTCACTTCTTCATTCTCCCCAATACACCACTGAAACATCCATAGGGTGGAAGAGAAGGGGAAGAATAACAAACCCTTTCTTCCATATCTATAAGTACCATCATTTCTATAATTATTTTCTCTGTATATGACTACTAATTTAGCATTAATACATGTGATAAGATATATTATCAAAAACCATACATGCACTTCAAATCTTTAAATATATCATTCATTACTACCTTTATAGAATAATCTACTGTTATTGTAAATCAATTGTTGTATTATATCACTGAATTTATCCGTACCAAAATACATATAAATCCAAATACATCTCCATCATTTAGAACACAAGAAATTTTAATAAATAAAGTGTGTATTAAAACAATTATATTCCAAGATAAGATGCATATCCATGTACACTATAGAATCCCTCTATCACTTTCTATGACCCCAAAGTTAGAACACCAAACACTTCACCATTGTATTTTTTGGTGTCTAGGAATTTGATGAATGGATTCATCTTGTTCATGGAGTACTCCACCATAAAAGATGATGTATAATATTTTTGGAGAATCACATGTCTAATATCATTCTCCTACATTTAATGGATTTAAGTCAATTTTTTAATATTTTTAGTACATTTTATTAGACATCATGAAATGACCACATCATATCCTCAATAAAATTTTAATCCATATGAGGTTTCCCATGAGGAGAATCCACTATACCATTCTAAGGATCCAGTTGATGACATCTCATGGGAATATTGTCTAACACCAAAGAAGAAGAAATGATCAGTTAACTAAATAATCTCATTTCAAACAAGAAAACACATAAGAAAAATCTATGTTAATTTCTAAGAACTCAAAACCTAACACATACATCCAATATTACCCTAGTGACATAAGTTTCTTCCTGGAAATTTAATTCTAGGAACTCACCACAAACATACTCAAATTTACCTAATATTATATCCATTGTCCACCAATATTACAAAACATAGAAAAACCCAACTATTTATACCTAACTATGACAAACTCAACATAAATATCATCTCAAATTGGCACCAAACCCAAACCATCTCATATCCAAAGGGAATTATTGATTATTATAGGTTGGGGACAAGTACTCAGAAATAAAAAACAAATATAAAGAAATATTAATCCTAATAAGAAGTAATAGACAGAAAATATGTATATATACATATATTTTAGGAAAAAAATAATATATAAGAAATTATATAATATAAAATAAGAAATATAAGAAGTGATAAAACTCAAGAGAAAAAATAACATCTACATGATATAAGTTCATCAAGAAAAAAACCCAAAACAAAAATAAGAGCACCATGTGGTAGTGTGGAAAAAATCCCACCATCTCACAACAGTCATAGTGGATACATCTAATAAAATCACCACCAACCTCATAGTGGTGGCTTTCATTTCCCTACATCCAAATATCTACAATTGTTTTCACAATACCAAAGGGTGATCATGGTGTGATCTAACATGATTTGTAGGGTCAATTTTAGGGGATATTTATCATGTATATGTACGACAATATGAACATGGTTAACATAAAATAAATGAAGGCATTAAAATAATTTCAAATGTTTTTTTATAAAAAGAATCATTATACATCTCCCCCATTAAAATAGTACTAATGAAATCTTAGTAAAGTAGTTTTAAATGATATCACATATATCAAAGTAGTTAAAAGTATGGTATGTATCTCATAAAATATCTTGTATAATGAAAATAAAAAGCATAGATAATATTATGAAAATAATTACTAATGGTCAAGATAGCATGAACACTCTTAACCATACCTATAAATTAATGTTAATTAATACTTTATATATATCCATCGAATCTATAGAGTAGTGAAAAAGTATAGAAAGTGACACTCTAAATAGTTTATAAAAAGTACCTAGTACAACAATAAGAGGGAGAAGAGGAACAACCTACAAGTGAACGAATCGACAATATCAAAGGAAGAGGCCTATTACAACACCTTCCAAATTAGAATCCAAGACATCCCATATGCCAAATATTCTCTAAAAATTCATCAAAATCATGATTTTACAACCTTCTCATAAATTCCATTCACAATGCTAAGAAATGTACATATTTATTTTATAGGAAAAATTAAAAACCATATTATTCAAATAAACCTACTCTCACACAAAAAAATCAACCAATTAACCATTAAATATAATTTATAAAAAAATATATCATATCAAAATCAATATAGTTCATACAAAATATGATAAATATATAACCTCATACCTAAAACTCAAGTATCCAAATCCAATAATGAAATCCACTAGAATAAAATAACCCAAGGGAAAAACATAGCCCTAGAACTAATCTGTATATATCAGGATTAATTCAATAAGAATATATATTTGTGGAGAGGACCAATCAAATCGTCCCAAAAAAATGTGAACGTCGCACCATTACCAACATGAAGGTTAACCTAATTAATAAATTAACATTTTAGAACTATATATGATTAAAAATTTTATCATATGATATCTGCCGAACCATTAACATAGTTTGTTAGAGCTATAATGATAAATTAATATAAATAAGAAAAATTATATCTTACTATAATATACTCACTAGGATATAAAAAATAACCAATCACCAAATTAATTGTCAGGAAAGAGAAAATTTCAAAACAATCATGGGATAGACTTCAGTTCTGAAATAAAATATAGCATGAAAAATGAGAAAATATTGTGTGTATAATATAAAACCTACATGTAAAGAACATTACATTTTTTTGAATACGTGGTTTATGACGTGAAATTCACAAAACCCGTATACTCTAAAAAAAAATTTCATACGATTAAAAATATATATTAATAACTTTTTAAACTATGTGAACTCGTTTTATGGTGTGTAATGATTTCATGACTGGAACCAATTCATCAAAATGATTAATGTGAGGTAAACCATTCACAATGTGAAAAATCTATCACACATTAAATAGAACATATTATTATTGGAGAACTCAAACTAACACTATTTTTTAGAACTCGGGGAAAACACTTCTAAGTATTTTAAAAATTTATAATTGGACTCCATTAATTCAAATAAACATACATCGACAATGTTTAGGGTTCCCCCAAAAAGCATGCCCATCCTTGAAAATTTGGAAATGGACCCATACATGTAGGAATATAGATGGAGGAAGATAGAAAATACATAATGAAGGTAGTTGGATATTAAACAAGAACATTATCATTCTGAATGAGTACACATACGATGAATTTCCTTGAAGAATTACACAATATCAGAAATGATTCTCCACATTTTAGAATTGTTGGTATAATCATATTTTTTCTGTGTATTTTTTATCTTAATACATTTTCCTCACATTCATCCATCAATACATACATTACCCCTTTCCATGTGAACATAGTTTTCAGGATTTAATATCATGATAAAAAATATGACATTATGTTTTTTGTACCCAAATAAACAAGAAAATAAGGATTTTCAAGAAACAATTTGGTATTTTATTTTCCCCAATTATCATTATCTTTTAAGGGTCAAAAAAATTCCATCAATTGTTATTATATTCCCCAAGAATGTGAATTTCACTATAAAAAATTCATAGTTTCTGAACATACATTTCATTTTCTCCTTCGTTATTTTCAATATAAAAGTACATAATTTCTCTTAGTGTTCTTCCTTTAACATGGAGTATATATGAATATAATCAGTAAAAATTACCAAAAAAATTTCATGTAATTATCTAAATAGTTTATTCATCAAATATATAATGATTTAATTTTCATTATTAAGTAAATAGGGTATAACAATGATCCAAATCTATCAATACATTGAATAGAATGATGTATTATTGTTATCTACCTTCATTATCTTCAACATATGATATCATGTACGATGATAGGCTTTAATGAAGTACTGAGAACCTTGTAGTTGGTGAAATATGTCATTAGTAATTTCAAGTTGATATGTTTTTTTATGATGGCCTTGTTAAGATCTATATAGTCATCACAAAACCCATTGGTATATCCTTCATTATTACAAAGAGAAGCCGCCCACTACCAAGTGATTCACATTGGATAATGAACCCTTTTTACAAATGAACATGGAGCTTTTGTAGCTATTCCATTTAAAAGATCACATTCTATTTGGGAATTATCATATATTATTGTATCCAGGCATGAGATCCATTAGGAACACTACCTCAGGTTATAAGATATTATCATGTAACTCTTATAGAATTAAATATGTGTATTCCATATAAATGGGATTTTCATCATGTATGATGATTTACTTTTACACTACCATATGGTCAAAGTATTCTTCATCACATGGTATCAACAACCAGACAGTCATGGAATCTTAAAATGTAGATTCATGATATTATTATGAACTTGTTTAATAGGATTACATGATTTGTAATATCGAATTATATTTCCTTTTCCTGATAGTTGATGTGTTTTCTATATTATAATATCTAATACATTTCCAATATTTCATCGAATTCCACTAGTGTATGAATTATGAGACGATCTTGATTACTCTTCCGATATACAATAACATGAGAAGTGTAAAATAATAGGGTTTCAATGATCACACAGTAAGGTGTATTTAATGATAAATCAACTTCATGGTAATGGGTATTTTATTAATTTCTAAAAGAAAATTTAGAGAATAAAATAGAATATGTTGAAAAATAATAAAATAAAACATTTTTTCATTATTCAGTGAATTGGAATTTTATACTATAAAACATCATTTTCATGATCTACATCGATAGTTGTAATTTTATAAAATTTAACTTCCTCCTATTGTTTTCATGGCTAATAAAAATTATTTCCCTCATGGTCCCCTAGATTATTTCACTTGAATCCATAGTACCTTTTCATCAAACAATTTATTAATTAAACAATGGGTGGTTTTTTAGGTTAATTTCTTTCAACCAACATGTTTTTCACCATATTCACATATCTTTGACATTCCTGATTTTGGAAGCCTTATATCTTTCACTTTATGAATTTTCTCTTTCATTATATGATATTTATATGATTCTTATACACAAAATTTGGATTCATGGGTGGCTCGATCCTCTTTACCCCAATCTCATTTCACCCACTAGTTTCAATATAAATTTTTTCCTTATTATCCCCATTCATAACAAACCAATCATTGAAGTCCATCCATACTTTGAGAGAACATGAAACCAATTCTGTATAAATCTCGATGTATTATATTCCAAGATCCATTTTATGTTCTAGTTTTAATCCACAAATGAATATATATATATATATATAATGATATCATTATGGATAAAAAATATAGAAATTTTTATATCATAACATGTGATGTTTTCATAATTAATTGTGGTGTATTTAAGCTATATTTCATTATATTTATGAATTATATCTCCATATTTGATCCAAGAGTTAGATGGAAATAATTGTTATCAAATATTATCTTAAATTCCCACGAATATATTTCTTCCATTAAATCCTTAATCTTGTTGTTCTTTATGATGACCACCTATGATTTTATTCTCTATAAGAGTGATATATGGGTAGAGACATACTCCTCATGTTAGATTATTGAAGCCAAAAAATTATATTCCCTATCGAGTTTACACATATTCCATAACCTGTGGATCACAAGATTTAAAAATTTTGGTTTTCATTGCTACATAAAGGACTCAATATATAGTTATTACTTCATGGGTAATAGTGGACATTCCACATGGTTCATGTTATTGATCATAGACCAATAGATCTGGGTAAGAATCTACATAATGTTGAGAAATCCTACATCCATGACATTGGGGATACCATTTGGGAAATCGTTGAATTGTCTATCACATGGATTGTTGGCATGGATTCTCTTGGTTCACACTATTTTCATTAATATATATATTTTGACCAGTATTTAATTCAATAAATAATGAATAAATAATTTATTTTTTTAATTGACTCTAATGTCTTATATTATGGAATAAATATTCTTTTCCTTTTTATAAAACAATTCTTCATGGAAATTTTACCTATACATTATATCATAATTTTTGTTTTCCAAAACATATTATAATTTGAGTTCCCAAATAAAGTAAACTCGTCCCTATTTCTAAATATAATAACATAATATTTTTTTAAATGATTATTATGTAATATTAATGATAAAAAAATAATTGTTATATAATTCAATGAAGCAAATGTATAGTGTATTGGGAGATCTAGGCTCATACATAACATCTACATAAAAAAACATAAACATATATTTAAATAAATATTAGTTATCCACATAAAATATCTCATGTTCTCTATGGTACATGTAGTCATATACTGATATACATAAATGAAAGGAGTGATGTAAAAACCCAATTAGAGGAGGATTAAGGGAAAATAATCAATATAAAGTGGGTAAACATAATCATAATCATCATATCATAATAATATGAAAATAATCATATTCATGATGGGAAAAATATAAAAAATTGTGGATTATGTAAAATGCATAATAATGTAACATCATTCTACTGGTTTCAAATACCACATATTTTCGTGATCAAATACAGAAACATGTCCATTTTATAATAAATTTCAATAAATCATAACATCAATAATATAAAAAATATTCCCAAATTTCTATGAATAATACAAAATTTCTAAAAATATAAATCAAATTTACCATTTATTTTGAGGGTCATATAATTTTAGGCCCACAAATCATATTATATTATTTAAATAATCATCCATGTGACATTGAAAGAAAAAGAGAAAATTAATAAAATAAACTGTGGAAAATAATGGGTTTCATAAATAATTTTACATATTATACATCATCAAATGAACATTTTCATTTGTTAATGAATAAGGGAGAATAAACTTTTTATAAACTAAAATTTTCTTCTTTTAATGGAGACACAACTCAGTGAGATTTAAGACATGTTTTTGAAGTTGAATTAACTTTTAATATTACATTTTATTGTCTAGAAAAATATTTAAAAAATGAATAAAAATTATTATCCAATGATGAAATGAGAAATAATATTTAAAGGACATATATTGTTCATTAGAAGAACACTCTCATTGAAATCATATTGGAATAGGAGATACCCAAAAATAATGTTCTTGGGTTTGATAATAACCTTAACATAAATTCAATCGTATTTCAACACTTTTCCACATCATTAATAATAATGTTAGGTTTATTAAACCATTAATTCAGAAATATACTATATTAATTTTTAAAACTTATTTATCAATTATAATAATTTGATTATACTTCTTAACATCCTTGTTTAAGGGGGAGAAATATTTATATCATGATTTTCTTATACATTTCCCCTTTCTCATCGATTTCACTTATTTGTTCAATTAAATTTATAAATTATTAGAATAAATTATAGAATAATGAAATTAATAAATATTTTATTTTTTATAACAAATATAACTAATTACAACCATCCATATTTTTACTTATAATAAATGAGTTGACATGTCCTAATTGGTGGTTAAACAGTCGTTAAAAATACATTACCAAAAGAGTGGGAATACAAAGTATGAAAACTTATTATTTCATAAATATAATATTTCCAGTAGTTTAAAATAATTATTATAATGATATAATACTAATTAATTTCCCTAATAAGTTTTTTTATTGACTCTATTGGATAAAATGGAGAAATATGGTAGGAGAATTAGAGGAAGAGTTGGTGAGGCCTTACCCTCTTCTTGATGTTTCTTCGTCTATACATATCTAAATTCCATTAGTGTTTGATGTTAAATAGATCTAAAATGTCCCAATGTATTATAAAAGTCTATATATAGTGGATTTTTTAGATCTATAGATTTGGAATATGGGATAGGATTGGTTTTCCAAGGGAAGAGTTATTTAGAGTTGAGGGGATGTGTATTAATAGAATAAAATATTGAATATAATACACTATACAGGGTAAATTTTGAAATATTAATATTTTAGATATTATAAACCATATTTGAATTATAAAAAATTATTTTAATACTTTTAATAACATTATAAATATAATTCATTTTATTATCAGAATGAAACATTAAATACAATAAAATATTATTTTAAAGGAACACATTAGTTTATAAGACTAGGAAAGTAATTTATAGGTATAAAATTCATGATTATATTATAAATAAAAAATTTATAAAACAAATATGTTTTTATCAACCACCATTTATAGAAATTATTAGGTTATTATTAAATAAATAATGATATAATTCAAGATGCACCTTGTACGGAGAAAACTATATTTTGATTATCACCTTAAAATCGATGTATTTCAAACAATTACCAAAATAAATGACATGATTTTTTTTAATTTCTTTAGAAATTATATTCATTTTATTAAAATTAACTTCTATCATTGGTAATTTTTTTATTTTTCTATAAAATAAAATAAAACACTATTTTAAAAAAAAAAGATTATATATTTTTGGTTTTTTATTCATGATGTTCGATTATGTTTAAAATTTATAATTCCATATTTACATAAATTAAAATCCTTAAATAAAAATTATTTCATAGTTTTTATTTTGAGTATCAATTAATATTCCAATTTTCATGTTACTATTCTAAATCATTAGGTTACAATTCCATTATTAACATTACTATTTCAAAGGACACGTTACCAACTATAAATATATCTTTTTTCATTCCTTATATATTATTGAAAATTCATCTCACGTTTCTAAATTTTTATTTTTTATAATATTAATTGGATCTTCATTTTTTTCTTTTTCATATTGTTTCTCATGAGATGGATCATTCTAACTCATTGAGGTTATCCAAATTTTCTCATTATAGTGTTTATTTTTCTTTTTCAAATTGTAATATTTCTCATTTTAATCAGTTGAGCCGTTGTATAATTTAATGGGTTTCGTTAATGAAATAATGTTTTTGGGTTTCATTATATGTTTTATATGTATAATAATTTATAATAATTTAAAATAAAAATTAATTTCATGAAGTATTTATCATTTATAAACATCAGGTTTTTACAGTGTTCTTATTATATAAAAAGTAAAGAAGGATCTACTAGAAT
Organism: Viscum album; assembly: GCA_963277665.1. Taxonomy (NCBI): domain Eukaryota; kingdom Viridiplantae; phylum Streptophyta; class Magnoliopsida; order Santalales; family Viscaceae; genus Viscum; species Viscum album. The sequence goes on along the minus strand of OY728155.1, from coordinate 593,972,810 downwards.
AAACTCATAGGTCATCATTATCGATTAATCCTGGATGAATGAAAATGTATAAATACCTATATAAGTATTTATTGTAGGATTATAATATAAAATATCATACATAGTATGTTTTATGGATGTGGGAATGCCTAAAAGATAAGTTTGAGGGGTATAAGTCTTAGGGAATGTTAAAAAAAACCAATACATTTATGAAGATGTGGATACATAGCCCTAGATTTAACAGTAACAATCAACATGATATCTAAATTTTTTAATTATATTTAGGTAATATTAGATGAAATTACAATATCAATACAATTCATTTCATTCAATGAAGCTTCCTCTCTTGATCAAGTTTACAACATGTACATTATGTAAGGTGTTTGTTTACATGGAGTATAACATTGTATTGTATATGATCATGATTATAAGGTTTCCATGAGTTTCATGATACCTAATTAATAATATTTTCATATAGATTTTTATTTTAATATTTCATATTATCATTAGATAGATGGTTAGTCTGAGAGAACTATTCAAACCCTTAATGATACGCAGAGGTCATGTTCTCTTTATTTTGATGTTGGTTTGGATCAAATTCATCTTTTTTGTGAATTATAATATAATTTGGGTGGAATGAAATTATTTTTAAATATATATTTATTACAATTATATACCATTGATGTATTTTATTGCTTGCTTCATGAAAAACCCATGTCTAAATGATCCACAATATATTATGGCTTAAGAAACCTATCAATTGGATTGGTTTTAATGAATATTATTAACAATATATATATATATATATGGATATTTATTTTTTGAAATGTATTGAATAATAATTAAAAATTAATATTTGAATTTAACAAAAATAATTTCATGAATAAAATTCCATTTTTTCATAATAATGGAAGTTTTCATGATGTTACGAATTTCATTATAAAAAATTGATCACTCCTAAAATCTTATTTTAATGAAATTTGTTAGTTAGGTATGAATAATACTTTATCAAAAAGTTATTTAATTATTAGGTGTAATGTCCCAAACATTTATCAATTAAATTACCCCTTTTTTATAAAACTTTTATATAGTATAAATCATATAAAATAACTTATATAGCACTATAAAAACATTATAAATGATAAATTAATAAAATAAGAAGTATTTTTAGAAGTTAATGTAACTATATTGAAGGAAGAATAAACTGAACTTTGGAATGGTAACACATACCTTATAGATAGTGAAACATAAAATATTAATGAATTTTAACATTTTAATATAAACTAATAAATAATTAATTTTATAAATGAATTAATGTTATAATTATAACGTAGTATAATTACGTTAATGTTTTCAAATTAACTAATTAAGTGTTCACATTTTTGTCATCAATAAATATTTATTTACAACTTTATGATTAATTCAATTTTTAAAAATAAAATTTATTTTCTTAAAATGAATTTGTAAATTAACATTTATATGTAATGATATATTAAGATAATAATATGAGACTTTAATTAATTTTTCAATGTGTTATAAAATCAGCTATTATTTTAAAATCTTTATTTTCCTAGTAAATGATAATTTTAATTAAATATTCAGAAACGTGAATTTATAAAATTATATTCATAAATTTGATATAATTTTAGAATTATACAATATGAAAATTTTTTATGGTATATTATTTTTTCTAAAATTTTGGAATTTTTTTAAGTAGTAAAATATAGTAATTTAGGGTATATATACATTAGATGATAAGTACACTATTCATTGGGTCATAAATAATATAATCACTATAATATCAAACCCACTTCATTATATTAGTATATCTTGTTACATTGTTCAAAATGTTCATATTCACGAGAGAAATTATATACTAATGAATATATTAATAAGAAAACACCCCTCTCCACCACTATTAATACCACCACTCACCATCTATTTTCATCGTACCTCTCAAGCAATGAGCCTAGTCAAAATTCCGATAAAACCTCTCCTAAATCCCCACTCCCTAATCCAAGATTTCATGGTCTCATCACATGACCAAAACCAGTCCCCTAATGCTATTCTCATAGAGTATAAATCCAAGAGGTAAAATCAACTTCCTTTTTATTTCAATTTCATTCCACTTTCATTTCATTTCTTCTATTCTTCTGGCCTTCGATTATAAAAATTTCCTAATTATTTCAATATATTTTATTTAATTAACTGATATCTTGTTAATTTAGTATCCATCATCATACCCTTTTCTCTCTCTCTCTCTCTCTCTCTCTTTTATTTTAAAAATGAAACCATCATACATGATGTGTTAGTTTATGGACATCATGGATGATACAAATTGATGATTCATTTGACCAGATATAAAATTTCAATAAAACAATTATAATGGTTGAAAAATATTTTAAAATTAATAATACAACCTACTTTATGTTATGTAACTAACATGTATATTTAATACTAAATGTGAAAAAGACATGTTTTTTGTAAAAAAGAATCCAAAATTAACATAAAACAATCATCATGAACATTTATCAAATGATTCATCCTCATTCCATATAACCAAATTATTTAAAAGAACATTTAAAATTTTGGATTATCATTACGAACATATAATAAAAATTATCAATATTTTTCATAATTTTACATGGACATTCATTCACATATACAAGTAACATGATCATTGAAACTATGAATATGAAGACACCAAAATTATGAAATTAAACTCTATAACAAATCAAGAAGACAAAAAAAAATAATAATCAATCCATAATGAATAAATTTCATGTATACATGTTTTTTTTATTTTTTAATTAATGATTATATTGTGATTATACGTGATATTAACACGATGAATGCATTTGAATATAAGGTAAGGTGAGTTCTCGATCCCAAAACTATTTCATTAGTGTTTCCTTCCTTCACGCCATTTTAATTATTGTAATTCATTTATTGGTCCTTATATATCTTTTATTCATCATTATCTTATCGAATCTAGGATATACATGTTACCAATATTGATTTAGGAAAAATGAAATGATTTTTTTTCATAATAACTAAAAAACATCGAATCTTTTACTTTTTAGTTGATTATTTATTATTCAATCAAGATTGATTTAAATAATCTTATCCCATTTTTATGTTACAAACTAATTTTTTTTGAATGAATTCATTATGAAATTAAACTCATTAATTTCCATGGGTATTTGTTTTATGTCCAAGGTTTTTATATTTTCTATGTGGCATGTATGATAATAAATGTTATGATGTGATGGGAACACCAAAAATTATATAGCACAATGTAAATGTTATAATGTGACTGGTGCCCCTGGAAATACAAAGCACTCCAATACATTTGTTGTTGTGATGAGTCATAAGAAAAAACAATATGTGTTAACATGATGCTATATTTTTCCAAAACTAATTTCTCTAGTTGACCACTAAGATGTCCCGTTTCATTTTTATGAATTTCTAAATCCCAAGACATTTCAGGATGATTTATTTAATTAACAGGATCCTTTTTCAATGTTATGATTTTAATGATTATGATCCACCCCCACCCCCCGTTATATTGATTCATATTCTTATCTATCATTTTTCTATGATTTTAGCTCACCCCTTCATATATATCCTCGTGTGAATACTTATACTAAGGATTAAATTAGGGAAAATAAGATGATAGAAAATAAAGAATTAAGCTAATGTTTTTGTTTTATTCAATAAATGTTTTGTATGCACCAAATTTTCTTAAGGAACTGAAATATTGGATCCTGGATCTATAATTCATATATGTTATTTATTTAAAAACTTTTGTAATAAGTTATGTAATAATAATAATGGTATATATAGTTTCTATCAAATAATGGTTCATTTAATTTGGGAATTAGGATTAGAGAATCGTAATAGAAATCCCTAGTATTAGACTATGTTTCGGTAAGCCCTGAAAAAGATTTATTAAAAAAATAAACATAGTGACCCAACAATATATTCATTTAGACTTAATTGTACATAATAAATTATTTACTCATTACTTTTTATATTTTGTTTTTATCTAACCTTTCAATTTTATAAAATGCTAGGAATGTGAATAAACAGAGCCGATGACCTGGGTGGGGGAGAATACAGTAATTTCATGAATGAAACCCCCAACGCCTTATTAGGTTGTGTATAAAATATCCTAAAAATTATTTCCCAGCTATATTAGGTTATGAACCATAACCTAAATAATGTGGAATATCCTCCTTGACATAAGATGTAGCAACTGGTTATTTAGTCCTTTATGTGGAAACAAACAACAAAATTTTGTTGATATTCTTCTCATGTAGTTATGAAAGAGTGGGTAAACTCAATAGAGGTGTTCTTTTTTGTGAATCCCAACTCTGAGACAGAGAAGGTGACTCTACTAAATTACAATTTAGATAAATATCATGATACAAGATGGGCTCTAATTCAGAACACCAATATAAAGGATAAAATTTAAGAGATTGGGTGCGAATACATTAGGATAGGGTTTCTTCAAAATTATTTCCCTCTAAATATTCATACAAAAATAGATATAGTGTTCATAGAGATATAAAATAGTATGGATAATTTGTAATAGACAATGATGACAATTTCTTAAGGCTTTCACAATATTCTTCTTGTTTTGTTATCCATAATAATAGAAAAATTTACAGATTCTTTAGTGGTTTAATACCCCGTCATAGAAAGGATATATAAATTTGAGACTTTGGGAGTAATGGATATGTTGTTTAGTGTTATGTCAATGTGGAGAAGGAATGAAGTGAAGTGACCCATTACTAGGGTGATAAAAAATAAAAGATGTAGTTTTAAGCCATAGGATCTATGTAGAATGTTGTAAATAAAAATCAATATACCATATATACAAAATGTTGGAAGAGGGGTCATGGTACCTTCCCTAAAGGGATGGGGAAATTATTTATGTGTGGAATAGAGTGACACCAATATCTTGAATTTCTAATAGACTTGAGGAAGCAATACAATGTGGTCAATGAAAGGATAGAAACATCCATGGTCCAATTCTTCAACTGTTGTGGGAAATGGAATTATGAAAAATAGTTCACCAATCCTCGAGTACTAAGGGTAATCAGCTTCATATTTCACCAAATATAATGGTACATGGTTAGGATAATTAAATTAATTATAATTATGTGGGGAAAGAAATTTTTTTTATAAAATGTACACTTCAAATTTCCTCAATATATAAACATTATTATTTTATTCTAGTTCTATGCATTTTCTATCAAGGATGTTTGATAAAACTCTTTAATCGAATCCTCGAGACCATGATTTAAGGATATCTATAAAAACACCAAGTAGTATTATTATTGAAACACATGTGTTGGGATACTATCTTTTTAGAATATGTGGGAATGGTTATCTCGAGATTCTCGTGATAAAAATCATGGTCTAATTTGATGATATAATGTGAATGAATTATATCTCACAATATAGATCACGTATAAACATTCTGGAATATGAATTGAATTTTCAAATTACAAACCATAAAATATTCATCTATAGTCTCAATGATGATCTTGAATATTTATTGAAAAATCCTTAAATTTTTTGGTTGATGATTCCCTGTGACGAATCGTACATCGCTCAAGTGGTTGAGTAGAAAGAAAGAATTCACCTAGGTGAAAGGAAAATTGTGAGGGAATAGAGTCAAGTATTTCTAAAAGAGACATCCAAAAATCCCATGGATCATGATGTAGTATTGTAATGGCCCGGACCACTCCGGTCCATTCCTTTGTGAAAATGTGGTGTTAGAGGTGTTTTGGAAGGTTAAGGTGGCTTGGGGAATGTTTGGGTGGAATTTTAAGGAATGATAAAGGGTAATATCTTTTGCACGGTTGGTGCACGGTTTGCCTAAACCATGGGGCCAAACCGTGCAAGGCTGGTCTTAGAAGTACTGTCTAACACATGGTTAGTGCACGGTTTGTCTAACCATGTGGACTAACCATTCAAGGAGTGTTTTACAAGGCAGAAGCTAACGCAGGGTTTGTGCACGGTTTGTTAAACCGTGCGGGCTAACCGTGCGTGCACTTAAAGTTATATCCCAAAATTGTGGATCTAACTATTTTTTCCTTTAATCACCTCTTTTAAGCCCCTAATCGGCCATACCTTGGTATTACCCTTCCTTGGAGGTAGAAGAACCTCTCCCAAGCGTTTGGAGACGATATGGAGGCTTCTCCTCATGAATCGAATCCGGTTTCTCGAGGTATGTGATCCTTTTTGTTTGGTTTCTTAGATCTACCTAGATCTACACCTCCTCTTCTCAAGGTATCTTAGATCTACACCTATTATGGGTACATATAAGTGTGTGGATGTCGATTATGATGAGATTTGGTCTTGGTTGTGTTAGGAGAAGAGATCTACGGAGGATCCTTAGTGAATCAACCCGGTCTTCTTTGGCATTCTTCTACTATTGTGGTTTTAGTTAAAACTGTAGAGGTAGGGGATTCGTGGCTTCTCTAACTGTTTATGTGCAATCATAGAATTATCATGAGTTGGCCTTTGAATCACAATGGAATTGACATAATTAAATACTTGAATCAGATTAAAAGAACTAGTTTGATCGCATGTTGTTTGTTTGTTCTATGATACTGGTTCACCTCTTGATTTTCTAGATAATGTGATATATATTCCTTGCGTGTTAGCATGTTTCTATTGATAAAATTGATAAAGAGAATAAAGCTGTAATTAATTGATAATTAATTGGATAAAGATAAAAAGGCATGTAAATGAATCCTGTTGTTGTTGTGGATGTTGTTCCAATATGGTGTTAATCTAATTGATGCTGATGATGTGTTTATTTCAGTTTGTTGGTAAACATGAAATCTATTGGTGCTTGTTGTTTGAAGGATGGATGCCTTTTTAAAAGGCCAAGATCCCAGTTTAATGTGATGTTTGTTTTCTTGCTGCATGTGCGGTGATGTGACCCTGGGAGGGTGTTGTGATATGTGGGGGCATGGAGGCCTTGTGGTTGTGGTAGCAGATGATGCCTAGAGTGGTGTGACGCATCAGTTTATGCATGTGGGTGTCGGGGAGGACACCGGGGATAATGGAATGAGATGGATGTGGTTGTTGGATGCTTGTAGTTTCTTTGGTTTTTTATCTTCTTTTCTTTTCCCCACTGCTCAAGGCAGCTGGTCTTGCTTACCCTTCTTCCGAATGGGGCGAAGACACATAGCGTATGACACGTGGTTTCTGTGTTTAGTCTCTCTAGAGAGAATGGGTCTATGCTCTTGCTATAGGCGGAACAGACTCAACGGGTAGTACATCTACTCCCCATGTTGAGCTCCTTGTGTTTAGTAGAATAGGATACTTTTCTAGAATTCCTAGGAATATGGGGAAAGTAATTCTATAATGAGTGTTTGAATGAATGATGTTAACTTGTGGGGTTTGAGTTTGTTGATACTTAATGATGAGGTTGTAACTTTGGATGGGGCATTGGATTTTGGGATGTGATGTTAATGGAATTTAATGTGGAATTGTTCTTGGTTAATTAATGTTTGAATAATTAATTAACGTATAATGGAATTGATAAAAATGGAATGAAGTAATCTAATAAATCTTGTTTAATGGTTGTGTTCTTATAGGATACCTAATAATAGATGTGGAAGCCCAGATTCCGAGAGACATTAGTTGCAGTTGTGTCTAAGACTAGGTTATGCCCATAGTGTGGTTGTGAGTTATAATATATTCTGTACTATTTGTGTTTCTATACACTACTCTACCCTGTTAGTAAGGGAAACTGGCACCTCGGGGATTCTGAGCCCTGGGGGGTGTTTTCCTCATCATTTTTATGGGAGGGTGAATGGATAACTACCCCCTTTGACCCCGCTCTATTATCTTGGTAGATACTAGTGCCATTTGGAACAGAGGTTAGTTTTCCACATATATGTGTGTAGAGGGCTGTAATGGATTGTGGTTATTCACACACATATATTCTGGATATAGTGTCCTATGGACTACTATAGGTGTAACGTGTATAGGCTGTGATGGATTGAGGATCCTTACCCAGTGTATGGGCTATAGTGGATTGAAGTATAATAACCGACGTATGATACACTTTATGCGAGCTGTGGTGGCTCCCGGAAACAACCTGGTTACTTTTGGGTTTGAGGATTATGTGGTGCTTAGCCCAGGTGTCTGTGGGCAAGCCTTTGTGGTGCAAGTGGTGCAGATTGTGGAGCTTAGCCCAGGTGTATTCAAGCAAGCCTTTAGAGAGAGATACACATGACCTATGTCATTGGGGAAAAGTGGCAAACCAGTGGGAAAGTAGTTGCGGGGTACCCTTGATATTCTTTACTATATAGAATATTATTGTATGGGTTACATGGTGATAGTAGCCATGGTGATGTTGGTAACTTAGAATACCTGTTTAGGTGATGAGATGGATTCACTTGTTGTTCATTGTGCTTTAGCATGCCTTCTTTACCTTTTCATGAGAGGATTCGCGGAGGATCCTACTGAGTATACTCTTATACTCACCCTAATTATATATAAACTATTTTTCAGGTCACTTGGAGTAGGTTGGTGACCAAGATGGTTACTACTATCTTGTGGTTGGAGGAGCTGTTCAGGCTTCTGGTTTCTTCCGTTTTACTTTCATTAGGGTACTTGTAGTTTTCCCTTTCGTTTGTGGAACTTTTTCATGGAATTATATGTATGTACTTGGGTTTCTTTGATATTTTAGTTCTGAGTTGGAGATGGTTGGTGTCTGTCTTATCTCTCCCTTCCGCATGTGTTCTCTTAGAGGGTAATTCCTCCCATTTGTGTGCTTATTATATCCTCAGTGCTAGTCGCCAACCCGGGGCCTACTGGAGGCGGGACTCGGGGGTTATTATCTCCCTTTTCACATTTCTGGCCCAGGATGGGTACACTATGTCGGGATGGGGTCGTGACAGAGTATTACTAGTTCCATTTGGAACAACGGTTAGTTTTCCCCATATATGTGTGTAGGGGGCTATAATGGCTTGTGGTTATTCACAAACATATATTATGGATATAGTGTCCTATGGACTACTATATGTTTAATGTGCATAGGCTGTGATGGCTTGAGGATCCTTACTTGATGTATGGGATGTAATATCTTGAAGTATAATACCCGACGTATGATACACGTTATGTGAGCTGTGGTGGTTCCCGAAAACTACCTGGTTACTTTTGGTTGTGAGGATGGTGTGGTGCTTAGCCCAGGTGTCTACGGGAAAGTCTTTGTGGTGCACGTGGTGCAGATTGTGGAGCTTATCCTAGGTGTATTCTAGAAAGCCTTTGGAGAGAGATTCACATGACGTATGTCATTGGGGAAATGTGTCAAACTAGTGGGGAAGTAGTTGTGGGGTACCCTTGATATTCTTTACTATATGGTATATTCTTGTATGCATTACTTGTTGAGAGTATCCATGGTGAGGCTGGGAACTTAGTATACCAGTTTAGGTTATGATTTGGTTTCACTTGTTGTTCAATGTTCTTTTGCATGCCTTCTTTACCTTTGCACGAGAGGCTTTAGGGAGGATCCTACTGAGTATACTGTTATACTCACCCTTCATATATATAAACTATTTTTCAAGTCACTTGGAGCACGTTGGAGAATAAGCTGGTTACTACTAGATTGTGGTTGGAGGAGCTATTTGGGCTTGTGGTTACTGCCATTTTACATTGTTTTGGGTACATGTTGTTTTCCCTTTCAGTTGTAGTACTTTTGCATGGCATTACATATATGTACTTGGGTTTCTTTTATATTTCAGTTCTGAGTTGGAGTTGGTTGGTGTCTATCTTATCTCTCTCTTCTGCATGTGTTCTCTTAGAGGGTAATGCCTCCCATTTGTGTGTTTATTATAACCTTGGTGCTGGTCTCCAACCCGGGGCCTACTTGAGGCGGGACTCAGGGGTCATTATCTCCCTTTTCACATTACCGGCCCAGGAGGGGTACACTATGTGGGTAGGGGGTCATGATAGAGTGGTATTAGAGGTCTGGTGAGGGATAAGATGGAGTTTGGAGTTAGGAATATATGAAGTTGCATGGTTTGGTAGGGGAATGGTGTCATTCATGTTTAGAAAGTGAGGTAAACACTGGAGACTGACTGAGAAATAGGCTGTAAGGGAACCCTATGATCTAATGCACGGACCTTTAAGTTTAAAATTACTACTAAACAAGGTGATACTGGTTTTAGGGTAGAGACCTACGAAAGGATCATGCATCCTTCTTCTTTGTTCTTTTGTTTGAATGGGTATACCTTGGAATTGGTTAACCTAAAATGAATAAAAAGAAAACAATTAATTAATAATGTTGAGTCTTACATATTCCAGGCTTATGAGCTCTAAGTGTTTGTTATTTTGCAGGTATGGCTCCAGGTCGACGTCCTCGTATGGTTTGCGTAGAAGATGCCCAGAAAGCCATTCCTACAGGTCGCCGCAGGGTAGAGGTTGACGACGATGACACTTGGAAGAAGAAACTCCAAGAGTTTCAGTACCAGAGTCTGCAGAAGTATGAGGGGTCCGTTCTAGATGTAGTCATGGAATACTGGTTGGAGGAGGTCGAGATAGGCTTCAGTTCAATCCAAGAGCAGAAGGAGCACTGGGTGTTGTTAGCTGTGACGATGCTGCATGTAGCAGCAAGGATATGGTGTTTCTTGTTCCTTGGGGATCGTGAGGAGTCAACGATACCATGGGAGGAGTTCTGAGACAAGTTCAGAGTCGAGTTCCTTTCCTCGACTGCAAAGGCGTCCAGTCGCCCGGAGTTTCTTACCCTTTGACAGTGGAGCTCCAGTGTTCGGGAGTTTTAGATCCATTTCAGGAACGTTTTACTATATTCTTTGGACCTATTATCAGATGAGGAGGCCAGGGCGAGGCATTTCGAGGAGGGTTTGAGTCCAGAGATCCTGCGACAGATCACCCTATTTATGCTGAAGACATATCTCGAGGTGCTATTGAGGGTCGAGGTTGTCGAGAGGACTTTGGCCAGGACCAGATCATCACGATAGGGGAATCAGCATGATTCCTCATGAAGTAGAGCTGTGGTCTAGAGTTCCCGGTTTTCAGGGCAGAAGAGTTTCCGTTCAGCTGAGGGTAGGTCCCAGCCCTTCACATCTCGTTTCTCTGGAGGTAGCAACTCGCATGCCTATGCCAAGGGATTAGGCGCTTGTTTTTATTGTGTTGGTCATGGCCATCAGCAGCGGTAGTGCTAGACCTTTCATAGAGGTCATCGTGCCCTGGGTGATACGCTCCAAGTTCCTCCTTTGAGGAAGTTCAAGCTGAGGCTGCAGCAGCCAGTTGCACCAGCTTCAGATCACCAGAGGGGAGATGGGGCAGGCAGAGTACAGCCCCATGATGCTCCCCATCCTCAAGGAGTAGAGCGCGGCCATGGTGGTTGTCTTCATTAGGGTCAGAGAGGCCATGGAGGAGGTAATGGTCAACTTCATGCTCCAGCATTGCCAGCACTAGATGAGCCATATGTCATTCGAGGTACCCTTTTCTTGTTTTCTATCTTGGTGTATGCCTTGTTTGATTCAGGAGTGACAGACTCCTTCATATCACCTACCCTTTTCCATTATTTGGGACATGAGGTAGAGAGGCTTCCAGTGCCTTTGGAATTGACTACGCAAGTTAGAGGCCTAGCTAACTTGTTTGAAGTTTGTAGAGATTGTGAGCTAGTGTTGGGGAAACACCGCTCGTGGGGAGATTTTCTATGTTTACTGATAAAACCATATGATGTCATCCTCGGCATGGATTGGTTTTATTCGGTGCAGGATATCGTGGGTTTCTTTAAGAAGAAGGTTGTTTTATTTGGTGCGGATAGAGAGCCAGCGGTGTTTGTTGGTGAGCGAGATCCTCAGATGGGTCACAGGCGCGTTCCATCCTTATCGTCCATGGAGACAGAGTTGATAATGAGTTCATCGGAGGTTCAGCAGTTGGTGTTTCCTAGGGTCATAGAGGAGTACCCTGATGACTTTTTAGAAGAGGTTGTAGCATTACCCCCTCGATGAGAAATCGAGTTTGGGATCGAGCTACATCCAAGATAATCTCTTATATCTATGTCTCAATATAGGATTTCCCCTTCTGAGTTAAGAGAGCTGCATATACAGCTTGATGGTTTGTTGCAGTGTGGTTTTGTTCGACCGAGTGTGTCCCCATGGGGTGCACCAGTTATATTTGTAAAGATGGCCGATGACAGTTTGCGGTTGTGTGTCGGTTATCGTCAATTAAACAAAGTGACAATAAAGAATCTCTATCCTCTTCCGCGGATTGATGATTTCGTCGATCAACTGAAGGGAGCAAGTTGGTTATCAAAGATCGACTTGCAGTCAGTATATCATCAGATGCGTGTGAAGGATGAGGATATCCCAAAGACTACAATCCATTGTCTTCATGGGAATTATGAGTTCGTTGAAATGCCATTTGGTGTGACGAATTCTCTAGCTGTGCTCATGGGTTTGATGAATGATGTCTTCCGTGAGTTCCTAGACAAGTTCGTGGTAGTTTTCATCAAAGACATTCTTGTGTACTCCACATCTTAAAAGGAGCATACAGAGCATCTACAAGACGTTTTGGGAGTTCTTCGTCGACATCAGTTGTAAGTTATCGAATTGTGAGTTTTGGGCTTGAGAAGTCCATTTCTTGGGGCATGTTGTGTCCCAACAGGGAGTAGCTGTGGATCCATCGAAGATAGAAGCATTCATGTCTTGGGAAGCCCCCAAGACAGTGTCAGAGGTACGAAGTTTTCTTGGTCTCGTAGGCTAATATAAGAGGTTCATAGCCAATTTCTCATGGGTTGCAACTCCTCTGAAAGCTTTGAACAAGAAATACCAGGCTTTCATATGGACTGATCAGTGTCAGGTAGCTTTCGAGTATCTAAAGGAGAAGTTAGTAAGTGCTCCAGTCTTATTTCTTCTAGCTGAGGGGGTCCAATTTGATGTTTTCTGCGATTCTTCACATCTGGGGTTAGGCTGTGTTCTCATGCAGCAGAGGTCAGTTGTTTCTTATGGGTCTCAGCAGTTGCGTCCCCATAAACAGAACTATGCCACACATGATCTTGAGCTGGCAACCATGGTGTTTTCTCTGAATTTGTGGAGACATTACCTTATTATTGAGCACTTCTAGTTTTCACCAATCATAAGATTTTGAGGTAAATTTTCTCCCAGCATGACTTGATCTTACGACAATGTCAGTGGATGGAGTTCTTACAGGAATATGACTTCAAAATATCGTATACACCTGGAAAAGGGAATGTTGTGGCTGATGCGCTGAGCCGAAAGTCAATTAGTGATGTTGTTCATGAATCTGGTGATTCCTGAAGAGTAATGTAAGAACTATCAGCATTACATCTTGATATCAGAGAAGTTGGGGGTAGATTATGACTTTTTTAGATTATGGTGCAGTCATCCCTGGTGAAGAAGGTGGAAGAGTCCTAGTTGGGAGATCTAGATGTGGAAGTCTTGAGGGACTGAGTTATTTGTGGTGAGGCCCCTGATGGTTGGTATGAGGATGAAAAACATAGAGTGTTGTATCATGGAAGGCTTTTTGTTCCATTGGGGATGCATGAGATGGTCCTCAGAGAATTCCATGGTTCTCCTTTAACAGTGCATCCTGGTGTGACAAAGATGTACCGATCGTTTAGGAGTCAGTTTTGGTGGCCTGTGCTGAAGTGTGCGGTTGTAGAGTTTGTGTCTTGATGTTTAGTTTTCTAGAAGGTGAAGGTTGAACACCATGTTCCTGGTGGTCTTTTCCAGCCATTAGAGATTCCTTAGTGGATGTGGGAGGACATCTCAATGGACTATGTTACTGTTTTACCTCAAGCTCTGGGAGGTTATTATGCTATTTGAGTGGTAGTAGATCATTTAACAAAATCACCCCACTTTATAGCAATCAAGGAGTCAATATTAGTGGAATTTTTATCAAAGTAGTATCTGAAAGAGGTGTCAAGAATTCATGGAGTCCCTAGGACAATAATTTCTGATTGAGACACTTGTTTTACCTTTAGGGTATGGAGATGTCCCTAACATGCTTTTAGTTCTCAGCTCTGCCTTAAAACTGCTTTTCATCCACAAATGGATGGTCAGACAGAGCGAACCATCCAGACTCTTGAAGACATGTTGTGATCTTGTGTTCTTGATTTTGGAGGTTCATGGATGAGGCACTTACCCTTGGTGGAGTTTTCCTACAATAATTGTTTCCACTCCACCATCGGCATAGCGCCGTTTGAAGCCTTGTTTGGCTGACCATGCCGTTCTCCATTGTGATGGACGGGGGTCGGAGAGTCAGAAATTCTTGTACCGGAACTAGTGCATAATACAAAAATGATGGTTCAGGTGATTCGTGAGAGGATGAAGGAAACACAAGATCATCAGAAATCATATGATGATCAAAGGAGGAGACCCTTAGAGTTTAATGTTGGGGATCATGTATTTCTGAAGGTGACTCCCCATCGTGGGCAGTGAAGTTTTGGTCATGGGAGTAAGCTTTCTCCCCACATTTTTGGGCCTTTTGAGGTGTTAGCTCATGTTGGAGTTGTGGCGTATCGAGTAGCACTCCCCCCTCAGATTAGTTGGATACAAGATGTTTTCCATGTACCACAGCTACGTCATTATCTTCATGATGACTCCCACATCATTGATTGGGGAGAGATCAATGTTTATGATGATTCCACCTTTGAGGAGCAACCTATGGAGATCCAAGACCGCAAGGAGAAGGTTTTGCGTGGGCATTCTATCCCCTTAGTTCATGTCTTGTGGTGACATGGTGGCTTGGAGGAGAGTACCTGGGAATGTGAGTCACTGATGCATGTCCATACCTAGAGTTGTTTGATGTTTAACTCTTTTCATGTATCATTGTAAATTGTGTGGTAATGAAACATTCATGTTTATGAGATGGCTCCCTTTGTTTCTTGGGTGTCTTGATCTCTTTTGAGAGGTATCTCAGTGGGTGGTTGTTCAGACCCTATTTTGTTTTCTTTATAGGTGGGTTTTGGATTCTTGAGGAAGATAATGTTTTGAGAGGTATCTGATGTAATGGAACAGACCTCTCTGGTCCTTTACTTTGTGAAAATGTGGTGTTACAGGTGTTCTGGAGGGTTAAGGTGTCTTGGGGTCCATTTGGGTGGACTTTTAAGGAAAGCTAAAGGGTAATAGCTTTCCCACAATTGGCGCATGGTTTTCCTAAACCATGCGGCCAAACCGTGCAAGGCTGGTCTTGGTGGCAGTGGCTAATGCACTGTTAGCACACATTTTTTCTAACCTTGCAGACTAATCATGCGAGGAGAGTTTGATGAGGTAGAAGTTAACGCATGGTTAGCGCCAGTTTTTTTAAACCGTACGGGCTAACAGTGTGGACAATTAAAGTTAGATCCTAAAATTGTGGATCTAGCTCGTTTTTCCTTTAATCACCTCATTTAATCCCTCTAGCGGCCATAACTCGGGATTATCCTTCCTTGGAGGTAGAAGAACCTCTCCCAAGCATTTTGGAGGTGATTCAGAGGCTTCTCTTTCCGAACCGAAGACGGTTTCTCAAGGTATGTGATCCTTTTTGTTTGGTTTCTTAGATCTACCTAGATATACTCCTCCTCTTCTACCAGGATTTTCAATCTACTCCTATTACGGGTAGATATAAGTGTGTGGATGTCGATTATGATGAGCTTTGGTCTTGGTTGTGTTAGGAGAAGAGATCTAGGGAGGATCTTGGGTGAATCTGCCCGGTCTTCATGGACGTTCTTTGACCGTTGTGGTTTCCATCAAAACCGTTGAGGTAGGGGATTTTTGGCTTCTCTAATTGTTTATGTGCAATCATAGAGTTATAATGATTTGGCCTTTGGATAACAATGGAATTGACCTAATTAAATACTTTAACCAGATTAAAATAATTGGATTGATCTCTTGTTGTTTCTTTGTGCCATGATAACGGTTCACCTCTTGATATGATAGATAGTGTGATATATATGCCTTTCTTGTTAGCATGTTTCTCTTGAGGAAATTGATAAAGAACATAAAGACATAATTAATTGATAATTAATTGGATAAAGATAAAGAGGAATGTAAATGAATCTGGTTGTGGTTGTTGTCGATGTTGTTCCAACTTGGTGTTAATCAAATTGAGGCCGATGATGTGTTTATTTCAGTTGGTTGGTAAACCTGAAATCTGTTGGAGCTTTTTGTTTGAAGGCCAGATTCCTTGTTAAAGGGCCAAGAGACTAATTTGATGTGATGTTTGTTTTCCTGCTGCTTTTTCGGTGATGTGACCCTGGGAGGGTGTTGTGATATGCAGGGGAATAGAGGACTTGTGGTTGTGGCAACGGACGACGCCTAGAGTGGAGAGATGCATCAGTTTATGCATGTGTGTAACGCCCTGACCCCAGTTACATAGAGTCGGTGCACTATTTCATAACATTGGCATGATCACAAGAAAGATCAAATCTCAAAAGACCGATTAGTTTTGTAGCTTTGGAAACAATAGATATATTCATAAAGTTTTACATTACATCATAAAAATGAAAACCACAACAACATAGTTTCCATAGTCCACACTCTTATCCCCTCATACTATCCCTGCAGGTCATTCATAATTTACTTCTTCACATCCCGGGAAAAATAAAACATAGAAAAGGGGTGAGCTCAAATTCCTAGTAAGGATAACAATATAGAGGATACTTTCATAAATAAGAATAAAAATTTAAGGCAATGTATAAATAAAACAAAAGCCTTTTAAACTTGAACTTCAACATAGTAGGGAAAAAATAAAATGAAATAATGCCATTTACTTATTCACATGGATATTCTACTAATCGACTAATCACATGCAATATCAATAACCAATTTCATAATGATGGAATTCATAATGCTAGACTATCATAACCACATAGCCAAGGCCTCGTGCCAAGACTAAAAATAAGATTTTGTCAAGGCCTTGTGCCAAGACACTAGTTTGTCTCATGAGACCTACCGATGCATTGAGGAGCTATAGCAGGCTCCACCCATCACATTTTATGTCCAATTCATTCCTCATATGAATAATTTTAAACATAACATAAACATTCATATTAAAACTAGCATATGAAATGTCAATACTTTCTCCATAAACTATGAATGGTATAAAAATAACACCTACACATTCAAACAAATCACAAAACCTTAAATACAATATGGATGTTTTTTATCATAATAAATCAACTTCAAATAAGCTTAAAATCCATCAAAGGATGTTGACATAGATGAAATCAAAACTATTTGAGAGAAATATCCCTTTTTTTAAAATTAGTTAAAAGTCACATTATTATAAAATAAAACATTTACTTTGAAAATTTTCTTATAAGCTTGTAAGGGAAGATTTGAAGATTTTATAACGGTGGAAAATAGGTGCACTCACCGTATAAGTTAAAAAAACATTCTTACCTTAATTCTGTCGAAAAGGTTAAAAATGACCTTATTTGGAAAACGATGGAAAGATTCATTCATAAACAACTTATAAAAGTCAACAAGGGTATAAATGAATTTAAACCATATTCTAGTAAATAGTAAAACTGTTTTGAAATACATTTTTAAGAAACATGGATGTGTATGATAAAGAGGTCCCAGTAGATAATCACATATAAACAACCTCGGATAATGAAAAGATTGTGACATAAACCCTTACTTTGTACTTTTCCTTGGTTGGGGGTAGGTTAAACTCTTGTATAATTGTGAAATAATTGTTATTAAATTATACAAGAATCATATACATTAATATGATATCATATATGATATTTTAACATTGATTTCTTAATAATATCATAGTATTATCGTTGTTTCGGGTGTTAACTTACTCGTTTTGTTTTATATGTTTTGTTACTTAAGCCATGTTTGTCATGGATATGTTGTATCTTATTCATATCCAGAATGATATCAAGTCTTTAGATACTATTATTAATCATCAAATGATAATTATACTTGAATGGATACGATGAGGAATGAATCTCATCGCATTCGTGGAGACGGTAGTCCGTACGTACACACGAGCGACAATATCGTTATTTTGATATTAAAATAATATTTAATTGGATGGTATATCATATATACAGAATCTTTTTCCAGTTATATTTATTATTTACATTAATTACACTTCATTATTATAACCATCCAAATAATAATGATTAGAATAACAATTACACCACGACGTGGAGACGGTAAGTCGTACGTACGCACGTATGGTGACATGTCATTCAAAGGATGAATAGAATACTGAAATATAGTTGTACCATGTTTATAATAACATCAATGTATATATAATATACTGGATTTATTATTTTAGAATGGTAATAACAGAGATAGAAGAAGTGGAAGAAGAAAGGAACCTGAAAAGGGGTGGTGAAATCATTACCTCTTCTTCAGGTTCTTCCTTTTGATTTGATCAAAAGGGCTCCTTAGGATGGCTTTCAGACTAAATGAAGGCCTCTAAGAAGAATTTAGGAAAGTTGAGAGAGTATTTGGGAAGATTTTGGCCGAGTCAAATGGATTTGAAGGTGTGAATTAATGAGAAGGGGGCGTGCCCTTTTATAAGAGGGGTGATGGGCACCTTTAGAAAAGCTAAAAATATTATGTTATAATAAATTAATATTCGGTTTATAATGGATCCAAAAGTAGATTATTTAAAAATTAAGGTGGGGATGGGTCGAAAACCACTCAACCAATAGAATTTAGACAGGTTTGGGTCAATATATTAACCATATCTTTAATTATTAACTCTTAGTTAATTAGTTTCACTTTTATAATGTCTCTTTGTATTTTTACATTATATGGTTAATAAACTTACTATATTCATCCAGGAGACACCAAAGTGGTCCATTAATGATACACCAAACATGATATAAGTCTTTTGGCCGAATCTTATATTTTTACAAATTGAATATCAATTAATAATATAATATTTGTTTTACAAACTCTTTTATGTCAATTTTGACACTATTCAATAATTGATTTTTGTGAAAATAATAACAGAATGATTACTTCGAAAAAAGTTAATTAAGTCAATACTAACATGTCATATTAATCTATAAAATTAGTGTAATTCATAAAAAGTCTCAAATTATATTTATTTGGGTAATTATAATATCAATTATTGTAATTTTTAACTATTATGATAATTACTGCATTATCATTGTGTCATAAATAAATTAAATTATTTATTGTCTAAAAATTTTAAATAAAAAATAATTATTTAGGAAATCTTTTTATCTTTCTAATTTATATTTATAATTGAAAATCCAACATATATAACCGTATCCGAAAAATGTTTTTCTAAAAGATATATGCTTATGTAATTTTTGTATTTATTTTAACTTAATTAATATGAAGTGTCATTATCACTTACAAGTGGCTCCATGGGGTCCAAAAATCGACCCAAAGATGCCCGTGGTCGGACCTGTATCAACCAATAAGGTTAGGGAACGTTTTAGGGTAATTCTTTATTATTATAATATTATTTTTAACCCTTATTTATCGGATTTACCCTTTAACCACGGTAAATAAAATTTTTACCGAAGTAATTATTCAAAATGTCTAAAAATAAAAGTTACCTATTTAAAAAACCTAGACATCCTGATTCCAAATATGAAATTCATTTTTCCAAATTCAAAACACAGAATTGGAAGAAATTAATTTAAAATTAATTCCCACTGTCAAAACAAAAAGCGTGTTTTTAAGATATAATAACTATCAAAAGATTGATACTTGTTTATGTCCGGTTTAATTGTGAATTTATGTACAATGACCAAAATTGTATTAAATGGTAAAAATATATTATAAATATACTTTAAAACCACTCAAATTCACAATTTATCAATATAAATTATTTTGATTAAAAAAGTTGTTTTTAATTAAAATTTAGTAATTTTCACAATTCATCAAAATATAAATGTTATCCGAAAAGTTCCAAAATTTCACCCTAGGATAAATTCGATATTCCTAATCCAAATATGAAGTCCATTTTGAGAGATAAAATTTATAAAATTTAAAAAATTAGGTATTATTATTCATAACAGCTAGTTTGATTGGTTGTGGTGTGTTAGAACTCGATGTTCCGTACAACACACGCTATCACATTATTCAAAGAGAAGCGTACCGTAGAAGCTTGGGGAGTTACATTCTCCCCTCCTTCAAATAATTTCATCCTCGAAATTTCTATAATACAACCACATGAAAAGAATCGGGTGGTTCTTCATTATAAGTTCCTCAGGTTCCCACGTTGCCTCTTCCATCTTATGGTTTCTCCACAAAACTTTTACTAGACACGTCGTCCGGTTTCTCAGTACTTGTTCTCTCGTTTCAAGAATCCTGACGGGCTCTTCATAATAAGACAGATCGGGTTCGAGTTCTAATTCTTCATAGGTGAGTACATGCATTGGGTCAGGCATGTATTTCCTCAACAGAGATATGTGGAACACATCATGAACATTGGAGAGACTTGGTGCATTACTAATCGGTAAGCTACAACCCCAATTCGTTCTAGAATTTCGAAAGGTTCGATGTACCTGGGACTCAATTTACCTTTCTTACCAAAACGTATGACTCCCTTCCATTGAGATACCTTTAGGAGAACATGATCACCGACTTGGAATTCCAAATCCTTCATTCTATTATCGGCATATCTCTTCTACCTACTTTGAGCTGCTTTGATGTGGTTTTGGATTACATTCACCTTTTCCATTGTTTCCTCCACCAGTTCTGGGCCTACTAGTTTTCTTTCACCAACGTCATCCCAATAGGTTGGTGTGCGACATCTCCTTCCGTATAACGCTTCATATGGTGCCATCTGAATACTCGAATGGAAGCTATTGTTATAAGAAAATTCTACCAGAGGTAAATATTGATCCCACATACCCTGAAAGTCAACTGAGCAGGATCTCAGCATGTCTTCTAAGGTTTTAATAGTTCGTTCTGATTGTCCATCTATTTGAGGGTGGTAGGCAGTACTCAAATGAAGTTTAGTATCCAAGGCATTCTGAAGACTTTTCCAGAATCTTGAAGTAAAACGGGGATCAAGATCAGAAACAATTAATAAGGGTACTCCAAGAAGCTCCAAACATCATTAATATATATTCTTTATAGTCGTTCAAGTGGTAAATCTTCCCATATAGCAAGAAAATGTTCTGACTTGGTAAGATGATCAACAATGACCCATATTTCATCATTCCTTCTAGGAGTCTTTGGTAGCCCCATAACAAAGTCCACCGTAATATTGTCCCATTTCCACTCCGGTATGGGAAGAGGTTGCATGACTCCTCCAGGCTGTTGCCTTCCATCTTTCACTTGTTGACAAACCTTACATCTTGACACAAAATCAACAATCTCCCTTTTCATGTTGTCACACAAAAAATGTTCCTTCAAATCTCTATACATTTTGGTTCTCCCAGGGTGTATAGAGAAATTGGAACTATGAGAATCATCCAACAATTCCCTTTTTATATCAGGTATATCAGGAACACAAAGTCTGTTCCCGAATTTCAAAATTCCTTCTTCATATACAAAGTCTCTCAATATCCCATCATTCACAGCTTTAATCTTCTTTTGAAATTCTTCATCATCGGCCTGAGAACTCTTTATCCTTTCTAGTATAGATTCTTTGGAATCCATTTGAAAAAGCAATGATGTTTCACCTTCCATGGTGATTCCCATATCCAACATTACTAGATCCATAAAAGTAGGATCCATTTCAATTCTCATATTGTTCAAAACTCAATGATCTTTTATGCTCAAAGCATCTTCCACCTTGTTTTCTTTCCCCTAGTGGTAGTGTATCATACAATCATAATACTTGAGTAATTCAAGCCATCTCCTTTGCCTCATGTTGAGTTCTTTTTGTGAGAAAATATACATCAAACTCTTGTGATCAGTATAAATCTCACATTTTCACCATAGAGGTAGTTCCTCCATATCTTCAAAGCAAAGATCACAACTGCTAACTCGGGATCATGAGTAGGATAGTTTTGTTCATGAATTTTCAACTGTCATGATGCATAGGCAAAACCCTATCATTCTGCATAAGGACACTACAAAGTCCTTCCTTATATACATCACAATAAATAACGAACCCATCATTCCCCGATGGTAGAGTCAGTATAGGAGCATTGACTAATCTTCTCTTCAGTTCTTCGAAACATTCTTCACACTCTTTTTCCAAAAAAAAATTATCTCCTTTACGTGTGATCTTCGTTAATGGGTTTGCCAATCGGGAAAAATTTTGGATGAAACATCGATAATAACCTGCCAAACCAATAAAACTGCGTACCTCAGTTATACTCGTAGGTGCTGGCCATTCTTGGATTTCCTTGGTCATAGGAGGATCAACAAAGATTCTATCTTTAGAGACAATATGGCCAAGAAAAGAAATCTCTGGAACCCATAATTCACATTTTCTAAACTTCCCATATAATTCATGTCTTCTCAAAGCCTTCAGGATAATGAGCAAGTGATTTTCATGATCTTCATAGATTTTGGAGTATACCAAGATATCATCAATAAATACCACCACAAATTGATCAATATATTCCTTGAAAACTTTATTAATCATATCCATGAATATAGAGGATGCATTAGTCAATCCAAAAGGAATTACGGTAAACTCGTAATGCCCGTACCTGGTTCGAAGTGCTGTCTTCGAAATGTCTTCCTTCTTCACACACAACTGATGTTATCCAGATCGAAGGTCAATTTTTTAAAAGTATTAAGCTCCATGCAGTTGGTCAAATAAATCATCAAGTAGGGGATACTTGTTCTTTATTGTTATAACATTGATCTCCTTGTAGTCGATACATAACCTCATAGATTCATATTTATTTTTATCAAAAAGAACAGGGGATACCCATGGAGAAACACTAGGGAGAATAAATCCGTTATTACTCAATTCCCCTAGTTATTTCTTTAGTTCAACTAATTATACAGTGGCCATTATATAAGGGGTCTTCAATATAGGCCTTGATCCAGGAATTAAATCAACGGAAAACTCAACTTCTCATTCTGGAGGATGTCTATGTAAATCTTCCGGAAACACATCTACATATTCGTTCACAATAGTTACATCCTCTATTTTAAAATTCCTTTCCTCAACCACTGTAATTTCATCCTATTCCTCCCCAATAATTGAATTTAGTTGAGCTACTGGGGGTGGATCTAGATAAGAATTAGGTGGTGACGATTCTGCTCTAAAGATAAGGTGTTCCTTATCATCAACATAAAAAACCGTAACCTCCTTATTCTTACAATAAATCTTCTCATCATGGTCTGACATACAATCCATACCGAGGATTATATCAAACTCAATCATAGGTATGATGATGAGATCAGAGGATAAAGAACATTTGTGTGCTCTAATGGGGACTGATTCACAAAAAAATGTTTCAATGATACCTCCCTTAGGAGTTTTAACTGATAACTCCCTTGTTAAATAAAATTGGAAATATCTAATTTTCTTAGCAAAATAGGAAGATATAAAACAATGTGATGATCCATAATCAAATAATGCATTGGCTAAACATGAGGAAACCATTAAATTACCTGCCACCATGTCTTTCGGAGCTTCTACCTCAGCAATAGGGATAGCGTAATCTTGGATTTGATCCCTTGGACTTTTCTGAGGTATGTTCCCCTGATGCTTAGGAAATTCATTTTCATAATGTCCCATCTCCCTGCAATTCTAGCATTGGACATCAGTAACTTCCTTCTTCCCCTAGCAATCACGAGCTTGGTGGCCTTTTTCACCACACTTGTAACAGAATCCCATTCCTTTTAAGAAAGTACCGGGGTGTTTCTTCCCACATTTACTACAGGATGGATATTCAACTTTTCCCTTCTTACCTTTATTTCCATTCCCATATTGATCATAATATCTCTTCTTCACTTGCTTTCCATTAGAGTCATATGACTTAGAGATTTCTTTATCTATCTTGATAGCACATTAGACAATGTCTTTGTACGACGAGAAGGATTCTGAGACTAATGCTTGATGGAGAAATGGTTTTGACCCATCAAAGAAACAATCAATCTTACTTCTTGGGTTACATATATAATCTCCAGCATACCTTGCTAACCTTGTAAAGTTAGCATCATACTTTGTGACATTCTCATCCTCCTTTTGTCTCACACTCAAAAATTGCCTTTCCATATCTGCTCGATGATCATGAGGAAAGTATTTTTCTAAAAACAGATATTTGAACTCCCTCTATTCCATATTTGATACTTCATCATCTTCCTTTAGGTTTTGAATCAATGGCCACCATTGATCAGCATCTCCAGGGAGGCGATAAACTGCTATGCCAACCTTTTCCCTTTCACTACTTCCCAAAGCCTCAAATATTTTATCTAGGGAACTTATCCATTGCTCAGATACTAATGGATTTGTACTCCCATTTAATGTTGGTGGTTGTTTCCCCATGAAGCGATCTGACATTGATCCTTCACGCTGCGGATCAGGGTGCTCCATATGGGTAAGGTTATTATTCATAAACTGAGTGAGTTGTCCAGGTATGGTGATTAGTTGATCAGCACCAGTTGCATCACCAGCTCAACTATAATTATCTTGAGCAGGAGGGACATCCCTACATGGATTGTGTGCATTGATACAGTTTCCATTTCTTCCACTAGGCGCCATTTCTATAAAAATGACTTAAACTAGATCAGTTTATGAATCAAAATACATAATTCCATACTTATAAAACACTTAACATAAATTGAACTATTTATGGATATAATACATAATCATAAAATTTTTTTCTTTGAGGATGTATATACTCATAAACTCTTCATAATGATTTGTAAAGAAAATGAGAGTTATCCAAAGCATATCCCCTGGGAGTGTCGTAACCAAGAGTGCAGCAAGGCCCATTGTCATGCACCAGTTCCTGTTCGAGTATAGCTCAAAGGGGTGTTTTCGGGTTTTAACCCTAGGCACATCTGTGCCAGAGCCGCCTCTACCTGCTTGTATCCAGACAGGGATGTATTGCTCAGAAAACTCACAAAATCTCTACAATACCAAAATTCTAGGATGTTCTTCTATAATAATCCTCAAAGTCCATCATAAATATATGTTCTCTAATCAGATTTTCTCTAAATCTAGCTTCCAAGGTTTGTACTAAACTTTCTCTGATACCAACTGTAATACCCCGACCCCAGTTTGCCAGAGTTGGTGCATTATTTCATAACATTGGCATGATCACAAGAAAGAACAAATCTCGAAAGACCGATTAGTTTAGTAGCCTTGGAAACACTAGATTTATTCATAAAGATTTACATTACATCATAAAAATAAAAACTACAACAACATAGTCTCCATAGTCCACACTCTTATCCCCTCATACTATCCCTGCAGGTCATTCATAATTTACTTCTTCACATCCTGGGAAAAATAAAACAGAGAAAAGGGGTGATCTCAAATTCCCAGTAAGGATAACAATATAGAGGAAACTTTCATAAATAAGAATAAACATTTAAGGCAATGTATAACAAAAACAAAAGCCATTTAAACTTGAACTTCAACATAGTATGGAAAAAATAAAATGAAATAATGCCATTTAATTATTCACATGGATATTCTACTAATTGAATAATCACATGCAATATTAATATCCCCTTTCATAATGGTGGAATGCATAATGCCAGACTATCATAACCACATAGCCAAGGCCTCGTGCCAAGACTACGAATAAGATTTTATCAAGGCCTTGTGCCAAGACACTAGTTTGTCTCATGAGGCCTATCGATGCATCTAGGAGCTATAACAGGCTCCACCCATCACATATTAAGTCTAATGAATTCCTCATATGAATAGATTTAAACATAACATAAACATTCGTATTAAAACTAGCATACGAAATGTCAATTCTTTCTCCATAAACCATGAATGGTATAAAAATAACACATACAAAGTAAAAAAAATCAAAAAACCTTCAATACAATATGGAAGTTTTGTATCATAATAAATCAACTTCAAATAAGCTTAAAATTAATCAAAGGATGTTGACATAGATGAAATCAAAATTATTTGAGAGAAATATCCCTTTTCTTGAAATCATTTAAAAGTCACATAATTATAAAAAAAACATTTACTTTGAACATTTTCTTATAATCTTGTAAGGGAATATTCGACGATTTTATAATGGTGGAAAATAACTGCACCCGCCGTATAAGTTAAAAAAAACATTCTTACCTTAATTCTGTCGAAAAGGTTAAAAAGGAACTTGTTTGGAAAACAATGGAAAGATTCCTTTATAAACCACTTATAAAAGTCAAAAAGGGTATAAATGACTTTAACCCATATTCTAATAAATAGTAAATTTTTTTTGAAATACATTTTGAAGAAACATGGATGTGGATGATAAAGAGGTCCCAGTAGATAATCACATGTAAACAACCTCGGATAATGAAGAGACTGTGAAATAAAGCCTTACCTTGTACTTTTCCTTGGTTGGGGGTAGGTTAGCCTCCTGTATAATGATGGAATAATTTTTATTAAATTATACAATAATCATATACATTAATATGTTATCATATATGATCTTTTAACATTTATTTGTTGATAATATCTTAGTATTATCGTTGTTTTTTGTGTTAATTTACTCGTTTTCTTTTATATGTTTTGTTACATAAGCCGTGTTTGTCATGGATAGGTTGTATCTTATTCATATCCAGAATGATATCAAATCCTTAGATACTATTACTAATAATCAAATGAATATTATACTTGAATGGATACGATGGGGAATGAATCTCATCACGTTCTTGGAGACGATAGTCCGTACGTACGCATGTGCGACAATATCATTCTTTTGATATTAAAATAATATTTAATTGGATGGTATATCATATATACAGAATCATTATCATGTTATAATTATTATTTACATGAATTACACATCATTATTATAACCATCCAAATAATAATGTTTTGAATACCAATTACACCACGACGTGGAGACGGTAAGCCGTACATACGCACGTATGGTGACATGTCATTCAAAGGATGGATAGAAATATTAATCATGGTTGTACCATGTTTATAATAATATAAATGTATATATTATATACTGGAGTTATTATTTTAGAATGGTAATAACAAAGATAGAAGAAGTGGAAGAAGAAAGGAACTTGAAAAGGGGTGGTGAAATCATTACCTCTTCTTCAGGTTCTTCCTTTTGATTTGATCAAAAGGGATCCTTAGGTTCACATTTGGACTAAAGGAAGACATCTAGGATGAAGTGAGGAAAGTTGAGAGAGTATTTGGGTAGATTTTCGACGATCCAAATGGCTTTGAAGGTGTAAATTAATGAGAAGGGGAGTTCCCTTTTATAAGAGGGGTGAGGGGCACCTTTGGAAAAGCTAAACATATTATTTTATAATAAATTCATATTTGGTTTTCTAATTTCTCAAAAATGGATTATTTAAAGGTTGAGTTGAGGATGGGTCTAAAACCACTAAAACAATATAATTTAGATAGGGTTGGGTCAATATATTAACCTTATCTTTATGTATCAACTCTTAGTTAATTAGTTTCACTTTTACAATGTCTCTATGTGTTTTTATATTATATGGCTAATAAACTTACTAAATACATACCATATACCCCCAAGTGGTCCATTAATGATATAAATATCATTATATAAGTCTCTTGGACGAACCTTATATTTTTAGGAAGTGAATATCAATTAATAAGATAATATTTGTTTTAAAAACTCTTTTATGTCAATTTTGACACTATTCAATAATTGATTTTCGTGAAAATCATAACAGAACGATTACTTCGAAAAAAGTTAATTATTTCAATACTAACATGTCATATTAACCAAGAAAATTATTTTATTTCTTAAAAAGTCTAAAATTATATTTATTTGGGTAATAATAATATCAATTATTTTAATTGTTCACTATTATGGTAATTACTGCTTCATCATTGTGTCATAAATAAATTAAATTATTTATTGTCTAAAAATTATAAATAAAATATAAATATGTAGTAATACTTTTTATCTTTCTAATGAATATTTATAATCGAAAATACAACATATATAACCCTATGTAAAAAATGTTTATTTTAAAGATATATGCTTTTGACATTTTTGTATTTATTTTAACTTAATTAATATAGAGTGTCATTATCACATAAAAGAGGCTCAATGGGGTCCACAAATCAACGAAAATATGACCATGGTCGGACATGTATCAACCAAAAATGTTAGGACACATTTTAGGGTAATTTTTTGTTATTATTATATTATTTTTTAACCCTTATTTACCGGGTTTACCCTTTTACCATGGTAAATAAAATATTTACCGAAGTAATTATTCAAAATGTCTAAAAATAAATGTTAACTATTTACACAATTTGTAAATCTTGATTTCAAATATGGAATCCATTTTTACAAATTCAAAACACAGAAGTTGCAGATATTAATTTAAAATTAATTCCCACTGTCAAAACAAAAAGATTGTTTTTAAGATATAATAACTATAAAAAGATTGATACTTTTTTATGTCCGGTTTAATTGTGAAATTATGTCTAATGACCAAAATTGTATTAAATGGTAAAAATATATTCTAAATATACTTTAAAACCACTCAAATTCATAATTTATCAATATAAATTATTTCGATTAAAAATGTTGTTTTTAATTAAAATTTAGAAATTTTCACTATTCATCAAAATATAAATGTTATCCAAAAAGTTCCAAAATTTCACCCTAGGATAAATTCAATATTACTAATCCAAAAATGAAGTCCATTTAGAGAGATAAAATTTATAAAATTTCGAAACGTAGGTAATACTATTCATAACGGCTAGTTTGATTGGTCGTGGTGTGTTAGAACTCGATGTTGTGTACAACACACGCTATCGCATTATTCAAAGAGAAGCGTACCATAGAAGCTTGGGGTGTTAGAATGTGGGTGTCGAGGAGGACACTGTGGCTGATGGAATGGGATGGATGTGGTTGTTGGATGGTCGTCGTTTCTTTGGTTTTTCATTTGGTTTGCTTTACCCCACTACTCAAGGCAGCTGGTCTTGCCTACCTTTCCACCGAAAGGGGCGAAGACACGCGGGATATTCCACGTGCTTTCCGTGTTTAGAATCTTCTGGGAGAATGGGTCTATGCTCTTGTTATAGGCAGAACAGACTCAACAGGTAGTACATCTACTCACCGTGTTGAGCCCATTGTGTTTAGTCGCATAGGATGCTTTTCTAGAATGCCTGGGAATATGGGAGAAGTAATTCTATAATGAGTGTTTGAATAAATGATGTTAACCCATGGGGTTGGAGTTTGTTGAAACTTAATGATAAGGTTTTAAATTTTGAAGGGACATTGGGTTTTGGGATGTGATGTTAATGGAATTTAATGTGGAATTGTTCTTGGTTAATTAATTTTTGAAGAATTAATTAAAGTACAATGGAATTGATAAAAAGGGAATAAAGTAATCTAATAAAGCTCTTTTAATGGTTTTGTGCTTATAGGATACCTAATCATAGATGTGGAAGCCTGGATTCTGAGATACATTAGCTGTTGTTGTGTCTAAGACTAGGTTATGTCCATAGTGTGGTTGTGAGTTATAATATATTCTGAACTTTTTGTATTTCTATACGCTACTCCACACTGTCAGGAAGGGCAACTAGAACCTATGAGATTCTGAACCCTGGGGGGGTTTTCCCCAACATTCCGATGGGAGAGTGAATGGATAACTACCCCCATTGACCCCACTCTCTTTTCTTGGTAGATACTAGTTCCATTTGGTATAGCGGTTAATTTTCCCCATATATGTGTGTAGGGAGCTGTAATGGATTATGGTTATTCAAACACATATATTCTTGATATAGTGTCTTATGGACTACTATATGTGTACCATGTATAGGCTGTGATGTCTTGAGGATCCTTACTCGGTGTATGGGCTGTAATGGATTGAAGTATAATACCCAATGTATGATATATGTTATGCGAGCTGTGGTGGCTCACAGAAACTACCTGGTTACTTTTGGTTGTGATGATGGTGTGGTTCTTAGCCCAGGTGTCTACGGGAAAGCCTTTGTGGTGCACGTGGTACATATTGTGGAGCTTATCCCAGGTGTATTCGGGCAAGCCTTTGGAGAGAGATGCACAAGACGTATGTCATTGGGGAAAAGTGGAAAAACAGTGGGGAAGTAGTAGTAGGGTACCCTTGATATTCTTTATTATATGGTATATTCTTGTATGCGTTACTTGGTTAGAGTAGCCATGGTGAGGTTGAGAACTTAGTATACCTGTTTAGGTGATGAGTTGGTTTCACTTGTTGTTCACTGTGCTTTAGCATGCCTTCTTTACCTTTGTACGAGAGGCTTCGGGGAGGATCCTACTAAGTATACTGTTATACTCACCCTACGTATATATAAACTGTTTTTCAGGTCACTTGGAACAGGTTGGAGACCAATCTGGTTAATACTAGTTTATGGTTGGAGGAGCTGTTCGGTCTTGTGGTTACTGTTGTTTTACATTGTTTTGGGTACTTCTAGTTTTCCCTATCAGTTGTAGTACTTTTTCATGGCATTACATAGATGTACTTGGGTTTCTTTTATATTTTAGTTCTGAGTTGTAGTTGGTTGGTATCTATCTTATCTCTCTCTTCTAAATGTTTTCTCTTAGAGTGTAATTCCTCCCATTTGTGTGTTTATTATACCACTGGTGCTAGTCGCCAACCCGGGGACTACTGGAGGCGGGACTCGGGGGTCATTATATCCGTATTTACATTTCCAGCCTAGGAGGGGTACACTATGTGGGGAGGGGGTCATGGAAAGTATTCTCAATAGAAATAATACTCAAACCAACTCTTATCTCAAAGTGTCTCTATAGGATAGATACTATTGAACTAGAATAGATAAAGATATAGTTTCATGAATACTTGAAAAAAGGTTTGATACACCCTAGTGCATCACCTTGGGATGAACTAATAATCTTTTTCATGAATAATGATAGATAATTTCCTATGTGTATCAATTATAAAAAACAAAACAAGATAAAAATGAATAATATGAATCTTCTTCCAAGGATTGATTACTTGTTCATTCAGATTTAAGGAGCTTAGAACTTCTCCATGGTGGATCTCCATTCTAGATATCATCATCTAATGGTAAGAATAGATGATATTTAAAAGTCTTCCATCCATATAAGGTATGGTAACTATGAGTTTCTAGTTATTCCCTTCAGACTAACTAATTAACCGATAATCCTGATGTATTTGATGAATAGTGTCATTGTACATTACTTTGAAAAATTTGGGGTAGTTTTTATTGATGATATTCTGATCAAATCCATCAAAAAGGAGGTACATGATGAATATCTATGGTTTTTGTTTTTAATAATAATGAAGGATAATATATAAAAAAAATTTAGAAATTTTTAATTTTGTATGTGGAAAGTCACATTCATGGGACATGTGATCATATTTTCGAGAATTTCTATTGATCCACCGAAGAAAAATGCATCTATGAAATGGACCTGACCCTCTAGTGCCACAGAAATCCATAGTCTTTTTTGAATTAGAATAGTAAAATGAATATTTTGTGATGAAATTTTTCTTGATTTCCAAAATCAGTAACATAGTTAATTAGGAAAGGGGTAATATATGTCCCTATGGAAAATTGTGAGTAATGAATTTATGTTTTAATGATGATTTTGATCATTAAACTGGTACCCAGATAACCCAAAAAGTATAGAATGTTTTTGGATATATGGTGATGCTTCAAAAAAGACACAGGTTTTTAACTCATTCAAAACAATAGTGTGATAGCCTGTTCCTCCTAACAATGGATGATCCTTGAAAAGAAATAACATATACAGAATTTGGAGCTATAACATGTAATTTTCTACTTGGAAATATAGTGGCACTAACTCTACTGTGACAAGTGTTTCATTTATAAGGATCATAATATCCTAAAGTATATATTCATAGAAAATGATACCAAAAATAATAAAAGGATATGGTTATATTTCATCATTTTCTATGGTTTCTCTATTCACTATCATCTTGTTATGGATAAGAAGGTAGTTGGTTCTATTATACGAAAATAACTCGCTACTCTATCCACTCTAAAAATTTAGAAAAACCCTATCCTCATAGATATGTTAATGATAGATTTGGAAATCATAATGGAAGGGAATAAATCCTACAATTCCAAAATTATTCCCAAAGGCTATATCCATGATATTATGTTGGCGGAACAATGGGTTGGTCTGGAGTTACAAAAGAAGGTGAATGTTGTAAATGAAGAGATGTTGAAAGTGTTTCATATTGATGATGATGGGGTGATTTAGTTTGGAATGGGGATTTTTTATGTCATCAATTAGGTGAAATATGGAGATATTAGATTATGCACAAATATCAACATATTCTATCCATAATTGGAGTACCAAGATGTACTGTGATATTCAAGAACACTTTTGGTGGGATAAAAAGAAAATGGATATTGTAGATTTTATCTCATGGATCTTGATTATGTCATCATATTAATGGAGTGTGAGATAAGTCCAAAGGGATGATTAAACCATTTCCAATACCCATTTGGAAATAGAATAATTCTCATATGTAGTATTCCATTGGAATCCCTAATACAACACTAGGAAATTATATGATATGGGTTGTGGCAGAACCACTCACCAAGACTACCCACTTTATCAGTATTCAAAAAGGTCTCTTGCTAGAAAAACATGCAAAGATATATGTAAAGGATGTGGTGAGACTAAATGGGTTTCTATTATCAATTGTCCTGGATCATGATTTTAGGTACACATCTAAATTATGGAATAGTGTTCAATAGGATTTGAGTACTGAATTAAATTTCAACCTGGCATATCACCCCCAAACTGAGGGCCTATCTAAAAGGTATTTTCAAAAGCATGAAGATATTCGTAGAGAATACTCATTATAATTCAAAAGCAGATGCGATAAAAATATCCCATTTCTTGAGATTTGTAAAAATAATAGATTCTACTTGGGAATTCAAATTTTTTACATATAAAGTGTTGGATGAAAATATATATATAACAATAATATATTAGGATGATGTTAGTGAAATAAATATACTCAAACATGATCTTGAACATTAAGTGATTTAGAATGTCTAGACCATCCAAAAAAATATCATGGAATCTCAGAGTCGGAAAAAAAGATCAATGATGACAACCATCTTAGGGACACAAAGTTTGTTGTTGGATATATCATTCAAAAAAAAACATGGAAGACAATAATGTTGTTATAAAGAAATGGATTCTAAGACCGAGGTACATTTTCCACTTTGATATCCTTTATCAAATAGAAGTTGTGGCCAATCATCTTGAATATCTAATGAGTATGGTTAAATTTCATGATGTGTTTTATGTATCACTCTTGATGAAGTACATCCCAGATTCCTCACATGTACTAAATTGAAGTATGGTCTAATTAGAAGATGTTCTATCTTATAAGAAACATCTAGTAAAACATTTTCACTGAAGTGATATAAGGTTCTACACAATAATACAACCCACCTTTGGAATGTTTTGAGGATGGACCATAATTATGAAGAGTCATGTTTGTAACCAAAGGAATTGATATAGGATAATTACATTCTTCTGTTTATATAAAATGAAATTTCAGAGGTGAAATTTCAGAGGGGGGGGGGGGGGGGTGTAACAACCCAAACTTTTATCAATTGAATTTATCCATTATTATAGTAATTTCATATATTATAAATCACATAAAATAACTTTTAGACAATAATAAAAACATTATAAATGAATAATTAGTGATATAAGAAGTATTTCTAGAAGTTATGGAACCTATGTCGAAGTAATAGTAACATTACATTTTGAATTGTAACTTTACCCTTATGAAGAGAAAACCATCCAATAGATTAGGAACATTACAATTGAAAGAAGAAATAAAAATTAGGTAGATTATTGATAAATGTATGGAATAATTATATCATAGTTAATATAATTAAATTCTTAGAAAATTATAATTTATGTTTTGGAAATTCTTGTAAGTCATAAATATTTAATTATAATTTTATGAAAAATTTAATAATTAAAAATAAAATGAATCTTCATAAAATATCATTCTAAAATTTATGTTCTTAAGTTTTTTTATTTTATGTCAAATTTTTGAGGCCTTCAGTATGTTTTTCAAAGTTTTATAAAATTACTAACATTTTTAAAATCATTTTTTTACAAGAAAATAATGATCATAAATAAAAATTAATTTCCTCACATTTGATGGGCTTTGTGTTCTCTATGACATATATATTCACACGCTAATTCATGCATTCATTGAT
Source organism: Viscum album (assembly GCA_963277665.1). NCBI lineage: Eukaryota > Viridiplantae > Streptophyta > Magnoliopsida > Santalales > Viscaceae > Viscum > Viscum album. Next base: position 593,938,523 of record OY728155.1, on the reverse strand, counting down.
CCCTACATATGGGCTTACGTACACCCTAGGTTTCCTATGGGTTCTACCTTTATGTGACCATTGTATCCCAAGCATTGCATGGATCCCACTTGGGTTGAGATTTTTTAACAAATATGTGGCTGGGATGGCCTCTTAAGGTGGATTTGGGTAGCCACATTGTTCTACATCATTAATAACAAAATCTAAGTGAATGATTCCTTAAATGGAAAAAAATTAGATTTACAATATCTTATTTTAAATATATCAAGGATCACTATATTCCATCAAGAACCATGAAATTTTTCTTGAATTTCATTTCATAATTTAAACTCTTATTCTCACTAATCAATTTTTTCATGGTATTATTCTATTTATATTCTACTTCTCATATTGTAATATATAGTTTGAAGAACACATAATATTCAAAATCATTTATGTAAAATATGTGTCACCATTGAAACATGTTCTTTGAATATAGAACCAATTCAGTAATCATCAATTTTTACTAAAATAATTATTATACCATGGTATCAAATGTTACCAAGGGATTGCATAACAATTTCTCTTGAAGCATTATGACACTCAGGTTCATAGATTTATGTTTTCTAAAATATCTTTACCTGAGGACTCATTTAATCTCCATAAACAATAAAATATTATTATTATATCATCATTAATGAAATATTACTATTTTATTAATCATTATTGTCAACCAATAATAATCATAAGAAACAATTACAACTCATACACAATGTGTTCTCTTCAATACCCCTTTGTATTTGATTGAAATATTTTCAATGTTTTTTCAAATTGAATGTGTCCATATGTGGGACATTATATCTTATATCATATTTAAATTTAAAACATTAATTCCACCATATCTATCTTTGTTGATAAGAAATAAAAGGATCATTGAAAAAGACTAAAAATACATCTTAGGGATTGTTTCATCAATTATTATTCTCTATATATACTTTACCCATGCTCGGTGTTGAAAAAAATATAATTTTTAGTAAACAAATCTATCCATTAGAAAGAAATCATTAAAACTAATGAAATGGGAACCCATATACTTTTATTCAAGTGTATTAAACTATCCTTCTTAATAGAAGATACTAAATGCATGGTGTATTTTTTATTAACAATCAACCTAAAAATTCTTCCCTCACATTGAAAAATATATCAACAAAATTCAAGTTAAATATAAAACATAAGTGACCATATAATCTTTCATTTTTATTAAGTTTCTAATTTATTAAATTATTTCCCTTGGTAAAATTATCACTATTCTGAGTAACAATGGTTGAAAGAATTACACACACATAAATAATCCAATGATAGATCTTTAATGAATTTGTTGAATAATCATATTTGACACCAATTGAAATAATTATTCTAGAATATTCTTCATTTGTCTCCCCTCATGGTAAACATCTCATATCAACTACCCAAAAGGGAATATCATCAGTAATTAATTTCAAGAAATTTAGGTATAAATAATTCCACAAAATTGATCTTTATATTTTTATTTTCTATATTGACATATTTCACAATATCAACAAGGATGATCTTTTTAAATAAAAGTTATTCAGGATAAAAAATAAGTTAAAACCATGATCGTGTCTTCTATATTCATTTTATGGAGTAAAAAATCATCAAAATCATAAAAAATAATATTCCATTCAATTTTTATTTGAATATCATATTGAGGAATCATTCAATGACAGTGAATTTTTTATATTTTATATGACGAATTGATGGAAATAAATATTTCTCAGGATAACCCCATGAGAACATGATTCACCTTATGTTCCCTCAATTATTATCAAAATTACATTAAACATTGATTTTATGAGAATAATATTGAATAAACTTTCTTCATTAATATGAAAAACTAAGTTTATATGATTTTTTCTCATCAATGTTTCTTCATTTAATCCTTTATTCACCCTAGTACATCTCATATTCATTTATGATTGCATATATGTGGATATTATCTTTACTTCAATTCCTTTTTCTGTGAGACTTTTATTATAAAATTATATCATAAATGATACATACATACTCCACATAATGAATTCATCTCATTCTAGTAGAAATGATAAGGAACATTTTTTAATGATACTTGCTTTCTTATTAATCTCGTATAGAAATTATTTGACAAAAGTGTATAATTATCTATAATTTTTTTAAAAAAATTATTTTATCAAGTATAATCATTTAGTTTTCTTTTCACACCATATTTATTTTTTTCATTTTCAATTTTTCTCATTCTTTTCAAAAATTATTTCCAAATAATGAACATGCCATTAGGGATAATGGATGTTTGTTTAGATCTTTCACATGGGTTATTTTTATTTTCATCCCTCATAGTTTCTCAATTAAATTCACCTCACTTAATCCTATTAGATTTAAAATCCAATTCATTCTCACCATTATTCATTAATACAAAATTGGGATGATTTATATAAGAATAAGTATTTTTTATGTTTTCCCAAGGATGATTCTTAATATCTAGTTAGATTTTACATACATCTTCTCTAATTAGATTTTGATACACAAGGATATGTGAATGTACCGACCCTAGGATCACTACCATTTCATAATTCTAATATGTTTTCAGGATTTATAAATATGCTTGTATAATATATATTTTTCTGGGCTTATGGATACTTATTCATATTCTATATATTCCTCCACTTAACATGATACTTGTATTTTCTTTATAAATTAGACGATTGTAATAAAAATATTGTGAAATATTCAAAAATAAATTATATAACCAACATTTGGCCACAAATCGAGATTTCTTGATATCTTATATATCAGAGTTTTGGTTCTTCTCCATGAAATTTTGTTCCTTCTATGGAGAATCAACATATATTTTCTTTTTCCTAGTCATATTAGTCATGGTGGTTGTCTTATTATCCCATTTCAATATCCATAATTATTCATAAGTTGTTTTACATCATAAAATGTTTATGATAATATGATTAGAAGAATTAAAAGAATTTGGAATGGATGGTATGTATTTATTTTCAGTTTCATGATATAGATTATCAGGGGATGTCGTGATCTTATTATCACATGTTTTATTTTATTAATCCATAGAATTCTCTAATCGGTATTTTGTATTAGTAAAAACTATTAATTTGTTTTGTGAAATATAAATATGTTTCTTCTCATGATTTTCCAATTGATCTTAAAAATATAGAATTTTCATATTATGGATGATTTTATAATCCTCAATCATGATAATTTTATCTTCAAAATCCCTATTAATTCTTTCAACTTCACATTCTTATAGATTCGCGTTATTCAGAATCAAGGAGTCATGTTCCATTATACTTATAGATTTTTGTTCCAATTGTAATCCCATGTAATTAGTGACATACTTCAACATTTTCTCCAAGGTATGGGAAATTTATTCTAGAGTATTATTGACTATCTATTTATATTCATCTAATTTGGGGAATTTTGGAGAAATTATGTAACAATTAAAATTTATTATTTCATCAATGGTTACAACCTATTTAGAGATATTTATTTATTCTAAATTTTTGGCTTCTAATCTATTGTCCATGATACTAGATTCTCCATTCTTCTATGTTATTTCCACTAAATATAAAGAAAGGCCCCACGAACAAAGGAAAATGTTTCTGCAGTAACACAATGTATAATATCTCATAACCTATAAAATGATATATCATTTGTAGTTATAGATTTATAATAACCACTTGTATAAGAATAATCATCATGAGGAACATATTTGAAGGAACTATGACATATATCCAAATTACAGGAATATTTTGATTTAATGGAGTTATGAATGTTTTTACTCTTCTTGATAGAAAATTGATCCACCTTTTCTTCAGCATCCAAACCGTAAATGCCTTCATTTTTTACAAGGAAAGGTCATAAAAATAAAAGTTCATGTATAAAAAAGAGGGATAACATATTTAATTTTTTTTTCAATTAATTTATCTAGTTCATCATGGTTTTGGTATATATAGACTTCTTCTCATAGATAACTGGATCTTCACTAACAATTCAATTCATTGTTTACTCTATAATGAAATGAAAATCCGAAAAAATAGCATATATTCAACATAGAGAATCCATCAAAGGTGAACTTTGGCTTTTATAACACTTGATTGTACCGGTTTGGGATATTCCAGACACTCATATGGGGGAATCATTATTGCAAACACTTTTAAAAAAATATATCTTTTCGTCACATTAACTATTTAACTTTTTAGGATCATGGTTATTTTATTCTATTTTCCATATTGCATTTATGTAAAAGAAATAGGTAAAATATTACACCTGATAATTTTTAAGGGTTTACAACTAAACATGATTAACTATTCCATGGAATGGTATAAATACATTCTTGGATACACCAACACTAGAAATTAATCAGTTGAATGTGGTTACATATATTATGAAGTATCCTTTCTCTTGTAATACACTATCATCAATTGATAGTGCATGTTTTACAGAACAAGGCCAAATATTTATATTTCCTCTAAATATAGACATCTCAATATAGAATATTTAATTTGTAACATTAATAAAATATTACATATATTGAGAATAATGTTGGATTTCATTGTGAATCATTAATTGTTAAACATAAATCTTCTATAGTTTGTTACTTGTAAAATAGTATGAATGAAACCACTCATCTTCATCACAGTAGAAAATAAAAAGACTCAATTATATGTATACTTTCAGTTATAATGATATAAATATGATGTCAAAAAATAATAATATTTCCCTATGACCAAAATGAAAATTAAATTCAATAGATATTGTCTACTCAATTATTTATCATTGGTTATATTTCTACTTAAAAACAAAATGAATTTCATTGAATCAAATTCTTCCTATTTTTCTAGTTTCAAAAAGATCATGTGTAATTATAAAATATATGAATATAAGTTCAATAAAAAATTAACTCCATTAAAATTTTCCTTTATTGATACACAATATATATACTTGTTATTTTATATGTTCTTCAATATTCTTCATGGTGAAGAAGATATTTTTTCAATAAGATTAAACAATACAATCATTTTTATTTCATTATAGAATAATATTTCTTAAATGAAATACATATATCAATCACATAAAAGTCAAAAATAATCATTTATTTCATCGAAATTTAATGTTTTCGACAATATCATGTATGGAACATTGTTCATATTATTTAATTTTTTTGTCCCAATATAATCTTGTATCTGAAAAAAGAATTCTTTAAGTGATCAATTTCAATCAATCCTCAATGATGTTTGGGTGTCTTTATATATGTGCAAGGATTTTATAACACAAAATAATAAACATATTATATGAAACTACGATTAATGCCTTGGTTCTCCTCTCATGAGTGATTATATACTATCCATGTATGTATGATCTATACTTATCTTGACTTATCTCTATTTTCTTTACACAATCACAACACTCCATTATGCACTATTCTACTTTAAACAACCCAAAACAAATGTGTGTTGTTTTTTATCAAGAAAACATGAGACAATTATCTCTTATATCATCATATAGGTAACGCAGGAAAGCCTATATATATTATAAACCATCATCCTCTTTCATACTGAAAATTAGTGTAAGAACCATATCATTCAAAAAAAGGAAAAGATTCCTAATAAAAGTTCATCTCTAATCCGTCTGAGTGTTCATAAAACAAGAAATAGGTATACAATCATTCTTTTTTCTTAATGTATTATGTTGTTCTTCTCACAACCCAAAACACTTGATTCTGGGAGTCACCTCTCATAAAGAAACACATATTCTTTAGTAAATAATCCACTTTGTGGAACTTCTTCACCCAAGAAAGGTGAAAGATACCCACATTATTGAAAATCATTGAAGGATCATAGAAAAAATAATTCATGCACAAAAGAAATCTTTAGAGATGCTATGTTTTTTATAAAACAATAAGATCTCTTATATTTATTTTGAGTGTATGTTCACTTCTTCATCTCTATGCAGATTCATTTAATGTAAAGTTATTATACCCTAATAGTTCATGTATATAACAACTTGAAACCGTAATAAATATTCCATGTGAAGATTTACATTAATATCCATGAAGTTCTAAATTTTTTAATTATTCAAAAATGACATTTAAGATGAATATAATCATTTATTTTTTCTTTTATGATAGATATATTCTTTTTATTGTACATATCATGTTCATGTATTAAAAAAAGAATTCAATTGATAATTTTGAATTCTTGATGGCCTACTAAAACTATGTTTTCAATTTGACAAAATCTAGTCTCTTTAATTATTCATATGTATCATGAAAATTTAGTATCAAAATACAAAAAATATTATTTGACTAATCATTTTAACCTCATATCGACCATTGTGGCCTCTACCTTGATCATTGGTGGCCCCTTATCCTCTCAAAAAAATGATCCTGTTGATAGATGAGAGGAGGAAGAAGAGTCCACGATTAAAAAAATGCAGTCTTGGGAGATTAGAAAACCCTAGTTTAAATGACCAGTGTGTTCGATATAATGGATGATGTAGATTATGATGATTTCATGAATAACAATATGTTCATCATTTTTATGTAGTTTAATGGTATACTTGATAATTCTTCCCACATCAAACACTAGAAGCGACTTCCTTCTAGTAAATTTTTAAAATTATGACCAATCACCACTCAAGTCAACTCTAGTGCCTCCACTCATATGTAATGTAAATTTCACAGCCACATGGTCCACGATACGCAGTCCATGGGATTTTCATGTTTTATCCTTAACCTATGAATGACCTTGGACATGCCCTCTATGGACCTTACACATGGGCATGTCACACCCCAGCCTGACAATGCATGCCTCATTCATAGCACCACTCATTCTTGTATGCGAGATGGCTCCCATGTGGATTGATATTTCTTTCCAAATATGTTGTTGATCTTGTATCCTTGGAAATATTTTTATGGAAGGAAAATTTTAAACACTAATCACAAACTATAATTGTATTATTCCATAAATTTGGAACTAAAGTATAATTTAGCATGGCCTCTTTTAAATACATTCATATCCACATTCTTTATTTGTGAATAATGAAATTATTCATTTATTCCATTTATTAATTTAAATTCTTTTTAACATAATTAATTTTTAACATGGCCTTATTCAATTGAATATCATCTTCACATTATTTAATATACATTCCAAAAACATCTTTATCTTCCTAATAAATCTGATAAACATTGTGTCAGAATTTAAAAAAGTTCTTTAGACATTGATCCTATTCCAAAATCATCAGAGATTACCAGGATAATTATTCAACAAAAAAATCCAATTTCATCAAAAGAATCAATAATAATTCTACTTTAATCACCATGAAACTCTGAATGTTCAATAGATTTTTCTTGAAATATAAATAATAGAGTATTTCATCAATGCCCAATTAACATTTCAACTCCGTAAGAATATTGAAATAAATGATACATTCCTATTTCATTGATCACTATTATCAACCAATGAAATTAATTGAAAACAAATAAAAATCATATACAAAGTGGGATATTCACATTACAACTAGAATTATAGGATAAAATATAATATATTATATCAAACAATCACCAAACTATATGGACCTCAAACTAAATATTTTTTAAAAATATTCATAAATAAATTATTCAAATAATTTTCCATGAATAATCCTAAAAAATTAATGATATATTTAAACCATTATATGTTTGAAAATTCATGATATTTAATAGAAAGTTTCACTAAAAAAATTCATATTGAATATATCTCTAAAATTATCTCTAACATAATTATCTCACATAATTTGTAAAATTTGTCATGAAAGACACTAAAAATATATCATTTCAAATATATAATTTCATCTATATAGTTATTAATCCACCATATTGTTCAGATTCCTTATCATTTATAAAAAATACATGAATTTATTACTACAATATTAATTGTTTTATCTAATCTAATGAAAATGAACAATGCATAATAGAAACACACATTGAATTATTTTCAATACAACATCATTCATCTTCATTACTCATAATTAATTTTTTGGCTTTAATTCACTCTCATTCCAATATTCCAAATGAAAAAAATATAAGCTTAATAATTAATAAATTCATTCTTATCAACTCTAATAAAACTCCACACAATGTGGGTACAAAAATCACAAGCATTTTATTTTTGACAATTCCAACATAAAAAATCATTTTCAATGTATCTTATTCCATTTTATCTATCTTAGTTAAAAAAATCGGTATAGAGGGTTTTATTAATTAAATAATATTATTGTTTAATCATTAGTTCCACTCTAGATATAAATGAATAATTTTCATTTCAGAACACAAAATTAGCTAACACAGATAGACATGAAATCAATAATCATACTAGACTGTGATTCTAAATAAAAAAATTCATTAAAGTTATTAAATTTAATATTTAGGATAGAAAAATTATATAATATATTATCATAATATTTTTCAATTATAATTCTAGTAGTTATCTAAATAAAAAATAAAAAACATGAAAAGTGTTTATGGGTTAGAGTTTGAAATTAGAAAGTAATTATATTTAAAAATAACATTATTTTTCATGTAATTTATCGAGAAAATATCCCCCATAAATTTGGAATTTTACATTGATAAATTTTTTGTTATAAATGTGCATACATATCTATTTTATTTAATAATTTCCATAAGATTGTAGAATTTATTGACTTTCTAATGATGAATGGTTATCACATCTTACTAAGGAACCTTATAAATTGGTAAACTCCCAAAATTCATTCATCTAGCTCAATCCATTTCATCAATTTTCATTAATATATAAAATGTTGGATAACATCCATGATTTAAAACATATTTTTTCTTTTTTACATTCGATGCAATTTTCATAATACACAACTCTACTAGGAACACATGACCCACCACCAATTCCATACATAAAAATAAAAAACAATGTTAATATCAGATTATGGTTGAAATAACTTATTTATCAGTGAGATAAAAAAGGTTGTTATCTTGTTATTCAACATTATTGTCCATTCATTTGATCACATTTTTTATAGAACCCATCATGACCACAACTTAGTTTTCTTATTAATAAACTTTTGCAACATAATTGTCCTTATTTCATGAAAATCCATTTTATTTTTAATTTTATCATTTATTTTAGCCAATGATACATATGATTCACATGGTCATAACATTACCTTAATTAAAATTTATAATTAAAATTATATGCCTTTCGTATAATCCATTGATATATGATCATATACCATGTACCTTCCATAGATTATCTAATCAACTATATGATTAAAATGTTTATCCAAAATTTCATGAAATTGGATTTATTCAAGTTGAATTAATTTTATACACTTTATAGAAACTTTTTAAATATTATTCATTCATTTTCATCCAATTATAATTTTGAATGAAAAAATAATAGATATTCATTGGAGGCATGTTGTTAATTCTTTTTTTACCTGAAATCACTTGAACATCAACCAATATACAAATATTATTTTTAATCTTTCAATTAATTTATGAATTTTTTATTATCATGAAACAATAAATAATAGTTTCAATTCCAATTTCTGAATTTTTTGAAATGTAATCTTTAACTAAAATATAAGAAACACGTTCTATTTTTTTGGATTTTTATTGTTATTTATTAGTCAGAATTAAAAAAATATTTTCCTTTATTTATTTTTCTATGCATGACTCACTTGTATTCTTTAATGAATTTTTTTTTTCATATTGACCCTTTATCTTTTTAATCATATGATTATTTTTAGAGAGATTCATCTTCCCAAGAACAGACTTATTATATCTTCTATATAATTTCTCAAACCATTGAAATATATAATATTTTGAATGATTATTCATATAGTTATTTGTTATTTTTATCAACTCTGTGTCAGTCCAACATCATATAGTCAGTAATTTTACTCACAAAAGTTATATACTAATAAAAGTTAAAGATTTATTCATTAACCAAACTCAAAAATCTAAACGTTGTAAATTTTGTTTCAAATAAACTATAGAATTTTATGAATTAAATACTTTTTTTTATAATACCATCTTTTAATTTTTATTATTTTGGGGAACAAAACCTTTTCAATTTCATTCATTAGACTATAATATATTTAGTAGTTCCTCATGATATTTTATCATTCATAATTTTCTATAATTTTACCTGTATCATGAAATTTAAATAAAAATGGATCTATTACAAATATAGTTTTCTAGAGTGGGTGAATTTGTTTTATTTGATCATATATTAGTCACTTCGTCATAGGTTTTCTAAATTTCAACCAGTATTAAATGTGTAGATTTCTTATTTTGACGCACCATAAATAATCTCTTATATTATTATACCTGAATAATTAAAATAGTTCAATATAATTATAAAAATTTATATTTAATTCTATTAAGAAAATATATATAGAATCCAATCTATCCAGGATTCCTCCTCCCATATTTTTAATTTGGATTACTAAAGAATCAATTTTTTATTATTTAATGAAAACATAACGAACCCCATATTATGTGAAAAATCTCACCAAAAAAACGAATTCCATTTTTATATTTTACAGTAATCTATTATTAAATTTTGAGTATTATTATAATAATTATATTTATATCATCTAATAATAGATAAACAATCTACTACATTATTCCCCAAAAAATCATTGTAAAAATCATACAATTTTAGTATTGGAATACCGTTTACATATTCTGTTAGAGGCACATGAAAGTTCATGGAACCGTATATATAAACCATATGTATATAAATAAAAGTGAAAATATATATAAATCCATTATTTTAGGTCATTTTTCATATTACATGTCAAACCATTATATATGATTTGGAATCTATTAGTACCATTATAATTGTTTGTTGATATTGTTGTGAACTTCACATATTGATTACCTTACCTTAATATATCGTTATGTGCCTTAATTATTTCTTAATATGGGATTTTAAATATCAAGGCAACCCTTACACATGAGTATAAAATATTTATTTATCATATGTACTATTTATACTTTGTCATATTCTATATTTTTGATTAAATATACTATTTTTGTATCAGTTGGGTAGCATTACATGGGTACTAGGGAAAATACATATTTACTGTGGATTATCAATAGTGGATATTTTATTTGAATAATTATAGGTACCTTTATATATGATTTGAAGAACAATTTCATATCCTAGTGTGGTTCTGTACTTTAAAAAATCTCAAACCCTTTTAGTTCCCAAATATTTTTAAATTGTGTATCTTTACTTATTATAGGGTTAAATCATAGGTACATTCCCAACTATGGAGTGATTTTTCATATTGAATCTTATGTATCACTCCTAGTACTATTTTTAAAATTCTATAAGATATAATGAATCTTATGTATAGATTCATATTTAATTTTTTATAAACAAAAGAATATTTATTTAATCAATACATTCCTTTTCACAACTCAAAGAATTATCAAAACATATCTTATTTTATATTTATTTAAATTATCCAGAAACATTTTATAACCTTAAAGATTATTTTAATGGTATTTTACTACATCAAACAATTTCATAAGATCCTAATGAAAAATCCAAGTATCAATTTTTCTTATAGTAGTCAACACTAAATGATGATACATATAGTGGATATTCATTGATAAAGTTTTTTATTTATCCATAGATATAAAATATCATAAAATCACCATTCTCCATTGATATCAGCATCCCCAGACTAAATATATATTCTCAAATAGATTTTTCACATGAAACATGAAACAACAGTTTTACTCTACAATTATTCCTTCTCACCATTAATATAATTATAATACTCACGTAATCGTATCCAAAACACAATAAAACATATTTTCTATGTGAATTTATCTCTAATAGAAACTCTAATGGTTGAATCTGACTTCTTTTCTAACATGTGTGTTGTCAAAAATCCAATTATCTTTATTTGTAATATTTATTGAATAACTACGATGACAAATTTCTCTTTACTATTGTATTATTTAACATGAATTGAACTTGAGGGACTAATAAAATTCATGATTCAAATAGTTATCTTACATCCTTAATATCAAAAATTCAAAACAACATCATACATTTACAACATTTCATGTGAACATCATTTTATTCACTTCAACTATTTTTTTACATTACAGTCCTTATTTTAATTTATTCTCAGTATATATTTACATCACATTTATTATGAAAATCAATGTTGAAAAATTAAATCTCCACACCAAGTGGGTAGAATAGATTGATAGGTTTTTGGATTCATTTGATATATATGTTGTCATGTAGGATAATCAATATCACCAGTTTTTAAATTAATGGTTTGATGGTGGGAAATTGAGTAGTATGTGGACAATCATGTTTGATTCTATTTGTTATTCATTTTTTAATGATCTAAAAATTTAATTAAAAAATAATGAATTACACATAATACTACCAATAACTAACAATAAAGTTCTCTTTATTTTTCTCATCAAGTATTATATACCATTAGTGGTCATTTTTTCATTAAATTAAACAATATATTTATTTCATATTGTCGTATTTTTTCTGTTGTTAACATTAGTTATTTAATTGGTATATTGATATTCTTCCTAGTAAGAGAATGGTTGGGAAATTTAATAATTCATTATATTCATTTAGACATTCATTGATTAATGTATCTATTTTTGAAATCATGGGTTCTATTATAGATTCATGTAAGATATTTTATCATGTAGAAATTGTATAACTATATTAAATCACATCACCCTCATTTATTTATTGACTCAATCATGTGATTTTTTTCCATTATTTAACAATTCCAAGAATCACTTACTCCTTCTACAAGTCATTGATTTTTATTATTTTATTAGTAATCTAGAGATTGTTATTAATAAATTTAATTGAATATAAGTAATTTATAGTCTAATTTGAATTAATATTTACACTCATGGTGAAAATAAATTATTGTATGTTATAGTACCCATTTTAATTTAAATAACTTCATCTATCACAACATATGGCAATAATAAAACACTAAATATCTCTCCTTGAGGACCGTATTTTTATTTTTAGTTATTGTTATTAAACACATGATGAAATTAGAGTAATATTTATCTATAATATGACTTATATAATATTAAAATACTGAATATAATAGATATTGTGCTGAAAAAATCTATTCATACATATAAATTAATTCGATTTAGTATTCCAATTTATATTTTATCACATTTAATTAACAGAATTGGGTTAAAAATATGAAAAAATAAATAATGTTTAGTAATGTTTATTGTTCAACAAAAAATGATGGATACCTAAATAATTCAATATAAATGGAACTTATTTAATTTGAATATTCCATCCAGTTTTCTAATAGATCACCTATACTTAGAAATTACTCATGAGGGTTTTTTTAATTATTGGGAATCAATTTACCCTCATTATGTTTTATGCATAATTATCCAATGCAGCAATTTAAGAAAACATATTTGAAAATGATGAAATATATAAATACATGGATATAGATAAAAAATATAATGAATCAGAACTAAAATAGAAATATAAAACATGAGGCATACATGTTAATAGAAAAACACATATCTAATATATCTATAAAGGATAACCCAAAAGTGTAATACACTATTTCCAAAAAACAATCATCTATTATATCATAAACTTAATATTTCATCTTCAATCATTAAAATATTATCCCTCAATTTTCGGGGATATTTCATTCCATAAAACATTGAGAAAATATCTTAAAAATTCCCTATGGATGCATATAGGGATTGAGTACAATATACCCAAAAGAATGTAAAAACCCAACCCCAAAAAATAATCATAAAAATGATTTATATGAAGAAAAAAATTTATGTTCATAATTATATAATAAGCCATAAAATATAATATATAAGTGTTTTTAATAATAATAATAATAATAAATTCATATATATGAAATATTGAAAACCAACATCACCTCCTATGACAATATCTCGAAATGTAAGATAAACTGATTGAACAACCCCATTAGATTTTTCATAATTGAAAATTATAACATGGAAAATAATAGAGTCTACATATATTAAAATAATAAATAAAAGTATATTAATAACCTATATCCTTAATTAAAATTCTCAAAATGTAATATAATTCATAATTATTGTGTAAAATGAAATAATACATTCTGATTATCTACGTAATCCATATAATAAATTTAAAATCATAAATATATTATTCATACAACATGATAAATTATGAAAAAAAACCTTGAAACTAAATAATAATAAATATAATGAGTTATCTAGGTTATTTACATTGAAGAATTAATTCCAAAATAGAAAAAACAAGAATTGCAAAAAAATTATTTTGTAAAAACATATTTTAGGAAATTAGTTTTAGAATATAATATGAATTGTATTTTATTTCACACTACCAGTTATCAATGAAAAAATAATAATTATTATATTATGATAGGAATGTGTGGTAACCTAAAATATAATATAGTGAGTCCAATCGTATAATCTAGAGGGAATGTGATACCAATAGAACAGAAGACTTTTAATTGTTTTTAAAAATTTAAGCATACAATGATATATAAGTATGAACCTATTATATATATATATGATTTTTATAATTATCTGTTCTATTTAAAAATTCAATTAAATTATGATTTTCACTCTTGAATAATGTATGTTGAACCATACATCATGCACACTTTAACATTACATGAAATCTGAATTATGAATATTTATCATCCATATAGGCCTTATATATAATCCGTTACTAAGGATATATTAAATAATATTTAAAAGATTGAGAGTTCATTATTTATGAATGATATGAATGAGTTACTAAAAAATCATACACTCATGAATTATAAAAGCACAAGAAAATGAAATAGCATATGTGGCATCTGAGTTGAAATAAAAATATCAACCAGTTGATTGTAGTGGGTGGGTGAATACTCAATGCATATCTAAAACTTCTTGGGACATGATGCTCTCATATTTGTTCCTGTATTCAAATGATATTTTATCACATTGTTTAGCGATGAATAATACCGTCTAGACATCATATGATTGTAATCTGCATATTGATACCCATGAATAGAATATTTCAATTTGCTGCTATTGTAGATATAATTATCAAATCAATGAAAATAATATAGGTAGTTAAAAATTCACATCACTGAATAGTATAAATTTAATGATTTTCTTCATTTCTATTTATATTAATTATTTTACATCTCATTCATGGGTGATTATAAAATAAGTATTGAAATTGTATCTTATACTTATATTTATTATTTATAGAGTAATTCTAATATCATTATCTATATCAATGAAATACCATGTATTTAGTTTTTTTGAAATATTAAATGAAATTAAAAATAAAATAAATATTTAGAAGCATTTAATGTTTATATAAATATGTTTTTATAAATAGTTTATTTTTACACAGTTGAAATTTGCGAATGTATACTATTTTTTTACTAATTTGAAGTTGATTTGTGAAGGTAAATGAATTTAGATGATTAGTTAGGTATATATAAACAATGAATCATCTTTAGTATAAGGGGTTCACATAAGGGTAACTATGGTTTTCCTAGTGTGGCATAATGGTAGTTCATTTCCTACCATTACTTAAATCTATTATGTAATTGTATTGTTATTTATTAAAGGATTTCAAAAAAAACCCAAATAGTTAAGTGAATTGGTTAGTGAATAAAATTGATAAATGAAAATGAACAGTAAGAATCAGGTTATTTTATATTATCACATGATCATTATTTTTTATTTAGATGAAGCATTTGATTCATTTAATGTAACTTATATAATAAAATTAAATAGATGTAGCCCCTATACCATATACCTTCTCATGTAATGGAATGGTATTTAATCATTCTATATCATATTTAATTTTAATGTTTCCCTTCCAGAGAATAGTTATATATATTTGTAATTTTATTTTCCTCTGTGTAGTGGGTTATAGGTGAGTTTTGTAAAGGGTTTTACTAATTTACCATTATATAGATAGTATGTATATAAATCCCTCATGAAATTATATTCTTATTGATTGGTATTTTTAATTGTTATATGAAATTAATTTTTTTAAAAAAATGATAGATTTGATCCCTATAATGACCAGAATGGATAAAGATTCAGGAAAAGTGTTTCTTATGAAGGGTTTAAAAAATTATCATTATTTTTTTAGATTTTAATGTTGATTTTAACAGATTATAAAATGTTTTTAAATAATTTTAAATAATTTTCTTGGATATTTTAAATTTCAAATGTGTAATAGAAAAATTAACTTAAATTTTTTAAAATGAAATTTAGTTTTATGAAATATCAATTCCAAATATTAAATATTAATTTCAAATTAACTTTAAATAAATTTATATATATTAATTATGATCTTGAAATGAAATTTTCATTATTTGAAATCATGTTACATAATTTATGGAATGTTAAAAATTATTAAATTATAAAATAAGTTTATATTTTTTTAAATTCTATTTATTAATTATTCATAAATTAATAATTTTATTTTTTCAAAATTAATGGGGTCCTATTTTGATATTATTGAAGACACATACAAAGGGGTTTCATAAATGATATGATCAGGGTTAAAATAATGATTAAGTGTATGGTATTAGGATTTTTTAGAATGTTCACAAAATATAAATTTTATTAATAATATTTTATCATTCAAAATATATCAGTTATCTAAATTAAATGCAATATAATGATAAATATGAAGGTATTCATATTTTAATTTAATATAAATTTTTATATTAAAAATTATAGAATTTCTAGCATATGAATTTAAAACTATATAATATTTATTTGTAGCTTTAATATTTTAATTTTTTTGTAATGCTTTTCTTCGGTTTAAATATTAGAATTGCCTTTTTTTAATGTCATGAAATATTTTATTAAGAGTAATAAAACCTTTTTATTATAAATTGAGTGTGAATTATATTAAATTTTATGCTTCTCCATTGATATAGATCCTTTAATTATGTTCTTGGTATGAAAACAAATTTAGTTTTCATTTACTATTACCATGGTTTTAATTGAATGTATGAACATGAATTTAGTTGTTTGATATAGAATATTAAAATAAGGCGTTGGATTATTCAAAATTTAAATCCTATCTTTTATAATATTTCCCTGGGTTTGGAGACATGAGTTTAGACAACCTAATAACCTATACTATTATTAATTGTCAAGAATTGTGAACGCGGTTAGCTATCAATCATTCTGAGCATAATCATGTTGATATTTTCAATCACATTTAACAATATTCATTTACAAGAAAAATTCTTATATCAAAGAAATATGACCCACTTATATATGTATAAATATAAAAGATTTATAAAATTAGGAGATTAAAATAAACATGTTTGTTGTTTAAATAATAAAATGTCAATATAAATTGAAAATATTGGTTTAATGGACAATATATGATTCCAAACTAATAAGTGTAATAATATATTCCAAAAATTGAATAACATGACATAGAATGGTGATATTGAATCACCATTTTATACTATGTGTTATATTCCTTCCAAATAATCCATTTTGCACACATGGAGCACCCTATCGGGTATTATGAAGCATATCATGAGTACCCATGGATTATCATTAGTAAGGAATGGATTTTATAAGTAACATGGGATTATCTTTTTGGGTATTGTAGAGATTAGTACAGTTACCACTTAATTAGTATTTTTATCCTTTTTGAGGACATTTAATTTTCATACACTTTCTATGAAATCATAGTTATAATGATATTGTATGAATGTTGTTAATTTTATCCATAAGATGGATTGGAAAAGGATTTATCCCCTCAAAATTCATATAGCAACAAGTGCTGTTATTTGGATGATGTCATAACAAAATAATAATGTATTATTATGTGACCAAACTAATATATATTATGGTGAAATATTCATCTTATCCCACTAATGGATAGGATTCTTCATAAGGGGGTCATAATTCTAGTGGGTGACCCTATAATATAATTAATTGATAAATGGTTAATAAAAAATTAAATTTACATGATAAATGATTCTATTCAAGATGAATAGAATCATTATCAAAAAAATAAGAATTAATAAGAATTATGTTTTGGTTATGAATAATATAAATTACTCTTATGACTATAACTTATGAAATTTTATTATGATATACATGTAATTGTAGGATTTCATAAAGTAAATGTTATGTTATATTTTTTTACAAATACTTATTCTTAGTAATGAGGTTTTAACGATTTTCAACATATGAATATATATTCTTATAGAAGAATAAAATATTTTTTGAAGGATTCAAACTTGTTAGATAAAAAATTTCCAATGTTATGTTGATATCTAAACATGTAATAAATTTGTTTTTGGTATATTATTAATTTATGGAATATTTGACTCATATACTCAATCTAATTAGTTATCCCAAATGATGTTATATATGATTGAATAGTTTAATGAATATATGAGGACAACCGTTTCCATAATGGGTTTTTGTTTATATAATTCTATTATATTGTTTGATAGATAAATGATATCAATTGTATGATTTTCATGTGTTGAAAATATAGAGACTCTTAGTGATGTAAATGAATTAAAAAATTGTGGTCGGTGTAATAGAGAAAAGGAGATGTGACAATGATGAATTGGATTCTTCAAAATTTGAAAACTTGTAAAATGATTTGTATAATCACATTTTTATGTTGATATTATATAATTAATAATTGATTAATTAAATTATAAGGTAGTTTTTAATAATCAATTCACCTGAATTTTATTTTCATAAGATTATTTAAAGGAAGATGAAAATGGATTTTAATGGTTAGTGAATTAATCTTATTTAAATTTTTTGAAATATGACAACTATGTGAATGATTTCAATAAATGTGCGCTCAATAAAAATAAATTGTTGATAATTGATAAAAAGGGAATATGATTTCAAGGATCTATATTTTTATAATTTATACTAGAATTTAAATGTTATAAATGGGGGATGTAATTATTTTTGAAATGTTCATACATAATTTAGTAAGAAACCAATCAAGGGAATTAAAATTAATGGAACTATTAAGTAAAAAATAAAAGTTTAAAATTATTATATTATTTATGATATAAATCTAGAATATTATAAGTATTTATTTAATCTTGATGTCACAAATATGTATCATATAAAGAAATTAATTTTTGTTGTAATAAATTGATGAATATATTTTTGACATGTGTTCTAAATATACATGAGTTCAAAATCAAGGGAGATATATATAGATCATATAGTTTATATTATGTTTATGAATAAAAAGGTTTATATAATTATAAATTGAATGAAAAAATGACTCAATAACTGATAGATAAAAATTACTGATTTTTATCTCCATCTCATTTATTAACAAGGTAATAGGGGATATTTGTTATTAAATATATGTTTTAAAAAATATTATATGCTTAATTTTGTAAATAATGTTAATTAAATTTCATAATCATAAAATTCATTTTATAAGATGAAGAGAATTTAAAATTTAAGTTTAAATTGGTTATCCAAATGATTGTTAAATATGTGTGAATATTATTCCCACCCATAAAATGTAAATTATAAAAATGTTTCCATCTAAATAATAGAATTTTCCACATATAATACATTTTCCAATATGGATGTTTCATCATCATTCACGGTATAAATAGATAAATATTATTTCTAAAACAAAGTGATGTTATTTTATGATATCATGATATCATTATATGAATATAATGATTAGGGTTCCATAACGTGTATGTTTGAACATAAATAATTCCAAAGTAAACAAATAATGGATTAAAAAATCATAAGATAAAGTGATGTTGAATAATATCATATAGTTTTTAAGATATGTGATAGTGTATAAAAATTCAATATTTTATATTTTGTTACCAAATAACATGGCTATCATCATTTCTTAATGATATTAAAATAATAATAATGTAATAATTTATATGCTATATTATTTGAAAATATTCCAAATAAATATGATTGTAAAGAGTTCTGAAGAAGATTTTTTAATCAAATATAATTTTTTCAAATTGTAAAATATAATTATACAACATTAAATTTCATCTGAAGAATATAATTTGATTTAATATGTTCATAGAGGTGTATGGTTGTTAATAAGACTCCAAAAGATAACCATTATTAAAATTGTATTCTTTTATAGATGTTTTTACCTAATGGTATTAGTGGGATTATTTTAATAGTTGGCCTTAAAGATATGTGATTATAATTAAATGTGATTTAATATGTTAATAAACCAATGAATGTAAAGCCCACATATTATTGATATAGTATTTTACTATATATGATATAATAGATAGGCTCTTATATTGAGATTGTTAACTATTATAAAGGGCATTTTCATGATATAAAATAGGTCATATTAAATTAATTCTCATTTTTTAATATATTTACATTGTTTAAATAAATCAATACATACATTTCATAATGTGAGATGATAATTGACAAGATAAATTTAAAATTTTTAGTTATCCATAACCGATTTTCATCATGGACTATAACAAGTTATGATGATATTTTATGTTTAGTGTGAGAATAATTCATATATATATAGAATATACTCAAGAGGCTTAAAAAATATATTTCTTTGTATCTATTGGATAACCACTATTGTACACTATATGCAGTGTCATAGTAGTATATTTCATACACTAGGGGTATATTTGTTATATTAGAGTCCTAATAACCTACGCGTGGAGAGATATATAGCACAATAGACGTCATTGTTTGATTCCATACTTATGTATGTCTACATGTTCACAGAGAAAATATGAGCATGTATTGGTCTGTTACTAATAATATCATCAATTGGAGTTTATATAATATATTATTTATCTTATTGTACAATGGGTATGACATTTGGTCCCTTAATTGATATAGAATGTGGAATTCGTTTCAACATCTAGATACTATATATTTAGTCCAATTGGGGGATTGATGGATACACATTCAATTAATATATCTATATATATGTGTGATTTAAGGTTGTATAGGTTCATTTTTAATGCATGATATGATTTTTTTTATAGAATAATCCCTTAACATTTATCTATAAATGTAGTAATTAATACAATATCATCAGGAGCAGACTTGAGGATATATAAAGATCACTGAAATGATAAATCTGAGTGTGTGAATAGTTTATTATTGGAAAAAACATCATGATACCAGAAGCTATAATATTTATCGTTCTTTTCACCCGAGATGATAGTGAATAATTAGTGGAAGAAGAATCACATATGTATATTGAATAATTTTTGTTCATACTAGGGATACTTGGGTAGAGATAATGACATTAGTCATAATTTATAGGGATATTTATCATTCATATCATCGTATTGTTAAAGGCTTCATTTCCTCTCTAGGGAAAGGTATGAATTTATTTTATTTATTCATTTCATTTTATATGCAATCTTCACACTTCATGCATGTGAGATCATTGACTATGTTTTTAAATTTATTTCTTATTATCAAATAAAAAATATTAATCTTGTTTTAAACCTTTAAGAGTGCATTTGATGAATATGGATACAAACCCATTATGAGAATAGAGTTCTCTTACTATAAACATTCTACACATGATGTCCTATTGTTGGATGACGTCAATTAGACCATGAATAAATACTAATTCAACTGAGTGAAATTAGTGGATGAAGATGATATGATATAGTTATCACTATGATAATTTAGATGTAAAAATATCATATGTCCATTTTAAAATACATGAAATTTTAAACAAAATATTCATATTTCTAATAAATTAGTTAATACCCATATAGGGTTTGTTGTGAAACCAACAGAGGATAATTGATCACTTGATTGATACCAGGTATGTGGTACTAAACCAATGAACACATGTATGTGGTGTAAGTATATTCTGATTACCCACATTGACGAAACCGAGTACCTTGTTGTTAACCACTACATATATGGTTACCCTTGTGCCAATAAAATACCATTAAATTTAATCTTGAATCCCATATTTTTTATACTAAATATATTTAAAATATTAATTAATGAATAAATAATCTAGATATCATATTTTAAAAAAGACTAACCCAAATTGCACATGTCCGTACAAACCTCAAAGAGTTGGTCTTCTCATCATCTAGAAGAACTATTAATAATTTTGAGGAATGAATTTGAGACATTTTAAATTAAACATTTTCTATCAGTCAAATATTTCATAATTGTAAGGTCCTGAAAATTTTTCCAAGGGGAGAAAATACCCCCATAATCAATTTTTAGAATGAATCAATATCTTCTTCAAGTCTTTTAAGTTGAATGGACTCCAAATGAGTTGCAATATTCAGTATAAAATTGTAGGAATTCATGTTTCCATGGAATTTTATGTGGCCTATGTACCATCACCAAAAGAGGTACATGGACCAACTGTATCATGAACCACCAAGAACGCAGGAAAGATCGCGAATATTTGGGCCATGGAGTGATGGCCTGAGTGACAAGGAAGACCGAGAAATGCCTCGCCTTAGAAATTATGCACACGAAGCCAATATGCATACCATGCCATGAACTCATCAGTTCTTGGATGAGGTGAACTAACAGAGTACAAGAACAATTATTGAGAACTGAAGCCTCCACAAACCCCAGATGATCGAGTCTTCTTTGGGTCATGATATTTCTTCAGTGGTCCTCTGCAAATGGTGTTGAGTGACCAATAAATGTGATTGCTCCGATTCCATAGAAAAGTATAACACTAGACAATAGAGGGATACACACAGAGGGATATAGACAAAAAGTAGGATGAAAAATGAAAGATTAAGGGAAGCTTAGAGGTTTCACACTGGCATCCATAATGTTTCATTAATGAAGCATGAACAACAAACCACTCCCTCTGCAGGTACAACAAGCTGCGAACCTTAAAACATGGGAATTGATAATTATAATAGAGTTATTAAACGTATATTTTGATTCATGAAACAAAGGCTTCTCGCAGATTAAATTCCTGTGAATAGAGATCCCCCAGAACCTCTTTCAATATGGTTCTATGCATAGTGTACCACTACATGGACTGAACCCGACACCACGTAATGCATCATTATGAGGATGGAACCCATAGTGGTGTTATGGTCTGCACACCACTATGTTGTGCCATTTTCTATACCCATGTCTGTGTACCACAGATGTATGAATACGACTCCTCTTCCCACATACCACAATGGTATGTGGAGCCTCCCTCATCCCACATAGTAAACCAGTAGGTGGAATGGGTTGTTTTTAGGTATTTTTTCCACCAGTTCCAAAGTCATGCTCCACTACCATGTAGTCCTCCATGACCCCTCCACAAACCATTTCAATGGAATCTTGTCAAAGCCTCTTCCACAACCACCTGAATCAAATGATCAGAACATTGGGTGTTTCATCAAACCCCATTGAGTCTACACACCCATGGTATGAGGAGTCATAAAGGCTCTCCACACAATGTTGCAGGCATCAGGAATTCTTGTGAGGCTATATTCTGTTGGTAACCAGGTTCCCTACCTTGGGACACTAACGTAAACCTCCTCGTTCTTGGGAAAATGGGTTATTGCTTGTTTCATTCAATGAGTAATACTGGTCAGTCAAAGGGGTTATGTTCACTCCCTCATTGATGAGGATGAAATTACTCCCCATCCTAGAACATGATCTAGGGACCTCCCCCCTGAGGAAGTCCCCATTTTTCAGATGCAAGGTCACATGACCTTTAATGTCATCTCACATTAAAGGGTTCATTGCTCCACACCCTCTCCCAAAGCCAACCTGTCTGCATCCTTCACGGGATCACCCTCCCCCACCAATAGGGGAGGAGGCATGTGCATTGTTTAATATTTCACATACTCTTGTTTCTCACACCATGAATGTCAAAACCTAGCTTAGAGGTTTTTTAGGATTAGAAAATCCACATGAATCTGAACTATGTAAACTTTGATTCTTTATCAAAACAGAATACGTTGGATGCCTACCAGAAGGCTCAATCTCAAAATTGTTCCCTTCCAAAAGGGTCCACCCAATCATGTTTATCAAATGGATATCTTCTATGAGTAAGCTCCACATAATCCAAATGATGTGGGTTCTGATTCCTCTTTTGAGGATATGTACGAAGCCCTCATTATGGTCCTAACCCCAACATCAAGTCACCTTCTATCCCCCATGGATGACGATAAAATCAAGAGTGCCTTATAATATGTATGAAATTAGCATATCCCCCAAAGCATCAAATATATGCATTCACAGAACAATATTTCAAACCAAGGGTAGCCCATGCACCCTGTCTTTATAAATTAACAAAGGATTCACGCACATATGAACTCAACATAAATATATAATAGAGTCCAAAAACCAGAAACAATCCTCCCCCAATATGGTGTGGTGAGAGTGACTGACCATCCTCTCGACCAATGGTGTTTATAAGTTTCTTCGGACAAATCCTTATCCAATTAGTGTCTGGCATTGGAAAGAAGGTCCATGAATCATGGATACTAGGGCCGTGCATAATTCTTGGTTCCACGAATAAACCTGTTGCAGACCATATAAATATTTTATATCTGATAAGGACCAATTTAAGAATTACATGAACCCCCTAATGGGTCAAACAATTACCCCATGGTTAATTCATCCTTATTTAATGGATAATGATGTTGAATGGGTCGAAACAAAGGAATGGTAAATTCAACAAGAACCCGTCTCTATAGAAAAATGGACATGTGATGATCATCATTGTGCCATTTCCACACCACCCAAAAACATGAAACCTCATAGGCGTAACCAAAATGGTGAACCCAACATGAATCCTTAACCGAGGTGGCAGTCTCACCCCACTCTAACCTCTTCCCCTAAAGAAAAAGAGAATGGGAAGGGGAAAGTTGAGTCCCCAAATATTGTAATTCCCCGACCCCAGTTACCCAGAGTTGGTGCATTATTTCATAACATTGGCATGATCCTAAGAAAGATCAAATCGCGAAAGACTGATTAGTTTAGTAGCCTTGGAAACACTAGATATATTCATAAATTTTTACATTACATCATAAAAATGAAAACTACAACAAAATAGTCTCCATAATCCACACTCTTATCCCCTTATACTATCCCTGTAGGTCTTTCATAATTTACCTTTTCACATCCTAGGAAAAATAAAACATATAAAGGGGGTGAGCTCAAATGCCCAGTAAGGATAACAATATAGAGGAAACTTTCATAAATAAGAATAAACATTTAAGGCAATGTATAACTAAAACAAAATCCTTTTAAACTTGAACTTCAACATAGTATGGCAAAAATAAAATGAAATAATTCCATTTACTTATTCACATGGATATTCTACTAATTGAATAATCACATGCACTATCAATAACCACTTTCATAATGATGGAATGCATAATGCCAGACTATCATAACCACATAGCCAAGGCCTCGTGCCAAGACTACAAATTAGATTTTGTCAAGGCCTTGTGCCAAGACACTAGTTTTTCTCATGAGACCTACTTCTGCATCGAGGAGCTATAGCGCGCTCCACCCGTCACATATTATGTCCAATGCATTCCTCATATGAATAGGTTTAAACATAACATAAACATTCGTATTAAAACTAGCATACGAAATGTCAATAATTTATCTAGAAACCATGAATGGTATAAAAATAACACATCCACATTAAAAAAAATCACAAAACCTTCAATAAAATATGGAAGATCTGTATCATAATAAATCAACATCAAATAAGCTTAAAATCAATCAAAGGATGTTGACATAGATGAAATCAAAACTATTTGAGAGAAATATACCTTTTTTGAAATCATTTAAAAGTCACATAATTATAAAATAAAACATTTAAATTGAAAATTTTATAATAAGATTGTAAGAGAAGCTTCGAAGATTTTATAACGGTGGAAAATAGCTGCACCCGCCGTATATGTTAAAAAACATTATTACCTTAATTCTGTCGAAAAGGTTAAAAGAACCTTGTTTGGAAAAAAACGGAAAGATTCCATTATAAACCATTTATAAAAGTCAACAAGGTTATAAATGACTTTAACCCATATTCTAGTAAATAGTAAAAATGTTTTGAAATACATTTTAAAGAAACATGGATGTGGATGATAAAGAGGTCCTAGTAGATAATCACGTATAAACAAACTCAGATAATGAAGAGATTGTGAAATAAACCCTTACCTTGTACTTTTACCTGGTTGGGGGTAGGTTAAACTCCTGTATAATGGTGAAATAATTGTTATTAAATTATAAAAGAATCATATACATTAATATGATATCATATATGATATTTTAACATTTATTTGTTAATAATATCTTAGTATTATCGTTGTTTCGGGTGTTAACTTACTCGTTTTCGTTTATATGTTTTGTTACGTAAGTAGTGATTGTCGTGGATAGGTTGTATCTTATTCATATCTAGAAAGATATCAAGTATTTAAACCTTACTTCTAATCATCAAATGAGAATTATACTTGAATGGATACGATGGAGACTGAATCTCATTGCGTTCGTGAAGACGGTAGTCCGTACGTACGCACGAGCGACAATATCATTCTTTTGATATTAAAATAATATATAATTGGATGTTATATCATATATACAGAATCATTATCATGTTATATTTATTATTTACATGAATTACACATCATTATTATACCCATACAAATAATAATGTTTTGAATAACAATTACACCACGACGTGGAGACGGTAAGCCGTACGTACGCACATATGGTGACATGTCATTAAAAGGATGGATAGAATACTGAAATATGGTTGTACCATGTTTATAATAACATCAAAGTATATATAATATACTGGATTTATTATTTTAGAATCTTAATAATAAATAAAGAAGAAGTGGAAGAAAAAAGGAACTTGGAAAAGGGTGGTGAAATTATTACCTCTTCTTCGGGTTCTTCCTTTTGATTTGATCAATAGGGATCCTTAGGTTGGCTTTCTGACTAAAGTAATGACTCTTGGATGAATTGCGGTAAGTTGAGAGAGTATTCGGGCAGAGTTTTGCCGAGCCAAATGGCTTTGAAGGTGTGAATTAGTGAGAAGGAGGAGTGCCCTTTTATAAGTGGGGTGAGGGGCACCTTTGGAAAAGCAAAAAATATTATTTTATAATAAATTAATATTCGGTTTTTAATGGCTCAAAAGTGTATTATTTAAAGGTTAAGGTAGGGATGGGTCAAATACCACTCAACCAATTGAATTTATATAGGTCTGGGTCAATATATTAACCTTATCTTTAAGTATTAACTCTTAGTTAATTAGTTTCACTTTTACAATGTCTCTTTGTATTTTTATATTATATGTTTAATAAACATACTATATACATCCAAGATACCTCCAAGTGGTCCATTAGTGATAATAATATCATGATATAAGCCTCTTGGCCGAACCATATATTTTTAAAAATTTAATATCAATTAATAATATAATATTTGTTTTAAAAACTCTTTTATGTCAATTTTGACACTATTCAATAATTGATTTTTGTTAAAATCATAAATGAATGATTACTTCAAAAAACGTTAATTAAGTCAATATTAACATGTCATATTAACCTAGAAAATTAGTGTAATTCATAAAAAGTCTAAAATTATATTTATTTGGGTAATTATAATATCAATTATTTTAATTGTTCACTATTATGGTAATTACTACATCATCATTGTGTCATAAATAAATTAACTTATTTATTGTCTAAAAATTATAAATAAAATATCATTATGTAGGAAATCCTTTTATATTTCTAATAAATATTTATAATCGAACATCCAACATGTATAATCCTTTGTAAAAAATGTTTTTCTAAAAGATATATGCTTATTTCATTTTTGTATTTCTTTTAACTTAATTAATATAAAGTGTCATTATCACTTAAAAGTGGCTCCATGGGGTCAACAAATAGACCCCAACATGACCATGGTCGGAAATGTATCATCCAATAGGGTTAGGATACGTTTTAAGGCAATTTTTTATTATTATAATATTATTTTTTAACCCTTATTTACCGGATTTACCCTTTAACCGTGGTAAATAAAATATTTACCGAAAAGTTACCTATTTACACAATTTGAAAATCCTGATTCTAAATATAGAATCCATTTTTCCAAATTCAAAACACAAAAGTGGTAGAAATTAATTTAAAATTAATTCCCACTGTCAAAACAAAAAGCGTATTTTTAAGATATAATAACTATCAAAAGATTGATACTTGTTTATGTCCGGTTTAATTGTGAAATTATGTCCAATGGCCAAAATTGTATTAAATTGTTAAAATATATTCTAATTATACTTTAAAACCACTCAAATTCATAATTTATCAATATAACTTATTTCGATTAAGAAAGTTGTTTTTAATTAAAATTTAGTAATTTTCACTATTCATCAAAATATAAATGTTATCCGAAAAGTTCCAAAATTTCACCCTAGGATAAATTTGATATTATAAATCCAAAAATGAAGTCCATTTTGACAGATAAAATTTATAAAATTCCAAAAAGTAGGTATTACTATTCATAACAACTAGTTTGATTGGTTGTGGTGTGTTAGAACTCGATGTTGCGTACAACACACGCTATCACATTATTCAAAGAGAAGCGTACCGTAGAAGCTTGGGGTGTTACATTCTCCCCTCCTTCAAATAATTTCGTCCTAGAAATTTCTAGAATACTACCACATGAAAAGACTCAGGTGTTTCTTCATTATAAGTTCCTCGGTTTCCCACGTTGCTTCTTCCATCTTAAGGTTTCTCCACAAAACTTTTACCAGACGCGTCGTTCGGTTTCGCAGTACTTGTTCTATCTTATCAAGAATCCTGATGGGCTCTTCGCAATAAGACAGAAAGGGTTGGAGTTATAATTCCTCATAGGTGAGTACATTTGTTGGGTCAGGCATGTATTTCCTCAACAGAGATACGTGGAACACATCATGAACTTTGGAGAGACTTGGCGACATTGCCAATCGATAAGCTACAACCCCAATTCGTTCTAGAATTTCGAAAGGTCCGATGTACCTGGGACTCAATTTACATTCTTACCAAAATGTATGACTCCCTTCTATGGAGATACCTTCAGGAAAACATTATCATCGACTTGAAACTCCAAATCCTTCCTTCGATTATCGGCATAGCTCTTCTGCCTACTTTGAGCTGCTTTGATGTGGTTTTGGATTACCTTCACCTTTTACATCGTTTCCTCCACCAATTCCGGGCCTACAAGTTTTCATTCACCAACGTCATCCCAACAGGTTGGTGTGCGACATCTCTTTCCATATAACGCTTCATATGGTGCCATCTGAATACTTGAATGGAAGCTATTGTTATAGGAAAATTATACCATAGGTAAATATTGATCCCACATACCCTGAAAGTCAAGTGATCAGGATCTCAACATGTCTTCTATGGTTTGAATAGTTCGTTTTGATTGTCCATCTATTTGAGGGTGGTAGGCAGTGCTCAAATAAAGTTCAGTATCCAAGGCTTTCTGAAGACTTTTCCAGAATCTTGAAGTAAAACGGGGATCATGATCTAAAATAATCGATAGGGGTACTCCATGAAGTCTCACAACTTCATTAATATATAGTCTTACTAGATGTTCTAGTGGTAGATATTCTCTTATAGCAAGAAAATATGATGACTTGGTAAGACGATCAACAATAAACCATATTACATTGTTCCTTCTAGGAGTATTTGGTCGTCCCATGACAAAGTCCATCGTGATATTGTCTCATTTCCACTCCAGTATAGGAAGAGGTTTCATGACTCCTCTAGGCTGTTTCCTTCCAGCTTTCACTTATTGACAAACCATACATCTTGAAGAAAAATCAGCAATCTCCCTCTTCATGTTGTCCCACCAAAAATGTTCCTTCAAATCTCTATACATTTTGGTGCTCCCCGGGTGTATAGAGAAATTGGAACTATGAGCATCATCCAGCAATTCCCTTTTTAGATCAGGTATATCGGGAACACAAAGCCTCTTACCTAATTTCAAAATTCCTTATTTATACAAAAAGTCTCTCAATCTCTTATCATTCACAGCTTTAATCTTCTTTTGACATTATTCATCATCGGTCTGAGAACTCTTTATCCTTTCTAGTAAAGATGGTTTGGAAACCATTTGAAAAAGCATTGATGTTTCACCTTCCATGGTGATTCCCATATCCAACTTTACTAGATCCATAAAAGTAGGATCCCTTTAAATTCTCATATTTTTCAAAACTCTAGGATCTTTTCTGCTCAAAGCATCTGCCACCTTGTTTGCTTTCCCCAGGTGGTAGTGTATCGTACAATCATAATACTTGAGTAATTCAGGCCATCTTCTTTGCCTCATGTTGAGTTCTTTTTGTGAGAAAATATACTTCAAACTCTTGTGATCAGAATAAATCTCACATTTTTCACCATATAGGTAGTCCCTCCATATCTTCAAAGCAAAGATCACAGGTGCTAACTCGAGATCATGAGTAGGATTGTTTTTTTCATGAATTTTCAACTGTCGTGATGCATAGGAAATAACCCTATCATTATGCATAAGGACACAACCATGTCCTTTCTTCGATGCATCACCATAAATAACGAACCCATCATTACTCGATGGTAGAGTCAATAAAGGATCATTGAATAATATTCTCTTCAGTTCTTCAAAACATTCTTCACACTCTTTTTTCCAAACAAATTTAACCCCTTTACGTGTGAGCTTCGTTAATGGGTTAGCCAATCGGGAAAAATTCTGGACGAAACATCGATAATAACCTTCCATACCAATAAAACGACATACCTCAGTTATACTCGTAGGTGCTGGCCATTCATGGATTTCCTTGGTCTTAGAAGGATCAACAGAGATTCCATGTTTAGAGACAATATGGGAAAGAAATGAAATCTCATGAAGCCAAAATTCACACTTGCTAAACTTCCCATATAATTCATGTCTTCTCAGAGTCTTCAAGATAATGCATAAGTGATTTTCACGATCTTTGTAGTTTTTGGAGTATACCAAGATATCATTAATAAATACCACCACAAATTTATCGAGATATTCCTGGAAAACTCTATTCATCAGATCCATGAATACAGAGGGTTCATTAGTCAATCCAAAAGACATTACTGTAAACTCGTAATGCCCGTACCAGGTTCGAAAAGTTGTCTTCGGAATGTCTTCCTACTTCACACATAACTAATGGTATCCAGATTGAAGTTCAATCTTTGAAAAGTATTGTTCTCCATGCAGTTGGTCAAATAAATCATCAATGCGAGGTAGGGGATACTTGTTCTTTATTGTTATAGCATTGATCTCCCTGTAGTCGATACATAACCTCATATATCCATCTTTCTTTTTAAAAAAAGAACAGGGGCTCCCCATAGAGAAACACTAGGGAGAATAAATCCATTATAACTAAATTCCTCTAGTTGTTTCTTTAGTTCAACTAATTCTATAGTGGCAATTCTATAAGGGGTCTTCGATATAGGCCTTGATCCTGGAATTAAATCAATGGAAAACTCAACTTCTCGTTCTGGATGATGTCCAGGTAAATCTTCCGGAAACACATCTACATATTCTCTCACAATAGGTACATCCTCTATTTGAACATTCCTTTTCCTCACCCACTGTAATTTAATCCTCTGCCTACCCAATAATTGAATTTAGTTGAGCTACTGGGGGTGGATCTAGATAAGAATTAGGTGGTGATGATTCTGCTCTAAAGATAAGGTGTTCCTTATCATCATCATAAAAAATCATAACCTACTTCTTCTTACAAAAAATCTTCGCATCATGGTCTGAAAGACAATCCATACCGAGGATTATATCAAACTCAATCATAGGTATGACAATGAGATTAGAAGATAAAGAACATTTGTGTGATCTAATGGGGACTGATTCACAAAACATTGTTGCAATGATACTTCCCTTAGGAGTTTTAACTGAAAACTCCATTGTTAAATCAAATTTGAAATATATAATTTTCTTAGCAAACTAGGAAGATATGAAACAATGAGATGATCCAGAATCAAATAATGCATTTTCTAAACTTGAGGAAACCATTAAATTACCTGCCACCACGTCTTTCAGAGCTTATACCTCAGCAGTAGTTATAGCATAAACATGGCCTTGATCCCTTGGCCTTTTTTGAGGTAAGTTACCCAGATGCTTAGGACGTTCATTTGCACAATGCCCCATCTCCCTGCAATTGTAGCATTGGACATCGGTAGCTTCCTTCTTCCCCTTGCAATCACGAGCTTGGTGTCCTTTTTCACCACACTTGTAACCGACTCCTGTTCCTTTTAAGAAAGTACCATGGTGTTTCTTCCCACATTTACTGCAGGAAGGATATTTAACTTTTCCCTTCTTTCCTTTATTTTCATTCCCAGATTGATTAGCAGATCTCTTCTTCTCTTTCTTTTCTTTAAAGTTATATGACTTAGAGAATTATTTCTCTATCTTGATAGCACATAAGGCAATGTCTTCGTATGACGAGAAGGATTGTGAGACTAATGCTTGACGGAGGAATGGTTTTAACGCATCAAAGAAACGATCAATCTTACTTCTTGGGTTACGCAAATAATCTCCATCATACCTTTCTAACCTTGTAAAGTTAGCCTTATACTTTGCGACATTCTCATCCTCCTTTTGTCTTAGACTCAGAAATTGCCTTTCCATATCTGGTCAATGGTCATGAGAAAAGTATATTTCAAAAAACAAATCGTTGAACTCCCTCCATTCCATATTTGATACTTCATCATCTTCCTTTGTGTTTTGAATCAATGACCACCATTGATCAACATCTCCAGTGAGGTGGTAAACTTCCATGATAACTTTTTCCCTTTCACTACTCCCCAAAGCCTGAAATATTTTCTCTAGGGAATTTATCCATTGCTCAGCTACAAAGGGATTTGTACTCCCATTGAACGTTGGTGTTTGTTGCCTCATGAAGCGATCTAACATTGATCCTTCATGTTGCGGATCAGGGTTCTCCATACGGGTAAGGTTATTATTCATAACCCGAGTGAGTGGTCCCTGTATGGTGATTAGTTGATCAGAACCCGTTGTATCACCAGCTCCACTATTATTATCTTGAGAAGGAGGGAAATTCCTACATGGAGTGTGTGCATTGATATAGTTTCCATTTCTTCCACTAGGTGCCATTTCTAAACAATGGCATAAACTAGATAAGTTTATGAATCAAAATACATAATTCCATACTTATAAAATACTTAACATAAATTGAACTATTTATGGATATAATCCATAATCATAAAAATGTTTTCTTTGAGAAATTATATACTCATAAACCCTTCATAATGATCTGTAAATAAAATGAGAGTTATCCTAGGCATATCCCCCAGGAGTGTCGTAACCAAGAGTGCAGCAAGGCCCGTTGTTGTGCACCGGTTCCCGTTCAAGTCTAGCTCAAAGCAGTGTTTTCGAGTTTTACCCCTAGGTACATATGTGCCAGAGCCGCCTCTACCTGATCGTATCTAGAAAGGGATGTATTTCTCAGAAAACTCACAAAATCTATACAATACCAAAATTCTAGGAAGTTATTCTATACTAATCCTCAAAGTACATCTTAAATCTATCTTCTCTAATCATAGTTTATCTAAATCTAGCTTCCAAGGTTTGTACTAAACTTCCTCTGATACCAACTGTAACGCCCCAACTCCAGTTACCCAGAGTCGATGCATTATTTCATAACATTTTCATGATCACAAGAAAGATCAAATCTCGAAAGACCGATTGTTTAGTAGCCTTGGAAACAATAGATATATTCAAAAAAATTTACATTACATCATAAAAATGAAAATTAGAACAACATAGTCTCCATAGTCCACAATCTTACCCCCTCATACTATCCCTAAAGGTCATTCATAATTTACTTATTCATATCCTGAGAAAAATAAAACATAGAAAAGGGGTGAGCTCAAATGGCCAGTAAGGATAACAATATAGCGAAAAATTTCATAAATAAGAATAAACATTTAAGGCAATGTATAACTAAAACAAAAGAATATTAAACTTGAACTTCAACATAGTATGGAAAAAATAAAATGATGTAATTCCATTTAATTATTCACATGGATATTCTACTAATCGAATAATCACATGCAATATCAATAACCACTTTCATAATAATGAAATGCTTAATGCCACTATATCATAACCACATATCCAAGGCCTTGTTCCAAGACTACAAATAATATTTTTTCAAGGCCTTGTTCCAAGACACTAGTTTGTCTCAAGAGACCTATCGATGCATCGAGGAGCTATATCAGGCTCCACCCATAACTTATTAAGTCCAATTCATTCCTCATATGAATAAGTTTAAACATAACAGAAAAATTCGTATTAAAAATAGCATATGAAATGTCAATACTTTCTCCACAAACCATGAATGGTATCAAAATAACACATCCATAGTCAAAAAAATCACAAAACCTTAAATACAATATGGAAGTTTTGTATCATAATAAATCAACTTCAAATAAGCTTAAAATCCATCAAAGGATGTTGACATATATGAAATCAAAACTATTTGAGAGAAATATCCCTTTTTTGGAAATCTTTTAAAAGTCACATAATTATGAAATAAAACATTTACTTTGAAAATTTTCTTATAATATTGTAAGGTAAGCTTCAAAGATTATATAACGGTGGAAAATAGCCGCACCCGCCGTATAAGTTAAAAAACATTCTTACCTTAATTCTGTTGAAAAGGTTAAAAATGACCTTGTTTGGAAAACGACGGAAAGATTCCTTTATAAAACATTTATAAAAGTAAAAAAGGGTATAAATGACTTTAACCCATATTCTAGTAAATAGTAATGATGTTTTGAAATACATTTTTAAGAAACATGGATGTGGATGATAAAGAGGTCCTAGTAGATAATCATGTATAAACAACCTCGGATATTGAAGAGATTTTGAAACAAACCCTTAACTTGTAATTTTCCTTGGTTGGGGGTAGGTTAAACTCCTTTATAATGGTGAAATAATTGTTATTAAATTATAAAATAATCATATACATTAATATGATATCATATATGATCTTTTAACATTTATTTGTTAATAATATCATAGTATTATCGTTGTTTCGGGTGTTAACTTACTCGTTTTATTTTATATGTTTTGTTATGTAAGACAAGATTTTCATGGATAGGTTGTATCTTATTCATATCTAGAATGATATCAAGTCCTTAAACACTATTTTTAATCATCAAAATGAGAATTATACTTGAATGGATACGATGGAGAATGAATCTCATCGCGTTCGTGGAGACGGTAATCCGTACGTACACACGAGAGACAATATCATTCTTTTGATATTAAAATAATATATAATTGGATGTTATATCATATATACATAATCATTATCATGTTATATTTATTATTTACATTAATTACACATCATTATTATACCCATCCAAATAATAATGTTCTGAATAACAATTACACCACGATGTGGAGACAGTAAGCCGTACGTACGCACGTATGGTGACATGTCATTCAAAGGATGGATATAATACTGAAATATGGTTGTATCTTGTTTATAATAACATAAAAATATATATCATATAATTGAGTTATTATTTTAGAATGGTAATAATAAAGACAGAAGAAGTGGAAGAAGAAAGGAACTTGAAAAAGGGTGGTGAAATTATTATCTCTTCTTTGAGTTCTTCCTTTTGATTAGATCAAAAGGGATCCATATGATGGCATTTTGAATAAATTAAGGCCTCTAGGATAAATTTAGGGAATTTGAGAGAGTATTTGGTCAGATTTTGGCCGAGCCAAATGGCTTTGAAGGTGTGAATTAGTGAGAAGGGGGAGTGCCATTTTATAAGAGGGGTGAGGGGGACCTTTGGAAAAGCTAAAAATATTATTTTATAATAAATTCATATTCGGTTTCTAATGGATCCAAAGTGGATTATTTAAAGATTAAGGTGATTATGGGGATAAAACCACTCAACCAATATAATTTAGACAGGTTTGGGTCAATATAATAACCTTATATTTAAGTATTAACTCTTAGTTAATTAGTTTCACTTTTACAATGTCTCTTTGTATTTTAATATTATATGGTTAATAAGCATACTATATACATCCAAGAGACCCTAAAGTGGTCCATTAATGATACATGTATCATGATATAAGTCTCTTGTACTAACCATATATTTTTAGGAATTGAGTATCAATTAATAATATAATATTTGTTTTAAAAACACTTTTTTGTCGATTTTGACACTATTCAATAATTGATTTTTGTGAAAATCATAACAAATGTATTACTTAGAAAAAAAGTTAATTAAGACAATACTAACATGTCATATTAACCTATAAAATTATTGTAATTAATAAAAAGTCTCATATTATATTTATTTGGGTAATTATAATATCAATTATTTTAATTTTTCACTATTATGGTAATTACTGCATCATCATTGTGTCTAAAATAAATTAAATTATTTAATGTCTAAAAATTAAAAATAAAATATCATTATGTAGGAAATATTTTTACCTTTCTAATGAATATTTATAATCGAAAATAAAACATGTATAACACTATGTAAAAAATGTTTTTCTAAAAGATATATGCTTACGTCATTTTTGTATTTATTTTAAGTTAATTAATATAAAGTGTTATTATCACTTACAAGTGGCTCCATGGGGTTCCAAAATTGACTCAAAGATGACCATGGCCGAAAATGTGTCAAACAATAGTTTTAGGACACGTTTTAGGGTAATTTATTATTATTATAATATTATTTTTTAGCCCTTATTTACCAGATTTACCCTTTAACCATGGTAAATAAAATATTTACCGAAGTAATTATTCAAAATGTATAAAAATAAAAGATACCTATTTAAATAATTTGAACATCCTGATTCCAAATATGGAATCCATTTTTCAAAATTCAAAACACAGAAGTGGAAGAAATTAATTTAAAATTAATTCCCGATGTCAAAACAAAAAGCGTGTTTTTAAGATATAATAACTATCAAAAGATTGATACATGTTTATGTCCGGTTTAATTGTGAAATTATTTCCATTGAAAAAAATTGTATTAAATGGTAAAAATATATTCTAAATATACTTTAAAACCACTCAAATTCATAATTTATCAATATAAATTATTTCGATTAAAAAAGTTGTTTTTAATTAAAATTTAGTAATTTTCACGATTCATCAAAATATAAATGTTATCCGAAAAGTTCCAAAATTTCACCCTAGGATAAATTCAATATTATGAATCCATAAATGAAGTCCATTTTGAGAGATACAATTTATAAAATTTCAAAAAGTAGGTATTACTATTCATAACTACAAGTTTGATTGGTTGTGGTGTGTTAGAACTCGATGTTGCGTACAACACACACTATCGCATTATTCAAAGAGAAGCGTACTGTATAAGCTTGAGGTGTTACAAATATTCATATGTTTAATGGAATTCTACTTTGATGATGTCTTGTGGTATGTATGTCACATATATATATATATTATAGGTTCCTGAATAGTGACATTCAATCCAAATGACATTTTAATGACCCGTGCAGACTTGCACATCAGCGATCTTGCAGGTAGTTGGGGCCCCAATGAAGAGCAGGACCCCCTCACCTACCAAGTGTCTTAAACACTTACTTTACAACACAGTGATCCAATAATACCACTGAAATGGTAGTCTCCCCTTGCTGGAGACCACAAGACATGCTCTCCAGTCTGTAATGGTCCTCCAGCGTCCTCTTCAGTCGCTTCCATTACCTCTGCACAAGGAGGCCCCGGTTGTCATCTCAAATCATATTGGGAGCTGATCCCCAAAATGAGACAATGAGTACCTCCCATAACTAATAAAGGCAGATTATATCAATTTTGGTGACTTAATCTCAAATACATAAGGGTCTTACCCACATGCCCCTTCTAGAGTGCATCGCCACCGACACCGGGCAACTATGCCTCCTCTTACAGAGGTGGACCTTATGTCGGGGGCACTAGGCATAGTCCAGGTGACCCGAGCCCCTTGATATTCATTCCAATGGAAGAAAATATATAATCAGTAACATGCCATCACCATGGTTCTTGAGTAGAAGTTATGTCATCCTAACACGGTGGCATTCAGCAGGAAGACTTATAACCCTTCCCTCTCCACTCAAACCCACCACATAAATATGATGTAAAAATAAGAGCACATGTACATTTTAGCTATAGCTCGTTTATCCCACCATGCAGACAAAGAAGAAAACTACAAGAAGATGTAGGTATACACCGAGCCACATCAAGCCCCCCATCCATATATGGTTTCACTCAGCTATACCTAGGTATAAACACCTACTGATGCATTTCAATACTAGCATCTAAATAGGGAAACAAAATCCAATTTACAGGAACCAATACCTACTGATGCTTATCAAGACATCCATCCAAATAGGATGGCAACCAAATAAGAGTATATTAAAATTTCTATGGATGCATACAGAGAATGTGAGAAAAAAATAGCTGCAAGAAAATGAACAAAAGTCCAAGATCATGAATATGAAGACCACCAGTCAAATATGGCGGCTACTGGAGAAGAAAACTGGAGAAAGACTCATCTCTTTATCCCGATATAGGATAACTGCTAGTATCTATATGAACTCGTGGAGGACCGGAGAAGGCCCAAAATCCTTCTCTGATATCTGAACAAGCCTTCACACCCGTTCTATCCAAATATGTATCCAAACACATCATTGAATTTATTTAATATCAGACATTTATTATTATACCATATCCTCCAAATATGCCCAGATATCATTGAATCAGCAGTAAAGGTGAGAAATTAGTCCCATGACTCAGTTTCCTTGAATGAAATAACTCACCCAAAAAATGAGTTAGTCACACTAGAGTAGTTATGAATCCCTTCTCTAGTCTTAGAGGGTCGACGACAATATCCCATGACATACAGACAACCAGATTGGGCAAAAATACCCGTTCCAACTAGGGGATGCCAGTCAAACATTGTAGCTGGTCCAGGGTAGAAATATATCCCTTCCAAAAATCAAGATGCATGTCAGTGTATCCTGGCGACATAACAGGAACCAATAAGATAGGGACCCATATATGAAGGACATTACCAATATCAGATGAACCAAGATACCTGAAAGAGAGCGCCCAAAAATGAAAAGCACCAAAGGCATATAGAAAGTTACATGAACCTATATGGTACCACCCTTTGAAAATATGGGGTTATTGATTCCCTCAAACATATATCAAAAAAAATCCCGAACAGGTCCTTCCATTAAAAAATTTTAGTAGTGGTTGTAGCAGTTGCAATGGTTCTCCCTATAATATCGCTATAAGAAGCTCTAAAGGTCCTCCATAGAGAACCAATGAGGGCTTAATCTTAGGGTAATGAATGATCAATCCTAAGAGCCTATCTTCTAATGCTTTTCTTGGAATCCCTCCACTCGACCAGATGATCATATAGAATGAGGGTCATCCGTAGGGTATACGCTAGAGATATGATTCTCCCTATAGTCAGACATCATGTAATGATGGTAGTCCTCGTAATACTGATAGTCCTGGTGAAGGCCCTCCCCACAATGGAAGTTACTCTGAAGGTACTCCCCATTGTGATTCCATGAAAAGAGAAGGACCTCCCCTCATTACAGTATATTCTGAAGTCCCTCCCCAAGATGTGAACTGTAGAAATTCCCTATGCAGCCAAATATCAAGTTATGATGGTAGTCCTCACCGTGATGACAGTCATTGCGAAGGCCCTTCCCACAATGATGTTCACTGGGAAGGACTTACCCTTAGTGAAATAATGTACAAATAATGTCCCCAAATTGCTACATCCTTCCATGATGGTCTTCCTCCAGGTATAAACCGTAATGAAAATTCCTTTGGTCGAGCATAAAGTTGCAATAGTGGCCTTCTCCATTGTAGTACCAACTGTGAAAGTCCACTCCAAAACCAAAATTCATACAGGTAGGAAGTCCCTCCCCTGGTCTAGACAACATTAATAAATCCCTCATATGTTGAGGTGCTCAGAAAAATGGAGTGAGACACATCGTGCACTCAATCTATATCGAGTGATATTCATTATCATCTAGAAGATGGATATGGTCCGTGCTCATATTCCGACACAACCCCACACCATCTGCAAATCAATAAGGCTCCGGATAGTCCAGCTGCATGGAATAAAATTATTATGAAGCAGTTGAGTTGGGAATATCAAGTAGAGGAGCCTCCGAAAGAACAACAACATGATATGTTTCTTGTGAGAAGATAACTATATAGAGATAATATACCGGGGATGTATTGGACTACGACTACATATCAATTAGACATAGTAGGTGAATTTTATATGGAATGTATGAATGAAATTTTCCTCATTATATGGACAAATATTCACTAGTTGAAATAAAAATCCCTACACTATGAAGGATTCGTAGACCTTGTCATCATGATAGGGTAGTTTTTTATATAATAGATCTAGTAGCCCTCCTGTCTGTAAGGAAGCCACAATCATAAAGGAGATAGAAAAACCTTGAACTAGTCTTTCTCCATTAACTTCATAACTTG
Source organism: Viscum album (assembly GCA_963277665.1). Taxonomy (NCBI): domain Eukaryota; kingdom Viridiplantae; phylum Streptophyta; class Magnoliopsida; order Santalales; family Viscaceae; genus Viscum; species Viscum album. Next base: position 593,897,874 of record OY728155.1, on the reverse strand, counting down.
TGTCACATCATTGGAAATTCCATAGTAATAGATCACATTCGGGGATGGGGAGAGCATGTAGCTCTACACTTCACCCCATGTCCTATCCAGCAGGTCCCAATTGGAAATGAAATCCTGTAATGTCATCACCTAGAGGAAACAATCATGAAAAAACCCCTGCTGAGGAGATATGGGATAATCAACCAAAACTGCCCTTCAGTAAGTCACAAAAGAATCAAAGAGAAAGAGATTAATCCCTTGAAAATCCTCCGAGTCAAGAAACTAGGAACATCCAAAAGGATCCCCGCCTATGGGAAGATTACCAGCAATCCCTAGTCATGTTTTCAAATAACCATAGACTCTATGCAGGCCCAATTACATACTCATCACACACCTGAGTGGGAGTTCATGAAATTGAAAAGGTGGAAATTTTGGCGGCTAACATCGGGATACAGAAACAACCCCAAACCACAGGGGTGGACGAATTTTTAAATCAAAATTCCATGTTGGACCATAAAATCCAGGCCGTATCACCTCAATAAGAGAATTGTAACAACCACAACCCTCAGGTCTGGGGGAATTATTACCTCAAATCACCGCACACCAGACATCTACCTTCCACCATCTAAGAAAAATGATGGATAAATGAGTTATCTTTGTCACCCCTTCTTGTGGTTTTCACACTCAGAGACAAAGGCATGTTACATGGTCATACAAGGTCCCTCTTCAAGTCAATCATAACCATGAAACCTGAAGAATACTAAAGAATAGAAGGAGAATGTTCAATAATGGATGCGAAAAGCCTTCCTATCATTTGACACCGGGTACAACACCCACAATGCGGTATGCCTTAATGAAGGTGTTAAATGTCGACCCCACAAATCTCACAATAAATAGGGTTGTGGGAGTGGAAGTGAAGGAAGACGGTTCCCTCTAAGAGGCTTCCCACACTGAACTTGATGTTGTGCAAATGCGGAATCAAAGAGCCGTCCTAAACCTGTCCCCCCTCAGCTAATCTGTCACCAACACCCCCGCAGAACTCCAACAAGGAGAAAAATAAATCCATGGTATTTTATGTCCCACCTATCCCCCCCTGAGAATTCATACCTCAAACTCAAGGAATTTTTTTCCATGAAGGAGGAATAAATTAAAGTTCTTAGGCGGATTAATGTCGAGCTACGTCGAGGGAGTTATCTCTCCATTTGTGTTTTCCCTATTGAACGTCAAAAGGTGCTCCCAGAAGTGGATCCCATGACTCATGAACATATCGAGGTGAATGAATCCATTCTTGGATTACCATTTAACCTGTATCCAAAAGTAAATTAAGACTTCCCCTACCGAGAAGGCATCCAGATTATATCCAAGTAAAACCACAAATCATTCCCCCAACTGGGTATCGACCCCAAATTCCAATAGTTTGGGAACACCCAGTCCAGGCCACTACCGCACCAGCTCATGAAAAAGATGAAAAGATATGCATAAAATGTTATTAAACAATGTCGAGCAGCTAATGACTCAAATAGAAGCAATGGAGTGGTGGAATTTTCTGATACAACTATGGTGAACACCCTACCATGAGTGGGTAAAAAATGATCCACCACCACCAAAATTTGGGAATCCTGTATTCCTAGTAATCATTATAATAGGGTTCCAGGAACAACGTTTGATGCACTATGCCTCTTATTGTGACACCATGATGGGAAATCTTGAGAAAAAATAAGCCATAAAACTTATTTGATTTTTACAGACCCTATAGGGCTTAGCTTTTTATGGTATACTGACCTACTTGATAATTTAATCATAGGATGGGAGACCTCTGGAGACAGTTTCTAATTTAGTTCGGTTCGATGATGCCAAAGACAGTGGTTAGTGATCTCATTATCCGGATGCAGCGAGAAATTGAATGAGTCCCGGACTCCATTTCCAGATGGAATGTCCTGACCTATTCCCAGAATCTGAAACTCCCCTAGGATAGGAGCTTTCCATGTGCATCGATAACCTTTATGATGAATTGCGAACACCGCTCATCCCAGTGATGTACACTAGTGTTTTAGAGGCATCTCTTCTATTACTCATAGGATAAAAGACTCCTTAAAACAGAACACCCTTATGTCTTGAGTGGCTCCATCAGCCCCATGGAAAAGAATTGGAAAATCTAAATCATCTTTTATCACGCTTATGCCACCCATGACATCAGCACAAGTTTTGAGGCCCCCACCGAGCCACACAGGACCCCCTGGATGCCAATTTCCATCCCACCCCAACAAGATGATCAAATAGGTGATAAAATAAACCAATTCGAATAAAGAAGAAATAAATCCTATTCATTATAAGATAACCAGTTCTGCGACTATTTCATAGTCTATGAATTGAAACGTTCTCCAGATACTAGATCTATAGAGAGATGATGATGTCGGTCTGGACGACCGTCCAATTTATTGTAACTACCACCGAATACTGGGACACACCATCCTTGAATACTTCATTTACATGGATATATTGTAGAAGATAGTGGACTCTGGGAATCCTATGTTGGGCCTACCACCAGTACAAGTGGCCTTTGTTTCCATCTCAGACTCTAGAGAAGAAGATGAGTGGAAAACAATATCCAATAATAAGGAGCATATGTTCGACCACTAGATGACCCAATAGACCATTATCCTAGTCCATGTCATCCATAAAAAATAGTTGAAACAACCAAATATTCCACCAAAATCTCCCAATACAGCACATCCATCCATCACCTTACAGTCCTCTAAAGGCCAGTAGGGAAAAAATCTAGAGAAAAAAGATGGGATGACACCAAATCACAATTTTGTGTTGAATCTTTTGAGCTTCATGACAATAAAACTGGTTGAATGGGCACCTCCCCGACAAATGGTTCAATGGGAACATCCCCTCCAAATGAAACTATCAGAACGCGACGGTGAGATAGAAATAGTGTCGGATCAAGAACTGATCATTTTTTAATGCCATTTACATGATGGACCCCTTCTCTGATGTAGACTGTGGCCACGTACCTGAATTTCCCATGGCCAACTAGAGAGCCAGAGGATTAGGCCGCAGAGACTAAAGGTTTCCAGGAAGGCATGATCGTGGTAGGAGTAAAAATCTAGGCCACACCACAAGTAAAACTGTTAACATCACAGAATCGCATGGAAGGACCCTCCGACAGACACAATGAAAATCGGAATGCTCCTTTTCCCTGTCGAATGAAATCAAATCCCAGTTATCATAAAATATCTATCATGGGATGGTCAAATACCAAACTGTACAATGTATATATGGTAGGCATGTTTGGCCAAATGTCGAAACGACTATAGAACCATCAAGCCCTATTACAGAGGCCAAACCATATACATCCAAATAACAGACCCCTAATGTGTCTGTAAAAGAGAAACATCAAACTAGGAAGCACTGAACTTTAGAGGAGACGTATGACATTCTAAAGAAGTTGGGTTCAGTTCTAGAAAATTTTTCAATCCTATACACATTGATACTGTCTTAAAATTATAAGGAGGAAATAATCAATGCCTTTATAATACCCTAGGTGTTCTATGTTGATGTGGAAGCAGCTGATGTCAGTCAAAATGATTCCATTTCCAAAGAATGTCACTATGTCATCTCCTTCACCGACAGGGATGAAGATTCCATCATGAAAGGGCACCTAAAAATTTTATATTTCCTTGAAAAGATAAATAGAATTGATGTTCGGAGGATATTCATTGACAAATGCTCTAGAGTTAACCTACTCCTACTGTGAATGCTTCTTCACATGGGATATTATGAGGATATATTGACACCATGCACTAAAACTCTGTAGGGATATGAAAAAATCATGGAAAAACCATTGGGGAAGTTAATGCTTAAAACATGACTCCAAGATCACAATTCAGAATCTATGTTCCTGCTGGTAAGGCTAAGTACAACCTTCAACTTATTGTTAGAGAGGCCTTGGCTCCATCAACACACGGTTTTTCTTTCATCATACCATCAGTGCATAAAATATTACATTAATGGAAAAATGAGAAATTTCCCATCGATAAATCCCCATTTAATTCTTGTGAGTCTCATTGCATGGATTCTGGGTTCTACGAGTCTGATGAAAAACATCATTCAGCCATTGGCATTGATTGGGTCAATGCTCTGAATAAATTGGAAATGTCTCCTACCGACCCCCTCTAGTACCTTGGTAAATAATATATAATACCCATCAATCAAGTTAAATTCATTAGAGAATGTATGGATGTAGACTCAATCGTCTGCATGACCATCGCCATAGACACAAAGTCCAAGGACCATAAAGAGCGGACTGACTCTATTGAAGACATGAAAGGCCCTATCAATGTTGCTCCCGGCCCATCCATGGGGCATCAATCTACCAATACACCACACACTAAGGAAAAAAGACAACTTCACTTCTAACATTGGAGAGTTTATCTCAGAAATCCGTTCTCAATTAGAAGGACATGATGATGAAGATGAATATGAATAAGAATAAGAAAAATAGGGTAAAGACCTCAAATATGCCCTCCCACATTCGAAGAAGGTTTCTTCACCATAATCAATGAACAAATGGGGTTAAATATTGGAAGAAAAAATGATCAGTGGCCCACACTGATTATTGTGAATATGTCTATCAACAAACAAGAGGCATATACCTCCTACACAAAAAAATAATGGAGATATGTTTTCTGGGAATTACTGAGAAATTTTAGGCATTGATTCTAAGGTCTCCACCCATGAAATGGGATTACCTGAAAATCACCAGGGCTACAAGTAGGTAGGCAGAAGGACCCAACCAATGCATGGTGACAAAATAGAGGCTGAAGTTGAAAAGATAATAAATAACAACATCATAAGAGAGTTCTTATATCCGATCTGGATGGTGAATGTAGATCATGTCAAATATAATAATGGAGATACAAGAATCTACATTGACTTCAGGGTAATTAATCTTTATTTCCCAAAATATGACTTCCTAATCCCAATCACAATATTGTTGATCGATGTGATATCCAAATACGATGATCTCTGGTTCATGGATGGATATTTTGGATACAGTCAAATCTGGATGGCCCAGTGATGTGAATAAGCTACTACATTTAAGGTCCCTCTTGTAGTATTCTGTTATAAAGTGATATATTTTGGTCTATATAATGTGGTTCCACATATCAGCATGCCATGCATTGAATCTTCATGCCCTTATTGGTAATATTTGTTGTGTGTTATGTCAGCGACCTGTTGATTAAATCACAACAGCTCTCAAACCACCTGTCTAATCATGAAACACTCTACAAGAATTGTGAAAAAAAAAACAGTTTAATGATGAATCCCCTAAAACGGGGCTTTGGAGTTACCTCATAAAAATTCATTAAATTCATCGTATGCCATCTCTAAATCTATGTAGACCCTGAGATGACAATATCCATTCATAGCATGTCCCCACTTTTCATCCTCTCCATGTTTAGAGGTCATCATGGGAACCTCACATATGTTTGGCGTGTCATAGCCATCCTGGCAGGTAAATGTTTACCTTTCACTAGGATCATGAAGAAAGGAGTTAGGTATGAATGGGATAATGATTTCTATGAATTTTTCGACATTATCCAAAGATATCTCCTAAGACCACCAATGTTGACTCCACCAGTTAAGGGGAGACTACTCATTTTATACGTAACATCCCTATAACGGTCATTAGGCGCCTTTTTCACGTTGAATAATGATGTCAGTAGTGAGAAAAACCACTATTAAATCATCCAGACAATGATCAATTCTGAAACTCCGCATTCTAAGATCTAAAAGAACCTCCTAGCCATAATATTCACAGTTCAGAAGCATAGGCATTACCTACAGCACCATGAGGTCCACCTGGTCTCCCGCAGGATCCCGCTCAAATATATCATCAACCGTCCCATCCTAAATGGTAACCTATCATGATGGGTGGTCATCCTACAATAGTTTAACATATTGTAAGTTCCTTATAAAGCCATAAAAAGTCAAGAGTTATAGGAACTCTTGTCCGATCACAGCTCAGAAGAAATAGCATCTTTGGATGTCGATCTTCCGGATGAAGATTTTTTTTTTCTGTTTGGGAGGACCCCCATTTGTGGGAAATGTTCTTTGATGGTGCTTCTCAATGCTCGATTAGAAAAAATATGGAGGATCCAAAAATCAACAATGTGGTGTTGGAAATCATAATTTTATCTCCTGAAAAGTCCATATTTCCTTACTCTATCCTTATTTCAGAATGGTGTACAAACAATGAAGCGGAGTATTAAGCCCTCATTACCAGCCGATAATTAGTACTCCAGAAGACATCAAAACACCTAAAAATAATAGGTGATTTAGAGCTATTCATAAAATAGGTCAACAAAGACTATGCTATCACGAAATTGGTATTGATTCTCTTGATGAAGTATATTCGATCACAGATGGCAGAATTCTCATTAGAACCAAAGTTGAATTATGTCCTCAACTCATGGAATGCTCAAGACGTGACATGGGAAAATGAAATCATAGCCTCTTCCAATCCCAAATGGGCTGAAAAATTAATTAGTATTTCTCATCTCCAGATGGTCTTTCCATACATCTAGATCAATACGGAGGAAATTAAGGAAATTATTTATGTTCTTGATCCTTATGGTCACCCCATCAGTTGGATGTCGCGCATTGAAAATAACCATCAAAATGGGAAACTACCACCAGATTGGGCGGAATGGGATAATTTATGAATAAGGGTAGTAAATGTTGTAATACATAGTGGGTTAAACTATGATAATATTCACAACAAATAGGGCCATGACAGAGTCCTTCATAGGTGAATGTATGGAGAAGAGACTATTTCCATAATGAAATAAGTGCACACTAGAGCTTGTGGGGCACACCATTCAACAACCAAGATCTCTCAACAAATTTGATGTCTTGGGTATTACTCACCCACTATTATACAAGAATGTGGCGTATTCATTATGAAGTTATATTCATTCCATGTTCATGAAAATTTCTTACACAGACCCTCGAAGTTACTTCTTATAGCTATGTAATTCTGGACATTAATCGCATGGGGGATGGATGTTGTGGGACTATATCATTACTCTACAGCTAGACAATTCACGTTCATACTCACAGTGACCGACTTCTTTTCCAAATGGGTGGAATACATACCCCATAAAGAAATCGGTGTGAAAAACATCACCAACTTTCCGAAGAACAAAATCATTAATAGGTTTGGTTTCCCACAAATAATCTTTACTGAATACATCACAAAATTATTCTATGTTGAGTAGGAAAATTTATACTAGGAGTATGGAATTAAATCCAATCGGTCATCAACTACCAAGAGGTGGCCAATAGTAAAATAGAGGATTTCAAGAACATGAATATGTCGAAAAACTACAAAAGATGGTTGATAATGATACGAAATCGTTGTCAGAAAATATCCTTCATGTTTGGTGGCCTTAGAGGGACATGACCTGCACTTCCACACAATAAACCATGTACTCACTAGAATAATGGCTAGAGGCAGTTATGCCTATCAAAATCCAAGTGCCATCAATTCATGGGTGAATTTACGATTAATTTTCTATAGATAAGAAATCTCAAAGGCAGTTTATTAATTAGAGACACTAGAAAAAAAATGGATGCACACTTTAAACCATTTGGAAATATTACAAAACTGAATCACACGTGTCTTAAATAATATGGTTCACATTCAATCATTCCTCGGAGCAGAAATGGTGTTAGTCCTCAGAACACCGATGAGACTTTGGAAGAAGCCCCCACAACATGAACCTATGTGGGAAGGACCATATGTCAATATATGATCTATTAAAAAGCATTATATACCCTGATATCGATGGATGTATATCTCATCATAGCTCCAAAAAATCTGATGATCTTAAAGAATTATTTCTTGTAATGAGTTAAAATGACCAGATTCTATGATCTTAATTCTAATACAGTAAAAGATGAGAAACAATTTCATAAAACCCCCAATGTTACGGTCCAAACTCTAAGACCATAAACATTGATTCATTGTCCATTACACATAATGTTATACTATAGGGAACCCATCCCTGAAACATGACATCAAATTGTGAATTATGTCCTCTTCATAAGATTTTAAACTACATAACTTCCTAATCGCATGATAGTAATTTATTGGATATCTCACATAACTATGTATGGCTTGATTCATTCATTTAAACGATACATAGTGACACCTCGATCTTAGATCATGGCTCGTCCCCTATAAAAAATTCCCCCATTATTCCCCCTATATACCCATATTCATAAGGGAATCCCCTATCACCCCATGTTTCTCACATTGAGCATAACTCGTGTGAGATTAGGATCAGTGGTAGGGTTTCTCTTATAGAAACATTATATGGAGTAAAATGATACACCTAAAAACCATGATGTGTAGAATGAGTATTCCCCTACCCCTAGACTGAGCCAAATCGTTATAGGTTACATACAGAACTACATACAGTTTGATTCCTACCTTATTAGGATACGTAGCAATGCCTTAATCCAAGATCACGACCTAGCCCCCACAAATGGAACACCCCATCAAATTCTCTACCTCCCTGCACTTGAAATGGAGACTCTGTGACCACTCCTTATTTCTCACATCATGTATGACTCATGTAAGCATAGGATCAGTTGTAAGTATTCTCTTATGAAACAAATCATAGGGGAATATGGTAGGCATGTCTCTTGTATCAAGTGAAACCAAATGTCTCCCTACTCATCAAGAAAATATTTGTAGGGAACATTTAGAACTACATGTGTCTTGATTACTTCCCTTATAGGATACATAGTGATGATCATATTTTTCATCCCAACCCAGCCACCAACAAAAAAAACTATATATTACACCATACATATGATGGACTTCTATGTGGAGTTCATGAATGGTCCTATCACAAGACAATAAACTAAAAAGTTCATTGATAGTTATGTGTGGACCATTCCTCAGTATTATGAGATTCCTCACATGCCTCTCAGTCATGAGAAGTCAAATGATTGTGTTTTCCCTATAAATATGGGTCAGACCAATGTGGATGATACAATTATTTCACAGTTAATCCTTGTCTAGGTATTCTAACATTTCAAGGAACATCATTCTCGTTATTCACACCACATATCTCAAGATAACATGGATCCCCATAATCATTCAAGGCCATCTATGATGAAAGGACATTTCCCCACATACACCTTTTCTTGATAATGCACATTACGCCCCCAGTGGATCTGTTTATGAATCCCACAAAAACATACGCCAATCGAATTAAAATTCATCCTCTAGAGAGTCCTCACTTATCTCAGTATGCAATATACCTTCCAAGACCCATGTCATATCTCTTGATTCATGTTGCCCCCAGGACTATGGTTTATGCATTCTATAATTACTCACATATATGGAACATTGGAACAACCTGATTGCGATTAACCTGAAACTATTAATGATCATTATGACAGAATAATCATCCTCACTTCATGAATCTAAAATTCATAGTATCACATCCTCATAGCATGAAGTTAAACTAAAAGGCCAAAATCATCCTTGATGTATGGCATTAAACTACATAACAATATTTTAAGCCCAAAAGTGCCCACTAATGCTAATTTTTCTATTCTTAATCAATGAAAAAAAATCCTCGTAATCCCTTGTTTCTCACACCGAGCATAGCTCACGTTAGCATAGGGATTTTAGTGAGAGACCCACTATAGAATTATGGAAAAATAGTCTCGGAATTTTGTCCTATCAACACAATCCTAAATGGTATGTCATGATTCCCTCCCTTAAGAAGAACCCCGTGTCCTGGCCATGTGACGTTAAATAACCACATATCCCAAAGATGGAATGAATGCCTCACCCTATATAAAAGTCAGATCTACATAAGGGACACCAAAATTCTATGAGTAAAACGCAGCTCAAATGTCCCTAATATATCTGGATATACTTCTTTCATTTTTCAAACAATGTTATCTATGTGATCATGAATCTACATATCCCTCCATGGATATATGATATAGAAGGCCAGTTTCCTTTGGACTCCTTTTCATGGCTATGGAAATTAACCCCTGGTGAATATGCATATTTTTCCCATAAATATGGTTGTCAATCAATGGAAAATTCTTCCCCATGAGAGTCACCTCTTATATATTTTATGCCCAATTAATTATAAGCCTCATCCCATGCCTCGTGATTCAAGGGCCCTCAAAGTAATGGTTTACAGAATCTTCTTTACATATAGCCGGGATATATCGAAATATACAGGCGCGATTCATCTATGGACCTTTTTTTGGATTCTAATGATATCCCATATGTATGTGTGATGTTGATTCACATACAAAAGAAGATTTCACCCACTAATTTCTAGAATTCCCTAAATAATTTCAGTTAGTGGACTCCTTTTGTGTTCAAGAGCATCCTTGGTCGATGGTCACATACCATATTTAGAAAGTTCCCAATATCCATAATAATTAATGGTCATTAGAGATGGATGACCGGTGTATTGTAGACACCTTTTCATGACTAGTAATATCATTCCCCTGTTTATCTGCCTATATTTCCCACAAAAATGGATGTAAATCAATGGAAAATTAGTCCCTAGGAGTGTCCTTTCACGGTTTTATACACTCAAATGAAATTCATTTCTTATCACACCCCCAGATTTGGAAAACTCCTGGATGATATCATATGTACCTACTTTTTTCCAAGTTCCCCTCACATAAAAATACTATTTACTAAACTGATCGTTCACCAACTCTCTTTCACGCAAGTATGAAATGGGTGGCAACAATTTCCCACTCAAAACCGATAGGAATGTTACTAATGATTCAGACAACACTACTCTAGTCGTCCCCCCATTGTGGCTCCCAACATCAATATAAATCCAAAATGTAGAAAATACTACCAAGCCATTGGAAATGGAAGTCCAGTGTCATGGGAAAACCTTTTCTTCACAATGCACATTTTTCCCTCAGTCGATCTGCACATGTCGCCCACAAAAATAGGTTCCAATTAAAGGAAACGTTGTCCCTAAGGGAGTCCATTCCTTCCTCTGTACACTTAAATTAGCTCTCGAGACTCATGCATGTCCATAATACACTAATAAATGGTCAATAAAAATCCATAATCCATGTGACAGATACTAGAACATTCTCATCTAATAGTCCCATGTCAAGAACCTACCCCAATAAGTCGGGTCAGTTTTGTTCAACCCAGAACATCAGTACTATGTTTAATTGGCATGACTGTGTACTACCGTTGGAAAAGATTCCATACTTTCCAGTGAAAAAATCTACACTAGGAACCATTTGGAAATATTCAAGTATATGTTCGTTTAAAAAAGGAAACACTGAGCCATAAGAAAAGGCCTAAATCTTGTTTGGTCAAAAACCCATGAAGGGTGTCCTATGAAAGAGCCAAGCTATGAAAAAGAAAATTAATTCCTTCTAAGCCTGTACCAAGAAGGATTAGGCAAAAAATTAGGGTAATATAAAAATAGACATAAAAGTATGTGTGGTTTTCTATGAAACCCTAGGAATAGTCAAACAATTGTCACTAAGTCCCATAGCTAAGGAAAACATTATAGATTGATTGAATTACATCAGTTTACTAATTTCGAGTCATGGTTTCAAATTAATTCCTAAATGATATGATGCCTACATAATAAGAAATGTTAAAAAGAGTGATATTTAAAATCCAAATCATTTCTATGGATTTTATTATAAAAATTGAGGAACATCACCAATTCAGAGTCTCTGTAATGTATCCAAAAAATAATGAAAGAGTACATATCATGATTTGAGACATAACCACAATGGGGCTTGGTTCTCCCTTTCTAAATGGATGGAGAGTGATTGTCGCATGCCATCAATAGTTTTCCCCAAAGAATCTATTTCCTCTGTTTTGGCCATGACCAATGGATTCACCCATTCCAGAATGACTTTATGGCCCTTGTCTTTCTTCTAGATGACTTTATAGTTGGTATGCGAAAAAGCCAGTTTTTTCCTCAAACTTCCTATGTGGGATTCGTAATCTCTCAACTCCTCCTCATGGGTTGTCACAAAATCATGGGCATTCACCTAATCAGCCTTGAGATGATCAAATGATTCCAAAACATCTTGGAGGGTCACCACATGATGATAGGAAAAATTGAACTTGGTAATTTTGTTCTCATAGAGGGAAAGGTATTCTCATGAAATGACGATTTGGTATACAAGGAGGTGTATTTGATGATAATCAAAGCTGTCAAATCCATGATCAGTGAATAAACTCTGAAAATTGACACCCTCATTTATAAAATTGGACAGGGGTGTATCCACGAAAAAGCACATAACTGGGGCTATGCCTCTTTTCTCACTGCCTGGTCCTTTCCACAACCCCAGTTCATTGATCATCCCATGATACCACTTGTTTGTAAAGTGTCATTATAGGAGTGCTGAGGGACCTAATGCAGGTCACCAAAGACAAAAGAATCTCTCATCCCCCAGATGGCCTAGCCACTTGAGCCAGATACGAAAGTCTAATCATGACTTCCGGGATGATCAATAACGGTAAGTCGGTGTCAGTATCATTATGATCTTGGGAAATATCTGCAGAAAGGGATTAGTCGGAACCACTTCCCTCCTAAATGGATTGTACAGATGAAACCCCTCCCAAATGGTTTTGATGGTGGACCCAACATCTTCTTACTCTAATGTATGGAGATAGATGTGTATCCATCTTTCCTTTTATATGGACTTAAGTAGATGGTGTATCTGTTTCACTATTCTTAGAGGAAGGAATGTGTCACATTGTCGTGGGGGTAATGACGGGGTAGGAAATGGTTAAGGGTTTCATCACCCACCGAACTGGTTCATTGAGTGTGCTTCTAGGGTAATAATCTGCCCTATCTGGGCATACTCTAGTGATATACAGACAGGATAATTGTGTTAGGAATGATAATTTCACTAGTATCACATTCATGGATCATAATACTTCACAATAGTAAAGGAAAATTAGTATGGGATTCTCCCCTTAAATTAACAACCTGAAATAGGATAGTCTGTTGATGGAAACAAAATTTTCATGAAAAACTAGTTTCAGATGTACGGATCACAAATGTCTAATCATTATAAAAGAGAAGTAATAATTCCATCCCTAAAGATGATGTGGTATGATAATTCATCCAATGAACTACCCCCGTCACCTCTCAATGACCCATGAGGGTAAGGATGCGGTGCAAATGAATAATGAGATGTATCATTCAATAGCCCAACCACATCGGTAATGCTCAGAGTCCTGAAAAAAAAACAAAAATGTTGAGAAGAGAAATAGGAATGTCATAATGGGGAACCCATGAGATATGAAGTTATTCATAATATTGGATGTGTTCCTCCATCCAACCATACATGAATTGGAAGAGCCCACTAAGACAATGAGGATACCTCCTTTATCGTATCTGTCCCAACAATTCATAAAGCTGGGAAAAGGTAAAAAGGGCAAAATTAAGGGGTGGACCCTCTGTCGAAATGGCCTCCATCATCAAGGTGTAGGCCCGAACCCCGATATATTGTCATGAGATGGGAATATCTATCCACTAAAAAGCATGGACAAAAAACCATCCATTCTAAGAATAAGTGAAAATTTATTCTAAAGAACATATCCCCATGTGGTATATATCCATGCTTCAGGGGTAGCACTATATGACCCTAGTGACTGGCTGGACTATCAAGTGAGTTGATATCTACTATGGCGAGCCATCGGCATGGGTCCGTTCTTCTGCAGGAATAACCTTCTCCAAGCATCGAATTGAATGATGGAATTAGCCTTGAGGGGATGATGCAATGAACCCACTGCCATGACCAGTAATCTTCTAGTCAAATGAGTCACATGATCGGTGTCATTCAATGTGGCAGCTTCTTGGAGGAACTCTTTATACACTTCTCCAATGATAGGGAGTCCCCCTAGTTGGTGGATATCCTAGAGGTTGATCCCCACCTCCCCATGAAATAATTTTATGGTGTCCATTCTTGAACACCAGTGGCTCAGCAATTCCGGAAAGATTTTTCCTCGAGAGAATATTACAGACTGAGAAACCAAGGCCGCCTGATACAAGCCCACCACCTCCAACTAGTCCGGGGACTCCAAACAGGCATGACATACCCAGAACACCCATTCCCACAATTCAGAGAAATATCCTCCATCATGTAGATCCCACATGGTGCTCCACCCGCCATTTGTATTTGCTTTGGAGATGATGATAATGGATGGGTATTCATGAGTGTCTAGTCTCAGAATTCCATATCAGCACTCAAGGTTCCCCTATGTCCATATCAATATACTTAGTATGAAGGCATTCATTTGAATCATAGGGGTTATGACTTATCTTAATAAGGAAATGAGGGAACAATCATGAGCTTACAATGGCTCCAATATGATGAAAGGGGTGTCGGGTTCAGGAAATAGCAGAGGCACATCGGCAGGAAGACCAAATCTGTAAAGTGGAAAATTTACAAATAATGGGAAATCTAAGAGATAAATTGACAAGATGACCTTTAAAAAGCTTTCATGAGGAATGATGATGGCTCAAAGATGACCATCTCTATTCCTCTCTAGGGTTTCCCTTGTCTTCGTTGACTTTGTAGAAGCCTGTGAATTAGCCATTGTAACCTACACAAGAAAATCAAGAAGCCGATGAGAAGTCAGTCCTATAATTTTTTTTTTGATAAAGGTTATGGGATAGTGGAAAAAATATTTAAAATATATAAACATGATGCTCTTCATATGGATTCTGGAAACTATAAATGGTATCCACATATTGCATACTACATGATACAAAAAACTAACCCCACCTACAGTAATGGTACATAGTTGCGTTCTACCGTGTGTAGCCATGGTACGTGAAGCATCTTTGAGGTGTTGGAATGCAAATAGTTGGATGTCGAACAAAAAGGTTCATAGAAATATGATACCATGAAACTAGGCCTTGATTAATATCATATTTCATAATGTTTGTATAATATTTGTGTCTCGATTATTAATATTCATAAGGTATGATTCACTGATCCAAGTGTGGTATGCAGACAAGCCATTCGTGTAGCATTATCTCATGTGGAATCCAGATTTTATGTCTTAACGTTCAACATTCCCATTCAAAGAATCCAAATTATAGTATGAAGATGGAGAAATCGTGAAGAAATAGGTTTTCAGAATGTATTGAGAAGTCCACGAATATGGTTTACGCAAAGATCACTGTACGTGAGAGAAATGGATGTTGTGGAAATTGTGATTACATTTTTGCATGAGAAACGGTAAGAGACAAATGACATGGTCCCGTATATATAGGTTTTGTCCCCCCTACCAGGTCCATCTATTCCACTGAAACCCATTTCAGTTCAGGACCGCTTCTACATCATAATAGTCCACTTTTCATTCAAAACTTACACCATTCCGATTGGGGGAAATTTAAGGGTTCTGAAAATTCATAAAAGGAATAAATTACCCCATAATCACTTTTCATATTGAATCATGAACTTACATATCTCTAAAAAGTTAAATGGAATAAAATTGGGTTGCGATATTCAAAAGAAACATGGAGGAAATCTAGTTTTCAAGCCATTTTATGTGGCCCACATATCATCACCAGGAATGGTACGTGGACCTGCAAGATTGTGAACCACCAGGAACACGGGATGATCCGCAACCGATAACCCACAGATAGATGGCCATAGAAACATGGAATATAACAAACGACATTATAGAAAGAATTGTGAAACATATTCCAATCCGCTTACCTTGCCGCGAACACATCTGTTTTCAGATGAAACAGACTGGAATGGTTCAGGAAATCAATATTAAAAACTCATGCCTCCACAAACCCCAATTGACCAAGTCTTACGTGAGTCATTATATTGCATAAATGGGCCTCCCGAAATTGTGTCACGTCCCAATGGATATGATTGCTCTAATTCTCTATAAGAAGAGAACATTACAAACAGAGGGAGACACAAAGAGGGATATATACCGAGAGAAGGATGTATGATGAAAGCTTGAGGGAGGCTTAGAGGTTGAACTCTAGCTTCCATCTTGTTTCATCAGTGAATCCAGAACCGTGAACCACTCCCTCTACATGTACAGCCAGCCACAAACCATAATACGAGAGAATTTAATAAAAATAATTGTACTACGAACCTAACTAGTGAAACACGAACCGAAGTCTTGTCACAGATGATGTCCCCATGAATGATGATCCCATGAAACCACCTTCAATATGGTTCTCTACATAGTGATCCTCTACGCGGATTGCACCTGGAACTGTTTATTGCATCAGTACACAGATGGAACCAAATGTGGTGTGATGGGCTGCATACCACTATGGTGAGCGGTTTTCTATTCTCGTGCATGTGTACTGTAGTGGTACATAGACAACCCCTCTTCCCACATACCACTAGGGTATTCAGATCCTCCCTTATATCACATAGGAAACTATTATGCGGAATGGGATTCTTTTAGGTACTGTTTCCACTGGTTCCAACCTCACCCCTCCACCACCCTCCAATCCTCCATGATCCCTCTGCTAATAAGTCCTCTGGCATCAGGAAAAAACCTCATCTAATGCCACCAGACTCATATGAGCATACCATCGGGTGCAACAAGACACCCAATTGAGTCTATATACCCATGGTAAGTAGAGTCAAAATGGTTTTCCTCCCAACAGTGCATGCTTTAGGAATTCATGTGTGGCCACATTCCCATGGTAACCCAGAGCCCTACCTTGGGATGCCGGCATTAACCTTCCCCATTCTCAGGACTAAGGGTGATCACATTCTTTTCCATTAAATGATAAATAGTGATTACTCGAAGGGGTAATGATCGCTCCCACCTTTGATGAGGAATAAATTCCTCCCTTTCCCAGAACATACTTTGGGGTCCTCCCTCTAAGGTATCTCCCTGCTTTTCTGGGGCCAGGTCACATGAATTATAATGTAATATCATATTAAAGAGTTTTTAGCTCAATTCCCTCACCCATGGTCACCCCTACCTCTTATACCGCAAGCTCACCCACCCCCACCAATAGGGGAGGAGGCATTTGTAATGTTGAATATTAGACATCCTCTTATTTATCACACCGACCAGGACTCGCTTGGGATTATTGTTTTGTGAGGATTACAACATCCACATGAATTGTAACTATGATAACTCTAATTCATTATCAAAACAGGATATGTAAGAAGCCTACTAGAAGCCCTAAATTCAAAATGGTTCCCATACAAAAGGGTCCACCAAATCATATCTATCAAATGGGAAAATTCTATGAATATTCCCCACACAATATAATCTTCGTGGGTTCTGATTCCTCTCCTAAGGATATGTAGGCAGCCCTCCTTGTGGGCCAACTCCAAACATCAATTAAGCTTCCTTCACCCCTAGATGACAATATAATCTAGTGCATTATAATATAGCACAAGTCATCATCATAAAAATAGCATCAAATATATGCATGCTTATGATAATCTTGCAACCCCAGGGTATCCTATGGACACACTCTTTGAGAATGAAGATTGGATTCATAACCATATGGACACGACTTAAGTCGATAAGAGAGTCCTGAAACAAGAAAAAATCCTCCCCCAAAACGGTGCGATGAGACTGACCTCCCATCATCTCGACCAATGGAGTCCTTAAGTGTCATTGGCATAATCGTCATCCAATGGGAACCTTCCATTGGAAAGCAGGTCCACGAATCATGGATACCTGGGCCGTTGGGCATTCTTTTCTCCACAACTAAACCTGTTATAGACCATCTGAGGAAGTTATATCCGAGATGGAAAAATAGCATGAGTACTTGAAACCCACATTGAGACCAAAAATTCTCACAGGTTTTATTTAACCTTATTTAAAACATAATGACATTGAACATGTCGAAATAAAGGAATGGTAAATTTGACGACAACCAATCTCTATAAAAAATGAGATGGGTATGATCCTCGTCGTTCCTTTTCCACACCTCCTGTAAACGTGACTCCTCACAGGAAAATCAATAATAAAGATATAAAACCTATTATTGATCTCAAACAAGTGAGATAAAATCCATAAATATGTCTCTCTCAATAAAATAGATAATAAAAATTAGTCATCACAAATATGAAAGAGTAATATCCATCTATATATTGTCAAAAAATATAATATGATCTATAGAGTGACATGTCTCTCAAATTATAAAAAATGAAATAAATGTTTCATAGAATATAGGTAAAAAATTATATCTAATTTATAGGTTTTTTCAAAACACATATTAGAATTAAATTATTATTAAAATATAAGGAATTATTATTCATTTGTAAAAATTATTTAATGAATTAATCAAGGAAAAATATACTCGGATATATTCTTACTATCATAAAATTTCAAAAATAAATAGCTATATATTAAAGTGCACTTTTGTATGTTTTGAGTGGAAATTGTCCATTTTCAACTCAATGTCAAGATCCGTGTAAATTCGAACATTAGGTTATGGATAATTAATGATGATCAAAAAACCTGCATCCTCTGTTGTGGGGAAAGATATGTTCTATAATAGAGTGGTTAATAAGGATCCATATTAATGGGTGAGATATAAATTTTAATATAAAAAAACATTATAAAAGAAATATATTATCTATATGATCTATGAAAATACAAAATGTAGAACTGTATAATTTCCCTTATAGTGAATATGGTTTTTTATAACTATCAATCATTTTGATGAGGTAATGTCATAATTACCATTATCAAAGTACTATTAGATCATTTTAACACTTAAAATAATAATTAAATGATAATTAGTTCATAATCATAAATAATTATCACTAGTAACCAGTTAATCATATAAATAATCCCAAGAATAATTTTTCAAGTTCATGAACATTTTTATACTCTATAATATAAACTTATACAATTATTTTTCTTAATGGATTAATAATATCCCTAACTATTGACTCGATTCTCAAGGATAGTATGAGTCCAGTTTTTAGGAATATTATATTTCATTCCACAAACACAGTTATAGAAATAACCTCTATTTTTTTTTGTTTTGGTCAACAATTTTTATTCTAATCATATTTTCTAGATAATTATTGATGAAAATAGCCAACTGTGTCATCCATTAAACCCAATAACCATAATTATTTATGAATATATTGATTAAATTTTCAACTCCAATGTAATAATATAATTGAAAATAGTGATAGTCCCTCAAAAACTCTTACCACATACTATAAGGAATCGTCAACATTCCTTTGATGAAAAAAATGAATTTATATTCTAGGACCATCCCATTATGGTCTCTCTACCACTTAGTATCTATCTAATTATTTTTTTACTTATGATTCATCATTTTGGAAACAACTAATCCCAAAAAAATAAATGATCCTAGATTCATATGATATACTCAAATCACATTATGGTAGTTTTGGATGTCCAATTGGATTTTATCATACAATTGAATCAAATTTCATTCATCATTTTAATCATTCACAATATATGGATTGGATTTCCCACTAAGGGAATCTATAACTAAAATAACATTTATTGTATCCTATATGAGTTCAAATAAAATGACGTTTGGTGTTCTAATAACCATTTTTATAATCTTTTGGTATTATTTTTATTATATACATGATGATCCTATATTTTTTTTGTATACCATTATTCATTAAAAAATGATTATTCCCCTAAAATATTATGCACTAATTATATTGACATATTCAAAATTAGGTGTCAAATAGTTTATTTATTTTGATTAAATTTACCTAATTATATAAGACATAAAATTATTCTATTACATAAGAAAAATACCAAATATTAATGTATAATAATATACAATAATTGGTCCCCAATATTTTGATACTGTAAATATACGAACAATGGTAGGTCACCTATATAAATATTGAAAAACTAAATCATGTTTGTTATAATAATATAATTTTATCCATTTATTAATTAATTAAATAATGATAGACTCTATATATGGTAAATACTAAATGATATAATGGTAATATATAATATGTCCCTTAATTTTATTCTTAAAAAAATTTACATGTACTCCCCAATAAAGCACTGCCTCTACCATTTTTTTAAATGCAGATTGTATCCACTAACACCACAAATCGGTGGATTCATTCATCATTGATCATAATGGACAATTTAAAATATTATATTAAATGTTTTCCAATTTTAATTTCTCCAACACAATATAATTCCTTCTATTATTTACATCTTGTAATTAGTAATAGATAAAACAATTATCAATAGTGAAAATGAAATAGTTGAATAAAATATGATGACATTTCATTGGCATATTGTTCATGAAAATTATAGATGTAATTAATAATCTATATAAGAATTAAAAATTATTAAATATGATTTCACAATATCAATAACATTTTAATTTGAATATCCTCTAATCTCTCAGAGTGTGGATGGTTTCTAGACCACTGTCAAATAATTTAAAACCAATTATCCCATTTTAGTTAAAAATATAAATTATCATGGTTGAGAAATATTGAAGAATTGGGGGATGGTACCGAAATAATTATATTTTAATATATTGGAAACAATAATAATTTACTTCCATCCTGTTAAAAATAATAATAGATACACCTAATTTAAAGGTTCAAGGAAAAATAAATCATTTACATTCAATAAATTTTTGATGAATTTTTAATTCAATCAACTCAATTATGTCAGGCGACAACCTTTTGACAAGATCCTTGGTCATTATGTGTCTCGAGGATCTATGTTACCTGATGTGCACATCCTTGTATGCCAAAATCCATGGACTGGTAGTGATGGTAAATTAATAATGTGTGGGGAGTATATATCATCTATAAGATAACTATATAAAAAATATAAAAAATTTAACAAAAAGAAAAACTTATATGGAAGTTTATTGAACATACATTATAGTGGATTCTAACTAAAAAAATTATTCCTGAAATTTTATAAAAATATTCTTGACATTGAATCATCAAACATGAAAATGACACATTACCACGACTATGTAAGAGCAGTCAAAAATCCAATAAATAAAATGTGTTTTATTTGATTGAAAAAAATTAACTTCATACTTGCATCCCCTACTAATAAATGAAACTGAACATAAATAAAACCAAGAAGGAAATATATGATCAACGTTACATATGATTTATTCATACAAAAGCAAAGATGAATACTAACATATGATTAATCATTAATATCTTCAACGTGTTTCTCAAACTAATGATTCGTCAATTTTTCAATTCAATATGTGATAATTTAATTTTTTTAGTTTTTAAAGTAGTAGTTCTTAGTCAATCAAATTTATCAAAACATGTATGACTTCAATTTTTATCTCTGAAATAAATGACACATATGTTTCCTTATATATAGCACATATTTTACGTATATACATAGGGTGAGTGTTTCAATATTTATATTATAGTTTCTTTCATATCCAGGATAATGTATCTCCAGAAATATTGAATAATAAATCGTGAATATTTTATTTCAATATCTATTAAGAGAGTCATATAATCCTAAAATAATAAAAACAATTTACATCAATTCATATGAATAATAAAAAAGTCATCATGATTCATTAAATAAATCATAATATATCATTGAATAGATCTTTTATTCTACAAATACTATTTCATAAATATCGGATAATATCGTACATTTAATACACCATCACTAAATAGTCAAACATGAGGTTTTTTCAAGTTGTCAAAAAATAAAAAAATCATGTTCGACAATGTATTATTGAATTCAAAATAATTGTTGATGTACCATAAATTTATTTCCTCAAAGGTAGGATTATCATAAATGTATGGTTACATAACCAGAATATCCAGACATGATAGGGTAAAAGTGATTTAAAAATACATTTAAACACATCTAGAATACTTCAAATAATTTATCTCAAAGATTAATTACATGAATAATTTTTATAATCAATATTTTGAAGAATATTATATTCCTAAAATACACCTAAAATAATAATCATTAGTAACATAATATATGTGCATTTTTAAGTATCAAAACAAAAAAAAAACATAATTATTGAATCAACATATTCTCATCAATGTTCCCTATTTTTATGATAAAAAATATAAAGTAAAAATAAATTGAATTTTAAGAAAAATTATGTGAAGGAAGGGAAAAAATAAAATAAATTTCTTCCCATTTGTCTGTTTATAATTTTCTACACATTAAATGAAATAATCAACATTATCCTATTATATTATTGGTTTCCATAAAAAAGATGTGAAATTAGGAAAAAATGTACATGGATTACACCACATGAAAATTTTACACTATTTAAAACATTAATAGATTTGTTTTAATTAAAAAGAAAATTGGTTTTCTAGTTTAGGTGATCCTCATTGATTACACAACATGTAAAGGGATAAATTTTGTGTAATTATTGGAGAAGATGTTTTTATAGTTTTGTGTGAATGATATTTCATTTCTTTTTTCCATATCTCTACTAGCCCTTGACCAAGTTGGTTTATCTAAGTATTTTAGTAGTCTTCATTCAATAAATATTGTTACATTCATCATTAGGTCACATTAGAAAATATTTATCAACCTTATTGGTGAGTAGGCCTTTCCACGACTTCATTTCCTTGACCAATATAGGACCAATGTGTTGTGTTATTGAGATTTTTTATTAGTGGTAATGACCCTTCGTTTCTCTTCAACATTATGGTGTAATCATTATCCATGGGAATTTTCCTTATTGGTTGTGGTGTGATGAGTGTTTATTATCATGTATTTGTCATTTCCTCCCCACCAACAAACATTTTGGTTAAATATGATTAATTCTAAGATGTGTATATTCATTCTATGGTCTCTATTGTTGTTTTTGAGTTCTTATTGTTTCCAGTTCCATTTCTGATGTGTGGGACCCTGAGTGTGTAGTCAATTAATTTCTATATATCTCATGTTTGATGAACTATAATTATTCTTTTATTATAAATTTATTTATAAATTTAATTTGTATGATTTTTCTATGCGTAAATGGATTTTGATTGAAGTTTTTTTCCTTTGTTTTTGGTAAAAGGAGAAGAGTTGGATTTCAAAGCTAGTTATAATATATCAAATGAAGAACATGGGAACCTATGGGAACATATGTGCAAGGTTAGGCATATGTTCACTGTTCATATTACCTATGGGGTGGTTTTCTATTGGTTATTTTCATTAAACACCGGGTATGTTATTTTAGGTGCATGTTATTGACATTATTGGGATATTCATTCTTGTGGTGTTTCTTTATTCCATAGGACTGTGTTATAGGGGAAAGGTTTGAAAGAGTAATTTTTTTATATGAGTAGTCTTCTAGCCAAACTTATCAAGTTTATTCTCTTGATTTACCTTTTCATTCCTATTGTTATAATTTAGTTTTTGAAATTTATTATTTGAAATTGAAATAGATATACCATATTTGGTTTTGTAATAATTGAAAAATGGAAAATGTTCAACATATTTTTAATAAAAATACATTAAATTATATCATTCCTTGTTATCTTTGAAATAATTATTCCAAAATTTTTAGTTTAGTGGATTGTTATGGAATGCATGGTTTGTACCCTAATAGTCCCATTAACTCAAACTATTCATACTTTTTCTGTAGTTCCTAGACCATTGTATATCTTCCAATACAGGTAAAAATTATGCACTATAGTGAGGAGTTGAGGATTTTCACCAGCTGAGACTAGGTAACTGGATTCTGAGATTGTGTGGGTTTTCTGACACTATCTTTTGGAGATTGTTGGTGTTAAAATTTGGTTTTTTTCCATTTTTCTATAGGACTTTTACTTAGATATTATACTAAACATATTCTTCATTGGTTTTTACTATATACTTTCAGTTATGGAATAGAGATTACTACGATTATATATATGTATATATTCCACCTCCTTACATCAGGTTGGTAAAACATTAACTATGGTTTTTTTATCCTTGGGTCCTAGTTTCCAACCCATGGGGATATAGAACTCTCTTTGGGTATGCGACATATTTTTTGGGGTACCAATTAAAGAGGTAATTCATGGTTTGTTTATTATAATTACTATGGATGAACTAGGATAAACATATGGTTTCATAGATTGAAAATATTATTTTCTGATTTAAACAATTATGAAATGACTTTTATTAATTATATTATTTCACACTAAGATTAATGTTTCATAAAATATTAATTTTTTAAAAAATTGATAAAACTACAAGGAATCATATGAATTTAAAATTTTATAAACAATGAAAGGATATTATTCCTAAGAAACAAAATTTCATAAATGTTTGATTTACAAATGTTATTGATATGATTTTTAATGCCCCACCCCTAGAAGCTTGGAGCTAGTGCATTATTTTATTATATTGGCTTGATCACAAGAAAATAAAATCCAAAAGGACTCATTAGTTAAGTAGACATGGGAATACTAGATACAAACATATGTTTTACATTACAACATGAAATGAAAAACTACAAATTATCTCCTTTAATAACTCTCTTATCCCTTATAAAATTCATTAAGGTGAATAATAATATACTTCCTCATATCATGGGGGAAAGGAATCATAAGAAAGTTGTGATCTTAGATGCTATGTGATGATAAACAATATAACAGAATCTATCATAAACAAGAATAATTTTTTATGTAATGGTATAAACTGAAACACTATACATTTAAACATAATATAAAACATAATATAGTAATAAAAAATAAAATATTTACATTTAAACTTTCACATAGATGTTTTACATGTCGAATAATCACATGAAATATCAAAAACTAATCCCATAATAATGAATTGCATAATGCTGAACATCATAACACTACCACCAAGGCCTGGAGCCAAGACCATTACCATACAACAAAGGCATTTTGAAAATACATTACAATGTCTCATGAGACCTACCAATGCATCAAGGGGTCACAATAGCCCACACCCATCACTTATTATGTACAAAGAATTCCACATATGAAAAGGGTGAAACATAACATAAACATTCATATTAAAACTAGCATAATAAATGTTAATTCATTAACCCTAAACCATGAAAGGTAGAAAATAGTACAAATATTTTCAAACATATCAAAAAACCATCAATAAAAAAATGAATATTGTATCATAATAAATCAACCTTAATTAATCAAAAAATCAAAAAATCTATGTTGACAAAGATGAAAAATATGTACTAAAATCAATAATAATCTTTAAGAAAAATATCCCATTTTACATTGAAATTTATTTAAAAGTAGTGCAATTATAAAAATAACATTTATTTGGAAAATTACACTATAATATTTTGAGGTTAGCATCAATATGTTATGGAATTAAATTTTTGTAAAATAGACACTCATGGTGTATAAGTTAAAAAAAATTGTCTTTAATTTTTCATAATGAACATAAATTACCACATTTGAAAAATGATGGAATGATTCTTTTCCAAAAGATGTATAAATATTTAAACATGGGAAAAACTAGAATCAAAATCTTTTAGATAATATTTTGAAAAACATTTTTAATACACATTGATATGGATGGAAAAGTTGTCCCACTAGATACTTACATATAAACAACCTCAAATAAAATAAGATTGTGAAATTTACCATTAACTTGTACTTTTATTTTAGAAGAGAGTGTGATAAACTCATGTGTAATGGTTAAATCAGGTTATTAATTTATAACTATACCATATGAAAATTTATGATATCCTATATGACCCTCTTTTATCATTTTGTTAATAAGAATTCAATATTACCATAGTTCTTGGTGTCAAATGATTCTTTTTCTCCTTATTATTTTCATATAAGTCATGTTTTTATGTATATAATGTATTTTAGTCATTTAAAGAATGATATTAATTTCAAAATTATTATTTTTACACATCATATATATTTTACTCTCATTATTTAATGGTTAATTTGTAGAATGAATCTCACCCTCTCTTGAAGATGGTAGGTTGTACATACACACGAGAGACGATATCATTCAATTGATGGTTAAATTATATGGAATTATAAGGTATATTAATTAAATAATATATTTTTAATGTTATAATGTTTATTTAAATCCATTAGAATCATCATTATACCCATTGTAATAAAGTACTGTTGAATAAC
The DNA here is from genome assembly GCA_963277665.1 of Viscum album. Lineage (NCBI taxonomy): Eukaryota > Viridiplantae > Streptophyta > Magnoliopsida > Santalales > Viscaceae > Viscum > Viscum album. The sequence continues at coordinate 593,871,744 of OY728155.1, read as the reverse complement.
AAATTATACCAAGGTGTGGAAATAGTAATCAGTGTTTATGCATGCCTGGTGATATTGTTTTTTTTAGGATTGAAACATTGAGTTATAATGTTTTCAAATAATTATAATAAAAAAAAATGCATAAGATACTTAATTTATTATATTATTGTAGTAAAATATAGATAAAGGAAGGAGACACTACTAGATTAAGCACCAATAGCGACCGCCAAAAGCGGTCGCTAAAGGTTTTTAGCGACCGCCTTGCGACCGCTTTTGGCGGTCGCAATTGCTCCGTCGGTAAAAACCAATAGCGACCGCCAATGGAGGCCGCTAAAGGTCCTTTTAAAAAAATCATGTTTCATGTCCGCGGGATAGTGTGGGTGCGACACGGACGCGCGGGGGCACGAGGCGGAACCGGAGACCTTCAGTGGTCGGCCATGGCGGATCTACGGCGGCGGAGGGAGGGGCGGGTGTGACGGCATGTGAAGGAGGGGTGGCCGGAGGGGTAGGGCGATGGCATGTGAGGGAGGGGTGACTGGATGGCGGTGACCGAGGGAGGTAGCGCGACGGCGGGGCGCGATGGCGGGCCGCGACGGCGGGGCGCGACGGCAGGCCGCGACGGCGGGGCGCGACAGCGGGGCACCAGCGCGGCAATGAGGAAGAGAGAAACGATAGAGCGGGAAAAATCCCGCCCATTTATTTCCGTATTACCGACCGCCTCTGGCGGTCGCTAATACTATCAGTAGCGACCGCCAATGGCGGTCGCCCGTACCCAGAGGCGCAGAAGCCAGTTTTTGTAGTAGTGAGAAGAAGAGAAGAACATTGAAAGAGGTGATAAAACTATTACCTCTATCTCGGGTATCTGCATTTGATTTGAAAAAAGGACTTCTAATGGTTGATCTCAAACCAAATTATGGCCTCTAGGATGAATTGAGGGATGTTGGGAGCATATATGGGTTTTTTTATTCAAAGGGAATTGGAGGTGTGAATTAAAGAGAATGAAGAGTGTACTTTTATAAGATAGGTGGTGGCACTTTTGAAAGCTCTAAAAATATCAAATTTATATAAATTACTTTTTTCCTTTTTAAATAGACCAAAAATAAATTATTTTATGGTTAAGATAATTTTGGGTCTAATATCCATCATCAAATAAAAATTAGATAACAATCTAATATTTTTATAATACTTGTATTTTTGGTTAACCCTTATTTTACCTTTTCTATTATTACCATGATATCTTGATATTTACAGTATTCATGTCATGTAATTACCAAAAAAGTTTAAATGAGAAAAAAAGTTCCATTGATGACATATTGGGTCTTATCCTACCCATTTGGTAATGTAATTTATTTTTTGGAATTTTATGACATTCAATAAACAATTTTATATTTTTAGTTATGAATTTTTTCTATTTTAATTCTCTTCATACATTACTTTTTTTAATGTAATAAAAAACATATTCATAGAAAAAATAAATTTACACAATACCAACAATTCATAGTCATCTATAAAATTAATGAAAGAAATCTATTATTTCAATATATATATATATGTAGATATATATTAATATTTCTAATATCATTTATTTGATTCATTCATTAATAAATTTATTATAGCAACATCATTGTGTGATAAATAAATTTATTTATATGATTAATATAAATAATAAATATATTAAAATTATTTAGTTAATCATTTAACAATTAGGATGACTACATAGAGTCAAGGATGTCACATATAAAACCCCATATAAAATTTTTTAGTAAGAAGATACATTTTTATAACATATTTTTCTTAACATTAAATGAAAATATATAAGTGTCATAATCATACCCAAGTGGATTCCAAAGGCCAAATATGCATTCTAGGTGTTTTTAGGTCTTCACTAACTCATAAAATAGGATTTATACAAATTTTAGTATAGTTTTATCTTATTATAATATTATTTTTTGTCATTTTTAACTAAATTTACCCTTTCACCATGATAAATAAAAATAATTACTAACATTTCAATTAATATTTTCCAAAAATAAAAGGGAAAATTATACATATATTTATCTTTCAAAGTCCAAATTTGGAATAAATATTTCCAAATCTAAATAACTAAGGTTTCAGTAATTAATTTAAAATTAATTCATGTTGACAAAACGAGAAATCATGTTTTTCAATGAAAAATTCATGTAACCATTTACATGTGTTTATATCTATTTTAAATATAAAAATAATTAAAATTACTATAATTATATTAAATGGTAAATACATAATATAATTATATATTAAAACCACATAAAACTATACTATAACAAAATAAATAAATTTTATGAAAAGGCAGTTTTGAATTAAAATGAAGTATTTTTTAAAATACAGTTAAATAGAAAACTCTTCAAAAAATTTCCAAAATTTTTCCATAGTAAATTATTATATCCTATTTATAATGAAGAAGTTTTTTTCAAATTTTATATATAAAAGTGTCAAATATTGGTTTTAAATTGGGTGTGCTATCAAAAGGTGGAAAAACTTCATTTTCTAAAAAAATACTTCATTTATTAAAAAAGTTGAATATGTTCATATATCTCTCTAGAAATTCCATAATATGAATGATTAAATTATATGGAATATAAAACTTCAATAGTTTTTCCATACTATATATACCAACTATTTTAACAGTATGGTTTTATATTATAACAATATTTTATTTATATATTGTTTTTTGTTAAAATCGGTCCTTGCGTGTAATGTAAGACAACTCATTGTAGTGTGTATGATAAAATTATCATGGTTTTGTGAAAAAAGGAAATAAGAAAAAAACACAATATTTATTTTAAAATATTATAAAGTCTCAGGGTGTTACATTCTCCCTTTATTCCATAAATTACATCCACAAAATTTATACTCTTGATTGAAAACTAGGAGTTTGAGATTTTGAAATATATTTCTTGAAATCCCACATTTGAAAATGCATTAATAAGTCCTACATTTTAAAACAAATAATGGAATGTATGAAGGTCACCGGAGATAACACACACTGGGTTTGTATTTAATAAAACATGGAAATGAATGAAACATCTAACAAATGTGTTAAAATGTAGTGTGATATAGAACATTATGAGGAAAAAGTATACAATCCCAAAACTAGAATTAAGCGAGGATCTAAGGGTCCATTTGATTCATCAGAAAAGAATTTACAAGTATGATATTTAAGGTTGTATAATCTTTTCCCTAGAGTTTAATATTTATATTTATTCATATATTAAAACATAATGACCGTACTTACTTAACATATACAATTTTATCCTATAATTATTTTCTACAACAAAATCTCCTTCCACTCCAAATTATTATAATATTCGATATACCTTAATTTTATCTGTTTCACATAATGAACTTATACTTCAGCCATCATATTTTTTAAATAAAAAAAATATTTCATACTAACGAGGAAATTATATAGTTTATGGGAAGGAGATTCACACTTATCATGCTTCAGTTGTGGGATCATATCTCATGAACTTCACAGACATGATAGGGTTGTCACCCGACCTGTGGGTGGTCCTATTTATAAAACTATTATATTAAAACATTCCAAAATTAAACATTGTATGTTCAATATTAATTAAATATATTATCCTCAAAAAATTATATCCAATGTTAAACATACTCCATTGTATCTTTCAGACCATTGAAAAAAACATCTTTCCAAATTAACAGTCCAAAAATAAATCAAAATTTCCAAATTTAAATATAACATAAGTGTCCTTAAACAACGTAATGTACCTCTTATAGATAAAATTCCTTTATATCCTCTAAAAACATACTGAAATAATTTATTCTTACAAATACATGATGGAGGTGTTTTGGCAGTAAAATCATTATATGCCACATTACTCTATTGACCAGAATATAATAACATAATTATGGAACCCAAATAAATTTATTATTCCACGTTGACCATTGTAATAGCATAAGCATGAATTTGTTCCAAATTCTTCTTCTGAACTATATTTTCTTGAGGTTTTAGAAAATCATTATCATAATTTCTCATTTCTTTACAATTATAGAATTACACATTTAGAACAACTTTTCTTCTCTTACAATCACAGGCATGGGGATCTCTCTCCCCACAAATGTAATGAAATTTTATTCTTTTTAGATAAGTACCTAGATGTTTTTCCCACAATAATCACATATCATAATTCGTTATTTCCCTTTTTTCATTTATCTTTCTCTTTATCCACCATTCTATCATCCTCTTTCTTTATTTAAAATTTATAATAATTAGATATTTAATTTTCCATCTTGATAGCACATGGAACTGTATCTTCAGATGATGAGAAGGATTAGGAGACCGATTCTTATTAGAGGAATGTGATTAATCCTCAAAGAATTGACCAATATTACTTCTTTAGTTATTTATGTTGTTAACAACATTCCTTGATAACATTGGGTAGTTAGACTCATACTTTGCAGCATTCTCTTCATCATGTTACATCAATCATAGAAATTTCTTTTCCATATCAGCTCATTGTTCACGAGGAAAGTATTTTTATATGAAATTTTATTTAAATTCCCTCCAATAAATATTTTATACTTCTTTATAAACCTTTATATTTTGAATTAATGAACACCATTGATTAGCATCTCTTAAAAGATGATAAAAATCCATGACAACATTCTCCCTTTCATTACTTCCCAATGTATACAATATTTTATCTAAGGAACTTATCCATTATTTAACCACAAATGTAATTATAATCCCATTGAATGTTGGAGGTTGTTGTCTCATGAATAGGTAAAACATTGATCCTTTGCGTTGTGGGTTAGAGAGACCTATAAGGGTAAGGTTATTATTCATAACATGATTCTATTATCCCAGCACTGTTATAAGGTTTTTAGAACTAGTTGTATCTTAATATCCACTATCATAGTTTTTCCTAGGATGGATATCCATACATGGATTACATGCACTGATATTATTTCAACAGCTTTATCTATGTTGCATTTCAAACTATGACATAAACTAGATTAGGTTATGAATCATAATTTAGAATTCCAAACTACTATAATACATAATGTAAATTGAATTATTTATGCATATACAATCCATAATCCTAAAAATGGTTTCCTTGAGGATGTAGTTAATCATAATTCCTTAATAACGGTTTATAAATAATATATCAATTTTCCTAAGAATATCTTTCAGGATTTTCATGAAATGTTAGCAGTAAGGGCCATTATCATGTACAAAGTTACCAAGAGTCAAGCTTAGAACAACTTGTTAGAGTTTTCAACCCTTGGTATGTATTTTATAGAACAAAGTCCAATTTTAATTTCCATAAAGGGATTTCTATTCTAGTAAGACACAAATAATATCAATAATACCCAAAATTTTATTATGTTACTCTATACATATACATATCGTCTATTATAGGGCATTGTTACCTAAACAAACTTTTTATTAATTTAATATCAATGGGTTGTACTAATCTTATTATGATACCAACTATAATTCCCCAACCCTAGAATCCCAGATCCACTGAATTTTTTTTTACATTGGCATGATCATAGGAAAATCAATTCTTGAAAGACCGAGTGGTTTATTATCCATGGAAATACTAGATACAAAATTTCATTTTACATTATATTATGAATTGAAAATTATCATTTTATACCCCTTGAACATTCTAATTTCTTATAGACTATCCTTTCATGAAAATAAAAATATTATTCTTCTCATCCTATTGAAAATTTAAACATAATAAATGTTTGATATCCGATGCTTGATAAAGATAAACAATATAGAAGAATATATCATAAATAAGCATAAATTTTAAGACAATGCTTAAAAATGAATCATAAGACTTTTAAAAATAATATTCAGAATAATATGGAAAATTAAATCAACTAATTCTGTTTAAAAATTCACATGGATATTTTACTAGCCTAATAATCACATGAAATATCAAAACTAATATAATAACGAGGAAATTAATTATACCACACATCATAGCCATACTATTAATTCCTCATTCTAAGTCCATTACCATACCGCCAATGTCTTTTACCAAGACCGTAGTTTGTCACACTTGACATATCGATACATTGATGGGATATATCATTCCCCACTAATCACATACTATGTTAAATTATTTCCTCAGATGAAAAGGGAAAAACATAACATAATCATTGTTATTAAAAATACTAATTAAAATTATAAAAATTAATATATAATAAATTAATGGTATGGAAATATAAAATTCATAATCAAATATAAAATAAAACCATCAATACAATATGGATTATTATATCATAATAAATTGACCTCAATTAAACATAAAATCCAACAAAGGATGTAAACATGGATGAAAATTATCTAATATAACTTATTAAAACTCTTTGAGGAATATTTCTATTTTCTAGTATCAAATTCAATTAAAAGCTGTGCAATTATAAAATAAAACCTCTTATTTCAAAATAAATTTGTAATATCAAAAGAGATTATTCAAAATATGTATGCTTTAAAATTTCATTAAATAGATTCTTGAATGGTATAAGATAAAAAAAAGGAGTTGCTATATTTTTAAAAAAGTTCATAAAGTCCACCATATGGTAAATGATAAAAATATTACATTAATTTTTTTAAAAAAGTTAAAACATCGGTAAAAATGACATTAAAATATTTTCAATAATTTTTTGAAATTCATTTTTGAGAAACATAGATATGGATAATACAGTTGTCCCATAAGATACTTACATATAAATAACCTTGATTACCAATGAGATTGTGAAATTTTGTTTTACCTTGTACTTTCCTTTAGTCGAGAGAGCGTTAACTTCTAATATAGTGGTTAAATCATGTTCTTAAATTATCTATTGACAATATCCATATTTGTGATATCCTATATAACCACAGTTGATCATTATTTAATACTATTTCACTATTACCAATGTTATCGGTGTTAACCGCATCATTTTCCCCATACTATTTTGTCAAGTATGTGATGTTTTTTTTACATTGGATGTATTTTAATCATATCTATATTTAGGTTATGTTTATAATTATTATTTTTACTCATCATATAAATATTATAAAAATTTATGAATTGTTAACAGGGCGAATGAATCTCACTGCCTCATGGAGACAGTAGATCGTAAGTATGCACGAGCGATACTATCATTAACATGATGGTTAAATGGTATGGTATTTAAGTGTATATTTGTTATATTGAATTATTATCATGTTATATTAATTATTTTATTCTATCATACTCATCATTATACCCATCCTAATAAATTATTCTTGAATAAGAAATTAAACCATAGTGTGGAGGCAATAAGTTGTACGTACACATTCATGGTTATATTATTATTCACAGGATGGATAAAAAGAGGAATAATGTTTTAACATAGTTGTAATAAATAGAAAACCTGTAGGAAATAATGTATTTATTAATATAGTATGTAAAAAAATATAAATATGTAGTATTAGATGAAAATAACATTGAAAGAGGTGATAAAAAATTACCTCATTTTCAGGTATCTTCTTTATATTTGCACAAAAAGACTCCTGAGGATGGATTTATTATCTAACTATGGACTCTAAGATGATGTGAGGGATGTTTATAGAGTATGTGTGTAGAGTTTGGACTATTCAAAGGGATTTTGAGCTGTTAATTAATAATAATGAGATGTACTATTTTATAAGAGAGGAGACGGGATATTTTTGGAAATTATCAAAATATTAAATTAATATAAACTAATTTTCTATTGAAAATGGTCTAAAAATAAATTTAAATATAAATATGAGGATTTATGCTATAATAACCACAATAATATTAAAATTAAAAATGTTTCGAATATTTTTTAATCATAAACTGTTTGGGTTAACCCTTATTTTACGTTTGTAATTTTACTGTTATTTCTTATTATTTATACATTGTGTGTCAATGTAATTACCATAACATGTAAAAATAAAAACAAAAGTGTAATTGATTAAATATTAGTACTAATATTCATCATTTGTTAAAATTATATATTTTTAAGAATTTAAAAAAATTTAATAATGTTTTTTATAAATGAATCTATAAATTATTTCAATTTTGACATTTTTCAAACTTGACTTTTTAAAAAATCATAAAAAAATTATTATCTAGTAAAACGAAATAAAATAAATATTAAAATTTTATATTAATCCCCAATATTCATTTATGGCATCAAATATTTCAGAAAATATTTATTTCAACATTTAAAATATCATTTTTTTATTTCATTAATAAATATATTATTTCATCATTATTATAACTTTTGTAATCTTTTTAGTTAAATCTTTAAATTTTTCTATAAATAAAAATGATGTATGTAATATTTTAAAATATCTAATTATTATTTATATTTAATGTTATCACATATATAACCCATCTTTGAAATTATTTTATTATGAAGATAAATGTTTATAATAAATTTTCCTTTAAATTAAATTCATAGTTATAAGTGTCATAATCACACCCATGTTGCTTACATTGACCCAATTTGCATCCCAAGGGTTTTTATTCCACCAATAACTCATTAAATTGGATTAGGATAGTTATAGGGTTGTTTTGTATTATTACAATAGAATTTTAATCCCTTTTTGCCTCATTTACCTTTTAACCTTGAAAAATAAAAACAATTACTAAAGATATTATTCCTAATGTCGAAAAATAAAAGGGTCCAATTTACATAATTTGTAAGTCCTTATTCCAAATATGTAAACCATTATTCCAAATTAAAATCATTGAATATTTGTTAATTGATTTAATAAAAATTTCCATTGACAATATGAGAAACATGTTTTTCTAAAAGTAAAAATCATCAAATGACTGACATGTGTTTATATCAAATTTTAATGTGAAAATAATTCCAATGAAATAGATTATATTAAATAATATAAATATAAAATCATTATACCTTAAAACAAATTAAAATGATAATATGACAATATAAATGATTTAAATGAAAATGAAGTTTTGAATTAAAATGCAGATTTTTCACTATTCATTAAAATGTTAAACTTTTCATAAAATTATAAAAAATTGTCCAAACTAAATTTTTATGTCTCTATAATAAATAGGTAGTTTGTTTTTTAAAATTTAATAGAAAAAAGTTTGAAATATTAAATTTAAATTAGGGGATCTATGAAAAGTTTGTAAAACCACATTTTTTGAAATATACTTCTTTTATTAAAAAAATTGACTTTGTTCCTATTTCATATCTATAAATTACATAATATTAATTTTAATGTTAAATGGAATATAAAAATTAAAAATTGGTTAATACTATTCATAAACATTAATTTAAAATGTATTTTATATATTAGATTAATATTTTATTATTATATTGGTGTTCGTTAAAACTAGGTCTTTCATTTAATGTAAGACAAATAATTATAGTGTGTATAGTATGCATAATATGGTGTTTTTTATAATGAAATATTGAAAAAAAATTAAAATTATTTTCAAATATTATAATGTCACCGGGTTTTACATTATTACACAAGGTTCTCAAGAAATTTCTTTTAATAACGTTCAATAGAAGAATTGAAGTGATAAAGAAGTTTTTTGAAATATTTTTAGGAAAAATATAAATGTTAAAATGTAACTATTATACAATAATTGGTGATTACTCGATAAATAACACTGATTGAGCATTTTCTATTATCAGGTGTATGGAGCACAATTTTTTTTTTGTTGTATATCATTCGGATGGTGATGAATATCAATGTAAGAATATTAGTTTGATTAAAAATAAATATGATGAAAATTACTATATGGATTTTAATGATTTCATGAAGTTAATTTTTCAATATGTATCATCAATATGTTAATTTCATGAAAATGTTATGGAAATTACATGACCTATAATATAGTGATGATCAGTCAATTTTTACTTATGAGGAAAATTTTACAAGACATGTTTTGATTACTATTATTATTATCTTCTCGAACGTAAATTAGATGTATTAATTTATTATCATATTAAAACAATGAACCCTATGGGTATCATCCAAAATTTAACTTAGTATATATGAATAAATATATTTATGTAATCTCAAATGTAAAAACAGAGAAATTTTTTACACATCAATATCATGGTTTTGATAGGAAATGAATTATTAAATAAATAGGTAATTATAATAATAATAACCAATGAAGAAAAAATACGAGTCTTTATTTCATCTAGGAGACTATAAATAAGTATTGAGGAAATTTTCATTAGGGTACTAGTAAATTATTTATGAGTTGAAAGTAATGATATTAGTAATTCAATGTTTATGTGAACAGAGGTAGTATGATAACGATTTCAATGGATTAAAATTATTATTTAATTCCCCAACCATACTCTATTGTTTGAAATGAATATTTTATAGTAATTATGCATACCAGTATATAAATCTAATGGTTAATTTCAATTATCAAGATTAGAATACTCTAACTCCAAAAGATAAATGTAAATCTCATGTCAAAACTATTATATATATGTGTTGTGGGAAAAATCACGAATGGTACACTTACCATCAACTCTTGAACTAAAAATTTCTTATTTGATTCTACCACTACCAACTCTATTTTATTTTAATATGTGTACCACATTTCCACTACAATTAATACATGGTGACGTTATAATGAAAAAACACAACATTATGGTGATCAATTATCAATTATATGATTCATATATGTTTCAAGTCAATGGGTATGTACTTCAAAAAATAATTTAATTTTTCCTCTAGTTAATTTTTATTGGTTTTTGTCATGGATTAACAGTCATTATAAATATCAAACATTAATATCCAAGGTAGGAAAGTCAAATTTCAAATTTCAAATAAATAGGCGATCATTTAAAATTTCAAGGATGAAAAATAATATCCAATAGAGATAAAACCCATATCATGGTTCATTATTTCCAGTAATAAGTGGTAATTATCTTCTAGTTTGGAGTAGACATAAACAGTAAATATATTATTATTTTAAAAGAGTTTTTTGATTTATTTTAGGGAAAGTCTCTTTTAAATAATCTAAATTATGTAGTTTATTTTTTTCATAGAACTCATAAATGGTCTTACAAATATTTAAAATAAATTAAATATAATCTCATTGATTGAGTTATTTGAATTAAAGAAGTAACTCCTGGAGAATCTATATAAAATAGTCAATCATCTGAGTGTGTCATACTAGGATTCACTAGTTCTTTTTTTATAAAGAAATATATATCAATGAAACACATTATTGATTATCATAAACATATATGACCAGAATAAAAAAATATGTATCAAATAACCCAATATTTATGATTTGGTTTATCAATTGAAATGATATTAAATCTTATAAAAGGTTTAAAATCATTATTGATAGTATCCATTTATCATTATTAATGAATTCATAGCGATGAAAACCTTCCATATGAATAATGTGCACCATTAATTTATAGCGACTATGATTAGAAATAATTATACCCCCATTATCATTAAAAACATGATACATCATGTATTTGGATAGTACCATTATAAATTTATGTAATTGTTTATAAAATATATTCTTATTTTTTTATGCAAAGATGATCATGTATATTAATCTATAATTGTGTGGAATACATTGTGGAATGAGAAAATAATTGTAAATGGAAATAATATTGAATTATGGATATAGAAATTATCATTATCAGGGAACATGATCATAGTTGAGGGTATTTGTGTGGGTCCATCTATGACAGAAGTCATTGAATATTGGAAAATACCTTCCACTATGAATAAGATCCATTGATCTATTGAACTAGATAGATATTATCAATGCTTCATGATGTATTCCTTATAAATGTATAATTCTCTATCCATGTTATCAAAATTTTTTTTTGTTATTTTAGAATTTTTGTAGTGAATATAATCTCATTGTGCTGAAGACAGGGACTTTTAGTCCTCTATAGTCACACTACGCTATTTTTGAAAATGGGGTTTCATCTATTGTGATGAATATAAAAAAAAGGATTTTGATGTGTTTGCATACCTGATGAAATATTTAAATCTCAATAATCATTTTATATAGATTTTCCTGAATATTATAACAAGACCCATACCATGGAGTTTTCAATGTTTATATTTTTATTAACGACATGGGTGAATTATCTTAATAGATAAATGTGTCACATATTAAATAATAGCGTGTTTATAAAATATATAATCACTAACAGAAAGTTAAATTTCATTTATATAATATGGATGGAGTTGAAGAATGATTAATGTTGAAAAATATATTACCACCCCATGATAGAAGAAAATGGTGCTAATAATCATATTAAAAGCGATAAGTAAATATTATCTTTAATGAGGATCACAAATAAAAAATATTTATATATATTAAATGGTTGGACCATGATATATTAAATGAATATGTGAAAAAAATATTTGTCTAAAATTTTTAACCAACCATCTATAAATTTGATTATTAATTATGTTTATAAGTAATATGTTGAGATATAAAAGTAGGTTTTGAATGATAATATGTTCATACATGATCTTGATAAAATCACAATGTTCGATCCTATAGTTTGTGTCCAGGTTATAATAGAATTAAAGGTGTAGATGTTTCATTATTATCATACCTCATTATTCTATATTTATCCAATATGTATGATTATCTAAATATATTAATTAAAATCATTTATTGGGTGATAAATTGAATAGATATTTATTATAGTTTTTATCTTGGATAATGGTGTTCCATCATATGGTATAACCCTAAGGGGATATTTCAAGAGATTCAGTACCTGTATACAATTTGTTAAACAACACTGTATATTTCGTTGTTGGAGAGCACATAACATAATAATTTAATTATTATATTTTTTCCTGGTTGAGTCTGTGAGGATTTGATAACATTTCATTACTATTAGAGAATATTTTTCTAATTATTAGTTTTCTAGGACACAAATGAAATAAGTGGTAATAATATATATTGTACCACATTCGGTGGTATCAAGTCAAAATAGCTTCATACCGTTGTGTTCTCAAGAAAAATAAAATCTATCTGTATTAAAATTTTTGTTTCATAACATCCTTTGACACTTCAATAGATATTAAGCATGATGTAACTGTTCAACCCCGGGAAGATATGCAGAGACATTATTCTCTATATTTAAATTTTTAGTAAGATCACTACATTCTGCTTATGTAATTTTATAATTAAAATAATTTACAAAAAATAATTTAAATTGAGAAATATGAATCTATCTACGAAAGGAAGTGATAAAAATTGTAATACTATAGTGACAATATAGAATAAATTCCATTTGGATCTTTGATCACAAATAAATGTTAGTGAAGGTTAAAATAAATTAATATCACAACAATATAACACAAAGTAAATATAAGAGTTATACTAACAATTATAGATTTGATATATAATTCAATGTAGGAAATGATGTAATACTATGACTTTACCCATGAAATAAATTTATGTGATTTATAAAGATGGTAATTCTATTCAATATATATATTATTCCCTTAAATATTTTTGATTGAGTTGGGATCATAGCTTATCACATTGGGAATCCCCTAAACCGTATTCGAGAAAAATATTTAACCCATGTATATAATTTAAGGATGTATAAAATATATGAACATCATGAACTAAACATAGAGGTTAAACCATGAGAGGAAGATAATTGTTATGAAGAGAAAATGGTAGAAGTATTGGAACATAATGATAATGTTTTATAAAATTTATGTACTCTCCTGGTTAGTGTTCATAGGAGAACTGTAAATTAAAGGAAGGATACATGATGCCATAATGATTATATGACTTTTAAGTATAATATTTTTCAATAGAGAGATTAAATTATGAGGTAAAATCAACTTACATCTTGTAGAATGTAACATAATTTCATTTTGAATATATTATAAATATATAAACTAATGTATTTGATGGAATTATTTATATGGAATCCATGTGTTTAAAATAATGATTTTATATTATTCCCGTTATCAAAAAATATATTTAATTGGTGTCTATGAATATGATTAATCATTTTATAAAATATAAATATAAATTTTCACGAAGTCGAAATATAGTGAATAGTTTCTATTAATTATCCATTAAATGTTAATAAAATAATTTCATTATTAATAGATACATTTTTATAAGAAATTTAATTTAATATCAGTAATGAATTTTTTAAAAATAAAATAAAATAATATATTATAAAAATATATTTTCTTATTTTTTTTAAATTCATTCATACATTAGTTATGAAATTGGCATTATTTAGTATAAAATAATTTGATAGTATAATAAGTTTATTTATATATAAAATTATATTATACGTACTGTTTATTTTTATCATAATTAGTAAAATAAATCAGTATTTATAATTTATTATAATGTAATATGTATATTATATGTTCTGTACAATATTTTTATAATCATATAATATTTTTATACAGAATTGAATAAAAAAAATTCATGTTTTGTGCTTATAAATGAATTTCTATATAAAATATTTTCATTTATATTTTCCAAAGTATTTGAAGATTAATTTATAATAAATAATTAAATTTAATTAGGAATAATTATTTCAATATATTTATATATCATGTTAAAAATTTTAAGTGATACCACATTCATAGTTTTATAAATAATAGTAATTTTTTAAAAAATGTCACAAAAAAATATACTAAAAACGAGACTACAAAGGGTGTTAAATTAATAGATAAGCATAAAAATTAAAATTGAATATGTTTAAATATTATTGGATGAATATATTTAGTCCTTAACATTTATTATATTTTAAATACTATTTAGTTTGTTCAATATTCCCTAAAAATGATTTTTTAAAATAAAATTATTTTATGTAATTCTGTGTGTGTCCCTCCACTAAATTATAAATGGGAGACTTATAAGGCCCTGGCCTTAAACCTTACTTAATATTGAATTAAACGAATAATTCACATTGAGGATCTTTTAAGGTTTAGAGTTTTAGAGAATTAGGACATAACTATTACATCTCAAAAGATTACAAAGTAGACACTTCTACTAAGTTTCCATAAAATAAAAACTCTTAAAAAGAAACATGTCTAGTTCCATGTTTTAGATAGCATGACTTTCCCTTTATCCCATCCTTGACCCTATTCCACATTATGTCCGATGAAAAACATTTCAAAAAACTTATGGTGAGGATAAAAATATTAGTAAGGGATACACAAAGAATGAAAACTGTTTGTTTTTCAAAACTACAAGTAAACCATGTATACATTATCAAAGTAATAACTTTCACCTTTATGAAGTAGTAAAAGCTCTTCACTGAAAAAAAGATCATTACATACCCTTTTGTAACCAAAATATTACCATAAAACCCACATAACATATAAAGGTAACTTGGGACATAAACATACTTAAATGGAATAACCATACGGTCGACTTCCACACATATCACTTAATGGAATATCCATACAGACGACTTCCATACCCAATGCATTGGAGGTTATAACTAACCACCCATCCTAGTATTCACGGAACCACCCATCATATGGTTTATCACGTAACCATCCGTCAACTGTCCAATTACCATTATAAATTCATAGGACATAAAACAAATATAATGGAAAGAAAACATTTTCACACTTTGATCAAAATATATCACTTAAATATATTGACATAAAAAATCCATTATAAAAACCATTTTCAATACCAAAATATATAAAAGATTATATGGTATTTATTTCATTTTAAAAACATTACGGCTTGTTGAGGAAACCAAAGACCAAATAATACTCGTGGCGGCGGAAATGGTCGTTGTCACCGCGTACGTTAAAAGAAACATTCCTTTTTGTCATTTTGTAAAAAAATTCGTAGAAAAATATTCCTTTTGTATAAAATTAAAATTCAAAGGGGTTTATACACCATATAAAATAAAGCATTGTATTAGAAAAAAATATGCCTCAATGAAAGGAGATTGAGACAAAGTCCATTACCTCGTGTCCAATGTGACTCCATTTCTCTTTAATCTCTTGAATAATAAACTAGTGTTAATTTCTACTTTCTTAAGAACCTTTCTCAAGCTTAATATTCCTTTTATATCAATTATTTACATGTTATAAGAATTATGTAATCATTTAAGTTAATAATGTTCGCTTTGTCGATATCTGGTTCATAAGACAAAAATGGACTTCTTACAATTACATGTTGTTTATGTGGTCAAAGGTTTATTATATCCAGAATGATATTAATGATTTGGATATCATATATATCATATATATCCAGCATATACATGTATTTATAATAGTAAAAAACATTTAGAGGTAAGAAATGAAATGCATCGTTCATGGAGATGGTAAGTCGTACGTACGCATGAACGCTACATTAATTTCTACTTCATATTTTATCGAGTGAAACTATAATGATATAAGGGTATATTATAATTCCAGTATAACATCATATATAATATCACTAACTCCATCCTTTATACATACCACATATGGTATTAACGAATCAAATCACTTTGAGGGGGCGGTAGTCCGCACTTCCTAAAGTGAAGATATTGCGTATACCCATAATGGACACCATAAAGGAATGTCATAAAAAAATACAGAAGTTTAAGGAAAACATAAACATATTATATATCCAATATAAATATAGTGACATATCAATTTCCACCTTCTAAGGTGTTAAAAGAATATTAAACAGTCATCGTTTCGTGATGTAGAAATTTACCATCCACAGAAACAATATGTTCTTTAACCATTAGATGTTGTTGTGTAAGTGTAGCTATAATAATTATTATAACAACATCATAGTATATTGAAGATACTAGATTTGTTACAAAATAAATGAATAAAAATATTTTAGGGGGTTGGAGAAGCAAAATAAAACAAAAGAACACAAGTGAAGACATTACCTTAAAACAGGGTAACTCCCTTTGGTTTGAACCAAAAGGGTTTTTTAAGAGCTTCCTGCCTAAGTTAAGGCTTATATGATGAGTAGAGGGATGTGGAGAGACACAATGATCAGATATTAACCGATCCAAAGGCTTCAGAGGTGTGGGTAAGGAGGTAGAGGTGGGGGCCTTTTATAAGAGGAGAGGAGGGGCACTCTTGGAAAGGTATAAAATGTTACTTTATTTTCAAATGCGTTTTGGATTTTAATGGTCCCACATTGATGTGTTTCTAGGATAAGTTGATAAGGGTTCTAAATACACCCTTCCAATTGGTTTTTGACATGTGTAGGTCTTATATTTTATATTATCTTTCCATTTTATTTAAATCGTTAAATAATGAGGTAATCGCTCCATCATCATAATGTCGTAAATAATTTAATTTATCTAATGTCTAAAAATTATAAAAAAAATATCATGATGTAGGAAATTTTATTACCTTTCTAATGAATACTTATAGTCAAAAGGATGACTTGTATAACCCAATTTAATTTTTTTTATTAAAACAACTCATGTTTGTGACATTTTTATTTTAACTTTAAATAAAAGGCATTAATGTCATTATCTTACCCAAGTGGCTCCATGGGGTCCCAAAAAATATACACATGGGTTGTCTTGGTCGGCCATGACACATAAAATAAGGGTAGTACATGTTTCAAGGTCATTTCATATTATTAAAACATTATTTTTACCTTAAACTACACTAATTACCTCTAATCGCGATTAAAAACATAAAAGTTTCTATTCACAAAAAACATTATTTTAATCCCGTTGAACCACAATTTACTTCTTAATGACTACCATGTATGTCAGATTTTTGAAATTCAAAATACAGAGGTGGTAAAATTTCAATTAAACCAAAAAATCAGTTTTTTAAGTACCACTTAGTGGTTTCACTATTCATCAAAAATTGAAGTTTATCAGAAAACACCAAAAATTAACCCTAAGATATATTTGATATTCCGAATTCAAAAATGATTTATATT
The DNA here is from genome assembly GCA_963277665.1 of Viscum album. NCBI lineage: Eukaryota > Viridiplantae > Streptophyta > Magnoliopsida > Santalales > Viscaceae > Viscum > Viscum album. The sequence continues at coordinate 593,853,826 of OY728155.1, read as the reverse complement.
TTAAAAAATTCAAAACATATAAGTTTCATTAATTAATTTAGTAATTAACTCCCGCTGTCAAAACAAATAGCATGTTTTTATGAAACAAAATGTATCAAAAGATTGACACTAGTTTAAGTCCGATTTCAAAGTAAAATTAATTCCAATGAGCACTATTAGATTAAATGGTAAAAATATATTCTAATTTCACTTTATAACAAATTCAAAAGATAATCTAATCATATTAATAAATTAGATTAAAAAGAGGTTTTGAATTAAAATACAACATTTTTCACTATTCATTAAAAATGATCTTTATCGGAAAAATACCAAAAATTTACACAAAGTAAATTTTGATGTCCCGATTGTAAAGAAATGATTTATTTGGTCAAAAAAAATGTATAAGATTGACCAAAACTATATTTAAAGAGGGTTCTCCATCAAATGGAAATAGTTCGACCTTTTAGTGAATATTAGAGTTTCTATGCCTAAAATTTAATTCTTTTCTTATTTTAAGCCTTTATCTTTTATTGGATAAATGTAAAAACATTTAAAAAACATATATAATCATATTTTAGTTATTTCTATTCTTTCCTGCCAATACAACGACTACGTGTTAACTACCGTTTAAAATAATATTATTATATTACTAGTGTGAAACGTAAGATTTCAAAGAACTCATTGTTGCGTATCAGGTACGCTATCGAACATATCAACCCCTTTAAAGAAAAATTAATATTTAATTCATAAATATTAATAAATATGAAAATGCTTTATTCCTTATTTACCTGGGATGTTACATCCTTCCCCCCTTTTGGGAATTGCGCCCTTTAAATTTTATTCACTAATCAAAATAAGTGGGGGTATTTATCCCTCATATCATTTTCAGATTCCCATGTTGCCTCTTCAAAAATATAGTTTTTCCATAAAACCTTTACCAAGTGAATTACCTTATTTCGCTACACATGCTCTCTTCGGTCAAGAATCTGGACTGGTTTTTCTTCATAAGAGACATTCTCTTCCAACTGAACAACCTCTGGGCTCAAAACATGAGATGGATTTGGCATATACATTCTCAACATCGAAACATGAAAAACATTGTGTACCTAAGATAAACTCGGAGGTAAAGCCACTTGGTAAGCAACTGATCCAACTTTCTCTAGAATTTCATATTGTCCAATGAACCTTGGACTCACCTTTACTTTCTTACCAAATCGCATAACACTTTTCCATGGTGAAACTTTAAGAAAAACATGATCACCTACTTCGAAAGATAGATCCTCCTCCTGTTATCCGCATAAATTTTCGGTCTTCTCTGAGCTGTTTTCATTTGTTTCTGAATCAACTGAACTTTTTCTGCCATCTGTTCTACCAATTCTGGTCCCATCAACTTCTTTTCACCCACTTCATCCCAAAAAGTTGGAGTTCGACACCGCTTCCCATATAATGCCTCAAATAGAGCCATCTGTATATTGGAATGAAAACTGTTATTATATGAAAACTCAACCAAATAAAGATGTTGGTACCAACTTACCTGATAATCCATTGAGAAAGCACGTAGCATATCCTACAAGGTCTGAATTTTTTTTTGACTGACCATCTGATTGCAGATGAAAAGCTGTACAAAAATTTAATTCAGTACCCAACGACTTTTGAAGCCTTTCCAAAAGTTATAAGTAAACCTGGGATCATGATCAGATACAATGGAGAGGGGAACTCCATGCAACCTTACTATCTCTTTAAGATACAATCGAGAAAGTTGATCTAGAGAGAAAGTATCTCGAATAGGAGGGAAATGAGCAGATTTTGTCAATCGATCAACAATACCTTAGATTGCATTATTACCTCTAGATGTCTTCGGTAATCCCACAACAAAGTCCATGGATATATTTTCCCATTTCCACTCTGGCACTAGTTAAGGCTAAAGCATCCCTTTCGGTAACTGCCGCTCTGCTTTAACCTGCTAACAAGTCAAACACTTCATAGTAAAATCAGCAATATCTCTTTTCATTCAATCCCACCAGTAATACTCTTGAAGATCTCTATACATTTTAGTACTTCCAGGTTGAACTGAAAATGGGGAACTATGAGCCTCACATAACAACTCATTCTTCAACTGTGAATCACCAGGCACACATAACCTCTTTCCAAACCTCAAAACACAATCATTATAATTGTTAAATTCAGGTAACTTACCCTTCTGAACTAGCTCTACCTTTTTCTGCAACCCACTGTCTTTCCTCTGCACTTACTTAATTCTGTCTGATAGGGATGATCTCACTGATACCAGAAACAAAACAGAAGAACTTCCTGCACCAACAACTTCTATGCCAAATTTCATCAAATAAAAAACCACAGGATCTCGTTCCAAACATATCATGGTTAATGAATCATTACTTTTTCAACTCAAAGCATCAGCCACTTTATTTGCTTTTCCCGGATTTTAATGAATTGTAAAATCATAATCCTTGATTAATTCTAGCCATCTCCTCTATCTCATGTTCAATTATTTCTGAGTAAATATATACTTTAAACTTTTTTGATCAGTATATATTTCAGACATTACTCGATACAAATGATGCCTCTGAATTTTTAGAGAAAAAACAATAGCATCTAATTCCAAATCATGTGTAGGGTAATTTACCTCATGAGTTTTCAACTGACGTGAAGAATAAGCAATTACCTGATCATTCTACATTAGGACGCAACCAAGTCCTTTTAATGAAGCATAACTACAGATAACAAACACACCATTCCTGGAAGGAAGTTCCAAAACTGGAGTAATCGCCATCCTTCTTTTCAACTCCGGAAAACAATCATCACATTCTTTTGTCCAGATAAACTTAACAGCCTTCTGAGTTAGCTTAGTCATTGGACTAGATAACCGTGAAAATATTTTCAACAAACCTTCGGTATTAACCTACCAAACCAAGAAAACTATGGATCTCAGTTACATTTTTGGGTCTTGGCAATTCCTCAACAACTTTTGTTTTAGCAGGATCAACAGTTATGCCATCTTTTGAAACAATGTGACCATGGAAAGAAATTTGTTATAACCAAAACTCACACATGATGAATTTTCCATAAAGTTTTATTTCTTTTAAGGTTTTCAAGATAACATTTAAATGACTTTCATGATCCTCTTTACTTTTAGAAAACACCATAATAGCATCGATGAAAACAACAACAAACTTATCCAAGAACTCATGGAAAATTATATTCATAAAGTCCATGATTATGGCAGGTGCATTGGTTAACCCAAAAGGCATTACTAAAAATTCATAATTGCCATATCTAGTACGAAACACAGTCTTTGGAACGTCTACTTCTTTTACTTTCAACTGATGGTACTCCGACCTAAAGTCAATCTTCGAAAAATACTGAGCTCCCTAGAGCTGATCCAAAAAATCATCGATATGAGGAAAAGGATACTTGTTCTTAACAGTGAAATTATTCAAGGCTCTATAATCAATGCGAAGTCTCATTGAACCATCTTTATTTTTAACAAACAAGACAGGAGCACCCCATGGTGATGTTCTAGGTCGAATGAAACCTTTATCTAATAACTCTTGCAATTGTTTCATTAACTCTAAAAGTTCAACATGAGCCATTCGATAAGGGGTTTTTGAAATTGGATTAGCATTAGGAACTAAGTCAACAGTAAATTCAACCTCCCAATCATGAATAATACTAGGCAACTCATCAGAAAAAACATCAAGATACTCATTTACCAATGACACATCATTAATATGAACAGTTCCTTTGTTTTCAATGATATTAGAAAGATGAAATTCATTTCCATGTTTTACTAGTTTCTCAACATCCTGATATGTTATCAAAATCAAGGGTTCATTCTTGTACACAAACTGAAAATCTTTCTGAAAGGAAACCATTTTAGCTCTGCAGTCAATCTTAGCATGATAAATAGAAATCCAATCCATGCCCAAAATAAAATCAAACTCTACTAGAGGCAAAACAATAATGTTTGTAGGTATATTCTTTCCACACACAAGGATAGGAAGGTTCTTATAATTTCTTTTTGTCACAACGTTTCCTCCGGGTGTTTTTACCATAAGTTCAAGATTCATATCTTGAGATGGAATTTCTAATTTACTAGAGAACTTCTCAGATATGAAAGATTGTGTAGACCCTGAATCAAACAACACATTGTCATAATCCGAACAAACAAACAGTGTACCTGATACTACTTCATTCGATGGCCCAAAATCTGCTGAAGTAGTTGCAAAGGATTTCACCACCCCTTTTTTCTTGTAGTCTTAATGCTTTTCCTTAGTTGAGTTCTTCATTAGACACTCATTTTCATAATGACCCATTTCATTACACTTAAAACATCTTAACACTGACTTTTCATTTCCTTCTTGATCATCTTCCTTACAGTTACGAGCAATATGACCAGACATAACACAACGAAAGCACTTTCCAGACCTGGATAAAAATTCTCCAGGATGCATTTTCCCACACTTCTCACAGGATGGATATTTGGTTTTCCTACATCCTTACTTATTTGGAGAATTCTTCCCCTTTTCCTGCCAACTGAACCTCTTATTCTGTTGTTTGTCAAAGAACACCGGATCATTGGCAAACTCCATTTCCACCTTTTATGCACATCGAACAAGCTTTTCATAACTTTTTAACTCATGAGAAGCTAAATCCCTTCGATACCTTGGATTTAACCCTGAGTAAAAACAGTTTATTTTACTATTAAGATCTCATATAAAATTTGGAGTATAACTTGCCAGTCGAGTGAACTTTTATTCATAAGTATCCACTAAGTCATCCTCCTGCCTCAATTCTTGGAATTGTTTTTCCATACTAATACGAACCACCTTAGGAAAATATTTCTCATGAAACATACCTTTGAACTCGTCCCAGTGAAGATCACCAATCTCATCACTATCCCTGATATTTTTCACCATCGACCACCACTGATCAGCTTCACCTTCAAAACGGTAAACAAAAAGACTATCCTTTTTATGTTCTGAACACCCCATGACATCAAAAATCTTCTCCAGTTTTTTAATCCACCCTTCAGCTAGAACATGGTCAGATGATCCTCTAAATGATGGGGGATGTTGCCTCATGAAATGTTCCACCACTGACATGTTCCTCTGTGGTTGATCTGGCTCATCTCATGCATGGATACCACCACCATTTATAGCCTGATTCAACTGCTCCATCACTGCAACAAACTGTTCAGTTCCAATTCTGACCATCTCAGGTTGCTGATTTGGAAGGTTGTCTTCCTCATGATGTCTTCCCAACATAGCTTCCTTGTTTCCTCTGAGGAAAACCATTCTGAACAGAGAAATATCAGAGGCGAAGCAACATGGTAATCTTTAAATGCTATATCATTTCAGTCATACCATAAATTAATTTATAATTTAACAATTTTCTAACTCCTAAAGTTGTCTAAACTGACATTTGATACCAACTATAAGGCCCTGGCCTTAAACCTTGCATAATATTGAATTAAATGAATAAATCACATTGAGGATCTTTTCAGGTTTATAGTTTTAAATAATTAGGACATAACTATTACATCTCAAATGATTACAAAGTCGACACTTCTACTAAGGTTCCATAAAATAAAAACACTTAAAAATAAACATGTCTAGTTCTATGTTTTAGATAACATGACTTTACCTTGATCCCATCCTTGACCCTATTCCACATTAATTCCTGGGAAAAACATTTCAAAAAACTTGGGTTGAGCACAAAAAGCTCAGTATGGGATACACAAAGAATGAAAACTGTTAGTTTTTCAAAAAAAAACAAGTAAACCATGTATACTTTATCAAAGTAATACCTTTAACCTTTATGAAGTAGTAAAAACTTTTCACTGAAAATAAGATCATTACTTACCCTTTTGTAACCAAAATATTACCATAAAACCCACATAACATATAAAGGTAACTTGGGACATAAACATACTTAAATGGAATAACCATACGATCGACTTCTACACATATCACTTAATGGAATAGCCATACGGCCGACTTCCATACCCAATGCATTGGAGGTTATAACGTAACCACTAATCCTGGTATTCATGGAACCACTTGTCATATGGTTTATCACGTAACCTCTCATCAAATGTCCAAGTACCATTATAAAATCATAAGACATAAAACAAATATAATGGAAAGAAAACATTTCCACACTTTGATCACAATATATCACTTAAATATATTGACATAACAAATCCATTATAAAAACCATTTTCAAAACCAAAATACATAAAATAGTATATGGTATTTATTTCATTTTAAAAACATTACGGCTTGTTGAGGAAGCCAAAGACCAAATAATACTCGTGGCGGTGGAAAAGGTCGTTGTCACAACGTACATTAAAAGAAAAATTAATTTTTGTCATTTTGTAAAACGATTAATAGAAAAATATTCCTTTTTGTATAAAATTAAAAGTCAAAGGGGTTTATACACCGTAGAAAATAAAGCCTTGTATTAGAACAAAATATGCCTCAATGAAAGAAGATTGAGACGAAGTCCCTTACCTTGTGTCCGACGTGACTCGATTGATCTTTAATCTCCTGAATTATAAAATAGTTTTAATTTATACTTGATTAAGTACCTTTTCCAAGATTACTATTCGGTTAATATCAATTATTTCCATGTTATAATCATTATATAATCATTTAAGTTAATAATGTTCATTTTGTCAATATCGGATTCATAAGTCAAAAATGGACTTCTTACAATTACATGTTGTTTATCTGGTCAAAGGTTCATTATATACAGAATTATATTCATGATTTGGATATCATATATATCATATATATCCAGAATATACATGTATTTATAATATTACATAACATTTAGAGGTAAGAAATGAATTGCACCGTTCATGGAGACGGTAAGCCGTACATACGCAAGAACGCTACTTTCATTTCTATTTCGTATTTAATGGAGTGAAACCATAATGATATAAGGGTGTATTATACTTCCAGTATAACATCATATATAATAACATTAACTCCATCCTTTATAAGTCCCACATATGGAATTAACAAATCAAATCACTTTGAGGGGGCGATAGTCCGCACTTCCTAAAATGAAGATATCGGGTATACCCATAATTGAAATCATAATGGTATGCCATAAATGAAAAATAAATAAACTTAAGTAAAACATAAACGTATTATATATCATATATAAATATAGTGATATCTTAATGGCCACCTATGAAGGTGTTAAAATAATATTGAACAATCATCATTTCGTGAGGTAGAAATTTACCATCCACAAAAATAGTATGTTCTTTAACCATTATATGTAGTTGTGTGTAAGTGTAGCTAGAATCCTTCTTATAACAACATAATAGTATATTGAAGATACTGGATTTGTTACAAAAGAAATGAATAAAAATATTTTAGGGGGTTGGAGAAGCAAAATAAAACAAAATAACACAAGTGAAGACATTACCATAAAATCGGGTAACTCCCTTTGGTATGAACCAAAAGGTTTTCTTTAAGAGCTTCCTACCTAAGTTAATGCTTCTAGGATGAGGAGAGGGATATGGAGAGACAAATTTATCAGAGCTTATCCGAGCCAAAGGCTTGAGAAATGTGGGTAAGGAGGTAGAGGTGGGGGCCTTTTATAAGAGGAGAGGAGGGACACTCTTGGAAAGGTATAAAATGTTACTTTATTTTCAAATGAGTTTCGGATTTTAATTGTCCCAAATTGATGTGTTTCGAGGATAAGGTGGTAAGGGTTAGAAGTACACCCATACAATAGGTTTTTGACATGTTTAGGTTTTATATTTTACATTATTTTTCCATTTTTTTAAATCGTTAAATAATGAGGTAATCACTGCATCATCATGATGTCTTAAATAATTTAATTTATATAATGTCTAAATATTATAAAAAAACTATCATGATGTAGGAAATCTTTTTTGATTTATAATGAATATTTATAGTCAAAATTATGGCTAGTATAACCCCATTTAAATTTTTTTTAGTAAAACAACTCCTGTTTGTGACATTTTTATTTTAACTTTAAATAAAAGTCATTAATGTCAATATCTTACCTAAGTGGCTCCATGGGGTCCCAAAAAATCGACCCATGGGGTTTCTTGGTCAGACATGACACATCCAATAAGGTTATGACATGTTTCAGGGTCATTTCATATTAATAAAACATTATTTTTACTTTAAACTACACTAATTACCTCTAATCGCGATTAAAAACATAAGAGTTACTATTCACCAAAAAAAATATTTTAATCCCATTGAACCAAATTTTACTTCTTAATGACAACCATCTATGTTGGATTTTTTAAATCCAAAACACAGAGGTGGTAAAATTTCATTTAAACAAAAAAAATCAGTTTTTTAAGTACCACTTAGTGGTTTTACTATTCATCAAAAATTGAAGTTTTTCAGAAAAATACCAAAAATTCACCCTAAGATATATTTGATATTCCAAATTCAAAAAATATGTCTATTTTACAAAATTAAAAACATATAGGTTGCATTAATTAATTTAATAATTAATTCCCACTGTCAAAACAAATAGCGTGTTTTTATGAAACAAAATGTATCAAAAGATTGACACTAGTTTATGTCCAATTTCAAAGTGAAATTAATTTCAACGACCACTATTGGATTAAATGGTAAAAATGTATTCTAATTTCAATTTAAAACCAATTAAAAAGATAATATAATCATATTAATAAATTAGTTTAAAAAGAGGTTTTGAATTAAAATACAACATTTTTCACCATTCATTAAAAATGATATTTATCGGAAAAATACAAAAAATTTACACAAAGTAAATTTTGATGTCCCAATTGTAAAGAAGAGTTTTATTTGGTCTATAAGAATGTATAAGAGTGACCAAAACTATATTTAAATAGGGTTCTCCATCAAAAGACGATAGTTCGACCTTTTAGTGAATATTAGAGTATCTATGCCTAAACTTGAATTCTTTTCTTATTTTAAGCCATTATCTTTTATTGGATAAATGTAAAAACATTTAAAAAACATATATAATCATATTTTAGTTATTTATATTCTTTCCCCCCAATAAAACGGTTACATGTTAACTACAATTTAAAATAATATTATTATATTACTAGTGTGCAACGTAAGATTTCAAAGAACTCATTGTTGCATATTAGGTACGCTATCGATCATAGAAACCCCTTTAAAGTAAAATTAATATTTAATTTGAATATATTAAAAAAAAAATATTTTTTATTCTTTATTTACCTGGGATGTGACAAAACTATTCCCAATCCATATTAAAAAAATTAATCCATACAACTTAACAAAGTGTTATAAAAAAACGAAATTTCCTTCCATTTATTTATATCTTCTGGTGTTACTCAAAGAACATCTCACAATGTCTTATGGTGTAAGCCAAAGGATGTCTCTTAAATAAGAGGTAATATTTTTACTCAAGTCATTAAAATATTAGTACTTGTTCTTATTATTCCAAAGGTATTTTATACTTGAAAAAATAATTTAATTTTCATTATAATTATAAACAGATATGATTACTGTAGTGGGGAAATTATTTTTCAACCACATTTTTATCAAATTTATAATGTAAGTACATATCGTGTGCACATGTTGAATACAAACACAATATAAAAATATGATTCATTATTCATTAAATCCTAAAATTAATGTATATAATGATTAATCAAGGAAATATTTTTGATATTTATACTGTATTTATCATTCATTATTAAAAAAAATTTCTTTTTGTTTTTACTTCATTCATTTCATTAAGAAATGATATAAATATTATTACATACGTTTACATTATCATCTCCTTGAATTGTTTAAATCATTTTTATATATCGATATCAGATGGATTGTTAAAAAAATAAATTTATTTATTATATATAATATATATTTTATTATTTACATTACTAATATTATAGAACAATGATCATGATAGAAGGAATATAATTTTTGAATCGAAACATAAATGATGTATAAAGTACTTAACACCTGAAATAATTATGATAATTAATGTATACTAATGAATAGGTTATACGAATAATGTAGTAAAATATTAATTGTATAATAGAATTTAATATGACTATTTAAAATATTTATATTTCATTTAAATTTGTTAAACATGCCTTTAGTACCACTTATGACGATTGTCAGACATGAGGGTTGGATTTTATATTAAAATATTAATTTTCATTAGGTTTATTTACCATTAAATTTTAAAATCTTATATTTTATGATTAATATGTAAACACTATGTTGGGAAAAAATCCATCAATGCATCATTGAATTATTTTTTGAGGTGATTGTGTCTGTGGACAAAGTGTTCCTTTGTGTTGTGTATGTTCAAAAAGCATAAAATGATGTATAATTTGTTGAAAAAGGGGGTTTACATGGTCATTTGTCAAGTTCAAGAGATGTTGTTGGATATACATGTTTTATTGAAAAATCTTGAAAAATGAATGGATGATATGTAGTTGGTACAAAATGAACAAACACCAGGTGGTTTGGGCATGCAAGTGACTAGGGTGACATAGACTAGGACAGCTGGACTATTGTGCCAAGAGGAGACTTGAGTACTAGCACTGAAGGTGTCCAAAATGCCTATAAATAGAGGTCCACCCCTCCTCATTTTTAATAGAGTTCAAAACATAATGAAAATTTGATCTCTAGTTTTGCAAGTGGTTCCGTCGTGCAAGTGGTGGTTTGGTCGTGCAAGTATAAAGATACTAAGAAGTTGCGCGCTAGTTTATAGTTGAGCACTAATATTGGTTTAGGCATAAAAGGGCTTGTGTCGGCCAAATTCAAAGTTCAATAAGGGGGTGTCATACAAATGGTTATCAGAAATTTGAACACCATGTTTGGAAAGGCGTGGAAAATCATAGAGAAGCATGCCAAGCATAGGGAAGCACAACGGTTATTCTAGGGTCGCGCGAAAAGTTCGAGTATTTCCCAGTAAATCCAGGGTAAAGTTGTATTCCTTAGTAGATGAAAGTGGAACTTCAATAGAGCATATACATACATAGGAAGATACATTCATTTGTGATATTGAAAGGACCTACACATCCATAATCTATATGTATATCCTTTCAAGTGTAGTGAGCAAAAGAAGAGGAAGAAGGTGATCCTTTCTACCGACAATGAGCCAGAGAGAGAGAGAGGAACATGTAGTGACCCATTGGGATGCATTGAGAAAACCTTAAACATTATAAAGGAATTGATCCTAGTTATATAAGTGCTCTATCCCAAACATTGTAAATTGGTAGTGTGATTTAGTGGATTTGGTACAATGGGACATCGCCGCTATATGCTCCTTTGACTTCGCCCAGTGAGGGTGAATCATGTAAAAATCACTATGTCTGCCTGTTATATTCTTTATATTTTATACACGTCATCATTATTGAAAAAATAAGAAAAGAACAAATAAACTTTAACAACATAATAGAAAACATTGTGACCCTTATAATATATAGGTCATGATCCAGTGGTGTAGGACAAATTTGGAAACAGAATATCCATTCCCTAATTCACACCCCTATCGGGGTATCTAAAACCCTTTTGGTCATAAAAAAAATAATATTTATTTTTTATCCTCAATTTATTTCATGAAATTATAGGCAATCTATTAAATTTCTTCATTCTACATGGAAAAAATAAGAAATACATTTTTTAGGATAATAATAATTTATTTTCTTTACCATCTCGTATAATTTACATCCATTACCTTATTTTCATTAAAACGTTCTATATAATTTTTTTTCAACTACCTAATTTTTCAAATTCTATTTATTTCCAATTAATTTTTTTATCAAAACTATTAAATTGAATATTCTTTTTACTTTTTGAAAAATATTCATTTTAATAATAGTTCCAACAGAATAATTTTCACATTTACCAGATCAAAATTGATTTCAATCATCAATACTATTAATTTACAGAAATATCCCTTTTCATAATTTAATTTTTATTTTGAAGGAGTTTTATATATAATATTTTGAAAATTTTACATCATAAATAAGTGATTTGAAAATGATAATATTATTTTCCTCATGATATGTTATAGTAATATTTAAAAAAATATTATTCTATAATAATTCTTATTTATGATCCTTATGATCTTTTTAAGATATTATCAAATGATAACATTATAATTATTTAACTCAATTGTTGTTTATTATGGTAAGAAAATTATGATGAATGTTATTTTATTTCCCATGGGACAAGATAAGAGGAAATCATTAATTTTTCATTGATATTGTTGTATACATATGAATGCATTATGATTTTTAATAGTTCAATATTTTAAAAAATAAAACTATTTGATTATTGATTAATGTAATATGATCTTAGAGGGTTTGATTGTGGTAATGTTAATTCAAAAAGAGGTTAAAAGGTTAGTTAGCCCAATCAATAAGTATGAATACATATAGTTCTTACTGGCCAATCAAGTGTTGAATGTATTATTGGGAAACCAAAACATTTTATTTCTTTTATTTAAATTGGGGTGTGATATTTAGGCTAGTATACATGCCAATTTTTTATGATTAAAACATAATATTAGGGGATATGGCTGTTTTTTTGTTTTTTTATTCATGACTAATATAATTTCAAATCCAACTGTTGTGATTATTATATATTTATTATTGGTTTTTATTTTCAAATACCAGGCTCGTATTCTAATTCCAATATGCCTGGGTTATCCTAACATATTATTATTTACTGATTAATCAGATGTTTAACTTTATATGGTCTCTAAGTTCATCATTTCTTAAGATTTTTATATTTCCCCATTGTTTTCATACGTAGATATAACATCATAATATATGAATATTCATTATATAACATTATGATCTATGATAGAATAAAATATGTCTAGTATCAATGAAATGATGGACTCAAATGTAACTTATTCATAACATATCTAGATCATATCCCACATACATCTTTATTACCAGTTCCTTTCCATGAAATTTCGTACATAATGAATCTCTTCAAAACCTAGGGAATGTAATCATATGAAAGGGTGGGGTCATATTATCATGAAGGGCTGATAATGAAGATATTCATAATCATCAAAACAAAACATGATCATAGGTGTTTTAAAAAATAATGGTAACATTTTACAACAATACAATGTATATCTTAGATAAAATTTTTAGTCATTTTATATTGAATGTTAGTTCATATACATTAATCATAATGAAATTAGTGAACATCGTCCAGGAGGAAAAAATATATACATTCATCATGTGTTTATTTCATTCTCAGAATTCAAAATTATTTCATAAATAGTCAATTATTATTGAGAATACAATCAAAGTGTATTGAGTTCACTCCCAAAATTATATGAATAGTCATGTTCACTACCAATTCTATTCTAATATATATATATACACTTATAGAAAATTTTCCATTCTGAATTCATGTAATGTTTATCTCATGAGAAATCCACAATTACAAAATGCATTGCGGGTTATATTATTCCAAGACCACCGACCACATAATTTAAATTACATATATATACATATATATATATATATATATATATATATATATATATCGGTGTGTGTGTGTGTGTCTTCCCAAATAGAATAAAATAGAGATCATATCATATCCCATGATAAAAAAATAGGATTAATAAAAATCTAATAATACTATAACATGTGGAAAAGTAATGGGTTACATAAACATATCACCTATTAATAATAACATAAACCATGGAATATGAACATGTTTGATAAACATATTTTCATCATAGTAATAAAACATCTACATAATGAATATGGATAGTATAATTGGATAATATAACCATTAAAACATATGAAAAATCATAGGATATCATCCCAGTTGAAAATCATACTAAAAAATATCAATTTGAACATTTAATATGAAAAATAACATTTTATCCTTGAAATAACTTATTTAATATATAAATATTTCTGAATTATTAATGAAAAAAGATTCATTAAATTTAATGTTAAAAACTTTTAATGTATGATTCCATATATTTAGTGGCCATAATGTTGGGGAATCACTTTAATGTCCTATAAGCTGAAATAAATCAATTATTTAATAAGTTAGTAACAAATTTAAAAAGTTTGTCATACTAAAAATGAAAAGAATATTTCTTTTAAAACATTTTGAAAAAATTAAATCGTAAGAAAAAGTTACTTTAGAAAATTATTTTTCATTAGTTTTAAAATTGATGAAATATTTTCTAGAATAATCGAATGTGAAATAGAGTAGTTTTAAATTAATATGGGAATGTTTTTTAATTTTTCTTTAAAAAATTATTTTCCTCTTAAGTAAATAATATTATAAAAATGAATATAATTAATATATTATATAGAAATAACAAATTTAGAAGAAGATTATTAAGATTAATGATACATAAATCATGAATTTTTATCATAAAAAATCTAGTCTTATAAATCCCAAAAAACAATGAGATTATAACAAGATTTTTTTAAATGAATTTTTCCAAAAAACACAGATTATTATTAAAATAACTTTTTATTTTTTCTCTATGATTTTATGATGTGTTTTTGAATAAGTCAAACTTTCTATTTCAATCTTATAGATATCTATGATCCCAAATGATGTCTGAATACAGCTTTTTCTTATCCCATTGATGTTCTAAACTTCTTTACAAAGTGTGGTTTATAGGGATTAATAAAAAATCATGAGTGAATGATATTATTTAATTGAAAAAACTAAATTAAGTTATTGATTAAAAAAAATTAAATACATATAATAATATATCAGTATATCCTATATAGTTTGAATGTTTCTCTCAGAATAACCATCTTTCTGGTGATGATGATACACAATAATGAAAGTAAATATCATATATAAATATTTCTTACTAGTTCTCCAAAACATTCAGGTGATCCATAATTAACTTTCAAAAATAATAGAATATAGCAATCTATGATAACATTACCAAACAATTAATTAATATTAAAGAAATATTTCCTATAGATAATGAATTTCAAAATGAAATGATGTGTTTAGTCTTTTTAAAGAGTTCAAATAAAAACAAAATATCATTATAGCAATTTTTATTATTATATAATAATGAAATCATTGAGGATGATTTCCAATTTAAATTCAAATTTATGTGATGGTTTTAAATTATCATGAGAGTGTAATATATACCCTTAACATGTTAATATACATTAAACTGAGATAAACACTATATATTGTCTATATTTTTGTTCTAACACCATAAATACACTTTTAGATATCCATAGATAATCATACATCATGGATCAATAGTGAATTATAAAAAATGAACCTCATCCAAGACCTCCTTCTTCAAATAATTTATTGATTAAAAAAATACATGGATCCTAAAAAATATCATTTTATAATAGCCTAGGTTTAACATTATATCATTTTTGACCACCTTCAATAGTTTTATGTCTTACTTCTATGAATCATTAATGTCTACATAGATTGATGGATGAAAATCCCTATGTGAAATATAGGATTTCTCCCCAATATTCATGATTTCAATATCCATCAATTAAAAATACAAAAAATGGAATCTTTTTTATCCTCATTATAGACAACATAGAATTAACCTTCTCACTAATATCATAGTTTAACTTGTTCTCTATCCTAGTGTTGTCATGTATTGATAAATAATAATCCATAATAGATTTCAACCATCTACTTAGAAGAATATTAATCTCTTTTTGAGTTAATATATATATTATTTTTTTATTAGTATATATAACACATATTTTCCACAAACATAGTTTCTCTTTTAAATTAATGTAAAAAATACCACATCCAACTCTAAATCACGAGTTGGGAAATATTTCCCTTGAACCTTCAATTTTTGTGAGGAATAAATTATCACCATATCGTTCTTTATGTGAGTCAATCCTATTACCCTCTTCACTAAATGAATATGGATTACTAGAGATTATCGATTATTGGGTAATATTAGCACATGTGAATTAACTATCAATATATTTTGTTCCCTGATTTTTTTATTAAATTCATCTATCAAAAGGAACAAAAATCCATTATTTGTATCATGGATGTTTTATTATATAGTAATGATAAATATTCCCAACAGAATAGATAATATCTAGGCAAACCAAGAAATATATGGATCAAAATAACAAAAAAATTTCTAGGATTACTTTCAATAACATCCATATATTATGGATACATAGATATTCCCTCAACTGAGATTATATGAAACAAAAAATGAATCATTATATAAAAATAATTCACCCATAGAAATTTTTTCATATAACTTATCCTTATTTTGGAAATTCATTAAAATAATTATTTAATATTCAAACTCTTCCTTGGAATTTTAATAAAAATGGATTTAATCTATAAAGAAAACCATAAATTTAACATGGTAATCTATAAATCCTATTTTAATTAAATATATAAACATATAACTATAATTTATATGACCAAATGGTATCCACAAATATTCACCATTTCCATACTACGCAGAAAATTCATTATTATGTATACACTCCTTCTTGAACAATAATTGATTATATACAAAATGATGATCAATCTTGGAAATGTATTGTGTTTGGGTAGTCGATCAAACACATCATCAGTTTGATGTAAATGATAACTATTCTGTATTTTGACCTTTTTATATTCTCTATAACTTATAGGGGGTCACATTGATCAATCGTTATTATTAAAAAAACAACTTTTCTACATGGTGATTCACTTGGATTAATTAATCACATTTCACCATTCCTCTAGTGGTGTTTCATCAATTTCAAAAAGTCAATTAGGGTCATTCTATATGTGGTACTTCAAATATGTTTAGCACTATTTATGAGTACTATTGAGAAATTAAATTCAATTCCCATTATAATATTAATAAATTTATTTGGAAATACATAAATAATCTCATGTATAATGGTAATATCGTTGATGTTGAATATCTTACCCAAATATTTGAGCTAAAATCCGTTTCAATTGGAATCAAGAGCCATATGTTGAATATTATTACCAAAATATGTTCCTATATATCAATAAAATAGTTGATGATAATTCCTTTTTGTGAAATATCAAATATGGAATCCCCTCCTCAACAATTGATTTTATATTTACATAAACAGACACAATCCATTCCTAAGATAAAACTGAATCTAAATAGAGAGAGAGTAACATGATTTTCTAGATGTACATTCCCAAAAACATCTATTTGAGTTGAATTATATACATGAGATGTGATCATCATACCATTATGGGATTTCACATCAAATTATTCATCTTATTGTTTATGCAGTACTCTGATACCCATAGAAAATAATTTATATATAAAAATATTTGTGTATTAAAAATCAAATTGTAATGTAGAAATTATAAAATGGATTATAGGTGTAATTTCTCCACATCATTATCATACCCCTAATAAGAAATAGTGATCAACTGTAATTTTCCATTATCTAGGGGATTGCAATGTTACTGATGAAAATAATCATCATTACACTTTAGTATTATTTACAATAAATATAATTCTCCATTCATTTGAAACACTTGAGAGTGGATTATACATTTTTTGGATATTTAACTCTATTGAAAACAATAGATAGCTTATTCCTATAACATTATCATTCGATCATCCATGGACCATCCTTTCCGAACATGATACATTTAACAGTACCCTTAAAAATTTTCACTATATTTCATTAAAATATTATAAAATATATTAAATATTTTCTTCCTAAATAAGGTTTTCTAACATTTTGTTTAAATTATATATTTATTTTCATATCAAAACCACGATATTACAGAGTAACTAAAATCATCATTTCCCCCTTCACAGCATAGTGAATGTTTATTCATATCTATAAATTCAATGATTGGGAATCCTCATAAAAAATTGTTCTAAGACAATGATGATATAATAAACAATAAATTTATTTTGGATTGTAATATATAGATTTTACCTCCCTTGTATTATAAATTTATCATATAGGTCCCAAAAGATTAATCTTTTTGTAATTCTTCTCAAAGAATACATTATTTGTATTCATATATTTAGAATACATGTAGTGTAATAATTAAACTTGAATCTCTATATCTCACCCTAGAACATTGTGTTAGTTTATTTATATTGCCACAAAATATTAATAGGTTAAAACTAGTGAAGTTTTTCATCTTAATAAAACATATAACTAAAATTAATTTTCATGCTCAGGCCACTAGAGAATATAAAACATATTTTCAATTGTACTGATATATATTAGAAACTATTGGATCAGTTGAGATACTGTAATTAGGTGAAAGTTTAATTGTAATGGATTCAATAAATTGATTTCCCTTCCTGGATAATTTAGAAGGATAAAATAACTCATAGCTTGATATTGTGGCATATGAATATACAAAACATTTATGCATCTTTATTAACATTTTATTTCTCAGGAGGAAAATCATTTTCTTTTCTCTCACACTAACCAATAACATAGTTCCATCATTTACAATAAATTATCTAAAAACAAACATAATTGTCTGGGAAATAGTAATCAATGTGGGAAACTACATAATACTAAAATATAATTTATATGTTGCCTAAATAATGACACATTAACATTAATCTATGAGGCCTTAGGAATTACATTGGTCCTTTATAATCATCATCAATTTAAATCTTCTGGATTTTTAAAAATTAAAATTTTAATAAACCTAACAATACCCCTAGAGAGTGTCAAAACACGTGAATATGAAAGTCATAATCACAATTTACCACAATGATGTAAGAGATATACTAAAACAACGCTTTTTAGGGTAGTTTATCATAGAGGTATCTATTCCAAAACAATATCAACTTGATGTATTCAAAAACTAATTCTCCATAATGGAAACCACACTCCATTATTTTACATAATATAGGGTGTTCTTCTACCCATATAACTATATTGAGTTTTCTCACTAATGTTTTCTCATAATAGTTATAATTTATAACTTATAATGTCCTCATATAAACTATATCTACCCATAATTTTCATTTATAGATATCAAATCTTAATTACTGAATATTAATTATATTACATTATGATCTATTTCAATGTCATATAGTCATACAATCATTGGAATCATGGAAAAAGGAAAACATTTAGTAATATATCCACAAAAACTCCAACATTGTTCATCATAAATGTAATCTTTGATTGGAATATCACACTTAATACCATTATTTATTACATGAGGAAAGAAAATATATAGTGATATATGATATTCAACAATGGCAAATAGGGTAGATATTAATGATCACATATACATAACATAATAATAAGGTTATATGAACATGAGAATAATACTTGAAAACAACAACCTTCATATCATAAAACCTAATTGGAGTAATGGAATAATGATTTTCATTCAAAATACATTGTTAAAAAATAAATCAAAGAACATGATTCCTTAGAGCATCATATTGGTATAATATATGATTTTGTGGAATATACATGAGAATATAAAATTATTTTTTGTTACTATAAAATCATAAGGGATTCAGTTCACTATCCAATTCATTGTAGTAGCAACAGTTTACTCTCAAGACTATAATAGTGGATAGAGTCCCTTACTATAATATGTTTAGTTCCCATTCTTCTTATGTTTATCTCATGAGATATCCATATTTATAAAATTAATTTTGGGATATATAAATATAATACCACAATTAGCTTAATTACATCATAAATATGTGTGCCAAAATATCAATAATCATTCCTCATATCATTAAATGAGATAAATAAATTGGTTTAACAAACATTTCATCATATCGTAACTCAAGGGAAAGTTATCAGTTTCATAAATATTCCATTAGTTCATCATAGTATAACCTATGAAAATGATATCGATTTATTGAAAAAATAGTCATCATAACAATAAATAATATTTTGAAATAATGAAGATGGTACGATTGTATCATGACCTAGTAAAATATAATTAACATCCAATGATTTCATATGATATGAAAAAATGTATTCAAAAGATCTTAATGAAATTGTCCTAAGGAAATTACCCTTTTTAGTTATATATAACATACATAAAATACAAATATTTATCAAATATTAAGGATAACATTTTATATTAAATGAACCATTAAATCATATATTGGATGAAAAAAATCATTGATTTCTTTTAGGATCATATGTTCTTTTCATTATGTATATTTTAAAAGGAAACATTTACATCATACATTTTTAAAAAATAAAAAATTACCATATTTGGAAGATCAAAAGAATATTAATTTTAAATTTCTAAAAAATATATCATTGGTAAAAAACATTACATATTAATTTTTCAACAATAATAACATTCATCAATACATTTTTAGATAACAGGGCCATGAAATAGAAATCATTTTTGATGGAATATATAATTGAGGAATATTTTTCAATAAAACCTAATTTTGGTCTCTTTATTATAGAAATAGTGTCACATGAATTAAATATAAACATTCTTTATACACATCCAGAATAAGATAAATTTAATGATATTCTTGAAATCATGGTCAAAAAATTAATTTACCGTAAACCAAATCATAAAAACTCCTTGTAAATAACGAGTTTGTAACTTAAAAACACTATTCATATATGGAACCCTCTTTATATGTTCCAAAATAATTGATAATAAATTTATAATTATTATAATTAAATTAATATCAATATAAATAAATATCATAACTTTTATAAATTATACTATTAATTGAGATGGTAGGTTATACATATAGATGAATGTTGTTATATTTTTTTTGGTGTATGGATCCAATGAATGGTTATTAATAATTAAATTTTATTGAGTCTTTATTATGTAATTTATATTACATAAGGTCAATAAATTGATCATTATTACCATACAGATAAAAAATTAATTACCATATATCATAGAGGTAGTAGTCTACAGACACACATAAGCAACATTACCATTTTACAGTAGATAGGAAGTTAATAAATTTGATATGCTATTATCATTATATATTAATTATAATGTCATTACAGTAATATATAGGAATTATACCCATTATAAAACCAACCCATATAAGGTGGTGATAAAAACCATTTCTAATGCTCTGTGGGGTAGGTAAATCATATATATGAACAAACAATAAATTCACATACAATTTAATGTGATTGAGTATGGATAATCATAGTTTCATAATCATGATAAAATTTTTGAATATATTTTTTATTAATTTTATTAATTTATGGGAAATGAAATTTATTTAAAGGATTTAAAATAAAAATAAAAAATAAAGTGATTGATTGAGAGGATTACCTTTTATTTGACATAATTATAGTAGATACCCAATTATGGAAAATATGGTACGAATTTTGAGTATAAAAGTATCTATATAACATGGATAACTATGTTTAGTATATAAATATTTAGGTATTTATTGATCTAGAGGGTCCAATGTGGTGTAATGTATTATAGTAGAGTGTTGTTCCTTAATAAGAGATTGAGGGGCCATGCTTGGTATTTTTTAAGAGGATAAAATATAATAAAGTGATTCTACATAAAAATTATTCAAATTTGAAATGAATTTTAAATGAATGAGTCTAAGGTATATATAAACCATATAATGAAACTCAGATATTTTTCCAATTAGTAAAAATCATAACTATTTGATTTACCATTTCTTTAATCATTCTTCACATCAACTACAGTAACAACAATATCAACCATAAAGTGTCCTAAAAGTTACTGTAAAAAGGATATTTTAATTTAACAAGGTTTATATTGCCATCTCTTCTTTATAAACGTGGAAAAATAAAATATTTTTATTTATTTTAAAACATTTATAAAAAACATTTTATTTGAAAAAACATTAATGTTATTTTTTTATTTTTTCATTTAATATGACATTACATATACTATAAAAGATTGAATTCATATATAATACATAAAACTATCCCTAATATATAATATTTTTCTAAATTTTTTTAACCTGATATTTCACTAAAAAAAATATCTCTGAATATTTTAAACATAAAATCATTCATTTTTTGAGTTAATTGAAAAAATACTTTTTTGGAATTAAATATGAATTTAAAGTAAATATTTAATCATTAAAAAATATAAATTAATTAACCTTAACAAGATAATTTCATTATGATCAGGTTGTCTATTAATTATCATCAATTAACTTAATCAATCAATAATTGACCACATAATATAGGTTAAAAATAAAGAGATTGAAAATTTGTATTTTTTATTGATATAGATAATATATATTCTATTTTTATAGAACATTTTACCATTAAAATATAAATTTAGTGTCTCATGTAATAAGGGTAAATTTAAATCTATAAAATGAGAATTAAGGGGAATAATTAAGACCATAAATATTAGTTTTGACCTAGATTATCACGGTTTATTGGTTTTCTTTGGCATCCCTCATTCTTATAAAATAAGTTTTTATTACATTACAAACACGGTATACTTAAATGTTACTGTCTTGAAAAAAAAGGTACATAATAAGTGAAATCATATAACAGTATTTATTCATATTGACTGGATTATTAAAATATTCATCCAATTTACAATTATTTCATATTATATCCCGTTGAGATACATCATAGGAATGGGTGAACAGAAGGCCCAGTAAGAAAATCAAGTGAAACCGTTTACATATGAACTTAAGTGATATCAATAAGAACATGAGGAATATCATAAAGGAATGAAAAATAGGAATATAATAATATTTATATCATGAAACAGAACATGAAATTGTGGCTATACAATTTAATTTATACATTCTTAATCTTATCACCATGGTCCATCCACACAGTTTCCTAAAAATTACCAAAGTTATTCAGCATGGTATTATAAAATTGGGAATTACTTGAGATTAATTTCATCACACAATGTATTATAGTTACTTAATGTAACACCATGAATGTTTCTTAATTTTAATGTCTTCCAAATATATCATAATCAATAATTTTATAATTAACCCAATGGGAATAAAAAAATGGATTTCATATCAAAATCACGATGTTTTAAAAAATAGCCTAAAACATGATAAATATATCAAATTACCCACAGAAAACAAATGAGGGTTTTATGTATGTAAATTACAAAATGATATATATAATTTTAAGGCACTAATTAATTCTTCTATAAGAGAAAATTGGTTTGGGTATTAACATAAATAAAATTAGATAACATTTGTGAAAAGAGAAAGATTTTGAGATGAAAATTTGCATCATAACAACTATGCAACGTGGTTTTAGAAAACATAAAAAAGAGATGGGAATGGGTCAAAAAATAATAAATGGATAATAATATAATATAGGTATGGAATATAAGTAAAATAATAACATTTTATAGAAATATTAATGGAATAACACATAAAAGAAAACTTGAATGGAAAAAAGAGAAGTTGAGAATTTCATTTGGAAAATTCGTGAGCATAATATCGTCACATAAAAATTCAGAAAATCAGTTGATGTGGGAGTAATTTTTATATCATCATATGTATATAATGTGGACATAAATATGTATAAAATATAACTTAACCCAATATATTAAAATTTAAAATTCAATGACATAACATAAAAGAAGTCTTCACTAAAAGAGTAGGGTAAAAGGTTCCCTTAGCTTGAAGAGTAACATAGAAAACAAGATGTTTGGGACCTTGGGGGTCTTGAGGGATCCTTAAGAAGACTCATGGGAATGTAAAAGAACCATATATTCGTTTATAATGAATTTTTAATGAATTTAATGAAGGAATTGGTTGGTATTTATACGAAAACTGACAGAATATTTTATTAACATCCAAGGGATACCTCATTTGTGGTATTTGCAAAACCATGGGCTTTCCCATGGTATTTTCAAATAGTATCAGCCACATGGTACACCACATAACATATTACATACCTAATTAGTTGATCAATATTATTAAATCATTATTACATTCGTAAAGATTTCATTAATCTTACTGAAAACTCAAAAATGTATTTTTATTATTCACTGAAATTTCAACTATTTTAGAATATTCCAAAAAATTTAACATAAACATTTTTTCAAGGTTAGAATACAAAATTTATCTATAATTTATAAAAATTAATTTCATTTTTAAATTAAATAAATAAAATAATAATACATGACTAGAAATTTATAAAACATTTATTTACGTATAAATTGATATCATTACATCACATTGCCTCTTAAGAAGACTAAAACATATTTATACCTCCTTAGTTGATGTTACCATTCAATTAGGAAAATTACCATTCATAAAGACAAAAATACTATTCCAAAGGTCATAGTTACTATTCAATCAAAAAATTATTTTGATCCTATTGAACCACATTTTTAACACTGATTACAACCATGTATGTATGATTTTTGAAAAACATTTCACAAAAAAGTTATTTAATAATTAATTTTTTAATTATTCAGAAAAAGACACTATTTAGAAAATACTAATCATTAAAAACACTATTCATAATGTACTATTCCACAAATTGAATCTTCTTAGAATCATCTAAAATTTTATCCCTGGTTAATTTTTACATTTGAACTTCCAAAATGATGTTTTTTTCACATAAAAATTCTCTATGAATGAAAATATCAATAAAATACACCCTTTTTACGTCAAAAATCAATTTAATAAATTTGTCTTAATTAAATATATATTTATAAAGAAAATATATTCCTAAAATAGGAATGATGAAATAAAAATTTTATTTATACCAATGGATTACCCAATGTAACCAAGGCCTCTTTACATGAAATCTTATAACGCCTACATATGACCTAAGAGTAAGGTATGGAATGGTGGTAGTATCCTATGGTGGTTCTGACTACATATCCCATGTGGTTATTCTATCAACTTGAAAATCTCTCATATGTTATTCCATTCATACTTAATGTTTTGTGGTTCAGCGTGGGATTGGTCCAGAGTGAAGCCCTGTGATTCCACCTCTTTTCGATTCTTTGATAAATGGTCTTCATATGGCTCGAGTATACTAGATGAGCCTATCAAATAATTTTTACACTATAATAACCATTATGATTTCCATTTATAATCACTAATCATAACGTTTATAGTATATTCTACAATGTTCATATTGACCTATAGTCATATAACAATATAAACCCAATGGTCTCATTTCAATTATACTCACTTCATTGAAAAAGGGATATAGTTTTGTTCAGTACAAAAAAAAATTCCTAAAACAATTATGATTCAAAAAGTTCAGTTTATTACATTACACCACACCCTTTGAAATTTTCTCCTCGAAATTTCTACTCATACCCTCAAAAGAGAAAATGTGTGGGTACTTCTACATCATTGAATCCGATGGTTCGCATGGGACTTCATCATAGTTGTGGTTCCTCCCAAACAATTTAAAAAGGTGTGTTTTCAATTTTGCATAGAACATTGTCTCTATGATCCGAGATATCCACTAGATGTTCCACAAAATAGAGGTCATATTCCAGTTGTACCACCTCTAGATTTAGTACGTGTTAAGGTCTTGTATTTACTTCTTCAAGATCTCTATGTGGAAGACATCATGAACCTGTTCTATATTTGGAGGAAGTGAAATTTGATAGGCCAATGATTTTATGTGGTAATAAATTTAAGGGGGGAAATGTACCTAGGGATGAGGTCCCCATTCCTCTAAAACCTCACGACTCTCTTTGAAGGTTAAATTTGATGAAAAATATTTCCACCATCATCAAACTCCATATCCCTTTTATGGATGTCGACATAGCTCTTTTGTCAACATTGAGCAACCTTAATGTGTAGTTGGATGAAATAAATATTTTTTGTCATCCCATGAACATGATTAGGTCCATGAATCATTCTATACCTAGATTTATCCTAATATGTATGAGTTGTACATAAACTCCCATATAGATCCTCATAAGGTACCATTTGAATGCTCGATTGGATGATATTATTATAAGAGAACTCATCTAATGGGAGATGATGATCGGATCCACCATTAAATTCCATTGATAATGTTCTCATAATGTCATGAAGTGTTTGAATAGTCCTGTAAAATTGTCCATGAGTTTATGGGTGATAGGCTGTGCAGAAATTCAGTTTGGTTCTCGAAGATTGTTAAAGAACTCTCCATATTTTTGATGTGAACCTTTGATCCAGATCAGTTACAATAGGAAGTGGAACTCCAAGCAGCCTCAATACATCCTTTATGTAAATACAAGAAACAAGATCAAGAGATAAATCTTCCCAAATAGATATAAAATGGTCAGTCATGGTGAGATAGTCCAATATAACCCATATCTCACTATTTCCATTGGATGTTCTCACGAGACCAGTGAAAAACAGTACATAGTAATATTTCCCCAATTCCATACTAGTATGGGTATTGGTTGTAATACACCTTTAAGAATTTGTCTCTCTACCTTCACTTGCAGACATACCAGACACCTAGTAGTGTAGTCAATAATCTATCTTTCCATAATATCCCACTAAAAATTATCACGAATTTCCCTATACATTTTGGAGCATCTAGGATGTATATGGAAAATAGAGCTTTGAAAATAATCCATCGGCTCCTTATATATTTTCACAATAGATTGAACACATTATCTGGTATGAAATTTTAGTACACCTTCTTGATCAATATTAAACTCAAGAAACTTCCATCCCACAAAGACTCAAACATCTTCTATAACAAAGGATCCCCTTTCTTATTTTCCTTGATCATCTCTAGTAATGATGGTTGTGAAATGAATTAAGTTAGAGTTGATGATGACCCTTCCCTTAAAATTCCCATGTCTAGTATTACTGTGTCATTGATCAAAGAATATCTTTTAATCCTCATCTTGGAATGAACAAATTGGACATTCCTACATAATGCATTAGTGACATTGTTTTCACTTCTTATATGATAATGAATTGAAGAATTATATTCTTTAAGAAGGTCCAGTAATCTCCTCTATCTCATGTTCAGTTTTTTTTTAAAATATAATTCACACTTTGATGGTCTTTTTATATGTTACATTTCTTCCAATAAATATTGTTTATCCATATTTTTAATGAAAAAACAACCACATCCAGTTCACGATTATGTGTAGGATCATTCTGCACATGAGTCTTCGACTTTTGAGATACATAATCAATAATTTTTTCATTTTTTATAAGGATGAACCCAAACCATTTCAGAGGAAATTTTCTAAAAATAAATAATCATTCTCCACTTTTTTGTAGAGTTAGAACAGGTGTAGAAACGAAACTCTTCTTCAACTCTTGGAAGCATTCCTCCCACTCTTTTATATAGATGAATTTAAACATTTTTCGAGTTAACTAGGTTAGTGGATTATAATTTTGTGAAAAAAAATTCACACACCTCCAATAATATCATAAAAATCCAAGGAAACTATGAATATCAGTTATAGTGTAGGCTGAGGCCCCTCCTCCATAATATTTGTCTCTACATGTTCAAATGTCATTCCTTCATATGTTACAATGTTACCCAATAAAAAAACTTGTTGTAACAAAAATTCACATTTTCAAATCATTCCAAAAAGCATATGATTCCATTGAGTTGAAAAAATAACTCATATGTGATCCTCGTGTTACTCGTGACTTTTTTAATAACTCATAATATCATCAATAAAGACTACCACAATGTTATCATGGTAGTACTTATAAACTCCAATCATCAGATCCATAAAAATAGTAGGAGATTTATCTAATGAAATATGAATAACAGTAGACTCATATTTACTATATCTTGATCAGAGAGTAGTTTTTCAAATATATTCTTTCTTCACCATCAATTGATGATAACTATGCCAAAGATCAATATCAAATAAGAAATGAGTCCCACTAATTTGACCATGTAAGCAATTAATTCTTTTATGGGGGTATTTTTTCTTCACTGTGATCTCATTCAGTTCTCTATAATCAATGCTTAGTCGCATTGATCCATCCTTCTTCTTCTTCTTCACAAAGAGAACATGTGATCCCCAAAGAGACACACTCGATTAGATAATCACCTTCTCCAAAATATCTGGGTGTTCTTTCATTAATTCATCCAGCTCCACGTTTTCTATCCTATACGGGGTCTTCGATATCGAATGAGATCTAGGTGAGAGTCAAATTGAGAACTATACCACTCATTCTAGGAGAGTTTTGGGTAACTCATCATGAAATAAGTTAATGTATTTATGGATTATGGAGACATTATCCGACATTATAATATCATTTTCTTCTTTTTATTCACTAATCAACTACATAAGGAAGGATATATGAGGATCAACTAGAAAAATATCAGTTTGAGATATCTCTCCTTAGTAGATAACTGTAGGTTTCCCATTCAAGACTACTGTGATTTTATTTCTTATTCATTTGTTCATTTCATTATACATTTATTTAAATTACAACCCTAGTATAATTATGAATTACATCATGAGAATGACTAATATATTTGTGATATGACTATGAATAGTATTGTAAATACTAGTGTTTTGAAATAATTTTGATGGTCGGATAATCCCACCCAGAGTCTTGATTGATAACTCTAGTTTTAAGAATTTAGGTGTTGATTATAAATTCCTTGCTAACATAGAGAATGTAAAGAAATGTGGAGGACCATAATCAAACAGTGTAGATTCTATATTTGAGAGAAAAACAACAGTACCAACAAAAACATTATTTAGAGCATCAATATCATCTTTCATGAAAGAAAAGGCATGTCCCTGAACCGTTGGCCATTATTGAGGATAATGGTGATTCCCCACCACTACCATCAGATGTGGATAGGGATTGGAAATTTTCCAATTCCATCCACACTTATAGTATTGAACTTTAGTTATTTCCTTGACAATCATCCATTTTTCATTATTGTTGTGACGTTGGGGCCTCACATCAATACAAAAATTCCATTCGATATTTCCATGTCATCCATACATGTAGAAATTCCCACTCATGGGAAGGAAGTTCCCCGAAGGCATCCTCAAAAATTTATTACACATGGTACATTGAACATTTTTACCTAATCATCCCTGATCAATTCTCCTACAAATGATTGTCTCCAATGATCGCTTCTTATAATTGTATTTACAAGACCGATGTGTCTCACAAAACTATAGTTTGACATTCATAGCACTCTTCATGATCTCTTCATATCTATCATATCTTTGGTTGGCTAGATTATTCCTCAGATTATGTCTTAGTCCACCAATGAATTTATCAACTGTCCCATTTGGATCCATGACAAAGGATGATGTGTAATGGGAAAGACTTGTGAAGTTCATCTTGTAGAATCTAATATATTAATTCTATTTCTACTTCATCTGAGGAAACTCTTTCTTTGTTTTGTTTCTCATTAAACACGGAAAATAATTATTAACTAAGATCTATCTGAACTCATCCCACTCCACAGCTTCAACCTCCACTATTGCCCTCATGTTTTTAATCAGCTACTACTACTTACCACATTCTCCCTCAATGTGGTAAACTACTAGGGTTATATTCCCTTTTTCTAAATAATGGTGCACATAAAAGATATTTTCAAAAGATTTGTTACACTATTTAGTAATTAATGGGACTTCTGATCCACTAAAAATTTATTGTTCTTGATACATAAAGTAATGAACTGAAATTTATTACCTTTGTGGTTTCATTGGTCTCTCATCTTCATTCATGTTATTTCATACAACATGAGTCAATTAGTTCATCATTTTCATGAATGTTTCCATTCTGGGTTCCATCAGACTGTCCATAGTGCATGGTCCCTTCAAGTCACCGTTTTCCCAGTTCCTCATGATACCTTTTAATTAATAATACAATAAAAATTTAGTGAGAGACTTATTTTAATTAGGAATAATGTATCAGTTATGTATTTTTATGTATGAAATCAACAGGTTTAATCTATTATTCATTAACAACAATTAGATTTGTCTATAAATCCTCCACAATTAATTATAAAAAGATTCTGATTAACTCAACATATCCCTTGGGAGTTTCAATCAATATGTGCAGCAATGCCCATTGTTGTGCACCCATTGTCATGCATCCGTTATAGTTCATGTCTACCTCAAAGTGGTTTCTTTGGGTTTTATGTATTGATATATCTATTCAAGTGCCACATCCATTTTTTCATATCCATACAGATATTTATTTGTACAAAATACACTAACTTATTATTTCCCAAAAATATCATGAAAAGTTCCTATATTTAATATTTTCTCTAGGGTTATTCTTAATGTTTTTACTGCCTAATTTTCACAAATAATTAATCTATCCTCTCATACCTACGATGGAATCCTGGTTTCTTATTATATAACTTTTCATTACAGTACAAAGAGAGGACCTTTAATGTTTAGTGTCTTGCAAAAAGGTAAATAATACATGAAAACATATAATATTTTTTTAATCCTTAGATATTTTTTTAAATGATTATCCTAAATACAAATACTACATCTCATTACCTAGGGACATATTCAATGGAATGGGTGAGCATAAGGCCCTATAAGGGAAACAAGTGAAATAGTATGCATGTGAACTTGTGAGATGTCAATAAGAACATGGGGAATATCATAATGGAAAGATAAAGAGGCATATAATAATATTAATAACATGAAAACTAACCTAATAATGTGTCTAGAGAATTTAATTTATACATTTATAAGCATATCACCGAGGTCCATACCCAAGGTGTCATAAAACTTTCCAAGGTTATTCACCAAGTTATTATAAATGTTGTCATATATATAGATTAATTAATTTATCCAATGAATTATAGTTATATGACGTAGTATCATTAATATGTATTTATTTTTATGTGATCCCCATATATCAAAATAAAAAATTTCATAAATATCCCAAAGGGAATAAAAGAACTGGGTTTTATATCTAAATATTTACATTTTAAAAACTACAAAAAACATGATCATTATGTCATTTATAACCCAGGGAAAGGGAATGAGGGTTTTATATATGTCAATTATAAGAATAAAATATATCATTTTAGTCACTTAATAAATTAAATTTGAAATGAAAAAGTATTTAGTATTCAAAAAATTTAAATATGATAATATCTTGTGAAAAATTGAAGGATTTTGAGATAACAATTCTACAACAGAGTGGCTTTGCAACAAGGTTATTGATAACCTTCAAAACCTAAGGGATAGAGGTCACCCATTAATAAATGAATCATAATATAGTTAAGGTATGGAATAGAATGGAAATAAGATCATGGTATGGATACATGAATAGAATACCACATAAAAGAGAACATGAATGGAAAAAAAGAGAAATATGGATGAAAATTCAGTTTCCTAAAAACATCACCTAAAAATTAAGAAAATAAGTTGATGTGAGTAGAAATGGTATCTCATAATTTGGAAATAAAATGAAAAAATAAGGATATATTATAAAATGTTACAAAAAATTGGATATTTAAAAGACATAACATAAAAGGACTCTTGAAAAAAATATGAGGGTGAACGGTTTTCTTACCTTGAAGAGTAACTTCAAAAACTCGATTATTGGGATCATAGGGCTAGTGAGGGATCCATCGTAGGATGAATTGGAAGGTAAAATGACCATAGATTAATTGAGGATTAATTTGTAATGATGTGATTGAAATAATTGGTTGGTATTTATAGAAAAACTTAGGGAATATTTTTTTTCTTTCCAAGGGACGCCTCATTAGTGGTATTTGAAAAACCATTGTTTTTGCCATGATATTTTCCCATGGTATTGTCCACATGGGACACCAAATTAAATATTTTATTTCCTAATAGTATAATATAGTTATTACATAGTTATAATATCATAAATTATTTCATTAAACTTATAGAAAACTCATAACTGTATTTTTACTATTCAAAAAAAATTCAACTATTTCAGGAAAATCCGAAAAAATCATCCTAACCATTTTTCGATGCGTTGAATAAAAAAGTGAACAAAATTATATAAAAATTAATCTATGTTTAAATTAAATTAAATAAATTAAATAATAATAATTGTATATTAATTTCTAAACCATTTACTTATTTATACTATGATATAATTATATCTCATTATCAATAATGATGACTAAAACATATTTATACCTCCTTAGGTCATGTTACCATTCTAATGGTAAAATTACCATTCAGAAGGGTAAAATTCCTATTAAAAGTGTAACATTACTATCTACTATAAAATTATGTTGGTCTTATTGAGCCACATTTTTTACCTTGATTACAAAATTTTTTTTCCGAATTATTTAAAATCATTTAACAGAAAAAGTTATTTAATAATAATATATTTTTTAGTATTCATCCAAAAAACACTATTCATAAATTATTATTCATCCAAAAAAAACTATTCATCAAATTAATACTTCAAAGAAAACTTCTAATAATTCATCCTAGGTTAATTTCGACTTTTGAAATTCAAAAAAGGATTTTAATTTTACCATAACAATTCTCTATGTTTGAAAAATCTATGGAAAGTGTAAATTTTACTTCTAAAATCAATTTATCACATTTGTATTAATAAAACATATTCATTATTAAAAAAACCTATTCCTCAAATAGGAAAGATGAAATAATAATTTCATATACATCAATGGATTACACAAAGTAACCAATGCTTTTTCAAATAACCCCTTATATTTCCCACATAGGACCTAAGAGTAAGGTGTACAATGGTGATAGAATCATAGGAAGGCTCAGAAAACATTACTAGTGGGGTGATTTCTATAAATATGAATTTCTCTTGTAAGTGATTCCATTGGAGCTTGATGTGTTGATGTTCAACTTGGGCTTGGTCTAGAGAGAATCCCAACAACACCACCTTTATCCAATTATCCTACAATTGAGCTTCATGTGGCCCGGTTCTACTAGATGAGACAATCGACTCTTCTTTCTTAAATAATAACCATTAATATTTCAATTTATAAAAACTAATATTAACATTATGTGTATTATTTTCAATGTTCATATTGACCAATAGTCATATAACCGTTGAAAAAGAATGGCCTCAATTTAATTATACTCAGTTTATTAATTAAGTGATATAGTTTTGATGAGTACAAAAACATACATTTTCATGAAACAATTATAATTCAATGAGTTCGGGTTATTACATTTTCCATCATCATAAATATTACTAGGGTTAAAATTAATTATTTTTGAAATTAAATTATTTATATTTACTAAATTTTGACCTCTTACATCGAAATAAGGATTCCATTAACAAAATTTATTTTTTGTAAGTAACCTAAATTTATTTCTAAATAAATGATCCAAAATTGAAAAAAACAATTTTTACAAAATAAAATTTTAATCATTAAACTCTATTCATTATTATCTCATTACAAAAAAAATTATATTATGGTTAAAAAAATATTTAGTGTAATATATAAATTTTATTTAAATCAGTCAACAATATTGAATAATTTAATTTATTATGATAAAAACACATTTCACACAGTATAACAATTATTCTGGAAAAGAAATATTTTATTATCAATAGATTTTTATTTCCATTTATAATCAATTACTAGCCCATTAATTAATTTTATACATAAAAACCATAAAATATATATAATTTAGTTATCCATCATCATACCCCTAATCACATATCTTGGTGAAAATGGTCTCATTAAAAATTATATTTTAATATTATTTCACTCTTAGATTAACATCATTGTTACATGTTATTAAAACTATCAATGAAAACAAAATATAGTTAATGAGAAATATATTACAAAATATCAAGGTGTTAAATTTTATTTCCTTGGGTTGTGTAGGATGGTTTTATGTATGGTTGTTAATAATAGTACTATAGGATAACAATATCAAGGTAGGTGTTCAAGCGTTTTAACCAAATAATATGTTAATATATAAATTCTTTTAAGATAATAATCTTTCAGGGCTCTGGTTGGTAATTTTTATATGACAAATTTATTATTCATCTAAAATGATGTAATACTTATAAGGTTCTACCAAAAAACAATACACCTTTCATTGTGTTTATACTGCAATTCACTTTATTTCATTCCCAACTATCTTTATGGTTTTTTATTTTGAGGGTTATGTTATAAGCCATACATAAAAAAAACATATCCTAGAATTTGTACTATTCAATACCAATTTTTTTTTCAAAATAACATTTTATAAATAAACACATATTTATTTTAACAAATCCTCATGAATTTTTCCATACTATTACACATGCATAAACCATATCTAAAATTATTTTTAATCATTAAATGATCACATAAATATTATATTTTTTATTATAAATATGGAAAAAATGTGATTTTTTTTTAAAACACATAAGTTCACAAAAGAGAGTATTCCTTCATCACAATAAAACATCATTCAATATAATCAATTATTAATACATGAAATTATTTTCATTAAAAAATTTATTTTAAGAAATACTTTTTATAAAAGAAAAGTTGAAAAATTATCATCATTATAATTTCTTATAAAATATAAAACCCGTGAATTGTTTGTCTTAAAATAATAGCTTTTAAACAATAATGACATAATCATTTATCACCTTATGAAATTGAACATTTTCCATGAAAACCAATTGGTATATATAAAATCATAATTTACATTACATGATATATCATCTCAAAAAATATTAATAAGAACATTAAAAAATCTATACAAATTAGAATAACTATATGGTTCACATCCAATAAAAGTACTCAATTAATTGTTTCACTATCGAAGTGCACCCATAATATAAGAAATATTGGGATCTCCCATCAGTATTTCTACCGTCTTGCATAAATACCATATTAAAAAGATTCTATTTTTAATTTCATGAATAAATCATTTTATTCATTCATTTTATCAATATCGAATCTTTGATAACTCTAATGAACTTATATCAAAAAAACTTTTAGTTATCGAAATATACATATAATTTAACGAACTCATTTAAATACAGAATACCATTAAAATGAAAAGGGGGTTTTTCTTCGAATAAAATATTAATTTATGTAAATAATTTCAAAATAAAAATAAATATTATATCATTGTGAAAATTTATTGTCATCCTATACGTTAAATTAAAATTATCCTTTCTATTTTGAAATTAATGTCAAAACATTTAGTAAATATATTCCTTCTGAAATCCTTCACGTAAAATAAAAATTTCATATAAAATTTCTTTTATAAATATTTTTATTCATATTAATACATCCATAATTTTTTTTATAAATTATTAAATTGTAGAAAATGATTAATGGAATATACCATTGACGAATTTTAATATTCTGTGTTTCGAGTAAGGTGACTCATACCATGAGTCGGAAACAATACATATTGGTCATAGTTACCTAATAATAATCATATTTTGATCAATTTTTTTTAAAAACATTTTTAATGTTTCTTATTACTTTTTATTAGGTTATAATGAATTAATCATTCAATTATGTGCATAATACATGTTTTTAGGATTTTAGAAAAATGTTTAAAAAATGGAATCCATATGTTGAATATGGTAAATGATTCCATTAATCCATAATTAAGAGAAAAATATTCATAAAATAATTATAAATAAACCAAATTTTTTTATTGTTCTGAATAATAAACTCCATCATAGTTTCGGTTATGGTCGGATGTTCACATTCATGAGTAACGTTTCTTTTTTAAATGATCATTGTGGATAGAAGGTAAGAATTATACTATACATAAATAATGATATGTATATAATATATACCATAATTTATCTTTTATTTTACTTGTTATATATAATTTAGTTGTTGTTGTGATGATAAATTAATCATATTGCATCATTAAGGTGTTAGTAGAAATGTACACATGAATGAAGTTATAATTATTCTGCGAAAGAAATATTCTATGAATAAAATATATATTATCATTTAAGAATGAATAAATTGTCAATAATATTATGTGTGTATATATATATATATATTAAATCCATAACTATTACCATCCTTGATATAGAGTGATGGAAAATAGATTACAACAATATGGGAAGTCGTAGTTTGTTGGACACACAAACAATAATACATTTCCATATTTTATGGAAGGGAAGAAAAATATAGGTTATAAAATTAACCTAATAAAATTTTATTATATGAATTACATGATTTTATTTATTTTATACTTTTTGAATAATATTTTATGGGGGTAGAATTAAAAAAATACACTTGGTTATTAAAAAAAACATTGTAATACATCCTCATATTCATTGATCAAAAATCATTCCTTGGATTGTTATATGATAAAAAATTCCATCGTTGACGGTTACATGGATGTGTGGAATGGATTTTGGTTTCTCTTGGTTGAACAAATTTTTTATTAAGGGGTAAAAAAGAAAAGTGGTTCTTTTATAGGTTAATAGAGAAACATTATTTTAATTAATCAATGAATTAATATAAATTTATTTTCTTATCCAAATTGATCAAAACAGATTTATTTAGATTATATGATTAATATTGGCTGAAATAAACTAATTCAATAAATTATTTAAATTTTTAGGTTATTCTTTCAACCTTATCTTTATGTTTTTACCCACATTAACCATTGTGAGGATTATAGTAAGGACCATGGTTTTTAAATTATATGTGAAAATAGAGTTACTATAAAAGTATCATGTTCCCATAAATGGACAATGATTGATAAAAAAATTAATATCCCACTTAAATGAATGATGGAAATTTTTTTATGATTTTTTAAATAATTAATAAGACATTATTTATTATAAAATAATACTACATTCAATTCCAAAAGAATAAATTTAATATAAAAATGAATACATCATGAATGAAAAGTAAAAAAATATTAAACATTCACACATACAGAAAATGTTCTATTTATCAAAAAATTCATTGAACACAATAATTGAACAATGTTATATTACTCTTATTGTTTTTAATATCATTTAAATTATTTTCCATTTAATTAAATAAATACTATGTTAATTTTGTGTATGTATTTATGTGATTATTTTATCAACAATTATTATTAATAAATATTCATGAAGAAAATTATTTTAAATTCAGATAAAAATTTGTAACTAAACATATCCATTTTGTATATACATTTCAAAATTTTTAATGTAATAAAATAAATTTATTGAAATTCCTGAAGTTTCTCTATATTAAATGATAAAATATTAAAAATCGTTGAAAATTGAAAAAAAGGTCACATATTCCACATTATGTTGTTTATAGAAGACATATAGTCAAAAAATCAATTCATTTTTAAGTTCACTTTTAGTCATTATTGTATTATTACTAACTAAAATGGCCCAATTTACCCATAATTAGGTCAAATTAATTTATTAGATTTACTCTTAATTATGACAAAAAATTAAATAGGATTATTTAAAAAAATGTATTTGAATAAAAAAATGTAATACATAATCCATTATTCAAACCATAGAAGTGAAAAAATGTAATTTAATATTAAATCCAAAAATGGGATGAAATATAACTCTTCAAAATAATTCATTTTTAAGTATATATTTTTTATTCCTTATCGAAGTCTAAAATTATTTTATACATACATAATTAAAATACCGCAAATCCTAATTATGTAAATTAATTTTAAATATAATCATAATTTTAAATTTACATTATAAATGAATTTAAATAAATTTTATTTTTAAACATGAATAATTATTTTCCACTTATCGAGGAATAATAAATCTGTACAAAAATATATCAAAAAATCCTAATATAATATTGATATGATGATCTAAAAAATTATGTTTTAAAAAATAATTTAAATTTGAAATCAGTGTGTATTAAAAAACCTTATGATAAATGGAAACCAAATTTAGTTAGAAATACTATTTTTCATTTTAACTACAATATTAACTAGTATTATTACAACAAATATTACACCATAAATTAAAATAATTTTTTTTAAAACTCATGAAAATGTATTTTAATGAAATTAAATGGGTTTTTAAAATGTTCTCCCCTTTTAGAAATTATGTCCATGATATTTTATTCACATAATAAATAAGTGGGTATATCATTACCTTATTGAATTTTCAGATTCCAATATTTCTTCATCATCCATATTTATTTTCCTTAAAAAATAAACATGGATATCTGATCTTCTATATAATATATTGTTTCTATATTAAAGAATCCAAATAGGGTTTTCTTCAAAATAAACTTGTTCTTCCAACTAAGAAACCATTAGGTTCAAAATTTGTGATGAATCCTGAAAATATTTTCATAACATAAATTCCAAAAATATGTAGAATATATAAGATAAACATGGAGGAAATGATATTCATTATCTAAATGATGCATATTTATCTATTATTTAATATTGTAAAATAAATTAGGGACTCCATTTCTGATTTTTACCAAAACAGATTTCACTTTTATAGGGAGACACATTAAATAAAAAAGATCACCAACATTGAAAAATGGGGTTTCATTATTTATCTGCTAAAATATAATATTTCATATGATCCATTATCATATTTTACTAAATGAGCTTTACCTTATCATCAATTTCAACTTCATGTTCTTTTCCCACTGAAAACCATTATCCTACTTCATCACAAAAATATGGACTCCAATATTATATATTACATAATAACTCATAATAAGAAATATATATAATGGAATAAAAATTTTCAATATATGAAAACAGATTTAATCAAATATTATGTTCCCAACTACCTCAGTAATCTTTTGAACATGAAAAAATCTTATCTTATAGAGACAAGATTATTTCCTCTGCCTATACAATATATTGAAGAAGAAAGGGTATATAATTAATATTTTCATTATTATTAATATGTTATTCAATTATTTAATCCCTCAAAATTATTCAATTTGAGTAACTTTTCATCATTTATGTGGGTTTGATGTATTTTGTTCCTAAATGTGAAAATGAGGTAATTATGTAAAATTCATTGTTTTTGGGATCTTTTGTTTTTCAAACAAAACATTTAAATTAATAATCCAATTAAAGTGAATCATTTTTTTTAGGATTCATATTTTCATGGGCTTCAATTTTTTTATAGAACAAGACCCAATTCGAAACCCCATCATACAGAAAAATGAATTAAATGGAGAAATTAGTCTCAATGGCAGAAAGGACCCCACTACCTTAAATCTAAAATATCTCATTTAACAAACTGTAAGATGAGGTTATTCAAGTTTTTTTCGACATAGGACTTTTAAAGGATTCATTACATTAAATTTTATAAAATATGCAGCTTATTACGGTATATTTTGGGTTCGTTCAAGTGGATTGGGTGAAATAGTTTTTCATGTCCATGAAACATAATGGTCATTTATTAGTCCATATGATTCATTAAACCTATACAATGACTCATGATTTTTGAGTTTCTATATAAAAACTCATTACAAACATTATATAAGAAGGGACCTTAGTGATTTTCGGCTAGCTGGTGGGCATAACAGGGGAAAAATTCTGGAGAACAAATTCTAGAGGATCAAAATTTCTGTTATTTCTTTTCTTTATTTTTTCTTCTAATCATTGTAATGATTTATTCTTCCACATTCAGATCTCTTAACCTTACCATTGGTGGGAATATCTTATGAGTGACTGGGGATGGGTAGGCTTACCCTTTTTAATTCTTTTATTCTTTCAATTAATGTTTTAATATTAACTTTTCTATTTTGTGAATCATTTTCAATTTCTTATAACAGTTTTTATTATCATGTATGATTGTATCTGATTTTAGATTACGTTGTTTATTTTTATTTTTTCAATGATAAATATCACCCTCTACTAAGTTCGTGCTTAGATACAATGTAATAGTCTCGGACTTAGTGGTGAAGTACTCAGTGATCACTGGTACGTGTGTGAAGAGTAGGGAATGTTCTTGTTTTCTTGAGATAAACAAGACCCGATTGGGAATTACCTAAGATAATCGAGGGTATTCTAAACAATCTTATTACAAATTGTAAGGAGTTTTGAAAAATATGAAGTTTTAGTAAGGTTTATTCTCACATTATTATTTTACCAAGGAAATGAGGAAAAACAATTGGGGATTCTCACTCTTAACGATTTAGTAGAAGAGAATTGGGTAAAGTAAAATCTAAGAGAATTACAATTGGAAAACACACCCTAACATGTTCACCATTTCATATCATATATTTAAATCGCATCATTTGACAATTTGTTTTAAAAATTTCACTTAATTTCTTTACATAATTTAGTTTCTTTCTTGTATTTTCAAAATCAAACAATTTCAAAAACTTCATCACTTTTCCTCCAATTTTACGTGAAAAACACTATTTTTGAGCACTCCTCACTAGAGAAAATCTAGGTTAACCAATATATTATATTTTAAATTAGTAAATAAATGTTTTTTCCACACCCCAAAATAGGCACATGTCAAAACATGGCACCGTTGTCGGGCAGGTAGTGCCAACATTTTTTTCTTCTTATATTGCGTAACTAGAAATACAAACCCTGACCCTTTCCCCATAGATCATGAAATTGAACGAAAATTCTTGAAAAGACATATAAAAATAAATTTTCAATCTGAATTTTAGGAAATATCTCTTTTAGACTCAAGTGAAACATCAAGTGTACACTCTGAGCCTATCATCATGGATGAATATCGAAACCAAACACTTAGAGACCTTTGTGCACCACCATTCCATAATCAAAAAACCCAACATACCATCCATGTATTACAAAATGATTTTGAAATGAAACCTAACATGATTCCTTTACTTCAAAACATTCATTTTTTGGTAGGTGAAGATCCAAACAAACACATTAAAGAGTTCACAAATGTGTGCTCAACTTTCAAACCTTGTAGACTTACTGAGGATCAGGAAAAGTGGAAGGCATTTCCATTTTCATTGGATGAAGCTACTAAATAATTGTTTTACGGACAAAAAACAAGATACGTACGTGACTAGAATAACCTAGTAATATGTTTTATGCAAATATTCTTTCCCTACCATAGAGTCATAGCCATTCGGAAGGAAATCTATGCCATAAGACAATAATTTAGAGGGGCATTGATTGACTAGTCACCAGAAGAAGCCATGGGCTTGATTAAGAAGATTTCCTGGAACTCGCACTAGTTTGGAAAAAGTGGTATTGGAACAAAAGGTATTAATGAGGTACACATTTCTCATCCATCACCCTTATGAGAAACTAGTATTGAAGAGCATACTAGTTTGGTGAGACAGATGGCATTGAAGCAAGTTAGTAACCAACCAGAACCAACTATGGTATGTGGTTTATGCTCATCACCTGATCATTTCACTGACCAATGTTCTAAAATACAGGTAATGAAAACATGTACAACAACCTTTCAGCCATGGAAGTTCCAAAAAAATCAAGGATGGAGATATCTTTACCAAGTCCAATATGGTTTTGGAAATCCGAAGAATCTAGGTAGACCCCTGTACCAAAACCAGTTTCAAAACCAACCACCAATCCAGAATAAATTCCAAAACCCACCACCATTTAAACAAAAACAATATAATACTAATAACTCTTATAAAAAACTATACTCTTTCCAAAGACCCTATGAGAATCCATTCACCAGTGTACAACCTCCAATTCGAAACCAACAACAATAATCTATGTTTAAAGGATTGAAAGACACTGTTAAATATTTTTCCAACAAAATTGAAATTCTAATGGACTTTCCAACCAAAAATCTAGGAAAAATCCCTTCCCAAACAATACCACTCCCAATAGTTAATGTTAGTATTATAAATACAAGAAGTGTTAAAGAACTACCACCACCATCCACTATTGAACATGAAACAAGAATACCTGATCTGTGAGAGAATGAGGTAGGAAATGATGAAAATTCTATGAAAATGCATCGGGAAGAAAATAAGAAATAGGTGTAGGAGAAGGAGAGGACAGTGAATAAGAAACAAGAAACCCCATTTCGAAGGGAAAATGAGGTAGAAAGATATACCCCCACCATTTCTATCAAGGATGATTTTATCAAAGTGATTGAAAGAAGAAAAACTGTATAATGAAATTCTGGACACCTTCCAGAAAGTGGAAATCAATATACATCTACTTGAAGAACTCAAAAATTTTCCAAATTATGCTAAATTTTTAAGGATATTTTCACTAAGAAGAATAGACTTCAAGGGAACAAGAGGATCAATTGAGAAGAAGTATATCCGCCCACATCACACCACAATTTCCAACCAAATTTTAATATATAGGGATGTTTTCTATTCCATGAACCATTGGTTAATTAAATTTATCTAATTCTTTTTGCGATTTAGGTACATCAATTAATGTATTTCCTAACTCAGTATATAATTTTATGAATATGGGAGACTTGAAACCCACAATAGTGGGGGTCCATCTTGCAAATAGATTCACAGTTTTCCCAGTATGAGTTCTAGAGTATGTCCTGGTAAAAGTCAAATATATTTTTATCTGTACTAACTTCTATGTGTTGAATATGGAAGATTATAGGATCCCATCACACTCAA
The DNA here is from genome assembly GCA_963277665.1 of Viscum album. Classification (NCBI taxonomy): domain Eukaryota; kingdom Viridiplantae; phylum Streptophyta; class Magnoliopsida; order Santalales; family Viscaceae; genus Viscum; species Viscum album. The sequence continues at coordinate 593,811,435 of OY728155.1, read as the reverse complement.
CCATCATTATATAGAGACCTTACTTTAATATGGCCAAAACAATCATCAATGTATTTGAAGGGACCCTTACCAATAGAATTTGGAGACAAAACTTTCCACTTCAATATTTTTGACTCCATGAGGAACCCATTAGATGATCATTAACACTACACATTCTCCCCTAATGATGGAACAAAACCAATTGAAGAATCTTGTATATTTCATGAATTTATATCATTAAGAGATAATTTCTCCATTAAAAGTATCACTAAACATATGGACGCCCAAACTCTTGGATATTCTAATTTCTTATTAGAAGAAGTGGTAAAATCTAAATTCATTGATAATTTTTTAAATGATGATAGAGATGATATGATTTATTGTGTTCATGTTGTTAATATAATGGAAGTGGGGAACCTCAATTTTGTTTCACCCTTTGAGAATCCTCCAGATATGGAATTAAAACTACTCCCCACTGATTTTAAATATGTTTACCTTATAAAGGAGAAAACAATTACCAGTAATAATTGTTAATAATCAATTGGAAACTGAATAAAAATCATTGATTGGTCTTTTGAGAGATATTTTACAATCAATAAGGTGGATCCTAGGTGATATCTATGGAATAAACACTACTGAAAATGAAGGTTATACCAACAGTTTAAAACTGTTGTGATAGGTTGGAAAACCGTTGGTATAACATATACCAACGGTTTTCCAAACTGTTGGGTAGTAAGCCGTGGAGAAATCCCTATACCAACGCTTTGATCTAAACCGTTGTTATAGGCCACTTGATGTATTGATTTACAAATGGTTGTGGGCCAACCATTGGTATATGTTTGTATTGAATTTTTACCAACGATTTCATTGAAATCGTTGGTATATATTAAAGACTAAACACTATACCAACTGTTCTAAAACCATTGGGATAGTTTATAAATTTAGCTCAAATTATACCAAGAGTTTAAAACTGTTGGTATTGTGTATTTCTAGAACTATTGCATAGTTTCCCCTCCAGTAGCCCGTCCAGTATACACCTTCATAAAAAATAGCACAAAAAACACAAACAAACAGACTTTAAACAACATAAAAAGAACCTTCATTAGCACAAAGAAAACTCATAAAACCATCAAACTCATCCAACCATGTCAGGTACTAAAATTCCCCATTTCAATATTCATATGACAAAAATCATCCAGTAGAGTAGAATAACAGTTTCAATAACTCACACATTATTTACACCCATTTCAATATTCATATGACAACCACTCTTCTAGTAGTAATTCACCTCACCCCTACAAAACCCCCCAACCAGCATAGCCCCCCCACTGCCCATCTAATTATTATATGTATAATAGTCAGATAAATACATATTAGAGTTGAATAAGGGATTGAAATTGGCACAAATCCCAATTTTTTTTTTCTGATCCTAGATTTGGGTATGTAATGATTTGTGATGCATTTTTCATTGAACATGTATTTTTTATAATATCTGTTTAAAATTTATTTTCATAGGAATCTTGTCACTTTTGACCCCATGGTTGAAACTACCCAACTCATGAAAAAGAGTATGCAACTATCATTGATGAGTGTAAATTTCAGTTGTTGTATTCAATTATGATGATGTCCTTTTGAAACAAAAGGGAGACACTTTGAGTGGTGCTAGCCACACTGCGCCTCGTATTGAGGAGAGCTTGACTCATACACATAAAAAATGACCCATGGTTCATTTTCCTAAAGTATAAACATAGTCCGAATGCGTTTGGTCAGTTTTCCATATGTCAGTTGTTTTTATATAAAAGCGTATCAATTTTAAACAAAATAAAGACACTTTGAGTGGTACGGGCCACACTGTGCCTCTGATTGAGGTGGGGTTGAATCATACACATTATAAATGACCCATAAATCCTTTTCCTTATGTATCAATAGAATCATAATGCGTTTGGTTGGATTTCTGTATGTCATTTTTTGTTTTCACTTAAAATGTAGTCCATTTCAAATAAAAGTGAGACACTTTGAGTGGTACCGGCCACACTACACCTCAGATTGAGGAAGGGTTGACTCGTACATGTACAAAATGATCCATGAATCATTGTATTAAATATTTTATTGAATCTGAATGCGTTTGGTTGGTTTTTCATATGTCAGTTGTTGTTTTCACATAAAATGATGTCCATTTTTAAAAAAAGAGAGACATTTTGAGTTGTGTCAGCCACACCACACTTTGGATTGAGGTGGGGTTTACTCATACACGTCAAAAATGACCCATGGATAGTTTTCCTAAAGTATAAAAACAATCCAAATGCGTTTGGTCGGTTTTCTGAATGACATTTTTTGATTTCACTTAAAATATTGTCCATTTCAAATTAAAGTGAGACAGGTTGAGTGGTGCCGGCTGCACCAGCCTTCAGATTGAGGCGGGGTGGACTCATACATGTCACATATGACCCATGGATCATTGTACTAAAGTTCTAATAGAAAATTAATGTCTTTGGTCGGTTACCCTATGTAATTTGTTGTGTTCACTTAAAATTATGTCATTTTGAAACAAAAAAGAGACACACTGAGTTGTTCCGGCCACACCGTGCCTCAGATTGAGGATGGGTTGACTCGTACACATCAAAAATGACCCATGGATCATTTTACAATATAATCAAAACAATCTGAATGTATTTGGTCTGTTTTCCATATGCCAGTGGTTTTTACATAAAAGTGTATCCATCTTAAACCAAAGAAAGACACTGTGAGTGGTACCAGCCACACCGTGCTTCAAATTGAGGTAGGGTTGAATCTTACACGTCAAAAATGACCCATGGATCATTTTCCTAAAGTATCAACAGAATCATAATGTGTTTGATTGGTTTTTAGTATGTTAGTTGATGTTTTCACTTATAATGTTGAACATTTAAAATAAAATTGAGAATCTGAGTGGTTCCACCCACACCATGCCTCAGATTGAGGCAGGGTTCACTCGTACACATCAAAAATGATCCATGGATCATTTTATTAAAGTTTCAATAGAATCCAAAGGTGTTTGGTTGGGTTTCCGTATGTCAGTTGTTGTTTTCATATAAAATGATGTCCATTTTAAACAAAAGAGACATTTTGAGTGGTGTCAGCCACACCACGACTTGGATTGAGGCTGGGTTGACTTTTACAATCACAAATGATCCGTGGATCATTTTCAAAATGTATCAACACAATCCAAATGTGTATGGTTGGTTTTCCATATTCTAGTTGTTGTTTTCACTTAAAATCCTATCCATTTGAAATAAATGTGAGACAGTTTGAGTGGTTCCGGCCACACTGGCCCTCAGAATGATGCCAAGTTGACTCGTATACGTCACATATGACCCATGGATCCTTTTCCTAAAGTATCAACAGAATCCAAATTATTTTGATCAGTTTTCTGTATGTTAGTTGTTGTATTCACTTAAAATGATGTCCTTTTGAAAACAAACAGAGACACTTTTAGTGGTGTGGACCACACCGCACCTCATATTGAGGCGGAGTTGACTCGTACATGTCACAAACGACAGATGGATTGTTTTCATAAAGTATTAGCACAATCCTAATGTGTTTGGTCATTTTTCCGCATGCCAATTATTTTTACTTAAAAGTGTATCCATTTTAAACAAAATAAATACACTTTGAGTGGTACCGGCCACACCGTGCCTCAGATTGTGGCAGGGTTGACTCTTACACATCACAAATGACCCATGGATCCTTTCCCTAAAGCATCAACAGAATCTGAATTAGTTTGAATTTTTTTTCGAATGTCAGTTATTGTTTTCACTTAAAATGTTGTCCATTTAAAAGAAAAGTGAGAGAATTTGAGTGGTGTTGGCCACACTATGCCTCGGATTGAGGCACGGTTAACTCGTACATGTCAAAAATGACCCATGGATCATTATACTAATGTATCAATAGAATCCAAATGCATTTAACAAAAGAGATACATTTTGAATGGTGTCGGCCACACCGCCACTCTGATTGAGGCGGGGTCGACTCGTACTTGTCACAAATGACCCATGGATCGTTGACCTAAAGTATCAACACAATCCAAATGAGTTTGGTCGGTTTTCCATATTCCAGTTGTTATTTTCACTTATAATCCTATCCATTTCAAATAAAAGTGTTACTGTTGGAGTTGTGCTGGCCACACCGGCCCTTGTATTGAGGCAGGGTTAACTCGTACACGTCACATATGACCCATGGATCCTTGTCCTAATGTTTCAACAAAATCATAATTTCTTTGGTCATTTTTTCCGTATGTCTGTTGTTGTATTCACTTAAAATGTTATCCTTTGGAAAAAAAGAGAGACACTTTGAGTGGGTCGGCCACACCGCACCAAGGATTGAGGTGTGGTTAACTCGTACACAACAAAAATGACCCATGGATCATTTTACTAATATATAAACACAACCCGGATGTGTTTTCTCTATTTTTTGTATGCCAGTTGTTTTTAATTAAAAGAGTATTTATTTGAAACAAAAGAGAGACCCTTTTAGTGGTGACAGCCACAACACACCTCTGATTGAGGTGGTGTTTACTCATACACATTACAAAAGAACCATGGATCGTTTTCCTAAAGTATCTAAAGAATCCGAATGCGTTTGGTTAGTTTTCTATTTTCCAGTTTTTTTTACTTAAAAGCGTATCCATTTTAAACAAGAGAATGACACTTTGAGTGGTACCGGCAACACTGTTCCTCTTATTGAGGCGGGGTTGACTCATACACGTCACAAATGACCCATTTATCCTTTTCCTAAAGTATCAACAAAATCCGAATGCATATTGTCAGTTTTCCGTATGACATTTTTTGTTTTCACTTAAAATTTTGTCCATTTCAATGAATAGTGAGATACATTGAGTAGTTTCTTCCACACCGCACCTTTAATTGAGGATAGGCTGACTCGTACACGTCAGAAGTGACCCATGGATCATTGTGTTGATGTATCAACACAATTTGAATGCGTTTGGTCAGTTTTCTGTATGCAATTTTTTGTTTTCATTTAAAATATTGTTCATTTCAAATAAAAGTGAGACAATTTGACTGGTACCGGCCAAACCATGCCTCTGATTGAGGCGTGGTTGACACTTGCACATAAAAAATTACCCATGGACCGTTTGTTGAAGTATCAACAGAATCAGAATGTTTTTGGTCAGTTTTCCATATTCCAGTTGTTGTTTTCACTTACAATCCTATCCATTGCATATAAAATCGAGACACTTCGAGTGATTCCAGCCACACTAGGACTCAGATTGAGGTGGGGATTACTCGTACACGACAAAAATGACCCATGAATTGTTGTCTTAAAGTTTCAATAGAATCTGAATGCCTTTGGTCATTTTTTCATATGTTAGTTGTTGTATTCACTTAAAATTATATCCTTTTGAAACAAAAGAGAGGCACCTTGAGTGGTTACATCCACACCACTCCTCGTATTGAGGCGAGGATGACTCATACACATCACAAAAGACCCATGGATCGTTTTCCTAAAATATAAACACAATCCAAATCCGTTTGGTTGGTTTTCCAAATGTCAGTATTTTTTTTCATTTAAAATGTTGTCCATTTCAAATAAAAGTGAGACACATTGAGTGGTACAAGCCACATCGTGCGTTAGATTGAGGAGGGGTTGACTCGTACACATCACCGGGGCATTTTGAGTGTAGTCAAGTGGAGATTATAGATTCGGGTGAGTCTAATCCTCTCCTTGATTCTTCTTTTCCTTTAGGGTTAGGACTCTTCTCTTATCTTCTTCCAAATATCTAAAAACATTTTTCTGTTGGGATTTATGGTGAATCTTGGAGAGATCATAGATTGGGATTCTGGGTCGAGGGTGGAGGGTTGGGGAGGGGATGTCTAGGGGGATGTCCGGGGTCCAGGGAGGATGGTGGGGAGGGGGGGCAGCCTGAGGGGCTGTCCAGGGTCAAGGGAGGAGGGTGGGTAACGTATCTAAAACTCTATCTAGGTGTCATACATCGAATTCTGACAGGACTACGAACTGTCGCGGGCTGTTATCCTAGATCAGGGCCATATCACGACATTATCGTAGTGTGATCATAGTGTGACCGCAGTGTGACCACGAAATGACCGTGTCGTGACCGCAGTGTGACCGCGGTGTGACCACGACATGTTGGCCCAATCCAGCGACATCCGCACGGAAGCATCTTCTAGCCTGGATTCTAAATAAATCCTATGTAGTTGTCTTTCACATCATAGAAACTAATCTTATGTTATAAAAAACAGACTCTTGATTTGATATTGTCGTATGATAGAGATATATATTTTATATTTGTTATTCTTAAAAGTTGTACTAGGTAGATGAAACTACTAATTGAGAGTCAAATTATCACACCCTAAACTATCAATATGTGTTTTTGCAGACAGTGAACGTCTGTTTAAGGATTTTAATTATAAAAAATGACATTATTTATCAAATGAAACAAATATATTAATGAAAACTTCTTCCATATATGAAATTCAATATAAATAAGAATAATTAAGAAAGAAGCTAAATTTAATTTAAATCATTCTTAAATTAAAGAGGCTACCAGAGGGACTCTACCTCAAGGTGGAACCAAGCCATCCACTTCGGCTCTTGGAGCTTTCTAACTAAAAGATGCTACTCCTCCACTGGGTATATACACCTTCACACACATTCAAGGACACCTAGCCCCTATGCACACACCTTCATGGCCATGAGCATGTGCAAGGGGATCCTAGCACATATGCTTTTATGAATATATCAATCTCCCCTCACCTGCGTATGAATTTAAAAATATATATATATACATGGGCACTACTATCCCCAAACATGCATAATCACTTCCATGGGTGACTATACACGTAAAGGGGGAACCCACATACATTTACTTACTTACCTATGAACACGAAGGCGAGTCACCCTTGACTTGGAGACTCGAAACCAACGAGTAGGGATCAATACACTAAAAAATGATATTATGAACCTTTAAACACATGAAGGGTGCTACATAACCAGTGAGAAACCAACCAATGCCATTAAGGCCTTACCTAGATTGGCAGTGGAGAACCAAATCCACCCGAACCAACATGAAACGATCCAACGCCCTACCAAAAACATAACATGGAGTAAAAAACAAAAAATCCACAAATACATGAGGTGAGAGACAAGTTTTAACTATAGAATCTTACCTCGGATCAAAGCTGGTGGACTGAATCAATCTGAACTTCTTCTGACACCCTTCACGAAATATAACTACCCTCTATCAATAGAATGCATTCAAATATATAAGAGACCAATGTGATAAAGAAAATAAAGTAAAAACTAAACTAAAACATACCTGTCTCCAGTGACTATAATAGTCACCACCCAACATATAAGTACCACAGTGCCCCATGGGTCAAATCATGGTCCTGCAAGCAAACGAGAAACATATCAATGTTTCAAAATGATACTAAAAAATAGTAAATTCCTATTAAATAAAAACTACTCTTCCTATTAATGGTATATAATCAATTTGGCTGGAGTTTCAACTTAGTTTGGATTTGTTCAATAATAGGTATGAGGTCTTATTATTCTTGGTTTTTATGTTTACACTTGAGATCTTTATATAAAAATGATGCATGTATTTGGCATTATTATTTATGGTTTTAGTTCTTTTCCTGTTGCCATGGGGCCTTTCCACATGAACTATTCTTGGAGTGTAGGGTTTAGTTGAAATTTATGCACTTTAATGTGATTTATGTCACAAATGATGAGGATTTAGATGAAGTAAAATATTCCTAACAACGCTAAAATTGTGTCCATTTTATACAAAATAGAGACCCTTTGAGTGCTACCAACCACATATTTCCTTGGATTGTGGATGGGATGACTCATACACTTCAAAAAGGACTTGTGGATAGTTCTCCTAAAATATTAACACAATCCTAATGTGTTTGGTTGAATTTCCGTAAGTCAGTTTTTGATTTCACTTAAAACTGTGTCCATTTTAAACAAAATAGAGACCCTTTGAGTGGTATCGACCACACCGTGCCTCATATTGAGGCAAGGATGAATCTTACATGTCACCAAGGACCCTCGGATCGTTCTTATAAAAGATCAAGGCAATCTGAATGCATTTGGTCAAATTTTCAAAGGTTAGTTGTTGTTTTCAATTAAAATTTTGTCCATTTTAAACAAAAGACAGACCCTTTGAGTTCTACCGGCCACATTGTGCCTCGGATTGAGACGAGGATGACTCATACACATCACAAAGGACCTGTGGATTGTTCTTATAAAATATCAAGACAATCAGAATGCGTTTGGTCAGATTTTCATAGGTCAGTTGTTGTTTTCAATTAAAATTCTGTTCCTTTTAAACAAAAGAGAGACCATTTGAGTGATAGCGGGCACACCGTGCCTCAGATTGAGGTGGGGTTGACTTTTACACATCACAAAGGACCCATGGATCATTATTATAAAAGATCAAGACAATCCAAAGTCGTTTGGTTGGATTTCCATAGGTCTGTTCTTTTCATTTAAAATTGTGTCCATTTTAAAACAAAGAGAGACCCTTTGAGTGATAGCGGCCACACCGTGCCTCGGATTGAGGATGAGATGACTCATACACGTCAAAATGGACCCATGGATTGTTCTACTAAAGGATCAACACAGTCTAAATGAATTTGGTCAAATTTCCGTATGTCAGTTGTTGTTTTCACATAAAATTGTGTCCACTATAAACAAAATAGAGACCCTTTGGGTGGTACCAGCCACACCATGCCTTAGATTAAGGAATGTTTGACTTGTACACGTCACCAAGGACCCTTTGATCGTTCTTAAAAAAGATCAAGGCAATCCTAATGCGTTTGGTTGGATTTTCATATGTCAGTTGTTGTTTTCAATTAAAATTGTGTTCATTTTAAACAAAAGAGAGACCCTTTTAGTGATAGTGGTCACACCGTGACTTGGATTGAGGAAGATATGACTTCTACACATACCAAAGGACATGTTGATCATTCTCCTAAAGGATCAACAGAATCCGAATGCATTTTCTCTGATTTCTATAGGCCTGTTGTTTTTTTCACTTAAAATTGTCTCCATTTTAATCAAAATAGAGACCCATTGAGTGATACCAGCATATCCGTCCATCGGATTGAGGCAGGGTTGACTCATACATGTCACCAAGGATCCTTGGATCGTTATACTAAATGATCAACACAATCCAAATGAGTTTGGTCAGATTTCCGTTGTTCAGTTGTTGTTTTCACTTAAAATTCAGTCCATTTTAATCAAAAGAGAGACCCTTTGAGTGCTACAGGCCACACCGTGCCTCAGATTGAGGAGGGGATGACCTGTACATGTCGCAATGGGCTCGTGGATTGTTCTCCTAAATAAGAAACACAATCTGAATGCGTTTGGTCTGATTTCTGTAGGTTAGTTCTGGTTTTCACTTAAAAATGTGTCCAGTTTAAACAAAATAGAGACCCTTTGAGTAATACCGGCCACACCGTGCCTCTTATTGAGGTTGGGTTGACTCTTACATGTCACCAAGGACCCTTATATAGTTATTATAAATGATAACGGCAATCTGAATGCATTTGGTATGATTTTTATAGGTCAGTTGTTGTTTTCAAATAAAATTTTGTCCATTTTAAACAAAAGAGAGACCCTTTGAGTGCTACCGGCAACACCGTGCCTCAGATTGAGGCGGGGATGAATCTTATACATAAAAAAAGACCAGTGTATCATTATTATAAAGGATCAAGACAATACAAATTCATTTGGTCAGATTTTCATCTGTCAATTGTTGTTTTCAATTAAAATTTTGTCCATTTTAAACAAAATAGAGACCAATTTAGTGATAACGGGCACACCGGGCTTCAGATTGAGGATAGGTTGTATCATACACATCACAAAGAACACATGGATATTTATTGTAAATGATCAAGACAATATGAATGCGTTTGGTCATATTTTCGTAGGTCAGTTGTTGTTTTCACTTAAAATTGTGTCCATTTTAGACAAAAGAGATACCCTTTGAATGATATCGGCCACACCATGCCTCAGATTGATGCAGGGATGACTCATAAACATCAATAAGGACCCGTAGATCTTTCTCCTAAAGGATCAACACAATATGAATGCATTTGGTCAAATTTCATCAAGTAATTTTTTGTTTTCACTTAAAATTGTGTCCATTTTAAACAAAATAGAGACCCTTTGAGTGGTACCAGCCACAACATGCCTCGGATTAAGGCAGGGTTGACTCTTACACATCACCAAGGACCCTTGAATCATTTTTATAAAATATAAAGGCAATCCAAATGCGTTTGTTTGTATTTTCAAAGGTCAATTGTTGATTTCAATTAAAATTGTGCCCATTTTAAACAAAGGAGAGACCCTTTGAGTGATAGCAGTCACACCGTTCCTCGTATTGAGGCAGGTTTGACTCATACACATCACAAAGGACCTGTGGATCATTCTACTAATGAATCAACACAATAAAAATGCATTTTGTTCAGATTTTTGTAGGTCAGATGTTGTTTTCACTTAAAATTGTTTGAATTTTAAACCAAATAGAGACCGTTTGAGTGATACTGGACACACCATGCAATTTATTGATGCAGGGTTGACTCGTACACCTCAAAAAGGACCCATGGATCGTTCTTATAATATATTAATGCAATCCGAATGCGTTTGTTCAGATTTATGTTGGTCATTTTATGTTTTCACATAAAAATGTGTCCATTTTAAACCCAAGAGAGAACCTTTGAGTGATAGCGGTCACACCGTGCCTCGTATTGAGGCGGGTTTGAATCGTACACGTCACAAAGGACATGTGGATCATTATACTGAAGGATCAACAAAAATAGAATGCGTTAGGTTAGATATCCGTAGGTCAGTTGTTGTTTTCACTGAAAATTGTGTCCATTTTATACAAAATAGAGACCCTTTGAGTGCTATCGGCCACATCGTGCCTATGATTGAGGCAAGGATGACTCTTACACATCAAAAAGGACTCGTGGATCATTCTCCTAAAGTATTAACACAATATGAATGTGTTTGGTTGAATTTCCGTAAGTTAGTTTTTGTTTTCACTTAGAATTGTGTCCATTTTTAACAAAATAGAGACCCTTTGAGTGGTACCAGCCACACCGTGCCTTGGATTGAGGCAGGGTTGGCTCTTACACATCACCAAGGACCCTTGGATCGTTCTTATAATATATCAAGGCAATCCGAATGAGTTTGGTTGGATTTTCAGAAGTCATTTTTTGTTTTCAATTAAAATTGTGTCCATTTTAAACAAAATAGAGACCCTTTGAGTGATAACAGTCACACCGTGCCTAGGAATGAGGCAGGGGTTACTCGTACAAATCAAAAGGACCCTTGGATCATTATTCAAAAGAATAAACACAATCTAAATGGGTTTTTTCAGATTTCTGTAGGTCAGTTGTTGTTTTAACTTAAAATTGTGTTCATTTTAAACAAAATAGAGACCCTTTGAGTGATACCGGACACACCGTGCCTCGGATTGAGGAGAGGTTGACTCTTAAAAGTCACCAGCGACCCATGGATCGTTCTTATAAAAGATAAAGGCAATAAAATGCGTTTGGTTGTATTTTCATAGGTTATTTGTTGTTTTCGATTAAAAATTTGTCCATTTTAAACAAAAGAGAGACCCTTTGAGTGATAGCGGTCACACCATGTCTCGGATTGTGGCGGGGTTGAATCATAAATGTCAAAAAGGACCCATAGATAGTTCTCCAAAAGGATCAACACAATCCAAATGTGTTTGGTTAGATTTCCATAGGTAGTTGTTGTTTTCACTTAAGTTTGTGTCCATTTTAAACAAAAGAGAGACCCTCTGAGTGATACCGGCCACACCATGCCTCAGATGAAGGTAGTGATGACTTGAACGCATCAAAAAGGACAAGTGGATCGTTCTCCAAATGGATCAACAGAATCCGAATGTGTTTGGTCAGATTTCGGTAGGACAGTTTTTGTTTTAACTTAAAATTGTGTCCATTTTAAACAAAATAGAGACCCTTTGAGTGATACCGCCCACACCATGCCTCGGATTGAGGCAGTGTTGACTCGTACATGTCACAAAGGACCCGTGGATCATTCTCCCAAAGTATCAACACAATCCAAATGTTTTTGGTCAGAGTTCCATCGTTCAATTGTTGTTTTCACTAAAAATTGTGTCCATTTTACACATAATAATGACCCTTTGAGTCATACTGGCCACACCATGCGTCAGATTGAGGCGGGGTTGACCTGTACACATCAAAAGGACTCGTGGATCATTCTTATTAAAGATCAATACAATCGAAATTTCATTGATCAGATTTCCATATGTCAGTTTTTGTTTGAAGTTAAAATTGTGTCAATTTTAAACAAAATAGAGACCCATTGAGTGATACCGGCTAGATCATTCCTCCGATTGATGAAAGGTTGACTCGTACACATCACCAAGGACCCGTGGGTCGTTCTTATAAAAAATAATGGAAGTAAAAATGTGTTTGGTCGGATTCTCATAGGGCAGTTTTTGTTTTCAATTAAAATTGTGTCAATTTTTTAACAAAAGAGTGCCCCATTGAGTGATAGCAGTCACACCATGCCTTGGATAGAGGCTAAGTTGACTTTTACACATCAAAAATGACCCTTGTATTGTTCTCCTAAAGGATCAACACAATACGAATGCATTTGGTTGGATTACCATAGGTTAGTTGTTGTTTTCACTTAAAATTATGTCCATTTTAAACAATGTTAAGACCCTTTTAGTGCTACCGGCTACACTATGCCTCGGATTGAGGTGTAGTTGACTCGTACATGTCACAAAGGACCCTTGGATCGTTCTACTAAAGGATCAACACAATCCTGATGGTTTTGGTTGGATTTTTGTAGGTCAGTTGTTGTTTTCACTTAAATTTTTTTCTATTTTAAACAAAAGAGAGACCCTTTGAGTGGTACCGACCATACCATGCCTCAGATTAAGGTGGGGTTAACTTGTACACGTCACAAAGGACTAGTGGATCATTCTTATAAATGATCAAGACAATATGAATGTGTTTGGTCATATTTTCATAGGTCAGTTGTTGTTTTAACTTAAAATTGTGTCCATTTTAAAAAAAAATAGATACCCTGTGAGTGATACCGGCCACACCGTCCCTCAGATTGAGGCTGGGCTGTCTCATACATGTCACCAAGGACCCTTGTATTTTTCTCCTAAAGTATCAACACAATCTGAATGCATTTGTCAAATTTTTGTATGTTAGTTATTGTTTTCACTTAAAATTGTGTCCATTTTAAACAAAAGAGAGACCCTTTGAGTGGTTCAGCATTCTTGCATATTGTTGGTGTATATCATATGTTAAAATGGGAAAATGACTCATTGGATAAAGTATTTTTTATTTAATAAGAATTACAATTTTCCTATGAACAATTACATACAAAAATGTTTCATCTTTTGATCCCCTTAACCCCTCTCAAAAATGATGACCAATTGTACCCGTCCCCAAGTCAGATCTTCATTGTATTTGTTTAAAATTTTCCCTCAAGTATGCAACACACTCGTTTCTGAACACATATATATCATCTTGTGAGTATGAGGCTTTTCGGAAGTCAGATTAGTACTACAAAATATAAAAATAAAGAATTAATAAATAAATCAAACGAACTAGTAGTTGTTTTTGAAAATACATTTTTTGGGATGATAGTTTGTTGATGAAAAACGTCCTCTTTCATAAATTTAAGAACATAATAACTGAAATCATTATCATTTGTTTGTTTTGGAAACTGCAAAAAAATTGATCATCAGGAGAATAAGAAACTTGTGTTGAGATGTGTTTGGATAGTTAAATTTTATTATATATGACCTAATATTTTTCAAGACATAGTACTTGTTAGTCTCCTAATGCTTACCCCCTGTCCTCATTACTTTTTTTAGAAGATAATGATACACCACCATATCATAATAAAATCCTCATTCAAAGATAATATAATTTATATTACTTGATGTTTAGACCTAAAATGTAAGATGTATTGTCTTACAGATTCACAAACTCCATCATGTGTGGTCAGTTTGATGGATATCCTTTCGTTGAATCCAGAAAATAAATCTTCGGAGTATCCATGTTCACTACAATCAGCAACCAATGTTTCCTAAAAACACAAAAAGGAATAAGTAATAAATGAAGTGAAAATATAATTGATATGCTTTAATCGTAGAGTTTTACCCATGCATGGTTGGTATTGGGAAGAGTCTGTCATCTGTAATATTTCTTTTAAATGTTTTCAGCGAGACGTTTAATATTGAATACCTTTTTGATGGCTGTAATTTTGTTAGGTGTTTTGATGTGGTATGAGGATAAACGAGTAAAAATCTTGGCTCATGGTAAAATTCCTTCAACTGTTTTTCATAAATGTGTCTGTCAACAATATATAATGCATTTAGTCATAATTTGCGCATTAGATCATCTCTTAGAAAATCAATTCATTGAAACATACCACATATATACATTTACAACTGTGATGCCTAGCCAACCATTTTCAAGGATCTCATTTACATTTTCAGCAGCAACGGAATCTTGACTTTCCTCTCCATATATATTCTCTTCGAAAACCACTATATGACTATTACAATCTATTAGCTTCGCATCCACATGAGTCTTCGAAGCTAGTATATGTGGATGGATAAAAGGTGGTGTTATTGTGCTTTCAGTAGCTCCTTTAGATCGGTTGGTCGATCCTTTAGATGGTTTTGAGAATACATTTGACATTCCTTCCATTTCTCCATCTATAACAACAATCATGGGTTCATACCCTTTTTTCATTAAATGTTAAAGGTTTATCATGAAAAAAAGAAATAAATACCTCTTTATTTGCATGTACTCTTACATGTTGTGATGACTATGCAATTAATGTCCCAATAGCCTTTTTGACCGTATGAATATCGTCGTCACCAAGTCGAATAGGTAGCTCTGCATTTGGCTCCTGATCTACAGTAATCATTACTTTCAGATGATCTATCGAATGTGGTCTATTATGTAGAGTGGCATCTGGGGTATTGATCATTGTGGCCCTCGCTACAAGGTGATAGGTGGGTGCTGACAGATACAAATCACAATCATTATCACCTTGTAGAAGATCAGTATACAAAATTATTAGTGTTTGTCTGATTCACATTTAATGGGAACAATTATTAGAATATTTATTACCACGGCTAAGACACTTCTTTGAGGGGAATGGATCACCACAATGATGGTGGGGGGTGGGGCAAGATGTTCAAGTTCTGGTTGTTCATGAGTTGTGTCTTCCCTTTTCTTTCCACCCATAAAATTTACAAGCAACTCTCCCTTCCATTGCAATCTTTCTTAAAGGGTTTCTATTTTTTCTCTCATTTGTTCCAATTTTTCATCTGTATCATACGTTTTTTTCTTCTTCTCAAAATATACTCGGGGTGTCACCCCAAACCCCGCAGCTCTGACATGACTGTATTTTTCTGGCTGCTTCAAAGCCATCGATAATAGGTCTGTATCCGCTACAGGATAAGCTGATTCTTGTGAATGCCATATATAAGATAATAACTAATTATTTTTATGTAATAGCAATTAAAAACAATTATTTTTTTCGCCGTGTCACACTTACACATATTTCCCACACTTTTTGTGTGTTCTCATCTACTTACTTCCCTTCCTTATTAACACGTGCCTCCTTCCATATCACAAGACATGGGATGGAAGTGTATTTGGTTTTAGACTCAATAATATACATATAAACATAGAAAGATAATTATGATGTTGTTTATTAGCACCTAAAAATATTACTGTAAATATAAAATACATACAATTTTCTTTTCTAATGAAGCATACCCCATCCTTTATTTACGATAGGGGTATGTTGGTTTTGATGCATGTTCCGTATTTTCAGTATAGAGATTATGTTTCATAAATGAAATATTGATAATCAAATTGATGAATACAGGTATCCTCAAACAACTTATTATCACACACAATGTACCTGAAACTTCTCATCCCCACGGTGGCCAATAAATGAAACCCATGCTTCTTGGGATATCAGGTGACCGTAGACAATGGGAGGGTGCAAGTTTATTTTACCTTTGGAATCTTTCAGGTGACATCATGTTAAAATAGTGTGAAAACCATGATGAATACTTCCTGCAAGCCTTAGTACATAACTCTTTTTTGAATCATCTACTATAAACGTATTATCTAAGAGATTAATAAGAGTAAGACATTGTTTCATTAATTTATTTGTTAGTAAATTAAAGAAATAAATTTATAATGTTACTATAATTTCTTCCCATATCACAACCTTCAGCCCAGACACAACATGGTGCCATGAATCTATGTCAATCGGCACATGTTGGCGAGTGAAAAATCCAATATACCTGCAAAACAGAGCCTTGATGTGATTCACATGTTAGCATCATGCATTCTATCCGACTTCAAATTTGATGTCTTTGCTTTTTCCTTAATAACTTTGGCAAACACCATCAAACTACGAAGCACCTATGTTTTCTATGAAGTCGGTCCTTCATTCCCAACCATTTCATCGATATTAACAAAATCTATATGTTCATCTGAAATGGTATCAACGTAATGTGCTGATGGTTGTTGGACCTCAACACTAGGAGCAGTAGGAGTCATAGCAGTAGGAGCATCAACAACCTCAGTAGGAATAGAAGGATCAGTAGGAGCCGTAGCAGTAGGAGCCACAAGAGCACCAGGAGCCACAAAAGGAGCAGCAGCAGGAGCATTAGCAGCTTCAGGAGCAACAGTAGCCGCAGCAGCAACAGCTTGAGAGAATAGTTCATCCTCAAGGTTAGGAGCACCAGGATGTGCAGAAATCATTATCTGTAAAAGTGGATGAACACTTAATTTAGATTACAGAAATTCAGTAATGATAAGATAATAATATGAGATAACAAGATCTATATTACAAACAAAATATAAACTTTTTATTTAACTCTATTTTTTTTTCAAATGTTGAAGGGATTTGACACCTCTATCGATTTTCCAAATCACTTCATTGTGGTCTCCTCTAATATAAAAAACATCATATACATTGGGACCACTCCAAAATTATTGCAACGTACCACTGAAAGGATTGTCCTCAATTGAATTTTCACCGGAATTTTTAGTAGTTTTGGATGATAACACATCAATTGACCAATTTAGGTTTGTGGGATCTGGAACAAAAAAAACTTGTACCTCTTGTGATGCCATTATAAACTGTTTGTCTTTGTACCATTCTTTACTAAAATCAACATTCAAAAATCCCCATTCATATATTTTAACACCACTATTGTTATCAACCCATTTGAATTGAATAATCGGTAATTGGAATGTCTTATAATCCAACTCCCATATTAGTTTGATAATGCCAATGTATGACACATTTGCATAAATTGGATTTCTGTCCTTACTACCAGAAACATGCATCGCTTCAGCCACTAGTGTAACACCACTATTTTTCATGGTACTATCTTTATCATGTTCATCTGTATAGAATTTATAACCATTAATTACATTACAACTTTATGATAATACATACACACTTGGTCCATCGGCTACCCATTGAAGTCATTCTGAAATTGAATTCGGATTTTTATCCAACTTCTTAAAAATATGGTCCTGAAACCACCCTATAAAATGGTGATTATGTGTATTTGATAACCATTTTTCATCCCTCGATGGATTCTACTACCTAAGAATTTCTTTCTGAGTTTCAATATATGGAGCAACCTCCCAACTGTTATGCAAAACATAAATATGGTCATGCTCACGATCTGTAATACCGATTGTCACAACTTCTCTTCCAGAAATTCCTTCACCCTCAATGCGTAAAGTGTGATGAGATTTTGGGAGACCAATGCTTTCCACATCATATAGGTATTCAGTACAAAATTCAATGGCTTCCTCAACAATATATCGCTCCACTATAAAACCCCTTGGACGACTTCGATTTTTGACATACCCTTTCAAAATATTAATATATTGTTCAATAGGATACATCCATCTATACTGCACAAGACCTAAAAGTCAAATCTCTCTCACCACGTGAATCATAAAATGAACCATCATATCATTGAATGTTGGTGGTAATGAAATTTCTAAATCATATATTATGATGACAATTTTTTTCCATAACTGGCAATTTCACCGGGTCTAAAACATTGCTACATATAGCTTTGAAAAAGAAACAAGGTTTTGTTAACAAATGACGAAAATTCTTGGGAAAAATGCAATGTAAAGCTATAGGAATTAGATATTGCATTAATAAATGATAATCATGTGATTTCAAACCTTTTATCTTCAAATCAATAATTGACACAATGTTCTTGATATTTGACGAATACCCCTCTGGAACCTTTACATCATTGAAGAAGTTGAAAAACTGATATCTCTCCTCCTAAGAAAGAGAATAAGTAGCTGGAGGAAAAAACATTAGATTTTCACCCTTCATGGGAACCAACTCTTCTCATATTCTCATGTCAACCATGTCCAACCATGCCTTAATTATATCTTTTGTTTTGCCAAGGGAATTTAGCAACGTTTTGATAACACTGTCACATACATTTTTTACCACATGCATTACATCAGGAAAATGTCTAACATACAAACAATTACATTATGGTAATTCAAAAAAAAACTGATCTCTTTTTCCAACCGATTTTCATCTGGATTTTTGAAAATGGTTTACCAAAAACAGTGTTCAGATCATTTACATTCTCAAACATTTGATCACCTGTTAGTGGAGACGGTGTTCTGCATTGTTCTAAACATCCATTGAATGATGTCATCAAAGATCAATACTTATTCCAATGAGGTAGAAATCTACGATGTCCTAAAAACATAGATTTCAGTTAAGGTTTCAACCTAATTGATTTGGTATCTTCTTCGTACATGGGACACCCTTGATTTTCTTTAATTCTATAGCCTGAAAAATTTCCATAAATAGGGAAATCATTTATTGTCCCATACAACATCTCTCTCAACATAAAGTATTGACTTTTATAAGCATCATACAACATAACACCTAAATCCCACAATAACATCAAATCCTCGATAAAAGGAGAAAGATAAACATCAATATGGTTACCTGTTTGTTTTGGTCCTGATATAAGCATAGATAACATGATGAATTTTCACTTCAAGCATAACCAGAGTGGAAAGTTATAATTTACCAACATAACAGTCCATGTACTATGAGTGCTGATTTGAAAACCAAAAGGATTCAATCCATCTATTGATAATGCAAGAAGAATGTTTCTCATCTCTTTTCCAAATTGAGGATACTCATGATGAATTTTTTCCCATTGATGAGAGTCAGTCAGATGACATAATTTCCCATCTTTATTTATTTTATCTGCATTCCATGATAACTGTCTTGCAGTTTCTTCACTTCCACATAGACGCCTAAACATTGGAATGATTAGAAAGTACCAAAAAACTATTTTAGGATTGGATTTAGCTTTCATTTATCGAGAAGCACCAATCTTTGGGCATTTTGTAAGTGATTTGTTCTCCTTGAAAAACAACATACAATATTTTGGGTAGGAATGTATTCTTTCAGAAATCATACCCATCGAGTGTAGCATTAGTCAAGATTCATATTTCCGTCTTGGAAGCTCATTATCTTCCGCGAGCATTTCATTCAAGAGAGGAAGTAGTTCTGTAAAATTGACATCACTCAATCTGTTTCCTAATTTTAATTTATACAACTTCAATAAAGCTAACAATGTTGTATACTTAGTGTAACCATCATACAATGGCATCTTTACACAACTCTTTAGCTTCTCAAACAATTTTGGGCAATCACAGAGTTCATCTTCAACTGTCTTTGTCATTTCTTCAATACGATCTTCATTAACATTGAAATCTGTAATCACATCCTCCATACTGTCTTCTTCATTATTAATATTTGTATTCATATCTGATGAATCATCAAACAAAATTTTATCCCAGCTAGTAGATACATTCTCTTTTTCTCCGTCTTTATTCCAACATTTATAACTCCAATATATTCTGTGACATATCAAATGTTCTTCCAACTCCTCTGGAGTAAGTATTCTAGAATAACAACAACGTAAACACAGACAAAGGATTTAAGAAGGATCATTTGCGTGAACCTTTGCAAAATTGATGAACTATTTCACTCCGTTCTCATACTCTATTGTCAAATGATTAACATTCATACAATCTTAATTCATCTTTATCCTATTTCAATCTCAAATATTAGTATTAACGGTTCAAGTACACAAAACAAGACATACAAATACAGTATAAGAGAACCAATTCCATATGAAAATAGAGATTAATATATCCTAACCATTAGAATTTATTCATCTTCATTAAATATAATTACTTTAGATTCATTATAGTTTCCTCAAATCACACCACACTAAACACAAGAATAATCAAGAATGATGCATCTACCACTCCTAGGTCTCTACCCTACATTAAATATCATCATGCCTAAATACCTATATATCCACACATACACATGTCACAAACACATAAAAAACCATATCCACATCAGAACCAAAGTACCAATATGGATTTCAATCAGGTTACTCATCTCAAGTGGTGGTGTGTAAGAAATAATAAGAAAATATAATAAGTATATAGTCAAACATAAATCTCAAACTAGTGTTAATAATCCAATAAACCAAAGTTATCATTCCATCTATCAGAATACACTAAAGGAGACCATATGCGACAGTAGTCCCAGGTGGTGAAGGTTCCTGAGGAGGAAGGGGCGAACACACACCTATCAGGGTTCGAGGTCTGGTAACTGAGGTTGAAGGTGGCCCGATACTCCTACAAGGGTTTATTCCATATTTCACAAACCATGTCCTAGTACCCTAGGATGTTAACCCACTGCTGGTGGAAGTGAAACTGTTCCTGATGATCGTGCCAAGAAGAAATGGAAACCAAGAGTGCAGAGTAAATCAAAATACCTAAAGCAAAATAGAAAAACATAGTATTTGAGAATAGGTTAGTGGATTTTATGTTGGCTAGACACCTATCCAATAGACTCCATAGGTGGTGATGGCCCCTGTAGTTGTTGGACCAGGTGAAACATTCACCTGAGGGGCTAAGATCAATGATGCCCTTCCTAGCCATGAACTAAACAAACTCCATGATGGTCTTCCTCTGGAATGGGATTATACCTTTCCTTTCCTTTGGGTTGGAAATGACATTAACATAACCCCCAACAAACAATGGATGGTGGCTGAGATCGAAGATATTTTATTCACTCCATAGAGATTCCCTTTGAAGAGGATCATAGCTTCAAAAAACAAAATTCATAAGGAAGGAGGTGTCACCGTTCGACACCTTGGTAGTGATGAATTGATTTTAATAGTGAAGAGTCTCGACAACATATTTATTATGCCAAAATACCCATTTGTGTCTGTTGGAGGGGTTAGAGTGTAGAAATCCATGCAACATAATCTTACAGGATAATTCATTGAGTATTATAGGGGTTTTTGTGTTGTTTGACAACAACAAAAATGACATTATGCTTTTTGATTTCAATAGTGAGGAAGTCCGAGTTAACATGGGAACTAAGACCAAGAGAATTATATATGAAGATAATAATGAAGGGTAGGATAGGGCTCTAGCATTGGATCTAGACCAAGTAGCCTTATTGAAGTGGGAGGATGATCTCTCATTAAATTCCCTTGATTTTTAACATGTTCATAATCCCTTCTGGTTGGTAATATTTATATGAGTAGGAGATGAGGATCCAATGGGGCATGGGAAGGATGGGTAATTATACTTGGGGGCTGGTGAGAGAGTTCTCTCTAGATCAATAAGTATTTGGAGCTGGATGACAAGCTCAGAGCCTTGGGAGACAGAACAAACACTGCTATGAAGGGGCCTGGCCTCTATAGAGAAGCAGTCATTAATCTCAGCGAGGGAGAAGGACATAGATGGTGGTAGGGATGGAAAGGATAGAAAGCTTGGTGGTTTGGGTATCATTCCATACAAGTGCACTACCAGAAAAAGTCACTTAGATATCATGAAGGAATTAAGGGGGGAACCCCTTGATGAAAATAGGGTTCAAGCATTGGATGACCTAGAAATGCATCAGAAATGGGTGGTATTGTCCATAAAGAAAATGGTTATCCTTCATTCCATAATTTATGGTGACATGGTAATGGATCTATGGGAATTGATGAGGATGAGTATATCAATCTTTCCACCAATACTAGGTTTCTCAATAGATATTTTACATGAATAAACCATCCCTTTCGACTGAGATATATGGATTTGGACTAAAAATCCAACATCCTAGTTATATGTTGTTTCATTTGGTGTTGAGCCGCCACAATCCCCTTCTCACATCAGGTCGTTATTCTTGCATGACATTCCAAAAATTCTGGGACACACCCCCTTTGGTCCATGAATCATGAACTTAAACCTTTTTCATCCTCTACCCATATTTCACAAGTTGTAGGGATTCTATGGATGGAAAATTCACCTGACCCTCATTATATGTTCTAGTTGCATGATATGAGATCGTGTGAAATTTTTGTAAAATATCTTCAACCTTAAAATACATTATCATAATCCTAATAACAAGATATTAAAATGTGTGTCCAATTTTCTCATTGCATGATGTTAGAAAACATGGTTCATGTCCCTATTATATGATATAAAACATTGAAATAAATTTACCCTTCAGCCGAGAGGGCTCCCTTTTTTTATGCCGAACACTTACCACTCCATGTTGAAGAACTAAATAAGGATGGATTCCCATTTAATATCATGGGATATCAGGAGACTAAAAAATTATATATCATTGTCTCATCTCACTAATTGAACTACCTCAACACTTCAATCAACGAAAACAAGTTTTTCTCTCACTCACGGATTCACTCCATCTATTAAAAAATTGCAATTAATCTATTAAAAAATCAAAACATTGTGGTAAAACATTTTGTAAAATATACATTTCATTTTTTATAAATGAAAAAATTCACACGAAATTCTATTTTCCTTACATAATCTACTTTTATAAAAAACAACAAACATATTATTAAATCCCTTTTAAAGAAAATCAACCAATGTCAAACATTCCCCAATGATTCCACTTTTTGATTTACAGTATAAAACTATACTAATAGAAAATCCTATCATAATGGAGTAATGATAAAAGAAAAGATAAATAATCAAGGTTAGATAAAAACTAAACTGTAGAAAAAGTAAATAATAAAGGTAATAAATGGGAGTAACTCATAATCATAAAATCATCCATTAAAATAATTATCGGAAAGAAACAAATTTTAATTGGAGAAACATAGGATGATATCTGACCTATAGGTTCAAATGGAAATTGACTCACTCATGGATCACCACCTGGTTATGTGACCAGACAATCAATATAAATGAGACCTCTTGGGGACATCAAAAATAGACTCATGTGATCACCTTAAGGCTAGCTAGAGTATAACCCATTTGATTATTCAAAAAATATAAGGTCTCCCATGTACCAACTACCAAATATAAAGCAATGTATTCATCACAATAATCAATAGTAAAATCCCAAAATCAAAAAATTATTTTGAAAGCATGCCTTAATCATATCATTAACTTATTTCAGGTATATCTAGAACCTTGTTCTGGTCTCCTTATATTTAGAATTATCTGAAGATATTTTGAGTGAATTTTGAGAAATTTTGGTGGTATTGGGGGGTTTTCATGATTGGATCATTGTTAGGGGAAATCATGTCATTGGGCCAAACAATCCATTAATCCTATGATAAGCCACTACAAGGGGGTTCATATATTTTTCAGACCGTGCAAAGCGATGCTCGAAGGGCGACTGAGGTCTGGAATGTGAAGCTCAGCAGGCGGCCGAGGTCCGGCAACGCGAAGCTCAGCGGGCGGCGGAGGTCCGGCACATCGAAGCTCTAGAGAGGCGGAGGTACAGCAACACGAATCTCAGTAGGTGGAAGAGGTCCGGAAACGAGAAGCTCAAGGGAGGCAGAGGTAAGACAACACAAAGCTCAGTGGGTGGCAGAGGTCCGGCAATGAGAAGCTCGATGGCGGTGGAGGTCCGGCAACGTGAAGCTCAGCAGGCGGCGAAGGGGAGTCACTGGGATCAAGTACCATGAGTTTGTTAGGTCACGATGAAAAGAAGGAACTGTGCGACCGACTTTATAAAAAAAATGGACACAGGTTTTATCAGTGCTAAGAAAGCGCTGATAAAGACTACCTTTATCAGTGCTAAAATTTTAGCGCTGACAATGGTTCTATTTATCATCGCTAAAAAAGCGCTGATAAATCCTTCCTCTATCAGAACTAACATTTTAGAGATGATAAAGGGATTCTTTATTAGTGATTTTCTAGCACTGATAAATGGAATTTTTATCAGCTCTTTTTTAGCGCTGATAAAGGGAATCTTTATCAGCGCTAAAATATTAGCACTGATAAAGGGTGTATTTATCAGAGGTTTTTGCTTAGCGCTGATATAACGTGGTGCTTCCCTTTCCTGTTTTTATAGTAGTGTATGTCAACTACTAAGGATAGCATCACTACCCTTCGTCCGTAGAAAGAATAAAAATACAAAAGTGGAAAACACGATAAAGAAAATAAAATAAAAACTAAACAAAAACGTACATGTATCCTATGACTATACATATCACTGCCCAATATATAAGAACCACACTGCCCCATGGGTCAAATCATGTTCTTTCAAGAAAGGGGAAAAAGTTCCATTTAATAATATATACATTTTTCATTATGTTCTTTATATAGCATGTTGTTGGAAACATCATACCAGTACACTTAGCAATTGAATATGCATCTATGCTACATTAGTTGAGTTTAATATTGTGCACATAACCCTCTTCACCAAGGAAATAACCTTAGTGGGACCACAATCAATGTTTTGTAGTTGATCCTAATCTTGAACCTGGTTGGGCACCAGTCCATGAACCATACAGACTACTTGGTCAAGAGGATGTAAACCATTTCATTATACTAAACTAAGAATAATGGTGTTGTTATCATTTCTACCAGTAATGGAAATTTTTTTGGTGTTTCCTTATTGTTGGAAATGTGTATTTCATGGTCAGTTTAATAAATACATTATTCAATTAAAAATTAAACCGATAGTAAATAGATATATACCCACTTTTGATATGGAATTCCATCCAAATAACCAACTCGGAAATCTGAGACCAACATTTTACTTTACCAATTCCAATTACCTAATATATGTCGCAAAAACTTATGTTTTATGAACCAATCAATTAAATAGAAATAAAATCCTCATAATAACTGATAAAATATCATATAGAATTACTCACCTCCAATTAACCTTCATCATTCCACATCTTAATGACCATACAACCTCATCACATATAGGTTAAATCAAAACAGAATCAAAAACATATACACATCAAAATAAAAACTAAAAACTAAAATATTAGATAAATTTCAATAAAATTATGGTACCAGTTAATAAAAAAATTAATTTAGGATCATTCAGATGGAGATTTAGCAAGAGATTCAGCAGCATGGATGGGATGGAGGAAGAGGAAGCCAAAGGAGCTTCTAAAAGCCTGAAAGTGCTCTGTTTTAGGGTTCTGTATCACGAATGGGGAGAGGTGGGACTGCTGTTAATTTGGGGAAACATTTACTAATTGTTTTTAAAAACCATTGGTAAAACATTTTGGGTCACACATTTGAAAAATATTCTAAATAATCGTTGGTAAAAGGCCCCCTAAGACTTTCTTTTACAAATGGTTCTATTTAAACCATTTGTAAAGTTTTCTTAGGACATGATTTACCAACAGTTTTTTGAAATCATTGGAAAAAATCTTCATTACCATCATTTTTATGAAACCTTTTTTATTGAAGTGTTTCGAAAAACCCACATTGCAGTAGTGAAACCCAAATATTTTATCACATAGAATTTTTCTTGAGGGTGATTCCAAACCTGTCAAACAACCCCAAAGGATGCTGAACCCCACCCGGATGGAGGTTGTGACAAAAGAGATTGAGAAGATGTTATAATCTGGGATAATTTATCCCATATAATATTCACAATGGGATAGCCCCATCCATGTAGTCCCAAAGAAAAATGGCCTAACCATTTTGAGGAATGAAAAGAATTAATTAATACCTATAAGAATTAAGAATATCTAGAGAGTGTGAATTGATTTTAGGAAGTTTAATCTGGTCACTTTAAAAGATAACTTCCCTATATCTTTCATTGGCCAGATGCTAGAGATATTTTTAGGGAGAACTCATTGGTTCTTTTTTGATGGATTTTCTGGTAATGTATTTTGTACCCATTGCTCCAATGGATCAACAGAATACTACCGTTACTTCTTCTTTTGGCACATTTTCAAACAAAAGAATTCTATTTGGATTGATTAATGCTCCAGGTACAATTCAAAGGTGTATAGTAAGTATATTTTCAGATCACATTGATGATTTCTTGGTTGTTTTCTTGGAATATTTCTTAGTTTTTGGAAATTATTTTGACCATAGTTTGAAAAATTAGGAAAATGTTTTGAAAACGTGTATCGAAAAAAACCTTGTTTTTAATTTTGAAAAGATTCATTTTATGGTTAATATAGGAATTGTACTTGGGAATTCCATTTCCTAGAATGGAATTGATGTTTATAAATCCATAATTGAAGTGATAAATTATTTTCCTTACCCAACTTGTGTGAAACATGTTATATCGTTTTTAATACATGACAGATTCTACAGGAGGATCATCAAAGATTTCAGTAATATTTCTCTCCCTCTATCTATAATACTTTTAAAAAAGGATGATTTAGATTTCAATTGTTCATTTAGAGAAGCCTTTGATGAGTTGAAAATGATATTGATTACACCACCAATAATGCATCCACCCAATTGGGAAGAACCATTAAAGCTACTTTGTGATGCTTCAAACCAAGTAGTTGGAGCCGTACATTTTCAGAGAGTTGGGGGTAGGCCACAAGTAATTAAATGTGACTCAAAAACCATAGATGTATCCCTATTCAACTAAACAATAATAGAAAATGAATTTTTAATATTTTTTTCTTTTTAATGATTTGGATCATATCTACTTGGAACTAAATTCATTTTGTTTTCTGATCATGCATCTCTTAGGTACATGATGAAGAAAGCTGAAGAAACACTGAGTCTAGTGAGATGGATACAACTACTGTAGGGGTTTAACATAGAAATCAAATATAATAATGGATATAAGAACCTAGTGGCTGATCACTTAAGTAGACTACTGACCACTACTAAAGATGAAATTCCGGACACTGAACCAATAAATTATTGCCTTCCAAGAGAGAAGTTGTACTTGATGGAAGGGGAAGTACCCTGGTATGATGACATGGAAAATTATTTGGTAACATATCATGTCCCATATTATTTAAATTATCATCAAATTCACATATTGAAATCTGAATCTAGAAATTACATCTAAGATGATCTATTTCTTTGGAATATTTACAATGACCAAATGATCTGAATATGTTTGTATAAAAATGAAATGGATTTAGACTTTATGTTTTTAGACACATTAGCTTGTGGAGGGAAGTTTGGACATCAAAGATCATCAAGGGAGGTTTTAGAATCTTGACTTTATTGGCCACCACTTTTCAAAGATAAGATTTGAAATGAACAAAAGATCTGAAGGTGTTTTCCGTAAAATGTAATTGATTCAGTCTTTTTGTTTTTCCACACACTGGCTTGTGGATGGCAGTTTGGACCTCAAAGGTCAACAAGGAAGGTTTTAGAATCTTGAATTTATTGGCCAGCACTTTTCAATTATTCTCATGATTTTTTCAAACGGTGTGAAAAATATCAGTTTATAGGAAATTTTTAAATGTGATAAGAAATACCCCAAAGGCCAATTATTAATTTTTTGAAATTTTGGAAAATAGGGGATAGATTTTATGGGCCCTTTTCTAATATCATTTGGAAATTCTTATATTATTCTTGTTATTGATTATTATTCAAAATTGGTGGAAGAAAAATCCACCAGGACTGACGATGATAATGTTTTTTGTGATTTTGTTAGGGATAACATATTTTGTAGGTTTGGGGTTTCTAGATCCATCATTAGTGATCAAGGGACTCCCTTTTGTAATAGTATAAAGGTGGATTTGTTGAAAAAGTATGTGTTACATTAAAAACATCAACTCTCTATCATCTAGAGACTAATGGGAAAGCTAAAGTGTCCAATTGGAAAATAAAAGGCATTCTGCAAAAGACTTTTAATATAAATAGGAAGGATTGGAGCCAAAGGTTAGTGACACATTATGGGCATACAAAACAGCCTCCAAAACCCCAATTGGAATGAGTGCATATAGTTTTATTTATCGTAAATGTTTTCACCTACTAATGGAATTGGAATACAAGGTATACATGGATGTGAGAAAGATGAATCTAGATCTTGAAAGTGATGGGAAAGAGAGAATATTGTAATTACAGGAGTTAGATGAAATTTGCATGGAAGAATTTAAAAATTAAAAGACTTATAATTAGAGAACAAGAGTGGATCATGATAAACTAATCCAACCAAAATACATTCATATTTGAGACAATGTGTTGTTATTAAATTCATGACTCAAGCTAATGCCAGGTAAATTTTGTTCTTGATGGGAATGTCCATTTATTATTACACATGTATATCCTTTTTGTGTTGTTCAGATTGTGAATGATGGAGAGAAGGATCCATTCACTGTTAATGGGAACATGTTGAAAAAATTCTATGGGATTATTCCATCTGAGTCAATGGAGGAGATCACACTCCTCCAAGCTTTAAATCAAACAACTCCATCAGGTTTTACCTCTACTTTATTTTTTCACGATTGATGTGATTCAATTTAAAATATTCTTATGTGTTACATACATTTTAATTCATTTCTTTCACTACATCATTTATGTATGGGTTAGGTCACCTTTGTAGTTTATGATTTTTATTTGTTGTTGGGTTTTCAATTTGTTTTATGAAAATATGGTTGTTTCAATTTTTGTGTTTTTACATTTATATGTTTGTGTGTTTTTGAATAAATTGTGTTGAAATGATTATCTTTGACATTTTTGAAACCCATGTCCATGGGAGATATAATTTATTCCATGAAACCGATCTTAAATGAATGCTGAAAATGACTTCGGTTCATGTTCAATTCCTTAGTAATTTCCTGAAAAAGTACTCTGATTTTTGAATCAAATTCTACATGACACTTTATTTATATTTGAAATCACATTACCATGAGGCTTCTGAACCTATTTTTTAATATTCTTTACATTCACCTCACTTATTGAGAGAACCAAACAATGCTTGAATTTACTAAAATATGATTTATTCTAATGAAAACTTCAAGGTTTGAGGTACTTGTGTTTTAAATGATTGAGGTATTTCATTGGATTTAAAGCCCCCATTTCAATAAAATTATTTTTATAATTCCATTACTTGAACATTTAATCATTTTATCCCTTAGATTCCATGATCATCCTGTTAGTTTAGCCACATTACAAGCCAATATTCCCTATCCAACCGGCTCTTAATGTGAAATGGAATGATCTATTGGAACATAATGTGGGGGGAAGCTATCTTGTGTTGTGATTAATCATTGGATTAAACATTTAGTTGAAATAAAATATTTAAGAGATGTTATTTCTGATGAAACAAAATAATTCTATTGAATTTTGTTCCATTGCTGGAGCTTTCATGAAAACAGTGGTTGTTCCTTTCTCGAGCTTTTAATAGAGAATGAAATTTGTGAATTTTATGGAGCATTCAAGAAATATTATTTTTGAGAAGATAGAAATTTTTTTTATTGAAATGATGAACTTTGTGAAAATTCCCTTATATTTCATGATTAAATAGATGATTTTTTTACTAAAGGGAGTGAATAAGAGACCATACTTGTGTGAAAATTAACATATTACAATTTTTCTTCAAAAAGAGCCAATCCCTCCTCATTCAGCCTTACCATTTTCACCTATAAATCCTACCAACCTAAAGAGATATAACAACCTTGAAAAAACCTCATGATAAACATATGTATTTGACTATCATTGGGTGAAGATGTAGGAATTTATCAATCACATGTTGATCCTTGTATGAGTTTGGATGAGAATGACATTGCTAAAATATTGATATTTGTGTGATGAGAGATAATGAAAGTTAGGTAAGTGTTTTATGTGCATGGGAGGAGAAATAAAAGGGAAATATATTTAATGATATGAAATTAAGTACTCGATATAATTTTTTTGAGGTATGATATATTTTGTTTCTTCTCGCTAAATTGGTGGATCTCATTGATATGAGTTTTAAATTTGCTTTTATTTTATTACTATTTTGACATGCCTAAGTGTTTAAGTGATAAGTGTGGGGGAATTGATAGAATTAATATTTTAATTATTATTAATATGTTTTCAATGATTTAATGCCTCCCAATTATTCAATTTGAGTATATTTTCATCATTTTTTTGTTTTTGGTGTATTTTGGTCTTAAATGTGGAAATGTGGTAATTCTGTAAAATTGATAATATTTTGAGATTCTATTTTTCATGAATATATTTTAAATTAATGACCAAATTTAATTGAATACCTTTTTAGTCTTCGTATACTCATGGGAATTAAATTTTGTGTTCTGGACCAATACCGAATTAGAAACCCCATGGTACAGATAAATTAATAAAATGGAGAATTAATTCTGGAAAGAAAAAAGGACCCACAACATTAAATCTACAATATCTAATCCAACTGACCTTCAAATGAGGTGATTCTATCTGGTGTCGACATTGGAATTTCAAATAATTGTTCAAATTAAATTTCATTAAATATTAATCTCATCAAGTTGTCTTTTTGGCACATTCAACTGGAGTCGGTGAAATAGTGTTTGGTGACCAGGAAAAGTAATGGTCATTGATTCAGCCGTATCTTTCTTTACACTTATCCATTGACATTGAAATTGTGAGTTTCTATATTCAAAATCTTTAAAAAAATTCTATTGGAATATTCCTCAATGTGTTTCAGCCTGTTGGTGGGCATACACGAGGCAATCTTCTGGAGAACAGATTATGGAGGATCAAAATTTCTGTTCTATATTTTATTTTTTTGTTCTTCTTAGCATTGTAATGAAATATTCTTCCTTATTCAACTAAGTTACCCTTATAATGGTGGGGTATATCTTATGAGTGATTTTTGAGGGGTTGGAATACCCTTATAAATCTTGGGTTCTTGTACATAATGTTTTAATATCCTCTTTTCTCTTCTGGGAATCAGTTTTCATTTCTTATAACAATTTTTATTATCATGTACGATTGTATCTGATTTTAGATTATTCTGTTTATTTTGATTTGGTCAATGATCAAAATATCCCTCCCCTAGGTTCTGGTTTATATTCTATGGAATAGACTGGACATAGTTGTGTTGTACTTGGTGATCACCGATAGGTGTGTGAGGAGTAGTAAATGATTTTGATTGCTTGGGATAAACAAGACCCGATTGGGAGTTGCCTAAGATAATTGGGGGTATTCTCTACAACCCTATTACACATTAGAATGAGAGTAGACCAATATAAGTTTTTATTAGGGTTTATTCTAACATTATTTTTTGACTAATGGAGTGAGAAGAAATGATTGTGGATTCTCACTCTTAACAATTTAGCAGAAGAGAATTGGGTAAAGTGAATTGTGATAGAATTACAATAGAAAAATCCACCCTAACCTGATCACCATTTCATATCACTAATATCAATCACATCATTTGTCTATTTTTTTAACACTATCACTTAATTTCTTTTCTTTATTTAGTTACTCTCTTTTACTTTCAAAATCAATCAATTTGAAAAACAACATCACTTCTTAGCTTATTTTAAGTGACAAACACTATTGTTGAGCACTCCTCACTAGAGAAAACCAAGTTTAACCACTATATTATATTTTATCTTAGTAAATTATTGTTTTTCCACACCCCACTATAAACACATGTCAAAAGTCTATAATGTTATTTTTTTAGTACCCAATAATTTACGATATAATTTTCAAAAAATTGATGTAAACCATGGATCACTATAAGATATAATTGAGATAGGAACTCCAAGATATATAAATATGTTCAATAGATACATTTCAAAAAGCTTATTTAATGAAACATTATCATGATTAGGCTGTAAATCCATTAATGTATTCAATTGAAGAACAATAAAACAAATCATAGTATTACCCTGTCATGTCATTGAAAATCCAACTACAACATCCACTAATACATTTTCCCATTTTTACACAGGCACTATCAATTAATAGAACATCCCCTTCTATACATATTATAATATTATATCATCTTGTAAAGTAAAACTTTTCTGGGTAAATTTATCAATATCACTTTTAATTTGATCATAGAATTAATACTAATGACGTTATTGGTATATATTTGTGATTAAATAATGAAGATAAATGGGCACTATGATATTCTAAATAAAATGGAATCTTTAATTTATAATGAAAAGAAACGCATAATAGATTTCCTAATGAATAGAAAAACTTCCTCATTAAAAGAAGCATTAATAAACTTACCCTTCTTAATAGATTTTACCTTTTCATATAAGAAACAATCCTCCTTCTGATCATTCATAA
The DNA here is from genome assembly GCA_963277665.1 of Viscum album. NCBI lineage: Eukaryota > Viridiplantae > Streptophyta > Magnoliopsida > Santalales > Viscaceae > Viscum > Viscum album. The sequence goes on along the minus strand of OY728155.1, from coordinate 593,778,829 downwards.
ATCATTATATCTAAAATTATTTTACTTGCACTAGAAAAAAATATTGGATGTACCTATATTTTAAATTTATAGTATAACATTCATCTTATCATTACCAATGGTTTATGCCCCAAACATACCTTGGTTAATGTAGCATTATTTTTTCATCTCAATACATATTCCATTTTTTTTGTTTTCATGATGATAATGATTCATGCTATCAAAACCTACAATATAATCAAGTTATCTTCACTTCTTCATAATCAACACTTTTTCAATAATTACATACTCTATACATTTATATTACAATATTTTTAAGATTTTATAATATATAAATGATGAATATAAATGTTTAAATAATCAAACCTAGATAATAATTCAAATTCATGAGTAATATATATTTACTCATGAGGTTTATGTTTCTTTTAATGAAAATAAATCATCAGATCATTCTATATTATAACAAAACCATATACCTTTAGTAAAGAATTGATGTATTTGAAAATTCAATATTTATAGATGGAAAGGACATAACTGGCACATTATCCAATATTATATTTAGTTCATGATAAAAATAATCAAATTCATTCATATAATTTATTACTACATTATTTTATGTTAACATAGAGGGTAAACTAGAATCTTGAGTAAAATTTTAAAAAATAAAGATAAAAGCATAATAATCCAATAACATTTCAAATATACTTAAAAATTTTAGGACTAGGAATTTATTTAGAAATACTTGTTTAAGTAGGATCAATAGTTATTCCATTTTTACAATTATTATTACCTAGAAATAATATTTTTTTCATCTCAAATTTTGACTTTCTCAACATCAATTTAGTTTTATTTCATTTATAGTTTTCTAAAAAATCTATAGGATTATTACATGTTCTAATGAATTGTTGAAAAAAACAAAATTCCATAAAAAAATACTGAAAAAAGATAAAATAATGATGGGAATGAACTTTTATAAACATAAATACATAGAGTTGGTGCTCTATAAAACCTGAAGGGAATAACTAAAAACTCATAATGCATATATTATGTTTGAAATTAAATATTTTTAACTTATAAATTATTAATCCTCACCAAATGATATCATAAACTAATATTATTCTTAAAAAACAGATATTCACCAAGGTGTTGACCAAAAAAATCTGTGATATTATGAAAATAATAAATTTTCATATAAATTATACTATTTATTGGTTTATAATCAATGAAAATTATAAATAAGCTATATTTATTTGTTACCAATAAGACAGATTAACTCAATGGTGATGTGTTAGGATGATTACAACATTTATCTTTAAACACATCAAACTGATATTGTAATTTTAATAGTTATACTTGAGATATTTTTCAAGATTTTGTTGAAGTAGCCATATCATAAGGAACTAAATCAATTTTAAATTCAAATTCACAATAAATAGTCAAACGACGAAAATCATTAGGAAATTCACACACATGTTCATTTACTTTTAGGACATAATAAATTTGAACCTTTTCTTTATTTTCAACAAAATTTTCTATGTATCATTCACTCATATCTTGAATAAAATTTTCACCTTCATTTGAGTTTATCAATGGTTTGAAATCATTGAATTAAACATTATGGGTTGATCAATATATCAAAGAATTATATAATTAATGATAATACAAACCAGAAAATAGTTTCAATTCCAAATATAGGTAGTTTGACGTGATTTAGAGGAAATATCATATCATTAATGACCATATGAATATTCCTATAAACCATGGACTATTTAATATATCCACATGGATTTTTACCCAAAATATATATCTTTTTTCTATGTGGTTAGATTCCCATTTTACATCAAAATTTCTATAAAATTATGAAAAATAATGAACCATAATCACAAATGTCGTGTGAATAATTTGAATAATTTAGTAACGTATCTATCACTACTTCACTGGATAGACTATTTAAAACTGTAGTAGAAGAAAATTATTTTCCACGCCTTTTTTTATTAGAGTATTGATGATTTACACTCTAATTAAATAATATAATAGAAAATTTAAGATAATTCCCCAAATAATTTTAATTGAAGCATATTAACATCAGATATATTTACTTTCGTAACCATTTATATGTTGTATGGAGCCACAAGTCTATAAATCCTTTTTTGAAAAACCGACACGATTTTAAATTAAATTGTGTAGTATTATTTTTACTACACTTATAATAATATGGTTACATGATTTTATTAATAAAATATATCTTGGATGAATTATGTCCAATTTCCACCTATATAAAACATTAATTCCACTTATTTTTAAGGAATACATTATATATGGTACACTCAATTAAAACCATCATGGAATAGAAACTTCATCTAACCGTTATATAACACGTATAAAACCATTGAATAATTGAATAACCATACATTAATCATATAATGTAATTAAACATTGTATTTCATAACAATCTATGTGATACCATTATCAATTATACATCTATATCACCCATAATCAACATCTATAATATACTCACCAATTGAATGAAAAAAACATTCTAGGAACGTAACATGAAAAAAAGTTTAAACATTAACATTTTCATCATAAAAACCTTGGAAAACTCTTTTCAACACATATGCAAAATAATTTCAAATTTTGGAATTCCATTTTCCAAATAAAAAATAAATAGAAAAATGTAAATGATTGTTTTTCATTCGATAAATACATAAATATTTTTACAGATATAAAAAAATCATGATTAATATGGAGAAATTTTTTTATCTCTTCTTATTTTAAAGCAGAACATTTCATTTGAGCTATGTACAAAAAGTAAAAACACTTCATAGAAAACTTCCTTCTAGAAACCATTGAATAAATTATTAGCTGATATAAAAGACAACTTATGTTTCAATTATATCCACATAAAAAGGTCCTTATATTTCTTTTTTAAATATGGATAATGACGTATTTTTTTTTGAAAATAAATCATCAAATGATTTTTAAAAATGTTTTTAATTTAAATTGTCCCTTAAATTAAATTATAACCGTAAAATATATTATTTATAATCTATATTATTTAATATATATTATTTATTTATATTATTCATGAAGTGTTTACTTTTTATTATTCTATCTAACCTTGTTGTTATAAATTATTCCACAAATTAGTTGCATATTAGATGTTTTGATGATATTCCGATTATATGCAAAAAATGGAATTGGTAGGTTGACTATGATCATAGAGGTATTTATTCCACCATCAAAATAATAATAATAATAATATAATTATCATTTTTATTTCAATTATATTTTTCAAATATCCATATTATATGGTTATGAATCATTTAGTATGTTACTATCATATTGTTCTTCTGTCATGGAATCACATGAGTAACATTTCAACTATTAATTATCATTATGGGAATTAGGAAAGTATTATTTTTACATTTAATAATTAAAATTGTATCCTAAATACAATATTAATTTTCTATATATACTTTTATTTACCATACATTTGATATAGTGAGTAAAAATCATTTCCATTACTTCATGGTGGTGGTCGTCTACACGAATACAGAGAAGATGATGCCATTTTACAGTGAAAGGAATGACAATAATGAAAATGATATATTTTCATTTCAGAATTATTAATGTTTAATGATTATATAATATATACATTTAATGAAGCATTGTTATCAAAATTGAGATATGGAAATGGAAAATAAATTACACCCGTTCACAAATAGATTGTCCGCTGTAAACACGAACACAATTTTTATTTCCCATTGGATGGAAGATGACATGGATATGAGATATTAATTTAACAAAAAAACTATTTATATGGAATATTTTCATTTTTTATATTTTATCATGGTTGAATAATCGTTTTCTTATATAAAAGAATATACTAAAAAATAATTTTTTTAGAACTAAAACTCTTCTTCAGATATCCACATAAGGATTAAAAAAAATATTCACTAGTATGGGATTATCATTGAAACAAAGATTCTATGCAATGTGGATTTATATTATGATGAAATTTGGGATGGTGTTGGAGTAAATAAAGGCTTTTATGTGGGAAATGTGAGGGTAATAGTGTATCTTTTTATGCACGAGGGAAGGGGTACTCTTGGAATTACTTTATATTATTAAAAATTAAATGTTATATCAAAATGTATAAAAAAATATTTATTTCTATTATATTATTATCATGGTTGGAAATCATATCATCCAAATAAATTCAAATACCAATAGATTATTTTTAATACAAATCATTTTTTAACCCCCCTTTATTTATTTTGACAATTACCATGATGAAAATGTTTTTATAAATTATGGGTCATCATAGTTACTATAAAATGCCAAAAAACCCAAAAATGGAAGATGATTTTATGTCATAAATCATTTATCAATCACTAAGAATTTTATAAGAGCATTAGAATTTTTAATTAATTTAATAAATAAATATTTATAATATTGATTATTGTGATCATAAAATTTGTTCTTTGACAGACGAGGACAAGACCCTTTGTTTGACCCCTCCAATCTCCTCTGTACTCATTTTTTTTTAATAAATCTTCTGAAGCATCACTTCTGGCTGGGCTTTCTGGTATATTTATAATAAAACAAATTACTGTATATTTTGGAACTATAAATTTAAATTATCTTTGATAAATATATGTAATAAAAATAATATATAATCCTTTCAAACATACCTAAATTGTTTTATATATCTAAATAGTTTTTTTAAAAATAATTTAATAAAAATAGATTAATTTAAATTTATTCAATATCTTATTTAATATTTTCTGATTTTGTAAATATATTTTTTCATTGGTTAAGAATTTTAACTAATTATTTTATAGCAAAAATTATGAAATATATTTTGATAATTAAATTTTTTTTATGTTTAACATAAAAATATTGAAAAAATAGCATCTTATTTACATTTAAAATATTCAATTACTATACTACAATGAAAATTTCATGTTTCAGTTTTCTATATATAAAATATTATAATGTTCAAAATCATAGCCAACTTGAAAAAATTATCTTATATACACAATTTGGATATTTATTAATGAGATATAGTCATTCAATAAAATTTGGGAATGTGTTATGTAAATGTTTGAGTCATTATAATGTTATAGTTCACATAAATTACTAAATTAACCCTTATCAAGAAGAAAAAAAGTTACTATAGATACAATACAGAATGAAAAAATAAAAGTGGGTTATTTACCAAACTTATACATCCTCATTGGTTATATAGAATCCATTTTCAAGACCAAACACATAATTATTTATAGAATTAAAATTAAAATTAAACCAAATAAATTCTTTGAAAATATATTTTCAATAAAACTCAATTTTTTGTTTAATTTTTTAACATATTTAACTATAAAATTATTTTTTATACCATAATTTAATTATGAATAAAAAAATTAACTATTAAAATTTTAAAACTAAAGAAAAATTTATTTTTATTTTGTAAATTATTTAAAAAAAAATTCATTTTTCTAAAACAAATAATTTTTACTATTCATGGAAAATCAATCTATTTGGAATAATAATAAATATTAATCATCATATATTTTATATATGATTATTAAAAAACATTTTAGTGGAATTTCATTTCTATAATTTACCATAACTATTTTAAATAAAATAATATAACATAAAAAACCCCAATTTGGATAAAATTAATGTATTTTCCTTTTAACTACTAAATTAACAAATATTCCTATAATGAATATAATTTATGAAATCAAATAAATGAATATTAAAAATGCATGAATATGGTTTGACATGAAATTAAAAAGGTTGATTCAATATTTATATTTGTAATGTGGATATCTTCTCATTATCAATGTTGAAAATTAAACATCATATTAGTTATGTTATTTAATTAATAAAGAGTTTAAAATTTCTTTTTGGTCATTTGTTTGGACCTATTAAAATATAAATGTTAAATGCAATACTATAATTGGTATACCCCAACCCTATTAGCTCAGATTTAGTTGTAACCTCATTATATTTTAACAAGGTATAAGAAATCTTGTGTCAAATGACCTAATAGTGCATTATTTTTTGTTAAACATGATACATACATGAATCTAACCTAAAATTTGGAAAAATAATATTAAAAATATTATTCCAGTTGAAAAATATTTATTTCCTCTTTGATATACATTTTAATCATTTTTAGTACACTTCGTGTCATCTCATGGAATGTAAATAAAAGAAATAGTTGACCTCAGATTCTTATTAAGGATTATATATAGGGAAATCTACCATGACTAAATATGATATAATAAATATGGTAAGTGAAATGAATAAAAACACATTAACATTAATAAATAACCTGAGTATGAAAAAACTAATGAAGGAATGAATGATGTTCATGTAATTACATATAAAAATAACATATTATTATAACTTATTCATGGATTTAATAACTATTAAAATAATCCCATGGGAATTGATAACTAATTTTTTATTAATGTAAGGAAAAATTATAGGTGTCTAAAATATATTATTGAGTCCTCATGAAAAGAAATATACATAACTGGGAACGTCCTCGACCAAATAGCAAACTTTTCATATATCATGATATATAACAATTCATTTAATGGATATGAAATTTCAATACCCATACATAATTTAATACATCTAGTTAATTTATCAAATTAATAAACCATAACACATAATCAAGATTCCTTAAAAATCAATATATATATATATATTGCAAGAACAATCATAATAAATAACCATATTTTCCCTAACCATGCTAATCATAAACTACTTAGATATTTGTTTGGATGCTATCATTTAATTAAATATTTTTATAGAATATAATACATGAAATGATGTTTAAATATATTTAAATAATTTTAAAAAGATCACTAGTATTGTTCTTGATAAAAATAAAATTTTCCATTCGAAATTGCTTATTAAAAATTGAATAATTATCCAAATAATAGGGAAATAATATCCATTAAATGGAAATAGTGAATATTATAAGATAATATTCATATAATTTAGTGGTCATGAGGGTGGGAAATTTTATTCATTTATATTATGTTGAAAAAGATTCCATTCACATTTTGTTTTGTGAAAAAATCCAAGGTGACATGCTGGGAATATGATAAGTGAGTTTATTTAAAAAAATTAGAATATAAAGAATGGTTAAAAATTTATTTAATAAATAATTTTTAATAGAAAGTTATGTATACAAATAAATTATATAAACTATAGAAATAGAAGAAAGTGATTCATGAGCGTGTAGGAAAACAATGCCTTGTTTCATTAAAATTATTATTTTAGTACCCTGAGTAATTAATGAAATAAAAATGTATGGATTTATTTTAATTATTGTAAAGAAATAGAGTATACTAAAATATATTGAATTTCATATATAGAAATAAAATAATTCCATAAGAGAAAAATAATTATATAAATCTTCAAAATTGATGAGATTGTGAAATAAACATTTACCTCATGACTGAAATTCATCTTATCCTTCCTTAACCATCTATAAAATAAATTAAAATTTATTTACATTATATTCCAGTAAAATATAATTACATATAATATCATATATCTTGCTATTATAATATTTCAATACCCATTTTTTATTAATAGTCTGTTAAAATAATTATTTTTTAAGGTAATATTTATCATTTTTAGGTATGATTAGGTTTCATTGTTGAATTAAATTAAATGTTATAATGGTTAAATAATATCTATAATTATAATCCTGATTAAAATATATTATTTATTTATAACCCTGCACGAATGGTAGATATATAAAATTGAAATACATTATTCATTAGGATGGTGGGCCATACGTACCCATGAACCTTGTTTTCACATTCCAAAGGACAAAAAGAATTAATAGAAATTAATTACACACATTTAAAGAATCATTTCTATATAATATATATCATATTTATTCATTAAAACTGTCCTTATTACCATCCATCTAAAATGGATATTAAAAATTAATCACAATGCTTCGTGGTTGTGGTAGTCTTTATGCACACATAAGCGTTGTTATCATTTTCTAGTGGATAGGAAGGTAAGAACATAAATATGATATAATAATTAATGAAGAATCGTTATATCATAAATAAAATATATAAACATTAAACCCATGAACATAATTGTCAATGAGAAAATGTGATGGAAAATTAATTGTATCACTACAGAGAGGCTATAGTCCGCAAATTAATAAATTTGATCTTTATAATGAAATGAAAGGATATAGTTTTTGAAAAAAAAAATTATGAAGGGTTTAAAAAAATATAATTAAATTTTTTAATTTTTTTTATTGATTTTAATATATTAGAAAATGTTTCTAAATAATTTTATATTATTTTCTTTGATATTTTAAATTTCAAATGTGTAATAGAATAAATAACTCAAATTTATTAAAATGAAATTTATGTTTATAAAATATCAATTCCAAATATAAAATATTAATTTCCAATTAACTTTTAAAACATTTATATATATTTATTATTATTTATAAATGAAATATTCATTATTTGAAATCATGTTACATAATTTATGTAATTTTAAAAATTATTTAATAATAAAATAATTATAATATTTTTTAAATTCAATTTATTAATTATTAATAATTTTATTTTTTAATTTTTTCCAAAATTAAAGGGGTCCTATTTTTATATTATTTAAGACACATATGAAGGGATTTCATAAATGATATGATCAGGGTTAAAATAGTGAGTAAGTGTATGATATTTGGATTTTTTAGAATGTTTAAAAAATATAAATTTTATTAAATATATTTTATCATGCATAAAATATCATTTATTTAAATTAAATGCAATATAATGCTAAATATTAAGGTGTTCATATTTTAATTTAATATAAATTTAATATATTAAAAATTTTAGAATTTCTAGGATATGAATTTAAAACTATAAAATATTTATTTGTAGCTATTATTTTTTTTAATTTTTTATAAATGCTTTTATGAGGTTTAAATATTAGAATTGTCTTTTTTTAATGTCATGACATATTTTATTAAGAGTAATAAACCCATTTTATTATAAATTGTGTGTGAATTATATTAAATGTTATGTATTTCCATTGATATAGATCCTTTCATTATGTTCATGGTATGAAAAAGATTTTAGTTTTCATTTACCACTACCATGGTTTTTAATTGAATGTATGAACATGAATATAGTTGTTTGATACAGATTACGAAAATCAGGTGTTGGGCTATTAAAAATTTAACTCCTATATTTTATAATATCTCCCTAGGTTGAGAGAAATGATTTTATACAACCTACTAACATATAGTATTATTTATTGTTCAGAATTGTGAATGAGGTTGGCTATCTATCATTCGGAGCATAATTATGTTGATATTTTCAATCACATTTAGAAATATTCATTTACAGGGAAATTTCATAAATCAAAGGAATATGACCCACTTTTATATGTATAAATATAAAAGATTTATAAAATTGGGGGATTAACATAAAAATATTTGTTGTTAAATAATAAATTGTCAATATGGTTTAAAAATTTGGTTTAATGGAAAATATATGATTCTGAACTAATTAGTATAATAATATATTCCTAAAATTTAATAACATGACATATGATAGTGTTATTGAATCACCTTTTTAAACTATGTGTTATATTCAGTCAAAATAATCCATTTTCTACACATGGAGCACCCTATCAGGTATTATGAAGCATAACATGAGTACCCATGAATTATCTTTAGTAAGTAAAGGATTGTATAAGTATCATGGGATTATCTTGTTTGGTATTGTGGATATTAGTACAGTTACCCATTGATTAATATTTTTATCCTTTTCAAGGATTTTGAATTGGCATACACTTTCTAAGAAATCATAGCTATAATTATATTGTACGAATATTGTTCATTTTATCCATAAGATGGATTGGAAAATGATTTATCCCCTCAACATTAAAATATTCAGTAGTACTGTTATTTTGATGATGTTATAAAAAAATATTCATGTATTGTTATGTGAATATACCAATATATATTATGGTGAAATATTCAACTTATCCCACTAATGGATAGGATGCTTCATAAGGGGGTCATCATTTTAGTGGGTGACCGTATAATATAATTAATTTTTAAATGGATAATAAAAAATTATATTTACATGATAAAAGATTCTTTTCTAGACGAATAGAATCATTATCAAACAAATAAAAATTAAGAATAGTTATTTTTTGGTTATGAATAAAATAAATCACTCTTAAGACTATAACATATGAAATTTTATTAATATATACATGTAATTGTAGGATTTCATAAAGTAAATGTTATGTTCTACTTTTTTAGAAAAACTTATTCTTGGTATTAAGTTTTTAACGATTTTCAATGTATGAATATATATTCTTATGGAAGAATGAAGTATTTTTTGAAGGATTCAAAATTATTAGATAAAAAATTACCAATGTTATATTGATATCTATACATGTAATAAATTTGTTTTTGGTATATTATTAATTTATAGAATATTAGACTCATATACTCAATCCGATTGGTTGTCCCAAATGATGTTCTATTTGACTGTATAATATAATGAATATATGAGGATAATATTTTCCATAACAATTTTTTGTTTATATAATTATATTATATTGTTTGATAGATACATGATATCAACTGTATGATTTCCATGTGTTAAAAATATGGAGATTCTTAGTGAGGTAAAGTAATTAAAAAATAGTGTTCGACGTAATAGAGAAAAGGGGATGTGACACTGATGAATTGGATTCTTCAAAATTTGAAATCTTGTAATATGATTTGTATAGTCACATTTTCATGTTGATATTATTATGTAAATAATCATTGATTAATTAAACTATAAAGTAGTTTTTAATAAACAATTCACTCTAATTTTTGTTTCATAACATTATTTAAAGGAATATGAAAATTTATTTTTATGGTTAGTGAACTCATGTTATTTAGATTTTTGGAAATATTACAGTAATGTGAATGATTTCATGAAATGTGTTCTTAATAAAAATAAATTTTTTATAATTGATAAAAAGGGAATATGATTTCAAGGTTCTATGTCTTTATAATTTCTACAAGAAGATAAATGTAAAAAATGGGGATGGAAATATTTTTGAAATGTTCATACATGTTTCAGTAAGAAACCAATCAAAGGAATTAAAATTAATAGAATTATTAAGTAAAAAATAAAATTTTAAAATTATGATATTATCTATGATATACATCAAGAATATTATAAAACTATATTTAATATTAATGTTAGTAATATGTATCATAGAATGAAATTAATTTTTTAGGGGAATGAATTGATGAATATATTTTTGACATGAATTTTAAATATACATGAGTCCAAAATCTAGGGAGATATATATAGATCTAATATTTTATATTAAATTGATGAATAAAAAGGTTTATATATTTATAAATTGAATGAAAAAATGACTCAATAACTGATAGATAAAAATTAATGATTTTTTACTCCATCTCATTTTCATTTAGGTCCCAACAGATTAATCGTATTGTATTTCATCTCAAAGAATACATTCTCTATATTCATATATATAATACATGTTGTGTAAGAATAAATATTTAATCTCTTTATCTCACCCCAGAACATTGTGTTAATTTATTTATATTGCCTCATATTATTGATAGGTTCAAACTAGTGATGTGTTTCAACTTAAAAAACATATAACTAAATTGTAGTTTTTTTCTCAGGACACTAGAGAATTGAAAAAATATTTTTAATTGTACTGATATATATTAGAAACCATTAGATCAGTTGAGACAATATAATTAGGTTACAATTTCATTATAATTGATTCAATAAAATGATTTCCCTTCATGGATAAATTAGAAGAATAAAATAACTCATAACATTATATTGTGGCATATGAACATAAAAAAAATTATGCATCTCTTCTAACATTTCATTTATTAGGAGGGAAATCATTTTATTTTCTCTCACATTAACCAACAACACAGTTCCCTCATTTACAATAAATTTTCTAAAAAAATCATTGTTTGGGAAATAATAATCAATGTGGGAAACTACATGATAATTAAATATAATTTATATGATTCCAAAATAATGACACATTAATATTAATCTATGAGGCCTTATGAATTACATTGGCCTTTCATAATCATCATAAATTTAAATCTACATGATTTTTAAAAAGTAAAACTTTAATAAACCAAAGAATACCCCCACAGAGTGTCAAACCACATGAATATGAAAGTCATAATCACTATTTACAAAAATGATGGATGAGAAATACTCAAACATCGATTTTCAAGGTAGTTAATCGTAGATGTATCTATTATAAAACAATATAAACTTGATGTATTCAAAAAGGAATTATCAATGCTGTAAACCAAACTACTTTATTTTACATAATATAGGGCGTTCTTCTACCCATATAACTATATTGAGTTTTCACACTAATGTTTTCCCATAGTAGTTCTAATGTCTAACTTATATTTTCCTAATATAAACTATATCAACATATACTTTTCATTCATAGATATCACATCTTAATTAATGAATACTCATTATATTACATTATGATCTATTCTAATGTCATATAGTTCTAGAATCATGGAAATCACGGAAAAAATAAAATATTTAGTAATATATTCACAAAAACTCCAATATTGGTCATCATAAATATAATATTTGATAAGAATATCACACATAATACCATTATTCATAACATTATGAAAGAAAATATATAATGATATATGATGTTCAACAATGGTAAAAAGGGGAGATATTAATGATCACATATACATAACATAATAATAAGGTTATATGAACATGAGAATATTACTTGAAAACAATAAACTTCATATCATAAAACCTAATTGGAGTAATGGAATAAAGATTTTAATTCATAATACATTGTTAAAAAATAAATCCATGAACATGAGTCCTTGGAGAATCACATTGGTATAATAGATGAGTTTGTGGAATAGACATAAGAATATAAAATTATTTTTGTTATAATATAAAATCGTAAGGGATTCAGTTCACTATCTATTCCATTATAGTAGTAATAGTATACTCTCAGGACTATAATTGTAGACATAGTCCCTTACTAAAATCTGTTCGGTCCCCATTCTTCTTATGTTTATCTCATGAGATATCCATATTTATCCAATTAATTTTTTAATATATAAATATAATACCACAATTTTCTTCAATACATCATAAATATGTGTTCCACAATATCATTAATCATTCATCATATCATTACATGAGATAAATAAATGGGTTTAATAAACATTTCATCACAACACAAATCATGGAAAATTTATCAGTTTCAAAAATATTCCATCAGTTCATCATAGTATAAACTATAGAAATGGTATCGATTTATTGAAAAAATATTTATCAAAACAATAAATAATATTTTGAAATAATTTGGATGCTATGATTGTATCCTGAACTTGTAAAGAATAATTTACATCCAATGATATCATATGATATGAAAAAATGTATTGAAAATATCTTAATGAAATTTTCCTAATGAAATTACCCTTTTCACTTATATATAACTTACATGAAATAAAAATATTTCCAAATATTAAGCATAACATTTTATTTTAAATGAATCATTAAATCATATATTGGATGAAAAAAATAATTGGTTTTTTTCAGGATCATATGTTCTTTTTATTATGTATATTTTAATAGAAAACATTTATGTTCATACATTCGTAAAAAAAAGTACCATGTTTGTGTAATGAAAGTAATATTAATTTTAAATAACTAAAAAATATATAATTGGAAAAAAACATTAAATATTAATTTTATAACAATAGAAACATTCTTCAATATATTTTTAGATCACAGAGTCTTGAAATAGAAATCATTTCTGATGGAGTATATAATTGATGGAATATTTTCCTATAGAACCTAATTTTTTTCTCCATATTATAGAAATAGAGTCACATGAATGAAAAATAAATATTATTTATAAATATCCAAAATATGATAAATTTAATAATATTCTTGAATGCATGGTCATAAAATTTCTATATTGTAAACCAAATCATAAACAATCCTTATAAATAATGTGTTTCTAACATAAAAAACATTATTCGTGTATGGAATTATTTTTATATGTTCAAAAATAATTGATAATAAATATATAATTATTACAATGAAATTCAATTTCCATATAAATAAATATTATAACTTATAAGAATTACTATATTAATTGAGTTGGTAGGTCAGACATATACATGAACGTTGTTATAATTTTTTGATGCATGGATCCAAAGACTGGTAATTAATAATAAAATTTTATTGAGTCTTTATTATGTAATTATTTTACATAAGTTCAATAAATTGATCATTATTACCATACAAATAAAATATGAATTACTATATATCTTAGAGGTGGTAGTCCAAAGACACACATAAGCAACATTATCCTTTTCTTGAAGATTGGAATTTAATAAATTTGAATGGCTATTATCATTATATGTAAATTATAATGTCATTGCAGTAATATATAAGAATTATACCCATTATAAAACCAATCCCTATAAGGTGGTGATAAAAACAATTTCTAATGTTATGTGGTGTAGGTAAATCATACATATGAAAAACTATACTTTCACATACAATTTAATGGGATTGTGTAGGGATAATCATAGTTTCATAATCATGATAACATTTTTGAATAAATTTTTTATTAATTTTACTAATTTATGGGAAGGACCATATATTTAATGGATTTAAAATAATAAGAAAAAATAAAGTGATTTATTGAGAGGATTACCTTTTATTTTATATAACTCTAGTAGATACCCAATTATGGACAATATGGTATGAATTTTGGGGATAAAAGTATCTATGTAACATGGATAGATATGTTTAGAATATAAATATTTAGGTTTTTGTTGATATAGAGGGTCCAATGTGGTGTAATGTTTATAGTAGAGTGTTGTCCTTTAATAAGAGATTGAGGGGCCATAGTTGTTAATTTTTAAGATAATAAAATATAATAAAGTAATTCAAAAGAAAAATTATCCAAATTGGAATTTATTTCAAAATGAAAGATTCTAAGGTATATATAAACCATATAATTAAGCATAGATATTTTTTCCAATTAGTAAAAATCATAACCATTTGATTTACCATTTCTTTCATAATTCACCACTTTAACAACGGTAATAACAATATTAACCATAAAGTGTCATAAAAGCAAAGATAAAATCAATAATTCAATTTAATATGGTTTATATTACCATCTATTCTTTATAAACAGGGACAAATAAAATATTTTTATTTGTTTTAAAACATTTATAAAAAATTTATTTTAAAAAACTAGTAAAGTCATTTTGGGATGTTTTCATTTAATCTGACATTACGTACACTGAGGAAAATATTGAATTCATATATAATACGTTAAAATATCCCTAATATATAATATTTATCTAATTTTTTAACATGATATTTCACTAAAAATAAAATACTCTGAATATTTTAGACATAAAATCATTCATTTTTTGGGTTAATTGAAAAAATACTTTGTTGTCATTGAATATGAATTTAAGGTAAATATTTAATCGTAAAAAAATATAAATTCATTAAGATTACCAAGATAACTTCATTATTATCATGTTCATTATTAATTATCATCTATTAATTTAATCCATCAATAATTTACCACATAATATAGGTTAAAAATAAAGAGATTGACAATTTGTATTTTCCATTGATATAAATAATATATGTTCTATTTTCATAGAAAATTTTTCCCATTAAAATATAAATTTAGAGTCTCATCTAATAAGGGTAAAATTAAATCTATAAAATAATAATTAAGTGGTACAATTAGGACCATGGATATTATATTTGACCTAGATTATCATGATTGAACGGTTTTCTATGGCATCCCACCTTCTGATAAAATAATTTTTCATTACTTTAGAAAGATGGTATCTTTAAATGTTAGTGTCTTGTAAAAAAGGTACCTAAAACATGAAATCATATAACAGTATTTTAATCATATTGAAAGGATTATTGAAATGTTCATCCAATTTACAATTAATTCATATCAAAACCTGTGGATATACATCATAGGAATGAGTGAGCAGAAGGCCTAGTATTAAAAACAATTGAAACAGTTTACATGTAAACATAAGTGATATAAATATGAACATGGGGAATATCATAAAGGAATGGTAAATAGGCATATAATAATATTAATGATAGGAAAAAAATACTTTTAAATGTATCTATACCATTTAATTTAGACGTTCGCAATCTTATCAACAAGGACCATCGACACGGAGTCCTAGAAATTACGAAGGTTATTCATCATGGTATCATAAAATTGGGCATCCCTAGAGATTAATTTCAATACACAATGAATTAATGTTCTTTAATGTAACACCCTTAATTTGACTTCATTTTCATGTCATCCAAATAGATCAGAATCAATAATTTTATAATTAACCCAATGAAAATATAAAATGGATTTCATATCAAAATCACGACGTTTTAAAAAATAGAATAAATACATGATCATTATATCATTTATAACCCATAGAAAAGAAATGAGGCTTTTATGTATGTAAATTATAGAATCATGTATATAATTTTAATGGACTAATTAATTCACCTATAAAATAAAATCAGTTTGGGTATTCACATAAATAAAATTACATAACATTTGTGAAAAGAGAGAGATTCTTTGATGAAACGTTTGCAGCATAACAGCTATGCAACATGGTTTTAGAAAACAAAAAAATTAGATGCGACATGGTTAAAAAAATAAAAAATGAAAAATAATATAGTATAGAGATGGAATAGAAGGAAAATAAAAACATGTTATAGAAATATTAATTTAATAACACATAAAATTTAACTTGAATGGAAAAAAAAAGAAGTTGAGAATTCCATTAGGAAAATTCGTGAGACTCACATCGTCACATAAAAATTAATAAAATCAGTTGAAGTGAGAGTAATTTATATCTCATCATATGTACATAATGTGGACATAAATAAGGATTAACAATAACTTAACCCAATATATGAAAATTTAAAATTCAATGACATAACGTAAATGAAGTCATAACTAAAAGAGTACTATGAAATATTCCTATACCTTGATAAGTAACTTAAAAAACAAGATGTTTGGGACCATGGTGGTCTTGAGGGAACCTTAGTAAGACTCATGGGGATGTAAAAAGACCATATATTCGTGTAAAATGATATTTTATTAATTTTAATGAAGGATTTGGTTGGTATTTATAGAAAAAGTGACATAATATTTTATTAATTTCCACAGGATACCTCATTAGTGGTATTTGAAAAACCATGGGATTTCCCATGGTATTTTCCCATGGTATCGGACACATGGGATGCCAAATAACATATTTTATACCTCATTAGTTGATCACTATTATTAAATCATTATTACTTCGGTAAGGATTTCATTAATCTTATTGAAGACTCAAAACTATATTTTAATTATTCACTAAAAATTCAACTATTTTTGAAAAACCCAAAATATTAACCATATACATTTTTTGAAGGTTAGAATACAAAATTTAATACCATTTTATAAAAATTAATTTCATTTTTAAATTAAATAAATAAAATACTAATATATTATTAGATATTAATAAAACATTTATTTACTTATACAATGATAAAATTATATCACATTACTTCTTAAGAGGACTAAAACATATTTATACCTCCACAGTTGATGTAACCATTAAATTGGGAAAATTACCAATCATAAGGATAAAAATAATCTCCCAAATGTTATAGTTACTATTCAAAAAAATTATTTTGATCCAATTGAACAACATTTTTCACCATGATTACAACAATATATGTCAGATTATTGAAACACTTTTCACAAAAAAGTTATTTAATAAATAATTTCTTTACTATTCATAAAAAACTATTCATAAAATACTACTCATTAAAACACTATTCATAACCTTCTATTAAACAAATTGAATCCTCATAGAAACATATAAAAATTTAACCATGATTAATTTTTACATTCGAAATTCAAAAATGATGTTTATTTTACCATAATAAATTTCTATGTAAGAAAATCTAAAAAAATTCCACCTTTTATACTTCTAAAATCATTTTAATAACTTTTTCATAATGAAATATATATTTATAAAGAAAATATATTCCTAAAATAGGAATTATGAAATAAATATTTTATTTATACAAATGGATTTCACAATGTAACCAAGGCCTCTTTACATGACAATTTATAACACCTACATATGACCTAAGAGTAAGGTGTGGAATGGTGATAGAATCCTTTGGTGGCTCAGACTACATATCCCATATGGTTATTCTATCGACTTGAAAATATCCCATATGTGATTCTACTCAAACATAATGTGTTGTGGTTTGGCATGGGATTGGTCCAATGTGAAGCCCAATAATGCCATCTCTTTCTGATGCTTCGATAAGTTCGCTTCATATGGCCTGAGTATACTAGATGAGGAAATAAAATCTTTTTTCTACAATAATAACCATTAACATTTCCATTTATAATCACTAATAATAACATTTAGAGTACATTATCCATGGTCATATTGACCAATAATAATATAAAAATTGAATCCTAATGGTCTCATTTCAATTATACTCAGTTCATTGAAAAAGGGATATTGTTTGGATGAGTACAAAAAATATTTCATGAAACAATTATTATTAAAATGTTCATTTCATTAAATTATCCCCCACGTGAAATTTTCTCCTCAAAATTTCAACTCATACCCATAAAAGAGAAAATCTGTGGGTACTTCTACCTCATTGAATCCTCTATTTCGCATGGGGCTTCTTCATAGTTGGGGTTCCCCCACAACAATTTAAAAAGGTGGGTTGTCTTTTATTTGCATAGAATATTGTCTCTATGATCCATGATATCTACTGGATGTTCCACAAAATACAGGTCATGTTCCAGTTGTACCACCTCTGGATTTAGTGCGTGTTATGGTCATGTATTTACTTCTTCAAGAGTTATACGTGGAAGACATCATGAACCTGTTCTATATTTGGAGGAAGTGAAAGTTTATAGGCAACTGCTTCTATGTGTTAATGAATTTAATGGGAGAAATGAACATAGAAATGATGTCCCCATTCTTCTAAAACCTCATGAATCTCTTCAAAGGTAAAATTTGAAGAAAAATATTTCCACCAACATCAAACACCATGTCCCTTCAATGGATTTCTACATATCTCTTTTTCTGACATTGAGCAGCCTTAATGTGTTGTTGGATGGAATGAACATTTTCTATCATCTCATCCACACGATCAAGTCCATGAAGCATTCCCTCCCCAAATTTATCCCAATAAGAAGGAGTTTTACATCGATTACCATATATATCCTCATAAGCTACCATTTGAATGCTCAATTGGAAGATATTTTTATAAGAGAACTCATTTAATGGGAGATGATGACGTCATCATCCTTTACATTCCATTGATAATGTTCTCATCATGTCCTCGAATGTGTGAATAGTCCTATCAAATTCCACATGAGTTTGGGGCTTATAGGCTGTACTAAAATTCAGTTTGGTACTCAATGAATGTTGAATACTTCTCCATATTTTTTATGTGAACCATGGATCGAGATTAGTTACAATAGAAAGTGTAACTCCAAGTAGCCTTACTGCATCCTTTATGTAAAATCAAGAAACATGATCAAGAGATAAATCTTCCTAAATAGAGATAAAATGGTTAGTCATGGCGGGACAGTCCAATATAAATCATATCGCATTGTTTCATTTAGATGTTCTCACAAGACCAGGGAAAAAACTACATGGTGATATGGCCCCAATTCCATGCTGGTATGGGTATTGGTTGTAATACACCTTTAGGAAATTGTCTCCCTACCTTCACTTGCAGACATACCTGGAACCTTGTAGTGTATAAAACAATCTCTTTTTTCATAATATCCCACAAAAAATTATCACGAAGGTCCCTGTCCATTATTTATATTTTAGGATGTATATGGAAAGTATATCTATAAACATAATTGATCGAATCCTTATATATTTTCAGAGTATATTGAACACATAGTCTTGTATGAAATTTTAGTACACCATCTTGATCAATATTGATCTCAAGAAACATCCCATCCCACAAAGCCTCAAATATCTTATATAACAAAGTATCCACTTTCTAATTATTCTTCATCTTCTCTAGTAATGATGGATCTGAAATAATTCAGTTTATGGTTGATGATACCACTTCCCTTAAAATTCCCATGTCTAGTATTACTAGGTCATTGATTAAATGATATCTTTTAATCCTCATATTGGAAATAACAACTGGGAATTTCCTACATAATGAATTAATGACATTGTTTTCACTTCTCAGATGATAATGAATTGAAGAATTATTTTCTTTAAGAAGGTCTAGTAATCTCTTCTTTCTCACGTTCAGTTATTTTTTGTGTGAAAATATACTACACACTTTGATGGTCTTTGTATATATTACATTTCATCCGAAAAAGATTGTTCCTTTGTATTGTTAGAGAAAAAACAACCACATCCATATCAATATCATGTGTTGGATCATTATTGTAGAGACCCAAAGCTTGATGTACATGGACATTACATTAATTTTGTGGAATACCTAATACATAACAAAAACAAACACCAATGTACCGTAATATTTTAGTGTCTTTGGAAACTCAGAACAAAATATTCTAATAGTAGTGAATGATCTTCAACATCTCCCATAAATATCTTCCCCATTGGTTTTCTTACCTAAAAATTTATTTATATCATGGGGAAAAGAAACCATATTAAGGGTGAGCTCAAATGCACAGTAACGGTAAGCATGGAGAGATTAAAACAAACCATATACATTTGAACTTAAAATCATGAAAATAATGTTTAAATATCAAAATCATGAGCAATGACATAAAACATAGAAGTACATAATGCATAGATACATCAATCATGATAAAATAGCATGGGAATAAAACTTATAATTGTGGAAACCATTAAACAGATGATATTATTTCCATAGTATCCAAGGCATTACTTCCAAGACCATCTTAGTGGACAATGTCCCTTTCTGAATCGAGTTCACTCATCATTCCAGTCATGTAACACTGAACTAGATTAACTTACCATTCCATGCATGTCTATCTCATGAGATATAAATCTTTACCCACTGAATTTGAGGAAGATATAGGTCCCACCCATCTCATAATGAAATCATTATTACTTGTGCCACAACATAAACATAAATCATTCATCATATCCCAAAGAATAAAAATGGGTTTCATAAAAATCATCCCATCATAACATAATCTATATAAAACAAATGGATATCATTTCATCATAAGAAAATTGAAACCATGTAAATAATAGATACCTTATACTTGAAACATAAACATACTTAATAATGTCATCTTAGATTGAAAATTGTTTTGATAAAACACTTGAAATGGATTCTTGAGGCAAATATAATTTCTTCGTCAAAATCATTTTCTTTTATCAAAATTCCATGAAATTTTAAAATAAAGTTTTTTTTTTTGAAAATATTCATGAACTATTGTAGAGTAATATTCATGAAAATAAGGCGTTATGAAATTGTAAAAATCCATTTACGCCATATAAGTTAAAAAACATTCTTCTTGTACTTTTCTAGAAAAGTCAAAAAAGAACCCCATAACGTAAAAAAAAGATTCATTACATACCATGTTGTAAAAGTAAAAAATGTTAAAAAAGCACACTAAATATACATGAAACCATTTTTAGAAAACATGGTCATGGGTGATAAATATAACCCCAGTAAATACTTACGAATAAACATTCTCAGATAAAAATGAGATTGCGAGATTTTCTTTTACCTTAGATATGATATGCTTCTTACGTATCCGAACCTCCTATATAATGATTTAAATAATGTCATTGACTTATTACAGAATCTTATACATTGATATGATATCATATATGGTTCACTTATGACTTCATATTACCCGTTCATTTGTAAATTCCATGTTAAACTAGCGTTTTGGGTAAAATCGTTTTATTTATCATACATGTTTGGACTTGTTGTTTTTGATATTATTATTATTTATATCATGACTTAATTACTTCCAGAATGTAAATAATGATTTATATATCTTATATATACAGTATATATATATATATAATATATAGATAAATGAAATGAAATCCACCATTCAGGGAGACGGTAGGCTCTACGTACGCATGAACACTATTTTCTTTTCCTTATTGACATGAATAGAAGTAAGTAGATGGAATATATATATAAATAAGTCTAGTAACTTTATCAAGTCATATATTTCATTATTATCCATTATATATAATTTATAATCATTCTTGAATGGTTAACATGGAGAATGAATCTCATCGCGTCGTGGAGACGATAATCCGTACGTACGCACTAGCGATGATATCGTTCCAATAATTATTGAATTGAATTGGAGTGAATTATATAATATATCAGAATAATTATGATGTTATAATAACTATATATAATTATTCATTACACCATTATACCCATCCATGTAAGGTGGAGGAATAAATTCAAATTGCACCACAGCGTGGAGTAGGTATTCCTTACGTATGCACGTGCGGTGATTTCGTTTTCTGTAGGATAGATAGAAGGTGAATTGTGGTTGTTTCATATTTATAATAACATATCATTATATTAGTTATACTGATGTTATTACTTTATAATGAAACAAAATAAGAAGAAGTTGAAGAAGAAATAAAACTTGAAAGAATCAATAGAAGAGATTACCCCGACACACCTATTTTATGCTTCCTCTTAAGGAACTAGAGTTGGTCTTTTGAGGAGACTAGAACCACTATAATGTTTCTAGGTAATTTGAGAAGAGATATTTTCAGGTTTTGGCTGTTCATGAAGTCTCAAAATTGTGTGATGAGAAGGGGGAGGAGGTGCCCTTTTATAATGGAGTAGAGGGGAACATTAGGAAAAACATAAAATATTATTTTATAATAAAGTCATATTCGGTTTATAATAGCTCTAAATTGATTACTTTCAAATATAAAGTGGGTATGGGTCGAAATACTCTCATCCAATAGGTTTTAGTCAAGTTTAGGTTACTATTTTAACCTTATCATTTAGATTTAACTCTATGTTAAATAATTTAACTTTAACCGTGTCTTCTAGTTTTCATACACTATATGGTTAATAAACATACTATAACAAGACAAAAGAATCCCAAGTGGTTAATTATTAATATATATAAACTTATCTAATTCATTTGTCTGAACTATAGATTTTTAGGAATAAAATAAAAATTAATAATATATTATTTGTTTTAAATAATATTTTATGTCAATTTTGACACTATTTGGTACTTGATTTTTGTGAAAATTATAACAGAATTATTATTTCAAAAAAAGTTAATTAAATAAATTTTAACTTGTCATATTAACCTATTAAATTAGTTTCATTCCTAAAAAGTCTCAAATTACATTTATTTGGGTATTTATAACATCAGGTATGTTAATATTTCATTAATAAGGTAATTACTGCATCCTCATTGTGTCATAAATAAATTAAATTATTTTATGTCTAAAATTTATAAATAAAATACTATTATATAGGAAATGTTTGTATATTTATAATGAATATTTATAGTCGAATTTATCTTATGTATTACCCAATACTGAAAATGTTTTAATTATTAAACATTGATTTTAACTATTTTAACTCTTCTTTAAATAAAATAATAATAAATGTCCTAATCTAATCCAAGTGGACCTAAAGGGTAATATTTTATTCCTAAGGTTGTTTTTGGTTGAATAACACTTATCAAATAGAATTAGGTAATGTGGTAAGGTAATAATAATATCATTTTTACCATTAATTAACATATTTACTTTTAACCGTGGTAAATAAAAGTAAAAACTTAATATTCCCCAAAAATTATTTTTATATTATTGAACCACATTTTACTCATACATATTAACTGTGTCTCTTGAATTTTTTTAAATTCCACTCACAAAAGTGGTAAAATTATGTTTTATGTAAATTGTCAAATTCTCATAGGAGGTGGGTAAAAGACGGTGAAAAGTTTAATAAAATTTTTATATATCATAAATTATTATGAAATGACCCAAATGAATTATATGGAGATTATATAGGTATTATGTATCAATTTTGACCTAAAATAAATCTAAATAAAATAAAAAATTATTTTAATAAAAAGTCGGTTTTTAAATAGTAACAGAGTGTTTTCACTATTCATAAAAAATTGAATGTTTTTAGAAAAATACCAAAACTTCACCTGAGGCTAATTTCGATATTCCGAATCAAAAAATGAAGACCATTTTGAATGATAAAATTTATAAAATTTCAAAATTTGGGTATTACTATTCATAACGGCTAGTTCATAATAATATTATAATAATATCTCGTTTAGTGAAACTTGGTATTGCGTACTACACATGCTATCGAAGATGGTCTTGATTGCATGTAATTCAAGCCAAGATAGGGCTGCATGTAGTGAAATCTCTGTTTGGTGTTTCATATAACACAATCAAAACTTATTTAATTCATACATTAAACAAAATCTATACATAATGTTGCGTAGAATAATTTCCACAAAATGAACTTCAATTTGCGTGTAACACGAGCCAAAAATAGTGTTGTGTATACTACAAGATAATAAGGTGTTGTGTATAGTACAAGCTAATCATGGTTTAGTGTATAATAGAAGACATCAAAGAAATTAAAAATAATATATCTCATTAAATCTCAGGGTGTTACATTCTACCCCCCTTAAAATGAATTTCTCCCTCGAAATTCATCAGGGTTATAAATCATTTCCTACATGAATGTTTCTTTCATAGAAACCCACATATTAAAAAGGAAAACTAAAACATCACATTAAAAAGGGAATTTAGAATCATAAAAGTCACCCAAATTAACTCAGCACTAGGTTTCCACATAGGACAACATGGGTGACAATATGGATATGGAAGAGAAATATAACCATCAACTTCTGATGATGAGTAGTAGAGAACATGGATATGAAAAATCCAACAATCACAAAGCCATAAATTTTTGATGATATAAGGTACCATCTAATTCATAAAATATAAGGGCCCTAGGACAATATTTTTTGGTTTTCAAGATCATTTACCTAAATTTGAAGAAATTGTAATTTGAAGAAATACTTTCTTGATTTTGGAATAATCTCACTGTTGGTCGTTCCTTAGACAATTTACACTTCATATACTAAATAAATGAAGTTGAATTTATCATTTGTGAAGTGTTAGAAAATCATGCTATAGAATTATTGGTCATTCCATCTCCCTCAAACAAAAGGTTATAAAAAGTTATCAAATATACATAAGTCCATCTATGGTGAGGTTAATCATATATGATTCCAAAAAATGGACTTAGACTTCATCTATCAGACTTCTTAATAAAACTAGTTTCTACAAAATAGGTTATTCCTATAGGCCAGTGGTAGGAAATAATGTCCTATCGCACTTCAGTTGTGGGTTCAATTCCCACAGCCTTGTCCGACGTGATGGGTTTTCGCCCGTCCTGCAGGTTTCCCCTTTTTCTAAAACTACATTATAATAACATTCCTGTAATAAAAGATAAAAAAGTTCTAGCCTTAAACAGTACTATCTTATGACTAAATTAATTCATTCCAATATTTAGGCTTATCCAAAATACTTCTATCCAAGATCATAGTATAAAGAAAAAAATTACTAGAAATTTCATCTACCGAGCATGTGAATACCATCATTTATCCCCCATATATCATAAGATATATCTTTTTGATCGCATTCCAAACATGTGAATACCTTAATCATCTATTCTATTGAAACATAAAGTAGCATAGAACCATAGTGAAAACATAAATACTGTCAGAAGGTAATTCTTTCCACAAACAAAAATCCCAAAATTTCTTTATACTCAAACCATGATATCATTTTTTCATTATAGGAGTCATGAGCTCATCAATACTATCAAACATTTCATTATCTACCTATCCCTTCTTTATGCACATATTAGGTGCTTTCATAAAATATCTGAATAAAATTTCATGGTTACAGGTACCATTCAACATATACTTTCAAAAACACAAAGAAAAATATAGTGTAACAATCCTTAGATGTCTAATTATTCCGAAGTACCATGAGATTACTTATACAACATTACTCTTGATAAACATGTAATCATTCCACTACCTTCTTAAACCATTGACCGATATTGAACAATTATTTCATATCACATATCATTTTTAGTCTCTTCATCATCATCAACATAAATACCACCCATACGACCATGCTGATTCTCTTCATGAGACTTTCCCTTAGGGAATTAGTTTTCATAATGCCCGGACATTCCAAATTTAAATCATTTAATCGTTGTTGATGTCATAGTAATACCATTATCCTTGTCCACAGTGTTAAATAAACCTTTTCCTTTGCACTTACTGGGTTTGTGTCCTTCCTTTCCACACCCAAATCATCTACCAGTTTCTTTGAAACATTCTCCTTGATTCCTCCTCCCACATGATTTACATGAGGGAAATTGAACTTTCTTTACTCTATGATCATAATGAAACTCCATCATTCTCTTATTAGATGAGTCATGATACTTACCAAAGTTGAGATTATTGATCATATTGTGAGATTTATGATTAGGCATAATAATGATTTTTTGACATACAAATCCCGTTTCATTTGGATATTCATGAAGAATATCATTCCATTGCCCATTATATCCTCCATTATCGTGAATTTTCATGTTTCCAGCCATTTTCTAAAACCCAAAAAGAACAGTATGAGAGGAAAAAATAATGATAGGAAAACAACATCATAAAGGGGGAGTACCTTCAATATCTATTATCTTAGGTTTAATTATAAGATCATTACCGTAATTATAGGACTATAACCTATAAGTATACTTAACCTTAGGGATATCCCTAAACATACCTTAGAAATATCTCTAGGGATCTCACTAATGTTTTCACATCCTATTTTTCAAAGGTTAAGTAAACCATTCCTTTGATACGAAATGTAGAGACCCAAATCTTGATGTACATGGACATTACATTACTTTTTCATAATACCTAATACATAGAAAAAACAAACACCAAAGGACTGTAATAGTTTGGTGTCTTTGGAAACTCGGAAGAAAATATTCTAATCGTTGTGAAAGTTCTTCAACATCTCCCATAAAGATCTTCCCCATTGGTTTTCTTACCTAAAACGTTTCTTTATATCCCTGGGAAAATAAAACATATAAAGGGTGAGCTCAAATTCTCATTAAGGGTATGCATGGAGAGAATAAAACAAACCATATACATTTGAACTTAAAAACATTTACATAATATTTAAACATAAAAATATTGAGCAATGGCATAAAACATAGTAGTAAATAAGGCATAGATACATAAATCATGATAAAATAGCATGGGAATAAAACAGGTAATAGTGGAAACTATTAATAACATGATATGATTTCCATAGTAGCCATGGCATTGCTGATAATACCATCTTAGTGGACAAAGTCCCTTTCTGAATCGAGTTAATTCCTCGTTCCAGTCATGTAACACTGAACCGGATTAACATACCATTCCAACCATGTCTATATCATGAGATATAAATCTTTACCCAATAAATTAGAGGGAGATATGGGTCCCACCCATCTCATAATGAAATCATTCTTAGTTGTGCCACAATATAAACATAAATCATTCCTCATAACCCAAAGAATAAAAATGGGTTTCATAAACATCATCCCATCATAACATAATCCATATAAAACAAATTGATATCATTTTACAATAAGAAAAGTGAAACCTTGTAAATAATAGTCATGGAATATTTGATATTAAGATTCATGAAAATAAGGCGTTATGAAACCGTAAAAATCTATTCATGTCGTATAAGTTAAAAAAATATTCTTCTTGAACTTTTGCCAAGAAAGTCAAAAAAGTACCTCGTAACATAAAAAAAATATTCCTAATTTACCATGTAGTAAAAGTAAAAAATGGTTAAAAAGTACTTTAAACATACATTAAATCATTTTTAGAAAACATGGACATGGATGATAAATATAACCCCAGCAAATACTTAGGAATACACAATCTCGGATTAAAATGAGATTGTGAGATGTTCCATTACCTTAAGTCTGATATGGCTCTTACATATCCGAAAATCATGTATAATAATTTATATAATGTCATTGACTTATTAAAGAATCATATTCATTGTTATTATATCATATATGGTTCACTTATGACTTTATATTACCCGTTTTTTTGTAAATTTCATGTTAAAGCAGTGTTTTGGGTAAAATTGGTTTATTTATCATATGTGTTTAGACTTGTTGTTATTGATATTATTATTACTTATATCATGATTTAATTACTTATAGAATGTATATAATGACATATATATCGTATATATTAAGTATATATATATAATAGATATATAAATGAAATGAAATACACCGTTCATGGAGACAGTAGGTCGTACGTACGCATGAATTCCGTTTTCCTTTCCTCATTGACTTGAATGGAAGTAAGTAGATGAAATATATATATACATAAATCCAGTAGCTTTATCATGTCACATTTATCATTATTATACATTATATATACTTTGTAATCATTCTTGAATTATTAACATGGAGAACGAATCTCATCGAGTCGTGGAGACGGTAATCTGTACATACGCAAAAGCGATGATATCATTCCCATAGATATTGAATTGAATTGGATTGGATGATAAAATTTCATAGAATCAATATTATGTCATAATAACTATATATATTTTTTCATTACATGATTATAACCATCCAAGAAAGGTGGTGGTGGAAAAACAGAATACACCTTGGTGTAGAGATGGTATTCTGTACGTACGCACGCGCGGTGATTTCATTCTCCGTAGGATAGATAGAAGGTGAAATAGGGTTGTTTCATATTTATAATAACATACTAGTATATTAGTTATACTGATGTTATTACTTTATAATGAAACAACTAAATAAGAAGAAGTTGAAGAAGAAAGAAAACTTGAAAGAATCTATAGAAGATATTACCTCTTATTCGACGCACCTCTTTTATGCTTCCTCCTAAGGCACTAGAGTTGGTATTTTGAGGAGAAAAAAACCTCTATAATATTTTTATGGAAATTTAGAATAGAAATGGGCAGGGTTTTGTCGATCTTGAAGGCTCAAAATTGTGTGAAGAGAAGGAGGAGGAGGTGCCCTTTTATAAGGGAGGAGAGGGGCACTTTAGGAAAAACTTAAAATATTATCTTATAATAAAGTCATATTCTATTTATAATAGCTGTAAATTTATTTATTTAGAATCTTAAGTGGATATGGGTCGCTATAATCTCAACCAATATGTTTTATACAAGTTTAGGTTACTATTTTAACCTTTTCATTTAGATTTAACTCTTTGAAAAATAATGTAAATTTTACCGTGTCTTCTTGTTTTCATACACTATATGGTTAATAATAATTCTATGAAAAGCAAAAAATATACCAAGATGTTCATTATTAATATATATGCTCTTATATAAGTCATTTTTCCGAACCATTTATTTTTAGGAATAAAATAACAATTAATAATATAATATTTGTTTAAAAAAGTATTTTATGTCAATTTTGACAATATTTGGAACTTGATTTTTTTGAAAATCATAACAGCATTTTTATTTAGAAAAAAAGTTAATTAAATCAATATTAACTTGTTATATTAACCTATAAAAGTAGTTAAATTCATAAAAAGACTCAAATTACATTTATTTGGGTATTTATAACATCAATTATGTTAATATTTCATTAATAAGGTAATTACTGCATCCTCATTGTGTTATAAATAAATTAAATTATTTAATGTATAAAAATTATAAATAAAATACTATTATGTATGAAATATTTGTAGCTTTCTAATGAATATTTATAGTCTAATTTATATTTTTTATAACCCTATATTAAAAATGTCTTAGTTATTAAACATTGATTTTAACTATTTTAACTCTTCTTTAAATAAAATAATAATAAGTGTCCTAATCTAATCCAAGTTGACCTAAAGGGTAATATTTTATTTCTAATGTTGTTTTTGGCCGAATTAAACTCATCCAATAGAATTAAGACATGTTTTAGGGTAATAACAATATCATTTGTAACCTTAATTACCTTATTTACTTTTTACCATGGTAAATAAAATTAAAACGTTACTATTCACCAAAAATTATTTTTATCTTATTGAACCATATTTTACTCCTTGATATTAACCGTGTCTCTTGGATTTTTGAAATTCCACTCACAGAAGTGGTAAAATTAAGTTTTATGTAAATTTTCAAATTCTCCTAGGATGTGGGTAAAAGACGGTGAAAAGTTCAATAAATTTTTTATATATCTAATATTATTATAAAATGACTCAAATGAATTACATTGAACTTATATAGGTATTATGTATCAATTTTGACCTAAAATAAATGTAAATAAAATAAATATTTATTTAAATAAAAAGTCGGTTTTGAAAAAGTAACCTAGTGTTTTCACTATTCATCAAAAATTGAATGTTTTCAGAAAAATACAAAAATTCACTAGAGGAAAATTTTGATATTCTAAATCCAAAAATGAAGTCCATTTTGAACGATTAAATTTATAAAATTTCAAAAATTGGGTATTACTATTCATAATCGCTACTTCATAATAATATTATAATAATATCTCGTTTAGTGAAAGTTGGTGTTGCATACTACACACACTATCGAAGAAGGTCTTGATTGCATGTAATGTAAGCCAAGTCAGGGATGCATGTAGTGAAATCTCTATTTGGTGTTGCGTATAACATATTCAAAACTCATTTCATTCATACATTAAAAAAAATCTATACATAATGTTGTGTAGAATAATTTCCACAAAACGAACATGAATTTGTGTGTAACACGAGCCAAGAATAGTGTTGCGTATACTGCAAACTAATACGTTTTTTGCGTATAGTGGAAGCTAATCTTGATGTATTGTATAATAGAAGACAGCAATGAAATTAAAAATAATATATCTCATAAAATCTTGGAGTGTTACAATTCTGCTCATGAGTCGTCGACTGTTGAGATACACAATCAATAACATTTACAATTTTTATAAGGATTCACCCAAACCCTTTCAGAGGAGAATTTCTAAAAATAAAGAATCATTTTCCACTTTTGTATAGAGATAGAACAGGTGCAGTATCCTATATCTTATTCAACTCTTGGTATCATTTCTCACACTCATTTATATAGATGAATTTAACCCCTTTTCGAGTTAACTAGGTTAGTGGATTATAAATTTGTGAGACAAATTTGACACACCTCTAACATTATCATACTAATACAAGGAATCTACTAATCTCAGTTATAGTGTAGTTTGAGGCCCCTCCTCCATAATATTTGTCTCTACACGTTCAAATGTCATTCCTTCGTATGTTATAATGTTACCCAATAATGAAATGTGTTGTAGAAAAAATTCACATTTTCTAATCATTCCGAAAAGCCTCTACTTCCATTGAGTTGTAAAAATAACTTGTATATCATCCCCATTCAACTCGTGACTTTTTTAATATTTCATAATAAAATCAATAAAAACTACCAACGTGTTATCATGTTAGAACTTAAAAACTTTTATAATCAAATATATAAAAATATAAGGAGCATTAGTCAATGAAATAGGAATAACACTAAACTCATATTGACCATATCTTGATCAGAGAGCGGTTTTTGGAATATATTATTTCTTCACCATCAATTGATGATACCCAGATCAAAGACCAAGATCAGATAATAATTGAGTCCCTCAAATTTGGCCAAATAAGTCATCAATTCTTGTAACAGGGTATTTTTTCTTCACTGTGAACTCGTTATGTTCTCTATAATTAATTCCTAGTCGCATTGATCCAACCTTCTTCTTCTTCTTCTTCACAAAGAGAATAGGTGATCCCCAATGAGACACACTCGGTTGGATAATCACCTTTTCCAAAAGATCTGGGAGTTCATTCATTAATTCCTCCATATCCAATTTTTCTATCCTATATGGGGTCTTCGATATCGAATTTGATCCAGGTGTGAGTTCAATTGAGAACTCTACCACCCATTCTATGAGAGGTCTGGGTAACTCCTCATGAAATACTTCAACGTATTCATGGATTATGAGGACATTTTCGGAAATTATAATATCATTTTCTTCTTTTTATTCACTAAACAACAACATAATGGAGGATATATGAGGCTCTTATAGAAAAAGATCAGGATGAGATATCTCTCCTTAGTAGATAACTATAGGTTTCACATTCAAGACTACTATGATTTTAGTACATCTGAATATGTTATTAGAATTATACATTTAATGAAATTTCACCCCTAGTATAATGAAGAATTATATCATGGGAATGACTATTATATTTGTGATATGACTATGAATGGTATTGTAAATACTAATACTTTGAAATAATGTTGATGGTCGGATAATCCCACCCAGAGTCTTGACTGATAACTATACTTTTAATAATTTAGGTGTTGATTCTATATTCCTTGCTAACATAGAGAATTTAATGTAATGTGGAGAACTAAAATGAAACAATGTACATTATAGCGTTGAGAGAAAATAAATAGTACCTGCAAAAACATTATTTAGAGATTTAATAGCAGCTGTCGTGATACAAAAAGAAAGTCCCTAACCCATTGTCCTTTTCTGAGGCTGATGATGATTTCCCTATACTACCCTCAAATGTGGATAGTGATTGGAAATGTTCTGATGCCATCCACACTTATAGTATTGAACATTATTTATTGCCTTCACCATCATCCATTTGTCATTAGTGTTGTGATGTTGAGGCCTCAAATCACTACGAAAATTCCTCGCGATATTTCCATCTCTTCCATACATGTAGAACTTCCCGCTCATGGGCATGCAGTTCCCTTAAGGCATCCTCCAACATTTATTACACATGGTACATATCACTTTCTTACCTCATCATCTCTGATCAAAGCTCCTCCCAAACACTGTCTCCAATGATCTCTTCTTATCATTGGATTTATGAGACCAATGCATCCCAAAAAACTTCATTTTGACATTCATCGCACTCTGCATGATCTCTTCATAGCTATCAATGCCTTTTTTGGCTAGACTCTTCCACATATGAGGTCTTAGTCCACCAATGAATTTATCAACCTTCGCATTAGGATCCATGCCAAAGCATGATGTGTACTGGGAATGTCTTGTGAAATTAACCTCATAGCTTCTAATATATTCATTCGCTTTCTACTTCAGCTCAAGATATTCCTTCTATATTGTTTCTCATCAAACATGGAAAATAATTATTAATTAATATCTATATAAACTCATCCAACTCCATAGCTTCGACCTCCACTCTTAGCCTCATGTTTTTAATCATTTCTTACCACTGACCACCTTATCCCTCAAAGTGGTAAACTACCAAGGTTACATTCTCTAGTTCTGAATAGTGGTGCACATAAAATATCGTTTCAATTGAGTTGTTCCACTATTTAGTAATTAATGGGACTGAATATCCACTAAAAATTGGTATTTACTAATTCATAATGGAATGAACAAAAATTTGTTCCCATTGTGGTGAAATTTGTCTCACATCATCATTCATGTTATTTCCTATAACATGTGTTCGTTGGTTCATCATCATCAGGAATGTTTCCATTATGGGTTCCATCGGATGGTCCTTATTACATGGTCCATTAAAGTCACCATTTTCACAGTTTTTCATGATACCATTAATTTTATAAAATAGTAAAACATTTGTGAGATTCTTATTCTATTTTGAAATCATTTATCTGTAAAGGATTTTTATGTCTCAAATAATTATGTTTAACTTATTATTCTTTAACAACAATTCCATTTCTCTATAGACCCTCCACAATTAATCATAAAAATACTGTGATTAACCAAACGTATCCCATGGTATTTTCAAACTATATGTGATGTAATGCCCGTTGTCATTCACCCATTGTCATGCATCCATTCTAGTTCATGTCTTCTTCATAGTGGTTTCATTGGGTTTTTTAATTGATATATCTGTGCAAGAGCCACATCCATTTTTTCATATCCATACAATGATTTATTGGTTCAAAATCCACTTATTATTTCTTTAAAATACCATGAAGAGTTCTTCTATTTAATCTTCTCTCGAGGGTTATTCTTAATGTTTTCACTGCCTAATTTTCATAAATAAAAAAAATATCTTTTGATACCTACTATGGAATCATGGTTTCTTATTATATAACTTTTCATTACAATACAAACAGAGGACTTTTAATGTTTAGTGGCATGGAAAAAGGTAAATAATACTTGAAAACATATAAAAAACATTTAATCCATAGGTAATTATTTTTTAAAAGATCATCCTAATTAAAAATACTACATCTCCTTACCTAGGGACATATGTTAATGGAATGGGTGAGCAGAAGGCCTTGAATGGGAATCAAGTGAATTAGTATACATGTGAACTTGTACGATTTAAATAAAAAAATGGGGAATATCATAATTGAAAGATAAAGAGGAATATAATAATATTAATAACATGAAAAATAACTTGAAAATGTGTCTAGAAAATCTAATTTATACATTTATAAGCTTATCACCAAGGTCCATACTAAAGGTGTCATAAATATTTCCAAGGTTATTCACCAAGGTATGATAAAATTTGTCGCCTCTATATATTAATTTATTTATCCAACGAATTGTAGTTCTATGAGGTAGTACCATAAATATGTCATTAATTTTATGTGATCCCCAAAGATAAAAATAAAACATTTTATAAATATCCCAAAGATAATAAAAGAAAAAGGTTTTATAACTAATTCTTTACATTTTAAAAACATCATAAAAACATGATCATATGTCATTTATAACCCAGGAAAAGGGATGCAGGTGTTATATATGTAAATTATAGAATAAAACATATCATTTTTATGATATAATAAATTAAATTGTAAATTATATAGCCTTTGGTATTCACATAATTTAAATAAGATAATTTCTTGAGAAAAATAGACGGATTTTGAGATAAAAATTCAACAGTAGAGTGACTATGCAACAAGGTTATAGAAAAAATTCAAAACCTAGGGGATAGAGGTCACCCTTTAATAAATGAATCATAATATAGTTGAGGTATGGAATAAAATGGAAATAAGTACATGGAATGGATACATGAATAAAATACCACATAAAAGAGAACTTGAATGGAAAAATAGAAATTTAGATGAAAATTCAGTAGCCTAACAACATATCTTAAAATTTAAGAAAATCTGTGGATGTGAGAGGAAATGGTCTCACATAATTTGGATATAAAATGAAAAAATAAGGATATATAATAATATATGCCAATTAAAAGTGGATATTTAAAATACATAACATAAAAGGCCTCTTGACTAAAAGATGAGGGTTAAATGTTCAATTTCCATGAACAATAACTTCAAAAACATGAATGTTGGGACCATGGGGATCTTTAGGGCACATTTAGAGGAATACATGGAAGGTAAATGACTATATATTCATTTAGGATGAATTTGTAATGATGTGAATGAAATAATTGGATGGTATTTATAGAAAAAGTGAGGGAATATTTTATATCTTTCCCAGGGATGCCTCCTTAGTGGAATTTACAAATCAATGGGTTTTCCCATGCTATTTTCTCATGGTATTGTCAACATAGGACAGTAAATTAAATATTTTATTCCTTAATAGCTACTATATTCATTAAATAATTATAACATCATAAATGATTTTATTAAACTTATAAAAACCCATAAATTTATTTTTTCTATTCACAAATACTCAACTATTTCAGAAAAATCCCGAAAATTCATCCTAACCATTTTTCGATGAATGATATCAAAAAGGGAACAAAATTTTACACGAATAATTTAATATTAAATTTAATCAAATATATAATATACTAATAATTGTCTATTAATTTCTAAAACATTTATTTATTTATACTATGATATAATTAAATCTCGTAACCAATAATGATGACTAAAACCTATTTATACCTCCTTAGGTGATGTTACCATTCCATTAGTAAAATTACCATTCATAAGGGTAAATTTAAAATTGAAAGAGTAACATTACAATCCACTATAAAATTATGTTGGTCTTATTGAGCCACATTTTTTTTACCCTGATTACAATTATTTATGTCTAATTTTTTAAAATCATATAACAGAAAAAGTTATTTAATAATAAAATATTTTTTAGTATTCATCCAAAAAACACTATTCATAAATTATTAACTATCCAAAAAACACTATTCATCAAATTAAAACTTCTAAAAAAACTTCTAAAAATTCATCCTTGGTTAATTTCGACTTTTAAAATTTAAAGAAGGATGTTTATTTTACCATAAAAATTATATATGTATAAAAAATCTATGAAAAGTAATTATTTTACTTCTAAAATCAATATATCACATTTGAATTAATAAAAAATATTCATTATTAAAAAAACCTATTCCTCAAATAGGAATGATGAAATAATAATTTTACATACATCAAGGGATTACACAAAGTAACTAATGCCTTGTTAAATGAACCCTTATATTTCCCACATTGGAAATAAGAGTAAGGTGTACAATGGTAATAGAATCCTGGGTAGGATCAGACAACATTTCCCGTGGGGTGATTTCTATCAACATGAATTTATCTTGTAAGTGATTCCATTCAAGCATAATGTGTTGAGGTTCGACTTGGTCTTGGTCCAGATATAATCCTAGCAACACCACCTTCATCCCATGCTCTGAAAAATGGGCATCGTGTGGCCTGATTCAACTATATTAGACAATGGACTCTTATTTATAAAATAATAACCATTAATATTTCCATTTATAATCACTAATATTAACCTTAAGAGTATTGTTTCCAATGGTCATATTGACCAACGGTCAAATAACAGTTGAAAATGAATGGTATCAATTTAATTATACTCAATTCATTAATTAAGGGATATAGTTTTTATGAGTAAAAAAAATTTATTTTCATGAAACAATTATAATCCAATGAGTTCGGGTCGTTACATTTTCCATGGTCATAAATTTTAATAGGGTTAAAATTAATAATTTTAAAAAATAAATTTTTTATATTTACTAAATTTTGACCTCCTACTAAATAAGGAGTCAATTATCAAAATTTAATTTTTATAAGTAGCAGAATATAATTCCAATTAAATGATCAAAAATTGGAAAAAAACAATTTTTACAAAATAAAATTTTAATCATTAACCTCTATTCATTATTATCACATGACTAAAAAATTTATATTATAGTTAAAAAATATATTGTGTATAATATATATATTTCATTTAAATAGGTCAATAATATTGATTAATTTAATTTATTATGATAAAAACACATATCACACAATATAATAGTTATTCTAGAAAACAAATTGTTTGTTATCAATAGATTTTTATTTCCATTTATAATCAATTACTAGCCCATTATTTAATATTATACATAAAAAACATAAAATATATATACTTTATTTATCCATCATCATACCCCCTATCACATGTCATGGTGATAATGGCCTCATTAAAAATTATATTTTGATATTATTTCACTATTAAATTAATCTCATAGTTACAAGTTATGGAAACAATCAATGAAAATAGAATATGTTTAATGAGAAATTTATTCGAAAATATCAGGGTGTTAAATTTTATTTCCTTGGTATATTTAGAATGGTTTTATGTATGGTTTTTAATAAAAGTATTATAGGATAATAATATCAAGTGTGATGTTCATAAGTATTATCCAAATAATATGTTAATATATAAATTCTCTTAATATAATAATCCTTTATGGCTCTAGGTGGTAATTTTTATATGATAAATTTATTATTCATCTAAAATCATGTAATACGTATAAGGATATACAAAAAACAATACAACTTTCATTGTGTTTATATTGAAATTAAATTTATTTCATTCACAATTATCTTTATGTTTTGTAGTTTTGAGGGTTATGTTATAACCCATACATAACAAACACATATTCTAGAATTTGTACTATTAAATACCCAATTTTTTGCAAAATAATCTTCTATAAATAAACACATATTTATTTTAAGAAAATCCTCATGATTTTTTCCATATTATTACACATCCATAAACCATATCTAAAATAATATTAAAACATTAAATTATCACAAAAATAATATATTATTTACTAGAAATATGGAAAAAAAATGTTACTCATATTAAAACACATGAGTTTACAAAAGCTGGTTTTCCTTCACTAAAATTAAACATAAATTAATATAATCAATTACTAATACATGAAATTATTTTTAATATAAAATTATTTTAATAAAAACTTTTTATTAAGGAATAGATGAAAAATAATAATCATTATGGTTTCCTATAAAATATAAAACCCAAGAATTGTTTGGATTAAAAACATAACTTTCTAAACAAAAATTAAATAATCATTTCTTACCATATGAAATCGAACGTTTTACATGAAAATGAATTAGTATGTATAGAAAAATAAATTCCATTACTTGATATATCATATCATACAACATTAATTGAAATATTATAAAATCAATAAAAATTATAATAACTATACCCTTCACATCCAATAAAATTACTCAATTCATTATTTAAATATCATGGAGCACCAATAATATAAGAAATATTTGGATCTCCCGGTAGTATGACTACTATCATGCTTACAAACAATATTAAAATGATTCTATTTTTAATATCATGAATAAAACATTTTATTCATCCATTTTATCCATATCGAATCCTTGATAACTCTACTGAACTCATATCAAAAACACTTTTAGATATCGAAATATACTTTTAATTTATATAACTAATTTAAATATAAATATATCCTTAAAATTAAAAGGGGGTTTTCTTTGAATAAGATATTAATTTATGTAAATGATGTGAAAATAGAAATTAATATTAAATCGTTGTGAAAATTTATTGTCATCCTATACGTTAAATTAAAATTATCTATTTCCTTTTTGAAATTAAGGTCAAAAACATTCGTAAAAATATTCCTTCATAATTCCTTCATGTAAAATAAAAATTTGATATAAAATGTCTTCTATAAATATTTTTATTCATATAAATACATCCATCACTTTTTTTTGAATTTTTATATGGTAGAAAATGATTAATGGAATACACCATTGAAGAATTTTAATTTTTTTTGTTTCGACTAATGTGTCTCATACCATGAGTCTAAAACATTACATATGGTTCTTATGATACCTAATAATAAACATATTTTGATCAATTATTTATTAAAAACAGTTTTTATGTTTCTTATTTCTTTTTATTAGGTTATAATGAATTACTCAT
Organism: Viscum album; assembly: GCA_963277665.1. Taxonomy (NCBI): domain Eukaryota; kingdom Viridiplantae; phylum Streptophyta; class Magnoliopsida; order Santalales; family Viscaceae; genus Viscum; species Viscum album. The sequence continues at coordinate 593,739,434 of OY728155.1, read as the reverse complement.
TCAATTAAGTGCACATTACATGTTTTGAGGATATTCGACAAATGTTTCAAAAATTTAATCCATATGTTTAATATGGTAAATGTTTACATTACTCCGTAATTAAGACAAAAATAATCATAAATTAATTATAAATAAAATGAAAAATAATTTATTGTTCTAAAAAATAAACAACATCATAGTCTTGGTGATGGTCGGTGGTTCGCACGCCTGAGTAGCATTTCTTTTTTAAATGATCATTATGGATAGATGGTCATAATTATACTATACATACATAATGAGACTTATTTCATATATACGATAATTTTTCTTTTATTTTAATTTTTATATATCATTCAGTTGTTGTTGTGATGATAAATTAATCATATTTCATCCTTAAGGTGTCATTTGAAATGTACACATGAACGAAGTTATAATTATTCCATGAAAATAATATTCATAAAATAAAAGATATATTATCATTTCAGAGTGAATAAATTGTAAATAATATTGTATATATATATATATATATATATATATATATATATTATATCTATATCTTTTACAATCCTTGATATAGAGTGATTGAAAACATATTACACTAATATGGGATGTCGTAGTTTGTTGTACACACAAACAATAATACATTTCCACATTATATGGAAGGGAAGAAAGATATAGGTTATAAAATTAACCTCATGAAATTTTATTATATGAAATACATGATTTTATTTATTTTCTTCTTTTTGAATAATATTTTATGGGGGCAGAATTATAAAAATACACTTGGTTATTAACTATTAAAAATTTTAATACATCCTCATAATCATTTATCCAAAATCATTCCTTGGATAGTTATATGATAAAAAATCCATATTTATAGGTTACACGGATGTGTGGGATGGATTTTGGTTTCTCATAGTTGAACGAAATTTTTATTAATGCGTGAAGAAAAAAGGGGTTCTTTTATATGTTAATAGAGAAAAATTATTTTGATTAATTAATGCATTAATATAAATTAATTTTCTTATCAAAATTGATCCAAACTAATTTATTTAGATAATATGATTAATATTGGTTGAAATAAACTAATTCAATAATTTTTTTAAATTTTTATGTTATTCCTTCAACCTTATCTTTATTTTTTGACCCACATTAACCATTGTGAGGATTACAGTAAGGACCATAGTTATTACTTTTTATGGGCCAATAGAGTTACTATAAAATTATCATGTGCCCATAAATGGACCATGATTGATAAAATAAATAATATCCCACTTAAATGGATGATGGAAAAAAATTTCCTGATTTTTTAATTAATTAATAAGACATTATTCGTTATTAAATACCACTAAGTTTAATTCTATAAGAATAAATTTAATATAACATTGAATTCATCATGAAAAAATTTAATAAAGATATTATATATTCATACATACGAAAAATGTTATATTTATAAAAATATTCTTCGAACAGAATAATTGAATAATGTTATATTAATCTTGTTATTTTTAATATCAATTATATTATTTAGCATTTACTTAAATAAATACTATGTTACTGTTTTGTATGTATTTATGTGATTATTTTATCAATAATGATTATTAATAAATATTCATGAATAAAAAATGTTAATTTCAAATAAAAATTTGTAACTAAACATATCCAATGTGTACATACATTTCAAAACATTGAATTTAATAAAATAAATTTATTAACATTCCTGAACTTTCCCTATATTAATTGATAAAATATTAAAAATCATGGATAATAGAAAAAAAGGTCACATATTCCACATTATGTTGTTTTTGGATGACATTTATTCATAAAAGAAAATCAATTCATTTTTAAGTTCACATTTAGTCAATATTTTATTATTACTAACAAAAATTACCCAATTTACCCATAATGAGGTAAAATTAATTTATTAAATTTTCTCTTCATTAAAAAAAATTAAATAGGATTATTTTAAAAAATATTTTTAAAGGAAAGTATTTAATACTCATTCCATGATTTAAAATATAGAAGTGGAAAAATGTAATTTAATATTAAATCAAAAAAAAGGGATGAAATATAACTCTTTAAAATAAATCATTTTTAAGTATATAAATTTTATTTTTTATGGTACACTACAATTATTTTATATGTACATAATTAAAATATCATAACTCCTAATTATGTAAATTAATTTTGATACTAATCATTATTTTAAATTTATATTATAAATGAATTTAAATAAATTTCAGTTTTAAACAAGAAACATTATTTTCCACTTATCAAGGAAACATAAATCTGTATAAGAAACTTTAAAAAATCCTAACATAAAAAAAGATATTTTGATCTAAAAAATTTACTTTTTTAAAAAATAATAATTATTTAAATTTGATATCAATAGGTATTAAAAAACCTTATGATAAATGAAAACCACATTTAGTTAGAAATAATATTTTTCATTTTTACTAAATAATTAACTACTATCATTACAAAAAATATCACTCCCTAAATTAATATAACAAATATTAAAAAGACATGAAAATGTATTTTAATGAAATTAATTGGGTATTTAAAATCTTCTCCCCTTTTAGAAATTGTATTGATGAAATTTTATTTACATAATAAATAATTGGTTATATCATTCCGTTATTGAATTTTTATATTCCAATATTTCTTTATCATCCATATTGATTTTCCATAAAAAAATAAACTTGGATATCTGATTTTATATATAATATATTTTTACTATATTAAATAATCTAAAAAGGGTTTTCTTCAAAATAAACAATTTCTGCCAACTAAAAACCCTTTAGGTTCAAAATGTGTGATGAATCATGAAAATATTTTCATAACAAAAAATCAAAAAATATGTATAATATATATGATAAACATGGAGGAAAAGATATTCAGTATCAAATTGATTTATATTTACCTATTATTTAATATTGTAAATTAAATTAAGGACTCTGTTTCCTATTTTTACCAAAATAGATTTCACTTTTCTAGAGAGAAACTTTAAATAATTAGGACCACCATCATTGTAATATGGGGATTTCATTTTTTATCTGATTAAATATTATTCTTCGTATGATCCATTCTCAAATATTACTGAATCAGCTTCACCTAATCATCCATTTCCACTCTATGCTATTTTCCAACTGAAAACCATTATCCTATATAATAAAAAAAGTATGGACTCCAATATTATATATTATATAATACATATAAAGAAGAAATATATATACTTGAATGATAATTTTCAATATATCAAAACTGATGTAATCAAATATGATAATCCCAACTACCTCAGTAATCGTTTGAACAAGAAAAAAGCTTATCTTATAGGGACTGAATTGTTTCCTCTAACTGTCCAATATATTGAGGAAGAAAGGTTGTAGATTTATTATAATAATTATTTTTATTATTTTTATATTTTTAAAATAATTAATCCCTCCCAATTAATCAATTTGAGTATATTTTCATTATTTATGTGTTTTTAGTGTATTTTGTTACTAAATGTGAAAATGACGTAATTCTGTAAAATTGATTATTTTTGGGAGCTTATGTTTTTTGAATATTACTTTTACATTAATAATAAAATTTAAGTGAATATTTTTTTGAAGGATTCATATTTTAATGGGCTTATGTTTTATCTTTTTGACCAAGACCCAATTCGAAACCCCATCGTATAGAAAAATCAATCAAATGGAGAAATCAGTCTGGATGGCAGAAAGGACGCCACTACATTAAATCTGAAATATATCATTTAAATGAACTTAAAATGAGGTTATTCTATCTAGTTTCAACAAAGGAATTTTATAGGACGCTTCACATTAATGTTTATAAACTATGAAGCTCATCTAGTTATATTTTGGGTGGGTTCAAGTGGATTGGGTGAATTAGTTTTTCGGGGCCAGGAAAATTAATGTTAATTGATTAAGACATATAATTTTTTAAATATATCCAATGAAAATTAAAATTTTAGGATATATATAAAAATTTATTACAAACATTTTATAAGAAGGTACCTTAGTGAGTTTTGGCCAGCTAGTGGGCATAATAGAGGAAAACTTCAAGAGAATAGATTTTAGAGGATCAAAATTTCTGTTCTTGCTTTTCTTTCTTTTGTTATTCTAATCATTGTAATAAATTATTCTTCCCCCTTAAACTAGAATACCCTTACCATGGTGGGGAATGTCTTATTATTAACTAGGTATGGCTAGGTTCACACTTATTTAATTCTTTTATTCTCTAACCTAATGTTTTAATATCCTCTTTTCTATTTTGCGAATCAGTTTTAATTTCTTATAACTATTTTTATTGTCATGTTTGATTGTATCTAATTTTATATTATGTTGTTTATTATTATTTGGTCAATGATCAATATCTCTCTCCACTAGGATCTACATTAGTTATAATGGAATAGTCCAGGACTTAGTGGTGAAGTACTTAGTGATCACTAGTATGTGTGTGAGGAGTAGTGAATGTTCTTGATTTTTTGGGATTAACAAGAACAAATTGGGAATTGCATAAGATAATTGGGGGTATTATTTAAAATACGATTACAGATTGGAAGTACAGTAGACCAATATGAGGTTTTAGTATGTTTTATTCTCACAATATTATTTGTACAAGGAAATGAGAAAAAACAACTGTGGATTCTCAATCATAACGATTTAGTAGAAGAGAATTGGGCAAAATGAACTATGGTAGAATTAAAATTTGAAAACCAACACTAACATGTTCATTATTTCATAAAACAAATTTAAATCACATCATTGGTAAAAAAAATTAAAACATTCACTTAATTTCTTTACTTTATTTAGTTTCTTTCTTGTATTTTCAAAATCAAACAATTTCAAAAACTAAATCACTTTTCCATCCTATTTTATGTGACAAACACTATTTTTAATAACCCCTCATTAGAGAAAACCTAGTTTAAACAATAAATTATATTTTATATTAGTAAATTATTGTTTTTTTCCACACCCCAAAATAGGAACATTTCAGAACATGGCGTCGTTGCCGGGCAGGTAGTGCCAATATTTTTTTTCTTCTTATATTGCATGACTAGAAATAAAAACCCATTCCATTTCCACATAGATCATGAAATTGAATGAAACTTTTTGAATAGACATAAAAACATTAATTTTCAATCTTAATTTGAGGAAATATATATTCTAGAATCAATTGAAACATCATGTGTTCACTTTGAGCCTTTCATCAGGGCTGAAAATCAAAACGAAACACTTAGAGACCTATGTGCACCACCATTCCTTAATAGAAACTATCAATATACCATTATAGTATTACAAAATTATTTTTAAATGAAACATGTAATTTTTATTTTACATACTCATATTCATGTTCTCGTAGTTGAAGATCCAAAAAAACACATTAATGTGTTCACACATGTGTGCTCAAATTTCAGACCCCGTTTAGTTACTGAGGAGCAGGTTATGTGGAAGGGATTTCTGTTTTCATTGGATGGAGCTACTAAAGAATTATTTTACATCCAAAAACCAAGAGACGTAAATGACTATAATGATATGGAAATATGTTTTATAAAAATATTCTTCCCCACCTCTAGAGTCACATCTATTCGGAAGGAAATATATGCCATACAAAAATTATTTGGAGGTCCAATGATTGTCAAGTCACCAGAAGAAGCCAATGGCTTGATCAAAATGATTTCCTAGAACTCGCAGCAGTTTGGAAAAATTGGTATTCGAATAAAAGGTATTAATGAGGTACACATTTATCATCCATCACCCTTATGAGAAAATTGGATTGAAGAGCTTAATAGTTTTGTGAGACGGATGTCCTTGAAGATAGATAGTGACCAACTAGCATCAGCTAAGGTATGTGGTTTATGCTCATCACCTGATCATTTCAATGACCAATATTCTAAAATATATGGAATGAAAAAAATGTAAATCATCCTTTCAACCATGGATGATCCATTAAAATCAAGGATGGAGAGATCCTTACCCAGTCCATTATGGTTTTCAAAATTAGCAGAATCTAGGTAGACCCATGTACCAAAACCAGTTTCAAAACCAACCACCATTCCAGAATAAATTACAGAACCCACCACCATGTCAACAGAAACAATATTATAATCAAACATCTTACCAAAAACAAACCACTTTCCAAAGAACATATGAGCATGCATCCACCAGTGCACACCCTCCAATTCAAAACCAACAACAGAAAACTTTTTTTGAAGGACTGAAATACACTGTTAATGATTTTTCCAAAAAAAGTGAAAGTCTCATGGAAGTTCTCACAAACAATCTAGGAAAAATACCTTCTAAAAAATACCACTCCCAATATAAAATGTTAGTATTATAACGTCATGAAGTTTAAAATAAATCCCACCACCATCCACTATTGAACAGGAAACAAGAGTACCTGATCTAGGAGAGAATGAGGTCAGAAATGATGAAAATTATATAAAAATTCATCGGGAAGAAAATTAGAAATAGGAGGAGGAGAAGGATAGGCCAATGAAGAAGATAAAAAAAACTATTTCAAAGGAAACAAATGGGGAAGATAGATATACCCCCACCATTTCTATCAAGGATGATTTTATCAAAAATATTGCAAGAAGAAACACTTCATAATGAAATTCTGGACACCTTCCAGAAAGTGGAAATCAACATACCTCTCCCTTGAAGCACTCAAAAAATTCCAAATTATGATATATTTTATAAGGATATTTGCACCACGAAGAGGTGACTTCAATGGAATGAGAGGATAAATTTGAGATGAAGTGTATCAGCATTTATCACACCATAATTACCAACCAAATGTCAATATATTGTGATGTTTTTTATTCCATGCACCATTGGTTAATTAAATTTATCTAATTTATTGTGAGATTTAGGTACATAAATTAATGTATTACCTCTCTCAGTATACACTTCTTTTTATATGGGAGACTTGAAACCCACATGAGTGGTGGTTCATCTTGCAAATAGATTCACAGTTTTCCCAGCATGAGTTCCGGAGTATGTCTTGGTAAAAGTAAAATATCTTTTATTCCCTACTGACTTCTATGTGTTGAATATAGAAGATGATAGGATCCCATCACACTCACACATAATTTTTTGAGAACTTACATGAATATAGGCAAAATAATCATCAATGTCTCTGAAGGGACCCTTACAATAGAGTTTGGAGATAGCACTATCCACTTCAATATTTTTGAATCCATGAGCCCCCCATTAGATGATAATTCACTCAACACACTCGCCCCTAAAAAAGGTACAAAACCAATTGAATAATATTTAATGTTTCATGAATTCATATCTTTAGGATATAATTTTTCTACTATAAATATCACTGAACATATGAATTCCAAAACTCCTGATGATTCAAATTTCATGTTGGAAGAAGTGGTAAAATCTGATTTCTTTGGTAATTTGTTAAATTATGATATAGATAATATGAATTCTTTTGTGCATGATTTCAATACAATATATTTGGAGAACCTCAATTTCGTTTCATCCCATGAGTATCCTCATGATCTAGAAGTAAAACTACTCTCCACTAGTTTTAAATATGTTTACCTTATAAAGGGAGAATAATTACTATTAAAAATTGATAATAATCTATTGGAATCTCAAAAAAATCATTGAATGGTCTTTTAAGAAATAATTTCCAATCAATAAGGTGGATCTTAGGTGATATCTCTGAATAAACCCAAATATTGGCTCACATAGAAATTTTCTTGACAGAGATTCCAAACTTGTCAAACAACCTCAAAGGAGCCTAAACCCCACCCCATGGAGGTCGTGAAAAAGAGAACCAGAAGCTATTTGAAGTTGGGATAATTTATCCCATATAATATTCATAATGGGTTATCCCCATTCATGTAGTCCCAAAAAAAAACTAGCCTAACCATTGTGAGGAATAAAAAGAATAAATTAACCCCTGTAAGAATTTAGAATAGGTGGAGAGTGTGCATAGATTATAGGAAGTTTAATCATGTCACTCGAAAAGATCATTTCCCTATACCTTTCATTGACCTGATTCTAGAGATACTGGTAGGGATAACTCATTATTTCTTTATGGGTGAATTTTTAGGTTATTTTTGGGTACCCATTGCTCCAATGGATCAAGATAATACTACGTTTACTTATCCTTTCGGCACATTTTTAAACAAAATAATTCCATTTGGAAAGTCTAATTCTCCAGGTACATTTCCAAGGTGTATTGTAAGTATATTTTCTAATCACATTGATGATTTCTTAGAGGTTTTCTTGGATTATTTAAAAGTTTTTGGAAATTATTTTGAACATTGTTTGAAAAATATGGAAAATGTTTTGAAAACATTCATTAAAAAGAAACTTGTTTTGAATTTTGAAAAGATTCATTTTATGGTTGAGAGAGAAATTGTCATTGGGCATTCCATTTCACAGAAATTCATTGATTTTGATAAGTCCAAAATTAAAGTAATAATTTTTTTTATCTTACCCAACTTGTGTGAAACACGTTATATCATTTTTAGTACATGAAGAATTCTATAGGAGGTTCATAAAATATTTCAGTAATATATTTCTCCCTATATCTAGATTACTTAAAGATGATTAATTTCATTTTAATGGTTCATTTAGAGAATCCTTTGATGAGTTAAAAATTTCATTTATTACACCACTAGTAATGAAGGCACCTAATTGGGAAGAACCATTCAAGCTACATTGTAATGCTTCAAACCAAGTAGTTGGAGTCGTATGGTCTCAAATAATTTGGGGAAGACAAAAAGTAATTTTATATACATCAATAACCTTAGATGAATCCCAATTCAATTACACAACAATAGATAATAAATTTTTAGTAGTGTTTTTTTGTTTTAGAATGATTTATATCATATCTTCTTGGAACTAAAGTCATTTTCTTTTCTAATCATGCAACTCTTAGGTACATGATGAAGAAGGATGAAGAAACTCCAAGGCTAGTGATATGGATGCTACTAATACATGAGTTCAACATAGTAATCAAATATAATATGGGATCTGAGAACATAGTGGTTTATCACTTATGTAGACTTTCGAACACTGCTGAAGTTAAAATTCCAGACACTTAACAAATAAATTATCGCCTTCCAAGAGAGTAGTTGTACTTGATGGAAGGGGAAGTACCCTGGTATGATGACATGGAAAATTATTTGGTAACATCTCATGTCCCATATTATTAAAATAATCACCAAATTTACAAATTTGATGCTAAATCTATAAATTACATCTAGGATGATCCATTTCTTTGGAATATTTGTAATTATCAAATGATCCGATGATGTTTTCCTAAAAATGTAATTGATTCTGTCATTATGTTTTTTCACACATTATCTTGTGGATGGAACTTTGGACCAAAAATTTCAACAAGTAAGGTTTTAGGATCTGAAATTTATTGGCCAATACTTTTCAAAGACTGTCCTGAATTTTTCAAATGGTGTGAAAAATGTCAGTTTACAAGCAATTTGTCAATGAGATAAGAAATTACTCAAAGGCCACTTTTTTTGGAATTTTTTAAAATTGGAGATAGATTTTATAGACCCTTTTTCAATATCATTTATAAATTCATATATTATTCTTGTTGTTGATTATGATTCAAAATTGGTGGAAGAAAAAGCCACCAGGACTGACGATAATAATGTTTTTTGTGATTTTGTTAGGGATAACATATTTTGTATGTTTGGGGTTCCTAGAACAATCATTAGTGATAAAGGGACTCACCTTTGTAATAGAATAAGGGTTTATTTGTTGACAAAGTAATGGGTACATCAAAAATCATCAACTCTCTATCATCAAGAGACTAATGGGCAAGCTAAAGTGTCCTAGTGAGAAATAAAAGGAATTCTAAAAAAGGTTGTTAATCCTAATAGGGAGGATTGGAGAAAAATGTTAGAAGAAACTTTATGGGCGTATAAGAAATCCTTCAAACCCGTAATTGGAAAGAGTCCATATAGTTTGATTTATGAGAAAACATTCACCTACTAAGGGATTTTTAATAAAAGGCATACTGGGATGTGAGGAAAATGAGTCTATATCTTGAAAGTGATGGGAAAGAGAGAAAATTGTAGTTACAGAAGTTAGAAGAAATTAGAATGGAAGAATTGAAAAATTCAATGATTTAAAATGAGATAACAGGAGTGGCTCGTCAAAAACTAATCAAACCAAAATACTTTCATATTAGAATCAATGTGTTGTTATTCAATTCAAGACTCAATCTAATGCTAGATGGGAAGGTCCATTTATTGTTACACATGTATATCTTCTTTGTGTTGTTATGATTTTGAAGGATGGAGAGAAGGATCTATTCACTGTTAATGGGATCATGTTGAAAAAATTCTATGGGACTATGCCATCTGAGTCAATGGAGGAGATCACACTCCTCCAACATGTTAATCAACAAACTCCATTAGGTCGTACTTCTCCTTTATATTTTCATGATTGATGTGATTCAATTTTAAATATTCTTATGTGTTACATCAATTTGAATGAATTGATTCCACTACTTCATTTATGTATGGGTGAGAGAACCTTTTTTGTTTCTGATTTTCTTTTGATGTTGGGTTTTCTATTTGTTTTAAGAAAAATTTCTTGTTTCAAATTGTATGTTTTTACTTTTAAATGTTTGTGTGTTTTTGAATCTTTTTTTCCGTAATGATTATCTTTGGAATTTTTGAAACCCATGAACATGGGAGATATAATTTATTCCATGAAACTGAGCTTAAATGAATTCTTAAAATGAATTTGTTTCATGTTTAATTCCTTGGAAATTTCATGAAAATGTACTCTAATTTTTGAGTCACATTCCACATGCCACTTTCTTTAAATTTGAAATCACATTCTTATCAGTATTCTGAACCTAATTTTTTTATATTCTTTACATTCACCTCACTTCCTGAGAGAACCAAATAATGCTTTAATTAACTAAAATATGATTTATTCCAATGAAAACTTCAGGGTTTGAGGTTCATGTGTGTTAAATGATTGATGCATTTGTTTGTATTTAAAGACCTCACTTAAATAAAATTATTTTTATAATGGAATTCTGTGAACATTTAATCATTGTATACATTAGATTCCATGAAAATTATGTTAGGTTGTCCACATTAGAATCCAATATTCCCTATCCAACTGGCTCTTAAAGTGAAATTGAATGATTTATTTGAACATAAGTGTGGGTGGGGGGGAAGCTATCTTGTGTTGTGATACATCATTAGCTTAAACATTAGGTTGAAATAAACTATTGAAGTGATGTTATTTCTAATGAAACAAAATAATTCTATTGAAATTTGTTCCATTGCTGGATCTTTCCGGATAAGAGAGGTTGTTTCTTTCTTGATCTTTTAATAGAGAACAAATGTTGTGCCTTTTCTGGAGCTTTCAAGAAATATTATGTTTGTGAATATTGAAATATTTTCTACTGAAATGATGATATTTGTAAAAATTCTTTGATATTTCATGATTTAATAGATGATTTTCTACTAAGGGGAGTTAATAAGAGGCCACACTTGTGTGAAAATTAACGTATTGCAATTTTACTTCAAAAAAAGCCAAGCCCTCGTCATTCTCCATTAGAATTTTTTAAATCTAAATCTTACCAACCTAAAGCCACAAAACAACCTTGAAAATTCCTAATGATAAACATATTTCTTTGAATCACATTGGGTTAAGATGTAAGAATTTATCAATCTAATGGTGATCCTTTTATGAGTTTAGATGAGAAAGACAATGCTAAAAAATTGATATTTGTGTGATTGGAGATAATGAAAGTTCAGTATGTGTTTTATGTGCATGTGAGAAGAAATGAATAGGAAATATATTGAATTATATGAAATTATCTACATGAAATATTAGTTTTTGAGGAGGCATGATATATTTTGTTTCTTGTTGTCAAATTGATGGATCTCATTTATATGTGTTTTAAATTTTCTTTGATTTTATTTTTATTTTAACATGTCTAGGACTACAAGTTATAAGTGTGGGGGAATTAATAGAATTAATATTTTTATTATTATTAATATGTTTTCAATGATTTAATCCCTCCAAATTACTCAATTTTAGTATATTTTCATTATTTATTTAATTTTGGTGTATTTTGGGCTTAAATGTGAAAATGATGTAATTTTTTAAAATTGGTATTTTTTGAGCTTATGTTCTTAATGAATAACTTCTAAAATAACGACCCAATTTGAGTGATTACTTTTTTAGGATTCATATACTCATGGGCTTCAATTTTTTATTCTGGACCAAGACCCAATTCGAAACCCCATGGTACACAAAAAATAATCAATTGGAGAAATCATTCTGGCATGAAGAAAGGACCGGCAACAATAAATCTATAATAACTTATTGAACTAGCCATAAAAAGATGTGATTATAACTAGTGTAGACATTGGACTTTCAAAGAAAGTTTCACATTAATTTTTTTTTAAATATTAATCTCATTAAGGAGTCTTTTTTTAATGTTCAAGTGGAGTGGGGGAAATAGTTTTTCGTGACCATGAAAAGTAATGGTCATTGATTCGGCTATATATTTCTTTACACCTATCCAATGACACTTAGATTTTGTGTTTCAATATTCAACATCATTAAAAAAAATTATATTAAAATAGGACTCATTGAGTTTCGGCCAGTAGGTGGGCATAAATGAGGCAAGCTTCTGGATAACATATTCTAGAGGATCAAAATTTATTTTCTTTCATTTCTTTTTTTGTTCTTCTTGGAAGTGTAATGACATCTTCTTCCCATTCAACTCAGTTACCCTTAAAATAGTGGGGTAGATATTATGTGTGATTTGGGAGGGGTTGGATTACCCATTTTCACTCTTGAGTTCATGCACATAATGGTTTAATATGATCTTTTCTCTTCTAAGAATCAATTATCATTTCTTATAACAATTTTTATTATCATGTACGATTGTATATGACTTTAGATTATATTATTTATTTTTATTTGGTCAATGATCAATATCTCCCTCCCCTATATTAAGGTTTATATATTATGTAATACACCAATACATAGTTTTGATGTACTTGGTGATCACTGGTACGTGTGTGAGGAGCAGTGAATGTTTTTGGTTACTTGGGATAAACAAGACCCAATTGGGAATTTCCTAAGATAATTGGGGGTATTATCTACAACCCTGTTACACATTGGAATGAGAGTAGTACAATATAAGGTTTTATTAATGTTTAATCTCACATTATTGTTTGAACAAGGTAGTGAGAATAAACTATAGTGGATTATCACCCTTAACAATTTAGCAGAAGAAAATTGGATAAAATGAATTGTGATCAAATTCTAATTGGAAAATCGACCCTAACCAGATCAACATTTCATATCATTAATTTCAATCACATCATTTGTCTATTTGTTTTAACACTATCACATAATTTGTGGATTCTGACATTATTGTTAGAAAATCAATATTTATAGATTGAAAGGCCATAACTGGCGCATTATCCAATATTTTATTCATTTCATGATAAAAATAATCAAATCATCCATATAATTTATTTTTACTCCATTTTAAGTCAACACAAAGGGTGTACAAGAATCTTGAGTAAAATTAAAAAAATACAGATAATAGCATAGTAATCCACGATCATTTCAAATATATCTAACAATTTTAGGACTAGGAATGTCATTAGAAATATTAGTTTTATCCGGATCCATAGTTCTTCCATTTATAAAAATATTATTACCTAGAAATAATATTTTTCTCATCTCAAATTTTGACTTTCTTAACATCTATTCAGTTTCATTTAATTTAATGTTTTTTAAACAATCTATAGGATTATTTCATGTTCAAATGAACTAATGAATAAAACAATATTACATAAAAAATAATACCAAAAAAATGTTAAAATAATGATGAGAATGAACTATTATAAAGATATGTACATATAGTTTGTTCTTTATAAAACCTGAAGGTGATAACTAAAAACTCACGATGCATATATTATGTATGAAATTCAACATTTTTACATTTACATTATTAATCCTTAACAAATGATATCATGAATTGAGATTATTCTTAAAAAAATTATATTCACCTAGGTGTTGACCAAAGAAAGTTGTGATATTATGAAAATAATAATTTTTCCTATAAATTATACTATTAATGGATTTATAATCAATGAAATTATAATTAATCTATATTTATTTGTAACCAATAAAATAGAGTAAATCAATGGTAATGTGTTTGGATGATTAAAACATTTATCATTAAACACATCAAATTGATATTGTAATTCCAATAGATATACTTGAGATATTTTTCAAGTGTGTGTTGAATTATGCATATCATAAGGCAATAAATCATTTGTAAATTCAAATTCGCAATAAATAGTCAAACTACGAAAATCATCAGGAAATTTATACACATATTCATTTACTATTGGGACATAAATTACTTTGATCCTTTTCTTTCTTTTGAACAACATGTTCTAGAAAAAATTCAATCATATCATTAATAATTTTTTCACCTTCATTTGAGTTTAACAATGGTATGAAATCATTGAATTAAACCTTAAGGGTTTCACAATATATCATAGAATTATATAATTAATGATAATCAATACCAAAAAAATAATATCAATTTCTAACATGGGATGTTGAACATTATTTTGAGGAAATACCATCTTACTAATAACCATATGAATATTCCTATAAACAGGGGATTATTTAATATATCCACCAGGATTTTTCACCAAAATCCATATCTTCTTCCTTTGTGGTTATATTACCATTTAACATCAAAATTTATATAATGTGATAAAATATGATGAACCATAATCCAAAATGTCATGTGAATAATTTTAATTATCTAGTAACGTATCTATCACTACTTCACTAGATAGACTATTTACAACTTTAGTATTAGAAATTGATTTTCCACACCTTTTTTTATTAGAGGATTGATGATTTACACCATAATTAAATAAAATCATAGACAATTTAAGATAATTCCCCACATAATTTTAATTAAATCATATTAACATCAGATATATTTACTTCCGTAACCATTTATATGTAGTCTGGAGCCACAAGTCTATAAATCCATTTTTGAAAAATATACAAGATTTTATATTAAATTATCTAGTATTATTTTTACTATAGTTATAATAATATGGTTACTTGATTTTATTAACAAAATATATCTTGGATGAATTCTGTCCAATTTCCACCTATATAAAACATTAATTCCACTTATTTTCAAGGAGTATATTATATATGGTACACTCAATTCAAACAATCATGGAATAAAAAAAGTATTTCACATAAATTTGGTATTCAAATGAACTAATTTCATTAAATATTTTGAAAACATTTCTAATTAAATTATATCAAATTTACATTCACGATCCAAAAATGGTATTCTGTTTACCATGAAAACAATTATTAAATCTTATTCTTATTTGGATACAAAATACTAACCATTTTTATCAATTCCATGATTTTTTCCATCATTATTCATAAATCCTTAAAAAAATACCTCAAAAAAATTACTCTTAAATTAAACTGTTTACTAAGAATCAGGATAATCTCTCCCTCTAGATGGTATACATAACAAAAGACCACCATTGATCAGCTTCAAATTTTAAATATTAAATTTCATGATATAACATTTGGATGTTTGTACATACCATGAAATAAGGTATATTATCTAGATAATTGATTAATTATTTCTCTACAACATGATCTAATGATCCCGTGAAATCCATATGGTTTGGTTTCATGAAATTATCAAATACAGTCATTTTCCTAAATTGTGAACAATGTTACCCTCTCACATGGATTCCAAATCATTTTATATCATATTTCAACTAATATATTAATACAAAAAATTGAATTTTTATAATTCCAACTATTCAATATTTCTTATTGAGAAGGATATTGTCCATTTACTGAGTTCTTACTTCATATTACTAATTTCTTATATTGTAAATCATTCTAAATAAATACCACATTGATAAAGAAAAATTGAAGTATTCAAAATATATATAAATTCATCATCCCTATAATGTTAAATCTATTACCTATATTCTAATAACATTATTATTACCATTAATGTTATCTAATCCTTTCTTTGTTACCAATTATATGGACCTAACCATACAGAACAAATATTCATGTGTCCTTATAGTAGGAATCACCAATCTTCATTCCAAAATAACTTTATGATTTATTTTTTTATAGATTTTTTTCATATGTATTAGATAAAAAATCCATATATTAAAAATATAACACTTAAAATTAGTATCAATTTATCAAAAATAAAATAATTTCAAAAGAATGTTTTATTCCTTTCAATAAAAATAATCATGAAATTTTACAGTAAATCTTTTTTGTTCATACCTATATATAAAACATATGATAATCATTTTAAATACTTGGATAATAAAATAAAATATTTTTAAGGGACATGAAATAAAAAAAAATAAGATTCTCTGTTATTTTAAAAATAGTGATGTCATAAAAGAGAGCATACATTTTACATAATAATCATTAGTCCCAAAAAATAATTTTCTTTTTCATAAAATCAACTTTATTTCAAAAAAAGTTCAATAAAAACCCAATAAAACATAAAATAAAAAATATTTTTTCATGAGTTTTGCATTGAAAACCCATCAACACAAGATAATATTCTATTTAAAACATTTCTTTTGACCCAAAAATGATAATAATCATTGCTAAATAATGAAATCCAAAGATTTCAGTAAAATAAAAAAAATGTTTAATATAAATTTTTATATAGCGTACTTGGAAAATCAACTTCATCTAACCCTTATATAATCCATATAAAACCATTGAATAATTTAATAACCATACATTGATCATAAAATGTAATTAAATATTGAATTTCATATCTATCTTTGTAATCCCATCATAAATTCTATATCTGGATCACCCATCATCAACATCTATAATATGCTCACCCATAGAAAGAAAAAAAATCTAGGAATGTAACATGAAAAAAAGTTTAAACATTAACATTTTCATCATAAATTCTTTGGAAAACTATTTTCAACACATATGCAAAAGACATTCACATTTTGGAATTCCCTTTCCTTAAAATTCCCTTTTACAAATACAAAATAAATAAAATAAATTAATTTATTTTTTTTCATTCGATAAAACTATAAATATTTTTACAGATGTAAAATAAATAACGGTTAATGTGGAGGAACGTTTTTTATCCCTCTCTATTTTAATGTAGAACATTCCATTTGTGATATTTATAGAAATTAAAAACACTTCATAGAAAAATTATTTCTAGAAACCATTGAATGAATTATTAGCTAATTTATAAGACAACTTATGTTTCAATTATATCCATATAAAAAGTTCCTTATAATTATTTTTTGAATATGGATAATGATTAAAAATATTTTGTAAATAAATCTTCAAATGATTTAAAAAATATTTTAAAGTAAATTTTCCCTCACATTGAGTTAGAACCATCACATATATTATTTATAATCCATATTATTTAATATATATTATTTATTTACATTATTCGGATATTTTTTAATTTATATTATTCAATATAACCTTTTTTTATCAATTATTCCACAAATTAGTTGGAAGTTAGATGTTTTGAGGATATTCAGTTTGTATGTCAACAAATGGAATTCGTAGGTTGACTATGATCATAGAGTTATTTACTCCACCATCAAAATAATAATAATAATAATATAATTATGATTTTATATCAATTATATTTTTCAAATATCCATATTACATGGTTATGAATCATTTAGTATGTTACTATCATATAGTTTTTATGTTATGCAATCACATGAGTAACATTTCAACTATTAATGATCATTATGGGAAGTAGGAAAGTATTATTTTAACATTAAATAATGATAATTATATCCTAAATACCAAATTATATTTCTATATATAATTTTATTTATCATATATTTTATATAGTGAGTATAATATATTACATTGCTTCATGGTGGTGGTCGTCTACACGAATACGGAGAGGATGCTGCCATTGTACAGTGAAAGGAATGATAAGAATGAAAATGATATATTTCCTTTTCTGAATTATTAATGTTTTATGATTATATATAATATATATTTAATTAATCATTTTTACCAAAGATGAGAGGTGAAGATGGAAAATGAATCACATCGGTTCAAAAATAGATTGGCCAAATCTATTTTTGTTTGGTATTTTTTAAGAGTCCACTTTATGGGTAAGTGGGAACCTCACATTCATGTTGTTCAAACCATCACATCCCAAATTTGAAATTACAAAGAGAGCCACAATAACCACATTTGAAATTCAAAACAACGCGCCTTGAAATAATAACCATCGTAGCGCCTCATCACCAAATCTCAAGCAGCGGTTCGCCTCAATCCACGAACTTGACAAATGAATGACCATCTACAACAAAAAATATAATCAAGAACCACAGGCTATAGGAAAAACATCCATTACAAGGAGAAAAACATCCAAGAAATTAACGAATTCCACCACCATATCAACACATTCAAAATCAAACCCGAACAAACCTTCTCAGAACCCCCTTAATCTTGTTACAATTAACTCACAAAAGCATAACCACCAAATCATCACAACTAAAAAATGAAAAATCACCAAGAGAAGCCCTGTAGGAAGCTGGACACCATGATGTTCGAACACTAGAATCAAGGACCACCCCCCTCTGAGCCACTCCAGATCTATCGCCGACCCACACTGGGAGCATGCTAGAAATGGCGTCTGGCCGCACCGGACTACTGGAAGCCGGATCCATTCCGCACCACGTCGTCGTCGCAAGGTCTGAGACATGCCGATCTAAGCCACGAACTGAGCCAATGTCGCTAAGAGACGATCCACGCCGAACCGACCTGAGAAGTTGGTGCTCTGCCGAGTAACGTCATCGCCAGGAACTAAACTGAAGACAATGCTGCAACAAAACGTAACCCCACCGCGTTGCGCCATCACCAATTGTCAGCTGAAAACATGAACACATGTTCTATTTTTCATTGGATAGAAGATGAAATTGATATAGGATATTAAATTAATAAAAAAACACTTAATATGGAATATTTTTATATTAATATATTATCATGGTTGAATAATCATTGAATTATATTTACGAATATACTCAAAAATAATTTGTTAACAACTAAAACTCCACTTCGAATACGCACATAAGAATTACACCAAAAATATTCACTAGGATGGTATTATAATTGAATTAATGATTCTATGCAATGGTAATATATATGATGAAGTTATTTGGGATGGTGTTGTTGTAAATAAAGGCTTTTATGTGAGAAATATGAGGTTAATAGTGTGTCTTATTATGCATGAGGGAAGTGGTACTCTTGGAATTAATTTATATTAATAAAAACTAATTGTTATATCAAAATGGATAAAAAATTATTTATTTCTATTATATTATTATCATGGTTGGAAATATTATCATGCAGAACAATTCAAATAAAAATATCTTATTTTTAATACAAATCATTTTTTATCCCCCCTTTATTTATTTTGACAATTACAATGATGAGAATGTTTTCATACATTACGGGTCATCATAGTTACTATAAAAGCACAAAAACTCTAAAAACGGAAGATAATCTTATGTTATAAACCATTTAACATTAACTAGGTTCTTTATAAAAGATTTAGTATTTTTAATTCATTTAATTAATAAATATTTATAATATGGATTACTATGATCATTAATTTTGTGCTTTGAGGGATGAGGGCAAGTCCCTTTGTTTGACCCCACCCATCTCCTTTGTACTCATTTCCTTTTTTAATAAATAATCGGAAGCATCACTTCTGGCTGGGCTTTCTAGTATGTTTATAATAAAAAAATTTACTATAAATTTTGCAACTATAAATTTAAATTAACTTTGATAAAAATAAGTCATAAAAATAATATATAATCCTTTCGAACATACATAAAATTATATATATATATATATAGTTTTTTTAAACAAAATAATTCAATAAATTTACATTAATTTAAATTTCTATAATATCTTATTTAATATTTTCTTATTTTATTAATATTTTTTTTTCAATTGGTTAAGAATTTTAACTAATTATTTCCTCGCAAAAATTTTGAAATATATTATGATGATTAAAACTAATTGTCTTTAAAATAAACATTTTGAAAAAAAATCAGCATTTTATTTATTTTACAAATTTTCAATTATTATACTACAAAGAGAATGTCATGTAATAGTTTTCTATATATAAAATAATATAATGTTAAAAATCGTAGCCATCTAGAAAAAATTGTCTTATATACACAATTTGGATTCTTATAGATGAGATATAGTAATCCAATAAAATTTTGGAATGTGTGATGTAAAAGTTTGATTCATTATAATGTTATGGTTCACATAAATTACTAAATTAACCCTTATCTATAAGAAAAAAATTTACTACATATACCATACATAATGAAAAAATAAAATGGGGTTATTTAACAAATTTATACATTTTCATTGGATATATGGATTCCATTTTCAAGACCCAAAACATAATTTTTTATAGAATTAAAATTATAATTAAACCAAATAAATTTGATGAAAAAATATTTTAAAGAAAACTCAATTTCTTATAGAGTTTTTTAACATATTTAACTTTAAAATTATTTTTATACCATAATTGAATTATGATTAAAAAATTTACTTTTCAAATTTTCAAACTAATGAAAAATTTATTTTTACATTGTAAATTATTTAAAATAAAATACACGTTTCTATTAAAAATAATTTTTTCCGTTCATGGAAAAAAAATCTATTTTGAATAATCTCAAATATATATCCTTATATAATTTGTAAATGATGATCCCAAAAAATCTATTTAGTGGAACTACATTTTTATTATTTCCCATAACTATTTTAAATAAAACTATATAACATATAATACCCCAATTGGGATAAAATTAACTTTTTTCCTTTTAACTACTAAGTTACTAAATATTCTTATAATGAATATAATTTATGAAATTAAATAAATGAATATTAAAAATTCATGAATATGGTTTAACATTAAATTACTTAGGTTGATTCGGTATTTATATATGTATTCTGGATATCTTCTCAATATCAACATAGAAAATTAAACATCAGATTACTTAGGTTATTTAATTAATGAAGAGTATAAAAATTATTTATGGTCATTTGGTTCGACCTCAAAAAATCTAAATTTTGATAGAAATACTATAATTGGGAATACCCTAACCCTATTAACTCAGATTTAGTTGTAACCTCATCATATTCTAACTAGGTACAAGCAATCATGTATCAAATGACCAAATAGTTCATTATTTTTTGTAAAACATGATACATAAATGAATCCAACATAAAATTTGGAAAAATAATATTATAAATATTCTTATATTTGAAAAATATTTATTGTCTCTATGATATACAGTTTTATCATTTTTAGTACACTTCATGTCATCCAATGGAAAGTAAACAAAAGAAATGGTTGACCTCTGATTCTTAATAAGGTTTATATATAGGGAAATATACCATGAATAAATATTATATAATAAATATTTTGAGTTAAATTAATAAAAACACATTACTTTTAATAAATAACCTGAGTAGGAAAAAAATAATGAAGGAATGAATGATGACCAAGTAATTACATATAACAATAAAATCTGATTATAACTTATTCTTAGATTTAATAACTACAAAAATAATCCCATGGGAATTGATAACTATTTTTTATTAATGGAATGAAAAATTGCAGGTGTCTATAACATATTTATGAGGCCTCATGAAAAGAAATATACATAACTGGGAATGTCCTTAGCCAAATAGCTAACTTTTCTATATCATGAAATTAAACAATGCATTGAAGGGCTATGCAATTTCAATACCCATACATAATTTAATATTTCTTGTTAATTTATCTAATTAATAAACAATAACACATAATAAACATTCCTTATATATATATATATATATATATATATATATATTTCAAGAACAATCATAAAAAATATCCTTATTTTTCCCAGCTATGCTAATCATAAAATAATTAGATATTTTGTTTCGGTGATATAGTGTAATTAAATATTTTTATATAATATAATACATCAAATGATGTTTAAATTTATTTAAATACTATTGAAAAGATCAATAGTAATGTTCTTGAAAAAAATAAAATTTTCCATTTGAAATTTCTTATTCAAAATTGAATAGTTTTCCAAATAATAGGGAAATAATATCCATTAAATATAACTAGTGAATATTATAAGTAATATTCATATCATTTAGTGGTCATGAGGGTAGGAAATTTTATTCATTTATATTATGTTAAAAATGATTCCATTCACATTTTGTTTTGTAAAAAATCCAAATTGACATGGTAGGAATATGATACGAGGGTTTATTTTTTTTTAGAACATAAATAATGTATAAAAATTTATTTAACAAATAATTTTTAATAGTAAGTTATGTATACAATTTTTTTTTTATAAACTACAAAAATGGAAGAATGTGATTCATGTGCATGTAGGAAAATAATGTCTCGTTTCATTAAAATTATAATTTTAGTACCTTGAGTAATTAAATGAAGAAAAATTTATGGATATATTTAAATTTTTGTAAAAATTAGAGTATACTAAAATATATTTAATTTCATATAGAGAAATAAAATATTTATCTAGGAGAATCATAATTAAATAAATCTTCAAAATTGATGAGATTGTGAAAGAAACATTTACCTCAGGATTTAAATTCATCGTATGTTACTTTGACCTTCTATTCAATAAATTAAAATTTATTTACATTATATTCCAATAAATTATAATTACTTATAATAGCATATATTTTGCGATTATAATATTTCAAAACCCATTTTTTATTAATATATTTTTAAAATTATTATTATTTTGGGTAATTTTTATCATTTTTCATGTATGATTTGGATTCATTGTTGAATAAAATTCAATGTTATAATGGTTAAATAATATCTATAATTATAGTCTAGACAAAATATAATATATATTTATAATCCTGCACGAATGGTAGATAGATAAAATTAAAATTAATTATTCATTAGGATGGTGGGCCATACGTACCCATGAACCTTGTTTTCACATTCCAAAGGACAGAAATAATTAATAGAAATTAATTAATCACCTTTAAAGAATCATTTATATATAATATATATCATATATATTCCTTAAAAATACCCTTATTACCATCCATCTAAAATGGATATTAAAATTGAATCACAATGCTTCTTGGTTGTGGTAGTCTTTATGCATACAGTAGCATTATAATCATTTTCTAGTGGATTGGAAGGTGAGAACATACATATGACATAATAATTATCAAAGATTCATTATATCATAAATTTAATATATAAAAATTAAACCCATGAACATAATCGTTAATGATAAAATGTGATGGAAAATGAATTGTACCACTAAATAGGGGTTGTAGTCCAGACATATATAGATCTGATAAATTCCCAACCAAGTTTATATAAAAGAGGGTAAATGATGGATTTCTAAAAAAACTATAGAAAATTAATATATTTAAGAAACATTTTTTTAATTTATGATATTTACCACCTAAATATATATGTAATAAGATGATGTAAATTGAAAAATATTGTGTGGGTAAATTACATATTGTTTGATAGGCCTCATTTAGATCTCAACTTAAGGACAGTTGGAATGGTATTTCAATAAGAAAATAACCTATAATTATTAAATGAGTATGTTTGAAGAGAATTTGATAAAGTTTATTTAGGTATATGGATAAATTTGGTGCAAAAAAAGGCATAAGGGGTGTCATTTTATATGGGATGTATAGGATAAACCTGAAATTAAAAAATGATTAAAATATAATAAAATCATTCTAAATCCAAATCCATCCAAATATATAGAAACTCAACGAAAATTAAGTATGTTTTCTAAATAATATATTCAAATTAAATTTACATAGTCTTTTTTCATTTTAAACACTATTTTTATCCATTTGGTTAAACAATTATGATTTTAAAAAAAGGTATTTCTTTTTATAATAAAGTGTTATAATTTTACTTAAAATCTAAAAATTGTAAAATAATTAAAAAATGGATGCCATTTTATACAACTTAAATTATATATTTTTCCAAATTTCATTTTTTATGATTATTAATTTTTTTAAAATATATTTTTATCATAATACATAATAAATATCAACTTTGGTACTATTCATGTAATTTGACATTCAAAACAACATGAAAATATGGATTTAAAATATAAAAGAATAATAAAACCATAAAATGTTATATTTATATAATTAAATCATTTGAGATAGTTATTAACCAATATATTATTATTTTTATTATTTTTAAAAAACATTTATCATCATTTTATATTAATTAAAAAAAATACTATGTCGGTGTTTCTTAAGAATTTAAGATAAATATTCAATAACAAAAAATTATAATTAAATTTCCATAATTTAAAAAAAATTCCACATTAATATAATAATTTATAACTTACGTTATCTCATATATATGACTTTTTTGAAAATTTTGTGATTATAATTTCAAGATAGTTGATTATGGAATATTCATTATTTAAATAAGTATATATTTTATTATCAATGGATGTTGGATCCAAAATACCTTATGATGATATTATGGATGTATAATAGAATTTATATTCTATAAAATGATATAAATGAATGTTTTTTGTTTCATTTTGAGATGTTATCTCATTGTTTTAACACTTTTTTACCCATTTTACCCTTCCCTCGGTGAGATATATTGCCCATAGTTACTCTCCCTAATGGCCAAAAACAAAAGGTAAGTATTTACCAAAAATGATCTTCTAGATTCAAAATATTATATCCATTATCCATTATTTACTCAATATTTTTTTATAATTTATTTTTTAATATATGTTTCTATGATACAATGAATTTTGTTTTATAAAAGTACATTTTAGGCATAAAAATTACCTTATATCAAAATCATTAATAATGATGATTCATATAGAATTAATTAGATTATTTTAAATATAAGTTATTATGTATAAATTTATCCTATTACGATATATAATGGTATGTTTAAATTAATTTATTAATTATGATAAATTGTTGTGTTTGAAAATTTTCAATTTTTACTATTCACTACAAAATAAATTATGTGAGATAAGTTCCAATTTTTCACAATATATTTATATCGATTTGATTATTTTAAAATTAATTTCATTTCAAAAAAAATTCTAATATTGTTAAATAATTAGTAATATTATTTTATTATATGATAAAAAACAAAATTTTAGGAAATATAAATTTTTGGTTTTTAAAATGACATTAATAAAAACTGATTACATACTTATTATAATTAAAATGACTATATAAAATATTTAAAAATATATTATATAATTTCATTAGACCTATACATATATTCCATTCCAGCATCAATGTAGTAACAATCATAGTAATCAATATTATTATAATTGTATATCTCTATTTTGAAAAAGATCAGTGTTGTGTGTTAAAGAAGCTATCAACCATATTATTATAAATTTTATTGGTTGTTAAATTATATCTCTATAAATAAATTTCACCCTAAAAATTTTATCATTGATATAAAAATTAAAATATTTTAAATAAGATTTTAGGATTCCCAGAATCATGTATATTGAAAATGAAACATCTTTTAAAAAAGAGGATGTTTGAAGGATAAATCTTACATGAAATAACACACACTTAATTTCCCAAATAGGGGTAAAATTTTTTGGATTAAAACATATAGACATGGTATAAATAAATAATATACAACGAATTATAGAAAATAATATAGAATGTTTTCATGATATTGTTAACCACCACAGTACTGTAAATTATTGAGTTGTGAAAACACCATTAACTCATCATAGATTAGGGTTAAATGATAAAATATTCATTTCAAGATACTTTTTTTCAAAAGATGTGGTTTTATTGTACTATCAGGATTGTGAACACAGGAAATTATCCAGAAATTATTTAATTTACTTTCATATAAATAATTCATTCATTTTGAAATGCTTTGATGAATTTCAAATTCATCTCCTAGTCCATGAAATGAATCTTCCATAAAAATGTTTCAATGATGAAGAAATAAAATAAAATTATAATTAATTGTATCATTTATAAAAGAATTAAAAATCATTAATTTGTTAAGAAAATATTTTAAAAAAAAAATGGTTGTAAGAAGTTTTCTCTAATATATATATAATAATTTATTTGTAAAAACCTAAATATAAGGCTCTAATGGTCAATTTATTCTCATATAAAAATATTTAAGCATAATAATCCTAAAAAACATGTGTACACAAACGCAAAATAAAAAAAGTATAAAATATTTTATAACATGTATTTATATATTCAAAATTAACATTAACATTTTTCCATATTAAACATAATGTATATCATAATTTTACATACCAAACATGTGAATACCATTATAAGATTTTCAGTTAAAAATAATAAAAAAATAAATATCTCAAAAAAACTAAATTTAAAATATATATTCTAAAATCAATAACACAATACTTGTTATTAATATATAATAACAGAATATTAACAATTTTCAAATATCAAAAAATTAAATATAACATTATTAATGATTACCTAAAACATTTTCCACTCAAATAGCCAACCAAATTTCAATGATATCAACACATTCAAATTTAATTACTAAATATAACAAATCTCTATTTCTCTACATAATAAAATATAAATAATCTCTAATTCAATGGGAGGTTTTTTATTCAATTCCCTATTTCTCTACATAAATAAAAAATTCATGTTAAATAAAAAAATTACAATAATATCCCTTATAGATATTCATGGAATGTAAGATTTTGAATAATTTTCTCCACAGTTTTCATATCAAAAAAATATTAATGAAATTCCATCGTTTTCAAAAATATTGTTTCAGTAAACTCGCCCATATTTATTTTAATAATTATATAATTATAATTGTAATTAAGGATAATAAAAAGGATTCTATATTAATCTCTATTTTAATTGGTTTCTCATTAGGATAATAATTCATTTCTCTATCACATTAAATGTTGTGGGGATTCCTTGTTGTTTCAACCCATGGATATATACAAAAATCATAGTATGACCAATAATAATCATATTGATAATCCACATGCTATTTAAAATCATTTACACGACATTTATTTTAGGAGACATTAATTTCAATATGGGTATCCTTATGATTAAAACATTTTATTCATTGGCCTCACTTATTCAAAACCATCATATGTGGATTTTTAAGAAAATAGAAGTTCAGAAAATCATATACCTCAAGAGTGACAAATCGGGTGCACAATAAGGTCACAATCACCATGATCTAGAATGATGGATGAAATATATTCCACTAACTATGTATGCGTTTATTACCCATAGAATTATTGATTCAAAAACCACATCCACTTTTCGTATAATGGTAGGGATAAATTTCATGGAAAACAACATAATAAATTATTTATAAAAACATATAATATATTTTTCAATAATTATACTTATATTCAATGATTTTTAGAAAATTATGTTCCCCAATATAATTTTTACTAAATCTAGTTTTTATGGTTTCTATCAAACCACATATAATCCCAGCATTAAATATCTCGACCCTAGTATACCAATGTTGGTGAAAACAATATTACATTGGAACTAGAGAGAGTAATTCACGTCCCAAATGACTAAATATTTATGTACTATTTGTATAATATATATATATAAATATAACATTTCATTCGAAAATATAAAATTAAATATTGTATTCTTTGAGAGAATCATTATTATTTATAGAATATCCTTGCATATCATTGCTAAAACCCATCATTTCATTTTAAGGGAAAGGAAACATAAGTTTATTGTGTGATTAGATTGTCATTATGGGTTACATATAATCGAAGTAGTGATGGGTAAATAAGACATAATCAACATAGAAATGAAAATAATTTTTATCAATTTTACCTTCATAAATAACTTGAGAACAATAATAATATAGAAGGTATAAATGATTATAAATAAAATCCTTATAAATAATAAAATTAATTTCAATTATATCCCCTAATATCATAACTAATAATATAATCACATGGATATCAATACCTGATTTCATAATGATGTAATTTATAATGTTGTATATATATATCATGTGTTCGAGTCCTCTTAAGAATAAATTTACATAAATGTGCATATCAGCGACCAAAAAGAGAAAATGATTTTCTCATGAGATATAGAAATGAATCAAAGGTATAGGTTTTATTGGGTCTCACTCATATTATAATAAGTATAATTTATTTTTCAAATGGAAAATAACACAATTTAATCAACATGGATTAAAAATTTATAATTTTATATATTGGATGAAACTACATACTCATTATTAATTAATTCCATAATAATATAAATAAAAAAACTGTGAAATATATCCTATGATATCATTATGTTTGATTCTATAGAAAAAATAATATTCATTGCAGGATTATTATATAGTTTAATATAAGTTTATAATGATTACAAAATTATTCATGATGAAATTGGATTTTCAATTTAAAAAAATATATAAAATAAAAAATATTCAAGAATATTTTTACAATCATTTTAATTGAAGGAAAATATTTAAAAATGTAATGAACAAGAAATATATTTTAGTGGCCATGATTGTGAAAATTTTTATTCATCTAGTTTATTTTAAATCAATGATTGCATTCAGTTTTGTAGTAAATGTTCCAAATTTCATCATTCATAAATTGAAATGAAGATAATGTTATGAAAAATATTGTAAAAAAAATTAACATGTGTAAATATTTCAAGAATTTGTCATATTGAAATAGTAAAAATATATTTTAAATCATTTTTTGTAAAATATTAATGTGAATAAAAAGCATTCTAGTCTGAGTAGAATGACATCTTTTTCAATAATTGTTTTCTATGATCACTGAGTAACTAAAGATATTAAAAAATAATTAAAAATTTTATTTATAAACAATAACTATAGGATAATGAAATAAATTTAATTCAACAAAAAAATATAATATAATTCCACCCATTATAGAGGTAAACAAAGATAATATCGCATAATGATGATATTGAGATTTATTGCATTAGATTTGATTTCGCACTCATTTATATTAAATATAAGTATATTATAAATTTATATCGGAACCATATCGATACATATAATTCAATATAATATCCACCTAAAAAATTTCAAAATCCATTTATTAATAATTCATTTAGTAAATCACTAATTTATCAGAGTCAAATGTCTCATTTTTTCATGTATGATGTAGTTTAATGGGTTTTAACTATCTTCATTCTCAGGGTACCATAATATATAAATTTAAAATAATTTTATAAAAATCCTACATATTTACAATCACTCATGGATGGTAGATATATAAAAACTAAAATCCTTCATGGATATGGTAGATACTTTGTATTATTGTATGATGTATTTACATTATAATATATTGAATGAAATAAAGGTGAATAATTATTCTCCATTCCAATATAATTATAATATTATATATATTAATTAATTTATCCCATATTAAAATAGTTGAAAATTTAAAATGGAAAATTAATCATATCTCTTTTGGGAGTTAGTAGTCCACATGTACACAGAAGTGAAATTTTGGTTTTTCAATATATTTGAATGTAATACAATATAAATGATATTAAAATTATAAAAAAATTATTTCTAAAAATATATATATAAACTATATACTGGTCATTATAACCTTCCATGAGACATTGTGATAGAAAATTAATTCGATAGAAACATAGAGCTTGCAGTCCACAAATACAGACGAACGATACTTTCATATATAATTATGTGGGTAGAATGAGAATATTGGTTGATAGATAATCATCATAAAATATGATAACATTTTTTAATCTAAATATAATATATATTTTATGGATTCTATAGAATTTTAGTACGTAGACGAATAAATATATTGAAATTGGTCATGTTAGTAGATTAACTCTCCTTAGGTATGTTTCTATTATATACCATCGTAAGAAATCTTGTAATGTAATTTCATGAATTCAAGAACCTATAATTCAATTCAAGGATGTTTATTAGTGAATTTGGTGGGAGAGGGTTGAGCTAAAGGGGTAAATGTGGTGTAAATAAAAGAGGGATTTTTTTTCATTTATAGGGGAGGGAAAAGACACTAATTGAATTACAATAATACTATTAATATGTAACTAATACATTTTCCAAAAAAATATCCTCTAAAGGACATATATGTGAATAAAAATAGAATACATGATTAATTGACTTAATTAGAACTATAAGCTACCCATATATGATTGTAAATTTTATATTTATTTAAATTGAGTCATATAATTAGTTCTTGGTGTCACATTAAAACAATGCATTTGAAATATGTATAAATACTAGGGGAGACTAAAGTAAATGATATAGATACCGATAACTCAAAACTACAAAATGAATTGGGATTACATACCTATTGGTTTATCAAGGGTTATTATCTTGAAAAAAACTACATTATCAACCAAAATTACTAACTAATAGATATAATGTAATGGAATGTGATGCACCTTTGTGGAGTAAAACTAATGGTAGGTTAGATTACACAAGAATGGTATATCAAAAAATCAGTATCCCTTTACTATGATAATAATGATTCTACTAATTATATTGAAGATGAGTATATATGAGACTATAAACACTTATCACAAATCTACCCTAAGAGATATCACTATACAAATAATGTCTCCTCTTCCCATAAGAACCAAATCATCCCCCATATCTAGAATTGTTTAATGGGCCCAAAATACCAGTAAACTATGATGATCTTATCACTAATCATAAAACATGAGTTATCTTAGAACCACATACACCTGTATCTTATAGTGGTTTTTATAGAGATTCTTCATTGGTTCCCTATCTTACAATAGAAATAACACTCTTTTAATAAGCAATAAAAATCAGATCGAATATACAATGGATTAAAACAATGATATAACTTGACTGAGGACCCCATATGAGATGATGATATGAAACCATATTATATATTGTCTTCCATTTTAAACTATTGAGTAAAATGTTTCACCATTTCATAAAATAAAATAATGACCCACATTATATTAATACTGAATAATAAATATTCTTATAATTTCTACCATCAACTACTATCTCTTCAATCATTAGGGTCTATTCGAAAACAATTAAATGGGATGCTAGATGTTTATTATTTACCTTAGATCAAATTAAAATTAGTATTGTATTTTAAAAAAAATTGGTTTTATCTTCACTTATTAATTGTGATTTACGTAAATGAAAATTGAAATAATGAACATTTTAATCTATTAATAACATTCCTTATTGAAAATGTGCATGAAACCCAAGCCCTATATTAACTTTGATAAATAGTAAATTACTACAAAAATGAATATTATAAAAATATTTTAAGGATTGACCTATAGATAATATTTCATATATAAAAACATCCCATATGGTTAGGGATTTTTCATATTGTATATAGTTACCTTGCACCCCCTCATCTAAATGAGTTATTTAATTTTATCATAAAACATTTATAGAAAGTCAATCTGTAACTCAGAAACCTATAGACAATAAAAAAAATGCACATTCTATTCCATGATATATTTTGAGCTATTTACTCATCCATATCCTTGATAAACCATCTCTCGACTCCTAAAAACTAATATACTACTATACATGTAAAAAACACTTATTGTTACACACTTATATAAGAGGTTATGAAATTGTATCAAAATTTCTAGAGGGGATATCTCCTCCTCAATATGCAATTTTTTTCATGATATAGGTGATGATGATAGCTGTGTCAGTTCCTACAATATGAGATGGTAGGGGAATCCAACATCCTTCACACAAGCCCGAACCCATTCCTATCTTTTACAAACCCTGAATTTATTCACTATTTCAATAAAATTTTAAATTCTTAGAATTACCTAGTAATTTCAAATGATTCTTATAGCTCTCGTTGTTAATGTTGGAGTTCACCAAATCCTATTATCTATTAAATTTGTTTCATGTTTCTTAATTTTAGGATCCATGACCATCAATTGATTTGTTTTAAAAAGTCAACATTAATTCTTGGGTTTTAGAAGAATGTTAAAAAATTTGTCTGCTAGATTACAATAAAATGATAATCTCTTTTTCTAATGAGGAGGATCTGATTTTGATTTCGGTCCAGTGCACCCCTTGTTTGAAATGACCCTAGATTCATTTTTATTCTGGTCGACCTATGAGTTCCAAATGCATTTAGACCCATCTACATAGTGATTTGGGTTATTATTTCAAACTCCCTATTCCATTTCCAAATACCTCAATCATTCGATTTCTATTTAATTTAGAGGGTCATTATCTATCTTTAAACTATAGAAATGAGAATTTTCTACACTATTTCTCGCAAAATATGTATTGAAGTATAGTTTTCATAAATTCTTATAGATTTTGTGTTGTTATAGATTGGTGATGAATTATTATATAATAATTTAATTTACATTGATATTTGTGTTAAATATTGTTCTTCATATAATAACATGGGTGATCTAATGGAAGTATATTAGAATGAAACCCTGAACTGAGTATAAAAAGTTATTGTGAAGAGATATGGTTCTAGATAAAGTGGTAGAAATTGTGAACAAGATAGAAGTGAGAAGGATTTTCAGGTTGGTGTCTCTATGGATTCTTCTTCTATGGAGGCACTCTTCCAACTGGGTTTGGGTGAAGTTTCAAAAGCAGTTCTCATCCAGAAATAGGCTTGTATAAGAGATATGGAACCAAAATATGCTGATGTGATTAGTATGTTGGAACATTATTTTGTTGCTTCAAAGGTGAATGTTGCATTTAGGTCAAGGGTTAGAGGGAATGGGTGGGTCGTAACCTATTGTTTCACCCACATAAACTTACTATGTTAGGTATGTAAGATTTGGATATGAAGTCCAACAAATGGTGGGGATTTTGAAGATAGTAAACAAGTATCCTAACCACAACTTAGAGAAATAAGTGGGTATTCATCTGAAAATTGGAAAAGATTCAATCTAATTCAAAATTTTAGGAAAATAGGATATATATTTCATCAAGTATACAACTAATGAGTCTGGATCAAATAAGTTATAGTCACTGGTTATACTAGGTTACTAAATTGATGAATTAGCTATGAACAAGTTGATTTTGGATCCACCTGGCATATCCCAAGATGATGGTTCCTCTGAAGTATAATGAATAAAATAATGATGAGAACATGATGGGATCTGTAGTAGCATCTCATATGACAATGGAGAGGAATGCCATGGTAGAGAGGTCAAAAATCTATTAAAAAATGGGTAAAAATAGTATATGGATTTAGGCCATTTTATACCTTCACCAAATTGAAATACAAATGATGTAATGATTATTCTTACCTACCCAAATGAATATATATGGGGGCATCATATAAATTTAGTACAAAAGATAAGGGGTTAGAACTGAATGAGGGGAAGGTTCAATTTTTTATTCCACTACTTAGGCGTGGAACCCAAGTGATTTAATGTGCTATCAACATAGATCAAGAGGATGAAGGATGGATGGTAGAATCAAATAAAATTCATGATGAAATGGGGGGGGGGTCTAACACTCAATGAATACACCTAAAAATAATTTTACCTCAATAAGGATGTTCAGAAAATGGAAGCACCCAATGAGGATCCAAAAAATTTCCATCCCAGGGAGATTCTCCTTCATTCGGTGTAAAAATGTTAGAGGAATATTTTTTTATAATGCCTCGCAAGAGGATACTGATAATATGGCTTACCAGCTGTTACTTGAGGACACTATCTAATAGTTGAAGGAATGTATTAATAATAAAGTCCATATAATGGTATGGGTTTTCAACATATCGTAAATATATATTGAGGAGTACATTCAAACTTGGACTAGAAAGCAAATTGGTTTGAAGGCTTTATCAAGTTTTATCCGGATAGAGATGTAAATAGTCTATGTTGCAAATTACTTAAGGATAATATTTCAATTAGGATCAAATTAGATTTACATGAATAATCCATCTAATATGGTATTGAATTATGTAACACCCTGAGACATTACAATAATTTAATTTCTAAATAAGGTTAATTTTATTTCCTTCTTTCTTTTTACGGAACACACTATTATGCTTAAAATACAGACAATAATGAGTTGGATTGTGTTACACGCAAGGCCCAGTTTTACAAAACAATAGAATATTAATAAAATATTATTATTTAATATGATATATAATATTGAGGTTATGAATATTATTAAACAAATTTTAAATTTTACATATTCCATATAATTTTAACATTCATCTAACATGTTTCATAGACATAATATGACATCAAAGTCATTTTTTGGATAAAAGATGTATTTTTTAAAGAATGATGGTTTTCATCCTTTTGATGGTGCAACCATTTTAAATATAATATGTACCTATTGTATATATTCAATTTAAAAAAACTTATTATTTTGAAGAGGAAAATAAAAATTATGTCTGAGATATTTGTTTGTGTTTTTCAAATAACATTCATATTTTGATAAATAATGAAAAATACTTAATTTTATTTGCAATCAAATTTTTAATCAAAATAATTTATTGTGTTAAATTCTATATTTGAATGGATCTAAATTATTATAATATTATATTTTCATAATTTAATATAATTTAGTTCATTTTAATTATTTTGACATAAAAATTGGAAATAAACATATTTCTATAGTTTGATTGTTTTTTACTTTGGGAAATAAATTTTTTTAGTTAAGTAAATGTGGATTAATTTTAAATTAATTACTAAAACAATTATGTTTCAATTGAAAAAGGCATTCCATATTTGGAACCAGTGGGCCCAATTTTTGTAAATAGGTTACTTTTATTTTTTGTATATTATTAATAGTAACTTTAGTATATTGTTTCCCATGGTAAAGGATGAATCATATAATTAAATGTAAAAATAATATTATAAAATTATCATAAATGTAACTACCTAACCCCAAAAGCTTCGAGCCAGTGCATTAGGTTATTACATTGGCTTGATTTCAAGGATTCAAGACCTGAATGTCCAATCAATTTAGCAGTCTTGGAAAATTGATTACATACATAAACGTTTCATTACAATTCCTAACATAAAAATATAAATAATATTTTGAGAACACAATTATTCCTCTAACATAACCATGAATACAAATCATAATACACATATTGGAATTCTGGGGAAATAAAATATAAGAATGGGTGTGCTTAGAATATCAGTAATGGTAAATAATTTAGCAAAAGTTATAAACATTTAAGGAATGATGTATAATTAAAACAATAATCTTTTTAAACATAAACATGAACATAAAATGTAAAAAATAAATAAAAAATTACCATATAAACATGAAAATGGATATTCTACTATTCAAAAAATCATATATAATAACTAATTTACTAATGGGGGAATACATAATGTCAGATATCATAACCACTACGTCAAGGCCTTATGCCTAGACCATTCACAAATATCCAATCAACGCCTTGTACCAAGAAACTAGTTCGTCTAATGAGGCCTACTAATGCATCTAGGGACTATAGAGGGATGTACCTATTTCATACTAAGTCCAATGTTTTCACCATCTGAAAAGGATGAAAAATAAAAAAAACAATCACATTAAAACTATCATAAGAAATTTCAATACTTTAACCGCAAACCATGAATAGTATAAAAATAGCACATATATAGTCAAACATATCACAAAACCTTCAATGAAATATTTAATATTGTATCATTATAAATTGACTTCAAATATGCCTAAAATCTGTCAAATAGTGTTGACATAGATGAAAATAATTTAAAAAATACATTAAAACTATTTATGGAAAATTTTTATTTTTATATTATATCAATTAAATGATGTGCAATTTTAAAATAAAAAATTCCTTCTAAATAAACCCTTTTAATATATTGAGGGATTATTAAAAATGGTATGGTGATATAACAATGTAAAATATCCACTCATGATGTATATACTAAAACAATGGTCTTTCATAATTTTTTCGAAAATGACATAAAGTGCCTCGATTGGAAAACGATATAAAGATTCCTTCAATTTTTTTTATAAAAAGTAAAACAAGGTTAAAAATGGCTTTAAACATCCATAAGATTATATTAAAACATTTTATGATAAAATTAGAAGCATGGAAGTTGAGAATAACGATGTCATAGTAGACACCAAAGTATCTACGACCTTGAATAATAATAACATTATGAAATTAACCCTTAACTTAGGCCTGATACTCTCGTAACATGTTAGAAACACCTAATTTATTTAAAGATATCTATAAAATATATCAGAATCAGAATAATATGTCTGATAAATTATATTATGGTTTTATGAATTTCTATTCCTTGTGTATTAACAATTTTTAGTTAATTCATCATTTAAGATAATGATCGCATTGTTTATCGTACGTGTTTTGTCATGTTAT
The DNA here is from genome assembly GCA_963277665.1 of Viscum album. Taxonomy (NCBI): domain Eukaryota; kingdom Viridiplantae; phylum Streptophyta; class Magnoliopsida; order Santalales; family Viscaceae; genus Viscum; species Viscum album. The sequence continues at coordinate 593,702,929 of OY728155.1, read as the reverse complement.
TCATTATAATATTACATAGATCATTATTTAAAAATTTAAACAATTTATTATATGAAATATATATAATATTTATTCATACTATAAATATATATAACCGATAGATAAATAAAATAGAACACATTGTTCATCGAGATGGTTAGTCGTACATACGCATGAACGTTGTTTTTGTTTTCATATCATATTTAATAGAAGTAAGTGAGTCAAATATATATATATATATATAATACTACTAAAATTATTATCTCATATAATTTATAATTATTAATAATTTTTATTCTTATAATCAGTCTGGGATGGTGGACATGGAAGATGAGTCTCTTCGCGTTGTGGACATGGTATGTCATGCTTACGCATGAGCGATGGTATCATTTAATTATTGGATAAATGGTATAGAATTGGATAAAATATTAATTTTACAGAAACTATATCATGTTATATTTATTATTTAAATCCATTATATTCATTTTTATACCCATATAAATAATGTGTACATGAAAAATAATTTACACCACCGAGTGGAGACAGTAAGCTGTATGTACGCATGCATTGTGATATTGTTTTTATAGGATGGCTAAAAGGAGAAATATGGTTACACCATTATTATAATAACATATCAGACTATTTAAGTTACTTTATTTATTATTTTAGTAATGATAAAACATAAAAATATGATGTAAAAGAATAAAAGTTATTTTAAAGAGGTGATAAAACAATTACCTCTTCTTCTGGTGTTTCTTTTTTATTTGTACAAAAGGGATCATTAAGATAGCACTATGTCATGTTTTTAAACTCTATAGTGATATGAATGATTTTGGGAGATAAAATGGGTATGAATTGTCCAAATCAAAGTGATTTTGAGGTGTGAGTTATAAATAAAGAGTGGTTCCCTTTTATGAGAGAGGTGAGGGGCACTATAAGAAAACTTTTAAAATTATAAATTAATTTTTTTATAATATCTCTAAATTGATTTATTTCATAAGGAATATGAGGACAGGTCTAAATAATCTCAACTAATATTTTATTCACATGTTTAGTTCATCAAATTTACCATATCTCTTGGGGTTAACCCTTACATAAATTGTTTAACTCATACCGTGTATTATTATATTTTTAAACAATAGGGTAAATTTAGTTACTATAAAATAAAATGAGAACCTAAAGTGGATAATTAATGACATTTTAAACATTATCTATGTAATTTGTCCAAATATTATATTTTTAATATATTTATATCATTTAACAACATTTTATTTTTTTAAAACTTTTTTATGTAAATTTTGTCACTATTTAGTAATTGATTTTCGGTGAAGTCATAAAAATGATTAATATGGAAAAAAGGCATTAATTCAACCAAAATATGTTAATTTAATTTATCAATTTAGTGTATAGAAATAAAAAATTCATATTATATTTATTTTACTATTTATAATAATAGTTTTTTGGGTCTATATTTAATAATGAAAATACTGAATCACTATTATTATACAAAAAAATTTCATTATTTAATGTCGAAAATTTACAAATAAAAAAAAGATGTATTAAAACTTATAATATTTTTTTTAATATTTATTTTTGAAAATATCACTTTTATAGCTTGAATACATATTCTTTTATTAAAAGATACATGGTTATTTTATATTTCTATTTACATTAAATTATTTCTTATAACAATTCATTATCACATCCAAGTGTATCTATGAGGTCCTAAAATTTAATGAAGGATTCAATTGGTTGATATCATAACTTAAAATAGGATTATAATAAGTGTTAGGGTATATTTTATTATTATAAGTTCATTTGTTTACACTAATTTTTCTAATTTACCCTTTAACCCTGTTAAAAATAATAATTACTAAAGTAACTATTTATAATGTAAAAAAATATAACATATATATTTACAAAATATAGACCTTATGATTCCAAATGTGGAATCAATTTTTTTAATTAAAAACATATAATTGGAATAAAATAATTTAAAATTAATTCCCATTGTCAAAACTAAAAACCAGGTTTTCTAGATATAAAAATTATCAAAAGAATAACATCTGTTTATTTCGAATTTAATTGTGAATGTACTTCCAATTAACTGAATTATATTAAATAAGAAAAATATAATCTAATTATACTATAAAACCTCTCGAATTTATAATTTTCTCTCTTAAATTATTTAGATTAATAAAATTTGTTTCAAATAAAATTCAATATTTTTCATTTTTCATGAAAATATGAATGTTACTAAAAAAGTAAAAAAAAATTATCGAAACTAAATTTTTATAACCTTATTCTAAATAATAATCTCATTTAATAAAATTAAATGTATAAAAGTGTCAATTATTTTGTAGCGTCTTGGCTTTAATCATGTATGGATAGTTTTTACTTTATTACAGTCTAATTAATTTAGCGACCTCAGGCGCACACCTACACATCTCACTACGGGTCCCAGGTAGCTTTTTATTTAATTTAAATAATTGCAAACGTTTCATGAAAAATGTCACGCCGAAATTTAGCGCGCTTTTCATGTTTTAAATAATTTATTAAGGATAATAAAATAGTAATATGGTATTTAAAAAAGATTTAAAAGAAATAAAGAAAGGATAAAATGAAATTCTGATATAAAATAAAGAAGGGGTTATGGGAAAAATGAAAATAATTAAAAAGGGGGATTCCAATTTTTAATTATTATTATTATTTTCTGTTCCATTCTTTTGTTTTATTTTATCTTTATCTTTTATTTCATTTTTTCCTTATCTTTTAATTTCCCCTAAATTTTATTTTCTTTCTTTTTATTTCTTTTCTCTCTTTTCATTATTTTCATCTCCTCTCTCCCTCTTCCACTCATCCCGTCACACCCCTCAAACACGTCACACCAACAAAAGAACCCCATTGGAAGTTCGCTGCTCCTATATCCGATCTCCGATTACTTCGTTGTTAGGTGAGCATAAAACCTTAGGGAATGGATAACATTGTGCATTTGGAGTCGTGCGTTTTTGTTGAGTAATCTCCGCGTAGTTCTTCGTGGAAGATTTTTACCATATTTTGGGGTTGTTCTAAAATCCTTCATTTTCATATGTTTTATATCAAATCAAAGACCAAAACAAATCATTGAGTCATCTATGAATACAACGTAGGGCAAATACTCACTTTCCCTCAATTTTTTCATAGTTTATAAAAACACGTCATTGTGCCGTTAGTCGGTGCCTACTGGATTTGTGAAATCATACCCCATTTAATTATTTTAATTGTTTATTCTAGTTGTTGCGGCCTTAATAATCTTAAATTAAATTGTTTGATTGTTGCAACAAGGTCAGACACCCCTTTGGGTGTGCCGACATGGTCGGTGTATTTCTCCATTAGCCAAGATTATTAATATATCAACCGCATGTATTGCGTAGCCCATTTTTATTATTGTAAAATTAAATGAATTGTTGTTTTAATTAGTGAAACAGTGTGGGACACCACTTTGGGTGTGCCAACATGGTTGGTGTAATCTTATTTTAGCTGGGATTATTGTTTAATTAAAATCATGTGTTTTGAAGCCCCTTTTTATTGTAATTAAATTTAATAAATAGTTTCTTTGAACAAGAACATGAATTATTGGATCATTAAAACTTGTTGTAATGAATTTATTATTATTTAGATGTGCACTATCCGCTGATATTGATATGATTTTTTTATTGTCTTGCACATTGTTATGCTTAACTACTTATTATTTAAATGTGAATTATCCACTGAGATTGAAAGGATATGTATATTTCCTTGCAAGTTGTTATGTTATACTGTTATATTTATGACTTGGGATGTGAGTGTATCTAGTTAGTTTTCATGTTGTGACTTTATATACTAATTATTTCATATCTACTACTGTAAATACATTAATTAAATTCTGTGTGTGGAAAGTGGGTAGGTCCCATATTAAGGGCCACACTTTGATCCTCTATTCCTGACAGGTTACCTTTATGTGTCGGGGCCGGTGCTGTTGGCTTGGACGAACCGAGGCTTTTCCCAGATATTCTAATACTTTTTAGTGATACTGGGTCAAAAAGGGCCCATTAGGATGGATCCGTTAGCAATTTGGCTGAGCCAACCTAATATGACACTCGACCCCTTTTTTCGAGATCGGGACAGACTTAGGGTAAAACCATGCCTTGGGCAATACTTGGTCATTCAAAAGATTTCCTTGGATGGGCTTGGTGGCACTAGATAAATTGATGGATGTTTCGTAGTGATACCTTCAAGACAGGCTCAGACTCTAACTCTCAACTTGAACATTAAATAATGATGCACATAATGTTTATGTTATTCCTAATTTACCCTCATTAGAATTGAGATGTTTTCCCTGATATGTGGAAGTACACCGGGTTGACACAAGACGTGGACCCCCAAAGTTAAAGAACAAGCTTGGGGTATACGTTTTCATGGTTTTACATTGTTTTCTGGGTTATATATATATGTGTGTGTTCATGCATTTTTGTTGACAGGTATCCTTTTAGAATGCCAGCTTAGGCTGAAGCATGTGACTAGGAACGAGTGTCGTTGGGGACCTGTGTCAACTTAATTATTTCATTGCACTTAAAATAATTTATTCGATATGGTTATGTATTGGCACACTTTATTTTTATTCTTTCACAAAATGGAAAGGTTTAGACATAGTGGTTGTCGGCTTATGGGGAATTTATCTCACACCCTGCTAGGGAGTCGTTGACACCTGAGTAGATTACATGCTCGTAGGTATTAAAAAAGGTCAGCATGATGCTTTTGATTCTTGACTTTTCATGACATCATAGGATGCTGACTGGGGCAGAGGATTGGGCCTTGCTCGCGATGTAGTTGATGCTTGTGTATTGTTTTTAGTTGACTGTGTAGTTGAGTTCAATTTTTCGTACCATCAGTTTATACTCATATCATGGAATGACATATCTTTGTTAGATTCCACACTTGGATTTAATTATTCAGTTGGATTATTTACATTGCTTCTAATGCAGTTTATTTATTCACATGCTTCTAATACATATTATTTGTGGTTGTTTACTTCCGCCGTGATATTTTCTGTTACCTATGAGGGCCTAGCCTCCCCCACAGACACAAAAGATCCCTAACTGCTTGTCAGTAGCCTTTGGCTTTCAGGGAGAGTCACTTGAGGTTATGTGACCCACCAGTCTGACAGCGTATTAGTGGTGAGCCAGGTCTGGGGGTTACAAAGTGGTATCAGAGTTGGTTTTTCCATTTGTCTTATTACTTGGGTAGATAAGAGACTAGGATATAGGGATTTGGGATGTAGTCTATTCTAGGACGTAGTGGACCCATTTATAGGGGAAACTCAAATTTTTGGGTTGGGATTGTAGTTATTGATTATTCTAGTTACAGTTGATATGATTTCACCTTGGGCGACTCACTTTTATTGCATTGTCATTGAGATGGTATTATTGACATAATGGGTTTACCATTGCAGCCTAATGATAGGAGGTAAAAAAATACCATGCATCATGATAGGGACTATAGGATTTAAATTCCATGCACATTTCCATGACATATCTACTTTTAGTGTTCATTTTCATGTTTCATGTGAATGCTGTTATACCAAGTTGTAAAATTTTGAATTGTTTGTTTATTAAATATAATGTTGTGTTAGTCTGTTATGTTTTAGGCTGACGTAACCGAGGAGTGGACTATAGAACATGTTTAGAAATCATTTTTAGTAGTCTCTTCCATCTTGAAACCCATACATTGAGGTGGTTTTTCTTTGTTTTAGAGCTTAGAGGCAGGCTATGTACCTAACATCTTTTACACCTTACTTTTTTTTCATACCTTGTTTACTCCTTTATATCTGCTTCTGTTGTTGAGAGTCTTGGTTTTCAAATAAAGTATCATTGTGGTGTCATGTCCCTCGACACTCTTCTTGGTGTCAGGATAGAGGGAATACACATGTACCAAGAGTTCCCCCTCGATATTGGTGGGTACCACTTTCTTTGGAATTTATATATCCTCGATATGCCTGGTGTCGAAGTCATTCTTTTTATGAATTGGATTTATCCTTAACGTGCCTAAGTGGATTTCTATCGTCATTGGTTGTCCTTTACATCCACTGAGGGAGACATTTATCTTCAAAAAGGATAATTGGATATGCAGTAAAACAAAGTTAAGCCTAAATACGCATGGTTGGGCAGAGTGACAGCTCAATTGGCATGTCTCTTCATGAGCGACCAGGCAATGCAACTAGTTGAATTCTCTCTAGTTGTGGATATTTTCAAGGATTCCTTCCCCATTAATTTCTCTAGCCTACCTCCCATTAGAGACATTTATTTCACTATCGAGATCATGTCAAGTGTGGCAGTAGTGTCTATTCCTCCTTATAGGATGACACCCATAGAGCTACGGGAACTAAAAAAGCAGAGTGAGGACCTTGTGGGTAAGGGTTTCATCAGACCTAGAACATCGCCATGGGGATCACATATCCTTTTTTCCAAGATGGAAGACGGTACCCTAAGGTTATGCAGGGATTATCGTCGACTCAACCATCTCACAATAAAGAATCAATATCCATTACCTCATATAGATGATCTATTTGACCAGCTCCAGGGAGAAACTATTTTCCCCAATATTGATCTAAGGTCGGGATATCACCATGTGAGTGTGTGACCATCTAACATACCACGTACGACATTCCGAATTTTTTATGGCCTGTATGAGTACTTGGTTATGCCATTCAACCTCATAAATGCGCCGGCTATCTCCATGGCTCGAATGAACCGAGTTTTTCATTCGTATCGTGATTCATTAGTGGTAGTCTTCATGGATGACATCTTAGTGAATTCACATTCAAGACACAACCATGCATCCCATCTTGATATCATGCTGAGTACACTGAGAGAGAACCAATTATACGCTAATCTCATTAAATGCCTTTTTGGAATTGATAAGGTACAATTCTTGGGTCATATTATATTTGATGCATGGGTATTAGTTGATCCGGAAAAGGTGAGTGTCATGGTTTAATGGGACCAGACCTAGAGTGTCTTCGACATCGACAATTTCTTGGGGCACTCTGGATATTACTGGTGATTTATCCTAGATTTTTCCCAATTAACAGCACCGGACATGACCTTGAATAAGAAAGGTGTATAGTTCATCTTGTCAGAATCTTGTGAAAATTATTTTCCAGAGTTGAAATGAATACTGACCTCAGCCCCAATCCTGATTCTTCCTGATCCTAGTAAGAGAAATATCATATATTGTGATGCATCAGGAATTGGACTGCGTATAGTTTTGATGATGGGTGATCGAGTCGTGGCTTACAGATCTCGCCAGTTGAGACCTCACGAGAAGAACTATCATACCCACAACCATGAGTTGGCAGTTGTGGTTCAAGCCCTGCACTTTTGGAGACAATATTTTTTTGTGAGAGATTCGTAGTTTACACGGATCATAAAAGATATAAATATATCTTCACAAAATGAGACTTGAACTTAAGGAAACACAGTTGGGTCAAATACTTGCATTCGTTCGACTTTGAGCTTTCTTATACCCTCGGTATGGGTAATTATATGGAAGACGCTTTAAGATGAAAGACATAGAAACATTCCATGTAGGTAGAAAATAGTGAGTGGTAGATGATGGCCATGTTTTCAAAGATGAATCTATATGTTTAGTATCATAGAGGTCAACTAGTTCTTGAAACTCTTACAGTGATGTTCTCTCTTTTGGAGGATGTCTGTAGGCAACAGTTGACTGATCCTAAGGGATGTGTTTTTAGGGAAAGCGTTATAGGAGGGAACCCACCTCCTGGTTGGGTTTTAGATAGAAGTGGAACCCTCCATTATTGTGGCTATGTGTGGGTACCTTCATGAATACGGGATGGCTTGGTGAAGGAATCTCACACATCTATACGATCAGTTCATCCTGGGCTGACCAAGATGTATAGTGACATGTGTCTACAGTATTGGTGGCCTGGTATGAAAAAGAAAATAGTAGGTTTCATCACTTGGTGCTCCACCTGCCAACAAGTAATGGCAGAGCCCCAGTAAACTATTGGACTCTTATAGCCTCTATCCATTCAGGAATGGAAATATAATGACCTCACAATGGATTTCGTTACAGGAATGCCATGATCTCCTCAAAGAAGTGATGCATATGGGTTGTTGACGATAGTTTGACCAATGTCTTTCATTTATTTCCTATCCAAGAGTAATTTATGATTGATGATCTGGGAAGGCTGTATATCCAAGAAATAATGTGACTTCATGGTGTACCTCATTCTATTGTCTCGGACTGGAATTTTCACTTTACTTCATGGTTCTGGAAAGTGTTGCAAAATACACTATGCTCACTGGTACTTATGAGTACTGCATATCACCCTTAGACCGATAGGCTGTCTGAGAGAACTATAAAAGTGATAGAGGATATGTTATGGGCATGTATCTATGATTTGGGATGTTAATGGGAGAATCATTTACCTCTTGTTGAGTTTACCTATAATAATATCTTCCAAAAAACAATTCAAATGGCATCATATGAGGCTATCTATGGTAGACTGCGTCGTTCTCCTTTATACTATATAGAAGTAGATAAGGTAGCTCTGTTGGGTCATCATCTTGTTTAGGATACTTTTGAGAAAGTTCAACTGATTTAGAAGAATATGAATACAGCTAAGTCTAGACAAAAGTCTCATACCGATCATCACTACTGACCTATGGAGTTCGAGGTGGGACATCGAATCTTTCTACGAGTTTCTCTGAGGTTGGGTCATAGGCGGATCTGGTGGAATGAGAAGTTATCATAGAGATATGTCTGTAAATTCAAGATAATGGAGAGAGTTGGGCTGGTAGCCTATCTGTTACTACTACCTCAGAGGTACTATGCCATGCATGACATTTTCCATGTATCTCAACGTCAACAATATCATCCTGACCCGTCTTATTCTTTTGACCCTAATGACATAGAACTTGGTTTTGATGCATCCTTTGGGGAGCATCCGATTTGTATCATCAACAATAGAATGAAATTCCAATAAGGAATGTCAGTCACACTGGTCCGGGTGTTGTGGTCACACAGACGCGTTCAGGACGAGACATGGGAATGAGTGACGAATCTACATGTGCAGTAGCCAAAACTCTTCTCTAGAGACATTCCACTACCATCAGAAGGGAAAATCTGGGACGAGTTGTCTTAAGGATGGGATTTTGTAACGTTCTAACCTTAATAAAGTAATATAAATTTTTAATTTATTGTAGTATACCTAATTAAGCAACCTGGGGCGCGCACCTGGGCACCTCTTTGTGGGTCCCGGGTAGCTTTTTAGTTAATTTAAATAATTATTGTCATTTCATGAAAAATGTCACGTCATTATTTGGCGCATTTTTTGTGTTTAAAATAATTCATTAAGCATTGAAAAAGAGTAATAATATATTTAAATAAGATTTAAAATAATGAAATAAAGGATAATAAGATATTCTGAAATAAAATAGAGAGGGGATTATTGGAAAAAAGAAAATAATTAAAATGGGGGATTCTAGTTTTTTATTATTTTTATTATTTTCCATTTCAATTTTTTTATATTTTTATTTTATTCTTTTCCCTTATCTTTTATTTTTCAATTATATTTATTTGGTTTTCTTTTTCTTTCCTTTGTCTTTTTTTTATTTTCCTCTCCTCTCTCCCTCTACCACTCATCTCGTCACACCCCTCCATCTTATCACACTAACCAATATCCCCATCGGAAGGCCTCGACTCCTCTGTTCGATGTCTGATTACTTCATCAGTAGGTTCATAGTAAACCATAGGGAATTTATAATGTTGTTTATTTAGAATCGTGTGTTTTCATTGAGTAATCTATGTGCAGTTTTTCGCGGAATATTTTTACCCTATTTTGGGGTTTTCCTAAAATATTTTGTTTGTATCTGTTTTAGGACAAATAAAATCCCACAACGGATCATATAGTCATCTAAAACATCAATAAATGGTGCCTACTCACTTTCCCTCTGTTTAGTTATAGTTTGTAAAAACGCTCTATCGTGTAGTTAGTCGATTCCTACCGGATTTGTGAAATCTTAACCAATTTAATTTTTTTTAAATGTTTTTCCTAGTTGTTGTAGACTTAATCATCTTAAATTAATATTTTTTTTTTGAAAATATGTTTGGAGACCCATTTGGGCATGCCGACATGGTTGGTGTATTTTTCTGTTAGCCGAGTTTATAAATTTATCAATAGATGGTATTATGCAGCCCCTTTTTATTGTTTTAAAATTAATTAAATAATTGTTTGAATTGTTCAAAAAATATAGGACACCCCTTTGGGTGTGCCAACCTAGTCAGTGTAATCTTCCATTAGCTGGGTTTATTGTTCAATTAATTGAATGTGTAGTGAAGCCCCTTTTTTGTAATTAAATGTAATAAATAGTCTCTATGTACATGAACATGAATTGTTGGATTATTGCAACTTATTATGTTGAACTACTTATTATCTAGATGTTCACTATCTGTTGAGATTGATATGATATGTATATTTTCTTGTATGTTGTTAGGTTGACTTTTTATTTTTTTAAAAGTGCATTATCCATTGAGATTGATATGATATATATATTTCCTTCTAAGTTGTTATGCAATAATGTTATATTTATGCCTTGTGATGCTAGTGTATCTTTGTAGTTTTCAAGCTGCGACTTTATATGATGATTATTTCATATCTGATACTATAAGAACATTAATTAAATTCAGGGTGGGGAAAGGGTGTGGGTCCCGTATTAAGGGCCACACTTAGATGTTTTGTTCCTGATGAGTTACCTATATGTGCTAGGGTGGTGTTGTTGGCTTTGCTAGACCGAGAATTCCCTGGACTTTCTAATAATTTTTAGTGATACCGGTTCCAAAAGGGCCCAACGGGACCGATCCATTGGCAATGTGGCTAAACCAGCCTCAGATGACACTCGACCCCTTTTTGCGAGATCGAGACAGACTTAGTGTAAATCCATGCCTCAGGTGATATTTGGTATTTGAAAATATTACCTTGGACAGGCTCGGTGGCATTGGATAAATTGATGGATGTTCCATAACAAATCTTTTAGGATGGGCTCAGAATCCACTCTGAACTGAACCGTAAAAAATTATTCACTTATTTTTTATGTTAATCATAATTGACCCTCTTGAGAATTGAGATATTTTACCTGATATGTTGAAGTGCACCTGGTTGAAAGTAGACATCGACCCCACGTTAAATCACAAGTTAGGGGTATACTTTTTCATGGTTTACCATGTTATTTGGTTTATATATATATATATATATATATATATATATATGCGTGTTCATGCATTTCTGCTGACAGGTACCCTTTCAGACAACCGTCTTAGGCTGAAGCAGGTGACTTGGCACGAGTGCCGATGGGGACCCGAGCCGACTTAATTATTTCATTTCACATAAATTAATTTTTTTGATGTGGTTATGTTTTGGAAGACTGAATTTTTATTTTTTCACTAAATTGAATGGTTTAGACACCATGAGTGCCAGCATACTGAGATTTTATCTCACACCTTGCTCGGGCGTCGTTGACACCCGGGTAGATTACATGCTTTCATGTATTGACAAAGGGAAATGTGTTGCTTATGATGCTTGAATTTTCATTACTTCTTATTATGGAGATTAGGGAAGGGGACTGGGCCTTCCTCATGATACAGTTGCCACTTTTGTATTTTCTTTTAGTTGACTTTTTGGTTGAGATCTATTTCTCGTACCAAACAGTTTAGACTCATATAATGGCATGACATTTTTTGTGAGCTTCTGCACTTGGTTTTAATTATTCAGTTGAATTATTTACATTTATTCTACTACAGTTTATTTATTCACATGGTTCCCACTACTTATAATTTGTTGTTGTTTACTTCCACTATGATATTATCTGTTACCTATGAGGGCATAGTCTCCCCCATCGACACAAAAGAGCCCTCACTGCTAGTCGGTAGCCTCTGGCATTCGTGGAGATGCACATGAGGTTATGTGACCCTCTGGTCCAAACACCATCCTAGAGGTGAGCTAGGTCTGGGCGTTACATATTTTATTTAAAAAGGGTTCTTTATTAAATGTCTAAAAATTGCATTTTTTGAAAAATACTTCTTTTATATGAAATATTGAATTTTTTCCTTATATTATGTCTATGAAACATATAAGATGAGTTTTAAAATAAAATGAGATATATATTACATTAAAAAATATGTTAATAAAATTCATAATCAATCTTTAAACCTCTAGTTTGATAGTTCATGGTGCGTTTTCACTCGGTGTTGCGTACATCACACACTATTGAATTATTTAATAAGGAAGATTTTCATTGAAACTTGGTTTATTACCTTAACATGTATTAAAATACTATTTTATTACTAAATTTGATCCTTCTCATATATGGTTTTAAATAAAATCACTTAATGGACACTTTACCATAAAAATGACATTAATATTATTAAAATTGATGAATGTGGGAAAATATAAGACTCTCATATTATATATGTAAATTAATTTTAATATAGGGATAAATAGGAAATGTCATTGACTATTTGTAGACTTTGTAATAATAATATAATTCCTTAAATCATATAATTTTTTTGTATTTTTTTTTGAATAAATATTTATCACTGAGGATGACACAATAGTGACGGAGAAATTATTTTATTAATTGAAATATGAAATAAATGATTTTAAAAATATTTTAAATTTTTTAATATTAATTAATTTAGGTAATCAAAGAATTTTATAGGTAAATATGACATGTTAGGAGTATATTAAATTATTTTTTGATGTTAAATTTTAATTGTATTTTATTTAAAACATATTTAAAAAATATTGTCAAAATTGACACTATTGATATTTTATAAAAACAACATTTTACAAAATTAATTAAAAATCATAAAAAAAATTAAAAATTTAAAGTGATAATTATAAGGTCTAAAATTTCATTAAATATTCATTTATGATCAATTTACACCATATAATTAAATATTTATTACCATTTAATATTAATAATAATATTACCACAATTAAAATTAAATAGATTAAATAATGATAAATCATGGTGATTGGGTTTAAAATAGAGTAAAATAATGTCAATATTTTATTGGTCCGTATTATTTCTACCCATCCATATATTATTTTATAAATAATGCACTCTGGAGACACTTTTATTGAAAATTTAATTTATATTAATTTAATAGTTTTGGTGTTTCCAAAGGTGCCCGTCCCCTCTTTTATAAATTTCCACCTATCCTTCTCTTTAATTCAATAATCTAAAGCCCTTAAGATATTCCAAAACCTACACATTTATCCTCTTAAATATATTAAATGAATTCTAGGGTTTATATAATTCGTAGAAATCTATAATAAGATGTTCTTTTTTCAAATCAAAAGGAGACACCCAAAAAAGAGGTAACTATTTTATCTCCTCTTTCAATGTTATTTTCTTCTTCTACTTTATATTTCTATGTTTATTCCTTAATAATGTAATTAATTTTGTATCTTTTAAATACTGATTTTTCATAATAATTATGGTACAAACCTATACCTCCTTTTACCGTCCGATGAATAAAAATATCACCAAGTATGCATAAGTATGACTTACCGTCTCCACGACATTGTGTACTTTTTAATTAAAAAATATTTTATTTGGATGGGTATAAGGATGAGTGTAACTTATTTAATTAATGAATATAAAATAATACTTATTCTGTATAATTATTATATCATTCAATTATATATGATTAAACCATCAAGGGAATGATATCATTGCTCGTGCATATATACAACCTTCCGTCTCCACGACATGATGAGGCTCATCTTCCACATTCACCATCCAAGAATGATTATCAAAATATATTATGAATTTTTATGGAATATATGACATAATAATTCAACTAGAATAATATATATATATATATATATATATATATATGAAATTCACTTACTTTTATTCAATAGTCTATGAAAATGGAAACAATGTCCATTCTTACATAAATCCCACATTGTTCGTGAATGGTGAATTCCATTTAAAATATATATCTATGATATAATTTTATTTATATTCATAATATATATTATATATAATTCATTTTATACATTATATAAGTAAGTAAATCATGATCTAAGTAACAATATCGTGAATAACAAGTCCAAACACATATGACAAAAAAAGCGAGTACTACGAGAAACATTGATCGAACATGGAATTGTTAATAAAAGTTTCATATAAAGTCAAAAATGAAACCTATATGATATCATAAATATTATTATTATTCTGATATAAGTTAATTGTATTTTTAAAATCATTATAATTTATTTTTGGGACATGTATGGAGAGTATCAGACCTAAGGTAAAGGGAATTGTGTCTCACGTTTAGTTTTCATGAGATATATTCTATGTTCAACACATATTTCTTGTGTGTGGTATATGAACTTCCCCAATTATGTTTTATATGATGAATAAATTTATCTTAATGGTAATTAAATATTGATTTTATGATATTTGTCTTATTATTTAAATGTTTAATGTGGTATGGGAACATTGAATTTATAAATAATTAATCCATTATCCTTTTAAATATTATTTATATTATCGTACATATTTAAATATATGTATATACAGGATTGAAATGAATTTATTTATTTATTTATTTATGTTTATTCAAATGATGTCAAAAATTAATCTTTTAAGGTTTTTTAGTATGTTTTAATTTCACAACCACATTACCTTCTAGGGGTTTTTTATACGTAATTATCTACTGAGACATATTTATCATCCATGTCCATGTTTCTTAAAATGGGTTTCAAAATATTATCAACAATTCATTAAGGTAATTTTTAATCAAGTTTTACTTTTTTATAAAGTTTTTGAAAGGTATCATTTCGTTGTTTTCCAAATTAGATAAGTTATTAAATTTTGGATAAATTAATGAAGGAATGTTTTTTTAACTTATACGGTGCGAGCAGTGATTTTCCACCATTATAACACCTTAATATTTTAAATCTACCCTTTCATGGTGACAAGGTTATTGTCAAAAGATATTTTTTCCTTTATTAATTCATTTCATTTAAATTAATTTAATGTGATAATGGATATATATCTCAAAGAGTTTTAATGATTTTATTATATCACATTCATCTATGTCCCCATCCATTGGTGGATTTATTACTTCATTATGAATTATTTATTATGATATAGTATTCAATATATTATTTATGGTTTTTTAATATGTTCGACTATAGATGTGATAGTTTTATAGTATTCATAATTTATGGTTAAATTATTAAAATTTAATATGTCAGTTTTAATTCGAAAGATTATGTTTTGTTTCACCCCTTTCGTATGAGAAATACATTAGACATAATAAGTGACAGGAGGGGCCCGCTATAGCCCGTACATGCATTGATAGGTCTCATGATACAATCTAGTTTCTCATAATAAGGCCTTGAAGATATGTTAATGGTCTTGCCACAAGGCCTTGAATGTTTGGGAATGGTCTTGGAACGAGGACATAACGGTATGGTTATGATGTCCATCATTATGAATTTACTAATTATGAGATTACTTATTGATATTGAATATTATTAACATACTATTATAATAACCATGTCAAAGTTTAAATGGAATTATCTGATTTATGCTCTAATTATTATGCTAATGATTTTGTTTAAAGGCTTGTGTTTCAAGTGTATACCTTTCCTTAATAGTCTACTCTTATTTATGATAGTTTCATCAATATGGTTTTCTTTACTAAGATATTGAGCACACTCCATTCTTATGTTTCATTTTTCCAATGATGAGAATAAGTATATTATGATTGACTTACATGGATATTCTATGGGATATGAGAGTTTTCAAAGGGGATAATATGTTGTTTCTCATTTCATGACATAATGTAAAACTTATATTTGAATCTAGTATTTCCAAGGCTACTAAAGTAATCGGTCCTTCAGGATTTTATTTTCTTATGATAATGCCAATATATTATACTAATACACCAACTCTGGGTTACTAGAGATTGTGCATTAAAAATTCATTGTTTTCTGTACATCATGGATATTTTCTATTACCATAAAAGTATTCATAAAATAAAAATATATATATTTTTCAATCTGTATAAGAGGTCCTCACACTAAAATAGATACATATTCAAAAACTGGTGGGGTCATAGTAATTATTTTATTTATGATGTTAAACAAAATCTCATTGAGGTTCCAAAGACTCTAAAATAAAAAATTTAAATTTGATAACTTGTTTATTATAATTCATGAGAATCCATTATTAAAAAATTAGTAACATGAAACATACCCCATTACTCAATCTATCACTCTATAATATGCCAAATTTATATATCCTAGGATCAAGCGTTGACTTACCTACCTAATCACAGTCATGTTATCAAATATACATAGGTCTACATCATAATTATCATATAATTAAAAACAATTTTCTAATGATAAAATATGAATCATTTATTGTGAAAACTAATAGAAATATATGAAAAAAATGAATACAATATTTCTAAAAATTTAATTAACTAATCATTTTTCTTTAACCAGAATATAATTAGCATATAAATATATGAATATAATATGAATAATGTTTTTTATAAGTGATTCATATTATATCCTCCCACCTTAATAGTGTATTATAATCCCTAATAATATATCACAAAACAAAGATTATATAAATAAAAGAAACATAAAATAAAAAACAATGAAATGAAATCTCATATGAGGTAAAATATACTTTCATTTTCGAAGTTGATAGTTATACCCATGAAACATTCCATCTATAATTTGGAAATTATCTATCTCTATATATTATATCCTGAATATCATGAAAATAAAAATGTTATTATATGAATTTATAAAATACATTACACTCATTCCTATATTTTATGGATAAAAATAAAACATGTGGGCTTAATAATACCTCTATGTAGGCTATATGATTTCATCTAGTAATGAGGGTCTATAAAAAATCATAGATAGAGTATATACTCTACCAATGAACTACAGATAATAGTAGAAAATAATGATAAAACATCATATGTGATGGAAAAAAAATCATGGTCATTATTAAGATAATAAAACTAATGTTTCATAATCTGCACAGGTTATAACAAAATGTTTTACACTTAAATTTCATATAATGATATATCCAAAGTAATATAACTAATTAATTGATATAGTGAGAAGAGTTCCATGGTATATAATTGAATGGTGGAGATCATAAATAAATATTAAAGATTCTTTAATTAGTCTTATTTTCTACTTCACTATACATAATAGATTAATCAATATCAAAATATCCTAATCCACTAAGGGTATTCATTGTTAATAAATATTTATTAGCTACAAAATTACCATGCCATGTGTGAGTAAAACATAGTTGGAAACCACAAATTATACCCCCAAAAAGTTTTATAATATATATGTGCGGGAAATTTATGATAAACTAAATAAATCCAAAAACAATTATAAATAATTACATGAAATGCTCAATGATAATTATAATGAACAATTATACCGAATTCTTTTAGTGTCATGATAAATTATTCTCTAATTAACTAAAAAATGATCATAAAGGACATATCACTATTAATATAAATTTTAAAATTGAATAATATATCAATAATAATTCATCAAAGATGATTGATTCATCATATATAAATCAATATTGATTAATTGTATATTTCTATCACATCACCACAGATCAATGACATGCAATGAATTTCTAAATCATGGTGAAAATTATGTCTCCAATACACTAGTCTAAATTAATGATCTATAATAAATTAATTAATATTGTGAATATTTTATCACCATCATAAACATCCATAGTTATTGATGCATCACCATACTCATATCTTAATGCTATATGATATAAATCTAAGACCAATAAAAATTTTATTCAAAAATAAATATATCTATATATGAGGGTAGATGATCATCAACTTAATTTATAAGCTAGATGACTGATATACAATTTAGAAACTATAGTGTGAATAATTTAACAAGAAACTCAAAAATGGATGGAAAGGAAACAACCAACATAAAAAAATAGGACTAGTGATGTATCACCATGATCACTAACCATGATGTATATTAACATAAAAAAATTGACTATGGTTTTATGGTAAAATGATTATTCGAAATCCCAAGATAACTAGGTTGTCACTTAAACCCATTATGAAAGTGGATGATATACAACCATAATGCTTATAAAAGGTGAAAACTAATCATCAGCATTCAATAAGAATAATTTCATACCAAATTACTAATTATGTAATTTAATTGAATGATATATCACATATTAAAAAATTAATGTTAATGATTCATCACTAATAAAATAAATGAAGTGAAAAATATTATGATTCAAATACTTAATCTGAAGTATTTTCAATCCAATATATTTTATATAAGTGATCACGCTATCAGTTCTATGCCAAGGATTTTGTATAATATAAAACTAAACAACTCTCATGGGAAACAAAACATTACCCCTAACCAGCCCAATGTTTTAATATAAGGGTAATTCCAACATATCATAAATCATACTTAATATTCCCTCCAATACAGAACAATATAGGACACCCAACATGGCTCTTTAAATCAAAATAAATACATAGAATCCATTTCCCACTTTAATATTATATATTTTCTTCCATATTCTGACTTTTCTATGGATATGAGTCTCCTTCCTCATGATGAACTTCCATTAAAGGGACTACCATATGAAATATTTATGATAATCAATATAAATTAATGAATTGAACAGAATTTGGTTTAAGTATGAGTCATAAAATAATGTATATATCCATAAAAACTCATATAATACATATAAACTCATATAAACTAAATGGAATGATTGGGGGACATCTACCCCATTTTTATTGGTACCCACATATAATTAACCTTATGATTTTTCATATTTGAAAAAAATATAAATATCTATAACCTTAATTATAAATTTACATTAAATATTAATGGGAAGAAATATTGAAAATATATGGAAAGGGTTCTTTATTAATGTATATGATAACCCTCTAGATTATATGATACATTTATATAGTCATATAATTAAATGTTAATATAATGGGGGATGAAAACACATACTGGATGGAGTTATAGGATATATGTATTTATAAGTAATTTCAAATAAATTTTCAAAAACATCATAAACTAATTCATCAATTAAAAAAATCAACTAAACACATGAAACCACTAAATACATTGTTCATAGTCATTGATTACACAACACCACAATTATTTCTTAGTACCTCATTATGGTAAACCAAATGGGTCCATCCTGGTGGGCCAGCTATTTTTACCCCTTCTTTATCAAACCACCATTAATGAGGTACTAGGACATTGAGTACAAGTAGTTTTATTTTCCTAATTAAAATATTCCACATAGATGCTAACTCGCTAAATGTTGACCCACATATTCTGCTGAGGAGACTAAAGACAAAAAAATTGAGAATTAAAAATTATTTAATGAAAATTTAAAAATGTTAGTAACTGAATATATATCTTTTTTAATGTTCTCATAGATAATGATATTTTTCCATAGTCTCCTTCATTTAAAGTATGTCAACACTAAAATAAATTAATCACTTTGGTGGTAATATTAAGAAATACTCACAAAATATTTTATGAAATTCATCATTAATGATAGATAAAAATTTGATGAAAATTTTTATCAAGGTCATATTCATTGTGTTTTTATGTGTTTCAGTTCTTATGTATGTGTTAAAATAATAATGGATGAATAATAATGGTGTTATGTTTTAAAAATAATCTTGGGGAATCAATCATGGAATGATGCATTTTCTTATCGTATATTTTTTTGGTGGATTTTGGGGGGAAGGATAGCATTTATTACAAACTTTTATTTTTTTGTATTCAAAAATTGATTTATGTGAGAAATGATGGTAGATTATTTCAATTTCTATGTTATTATTGTTATGTGTCGATGGTTTATTGCATTGTGATCACATATACATCAATATGATTTTTTTACACATGTACGATTATACCATGAAATATTATAGTTTATGTTACTTACTATTTTTCAACGATTACCTCTTTTTTAGCCATTTCATTTTTTATTTTGTTATAGAGATAGTTTGAGGGAGACAACAGATTAATTTTTTATCTTCTTGACCACATTAAGGACAAAAAGTTTATGTGTATAGGGATAATTTTTCAGTTATAATTAATTATAAAGTTATATTTATATATATATATTATCTTATATTATTTTTATTGATTACTTTTGGTTTTAGGTTCTTCCTTATTCTCTAATGTTCACTTTTATTATATTATCTTTTAGGAAGTCATTGGTTTTATATATTAATGTTCATGATAAGGGACACTATTTAAGTTTTATTGGACTGATTATAGATGTTTTGAAAGTGAATGAAGATCCAATAATTTTAAAGGGTTTATATTGGAATCAATTGATGGTGTGATGATATTTCCTTTCTAACTCAATTAATATTATTTTGTAATCTTCAGTTAAAGATGGGGTTACCAATGAATGTTTTTATTTTTTTTATTTAATTCAACGTTATCATTTTTTTGGAATTTTTTAAATATTGTAAATTAATAAAATTATGATAATGAAATAGTATAATGAAATTTAATAATTGAAATAAATTCAAATCATTTTTATAATTATTTGAAACATTTTATTGTTTTTAAAATTTATTCTCATGATGATCTTGCTATTCGGATTTCTTTATGAAAATCTATTTACAATGAAATAATAATAATATATTTTTTATTGATATGATAAAGCATGTTCAAAAATAGTTAATGACTTATAAATTTTAATGAAATTTGGAATTTGAAATACGGAATTAATGTTCAATATTTTTTCTACAATAATAGTTTAATTAGAAATAAAGGATGAATAAAGTTGGTTGGGTGATATTTGTTTGTCTAATTTTTTTCATGTCATGGTTGGAAGAAAAATAATATATTTCATTTTAAATAGTAATGATCAGGGTGCTAAAATATTTTTATGTTAGTGTAATGAAATTGAATATAGTTTATTGGGTTATTAATATGATGCAATTAATATTTTTAATTTATGAATTTTCTTGGGATCTTGTATTTAATAAGATAACGTGGATTGCATCGTAGCTACCATGGAACTTAAAATGTCAATTGAAAAATTAAATTTATAAAATGAAAAATCTATTATGTAATAGGTAATTATGGGTTAGTAAATTAATTGAATAAATTAATATGTTGGTTTAAATAACATTTGGTAAATGAAAATATGAATAACGCACCATTGGAGTTGTTATATTAATTTTTACTTGTACAAAATTAATTTGGAAATATGATATATATATATATATTTCATTAATAAATTATTTTGAAATTAATTAAATAATGGAAATTGATTTATAAATTGTAAACAATATTCTACCTTATATGAGGTTTGAAATTGGCCAATAATAACATAAAAATGACGAACTATTGAATTTGATAATGGTTCATGGTAAACAATCATATTTTTTCCATGAATTATTATTATATCCAAGACGTGGTAGTGGATTTATATTAGTGTTATGAAGGCATGGGATGGGGTATATATATAGTTCACAAGGGATTTGACCCTTTTCATGGGTTTTTGGTATTCTTAAGCAAATTATTGTTGATGATAATTCTTTTTCGCCCCCACTCGAGTTAGGTTTTGTAACTGAAAATTATATTATTTCTATGTTCTGTGTATTCCACCAATATATACGATGGAGGTGAGCCAAGTAGATATGTTCAAATTCTTTACACTCCAATATAAATGTATTATATTTTATATGTTGTTATATTATGAGATAATTTGGTTATGATTTTAGTACATGGTGTTGATATATATATGAGGAGGATGGAATGATGTTTAGATCCATAATGATTCGTTGTATAAAATGACGTGGTAATGTGGTGATGATATAATATTTAATGTAGTTGTTTAATATATAATTCAGTTATGATGTGTTTATGTAGTATGAGGTTAAATTCACGCGGATGAGGTAGTAGTTCTAGGAAGAGTCATTTGGGCAAAAGGGTGACTGGTTAAGTGGGGAAGTGGTTGTGTGGTACCTTTATATGTATATATATTTATTATTTATGACACATTATCACACTATTATATATATATATATATTTAATTATCTATGGGGAGGAAGGGTGATATATGACATGATATAGATGATGAGTTGGTTTTTTCAACTATTTACAGAGGGATAAGAATGAAACCTTCACATTTTCATAAGATTATTTAGGAAAGATAAAATATAGTTTAAATATATTAGGGACCATATATAATATACCTATTTTTAGGAATAATTAGTGTGATTAAGTGATCTTGTTTGACATTTCAAGATTATAACAAGTAGTTTACGACTGATAATAATTTTTACATATGCTTATCATTTGTATATTAAGATATATTTTTTGAGACATTTTTTTATATTTTATAGACACTTCAATGATAGAATAGTTTTATTAAATGTTATGGGTTGATGGGTGGTTTTATATTTTTTATATTAGATTTATGGGTGGTTTTAAAGACATTATATCAAGAACTCAAGGTGATTGGATTTGGGGTAAATATATTTCTTCACTACTACACAAGCAGCGTATACAAATTGGATGGGTAATGAAATTATTGTATATTTTAATCCATTTAAATTTTGTATGATGAATTAAATTAAGAATTGGTTAGGAATTCAATGGGTTTTCTATGGAAATAATATTTATCGTAAAAATACATGACATATGGAATGGTAAATTGTTATAACATTTCCATTAGAACCGCAATGATTTGATTCATAGACTCTATGATTGTTAAATATACCAATGTCGGATGATGATGATTATAGGGTAAAAGTGGTATATACAACATAAATGTTTGTAATTTTATATGAATAAAATAAGTGATAGAGGAATTAAATTAAATGTTAATTTATTTAATTAAAATATAGATTTTATTTTTTAATTATTCTTGTTCAATTTGATGATATCAATGATTGAAGATTATTTCCTTGTAGTTTGGATGAGAGAGGTATAACATGATGGTTGATTTGACCATAGGAGAGTTAACCAATGTGTGGAAAAATTAATTACAGTAATATTTTTTTTAGTATTACTATGGGATATTTGAAAAGTATTTTTGAAATATCATCAACGTGAAGATTGAGTTATGATTAGAGGATATTGATATTTTCATTAGTTATTCATCTTATATAGTAGAAACTACAACAATGTGACTTTTACCAATATAAATTTATTGATAGAAAACACACAAGATGATATAAATGCTCAATTCGATTAGATATTATGTTCTGATGATTATAAATTTTAAAAAAGAATATATTTTGGACTAAATTTTTATTTTATGTTATTAATTGATTAATACCAACAAACCAGTTACCAAAAATTATTATTATTATTTATTTTTATAATAATGACTATTTTTCCAATAAATCAATCAATTATTTTATTCATTAATAGGAGAAATTATCTTTAGTATATAAATTTATGGCTATTATTTAAATAATAAAATTAAAATTTTATTGAGAAAAATCTCAAAACTATTTGTTAATGGTATATATAAAATTAAATATTAAGAACAAAACTAATTTGTGTTTCTTCAAATATCTAAAATAATTTTTATTTTTATTTATATTATTAAAAATTATATAATAATTATATTTGGGAAAATTTAGCATTTAATAAATCATATTTGATTTTTCAAATAATAGTCACTTTATATATTAAATTAATTTAATATTGGATGAAATACTCCATGTGAATTTTATTTTTAAATCAATTCATTAATATTAAATTCTAATGGATAA
Organism: Viscum album; assembly: GCA_963277665.1. NCBI lineage: Eukaryota > Viridiplantae > Streptophyta > Magnoliopsida > Santalales > Viscaceae > Viscum > Viscum album. The sequence goes on along the minus strand of OY728155.1, from coordinate 593,679,058 downwards.
AAACATTAAATAATAATATTATTTAAAAAAAATTACATCCCCAATCAAAACAATACCCCTCCGCATCCTATATCCCAACTGCATTATCTCCCACCACTCCCTAGACTAGTGATCGCTGTCTCCATTGACTATGTCGATTTATTTATATCATCTACCACCACTACCAAACACCCTCAAAGGATATGCCTAAAATCATCAGCCTTCCACTGATTAAGATAAGACTTGTCCCATTTCCATCTTATATGTCCCATCTAAAACTTCTCCAATGATTCATATGTCACTAAAGAATCCTGTCTTCTTCGAGGGTTACTTATAGGATTTTCTTTATACAACAAAACATTAAGTTGTTTCATCCTTCAACAATCGTACTATTGTAGATAATTTCAATTTGAACCAATATTATATAGTACAATATAAGGCAGTTTCAACTAGATTTTGGGGTTATGTTTAGTAATTCCCATGTGGATAATAGATAACAATAATTAGTTCATTAATATATATATGTGTGTGTTTTTCTTATATACGGTCATCGACGTCACACTAATGTAAAAATCGATGATTTATTATGTACTGTTGGACGTTCAATTTTGATAGTTTTAATTATTGGAAGTGTTTTATAGTTTCTTTTTCTAAATTATATTTTATAATTCCCTTATAAAACCCAAATATCATTAGATGTATTTATAAAAAGTTTATTCATTTCAATGGAATTACAATTACAGAATCTAACTAAAGTACATTCCATTTTCGTTTATATTTTTATGTAATTTTTTTAATGATTTAATTTTTCTATTTTTTTGGTTCTTTAAATCAACTATAGTTATTTTATTCAGGAATCTAAATTAGTACTAATCAATTCAATTTATTTACAATTATATTGTCTTCACCTTGTACAGTTATAAAGTGTTGAAACATAGGATTCAAGAATAGACATCAATATATTAATATATAATTTTATGTTAGGATGTCGTACTTTTTTGGGGTATTATAATGATCCTTGATCAATTATTATATAATTTTCATTACTATTTTCATATCCATAATATATATTTTTTAATGTGAGTTATATGTTAGTAGTATAATAGTTAAAATATGCACTCATGTCTGGTAAAGGGGAGGTTGATCACACTCCTACTCCCTCGAGGCGAAGGCCAAGGAAAGATTACTCTAATACACCTCGCACTGTGTGTACTCAATATTCCAAGATATCAGGAAAGTTTAATTCTGATATTCTTAAGATCCTTATTCAGGGTAAGTCCCAATCTGAATGGGAAACTGCTGATGACTCTGATTATGGGAATTAAATGTCTTATTATGATCATCAATTTTGTGCTTTGACGGATGAGGGCAAGTCCCTTTGTTTGACCTCGCTCATCTCCACTGTACTCTTTTCATTTATTAATAAATAGTCAGAAGCATCGCGTTTGGCTAAGCATGCTGAGTATAATAGTTAAAAATTTTCTAAACATACTATATTGCAAGATAATTGGTTAATATTTTTGAATACTCAATATTGTGGATCTAAATTTTAACATCATTTAAAAATATTCAACCACTAATCAAAAAATAATTTAATGTTATATATATATATATATATTTATTATAAAAAATAAATATATGTATATGTATTGTTACATAAATTATTGGTGTTCTTGATATGGTTTTATATATGAATTTTGAAGGAACACACTCTTTATATTTTTTGAACACTACTGATTACTGTAATGTTAAATATATATCAAAACTAATAGGATCATTAAATTATATTTTTACTATAAATGAATGAAAAATAATTTATCCCTTGATTACCATAGCACATTAAATAGTGAATAATACCATAAAATTTAATTTTATGGATTTATACACAACTTGATTATCATTTGTTAAAATTCATAAAACAAATTCGGAATTACTCATTGATAAATCTTATAATTAAAAATCCCTTAAATTTTAAAATCACTTTTTCAAAACATGATCTCAATAAAATGATATATTATCAATAGAACTTGTGATATTTTATTTGGAAATTGAGTCATGGAAATATAATATATATAGAAATCAACATTCATGAAACCCTATTTAGTATTTGTAATATATTTTTTCATTTTGTGAGAAAAAGAACAATAAATTAGAAATAAATGAAAAACACCACAAAAACATGGAGATATTTATTCATGAGAAACCAATTATAAACTGATAATTAAATATTCTTGTTGGTATATTATATTTTTGGTAATTAAATTTTTTTTACCCATACATAGAGAATCAATTTCATTTACTAATAATTTCTTATCAAATTTTCATCCAATTAGTATTTCATTTTCCTCTTTAAAAATAATTATATTTTATATTATTATTATGTATCATAATGATAATAAATAGAAATATGTGAATTTGAGAGTATATTGATATTCACTTCCTTAAAAAAATTCACACCAAGGATTCCAATTGTTTTTATTATTTTCATGTGATTACATATTAGGTGATAATAAAATTACACATCTTATATACAACTAATAATGAATTATTTATATGAAATTTATTGAATCTTGTCATCTATCTCTCAATAATGCAATATTTTAGAGATGGTTGATGAACCAAAAATCCTCATAACATGTATTTTTTATATTTATCACTTATATTCATTTAAATAAAAATATATACATATTATATTATATAATTATGATAGAAATATTTTTCCGATTACATTAATATAATATTAAATGATCCTTTAAAAATGGATTCTCAACTCACACCTAAATTCATAAAGAAATATTATTACCAAACTACTTCCAAAAAATTAAATTAAGAACCATTATCAATAGAATGTGATGTTACATGATCATGATATTTGATACTAGAAAACTATATATTTGTTATATTCCTATTGCCATGAATCAATATGAAAAAAATTATTTTACACCACAGAGTATCACATCGAGGCCTCAAATTCAACTGATAGGTATGTAGATTCATGGAGAAAATGTGATGAATATCATATTATTATTTTTATGATTAAAATATCAGTATTTTAGTATAGTAATTTATAATTACATTTACCTCTCATGAAAAAATCTGTTTTTCTAATTTCAATTCTCCCATTATAATAGATTGTGGTCTACAAAATCTAAAATTGGCCATTCCAAATTTTTATTTATTACATGAACCTGCTATATTAAACACATATATATGTGATTATAATTTTTTGGACATAGATTATCATCCTATTTATAACATCCCATAATATTAGTTATATATTAATAGTATTGAGTAACATAAAAACAAAGTTATTTTAGTACTATTTATAATGAATCAATTTAACTTCTGTATAAAATCATTCATCTATGTGCCCATAAATCAATTACTAGATAAGAGATGTTCTATCACTAAGAAGGAATGGATAGTAAAAAACAACATATAATATGATAAAAATGATAGAAACGCATATATTTTTTGGTACATTCATCTAAACAATAACAATGTAGCAAAATGATAGAACCTTGTTCTTCTTTAGAGGTACAGTTTTTTATTTTCTTTTTCCCTATTGTTGTTATCGAGAAAAAAGGGGAAATCAAGAAAAAATACTTGAATTAGGGGCTACACACCATGTATTCTAGTGAACACACCATATCGTATGTGCGTGAATAAAGGTAATACATGGAGCATGGTCAACTCAGTCATAAATAGTGGAAAAACCAACTATATTCGATGTACTTCGTAGTACATGCCATGTAGTAATGTCAGCGGGTCCTGGAAAGTAATTTAGTGGAAGCAACCTCTAACTGAATAGATAATTTTTGACATACTATGTAAAAAAGATACACATGTTGTGTATTTATTATTTTTATTAAATCAAGATGTTGAATCTCTATTTCATAGAATGTATAGAGGGCTCATTGGGTTGATTAACAGGAAGATTTGGAACATCGATCCCTTCCCGGTTGATCATCTGAACTCTGTTATAATCATAACCGATCTTGTTTGAACACAACTGGTGAGCTATCATTTACTCTTTAGTCGTTCTTCCTAATTTCTATTCTCAATGAATTGATATAAGGTTGGGAGTTTATCTTTGTTTCATATATCAACTTAGTTCTAGCTTAAATTGTAAGATGACACTAGAAAAAGTGAGTCACATAAGGACTAGGTAGGTGATATAGTGTCTTTTGTTAAATTTCGAGTTGTTTATATGTGGTATAGTGTCAGGATATCATTTTAAGGGTGTCAAATAGTTGATATTTTATTTTTGTTAATACCTAATGACATTTATGAGATTGCATAAATTATTTAAAGAATTATTTATTTTATTTGGTTTCATTATAGGCCACCACGTGGGTCTGTTTTCCCTCAGATGGCCATTGTTTAAACGTTTGGCCTAGGATGCCAATGGGTATGCCTTATTTTTTCATTTGAGGTTGTTTTAAAATGATATTTTTTAATTAAAGGTTTTCCCATGTGAATATGTTTGCTAATTATTTGTGAAGGATAAATTCACTTGATAGACCTCTCATATAAATTTTCCCACATGAGTTATTTAATACTAATGCCAGGTCATAGTTTACCTGGCCTATACTATTTCATAAATGACATTTTCCCACATGAGTTGATTATAGAAAACTATGAAATACTTTAGCTTTTATATGTTGTTAATTATGTGAATTTCCCACATGATATTTTATTTTGTTAACAATGTAATAGTGTAATTTCTATTGTTTTTTTTAAATGTAGTAATCGTGATATACTAAGATTGATACTAAAACATTCCGAAATAATTTTACACTGAGATTGACATTGACACATGCTGAAATGATTATAAACCTATAATGGCCCTGGAACATGTTGAAATGCATATACGTTCAGTTTTACAATGAAACATTCTTAAATCCTAATACACTGGGATTTTCATAGATTTTTTACATTTTGAAATTATTATACCCCTATGACGGCCCTGAGACATTTTGAAATCGAATGACTTATCATGCATCTACCATGCCAATGCAGAGTCTTGGATTCTGTCTTCACTTATTTTTTATTATATAGTTTGCTAATGTATCTGTTGTGCTTACGTTACATATGGTATTTACATTCTTTGGTCAGACCCAGAGACTTATATAATTTTATGAATGCGAATTTATTAAAGAACATGAAATGAATGTGAATGAACGCCAATGCATGTAGGATTTTTTACTTTTGAGTACTCCCTATTTTATGGCATCCACTATTGTACACTAGACATTAAAAATAATCATTGATATATTAGAATACATCTTAGATGGATGCAAGCTAGAATTTAGTCTCACGCTCTATTTGGACAATGTTTTGGTCCCAAGAAGGTTATATTGTTGTAGGTGGTGATAATGGAAAGAGCGCTTCTACTAGTACTTGACTTACTGCTTCGGAGAAAGAGAGTATTGGAGAAATACAGGGCTTGTGATGCTTCTGAGTTTTCTTTTGTATTTCCATTCCATGATACTTTTATTTTATCTGACTATTGTTTTTCATGTTTTGGGTGTTTTTTAGAAATAATATTCTACATCATATTTTTTATGGAATAACTCTTAGTATTTATCTTATCAGAATTCTTCTATTTACATCAATTCTATGTTTTCTACTACTTCTGATATTGTATATTATTACTCCACTATGTTACACTCTACCAATGAGAGAATAGTTTCCCAACTATCAAACCTTAGTCTATCACTTCTCATCGACATCCTCTATAGTTTGGGGAAAGGTACTTGGGTCCACGTTGCCAACCATGTATGGGACACCTTTTAGTGGCACCCGAATTCTGGACGTTACAATGTGGTATTTAAGGGTGTTTCTTTTCAAGTATTCTTTACTATTTGGAGATGATATAAAGGATATGGTTTCATAATTTTCTATTCTCATGAGTATCAACCCTGTGTACAGGGAATATTAAATTTCACTTGAATTAAATTGTCCTTTTGGATTGTGAGAAATTATAGATGATTTCATTTCACAGTTGGGTGACACACTCATATTTGTGTTGTTAATTTTAATCGTATTATTGTTCTATTTTGTTACTAACTGATGAGATGCGGGTTTAAAATCACATAAATCATTTAGAAGCATGTTTGAATCACATTCCACTCATTCTTTCTATGCGGTTTAGGTTTATTAAAAATTTCATGTTTTTGTGAAAGATTCTGTTCTATAAATGCATGTTGTTGTGATATATACTATGATAGATATACAAGCTATTTTGATTGGTGTATTTCTATGTGGTATGGTTTGGAATTAATGGATGAAAAACACGGTACCTTAGGTATATAGGACCTATTGGATTATAGTTTGATAGATCATGATTCAGCCTTTGTATTGAATTGTGCTATGTTATGTCATGAATGGGATAAAAACATGGAATCTTGGAGAGTATGGGCCCTCAAGGATCAAATTGTGGCATATTGGGGATTTATTTTGTATAAACAAGGGTTCTGTGGGTGTTTATGAGGCATAATGTTTTGAACCCTAGACAATATGACATGCCTTTCATTGAACACACACCATGTGTTCTTCCAGTTCGTGTTAGAAATTATTTTATTGAGTACACTCCATATACTCTATGTACATGTCATGTAGTATCTGATCGTGCAATTGGCCATATGATAGTAAACACATGTTGTTGATTTTTTTGATTATAACACACAATGTACTTTAGGCACACTCCATTTAGACTACCTAGGTAGAACCCATGTAGACATGGCTGTGAAGGAGTACATGGATAGGGGGACAGACTTGTGTATATATTGTATTTGCATGGAACATGCCGTCTTCCTGGGGTTGATACACGCCTAGTCTAGTAGTATAAAAAACACCATGTAAGTGATCAAGGATACACGCTATGTATTCCTTTTACACAATGTGTAGTCCCTTTTTGTTACTAATTAGGGGTTTTATATTTATTTTTTCAATCTTGAACGAAAAAAACTGTGACAATAAGTTTTAACTAAGGCGTGTTTTTGACGTTATAGAGTCTTGTGGCTACGATGAACATCAGTTTTATTCTTTGAGAGTAGTGATGATCATACTCAAGCTATGGTAGGCCATGGACTGCTGATGGATCATCTAGTTGTGCCAGCATTGGAACCAACTTTTATACCAGACCCAGGTACAGATGCACAGTTCCATAAAGGCTTTGTGCAGTTCATACAGACCTTTCTAAGAGCACTACAGGCTTCCACATATATGGAAGAGCTGACTTGTATATTACTGTAGCAGCATATGCATACTTTTAAAGGGGGATAGAGGACCACATGCTACAGAATCATGGAAAAATCAATAATGAAAATTTTTGAGCATCTGGAATCTCCTCTTGGAGGAAGGTTCCAGCTTGTGAAAAAATATACTCTGCAATTATAGCAAGAGATGGGGGATGTTATCACTCTGGAAGGGTGTCATCGGGTTATGACAAGGGAATAATTTTATATGAACTTCTATGATTATTATTTTCCTAATATTCTAAGGGATGAAAAATCCTTAGAGTTCATTCACAAGGAGGAGGTAGCACATTCAAATATAGACTATTCTTCTTGGTTCACTAAACTTCAGCGATTCTCACCAATTCTAAGGGATGATGATGTATCGAAAGCTAGTCTATTTGAGGATGGTATTAAGTTCATCATATGATCAAATGTAAATGCCATCAGGTTTCCTTTTATATCTTCTATTATGAATAATTTACTGATTACATAGCACAACCTATAGTAATCAAGAGGTGCAAGCTATGGCAGTTTGGCATTGTGATTTGTTACCGTTTTCTACAAACATGAATAAGTGTCTTATTGAGCATTCTCATTGTGATGGTAAAAGTTAGACCATATCATTCGGTACCTAGGTGAGGTGCTTCCAGTGTGGAATGGTTGGGAATTCTTACCTTTAGTGTCCGATGGACCCAGTCGAGTGCCCATATTGTGGAATGATGGGTCATTTACCACATTTCTATAGGAAGTACCAACCAAAATATAGTGAGATAGGTTATACACTAACACCACATTCAGGAGTATGGAAAATATCTTCTCACCAGTTAATGACCTGAAATACTTTAGTACATTCATGTCGAGGTTGTGGTTATGGCCATGGTAGCTAGACCCCTAGATCTTAGTGACATTAGGGTGGGTCAGCTCAGGGTAGCCATGAAGTGTCTTAGGGTAGTGGTAAAGGTTAGAACTATGCAGTGCAACATACCCAGTAGTAGAGGATCCTAGATCTTCTAATGTAAGAGGATCTATTCTTATCACCTCTATGTTATCTTCTTCAATTTTTGATACTAGTGTCATGCATAGTTTTATATATGTTGATGTTTTTAATTTCCTTGGGCTATATGGTTATAATTATTCATATTTTATAAATCTAGAAAGTCCAATAAGGATTATAACTATAGTTGTGTGTCAGTACAAGGAGTATCCCCTTGAGATTAGGGGATATAACTTTATATGAATCCTCTATGTCTTATAGATGATGATATTTGATGTCATTCTTAAAATATATGTTTTGGTTTATTTTTGATAATTTTTTGATGACTATCTCTAGAGGGTGAGTTTCACATCACCAGAGTGCATAGTGCTTCAACATAAGGGTTAATGGGATGTCCAGGAGAGCTAACATGGACATGAGAATCATGGGCAGGGCGGGATGACAATCCAGATTGTGAATTTATATCTTGATGACCAGGTTTCATGTTAGATGAATTTCACTCTATTGGTTGGTCATTTCACTGACTTTTTCTTGGAAAACTTCTCAAGATTATCTTCAGTCCGGGAGGTGGAGTTCACTATTGAACAAGTATGAGGATCTGCATTGTTATCCATTCTTCTATATAGGGTAGATATGATAGAACTTCAAGATCTCAATATATAGTTGTCATATCTAGAAACTAATGGTTTCTTCCAACCCATTACTTCACCTTGTGGATCTCTAGCCATCTTCATGAAAAAGGTGAAAGGTACCCTTAGGATCTTCATGGACTACCATAGAAGAAACTAGTTGACAGTTAAAAATTGATATCCCATTCCGTGGATAGATGACTTTTTTTATAATATTATTGGATATCGAGTGTTCTCGATGATTTAATTGAGGTTCGGATATCACTAACTACATTTTTGAGTTTCAAACATACCTCCTAATATGTTTCAGAGCCATTATAGTCTATATGAGTATCTTGTTATGCCGTTTGGTCTCACAAATACACCAGCAGTTTTCATTGAACTAATGAATTGAGTGTTCCAAAATTACATGGTTTCATTTGTGGTTGTTTATGAGGATGAAATGTTGTTGTACTATTATAATCTATAAAGACATTCCATGAATCTTATGATTGTTTTGAATGCATTGATTATGGACCATGTTAGATGATAAGCTTGTAAAATGACACTTTTGGATGGATATAATTTAATTCCTAGGTCATATCATATCAGAGACAAAAGTATAAGTGGACCCAAATAAGGAGAGGGATGTAGTTTCCTAGTAATATCCCAATAATGATTTTGAGATAAGGATTTTCTTGGGGTTAGCAAGTTACTACATGTATTTTATACAAGGCTTCTCATTCATTCCATCACTGCTGGTGGGATTGATAAAAAAGGGTGTGAAGTTTTGGTGTTCAGATTCATGTGACATTCCCATTCAAGAGTTCAAGTAATGTTTTAAATCAGTGTTGATACTAATATTTCAAAATATTGGAAAGTGCTTCACTGTATACTATGATGGATCAATAATTTTGTGAGGAGTAGTGCATATGCTGGGGGGATGGATTTGTTACGTATGGTTCTAGGTAGTTGTGGCTACATGAGTGGTATTACCCGATAGATGATCTTGATTTAGTTGTAGTTGATCATTATTTTCACTTTTGGAGACATAACTTATTGGGAGATCATTTTGGGGTGTAGACGAATGAAAAAATTCTCATGTACATCATTACACAGTGTGATTATAATATGAGATACTGAAGGTGGGTGGAATATCATTAGTTTTTCGAGTTTGATCTTGCCTATATGCCTGGAGAAGGTATTGTAGAGGATGATGCACTGAGCAGGAGGACTAAAACATAGGTATTGCAGGAGGCTAGTGGTGGGTGGAAGCTTATGGATTTGTTCTCTAAGATGCATTTAGAGGTGAATTATTTTTAAGGGAATACATACCTTTCATCATTAGTTGTGACTTCAACACTCCTAGATAGAGTGAGGATGAGGAAACTATCATATTATGAAGTCATAAATGTATGTGAATTTGTTGATGTTGAAGATGCTTCTCCTGGGTGGATGATAGGCAAGGATGATGTTCTTCATATACATGGATGTTTGTGGGTTCTGGGGGATATACGCGAGGATCTTATGTCGGATTTTTATGCTTCAACTTGGGCAGTGCATCCTATAGTCACCAATATGTACTATGACATTCTCCATTAGTACTGGTGGTTGGGAATGAAGAATGAAGTACAAATTTTTGTAACAACAAGTTCCACATGTCAGTAGGTGAATATGGAAAATCAATGAAAGTCTAGGATTTTATAGAATTTACCTATTCTAGAGTGGAAATGGGATGAGGTCATTATTGATTTCGAGATGGTGATATGGAGGTCTCCTAGAGGCAACGATGTTGTGTGGGTTGCAGTTGAAAGGATTAAGAAGGGATCTTATTTCATTCAACTCAAGGAGACCTTCGGTATTGATGTGCACAAAATGATCTATATCTGAGAGGTGTTCAAATTCATGGGGTCCCTCATTCTATCATTTCAGTTAGGAACACCTTCTTTACATCTTGTTTTTCATAGAGTTTTAAGAGGGATCTAGGTACAAAGGTGCTTTTGATCTAAAAATACCACCCTCAGATATATATCTTGATAAAGTGTACGATACTTGTGAAAGAGGTCATGATTCATGTATGTGTACAAGAATTTGGGGGCACTTGGGAGAAGCATATTCCTCTGGTCGAGTTCAAAAAAATAAATGACTCAATGTGACTGTATATAAGCAAACTAATGGGACTTTATATGGTTGTCCATGTCGTTCACACTTGTGCTGCTAAGAGGAAAGTGAAGAAGTTTTACTGGGACCACGTCTCATGCATGAGACATTTGGGTAGGTCTAATTGATTTAGAAACAGATTGTTATGACATAGTCTTATAAAAAATATTATGTCGATCATCATAGATGACATATAGAGATTGAGGATGGCGATCATATTTTTTTACATGTTTCCCTGAGGTTTGGACATAGTAAAATTAAGAGATTGGGTAAAAATTCACTTAGAAAAGTCAGACCATTTGAGATCCAATATTGAGTCAGGATGGATGCCTTTTGGTTTTAAATACCTTAGAGGTACTGAGCCAGTAAAAACCTATTCCATGTATCTCAGATGTTCCATTATCACTAAGACACATCTCAAGATTTTCATCCCATGGAGGTTGAGCTTCAGGTCGATGAATCCTTTGAGGAGCATCTGATTCTTATAGAAGTTATGATTACAAAGGGTCTCAGGGACTAGTTAGTTCCTCTCGTATGAGTGTTATAGCAGCACGAAACAGTGTGTGATGAAACATGGGAGTGGGAGGTCGACCTACATTCTAAGGGGTCATAATTATTCTCTGATATTCCATCACCACCCATTGAAGGGAAATTTGGGGATGAATTTTTTTAAGAGTGGAATATTGTATGAACCTAGTTCTTTTATGGAGGTACAGTTTCATTTTTTCTTTTTCCATTTATTCTTTTTGAGAAAACAACAGAAATATTGGAAAAATTCTGGAATTAGGGGTTACATGTCATGAATTCTTATTAACACTTTGTGTAGTATGTCCATCTATGAATGAAATACCTGGAGTGTGGGAATGTTTTCATGAAATGGGGAAAAACCCAACTACATGTCATGTACTTCTTAGTACATGCCTTATAGTCATGTCAGAACTTCTTGTAATGTTAGTTTAGTGAAACTGTCACAAAATGAATAGAAAAATGATTGAAATTCCATGTAAAAGGACTTACATGCTCTTTATTTTTGTTTTTTGGTTAAAATGTCCATTATCCTATCCATTTCATAGAATTGAAAGAGGGCTCAAAAGTTTGATGAACATTAAATTCTTGAAATAAGATCCATTCATTGTTGAGCATCTATACGCTTTTTCAATTGTCGTTGGTCATGTTTGATCCCAATTGGAATGTTCTCAATTACTCTTATATCTTTCTTCCTCATTTCTATTCTTGATAAAGATATTTAAGGTAGAAAATTTGACATTGATAAATATATCAACATCATTCTAGCTTGAATTGGAAGTTGATGTTGGACGAGGAGAGTCACAGAAGGACTAGGTAAGTGGTATTGCGTATTTCATAAAATTTTGGGTTTTTATATGTGCTATAGTGACATGTTACCATGTTTAGGGTGGTGCATGATTTATAATTTTACCCTTGTTAATACCTTTTAAACTTTAGGTGATTAAATAAATTAATTGAAGTATATTTGATCTTATTTGGTTAGATTAAGGACAACCCATGGGTGTGTTTTTTCTAAGATGACCATTGTTTAGTTGTTTGGTCAGGAGGCTGATGGGCATGCCTTTTTTTCATTAAAGGGTTATTAAAAATGAAATAGGTTAGTTAAGTGATTTTCCATGTTAATATTCTTTTTCATGATTTGTGATAGTTTAATTCACATGTTATTCTTGTTATATAAATTCACCCATGATAGTTATTAAATGATAAAGACATGACATTATTTAATTGGCATGTTTTTATTGATAAATTTAATTAGCCCATTTGAGTTGATTATTAAAAACCATGTAATATTTCTGATTTCATTGGTTGTTTATTATGTGAATTTCTCCGATGAGACATTATTTTCTTAACCATGGAATAGTGTAATTTACATTTTTTGTTACTATGCTAAAATGATGATATACCGAGATAGACATTGAATCATGATAAAATTCATATACACTAGGCTTGAACCTAACACATGATGAAATTATTATAGACCGAGCCTGTCCATGGAACATGATGAAATACATAAACATTGTGTTTTACCATAAAACTTGTTCAGATGGTAATACAACGAAATTGTCTCTGATTTTTCATATGATGAAATGCTTATACACTGAGGATGGCCCTAATAAATTTTAAAATAGAATTTCTTATGATGTGTCTTCCAAGAAAAATCACAAGATAGGAATCGGTATTCATTTTTTTTGTTTAGATATCATGTTAATGTATCTGTTGTTCTTGCATTATATTGGGGATTGATGGGCTTAGGCCAGACCTCGATACTTATATAATTAGATGAATTTGTATTGATTAAAGAACATGGAATAAATATAAATGAACCCCAGTTCATGTAGGAATGTTTACTTTTGAATACTCCCTAGTTTATTACTTCCACTATTGTGCATTGTTTATTAAATATAATCAATAAAGGATTGGAAATAATCATTGGTGGTTGCCTACTGGGATTTAGAATCACACCCAGTTAAAACCATGTTTTGGGCCCAAGATGATTATATTTTTTCTTGGTGTTGATAAGGTAAAGAAACCTTCTACTAGTACATGATTTGCTACTTAGGATAAGGATAGAATGGGGTGAATCTTATACATGTGAAGCTTATGAGTTTTATTTTTTATTTCTATTCCATGATACTTGTATTGTATCTAACTATAGTGCATTATGTTTTGGCTATTTTTTATACATAACATGTTTCATAATCACTAGGATGGAATAACACATAGTATTTATCTTATTAGTATTATGGTGTTTAGATATGTTTTATATTTTTTATCACTTTTGATATTGTATATTATTTCTATATTGTGTTACAAATTTTCAATGAGGGAATTGTTTCCCCATTAACACAACTTATTCACTCACTACTAGTTGGAAACCTCTGGTGTTTGGGAAAATTCTTTTGAGGCCATGTGGCCAACCAAGTATGGGTTACCTATTAGTTTCATCTGAATCTGGTAGATTACATAAGACAAAGAAAAAATCATGACGATGACATCAACTTAGATTAAATAAATAATGGTGAAATTTAGAAAATATATTCTTATTATGATGTGTGAATTGCACAATGTGAAATTAGGGGGAAAATTACATGAACAAAGGTTTATATTATGATTTATTTTTGGGAAGTTTCCCTATATTTCAAACAATTGACCAATGAAGTGGTGTAAATAAATGATACTATTTATGATTCCAATGAAGAAATATATGATGTAATAGGTTGATTGATTTTATTTTCTTTTGATATGAACTTTTTGTTATTTATTGAAAGATCACTTATTCCACAAAAATATAATATTGATAGTAATGAGTCCTACATTATTATTCTAACATGATACTATCATGTCAATGATTTTATGACAATATATTACCTTTGGAATTTTGTGACAGATTAGTTATTAATCATTTCATAACCATGCATATTATAGTTTTTTCTAGTATCAGTAATCATTTTTTTTAAAATGTACACAACCTCATATCTAAAGTTATATAGTATATAGTATTTTTTTGATTCATCATATATATTACTAATCAGGAACTCTTATTATATGTTATATGTGTTTATAAATTGTATACATTTTGATTTTATAATCGATCTATATTCATAAACACGTGATTTATATAATAAGTATATTATAATGTTTTTAGTACATAACTAGAGGGAAAATATGACCATGGTATATTAATTTAAAAATATTTAAATTTTTAACATAGGTCAAATGAATTGATGTTAAATAGGAATTTTATAAATAAAAAAAATTAATAACATATATTATTTTACTCACATGTCACCTAAATCATTTAAGTGAAATGAAAAGAAAAATAATACAGATTATATCTTGGAAAAATTATACATAATCTAATTTTATTTGTATATAATGAGTTATTATAGGTAATTAATCTGGGGATTGATAATGTCATTTATTTTCTGGTCATTTCCTATAATTTTAGTCAACGCCACAAGTATATGTACATATAAATCATCGATCAATTTCTCCTTATCGATAATAATATGTTTATATAATTAAATTTTTCATAAACATAAAAGTATATGATTCATATCAAGGACCCAACCACTAAAATCATATCCACCACTGCACTTTGAATTCAATTCTAATTTAAAACAAATATGAGAAGGTTTATTATATATACATGGATATTGTTTCTAGAATTATAATATTCAATATAAAGAAACTAATATTGAAAATAAATGCATGGAATTGATGTTGTTTTTACTTTTTAAATTAGATAATGATTCATATTAGAAGATTAATTTCATAAAATATGTTTACAACGATATTAAACATTAAATTTTAATATATTGGACTCACAACTTCTAAAAATATTTATTCCTTGATAATTTGTATCATGAATATATAAATGGTGATAATTGTTTAGCAGATGTTCATGGAGTGTGTGGAATACCCATCACCCACTTTATATTCATAACTAAAAGTATTATATTGTGTTTCTTAAAAAAATTCCTCCAAATTTTCTTAATAGGTTTAATCTATTTAATCTATTTCAAAAATATTGTTACAAATATATTTTTAAGGGAAATTGTCTGAGGATTTCATGTACATTACTAAAAATAAATTACTCGAACATATAAGTCCATATATTTCATTTCAATATAAGAAAAAAAATATATTACATAGTTATTTGAGGTACTTGATTCATCATAATTAAAAATTCAAATACATATAATACAAATATAATAAGATCAATGTTGAATATTTTGAACTGATTAGTAGATAATTAATTCATTAGTTTAAATGATAATCCCTGAGAGATGATGAAACAATTTACTTCCAAAAATCAATCCCTAAAAATTATATTACTACAAGGACTTTAATATATGTACTAGAACATAAGAATGTTATTCCAAATAAATTTTATTATTAGAGAGGTTTAGTGTCACTAATGGATGATAATTTTTGTTCAATACAATATCAATGATTTATTTTGAACATTTATAAAACATTTATTGGATCAATTATGTAGGGAAATGAATATATCTCTATGAGTATAAAATTATGTTTTTTGTAAAACATAATTTTTTTCTCAACATATACTTCTTCCATGTAGCCACACAATTTATTTATCTACTTATTATTTTTTATTCATCGTGCACGAATCTTCTGAAAATTGACATTCATAGACCAGTTTTCATTATTTCTAAAATTCCATTATTGTTTCAAATAAACAATTATGAGATGAAGTTGTGAAAAAAATTATTGTACAACTATATTCATAACTATTAAATTCAAAAAACATATTAAAAATTTATTGATATTTTTTTTACAATTACATGTTATTATAGTGTATTATTCGATCTTATTTCTTGAAATATATATGATAATGTGATTTTTAGTTCATAATATTGTGTAATTAATTTCTTCATTTTTTATTATGTTAAAATTGTTTTACTTTTTTTCCATATTGTATCATTCCTCTTATCTAATATTATGCATAACTGTTTAAATGATTTTTAGGTTCATAGAAGAATACAACCTGAATAAGTTTCAACCGGCATGTCTTATTTCATTGTGAATTTCATCACACATCACAAGAACTCATATAATAGATTAAAGAGGTAATATTTTGGTTCATATCAATTCCTTCATGTTCTTATGATTATCCTAAAATAAGGATATTCATTGGAATATTTTATAGCGATGTTTTTGAGGGATGACTTCCAAATATCGTTATTTGTTTCTTTTAACAGAGATGTTTTCATCTATCCATTAAAGAATTTATTTTTATTAATATTACCATAATTGTGTTTATGGGAATAAAATTACTAATTGTTATTTTTCTTACATTTTTACATGGATTGCGACAACTCCCTTACACACTTATTTGTCGTCGGTTTTCATCCAATCAATTGAGAAAATATATAAAATACATACGTATATTTCATATCTTATTTTTTTATTGTGTTTATTTTTTTAATCATAGTGAGACATAAAATATTGGATAACGTGTTTTTATTTTATTTTTTATTAAATTGTTTTATGATTACATGTTCATTCTCCTTTAACTTTTGATATCATTCAATAGAACACATTCAATTTTAACCTTCAAAATATTTTATTTTTTAATTATTTTATTAAAAGTGAATTAGGATTTTACTTGACCTTCATTCCTATGAGATTATATCACCCTTTATTTTTAATTTTCAAATCTGGTTCAATGTAGAAATCATCACTGACATGTTAAAGCAATAAATTTGATGCTAATCGGAATTTATTTACTTCTAATCTTTCAGTGGTTATGGTTGTGTTATTTGTGTGAAAAAGACGTACATAAACATATAACATGAAATAATTTGAATAATTGATAATGGGAATATTATAAATGAAAAATAATTTTGAATTTGACAGTTTTTTAAAATGAAAATAAATATTTTAAAAATATAGTACACATGACATGTTTTTATGAAATTTGTTAATTACATTTTTAGTACTTTTAAAATCAATTTTGTTGTTATAATAAATAAATCTTCATAGTTATTAGCTATGGTGTTGTTCATTTATACAATGGATAGAATTTACATTGTACTTATTGTATTTTTTGTTATTATTTTTAATATTATACCCCTGTTGAGTCATGTTAATGTTAGGACCACTATAAATAAAATAATGGTGTTTCCTTTCATTCATAATTATTTATTGATAAGTTATTTGTTATTTCTATAATTTTAATGAATCGTATCAGTGGATAAGAAATAATGATAATTGCTTATTGAATCAACATGTTATCTGAAAATGATAAATATCCGGACAAGTCAGATATTAGTATGTATTAAGTTTTTAAATCAATAATTTATTGTAATATTTTTATTTTGAATGTTTTTATGTAATTTATTTTTAATAGGAATTCGAAAAAAATTCATGTTAAATACAATGTTCTGAGGAATTGAGGTTCCTATATAGTCTTATTATGACTTTTTATAATAAAAATTTTTCATGTTATTTTGTTTTTTAATGGTTGGCTCCCAAATATTCCCCTATTAACTTCACGATATATCTAAATGATAATGGGTGAAAATGAAAATGAAAAATGTTTTTCTAATTGAAAAATATATCTAGTTATATTTATTTACTCCATTGTTTTTATGATGTGGTTGATTTGAATACATTTGATCACTACAAAATTGTTTCATTTATAGGGACTCGGTTCCTTAAATAATAGATCTATTGAGAAATTTTATTTTTCAAAATTTTGTATTCATTAATTTCATTACATATATTGTTTAAAAATATATAGATTAGAATGTTAGATACATAATTTTGGTTAAATTCATATCTGATGATATCAAATTCAAACGAGTGATCTATGTTATGTTTATGTATCATTAATTATTTGTGAAAGAGTATAATTTTATATCATTGTGAAATATTATGTATGTTATACTCTCTATTTTAATGAGCACTAAATAATTTTTCTAATTATATTAATAAGATTATAGTTTTTTTAACCATAATATAATTTGAGATAGGTGATGAAAATTATGGTACGTATAATGAACCACCAAGGATGAACCATCCCCAACCATATCACAACACTATTTTCTACGAGTTACCATTGATTGAATAAACTAATAGGATGGAAATTTGAAAAATTATTGAAATTAATCACCATAAATATTTCTTACCATCATAATGAAATTTTGACAATGTTTTAACCAATAGAAACATTACAATTTGGATACGTATAAAATGTCCCACCGCCATCTTGAAAAACTGTCGTAACCAGACACTGTCAGCCCGAGAAACTAATAGAACAAGACATTGTCAAACTATGACTCATTGTTCCTAACTCACTATCACATTTCTTAAAATATAAACTTATAAGTTATATATCTATTGGATATATTATAACATTTAATTCCTACATATATCATAATGATTGTTTCTTAATGGATTGAAAAAATGCATTAAAGAATGTGTAAGCACTGAGTAAAGGGATGTAGAATACCCATATACACACGTGGATACACATGCATGATGCCGATAAATAGAGAATTATACAACCCCATGATGTATGTTATACAAACATGTATGGTAAAGAGAATTTGAGGAAATATAGGTCAAGCTATTCATATACAGAGATAAAGTTGTTTGTAAGAACATACATTCTACATCCAGCTCTTCCCGAATGAGGGTGAAAAATCAAAATACACATCTTGTACTTTACGGTAGTGAAGAACATAAGTGTTTAAAAAACACGATTTTACTAATGTTTCAAGAACCCGACTTGAGGAGTATTTTGAAAATTCTTGCAAGGAGTTATGAGTTGTGCTGCATAACTAACCGATCATCTCTATTACATCATACATTTAAGTTGTTTTTTTATTTTTATGAAATTATGAGTGGAGTGTGCTAGAATCTATTTCATATATTATTGTTGGCATTTTCATTAAATTGTATGATAGATATAAATATTGTCCATATTTTTTTCTTTATTTCCTAGGAAAATTGTCGTAGAGGTCTTGTGTGACCTATTTTATTTTGTTCTCCCATAGCTAATAGTAGAAGAGGTGATGTGTAGTCAGAACAATTGAATATTATTGTAAAACCTGATCTGGGATGTGGATTAATCAGTTCATTTATATAAACCTTTTGGTTGTTGGGATAACCAAGTGAATAGGACTATGTCTCTAATTAAGATCGAGCCTTGTGTATTTGAAATTATTCAAGATATTTTATTTTTTTTATTTTGGATCGATTCTTTAAAAAAATGATTAATTCTATAAAAAACTAATATATTGATTTTTTAACATAATGAGTGTTTTTATAATATTTTAATTACATAATTTTTTTAAAAGTATTGAGTAATATTTTATATTATTTTTTCAAATACATAATCAATCATCTAAGAAATATTTTTGAAATATTGGAACAAATAATAATATACTGTTTCTGTTAACTGTGATGATTTTAAATTATATATAGAACTCTTTATTAATCAATTTTGAATAAAAATGTATTGGATTCTCAATTCACTAACATCTTGATATAATCACTCTGACTAACATTTGGTATCAAATTATTAAGCCTTGGTATCATTTTTTTCAAAATCATTTCAAATTTGATTATTATTATGCATTAATGATCTTAAATTTCATCTATTTATAAATTCAAATATTTAAAAATATAATCGTCATGAAAAATATACTTCCAACAGACATTCCCTTTTTAGAGGAAATAACTTTTCTTAGTGGAAAATTAAAATTAAAATTCAAATTGAGAGTACGTATTTTGAAAATGTAAAATCAATAAGGATATGTATGAACTACCTATAGAAGAAATAATTTTTTTGTATGAATCTACCATGTATTCCTTTAATAATAATTTTATACCAATGAATTATCTTCACTATACTTTAGGAGATGAAGAATTTAATTGAAAAACATCATGAAAAACTGTACATGATATTTGGGATACCTTATCTATTTCTCAGTAAGGAAAAAATAATATCAATGAGATGTGGCTTAACATATATACTATTAGGTATATTTTTGTTTATGATGAAGGCCAATGAACATGTTTCAGACATGTACCTCATGTAAAATGAGATCATGAATAAAATGATCTCACAAAGGAATCATGTATTAACATAAACTATATCATGTGAAGTTTTAGTTGTATACTTGAAATATAGAGAGGCACATCTGTGTCAATTAGAGAATCTAGTGACATTAGTATGTTACCTATAAAATAGCTGAGTAGTATGTTAATGATGTATGAAAAAGTGTTAATGTTCAACCAGGAAGATATTAAAGATCCAAAGATGAAATACGTTGCCCTCGTGACTATTGAATCCATCTAGAAGGAAATAGATAATGTATAAAATTCATGTTTAAGTTGGAGTGAGTAACGACCATATAGTGATGATGATATGGCTAATATATCCATACAATTAAGGATATTTTATAGATTTTTTTCTTCAAAAAACTCAATTATCATAGAAAATACTATTCATGGGGTATCAAAAATAAAGGCTATAAGAAAGACAAAAATGAAGATGTACGCTATGAGTGTAAGTGGAATGGTCATTTGATTTGAGAATACATATAGTTGATGTAAAAATGATATATTATAAAAAATTAAAGAAGATTTAATAAGGTCATGAAATTGACATGGAGTTCATATAAATACAACCACATCGATTCTAATGCATCACATGAAGAATGTTTAGATAGAACCAATATGTAATTTATGAAAGATGTCACTAAGGTACCTATTATATCAACTGTACATAATTATGATAAATATAAAAATTAATAATATAATGAATATATGAATAATGTAGAAATTTTTACTTATTGTAACATGTTAGATGCCAAAATCAATGATATTAAAGAAAAATATAATGTTTTTAATGGAAGTAATTCTTTATATACAATCATTAAATCTGATCTCTCTATATAAAAGGTAATGAATTTTCAATTTTTTAAATAGAATAATGATGTTAAAAATTAAAATTAAAAACTGAAGAAGGAAATGGAATAATTCAATAATGGATGAGAAACTCTCACATTGAATTTAGGAATGAAATTTTCAACAAAATATTTTACAAGTAAAGGTTACCATCCATGAAAAAATGAGTTACAAAGAGTAATTTTGTTCATAAGTCAAAACCTAAAATTTATAATAATACATATTTTTTTATAGGTCCTGAAAAAGTTGTGAGTATTTTTATAGGAAACCAATCAAATAATATCACTTAATATATCATTAATATCTAAAAATTGTATACCTAAGAAAATATGGGTAACAAAATCAATCCCTTAATAAATTCTATTTTGTAGGAAAAATGGAAAAAATCCCTTTATAAGAATTTATGGTATATGAATAAATGTTATTAAAGACATATTGTAATGGATTATTCTTGTTTATACAGTTTCATTACGGTTTATAGTGGACATGTAAACTATGGTGACAATCCTAAGGTAATAATCATTGGCCCTGGCCAAATCGGCAATAGTAATTCAATTGTAATTTTAATGTAGTATTTTTTGTTGTCTAAAATACAACCTGACAATCATCTCATAATAATGTGATGATTATTATTTGTTATTTATTATAATTATGAATGTAATGTTTATGATTATAATGTTTCTTTACTTATAACTACAATAAGTAGTGAAAATTTTCATTCTATTAATTTAAATTCATTATTTTCTTAAAATGATTCATTCTTAATCACCTTTCCATAATTATCATGGATTTGGTATATGAGACTAGGGCTCTTCAATATTTATTCACATAGTATGATTACTTTAAATGGGTTAGCCAAGGATATACCTATGATAGAGTTCCCAAATGAAAAAATATGTAACCCCTATGAATAAGAGAAACACCACACAATTTATTTTAAATTAAATAATGATGTTTTGACTTCTCATACTCTTGAGTTGGATCACATGGATATGAACATTGTGAGCCTCTAGTTTAAATTTTCAGACCATTATCTATGTATTAATAGATGATTTTTTAGGTATACTTGAAAATTATTTGGATCTAAAAAAATGTGAATCATGATCTTATTTCACCATGAATGTTTGAACTATAGAGAATTTCAGTTCAACTAATATTATGAACATATGAAGTGACCATGGATGTGTGGTTAAAAATCATGAAATTGAATCATTATTTTCACAAAATGGTTATAGCCATAAATTCTCTGCTCATAGGACCACCCCTGAGATGAAAGGAGATATATAAAAAATAAATATAACACGTCAAATGTTTTCCCATACCATGTTGAATGAGTATGACATACATATATATTTTTGGGAAGAGGATGTAAATATATCCTACTACATCATAAATAAATTTTTAATTAGACCCATTTTTTAGGAACACGCCATGTGATATTTTTAATAATATAAATTTTAAGGTTAATTACATTATATTTTTTTATGGAAATGTTTTTATACACAACACTAAGTATGATATAAAAATTAATTCCTCGAAAATTAATTTTGTAATTTTCATGGTTTATACAATTTCCATTAAAGACAAAGTGTTTTTTAATAAAATGAGAATGATTTTGGAAGAATTATTTCATGTAAAATTTGATTATACAAATCAACACGATCCTAATAAATCCCTTGAAAACTATTTGAATGATTTATCTTCTCTGAACAAAAAATCAACAGCTATTTATTCTTTTATGAAATAGTCAAAAAATTGGTTGAGTTTCTAAATATTTTCAAAACATACTGAAAATAAGAACCGAGATCTTCTTTTTATTTATGTTTTCCTTTTTATAGTGTTTTTTAGGAAAAGGTGTGTTTTTGGAATTTTCTTTGGTACACGCAGTGTCGTTTGTTGCCACAGGTGGCCGTGTACAGGCCGTGTAATGGCTATGTTCATGGTCGTGTGTGGTGACCAAGAGAGTGCCTAATGCGGGGCTAGTTTAGGAAAGTACGCACTGCGTATTCATGACGTACACAATGTGTACTTTATTTTTTTCTTTAAACGTACCCGGGCCATAACTAACAGATAGAAACACCTTCTTCTTGACCTAGTGTATCCGAGAGTCCCCGTATAACCACGATCTTTCCCCGAGCCCTTGATTGAGCATCGATTCTCTGATTCGATAGCTATCTATTGTGTTGGGATTTCCATGATAAGCTCTTCTTTCTTCTAAATATTTGTTTCTTTTATCCTCCCCTTTCTCAAGTTATACTCGGTTGAGAATTTTAGAAATATTTATAGATATTTGGAATTTTAAGTAGATTTAAGTCATGTGATTCAATTATATCGATCTCATGATGCCAAGGTAGGATATTTGTACCTTTTCATGGATAGTTTTTTAAATATTCATTCTAAGGTTCCCAATACCCTTAAATGTGGTATTACATGTTTATGGTTTTAGCCTTGTTAATTGCCTACAATGGATTGTTGGATTATATAATGGTTAATTATTGATAATATGGTTAACTTTTCCATGTTATGGATATTTTCCCATGTTAGTTTTTTTGACCGTTGGGTCTAGTTTTCTATGTTAGAAATTTTCTTGCTTACCATGCCTAGCTTTAAGATGAAGTGATTATTTTATCTGATATGTTTTGATATGCTTGTAGTTGTTTAGCCAATTAGTTCATGAAATATGTAAGCCAAGTAGTTCTTAAGGTTTACTTTGGATGTTGAATATTTCTATACTCGATTTACATACACAGAGCCATGAGAACCTGATGTAGTAGAACATAGGGAGAATGGACATAAGGGCTTATTCAGAGTGTTTGTTTTTACGGTTTCGAAGTGAGACCATAGGGGGAATTGACGTAAGAGCTTCTGCTAAGTGTCTGTAGTTCCTTGACGCAAGCCACAGGGGGAATGAGATTTTGAGTGCTTCCCTAAATCTCATTTTATTTACCGATTCGAGACTATAGGGAAATTGATAGTCCGTACTTCCCTAGATAGTCTTTTCTAATGTTGAACCAGAGGGGTTAGGCTGAGACTACTTCCCAAAGGGTTACTCGTGTTGTTTTGGTTGAACCAGAGTGGTTATGTTGTGTGTACACCAAGAGGTTTACCTAATTTTGTTTAGCTCCATTCTTGATATATGTGAAATTGAATGCTATTGAACTGTAGGATTGTTACTGGTGATTACTTCCTTGTTTTCACTGCTTCTTTTAATTATTACCATCCATATATATTCCCAAACTGTTAGACACATATCTTTTGGTGGTTTCCTATTGGGATTAGTCTCACACACTATTTTGGTTATGCTTTTGGACCCAAACAGATTATATTGCTGCAGGAATAGATAAGTATAATTTCCCTTCTACTTCAGGTACATAACTTCTTTGGAGCTGGGGAGCATCGGACCAAGAGGAGGCTTTCAATGCTGATGAGTTTATATGTTTTATTTTTTCGTTTTTTAGTACTATATTTCGTTATTGTGTCATGTTTGGCTTCTTTCCTAGACATATGTATCATCCATCGTCTATATATGTGCTCCAGTTGTTTCTTCCTTCAGTCTTTCGCTATTTACTATTGTATGATATTATTACTACTTCTACTATTGCATATCTATTTTTTTCCTCTGTGTTACTCTGATGATGAAGAAATAGTTTCTCCACTATTACACCCAATGCCCTCACTGCTAGTTGGAAGCCTCTGGAATTAGGGATATGCACTTGAGGCCATGTGACCAACTGAGTATGGGGCGCTTTGGGTGAATTCCTGAACCGGGACGTTACAAACTAGTATCAAAGGATATTCTTTTCATCTTGACATTCTATATGGAGCCTATTTTTATGGATAAGATGGAATACGTACTTGGTAATAAGCTGTGCCTGGGAGTAGCTAACCCGTGTATAGGGAAAAGCTAATTTACCTTGAATATTAGAATTTTTTTGGTTTTTCAATTTTACAGTTTACATGATTTTTGTCATAGGGTAATTCACATTTTTTGTGCTATTACCATTGATATTATTGAGGTTCTATTTTTGTTGCAACCTGATTATATGAGGGTGTGCCATCTCATGTATCATATAGGCATTTCCTTGAAGTCACATTTCACGCAATCTTGTCAGGGCTTTTAGGATGCATTATCGATTTCATGTTGTTGTGATTGATGTTTTTCTATATATGCATGTTGTTGTGATAAATGCACTGATAAAATATTTACTATCTCATAGGGTATTATGTAGTGTATGGTTTTGTTTGGATGAACACAAAACATTGGTTCTTGTGGTGTTATGGGCCCTCATGGAACAGAATTTGGCGGGTCATTGCAATTTTATGCTTGTTTATGACATTTATAAGAGGCCAAGATTTGATTCACAGGGAGTATGTGCTCACATGAATTGGTATTTGGAACTTAAATATTATTTTATGTATTTTCTTCGGCATCCAGAGTAGTTTCTTGAGGCTTACTGTTCGGAAAAACCTTGAATACACGGCGTGTAATGATGAATAAATGCCATGTGATATTCTGTTCAAGAGGAAACAGTTTTTCATAAGTACACGTTGTGTGATGCATGTACACGCCATGTAGTCACTAACCATGTCACTGGCTGTGTAGGTAGATACACAGGGTTGGAGAATCATGGTAGGACACGGCATGTACCAGATGTACATTCTGTGTTGTTGAACCATGTAATTGGCTGTGTGACTAACTGCACGGGTCTATTGATTATTTTCTAATACACTCAGTGTCTATTTGGAACATTCCCTATATTGTAACTCGAGTATTCGACCATGTAGAGAACAACACGGGTCGGTGAAATTTTTTTTTTACACACCATTTCTTGTAAAAACACGTTGTGTAGATTCAGCTGTGTAACTGGCCGTGTAACTAACGACACTGCTCAGTGAAGTTCGTCTAGTACAAACCGTTTCTGGCACTAACATGATGTGTATTCTTGTTCTAAGAGAACCATGTGGGTTAGTCATGTAGAATAACTCTATAAGGGAAAGAGGATTCAAGTACATTTCATGTGTAAGGACAACATTCCATGTGTTTGGTGTGTCAAACGACCATTTTTGGCAGAATTACACACCCATGTGATTGCTTAAGGGAACACACCATGTAGGGATTATACACTTTGTGTAGTCATATTTTGGAAAACCTGAATGCTTTCTTTCTTTTGTTCCTTTCTAGAATATCTAGTTTTTACCCCTTGATAATATTATTCTAAGGTGTGCGCTTGACCTTGCAGATTCATGACACATATAGGTCCTCTGGTTGTAATCTAGTTATAGATCGGTCATCAAACACTGAACATGGTTGTTCAAGGACTGCCAACAAATCCTCCAGTTGTGCTAGTCTTGGCACCAGCCTTCATTGCAGACATAGGTGCTGATGCACTTTTTCCTTGAGGGCTTTGTGAGGTTCATGTAGACCTTCTGTGGAGTACCACATTATTCCCCTTCTATGGTAGAGCTGATGCAAGTTTTCCTCTAGCATCATCCCCCCACCTTCATAGGGGAAGGAGGATGTAATGGTCTGGACCTCTCTAGTCCATTCCTTTGTGAAAATGTGGTGCTGGAGGTGTTTTGGGAAGTCAATGTGACTTGGGGGTGAGTTTGGGTAGAATTTTGATGAATGTTAAAGGGTAATAGATTTCGCACGGTTGGCACACATATTGACTAAACCGTGTGGCCAAACCGTGCAAGGCTGGTCTTGAGGGCAGTGGCTAATGCACGGTTAGCGCAGGGTTTGCCTAATCGGGCGGACTAACCGTGCGAGGAGGGTTTATCGAGGAATAAACTAACACACGGTTAGCGCATGGTTTGTTAAACCATGTGAACTAACCGTGCGGGCACATAAAGTTAGATCCTAAAATTATGGATCTAACTCATTTTTCCAATAATCACCTCTTTTAGGAACCTAAGTAGCCATAAATCAGGATTACCCTTCCTTAGAGGTGGAAGAACCTATACCAAGAATTTTGGAGGTGATCTAGAGGATTATCTTCATGAATCGAAGCCAGATTCTCGAGGTAAGTGCTCCTTTTTGTTTGGTTTCTTAGATCCACCTAAATCCACTCCTTCTTTTCTCTCGGGATCTTTGATCTATGCCCATTATGGGTAGATCTAAGTGTGTGTATTCCTTTTGTGATGATCATTGGTCTTTGTTGTGTTAGGAAAGTTGATCTAAGGGGGATTCGTGGAGAATTGACCCGGTTTCTTGGGCGTTCATCGATTGTTGTGGTTTTCCTCGAAAACCCTTGATGTAGGGGATTCATGGATTCTCTAATTGTTTATGTGAAATCGTAGAGTTAGCATAATTTATCCCTTTGGATCACAATGGAATTTACCTAATTAAATACTTGAACTGGATTAAAAGAATTGGTTTGGTCTCATGTTGTTTCTTTGTACCGTGATAACAGTTTGCCTCTTGATTTTCTAGATAGGTGTGATATATATGCCTTGCGTGTTAGCATGTTGTTCTTGATGGAAATTGATAAAGAATGTAAAGATGAAATTAATTGATAATTAATTGGATAAAGATTAAGAGGCATGTAAATGAATCTGGTTGTGGCCATTGTTGTAGTTTTTCTAATTTGATGTTGATCAAATTTGGCATAGTAAGCATGTTTAATCTTCGGTGATAGCTTATTGAATTGGTTCATGATATTGAAACCAACGAATTAAACTTGTTTATTCAAGATGGATTAGATAACTTAATTGTGTTCTAGGAAGGGTTCATAGTTACCCTCTTGTTGTGAATTACGGCTAAAAGCCCATTTGATGTGATTGTTGGTGTTTGTTGTTTGAAGGTCGGATGCCTTGTTAAAATCCCAAGAGCCCATTTGTTGTAATGATTGTTTTCTGGCTGCTTGTGTTGTGTTGTGACCCTGGAAGGGGAGCTGTGATATCTTGTGTTGTGATGTGACCCTGGAGGGGTCTTGTGATATGTAGAGGTAGAGAGGTCTTATGGTTGTGGCATTGGATGATTCCTAGAGTGGCGAGATGCATCGGTTTATGCATGTGGGTGTTAGGGAGGACATTGGGGATAATGGAATGGGATGGTTGTGATTTTTGGATGTTGTTGATCATTGGTTGTTTATCTTCTTTACTTTTCCCCATTGATCAAGGAAACTGGTCTTTCTTACCCTTCTTCCAAAGGAGGCGAAGACATGTAGGGTATGCCACGTGCTTTCCATGTTTAGCTTCTCAAGGGAGAATGGGTCTACGCTCTTGCTATAGGCGGTAAGAGACTCGACGGGTAGTACATCTACTCACCGGGTTGATCCCCCTTGTGTTTAGTAGCATGGGTTGATTTTCTAGAATCCTTGGGAATTTGGGAAAGTAATTCGGTAATTAATGTTTGAATAAATGATGTTAACCCATGGGGTTAGAGTTTTTTGGAACTTAATGAAGAGATTGAGAAATTTTGAAGGGATAGAGGTTTGTGAATGTGATTCCAAGAAAGTTAATGTGGGTTGTTCATGGTTAATTAATGATGGAAGAATTAATTAATGTACTATGGAATTCATAAAAAGGGAAGGAATTAATCTAATAAATCCCTTTAATTTGTTGTGTGCTTATAGGATACCAAGTCTTAGAAGTGGCAGCCCGGAGTCTGAGAGACGTTAGTTGTATTTGTGTCTAAGACTAGGTTATGCCCATAGTGTGGTTGTGAGTTATAATATATTCTGTACTTTTTTTGTTTCTATATGATACACCACCCTGTCAGTAAGTTCAAGTGACACCCCGGGGATTCTGAGCCCTGGGGGGTGATTTCCTCAACATTCTGGAGGTAGGATGAATGGCTGACTACCCCCTTTGACCCCGCTCTCTTCTATTGGTAGATTCTAGTGCCATTAGCACATCGGTTTTTTTCCCCATATATTTGTGTAGAGGGGTGTAATGTCTTGTGGTTATTTCCACACATATATTCTGGATATAGTATCCTATAGACTACTATAGGTGTAACATGTATAGGCATTGATGGCTTGAGGATCCTTACGTGGTGTTTGGGCTGTCCTAGCTTGAGGTACAATACCCAACATATGATACACATTATGCAGGCTGTGGTGGCTCCTGGAACCTACCTGGTTACCTTTGGTTGTGAGGATGGTGTGGAGCTTAGCCCAGGTGTCTTCGGGTAAGCCTTGGTGGTGTATGTGGTGCAGATTGTGGAGCATAACCCATGTTTATACGGGAAAACCTTTGGAGAGAGATGCACATGACATATGTCATTAGGGAAAAGTGGAAAACCAGTGGGTAAGTTGTAACATCCCAGGTAAGTAATGAATAATAGATATTTTTATCTATGTCTATTAATGATTAAGATAGTGTTTTAGAGGCTTAAAATGAAAATAAATCCAATCTTAAGCATGGAATACACTAATATTCTTAAAAGATTGTTTTACTGCCTTATGATGGAAAACCCTTTTTAAATCTATATTTTGACAATTTCATAAACTATATTTGTCAAAATAAACTTATTCCTTATGATTGGGACATCAAAATTTACTTTGTGTGAATTTTTGGTATTTTTCTGGCAATGTTCATTTTTTAATGAATAGTGAAAAATAATGCATTTTACATCAAAACTGGGTTTTAATCTAATTTATTTATATCATTAGATTATCTTTTGAATTGGTATTAATGTGTAATATGAATATATTTTTACCATTTATTCCAATGGTGGTCATTGGAATCAATTTCACTTTGAAATTGGACTTAAACTAGTGTTAATCATTTGATACTTATTGTTTCATAAAAACACGCTATTTGCTCTGACAGCGGAAATTAATTATTAAATTAATTAATGTGACTTATATGTTTTGAATTTTGTAAAATATATTTCATTTTTGAATTCATAATATCAAATATATCTTAGGGTGAATTTTTGGTAATTTTCTGAAAAACTTCAATTTTTGATGAATAGTGAAACCACTAAGTGGTACTTATAAAGACTGATTTTCCGTTTAAATGAAATTTTGCCATCACTGTGTTTTGAATTTCAAAAATCCGACATAAATGGTTGTCATTAAGAAGTAAAATGTGGTTCAATGAGATTATAATAATTTTTTGGTGAATAGTAACTTATTAAGTTTTTAATCGCGATTAGTGGTAATTACGGTAGTTTAAGGTATAAATAATGCTTTAATAATATGAAATGACCTAGACAAATGTCCTAACCTCATTGGTTGTGTCATGTCCGACCAAGACAAGTCATGGGTCAAATTGGAGACCCAATTTATCCACTTTTGTTGGGAAATGACATAAATAACTTTTTATTTAATGTAAAAGTAAAAATGACACAAACATAATATGTTTTACGAAAACAATTTTTACATGGGTTTATAAAGATCAGATTTTTTATTATAAATCGTCATTGGAAATCTAAAAAGATTTCCTACATCATAGTATTTTTTTATAATTTTTAGACATTAAATCTATTAAATTATTTATGACATAATAATGATGCAGCGATGACCTCATTATTTAATGATTTAAATAAAATGGAAAGATAATGAAACATCTAAAACCTACACATGGACAAAACCAATTGGATGAGTGGATTTAGAACCCTTATCACCTTGTCCACGAATTATATCAATGTGGGACCTTTTAAAACCGAAACACATTTTCAAATAAAGTAATATTTCATTACTTTCCAAAAGTGCCCCTCCTCTCCTCTTATAAAAGGCCCCCACCTCTACCTCATTTCACACACTCCTCAAGCCTTTGGCTCGGCCAACCCCTGCCCATTTAATCTCTCCACATCCCTCTCCTCATCCTAGAGGATTACCATTGGGCAGAACCCTTTCAAAGGAAGCCTTTATGCTCAAATAAACAAGAGTTACACTTTTAAAGGTAATTCATTCTCTCATGTTCATTTGTTTTATTTTGCTTCTCCACCCCCCTAAACTCTTTTTATTTACTTCTTTTGTAACAACACCAGTATCTTAAATATACTAGGATGTTGTTATAAGATTTATTTGAGCTACACTCTCACACAACTACATTAAATGGTTAAAGAACATACGGTTTCCGTGGATGGTGAAATTCTGCCTCTCAAAACGATGATTGTTCAAAACTCATTTAACACCTTCAAAGGTGGACATTATGATGTCAGTATTTTTATATATGATATATAATATGATTATGTTTTCCTTAAACTTCTCTTTTTTTCATTTTGGGCGTACCTTTATGGTTTCCATTATGGGTAAACACGATATCTTCATTTTTGGAAGTGCGGCCTACCGCCCCCTGAAAGTGATTTGATTCGTTAATACCATATGTGGGATGTGTAAAGGATAAAGTTAATTATATTATATATGTTATTATAATATACTCTTATATCATTATGATTCCATTCCAGAAAATACGAAATAGAAATGGAAGTAGCGTTCATGCGTGCGTACGGCTTACCGTCTCCATGAACGGTGCATTTCATTTCTTACCTCTAAATGTGATGTAATATTATAAATACATGTATCATCTGAATATATATGATATATATGTTATCCAAATCATTAATATCATTCTGGATATAATGATCCTTTGACCAAATTAACAACATGTAAGTGTAAGAAGTCTATTTTTGACTTAAGAACCAAATACCGACAAAATGAACACTATTAACTTAAATGATTACATGATGTTCATAACATGGTATAAAAGGAATAATGAACTTGAAAAAGGTTCATCAGCAAGTAGATATTAACTCAAGTTTATTATTCAGGAGATTAAAGAACGGCCGGGTCAAGTCGGATACGAGGTATGGGAGTTCGTCTCAATCTCCTTTCATTGAGGCATATTTTATTTTATACACAACTTTCTTTTATACGGTGTATAAACCCCTTTGAATTTTACGTTTATTCAAAAGGAATCTTTTTTATACGAAGAGTTTACTAAATGACAAAAGGGAATGTTTTTGTCGTATATATGCGGCGACAACGACTTCTCCGCCGTCGTGACCGTTATTTGAGTTTCGGCTTCCTCTACAAGCCATACATTCTTTCTAAAATAAAAATAAATACCATGTTTTACCTTTCTTTTATATTTGTATTGAAAATGGTTTTCACAATGTTTTTGTGTTGTATTGATATCTTGTGATTGAAATATGGAAATTTATGTTTCCTTTATGCATGTTTTATGTGATACGATTGTGTTATGGTTCTCGGGCATTATTATGAAGACGGGTGGTTCCGTGATAAACTAAGGGCGGGTGAGCCCGATATAGCTCTCCAATGCATTGGGTAATGCGAAGGAGTGAAACGTTAAGGTTTCTCCGAAGAGATTTAGGGAATATACTGTGATGGGTATTCCAAACATAACCAAGAGGGTTACTCCCTACGTAAGAATGTTATGGATGCCTCAAGTTACCTTTATGACTTATGATTTCTATGATTTATTCATGATTTTATGAGGTTTGTTAAAGTGCCTATGTTTTATGGGTAAAGTATGATTTCATTCTTATGTATATATGAACTCATATTTCCTTTCCATGTTTTTATAACCCATACTGAGCTTTTTATGCTCATCCCAAGTTTTTTTGAAATGTTTTTCACAAGTCATGGGAAAGGTACATGATATGATGATAGTGTCAAGGATGTGTCAAGAAATAATCCATGTTTTATTTCAAATGTTTTTTCCATTGATGGGAATGAAGAATGCTATCTTTATGTAACCACTTTGTTTATATGTGGAATGTAATGAATGTTTTATGATCTAATTCTCTAAAACTCTAAACCCAAAAAGATCCTCAATGTGTAATCTTGTAATAACTCAAGATTATGTAAGGTTTAAGGATGGGGCCTTATAGTTGGTATCAGAGGTCGGTTTAGATAACATTAGGAGTTAGAATTATATTAAATGATTATCCAAAAATATTTTTTTGAAATGATATAGCATTTGAATATTACTATGTTGCTTCATCTAAGACATGTTTGTTCAGAATGGTTTTCCGCAGAGGAAACAGGGAAGCAGTGCTAGGAAGGCATAAAGAAGGAAATAACCTTCCGAATCAGCATCCAGAAATGTTCGGAATTGGAACTGAACAGTTTGTTGCAGTAATGGAACAGTTGACTCAAGCGATAAATGGTGGTGGTATCCATGCACGAGATCAGCCAGATCTACCGCAGAGGAACATGTCAGTGGTGGAACATTTCATGAGGCAACATCCACTATCATTTAGAGGATCATCTGACCCTGTGCTAGCTGAAGGGTGGATTAAAGAACTGGAGAAGATTTTTGATTTCATGGGGTGTTCAGACAATCAAAAGGTTTGTCTTGTTATTTACCGTTTGGAGGTTGAAGTAGATCAGTAATGGTCTATGGTTAAAAATATCAGGGACGCCGATGAGATTGATGCTCTTGACTGGGATGAATTCAAAGGTATGTTTCTTGAGAAGTATTTTCCTAAGGTTGTTCGACTTAGGATGGAAAAACAATTCATGGAATTTAGGAAAGAAGAAGACTCAGTGATTGCCTATGAAGAAAGGTTCACTCGATTGGCAAGGTATGCTCCAAATTTTATCCAAGACCTTGATAGTAAAATCAATCGTTTTTACTCAGGATTAAAGGAAAAATATTGAAGGGAATTAGCTTCTCGTGATTTTAAAAGTTATGAAAAGCTTGTTCGATGTGCTGAGAAGGTGGAAATGGAGTTTTCCGATGACCAAGTGTTCTATAACAACCAGCAGAAGATGAGACCGAGGTGGTAGGAGAAAGGTAAGAATTCTTCAAAAAAGACTAATGGTAAGAGAACTAAGTTTCCAGTTTGTGATAAATGTGGCAAAAGGCATGCTGGGGAATGTATTCTGAATTCTGGAAAGTGCTACCGATGTGGTAAGATGGGACATAAGGCTCGTGATTGCACTGAAAAGGATCATGGTGAAGGTAAGAACAAATTTGATTTACAGTTAGTGAAATGTTATAAGTGCAATGAGATGGGTCACTATGAAAACGAGTGTCCGACAAAGAGCTTGAGTGATGGGAAGCAGTTAGACTACAAGCATAAAGGGGTGGTGAAATCCTTTGCAAATACTTCAGCAGATGTCGGGCCATCAAATGAAGTTGTATCAGGTACTTTGTTTTTTCAGATTATTCCAGTGTGTTGTTTGATTCGGGGTCTATACATTCTTTCATCTCTGAATCCTTTTCTAGTAAAATGGGAATACCATCTCAATAAATGACTCCTAAACTTTTGGTAAAAACACATGGGGGAAATGTTGAGGCAAAAAGAATTTATAAGAATCTTCCTATCCTTATCTGTGGAAAGAACCTACTTGCAAACCTTATTGTTTTACCTCTAGTAGAGTTTGATGTTATCCTGGGTATGGATTGGCTCTCTATTTACCATGCTAAGATTGACTGTAGAGATAAAGAAGTTTCTTTTCAGAAAGACTTTCAGTTTGTTTACAAGAATGAACCCTTACTTTTGATAACATATCAAGAGGCCGAGAAACTTGTAAAAGATGGAAATGAATGTTACCTTGCACATGTCGTTGAAAATAAAGGAACTGTTCAGATTAATGATGTGCCAGTGGTAAATGAGTATCCTGATGTTTTTCCTGATGAGTTGCCTGGAATAATACCAGATCGGGAAGTTGAGTTTACTGTTGACTTAGTTCCTGATGCTAAGCCAATTTCAAAACCCCCTTATCCAATGGCACAAATTGAACTTTTAGAGTTGAAGGAGAAATTGCAAGATTTATTAGAAAAAGGTTTCATTAGACCTAGAACATCACCGTGGGGTGCTCTTATTTTATTTTTTAAAAAGAAAGATGGTTCTATGAGACTTTGCATTGATTATAGAGCCTTGAATAATATCACTGTTAAGAACAAATATCCTTTGCCTCATATCGATGATTTGTTTGATCAGCTCCAGGGCGCTCAGTTTTTTTCAAAGATTGACCTGAGATCGGGGTACCATCAGCTGAAGGTAAAGGAGGCAGATATTCTGAAGACCGTGTTCCGTACGAGATATAGACATTATGAATTTTTAGTAATGCCTTTTGGGATAACCAATTCACCTGCTGTATTCATGGACTTAATGAATAGAATTTTCCATGAGTTCTTGGATAAGATTGTGGTGTTTTTCATTGATGATATTTTGGTGTTTTCTAAAAGTAAAGAGGAGCATGAAAGACATTTAAGTGTTATCTTGCAATCCGTAAAAGAAATAAAAACTGTATGGGAAATTCAGCAAGTGTGAGTTTTGGTTGAAACAAATTTCTTTTCTTAGTCACATTGTTTCTAAAGATGGAATAAAGGTTTATCCTGCAAAAACAAAAGTTGTGGAAGAATGGCCAAGACCCACAAATGTAACCGAGATTCGTAGCTTCCTTGGTTTGGTGGGCTATTACCGAAGGTTTGTTAGAAATTTTTCACGGTTATCTAGTCCAATGACTAAGCTAACTCGGAAGGGTGTTAAGTTTATCTGGACAAAAGCATGTGATGATTGTTTTCAGGAATTTAAAAGTAGATTGGTGAATGCTCCAGTTTTGGAACTAACTTCCAGGAATGGTAAGTTTGTTATATACAGTGATGCTTTATTGAAAGGACTTGGTTGCGTCCTAATGCAGAATGATCAGGTAATTGCTTATGCTTCACGACAGTTGAAAACTCATGAGGTAAATTACCCTACACATGATTTGGAATTAGCTGCTTTTGTTTTTTCTTTAAAAATTTGGAGGCATCATTTGTATGGAGTAAAATGTGAAATATATAACGATCTCAAAAGTTTAAAGTATATATTCACTCAGAAAGAGTTAAACATGAGACAGAGGAGATGGCTAGAATTAATCAAGGATTATGATTGTACAATTCATTACCATCCGGGAAAAGAAAATAAAGTGGCTGATGCTTTGAGTCGAAAAAGTAATGCTTCATTAACAATGTTGCATTTGGAACGTGATCCTTTGGTTAAGGATTTGATGAACTTTGTCATAGAAGTTGTTGGTGCAGGAAGTCCTTCTGTTTTGTTTCAGGTATCAGTGAGATCATCTCTATCATATAGAATCAAGCAAGCACAGAAGCAAGACAGTGAGTTGCAGAAAAAGGTAGAGCTGGTTTAGAAAGTTAAGTTGCCTGAATTCAACATTGATAATGATTGTGTTTTGAGATTTGGGAAGAGATTGTGTGTGCCTTGTGATTCACAGTTGAAGAGAGAGTTGTTATGTGAAGCTCATAGTTCTCCGTTTTCAGTTCTTCCGGGTAGTACTAAGATGTATAGAGATCTGCGGGAGTATTACTGGTGGGATGGAATGAAAAGAGACATTGCTGATTTTACTGTGAAGTGTTTGAAATGTCAACAGGTTAAAGCAGAGTGGCAGTTACCAAAAGGGATGATTCATCCTTTACCAGTGCCAGAGTGGAAATGGGAGAATATATCCATGGACTTTGTTGTTGGATTACCGAAGACATCTCGAGGTAATAATGCAATCTGGGTTATTGTTGATCGCTTGACCAAATCTGCCCATTTCCTTGCTATACGAGATACTTTCTCTCTTGATCAACTTTCCCGTTTGTATCTTAAAGAAATAGTCATGTTACATGGAGTTCCTCTCTCCATTGTATCGGATCGTGATCCCAGGTTTACTTCTAACTTTTGGAAAGGCCTTCAGAAGTCGTTGGGTACTGAATTAAATTTTAGTACAGCTTTTCATCCTCAATCATATGGGCAGTCAGAACGAACAATTCAGACATTGGAGGATATGCTACGAGATTGTTCTATGGATTATTAGGGAAGTTGGGACCAAAATCTTTCTTTGGTTGAATTTTCATATAATAACAGTTTTCATTCCAGTATACAGATGGAACCAT
The DNA here is from genome assembly GCA_963277665.1 of Viscum album. Taxonomy (NCBI): domain Eukaryota; kingdom Viridiplantae; phylum Streptophyta; class Magnoliopsida; order Santalales; family Viscaceae; genus Viscum; species Viscum album. The sequence continues at coordinate 593,641,787 of OY728155.1, read as the reverse complement.
TTCAGGAATTATATGGGAAGCGGTGTCGAACTCCAGCTTTCTGGGATGAAGTGGGTGAAAGGAAGTTGATGGGACCAGAATTGGTAGAAGAGATGGCAGAAAAAGTTCAGCTGATTCAGAAACACATGAGAACAGCTCAGAGCAGGCAGACGAGTTATGCGGATAACCGGAGGAAGGATCTATCTTTTGAGGTAGGTGATCATGTTTTTCTCAAGGTTTCTCCTTGGAAAAGTGTGATGAGATTTGGTAAGAAAGGAAAGTTGAGTCCAAGGTTCGTTGGACCATACGAAATTCTGGATAGAGTTGGATCAGTTGCATACCAAGTAGCTTTACCTCCGAGTTTATCTCAGGTACACAATGTTTTTTACCTTTCGATGTTGAGAAAGTATATTCCAGATCCATCTCACGTTTTGAGTCCAGAGGGTGTTCAGCTGGAAGAGAACCTATCTTATGAGGAACAACCGGTCCAGATTCTTGACCACAGGGAGAAAGTGTTACGGAATAAGGTGATTCACCAGGTAAAGGTTTTGTGGAAAAATCACATGATTGAAGAGGCAACATGGGAATCTGAAAATGCAATGAGGGATAAGTACCCCCATTTATTCGATAAGTAAATAAATTGCGGGGACACAATTTTCTAAAGGGTGGAAGGATGTAACATCCCAAGTAAGTAATGAATAATAGATATTTTTATCTATGTATATTAATGATTGAGATAGTGTTTTAGAGGCTTAAAATGAAAATAAATCCAATCTTAAGCATGGAATACACTAATATTCTTCAAAGATTATTTTACTGCCTTATGATGGAAAACCCTTTTTAAATCTATCTTTTGACAATTTTATAAACTATGTTTCTCAAAATAAACTTATTCTTTATGATTGGGACATCAAAATTTACTTTGTGTGAATTTTTGGTATTTTTCTGACAATGTTCATTTTTTAATTAATAGTGAAAAATACTGCATTTTACATCAAAACTGCTTTTTAATCTAATTTATTTATATGATTATATTATCTTTTGAATTGGTATTAATGTTTAATATGAATATATTTTTACCATTTAATCCAATGGTGGTCATTGGAATCAATTTCACTTTGAAATTGGACTTAAACTAGTGTCAATCTTTTGATACTTATTGTTTCATAAAAACACGCAATTTGCTCTGACAGCGAAAATTAATTATTAAATTAATTAATGTGAATTATATGTTTTGAATTTTGTAAAATAGATTTTATTTTTGAATTCATAATATCAAATATATCTTAGGGTGAAGTTTTGGTAATTTTCTGAAAAACTTCAATTTTTGATGAATAGTGAAACCACTAAGTGGTACTTATAAAGACTGATTTTCCGTTTAAATGAAATTATGCAATCATTGTGTTTTTAATTTCAAAAATCTGACATACATGGTTGTCATTAAGAAGTAAAATGTGGTTCAATTAGATTATAATAATTTTTTGTTGAATAGTAACTTATTAAGTTCTTAATAGCGATTAGTGGTAATTACGGTAGTTTAAGGTATAAATAATGCTTTAATAATATGAAATGACTTAGACACATGTCCTACCCTCATTGGTTGTGTCATGGAAGACCAAGACAAGCCATGGGTCAAGTTGGGGACCCCATGGATCCACTTTTGTTGGGAAATGACATAAATAACTTTTTATTTAATGTAAAAGTAAAAATGACACAAACATAATATGTTTTACGAAAACAATTATTGCATGGGGTTATAAAGATCATATTTTTGATTATAAATAGTCATTGGAAAGATAAAACGATTTACTACATCATAGTAGTTTTTTTATAATTTTTAGACATTATATATATTAAATTATTTATCACATAATAATGATGCAGCAATGACCTCATTATTTAACGATTTAAATAAAATGGAAAGATGATGAAACATCTAAAACATTCACATGGCCAAAACCAATTGGATGAGTGGATTTCGAACCCTTATCACCGTATCCACTAATTATATCAATGTGGTACCTTTTAAAACCGAAACACATTTTCAAATAAAGTAATATTTCATTACTTTCCAAAAGTGCCCCTCCTCTCCTCTTATAAAAGGCCTCCACCTCTACCTCATTTCACACACTCTTCAAGCCTTTGGCTCGGCCAAACCCTGCCCATTTACTCTCTCCACATACCTCTCCTCATCATAGAGGATTACCTTTGGGTAGAATCCTTTCAAAGGAAGCCTTTAGGCTCAAATCAACAGGAGTTACACTTTTAAAGGTAATTCATTCTCTCATGTTCATTTGTTTTATTTTGCTTCTCCAACCCCATAAACTCTTTTTATTTACTTATTTTGTAACAACACAAGTATCTTAAATATACTAGGACGTTTTTATAAGATTTATTTGAGCTACACTCTCACACAACTACATCAAATGGTTAAAGAACATACGATTTCTGTGGATGGTGAAATTCTGCCTCCCGAAACGATGATTGTTCAAAACTCATTTAACACCTTCAAAGGGGGCCATTATGATGTCAGTATTATTATATATGATATATAATATGTTTATTTTTTCCTTAAACTTATGTTTTTTTCATTTTGGGCATACCTTTATGGTTTCCATTATGGGTAAACACGATATCTTCATTTTAGGAAGTGCGGACTACCGCCCCCTGAAAGTGATTTGATTCGTTAATACCATATGTGGGATGTGTAAAGGATAAATTTAATTATATTATATATGTTATTATAATATAATCTTATATCATTATGATTCCATTCCACAAAATACGAAATAGAAATGGAAGTAGCGTTCATGCGTACGTACGGCTTACCGTCTCCATAAACGGTGCATTTCATTTCTTACCTATAAATGTGATGTAATATTATAAATACATGTATATGCTGAATATATATGATATATATGTTATCCAAATCATTAATATCATTCTAGATATAATGAACCTTTTACCAAATTAACAACATGTAAGTGTAAGAAGTCTATTTTTGACTTAAGAACCAAATACCGACAAAATGAACACTATTAACTTAAATGATTACATGATGTTCATAAAATGGTATAAAAGGAATAATGAACTTGAAAAAGGTTCGTAAGCAAGTAGATATTAACTCAAGTTTATTATTCAGGAGATTAAAGAACGGTCGGGTAAAGTCGGATACGAGGTATGGGACTTCGTCTCAATCTTCTTTCATTGAGGCATATTTTATTTTATACACAACTTTCTTTTATAAGGTGTATAAACCCCTTTGACTTTTACGTTTATTCAAAAGGAATCTTTTTTATACAAAGCGTTTACTAAATGACAAAAGGGAATGTTTTTGTCGTACGTATGCGGAGACAATGACTTCTCCGCCGTCGTGACCGTTATTTGAGTTTCGGCTTCCTCTACAAGCCATACCTTCTTTTTAAAAGAAAAATAAATACCATGTTTTACTTTTCTTTTATTTTGGTATTGAAAATGGTTTTCACAATGTTTTTGTGTTGTATTGATATCTTGTGATTGAAATGTGGAAATGTTATGTTTCCTTTATTCATATTTTATGTGATACGATTATGTTATGGTTCTTGGGCATTATTATGAAGACGGGTGGTTCCGTGATAAACTAAGGGTGGATGAGCCTGATATAGCTCTCCAATGCATTGGGTAATGCGAAGGAGTGAAACGTTAAGGTTTCTCCGATGTGATTTAGGGAATATACTGTGATGGGTATTACAAACGTAACTAAGAGGGTTACTCCCTACGTAAGAATGTTATGGATGCCTCAAGTTACCTTTATGTCTTATGATTTCTATGATTTATTCATGATTTTATGAGGTATGTTAAAGTGACTATGTTTTATGGGTAAAGTATGATTTCATTCTTATGTATATATGAACTCATATTTCCTTTCCATGTTTTTATAACCCATACTGATCTTTTTATGCTCATCCCAAGTTTTTTTGAAATTTTTTTCATAGGTCAAGGGAAAGGTACATGATATGATGATAGTGTCAAGGAAGTGTCAAGAAATAATCCATGTTTTATTTCAAATTTGTTTTCTATTGATGGGAATGAAGAATATTATCTTTATGTAACCACTTTGTTTATATGTGGAATGTAATGCATGTTTTATGATCCAATTCTCTAAAACTCTAAACCCGAAAAGATCCTCAATGTGTAATCTTGTAATAAGTCAAGATTAAGTAAGGTTTATGGTTGGGGCCTTATAGTTGGTATCAGAGGTCGGTTTAGATAACTTTAGGAGTTAGAATTCTGTTAAATGATTATCCAAAAATATTTTTTTGAATTGATATAGCATTTGAAGACTACTATGTTGCTTCATCTAAGACATGTTTGTTCAGAATGGTTTTCCGCAGAGGAAACAGGGAAGCAGTGCTAGGAAGGCATACAGAAGGAAATAACCTTCCGAATCAGCATCCAGAAATGGTCGGAATTGGAACTGAACAGTTTTTTGCAGTAATGGCACAGTTGACTCAAGCGATAAATGGTGGTGGTATCCATGCACGAGATCAGCCAGATCTACCGCAGAGGAACATGTCAGCGGTGGAACATTTCATGAGGCAACATCCACCATCATTTAGAGGATCATCTGTCCCTGTGCTAGCTGAAGGGTGGATTAAAGCACTGGAGAAGATTTTTGATGTCATGGGGTGTTCAGACAATCAAAAGGTTAGTCTTGCTATTTACCGTTTGGAGGGTGAAGTAGATCAGTGGTGGTCTATGGTAAAAAATATCAGGGACACTGATGAGATTGATGCTCTTTACTGGGATGAATTCAAAGGTATGTTTCTTGAGAAGTATTTTCCTAAGGATGTTCGACTTAGGATGGAAAAAAAATTCTTGGAATTGAGGCAAGAAAGAGACTCAGTGGCTGTCTATGAAGAAAGGTTCACTCGATTGGCAAGGTATGCTCCAAATTTTATCCGAGACCTTGATAGTAAAATCAATCGTTTTTACTCAGGATTAAAGCCAAGATATCGAAGGGAATTAGCTTATCGTGAGTTTAAAAGTTATGAAAATCTTGTTTGATGTGCTAAGAAGGCGGAAATAGAGTTTGCCGATGACCAAGTGTTCTATAACAACCAGTATAAGAAGAGACCGAGGTGGCAGGAGAAAGGTAAGAATTCTTCAAAAAAGTCTGATGGTAAGAGAACTAAGTTTCCAGTTTGTGATAAATGTGGTAAAATGCATGGTGGGGAATGTCTTCTGAATTCTGGAAAGTGCTACCGATGTGGTAAGATGGGACATAAGGCTCGTGATTGCACTGAAAAGGATCAAGGTGAAGTTAAGAACAAATTTGATTTACAGTTAGTGAAATGTTATAAGTGCAATGAGATGGGTCCCTATGAAAACGAGTGTCCGAAAAAGAGCTTGAGTGATGGGAAGCAGTTAGACTACAAGCATAAAGGGGTGGTGAAATCCTTTGCAACTACTTCAGCAGATGTCAGGCCATCAAATGAAGTTGTATCAGGTACTTTGTTAGTTTTTTCAGATTATGCCAGTGTGTTGTTTGATTCGGGGTCTACACATTCTTTCATCTCTGAACCCTTTTCTAGTAAAATGGGAATACCATCTCAAGAAATTACTCCTGAACTTTTGGTAAAAACACCTGGGGGAAATTTTGAGGCAAAAAGAATTTATAAGAATCTTCCTATCCTTATCTGTGGAAAGAACCTACTTGCAAAACTTATTTTTCTACCTCTAGTAGAGTTTGATGTTATCCTGGGTATGGATTGGCTCTCTATTTACCAGGCTAAGATTGACTGTAGATCTAAAGAAGTTTCTTTTCAGAAATACTTTCAGTTTGTTTACATGAATGAACCCTTACTTTTGATAATATATCAAGAGGCCGAGAAACTTTTAAAAGATGGAAATGAATGTTACCTTGCACAAGTCGTTGAAAATAAAGGAACTGTTCAGATTAATGATGTTCCAGTGGTAAATGAGTATCCTGATGTTTTTCCTGATGAGTTGCCTGGAATAATACCAGATCGGGAAGTTGAGTTTACTATTGACTTAGTTCCTGATGCTAAGCCAATTTCAAAACCCCCTTATCGAATGACACAAATTGAACTTTTAGAGTTGAAGGAGCAATTGCAATATTTATTAGAAAAAGGTTTCATTAGACCTAGGACATCATCGTGGGGTGCTCCTGTTTTATTTTTTAAAAAGAAAGATGGTTCTATGAGACTTTGGATTGATTATATAGCCTTGAATAATATCACTATTAAGAACAAATATCCTTTTCCTCATATCGATGATTTGTTTGATCAGCTCCAAGGAGCTCAGTTTTTTTCAAAGATTGACCTGAGATCGGGGTACCATCAGGTGAAGGTAAAGGAGGCAGATATTCCGAAGACCACGTTCCGTACGAGATATGGACATTATGAATTTGTAGTAATGCCTTTTGGGCTAACCAATGCACCTTCTTTATTCATGGACTTAATGAATAGAATTTTCCATGAGTTCTTGGATAAGTTTGTGGTGGTTTTCATTGATGATATTTTGGTGTTTTATAAAAGTAAAGAGGAGCATGAAAGACATTTAAGGGTTATCTTGCAAACCTTAAAAGAAAATAAACTGCATGGGAAATTCAGCAAGTGTGAGTTTTGGTTGCAACAAATTTCTTTCCTTGGTCACATTGTTTCTAAAGATGGAATAACGGTTGATCCTGAAAAACAAAAGTTGTGGAAGAATGGCCAAGACCCACAAATGTAACCGAGATTCATAGCTTCCTTGGTTTGGTGGGATATTACTGAAGGTTTGTTAGAAATTTTTCACGGTTATCTAGTCCAATGACTAAGCTAACTCGGAAGGGTGTTAAGTTTATCAGGACAAAAGAATGTGATGATTGTTTTTAGGAATTGAAAAGAAGATTGGTGAATGCTCCAGTTTTGGCACTAACTTCCAGGAATGGTGAGTTTGTTATATACAGTGATGCTTCATTGAAAGGACTTGGTTGCGTCCTAATGCAGAATGATCAGGTAATTGCTTACGCTTCACGATAGTTGAAAACTCATGAGGTAAATTACCCTACACATGATTTGGAATTAGCTGTTGTTGTTTTTGCTTTAAAAATTTGGAGGCATAATTTGTATGGAGTAAAGTGTGAAATATATACCGATCACAAAAGTTTAAAGTATATATTCACTCAGAAAGAGTTAAACATGAGACAGAAAAGATGTCTAGAATTAATCAAGGATTATGATTGTACAATTCATTACCATCCGGTAAAATCAAATAAAGTGGATGATGCTTTGAGTAGAAAAAGTAATGCTTCATTAACAATGTTGCGTTTGGAACGTGATCCATTGGTTAAGGATTTGATGAACTTTGGCATAGAAGTTGTTGGTGCAGGAAGTCCTTCTGTTTTGGTTCAGGTATCAGTGAGATCATCTCTATCAGATAGAATCAAGCAAGCACAGAAGCAAGACAGTGAGTTGCAGAAAAAGGTAGAGCTGGTTCAGAAAGGTAAGTTGCCTGAATTCAACATTGATAATGATTGTGTTTTGAGATTTGGGAAGAGATTGTGTGTGCCTTGTGATTCACAGTTGAAGAGAGATTTGTTATGTGAAGCTCATAGTTCTCCGTTTTCAGTTCATCCAGGTAGTACTAAGATGTATAGAGATCTGCGGGAGTATTACTGGTGGGATGGAATGAAAAGAGACATTGCTGATTTTACTGTGAAGTGTTTGACATGTCAACAGGTTAAAGCAGAGCGGCAGTTACCTAAAGGGATGCTTCATCCTTTACCAGTGCCAGAGTGGAAATGGGAGAATATATCCATGGACTTTGTTGTTGGATTACCGAATACATCTCGAGGTAATAATGCAATCTGGGTTATTGTTGATCGCTTGACCAAATCTGCTCATTTCCTTGCTATACGAGATACTTTCTCTCTTGATTAACTTTCCCGTTTGTATCTTAAATAAATAGTCAGGTTACATGGAGTTCCTCTCTCCATTGTATCGGATCTTAATCCCAGGTTTACTTCTAACTTTTGGAAAGGCCTTCAGAAGTCGTTGGGTACTGAATTAAATTTTAGTACAGCTTTTCATCCTCAATCAGATGGGCAGTCAGAACGAACAATTCAGACATTGGAGGATATGCTACGAGCTTGTTCTATGGATTATCAGGGAAGTTGGGACCAACATATTTCTTTGGTTTAATTTTCATATAATAACAGTTTTCATTCCAGTATACAGATGGAACCATTTCAGGCATTATATGGGAAGCGGTGTCGAACTCAATCTTTCTAGGATGAAGTGTGTGAAAGGTAGTTGATGGGACCAGAATTGGTAGAAGAGATGGCAGAAAAAGTTCAGCTGATTCAGAAACACATGAGAACAGCTCAGAGCAGGCAGAAGAGTTATGCGGATAACCGGAGGAAGGATCTATCTTTTGAGGTAGGTGATCATGTTTTTCTCAAGGTTTCTCCTTGGAAAAGTGTGATGAGATTTGGTAAGAAAGGAAAGTTGAGTCCAATGTTCGTTGGACCATACGAAATTCTGGATAGAGTTGGATCATTTTCATACCGAGTGGATTTACCTCCGAGTTTATCTCAGGTACACAATGTTTTTCACGTTTCGATGTTGAGAGAGTATATGCCAGATCCATCTCATGTTTTGAGTCCAGAGGTAGTTCAGCTGGAAGAGAACCTATCTTATGAGGAACAACCGGTCCAGATTCTTGACCACAGGGAGAAAGTGTTACGGAATAAGGTGATTCACCAGGTAAAGGTTTTGTGGAAAAATCACATGATTGAAGAGGCAACATGTGAATCTGAAATGCAATGAGGGATAAGTACCCCCATTTATTCGATAAGTAAATAAATTATGGGGATGCAATTTTCTAAAGGGGGGAAGGATGTAACATCCCAAGTAAGTAATGAATAATAGATATTTTTATCTATGTCTATTAATGATTAAGATAGTGTTTTAGAAGCTTAAAATGATAATAAATCCAATCTTAAGCATGGAATACACTAATATTCTTAAAAGATTGTTTTACTGCCTTATGATGGAAAACCCTTTTTAAATCTATCTTTTGACAATTTTATAAACTATGTTTGTCAAAATAAACTTATTCTTTATTATTGGGACATCGAAATTTACTTTGTGTGAATTTTTGGTATTTTTCTGACAATGTTCATTTTTTAATGAATAGTGAAAAATACTGCATTTTACATCAAAACTGCTTTTTAATCTAATTTATTTATATGATTATATTATCTTTTTAATTGGTATTAATGTGTAATATGAATATATTTTTACCATTTAATCCAATGGTGGTCATTGGAATCAATTTCACTTTGAAATTGGACTTAAACTAGTGTCAATCTTTTGATACTTATTGTTTCATAAAAACACGCTATTTGCTCTGACAGCGGGAATTAATTATTAAATTAATTAATGTGACTTATATGTTTTTAATTTTGTAAAATAGATTTCATTTTTGAATTCATAATATCATATATAGCTTAGGGTAAATTTTTGGTAATTTTCTGAAAAACATCAATTTTTGATGAATAGTGAAACCACTAAGTGGTACTTATAAAGAATAATTTTCCGTTTAAATGAAATTTTGCCATAATTGTGTTTCGAATTTCAAAAATCCGACATACATGGTTGTCATTAAGAAGTAAAATGTGGTTCAATGAGATTATAATAATTTTTTGGTGAATAGTAACTTATTAAGTTCTTAATCGCGATTAGTGGTAATTAGGGTAGTTTAAGGTATAAATAATGCTTTAATAATATGAAATGACCTAGACACAAGTCCTAACCTCATTGGTTGTGTCATGGCCGACCAAGAAAATCCATGGGTCAACTTGGGGACCCCATGGATCCACTTTTGTTGGGAAATGACATAAATAACTTTTTATTTAATGTAAAAGTAAAAATGATACAAACATAATATGTTTTACGAAAACAATTTTTACATGGGGTTATAAAGATCAGATTTTTGATTATAAATAGTCATTGGAAAGCTAAAAAGATTTACTACATCATAGTACTTTTTTATAATTTTTAGACATTAAATATATTAAATTATTTATGACATAATTATGATGCAGCGATAACCTCATTATTTAACGATTTAAATAAAATGGAAAGATAATGAAACATATAAAACCTACACATGGACAAAACCAATTGGATGAGTGTATTTCGAACCCTTATCACCTTATCCACGAATTATATCAATGTGGGACCTTTTAAAACCGAAACACATTTTCAAATAAAGTAATATTTCTTCACCTTCCAAAAGTCCACCTCCTCTCCTCTTATAAAAGGCCCCCACCTCTACCTCATTTCACACACTCCTCAAGCCTTTGGCTCGGCCAAACCCTGCCCATTTACTATCTCCAAATACATCTCCTCATCCTATAGGATTACCTTTGGGCAGAATCCTTTCAATGGAAGCCTTTAGGCTCAAAGCAACAGGAGTTACACTTTTAAAGGTAATTCATTCTCTCATGTTCATTTGTTTTATTTTGCTTCTCCAACCCCCTAAACTCTTTTTATTTACTTCTTTTGTAACAACACCAGTATATTCAATATACTAGGATGTTGTTATAAGATTTATTTGAGATACACTCTCACACAACTACATCAAATGGTTAAAGAACATACTGTTTCCGTGGATGGTGAAATTCTGCCTCCCGAAATGATTATTGTTCAAAACTCATTTAAAACCTTCAAAGGTGGACATTATGATGTCAGTATTTTTATATATGATATATAATATGTTTATGTTTTCCTTAAACTTCTGTTTTTTTCATTTTGGGAATACCTTTATGGTTTCCATTATGGGTAAACACGATATCTTCATTTTAGGAAGTGCGGACTACAGCCCCCTGAAAGTGATTTGATTCGTTAATACCATATGTGGGATGTGTAAAGGATAAAGTTAATTATATTATATATGTTATTATAATATACTCTTATATAATTATGATTCCATTCCAGAAAATATGAAATAGAAATGGAAGTAGCGTTCATGCGTAAGTACGGCTTACCGTCTCCATGAACGGTGCATTTCATTTCTTACCTCTAAATGTGATGTAATATTATAAATACATGTATATTCTGAATATATATGATATATATGTTATCCAAATCATTAATATCATTCTGTATATAATGAACCTTTGACCAAATTAACAACATGTAAGTGTAAGAAGTCTATTTTTGACTTAAGAACCAAATACCGACAAAATGAACACTATTAACTTAAATGATTACATGATGTTCATAACATGGTATAAAAGGAATAATGAACTTGAAAAAGGTTCATAAGAAAGTAGATATTAACTCAAGTTTATTATTCAGGAGATTAAAGAACGGTCGGGCCAAGTCAGATACGAGGTATGGGACTTCGTCTCAATCTCCTTTCATTGAGGCATATTTTATTTTATACACAACTTTAATTTAAACGGTGTATAAACCCCTTTGACTTTTACGTTTATTCAAAAGGAATCTTTTTTATACGAAGCATTTACTAAAAGACAAAAGGGAATGTTTTTTTCGTACATATGTGGCGACAACGACTTCTCCGCCGTCGTGACTGTTATTTGAGTTTCGGCTTCCTCTACAAGCCATTCCTTCTTTTTAAAAGAAAAATAAATACCATGTTTTACTTTTCTTTTATTTTGGTATTGAAAATGATTTTCACAATGTTTTTGTGTTGTATTGATATCTTTTGATTGAAATGTGGAAATGTTATGTTTCCTTTATGCATATTTTATGTGATACGATTATGTTATGGTTCTTGGGTATTATTATGAAGACGGGTGGTTCCGTGATAAACTAAGGGTGGGTGAGCCCGATATAGCTCTCCAATGCATTGGGTAATGCGAAGGAGTGAAACGTTAAGGTTTCTCCGAAGAGATTTAGGGAATATACTGTGATGGGTATTCCAAATGTAACCCAGAGGGTTACTCCCTATGTAAGAATGTTATGGATGCCTCAAGTTACCTTCATGTCTTTTGATTTCTATGATTTATTCATGATTTTATGAGGTATGTTAAAGTGCCTATGTTTTATGGGTAAAGTATGATTTCATTCTTATGTATATATGAACTCATATTTCCTTTCCATGTTTTATAACCCATACTGAGCTTTTTATGCTCATCCCAAGTTTTTTTGAAATGTTTTTCACAGGTCAGGGGAAAGGTATATGATATGATGATAGTGTCAAGGAAGTGTCAAGAAATAATTCATGTTTTATTTCAAATGTGTTTTCCATTGATGGGAATGAAGAATACTATCTTTATGTAACCAATTTGTTTATATGTGGAATGTAATGCAGGTTTTATGATCTAATTCTCTAAAACTCTAAACCCGAAAAGATCCTCAATGTGTAATCTTGTAATAACTCAAGATTAAGTAAGGTTTAAGGCTGGGGCCTTATAGTTGGTATCAGAGGTCGGTTTAGATAACTTTAGGAGTTAGAATTATATTAAATCATTATCCAAAAATATTTTTTTGAAATGATATAGGATTTGAAGATTACTATGTTGCTTCATCTAAGACATGTTTGTTCAGAATGGTTTTCCGTAGAGGAAACAGGGAAGCAGTGCTAGGAAGGCATACAGAAGGAAATAACCTTCCGAATCAGCATCCAGAAATGGTCGGAATTGTAACTGAACAGTTTGTTGCAGTAATGGCACAGTTGACTCAAGTGATAAATGGTGGTGGTATCCATGAACGAGATCATCAATATCTACCGCAGAGGAACATGTCAGTGGTGGAACATTTCATGAGGCAACATCCACCATCATTTAGAGGATCATCTGACCCTGTGCTAGCTGAAGGGTGGATTAAAGCACTGAAGAAGATTTTTGATGTCATGGGGTGTTCAGACAATCAAAAGGTTAGTCTTGCTATTTACCGTTTGGAGGGCGAAGTAGATCAGTGGTGGTATATGGTTAAAAATATCAGGGACGCCGATGAGATTGATGCTCTTGACTGGGATGAATTCAAAGGTATGATTCTTGAGAAGTATTTTCCTAAGGTTGTTCGACTTAGGATGGAAAAAAAATTCTTGGAATTGAGGCAAGAAGAAGACTCAGTGGCTGCCTATGAAGAAAGGTTCACTCGATTGGCAAGGTATGCTTCAAATTTTATCCGAGACCTTGATAGTAAAATCAATCGTTTTTACTCAGGATTAAAGCCAAAATATCTAAGGGCATTAGCTTCTCGTGAGTTTAAAAGTTATGAAAAGCTTGTTCGATGTGCTGAGAAGGTGGAAATGGAGTTTGCCAATGACCAAGTGTTTTATAACAACCAGTAGAAGAAGAGACCGAGGTGGCAGGAGAAAGGTAAGAATTCTTCAAAAAAGTCTGATGGTAAGAGAACTAAGTTTCCAGTTTGTGATAAATGTGGCAAAAGGCATGCTGGGGAATGTCTTCTGAATTCTGGAAAGTGCTACCGATGTGGTAAGATGGGACATAAAGCTCGTGATTTCACTAAAAAGGATCAAGGTGAAGGTAAGAACAAATTTGATTTACAGTTAGTGAAATGTTATAAGTGCAATGAGATGGGTCACTATGAAAACGAGTGTTCGACAAAGAGCTTGAGTGATGGGAAGCAGCTAGACTACAAGCATAAGGGGGTGGTGAAATCCTTTGCAACTACTTCAGCAGATGTCGGGCCATCAAATGAAGTTGTATCAGGTACTTTGTTTGTTTTTTCAGATTATGCCAGTGTGTTGTTTGATTCGGGGTCTACACATTCTTTTATCTCTGAAACCTTTTCTAGTAAAATGGGAATACCATCTCAAGAAATGAATCCTGAAATTTTGGTAAAAACACCTAGGGTAAATGTTGAGGCAAAAAGAATTTATAAGAATATTCCTATCCTTATCTGTGGAAAGAACCTACTTGCAAACCTTATTGTTCTACCTCTTGTTGAGTTTGATGTTATCCTGGGTATGAATTTGCTCTCTATTTACCATGCTAAGATTGACTGTAGAGCTAAAGAAGTTTCTTTTCAGAAAGACTTTCAGTTTGTTTACAGGAATGAACCCTTACTTTTGATAACATATCAAGAGGCTGAGAAACATGTAAAATATGGAAATGAATGTTACCTTGCACATGTCGTTGAAAATAAAGGAACTATTCAGATTAATGATGTGCCAGTGGTAAATGAGTATCCTGATGTTTTTCCTGATGAGTTGCCTGGAATAATACCAGATCGGGAAGTTGAGTTTACTGTTGACTTAGTTCCTGATGTTAAGCCAATTTCAAAAACCCCCTTATTGAATGGAACAATTGAACTTTTAGAGTTGAAGGAGCAATTGCAAGATTTATTAGAAAAAGGTTTCATTAGACCTAGCACATCACCGTGGGGTGCTCCTGTTTTATTTGTTAAAAAGAAAGATGGTTCTATGAGAATTTTCATTGATTATAGAGCCTTGAATAATATCACTGTTAAGAACAAATATCCTTTGCCTCATATCGATGATTTGTTTGATCAGCTCCAGGGAGCTCAGTTGTTTTCAAAGATTGACCTGAGATCGGGGTACCATCAGCTGAAGGTAAAGGTGGCAGATATTCCGAAGACCACGTTCCGTACGAGATATGGACATTATGAATTTGTAGTAATGCCTTTTGGGCTAACCAATGCACCTGTTGTATTCATGGACTTAATGAATATAATTTTCCATGATTTCTTGGATAAGTTTGTGGTGGTTTTCATTGATGATATTTTGATGTTTTCGAAAAGTAAAGAGGAGCATGAAAGACATTTAAGGGTTATCTTGCAAACCTTAAAAGAAAAGAAATTGTATGGGAAATTCAGCAAGTGTGAGTTTTGGTTGCAAAAAATTTCTTTCATTGGTCACATTGTTTCTAAAGATGGAATAACGGTTGATCCTGCAAAAACAAAAGTTGTGGAAGAATGCTCAAGACCCACAAATGTAACCGAGATTCGTAGCTTCCTTGGTTTGGTGGGATATTACCGAAGGTTTGTTAGAAATTTTTCATGGTTATCTAGACCAATGACTAAGCTAACCCGGAAGGGTGTTAAGTTTATCTGGACAAAAGAATGTGATGATTGTTTTCAGGAATTGAAGAGAAGATTGGTGAATGCTACAGTTTTGGAACTAACTTCTAGGAATGGTGAGTTTGTTATATACAGTGATGCTTCATTGAAAGGACTTGGTTGCGTCCTATTGCAGAATGATTAGGTAATTGCTTATGCTTCACGACAGTTAAAAACTCATGAGGTAAATTACCCTACACATGATTTGGAATTAGCTGCTGTTGTTTTTTCTTTAAAAATTTGGAGGCATCATTTGTATGGAGAAAAGTGTGAAATATATACCGATCACAAAAGATTAAAGTATATATTCACTCAGAAAGAGTGAAACATGAGATAGAGGAGATGTCTAGAATTAATCAAGGATTATGATTGTACAATTCATTACCATCCGGGAAAAGCAAATAAAGTGGTTGATGCTTTGAGTCGAAAAAGTAATGCTTCATTAACAATGTTGCGTTTGGAACGTGATCCTTTGGTTAAAGATTTGATGAACTTTGGCATAGAAGTTGTTGGTGCAGGAAGTCCTTCTATTTTGTTTCAGGTATTAGTGAGATCATCTCTATCAGATAGAATCAAGCAAGCACAGAAGCAAGACAGTGAGTTGCAGAAAAAGGCAGAGCTGGTTCAGAAAGGTAAGTTGCTTGAATTCAACATTGATAATGATTGTGTTTTGAGATTTGTGAAGAGATTGTGTGTGCCTTGTGATTCACAGTTGAAGAGAGAGTTTTTATGTGAAGCTCATATTTCTCCGTTTTCAGTTCATCCGGGTAGTACTAAGATGTATAGAGATCTGCGGGAGTACTACTGGTGGGATGGAATGAAAAGAGACATTGCTGATTTTACTGTGAAGTGTTTGACATGTCAACAGGTTAAAGCAGAGCGGCAGTTACCGAAAGGGATGCTTCAGCCTTTACCAGTGCCAGAGTGGAAATGGGAGAATATATTTGTGGACTTTGTTGTTGGATTACCGAAGACATCTCGAGGTAATAATGAAATCTGGGTTATTGTTGATCGCTTGACCAAATCTGCTCATTTCCTTTCTATAAGAGATACTTTCTCTCTTGATCAACTTTCACGTTTGAATCTTAAAGAAATAGTCAGGTTACATGGAGTTCCTCTCTCCATTGTAATGGATCGTGATCCCAGGTTTACTTCTAACTTTTGGAAAGGCCTTCATAAGTCGTTGGGTACTGAATTAAATTTTAGTACAGCTTTTCATCCTCAATCAGATGGGCAGTCATAACGAAAAATTCAGACACTGGAGGATATTCTACGAGCTTGTTCTAGGGATTATCAGGGAAGTTGGGACCAACATCTTTCTTTGGTTGAATTTTCATATAATAACAGTTTTCATTCCAGTATACAGATGCCACCATTTCAGGCATTATATGGGAAGCGGTGTCGAACTCCAGCTTTCTGGGATGAAGTGGGTGAAAGGAAGTTGATGGGACCAGAATTGGTAGAAGAGATGGCAAAAAAAGTTCAGCTGATTCAGAAACACATGAGAATAGCTCAGAGCAGGCAAAAGAGTTATGCGGATAACCGGAGGAAGGATCTATCTTTTGAGGTAGGTGATCATGTTTTTCTCAAGGTTTCTCCTTTGAAATGTGTGATGAGATTTGGTAAGAAAGGAAAGTTGAGTCCAAGGTTCGTTGGACCATACGAAATTCTGGAGAGAGTTGGATCAGTTGCATACCGAGTGGCTTTACCTCCGAGTTTATCTCAGGTACACAATGTTTTTCACTTTTCGATGTTGAGAAAGTATATGTCAGATCCATCTCATGTTTTGAGTCCAGAGGTAGTTCAGCTGGAAGAGAACCTATCTTATGAGGAACAACCGGTCCAGATTCTTGACCACAGGGAGCAAGTGTTACGGAATAAGGTGATTCACCAGGTAAAGTTTTTGTGGAAAAATCACATGATTGAAGAGGCAACATGGGAATCTGAAAATGCAATGAGGGATAAGTACCCCCACTTATTCGATAAGTAAATAAATTGCGGGGATGCAATTTTCTAAAGGGGGGAAGGATGTAACATCCCAAGTAAGTAATGAATAATAGATATTTTTATCTATGTCTATTAATGATTAAGATAGTGTTTTAGAGGCTTAAAATGAAAATAAATCCAATCTTAAGCATGGAATACACTAATATTCTTAAAAGATTGTTTTACTGCCTTATGATGGAAAACCCTTTTTAAATCTATCTTTTGACAATTTTATAAACTATTTTTGTCAAAATAAACTTATTCTTTATGATTGGGACATCAAAATTTCATTTGTGTGAATTTTTGGTATTTTTCTGACAATGTTCATTTTTTAATGAATAGTGAAAAATACTGCATTTTACATCAAAACTGCTTTTTAATCTAATTTATTTATATGATTATATTATCTTTTGAATTGGTCTTAATGTGTAATATGAATATATTTTTACCATTTAATCCAATGGTGGTCATTGGAATCAATTTCACTTTGAAATTGGACTTAAACTAGTGTCAATCTTTTGATACTAATTGTTTCATAAAAACACGCTATTTGCTCTGACAGCGGGAATTAATTATTAAATTAATTAATGTGACTTATATGTTTTGAATTTTGTAAAATAGATTTCATTTTTGAATTCATAATATCAAATATAGCTTAGGGTGAATTTTTGGTATTTTTCTGAAAAACTTCAATTTTTGATGAATAGTGAAACCACTAAGTGGTACTTATAAAGACTGATTTTCCGTTTAAATGAAATTATGCCATAATTGTGTTTTGAATTTCAAAAATCCAACATACATGGTTGTAATTAAGAAGTAAAATGTGGTTCAATGAGATTATAATAATTTTTTGGTGAATAGTAACTTATTAAGTTCTTAATCGCGATTAGTGGTAATTAGGGTAGTTTAAGGTATAAATAATTCTTTAATAATATGAAATGACCTTGAAACATGTCCTACCCTCATTGATTGTGTCATGGCCGACCAAGACAAGCCATGGGTCAACTTGGGAACCCCATGGATCCACTTTTGTTGGGAAATGACATAAATAACTTTTTATTTAATGTAAAAGTAAAAATGACACAAACATAATATGTTTTACGAAGACAATTTTTACATGGGGTTATAAAGATCAGATTTTTGATTATAAATAGTCATTGTAAAGATAAAAAGATTTCCTACATCATAGTATTTTTTTTATAATTTTTAGACATTAAATATATTAAATTATTTATGACATAATAATGATGCAGCGATGACCTCATTATTTAACGATTTAAATAAAATGGAAAGATAATGAAACATCTAAAACCTAAACACGGCCAAAACCAATTGGATGAGTGGATTTCGAACCCTTATCACCTTATACACTAATTATATCAATGTGGGACCTTTTAAAACCGAAACACATTTTCAAATAAAGTAATATTTCTTTACTTTCCAAAAGTGCTCATCCTCTCCTCTTATAAAAGCCCCCACCTCTACCTCATTTCACACACTCCTCAAGCCTTTGGCTCGGCCAACCCCTACCCATTTACTCTCTCCAAATCCCTCTCCTCGTCCTAGAGGATTACCTTTGGGAAGAATCCTTTCAAAGTATGCCTTTAGGCTCAAATCAACAGGAGTTACACATTTAAAGGTAATTCATTCTCTCATGTTCATTTGTTTTATTTTGCTTCTCCAACCCCCTAAACTCTTTTTATTTACTTCTTTTGTAACAACACCAGTATCTTAAATATACTAAGATTTTTTTATAATATTTATTTGAGCTACACTCTCACACAACTACATCAAATGGTTAAAGAACATACGGGTTCCGTGGATGGTGAAATTCTGCCTCCCGAAACGATGATTGTTCAAAACTCATTTAACACCTTCAAAGGTGGCCATTATGATGTCAGTATTTTTATATATGATATATAATATGTTTATGGTTTCCTTAAACTTCAGTTTTTTTCATTTTGGTCATACCTTTATGGTTTCCATTATGGGTAAACACGATATCTTCATTTTGGGAAGTGCGGACTACCGCCCCCTGAAAGTGATTTGATTCGTTAATACCATATGTGGGATGTGTAAAGGATAAAGTTAATTATATTATATATGTTATTATAATATACTCTTATATCATTATGATTCCATTCCAGAAAATACGAAATAGAAATGGAAGTAGCGTTCATGCGTACGTACGGCTTACTGTCTCCATGAACGGTGCATTTCATTTATTACCTCTAAATGTGATGTAATATTATAAATACATGTATATGCTGAATATATATGATATATATGTTATCCAAATCATTAATATCATTCTGGTTATAATTAACCTTTGACCAAATTAACAACATGTAAGTGTAAGAAGTCTATTTTTGACTTAAGACCCAAATACCGACAAAATGAACACTATTAACTTAAATGATTACATGATGTTCATAACATGGTATAAAAGTAATAATGAACTTGAAAAATGTTCATAAGAAAGTAGATAGTAACTCAAGTTTATTATTCAGGAGATTAAAGAACGGTCGGGTCAAGTCGGATACGAGGTATGGGACTTCGTCTCAATCTCCTTTCATTGAGGCATATTTTATTTTATACACAACTTTCTTTTATACGGTGTATAAACCCCTTTGACTTTTACATTTATTCAAAAGGAATCCTTTTTTATACAAAGCGTTTACTAAACTACAAAAGGGAATGTTTTTGTCGTACGTATGCGGCGACAACGACTTCTCCGCCGTCGTGACCGTTATTTGAGTTTCGGCTTTCTCTACAAGCCATACCTTATTTTTAAAAGAAAAATAAATACCATGTTTTACTTTTCTTTTATTTTGGTATTGAAAATGGTTTTCACAATGTTTTTGTGTTGTATTGATATATTTTGATTGAAATGTGGAAATGTTATATTTCCTTTATGCATGTTTTATGTGATACGATTATGTTATGGTTCTTGGGCATTATTATGAAGACGGGTGGTTCCGTGATAAACTAAGGGCGGGTGAGACCGATATAGCTCTCCAATGCATTGGGTAATGCAAAGGAGTGAAACGTTAAGGTTTCTCCGATGAGATTTAGGGAATATATTGTGATGGGTATTCCAAACGTAACCAAGAGGGTTACTCCCTACGTAAGAATGTTATGGATGCCTCAAGTTACCTTTATGTCTTATGATTTCTATGATTTATTCATGATTTTATGAGGTATGTTAAAGTGCCTATGTTTTATGGGTAAAGTATGATTTCATTCTTATGTATATATGAACTCATATTTCCTTTCCATGTTTTTATAACCCATACTGAGCTTTTTATGCTCATCCCATGTTTTTTTGAAATGTTTTTCACAGGTCAAGGGAAAGGTACATGATATGATGATAGTGTCAAGGAAGTGTCAAGAAATAATCCATGTTTTATTTCCAATGTGTTTTCCATTGATGGGAATGAAGAATACTATCTTTATGTAACCACTTTGTTTATATGTGGAATGTAATGCAAGTTTTATGATCTAATTCTCTAAAAATCTAAACCCGAAAAGATCCTCAATGTGTAATCTTGTAATAACTCAATATTAAGTAAGGTTTAAGGCTGGGGCCTTATAGTTGGTATCAGAGGTCGGTTTAGATAACATTAGGAGTTAGAATTCTATTAAATGATTATCCAAAAATATTTTTTTGAAATGGTATAGCATTTGAAGATTAATATGTTGCTTCATCTAAGACATGTTTGTTCAGAATGGTTTTCCGCAGAGGAAACAGGGAAGCAGTGCTAGGAAGGCATAAAGAAGGAAATAACCTTTAGAATCAGCATCCAGAAATGGTTGGAATTGGAACTGAACAGTTTTTTGTAGTAATGACATAGTTGACTCAAGCGATAAATGGTGGTGGTATCCATGCACGAGATCATCTAGATCTACCGCCGAGGAACATGTCAGTGGTGGAACATTTCATGAGGCAACATCCACCATCATTCAGAGGATCATCTAACCCTGTGCTAGCTGAAGGGTGGATTAAAGCATTGGAGATGATTTTTGATGTCATGGGGTGTTCAGACAATCAAAAGGTTAGTCTTTCTATTTACCGTTTTGAGGGTGAAGTAGATCAGTGGTGGTCTATGGTTAAAAATATCAGGGACGCCGATGAGATTAATGCTCTTGACTGGGATGAATTCAAAGGTATGTTTCTTGAAAAGTATTTTCCTAAGGTTGTTCGACTTAGGATGGAAAACAAATTCTTGGAATTGAGGCAAGAAGAAGACTCAGTGGCTACCTACGAAGAAAGGTTCACTCGATTGGCAAGGTATGCTCCAAATTTTATCCGAGACCTTGATAGTAAAATCAATCGTTTTTACTCAGGATTAAAGCCAAAATATCGAAAGGAATTATCTTCTTGTGAGTTTAAAAGTAATGAAAAGCTTGTTCGATGTGCTGAGAAGGTGGAAATGGAGTTTGCCGATGACCAAGTGTTCTATAACAACCAGCAGAAGAAGAGACCGAGGTGGCAGGAGAAAGGTAATAATTCTTCAAAAAAGTCTGATGGTAAGAAAACTAAGTTTCCAGTTTGTGATAAATGTGGAAAAGGCATGCTGGGGAATGTCTTCTGAATTCTAGAAAGTGCTACCGATGTGGTAAGATGGGACAAAAGGCTCGTGATTGCACTGAAAAGGATCAAGGTGAAGGTAAGAACAAATTTGATTTACAGTTAGTGAAATGTTATAAGTGCAATGAGATGGGTCACTATGAAAACGAGTGTCCGACAAAGAGCTTGAGTGATGGGAAGTAGTTAGACTACAAGCATAAAGGGGTGGTGAAATTTTTTGCAACTACTTCAGCAGATGTTGGGCCATCAAATGAAGTTGTATCAGGTACTTTGTTTGTTTTTTCAGATTATGCCAGTGTGTTGTTTGATTCGGGGTCTACACATTCTTTCATCTCTGAAACCTTTTCTAGTAAAATGGGAATACCATCTCAAGAAATGACACCTGAACTTTTGGTAAAAACACCTGGGGGAAATGTTGAGGCAAAAAGAATTTATAAGAATCTTCCTATCCTTATCTGTGTAAATAACCTACTTGCAAACCTTATTGTTCTACCTCTAGTAGAGTTTGATGTTATCCTGGGTATGGATTGGCTCTCTATTTACCATGCTAAGATTGACTGTAGAGCTAAAGAAGTTTCTTTTCAGAAAGACTTTCAGTTTGTTTACAGGAATGAACCCTTACTTTTGATAACATATCAAGAGGTCGAGAAACTTGTAAAAGATGGAAATGAATGTTACCTTGCACACGTCGTTGAAAATAAAAGAACTTTTCAGATTAATGATGTGCCAGTGGTAAATGAGTATCCTGATGTTTTTCCTGATGAGTTGCCTGGAATAATACCAGATTGGAAAGTTGAGTTTACTGTTGACTTAGTTCCTGATGCTAAGCCAATTTCAATACCCCCTTATTGAATGGCACAAATTGAACTTTTAGAGTTGAAGGAGAAATTGCAAGATTTATTAGAAAAAGGTTTCATTAGACCTAGCACATCACCGTGGGGTGCTCCTGTTTTATTTGTTAAAAAGAAAGATGGTTCTATGAGACTTTGCATTGATTATAGAGCCTTGAATAATATCACTGTTAAGAACAAATATCCTTTGCCTCATATCGATGATTTGTTTGATCAGCTCCAGGGAGCTCAGTTTTTTTCAAAGATTGACATGAGATCGGGGTACCATCAGCTGAAGGTAAAGGAGGCCGATATTACGAAGACCGCATTCCGTACGAGATATGGACATTATGAATTTGTAGTAATGCCTTTTGGGCTAACCAATGCACCTGCTGTATTCATGGACTTAATGAATGGAATTTTCCATGAGTTCTTGGATAAGTTTTTGGTGGTTTTCATTGATGATATTTTGGTGTTTTCTAAAAGTAAAGAGGATCATGAAAGACATTTAAGGGTTATCTTGCAAACCTTAAAAGAAAAGAAACTGTATGGGAAATTCATCAAGTGTAAGTTTTGGTTGCAACAAATTTCTTTCCTTGGTCACATTGTTTCTAAAGATGGAATAACGGTTGATCCTGTAAAAACAAAAGTTTTGGAAGAATGCCCAAGACCCACAAATGTAACCGAGATTCGTAGATTCCTTGGTTTGGTGGGCTATTACCGAAGGTTTGTTAGAAAATTTTCACGGTTATCTAGTCCAATGACTAAGCTAACTCGGAAGGGTGTTAAGTTTATCTGGACAAAAGAATGTGATGATTGTTTTTAGGAATTGAAAAGAAGTTTGGTGACTGCTCCAGTTTTGGCACTAACTTCCAGGAATGGTGAGTTTGTTATATAGAGTGATGCTTTATTGAAAGGACTTGGTTGCGTCCTAATGCAGAATGATCAGGTAATTGCTTATGCTTCACGACAGTTGAAAACTCATGAGGTAAATTACCCTACACATGATTTGGAATTAGCTGCTGTTGTTTTTTGCTTTAAAAATTTGGAGGCATCATTTGTATGGATTAAATTTTGAAATATATACCGATCACAAAAGTTTAAAGTATATATTCACTCAGAAAGAGTTAAACATGAGACAGAGGAGATGGCTAGAATTAATCAAGGATTATGATTGTACAATTCATTACCATCCGGGAAAAGAAAATAAAGTGGGTGATGCTTTGAGTCGAAAAAGTAATGCTTCATTAACAATGTTGCGTTTGGAACGTGATCCTTTGGTTAAGGATTTGATGAACTTTGGAATAGAAGTTGTTGATGCAGGAAGTCCTTCTGTTTTGTTTCAGGTATCAGTGAGATCATCTCTATCACGATAGAATCAAGCAAGCACAGAAGCAAGAAGTGAGTTGCAGAAAAAGGTAGAGCTGGTTCAGAAAGGTAAGTTGCCTGAATTCAACATTGATAATGATTGTGTTTTGAGATTTTGGAAGAGATTGTGTGTGCCTTGTGATTCACAGTTTAAGAGAGAGTTGTTATGTGAAGCTCATAGTTCTCCGTTTTCAGTTCATCCAGGTAGTACTAAGATGTATAGAGATCTGCGGGAGTATTACTGGTGGGATGGAATGAAAAGAGACATTGCTGATTTTACTGTGAAGTGTTTGACATGACAACAGGTTAAAGCAGAGCGGAAGTTACCGAAAGGGATGCTTCAGCCTTTACCAGTGCCAGAGTGGAAATGGGATAATATATCCATGGACTTTGTTGTTGGATTACCGAAGACATCTCGAGGTAATAATGCAATCTGGGTTATTGTTGATCGCTTGACCAAATCTGTTCATTTCCGTGCTATACGAGATACTTTATCTCTTGATCAACTTTCCCGTTTGTATCTTAAAGAAATATTCAGGTTGCATGGATTTCCTCTCTCCATTGTATCGGATCGTGATCCCAGGTTTACTTCTAACTTTTGGAGAGGCCTTCAGAAGTCGTTGGGTACTGAATTAAATTTTAGTACAGCTTTTCATCCTCAATCAGATGGGCAGTCAGAATGAAAAATTCAGACATTGGAGGATATGCTATGAGCTTGTTCTATGGATTATCAGGGAAGTTTGGACCAACATCTTTCTTTGGTTGAATTTTCATATAATAACAGTTTTCATTCCAGTATACAGATGGCACCATTTCAGGCATTATATGAGAAGCAGTGTCGAACTCCAGCTTTCTGGGATGAAGTGGGTGAAAGGAAGTTGATGGGACCAGAATTGCTAGAAGAGATTGCAGAAAAAGTTCAGCTGATTCAGAAACACATGAGAACAGATCAGAGCAGGCAGAAGAGTTATGCGGATAACCGTAGGAAGGATATATCTTTTGAGGTAGGTGATCATGTTTTTCTCAAGGTTTCTCCACCGAAAAGTGTGATGAGATTTGGTAAGAAAGGAAAGTTGAGTCCAAGGTTCGTTGGACCATACGAAATTCTGGAGAGAGTTGGATCAGTTGCATACCGAGTGGCTTTACCTCCGTGTTTATCTCAGGTACACAATGTTTTTCACGTTTCGATGTTGAGAAAGTATATGCCAGATCCATCTCATGTTTTGAGTCCAGAGGTAGTTCAGCTGGAAGAGAACCTATCTTATGAGGAACAACCGGTCCAGATTCTTGACCACAGGGAGCAAGTGTTACGGAATAAGGTGATTCACCAGGTAAAGGTTTTGTGGAAAAATCACATGATTGAAGTGGCAACATGGGAATCTGAAAATGCAATGAGGGATAAGTACCCCCATTTATTCGATAAGTAAATAAATTGTGGGGACATAATTTTCTAAAGGGGGGAAGGATATAACATCCCAAGTAAGTAATGAATAATAGATATTTTTATCTATGTCTATTAATGATTAAGATAGTGTTTTAGAGGCTTAAAATGAAAATAAATCCAATCTTAAGCATGGAATACACTAATATTCTTAAAAGATTGTTTTACTGCCTTATGATGGAAAACCCTTTTTAAATCTATCTTTTGACAATTTTATAAAATATGTTTGTCAAAATAAACTTATTATTTATGATTGGGACATCAAAATTTACTTTGTGTTAATTTTTGGGAATTTTCTCACAATGTTCATTTTTTTAATGAATAGTGAAAAATACTGCATTTTACATCAAAACTGCTTTTTAAACTAATTTATTTATATGATTAGATTATCTTTTGAATTGTTCTTAATGTGTAATATGAATATATTTTTACCATTTAATCCAATGGTGGTCATTGGAATCAATTTCACTTTGAAATTGGACTTAAACTAGTGTCAATCTTTTGATACTTATTGTTTCATAAAAACACGCTATTTGCTCTGACAGCGGGAATTAATTATTAAATTAATTAATGTGACTTATATGTTTTTAATTTTGTAAAATATATTTCATTTTTGAATTCATAATATCAAATATAGCTTAGGGTGAATTTTTGGTAATTTTTTGAAAAACTTCAATTTTTGATGAATAGTGAAACCACTAGGTGGTACTTATAAAGACTGATTTTCCGTTTAAATGAAATTTTGCCATCATTGTGTTTTGAATTTCAAAAATCCGACATACATGGTTGTCATTAAGAAGTAAAATGTGGTTCAATGAGATTATAATAATTTTTGGTGAATAGTAACTTATTAAGTTCTTAATCGCGATTAGTGGTAATTAGGGTAGTTTAAGATATAAATAATGCTTTAATAATATGAAATGACCTAGACACATGTCCTACCCTCATTGGTTGTGTCCTGGCCGACCAAGACAAGTCATGGGTCAACTTGGGGACCCCATGGATCCACTTTTGTTAGGAAATGACAGAAATAACTTTTTATTTAATGTAAAAGTAAAAATGACACAAACATAATATGTTTTACGAAAACAATTTTTACATGGGGTTATAAAGATCATATTTTTGATTATAAATAGTCATTGGAAAGATAAAAAGATTTCCTACATAATAGTATTTTGTATAATTTTTAGACATTAAATATATTAAATTATTTATGACATAATAATGATGCAGCGATGACCTCATTATTTAACGATTTAAATAAAATGGAAAGATAATGAAACATCTAAAACCTAAACATGGCCAAAACCAATTGGATGAGTGGATTTCGAACCCTTATCACCTTATCCACGAATTATATCAACGTGGGACCTTTTAAAAACGAGACACTTTTTCAAATAAAGTAATATTTCTTTACTTTCCAAAAGTGCCCCTCCTCTCCTCTTATAAAAGGCCCCCACCTCTACCTCATTTCACACACTCCTCAAGCATTTGGCTCGGCCAAACCCTGCCCATTTACTCTCTCCACATCCCTCTACTCATCCTAGAGGATTACCTTTGGGCAGAATCCTTTCAAAGGAAGCCTTTAGTCTCAAATCAACAGGAGTTACACTTTTAAAGGTAATTCATTCTCTCATGTTCATTTGTTTTATTTTGCTTCTCCAACCCCCTAAACTCTTTTTATTTACTTATTTTGTAACAAAACCAGTATCTTCAATATACTAGGATGTTGTTATAAGATTTATTTGAGCTACACTCTCACACAACTACATCAAATGGTTAAAAAACATACAGTTTCCGTGGATGGTGAAATTCTGCCTCCTGAAACGATGATTGTTCAAAACTCATTTAACACCTTCAAAGGTGGCCATTATGATGTCACTATTTTTATATATGATATATAATATGTTTATGTTTTCCTTAAACTTCTGTTTTTTTCATTTTGTGCATACCTTTATGGTTTCCATTATGGGTAAACACGATATCTTCATTTTAGGAAGTGCGGACTACCGCCCCCTGAAAGTGATTTGATTCGTTAATACCATATGTGGGATGTGTAAAGGATAAAGTTAATTATATTATATATTCTATTATAATATACTCTTATATAATTATGATTCCATTCCAGAAAATACGAAATAGAAATGGAAGTAGCGTTCATGCATACGTACGGCTTACCGTCTCCATGAACGGTGCATTTCATTTCTTACCTCTAAATATGATGTAATATTATAAATACATGTATATGCTGAATATATATGATATATATGTTATCCAAATCATTAATATCATTCTGGATATAATTAACCTTTGACCAAATTAACAACATGTAAGTGTAAGAAGTCTATTTTTGACTTAAGAACCAAATACCGACAAAATGTACACTATTAACTTAAATGATTACATGATGTTCATAACATTGTATAAAAGGAATAATGAACTTGAAAGAGGTTCATAAGAAAGCATATATTAACTCATGTTTATTATTCAGGAGATTAAAGAACGGTCGGGTCAAGTCGGATACGAGGTATGGGACTTCGTCTCAATCTCCTTTCATTGAGGCATATTTTATTTTATACACAACTTTCTTTTATACGGTGTATAAACCCCTTTGACTTTTACGTTTATTCAAAAGGAATATTTTTTATACGAAGTGTTTACTAAACGACAAAAGGGAATGTTTTTGTCGTACGTATGCGGCGACAACGACTTCTCCGCCGTCGTGACCGTTATTTGAGTTTCGGCTTCCTCTACAAGCCATACCTTCTTTTTAAAAGAAAAATAAATACCATGTTTTACTTTTCTTTTATTTTGGTATTGAAAATGGTTTTCACAATGTTTTTGTGTTGTATTGATATATTTTGATTGAAATGTGGAAATTTTATGTTTCCTTTATGCATGTTTTATGTGATACGATTATGTTATGGTTCTTGGGCATTATTATGAAGACGGGTGGTTCCGTGATAAACTAATTGTGGGTGAGCCCGATATAGCTCTCCAATGCATTGGGTAATGCGAAGGAGTGAAACGTTAAGGTTTCTCCGAAGAGATTTAGGGAATATACTTTTATGGGTATTCCAAACGTAACCAAGAGGGTTACTCCCTACGTAAGAATGTTATGGATGCCTCAAGTTACCTTTATGTCTTATGATTTCTATGATTTATTCATGATTTTATGAGGTATGTTAAAGTACCTATGTTTTATGGGTAAAGTATGATTTCATTCTTATGTATATATGAACTCATATTTCCTTTCCATGTTTTTATAACCCATACTGAGCCTTTTATGCTCATCCCAAGTTTTTATGAAATGTTTTTCACAGGTCAAGGGAAAGGTACATGATATGATGATAGTGTCAAGGAAGTGTCAAGAAATAATCCATGTTTTATTTCAAATGTGTTTTCCATTGATGGGAATGAAGAATACTATCTTTATGTAACCACTTTGTTTATATGTGGAATGTAATGCAAGTTTTATGATCTAATTCTCTAAAACTCTAAACCCGAAAAGATCCTCAATGTGTAATCTTGTAATAACTCAAGATTAAGTAAGGTTTAAGGTTGGGGCCTTATAGAAGTAGTAGCAGGGTACCCTTGATATCCTTTTCTATATGATATATTCTTGTAGGAATTACTTGGTGAGGGTAGCCATTGTGAGGTTGGGAACATTGTATACCTTCTTAGGGGACGAGTTAGTTCCACTGTTGTTCACTGTGCTTTAGCATGCTTTCTTTACTTTTGCACGAGAGGCTTCGGGGAGGATCCTACCGAGTATACTGTTATACTCACCCTATGTATATATAAACTATCTTTTAGGTCACTTGGAGTAGGTTGGAGATCACGCTTGTTTCTACTATCTTGGGGTTGCAGGAGCTGTTTGGGCTTGTGGTTGCGGCTGTTTTTACATTCTTTTGGGTACTTGTAGATTCCCCCTTTCAGTTGTTGTAATTTTTTCATGACATTACATATATTCACTTGGGGTTTCCTTTACATTTCAATTCTTAGTTGGAGTTGGATGGTGTCTGTCTTATCTCTCTCTTCCACATGTGTTCTCTTAGAGGGAAATGCCTCCCATTTGTGTGTTTACTATACCCTTGGTGCTAGTCGCCAACCCGGGGCCTACTGGAGGTGGGACTCGGGGGGTCATTATCTCCCTTCTCACATTTCCGGCCCAGGAGGGGTACACTTTGTGGGGGGGGGTCGTGATATAGTGGTATCAGAGGTCTGGTTATGGGATAGGATGGTGTTTGGAGCTAGGGTCATGTGAGGATGCATGGGTTGGTAGAGAAATGGTGTCATTCATGTTTATCAAGTGGGGTAAACACTGGAGGCCGACAGAGAAATATGTGTTTCGGTCCCCTTATGATCTGTTTCATGGACCTTTATGTTTACAATTTCTACTAAACAAGGTGATTCTGGTTGCAGAGTAGAGACCTAGGAAAGGATCATGCATCATTCTACTTTGTGCATGTGTTTTAATGGGTAGACCTTGGGATAGGTTAACCTAAAATGAATAAAAGAAAACAATAAATTAATTAATTTTGAGTCTTCCATATTCGAGGATAAGGAGCTCTAATAGTTTTTTATTTTTCATGTATGGATCCATGTCGAGGCACTCATCAGGTTTGTGTAGAAGATGTCTAGAAGGATGTCCCAGCAGATCGTTGTAGGGTGGAGGTCGACGACGATGACACTTGGAGGGAGACACTCTGAGAGTTTTAGTGCCAGAGTATGTAGAAGTATGAGGGATCCATTTCAGATGTAGTCATAGAAGACTGGTTAGAGGATGTAGAGATAGGCTTCAGTTCGATCTGTTCTCAGAAGGAGCACTGGGTGTCCTTGGTTGTGACGATGCTGCATGGGGCAGTAATGAAATGGTGGCTCTTATTCCTCAGGGATCGTGAGGAGTCAGCGATCACATGGGAGGAGTTCCGATACAATTTTAGAGTTGAGTTCTTTTCTTCGACTACGAAGGCATCCAGTCGTCCGGAGCTTCTTACCCTTCGGCATGGGATCTCCAGTGTTCGAGAGTTTGGAATCCGTTTCAAGAACATTCTATGATATGATTCGGACCTGTTACCCGATGAGGAGACCAGGGCGAGGAATTTTGAGGTGGCTCTGCATCCATAGGTCCAGCGCCAAGTCACCACATTTATGCTGAAGACATATCTTGAGGTGATGGCGAGGGAAGAGGTTGTTGAGAGGACCTTTCCTAGGACTGGATCATCTTGATAGGGGAATCATCATGATTCCTCACGGAGGAGAGCTATGGTTCGGGGTTCCCAGATTCTAGGTTAGAAGAGTTTCTGTTCTCCTGGGGGTAGGTCCCAACCCTTTCCATCTCGTTTCTCTGAAGGTAGCAAGTCTTAGGCCTGTTCCAAGGGATCATGTGCTTGTTTTTCTTGTAGTGGTTGTGGTCATCAGCAGTAGGAGTTCCCGACCTTTCAGAGCAATCATCATGCACCGGGTGCTCCGCTCCAGGTTCCTCCATTGAGGCAGTTCCAACCGAGGCAGCAACAGCCAGTTGCACCAGCTTTCGATCAGCAAAGGGTAGATGGGGAAGGTAGTGGATAACCCCATGATGCTCCTCGTCTTCAAAGAGCAGAACATGGCCATGGTGGTGGTCGTCATTGGGGCCAGAGAGTCTGTGGAGGAGGTCGTGGTCAGCTTCATCCTTTGGCGTTGCCAGCACCAGATGAGCCAGATATCATTCAAGGTACCCTTTTCTTGTTTTCTACCTTGGTGTATGCCTTGTTTGATTCAGGAGTGACACACACCATCATACCACCTACCCTTGTCCATTCTTTGGGACTTGAGGTAGAGAGGCTTCTAGTGGCCTTGGCGTTGACTACACTAGTTATAGGTTGAGATATCTTGTTTAATGTATGTAGATACTGTGAGCTAGTATTGGGGAAACAACCATCTTGGGGAGATTAACTATATTTACGAATACAACCATATGATGTCATCCTCAGCATGGATTGGTTGTATTCGGTGTAGGCTATCGTGGATTGCTCATGAAAAAGGTCATATTCATCAGTACGGATGGAGAGCTGGTGGTGTTTGTTGGTGAGAGAGATCATCGGATGGGTCATAGGAATGTTCCATCCTTATCAACCATGGCGGCTGAGATGATGCTAAGTTTTTTAGAGGATCGACAGTTGGTGTTTCCTAGGGCTGTAGAGGATTACCCTGATGTTTTTTCAAAAGAGTTTGTAACCTTACCCCCTAGACGAGAGATCGAGTTTGGGATTGAGATATAGCTGGGGTCGTCTCCTATATCTATGTCTCCACATACGATGACCGCTTATGAGTTATGAGAGCTACATATACATCTTGATGGTCTGTTGCAGTGCGGTTTTGCTCAGCCAAGTGTGTCACCATGGGGTGCACCAGTCTTGTTCGTGAAGAGGGATGATGGCAGTTTTCAGTTGTGTGTTGATTATAGTCACTTAAACAAAGTGACAATAAAGAATTGTTATCCTCTTCCATGGATTGATGACTTACTCGATCAACTGAAGGGTGAAAGTTGGTTCTTAAAGATCGACTTATGGTCTGGATATCATCAGATTCATGTGAAGGATGAGGATATCCCGAAGACTAGTATCTGTTGTCATCATGGGCATTATGAGTACGTTGTAATGCCATTTGGTGTGACGAATGATCCAGTTGTGTTCATTGGTTTGATGAATGTTGTGTTCTGTGAGTTCCTGAACAAGTTCGTGGTAGTTTTCATTGACGGCGTCCTTGTGTACTCCACATATGAAGAGGAGCATGCAGAGCATCTACGATCCATTTTGGGAGTTCTTCGTCGACATCAGATGTTCATGAAGTTGTTGATGTGTGAGTTTTTTTCTTGAGACGTCTGTTTCTTGGGGCATGTTGTGTCCCAACAGGGAGTAGCTGTTGATCCATCTAAGATAGAAGAAGTTGTGTCTTGGGCAGCCCCCAAGACAATGTCAGAGGGGCGTAGATTCCTTAGTCTTGCTGGCTATTACAGGAGGTTCGTAGCCAATTTCACAAAGGTTGCGACTCCATTAACAGATCTAACTAGGAAGGATCAGCCCTTTGAATGGACTGTTCAGTGCCAGGTAGTCTTCGAGTATCAAAAGGAGAAGTTAGTAAATTCCCTAGTCCTTTGTCTTCCAGCTAAGGGAGTTCAATTTGATGTTTTCTGTGATGCTTCACATCTGGGGTTAGGTTGTGTCCTCATGCAGCAGAGGTCAGTTGTTTCTTATGGGTCTTGGAAATTGCATCCCCATGAATGAAACTATTCCACCCTTGAACATGAGTTGGCAGCCGTGGTGTTTGCTCTGAAGTTGTGGAGACATTACCTCAATGGTGAACTCTTTGTGGTTTTCACTAATCATAAGAGTTTGTGGTATGTTTTCTCCAAGCATGACTTGAACTTGAGGCAGCGTCAGTGGATGGAGTTCCTACAGGAATACGACTTTGAAATATCGTATACACCTGGAAAAGGGAATGTTGTAGCTGATACGCTGAGCCGAAAGTCACGTAGTGATGCTGTGCGTGAAGCCGGTGATTCCTAGAGAGTAATGGAGGAACTGTCAGCTGTGCATCATGACATGGGAGAAGTTGGGGGAAGAGGTTGTCTTTTCCAGATGACGATACAATCATCCCTGATACAGAGGATGGAAGAGTCCCAGTTAGCGGATCTTGAGGTGGAGGTTGGGAGAGACTGAGTTGTTTGTGGTGAGGCCCCTGATGGTTGGTCGGAGGATGAACAACACATAGTGTTGTATCAAGGAAGGATTTTTGTTCCCTTGAAGATGCATGAGACGGTTCCCATAGAGTTCCATATTTCGCCTCTAGAAGTACATCCTGGTGTGAAAAATCTGTACCGAGCTTTTTGGAGTCAGTTTTGGTAGCCTGGGCTGAAGCACGTGGTTGCGGAGTTTGTGTCTCGATGTTTAGTCTACCAGAAGGTGAAGTTTGAACACCGTGTTCCTGGTGGTCTTCTCCAGCCATTACAGATTCCTCAGTAGAAGTGGTAGGATTTCTCAATATACATTGTTACTAGTTTACCTCGATCTCTGGGAAGAAACGATGCTATTTCGGTGGTAGTGGATTGTTTAACTAAATCTGCCCACTTTATAGAAATCAAGGAGTCAAGCTCAGTGGAAGTTTTGTCGACGCAGTATCTGGAGTAGGTGGTGAGACTTCATGGAGTCTCAAAGACGATCATTTCTGATCGAGATCCTTGTTTTACCTACAGGTTGTGGAGAGGTCTCCAACATGATTTTGGTTCTCATCTATGACTTAGCAGTGCTTTTCATCCTAAAACAGATGGTCAGACGGAGCGAACCATCCAGACTCTTGAAGAAATGTTGCGCTGTTGTGTTCTTGATTTTCGAGGTTCATGGATGAGGAACTTACCCTGGGTGGAGTTTTCCTAAAGTAATAGTTTTCACGCCACCATTGGTATGGTGCCATTTGAAGCCTTGTATGGCCGGCCTTGCTGTTCTCCGTTGTGCTGGACTGGGGTCAGAGAGTCAGCAATTCTTGGACCGGAACTAGTGCAGTATACACCAGAGATGGTTCAAGTGATTCGTGAGAGGATGAAGGCAGCACAATATCGTTAGAAATCATATGCTGATCAGAGAAAGAGACCCTTAGAGTTTAATGTTGTGGAACATGTGTTACTAAAGGTGACTCCCCGTCATGGGCAGTGAAGGTTTGGTCATGGGAGTAATATTTCTTCCTGCTTTGTTGGGCCTTTCGAAGTGTTAGCTCGTGTTGGAGTTGTGGCATATCGAGTAGCACTTCCCCCCAGACGAGTCAGATACATGATGTTTTCCATGTAACACAGCTACGTCATTTTCATCATGATGACTCTCAAATCATCTATTGGCGAGATATCAATGTTTATGATGATGCCACCTTTGAGGAGCGACATGTGTAGATCCGAGACCACAAGGAGAAAGTGTTTCACGGACGTTCCATCCCTTTAGTTTGTGACTTGTGGTGACACGACGGCTTTGAAAAGAGTATATGGGAACATGAGTCACAAATACGCACTCATCACGCAGAGTTGTTTGATGTTTAACTCTTTTCGTGTATCATTGTAACTTATGTGTCTGTGAAACTTTCATGTTTATGAGATGGATCCCTTTGTTGATTTGCTGGCTTTCTCTCTTTTGAGAGTTATCTCGAGGGGTGGTTGTTCAGACCCTGTTTCGTTTTTCTCTTTAGGTGGGTTTTGGATTCTCGAGGAGGAGAATGTTTTGAGTGGTATCTGATGTAATGGCCCGGACCTCTCCGATTCATTCCTTTGTGAAAATGTGGTGCTGGAGGTGTTCCAGGAAGTCAAGGTGACTTGGGGGGTGCGTTTGGGTGGACTTTTGAGGGAAGTTAAATGGTAATAGATTTCGCACGTTTGGTGCAAGGTTTTCTTAAATCGTGCGGCCAAACTATGCAAGGCTGGTCTTTAGGGCATTGTTTAACACATGGTTAGTGCACGGTTTGCCTAACCTTGTGGACTAAGCATGAGAGGATGGGGTTTCGAGGCAGAAGTTAATGCACGCTTAGCGCACGGTTTGTTAAACCGTGTGAACTAACAGTGCGGGCACTTAAAGTAAGATCCAAAAATTGTGGATCTAACCATTTTGCCTTTAATCACCTCATTTAAGCCCCTAAGTGTCCAAGACTCGGGATTACCCTTCCATGGAGGTGGAAGAACCTCACCCAATCATTTTGGAGGTGATCTGGAGGCATCTCTTTGTGAATCGAAGCTGGTTTCTAGATGTAAGTGGTCTTTTTGTTTGGTTTCTTAGATCTACCTAGATCTACTCCTTTTATCTCGGGATTTTAGATCTACACCCATTTTGGGTATATCATAGTGTTTGGATGACTTTTGTGATGAGCTTTGGTCTTGGTTGTGTTATGAGAGGAGATCTAAGGGGGATTTGTGGAGAATTGACCCAGTTTCATGGGCATTCATCGGTCATTGCGGTTTTCCTCAAAAAAAATTTGAGGCAAGGGATTCGTGGATTCTCTAATTTCTTATGTGCAATTGTAGAGTTAGCATGATTTATCCCTTTAGATCACAATGGAATTGACCTAATTAAATACTTGAACCAGATTAAAATAATTGGTTTGGTCGCATGTTGTTGCTTTGTACTGTGATAACGGTTTGACTCTTGATTTTCTAGATAAGAGTGATATATATGCCTTTCTTGTTAGCATGTTGTTCTTGATGGAAATTGATAAAGAACGTAAAGCAAGAATTAATTGATAATTAATTGGATAAAGATAAAGAGGCATGTAAATGAATCTGGTTGTTGTCGTTGTTGTAGTTGTTCTAAATTGATGTTGATCAAATTTGGCATAGCAAGAATGTTTAATCTTTGGTGATAGCTTACTGAATTGGTTCATGATGTTGGAACTAATGAATTGAAATTGTTAATTCAATATGGATTAAATAACTTAATTGAGTTCCATGAAGGGTTCAGAGTTACCCCTTTATTGTGAATTAGGGCTAAAAGCCAATTTGATGTGATTGTTGGTGTTTGTTGTTTGAAGGCCGGATGCCTTGTTAAAAGGCCAAGAGCCCATTTGTTGTAATGATTGTTTTCCTAGTTTTTGTGTTGTACTATGGCCGTGGAAGGGGTGCTATGATATCTTGTGTTGTGATGTGACCCTGGAGGGGTCTTGTGATATGTAAAGGTAGAGAGGCCTTGTGGTTGTGGCATTGGATGATTCCTAGAGTGGCGAGATGCATCAGTTTATGCATGTGGGTGTCAGGGAGGACATTTGGGATGATGGAATGGGATGGTTGTGATTGTTGGATGTTGTTGATCATTGGTTGTTTATCTGCATTACTTTTCCCCATTGCTCAAGGCAACTGGTCTTGCTTACCCTTCTTCTAAAGGAGGCGAAGACATGTAGGGTATTCCACGTGCTTTGCATGTTTGTCTTATCAAAGGAGAATGGGTCTACGCTCTTGCTATAGGCGGCAAGAGACTCGACGGGTAGTACATCTACTCACCAGGTTGAGCCCCCTTGTTTTTAGTAGAATGGGTTGATTTTCTAGAATCCTTGTGAATTTGGGAATGTAATTATGTAATTAATGTTTGAATAAATGATGTTAACCCATGGGGTTAGAGTTTTTTGGAACTTAATGAAGAGATTGAGAAATTTTGAAGGGATATAGGTTTGTGAATGTGATTCCAAGAAAGTTAATGTGGGTTGTTCATGGTTAATTAATGATGGAAGAATTAATTAATGTACTGTGGAATTCATAAAAAGGGAAGGAATTAATCTAATAAAGCCCTTTAATTTGTTGTGTGCTTATAGGATACCAAGTCTTAGAAGTGGCAGCCCGGAGTCTGAGAGACGTTAGTTGTATTTGTTTCTAAGACTAGGTTATTCCCATAGTGTGGTTGTGAGTTATTATATATTCTGTACTTTTTTTCTATACGATACTCCACCCTTTCAGTAAGGTCAACTGACACCCCAGGGATTCTGAGCCCTGGGGGGTGATTTCCTCAACATTCTGGAGGGAGGATGAATGGCTGACTACCCCCTTTGACCCCGCTCTCTTCTCTTGGTAGATACTAGTGCCATTAGCAAATCGGTTTTTTTTCCCCATATATTTGTGTAGAGGGGTGTAATGTATTGTGGTTATTTCCACAAATATATTCTGGATGTATTATCCTATAGACTACTATAGGTGTAACATGTATAGGCATTGATGGCTTGAGGATCCTTATGTGGTTTTTGAGTTGTCCTAGCTTGAGGTACAATACCCAACATATGATACACATTATGCAGGCTGTGGTGGCTCCCGGAACCTACCTGGTTACCTTTGGTTGTGAGGATGGTGTGGAGCTTAGCCCAGGTGTCTTCAGGCAAGCCTTTGTGGTGCACGTGGTGCAGATTGTGGAGCATAACCCATGTTTATACGGGCAAACCTTTGGAGAGAGATGCACATGACATATGTCATTGGGGAAAAGTGGAAAACCAGTGGGGAAGTAGTAGCATGGTACCCTTGATATTATTTTCTATATGATATATTCTTGTAGGCATTAATTGGTCAGAGTAGCCATTGTTAGGTTGGGAACATTGTATACCTTCTTAGGGGACGAGTTAGTTCCACTGTTGTTCACTGTGCTTTATCATGCTTTCTTTACTTTTTCACGAGAGGCTTCGGGGAGGATCCTACTGAGTATACTGTTATACTCACCCTATGTATATATAAACTGTATTTTAGGTCACTTGGAGCAGGTTGGAGATCACGCTGGTTTCTAATATCTTGGGGTTGCAGGAGCTGTTTGGGCTTGTGGTTGCGGCTGTTTTTACTTTCTTTTGGGTACTTGTAGATTCCCCCTTTCAGTTGTTGTAATTTTTTCATGACATTACATATATTCACTTGGTATTTTCTTTACATTTCAATTCTTAGTTGGAGTTGGATGGTTTCTGTCTTATCTCTCTCTTCTGCATGTGTTCTCTTAGAGGGTAATGCCTCCCATTTTTGTGTTTACTATACCCTTGGGGCTAGTCACCAACCCGGGGCCTACTGGAGGTGGGACTCGGGGGTCATTATCTCCCTCCACACATTTCCAGCCCAGGAGGGGTACACTTTGTGGGGGGGTCGTGATAGAGTGGTATCAGAGGTCTGGTTATGGGATAGGATGGTGTTTGGAGCTAGGGTCATGTGAGGATGCATGGGTTGGTAGAGAAATGGTGTCATTCATGTTTATCAAGTGGGGTAAACACTGGAGGCCAACAGAGACATATGTGTTTCTGTCCCCCTATGATATGTTTCATGGACCTTTAATTTTACAATTTCTACTAATCAAGGTGATTCTGGTTGCAGGGTAGAGACCTAGGAAAGGATCATGCATCATTCTACTTTATGCCTGTGTTTTAATGGGTAGACCTTGGGATAGGTTAACCTAAAATTAATGAAGGAAAACAATAAATTAATTAATTTTGAGTCTTCCATATTCGAGGATTAATAGCTCTAATAGTTTTTTATTTTTCAGGTATGGATACAGGTCGAGGCCCTCATCAGGTTTGTGTATAAGATGTCTAGCAGGCTTTCCCAGCAGATCGCTGCAGGGTGGAGGTCGACGACGATGACACTTGGAGGGAGACACTGTGAGAGTTTCAGTGCCAGAGTATGTAGAAGTATGAGGGATCCATTTCAGATGTAGTCACAGAAGACTGGTTAGAGGAAGTCGAGATAGGCTTCAGTTCGATCCGTTCTCAGAAGGAGCACTGGGTGTCCTTGGTTGTGACGATGCAGCATGGGGAAGCAAAGAAATGGTGGCTCTTATTCCTCAGGGATCGTGAGGAGTCAGCGATCACATGGGAGGAGTTCCGAGAAAAGTTTAGAGTTGAGTTCTTTTCTTCGAATACGAAGGCATCCAGTCGTCAGGAGCTTCTTACCCTTCGACATGGGATCTCCAGTGTTCGAGAGTTTGGAATCCGTTTCAAGAACATTCTATGATATGATTCGGACCTGTTACCCAATGAGGAGACCAAGGCGAGGAATTTTGAGGTGGCTTTGCATCCAGAGGTCCAGCGCCAGGTCCCCACATTTATGCTGAAGACATATCTTGAGGTGCTGGCGAGGGAAGAGGTTGTTGAGAGGACTTTGCCCAGGACTGGATCATCTTGAGAGGGGAATCATCACGATTCCTCACGGAGGAGAGCTATGGTTCGGGATTCCCATATTCTAGGTTAGAAGAGTTTCTGTTCTCCTGAGGTTAGGTCCCAACCCTTTCCATCTTGTTTCTCTGAAGGTAGCAAGTCTTAGGACTGTGCCAAGGGGTCATGTGCTTGTTTTTCTTGTGGTGGTCGTGGTCATCAGCAGTAGTAGTGCCCGACCTTT
The DNA here is from genome assembly GCA_963277665.1 of Viscum album. NCBI lineage: Eukaryota > Viridiplantae > Streptophyta > Magnoliopsida > Santalales > Viscaceae > Viscum > Viscum album. Next base: position 593,602,669 of record OY728155.1, on the reverse strand, counting down.
CAGAGCAATCATCGTGCACCGGGTTCTCCGCTCTAGGTTCCTCCATTGAGGCAGTTCCAACCGAGGCAGAAACAGCCAGTTTCACCAGCTTTCGATCAGCAGAGGGTAGATGGGGAAGGTAGAGGACAACCCCATGATGCTCCTCGTCCTCAAAGAGCAGAATATGGCCATTGTGGTGGTCGTCATTTGGGCCAAAGAGTCTGTGGAGGAGGTCGTGGTCAGCTTCATCCTTTGGTGTTTCCAGCACCAGATGAGCCAGATGTCATTCAAGGTACCCTTTGATTGTTTTCTACCTTGGTGTATGCCTTGTTTGATTCAGGAGTGACACACACCATCATACCACCTACCCTTGTCCATTCTTTGGGACTTGAGGTAGAGAGGCTTCTAGTGCCCTTGGCGTTGACTACACCAGTTGTAGGTCGAGCTATCTTGTTTGAAGTATGTAGAGACTGTGAGCTAGTATTAGGGAAACACCCATCTTGGGGATATTTACTATATTTACGGATACAACCATATGATGTCATCCTCAGCATGGATTGGTTGTATTCGGTGTAGGCCATCGTGGATTGCTCATGAAAAATGTCATCTTCATCAGTCCGGATGGAGAGCTGGTGGTGTTTGTTGGTGAGAGAGATCATCAGATGGGTCATAGGAATGTTCAATCCTTATCAACCATGGCGGCTGAGATGATGCTAAGTTCTTTAGAGGATCGGCAGTTGGTGTTTCCTAGGGTCATAGAGTAGTACCCTGATGTTTTTCCAAAAGTGTTTCTAACCTTGCCCCTAGATGAGAGATCGAGTTTGGGATTGAGCTATAGCTGGGGTCGTCTCCTATATTTATGTCTCCATATAGGATTACCCCTTATGAGTTACGAGAGCTACATATACATCTTGATGGTCTGTTGAAGTGCGGTTTTCCTCAGCCAAGTGTGTCACCATGGGGTGCACCAATCTTGTTCGTGAAGAGGGCTGATGGCAGTTTGCAGTTGTGTGTTGATTATAGTTTCTTAAACAAAGTGTCAATAAAGAATCGTTATCCTCTTCCATGGATTGATGACTTATTTGATCAACTGAAAGGTGAAAGTTGGTTCTTAAAGATCGACTTATGGTCTGGATATCATCATATTCATGTGAAGGATGTGGATATCTCGAAGACTACTTTTTGTTGTCATCATGGGCATTATGTGTACGTTGTAATGCCATTTGGTGTGACGAATGATCCATTTGTGTTCATGGGTTTGATGAATGTTGTGTTCTGTGAGTTCCAGGAAAAGTTCGTGGTAGTTTTCATCGACGGCGTCCTTGTGTACTCCACATCTGAAGAGGAGCATGCAGAGCATCTACGATCCATTTTGGGAGTTCTTAGTCGACATCAGTTGTTCGGGAAGTTGTTGATGTGTGATTTTTTGTCTTGAGACGTCCGTTTCTTGGGGCATGTTGTGTCCCAACAGGGAGTAGCTATTGATCCATCGAAGATAGAAGAAGTTGTGTCTTGGGCAGCCCCCAAGACAATGTCAGAGGGGCGTAGATTCCATGGTCTCGCTGGCTATTATAGGAGTATCGTAGCCAATTTCACAAAGTTTGAGACTCCATTAACAGCTCTAACCAGGAAGGGTCAGGCCTTTGAATGGGCTGATCAGTGCCAAGTAGCCTTTGAGTATCAAAAGGAGAATTTAGTAAGTGCCCCAGTCCTTTGTCTTCCAGCTGAGGGAGTTCAGTTTTATGTTTTCTGCGATGCTTCACATCTGGGGTTAGGCTGTGTCCTCATGCAGCAGAGGTCAGTTGTTTCTTATGGGTCGTAGAAATTTCATCCCCATGAATGCAACTATTCCACCCTTGAACATGAGTTGGCAGCCGTGGTGTTTGCTCTGAAGTTGTGGAGACATTACCTCAATGGTGAACTCTTTGTGGTTTTCACTAATCATAAGAGTTTGTGGTATGTTTTCTCCCAACATGACTTGAACTTGCGGCAGCGTCAGTGGATGGAGTTCCTTCTAGAATACAACTTTGAAATATCGTATAAACATGGAAAAGGGAATGTTGTAGCTGATACGCTGAGCCGAAAGTCACGTAGTGATGTTGTGCGTGAAGCGGGTGATTCCTGAAGAGTAATAGACGAACTATCAGCTGTGCATCATGACATGGGAGAAGTTGGGGGAAGAGGTTGTCTTTTCCAGATGATGGTACAATCATCCCTGATGCAGAGGATGGAAGAGTCCCAGTTAGAGGATCTTGAGGTGGAGGTTTGGAGAGACTGAGTTGTTTGTGGTGAGGCCCCTGATGGTTGGTCGGAGGATGAACAACACATAGTGTTGTATCAAGGAAGGCTTTTTATTCCCTTGACGATGCATGAGACGGTTCCCATAGAGTTCCATAGTTCGCCTCTAGCAGTACATCCTGGTGTGACAAAGCTGTACCGAGCTTTTAGGAGTCAGTTTTGGTGGCCTGGGCTAAAGCACGTGGTTGCGGAGTTTGTGTCTCGATGTTTAGTCTACCATAAGGTGAAGTTCGAACACCGTGTTCCTGGTGGTCTTCTCAGGTCATTATAGATTCCTCGGTAAAAGTGGTAGGATATCTCAATAGTCATTGTTACTAGTTTACCTCGATCTATGGGAGGCCACGATGCTATTTCGGTGGTAGTGGATCGTTTAACGAAATCCACCCACTTTATAGAAATAAAGGAGTCAAGCTCAGTGGAAGTTTTTTCGAGGCAGTATCTAGAGTAGGTGGTGAGACTTCATGCAGTCTCAAAGACAATCATTTCTGATCGAGATCCTCGTTTTACCTCCAGGTTGTAGAGAGGTATCCAACATGCTTTTGGTTCTCATCTATTACTTAGCAGTGCTTTTCATCCTAAAACGGATGGTCAGACGGAGCAAACCATCCAGACTCTTGAAGACATGTTGCGCTGTTGTGTTCTTGATTTTGGAGGTTCATGGATGAGGCACTTACCCTGGGTGGAGTTTTCCTACAATAATAGTTTTCACTCCACCATTGGTATGGTGCCATTTGAAGACTTGTATGGCTGGCCTTGCTGTTCTCCGTTGTGCTGGACTGGGGTCGGAGAGTCAGCAATTCTCAGATCAGAACTAGTGCAGAATACAACAGAGATGGTTCAAGTGATTCGTGAGAGGATGAAGGCAGCACAATATCATTAGAAATCATATGTCGATCAGAGAAAGAGACCCTTAGAGTTTAATGTTGGGGATCATGTGTTACTAAAGGTGACTCCCTGTCATGGGCAGTGAAGGTTTGGTCATGGGAGTAAGCTTTCTTCCTACTTTGTTGGGCCTTTCGAAGTGTTAGCTCGTGTTGGAGTTGTGGCGTATCGAGTAGCACTTCCCCCACAGATGAGTCAGATACATGATGTTTTCCATGTATCACAGCTATGTCATTTTCATCATGATGACTCTTAAATCATCGATTGGGGAGATATCGATGATTATGATGATGCCACCTTTGAGGAGCGACATGTGGAGATCCAAGACCACAAGGAGAAAGTGTTTCACAGATGTTTCATCCCTTTAGTTTGTGTCTTGTGGCAACACGACGGCTTTGAAAAGAGTACTTGGGAACGTGAGTCACAAATACGCACTCAGCAACCAGAGTTGTTTGATGTTTAACTCTTTTTGTGTATCGTTGTAACTTATGTGTCTATGAAACTTTCATGTTTATGATATGGCTCCCTTTGTTGATTTGGTGGCATTTTCTCTTTTGAGAGTTATCTCGAGGAGTGGTTGTTCAGACCCTGTTTCGTTTTTCTCTTTAGGTGGGTTTTGGATTCTCGAGGACGAGAATGTTTTGAGTGGTATCTGATGTAATGGCCTGGACCTCTCCGGTTCATTCCTTTGTGAAAATGTGGTGATGGAGGTGTTCCAGGAAGTCAAGGTGACTTGGGGGTGCGTTTGGGTGGACTTTTGAGGAAAGTTAAAGGGTAATAGATTTCGCACGGTTGGTGCACGGTTTTCTTAAACCATGCGGCCAAACTATGCAAGGATGGTATTTAGGGCATTGTCTAACACATGGTTAGCACACGGTTTGCCTAACCTTGCGGACTAACCATGAGAGGATGGGGTTTCAAGGCAGAAGTTAATGCACTCTTAGCGCACGGTTTGTTAAACCGTGTGAACTAACAGTGCGGGCACTTAACGTTAGATCCTAAAATTGTGGATCTAACCATTTTGCCTTCAATCACCTCATTTAAGCCCCTAAGTGGCCAAAACTCGGGATTACCCTTCCATGGAGGTGGAAGAACCTCGCCCAAGCATTTTGGAGGCGATCCGGAGGCTTCTCTTTGTGAATCGAAGCCAGTTTCTAGAGGTAAGTGGTCCTTTTTTGTTTGGTTTCTTAGATCTACCTAGATCTACTCCTTTTATCTCGGGATTTTAGATCTACGCCCATTATGGGTATATCTTAGTGTGTGGATGACTTTTGTGATGATCTTTGGTCGTGGTTGTGTTAGGAGAGGAGATCTAATGGGGATTTGTGGAGAATTGACCCAGTTTAATGGGCGTTCATCGGTCGTTGTGTTTTTCCTCGAAAATTTTTTGAGGTAAGGGATTCATGGATTCTCTAATTGCTTATGTGCAATTGTAGAGTTAGAATGATTTATCCCTTTGGATCACAATGGAATTGACCTAATTAAATACTTGAACCAGATTAAAAGAATTGGGGTGGTCGCATGTTGTTGCTTTGTACCGTGATAATGGTTTGACTCTTAATTTGCTTGATAAGAGTGATATATATTCATTGCTTGTTAGCATGTTGTTCTTGATGGAAATTGATAAAGAACCTAAAGCAGGAATTAATTGATAATTAATTGGATAAAGATAAAGAGGCATGTAAATGAATCTGGTTGTTGTCGATGTTGTAGTTGTTCTAAATTGATGTTCATCAAATTTGGCATAGCAAGAATGTTTAATCTTTGGTGATAGCTTACTAAATTGGTTCGTGATGTTGGAACCAATGAATTGAAATTGTTAATTCAATATGGATTAAATAACTTAATTGAGTTCCATGAAGGGTTCAGAGTTACCCTCTTAATGTGAATTAGGGCTAAAAGCCAATTTTATGTGATTTTTGGTGTTTGTTGTTTGAAGGTCGGATGCCTTGTTAAAAGGCCAAGAGGCCATTTGTTGTAATGATTGTTTTCCTAGTTTTTGTGTTGTACTATGACCGTGGAAGGGTTTTTGTGATATCTTGTGTTGTGATGTGACCCTGGAGGAGTCTGGTGATATGTGGAGGCAGGGAGGCCTTGTGGGTGTGGCAGCGGATGATGCCTAGAGTGGCGAGATGCATCGGTTTATGCATGTTGGTGTATTGGAGGACACAGGGGATTATGGAATGGGATGGTTGTGATTGTTGGATGTTGTCAATCCTTGGCTGTTTATCTACTTTACTTTTCCCCACTACTCAAGGAAGATGGTCTTGCTTTCCCTTCTTCCGAAGGAGGCGAATAAACGTGAGGTATGTTGCGTGCTTTCCGTGATTAGACTCTCAAGGGAGAATGGGTCTACACTCATGCTATAGGCGGCAAAGACTCGACAGGTAGTACGTCTAGTCACCGTGTTGATCCCCCTTGTGTTTAGTAGTATGGGTTACTTTTCTAGAATGCCTGGGAATATGGGAAAGTAATTCTATAATGAATGTTTGAATAAATGATGTTAACCCATGGGGTTGGAGTTTGTTGGAACTTAATGAAGAGATTGAGAACTCTTGAAGGGGCAGTGGTTTTTGAATGTGATGCCAAGAAAGATAATGTGGGTTGTTCATGGTTAATTAATGATGGAATAATTAATTAACATAAAGTGGAATTTATAAAAAGGGAAGGAAGTAATCATATTATTCCCTTTAATTGGTTGTGTTCTTATAGGATACCTAGTCTTAGAAGTGGAAGCCCAGAGTCCCAGAGACGTTAGATGCAGTTGTGTCTAAGAAAAGGTTATGCCCATAGTGTGGTTGTGAGTTATAATATATTTTGTACTTTTTGGGTTTCTATACGCTACTCCACCCTGTCAGTAAGGGAAACTGACACCCTGAGGATTATGATCCCTGGGCGGGGGGGGGGGGGGGGTGTTTTCCCTAACATTCTGATGGGAGGATGAATGAATGACTACCCCCTTTGACCCCGCTCTCTTATATTGGTAAATACTAGTGTCGTTGGCACATCGGTTAGTTTTCCCCATATATGTGTGTATAGGGATGTAATGGCTTCTGGTTATTTCCAGACATATATTCTATATGTAGTATCCTATGGACTACTATAGGTGTAACATGTATAGGATGTGATGGCTTGATGATCCTTACGTGGTGTATGGGATATAATGGCTTGAGGTACAATACCCGACGTATGATACATGTTATGCAGGCTATGGTTTCTCCCGGAACCTACCTGATTACTTTTGGTTGTGAGGATGGTGTGGATATTAGCACAGGTGTCTGCAGGCAAGACTTTGTGGTGGACATGGTGCAGATTGTGGAGCTTAGCCCATGTTTATATGGTCATGCCTTTGGAGAGAGATGCATAGGACGTATGTCATTGGGGAAAAGCGGCAAACCAGTGGGGAAGTATTAGCGGGGTACCCTTGATATCCTTTTCTATATGATATATTCTTGTATGCATTACTTGGTGAGAGTAGCCCTATTGAGGTTGGGAAAATAGTATACCTGCTTAGTGGATGAGTTAGTTCCACTGTTGTTCACTATGATTTAGCATTCTTTCTTTACTTTTTCACGAGAGGATTTGGGGAGGATCCTACTGAGTATACTGTTATACTCACCCTACATATATATAAACTATTTTTTCAGGTCACTTGGAGAAGGTTGGAGATCAAGCTGGTTTCTACTAGCTTGGGGTTGCAGGAGCTGTTTGGGCTTGTGGTTGCAGTTGTTTTTACTTTCTTTTGGGTACTTGTAGTTTCCTCTTTCAGTTGTTGTACTTTTTGCATGACATTACATATATGCACTTGGGATTTCGTTTACATTTTAGTTCTGAGTTGGAGTTGGTTGGTTTCTGTCTTATCTCTCTCTTTTGCATGTGTTCTCTTAGAGGGTAATGCCTACCATTTGTGTGTTTGTTATACCATTGGTGCTAGTCTCCAACCCGGGGCCTACTGGAGGTGGGACTCGGGGGCCATTATCTCCCTTCTCACATTGTCAGCCCTAGAGGGGTACACTTTGTGGGGAGGGGGTCATGACTGAGGACCACAGACTTTAGAGTCTTGGTTAGAGGCCATGCAGTCTATCTTTGAGCATCTGGAGATGCCTCATGAGATGAGGGTCAACATCACTACCAACATGGTATGGGAAAACTCCAAGAGATGGTTGGATATGATCTCATAGGGGGTACACTTACAGGTCATGGCATGGGATGAGTTCCAACATGCATTCTATGACTAATCCTATCTGGAGACTTTGAGGGCTGATTATGACTGAGAGTTCTTGAGTACGGAGCAGGGTACTCTTCATGTTATGGAGTATTCTTTTTTACTTCATAGAGTTGTAGCGCTTCACACCCTTTCCTAAAGGTGATGAGTTTTTCCTAGCAAGGAAGTTTGAGGATGGTCTTAGGCACAAAATCGGATATCAGGAGAACATCTTCATGTTTACTTCTGTCACTTTTATAGTGAACTGGGCACTGATCACTGAGCACAATCTGAGGGATTCTGGAGTTGTGAGTCAGGGAGGCTCGACATTCAGAGTTGTTATCCTTCATACTGACAATTGGAAGCACTGCAGGGGGTCATCGTGTGGTGATCTGAGTAGACGAGACACTTATTCCAGTATCTAGTGTAGATACCCGAAGCCTGACGTAAAAGTCCATTACATTAATTTTGTATAATACTTAATATATAACCAAAACAAACACCGAAGGACCGTAATAGTTTAGTTTCTTTGGAAACTCGGAAATTGTGGTGATAGATCTTCAACATCTCCCATAAAGATCTTTCCCTTTTGTTTTCTTACATAAAACCTTTATTTATATCCTAGGGAAATGAAAACATATAAAGGGTGATCTCAAATTCTAAATAAGGGTAATAATGGAGAAAAAAACAAACCATATACATTTGAACATAAAAACATGAGCATAATGTTTAAACATCGAAATCTTGAGCAATAACATAAAACATGGCAGTACGTAAGGCATAGATCATAATGGAACATAAATCATGATAAAATATCTTGGAAATAAAACATGTAATTGTGGTAAAACATTAATCACATGATATGATTTCCATAGTATCCAAGGCATTGCATCCAAGACTAACTTAGTTTACAAACTCCCATTCTGAATTGAGTTCACTCCTCATTCCATTCCTGTATCACTGAACAGGAATAACATACCGTTCCAGCCATATCTATATCATGAGATATAAATCATTAACCAATTCATTAGATAAAGATATAGGTCCCACCCATATCATAGTGAAATCATTCTTACTTGTGCCACAAAATAAACTTGAAACATTCATCATAACCCAAAGAATAAAATGGGTTTCATAAACCACATCCCGTCATCACATAATTCATATAAAACAAATTGATATTTCGTCATAAAAAAGTGAAAACATTTAAATAATAAATACATTTTACTGGAAACATACACATATGAAATAATGTCATCTTAGATGGAAAATGGTTTTGATAAAACACTTGAAATGAATTCTTGAAGAAAATATTCGTTCTTCTTCAAAATCATTTTCTTTTCACAAAATGCCATGAAATTTTAAAAGAAAAGTATTTTGTTGAAAATAGTCATTAAATCTTATATAGTAAGCTTCATGAAAATGAGGTGTTATGAAACCGTAAAAATCTGTTCACGCCGTATAAATTAAAAATAACATTCTTCTCATACTTTTTTCGGAAAAGTCAAAAAGTACCTCGTTTGGTAAACAAAAGAAAGATTCATTCCATATGATGTGGTAAAAGTAAAAAAGGGTAAATATGACTGTAAACATATTTGGAATAAAATTAAACATTTTATGAAAACTTTTTTAGAACATATGGACATGGATAATAAACATAAGCTCAGTAAATACTTACGAATAAACAATCTAAGATATGAATGAGATTGGAATAATTATCCCTTACCATAGGTCTGATATGCTTCGTACGTATCTGAACCACCAGTATAATGATTTAAATAATGTCATTTTCTTATTACAAAATCATTTTCACTGTTATTATTTCATATATGGTTCACTTATGACATTATATTACCCGTTCTTTTGTAAATTCCAACTTAAAGAAGTGTTTTGGGTAAAATACTTTTATTTATCATACTTGTTTGGACTTTTTTTCTTGATATTATTTTTAATTATGTAATTATTTAGATACTTATAGAATTTAAATCATGATTTATATATCATATATTTTCAGTATATATATATAATAGATAGATGAATGAAATGAAATACACCATTCATGGATACGTTAGGCCGTATGTACGCATGAACAATGTTTTCCTTTCGTTATTGAGTTGAATGGAAGTAAGTAGATGATATATATATATATATACATAAATCCAGTATCTTAATTATGTCATATATTTCATTATTATTCATTATATATACTTTATAATCAATCTGGAATGGTTAACGTGGATAATGAATCTCATGGCATTGTGTACACGGTAATCCGTACGTACGCACAAACGATGATATCGTTCCCATAATTATTGAATAGAATAGGATTGGATGATATAATAACTCATAATAAGTATGATGTTTTAATAACCAAATTTAGTTATTCTTTACACCATTATACCCATCCAGGTAAGGTGGTGGTGGAAAAACTGATTACACCACGGTGTGGAGACGGTATTCCATACGTACGCACGCGTGGTGATTTTGTTTTCCATCGGATGGATAGAAGGTGAAATGAGGTTGTTTAATATTTATAATAACATATCATTATATTAGTGATACTGATGTTATTACTTTATAATGAAAAAAATAAATAAGAAGAAGTTGAAGAAAAAAAGAAGACATGAAAGAATTGGTAGAAGAGATTACCTCTTCCTCGACGCACCTCCTTCAAACTTCTTTTTAGGGCACTAGAGTTGGTCTTTTGAGAAACCTAGAACCACTATGATATAACTAGAGAGGTTGATAAAAGGAATTTCCAGGGGTTTTCTAAACTTCAAGGCCCAAAAGGTTGTGAATAGAAGGGGGAAGGGGTGTCCTTTTTATAAGGGAGGAGAGGGGAACCTTAGGAAAACATAAAATATTATTTTATAATAAATTCATATTCGGTTTTTAGTAGCCCCATATTGATTTATTTTGAAGATAATGTGGGGATGGTTCGAAATCCTCTCAACCAATAGGTTTTAGACAAGATTATGTTACTATTTTATCCTTATCATTTAGATTTAACTCTAAGTTAAATAATTTAACTTTTACCATGTCTTTTTTTATTCTTACACTCTATGGTTAATAATCTTACTATAACAAGCCAAACGAACCCATAGTGGTTCATTATTAATATATATATCCTTATCTAAGTCATTTGGCTGATCCTTAGATTTTTAGGAATAAAATAACAATTAATAATATAATATTTGTCTTAAAAACTATTTTATGTCAATTTTGACAATATTTGGTACTTGATTTTTGTGAAAATCATAACAGAATGATTATTTAGAAAAAACAAAATTAAATAAATACTAACATTTTATGTTAACCTTGAAAATTATTGTAATTCATAAAAAGTCTAAAATTACATTTATTTGGGTATTTATAACATCCATTATGTTAATATTTCATTAATAAGGTAATTACAGCATCATCATTGTCTCATAAATAAATTAAATTATTTAGTGTCTAAAAATTATAAATAAAATACCGTTATATAAGAAATAGTTTTATCTTTCTAATTAATATTTAGAGTCAAATTTATCTAATGTATAACCCTATATTAAAAATGTTTTAGTTATTAAACTTTGATTTTAACTATTTTATTTATTCTTTAAATAAAATAAAAATAAATGTCCTAATCTAATACATGTGGATCTAAAGGGTAATATTTTATCTCTAAGGTTGTTTTTTTGTTAAAATAAATTTATAAAAATAGAATTAGGACATGTGTTAGGGTAATAATAATATCATTTATACCCTTAATTACCCTATTTACTTTTAACCGTGGTAAATAAAAGTAAAAAGTTACTATTCACCCAAAATTATTTTTATCTTATTGAACCACATTTTACTGCTTGATATTTACCATGTCTCTCGGATTTTCAAAATTCCACTCACTGAAGCGGTAAAATTATGTTTTTTGTAAATTTTCAAATTCTCCTAGGAGGTGGGTAAAAGACTGTGAAAAGTTCAATAAAATTTTTATATATCTAAAATTAGTATAAAATGACTGCAATTAATTACATTGAAAATATATAAGAAATATGTATCAATTTTGACCTAAAAAATATTTAAATAAAATAAATATTTATTTAAATAATAAATTTGGTTTTAAACTATAACTCAGTGTTTTTCACTATTCATCAAAAATTGAAAGCTTTTTGAAAAATACCAAAAATTCACCCTAGGCTAATTTCGATATTCCAAATCCAAAAATGAATTCAATTTTGAATGATAAATTTATAAAATTTCAAAATATGAGTGTTACTATTCATAATGGCTAGTTTATATAATATATCTTTGTTTAGAGAAACCCGGTATTGTGTACAACAAACACTATCGAGGAAGGTCGTGATTGCGTGTAATGCAAGCCAAGTTAGGGTTGCGTGTGATGCAAGATTCCTTTTTTGTTGTGTATAATAGAATCCAACCATATTTCATTTATACATTGAATATATATAAATACACTCAATGTTGCGTAGAATAACTTCTATCAAACGAAATTGATGTTTTGTGTAACATGATCCAAGAATAGTGTTTCATATACTGCGAGCTAATACGGTTTTGCATATAGCGCACGATAATCTTAGTCTAGCATACACCACAAGACATCAAATAAATTAAAAAGAATACTTCTTATAAAATCTCGGGGTGTTACATTCTACCCCCATTAAAATTAATTTCTCCCTTGATATTCGTCGAGGTTATATATGATTTACTACTTAAAAGTTTCTTTCATAGAAACCCACATCGTAAAAAGGAATACAAAAACTTCATTTTAAAAAGGAAAGTTAGAAACAAAATGGATACCCAACATTACTGATCACTTGGGTTCTCACATAGGAGTATATTGGTGAATATATGGACATGGAAGAGAAATATAAACATCATGTTTAGATGAAGAGTGGTAGAGAACATGGCTATGAAAAAATCCAACAATCAAAAAGACATAAATTTATGACGATCTAAGGTACCATCTGATTCATTAAATATATGGGCACTAGGATAACATTTTTGGTTTTCGAGTTCATTTTCCAAAAGTTGAAGAATTTGAATTAGAAGAAATACATATTTTATTTTGGTATAATCTCACCATTGTTCATGCCTTGAACAATTTCCACTTCATCTCTTAAAGAAATGTAGTTGAATTTTTCATTCATGAAGTGTTAGGAGACCATGTGATAGAATGATGGGTCATTCCATATGTCTCAAACAAAAGGTTTTCAAATGTTATCAAATATACATAAGTCCATATATAGTGAGATTAATTGTATATGGTTCCTAAAATGGATATATAATTCATATATCATACCACTTAATATAATAATACTAGTTTCTACTAACCAGGGACTTCGTGTAGGCCAGTGGTAGGTGATAATGTCATGTCGCACTTTGGTTGTGGGTTTGATTCCCACATCCTTGTCCAACGCGACAGGTTGTCACCCATCCAATGGGTTGTCCTTTTTCTAAAACTATATTATTATAACATAACAAAAATTTCTATCCTTAAACAATACTATCTTGTGTCTAACTTAATCTATTCCAATATTTAGGTTTATCCAAAATACTTCTATAAAATCTCATAGTATAAAAAAACGATTACTTGAAATTTCATCTACCGAGCATGTGAATACCATCATTTATCATAAGATATATCTTGTTGGTCACATCCAAACATGTGAATACATTAATCATGTATTCTATTGAAAAATTAATACACATTGAACCATAGTGAAAACATGAATGCTATCAAAATTGAACACTTTCCACATACCAAAATCCCAAAATTTCCATATACTCAAACCATGATATAACTTTGTCCTTATATTAGTCATGAGTTCATGAATACTATCAAACATTTAATTTTATCCTTATCCCTTCAATATGCGCATATAATCTGCTTTCCAAAATATTTGAATCTCTTTTCATGGTTACCGGTACTATATTCTTATGGAAAACACAATGGACCAATACATAGATATTCTAATATACCATAAAAGTACCTCAACAACATTATTCTTGAATACCAATACATAAACACTTCAATCCATCCTCTTCAAGGATTGTCGTGGAATAAGTCCTTCTATGATTTAGAAGTAACCTCTTAGGTCAGGGAATTGAGTTGGGTAATGCCCATGTTCTCCACAGATAAGACACTGGACTCCATAACAGTCTGTCACTCTATGACACTTTTCTCCACATAGATAACATCTTCCCCTCCATTTGTGGTTTTCCTCAAGGTTCTTCTTCCCTTCTTTAGAAATCTCAATCATTCTTTCTCTATTCTCCTCAACAGGCGAACATGCATAAAATTCCATCTTCCTCTTATTTGATGACTTAGGAATACAACTAATGTTCATCTTGTTAATCATATATCGAGATGACTAATTTGGAATAATCACAATATCATTCTCTCCAGGCATTACAAAATTTTGTTGATCATAATCACCAAATTGTCCATTGGAATCAATGTTAACTGAATTCCTTCTCGTTCCCTCCATTGACTAAGACAAGAAACCATAGTGTAAGAAATAGTTAAAATAATGAGGTACCACATAATCATAAAAAGTCACTTATGGGATGTGTAACTTATCTAAAATTATTTAATCCATGAAACCTTAAGTTCACAGTAGGTTATTCCTGATCGTAAATATAATTCTAGGACTCTAACATATATGTATACTTAACCATAGAGACATCCATAGACATACCATAGAAATATATCAAGGTATTTCACTAAAGTTTTTTCATCCTAGTTGACAAAGGATAAATAAACCGAACATCTGATACCAACTATAGATACTTGAAGCCTGGCGTACAAGGAAATTACATTACTTTTGAGGAATACTTAATACATAACAAAAATAAACACCAAAGGATCATAATAGTTTAGTGTCTTTAGAAGCTCGGAAATCGTGGTGAAATATCTTCAACATCTCCCATAAAGATCCTACCCTTTTGTTTTATTACCTAAAACCTTTATTTATATCCTGGGGAAGAGAAAACATATAAATGGTGAGCTCAAATTCTCAGTAATGGTCAGCATGGAGAAAATAAAACAAACCATATATATTTGAACATAAAAACATGAACATAATGTTTAAACATCGAAATCTTGACCAACTAAATTAAACATGGCAGTACGTAAGGAATATATCATAATGGAACATCAATAATGAAGAAATAGCTTGGAAATAAAATGTGTAATTGTGGCAAAACATTAAGAACATGATATTATTTCCATAGTATCCAAGGCATTGTTGCCAAGACCATCTTAGTGGACAAAGTCCCTTTCTAAATAGAGTTCACTCCTCATTCCAGTCATGTGTCACTGAACTAGATTAACATACTATTCCATCCATGTCTATATCACAAGATATAAATCATCACCCAATGAATTGGAGGGAGATATAGGTCCCACCCATCTTATAATGAAATCATTCTTACTTGTGCCACAAAATAAACATAAAACATTCATCGTAACCCAAAGAATAAAATGGGTTTCATAAAAATCATCCCATCATCACATAATCCATATAAAACAAATGGATATTTCATCATAAGAAAAGTTAAAACATGTAAATAATAGAGAAACTATACATGAAACATACACATATGAAATAATGTCATCTTATATGGAAAATGGTTTTGATAAAACACTTCAAATGAATTCTTGAGGGAAATATCCTTTCTTCTTCAAAATCATTTTCTTTTCACAAAATACCATGCAATTTTAAAAGAAAATTATTTTCTTGAAAATAGTCATAAAATCTTGTAGAGTAAGCTACATTAAAATGAGGCATTATGAAATCGTAAAAATCCATTCACGCTGTATAAATTAGAAATAACATTCTTCTCATACTTTTGTCAGAAAAGTCAAAAAGTACCTCATATGGTAAAAAAAAGAATGTTTCCTTCCATACGATGTCGTAAAAGTAAAAAAAAGGTAAAAATGACATTAAACATACATGGAATAAAGGTTAACATTTTATTAAAACATTTTGATATTTATGGACATGGATAATAAACATAACCCCAGTAAATACTTACAAATAAACAATCTCGGATAAGAATGAGATTGGAATAATTATCCCTTAGCTTAGGTATGATATGCTTCTTATGTATCCTAAAATCCTGTACAATGATTCAAATAATTAAATTTATTTATTACAGAATAATATTAATTGTTATTATATAATATATGGTTCACTTATGACTTTATATTACCCATTCATTTGTAAATTCCATGTTAAAGAAGCGTTTTTGGTAAAATCATTTTACTTATCGTACTTGTTTGGACTTGCTATTCTTGATATTATAATTACTATATATAATGATTTAATTACTTAATTAATGTAAATAATGATTTATATATCATATATATTCAGTATATATATATATATATAATATAGATGAATGAAATGAAATACACCGTTCATGGAGACGGTAGGTCGTACATACGCATGAACGTTGTTTCCCTTTCTTTATTGAGTTGAATGGAATTAAGTACATGAAATATATATATATATATATATATATATTAATTCAGTAGATTAATTATGTCATATATTTCATTATTATTCACTATATATACTTTATAATCATTCTTGAATGGTTAACATGGAGATTGAATCTCATCGCGTTGTGGAGAAGGTAATTTGTACGTACGCACGAGCGATGATATCATTCCCATAATTAATGAATGGAATTGGAGTGGATGATATAATACCTCAGAATCAGTATGATGTTATAATAACCATATATAGTTATTCATTACACCATTATACCCATCCAAGTAAGGTGGTGGTGCAAAACCTGATTACACCACGGCGTGGAGACAGTATTTCGTACGTGCGCACGCGCGGTGATTTCGTTTTCCATAGGATGGATAGAAGCTGAAATGAGGTTGTTTCATATATATAATAACATATCAGTATATTATTGATACTGATGTTATTAATTTATAATTAAACAACTAAATAAGATGAAGTTGAAAAAGAAAGAAAACTTGAAAGAATCGGTAGAAGAGATTACCTCTTCCACGACGAACCTCCTTTAAACATTTTCTTAGGGCACTAGAGTTGGTATTTTGAGAAGACCATAACCTCTATGATATAAATATAGAGTTTTAGAAGAGGAATTTTCAGGTTTTGGCACAACATCAAGGCTCAAACGGGTGTGAAGAGAAGTGGTAAGGGGTGCCCTTTTTATAAGAGAGGAGAGGGGCACCTTTGGAAAACATACAATTGTATTTTATACTAAAGACATATTCGGTTTTTAATAGCCCCAAATTGATTTATTTCGAAGATAAGGTGGGTATGGGTCTAAATACTCTCAACCAATAGGATTTAGACAAGTTTAGGTTACTATTTTATCATTATCATTTAGATTTAACTCAAAGTTAAATAATTTAACTTTTACCGTGTATTTTTGTGTTCTTACACTATAAGGATAATAAACATACTATAACAAGACAAACATACCCCAAGTGGTTCATTATTAATATATATATTCTTATCTAAGTCATTTTTCCAAACCTTAGATATTTAGGAATAAAATAACAATTAATAATATAATATTTGTCTTAAAAACTATTTTATGTCAATTTTAACACTATTTGGTACTTGTTTTTTTTGAAAATCATAAAAGTATTATTAGTTCGAAAAAATTTAATTGAATAAATACTAACATGTTATATTAACCTTTAAAATTAGTGAAATTCATTAAAAGTATAAAATTACATTTATTTTGGTATTTATAACATCAATTATGTTAATATTTCATTAATAAGGTAATTACTACATCATCATTGCGTCATAAATAAATTAGATTATTTAATGTCTAAAAATTATAAATAAAATACCATTATGTATGAAATCTGTTTATCTTTCTAATGAATATTTATAGTCGAATTTATCTAATGTATAACCCTATAGTAAAAAATATTTATTTATTAAACATTGATTTTAACTAATTTAATTCTTCTTTAAATAAAATAATAATAATTGTCCAAATCTAATACATGGGGACCTAAAGGGTAATATTTTATCCCTAAATTTGTTTTTAGTCTAACTAAACTTATCCAATATTATTTGGACATGTGTTAGGGTAATAATAATATCATTTATACTCTTTATTACTGTATTTACTTTTAACTGTAGTAAATAAAAGCAAAAAGTTACTATTAACCAAAAATTATTTTTATCTTATTGAACAACATTTTACTACTTTATATTAACAATGTCTCTCAGATTTTCTAAAATACACTCACAGAAGCAGTAAAATTATGTTTTATTTAAATTTTCAAATTCTCCCAGGAGGTTGTTAAAAGACGATGGAAAGTTCAATAAAATTTTTATATATCTAAAATTATTATAAAATGACTCCAATGAATTGCATTGAACTTATATAGAAATTATGTATAAATTTTGACCTAAAATATATTTACATAAAATAAATAATTATTTAAATATAGAATTCGGTTTTAAACTATAACTCGGTGTTTTTCACAATTCATTAAAAACTAAAAGTTTGCAGAAAAGTACCAAAAATTCACCCTAGGCTAATTTTGATATTTCAAATCCAAAAATTAGTTCCATTTTGAAATATAAATTTATAAAATTTAAAAACATGGGTATTACTATTCATAATGGCTAGTTTATATAATATATCATTGTTTAGTTTAACTCGGTATTGCGTACACCACACGCTATCGAGGAAGGTCGTGATTGCGTGTAATGAAAGCTAACATAGGGTTGTGTGTGGTGACAGATTCCTTTGTTGTTGTGTATAATAGAATCCAACCATATTTCATTTATACATTGAATATATATATATATATACACTCAATGTTGCGTAGAATAACTTTTATCAAATGAAATTTAAATTTTGTGTAACACGATCCAAGAATAGTGTTGCATATACTGCAAGCTAATACGATGTTGCGTATAGTGCACAATAATCTTAGTGTATCATACACCACAAGACATCAAATAAATTAAAAATAATACTTCTCATTAAATCGTTGGGTGTTACATTCTACCCCCCTTAAAATGAATTTCGACCTCGAAATTCGTCGGGGTTATAAATTATTTACTACTTTAAAGTTTTTTTCATAGAAACCCACATCGTAAAATGGAATACTGAAACATCATTTTAAAAAGTAATGTTAGAAACAAAATGGATACCCAAAGTAACTCATCACTTGGGTTCCCACATAGGAGTATATATGTGAAAATATGGACATGGAAGAGAAATATAACCATCATGTTTAGATGAAGAGTGGTAGAGAACATGGTAATGAAAAAATCCAACAATCATAATGCCATAAATTTGTGATGCTCTTAGGTACCATCTAATTCTTCAAATATAAGGGAACTAGGAAAACATTTTTGGTTTTCAAGATCATTTCCTTAAAGATGAAGAATTTTAATTAGAAGAAATACTTACTTTATTTCAGTATAATCTCACCGGTGTTCGTGCCTTGAAAATTTCCACTTCATCTCTTAAAGAAATGAAGTGGAATTTTTCATTCGTGAAGTGTTAGTAGATCATGTGATAGAATGATGGGCCATTCGATATGTCTCAAACAAAGTGTTAGAAAGAGTTATCAAATATACATAAGTCCTTCTATAGTGAGATTAATCATATATGGTTCCTAAAATGAACTTATACTTAATATATCATACCTCTTAATATAATAAAACTAGTTTCTACTAACTAGGGACTTCCTGTAGGCACGTGGTAGGTGATAAAGGCATGTCGCAATTTGGTTGTGGGTTCGATTCCCACAGCCTTGTCTGATGTGATGGGTTGTCGCCCATTATACGGGTTGTCCATTTTCTAAAACCATACTATTATAACATAATAAAAAGTTGTAACCATAAACAATACTATTTGATGTCTAACATAATATATTCATATCTTTATGTTTATCCATAATACTTCTGTCCAATCTCATAGTATAAAGAAAATGATTACTTTTAATGTCATCTACCGATCATGTGAATACCATCATTTATCATACGATATATCTTGTTGGTCACATTCCATACATGTGAATACCTTAATCATGTATTATCTTGAAAAATGAATACCCATTTAACCTTAGTGAAAACATGAATGCTGTCAAAATTTAACACTTTCCACATACCAAAATCCCAAAATTTCCATAGACTCAAACCATGATATAAATTTGAACTTATATTAGTCATGAGCTCATGAATACTATCAAACATTTCATTTTCTCCTTATCCCTTCATTATTCACATATCATGTACTTTCCAAAATATTAGAATCACTTTTCAGGGTTACCGGTACCATATTCTTATGGAAAACCACAATGGACCAATACATAGATATTCCAATATACCATAAAATTTCCTCAACAACATTATTCTTGAATACCAATATATAAACACTTCAATCCATCCTATTCAATTATTTTCGTGGAATAAGTCCTTCCTTGATTTAGAAGTAACCTCTTAGGTCAAGGCATTGAGTTGGGTAATGCCCATGTTCTCGAGAGATAAGACATTGGACTCCATAATAGTATATCACTCTATGACCCTTTTCTCTACATAGATAACATTTTCCCCTCCATTTTTGGTTTTCCTCAAATTTCTTCTTCCCTTGTTTAGAAATCTCAATCTTCCTTTCTCTATACTACTCACCCTGTGAACATGCATAAAATTCCATCTTCCTCTAATTTGATGACTTAAGAATAAAACTAAAGTTCACCTTTTTAATCATATATCGAGATGACTGATTCAGCATAATCATAATATCTTTCTCTCCAGGAATTATAAAATTTCATTGATCATAGTCACCAATTTGTCCATTGGAATCAATGATAACTAAATTCATTCTCGTTACCTCCAGTTACTAAGACCAGGAACCATAGTGTAAGAAACAGTTAAAATAACGAGGAACCACATAATCATAAAAAGTCACTTATGGGATGTCTAACTTATATTAAATTCTTTAATCCATGGCAACTTAATTTCACCGGAGGTTATTCATGATCATAAACATAATTCTAGGACTCTAACATATACATATTCTTAACCTTAGAGACATCCCTAGACATACCATAGAACTATCTCTTGGGATTTCACTAAAGTTTTCGTGTCCTAGTTTCCAAAGGTAAACTAAACCGAACATCTGATACCAACTTTAGAGTCTTAAAGCCTGGCATCCAAGGACATTATATTAATTTTGCGGAACAAATAATACATAACAAAAACAAACACTGAAGGACCTTAATATTTTAGTGTCTTTGGAAACTCGAAAATCATGTTGAATGATCTTTAATATCTCCCATAAAGATTTTTCCCGTTTTTTTCTTACTTAAAACCTTTATTTATATCCTGGGGAAATGAAAACATATAAAGGGTGAGCTAAAATGGTCATTAAGGATATGCATAGAGAAAATAAAACTAACCATATACATTTGAACATAAGAAAATGAACATAATGTTTAAACATCAAAATATTGAGCAATTAAATAAAACATGGTATTACGTAAGGCATTGATCAAAATGGAACATCAATCATGATAAAATATCCTGGAAATAGAACTTGTAATTGTAGAAAAACATTAAGCACATGATATGATTTAAATAGTAGCCAAGGCATTGCTGCCAAAACCATCTTAGTGGACAAAGTCCCTTTCTGAATCATGTTCACTCCTCGTTCCATTCCTGTATCACTGAACCGAATTAACTTACCATTCCAGCCATGTCTATATCATGAGATATAAATCATTACCCAATTAATTGGAGGTAGATATAGTTCCCACCCATCTCATAATTAAATCATTCTTACATGTTCCACAAAATAAACTTAAAACATTCATCATAACCCAAAGAAAAAAATGGGATTCATAAACATCATCCCATCATCACATAATCCATATAAAACAAATGGATATTTCATCATAATAAAACTAAAAACATGTAAATCATAGATAAATTATACTTGAAACATACACATATGAAATAATTTCATCTTAGATGGAAAATGGATTTGATAAAACACTTAAAATGAATTCTTGAGGAAAATATCCTTTCTTCTTCAAAATCATTTTCTGTTCACAATATGCCATGCAATTTTAAAAGAAAATAATTTTTTTAAATAGTCATAAAATATTTTAGAGTAATATTCATTAAAATGAGGCATTATGAAACCGTAAAAATCCGTTCATGCCGTATAAATTAAAAATAAATTTCTTCTTATACTTTTGTTGAAAAAGTCAAAAAGTACATCATATGGTAAATAAAAGAAAGATTTCTTCCATAAGATGTGGTAAAAGAAAAAAAGGGTAAAAATGACTTTAATCATACCTGGAATAAATGTAAACATTTTATGAAAAAAATTTGAGAACATATGTACATGGATAATAAACATACCCCCAGTAAATACTTACGAATAAACAATCTCAGATAAGAATGAGATTGGAATAATTATCCCTTACATTAGGTCTGATATGCTTTGTACGTATCCGAACCTACTGTATAATGATTTAAATAATGTCATTAATTATTACAGAATCATATTCATTGTTATTATATCATATATGGTTCACTTATGGATTTATATTACCTGTTCTTTTGTAAATTCCATGTTAAAGCAGCATTTTGGGTAAAATCATTTTATTTATCGTACATGTTTGGACTTGTTGTTGTTGATATTATTATTACTTATATCATGATTTACTTACTTAAAGAATTTAAATCAGGATTTTTATATCATATTTTTTCAGTATATATATATAATGGATTGATGAGTGAAATGAAATACAACATTCATGGAGACGGTAGGCCGTACATACGCATGAACAATGTTTTCCTTTCCTTATTAAGTTGAATGGAAGTAAGTAGATGACATATAAATATATTTATATAAATGAATTAAGTAGCTTAATTATTTCATATATTTAATTATTATTCATTATATATACTTTATAATCATTCTTGATTGGTTAACATAGAGAATGAATCTCATCGTGTTGTGGACACGGTAATCCGTACGTACGCACAAGTGATGATATCGTTTCCATAATTATTGAATGGAATTGGAGTGGATGATATAATACCTTAGAATTAGTATGATGTTATAATAATCATATATATTTATTCTTTACACCATTATACCCATCCAAGTAAGGTGGTGGTGGAAAAACTGATTACGCCACGGTGTAGAGATAGTATTCCTTACGTACGCACGTGCGGTGATTTTGTTTTCCATAGGATGGATTGAAGGTAAAATGGGGTTGTTTAATATTTATAATAACATATAAGTATATTTGTGACACTGAAGTTATTACTTTATATTGAAAAAATAAATAATAAGATGTTGAAGAAAAAATAAAACATGAAAGAATCGGCAGAATAGATTACCTCTTCCTTGATGCACCTCCTTTAAACATCTTCATCGGGCACTAGAGTTGGTCTTTTGAGAAGAACAGAACCTCTATGATATAACTAGAGAGGTTTAGATGAGTAATTTTCAGGGGTTTTCTGAGCTTCAAGGCTCAAAAGTGTGTGAAGAGAAGAGGGAAGGGGTTCCCTTTTTATAAGGGTGGAGAGGGGCACCTTAGGAAAACATAAAATATTATTTTATAATAAAGTCATATTGGGTTTTTAATAGCCCAAAATTGATTTATTTAGAAGATAAGGTGGGAATGGTTCTAAATCCTCTCAACCAATAGGTTTTAGACAAGTTTAGGTTACTATTTTATCCTTATCATTTAGATTTAACTCTATGTTAAATAATATAACTTTTACCACGTCTTTTTTTTCTTACACTATATGGTTAATAAACTTACTATAACAAGCCAAAAGAACACCAAGTGGTTCATTATTAATATATATATCCTAATCTAAGTTATTTTTCTGAACCTTGTATTTTTAGAAATAAAATTCCAATTAATAAAATAATATTTATTTTAAAAACTATTTTATGTCAATTTTGACCCTATTTGTTACTTGATTTTTGTGAAAGTAATAATAGCATAATTATTTTAAAAAATGATAATTAAATCAATACTAACATGTTATGTTAACCTAGAAAATTATTTTAATCCATAAAAAGTCTAAAATCACATTTATTTGTGTATTTATAACATCAATTATGTTAATATTTAATTAATAAGGTAATTACTACATCATCATTGCGTCATAAATAAATTAAATTATTTAATGTCTAAAAATTATAAATAAAATACTATTATGTAGGAAATATTTTTATCTTTTAATTAATATTTATAGTTGAATTTATGTTATTTATATCCCTATATTAAAAATGTGTTTATTATTAAACTGTGATTCTAACTTTTTTAATTTTTCTTTAATTAAAATAATAATAAATGTCCTAATCTAATCCAAGTGGACCTAAAGGGTAATATTTTATCCCTAAGGTTGTTTTTGGTCTAACTACACATATCCAATAGAATTATTACATGTGTTAGGGTAATAATAATAACATTTTTACACTTAATTACCCTATTTACTTTTAGCTGTGGTTAATAAAAGTAAAAAGTTACTATTCACCAAAAATTATTTTATCTTATTGAACCACAGTTTACTCCATGATATTAACCGTGTCTCTTGGATTTTATAAATTCCACTCACAGAAGTGGTAAAATTATGTTTTATGTAAATTTTCAAATTCTCCTAGGAGGTGGGAAAAAGACGGTGAAAAGTTCAATAAAATTTTTATATATCTAAAATTATTATAAAATGACTCCAATGAATTAAATTTAACATATATATGTACTATGTATCAATTTTGACCTAAAATAAATTTAAATAATATAAATTATTATTTAAATAAAAAATTCAGTTTTAAACTATAACTCCGTGTTTTTCACTATTCATCAAAAATTGAAAGTTTTCAGAAAACTACCAAAAATTCACCATAGGATAATTTCGATATTCCGAATCAAAAAATGCATTCCATTTTTAATGATAACATTTATAAAATTTCAAAACGTGGGTATTACTATTCTTAACGGCTAGTTTATAAAATATATCGTTGTTTAGTGAAGCCTGATATTGCGTACAACACACGCTATCAAGGAAGGTTGTGATTGCGTGCAATGCAAGCCAAGTTAGGGTTGAGTGTGGTGAAAGATTACTTTGTTGTTGTGTATAATAGAATACAACCATATTTCATTTATACATTGAATATATATATATATATACACTCAATGTTGCGTAGAATATATTCTATCAAATGAAATTGAAATTTTGTGAAACACGATCCAAGAATAGTGTTTCATATACTACAAGCTAATATGGTGTTGCATATAGTGTACACTAATCTTAGTGAAGCATACACCACAAGACATCAAATAAATTAAAAAGAATACTTCTCATAAAATCTAGTGGTGTTACAGCTAGGTGGTGTGATTCTAGTGTATGAAGGGCAGGTATACAAGGCCACATTTCCCAAGAGACGTTATGGAGTGCTGATCTTGCGATAAGATGGGTCATGTTTAGTGCTTCTATCAGATCTTCTCACCAGCAGTTGGTGACAGGGATTCTTCTATGACTCCTTGTCTTGGAGAACCACCACTAGTTTTTCATCAGTCAGGGAACTTGGGTTCTTTCGGCTGTCCAGGTTGAGTTGGAGGTTGCGATCATGGTAGTCTGTAGCCAAGAATTCAGTGACAGTAGAGTGGATCAGCTCAGAGTGGTCAGGTAGGGTCATAGGTCCGCGGTATAGTCCATAATTTTGCAGTGGAGCAGACCCAATAGGAGTAGGATCTTGGACCCTCTACAGTTTGAGGTACGAACCTAGTTGCCTCATGTTTAGCTTTTACTCTTTTCAATATAGGGGCTTCGCATAGCTTTCAATATATTGCTGGTGTGGAGAGACTTAGCCTCTGTATCGTTTCATCTGCCGATATCTTAAATCTAGACACTCTATTGGGGACAATGATGACTATTGTACGTTAGTGCAATGTGGGCCCTCATGAGGTTGGTGGGTATCACATTATCTTGGATCTCTATGCCCTAGAGATGACAGGAAATGATGTTATCCATGGAATGGAATGGTTAGTATCCTTCCAGGCTTTTGTCGATTGCTATCACTATAGGGTGAGTTCCACATCACCAGAGGGAGGATCAATTCTACATAAAGGAGAATGGGATGTTCAGGTGAGTAGAGTGGGACTCGAGCATCAAGGGTTGGGAGGAGTTACAACCCAGATTTGTAGTCTATATCTGGATGACTAGGGTACTTCACAGATGGACTTTTCCCTAGTCGTGGATTGTTTCAGATATGTCTTTCCATATGACTTTTCATATTTAACTCAAAAGAGAGAGGTCAAATTTTCTATTTAACTTGTGATAGGAGTGGCACTGATGTCCATTCATTATATATAGGATGTATACACCAGATTTATAGGAGCTCAAGAAGAAATTGGAGGAGTTTCAGGAGAAGGGTTTCATTAGACCCAGTACCTCTCTTTGGGGTTTGCCTATCCTATTTGTGAATAAGGTGTACGGTACCCCCATACATTATGTTTATTAATGGAAGTTGAACAAGTTGACGGTTAATAACCGATATCCCTTGTCGTGGATCGACGATCTCTTTGATCATCTTGGAGGAGCCTAAGTGTTCTCGATGATTGACATGTGGTCCAGTTACCATCAATTGCATGTAATACCATATGATATACCTCTTAAAGACATACAGAGCAGGTATGGTCTATAGAGTATGTGGTTATTCTGTTCGGTCTCACGAATTAACCTGCAGTCTTCATGGCACTGATGAACCTAGTGTTCCATCCATACTTGGATTATTTCATGGTAGTCTTCATGGACAATATCTTGGTGCACTCTCACACTCTACATGACTATGCATCACATCTTATGATCAATTTGAGTACACTGAGATAGCATCATTAATTGGCTATGTTCTCGAAATTCAACTTTTGGATTGATCTGATTCACTTCTTGGGTCATGTTATCTCAGAGACAGGAGTATCAGTAGACTCAGTGAAAGTGAGAGTAGTAGTTTTCGGGGATTATCCAAATAACATCATTGAGGTACGAAGTTTTCTAGTACTGGATAAATACAACAGACATTTCATACATGACTTTTCATGCTTAGCAGCGCCACTGACGGGCCAGACTAAGAAGGGTGGAAGGTTCTTGTGGTTAGATTCTTGTCTGGCAGCCTTTCTGGAGCTGAAAGGGAGGTTGACTTAAACAGCAATACTAGTATTTACAGAGCCAAGCATGATCGATACTGTTTACTGTATTCCTTCTAGTATTGGACTGGGAGCTATTCTTATGCATGGAGAAGGATTCGTTCCGTACAGGTCACAGATGCTGAGGCCACATGAGAGGAATTACCCGACAAAAGATCAAGAGTTGGCAGTAGTTGTTCATGCCTTACTCTATTAGATACACTACCTTCTGGGAGAGAATTTTGTGTTTTTCATTGATTAAAAAATTCTCAAGTATATTTTCACTTATCATGAATTTAATTTGAGACAACAAAGGTTGGTTGAGTATCTTCATTATCTTGACTTTGATCTTTCCTATACGCCTGGTAAAGGAAATGCAATGGCTGATGCGCTGAGAAGGAGGGCTCACATATAGGCAGTTCAGGAGGCCAGTTGTAACATCCCAAGTAAGTAATGAATAATAGATATTTTTATCTATGTTTATTAATGATTAATATAGTGTTATAGAGTCTTAAAATGAAAATAAATACAATCTTATGCATGGAATACACTAATATTCTTAAAAGATTGTTTTAGTGCCTTTTGATGGAAAACCATTTTTGAATCTATATTTTGACAATTTTATAAACTATTTTTGTCAAAATAAACTTATTCTTTATGATTGGGACATCAAAATTTACTTTGTGTGAATTTTTGGTATTTTTCTGACAATGTTGATTTTTTAATGAATAGTGAAAAATATTGCATTTTACATCAAAACTGCTTTTTAATCTAATTTATTTATATGATTAGATTATCTTTTGAATTGGTATTAATGTGTAATATGAATATATTTTTACCATTTAATCCAATGGTGGTCATTGGAATCAATTTCTCTTTGAAATTGGACTTAAACTAGTATCAATCTTTTGATACTTATTGTTTTTTAAAAACATGCTATTTGCTCTGGCAGCGGGAATTAATTATTAAATTAATTAATGTGACTTATATGATTTGAATTTTGTAAAATAGAATTCATTTTTGAATTCGGAATATTAAATATAGCTTAGGGTGAATTTTTGGTAATTTTCTGAAAAACTTCAATTTTTGATGAATAGTGAAACCACTAAGTGGTAATCAAGCAAACTGATTTTTCAGTTAAATGAAAGTTTACCAGTAATGTGTATTTAATTTTGAAAATCTGACATACATGCTTGTCATTAAGATGTAAAATGTGGTTCAATGAGATTATAATAATTTTTGTTGAATAGTAACTTATTAAGTTCTTAATCGCGATTAGTGGTAATTAGTGTAGTTTAAGGTATAAATAATGCTTTAATAATATGAAATGACCTAGACACATGTCCCATCCATATTGGTTGTGTCATGGCCGACCAAGACAAGCCATGGGTCAACTTGGGGACCCCATGGGGAAATTGTGGTTGGGAAATGACATAAATAACTTTTTATTTAATGTAAAGGTAAAAATGACACAAACATAATACGTTTTACGAACAAAATTTTTTACATGGGGTTATAAAGATCAGATATTTGATTATAAATAGTAATTGGAAAGATAAAAAGATTTCCTACATCATATTATTTTTTTTATGATTTTTAGACATTAAATAAATTAAATTATTTATGACATAATAATGATGCAGCGATGACATCATTAGTTGACGATTTAAATAAAATGGAAAGATAATGTAAAATATATGAACTACACATGGCCAAAACCAATTGTATGAGTGGATTTCTAACCCTTATCACCTTATCCACGAATTATTTCAATGTGGGACCTTTTGAAACCGAAACACATTTTCAAATAAAGTAATATTTCTTTACTTTCCAAAAGTGCCCCTCCTCTCCTCTTATAAAAGGCCCCCACCTCTACCTCATTTCACACACTACTCAAGCCTGTGGCTCGGCCAACCCCTGCCCATGTACTCTCTCCACATCCCTCTACTCATCCTAGAGGATTCCCTTTGGGCAGAATCCTTTCAAAGGAAGCCTTTAGGCTCAAATCAAAAGGAGTTACTCTTTTAAAGGTAATTCATTTTCTCATGTTCATTTGTTTTATTTTGCTTCTCCAACCCCCTTAACTCTTTTTATTTAATTATTTTGTAACAACACCAGTATATTCAATATACTAGGATTTTGTTATAAGATTTATTTGAGCTACACTCTCACACAACTGCATCAAATGGTTAAAGAACATACGGTTTCCGTGGATGGCGAAATTCTGCCTCCCGAAACGATGATTGTTCAATAGTCATTTAACACCTTCAAAGGTGGCCATTTTGATGTTACTATTTTTATATATGATATATAATATGTTTATGATTTCCTTAAGCTTCTGTTTTTTTCATTTTGGGCATACCTTTATGGTTTCCATTATGGGTAAACACGATATCTTCATTTTAGGAAGTGCGGACTACCGCCCCCTCAAAGTGATTTGATTCGTTAAATACCATATGTGGGACATATAAAGGATGGAACTATGATATTATATATGATATTATACTGGAATTATAATATACCTTTATATCATTATGATTCCATTCTATAAAATATGAAATAGAAATGAAAGTAGCGTTCATGCGTACGTACGGCTTACCGTCTCCATGAACGGTGCATTTCATTTCTTACCTCTAAATGATTATGTAATATTATAAATGCAACTATGTACTGGATATATATGACATATATGATATCTAAATCATGAATACCATTCTGGATATAATGAACCTTTGACCAAATTAACAACATGTAAGTGTAAGAAGTCTATTTTTGACTTAAGAACCAAATACCGACAAAATGAACATTATTAACTTAACTGGTTACATGATGTTCATAACATGGTATAAAAGGAATAATTAACTTTAAAAAGATTCATAAGCAAGTAGAGATTAACTCAAGTTTATTATTCAGGAGATTAAAGAACGGTCGGGTCAAGTCGGATACGAGGTATGGGACTTCGTCTCAATCTCCTTTCGTTGAGGCATATTTTATTTTATACACAAATTTCCTTTATACGGTGTATAAACCCCTTTGACTTTTACATTTATTCAAAAGGAATATTTTTTATACGAAGCATTTACTAAACGACAAAATGGAATGTTTTTGTCGTACGTATGCGGCGACAACGACTTCTCCGTCGTCGTAACCGTTATTTGAGTTTCAGCTTCCTCTACAAGCCATACCTTCTTTTTTTAAAAGAAAAATAAATACCATGTTTTACTTTGGTATTGAAAATGGTTTTAATAATGTTTTTATTATATCAATGTGTTGTATTGATATCTCGTGATTGAAATGTGGAAATTTTATGTTTCCTTTATGCATGTTTTATGTGATATGATTATGTTATGGTTCTTGGGCATTATTATGAAGACGGGTGGTTCCGTGATAAACTAAGGGCGGGTGAGCCCATTATAGCTCTCCAATGCATTGGGTAACGCGAAGGATTGAAACGTTAAGGTTTCTCCGAAGAGATTTTAGGTAATATACTGTGATGGGTATTCCAAACGTAACCAAGAGGGTTACTCCCTACGTAAGAATTTTATGAATGCCTCAAGTTACCTTTATGTCTTATGATATCTATGATTTATTCATGATTTTATGAGGTATGTTAAAGTGCCTATGTTTTATGGGTAAAGTATGATTTCATTCTTATGTATATATGAACTCATGTTTCCTATCCATGTTTTTTTTATAACCCATACTGAGTTTTTATGCTCATCCCAAGTTTTTGAAATGTTTTTCAAAGGTCAAGGGAAAGGTACATGATAAGATGATAGAGTCAAGGATGTGTTAATAAATAATCCATGTTTTATTTTAAATGTATTTCCATTGATGGGAATGAAGAATACTATCTTTATGTAACCACTTTGTTTATATGTGGAATGTAATGCAAGTTTTATGATCTAATTCTCTAAAACTCTAAACCCGAAAAGATCCTCAATGTGTAATCTTGTAATAACTCAAGATTAAGTAAGGTTTAAGGCTGGGGCCTTAAAGTTGGTATCAAAGGTCGGTTTAGATAACTTTAGGAGTTAGAATTCTATTAAATGATTATCCAAAAATATTTTTTTTCAAAATGATATAGCATTTAAAGATTACCATGTTGCTTCATCTAAGACATGTTTGTTCAGAATGGGTTTCCGCAGAGGAAACAGGGAAGCAGTGCTAGGAAGGCATACAGAAGGAAATAACCTTCCGAATCAGCATCCAGAAATGGTCGGAATTGGAACTGAACAGTTTGTTGCAGTACTGGCGCAGTTGTCTCAAGCGATAAATGGCAGTGGTATCCATGCACGAGATCAGCCAGAACAACCGTAGAGGAACATGTCAGTGGTGGAACATTTCATGAGGCAACATCCACCATCATTCAGAGGATCATCTGACCCTGTGCTAGCTGAAGGGTGGATTAAAGCACTGGAGAATATTTTTGATGTCATGAGGTGTTCAGACAATCAAAAGGTTAGTCTTGCTATTTACCGTTTGGAGGGAGAAGCAGATCAGTGGTGGTCTATGGTTAAAAATATCAAGGACGCCGATGAGATTGATGCTCTTGACTGGGATGAATTCAAAGGTATGTTTCTTGAGAAGTATTTCCCTAAGGCTGTTCGACTTAGGATGGAAAAGAAATTCTTGGAATTGAGGCAAGAGGAAGACTCAGTGGCTGCCTATGAAGAAAGGTTCACTCGATTGGCAAGGTATGCTCCAAATTTTATCCGGGACCTTGATAGTAAAATCAATCGTTTTTACTTAGGATTAAAGCCAAAATATCGAAGGGAATTAGTTTCTCCTGAGTTTAAAAGTTATGAAAAGCTTGTTCGATGTGCTGAGAAGGTGGAAATGGAGTTTGCCGATGACCAAGTTTTCTATAACAACCAGCAGAAGAAGAGACCGAGGTGGCAGGAGAAAGGTAAATATTCTTCAAAAAAGTCTGATGGTAAGAGAACTAAGTTTCTAGTTTGTGATAAATGTGGCAAAAGGCATGCTGGGGAATGTCTTCCGAATTCTGGGAAGTGCTACCGATGTGGTAAGATGGGACATAAGGCTCGTGATTGCACTGAAAAGGATGAAGGTGAAGGTAAGAACAAATTTGATTTACAGTTAGTGAAATGTTATAAGTGAAATGAGATGGGTCACTATGCAAACGAGTGTCTGACAAGGAGCTTGAGTGATGGGAAGCAGTTAGACTACAAGCAGAAAGGGGTGGTGAAATCCTTTGCAACTACTTCAGCAGATGTCGGGCCATCAAATGAAGTTGTATCAGGTACTTTGTTTGTTTTTTCAGATTATGCCAGCTTGTTGTTTGATTCGGGGTCTACACATTCTTTCATCTCTGAAACCTTTTCTAGTAAAATGGGAATACAATCTCAAGAAATGACTCCTGAACTTTCGGTAAAAACACCTGTGGAAAGTGTCGAGGCAAAAAGAATTTATAAGAATCTTCTAATCCTTATCTATGGAAAGAACCTACTTGCAAACCTTATTTTTCTACCTCTAATAGAGTTTTATGTTATCCTAGGTATGGATTGGCTCTCTATTTACCATGCCAAGATTGACTGTAGAGCTAAAGAAGTTTCTTTTCAGAAAGACTTTCAGTTTTTTTACAGGAATAAACCCTTACTTTTGATAACATATCAAGAGGCTGAGAAACTTGTAAAGGATGGAAATGAATGTTACCTTGCACACATCGTTGAAAATAAAGGAACTGTTCAGATTAATGATGTGCCAGTGGTAAATGAGTATCCTGATGTTTTTCCTGATGAGTTTCCTGGAATAATACCAGATCGGGAAGTTGAGTTTACTGTTGACTTAGTTCCTGATGCTAAGCCAATTTCAAAACCCCCTTATCGAATGGCACAAATTGAACTTTTAGAGTTGAAGGAGCAATTGCAAGATTTATTAGAGAAAGGTTTCATTAGACCTAGCACATCACCATGGGGTGCTCCTATTTTATTTGTTAAAAAGAAAGATGGTTCTATGAGACATTGCATTGATTATAGAGCCTTGAATAATATCACTGTTAAGAACAAATATCCTTTGCCTCATATCGATGATTTGTTTGATCTGCTCCAGGGAGCTCAGTTTTTTTCAAAGATTGACTTGAGATCGGGGTACCATCAGCTGAAGGTAAAGGAGGCAGATATTTCGAAGACCGCGTTCTGTACGAGATATGGCCATTATGAATTTGTAGTAATGCCTTTTGGGCTAACCAATGCACCTGCTGTATTCATGGACTTAATGAATAGAATTTTCCATGAGTTCTTGGATAAGTTTGTGGTGGTTTTCATTGATGATATTTTGGTGTTTTATAAAAGTAAATAGGGGCATGAAAAACATTTAAGGGTTATCTTGCAAACCTTAAAAGAAAAGAAACTGTATGGTAAATTCAGCAAGTGTGAGTTTTGGTTGCAACAAATTTCTTTCCTTGGTCACATTGTTTCTAAAGATGGAATAACTGTTGATCCTGCAAAAACAAAAGTTGTGGAAGAATGGCCAAGACCCACAAATGTAACCGAGATTCGTAGCTTCCTTGGTTTGGCAGGCTATTACCGAAGGTTTGTTAGAAATTTTTCACGGTTATCTAGTCTAATGACTAAGCTAACTTGGAAGGGTGTTAAGTTTATCTGGAAAAAAGAATGTGATGATTGTTTTCAGGAAATGAAAAGAAGATTGGTGAATGCTACAGTTTTGGCACTACCTTCCAGGAATGGTGAGTTTGTTATATACAGTGATGCTTCATTGAAAGGACTTGGTTGCGTCCTAATGCAGAATGATCAGGTAATTTCTTATGCTTCACGACAGTTGAAAACTCATGAGGTAAATTTCCCTACACATGATTTGGAATTAGCTGCTGTTGTTTTTGCTTTAAAAATTTGGAGGCATCATTTATATGGAGTAAAGTGTGAAATATATACCGATCACAAAAGTTTAAAGTATATATTCAATCAGAAAGATTTAAGCACGAGAAAAAGGAGATGGATGGAATTAATCAAGGATTATGATTGTACAATTCATTACCATCTGGGAAAAGCAAATAATGTGGCTGATGCTTTGAGTCGAAAAAGTAATGCTTCATTAACAATGTTGCGTTTGGAACGTGATCCTTTGGTTAAGGATTTGATGAACTTTGGCATAGAAGTTGTTGGTGCAGGAAGTCCTTCTGTTTTGTTTCAGGTATCAATGAGATCTTCTCTATCAGATAGAATCAAGCAAGCACAGAAGCAAGATAGTGAGTTGTAGAAAAAGGTAGAGCTGGTTCAGAAAGGTAAGTTGCCTGAATTCAACATTGATAGTGATTGTGTTTTGAGATTTGGGAAGAGATTGTGTGTGCCTTGTGATTCACAGTTGAAGAGAGAGAGCTGTTATGTGAAGCTCATAGTTCTCCGTTTTCAGTTCATCCGGGCAGTACTAAGATGTATAGAGATCTGCGGGAGTATTACAGGTGGGATGGAATGAAAAGAGATATTGCTGATTTTACTATGAAGTGTTTGACTTGTCAGCAGGTTAAAGCAGAGCGGCAGTTACCGAAAGGGATGCTTCATCCATTACCAGTGCCAGAGTGGAAATGGGAGAATATATCCATGGACTTTGTTGTTGGATTACCGAAGACATCTCGAGGTAATAATGCAATCTGGGTTATTGTTGATCGCTTGACCAAATCTGCTCATTTCCTTGCTATACGAGATACATTCTCTCTTGATCAACTTTCCCATTTGTATCTTAAAGAGATAGTCAGGTTACATGGAGTTCCTCTCTCCATTGTATCGGATCGTGATCTCAGGTTTACTTCTAACTTTTGGAAAGGCCTTTAGAAGTCATTGGGTACTGAATTAAATTTTAGTACAGCTTTTCATCCTCAATCAGATGGGCAGTCAGAACGAACAATTCAGACATTGGTGGATATGCTACGAGCTTGTTCTATGGATTATCAGGGAAGTTGGGACCAACATCATTCTTTGGTTGAGTTTTCATATAATAACAGTTTTCATTCCAGTATACAGGTGGCACCATTTCAGGCATTATATGGGAAGCGGTGTCGAACTCCAGCTTTCTGGGATGAAGTGGGTGAAAGAAAGTTGATGGGACCAGAATTGGTAGAAGAGATGGCAGAAAAAGTTCATCTGATTCAGAAACACATGAGAACAGCTCAGAGCAGGCAGAAGAGTTATGCGGATAACCGGAGGAAGGATCTATCTTTCGAGGTAGGTGATCATGTTTTTCTCAAGGTTTCTCCTTGGAAAAGCGTGATGAGATTTGGTAAGAAAGGAAAGTTGATTCCAAGGTTTGTTGGACCATACGAAATTCTGGAGAGAGTTGGATCAGTTGCATACCGAGTGGCTTTACCTCCGAGTTTATCTCAGGTACACAATGCTTTTCACGTTTCGATGTTGATAAAGTATATGCCAGATCCATCTCATGTTTTGAGTCCAGAGGTAGTTCAGCTGGAAGAGAACCTATCTTATGAGGAACAACCGGTCCAGATTTTTGACCATAGGGAGCAAGTGTTACGGAATAAGGTGACTTCATCAGGTAATGGTTTTTTGGAAAAACCACATGATTGAAGAGGCAACATGGGAATCTGAAAATGCAATGAGGGATAAGTACCCCCATTTATTCGATAAGTAAATAAATTGCGGGGACAAAATTTTCTAAAGGGTGGAAGGATGTAACATCCCAAGTAAGTAACGAATAATAGATATTTTTATCTATGTTTATTAATGATTAAGATAGTGTTATAGAGGCTTAAAATGAAAATAAATACAATCTTATGCATGGAATACACTAATATTCTTAAAAGATTGTTTTAGTTCCTTTTGATGGCAAACCATTTTTGAATATATATTTTGACAATTTTATAAACTATTTTTGTCAAAATAAACTTATTCTTTATGATTGGGACATCAAAATTTACTTTTTGTGAATTTTTGGTATTTTTCTGACAGTGTTCATTTTTTAATAAATAGTGAAAAATACTGCATTTTACATCAAAACTGCTTTTTAATCTAATTTATTTATATGATTAGATTATCTTTTGAATTTGTATTAATGTGTAATATGAATATATTTTTACCATTTAATCCAATGGTGGTCATTGGAATCAATTTCACTACGAAATTGGACTTAAACTAGTATCAATCTTTTGATACTTATTGTTTTGTAAAAACACGCTATTTGCTCTGGCAGCGGGAATTAATTATTAAATTAATTAATGTGACTTATATGATTTGAATTTTGTAAAATAGAATTCAGTTTTGAATTCGGAATATTAAATATAGCTTAGGGTGAATTTTTGGTAATTTTCTGAAAAACTTCAATTTTTGATGAATAGTGAAACCACTAAGTGGTAATCAAGCAAACTGATTTTTCAGTTAAATGAAAGTTTACCACTAATGTGTATTGAATTTTAAAAATCCAACATACATGGTTTTCATTAATAAAATTTAATGTGGTTCAATGAGATTATAATAATTTTTGGTGAATAGTAACTTATTAAGTTCTTAATCGCGATTAGTGGTAATTAGTGTAGTTTAAGGTATAAATAATGCTTTAATAATATGAAATGACCTAGACACATGTCCCAACCTTATTGGTTGTGTCATGGCCGACCAAGAAAAGCCATGGGTCAACTTGGGGACCCCATGGGGACATTTTGGTTGGGAAATGACATAAATAACTTTTTATTTAATGTAAAGGTAAAAATGACACAAACATAATACATTTTACGAAAACAATTTTTTACATGGGGTTATAAAGATAAGATATTTGATTATAAATATTCATTGGAAAGCTAAAAAGATTTCCTACATCATAGTATTTTTTTATGATTTTTAGACATTAAATAAATTAAATTATTTATGACATAATAATGATGCAGCGATGACATCATTATTTGACGATTAAATAAAATGGAAAGATAATGTAAAATCTATGAACTACACATGGCCAAAACCAATTGGATGAGATGATTTAGAAACCTTATCACCTTATCCGCGAATTATATCAATGTGGGACCTTTTGAAACCGAAACACATTTTCAAATAAAGTAATATTTCTTTACTTTCCAAAAGTGCCCCTCCTCTCCTCTTATAAAAGGCCCCCACCTCTACCTCATTTCACACACTACTCAAGCCTTTGGCTCGGCCAACCCCTGCCCATTTACTCTCTCCACATCCCTCTACTCATCCTAGAGGATTTCCTTTGGGCAGAATCCTTTCAAAGGAAGCCTTTAGGCTCCAATCAAAAGGAGTTACACTTTTAAAGGTAATTCATTCTCTCATGTTCATTTGTTTTATTTTGCTTCTCCAACCCCCTTAACTATTTTTATTTAATTCTTTTGTAACAACACCAGTATATTCAATATACTAGGATGTTGTTATAAGATTTATTTGAGCTACAATCTCACACAACTGCATCAAATGGTTAAAGAACATACGGTTTCCGTGGATGGCGAAATTCTGCCTCCCGAAACGATGATTGTTCAATACTCATTTAACACCTTCAAAGGTGGCCATTATGATGTCACTATTTTTATATATGGCATATAATATGTTTATTTTTTCTTTAAGCTTCTGTTTTTTTCATTTTGGGCATACCTTTATGGTTTCCATTATGGGTAAACACGATATCTTCATTTTAGGAAGTGCGGACTACCGCCCCCTCAAAGTGATTTGATTCGTTAAATACCATATGTGGGACATATAAAGGATGGAACTATGATATTATATATGATATTATACTGGAATTATAATATAACTTTATATAATTATGATTCCATCCTATAAAATACGAAATAGAAATGAAAGTAGCGTTCATGCGTACGTACGGCTTACCGTCTCCATGAACGGTGCATTTCATTTCTTACCTCTAAATGATTATGTAATATTATAAATGCAAGTATATACTGGATATATATGAAATATATGATATCTACATCATGAATACCATTCTGTATAGAATGAACCTTTGACCAAATTAACAACATGTAAGTGTAAGAAGTCTATTTTTGACTTAAGAACCAAATACCGACAAAATGAACATTATTAACTTAACTGGTTACATGATGTTCATAACATGGTATAAAAGGAATAATGAACTTGAAAAAGATTCATAAGCAAGTAGATATTAACTCAATTTTATTATTCAGGAGATAAAGAACGGTCGGGTCAAGTCGGATACAAGGTATGGGACTTCGTCTCTATCTCCTTTCGTTGAGGCATATTTTATTCTATACACAAATTTCCTTTATACGGTGTATAAACCCCTTTGAATTTTACGTTTATTCAAAAGGAATCTTTTTTATATGAAGCGTTTACTAAACAAAAAAATGGAATGTTTTTGTCGTACGTATGCGGAGACAACGACTTCACCGCCATCGTAACCGTTATTTGAGTTTCGGCTTCCTCTACAAGCCATACCTTCTTTTTTTAAAAGAAAAATAAATACCATGTTTTACTTTGGTATTGAAAATGGTTTTCATAATGTTTTTATTATATCAATGTGTTGTATTGATATCTCGTGATTGAAATGTGGAAATGTTATGTTTCCTTTATGCATGTTTTATGTGATATGATTATGTTATGGTTCTTGGGAATTATTATGAAGACGGGTGGTTCCGTGATAAACTAAGGGCGGGCGAGCCCGTTATAGCTCTCCAATGCATTGGGTAACGCGAAGGAGTGAAACGTTAAGGTTTCTCCGAAGAGATTTTAGTGAATATACTGTGATGGGTATTCCAAACGTAACCAAGAGGGTTACTCCCTACGTAAGAATGTTATGAATGCCTCAAGTTACCTTTATGTCTTATGATTTCTATGATTTATTCATGATTTTATGAGGTATGTTAAAGTGCCTATGTTTTATGGGTAAAGTATGATTTCTTTCTTATGTATATATGAACTCATGTTTCCTTTCCATGTTTTTTTATAACCCATACTGAGTTTTTATGCTCATCCCAAGTTTTTGAAATGTTTTTCACAGGTCAAGGGAAAGGTACATGATAAGACGATAGAGTCAAGGATGTGTCAAGAAATAATCCATGTTTTATTTTAAATGTGTTTCCATTGATGGGAATGAAGAATACTACTTTTATTTAACCACTTTGTTTATATGTGGAATGTAATGAAAGTTTTATGATCTAATTCTCTAAAACTCTAAACCCGAAAAGATCCTCAATGTGTATTCTTGTAATAACTCAAGATTAAGTAAGGTTTAAGGCTGGGGCCTTAAACTAGTAGTGAGTGGCAGCTTATGGCTATATTCTCTGAGTAGCATATGGAGGTTCACTACAAACAAGGGTAGATATTTCTTTCTTTTGAAGCTATTAACTCTACTCATTTTGATCATGTGTGAATTAGGAAGCTATCATATTATGAAGTCCTAGTACTATGAGAAATCATGTCAGAAGAGGACCTTATTATTGGATGGACCATAGGTGAGGATGAGATCTTGAGTTTTTATTGGCGTGTATGTGTATGCAAGGAGCTGATGCGGGACTTTAACTCCTCAGTTTGGGGAGTTCATCCATGTGTCACCAAGATGTATCATGATCTACATTGTCTGTATTGGGGGCTAGGTATGAAGAGAGATGATGTTGGTTTTTTCATGAGGTGTTGCACCTGTCAGTAGGAGAAGGATGAGAATTAGTGACCAACATGGATTTTGTAGTTGTTACCCATTCTCGAGTGGAAGTGGAACAATGTCGCGATGGATTTCGTGATAGGTTTGCCGAGGCCGCCTCGTGGGAATGATGCAGTTTGGGTGGTCATTGACAGACTCATGTAGGTTGCTCACTTATTTCCGATTAAAGAGACATTAAGTGTTGATGACATGGGACGGTTTTACATTTTTGATATTGTATATCTACATGGAGTTCCAAACTCCATTATTTCAGACAGGGACACACTTTTTAAATCTCATTCTGGAAAGGGCAACATAAGGCTTTGGGTATATAGTTACTTTTGATTACATCATACCACACCCAAACAAATGGCCAGTCTGAGAATACGATTTAGGTGCTTGAGGACATTATTCAAGCATGCATCCTAGAATTTGGATGATCTTGGAAGAATCACATACCTACTATGGAGTTTTCCTACAATAATAGTTTTCAATCAACTATTGATATGCCATCTTATAAGTCATTGTATGATAGGCTATTCAAATAAACCATATGTTGGCTGGAGGTAAGAGAGGCAGCTATACTGAGACCTCATCTTGTCTGGGAGACCACAGAACAGGTCAAGTTAATTCAGAAAAGGATGGCTACTGCGTAGTCTTGACATAAGTCTTATTCTGATCAACAGAGACGACCTCTCGAGTTCGAGGTCAGAGATCAGTTTTTCGAACGTGTCACACCAAGGTTGGGACACC
The DNA here is from genome assembly GCA_963277665.1 of Viscum album. Lineage (NCBI taxonomy): Eukaryota > Viridiplantae > Streptophyta > Magnoliopsida > Santalales > Viscaceae > Viscum > Viscum album. The sequence goes on along the minus strand of OY728155.1, from coordinate 593,562,749 downwards.
GAAGGATTAAGAGATAGGGTACGCATTCATCAAGGTATGTTAGACTGTTTGAGGTTTTAAAGAAAGTTTGGAAAGTTTCCTATCGGTTTAATTTACCTTTAAGGTACCGAGCTATGCACGATGTCGTCCATGTTTCTCAGCTTCAACATTACTACTCAGACTCATATCATGTCTTCCAACCTGAGGAGGCTGAGTTGGAAGTGGATTCATTTTTGTAGGAGAATCCTATATAGATTTTTTATTGCAATGCAAATGTTTTATATGGCTGGTCTATTCCTTTGGTATGAGTGCTATGGCATCACATGAGAGTGTAGGATGAGATTTGGGAGAGGGAGGCTAATGCACGATCATAGTAGCCAGAACTATTCAGGGTTTCTTCTTCTACGCTGCCTTGCTAGGGAAATTTGGGGATGAATTTCTTTATGGGGGTGGGAGTTTTTAATAACCTGTATCTTTTTTTGGAATGTTTTCCTTTTTCTACTATTTTTGTGGAAAAGTGGTTTTTTTTGGAAATTTCTTGAGTACATGTTGCGTACTTTTATGTACACACCATATAGAAGGTTGACGTGGGTGACCATGTCCAGGTCCTGTATTGGAAGAATACATGGTCGTGTCTAGGGACCCAGAGAGTACTTAATGTGGGGCAGGTTAAGTATAGTACACAACATGTATTAATGAAGTACACGCCATGTACTTTCATTTTTTCATTAAACGTACCAGGGACGTTTCCGACAGCCAGAAACACCTTCTTCTCAACCTTGATCATCCGAGAGAACCCATATTTCCATGAACAATCCCCATTCCCACAATCTAGCATCCTTTCTCTAATTCGACCACTTTCGATTGAGTTAGGATCACCATAGTAAGCTCTTTTGTAATCTAGAGCTTCGTTTCCTAATTCACCATCTTTCCAAATTTATCCTCGATTTGTATTTTTAGACTTTTTTCTAGATCTATGGCATTATAAGGTGATTCAAGGCCTGAGATTCAAGTATATAGATCTCACGATGCTAAGGTAGGTTGTTTGTACCTTTTGTAGATATTCTTTGAATTATTTGTTTAAAAGTTCCCAATACCCATGATTGGGATATTGTGTGTTTATGGTTTTATCCTTGTTAATTTCCTGATATGACTTGTTTGATTGGATAAGGGATAATTATTGATAATAGTTTGATCTTTTTCATGCTATGTATGTTTTTTCCATGTATTCATTTTTGAAAGTTTGAACTAGTTTTGCCAATTACCCTGTTTCTTGGTTTCCATTCCTAGTATTATGATGGAATGATTATTTTATCTGATATGTTGTAATATTCTTATAGCTATTTAGCCAAGTAGTTTTTGAAAGCTGTAAGTAGTGTAGTTCTTAAGGTTCACTTTGGTTGTTTAATATTTCTATACTCGGTTGACTTACACAAGGTCGTGAGAACTTGGTGTAGAAGAAAATATGAAGAATTGACATATGGGATTTTCCAGAGTGTCTGTTTTTACTGTTACGATGCGAGACCATAAGGTAAATTGATGTAAGTGCTTCCTTAGAGTGTATTTAATTATTCTACATGGGCGAAAGGGGGAATGAGATGTTGAGTGCTTTCCCAGAGTGCATTTTTGTTACCGATACAAGACTATCCGGGTAATTGGTGATGACTGCTTCCCTAGAAGTCTATGCTTAAGTTAAACAAGAGGTGTTAGGATGATAGTACTACCAAGAGGGTTGCTTGTGTTGTTTTGGTTGAACCAAAGGGGATAGGTTGTGAGTACAGCTAGAGGCTTACCATATTTTGTTTAGTTTCATGCTTGATATATGTGAAATTGAATGCTATTGAACTGTAGGATTATTGCTGCTATGTACTTCCTAGTTTTTACATCTTCTTTTACTTATTAATAGCCATATATATTCACTGACTGTTAGGAACATATATTTTAGTGGTTTCCTACCGGGATTAGTCTCACATCATATTTGGGTCATGCTTTTGGTCCTAAATAAATTATATTGTTTTTGGTATAGATAAGGGTAAACACCCCTTTACTTCAGGAACTTGACTCATTTGGAGCTAGGGAGCATGGGACCAATATGAGGCTTGCGATGGTGAAGAGTTTTCCTATTTTATTTTGTACGTTGGTTTAGTACTATATTTAATCATTGTGAAGTGTTTTTCTACTTTCATAGACATATATATCTTGCATTATTTAAATATGTTCTCCATTGGTTTTTTTATTTAGACTTTCGTTGTTTAATGTTGTATGATATTATTACTGCTTCCACTATTGTATATCAATTTATTTTCCTCTATGTTACTATTAAAATGAGGTTATAGTTTCCCCACTATTACACCCAAGTCCCTCACTACTAGTTGGCAACATTTGGCATTATGTGAAACGTGCTTGAGGCCATGTGTCCAATCGGGTACGGGGCACCACTAGGTGGATTCTAGAACCGGGACGTTACACTAGAGAAATTATAAATTTTATATACTTTCACATAGTATATACTGTAGGATATTTAAATGGATGTACATTGAAAAAAATATATTATCAGAAATCAGGTTGAACATCATGAATTCTTGTATCAGTATGAACTTAATAACATTAATAAATATTTTAATGATTAATTCTGGGTGATTGAAATGCTAGAAGAATTGAATATATTTTAATGAAACCAAGTGTTGTAACATGAATATAGACACTGGAACAGTGTTACTATATTCAATAAATGGGTGTTTATAAATAATGTTGAAGAGTTAGGAAACAATTTCAGATACAAATAATGACGAGTTATACCAGGTTATTGTAATGTGAATGTAATAGTCTATGATGAGACATTTTCACAAGTTTCCATACATGAATCTATTATAAAATTACATTCTAATGTATCACATTTAGATTTAAATCATTATAAAATGGATGTAAAAATTTCATTTATGAATTGGAATATAGTTGAGGATATCTCTAAAGATGGACCCTATGGTTATTAAAATACCCATTTTCCATATCATGTTTTTAAATTAAAAAAAGATTTATAAGGTTTCAAATATGTTTCTAGGGATTGGTATGATAGGATCAATAATTTTCTTATTTTAAAAGGATTTTAAAATGTTATTAATGATACTTCCCTTTTTATTAAATTTATTTGAAAATATATTTTGTTATACAAATATATGTATCTGATATTGTCTTCATATGTTCAAGAAATTCTCTTTGAAATAATTTGAATGATATGACAAAAATTGAAATTGAAACGTGTTTAATAGGTGAAATTAAGATATTTCTTTGGTTTTAAATTTTTAAAAATAAATAAGGAATAAATTTAATTAAAATTAAATATTAAAATTATCATTTAAAACATTTGAATAATGATTACAATAAGAGTAGTTATACTTCTCTGAGAACTACCTCTAAGTTGGATCTTGGTGAAACGATGAAATGATTTGATCAAACCAGTTATTGATGTATGATTAGAATTATTATCTACTTGACATCAATTTGACATGATAATATTTTTTATGTATGTATGTGTACTCTCCTTTAAGAAAAAACAACTATGTCACACTGATATACAGTTAAAATAATATTCAAATACCTCATGTATACAATGAATATAGTATTTTTTAACCTAATGGTCATTAATTTGATCTAGTTTATTATTCTGATGCTGGTTTTGGTGGATGTAAGTCAGATATAAAAGAACCTCTATTACATGTTATGTTCTTGAAAATTATGTAGTTTCATACTGAAAAAAAAATTATACTTCATTTATTAAAGCTAATGATGAATACCAATATTCTAGAAGATTCAATACAAAAATTGTGTTGATGACACACAAATTACTAGCCTATGGATATCAATTATGAAACGATCCCATAAAGTTTGATAAAAGTAGAGCTATAAATATTTCAATGAATCCAAAGTCACTTTCTAGGAAAAAACATATTGAAAAAAGAAAACACTTTTTGAGAAATCATTTTCAGAAGGGTGATATAACTCATGAATATGTATTTATATAAGTTTAGATAGAAAATATTTTTACTAAGTCCTTAAATAACAAGAGAATTAACTATATCAAAAATTAATTTGTAATAATCAACGTTGATTAAATTTATTTTTTCCTTAGGTGAATCACCATTCAGTCACACACCGTTGAGTGACACACCATTGGGTGACACACATTTGGGTAACACACCATTGGGTGACACACCTTGGGTGACAAAATATTTTAATTAAATCACAATTGTGATAGTCACACCAATGTTGAACGTCACATAATTAGTCATCACACCATTTACTTGTTAATGCCTTTTAGAATTTACATTTATTCTTGTTTTTTTAGACCACCATGTTATTATTCACAGGGTTCATTTATTTATGTACCCTCATACAAATAATTTCTCAGCTTATCAATTAAATTTTCAAGTATTTTTTTTATTTTCCAAATACCTAAATCCCAAATGATATAAAAATTATATTTTTATATTCTGAACACAAATTATTTTCTTTCACTACTACTTTATCTTGATCCATGTACAACCCTTTGTCTCTCGACATTCGAACAACTATATATTCTCCCAGCCATTGACTGGGCATACTATATTGATCATCATTGAAATAATGTGGCATCATTTCATGTTTTCAAAATCAATGTCACAACCAGCTATGAATTAAAAGGGTGAGGTGAGTTTTCATGCTAATATAAAACCAATTTACCTAGATATTCGAAGATGTATTATTGTAAGTAAAAAAAGAGGTTGATGTCAAGTGGTTAGTCTTGTATATGTAATTATTACTCAATGTAATATAGAACCAAGGTTGTTTTGAATGCTACTCTTCAAAAAGGAACCCTTCTCCCCTAATATAGGTTACGAGTTCAATGAGTTTTTGTGAGTTTTCTATTGATAAATATGGTTCTAAATGGATTAGAAGGTGTGTCAATGGAATGAAAATAAATGTTTCATTGATTACATGGAATGAATTTTTAATGGTAACCTGTGAAGGATTTTATAATGATTATCAATGTACTATACAAGAATAATGTAATATTTTTTGTATGCGTATTCTTTAACTAAAATAATTGGTGTTTGAATAACCAGAAGAAATATAGCTTCTTTGTTATATGGGGATTTCACACTGATAATAATGGTTATATAGTACATTGTATTCCCTAGAAAAGATGGTGATTCCAACATAATGTATCAGGATATATACCTACTATATCATATGAGAGTTGGACATATGATTAACTTATATAGATATCTCATGGATCATTTTTCATAAATTATCAAGTCCATATATAGATAAAATTACCTAATTTAGACAATAATCATTTACAAAATATTAAACTTAAAATTATAGTTTAAAATTATGAAGCGTCTATCATGGACTACAATAGTTATTTTTTTCTAATGAAATTTTTTCACGATGGGGAATTATATGAAACCCAAAGAAGAAAAAGTTGTTAGCTGAGATTGGGAAATTTAATATTGATTATAACCCTATAGATCATCCTTTCTGGATAATGGATCTTGTAAACCTTAGTATAGAACCCGATGAGGTTATTGAGTATTCGTATGAGGATAAGATGAGGCTATTTATTAAAAAGAAAATTTAGAGAAATGAATCCAATTTTATGATGGGATTTACCCTAATATGTATCCCAAATATGCACCGATTTCTTCTAGAGTTCCAATCCCACCAATGAGACTTCCCATAAGTGAACATTAAGTGAAATGTGATGAAGAGGAAGCTGATGATTTTAAAATGGAACAATTAAAAATTCAGGTCAAAGTCTGATAATGATGATGATAAAGAAAATTAAGATGGTAGTGGTAATGTTTGAAGAAATGGAGATAATGGAAATGGTAATAATGGGGATGCTAAAGAGGTTGATGATTATTATTATGGAATTTATTGATTAGATTAATGAACTTTAAAGAGAGACGTAAAAATAACTTCTGGTTTACTAGATTCACCTTGTGTATATATTGATTGTGGTGATATTAAAATAGGGGTGGACTGTGCTTTTAAGAAAATGGTTCCATCTATGGAGGGTGATAAATCTAAAATTGTTTAGTTTTTTTTCTAATGATAAGATTGTTTTTATTCTTAGGAGTAAGATTTGATGGTAGTGATTGTTGATAATGAGAATCATATAGATAAAAAAGTAGGAATGAGATTTTTTGTCATGTTAATGATGATAATGATGTGTAGTTATTTTATGTAGCTTATTATGATGATCATGTTGTATAAAGGAATATAGAAGTTTAATCAGTTACTGTTGTGCATAATGAATATGTTCTTTTGGAAAAATAGCATGTTGATGATTTAAAGATTATTTTTTCTCAAAATTATTATATCAGTATTGTTTTCCATAAAGGGTTATTGAATTTGGTTTCTGAAACGATTATTGATAATACATCAGAGTGATAGATCGTCCTAGTGTTAGATAAATGGGTTATGTTCTCAAATGAAGATGGGATTCCACAAAATAATGGTGGATAAGGTCATCAAGATGAGAATGATCATGAGAGAACAATTTTCCAACAAATAGATTTTTATAGTCTATTAGAAAAATATAATTCTATTAGGTAAACTACACTTTACACTCTTGTTCTTATATTCCCAGTTGATTTAGTCACAAAGGGGGACTTTGATGTCTTCTATGAAAAGATTCATTCAAGATTTGAAAATAATTTGAATAATAAATCACATCTACTAACTATGATAAGATAAAATTATGCAAGATATATTTTTTGGATTTTTAATATTAAATATAAAAATGAAGATGATTTTTCATATACAAGATATTGATACTAATAATAATAGGATATATAATGATCTTATATCAATAAAAAATAAGATTTATGATTTAAAATATACTTTCATATATTATTTGGATGGAATCATTAAATTCATTGAGAATGAATCTTTCGATACATATACCTCTACTATACCTCATGTTGATGCTAAAATAATCAAAACCATGGTTAGAAAAAATGTTTCTACTATGAATAGTGGACCTTCAAATGGGGGCCTATCATTCCTTTAGAAATTTTGGGGATGTTGGAACTAACTATTGAACGTGAACTCATGATGATAAGGATTTATTCCAAAGATATTAATTTATATAAAGATAAAATACCAAATCCATCAAATATTATCTCTTAAGAATTTATACCAAACACTCCAAGAATTACATTTTCATGTTTTTGGATAAGAATTTGAGGATTATACCTTTTACCCATGCCTTTATGGAGAAAATATAATAGTTTAAGAAGATGAATATAGTGTTGAATCAATGTATTGATGGAGAAATGGATTTCATCTGTTCCATCGATAGAGGTGGTTATATAATAATGGATTTCAACAACCATATGAAACCTATCATGCATGTGCATGGGATGGTTGTTATATCATAAGTCGCCATACTTTTGACTACCAATATTTCTCCTTTAGTCGCATATCCAATAGTTGATGTTCAATTATCTCATCATATAGATTTATCTAGAGACCCCCTTAAACCTATTCCATCCTATTTATAACCATTTTCTCTATCTCCTTCTAAATTTTTTGACATCGTAGACCATTATTTATTAGAGAGGATCGAGCACCTCATGCCACTACAGGAATTCTTGGTGATTATATTTCTACTCTAAATCATGTTTTTCAGGCTCTGATACTATGCTTACTAACTCTAATAAGGACTAAAATAAATACAAAGGAAAATATCTTATGGACCCTTTTAGTAAACATGTCAATATTGTTGGATTTGATATTCTATTTTTATGGGAAATTTTTATCTAAATTTATGATTTTAACTTTTGATTAATTATTCATTAACTTTAAAAATGATTTATTATTATATTCATTTTATTTCAGTTATTAATTCTATTAATTTTTTTTATTTTATTATGTTTCTTCCTTTTTAAAATCCCCAAATTGGGGGGGGGGGGTATGGAATATATTACTTATTTAATCCATCCAATTACAGTTATCATTTTTTAATAATATTTCATCTCTTTCATTGATATGATACTGATATATAAATGAAAACTATTATACTTTTTCTTAAATAACATTTTTATCACACTTTGAAGGCTATTAATTTTTTAATTTTGATTCAATGTTTATTATTAGTCAAAATGGGGGATATTTTTAACCACATTTTTTTAATGATAACTAAATCATTCTTCTAACAATATTAATAAGTTTGATGTTTTCTGTAAGCATATTATAATGGGAGAAAGGTGATAGAAATTTGTAATGTATAATACACCTCCATTGATGGATGAACTCTTACTATATCACAACATCATCGCCTATGATTCACCACTCACACAACACACTACAAGAATGGTAAAATGGTATAGTATTTAAATGACTAAACATCAAGATACCATATGGTACAAATAAAATTTTGAAAAATTATGTGTCACCTCTATTATAGAAATTTGGTAAAGTATTAAATGTCATTCCCCAGCAAAGTCATAATACCCAAATGAGACACTTTCATCCATATAAACTGCTAAAAAATACACCGTCAGATAATGAGTGATTATTCATGACCAACCATCTCCATTTATTACTCTTGTTTTATTGAATTAGTACCTCTAATGACTATATTATTCAGTTTAATTCAAAATGATTATTTCTAAATGGTTTATATAATTATTTTAAAGGTTATTTTATCCATGAGTAGAAGGATTTAGAATATCTAGATTCTCACATGGATACTCATACATTCTCCAAATAAAAACAGAAACTGAATCTTTCGTGAAGTCACATATACATAAAAGTTTGATGTGTATATGTATAAGAAATAAATGACAATATATCCATATATAGAGATTAAATTTCTCATGAACTATCCTACTACATCCTTCTTTATTAGAATAAGGAATCCATATTTCTATATATATATATATATTAAAACCCAATATTAACAAAAATTAAAATTTCATCAATTTTTTGGAATATATAAAACCTAATACAGACACACAATGACTATATTGGTTTAGTTCTTTTGAGATCATGGAGCTATAAAAACTCATAAATAACATAGATATATTATCAGTATTAGTTTATTTGTGAATAGAATCTCTCTTAGACACAATATTTTTAATTCATATATTCACAACTTGGGGAAGGAAATAGGAAAATAGGTGAGCATTGATGCTCAGTAAAGGTAAAAAAGGGATAAATGTATTCATACACATGAGCATGAGAGTATGGGATTGTGATTAGGACAATCGAAGACTATATCATGTATATAATAAGATCATAAACATGAATAATGTTATAAATCATGAAGGTTCATAGGAAATGAATGAAAAATAAATTAATAACACAACCCATGAAATCATAATATCAGAATTATACAAGGAACTATAGAATATATAATTTATGATATCATTCCCTACAAGTCATGATGGATTTATATAACTTATTATTAAACTTCAGGGGAACTACACCTACTAGGCGGGATACACCACCTTCTCTAATTGGAGTCCTTTTCTAGAAAGGGATCAAGTTTCCCCATTATACCATAGTGGATCAGGATTCCTCGTTTCAATTACTGGTAATTACACCTATGGGGTAGGACACACCCTAATGACTAGTCACAATCCTATACTATTTAAGAATTTCATTTTATTATCTTACCAAAGAGCATGATTACCTTTAATTTGATAACCATAATTATATCATGAGATATAAGTTATTTCTAAATGCATTGGAGGGAGATTTAGTGCCCCCGTCTCATTATAAAATCATTCATACATTTTCTTACAGAAGAAAAACATTCATTATATCATGGCCAATAAAAAGATATGGGGTTTATAAACATATTATCATAATCTCAATAAATGGGATGGTTGTAATAAACATGAAATCATATAAAAACTAGTGTAATAATATAGGTTTCATAATCATTTAAAAAAAGAAAAAAACTGAAAAGATATGGCATTCACATGAATTAAACTTGTGGAAGAGGAATATGTTTCATAAACATAATAAAAAACATTAACCAGTACAATAAATAATATGGATGGAACATTCGAATCATTTCTTATAAGGGAATGAGTAACGTCAATAGAGTTCATATTGGAGGTATAAAAATGTTAAAATGTCTTCTAAAATAATTTCATGAGTAAAATATCATTTCATTATTTAAATGTTCGAATTAAAACAAAAATACTTTTTAAAACCAATTTATTTAAAATAAAAATGATAATTTGTAAAAACAAATTGAAAACTTTTCAGAAAACTATTGATTTGAAGGAGTACAAAGAGATCATGAAACATTATATAAAATAATTTTTCATGAAAACTTGTTAAATATTCATGAAAATGTTTTGAAGACTATTCTAGTTAAAAACCATTGATAGAAGCATTAAAATGATTTGAATAATATTATCGATTAAAAATTATAAAATAATGTTGAAAATATATTAAAAAAAATATTTTAGTTTAAAACCTATGAATGATGATTAAATATTTTTTGAAACATATTTTCCTAGAAATCATATAAATGAAAAATTTAAATTTTCATTAAAACCATTTCATTTAAAAAAAATGTAGAAAACATATTTTAAAGATTTAAAATGATTTGATTTTTTCATTAAATCCACTATAAAATAATGAATTAAAAAAATTATATAAAACATTTTCTCTAAAAAATACATTTTTAATAATGTAATGGAATCACTAATTTATTTATAGTCATGATGGTGAGTAAATCCATAGATTCCAAGCATTCAATTTTCACTAATTGTTTTAAAAAGATCCACAACTAGAAAATGAGAATATAATACTTTTATAAATTTTTTTTTAAAACATTAAAACATGGATAAAAATTAATATTAATGATAATAATTGAATAGTACAATATTTTTGGAAATATTTTATAAAACCAAAATTTGAAGGAACACATATTTCCGAACGAAAGGATAAATAATGTCAGATTTCCCTAAAATTATTTTCATTAGTTATTAACTACTAAAGAGTGAAAAAATGGTACCATTTATTGGATATTACATGAATATACATAGGGTATGAAAAGTCATGATATTTAGTGAGAGTTAGATTAGAATATTTCAATAATTAAATTATAATAATTATCCATATCGATAATATATGGGTGTGTAGAAATAAATTATTACCATTTAGGAAAGGTTAATTTATGATTGAAAGAAAAACACTAAATGAATCTTAAACTATAATTAATTTTATTTTATTAATGATATAACATGATAATATTAATTACATAAACCTCATTATAATATATAAGTTCATGACATGGATTGTGTCTCAATTAAGGAAAAATTATGACAAAGTTACCTTTCCGATTTGGTAACATTTGAAACATATCTATCGTGATAGATTTATCATAGCATGAATATGTAAATTCCCAAGAACCTAAGAATATGAATCACAGAATACATACAAGAGATGTATAAAGACACCACAAATTAAATTAGTGGTGAATAAGGAATGTATCGATAAAAATATGAAGATAGATGAAATCCCCTTACCTTTTTCTTGAATCTCATCATTCTCATTCAAAACTCTAATATTATAAATACATATTTCTCTTATTATGTATAATGTTACATAATTATTATATCTACTAATATATATTTTTATTATGACTTGATATTAACATCTTATTTACAAATTTATGTTAAAGTTTCACTTTGGGTAATACTCACATTGTTTTTTTGATGTGTTTTATTTTCATGTATCTTTGGTCGTTACACTTATATCATTATTTAAAAAAATTTAAAAACGAAACAAATACCATTAATATTAATTATATTTTTTATATATTAATGTATATAATAATTTTTTATGAAATCTACTACATGGTTTATGGATATGACATGTCATACGTATGCGTGGAAGTTTCTTCTATTTTATGGATATATTAAAACCATGAATGTAAATGAAATGTATATATGTATATGTGTATATATTATTAGAAATGTTAATAGATAAATAATATATATCATATAATTTCACTATATTCATCCTTATTATATCCCATCAAGGTGTTAATGAATCACATCGTTTTGAATTGGTTGTAGTCCACACATCCCCAAAAAAATATCGTATTTATAAAGAACAGAATGTATAATGTTATGTGTAATAAAATAATTATAGAAAAATAAATTCCAAATAAATATAATACATATCATATATAAACTGAGATTCCATCATGATTACCATCCATGAATCAAGGTAAATGAAAAACAAACAATTATCATTTTTTTAGTCTATAGTTTTTTGTACACATAAACGATAGGTTCATTATCCAATAAATAGAAATTTGTAAAGGTGTAGGTATAAATATTATAATAACAACATATAATTCTATTATTTATATGGTTGTTTCTTATAGGCCTATAACGATTTTAGTGGAAGCGGTGGATAATTAATTTAATATAGAGGATCTTGAAAAAGAATGTATCCCTTGCATTTGGTAAATAACTATGGTTTTCCAAAAAAGGATTACTTGAATTCATTTGATTCCAAAAGTATTATTTATATATTATGAGAGATATTTTAGGTAGTTTATTGGTTAGATCCTGGGAAAAACTATGTGGTTTGAGAGTTGTGAAGGAGGGGGAATATGGTGGCCATTTATAATGGTGGGTTGGGGAAAACCTTTCATTTTTTAAATCAAAATATGTTTACACATGTTTTTTCCTAGAAATCATATAAAACCATCCAAACCCATGAGTTGAACGATTATTCCTGAAACAGGGCCATATAATGGATTATTTACAGGTGTATAGGTCATTTAAAACCTTATAATTATGTGTAATTCCACTGTTAAGCTTTATTTTACACTAGTCATTGTAATGAATTTAAACTGAACACAATAATCATTTTGTCAAAAAAATAAGGTGACCACATTATAAATAATAAATAATTATTATTAAAATTATTTATTACATTTTTGGAAATTCCAATCAAAGAAGAGTCCAAAATTAATTTAAAATAAATCCCCCATACAAGACAACATTGAAAGTTTTTAAAGTAAAAATGATCAAAAGATTTCAATGTTTCTATGTAAATGTGAAATTACATCCAATTACGTAAATTTTATTAATTTATATATATTGGAATTAATTATACATGAAATATTAAAATAATATATATATATATATAATGTATACCAAAAATATAGTTTTATATAATAATTTAATATGTTTCATTATTGATTAAAAAAATGAAACATAGCATAAAATTAAAAAAATCACCACAATTATAATTTTTATTTTTCTATTTTTGAGATGATGTTTATTTTGAAAGATGATATTTATTAATTTTTCCACAAATTGAATTAAAATAGATATCTCATTAAAAGGAGGTAAAATTACCTTTCTAAAAATAATGATTTTTCTACAAAATATTGGTTTTGTTCATATATTATACTTATAAAATATATTTGAGGAATATAAACTTGATTTTAAGGAATATATAAAATATAAATATTATTAATATCACTCTACTATTATAATTAATTTAATTTATTATAATCAAATAGATTTCTGAGTATAAAAATAATTTCTTAGAAACATATTTCATATATATATTTATATGGATCTTATATTAATTTGAATTTAATTTGTAACCAATAAATTAATATTTTATTTTTGAAAACCAAATATTTTTATATGTTAGTTTATAATTTTTACAACCTATAATATAACTTATAGGTTATATCTTCTTATTTTATATAATAATAATTTTGATAATATATTTTTTTCTGTGAAACTCGACCTTCTATATTACACAATCCATCAATAAAATTCATTGTTGCCTATAATATAGGATTACCTTGGTGTTTCTTGTCATTAAACATAAAAATTCTGTTATGTTTAGGGTAGGATTAGCATGGTTTCATATATAACTCAAGAGAAACAAGGTGATATTATATAAAAAATCCTTTTACAGTGTTGTGTGAATAAATAAAATCAACATGATTAAATTAATTTCAAAAAATATATTTCAACAAATATTAGGGTGTTACATTATACCACACATAATATTATTTTCTATCTCAAAAATCATCTGGGATATCGAGCGATTATTACATGAAATTTACATTCATATAAACCCACATTGTAAAAATGAATACTAAAACATTCTTTTTAAAAATAAATATGGAAAAATACAGAAAAAATTTAACAAAAAACTAGGTTTAAAAATAGGATAACATAGGTGGAATTTTAAAACATGGATATGTAAGAAAAAATATAACTATAATGTTCAGATAAGGATAATAAAATATTTGGTTAGATGAAATTTAAAAATCAGAAATCTATAAATCAATGATGATCCAAGGGGCCATTTGATTCATCAGTGATGAAGGTACTGTAATAACACAATGGGTTTTATGATAAATATTTCTAAAGATTAATAATATTAATAAAAATTTACACTTTAATTATTTTAGGAAAACCTTACGCTTTGTTTTTCCTTAATAAACTATGAAATTTTTTTTAAAGAGGATGGTAAATCTTTCATTCCTAATGTACTAAAATATCATGATATCCATGATATAACATCTCATTTGTAATCATTTATCAGAAAATAAATTATTATAATTGGTTATATATAATTCATAAATCCTCATGTGGTGAGATAATACTATAATATCAAATACATCATCCCAAGAGTAACATAATCTTTCTATAAATGGTTAAACTTATCACTATTCTGAAATATAAATATATGAACAATTATAAATGAAGTCCCAAAATGAGATTAAAATTTACCCACTATATAACACAATATATATATATATATATATATATGTTTTCACATTCCAAAAATGTGAATACCATCTTTATAAATCTTCTCCAAACACTGAAATAACATGAATTAGCATAAATACTTTTCGATGACATAAATTATTCCTTATTCGAAACGTTATAGAATATATTCCTCGAATCCATGATGTTGTAAAATTAATCCATGATGACATCGACCTTGTTTTCAAAAAATCTTTAATTTTGTAATATCATTGATACTATCCAATTATTTATCATGATCAATCATTTTTATATCCAATTTGATCATAATTTTCAAAACATCTTGAACATATTGAGGGTTACCAATTATTAATGAAAATATTAATTTTATAAATCAATATCAATATTTAAAATATCCGATTAAATTCGTGATGAAAAATTTAGATATAAAATAATTATATTGTTATTGATTTATATTACATTATCTTTGAATTCCAAAACTTAAATAATATATTCATCTAAATTTATCCTTGAAAAATTACTCAGGCTTCATCAAAATATTCGTTAATACCACTTTCCGGGAATATAAATTATTAATCATGTATTATAGTTCCATGACCTAAATCTGTTAATTCTTCTAGTGATTTATTTAAATAACGATTTGATAATTTCACTCATATTTAACATGTAATTTGTAGTATAAAAATACTAATACCATCTTACTGATTCATTATATGATATTTATAAATTAGAAAATGACTTTATTAATTCACATAGATTCCAAACAGAAAAAATTAGTGTTAACCATGGTTCTTATTTTTCCTTCCATTGAGTAAAACTAGAAAGCATGGAGAGATAAACATATACCATAGAAGAAAACAACATAATCATGAAAATTTATTTATAAGATGACTAAATCATAAAACCAAATTTTTAATTTTTAGCAAAATGGTTAATCATAGGTTATTAAAATTATTATTACATTATTATAATTGAAGATGGTTTAGAAATTATTTGTGAATTTCCAAAGAATATCACCCTGGAGTGTCAAACTTGGCATGTATAAAGGCTAATTATCATGTAACAGGTTACACTGAGTCAATCTTGGCACACCATGTCAGTTTTGTTACCCATATGAATATATTTTATATATCTAAATCCTCTTATAAAATTAATATGGGGATATATTTTACAAAAATCACTCACTCAATCTTTTACCATTCATCTTGGAAATTTTCATAATCATCAACTCATATATACCTATATTCGTAAAAACAACCATATATATATCCATAGAAATATAGATATATATCTCACTAAATATTTCTCATAATAGTATCTAATGGATGAATAAACCATCACTATGACTACAAATACATCAACTTTTTTTTACAAAAATAGAAAATATATCACTTTTTTAGAATATATAATATATTATATAAACAAATGCCCAAAGAACATATTTGTTTTGTGCCTTCGGAGAAATTGAGACATAACCATTGGTATATTACATAGCAACATTATCTCCCACAAGGTTCTTTGGTACTAGAACCCTTCGTATACAAAAAATAAATAATAAATATCTTCATATACAAGGAATGGAACTCTAAAAATGGGTGATATTAGATTCTTCATAAAGTTAATATATGGAGATATGTAAGCATAAACATGAAAATGAGAATGTGAGAATGAGATCATGACATTATATGATCATACCATGCATATAATAAGTTCTTAGATATGAATTGTAGATAAAATCATGTAAACTCATAGGAGATTAATCATAAATAAATAAATAATGTAATCCATGAAACCATAACATAGGAACAAAACATGTAACTATTTCATACATAACATTTGATATCATTCCCTAATAGTCAAGATGCATTTCCAAAACATAGCAAAAACATCATGGGAACTATACTTATTAGGTAAGATACAACACCATCTCCAGTTATAGTCATTTCTGTTAAAGGTAATGGATTTACCAACATTCTGATAGTGTGTCCAGTTTCCCCATCTTCCATATTTATGATGTCTACACATATTGGGCTAGACCCACCAACATCCCCAGTTGTAGTCATCTCCTTGTAAGTGATTTAGCATCCAAAATTTCCATATTGAATAAAAAATATAGATATTAATCCCATAATTATCTCATTAGATATAAATCATTAATCAATTCATTTCAGGGGATATAGGTCCCACCCATCTCATAATAAAATCATTCATATGTGTGCCATATAAAAATTAAACAGTTATTATAGTATTACCCAAAAATGGATATGGAATTTATAAAAATCCATTCTTAATCCATTGAAATGAATTGAAAGTCATAAAAATGTAATCATATCTTTACCATTGTAAAAAAAAGTTTTCATAATCATTTCCCCAAATCCTAAACCATGATAAGAAGCTTCATTCACAAGAAATGAACCCATGGAATAAGATCATGTTTGGTAAACATCATGGTATCAAAACATAATACACTAAAAGGGTAATATGAAGGGAACATATAAATAATTACCAAGAAGGGAATGAGTATCATAAATATTTTTCATTAAAAATAGGAAATAATTTTCTAATATATTCAAAAAACCTTTTTTGAATAAAATAAAAATTTGTTCTTTCAAATTAGATCATTAAAATATAAAACATTTTTAAAAAAAATTTCTTCAATATAAACATGATAATTTGAAAATAAATACATGAGAACATTTAAAAAAACATTTAATGAATGTAATGTGAGCTTGAAACTATTTTCAAATCTATTTTCCATGAAAATGTATATATGAATATTGAAAATGGTTTTAAAAACGTTTTACGTGAAAACATAATGAAGAAGCCTAAATTATTTTTTTCCCAACCATATTACATGATGAATTCTAAAATAATATTGAAAATATCTTCAATTTTTTTTAATTTAATGATTATAAAAAATAAATAAAATTTTTTAAAAACATTTTCCTTGAAAAGATATAAATGGATATTTAACATGTTTTGAAAACCATTTCCAGGAAATTATAACGAAAACATATAAATAAAATTTCAAAATGTTTTGAAAATTTCATTCATTAAAACTACATTAAAAAACACATTTATATAATATTTTGAAAAAAAACATTAATATTGTAAATTAATCATTATTTTAATGATATCCAGGACGGTAGGTAAATCCACCCATGATGAACATTCTTTTTGAACTGTAAAAAGATTTACAATAGTTCCTTGACTAGATAATAAAAATATGATTACTTTTTAAAAACAATTTTTTAAATGGTATAACATGAATCTAAATTTATTTCATGATAATTCAAGAAAAGAATAATGTATTTGGAATCCTTTTTTAATGTAATTTTTTAACAGATTACATATTTCTATCCGAAATAAGAAATAATGTTGGATTTGCATAAATATATTTTCATATTTATATTAGGTAGAAAAGTGAGTAGTTGTTGAACCATTATATTTATATTAAATTAATATAGAAAGGTTAAAAAAGTTCTTGTGATTTTTTGATATATGGATCATAAAATCTCATCAATGGATTCTTAATCATATACCATCTTGATAAACAATGTGATTGTAAAAATAAACTAATACCATTTTCATAACATTAAATAATGATAGAAATAAAAAATTACATGAAGAATAAACTATGATGAATATAAGTTGATTCATGATATAAAATTTCAAAATTCAATATATAATCCTCGTATAAAAATAAAGGTTCATGACATGGAATGTGTCTCAAAGAAGGAAAAAGTGTGACTAAGATACATTAGAAATTTGGTAACTTTTGAAACATAAACCAACGGAAATAAATATCACAAAAGTTGATATTTTAATACATCTAAAAATATATATAAGAATCATAGAATAAATATATTGGAAGTCTACACACCACACAAATGAAATGATTTCTGAAAAAGGAATGAATATCTTGGAACTAAAAAGTGAGATTAAATCCCCTTATATTATTTCATGACTCTCATCCTACTCATTCAAACCTATATTATAATAAATATATGTTTATTATACATCTATACTAAAGAAAAATTCATACATCTAATATCATATATGGTTTGATTATTAATTTATATTATACTCTTATTAATAATTATATGATATAGTATAACATCAGATAATATTCGCTTGGTTTTTTGCATGTGTATTAATTTATTTTGTATATGGTCCATATACTTATGTCATTATTTACAGAATTTAAAACATGATATAAATATAATTTTTATAATGTTTATTATTATTATTATAATATTATATTGATAATATATGTATGAAATGGAATACACCGATCATTAGGACAATTTGTTATACATACGCGTGAACACTACATTAAATTTAATGAAATATTAAATGAATGAAAGTAAATGAAATATATTTATATATTATAATTCCAATATAATTATTATTTTATAAATAAAATATAATTTTTTGAAACTCATCCATGTTACATTCGATTAAGGTGTGAACAAATCACATCAATTTAAGGATGTGGTATTCCACACTTCCCCAACTGAAATTATCATACCTTTACAATATGAAAAGTATAAATTTATGTCATACGAAATATATAATGATTAATAAATAAATAATAAATATAATATAAATCATATAGAAATATTTTTTCCATCATAATTCACAACCCAGAAAAATGGGAAAGAAAAAATCAACAATCATCATTTTGTGAGGTCGAAGTTCACCGTAAACATAAATATTGTGCTTGTTTCTAATAAGATGGAAGTGTTCCATTGTATGTACATAAAACATACCATAAAAAATATAAATATATTTAAGATAATTTTTTATGGGATACATAAATAAATAAAGATAGCGGATTATGTGGAGAATGAAATTAATTAAAAGAACTTGACGAACGATGTTAGTTTTTTCATGGGTAACTCATTTAGGATTTCAGAAAGGGCTTCCTTTATTTTAATATCTTGGTAAAATGAGGATTAAATATGTATGGTACGGGTTTGGGGAAGATTATTGGGAATATAATGGGGAGGTTTGAGAAAGGGTTGAGTTGGTGACCTTTTTTGTGGGGACACACTAGGCATTTGTTAAAACATATTATTTTTACACGCGTTTTTACCAAAAAAAAGTATTAAAAACTAAACTTTTGAATAATAGATGTTTGTTAAAAAAAATATCTAAAATGGGGTTATATTCAAGTGTATAGGTCATTTGGGACTTTTTGTTTAATTTTTTTTAATGTTTATAAGCTTATTTTTACATTAATCACTATAATAAACTTTTACTGCATTCAATAATAATTTTCATCAAAAAATAAATTAAAATTATTAGACTATATAAATTATTAGGATTAAAAATATGGAATCTATATTTTCTAAATTAAAATAACATTAGTGGTAGATAATATTTTAAAATTCATCTCGCAGATGAGATTTCAATGCGGGTCTTTAAAGTAATGATAATCAAATGTTTGCTATATTTTTATAAATTTCATTATGAAATTACTTCTAATTACATAAATGTGATTAATTAGTCTATATTTTATCTATGTATTTACTTCCAAACTAACTGTAAATATTATTTAACTATGAAAACAAATAATATTAAAAATCAAATTAAAAATAAAATTCATTATTTTTCAATATTCATTAAGAAATTAAACCTCACAAAAAGTTATCAAATGTTCACCCTATCATAATTTTTTATCATTATATTTCAATGATGAAGATTATTTTAAAATATTATATTTATAAAAGATTAATTATTTTATTTAAAATACATTCTCCCTTAAAAGGTGATAAAAGTACCTTTATTAAAATATTGATTTGTACTAGAAATATTGGGTTCATTATTTTCTTATGATTATCATATATTTTAGATGAATATTAAAAATATTTTATTGAATACATAACATTTATAGATATTCTATTAATATAATTATAAATTGTTTCATAATTAAACTGATTAGGATAAATCCTCTTTGTGAGTATAAAAATATTTTTCAATAAAAATATTTTCTTTATATTCAATTGGTTCTTATATTCATTTCAAATTTAATTTTAACAAATGAATTAAGTTTAAATTTTTTTAAACCACATATTTTAATATGTGATTTAATAATATTCATGACCTTTAACTTAACATCTAGGTTATATCTTATTAAATTAAATAATTATATATTGTTTTGTTGTAGAACTCGGTCATACATGTTGCACAATCTATTGAGGAAATTCATTGTTATTTGTAATGAATGATAACATCAGTTTTCTGTGTAGGGAAATCTAAGCATCTTGTTAAATATAGTGAATTATTTTCTTAGTGTGGGGTATATCACAATCCAAATGACATTGTTTAATAAAAAAATTCATTATTTTGTAAAATAGTTAATTTTTTTAAAAATAAATTAATTTGAAAGATAATATTTCTCAAAATCATGGGGTGTTATAACCCATTTTTTCCCTTCCAATAGTAAAGAAAATAAGTGTCCATGACACTATTTTTTTTATTGAAGTTTCATGTGTCCGACCCAAGATACACATTCAATATTATTTCAAGGTGTCTGAAGATGCATTGTTTAATAAACATAGCATCTATATCCATTCATAAATATAAATTTTGATAGTTTGTTTATTATTTTACATTATGGGAATTGTGTGATATAATATTTTATTTATATGAATACTGCCTTATCCATTAAATATAAAGACACATATATATCATCTTAACCTTTATTTATATATTTCTCATAAAAAAATGTGGTAGAGGTCTTATATGACATTTTTATTTTGTTCTCTAATAGATAAATGTTTAATATGACCTTTGTAATTTGAAATGTTTTATAATATTATAAAACCCGATCTGGTTTGGAAATAACACCTTTTTTCATATAAATATCCTGGTGGTGGGTGATAACCAAGTAGATAGGACTATGTATCATATTGATATTGAAACACTTGTATTCAGAATTTAGCTTCTTTTTGAAATTTATTATTAAAAATTTAAAATTGTTTTATTCTATGAACAATATAAATATATTGATATTTCAGTTTAATTTGTGTTTTTAATTATTTTAATAAGTTTTATTAATTTCAAATAATTATGTAAAATTATATGATAATTATATGATACATAATCCATATTATATAAAATAATATTTATGATTGAAATTTATAATGATCTTTTTATTTGGTGAACTCGGATAATTTTAAATTAATTAAAATAATCTATTTTAATCTAGTTTAAATGAAATATTTATTTGGTAGTAAATTCACCCCCTTCATGATATACTAAATCTGACTAACAATATACATTTCAATTTTAACAAAAAGATCCTAAATTTCCCTTTGATAATTGGATTCGAAATATTAAATTTATTTTCATTTCATAATTATCCTACATATTTCACATTAACTAATGAGATTTGTTATTTTTAATTAGATTTATTAATCTTTGATAATAGTTAATCTTATGTATGTTTTTATATATTTTTAATTTATTTTCTTTCTAATAAACCATAGAAGTAATTATTTAATGAATTTATAATTTTTTAATGTCCTGGGAAAAAATTTGTTCTATAGGAAATTTTTTTGATGTCCTAAATGTTTTATACATCGTTTATTTCTAAATAGAAAAATTATGGAAAATACCATTTTATAGGTATGTTGGGTTATTAATATGGTGATGTACATAATTCTAAATGAATGATGATCTCTAGGAGTGTTTCCCTTGATTGTACAAATCTACAAAATATTGTTATACCAAATTTTCTTAAATGTTGTTTATCATATAAATATTCAATCCCAATATTTTTTATTACAACACATCTAAACATAATTTCTTTTTACCGAAATAATTATTTGAGGGTTTTATGTGAAATTATATGGTTTGGGTAGAAATTTATGTTTTCAATGTTTTGGATTATTGTTTTCAATTTAAAATATAATTGAAATGTTTTTGGAGAAAATTCATAACAAAGTGGTAAAATTTATATTCCAAAAAAATATACTACTATAAAAAGAGATATAATAACATGATTTACTAATAAATTTTAAAAAAAGTATGGTGTTTTACATACTATAATTATTACAAACATATATATTAATTGTAATTTTAAAAAATAAAAAATAAAATTGAATAGATAAGGATATTACCAACAAAAATAATGTCTTGGTAAAACAATTGTTAATAGATAATATGTTGGTGTAAATTTTGATCATTGAATATATTATATATTAGTATTATAATAAATTTATTAGAAGCATCTACTGTGTTTCATAATAAATAACAGAATTATATTTTACAAATATTTTAGTAAAACCAAAATATTTATTTTTAAAACACATTGGAAACAAAAAATGATTTTTAAAATATAAACATACCCATATTAAAAAAATCATAAATATTTTTAATTGATAAATAAATTTTCTGGATATTACTTTTTATGGAAGAAATGAATGTATGGAAATAATTATTTCCATTTTCTATGATGATTAAAATATATTTTGGGATATGATAAATAGATTTTGTCATCCAGACTTCCAATCCTCAACATTAAAAATAGTATGGTAGTTGGAATTAAATTTTCTTTTATTGGATTTCTTGCATGTGTATAATTTTGGAATATATTTTATAGATATTTTCCCTATAGATATATTCTCTCCATAGTGTGGAGGTATGGACATTAAATTATTAGGATTTGTCACATCAAGAGATCTAGTACCAGGACACCTATATAACTATATATATATATATATAATGTAGGGTTTTTAAGGATATTGTTATATATAGGGTGATATCTTATATTTTTTCCTCTCATATATAGGTCATTTAATTTTCAAGGGTAGTAGTTTTATGGATACATGTTCTTGGTTTTCTGAAAAACTAATGTTCTACCTAATGGGGAATCACTATTATGTATCTTATTCCCATTTTAACAAATATATTATTTCACATGCCTTTATAAATATTTTTTTGTTCATTAATTTTCTAAAAAATGAAATGGGAACTGAATGTTTTAATATTTAATCAACCTTATAGGTTACCATGTATTTGGAGGCATTGATATAGTGCTACCATTGTAGATTTTTTATTAATTTAATTATTAATTGATGAATGGTCCCCAAAATTTTAATATATTATAGAAGAGATTTTGTAGGAAGTGAATCTATATACATTACCCCACAACATTATGGAAATCATATTTTTGTATAGTCATAGAGAAAATTATCTTTAATGGAATCAATATTGAAGAGGAATACATGATCAAATGTTTCATATGGATTTA
Source organism: Viscum album (assembly GCA_963277665.1). Taxonomy (NCBI): domain Eukaryota; kingdom Viridiplantae; phylum Streptophyta; class Magnoliopsida; order Santalales; family Viscaceae; genus Viscum; species Viscum album. The sequence goes on along the minus strand of OY728155.1, from coordinate 593,538,719 downwards.
CTAGATCCATTGGTTTTTCAAATCATTTGAGTTACCATCCATTTATTTTCTACCATAGCATGTGAATTGAATGATTAAAAATATAAATAGTGATTTTTCAAAAATCTGAGTAAATTATCTAGAAGTAAAGGTGATGTTACTTATGGTTCCCCCTATGATGATTGTTCTAGCTAGAAGTTAGTGTATATTTTTTAATGTGTGTAATGGTTGTGTATTTTTTAAGTGGAATCATCAGTCAATCAAGTAGTTTGTATATTTACACATATAGGCTTACAATATTATCCTATCCATGATTTATATTTATTATTTACTAGATAATATTGATTAGTTTTGGCGGATATTATTGTTATATGATTATAAAGAAGAATGTGTACATTACATTGGAGAGTGAGAGGATCAAATGGATTAGATATATGAGGAGCCTCTATTATCATATTAATATTAAATGAAATCAGCATCGATGAATTCTCATGAAATAGGGTTCCCAAAATTGTATAGTATTGTTCGTAGAATTATCACCTATTTTTTTGACACTATCCCATTTATGTGGTATCGAATCCTAGAGTGATTTATTATAAGGAAAATAATGATTATTCAACCCATAGTTTCATTTGTTAAAAATAATATATTTTCAATTAGTTTATAATATATTTTAGGACAATAATTTTAGAGAATTTGACCATACATCTAATGTAAAAAACCCTTAAATTACAATGTTTGATCTTACACTATGTATCCAATTTTTCACAAATACAAAACATTTCAAATTCAACATCATTTACATTCCTATAAAATCTACACAATTATCAACCAGAATTCATCATTATTCATAACTGTCCCTAGAAACTATGAAAATCAATTAGATATTCTTGATTATACAAAAATAATATTAGTGGACATATAATTGGAATTGAGCATACTCTTTTGTTCATTTCAAAACAATGATATCATGTTCGATTATTTCCCTTTAATGTAATATATATTGAGCACAAATAACTATTTCCTCACAGTGGAAATTAATTTTACATCCCTTTATTCATTTTTAAATACTTTTATAAGAAAATCGAAAACATAAATCATAGTTGGGATAGTTTATTTGAAATATTGAAAGCACATCAAAATAATTAAATAAAAAACATACCATTAGATTTTTAGTTCAAATAATAATTCTTAAAATTAAGCATGTTTATATTACAATATAAAATAAAAATATTTCTATTAATACTCATTACCAGGAATTGAAAATTCTTATAGATGGCTTGGTTCATCATATTTATAGAATACTAAAAAATAAATTAACTTACATGATTAACTTATAATATAATTATCCAATGCAATTAATCATTTCATAATTCACTGGAGAGATATATTATTATCAACAATCATCAACGATATATTTTTATATCTTTATTTCATAAATAATCTCAAAGAACATTAATATTCAGAAAATAATAAAAACATGAATTTGAATAATAAAACTCATAAAAAATATTCTTTTTAACACATTTTTTATCATTTCCATATATTTATATATCCATTTTAAATAAAACCAATTTTCCATATATATATATATATATATATTAATGAAAGGGATTTGATGATTAAAATTTTTAAATGTTATAATGGAATAAAAATAACAATAAACTATTATAGTGATGTGACATATAATTGAGACTATATACATCAAAATTTAACAATCATTTCACCTTTTTGTAAACAATAATTTTTTTTGAAAACTATAACCAATGATTACATTAATAACACATCGAAATAATGTAAAAGGGGAAATAATTGGTTTATTATGATTAAAAAATTTCTATATAAATACATATATAAAATAACATTAAAAATATAAACTTGGTATAATGAGTATTAGAAAAAAAATCAATAAAATAGATAAAACTATGGTTCTAATCTAATCTATCCCTTACCTCAAGAATGATTTATTATGTAAATTTTTATCTTATTTAACAATAAAAAAATGGTAATTACATAAATAAATAATAACCAATATTGAATTAATTATTTCATTTATTTCACTTCAATCCATATTATAATTAATTAATTAATTAATTGAGTTTACATTGAATTTAATGAGGATGCACGATTTATAAATTGAAAAGGCATTTGGTAGGGTGCCATTGGTTATATGAGTCATGATTATATCATTTCACAATTAATAATATTTTTTAATTAGCATTTTCATAAATGAATTGTACTTGTAAAAAATTATTTCTCATTGTTATGATAAATAAACAATGTCAAAATAATGGAGAATGCATGTTATACATTCATTGTAGTTACATTACCATTTATCATGGATCATGTTTGAAAGAAGGTAACAATAATTTTTTTATTACATAATTATCTATATAACGTAAATAGAATCATAAATAATTTAATACACTTATATATTCCATTTATGGGATCATATATGGAAAGAAATTGCACCCCGTTGTGGAGGCTATAATCCATACATACACATGAATAATATTACCATTATTCAGTGGCTGAAATGGTATGGTAATAGAAGATATATTATCTTTAAAACTGATTAAATTGTTACAAATATTTCATATATATATTAAATATATCATTATAACCTACCATGAAAGGAAATGATTGAAAAAATATTTCACTAGTTTGTGAGGTGGTAGTCCACCAAGCATATGAATGACAAATGAATTTCCCATTCAATAAAAGATAATTTGGATTAAAGTTTATAAACCATAAAATAACCCACCAATAACAAAAAAAATTGAGTTATATTTAGGTTCACAATCCATATATACCTCCAACAGGTTTTGAGATGAAAACCTGTTCAATATAGACATATGAATGACATGGGAGACATTAGACAAAAGTAAATGTACACAAATAGATCACCAAGCCCCTAAAATGCTGAAATGTTAAGAAAAATTGATACCAATAACTCATTAAGAATTCAGTAATACATTTATTTATTTAAATGTATTTTTTTTCTAAAAATGGTTTTAATTAAAATCCCACTAAAAATTGAAATTTTAATTCCATTCTGTTTAGAACAATGGGACACCTATCAAATGTATTTATAGTATAAACCTATATCCATCTAGAATAAAATATGACCCACCTACTCTAGGTACTCCATGGTCTCTTTAAAAGTTATATCATCTGGATGAGACAGTAAATAATTAAGAATATCTATTATATTATTTATTGTGATATTAATCATGTGGATAACATAAAATCACAAAACATAAAACATCAAGATTAGTTAGGTCAATAATAAACTGTTATATCAACTATAATATGAGTAAAAGCATTAAACATGAATATCCTATATTTACTTCATATATAAAAACATTCTCAATCGGTCTCGTCCAACAGTACTAGAAAAATAAAACCACAAAAGACTACATGAAGTACTCATATGGGTGAATCAACTCCACGCACTATGTTTTCACATATGATGATTTGTTGCTGCCAAAATATTGCACAAAAGGAAGGGACAAAAAAGATGGCTGGCATGCTGCCTCGCGAAGCACTGACGCGAAGCACCGATGCGAAGTACCGACGTGAAGCACCCCGAGCATCGCGGTCTCGGGAAGCTCCAGAGGCGGTAACTCTCTGCGAACGCATTTGACGTTCGCGAGCCCGCCGGGGAAGCTCCAAAGGTGGTAACTCTCTGCAAAAGCATTTGATGTTCGCGAGCCCACCGCGAAGCTCTAGAGGCTGTAACTCTTCGCGGATGACGTTGACGTTCGCGAGCACGCCGCGAAGCACCTAAGGCGGTGCGCGAGTTCTGCTTCGCGGCACCCCTTCCTTATAAATACTGGACTCCCCCTGAGTCCCGGGGACAGACAATCCGACCTTTCGGCTTCTCCTCTCCCGAATCGCGGAGCACTCTTTTCCCCCGGGAATCATGAACTTCGTGAGGTACTTCTATTTCGCGTGACGCCTTTACTTTGTCTCGTTTTGAGCCCCTCTTCCGAGAGGGATGCCCTTCATGAAGCTCAAGGGCATTCGCAAAGGATGGGGATTCCCAAGGGAACCCGGGCAGCCGCGGAGTGTTTATGCTTCACGAAACACCCAACATGTACTAGTGATCCCTATGCTAAGGCATGATTGCTACACATCGCGAAGCACACTGCTTCGCAGCACCCTGCTTCGCGAGGCACCCCTTATTCGCGAGGCAGTGCTTCGCCAATACTGTTCCACTTCGCGAAGCACCCTCCACTCACACCTATGCCCCATGCTAAGGCCGAGGCACTCTACTTCGCGAAGCACACTCCTTTTCTTGGAAATTCCTCTTCCCATGCGACCCTCCAGGTTTTCACGATGTGATTTCAAAGTCCCGCGGACAATACCACTCGTAGCGTTGCTTCGCCTAATGCTTCTTCGCATAGGCACGCTAACGGATATTGCTTCTTCACATAGCCACACTAACGTGGACCTCATAATGGTTCTCTCCACAACCCCCCTTGACCATGGCCTTGCCAGTACCTTCCCTCCCCCAAGGACCAGAGGGTACCGGTTATGTAAGTCCTAGGGGTGTGGAGTGAACCCACCTCGTCCGAGCTGCAGGACGTTAAACTGCCAAGAATCACGTCCTCAACACATGATGTTAAACTGTGACCCGACCTTGTTCCTCTCAAGAAGGGTCCCCCCAGCTCGAACATTTTTTACGCCACTCATCTCCACAGGAGTGGAATCACCCATCCACAAGGGATGATATCCTCCTTATTGGTGTGACATATGTTCTCAGGACAAGGGTGACCCTAGTTCCCCGATGGATGGTTGCACCCCTGGATCTCCATACTTCCCCACTACCAAGGTCATTGGAGGGCGTGATAGGGAACGAGGTACCTCCCATCATTGGTCCCAAATCCCTCTTTTACTGCGCTTTGTCTCACTCTGGGCCTCCATCCTGGAGTAAGTCCTAGCACCATGGGCCGCCTAACGCGTAAGCCCCTCTTCGCTTCTCACGGACGCACCCTTCGTGGCATGATCATCAGGTCTTGCTGTCTCTTGTTTCTCACACCAAGCATGACTCACGTAGGCTTAGAGTTGGCATTGGCCATGACAATACTTCGCCCAGCATGAAGTTAAACTGTATTCCCTCATTCAGCATGACGTTAAACTGCATGCCCTTGTCCCGCATGACATTAAACTGCACACCCATTTGAACTACGAGGTCTTTGATCCATGTCAAGGCATGGTACGTAGGAAGCCTCCACGAGGTTCAATCCCACCCATCATCCAATTCACGTTGAGTTCTACCTTCATCCAGCATGACATTAAACTGCATTCCAGTCCGACAGTATGCCATTGTGACCAACCCGAACTACGAGGACTTTGATCCGTGTCAAGGCATGGTACGTAGGAAGCCTCCCCGAGGTTCAATCCCAACAATCATTGGCCCAGACCGTCTCCTTGTCGGTGTTCCAAGTCCACCCCCCCCCCCCATTTTCACCCGAACTACGAGGACTTTGATCCATGTCAAGGAATGGTACGTAGGAACCCTCCTAGAGGTTCAAGCCCATCTCCCATCGGACCAAGGTCCCACATTCACATCATTTCACTGACACCCACCGCCTGTCATTTATTCGCATCAGGGCTCACTACCGTCTCACATGACGTTAAACTGTATTCCATCAATGCTTTGAACTACGAGGACTTTGATCCATGTCAAGGCATGGTACGTAGGAAACCTTCCCGAGGTTCAAGCCCACCACTAGTGGACCCCCGGGTCTATTTTCACGTCGGTTCACCGATGAAACCCTTTGAACTATGAGGTCTTTGATCCATGTAAAGGCATGGTATGTAGGAAGCCTATCCGAGGATCAAGCCCATCTCTCATTGGACCAAGGTCCACCTTCACGACGGTTCACCAACGAAGCCCCTATGAACTACGTGGTCTTTGATCCATGTCAAGGCATGGTACGTAGGATGCCTCCCTGAGGTTCAAGACCATCTCTCATTGGACCAAGGTCCACCTTCAGGGCGGTTTGCCAAAAATGCCCATGTGAACTACATGGTCTTTGATCCATGTCACGACATGGTACGTAGGAAGCCTCCACGAGGTCTAATCCCACCACCACTAGGACCCTCCTGGTCCTCCCCATTCACGTCAGTTCGCTGATAATGCCCATCAGACCAAGGTCCACCCTCATTCCGGTTCACCGGCACCGTCCCGAACTACGCAGACATTGATTCCCTGCCATGGGGATATGTAGGAAGCCCCATCAAGGCTCAAGCGCAACTTCACCGTTGTTGTTGCGATGGTTACTTGCCATTCCCCCTTCCACTTCATTCGTCTATCCATCATCCACCCTGATTCTCACCCAGACCGTCATATCCCTTTGAGACCATATCGGTACGCTCCTCTTCACAGCCGCCCATGGGCTGGTCCCGGTATCGGCACCACTTCAAGGGAAATCCCTCAATCCGATCTATTCTAGCTAATGCTCCGATCGGGCTGATCCGTCTCCGTTGGACGTTAAACTCGCGGCGTACCCTGTGTTAAACACGGGAAGCTGAGGAAAACCTCAGATATGTGCCTATGGCATATAATTCCCCGTGCTCGATGTGGGATGCCACGAGATTCCACGCCCTCGGGAAGCCCTGTGACCAGAGATAATAGACATACATTTCATGTTCCCCAACATCCAGACACACTACTGATGCCTCAACGTGACTACTCCCCCGACTAAAGGTTGCTGCCCTGACCGGACCCTTTGGAATGTCCCGACAGAAGCAGTGGAATTAACCGGTGTCCATGGAAACATGGTACTGGGAAGAGTTTCACAAACAACGTATTAAATATATGAGGGAGACTCGGACTAGGTGACGAGTTCTGAGGAGGAATCCGCAGAAGGAAGAACCGACATCCCATCATCCCGTTTCGATCAAGGAGCATATGTCCCTGAATAAGGAGCGGATTCCACCCGCCTTTGGAAAGCGGGAATGTGGGGCAACAAGCGTAGCACATCCTCCTCTGTAGATGGACGGATGCGCGCCCCTCGGCAAAAGCGTCAGAAACAGAAATGGTGAACCCGAAGTGAAATTCTTCTCCTCAATATGGAGATTAGTAGCATTCAAGACACCAGAAGATTGACTTGTCACCGGATCCAGATATCTAGTGCCTGGTCCCGCTAAGCAAATAGCGGGCCCATCGTGAAACTCACCGTACGTTGGGGCAGTAAGACGTGGAGCACTCCGTTCTGCAGCGTGTTGGCATGGATAATTCTTAAATATGTCGAGAATGGAAGGAAACTAGGGCACTTGTTGTCAATCCTTTTCCTCTCAGTGCTGATGAGTTGATCCCTTCATTTCTCAAGAACCAGGTTGTTGTTACAAAGACACGATCACCACCCGCTAGCCTACGCTGGGGCAGGGGAAACACCGCCACAACCACCCTTCATGGCGCCGCTACTGCCACGACGACCGCCACATCGCGGAAAAAAGGGGCGCCCACGTCCCCTTTCCCCATTAGAGGTCATCTAGAGAAGGGTGATCAACAACCTCGTACGCATGTATGAGGAGCAAGGGGTCATCCCAACTCAGGATATGGCTCGCCTGGACCTGGAGGCGTCCAGGCCCTACCGTCAATGCCGCCCTAACAGGCCGCGCAGGGAGCCCCTGCTCCCCACCCCAACGTTCAACCGTTTTGGGAGCCTGTCCCCAGAATTCCTTGATGACTCCTCGCCTTACGCTGATGAGGAGGGTATCGTCCGGCTCAGCCCGCTCAGGTTCCCAACCCAAGGGCTCCAGGAAAGAGCTCCCGCCCGGCCGCGTCAGCGCCACCGTCTGACTTCGCAGGAATAGCAGGCAGGCCACGCCACTGCACCACCTGCGCCAGCTCGTCTGACCCGACGTCAGCGCTGGGCCCAGGCTGAGGATTCTCTCCCAGATGCATCAAAGTCAATAGTTACAGTGGCCCGCGCCACCGCTGACGTGCATCATGAAGTCCCTTCATACACTGAGCAGGGGAACTCCTTCACCCAACCAGGATCGAGACCCCAACCGCCCCACGGGCAGGCTGGGTTGACTCTCCGGGTTGCAGGCCCGAGTGGTGATCGCCGCGAACTAACCCACGGTGATGTCACCCCGTACGGAGGACCTCCCCGTACGACTACTCCACAGAGCGTGGGCCTTCCCTCCTCCGAAGTTCGTCATGGAGGTATGCCTCATGCTACCCCCATCCCGAAGGAAGACCTGCCACACGGAAGTGACGCTCGGCGCGGAAACCTTTCCCGCGCCCACTATACAGGGTATGAAGTTCGTCCTCCTACCCCCGACCGCCGATCTGAAGGCACTGTCCATCCAGTTCTTCTCCAACGTGGGGCCCTCCCTACGTCTTCCATACAACCGTCGAAGGTCCTCCTCGCCCCAGCAACTTGAGGAGTGAAGGTCAGCCTCGCTCCACCCGTATTGACCATGGAGGTCCTCCCCATGCTCCTGCCGATTCTAACAGAGCCTCCGCCCACATGGCTGATGTCCATGGAGGTCCTCCCCGTGTACCCTTCGACATTTTCCCTGGTGCCCCTCGCACCTCGGCTATCTCGAGCGCGGGCCCTCTCCGCCTCGGTGCCAGCGCCGCCCCGAGACTACATGATAGATATCAACCCTGTCCCGAAGAGCCACCTCGGGGTAGGAGAGCAGGTCGCCGCCGCAACAAGAAGAGTCCTGTGAAGGCCTGGGTAGAGATCAAACCTGCCCGCTTCTCCGACTCTGAAGCGGAATGCGACTCATCGATGGGACCTTCTCCACGCTCTTCCGTATCAAGGACTAGTGCAGGAACCAAACGCGATAGCCTCATCATCCAGGAATATGAGGTCCACTAGATTCCCATCTCTCTCCACGGGTACATCCATGAGGAAGACATTTTGGGAATATCACAGGTCTCGACCACGCAATCACCGCCATTGTCACCCGAAGTGCCCTCTACCTCTACCAGAGATCATGAAGAGCTATTTTGGGGACCAACAGTGGTAGACAGACAACATGACCTATCGCTGGTAGCCGCGACTCCTGTGCCAGAAGCTGTGGCTATCAACCCATCGTATCGTGACATCGTGGCCAGGTCACCTCAATCTTCAGAGAATGGTCCGGAATTCGGCGTCCAGTCAGCTCGTTCGCCGTATTCTCCACCGCCGAGTTTTCTATCCCAGAGGTCCGCCTCGGTACCGCTACCGGTCCCTCATCCACCCCCGGTTGACGAGTGGGGCAATATAGGGCCAGACCCCGAGTCCGAACCCAGGAGCTTCTGGAGTATTCTTAAAGCGGATTACTTCCCAGAGAAATTCTGGCCGACGGTAGCGCTGAACTTTCGAGCACCAGAGTCCCTTACCCCTAAATAAGTGGGGTTGTTTTGTCAAACCCTATGGGCGACACACTTCTGCCTCCGTTACGAACGGGTGGTGTACCCCAGAAGTCGAGAGCACTTCGACGAAATCGGTGAGCAATGCTGCATGATCGATTCGACCGCACCCCTTGTGGCCCAGAACCCTGAGTCGTCAGGCCGGCATAGCGCCCTTCAATGGAAATGTGTTCAGAGTTTCAGAGTACTCTATAGAATCGTCAGAGAAGCTACCCCATGTGTAAGTCTGTGGTTGGGGACACTATGCCACTCTCCTCTTCGACCCTATCTGACGGCAGCCCGATTCGCCATGCGACATCGAGGACATGCCCTCGAGAGGGGTCACGGTCCACATGGCTGACATGGTGTACAAGGAAGACGAGCTTGAATTCCTTGATGGAGACTTACCCCCCGATGGCATACCACCACTGCTGGACCCATCAGGGAGTGTTACCCGTCAGCAGAGGAACCTACTAGGCCTCCCCGCACCCACCTAGTCTCTGGTACTCAGTCGAAATACCGTCAAGGGTAAGGAGCATGTCGGAACTATCAAGTAGTCCGACACATCTGCCTCTATGCAGAAAATGAAAGAAGATCCCGAGAAGGCCACGTTACGCCAGCAGCTTGCTGAGCAGAAGAGGCTGGTTGACGAACTCTTGGCTGAGCATGTTACAGAGCGGCGACCCGACTATGGTAATCCCAGTCCGGGGAAGTAGGGGCAGGAATAATTTCCCCCCGGTGAGATGCCTCCGGGCAACCCTGATCATGCTAATGCCGTAGATAGGGAAGAAGCTGGAACTTAAGGCAAGAGGGCGCGATACGTCTCGCCAACCCCCCCCCCCCCCCCCCCCCCCGAGCGATGGGGAAATCTGAAGAATCCAGTCCAGGTTCCCCCAGTCGCCCCGCAGGTCATTCCGCCAGTTGATCCACGAGCTGCCGAAGCCATCTACCGTGTTGAAGAACCTGTAAATTCACTTGTGGTTAGGGATCCCCGTCAAGACAGGGACCCCCACCCGAATGATCTTATTGTGACACTCAAATCCCCCCTCGAAGAGTTGGAAACGCGGCAGGTGGCGTTCCCACCGGATGGCAAGTCGTATCCCGCGTGGGTGGATGATATGCCCGCACCCCCGGGTTTTGGGAACCCAACTTTCTCACCCTTCAACAGGACAGGGGACCCGCCGTAGCCCTTGGCACATTTTTCTTCCAGGTGTGGCCCCATGCTGGGGACCCCGGCTCAGCAGGAATCCGCCAAGCTCCGATGTTTCGTACTGACATTGGAAGGTCCAGCATTCATTTGGTACAGCCAGCTCCCTATCGAATCAGTGACCAGTTGGGAGGATCTCCGCTGGCAGTTCATATACCAGTTCAGCTCCACCACGTGGAAGACCGGAATTGCAGACATCTTCAACTGCAAGCAAAGGCCTGATGAGCGAGTTGCAGATTTCATCGCCCGTTGGAAGGGACGTACGTATTCCCTCGATATGCCACTGACTCAGGAGCAATTACTGAAGATGTGTGTGCGGAATGTCAAAACAGAGCTGGTACCCTCCCCGATTACCCAGAACTACCCAGGAGGGTTAAGAGATTTCACAGATAAGGCTTAGCACCTTGAGGATTCTCTGCAACAGGCTAGTCAGGCACGTTTGTTTCCCCCTATGATCCCAGCCAGGAAGACCGCCAGGGATGAACCCTCCGCGGTGGCCCAAATAGAAGCCCCTAGGCAGCTGGAATTACTGCCAGCGGCACCATCTCCGCAACCCCGTAGAGGTCCTCCACCTCAAGCACATGCTCCTACCCAGCAGCGACCGCCTCATAATCAACAGGTTCCCCCGCACAATGCACCACTGCCACCCAGGCGAGACAATCAGGCGCCACCTCCTTGGCAGGCCCCTCCGGCCCCTCGTCAGGGCCAGGCCCCCAGGGCCCCCTATCCCGAATGAAGGCACTAGACTTATTCGTTCAATGAAAATCAGGTCTCTGGCTACTTCTGATGTGCCCTAGAGCAATGGATTGTGCACCTGCCTGAGTGAAGAAGGCTGGAAGAGGCGAATCTCACCGATCACCCCAACTATTGTCCTTATCATCAGATTCCGGGGAACACCCTCAAGAAGTGATATGTGTTTAAATACTAGCTTCAAGACCAGGTCAACAACAACATAGTCAAGTTGGCCCCAGCGCCAGCACAAGTTGCGGGTGTCTTTGCAGGGTCAGAGATTGTCTGCGACAGCGAAGGCGAGTGGTAGTAGGTCCCCAGCCGCGGATCCCGGAAATATTATGACTGGATGGCTCAAAAAACCGTCGTTCGTTCCCATGGTATCATCCGGGCGCGCTTGAAGCATCCAGAACCTTTTGAATAAGTAGCCAGTACCTCCGCATCGCCTTCACAGTCGACCTCTTCCAAAAAGGGAAAGCAGTGACGACGCAAGAAGAAGCAACGTGCTCCGCTGGTTCCATCGTCATCCCGCACTCTCGGTGACTTTATGCCCCATGAAATGGGGATTCCTCCCAGAATCCGCCCGTTACTGGATGACTCCTTGAGCGACAGCCAGGGGTACGCTTTGTTTAACACCGTGGAGCTAGTAAAGCCCTATATGACTCCCAACGAGGGGGAACGCCAGGCGAACCTCCCCAACGTTTCCAGCAGACGTCAACGTCAGTGGAATCGCAACCGTGCCGGTCATTGAGGTACGTTAGTGGGCACTTTCAGCCAAGCCGTGCATGCTACTGAGACTAGACAGCAGGCTCAGCGCAGAGCTCAGCACACGCAACCCCATATAACACCCTCAGCTCTACCTCCACCGCCGTTTGTGCTAATATATCAGGGAGAGCTGCCTCGTTCGTATCACAGTCAGTCTTGCCCGGCTACAGGCCAGCCTCTACTGTCCAATCCTAGTCCGGCGACTACTCTCCAGGCTTCAACTAGTAGGCAGCAGGATGTACCCAGTACTAGCCGATCGCCGGTTCAACCGGCAGGACCTGCTATGCCTCCAAATGTCGAACAACCTCCTGTAGGTAGAGGTTCGCATTTGGCATGAAAGTATGATGTCCTGAAGCACCTGGCCGACATTCCGGCAAGTCTTTCTATCCTTGAGGCCCTTCGCCTATCCTCCAAAATGCACGAGGCACTTGCCGAGGCCCTAAGGATTCCCCTCTAGTTTGAGACGGAGGCAGCAGCTGCATAAGCCTTCCATACCGAGACGATTGAAAACGCTAAATGTCAGGTGGTTATCTCGTTCTCTGGTGAAGATGAGGTCCCTCCTATACAGGGGCACATTCACCCGCTGTACATCACTGGCCGCTTCAATGGTGTGGAAGTCCGTCGCTTCCTTGTTGAAACGGGTTCCGGAATCAACCTAATTCCGACTCGGACGTTGCAAAAGCTGGGTCTGTCTGAAGGTGATTTAACTCCCTCTGACCTCAGAATATAGGGGTACGAAAGGACTGAGCAAACCCCAGTCGGAAAGATCCACCTGAAGACTCAATTCGGTGGCTTAATTGCTAGCACCGAGTTCATGGTCGTCTCTCAGGACACCGCCTACAATGCGTTGATGGGTAGGCCATGGCTTCATCTGCATGCAGCGGTCCCTTCATCATACCCCCAGTGTCTTAAATACTCACTCAACGGTCAAGTAGGAATGCTCCAACGAGATACGTCTCCTTTCGCTTCTTGTGAGACCCGCTATCTGGATGTGGGTTATTACAAAAGTAAGGATAAGAAAATCCTAGTAAGTGAGGATGAACCCGCCCCAGCCACAAGTGATCCCTGGGCAAGCATGGATGACGCCTACATCCTCCCGATCCACCGATTGGAGGCCACGAACCCCGACATGGGGCAATGTTTTGTTGTTTCGGGTACGCAAGGAAGGCATGTTCCCAGGTCCAAGTGACGGCGGAAAATCACCTTGTAATCCTACATCAACCAGGCTCAGGTGATCTCGGAACCTCCTACCCCTGTACGGTACCAGGATGTCAAGCTTATGACAACAGCGGTATGCCATACGTGTCTCTTCCACCGGGCTGGAATCCACCGACTCAGGCCTACACGTCACCACTTCTTTGATATCATCAAACGTGGCCCCTTAGGCCAAAGGCCAGATGGGATAGGATCGACTGCCTTCATTGCTATGGTCTCAATGGAGAGTGAGTCTCCTGATATGATGACCACTGCTGCCCAAGCCGACACCAGCTTCCCCTCAGGTTTTGATAGCCCAGAAGTATCCCCCGTCACGGGAAATCCCCTCACGGGTGGGGAGGAAGACCTGGAGGATGCTCCCCACCGCCTTTGAGGAAGGCGTCTCTACCACGGTTGATGAACTGATACAGGTGAACCTTGGTAGGGAGGTAGATCCGAAACCCACATTGATCAGTGCAACCATGTCCCCCAAGGAGCGGCAGAAGTACGTAGACTTCCTCAAACAACACCGTGACATGTTTCCCTGGAGTTATAATGAGATTCCATGACTAGATCCCCAGGTAGTCATTCACCATATGGGCCTCCCAGCGAAACATCGTGGGTTTAAGCAGCCTCCCAGGAAGATGCACCGTTCTTATGGTGCTATGGTTGAGGCCGAAGTTGACAAGCTTATCAAATCCAACTTCATGAAGGAAGTCCAGTACCCCAAGTGGCTCGCCAACATTGTGACAGTCAGGAAGAAGAATGGGAAGATCAGAGTCTGCATCGAATTCCGTGATCTTAATCGCCACTGCCCAAAGGATGACTTCCCACTCCCGGTGACAGAGTTATTGATTGACTCCACGGCCAGGTTCCAAGATCTCTCTTTCATGGACGGGTATTCTGGGTACAACCAAATCCGGATGGCCCCCGAGGACGAGGAGTCCACTGCCTTCAGGTCTCTCCAATGAACCTTTTGCTACCAGTTTATGCCATTCAGCTTGAAAAATGCAGGTGCCACTTATCAGAGGGCCATGCATCGCATATTCAAGCCGATTATTGGGACATTGGTGGAATGCTACGTAGATGACCTCGTAGTCAAATCATGTCAGCTCTAGGACCATCTCAAAGACCTTGATAAGGTGTTCGGTTTCCTCCGTTCCCGTCACCTGAAGATGAACCCGTTGAAGTGCGCCTTCGGGGTCACCTCTGGGATGTTTCTGGGCTTTGTTGTGAGATACCGAGGTATCGAGATTGACCCAGAGAAGATCAAAGCCATCAGCCAAATTCCACCGCCGAGCAACATTCCGGATCTTCGAGTCCTTCAAGGCCACTTAGCCTATATACGCCGATTCATCGCGAATCTGGCAGGCAAGTGTAAGCCATTTTCCCGGCTCATGAAGAAGGGTGCCGCCTATGAATGGGATGAGGAGTGTCAGACCTCCTTTGAGGAAATCAAGCAGTATCTTCTCCAACTTCCAATTTTGATGCCACCCATCTCCAGAAAGCCGCTGGTCCTTTACATGCCCGCCCTGGAAAGATCCCTCGGTGTGCTGCTCGCCCAGAAGAATAATGAGGGTACTGAGAACAGTCTCTACTATCTCAGCCACATGCTTCTCGATACGGAGGTCAGATACTCCCCTATCGAAAAGAGCTACCTTGCGCTCATCTTCGCCGTGCAGAAGTTGCGACATTACCTGCAGCACCATGAGGTGCAATTGGTCTCTCTGGTAGACCCACTAAAGTACATCCTAAACCGCCCCATGCTGACTGGTCGACTAGCACGGTGGGCAGTGATTCTCCATCAGTTTTATATCAGGTTCGTACCTCAGAAGGCCATTAAGGGACAGGCGTTGGAAGACTTTTTAGCTACCCATCCAACCTTCGTGGATCAATCCATGGACCTGGATTTTCTTGATCGGACGATCCTCTCAGTCGATCATGCTGTCCCGTGTTGGCAAATGCATTTCGATGGCGCCTCCCGGAGCCCCACCGGTAGGAGGATCAATGATCCCAAGCTCAACAGAGTGGGATTGGGTATTGTCTTCATTACCCCGACGCAAGCAGTCCTTCCATACTCGTTCCTATTGTCAGAAGGCTGTACGAACAACGAGGCAGAGTACCAGGCTCTCATCACCGGCCTCGAGTTGGCCCTTGATATCCATGTGCCCCATATACATGTGAAAGGAGATTATGAGCTTGTAATAAAACAGGTTAATGGTGACTACGTCGTCAGGAAGCCGGAGCTTGTACCATTACTGGAGTATACCCTACGCCTGATGGCCCAGTTCTCTTCTCAACCAGAGGTTACCCATGTCCCACGGTCACAGAACGGTCAAGAAGACGCCTTGGCTAGCTTGGACGCATCGCTCGCAGAACCCGAGCAAGATGATTTGATCATACATGTGGCACACCGGAGAGTCATTGCCCCTGTCACCCAAGAAGAAAATGATGGCCTACGGGTAGGTCATCTCACCGTTGGACCCTCCACGTCAGGGGTCCCAGGTTCATCAGACACAGTGGTTGAAGCCACTCCCGACTAGAGGGAACCTTTTGTCGTGTATCTCCAAAATGGTTGCCTCCCGGATGACCGGGCCGAGAGCGAGAGAATCCAATACCACGCGCTGCAATTTACCCTCCAGAGCGGCCCCAGTCTTGAACAGGTCCTTTATAAGTGGAGCTTCGATGGTGTCCTCCTCCGTTGCATCCAAGGAGTAGAGATACCTCAAGTTATGCAAGAGGTTCACACCGGTTCATGTGGCGCCCATCAAGCTGGGCCGAAGTTGTCCCATCAAATCCGGAGGTTGGGGTACTTCTGGCCCTCTATGATCCACGATTGTATTGGGTATGCCAAGAGATTCCATGCGTTCCAAGTTCACGCCAACTTCCTGCATCGGCCGCCGGAGCCCCTCCACTGCAGCAAGTACTCTTGGCCATTTGCGGTATGGGGACTTGATGTAGTGGGACTGTATCCACCAGCAACAGCCCGCCAGTGTAGGTTCATTCTGACTGCTACAGATTTCTTCTCCAAGTGGGCAGAGGCAGTTCCACTCAAAGAGGTCAAGGCTCGTTCCATGGTTGACTTTGTGAGCTCCAATATTATCCACCGGTTTGGGGTCCCTCATGCTGTCCTCACTGATAATGGCACCAACTTCTGAGCGGCTGAACTGAAGAAATTGTACGCCAAGTACGACATCCGTTCGAACCATACCTCCTGCTACCACGCGCAGGCAAACAGACAGATCAAGGCGTTCAACAAAACCCTCTCTAACATTCTGTAGAATATGGTTGGTCAGAACAATAAAAGTTGGCCGGACAATCTCCCCAACGCCCTATGGGCTTATCGGACGACGACTCGCAACTCTACCCAGGTGACCCCATATTCCCTGGTGTATGGACCTGAGGCCGTCCTACCCATTGAGATCCAGCTTCCATCGTTACGCACTGCAATCCATGATCACTAGACATCAGATAAGGTAGCCGAAATCTGTCTAGCTGAATTAGAAGCACTAGACGAGAACCGGCTTTGTGCCCTGCACAATCTGGAAAGACATCGGGATAAGATAGTGAGGGCCTTCAATAAGAAGGTTTGTCTCCGTTCTTTTCTACAGGGCGACCTAGTACTGGCCCTTCGAGCGCCAATGATTCCCGGTAGGAAACCGCCCAAATTAGAACCCAAATGGGAAGGGCCTTATATCGTCCATAAGGTTTACCCCAATGGACCATACTCCTTGGTGACCACGGATGGAGAGCGCATAACCCCTCCCACCAATGCCATGTTCCTCAAGCGATACTTTGCCTAGGGAAAAAGGGTCTTGCATGACCTTAAACTGCATCTTTGTCCTGCAAGACGATAAACTGTGAAATGGTCCCGCATGACCTCAAACTGCATGTTATGGTACAACACAACCTTAAACTGTAAAGTCCTGCACAACCTTAAACTGCATATTCGTCCTGGAAGACGATAAAATGAAAAATGGTCGGAGCTCTATGACTTTAAACTAAGATATCCCCCCGTCTTACTGCAAGACGTTAAACTGAAAGCCAGTCAGGCCTTCCTGACCGAGGCTCAGCCTCAGGCCCCTTAGCCTCCTCGGGCCCCTGGCCCCCCGTCCATACTGCAATACGTTAAATTGCAAGCTAGTCAGGCCTTGCTGTCTAAGGCTCAGCCTCAGGCCCCTTGGCCTCCTCGGGCCCCTGGCCCCCCATCCTTACTGTAAGACGTTAAACAGAAATCAAGTCAGGCCTTCCTGACCGAGGCTCAGCCTCAGGCCCCTTGGCCTCCTCGGGCCCCTGGCCCCCCCGTCCTTACTGCAAGACGTTAAACTTCAAGCCAGTCAGGCCTTCCGGACCGAGGCTCAGCCTCAGACCCCTTAGCCTCCTCGGGCCCCTGGCCCTCCGTCCTTACTTCAAGACGTTAAACTGCAAGCCAGTCAGGCCTTCCTGACCGAGGCTCAGCCTCAGGCCCCTTGGCCTCCTCGGGCCCCCGGCCCCCCGTCCTTACTGCAAGATGCTAAACTGCAAGCCAGTCAGGCCTTCCTGACCTAGGCTCAGCCTGAGGCCCTTTGGCCTCCTCGGGCCCACGGCCCCGTCTTCCCCTCGAGATGTTAAACCGCAAGCTGGTCAGGTCTCCCTGGCTGCAGTCCGGCCTCAGGCCCCTTGGTTTTCCCTAACATACCCTCTTGCGGGATTGTACAGTATGGTGTGGGACTACGTCCTCATTCACGTCGGATTACTTGTCTTACCTTACATATCCCCAAATGAGATGCATCCTCGTCCCGCATGACGTTAAACTACGTCTCAAGAACTACGTGTGGCTTGATTCCCATCCAAATGGGATACGTAGAAACACTTGGACGCCTCGTCTCGAGCCCAGCCCCAAGCTTTTCTCTTCCACTATCCCCTCTTGGGAATAGTTTCCTTGGAGGATCTTTCTGTAGCGTGGGGTAGGCTTTCTCAGCCCCTCTCATACAACCCCTCTCACACAAGGATTGTAAGGGTCGCAAAAAGTTCCCACTCCCATTCTTCTATCCCCCCACGTCCTCCTCCATTGCATCCAAGGAGTAGAGATACCTCAAGTTATGCAAGAGGTTCACGCCGGTTCCTGTGGCACCCATCAAGCTGGGCCGAAGCTGTCCCATCATATCCGGAGGTTGGGGTACTTATGGTTCTCTATGATCCACAATTGTATTGGGTATGCCAAGAGATGCCACGCGTGCCAAGTTCACGCCAACTTCCTGCATTGGCCGCCGAAGCCCCTCCACCCCACCAAGTACTCTTGTCCATTTGCGGTATAGGGACTTGATGTAGGGGGACCGTATCCACCGGAAACAGCCCGCCAGTGTAGGTTCATTCTGACTGCTATAGATTTCTTCTCCAAGTGGGCAGAGGCAGTTCCACTCAAAGAGGTCAAGGCCCATTCCATCGTTGACTTTGTGAGCTCCAATATTATCCACCAGTTTGGGGTCCCTCAGGCCATCCTC
Source organism: Viscum album (assembly GCA_963277665.1). Lineage (NCBI taxonomy): Eukaryota > Viridiplantae > Streptophyta > Magnoliopsida > Santalales > Viscaceae > Viscum > Viscum album. Next base: position 593,519,998 of record OY728155.1, on the reverse strand, counting down.
ACCGATAACGGCACCAACTTCCGAGCGGCTGAACTGAAGAAATTGTACTCCAAGTATGACATCCGTTCGAACCATAACTCCCGCTACCACGCGCAGGAAAGTGAACAGATCGAGGCGTTCAACAAAACCCTCTCTAACATTCTGCAGAAGATGGTTGGTCAGAATAAGAAAAGTTGGCCGGACAAGCTCCACAACGCCCTCTGGGCTTATCGGACGATAACTCGCAACTCTACCCAGGTGACCCCATATTCCCTGGTGTATGAAGCTGAGGTCATCCTACCCATTGAGATCCAACTGCCATCGTTATGCACTGCAGTCTATGATCACTAGACATCAGATGAGGTAGCCTAAATCTGTCTAGCTGAATTAGAAGCACTGGACGAGAACTGGCTTTGTGCCCTGCACAATCTGGAAATACATCAAGATAAGATAGCGTGGGCCTTAAACAAGAAGGTTCATCTCCGTTCTTTTCTACAGGGCGACCTAGTAATGGCCCTTCGAGTGCCAATGATTCCTAGTAGGAAACCACCCAAATTAGAACCCAAATGGGAAGGTCCGTATATCATCCATAAGGTTTACCCCAATGGAGCATACTCCTTGGTGACCACGGATGGAGAGCGCATAACCCCTACCACCAATGCCAAGTTCCTCAAGCAATACTTTGCCTAGGGAATAAGGGTCATGCACGACCTTAAACTTCATCTTCATCCTGCAAGATGATAAACTGTGAAATGGTCCCGCATGACCTTAAACTGCACGTTATGGTCCAACAAGACCTTAAACTGTAAAGTCCAGCACGACCTTAAACTGCATCTTCATCCTACAAGACAATAAACTGCAAAATGGTCCAAGCTCTATGACTTTAAACTAAGATCTACCCCTGTCTTACTGCAATACGTTAAACTGGAAGCCAGTGAGGCCTTCCTGACCGAGGCTCAGCTTTAGGCCCCTTGGCCTCCTCGGGCCCCTGTCCCCTGTCCTTACTGCAAGACGTTAAACTGCAATCCAGTCAGGCCTTCCTAACCGATGCTCAGCCTCAGGCCCCTTGGCCTCCTCGGGCCCCTGGCCCCCCGTCCTTACTACAAGACGTTAAACTGCAAGCCAGTCAGGCCTTCCTGACCGAGGCTCAGCCTCAGGCCCCTTGGCCTCCTCGGGCCCCTTCCCCCGTCCTTACTACAAGACGTTAAACTGCAAGCCAGTCAGGCCTTCCTGACCGAGGCTCATCCTCAGGCCCCTTGTCCTCCTCATGCCCCTGGCCCCCTGTCCTTACTGCAAGACGTTAAACTACAAGCCAGTCAGGCCTTCCTGGCCGAGGATCAGCCTCAGGCCCCTTGGCCTCCTCGAGCCCCCGGCCCCCCGTCCTTACTGCAAGACACTAAACTACAAGCCAGTTGGGCCTTCCTGACCGAGGCTCAGCCTCAGGGCCCTTGGCCTCCTCAGGCCCACGACCCCGTCTTCACCTCGAGATGTTAAACTGCAAGCTGTCCAGGTCTCCTTGGCCGTGGTCCGGCCTCATTCCCCTTGGTTTTCCCCTACTTACCCTCTTGCGGGATTGTACGGTATGGTTTGGGACTACGTCCTCATTCACGTCGGATTACTTGTCGTACCTTACATATCCCCAAATGAGATGTGTCCTCGTCCCGCATGACGTTAAACTGCATCTCAAGAACTACGTGTGGCTTGATTCTCATCCTAATATGATACGTAGAAATTCTCGGATGCGTCGTCTCGAGCCCAGTCCCAAGCTTTTCTCTTCCACTATTCCCTCCTGGGAATAGTTTCCTTGGAGGATCTTTGTGTAGCATGGGGTAGGATTTCTTAGCCCCGCTCATACCACCCCTCTCTCACAAGGATTGTAAGGGTCGCACCATGTGCCCACTCCTGTTCTTCTATCCCTCCATGTCCTCAACACATGATGCTAAACTGCATGGCCTTCAAGAACTATGTATGGCTTGATTCCCATCCTAATGGGATTCGTAAGAACACCCGGTCATTTCGTCTGTTGGCCCAGCCCAAAAGCCAAAATCTTCCCCTCAGGTCAAGACATACAGCAGGGTGCACACTTTTTCCCCAACTCACATCAAGCAAGCCTCGACCCGGCTGCACATCCCCCTGGAGATGTTTGCCTCTTTCGTGGATTGATACATCTATGCTTCACCCACTCCTTGACTGGGATTCTATCATTTTTCACACCCATAGGGACCCCCAAGAATGGCCTGGATACTACGCCCAAGGGCTCTCCTACCGATACGGGCCAACGCCCCTGAAGGTTTTCAAAAAACAATCCGATACAAGTCCTGCGTTGCGAATTTGGTCAGCGGTTGATGCTCATTTGTTGCTCCCATATCAGGTCACCATAGGAACACTGTGTTTCGAACATGGTCAATAGTGTCCTGGATCTTCGGGTCCACCCCGAGATGTCCCAGACATCGAGTGCAGTGATTCATTCTACCCCATCCCGCAGTGACAAACTTCTCCCCGGGTGGCGCTAGCGATCGGGCCCACGACCCCGATTCCCCATAGGGGTGTACGGTGTGGTGTGGGACTAAGTCCTCATTCACGTCGGGATCATGTACCATGTTGTACGCCTTCCCTTACGAGGCCCAGCATCAGGCCCCTTGGCCTTCTCGGGTCCCCGACCCCCGTCCTCATGTAAGACGTTAAACTGCAGACCTTTCAGGGCTTCCTAACTGATGCCTAACCTTAGGCCCCCTGGCCTTCTCGGGCCCCTCCGCCCAACCTCTTACCCAGGGTGTACGGGGTGGTGTGGGACAACGTCCTCTATCACGTTGGGATAATGTACCATGCCGTACGCCTTCCCTTATGAGGCCTAGACTCAGGCCCCTTGGCCTTCTCGGGTCCCCGACCCCCGTCCTCATGTACGACGTTAAACTGCAGACCCATTACGCCTTCTCTTATGAGGCCCAGCCTCAGGCCCCTTGGCCTCCTCGGGTCCCCGACCCTCATCCTCACTACAAGATGATAAACTGCAAGTAGGTCCGGCCTTCCTGACCAATGCCTAACCATCATGCCCCTTGGCATTTCTGGGCCCTGGCCCAGGTCCTCTCTTATAGGAGTGTATGGTGTGGTGTGCGATTATGTCCTCATTCACGTCATTTTATTCGTCGTACAGTAAACCTCCCTTTTTGGGGGGTATATTACTCCCCCCCTCATCCTGTATGATGTTAAACTACATCTAGTGAACTACGTGTGGCTTGATTCCCATCCTCGTGGGATACGTAGGACCACCTGAATGTCTAGGATTCGGGTCCAGCCCCATCTCTCGGGAATCTTCATCCCATCTTGGCCCCTTGGCCTACCCTTCTTCCATGAGAGGATTACATGGTGTGGTATGTTATTATGTCCTCATTCACATCGGTCTCGTAATGACCACACCATATATCTCTCCCTCCTGAGTTGTTTCATCGATCCCTTTTCGGCGGTTCACCAATGTGCCTAAGAGTACTCTGGTTTATTACCTGGAATTCCATGCTTTACTCGGACACGTCCGCACCCGCTTTCCAGGCTTTGTGTATACCTGCATCAGGGCTTCCATCATCTTTCACACCCGGAAGGACCCCCAAGATCGGCCTGGATACTATTCCCAAGGGCTCTCCTACCGTTACGGGCCAACGCCCCCGAGGGTTTCGGACAACATATCGAAAAAATCACGCGTTGCGAATATGGTCACCGGTCGATGCTCGTTTGTTGTTCCCACCTCAGGCTAATGCGATATGGATGCTGAGTTTCCACCATGGTTAACAGTTTTCCTCTATCGCCACGCCAATCCATTAAGACCAAAATTTTGGGTACACAATTCACACCCTTCATCACTTCATCATGCCCAAGTAGAGTCTCGGAACTCTTGGTACTTTTCCTCCGTGCATGTCTGCTCGTTGTGGAAACAAGCTGCGTCATATGTGTCCTTCTGAGCTCTCTACCGACTTCCCTCTGATGGATGCCCAAAGTAGTGCGATAAGGATCTCCCCCCTTGTTTCCCGCACTGAGTTTAACTCACGTGGGCTTAGGGATCGGGTTGACGTCTGTGCTAACTTGGGAGGTTGTTACCGTTCATGGTCTGAGCTCTAAGACCATAAACTAATATCCATCCAGAACTACGTGAAGCTTGATTCCCATCCTCATGGGATACGTAGGACCACCCGGACGCCCTGTCTTTGGGTACAGCCCATTTGGGGAGCCAGTTTCTTCCCCTATTGCACCTCTTACCTCTATATAGGCCCCTCGGCCTAAGGTCTCCCTCTCCGAGTGGCGTACAATGTGATGTGGGATCATGTCTCCATCAATTGTGTTTTATAACACTACGCATGTTCCCCGCCTAGCATCGTCTCCGCTACGTATGCGCTTCATGACGATAAAATTCATGCTTGGTCCTATCATACGACCCTAAACTGTGACATTATCGTCCTAGCCTCACGACGAAAAATGGAACTACATTGTGGTGACCTCGTTGTAGAGGACATCACATTGGGTATTGGTCACATGCCCTGCCATTTTTCAACGCCTATCACAGCTTGATCCTTGTGGCGACACCACGGCCTACTACTCTAGGCCTGTCGCTTCACAAACAAAACCACTCACCTTAAAGAACAAACAAGATTTATCAAATTCCGCTTCTTTTAGTGCAAGGGCCACGCCCGCACTCCCCTTTTCCCCTGGCACTGGTACCTTACCGTGCCGCCTTTCAGAACTACGTATGGCTTGATTCTCATCCTTATGAAATACGTAGGAGTGCCCGAGCACATCCCCACGGGCCCAACCTAACCTTTGTGTTCGGTCCCTCGACTCGAGCATTTCCCCAGAGAATGCATGGTAAGTAGGGCTTAGGTCCTCCTTTACATTGGGTTTTGTTTCCATGTGTCCCCTTTTCCCTTTACCCATTTATGGTCTAAGGTCCATCAAGAACTACGTGAGGCTTGATTCTCATCCTTATGTGATACGTAGGAGCACCCGGGCACTTCCCCTCGGGCCCAGCCTAACTTTTGCTTTCGGTCCCTTGACCAAAAAAACCTCTCCCAAGGGGGTCGTGTGGTGTGATATGGGACTGTGTCCTCATTCACGTCGGGTTGTTCATTGCACCACACACACCCCCTATTCCCATTCACGCCAGGTGTTTGAGTTACTCCACCATGTGCCTCTTATATCTCCTCACATCCATGGTCCGAATTCAATGACCCTAAACTAAGATCTCCCTATGGGAAAGGAATATTCTCCCTCTATCTAATATGTCTCGTTGTCGTATTCAGATGTGTTTTGACAAAGAGCCCGAAGTGTGGGATTTTCATAGGGACATCCTCCTCATCCCATGACCATGCTTCGTGATCTCACTATTTGGATCCTCATCCTCTTCCACATCCAAAAGGACCCTCAGACAACATGGATACTAGGCTTAAGGGCTCTCCATGAATGATGGACCTAAGGTCCCTCCAATCGTTTCGGGCCAACGTCCCTACGGATATCTGACAACATTAGTGACATGGTCCCATGTTTCGAACATGATCAACGGTCAACCCTCATTTGTTTTTCCCCATTCTAGTCTAACGCGATATGGATGCTGGTTTTCCACCACGGTCAACAGTTATCCTCCATTGTCACGCCGCCATCATTGTGATCTGAATCGCGAGCGCCATGATTCACACATTTCCACTACCTCATGTTCAAGTGGAATTCCATCATACTCGGCTCTTTCTCTCCGCGCATCTAGGTGCGCTAAATGATTGTGTTAGTGTCACTAAGCCGGTATTCACCAAGCGTCCCTTTCCCTAACCTGCCCCTTTTTGTCGGGAAATTCCCACCACTACTGCTTGTTTCCCACACTGATCACGACTCACATGGGCTTAGTTGTTTTTGTGGGATGTATACCAACACGGCCAGGCTTCTCATCGTCCCACATGACGTTAAACTGCGCTTTCAGAACTACGTATGGCGTGATTCCCATCCTCATGGGGTATGTAGGAACGCCCGACCACTCTGCTTCGGGCCCAGCCTAATCCTCACTCTTGGTCCCTTGACCTGAAGAGTTTCCTCTGTGGGTATGTGGTGTGATTTGGACTCCATGTCCTCATTCACGTCGGTTTCATATCTACCGCACCACATGATCCCTGGGATCTTCCCTTTTATTCCACGTCCTATCGTATGACGTTAAACTACAGGAGTCCGTGTCCTCAACGCATGACACTAAACTGCGGCTCTACCCTGAACAAGTTCAGAATGCCCCAAGGTTATATTGGGAAGCGGTAAATCCCCTCGCCAGAGAGGCCCCTTCTAAAAGAAGTAATGATCCATGATCAAACCAATGCACCCATATGGTGTACTACCACCACGGTGGTATAACTACCTAAGTGTTGGATTCTGTTCGGATGAACCATCACTCCATATTCCACGCTTTGTGTGCCCCTTATTCGGACCCTCTTCCCCTTTCATGTCTCATGGGACCCCCTAACGGCCTGGTCTCATGCCGCATCAGCTCACCTACCATCCTGGGCCAATGTTCCGGAAGACTGGTCATGTTTGGATGGACCCCATAACAGTATGGATGTTTGACCTATGGTCCGCCAACTGTCCTGGGTCAATGTCCCGAAAGATTGACCGACAATATTTGTGACATGGTCCCATGTTTCGAACATCGTCAACGGTTGACCCTCATTTTTTCCCCATTACAGGCTAACATAGTAAGGATACCGCTTCTCCACCATGGTTAACGGTTTTCCTTTATTGTCACGCATTCCCCACAGTGCTCCGAATCTTCGGTATCATGATTCACACTTCCCATTTCCGTCTGTTCGGACCGATTTCAGCCCCCCTGGAATTGCACCGTTCGTGCATAAGAGCATGCTGAAGAAACGGTAATTCGGCTGTTCTGAAAATGTCCTTCTCCGGTCAAGCCTCTCCCATCTTTCGGAAATCCGAACTAGTAATCCAAATCCCGGATGCCCGGAACATGGTCTCCACTCCTATGATAGGTGGGACGATAAGGCAACTATCTCCTGTTTCTCACATCGGGCTCGACCCACGTGGGCTTGGGGAATTATCGCCGAACGTCCCTCAAACATTGTAGGGATGTAACAAGGCGATTCAAACAGAGGAAATCGTGCCCTCTACGGAATTCAAAACAAAGAAAGAAAAATTGAAGCAAAAAAGTACTAATAAAAGGTTTTTGGTTTGTTACAATACCCGGGGGTCGACTCCCCCCATAGACGGGTTGACCCCGTCAAAAGAGCGTTGCAGCTCCTCCACCCGTTGTCTTGTGGCGTCCAAGGCTTGCTGTCACTGACTTAGCTCCTGCTCCTCCTCAGCAGCGGTGGGGCGCAGTTCATCAGCCTTGGCTTTGGCCCTCTCTACGCCAGCTTGAACGACAACCATCTTTCCAGAGGCCTGCCTCATATGCTCTTCTGCCTCTGCCAGCTGGGCCTTCAACCGTGAGATCAGCTCAAATTGTGCATTAAGAGAGGCTGAAAGCTCATCTTCCCAGGTCTGTATCTATTGGACCTCGCCTTCAGCCTCCTGGAGCTTCTTGATGTTGGTCTCCTTCCTCCGCTGCCAGCCCACGCTGAGCACACAATCATTCTCCCAGATCTTCTTAGCCATATGATCTCGGATGAGTGCATGAGGACGTTGGGAATTTACTCCCCCAGCGCACAGTTCACGCAACAACGAGCAGAGTCTATCCATTTTGGCCAGCCATTTTTCTTGGGAGGTGTCCTTGATGAAGTGCGTGATCAGATTCCATGACCGGCGGCAGACTATGCTGTTGTCTTCCTCGTCGGAGGCCGTTTCGTCCCAGTCTGCGCGATTGGCATGCTCGTACGTGGGATACGCCCGCAAGAAATCCTCGGCAGGATCTATATCTGGTGTTGAATCCAGTACGGCACATGGCTCCGAAGCAGGCGTGACAGGACTGGAACCGACCGATTGATCCTCTTCATCAGATTCCACCTCAATGACCTCAGGCACGACCCTTCTGGTGGTCCCGCCAGTGATGATGTGTGTTGTAGCTTGAGGAGATGGGGGGACTATCGCCACCATCACCAGCATGCCCCTATGAGGGATGCCACCAGACATCCCGACTAGTCTTGCCGCAGCAGCCCATGCCAGTCGTAGAACTGTATGACAGAGAGGGACATGAACGTTAGTTGGCATAGTCTAAATGTGACGACGAGGAAACCAGTAGAGGAAACTTACGGAGATCGACCTCCTCGCGCTGCTCTTGAGCCGGTACTGACGGGACCCCGAGGAGAGGCCCTCCGTATACTGTTGGAAGGTCTGGAGATTCCGGAGGAGCCACCTCGGGTGCTCTGGTCCCACCAGACGCGGAACTGGACGCAGCCGTAGGCACGGGTTCTGATGGTCCTGCATCATCACCCGCCGAGGGGTGAGAACGAGGCCTACGAACAAGTTCCTCCTGAATGGCTCAAATAATGGTGAGAAGTCCATAGTGGCCCGAGAATGGATCGTAAGGAAAGAAGTTTGGAATGCGACCTCAAGAGCCTCTGCGAAATTGTCGGAATATGAGCCGTGATCTCCGACCTCTCCCTCCTCCAACGGGCTCCCTCCTCCAGCCTCATCCTCTCGAGAGGAGTCCTCTGATTCTTCTGGTAGGGGGAAACAATCCCTCAGATCGGCAACCGATAACTGTGGGGGGGGGGCGTTCGATTCAGAAACACCCTCACCTGGTCTTTCATTGGGTGAGAGACACCACTGGAGTGGACGTAATCCTCCAGCTCGTCCAGGTATTGCTCTACCTCCGCCAGAGACGCCATGAATCCAGCCCGGACTGGGCCTATTCCCAGCAATTCCATCCCGAGGCGACTCAGGTGGGGCCATATCTCGGGTGGGTTGAGGAACTGCCGGTTGATATCCCAAATGTCCCAGGCTTCAGGGAAGACGACATCCTCTGCCATGTCGATATGACTCAGGCGCTTCCCCGGAGCCTGAGTGGATATCCTACGAAATCCCCTCGGTGGCTGCCCCTCTGGATGGCCCTGCTCTTCCTGAATCACCAGATCCTCCACTGCTGCCATACCCTCGGCCGGTGCAGGTCTCGCCGCTATGGCATCCCCGCTACCGTGAGAGGCCCTAGCTTCCCTCCGACCCCGACCTCGAGATAGAGGAGGCCCACCGTCACCAACCCGAATAGCTGGTTGCGTCACCATCTGCCCTGGGTAAGCAACCTCCCAACTAATGGCGTACTCCCTCACCAATCTGAAAGCAGCGGTGGATGGAGGCAATGAAATTTGCATCTTCCCATCTTCCCGTGTGAACATGAACCACAACTGCCTCATCACACATGGGTGCTCCTCATGACGCACCTCCCAGTAGACCTGCGGGGTCAGCCGCTGGAGGCACCGGAACTGCCTCGCAAACCGATGCAGGGTGTACGGTTCGCATAGTGGCTCACAATCTATTCGTGCCACCAAAACTCCACCTCGAAAGGCTAGGAGGTAAGCCCGATGTTCTTTCGTTCCCCGCCCGTCATCAGTAAGTATCCCCATCGGCAATGGGAAGGGGTGGAAATTAAACTCATCCACACTCCACACCCAATTTAGCACCATCGGCACGACCAGTTTGAACGGGAAGCTCCCGACCGCATTCAGGATTGAGGGGCGGAAATTCGATCCCGGGGGTGAAATGGGGTTTGGATACTCGTAAATCCCCCTGATGTGCACTGCGATCCACCCATACATGATGTGGAAGGACATGCATATCCTTGGCGGCTTCTTACCCTCGCTAATGTGCTGCTGCATTCTGTACAGTTTGGAGAGCATTGGAATCCCCAGATTGATCCACTGCCCCATGGCCAACATGAACGCCATAATAAACGAGCTGGGCCGCACCCTCATGCTTGTATCCCTCACCAGAAGGATCCAACCGTAGATGAGAGAAGCGATGAATGCCGCCAGCCTGACTATAGGCTGTTGTTCAGTGCTAACACTAAAACCACAAGTCTTCCATTGGTTGTCCTCCAAGACCCGCCAATACGAGTGTCCCTTGCCCCGTTGGGCCGCCCTCAGACAAGTTCGAGGCCTCGGAGGGAACTCTCGATTCTCTGGGAAATTCAGGAAGCACTAGAACCATCTCCTAAAGTGGACATCCCTCACTGCCTCCTTGTCCTCTCCGGGGACAAGCGCCATCAGCACTGACGCCAGTCGCGACATTTGCTCTGTATCCTCCCACGCGCTCATGACGGGGAGGAACTCATCATACATGGCCCCCAAGATCGAAACCCCATAAATCTGGTGGACATCCCACAGGCTGATGCCCACCTCCCCGTGATGCAGGTGAAAGGTATTGGTCCTAGACGACCATCTGATCAGCAATTTCGGCATCAGTTTCTTTGGTTGGTAAATGTGGAATTGGGAGGCCCAGGCCGCCTCATACAACACCACTCTCATCAGATCGACCCCAAACTCCTTGCATGAGGCGCCTACCCAGTAGGCCCAGGCCCAGTCATTAGTGAAGTTGCCTCCATGGCGCAGGTCCCACTCATCGAACCATCCCTTCTTCGAATCATGCAATGCTGCCTTCAGCACAGTACGGTAGAGAGGAGGGGACGTCTCCGGTTGCAGTGGCTTCCCGTCAATATCGTTCAAATGGTTGTGGAGACAGTTAGCGGTGACAGGTGTGAAGTCCTCCTGCGCATGCCCATCGGCCGCCCTGAACCATTGGTGCCGGCATGGTGTACTCCTGAACCAGCAAGCTGGTTTGTCCATACTCGCCTCAGGGATGAAGACGTCATCCCTCAACCTGAAGCTGTATAATGGCAGCTTCTTACACTGCAGATAATTCTTCTGACCCTCCGATAGCAGATCTATCAAAGAAGCGTGGTCCGAGTGGCTTCAGACCATCTCCCCAAGGCCTGGACGGTTGTCCATCTCATCCCGACGGGTGGCATCTGCAAGCACCCCCAATACAGCCTCTTGATGGGCCATTTCGATTCCAGCCCTCAAAAAAGAATTTTTCAGAATGTATCGCGAAGCTGGATCGCGAAGCCGGATAACGAAGGTCGGTCATGAGACCAAGCCGTGAAGTCTGGTCTAGGTTGACGAGCAGAAGTTCGCTTGGCATGAACGCGGAGTCGGAAACCCGCAGTTCACTGCGAAGCTCGATTCGCGGAGGGCTGTCGCGGAGTACGCGGAGCTTCGCAAAGTCGAGAGAAAAAAAAAGACACGGAAGTCGCGTGAAGACCAAAGAGGTCGACCCCCCTATTTATAGGCGACGACCCCAGAGCATCGTGGCACGACTCACCCGCACGTAGCATCGCGGCGTGTCCGGATCCGTGACCCCAGTCAGCACCGCGGGCCCCCTTCACGAAGCCGCATCGCGAACCGCCGACAATTTTGGCAATTTTCCCTCAAAATTCAACCCTTCACCCTCCGAGGCTCCAAGTATGAGGGGGGACATTTGTTGGCGCCAAAATATTGCATGAAAGGAAGGGACGAAAAAGAAGCCTGGAATGCTGCCTCGCGAAGCACTGACGCGAAGCACCGACGCGAAGTACCGATGCGAACGCGGTCTCGCGAAGCTCCAGAGACGGTAACTCTCCATGAACGCATTTGATGTTTGCGAGCCCGCCGCGAAGCTCCAGAGGCGGTAACTCTCCACGAACGCATTTGACGTTCGCGAGCCCGCCGCGAAGCTCTAGAGGTGGTAACTCTTCGCGGATGACATTGACGTTCGCGAGCGCGCCACGAAGCACCCGAGGCGGCGCGCGAGTTCTGCTTCGTGGCGCCCCTTCCCTATAAATACTGGACTCCCCCTGAGTCCTGGGGATGGACAATCCGACCTTTCAGCTTCTCCTCTCCCGAAGCGCGAAGCACCCTTTTCCCCCGAGAATCATGAGCTCCGCGAGGTACATCTACTTCGTGTGACACCTTTTATTTGTCTCGTTTTGAGCCCCTATTCTGAGAGGGATGCCCTTCGCAAAGCTCAAGGACATTCGCGAAGGAAGGGGATTCTCAAGGGAACCCGGGGAGCCACGGAGCATTTATGCTTCGCGAAACACCCAACATGTACTAGTGATCCATATGCTAAGGCAGGATCGCTACACATCGTGAAGCACACTGCTTCGCAGCACCCTGCTTCTCGAGGAACCCCTTCTTCGCGAGGCAGTGCTCCGCGAATACTCATCCACTTCGCGAAGCACCATCCACTCACACCTATGCCCCATGCTAAGGCCAAGGCACTCCACTTCGTGAAGAACACTCCTTTTCTTGGAAATTCCTCTTCCCGTGCGACCCTCCAGGTTTTCACGATGTGATTTCAAAGTCCCTTGGACAATACCACTCGTAGCATTGCTTCGCCTAATGCTTCTTCACATAGGCATGCTAACAGCTATTGCTTCTTCGCATAGCCATGCTAACGTGGACCCCTTGATGGTTCTCTCCAGAACCCCCCTTGACCATGGCCTTGCCAGTACCATCCCTCCCCCAAGGACCAGAGGGTACCAGTTATGTAAGTCCTAGGGGTGCGGAGTGAACCCACCTCGTCCGAGCTGTAGGACGTTAAACTGCCAAGCATCACATCCTCAACACATGACATTAATCTGTGACCCGACCTTGTGCCTCTCACGAAGGGTCCCCCCAGCTCGAACATTTTTTACGCCACTCATCTCCACAGGAGTGGAATCACCCATCCACAAGGGATGATATCCTCTTTATTGGAGTGATGTATGTTTTCATGAGAAGGGAGACCCTAGTTCCCCGACGGATGGTTGCACCCCTGCATCTCTGTACTTCCCCACTACCAAGGTCAGTGGAGGGCGTGATAGGGAACGAGGTACCTCCCATCATTGGTCCCAAATCCCTCTTTCACTGCTCTTTGTCGCACTCCGGGCCTGCATCCTGGAGTAAGTCCCAGCACCATGGGTCGCCTAACGCGTAATCCCCTCTTCGCTTCTCACAGACGAACCCTTCGCGGCGTGATCTTCAGGTCCTTTCTGTCTCTTGTTTCTCACACCGAGCATGACTCACGTGGGCTTAGAGTTGGAATTGGCCATGAAAATACTTCATCCAGCATGACATTAAACTATATTCCCTCACCCAGCATAACGTTAAACTGCATGCCCTTGTCCCACATGACATTAAACTGCACACCCATTTGAACTACGAGGTCTTCGATCCATGTCAAGGCATGGTACGTAGGAAGCCTCCACGAGGTTCAAGCCCACCCATCATCCAATTCACGTCGAGTTCTACCTTCGTCCAGCATGACTTTAAACTGCATTCCAGTCCGACAATAAGCCGTTGTGAGCAACCCAAACTACGAGGACTTTGATCCGTGTCAAGGCATGGTACGTAGGAAGCCTCCCCGAGGTTCAAGCCCAACAATCATTGGCCCAGACCGTCTCCTTCTCGGTGTGCCATGTCCCCCCCCCCCCATTTTCACCCGAACTACGAGGACTTTGATCCATGTCAAGGAATGGTACGTAGGAACCCTCCTAGAGGTTCAATCCCATCTCCCAACGGACCAAGGTCCCTCATTCACGTCAGTTAACCGACACCCACCGCCCGTCGTTTATTTGCGTCAGGGCTCATTGTCGTCCCGCATGACGTTAAACTGTATTCCATCAATCCTTTTAACTACGAGGACTTTGATCCATGTCAAGACATGGAACGTAGGAAACCTTCCCGAGGTTTAATCCCACCACTAGTGGACCCCCGGGTCTACTTTCACGTCGGTTCACCGATGAAACCCTTTGAACTACGAGGTCTTTGATCCATGTCAAGGCATGGTACGTAGGAAGCCTCCCCGAGGTTCAAGCCCATCTCTCATTAGACCAAGGTCCACCTTCACGATGGTTCTCCGATGAATCCCCTGTGAACTACGTGGTCTTTGATCCATGTCAAGGAATGGTACATAGGAAGCCTCCCTGAGGTTCAAGCCCATCTCTCACTGGACAAAGGTCCACCTTCACGATGGTTCGCCGACGAAGCCCCTTTGAACTATGTGGTCTTTGATCCATGTCACGACATGGTACGTAGGAATCCTCCACGAGGTCCTAGCCCACCACCACTAGGACCCTCCTGGTCCTCCCCATTCACATCAGTTCGCTGATAATGCCCATCGTACCAAGGTCCACCCTCATGCCGGTTCACCGGCACCATCCCGAACTACGCGGACTTTGATTCCCCACCACGGGGATACGTAAGAAGCCCCTTCATGGCTCAAGCCCAACTTCACCGTTGCCCTTGAGATGGTTCCTTGCCATTCCCCCTTCCACTTCATTCGTCTATCCATCATCCACCCTAATTCTCGCCCGGACCGTCATATCCCGGTGAGACAATGTCGGTACGCTCCTCTTCACAGCCGCCCATGGGCTGCTCCCGGTATCGGCACCCCTTCAAGGGAAATCCCTCAATCCGATCTATTCTAGCTAATGCTCCGATCAGGCTGATCCGTCTCCGCTGGACGTTAAACTCGCGGCGTACCCTGTGTTAAACACGGGAAGCTGAGGAAAACCTCAGATATGTGCCTATGGCGTATAATTCCCCGCGCTCGATGTGGGATGCCTCGGGCTTCCACGCCCTCGAGAAGCCATGTGACCAGTGATAATAGACAGACATTCCAGGTTCCCCAGCATCCAGACATGCTACTGATGCCTCAACGTGACTACTCCCCCGACTGAAGATTGCTGCCCTGACGTGACCCTATGGAATGTCCCGACAGAAACAGTGTAATTAACCGGTGTCCGTTAAAACATGGCACTGGGAAGAGTTTCACGAACAACGTATTAAATCTATGAGGGAGACTCGGACTAGGTGACGAGTTCTGAGGAGGAATCCGAAGAAGGAAGAACCGACATCCCATCATACCATTTCGATCAAGGAGCATATGTCCTTGAATAAGGAGCGGATGCCGCCCGCCTTTGGAAAGCGGGAATGCGGGGCAACAAGCGCAGCGCGTCCTCCTCCATGGACGGACGGATGCATGCGCCCCGGCGAAAGCGTCGGAAACCAAAATGGTGAACCCGAAAGGAAATTCTTCTCCTCAATATGGATATTAGTAGCGTTTGAGACACCAGTAGATTGACGTGTCACTGGATCCAGATATCTGGTGCCTGGTCCTGCCAAGAAAATAGCGGGCCCGTCGTGAAACTCAACGGAAGTCGGGGCAGTATGACATGGAGCACTCCGTTATGTAGTGTGTTGGCGTGGATCCTTCTTACATATGTGGAGAATGGAAGGACGCTGGGGAACTGGTTGTCAATCCTTTTCTTCTCAGTGCTGATGAGTTGATCCCTTCATTTCTCAGGAACAAGGTTGCTGTTACAGAGACACGATCACCGCCCGCTAGCCTACGCAGGGGCAGGGGAAACACCGCCACACACACCCCGCATGGTGCCGCTACCTCCACAACGGACGCCACATCGCAGAATACGGGGCGCCCACGTCCCCTTTCCCCATCAGAGGTCATCCAGCGAAGGGTGATCAACAACCTCGTATGCAGGTATGAAGAGGATGGGGTCATCCCAACTCGGGATATGGCCCACCTAGACCTGGAGGCATCCAGGCCCCGCCGTCAACGCCACCCTAACATGCCGTGCAGGGAGCCCCTGCTCCCCACCCCAACGTTCAACCTTTTCGGGAGCCTGTCCCCGGAACGCATTGACGACTCCTCGCCTTACACTGATGAGGTGGGCGCCGTCCGGCTCAGACCACTCAGGGTCCCGACCCAAGGGCTCCAGGCAAGATATGCCACCCGGCCGCGTCAGCACCGCCATCCAACTCCGCAGGAAGAGCAGGCAGGCCATGCCCTTGCACTTCCTGCGCCAGCTCATCTGACCCGACGTCAGCGCCGTGCCCGGGCTGAGGACGCTCGCCCAGATGCGTCAACGTCAACATCTACAGTGGCCCACGCCACCGCCGACGTGCATCATGAAGTTCCTGAATACACTGAGCAGGGGCACTCCTTCACTCAACCAGGATCGAGACCCCAACCACCCCACGGGCAGGCTGGGTTGACTCTCCAGGTTTCAGGCCCGAGTGGTGATCGCCGCGAACTAACCCGCGGTGATGTCACCCCGTACGGAGGCCCTCCCCGTACCACTACTCCACAGATCGTGGGCCTTCCCCACTCTGAAGCTCGTCATGGTTGAATGCCTCGTGCTACCCCCATCCCGAAGGAAGACCTACCCCGCGACAGTGACGCTCGGTGCAGAAACCATTCCCGCGCCCACTATACAGGGTATGTAGTCCATCCTCCTACCCCCGACCGCCGATCTGAAGGCATTGTCCATCCACTTCTTCTCCAACGTGGGGGCCCTCCCTACGTCCTCTCGGTAACTGGAGAAGGTCCTCCTCTCCCCAGAAACATGAGGAGTGAAGGTCAGCCTCGCTCCACCCGCATTGACCATGGAGGTCCTCCCCATGCTCCTGCCAATTCCAACAGAGGCTCCGCCCACATGGGTTCTGTCCATGGAGGTCCTCCCAATGTACCCTTTGACATTTTCCCTGGTGCCCCTCGCACCTCGGCTATCTCGAGCGCGAGCCCTCTCCGCCGCAGTGCCAGCGTCGCCCCGAGACTACATGATAGGGATCAACCCTGTCCCGAAGAACCACCCCGGGGTAGGAGAGCGGGTCGCCACTACCACAAGAAGAGTCATGTGAAGGCCCGGGTGGAGATCAAACCTGCCCGCTTCTCCGACTATGAAGAAGAATGCGACTCATCGATGGAACATTCTCCCCTCTCTTCCGTATCAAGGACTGGGGCAGGAACTAGACGCGTTAGCCTCATTCTCCTGGAATATAAGGTCCACCAGATTCCCATCTCTCTCCGCAAGTACATCCAGGAGGAAGAAATTTTGGGAATTTCATAGGTCTCGACTACGCAATCACCGTCATTGTCACTCGAAGCGCCCTCTACCTCTACCAGAGAACACAGAGAGCTATTTTGGGGGCCAACGGTAGTAGAGCGACGACATGACCTGTCACCGGTAGACGCGACTCCTTTGCCGGAAGCTATGGCTATCATCCCATCGTATCGTGACATCGTGGCCAGGTCACCTCACTCTTCATAGAATGGCCTGGAATTCGGCGACAAGTCAGCTCGTTCGCCGTATTCTCCGCCGCCGAGTTTACTATCCCAAAGGTCCGCCTCGGTACCGCTAGTGGTCCATCATCCTTCCCCGGATGACGAGTGGGGCAATACAGGGCCAGACCCCTAGTCCGAACCCAGGAGCTTCTGGAGTATTCTTGCAGCGGATTAATAAAGATTTAAAATTCTTTGATTTTTTTCATTAAATCCACTATAAAATAATGAATTAAAAAATTATAGAAAACATTTTCTCTAAAAAAATACATTTTTAATAATGTAATGGAATCACTAATTTATTTACAGTCATGATGGTGAGTAAATCCATAGATTCCAAGCATTCAATTTTCACCAATTGTTTTAAAAAGTTTCACAACTAGAAAATGAGAATATAATACTTATATAAAAAATATTTTTTTTAAACATTAAAACATGGATAAAAATTAATATTAATGATAATAATTGAATAGTACACTATTTTTGGAAATATTTTAGAAAACCAAAATTTGAAGGAACACATATTTCTGAACGAAAGGATAAATAATGTCATATTTCCATAAAATTATTTTTATGAGTTATTAACTACTAAAGAGTGAAAAAATGGTACCATTTATTGGATATTACATGAATATAAATAGGGTAAGAAAATTCATGTTATATAGTGAGAGTTAGATCAGAATATTTCAATAATTAAATTATAATCATAAGCCATATCGATAATATATGGGTGTGTAGAAATAAATTATTACCATTTAGGAAAAGTTAATTTATGATTGAAAGAAAAACACTAAATGAATCTTAAACTATAATTAATTTAATTTTATTCATGATATAACATGAAAATATTAATTACACAAACCTAATTATAATATATAAGTTCATGACATGGATTGTGTCTCAATTAAGGAAAAATTATGACAAAGTTACCTTTCTGATTTGGTAACATTTGAAACATATCTATCGTGATAGATTTATCATAGCAAGAATATGTAAATTCCCAAGAACCTAAGAATATGAATCATAGAATACATACAAGGGATGTATAAAGACACCACAAATGAAATTAGTGGTGAATAAGGCATGTATCGATAAAAATATGAAGATAGATGAAATCCCCTTACCTTTTGCTTGAATCTCATCATTCTCATTCGAAACTCTAATATTATAAATACATATTTCTCTTATTATGTATAATGTTACATAATTATTATATCTACTACTATATATTTCTATTATGACTTGATATTAACATCTTATTTACAAATTTATGTTAAAGTTTCACTTTGGGTAATACTCACATTGTTTTTTTGATGTGTTTTATTTTCATGCATCTTTGGTCGTTACACTTATATCATTATTTAAAAAAATTAAAAAACGAAACAAATACCATTAATATTAATTATATTTTTTATATATTAATCTATATAATAATTATTTATGAAATATAATACATGGTTTATGGAGATGATATGTCATATATATGCGTGGAAGTTTCTTCTTTTTTATAGATATATTAAAACCATGAATGTAAATGAAATGTATATATGTATATGTGTATATATTATTAGAAATGTTAATAGATAATTAATATATCTCATATAATTTCACTATATTCATCCTTATTATATCCCATCAAGGTGTTAATGAATCACATCGTTTTGAATTGGTTGTAGTCCACACATCCCCAAAAAAATATCATATTTATAAAGAACAGAATGTATAATGTTATGTGTAATAAAATAATTATAGAAAATAAATTCCAAATAAATATAATACATATCATATATAAACTGATCTTCCATCACGATTACCATCCATGAATCGAGGTAAATGAAAAACAAACAATTATCATTTTTTGAGGCTATAGTTTGTTGTACACATAAACGGTAGGTTCGTTATCCAATAAATAGAAATTTGTAAAGGTGTATGTATAAATATTATAATAACAACATATAATTATATTATTTATATGGTTGTTTCTTATTTGCCTATAACGTTTTTAGTGGAAGGGGTGGATAATGAATTTAATATAGAGGATCTTGAAAAATAATGTAGCCCTTGCATTTGGTAAATAACTTTGGTTTTCCAAAAAAGGATTACTTATATTCATTTGATTCCAAAGGTATTATTTATATATTATGAGAGATATTTTAGGTAGTTTATTTGTTAGATCCTGGGAAAAACTATGTGGTTTGAGAGTTGTGAAGGAGGGGGAATATGGTGGCCATTTATAATGGTGGGTTGGGGCAAACCTTTCATTTTTTAAATCAAGATAGGTTTACACATGTTTTTTCCTAGAAATCATATAAAACCATCCAAACCCCTGAGTTGAACGATTATTCCTGAAACAGGGCCATATAATGGATGATTTACAGGTGTATAGGTCATTTAAATATTTATAATTATGTGTAATTCCATTGTTAAGCTTGATTTTACACTAGTCATTGTAATGAATTTAAAGTGAACACGATAATCATTTTGGTCAAAAAAATGAGGTGACCACATTATAAATAATAAATAATTATTATTAAAATTATTTATTAAATTTTTGCAAATTCCAATCATAGAAGAGTCCAAAATTAAATTAAAATCAATCCCCCATACAAGACAAAATTTCAAGTTTTTAAAGTAAAAATGATCAAAAGATTTCAATGCTTCTATGTAAATGTGAAATTACATCCAATTACGTAAATTTTATTAATTTATATATATTGGAATTAATTATACATAAAATATCAAAATAATATATATATATATAATGTATACCAAAAAAATAGTTTTGTATAATAATTTAATATGTTTCATTATTGATTAAAAAAATGAAACATAGCATAAAAATAAAAAAAAAATCACCACAATGATAATTTGTATGTTTCTATTTTTGAGATGATGTTTATTTTGAAAGATGATCTTTATTAATTTTTCCAAAAATTGAATTAAAATAGATATCTCATTAAAAGGAGGTAAAATTACCTTTATAAAAATAATGATTTTTCTACAAAATATTGGTTTTGTTCATATCTTATACTTATAAAATATATTTGATGAATATAAAATTGATTTTAAGGAATATATAAAATATAAATATTATTAATATCACTCTATAATTATGATTAATTTAATTTATTATTATAAAATAGATTTCTGAGTATAAAAATAATTTCTTAGAAACATATTTCATATATATATTTATATGGATCTTATATTAATTTGAATTTAATTTGTAACCAATAAATTAATATTTTATTTTTGAAAACCAAATATTTTTATATGTTAGTTTATAATTTTCAGAACCTATAGTATAACTTATAGGTTATATCTTCTTATTTTATATAATAATAATTTTGATAATGTATTTTTTTTGCTGTAAAACTCGACCTTCTATATTACACAATCCATCAATTAAATTCATTGTTGCCTATAATATAGGCTTACCTTGGTGTTTCTTATCATTAAACGTAAACATTCTGTTATGTTTAGTGTAGGGTTAGCATGGTTTCATTTATAACTCAAGCGAAACATGGTGATATTATATAAAAAATCCTTTTACATTTTTGTGTAAAATGAATAATAACAACATGATTAAATTAATTTCAAAAAATATATTTCAACAAATATTAGGGTGTTACATTATACTACACATAAAATTAATTTCTATCTCAAAAATAATCTGGGATATCGAGTTATTATTACTTGAAATTTACATTCATATAAACCCACATTGTAAAAATGAATACGAAATCATTCTTTTTAAAAATAAATATTCAAAAATACAGAAAAAAATGTAACAAAATACTAGGTTTAAAAATAGGATAACATAGGTGGAATTTTAAAACATGGATATGTAAGAAAAAATATAACTATAATGTTCAGATATGGATAATAGAAAATATGGTTTGATTAAAGTTAACAATCAGAAATCTATAAATCAATGATGATCCAAGGGGCCATTTGATTCATCAGTGATGAAGTTATTGTGATAACACAATGGGTTTTACGATAAATATTTCTAAATATTAATAATATTAATAAAAATTTACACTTTCATTATTTTAGGAAAACCTAATGCTTTGTTTTTTGTTTAATCAACTATACATATTTTTTTAAAGAGGATGGTAAATCTTTCATTCCTAATGTACTAAAATATCATGATATCCATAATATAACATCTCATTTGTAATCATTTATCAGAAAATAAATGGTTATAATTGGTTATATATAATTAATAAATCCTCATGTGGTGAGATAATACTATAATCTCAAAAACTTCATCCCAAGAGTATCATAATATTTCTATAAATGGTTAACCTTATCACTATTCTGAAATATAAAAATCTGAACAATTATAAATGAAGTCACAAAATCAGATTAAAATTTACCCACTATATAACACAATATATATATATATATATATGTTTTCACATTCCAAAAATTTGAATACCATCTTCATAAATCTTCTCCAAACACTGAAATAACATGAATTATCATAAATACTTTTCAATGACATAAATTCTTCCTTATTCGAAACGTTATAGAATATATTCCTCGAATCCATGATGTTGTAAATTTAATCCATGATGACATTGACCTTGTTTTCAAAAAATATTTAATTTTGTAATATCATTGATACTATCCAATTATTTATCATGATCAATCATTTCTATATCCAATTTGATCGCAATTTTCAAAACATCTTGAAAATATTTAGGGTTACCAATTATTAATGAAAATAATTATTTTATAAATCAATATCAATATTTAAAATATCCAATTAAATTCATGATGAAAAATTTAGATATAAAATAATTATATTGTTCTTGATTCATATTACATGATCTTAGAATTCCAAAACTTAAATAATATATTCATCTAAATTTATCCTTGAAAAATTACTCATGCTTCATCAAAATATTTGTTAATACCACTTTCCGGGAATATAAATTATTAATTATGTATTATGGTTCCTTGATATAAATCTATTAATTCTTCTAGTGATTTATTTAAATAATGATTTGATAATATCAATCATCTTTATCATGTCATTTGTACAATAAAAAATAATAATACCATCTTACTGATTCATTGTATGATATTTATAAATTAGAAAATGACTTTATTAATTCACATACATTCCAAATAGAAAAAATTAGTGTTAACCATGGTTCTTATTTTTCCTTCCATTGAGTAAAACTAGAAAGCATGGAGAGATAAACATATATCATAGAAGAAAACTACATAATCATGAAAAATTATTTATAGGATGACTAAATCATAAAACCAAATTTTTAATTTTTAGCAAAATTGTTAATCATAGGTTATTAAAATTATTATTACATTATTATAATTGAAGATGGTTTAGAAATTTTTTGTGAATTTCCAAATAATATCACCCTAGAGTGTCAAACTTGGCATGTAGCAAGGCTAATTATCATGTAACAGGTTACACTGAGTCAATCTTGGCACACCATGTCAGTGTTGTTACCCATATGAATATCTTTTATGTATCCAAATCCTCTTATAAAATAAATATGGGGATATATTTTACAAAAATAACTCACTCAATCTTTTAACATTCATCATGGACATTTTAATAATCATCAACTCATATATACTTATATTCTTAGAAACAACCCTATATATATCCATAGAAATATAGCTACATATCTCACTAAATATTTCCCATAATAGTATCTAATGGATGAATAAACCATCACTATGACTACAAATACATCAATTTTTTTTACAAACATACAAAATATATCACTTTTTTAGAATATATAATATATTATACAAACAGATTCCCAAAGAACATATTTGTTTTGTGCCTTCAGAAAAATTAAGACATAACCACTGGTATATTTGATAGCAACATTTTCTCCCACAAGGTTCTTTGGTACTAGAACCCTTCTTATAAAAAAAATAAATAATAAATATCTTCATATCCAAGGAATGGAACTCTAAAAATGGGTGATATTAGATTCTTTATAAAGTTAATATATGGAGATATGTAAGCATAAACATGAAAATTAGGATGTGAGAATGAGATCATGACATTATATGATCATACCATGCATATAATAAGTTCATAGATATGAATTGTAGATAAAATCTTGTAAAATCATAGGAGATTAATCATAAATAAATAAATAATGTAATCCACGAAACCATAACATAGGAATAAAACATGCAACTATTTCATACATAACGTTTGATATCATTCCCTACAAGTCAAGATGAATTTCCAAAACATACCAAAAACATCATGGGAACTATACTTATCAGGTAAGACACAACACCATCTCCAGTTATAGTCCATTCCATTAAAGGTAATGTATTTTCCATCATTCTGATAGTGTGTCCAGTTTCCCCATCTTCCTTATTTATGATGTCTACACATACTGGGCTAGACCCACCAACATCCCCAGTTGTATTCATCTCCTGGTAAGTGATTTAGCATCCAAAATTTCCATATTGAATAAAAAATATAGACATTAATCCCATAATTATCTCATTAGATATAAATCATTACTCAATTCATTATAGGGGATATAGGTCCCACCCATCTCATAATAAAATCATTCATATGTGTGCCATATAAAAATTAAACAGTTATCGTAGTATTACCCAAAAAAGGAAATAGAATTTTTAAAAATCCATTCTTAGTCCATTGAAATGATTTGAAAGTCATAAAAATGTAATCATATCTTTACCATTGTAACAAAATGGTTTTCATAATCATTTCACCAAATCCTAAACCATGATAAGAAGCTTCATTGACAAGAAAAGCACCCATGGAATAAGATCATGTTTGGTAAACATCATGGTACCAAAACATAATATACTAAAAGCATAATATGAATGGAACCTATAAATAATTACCAATAAGGGAATGAGTATCATAAATACTTTTCATTAGAAATAGGAAATAATTTTCTAATATATTCAAAAAACAATTTTTCAATAAAATACAATTTTGTTCTTTCAAATTAGATCATTAAAATATAGAACATTTTGAAAACAATTTTCTTCAATATAAACATCATAATTTGAAAATAAATACATGAGAACATTTAAAAAAACATTGAATGAATATAATGTGAGCTTGAAACTATTTTCAAATCCATTTTCCATGAAAATGTATATATGAATATTGAAAATGTTTTTAAAAACGTTTTACGTGAAAACGTATTGAAGAAGCCTAAGTTATTTTTTTCCCAACCATATTACATGATGAATTCTAAAATAATATAGAAAATATCTTCAATTTTTTTTAATTTAATGATTATAAAAAATAAATAAATTTTTTTTAAAACATTCTCCTCGAAAAGTTATAAATGAATATTTAAAATGTTTTGAAAACCATTTACAGGAAATTATAACGAAAACATATAAATAAAATTTCAAAATGTTTTGAAAATTTCATTCATTAAAACTACATTAAAAAACACATTTATATAATATTTTGAAAAAAAACATTAATATTGTAAATTAATCATTATTTTAATGATAGTCAGGACGGTAGGTAAATCCAGCCATGATGAACATTCTTTTTGAACTGTAAAAAGATCTAAAAAGTTTTTTGACTAGATAATGAAAATATGATTACTTTGTAAAACCTGTTTTTTAAATGGTATAACATGAATCTAAATTTATTTCATGACAATTCAAGAAAAGAATAATGTATTTGGAATCCTTTTTTAATGTAATTTTTAACAGATTACATATTTCTATCTGAAATGAGAAATAATGTTGGATTTTAATAAATATATTTTCATATTTATATTAGGTAGAAAAGTGAGTAATTGTTGAACCATGATATTTATATTAAATGAATATGTAAAGGTTAAAAAAGTCTTGTGATTTTTTGAGATATGGATCATAAAATCTCATCAATGGATTCTTAATCATATACCATCTTGATAAACAATGTGATTGTAAAAATAAACTAATACCATTTTCATAACATTAAATAATGATAGAAATAAAAAAATTACATGAAGAATAAACTATGATGAATATAATTTGATTCATGATATAAAATTTCAAAATTCAATATAAACTCCTCATATAAAAATAAAGGTGCATGACATGGAATGTGTCTCAAAGAAGGAAAAATTGTGACTAAGTTACATTAGAAATTTGGTAACTTTTGAAACATAAAACAACAGAAATAAATATCACAAAAGTTGATATTTTAATACATCTAAAAATATATATAAGAATCATAGAATAAATATATTGGAAGTATACAGACCACACAAATGAAAAGATTTCTAAATAAGGAATGAATCTCTTGGACCTAAAAAGTGAGATTAAATACCGTTACATTATTTCATGACTCTCATCCTACTCATTCAAACCTATATTAAAATAAATATATGTTTATTATACATCTATACCAAAGAAAAATTCATACATCTAATATCATATATGGTTTGATTATTAATTTATATTATACTCTTATTAATAATTATATGATATAGTATAACATCAGATAATATTCTCTTGGTTTTTTGCATGTGTCTTAATTTATTTTGTATATGGTCCCTATAATTATGTCATTATTTACAGAATTTAAAACAAGATATAAATATAATGTTTATAATGTTTATTATTATTATTATTATATTCTATTGAAAATATATGTATGAAATGGAATACACCGATCATTAGGACAATTTGTTATACATATGCATGAACACTACTTTTGATTTATTGAAATATTAAATGAATGAAAGTAAATGAAATATATTTATAGATTATAATTCCAATATAATTATTATTTTATAAATAAAATATAATTTTTTTAAACTCATCTATGTTACATTCGATTAAGGTGTGAACAAATCACATTGATTTAAGGATGTGGTATTGCACACTTCCCCAACTGAAATTATCATACCTTTACAATATTAAAAGTATAAATTTATGTCATATTAAAGATATAAAGATTAATAAGGAAATAATAAATATATTATAAATCATATAGGAATATTTTTTCCATCATAATTCACAACCCATAAAAATGGGAAAGCAAAAATCAACAATCATCATTTTGTGAGGTCGAAGTTCACCGTAAACATAAATATTGTGCTTGTTTCTAATAAGATGGAAGTGTTCCATAGTATGTACATAAAACATACAATAAAAAATTCAAAATATATTTAAGATAATTTTTTATTGGATACATAAATAAATAAAGATAGTGGATTGTGTGGAGAATGAAATTAATTAAAAGAACTTGACGAATGATGTTAGTTTTTTCATGGGTAACTCTTTTAGGATTTCAGAAAGGGATTACTTTCATTTAATTTCGTAGTAAATGGAGGATTAAAGATGTATGGTATTGGTTTGGGGATGATTATTGGGAATATAATGGGGAGGTTTGAGAAAGGGTTGAGATGGTGACCTTTTTTGTGGGGACACACTAGGCATTTGTTAAAACATATTATTTTTACACGCGTTTTTACCAAAAAAAGTATTGAAAACTAAAAATTTGAATAATGGATTTTTGTTAAAAAACAATGTCTAAAATGGGGTTAGATTCTAGTATATAGGTCATTTGGGACTTTTTTTTAATTTTTTTAATGTTTATAATCTTATTTTTACCTTAATCACTATAATAAACTTTAACTGCATTCAATAATAATTTTCATCAAAAAATACATTAAAATTATTAGACTACATAAATTATTAGGATTAAAATTATGGAATCCATATTTTCTAAATTAAAATAACATTAGTGGTATAAAATATTTTAAAATTCATCTCGTAGATGAGATTTCAATGCGGGTCTTTAAAGTAATGATAATCAAAAGTTTGCTATATTTTTATATCTAATTTCATTATTAAATGACTTATAATTACATAAATGTGATTAATTAGTCTATATTTTATCTATGTATTGACTTCTAAACTAACTGTAAATATTATTTAACTATGAAAACAAATAATATTAAAAATCAAATTAAAATTAAAATTCATTATTTTTCAATATTCATTAAGAAATTAAACCTCACAAAAAGTTATCAAATGTTCACCCTATCATAATTTTTTATCATTATATTTCAATGATGAAGATTATTCTAAAATATTGGATTTATAAAATATTAATTATTTTATTTAAAATACATTCTCCATTAAAAGGTGATAAAAGTTCCTTTATTAAAATATTGATTTGTACTAGAAATATTGGGTTCATTATTTTCTTATGATTATCAAATATTTTAGATGAAAATTAAAAATATTTTATTGAATACATAACATTTATAGATATTTTATTAATATAATTATAAATTTTTTCATACTTAAACTTATTAGGATAAATCCTCTTTGTGAGTATAAAAATATTTTTCAATAAAAATATTTTCTTTATATTCAATTGGTTCTTATATTCATTTCTAATTTAATTTTAACAAATGAATTAGGTTTATATTTTTTTAAACCACATATTTTAATACGTGATTTAATAATATTCATGACCTTTAACTTAACATCTAGGTTATATCTTATTAAATTAAATAATAATATATTGTTCTGTTATAGAACTCGGTCATACATGTTGCACAATATATTGAAGAAATTCATTGTTTTTATAATGAATGATAACCTCAGTTTTCTGTGTAGGGAAATCTAAGCATACTGTTAAATATAGTGAATGATTTTCTTGGTGTGGGGTATATCACAAGCCAAATGTTTTTGTTTAATAAAAAAATCATTATTTTGTGAAATAGTTAATTTTTTGAAAAATAAATTAATTTGAAAGATAATATTTCTAAAAATCATGGGGTGTTATAAACCATTTTTTCCCTTCCAATAGTAAATAAAATAAGTGTCCATGACACTATTTGTTTATTGAAGTTTCATGTGTCTGACCCAAGACACACATTCAATATTATTTCAAGGTGTCTGAAGATGCATTGTTTAATAAACTTAGCATCTATATCCATTCATAATTATAAATTTTGATAGTTTGTTTATTATTTTACATTATGGGAATTGTGTGATATAATATTTTATTCATATGAATAATACCTTATCCATTAAATATGAAGACACATATATATCATCTTAACCTTTATTTATGTATTTCTCACAAAAATGTGGTAGAGGTCTTATATGACCTTTGTATTTTGTTCTCTGACAGATAAATGTTGAATAGGACCTTTGTAATCTGAAACGTTTTATAATATTGTAAAACCCGATCTGGTTTGGAAATAACACTTTTTTTCATATAAACATCATGGTGGTGGGTGATAACCAAGTAGATAGGACTATGTATCATATTGATATTGAAACACTTGTATTCAAAATTTAGCTTCTTTTTTAAATTTATTATTAAAAAATTAAAATTGTTTTATTCTATGAACAAAATAAATACATTGATATTTAAATTTAATTTCTCTTTTTAATGATTTTAATAAGTTTTATTAATTTCAAATAATTATGTAAAATTATATGATAATTATACGATACATAATCCATATTCTACAAAATAATATTTATGATTGAAATTTATAATGATCTATTTATTTGGTGAACTGGAATAATTTAAATTAATTAAAATAATATATTTTAATCCAGTTTGAATGAAATATTTATTAGGTACTAAATTCACCCCCTTAATGATATGCTAAATCTGACTAAGAATATACATTTCAATTTTAACAATAAGATCCCAAATTTCCCTTTTATAATTGGATTCGAAATATTAAATTTATTTTCATTTGATAACTATCCTACATATTTCACATTAACTAATGAGATTTGTTATTTTTAATTAGATTTATTAATATTTGATAATAGTTAATCTTATATAAGTTTTAATATATTTTTAATTTATTTTCTTTCTAATAAACCATAGAAGTAATTAATTGATGAATTTATAATTTTTTAATGTCCTGGGAAAAAAGTTATTCTGTAGGAAATTTTTTTCATGTCCTCAATGTTTTATCCTTCATTTATTTCTAAATAGAGAAATTATGGAAAATACCATTTTATAGGTATGTTGGATTATTAATATGGTGATGTACATAATTCTAAATGAATGATGATCTCTAGGAGTGTTTCCCTTGATTGTACAAATCTACAAAATATTATTATACGAAATTTTCCTCAATGTTGTTTATCATATAAATATTCAATCCCACTCTTTTTTGTTACAACACATCTAAACATAATTTCTTTTAACCAAAATATGTATTTGAGGGTTGTATGTGAAATTATATGGTTTGGGTGGAAATATATGTTTTCAATGTTTTGGATTATTTTTTTCAATTTAAAATATAATTGAAATGTTTTTGGAGAAAATTCATAACAAGGTGGTAAACTTTATATTCCAAAAAAATATACTACTATAAAAAAGAGATATAATATTATGATTTACTGATAAATTTTAAAAAAATTATGGTGTTTTACGTAATATAATTATTACAAACATATATATTAATTGTAATTTTACAAAATAAAAAATAAAATTTAATAGATAAGGATATTACCAACAAAAATAATGTCTTGGTAAAACCATTGTTAATAGATAAATATGTTGGTGTAAATTTTGATCAATAAATATATTATATATTAGTATTATAATATATTTATTAGAAGAATCTACTATGTTTCATAATAAATAACAGAATTATATTTTACAAACATTTTAGTAAAACCAAAATATTTATTTTTAAAACACATTAGAAACCAAAAATGATTTTTTAAATATAAGCATACCCATATTAAAAAATCATAAATATTTTTAATTGATAAATAAATTTTATGGATATTATTTTTTAGGGAAGAAATGAATGTATGGAAATAATTATTTCCATTTTTCTATGATGATTAAAATATATTTTGGGATATGATAAAAAGATTTTGTCATCCAGACTTCCAATCCTCAACATTAAAAATAGTATTGTAGTTTGAATTAAATTTTCTTTTATTGGATTCCGTGCATGTGTATAATTTTGGAACATATTTTATAGATATTTTCCCTATAGATTTATTCTCTTCATAGTGTGGAGGTATGGACATTAAATTATCAAGATTTGTTACATTAAGAGATCTAGTACCGGGACACTTATATAACTATATATATATATATAATGTAGGGTTATTAAGGATACTTTTATAGATATGTTGATATCTTATATTTTTTCCTCTCAATATATAGGTCATTTAATTTTCAAGGGTAGTAGTTTTATGGATACATGTTCTTGGTTTTCTGAAAAACTAATGTTCTACCTAATGGGGAATCACTATTATGTATCTTATTCCAATTTTAAAAAATATATTATTTCACACGCCTTTATAAATATTTTTTTGTTCATTAATTTTCTAAAAAATGAAATGGGAACTAAATTTTTTAATATTTAATCAACCTTATAGGATACCAAGTATTTGGAGGCATTGATATAGTGCTACCATTGTAGATTTTTTATTAATTTAATTTTTAATTGATGACTGGTCCCCAAAATTTTAATATAGTATTGAAGTGATTTTATAGTAAGTGGATATAAATACATTACCCCACAACCTTATGGAAATCATATTTGTGTATAGTCATAGAGAACATTATCTTTAATGGAATCGAAATTGAAGAGGAAGCCATGATCAAATGTTTCATATGGATTTACTAGCTCCATTGGTTTTTCAAATCATTTGAGTTACCATCCATTTATTTTCTACCATAGCATGTGAATTGAATGATTAAAAATATAAATAGTGATTTTTTCAAAAAACTGAGTAAATTATCTAGAAGTAAAGGTGATGTTACTTATGGTTCCCCCTATGATGATTGTTCTAGATAGAAGTTAGTGTATATTTTTTAATGTGTGTCATGGTTGTGTATTTTTTAAGTGGAATCATCATTAAATCAAGTAGTTTGTATATTTACACATATATGCTTACAATATTATCATATCCATGATTTATATTTATTATTTAATAGATAATATTGATTAGTTTTGGATGATATTATCATTATATGATTATAAAGAAGAATTTGTAGATTATAGTGGAGAGTGAGAGGACCAAATGGATTAGATATGTGAGGAGCCTCTATTATCATATTAATATTAAATGAAATCATCATCGATGAATTCTCATGAAATAGGGTTCCCCAAATTGTATAGTATTGTTCGTAGAATTATTGCCTAATTTTTTTTGACACTATCCCATTTATGTGATATCGAATCCTAGAGTGATTTATTATAAGAAAAATAATGATTATTCAACCCATAGTTTCATTTGTTAAAAATAATATATTTTCAATTAGTTTATAATATCTTTTAGGACAATAATTTTAGAGAATTTGACCATACATGTAATGTAAAAAACCCTTAAATTACAATGTTTGATCTTCCACTATGTATCCAAATTTTCACTAATACAAAACATTTCAAATTGAACATCATTTACTTTCCTAAAAAATATACACAATTATCAACCAGAATTCGTCATTATTCATAAATGTCCCTAGAACCTATGAAAATCAATTTGATATTCTTGATTATACAAAAATCATATTAGGGGACATATAATTGGAAGTGAGCATACTCTTTTGTTCATTTCAAAACAACGATATCATGTTCGATTATTTCCATTTAATGTAATATATATTGAGCACAAATAACTATTTACTCATAATGGAAATCAATTTTACATCCCGTTATTCATTTATAAATACTTTTATAAGAAAATTTAAAGCATAAATCATAGTTGGGATAGTTTATTTGAAATATTTAAAGCACATCAAAATAATTAAATAAAAATATACCATTAGATTTTTAGTTCGAATAATCATTCTTAAAATTAAGCATTTTTATATTACAATATAAAATAAAAATATTTCTATTAATACTCATTACCAGGAATTGAAAATTCTTATAGATGGCTTGGTTCATCATCTTTATAAAACACTTAAAAATAAATTAACTTAAATGATTAACTTATAATATAATTATCCAATGTATTTAATCATTTCATAATTAACTAGAGAGATATATTTTTATCAACAATCATCAACGATATATTTTATATATCTTTATTTCATAAATAATCTCAAAGAACATTAATATATAAAAAATAATAAAAACATGAATTTGAATAATAAAACTCATAACAAATATTCTTTTGAACACATTTGTGACCATTTTCATATATTTATATATCCATTTTAAATAAAACCAATTTTCCATATATATATATATATTAATGAAAGGGATTTGATGATTAAAATTTTTAAATCTTATAATGGAATAAAAATAACAATAAACTATCATAGTGATGTGACATATCATTGAGACTATATACATCAAAATTTAACAATCCTTTTACCTTTTGTAAACAATAATTTTTTTTGAAAACTATAACCAATGATTACATTTATAACACATTGAAATAATGTAAAAGGAGAAATAATTGGGTTATTATAATTACTAAATTTCTATATAAATACATATATAAAATAATTTTACAAATATAAACTTGGTATAATGAGTATTAGAAAACAAATCAATAAAATAGATAAAATTATGGTTCTAATCTAATCTATCCCTTACCTCAAGAATGATTTATTATGTAAATTTTTATCTTCTTTTACAATAAACAAATGGTAATTACATAAATAAATAATAACCAATATTGATTTAATTATTTCATTTATTTCACTTCATTCCATATTATAATTAATTAATTAAGTAATTAATTGAGTTTACATTGAATGTAATGAGAATGCACGATTTATAAATTGAAAAGGAATTTGGTAAGGTGCCATTGGTTAAATGGGTCATGATTATATCATTTCACAATTAATAATATTTTTTAATTAGAATTTTCATAAATGAATTGTACTTGTAAAAAATTATTTCTCATTGTTATGGTAAATAAACAATGTCAAAATAATGTAGAATTCACGTTATACATTCAGTGTAGTTACATTACCATTTATCATGGATCATGTTGGAAGGAAGGTAACAATAAATTTTTTATTACATAATTATCTATATAACATAAATAGAATCATAAATAATTTAATACACATATATATTCCATTTATGGTCTCATATATTAAAACAAATTGCACCCCGTTGTGGAGGTTATAATCCATACATACACATGAATAATACTACCATTATTCAGTGGTTGAAAGGGTATGGTAATAGAAGATATATTATCTTTAAAACTGATTATATTGTTACAAATATTTGATATATATATTAAATATATCATTATAACCTACCATGAAAGGAAATGATCGAAAAAATATTTCACTAGTTTGTGAGGTGGTAGTCCACCAAGCATATGAATGATAAATGAATTTCCCATTTAATAAAAGAGAATTTGGATTAAAGTTAATAAACCATAAAATAACCCACCAATAACAAAAAACTGAGTTATATTTAGGTTCACAATCCATATATGCCTCCAACAGGTTTTGAGATGAAAACCTGTTCAGTAATGACATATTAATGACATGGGAGAAATTAGACGAAAGTAAATGTACACAAATAGATCACCAAGCCCCTAAAATACTGAAATGTTAAGAAAAATTGATACCAATAACTCATTAAGAATTCAGTAATACATTTATTTATTTAAATGTATTTTATTCTAAAAATGGTTTTAATTAAAATCCCACTAAAAAATGTAATTTTAATTCCATTCTGTTTAGAACAATGGGACACCTATCAAATGTATTTATAGTATAAACCTATATCCATTTAGAATAAAATATGACCCACCTACTCTAGGTACTCCATGGACTCTTTAAAAGTTATATCATCTGGACGAGACAGTAAATAATTAGGAATATCCATTATATTATTTATTTTGATATTAATCACGTGGATAACATAAAATCACAAAACATAAAAGATCAATATTAGTTAGGTCAATAATAAACTGTTATATCAACTATAATATGAGTAAAAGCATTAAATAGGAATATCCTATATTTACTACATATATAAAAACATTCTCAATCGGTCTCGTCCAAAAGTACTAGAAAAATAAAACCACAAAAGACTACATGAAGTACTCATATGGGTGAATCAACTCCACACACTAGGTTTTCACATATGATGATCATATGAAGGTTCATACACTTCTGGGTTCCTTGATCTATAGTAATCTCCAAAAATTCCAATGGATTGGTATATAAAAAGGGAATAACAACTAGATATTCTGGGAGATTACATGATATCAATTTCTAATATAAAAATTTGAGTTACTTACTATATATTATAAATCTTAGTCATCCATGTAGGGGATCACACCCATGGAAAATAAGGGAAAACAAAAAAACCTCCCAAATTATCTTGTTAGATTGAAGATCAAAACCATTTACGAAGTGGCCATAATGATACCCTAAAAATTTCCCAATATAATAAAATAATGATAAAAGTTTCCACATTACTCAAAAAGTGTAATAAAATGAAATATATATGATACAATACATGTAAATGAGATAAAAACTATATCATGAAGATGTAATTACACAATGTGAAATCATGGGGATTGAAAATGGAGTTTCACCAAAGGAAAATTGGATAAAAATTGCTGGTAAAGGTTTACTACTTGTATCACCTCCCATAAATTATCTAATTATAAAACAAAGAAAATGATCACATTATATGTGTAAAACTACCTGGGAAAGGGTCCTCATATACCAAATTCAGAGTCTGTAAAAATCCTAACAACTACACAAGGCTCATCAATAATCTATTAGGCTAAAATATTAATCCATTTATATGTCACTATAAATAGACCAAAATGGATAAATTGATCACATTATTAGTATCCACATGAAAACAAATTCATAGGAAATTAATTTCCCAAATATGACACTTGGTAAACTTACTCATTTCACCATTAAATATTTTAGTGTAATATCATGGGGTTGGGCCATGAGTTTGAATTAAACATATTATAATATTTTAAAATTCATCAATATTTGTTCTTCAATGACACATATTATGCAACAAAATGATTCCACATGGTGAATAACAATCAAATAATTTTTAATAAAAATAATAATATGGTTATATAATATATGGGGAACACATCCCACCACTACCCTTCTTCATAAAAACCACCCAAGTGAATCCAACCTCTCTCATGTTTAATAATAATAATATTATTAAAATAATGTAATTAATATCCCCCCTTATGAACCAAAATGTGTGTACATAGTGAAATTACACCATAGGTTTTATCATGTTGTTATTATATTAGGATGGTCTATGTCACCAGTGTTCAATACACCAGTCCACCATCGCTTTTCCCAGACTCTAATACCCCTATCTCTATCACATAGACACCACACTAGAAACAGTGGATCATGTTGACTATCCACATGATATTGAATCTTCTCTATATCATCAACACACATTCCCCATAAGGTGATTCAAACATGTACTCATTTTTTTAATTTAGATCTTTGATATTGATTTCTTATATAGAATAATTGAAGGGAAATCATTGAAAACTGGGTTTTTTGTCAAATCACTATCCAAGGAAAAAATGATGGTGAAATGTTCTGTGTGGAGTAAAATAAATCCATTCTTAAAAATTATAATATTCCTTGCACATTTTTTAGACTGACCTATATTTTTTACAATAGAATGTAAAATGAAGAACACGATACAAATAATATTAAATAGACCAAGTAAACCTCAATAAAAAAATCACCCATAAAAACATAAATCAAAATGTTCGATTTATTAATCTACATTCAATGTGGGATAATTGATAAAAGGAATAATAAAAAATGACATCATAGCACAATTTTTGATCAATCACTCTTGATAATGAAACTACATTGTCTTCAATGGTGAATTCCATGAACTCTGATGTGTTTTGTGAAACATACTATTTCTAGATCATTGTTCAATGATCTCGACATATAGAAATTCTCCGTCACATTATCTTCTAAATTATTAGGGTTAAGAAGATAACAATGTTATTTGGGAATAAACTTGTATATATAGTTGGAAAATTATGAAAGGATTTAAATAAAAAAAATTATATATATATATTATTGATTTAATTATTATCTGATGGTTGATATAATGAATTCACAAAATGATGACAAAGGATGTGTCTTTAATTGGAAAAGAAATAGATTCTGTGTTCACTGGTTATCTCAAATTTCCAATTCGAGTCTATTTTTAGTTGTTATTCCACAATTTTGTTAAATCTACATGCATGAAATATTAATATATTTAATAATTTCATTATATCATTATCGAGCAAACCATGCCTCAGAATATCACATTGCCTTAGTGTATGTATTCAATAATATATATTATAAAACTCAATAGACTTATATGAAAAATAATATTTGTTAAACTATTCCTACATTCATGTATTTTATCTTAAATTGTAATAAGCAACTCATTTGTGAGGATATCGATCCCCAATATGGGTCTCTCATAGAAACGCACTCTCCTAAAGGATCCTGTATTGATAAAAAAAATTACCAAAGGGAAATAAAATCTCATGAAGTGTATTTTTCAAATATTATCAATCCATCCATGACTAGGTTTTTTTAATTACTCCCTCCTGTCCTGAAAATCCTTGTATGTGTCATTCAATGAGGTGTAATGATTTCTACTTACCTATGAAAAACAGTGGACACCAGCACTAGGTATGACTGTGGATATTGTGTCAAGTGGTACAACCCATTACTATCTTAATGTCGTATCTAGGAAAATGACATATGAAACCAAGAGGGGGTGAATTAAGTTCCAATTAAAATTCCTGTTTAAAAACTTTGTCTTATAATCCCCCAACTAAAACATAGAATTAAACTATAGTGAATTTATATCAAAATAAAGGTTCTATTAGGTTCTCAAAGGATTGATTATTTCCCAGTTAATCAAATCAGAAGAATTTATTATCTTTTGAAACTAACTTACTAATTTACAACAGATATAAACACTTGTGAGTTTAATTATCAAAGTGACTTTAAAACAGTTTTGGTTTTAAAGTAGTTTGCAGTGGAATAAAAATAACTTTGAAAATAAATAAACACAGTAGATTTAACTAATAGGTTCAGTCTCAAGATGAGACTTAGTCCTCTAAAAACTTTATATAGAAGTGATCCACACCCTAGATCGTGGATTACAACGGTATACAACTGTCTAGGTACAAGACCTCTACCACTGTTATCCGTGGGAACAAAAACAACACCACCAGCTGTCCAGGTCACACATGACCTCTACCACTATCCGAGTGGGAAATGAAAGATGTAAAGAGTTTGCTGAGGATTTACAGATCCTCCAGTTAAAGTACATGAGATAGTGTGTGTGTCAAATACAGCAGATAACACACATTGCTCGAAATGTAAAGTAATGAATCACATAGCAGAGATGTAGAGTTTAGAAATGGCTCTAGTGGTTGCAGTGAAGCTTTCGAATCCTTGAGTTTGATCAGAAATGGTTCTGAGTCCTCTTCAGGTTTTTTTCTGAAAAACAGAGTGTCGTCTGCTTGGAATCCAGGTTCAAGTATAGTGAAAAATGTAGTCGATGAAGTTCTTCAATGTCCTCGTGAATGTACAGAACTCTTCTTGAGTAATCTTGAGTGTGTATGAGATTCTGTGTCTTCTGCAACTATCTCATCCACCACTCTTTTCACTCATATGTGTCTCATCATCCTTTTCTTTCACCAACAGGGACTTCTTGTATTTATGGAATGAGCTCCAGCAAAAGAAATTATTTATTTTTGCAGGTACGAGGTACGGTTCCCTGACATCCAACAACCTTCATTAAATAAATAACAAGGCATTAAAATATACCTAATATGACCGTTGGTTAGATTAAATAAAGATAAAGAAATTCAAACAGCTATTTATGACTATCAGTGAGTCAAGTGATCTGTAGGTCATCAGCACCAACATCGGTGGCTAAACATCGGTGTGTCCTGATCGGTGACTCAGATGATCAGCATCGGTGTGTCATGATCGGTGACTCGTTTGATCAGCATTGGTGTGCCATGATCGGTGACTCATTTGATCAGCATTGGTGATACATCTTCGGTGACTCATATGATCAGCATCGGTGTGTCATGATCGGTGCGACCGTTCACTTTTGATATGGATCGGTGTGACCATTCACTTTTGATATGGATCGGTGCGACCGTTCACTTAACAGAACACAAATTGTTTGTTTGATCCAGAAGACTTCCAGAATACTTGTAAATCAATAACAAGCACAGATAAAAACATGATCCAACAGATATAAATAGATTCACTAAAAGATTGTGATTATGAGAAATCCAACCGGATTAAGTAACAATTATTTGTGATTATTAAAACCACAATCATAGGAAGAATTCAACAATCTTCCAGAGGGCTCAACAATCTCCCCCCTTTTGATAATCACTAATCTTAGTCATAAATAAAAATAATATATCATCAATAATAGTGACAAGTCATAATAAGAATAAAAACACAATGAGATATAAATATCCCCTTGAATTTATGCCTTTGTATATTTATGTAAACATTGCGCCCCCTGCCATAGTATGTTTCTCCCCCATATATATAAATCTCCCCCTTTGGGATAATCAAAAAGGAGGGAAAACATATAAATAAGAGATTAAAAGAAGGCATCATAGAGAATAGAGAGAGAGAGAAAAAAGGTTTGTAGAGTACATCAGAGTACAAACAGAATAATGTTCACCCTATCAACAACAAGACACAACTATTTCTTGGGATGTCACGGGGTTTTGCCTTTGTCAGAAGGATCAATGGTTTGTAAGTTGGAGGGCTTGGAGGAAGGATGAACTGGGTGAATTTGAAAAGGTGGTAAGATGACTATGGATGGTGGAAGAGAGGATGCCACAGAGATTTGTTGTTGAGCAGTAGTAGCTGGTTGAGAAGATTGCTGAAGAACTGGCCATAGTTGAGATAGAGCATGAGCAACGGAGATCTAATTTGGAGCAACATCAGAGGCACTGATAGGTTCAGCTAGACTATCCACTATTCGGTTATCACCACCACCATCATCATCATCATCATCATCATCTCCATTCCCATTTCCATTCTTCATAGAATCTTCACTGTCAGATACTTCAGTGTCAATAGCTTCTTCATCACCAAGAACTGGTTCTGATTCAGGTAAGGTTAAAGGTGGACTGGCAGGTCCAAAGTCTATTCTTCTCTTAGGGCTCATAGTATCAGGATTACTCCTATCATCAGGAGGTGACCTACTTCCTTCTTCTATTTCAGCTTCTTCTATCCCTTGTTTACCAGACTCTTCGGTGTCCTTATTCCTTTCAACATCTACTTCTTCCTCATCATCAGAATAAATTGGCTCCTCATCTAATTTTAAACCAGGGTCTCTAAAACCCTTCGGCCTCTTTCCATGATCAGTGGGATTGTAGGATTCAGACAACTTTTCCTCATCAGTAACCCATCATTTTTTCCATGGGTTCCAATTTATTTTCATCCTTTTACAAATTTTTTTGTTAACTCACAATGCACTATCAGATTCAGCTATCTCATCAGCTTCATCAACACATTCTAGATTTTTTAACATTGCTAAGATCATTTTGGAATAGAACAGGGCAGTGGCTTTCTTAGGAGGTTTCACCATTCCAGCTATGTGCACCATTATATATCTACACAAATTGATCTTCTCATGGGTCTTTAGTAAAAACAATAGAAAAAAATCATGGAATTTTACAGCAGTAAAATCTCCTTTCCTAGGGAAAATTTGGTGCTGAATAAACTTAAAGAGAAGTCTACATTCACCATCCAAC
This sequence comes from Viscum album, assembly GCA_963277665.1. Lineage (NCBI taxonomy): Eukaryota > Viridiplantae > Streptophyta > Magnoliopsida > Santalales > Viscaceae > Viscum > Viscum album. The sequence goes on along the minus strand of OY728155.1, from coordinate 593,480,191 downwards.
TCTGAGGATGTGATTCTCCTTGACTCTCTGTTTCCAGTCAAAATCTCTAAATATAACTCATAAGAGAAGTATTCAGTGGTTGGAGGAATTTTTCCAGCATAATCCTCATACCGACCCTCATGGGGTACATTTAAACATTCAGCCCATTTTTTAGATGAAAAATATATTTTATTTCCTTTCACTACAGAAGACATTCTGGAATCCATTACACCATCTAAATTAACTTTCAGATTTATATAATACTCATGCACTAGCTTTGGGTAGTATACATGTGTGTTATCTGAGATCCAGGATTTCTATCCATGTGATTCTAAAACTTGTAACAACGAAGACTTACTTGTCAAAAGCTATGAAGAACTGAATTCCTTTTCTACAGCAACAATCCAATTTTCCAGGTTCGGATTTACTGATATTTGAGTGGTACTAACTGACTCTCCTCGAGCATGCTTGGAAGGTACAAGACTGTCTGATCCTTTTCTTAGTCTCTTTTGCTTATCCATTTGATGATTCTGGGGAATGCAGGAGTTCAAAGGTTCGAAGTAGAGGAGAAGAGAGGATATAAGGCTTGGTGGGAAATGAAAGATCGACGGTTTAGGGAAATAGAAATAGCCGCGTATCATTTATTTAATCTTTTAGGGTTCCCATAATGAAGATAAAAATAATTAATTAATTACAACATAATAAAAAGTAATAGAAAGATAGATCGGTTTGACTGATCGGTTTCACAGATCGGTTTCACATATCGGTTTCACATATCATTTTCACAGATCGGTTTCAGAGATCGGTTTTACAGATCAGTTTCACAAATTGATCATAAACAACTCTTGTTTAATAAAATTAATTCTTTCAGAGCATAAAGGCTTTGTAAAAATATCAGCTAATTGATGTTCATAACTAATAAATTCTAGAGAAATATCACCTTTCTGATAATGATCTCTTAGAAAGTGATGTCTGACATCATTGTGCTTAGTCATAGAGTGAGACACAGGGTTCTTAGATATGTTGATCGCACTAGTGTTGTCACAGCTAATTGAAACATGTTTAAAATCAAATCCATAGTCCAATAAATTGTGTTTCATCCACAGAATCTGTGCACAACAACTACCAGCAGCTATATATTCTTCTTCAGCAGTAGACAATTCAACTGAGTTCTGTTTCACACTACACCATGATACCAGGGACATTCCAAGTAAATGACATGTTCCATATGTTCTCTTCCTATCTAACTTACATCCAGAAATGTCAGCATCTGAATAAATAGTTAGGTCAATGATTGTCCTTTTGGATAAAACAAACCTAAATTCACAGTATACTTAAGATATTTAAAAATCCTTTTAACAGTCAGTAAGTGTGATTATTTAGGATTAGCATGAAATCTAGCACACATACACACACTAAACATAATATCTGGTCAACTAGCAGTAAGATAAAGCAAACTCCCAATCATACATCTGTAATTGGTTTGATCAACTGGTTTCTTGGTTTCATCAACATCCAATTTACAGGTAGTAATAATAGGTATATCACTTTCCTTAATACTATCCAAACCAAAATGTTTTAATAAATCCTTAGTATATTTACATTGATGTAGAATAATACCATATTTAGTTTGAAAGATTTGAAATCCAAGAAAATACTTAAGCTCTCCCATTAAGCTCATTTCAAACTCATTTTGCATAACCTTTGAAAAATCAGTACATAAAATTTTTTTAATGATGCAAAAATAATATCATCAACATAGATTTGTGCTATTAAAACATCTATTGAATTCCTTTTTATAAAAAGAGTGGGATCAACTATTCCTTTTGTAAATCCTTTTGAAATAATAAAGTTTGAAATTCATTCATACCAAGCTCTTGGAGGTTGTTTTAAACCATATAAATCTTTAGAAAGTTTAAAAAAATGATTTTGAAAATGAGGATTTGAAAAACCAGGTGGATGTTCTACAAAAACATATTCAACAATAAAACCATTTAAAAAAGCACTTTTCACATCCATTTGATATAACATGAAATTCAGATGTGATGCATAGGCAAGTAAGATCCTAATAGCCTCTAATCTAGCTACAGGTGCAAAGGTTTCCTCATAGTCAATTCTTTCTTCTTGATTGTAACCATGTGCAACTAGCCTAGCTTTGTTTCTAATGATGTTTCTAGATTCATCAACTTTGTTTCTATACACCCATTTTGTGCCTATGGTAAAAGTGTCCTTAGGTCTTTCTAATAGTTTCTAGACTTTGTTTCTTTCAAATTGATTTAGTTCTTTTTGCATAGCTATTACTCAAAATTCATCATTGATAACATCATTGATATATTTAGGTTCTAACTGTGAAAGAAAAGCATGATGTTCAACCTGAATTCATAGAGAAGCTCTAGTCTGTGTTCCTCTATCTAAATTACCTACAAAAGCATCTAAAGGATGGTTCTTTAGAGTCCTAGTTGGTCTTGAAAAGGTAGGGCTAGAGATTTCAGGTTCATCTATAGGTTGAGGTTCAACAGAAGTAGGTTCTGGAAAATTTCCAGAACTGGATGTTTTAACTACAGGTCCACTGTCTTTATAATTAAGGTTCCAAATAGATAGATCATCTTCAAGATTTTCAAGAGAGGTCTTATGTTCATATGGATCAGTTTCCTCAAATTTGATGTGAACAGATTCTTCCACACATTTGGTTCTCTTATTGAAAACTCTATAGGATTTACTAGAAGTAGAGTAACCTAAGAAAGTTAATTCATCACTCTTGGATGAAAACTTGTCAAGATTATCTTTAGTATTATGAATAACGAATTTTCAACCAAAAACTCTGAATTAGTTAACCTTAGGCTTCCTATGGTTCCACAACTCATAAGGGGTTTGCTTAAGAACAGGTCTGATCAAGACTCTATTGATAATATAACAAGCTGTATTGATAGCTTCAGCCCAAAAATAAACAGGTAGGTCATACTCATTAAGCATAGTTCTTGAAATTTCTTGCAGGGTTCTATTCCTTCTTTCTATTACACCATTCTGTTGGGGTGTCCTAGGGGCAGAGAAATTGTGACTATAGCCACTATGTGAGCATTAAGATTCAAACTCATGATTTTCAAACTCACGGCCATGATCACTTCTCAGGGTTTTAATTTTAAGTCCACTAAGGTTTTCTATAGACTTGGAATATTTTACAAAGCATGAACAAGCTTCACTTTTGTGAGCTAGAAAATACTCCCAAGTATATCTAGAAAACTCATCTACAAGAACATAGACATAGTTATTCCCATTTAAACTAGAAACTCTAGAATATCCAAATAAATCCATTAGAACCAACTCGAGAGGTTGAGAAGTTGAAACTTCTTTCTTTGATTTAAAAGAAACTCTATGTTGCTTTCCCTTTTTATAGGGATTACAAACTTTGTCTCCTGGAAATTCAAGTTTGGGTAGGTCTCTAACTATGTTATTCCAAGCAAGTTTTCTAAGTGAATGCACATTGCAGTATCCTAATCTTCTGTGCCAATGCCAAGACTCTTTATGAAAAGCATTTAAACAAGTAATATTCTACTTAGCTAAAGAATTTAAATCAACAGCATAAACATTTTCATTTCTTAAAGCAGAAAACACTAAAACATTTTTAGAATTAAAAACATTGCAAGAATAGTTTTCAAATTTAACATAAAAACCATCATCACATAACTCAGAAATACTTAACAAATTATATTTAAGTCCATCAACAAATAAAACTTTAGAAATTAATACTGAGTCATTGTTACCAATCTAGCCTATGCTGGTGATTTTTCCTTTTGAGTTATCACCAAAAGTGATAAAGCCTCTATCAAGTTTTACTAAACTCTTTATGAATGAGAAGTATCCTGACATATGTATTGAACATCCACTATCCAAATACCAATTCTTTCTACAATATCTCTTTAAAAAGGTTCCCTACAAAAGATTTAGATAAGAAATGATTTTGGTACCCAGATCATCTTGGGTCCATACATGTTAGCTAATACAACTTTAGGTACCCATATTTTTCTAATGTGTCTCATATGATTTCTAGAGTCAACATATTTTGAAAGATAAACCTTATTAGATCCATAACTATGACTATAACTAGTTAAATCATATGAGGTTCCAGAACTAGCTACATTCTGTCCAGATTTAGGAATGAATCTAGTTTTGGTAATTTTCCTTTGTCCATGCTGGTATCCTATACCATTAGTGTATCTAGGTGATATTTTCTTATCTTGAATCTGAGTAAGAGTATCTTTTCCATTGGTAAATTTCTCTAAGTATTTCTTGAGTTTCTCATTAGATAATTTCAGTTTAGTGTTTTCTTTAAGAAACTGATCATTATTATCCATTTCAATATCAAGATTTGATTTATGTTTAACAGTTAAAGCATACTGTTTCCTTAAAACTTTTTATTTGTCTTTCAGCTCATTACAGGTTTCTTCTAACATATCACAATATTCAAATAGTTCAGATTTTGAAATGTTATCAGAGTCAGTATCATCTTCAGAATAATAATAATTTAAAGCAGGAGTTTCAGCTATTTCCTCAGTAGTGTTTGTCATAGAACACATGTTTGCCTTATTTCTGTGTTCAGTTTCAGAAACTTCAGGTTCAGTGGATCTATCCTCAGAAGCACTCCAAGTAGCCTTTATGGCTTTCTTAAACTTATTGTCCTTGTATTCGTACTTCTTCTTGTACTTCAGCTTTGGACAGTCCACTTTTATATGTCCTTTTAATTTTCACTCATAGCAGAAAACTTCGTCTGTTTTGTCAGATTTCTTCCAATCCTTTTTCCAATGTCCCTTGATGTCGTACTTACCTTTATAATTTGAATTTCTGAAAAACCTTTTCTTCCTATAAAACTTCTTAAACCTTCTGGAAATTTGATCCATCTCAGCATCACTATCAGATGCACTTTCACTGTCTTCACAGCTTGAACTTTCATTTATAGCTTGGAGCTTCTCCTTATCCTTGTTCATTGAAGTTGAAGTTTTGAAAGCAACAGAGCTCCTTCTAGGTTCATCTTCTTCTTATTTGTTAACCTTGCGTTCCTCTTCATACATCATCAAATTTCCAATTAGTTCCTTGACTGGAAGTTCACTAATATCACATGATTCTCTAATTGAGATAGAATTTCCTCTCCATCTTTCAGGTAGACATCTCAGAATTCTCATAATTTGTTCCTTTGATGGAACATCCTTTCCCAGAGAAGTCATTGTGTTGAAAATTTCATTAATCATGAGATACATGTCATAAATGGGTTCATCAGGCTTCATCTTAAAATTACTATACTTAATAGTATAAGTATTCAATATCATTTCCTTAACATTAGTTGTTCCTTCATGAGAAACGGCCAAGGTATCCCAAATTTCATAAGTAGTTTTACAGGAATATATTCTATTAAATTCTTCATCTCCTAAAGCACAGTACAAGGCATTCATAGCATTGCAATTATTATTGTAGACAACCTTAGTAGCTTCATTCCAAGTAGATTTAATAGTAGTAGGAATTTTATATTCTGATTCTATAGCAGTCCAAATATCAAAACCCATGCTCTCTAAATGAATTTTCATCTTGATTTTCCACTGAGCATAGTTAGTGCCATTAAAAAATGGTGGTCTATTGGTAGAAACACCTTCAAGTATATTATCCATGATAGCTTATATAAAGAAAATATTTTAAAGAGATAAAAATTTAGAAATAAAAGAAATTTTAAGAACATTAAAATACAACTAATCATAGTTAAAAAACAGAGTACTTTAGAAAATATTTTAAATCCTCTAATACCAAATTTTGGTCAGAGTGGACACTCAAGAGGGGGGTGAATTGAGTTCCAATTAAAATTTCTGTTTAAAAACATTGTCTTAAAATCCCCCAAATAAAACACAGAATTAAACTATAGTGAATTTATATCAAAATAATGGTTCTGTTAGGTTCTCAAAGGATTGATTATTTCCCAGTTAATCCAATCAGAAGAATTGATTAACTTTTGAAACGTACTTACTGATTTAAAACTAATATAAACACTTGAGAGTTTAATTATGAAAGTGACTTTAAAACAGTTTTGGTTTTAAAGTAGTTTGCAGAGGAATAAAAATAACTTCGAAAATAAATAAGCATAGCATATTTAACCAAGAGGTTCAGTCTCAAGCTGAGACTTAGTCCTTTAAAAACATTATATAAAAGTGATCCACACCCTGGATCGGGGATTACAACAGTATACAACTGTCCCGGTCCAAGACATCTACCACTGTTATCCGTGGGAACAAAAACAACAGCACTAGCTGTCTAGGTCACACACGACCTCTACCACTATCCTAGTGGGAAATGAATGATTTAAAGAGTTTGCTGAGGATTTACAGATCCTCCAATTAAAGTACAAGAGACATTGTGTGTGTCAAATACAGCAGATAACACACACTGCTCGAAATGTAAAGTAATGAATCACATAGCAGAGATGTAGAGTTTGGAAATGGCTCTAGTGATTGCAATGAAGATTTGGACTCCTTGATTTTGATCAGAAATGGTTCTGAGTCCTCTTCTGGTTTTTTTCTGAAAAACAGAGTGTTATCTTCTTGGCATCCAGGTTCAGAGATAGTGAAAAATGTAGTCAATGAAGTTCTTCAATGTCCTCGTGAATGTACAGAACTCTTCTTGAGTAAGCTTGAGTGTGTATGAGCTTCTGTGTCTTATGAAACTATCTCATCCAGCACTCTTTGCACTCATATGTGTCTCATTATCCTTTTTTTGCACCAACACGGACATCCTGTATTTATGGCATGAGCTCCAGCAAAATAAATGATTTTTTTTTGCAGGTACGAGGTACGGTTCCCTGACATCCAACAACCTTCATTAAATAAATGACAGAGCATTAAAATATACCTAATATGACCATTGGTTAGATTAAATAAAGATAAAGAAATTCAAAGAGCTGTTTATGACTATCGGTGAGTCAAGTGATCAATAGGTCATCAGCATCAGCATCGGTGGATAGACATCGGTGTGTCCGGATCGGTGACTCAGATGATCAGCATCGGTGTGTCATGATCGGTGACTCATTTGATCAGCATTGGTGTGTCATGATCGGTGACTCATTTGATCAGAAACGGTGAGACATCTTCGGTGACTCAGATGATCAGCATCAGTGTGTCATGATCGGTGCGACCGTTCACTTTTGATATGGATGGGTGCGACCATTAACTTTTGATATGGATCCGTGCGACCGTTCACTTTTGATATGGATCGGTGCGACCATTCACTTAACAGAACACAAAGTGTCTGTTTGATCCAGAAGACTTCCAGAATACTAGTAAACAAATAACAAGCACAGATAAAAACCTGATCCAGCCGATATAAATAGATTCACTAAAAGTTTGTGATTATTTATATGAGAAATCCAACCGGATTAAGTAACGAAGATTTGTGATTATTAAAACAGCAATCATATGAAGAATTCAACAATATTACAGAGGGCTCAACAACTATCTTAATGTCGTATCTAGGAAAAGGACATATGAATCCAATATATATGCATTCATCCATGATAAAGTAGTTTATCTAATTTTGAGAGGAAGGCTAATAGGAACATGTGTCCATTGCATTGAACTATAATGTCCTTTATGTTATTCTACAAGTAACTCCTTATGTAACTATGTATTCTCATCCTATAATTGATAAAAAGATCACTTCATAATAGCCACTCAAAAAATCATTCGGTGCACACATTATTTCTCTCATTGGATCTAAATAGTTAATCGGTGACCTACAAGTTCTCCTTTGGAATTCCCTATATAATGCCTTAGAAATTGTGGAGAGGTAAATGGAGTCGTACGAAACCTCAACCAATGTTAGTTTATCCTCTTCAATATGTACCAAAAAGAACATGGTAATGTGAATCATTTTCCCATATACATGAAATGTTTCATTTAATTATTTTATTAAATGTCTTTTTTTGATTAAATTTATCTTATATTGATAGTTTATGTTACACACAACAACAATTTTTATTGATGTTCATCAAAATACTAATAATATTATCTACAAATGATCATTTTATGTAAATGTTATACTTAAAAGCGAGAATAAGAATAAAATTTTTTAATATAAATTGATTATTTTTATATATAATATAAAAATATTTATAATATTACTTATTTATGGGTTAATTATTTATATGATATGAAAATAAGATATTCTTGAAAAAATATTTATTATATTTTTGAAATATAATAACATAACTTTTATTATATTTTAGAAAACGAATCATATAAAATAATATTCATTTATGAAAACATAATGAAAATATTTTCTTATGGTTGATATATAATATTTTTTTTGAATATATTATCTTTTTGATTAATACTAAAAATTAATCATCTTTATTAAAAAATTGTCTTATCCTTTAAAAAATTTATAATTCTACATTTAAAAATAAATTATATAAATCTTTGTTTAAATATATGTCAATAAATAATAGTTTTAAAAAAAATTACAAATATATTATTCTAGGTTATTCATTTTTTTGAAAAAATATATTCAAAGCTGGCATTGGGGATGGTGTCTTTCAGAAATAGAAAAAAAATTATTTGAAATATAAATATTTGTATATTTATAAATATTTTTATTTTATATTTAGATATGTATATATATATATATATTATGTTTATTTAATTTTCTTTTAGATTTAGGTCTAATAATATTTGAGAGTGAAAATATTATCTTTTTATGAAATAAATTTTTTGACATGTAAATTAACATTTACATATAATATATTTGATTTTAATTATTTTAAATTATGTTTTATATGTTGAGTCACTTTTTCAAATATCCTTTAGATTGTATTTTTAATTTATTAGTTATATTTCTTTGAAGTCGCATACCTGAGGAAAATAATGTTTGATGTTAGTGGATTTGAAAATCTTTAAATAATAAATTAAAAGCTAAACCTAATTAAAATTTCTAAAACTAACTAAACATATCTAAAATAATTCATAATAAAAAACATTGTATATAAACTAATGTTGAAAACAAATTTTAGTGGAACAATGTATTTCTATTTTAAACCACTAACATTTTATTTATAATATAATTTTACATTCCTTTCATTTTCAATTATATTATATATTTATGAAATTATTTTTATTTTCATCATCTCTTTAAATTCATAGGATATGATTTCTATTTTGATTATATTTTTTATAGTTTATATTTTTAATGTTTTTAATGTTTCCTACATTAAATTTCATAATTTCCACTTTTTTATTTTTTCTAAATTTAATATTTATAGAATATTTATTTTTTCGAAAAAAATTTAAAAAAATATAGTGGATAAACATGTAGAAATAGTGGATAATAAAAATAATGTCAAAATTTTAATATAAATACAATCATATAGGGGATATGGTAAATAGTTGTTTTAAATTAATTAGTTCAATAGAATTCATATAGAAGAATGAGTATAATAACCCTCTATGGTGAGGTCTTGTTCCACAATTTGATGTAGGAATTGAATTCCCGTATCGAGATCATCTTACACTTCACTGTGGTGTAGTATGATGACTTGGAGATGGATTTTACTCATGTGATATAACCTCAATTGTTGGATGCTCTACGTATGTCCCATTGAGAGCATATTTCAATTGGTTGTCATCCAATGCAAAAAATAATTCACCCATTAGGTGTGTAGATAGAGATTCAATCATATATTCTTGGAATAATATAGTCTATGAATCCTTGGGCACAAAATATGAGGGAATGGGATACTTCCCCGAATATAAGTTATGATATTTTTAATCCGGAGAGAATTGTTGTCATCAAGAAAACACGAATATATATCTAATGCTTCATGATGAACATCTCCAATTGGATGAGGATGAACTAGTAGAGGTTCAACCTTTTCCTTTTAAATAGTTGTGACCTGATGTCTAATATGACGTGGTCTATGTCATCGTCATCACAGATCCTCGACATTAATAGGTACTAGAGTAGGTTCCTCAAAAGGAACCTCAACTGCCTAGGATAGAGCATTATCTCTATGGGGTGGATGATCCGATATAATGGCATGAACCACAAGATAAGATGGAATCTTCCCATGCGATGTATCATGGATAGCTTCAATGAATGAAACAACTTCCATATATGGATCAAACATAATGAAAATAAACTACAATAGAGTTTGTAGTAATGAGATACAAAATGAAATTAAAAATAGTAAAATAAAAAATTTATTGTAAATATTTTGACATAACTGATCCTAAATCACCCATCAATGAGAAGTATGATACAATATAAATATATGTCTATACTATGTCTCAAACTCAATTTTCTATTGTATACCCAATCACATAAGATGCATGAACATGATATGAAATGAAGATTGTCTATCCCATAGGTCGAGATACCTATCTTATCATCCTCCATAGTCTACATCCTATATCCCATTCATCTTACCAAAATTATGTTCCCATTATTTCCTTAGTGGAAATGGGATACATAGAACACAACCAAATTGGAACAAGATTCTATCAGGCTGAAACTAGTCAAAAATATGAAAGTGAATGAGAGGAAGTAAAAACATCTCATCCGGATCTAACGATGTACAATATGTATGAAAATTTTCTAATCAATCCCATTATAGATTCCATTTAATATGGATTGTAATTTGTGTTGTTTCAAAATAAATTGTTTGTAAAATAAAAGGATGATTACTTTATGAAATTTTTTATTAAATGAAATATTTTATATACATACTTCTGTTGGTAGGGGAGTGTCCAACATGAGAAGGTATACTCCAAAATTTTGTTTAAAATCATTAATGATGTCGTCTTTCTGACTCCATGTGTAAAATAAAATATCAAAAGTTATAAATAATATGAAAATAAATTCAATAAATTCTTATTGAAATAAAAACAAAAATAGACGACTGATCATACTAGCGTCCACCTGGATCATCTGGAAGCACATCTATATTTCTCTCTAAACTCTCTATAATAGGGGAGAGTGGAGGTATGTTTTATAATTCCCACATTTGAAGAAGGATAATTTATCCCCTTAGATAAGTGTGATTAGAGCTCTATGTTATGTATAAGGCTCAGTATATCAATTCAAATCATGTCAATCCCCATTTATATCCCTCTACATGGTAACAATCCTCCAATAAGACTAGATATATCTTGTGTACATGAATAATTGAGTGATCAACACTCAATGTACCTCTAATTATCTATAAGATATATGCACAAGCATGAAAGATGATAAACTACTCATCATCATCATAAGGTAACCATGAATATAGAATCATAAGCCACATAATTGTTATCAACAATCCATTAGTACCATCATCATCAGAAAAAATGTTCATTCATAGAAATATATATACAAGATTAGGGATGTCTCTATGGGTGGGACTAGTAACTATATGCCTATATATATGAATAGTGAGAGAGGAGTACCACATCTTTATAATTTATGATCATCTCTCTCTCAATCAATTGGAATAATTACGTCATTGTTCTCCATATCTTGGTAAAGGTTTCTATTTGTTAATGATTATTGAACATAAAGTATGATTCCTCAAATACATAAAAGTGAGCATGGATTAAGAATGTTACAATAGCATCTAGAGGTTGATGTTGATGAAAATGGTCTGCTCGATGGATCCTTGTATGTTTAACCTCACGGCACGGTATCACGTCATGTGGAACGTCCTACATTACTCAGTGATTAGTGTTGTTCTTATAAAAATAAATAAAAATTAAATCAATTTATAAATGTAAAATTAAAATACAACATTATTGTCTTTAGATTATAATGACTAGTGTAATGTGAGAGAATAAAAGTCAATTTCCATTTTTTTGACGTATTTTATAGAAAAAAGGGGTATGTCTTTCTGTTTCTAAAATATTATTTATAATGTTGTTTTATATATTATTTATCCATGAATGGCTGTTTTTTATAATACAGGTCTATAGATATATATATATATATAAATAGTTTCTCTTTGTTATCTAAAATTGTATTAGAAAATAAGTCACATAATGTTTTTGATAGTGAGGTAAAAAGAAGAGAAAACATCAAATCAATTTACTAATCCATCATAAAATAGAAATTATGATCATATAATATTATATAATAAATAAAAAACCCATTAAACAACAAATAATAAAATACAAAAGACAATTAAGGAATTTTTTTACCCCATAGAATAGTGTCTAGATGAGATGAAGCAAACATCATATGTAAATTAAAATACAGATTATTTTCACGGGGAATCATAAAAAAATTCCATCTGTATGTACATAACTTTTGAATTGTCAAAATCATTCTCATTCCAATTTAATCTCCACCATAATGGTAGGTCTATCTTTAGAAGGTGAATAATTTTTAAATTTTAAAAGATAATCAAAATAGAGTGGAAGATTTTATTAAATTACCACTTGAAAAATAAGACAGAGTTTACATCACTTATGAGTTAAAGATCATCTCATCCAAACTCAATTCAATTGAAAATTTTAAAGGTATTTCATGTAATTTGTAAGGAATTAATTTTTTTTAATGTGATCATTCTTTTCTATTTTACGTTATATGACCATAATTATAATTTATCATGGATAAATAAATATATTTTATGTTATCTCTTCATTTTAACTCACATTACAAAATATTATGTGACATATTTTCTAACAAAATTTTAGATAAAAAAGGAAAAAATATATTTATAAACCAACATAATAATAGATTCATTTTATCTTAAAATTTGTTTCATAAAATATGTGATATGTAATTTCTGTATGATTTTTAAAATTATTGTATTTTTAATGATTATTTTATAACATTTATTCAGTATGATTTTTTAAAGAATAGTTTTATTTTGTTTTTATGTCACCTCAATTGTACTTTTCAAGTTCCTAATAATGTACATATGGAAGGATTGATGTTATCTGTCTATAAAATTATTCAAAAATTCCATAAAATAATAAAAAATTAATTATTTTATATTAACACTACAAAAATAATAATATGACATTACGAAATTAGAGGAAATACTTCATTACAGTGAAGAGTTTTAACTATTTCCAATAATGGTAGGGAATTCTTTCCTATAATGAGATTTTGGATGAAATATATTACATCTCAAACATTACCCATGTTCATAAGGCCAGTCCATCACATTCTTCATTATACATGAATTTTGTATGCATTTTTGATGCTACCTCTTAATGTGAGTTATAAATATTATATAGTCTCTAGGCATTGAGAAATATTGGGACTTCACAATAAGTATCTCTGGCGTAACATTACAAATTTTAATAGTATTCAAATTATACATTAAATCAACATTCACATCCCTTGATAGGTTCATAGTGTCTCATAATGAAATAACATGTGTTCATGGAAACTATAACTACTAGAAGTATCCACATTAACATTGTCTTAAATCCACTAATACAACAATTTGATGTCTACACATATTTATGATGGGGTTCAGAAACTCATGACAATAAAATCAATAATATACTTTGTGGAAAAGGTGCACCTGATAAGAATAATGATCATCAATCATCTTCTCAATATGTTAATAAAATAATACACTGCACCTTATAACCTACTGAATCACACCAATGGATAGTTTTTTTATATTGAATAAGAACATCACACAATGATAAAATTTATCTCAAATTGAATATGTTGTTAAAATTCACCACTGATGCACTCCACAATGTATTAGGTCATTTGTTTGTACCTCTCCCCCAATATTCCAATATCCATCTATCATTTGGAATACCTATCATGTAATCATAAACATCTTTATTAGCCATGATGATTTTTTCAAAACATTGATAAAAAAATCATTGATCTTGCTCCTACGATACTTATAAGTGGTTATTTTTCATATTATTTTTTTTATCTTCATGTTGAAATAGTATAAAATAATAAAGAGATTTGAAAGGAATACATGTGATTTAATTCATCATGGGATAATTAGGGAATGTTTTTTACACATTGAATGAATTTTGTCTGATGTGGTACTAATGATTTTCATTTGAGGGTACCCATGTTTCTAGATCTACATTGATTACCCCATTCATTTCTTGATTGTAATAAAATATCAAATATATAACCCGCATTCTTGAGGAATGGTTTCTCATACATGAAAAATTCAATGTATATGATTCATAAATTTATTAATCAACAAATCAGAATAAAATTTGATTTATCGATCAATTTCCATCATGGTTTTCTACAAGAAAAATATTCCTTTTTGTTTTCCTTATAGAAATGATCCATATATCTATATGAACTTTTTGTTGAAATATATTTGGTAAATATAGAAGTGGATTTTTTTTAAAAAAATCATGAAATTAGGAATGAAATACTTCATATCAGTTATCTTGAGACATATTTTTATTCATGTGAATATGGATGAAAACATGTTTATTATGTCTCAGTATGTAATGAATTTTATGAAACGCTACATTAGTGTCACCCTAATCACCACATACCTTCATAACAACCTTCTAATTTTACATTAATGAATTTTTATAGAAAATATTATAACCAAAACATTTTTGTAAACCCTCTTTACCAAATTCTATAAGAACATCATGGAAGGTCTTAATCCTCTAAACGATAATAGATGATACAAATTACACATACAATGATGTTTGATATTATGTCAGGTTTTTATAAATGAATGTATGAGTGGCCTCAAAAATCAAAAAATGTAACTTCCATATTAAATATTTTTAATATCCCCTAATATAATATACAACAATCTGTATATTTATTACACCAAATGATATGTTTTTTATTTCTTTATTCTTGAAAAATACCTATAGTTCCTTAAAATGTGAAATTTTATTATAATGATATTTAATCCATAGTTTCATATAATATACCATCATAAATTTTATGTTTTTTTCAGCACACTAACAATAACCTCTAAGACTCTAGGAAACATCTTTTCATGTGTGAGAAAATTTTAGTGGAATTTATGAATACATGTTATCACATTGAAAAAAGATGAAAATAGTTTTAGATGTTTTTTTGTGAGTTAAGGATGATATAATTATATTTAATTTTTAGAAATTTCTCCACAACCCCTACTTATAGTTAAATATTTAATCTTTCTAAAGTTATGTTTAATGCTTAATAATGAAAATATGAATCATATGAAGAATATCCCTTATGAGTGTCATTCTAGAAGTTCATTAAGGCCCTTTATCAGGGATGAGTTCTCGATCAAGAGTAGTTCAATGCGGTGTATCCTGGTTTTACACCTTGGTACATCTATGGTAGATATAGATCCACATGCAGTATCCATAAATAGATTTCATTCCATAGATGACCACATAATAATTATGGTATGAAATTTTATGAAATTTTTATTATATCCTAATAGATGAAAATAATATTTTTCCTCATAATTTTTATCTTTACATAACGCATGATTTGTGTTTTATAAGGAGAATGTGATTAATCTAAAACCTATCAATCAATATTAACAACCCATAATTTCAATAAGGGGTAAATCTTCTAAATAATATGAGTAACAATTCAAGTGTGCCATTATGCATCATTGTCTTATAGTTTTATATCTTTTGTCCAATATTTATTCAATGTAAATTCAATGTTATGAAAAATATACTCATTAATTAACAAATTTAATTCATAATTTTATAATTAGTTATTCATTTTTTAAGAATTTGTGAATCATTCATTAAAACAAATTTATGAATTAGTTAAAAATTGTTTAATCATTATTTAATCAATATTTAATCATTATATAATCACGGGTTAATCATTAGTTAATCAGCCTTTAATAATTTCTTAATCATTCATTAACCGATACATAATGATTGATTGATCAATAATTAATTATTACATAATCATTAGTTAGTCAATCATTAATCATAGTTAACCAATCATTTTTCATCATGTAATCTAAAATAAATAATCACATAATTATTAGTTAATGATTAGTCAATAATTATTTAATCATTAGATAATCATTACTTAGTCCTTATATAATCATTCATTAATAATTAGTTAATTATTATGGTATTAGTATGTAATAATTATTTAATAATTATTTAATATTTCTTAAATCATTACTTAATCATTAGTTAATGATTATTTAATAAATCCTTAATCACTCGTTAATTTTTATTTAATCATTACTTAATCATTATGTAATCATTATTTTACCATTAATTAATAATTAGTTAATAAATAATAAATAATTAGTTATTTATTATTTAATATGAATATAATCATTATATAATCAATAGTCAATCATTACTTAATCATTCAATAATCAGTTGTTAATCATTATTTATTCATTACTCTGTCATAATTTAATAATTACATAATCATTCATTAATCATTCAATAATCATTATTTAATATTAATTTGATATTTTATTAATAATTAGTTAATTATAAGATAATCATTAGTCAATTTGTAAATAATTGTTTGTTAAAAATTATTCAATCATTGAATATTCTATTTCTAATCACTAGTTTATAATTCGTTAAAAATATGATAAGGATTCATTAATACTTCTTCAAAAATTAGATAATTATTAGCTAATATCTATATAATCACTACTTAATAAATAATTAATAATTATTTTATCAGTATTTAATCATTAGTTAATCAATCTATAATAATTATCATTTAATTATTTTTCATTATTTAAGAATTAGTTAATCATTAAATAATCATTAATTAATTATTAGTTTAATGTTACATAATAATACTTTAATCAGTCCTTACTCATTCTATAATCATTATAAAATAATTAGTTAGTAAATATTTAATCATTAGTTAATAACCGGTTAATCATTAATCAATCATAAATTATTTAGTAGTTATTCAATATATAATCACAATATATTCATAGATTAATCATTTCATAATTTTTAGTCTATCATTAGTTCATCATTATTTATTCACTAATTTATTATTCTATAATAATTAGTCAATGATTCTACAATTGTTACATATTCATTCATTATTAACTATTTAATAAATTTTTTATCATTAGATAATTATTTATTATTCATTAGAAATATTTTTTTAAACATTACATAATAATTAATTATTTATTCTTTAATCATTGGATAATTATATGGTATTCATTATATATTTATTATTAGCAATTCATTATATGTAATAATTTTGTAATAATATGTTTTTCATTAGTTAATTTTTAATAAATCATTTCCAATAACATCTATTATTTAGGAAAAATATATTACTAAGTAAACTATTAATTAAATAACAAATATATAAATATTTCAATTAAATAAATAAAATAAATAAATAAACATTAACTAAATATGAAAAAATACCTCAAAATTATGATTTGAAAAAAATTGAATATCCTTTTAGGTAACATATCCATCGTGAACAAATAAATCTTATTTTAGAGAGATAGAGATAGATAGATAGATTTAGTTCTATAGATGTAATTTGAATTAAAGATGGTTTGGACCTTTTAAAAGAACATTAGGGAAACAAGAAACCCCCTTCCTCCTTTTAACATTACATTATGTAAAATTTGGGTTTTCCAATGCTTTCATTCTATGTACATTAGGAGAAATATGTTCATGCTCATCCCTTAATTTCCATGCCTTCTATTTGTGTCAATGAAAGGAAATAAAGATACAATATAAAACCTTTCAGCTATATAATTTAAAAAAATAATAGCCATGTATTATTTTCCTTTTCAAAAAATAGACAAAAATCATTAATGTAATTAATGTTATTATACTAATACACATGTAATTTTTATATAAAACAATTATAAAATATGAATCATTTTCTTTTTTGGGAATAAAATATTCCTCACGTCTGTAGGATTTATTTCTAATTAAATTATTAAACATCTATTAATGGAATTTGGAAAAATGGATTCAATAGTTGAAGTTATAAATTTTTTTTGTTATTTAATAATGAAAAAATAATTTTTAATAAAAAATAATAGAAAAAAGAAAAACAATATCACAGTTAATGAAAAAAATGGTGTACATGGGGTTTAAATAAAATTATATTAGATAAAATAATATAGAATGTCATCCAAAACCAATTTTATGTATACAAATCAACATTATGACCTAAATATTTTTATAATGAATTTTTTTTTATATTTTTTGGAATATAAAAACAATGGAATAAATTATTCTTTTCAAGAATACAAGTGCCTCCACTCCCATCCATATAAGAGGCCTCCCACTCTCATATTCTATTCACAGATCCCAAACGATTTGGATCATCAATTCCCTACCCAAAATTATTCCTTATATCCTTCGAATATCATTATTACCATTTTTATTTCATTAACCTATTCTGGAATGACTTTCGGTTAAACCTAAATTGGTTTTCCAAAAATATGTAAAGATGATAACTATGCATTTTTAAGGTATTCTATTACATACATAAATTAATAATAAATTATTATAATATAATAATATAATTATGACCCATATAATGATGTGTTATTATTTTATTATAATAATTTATATCAAGATCCTCTTCAATTAAATATGATATGAAATAATAATTCATGTGTAAGATGGACTAACACAACATGAACTGATGTTTTTTATTTTGCATTACCCCGACTATTGATGGTTATAATGATATATTAAATTATATTAAATGATATTAAAATATATTTATAATATTTATGAAATTATTATATTTTAGGAATTATTATATCACATATACCTTATTACATTACGTTATGTTGGAATATGACAACATTGTTTTTGTGTACTGCAGACTAACACCTTGCTAACTAATTCCATTCATTAATTCATTACCTAGAATTTAATATTTATGGGATTGATGAAAATAACATGTATACATGATATAATTCTTATTTAATGGTAATATATTATTTAACTTCCATTAAATTAATATGATGAGAAAATTTGAATAAAGGTTTTGTGTACATAGGACTAGCTGTTTCAATTAATTGTGTATTTAATTTTCTATATCTAAATTTTATATATCTACATAAAACATAATATATATATATATTATTTATATAATTACTAAAAATATATATATTATGATACCACGATCAAATTTGTTTTACCATAACTAGAAAATAAAATCATATATAAAATAACGAACTGTTCATTCCCAAAACAAGACTTTAGGTTGGAATTGTTAACAAAAGAATAGTTAAAGGTCATTAGTAAATAATATTTGGTAAGATATATATATTTGTGGTTTTAAATATAATTATAATAAATTTATATTTATTACAAATTATTTTTTACATTTATGAAGGATGTTGTAACTTATCTTAATGGATTTTTCATAATTTTTCTTCATTGAGAGAATTTTTATTTTGTGATTTTATATTATTTTTTTAGGTTTATACTCATACCCATTTACATATAATTCCATGAATTTATTTATTTTCATCATATTTTATGTTTATTTTTTTATTCATTCATTTCGTTTTACAGTACAATGTTTCCATAATGGAAATCATTTTATGACACAGTCTCATCCATTATCAGTATTATTTATTATTATGTTTCTGATGATGAAATATTACCATCCATTATTCAATAATTTCATGAAATTTTTATCCTCTATTAATTTTATTACAATACATATTTCCCCATTAATTTCAAATACATAATTAGTCAATTGTTTTTGAAAGTGTTTTTAATAAAAAACATTAGTATTTTTCAATTGGTTCGAAATATGTTTTTCTTCCAAAACCGTGTTTTCGAATAACTGTTTAATTTTTTCAAACATTTTTCATATGATTTATTATAGAAATATATACCCATGGTTTTTAATCCATTGGGTTTTTCAAGGAATATTCAAGTAATATTCATGATTTTTCAAGTAAGTATGACTTCCAAAAAAATTAATGGAATATTTGTTTTAATATATAAAACATGTCTTCAATTTCCTACTATAATAACCACAAAATGACTTAATTATTCTATTATATTTTTTCATTTTTGTTTTCAATAAAATAAATTTCTTAAAAATGTTATGATTTTTCCAATTTTAAAAAAAAATATTTTAATGAAATCATTATTTCATCATTATATTTTCCTTATGATCTTTAAAAACACATTTCTATATATGATGAAATATTTTAATGTTACATATTAATTATTAAGGAAATGATCCACATATAAAATTAAAATTATATATAAGTATTTTTAAATTTATAATGGAAATATTTTTATGAAACCTATATATATTCCACGTGTTACACTATAATAAAATGCTTATGTCACCCACTTCATTTTGAAAAGGTTATATATTGATGAAGTGATGAAACAATTATGAAAACTTATAACTTTCTACAGGATATGTTATAATGCTTTTTTATTAACCCATTTAATTTCATGGGTTTTGAAATATTAATTTATTTATGATAATATTTCACATATAACTATGATTTATCATTATTTTATGGGTGCTACCATTATCTTTTTTCAATGAAACGGTTAATGATTTATATCTCATGAGATAAATAGTAATGTAATTTGGGGTAAAATAATCTCATTATGTAAATTTCATAAGTATGATAGTAATGGGATATGACTTTTACTACTATGATGATTTGGGGAGGGAACCCCTTCCACTATTTCAGTCTAATCATTGATACTTGAACTAATAAATAATTGATGTACTATTCATATGTATTTGCTGGATTTTTTTGCATATTCCATGTTTTATGTTTTATTATTACATTATAATTAATGTATTATAAAAGAACATGATTTATTTCATGGAATATTTTTATGAATAATTTTATTCAGTTTATAGTTTTCAAATGTTATTTTCATGTTTCTAAGACCATATGCTCTTGATATGTAGATATCTCTATTGTGTACCATAACTTGACATCTATGATCACCCATTATTATCTCTATATTCCAGATAATATGGTTAAATTTATTATGTCTGATATTTAAAAAAAGGTGTTGAGTTATTATGTACATAGTTCTAGATGATGTACCTCCTTTACGACTAAATTTTTTATGTTTCCATGTATCTAAAGACCCTAGACCTAGGTAATTATGGAAGAAATCATTATGTCGTGTAATGAATACTCAACTAATAATATGTTATATATATGTATGAAATTTTTGTTTCATTATAGTTGGTGTCATACAATGATTAATTTAGACATTGGAAACAAGGATGATAAAACTATAGTGACATCCCTAATAAGATGTTTAAGGGTACGTCTATGGATGATGAAAAATATTATAGAGTATCCAGGAACATCGCTACTAGATAGAGTGAGTCAATTATAAGGAATTGTATACATTTTCGAATTCTAAAAATATATTTATTTCATTAATTGAAGAACTTATGGGTAATAACACCAAAAATGGGTCATGGAGATGGACTCAATTATCACCTGGTTCATGAAAATGGTCCTTACTACACACATGGTTTAAAACTCCTGAGGTATATTCATTGGGATCTCACAAATTCTTTATAAACCATCATTAATTGTTTAAATATATGATGACTAATAATGAAATAAGAAAACACCATGTTATCAATTATTAATAAGTATGTTTAATGATTTATTGATCTTATATGTTATTTTTTCCTGAATTTTTGATCCCCCACTATGATTAATGCATCTTAATAAAAAAAATTGGTCATCACCAATGGACTAAATCTGATGGAACCATGTTAATTCTGAATTCGATGGACAATGTAATGATTGTATTCACATGAAATCAAATTTATTTCAAAATTGAATAAAAAATACCACTGTTGTACGGAAATAATTTTATCAATCAATAAATGAAGGTAATATTACAAATCATCAAAGGATGTATTAGTTTTATAATGATTCTTTTAGGAATCAACCTCCAACACAATTCATAAGTTCTTATGATTTTATAGTTTCTGATAAATATATTATCGCCACTGAAAATATATTTTCCATTCCCTAGTGTTCATAATATATAAATTTTATTTGGGTTCTCTGTCTTTGTGAAGGTGAAGATGATTGATAGTTTTCTCTCATCAATAATACAATTTCACATGATGAAATTGTCTTTATGGATTGGGATGTGACTAAGATCCTATTTCTCAATAAGAAGTTCCCTCATATTATTATTTGAAAAATTGATATGTAATTACATGTGCAAATGCCGAAGGCTGATTAATTTTTTGTTACTTATTAGTCAAAATTTACATGACTTAAAAAGAATTATTTTGGATTTATATTCCACCATAATGTTTATTTGGATCATTTTTTAAATGTATTAAAAAAATATATTTTTATCCTTAATGAATATTAGTAGGATTGAAAAAATAGTTTTGTGTAATATCATGGGGGAAATGGAGATATTAGTTACTTATCATTCTCTTTTTTTGATAAAAAATGTATATGAATTTATAAGGGATCTCTAAAAACCATGTGGATAAAAATATGACTTTTTTCAACATCTATGTATCAAAGGAAACATGGAAGAAAATGGTTTTAGGTTGGTGGTAAAGAAATTATGTGTGGAAGGTATGTTTATTGCGAAATCAATTTTTAATGTTATAGGAATATGTTAACTAATGATTTTAATAGAGTGAAATTGGTACAAAAACAACAATTGATGATCTATTGTTTCAAGTTGAAGGATTATGGACATTATGAAATGTAGTGCACAAATTCGAAGTTTAATAGTGACAATCAATGCTAGAAAACTATTATTCCAATGGAAAAAGTAAAATCTTATAAGATCAATATTTCTAAAGATGTATGTGATAAGGAAATGGTGAATGGTACACTTACTAACAAATCTATAACATCTAATGTCTTAATTAATAATATATATACCCATTCTATCTAATATGATGAATTTTACATGGGTGTCACAATGACATAAAAATGATTACATCATGATTAATCAATGAACACAAAAAATGGTACAAATATTCCATCACATCTATATCATTCAACTCAAATAGATGTTTAATTGAATTTTTTTCCGTTAAATAATATTATTCATTCTCTAGTTTAATTTGATATTATCTTATCGATTGATTGATTTTCACATCATAAATAAAAAATTAGTTATCAATAAAGGGAAATGATTTTTGAAAATATAGACCATATTATGATTTCCTATCAATTCAATGATAAATTTTAACATCCAATGGAAATCACATACATTTTGTGGGATTTCATTATTCAAGAGAAGAATTTCTATAAAATGAATGGGGAAAAATAAAAAGTTATTATATCAATATTGCTAGGGGATTGTTATGTCTTTCAATAAGTGTTAGCTATCCTTCCACCAAAACATGATTTTGGGATATCAATTGAACTCAAACCTGATACCAAAACTATATAAAATTATCCCTATAACATAACCCCAGTCGAGTAGATGTAATTTAAATTGGATCCCCATTTAAACATTGATAAGATATTCATTTGGTCATGTGTGTCACTTTATGGCACACCAATTCATTTTAAAAAAAAATGGGTTGTTCAGAGTCTAAATTTATTATTAGGAATTTAACTATATCACGATAAATAATAAGTATCTTCTACAATATATGGATGAAATATTTAATTAATTATATAGAGCATAATAATTTTATTATATTTTTCTTTCATTTTTGAATATCATCCATTGGATTTTATGAAATCATTTATTCCCATGACCACATTCAAAACATGTTACGGGAAATAGGAAATTGAGTCAATGTAATTCAGTCTTACAATTTCCCATAAAATCTTCATGGATTTAATGAATATATTCTTTAGAGATATCATTGATTGGTTTTTTTTAGTATTTATAAATGATATTATAATTTATTCAAAAAATCATGTAATTTTATGAAGGTCAATTCATAATTATACTAATGACCATAAGGAAGGAGACACAATATGAAAAATTATAATGTGTGAATTTTTTTTCTAAAATGTTTCATTTTTTGTAGTAAAATCATAAGAGATAGTATATAAGTATATCTATAGATGATAAATGCTGTTGAATATGTATTAAATCAACCATGATGACTGAGATACACATATTTTTATCAATATGTTTTCTATAATTTTAGTATAATTTCTCTCAATATTCGTATCCACTCACCGTGTGAACTCTAAAGTGATCCAAATTCATCAAGAGAGATAAATGTGATGAATATTTCAAGTAACTAATGATATGATTTTCCATTAATATTATGATTAAATTACAATATAGTATAGAGGGGTCTGTAATATATAGTGAGGTATCCATAAAAGGGGTGGGAAACGTTCTTATATCGAATTTCATTATAATAGAGTATGACACATGATAATAATTGTTTAAGGAAATAAATTAACCTAAATTGGATATGGATATAGCTGCATTAATGTTTTAATTAAATCTATGGAGTAATTTGTTTTTGGTGAAAAAATGTTATATATGTACTAATCAAAAAAATTTGATATATATATATAGAATTAGTTGAATATTACCCTAAGAAAATGTTTAGATATGATAAAATATTTTAACAGATCAATATATTAGAACAATGTCAAATGGAAGAAGGTAGAAGATGATTTCAATAGAAAGGATCATTGTATATTATTCATGATGATGATGAAAAAATATCAAATATATCTGGATATCCTAATGAAGGATCTTCACTTAATGAAGATAAGATATAAATATTATCCTCCTCTATTTTATTTTTCATCCATATATCCATATGAAGATTAATGGGGCCCATAAGTAAGTTGTTGATCTCCAAAATATGTTGAGAAATATTTATGAGTTTAATCATGATCATGATTGAATAATAATATTCATAAACTATGTTTTCATTTTATAAATATATGAAATTTTTAATTAGTTTTTATAGTATTTTCATAGTTCATCATTATCTATATATCAAGGAAGTATTATTATGTAATGTGATTTTAAAGTGTATTTCGGGTGGGATTGAATAAATTGTAATATCACAGAGTTTGTTTCTCATAGCATGTAATTTCATAAGGTTAAGGTTGAGAGTTATGATTCTATTATGAGGTTAAATCTATTACCCAAACGATACTAGAAATTATAAAGTATCTTTATGGATTTTGTTATTTGACTTCCTAAAATGTCTAAAGTGCATAATTGTGTATGAGTGGTAGTCGATCTCTATATGATGTATGAAAACATCAATTAAATTAGAGAAGGTTTATATCATGATAATCCATCTAGTATATATATTAAATAGGTTGTAATATTACATTGAGTAAAACATTCTATTATTATTGTTATGATATTAATTTTACATCAATGTTATGTTGAAGTCTTTAGTATTAGCATGATATAATATTGAATTGAACCATTTTTTATCATCTATGGACATATGGATAATACAATAAAAGAATTCAAATGGTAGAGAAACTTTTAAGGTCTTTTTCTATCAATTTTAATGTGTTTTGGGATAAAGAAATTCCATTAAATGAGTTTCCATACAACATTATATTTCACTAGAAAATTCAAAAGGATATTTATGGATACTATTATGGAATGAAGTGTATAGAATCAACAATGTTTGATGAAGTTTCAGAAATAAATCTATTTGTACATTTTAGAAGAAATAAAAATATAGAGATGTTTAGAGTCAATCCACAATTTATATGAGAAACGAATTGTTATAAAAAACACTATGCTAACAATCAATGGTTTGAACTATAATTTATAGTTTCTAACAAGTTATTCCTACAAATATCTTCTTGGAAGAAGATTGTGAGGATTAGAAATTATGTATAGTTATCTCGTAGATACATCATTACTTTTACTATTCTTGATCGTATGAGGAAAGTAGCTAATCATTTATTGATTCCATCATATTGTTATCAATTTCATGATGTGTTCCATTTATCACTCTTATGGATGTAAATACCTAAACCATCACACATACTAATATAAATGTTTGTACTAATATACTAGGTTCTATCTTATGAGGAATAACTAATGGATATTTTGTATTATAGACAGAATTCCCAAAAAAATCGATGACTCCCCCAATCTATTTTTTGTGGTGAAACCATAATTTTAAGGATGATGCATGAGAACATATAGATATAGCAAGGTAGAAGTATCCTCATATATTTGTATGATGGTGAATTTTTTGTGTATAATTATTTTTTAATATTGTTTGAATGTAACACTCTATGATATTATGTATTATTTATTTTCAGATTAAATTTATTTTATTTATATCATATGTTCCACACAACATCGCATTTTAATGAAATATGGGAAACAATTAATATTATCATTAAAGAGTTTCCATTATTTCATAGAATTAGTACATGGTTGTTTGAAAAGGAATAAAAATATTAAAAATATTATTTATAATGTTGTTTATAATAATTTTTTCATAAACATCCACACTATTTTATATATAGTATTTATATGTTTTGATAATATTAAACTCTAAGAAAAAGGATTTTAATTTCTTTCTTAAAAATAATAAAAATATTTTCATAATTTTTTTTAAAAAAATTCTAAGATAAAATTAATTTTTTGAATCATGATGTAAAATATTTCTCTTGGTGAATATCTAGGATTTTTTTGAAACGGTTAGTTTTTTAATAGGTTCTAAAAAATACTAGGTTTTTACGAATTTTTTTTTCACTAAATGATATATATTAATTTAAAAAAATTATATGAATGTAAAATATGTTCAATTATATAAATTCTAATACAATTTATGCATGTTTATTAATTTTCATATTCAATTTTCTAAAAAAAATTAATCATTTCATATTTCTCCATTTGGAATACTGATTTCTTGTGCAATCTGTATGTTTAATTTTTGATTAAATTATTTATTTTATGTGAATGGAATATAGAAAAAATAATAATATATATTAAATCAGTATAATTTGTATTATAAAATAATTTAAGCTTAATTTTTTATATATGAATAAAAAATAGGAAAAATTTTATTACTTATGGTTAAAATTGGTTCTTTATTGGGTTCAACATAAATGATAATGGGTAAATCACCAAGATACTAATATAACTCTCATTGGATTACAATAATTCACTATATCACCATTTCCTTCTCCAGAATATTCTATTTTGGAGCTTTTGACATACGAAATATATGTGTTAATATTATGATTATGATGAAAATAATTTGGTGAAACTATCTTCTCTTCCATAGGTTATACCACGAAAAAATTCATATTAAACCCAAATTTTTTCATGGGTTATGATTTGATAAAATATTGAAAAGATTGTGAAACATTGTTATTATTTATATGTTATGATATATTAAAATTTTTGTGGAACAAATTTTTCATCATGGGGTTTGATATAATTTAATTTTTATGATATTTTGGAATATATTTGTTTGATTTTTATTTTGCGATGGGTGTGACTTATATCTCGCTCCAATTTATTGGGTAACTACTGATATCTAATGACATAAAAGGGATTGGAATTGTGAGTGAACCCATTTATGTAAGGTTCTCATACCATTAAATTAGTCTTTAGATTTATCCATGAATACTATGATGGTTTGGGGAGTGTACAAATAACAATATGATATTAATTTTAATGATACTTGAATGAAATAAGAAATGAATTTCGATAAATATGTGTATTCCAATAGTTAATGACTTATACTATTGTTATTTTCTCGTGTTTCAAGTTCTCAAATTCATTTATGATTCATGTATTATGTAATTCCATTATTTATTTGACGACTCAATTTTAAGAAAAATGATATGTATGGTTTTATTTTCAAATTTTATTCCTATTTTATCAAAACCTTCTTCTCCTGATATGATTTTTTATCCCATATCTTCCATTATGGTGCATCTAATCTCACCAATTATTATTTTCCCTCTCCTTTGGTTATGATAAAATTTATTTTGTATGAAATGTGTAATAGGTGTTCTAGTAATATTGAATAGATTATTATATGATACATATCAATTTTGGAATATTAGTTTATGTTCCCATGTTTCTAAAGTAACTATAACTAATTTATTAGGGAAGGTATCATTATGTTATGTTATTAATATTCATCTATAAAAATTTTGTATTTATGTATTCCATGTTTGTGTCATTATAAAAAACTCTACTTTACATGAAAATCTACATGAGGTAGAAATATTATTCTCAACCACAACCAAGATGAAAATTCCTCATACAACCTATCTAAAACAATGACGTGAAGTGAGAATCATAGTATTATGTTATCATAGGGGTTATTTATAAAATCCTAACAACCTCATATGTGAACATGCATCCTAAACTCTCCACAATGATCTATTAAAATTCACATAGTCATCGGTGAATAATAATGAGGTTAAATAAAAAACACACTTGGACTCAATCATGTTTCCAATTGTCTAAATGTTTTTTTGGTAGATCATCATCATAAACATATATACTACTATAGGAAATAGACCACTACAATCCCTACTCGAGTGGTGTGACTGGTGCTAGCATCCATCCCTAATAAAATATAACATTTTATAGTCATTGTGAAAAAAACAAGATCATGTCCAGTGGATTTATAGTTAGTAAATATATCACACGTTATATACCATAGGTCATCCTCCAAGGATCCATCAAGAAATAGAGTGGAAGAAGCCTCTGACCATAGATACATGGTATGCGTGTCACAACACATGCAAATTTTCTATATTTATTTACCTACCAACTACTGTATAAGTGGTGAGCATGGTCGAACCACAGAGAGAATGTGAGTAGACACTAGAAATGTCCTCCTGGAGGAATGTTCTGGCAGATGGACTTTAATTGTGTGATTAACCACTAAGTTCTAAAAAATAAATGATTTTTTAAAAATGAATATTTAAATTGACTAAAATTATCTAAGTGAATTATGTTATTAAAAAAATTGGCGGAGATGGAAATGTCAGAGTCGTGACGTCCGTTCAAGTGCATACAATGTCAATTATTTAATTCCCACATTTGAATATTTATTTATTCAATTATCACTGATTCCAAATTTAATCAAAATACTATATGGTCTCATTCTATGATGTTATATAGTATTTTAATGTTTACAGAAATTATCCATCATTTCATTTTCTGTCCTGACGAATAATTTGCACGTCATTATAGAACTGAATCACTTGGTGAAATACGATGACATGTTCTTCACAAAGTCGAAGTATCTACCTACATCAGGTTCGATCACATGAGATCACTTATTCATAATCACTCAAATGAGTATAAAGAAGCACACACATAAAATATTAATTTTTCAATTAATATATTTATATATTCAGAATTTTCTCGCGTGCTTCATCGAAATCCGGATAAATAAATTCTCAGATGAACTCCCATACGTGATTACTTATTAGGTATCACACGAACGGGAAACAAAGAATGTCTGTAGGGCTCAGAAGAAAATTAATTTAAACATAGATACAATGAATTAAATAAACATCCAAATGAAATTAATCCAAAAGGAAATCAAATATGAGGATAAATTAAAGACATGCAATTACCATCACTTTCCCCACAAATCCGACACAAAAATGATTAGTCTGCCATCATGATGACATGACACATAAAATAATAAAAAGAAGATATCATTGTGCTCATGTCCTTGTTTTATTCACCGTCAGATGCTATCAACGATCACAAAATAATAATCATTGCTCTTCTCCATGAATTCGCTGACGCCACACCCGAATCAAACCACTGCACCGCTGAAAATATGCACTGCTCTACGCTTGCTCTCACCATGTGACGTGGATCTCTGGAGGCCAAGCAAACGTCGATGATGCATCTCAACCACTGCTGCACCACTAAAATAGAGGAGGGGCGGTTGCCGGATGTTGTTCTGGTCAGCAGAGGGGCGACTAGCCGTCGTGATTCGCCTTGGGGTTTTCTGGTGAGAACCTAAGAAAATGGGGGGTCTGAGGGTGATGATAATGGAAATGGGTATGGAAGGGGTGGCGGCTTCGAAGGGCATGTGGGTCGGTGGGGTAGAGAGATAGAGTGGCGCTGCTGGGGGAGATAAGGGGGCCCACGTGGGATAATTGGAGAGAGGGAGATTTGAAAAGAAAAGGAGGGTTAGGGTTGGTTTGATTGGAGAGAGGGGAGGCGTGTAAATAAGGAGGGGGCATGAGATGAGGGGAATGGTTTAGAGAAAAGGGAGAAAAAGTCAAAACAAACGAGAAATTAAAATCAGAAGTAAAATCTATGTTATAATTAATAATAAAAAATAATCAATTAGTCTCAAGGTTAAATAATGATACTAATAATAATAATAACAATGACAATTAAATATTAATTCACATGTAATTAAATATAATAGTACTATTAAATATAATAATAAACTAATCACATATAATATTTTATTAATGCAAAAAAATAACAAAATATAATATAATATAAAAAGAGAATATACAAAAACATTAATAAAATAAAACAAACTATCACTAGAGAGACTAATAATAATAATATAGTGTTAAATATAATATATAAAATTAATATAACTAATAGAAATAAAACATTACTTATATAAGTAAATAAATTAAATAAAAATTATCAAAATATCAAAAATAATACAAAACTATAAAAATAAACAAAAAATATAAAATATAGTTAAACCAATTAATTAAAATTAAGTTATAAAATTATAAAAATACATGTAAAATCCTTGTAGATCAAATCCCCCACACTTAAACTTTGACACTCTTGGGAAAAATAATCCGAAATAAAACACAAGTGGTCCCATAGACAAATCCAAACATCAAAATTACAAGTTCACAATTTTACATTCACTTTTCTCATAATTTATCATGATTCATTTAAAACAGCAATTTTCAAGAAAAAAATTTCTTTCACTTTCATTCCTTTCAAAACAAGTACATGCACTCATGTATCATGTGACCTACCTTGCCATCAATCTCATCTCTCAGAAAAAATTTGATCGATTCCATGATCACTTCTCATACATATTCGTGCTTACCATAGGATTTCAATGAATTTCACATCTCCACTAGTGGAAATCAAAAGAATGCACCGATCTTAAGGACTTTACATGAGGTTCAAATGTCTCTGAGTATGTGGGATGGTGGGTAAATAAATTGAAATTATTTTGGTAAAAATGAGGGTTGAATATTGAAATAAATGCATGATATATGTCAATCCAAATTTCTCCATCAAACTCTTGCTCCCCCACACTTAAAACACTTCTTGTACCCAATCATATGATAATTCAATATTTCGCACTTTTTTTTGAGACACACCTCACTCATATAATATGGTCAGAAAAAACTGGTGAGTATCAACTCAAAAACCCCATGAAATGAGTGTCAGACAGTAATCCCAAATAATGGTACACAGGTAGCATAAACGATGTAACATCCAAATAAAGGTAGGTCATATAGAAAACTCTCTAGTTCCTGGAGTAATGGATCATCACTTTTATAGGTATTCCCAAAAAGTAGGGTTACCACGTAATGACCACCAATGTGCAAATTGTTGGAACTAAAAAGGATTCTATATTCCTATACCAAAATATATATAATGAATGTGGCTTTTGTGAAAAATAAGTCATATGATCAGGATGGGATAATGTCAATCCATGTACATCAAATTACTCATTACCCCTCAAAGAACCCCCTCCATGAGTAAATCTCTCCCCCACACATAGATTGAAAATTATCATGCAAAAATTATTGAAATTGGTAGGGAAGTGTATCAACATGGGAAAATCCTAAAAGGATTCTTCATGGATTCTAAGGGCTACAAAATGAAGAAAATATATGGGTGGCTCAGTGGGTCAATAAGGATAAAATATCAAACAGATGCCTCGATCATTTTAGTGCAACTTTAAAAAATTCATTTCGATTTGATAGAAAAACATGGAAACTTCTAGAAGACAAAACATGGTTGAGATTAACTCAAGAATAAGATAAATAAGAGATTATTTAAAATTTATCAGAGTCCTCATGGGTATAGGAATATAATGTTGGACAACATAGATGAGCATGATTGAAAATAAGTGTCTCAAAAATATACAAGTTTTTCAAAAACATTTTTCGAAGCATGAAATAATATCGTCAATAATCTAAGTCATGAGATCAAAGATCATAGAATTCCAAACAAGAATCAGGTTCTTAAACTACCTAGGGACACAAGTGGTATGTTCCCAACTGCGTTACAACAAAAATACAACAGATTTCATGTGGGTTCATCAATGACAGAAATGTTAGTTTTTTTTAATTTTTCAATTTTTTCATGTTGTTTTTTTGTTTTTTTGTTAGTTTACATGGTGTTTTTTGATACATAAAATATGGAAAAACATAAAACACTAACCTGTGTATGTGCAGATAGATGCGGAGAGGCTGTCTGTATCCGATGAAGCTCCAGAAAATGGTATACCTATAAAACCTACACATTGACAACACATACTCGCATCATATCAAATAAGTCACATCGTAATTAAAATCATGTTGATAATAAAAATATTTATGATGAATTTAAATCCACAATAGTTCGAGGAGAAAACAAATTGTGGTAAATACATGCCTTTTTATTTTAAAATAAAACTAAATGAAATTAAATTAAATTCATTGAAAATAAAACAAACAAATGATGGGTTACCTCCCATTGAGTGATAAGTTTATTTTTTCTTCAGACAGGCATTGTTGAAACTCCCCTAGGATTGAACGGAAATGTAAACCATGAATCTTCTTCTTTTTCAGTAGGAGTGTGGAATCCATTCATTGAAGATGAGTTTATCCTACAAGCTGCACAATATATAAAAATGATATTGTTAGAATAATGGATGTGTGTAATGAAATGAAAATATTCCAACTGATATGGGAATGAATATACCTCACCTGATAAAAGACTCATCGAATAATTGAATTTTTGGAAAAGTCCATCAGCGGAAAGATCAAGAAGATTACCAATTTGAAAATACACAGGTGAAAAAATTTCCTTTAGAAGACTCCTTCATTAGTCGTCTTATATCCATCTCATCCTTGAATGCAGTATCTGGGTTGATGATGTATCCCAATTAATTTTCACACCCAACCACTATCACAGGAAAATACACTAGTTTCCAACTCAATTCATGCTCGATGGTTTCTTTGATTGTGCCAAGGACAAAAATATTGTCATCATATATGTATATTTCAAGTGATGTGTTTTTAACCTCAATGTAAGGAGCAAGTTGCAAAGGATCAGTTGGAGCAGATGACTCCATTGTGTCAAGAATGACATCTTTTTCAAAATTTTCTTCTATACCACCTTCATCATATTTGTCTGTTGGTACATGTTTCACCAAAAACTCAGGATCCTCCAAGAAATCCCATTCTTCCATTGTTTCTAGAAAATTTTGAGTGTTCTCTACCACTAAAGCTCATTGGTTCTCCAACTCCAGAAATGTTTCATAAGTATACATTTTAGAAAAACATTCAAACTCACAATGATTTTAATAAAGAGGTGATTCTATGTTATTTGAAGTGATGTCCTCTTGAGTGTGGAAATCCATTGTCTCCTGGTTCAATATTGAATCTATCATGATAAATAATTGTACTAATTCAATGTGCTATGCATCCTCAAAAAGTGAAATTTTATAGACATTGAATGTGTCCTTTTTCTCTTTGGGATGACTGGGTTGTGAACTCATAGAAGAAGGACATGAAATCACATTTTCCGAGGGACCATTATGTTCGACAGGGAGAAATACCAAGCTCTCATATTCTTGAAATGTGATTAGATTGGAAGAATTAAATTATAATGGATTGGAGTCATCACTTTGATGAAAATAAGGTAGATTAATCTGATTTTCATAATTGGTACATGAATGTTGTTCAAATGGAACATCT
This sequence comes from Viscum album, assembly GCA_963277665.1. Taxonomy (NCBI): domain Eukaryota; kingdom Viridiplantae; phylum Streptophyta; class Magnoliopsida; order Santalales; family Viscaceae; genus Viscum; species Viscum album. The sequence goes on along the minus strand of OY728155.1, from coordinate 593,446,371 downwards.
ATCGCACTCTCCTCAAAAGATTTGTTTTGAATTAGATCATCAAGTGGTAATGAAGCTGCTAGTTTGGAAATATGATTCATTTGATTTAATAAATTCTTCAATTGATTTTCTAGATATTTTTTTGAGGAAAGAAACTTTGCATTGTGTTCATCTTGAAGTTCAAACCTCCAATTTTCCTTAGCGATAGAACAATGCAACATGTGCTCAATTGTTGAATCATTTTTTTGACATGAATTATCATGATCTAAATTTTCAGGAATTCATTGACTTTGAAAATGATCTATAGATGTATAAGTACTTGTTTCATTGCATGACAAAATATTCTCATATGGATCATAGCATGGACTTGAATAATGATCATTGAAATAAATGGGATTACCTGGATAGCTCATGTGCGGTGAATCAGTATATGTCATACCATGAGTTGGGGCTACGTAGGGCGGGTACTAGTTGTAATTGTGTGGTGCGGCCCACATCATTTTGAACCTCTGGGTGTCTTGAAAATCCCTACAATGAAAAATTACTAAAGTAGTAAACTTTTTTTGTTGGTTTAGTTTTTTTGTTCTAAATCACTCTTTAAAATGAATTTATAATTCTAATATTCTCCCTAGAAACAGCGCCATAAATTTTGCACGAGCGTCGCAACGTGTGAAAATTTAAAATATTTATTTACATACCAACTACTGTAGAAGTGGAGAGCTGGGTCGAACCACATAGAGAATGAGAGTAGACACTAGAAATGTCCTCTTGGAGGAATTTTTAGGCAGATGGACTTTAATTGTGTGATTAAAAACTAATTTATACAAACTAAAAGAATTTTTAAAAAATAACTATTTGAATTGACTAAAATTCTCTAAGTGAATTATGCTATGAAAGAAATTGGAGGAGATGGAAATGTCAGAGTCATGGTGTCCATTCAAGTGCATGCGATGTCAATTATTTAATTCCCACATTTGAATATTATTTATTCCATTATCACTGATTCCAAATTTAATCTAAATACCATCTTGTCTCGTTCTCTGATGTTAGATAGTATATTAATGTTCAAACAAATTATTTGTCATTTTGTTCTCTATCCTGACGAATAATTTCCGCGTCATTATAGTGCTGAATCACATGGTGAAATATGACGACCCGTTTCTCAAAAAGTCGAAGTATCTACCTGCATCGGGTTCTCTTACATGAGATCACTTATTTAGTATCACTCACACATGTTTGAAGAAGCTCACAAACAAAATATTAATTTTTCAATTAATATATTTATTTATTCATAATTCTCTCACACGCTTGATTGAATTCCGGATAAATAAATTCTCGGAGGAACTCCTGTTCGTGATTACTTATTACATATCACACGAACGGTCACCAAAGCATGTGTGCAGGGCTCAAAGGAAAATTAATTTAAACGCAGATACAATTAATTAAATAAACATCGAAATTAAATTAATTCAAATGGAAATCAAACACGAGGATAAATTAAAGACATGAAATTACCGTCACTTTCATCACAACTCTGACACAAAAATGATTAGTCTGCCATCATGATGACACGACACATAAAATAATAAATAAAAGATATCACCATGCTCGTGTTGTTGTTGTGGCTACCGTAAGACGCTGTCAACAATCACAAAATAATAATCATCGCTCCGTTCTGTGCATTCGCTGACGCCACACTTGAATCAAACCACCGCGCTTCTGAAAATATGCTCTGATATGTGCTTGCTCTCGCCGTGCGACTTGGATCTATAGAGGCCAAGAGAACATCGAAGATGCGTCTGAACCACCACTGCGTCCCTAAAATGGAGGAGGGCTGGTCTCCGGATGTTGTTCTGGTCAGCCGAGGGGCGACCGACCTCCGTGGTTCGCCTTGGGGTTTGGTGGTGAGAACCTAATAAAAGAGGGGGTCTGAGGGTGACGAGAAGGGCGCTAGGTATGGAAGGGGTGAAGGCTTTGAAGGGAAGGCGGGTCTGCGGGGTAGAGAGTTAGAGGGGCAATGCTATGGCAGATAAGGGGGGCGTCATGGGATAATTGTATAGAGGGAGATTAGAAAACAAAATCAGGGGTATGGGTTGGTTTGTTTGGAGAGAGGGGAGGTAGGTAAATATGGAGGGGGAGTGAGATGAGGGGAGAGGTCGAGATAAAAGGGAGAAAATTTCAAAATAAAAGACAAATTAAAATCAAAAATTAAATCTAAGTTAGAATTAGTAATTAAAAATAATAAATTAGTCTCGAGGATAAATAACTATAATTATAATAATTAAAATAATAATAATAAGGAAAATTATATATTAATGCACATGTAATTAAATATAATAGTACTATTTAATATAATAATAAACTAATAACAAATAATATTTTATTAATGCAAAAAATAATGAAAGAAAATAAACTATAAAAAGAGAATATACATAATAATTTATAAAATAAAATAAAATAACATTATAGAGACTAATAATAATATTATAGTGTTAAATATAATATATAAAATTAATATAACTAATAGAAATAATAAATTACTAATATAAGTACATAAATTAACTAAAAATTATCAAAATATCTAAACTAATAAAAACTACAAAAATAAACTAAAAATATAAAAAACGGTTAAACTAATTAATTAAAATTAAGTTATAAAATTATAAATATTCATGTAAAATCCATGTACATCAATACGCCACACTATCCTTAATTGCCATGTGTGCTCCTCAGTTGGTGCCTTTGACATATGGATGTCATTCAAGTATACTAACATGAATTAATCCTTGAAGGGTTAAGGATATGGTCAATATGTCCAACATACAATGACAGGGACTTAAACATGATGATTTTTTATCCATGAAATTAAAAAAACCATACTAAATTTGGAAATCCAAATTTCTTCTATCCTCCTCATTATCCCATAACTAGTGATTACACATCCTGAGGTTATACATTGTGTTCCACATATCCTCGAACTAATGGTCAAAGATGTCATCAATTCATGTGGGTGTATATAGCTACTAGATAGTTTCTTATTTCAGATGATGTTTAGCAATACCCAAACTCAAACTATCATTTACCACATCAAAGAACAATGATATGATTCCCATGGAATACCAACTATGATTTATGAATCCCCTCTTCTACAATTTTCATAAACAGAACCTTTTGATATTACATCACCCCTAGGTAATCTGAAATACTATTTAAAGTATTAATATATCCCACGTTTTTTTATTGTAAATAAATTCAATAGATTGGTAATAATGTATAACTTCGAGGGAATAAATCAACATAAATCAAAAAAATCATAAGAAATTGAATTCATTCTGCATCTATAGCTTCATGGGACATAATTACCTACTAAAAATAAATTAGTTGTATCCTATAATGTAAAATAATACCTTTCTATGATTATAAATCCTTTTCGCAAAATAATGATAATTTCATCCTAATAACTTATTTACACTACCACCCTCACTTGTAATAATCGTTAAGGGTATGGATGGTAGGAAACTAGTCTGCACTAATTAAAATATCATATTGTGTCACCAATTGTCTGGAAAGATTTAATTGATGGATATCACTAAAAATAAATTCATAAAAATATATCAAATGATTCTAGTGATCATAAATCCACTTTGTAGGGTCTATAAAATGATGTTTGAACAAAAATTCTCCACTTGTATCAATATTTCTTGAATTTGTGATATGTTTAGGGAATTGTGGCTCCTAGAAATGTACTATAATAGAAGGTAGAGTAGATATGACACATGTATACCTCGATCCACACCTGAATCCTCTCAAAAAAATATTCCACCCACATAACACTATCATTTTCATTTCACATAGTATCAACACAACTGTTTCATTTACTAACACCCTAACACATTGGAATTAAGTAAAACACAAAAATCAAGGGAAATAAATTCCACACATAACCACAATATACATTGGTTCTCACTATATCACCTACATAGTTTTGGATCTTGTCACAAGAATGTTTATCGGTGAGGGATGTGTCCCTCCTCATTTCGTTCGTAATGACCCATTGAACATCACAAACATAAGGATATAACAGAATCCTTTTTCAATCAAGAGATTTCATACCTATAAGATCATCATAAATATAGACCTTATACAAGAGGGACACTAACACCATGGTCTTGATCCAAATATATACTATATGAGGGGGGTATATCCCACAACACAACCTATATATCTCAATGTCTAGATCTCAAAAAACACTAGACATGTTTTTCATCTAAAAGCGCCACCAAGAATCCTAATGCTCCATAATGAAGAATTTAATATAGAAGAAATATCATATTGACCAAATTTCCTTGAATCCATAATGATTAAATGGATACCATTAGATAAATCCTACATCACATGGGTATGTATCGTCATGAAACCTCAATGGTCTCTGTCACTAAAAATATTTAAACAAGTTTATGTTTTCCAAATTTTCTCATAATATATTGGAGGGTCATAGTCCTATATTATCACCAATAATCCATCAGATCTGTTGATGGATATGTACAACTTAATGGGTTGTGGTGATACTATTCTATAACCTAATGAAAACACCTCTTAAAGGGTCCCTGAACTAAGGTGTCATTTCCTCATTATCATCATCATGACACTATCTCATAAGCCATTCAAGGAGTTTTCATGAATTAATCTCGAAAATTATCATGATCTACCATAGTTAAACGGTATATCTAGTTAAATAATCAATGGGTATATAGAAACCGAAAACCATTTCAATGTGATGCTTGTACATATTTTCATACAATCATTACATATCTGTACCAATTCAACAAGAGGGTACATATAGTGTTGATCAATGGATACGTTAGCCTCTATAACAAAACTAGATTCTCTTCCCTAAGAGCTAAACTTCAGACCCTATGAAGAAGTTTATGTAAATACAAAACCAATTCTCACATATAGACAATATGAAAAATCTGGTCCAAATTAATAACTTCTCTAGTACCACTTTGTTAAAACCCTCCCCACCTAGTCCCACCTAACCAATGGAAATCCAAATTTGAATCAATTATCCCACCGAAAATAGGATATGGGAAAGATACCAATGCCAAATAGTCATTTCATTAATATGGTTTCATTATGATGATGTAAATGTACACACTCGCACATCTCCAATCCCATACTGCATATAAATGTTAAGAAAAATAAATACTAACAATGATTTCAGACCATCTGTCCAATATATAAATATAAATAATGTATTGGAATCTAATAAATAATCCAAATACAAGGCCATACGAAACTGAAAAACACGGTCAACCCTACTCAGAAGATGGGTACTACTGTCAAGTGTAACACTAGTGTAACGCTTTATCAATCTCAGCAAAATTATTTTTCACCTGCTTCTGATTCTCTAAGGAATTATGAAAAGTTATGTCATCTTCATAATACATGTCATGTGTAATGAGATCCCATGTAGGGATTCATATTACATTACTATGTAAGACACCTTGATATCACCAAACACTAAATTTGAAGAGTAGTTTCCTCATCAATACAATGGTATGATTGTCAATACATAATACATAATGATAAATATTAAAACAAATATATACACATTATAGACAACAAATATGAAGTGTTATATTCTAAAACTACAAACTGTTGGGAACTGCCTACTGATTCAAGGTAACACTCACTTAGGAAATTGCACACCAAGATATACTCTATCATCAATGATGCTCATCTTAGAGGTCATTCTAACATAGCATCACAATAATGTTGTGGTCACAAAAACTATAAAAATATGGGTTCACAAATAGTGGAACACAACCAAAGCCTCTAAGTAATACTATGAACCCTTTATGGTATTGGTTTCTAATAATTAATCATTATATATCCAATGATCTCATCATACACGGAGGGTATCACACCAAGGGCCAATGGGGGACAACAAAATCATTACTGGAAATGTGAGTCATAAAATGGATTGACGCCCTATGTCCTGTGGTCATTCAAATACCCCAAACACTACTGAGAATAACAATATAATGATATATGATCCCACCCTAGTTACCTATAAAAAAGAACTGAGTTATAACTGATGTAAAAAACAACATAGGGGATCAAATTCGTATACTAAGGATGTAATTAAAAAACATATGATTATGGGGATGAACTATGGAAATTCAAAATAATGAAAATGTGAAAGATATTTTGAAATAATAATCCTACTTCCTTCACCAAAATTTCTAGCCATTATTTAAACACATTAGAAACTATTATATTATATATAAAAAACTACTCTAGATAAAATTCTCACTAACCAAAATCCATATCTTGGAAAAGAATGAGGCTCCTTATTAGTATTTTGGATAAAATGTAAATACATCATGTTTTCAATAAAAATAACCCTAAATACAAAAATAGATAACTCCATTACGATCCTCTTAGAAAAATAGTTTGGATAATCTATCAATTTTCCCAACTAATCCCCATATTAAAAAATGAATTTCTCCATAAAAGTCATGGTCAATACATCATGGGCCTAATACACGATCTAAATTTAATATATTATACTGTTCAAAAATATCCCTCTATAATATCGTGGAAAAAAATTCAATATATGGTGTGTCAATATGATATTACATAAAAAAGTTACATCAATATAATGAGTTTAATGGAAATGATAATAATAATAATATTATTATTATTAAGATAATATATTTAGATATTCCAAAATTTATAGGGGAAGAACATAAAAAAATCCACTAATCTTTATGCACACTAAACAGGTGCATTACCAATCTCCATAGTATCATAAAATTATTATTTTTTCAAAACAATTAATTAAAATTCCACCAACTAAACCTACATGATCACACATTGGTGAAATCCCATCACATTGACATGGATATTACCCCTTATTTTCTTAGGTTCATGATATCACTCCACACATGTAACAATTATTTTATAGTAAATACTATATTTGATAGCATTTATGATACAGAAGATCGATCATAAAAAAATATTATTATTTAAATGATACAGTCAAAATCCATCAATATATTTGATGTTATGAAAAATATTAATTAAATTATGAAATATATAATGGTCATACTCATTGATAAATTATTAATGACTTCAATATCAATAATCACTCAAATTTTTAGTGATCTCATTAATTTATCACAAATACTCTTTCCTCAAATATTGAGATTTCATTCATTCTATGAGTAAATATCAAAATTAATTTTTGGGGCTATTTTAAAATGAAATAATTAAAATTAATATAATTTTTAAAATATAAATATATCATTTTAATTTTTTTGAGATGTTGGAATATGTCAAAAAAAATTGGGGTTACAATGAATAGTTAAGAATAACAAATTTGTAAAAATGTCATTAATTTCCCAAAAATTAATCAAATTAATTTTACCTTTTTTGGGATTTTAATTTTAAAAAAAATATTAATATGTAGTTATATTTCATCCACTCAATTACTTTTTAATACACATTTCATTGTTTTTTGGAATCAGTTTATTATGGTGTTTAGAAGAAAGAATTTATTGAAAACTATTTAAAGGAACCAAATATTATCCATTTTTATTAATTAATATAAACTATTACGGAATTTATTATATGAAATTTATATAATATATATCATTAAATATTAATTTATTTTTATAAAATGATTATAATTATTAAAAAATATAATATAAATAATCATTATTGAAATAAAATAGTCTTTATAAAAGACATGTTTTTTTACATTTCTGTTGGTTTTTATTGATATTTAATTTTTCAAAAAATTTAAATTGAAATCGGTAAAAAAAATTAAATAGTTGGAATAAAAAGGAACATAATATATAGTAATTCCAATTTTAGTTTTTAATAATATTTTTTTGTGAGAACATATAATTTAAAATAGAATAGTTAAAATAATTAAACATGTAAATGTTTCAAGATAAAAGAAAAAAATACCACCGCATTCCAATAATAAATGGGTGTTTTATGTGATTATTAGACTTAAATCATTTTTAAAAATTATTTATAAATATAATTTAATGGATTTAAGGACATGAAAATCTTCATGGAATCTCATATAAAATAAATATAATTTAGTCACTTAATATAAAACATCTTTATGTATATATACAACCAATCCCTACTCCATTTCTACACAAAATTTTGTGAATCTCATAAAATATTCTTCAAATACCCTCATCCCCATGATCCCCAAAACAATGTTCTACTTGCCTCCCCAATTTGAAAATTTCATGATCCATAAGGGGGATAACAAGGTTGTGATATTTAAGAAAAATTTAAGGGAATGTGCTAGATTTACAGACACATAGTAAATGGATCTTTAATTAAATAACATCATCAAAAATCTTAGTAATATTTATTTCCTATATATTTATTTTTCAATTAAATAATTTTAAAATAAAATTAATGAAATTATTAATCTTGAAATGAATTTTTTTAAATATTATTTAATAATTTCTTTATTATTTATTCATTAATGGAAAATTATAAGGTTTTCATGATAGATATTCCTTTAAAAAACATCCATTAAATTTATTATTTTCCAAAATGCATAGTGAACTTTTTTCATTTTTTAGGTCGAATGAATATAATTTCCCACCATCATGTAGCCTTAAAATTTTGATGATTTCATTACATGTTTAAATGGTAATTTTCGTTGAAATATTTCTCCATTTTACTTGTGTTGTTTTTCATAAATAATTGTTTCAATATTTAATTTTTTTAAATGTATGTCATTATTATGCATGAATTAGTCATTTATTATTATTTTATAGTTCAAGGGAATTGTTTCTTATGACTAGTGGGTCTGTTAGACAAAATTGATGGGTGATTCTATGAAAAAATATAGATAGATTCTTTGATTATTATGAAATGACGGGTGGTTATATGATAAACTATAGAAGGGTGGTAAAATTATGACCTTAAATGCATTAGGTAATATGGATATGGAAGGTGAAAATATTGGTCATTCTATTAATAAAAATTGTAGATCCCCATTAAATCTCATTTTTGATCACAAAATAGCTTATATTATGGTTTTATATTCATTATAACTCGTGATAACGGTTGAAAATAATTTAGAGTACATGAAGGTTTAATCGAGATTATAGCTCACAGGTGATCCACATATAGCTTCAACTATGATTTAATCCACATTACAGCTCACTATTGAGGACAATATATCTTATATGAATAGTGATAAAAATTATAAATTTCTCTAAGAATGTGTAATTATTATATTTGACTAATTATGTATAGTTATTCATATTAAATTTATTTTTGAAATAATTTTATTTATGTCATACTCTAGGATTCCAAACCTGGGTTTTCATTTTCTAAATATGTGTTTCAATAATTTTATTTTAGATAATGGTTTCTGTGTTTTCATGTAAAACTGAGTTATTTCATTTTATTCAAAGAACATTAAGATAACAGAAAATATTTCATGGGATATTTTTTCTACTAGATAAATATACTTACCCATTTTATGTACTTCATTGAGATTAATTTTATTTTCTCTTATTTTATAATTTTTAACAATTTTTATGAAAGAGTATGGATAATGATTGGGTTAAGATGAAAAATGATAATATTTATCACGAAATCAGACCAGTTTACAATTTAAAAAGGATTAGTTTGGTGTAAAAATGGTTACTAGTATGAAGTTTCATATTTTAAAAAATTTGGCATTACTATGTAATAGTCTTTTCTAATTATCTAAAAACCTAAAGTGAAAATTTTCTCCATATTTAAATAAAATTATTTCTAGTTAGAATCAATATAATATGTGAGGTTTATGGTCGAGTCCTCAATGTTTGTATGAGATGATGGTTTAAAATTTTTTGGTAATTTGGATGTTTCCTTGTATGTTTTTCTTTAGAGATATATGTATCATCATGGTTTTTTATGATTAAGGATGATTATATTTTCAGTGTCATATAATCACCCTTATTGGTTTATTGGGATCGAATTATATGATACTGATTTTATTTTGTAGATAGGTTTTTAATGGTCATTAACATAGGTGTAATGTATTTATTGGATAAATTATTATAGAATTTCAATGAGTATCATCTTTAAAATAAACATATTCATTTTAAAATTTAATAATTCATGTCATTTTTTAATGATGATTTTTCTATAGGAAAATAATCATTTATACTAGTCCCACATATAATGAATAATTAATTAGTTAATTATCGATGTAAAAGCGTACTATCTAGAATTATTTTAAAGTAACCAAGGTGAATGAAAAGGATTAAAATGATGAATTAGACAATGAGATTAGGGAGCTATAAAATAATTAAAACCAAGTGTGTTAGCCCAATTAAGTCAAACACATTCCAATAGAAGGCTTCTGAAGGTAGAATAACCCATTCGATGAGTGTTATAGTTAAAGAAATCATCTTGAATGTTTTCCACATTGTTTCCTACTCTTCATTTATATATAATGATTAAAAAATTTGAGATATTATTATGACACTTGTGAATGTGGGACACAATAGACAATAACGTATCTAAATTATTATGAATGGAATTGTATACAATAGAGTAATGTATTTCGATGACCTAAAAAGAGATGTTGTGGATAAAGAAAATGTCTATCCAATTAAGCTAGGAATATGATTCAATTATAATGGATTTTAAATGACCATTAAAACTACTAAAAGATAGAACAACCACACCATAAAGATTCCAGAAAATGCATCCCCCACATATGATTCTTTGACTAGAGTAACCATCCACATTGATTCCAATACCATGTTTTAGGGATTCTAATATACCTATTTACCTCTCTAATTAGTAAATTGTATATTGATTGGGTCAGTGTATCATTATCAGATTTTTACAAAATCAAAACATTACCAATATTTTAAAAAATGGTATTTCCCCAGTGGACATGAGAATTTATTTTCTAGAAGATCAACATCATGTCATTGAAAATGGAAAGTTAAAGAAATATTAATGTTTCTATTTATGTTATTAATTATTTTATCTTGTTTGATTTATGAAGTATTTTATGGTTGATATTAATGAATTAGAAGAATATAATTCATATATTTGATTATAGTAATAACTTATTAAATAATAATATGATGAAACTTGGTTAATGATTTATGAACATAGTGGAATTTAATATGTGTTTATGTATTGGTTTTTAAAATTTATAATATAGTGGTATTCTATATATATTATAGGAATCTTGAAATACAATAGGATTTTTTTATATTCAGTTATTATTTGATAAATTTGGAATGAAATATAAGATGGAATTGATACATTTGAAAATTTGTTAAAAGGTGATAATTTTTAAGGTACATGAACACCTTAATTTAATTAAATAAAAAATATTATTTAAGGAGAAAATTATTTAATTTTTCTATAAATAATTTTAAATGCATTGAATGAATTTTTATGATATTTGATTTTGAATTAATCATCGGTTATTTCATTTTGAATTGAAAATTTAAAAGTATGAAATTACTATTAATTCTAAAAATATTAATATTATTTTTAATGATGTTTCTCACATTTATATAACTATTTACAGGATAAAATAATGTATTCTTGTTAAAAGAAAACCCATATACCATGTGAAATACTATAAATTCTAGAAGGGTTTTGGGAATATAACTCATAATTGCATGGAAACAAGGGTTTATCGCCTACCACTAGCCCAAGTTAACTATCAATTTGTATTATGTAGTTATTTTTGTTAAATGATTTTATTGATAAAAAATAAGTTTATTCAGCTAGAAAATGTTTTACACTTTTGATAACCATTGTATTAAAAATTTATATAGTGATTATTTGAGTAATATTACATAAGAATTTTTTCACTATTTTGGGAACATTTTATGATTAAGGTAAATAGAATAATATGCTAGATTATTTATGAAATGAAAGACATATTATATTTGAAAAACACAAATGATTTATGGTGATTAGTGTAATTTATGGAAATTATTATTATATAATGAATATTCTGTGGTGATAGAAATTTAAATTTTAAATGAGACATTAATAGTGGTTGATTTTCCTTGAATAAAGATATTACTTTTTTCATATAATACAACAAGATTAAATCCTCTTAATTTTTGGGTTACAGTTTTAGACAAGAATAATTTGAGTAATTTTAATGATAATTATTTTTTGAATAATATATGTTGAACAATGGGTATTTCTATTGAATTTAAGAAATTTAATTATCCTTCCATTATATGATGGTTTATTATTTATGTAAGGTTGTATCCTATGATAAAAATTTTCTTTTTGATTAATACCTAATTATAAGAGTTATATATAGTTATACTTTTTTGGATTTTTTGATAGTAAATGATGAATTTTATTCTATATATATGATGAATTCATATTGAATAATCATCATTTTGAGAAACTATGAGGAATATTTTCTACTTGTTATATAGTTTTATTTCTATATTGTTGTTTCACATCCCTTTTTCCAAACCTATAGTTCTTAGGGTTGGATTACCACTAGGCCTTAGGTGATATACCTTATATGCCAAAGGCTGCTGACTAGCAGTGAGGGTGTAAAGTGGCAATATTTTGGATACTTTTACCTAATTTGGTGATCACAGTAATGGTATATATGTATATATAATGGAGTAATAAATACCATTAAATTTTAGGACCAGTAACCCACATAATTTGATGAATTAAGATATAGTAGTGAAAATAAGGAATAAATCCAAACATATCATTTTTAAAATAAAAAAATTTGGTAGCTATGGAAACAAAACATGTCATATCATATTAGGTAATACATAAGAATATATAAAAAGTGTCTATCATGAAATACATCAAAAAGTACTAGTAATAATCATAAAGATTCAAAAATAAGTGCACCAAAACAAACTCTAAGCGATGAAAGAACAAACATGCTCCCTTTTCATCCATCCTATACTACGATCCATGATAAGATATCTATGGTCTAGCCCATAATCATGAACCCTTTCCTATTCACATTATAATAAAATCTAAATTACTCCTTAGGGGATTGTGTAGGTTGTGAGAATAAATATTATAAGGACAACACCATTGTGTTCAGGTATTATATCCATGATAAAATTAATTTTTATAAATAATTAATAAAACAGACCCAACACACTTGTAAAATTAAATAAATACATATCATAGTATTAGTAGCCACAAGTAATTGATCACCTACTTCAACCAATTCTATTATACCATGTCCCTTTATAAAATATATATAACAATGATACATGTATTCTAACATATAAATATAGTGTAAAAAATTATTAATATAGAAACCATGTCATCCTATAACAAGAAGAAAGATAAAGATCCCCCACGTACCTCCTGTAAAATTATCCAATTCACCTCATTCACAAAGAAAAAAATAATTACATCTAAATGAAAATATGTACAAGTACTTGGTCCATCATACAATATCATATAAAATACCAATCATATAACCAAATTAAATCCAAGTCGTAATGATTTATTCTCTATAAATAATAAACAATGTCATCTCAATAGCTGACGTCCCAAGAAACAAAAATATACATGCTCCCAAATAATGTTTTTCCAATGACCTCAATATGAGGTGAGCCTCATCACCTAAAATTCATTTTTAAAACTATAAATTGAAATATCATCACCAACCATGTTGGTTTATACAAAAAAACCCTCTAAGATCAATGATGGTCATTAACATCCTATTACACAATAAATGGATTCCTTTTACCACAAGAGTTTTCAACATCATATCATCGTCTGGGACCTATCATTGTGAACATGAATCCATTGGTGTGTCGAATACTCTCTATGAGTGAGAATCACCATAAAATTACCTAAGTCAATTAATTTTGACACCCCTTTCACATGAATTCATTTCTCTCTTCATGATGGTCAAAATTATCAAATTTCACATGGATCTTTCCAATAACCTAAAATCATTTTTTTCCTCATCCAAATGACCAAGACTCCCAAAATTGTGATAATAATCACCTCATATGTCTTAGGAATCCCCAAAACTGATGAATCACATTATACAATTCTAGGATTTCATCACCACATAAATCATCATGCAAGTCCCGACAAGTTCTCATGTAACCATCATCGGAAATATACACAATGCAATTGAAATTAAATAAATTCACCCATCCTAATCTAAAAAAATGGTCTAATGAATCACACCAGGATTTTACCATTTGTATTTTGGGAGTATTATTCCCATAAAAATCTCATGTGATCAATTTAACAAAAAAACATTGAGTAATTAGTGTCTTTTTAGTGAAGACCAACAAAACACTCATAAAATCCCCCTCCCCAACATGAAAATATATGAAAAATCGTGGAACCACCTACCTCATAATAGTAGGTGTTATAATGTTTGTTTAATCCTATAACTACTGTTAATTTATTAGAAATTCTTTTTTTATATGAACACCCTAAAAATATGGGAATATGATTCACACATATTTATCACTCAATATAGAGATAAGAAATGTAGAAAATATGATAGATGGTCGAAGGACATAACAAGATGGATCTGTAGGCACCAATAGATCTAATATCATAGCCTAGATGAAGAGAATATATCAATGCCTCATTGATGGAGAAAGAGAGATCCATGGCCACTAGAGAGGACAAAAATGTAAGTAGGGAATAATGTAGGAATTCCATATTAATGAATATAGGGGAAAAGGGTAGTTTTTTTACATTTTAAGAGGCCTTACAGTTTCCAAATAGTTGTGGAAACTGTGTGCAATCTATGGGTTGTTGACATCCTAAACATGATACTCACACAACCACAGAACAAAATTTACCAAACCATGGTTGATTCATGTAGATGATCACTATTAAATTTTTCATACCTCCCACACAACCATGTTCTCACTCCATGAATGGTTTGATAAACCATTTTATTGCACATGCAGAATAACATAGATACTCATAGGCGGATGCAAGGGTTTTCTAAATAATTCACATATGTATGTGCACTTTTAAATTTTGGTTTTTCAATTACCAACACATGAAAACCTCACTAGAAATTATGATTCAAATTTTGATAATTTTAAAAATTCTAAAAATACTCAAATTATTTAATTAAACATTCAGTTTTATTCTCTAAAGATAATCAAATGAGATGTTATGACCACACAAATATATAAATTCATATATGTTGAGGATTTCAACCCACTCCAAAAAATAAATAATTTATGTCTCCAAACATTAACATATCTCATACCTTATGAATAAACTAGTACCTAGAGATATAATCCAATATAGACATATATTTAATAAAAACCCAGCATAACCTGGTCAAAAATTATTAGGTCATTTTAATCAAGGTTCTCCCCACCTTATGATTTACTTATCTCTATCTCTTCCATACACGGAACCAAAAATTATGATGTTCCATTGACATACTCAAGAATAAAAAGTCATCATGTGACAAATTGATCACTCTTGTTCATCATTAGGCAATCAAATCATTCCTTAGATGAATTTGACACCCATAAAGGACTACAAATCATTAGAATCCTGCCTTATTTCAATGTTTTACATGACACCTATAACATCCTATATATTTGGAGACACAATAACTTACACATCTCAACATATTCTCCCAAACATCCTACATGATTAAAAAATATAAATTCCCACATAGAGTTTTTATATGATTATGGATATCATACAATACCCACATCAATTTATTAACATAATATATCATGGTTCCATTTTCTTCCTATATATATATATATACATAATGCATCTGATCCACTACAAACCTAATAACCACAATATGGTTATTCCAAAAATATACCATGAAAATTGTTAGCCAAATATATAAAATGTATACAAGTATGTCCATGTTAATAAAAAAATAATTCATTCCATGATCAAGGTGGTCCTCTAACTGTAGTCGACCTGTCGGACTACTCCAAATCTACCAGGCCAATAACATTCACTTATCAGGTTTCCCAGCTACTCAAGGCCTAAGCTTCATGTGGTGTTTCACTATATACCTTCCACTAACCCCATTTATGTATCCCACTATCTCTATTATGACCCCGATATATAACTGCCTTGTGGATCCTAACTCCTGGTACAACTCCTGGTCCATCCTCTGAATCAGGAGTCTTTATTGGTCTCTCGATCCAAACTATCAAAGATGGATTTCTGAAAAACCTCTTGAGATTCCCTATCCTAAACGAAGCCAGGAAATTATTTAGTGTCTTATCACACTACATCAACATTTGTCTTGGATTTATGAACTATAATTACACCATCAACGATCAATTTCTTAGTTCTTTCGGGGAATTTCATACTAATATGGCCTATTGGGATTCAACCAAACCCCATGTCCTCATATATGAAGAATCACTAAAACATTACCTAAAACCCTCACCTAGATCGAATAAGATCGGTCTGCCAAAATTCCATCAACTGTCAATTCCTATTTCACAACCTCTAATTATGTTGCCATGAAGAATATATTTAACTTCACACTGATGGAATTCTATAGAATATCCTCAAAACACAACACTCTCGAGATGTTTTTTCCAAACATATTGAGTTCAAAATGATACATGTCTCTGAATGTATATGTATAGACCATGATGGAAATTTCTCCTTGATAATGTTTTAATAATTACTGATCTCTCACCACCCTCTTCATCATTGGAATGTTTTTATTGAATAACCATGCCTCAAAATCCATTCACTTCAATCTCTCATGTATGTATACCTATAACAATACATACCAAAATTGATTTTTTGGTCCTATGATCATTTACATCGATAAATTCACCCTTTATCCTAGGGGTGTATCGATCTCATTGGATATAGTATATATTAATTATATCCAATTCTAAGACACATGTCATCTATACCCACATTGAAATAGTGTCATGTTTAGTGAATATGACTCATTTTTTAGATACTAAATCAATGGGCCAGCTCCCAGTTCTGCCCTATTAAGACCATGTATCATGCATACAAATCTTACCATGAGATTATAGTTAAGAAATTTCACAAAATTCTTTTAATCATGTGGCTTTCCCACTTGAGCCCAAGCCTGTAACTATTCCTGTACCAGTAAATCCTGATCATCCTAACCCTCATGGGCCTTATCCCAACCCACAAGGGACTCACCCTATTCATGATCAAGAAGAAATATATCCTTACACTAATGACTCTCCACTTGAACAATATAGGAAGCATCCTAAAACATTCAAATATGAAGGTCCAAAATCCCTAACAGTATATACATAATTTCAATTACATGGAATTTTGTGACAAGAAATGCAACCATTCCACCCTTACACACCCCTTCCACAATATGCCACATGATAAATGTATTTTTTCCCCCTACCTTTCCATATCAGGGCTTGGTATAATGTATATCCCATCCTCATTTTCCCCATCTTACACACATTGGATTTAGGAATTTAGTATAATATGACCTAGAAACTATTATCATTCCCATAACAGGGTCAAATGTGACATGTAATCTGAGGATAGTATGTAAAATTACACAAGGTTAAAGCTACATAATAAAACATAGTCATACATCCTTTTCTGACATCTTAGACCTCTCATTACATCATCCCTTCATACACTAACCATAGTAATTACCATATATATTTATTGCATATCACAAAACATAATTTATAAAACTCTATTGAAATGTAGTCATAATTTTGATGAGAATAATTCCACCAAAATGATGCTATTTCAGAAAACACTATTTATATTCCCTTACTGGAACATTAACATTTACAAACCCTCTTAATGATTTCATGGATATATTTGGTTACAACATTAAAAACACATGACATTTTCCCAAAATCCTATCATATTAAATTATTACATCTCTCTTACCATATCAGGTTAAGGTCCATACACTATATAATAATAACCATCACAGCCATGATTTCAACCTATGGTAGAAATTAACAGTAATATAAAATAAAAAATGAAGAAAATAAATATAAAATACTTTGGAAACATTGTATTCCCATTATTCATGGGGTTGTAGGCCCCCAATGATGATCTTTGAACCCTATTTCAATAATATATAAGTATCTGGTCCACTATAACCATAATAGTAAGACCAAATGAAAAATATAATTAGATGGTAACATTGGTTTCTATTTAAACACCAATAAAATATCCCAAAGAATAATAGCTGTATAATATCATTTGTAGCATTCTGGACCAATTTTTACACAAACAGTGTTCAGATCTAGAGCACAACTAGGCCATTGGCCAGCCTCCCCTAATGCAAATGTACGATGACTATAAGTGAGGGTGTATAGAGGTGATATTGGGGAGACTATAAAATCATGTGGTGTTAATAGTAATTGTATATATGTATATAACATACAATTATAATGAAAATAATATTGTAAGACCAGAAACCCATATTAGAGAAAGAATAAATAAACAACGGTAACAATAAATTCTAATTCCAAAAACCAAATATGTGTTATATTTGATATTTATACCTACAGAATAAAATACGTTATATCATATCATTACATACATGAAAATAAGAATAGATGGTATCTTGTGGACAACCTCCTTAATTATATATATTAATAAATAATGTATAGCTCTTGAGCATGCACCCTTACCAGATCACAGAAGCATAAAATCTATACACAACCAAAGGGTCCAATATATGGTGTTAGATAAAATATCAGTATCACACCAATAACATGTTTATATTTTAAATCAATGATAAATTTCATATTTATCTATATTAAAACAAAACAAGTCACTGCACATATATACAAATAAAAACCTTCTTCCCTTGTGCTCAGGAGCCACATGTATGTGACCACTTGCCTCATCCAATGACTTTATACCATTATTCCATAGTTATATATATGGAATAAATATAAATTTATGCATATATATATATATTAATTAGGGTTAAAATATTTAGAAAGGAGACCAAGATATCCCCTGATGAGTGAAAAGATGGAGAGCACTTAGGCACCTCTTATAAAAGTATAACCCACAACTCATTCCCACATTCATAAAATATGTTGTCCTAACAGAACAAACAACATGTAATTGGTCTATCAGAACCCATATCATGAAATCCACCTTTGATAAATAGACGACTTCGAAGGAAAAATGACCTATGTTCTCAAAATAATAAGCACAATCGAATCAATAGTTAGTATCTTGAGAACGATGATATCCATCCTTTTAAATAATCTCATCCTAATAGCCTTAGTATAATATGATCCTTGTCCCCCAACAAACGGATCCAGCATAATAAACATATTTCTCCTCATCATTCATGTTTCCTTATATTAAAATAATATACAAACCCACAATTGGATAGGAATATATTCAGATTAAAATAACAAGTCCTCAACCTAAATGAGTGACAAATACTACCTCAACATTTGAGTCTTATCTTTTTGCACATGACTCAAATAAAATACCGACCAAATATGGTGCGTGGAAATCATCAACAATGTACATAAGCCATATCATCCATAAACATCATTAACATGTGACCATATATCTCGTCCAGAGGGTTAACACAATAAAATATCATATATCCATGCTCTAAACTAGATTTCCTCGTCCCCTCATCATGATGACAAGGTCGTCCAAAACGGTGGTCGACAACACCGCATATGTATATGGAGTTTCCAGACCTATATAATCCCATCACTTTAGTCCATGTGGTCATCACCATCTCAATCCCGAGGCTTATCCTAACTTGTTCTCATGGAACCATTGTAGGAAATATAATCAATTCAATTAAAAATAAAATATATTCACCCTTTCTAATCCTGAGATGTAGTACGAATCTTATCACTAGGATTTTTCCATTTGTAGATATGGAGGAGAATTCCCATTGGCTTCCAAATAGATAAATCTAAGGAACATGAGAAAAATATTGAAATATTGGGGTCTCTCATGGACAACACAACATTAAGCTCATGAATTCACCATATGAAATGCTACAAATTCAAAGAGAAATCTTGGAACAACCCACCTCACACTCATAGATGATCACTTATCTAATACCAACATCTAAATCATTTCAATTATGAATAAATTTATATTACATATTAATTCACTTAAAATATGGTAAATAGATTTCATAGGTTTATCACAGCATATGGATAGAGAAAACAAGAAAAGTGGCAAGTTGATCGTAGGCCTTACCAAGATGGGTTTGTAGCCACCATTAGATTGATGATCGGAACCCAGAAAATGAGATTTTATCAATGAATAATATTGGGATGAAGAGTCATCCATATATTATAGATAAGAGATACATGTGTGGCTGGATGAAATAATGAACTCTCACTTTAATGAAATCAGATAAATTGGACATTCTTCACCATTAAAGATGAAACATGGTTATTGCGTTGTTTGGAATACTGTGTGACAACTATGTGGTTCTAGTTTCTTGAACATAACATTCACCCGACCAAGGTGTACTATTTTACAAACTATGTGTATCCCATATTGATTAACGATGTAAAATGTTACATACCTCCCACATATTTGTTCGCCATTTCCTTCACTATTTTATAAATACAATCAACTGTATTTTGAGGGCCATAAAGATACTCCTGAGAGGCCACACGACTTTTCCAAACTATGTGCCTCTTTCTACACACTTCGAAGTGTTGATTTTTTGACTTATGATGCACCTAATACCCACTAAAATCATTATAATAATTCTAAAAATTAAAACACATCTAAATACTAGGCCTTTTGTCAATAAAACACTAATAATAATGTTCTTAAGAGAAAGAAAACATTTTGTATGAGCACCAAAATCTAGAATTCATTGAATTTATGGATGTGAACACACAAAAAAACAAGGTATGTTACACATATATTCATAGTAAATGTATAAAAATAATTCCTCAACTGTTGTAAATTATTATTTTGAAAAAAACATATTTTTATACATTTCATACTAATAAATTAATGGGATTTTAATTTATCAAAGACTTGTGATTTTTTTATGGTCAAAATTCTCATGTCATTGTTCTCTAACACTCCCTATCCGTCCATGAGTAATATATTTTATTACCCATTTTAATTTATCTATATATTGAATCTATATAAGTGTTATTTTAAATTCAATTCTTATATCCCTTTCTATCTTTGAAAGGTGATTTTTTATTCACCATTTTACATTGTTAGTTTCAACAAATGAATTTTGTAGATTTAAACAATATGTTCTCATTAAAAATTTCAAATTGAGTGGATTCAACTTTTCAAATGTGGGATAATATAACATCCTAACGTTTTAAAATGATATTCTATTAGAGACAACATACAAGATACACTATATTAGTCAGAAAAAACAATAGAATATTATTATTTTATGTAACCCTTGTAATTTATATGTTAAATTGGTGGATATGAATAGAATCAAAAATAGAATCATATATATAACGATCATTATAACTATAAATTTATTATTAATTCATTTTAATTAAAAATTCATTTTCTATGTTATTTTACTTTGTTCTTTGATAATACATTTTATTCAAAAAAAATATATTTTAAATTATGACTGGATATTATAATTGATTTTTATAAAAAATTTCAAAATAATATAATATAATTATTTTATCTTTTGATATTAATATATGATGTTTGAATTTGTTTAATATAATGTGAGTTTTCTTAATATATTATATTTTAGATGAATAGTGAAATATACTTTTTTTGTGAAAATGTCATTTCATTTCATAAAATTATACAATTTAGAAGTCAAATTATAAATAAAATATTATTTAATGTAACATAATTATTATTTAGTTATATTTTATTTAATTAAATTATTTATAATTAAAATTATAATTTATTATATAATATGATTATTTTGGTGTTTAGAAGAAGATTTATTTTTAAAAAATTAAAGTATATAAATTTTCATATTTAAAATTAATTAAAATAATACATAATGGGGGATATAATAAATGAAATGTATATATGATTTTTCATTAAATAATAATTTATCTTTGATGAATTTTTATTAATTTTTTTGGAGTTAATATAAAATCATCTTTTCCAGGGAAAATAAACTTCTTGAAAATCTTCATTTTCACCACGTGTGGGGGTTTTGTGTTAAATTAAGTTTTTCCAACACTATCAACTGAATTTGGTAATATAGATTCCATATATATAATCATAAGATCCATTTAATATAGTAAGTTCATTTTAACTTCGAGGTAACAAATTGCATGATTAAATTCAGAGTTACCTTACTATAGTTAAAATAACGAATCATGTTAATGTTAAATGGTAAAATCATAAACTATCTAAAAAATAAAATATTAAATCACATTTTTATGTATTTATTGAAATTAAATATAATTTAAATAATTAATTATCAATATATTTTTTGGAATTATTTCCACCCAAATGTGGATGGATTAAAATTGAAAATAAATATTATTTTATCACATAAAACCACCCATCTACAAGTATAAATACCACTTCACACAAACACAGGTCTATAAAAAATCCTAAAGATCAACAAATATCAACCAAAACCATTCCTAACCTCCTAACCCAGGTCTATGCACTGATGGTATAACCCGAATACCCATTTCATGATCCCTAAGTGATTTTTTAAGATTATGATGTTAAATAGGACAATAAGAGAAAGCATATAAATTTCAGACGCAATGTAAGGGATACATTAACTAAAAAAGAATTATTTTAAATGTTTGAAATACTTATCTCCTAAATCAATCTCTTGGAATATAACTTTTTAAATTAATTATTATAAATTTATTTAAAACTAAAATTAATTTTTTCAACTTAATTTTTTTCTTTTCTTTAAAATGTTTTCAAAAAAGGATTTTTCTTGGTTTGTACTTACGGGACATCATTGTAAAAAATATGCTATCAATTTATCCTTTTACTAAATCCAAAATGAATTTATTTATTATATATATGGAATAAATTAAATTTCACATCTTCATATCACCTTAAAATATTGATGCATTCATTACTTGGTTATATTGTTTTTTCAGTGAAAATGGTTTCCATTGTATGTGCATAGTTTTTGAAAATGACCGAATAAAAAATAAAAATATATTAATTTTTTCAAATAAATTTTTATGTAGAAATATTCCTCGATTAATGCTTATGTTATAGTTCTTGATAATTTTTTATGCAGATGGGTTTCTCCTTTTTAATCTAATGACATGTGGTTCCATGAGAAAACAAGGATATTTGATTATGTTATTGACCATTGAATGGTTGTTCCATTATAAACCAAAAATGTGTGGGTATGTTATACCCTTCAATACATTGGGTATACTAGGGATAGAAGTTGAACATATTGGTTATTAATTTATAAAAGGTTTTGATTCCCATTGTTATTCATTAGTGATCCTGATATACCTTATATGAAGTGTTGAGACCCATTATAGCTTTTGAAAAATAGGAGAGACCAATATAGAATATACTAAGGGTTGTGCCCTATTAAATTTCACAGTAAAGGCATATATATTATATAAGAAGATTTTATACCCATTATCTCTATTTTGTGATCCATATATATCTTATAAAATGGGTGATCCCCATTATATCACTCTAATAAACTGGGTAACAATTATATTAGAATTTAGTTTTATGGTTATTGGATTTAAAATTATTTTTGATGGGTTTAATGAATGTTATGCTCTATGATTAAAAAATGAATTTTGTTTTCATGCTATGATTTTCAATTATTTTTTGAGACAAAGGTGTGGGGTTATTTATGTATAATGTAATTATTTTACATTATCAAGTAATATTTAGATAAATGATAACATTTTGTGAGTTATATTATCATTCACAGGACTAAAAAATATCTTCTTGTAATATACCTTATAGATATTTTAATTTCATATCCCAAGAAATAAATTTTTTCACAAGTTTTAATGAAGGATAAGAAAAATGATGAGGACAATATCAGAATTTCGAAGAACTAATTTTAAAAGATACCATGTTTAATTTTGGAAAAAAATTATTTGCTGGAAAACTGTATTCTAGGTTGAAGTTTCCTATTTGTGAATATCAGTATATTACATAAGATAATTTTGTAGTTCTATAAAACTATAAATTTAAAAGATAATTCATACTATAATAATTTTAATTATAGTCAAAATCACTATAATATTAAATTATTTATTCTATTTCCATACACCCCCCCCCCCAGAACAAATCATGGTTATACTCTCATCCCTATCATCAATTAGATCTTATTGTAGAATCCATAGGACAAACAAACTATCAACAATAACTAGAAAATTATATCACAACCTTTCTATGTACCTCATCTTGATCCAGATATTCAATATCAATCTATTGAAAAAATAATGGATACACAATGAACAAATAATTGGATTTTTTATATAACTATCAGCCAAAAAAATACTGGCGGTGAAATGTGCAATGAATATGAGGAACAAATCCACACAAAAAAAGAACAAAACTAATCAATTTTTTTCATTGTAAATTATTTATTTTCATTAGAATAATGCATTAAGTAAAATATTAAAATAATACTGAATAAGAATAAATAAATTCTTATCATAAATAATCCATTAGCCTGAAAATAAATATATTCTAAATATTTATTTTTGTTTGACATGGAAAATTTAATGTAGTATAAAATACATAAAAAATAATATCATGGGTATGGATCGATTGCTAATGAATAATCATTCATCATATTTATTTTAATAGAATTATTGAACTCTGATGTCGTTTGAAATCCTCAAATTATTTTGATCACCGACCAGTGATCCTTATATCTAACAACATTCCTCTATGATCTCCTCTTCATTCTCATGGTTATGTGGGTAATCTATAAAATTTTCCTAAATAATTCTGAAGTGCCCAGATCAGTGTGAATCACTGAGAGGGGGAGGAGGTGAATCAGTGATCCCTTAAAACTTTTTACTAATTGATTCTTTATCAATTAAACCTCTATGGATTATTAAGGCCTCAATCCACTCTTCTTGTATCTCTCAGCCTTTCCTCGAATGATGCAGTAAATGTAAGGGCACTGGACACAAGGATTTACAAGGTTCGGCACCAAAGGCCTACGTCCTTGCCATGTTGGTTATACACCCCAACATGGTTTCTCCATTATAATCGGTTAGTATTACAATGGTCGATACAGAGTCCCACTGTATCTCTCCTGAGTCCCACAGGAGGGTCTTTATACTGCGTCCCACAGTGTTACCAGAGTCCCACTGGCCTGCTCCAGAATCCCACTGAAGACTTCTTCTCCCTGAGTCCCACAGGGTCTTCTCTTGGCTCCTCGAATCGCACGAGTAGCTCTTCTTCACTTTAAACTTCTTCAAGTATCTTCAGCAGCCTGGGATAAAGGCTGCTGGCCTTGCTCTGTACCTCTGATCACTTGAGTTGATCAGGTCTTCTCATCTTGCTCAGGATTTATCTCCTTCTTCTCAGGATGACCTGGCTTCTCTCCAGCTACTGAATACTCAGACAACTGATATCTTTAACTTCAGTCTGGTCCAGTCTCACAGCAATTCAACTTCATGCACTGAATGCATGGAAACTATGATTCTTCAAGATCTTCTGGTCTTGGACAACTCAATTGCACACAAGCATATTTGACTTGTTTACGTGTGCACATGCATGCATGCAAGCATGCACTCCCCTTCTTCTCTTCTTGGTGCAGTAATCCCTCAGAGGGTGTAATTATTTTTAGGACACACCTTCTCGAACTTCACACACTTTGTACAATTTGTTTACACACATAAATGTGTGTTCTACTTTAGTGTGAGTATTCTTCTTCTTCTCCTTCTTTGTGTGTACACACCACTTAGCACACACTAAGGTTCGACCTTCGCTTGTTTTGCACACACAATTTGTTCCACGTTTTTCACACACATACGCCTGGCCTTTCACTTCTTCTTGCACACACACAAAGTGTTCTTTAATTTGTTCTTCAACATGTGCACCCACATAAGGGCTACGGCCTTCTTCAAATGCACACACAAAGTGTGTTCTTCAATTTGGCACACACAAGGGCGTGGTATCGGCCTTCTTTTGCTCACTTTCCAAGTGAGTTCTCAACTTTCCCGAACCGCTGCCTTCAAAGGAGGTGCGCAAGTTGTGCAGCCTGACTTCCTCAACACTGTCGCGCAAGGTACCAAGCCGCAAGGGCCGCGCAAGCCTCAACCAACCTTGAGCATGCAAAAAGATGCGGCTCGGGTTGTGCAAGCCTCAAGAGTGCAAGGGCACCTTGGGTGCGCAAGCTTCTCCTGCCGCGCAAGTATGCGGGCAGGGAGAGCTCTTCCTGTCTCGCAAGTGATGCGCGCAGGGGACCTTCGGGCCTCGGGTGGCACCGGGACTTCAGCCGCGCAAGTGTGCGCGGGGCTTCTACTTCGCGAGGCACAAAGGCACTCACGGGTCTTCCAAGTTTTTCAGCAAGCAATCTATGTGCTTCGGGCTCTCTTTATATAGGCAGAGAAATGCCTCAAAACATCCGCGTGGTTATAAATTCAAACTCCCGAATATCTCGGGTTTTCAAGATTTTCCAAAATTTGTTTCTCCTCTGTTTCACGCGGCTTAACTCATTTTTAATTTCCTCTACGTGCATGCGACTTAGAATGCAAGCACGACCTTCGGTTAAGGATACTCCATGCAACGAATAAACTTCATAGCCTCGGCAACGTTGTTTGCCTCGGCCGAACTCCAATCTTCTCCATTCAACGTGTGCATGCATATTTTATTGCATGATTGTGTTCAGTGTGTCTAGACGATCACCATGGACGCCTTAGCTCCTTCAGAGGTGGTCGGGAACTCGAAATCCGTCTCCGGAGGGTCACTGGTTCAGGCGGCGTCGCGGGAGGTGCCTCGGCCGAGCTCGAGGTAGAGGATGGACGGGGAGCCGTCGGATCAGGAGATCAAATAACCTCGGACAGCCTGGATCAGATCGTGAATGGCGCGATTAGATGAGCGGCTTGGATCGCACGCACGATCAATCATGCAGTTGGGATTCGCTCCGCGGAAAAATTCTGCATCCCACATCGAAGCCGCAGCCGGTTTTTTCGCGGTTTATCAAACATCTGCTGCCATCCATGCCACAATTGAATCTCCTCCCCTCTCGGTGCCGCCCCACGCCGAGTTCTCCCTGTGGGCGCGCTCCGCGCCCACACTCACGCCGCCTGCGGGCGTGCTCCTAGCGCCCACCATGCACTCCGGGCGCGCTTCATGCGCCCCTGCCACGCGGGCGTGACACCCCTGCGTAGCCCTGCCGCCCTGTGCTTGCACCATGGGTTCCCCCATGGGCGTGACGCCTAGTGCCCACATGAGCCGTGGGGTTGAACTCGTGGGATGGCCTTGGCTGGCCTAATTTTTGGCAAAGGGACAGAATGTTACTTTGTCAAAAAAAACAAAGTACTCCATATGGAAAATGCCAATTCTAAATTCCAAGCCATCTTCCTCTAAGCCATTCTTCTTCTACATTTTTCTTCTTCTTCTTATGAATTCCTCCATTCATCCTAAACATTTATTTATCACTTAGGAATGGAAATTCTTGAAGGTTCTTCATCAACTGAGCTCCTGAATCAAATAATTCATTAACATTATTCAATGATCCAATCAGAGATCAAGTTGGATCATCTTCAATTCATCATGCACTAAGAGATAGTGAATGGTCTTCATTAATGCACATCATCCACTCAGTGATTGTGGATGGATCATCTTCATCTTCTCATTCATTGTTATGACAATGCATGGTAACTCTATCAGTGTTGTGACTTTGTATCCAGTTGATACAAGTTCTTTGAACTTAAAGATCAGCTCATGAATCATCTGATGTAATGATGCTCCATCATCATTCATTCTTCAAGTGGTGTAACTTAGTATCATCTTGCTACAAGTATTGAAACATTAAGAACAGTTCTACAATCGTCTGATATAAACATGGCTGAATGTTTCAACCATAAACACTTATGCCACTTAGTGAATCTCCTAAGTGACATTCATCTTAACACAATGGACATCCTCCATTCATCACCGACACCATCATAGCCTTTTTCATTCACATATTGAAACTCCTTGACATCCATCCATTCATTCCTTGACAACAACATACCTCATTGACAACAAATGCAACACAGTGCACTTCAATATCCCCCTTTGTATTTGTTGTCAATACACTTTTTCAGCACATATGAATGGGTCAATATGTGTGCCAATATTTTCTCCCCCTTATTGGCAATCAAATGCAAAGGTGTGGTGTGGTTCTCTTCAAAAATATCTCTTCCTCCCTTCGAATAGCATCTTCTTGAAAAGCACTAAGAGAGGGATGATGTCACATGTTCTCTTTAGCAAAGAACCTTTAGTAAATCATCTCTAAGTCTACTTGGGCTAACCCGGTGTAGAAAACAAGAGTGATGTAACCAAGGAACTCAATGTTATCCATCATTCACTGTACATGTGAGATCATGCTTCAGGGGTTTGAAATTTTTCAGATATAACAATGAATTTGCTACATCCTGCACAACTTCACAAAACTCATTAGAAAGTTCAGGTGCAAAGATAATGCTCCCCCTTTCATTCATTTGTCTTCAATCAATACTCCCCCTTAATTTTCATGATGAATACAATTAAGAAACAAGGGATGAAAGTATGATTGGAATACCTTCGGATTTTCTTAAGATGGTATTAAATCTCAGAATCCCATCTTCTTCAGATTGGCTCCCCCTCAAGGGGTGCACTCCATTCTGTCCAAACCATCCTCCAGTTGAGAATGATCATCATCTTCAATTCCCTGCAGTGTTAGCACATGTAAATACAAGTGATTAGGGAATAAGATGGAAACTCCTTTGTTCATCAATGTGAACAACAAGGTTGAGAAGATTCTCTCAACCGAGATGCCCCATTTTCACCATTCTTCACACTTGCACATCTGATCTTCAATGATGATTGTGCTGGTGTGGATCTCAACACATCTTCATGTGAAATCTTTTGTTTCCTTTTTGCCTTAGCAGTTGCCAGTGCTTCATCTTCATCTCTTTGCAGATCTTTGGCAAGTTGCAACTGATTTGGCCATATGACTAGTAAGTCACTTGGAAGTGTGGCCTCAGTTTTGGAAATTCCACATGGTTCTTTTGATACTGTTAAGACACCTTTATTAGGCAACTTATTTTCAACCAATCCCTTCTACTTCTTCTGGATTGATTTTCTGTTTGAGTCCAGTATGCCTCTATTGAATTTCATGGCTTCTTTACAAAGATCCATGGTATGGCCTTTCTTTCCACAGTAGAAGCATGTTTTCTTCTTGGTGGTCCTTCTGGATGCATCACCCTTCTTGGATTTAGACTCCAAGGACTTCTTTTCCTTTTTCAAAATCTTCTTTGGAGCATCTTCCACTTTCTTATGCTTGCTTCCCAAGGATTCTTTCTGAGCCAGGTTCTGTGATCTTTTCTTCTTTCCAGCTTTGGATACAGTTGGAGATTGACATGTATCATTCTTTTGACCACTTTTTCAACCATCCCAGATGTTGTCAAGAAATCAAAATCTGTTAGCAGTAAACAGATGTCTCTGGACCTGTGGATGTAGCTTATTTCATTCTGGCTTGCTCCCCCTTGGCATGGGCTTCCTTTGTGCTTTGACATTTAGTGGATTGTACCAACAATCCTTTGCACAGTGCCCATACTTATTACAACACCAACATTGACCCACAAATCTTGACTTCTTCAGTCCTTCTGATTTTAGGGTACTTTTCTGGAGCTGCTGTGTTGTTTCAGGAGAGCTCTGCTTCTTCATTTTCTTCATCCATACTTGTTTGGAATTATTTTTCCATCCTGCACTTTTTGTGGAAACACAATTAGAAGCATCAGTACAAGATGGTATGGATGGTACCTTCTTTCTAGAAGATGTTTCCCTTTTATTAGAGGATGCCTTTCTTTTAGAATCATCCTTCTCAAAGCTCACTTGAGTGGAAACATTTCTTCTTTTAGATGAATGGGAGGATTCAGCTTTGGGTGATTGCAGATTTTTCAATATCACCTCTAGTTCTAAGTATTTCATGTTGAGGGAGTTCTTCTCATCCTCAACAATTCGTAGCTTTCCTTCCCAATTCTCCACCAGTTGTTTCATCTGGTCTTCATGCACCTTCTTCAATTCTTGCAATGAATTGTCTAGCTCCTTCACCAATTTGAATTTTTCTTCGAGTTGAACATATCTGACATTCATTGACACTTTGTGCCTCTTTTCCAGTGCATGGAAAACATCTCTGACCATTATTTTAAAGAAATATTTCTCATAATGTATTCTTTGCAATTCTTCAGTAGTGTCTTCATATCTTTCATTGCAAAGTGATACTGTTTCATCTTTGGCCTTCACCAGCTTTCTGAGAGTGTTGGTTATGCCAACCCTTTTAGCCAACTGATCTTCCATTGTATTGGCTTCTTCTTCTAGCTGTAATTTTTCTTCTTGAAGTTCAAGGATGCCTGTAGATATACACATTGCCACTTCCTTGGGGACTGCCTTCTGAAGATATTTGATTGCACTTTGAAGATCTTTCATTGTTCCAACTTCATCACAGCTAGGACAGGCTTTCTTCATCTTCTTGGCCTGTTTCTTCTTTCTATTTTTCTGAGTCTTGGCAGATATCTCCATTTGAGGCTGGTCGCTCATTTCCTCAAATCTTCACTTCATAAGGACTCCCTTGGATCATTTAGAGGTAACCTCCCTTTGATACCAATTGAAGTGCCCAGATCAGTGTGAATCACTAAGAGGGGGAGGGGGTGAATCAGTGATCCCTTAAAACTTTTTACTAATTGATTCTTTATCAATTAAACCTCTATGGCTTGTTAAGGCCTCGATCCACTCTTCTTGTATCTCTCAGCCTTTCCACAAATGATGCAGTAAATGTAAAGGCACTGGACACAAGGATTTACAAGGTTCGGAACCAAAGGCCTACGTCCTTGCCATGTTGGTTATACACCCCAACATGGTTTCTCCATTATAATTGGTTAGTATTACAATGGTCGATACAGAGTCCCACTGTATCTCTCCTGAGTCCCACAGGAGGGTCTTTATACTGCGTCCCACAGTGTTACCAGAGTCCCACTGGCCTGCTCCAGAATTCCACTAAAGACTTCTTCTCCCTGAGTCCCACAGGGTCTTCTATTGGCTCCTCGAGTCGCACGAGTAGCTCTTCTTCACTTTAAGCTTCTTCAAGTATCTTCAGCACCCTGGGATAAAGGCTGCTGGCCTTTCTCTGTACCTCTGATCACTTGAGTTGATCATGTCTTCTCGTCTTGCTCAGGATTTATCTCCTTCTTCTCAGGATGACCTGGCATGTCTCCAGCTACTGAATACTCAGACAACTGATATCTTTACCTTCAGTCTGGTCCAGTCTCATAGTAATTCAACTTCATGCACTGAATGCATGGAAACTCTGATTCTTCAAGATCTTCTGGTCTTGGAAAACTCAATTGCACACAAGCAGATTTGACTTGTTTACGTGTGCACATGCATGCATGAAAGCATGCACTCCCCTTCTTCTCTTCTTGGTGTAGTAATCCCTCAGAGGGTGTAATTCTTTTTAGCAAACACCTTCTCTAACATCACACACTTTGTACAATTTGTTTACACACATAAATGTGTGTTCTACTTTAGTGTGAGTATTCTCCTTCTTCTCCTTCTTAGTGTGTACACACCACTTAGCACACACTAAGTTTCGGCCTTCGCTTGTTTTGCACACACAATTTGTTCCACGTTTTGCACACACATACGCTTGGCCTTTTGTAACGACCCAAAATTTCATCAATGGAAAATCCCTCTTGACCCAGTTAAATGTTTCTTTATGTTTTTATAAGATGTCAACTTCTTTAGTTTAACGTTAAGATTTGTGACCGTTACTTTTATTGCCGTTGAACAGTGATCATCTGGGTAGTTTAAATATAAGGCTTTAACGAACCAATTTTCTACTCAGACAAAGGAAGCGATGGCCTCATCAAGTAGAATTGACCCTTACGAAGCCCATTTGTCGGAGCTCGGAAAGGAGGTGGCGTCTTTGGTCTTTGCCCTTGACCAAGCCCAAGATGAGCTTCATCAAGTCAAGCTCGAACGTGATCGCCTACGGGAAAAATGGAAGTTGATAGAGATTACCACTCGAGAGATGTTATCCGAGCAGCCCCAAGAGTCTGTCACCATCGCGCACCTTACACTTAGGTCTTATGCGGCTATTTTAAGGGGTTATGTAACAAATAAGTAGCACCATGTTCACGTACATTATTTTTGTATATAATAATGAATATAATTTCTAGTCATTTTTGATACATTGTAATTAGTTTTTAAAGTAAAAATGGTGTTTTTAGTTATTATTTAATTGAGAATTATATTTTATTAAATTAAAGGATTTTTGAATTAAATAATATTTTAATAAAATATTATTATTAATATTAAATTAATTTTTATTAAATATAAATGATCTTATAATTTTATGAATGCAATTAAAATTTTTATTAAGGTTTGAAAGCCATTTCTGTCAAAACCCGTGAATTTTTTTATAAATGTCGGTTTTTATTTTAAAAGTGAAAATTCACATATTTAGAAAATTATTTAGATAAAATAAATATTATTTTTGGAATCAGGATGTCAAAATTATCCAACGGTGAATTTTTCATAATTTTCTGAGACAGTCAAATTTTTGGGTAAAAATTAAATACCATTTAAATATATAATGTGTTTTATGACATCATAATGACCCAATGGTGATGTAATAAAATACCATAATCCTTATGTTCGGCCAATATGTGTTTTATCATTAAAATAATGAGGTTTTGGGTTTGTTTGAATTACTTTTCAAAGCATTAATGGAGCCCTCAAGACTTATTCAACACTTTGCCTTTTTAAATTAATTTCCATGGGAGTGTGACTCACCTCCACATAAGCAACCCTATTTTTTTAATAAGTTCGGACCTTGGACTTGTAAAATATTGTTTTCCTCTTTCCTTTTCCAGAAACCATGGGCAAATACCATGGGATGGTTTGTGGTTTGGATTATTTTAATATAAGGGGTCCCAATCCTAAATAATAAAGAATTCTCAAACCTTTCCAATATAAACCCACCCAATCTCCCACTTCCTCCTCACTCAAAGCCCTTGATGTTCGTCCAACCTCTGCCCTACTCTCTCTAGAATCCTCTCAAGGTGCCCCAAGCTCCCAAGAAGCCTCTCACAAGCCTTTCTCTAGCCTTTGGAAGCACACTTCCAAGTAAGGGGTTTTCTTCATTTCTCATTTTTGTCAATTTTCTTTAAGTTGTATTGCCCTTTTTATTTCAATTATGAATGTTGGGGTATGGTTTCGCACCTCCCCCATACTGTCCTATTATTGTTTGAATGATGGGAGAACCCTTTCTCTCTCATTAAATGCCTCCCATGTACACCCGTTACTATGCCGAAATTCTGAAAGGAACTTCTCTCTCTTCTTTTACATTCAAGCAATACTTTTGTATCATGAATCTAAATTCCATTTATATTATTGGGACATGTATATATATTATCTCCTTACTGTCCATTACATGTAAATATGATGAGGAACCCCTTTCTCTCTCATCAACCTTTTTTTATGAATTCTTATGTCACGCCGTTACGCTGCCGAAATCGCACCGATTTTCTAAGCCAATGTCTTTGTGTAGTGAATACCATGCCCATTTCTCCATCAAGGGTATTCACCTTTATGAACATATACATATTGATTGTAAAGTTTCATGTATGAATTCCACATTCCTTTATCGTGGAAGAAATGATTATGTTTTATGAATCCATGTTTTATGATCCATGTGGCACACTTATGCATGAAATGAAATGTTTAAGAAGGGTGCGCCCTTTATAGCGCTCCAATGCATTGGGTAAAGTATAGTATCATGATACGTCATGTGCAATGAGTGTTGACTCATGCTAATTCAAGTGAAACGAGGGTTTACTCGTGCTTCAAGTGCAATGAGGGTTTACTCATGCTCCATGTGCAATGAGCCTTGGCTCATGCTAATTCAATGTTAAGTGTTGTTGCCACATTTCCATGTTATGATTATCATGCTTTATCATGCCTTTATGTTCATGTTTCTCTTATGCTCTATTGATATGCCTATTGCCTAACATGTATTTCACTCCTCATGTTATTCACTGTTTACTCCCTTACTGGGCTTTATAGCTCACCCTTTTCTTATGCATGTCCTCAGGTTATCCCATGCAATGCTAAGTACGAAGGAATGTAGTGGTCATGTAAAGGAAGTTTTCAATAAAGATGTTGTATTTCAAGTTTAAAGTTTTTATGTAATGATCCTAAGCCCCAAAGACACTAAACCTCTCAATCTTCTTTGTTGGATCAAGTAAAGTTTTATGTAATAAATCATGTTTAAGTTGTAATAAAAAGCAGGGTTGTCATAGTTGGTATCAGAGGATAGGTTTAGTTATTTTTGGGATTATGAAACCCTAGAAAAGCCTTAGATACAAGTCTAAGCATAATAAAAACATCCCTAAGTTTTGGTAAATACTAAGTAAGTGTTTTATCAAACAAATACATCCCTGTCTGGATACGAGCAGGTAGAGGCGGCTCTGGCACAGATGTATCCTAGGGGTAAAACCTGAAAACACCGCTTTGAGCTAGACTCGAACAGGAACTGGTGCACGACAACGGGCCTTGCTGCACTCTTGGTTACGACACTCCCGGGGGATATGTTTTGATAAATTCACAATCTTAGTATGAACTCTTATTAAGGGAAAAATGCCCCTAAGGATATATGTTAGAAGGAAGATCATGAAAAGCCTGGATTGAATCCTATAGACTCATGAGTTGAAGAGATTAAAGTTTATTTATAATTCATCAACTTTTGTCTTTGGATTACCCTTTATGTGTTACCCCTAACTTTCCTTTTATTCCAGCCAATGGTCGGTAATAGGAGAACTCGGGCTAACAACCGTTGTGAAGATCAGTGTGATGATTGTACTTATGAGATGCCCAATCCAATGGGAGCGGGAATCGCGAACTTTGTCACGCTTCTCTCCCAGCTAACTCAAGTTTTGAATAGAAACACTGGTCAAGAGGAACGTTAAACCCCCCTAAGAAAGAACAAGTCGCTATTGAAAGCTTCATGAGACAAAGGCCTCCTACTTTTAGTGGATCATCTGATCCCACGATTGCTGAACAATGGATCAACTCCATTGAAAAGATATTCTCCATCCTCCAATGCTCTGAAAAAGAGAAGGTTCTCCTGGCGGCTTATCGTATGGAGGGTGAAGCTGATCAATGGTGGACGTTGATCAAAAATATGAATCCTGAGGAGGATATCGAGGCTTTGGAATGGAAGGTATTCCGGAAGATGTTTTTCGATAAATATTTTCCACGCACCCTCCGTCTTAAGATGGAAAGGGACTTCCTTTCCCTCAAGCAGAAAGATGAGGAATCTGTGGGAGCGTACGAGTCAAACTTCACAAGGCTTGCACGATACGCTTCCGGCTTTGTCGTTACCCCCAAATGCAAGGTTGACCGCTTCTTTGGTGGGCTGAAGCCTAGCTTACGGAAAGCATTAGCGATCCGTGACTTCGACAGCTATGAGGAAATTGTCTGATGTGCCCTCAAGGTTGAAATGGAGATTGGAGAATCACAGGGGTATCATGGGGACAAGAAGCGGAAGGTGGACTTCAATTCTGGTGGTCCGATGGATAAATCCAACGGCGCTAAGAAATTCCAGCACCCCACTTGCCAAAAGTGTGGAAAAAAGCACCCTGGAAATTGCCTTAGGGGGACAAGAAAATGCTTCAAGTGTGGAAGAGAAGGGCACCTAGCTGTTAACTGTCAGCAAGAAGGACCCGCGGCTACGACGGAGGGGAGGAACGCTCCGTTCGAACCTCAACGCGTTGTTCAATGCTTCAAATGCAAAGAACCGGGTCATTTTGCGAATCAGTGCCCTAATCCAAGGGTTATCGGAGGCAATCAACAACCTCCAAGACAGCAAGGAAGAGCTTTTGCCATCACTTCTGCCGAAGTGAACCCCGACAACGAAGTGGTGACAGGTACGCTAGTTATTCATTCAAGAATAGCGAACGTACTTTTTGATTCATGTTCTACGCATTCTTTTATATCTCAAAAGTTTAGTAGAACAATCCCTGCACCACCACAAATCATGGAAGTAAAGATGTCGGTGAGTACGGAAAATGGGGCAATCATTGCATCCCATGAGTATAAGTCCTCCCCTGTTATAATCTGTGGATTGAATTTCCCGGCGAACCTCGTCATACTCCCTTTGGTGGAATTTGATTCAATTCTTGGCATGGATTGGCTTTCCTTATATATAGCCAACATAAATTGTCGGGAGAGGGAAATCACACTCCATATGGAGAATCGACCCCCGATTCTTTACAAGTGTCAGGAGGAAGATGAATCTATTTTAGCTCCATCATCTCAAGCATGGATATTACTACCTTATGAGCACGCATATCTGGCTCAGATGATTGAGTCCAAGGAAGAAACCACCCTTGAAGAAATGCCTATTGTGAGGGAATTCGCTGAAGTATTTCCCGAGGAACTTCCTGGTCTTCCTCCAAGAAGAGATGTTGAGTTCTCAATTGAACTTATACCTGGGGCGCTACCAATATCCAAGACTCCATATAGAATGTCTGTGGTTGAGCTTGAAGAACTGAAGAAACAACTACAGGAGAATCTGGATAAAGGGTTTATACGCCCAAGTGCATCACCATGGGGTGCACCGGTCCTCTTCGTCAAGAAGAAGGATGGGTCAATGCGGCTTTGCATCGATTATCGTGAACTTAACAAAATCACGATAAAGAACAAGTATCCTCTCCCAAGAATATATGACTTGTTTGATCAGCTGCGTGGAGCACAATACTTCTCCAAGGTCGACTTGCGGTCGGGATATTATCAAGTAAGGGTGAAGAAAGAAGATATCCCCAAGACTGCTTGTCGTACAAGGTACGGGCACTATGAATTCATAGTAATGCCTTGTGGACTCACCAATGCTCCAGCAATATTCATGGACTTGATGAATAGAGTCTTTAGAGATTACCTAGATAAATTTGTGGTAGTCTTTATAGATGATATTCTAATATACTCCAAAACCAAGGAGGACCATGAGGAGCATTTAAGAACTGTACTGGAGACTTTGCGCAAGGAGAAGCTCTATGCCAAGTACAGCAAGTGTGAGTTCTGGTTGAAGGAGGTCTCATTCTTGGGCCATATCATCACAAGCAATGGGATATCTGTGGACCCCTCCAAAACAGATGCAATTGAGGGATGGCCGAGGCCAACGTCGGTAACTGATATCCGTATCTTCTTGGGGTTAGCTGGATATTATCGACGATTTGTGAGAAACTTCTCACGATTGTCCAACCCTCTTACCAAGCTAACTCGAAAGGGAGTAAAGTTTGCTTGGAGTGATGAATGCGAAGAAAGCTTCAAGGAGTTGAAAAGGAGGCTTATCACTGCACCTGTGCTCACTTTACCCACAAGTGGGGAGCTTTTTGTGGTATTCAGTGATGCTTCGAAGAAGGACTTAGGATGTGTGCTGATGCAGAATGATAAAGTGATATCCTATGCCTCAAGGCAGTTGAAAATCCATGAGCGAAACTATCCAACGCATGAACTGGAGTTGGCGGCGGTGATCTTTGCCTTGAAAATCTGGCGGCATTATCTATATGGAGAGAAATGTGAGAAATATACTGACCACAAGAGTCTTAAATATATATTCACACAGAAAGAGCTTAATATGCGCCAGAGAAGATGGATAGAGCTCATAAAGGATTATGACTGTTCAATACATTACCACCCTGGGAAGGCGAACAAGGTGGCGGATGCCCTAAGTAGAAAGGATCCAGCAATTCTATCAATGATGAGAATTGAGAAGGATCCAATCTTCTTAGACTTGATGAAGATGGACGTGGGAATCATAAAGAAAGGAACATCATCAATCTTTTCACAAATGATTGCTCAACCATCCCTTTTGGAAAGGTTAAAGGATGCTCAAAAGGATGATGCGAGAATCCAAGAAAAAGTGGAAGCTATCAAAAAGGGAAAATCCTCAGAGTTTAATGTTAATGAAGAAGGAATTGTGCGGTTTTGGAAAAGACTATGTGTCCCACCAAGTTCGGAGCTGAAGAAGGAACTTTTGGATGATGCACATAGTTCAAATTTCTCTATTCACCCAGGGAGCACAAAGATGTATCGAGATCTCCGAGAAAACTTTTGGTGGGATAATATGAAGAAGGAGATCGCCGAATATACATCAAAGTGCCTGGTGTGTCAGCAAGTGAAGGCAGAGAGGCAGAAGTCTAAGGGGATGATGCAACCATTGCCCATACCAGAATGGATATGGGAGAACATCACCATGGACTTCGTCACTGGACTTCCAAGGACATCCAAAAGCAACAATGCAATCTGGGTTATTGTGGATCGTCTTACAAAGACTACACACTTCATTGCTGTTCGAGAGGATTTCTCTTTGGATCAACTGGCACGGATATATATCAGGGAAGTGGTACGGTTGCATGGAGTACCACTATCTATTGTGTCTGACCGAGATCCAAGATTTACCTCTATGTTTTGGAAGAGTCTTCAACATGCTCTGAATACTGAACTGAACTTCAGTACGGCCTATCATCCTCAAACTGATGGCCAATCCGAGCGGACTATCCAAACACTTGAGGATATGTTGAGAGCGTGCTCAATGGACTTTAAAGGAGGATGGGATCAACATATTCCTCTAGTTGAGTTCTCTTATAATAATAGTTTCCACTCGAGCATCCAAATGGCACCATATGAAGCCCTGTATGGGAAAAGGTGTAGAACACCGGCATGTTGGGATGAGGTCGGTGAACGTAAGCTGCTTGGACCAGAAATGGTCGAAGAAATGGTGGAGAAGGTGAAAACCATTCAGCAGCATATCAAGGCAGCCCAAAGTCGACAGAAGAGTTATCCAGATAATCGTCGACGAGACCTTGAGTTTAAAGTCGGAGATATGGTGTTTTTACGCATATCTCCGTGGAAGAAGGTCATGAGGTTTGGAAAGAAAGGGAAGTTAAGTCCAAGGTACATCGGACCATTCGAGATTCTTGATTGTGTTGGGGATGTGGACTATCGACTAGCACTTCCACCTACTATGGCCAAGGTGCATGATGTCTTCCATGTATCCCTCTTAAGGAAGTACATACCAGACCCTTCACATGTACTCTCTTCCGAGGTGGTACTATTAGAAGACGATCTTTCTTATGAGGAGCAACCAGTGAAGATCTTAGATCGTAGAGAAAAAGTTCTATGAAATAAGACAATTCCCCTCGTCAAGGTGTTGTGGAGAAACCACAAGTTTGAAGAAGAAACTTGGGAGTCGGAGGATATGATGAAGCTAAGTTACCCACATTTGTTTTAGTGTGGGAAAAGAAAAATTTCGAGGGAGAAATTTCTTAATGGGGGAATGTTGTAACGACCCAAAATTTCATCAATGGAAAATCCCTCTTGATCCAGTTAAATGTTTCTTTATGTTTTTATAAGATGTCATCTTCTTTATTTTAACGTTAAGATTTGTGACCGTTACTTTTATAGCCGTTGAACAGTGATCATCTGGGTAGTTTAAATATAAGGCATTAACGAACCAATTTTCTACTCAGACAAAGGAAGCGATGGCCTCATCCAGTAGAATTGCCCCTTACGAAGCCCATTTGTCGGAGCTCGGAAAGGAGGTGGCGTCTTTGGGCTTTGCCCTTGACCAAGCCCAAGCTGAGCTTCATCAATTCAAGCTCGAACGTGATCACCTACGGGAAAAATGGAAGTTGATAGAGATTACCACTCGAGCGATGTTATCCGAGCAGCCCCAAGAGTCTGTCACCATCGCGCACCTTACACTTAGGTCTTATGTGGCTATTTTAAGGGGTTATGTAACAAATAAGTAGCACCATGTTCATGTACATTATTTTTGTATATAATAATGAATATAATTTCTAGTCATTTTTGATACATTGTAATTAGTTTTTAAAGTAAAAATGGTGTTTTAGTTATTATTTAATTGAGAATTATAAATTATTAAATTAAAGGATTTTTGAATTAAATAATATTTTAATAAAATATTATTATTAATATTAAATTAATTTTTATTAAATATAAATGATCTTATAATTTTATGAATGCAATTAAAATTTTTATTAAGGTTTGAAAGCCATTTTTGTCAAAACCCGTGAATTTTTTTATAAATGTCGGTTTTTATTTTAAAAGTGAAAATTCACATATTTAGAAAATTATTTAGATAAAATAAATATTATTTTTGGAATCAGGACGTCGAAATTATCCAACGGTGAATTTTTCATAATTTTCTGAGACAGTCAAATTTTTGGGTAAAAATTAAATACCATTTAAATATATAATGTGTTTTATGATATCATAATGACCCAATGGTGATGTAATAAAATACCATAATCCTTATGTTCGGCCAATATGTGTTTTATCATTAAAATAATGAGGTTTTGGGTTTGTTTGACTTACTTTTCAAATCATTAATGGAGCCCTCAAGACTTATTCAACACTTTGCCTTTTTAAATTAATTTCCATGGGAGTGTGACTCACCTCCACATAAGCAACCCTATTTTTTTAATAAGTTCGGACCTTGGACTTGTAGAATATTGTTTTCCTCTTTCCTTTTCCAGAAACCATGGGCAAATACCATGGGATGGTTTGTGGTTTGGATTATTTTAATATAAGGGGTCCCAAACCTAAATAATAAAGAATTATCTCACCTTTCCTATATAAACCCACCCAAGATCCCACTTCCTCCTCACTCAAAGCCCTTGAAGTTCGTCCAACCTCTGCCCTACTCTCTATAGAATCCTCTCAAGGTGCCCCAAGCTCCCAAGAAGCCTCTCACAAGCCTCTCTCTAGGCTTTGGAAGCACACTTCCAAGTAAGGGGTTTTCTTCCTTTCTCATTTTTGTCAATTTTCTTTAAGTTGTATTGCCCTTTTTATTTCAATTATGAATGTTGGGGTATGGTTTTTCACCTCCCCCATACTGTCCTATTATTTTTTGATTGATGGGAGAACCCTTTCTCTCTCATTAAATGCCTCCCATGTACACCCGTTACTATGCCGAAATTCCGAAAGGAACTTCTCTCTCTTCTTTTACATTCAAGAAATACTTTTGTATCATGAATCTAAATTCCATTTCTATTGTTGCGACATGTATATATATGATCTCATTACTGTCCATTACATGTAAATATGATGAGGAACCCCTTTCTCTCTCATCAACCTTTATTTATGAATTCTTATGTCACGCCGTTACGCTGCCGAAATCGCACCGATTTTCTAAGCCAATGTCTTTGTGTAGTGAATACCATAAACATTTCTCCATCAAGGGTATTCACCTTTATGCACATATACATATTGATTGTAAAGTTTCATGTATGAATTCCAAATTCCTTTATCGTGGAAGAAATGATTATGTTTTATGAATCCATGTTTTATGATCCATGTGGCACACTTATGCATGAAATGAAATGTTTAAGATAGGTGCGCCCTTTATAGCGATCCAATGCATTGGGTAAAGTATAGTATCATGATACGTCATGTGCAATGAGTGTTGACTAATGCTAATTCAAGTGCAACGAGGGTTTACTCGTGCTTCAAGTGCAATGAGGGTTTACTCATGCTCCATGTGCAATGAGCTTTGGCTCATGCTAATTCAATGTTAAGTGTTGTTGCCACATTTCCATGTTATGATTATCATGAATTATCATGCCTTGATGTTCATGTTTCTCTTATGCTCTATTGATATGCCTATTGCCTAACATGTATTTCACTCCCCATGTTATTCACTGTTTACTCCCTTACTGGGCTTTATAGCTCACCCTTTTCTTATGCATGTCCTCAGGTTATCCCATGCAATGCTAAGTACGAAGGAATGTAGTGGTCATGTAAAGGAAGTTTTCAATAAAGATGTTGTATTTCAAGTTTAAAGTTTTTATGTAATTATCCTAAGCCCCAAAGACACTAAACCTCTCGATCTTCTTTGTTGGATCAAGTAAAGTTTTATGTAATAAATCATGTTTAAGTTGTAATAAAAAGCAGGGTTGTCATACCTTTCACTTCTTCTTGCACACACACAAAGTGTTCTTTAATTTGTTCTTCAACATGTGCACCCACATAAGGGCTACGACGTTCTTCAAATGCACACACAAAGTGTGTTCTTCAATTTGTCACACACAAGGGCGTGGTCTCGGCCTTCTTTTGCTCACTGTCTAAGTGAGTTCTCAACTTGCCCGAACCACTGCCTTCAAAGGAGGTGCGCAAGGTGTGCAGCCTGACTTCCTCAACACTGCCGCGCAAGGTACCAAGACGCAAGGGCCACGCAAGCCTCAACCAACCTTGAGCGCGCAAAAAGATGCGGCTCGGGTTGTGCAAGCCTCAAGAGTGCAAGAGCACCTTGGGTGCGCAAGCTTCTCCTGCCGCGCAAGTATGCGGGCAGGGAGAGTTCCTCCTGTCGAGCAAGTGATGCGCGCAGGGGACCTTCGGGCCTCGGGTGGCACCGAGACTTCAGCCGTGAAAGTGTGCGTGGGGATTCTACTTCGCGAGGCACAAAGGCACTCACGGGTCTTCCAAGTTTTTCAGCAAGCAATCTCTGTGCTTCGGGATCTCTTTATATAGGCAGAGAAACGCCTCAAAACATCCGCGTGGTTATAAATTCAAACTCCCGAATATCTCGGGTTTTCAAGATTTTCCAAAATCTTGTTTCTCCTCTGTTTCATGCGGCTTAACTCATTTTTAATTTCCTCTACGTGCATGCGACTTAGAACG
Source organism: Viscum album (assembly GCA_963277665.1). Classification (NCBI taxonomy): domain Eukaryota; kingdom Viridiplantae; phylum Streptophyta; class Magnoliopsida; order Santalales; family Viscaceae; genus Viscum; species Viscum album. Next base: position 593,403,513 of record OY728155.1, on the reverse strand, counting down.
CATGCACGACCTTCGGTTAAGGATACTCCATGAAACGAATAAACCTCATAGCCTCGGCAACGTTGTTTGCCTCGGCCGAACTCCAATTTTATCCATTCAACGTGTGCATGCATATTTTATTGCATGATTGTGTTCAGTGTGGCCAGACGATCACCATGGATGCCTTAGCTCCTTCAGAGGTGGTCGGGAACTCGAAATCCGTCTTCGGAGGGTCACTGGTTCAGGCGGCGTCGCGGGAGGTGCCTCAGCCGAGCTCGAGGTAGAGGATGGACGGGGAGCCGTCGGATCAGGCGATCAAATAACCTCGGACGGCCTGGATCAGATCACGAATGGCACGATTAGATGAGCGGCTCGGATCGCACGCACGATCAATCATGCGGCTGGGATTCGCTCCGCGGAAAAATTCCGCATCCCACATCGAAGCCGTGGCCGGTTTTTCTGCGGTTTATCAATCATCCGCTTCCATCCATGACACAATTGAATCTCCTCCCCTCTCGGTGCCTCCCCGCGCCGAGTTCTCCCTGCGGGCGCGCTCCACGCCCACACTCACGCTGCCTGCGGGCGCGCTCCTAGCGCCCACCATGCACTCCGGGCACGCTTCATGCGCCCCTGCCGCGCGGGCGTGACACCCCTGCGTAGCCCAGCCGCCCTGTGCTTGCACCATGGGTTCCCCCATGGGCGTGGCGCCTAGTGCCCACATGAGCCGTGGGGTTGAACTCACGGGCTGGCCTTGGCTGGCCTAATTTTTGGCAAAGGGACAGAATGTTACTTTGTCAAAAAAAAACAAAGTACTCCATATGAAAAATGCCAATTCTAAATGCCAAGCCATCTTCCTCTAAGCCATTATTCTTCTACATTTTTCTTCTTCTTCTTATGAATTCCTCCATTCATCCTCAACATTTATTTATCACTTAGGAATGGAAATTCTTGAAGGTTCTTCATCAACTGAGCTCCTGAATCAAATAATTCATCAACATTCTTCAATGATCAAATCTGAGATCAAGTTGGATCATCTTCAATTCATCATGCACTAAGAGATAGTGCATGGTCTTCATTAATGCACATCATCCACTCAATGATTGTGGATGGATCATCTTCATCTCCTCATGCATTGTTATGACAATGCATGGTAACTCTATCAGTGTTGTGACTTTGTATCCAGTTGATACAAGTTCTTTGAACTTAAAGATCACCTCATCAATCATCTGATGTAATGATGCTCCATCATCATTCATTCTTAAAGTGGTGTAACTTAGTATCATCTTGATACAAGTATTGAAACATTAAGAACAGTTATACAGTCGTCTGATATAAACATGGCTGAATGTTTCAACCTTAAACACTTATGCCACTTAGTGAATCTCCTAAGTGACATTCATCTTAACACAATGGACATCCTCCATTCATCACCAACACCATCATAGCCTTTGTCATTCACATATTGAAACTCCTTGACATCCATCCATTCATTCCTTGACAACAACATACCTCATTGAAAACAAATGCAACACAGTGCACTTCAAATTCATTTCTCATGAGTAAATTATGAGTGTTATAAAATTAATCTATTAAATAATTATTTTTAGTTTACATTTTTTCCCATGGTGGAGCTCAAGTCGAACACCTGGTGTTGAATAATGTTATCTCGCACCCAAGGTAAAACCCACATTCCATATTTAACAGTGGAATTTTATTTCCCATAAGAGGCCTCATTTTTGAGTTATTTAACTATTTATATTAAAAAACGTTCATGAAATAAAATATTTAATATTTTAATAAAATTGATACTAAGCTCACTGGGATTCATAATCTCATGTCATTACATTACCTGGCTTTAAAATTATTCATTTTAATATTCTGAACAATTAGAAAAAAAATTATTTATTTATTAAAGAAAAAAAATAAAAACATTATATAATATTAGTTATATTGATTTCATCATATCACAATGTTTAGAATAGTTTTTATGGGTGCATAATAAGAACTATAACTAAAACATTAATTTAAAATATATGTCTCTTCTTCTAAAAAATCAATCTAAATTGAACCATAATCTATAAAAGGTACGTATTCTTCCCGAAATAACACATTATGGAATTTGGTGGGGGTGATTTTAAGAGAATTGTTTTGGTCGGGTCTAGTGTAATATGGTCATGATGTGTAGAGAATAGAGAAAAATTGGTGTGCTTCTTTAGGTAGGGGAGATGAAAAAGTTGGGATTTTTTTAAGTATGAAATATTTTAATGTGTTACTCATTAAAAATGACATTAAAATGGACTAAATATTATTATGAGATGTATTTGGATGAAATATGTTTAAAAAATGGGATTAATTATTTTTATTTTAATTCTTATGACATTTGTTTAATTATCTTGTAAACCTATTTTATCTGTAACTGTTGAAACTTATTTATACAATATTTACAATTTTTTATTAATAAAAATAAATTAAAATTACAACCTAATATTATTTAATCTTGATTAAAATTATTTATAAATCAATATCAATACCAATCCCACAAAATGAGATGAAAATTTTTTTTATATAAAAAATATATTCTTCTGAACATGGAATTTTGATACAAAACCATCATGAATTAAATTTATTCCATTTAAATAAATTAAATTATTCCAAATATAAATGATTTAATTATAATATCAAACCATTTAAAAATGGAACTGTTTAAATTCCTAAAATTAACACGTTGTTTTTTAAAAAATCATATTTTCCCAATTCATTAGAAAAATAAAACATTCCATAAAATTATAAAAAAATCACCGCAAGATAATTTAGACAAAATTAATTATATATTGAGGATAATTTTATTAAATTAAATTTAAAAAATTTCAATAAATTCATTTCACACAAAATAATATAGGACAAATAAACAAGTTTAGTATGAAGAACACTAATCCATTTAAGATTCAAAAAATTACATAATATAATTATAGTTAATGTCACTCATAGAATATAAATCATGAATATTTCTAACGTATTAAATTGATGTATCAAAATTACATTTAATTATAAATTCATACTATCTTTAGATAACTATGCCCTCACAATATTATTCAATTCCTAAAAAAATGAATATATTTATCAATCCTTTCACTTTTATATTTCCATTTTTCTTCGTCAAAAATACTTTTCCATTACAAAAAAATCATAAACTAGTGAATCAACATATTATTTATCACCTTATTTCAATTTTTAATAATATTAATGGGTTTTTCCTCATATATGATATTCTCTTCCAACTTATTTTCTAAAGGACTCTCAACATAAGATGTATCCTTGGCATAGTTTTATAATAATAAAACATTTAATACATAATGTACATCAGAAAAACTCAAAGGAAATGATACATGATAAAATAATTATCCAACATTATCCATAATATCATTTGAAATAATGAATCATTGACTTATCTTTCCATTTTTTCTAAAACACATAGCACATTTCCATAGGTATGTTTTAAGAAAAACAATTCACCTATCATGAATGATGGATCATTCATCCAATAATAAAAAAACATATATTCTCACTCTATGGTGTCTTTATATGATACTAAATAATCTTATGATTTGGAGTTATTTATTTAAGCAATTGTGGTCCCAAAAAAATTCTTTCACCTACTTGATTCTATCTAGCTAGTGTTTAACATCTCTCTATATAAAATTATTAAATAAGTGGAATTATAAAGATAAAATAAAAAAAATTAGTATATTTTAAATCACCTAATGAATTTTTTTTCATCCCATCATCCTTATTAATCTATTGAAAAGATAAAATTATGTCTTACATTGTCTAAATTAGTCATTGTATCATTACATTAGTTAATGGTTGAAAATATTTAATGAATATATATTCAATACAAAATGTATTCTATAGAGTTATAATAAAATTAAAAGAAAATCTATGATCATGATAAATTCAAATATAGAGAGGAAATGCATGTGTCCTGGAATAATCCTTGAGTTAATGCTAGGAAATCTCATCTAATTACATATTATCTTGAATATTTTGTAAATATGTAGTTTTAGCCTATCTGTCAACAATACCCAAAATATAATTATTAACTACATATGTCTTTGGAAATAAAAAAAATAAAAATATATTGATATATTTACTTATATATATTACAACGGTCCTAAATGAAATATCAGAGTCTTTAGTAATAGTATTTGATATTTAACTTATTGCTAAATCAATCATTTTATTGTAAGGTTTTCAAGAAATGTTTTCTTTATATCCCTCTAGTGAAATTTCAAAAGAACTCTAAAAACATATTACATCCACGATGAATTAAAAATTGAGAACTATGGGTATCACTTAATAATTATCCCTTTAACCATATATCACAATGTAAATAATACCACATTCCAAATACTGTTTCACCATCTTTATAAGGATTAAACATATGAAACCTAAATATCATGACTTGTTCCATAATTTCCTTTAAAAATATATACTAACTCTATTCTTTTTATATTATATTTGATAATCCTGACTACACTGACACCAAAAAAAATTAAGGATGTTCCTACATGAAAGTTTTTTGGAGTAACAGTAATGAAATAAATTTATAGTTTTTATTTTTCCAATCATAGTATAGTTAATTATATATTCTATTTCCTAATTAAATCCTAAATTATTATATTTTTATGTCCACAATGTTAATGAATTGAATTGTAACAACCCTTAAATACATAAATTTATCATCTATATGTCAGGTTCACTTTTTTATAGAATATATACATTAGACAATTATGATCAATATAAATATAATTTTGTACCATATATAAATATGAATATATATTTTTATAGAAAACATTATTTATATAAGTTTATAGTCATTTGTAAGATAATTTAGTAAATTAGGATACAATTTTCCTGAATCGCAAAAAATTTTCTGATCATTCTACATTAAAACAACATTTTTTAATATTAATAAATAATCACTATAGATAAAAAAGATTCCATTTCTTGATTATAGGGACAATATTATATCATTTTATATTACTTATTTCAGTACATATATACATTCATCAAGTTCCTTTTTCAATAATAATTTAACTCTCTCTCATGTATACATTGATTTAAGGCTACATAACAATGTAATGTTTTTAACAAAACATCTTTAGTTAGCCACTAATTTATAAAATCTATGACTTTATATGAAATTTATTTTTCTATTACCACTATTAAACATGTAATGACCCACCAATTATCATTGTCTTGAGAGTACAACGAGTCATTACTTGGCCTTAAGCGACATCCCTAAGATGCCAACGGCTGGAAATAAATGCTGAAGGGTTTCAATGCAAGTGGGGGACAATTTACCCTTTGAGAAATAAACCACAAAACCATCACTAACAACCAATATATGATGCATGTTAATATAAAAACAAACTCATGCATTATCAAAAGAGAACTACACTTTTCCACCACAAATAAAAACCAACACAAAATTAGAGTACCAAGCGGAAGACTAAAAAAATACCCAAAACAAACTGAGACACTCTCTATGGCTCCACACAGAGCACCATGCACTAAGCACCACCACATCTCCCAAGCATCACCACGAACCACTATCAATAAGATGCTTTACCATTACCTGTGTCCTAGAACACAACATCTGAAAAAGCACAAACGTTCCAAAGCAGGGATGAGTATAAAACTCAGTAGGTTTTCCCCAATGACATCCCTACTCAAGCCTCTAGGATAGAAGAGTCACCATATTTATATAAAAACAGTTTATATAAAATATTTTCTCAAAAGTAGTTTATAACTAAATATAAACATGTTTCCAAAACCCTTCATACTCAAAAGCATCCATGTTCAAGTGAAATAAATTTTTCCAACAAGTTATTTTTTCAGAAAAATAACCAAACAAGATTTTAAACCATTTCACAAACATCCCGTTTTGGCATACCCAACCATTTCACAAACCTGTGAAAAAAACCATGCATGCTTCGTTATGACAGTTCCATACTCATGAGCAGTTTCTTGTCGATCTACCAAGTCATCACAAGGTAATTTTTTCCCATATTCCATTACACCTTTGGAACCAGGCACAGGGTAATATTTTATCCAACCCTTGTACTTAAAAGTCATATGTGCCATTAAACATTTGGCACCGAGCACAAGGTCCTAATTTAACCAATCCTTATATATGAAACATGAACACACATCACACATTCACAAAAATCATTATAAAAGAATCCTTTCAATAAAACACATTTTATTGAAAACCATTTCCATCAAACCAAGTGTGTTCAACAAATTCAAACCATTTCAATAAAACAGTACTTTTATTGAAAACCAAAGAATGTACCAATTTCATTAAGACATTTCAATACCAAACCATTTCAATAGAACACCCCTTTTTATTAAAAACCCATCATTCATCAAGACATTTACCATTCCATCAAATCCAAAATTCAAAATAAACATTTAAAATTCAAGAAGCTAAATCACTTTGCAAAAAAAATCACCAAGATTTTACAATTTCATCAAAACCAAAAATCATCAATAAAAAAGATTTATTCCATGCATTGCACAATCGAATTCATTCAAATAAACCAATTTGAAACTAATACAATCAAATATAAAAAGAGGAGTCAAGATCGAAGCCACCTACCTCAATGATTTTGAAGAAAATCCCAATGAACAAAGAACGCACAACAAAACTCGGCCGATTCTCCAAGAATCCTCCTAAGATATCTTCTCAAAACACAACCAAGACCAAATCTCATCATATTTGGAATCCACAAACATATATATACCCATAACGGATGTATATCTAATAAACCGAGAGAATATGAGAAGTAGATCAAAGTATATCGAAGAAACCAAACAAGAAAGATCACATACCTCAAGAATCCGGCTTCATTTGTCAAGAGAAGCCGTCAGATCACCTCCAGAATGATGGGAGAACCCTCATTGACCTTAGGAGAACCAAAATTTGGAGTTAGGTCTGCTTATGAGCATAAAAGAGGAACTTATAGGAAAAAATGCATGAGATCCACCTTTATAAGATCTTGTTTAAGTGGCCGCACAGTTAGTTGGCACGGTTTGAAAAACAGTGCGCTAACCGTGAGGTGGCTACTATCTCAGCCACCCTTCTCACACGGTTTGGCCACACGGTTAGAAAAACCATGCACCGCCCATGCGGAAGCTACTACATCCAATCCCAACTCCACATGGTTTAGAAAAACTGTGCACCTCTCGTGCGACTTTCGTTTTTTCCCATAAAATCATTCCAAGTTCTCTCGACTCTCCCATGCATCACCCTTAACATTATAACCATTAAAAACATTAAGAAAGGGTTACATTCTAGAATCATGGCTACTAAATTCTCCCCACTATTGGATTTCCATCCCTGGAATGTAGAAAACCATCACTTTCCTGAAAGAGTTCTGGCCATTTCTCTTTCAATTCCTTTTTACGTTCCCAAGTCTCTTCCTGAATCTGACAAAGATAGCATAAAACCCACACTAGACTGATTCTTTTTCTATGCAAGAAATTCAATTTCCTATCCACAATCCATATCGGGATATGTATCAATGAATAATCTAGCTATAGGTCAACGTGATCCCATCTTCTCACATGGTCAGGATCAGGCTAATACTTTTTCAACTGAGAAACATGGAACACATTATGCACCAAACTAAACTGTGGTGGTAATGCCAACCGATATGTCTCCTCTCCAACCCGTTCTAGTAACTAAAAGGGACAATTTATCTAGTAGATAATTTTCCCTGCTTCTTGAAATAACGATGTCAAAGTCTTGGAGATATCCTCAAGATGACATGATCACCCACAACGAACGGCATTGGTCTTCGACGGTGATTAGCATATGATTTATGATGGCTCTGAGCCATCTCCATCCTCTTTCTAATCAATTGGATCTTCTCTATTGTCTCTTGGACAAGGCTTGGCCCAACTAGTGATGTTTCACCCATTTCCACCCAGCATAGTGGCGAACGACAAGAACGCCCATAAAATGCTTCAAACATAGCCATGCGTATCGATGCTTGATAGATGTTATTGTATGAGAAATACAATAAGAATATATGATCCTCCTATGAGCCAAAAAAAATCCATTACACCACCCCACTACATGTCTTCCAAGGTTTTTATCATCTGCTTGGAATGCCCATCTGTTTGAGGATGATACGCCTTGCTCATAGTCAAATGAGTCCCCAAGGGCTTGTTGTAATGATTTCCAAAAACGAGATTTAAACCATGGGTCTCTATCTGAGACTATACACACCGGTACACCATGCCTATTTACCACTTCTAGGATATAGATTTTTGAAAGATCTTTCATCGTATGGGTTTCACAAATATGTATGAAATCGGCTGACTTGGTTAGACAATCCACTATCACCCAAACAACATCATTTTTCCAGACCATTTTTTGGAAGAACTGTAACAAAATACATTTTTATATGATCCCATTTCCACACTGGGATAGGTAAATATTGTAACGTACTATCTGGTCTCTGATGCTCTGCTTTATCTTGCCGACAAGTCAAGCACCGCGAGACAAACTCGACCACCTTCCTTTTCATGTCGCTCCACCAAAACTGCGCCTTCAACTCCTTATACATCTTTTTTGTACCTGGGTGTATAACCCATATTTATTGGTGGTAAGAATGAAGGAGTTGTTCTTGAAAACCCATAGGTACAACCATCCATTCTCGGAAACACAAAACTGAACTCCCATCATGTTTCCAGCCATCAATGGTCTCCCCACCATTGAGTTTTGAACTTACAACCAGGAATTATGCATATGATATTTGTGCTTCGTTAATCATTTTTACTAAATCAGGAACAACTGTCGCTGAAATGAAAAAAGCCTCATTACCTCGGTATTCACCTTCCACATGCATGTCGGCAAAGACCGACATCAACTGACATTCATCTGAAGATTCTTTCGCCAACTGTACATATGAATTTCTACACAATGCATCCGCCACTGAATTTTATTTTCTCGGTGTGTACATCAATTTAAAGTCGAACTTATAGAGATACCCTATCCATCTACTTTTCCTCATTTTTAAATCTTGATGTGAGAAAATATGTTTCAAGATTTTTTGATCCATAAACACAGTAAATTTCTCAACAAAGAGATAATGTCTCCATATCATCAAAGGATGGATGACTGCAGCCAACTCCTAATCATGTGTTGGGTAATTCTTCTCATGAACCCTCAACTGCGTTGAACCATATGCACCCACATGATCTCTTTTCATGAGAATACAACCCAAACCTGATCCTGAATCATCACAACACACCACATACTCCTATCTTGATTCTTGAAAGATCATGATAGGTGGCGATGTTAGCCGGACTTTTAGTTCGTGGAAAAATTTATGAAATTTTTCCATTTATTGGAAAAGAGAATTTTTCTTAGACAGCACTGTCATTGGTGAAGCTAGTTGTGAGAAATGACACATAAAGCATCGGTAGTAACCTGCCAGACCAAAAAAACTATGTATCTCGAACTCATTTTTCTGTGGTTTAAAAGATATGACGACTTCTATCTCTTCCGAATAAACATAAAGGCCATTCCCAGAAATGACATGGCCAAGGAAGCGTACTTCCTGTATCCAAAAATAACACTTTGATAATTTGGCATACAAATCATTATCTCCCAAGATTTGTAACATTGTTTCCAGGTGCACCTCATGATCAGAACTTGTCTTTGAATACACCAAGATATCATTGACAAACAACACCTCAAAAGAATCTAGATAGCATTGAAATATCCGATTCATAAAATCCATGAAGACCACAGGTGAATTCATTAGACCGAAAGGCATGACTACATATTCATAGTGGCCATATATACTTCTGAAAGCTGTCTTTGGAATATACTTCTTCCAAACTCACAATTGGTGATATCTTGATTGCAAGTCAATCTTGGAGAACCACTAGGATCTCCTTAATTGACAGAATAGATCATCAATGCATGGATGTTGATATCTATTCATTATTGTAACTTGGTTAAGCTTACGATAATCAACACACAGCCAAAGAGTTCCACTTACCTTCATCACAAACAAAACTGGTGCTACCCATGGGGATGCACTTGGCCGAATGAAACCCTTGCTTTCCAGCCCCTCTAAACACACTTTCAATTACCATAACACTGTTGGTTCCACCCTATAAGACGGAAGGGAAATAGGAGTGGTCCCTGGAAATAGATCAATTGTATACTCCACTTCCATTAGAGGTGGTAACCTTGAGAAGTTATTGGGAAAGACATCTGGAAATTGATCCACAACAACTCGAAACTATTCTCCTAAATCTTTTCCATTGATTCTAAATTCAACGCTACCAGTTGGCAAGAGATCGTTCCAACCATTTGTGCCATGAAGCTCATTGAACCATTCTTTATCATCGGCTCCCCTATGAAGTGATGGTTGATGTCATTCTCAGTCGTGAAACTAACCATTCTCCTATAACAGTTGATATGAGCCTTAAAAATTTTAAAACAATCCATACCCAGTATTACATTATAGAAATCCAAGTCCAACATCGAGAAGTCCCATTTTAACTCAGCTCCATCAACAGTTATATCACATCCTCTACACACAATGGATTTAAATTCTCTTTCACCAAGAGGAGTTTTCAGTTTCAAAACATAAGGCATCATTTCAAGTCTTAAACATAGGAAGCCAACAACACAAGAAGCAATGAAGGAATGTGATTCACCAGTATCAAACAACACTTGCACAAGAGTAGAATTCAAAAGAATTGTACCTCTCACTTTAGATGGTCCTGCCTGATTATCCACAATCATTTTCTTATCTCTATACAATTGCTTCATGGCTGCACTATTCTCCTTGTTTCCTTGCTGAAACATTCATTGTTGGGGATTCATGGTATTTATAGAATCACCATGGCCAGTTCTGTTTTTTTGGTGAGACAGATGTTGCTATCCTCGCCCTGTCGAAGCATAATATGCTTGCGACACAAGAGATGTGTCATGAACACCTGACTGTGGAGCACTAAGACAATATCGCTGAAGATGCCCCATAATGTTTTAAATGTGGTAGGCTCTCTGTGGTGATATATATTCTTGTTTCATGTGATCAATCATGCCACAGTGAAAACATTTGGCTTCCATCATGGGTCATGGAGAAATAATCACTGATCCCGCCGTCTAAATATGATTTTCACTCCCACCTTGGAAGTATGTGTCCATCTTTCGCATGTTCCCTGCATTAGAGTTCTCACCCATTCCCATGGGTACCGCCATAATTCCCCCTCCCATAACTCCTGATATGTCTCTTTCAACTACTGTTTCTCTTTTTACCATCTCCGTATAATCTGTAATATAGAGCACAACTATCTTCGAGCAAATATCATGTCACAAACTTGATTCGAAGATGTGTGCCTTCAGTGATGCACTTGCAGCAACTTCTGGTGCAATGCGCACTAAATTCATGAATTAAGACACATACTCTGTGACAGAGAAATTCTCCTACTTCAGGCTGAAGAAATTTTTCATCCACTGGATCTTGAACATGTACTTATAGAATTATTTATTGAACAATTCCCCAAATTCCTCCCAGCCCAGTCATTGATCCACCATAGCCTCCACCACTAGCTCCCACCACTATCATGCAAGATCCTCCCACATATACATCGCCAACATTAATTTCAGTTAAGCTGGTGTGCCAATGAAATCGAAGATACGATTCAACCTACTTAGCCACACCTCCGCCTTTTTAGGTTCATCATCACCCTGAAAGGTTGGTGGATTCTGCTTCCTGAACTAGATGGTATGATCTGCATGCCTTGGTTCATTCCTCTGGTTCCCCAACTCCAAAGATTGAAAAGCTGGGATGATACTTTGAACTAGCTCTTAGTTAACACGTGGTTCAGGTGTAACCACATTCTCCGTAGCTTTTTCGGGTTGGTTTCGACGATGCCTACCAGGTGCCATTTTCTAAACCAACAACAACCTCCATCAATATCACTCTCTAGAAATTGAAGGCTTTGCATTTCATATTATATCACATCATCTATCAAAACGTTGTTTTCAAAACAACCATTTTCCCATGTTGACCCATTTTTTAAAACATTCAACATGCTTTTTGAAAATCAACCCATTTTCAAAATATACCAAATACCTTATTTTCAAAGTCATTCACTTGAAAACAATTTCTGCATTTTTCAAAAATTGGCACGTGGCAAAAAATCCTTACTCGTTGTTCACAATGAGATATGAAATCCTAATGGGAATTTATTCCTCTATAATGCATGTCATTCTCCTCTCATTGGCTAAACCCATGACAATGAGATTTACAGAATTATAGAACTGTATCCAAAAAAACTTATGTACCCAACACCCTGGTAACATGATGTTCAGCATAAACGGGTTAGCTACGTCCATTTATGCTATACATTTCAAGTTCCAAAAATCATAATCATGTCTAATATTTCGACCCAAGGAATAGAGAATAATAAATTTCCACTCCTAGAACATGAACATCTATAACCACTTGTTATGTAAGGACCGAATAAGCTGGTACCATTTGTAATGACCCACCAATTCTCATTGGATTGAGAGTACAATGAGTCATTACTAGCCCTTAAGAGACATCCCCAAGATGCCAAATGCTGGCAATAAATGCCGATGGGTTTCAATACAAGTGGGGGACGATTTACCCTTTGATAAATAAACCAACCAAACCATCACTAACAAACACTATATGATGCATATTAATCCAACAACCAACTCATGCATTACTGAAAGAGAACTACAATATTCCACCAAAATACAAACCAACACAAAAACAGTGTAAGAAGTGGAAGACTAAACAAAAGACCCAAATCAAGCCGAGACACTCTCCACAGCTCCACACCAAGCTCCATGCACCAAGCACCGACACATCTCCCAAGCATCACCACGAACCACTATCAATAAGATGCTTTACCGTTACCTGTGTCCCAGAACACAACATCTGCAAAATCAAAAATGTTCCAAAGTAGGGGTGAGTATAAAAATCAGTAGGTTTTCCCCAATGACTTCCCTACTCACGCCACTATGATAGAAGAGTTAGACACATTTATTTAAAAATAGTTTATATAAAATATTTTCTCAGGAGCTGTTTATAACTAAATATAAACAAGTTTCCAAAACCACTCATACTCAATATAATCCAAGCTCAAGTGAAATAATTTTTTCCAACAAGTAATTTTTCTAGAAAAATAACCAAACAAGATTTCGAACCATTTCAGAAACATCTCATTTTGGCATACCCAACCATTTCACAAACCCACGAAAACTACCATGCATGCTTTGTTATGAAAGTTATATTCTCAAGAGCGGTTACTTGTTGATCTACCAATTAATTACAGGGTAATTGTATCCCATGTGCCATTACACCTTTGGCACTGAGAACAAGGTCATATTTCAACCAAGCCCCGTACTTAAAAGTCCCATGTGCCATAAAACATTTGCCACCAAGCACAAGGTCCTATTTCAACCAAGCCCCATATATGCAACATGAACATACACCAAACATTCACAACAATCATTCCAACACAATCCTTTCAATAAAACACCTTCTATTGAAAACAATTTCCTTCAAACCAAGTGTGTTCAACCAATTCAACCCTTTTCAATAAAACCATAGTTTTATTGAAAACCAAATAATGAACCAATTTTATTAAGCCATTTCAACACCAAACCATTTCAATAAAACACCCCTATTTATTGAAAACCCATCTTTCATCAAGCCGTTTACCATTACATCAAATCAATAATTCAAAATAAACATTTTGAATTCAAGAAGCTAAATCACCTTGCACAACAATTCACCAAGATTTCATAATTTCATTAAAACCATAAATCATCACTAAATTAGATTTATTCCATGCTTTGACCAATATAATTCATTCAAATAAACCAATTTGAAACTAAGGAAATGAATTCTATAAAGAGGAGTCAAGAGTGAAGCCACCTACCTCAATGGATTTGACGAAAACCACAAAGAACGAAGAACGCACAAGAAAACCAGGTGGATTCTCCAAGAATCCTCCTTAGATCTCTTCTACTAACACAACCAAGACCAAATCTCATCATATTTGGCAACCACACACTTAGATATACCCATAACGGGCATAGATCTAGGAAATCGAGAGAAGATGAGTAGTATATCTAAGTAGAGATTTGAAACCTAACAAGAACGATCACATACCTCAAGAATCTGGCTTCGATTCATCAAGAGAAGCCCTCAGATCACCTCCGGAATAATGGGAGAACCCTCTTTGACCTAAGGAGAACTAAAATCCAGAGTTAGGGCCACATAAGAGCTTAAACGAGTCACATAGAGGCAAAAACGTGTGAGATCCACCTTTATAGGATCTCGTTTAAGTGGTCGCAAGGTTAGTTCACACAGTTTGACAAACCGTGTGCTAACCGTGTGTTAGATATAGCCTCAGCCACCCTTCTCGCAAGGTTTGGCCACACTGTTAGACAAACCATGTGTCGCCCGTGCGGAAGCTACTACCTCCAATCCCAACTCCATGCGGTATGGCCGCACAGTTTAGACAAACTATGCGCCTCCCATGAGACTTCCCTTTTTGCCCCAATACTTATTGCAAGTTATCCCGACTCTCCCATTTGTCACCCTTAACATTATAACCATTAAAATAATCAAGAAAGGATTACATACCAGAATCCGTGGGTACTACAAAACAACTATTGTTTTAGTTGGAGAAATAGTTATTTCAACATATGTTACAATATTTCCATGGATCGAAATCAATCAAAACCAGAATTCATATATCCAAACAAATAACACAAAACATATTTTCCTTAAATGGTTTCAAAAAAATTATCAAATAATTCATAATTACATCGATAATTTTAGAATATATTAAAATATTTTAAATAATTAAAACCAAACATGTATCCCTAAACATAGGAAAACCTACTCATACGGTCCATATATACACATACTGATTTTTTTAACCCCAATAGGTTTGCTACAAACTCAGAGAACCAAATCCTATCTTGAAATTTTATATTATAAATATCACCCTCCATCAATATTAGATGGTGTTACCTTGACCTAAGATCAATATTGTAAAAATATATTCTCCCAATAATAGATCTAACAGTTTATAAATATATATATGAATAAAGAGATACATATTATTTTCATTGATATTTTCCACTACTCAATAACCAATAAAACGCCTTTTAGTACCATATTAAAAAAAGACACTACATAACCATATGGTTATAAAATATGAAAAGTTAATCCCTTATTAAAAAAACATAGTTTTTTTAAAAAAAATTTAAAAGATCCACTCGAGACCTTAAATAAGTTGGTTTATTTATTTAAATACCATTGTGAACTAATTAAATAGTAAATCCAATCCCCCAATCACCTATAATACATATAAATTCATTATAAATTATCTCTAGATATTATTTTTATATAAGAACATCATGAATTTGAACGTCCTCATTTTTCATATTAATAAGTAATAAATGACATTAATTTTTATATTTAATTAATTTATATGATTAATGATAAGTTATCAAAATATATAATTAATGAATATATATTTGTAATGAATATAATTTAAATATATATATATATATATATATCGACATTTTATATTATCATGATACATTATTTTCAAATCCACGCCCAAAAAACATCAACATTTATAAGGGGAATAAAAATATTTATTTCTAGTTATTCCATTAAACAGAATAAAATATTATGTTTTACATATATTAATTTTTCATTAATACAACCATAATGTGTTTAAAAAAATATATCTTCATATCACATTGAAGAATTATTATTTGACTATAAAATATCTTGGAAATGAATGAACTTTTAAACACCAAATCAATAAATACATTAGAAAATTATGAAAAAAATGTAATTTAAATAACATTACATCATTTAGAAGTCTAACATCAAATGAGGTATTCAAAAATTATTTATTTGAACCTTCATATTAATGATCTTTTTGACTTCCTTTCTTTATTCATATATTAAGATATTCACTCAAATAATGACCCATTTCATTACAATTATATCTTTTTCTAACTGATTTTTATAATTGGTCTAATCATAACTATGATATATTTATTCACATTAAGGTGGAAATATTGAAACATAACACATTAGAAAAAATCAATATATTATATATGAAATTCTCTAGGGTTATTTTTTCCAATCACATAACAATACGGAAACATGATTGTCTTTAATTTGGTTTCCCTTATTGATGTTTCTCATATCCGTACAACCTATATCTATTTTACATCTAGTTTTAATTGTATACATAATAATAATAAATCAGAATATATTCCTTTTATCACATTATACATGTTTTTCATAAATTTTACACACTTGAAAAGATAATCACCATTGATATATGGGCTTAAATTATGATTAAATTCAAGAAATTTTTCTTTAAACATCATGAAATTAATTTAGTGGGTAACATGTGAAATGGGGAAATTTTTCTTCTTAAATATCTATTGAAACATCCTCTTTATTAATCAAATACAAAAATGGTTTATCCATAATATATAAAATAATATTCAGAATATATTTCTCATCATATAAATTTATAAAATCAACTTATTCCAAGGAAACAATCCGATATTCTTAAAAATTGAGCACCTTTCATAATCTTTACTATCAAATCGGTAATTAAAAATAGTAAATTTTTTTGTTATCAAAATAACCCATGGATTCAAATATATTTCAAGGATTTAAACCAAACATTAATAATGAAGGCGTTAGATGATCCACTCAATACATGAGTGTATTATTTCTTGAATATCTCTGTGTGGTAAATATACATATATGTTGATCTTGAATTTCTTTCATATGTATCACACCACCATATATATATTTTATCAAATTATTCCTCTAAATAAAAAGAATCATAGTTCCAATTAAAAATATAACATGATATTTATTTAGATGTTTATTTCCATCTTATTTCATTCATTATTCAACATCCATCGTTACCCTATAGGGAACCATTATCCTCAAATATCTTATATATAATGTACTATTGTAATAATCAAATAATATATCAGGATCATTAAAAATTGGAATATGTTAATTTTACATAAAACAATTATCCCAACCTATATAATTATCTAAACCCTTACTAGATACCAACTTTATATAAAAAATATATATTCAATAGATAATGTAATTTTTAATCATGAATTCATTATCATGCATTACTGAAGGTGTTGTAAATTTTAAAATTTATATATTATTAATTCATTACTATTATGTTTCAGAAATAGGAAACAACAAGTGAAAAATAACTCTTAGAATTTATTATCATTATATAAATAAAATTATAAAATTACACTTTTTTTTCATTTCATGAATAATATTCATGATATTTAACTTGAATTTATCACTGTTCAAAACCATACTTATTGTGAAATCTATAATATTTTCTGAAATTAATAATTTTTTAAAATTATTATATTAAATAAAACTATGTGATTTCATTTAATTAAAATGAAATTATATTACATTGATTTGTATTAATTTTTAAAATGTTACTTTTTAAATACATGAAGACATAATAATTATACTATTAAAAAATATAGTATATTGACATGATATTTTCTAATAAATAATAATAATAATAATTAATATTAAACATAGCATATTTTTTTTAAAATATCCATATTATTTATTTTGAAAATGTTACAAGTATAGTGTCAGTTAGCCTCCAGCGAGGGACATCAGTTGGAGTCTGAGTAGATGGAAGGCGTAGATCGATCAAAGTTTAATGTTTCAATTTGGGTCAGAATTATTTCTCCAGCAAGTTTCGAGTCATAGGTAGGGTTTTATTCATTAGTGAGGAATGTTTATCTTGTTTCGGTGGTCTAGACCTATGAGTTTGTATGTGTTTAGTGACTCAATCTACTTAAATTAGTTTGACAATGAAATATTTTGTCGATTACTTCACTTTTTTTAAGGAATATTTATCTACATTAAATTTTAGTTTTTTTTCATTTTTTAGATATTTGTCACATATATTTTTTTAATAATGATTGAAAATGATAGTTGTCTCATTAGTAATTTATCTCTTCTAGTTTTTCAGATCAAATTGAATCAATTTATCGATTTAGTAAGTATTTGATTATGATATTTAAAATAAAATATTTGTGTATATTTGAAAATCATGATATATAAACCACTTATTCATGTCTCCAAATTCTTCTAACTATAGCTTGCTTATGTCTTTCTATCATGTTACTAATAATTTTTTATAGATAAAAAAATTTCATTAATATGCTATTGTATGGTTCCATATAAAATTTATACATCGAATCTTCCTTAATGACAATGGATTTTTTTTATTTATATCAATTTTATTGTGTAGAATATTTTATTTTGATTATTTGAGAATAAATAGTTGAATTTTCTATGTGTTTTTTTTCTGGGAAATAATGAAAGATACACATTTCATATCAATTTTTTAAAAAATATATCTAAAGAGTGTGTTTTGAGTGTATATATATATGTGAGAAAAGGAATGGAATCATAGTATTATTTTACATTATTTTCACAAGGAAGACTAAAAGGGTTGTATAATTTCATTCCCCATCAATAATATGGGTGGTTGAGTCTTCTGTCAGTGACAATGGGAATGCATTTCAACAAGAAGTGCGTAAAGAGATTTAATTTGGTTTCAAATTTAAATTTCATTATTGTTTTCACTATGTATTACTATATATTCTGGTTATCTATTTCAAAACAATGTTTTATATTCTCTGAGAGGGATATACTTTCATTTTTGATTTGTTTAAGATCTATAATTTCATACTTTTAATAAGGGAATGTAAATCATGTTTCACTAATTATCTTTCAAAAATCCTATATTAAAATAGTTAATTTTTTTGTGTTATTTATTATTTGATTATTTATTTATAAGGGATAATTAAATTTATTTAGGTCATATGTTTAAAAAATAAATTTCATTTCTTATAATTCTATTTGGTTTGAATTTTAAAAGTAAAATTTAATTACTATGAAATTTTTTAGTGATGTGAATTTTTCTTTCATATTCTTCTGGATGTCAAGAATAATTCTTCTAGATCTCAAAATAATCTTTATTTTGGATATAATAAATTGAAAATAATATTATTCTCAATGTTATAGTATATTTAATATTAATGAACTTTTATTGTTAAAATTTTTATTAATATATACCTTAAAATAAAAATATATCATTTTATGCCAATAGTTTTGAATAAATAAATCTATCAAGTCAGGTGTTCAATTACATGTTCGAATTTGTATGTGATTTTCATTAAAATGTATGCCCATCATCTTAATCAAAGACAGTTCATGCATATGCAACAATTTTATTAAATTTATATATATTGTATGTTGTATGAAGAATATTTATGTATTTTGTATGAATAATATATATAATCATATTGAATGAATAAAACAATATTTTGTATAATGTATTTTTTAATGATTATTTCCTTAAATGATAATTTGTTTGAAAAATATCCTCATATCATGATAAGACACGTCGATGGGTGATTTTATTTCTTTTGAATTCAAAAGATGTATTATTGGGAAAGTTTATATATATATCAATGTGTGTGTGTGTTTATAAATATATATATGTATATATATAAATGTAGAAAAAAGATTACAAATTTTAAACTAAGAATGCCCAGTTAAAAATGTACATATACATAAAGAAATTATAAAAATATTTTTCATAAAATCCGGCACATAAATGTTGTAAATATGGTTGGGTATTATAATGTGGATCAAATCTCTCAACAAGTTGGTAGGCCCAATATAGCCTTCAATTTTCATTATTTCCACACTATTTTTCCTTTTCAAAAGCATGAAAAATATATTCATAAATTCACTACATTGTATTAAAATGTTTTTCAATATGTAAATATTTTTAAAGTGAAAATATTTTCAAAGTATAAATATGTAAAATTTATTAAATATTACTTATTTTAATGATATTTTCGCAAATTATCTTTAAAATTATTTCAACATTAATTAATCAAATGATCATTTCAAAATAATGATTTCCTTAAATGGTATTACAATGACATTAGATCCCCCTACGGAAAAATTAAATCCCATCCCATTTTTGATATGATTTTTCACAGGTATCTTAGATTTTATATTTCAGATGCCATCGATTTTGGAGTTAGCATTTGTGGAAGCATAGTATTAACTTGTTTAATTGTTTGTAACTTTGATAAATGTAAGGCATTTTCTAATCATCCTGAATCTAAACTTGTAAATGGTCTTTTTGTGTATTATTTTGTAATTTATTATATTATTCTAAAATAAAAACATTAAAACCCCTTTCCAAGTCAAGAGTCCAAAATACTTTGATCAAGTAATTGTAATTGGTATTAGAGGATGGGTCTGGACAACATTTGAGATTAGATATTTTCTTTTTAGGAAAAAAAGCTATGAGATAGAGTTTTTCTTATATTGTTATGACCCCATATAAATTATTTAATTCTGAAGATGTAAATTCATAATTTTATAATGTCTGATAAACAAATTTTGAGGGTGAAATCCCTTAAAGGGAGGGAGAATCTGACATACAAGAAACATTATGTAATTAACAAATTAATATTAAAAAAACAATGATGTGAAATCAAAATTTTTTATTTCATTTAAGTAAAATAAAATTATATTAAATTGATTAGTATTATTAGACAAAATTTCACTGTTGAAATACTTGAATTCATATTAATTATACTATTATAAAATATAGTATTTTAATATGATATTTTGAAATATAAAATGATAATAAAAATTAATAATAAACAAAAAATAATTTGATTAAAAGAACAATAATATTATTTTCAATATAATACAAATTTATTAATTTTTTTATAACTATAAATTGTGTTTATAATGATTTTGAATTTGAATGATGCATTTGAGAAATCATTTTTTAAATAATTAAGTAAATATAATGTTTTAAATAACCAAATGATCTTATTTAAGGCAAATTATTTTGGATGTCATTTTAAATACATATATATTTCAATTTATGATTCATTATGTTAATATTTATATAAATATATTTTTATTAAACAATTTAAATTTATTTATTTATATTTATAAAATAAATGAGCTATTAAGAAATTATTGGATTTTCTAGTATTATTAATTTATATAAAAATATTAATTTCAAGAAGATTTTTGTTTTTATATATATACATATTCGAAATCGGATAAGCTGTTATTAATAAAAAATAGAATGATTATTCTAATCTAATAATAATTATTATATTATGTTGATATTATATATACTAATATTTTATTTAATTGATAAAAGATATAGATTTTTTAAAAAAGGCGTCACTACTGGGTTTCTTTCGTGATAGGATTTCATAGAAGGGGGTTCTCGGGGCATCAGTGAGGTCATGAGACAATAGAGTCCAATCGTCCAAAAAAGGGTTAAACTTCGTTGAGGTCAATTCTTGCCACCGTTAAAGGAGACTGGTGGGAGTCTGATTCGATGGAAGGCGCGGATCGTTCAAAGTCTAAAGATTCAATTCAAGTCAGAATCATTTATCTAGCTGGTTTTATGTTCATGTAAGGTTTTTGTTCTTTAGTGAGTCTTGTTTATTTTGGGGGGGTCCATATTTGTGAGTCTGTATGTGTTTAGGGATCAGATCGACTGAAATTGGTTCAACAATGGCATGTTTTGACAATTCCTCCACATTTATTCCAGTATCATTATCTTCTATCAATTTCAATTGTTATTTCTTTTTTTTTATACATCATTTTTTCCATCATAGATTTGATAAAATGATTAAAAATGATTTTTGTCTCATTTATCAATTTTTTTATCCTGTTTTTCTGATCAATTTGAATCAACTTATCGATTCTGTTAAGGTGATATTATGATATGTCAAATATAAAAAAATTTCATGTTCGACAATCAAGAAAAATAAACCAGATATTACGATTTCTAGATTATTCTGAATATAGTTGTTTTATTTCTTTATATAATGTTATTATTACTTTTTTATAGATCGAAACAACATGAATTACTATGGTATTGTACGGCTCCATATAAATTATATAAAAAGAATATTCATTTATGAATAATGTGTTTTCTATTTATTTATTAATTGTATTGTGTTGTAAATTGCTTAATGATTCTTTGAGAATCATGCATCGAATCCACGGTTTGAGTTTTTCATCTGGGACCGAATATAATATATAAAAAAGATATAAAATTTTATAAAAATATATCTACATAGTTTATATTGAGTGGATATATATATGTGAGAGGGTGTTTGGATCTATTGTATTATTATCTAGTTTTTTACAAGGAATACTACAAGGGTTTTATAATTTACTTCCCCTTTGAAAATATGAGAGGTTCAGACTTCTATTATTTGAAACA
Source organism: Viscum album (assembly GCA_963277665.1). Lineage (NCBI taxonomy): Eukaryota > Viridiplantae > Streptophyta > Magnoliopsida > Santalales > Viscaceae > Viscum > Viscum album. The sequence goes on along the minus strand of OY728155.1, from coordinate 593,381,049 downwards.
GTAATGTCTTTATCCATAAAATATGTTAGGGGATTTATTTTAGTTTGAAAATAATATTTCATTATTTTAACACTATATGTTAATGTATAGTCTTTTTATCTATTTCAAAATTATGTTTCATATTCTCTATAAGGGATATAATATCATTTGTTTCTTAGTTGAGGATATATAATTTCTTATTTTTCATAAGGGAACATAAATCTTGTTTCACTACTTTTTTAAAAAATATATTTTCTAATAGAATTATTATTTTGGAATTATATCGTATGTTGAAATTTTATTTTTATGAGATATTTTAATTTTATGAGTTATTATGTTTATAAAACAAATATTGTTTCATACATTTGGTTTGTTTATAATTTGAAAAATATAATTTTATTACTAGAAAATTCTTTAGTGGTGTTCATTTTTTATAAAAATTCATCTGGATGTCAAAAATATTTCATCAAATTAATTATCTATGTTTTTTCAAAAGAAACCTGATTTGGGATTTATAAAATTGCAAATATTTTCATTTTTAATGTTATTTTATAATAAATTTTAATGAAGATTTTTATTATCATTTTTTAAATATAAACCTCAAAATAAAAGTATATCATTTTATGGTTCCATATTTAAATAAATAAAACCGCCATGTCATTAGTGCAATTACATGTAGTAATATGTTTTTCATTTACATGAAGAGGTGTGGTCATCATTTTAATCAATGATGTGTCATGCATATGCAATAGTAATATTAATCACAAAATTTTTTTATGTTTTACGGGGAATATTTATTTATGATTTCTGAATAATATACCTCTATTGGACTAAAGGCCTTCATTTTTTATTGATTATGATAATCCACCATTCAAGAGGTGAGGTGGTACCCTTACGAGTCCTATAGGAATATGTATTACATGACCCATAGGCCTTAAAGGAATTCAATGCATGTAAGCATCAAACATTACATACAACCTAGACTAACTATTTGGAACTACACTTCCCCAACATCATCATTGGGAAATCAGCTCTCCACCTTCGCATAGCTATTCATCTAGGAATTCCTGTGCATGCATGAGCTTGTCTCGATGGCATGTGTCATACTCTCTCATTATTGCAATCCGTTTAGCTTCTACTTTGATGAAAGCTCCTTACTCCTCCTCCTTCGGAATTTTGTTTCTCTTAGGTTTTCTGGTTTTCATTTGTGCTTAAGGTGGCCCAAAGGCCTTGAGGCTTTCCCGAAGGCCTTACTGACATGAAGGACTGGGTGGCCCAAAGTCCTTAATCGACTCGAGGACTAAATTTGTGGCCTGAAGGCCCAAAAAGGGGAGTATTCCTGGATTTTACAGTGCCTTTCACAGTTCCTTCTATAGTACCTGCTACAGTACATCAACAGTACTGCTATAGTACTCCCCACCACAAAATATGCATGAAAATTATCCTCATATCATGTAAAGACATGCAGACGTGTGACTTGAATTATTTAAAATATAGAATATGTATTCTTGTAAATGTTTACATATATATAAAGTTCTATATTTTTAAATGTATATATGTTTTTATATAAATGTATTAAAAATAATTACAATTTTATAATATAAGAATACCCATGAAAAAATGTACATATAAATAATGATATCTTAAAAATGATTTCTATAGAAGTCAGTAAATAAACATTGTAAATGTTGTAGGGTATGGGGGAGTGCACCAAATCACTAATCAAGTGGGTAGGACCATCATAGCCTATAATTTTTCGATATTTCTACAATGTTTTCATTTTCAATAGATGACTTAATATTTTATAAAATTCAATTTATTATTTTAAAAACATTTTAAAAATGTTTATATTTTCAATGAGACAATATTTTCAATGTATAAATATGTTCAATTTAAAATTTGATAGTGTTTCAATGATATTTTAATAAATTAAATTTAAATTAATTTCAATGTTAATTAATCAAAAGATTTTTTCCAAAGAATGATTTCCCAAAAAGGTATGACAACTACTTTAAATCCTCTTATGGGACAATTAAATCCTCATCCTTTATTTGGAAATTATTTTTTACAGGTAGCATAGAAATGTTTTTTAGATTTCATCGCTTTTAGAGTTAGCATGCATGGAATTGTAGTAGTCACTTTTTTTATTTTTGTTCAACATTGATAAATGTAAGGTTTCGTCTAATTCTATAGAATCTAGTCTGTTAATAGGTACTTGTTTGTCTAATATTTTTTATTAATTGTTCAGTTTATTTTATAAGAAATAAATTAAACAGCATTTTCAAGTACTGAGTCTGAATGATTGATCTCGAGGAGTTATACTTATAATCTTTGAAAAATATTTGAAAATGTGGGATGTGTGAACAATTTACAGTATGGGACATTAGAAACCACTAAATAAACTTATTAGCCAATTTTCAAATAATGATATAAATAAATTAGTTTCTATTAAACATATTATATATTGATTTAAAATAATTATTTACTCAAATCAGAAATAATTATTTTAAAATAAACTATTTTATATAAAAAAGATTAATGAATAATGTAATGGAAAGAAGTAATAATCATGATTATTTCTTATAAATTATGAGGATATCATAACTAATATTTTTATATAAACATTTATTTTCCCTTGAATGTAAATAATCATTATTTTTGAAAAAATATCCTCAGTATATCTAATGAAATAAAAAATATATAATTAAAACACCTTAAAATGAATATAAAATTACTTTAGTGTCATTGGGAAATAATATTCATGGAACCCTTACAGTATCTCTTACAATAACTCTTGCTAAGAACCTAATAAATATAATACCCAACACTATTAACTTTTAATATAATTATTCATACTAAATATTCATTAGAAAGTTTTTAGGAGAGTTAAAATGGGATCACCAATCATCAGATCTATATCAAGAATTTCAGTCCTTTTTAAATAAATTTCAAGGACCATAAAAATAATAAAAAATTAAATTCCATAAAATATATTTTCAAATTAATATAAAAATTTAATTTTTATTAATAACTAAAACATTTTCAGATTTTGATACAACTCATTATATTAAAACAAAGTTGAAAACATAAAATAAATAAATGAATGAATGAGGGTTTACCAGTAAAGAAATTATTTTTTTTCAGAAATTAATCAGGATATTAAATACTTTTTAATATAATGGTAAAATTAATTAGTTCAATATATGTCAAAATTTAACATTCATTTTTCATTTTTATTGAATATCCAAACTATCTGAAAAAATTAAAATAAAACTCATTATGAAAAACATGGATAAAATACTCACAAAAATCCCTATATAATTTTTTTATGAATAAATTCCTAAATAAATTTTGTTAATAATTATATATATGAATATTAAAAGAAAAATCATTTTTAAAAAAATCTAAAATTAAGTGTTTAGCGCAATGTTCCCCATACTGTGAGTCCAACATGTCACATTCAATATTTATCATCCTAATGTATAATTTTATGTAAATTATTCACTAGTTAAATAACCTTATCCAATATTATTAATCTTTTCGTTTCACTGATATTGAATTTAATACATTATTATATAATTCATTAGGTTTTCATAGAATACATTGAGGATGTTTGGATCAAAAATCTGAAATTACATCTATTTTTATACGATGATAAAAGGTATCATTATTATATCATTTATGGAATCATTATATTATTATGATTGTGAATTTTATACATTAATTTTACTTTTAGAACTTACTATGTATAATGGTTTTTAAAAAATAAATTATACTACACTAATTGAGATGATATTCCATATATACATTTCAGTAACAATTATAAATTTTAATGTAAATTTGGGAATGAAGGTAATTAGAATTTTATATGTACAAAATTTCAATTATATCACAAATAAGATATTATATCATTTAATTAACTTTTAACTACCATCCATGTGTGCTGGGGAAGAAAAATGAATCACATCATTACATAGAGGTGGTAATCAACAAGTACAAAAAAAGAACATTAACAATTTTCATTGTATAGAATGGTATAAAATATATTATTTATAATATTTTCCGAATGATAATAATTTAATTAAAATCATATATATTAATTCATTCCATCTTTATAACCAATATTTATAGGAGGTTAGAGAAAAAAAATTACATCTGTTCATGAGGTTGTATTCCTCCATTCACACGAAGGGTGTATTCTTTTCCTATTTGATCAAAAAATAGATGGATTATGGTTAATTTTTAAATATAGTAAATTATATGTATATTTTACCTACCAATGTTATTATATAATAAATTTTAGATTAATTTTTGATGATTTTAGAAAAAAACTATAACTAAAACATATAAGAATAAAGCTATATTACATCTTCAAACAATAAATTTTGATTTATAAATTAATCCCCATATGATTTTCATTAAATCAAAAATATGAAATCTATAAAATATAAATTATTTTACTAAGTGATATTTTCAGGTTTTTCATAATAAATTAGTACCTTTATAGGTGAATAAAATTGAAGATGAGATTTCTATTCATATATAGTGGTGAACACACTTGGAAACTCTCAAAAGACTGAAACATATTAATGTAATAATCATGAACAAATATACCAAAATAGATCATTTTCAAATAATATATGATATACAATAAAAATGACTATTCTAGAGTATTAATTAATTAATATTTGCTTATTTTCATACATATTTGTTTATTTTATCCATATAGTAATACATTTTCTACCTTAACTTTTGTAACAAATTTATATGATTTTTATTATTTAGTATGAAAAAAATTATTATCACCTTGTTACCAATAAATATTGTTTTATATTTTTATATATTTAATTCATTCTCTCAAATTCAACAAGTAGAATTGATGTAATTTAACTTAAAATTTAACCTGAAAAATATGAAAAAATTAATATTCCCAAAAAACTTAATTCTAAATTATACGATGATTTTATTTAATAATAATAATAATTCCATTGAGATAAATTTAATGATTCATAATATAGTTTTACAGAATTTACTTTTAAACAATTTTATAATAAAATGGAACATTTTTTTAAAGAAACAAATATATTTAATAAAATCATTATTTTTTTATTCATTCAAAATTCAATAATTTAAAACAATTCTAAAAATTTAACCCTATGATAATTTCGAAATTCTGAATTCAATAATGAACATAATTTTTATATATTAAACTTAAAAAAAATTGGAAATAAGTATTTTAAATTCAACTAAATGACACCCATAATCAGAATTATTATAAAAAACTATTAACAATTTTATTTGAAAAATATATATTATTTTTAAACTGAATATAACTCTATATTATATAATTCAACAATATTTAAAATTAATTAAATTAATTTATATCCATTACCTGATATGTTATATTTATAACCTAGTTACTTTCAACTTTTTTTGTCTCCATATAATATTTATTCTTCTATGTTTTGAGTGATGAATAATAAAATTGATGACATATTGAATAAAACAATTCAGCGGTGCTAGTAGTTTCCTTGTGGTGATCTAGTGTTTTTTGCGATGAAATATTTGATTGTATGACTATATCTACATATCACAATATATTATATAAGTTGAAATTTATTAATCAATATCTACTTCCAAGGATTTCAAATTTATTTAATTAGTTATAGAGAGACAATTTATTATCGGAGATAAATATATAAGAAACCCCTCATATGTTGTGGATGAAGAAAGATGATAACCTAAATAATTATTTTGTTTGTCTATATGGAAACATATTTTTTATTATTTCATTTTATTTAATGATTTAAATTTCCATTTTACATGGGACTAATGAAATCGGTGTTTCGTGAGTTTATAAATTAGTTCTATTTGGTGGATGAAATAACAATGTATTCAAGTTCAAAAGAATGTCATATTGAGTAATTGAAGAAAAATTTGGATGTAATCCAATCATTTAAATATTACATTAAATATTAAAATTCTATATTCTAGATAAATTATTGAAATTTAGATGCACATATTGAGTCTCTGAAAGGTGTGGTGGTTGATCCATCCGTTATTTGGGTGGTAATCAATTTTTGGATCCAAAGACTGTAATAAAGAATAAAAATTTCTATGGTATTACTGGATATTATCATATTTTTTTAATTGATTTCTCTATTATTGAGACACCCATTATTTCTTTCATAAAGAATAATCTTTCCACCATATGAGAATATAAGTGTTTGAAATCATTTGATTATTAGAAGGGGTTTCTTATTTGAACCATTGTACTTAATTTTTCAAAATATTTATTCTTGTTTGAAGTGATTTATAATTAATCTCCATTTTAAAATATTTTAATCTAATATATATTAAATCAATTATGTCTTATGTTTTTCTACAATAATGTTATCCTGAGTGTAAGTATGAAACACAATATCATTAGCTTATAGAGGTGATATTTTCCTTGATGTTACGACGGAATTAACTAATCATTGAGTGATTTATTATATAAATATAGTAGAAGACCACTAGGACTTGTTTATATCAATGGGTTTTAAATTTTAATCAAAATTGGTGGATAAATTTCCTGTTGAATTTTTTCATCCAGATATTATGCACTACTATGAATTGGAATTTATATTTTTATTTTTAGTTTATGAAATCACGTGATTATTTTCTATCAGAGTCAGTAGATATAGAAGAGTTATGTAGATTTTTTTTTGTAATGTATAATATTGGGATCATATTTTCAATATAAAAATATTTTTAAGGATTGTTACGTGGATAGGGTACATAACACAAAACAACGAGCTTCAGTTAACCATGAAATAATATTATATTTTGGCTGTTACAACAACTATTTTGAATTAAACGGTATACAAAATTAACTTAAAAATTAAATATTTTTAATGTTCATATTGAAGAAAAATTTAATTAATATTATTAGTAAATAAGAACAATAATTTAGGTAAAGAAATTTTATTTTTCAAAATATATATACTTTAAGAATATTTTCACTTTCTATTAAGCATAAATATTATTTGGAATTTCCTAAAAATTTAAAAATTTATTCTATAAAAGAAATATATTTGTTAAAATATGCATTTGAAATTTATCTTAGGGTTCTTATTTTATATATTTTTAAACTTTTTTATATTTCAATGAATAATGGAAATTATAATTCTTTTTAAAACTATATTTTCTTTCATTAATTTTAAATATACCATTATTTTAATGATTTAAAATTTCATATTTTTTCATATTTTTTTAAAAATATGATTATGTTAATTTAAAATAATATTTAAGGTTTAATATTTTGTAAATACATATTATAAAATTAAGTTTTTAAAAAATAATTGATCATCATATTTTATGGATTAAATTTCAATTTAAAATTTACAAAATCAATGAAATGGATTCGATAAAAATCAATAAATATTTTAAATTATAAAATTTAAAAATAGTTAATATTTTCAAAAATATTTTGGGTTATAATGAATAATAACCATATAAAATAATTATGACAAAAATAAAGTTGAAATGGGAAAATTTCCATTAAAACTTTTGTGAGGAGATGAATAATAATTTATGAAATGTCTATTTATTTCATTGGATGAGTATTTTTCATCAATAATCATAAAATGTTTTAATATATGATATCTGGTTCAGTTTGACTATTATTTTCACCATTAAAATGTTAATATTAAATCTATAGTTAAAAATGTCAATTTATTTCTTTTATTGTTAATATTCATTTTAGATTGAATAAAAATCCAGCTTTTGGTTGTAAATAGTTATTTGAAAGAAAAAATTAATTTATTATGACGTTACTTTCTTTTAATTATTAACATATAAATTATAACATCAAATTATTATACTACATCATTACATTCAATGTGAATGGGATAAAAAAATCATGTAAATTATTTTTAAAACCCTAAATTTTACATTCTATGTTACAATTAATATTTACCAAATTTTGTTATGATAAATATAAAACATTATTAATTGTTTATTGTTTTATAATGAAATAATATGTTTATAATATTGTTTTCACCATCAAATTATGTGAATTATTCAATAAATTGCATTAATACTATTCAACATTAAATATACTATAGTTAATTATTTTATACATATAAATGATAATAAAGTTGTGAATTAGGATGTGGACATCATAAAATTTCATTTCATATCAATCAATAATCCAATTTCTAAATTATAATTGAAATTATCATCCTTTGACAACGTTGACCATAAATGAACATGCCTTTGTGTGGAGTGAGCAATGTCGGGAAACATTCACCTATCTAAAGGAAAGGATGGTCGGTGCTCCAGTGCTCAGGTTTCCATAGGAAATGGAGTATTTTGATATTTTTAGTGATTCTTTAGGACTTGGCTAAGGGTGTTTTCTGATGCAGTAGTGGGGATGATCTAATATGGGTCTAGATAGTTATGTCCCCGTGAACGTAACTATGCCTCCCACAACCTAGAGATCAAAGTGGCTATGTTGGCACTAATGTTGTGGTGGCACTTCCTTATCGGAGAGCAACTTGTGGTCTTTACGCACCACAAGAGCTTGAGGTATATCTTCTCTCAGTGAGACCTAATCTTGTGTAAGCATAAGTGGATGGAGTTTCTTTATGAATATGACTTTGAGATTTCCTACAACTCGGGAAAGGATAACGTGGTGGCTGATTTCATGAGTAGAAATTCAAAAAAGGATGTAGTCCGAAAATCGGCTGATGCTTGGAAAAAAAAGGAGAGGTTGGTTACCCAAAACCAAGGTAAAATGGAGGAAGATAGTAGAGGTTGTCTGTTTCAGATGACAGTATATTCCTCTCTATATTTGTAGGTGGAGGAATCTCAGTGGGGGGGACTTAGAGGCTAAAGTGATGTGCGATTGTGTTATCCAAGGAAATGCTCTCGAAGAATGGTCAGAATATGGACAAAAATAAATGGTGTTTCATGGAATGTTTTTTGTCCCGATGGAAATATGTGGGAGTGTTGTTGGTGAAATCCACAACTAACCTTGGGAGATACAGACAAGAGTTTCCAAGATGTACCGGGGATTGAGGGGTCAGTTTTAGTGGCTTGGGGTGAATCGGGTAGTGCCCGAGTTTGTGGCAATAGGACTGGTGTGTCCACGGGTAAAGGCTGAACATCGTGTCCCATGAGGTCTGTTGAAGCCTTTAGATATCCCAAAGTGAACATGGGATGACATCACAATGTATTTAATCATATTACAACCAAGGGTTCAAGGAGGTTGCTATGCTATATAGGTAGTGGTAGACCGACTGATGAAATCACCTCACTTCCTAGAGATCAAGGAGTAAAATTCAGTGGATGCCTTAGCAAATAGATACATTGATGAAGTGCTGTTGTTGCATGGAGTTATAAATTTCATTGTCTTTTATTGGGATGCACGGTTTACCTAACTATTTTGGAGTGCATTTTAGAATGATTTTGGCTCCCAACAATCCCTTACCCCTTGATTCCACACATAGACATATTGGCAGATAGAGAAGACCATCCATACTTTGGAGGACATTCTATGGGAATGTGTTTTGGACTTCAAGGGATCATGGGAATGAAATTATCCATTAGTGGAGTTTACCTAAAATAATACCAATCACTCTACAATTGTCATGGAACCATTTGTAGAATTCTATGAGAGGCTATGTCGTTCCACCATGTGTTAGACCAAGGTTGGGGAGGCAGCTGTTATTGTCCTAGAGGTAGTGCATAACACAATAGAGAAGGTTCAACTTTTTTGTGACAGAACGATGGAATCCATGACGAAAAAATTTATACGTCGATCGTAGGAGGAGGCCCATAGAGTTCGAGGTTGGATACCATGTGTTCTTGAATGTTTCCCCTCAACATGGGTATATATGGTTCAGCAAGGGGAGAAAGATATCTCATAGTTTCATCGTGCCTTTCGAAGTGTTGGGGAACATCATTGAGGTAGCATATCTGCTGGATTTTTTACATCTATTGGACAGGATCCATGATGTTTTCCTTGTCTCCTAGTTTCGTCGATATCTACATAATGATTCCCTTGTAAATTACTGGGGAGATATGGATATAGGGGATGATTATACATTCGTGGAGCGACCAGTGAGGATTGAAGAACAAAAGTAGAAAGTGATTCAGGGATGAACCAAACCTTTGGTTCATTTGTTGTGGAGGAATGGTGTCCTTGATAAGAGTACATTGGGGTGATAATCTCAGATGTGCGCCCAAATCCCAGAACTTTTTTGAGTTTTGTTCATCCTTGTTTCGTACTTTCTTGTGATGTAGTGATTAAACTTGTTAAATATGGAATGTGTTGTCCTTCCATGTTATTTTAATGAGTATGAAGAGTCTTGACTGTGGGGAGGGGAGGAACGGATCCATAATCAAGATGCATTAGTGTGGATGTAATTAAATATGTGCTAGCGAGTCATTGTCGCCAATTGTGGATATTATCCTGACCCTGAATAAGGGACTCCCTAGTCCATACGATGGGATGGTGTGACCATTTTATGTTTTTGTACTTGAGGAAGAAGTGTTCCTAGATGTCTATGATGTTTACTCCTAATTGTTATCTTTGAGGAGGCTGTTTGGACCCCTCTATTTTATTCGACACTAGTTTCAATTATCAATGATGAGAATAGTTTGAGAGGTATATGATGTAATGGAATGTACCCTCCTGGTCCATTACGATGTCAATTTTAGGTGATGGAGAACCTTTTACCCCTCAATGAGTCCTTAGGGAGGCAGTTTTGGTGGAAATGTGTCATGGAACTATCTCACCGATCGGTGTGTCCCTGATCGATCTCACTATTGGGTAAGTCACTTATTGGACTCACTGATCCAGGAGTCATCGATTGGTGTGTCCCTAATTAGTGAGTCTCTAATCGGTGTGTCACCAATGAGTGCCACAGTATTTTTTGGGGGTTTCATTCCCTATTTTCTCATTACACTTCCTTAAAGGTTTAATGCAACATTAACAAGTTTTGAGGATATTTTTAAAGAAGATAAAATATGTTATTGATCTCCCAGAGTGGGTCGTACCAAAACTGACCCAAACATTGTGTTATTGTTAAGCATTTCCTATGATTAAATTAAACCATTTTACTCACAGCTGTTATAAAAACTCTCCGATGAGAATATTTAAACAATAATTAATTCGATCTTATGTAACAATCCAACCATGTGGAGAAATCATGATCCACCATTACAGGTGTTCAAAATTTCATATCCCATAACTCCATGCTCTCACCATTTATTGCATAACATTTCATTCTTCTTCTAGGATAGTCTCTTGTCCTTTCCTTGGTGCATTTGGAGTACCCCTTCCAAAGGTTAGTGGTGTACCTGTTTTGGAGCCTTCTTGCTCAATACTAGAGTCCTAGGAGATCCTCCTCTGTAAGTCATGCATGCCAACTTCTTTCCTCATGGATAAAAACATATATCGTTGATCATCCAATTAGGTTTTTTCCTTTATCTCTCTTTATAGTGTATCATGTGGGGTGGGAATGATAATGTTTCCTTGTGGCGTGGATAAAACAAAACCTTAATGAACATAGTAAATGGTTTCTATATAAATAATGGGGGGTTGATGTTGCTACTATACTCTTTTTCCATTCATTATATGTTGTGAATTGTATGGGTTTATGTCCAATGGAAATTGTGGCCGATGGTGGTCCTTTATTTTGCACTAATGAACCTCTATTTTCTAGATATTTATGTGATTGGATGGATGTAACATGGAAAAGGTTAAGAATCTATTTTTTTTCATTAAATTGATACCCAATGAATTAAAATACTCTTTTGGTCACCCCAGCTAATGAAAAAAATGAAGGTAATAAAGGAGTGGTGTGTTTAAATCAAAAAAATCCCTTGCTATGTTCTGGTGATTTGTGTGATCGTTCGGCTTGATTCTTATGGGGTGATGTGGATGGATATGGGATCCCTTATTCGGTAGTTTTTGTTTTGTGGATCTGAAGAAGTGTTGTGCCATATGTTGGGGATTTTTTTGGTTCCAGTTTTTTGAGGGATCCCATAGATCCCTTTTTTGTGACTTTAAAAGAGAACCGGGTGTGGATGCTTAAATTTTTGCTTGACTTTTTATCTTTCCTTGGATTTTTTCTATGCCAATTATTTTCCTGGTAGGGAATTATTGTTTAAATGGAATATCTTTAATATGATAAAAATAATGGGTTTAATGGGAAATTGTTTTCTAGGAATGAGTTGTGAATTGGTTTTGGATGTTGAGCTTTTTAGAAATGAATAGTAACAAGGGTGTTTGTGTATCAGCTGGTTTTGAATCCCCTAGGTAGAGATGAGTTTTTTTTACATATATATATATATATATAATTTAGTTCTTAGTTTCTCATTCACTCCCTACCCATGTTGTGAGTTTCATGTCAAACACCCCCATTTCATGAGGGAGTATGTTTTTTCCAACACTCTTATGAGTGAATGATTATTAGATCCATTTATAATCCCATTCCGGAATAGCCTATGAATCTTCAGGAAGATCATGATGTCCTGTCCTCCATTATATCCCACAATTCCTTGCGTATGGTATGTTTTGGTAGTTGGCCCAGTTGTGTGTGGGCATGATGTTTCTCAAGTGTCTTCATGATGAGGCCCATCTGTCTTTGGGAATTGTAGTAGTTGTTCAGGAACATGTGTATTCTAGAGTGGAAGTAGATGTTCTATCTTAGGTTTATGCAGGCATGGTTACATGTGGTTGTGTTGGACCAAGTGTTAGCAGGCATATCTGTGGTATTGGTGGCCCAAAAGGTTGTTTTTGGGGAAGCATTGGGACTACGGTGAGAATGGTTGCGGAGGTCTGACATGTAGGATGTCTTCAATACCCATTGCGAATGTGGTGGGGAGTATCCAAACATGTCTATTTTATTACTATTAATTTACTTTACTTGAGTTATTCGAGGAGTGTTCCTTGGTGAGGTTTTGGTGGATAGTTTTCTTGATAAGTGCTTTTGTTACCTCCTTTTCTGACAGGGTATTAGAATACCTCCTCCCTTGTCCATGAGATCTTTTTTATCACAACTAAGTATACATGTATACTCACCCAATATATATAAAAACTACATTAAGGTTTCTTGGAGGACATCAAGGACCATTTAATACCCTATTAGCTCAGACGCCGCGATTGTTGAAATTTCTGATTTTCTTTTGTTTTTGTAGATGACATTAGATTTTTCTTATACCTAGTAGAACACTATATTAGAACATGAATTTGGTAATGGATTTTTGGTTTTACTTTACATTTACTTATTGTTTTTGTTTTTTTGGTATTTACTATCATATCTACTTATCTTACTAAATAAATAGGTTAATGCCTTACATGTTACATGTGATCTTATACCATTGGTGCTTATCTCTACTCCAGGGCTTATTGACGGCGGTACTCAGGGGGACATTATACCTCCTTTAACTTGAGAAATAAAGGGTCTGGTAGTTTTTTGTCCCTTCTCTTATCTTGGTGAAGGTGGGTCATGACAAATATATTATATGATAATTATTCATGAACATTAAATTACTGTTTATCTTTATTTTCTTACATTCTTCAAATAAAAAAATAGAGTTCATGTGCAGTTACAACTTCTCTTCTTCGGGAATTGTGTAATTCATTTTACTATATCTATCTATTACAAATAAATATTAAAATAAATAATGAATAGATATGAAAATTATATATTGGTAAATAGTATATATATGATGGAACTATTGTAAATATACAAGAATAAGAATAAACAAACAAAAAATCTCATGATAAAACAACCGATTGACACTTGTAAACGATGATTTAAAAATAGATTTTTAATAAATATGAGTAGAAATGTTATAACTAGAAAATATATGATATTATAAGTATGAAAATGATTCATATAAAATTTTATACTAAACTAAGATTTATTAAACATTAGTTTATAAGGCACTATAAGAATTTCCAACATAAGATTATGGGATTTATCATCTCACAATTATTTCATTTAGGAAGATGCCATATTATGGAATTTTTTTATTTTGTGTTATATATATAGAGTATATGAATGTATTTTACAATTTTTCTTGGGAAATTTAATTTTGTTTATATATCCATTTAATTATATCCCTTTTGGGAGCATTTTTTTGGATATTACTATTGTGTTGAGGTATTTATGTAATAATGTCAATGACTATCGTGATTGTTAATTTCTATGTCTATGATGATGAAATTTCATAATATACCGCTTGATAATATCTTCAATTTTATTACCTTATTTTCTATTTAATATTATTTGAATTTTATGTTTCATTTCCCTCAATTTATTAATTCATGATTCAATATATGTTTTTTGGAATACCGACATTATTTCAATATTCAAATGAACATACAAATTATTCCATATCCATGTTTTTTTAAATATGATTTAAATAATTTTTTTACTAATCTATAATGATTATTTAATGTTATTTTAAAACATGTTTAATATTTTAATAAATTAATGAAAATGAATATTATTTATATTATTCAACTGTTTTATTGTTTTCTTATCAAAGAAACTGTGAATGATATTGTTGAAATGAAATCATCAGTATTTCCTACAACTATTTCCACTAAACTCTATAAATCGTACATTAAATCATTCCATGGTTCAATTCAATGAAAAAAATTCCTAATATTTTAAAAAAAATTATTTTTTATGTTATTCCAAAAATAACATTTTATTTTACTTAATAATTATTTAGATCATTACATTAATGGAGTTCTCAAATATGATAACATCATTCCATGTTACCAATTCATTTCTACTAATATTATATGACAGTATATTTTCCATGGAATGTGTGTTTTGGTTAGGAATCAATACTTGTAGATGTTTTCCATCATATTTTATATGTAACTAGAAACACCCAACATTTCTATATCCAAAGGGACATTCTTTTCAATTGTATACATGCATTAGGTTTTCTGACCTATGATACTTATGAATTTTCATTACTCAAGAGGATAGGTGGATGAGCTCATAACAACCTTTTTGGGGTAAATTGTTTCCTACTCTAAGACTCACTTATTGATTTATGATATGTCCATGAATCTTTATTAATTAACCAAGAAAAATGTTGGTTTCTCTAGAAATTTTTAATCAATTATTTAGCATTTCTGAAATTCAGAATCATCAGTTTATGTTTTAGGTTCTTCATCAATGGAGGTATCTATATATATTTGTGGTTATAAATCAAGGTACTAATCTCATATACTATTTAGTTAATATTTTATTATTAGTACAAAAATTCTAGTTTTCAAGAAACACAGGGGAGAACTCCAGAATTTATCATCACCCAGGTAGATGAATGTTGTTTTGATGATTGGATCATACCCATAGATGGGCTGGCATTGTATCCTCATGAGAGTAATTAGAACCCTTGTAGTTCTGGGAAAGTTAACGGGACACATCAAAACTTATAATGTAATGATATATGGTCCTAAAAGTACAGTTTAATGTCATGTGGTATAGAAATCTAGGAAGAAGTTGACCAGTCAGTGCATAGTGTAGGACATATATCTATGCATCTCAAGAAACCATGAAAGTATATGAGTTTCACTGTTGGATTAGACCCTGTTAAGAATGTGCTCCAAAATGAACAGGGTTTATTTGGACTGTTGGGTTTGAACCTCGTAGAAGCTTCCAATGATTCCAACATGAATGGGAATCAAAGCCCACATAGTTAGAAAAGAATCTTAGGGGAGTATAGTCATTTTATAGAAATAGGTTGGGGATTACGCCTAAAATATAGTGGACTCACTCATAAAAGGTTCCATGAGAGATGTCTTAACATAGGTTTGTTTATGGGGGACCTAGTTTGGTTCTTATTCCTATGGAGTATTCCTAAACTAAGGGAATTAAGGTTGGACTCATGATGTGGATGTCTGTTAAACTCATTCCTGATTGAAGGCTTCCCACATATAAAAATTATAGTGGGAATCAGAGTTCTAGTCGTTCAAGATATGAGGTTGTTTGTGTAGAGGTTATCGTCATTACAAATCTCCAATACCACGTGATTCATGAATAGTGTGAGAAGCAAGAGGATGTGATAGATTCAAAAAACCAGGAACATTCTCCTCTACTGATGAAAGTGGTCGGGTCTATGATGAAAGAAGCCAAGGTGACTAGGGACGAGGGAGCGGAGCAATTAACACTTCATTGTAAAATGAAGGTGAAGGTTATTGGGTCTGGCTTGATAGGATAAAGGATTATTAAAAGAGGTATCCCCTATAATGGGTACCTTATTTTGAGGAGGATGTCAATCCCTATGGAAGGGAAAAACATGTGTGGTCATCACTCATCATATTTGTGACTAGAGCCTTCGGGTCGCAAAGACAATGAGGGGAGGATATAGTCAGATCCCTGGAATCTGAGACCGTGAACCCCTTCAATATCCTTAGTGTAAGTTTATATGTGACCATGTATATCCATATCCATTAAAACATCTATGATCCCTACCCTCTGGTAATATGACTATGGGAAACCAAAAACCAAATATATCCAAATACAAATAGGAGACACGCTGATGTGTCTTTCCCAAAGGTCTGATGAATTGGATGGTATTTGTGGAGGATTCATCTTGGACACATCCAAAGAATCAATCAATGGAATGAAAGGCCCTTCCTTTGGTAGAAAATGAGAGTCCTTCAACAATGGATTTCATAGGTTATCTGCAAAGGTATTACTCATTGGTATACCGCATTGGTGTGCCGCATATGTTCTATAAGGAGCTAAATAATGATAAAAACTAGAAGGATAAGATTATTAAAGCTTAATGTGCCTTGGAAAATTGTTTACATTTACAAAAACACTTTTTTGGGGTTTTAACATAAGAACTACGAGTTTACCTTGATGTACTAGGAAGCATCCTATGCAGGTAATTTCTTATGGAAAGGACCTTGTTTATATGACATCTCTTTATAGAAGGGGGGTCCTTAATCAGATGTTCTGTATTTAAAACTCTAAAAGGAACATGATTAGTTGTATTCCATTAATCTATCTTCCCTCTTGTTTTAGGGATCTACCTAAGAAAATACGGGGGACCTCATGAAAGGATTTATGCAATCGGATCATAGGTAGTTATTACAAATTTTTTAGTATTCAAAATGAGGATCCTAGGGGTCCTATTTATAGGTTAGTATGGGACCTAGTTGAATGTAGGTTTTCCTCATAGGTCATCATCAAAGATCCAAAGAATAGCCCTTCGACATATAGGTGTGAATAAGTATACTTCTGTATAGTCTGTTAGTGTAGGTCCCCATCATAGTCTGTGGTGTAGGGGGCTACACATTGGGATACATAGACAGGGCCTGCACTGGATGCTTGATGTGTAGGTGTGTTGTGCAGGTCTGTGTTCTTCTTTGTTGAAATGGATGAATCTTTTTTAGCCATCAAATGTATAGATATTCTTTTTAGATCCCTTGAACTATATTTATTTACTCGCTTAAAATTTCATTGATACATTAAGATATCTAATGTTCTTCTTCATAATATTTTTGCCTTCCTTTATCAAAGAATGGAATGTCAATAAAATTCCCCACCCCCTCAAGATTAGATTTTACTAAAAATATGGTCTAGTACTGAGGCATAATTATGTGTAAATGATTATGGAGAATTATATGCATATCTCATAGGTATTTTCATATATATCTTTCATGGATCTATAGTGTAGGTTGGCCACATAGGCCATTGGTGCCAATAAATATTTCCCATAATTTGAAATTTTTTTCACCTGAATTTTTGGATTTCTACTCTGGTTACATAACATGTTCATCCAACATTATATCATTATTCCCTCATGTAGGTACCGTGAAAATTTTCCAATGTATATCAATTTTGAGGTATGGAGCTATGAAAAGTTACTTTATTGAAGGAGTGGCATATAAGGGCTTTGTTAAACGACCTATTCTTGTACCATGTCAAATGACATATACAGGTAACCTCATCGAAGGAGAAACATAAAAATTTTCCATTTCCATATTCCAGAATTCCTCTATATTAAAATTTGACTTTTTTTAATTCCTTATTAAAATTTAAAGTGGAAATTTTTTTAATTATATTATAGTAAATAGATCAATTGATGACTTCAAATGAGGAATCTAGAGTTCATCAATCTGAAATGATAAAAACCATCAGACCAGAGTATTAAAAAATTGTTGGGAGTTCCCTTCCTATGTTTGTTATTGCCTTGATTCCATACCATTGTCAATATCCATGAATCCACTATCTTCCACTGTATGAGCATGTGATTTTTCAAGATTCCCACATTCTAGCTTAGATGAAATAGTTTCCAATGAATTGGTTTGGTCAACAACACAATTGTAATTTTTTAATATTAATTGAAAGGGTATGCCCATTCATGAGGAAACAATCCCTTTTGGATACATCCAACATCATAGTTGTTCTACTCTTGATATGAAGGACCTTGTTGTAGAGATAAGGCCCCATTTATATAATTCATCTTATTGTGATTTAGATAAAAATAAATCTTTAACTGGAAAGAACACTGATACCTTCATTTTATAGTTGGATCCAATCCTAAATGGATGTGGCTATTTTTGTAATGTTTTACTGATGCCGATTTTAAGAAAGAGCTAATTGTTGTTCACATTTATGATGATTTTGGGATAGGAAAACATTTGATTAAAAAAATGATAGTACTCTTGAATTACTGAGCTAATGGAGTGTATAATAAATTTCATCCACTTCATGAACCGTGATAATTACATTAGTATATAGGATATCTACCAAATATCTGGGGATCCCATTCTCAAAGAGATTTATAATGAATTAATTCCACCAATAATAAAATTTATTGATTATAAGAGGATGCCATAGTAGGAACACAAACTATTCAAAATATCTATTAAATTTTTTGAAATAAGATATTTATTCTCGAAATAGGATTCGGATTCATGTAAGAGTGTCGAAGGATGATTATTTAGAACAAAAAAAAAGATATGGGTCCTACATGGAGTGGTCCTACCTATTTCACAGCTACGAATAATCATTTTTTTAGGCACGTACTACCCACATTAGGGAGAAGTGATTACAAGGATTGAGGTTACACGGTTATGACTGAGACTGATGAAAATATGCACTTAGCTGGATTTATTTTCATGTGGAAATGTATTTATTTGCATTCAGTCCATGGGTCTCGTGGCATTTATGGCCAGGGAATTTTTTTCCATTCATGTTGGTAGACGAGTAATATATTGTGTTGGATAACCCTATATTAGCATGAATATATCACATCCTATTGTATTTATACAATGGGAAGGATTCATTTAGACATGTTGGATCATTTCAAGTATTGTGTTGTGGGATATCTACACAATTTTCATCATATTCAGTGATGAATTCGGTTAGAGTCCCCAGTGGTTGATTTCCTCCTTTTTTGCACAATGTTTTCAGGACTCAGCTTTTGAACCTGAAGATTGATTAAGTGTTGAGAGAAATGAATGCATCAACAGAATTTTACTTCATTACATATGGTATGAAACCAACTAGAACATTTTGTGATGATGGTATGAAGGAAAATTATGAGCTGAGGGAATATATGATGACATTCATGGAGATTGTATTATCAACCAAGATTAATGGTGAAATTGTATTTGAGGCTTATGTCCCATATCAGTTTTTTTCCAATTAAAATGCCATCAACAATAAAGATATTTTCCTCACAACATTGTTAGGAATGAAAATCACCCAATGTTTGCCTAAAAATTATGGATTCTAATGGATTTAGAAACATCAAGATGTCAATTATGATACCTCTATAAAATGCATAAATTGTTCTAGAGGCTGGATATGATAATATTTGGGTTTTTTCATACCTTAATGGGGATTTAACAAAATGAATAAATCTGGAAGATCCCATAAAACACATTTTTGTTGAAATTGTTGTAAAATTTATAAACCAAATGATGATGAAAAAAATTCAGATTCTTCGGAAACATCAAAACCTCCTCGCAAAAAATCCACAACAAATATCAATGCTATGGAAACAACACCTGTAGAACCCCAATGATCTTGTCACCATCATAAAAAAGAGCTTACCATAATATATACTGATTCATATAAATAATAATGAAGGAATACAAATTAATTCAATAAAACAGTGTTTATTTTTCTCCAAAGTCCACTAAATCTATGATAAGAGTGTGGAACCATTCTCAATCCAATACTAAGAATCAATTACTCAGGGAATGATGGATGCATGGGTGTGTCTGCAATCTGGAATTCGAATACCGGATGTGGGTGATATAAGAGCACCTTCTGATTATCATCAATATAGTAATTTTACTAATGTAACGAGACATATAGTTGAGTTATAGACATTCAAATATGCAACTAATGATCCTATACTATCCTCAAAATGAGTTTTTGACATGATGGATCGAGGGATATGTGAAGGGGTAATTGTTCACCTGGATGAGGAATTGGACATTTGTGTCATTACAGAGAATGCATTTAAATTTTCATTTTTTATCAATTATTATACATCATTGAAAATCATTAATCTTGATGGGATTGAAATAATCTTCTTGAAATTATACAAGGAACATCATGAATGGTTCCTCATTCACAAAAATATGGACCTATGGGAACCCCTGTTGACACATAGGATAAAACCTCGAGGTCTCTATGAAATTCATTTGGAGGGAGAACCACCATGGAGGTAAGGGAGCTATAATACCAAAAGTCATTACCATAGTTCTCTACTATAAATAGTAGTATTACAAAATCTAAGTTGTCTTATAAAAAGAATCTTAAGAAAACATTGATGTTGATATGAAATATACATAAAAAAGTTAGTATTTTTTGTAGTTCTATAGTATTATAACCTACTTGATACTCCAATATGACCATGTTCATGATTCATATAATCTACATATCTTTCTTCTATAAAGGGATTAAAACCAGCCCTTCAAAAATAGAGGATAAATTTCAAGAGATGTAAAATTATTACAGATGAATCTATTACCATAACATATGAATATTAAATGGATTTGGTTTCATGTTCTCTTGTTTCTATAGGGAGAGAATATGGTCACAATGATATCAGATTCAATTTTTTGGGTCTCACGTGTTATTTCTAACAGTCTTTTCATTATAATATTTCATAACTATTGCATGTTCCAAATTATCCTACAACAATAAATTCTTGTATTCTTTTCAGTCTCAAAGAAAAGAGAGAAGATCCTAGGCAATGCAATGTTGGTACTACTATCGATCATAATTTGTCATGTCATAATGACATTGTAATAGTTTAAGATATGACAGATAAAAATGTCAGCGGAGCTAATTTGGGCATCTAATAATGGTTGAGGGATACTTGAAATGTAAGGATTCTATAAAATACAAAGATGTATACATTGAAATTATGGATTCTATTTATCTAAATATTGTTATTCTAGGATTCATCAAGGATTTTGGGGTGTTCAATGATGAATTTAAAGGACATAAGTTCTCATTCATTCATTATCAATACATAATTGTTTTTTATCTCAAATTTCATATCAAAGACCAATTAAAACGTCTTTTCTATAGAGAAAGTGGTTAATAACATTAAATAATGGGGAATCTGACACTATCCAACATCCACTAACATTGAAGCAATTCTAAATAAGAATCTAGTGTTAGGAGATGCTCCAAAATCTTTGATTGTAGCAATCATGCATATATGGTATAATTACCCTCCAAAGGAATTACATGATGAAACTACTAAGGATGAGAATATTAAGGAGGAATCTACATAATCAACCAACTTATTACTGGGTTAATGTCATTGACTATCTTGATCATGATATGTTATTTCCATAGTATTGGGGATAAAAATAATTCTAATTCACCATTTTGGGATATCAACTCCCACAGTTAGGTTCAATGGTGAATCCATTTCATTGGATCAATGAACAATAGATGATGAAGCATTCACTACATTGATTGGAGATGAGGAAAGAACCTATTTGAGTTATCTTATTCTGAAATACTTTCCACATCATTGAAGTGATTTTGATTTAGACATAGAGATTCCAGTTCCTCTTATTATCATGCATAACAAGACATGGAGAACTATATAAAATATAATATATAAAAAACATTTTAATGAGCTACCCACACATTTTAAAAAACATCTAGCATTGCTTCGCAATAATGAGTTTCTATTGATTTTATAATCACCCAATTTATAATGCGGTGAAAGAGACAACTCCACTATGGGAGGAAGAACAAAACCTATGGAATGATCCTTTAAATACCTAACTTTTGAACAAAATTGAGGGTTTTTGATTCATGGTATCCTAAGAAGAAGTAATACATATTATAAAATTTGTAGAGTTCAATTATAAAATCAAGGAATAATCAATTAATTTGGTTAACCATAAATAATAGGCAATGTACCTTCAAGAAGTCATAAGTGCATGTCAATAAGATCTTTCACTACTCCATCATTCATTAGGAAAATCCAAACATGAGGGGGTAACTAAAATTGGGGACACCATTTAATCACTTCATAAATCTGAAGATACTGAAGATGATCAACTGGATGAGCTTCAACAATCGGTTGATAGAGCTCAAGAATCATTTCAATAAATATAGATTCATGCTAAAAGATACTTGTAATATATGATAATGAGGATCCATCCTGTGGATGTTCAACTTATTTTACTATATAAATGAAATGGAATTGGTCTCTAATCATATATATGTTGTTATCCCACATTTCATTCAATAATAAAAATATCAGCAATGATTTTCATAAGATTGGGTCTCTAAATTAGAAAAATCATAACTACATTTATAGGTATGGGGGCACTCTAAATTTTACTTTATCCTAGAATCATTGTAAGAAGAGTTTACCTATTGGTACTCCCATTTGGAAAACCCTAAAAAATTTTGTAATTTGAAATTTTGTTGCTCAATATTTCATAGGCCATAAAATTTTACGTCTACCATAATGAGACTCGATAGTTTTCAAGATATCCCTTTGTGGTTTTTCAACCTGATGAGTGTTATGTCACTTTTGGTAGGATGTTTTATGTATTGCATGTAGGAATAATATACCTACTGTTTTAGTTCGAATAGATCGTCCAATGAATTTTGAGATTAGAACTCAAACAAATCATGATGGCATGGAATGTAATGATATTTTCTTAGATAACTTCATGGGGAATCTTGATTCATGATTTTTATGGAAAATAAATATAAAAATTGATGTATAAGGATAAAGGAGGTCTCTTCGAAGAACTAAGATACTGATATTTGAACAACCCTTTATTGGGGTTGTATTATACAAGGCTAGTTAAGAAACATGTTACATAGACAAACATTGGTATCTTATGGTGACAAGAGAATTATGAAGGTGACTTTTATGAATGGTAAGCTAGGTCATGTACTTAATTGTTAAGTAATTATTTCCCAGGATTTCTGAAATTCTACACATGATAGGCTATGGGGGGTCATGATTAGGATTCATCAAGACCACAATTTGGTGGCTTTTCCTTGGTTAGGAATCTGAGAATAAAATATCGAATTGTACTAACATAGATCATGGCTAAGAAAACACTCCTACGTGATTTTAATGTGTGAAGGAAGTTACATTTTTCATAAAGGGTATTTTTGATATTATGATATGTATTTTAAAGTCATGCATTAATAACATTAAGGGATTTTATTAACTTTCTTTATATTTGACCAAGGATTTATGAATCTTTCTTTTCGTGGTAATTTTCCTGGAAACATAATACTATATTCAGGTATGGAAAGGATGAATTGTAAACACTGATCTTGGAATTTTTGGATCTGGAGAATGATGTGGGAAAAGGGAAATAGGCATTATAATAATTCATTTCCAATAATGAAGATATTGATATTTGAAGAACATGTTATCAACGCTTTATTTTGTAGGGTCAACTAGGGAATGTGTTGAATTTCAAAATAGTGGAATCTTTTGGTTGACTGGCCAATAATGTGGGAAACTAATGCAATGCCACCAATGTTATTATATTTCACCGTCAGGAAAAAAGAGATCTTAGGTATCAAACATTCTATTTATAAAATCCAAAAAAAGTTTTTTCAAATTTAGATTTTCCCCTGATCAGATTTTAGTGTATGGTAAAAAGTACATGAACATAAAAATAGTTCTTCCAATAATGATATCTAAGAAGACATATGTATAGAATTTTGATGAAGTCCATAATCGAATGTCGGAAATATTATGTTTCTTATTTTTTAGGTAATACGACTATGAAAAAAATATTATGGAAACAATGGATGGAATTTCTTCAAATTATCCACGGTTATTTTAGTATGCATTGAAAAAGTGATAGAAAAAACATAAACCATAGTCCTAGATGAATTCACGTCCGGATGAAGGATATGGGATAAATATGAAACATATTACTACTTTGAAATATTAATTCATGTATAACATCATCAAATATTTAAGGAGAAAAAAGAGGCTTCTCCAAAGAATGATGTGACAGTTTTTTGACGAACCCATTATGGATGCAGTTTTAGGAAAGGCCAACTGGGACATATTCTACATAGCAAAAAAATGGAATGTTTTGGCTGATAGGCCCATTATATGGGAAACTTAAGAAAGGCTTCATAGAGACATGTACTACATATTTAAGAAAATGATCTCTCAAACATCATATCTTACATCACCAGAAATCAATGGATGATTTTTATGCTCTTAAAGAATTCAAGATTACTAGTATGAACTATGAAAGGGGTATGTCCAATGTACAAAAGTAAAATTAGGATAAATATTGGCCATGATTTTGGAGTTAATGTATTTAAATTTGTATGAGGGATAAGAGGAATTTTATTTTATCCAATAGATGGGACTATGATCTATGTCCCAGTTTTCACTATTTTTATCAATTGGATGAGAATCATGCCAAAGGTAGGTACTATATAGTTTAAAGACATGCGACAAGGGCACTATGTTGTTTTGTTTAATGTAAAGTGTAATAGTCATTATGATTGTTAATAAGAAGTGAAATTGAATATCCTTATATATATCTAACCCATACATGAGTGAGAAGAGAACATTTCATATAATGTTATAGTTTGGACAATGATAAAAAAATTGATTTGATAATGTATCTCAAAAAAATGAGAATCATTCAACACATAGTTCTTATAGGTCAATGAAGATTATCATCATGTGTTGTTGATGTGAAGTGATTCCAACATGAAAAAGAAATATTTTAGCTAGAATAGGGGGCTGAACCTAGGTGTCACTAAATATAATTCTAGAGAAAGAAATATGTCACACATAGTTCATAAACAAAGGTTACCCACACTAATTTAAGTAAAAAGTTGGGTATAATGGGGGTTTCATTAATACAAGTTCCTACAAAATATGAGAACTTTTACTAAACTCTTCATGCTGATCTGACTCATACATGGAAGATGTAGCATTAATCTCAGGATGTTACAACTATGTCTAATATTAAATGTATGTATGTCAATATGTATCCCATTAAAATGAGTATCAATCCATATGTATTTTTAGAGTGGGTTTCCCATGCAGGTCTAATCCATACATATAGTTTGTGTGGATTTTCATAATCGGAGTTGGAGTCGAGATAAGAGATTTGGGTGTCATTATGTATCTAAATATAATGAGAATCAATACATATATTGTAACTGTAGAGATCCGAAGCTTGACGTACATTGACATTACATTACATTTGCGGAATACTTAGTACATAACAAAAACACACACACAAGGATCGTAATAGTTTAGTGTCTTTGGAAACTCGGAATATAATCTCCTAATCGTGGTGAAAGATCTTCAAAATCTCCCATAAAGATCTTCCTTTTTTTACCTAAAACCTTTCTTTATATCCTGGGGAAAAGAAAACATAAAAGGGTGAGCTCAAATGCTCAGTAAGGGTAAACAAAAGAAATATGAATCACATCATATTCATAAGAACATAACATTTTGGAAATCTTAACCTGCAAAAGAGAGCATAATTTCATAACATGGGATAAATCATAGTAGTGAAATGAAAATCCAATAATCATAACTTAAAACATGAAACTTTGTGGCATACACACATAATCATAGAGTATCATTTCTTGTTAGTCAAGACTCATTGCCAAGACTATCTTAGTGGACAAAGTCCCTTTCTGAACCGAGTCACCCTCGTTTCAGTCCTGTTTCACTGAACCGGTATAAGCTACCATTCCAGCCATGTCTATCTCATTAGATATAAAATCTTTACCCAATGCATTGGAGGGAGATATAGGTCCCACCCATCTTATAATGAATCCTTTCTTATGTGTGCCACATAATCATAAATCATACATCATCGCATAACACATGTAACAAAAATGGGATTCTTGAAACATCATAAAATCATAAAACAAATCATATAAGGTAAATGACTTCATAAAAATAATTCCCTCACAACATAATCAAATAAATGTAATAATAGGGATAATAACATAACCCTATATTATCTTAGATGGAAAATAATTTTGATAAAACATTTGAACTCCATTCTTGAGGAAAATATCCTTTCTACTTCAAAAACACTTTTCTTTTCTTAACATGTCATACAATTATAAACTAAAAGAAGTTGATTAAAAATAAACTTGAAAACTTATAAAGTTATATTTGTGGAAATAATTTTTTAAAAATCCATTCTTGCTGTATAAGTTAAAAAAACATTCTTCGTACTTTTATCGGAAAAGTCAAAAAGTACCTTGTACGAAAAACGACAAAAGATTCCTTTCATAGCCTTTACTAAAAACTCTCTGAAGGGTAAAATTGGATTTAAACAATTATAGGTGGATGGAAATAATATTACATATTGAGTAAACATGGATGTGGATGATAAAATACACCCCAGTAAATACCAAAGTATAAACAATCTCGGATAAAAATGAGACTGTGATATTTCCCTTACCTTAGGTCCGATTTTCTTCGTAAGTGTCCGAACCTCCTGTATAATGATTTACATAATGTCATTGACTTATTAAAGAATCATATTCAATGTTATTATATCATATATGGTTCACTTATGACTTTATATTACCCGTTTTTTGTAAATTCATGTTAATGTAGCGTTTTGTGTAAAATCGTCTCATTTGTCGTTCGTGTTTTAACTTGTAATTATTCATATGTTTACTTAGATCATGATTACTTTTATCCAGAATGTAAAACATGATTTATATATAATATATATTCATAATATATATATATATATAATATCGATAAATGGAATGAAATACACCGTTCATGGAGACGGTAGTCCGTACGTACGCATGAACGCTGTTTTCGTTTCCTTATTGAAGTGAATGGAATTAAGTAGATGAAATAAATATAAATTTACATAAATCCAGTATCATTATTATGTCATATATTTCATTAGTACATATTATATATACTTTATAATCATTCAGGAATGGTTAATCATTGAGAATGAATCTCATCGCGTCGTGGAGACGGTAGTCCGTACATACGCACGAGCGATGATATCGTTCCCTTGGTCGTGGAATTGTGTTGAAGTGTATGTAGAATATTTAAGTATAAATATAACTTTATAATAATCATATATAGTTACTCATTACACCATTATACCCATCCAATTATGGTGGTGGTGGAAAATAGATTACACCACGGCGTGGAGACGGTATTCCGTACGTACGCACGCGCGGTGATTTCATTTTTCCGTAGGATGGATAGAAGGTGAATTAGGGTTGTTTCATATTTATAATAACATATCAGTATTTAAGTAATACTTATGTTATTACTTTGTCATGAAACAACTAAATAAGAAGAAGTTGAAGAAGAAAGAAATTGAAAAGATCGGTAATGGATATTACCTCTTCTTTGAAACGCCTCTTTGAATCCTCCACTTAGGGAACTAAGATTGGTCTTTGAAGAAGACCAGGACCTCTAGGATTATTCTAGGGAAGTGGAGAAGGGATTATTTCATGGGTTGGCCGAGCTTGAGTTCTCAAATTGGTGTGAGGGGGGGGAGGTGTCCTTTTATAAGGGAGGAGAGGGGCACCTTAGGAATATCTCAAAATATTATTTTATATTAAATTCAAAATCGGTTTATAATGGTTCCAAAGGGACTTATTTCTAAGATAAAGTGGGGATGGGTCGAAATCCTATCAACCAATAGGATTTATACAAGTTTAGGTTATTATTTTAACCTTATCAATTAGATTTAACTCTAAGTTAAATAATTTAACTTTTACCGTGTCTTTTTGTTTTCTTACACTATATTGTTAATACACTTACTATAACATGCCAAACGAACCCCAAATTGTTTATTATTAATATATATATCCTTATCTAAGTCAGTTTACCGAACATTAGATTTTTAGGAATAAAATAACAATTAATAATATAATATTTGAATTAAAAACTATTTTGTGTCAATTTTGACACTATTTGATATATGATTTTTTTGAAAGTCATAACAGAATTATATGTTCTAAACAAGTTTATTAAATCAACACTAATATATCATAGTAACCTATAAAATTAGTTTAATTCATAAAAAGTCTCAAATTAAATTTATTTTGGTGTTTATAACATCAATTACGTCAATATTTCATTAATAAGATAATTACTGCATCATCATTGTGTCATAAATAAATTAAATTATTTAATGTCTAAAAATTCCAAATAAAATACCATTATGTAGGAAATCGTTTTAGCTTTCTAATTAATATTTATAGTCGAATTTATCTTATGTATAACCCCATATTAAAAATTATTTACTTATTAAATGTTGATTTTAACTATTTTAACTATTCATTAAATAAAATAATATTAAATGTCATAATCTAATCCAAGTGGACCTAAATGGTCATATTATATTCATAAGGTTGTTTTGGGTCGAATTACACTTATCCAATAGAATTAGGACATGTGTTAGGGTAATAGTAATATCATATTTACCCTTAGTTACCCTATTTACTATTAACTGCGGTAAAAAAAGTAAAAAGTTACTATTCACCAAAAAATTATTTTTATCTCATTGAACCACATTTTACATACTAATATCAATCGTGTCTGTCGGATTTTCGAAATTCCATTCACAGAAGCGGTAAAATTAAGTTTTATGCAAAATTCAGTTTTTAACCTACCACTTAGTGGTTTCACTATTCATCAAAAATTGAAGTTTTTCAGTAAAATGCCAAAATTTCACCCTAAGATATAATTGATATTCCGAATTCAAAAATGATTTATATTTTACAAAATTCCCAACATATAATTTCCATTAATTAATTTTATAATTAATTTCCGCTGTCACAACAAATAGCGTGTTTTTAAGAGATAATAACTATCAAAAGATTAACACTTGTTTATGTCTGGTGTAAATGTGAAATTACATCCAATGACCGACATTGTATTGAATTGTAAAAATATATTCTAAATATACTTTAAAATCACCCAAATTAATAATTTATCACTATTAATTATTTTTATTGAAAAAGTTGTTTTCAATTAAAATTTAGTAATTTTCACTATTCATCAAGATATTAAAGTTATCCGAAAATCACCAAAATTTCACCCTAAGCTAATTTCAATATTCCGAATCCAAAAATGAAGTCCATTTTGAAAAATAAAATTCACAAAATTTCAAAAAGTGGTTATTACTATTCATAATGGCTAGTTTTAATAATATTTTAATAGCATATCGTTGTTTAGTGAAACTTGGTGTTGCGTACAACACACGCTATCGTGGAAGGTCGCGATTGCGTGTAATTCAAGCCAGGTCAGAGATGTGTGTTTTGAAAGCTCCTTTTAGTGTAGCGTATAACACAATACATTAATGAAATTAAAAAGAATATTTTTCATAAAATCTTGGGGTGTTACATTCTACCCCCCTTGAAATGAATTTCGCCCTCGAAATTCGTCGGGGTTATAAATGGTTTACTATTAGAAAGTTTCTTTAATTGAAACCCACATCGTAAAAAGGAATACCAAAACCAATCTTTAAAAACAAAAGTATGAAACGTAACGGTTACCCAAATAAACTAATCACTACGTTTCCACATAGGTGAAAATATGGATATGGAAGAATAATCTAACCATCATGTTCTGATGGAGAGTGGTAGAGAACATGGCTATGGAAAAGCCAACAATCACAAATCCATAAATTTGTTACGATCTAAGGTACCATCTGATTAATCAGATATAAGATCACTAGGACAACATTTTTGGTTTTCAAGATCGTTTCCCTAAAGTTGAAGACTTTGAATTAGAATAAATACTTACTTTATTTTGGTACAATTTCACTGTTGTTCATGCCTTGAACAATTTCCACTTCATCTCTTAAATAAATGAAGTTGAATTTGTTATTTGTGAGGTGTTAGTATGACAGGTCATTCCATCTGTCTCAAACAAAAGGTTAGTAAAAGTTATTAAATATACATAAGTCATTCTTTAGTGAGATTAATCATATATGGTTCCTAAAATGGACTTATACTTCATATATCATACTGCTTAATACAATAAAACTAGTTTCTACTAAACAGGGACTTCTTGTAGGCCAGTGGTAGGCGATAAAGGCCAGTCGCACTTCGGTTGTGGGTTCGATTCCCACAGCCTTGTCCGACGCGATGGGATGTCGCTCGTCCTGCAGGTTGTCCTTTTTCTAAAGCTATATTACTATAACATCCCATCAATAATATCGAAAAACGTTTTATCCTAACTTATGTCCAACATAATCCATTCCAATATTTAGGCTTATCCATAATACTGCAGTCCACTCTCATTATATAGTGAAAATGATTACCATAGATTTAATACCATCGTTGATCCCTATATATCATAAGATATGTCTTGTTGTTCACATTCCAAACATTCAAAGGCCTTAATCATGTACTCTCTTGAATACCCATTGAACCTTAGTGAAAACATGAATTCAATTAAAAGTTAACACTTTCCACAAACCAAAATCCTCAAAATTATTTATAATCAAACCATGATATCACTTAGTCTTTATATCAATCATGAGCTCCTGAATACTGTCAAACATTTCATTTTCTCTTTATCACTTCATTATGTGCATATCATCCACTTTCCAAAAAAAATATCTGAATAACCTTTCATTGTTACTCATACCATTCATCATAAACTTTCAAAACTTAAGGAAAGACAACATTGTAACAATCCTTAGATGTCTTTTTATTCTATAGTACAACATTACACTTGATAATCATGTAATCATTCCACTACCTTTTTAAACCATTGACCGAGCTTCAACAATTCTTTCATCTCACATATCATTTGTAGTCTCTTCATCATCATCAACATAAATACTACCCATATGGTCGTACTGATTCTCTTCATGAGACTTTCCCATAGGGAATTGGTTTGCATAATGCCCGTACATTCCACATTTAAAACATTTAACCATTGTTGATGTCGTAGCAATACCATTATCCTCATCCCTAGTGTTAACTGAACCTTTTCCTTTACACTTAATGGATTTGTGTCCTTCTTTTCCACACCCAAAGCATCTTCCAGTTCCTTTGAAACATTCTCCTTGATGCCTCTTCCCACATGACTTACATAGGGGAAATTGAACTTTCTTTCCTCTATGATCATCATGAAACTCCATCTTTCTCTTATTAGCCGAGTCAGGAAACTTACCAAATTTTACTTTATTGATCATATTATGAGATTTCTGATTCGGCATAATAATGATGTTTGGACTTCCAAATCCCATTTCATTTGGTTGCTCATGAAGAATATTCTTCCATTGCCTATCATATCCTCCATTATCGTGAATCATCTTGTTTCCAGCCATTTTCTAAAACCCAAAAAGAATAGTGTGAGAGGCAAAAATCATGCTAGGGAAAACAACATAATAAAAGGGGGAGTACCCTTAATATCTAGCATCTTAGGTTAAATTCTAAGATCGTTAGCGCAATTATAGGACTATAACCTATACGTATACTTAACCTTAGAGACATACCTAGACATACCTTAGAAATATCTCATGGAATCTCACTAAAGTTCTCGCATCCTAGTTTCCAAAGGTTGACTAAACCATTCCTCCGATACCAACTGTAGAGACCCGAATCTTGAAGTACATTGACATTACATTACATTTGCGGAATACTTAGTACATAACAAAAACACACACACAAGGATCGTAATAGTTTAGTGTCTTTGGAAACTCGGAATATAATCTTCTAATCATGGTGAAAGATCTTCAAAATCTCCCATAAAGATCTTCCTTTTTTTTACCTAAAACCTTTCTTTATATCCTGGGGAAAAGAAAACATAAAAGGGTGAGCTCAAATGCTCAGTAAGGGTAAACAAAAGAAATATCAATCACATCATATTCATAAGAACATAACATTTTGGAAATCTTAACCTGCAAAAAAGAGCATAATTTCATAAGATATAAAATATTTACCCAATACATTGGAGAGAGATATAGGTCCCACCCATCTTATAATGAATCCTTTCTTATGTGTGCCACATAATCATAAATCATACATCATCGCATAACACATGTAACAAAAATGGGATTCTTGAAACATCATGACATCACAAAACAAATCATATAAGGTAAATGACTTCATAAAAATAATTCCCTGACAACATAATCAAATCAATGTAATAATAGGGATAAAAATAGAACCCTATATATCTTAGATGGAAAATAATTTTGATAAAACATTTGAACTCCATTCTTGAGGAAAATATCCTTTCTACTTCAAAAACACTTTTCTTTTCTTAACATGTCATACAATTATAAACTAAAAGAAGTTGATTAAAAATAAACCTGAAAACTTATAAAGGAATATTCTTGGAAATAATGTTTTAAAAATCCATTCTTGTTGTATAAGTTAAAAAACATTCTTCATACTTTTTTCGGAAAAGTCAAAAAGTACCTCGTACGAAAAACGACAAAATATACCTTTCATATCCTTTACTAAAAACTCACCGAAGGGTAAAATTGGATTTAAACAATTGTAGGTGGATGGAAATAATATTACATATTGAGTAAACATGGATGTTGATGATAAAATACACCCTAGTAAATACCAAAGTATAAACAATCTCAGATAAAAATGAGACTGTGATATTTCCCTTACCTTAGGTCCGATTTGCTTCGTAAGTGTCCGAACCTCCTGTATAATGATTTAAATAATGTCATTGACTTATTACAGAATCATATTAATTGTTATTATATAATATATGGTTCACTTATGACTTTATATTACCCGTTCTTTTGTAAATTCATGTTAAAGTAGTGTTTTGGGTAAAATCGTCTCATTTGTCGTTCGTGTTTTAACTTGTAATTATTCATATGTTTACTTAGATCATGATTACTTTTATCCAGAATGTAAAACATGATTTATATATAATATATATTCATAATATATATATATATAAT
The DNA here is from genome assembly GCA_963277665.1 of Viscum album. Classification (NCBI taxonomy): domain Eukaryota; kingdom Viridiplantae; phylum Streptophyta; class Magnoliopsida; order Santalales; family Viscaceae; genus Viscum; species Viscum album. The sequence continues at coordinate 593,347,631 of OY728155.1, read as the reverse complement.
ATATCGATAAATGGAATGAAATACACCGTTCATGGAGACGGTAGTCCGTACGTACGCATGAACGCTGTTTTCGTTTCCTTATTGAAGTGAATGGAATTAAGTAGATGAAATAAATATAAATTTACATAAATCCAGTATCATTATTATTTCATATATTTCATTAGTACATATTATATATACTTTATAATCATTCATGAATGGTTAATCATTGAGAATGAATCTCATCGCGTCGTGGAGACGGTAGTCCGTACGTACGCGCGAGCGATGATATCGTTCCCATGGTCGTGGAATTGTGTTGAAGTGAATGAAGACTATTTCAGTATCAATATAAATTTATAATAATCATATATAGTTACTCATTACACCATTATACCCATCCTATTAAGGTGGTGGTGGAAAATAGATTACACCACGACGTGGAGACGGTATTCCGTATGTATGCACGTGCGGTGATTTCATTTTTCCGTAGGATGGATAGAAGGTGAATTAACTTTGTTTAATATTTATAATAACATATCTGTATGTAAGTAATACTGATGTTATTACTTTGTCATGAAACAACTAAAGAAGAAGAAGTTGAAGAATAATGAAATTGAAAAGATTGGTAATGGATATTACCTCTTCTTTGAAACGCCTCTTTGAATCCTCCACTTAGGGAACTAAGATTGGTCTTTGAAGAAGACCAGGACCTCTAGGATTATTCTAGGGAAGTGGAAAAGGGATTTTGGCATGGTTTGGTCGAGCTTGAGTGCTCAAATTGGTGTGAGGAGGAGGGGGAGTAGGTGTCCTTTTATAAGGGAGGAGAGGGGCACCTTAGGAATATCTCAAAATATTATTTTATATTAAAGTCAAAATTGGTTTATAATGGTTTCAAAGGGTCTTATTCTGAAGCTAAAGTGGTTATGGGTAGAAATACTATCAACCAATAGGATTTAGACAAGTTTAGGTTATTATTTTAACCTTATCAATTAGATTTAACTCTAAGTTAAATAATTTAACTTTTACCGTGTCTTTTTGTTTTCTTACACTATATGGTTAATACACTTACTATAACATGCCAAAAGAACCCCAAATTGTTTATTATTAATATATATATCATTATCTAAGTAATTTGGCCGAACCTTAGATTTTTAGAAATAAAATAACAATTAATAATATAATATTTGATTTAAAAACTATTTTGTGTCAATTTTGACACTATTTGATATATGAATTTTGTGAAAGTCATAACAGAATTATAGGTTAGAACCAAGTTGATTAAATCAACAATAATATTTCATAGTAACCTAGAAAATTAGTGGAATTCATAAAAAGTCTCAAATTACATTTATTTTGGTTTTTATAACATCAATTACGTCAATATTTCATTAATAAGATAATTACTGCATCATCATTGTGTCATAAATAAATTAAATTATTTAATGTCTAAAAATTACAAATAAAATACCATTATGTATGAAATCGTTTTATCTTTATAATGAATATTTATAGTCTAATTTATCTTATGTATAACCCCATATTAAAAATGATTTACTTATTAAACTTTGATTTTAACTATTTTAACTATTCATTAAATAAAATAATATTAAATGTCATAATCTAATCCAAGTGGACCTAAATTGTCATATTATTTTCATAAGGTTGTTTCTGGTCGAATTACACTTATCCAATAGAATTAGGAAATGTGTTAGGGTAATAGTAATATCATATTTACCCTTAGTTACCCTATTTACTATTAACCGCGGTAAAAAAAGTAAAAAGTTACTATTCACCAAAAAATTATTTTTATCTCATTGAACCACATTTTACTTACTGATATCAACCATGTCTGTCGGAGTTTCGAAATTTCATTCACAGAAGCGGTAAAATTAGGTTTTATGCAAAATTCAGTTTTTAACCTACCACTTAGTGGTTTCACTATTCATCAAAAATTGAAGTTTTTCAGAAAAATGCCAAAATTTCACCCTAAGCTATAATTGATATTCCGAATTAAAAAATGATTTCTATTTTAAAAAATTCCCAAAATATAAGTTCCATAAATTAATTTTATAATTAATTATTGCTGTCACAACAAATAGCATGTTTTTAAGAGATAATAACTATCAAAAGATTAACACTTGTTTATGTCTGGTGTAAATGTGAAATTACATCCCATGACCAACATTGTATTGAATTGTAAAAATATATTCTAAATATACTTTAAACCCACCCAAATTAATAATTTATCACTATTAATTATTTCTATTGAAAAATTTGTTTTTAATTAAAATTTAGTAATTTTCACTATTCATCAAGATATGAAAGTTATCCGAAAATCACCAAAATTTCACCCTAAGATAATTTCGATATTCCGAATCCAAAAATGAAGTCCATTTTGAAAAATAAAATTCACAAAATTTCAAAAAGTGGTTATTACTATTCATAACGGCAAGTTTTAATAATATTTTAATAGCATATCGTTGTTTAGTGAAACTTGGTGTTGCGTACAACACACGCTATCGTGGAAGGTCACGATTGCGTGTAATTCAAGCCAGGTCAGTGATGTGTGTTGTGAAAGCTTCTTTTGGTGTAGCGTATAACACAAGACATTAATGAAATTAAAAAAAATATTTTTCATAAAATCTCGGGGTGTTACATTCTACCCCCCTTAAAATGAATTTCTCCCTCGAAATTCATCAGGGTTATAAATGGTTTACTATTCGAAAGTTTCTTTAATAGAAACCCACATTGTAAAAAGGAATACCAAAACCAATCTATAAAAACAAAAGTATGAAATGTAACGGTTACCCAAATAAACTAATCACTGGGTTTCCACATAGGTGAAAATATGGATATGGAAGAAAAATCTAACCATCATGTTCTGATGGAGAGTGGTAGCGAACATGGATATGGAAAACCCAACAATCACAAATCCATAAATTTGTGACAATTTAAGGTACCATCTGATTAATCAGATATAAGAGCACTAGGACAACATTTTTGGTTTTCAAGATCGTTTCCCTAAAGTTGAAGAATTTGAATTAGAATAAATACTTACTTTATTTTGGTACAATTTCACTGTTGTTCGTGCCTTGAACAATTTACACTTCATCTCTTAAATAAATGATGTTGAATTTGTTATTCGTGAAGTGTTAGAATGACAGGTCATTCCATCTGTCTCAAACAAAAATTTAGCAAAAGTTATTAAATATACATAAGTCATTCTTTAGTGAGATTAATCATATATGGTTCATAAAATGGACTTATACTTCATATATCATACTGCTTAATACAATAAAACTAGTTTCTACTAAACAGGGACTTCCTGTAGGCCAGTGGTAGGCGATAAAGGCCAGTCGCACTTCGGTTGTGGGTTCGATTCCCACAGCCTTGTCCGACGCGATGGGTTGTCGCTCGTCCTGCAGGTTTTCCTTTTTATAAAGCTATATTACTATAACATCCCATCAATAATATCGAAAAACGTTTTATCCTAACTTATGTCCAACATAATCCATTCCAATCTTTAGGCTTATCCATAATACTGCAGTCCACTCTCATTATATAGTGAAAATGATTACCAGAGATTTAATACCATCATTGATCCCTTTATATCATAAGATATGTCTTGTTGGTCACATTCCAAACATTCAAAGGCCTTAATCATGTACTCTCTTGATTACCCATTGAACCTTAGTGAAAACATGAATGCAATTAAAAGTTAACACTTTCCACAAACCAAAATCCTCAAAATTCTTTATAATCAAACCATGATATCACTTAGTCCTTATATCAATCATGAGCTCATGAATACATTCAAACATTTCATTTTCACTTTATCACTTCATTATGTGCATATCATCCACTTTCCAAAAAAAATATATGAATAACCTTTCATTGTTACTCATACCATTCATCATAAACTTTCAAAACTTAAGGAAAGACAACAGTGTAACAATCCTTAGATGTCTTTTTATTCTATAGTACAACATTACACTTGATAATCATGTAATCATTCCACTACCTTCTTAAACCATTGACCGAGCTTCAACAATTCTTTCATCTCACATATCATTTGTAGTCTCTTCATCATCATCAACATAAATACTACCCATATGGCCGTACTGATTCTCTTCATTAGACTTTCCCTTAGGGCATTGGTTTTCATAATGCCCGTACATTCCACATTTAAAACATTTAACCATTGTTGATGTCGTAGCAATACCATTATCCTCATCCCTAGTGTTAACTGAACCTTTTCCTTTACACTTACTGGCTTTGTGTCCTTCTTTTCCACACCCAAAGCATCTTCCAGTTCCTTTGAAACATTCTCCTTGATGCCTCTTCCCACATGACTTACATAGGGGAAATTGAACTTTCTTTCCTCTATGATCATCATGAAACTCCATCTTTCTCTTATTGGCCGAGTCAGGAAACTTACCAAATTTTACTTTATTGATCATATTATGAGATTGCTGATTCGGAATAATAATGATGTTTGGACTTCCAAATCCCATTTCATTTGGTTTCTCATGAAGAATATCATTCCATTGTCCATGATATCCTCCATTATCGTGAATCATCTTGTTTCCAGCCATTATCTAAAACCCAAAAAGAATAGTGTGAGAGGCAAAAATCATGCTAGGGAAAACAACATAATAAAAGGGGGAGTACCCTTAATATCTAGCATCTTAGGTTAAATTCTAAGATCGTTAGCGCAATTATAGGACTATAAACTATACGTATACTTAACCTTAGAGACATCCCTAGACATACCTTATAAATATCTCTAGGAATCTCACTAAAGTTCTCGCATCCTAGTTTACAAAGGTTGACTAAACCTTTCCTATGATACCAACTGTAGAGACCCGAAGCTTGACGTACATTGACATTACATTAAATTTTCGGAATACTTAGTACATAACAAAAACACACACACAAGGATCGTAATAGTTTAGTGTCTTTGGAAACTCGGAATATAATCTTCTAATCATGGTGAAATATCTTCAAAAATCTCCCATAAAGATCTTCCTTTTTTTACCTAAAACCTTTCTTTATATCCTGGGGAAAAGAAGGCATAAAAAGGTGAGCTCAAATGCTCAGTAAGGGTAAACAAAATAAATATCAATCACATCATATTCATAGGAACATAATATTTTGGAAATCTTAACCTGCAAAAGAGAGCATAATTTCATAACATGGGATAAATCATAGTAGTGAAATGAAAATCCAATAATCATAACTTAAAACATGAAACTTTTTGGAATACACACATAATCATAGAGAATCATTTCTTCTTAGTCAAGAATCATTTCCAAGACTATCTTAGTGGATAAAGTCCCTTTCTGAACCGAGTCACCCTCGTTTCAGTCCTGTTTCACTGAACCGGTATAACCTACCATTCCAGCCATGTCTATCTCATGAGATATAAAATATTTACCCAATGCATTGGAGGGAGATATAGGTCCCACCCATCTTATAATAAATCCTTTCTTATGTGTGCCACATAATCATAAATCATACATCATCGCATAACACATGTAACAAAAATGGGAATCTTGAAACATCATGACATCATAAAACAAATCATATAAGGTAAATGACTTCATAAAAATAATTCCCTCATAACATAATCAAATCAATGTAATAATAGGGATAAAAACAGAACCCTATATTATCTTAGATGAAAAATAATTTTGATAAAACATTTGAACTCCAATCTTGAGGAAAATATCCTTTCTACTTCAAAAACACTTTTATTTTCTTAACATGTCATACAATTACAAACTAAAAGAAGTTTATTAAAAATAAACTTGAAAACTTATAAAGTAAGATTCTTGGAAATAATGTTTTAAAAATCCATTCTTGCCGTATAAGTTAAAAAAACATTCTTCGTACTTTTGTCGGAAAAGTCAAAAAGTACCTCGTACGAAAAACGACAAAAAATTCCTTTCATATCCTTTACTAAAAACTCACCGAAGGGTAAAATTGGATTTAAACAATTGTAGGTGGATGTAAATAATATTACATATTTAGTAAACATGGATGTGGATGATAAAATACACCCCAGTAAATACCAAAGTATAAACAATCTCGGATAAAAATGAGATTGTGATATTTCCCTTACCTCAGGTCTGATTTGCTTCGTAAGTGTCCGAACCTCCTGTATAATGATTTAAATAATGTCATTGACATATTAAAGAATCCTATTCATTGTTATTATATCATATATGGGTCACTTATGACTTTATATTACCCGTTCTTTTGTAAATTCATGTTAAAGTAGCGTTTTGGGTAAAATCGTCTCATTTGTCGTTCGTGTTTTAACTTGTAATTATTCATATGATTATTTAGATCTTGATTACTTATATCCAGAATGTAAAACATGATTTATATATAATATATATTCATAATATATATATATATAATATATCGATAAATGGAATGAAATACACCGTTCATGGAGACGGTAGTCCGTACGTACGCATGAACGCTGTTTTCGTTTCCTTATTGAAGTGAATGGAATTAAGTAGATGACATACATATAAATTTACATAAATCCAGTATCATTATTATGTCATATATTTCATTATTACATATTATATATACTTTATAATCATTCATTAATGGTTAATCATTGAGAATGAATCTCATCGCGTCGTGGAGAAGGTAGTCCGTACGTACGCACGAGCGATGATATCGTTACCATGGTCGTGGAATTGTGTTGAAGTGTATGTAGACAATTTCAGTATCAATATAACTTTATAATAATCATATATAGTTACTCATTACACCATTATAACCATCCTATTAAGGTGGTGGTGGAAAATAGATTACACCACGGCGTAGAGACGGTATTCCATACGTACGCACGCGTGGTGATTTCATTTTTCCGTAGGATGGATAGAAGGTGAATTAGGGTTGTTTAATATTTATAATAACATATCAGTATGTAATTAATGCTGATGTTATTACTTTTTCATGAAACAACTAAAGAAGAAGATGTTGAAGAAGAAAGAAATTGAAAAGATCGGTAATGGATATTACCTCTTCTTTAAAACGCCTCTTTGAATCCTCCACTTGGGGAACTAAGATTGGTCTTTGAAGAAGACCAGGACCTCTAGGATTATTCTAGGGAAGTGTAGAAGGGATTTTGGAAGGGTTTGGCCGAGATCTAGTGCTCAAATTGGTGTGAGGAGGAGGGGGAGGAGATGTCCTTTTATAAGGGAGGAGAGGGGCACCTTAGGAATATCTCAAAATATTATTTTATATTAAAGTCAAAATCGGTTTATAATGGTTCCAATGGGTCTTATTTCGAAGCTCAAGTGGGTATGGTTTTAAATCCTATCAACCAATAGGATTTAGACAAGTTTAGGTTATTATTTTAACCTTATCAATTAGATTTAACTCTACGTTAAATAATTTAACTTTTACCTTGTCTTTTTGTTTTCTTACACTATATGGTTAATACACTTACTATAACATGCCAAACGAACCCCAAATTGTTTATTATTAATATATATATCCTTATCTAAGTCATTTGGCCGATCCATAGATTTTTAGGAATAAAATAACAATTAATAATATAATATTTGATTTAAAAACTATTTTGTGTCAATTTTGACACTATTTGATATATGATTTTTGTGAAAGTCATAATTGATATTCAGAATTCAAAAATTATTTATATTTTACAAAATTCCAAACCTATATGTTCCATTAATTAATTTTATAATTAATTTCCGCTGTCACAACAAATAGCGTGTTTTTAAGAGATAATAACTATCAAAAGATTAACACTTTTTTATGTCTGGTGTAAATGTGAAATTACATCCAATGACCAACATTGTATTGAATTGTAAAAATATATTCTAAATATACATTAAAACCACCCAAATTAAAAAAAATTCACTATTAATGATTTCGATTGAAAAAGTTGTTTTTAATTAAAATTTAGTAATTTTCACTATTCATCAAGATATGAAAGTTATCCGAAAATCACCAAAATTTCACCCTAAGCTAATTTCGATATTCCGAATCCAAAAATGAAGTCCATTTTGAAAAATAAAATTCACAAAATTTCAAAAAGTGGTTATTACTATTCATAACGGCTAGTTTTAATAATATTTTAATAACATATCGTTGTTTAGTGAAACTTGGTGTTGCGTACAACACATGCTATCATGGAAGGTCGCAATTTTGTGTAATTCAAGCCAGGTCAGAGATGTGTGTTGTGAAAGATCCTTTTGGTGTAGCGTATAACACAAGACATTAATGAAATTAAAAAGAATATTTTTCATAAAATCTCGGGGTGTTACAGTAACGCCCCGACCCTAGTTACCCATAGTCGGTGCATTATTACATAACATTTCCATGATCACAAGAAAGATCAAATCTCGAAAGACCGATTGGTTTAGTAGCCTTGGATATACTAGATACATTCATAATGTTTTACATTACAAAAAAACATCTTGTCTTCATATCCCCTAATACTATCCCTGCAGTTCATTCATAAATTACTTCTTCATAATCTTGGGAAAAATAAAACATTGAGAGGGGTGAGCTCAGATGCTAAGTAAGGATAACATTATATCAGAAGCTTTCATAGATAAGCATAAACACTTAAGGCAGTTTATAACTAAAATGAAAGCCTTTTAAACTTGAACTTGAGCATAAAATGGAAAAGATAAAATAAAATAATGCCATTTACTTACTGAGATGGATATTCTACTAGTCGAATGATCACATGAAATATCAATAACCACTTTCAAAATGATGGAATGCATAATGCCAGACTATCATAACCACATAGCCAAGGCCTCGTGCCAAGACTACAAAGAAGATTTTTCCAAGGCCTTGTGCCAAGACACTAGATTGTCTCATGAGACCTACCGATGCATCGAGGAGCTATATCGGGCTCCACCCGTCACTTATTAAGTCCAATGCATTCCTCATATGAATAGGTTTAAACATAACATAAACATTCGTATTAAAACTAGCATACGAAATGTCAATACTTTAACTACAAACCATGAATGGTATAAAAATAGCACATCCACAGTCAAACATAACTCATTTGATACAATATGGAAGATTGTATTGTATCACATTAACCTCAATCAAGAATAATGAAGGATATTGACATAGATGAAAATAATCATCAAAACTATTTGAGAGAAATATCCCCCTTTTTCTTGAAATCATTTTAAAAGTCACACTATTTGTCAAGAAACCATTCAAAAATAGATTTTTGAATCAAAGTTTCCCATAAAACTTTGATACTTTTTAAACGGAGTTTTAATTTTAAAACTTTAATGTCCATATAAATAAATCCTTAAAAACATTTTTAAAACATGGAAATTAATGAGAAATATTTAGATGAATAAGTCTTTAAAACATTTAAAAATGGTATTTTAATTATAGATTCTAAACAAAAGAGAGACACTTGAATACAAATAATTGAGGTAATAAAAACTTTGAAATATCATGAGAATAAAGGTATTCATGAAATACTCTGTCAAAGTACATTATATACACCACATAAAAGTGATTTGGTGTATAACAACAAAGAACTCTCAATGGAATTTAAGTTGAGATGAAATCTCTCATAAAGGCCGTATCCTCAGGTTAATGATAAATCAATGAAATAATTATGTGTGAAAAATATACATAAACTAAATATTATTGGATATTCAGTGTTAAACAATCAAAGGATATTCACACATAATCTTGTAAAAACAACACCCATGAATTGGATGTTTAACTCAACAAATGGAGAATGAGTTAAAATTACTCTTATCAAATTCATATCGATGACTTGAGAAATTATCAATGGAGTGATTTTGTGTATAAAATGTATATCCACAGGAAGGGGACTGTAAATAATGACATAATCAAATGAATAGTGATTACACACATAATATTGGGGTAATATAATCAATGAAATATGCGTAAAGCCAAATGAGTGGAAATTGAAATTTGAAATTCCTTTATCGATAAGGTAGCATACGAAACATACACCCATGAAAGAAGGATCATACAATGATGATTTTAATACCAAAAAATTAGATTATATTACACAATGAATACAATCATGGGCAGTACACATACACCACATGCAATAATTAAGTGGTGAACAAAGGAATTCTCACGCAATTAAGAGTGAGTTAAGAAACCCCTTACATGTACTTTTAATTGGTTGGGGGTAGGTTATCCTCATGTATAATGTTGAAATAATTGTTATTAAATTATTCATGAATCATATACATTAATATGATATCATATATGATATTTTAACATTGCTTTGTTAGTAATATCTTAGAATTATCGTCGTTTCGCGTGTTAACTTTCTCGTTTTATTTTATATGTTTTGTTATGTAAGCCATGTTTTTCATGGATAGGTTGTATCTTATTCATATCCAGAATTATATAAAGTTCTTAAACATTATTTTTAAATCATCAAATGATAATTATACTTGAATGGATATGATGGAGAATGAATCTCATCGCGTTCGTGGAGACGGTAGTCCGTACGTACGCACGAGCGAAAATATCATTCTTTTGATATTAAAATAATATATAATTGGATGGTATATCATATATACAGAATCATTATCATGTTATATTTATTATTTAAATGAGTTATCCGTCATTATTATACCCACCCAAAAAATAATATATTGAATAACAGTTACACCACGACGTGGATATGGTAATCCGTACGTACGCACGTATGGTGACATGTTATTCAAAGGGTGGATAGAATACTGAATATGGTTGTACATTATTTATAATAACATCACAGTATATTTAAGATACTGGATTTATTACTTTAGAATTTAAATAACAAATAAAGAAGAAGTGTAAGAAGAAAGGAACTTGAAAAGGGGTGGTGAAAACATTACCTCTTCTTCGGGTTCTTCCTTTTGATTTGATCAAAAGGGATTCTTAGGTTGGCTTTCTGATCAAACTAAGGCCTCTAGGTTGTAGTGGGGGAAGTTGAGAGAGTATTTTGGCAGGGGGTGGTCGAACCGAAAGGTTTTGATTGTGTGAAGAAATGAGAAGGAGGAGTGCCCTTTTATAAGAGGGGTGAGGTGCACCTTTGGAAAAGCTAAAAATATTAATTTGTAATAAACTTATATTCGGTTTCTAATGGATAAAAAGTTTATTATTAAAGTTTTAAGGTGGGTATAGGTCTCAAAACATTCATCCAATAGAATTTAGACAAGTTTGGGTTACTATATTAACCTTATCTTTTATTTTTAATCTTAGTTAATTAGTTTGACATTTACCATGTCACTTTGTATTTTTATATTATATAGTTAATAAACTTACTATATACATACAAGAGACCCCCAAGTAGTCCATTAATGATACAAATATCATGATATAAGTCTCTTGGCCGAACCTTATATTTTTAGTAATTTGATATCAATTAATAATATAATATTTGTTTTAAAACTCTTTTATGTCAATTTTGACACTATTCAATAGTTGATTTTTTTGAAACTCATAACAGAATGATTACTTCGAAAAAAGTTAATTAAATCAATCCTAATATATTACATTAACCTATTAAATTAGTTTAATTCAATAAAAGTCTCAAATTATATTTATTTGGGTATTTAAAATGTCAATTATTCTAATTTTTCACTATTATGGTAATTACTGCATCACCATTGTGTCATAAATAAATTAAATTATTTAATGTCTAAAAATTATAACTAAAATATAATTATGTAGGAAATTGTTTTATCTTTCTAATGAATATTTATAGTCTAAAATAAAACATATATAACCCTATGTAACAATTGTTTTCCTAAAAGATATATGCTTGTGTCATTTTTGAATTCATTTTAACTTAATTAAAATAAAGTGTCCCTATCACTTGAAAGTGGATCCATGGGGTCCCAAAATCGACCCAAATATTCCCATGGTAGACCATGTATCAAAACATAGGGTCAAGACACGTTTTAGGGTAATTTAGTATTGTTATAATATTATTTTTTAACCCTTATTTACCGGATTTACCCTTTAACCATGGTAAATAAAATATTTACCGAAGTAATTATTCAAAATGTCTAAAAATAAAAGTAACCTATTTACAAAATTTGAACATCCTGATTCCAAATATGGAATCTATTTTTCCAAATTCAAAACACATCAGTGGCAGAAATTAATTTAAAATTAATTCTCGTTGTTAAAACAAAAAGCGTGTTTTTAAGAGATAATAACTATCAATAGATTGGCACTTGTTTATGTCTGGTTTAATTGTGAAATTATGTCCAATGAAAAACATTGAATTAAATGTTAAAAATATATTCTAAATATAATTTAAAACCACTAAAATTCATAATTTATCAATATTAATTATTTCGATTAAAAAAGTTGTTTTTAATTAAAATTTTGTAATTTTCACTATTCATCAAAATATGAAAGTTATCTGAAAAGTACCAAAATTTCACCATAGACTAATTTTGATATTCTGAATCCAAAAATGAAGTCCATTTTGAGATATAGCATTTATAAAATTTCAAAAAGTAGGTAATACTATTCATAACGGCTAGTTTGATTGGTTGTGGTGTGTTAGAATCTCGAAGTTGCGTATAATGCATGTCATTGCATTATTTGAAGGGAAACGTACCGTAGAAGCTTGGGGTGTTATATTCTCCCCTCATTCAATAAATTGCATCCTCGCAATTTTTGAAATTGTGATGGCGAATATAATGGAAAGTCCCACATCGGAAAAAGAGTCAATAAAACTATCACTTTAAAAGAAAGAAAGAGAGGTATAAAAGTCAACCAAGATAACCCATACACGGATTCCATGTAGGAAAACATGGATATGGATGATAAAATAAGTGTCATGTTCTGATGGAGAGGGATAGAAATCATGATCAGGAGAAAGTTAACAATAAGAAAACCACAAACTTGTGTTGGGAAAAACGACCATTAGTCTCCTAGTAGGAAAGTAAATGGAAAACATTTTTTGTTTTAAGTTACATTACATAAGGATGAGGAATTAATTTATGATATTGACTAAGAATATAAAGATATATACTTACATTTTAAGTAGAGTTTCATTCTTTAATAAGTTTCCACCACTAACTCATTTTTTTAAATGATGAGTATCCAAGAAGACTTGGTCACACTAGAAGAGCTAGAATAAACTTCTATAGAATCACATGATCCATGCAGGGTGAACTATATATTTACATTGTCTTTAGAGATTAATCAAAACCAAAATGGTTAGTACAAGATCTAATGATCCCCCAGAAGGTTATTCCTTGAGATAAATAAACACTAATCTTAATTTCCAAAATTAAACCAACAATTCCCCAAATTTAGATAAATACCATTCAATAATCAATTTTACTTAAAATCCTTCAATATAATCAAAACTAATATTGAAAACGATAACATATTATGAATGTAGTCTTCCACGTTAAATTGTATCTCCAAATGACATTAATTACTCTTAAAGTCACATACTTAAAAGTAATTAACCTAATCATTTCCATAAGTAACCCAAATCATTATAAATCCACAATAAAAACATAGATAAAAACTCACCATTACTCCTCAAGTGAAATCCCATACTACTCTATTTTCCTTGGGCATATAGTGTTCACACCAAAGCGAACAACTTCCAAAATAACATTTATCACTTAATCACCAAATCATTTTCCTATACTAAGGGTATTTATTTGATAAGACATAAGATCCCAAATCAAATTATTATTGATCAATAAAATCATTTAACTAAAAATAATAGTCACACTAACCAGGGACTTCATGTAGTCCACTAGTAGGCGATAAATCCCAATCGCACTTTGGTTGTGGGTTCGATTCCCATAGCTTTGTCCAACGCGACGGGTTGTCACACGGTCTGCGTGTTATCCTTTTTCAAAAACTATATTTTATAATATTACCAAAATGAAATAAATTCCTCAAAATAACCATAACATAATTTAACCACAAATCCTATCTCATACCTTGCATTTTCATCCCAAATTATGATGACTTATAATTTCCTAAAACCCAATGATCATATAAAACCAAATGATTATTTATAACTATATCCACAAGAGAAGAGATAATTCTTCCTCAAATATCATTCTCACATGGAAAATTGCGGGGTTACAAATACAAGAGAAAATTATTCCAAAGTAAACCCATCAACGAGGAGCACTAATACTTTTTAACCATTTCTCCAACCATTTATTTCCACATAGCATCTTCTTTGACCAAGAAAATATCCTATAGAATAGGGAATTCACTCGGGTAATGGCCAGGTCCCCTAAATTTATGGAAAATGACTGTAAATGGACTCTTGGGACCATTTTTATCTTCTTCCATAGTACTCTTCATTTTTCTTCGGTAATTGTTCACTTTATTTCCTTCCTTCCCACATGTAAAGCATTTCTTTGTCCCATTGAGACACTTTCCTAGGTGTCTCCTTCCACATTTCATGTATGATGGAAATTGAGGATTTCCTTCTCCATGGTCTCCACTACTGGAGCTCTTATCATTCATAACCTTTCTCTTATTTGTTGAGTCCGGTAATTGGTTAATATATATATTGTTGATCATATTTTTGGAAAATTGATTTGGAATAAAGACGATATATTTTATGCCTATCAACATTCCATTTTGTTTCTCATTACCACCACCATTCCCACCTTGTACATCATTCTCAAAGTCACTATGACTTTCTTGGAATCTAGCCATTGACTAAAACCAGAAATCATTGTGTGAGTAATAGTAGTCATACAATCATTTAGAGATTAACATGTCACAATATTCTCAATTTGAAACACATTAGGATTAACCAAGGTCATTTACTCTCATCTTATATATATAATACTTTGAATCGGTTTGTAAAGAAAATGTAAATTATCCTAAGCATATCCCCCGAGAGTGTCGTAACCAGGAGTGCAGCAAGGCCCGTTGTCGTGCACCAATTCTCGTTCGAGTCTAGCTCAAAGCGGTGTTTTCAGGTTTTACCCCTAGGTACATCTGTTCCAGAGCCGCCTCTACCTGTTTGTATCCAGACAGGGATGTATTGACTGTAAAACTCACAAAATCTCTACAATACCAAAATTCTAGGAAGTTCTTCTATACTAATCCCCAAAGTTCATCTTAGGTCTACGTGCTCTAATCAGAGTTTATCTAAATCTAGCTTCAAAGGTTTGTACTAAACTTCCTTTGATATCAACTGTAACGCCCCGACCCTAGTTACCCAGATTCGGTGCATTATTACATAACATTGGCATGATCACAAGAAAGATCAAATCTCAAAAGACCAATTGGTTTCTTAGCCTTGGAAATTCTAGATACATTAATAAAGTTTTATATTAAAAAAAAACATCTTGTCTTCATATCCCCTAATACTATCCCTGCAGGTCATTCATAAATTACATCTTCATAATCCTGGGAAAAATAAAATATTGAGAGGGGTGAGCTCAGATTCTCAGTAAGGATAACATTATATCAGAAGCTTTCATAGATAAGCATAAACACTTAAGGAAGTTTATAACTAAAACGAAAGCCTTTTAAACATGAACTTCAGCATAAAATGGCAAAGATAAAATAAAATAATGCCATTTACTTACTCACATGGATATTCTACTAGTCTAATGATCACATGAAATATCAATAACCACTTTAATAATGATGGAATGCATAATGGCAGACTATCATAACCACATAGGCAAGGCCTCGTGCCAAGACTACAAAGAAGATTTTTCCAAGGCCTTGTGCCAAGACACTAGTTTGTCTCATGAGACCTACCGATGCATCGAGGAGCTATTGCGGGCTCCACCCGTCACTTATTACGTCCAATGCATTCCTCATATGAATAGGTTTAAACATAACATAAACATTCGTATTAAAACTAGCATACGAAATGTCAATACTTTAACTACAAACCATGAATGGTATAAAAATAGCACATCCACTGTCAAACATAACTCATTTGATACAATATAGAAGATTTTATTGTATCACATTAACCTCAATCAATAATAATGAAGGATGTTGACATAGATGAAAATAATCCTCAAAACTATTTGAGAGAAATATCCCCCTTTTTCTTGAAATCATTTTAAAAGTTACAGTATTTGTCAAGAAGCCATTTAAAAATAGATTTTTGAATAAAAGCGTCCCATACCACTTTGAAACTTCTTAAAATGAGTTTTAATTTTAAAACATTAATGTCCATATAAATAAATCCTTAAAACCATTTTTAAAACATGGACATTAATGAGAAAAATTTAGATGAATAAGTCTTTTAAACATTTAAAAATGGTATTTTAGTTAGAGATTCTAACCAAAAGAGAGACACTTGAATAAAAATAATTTAGGTAATCAAAACTTTGTAATATCATGAGAATAAAGGTATTCATGATATACTATGTCAAAGTACATTATATACACCACATGAAAGTGATTTGGTGTATAACAAAAAATAAGTCTCAATGGAATTTAAGTTGAGATGAAATCTCTCATAAAGGCCGTATCCTTAGGTTATGGATACATAAACGACATAATTATGTGTGACAAATATAAATACAATAAATATGATTGGATATTCAGTGTAAAATAATCAAAGGATATTCACACATAATCTTGTAAAAACAACACCAATGAATTGGATGTTTAACTCAACAAATGGAGAATGAGTTAAAATTACTCTTATCAAATTCATATCGATGACTTGAGAAATTATCAATGGAGTGATTATGTGTATAAAATGTATATCCACAGGAAGGGGAGTGGAAATTATGACATAATCAAATGAATAGTGATTCCACACATAATCTTAGGGTAATATAATCAATGAAATATTCATAAAGCCAAATGAGTGGAAATTGAAATTTGGAATTCCATTATCGATAAGGTAGCATACGAAACATACACCCATGAAAGAAGGATCATACAATGATGATGTAAATACCCAAAAATTAGATTATATTACACAATGAATACAATCATGGGCAGTACACATACGCCACATGCAATAATTAAGTGGTGAACAATGGAATTCTCACGAAATTAAGAGTGAGTTAAGATACCCCTTACATGTACTTTTCCTTGGTTGGGGGTAGGTTAACCTCATGTATAATGTTGAAATAATTTTTATTAAATTATTCATGAATCATATATATTAATATGATATCATATATGATATTTTAACATTTCTTTGTTAATAATATCTTAGAATTATCGTCGTTTTGGGTGTTAACTTACTCGTTTTCTTTTATATGTTTTGTTACGTAAGTCATGTTTGTCATGGATAGGTTGTATATTATTCATATCCAGAATGATATAAAGTTCTTAAACATTATTTTTAAATCATCAAATGATAATTATACTTTAATGGATATGATGGAGAATGAATCTCATCGCGTTCGTGGAGACGGTAGTCCGTACGTACGCACGAGTGAAAATATCATTCTTTTGATATTAAAATAATATATAATTGGATGGTATATCATATATAAAGAATCATTATCATGTTATATTTATTATTTAAATGAGTTACCCATCATTATTATACCCACCCAAATAATAATATATTGAATAACAATTACACCACGACGTGGAGACGGTAAGCCGTACGTACGCACGTATGGTGACATGTTATTCAAAGGGTGGATAGAATACTGAATATGGTTGTACCATACTTATAATAACATCACAGTATATTTAAGATACTGGATTTATTATTTTAGAATGGAAATAAAAAAAAAAGAAGAAGTGGAAGAAGAAAGGTACTTGAAAAGGGGTGGTGAAAACATTACCTCTTCTTCAGGTTCTTCCATTTTCTTTGATCAAAAGGGATCCTTAGGTTGGCTTTCTGATCAAAATAAGGCCTCTAGGTTGTAGTGAGGGAATTTGAGAGAGTATTTTTCCAGGGTTTGGCCGATCCAAAAGGTTTTGATGGTGTGAAGAAATGAGAAGGAGGAGTGCCCTTTTATAAGAGGGGTGAGGGGCACCTTTGGAAAATCTAGAAATATTAATTTATAATAAATTTATATTCGGTTTATAATGGCTAAAAAGTTTATTATTAAAAGGTTAAGGTGGGGATATGTCTAAAAACATTAAACCAAAAGAATTTAGACAGTTTTGGGTTACTATATTAACCTTATCTTTTAGTTTTAACTCTTAGTTAATTAGTTTGACATTTACCATGTCACTTTGTATTTTTATATTATATAGTTAATAAACATACTATATACGTCCAAGAGACCCCCAAGTGGCCCATTAATGATACACCTATCATTACATAAGTCTCTTGGCCGAACCTTATATTTTTAGTAATTTAATATCAATTAATAATATAATATTGTTTTTAAAAAATCTTTTCTGTCAATTTTGACACTATTCAATATTTTATTTTTGTGAAACTCATAAAAGAATGATTACTTCTGAAAAGGTTAATTAAATAAATCCTAATATATTATTCTAACCTATAAAATTAGTTTAATTCAATAAAAGTTTCAAATTATATTTATTTGGGTCTTTATAATATCAATTATTCTAATTTTTCACTATTATGGTAATTACTGCATCACCATTGTGTCATAAATAAATTAAATTATTTAATTTATGAAAATTATAACTAAAATATAATTATTTAGGAAATCGTTTTACCTTTCTAATGAATATTTATATTCTAAAATCCAACATATATAACCCTATGTAACAATTGTTTTACTAAAAGATATATGCTTGTGTCATTTTTGAATTCATTTTAACTTAATTAAAATAAAGTGTCCCTATCACTTGCAGGTGGATCCATGGGGTCCCCAAATCGACCACAAGATTCCCATGGTCTACCATGTATCAACCGATATGGTTAAGACGCGTTTTAGGGTAATTTAGTATTATTATAATATTCTTTTTTAACCCTTATTTACCGGATTTACCCTTTAACCATGGAAAATAAAATATTTACCGAAGTAATTATTCAAATTGTCTAAAAATAAAAGTTACCTATTTAAACAATTTGAACATCCTGATTCCAAATATGGAATCCATTTTTCCAAATTCAAAACACATAAGTGGAAGAAATTAATTTAAAATTAATTCCCATTAAAACAAAAAAGCGTGTTTTTAAGAGATAATAACTATCATAAGATTGGCACTTGTTTATGTCTGGTTTAATTGTGAAATTATGTCCAATGAAAAACATTGAATTAAATGGTAAAAATATATTATAAATATAATTTAAAACCACTCAAATTCATAATTTATCAATATTAATTATTTCGATTAAAAAAGTTGTTTTTAATTAAAATTTTGTAATTTTCAGTATTCATCAAAATATGAAAGTTATCCGAAAAGTACCAAAATTTCACCCTAGACTAATTTCAATATTCTGAATCCAAAAATGAAGTCCATTATGAGAGATAGAATTTATAAAATTTCAAAAAAGTAGGTATTACTATTCATAACGGCTAGTTTGACTTATTGTGGTGTGTTAGAATCTCGAAGTTGCGTATAATGCACGCCATTGCATTATTTGAAGGGAAACGTACCGTAGAAGCTTGGGGTGTTACATATATAGTTCAATATACTTCCATGTAGTTTAATGTCATGAGGTAAGGATGAATATGAAATGATGTGAAAAGACAAAGATATTGATGTTTTTACTAGGTTTAAACTCACGCGTCACTTTATATATTGTTAGAGTAAGAATCAAGACACATGTTTTTCTTTAACATTACTAATATAGGTTTGATTAATACACATAGAAAATGAAGGGGTTATTCTGTTGTGTTGGTCCCCAAAATTACATATATGTTTTTCTCTACTTATCCCATTGGAATGAGAATCAATTCATACATATATCGTGATAATATCATTCCCCTCACCAACTTAGTTTGATGTGAGTGACTAGGATTTTCTTACAATTTGTATTAATGGATAATATTATGAAAATGGATGGTATGAAAATAAAACCATGTATTCTTGAAGTGCACTATGTATAGGTTTTGTTCGTATATATGAATAAAATGAAATAATTTCATTTTGGTTTTAGCTGGACCAATGACTAGATATCTGGGTCTCACTAAGAATCTCATTGGAATGATAATAAAGTAACACGTAGTTATTGAAGATGGTATTCCATGTTTAGATCTAACTCATAATCACAATGAATGGGGGATGTTTTTATTCTCCATGGTTGGGCCCAAAATTGGAGATCAATGCATTTATATATATCTCATTGAAATCAGAATCAATCCATATATTGTTCTATAAGAACCGTGTAATTTTTTTTGTGGAATGTACATAAGTCACCTAATTTGAAGGAAAGTTTATAGTTTGACCATGTAATAAGAACCATGTGTCACAACATATCATGTTAGGGGGAAGAATCAAGCCACGCATAGTTGTTGACAATGGGTTCCTATGCTGATTTTATTCAAACATAGGGAGAAATGGGGCTCTGGTGCCACTAGAGAGAAGCAATTTTATGAGAAATGATTATTTATGGAATGTAATAATTTTTAATAAACCCCAAAGAATTCCTATTTTTATCTTTTTAGAGGATTTATTAACATCAAATGAAGTATTCATTAACTGTATAGTTTATTATCATGTAGTGATGAAAAATGATTTCATTTATTACAACATCATGGGACAATGAAAATGATGTTACACATTTTAACATTGTGCAACATTGATTAATATGGTTTCCTTATTGTTTAATTTCATGAAACAAAGACATTAATATCTACGATTACACAATGTACTTATTCAAGAATCATGCATTGGTTAGAGTTGTAATATGTTCTCATTCCATTGAGATTATGGAATAAGCTCAATTATAGTGGACCTTAGGTATTGAATAAGGTCTTTCCCATTGTGACTCATGATTTGGAGGATTATTTCCTAGTATCATTATAGTCATGATGATTAATACCAATTGACCTTGGAGAAATGGGTGGAGGTGAAATTTCTTGTTAAATGATCATACTATTATATTCTTATAGACTTCCATGTGATGTATGGTATGCAAACTATTTTCGTATAATCGTTATATCACCTCAAATCTCTTATGAGACTATTTATCTATATATCATAGGTCATATATGGAAACTAAGAGTGAAGATAATATAATTTCAATAGGTAGAACTACATCTATCTTGTACACTAACTAATATAGGGTTTACTGTGTTGAAGTATGAGTAGAAGTTCGATAAGCCCATAAATAATGAAAGAGCTCATCAAGCCAATAATTTTTATCTATTTCAAGCATATTTTTTAGAATATTTGATAGGGTATTGTTGAAATCCTTTATCGGTCCATTGGACACAACATGGAAGTAGGATGAATGGTTGTATTTGTTATTGTGCTCTTGATATAGCCTCAATAACTATTTTGAATAGAAATTTATGCCATTTTTAATCAATATTGAATGATGGATAACATATCTAGATATGATATTAGCTTTGAAAAACTAATTATTGTTTTGGCCCTAGATTCATTTAGAGGTATTACCTCAACCCATTTGGGGAATAAATCAGTATTAGTAGAAAAATACTTGAACTTATTTTCCATAGGTGGTTGATAGGGTCCTACTAGAATCCTTCTATCATAACCCGTCGCCCAGGTCATGTGTCGTGACTACCCCACGACCGCCTTCCATAGGCTAGTGGTTGGAAACTAGAACCGAATGGATTATTCCCTAAAACAGGAAGGCATTGCCTTCAACCTGTACAAACACACAGACTGAGAACAAAACAAGAATAATCACTAAAGTAAACTACTGTAATGAATGTGTACTAAAAGTAAATGGGCAATAATACTAGCACAACATGAAATGTACAAGTAGAATTGAAATGTAAAAAATATCTGAAATGTAAAAAGTAGCTCATGGATCGTCCACTGAAGATCATACCTACAAGGTAGGTACAGATCGCCTCCACAGTACTCCATGTCTTCTTGTCTCCTCCACATCATGTCATGCTGAATTTTCACCTCTGATCACCGTCTAATATTGGCTCCCTTACCCTCAATAAATGTTGTACACCACCTACACAAGACACAATAAGGTGTGGGTGAAGCCCTTGTATCGGTGAGTATAAAAATACTCAGTAGGGCCCCCAAGACCCTGCTGGTCTCCTAAAGTTCCACAAAGGAAAAACCACAAATAAAGATATCAATTATACTTAGGTATATGCCCGTAAATATACCTATGTAATCAAGATATACTCATCTCATGAATGAGGGTAGTATACCACAAAGGTAACACCACAATGGTAGAAGTACCACATAGGTAACACCACGAAGATAGTACCACGAAGGTATACGCACCACACAGGTATAACCACGAAGATGGTACCACGAAGGTAAAAGTACCACACAGGTAAAAGACATAATTCAAACATATTTTCAGCTCAAACTAGGTTTTCAGTGAAGTATTGAATTACATATGATTAGTCACGAAGCTAGATCGTCTTATTCTATCCTGAGTCACTACTTATAACCATACTGAGTCTAACCCACATAGGATCGGTATGTGGTGACCCAGATAGGATCACTGAGTGATGACCTAGACAGGATCTGACACACACATGATCGATATGTGCTGACCCACACAGGATCGTGGAGCACTGACCCACACAGGATCTGACCCAAATGGGATTGGTATGCACTGACCCACATATGATCGCTGAGTGCTGAACTCCGTATGACATGTCTCAAACCTCCACCTCACTACTAGCGAATGGATTCCTCACACCTAGTGCACTAATGTTTCGTATTATCTTCTCTTTAGATATTGAACATACCTCAACTGCTACTAATCTCCAAAAGGGAGTAACCCAAAGGACCTTAATTTCGTAAGGGTTCCAACGCAACAGATAGCGCGTCAACTGGGCAATCGGTCTGTAAGTTATAGAAATTGTAGTACCGAGGGCCTGGTTTGATTTGGGAGCGATCCAACCACACAGAACTCCATGTTTATCTGATACTCTAATGGAGTAAGTCAATAGTACCTTCTCGTTCCAAGGGTCTCAACTCTGCTGATTTTTCGTCAAATGGGCACCCATTCTGTAAGCTATAAACATTTATTATCGAGGTCCCGGTTTGATTCAAGTTTGATCCAACCTAGCCATACATCAAACAGCACAGGATAACCAAACGGGTCACACCGTTACAATTCACACAAAAAACACACACGATATTGACTATCCATTTTCCCAAAACGGATACCCGGTGAAAAAGCTTCATTTCACAGCAACACAGAAAAACTGGGCCTTGTAGGGACCACCTATCGACCTTGACATAAATATCCAAAATTGGTCCTGAATCATCCACCTTAATTTCAGGGTCGCAACGTTACAGACGGTTCGTCATTCCGACACTGTATGAGGGAGATATGTCAGATACAAGATCACGTGATAATAATAATAATATTATTATTGGGTGTTTCGTGGACCCAAGCTACAAACTAGAATTTAGTGTCCAAAACTATGCTTGAATTGACCGTATCAATGATAGGATCACATTTCCATTGATGGAAAGTCAGTCGAAAAACGCCCTTATGAGTTATGGTGGGTTGAAGACATAATAATAATATTAAAACTATTAATTCACGAGAGTTTCAGGTACCCAATCCGAAAACATAAAAAAGACATCCAATATAGGACTCATAATTTCTATCTCAAATTTAGGATCATACTTCCACTAACGGTTCATGATACCAAGGTCACACGGTTATGTTATAGACGAATTATGGTTTTACCACAAAAAATATTATTATTATTATTATTTTATTATTTTATTATTATTTTACTTATAACCCATCTCATTTTAGATTCAAGCACAAGGGTAGAGCCTCATCTTTATTCAATGATTTCCACTTTGATTTCTTAAAATTTTTAATTTTTTCTTTTTCAACTATTCCTCTCTCCAATTGACTATTCTTACCCACAAATCTAACGCATGTGTCCAGCAATAAAGCCCACAACTTCTCCCTCCAAACATCACCAGAAAAACTACACCCTGAGGGCCACATGGCCATCATGCCACCGGAAGCAGTCGCACCAGACCTCCCTACTCCTCTGCATCATTCAACTAACCGGATATCCCCTGGCCAACTCACCCAACCGTCGCGGTCGCCTGTTCTGAAATGTAAGTCGTTGTTCAGCCTGCCCCTGCTTGCCAGTGTGAAGCTGCCTTGACTCTCCCCACGGACTGCCATTGCACCGCCTATCTCACCTAGACTTGTGCCCCAAAGAAACACTGGAATTGTACCTCCACATTTCCCCTTCTATGGGCCACTGCATCTTCACTCTACGCCAAAAAAATGTAACAATCACAGATCCACGATCCTCAGGCTGAGATCTCTCCGTATGTATGTCACTCTCAAAAAAACATTGTGTTTTTAGCATGCATAATTATTTGGTGATGAAGAACATGTGAAGAACATGTGAAGAAGGCAATAGAAAATATAATGGTATATGTGTGGATCGATGGCCGTGTATTTTTGGCCTTCATCTCTAAGAATCAAGAGTATGAGGAATCAAAAAATATATATTTAGCATACTCCAAAATAAACCCCCTATCGTTTTTTCTCGTTAGAGATGGAATGAGGAGGATGATGAATTCGATTAAGGGGACGCCAACATTTTTCACTCCCGCAACACATTTCTGATCCAGGATTGTGTGTCATCCTCATTCTTCATTAGGGGGTAGTTCATCATTGGAGGATCTCTTTTAGAGTTCTCTCGTGCTCTCCCATTTGCCTATGATCCCCTACCAAAAGGGTGAGGAGCCAAATTTAATTGAGTTGAGATTATCACATCAATTAAGGATGGAACATTAATTAAATTAAAGTTATACCATTAATTAAATTAAATATGACATAAAATTTGAGGATATTTTAAGGGGTAACACACATTAAAGGGGAGTTTGGGTGGTCCCCGATACCAAGTATTCAAAATGGTGGTTTCAAGAAAATAAAAAAAAAAGTTGTATTATTTAATTATTATTGTTTTAAATCTCCCATGAAAAACACTAAAACTAACATACACCCTTAAGATTATGCGGTCGGGATGATGGTCTCCTTACAAAAATGATGGAGTTGCGGAATAAATGGTTCCCTTAAATTTTTAATATGTTCCATGGTTCAAAAGTTAGAAAATGCCGCTCACGTGTTTACTGAAAGTACCTGAAAAAAAGTTTGGAAAAATTATTAATAATGACCCATACCTTGCAACAGTTGATGTTATGCTCTAGCTATGTGAATCATGCCCCAAAAAACCCAACAGTACTCTTAGATTTCTAATTCGAGTTACCATTTATAAGATATATATTTTACAATAAATTAATTTTCACTTAAATATTTTATTTACGGCCAAAAACTAACATTCAATGGTAGCCCATTCCGGACATTGTTAGTATCTGCCTAAAGAAAGCATACCCTCACGTGTTCAATGGTGGTCATAGATTTTTAATCTGAGTTACCATTCATGGGTTATAATCATTTGAAAAATTATATAATTTTATTTAATTATTTTATTTACTATTATGCCATTTTATGGTTTTCTCATAGGAGGCCCAAACCGACTAAACTTATGTCATTCCTAGTGTAAACCCACCATCCTAAGCACAATGTTTCCCTCATATTTCTGATCTAAGTAACTGTTTAAGATTTATTCCAATTTTTTCAGGAAAACTGCTTACGTGCCCTATTTAATGTTTAACAAAACTTCGAAAGACCATTCCAGGCACTACGGGACTCGGAATCATGTGTTGTGAAATTTCGCAATCATGAAATAATACCATATAATTAAAAAAAAAATATACATATATTCTGGGAAATTTAATTATCTCCACCATAGGGATTTACATACTTGAAAGTTAAAACCAAGAAAATTAAAACAAATGAGGGTACTGAGCATTAATTTGAGCCTCTTTCTCTCATGTTCTCTCCTGGAGGATACCGTTCTACCAGCGTACGCGCACCAGAGGCATAAACCGTCCATGAAGTACCCACTTCTGTCTATCCTTAATCTCCACTAGAACCTCTATAAATGTCACCCCATCATCAAATTCTAACTCTTTGTGGTAGATGATGATAGATGGGTCGTGCACGTATCTCCTTAGCTGGGATACGTGGAATACATCATGCACCCTTTCCAACTGCAGTGGAAGGGACAAGAGGTTTTCTACCACACCCATCCTC
The DNA here is from genome assembly GCA_963277665.1 of Viscum album. Lineage (NCBI taxonomy): Eukaryota > Viridiplantae > Streptophyta > Magnoliopsida > Santalales > Viscaceae > Viscum > Viscum album. The sequence continues at coordinate 593,321,452 of OY728155.1, read as the reverse complement.
TAATGTATCTGAAAAGAAGTGATAAAACATGGTGATAAATTGACACCTCATCCATAAATCTGTATCCACCACCGATAAGAGACTCTCTAGAATATGTGGTCCCCTCCAGGAACTCCAAGGGTCTCCATCTCCAATCAGCAAGAGTCATCAGTAATTGCTTCTTTCATCCCTGGCCACCAGTGCTAATGATGAAAGTTCTGGTACACCTTCACCACATCAGCATGTACCTCTAAAAGGGATGTATGGATATCCCTCAACATCTCCTCCCTAAGAATCACTAGAACCATTGAGGGGACGTGGAAGAAGATGACGTGCACCCCACCTTCAGAAAAAAAATCTCTCAATAAACCGTCCTGAGGATATCTGAGCATGCCGAGCCTCGCAGTCAGCATCTCAAGTTGTGCGTCCCGAATTAGATGAGGAATTGGGGGACTGAAAATCATTGACTAAAGGTAAGTTTCTGCATAATTATCCATGAAAGATATCTGAAGTACGACTAGCTGATCTGACGCCTCACTCAGCAGCGGTAGACCAGAGCTCCTTCTGAGTGTGTCTGCTACCACGTTCCCATTCTGCAGAGTATATACTAACTCAATGTCATAGTCCTAGAGGAAATCATTCTATTGTCGTTGTCTCACCATCTGAAATCTATGCTGACAATTCTCCGACCACATGATAGTCTCCCCCTTCTTCATCAAAGCTGACAAGGGTGCATCTACCCTAGGGAAGCATGATTCAAAACTCTGGTAGTACTCATCCAAAGAATAAGTCATTCTTATTTCATGGAGGTAATCCTAGAATCACCTTTTGAAAATATTTCCCCGCACTCTTCCTCTACTATTGGGAAATTAAAACACAACACTCTTAGTACAACTAGGGTAAGGCTGGCCGACTCAAAAGTGATTGGTTGCAACCTCCTTTGCATGAGTTTATCCTATGCTATCGGGTATTCCTTTTTAGCTAACCAAGGAAAACCCCATTCCATCATTGTAGATAAACCACAACCTTTTTTCCTAATACAGTAAATCTATGTATGAACTGTGGATGTCTAGTTAAATCCCGAACTAACATCGTAAGACCTTGATGCTTCTACCATGAGGTTACAAATGAAACTTTCACCTATAGGGTTAGATCACACCATCGGCATAAGTGTTATTATCGAGTATCCTCTCAAAGTTATCACCAGATGTAAGGGTTATGTCAATGGTTTAATATTAGACTCTAGGTCATGAACAAGATTCGCGGAAGTCTGGAATGATTTGTACCTATTTCTATTGATATGAAAATGATTAGTAGACACAGAACATACCTCGAATCATTCATAGATCCCATGGGTTGCACTCATTGACATCATGCATCTACTCTCATGTCTTATCCTCCAGCTCCCTGAGCCTGGTGGGGACCACATTGGGGTAATGGTGGTAACATGTAGAAATGTACATCACCTCATGCTACTATCGTAGATCTTGTTTCAAATTTGTATCCATGTAGATTCATCTGTCCTTAACACTTCATCTTCCCAAAAACATTTTACATTCCCATGTCTCTGAGACTAGTGCCAGTTTCCTGCATGACCACTACTAACATTCACTGGCTATATCTGATCCACCAAAGAACATTCAACTGTAGTGGTTCCCTATAGCACCCTAACATAGGTAGGAATGCATAGAAGAATATTGAGAGGTCAGAATTATTTAAACACACCACACTTGAAATTATTAGCACCAAATAACTGATCATATCGTATTTATCGAGTACCAGGAATGGTCGGTACACCTAGATGAATACTCAACTACTGACATGTCGTCCTACTGAAGCTGTAGAAACTCAAGAGAACTCCCATTGACCCCTCAAGCCAGTTCTCAGATGCTTGTGAGTCGAGATTTCCTTGTAACATGAGGCTGTCTAATTCTGAAACTTGTTTAAGGCACTATACCTAAATGTATCCTCTACCATTACCACCAGTTTTAACTACTACCCAACGGGTGGTGGTGCTACTAGTACACCACCCGAATGTGCCAACACAGTAAGAGGTCCCTGCACCAGAGCCTCATCGCTCTGTGGTCCGTCATCGTATTCTCTCTAAGGAACACTGGGTGGATTTCTTTATAGTGATATACTGATAAGGAACAGGTGCTCCATGATCATTAAGTTAAACCTTGTGAGAGGAATCCAAAGATATCGAAAATAAGTCTTTTCAAAACACACGCAATCTGTGTTTTCCTGTGTCGAGTTGAAAATCAAAATTCAGGGTCATAGTGTACGGATACGTCTACTTCCTCACTAATACTAGATTCCCCAAACTGAAAACCACACTCATAACACTTAACAATATTTCCACACAGAAATGATCAGAGTCCTAGTTTTTTAGTCAAACTAAAATCCTATGATACCACTTTGTCATGGCCCCTCCCCTAATGCCAGTGCCGTGACTACCCCAAGCCCGCCTTCCATATGCCAAGGGCTAGTGAAAATCCCTGAAAGTCATATTCCCTAAAACTGGAAGGAATTTCCTTTAACCTTAGCTAAAAAATGATCTGAGAACACAACAAGATGTAACTGTGAAGTAAACTTCCTTAGTAAGAGTCCTATAAAATTAAATGGGTTGGAATACAAACCCAACTAGAAAAGTAAAAGAGAAAATGAAAAGTAAAAAATAGTTGAATGATGATAAAATGCTCTAGTATCGACCAAAAATGATCCTACCAGAAGGGAATGTACAGATCACCTGCATAGTACTCTCTGTACGCTTGTCTCCTCTGTGTCATGTCACGCCAAATGTCCACCACTGAGCACCATCCATTACTGGCTCCCTCAGCCATGATCAATGTTCTACGTTGTCTGCATAAGTTACAACAAGGTGTGGGCGAAGCCAGTGAATGGGTGAGTATAATGATACTCAGTATGGGCCTCGAGACCCTGTAGGTCTCCTAATGTTACCCAAATGAAAAACCACAAATTAAGACATCAAATCTACTTAGTTATATGAACATACATATACAAAAGTTATCGAGAGATACTCATCTTATAAATCAGGGTAGTATACCACAAAGGTAATACCATGAAGGTAGAAGTACCACATAGGAAACACGATGAAGATAGTACAACGATGTTAAAATTACCACAAAGGTATAACCACGGGGATAATACCACAAAGGTAAAAGTACCACACATATAAAATACATAGTTCAAACAGAGTCTCAACTCAAACCAGGTTTTTTGTGATGTATAGTTGTACATATAATTAGTCATTAATCTATATCATCTTATTTTTTTAAGAGGCACTTATTCTGACCATACGGTGTCTGAAACACAAAGGATCGATAGGTAACTAATCCCCACAATGACTGATATAGGATCCGACCCACATAGGATAAGTATGCACTGGCGCACACATGATCTCTGAGTGATGACCCACACAGGATCAGTATGCGCTGACCCACACAGGATCACTGAGTGCTAACCCAAATAGGATCTAACCCATATGGGATCGGTTAGTACTGACCCACATAGGATCGTTGAGTGCTGACCCCCATATGATCTATCTCCAACCTCTGCCTCCCTTCCAGCCACTAGATTCCTCACACCCAGTGCACTCAAGTTCCATAGAATCTTCCCTTGACATATCATTCATACCTCAAATTCCACTAATCTCTACAATGGAGTAACCCAAATGGCATCCATGTCATAATGGTTCCAAAGAAAAATATGGAAGGTCAACCATACCACCGATTTGTTTGTTATAGGAATTTTAGTACTGAGGACCCGGTTTGATTTAGGTGTGATCAAACCTGGCCGAACACCAATTTTCTCTGAAACTATAATGGAGTATGTCATAAGGACAACCTCGATACACATGTCACAACTTCCAAGTCCTTCGTCAAATGGGCCCACAGTTTGTAAGCTATATGCATTTTAGTTCTTGTGGCCCAGTTGGATTCGTGTTCGGTCCAACCTAGTCATACATCAAATGGAACCGGATAACCAAACGGGTCTGACCGATATAATTCACATGGAAAAACACATGAGATGGACAACCAATTTGTCCAAAACTGATACCTGGTGAAAAAATTTCATTTCACCAAAACACGCATGAAGCAAGCCTCATGGGGCCCACACCATAATGTCTACTTAAATATCAAAAATTGGTCTTGAAACATCAGTCTTAATTTCAGGGTCACAACTTCATAGATTGTTCGTCAGTCTGACACCGTATGAGAGAGATATGTTGGATACAAGACCCCATAATAATAATAATAATAGTAATAATAATAATAATAATTATAATAATAATAATAATAATAATATTGGGTTTTTCATAGACCCGATCCATGAGAAAGAATTTATTATCAAACATTAGACATGAATCGACCGTATCAATGACATGATCAGATCGCCACTAACGATAAGTCAATCGGACATCTCATGCAATAGTTGTGGCAGGTCGAAGATTTAATAATAATATTAAATCTAATTAATTCAAGATCGTTTTAGGTACCCAATCCCAAAACATGAAAAATACATCCAATATTTGACTCATAATTTTAATCTCGAAGTCAGGGTCATACTACCATTGATGGTTCGTGAAACCGAGGTCTCACGAATATGTTATTGATGAATTATTGTTTTACAACAAAATATACAAATAACATTATTATAATAATATTATTTTATTGTTTTTCTCCTTATAACCCATCTCATTTAAGATTCATGCCCATGGGAAGCGCCTCCTCCTTATTCAATTATTTCATCTTTAACTTCATTAAATTTTTAATTCATTCCTTTTCAACTATTCCTCAAACCAATTAACTCTTCTAACCCACAATTCTAAATCATGTTTCCATCTATCAAGATCGAGGCTTCTCCCAGCAACTACTCTTGTAAAACTGCACCCCGTTGTCCACCTGGCCTCCACGCTGCCTGCACTAGCCACATCGGACTGCCCCGCTCTGCCGCGTCATTCTACTGACCAGACAGCCCCTAATCGACTCAAACAACCATCATAGTCTCCTGTTTCTCGCATGCAGGGTTCCCTTCATCCTACCCATGCTTGCCCATGTAAATTTACCTTGAATCTATGCACAGACCTCCATCACACCACCTATGTCACCCAGAGCTGCGCCTCAAAGACACGCTGAAATTGCACCTCCACGTTGCACCTTCCACGGGCCACTACATCTTCATTCTAGGCCCAAAAAATGTAATAATCGTAGATTCAAGATCCTTAGGCTATTATCTCTATGTCTTTATGTCACGCTCTATGAAACATTGTGTTTTTAGTGTGATTCATTATTTGGCGATGAAGAATGCGCGAAGAATGAAATAAAAAATATCATGGTATATGTGGAGATCAATGGTCATGTTTGTTTGGCAGTCGTCGATGAGAATCAAGAATATGAGGAATCAAAAAATTGATATTTATCATACATAAAGATAAACCCCTACCCTATTTTCTTGTCGTAGATGGTGTGAGTAAGAAGATGAAGTCAATGAAGGGGACTCTAGCGTTCGTCGCTCCTGCAACATTTTTCCCATTCGAGCTCATGCATCGTCCTCGTTCTTCATGGGGGGGGGGTCTTCGTTGGAGGATCTCATTCCGAGTTCTCCCAAGATCTACACTTTGACAACATTCCACAACTAAAAGGGTGAGGAGGATACTTTATTTGAGTTGATATTATCAATTCAATTAAAGTTGGAAGCATAATTAAATTAAATTTGGCACATTAATTAAAGTAAAGTTGTCACATTAATTAAATTAAAATTTTCATATTAATTGGATAAATTACAAGGGCTAACTCAAATTATAGGGGAGTTCAGGTGGTCCCCACCACCAAGAATTCAAAATAGAGTTTCATGATAATAAAATAAAAAGTTGTTGTTTTATTTTATTTTGATTCTTTTAACTCTCCCAGTAAAAACTGGAAAACTATCTTCCACCCTAGACCTACTGCGGTCGAGATGAAGGTCTCCTTAAGTGAATCCTGGCACTGTGGAATCAATGAAACCCTCATATTCTTAATCTAAACAATGGCTCAAATTTTTGAAAATGCCGATCACATGTTTTCTTGAACTTACACGAAAAATATATCAGAAAAATTATTAAAAGTCACCCTTGACCCGCACTGGTCGAGGTTAGGCTCTGGATAAATGAAACATGCCCCTATAAACACAAAGGTACTCTTGGATTTCCAATCCAAGTTACCATTTGAATGTTATGGATTTTACAACAAAATAATTATCAGATAAATATTCTATTTACGGACAAAAACTAACATTCATTGGTGGTCGCATCGGCCATTGTTAGTATGTTCCTAAAGAGAGAATACACTCACATGTTTAGTGGTTTTCTTTGATATTTAGTCTGAGTTACCATTAGTGATTTATGAGAATTTGAAAATTAAATTAATTTTATTTAATTATTTTATTTACAGTTATGCCATTTTTGGGTTTTCTCACAGTAGTCCCGCACCGACTAAACAAAATAAACAATGAGGGTAAAACCGCCATCCTGAACTCAACGGTGCCCTACGATTTCTAATTTGAGTAACCATTTAAGAGTTATTCCACATTTTCAACAAAACAACTTATGTAATGACACAACCCCAGTAACCCAGAGTCAGTTCATTTTTAAATAACATTGGCATGATCACAAAAGATCATGTCTCGAATGACCGATTAGTTTACTAGACATAAAAACACTAGATAAATTCATATGTCTTACATTACATGATAAAATGAAAACAAAAAAACATAGTCTCCATAGTCCACACTCATATCCCCTCATACTATCACTACAAGACATTCATAAAATACTTCTTCACATCCTGGGAAAAATAAAACATAGAATGGGGTGAGCTCAGATGCCCATTAAGGATAACAATATAGCGGAAACATTCATAAATAAGAATAAAAATTTAAGGCAATGTATAACAAAAACAAAAGCCTTTTAAACTTGAACTTCAACATAGTATGGAAGAAATAAAATGAAATAATTCCATTTACTTATTCACATGGATATTCTACTAGTCGAATAATCACATGAAATATCAAAAACCACTTTTGTAATGATGGAATTCATAATGCCAGACTATCATAACCATATAGTAAAGACCTTGTGCCAAGAATACAAATACGATTTTGTCAAGGCCTTGTGTCACGACACTAGTTTGTCTCATGAGACCTACTGATGCATCGAGGAGCTATAGCAGACTCCACCCATCACATAATAAGTCCAATACATTCCTCATACGAAAAGTTTTAAACATAACATAAACATTCGTATTAAAACTAGCATACTAAATATCAATACTTTAACCTTAAACCATGAATGGTATAAAAATAACACATCCATAGTGAAACATATAACACAACCATTAATAAAATATGGAAGATTTGTATCAAAATAAATCAACTTCAGACAAGTTTAAAATCCATCAAAGGATGTTGACATAGATAAGAATTATTTGTAAAAATTCATTGAGAGAAATATCCCATTTTCATGAAAACATTTAAAAGTTACACAATTTAGAAAAGAAGACATTTAATTACATTTTTGAATCAAAGTGTCCCATACCACTTTGAAACTTTTTAAAGAAGTTAACATTTTTAACACATTCATGTCCATATAAATAAATCCTTAAAACCCATTTTGAAAACATGTACATTAATGATAATGATTTAGAAGAATAAATATTTAAAACATTTAAAATGATATTTTAGTAAAATTTCCCTTATAAATAATTCATTTCAAAACTCTTTTATGATACAAGGACATGGAAAATAAATAGGTTAAATTATATAATTATGTAAAAACAACCTTGTATAATAAATATTATATCATATATGATATTTTAATATTGCTTTGTTAATATTATTTTAGTATTATCGTCGTTTCGGGTGTTAACTGATACGTTTTCCTTTATATGCTTCGTTACCTAAGATGTGTTTGTTATGGATAGGTTGTATCTTATTCATATATATAATTATATCAAGTCCTTAAACATTATGTTTAATTATCAAACAAGAATTAGTCTTGAATGGATGTGATGGGGAAATGAATCTCATCGCGTTTGTGGAGACTGTAATTCGTACCTATGCATGAACGCTACTTCCATTTCATTTTCCATTTTAAAAGGAATCAAAACCAAATGATACATAGGTATATTATTCTTACAGTATAATATAATATCTTATATGTGTTACCTATGTTCATTAACACCATCCTTTATACGTTCCACGTATGGTATGAACGATTCATATCACTTTGAGGGGGCGGTAGTCCGCACTTTCTCAAATGAAATTATAGTATATATATACAACATGAAATGAATAATGGTATGCTATAAAATTTAATTACAGAAGATTATATATAAATTAAATATCATTAATATCATATTTAATTATAGTGTCATCATGATGGCCACCATGAGAGGTGGTAAGAGATAATTGAACAATCATCGTTTCGTGAGGTGTCTAGTTCCCATCCACAGAAACACTATGTTCTTCACCCATTAGATGGAGGTGTGTGTAAGTGTAGTTATAATACATCTCATAAAACAATACATGTATATTTAGGATACTATATATGTTGCAAAAGAAAATAATAAGAAGAGATTAGGGGGTGGATAAGTAAAATAAAAGAAAAGAAGCTAAGAGAAGTAGTTACCTTTAATATGGGTAACTCCCTTTGGTTTCAACCAAAAAGGACTCTTGAAGTACCCTATTCCTATGGTAAGGCTTCTAGGAGGAGGATAGGTATGTTGGGAGCTTAATTGGGAAGACTTTGGATGAGCCAAAAGTCTTTAGAGGTGTGAGGGATTTGTTATAAGTGGTTTCCTTTTCTAAGGGGGGGAGGGGCTCTTTATGAAAAACTTAAAGTATTAATTTATAATAAATTCATATTCGGTTTCTAATAGCTCAAAATTGTATTATTAAAAGTATAAGGTGGGGAGGCGTCTAAAAACACTCAACCAATAGATTTTAGATAGGTTTGGGTCACTATAGTAACCTTATCATTTAGATGTAACTCTTAGATAAGTAGTTTGACATTTACCACGTCTCTTTTTATTTTTATATTATATAGTTAATATACATTATATATACTTCCAAGAGATCCCCAAGTGGAAAATTAATGATAAAATTATCATTATATAAGTTTTTTGGCTGATCCTTTTATTTTTAGTAATATAATATCAATTAATCATATAATATTTGTTTTAAACACTCTTTTATGTCAATGTTGACACTATTGGGTATTTTATTTTTGATAAATTTATAACAGCATTATTACTTAGAATAAAGTTCCTATAACCAATTATAATTTGTCATGTTGACCTAGAGAATTATTTTATTTCATAAAAAGTCTGAAATTACATTTATTTGGATATTTATAATATCAATTATTTTAATATTTCATTAATTAGGTAATTACTCCATCACCATTGTGTCATAAATATATTAAATTATTTAATGTCTAAAAATTATAAATAAAATACCATTATCTAGGAAATCTTTTTAGATTTATAATGAATATTTATAATCTAATTTATCTTTTGTATAACACTATATTATAAATGTTTTAGTTATTAAACATTTATTTTAACTCTTTTAACTCTTCTTTGAATTAAATAATAATAAATGTCCTAATCTAATCCAAGTGGACCAAAGAGGATCATATTTAATTTATAAGGTTTTTTTTGGTCGATTATACTTATCCAATAGAATTAGGACTTGTGTTAGGGTAATAATAATATCATTTTTACCCTTAGTGGTCCTATATACTTTTTACCGTGGTAAGTAAAAGTAAAAATATACTATTCACCAAAAAATATTTATCTTATTGAACCACATTTTACTTCTTGATATGAACCATGTCTCTCGGATTTTCTAAATTCCACTCACATAAGTGGTAAAATTATGTTTTATATGAATTTTCAAATTCCCTTAGGAGATGGGTAAAAGAAAGTGAAAAGTTCAATAACATATTTATATTTACAAAATTATTATAAACTGACTCCAATGAATGAAATTGGACTTATATAAGTATTATGTATCTATTTTGAAATAAAATAAATTTAAGTAAAAATAATAATTATTTAAATAAAAATTCGGTTTTGTACTATAACTCAGTGTTTTTCATTATTCATCAAAAATTAAAAGTTTTCAGAAAAATACCAAAAAAATAAATATAAGATAATTTTGATATTATGAATTCAATAATGACTTCTATTTTACCAAATTAAAAACCTATAAGTTTCATTTATTAATTTAAAATTAATTCCCATTATCAAAACCAAAAGGCGTGTTTTTAAGAAATAATAACTATCAAAAGTTTGACACTTATTTATGTCCAATTTCAAAGTGAAATTATATACAAAGACCATAATTGGATTAAATAGTAAAAATATAATCTATTTATAATTCCAAACCATTAAAATGTACAATTTAACACTACTAATTATTTTTATTAAAAAAGTTGTTTTTAGTTAAAATATAGTATTTTTTACTATTCACCCAAATATTAAAGTTATCAAAAAACACCAAAAATTTATTGAAACAAAATTCTTATGTCCCGATTATAAAGAAGAAGTTTATTTTGTCATATTGAATATATAAAAGTTTCAAATATTGGATTTTAGAAGGCTTCACCATTAAAACGTGGTAAAATTTCATTTTTTTGAAAAATACTACTTTTATATGAAAAAAATGTATTTGTTCTTACATTATGTCTAAGAAACTCATAATATGGATTCTAAAATTATAAGGATTGTATAAAGTTCAATATTTAGTTAATAATATTCATAACCACTTTTGAACGAATCGTTTGTTAAGTCATGGTGCGCTAGAACTCAGTGTTGCGTGTTGTGCAAGTTATTGAATTAATTTGAAGAATTAACATTCTATGAAATCTTGGGACGCTACATTCCCCCCTCATTCAATAAATTTTTTCCTCACAATTTGAAATTATTTTTATAAAATAAAAGGATGAAAATAGAAATTATCTTTGGGATAACCCACATTGGAAATTAGGTTAATAACATTTAGTCTTAATAAGAGGAAAAAGGGAAATGAAAGGGTCACCACCAAATTAAGATCTCGATTCGGAGAAAATTTGTGGAAATTAAAGACATATAATTGGAGGAAAAACATAAATATTTATAGGTAGTGATTAAGGTCATCAATCACTTACAAGTGTAAAATTTAGGGCCTTAAATTCATCAATCTATGATGATTTAAAATACCATCAGTTCAACAAAACATATGGTATTAGGATAACAAATTTTTTGTTTTAAGATCCCTTCACTGAAGAATAAGAATTAATTTCTTCATAGAATAAGATAAGAAGAAAAATATATACTTGAAAAGTAGAGTCCCATCCTTTAACTAATTTCAACCACAAACTTATCTTTCACTCTAAAAGATAATAGAACTTAAAAATAATATTCTATTTATCCTATACATATAGGGTTAAAAAAATGAATTTATAATTCATCTAAAATATTTTTTTTAAAAGACTACATTATTCAATCCAAGACATCAGATGGGTCAGTGGTAGGTGATACAACCTTGCTGCCCTTCAGTTGCGGGTTCATGTATTGTGGCCTTTCCTGATGCAACGGGTTGCCACCTGACCTCTGGGTTGTCCTTTTTTGGCAATCCAAAAATAATCTCAAACTAGAATTATCCAAAATACTTACATCCAAACTCACAGTTCAAAATTTATAATGAATCTAATCACAATGAAGATCCTTTTTCCCGTGTAATAACATGTGAACACCTTCATCATGTGTTCTTTTAGAATACTGCTACATCCTGAATTACCATAAAAACTTATTGATTACATTCATGATCCCTTATTACTTATATAATAATAGATATAATCCTATCTAAAAATGTTGTAAACTCCAACAATGATGAAATATACAAATCATTAATCAGTTTCAAGGTAGTCAAGAATATCCAATTTGATTTATCCAAATCAATCATGTATTATTCCAAAATCACTACCTTGGTATCAGAACCATATTGTGGGTTATCTTTCTCTCAGACATATATTTTCCAAAAATTTATCCTAATATTGAGTAACATTTCTTTGTTTCACACAATCTCATGTCCTTAATGAAATAGTACTGTTGTACAATCCTTATATACTCTATAATTATTAAAACCAGTACATTGTTGATACAACACCCAAATGACATAATTCTCTAATAACAACATAAGAACTATATTCCTCCTCATCTGTGGTTGTATCATAACATGATTATTATCTAATAGCATCATTTGGGGAATACTCTACTGATTTGGACGTCGATTCACGTAGTGTCCCAACTCCTTGCAGATGAATCATTGTTCATTTGAAACCTTTTTCTTGCCCTTGCAGTCACAAACATGGTGTCCTTTTTCTCCACACTTATAACAAACTCCCATTTCCTTCAGGAAAGATCCAGGGTTTTTATTCCCAAATTTATCACATATGGGAAAATTATTCTTTTCCCTCTTCCCTTTATCCATATTTCTCTCTTTCAACCTTTTCTTCTCATACTTCCCTTCAAAGGCATAGGACTCAGGGAATTCCTTACTTATCTTTTTAACAAATGATACTATTTCTTAATATGTTGAGAATACATGGGAGAAAATTTCCCTTCTAAATTTTGTCTTAATACTGTGAAAAATTTGATCCTTCTTACTCTTTGGATCATACGTATTGCTGGAGTTCACATTCCTACTACTGTGCACCATTTCTATACAATGGCATACACTAGGTCAGTTTATGAATTGCAATGAATAATTCCAAACATGTAAGATACCAATCATAGACTGAATAGTTTATGGATATAATCCATAATCATAAAAATATTTTCATTTAGGAAGTATATACTCATAAACCCTTCATAATGGTTTGTAAAGAAATGAGAATTATCCTAAGCATATACCCCAGAAGTGTCATAACCAAAAGTGCAGCAAGGCCCGTTGTCGTGCACTAGTTCCCGTTCGAGTCTAGATCAAACCGGTGTTTTTTTGTTTTACCCCTAGGTACATCAGTGCCAGAGCTGCCTCTACCCGCTCGTATCCAGATAGGGATGTATTGCTCGGAAAAATCACAAATCTCTACAATACCAAAATTCTAGGAAATTCTTCTATACTAATCCTAAAATTCAATCTTTGGGTTATGTGCTCTAATTAGAGTTTATCTAAATCTATCTTCCAAGGATTGTACTAAACATCAATTGATACAAACTGTAACGCCCTGGCCCCAGTTACCCAGAGTCGGTGCATTATTACATAACATTGGCATGATCACTAAAGATCATGTCTCGAAAGACCGATTAGTTTTGTATCCTTGGAAACAATAGATACATTCCTAATTCTTACATTACATGATAAAAATGAATACTAAAACAACATAGTCTCCATAGTCCACACTCATATCCCCTCATACTATCCCTACAGGACATTCATAAAAAACTTCTTCACATCCTAGGAAAAATAGAACAAATAAAGGGCTGAGCCCAGATGCCCATTAAGGATAAAAATATAGCGGAAACTTTCATAAATAATCATAAACATTTAAGGCAATGTATAACTAAAACAAAAACCTTTTAAACTTGAACTTCAGCATAATAAGGCAGAAATAAAATGAAATAATGCCATTTACTTATTCAAATGGATATTCTACTAGTCTATTAATAACATGAAATATCAATAACAACTTTAATAATGATGGAATTCATAATGTCAGACTATCATAAACACATAGTCAAGGACTTGTTCTAGAAATTCAAATAAGGTTTTTTCAAGGCATAGTGCCAAGACAATAGTTCCTCTCATGAGGCCTATCGATGCATCAAGGATCTATAGCGAGCTCCACCCGTCACATACTAAGTCTAATACATTCCTCATACAAAAAGGTTGAAACATAACATAAACATTCATACTAAAACTAGCATATGAAATGTCAATACTTTAACCAGAAACCATGAATGGTATAAAAGTAACACATCCATAGTCAAACATATCACAAAACATTCAATACAATATTGAAGATTTGTATCATAATAAATCAACTTTAGAAAAGTTTAAAATCCATTAAAGGATGTTGACATAGATAAACATGATTTGTAAAAACTCATTGAGAGAAATATACCATTTTCATGGAAATTTTTAAAAGTTACACAATTTAGAAAGGAAGACATTTAAATACATTTTGGAATAAATGTGTCCCATACCACTTTGAAACTTTTGAAAAAAATTAATGTTATTAAAACATTCATGCCAATATAAATAAATCATTAAAAATCATTTTGAAAACATGGAAATTAATGAGACTGATTTAGAAAAATAAATATTTAAAACATTTAAAATGATGTTTTAGTAAAAAGTCCCTAAAAATAATCCCTTTAAAAACTCTTTTATGATACATGGGCATGGATAATAAATATTTTATAGTAGATACTTACATAAAAAAACCTCGGATAATAATGAGATTGTGAAATTAACCCTTACCAATTTGGTAACTTACGAAACATACACCCCATGAAAGAAGTATCATAAAATGAATATGTAAATACACATAAATTAAAGTTTATTACACAAAGAACACAATTATGGGCATTACATAAACCACACAAAATGTAATAGTGGCAATATGGCCTGAATCTCACTGGAAAAAGGATTGAGATGAAAACACCTTACCTTGTATTTTTCCTTGATAGAGTGTAGTTTAACCTCCTGTATAATAGTTAAATCATTGTTATTAAATTATAAAAGAATTATATACATAAATATGATTTCATACATGATCCTTTAATATTTATTTGTTAATAATATTTTAATATTATCGTCGTTTCAGGAGTTAACTAATTTGTTTTCCTTTATATACTTCGTTATGTAAGTCGTGTTTGTTATGGATAGGTTTTATCTTATTCATATCCAGAATGATTTCAAGTATATAAAAATTACTTTTAATAATAAAATTATAATTATTCTTTAATGTGTATGATGGGGAAATTAATTTCATTGTGTTTGTGGAGATGGTAATTCGTACGTACGCACGAACTCTACTTCAATTCCCTTTTTCATTTTAAAAGGAATCAAAACCAAATGATACATAGGTATATTATTATTAATGTATAATATAATATCTTATATGTGTTACTTATGTTCATTAACACCATCCTTTATACATTCCATGTATGGTATGAACGAGTCATATCACTTTGAGGGGGCGGTAGTCCGCACTTTCTCAAATGAAATTATCATATATATATACAACATAAAACGAATAATGGTATGATATAAAATGTAATTACAGAAGATTATATATAAAATAAATATCATAAATATCATATTTAATTATAGTTTCATCATAATGGACACCATGAGAGGTGGTAGGAGATAATTGAACAATCATCATTTCGTGAGGCGTTTGGTTGCCATCCAAAGAAACATTATGTTCTACACCCATAAGATGGAGGTGTTTGTAAGTGTAGTTCGAATACTTCTCATAACAATATCCTAGTATATTTTTTATACTATTTATGCTACAAATGAAAATAATAAGAAGATTTTAGGGGTCGGAGAAGTAAAATAAAAGAAAATAAGATAAGAGAAATCGTTACCTTTAATTTGGGTAACTCCCTTTGGTTTGAACCAAAAAGGACATTTGAAGTGCCTTATGCCTAAAGTAATTCTTCTAGAAGAAGGATTGGGATGTAGGGAGATTAATTGGGCAGAGGTTGGATGAGAAAAAAGGTTTGAGAGGTCTGAGGAATTGGTTAGAAATGATGTCCTTTTATAAGGGGGAGGAGGGGCACTTTAGGAAAAACGTAAAGTATTAATTTCTAATAAATTCATATTCGGTTTATAAAGGCTCCAAAGTAGATTATTAAAATTATAATGTGGGGATGGGTGGAAAAACACTCAACAAATATATTTTAGATAGGTTTGGGTTACTATAGTAACCTTATCTTTTAGATTTAACTCTTAGTTACGTAGCTTGACATTTACCATGTCTCTTTCTATTTATATATTATATAGTTAATAAACATATTATATACTTACAAAAGACCCCCAAGTGGTCCATTAATGATAAAACTATATAAGTTTTTTGTCCGAACCTTTTATTTTTGAGAATCTAATATCAATTAATAATATAATATTGGTTTCAAAAACTCTTTTATGTCAAATTTGACAGTATTTTGTATTTTCTTTTTGATAAATTCATAACAGCATTATTACATCGAATAAAATTCATATAAACAATAATAATATTTCATATTAACCTAGAAATTTTTTTTAATCCCTAAAAAGTCTCAAATTAAATTTATTTGGATATTTATATTATCAATTATTTTAATATTTCATTAATTAGGTAATTACTGTATCACCATTGTGTCATATATAAATTAAATTATTTAATTTCAAAAAATTATAAATAAAATACCATTATATAGGAAACCATTTTACCATTATAATGAATATTTATAATATAATTTATCTTATTTATAACCCTATATTTCAAATTTTTTAGTTATTAAACATTGATTTTACCTCTTTTAACTCTTCTTTGAATTAAATAATAATATATGTCCTAATCTCATACAAGTGCACCAAATAGGTTAATATTTGATTTATAAGGTTGATTTTTGTCTAATTATACATATCCAATAGAACTAGGACATGTGTTAAGGTAATAATAATATCATTTTTACCTTAAATTACCCTATTTACTTTTTACCGTGGTAAATAAAAGTAAAAAGTTATGATTCTCAAAAAATTATTTTTATCTTTTTGAACCAAATTTTACTCATTTATATGATCCATTTCTCTCATATTTTCTAAATTCCACTCAAATTAGCGGTAATATTATGTTTTATGAGACTTTTTTTATAAATTCTCCTAGGAGATGGGTAAAAGACGGTGAAAATTTCAATAACATTTTTATATATCTAAAATTAATATAAACGGATTCCAATGAATTGACTTGAAATTATATAGGTATTATGTATCTATTTTGAAATAAAATAAATTCAAATAAAATAAATAAAAATTCAGTATTCTACTATAACTCAGTGTTTTTCACTATTCATAAAAAATTAAAAGTTTTCCGAAAAATACAAATAATTCATCGTAAGCTAATTTTGATATTCCGAATTCAATAATGAAGTATATTTTTTAAAATTCAAAACATATAAGTTTCATTTAATAATTTAAAATTAATTTCCACTGTCAAAACCAAAAGACGTATTTTTAAGAAATAATAACTATTAAAATATTAACACTTATTTATGTCCAATTTCAAAGTGAAATTACTTACAATGACCATTATTGGATTAAATGGTAAAAATAAAATCTATTTATACTTCCAAACCATTAAAATTTATAATTTAACACTATAAATTATTTTTATTAAAAAAGTTGTTTTTAGTTAAAATATAGTATTTTTCACTATTCACCCAAATATGAAAGTTATCAGAACAACACCAAAAATTTATTGAAACTAAATTTTTTTGTCCCGATTCTAAAGAAGATGTTTATTTTTTCAAATTGAATATATAAAAGTTTCAAATATTTGATTTAAAAAGGTATCGCCATTAAAAGGTGGTAACATTGCATTTTTTGAAAAACACTTCTTTTATCTGAAAAAAATTTATTTGTTCTTACATAATATCTAAGAAACCATAATATGGATTCTAAAATTATAAAGATTATATAAAGTTCAAAATTCAGTTAATACTATTCATAACCGCTTTTTAACGACTTGTTTGGTAAGTCGTGGTGTTCTAGAACTCGGTGTTGCGTGTAGTGAAAGTTATTGAATTACTTTGAAGAAATAACGTACTAAGAAATCGTGGGGTGTTACAACTTAAACGCTCTATTTAATGTTTAAAAAATCTTCAACAGACCATTCTGGGCACCCAGGGCATCAGAATCACGATCCATTAGATTTTTAGGTCTCGAAATAATTTTATATAATTAAAAAAATTATTCTGTAATTTCTGGACATTACATTCTATCCACCTTAGGGTTATACATCCCTGAATGCCAAAACAAATAAAAATATAACAATTGAGAGTAATGAGCAAGAATTTGAGCCTCCTGCTCCCATGTGCCCTCTTGGAGGTTCCCGTGATGCCAGCGTATGTGCACTAGAGGTATCAACCTCCCATGAAGGACCCACTCTTGTAGATACCTAGTCTCTACTAGAACCTCCATAAACATCAACCACCCATCGAATAGCAGCTTTCCATTGATGATGATGTGAGATGGGTGGTTTATATATCTCCTCAATTAGGATACATGGAAGAAGTTCTACACCCACTCAAACTGTGGTGGAAGGGCCAATCTGTATGCTAACTAGCCTATCCTCTGAAGTATTAGAAAAGGAATGATAAACCTCAGTGATAACTTGCCACCTAGGCCAAAAATATATAGCCCTCGTCGAGGAGAGACTCATAATAATATGTGGTTCCCCTCCTGAAACTAAAATGTTCTTCATCTTCTCTCAGCAAAAGACTTTTCTCACTGCTTCCTTCATCCCTGGCCACCAGTAATGACACTGGATGTCCTGGTACACCTTCACCGCGCTAGGATGTACCTCTAAAGGGGATATATGGATCTACCTCAAAATCTCAACCTGAATAATCATAGGTAACATGGTGCGAACTTTGAAAAAAATTATGTGCTCCCCACCTTCAGAAAAATCTTTCAGGAGACCATCCTGAGGATATCTGAGCATGTTGGTCCTCGCAGTGAATGTCCAAAGCTATGCCTCCCTAATTCGCTGAGAAATTGAGGGAGTGAAAATATTAGACAAGAGGTCAGCTAATCCATCATTATATATGAATGATATTTGATGAACTACTAGCTAATCTAATGCCTCACTCAACAACTATAGACCGGATCTCCTCTTGAGTGCATCTACTACCACGTTCCCCTTCCTAGGAGTATAGACTATCTCAAAGACATAGTCCTGGAGGAACTCTAGCCATCTTCCTTGTCTCAAATTCTGAAAAATATGCTGAAACTTCATTGACCATCGGATAGGATCCCCCTTTTTCGTATAAGATGACAAGGGTGCTGCTAACATGGGGAAGTCTAGTTCAAAACTCATATAGTAACTAACCAAAGAGGATATCTCTTTCCCTTCAAGTTTGTAATCCTAGAAACATCTGTTTAAAAGATTTCCCCACACTCTGCCACACCACTTGGTAACTAAAAACTCCAAACTCATACTGCAACTAGGGTAAGGCTACCCAACTCAAGAGTGATCGGATGCACACTTTTTTTGCATGGGTTTATATTATGCTTCCTAGTGTAATGACCCACTTATCATTATTGTCTTGAGAGTACAAAAAGTCTTTACTAGGCCTTAAGAGACATACCCCAAGGCGCCAAAGGATTGCAATAAATTCCGAAGGGTCTCAAAACAAGTGGGGGACAATTTACCAATTTAGAACATAACACAGAACCAAGAACCATAACCAAAAAAATCATCTAAATGATGTATGATAAAATCAAAGACAACTCAACCATTTATTTTATCATAAACCAACCAAGAGTACCACAATGGAAACCCGCACTAAATCATAGTCAACAACAGAAAGAGAAATAAAAAACTAAAAGTTGACATCCCAATTCCATGATCGACAAGCTCCAAGATCCAACATCACGAACCTGCCCAAGTATCACGAAGTAGTGCTATAAACATGTGATACTTTACCTTTTCCAACATCCCAGTATATGACATCTAAAAAATCACCAATGTGCCAATGTAGGGGGTGAGTAATGAAACTAAGTAGGTTTTCCCTGATCACTTCCCAACCCATGCCTTTAGGATAAAACATGTTTTCACATTTATATAAAACAATTTATATAAAACAATTCCAAAACATTTCACAATATAACAAGTTACATGTCAAAACCATTTTAAAAAAAACCATATTTCTCAATAAAAGCAACCAAGCAATGTTTCCAATCAAATTCCCATTTCCAATTTGGCACATTCATTCCATTTCACAAATCCACACAACCAACCATGCATGCAACATGGACCTCCCTATACTCACGAGTGGTGAGTTATCCTACCACTAAGTCATCACTTAGTGGACTACCTTGACGGGGGTACTTCATGCCCTTATACATCCCTTTTGATGGGGGATACTTCTCGCACTTATCTATCCCAAACATTAGATGGGGGTCCTTCTCACAAATATCCATCCCAATACATATGGACACACACCACAACCCATGTAAATCCATGCCAAAACCAAGTGTGTTCAATACCTTTCAATATTGCATCAAGAATTTTATTGAAAACCATTTCTTTCAAGCAGCAAAACAATACCCAGTTTAAAATAACCATTTTAAATTCACTTCAACAAACACTTTCCAAAAACACACAATTTCCATCACCCGTTACTTAAAAAGGGTTTCAACCATTCTTTCACAGGAAGATAAAGAAACCATTTAAATCATAGAAAAGAATTTGAAACTAAGCCTTCAAGTTCTAAGGAAGTGTAATCGAGTTTGAAGCCACATACCTCATCAAATTAGGCGAATCCAACTAACGGATGAAGAACGCCAACAAAACTGAGACAACTACTCCCCAAAACCTCCTTAGATTCCTTCTCCTATTTCTAGAAAAACAATACCCAAATTAAAAGTCATCCACTTCCTTATTTCTACCCACCTAGGGCCTAGATCTGAGGATCCATCACGGGGAAGAAGGAGATCTATGAAAACTAAAGGAAACGGGACTTACCTCGATAAACCAACCTCTCAACGCCAAGGAAAACACTTGGATTGCTTACAAAATGCCAGGTAAGTGTTCTCCCACCTTCACCAGAGATAAATCCAGATTTATGGCCATCTAGGAGAAAAAATGTGTGGGTTTAAAGATAAAACGGATTAGATCCTTAAAAATAGGATCTAAGTTGACCCCGTGCATGGTTAGTTCATATAGTTAGTCAAATCGTGCGCTAACCGTGCATTAGTCACTACTTGGAAGGGGCACTCCACATGGCGTCCTCGCACGGTTTCCCAAAACCGTGCGCACATCGTGAGGTCTCCTCTGTCCAATGTAACCACCACCTACACACCTTCCACCCGGTTTGGGAAAACCGTGCGACGCCCATGCGTCACCACGTTTTTTCCTTTTACCCTTTAAAAGTTTCCAAAAATTACCAACCATTTCTCAAATGTTTCATGTACTTAAAAAGAATAAAACAATGGTTACTTACTAGAATCTGGGGGTACTACATTCTCCCCACATTTGGCCTTTCCGTCCCCGGAATCAAGAAAACCAACTCTTTCATGAAAGAGTTATGGCCATTGTTCTTTCATTTCTCTCTCACGTTCCCAAGTCTCTTCCTGAATCTGACCATGTTTCCACAAAACTCGCACTGGACCGATGCTTTTTCCATGCAATAAATTCTCCTACCTATCGACAATCCACACCAGAATATGTATCAACGAAGCATCCAGCTCTAGGTCAACGTGATCCCAACTGATCACATTGTCAGGATCGGACTGATACTTCTTCAACTGAGATGCATGGAACACATTATGCACTGCACTGAACCGTGGTGGTAATGCAAACCGATATGACACCTCACTAACTCGTTCCAGTATCTCAAAAGTGCTTATATATTGAGGATATAATTTTCCTTGCTTCCCAAAATGACGATGTCCATTCCTTCGAGAGATTCTCAAAAATACATGATCACTCACTGCAAACGACAATGGTCTTCAGTGTTAACCCGCATAATATTTTTGATGACTCTGTGTTGTCTCCATCCTCTTTTTTTATCAACTAAATCTTCTCTGTTATTTCATGGACAAGGCTCGGCCCATCTAGTGAAGGCTCACCTATTTCCACCCAAAAAAGTGGAGACCGACAAGGACGCCCATACAATGCTTCAAATGGAGACATGGGTATCGATGCCTGATAACTATTGTTATAAGATAACTCCACTAAAGGCACGTGCTCTTCCCAAGAGCCACTTAAATCTATCACGCAGGCCCACAACATGTATTCCAACATCTGTATCATCCTTTCGGATTGTCCATTCGTCTATGGATGATACACCGTACTCATATTCTAATGATTTCCCAGGGATTTTGTATGGATCGCCAGAAATGAGATGTGAACCTCGGATCTCTATCTGACATGATTGAAACTAGTATGACATGCCTCTTTACCACTTCTCGTATACAGATTTTTGAAAGATCTTCCACTGTATGAGTTTCACAAATAGGGATGAAATGGGCCAACATGGTTAGATAATCCACTATCACCCAATTGGCATCATGTTTCCAGACCGTTCTTGGAAGACTCGTAATGAAATCCATTGCTATCTGCTCCCATTTCCACACAATAATTGGTAGTGACTACAACATAATTGTGGGCCGTTGATGTTCTACTTTAACTTTCTGACAAGTTATACACCTTGAAACGAATTCAAAAACCGTCTGTTTCATGCCGTTATACCAAAATTGTGCCTTTATCGCTTTATACATCTTATGTATTCCTGGATGAACAGCCTATATGGAGTGGTGGTAAGCATGAAGGAGTTGTTCTTGAGCAGTTAAAGGTGAAACCATACGATCTTGAAACCCAAAAAATGAACACCCATCCAGCTTCCATCCCTCAATGGTATCCCCACCATTGAGTTTTGAACTTTTTGAAACACAGTCTACATCAGATGCATGTGCATCCTTTACTATCTCTACTAAATCATGAACAAGAACAACTGGAAAGAAAACTGCAACATTAGCTCGGTCTTA
Source organism: Viscum album (assembly GCA_963277665.1). Lineage (NCBI taxonomy): Eukaryota > Viridiplantae > Streptophyta > Magnoliopsida > Santalales > Viscaceae > Viscum > Viscum album. The sequence continues at coordinate 593,298,664 of OY728155.1, read as the reverse complement.
ACATTCAATATGCATATCGGCTAGGACCAATATCAACTACCACTCATCTGAAGCATCCTGCGCCAACTGAGCATACGACTTTTTGCTTAAGGCATCAGCCACAAAATTTCCCTTACCCGGTTTATACATCAAGTCAAAGTCGAACATTTGCAGATACTCCATTAATCTCATCTACCGCAGATTCAAATCTTGTTGTGAGAATATATGCTTCAAACTCTTATTATACATAAACATAGTGAATTTCTCACTAAAGAGATAATGACACCAAGTATTCAAGGCATGGAAAACTACAGCTAATTCCAAATCATGTGTTGGGTAGTTCGTTTCATGCACTCCCAACTATCTTGATCCATAAGCAACAAAATGGTTTCCTTGCATGAGAACACGTCCATTCCCAGATCCTGAAGCATCACAATAAACCACTTACCTCTGTCCTGATTCCAGAAAAATCATGATGGGTGCTATTGTTAGGAGAACTTTCAACTCTTGAAAAGATCTCTGACATTCCTCAGTCCATTGGAATACACTGTTCTTCTTTGTCAATGCTGTCATAGGCGATGCTAGTCATGAGTGGTCACACACAAAGCATCGGTAATAACCAGCTAGACTAAGAAAATATCATATTTCAAAGACATTCTTTGGAGGTTGCCAAGAAATAAAATCTTATATCTTTTCTGGATCTACTATAACACCATTCTAAGAAACAAAATGGCCAAGAAAGCGTACCTCTTATATCCAAAAACCACACTTTGATAATATGGAATAAAACTGATGGTCTCTCAATATTTCTAACACTATCACCAAATGTTTCTCATGCTCAGCCCTTGTTCTTGAATAAACCAATATTTCATCCACAAACACCACAACAATAGAATCTGAATATCGCTGAAATATCTGATTCATCAATTCCATAAAGACTGCTGGTACATTTGTAAGACCAAAAGGCATGTCTACATTTTCGTAGTGGCCATATCTACATTTGAAGGCTGTCTTCGTAATATCCTCCTTCTGAACTCACAACTGGTGATATCCTGACCGTAAGTAAATCTTAGAGAACCACTGAGATCCCCTCAATTGATCAAACAAGTCATCAATGTGTGGAAGTGGATATCTATTCTTTATCGTAACTAGGTTTAGTTTATGATAATCCACACATAGGCTCAAGGTTCCATCCTCTTTCTTTACAAACAAAACTGGTGCTGCCCATGGTGACATGCTTGGCTGAATAAAACCTTTGTTTTCCAGTTCTTCCAACTTCACTTTCAATTCCTTCAACTCTGTTGGTGCCATCCTATAATGTGGAAGTGAGATAGGATTGGTCCACGGAAGGAGATCAATCTTAAACTCCACTTCTCTTATAGGTGGTAACCTTGAGATGTTTTCAGGGAAAACATCAGGAAATTGATCCGCGACTACTAGAAAACTATTATTTGTGATCTCGTCCATCGATTCCAAGTTTAACGCAACCAACTGGTAAGATATCGTTTCCACTACTAGTTCCAAGAATCCCATTGCACCTCACTTCACCACTCTTTCTTCTCTAAAGAGATTCTTGATGCCATCCTCAGTCACGAAACTGACTTTTATGCTATTACAGTTGATGTGAGCCCTGAACTCGTTCAACCAATCAATACCCAGGATTATATCATAGACATACATCTCCCGCACAGATAAATACCATTTCATCTCAACTCCATCAATATTTATATAACATTCTCTACACACAAAGGCTCTATGCTTTATTTCACGGACAGGAGTTCAAACTTTTATCAAAGAAGGCACATGTCATGTTTTAAGTTCCGCAAATCAGCAATACGAGAAACAAGAAAAGAATGAGATGCACCAATATAGAACAGAACTTGAATGAGGGTAGAATTAAAAATAATCATACCTCTCATCGTAGATGGTTCAGACTGGACATCCACAATCATCCGTTCTGCTCTATACAATTTCTTTGTTGCTGCACATTGCTCCTTATTGGCTTGTTGAGATTGTCCTGCATGAGGAGTCATGGTATTCTTGGAATCACCATGGCTAGCTCTATTCTGCTGGTCAGACTGACTTTGTAGTCCTTGACCTATCGAAGCATAAAATTGTTGCGACACCTTAGAAGTGTCACGAACACCCAATCGTGGAGCACTGCGGCAATATCGCTGAAGATTCCCCATTTTGTTGCAATTGTAGCATGCTCTCAGTGGTGTTGTACATTCTCGTTTCATGTGATCAATCGAGCCACATTGAAAACACTCGGCTTTCATCAGGGTTCGTGGAGGGAGATTCACCAATCCAACCATCTGTTTCTGATTTGCACTCCCACCTTGAAAGTAGGTATCCCTCTTCCTCTTATTCCTAACATTAGAGTTCCCACCCGTTCTGCTGGGTATCATCATACTTCCTCCTCCCATAACTCCTGAGATGTCTCTTTGAGCTACTATTTCTCTATTTACCTTCTCTGTATAATCCGTAATATAGAGCACAACTATCTTCGAGTGAATCTCTTGTTGCAACCCTGATTCAAAGATGTGTTCCTTCAGTGACGATCTTGCATCAACTTCTGGTGAAAAGCAAAATAAATTCATGAATTTAGCTGCATACTCCATGAATGAGAGATTCTTCTACTTCAGACTAAAAAAGTCCATCTTCCAATGGATCTTGAACTTCTGAGGATATAATTTTTTATTGAACAATTCCTCTAATTCCTCCCAGACCAGGCATTGATCCATCGTATCCTGCACCACTAGCTCCCACCACTGTCGTGCAAGATCCTCCAGCATATACGTCACTAAATTTTACTTTTAGTTCTGCTGGTGTTCCAATGAAATCAAAGATATGATTCATCCTACTTAGCCACACCTCAACCCTTTCTGGTTCAGAATCCCCCCGAAAGATGGGTGGATTCTACTTCTTGAATTAGACGTAATGGTATACATTCCTTGACTCTTCCCTCCGATTCCTTGTGTCCATAGCCTGAAACGCTTGAACTATTCTTTGGACTAGCTTCTAGTTCACCTGTGGATTAGGTGAGACCACATTCTCCACAGCCTCTTCTGTTTGGTTTCTACAACGCCTAACGGGTGCCATTTTCATTCCAAACAACGCATGCCATTAGTCTCACTTCCTAGAAAGTGAAGTCTTAGCATTTCAATTTCTATCACATCACTATCACAACATTTATTTCCAACCATCATGCATTCCCAAATTTACCCATTTCTAAAAAACACTTTTTTTTTAAAATCAGTATATCTTCAAAATACATCAACCATTCTCTATTCAAAATCCTTCATTTGAAAACAAGATTAAAATTTTCAGAAATCACACTTTTTCATGAAACCATTATCTATTTTTCAAAATGATTTATGCACTCCAAGTGGGATGTCATTCCTCTAATTCATGTAATGCTCATCTCATTGGCTAAACACATGACAATGAGATTTTTCATCCTATAAGTTTCTCCAAAACAATTATGTACCCAACTCCCTCGTAACATGAAGTTCAGCATAAAAAGGTTAGCTATGTCTTTTTATACTCAACATTCCATGTTCCGACAATCCTACTCATTCCTAAGATGACTACCCAAGGAATAGGCATGTATGAATTCAACGCCAAGACCAACAAAAACTAATGACTACTTGTTCCACAAAGAAAGGAACAAGCTGATTGCATATACCCCAAGTACCGAACAAACTGATACAACTTGTAATGACCTACTTATCCTCATAGGCTTGAGATTACAACGAGTCATTACTAGGCCTTAAGCGATATCCCCAAGGCACCAAAGGCTAGTAATAAATTCCAAGGTGTTTCAAAACAAGTGGGGGACAATTTACCCTTTTAGAACATACCACATAACCAACAACCATTACCAAACTAATCAACTAAATGATTTATCATAAAATCTAAGACAACTCAACCATTTATTTTATCATAATCCAAACAAGAGTACCACAGTAATAACCAACACTAAATTAGAGTAAACAGCGGAAAGACAAACTAAAAGACAACAAGATGACAACCCAACTCCATTCCCCACAAGCTCTAAGCTCCAACATCAAGAACCAGCCCAAGTATCATGATGTAGTGCTATAAACATGTGATACTTTACCATTTCCAACATCCCGGTATATGACATCTGCAAAAGAACCAATGTGCCAAAGCAGGGGGTGAGTAATGAAAATCAGTAGGTTTTCCCTGATGACTTCCAAACCCATGCCTCTAGGATAAAATATGTTAGCACATTTATATAAAACAATTTATATAAAACAATTCCAAAACAGTTCACAATATAACAAGTTCTATGTTGAAACCATTTTCTAACTAAACCATATTTCTCAAAAAAATCAACCAAGAATAGTTTCCAATCAAATTCCCATTTCCACTTTGGCACATTCAATCCATTTCACAAATCCACACAACCAACCATGCATGAAACCGGGACCTCCCTATACCCGTGAGTGGTGACTTATCCTTCCACTAAGTCATCACTTAGTGGACTACATTGACGGGTGTACTTCACTCCCTTATTTGTCCCTTTTGATGGGGGTACATCTCACTGTTATCCATATCAACCTTTTGATGGGGGTACTTCTCACCATTATCCATCCCAAAGCATATGAACACAGAAACAACCCCTTAAAATCCATGCCAAAACCATGTGTGTTCAACACCTTTCAATAAAGCATCAAACCTTTTATTAAAAACAATTTCTTTCAAGAAAAAAACCCACACCCAGTTTAAAATCACCATTTTAAATTCACTACAACAAACACTTTCCAAAAACAAACAATTTCCATCACCCGTTACTTAAAAGGGGTTTCAACCATTCTTTCACAGAAGATAAACAAACAATTTCAATCAAGCAAAACAATTCGAAACTAAGCCTTCAAGTTCTAAGAAAGAGGAATCGAGAGTGAAGCCACCTACCCTAACAAATTTTGCAAAACCAACCAACAGAAGAAGAACGCCAACAAAACCGAGTCAACTACTCCCCGAAACCACCTTAGATTCCTTCCTATATTACCAATAAAACCAAAACTTGACATAAAAGTCATCCACTACATTAGATCTACCCACCTAGGGCGTATATATAAGGATCTATCAAGAGGGAAGGAGATCAAAGAAAACTAAAGTAAATGAGACTTACCTCGATCAAATGGCCTCTCATCTCCAAGGTAATCCTTTGGATCACTTCCAAAAAGCCTTGTAAGTTTTCTCCCACCTTCACGATAGAAAAATACCGATTTAGGGCCGTCTAGGAGAAAAAAATAGTGGGTTTAAAGATAAAATAGATTAAATCCTTAAAAATAGGATCTAAGTTGACCCCGCACATGGTTAGTCCACACGGTTAGTCAAATCGTGCGCTAACCGTCCGGTAGTCACTGCATGGAAGTGGTGCTCAACACATCCTCCTCACATGATTTTCCCAAACCGTGAAGTCTCCTCTATCCAAAGTGACCACCACCTGTATGGATACTGCACGGTTTGGGAAAATCGTGAGGAGCCCAGGCATCACCACTTTTTTCTCTTTTAATGTTTAAAAGTCTCCAAATATTCCCAACCATTTCGCAAATGCATCATGTACTTAAAAAGCATAAAACAAGGGTTACTTACCAAAAAATAGGGGTACTAAACCTAGGTTCCCTTTCTTTTCAAACCAAGGAAAACCTCATTCCATCGTTGTAGATAAACCAAAACATTTTTTCCTAATACATTCAATCTGAGTATGAACTATGGATGTCAAGTTCATACCCAAACTAATGTCAAAAGGCCTCCATGCTGCCACCAAGAGGTTCCAATGGAAACATTCACCTCAAGGGTCAGATCACACCATCGACATATGTTTAGTTATTTAGTGTCCTTCAAAAGGTATCTTCAGACGTAAGGGTCAGGTCAACAGTATTACTGGAAACTCTAAGTCTTGAACAAGATTCATCGAAGGTTGTAATGAATGGTACCTATGTCTTTTGACACAGCAGTGAGTAGTAGACACATAATATACTTTCAATCATTCCTAGAGCCCATAGATCGCACTCCTTGACTACATGCAGCTAATCCCAGGTCATGTCCTCTAGCTCCCTAAGCCTGGTGGGGCCCACATTGGGGAGGTGGTTGTAACATGTCAAAATGTACACCCCCTAATTTTGCTCTCTCAGATCTTCTTCCACATCTATAGCCCGGAATATTAATCTTTCCTTATCACTTCCTCTTCCTGAAACAATTTACTAGCCCAGGTCTCTGAGACAGGAACCATTTTTCTACTTTCCCAATACTAACATTCATTGGTTGTATCCACTCAGCCAAAGAACATTCATCCATAGAGGTTCCCTCTAGAACCCTTAAAAGGGTAAGAATTTATAAAGGAATAGTGCTGGCTTGGACGTCGTTAAACACATGGTGCCTGAAAGTAAAAGCCTCAAAGCATTTATCGTATTGTATTCATAATGTACTAGTAATGGTCGGTAAACCTTGATAAATACTCCGCTATCGAAATATCATCATGTCGAAGCTGTAGAAGCTCTAGAGAACACTCAACCACCTCTTCAAGCCAGTCCTTAGCATTATATGATTCGTTCTCACCTTGGAACCTGAGGGTATCTGATGTCGAATCTCGTATAAGGCGCAAATCCAAAAATCATCCTCTACCAGTACCGCAGGTTGAAAATGCTTCCCAATGGGTGGTGGTGATACTGGAACACCAATAAAATGTGATAACACATTAAGAGGGTTATACACTGGAGCCTCATCGCTTGGTGGTTCGTCATTGTGTACTCTCTTGGGAAACCTGGGTGGCTGTTTTTGTGGGGAAATCTAGATAAAGAAAAAGTGCTCCATGTTCATTAAGTTATACATGTTGATATGACTCAAAATAAATCTGAATGAAAACATTTCAAAACAAACGTAATCAGTGTTTTCGTGTGCTGGGTAAAAAATCACAAATCAGGGTCGTGGTGTATGGATACGTCGGCCACCGCAGCAACACTGGATTCCCCAAACTGAAAACCACACTCATAACACTTAACACTATTGTCATAGAGAGAAGATCGATGTCTTAGTTATTTGGTAGAACCGTACTCCTCTGATACCACTTTGTCATGAACCGTCCCTTGGGTCCCATGCCATGACTACCCCAAGACCGCCTTCCATAGGTCAGGGGCTGGAGACTCTCCCCGAAAGGTGTATTCCATAAAACGGGAATTCATTTCTTTTAACCTGTACAAATACCCAACCTGAGAACACAACAAGATTAAACTGTGAAGTAAACTACCATAGTAAAAGTGTAATAAAGGTAAAGGGGCCAGAAAACAATCACAATTGGAAAAGTACTAGTACAACTGAAAATTACAAAACAACATAAAGTTGAAAAGTAGCTCGTAGATCATCCACCATAGATCCTACCTGAAGGGTAGGTACCGATCACCTCCATAGTACTCCACGTACGCCTGACTCCTCTGTGTCACGTCATGATGAATGCCCACCTCCTATAAACTTCAATTTTTGGCTCCCTCTATCTCAATCAATGTTTTACATAGATTAAACAAGACACATTAAGTTGTGGGTGATGCTCGCGCAAGGATGAGAATAACGATACTCAGTAGGGGTCCCGAGACCTCTTAGGTCTTCTAATGTTTCACAAAGGAAAAAACACAAATCAAGACATTAACTCTACTTAGTTATATGCCCGTACATATATATAAGTTATCGATATGTACTCATCTCATACATGAGGGTCTTATACCACCAATGTAACACGAAAAATGTAGAAGTACAACATAGGTAACACCATGAAGACAGTTCCACGAAGGTAAAATTACAACACAGGTATAACCATAAAGATAGTACCATGAAGGTAAATGTACGACATAGTTAAAATACATTGTTTAAATAGAGTCTCAGCTCAAACCAGGATTTATGTGATTTATAGTAGTATAGATGATTAGTTAAAAAGATAGATTATCTTATTCTGTCAAGAGGCACTGCTTATAACCATACGGAGTCTGACCCACACAAGATCAATAGGTAACTTACATCTGCAATGAACCACACAAGATCTGACCAATATAGGATCTGTATGGACTAACCCACACAGGATCACTGAGCGCGGACCCACACAAGATCTGACTCACACATGATTAGTATGTGCTGACCCACACAGAATCGTTGAGCACTGTCCCACACAGGATCTGACCCACATGGGGTCAGTATGCACTGACCCACATAGGATCGTTGTACGCTTACCTACATATGATCTGTCTCCAACCTCTACCTCACTTCCTGCCACTGGATTCCTCACTCCTGGTGTGCTCAACTTCCATATAATATTCCCTCAAAATATCGGTTGTACCTCGACCACCACAAAGCTCCACAATGAAGTAACCCAAAGGAAATCTATGTCGTAAGGGATCCAAATCAACAGAGGATGCGTCAACCAGACTCCCGACCTATATGTTATAGGTACTTTAGTACCGAGGGCTCGGTTGGATTCAGGTGCGATCCCAGCCAGCCAAACTCCATGTTTCTCCATAATTTTTATGGAGTATTTCAAAAGTATTTTCTCACTCCAAGGGTCCCAACTCCGCTGACAGTTTGTCAAACGATCACCTGGTCTAAAAGCTATAAGAATTTTAGTTCTTAGGTCTTGGTTGGATTCGTGTTTGATCCAACATGGTTGCACTTCAAACAGAACAAGATTACCAAATGGGTCACACCATTAGGATTCACATGGAAAAATAGACAAGATGGATTACCCATTTGTCCAAAATAGATACCCGATTAAAAACTGTTTTTCAACGCAACACATGTGAACCAGGCCTCTTAGGGCCTATTCCTCGACCTCGACATAAATATCCAAAATTATTATTGAAATTTCCTTCTTAATTTCTGGGTCGCAACGCCATATACGCTTCATCATTCTGACACCGTATGATGGAGATATGTCAGATTCAAGATCACGTAATAATAATAATAATAATAATAATAATAGTAATAATAATAATAATAATAATAATAATAATAATAATAATAATAATAATAATATTGGTTATTTCATGGACCCGACCCGCAAACCTGAATTTAGTATTCAACATTAGACTTGAATCGAGAGTATCAATGATATGATAACATCGACACTGATGAAAATTCAATCAGATGTCGCATGCAGGAGTTATGGTGGGTCGAATATTTTAAAACAATATTAAATCTATTAATTCATGAGTGTTTCTGGTAGCCAATCCAAAAACATGAAAAATACATACAATATTGGACTCATAATTTCCATCTCTAAGTCATGGTCATACTGCAACTAACGATTCGTGAAACCATGGTCGTACTGATATGTTATGGATGAGATTTGGTTTTACAACCAAAAAAATAATATCATTTTATTATTATTATTATTTTATTATTTTGTATCCTTGCAACCCATCACATTTGAGATTTATGAACAAGGGTAGCACTTCCTCCTTATTCAACAATTTCTTCTTTAATTTCTTTAAATTTTTAATTGATACATTTTTCAACTATTCCTCCCTCCAATTAACTCTTCTTCCCCACAATTATAACACATGATTCCAGCAATCAAAACCACATCTTCTCCCTAAAACTGCTCCAGAAAAACTGTACCATGTTATCCACATGGCCACTGCGTGGCCTTCACCTACCATAAAAGATCGGCCTGCTCTGCTGCATTGTTCTACTGATCGGATAACCCCTGGCCGACTCACCCCACTACTGCGGTCGCCTGTTTCTCGCATGCAGGCCACCCTTCAGCCTGCCCCTGCTTGCCCGCGTGAAGCAGTCTTGACTCTATGCAAGGACCACCATCGCACCACCTATCTCACCTAGAGCTGCGCACCAAATTCACGCTGGAATTGATCCTCTATGTTTCCCCTTTCGTAGCCCACTGCATCTTCGTTCTAGGATCGAGAAATTTTGCAATTGCAGATTCACGATCCACGCGCAGAGATCTCTGTGTCCGTATGTCGCGCTCAAAAAAATTGTGTTTTAGTGCAATTGATTATTTGGTCATGGAGAACGTGGGAAGAACCCACGATGAAAGAAATAGGAATGATTAGGGTATATTTGTGGATCAATGGCCATGTTGGTTTGGCCGTTATCTTTGAGAATCAAGAATACGAGGAATCAAAAAAAATATTTATCGTAATTCCAAATAAATATCCTACCTTGTTTTCTTATTGGAGATGGTGTGAGGAAGAGGATGATTTCGATGAAGGGGATGTCAGCGTTTGTCACTCCCACAACATGTTTCCGATACAGACTCGTGTGTCATCCTCGTTCTTCATTGGGGGTGGTTCTCTATTGGAGGATCTCCTTCCTAATTCTCCCACACTCTCCCATTTTCCATTGAACCATATCCAAAAGGGTGAGGAGACATCATTAGTTGAGTTGAGATTATAAATTCAATTATAGTTGTCACATTTATTAAATTAAAGATGGAAAATTAATTAAATTAATGTTGGCACATTAATTAAATTAAAGCTGGCACATTATATGGGGAAATTCCAAGGGCTAACACACATTAAAGGGTAGTTCGAGTGGTCCCCACCACCACGTATTCAAAATGGAGGTTTCAAGAAAATAAAAAAAGTTGTAGTTTTATTTTTTTTTATTCATTTCACTCTCCCACAAAAAACCGGAAAACTAAATTCCACCCTCGACATACTGCGGTTGAGATGAAGGTCTCCATAAGAGAATCTCAACATTGCAGATTCAACGGTGCCCTTGGATTTTTAATCCGAGCAACGATTAAAAAGTTACAAAATTCCGGTCACATTTTTACTGGATGTACCTGAAAAAAATTTCAGAAAAATTATTAACAGTCACCCTTGAACCGTGCTGGTTGAGGTTAGGCTATGGCTATGTGGAACACACCCCAAAAAAATTAACAGTGCTCTCAGATTTCCAATCTGAGTTACCGTTTAAAAGTTGATGATTTTACAATAAAATAATTTTCACTTAAATATTTTATTTTTCTCCAAAAACAAACATTCACTGGTGGTTCATTATGAACAATGTTAGTATCTACGAAAAAAGAGCATACCCTTAAGAGTTCAGCAGTGGTCTTGGATTTTTAATCTGATTTACTGTTCGTGAGTTATTAGAATTTGAAAAATAAAATAATTTTATTTAATTATATTTTTTATGGTTATTCAATTTTCGTTTTTTCTCAAAGGAGGCCCACACTTACTAAACATAATTCACTCTTAGGGTAAACCTGCAATCTTGAGTGAAACTGTGCCCTCTGATTTCTGATCCGAGTTTCCATTTAAGAGTTATTCCACTTTTTTCGGAAAACTGCTTACACGCCCTATATAAGGCCCCAGCCTTAAACATTACATAATATTGAATTAAATGAATAATTCCCATTGAGGATCTTTCCAGTTTTAGAGTATTAGAGAATTAGATCATAACTATTACATCTCAAAAGATTACACAGTAGACACTTCTACAAAGTTTCCTTTTTTTCAAAACATGAACTCTAAAAAAAAGTCATTTCTAGTTCCATGTTTAAGAAAGCATGAATTTTCCTTGATCCCATCCTTGACCCTATTCCACATTATGTCCTATGAAAAAAATTTCAAAAAAAAATGGGGTGAGCATAAAAATCTCAGTAAGGGATACACAAAGAAGGAAAACTGTTAGTTTTTCAATACAATAAGTAAACCATGAATACTTTATCAAAGTAATACTTTTCACTTTATGTAGTAGTAAATAATATTCCCTGAATAAAATATCATTACTTACCCTTTTGTAACTAAATTATTACCGTAAAACCCATATAAAGAACACAAAACATATAAAGGTAACTTGGCACATAAACATACTTAAATGGAATAACCATACAGTAGACTTCCACACATATCACTTAATAGAATAGCCATACAGCTGAATTCCATACCCAATGCATTGGAGGTTATAACATAACCACCCATCCTAGTATTCACGGCACTACCTGTCATATGGTTTATCAGGTAACCACCCGTCGAATGTCCAAGTACCATTATAAAATCATAAGACATAAAACAAATATATTGGAAAGAAAATATTTCCACACTTTGATCACAATATATCACTTAAATATATTGATATAACAAATCCATTATAAAAACCATTTTTAATTCCAAAATACATGAATGATTATATGGTATTTATTTCATTTTAAAAACATTACGGCTTGTTGAGAAGCCAATGACCAAATAATACTCGCGGCGGCGAAAAAGGTCGTTGTCACTGCGTACGTTAATAGAAAAATTCCTTTTTTTTGTTTTGTAAAATGCTTCATAGAAAAATATTCCTTTTATATAAAATTAAAATTCAAAGGGGTTTATACACCGTATAAAATAAAGCCTTGTATTAGAACAAAATATGCCTCAATGAAAGGAGATTGATATGAAGTCCCTTACCACATGTCCGACGTGACTCGATTGCTATTTAACATCCTGAATAATAAACTAGTGTTAATTTATACTTGATTGAGAACCGTTTTCAAGCTTACTATTCCTTTTATATCACTTATTTTCATGTTATAAACATTATGTAAACATTTAAGTTAATAATGTTCGTTTTGTCGATATTTGGTTCATAAGTCAAAAATGGACTTCTCACAATTACATGTTGTTCATGTGGTCAATGTTTCATTATATCCAGAATGATATTCATGATTTGGATATAATATATATCATATATATCCATCATATACATGTATTTATAATAGTATATAACATTTATAGGTAAGAAATGAAATGCATAGTTCATGGAGACGGTAAGCCGTACGTACGCATGAACGCTACTTTCATTCTTATTTCGTATTAAATGGAGTGAAATCATAATGATATTAGGTTATATTTTAATGTGAGTATAATTTCATATATAATATCATTAACTCCATACTTTATACATCCCACATATGGCATTAACGTATCAAATCACTTTGAGGGGGCGGTAGTCCACACTTCCTAAAATGAAATTATCATGTCTACCCAAAATGTAAACCATAAAGGTCTTCCACAAATTAAAAATAAATAATCATAAGGAAAACATAAACATAATATATATCATATATAAATAGATTGACATCTTAATGTCCACCATGAAAGGTGTTAAAAGAATATTTAACAAACATCATTTAGTGAGGCAGAAAATTGTTAACCACAGAAACAGTATGTTCTTTAACCATTAGATGACGGTATGTGTAGGTGTAGCTCTAATCCTTCTCATAAAAACATCCTAGAATATTTAATATACTGGTTTTGTTACAAAAGAAATGAATAAAAAGAGTTTAGAGGGTTGGAGAAGCAAAATAAAACATAAGAACACAAGAGAAGACACTACCTTTAAATCGGGTAACTCTTTTTGATTTGAGATGAAAGGCTTCCTTGGAAAGTATTATTCAAAAAGTGAGGCTTCTAGGAGTGAGAGAGAGATGTGAAGAGACAAAATGGGTAGGTTTTGGCCGAGCCAAAGGCTAGAGAGATGTGGGTAAGGTGGTATAGGTGGGGGCCTTTTATAAGAGGAGAGGAGGGGAACTCTTGGAATGTTATAAAAGGTTACTTTATTATAAAATGAGTTTCGGTTTTTAAAGGTCCCAAAATTATATATTTCGAGGATAAGGTGATAACAGTTCGAAAACCACCCATCCAATAGGTTTTTGACATGTCTATTTCTTAGATTTTACATTATCTTTTCATTTTATTTAATTTGTTAAATAATGTGGTAATCACTGCATCATCATGGTGTCATAAATAATTTAATTTATTTAATGTCTAAAAATTATAAAAAAAATATCATGATGTAGGAAATTTCTTTATATTTCTAATGAATATTTATACTAAAAAATATGACATGTATAACCCCATTTAAAAATTGTTTTAGTAAAACAATACATGTTTGTGACATTTTTATTTTAACATTAAATAAAAAGTTATTAATGTCATTTTCCGACAAAAGTGGCTCCACGGGGTCCCCAAGTTGACCCATGGATTTTTTTGGTCAGACATGACACATCCAATAAGGGTAGAACATGTTTCAAGGTCATTTCATATCATTAAAACATTATTTTTCCTTAAATTACCCTAATTACCTCTAATCGCGATTAAAAACTTAAAAGTTACTATTCACCAAAAATTATTTTAATCCCATTGAACCACATTTTACTTCTTAATGACCACCATGTATGTCAGATTTTTTAAATTCAAAACACAGTGGTGGTAAAATTTCATTCAAACGAAAAATCAGTTTTTTAAGTACCACTTAGTGGTTTCACTATTCATCAAAAAATGAAGTTTTTCAGAAAAATACCAAAAAGTCACCCTCAGCTATATTTGATATTCCGAATCAAAAAATGATGTCAATTATAAATAATTCAAAACATATATGTTACATTAATTAATTTAATAATTAATTCCCACTGTCAGAACAAATAGCGTGTTTTTATGAAACAATATATATCAAAAGACTAACACTAGTTTAAGTCCAATTTCAAAGTGAAATTAATTATAATGACCACTATTGGATTAAATGGTAAAAATATATTCTAATTTCACTTTAGAACAAATTCAAAAGATAATATAATCATAAAAATAAATTATATTAAAAAGTGGTTTTGAATTAAAATACAACATTTTTCACTATTCATTAAAAAAATGATCTTTATCAGAAAAATACAAAAAATTAACACAAAGTAAATTTTGATGTCCCGATTCTAAAGAAGAATTTTATTTCGTTTAATAGAATTTATAATAGTGAACAAAACTATATTTAATGAAGGTTCTCCATCAAAAGGTGATAAGTGGACATTTAGTGAAAATTATAGTATATATGCATAAAATTGAATTCTTTTCGTATTTTAAGCCTTTATCCTTTATTAGAAAAATGTAAAAACATTTAAAAAACATATATAATCATATTTTAGTTATGTCTATTCATTCTCACCAATACAACAGCTACGTGTTAACTACCATTTAAAATAATATTATTTTATTACTAGTGTGCAATGTAAGATTTCAAAGAAACTCTTTGTTGTGTATCGGGTCCGCTATCGAATATAGCAACCCCTTTAAAGTAAAATTAATATTTAATTAATAAATATTAGTAAATATGAAAATGTTTTATCCTTTATTTACCTAAGATGTTACATCCTTCCCCCTTTTGGGAATTTCGCCCTCGTAATTTTATTCACTTATCAAAATAAGTGGGGGTATTTATCCCTCATAACATTTTCAGACTCCCACGTTGCCTCGTCAACCATATGGGTTTTCCACAAAACCTTTACCTGGTGAATTACCTTATTCCACAACACTTTCTCTCTATGGTCAATAATCTTGACTGGTTGTTCTTCATAAGAGATATTCTCTTCCAACTGAACTACCTCTGGGCTCAAAACATGAGATGGATCTGGCATATACTTTCTCAACATCGAAACATGAAAAACATTGTGTACATGAGATAAACTCGGAGGTAAAGCCACTCGGTAATCAATTGATCCAACTCTCTCCATTATTTCATATGGTCCAATGAACCTTGGACTCATCTTTCCTTTCTTACTAAAATGCATCACACTTTTCCATGGTGAAAATTTGAGAAAAACTTTATCACCTACCTCGAAAGATAGATCCTTCCTCCGGTTATCCGCATAACTCTTCTACCAGCTCTGAGCTGTTATCATGTGTTTCTGAATCAACTGAACTTTTTCTGCCATCTCTTCTACCAATTCTAGTCCCATCAGCTTCCTTTCAACCACTTCATCCCAAAAAACTGGAGTTCGACACCGCTTCCCATATAATGCCTCAAACGGAGCCATCTGTATACTGGAATGAAAACTGTTATTATATGAAAATTAAACAAATGAAAGATGTTGGTCCCAACTTCTCGGATAATCCATCAAAAAAGAACATAGCATATCCTCCAATGTCTGAATTGTTCGTTCTGACTGTGCATCTGATTGAGGATGAAAAGCTGTACTAAAATTTAATTCAGTACCCAACAACTTCTGAAGTCCTTCCCAAAAGTTAGAAGTAAACCCGGAATCATGATCCGATACAATGGATAGGGGAACTCCATGAAACCTGACTATCTCTTTAAAATACAATCATGAAATTTGATCTAGAGATAAAGTATCTCAAATAGGAAGGAAATGAGCAGATTTAGTCAAGCGATCAACAATAACCCAGATTGCATTATTACCTCGAGATGTCTTCGGTAATCCCACAAAAAATTCCATGGATATATATTACCATTTCCACTCTGGCACTTGTAAAGGCTGAAGGATCCCTTTTGGTAACTACAACTCTGATTTTAACCTACTAACTAGTCAAACACTTCACAGTAAAATCAGCAATATTTCTTTTCATTCCATCCCACCAGCATTAATCCCGTAGATATTTGTACATCATAGTTCTGCCAGGATGAACTAAAAACAGGGAACTATGAGCCTCACATAACAACTCATTCTTCAACTGTGAATCACCAGGCAAACATAATCTCTTCCCAAACCTCACAATACAATCATTATCAATATTAAATTCAGGAAACTTACCCTTCTGAACCAACTCTACCTTTTTCTGCAACCCACTATCTTTCCTCTGCGCTTGCTTAATTCTGTCGGATAGAGATGATCTCAATGATACCTGAAACAAAACAGAAGAACATCCTGCACCAACAACTTCTATGCCAAATCTCATAAAATCAAAAACCAAAAGATCTAATTCCAAATGTAGCATGGTTAATGAAGCATTACTTTTTCAACTCAAAGCATCAGCCACTTTATTTTCTTTTCCTGGATGGTAATGAATTGAACAATAATAATCCTTGATTAATTCTAGCCATCTCCTCTGTCTCATGTTCAATTATTTCTGAGTGAATATATACATTGAACGTTTGTGATCAGTATATATTTCACACTTTACTCCATACAAATGACGCCTCCAAATTTTTAGAGAAAAAACAAAAGTAGCTAATTCCAAGTCATGTGTAGGGTAATTTACCTCATGAGTTTTCAACTAATGTGAATCATATGCAATTTCCTGATCATTCTGCATAAGGACACAACCAAGTCCCTTCAACGAAGCATCACTGTATATAACAAACTCACCATTCATGGAAGAATGTCCCAAAACTGGAGAATTCACCAATCTAATTTTAAACTCTTGAAAACAATCATCAGATTATTTTGTCCAGATAAACATAACACCCTTTCGAGTTAGCATAGTCATTGAACTAGATAACCGTGAAAACTTTTAAAAAAAACATAGGTAGTAACCTGCCAAACCAAGAAAACTGATTCAACTGAGCCATCACTGCAGTAAAATGCTCACTTATGATTTTGACCATCTTAGTATGCTGATTTGGAAGTTCATTTCCCTCAGTATGCCTTCCCAAAAAAATTCTTCTCTATTTCCTCTACGAAAAACCATTCTTAACACTGAAATACCTTATGTGAAGAAACATGGTAATCATTAAATGCTATATCATTTCAATCATACCATAAATTAATATATAATTTAACAATTTTCTAACTCCTAAAGTTGTCTAAACAGACCTCTGATACCAACTATAAGTCCCCAGCCATAAACATTACATAATATTGAATTGAATAAATAATTTCCATTGTGGATCTTTTCAGGTATAGAGTTTTAGACAATTGGATCATAACTATTACATCTCAAAAGATTACATAGTAGACACTTCTACAAAGTTTCATTTTTTTCAAAACATGAACTGTAAAAAAAAGTAATTTCTAGTTCCATGTTTAAGAAAGCATGAATTTTCATTGATCACATCCTTGACCATATTCCACATTATTTTCTGTGAAAAAAATTTCAAAAAAACTTGGGGTGAGCATAAAAAGCTCAGTAAGGGATACACAAATAAGGAAAACTGTTAGTTTTTCAAAACAACAAGTAAACCATGAATACTTTTTCAAAGTAATAATTTTCACCTTTATGGAGTAGTAAATACTCTTCACTGAATAAAATATCATTACTTTCCCATTTTTAACCAAAAGATTACCATAAAACCCATATAAAGAACACATAAATGTAAAGGTAACTTGGGACATAAACATACTTAAATGGAATAACTATACGGTCGACTTCCACACATATCACTTAATGTAATGGCCATAAGGCCGACTTAGATACCCAATGAATTGGAGGTTATAACGTAACCACCAATCCTAGTATTCATGGCACCACCCGTCATATGTTTTACCATGTAACCACCTGTCAAATGTCCAAGTACCATTATAAAATCATATGACGTAAAACAAATATAATGGAAGGAAAAAATTTCCACAATTTGATCAAAATATATCTCTTAAATATATTGACATAACAAATCCATTATAAAAACCATTTTCAATACAAAAATACATAAAAGAATATATGGTATTTATTTCATTTTAAAAACATTACATCTTGTTGAGGAAGCCAAAGACCACATAATACTCACAGCGGCGGAAAAGGTCGTTGTCACCGTGTACATTAAAAGAAACAATCCTTTTTGTCATTTTGTAAAATGCTTCATAGAAAATGATTCCTTTTGTTAAAAATTAAAAGTAAAAGGTGTTTATACACCATATAAAAGAAAGACTTATATTAGAACAAAATATGCCTTAATGAAAAGAGATTGAGACGAAGTCCCTTACATCGTGTCCGACGTGACTCGGTTGCTTTTTAATCTCCTGAATAATAATCTAGTGTTAATTTATACTTGCTTAAAAACATTTTTCAAAATTACTATTCCTTTTATATCACTTATTTTCATGTTATAAACATTTTTTAAACATTTAAGTTAATAATTTTCGTTTTGTCGATATCTGGTTCATAAGTCAAAAATTGACTTCTCACAATCACATGTTGTTCATGTGGTAAATGGTTCATTATATATATAATTATATTCATGATTTGGATATAATATATATAATATATATCCAGCATATAAATTTATTTATAATATTATATAACATTTAGAGGTAATAAATGAAATGCACCATTCATGAAGATGGTAAGTCGTACGTACGCATGAACGCTACTTTCATTTCTATTTCGTATTTAATGGAGTGAAATCATAATGATATAAGGGTATATTATAATTCCAGTATAATATCATATATAATATCATTAACTCCATCTTTTATACATCCCACATATGGCATTAACGAATCAAATAATTTTGAGGGGGCGGTAGTCCGCACTTCCTAAAATGAAATTATCATGTTTACCCACAATGGAAACCATAATGGTATGCCACAAATGAAAAATACAGAAGCATAAGGAAAACAAAAACATAATATATATCATATATAAATAGAGTGAAATATTAATGGCCACCATGAAAGGTGTTTAATGAAGATTGAACAATCATCGTTTCGTGAGGAAAAAAATCACCAACCACAGAAACAATATGTTCTTTAACCATTAGACAAAGGTGTGTGTAGGTTTCTCTCTAATACTTCTCCTAAAAACATCCTAGTATATTTAATATAATGGTTTTGTTACAAAAGAAAGGAATAAAAAGAGTTTAGGTGGTTGGAGAAGCAAAATAAAACATAAGAACACAAGACAAGACACTGTCTTTAAATCGGGTAACTCTTTTTTATTTGAGCTCAAAGGCTTCCTTGGAAAGACTTCTGCCCAAAGTGAGGCTTCTAGGATTATGATAGGGATGTGGAGAGACAAAATGGGCAGAAGATGGCCGATCCAAAGGTTTGAGAGTTGTGGGTAAGGTGGTAGAGGTGGGGGCCTTTTATAAGAGGAGAGGAGGGGAACTCTTGGAATGTTTTAAAAAGGTTACTTTATTATAAAATGAGTTTTGGTTTTTAAAGGTCCCAAAATTATATATTTCGAGGATAAGGTGATAAGAGTTCTAAATCCACCCATCCAATCAGTTTTTTACAAGTGTAGGCTTAGATTTTACAATATCTTTTCATTTTATTTAAATCGTTAAATAATGAGGTAATCGTTGCATCATCATGGTGTCATAAATAATTTAATTTATTTAATTTATAAAAATTATAAAAAAAATATCATGATGTAGGAAATATTTTTATATTTATAATTAATATTTATAGTAAAAAACATGACTTGTATAACCCCATTTAAAAATTGTTTTAGTAAAACAACACTTTTTTGTGACATTTTTATTTTAACATTAAATAAAAAGATATTAATTTCATTTTCCTACCAAAGTGGCTCCATGGGGTCCCCAAGTTGACCCATGGATTTTCTTGGTCGGACATTACACATCCAATAAGGTTAGGACATGTGTCAATGTCATTTCATATTATTAAAACATTATTTTTACCTTAAATTACACTAATTACATCTAATCGCGATTAAAAACATAAAAGTTACTATTCACAAAAAATTATTTTAATCCCATTGAACCAAATTTTAATTCCTAATGACAATCATGTATGTTGGATTTTTTAAATTCAATACACAAAGGTGGTAAAATTTCATTTAAACGAAAAATTAGTTTTTTAAGTACCACTTAGTGGTTTCACTATTCATCAAAAAATGAAGTTTTTCAGAAAAATACGAAAACCTCACCCTAATCTATATTTGATATTCTGAATTCAAAAATGATATCTATTTTAAAAAATTGAAAACATATAAGTTACATTAATTAATTTAATAATTAATTCATGCTGTCAGAACAAATAGCGTGTTTTTATGAAACAATATATATAAAAAGATTGACACTAGTTTATGTCCAATTTTAAAGTGAAATTAATTCCAATGACCACTATTGGATTAAATGGTAAAAATATATTCTAATTTCACTTTAGAACCAATTCAAAAGATAATCTAATCATATTAATAAATTATATTAAAAAGAGGTTTTGAATTAAAATACAACATTTTTCACTATTCATTAAAAAATGAACTTTATCGGAAAAATACAAAAAATTTACACAAAGTAAATTTTGATGTCCAGATTAAAAAGAAGAATTTTATTTTGTCAAATAGAATGTATAAGAGTGACCAAAACTATATTTAATGATGGTTCTCCATCAAAAGGCGATAAGTGGAAATTAGTGAAAATTAGAGTATATATGCCTAAAATTGTATTCCTTTCGTATTTTAAGCCTTCATCCTTTATTGGATAAATGTAAAAACATTTAACAAACATATATAATAATATTTTAGTTATTTATATTTATTCCCTCCAATACAATGACTACGTGTTAACTACCATTTAAAATAATATTATTTTATTACTAGTGTGCAATATAAGATTTCAAAGAAACTCTTTGTTGCGTATTGGGTACGCTATCGAACATAGCAACCCCTTTAAAGTAAAATTAATATTTAATTCATAAATATTAATAAATATGAAAATATTTTATTCTTTATTTACCTGGGATGTTACACCCTATTTAATGTTTAACAAAACATCGACAGACCATTCTGGGCACTCTGGGCCTCTGAATCACGTGCCGTTAGATCATAGTATCAAAATAATTCTATATAATTAAAAAAAGGAAATTACCAGACAATACAAATTCTTTATTAATGATATGGATAAGAGTATTTAGATATATGTAGAAACTTTGGGGGTTGATGAATGATGTTGGAATGTATCTAGCTTGGATGAAACTTGTTTGGGAAATCAATGTAATCTTGCATCCCAGAAAGAAAAATGTATCCAATACTTTGGATTTGATAAAAAATAATATTCCCATATTGAAAATATCCATAATATTATTCGTGAACATCTTTCTCGATATCTGTGGTTTTAACCCCATCAAATCATATGAGAATAATTTTGATGAATCCTTGTCTAGAAAGGATCTTCTGGTGATCTGGGCTATCATAAATAGTGTAATTAACTACTTGTTGTCATATCTGTTCTCTTTTAATTCTATCTATTGAAATTACCCAAAATTTTAGATAACACATTATGGATGTGATTCATCAGGTGGTATAACCATATGGATTAGGAATGGGACAAATTTCATTAATTTCCACTTTTTTTATTAGAAAAAGAATGAAACCAACCAACGATGAGCAATGATACTGATTTTTTCATCCCATTATGTATATTATATTGAATTGGATGTATTTAAATATGCATCAACTTGTTAATTTTGTGACTGTGGTGAATATAAAAATGTTGCATATGAGGGAAATTCTTCCATTAACCCTCATACATAATCACATTGGGGAATTGTTTATTCTTTTAAATTGGAGTAATACATATTGATTTGATTTATAACCAATGCTAAATCACCATTCACCTATAGGTAATTTATTGGTACTTGGATTACTAATTCCAATGATGCAATAAGAGCAAGAAATTCTACCACATTTTTGTTACCACCATATGATAAAGGAATGAAATATGGAAACACTACCTTCTCTGGGGAGAAAATCACAATTCTTGAACATACTTTTTTTGAGTTTAAGGTCTTCCATTCTATTCCCTATTAGGCATCAAGAAGCACAAAAAAATTAAATTTCCCAAATTTAGGGATATTCTGGAATAGATATGATTTCTTAATCAAGAAAATCTGTATTCAATGATTTCCCTTCTGTAGATGGGTGATCAGTAAGGTTGTATCTAAAATAATGAACTTTTACTACATTCTAAGGCATTAAATTTATATCAAACTATTACAGAATAACCTCCAATGGTTCCATATATCATGTATGCATTGGATGAATGAAGATAAATTTGAGTGGATAATTTCACGATACAATGTGGATCTCACAATGCAGAAAATAGTGTCTCAATTTCTGACTGTAATGATTAATGTTATGAAGCATTTATCAATATATGAATATTGAGGCTATGAGTAAATCATTGTTTGACTGAGATAGTAAATTATTTTTTCATTCCCTGCATCATTTTTTAATTCATGGATGGTACCCAGTAATCACTCTAGGTTATCACATAATGATTGATGAGCTTTCCATCAATTTTTTGGAATCAATACCAGTGGGATCAAGATGAATTTTTTAGGGTATAATATGCATCTTGGTATTCATTTATCAATTTATATGTTACTCTATTATTCATCATATTGGTGAAGGTAAAATACTTTTATACGAAATTCGCTAAGAAGCACCCGATATTATTACAATTTCATTGATTTCCTCTAAACTATTTCAAGCTTCAAGGGGATGAAAAGCCCAAGATTCCACTAGTCCTCTTTGTACCCACTTTAATATAACGATGGAATACAGAAAAACTGTGAAATTTTTCCAATGCTACCATGAATGAACATTCCATGTTGTTTATATTCAAATTATGTTGGGAAATCTTACTGAATATGGACTCTAGATTGCACAAGTGGTTAAAATGTTTTCTCAACATAAACACTAAATCATACACATATAATTAAATTAATTTCCCCATGACTGTTTTGAAAATGTGTTGCATTTTATATTGATATATCACACCAGCATCATTCAAGATGAAGGGTATTACCCAATAGAAAAATATTCTTTTAATGGATTTGTATTCTATATATTCCTCATATTCTGGGGATTTTTGGATTTTTTTTATACCCAGAGCATCCAACTCAGAATGAGATAGGTTCATAGATAGCTATTGAATTAATCAAATGGTCTATTTTTGAAATCAGAATGTCATCATTTGTATAATGTCGGCTGAGATCTACGACATCAATGAAAACTATAATTTTTCCATTATTCATTTACACTAGGAAAATATTGGCCACCAATTTGGGATATTTCACCTACATGATAAAGTCATCATTGTTAATTATTTCTATTTTATCTTCAAGTTTTGAGGCATGACAATGGGTGTGTTCTTATTGCTAACTACTTAAATATCCATTGCAATTCTGGAAAACCCAAATGATGGGTGGCCACATCAAGGTCAATGCCTAGAATTTAGGTATTGTTCCTAGATAACAAATATTAGCGTTTCTTTAGAAATAATCTACGCACCTATTTATCATTGAATTTCATGAAAAAACTAATTATATTGGATCGTGGATAATCATTTTCACACAAGTTTACTTCTCTAACCTCATCCACAGTGGTGGAGATATTTTCTCAAATGGCGGGGGGTCATACATAATGGATTATTATTATTCATATTCCCTAATTTTTTTCTTATTATATCTCTACATGATGTGTAGGTGATTAATAAAGACATTCAAATCTATGGGATAGTCGACATTTGGACAACCTGCTGAACATGAAACCATTTCTGACCCTACTGATGATAATGGATCTTCTTGGAGCATTTATGGGAAAAATATGGTTTGGGAATCAACATCTCTGTCTATCACTATTAATGAAACAAATTATTCTATACTGGTTGATGAAGGCAAGAGTTGTTGATGTTCAATATGTAGAATGAGGTGATCTCCATTTAGGATTTCAAATATTGTTAGGATGATCAATAATTTCTCATATTCTGTCTGTATAAATTACCACAAAAAACATATTGGATCCTACTGAATGAGTTCCTGGATTTGGTTCTACCATATCAATTTGATTTCCATGAGGTTGTAATCTTCAATGAAATTCATAAATGGGTCAGCAAAGATATTTTGAAGGCTATTCGGACCATTGATTTTTGTTATAAATTTTTCCACATACTATGTTAACTTTTTGTGATAGAACACTTCCTAAATATACTAAGGATCAAAACTTTTGAATCGGGCCTTGTCACCATAAAATATCCGACTTTTAACAATGAGGAAATATTTGAGATATTATGTGTATAAAAAAATGAATGGATGCATGATGATGTATCCAATAACATACAATCAGAATGATGAACGATGTGTCCTTATAGAAAAACATGAAATCTAAATTAGATAAAAGATCCCCAAACCGAGTTCTGTGTGTAATTACAAGTAATAGTTTTTGTTCATTCTTGTCATAAACATTCAATATCAACACGGATAGAGATATTTTTGATTTATTGATACCCATATGATGAATTGTATGGATATGAATGAGGCTGAAACATGATCCATTATCAATGAAGGATCATCAGATGTCTGTATCAGTAACCATTCCAGATAAATATAAGGCATTGATGTGTATATGGACAACATCATCCTCATCGTGGTCCTTGAAAGATATAACAAGATAAAAATTTTTATGACCATTTTGTATACAGTAGACCTCATTAGAATTAACAATGGTTTCAAACTCTTGATGACTTGAAAAATCCTTAATAATTACTTCTCGAAAACCTTTTAAAAGATTTAATGCATCTTGTATTGATAAATTGGCTGGTACATGGGCCAGTTTCATCAAACTGTTATACTTCTGGTCTAATGCTCAGCATTTTCCAGCATTGGTATGTGGTTTTGTAGGTTCCTTGGATATTTATGCTCCAAATGAAGCTTTACCATGTGTTTTATTAAAGGCTATAAATTCTTCTACTCTTAGTGGATTGGGAAGACTAGGTATGCCCACATACCTAGAATTTTGTGGTATTGCATAAAATCAATAATAAAATATGATCATGTTGAGGATGACTATGATATGTGTGGCAGAATACCCTTGTTCTAGCTAAGCCTGTTGAATGTCCCTCCCACGAGTTTCTGTAGAAAAAATGATTTGAGCTGGGGTGAAATTAATATAGTAGATTCTATCATACCCACGTCTTCCCCTATATCATCAACAATGAATAATTCTTCCTCGAGTTCCCCAATAAAGTATAGGGAATTAAGGTTTGTAGTAAGAATCATCATTTTCATGGGGGTCCATTAAGTGGATACTGTTAATGGAACTAAAGATCAACTACTCATTAGATGATGATTTTTTCTACCAAGTTAGTTCTTATTTCGTTGTTTGGTGGGATGGTGGTTTTGGTTTTGAGAAATATGGCATGAAATATACCAATGTCGAGGAAAAATTATCCTTAAAAGAAGATCATATTATTTTGACTGATCTTTATCCATATGACTATGTTTCTCCGTCAAATATAGGACTTTGGATGATTGATGTTTTAATGAAGATGTCTTGGTTTCATTAAATGTATTAAAAATTACATTCAGTGGTTTCAACTATGTTTTTATAATTGAATGAGTTTTATTAATCTTTCTACTAACCATACTTTTTTCAAACCTGTGTGCATCATTATTTTTTATTTTTTTATAATATTTTTCATCTTATGGATTAGTAACAATAACACATACTACCTAGGCTGATGAACTTTTTAGATTCAATTATCCAGATTAATCCATATTTTGCAGGAGAACATTGAAAAAATATATTCCTAAATGGGTTTCCCCATTATTTTATTTATGGGACAGTGGTTTGGGAGGTTTTCATCTCTCTTTTAATAGGTTTCTTCTACCATGGAACCTAAACTATGTTGTTTTCCAAAGTTGAGATGATGTAGCCAGGGTGTCACATACATGACTTATTTTAACGTTAAATTTCATTTCATTCCATTAACTCATTATTTTTGGGGTTTCCCAATATTTTATGGTAGAATGAGTATGTTTTCATGAATTGGGCCAAACCGTGAGCCCAATTCCAGTTTCCAAAATAAAATTTGATTCATTTATAAATCCATAATTTTCATCATTTTTTATCCATTCCAATTCCTACATTTTATAACCTTACATATTATCCCACAATATTAATTTGGACTATTTAAGAATCCATAATCTTGGTGGATATGGGTGTTTATTTATGGGATTGGGTCGACCTGAAAGCCCATTTTATGCATTAAACATACTTTTTAATTCTTTAATATCTCCTTAAATATTTACCTTTTTTCTATGATTCTATATCTTCCCTGAGACATCATACTGAAGACTTTCACCCATGCTCTCCTCCCCCTCTTTGGAGCATGGGTTCAACACGAATGTGAACGAATCTTCTCTAAATTTATCAAATCACTATGATTTAAAGAGGTATATTGATTATGTCACAACTCCTTCATTTCTCACGTTGATTCCCACAATTAATTTTCTTAAATGGTCTCCTCGACCTTTTTAGAATCTCCCTTGAATGTTTGGATGTTTGAAAATACAGATACTGGTGTATTTGGGGTGATTTCTTAAATAGTTTTCAAGGTACGTGATTCCTTCATGATTTCTCCCTTTTCCCTTAGGGTTTCCTCCCACATTTATTATGATAAAAATGTACATAAGTTAGGGTTTGAACCTAGTGTTAAAAATGGTGTATTTTTGGTCAAATATAGTGGTCTAGGTCTGGATTTATCTTTTTTGTGGGGCAGCAGTGGTGCAGTTGATGGTTTGCACCAAGTTTTGAGGGATTCGACAATATCGGTATGTTATTCCATGGTTAACCATTCCTTTATGTGTTAGTTTTATTGTTTTAATAGTTTTTCATATTCCCCATATGTTTTTTGGTGTATGAAAACCATTTTTGAGGGGTTTGGTTAAGCATTTAATTTTATAATTTTATTTTTGATGAAGTTGTGAGCTTTTCAAATGTAACACATGTGGTATCTTTTTTGGTAGTTTTATAAAATATGAAATTGAATTATTAGTTGTTGAAAGGGGATGAAAATTCTATTTTTTATTTCCTTAGTGTAATTTAGTCCTTGTTAGGGTGTTTTTGGAACATGTTTGGTGTCTAAAACATTGTTATAATATTTGAGTGAATTTTATGAAAATTTATGTTTTCATTTGTATCTTTCATGGTATTATTAAAGTTGATTTAATAACACTTTAAAGTGGTTATATAAATGTCCATAGGGTTGAAAATTATACATTTTTAGTGTTTTGGTGCAGTTTTTTTCCTTGAATGATGGTTTTTAAAAGGGGTTTATGATCATGGTTTAGGTATACTATTTAGAATAATTTTATTAAAGATTTTAAAGATTCAATGATTTATGTAAGTGGTGAACCCATATTGGAAAAATGTTTTGGAGTGTGTATATTCTGAAATGGTTTATTTTAAATGTGATATGGGATATTTTTTGATGTTTTCATCTTTGATATTTTTTACAAAACTTTTTGACGGATTTACTAAAGTGTGTAAGATATGTGAAAGTGATGTGGGATGTTTTGTGTGAGTGTGATGTGAAAAATGGATTTTAATTATGAAAAAGGGTATTATATAACATATGAATGGGATGTTATGTGAGTTGTAATATATTGTACTGTTTTTACAAAAAAATTAATGTATTTTTGTAAGTGTTAAAGAAATGTGAAAACTGTTTTGGGCTATTTTGGTGTGAGTCAAATTTCATGCCAGTTTGAATGAAAAGTGGACTTTTGTTACTTGTATAGTATACATGTGGTATATTGTGGGGAAGTTTTGATGATATAATGATATTTTCATGTGAAAAATATATTTCATGACTTTTTGATCTTGTTTGAGCACAAAGGGAAACCCCTGGTATCTAGGTGGATGGATGTGTACTTGTATGCTAGTGGATCAGTGGGGTTTGGCAACAATTTAAAATAGTAATATTGATGCATAAAACTATAAATAAACTATGATGGTGATGATTCGGGACCACTAGGTTATGGATATTTTCCCTATTAGTGGCTCGTGCATGAGTACTGATATTGGTGATGGTTACTCTCACCGAGAAACGAGGTACCTAGGACCCACAATGAGCTAGTGCCTAGGGGTTATTCCCTATTTCTTATCCTCATTAGATCCTATATACATACCATCAACATATTTTATATTTGTCTGGAAAATTAAGTAGCTGTGGAATTTATTTTAAATGTTTTGATTCTTTAAATTAGCCGACTTGAAAACTAATTTTTTTAAGTTGCATCTTTTAGAAACTGTAACTAGAAATTACATCTTTTTGAAAACATGCATGCTTTTCATCCTTGAATGTTTATCACAGGTAATCTCTTAGTGGTGGTTTCCTACTGGGAATTGGATCACACCCAACATACACCCTTGGTTGTTTATATACTTGGTTATTGTTGTTTATACAGGTTGGGTTCAGTTTTTTAGTTCCAGTGGTTCGGGTTTCTAGCAGGTCCACAGTGGTGTAGTCTTTTGGAGATGTTTTGAGGGTGGTGCCCCTTGCCATGAGGGTTCATGGGCTATTTAATTTTGGTTTTTTACCTTATTTATAATCTTTTTTATTTGTTTAAAAATATGAAATTCAGTTCTGAATTTTTTTTAAAGACTATTTTTTTTGAAATATCCAGATTCGTTTTATTGGATTCTTTTGTTGTTTTAAGATTATAAACTCAGGTAAATTGTACCCAATTCACATTTTATGATACCCGGGAACTTCTGACAGCTCATGGGGATCAGGAAAACCCTTCGGTCTATGTTTTCGGCTGGGTTTGGTGCCGGTTTTGGTGGCGACCAGATGTAGTTAGTGACAAAATTGTATCAAAGGAGGTTCTGGATAACTCTTTGGGTCACGTTATTCAGGGAACAATCAGGATAGTCTAGTGTTAGGATTGTCGGGACACGGTATTTAGGTTATGGTTAGTGTTCCTGATCACCACACCTCATGATGGGATTTGAGTCTCTAGGGGAAGTCGAGATTTATATGAACCCTTTGGATTTCTTGGATTGATGATGATTAGGGAAAATGAAAAGAGAGTTGGGTTAATGATTTCGGTGAGCTCGCAGGGCCTGGAAAGTCATGTGGAGCCTTTGATATTCACTATAACACTCTCTATGATGGTGGAGTGATTTGAATATGGCCACCAACCATATTTCCATGTCACCCATTGAAACTACATTCATCTCACATTGTCTACTGTTCTTTAGTTTTGAAATCTTGGAAATTTTGTTTTAAAGTGACATGGTTTTAAGAAGCATATAGTTTTTTTTAAATGATTATCTAATAAATAGAGAATGTTTAGATTTTTGAAAAGTGAGAGCTGAATTTTCAAAATTGTATTGGAATGGAAAATGGTGTGTTTTCACCTCTTCTTAATGCATGAACTATGTAAAGGTTGTTTTTGAAAAATTGTTTCCAATAGAGTTTTATAGACTATTTAATGGCCTTTTAATGGGATGAGATGTTTTGAAATTGATTTGAATAAATTGAAATTGAGTTTTCACTAGAATAATTGTGCTTTCTAAAAAGTTTTTTTAATGCGGTAATTTGGGTTTGATTTCATGGTTAGTGGTCTTGAAAAAAGAAGTATTTGTTGATTGTTTTGGTTTTGAAAACTAGAATGCGTTTTTGTATTAACCTTTAGTATTTTCGTGAGAGACCACATGTATGGGTTATATGGGATGATGTATGGTTATTGGAATGACAGGATGAGTTTCCGGATGGATATGAGGAGGGTTCCCAGTGTGGTATAGAAACATGCATCTGTGAGGCCCATGGGATACCATTGGTTGATAAGCTAACCACTGAACTATTGGTTTTCAAAGACATGTTTTTAAAAAGAACACTTGATATCTTGATGAGTGGTTTGGGATGGTTTGTATTATGTGTTTTGCGAAATGTTGATGTTGTGGAATGTTTTGAGTCCAAGAACCCCTCTTGTTTGAATAGTGTTTTGGTTTTGTGTTTGGATGGTATGTTGGGTTGAAGGGAAGATTAGTGTTCTCCTATGAGAAAATTTTGGGAAGCCTATATGGTGTTTCCCCTCATCTGTTTAGATTTGGTTCAGTTATTTATTGACCAATAGACTAGGTTAGTTGGGTCATTGGGTTCTCTCGTTGTAATAGGTACGCCCCATTAAGGGTTACAACACAACTAAAGTGCAACTCAGGTTGTTTCGCTGTTGGAAAATCCTCCAGTTAAACAATGTAAGGAATATTTTTCTTGTACTTTTTAGATTGAGTCTACACCCTTTCCATTCATTGTTTTTTGTATCCTCTTGTAGGGGGAGAGTGATAATGGAAGGTTGAAAAAGACATTAGCCTCTTAATTTTCCTGATTTTTCGAAGGTGGAAGTGGTCTGGGGTTGTTAGCATGGATGAGTATCTTAATGATGCCTAAGATGTCCTCTTGGCCCTTCATAGTCTATTCGAAAAAGGAGTTCGCATTAAACTACCAGTGTAGGAAGTCTGGTCATGAGAGGATATAGTGTCCACTTTCTATAATTGTGTGTTGTTTGAGGATGTTGTATAAGTTCCATCTCCATGAATTGTTTATATCAGTCACAATGGTCATGATCGGTGAGTCCTTGTGATTTCATGTGCTCGATTGACTATAAAGGTGAAAGTCGTTCAATCATCAGAGAGTCTATATTATGTTGGGAGAATGTCTCCCTTAGAAAAACATCAAAATATTCCATTTTACTAGAAGGTGAGTATTGGTATTCTTTACTTCTAATGTTTATCATTCAATGAAACAAGGTGTGAATTGTGTTCATCTTATATTCCCTTGTTTCAGTGAAATATCAGGTTAGGGTAAAGTGAGTTTGGAATGTGTTATGTCTTAGCAATATTATCGGGGATTGCAGTAGTTTGCACTAAAAATAATAATTCTCATTTAGGGGGTTTCCAAAGCCTAACTACGAGGAAAAAGATCCTTCAATCATTTGAGATCCATACATAGGTCTTAGAGAGAATCAGTCTCATAGTTAGGGGGAATCTCATGGTTTTTTACACATTTTTACAATGTACTATCCTTAGTATGAAAGATTAAAAGAGATTAAACCACTAGTTTCATCATCTTCCTTATGTTGTTCCCATTCAGATTAAATTGGTGGAGGGACTTGTACCTAAGTCATCACCTAATGTCATTACCACCCTTTTGGTTTCCATTGAGTCATTAGAGAATGTTTTGAAATTTGGATAGACGTGCTGAGGATATAGTTTTAGCATAATTAGTAGTGCCCGTGTGACAGGAAGTCATGCTGAAAGAATGATCTGCATAGTTAGTGCACGATTTCACAAACCGTGTAGACTAACCCTACACCCTTCCTAAATATATAATTTTTTTTGGGTCTTTTTGTGTTGACCCATTCTGGTAGGTTAAGATGGTTGGTTCTTATGGTGGGGAGAACCATTATGATTCTCATGTATGATCCTTCATAAACTTTTAATGGAATTCTACCCTTTATACTAGGGAGTCTGTCCAGGCCTCCCCCTATTAGTGTCTTCATTCTGTCTTGGAAAAATATAGGTTGTCTCTTATGGGGGGTTCCTATTTGGGTCTCTCCATACCAATAGATCAGATTTATCTATGGTCTTGGCATGGCAGTAGGTAGTCTCATTTTGAACAATATATCTTCCAACATCTTCCTTGAGTAAACGTTGGGATTGGAGAGCGCCCAATGGTTTAGTTAATGTAAGGTATGTATAACCTTGTTCGAAGTTGTTGTTCATTTGGATGAATTGCTTGAGTCTTGTTCGGATAGAGTTTGAGGAGTTTTATATTGTGATAAATAATGAATGTGATTGATTATTTTAGGAATGTTTTGTATGTTTGGGTTGTGAGATTAATCCTCCCTTAATTGATCAATGGAGGTTTATTGGCCCTTGGGGGCGATGCTTGGAAAGGAAGTACATCTTGGTTTATTAGTTGGGTATTGTTTTTGTATCTGGCCTTGTTGTGGCTTTCCAGGAAAGAATCATTTTCATGGTGGGAATAATTTTCACATAAATAAATTATTGAAAGTAAAATTTCATTTAATTTTCATTCATGATTTGTTTTCGGGTCTTCCCATGTTTTTATGGAGGAATGGGTAAGTTTTCATTAATTTGGCCAAACTGTGAGCCCAATTCTAGTTTAAAAAATAAAATTTGATTCCTTTATAAATCCTTCAGTTTTTAACATTTTTAATCCATTCTAATTCATACTTTTATTCCCCTGATCGATTAACCCACCATATTAATTTTGAAATTTTAAGAATCCATAATCATGATGAATATGGGTTTTTATATATGGGATCAGGCCTGCCCGAAAGCCCATTTCTTGCATTGAAAATATGTTTTAATTTATTAATATCATCTTTAGTATTTACGTTTATTTGGTGATTCCAAATCTCCCCTAAGCCCATATACCCAAGGCGCACCCCCAGGCTCTACTCCCCCTCTTTGAAGCTCGGGTGCATTGCGAATATGGATGAAAACTCTCTGAATTTCTCAAATATCATACATTTAAAGAGGTATATTTATTATTTTATAACTCCGTCATTTGTCACTATTTTCCCCCATTCATGTTCATAAATTATCTCTTAAACTTTTTTCAAATATTCATTGAATGGATGGCTATTTGAAAATTCATATATTGGTTTATTTGAGATTATTTTTTCAATAGTTATCAAGGTAAGTGATTCTGTCTTGGTTTCATCATTTTCCCTAAGGGTTTCCTCACTATTTAATTATGTTCTAAAATGTCCGAATGTTAGGGTTCGAATCAAGGGTTTGAGTTTGTGTCTTTTTGGTAAAATATTGTGGTCTAGGTATGGATTTATCTTCTTTGTGGTGTAGTGGTGGTGCAGTTTATGTTTTGCACTATGTTTTGAGTGATTCGACACTTTTGATAGGTGATTCCATGGTTAACCATTCCTTGATGAGTTAGTTTTCTTGTTTTAATGGTTTTTCATGTTCCCCATATGCATTGTTTGGCAAGAAATCCTTTTTTAGGGATTTGGTTATGCATTTAATTTTATAATTTCATTTTTGTTGATGTTGCGAGGTTTTCAATTGTAACACATGTGGTATCTTTTGTGGTAGTTTTACGAAATATGAAATTGATTTATTAGTTTTGGAATGAGTCTAAAAATTATGTTTATTTAATGTCTTAGTGTCATGTGGGACTTTTAAGGGGGTATTTGTAATAGGTTTGATGTGTAAAACATAGTTATATGTTTTGAAATCATTTTATGAAAATGGGTGTTTTCATTTGTATCATTCATCGTATTATTAATGAGGATTTTATAACACTTGAAAGTGGTTATATAAATGTATCTAGGGATGAAAAAAATAATTTGGTATTGTTTAGGGGTGGTTTTTTTCCTTGAAAGAGTGTTTTTAAATGGGATTTATGATACATGTTTCGGTATACATTTTGGAATTGTTTAATAAAAGATTTGAATGATTTAATGATTAATGTAAGTGGTTAACCCATATTGGAAAAATGATTCAAAGTATGTATATACTAAAATGGTACATTTTAAATGTGAGAGGGTCTGTTTTGTGATGTGTTCCATCTTGGAAATGTTTTATAAAAATGATTGAAGGATTTACTAAAGTTTGTAAGAGATGTGAAAGTAATGTGGGATGTTTTGTCTGAGTGTGATGTGAAAATTAGATTTTGGTTATGAAAAATGGTATTATGTAAGATGTGAGTGGGATGTTATGTGAGTTTTAATATAATGGAATGGTTTTATAAAATTGTTTAATGAATTTGTGAAAGTGTTAATTAAATGTGAAAAGTGTTGGGGGCTATTTTAGTGTGAGTTGGATTTGAAATCAATTTTAATGAAAAGTGGAATTATGTGAATTTTTTGGGATACATGTTGTCTTTTTGGAAATTTCTTGATGAGTAAATGATATTTGTAAATGAAAAGTATATTTCTTTTCTTTTTTAACATGTTTGAGAACAAAGGGAAACTTTGGATATCTAGGTGGATGGACGCGTACTAGTATACTATTGAATTCGTGTGGTTTGGACTGAGTTTCACATAGCATGATTGACACTTACAACTCTTACTAAACTATGATGATGATGATTTGGGACTGTGAGGTTTTGGGTATGTACCCTACTAGTGGCCTGTGCATGAGAACATATATTTCTGATCGTTACTCTCACTGAGATATGAGGTACTATAGAGCCATAATTAGCTAGTGCCTAGGGGTTATTTCCTATTGATTTTCCTCATAAGATAATTTATACAGACCATCTGCATATGGTATATTTTGCTAGAAAATTCTGTAGCTTTGGGATTTATTTTAAAATTGTTGATTCTTTTAATTAGCCCACATGAAATCTAATTTTTCTCAGTTGCGTCTTTTAGGAACTCTAACTAGAAATTACAAGTTTTTGAAAACTTGAATGATTTTTTTCATTGAATGTTTATCAAATGGAATCACTTAGTGCTGGTATCCTATTGGGAATTGTTTCACACCCTACTCACACCCTTGGGTGTATGTAGACTTGGTTATTTTTGTTGTCACAGGTTGGGTAAAGTTTTTAGTTCCAATAGTTTTGGTTTCCAGCAGTTCCTTGCTGGTGAAGTCTTGAATAGATGGATTGAGGGTGGTTCTCATTTCCATGATGGTCATTGGGATGTTTCCTTTTGGTTTTTTACAATTTTTATAGTCTTTTTGAGTTAATTTAAATAGATAATTCAGTTCTGAATTGTTGTAAATGATTGTTTGGTTTTGAAAATCTAGATTCATTTTATTGGGTTCTTTTGTTGTTTTTAGATTATAAACTCAGGTAAATCATTCCAAATTTTTATTTTATGATACCCAATAACTTGTTCTAGACTTTGGGGATCGATTACACCCTTCAGGCGTAGTTACAGGCCGGTTTTCGTGTTGGTTTTGGTGGCGGCCAGATCTGGTTCGTGACACATTGACTTGGCCATTTCAAAAAGAATAGTCCTCATTTTTCACCACCTTGAATTGTCACCTCCTTTCATACTTTTGATCATCTAGAGGGGGTCATTTTTTTTATGAATGGGAGTTGTATCCCTATAGTTTGATAAGGGATTTGAAGTAGATGTAGGTATAATTTCTTTCTTGAGTGTAACTAATGTATCCTCTTTTCCCATTTTCATTTCCGAAGCTGATGGGATTAGTCGGGATTTAGCTTTACACTCTATTATGGAGTTTTCTACATGTTGATAAATAGTATCCAGATCTCTAAAACATAATGTGTATTTCATAAGGATTAATGTATTTTTAAAATCAACACAAAATTTTCAACCCAAATACGCATGAGTTTTTCTTGAGGGGGTGGAATATTCAAGAATTATGTTAATCATTTCCATAGAGAAAGGAAATTTGATACTCAGTGATTCTACCTATGATTGTTATTTGTATGATAAACAAATTTTTCCTTCTACATCATTGAGTCAAATTATAAATGAAATTTCATAGGGGGGACTTCCCATCCCGTAATCAATCGAGACTAAAAACATTTATACTAGAAAATGGTCATTCCCTGATGTGATTTAAAAAATAATCTCATCTTGATGTATTCTTATTATTTAGGGTTCCCCATCATGGTATCATAGTGAGAAATAAAATGCATCATGTAGAGATATTTATCCCTTGAACCATTAAATATTAGAAAAGCAAAATTCACAATTTTTGGTGGGGGAGGAATCAGATCTATCCATTCGCGGTAAGCCTTTTTTAGTTGTACTAGTGCATATTTTTCTTCCATAACATCTAATCGAGTTTTTAACATCTCTATGGTATTCAAAATAATTTTATGAATCTATAGATGAGTAGGTAATTGTACATGTACAACAACTAGAGCCAAAACTAGTGTGTAAACTGGGAGGACCACTGGTGGTGGTGCTGCAGGTATTTTTCTTGGATAACCTTAGAGATATGACTATATGTATACGCATGACTATATCCTGGATGTGTACCCAATATAGGTATTCCTTTATCTAAATTATTATTTGTATCAAACACACTTTTTTGGGGGGCTGTTTCTACACTGCAAGTTGTGGATAAAATTGTAATGTTTATTTGCTATGAATTATGTTTTGGAGTAACATTGAATTGAGTCTATTCAACTCCTTCATATAATACTATTAGATAGAAAAACATTAATTTTTAGAAATATATTACCCTTATCTAGTGGAAAAGTAAGACATGATATAACCATTAAATTTCTCTTAGTTAGGTCCCTTTCAAAGAGGTGTAATGAAATTATTTTCGGGAAAACATTGATTTTGGGTAATCCTTGGATTTATACTATGCACACCTCCTTAACTTTCTTTGGTGTTTTCCACATTATAAATAAGAACTCCATCCTCTTAATCCCCTGAACTAGACTCATTTTCAAGAGGATCATCCATGATGATATTATTGAAATTCACTACTGCAAAATTCTTTTAGGAAATTCTATCATTGTCTTTGTGATAAATCCTTCTCCTTCATAATCCTCAAGGATTTGTTCTATATTTTGTTTGTTCACTAGGAACTATTTAAAGGAATGTAATATGAATATAATCCTAATATATTTTAGTTTTTTGTTCACTTTGTGAACTATTCCCTAATTGGTTGAAAACTGAAATCCACTATGGTGGGATTGTAGATGTGAATAAACCCATATTATTATCGGTTGAGGATATTACTATACATGTACATCAACACATCGAGTTCTATTTTTTTACTCTGAATTTTGGGTTAAAAATACCTTATACCTATATCCTGGGGTTATTCTTGAACTATTATTGCAAATATCATCATTATTGCTCTTCTGATTTTACGAACTCTAGTCTAATCATTTGTTGTATTCTTTATATGACTCCCACAAAAAACTCTTGTTTTCGAATATTGTAGTTCTATTTCAGGAATTTGTGATATCTGGTGGCTAAAATCCTCTAAAATATATGCCTTTTTTATGTTTTCAATTTCTTGAATCTGAATATTCTTAATAGCTTTCTCTATTTGTGCCTGACATTGGTGATAACCGACCGAGGCATGTTCTTGTGACCATCTCTTCGGTCATGAACTTAATTGGTTTGTTGTAGCCTTTTTAGAGAAATAACATTGCATTATACCACTTTTTGAGGGATTTCTTGATTTTGGAATGCAATAAAATCCAATTCTACATGTGTATCCCATCCTCTGATATGAAATCATGATGGGGTTCCCACGATCAATTATTACAACATCTTTAATGAATTGAGGCATGGATGTTGAAGAGCCTCTTTTTGATTTTAGATATTTGGATGTCGGTAAACCTAGAAAGATTCCAATTCAATTTTACATGGAACCCCTTCTATTACCATGACATTACATAGATATTCATCATATGATAACACATTGTCTCTTAGATCATGAGAGTCTTCGATATGTTGAGGTGGATATTAGGAAGACAATATTCTGCCAAAATATTTGGAATATTATATTGAGACGTTTCCAATGGTAAGAAAATTATTGTAATTTCAGACTTAGAAAGTTGTTTCTCATATATGACATATCCCCATTAACTTCTGATAGTGATATCTCATCTTGGTCTGCCAGATTACACACATCTTAATTACATTATCAAAAAATGGGATCATTTTGTGTTTCCTCAGATATATTAGATAGAAAATGACCCATGGGAGGTTTAGAGAAGGGCCATCTCCTTGGGTTGTCTTCTAGCTAAAATATTATTTCACCTGTAGGTAATAAGGCATCAGATATGAATGACCGTATTTTTTCAAATTGCTTAAGATAAAATTTCTTTTTATTCACTAAATTGGAAATTGGAAAATATTATTGACAATGCGAAACAATAATATGGTGAGAACATTCAAAGAGAATCACAGTAATGAGTGGACCATCATCATGGATTATAGAATGGGATAAATCATATCGCTCAATGGTTTTCTGGATAGATGGATGGTTTTTGGTTTCTTATATATAGAGATAGGTTCTCGATTTTGACCAAATAATCCTGAAGCAAGATTTCATTATTAACTATCCATTAAAGAACTCTGAATTAATTCTATTACTACCATTCTATGGTAATGGGAGGGTAGGATATTTAGATGAAACTGATAAATTTAAGAGGGCTTTATGAACCCTGTCATTAAGAGGAGAGAGATTCCATATTGATTCATGAATATCAAAATTCTCTTGGTGAGACATCTTATTAGATTCTCTCTTACACATAGTTGGGGACAATTTTAGGGAATACATGTTATCATGTGCGAGGGTATTTTGTTTCTTTGGAGATTTTGTCAAAGCAGAACCATTATCTCTTATTGGAACTATTTCATATGCCTGATCTATTTATCCATATGATTTGGGGGAGTATTCCCCATAACCCCCTAGACTGGAACAAAGAAGTTTATCTTCTCTAGGATTTATTATTGATGTTTTATCTCATATATGGGGACATAATTATTTGTCCATCCCTTTGGTGAAGTTTTCATAATGATATTCTATCATGTATAAAGAATATAGGCATGGATTTTCATCTTCCCTTTTACCAATACTAAAATGTGCTTAGTGACTTCAACTACTAGAATGAGAATATACATGAATTCCATATCTATAGTAGGTGTATTTACCTACTAATGTCCTCCCATTCATTTCTTTGGAAACTGAAAGTACTCGTGCATGGTGGAAGAATGTTGAGTGTTACCCAAGATTGCCATCAAATCATTCTGACTAATTTCTCAAGGTGCTACCAAATGAGATTGTTGGTAGGATTGATGGATGTTGGTAGTTGTATGTTCCTGGTGGATAATTTTCACCACTTTGGGTTAGTCGTATTCCCTAAATGTATCCAGATGATTCAGTAGACAGATGTAATTAAGGTGTATGTGTGTATATTCTAGTTCACTTTTTCCACTAAACTAGTTTGTTGGACATCTCCAGAGGGGTAAAGTTAGGAAAATGTTCCATGTTGGTTGTATATTTTCCCCAATAGTTTTTCATTCATTCCTGGGTCATAGAGACCTAGGCCGTATGGTTGAAAATAACACCCTCACCATGTTGTGGGTTTTCTTCCTTAATGACATTAGTGGTGGTGTTTTTTTGAATAATCCCTCTAGAAGGACCCCCATGTCTTCAAGATGAGGCCATAGGTGGCCTCTTGGTCCACCTACCTACAATCAGGGAGGGGATGGTGAGTATTTTCTTGAGATAAATTAAAAAAATTATTTATTATCGTGTTTTACACCATCTAATTGTGGACCATAGGTTATCATTGACCAGATGATCACATGTTATTCTTGAATAGGAGGGTTTTCCTGGTAGCCTCCAAGGATGAGAAAGTACTATGTTGATGGTACTTTCAAACCAATTAATTGGAGACCCTGCATTGAATATGATGAGTTGGTGATGATTTCCTTCGTGCGAATGTGGATTCATCTTGAGCAGCAGTTGGGGAATTCATGTGTTTAATCTTGAAGGAAGCCATTTGGAATTAAGGGAGTTCTTAGAAAGATGTGAATTTATAAACAATGAAAACAATCAATGAACCCCAAAAAATACATATATTTTTGATGAAAAAATTCATGCTCGATTCCCATGTGTGGCCTTCTTTTATCAATTAATTGGGGTCAAATAGATGGTAACACTCAAATAATTGTTTAGGATTCGTGACTAGTTAACTATTTTTTGCATATGGGTGAAAACAAAATGGCCCGATGGAGAATAGAAAACTATATATTTTATAGATTTATTTTCTTTGGGTAACATATCACCATGTATAAAGATTCATATCATGTTCTCACATTGTGTTTCCTCTTGAACTTGTGTTTTGATTAGGAATCTCAACTTCTAGATGGTATCCATTATATCTATTGATGGAACAGGTAACACCAAATGATTTTGTATCCATAGGGATTTCATTTCAATGGTAGTTTTTCATAAGGTTTGTTGTACTATGATACTTAAGAACTGGAATTGGTTGGGAGGATGGATGTTTGGGAACATATCACCCTTTTTGGGATAATTATCTTCTATTATTGGACTCTCTTATATATTGATGATATGTTCATTAACCCTTAGAAATTTTCCAAGAATAATTTAGGTTTCCCTAGAAATATGAAATCACTTTTTTTGGTGGTTTGGAATTCAAAATCATCTATATGTAATATAGTGTATTCATCAATAGAAATATATGTATATATTTGAGGTTATCAATAAATGGTATCAAATCATATACAACATATTAATTCTTTGAATATTATTTTGACAATGATGGTTTTTGGGACACTCTGTGGGGTACTATATAATTTATCATCACCCAGGGAGAAAAAAGTTGTTCTGAAGTTGGGATCATACACATTGATGGGAAACCTATATATCATAATAAACATAATCAGAACCATCACATTTTGATTCCTCTTAAAAAAACACATAATATCATTTATATTCATGTTACAAGGACATCACCATACTATTCACTGTCACGTGGTAAAGATATCTAGGGGGAAGGTTCCTAGTCAAATAATGAAGTGGGATATTATACTATAAATCCCAATGATCCATGAAATTATATGAGTTACCATGATATATTGAAAACTTCTTCGAATGTGGTATAGATTGAATATTTTTTATTTGTATTGTTTCATTTGAACCATAGAGAGGCTTCCTACGTATCCCACATGGATGAGAATCAAAGACCACATAGTTCAGTCTATCTCATAGGTGAGAATCACACTTTGGGAGAAATAGTTTGGTGCTTACTCCTAAAGATGATTCCCTTTTAACAAATTCCATGAGATATTTCTTCACTCATGTATATTCAAGGGGGACTTAATTTGGGGACTATTATTAAGGAGGATGCTCAAAAAATGGGAATTATGTTTGTACTCTTGAAGAGGATTTCCTTTGTGCTTGGGCACTAGGTGAAGCCGTACAATGTATCCCAATTATTATGGGAATTATAATTCAAATATTTCATGATATGAGGTGGTTTGTGTGGTTGTTGAGATCATCACAAATCTCTATGACTATGTGAGTCATTCTTGGTTCATGAAATATGAGGATTTGAATGATTCAAAAAACCACACACTTTCTCCTTCGCTAATGGAAGTGGTCAGTGATGAGATGAAAGATTCCTCAGTGATGATGGAGGATGTTGAGTTGCAGTGAACCATTCAATGTGAAATGGAGGAGAAGGTCATTGGGTGTGGTCTAAAAGTATTAGATATTATTCTATTATTTATTCCCTAAAATGGTTCACACATTTGGTTTATGATATCATTACCTATGGATAGGGAATGTATGTTTAATACTTAAACTTCTTATTGGGGACTAGAGGCTCTGGGTCTCAAAGATGGTGAGGGGAAGATAGAGGCTTATACCAAAAATCTGATTCTGGGACCCCCCCCCCCCCACATTGTTCGTTGTGTAAGGGTCTATCAGGCAAAATATATCCATATCCATAGATAGATTGAGGATTCATACCCTATAGAAAGATGAGTGTGGAAAACCCCTAACCACGCATATCCAAATCCAAATGAAAGACATTCTAATGTACCTTTCCCAAAGCTTTGATAAATCAAAAGGTCTCAGTGGAGGTTTCAACTTAGACCCCTTTAGTTAAGGAAACAAAGTAAAGAGAGTCCCTTATATTGGTTTATTAGAGGATGCCTTCAAATATGGTTGGCATAGGAGGTCCGAATAGGTGCACCATGTAGGTGTAGATTATAGGTCCTGGGAGGAACTGAAAAATACATAACAATGTAAGGATAAGAAAGATAAATACTGATATGCCTTTGGAAATGAACTACAGGGACAATAAAACATGGGCGAGGATTTAACATAAGAAAATTGGGCATCCTTTGATTTACATGGAAGCATCTCATGCGGGTCATTTATTATTGAATGGACCTTGCATAGATGACATCTCTATTTTGGAAGGTGGGTTTTTAATCAAGTGTTTTTATTTAAAACTCATAAAGGAACTTGATTTTTCGTATCTCATATAATTCTCTCTTACCTAATGTTTTAGAGATCTACCATAGAAAATTTGGAAGACCTATTGAAAGGATCTATGCAATGGGAGAATTGTAATTTCATCCATGTTTTTCTAATTTCCAAATAGGGAGACCAAGGGTCTTATTTATATGAAAGGAGGGGACATGGTCGAATAGAGTTTGTCTATTTAGGTCTTCGGCATAGGTCCAAAGTGTTGCACTTATGTATAGTGGTGTGACAATTTATATTGCCGCATAGTCCCGAAACATAGGTCCCCAGCATGGGTCCCCAGCATTGGTCAATGTCATAGGTTATTGTGCATTGG
The DNA here is from genome assembly GCA_963277665.1 of Viscum album. Taxonomy (NCBI): domain Eukaryota; kingdom Viridiplantae; phylum Streptophyta; class Magnoliopsida; order Santalales; family Viscaceae; genus Viscum; species Viscum album. Next base: position 593,255,893 of record OY728155.1, on the reverse strand, counting down.
GCTTCATGGGCACGACTTTCATTGGATGCATGATATGTAGGTGTTCCGCATAGGTCCCTATGATTTTATAATGAAATGGAAGGAGCTATATGTCCTTCTTATGCATAGGTATGCTGAGTAGATCCCTTGATCTATATTTCTTTACTCATTTTAAATTTCATTGATACATTAAGATATCCAAAGTGATTCTTTATTATCCATTTTTTGTTCCTTTATTAATGATGGGTGTGTAAATATGGTAAAATGTTTCTTCACTATCTATATTGTTCCTGATTTTCAAGAAAATAAATTTATAAAACCTATTTATTTCCTTTATCTTTTTTATGATAATGTGTTAAAATGATAATGAAACCCATTTTATTTCATCAATTAATGTTATGATGAATGTTTTATTCCCTTTACGCACAAAAATATATTATGTTAATTATTAAATGGGTGGTACTATAATTATAACTCCCTGAAATTCATTAGATAAAGATGGTTATCTCATAATAAAATAAATACTAGAATAATACTCTTGGCTATGAATGGTGAAAATGGAATTGATGGAATGTGTAGAAAACCCAATATAATATAATAGATATAGATGTAGTCCTAGACTAACGAAATGATATTATATTATTATATTTACGCCAAAAACCTATCACTTATTCAAATGATATGATTTTGTGGTTCATGTTATTTGATTCTATTTTTATTCATGACTTAAGATATAAAAAAATATTTAAATATTCAATAATATAATCTATTATATAATGGGTGTTCTTTTCAAATGTTAACTTCATGTTCTCATATACTGAATATCATGTTATTCTTATAAGATCATTAACATCCCCCTTATTTATCTTTATTGAGAATCGATGTAAACCCATTATTATGTTACCATTCTCATGGTTATGAAGAAGTTCAATAAGTTTGGTATGTAGAAGAAGTGTACTATTTGGGATGATATTAATTATATTGGTTAACAATCATTCAAGAAATGCCATGATTTATTATCTTGTCTCCAAACACGAAGGACCAGTATGTGTTTCATTTAAATCATAATTTTATTTGATTAACAGATATCTATTAATATGTAATATTATGTTTGAAAATTATGGGCCACTATATTTGGTTTTAGACATCATTTTATTCAATCTATATAGATCAATAAAAGTTATAATTAAGCAAAACAATATGGATAATCTTATTTATATGATATTTTTTTAAAAAAAAATAGTATGTAAATTATATGGTTTTCCTAGCATTACATACCAGTATGTAATATAATTGTATATCTGGTTTTGTAATAGAAGCAATTATAGTTAGTAATAAAAAATTATATATTTTATTGATGTATATATCTTCTATCATTCTCATGAATATTGAGTGTCCTCTTATTTGACACTATTATTGATACTCATGAGGATTATTTATAGTGAAATACAGACTAATATCCATTATGAAGGACATGAATAGATGATAACCAAGGATTACCTATGTTTATCCTACAGTTTCATTGATATAATATAAGGATTTTTGATTTAGACATCATTTTAATGGTTTCTCAGGATTATATGATTCCTTAGTATGATTATTTTTATCACTATAATATTTTGTTTTATTCAATATATGGAAATATGGGGATTCAAATTTAGAGATAATGTGGATAACATTTAAATGAATTTCCTCATTGGAAACCCAATAAAATTTGAGTTTCAAGGAGAATCCTTATAATTTTTCATAATTATTAACCTTATTATATAAATATAAATATAAAAAATGATTGATTTTCATGACGTAGATAATAATAGAAAAATGGATTTTCATAAAGTCCTTAGAAGGAATAATATTATTCTTTCTACAAGACATGTATGTTGGAAGAACAACTTATTGAAATAGATTAGAGGAATGAGATGTATTTTTTCTAAAAAAGGTTTTAGAGTAAGTAATTTTTTCTGAGTTATTGATATATAGATGGAGGGAAATGATTTCTATCCTAAGGTACCATTTATTGTTTAATGATATATCTCTAGGAAATACAGAAATTATCATTTCCATTACCACAATCCAAGGGGTAACTTCTATACTAAGGATGGAGATATGTTATTCCAATTACTAAGATGAAGGAATGTAAATTATTATGTTTCTATATTAAAGAATCATATTTTATATATGAAATTTTAATGTTATATTGGATATTATAATCATGAAACAACATTTTCATTTTGAAAAATAGTGTCTATTTATGGTTTGGTAAATATATGTAGAAATATATTGATTTCCAAGAAAAATTATTTAGTTCTATGTTGGTAGTGTTTTTTGAGAAAAATATATAATATAAATTGGTAACGAAAATGGTATAGTAATATTGATGTTTAAATTATTTAAAAAATTTATGAAAATGTTATTTATGTCACATTTGATAAATTTTATCACAATTTTGGATTTATGAATGTAGAAATTTATTAATATAATTAATTAGGATTGTATTAATTTTTAGAAATATATTTTTATTCATGTTATGTTAAATTGAGAAATATAAATACAATCATGGTATTATAAAATCTATGTTTATCATAACTTTAGTGTCATAGATACCCTTTTTTATGTTTAATGTGATTGGGTTTTGAGGTGATTTTAATAATTTACTAGGTTTTAGAAGTAATTCACTATTAATGTCTTATTAAATATTTAGTTGAGTATATTATTTAATTTTAAAATATTTTTTATCTACTAGATAGTGGGGTATATATAATCTTGATAATTGAAATGTAATTCCTTGAAACTATAATAATATTAATTATATCAATGCTCAAGATAAAAGATACTTATGAGTTGTTTATCAAAATATTAATCATGATATCTTAATGAACATCACTACATTTTATCATTATATACTGATTTATCATATTGACTAATTATATATTGGGAGTTTATTCATTGGGTTGAGGTATATGTAACCTTTAGGTTTTATATGTGTCATAGTATGAAAGATTAATCTTGATAATATTAATTATATTTTTTTCTTCAAAAAAAAAAGATGAAATTCATGATACCACCATTGTAGTTGACACATTGTTTTTAGGGTCTTTTTGTAAATTTGGATATAGGGTTATTTATTAGTGTATGAATATATGATGAATTTTTTGTGTTATTGTGGAAAATATGAAGTAAAATGTATTATGAATGTTTATTCATTTTGGATATTATCTAACATTGTGGTAATATTTTTTTAAGGATTAATAGAATGAGGAACATTTTTTTCCCTTTTATGGATTTTTTTTATTTATTAAAATTAATTTTACATCATTGGGAATGAAAAATTCATGTTCAATACCCATACATTGAGAGAAAATGTTGATATTATTCATGAAATTGATTAAAGGATGAAAATTATTTTTATGTAAGTGTATTTCCATAATTCCATGGTCTATATAATTTATAATCTTCTCCACTCTACATAAATGATTTTGAATAAAAAATTTAATGTTATTAAATTCATATTTAATAAATAGATGGTCATTTTCAAACCTTGCGGATTTTTCTTTAAAATTAACATGATTAGCCAAATTTTTTTGATCAATTTAATATATCATTCTATATCATTTTGAGGAAATTACCATTTATCTCCATGTCTATATTATTAAATACCTATAATTTTATCATATTTCAAAGCCTAGTAATGTGATATTCAATATGAACATCATATTTCCATTTACCTCCTAACTTGAGGATGCTTTACTAACACTTTTCACAATGTGTATTTAAGAAAATGTAATTTTTAAATATTAAACCCATGATTATAGAGAAAAACATCATGTTGAAAGAATGAATTTAATTAATAGTGGGATGAAACACCCCGATATTTTAAAGGAGCAGAATGTTTAATAATGTATACAACAGACAACATTTATCATTGATAAACCATGAAATGTTACAATATTATGTGCAGTATAACATACATTCAGAATTTGAATGCTTTAATAAATGAATCCAAATTAGGAAATATGTAAAAATTTCAAAATAAATAAAATCATATTGATAAATTCATAGTTAATAATAACTAAATTTTTACTACAAAAACATTTTATTATTCAAAATATGTTTTCATCAAAAGCATGTTTCTATTGATTTTTGAATGAATATTATTAATATATAAAAAAATTAAAAATTTGTTTCTTTAAAATAATTTGATTTATAAAATTATAATTTCATAATTATATTATAGATATATATTTTTAAAATATTATGTAATTCTTATTTTTTCCATGAATATTGAGAAATACAATTTTCTATTAATATTAATTTTATTTAATCAATTAAAAAATTTCCATTTTATTTTCTAGGAGTAAAATTAGTTATTTTATAGTTTTAATAACAATAACTATTCATTGGAATAAATTTTATGGTTTAATTAATGGTATTACTTGTATTTTGAATGAAATTTATTTGAAAAACTTATTTTCATGGTGTTTTTTTGTAATTAATATTAATTAATATTAAAAACATTATCTGAATAGAATTTGATAATAATGAATCCAAATTATGAATAACAATTATACATATTATTAAATACGATCAACATAGATTCTGAAAAATATTGAGATTTATTGTATTAATTTTTTGATATAATGGTAAATTTAAATTGGGATAATTATGATTAATACTAATATGATTAGACATAAACATCATTGAAAAATATAAATTTAAAACCTTATATGAGTCTATATCAACTATAATATTCAAAAAATAAATAAAATGAATGTTTTAAAAATTATATTTTATTTTTACATATATAATAATTTAAAAAATCATTTGGGAAAAATGTTATTTTCTTAATTTCAATTTCTATATTATTTTGTGATAGGGATACCAAAACATAGTTTCCACAATAACTTTTTTTCTTTCAAATAGTAAAAAAAATTATGTAATTTTGTTTTCAAATTTTAGTAATTTAATAATTACATAAATTCATACATAACACTTACAGAGTGCTAGTTCATGCAGTAGAAAATTCAATTATATAATTTTAAATACAAAAATGTATTATTTTGTTATGTTAACATGTCCATGAAATTTTGATTATAAATATAACATATTGGACATATGACAATGTTTTATATTCTAATTATATTTCATTAATTTAGTTTTCAATTTCAAATTCTATGAATAGTTCTAAAAATGAAATAAATGGTTTTTTTGTTAAATATAATTCATTATATTATATAAATATCATAAAATTCATTAAATTGGACAACAATGATGTAAATGAAAAATAAATCATCCAAGGGTCATTTATTAGCCATTTTTTAAATTTTATAAAAAAAATTGAAACTGTATAATATTAAAAAAAATCATTACCAAGGATTAGATTAAATTTGGTTAAAAATATGGTTAAACAGAAAATCAGTTTTAAAATGAGATCCAATAATATATAAATTGAATTAGTAATTATAATTTTGTCATATATTAGTTATCATATAAGCCATAAAATTTTGTATTATTTGAAATGAGTTGGAAAAATAATATATTATATTATTTCATTTACTTCCATAAATAGTATTAATGAAATTTCTAAATAATAATATTTTATTTATTGAATTAAATCTAAAAAATAATATATTATTCCAATTGAAATATATATTATTAAAAATATCCATAATTCATGAATTATGGTTAATTGTTTTTTTATTGTAACCTTATTGACCTTTATTAAGTAAAGAATAATGATATCTTGTTAATTCTTATAGAGCCCAATGGAGTGTCGAAACTAAGTGATAATGGTGAAAAAATTAACAAAACAAGTCAAAAATTTTTTTAATGAGAGGTTATAAAATCATTATCATATAATATTATAATTATATCCATTCATATCTTTTTTTAATGATAATACATTATATTAATTTAATACATTATGTAATTACAAGGGTGTTCCTCACCTAACATATTTAAGTGAACAATTTATCCTCTATTCTGTAAATATTTTGAGCCTTTTTTATTGGAAAATACATGTCATAATGTACTCATTGAACCCTTAACCCCATTAAATATATTTTATTGTTTTTAAATGGAAAACATTTCAAGGTATAATTTGTAATCAAGAACATGTTTCTCAATGAAGTGATATAATTCCAATTTAAGGATAAATAACATTATATTTACATATACCTCCAATAAATTTATGGTATCCCTTAAAAAATAAATATTTTTTTATTTTCAATAGAATAATTATTTTGTATGATGATCGTAAAAATGATCATACTTTCTCCAATCTTCTATAATATTAAAAAAACACTCACACATGGACATATGCAACCACCTCAACGAGGCAATATGAGTAGTCATTCAATTATATATTTCATTGATTATAATAAAGTTAAATCTATAAAATATAGATTATATGTATGTTATAATAATTATTATTTAACTAAAATTATTTTTAATCATTCAATTATTCTATTCATTGAAAAGTATTCATTGTTCATGCATATATACATCCATCTTTCTTCATTAATGAGAAAATTCATTTATCCCCAACTACCTTTTATGATTGAATATATATATATATTAATAATGTCTATATATTATATTTTTATCACTTATAATATTAAAGTAATGATGGAACCATGAATAGAGTAAAAGGATTATAACTACCTAATAAACAATCATATGTAAAATGATACAGTGAATATCTATAAATTATTGTTTTAATATAGAATTTTTAACAAATGATAGTTAAAATTCTCGAAGTGGAAAATATATGATATTTTAATTTTTAAAATTATTCTTTAATTGAAAGTTAATAAATTTATATTTATTATACATTTTTATATATAACATTTCAAGAAAGATGAATATAGGATATTGGTATACATCATTAATCTATTATTTTTGTAAGACATATGCCATATACACAAAATGTTTTTTCATTATGGTGTATATACTAACAATGATTTATATTTATGATTTTAATTATGGACATTATTTTATTTTCAATATACATATAATTATCTCTATGTAAAGAGGTTTTGATTATAAATATTACTAATGTAGTAATATTTTTACAATATAGTGTCATTGTTTACTATGATTGTTTATGATTAAATATCAATTTATGAAATTTCATAAAAAATATCTCTACATTGTAATTAATTAACTTATAGTCTATTAAATTATACAGATGACATGTTTTGTATGTGATTTCCTCTATTTATGTTCATAAGAGACATAATGGGTTTTAAGGAAAACTGACATTATATTTCTAATTGGTTAAAAATAAGTTTTCATCAATGTACATGGTAACAAAAAATGATTTAAATGATATTTTTACAAACATCTTATGTTTTTTATGAAATTATTACACATGTAAGATTTTTTTTCAAAAAAAATTAAAAGGAATATTCTTTTTATTTTTTATATGATGTATTTTTTTCCTTTCTAGAATAACCCAATGATATTTAATTTCCTTTAGATAATACCCTTTTAAACTGTGTTGATAGGGACCCCTCACATGTCCCATTTTTTTGTAAGAACAAGGCCATTTAAATGACCCAAATCCCCATAGGCACAAAGACTAATATATGTATTAAATGACCAATAAAATAATAATTGAACTACCTCTCCACAATATCTACATAATTTAAGGCATATATACACCCCTACATTACTAATTATAAATAATTTCCCCATTCATAGTTGTACGGTGTCTGGTACCAATTGATATCGATAAACCCTTTCATTATTCCAACATGTTTATCTCTAATTAGGTTAATAATAATTAATTTATGTAATTTTCCCAAGTCTCCACCTATGTGATTTGATTGGGTGGATTCCATGTACTTTTGGCTAGAAATACTAGGCCATGAAGGCATTGTGTTTCCTTAGGTCCCTCTGGCCTTAGGTTTTAGGGTTTCCCAATGGCTCTAATACTCGAAGGCCCTAAGACACAATGGCCCAAAATGGTGGATCGAAAGCCAAAATAATATGAATAGTTATGGATAATACAATACAAAGAATAGCATCCATTGAAATTTTTTTAATACTACTTTAGTATCCAATGAATTAATCCCCACCCAGATTTGATCTTATATGTTGTGGATTCTTAGGATATGCCTCTAATATTCGGCTACTGACTCGTTAGAAAAAGGATATTTGGTAATGAGTTATCATTGAGCACCACATCATGACTTTCTAGGTCTGAACTAGAAACTACATTCCATAAATACTCAGCTAAATTTTATTTTCTAAAGATGTTATCATGTGATAGTTTCACTTTCAGGGAGTGTCCACTATTACAAATAATAGTTGAGCGACCCCTGGTCTGTGATGTATTCTATGATTTTGAGAAAAAAAGTGAATAATTTTTTTTAATTCACATTGAATGAATGGAATTTCCTTCCACCATTACCACTCAATGTTCTAATGGGTAATTTAAAATTTTATATGGGATTTAAAATGAAAAATACTTCCATAATATTTTTGAAATTTTTTATGTTAATGAAGTGAATCACAAAAAATATGGGTAATTTCTTCGAGAAATATTTTAAGAGATAATTTAAATTATTTTTCAAATATTTTTGAATCCATTTATATTAACAACTATTTACTTGGGATATAATATAGGGGAACCATATTTATTTATTATGAAATTGTTTTTTAATATATTGATAATTATTTTATGAAACCAATTTATGTACAATGGCTTCTCATATGATGAAAATATGAAATTCTTTTGAAGTCTAATTTTAATGGTCTTTTCTATGATGAATACTTTATCATCTTATGGATAAAATATTTATAATTTTCATTATTTTATAAATGGTACTAAAAGTTTATAAACCTTTTATTCTTTGGGTAATGATTTATACATCATTAGATATTGAATATTAAAATGGGATTGAAACTAGTTTTGTAAAATAAATTTTACCATAATATTATATGTTGAGTGAACAATGATTATGGATATGGTTTATTGTGGAGTAAACCAAATCCACTATGATATTCATTAAAAGTGATTTGAATAATGAAATGATTTTCTTTTCTTATTTTTTTACGACATACATTTTATTATGCCAATGCTTTTCTCACATTCATCATGTTCTTTAACTACATTAGGATTCATATCATTCAAACTATCACTCATTTTTCTGTGATTAATGATTATGACATTTGATATGGTGGTTTTGTTATTTAAATGATATGATATTGTTATCATATATTAATTATCATTTCATTCTTTTTTGATCAATGGTGTCTCCCTTATTTTCCCCCACTGTGAATCCGAGATGACCTTTTCACATATTTCCTTTATTAAATTTATGATGAAAGATTTTATGTAGGGTATTTATAATATGATTAAAATGTGGGAAGATCATTATGGGAGATACTAATGATTTTCATATAATAATTATCATGTTTGTTAAGAATCTAGACCCACTACATCTATATAGATTTGGGCTGGATCACAATGAAATGTAATGAATATTCATATATTAATATTTAATATAAATGTATGAATAGAATGAGTCTTCATATGGTAAAATTGTCAGATTATTATTTATAGTAGGAAGATGAGTCTCCATAGGGAGAACCCAATGTAGTGGTGTGGTGATTTCTGTGGTATGGGAGAATATTTTGATGGATAGTGAGAGGAATACTAGCATTATTAGTTATTATAGGTGAAAATGTTTGATCAATTTGTTATAAAAGAGTTTTACTCACTATGATTTTCATATCTCACTATATACATTTAGTCTTTGTATATCAACGTTGTATAATTCATTTGGGATTCAATATTAGAGGATAGAGGTGGTTATTTAAGGGGCTATGTAAATGTCTTGCTGTTTTTTTGTCAATTGGCCAGTGAAAAGTTTTTTTTCATACTCATCTAATATTGAAATTGGATGTTCCATAACAGAATATAGAGTACATCTCAATAAATTTTATAAAATTATTCCACAAATATTAATTATTATTTTATACCATAGGGGTTATTATGTTGTGATTTATGTTTTCAACTAACTTATTAACAATCAATCTGTTATTTTTAGTGGATTAATTGTTGGGGATGTATGGTGATGAGATTGGTAGGATTTAAATAGTTCTAAAAGTGACCATTTATGGTAATCATACTTAATATACATCCTTAGTGAGAAATAATTATATTCATTATTTATCACATAGACATTATATGTCACTTTTTTCATCATTAATTGGAGGTTTATATTGAACAAACATCTAGATACTGGCAGAAATATATAACACATATGTTCATGATATTAGGGTTTAATGATTGATTAATTTCCCCTTAAATGTTTTTACCTATAATAATAGTAATATCAAATTCATTAGTATGTATTTTTTTAAGGCATTGTATGGGAGACATTATTTATATCTTTTATACTAGATAGCTCATAAGGAGTTAATGATTCGTATAAATAATTTCGACTAGGTAACAACAAATATTGTGTAGATGATTCATTAACTAATGAATGGTATTGATGATTTTCATAATGATTATACTAGTATTAAGAGGATACCTCTAGTATTCACAATTTTTCTTAAGCATTTCTTATTGGTTTATTCTCATTATAGGAAGAATTGTTTTTTATGGTTGAAATTTTTATTCACAATTTATTAGAACATTAAATGACTAGTAGCACACTAGTGAGGTGTCGTATTATTAAACTATTAATAAATTGATGGATTCAATTCCTAAAGTGTTATATATATTATATATATTTTTAGTATCATCATGAAAATTTTTATTCCTTTATATATAGTGAGTTGTATATTTTAGATGATTTGATATTTTGGTGGAGATTATTAATATTCAAAATTATTAGGAGAAGGAATTGCATGGATACATCATTCATTTTTTTTTAATTAATATATGATAATGGTTTCTTGGAGATAATATATTATACGTTGAGTCATTGATGTATGGTATGTTTCTAAAATTCATTTAAAATAGGTTTTATAGTGATTATGAGATTTTTTATACCGACATGTTTGATATTTTTCTATATTTTAAGATAAATTAATATATTTTTATGGAGGGATTACAATTTGTGAAAAACTTTTGGGCTGGTAAGGATTTTTGGGTTTAATTATTACATTCAATGTTTGTTTTTGATTTTGAAGGATGTTCATCATTTGAGTGTTATATAATGTGATTTCGTTGATCTGTCCTAGTATTTTACATTAAACATTTTATGTGTCTGTGTTTTAGTGATGATTTTCAGAGATGTTTACGGAATATAAGTGGTATTTTAACTGATATTTTAGTTAGGATCAACAATAATTCCATCACTAGATTTTAGAAAATTATTTTTTAGTTGGATTATTTTTGAGGAGATGTTTTTTATTAGTTTTTACCTTGCCTATGTGATTATATATTGTGGTGTAATGTTCTGTATTGACAATTGTTATAGGAGGATTCAATGTTTCTCTAGTTATATATGGATAATTCAATACGATTTCTCTCTTATATTATACAGTGAAAATTTTTATTACACTATCAATGTTTTTTATACGATAATGTTGTTTCAGAGTATCATGGATTATGTTCCATTATTTCCGTCGTTTTTTGCATTGATTTGGGTTAGTGTTTATCAAGTTTGAGTTATTAAGGAAGTGTATTATGTAAAAGTATTTCAAGGATCCACATATAATGGAATGTATATAAACATTATGGGTTGATTTTCCTTGATGGGATCTGTTTGAAATGGTTTGAAACCCCCCTAACATTATGGTATATCAAAATTAGTTTTTCTGAGGGCCGACTAACCATCCACCATAATATAATTACCTAGACCATTATTGTTTCCTTAAATTTTAAATATAATTTAGGTTTTGTTATCAATGGATCTTAATATTGATCATAATTATTTAAACTATAGGATTACTATAGATCGTCATTCATTCACTATGTTCATGTATTATTAGGTATAAATCCATGTACTTTTTTATTCAATTTCATATGGTCAATGGTACTTTAATCACCCCTAATTTATCTATTATTATCACTAATTGTTTCATTCCAAATTTTTCATTATCTAGAATCATATAATGTTCAGGCCTTGGTTTTTTTAGTGGTTGATTATAGTTTATTTATCATATCTTATTAATGGTTTCTAATGGGTTTGTAGTGGTGTAATAAAAATTCTCATTATATTCTTATGTAGTGATGATTAATTAATTAGATTATGAATGGGAATTAAAAAAACTCTAGTTATGTCATAATTAAATGTCAGATTATTGTTATTATTATTATTTTTGTAATGAGTTTGAACAGGAAAATGGAATATAATAAAATATAATAAGGGTATTTTAATTGTTAAATTTAATCACATGTAAAGTAAATAATGTGAAATATTTTTCTTATATTTTGTTAAATTTAATATTATGATAAGAATGATGTTTCTATTTTACTTTTTTTAATAATATTGGATACTCATATTTATATTAAAATATTGTATCTTTTTTTATGTGAAAAATCTCATTCCTCACTTATTAATAACATATATATGTTAATAAAATGAGGAAGTGAAAATATTGAATTGATGTTTGATATTTTATAATCATGTATAGTTTAATAGCTAAATGATAATTCGTAAATGATGATGTTTGAATGTTTTTTATTTTTTCTAAGGATATTATTATTATCGTTTTATAATTCATAGTGTCGTTGGTTTTTTTGTTTCTATTATAGCTTGTAAAAACATCTTTTTTAGTGGTAGCATGAGGTTGTAACTATGGAATGTTGTAAACATTGTTATAAAATATTTATAATTAATGCTTCAGTTATTTAAATGGATTTTTATTATTCAATGGTAGAGTTAAATATAATAAGTATACGTGATTAATTTGTATATGGAATTATAATATATAAAATAAATTAATGAAATTTTTATAATAAATTTTCATTGGATACCATGGGTTTATGATATGTTTCAAAAAATTAAATAAGTTGGTGTATATAAATTACGGTAAATGAAAAATATAAACAATGTATATTTTTAATGGTTATATGAAGATATAGTGGTTAGTAATTAATGTGATAATTGGATATAGTATTATTTATTAAATATTTACTGAATTAAATGATGTGTTTTAATAAATCATAATGTCACTAAACCATTAAAATAAATTATTCTATTTAAAATAAGATTAGAATAATTAATAATTATGAAACTTGGTAATGGTTATTATAATTGAGTTTATATTTTTATAATGATTTAGGATTCTTAAATTCCAAAAGGTAGTAGATAGTATAAATGTAATGTATGTTGATGTGGGTTGTGGTGGTAGGGATGTTTCATGTGATAATGAAACTCCATTATCCAGTACCCAATTGATGTTTTAAAATATTTCTAATAGATATAAGAGATCGCATCTTGAATAATTAAATAGTTTAGTAGCATTAGATTACTCTGTTGATACATCATTCCCTTATTATAATTGAAAAATCAAACTAAAATATAATTTATATGGAGGATTGTATTATTCACTAATTTTTTTCATTTAATATCATTCATAGCACATTTACTAACATCATGTGGAATGTAATCATAACAATCATGTGAGCTCAGATTCCTAATATGAGAATGTGTAAAATATAAGGTATCATACAGTAAATAAAAATGAAAAATAATTATAAGATAAATAATAGTCATGTTTTCCCAAAATTTATAATTATAATTGGGTGATGAGTCCATGGATACCATAGAAAAATAAATAATTTATCAGATAAAAAATATCTAGTTTTGATAAAGAAATAATTCCATATTTCTATAATCATAATATTATCATAATGTATTTTTGTATAAGGACCAATTATTTTAATAAAAATCAAAATGTTTGATGAATAATCAATACATATCATAAATACCCACCGAAGAACCATAATAGTATTGTATCTATATATACAATAAAAACAATCATCTTATTTGATTTTTGTTATTCAACATATCCCACAAATATCTTCTCACATAATAATCCTCTTAGCCACAACCTACCTAAGCCTCCCTTCATAAATTTGGTAATAAAAGATAACAAATAGTGATATGAGATAATCTGTATGGGTATATATTTTTTTATTACTCTATGATCATAATATAGACATAGAAATTAATAAGGTTATGTAATATAAACATGACATACAATGTCAATTCCAAACCATTCATATATCCAAATAATGATTCATATAATGAAACAATGTCATTTTGAAAAATACATATCTTAAGTGTGAGAAATCGTCAAAAATAATCATGAACCATGGGATCATGTAAAAAACATTCTCCATAATAAATATAGATAAACATTTCAGATTTCATGGTTATATACAATTATCATTAGCATATTGGATTAGGAATCATCACATATTTTTCATTGTTGATCAAGATGAACTTATTACCCTTAGTGGATTATGACTCTCTTATTTCAATAGTCGTTCAATACTAGTGACTTATTTTTCATTTCCATATTATTATATATAAATAATAACTCCATGTATTGGGGGAGATATAGGATCCACTAATCTCATAATAATATCCTTACTTTTGTGTACCATAATATCATATAACATTCAACACATCATCACATTATAACCTGTTTAAAGAAAACATGTTTCAAAAATATTTCATTAAACAACCAAGTCATAACCCATGAAAAAAAAAATTCAAAAAAATATCATCAAAAAATATTTAATTGTTTAGAAAAATAATATGTATGGAATAATTCAATATTTTATTTTATTAAATCATATGTAACATCAAATGATGTATTCCTTGATGGAAAATGAATTTGAATGATCACATAGAATGATTCTTGTATAAACTAGGCTTTCGAATTTATTAAAATGTTTAATAATATTTTAAAAATATTTTTATTTTAAAAAAACATTTAATATTATAAATAAATAACTAAAATAATTATATTTTCTGGAAGAAAGAAATTATTACTCATGTCGTACATGTTGAAACAATGATTCCGTTCAAATTTTCATAAAAATAAAATTAATCACTGTATACAAAATTACATGATGATTTAATTTTTTTAAAATTATAAAATTGGATAATATATTATTCAAATCATTTTGTTAACATTAAAAAATTTATTTTTTTTTCAAACACTTATATGAAGGAATAACTGAGATTTCAAATCATGAGATAAATAAAGATGAATTTTCAGGAAAAAATTATATTATACTCTTTAATATATAAATACATGAAAATTATGGGAAAAAAGTATTCTCAGAAAATAAACGTTGTATAAGAGAATTAATTTGTATCTTCAACAATGAAACATAATATTCCAAAATCGTATAAATAATTATTAAATACCCAACAAATTGTGTTATTGTACCTAAAAACATTACCACATTAGAAATGTTGAATCATAAGCCATATTAAATAATAACATTAAATGACACATAAAATTTTATGTCTTTAAATAAATCAATGATATTAAATTTATCTTGGGATTTATATACACAACCTGAATTAATATAGGTGTGTACCATTATATATGTCTCAAATGAAGAAAATAAGGAAAAAAATATCATACCTTAAGTCTCAAAATGATTCACACAAATTTGATCCTCCAATGTTATAAAAATATGTTTATAATACATATATTATTAAACTGTAATCATATTTATCCTAACATTTAGGATTTACCTTGGTATTTTCATTACACATTTATTAACAATCCCTTGTTAAATTTTTGTTTTCGGTAATAATTAATTTATTTTTCATGTATGTTTTGGCTTTATATTTTAATTATTCATACTTTTATCATGGTATAATATATTTAAGATATTATAATGATATAAAAAATGAATATATTCATTAAAAATTTATTTTTTGTAATATATAAAATTTAATGAATTAAAATAAAATGTAATATTCATAGAGATTTTAGGAAAGATATACGCATGAATGTTTTTCCATTTTTACGATGGATAGAATAAAATAAATGTATGTAATATAAAAACATTAACATATAATTTTTATTTAATATATATTACATATATTATTTATTTTTACCATAATTTTCTTCCATGCAATGTGTTCGTGAAAAAATGAACCACATCGCTTCGTGAGGTGGCGGTCCACCGTATAAATGGACAAAGTTATAATATTTAATATGTAATGGTATGTAAGAAGGTAAATATTATTTTATAATTAAAAATTTACCTTAATATCATATATATCATGTATTAAAATTATATTCTTCATTATACCTAGATGTGTAATGCGATGGTGAACAATCAATTATGTTGGTTTGAGAGGTGGTAGTCTACCATTCACATGATCAACAGTTTCATTTCCATTATATATGCGGAGGAAATATTTTTAGATCATTATTATACTATAATGTAATATCATTATATATATGATTTTTTGGTTACTATATAATAATTTTTTAACAATAATATAAGGAAGTTGTGGAAGAAATAGTGTCAAACTCTTAGTTTAGGACTTTACGTATACTTCGAACATCATCTTTTGAATTGGTCTGAAATCATTCCTTGTATATAATTTTGTTAATAATAATTATTATTTTAGAATAAGAAATTGACTATTTTATTTTTTTCGTTAATGGCCAATCCAATGGGGTTTAGATGGTTTAATAGGAGATGAGAGGTGGCCATTTATAAGTGAGGTCTATAACCAACGGGAATTTTTTGAAAATACAATGGTATATAAATGAATAAAAAGGAATATACTTGAATTTTTTATGGTATATTGTTCAAATATGGATATAAATTAGAATTGTAAATGTTTCTATGATATTTTAATAGTTGTCTTATTAGATTAACCCCCAGTACACCATTTAAAACATTTACTATGGTAGTTAATTTTTACTGTTCTTACCTGTATTGACTATAATAATTTAATTACACAAATTAGAAAATATAAATTATGATAACTAAAAATGTTATATATATTCTTGAAAATTTTATTCAAAATGTAGAATCATTTAACTTGACATAAAACCTATAGGCACGATAAAAAAATGTTTATAATGAGAAAATTTTTATAAGCATTGAGACATTAAATATTTCAATTCAATATTGAATTGATTCTGATAACATAAATTAGATTAATATATATACTATTTAGTTAAATTTACTTATAAAACCATAATAATAGAATTTGGGTTTTTTTAAAAGCCTTCAATGAAATGAAAATTCCTAAATATCAATTAATTTTTTAATATTATTTAAAAAAAATCTAATAAATTATCAAAATTACACTCCAAATTATTTATTGAATCATATTTTTTTTAAATAATTTTTATTTTCTCAAATATTTTTTCTTGAAGTCTGAGAAATTACAATTTTTTTATTTTTAAGAAAATATAAAAAAAAAATTTGAATATTGTATATTACGACATAAGTATAATGTGATATTTATGAATATGTTTTCTTTATATAAAAGTTATGTAATTATTAGATAAAATGAATTTATTACTATCAATTACAATATGTTTAATGAATATCTTATAGATTTATTTTTTATAAAATTATATTAATAATAAATTCTAGTTTTATAAAACTCAATGTTATGTGTAACACTTTCCCAAATCGATGTTGTGTGAAAAGAAACCAATGATAAAAATATATTTTATTCAATATATAAAAATTAATAAAAAAATAGTGGGTTAAATTCTAAAAACATTGAATAGAAAATTTAATAATAAATTATTCAATTCCATACCAAAATGTCAGGATACTCTGGTCTCATCATTTTCATTGGTTCCCATATAGATTCTTCAAACTGTTGGTTTCACAAGAAAAAAATTTACATGGGAGTTTTCTTGTTAAGAAATAATTTTATATATGATAATAAAAATATACTAGATAATACTAATATAAATGGTATTTCTTCCGTAGTTCATCCTTGGAGTTTAGTGCATGTGAATGATCAATTATGAATTCACTCAAGAGAGATACATGGAAGTCTTAATAAACATGAGAGGGATTTTTTGGTGGTTAAAAATAATATTCTACTATCCAGTAAGATAAAGAATCTAATAATGGTCGATTTATCTTATACATAAATTTCCATTAATTACAAAAATCAAAATATTTTCCATAGAGTTATTTATAAATTTAAATTATCATGAACATCAAATTTTATATCACACTAATGATTGTCACCCTATATTCTATAAGAAATATTTGCTACCATGATGTATTATTGAATGGATATGACCTTATATATCATTTATCCATCTCTATTAGTCCCCAATACCATTATTTCTGAATCTTCATTCTATAATTATGGCGTTATACACTACATCTCTATAGTCTTCAATAAGATCCATTTGAATGCTTGAGTGATTGTTATTATTATAAGAAAACTTGACTTTATGAATTTTTATCCCCAAAACATTGTAATTACATAAAAAATAATTTTATTGTATCATATAGGGGTTTAATTGTTCTCTCATATATACTATATGTCTAAGGATTATATGCAGTGATGAAACATAACACTATATCCAAACCATGTTGAATTCATAAATAGATCCTCGAGGTAAACCACATATCTATATGAGATATAATAGAACATTGTACCCCATGTATTCTTACAAATTAAATAATTTATATTCTAGAATTTTAATCATGGGATAATTCATTTCCAATAGTGTTGAAGCCTGCTGACATTGTAGGGTGATAACACATGACAAAAGAGAATTTTTCCTATTATGTTTTTTTGGAGTCAACAAACAAAATCAATAGTTATTTCTTCCAATTTTTATTATAATTTGTGTTATCATTGTAACACCCCCTCAGAATTTTCCTATCTTCCTATATAGAATTGCTTAATAATCTTTAAGTTACAATTACTACAATATAACTATTATTATTATCCCACTAGAAATATTCATTCAAATGATTACACATATTTTTACACATATTATGAGTAGATAATGAAAGACAAAGAGATTCCTCTAATAATAACTTATTTAAATCGGATATGGATTGAACACATACATGGGTTTCCAACATAAAATTACATAAAAAATGTTTAATCCTGGGAACATTTTACATATTTCTCTACACCTATATATCATCCTTTTACTCCTCCTAAATCATCACACGATTAGATGGATTATCATTCATTTGAGAATTATAATATTTTTCACTTACTAAAGGATATCATAATCCTAGCTTTAAAAATCCATAATTATTCGATATATTGTTACCCCCCACGTGGATAAGAAAGAATGATCCTTTTGGATTAAATCACAAACCACCTTGTTCACATTTCTATCGTATAAATCCATTGAACATTAATAAAAATTAATAATATTTAACCAAATCCTATGATGCATATTCAACTCCTTCTATGAGAATATATACTTCACACTTCTTTGATCAAGACATATCTAACACATATCTCAATAATGACAGTTCCAGTTTATCATTAATAATATAAATAATGTTGATAACTCCAAATCACGGGTTGGGTAAATTTTCTCATGAACCTTCAAATAGTGTGATGCAGAAGTTATCACCATATCATTTTTCATATGGATACATCATAATCAATTTTCTTTTATGTTTCTATAGATTCCAGACCCATCACCACTATAATACATTGTAGGGATAGGTTCATTGACTAACCTTCCATTTATATCTTAGAAATTCTCCTCAAATGATCCACCATAATGACCATGATTCCACTCAGAGATAACTTGTTGAGTTGATTATAAATCCATTAAAAGTTATCCAAAATGTGATTATAATATCCACAAAATTATGGAATTATAAATATCATAGTCACTATAGTTTTTCTTGTCCTTCATTCAAAAACCTATATCTTTATTTGATCTCCTAAAATAACATCAAATGCTATTATATGTCCCACTAATGTAAAATTATCAAGACAAAATTTAGAAATGGTAATTTTTTCATTCAGATTTTACAAAAATAAGATCTTTAGAAAAGACCAAAATAATATAAAATTTCTTCCTCACTCATTGGATATATAGAAATATCATCTATAAAGAGTACTAAAAATTGAACAAGGAAGTATATTAAGACACTTTTCATTAAATCCCTAATTTATTGGGTGAATTTATAAAACAAAATAGAATCACTATAATTTCATTTTCCATTCCTCATATGTAAAGGTGAATTTGTTATGTTATTACATTTTACCCTCAACTAATAGTATATATATCAAATATCAATTATGGAAAATTATTTACCTCATTATAATTGATCAAAAACCCATTTATAGGGGGTAGAGGATATATGTTCATGATATTGATATTTTTTAGATGATCATAATGATTTCATATATGAAATAAACAATAATTTTTTTTAATAAAGGGAATATGATCATCCCATAGTGATTCATTTGTTAGTTTAAATCCCTTTTCAATGTTATCCAAGATTTTCTTCTTCAATAATGAATCTCAATATGATACATTATACTTGGATGGATATAAATAGGTGTACCACCATATATGAGTTCAATTGTGAACTCAACTTCACAAATAAATGGAATACATAGAAATTCCTCTAGAAATAAATCAAATAACTCTAGTAAAATTGAAATATAATTAAAGATAATTTTCTTCCATACCATCTGAGAGAAAGAGACTTCATGGTTTAGAATATAAAAAAATCATGGTTGATGTAATTTCCAATGGATGTTTTTATTCATCCTCAAAATGATAAATGGTCATGAGTACATTTAGAATAGTAACATTGATTTCCATTCCAGAGTAATTAATATGGTCACTATAAAATGAAATACAATACAAGAGTAGAATGAAATCAAATTAATATAAATGGATAATCACAACATTTTTTGGAATCGCATTCCTAAAAACAATTATCGACGATGAACTATAGACAACATAATTTACCATTGTAAAATTAGGTGGGTTTTTAATGACCTACATTTTGAACCGACTTAAAAAGTGGGGGAAATTGATCTTTTTTTCAAACACAGGACCGATCGTTTTTAGAATCAGGATTTGGAACGAGGTTCCAAATGTTTGAAACCTCTTTTTTAATGTTTCTGGACATGTCTGAATCAGTGTTAGGTATCCCGGGTGTCCTGAGGTGTTTTGGGTGCATCGTAGCTGAAGGAGGATGGTTTTTAAAGATCAGCTGAAGGCACACGGTTGGTGCACAGTTTCCCAAACCGTGCGGCCCAAGACATGACACCTAAATTTGGGAGGCAGGGGATTCCACACGACCTACGCACGGTTTACCCAAACTGTGCAGCCAGCCCGTGCGAGGTGCCCTGGGTGTCCAGTGGGGTGCCGCACGGTTTGCGCACGGTTTGAAAAACCGTGCTGGTCAAACCGTTCATGACCCATAATTTTTTTTATTATTTTTAAAATGAATTTAATATAAAAACAAAACCTAATAAACTAATGCTCTCCCTCACCCTCCCTCGGCAGAACCCCCCAGGCGCACCTCCCTCCTCTCCCTTGAGCCGCGCAGGACACCGCCCTTGGCTCCCTCCTCCTTCAATTTTCTTCTCCGATTTCATGAGGTTTTTTCACCGGATCATCACGGTAGGCCTTCCCTTCTCCTCTCCTCTCGTCCTTGGATGATTGTTTTCTCTCCCCTTTCCTTGTTTTCTATTCGTCCAAACCACCATGTTTAGGGTCTGTTTTTGATTTTTTTTTATTTTGGTTCCTTGTTGTGAAGGGGTGAGGAAGGCCCATCGGGACCTTGTTGGTGCGTGTATGATGTCTACCGCTGAAGGCGAGGCATATTATGGTTGTTTCAAACCACCGTTTTGTTTCCGAGGTAAGGGTTTTCTACCTTTGGTTGTTTCGTAGCTTCCAATTAATGTCTTTAGTTGTTTTAGAGGTTCCTGGTTTGTTTCCCTTTGTGCGTTGGACCTTTGGAGTTGGTTTCTCTTTGTCAGAGCTCAGAAGAATCACCTGTGTTGGCATAGGTATGTGTTTATATGTATGTGGGTTCCTGTGATATGCGTATATTCGGGCATGGCAGCGAATATACACAGACGAGGCTAGTTATCCCCATTGCATATATAAAAGTGCACGTGCAGGTGAGCGGAGACAGGATTATGTGTATAAGAATATGTGTAAGGATCCTGTTTCCCATGCTCATGGCCATGCGGAGCATGTACATAGAGGCTAGGTGTCATTATACATATGTAAAATCACATATTACTCATGGGGGATCGGCAGCGATAGCTTTAGTTAGAAAGTTCCATGAGCCGGAGTGGACAGATGGATCCACCTTGATGTAGGGTCCCTCTCCTGCCTTTTAATTTAAAGTGAAGCATAAATGAGTTAACTTATGCACTACCTTAGTATATTAATTCTTCAAGTTAGACTTGAGTAAATTCTTCTGTGAAAACTGTGTGAATTGCAAGAAGAAGATAAAAAGGGTTTCCTACTAACTAAACTGACGATTTAATAAAAAAACGCCTCGATCATAGGTGCTCTGTCTTCTAGATAAAATTGGGAAGTAGATTATTATTATTGCCTGCTAATTTATGGTTATAATCTAGTGTTGATTGACGATGTCGTGTTTCCTTTGAATTGTACCAACTGGTTAAAGAAATGATAAATGAACCCATTATAATGAAATGGTTAAACTGAAGATGAGACGACTTGGGTGGTACGACCACATCTTGGAATAACATAATGAGTACACCTTATGTTATGAAAATGAAAATGTTATTACCTTGATATAGAATCTTAAGAGGAGATTCCTTAAGTATAAACATGATAAATATAATAATTATGATTTTATAAATACTTAAGATGGTTTGCCTTAAGTATAATTGTATGAACATGATAATAACTGTTTACATGGATATGGCTAGTATGATGGATTGTGAATGTGTTATGACCTTTGAATGCTTATGAGGTAATGCCATGAGCAGTATACTATAGACTTTCTTGTTTTTCAGTGCGCACATGCTCATGCCACATAATGAAGTATAATAAAGGTGAGCACATGCTGAGGCCACCTAGTAATAAATACGTGTCTGGAAGGGAGTCATTCTTACCCCTTTCCAGTTGACTTATTTTGACGATTATGTGTCTGAAAGGGAGGCATTCTTACCCCTATCCAGTTGACTTCTAGTGATGATTTACGTGGTTGGATGGGAGGAAGTTATACCCCATGCCAGTCTGATAGTACATGTATGGAAGGGAGTCATTCTTACCCCTTTCCAGTTTATTTAGGGACGAGAGGCATTCTTACCTCGTGCATTCTAATCTCGATACATGTATGGAAGGGAGGCATTTCTACCCCTTTTTAGTTGACCTATAGGGACGAGAGGCATTCTTACCCCATTCCCGCTAATCGCGATTAATGGGTGGGAGGCATTCTTACCCCATGCCATCTATGATCTAAATGCATATATATATATGTGTGTGTGTGTGTGTGTGTGTGTGTGTGTGTGGTGACATGATCAGGTTACATTACCGGCGATGAGCCGAAGATGGTATACCTGTCGGGTGTCCCTAGGGAACCTGGACGGGTGTTGTTCATCTATGTTGTCCTTCATATTGAACCTTGTTATATCTGTTTACTGTTTAATTAAATACACACTATTTGGATTGGGTTAGACATCGGTTGTGCCAGCCTATTGAGATTTATATCTGACACCCTACTCGGGTCATCATTGCACTGGGGTACCCTAAAAGACATTTCTTTTTTGCAGGACCTAGGTTGGTTGCTGGGTCACTTGTACCTAGGGATAAGAGAAAAGGACCGAGTGGGAGCTTGGGATGCTCAGGAGAACGGTTGTCGGGCCTTGCTTTCTTTTCTTTATTCTTTTACATTGTATTTTAATCATGTTGTATTGTTTCCTGTTTTTACATTGTATCATTCATCATTTGTGTATCGTGTAAACTGGCTTTGGCCACCTTTTATAAAAATGATCACTATTTTTCTTCCTCTACTGTTTGTTCATTGTTTATCTATTAATTCTTACGATGTTGAATGTTATTTACTCTTAGATACTATTGTGTTACTCTGATATAAGGGTATATTCTCCCTATTAACACCTCCTAAGACCCTCGCTGGTAGTCGACAGCCTCTGGCGTACGGGGAGACGTGCTTGAGGCCATGTGGCGACTGGTCCGGCCACTAGTTTGATGGTGAGCTGGGCCGGGACGTTACAGGTTTCATACCTAATCAATTTATAATCATTGAGTTAGTAACTCAATAACATTTTTAAATTCCATATAAATAAAATTGTTGGTAGAAAAAGAATTATTTATGATATTAGCAATTATAGAGTTGTTGATAAGTGTATATTTCCCAATTTCATTCTTATAACCCACATTATAAGTCGAGTTGACATGAGATTTTTCTTTATCATCTGTTATAGATTTTTTTTACAATGATAAAAAGATGACTTCATATTTGGCCACTGGTAGACATAATTTTAATAGTCCTTACATTTGAATCATCGAAGCATGAGCGGCACAGTATTTGTTATTCTCTTATCCTCTATTACATTAACCATCACGTTAATTGAATTTCAACATTCATTAGATTTACAAAACAAATTTCCACCTTTAAAACACCACCCAAATCCATTAAATAAATTCCATTGATTCTCTAAACCAAATTTATGGCATGTAGATTGCTAGAATTTATTTCAACCATGAGATTTATTCATGTTTTCATAATACTCAATCTCTCTTCTCTTATCAAATCGATGGGAATAGAGAGAATAAATAATTTCCAATTATTCGTTTAATGAAAATAAAACAATATCTTCGTAACTAATAATATATATTCTATCCATTACCATTGGATGACATGGTTTTATGCAACCAAGTAGTCGATAAAGTGTTTTTAAAGACTGGGATTAAACTAGAATCATACCATTATAGAAAGAAAAAATTATCATTTTATCTTCCAATAGATTTTTATTCCTATTTATTAACATCAATGTTTTCCTTCTAAATAATTATACATACAATATAAGAGATGTACTTAAAAAAATATTATTCAGAACTCATCCCATTACATGGAGTCAAATTCATCATCAGGACTCATATTCTAAAAAATGATCCACGAATGAGCCACTTCAAATTCATAATGATCAATAGTTTATAAATTAATTTCATTTTCCATAAAAAGGAGAGAAAAAAATTCTTTATTGCTATTGATTAATAAATCTACTACTAGAGGATCAAAATATCTACTAAAAAATAGTAGAAGTTATCTCAATGATGATTCAAAAGAACATTGTTCTTAAATCTGTTAATTTTGAGTCTTAGTGTGGTTCATGGATTGATATGTTTATGATGGAATTGAAATAAATTTATTTAGGTTAGGTATCATAAAATTGTGTTCTCAGGTATAAAATTATTGTTTTTTCAATCATATTCAATATTAACATTGCTCTTATGGTTTACATCCATTGACAAAAACCTGAAAATAAAATATGATAAACACTAATCATATTAGAAAACTACATAATCTTAAAATACAATCTTGAAGGGTTTCTAAATCATGAAAATTTATTTTTAAAAAATGACACCTTAGTTTTATCATATATTATTCATTTTCATCATATTTTTGAATCCTTTACAATGTTCTATAACAAATTAATATTAACCAAAGAATATCACCTAGGTATAGAAGACAAGGTCTACAAATAAATATATTTTGGTGCACCACATGATGATGAATTCCAGATCAATTCACCCTATTTGAAATATTTAACCCTAGGAATGTTTTTGATAAATACACATCCAATTTTAGTTTCCAAACAAGGAATTTCTACAAATAAATCTTTATAATATTTTTATTTTCAAAACACTATGATGTTATCTTGTATGTTGACATAACCCCATGGTTATCGATAGTTTTCTCTAATCCGAATATCTGTTTCTTGAAAAACCTATTTTCATATAACTTCAACTATAAGTTCCTCAAATTTTAATACAAAAAATTTAAATATTCTTAGATGAATATATAATACATTTTACAAACACAATGCATATTACCATAAACATTTAGTGTATTTGGAGATAAAAACATTGTTTTATAATTTTTCAAATATACTCATCATCTTACAAAAACAAAATTTCACATATTACTGCTTCTAGACACACTATACCTAAACCCCACCTCATATAATTTTTAAGGAAACATAACAAATGGTGAGACTAGATACTCATTAATCCTAAATATAGGGGATATCAATCATTGATCATTTGAAATAAAATGGTATGTATAATGGTATGAGATCATAAAGAAAATTATAATTGTTCATACCCAACCAATAATACCATGAAATCTAGGAGACAGGCGATCCTCCTCCTGAGAAAATCAAATAAAAAAACTAAAAGTATAGTACAAGACATCACAAAGTCAAATTATAATGATGAGAATAATCCTCAACACAATAATTTGCATGAACAATATTATCACAGTAGTCAGGCGCCACAAATGACCAAAATGAGGTGACCTCATTAATTTACCTTTTCTCAAGATCATCCGCCACTTGATTAGCTTCACGGTAAACATGTGTGACTTCAATGCAGAGTGAGACAAGAAGCTAAACACAATCAATCCAGGAAGGTAGAATCCTCCAAGGTACATTCCTCGAATGCTCGTTCAAATTTTTAACTCCAACAGTCGAATCAGATTCTACCCATTCTCATTCCAACCAAAATGGAAATCATACCCGATTGACTTAATAATGGCCTAGATTTCAGCTTCAATGGTGAATTCATTACCAATAGAATGAAAGAAGCAGCCTTTGAAAACCCTCAGATAGGTACAAAAAACCCCACCATAGTTAGAGGGCCCTGGAGCACCAAAGGAATCCCCATGAACATTAACCTTTATCCACCATTGAAGAGGCAGAATCCATCAGATGTATTTCACCATCAGTGGCTTCTTCGTCCTGCTATTAAGACAAAGAGATCTCAATAAAACCAGTTCAGAAACAACATTTCTCATATATCTGGTTTGGATATTAGAAGCAATGTGAATGGAATGATGCATTTTCATAACACCATTGTGAAACCGCGGTTTAGTATTATTAAACAGCAGGTCATTTTTGGACTTCCAGATTAAGTAAAAAATAGCCACTATTGCAGCCAAAACAAGAGCATGAACTTGATATCTGAAATTGGCACTGCCAATGGCCTGCATTAATCCATCAACCGAATGAAAATTCAAGCAGCATTGAAAAATCTACTCCATTTAACACCATAGTTTGTGAGAAAATTTACAGTAGAGAAAAATATGTGAAATGGTTTCATCTTCTTCCTAGTAGATATGGCAGACCAGGGCAAGGGACATCCTAGTACGTTGCAACAACAACTACAAGGGCAGCCTGCTTTTCTATACATTCCATAAAAGCAGAGAGCACACAAAGGGAATGAAGGGCTTAGTGAAGCATGTAACCCATCTAGGGGGTGTATCAAGCCCCCACAAAGAGAGTTGTAGCATTCCTTTATTCTGAAGAGGCCATTCAGATCCAGAGTCCACACCAGAATGTCATAATAGGTAAAATAATACCTCATAGATTCTATTCTCAGTTGGCTGGGAAGAATTTTAGACAGATTCAGGTCTGCAACAAAGTCAACAATTGATTTGAGCTTAAGAGATTCTGGGATGATAATCTCATCACGAATGGGCCATGACATCCAAGTGGTTGTCCAAAAATTCATAATGGACTGATTACAGACCAGCCATTTCGAATGAGCTATAAGATTAGAATATTTCTTCTTTAGAGCAGTCCAGACATAGGATCTCATATAGTTGACATACCCATTCTGCAATTTTCCAGTAAATCTAATAGTCAGAAACTCAATGGAGGGATGATGATTTGAAAAAATATTCCAGAAAAACATTTCAATCAGAGTGTCATTAAAGATTCGAATGTATTTAATACCCAATCCTCTCATTTATTCCATCTGAATTCAATCTTTCCAAGAAACTATAACAAATTTCTTCTCATTAATTGAGCCACTCCAAAAAAAAGTTTCTAATTCTGCCACTTAAATCATTATTCAGTGATCTCGGACACTTATATACTGAAAACGAATAAACAAACATTGAGTAATCACTGATTTTATCAAACAAATTCTCCCAACTTGGTACATATTTTTCCCTTTCCATCCTGATAGTTGATTGGTTATTTGCCATGCATAATTTTCTAAGTGACATATTTTAACTCTTCCCCAAAAATTCGGTACACCAAGGTATGTGAAAGGAAGGGAGCACCTTTTTACTCCCAGCATCATCACAGTTCTGTTTTTCCTTGATTTAGAAACTCCATCACCAAAATACACAAAGGCAATTCTGCAATTAATGATCGGACCTGCAACCTCTTCATAGTGGGAGAAAATTACTTTAATACAAGAAATGTTAACATTCCATGCCTTCCCAAAAAGAAGGATATCATCTGCCTAATGTATATGTGAAGGGGAACACAGGTCCCTTCCAATTCTCATTTGTTGATACCATCCAAACTTAGCAAGATTAGTGAGGCACCAACATAAATAATCTTCTACAATAGAAAACAACATACCATAAAGAGGTTCACACAGCCTAACACCTATTGATCATTGCAAAAAACCTCTAGGATAACCATTGAAGAAAATAGAAAGTCTTGCATTGGATAATATGGACCCAACAAGATCAAGAAAGATTTCAGAGAAGTCATGCATCCTGAGAATAGTAAACAGAAAACTCCATCTTATGGTATCAAACGCTTTTGAAATATCAATTTTAACGGACATATTTCCATCCATAACCTTTCTTTTCATAGAATTCACACACTCAAAGGAAGTAAATAGATAGTCTGGGATGTTTCTCCCTAGTACAAACCCAAACTGATTCCCAGATATGAGTCCCTTGGAAATTTCACCCAGCCGCTGAGCCATAATCTTACTGATGTCCTATGGTATTGTATTTCCAATGGAAATAGGTCTAAAATATTTAATGTCCAAGGCATTCTACTTTTTACGAATTAAAGCAATAAAGATTGATTTCATCCCAAAGGGCATATAAGATGATCTAAAAACTTCATTCACAGCATCGGTAACATCAGTGTGCACAATATCCCAGTAGAACATGAAGAAATTATTAGTACATACATCTAGTCCCAAAACACTATCAATTTTCAGAAAAATGATGGAATCATGTATCTCTTTTGCACTAGGTATGTCAATGACCCACTAATTCTGGTCATATTCAATAGTGGGGTCAAAACACTGGATAATTTTATCATAATTATCATTTCCAATATCCGAGTAAAGCTTCGCAAAGTAGTCTGTCACAACATCAACAATCTTACTCTTTGAATCAAAAATCTTCCCATCAATGCTAAGAGCATTAAGACTTCTCCTAGACTTTTTTCCTTTATTGATGCAATTATGAACCATATTTTCCCTAAGGGCCAACAACATGTCTAGTCATGAAGCAGTATGTTTTTTCTCTCGAGAGGGAACCTCTTGTGGTAGACCAGATTCTTGAATATATGATAGAAAATTTTCATCCACTCTGATATCATTGTCAAGAGAGGAGAAGGACTCCTTACTCCATTGCTACAGCCTGGCCTTAACTAGCTTCAGTTTACAACAAAGAATGTGCAATGAGCTACCCAAGTAACTAGTATTCCATGAATCCAAAACAATCTCTCTGCATCTAGGAATAACAAACCAAGAATTATTGAATTTGAAAGGCAGAGGGGCTGACCTGAAAATATTGGGAAAGACCTCAAGAAGTATAGGATTGTGATCAGAATGTAAATATGGTTGGGTTCTCCCAGCCAAATCAGTCACCCTATTCCTATCAACCACTTGTACAAAGCATCTATCTTGTCTACTCGCATGTCTATCATTAATAGTGTATCTACTCTATGTGTAATCAGCACCAGAAATGGGGACCTCAGCAAGGCTAATTTGTCAATGCAAGTTAAAAAATCAGAGACAGAAACACGATAGAAGTATTCCCCAATTTTTTCCTCCGACCTTAGAACCATATCAAAATCACCAAAAAGAACCCAACTGCTAATCATGCTCTGAAAAATGTCATTTAAGCATCTCGACAATTCTTGTATTCTTGTGTAAAGATTAAAGTCACAAGAAACGTTACCGCAAGAGAGACATTATTAAAGTAACATGAATGGGTGAAAGACTGAAAATTAGTCAAAATGGAATTAACAGCAACACAATCATGTTTCATCACCCAGAGAGATTCATAAATCCCAGTAAATTGATTTCATGCAACCAGGGAGTATCCCATGGACGCCCATTTGAAGGAGCTCCAATTCTGAAATTTCATCCTTGCCTCTACAATGCCAACGAAAACCAGACTATTTTCATAATAAGATGTCTATGGGATCTGACTGTGGGAGGATTCCCAATCCGTTGACAATTCCATAAGAGAATCTTCATTTTTTTGACCTATTCCTAGTGTTAAGTCCATCATAAATCTGTTTATCATCCATCTTAGAGGAAATAAATCCAGTACCATCAGCATCATCTGATGTTTGGTCATCAATTTCAGTTCTAGTGTCATCCTCCACCGATTGTAGAAAAGAGAGTCTATTGGCCGAATCAGCTTGAACAACCAATAGGATAGCATGTAATATTCTTTCTGAAGCCTTAGAAGTCTGGACCTGTGAGAAAAAACCCTTCTCAACAAGACTAGAGACATGCTCAGTAATCGGGTCAAGGTTTATTCGAGGGCCCGAATCGTGATTTTGGGTCCCTAGAGGAAAAAATCTAGGACCTGAATCATGACCTTGATTCATAGTAGAAGCAGGGTCTACATCATGCTTTTAAACTATCACAACATTAGCATCAGTAGGAATAAGGACACTGCCAAGGCTATCAGCTAGGTCTGCATCCTGGAGATTTGTACCATCATCAGAATATGAATTAATGGCAAGCACTATTACAGTGTCAGAATCTACCAAACTGAGAGCATTATCTGCACCTTTTAGTTTCCCCCCTTCATTGTTCGGCACTCTATTCTGTGTTAATAGAGAAGAAATTTCTGAGAAATTAGAATTGTGAATTCCAGGATGAACCGGTTCAAGCTTCTTAGAACATGAATCAACCTTAGAGTTGGTCTTCACACCATTTTAATCAACCTCCTTACAGTTATTCCTGTCTATATGGTTTCTATCATCCACCATCCAACCTTTTCTAGAGGCCGTGGATGGATCATTATGATCTCACTTATCATCGATGGGATTACCACCAGCCTTGAATGTCATTACCTTGTTCTTGGTATTCCTACAGTTCTCATCATCATTCTCATGACCCTTAAAAAGATTGCATATTTTATTTCAATTATAGTCCGAAAGGACATGACCAGAGACGTGACAATTCAAACTAAAGTTATGCTTTCACTCATATATAATAATAATAGTTATATGGTCATCTTTGCTGGTTAACACCACCTCATCAACAAGAGTGGCAGCCATATCAGCTTCAACTAAAATTCTCACATAGTATCCAAAGGTAGGATTCTTAGTTTGTTTATCAAGTTGAATGGGATTTCAAACCTATGAGGCAATGTCCCAGAGAATTTGAGGATACCAATAGAGCCAATTAAGATTACAGTTACGAATCCAAATTTTTTAAAATGTGTTTTTCATAGTGCTAGGATCAAAATTTTGGTCCCATTCATGAATTTGAAGAAATCCCGGCTTGAGGGGGACCGAGCCAAGACACCAGGCACAATTCTTGAGCTCATCTGATGGAAAAATAATATGGTAGAATCTGTGGCCCATTGTTGTCATCTTATAATCAATAAAGCCCCAAATATCAGCAATACTCACCATGAGTTCACTGAACGTCCATGGATTTACCCATTTTGGGATCACCACCTGTGCAATGATCGATTATTTGCAAAGCTTAATCCTTTCCTCAACTACATTCTGATTCGCAGAGACATGTGCCACATAGCCTTTTCAAAAAATTTGTCCCGAGGTCACAGTTTCACAATCATGAAACGATGTATTTCCCACACCTTCAATCACAAACCGTAAGCTCATGTTATAAAAGTGTGGCACTATCATTAATATAGAAAACCATTTCATATGTCATGGTTAACTATAATGATATTAAAAATAGTAGATCATAACACATCATCTATTTCTAATTGTGCATGAGGATTCACCTTCGGCCTATAGTTGGTCAAAGAACACCTATTTTTCATAGTGTTTCAATCTTATAGACATGTTTCCTATTATTATCCCATGAGATTGAAATATTTACCTAATTTATTTAATGGAAAAATATGATCCACACATCTCATAATTAAAACCACAATTATTATATCCAAATTATCATAAAACGTTAATTGTATCATCCCATCATAATCGGTTTAAATAAAACAAGTTACATATACTATTCACAAAATCACTATAGTAAAATCTAAAAAAAATAAATGGGTTCCATATGAATTTCATCGACATAAACATTATCAATATAGAAAATTATTAGGAATGTTATCATTCAATATTTTACCATTAAAATCAAAATTAACATCAAATGATGTTGTCATATATTGAAACATACAATAGTGGAATATTTGGAACGTTTCTAGAGGAAAATATCCTTTCCACTTGGAATGAAATTAAAACAAAAATCATTTTAAAAATAATTTTTATCTAAAAGTAAAAAATGAATCCAATAAATAAATTTTTATAATAAATATTCTTTTATTATAGAATATAATATCAGTCATATCATAAATTTTACAACAATGATCCCATTACCATTTTTGGT
Source organism: Viscum album (assembly GCA_963277665.1). Classification (NCBI taxonomy): domain Eukaryota; kingdom Viridiplantae; phylum Streptophyta; class Magnoliopsida; order Santalales; family Viscaceae; genus Viscum; species Viscum album. The sequence goes on along the minus strand of OY728155.1, from coordinate 593,223,157 downwards.
ATATGGAAAATAGACTTTATTTAGAAAATGACATCACTATTACATTAGAAAAATTTTATAAAAAATAATTCATGATTAATAATGGATTTAACAAATTAATTAGATAACATTAAAAAAATTAAATATATTTTTAAAAAACATTTGTACAGAATAAAATGAATCAGTTTCGACCGATGATTGAAATTATAAAAATTTATAACTTTTTTTGAATTATTTTGTACTTAAATTCTGTAAAAAGTAGGTAAAAAAATTCTCCTAAAATAACTAGTAGATAATAATTTTTATTATTTAATTGATATATAAATCATAATATATCATTATTAGAAGAATAAGCATAAATAATCTATAGAAATATTGGGATTGTATCCTAAAACAATTTACACATTTGTAAAATTGAATCGTAAGCCCCATGAAAGAATGAAATCAAATGAAACACATAAATAGTGTTAGAATAAAATATTTGATGATATTAAATTAATTTTTTTATATTATAACTTTATTAAAGAATATATGTTTGTTTTACGAAATTGTTCTCAAATAAGAAAAATTGAGAAACAAATAACATACCTTTGACTCGACAACCATTATTAAAATTATATAATCTTATAGAATAAATATATGTTTATTATAAATATATAAAATACCCATAATAATATGTATCATACAACATATAAATTACCTATTAATATTTATTACCTATTTAAGAACCACTCCTTGTTACTATTACGTTATGGGAAATAAATCTTCATTTTTTAGGCATGTTTTGGTTTTTTATTTTCTGTCTAATTTCCATGAATGTGTTTACACAAATATAGACAATGATCGAAATGATATAAATATAATATATATTCATTATTATTATATTTATAGAATTCCATATGATTTTGAGATAAAAAATTAAAATCATTATTCACGAGATGACATGTCGTACAAACACATGGATGATGACTGCATTTATATAATAATGAAATAAAAGACAGGTATATAATATATTACAATCATAGAATAATTTTTTTTTTAAAATCCATTTTTTTTTAATTTACCATTATTACCTTTGATGAAAAAAGTAATTTTAAAAATAATAACATTTCTTTGCGATGTGAATGTTTTTTATACACATGAATTGTGTTATCATATTCTCTATAGAATATAAATTAAAAAGGAATATATAATATTATAATTTTATAAATATAATAATATCATAAATAAAATATAGAAACATTATACTTCATCACATGAAGTTATAGAAATGAATTATGGTAAACAAATTATATTATTTCATGAGGTGGGGTCCTCCAAAAACAGGATAAGTATTTTTGTATCCCATTTTATTGAGGAGGATATGGATGTATTAAATGGCCCTTATATAAAAATATATCAATATATTTAACATACTAGGGTAATATATAATGATATTTTATTAAGAAATAAATATAGTGGAGGATGAAAATGATATATGTATCATATGTATTCATTTTTCACATAAGGTTGGTTTTAATTGTTTCTAGCACATTTTACCCATTATCATTTTAGTATAACCCACAAATAAACCCATTTTTACATTATCCTCATAAATTTTTTTTTTACTATTTCTACTTTTCATAATTGTAAAAATTTATGTATACAAAACTAGGAAATAATTAATATTATGAATCCAAAAATTCGAAGAATTTTTAAAAATTCAATTTATTGAATTAACAATTTTAAAAATCAAATTAAACCTATAGATATATTGAGAAAGAGGTTTATGGTGGTGAAACTTCTATTAATTATAGAATATTTTAATATCATAATTTAATATGAAATAGATTCTGATGACCTAAATTATATTAAAAAATACTATTCAACTTATTGTACTAATAAAACCATTTGTAAATCAATTTTTATGTAGTTAAAATATGTGAGAAAAAGGATATATCACAATAAAACCCAGAATTTTTAAATATTAGTTGAACATTTATCATATCATAAGATTGTAATAATTTTACTAAAATATAATTTTAACTAAGGGATTTAAAAAATGATGTATATTTTTTAAAATAAATTCTATAAATGTGTTTAAAATTACAATTATTATATTTCCAAAAAATTAAGTATAAACATTTTTTTAGAATATAATATTTTTATGTAATAGATATACATTCTTAAAATATACATACATTTACCCTTATTTTTTCATTATATAGAAAATGTACTTATAATTTAATAATTATAGACTAATATTCATACTTTTAATTTCAGCAACAAGGTTATATGTCATGAATAAATAATAATATTATTAATATATCACTTTCTATAAAAAGTCGGTGTTTTGTGTAACATAATCAGAACTCGAGTTTTCATGTAATGAAATCTATCAAGAAAATATAATTTTTTCAAAATGTAATATTTCATACAAAAACTGGGTGTTAAATATTCCATTAAAACATACATAAATATGTAGGGTGTATGCTAAATACCCACAAAAGATTATCTCATGAGACCTAACATTGTATAAAGGGGAAATACCAACATATAACAATCATAGACTAAGTCTAAATAATTCATCCAATAAAATGGTTGAATCATAATAAAAATGTATATTATAAAATAAATACAATAAAAAATGTTATTATTTTCTGCAATTAATAAATTTAACTTATTCATCTACTATATAAAAGAATATTGTAGTGACCCAACCCCAAAAATCAATGTGTCAGTAGCATGCTTCCATTAAATTGGTTTATGATACCATTAAATGAAATCCTAACATATTGAATCATTTAGTATACTTTGAAAACAATATACATTCTTGAGTATTTTATTTAAAATAATTAATCTAACAACATCATATTATTTTCCTTCATTCAATTATAAGAACTTAATTCAAATTTAAAATATAAATTCATGTCTTTGTTGTGACACATTAGTGAATCCTAGGGAATGGAAACATGATATGGGTGAGATTAAATTATCATCATGTTTAAAGTAAAATGTAATAAATATTTAATCGATGAGATTAATCAATATAGAATTTTAAAAAATGAACACACATTCCATACAATAAATTATTTGAGAAGGAAGTACATATACAATATGTAAAGGTGGTAAAAGGGAGAAAATTATAGAATAAAACTAGATATAGAAAAATCAATTTATAAATGTAGGAAACAAAAACAATTTCTATCAAATTATATAATTAAAAATAAATGTATCCATATATGGGATGACACAAAATGTAATTTATGGAAAATAAATGAAACTATATTAAAAAAATGATTAATTATTAGATTCCATGTTTCATAGGTATATGGAACCATTACCATCAAGAGATTTCATAGTATTTTTTATCATATCAAGTATAAATGCATCATATTTTCTCAAAAAATTGGTATCATGACACTACTGGTGCATCAAGGGGCTATCTATAACCGAGACCCACCAGGGTTGTACCTGTCCAATGAAATCTGCATATAGAATTATAAAAATAAATAATATGCATCAAATATGTGTATTTAATTGAAGATAAAAATTTATCAATAATTACATAGTGTAATATATGTTACAAGAATGGTTTTCATTTTTCATAAATTGAAATATCATTGAATGATAAATAAATTTATCCTAAAGGAAACTAATCATTAATCATTCCAACATATCCCACAGTACATTAAAACATTTGAATGATAATATCCATGATGGAATAAAATTAAATGAAATATATAATAGCATGATAATGAGTATATTATTTATATAATATTTTAATGGTTAGTATATACACCATAAAAATGTTAATTGGTGCATGACAACAAATAAGTCTCATAGGAGTGTAAATTAATATGAAATCCCATATATTGATTATAACTTGTATCATGTGCATTTATATTCGTTAATTATAAACTTATATTAATTATTTAATTATTTAAAAACTGTTTGAGTGTTTATAATTACATTAATTTCACTTATTACCATGTTGTATAAAAATAAGAAAACAATTATGTTTGCATCATGTGATTTTACCATGTTCATTGTATATATCAAAAAAGTCATTTATAGTCAAAATATGGTCAAATAGGAATTATATAACATCTAAATACTTATAATAATTGAATATTTATCATATTTAAAAATCATTTATACTTTTAATATCCATCAATAAATACAGATATGAAAAATGAACCATCAGTACAATCATGGAGATGGTAGGTCATACGTACGCATGAGTAACGTTCCAATTTTTTCAATAATCATTATAGAAAGAATTTATAAAATATTAATCATAAAAAATGTTTATTATATTATCAATAAAATATTATTTATTCATATATACTTATATATATAAATTTCTTGATGTAAAAATAAACATATTGTGTTGAGGAGGCGGTAGTCCAAACGTCCAAGGACGACGTTACAACCTTTTTTTAACAAGAAATAAATAAAATGGGATATTATATTTCAAGATAAGTTATTATTTCATTAATATAATAAAAATATTTTAAATTAAACATAATTTTAATTAAAACCATATTTTATACTTTCCAATTATAATGTGAATGAATTATATTTATTTTATAAGTTTGTTTTCCACCCTTCCACAAACGGTGTTATCATTATTAAAAAAATAAATAGTATAAAGGTATATGTTATAAAATAATAAAATTTTAATAAACACATTATAAATATCATATGTAAATAGTTTTACATCATAATTTAAATCTATAAATGGTGGTAAAAAATTGAATGACATAGTTTTGTGAGGCAGTAGTTTGTTGTAAAAATAAACGTTAAGTTCGTTATCCATTAGATGGATGTGAGTGTAATGGTAGGAATAAACCATAACATAAAAACATATTATAATATTTTAAAAAATATTTTTTATATAATCAATGAATAAAAATAAATTAGGGCGTGGAGAGTGAATATAAAATAAAATATCTTAAGGAAGGATGTTAAGACTTATTCAGGTAACTCCTTTTGGTTTGTATGAAAGTGTTTCAATGGATGGAAATAATATCTAAGTGGGGCTTATTGTTATATTTGATGTATTTTTAGGATATATTTATGCATATATTTTCCATTCCAATGCATCCTGATATGTATTATATAGTAGGAGGACTGTGTTCCTTTTTATAGTGGAGGTAGAGTGGCACTATTGTAAATTTGGGAAAAAGGAATTCCACCCATTTTTTTCCACTTCATGTGGCTAAAAAGGAATATTAAATATATAAAACGGATAATAATGTATATATTTGAACATAATATGGATTTTGGACATGTTTCTTGATAATTTTGGTGTGTACAGTTATGGTTTAGTCCAATTTTACCTTTATTTTCAAATTAATCATCATTATTAATTTTAATTAATTTCTCAAATAATATTTGTCAAAATAAAGTTGAACATAATATAAATTAAAATTTATTTTGAAAAAATATCTTGAATCTAGTTTTCAAAATACAATCATAGATGTGGAAAAATGTAACTTAAATTTAATCTAGTAGGTGGGATGACAAAGCGGGTTTTTAATGTAAAAATGCTCAAACATTTTCACTGTTTTTATATGAAATTTTAAAATTAAATTTATTAGAATGACCTAAAACTGATTATATTATATAAAATTTATCTTATTATTATTTAAAAACATTATGAAACATAATTTATCATTATCATTATGTTAGAATAAGAACATTATTTGAATTAATATTCTATATTTTTCACAATTCATCAAAAAATGAAAATACATAGATCTCTACCAAAATATCAGCATAAAATAATTTTCATGTTTCTATTTGAAACATTATTTTTAATTTTTAATTTAAATTTTAGAAAATATTCATAATTGCATGTAAAATATGTTCTCTATTTAGAAGTGGTAACATTTCATTTATTAAAATATTGGATTCACTCTTATCATATGCCGGTCAAATCAATTTGATCAATATATAAAATATTTTATTTTATATAATATATATATATATATATTAAATTATGGTCACTTAAAATATGTGATTAATTATATTTATAAGTTCAAAACACATTTTTATGGATAAAAATAAAAAATAACTTTTTTATTCAATTTGTTTTTATTTTCATTTCTAATTAATTGGAGAGTAGTAAAATCATCTTATATTTTATAAAAAAATATACTTTCATATGTTAGTTGATATTATTCCTGACCATAAATTTATTGTATTGTTTATTTATTTTTATAATAATAAATAATATTATAATGTTTTTCTTTGTAAAACATGGTATTGTGGGTAACACAACTAATTTAAGAAAATCATTGTTACATGCAAAAGGTAATAAATTAGTATCGCGTGCATTACAAGATATAGCAGGGAATAATTTAAATTATTAAATATATTATAATGTACTCGAATATTCTCTCACATTACACTATTTGCGTTGGTTTTATACAAACTATCAAATTTAATATTCCGATATTAGATTTTCAAGGCATTGAATTCTCCCCACCATAATTATCTTTCATCCACTCAATTTAAACTCTATATCAGTGATATATTGTGTGATATTTCAAATGTTTTTCATAATAAAACCTCTATAAATTAGGGAAATTGAAGAACACAAGTTCGATGTAATATCATATAACTAGTCCATCTAGTAAACAAACATCAAAAGAACGTGTAGATACATATATGGAGGAAATGTATAAAAAATTAAAGTGAATTATTGAGGTCATAAATCCAAAACAATTGATTAACCAATGTAATATTTGTGGGTATCAACTTTATAAACCATTTAATCTTTAGAAAACTATCGACTCATAAAAAGTTATGGTATTTAGAAAATAATTTATTTATCATTTTCTTAATTTTGAGTAATTTTTTTACTTGTTAATAATATGTGGAAATATATGTAAATTTTATATTTCTATAAACATAATTTAATCCTTTGTATGTGCTTTATGAATTTAAAATTCATCCATTAATTCATGAAATGATTAACAAAATTAAATCTGATGATTGAAGAAAAAAACATTTAACTGATCTTATGGTCTACTAAATAGTGAAAAGCATAACTACTCTTTTCTAAATATTTTCAAAACCCAATATGTTAATGAAATTAATATATAAGACGTAAATGTGGTACGTAAAATTCATGATTTAAATTTTTGCATCAAAATAATTAGAAACAAAAAATGGCTTATTAACCAAGAGATTTAGTTGGCTAATGGATGGAATAATACTATTATCTCCCATCGATCAAAGGATTCATATAGGTGAGCATTCCAAACTTGATGGGTTGACACATGAAATACATGTTTCCCTTTTCTAAAACAACATTAATATAATACCTAAAAAATTATTATGTACACCCTTTAAATAATTTTAATCACTATATATCTTCTTACCATGTTTTTCAATACAACTTTAATACATAAATACTTCCTCCATTTATTTTCAATTATGATATTCATTATTCTATGATTTATCCTAGGACATTCATTGTCATTTTATATTTAAATAATTCTTAATGGATTTTAATAAATTCCTATTCTCAAATGAATATCTCCCGAGGAATTTCAAAATAGTTACATATTAAGGCTCATTGTTTTGTACCACGTTATGAAGACTCATTCCTGACACGCAATGTAATATTTTTTACCCCTATGTACATCTAGTCTATAGCCACATCAACATTTAATATCTATATAGAGAGTTATTTCTAGGAAGACCCACATAATCTCCACCTTACCAATGTTCTGGGAAGTAATTCTATACATATACTCAAATTATACATGAGGATTATTGTCTCTAATATATTATTTCATAAATATAGTTCCCAAAGTATGTTCTAAATTTTATCATATACCCATTGTAGACACCCTACCATAGAAATCCTAGATCGAGGGTCTAATACCATTATGTTAGAAAAATATTAAAATAAATTTCATACCTATGGATAAAAAAGATCCGTAGTCTTGGTAAACTAGATACATACATGTGCCTTGTATTAAAAAATGAATAAAAAATTTACATGATAAAAAATATTCTTTTATGGATGTTAACATTATTCCATATAACAAAAATTAGTATATCATTCATTTTATATGTTAGTTAATCCTTGATAAAAGAAACATAAAAAGTAATTAATTTAATTCTCGGTATAGGTGAAGTAAAATTAAATCAATAATGATTCAATGAGAATAATAAATATAAAAAGGAAATAATAGAACACACAGGACATATAATCAATGAACATTGAAGGAAGTGCATTAAATATGCAGAAATAGAATCTAGAATGCATTTACATTCAAATAACTATATAAGAAAAATAAATATTGGATGTTATGAAAGTGAAAGACATTCCCTCTAATCAATGAATTGAAATGGAAATGTTTCTATAGATACACCGACAAACAATTTCTTGGATGTTTAATTACTTAATGTAGATAAGGGCAATTGATAGTAATTAGAATCCATTTTTCTTAGGTACATGGGAATATTTCCCTGAGGACCATTCACAAGAAATTTTAGCATATCGGGTATAAACACATCTAATTTTTGGATTTAATTTTTCTTTTGATACTACATATTCATTGATGGACCTTTTTTAATATGGCCCACCAATGTCATGCATGTATAAAAAATCATCATATCGAATAATGGATGTAAATAATATTCTTTATAATATAATCCTATTGAAGAGATGATATGTATTTATAAATAATTCCCTAATAAACGATATGTAACTACAAGGGCCCTTGATGCTTATGAGTGTAAATACCATTGAAATATAAAAAATTACTATCGAGGAAAGTAATCATTAATCATTCCAATTTTTTTTATACAACATTGAAACATTTAAATAATAAAGCCAATTAATAAATACAATTAAATAAATCATATAATATCATGTGAATCAGGATATTTATGACATTATTTTTCAATGGGATTTATATACACCATATAATAATAAATTGGTGCATCAAAAAAATTAGAATCATTGGAATATAAATTGAATTAAATCTCTTAAATTGAGTTAGAGTTGCCTCGAGTGTATTTATATTCTGAAATAATAAACAGATGCTAACTATTAAATTTATTTATAACTGTCTTAATGTTTATCATTACTTTTATTTGTCCAATTACCATTCCATATAAAAATACATAAACAATTATGTTTATGTTTGACATATTTGTTGACCTCACATGTTTTGAAAATCCAAATTATGCTTTCACAAGATTTGATAATCCCAAATAATTTTTATCCATGTTTATACGCAATTTGAAATAATTCTAACTCAATCTGGATTTGTTCTGCTTAGAAAAAATAAGTGTTAAGCCTACCGGTATGCACAAAGCTACTGATACAGAAAAACAGACAGACCTACAGTTATATCAAGAACTTCTAATATGAATATCACTAATACAAACAGATACACAGCTACTGATATGTCCAAGTACACCGGTACAGAAGTCTACTGATATGGATAAGTACTTACTGGTACGCATAACAGCTACTAATAGAATAAGTTCACTAGTATGAACAAGTTGACTTATTCAGACCTATTGTTACTTAGTCTACTGATAAAAAAAGGTCACCAGTTAGCAAATGTCTCTGATAGATCAAGTCTACCGATAAGCTTAGCTACCAATATGGGAAAAACTACCGATACAAATAGGCAGACCAATGACTACCGATATAAAGTCCACCGATATAGATCTACTGATACAAAGTTCACTGATAGACAGAGCCACCGATATAAGTAGTTACTGGTACAAGAAAGTTACTGATAGACCAATGTTACCGATAGAAGGATTTATTGGTACATAGAGCTACAGTTACACAGAGTAACAACTACCGATACAAGGCATCCACTGATACAAAGTCCACAGTTACAAGTCTACCAACAGAGAGCTACTGATGGAAGATGATTGTTAACCAGTCAGTGCTACTCAAAATCTATACTTTGAGAATATTATTAATATAAAACTAACAGTCATATTTGGTTTATTTAATGCAACTGCTATTAATTAATGTAGGTTGTTGGCTTGTCAGGGAATCGTACCTCGTACCTATGAAAAGGTAATCGTTCCTATTTTTGGATGTTAAGGTGTGGAAGGAAGTTTGAGCTGTAGAAAGAATATATGTTTATATACACAATAAATAAAGGTGATATCCATACAACTGTATACTTGAAGAACACTAGACCTATACGAGGCCATTCATACAAGAATAGAAAATAAGCCGAATCTTAGTCTAGGTGTGATGAACTACAATGATCTCTTCATACACTCAAGCTGATTAAACTGAACCTGAAAATCAAGGAATAAAAAGAAACTCTGTTTTCAAGATAACAACTAGAGAAGGACTCAGAAAAATTTATGTTCATTCAAAAGGAGTCCAGAGCTGCACTTAAAATCACTAGAGCATTCTAAACTCATATCTTATCTCTCTCGGTGATTATTTTATTTTTATTTTGAGAAGTGTGTGTGCTTTTTATTTTTAGACACACATTGTCTCATGTGCTAAAATAGAGGATTTATAAAACCTCACACAAAACATCAATAACTCTCTTGTATCCCACTATGGAATGTGGTAGAGGTCAAGTGTGACCTGGATAGCCTGTGTGTTATTGTTTATATATTTTTCTGATGATTAACTATGGTAGAGGTCTTAGTACCTAGACAGTATTTGTACTGTTTTTTACCTTGATTCAGGGTGTGGATCAAAATTTATATAAATTATTTGAGAAGAATAAGTCTCACCTTGAGATTAAACCTCTTGTTTTAAATTGCTGTGCTTATTTTTTTATGTTTTAAACTATATTGATTATTCTTCTGCTAAGTACATTGAAATATAAATATATTTTAGAGTAACTCTGATAGTTAAACTATCAAGTGTTTATATTTATTGTAAAGCAATAGGATATCTTTAAAAGTTATTTAATCTTCAGATTAGATTAGCTGAGAACTAATCAATCTCTTGAGAACCTAACTGAACCTTTACTGTATTTAAAATTCACTACAGGTAAGCTTGTTATTTAATTTGGGTGATTTTAATAAGAATCTTTTTTACAGAAATTTTTAATTAAAACTAAATTCACCCCCCTCTTGAGTATCCACTCCGACCAACAATTAGTATTAGAGGATTTTTTGTTCTTAATAAAGGATTTCCGACCACTCTGTTTTTCAACTGTGATTTTAGTTAAATCCTAGTGATCTTATATTTCTATTAGTTCTAAATTTTATCTCTTTAAATATTTTTTCTAAAATCTAATTATGGGTAATAGACTTTAGGGTGCTTCTTCCAATGCCACCTTTATTTAATGGTAAAAATTATGCCCAATGGAAACTTAAAATGAAAATTCCTTTAGAAGGTATGGAATTTTATATCTAGAATGCTATAGAGACTCAATATAAGATTCCAGAAACAAAAATAAATACATGGGTTGAACCTACTAAAACCACTTACAATAATAATTGTAATGAAATGAATGCCATGTATTGTGCTTTAGGAGATGAATAATTTAATCGAATATCTTCTTGTATAACTACTTATGAAATATGGGACACTTTGGCTATTTCCCATGAGGTAAAAACCAATGTTAAAGTAATGAGATTGAATACCTACACTATTAAGTATGATAATTTTAAAATAAAGTCTGAAGAACCTATTTCTGATATGTATATCAGGTTCAATGAGATTTTCAACACTTTGAGCTCACTGGGAAAAGTTGTTCCTGCAAAGGATCAGATTATGAGAATACTGAGATGTCTTCCAGAAAGGTGGAGAGGAACATATGTCTCAATAAGAGAAACGTGTGACCTAAGTTCACTACCTATTAAATAATTAATTGGTAAGCTGATGATGTATGAAGAAGAACTGAAAGTAAACAAGGAAGAAGATAAAGAACCAAAAAGTAAGTCAGTATCATTTAAATCTACTGCCTCAAAGAGCAACAACAAGGAGAAAGTTCACATTCCTACTGAAATCTCAACAAGTGAAGGTTCAGATTCTGATAGTGATTAAGAGATGGCTTAGATAGCCAGATGGTTCAAGAAGTTCTATAGGGAGAAGAAATTCTTAAAAAAACCAAACTAAAAAGGAAAATATGACAAAAAATGTCCTTGGAAGAAGGATTGGAAAAAGTCTGATAACAGTGTTGAAATTTTATATTATGAATGCAAGAGGAAAAGACATGTGAATGCAGACTGACCGAAGTTAAATTTCAAGAAGAAATATGATTATAAGGAAAAAAATATAAGAAATCTATGAAATCAACATGGAGTGATTTAGAAGATAGTTCGAGTGATTCTGATTCTTCTCAGGATTTAAAATCTCAAAAATATAATATGTGTTGCATGACAAACACATCTGAGGTAACATTGAATACTCCTACATTAAATTCATATTATTATGAAGTTGATTCTGATTTTGAATCTGAAAACATGACTAGTGAAGTTATATTTGAATACTGTAATATTCTAGAAGAAACCTGTAATGAATTGATGGACAAGTATATGTCTTTGAAGAAACAACATTCTTTGACCAGCTCTATTAAATCTGCAGTTGATAGAGAAAAGGAAAAGAATGCTCAATTACATTAAGAAAATACTGAACTGAAATTTTCCAATGAGAGATTAAGGAAAGAATTTGAAAACTTCACGAATGGAAATAATAAACTCACTCAAATTCTAGGAAAACAAGTGGCACCAAAATATAACACTCGAATATGCCATCAACTTTGACAGAGACAGATTACAAAAAATAGATTTATTCCAAAATCTGGACAGAATGTTGATACTTTTAGTTCTAGAAATTCATATGATTCAACTAGTTATTAACTTAGCTATAGATAAAATAAAGTTTATCTTTAAAAATATTTTTAATCTATTGATTGTATGAGACCTGTTAGAAAAATATTAGTACCAAAAGTTTTTATTCCTAACTAGTTTGGACCCAAGAAAATTTGGGTACCAAAATCATTTTTTCTTTAAACATATTTTGTAGGAAACTTGCTTGAAAAGTTCTCATAAGAAGGTATGGTACTTGTATAGTGGATGTTCAAGGTATATGACTATATATTAATCATGATTCAAGAGTTTAATCAATTTTGATGGAGGCCATGTCACCATTGTTGATAATTAAAAAGGAAAAATCATCAGCTTAGGCTAGATTCGTAACACTGATTATGTTTTAATTTCTAAAGATTCATTTGTTTATGGACATAAATATAATTTTTAATTATTTCTCAGTTGTGTGATGATTGATTCAATTTTAAATTTGAACATGATTCTTGTAATGATTTTAATTCAAAAAATGTTTTGGTATTTTCTACATTGAGAAATGAAAATGTTTATGCAGTTGATTTTAATTCTTTAGACAGACAAAATGTTACTTGTTTAAATTCTTTTTATAAAGAGTCTTTGAAGTGCCATAGAATATTAGAACACTACAACATTCATTCACTTAGAAAACTAAACATTAAAATCTTAGTTAGAGACCTACCTAAATTTGAATTCCCAGTTGACAAAGTCTGTACTCCCTATAAAAATAGAAAGAAACATAAAGTTTCTTTTAAATTAAAGAAAGGAGATTCAACTTCTCAACCTCTCGAGTTTGTTAACATGGGATTTTTTGGACCTTCTAGATTTTCTAGTTTAAATGGGAAGCATTGTGTCTTTTTCTTAGTAGATGACTATTCTAGGTACACTTGGCTATACTTCTTAGCTCACAAAAGTGAATCTTGTTCTTACTTTATTAAATACATTATGTCTGTAGAAAACCATAGTGGACTTATGATTAAGACCTTGATAAGTGATCATGTTCGTGAGTTTGAAAATCATGAATTTGAATCTTATTGCTCACACAATGGTTGTAGTCACAATTTCTCTTCCCCTAGGACACCTCAGCAGAATGGTGTAGTATAAAGAAGGAATAGAACCCTTCATAAATTGTATGAACTAGCAGAATGAATATGACCTACTAGTTTTTTTCTGGCCTGAAGCTGTAAATACAACTTGTTATATTATAAATAGAGACTTGATTATACCTGTTCCCAAAAAGACCCCTTATGAACTGTGGAATAATAGGAAGAATAAAGTTAGTTACTTCAGAGTTTTTGGTTGAAATGTTATTATTCCTAATACTAAGGATATTATTAACATGTTTTCTTCTAAGAGTGATGAGGAAATCATTCTAGGATTCTCTATAACTATAAAATCATGTAGATTCATTAGTAAAAGAACCAAATGTGTGGAAGAATCTGTTCATAAAAAATTTTATGAAACTGATCCACATGAACCTAAGTATTCTCTTGAAAATATTGAAGAAGATCTATCTATTCTGGACCTTAATGATAAAAGCAGTAAACCTGCTGTAAAAATAAATTAATTCTCTAAATTCTCCAGAATCTAATTCTGTTGAACCAGATCCTATAGAAGAACCTGAAGTTTCTAGTCCCACATTTACTAGATCTACTAGGATTCTAATGAATCATCCTTTAGATGATGTTGTTAGTAATCATGATATAGGGACACAGAACAGAGCTTCTATTAGAAATTAGGTTGAACATCAACCGTTTATTTCACAGTTATATCCTAAAAATATCAATGATGCAATCAATGAAGAATTTCGGGTAATGGTTATCCATGAAGAATTAAATCAATTTGAAAGAAACAATGTTTGGGAATTAGTTTCCAGACCTAAGGACACATTGACCATATAAACTAAATGTGTCTTTAGAAATAATGTTGATGAATATGGAAATATAGTTAGGAACAAATAAAGGCTATTTGCACAAGGTTATAGTCAAGAAGAAGGAATAGACTATGAGAAAACCTTTGATTCTAAATCTAGATTACATGTTATTGGGATTCTACTTGCCTATGCTACTCATTTGAATTTCAAGTTATATCAAATGGATGTTAATATTTATTTTTTAAATGGATTTATAATTGAATATGTTTTTGTTGAACAACCACCTAGATTTACTAATCCTCATTTTCCAAATCGAGTTTTTAAGCACTCTAAAGATTTATATGGTTTGAAACAAGTTCCACGAGCTTGGTATGATAGAATTAGTAGTTTTCATATTTCAAAAGTTTTTTCTAAAGGGATTGTTGATCCAAATATCTTTATTAAAAGTATTTATAAAGATGATTTGATAGTGAAAATCTCTGTTGATGATATTATTTTTGGATCTTCTAAAAATACTTTCTGTGTTGATTTTTCAAAGAGTACAAAAAATGAATTTGAAATGAGTTTAATGGGAGAACTAAAATATTTTCATGGATTTCAAGTTTTTCAAAATGAAAATGTTATTATTTTAAATCAAATTAAATATACTACGTAACTTTTAAGACGTTTTGGTTTAGATAGTATTAAGGGAAGTGATACACCCATGAGTACCGCCTGTAAGTCAGACATTGATGAATCTGGGAAACTAGTTGATTAAAAAAATCATAGTGGTATGATTGGAATTCTACTTTACCTTACTGCTAGTCGACCAGATATTATGTTTAGTGAGTGTTTGTGTGCAAGGTTTTAAGCAAATCCTATAGAATCACATTTTCTTGCTGTTAAAAGAATTTTCAAATATCTTAAACATATTTCAAACCTAGGAATATTTTATCTAGAAGGAAAATCTTTTGATTTAATAAGTTATTCAGATGCTTACTTTTCTGGTTGAAATTTAGATAGAAATAGCACTTCTATAAAATGTCATATTATAGGTAAGTCCGTAGTATCGTCGTGTAGTAAAAAGCAGAATCTTTTTGCATTGTCTACTGCTGAAGAAGAGTATATAGCTACTGTTAGTTGTTGTGCACAAATTCTATGGATGAAAAAAAACATTGTTGGACTATGGATATGATTTTAGAGATGTATCTATAAATTGTGATAACACTAGTGCAATTAACATCTCCAAGAATCATGTCTCTCACTCTAGAACCAAACACATTGATGTAAGGCACCATTTTATGAGAGATAATTACCAAAAAGGTTATATTACTCTTGAATTTATAGGTACTTAACACCAATTATGTGACATTTTCACCAATCCTTTATGTTCGGATTGGTTAAGGTACATTTTACATGAATTAGGAATAATATAATCTGTGTGTTAGAAACCTCAATGTTAGAAACCTCGCCATTAGAAACCTCACCATTAGAAACCTCTCTATTAAAAACCTCAATGTTAGAAACCTCACCGTTAGAAACATCACCGTTAGGAACCTCAGCATTAGAAACCTCACCGGTATGAACCTCACCATTAGAAACCTAACTGGTATGAACCTAACTATTATACCTTACTGTTAGTGGACCGCACCAATAATAATACAACATTGTTACGTATTTTCACCGGTATACCCTACCGTTATGTTTGCGCTGTTTTTTAACTTCTGTATCTTTAGCCATTAGAATATATATCATTTATACTTTACTTATGTTTTATTTATTTCCTATATGATTCCTAAATGATAAAAACCAAGTCATAGTTACTTCTCAATCCATAGAATTCTAATCTCTCAAACCCAACTCCTTAAATCCTCGAATCTCATGAAAACTCTATGTTCTGCAATCCAAAGATGGAAAAAACTAAACCTCCGACCGTCAGAGATGACTTTGATGATCTGAATGCGAAGAAGTAGAATACAGGATCAGAAGAAAGTAATAGTGTCAATCAAACAAGGTTGGGGACGTGTCCAGTGTACCCACATTTGCAAAATAGAGAAATTATAATCGAGAAGGTGATGTGTGCAAAATGGATTTTGCAATGAAAATTTCTGACCCTAACAATATTGGAGGAGAAGAGATGGATAGAATGTTTCACAAACAGCAATGGTCCTTATTATCCAAAACTGGTAAAATATTTCTATTCTTTTTTTCACTTTGAGAAATCTGATTAAGAGAATATAATGGTTTCATTGGTAAATGGAAAAGAAATAGCCTTTTCATCCCTTGAATGGGATGAATGCGTGAAGGTACCACATGAAGGATTATTTGGGAAATCATTGAATACAATACCTCCTACTAGTGACATATTTGACTATGAGACTACCATAGAGGAGCACACTAGTAATGGAAAGCAGGGAAAGGTTGTGGATGCTGAGATGGATGGGGAAAATAGATTGTTGTTCAAGTTCATTCCATGTGTGTTAAGTCCAAAAAGAGTGTAATTTTCAAATTTCAAGTATCAGGATATTTATTATTTGCATCTCTTAAGGCATAGTGTGAAGGTGAATCTGTGGAGGCTATTAATGATTCAAATAGAGGATATGACCAGACCCAAATCAAAAACCAATGCACTATTCATTGCCAAATTGATTTCGGTTATGATTAAAGTAAAGGGGGTTGATGAGTCTCAGAATGGGATAGTGGTGTTAAGGAACAATTTTTGTATCACAAGCACAGTATGTATGTACATGAAGATTAGCCGGAACCCATGGAGAAGAAAGACGGTTATTGATGATGAAAAGATATAGGACAAGTTCAATCCATTTGACAATCCAAATAGACCAAATGATAAGAGAGATCAAGGTCTAGGACCTAATTAGGAGGAGTCGCCGTATAGTGATGACTCAGATGAGTAGGATTCCTATAAAACAGATGGAGGAGATCCAGACATGCCTGCTAGACCAACTCCTGAGATTCTATCACTAGAAGAGGAAAATGATTCTTTGAAGCTACCTAGTACAGAAACTGTTTTGGAAGTAAGAAGTTAAGAGGCACCTGTGAGTGAGGAAGACCAGCATAGATTAGATTAGGAGAAGGCTTCCCTAGAGAATGAGGAAGAATAAAGAGAATTTGAAACTGAAGCACCTACTTTTGCATCCTTGAGTTTGAGTCCATTAATTTGAATTTATGATGTGCCTTTAGAGGATGTTCTTGTTGAAGTAGATAGATCTGCACCTATTCCTGAGGAACCACCTGTTGTTGAAGAAATGGAGATGGTTGTGAAAGATTCTTTGGAGGAAGACCAAGCTGATGAGGGTTCTATTGCTATACATGAGAATGCACCAATTGAGGGAGATCATCCAACTAGACATGGTAATGTTTCAATAGCTGATGGAATTGATGATTGTGCTGAAGACCGAGGTTTTGTGGTTTGTGGGTTGGACTACCCTGATTCTGAAGACAAGACACCCCTGAACAGACCACAAGTTAACTATAATATATGTTCTGAGTTTCTACCTGTGGATGTAGTAAGAAGAGCTGATCTTGACCAGTTGAAGTCTAATCTTATGTCTTCATTGGTGGAAGAGATATGAGAAATTGAAGCCTCCTTAGTTTCATCTATTCAATCTGTTATGAATGCCTCTGTGGCTAGTATTTTGTCCGAAAGAGAACCTGTTGTTGTGCCTGCTAGTATGGTAACCAGGGATGACATTGAGTCTTTAAAGGATGAGAAGAAAGAGTCTTTGAATACATATATTTCCAATTTAAAGAATTTTTTTTGTTGAGGATCTGAGAAAAATGGAATAGTCTTCTGAACTCTCTCTTGGTTGTAGTGTGTTAACCCCTATAGCAGAGATGGTGGATGAAGACACGGTTTTCCAGAATCATGTGTCGAGCTTGGAAGAGGATGTTGAATTTCTAAAAAAAATCAGTTGTCTCTCAGGAATCCTATATGAGTTCCAAATCTCAAGTAGACAACGATTTGGCTATTGTGAAGAGTGTTGTTAGCAAGATGGTATCAGTTTTTGAAGAATTTAATCATTCCATATAGAAGCATGTTAGGACCTAGGATTTGGTACTGAAAAATATTATCAGTGGGATAACTAAATTTTTTAAAGAAACTATGACTTTTTCTATTAGTTCTATTGCTTCCAGACCTTTAGTAGAGTTGTATCAGATTCGAGCATTGATGAAAGAGGATCTTGGTTCAGCATAAACTAGTGCCTCTTTGGACTCATCTTCCCTGACCCAAGTGGTAAATACAACTAGAGATATCGTGAAAATTGTTCAAGATTATATGAACGAAGCTTTTTCCTCTTAGAAATAAGTAATGGATGATGTTGATTCTTTTTTTCAAGAAGTGTATACCAATCATCAGTTGACCAACCATTTCAAACTTCTTTGGGAATATTTGAAATTACCTCCTGTCAATCAAGCCTTCAGAGAACAAGTAAGAAAGCTGAGGGAATTGGCTCCAACTTTGGAAAAATTAATGGAAAACAAGGATGATTTTATTTCTGCTATGGATAGAGGAGGAGGTATCATTATGGACTTTAGGAATATGTTTATACTATTCTTGCATGTGGATAATAATCCTATCATTGTACCTCCAGCCCTACCTGCCTTTGATCATTCTACTTCAATTCCCCAGATGACTCCAACCCAAGACATTCGGAGCCTCACTCCTATGATCAACCAGAGAGATACACAATAGAGGCCAGGTACTATCTTAGTGGATGTGCCTCCTCTGATTATCTCTGGTATTTTGAAGCCTCCAGCTGCATCCACAATTCATGAATTCTCTTCTAATCCCAAGGGAAATCTCATTATGAGGAGGTGGATTGATTAGTGTCTAAGATCATTGATAGGAATCACTTGTATTATTTTTGGTTAAATTATGTATTTCTATGTATTTGTTGTAGCAAAGAATATATCAATGCATTCATTCTCTTTTACCTTCTGTTGCTTCTCTTGTTCTTTCTTCCCCTCTTTTTTTCAATCATAAAGGGGGAGAAATCATAAAACAAAAGGGGAGAACTTATATGAGAAATATGGAGAAATATGAGATATGAGACGTATAAGATTTATAATTATGAGTTTAATGAATATTTTTATACTTATATCTGATACATTTTTCTACTTCTAGTACATTATTTTTATTAGTACCTCTTATACAATTTCTTTTAATACTATATCCTCTAATATTCTATTGAAATATCACATTTGAAAATTTCATTACTCACACTGAGAAATAAAAACCATTGTATTTTATACTGATACATTAATGATTATTTTTTATAACAATACCATAAGTTGTGATTATCAAAAATTGGGATATTGTTGACCTCACCTGTTTTGATAATCCAAATTATGCTTTCACAAGATTTGATAATCCCAAATAATGTTTATCCATGTTTATACACACTTTGAAAAAATTCTAACTCAATCTGGATCATTTTCTGATTAGAATAGATAAGTGTTAAGCCTACCAGTATGCACAGAGCTACTGATACAGACAAACAAACAGACCTACTATTATATCAAGAGCTACCAATATGAAGATCACTGATACAAAAAGATACACAGCTACTGATAATTCTATATACACCGGTAAAAAAGTCTACTTTTATGGATAAGTAGTTACCAGTACGCATAATAAATATCGATAGAACATGTTCACCGGTATGCACAAGTCGACTGATACAGACCTACTATTACTTAGTATACCGATCAACAAAGGTCACCGGTTAGAAAATGTCTCTGATAGATCAAGTATACCGATAGGCATAGCTACCGATACGGGCATACCTACCGATACAAATAGACAGACGAATGGCTACCGATATAATGTCCACCGATATAGAGCTACTGATTCAAAGTTCATCGATAGATAGATCCATAGATATATGTAGTTACAGGTATAAGAAGGTTACCGATAGACCAACGTTACCGATAGAAGGAGTTACCAGTACATAGAGCTACTATTACACAGAGTAACAACGACCGATACAAGGCATCCACTGATACAAAGTCCACCGTTAAAAGTCTACCGATAGAGAGCTACTTATGGAGGATGAAAGTTATCCAGTCACTGCTACTCATACTATATACTTTAAGAATATTACTAATATAATTCTATTGGTTATATTTGGTTTATTTAATGAAACTTCTATTAATTAATGTAGGATATTGGCATGTTAGGGAACTATACCTCATACCTATGAAATGGTAATCATTCGTATTGTCGGAGCATAAGGTATAAAAGGAAGATAGATCTGCAGAAAGTGTATAGGTGCATATACACAATAAAGAAAGGAAAAATACATACAAATGTATACTTGAAGAACACTATAAATATATGAGGCCATTCATACAAGAAGAGAACACAAGCTGATTCTTAGTCACAGAGTGAAGAACTTCAACAATCTCTACAAACACTTAAGATGATCAAATTGAACCTGAAAATCATGACAGAAAATGATACTCTATTTTCAAGAGAAAAACCAGAGAAGGACTCAGAAGCATTTCTGTTCAATAAAAAGGAGTCCAGATCTACACTTCAAATCACTAGATCATTCTAAAATCATATGTAATCTCTCTCATTGAATCATTTATTTTTATTTTGAGCAGTGTGTGTGCACTGTATTTTTAGACACTCATTTTTCTCATGTGATAAACTGGAGGATTTCTAAATCCTCACACAAAACATCTATAACTCTCTTGTATCCCACTGTGGAAAGTGGTAGAGGTTAAGTGTGACCTAGATATCATGTGTTCTATTTTTTTATATATTTTTCCCACAAAGAACTGTGGTAGATTTATTAGTACATGGAAAGTCTCTATACTGTTTTTTACCCAAATCCAGGGTGTGGATCAGAATTTATATGAATTATTTGAGAGATCTATGTCTATGCATGAGACTGAACCTCTTTTTTTAAACTACTGTTCTTATTTTATTTTGTTTTAAACTATATTGATTATTCCGCTGCTAAGTACTTTGAAATATAAATCTTTTTTAGAGTAACTCGGATAGTTAAACTAGAAAGTGTTTATATTTATTGTAAATCATTAGGTTAGCTTCAAAAGTTAATTAATCTTCATATTAGATTAACTGAGAACTAATCAATCTCTTTAGAACATAACTCACCCTTTACTGTATTTATAATTCACTACACTTTAGCTTGTTATTTAATTTGGGGGATTTTAATAAGAATGTTTTTAATAGAAATTTTTAATTGTAACTCAATAAACCCCCCTCTTGAGTATCCACTCTGACCAATAGTATTGACAAATTTCAATTTATTTGTAAAAAATGACTTTTTTATGTCAACTATGGTCAAAGGGGTAATCATATATCATATCAAGAATAAAAATCATTACTTAATTATCATATTTTTACATCAATTACACATTAAATAAACAATAAATATTGTTATGAAAAATGACCCAATGATACAATCATGGAGATAGTAGGCTATACATAATCATGAATAACATTCCAATGATTTTTTATGGTCATAATTGAAATAAGGTAAAAGTCATTAAACATTAAAAAATAATCATTTTTTATAAATAAATTATTATTTAATAATATATAATTATATATATAATTAATATGATGTAAAAGGAATCACATCGTGTTGAGGAGGAGGCAGTCCACAAGTCCATAAATGATATTATAACTTTTTATTTGTGTGAACTGGTAATATGAAAAAATATAATATATTTCCATTAATGTAATTATGA
Organism: Viscum album; assembly: GCA_963277665.1. NCBI lineage: Eukaryota > Viridiplantae > Streptophyta > Magnoliopsida > Santalales > Viscaceae > Viscum > Viscum album. The sequence continues at coordinate 593,200,785 of OY728155.1, read as the reverse complement.
AATTAATATTATAGATATTTTTAGTTATGTCGCATAAATTTCCTTAAAACCAACCAATATAAATTCCATGTATAGTTTGAAGGAATCACATCTCAATGAGGAGGTGGTCGTACTCACATCCATAAAAAAGGTTTCTGTATTTAAAAAAATATAATGTATAAAGGTATGCGTAATAAAATTAATACATAAGAATAATTTATCTATAATTATAAAATATATAATTAAAAAATTGTGTTTCCATCTTATTTCGCATCCAATAAAGGTGATAATTTAAAAACTAAGGGAAATATTTTGAGTGGAGTTAGTTCGTCATACACTTAAATGGTATGTTCATTACTAATTATATGGAAGTGTGTGAAAGTATAGTTTGAACCATTAATAAAAACATCATATTTGAATATTTAGGATACTTTTGTTCTTTCATATGAATAGAGTAATAATATTTTAGTGTTGGACAATTAAAATAAAATAAAAGATCTTGAGGTAGGATGTCACCACTTATTTTGGATACTTATTTTAGTTTTCACAAAAGTACTTACATGGATATATTCCTTACAAATTTTAGGCATCTACGATGAGGGTATATATTTTTTGTATGTATTTGGTTGGATATTTGTTGATACAATATCTCGTGATAGATTTAAGGAAGTTGGAGGCTTGAATTCCATTTAATAGAAGGAGAAGAGTAGTACTCTTGTAAATTTTTTAAAAGGGAATTAAACTGATGTTTTCTAATTTAAATTGGATCAAATAATAAGTTGAATTATATACAAGGTATGATATTATAGAAATATTAACATTTAATGGATTTTTAAAGGTCATATGTAATGTTTTCCTCTATCACTAAGGTTTTGTACAATGTTATGATTAAATTTACATAAATTGTAGTAATTAATTTTATTTAAATTCACTAATTGTTTTGTATAAAAATGATAGATGAGAATATAATAATTTTTAAAATATGATGTTTAAAAATATGTAATCTATTTTTTCAAATTTAATTCATAGAAGGTTCAGAAAAAAAAATTAATTTAATCTATAAAACAGTACAATAAAATGGGGTTTTAATGTAAAAGGTTTCCATGATTTGTTATGCTTTTATATCAAATTTTAAAATTAAATTGATTAAAATGAGAGAAAATCTAGTAAATAATATTATAAATATCTTATTAATATTTAACATCAATAAAACACTAATGTATCCTTATAAATGAATTAAAAAAACATTGTTTTTAATTAAAATTCACAATATTTTACTACTCATCAAAAAACATCACATAAAAATAACAAAAATTCCCAAAAACCTAATTTTTTTTATATTTATTTAAAATATTATAATTTTTTTGACATATTAAATATGTAAAAGTTCCTTAAATTATATTTAAACTATGTTATTCATTAAAAGATAGTAAGTGTTCCTTTATGGAATATTGTTTTATGTGAAATCTGGGTCTGTTATTATCATATTCTTATAAAATATATTCATTGAATCTGAAAAAATACATAATCTCATAACATATATATATATATATATATATTAAATTAATATCACTATGTAATTATAAATAATTTAATTTATTAGGATAAAATAACATTGTTATCATAAATAAAAAAACATTTCATTTATAGTCAAGTGGTTTATATTTTTATTTTGAATTTCTTTGAAACCTATGAATTAATATTATTTCTATGTAAAACATAAATTTTCATAAGATAGTTAATATTATTCATAATAATTTATTTAAATTCTAGACCATGTATTATTATAATAAGTAATAATATTTTATTAATATATTTTTCTTTCTATAACTCATCCTTGCGGGTAATGAAATTTTTCAAAAAAAATATTGTTTCCTGTGACACACACTATGTAACGACCCGAAATTTTTTAAATAAATTTTGTTTCCCAATTTTATGTGTTATTGTTATACTCAACAAAAACGTTTTATTTGATAAACATGATTATAATTAAAATGAGATCAGTGGGTTTTGACTATTATATAACCATCGGTCAATATGACCGCTGTGAACAAAATGTTTTGATATAAGTAATCTTGGTTAATTATTATAGAAATAAGATTCGATGGCCTCACCTAGTAGTCTTGGACCGATCGAAGCCCATCTAACAGAGCTTGGGAAGGAGGTAGCACCACTGGGCTTTGCTCTGGATCAAATCCAAGCCGAACTTCATCATGTGAAGCTGGAACGGAATCGCCTTCGTGAGAAGTTCAAACTGATAGAAATTACTACTCGGGCAATGTTGACTGAGCCGCCCCAAGCTTATATCACCCTAGCACACCTTACTCTTAGGTCCTATGCTGGTATTATAAGGTGTTATGTAACGAGACCGTAACTACCTTGTGTAATCCTTGTTTTAAATAAAAATTGGGATTTCTTCTTATGATGAAGTTTATGAATTTTGAAATGACCGGATAAATATAGTATGCATATTTTTGATGAATTTTAGAAAAAGGATATTTTAAATATGTTTATGTAAACCCTAAATAATTAAAAATGTGTAATGATTTTCAAAAAAAGGTCTTCTGCAATTATGTTCAGTACTAAATTTAGAGTCTAATAAGATCAACATGATTTTTGATGAATAGTAAATTATGAATAGTGATTTTATGATTAGGATTAGTAATATGACCAAATGGATTAGTAATCTCACCTAAAGAAAGTTTTAAAATAATCTAGGCACCTTGATTAAGTAATGTGATTCAATAAAATAGCTAAATAACGGTTTCATTAATTATTATTCAAGTATTAGTTTTTTCGCGTGAATAGTGTTTTTTAATAAAAAATTTAATTAAAAATAATTAGAAAATTATTTTTATAAAAATGACTTTATTTTTGAACTCAGAGCATCGATATTATGTTATGGTAATTTTTGGGGTTTTTTCTAAATAAATGAATTTTTGATGAATAGTGTTTTTATTTAAAAATTAAATTAAAAATATTTAGAAAATTATTTTTATAAAATGGATTTCATTTTTGAAATCAGAGCATTGATATTTGGTTAATGTGAAATTTTGGGATTTTTCTGAGAAAGTTGAATTTTCAGTGAATAGTAAAAATACAGTTTTAGGGTTTCGGTATGTTTAATGACATCATAACGGTGTCATGATGATGTCATGAGATCTTTTGAGGGTTGGTCGGCCAAGGGAGATGAATTTTTGTTTTGGGGGCCCCATGTGGCCTAACTCCATGATAAATGACAAGGGAGAGCACATGGGTTTGAGAAAAGCACATGTGAGGTGTCCCTTGGCCATTAATGCCTTGTCCCCTCACTTTCCCTATAAATACCAAGCCCTCCTCTCATCCATTCGACTCCCCACTCATTCCCAATGAATTTCTGGTCTCATTACCTCCCAAGGAGTCCTCCCAAGGTGCCCCCAAGCCCTCAAGGTCCCAACCTTTGAGGTTTAAGAGTTACATTTTAAGGTAAGGGATCCGACCTCTCTCTTTCTTTTCAAGTAATCTCTTTTTATGTCATTTATTTTATACTCCATGTTCTTATGTTGGAGGATGTTCTTTTATATTCATCCTACTGCCTATTTCATGTTCATATGATGAGAGACCCCCCCTTGCTCTCATCAATTCGTTTTAAGAATGTTTAAGTGGCGCCGTTAGGCTGCCGAATTTTTTTTAAGGGATTCTTTCACCTTCCTCGTTTTCAAGTTCTATTTTCATTCAAGTCTTTCATGTTCCTTTTTATTATGTTGGGGTATGATCTCTAAATTATCATACTGGTCTTTTATGATCATATGATGAGAGACCCCATTTGATCGCTTCAATTCAGTATTTTGAAGTTTTAAGTGGCACCGTTAGGCTGCCGAATTTTTAAGTGGTTCTTCACCCTTCTCGTTTTGAAGTTCTACTTTCATGTCAATTATTTCAAGTTCCTTTTTGTTATATTGGGGTATGATCTCTATATATATCATACTGGACTCTTATGTTCATATGAAGAGAGACCCCATTTGATCGCTTCAATTCAGTATTTTGAAGTTTTAAGTGGCGCCGTTAGGCTGCCGAATTTTTAAGTGGTTCTTCACCCTTCTCGTTTTGAAGTTCTACTTTCATGTCAATTATTTCAAGTTCCTTTTTGTTATATTGGGGTGTGATCTCTATATATATCATACTGGACTCTTATTTTCATATTATGAGAGACCCCATTTGATCGCTTCAATTCAGTATTTTGAAGTTTTAAGTGGCGTCGTTAGGCTGCCGAATTTTTAAGTGGTTCTTCACCCTTCTCGTTTTGAAGTTCTACTTTCATGTCAATTATTTCAAGTTCCTTTTTGTTATATTGGGGTATGATCTCTATATATATCATACTGGACTCTTATGTTCATATGATGAGAGACCCCATTTTATCTCTTCAATTCAGTATTTTGATGTTTTAAGTGGCGTCGTTAGGCTGCCGAATTTTTAAGTGGTTCTTCACCCCTTCTCGTTTTGAAGTTCTACTTTCATGTCAATTATTTCAAGTTCCTTTTTGTTATATTGGGGTATGATCTCTATATATATCATACTGGACTCTTATGTTCATATGATGAGAGACCCCGTTTGATCTCTTCAATTCAGTATTTTCATGTTTTAAGTGGCGCCGTTAGGCTGCCGAATTTTTAAGTGGTTCTTCACCCTTCTCGTTTTGAAGTTCCACTTTCATGTCAATTCTTTCAAGTTACTTTTTGTTATGTTGGGGAATTATCTCTATATCTATCATACTGATCTCTTATGATCATATGATGAGGGACCCTATTTGATCTTGTCGAATCATTTTCTTTTGAAGTTAAGTGACGCCGTAAGGCTGCCGAATTTTCATAAGAGAAATCTAATTTTTTTTCTTCTTTCAATGTTTTTCATTTCAAATGGTATGTCCTTGAAATTTCATTACCATGATCATGTATCCTTCTTATTCTGTCCATGTACTATTTTATGGGTCATTTATGAATGTTTGACCCATTTTACCTCTCTTTTAATGTCTTCTCAGACCTCGGAACATTGTCATTATGCTGCAGAATTTCTGTCTCAAAATGTCTATCTCTTTTTCTAAAGTTCTTTTATTTTATTAAGTGAATACTCAAAGCTCTTTCTTATAAAGGGGTATTCACATATATACCAAAATGTTCTATTTTAAATTCTGGTATTTACATACATGAGACCCACCTTCCTTTTCTGTGGGTTTTAAAGTGATATAAAGATCATGTCTTTAAAGCAGTTTTTAAAAAGTTATGATTATGAAATGAAACACATTTCCTTTATGCTATATGGGTTATTTATGAAATGTTTGATGATGATATATGTGGCTCACATGATAATAAAGGCAAATTTAAGGGTGCGCCCTGATAGCGCTCCAATGCATTGGGTAATGATGTAACCACTAGAGATTACAATTTTCACGATACCTTGGTGAATAACCTTGGTAATTTTAAAATGACACCTTGGGGATGGACCTTGGTGATATGTTCATGATTGTCTATGTTAAATGATGTAGCCACATCTTCAAGTTATGAAAAAGTTTTATTTTTATTATGATATGCCTCATGATTTCATTTTCATGCCTTAAAGTTCTTTTCATTACTTTGTTGATGTATCTCAAGTTCATATGTAAAATGTTTCACTTGTTTCCCTTGCTGGGCCTTCTGCTCACCCTTCCTTTTGATGTATGTCCCCAGGTTATGGGATGCAGTAATGAGCCTAGGGTGAACATGAGGAGAAGCCTTTCAAGTGTTTAAGAAGAATGTTTTTTTTTCTTCATGTTTTATGTTCCTTGTTTCCAAGACACTAAACCTTAAAGATCCTCGGTTCCGTGTAATGGAATGAAAAGTTATGTTATAAAATGGCGGGATGCTATAGTTGGTATCAAAGGATGGTTTAGTTATTTGTGGAAATTAGGATATGAAAACTCTAGGAGGAACCCTATAGAAAAGTTTAATATAGGAAATCTTCCTGGTATTTTGGTGAGTATTGAGTAAGGGGTTGCCAAGCAAATACATCCGTGTCTGGATACGAGCAGGTAGAGGTGGCTCTGGCACAGATGTACATAGGGGTAAAACCCGAAAACACCGCTTTGAGCTAGACTCGAACGGGAACTGGTACACGACAACGGGCCTTGATGCACTCTTGGTTACGACACTCCCGGGGGATATGCTTTGGTTAATTCATAAGCTTGGTATGAACCATTGTTAAAGGAACAAAGATAAAATAAAATAAAGGTTCACATAAGAATATATGATCATTCATAACCTAGATGGGAACCTAGGAGATCACAAGTTAGGGTATACCTTTCATATACAAGTTATCCTTATATGCTTTCAGTTCCTTTTCATGATTATTAGCTAAGTACTTAAGCCCCTAATTATGATTTCTCTTCTTAGTTAATGGTGGGAAATGGAAGAACATGTTCCGACAACCAATGTGATAGGAAATGCGACGATTTTCGTATTAATATGACAGAGATGATTAGGGGATTAAAATATGATTATTATTTTGGAAGACGTTCATTATTTTGGGAACCATATTTGATCGAGGTAAATAGATTACTACGGTATTTTCATTGAGGAGTAAGGTTGACTTATATTTTGAAGAATCGATGAATTTAAGGTGAACTTATAGTAATTTAGGTTACTTATGGGAATGACTAACCTATCTTGGGTAAAATATGTTTAGGTTAGCTACTTTTTTTTATAAGATGTTAGGAGTGGTTGATGTTGTCTGGAGATGAACAATGAAGTTGTTTTGGAAGACTATGTTATCAAATCCTTATTGTATTTGGGTTTCAATCTTAGTTTGGTTTGTTTTGAGGAATTTTAAGGACCGTTATTTAGGGAATGGTCTATGATGAAATTTGGGTAGTACCATGGAACTTTGATGATTTAAAAGTAGTTTCCATTCCTATGGGATTCTTTCTTTTTGAAGAGTTGTTTTACCTTAACCTTTCTGTTTTTGGGATAATGTTTAAAGATAGAAGAAATAGATAGTTAATCTTTTGTAGATTATGTGATTCTATAGAAGATGATTCTTGTGCTTTTATGAGACCAAGTGTTTTTGAATTCTCATCATTTGGAGAAAAGATTAGTGTTGGTAGGGACTTGTTAAAGGATGAAACTCTACCTGAAGGTAGGTATATTTTCTTATGTTTTTGTTCTATGTAGTAAATGAAATCCTCAAAATTATGAAAAGAAACGTAAAACAAAAATGTTGTTGGTTTACGTTTCCTACTAGGTAATCAAAGACCGTTTACACACATCATAAGTTTGGGATTTTCTCATGGTTAACTTTCTCCTAATCATGTTCTCTATCACTCTCCCTCAGAACTTGACCCTTTGTTTTCTCCTCCATGTCCATGTTTTCCTACATGGAACCCTAGTGTGGGTTAACTCGGGTGACCTTTGTACTTCCCTTTCTTTATTTTAAAGTAATAGTTTTACTGACTCCTTTTCCGATTAGGGACTTTCAATGAAATTTCAAAACCCAATTTTAAAATTGCGAGGACGCAATTTCTTAAGGGGGGAAGATTGTAACGACCTGAAATTTTTTAAATAAATTTTGTTTCCCAATTTTATGTGTTATTGTTATACTCAACAAAAACGTTTTATTTGATAAACATGATTATAATTAAAATGAGATCAGTGGGTTTTGACTATTATATAACCATCGGTCAATATGACCGCTGTGAACAAAATGTTTTGATATAAGTAATCTTGGTTAATTATTATAGAAAGAAGATTCGATGGCCTCACCTAGTAGTCTTGGACCGATCGAAGCCCATCTAACAGAGCTTGGGAAGGAGGTAGCACCACTGGGCTTTGCTCTGGATCAAATCCAAGCCGAACTTCATCATGTGAAGCTGGAACGGAATCGCCTTCGTGAGAAGTTCAAACTGATAGAAATTACTACTCGGGCAATGTTGACTGAGCCGCCCCAAGCTTCTATCACCCTAGCACACCTTACTCTTAGGTCCTATGCTGGTATTATAAGGGGTTATGTAACGAGACCGTAACTACCTTGTATAATCCTTGTTTTAAATAAAAATTGGGATTTCTTCTTATGATGAAGTTTATGAATTTTGAAATGACCGGATAAATATAGTATGCATATTTTTGATGAATTTTAGAAAAAGGATATTTTAAATATGTTTATGTAAACCCTAAATAATTAAAAATGTGTAATGATTTTCAAAAAAAGGTCTTCTGCAATTATGTTCAGTACTAAATTTAGAGTCTAATAAGATCAACTTGATTTTTGATGAATAGTAAATTATGAATAGTGATTTTATGATTAGGATTAGTAATATGACCAAATGGATTAGTAATCTCACCTAAAGAAAGTTTTAAAATAATCTAGGCACCTTGATTAAGTAATGTGATTCAATAAAATAGATAAATAACGGTTTCATTAATTATTATTCAAGTATTAGTTTTTTCGCGTGAATAGTGTTTTTTAATAAAAAATTTAATTAAAAATAATTAGAAAATTATTTTTATAAAAATGACTTTATTTTTGAACTCAGAGCATCGATATTATGTTATGGTAATTTTTGGGGTTTTTTCTAAAAAAATGAATTTTCGATGAATAGTGTTTTTATTTAAAAATTAAATTAAAAATATTTAGAAAATTATTTTTATAAAATGGATTTCATTTTTGAAATCAGAGCATTGATATTTGGTTAATGTGAAATTTTGGGATTTTTCTGAGAAAGTTGAATTTTCAGTGAATAGTAAAAATACAGTTTTAGGGTTTCGGTATGTTTAATGACATCATAACGGTGTCATGATGATGTCATGAGATCTTTTGAGGGTTGTCCGGCCAAGGGTGATGAATTGTTGTTTTGGGGGCCTCATGTGGCCTAACTCCATGATAAATGACAAGGGAGAGCACATGGGTTTGAGAAAAGCACATGTGAGGTGTCCCTTGGCCATTAATGCCTTGTCCCCTCACTTTCCCTATAAATACCAAGCTCTCCTATCATCCATTCGACTCCCCACTCATTCCCAACGAATTTCGGGTCTCATTACCTCTCAAGGAGTCCTCCCAAGGTGCCCCCAAGCCCTCAATGTCCCAACCTTTGAGGTTTAAGAGTTACATTTTAAGGTAAGGGATCCGACCTCTCTCTTTCTTTTCAAGTAATCTCTTTTATGTCATTTCTTTTATACTCCATGTTCTTATGTTGGAGGATGTTCTTTTATATTCATCCTACTGCCTATTTAATGTTCATATGATGAGAGACCCCCCCTTGCTCTCATCAATTCGTTTTAAGAATGTTTAAGTGGCGCCATTAGGCTGCCGAATTTTTTTTAAGGGATTCTTTCACCTTCCTCGTTTTCAAGTTCTATTTTCATTCAAGTATTTCATGTTCCTTTTTATTATGTTGGGGAATGATCTCTAAATTATCATACTGATCTTTTATGATCATATGATGAGAGACCCCATTTGATCGCTTCAATTCAGTATTTTGAAGTTTTAAGTGGCGCCGTTAGGCTGCCGAATTTTTAAGTGGTTCTTCACCCTTCTCGTTTTGAAGTTCTACTTTCATGTCAATTATTTCAAGTTCCTTTTTGTTATATTTGGGTATGATCTCTATATATATCATACTGGACTCTTATGTTCATATGAAGAGAGACCCCATTTGATCGCTTCAATTCAGTATTTTGAAGTTTTAAGTGGCGCCGTTAGGCTGCCGAATTTTTAAGTGGTTCTTCACCCTTCTCGTTTTGAAGTTCTACTTTCATGTCAATTATTTCAAGTTCCTTTTTGTTATATTGGGGTGTGATCTCTATATATATCATACTGGACTCTTATGTTCATATTATGAGAGACCCCATTTGATCGCTTCAATTCAGTATTTTGAAGTTTTAAGTGGCGCCGTTAGGCTGCCGAATTTTTAAGTGGTTCTTCACCCTTCTCGTTTTGAAGTTCTACTTTCATGTCAATTATTTCAAGTTCCTTTTTGTTATATTGGGGTATGATCTCTATATATATCATAATGGACTCTTATGTTCATATGATGAGAGACCCCATTTGATCTCTTCAATTCAGTATTTTGATGTTTTAAGTGGCGCCGTTAGGCTGCCGAATTTTTAAGTGGTTCTTCACCCCTTCTCGTTTTGAAGTTCTACTTTCATGTCAATTATTTCAAGTTCCTTTTTGTTATATTGGGGTATGATATCTATATATATCATACTGGAATCTTATGTTCATATGATGAGAGACCCCATTTGATTTCTTCAATTCAGTATTTTCATGTTTTAAGTGGCGTCGTTAGGCTGCCGAATTTTTAAGTGGTTCTTCACCCTTCTCGTTTTGAAGTTCCACTTTCATGTCAATTCTTTCAAGTTCCTTTTTGTTATGTTGGGGAATTATCTCTATATCTATCATACTGATCTATTATGATCATATGATGAGGGACCCTATTTGATCTTGTCGAATCATTTTCTTTTGAAGTTAAGTGACGCCGTAAGGCTGCCGAATTTTCATAAGAGAAATCTAATTTTTTTTCTTCCTTCCATGTTTTTCATTTCAAATGGTATGTCCTTGAAATTTCATTACCATGATCATGTATCCTTCTTATTCTGTCCATGTACTATTTTATGGGTCATTTATGAATGTTTGACCCATTTTACCTCTCTTTTAATGTCTTCTAAGACCTCGGAACATTGTCATTATGCTGCAGAATTTCTGTCTCAAAATGTCTATCTCTTTTTCTAAAGTTCTTTTATTTTATTAAGTGAATACTCAAAGCTCTTTCTTATAAAGGGGTATTCACATATATACCAAAATGTTCTATTTTAAATTCTGGGATTTACATACATGAGACCCACCTTCCTTTTCTGTGGGTTTTAAAGTGATATAAAGATCATGTCTTTAAAGCAGTTTTTAAAAAGTTATGATTATGAAATGAAACCCATTTCCTTTATGCTATATGGGTTATTTATGAAATGTTTGATGATGATATATGTGGCTCACATGATAATAAAGGCAAATTTAAGGGTGCGCCCTGATAGCGCTCCAATGCATTGGGTAATGATGTAACCACTAGAGATTACAATTTTCACGATACCTTGGTGAATAACCTTGGTAATTTTAAAATGACACCTTGGGGATGGACCTTGGTGATATGTTCATGATTGTCTATGTTAAATGATGTAGCCACATCTTCAAGTTATGAAAAAGTTTTATTTTTATTATGATATGCCTCATGATTTCATTTTCATGCCTTAAAGTTCTTTTCATGACTTTGTTGATGTATCTCAAGTTCATATGTAAAATGTTTCACTTGTTTCCCTTGCTGGGCCTTCTGCTCACCCTTCCTTTTGATGTATGTCCCCAGGTTATGAGATGCAGTAATGAGCCTAGGGTGAACATGAGGAGAAGCCTTTCAAGTGTTTAAGAAGAATGTTTTTTTTTCTTCATGTTTTATGTTCCTTGTTTCCAAGACACTAAACCTTAAAGATCCTCAGTTCCGTGTAATGGAATGAAAAGTTATGTTATAAAATGGCGGGATGCTATACACTATCTAACTATCATGTTCATTATAATATATATATTTTATTAATTTAAAATAATTAATATATATTTTAATGTTTGGATATTTTATATTCGCTTACACAGTTGGTGTTTTATGTTTTACACGTTATCGAAAATAATGTTCCTACAATTTATTTTCAATGTGTCAAAAATATGGTATATAGTATCAAAAAATCACTTCCCTGGTAATATATAATATTAATTTTATAATTAATCTATATAAAAATATTTAATAATAATATAAAAATATTCCTCTTATTGAAACTAACAATTTCATTTTGAAATGACATACTGAAAATATAAAATGGTCAGAAATATTTTTGAAAAAAATTTCTCTAAAATGAATCATGATAAAAGGTAACTAATATTTGAAAGATTTTATTGATCTTGATGAAAGTAAAATTATTTCATGTAATCCATGTAAAATCAATGATTACATTAATATTTTCGATAAACATTTCAAAACTACAGTATTCAGAAAACATAAAATAGATTCCTTCTATAAAATTTATAAAAAGACACAATATCCTAAATATAAGCTTCATCATTAATATATTTAAAATTTAAAATATTCATGAAAATTAAATTCATAAAAACATGTGCATTGAAAGAAAAATATTAGACTGTGAATATAAAATAAATTATTTTTTCTTTAAAATTTCATTATGCATCTTGCATACCCAAAAAAGTAAAAAAATGAAATCATAAGTGTTTCATACATTACCAACATATAAGAAAATATTTTTGGTTTTACAGAGAAAAATAGTTATAATTAAATTATCATACACTTAAATATAATGAATAAAGACTAATGATGTGATTGTGAAATGATTCATTACCTATCATCAAAATTTTAATGTTTGTGTCTTTTCCTTATGTATTATAAATTTAAAATAATTTTTATTCATTAAAATAATAATATTTATTATTATGATAGAATATATTGTGGACTTATAATATTTAATTATTTTTTATTAATAGTTTTTTTAATATTATTATTTAAGAGTGCTAGCTTTTTCATTTTTCATGTATGTTTTGGTTCAGGGATTTCATTCCAATATGTTTACGAATTTTTCATCTCCAATATGTTTTTAATGATATAAATATCATATATATTATTTTTATACAAATATTGAGAAATCTATTAATTTTGGAGATATGAAAAAAAAATCCCCATTCATGTATAATGTAGGTCATTCATATGCATGAATATTGTCTTCAAATTTTGATAGGTGTAATGAATCAAATGTAGAACATAAATCATATTTTAAAAATAATTATTAATTCAGATATATTATATATATTTATTAAACATATCTTTATTATTATAAATGTATAGTGGAAATTAAAAATTAACCACATCACATCATTGAATTGGTACTCCAATGGTTCACATGAGTGATTTTATCATTTTTCAATCGATGTAAGGTAAAATGATATAAAACATATTATAATTAATTAGAATAATTAAGTTTTAATATTATATATATATATATCCATTTTTCTCACATTATAACCATACATTTCATGTTGTTTTGAAAATTGAATTGCATTGCTATATTATGATAGTTCGTTATTTGTAAACATGTGTGATGTTTATCTTTTTTCATAGGAATGAAAATATATGTGAAATGAATTTACCATAATCATTTTTAAAAATCGTTAAATTTATGATACTAAAGCCATTATTTTATAATCCATCCATAATTAACAAAATTTTTGGAAAAATGTAGTGGTGTGGAGAAGACAAAAGAAAGTCGATGTGGCCTAAAATAATGGAGTCCAAGAATAATAACTCTCATAAGATTAGAACATTCTATAAGGAGGGATAATATGGTATTAAATACTTTATAAGAGTTATCAGGGGAGTCCTAGGTTTCTTGGATTTCTATGACCATATTTTTTCCTATTATTTGGGTGTAATATCAATGGGATTAAAGATAAGAATCATGTATCTCCAAACAAGATAATTGATAGCACAATGAATTGAGATAGTGTTACAGGTGGAACTATGAAGAATAGATAAATTAGATTCCACCACATCCAGTGTGATTCCATGGGAGAGGCATAATTCCATGCCCCTGAATATGGTTGATTCTTATTTTAGGAGAGAGTCCATGTGACCAATAGAAGCCCTAAATGGAGAATTGACAAACCACATATATTGATATGGTCATTAGGGTTTGTGTTTTATAAAAAAATCATAACTAATGGATTTATATTTTAAGGAGATATTTTTGGTCAATATCAATATCTAAATCGGTGTATGGAAGTGAGGGTGGGATGTTCCCTTTTATAATTTCAGGGTGCATAAAAAATATAAATTTTAAATATTTAAAAATATTATGAACACATTTTTATGAAAAAAATCATTCAAAATTACTTATATTTTAAGGTGATAAGGTTAAGGTATAAATACAAAATTCAATGTTGTTTTATAATTTATTTATTATGTTTTTTATAAATCATTTTTAATACATCATTTGGTTTCTTGTTTTGTATGTAACTATAGTACGATGTTTTTCATTATTAATAGGTTTTAATTTTATATATATTTTGAAAATAGAGTCATAAATATCCATGGGAAGATATTTGGACCATTGACCATCGTAATATCCCTATTTAATTATTTTTATGATATTTAACTACATTAATAAAAAAACCATTCATAATATATTGTTAATGTCATTGTATGAAACTACACATTTAATTTGACATTAAAGACATCAATACAAAACATAAATTTGAATATAAACATATTTTTTATCATTAGTATGATATATGTATCTACAAAATTTGATGCTCATAAAAAATTACCAAAATAATTTTAGTTTAAAAAAATTAAATTGTATTAATTGTATTTTTCACTTAATTGAATAAAATTTGTATCAGTGTTATATAGTAATTTAATGTAATTGTTTAACCACTAAATATTTTAAATATATTACAATGATAATAATTATTAAATAAAATTTCAAATTTTTTTTAGAAATATATAATATTATTTTCATACATATGTAAAAATTGTAGATATATAATATTCCAGATAATAAAAAATGTTCTAATATTTCATTAAATTAAAATAACAATAATAATTAAAGAAAAATATCCCTACAAGGATATATATTTGAGTCGTGAATTTTTAGGGATGAAATATGCCCATTAAATAGGATGATAAAAAGTATTGGGTTGATTTTGAGATGTTATCTCATAGTTTTAATACATGTTTACCCTATTTACTATTACTTTGATGAAAATTATTTTTCAAATTAACTATCCATAATGAAAAAAATAAATGATATCTACTAAAAAATTCAAAAATTGTGATTCAAAATATATTATCCATTATTCATCTATCATAATTAGGATTGTGGAAATTTATTTTAATATATTTTTGTAAAACACAATTATATTGTGTTTAAAAAATATATTTTTAAGCATAAAAATCAAATAACGTAAAAATAATGAAAATTGAGGATTGAAAAAGAATTAATTATATTATTCTATGTAAAATAGAATACATTTTTCTTTAATACTATATAAAAATGAACTTAAAATTTTTAATATATTGAATATAAAATAATGGATTTGTGAAATAGGTTTTTTTATTATATTCACTATAAAACAACCAATTAAAAAATCAGAATAAAGAATAAACTATAATATTTTGATTGGATATATGAATTAAATTTAATAAAATACTTTATTTTATTTTAATTTTTTTAATATAATTATTCAAAAAAATATATTTATTATCTAATTTTTTTCTGAAAAAAAAATTATCATAATTAAAGATCTTGTATTACCTTTCACTCAAGATTTGACCATTAATTTAGTATTTTGTATAAATATATAATAATATTTTAATTTTAAATCATATGAACCTATAAAAATATCATGTATTCCTACCAATCCCATTTGTTGTTTTCCTTTTGGGTGTACCACAAATTTATTTCATAATGGTGTTATGGATAGCTGATTATTCCCCTGACCCCGTAAAATATTCATGATTTCTTCTAGGATATGGGATCACGGGTTTATAGTTTTATTTGATTCGATCATTATGCTTGTTAATGGTAGATATGCACGTTGGAGGTGTACATCACATGAAAAATATAATTCTTTATGTATTCCCAATCCACATAATGTAAAGTGATGATGATTTGATTTTTTGGTATATGAAATATTTTTATAATTAGTATATGGGTTTGTGTTTATGTGGATAAAGAAGGGATTATATCACATGAAAAAGTAAAATTGTGTTGTAGTGGTGGCTAGTCAAATGGGTAAGTGGGTATGGGGTACCATTATATATATATATATATCTTTTTTACTATGTTACTATAATTTCAGGAATATTTGATGATAAAACTTTTTTCTGGATGGATGATAAATGACATGGTAAAGGTGGTGGGTTTGTTTGAATATTAATTCAATAAGAAATTGTATGTTAACTCAATATATTCATGAATTATTTTCTAAAGGATCTTATTAAGTATTCTTTTACGCTAACCCCTATATTCAATATATATAATTCTAACATACATGTGTGATTTAGTTATTGAAATTATAAATTGTATCTCATGATATTTAATTGATCTCAGTTTTTGGTGGTCCAAAAAAATATTTTCCAATTTAGATGAGTTTATATAGATATATTCTTTCATATAACATTACATGTTCTTTGAGAATTGATTAATTTAATTTAAGACAGGGTTAATTTTTCTTGTTTTATTTATTCTTTTAATTTATGAGGGTTTATATTAATATATATATGTTTGATAACTTCAGTTCTAGTTTCTAATGGAAGGGTTATTAGAGGCAGTCTTGGTGAGTTAAACATTTTTTTTATTTCTATAATAACATGGGTTCTATTATGGATGAGTCCTGGCACAAAACCCTCATTACATCATCTTAAACTACTAAATTTATCAAGCTCACCATCTATTGGTTTTTAGATCTACTCTTCCCCTATTCCAGCCCATCAAAACCTAGTGGATTTTTTGACCATCCAAAAATAATATTATAATTATTATCTAGAAAAGGGAAACATATATGTTATATCCAATTTAATGTACATAGTATTCTTTAATTAAAAATATTTATTTCAGAGTTTTATTATCATGTGAACCTAGTTATGATATAAAAAAAATTATTTCATAGTTTAATATTAAAAATGAAGGATATATATATTTGATGTGATAAATACCATTTTAAATAACTAATAAAAAGTAAAAATATCACCAATAAATTGATATTTTAAGTGAAATGATCTCGTAGAAATAAAGTAATCAAAAAAATGAAAAAACAAACATTATAATCTTGAGTTTATTTTTTTATTTTAAATATAATAAATTATAATATAAAATTGTGTGAATGAATAATTATTATATCATATGTACTTATATGAAATGTAATAATTTAAAGATGGTTGGAATTGTAACTTAACCATTATGAATTTTTATATACCATATAATAAATTTTCCCTTGAATAAAATAATCAAACATAAATACTATATTATAATAAAAACATTTCTCTTATTTTATAACCTGAAGCATGAATTAATTTAATTTTTAATGACATATTATTAAATTTATTTGTTTAAATGTTATTTTTTTAATATTTTTTTAAAATTAGATGGTAAATAATATTATTTTGATTAAAAAATACTAATTTTGAGTATCACAATATTATAATAACCATAATTTTTTATTTTTCCAAATGTTCATATTTTATGTGAATAAAAAAAATGATGTTTGATGTAATCCCTAAGTTTTTTTATCATTAGTACAAAAAAAGAACATAATAATTTTTAAAACTTTTAGAAATAATTTAAAATAATTTTCATGGGAATTATATATTTTTTAATATAGTAAAGATTTTTTAAAAACAAATATTAAATTTAATGGTTAAAATTATGTTTAATTTTTATAAGAAAATATTATTTAATTTTATAAATTAA
Source organism: Viscum album (assembly GCA_963277665.1). Taxonomy (NCBI): domain Eukaryota; kingdom Viridiplantae; phylum Streptophyta; class Magnoliopsida; order Santalales; family Viscaceae; genus Viscum; species Viscum album. Next base: position 593,183,290 of record OY728155.1, on the reverse strand, counting down.
AATAAATTTTAGAATTATTCAATTACATTTTGAAAATCAAAATAATTTTTGAAAATATATATTTTAAATTGATAATTTTTATTAATTAGATAAATCAATAAAAATCGTCATCATGATCCAAAATAGTGTCATAATTAATGTTTTTCTAAAGAATAAGCATCTACATTTATTAAATATACACAGATTCTACATATAATTAATCTTACATAAAAAATATTCAAATACAAAAAATCACAATAAATAACACCCTAAAACAAAATTTCAATGGTCTCGATGCCCCATTCAAACTAATAGAACCTCCTACAAAGGATAGGTCTCAACCTAACAAAGGATTCTCAAAGAGAAAGGTAATGATTTGAAAACCAATTTATCATCATTTTATATTCCCATATTCTACATTCTATAATATAACATTAAAAATATATTTACATTTTATTAGTAATATAATTCTACATAAATGAATTTATAAGGAGAATATTTTTTAGTTTTTCCTTTTATTCATTCACTATTAATAAAAAATTTAACCAATGGTTGGATTATATTACACATATAAATGGTAAATAACTTCATTTACATCTTCAATTCATGGATATTATGAAAATTTTTTATCATGTATTTTTAAAATATATAAAATATATTATTATATATTATAATTTTTTTAATTTATATAAAAAATTATTGTATTAATAACATTTAAAATAAAAAATAATGGTATGATCAATTTCATGGAAACGTGGTTATTGGAAAACAGTTAACCATTGGTAACAATCTTGGATTTTCATTTAAATTATTGAGATTATATACTAATGGAATTACTTGAGACTCCATCATGGTAATTCTATAACATATGGATCTTTTATAAAAATGATAATTTACCATTACCTTTATATTTATGAATACATTGAAAAATAAAAAATATAATAGTTCTAGTGTAATGCTACTAATTTAAACATATTACTAAATTACAATTGATAATAACATGGTTATAAAATAATATAAATATTTTAAATAAAAAATTTTATAATTATAGTTTTAGTATTTAGGATGATAATGTTATATTCAATATGATTAACCTCTCGGGGAAAGGGGACTGTTCCACTTTTTACCTTTAATTTTTTATATATTTTATATCACACACACTCTCTCATACTCTTTCCTTCATCCTCATGTTATATATTTATTTTCTGAAAAAAAATTCCATTCAATTTCTATGGATAATAATTTGAATATATTTACCTTATTATAATTTATTATTTCGATATAAAATACATTTATTGGGAAAATCTTTCAATTTTTCTTCATCTCCTAGTTCTATTTAATTAGTTTCCTCAATCCTTATCCATTAATACGTAGTCTACTTTTATTATTATTATTATTATTTATTTTAATTTCCAACGTGAAATACATAAATTATTATTTTTGGAATATTTAGGAGTCACCATTAATCTATGTGTTTAGACATTATTAGGTAACCCAATCAATTCCAAAGGGTTTTCCTCATGTTTATTCTTTATGTATTATTTTTTCTATATGAAAAAAAATGTTAGAAATCTATTTATGTGATGGATTCACCCAGAATTTTAATACCCCCAATAGATATGGTAATACAATGATATCCTAAGATACTAAGTGTAGATCATAGTTAGTGATCCTAACACACTATGTTATCTTGTCTTGGAATCAAGCCTCGAGATATGATTCTAATGACACATATTATATATACTAGATACATTATATTCATAGAATTAACATTTTTCAATGATATCATTCCAATAATCCATTCTTCTACCTGAATATTTCTGACACTCTTCCTTATTGATTCTATATTATAATTAAAGACACATAAAATATCTCACAATTATTATTACCTTGATTAATCCTGATACATAAATTTTTAGATTAATATTTTTATACCAGTAGGATATTTAAGTATTTTTATCATTATTAATTAAATGGGTTGTCTAACTAATAAAAAATATTGGATTCATATTTTAACTTGATGTAACTATTTTAAAAGTTAATTTATATTCCCTATAAATTTCATACTATTTTAAATTATTCAATTTAATATACTAATATTTTAAATATACTAGTTTACTTATGTATATTTTTAAATAATATGTGTATATAAGAATATCAACCATGAATCAATTTTTTTTCACCATTATTAAATGATCTTATTTCAAATTTTATGTTTTAACAATAGATGGTATTGTATAAAAATTAGAGATTTGATAAAATAATTTATATATATATATATATGTATAACAAAATTATTTTTCATTAATTGATAAATAATTGTGAAAAACTTTTTTAAAAAATACTATCACATGTACTAATAAATATTAAAATAATTATACATAAAATGGTGGTGTAATATGAATATAGTCATAATAGAGTCATAATAGTTTCAAATTAATATATTTTATTATAATTATAGAATATAATAATTTAACAATTATTGAGGAATATTACAATCATGGTTTTTAAAATGTTAATAGATATAAAAATTTAAATAGTATACACATATTTAATATTCAATATAAATAAGAAATATAAATTTTTTATAAAGAAATATCCTAGTATATTAAAAAAATATTTCAAATTATTAATATAATTATAATGAACATAAAATTAAAAATATTATATAAGATATCATTATAGGAAGAATTTATTAATTTTAATAGAATTTATTTTATTACTTACCCAATAAGTAATTAATAAATAATAAAATATTAATAAATAAATATTGTGAAATTTTTTTATTAAAAATATATTAAATGTTTACAAATTAAAAGTATATAATGGATTTAGATATGTTTAATCATTCTAAATGGATATATTAACATATTAAATTTATTAATAAATACATCATTAATAATAAAATTAATATGTTTTTTAATGTTTCTATATTATATATGAATTATAATTATTCATAAGAAAATAATTAGTTGTAATAGTAATTTTGTAAGAATTATAATATCCCATAATAAAATTATTAAATATTAAATTTGTAATTATCGGTATTTTGTGTTAAAAAAGAATAATTAGTCTAATAACATAGGTTATCTATATTAGAAAAACACGATTCTTTGTGTCGCAAAGGGGAAGAACAATCGTGGTATGTGGTTAGGGTTGGAATGCATACGATGGAAAATGTAGTGTTTATCCTATCACTTGTGGGAAAACCCAAGAGGATGTGGGAGAATTCTGAGTCCAATCTAATGTAGACGACTAAAGATATAATTGGTTGATATATATGGGACCGCTTATATGTGAAAGTAATTGAGGTGGGATTCCATATTATCAATAATTTTCACTATTTAAAATGAATGAACATGCACAAAAAATTCATTATCTTGTCTCATCTTCGTATTTAGTCATCCACTAAAACTTAATTATGCTTATTGAATGGGTGAGTATATATATAACATAAAAAAATAGATCATCCCAAAATATTTTCATGATGAGGGTATGGTAGGATGATGCTCATAAACCCATAACAGTATTCAGCACCATCCACTTCTTCTCTAAAATGCCATGTTTATTATTATAAATGGAATATATATATATATATATATGTGTGTGTGTGTGTGTGTGTGTGTGTGTGTGTGTGTGTGGGTGTGGTTGTGTGTGGTGAAATGGATGAAAATCGATCTCTAGGTAATTTATAGAAAAAAATTCAAGGCTAAAATTAAAAATTCAAGTCATTACAACATCCCATAGAAATGCTATAATTGTTATTTCTTCAATAAAAAACATGTACTAAAATAAGGAATCCAAACCACATGAGAATGATGTTTATATAATAGGAAAAAAATTACACAATAAGGATAAAAAAATTCACCATGTTACTTCGAAACAATTATGTATCTATAATAGAAGTGGATGAATTGGTTCTTGTTTAGAGGCCAGTTTCATGACCCAAACCACCAAAGATACCATAATGTGGGGAGAGAGATAATGAGCCCCCCCCCCCCCGACTCCCAACATGTAATGTCCCGGACCTCTTCGATCCATTCCATTGTGAATATGTGGTGTTAGAGGTGTTCTAGAAGGTTAAGGTGTCGTGGGGTGCATTTGGGTGGACTTTTAAGGAAATATAAAGGGTAATAGATTTCACACGGTTGGGGCACAGTTTGCCGAAACCGTGCGTCCAAACCATGCAAGGCTGGTTTTGGAAGTAGTGACTAACACACGGTTAGCACACGATTTGTCTAACTGTGCGGACTAACCGTGTGGGGAGTGTTTGAAGAGGCAGAAGATACTGTACAGTTAGCGCACAGTTTAGTAAACCGTGCAGACTAACCGTGCAGGAACTTAATGTTAGATCCTAAAACTATGGATCTAACTCGTTCTACCTTTAGCCAACTCATTTAATCCCCTAATCACCACGTTTAAGCCCCGACACGACCATCGACACCGGCCCAAATACTCCCGTCGACAAACTCCATCGGAATTCACCCAACCTTTAAGCGAAATGAAATGGATCTCCATGAAGAATCTATCCACAAAGGACGTCAACAAAACCAAAATGAAGATGACAAGATCCTGAAACTGTTAAGACCCTGATCCGCAGACAACTCAGAAGTTCCACCTTGCGCCTAAACCACATTCCTCCTTTACCATCATCACAAAACCATCTCGCACATCCCAACCATCCATCATTCGATACCAATACATAAAATCATCAAACCCTCACATAGAAAATGAAAGAAGTGCAGATGAGCACTGGAGATGAAATCGTCGTACCAAAAATTATCCAAATGAAAATATAAAGCAAATTCAGAATCCAAGTCACCCAAAACTCCAAAAACCCTCACAAGATGAAAATCCTATGTTCTAGCCTCGCTCGGCCATCAACTCCTCAGCTCCCCGTGATGCCCGACTACAGAAGCTCACAAAATGAAATGAGAAACCAGACCTCAATCTACATCAACACATTCAACCAACATAAAACATCTTCCTAAGCACGGATCATCAAATCTGATACCAAAGCCGACTCGTGAAAAAAGATGAATGCCAAACCAAGATCGATTACAAAAAAAAAACCTAAAATAAAAAAACATCACCAAAACGCTAGAAGGAAGACCACCGAAAGTCGGATCCCGTCAATGCCATCCTAGATCCCTGCGAAGACCATGAAGATCTACCCGACATATAGATGGAAGATGCAGCGGCACACTCAGTCCATAGAAGTAGAATCTTGGCCTCAAACCGGCACCGTGCTTCCTTGAAAATCCCTATCTAATGAAGGGGGATTAGGGCGAGGAGAGGAAAGCAGTGATGCGAGGGAAGGTCAAGTCCATGAAGCCGTTGACACTACTACAATTGAGGATCTGCCGCCGCAACATCACCTAGCATGAGGGAGGAGATGTTGCTCTAACCCAAGATGAAGGAGGCAGCAACGAGGAAAAGGATTACGTGAAGAGATCCCCTTACGGACACATACAAGTTAATTATTCATTTTAAATTTATTAAATCATATTCTGATATAGAGTGTTATTTTTACACAATCCAATGTTTTATATTTATAAGGGAAATGATTTCCAAAATATTTATTTTTGAAAACAACCCTAAATACCTTTTTTATGTTTTCAAGGAAACACTATTGTTGAATTAATGTTGTAAATATTTCTTTTTATTTAGGAATAATTTTAAATGAAAATAATTATTGATTATAATATTATTTCAATTTATAATTTAATGTTTAGAACCATTTATTTCAAAAATGAATACCCACTACATTTTTTATACTATATTTTTTATTGAAAAAAATATTATCTTCCTTGATGTTGTTTATGAACTGATTATATTAAAGACATGAAATTTATTTCTTTTTGGTGATCACAGAAAGTAGCTAATTCATTTTAAAATTTATTTAAATGATATATTCCTAACATTGATGATTATACTCATTAATTACATTACCTTGTTTCAAATGTTTTTTTTCTATCCAAACATTTTTTTCAGTCCCAAACCAACTAATGAATCCTTTATTTTATCATTAATATTTATTCAATTTGGATTTAGTTTATATATAAAAAAATTTAAGCTAAAAATATTTATATTAAAATACCGAAAACTTACATTGTAAAAATTATTAGGAATGAGGTGTCAACCCAATCCTTATGAGAAATGTTTTACCGGGTGATGGGTATGACCTATATAGTATTGAAAACTATTGGTATCGCCATTGTTTTTTACTTTAGTTGAAATTTATTTTTATATGAAAATATATAGATTCATTTTATAAGTAGTTTTTTTGGAATAGATTTAAATGTAAATGTTCATATTTGAAACTTATATTTATTTATATTAAAATATATAACTGGTTTTTTATTTAATGAAATAGAATGTATTAGCAAATTTAAATGAAATATTTTTAGGATGGATCTTTATCCATAAATGTGGTTATAATAAATTTATAATCCCCAATTTTGATTTTAAAAGTAATAATGGTTTTGTGGTTAAAAATAATGATTTTAATTTAACTATATTTTAAGGAAATATTATTCTAAGAGATCTACTATGTGTAAAATTAAATCATTGTCTTTTATACACCTTTAAAATGATTTTTTTACCATTATTTTAAAATGATAACAACATGGATTAGTGATGAGTATATCATATATTGATGTTTTTTTTATAATTTTATATTCTAAAAATATTTTAGCTATTATAGAATTCAAATAATGGTATTAATAAAAGAATATAATGAATATGTTAGATGTGAAATAAAATTCATATTTCTCAAAAAACATTTGGAGATTTGTTTAGGAATATAGTTACTAAATATTATTATTATATGTTGTAATATATATATATTCTAATATTAAAGTATCTTCCCTAAATATTAAATACATTTAAAACAATTTAAAACAATAAATGATTGTATGATTTTATAACCCGACCATGGAGTGTGGGTGAGGGGATTCACACATAGTATTAGGGAAGTGATGAAATAACATTATAGATTAAGAAGTAGTATGATTAAAATAGATTATGTTCTTCATAATTTCATGATTTAAATTTTATGTGAATCATGTTATTTTGGAAAATTTTTATTTTTTGGGGACCTTGTGAACCAAATAGAAACTCTCAGGATTTTTCAGGTGTTTTATTAAATTTTAAGGAAATTTAAGAATTTCATTAAAATGAGGTGTTAATAGATTTGACACATAGGGTTCAATATTTATATCGTCATGTATATTATATTTTATAATGACCTTTTGATAATATTTTTTTGGTGAAGTGGATCTTAAAAATAAATTTAATGTAATTATTTTTCGGTAATATCATTATTTGTATACCTATAGACGTGTGTTGGGTTCATATGGTTATGATAAATTAAAATCTTTAAATATAATGATATTAAAAAATTAACCTTACATATGATAGTAATGTAGATAAATCATTAAAATTATATCATGACTATATTAAGAACATAAGTATACATTTTTAATATTATGGAAAAATTAAAATGATAAAGATATTATTTCTGTAAGTGGTTGGAATTTAGAATCTCGATAATATATTATATAGTTTTTATATGTATTTAATAAATATATAATTTTATTATTATGAGAAACTAGAATAAATATTTTTAATTAATATATCTATTTAAAAAATTAAATTCTTTATCAATAAACAAAATAATGGATGAAATTAGAAAATTTATAATTTATATATTATAAAAATACAATGATAACAATATTTATATTATGAATTATAGGTTACTATATGTTTATCAAACATGAAGTTATTTTGTATTCATTTTCACATTTGTTCACATATAAAAAAATTTAATTTGACCACATTTGAAATTATTTTATAATAATAAGTGAAAAAAATAAATATTTAATATTATAAAATTATTAAAAATATATTTTTAAAAAATTATCAATGATGGTTTTTATTAATAATATAATTTTTTATGAGAAATATAAATATTAAAAGGGAAATAATAATTCATGGGGAATCCAATTCAAGGAAAAAAGTATTACTTTAAAATTAATATATTCAATGATAATCGTAGAATTTAATTAAATAATAGTAATGATAAATATAAATATAAAAGTTTATAAGATGTTGATATCATATAAATTTTAATATTAATATCATTTTTATAGAAATATACATTTGAAGTAAAAATATTAATTTTTAAAATATAAATATTATAGAATATAAATATAATTATTTAATAAAATATGGTATTTATAATGATATATAATTATTATAAAAGAAATCAATGTATGTGACAATAGTATGGGAAAAATATTATTTCTAAAAGGAATATATTTACTTATTAACAGAATTATTGATTAATAAATTATATGAAATGAAATAAAAATTGACAGCAGAAGCATTTAAGTAGAACTACAATTAGTATCTATAAATTATAATTCAGTAATAGAGTTACTTAAGTAAATTTTTTATAAAGTGGTATATATATACAGATACATTTAATAAAATAATTTTTCATGCTAGAATTAATAAATTTATTTATTTTATTTTATTTTTTAAGAATTATTATTTTAAAATGAACATTATTATATTTTCTTTAAAAATTTTGATGTATTTGTGGAAATATAATCGAAATATTAGACCTTCAAAATAGGTTAGTAATTTGAGAACATCAATACTTTATATGAGGAAAATTATAAGAAAATGTGGGGTATATGGAAAATAAGGTCATCATAAAAAATAATATACAAAGTTGACCTCTCAAATGTGGGGCGATGTGGGAGGAATATGGAGATCACTAAAACAAAACTAACATTGATCAAAACTGATGGCACATATTGATTTATATGGTACTATTATAATGTGTTATAAATCAACGTGTGTGCCATATTAGATGGAATTATTCACCTTTTAGTAGAACTTATAATCATATAAAATTTAAATTTGTGCATCAATATATTATTAAATCAACTTCGCATTACTATTATGTCTTATCGATGGAATGTGTTTATATACAAAAACACATAAAAATACCAATCATTATATCTTCATAATGTGGGGATATTTGAGTAAAGACTATAAACCCATAATATAAATACATTTTTTCAACTTTTAGTTTCACTCGATATGTTTACCATGTTGTACCTCTCGTTCCCCTCGTTGTTTGATTTTCATGATCACAATCACCTTATTATTTGTCTAATATTTTTTGAAGTGTTTTTGAATGATAGGCAAAAGATTGCCAAGGAAATGGGCCATGAAGCACATCAAGTGGACTGAAATTCAGTCCACCGGCCAACCGGTGTGATAGCACCGGCCAGCCGGTGGACCTGGCAGAGGCATTGCCCACTGCCAGGCTCCACCGGTCAGCCGGTGGCTTGACCACCGGCCAGCCGGTGGCATCCAGTCAACAGTGGCAGCTACTAACTCACCACCGGCCAGCCGGTGGCTCTGGCACCGGTCAGCCGGTGGTGCCTGGAAAAGAAAAATCAGCTACTGCCAAGCCACCGGCCAACCGGTGGCCCATCCACCAGTCAACTGGTGGATCCAAGACTCGAAATCTCCCAATTTCCTCAAGCACCGGCCAGCCGGTGGGACTGTACCGGCCAGCCGGTGGAGCCAGTCAAACTAGTCGTTGCAGTTTGACCAGGCTGGCCCACTTGGCTCCCAACGGCTCTTTAAGCCTCTCCAACGGCTCCGAAGACTCCAAAAGGGTTCCATGCCTATAAATAAAGGCCAAGGAAGCCCCGGACACCTACCGGAACTAAACGGAAGCCCACGGACACCTTGTTGATCATTTGGCGTACCTCCGGCGCATTCCTCCAAGGGAACCCCAATAGCTCCAACTCAATTCCACATCCAATGAGCTCCATCATAGAAGCATGGGAGTGCACGTCTTCAACTCCAATCATCCTCCGGCGCCCAAGGCTTCTCCAAATACGGTTTTTCATTGTTTTATTTATTTTGAGCTTTAAATTTGGGTTTGTGCCTACAAACCCCAAACCCTTTTCTCATCCCTCTTTCTTTTGGGTTTCACATCACCACTAAGGTGTGAAGAGGTTTCTTCAAGCCTTTCCTTTTAAAAGGCTTGTGTCATAGGTGAGCTAGCCTTCACCTGTAAGAAGGCTAGTGGGTTCTTGCTCAACCATTAAAAGCAAGTGAGTTCTTGCTTAACCACCAAAAGCAAGTTGTAATAGGTCCTAGTGCTACCTCAAAGCCTAGTGGGTTTCTTGCTAAAACCATTGAAAAGCAAGCGGTAGGAATCTCTCAACGGTTGAGTTGGGAGCGGAGACGTAGGCCGGGTTTTGGCCGAACTCCGTTAACAATTTCTTGTGTGATTGCCTCTTTTATTTTCCGCTGCACATACTTTGATTTCACTTTGATTTTAATTTGTTAATTTTTTTTAAAAGGCAATTCACCCCCCCTCTTGCCATCCTTCCCGTTTTTCTCCGCCCAACAATTGGTATCAGAGGGAAAATTTGAGTAATACCCTAACCGGTTTCAAATTAAAGATCCTTTTTTGATGGCATCTACCTCTTTCGCCCCCGAGGGCTACTTATTGGGTCGGGCTCCATTTTTTGATGGGACAGACTATAATTATTGGAAAACCCGCATGACCACTTTTTTAAGAAGCATAGGATATCCTATTTACAAAATTGTCATGCAAGGTTATTCTTTGTCTTCCCCCGACGAATCCAAATGGACCCCCGCCGATATTAAGAATTTTGAGCTTGATGGAAAATCCATGAATGCTCTTCATTGCGGGTTAGATAGAAATGAATTTAATCGTGTATCCACTTGCACCACTTCACATGAAATTTGGAAGCTTTTAGAAGTGACCCATGAAGGCACTAATAAAGTCAAAGATACTAGATTAGATATGTATAGACAAGACTTTGAATCTTTTTCCATGCATCCAAATGAGTCCATTTCTGAAATGTTTACATGCTTCACTGACGTTTGCAATGGTAGAAAATCTTTTGGTGATGATGTTTCAGCTGAAGCAATGGTCAAGAAGATTCTATGGGTCCTTCCGAGCTCATGGGCACCTAAGGTGACGGCTATCCAAGAAGCTAAGGATGTAAAGAACATGCCGGTCGAAGAGCTCATCAGATCCCTAATGACGTACGAGATCACAATGAGGAGGCAAGCTCAAAAGGAGGGCACACCAATAAAGACACCAAAGAACATCGCCCTCAAGGTACAAAAAGAAGTAAGCTCCTCCTCTTCATCATCATCTTCATCTTCTTCATCATCAAGCGGCGACTCGGAAATGGAGAATCTCGCCGCCAAATGCACAAATTTATGAAGAAGCACAAGAAGAAGAAATCTCGCAAGGCGCGAAAGCAAGAACCCACCGCAAGATCCGAGACCAAGGTAAAATGCTACGGGTGCGGCCAAAAAGGGCATTACAAGCCCGATCGCCCACTCAACAAAAAACGGGTCACGCAAAAGGAAAAAGGAAAGAAAAAGGTCCTCAAGGCGACATGGAGTGACACCTCCTCATCATCCTCCTCCTCCTCCTCCTCAAGCGACCAAGGTACAAAATGCCTAATGGCAAAACATGAGGTATCATCATCCTCTTCCTCTTCTTCCTCCTCTAGTTCTTCTAATTCTTTTAATCATTTGTCATACGAAGAACTCCAACATGTGAGAGACCAACTTGAAATTGGTTTTCATGAACTCTCTTCAAAATTTGTTGCTTTAAAAAAGAATTTCAAAAAGCTTTCCTCCAAAAAAGACCAACTTCTCAAAGAGAAGGAGGAACTCTCCCTAAAAATCCAAAATTTCCCCAATGTTGATTCTTTGGAATCAACCATTAAGGACCTTAGGGAATCCCTAGCCAAGTTCACCCAAGGTGAACAAAATTTGTCCAAACTCTTAGGTTCTCAACGAGTATCTAGAACCACCAATGGACTTGGCTACACCAATATAGCTTCCTCCTCCCATGCACCCATTGTTTTTGTAAGGGGGGGCTCTAGTTTTAAATTTTGTAATTATTGTAAGAAACCCGGGCACTTAATTTATGAGTGCAATTGTAAAAATGCCCGGTATGGCCGCCCCAAAAGTATTTTCTTTAATGATGAATTTTTTAGGAGAAGACCCGCCACTAGACAAGTGTGGATTGAAAAATCCCTATTAGCGAGTCTCTCCGGCCCAAAATTTATTTCGGTTTCAAAAACCTCTCCCCGGTGATTTATTGTTTTTATTTAGGGGGAGTTAGGATCTTTTAAGATTTTTGTGTATTCAAAATTTTTCATTTCAAACTCAACACTTGGTTTCAAAACTCTCAATTCAAATTTCAAAAATTTCAATTGGTTTAAAATCTCCATCTTGTTTTTCAAACTTGTTTCCCTCAATCAAGTTTTATGCCCCGTGCTATTTTGATAATCACAAAGGGGGAGAATTTCTTGATTGATTGGGGGAGAATCCTTTTGATCATGGTTAGCATTTACTTTCTTTATCCTTTAAGCATGTCTTTCATTTATGTTTTTACTTTAATTGTTTTGGTGATTGTGATCATCAAAATAGGGGGAGATTGTTGTACCTCTCGTTCCCCTCGTTGTTTGATTTTCATGATCACAATCACCTTATTATTTGTCTAATATTGTTTGAAGTGTTTTTGAATGATAGGCAAAAGATTGCCAAGGAAATGGGCCATGAAGCACATCAAGTGGACTGAAATTCAGTCCACCGGCCAACCGGTGTGATAGCACCGGCCAGCCGGTGGACCTGGCAGAGGCATTGCCCACTGCCAGGCTCCACCGGTCAGCCGGTGGCTTGACCACCGGCCAGCCGGTGGCATCCAGTCAACAGTGGCAGCTACTGCCTCACCACCGGCCAGCCGGTGGCTCTGGCACCGGTCAGCCGGTGGTGCCTGGAAAAGAAAAATCAGCTACTGCCAAGCCACCGGCCAACCGGTGGCCCATCCACCAGTCAGCTGGTGAATCCAAGACTCGAAATCTCCCAATTTCCTCAAGCACCGGCCAGCCGGTGGGACTGTACCGGCCAGCCGGTGGAGCCAGTCAAACTAGCCGTTGCAGTTTGACCAGGCTGGCCCACTTGGCTCCCAACGGCTCTTTAAGCCTCTCCAACGGCTCCGAAGACTCCAAAAGGGTTCCATGCCTATAAATAAAGGCCAAGGAAGCCCTGGACACCTACCGGAACTAAACGGAAGCCCACGGACACCTTGTTGATCATTTGGCGTACCTCCGGCGCATTCCTCCAAGGGAACCCCAATAGCTCCAACTCAATTCCACATCCAAGGAGCTCCATCATAGAAGCTTGGGAGTGCACGTCTTCAACTCCAATCATCCTCCGGCGCCCAAGGCTTCTCCAAATACGGTTTTTCATTGTTTTATTTATTTTGAGCTTTAAATTTGGGTTTGTGCCTACAAACCCCAAACCCTTTTCTCATCCCTCTTTCTTTTGGGTTTCACATCACCACTAAGGTGTGAAGAGGTTTCTTCAAGCCTTTCCTTTTAAAAGGCTTGTGTCATAGGTGAGCTAGCCTTCACCTGTAAGAAGACTAGTGGGTTCTTGCTCAACCATTAAAAGCAAGTGGGTTCTTGCTTAACCACCAAAAGCAAGCTGTAATAGGTCCTAGTGCTACCTCAAAGCCTAGTGGGTTTCTTGCTAAAACCATTGAAAAGCAAGCGGTAGGAATCTCTCAACGGTTGAGTTGGGAGCGGAGACGTAGGCCGGGTTTTGGCCGAACTCCGTTAACAATTTCTTGTGTGATTGCCTCTTTTATTTTCCGCTGCACATACTTTGATTTCACTTTGATTTTAATTTGTTAATTTTTTTTTAAAAGACAATTCACCCCCCCTCTTGCCATCCTTCCCGTTTTTCTCCGCCCAACATACCATAATCCATGGAATATATAAATATATAAGTGTGTGTGTTTGTGTTTTTGTGTATAGTGAACCGAATAAAATGGATCTTTTTTATATTTTGGGAAAATATATCCAACCTAAGACAAATGTATGAATGCAACACCATCTCCCACATATAGTATACTACAGACATTTGATCATATATATATATATATATATTATTATTATTATTATAATGTAGAATACAAACATGGTGAGCTTAATGAATAAACAATTTGGGGATATTAGTTTAAGATGGGGGAAATATAACTTAAATTACAAAGGACACAAATATGGAGTTACAAAAAAAATAAATATAAATTGATCATGTTTTTTGGTAACTATAAAAAATAATTATAAAATTATATAAATTTTGGAATGTTTTCCAATAAAATGGTCAATATCATATATGCTGTGAATCGATGAATTCTATAATAATATCCTTAACCTTTTACGTACTTTGTCTATGTTATGGAGAGTGAATGGGTAAGAGAACTAGAGAGGAAGAGATTTAGGAGTAATATTTGGGGAAATATTTGTATATTATTTTTAAAAACTGTATAGTTATCAGTAACAATAAAAATACTATCATTTATATTTTATGACTATATATTATTTTATTAAATGAAAACTACATCACTCAGTATTTTTAATTTATTATGTTTTATTCTATTAAAAAAAATGTGTTATTTTATATGATAAATGATTTAAATAATTTAAAACATCAAAGGTTTATTTTTTTCTTGAGTGAAAAAAATATGGTTTATGGAATATTTTAAATTAATTTTTTTAAATATATTGTTTTAAATTTATCCTTTTTATGAATCCATTTTTTTATATAACAAAACAAAGGTCTAAAAAATATTTTTGTGAAAATATGGATCCCAATTTTTTTAATGATAAAAAACAGTGTCTGACCCCAAACATCAAAGAAACATTTTCCACCCTATAATGTGTATTCCATATATATCATTCATTGTTCTTGGACATGTCCTATTTTTCTATATATTTCTATTTTTTCATTTAAAATCACATGATTCATTTTATAATGATTTATTATTAAAATTATTCATAATTAAAAGTTCATATTTGAAAAATGGTATCTTTATTTGTATATAATAACAATGGTTTTTTATTTCAAAAATGTGTATTTACAAAATATTCTAAAATGATGATTTCAAAGATGAATAACAATGGTTTTTTATTTCAAAAATGGTATCTTTATTTGTATATAATAACAATGGTTTTTTATACATGGTATTAAAGTAATAGATCAGATCCCCCACACACTACTTTTTAGACCCTCTTATGGTAATCTATTATGAAGAGTAAAGGAAAAAATGTGCCCGTAAGGGGCTCCGCCTGGCTTGGTTCTCCCCCTGTCGCCATCCCTCTTCCCATCCGGGGACGGTGGCGGCTCCTTTCTCAGCATCTCTGCGGGCTTGTTCATGTCATACAGATCCCTATTCGTGGAGGCACCTTGTGGGCTCGATCATCGGCGAATCTCATTTCCGACCTGTTCTCTCGCCCTAGCAGTCGATTTGGCTAGGGTTTCTCTTGGTGGTGGTGATGTGTCCAGATCGGGTCCCCTTCTTCTGCGGACATAGGGGTGGCACCTCGTTTCAACGTTGGCTTTGGGTGCTGTGGGAGGTGTATTGCAGTCTCCGGGTGCTATGAATCTGGAGGCGGCGACGGGATAGTGGCTCACAGCGAGATCTTCTTCGTGTGTGGTTTGGAGATAGTTTTGTTTTGTGGTTTCTATTTGATTTTGTTTCATTGAGTGTGGATGTGTTTTGGATTTAGTTGTCATCTCTGGGTGTCCCGGGCTTCGGTGATTATGGTTTCATTTTGGTGTTCGGTTGGTGTTGCTCTAGTCGATGGAGGCGGAGGTGGCAGGCGATGTCAGCGTGGAATCGGTTCCGACGACCGGTGATGGATTCTTGGTGAACAGGATGAGCTGCGGTGAACTATGATATGGCTTCACAATGGCGGACCAAATTGATTTCTGTGAGTGTTTTCCAGTGTTGGGAAATCATGGAATGATTTTTAGGTTGGTAGAATTTGCGGATCTGTGGAATGGTCGGGCAGTGTATATTGTGGCACTTTAGTTCAAGATCTTTGGGTCATTGCATCTGGTTCTCCTCAACGGATGACTCGAGAAGAGGTTCAGAGCATTGAGCTTTCACAGATCATGGCTATCTGGAATTGGATGATTGAGAGGGTTTGTCGTTTGTCATCGGTACCATGCCCGTGCATTCATGCACGGGACTTCTAGCCGAAAAACGATGTGAAGGTGGAAGCTCGTCTTAATGATTTTGATGCTGGGGAGGGGAGATATTCTTTGTTTTTGAGTTAGATTGTTTTTGATATTTGGACACTAAACTGGGGGGCTTGATTGTCTTTTTATGTCATTGAAGTCGTTTGGGTTCCTCCTTACGCCTTAAAATGGGGGTTTATCTTCATAATAAAAAAATTAACGTTCAGTCTGTAAAATATTATTTATGAATCCCCAACACATGGGTATAAATATATAATTTGATTAGTTTTTTACAAATGATATCTTTTGAATATAATCATCAACTATCCATATTTTTCCACAAAAAAGAAGAAATATCCTAGAAATAATGATGATCTCAAAAATCATAAATCTGTGATGCATTTCTTCCATGGTGGTAATCACATGACAAATATCACCCTTATTAAAAATCCTATATCAATATAAAATCCCTCAAATTAGAAAAATATATTCTAGTGGGATCCCTTATTGCTTCTGCAAGACCATATTTTCTAGAACCATAATTTCAGGTGAAAAGTACCCAACCAATCCCTATTAATGTATTTACAAATAAAAGAATTTTGCCAACCTCATTTAAATACACCTGACTATAGATATAACCTATCTAGTCATCAATGTCACTACCACCTAGGTTATATTCACTCCTTCAACATTAGTCATCACTGTGAGATGGTTAGATCTACTGATCTCATTTGGTCTTACCATCCAAGGTCCAAAGATAACCACATCAGCCAATAGGGAACTACCAGTGTTCATGGTGACCTATTTACTTCTTCCCAAGGAATCATCATTTTGAGTAACAGGTGGAGGATGCCCACCAAAAATCATCTTGATCCCAATGAAGTGTGGATTCAACATGAGGGTGATAAACCGAAAATCCATCTAAATAAGGAAGACCATATATTATCAATACTAATGAGGTTCATCATAAAAACGATATTTTTATATGGAAACATGTTATTAATTCATGAATAGAAAATACATGGTTTGATTTAAAATATATATATACATTAATATTATAAAAAAATTAGATTCATTAAGTCACCGCTATAATACATAGAGGTAGAGTTATAACTTATATTACTAAGTGGTGATAGCATTGGATAATATATATATAATTCTTCCCCATTTTTCATTAGATGAAATTTTTTATAATTTTTATTATTATTAACCTATTTTACAGAATTTTATTTTTTTAATATGACAGGACTATTTATCCTTTTATATATTCAATAACATATTTTTGGAGACAAAAATAATTTTTCATATTCCAAAATTCTCTCTAATTCATTAAATGTTCAATGTGTATTATGAATCTCCTTTGGAAACTATATATCGATTATATATATTATTCAATTATGATTAATAATATCAATATCAAATTATTAAGACAATGTAATGTATTATTATCAAAGGAATCCTTTGTAACATATCCCAATTTGGAACTCTAATAAAAAGACAAATTTGGTTGGTTAATTCACCATAATTAGGGCTTACCGTACACTAGAGGATACCGACTAGTAGTGTAGGTTTACAGAACATTGGAGTAGTCTATAAACCATGTTATAGTGTTTTAGTGACATATAAATAATTAAACAAATTTGGGCATAATAAATGTAGTTGAAAAAATATAATATACACCTAGATGATAAATGTAAATGTAAACAAAATAATGAGGTATCATATAATTTCAGGAATGAATGTAACTAAATATCATGATAAACTTCATACATATAAATGAATAAGAATACACAAATTAACTACAAATTCCCTAGTCATAAATCCATGTTTAGTTTTATATCTTAGATCCAACTAATCCTATATGTAACCGTAAATATTCAGATTCTTTTACCTTATCCTAAAATGAATCTATGTAATCTAATATAGTACAATAACTAAGGACTGAAAACCCTGTGAGTAAATCTATATAGGTTGAAACCAATCTTTCTAAAAAACATGCTTGATAATAAATGCAATAAATACAATGATAAAAAGTAGTATTAGCTAATCTGTTAAAAGGATAAATGAATCAACCTTCTTCAAAACTTTTTCATTATATCATGTAGCATTTATCTTAACCATGCCAACAATAACCATATGTCCTTGCAATAATCATGATCCTAGGACAAGCCATATTAGAATTATATCATTAATAGGCCTTGAACATTATATATTCACTTAAGTATAACTATTATATTCCAATTATTAAACAATTTTAACACCAATGAAAATCTCCTAATATAATCATTTTAACATTCTAAAAAATATAATTATATAAGAATATCATCATCTGGTCCAATCCCATTATATAATAATTTAAACATCTGGGAAACACCCTTTATATATTCCAGTCATCATCTAGAAATTCTCCATTTGGTAACATCTCATCATCTATGAAAATCCCTTTATATAAGAATTTAATCATGATCAACAAAAAACAGTCATAATGGAATCAATGTCAATTTATTACATCATAAGTCAAAATGGAGAGTTAATCCAATTCATATTTATCAAACAAATAATCATTCATTATTTAATCAAATTATCCAATTACTAGGGAAAATCTATCATATTCAATCACTTATGGTATCTTATAAAAATAAAAAATATTTCATTAAATCTTTTAGTTCATTTTATTCTATTTTAGGTTCAACTTATGAATAACCACATGTTAGGTATCAACACTACCTAATTTAAAGGAATATGAGGGAAGTCCAAACACATTATTATCATCACGTATTATTCTTTTAGAAAAAACACATGTTATGTCTGCATTATCACATAACATTTAATATACCTAAATTTCAAATTTCAAAAATTTGTATATTGTAAACCACCCACCTCTATCATGTAATCAATTAAAAAAATTTCAGCATGAAATGCCAATAAATAAAAAAAGAAATGTAGATCATGGAATGATCATAGATCACAAAATAATCATTATTAAGACCTAAATAATCATTTTTAAGATATTCCACCTGTACAATAGAGAACATGTATAAGAGAAGGGAAAAGAAAATAAAAACAACTCACTTGAGATTAAACACTTTATCGGGATTTTCAAAATGGAAGATATCACTCTAAAATCACAGAAACTCCCTCAAGGTTCTTATGGAGATAGTTACTCCATGAATAAAATAAGATCACATTCTCTGTGTGGTTAATGTTAATTAACTATGAGAAAATAATCTTATGAATCCCATTACCTACATGAGATTATCAATTTTGAGATAGTCTAGAAATGATATTTCATAGGTTTAAAATAACCACAATAGATAATTTTCTTTAATATAAATGTTCATGGTGTTTAAAAATTTCAAGACCTAATCCAATTCAAGGAATCATATTGTAAATAGGTTAACATCGATTAATATATTCATGATTTAATGGTGTCGAAGATGCATCTTTCATGTTATTTTTGAAGAAAAATCCCAAACCACATCTGAAGCCTTCAAACCATCGACCATCCCTCACAAAACCATGACATATTTATATCCAGACTCCACCAAATAAAAAATAATATATCCTTGATTAATAGGATTGTTTCTTAATAAATTTATCTCCGTCCCTACCAGGGACTCATTCACTAAGTGTCTATTAAAAATGGACACACCAAAAGAATGTAGGTTTAATAAAAACTCAGAGTGATGATCATGGAAAAAATAGAAAATTAAATCCTTTATACCATATAATAGAAAATACACAAGCTTCTCTATGAATCACTATAAAGAGTCGATGAATAATTCTTGACATTATGATCATACAATAGATTCCATTACTCATGTATCTTCTTGAATACACCAATTCATCCACTCTAATTGACTTATTGGTATATTCATTCCCTTGATATAATTTTTAGAAAATTACACAATCCGTATTAGATGATACTAAAATGATGAATCCACAAAAATGTAGAAGTAATCAAAATCTACCACATTACATATTGTATGAAGATATCCCTTATTCTATGACATGTGAATCAAATCATTCATAAAAGTGTAGTGCTATTGAAAGGACAATTGGTAAGGTATAAGTTTGACCATTTCGAATATCTAAAATGGCCTGAAAAATATAGATAAATTTCATTCCATGTTATTTAATGTAGTGTTACCCCCTCCTAGGAAATAAAAAAAATGAAAAAATGATGAAAAAACATGTACTCTAAAGTTTTTCAGGACATTTCAGCACAAGATTTAGGACTACACTACATGGTCACCAACTGCCTCCTAATAAATGGTTCCTACTCATACATATCCTACAAAACACTAGGTCAATCAAGTGTACACATACCAACATTAAAAAAAACAAAGATATGATATATATAGACTTATATAAAAAGAGTGCAAGGGTTCAACGTTGATATATTACTAGTAGGTATTATTCTACAGGAACTCCCAAAGTGTTGAACTCATCTCTCATG
The DNA here is from genome assembly GCA_963277665.1 of Viscum album. Lineage (NCBI taxonomy): Eukaryota > Viridiplantae > Streptophyta > Magnoliopsida > Santalales > Viscaceae > Viscum > Viscum album. The sequence continues at coordinate 593,162,733 of OY728155.1, read as the reverse complement.
AATTATAGAAATTCAATAAATAGGCTCATATATTATCCTCCAAAATCAAAATCATCCATTTAGAATTTACATTAGTCCCTGGATGATAGGATATTTCTTTATGAAACTGGGATTAATGATTCATCTAGAAAAATATTCCATAACCATGATTTAAATCAAGGATCTCCATAGAAAACGATACTCCATAGATCACTTTGAAACTGAGCTATATCGTGTACCTAAAAAGTATTATGGTTATGAAAAGTGATGGTATACCATATAAGAAAAATGAGCGACACCTTAATCCTTCACTATATGATCATCCAAACTCTGTTACTCATGTGATGTTTCTAAGTTATTCAAATAATAAATCATATTTACATCATCTGATTTTTTTCTGAAATAGTTCGTGGCTGCAAAAACCCATCATGACATGGATTATCATCATTCACCTTTTAATAGTTCAAAATACTCTCCATGACATTTGATTACACCATTTTAATTTCTAGCCATCAGAACATTCAATGCAGATCTTTCTAAACCATTGTTTGGAAATTATATACCATCTATCTAGAAGAAAAAAACACTCTCATGAGCATCTTAATTAATTTAGATGAAACCCATACTCAACCATAAAAAATAATTGGATTACCATTATAAATATGACATCATGATGGTAGCTCCCCCACATATTTTTTGTCCTTTGGTGTTAATCATCCAAATCAGATAACTTATCTCTCATGTTTTGGACTAAATGTAGAGCTATAACATATGTCACTGTTTGAGATACTCATCCCTATAACTCTTGAACATCTATATGTATTTCTATTAAGAGGTCCATCATCTACCAGTCATTACATGTCTCCTAAAGTACCTCGATATAAATCATTCAAAACATGTTATTATCAATGATATCTTTTATGCCTAGGGTTTTATACATCTCGATGTAAAAAATACATGACCCCTCCTCAACCAACAGTTCATGTATTTCTAAAAATATATGTAAATGAAACTATTTTGGACCATTTATATGAAAACCTTATCATTCAAAAGATAATGTCTCCACTATCTCATGGAATGTACTAACACAAATACCCAAAAATTGTGGGTTGGTCAATTAATAATATGTTTTCTTAGCTATCAACATACATAATAAACTAATTGAACCTTCTATATTATAACTACTATGATTACATATCATGATGTTTTGTATTATATATTATATTCCATAGAAGGCATAAGAAAGGTGAGGATGTTTTTCCAAATTTAGCCTCCTCCCAAACTCAAAAAATTCACTATTGTAAGAATTTGACAAAAAACTATCATTCCTTTATTGGTATTTATGAATATGAGAGCTTCCATATGTGATACAATCTAGATGATGGACAAATATTAAACTAAAAATCTATTAAATCCTGTAATCTTGAATATATCTGTAGGTTTCTACCAAGATATAACATCTGAAACCTTACCTCATTCCACAAACACTACAACCTTTCGGATAATATGCCCAAGAATTGTGCATTAAAAATTCATTTCCTACATTTTGTTATCTTGGAATACAATTGATACTACCATAATGTACTCAAGAAGATGTAATTATGTTGGTAAATATCATCTACAGATTGGGATTACACTAAGATAGTTTTGAGAAAACACACCACAAAAATTCCATAAAAGGAAGAATGATCCAAATTGTTATCACTATGAATACCACCGATGACTTTTTTTACTAACATAAATCCCCATGAACTCGTAAAATCTATACCCATACCTAAAATAATTTTTAGGAATGTGAGATGCATTCACATTCAACTGTTGATAAAATTATCTATAATAAATTGTGTCAAAGATTTAGGCATCATATAGATAATCGAAGATATCATCAATGTGAAGAAGGGGATACCATTTCCTAGCCATAATTTGGGTCAATATATGGTATCCAACATATATGAACAATTTCCCATTATCCTTATGGGAAAAATGAACTCGAGAACACCATGGTGATGTACTGGGCCGTATAAAATATTTTTTTATCTAGATATTCCAAATGAACTATCAATTCTTGAATCTCCAGGGATACAATCTAATATGGCTGAATAGAAACTGGCTCTAATCCAGACACCAACATGATAATTAACATCATCTATTCCATGTGTGGAAATCTTTTTAATTCATCAGTATATATATCTTTAAACAAAACCATAGCACTTAAAGACAATAATCCTACTACATGACATAATTATCTCGAGAGATACCTACTATTTAATCCTTGATACAATCCATTTATCATTGAATTAGTCCAACAAAACCAGCATGAATATCCATCTCAATAGGTGGAAAATACATCCTCCATCAGATATAAATGTGTCTACCCTTTAGTAATATTCTACATGACCCTACTAAAGTACAAACCTATCCATACTAAGAATCAAATCAAAAAATTCATTTTCATTCCTTTCATTTCCCAAATCAAGTTATATCCACATATTTATAGTGAATATAACTTGAAACATCTGATATCCAAATACCAAACACCCAAATCTACATCATTGGTCATACAATAGAACAAAATTACAAAAAAAAATAAAAAAATAAAAAAGAGAGTATACAAATGAATATGTACCGCTAGAATCAAAGAAAATTCTTTCAAGGGCAGATGTTATAATAACAATACCTATGATGATTAAATATCATGCATCCAAGGTAGATAGTGTATACTATATAGAATCTACCTAATTTTCCCATTTCCCAAGGTCTCTATCCTAACTCCCCTAGGTCATTCCCACATCCCATTACTACTGATCCAATGTTCGGATACCATTCCCCTTACATCTACACGATCATCCAGTGGATCTCTAAAAACTAGTCAAGTGAGGGTTTTTTCCAATCCCAAACTCTAATACATATATTGATACCCTTTCAGTTCAATATGGAAGTATACCACTAATTATATACACAATTGTTCCTTCCAATCACAAAAAAGTCACGAAAAAGAAGTATATAGACATTGAAACTCCTTGTTAAGAACAATTCCACACTAAAAAAACTGTAAAAAATTGAAATCTTATAGATTATAAATACTATGACTGCTCTTCCCTTAATTTCATAGTGAGAACTTTGATTTTGGATATTTTTATCACAAGAAGAAGAGTTATTGGATTTCACTATTGAAATAGTATGAAAACAATATAGTCCTCTCTCTAAGATTTACATTATTGATGAGAGCATGGTTTAACACATCCACAAGGATTCTCATGAGAAAGATGTTCACTAGTGACCTGAAATAATTGAGAATCTCAATCTAAAAATTAATTTCCCAAGATATATCATAATAATTAGTATATGGTGAAATTCTCTAGAAGATTGTAAGATTTCTAGAATAGTCCATAACCAACATTCCCTCTTGTTTTTGGGGTGCTAACTCACAATCCATCCATTACCTAAACATATATGGATATAAGTATCCCAAAAACACTTATTCATTTTGTATCTAGGATAACTTATATTTATTATCATCATGTTATATAGTAACCCACCAATTCTTTTATGGTCCATGAAGAGAGTATTAAAATAGTTTCACCATGCTACAAGTGGTTGTCTCAACATTTTCATAGGTCATTTGGACTAACATGATCTATAAATCCTAATCTAAGAGGCATCCCTCACATGTGAATGTTAGAAAATGATGATTTTGAATACCTCTTGCCAGCACATACATGAAAGGATCGGTGAAAACAGTCTCCCTTTCCAGGGGATTTATGACAGTATGGATTTTTTTTAGAATATAAACATCCATATGATTCCCTATATATACTAGAATATTTTCCTCACCTATGTTAGGTGCTTGTTTTTTCTATTCTTTTGATAGTCCACTGAAAGATATTATGGATTAATTTTCTCAAAAATATAAATATAAACCATTGAACACTGGATAACCACATTTTGAAACTCAACATGTGACAAAAATAGAAATAATCATGCCCATGGTATCTCTAAAAATTAATAACAAGTGAATTTACATGAAATAACATATCATTTATTAAAATTTTCATAAGATATAATAGATATATCATTTCAAAGTTCATAACTGAAAATATATTAGATGAAAAATATACCTATCATGATATTTTCAAAACAATATATATCCCAATGTGCCTATCATGATTCATGAATATTGATCTAATTACATAATGGACCATTAGTATAAATCTCATAAACCAATAACATCACACAACATGTTAATAATCCTAGGTGAAATAATATCAACTGTAATAATATGACCTCATGAACTACAATCCCATCCTTGGGTTCTCAATTTTCCCCCTTGTACATGTGTTAACTACTCAATAATAAATCTCATTACCATGTACCAACACCTCATAGTATCCTTTTTACCATTCGAACATATTGAATCAACATAAAATAAATATGATACACCAATTCCAATTTATTAACACTCTTAATAAAAAACATTTTCATGTGGCTAAATCAATTGGGATAATGGACCTCAAGTGTGACTCCGCATATGAAATATGATTATAACAAGTAGTGTCGGTATAGAGAACATTGTGGGATACCTGTAACCCCTGTTATATAGTTGAAATTCATTAGAAGAAACTAAATATATATCATAGTAGTGGAAAAATAGTGAAATAGTATGGTATATAAATAGATGATAATTAAAGAATAAATAAACAAAATAATAATGAACCATGTTATTTCAAGATATAATATTATTAAATTTTATTATAAAATCATATAAATAATATAAAAAAGTTACAAAAATAAACTCCAAAGTCTTTTCTCCTATGTCTCTAGTTTGTATAATATCCCAATTCCAACACATCTATTAAGAAATAAAAAAAATAAAGGGGCCTTTCCTCTTTCCCAACATGCATCAATGTAATTTCATTTAACGACCCACACATTTATCAATAGAATTTATCAATTATTAATATTATATCATATTCTAGAAATCACCTAAAATCACTTTGTAAATTCAATAAAAATGTTATAAGTGAAAAATGAATGAAATAAGAGTCTCTTTTAGAGATTAAGGAACCTATACCGATGTAATAATAACTTGACCTTCGGAATATTAACATTATACTTAAGAATATTAATATAATGTGAAGAATACTAACCTAACCAATGTAATTATAAATAAAATTTTGGCATCTTAAAAATTAATATATGGTATAATGATATAATGGTATATGTTAGTTAATGTTTAAAAAATGATAATTTTTTTTGGTATTTTTAAAGTGATTCATAGTTAAATAAATATTTAAAATTAATTTATTGATATAAAATGAAAATTAATTCCATAAAATGTATTCATAAATTAAAAATTTTATGTATGATGATTATATTATTGTTTTATGCTACCAAAACTAATTTTTCAATGAGTCATAAAATTGATTATAATTATAAAATAATTATTTTTTAAAATACTTGATGGTTTTAATAAAAAAAATCATATTTTGAAAATTATATTAATAAAATGGGTTTCATTTTTTATGTCTATACATTGAAAAAAATTTAGGGTAATGTTTTGGGATTTTTCCAAAATACATGAATTTTTTCTGATTAGGAAAATAATAGATGTTTAAAAAAACATAAATACATGATTTTTCATTATTCATGATGTATGCATTATTTAACAATAAAAATCAATAACAATATACTTTTATATTATTTATTAATTGGAATAATAAAAAATTATATTATTCATTAAAAATAATTAACACTATAATAAAATATTTGGAAAATGATGCTCTCATGCACTATAAATAACACCGCTCACCAACGCTTCTCCTCATAACTCCAAACACTAAATCTTGTAAATGTTCTACCAAAAACTCTCCCCAAGGACCTTCCCCTAAATCGAGATACAATTGACTATTCAAGAGGCCAAACCTGTTTCCAAAATGTGGCTCTCATGGATAAGAAATTCAAGAGGTAAAATCCCCTTTCTTTCTTTTTAAATTTCATTTCTATTACATATCTATTCTTATTCTATCCTTACCTCCCCTCATATAGGTTTCCTGATAATACCTATTTACTTTATATATAGAATTATTACTTTTTAAATTTATATACTATCATATGAATCTTATCTTATATAAGTTATTCCTAAAATTAAAGCGTCGTACGTGAGGTGATGATATATCCCCTCCAAGGACGACATGTTTTGATTTTCCCTTACCTCATTATAAGACGGTCCCAAAACTATTTTAATTTTAAAAAAATATTATATTTTTTATTTTATAACCTTTTCAATGACACACAAAAATCATATATATATTATAGTAAATAATAAAAAAAATTAGTTCATGATGAAAAAACCTTCCAACATTAATCTAAATGATCATCATTCGTGTTTTATCTAAAATTTATTACTCATAAAAAACACATTATATATGTATTTATTTAAAATTATATATGTTGGTTAATAAATTATAATATCAATCTTGTATAATTATTATCACTTTACATGGTCACCCTTACATGAATAAAAATGAACTAATTCTTAAAATAAATAAAATGAACACTCCTACATGATAAAATTGAACTCTATAACACATCCTAATTTCAATAAATTTCCATAATATAGATATAATAAATCAAATAATTATCAAACATTTATGTATCTTTTAATTAATAAATTTAAATTGATTTAACATGTTGTTAATGTGAAGAAAGAAATCCGATACAAGGTATAGGGATTCTCAACCCCATATCTCAATATTTGTTCTTTTCCCCTTTTGCTAAAATTTTAGTATGAATTTTCCTCTAAATATTCGTAAATATCATTTCTATTTTTTCCATTTTTTATTGGATATGATTGTCTACAATATTATTTTATGAAAATTGAAATTAATTTTCCAAAATAACTCTTCTTTCCAAAGAAATACATCTTTTAATTCCCAGTGAATGTATTCTTCTAAAGAATGTTGATTTATATAGAAACTATGTAATTTATTCATTCATCAAGAACCCCAAATAATATTCATAAACATATTATTTGTTTAATTAAATGTATTTTCTTCAATGTGTAATTTTATATCCATGATTGATTTACGTTCCATGTGGAATGCATGATAATGTAAATGTTATGAGGTGACGGGTGTGTCTTGAGTTATTTAGGGAATTTAAATGTAATGATTTTATGGGTGCACCCAGAATTATATATTTTTCTAATGTGTGGTCTAATATTATGCTTCTCATGAGATAAATTGATATATTTCTGAACATAATAAAATATTAGTTCACAACTAAATGTTGTTGTTGACCACTAAGAAATGATGTTTCATTTTATATATTTCCACATTATATTCCATTATCTAATGCATCCAATTGTTATTATAAGATTATACAAATGATATGATGATTGTGATTATGATCACCCCATGTTATATTGATTAATTTTCATATCTATCCTCATATAGGACTTTTAGGTCACCCCTTTAATTAATGTATATTCTGATGTGACTACTTGTTCTATGGAGAGAACAAAGGACATTAATAAGCTAGAGAATAATTAACAAAATATTTTTTTTAATTATTTAACATGTACAAGTTATGTATGGTCCTCATTTTTCCAATACACTAATCCATTATATATTCGTTTGGAAATTATTTTATGTTATTTATCTTTAAAATGATGTAATATTCATATAAGACAATGTGGGTTCTATATAGTTGGTATCAAATAAAAGTTTAGTTAATTTTGGAATTATGATTTGAGAATCATAGAAAATACCTTAGTTTGAGACTAAGTATAATTAATCACCCATAATATTTTTTTATGAGTAAAGATAAACCTAGGGATCACACAAGTTATTCTATTTGCATTAATTTTCACAAATGAATAAATTATTCATGACTTATTGAGTAATTTTTTGGTGAAACATTTTATATTTCAGAAAATGTTGATAACCAAGAGAAACCGTAATAAAAAACCTCGTGATAGACAATGCAGTGATTTCCCGAATGATATCCCCAATGGTTTGGGAGGTGGAGTTCAAAATATCATGGTGATACATAAAAAACTATCACAATAAATGAAAAATAACATAAAATAAGTGGAACGACCACTATCACCTTAGAGGGATCAACTGGCTATCAACTCATTTGAGAATCAATGATAGCTGATGCTTGTTTGATCTTTTGATCCGCTAGTCATGGAGTAGGGGGTCAAACCAATGGAGATGTTCTTTTCTTTACATAGTTTTTATGACATATATGGTGACTGTTAAAATTTATCCTCTATATGGAGTGGCTGAACGATGATGAGTATTGATTAAGAACAGAAAGATGAAGGAAACAATTAATGATATGGAGTGGTAAGACCTCAATATATTGTTTCTTAACAATTATATTCATCGATATCCTTGTATTAATAGGGAGACATAATTAATAAAGGTGGTGAAAAATTAAGGTGAATATGTACTATATTACAAACAAAATATCACATGTCTTTTCATGTACACCTCTTGTTTTTTTATCAACAATTAATAAAAAATTGATATATTCTTTATTTTTATAAAACCAAACAATCAAATGGGTCTATATATTCGATACATTGGGTATAATGAAGAATTTTCTTATGTGATCTCAATGTGGATAATTGAATTGGAAAAATTCCCCACGGTTATGGTGTTAAAAAAAATATTTAGTTTCAAAATGGGTGATCTAATGAGAATGGTGAAAAGAAATCTTAACCACTCCCATGTAAAAAATTTGGTTAGAGGCATCACTGGAACTCCATCAATGAATGGGAGAATTATATTAGTGTGGGATAGAATCCCACCAAACTCATGAATGTAGAAGATACATAAAAAATACATCAATATTATTAATGAAATGGTAGAACCATGTTTCAATACATCATATTTAGGGATAAATTTAATTATACTGGCATGTGCACTGAATACCAAGTCCTTGAGGGTAATAAATTTCATAAGGCACTAATGTTCAAAGAGAAAGAGAAGGCTTCTTCCATCACTAATGTTGAAGTGAAGGATGAAAATGAAGTCATACAAGATACCCTTTCTATTCCCCCAAAATTCAGAAATGTATTATTTGATTTAGGTCCTACCAATTCCTTTATATCATGAATTTTTTTAGTAATATTGAATTAATTATAAAAAACCAGGAAGTATATATATCCATAAAAACATAGGGTTTTGAGACCATTGAAAACAAAGTATTGGTCTATTATAATATTTTAATATGTGGGGCGATTTTCACAGGGAATATCAGGATAATTTCGTTGGAGGAATTTAAAATTATAATAGGGATGTATTGTCTCTCCATATATAGAGAAAAAAATATTGGAAAAATGGAAATATATTTTCACACACATAATCAACTCATCCTTCTCTACAAATTCAACGATGATCATGAATGTCCTTTGAAAAATACATCAAAAGTGCAGGGGTTGATTACCTAGGAAGAATCATACATCACTCAAATTCTTGAGTCAAAATGAGTTATCAACATAAAGGAAGTTTAAATTATGATAAAATACAATGATGTATTCCTTGATGATTTCTTGAGGTTTCCCCTAGATTGTGAGGTATATTTAACAAGAAAAATAATACACTAATATACTATAATCTCAAAAAAAATTTATATGATCCACCAATTAAATCTATAGGAGTTAAAGAATTACCTTCAAGAGAATTTGTATGAAGGGTTCATATTCCTTAGTGCATCACCTTCTAGTATTCTACTACTCTTTGACCAGCATAAGGATAAAATAAAGTGGTTTTGTATCTATTTTCAAGAACTCTAAAAGACCCTCATAATTAATAGAATATTAGGATTTATGATCCTTTTGATCAAATAGGGTGACCTAAATACTTTTCAAATGTGTATATATATTCTAGATATCATCATCAAATCATGATGAAGGAATATATTCAGAATAATTAAACTGGTTCATAGTATGGTCACTATGTATTTCATTTTATGACCATAAAAATTACTAATTTCCCTACAATATTCATTTATATGATGATTATAGTGTTAAGAAATTATCGTGAATTTTTTTAGTGTTTATCGAAGATATTCTCAACTAGTCCAAATGAATGATTGATTATATAGAACATCTAATGGTTATGTCAGAGAAATTATGTAAGGAGAAATTGTATTCCATGTTCAAAAAGTATGATTTATGGATACAACATGTCATAATAATGGTACACATGATCAAAATTAAATTAATTTCAATAGAATAATAAAAAACAAATTCAATTAAAGAATGTGATAGACCCAGAAAAATACCAAAAATCCAATGTCTTCATAGAATTTCAGGGTACTATATGCATTTTTTGAAACAATTCTCGTGATTTTATAGCCCTATAACTATGTCAAAAAGGAATGGGGAAATGTATGTCTAGAAAGAAAAATGTGAGAAAATATTCAAAGAGCTAATGAATAGGATGATAGCTGCACCTATAATCCCATTATCAACATATGGAAAATGTGTTTTTGATATATATTTATTCATCAATGAAAGGAATGGGGATTTTACTCTTGTATAATTCTAATGTGATAGCCTACTCTTTTTTGTAGTTGAATATTTATTTGCAGAACTACCCGATGCATGATCTAGAGATAGAAGCAGTGATATTTGCTTTCAAATTTGGGAGGCACTACCTATATAGTGAGAAGTGTTAAAAATATACCGATCACAAGATCCTAAAGTATAAATTTACATGTAGTAGCTAAACATGCATTAAAGGAGACACTTAGAGGTAATCAATGATAATTATGTCCCTGTAATCTATAATTATATAATAAAAAATAAGGTATTTGATATTCATAACGGAAAAGAAACTACATCCTTTTCTATGATGAAGGTTGAGAAAGACCATGTCTTCTTGGATATGAAATGATAGATTTTTAAATAAAAACAGAAGAGAATACATCCTACATATGCACTATTATTTTCCAACCATCATTAGAATATAATATTAATGAGGAATAAAAGGATAATACGTTGTTTCAAAATAAGGTGAATGCATTAAATGATGGGAAGCTTCAATAGTTCAACATCGATGATTTGGTGTGATTTATTTTGGAATGAGGCTTCGTGTGACTTCATCACCTGGGATACAAAATAAGCTTCTGAATAGACATAGAAAAACATTCCCATCCATCCTGAATGTAAAAATATGTATTGTGCTCTCTGATAACACTTCTGGTGGGACAAAATGAAGACTGAGAATGGGGAGTACATATAAAGTTCCATGATATGTAAGTATGTTAAAGTATTGTGAATGAATTCCTAATGTGGATTTTAAGCATTTCATATACCTAGGTTGAAATTTCAGAAAATCCCCATGGACATAATCATTTTTCTGTTGAAGAAATCAAAATTAAAAAATTAAATATGAGATGTGGTGGAATTTATCACCTCAAATTACTAAATTATTATTATTAGAGATGATTTCATTATTGAAATAAAATCCTTGATATATGTGATGGAAGTATGGAGGATGCATGGGGTCAAACATTCCATCATATTTAATCATTATCCAATGTTTATGTCTATGTTCTGAAAGATTATTCAATATGTATTGAGTGCTGAATTGAATTTCATCATGGAATATAACCCCCAATATTATGAGCAATCTGAAAATAATATTCATTCCCTCGATAACATGCTACCTTCCTGGTCAATGGGACAAATTTTTGGATGGGATCATCATCTCCAATTGGATTAGTTCATTTACAATAATAGATTCTAGTAGAGTATTTAGATTTCATTATATTATGTTACGTAAATAAAGTGATGTAAAACTCCGACTTGATGGGATGCAGTATGAAAAATAAAGGAACATGGGACTTATGATGTGAAATATATTATGGATAAGGTACAATCTATTCAATAACATATCAAATATGCTATGAGTTCACCGAAGAGAAATAATGGAAATCTTCAATGGAACATGTATGTTTATGAAGAAGACAAAGTCTTCCTTTGAATATCACCATATAAGTGTCATGTGGTATAGAAATAAAGATAAATCTATCCCAATGTACACTGACCCCATTGGTATCCGAATCTCATAAGGGCAGTGGCCTTTTGACATTCACTTTAACCTTGTAAGGCTCCAAATCATTACATGTTTCATGTGTCTCTCCTATGAATGCACATACATGATCCTTAACATTTACTAAGCTCTATGATGGTATAAATAGACTATGGTCAATCATATAAAGAGTATCCAATAATGATTTGAGAATAACGAGATAAGTTAAAAAAAGACAAACCACCATATCATAGTGATTTATAGGAACCAAACGAATAATGAATTAACATGGTATCTATCGGAGGAGATGAAGGATATGTTCCCTCACCTGTTTAGGTGAAATGAAATATCGAGGGTAAAATTTCAAAAGGGGGAAGAATGAAAAGTCTCTAAATTTTAGCAATGGAATTTATACTTTATTATAATTATTTCATATAGTATTCATCATAAAAAAATAACATAGAGATATCAATAAAAACTTTTTAAATGAATATAAATGAAATTAGTGGATTTTTTATATATTAAAAAAACTATACTAAAGGAATACTAACTTTTCCATTGGAATATTAAAATGTCCCTTAATAATAGTTAGATGGCCAAATTAATAGTTACACTTCCATATAAGTATATGTAATTTTTTGGAATCATATAAATGAAATTATGATATAATTATATCTTAGTATCAGAAAATTAAAATTTTAAAATTGATAAATTAATTGTTGGTTTTTTTATAATTCAAAAATTTCAAATTAAAATTTTAAAATTAATATAATGACATAAAATAAAGTTTATTTTAATAAAATCTATTCATAAAAAATCATTTTTATTCCTTATTATTATGTGATAATTTTATGAGACTCAATATATTTTCAAAGTGTCATAAATCAGTTATATTATTAAAATTTGTATTTTTCTACTAAATGGAGATACTTATTAAAAATAAATTTATAATATTTTTTAATTATATTCATAAAATGGTGTTTATTTATTTATTCTACAACTGTAAAAATTAGTATGCTTAATTTTTATGATTATTTTAAAATAAATAAATTTTTTGTTGAATAATAAAATATGAAAATTTTCGATAAATGATAATTAAATATAATTTTTAGTTATTGTTTTTGTAAGGATGATTTAAGATCCATAATATATAACTATATTTATCCTTTTAATATATTCAGTAATGGAAATCAAAACTACTCTTATTCTTGAGCCGAAATAATAAACTACTGAATTAAATAATGAGAAAACACCCCTCTCCTCCACAATAAATACCACTCCTCACCACATCTTCTACAAACACATACAAAGCCATGATAGATGTCCTTGTTCCTCCCAAAAATTTTCCTAGTCCCCTTCCCCTCGTCTATGAGTCATTCATTTCATAAAAACACCAAACTACTTTCCCTACAGTTGTTCCAAATGATGAAAAATTCAAGAGGCAAAATCCCCCTTTTTTACGTTTAATTTATTTTCAATTTGTTTACATTTCATATTATATCCTAAAATCCAATAATATAGGTTTAATGGTATCTATATTATCTTTTATATAATTTATTTTTATTATGTTAATGGAAAAATATCTTCATAAATTTTCTAAATTATATTTTATTCTTAAAATGAATGTATCGTCTGTGAGGTGTTGATTTATCACATTCAAGGATGAAATATTTTCATTTTCCCTTACCGCATTAAATTATGATTATAAAACCACTTTAATGGTAAAAATTGATTTTAATGTTTATATTATAACCTTTTTTTTTGTTTAGATGAATCATATCTACATTATATTAAATAATAAAACAAAACTTTTACATAATGATCGAGAATCATATTATTAATCTAAACGACCATCAATAATGTTTTAGATAATAATTCATCCTCATTAAATAAAACCAAATGAAATATATTTTCATTTAAAAAATAGTTATGTTCAATAATAAAATAAAAATTTAATTTTGTAGTATTGTACTCATTTTCCCTGATCTCCAATTCATTAATAAAAATTTACAGATCATGAAAACCAAGAAAATGAACACTCTTGAATGAGAAAATTACACCCTATAACTTATTCTAATGGAAATAAATGAACTTAATAATGTTATATTTAATCAAAAAAAGTAAAATAGTTTTTTTATTTTGTAATTAATTATTCAAATTTGATAAAATAAGATATTAAAGTTTTAAAATCATTCAAAGATAAGGTAGGGGATTTTTAAACCATAATCTAATTCTTCGGGGTTTCCCTCATTCACTAAATTTTCAGTATCGATGTTCATTTACTATTCCATAAATATAATTTGTTTTCCCCTCAAATTATCTTTTTTGGGATATACATATTTTTCTTATGGTTTTATGAAAAATGAAAACATGATTCCAAAATAAACCATCATTCCAAAAATACATCATTTATTTCTCATAAAATTGATTTTCCTTCACAATAGATGATTCTTATACCAAATATGTCCTTCCATTTTTATATGGTAACCCCAATTTTTATTCATGAATTTAAATTTTGTGAAATTAATCCCATTTATTTCCTGGGGTTATTTTTTGTCCCACATTTATATCCTTTAATTTTGGAATGCATGATAATGTAAATTTTATGATCTGATGGGTGTACCCAAAATTATATAGTGCATGTAAATTTTATGATGTGTTGGATGAGCCCAAAATTATATATCACTAGAATTAATTTGGTGATAATATGATTCTCATGAGGTAAATATAAATATATGTGAGCATGATGCCATTTGTTTCAACAACTATGTGTGGTAGTTGACCACTAAGTCATGGAATCTCATTTTTATACTTTATCCCATTCCATGGCTTGTTATAATACTTCCAGCCATGATTACAATCTGTTGATCATGCTATAATGATTTTCATTATGATCACCACGTGTTATGTTGATTAATGTTATTAAATATCTTCTTAATGGGAATCAATATCACTTATTTATTAGATGTATAACCTCACATGACCACTTGTTCTAAGGAGAACATGAGAGCCACCATGAAGCAAGATAAGAAGGAATAAAATAAATTTTTACCTTTTAATATAGAAATTTTATGTACTGTTTTAATACTATAAATACACTAAACATTCATATCATGTTTCTATAACAATTATATATTGTTATTCATTAAAATGATGTAATAGTCATGTAAGAAAAGGTATCATTGCTATACATATTTGGTACAAAATAGTGACCCAAAGAGCATGTGAGTAAAATTTTGTATGACTTTGATAACATGTATAAACAAAACCACCCTAATAATAAGTTAATGAATTAATGTGCTAAATAGTAGTATTATATAATAAATTAATACGATACAATAATTAAATAGATTTAGCACCATGCCATAATATCCTTGGCCACGTATCACAACCATTTTTACTATAACAACATGTCAAGGAAATATTAACATTCCAAGTTCAAGACCAATAGGAATTTAAACATAATAGGTACATACCCTATATAATCTAAATATAACATAATTGGTAAACTCTCTTTATATAATAATTTATTCGTTCAGGAAAATCCATTTATATAAGATTTTCACAATTTGGGAAATTCATTTTAAATAATAATTTTAGTATCTATGAAAAAAATTTTATAAAATAAATTTATTATTTGGTAAAATCCCATTATATAAATATTTAAACATCCTCTAATATCCAATTATATGATTATATCAACAACAACAACATAATTTGAAATTATTTATTATTTCGACATCAATCACAATACAAGTCATTACGACATAAATATCACACAACATTAGCCAAAATGTTTATTCATCCAATTACCACATATATTTCCATTACTGATTCATTATATAAATAAATAATCAATTTTTCCCAGTGAATATAACATAGTTAATCACATGTTGTCCCATTTCATGTTAAAAAAAATTTTAATATATTTTCTACTTTCTTATTATTCTAGTGGTAGCTAGACCTATGAGTTGACGCATGTTATGTATCCACACTAATAGATCCAAATAGATCCCAAGGTAGTCCAATAACTTGAGAATCATGAAAAATATTCATTTAGATATGAGTCCCTTCATATAAGTGAAATTGAATAAAATTGAACATTATTGACAATTAGAATCATATTGAAAACGGTTTTTTTAGACCACTAAAAATTATCTGGCTATCAATTAAATGACTCTAATAGGAAATTAACATAAATAAAAAAAAGGAAAAGTTCATCATAGGAAGAAACAAGATCACAAAACCTCAATATGATAACCCAAAGTAAGCATGGTACTGAGATTCTGCCGCTATAAGTGAGACCAAGTGGAATAGAATGTATAATCGAAGTGATGCAACTCACCAGAGATTAAAATCTTAATCGGGGCATCGAGAAGTAACGAAATTTCTCCAGAATATCCATGAGTATAAATATGCATTGAGGGTGGTATTTTTACCATGAGTAAAATAAAATCATATGATTTTCATGGTTTAAAACTTTTGATCCTAAAAAATTCATTATATGAAACCCTTTCATGATTTTAATTTCTAAATTTATGAGATATGATGAAAAAAATTACTACTAGTTAAAATAATTATAATATATTAATACCCATTATTAATCTATTTTAGGGAATGTAATTTTTCCCCTAAACCATTTCACAACATATTACTAGAAATGTGATGACCTTTAATAACATATTAATGATGTCAATGTGTCCAGAAGATATCTTTTATCACAATTCTATAGAAAATCTTGAACTACCATTAATTCCTTATAACTCATTGATAATCCCTCATATGCACATGAAACATTTATAACCATACTATATTAATTTAAAAATTAAATGCCCCCATAATTTAGGTGACTTTCCTTGACAGATTTTATCCAACCACAAATGAGAATCGACTGTGAAGAGTTTAAACAATAATGAATCCCCAAAATAAATTAGATTCCCCTGAAACTCAATGAGTGAAAAATATTAAAAATATGATTA
Source organism: Viscum album (assembly GCA_963277665.1). Taxonomy (NCBI): domain Eukaryota; kingdom Viridiplantae; phylum Streptophyta; class Magnoliopsida; order Santalales; family Viscaceae; genus Viscum; species Viscum album. Next base: position 593,145,725 of record OY728155.1, on the reverse strand, counting down.
ATTTCATGCACATTGTATGGGATTATGATTTTGCAATCCCAGAATTTTCTTGATAGTCCATATGATCAGGATGTTCATAAATTTCTATTACATTAACCAATAGAATTTCCCATATAAATGTGAAGCAAAATAATAAAACCCATATAACTATATGAATTAAATATAGAATCACTATAAATACATATAGGGCTTTTATATACCTTAGATTTATGAAGGGGTGTCATCAAAATCATTATAAAGGTGGAGGATAATTCAATGAATCTATTCATTGAAAATCATGATCTAAATTATGTCATGATGTCAAAAGAATTTCATATTCCATTGATTCAGTACATATACAATCAATATGTGGGGATATATAAAAATAAAAGGAGGGACATTAAAAAATATAACATAAATTGTTGGTGAAATGTGATGATATTCCGAATCCAATATCTCATACAATATACAGACACTATGGGATAAATGTGTTCACATTCCAACTCACTTGTCCTCTATTGATAATAATTGACCCAACAAATAATGTCTTTATAGATTATGTTTCTATACTATTCATATTAATTTTATATAGTATTAAAATATATTCTAATATTATGGATGAAAATGAAATATATTTGATTAAAATGTTAAATATTTTTTAAAAGATATGATCTATATAATATCTATATAATAAGATGTTTGGATGAGGTAGGAACATTATATGGGAATGATATTTCAATAAGGCTTATAGTTATGGATAAAAATAAGGATAAGAAAATTAATGAACATTATATAAAAAAATATGTGATGGAGAACTATTGTTTCCAAATGTATGTTAGGTATTATCAATGGTTTGTGATCTTTTTCTAACAATTTTTAATCTCACTACCATTATTAACGAAAAATGGTATTAATAATTATATATTATAATGAATAATAATTTGTGTTTATTAAATTTATTTTCAGTCAATTCACTACACATATACTCCCACTAACTTCAAATAGAGAAGGATTTATGATATACAAAGATACTTCATTTAAGGAAATATAATGCATACCCATGAAAAACTATAATGTGAAAACTTATTCATCAATTTAGTCTAAAATATATGAGACATATTATATATAACCCGATCTAAAGTATGTATAACTAAAAATTATCATGGTTATTTGGATTAAATATTTTTTGGTGAGTTTCTTGATATATATAATGATAATAGTTCTGTAAATTATATATTTATTTGAAAATACCATAACACGTTCCACAGAATTTTCATTGAGGTGGTAGAATAATTAGAATACTTAATATATTATCATCCTAAAAAATAGAGAAAATTATTGTATATGGTATATGAATAAAGTTTCATTAATATTATCTATGATGATGATTTAAAGGGATCAAATTTTATTAGAAATAAACACAATGGATATTGGAATCATAAAAGAATAAATTTCATTACACAATTATAATATGAATACTCAACCATTTATAATAGAAATGATTGAGGTAACACAAAATAGTGTTGTTGTGATACAGATCATGGTGGAAGAAAGAAATAAGAAGAAAATATTACTATTTAACATCAATTTATATTGATTTTTATGAAATTTGACACCACAATCTAAATATGAATGAATAAGATAAATAATTTTTTCAACAATTTAAATATCTCAACAATCTATATCAATAATGGGATCCTAATGATATATAATAATTTGGGACTTATTTCAGTGGGATATATTAGAAATGAATATTTTTAAAAAAAATAAGAAAACATATTGTTATGGAAATATGATGCTGACTAATTGAACTGTACAAGTAGAAGATGAAACCATTAATCATAATAATATGGAAAATGATTGAAATTTACTATATATTTGTATACAAGTATCCAATATACATTTGTTAATTTTTTTTCCAAATGGGTTATTATGGATCATCATTCACATACCGGTCACATCATTGATTTTTTAGAAGATTAATAATATGATAAAATTTACATGATATATATTAATTAAGTGTTCCCACTACATGAAACCCCATTATCGGGAATATGTTATTTAGATTAAAAATTTACATAATAATTTCATCAGATTCATTAAAAATAACTAATCATTGTGTTGAAAATTAGTGTGACATATAATCCTCTTTGTGTTGTTATTTCTTAACCCATGATAAGAACTATATAATTACAATTTAGGACTTTCTATATACACATGACTGGTTTCAATTAATTTTTACTTATGAATGTAATATGAGGTTATGATCAATATAATATTTTTATTTAGTTCACATATAAAAATAAATTAATAATAACAATCCATATGGAATTATTATAAGGTATTCAGAGATGTAATGTTAAAACCACAACACACTATGATAGAGTCAGATAAAAAACCAAATAGAGTGAATGTGTAAATAAATAGAAAAGTCGGTTTATGTTGTTTAACAACACATTAGATATACAAATATTCAAAAGAAGAGTTATGATTAAATTATTTAACAATGAAAATATTATGTGGTTTTTAATGACTTATTCCATTCAATATATCCACGAAAAACTATTATGAGGTTTTTTAAAGGGGAATGTGATATCAATGGTTTATTTTCAATTTTGATATTTAAAGTCATAGTAAATCTATTTACTGTTGGCATTCTTTTTTAAAAAAACTATACTATGTACATAATATGTTCTTTGTAACTCTATAAAAGATATAAATAATAGTGTCATGTCCCCTTCCCCCCCTAATGGTTACCCCTCGTTGGATGGAAATTGTAACACCCCAGGTAAATAAAGAATATGAAATTTTCATATTTATCCATATTTGTGAATAAAATATTAATATGACTTTAAAGGGGACGCTATGCTCGATGGCGTACCCAACATGCAACAACGAGTTTCTTGGGAATCTTACGTTGCACTCTAATAATAAAATAATATTATTTTAAATGGTAGTTAACATGTAGCCATTGTATTGGCGGGAATGGATAGAAATAACTAAAATATGATTATATATGTTTTTTAATGTTTTTACATTTATCCAATAAAAGATAAAGGCATAAAATACAGAAATAATTCGATTTTAGGCGTATATGCCCTAGTTTTCACTAAAGGTTCACTTATCACCTTTTGATGGAGAACCATCATTAAATATAGTTTTGTTCACTCTTATACATCCTTTTGGACCAAATAAAACTGTTCTTAATAATTGGGACATCAAAATTTACTTTTTGTAAATTTTTGGTATCTTTCCGATAAAGTTCATTTTTTTAAATGAATAGTGTAAAATGTTGTATTTTAATTCAAAACCTCTTTTTAATCTAATTTATTTATATGATTAGATTATCTTTTGAATTGGTTTTAAAGTTAAATTAGAATATATTTTTACCTTTAAATCCAATAGTGGTCGTTGGAAATAATTTCACTTTGAAATCAGACTTAAACTAGTGTCAATCTTTTGATACTTATTGTTTCATAAAAACACGCTATTTGATATGACAGCGGGAATTAATTATTAAATTAAATAATGTGACTTATATGTTTTTAATTTTTTAAAATAGACTTCATTTTTTAATTCAGAATATCAAATATAGCTTAGGGTGAATTTTTGGGATTTTTCTGAAAAACTTCAATTTTTGATGAATAGTGAAACAACTAAGTGGTACTTATAAAAACTGATTTTTCCGTTTAAATGAAATTTTGCCATCTTTGTATTTTGAATTTCAAAAATCCGACATACATGGTTTTCATTAAGAAGTAAAATGTGGTTCAATGGGATAAAAATAATTTTTTGGTGAATAGTAACTTATTAAGTTTTTAATCGCGATTAGAGGTAATTAGTGTAGTTTAAGGTAAAAATAATGTTTTAATAATATGAAACGAACTTGACACATGTTATAACCTCATTGGATGTGTCATGGCCAACCAAGACAACCCATGGGTCAACTTGGGGACCCCATAAAGCCACTTTGGTTGGAAAATGACATTAATATCTTTTTATTTAAAGTTAAAGTAAAAATGAGACAAACATGAAATGTTTTACTAAAACAATTTTTACATGGGGTTATACAAATAATATTTTTGACTCTAAATATTCATTGGAAATATAAAAATATTTCCTACATCATAGTATTTTGTTTATAATTTTTAGACATTATATAAATTAAATTATTTATGATATCATGATGATAGAGCGATGACCTCATTATTTAACGATTTAAATAAAATGGAAAGATAATGTAATATCTAATCCCTACACATGTCCAAAACCTATTGGATGAGTGGATTTCGAACCCTTATCACCTTATCCTCAAAATAAATCAATGGGGGACCTTTAAAATCCGAAACTCCTGAAAATAAAGTATCATTTTGTAACTTTACAAGAGTGCCCCTCCTCTCCTCTTATAAAAGGCCCCCACCTCTACCTCCTTACCCACACTGCCAAAGACTTTGGCTCAGCCAACCTCTGCCCATTTTATCTCTCAAATTCCCTCTCTTACTCCTTGAAGCCTCATGTTGGGCATAAGTCTTCCCAAGGAAGACTTTGAGCTCAAGCCAAAGGGAGTTACCCGATTTTAAGGTAATGTCTTCACTTGAGTACTTTTGTTTTATTTTGCTTCTACAACCGCATAAACTCTTTTTATTCATTTCTTTTGTAACAAATACAGTATCATAAATATACTAGGATGTTTTTATAAGAAGTATTAGAGCTACAATTTCACACACCTACATCTAATGGTTAAATAACATACTGTTTCCGTGGATGGCGAATTTCGGCCTCCCGAAACGATGATTGTTCAACATTCTTTTAACTCCTTCAAAGGTGGCCATTAAGATGACACTATATTTATATATGATATATAATATGTTTATGATTTCCTTAATCTTCTGTATTTTTTCATTTTGGGCATACCTTTATGGTTTCCATTATGGGTAAACGCGATATCTTCATTTATGGAAGTGCGGACTACCGCCCCCTCAAAGTGATTTGATTCGTTAATACCATATGTGGTACGTATAAAGGATATATTTAATGATATTATATATGATACCATACTGGAATTAAAATACTATTATGTACCATTATGTTTTAATTCCATTGAATATGAAATAGAAATGGAAGTAGCGTTCATGCGTACGTACGGCTTACCGTCTCCATGAACGGTACATTTCATTTCTTATCTCAAAATGTTATGTAATACTATAATTACATATATATAATGGATATATATGTAATATATTACATCAAAATTATGGATATCATTATGGAATTATAACATATATATATCTCTCTTATTTTGTTTTAATTCCATTAATATGACAAAAAATGAAAGTAGCGTTCATGCGTACGTACGGCCTACCGTCTCCATGAACGGTGCTTTTCGTTTTTTTATCTCCCAATGATATGGAATAGTATGAAATAAATATTTACTGGATATATATGATATTTTAATCATTAATAATATTCTGGAAATTATTTACTTATAACTACATGGGCAATCTTTTTTCAAACAAGTTCATTTTTGACTCATGTACCAAACATCGGCAAAAACATTTGATATGAACTAACAATATTAAACAATTTTTATAACATTATAATACGTGATATGTACTGAATAATAATCTCTAAAGGAGTTACTTAGACAACTATTAATTGACCAAAGTTTATTATTCAGGAATATAAAGAAACGAACAAGACAAGTTGGACTTGAGGTAAGGGATCCTACTCCTCTCTTTCTTTTTAAGTACACTCTTTTATGTCATTCCTTATAAGCTCATCTTTCTTGTGATTGGGATGTTCTTTTATATTTATCTTACTGTAATTATTATGTTCATATGATGAGAGACACTATTCTATCTCATCAATCCATTTTGGAAGTTTTGAGTGGCGCCGTTAGGCTGCCGAATTTTCGTAAGAGATCTAACCCCTCTCTTTCTCTTTAAGTACTCTCATTTATGTCACTTCTTTTAAGCTCCACTTTTTTTATGATGGGGGATGTTATTTTATATTCCTCTTGCTGTAAATTTTTTTGTAATGAGATGAGATACCCTATTTTATCTCATCAATCCATTTTTGGAAATTTTAAGTGGCGCCGTTAGGCTGCCGAGTTTTCGTAAGGGATTTTTCATCTCACTTTTATTCCTATGAGATTTATGCTACATTTTCCACAATTTCATTTGAGTGGTTTATGTACTACCCATTATTACACTCCTTTTGTAATATAATTCCATTTATTGGTATTTACATATTCATTGTATGACACTTCTTCAATGGGGTGTACTTTTTGAAAGTTACCAAAGTCGGTAAGGGAACCTTTCACCCTCCTCATTTTAAAAGACTTCATTTGTTATGTCTTTTAATTAACATAATATTATTTTGGGATATGTTATTATATATCCTGATTGATGTAAATTTTATGTCCAAGTGATGAGATTCCCTTTTATCTCTCATCAACTCATTTTCTGAATTTTTGATGCGACGCTGTTTAGGCTGTCAAATTTTACCAAGGGAACGTTTTAACCCAATTTCGATTTCTTTGGGTTCAACATGTAGTTATTGAATATGTCATCCTTTGAATATGTGTGAATGGCCTTTTATTGTTTTACACATAATATCCAATTATATTGGATGTATTTATATTTGTCACACATAATTTTGAGATTGATTTATCCTTAATTTAAGGATACCTTCTTTATAAGGGATTTCATCACATTTTACATCCCTATTGAGACTTCATTGTTGTTATGCACTAATTCACTCTTATATGGTTCATATACTATCCTTTGGAATATTATATCATGAATCCATTTATTCTCATGATATTATAATGTTCTGATTAAATGTTATTCCTCAATTATTGTATTCAAGTGTCTCTAATTTTGGTAAAAACCCTTTAACCAAAATATCGCTTTAAATGTTTTAATGATTTGTTCTTATTAATATCCATGTTTTCAAAATGGTTTTAAGGATTTATTTATATTGATATTAATGGTTTAAAATGTTAAAAGCTTCAAGGTGGTATGGGACACTTTGATTCAAAAATCTCCTTATTAAATGTTTTAAATGGTTTTGGAAATGGTTTCTTTTTGAACAGATTCATTATTTCAACATACTAAAATGTTATATTGTGATTGAAATGTGGAAATGTTATGTTTCCTTTATGCATGTTTTATGTGATACGTTTATGTTATGGTTCTTGGGCATTGTTATGAAAACGGGTGGTTCCGTGATAAACTAAGGGTAGGTGAGCCCGATATAGCTCTCCAATGCATTGGGTAACGCGAAGGAGTGAAACATTAAGGTTTCTCCGAAGAGATTTAGGGAATATACTGTGATGGGTATTCCAAACGTAACCAAGAGGGTTACTCCCTACGTAAGAATGTTATGAATGCCTCAAGTTACCTTTATGTCTTATGTTTTCTATGATTTATTCATGGTTTGATGAGGTATGTTAAAGTGCCTTTGTTTTAGGGGTAAAGTATGATTTCATTATTATGTATATATGAACTCATGTTTCCTTTCCATATTTTTATAACCCTTACTGAGATTTTTATGATCATCCCAAGTTTTTGAAATGTTTTTCACAGGTCAAGGGAAAGGTACATGATGTGATGATAGTGTCAAGGATGTGTCAAGAATGAATCCATGTTTTATTTTCAATATGTTTCCGTTGATGGGAAGAATGAATACTGTCTTTTATGTAACCACTTTGTTTAAATGTGGAATGTAATGAAAGTTTCATGATCTAATTCTCTAAAACTCTAAACCTGAAAAGATCCTCAATGTGTAATCTTGTAATAACTCATGATTAAGTAAGGTTTAAGGCTGGGGCCTTATAGTTGGTATCAGAGGTCGGTTTAGATAACTTTAGAGGTTAGGGTATTCTTTAATCATAAGTGACATTACCATAATGGTTAGGATTTCAGAAAGAGTCATAGTTTTAGATAAAGTGAATGAGTAAGTGTATCTTAGTGTTTACCTTCCTCATTAGTACATGATGGTTTTGTTGATATAATAACACTGACATTTCTGTTTTTAGTGAATGGATGGATCTAGCCGGCACCAAAGAGACAACAGGTTTGAAGGAAACTATGGTGGATCTCTGATTAAGATACTAGATAAAATAAAGGATTCAATGAGGAAACTCGTGGTTATTCTAAACCAAATATCAAGGATTCATGATAAACCACTTGAACCTTGGTATGTTCTGTAATTCATCATGTACGAAATGACCAATCCATGTGGAAGTTCAGGTAATAATTATAAAGGTAACCATTATAGTTTATATGATCCTTACTTTTGAGGTAATTATGGGTAATTATATGATATGCTGGAAAATGAAAGGAATGAGATAAACTTGAGGTTAAAATATGTTATGATCATTTTTGATGATTTTATCTCTTTTTGGGGATTGATTTAAGAATTATATAGTTTTGGAAAAAGGACAACACGCAGACCGTGTGACAACCCGTCGCGTCGGACAAAGCTGCGGGAATCGAACCCACAACCAAAGTGCGACTGGTATTTATCGCCTACCACTGGACTACGTAAAGTCCCTGGTTAGTTTGACTGATTCTTTTTAGTTATATGATTTTATGAATTAAGAGTAATTTGATTTTGGGTTATTTATGAAAATGATTAACCTATCATGGAGGATATGTGATTAGGTTAATTACTTTTCAATACGAGACTTTAGGAGCAACTGATGTTGTTTGGAGATAAATGTTACGATTTAACTTGGAAGACTATGTGACTAAATCCTTCAAATTTTTGGGATTCAATCTTAGATTGATTTACTTTGAATAATTTTATGGACAAATTGTTTATCGGATGGTCCTCATTGAACTTTGGGTTTTGTTGGACAAATTTTGGATATTAAGCATAGATTTTCTTTTTAATGGGTTATCCTTTTCTGGATTATCTGACCTTGTACTAACCTTTTTGGTTTTGGTTTTGGTTAAAGCCTAAAGACATGGGATGTATATAGTTCTATTTTGTGGATTAGGTGATTCTCTAGAAGTTGATTATAGTACTCTTAATGCGAACAAGTCTCCCTAAATACCCGTCTTTTGGAAAATATATGGGTTTGATTAAGGAATCTAGTAAAAGTTGAAAGTCAACATGATAAGTGATTATGTTTCCTTATGAATAAATTCCTCAATAAAAAGTAACTTAAAACAAAAATGTTGTCTATTAACTTTTCCTACTGGGGAACCCAACACTGTTTATCCCATCCCAAGTTTTTGATTTTCTTATTGTTAACTTTCCCCTAACCATGTGTTCTATCACTCTCCATCAGAACATGACCCTATGTTTTCTCATCCATGTCCATGTTTTTCTTCATGGAGTCCTAGTATGGGTTAACTAGGGTGACCTCTGTACTTATATTTCTTTATTTTAAAGTGTTTGTTTTACCGACTCTTGTTCCGATGTGGGACTTTCAAGGATGTTTCCAAGCGCAATTTTAAAATTGCGAGGCCGCAATTCCCAAAAGGGGGAAAGGATGTAACACCCCAGGTAAATAAAGAATATGAAATTTTCATATTTATCCATATTTGTGAATAAAATATTAATATGACTTTAAAGGGGAAGCTATGGTCGATGGCGTACCCAACACGCAACAACGAGTTTCTTGGGAATCTTACGTTGCACTCTTATAATAAAATAATATTATTTTAAATGGTAGTTAACATGTAGCCATTGAATTGGCGGGAATGGATAGAAATAACTAAAATATTTTTATATATGATTATATATGTTTTTAAATTTATCCAATAAAAGATAAAGGCATAAAATACGGAAATAATTCGACTCTAGTCGTATATGCCCTAGTTTTCACTAAAGGTTCACTTATCGCCTTTTGATGGAGAAACGTCATTAAATATAGTTTTGTTCACTCTTATAAATCCTTTTGGGCCAAATAAAACTCTTCTTAAGAATTGGGACATAAAAATTTACTTTGTGTAAATTTTTGGTATCTTTCCGATAAAGTTCATTTTTTTAAATGAATAGTGTAAAATGTTGTATTTTAATTCAAAACATCTTTTTAATCTAATTTATTTATATGATTAGATTATATTTTGAATTGTTTTTAAAGTGAAATTAGAATATATTTTTACCATTAAATCCAATAGTGGTCATTGGAATTAATTTCACTTTGAAATCAGACTTAAACCAGTGTCAATCTTTTGATACTTATTGTTTCATAAAAACACGCTATTTGATCTGACAGCGGGAATTAATTATTAAATTAAATAATGTGACTTATATGTTTTCAATTTTGTAAAATATACTTCATTTTTAATTCGGAATATCAAATATAGCTTAGGGTGAATTTTTGGGATTTTTCTGAAAAACTTCAATTTTTGATGAATAGTGAAACCACTAAGTGGTACTTATAAAAACTGATTTTTCCGTTTAAATGAAATTTTGCCATATTTGTGTTTTTAATTTCAAAAATCCGACATACATGGTTTTCATTACGAAGTAAAATGTGGTTCAATGGGATAAAAATAATTTTTTGGTGAATAGTAACTTATTAAGTTTTTAATCACGATTAGAGGTAATTAGTGTAGTTTAAGGTAAAAATAATGTTTTAATAATATGAAACGAACTTGACACATGTTATAAACTCATTGTATGTGTAATGGCCGACCAAGAAAACACATGGGTCAACTTGGGGACCCCATGAAGCCACTTTGGTTGGAAAATGACATTAATATCTTTTTATTTAAAGTTAAAGTAAAAATGAGACAAACATGAAATGTTTTACTAAAAAAAATTTTACATGGGGTTATACAAATCATATTTTTGACTATAAATATTAATTGGAAATATAAAAAGATTTCCTACATCATAGTAGTTTTTTTTATAATTTTTAGAAATTATATAAATTAAATTATTTATGACATCATGATGATGCAGCGATGACCTCATTATTTAACGATTTAAATAAAATGGAAAGATAATGTAATATCTAAGACCTAAACATGTCCAAAACCTATTGGATGACTGGATTTCGAACCCTTATCACCTTAGCCTCGAAATAAATCAATGTGGGACCTTTAAAATCTGAAACTCTTTTGAAAATAAAGTATCATTTTGTAACTTTACAAGAGTGCCCCTCCTCTCCTCTTATAAAAGGCCCCCACCTCTACCTACTTACCCACACTGCCAAAGCCTTTGGCTCGGCCAAACTCTGCCCATTTTATCTCTCCACTTCCCTCTCTTACTCCTTGAATCCTCATGTTGGGCATAAGTCTTCCCAAGGAAGCCTTTGAGCTCAAACCAAAGGGAGTTACCTGATTTTAAGGTAATGTCTTCACTTGAGTAATTTTGTTTTATTTTGCTTCTCCAACCCCCTAAACTCTTTTTATTCATTTATTTTGTAACAAATACAGTATCATAGATATAATAGTATGTTGTTATAAGACGGATTCGAGCTACACTTTCACACACCTACATCTAATGGTTAAAGAACATACTGTTTCTGTGGATGGCGAATTTCGGCCTCCCGAAACGATGATTGTTCAAAATTCTTTTAACACCTTCAACGGTGGCCATTAAGATGACACTATATTTATATACGATATATAATATGTTTATTATTTCCTTAATCTTCTGTATTTTTTCATTTTGGGCATACCTTTATGGTTTCCATTATGGGTAAATGCGATATCTTCATTTAAGGAAGTGCGGACTATCGCCCATTCAAAGTGATTTGATTCGTTAATACCATATGTGGAACGTATAAAGGATATATTTAATGATATTATATATGATACCATACTGGAATTAAAATACTATTATGTACCATTATGTTTTAATTCCATTGAATATGAAATAGAAATGGAAGTAGCGTTCATGCGTACGTACGTCTTACCGTCTCCATGAACGGTACATTTCATTTCTTATCTCAAAATGTTATGTAATACTATAAGTACATATATATAATGGATATATATGTAATATATTACATAAAAATTATGGATATCATTCTGGAATTATAACATATATATATCTCTCTCATTTTGTTTTAATTCCATTAATATGACAAAAAATGAAAGTAGCGTTCATGCGTACGTACGGCCTACCGTCTCCATGAACGGTGCTTTTCGTTTTTTTATCTCCAAATGATATGGAATAGAATGAAATGAATATTTACTGGATATATATGATATTTTAATCTTTAATACTATTCTGGAAATTATTTACTTATAACTACATGGGCAATCTTTTTTCAAACAAGTTTATTTTTGACTCATGTACCAAACATCGACAAAAACGTCTGATATGAACTAACATTATTAAACAATTATTATAACATTATAATATGTGATATGAACTGAATAATAATATCTAAAGGAGGTACTTAGGAAATTATTAATTGACCAAAGTTTATTATTCAGGAATATAAAGAAACGAACAAGACAAGTTGGACTTGAGGTAAGGGATCCTACTCCTCTCTTTCTTTTTAAGTACACTCTTTTATGTCACTCCTTCTAAGCTCATCTTTATTGTGATTGGTATGTTCTTTTATATTACTCTTACTGTAATTTTTATGTTCATATGATGAGAGACCCTATTCTATCTCATCAATCCATTTTGGAAGTTTTGAGTGGCGCCGTTAGGCTGCCGAATTTTCGTAAGAGATCTAACCCCTCTATTTCTCTTTAAGTACTCTCCTTTATGTCACTTCTTTTAAGGTCAACTTTTTTTATGATGGGGGATGTTATTTTATATTACTTTTTATGTACATTTTATTTTAATGAGATTAGATACCCTATTTTATCTCATCAATCCATTTTTGAAAGTTTTAAGTGGCACCGTTAGGCTGCCGAGTTTTCGTAAGGGATTTTTCATCTCACTTTTATTCCTGTGAGATTTATGCTACATTTTCCACAATTTCATTTGAGTGGTTTATGTACTGACCATTATTAAACTCCTTTTTAAATATAATTCCATTTATGGGTATTTACATATTCATTGTATGACACTTCTTCAATGGGGTGTACTTTTCGAAAGTTACCAAAGTCGGTAAGGGAACCTTTCACCCTCCTCATTTTAAAAGACTTTGTTTGTTATGTCTTTTAATTCACAGAATATTATGTTGGGATATGTTATTATATATCCTGATTGATGTAAATTTTATGTCCAAGTGATGAGATTCCCTTTTATCTCTCATCAACTCATTTTCGGAATTTTTGATGCGACGCTGTTTAGGCTGTCAAATTTTACCAAGGGAACGTTTTAACCCAATTTCGATTTCTTTGGGTTCAACATGTAGTTATTGAATATGTCATCCTTTGAATATGTGTGAATGACCTTTTATTGTTTTACACATAATATCCAATTATATTGTGTGTATTTATATTTGTCACACATAATTTTGAGATTGATTTATCCTTAATTTACGGATACCTTCTTTATAAGGGATTTCATCACATTTTACATCCCTATTGAGACTTCATTGTTTTTATGCACCAATTCACTCTTATATGGTGCATATACTGTCCTTTGGAATATTATATCATGAATCCATTTATTATCATGATATTATAAAGTTCTGATTAAATGTTATTCCTCAATTATTGTATTCAAGTGTCTCTAATTTTGGTAAAAACCCTTTAACCAAAATATCTCTTTAAATGTTTTAATGATTTTTTCTTATTAATATCCATGTTTTCAAAATGGTTTTAACGATTTATTTATATTGATATTAATGGTTTAAAATGTTAAAAGATTCAAGGTGGTATGGGACACTTTGATTAAAAAATCTCCTTATTAAATGTTTTAAATAGTTTTGGAAATGGTTTCTTTTTGAACGGATTCATTATTTCAATATACTAAAATGTTATATTGTGATTGAAATGTGGAAATGTTATGTTTACTTTATGCATTTTTTATTTGATACCTTTATGTTATGGTTCTTGGGCATTGTTATGAAAACAGGTAGTTCCGTGATAAACTAAGGGCGGGTGAGCCCGATATAGCTCTCCAATGCATTGGGTAACGTGAAGGAGTGAAAAGTTAAGGTTTGTCCGAAGAGATTTAGGGAATATACTGTGATGGGTATTCCAAATGTAACCAAGAGGGTTACTCCCTATGTAAGAATGTTATGAATGCCTCAAGTCACCTTTATGTCTTATGCTTTCTATGATTTATTCATGGTTTGATGAGGTATGTTAAAGTGCCTATGTTTTATGGGTAAAGTATGATTTCATTCTTATGTATATATGAACTCATGTTTCCTTTCCATATTTTTATAACCCTTACTAAGCTTTTTATTCTCATCCCAAGTTTTTGAAATGTTTTTCATAGGTCAAGGGAAAGGTACATGATGTGATGATAGTGTCAAGGATGTGTCAAGAATGAATCCATGTTTTATTTTCAATATGTTTCCGTTGATGGGAAGAATGAATACTGTCTTTTATGTAACCACTTTGTTTAAATGTGGAATGTAATGCAAGTTTCATGATCTAATTCTCTAAAACTCTAAACCTGAAAAGATCCTCAATGTGTAATCTTGTAATAACTCAAGATTATGTAAGGTTTAAGGCTGGGGCCTTATAGAAATAATGGAATGAAGATGGATACTTTTCATGTCTTGCCTCCATTTTCATATGTCTTGGAGAAAAACACAAATGGTACAATAAACCAAAATATGGGAGTCATTAACCTCTAAAAAAATGTGGAAAAGTGTTATTGGAAGGGTAAACAAATGAAAACATTCTCATTGATATATATATATATATAATGAGATACTATGTGAAAATATGAAATCTCTTATAGTAATGAGTCAAATAAAACTCAAACTATAGGTAAAATAATTGTAATGACTGTAACGACCAATAATCCTAAATAGAGACTTCAAACCATGATCTAATAATATCCATCCAAAAGTACAACCCTCTCCAGATGACCTATGAAATAGTTTTCATATATGTGAAAGAGAAAAATAGAATACTTTTTAGGAACCTCCCCAAATAATATTCTAATAAATATAAATAAACCATGGTAAAGAACATCAAACAATTGTAAAATTAACATTTCACATAAATAGGTATACTATGGTCCTAGTATCACCATATCTATCCATCAACTTTTACAATACAGAAGAAAGAATATATTAGAATAATAAAACATCAAGGTTACCCATATTATTATTCCATAATCTTTTATCATTCTTCCACAAAATTGGATTTCCTCTTCCATATCTCTATAAAATAAGCCATCTCAAAGGCATTTGAGAAAGGAATCACATCATGAATGTCATGTATCATAAAATAACTTTTGACACCGAAAAAAGACCGTAACTCTCGGAGTAAGTTTAGAAATGACGAAGTGAAGTCATATTTGGAGTCAGAGGCCCGATTCGGAGGCATGGGAAGTGGTGCGCAAAATAAAGGAGAATCCGTGCGAAAACATGTTCTGCGCGCGAAGTACTCCCAGGATTCGCGGAATTGGAACGGTGAGGCGCGCAATAATTGCACGCCCCAGTTCTCTGCGGAGAGATTTTGTGCGCAAGCGGTTCCCTGCGCGGAAACTTTCGTACATCGCCTGGATTCCACGCCGGAGGTCGCCTATAAATATAAGGTGACCCCGAACGGTTTGGGGTTTGAGAATCCGAAGCGACTCTCGTGCGCACAATTTGGCTCCCCCCGTGTGAAAGATGACATCCAGGTAATCCCGAATTCCGCGCAACCTTGCCCCGGAGTTCTCCTTTGCGCGAAACTCCACCGGCTTCAGTGACTTTGCCCCTTCCCCTGGTTTCCCCACTTGCGCACAATCCATGGTCCGTGCGCGCAATACCCTGCCTGGCGCGCAAAAACTTGCGCGTAATTCCCTCTTAGTGCGCAATTCCATTACTCCGATTGCGCTCCGTCCCGGTGTTTTGCGCGCAAATCGTCCCTTTTGCACGCGCAAAGCCGAGGACCCCTCACCTTGACGCCCCTTGGCTGCCCCCTGCACCGGCACCTGATGTCTCCCCTACTGGGCATGCGCGCCATGCGTTGTTTTCCCGCACGGCCTTCCAGGCTCGTGCGAAGTAACCTCAAGGTCCCTTGGGCTGTGTTTCCCGTTGCGTTTCTTTTCCTTATGATTCTCCGCATAAGCACGCTAACGGCTATTGCTTCTTCACATATCCACGCTAACGTGGACCCCCCGGTGGTTTGCCCTACGGCCCCCCTTCACCACGGCCTTGTCGATGCCTTCCCTCCCACAAGGGGTAAAGGGTGTTGGGAATGTAAGCCCTAGGGGTGTGGAGAAAACCCACCTCGTCCAAGCTGCAGGAAGTTAAATTGCTAAGCACCTCGTCCTTAACACAAGACGTTAAACTGTGGTCCGACCCCGTGCTTCGCACGCAGGGTCCCCCCCAGCTCGGACATTTTTTTACGCCCACTCGTCTCCACGGGAATGGACTCTTCCTCACATGGAATGAGATCCTCCTTATCGGAGCGGAGTTTTTCCGCGGGGGAAGGGCTGCCTCAGAGCGTAAACCCCTAGCCTTTCTTGCGGATGACTGCACCCATGCATCTACGTACTTCCCCCCTGCCAAGGACAGTGGAGTCCTTCTCCCACTGCACTTTGTCGCACCACGGGCCTCCACCCTGGAGTAAGCCCCGACACCAAAAGCCACTAACCATGCGTAAGCCCCTATTTCCTCTTTGGGACTCTCAACACGTAAGCCCCATTCCGCTTCTCACGGATGAACCCTTCACGATGTGATCGTCTGGTCCCTGTTGCCTCTGGTTTCCCACACCGAGCATGACTCTCGTGGGCTTAGAGTGCGCATCGACCATGACATCCTCTTATGGGCTGCCTCAGAGCGTAAGCCCCATCCCAGCGAACTACGTGGACATTGATCCGTACTAATGCATGGTACGTAGGAAGCCTCCACGAGGTTCAATCCCACCACCCGGTCATCCTGACCTCTCCATGTCGGTTCCCCGACCACCTTGGGCCACCTCAAAGTGTAAACCCCACATGCCCTCGTCCTACATGACGTTAAACTGTATTCCCTTATCCCGCATGACGTTAAACCGTGTTCCTCACCTTGGGATACCTCAGAGAGTAAGCCCCAAATATTCCATCCCGCGT
This sequence comes from Viscum album, assembly GCA_963277665.1. Lineage (NCBI taxonomy): Eukaryota > Viridiplantae > Streptophyta > Magnoliopsida > Santalales > Viscaceae > Viscum > Viscum album. Next base: position 593,128,646 of record OY728155.1, on the reverse strand, counting down.
GACGTTAAACCGTATTCCATCCCGCGTGACATTAAACCGTGTTCTGTCCCGCATGACGTTAAACCGTATTCCGTCTCGTGTGACGTTAAACCGTCTTCCGTCCCGCATGATGTTAAACTGTATTCCGTCCCTCCTGACGTTAAACTGTATTCTGTCCCGCATGACGTTAAACTATATCCCCCCTCTTGGGCCATCTCAGAACGTGAGCCCCATGTGTCACTCCATCATCCATCCTGATCCTTACCCGGGCCGCCACATCCCGGTGAGATCATGCCACCCTTTCCCACTCCATTACATATGGGAAGCCGCCCACGTGCTGGCCCCAACATCGGTGTTCCCCCTAGGGATCCTTTAACCCGATCCGTCTTCGCAAGACGTTAAACTCGCGGCATACCCCGTGTTAAGCATGGTAAGCTGAGGAAAACCTCAGATGGTACACATTCCCCGCATTCGATGTGGGATGCCTCGGGCTTCCGCGCCCTCGAGAAGCCCTGTGATAAGGGACCCAAGACAGACATGCCGACGATGCCCCAACGTGACCATTCTCCTCACCGCAGGTTGCTGTCCTGAAAAGACCCCTTGGAGCGTCTTGACTAAAGCAGCGTAATTAACTGGCGTCCATGTAGATATGGCACCGGGAATGAGCTTCACGAACCCGTCTTAAATCTTTGAGGGAAACCCGGACTAGGTAATGAGCTCCGAGGAGGAATCCACGGAGGGAAGAACCGACATCCCATCATCCCAGTTTTGATCAAGGAGCAGACATCCCTGAACAAGGAATTGATGCCACCCACCTTTGGAAAGAGGGAATGCGGGGCCACAAGCAGCGCGCCCTCCCCGGCGGACGGACGCGCGCACCCCGGCGAAAGCGTCAGAAACAAAAAATGGTGAACCCGATGTGAAGCTCTTCTCCTCAACACGGGGAATGGTAGCCGTTGGAGCGTCGGAATAATAGCATGTCACCAGGTCCGGGTAACCCTCACCGGGACGTGAACCCGCCATGGTTCGAGGCCATCAGGACGTTGACTACTCCGCTCTGTGATGTCATCAACATGGTTCCCTCTCACCGACCACAGAAGACGGAATGATGTTGGGCCCTGGTTGTTGATCTCCTTTCCTGTTGATACTAATGGGTCCATCTCCCTATTTCCAGGAATCAGATCACTACATTCGGAGCTCGATCGCCACCTACCCACCGGCGTAGGGGCAGGGGCAGTACCGACGCGGCTACCCCGTGCGGTCCCACCCATCCCACGATCGCTCCGACTTCGACCGCCGTAGCAGCCAGGCGCTTGCGCCCCCTCTCCCCGTCAGAAAACATCTAACGGAGGGTGATCAATAACCTGGTCCGTAGGTATGACGAGGAAGGGGTCATCCCCACCAGGGGCATGGCCCGCTTGGATCTAGAGGCGGTCGCGCCTCACCACCATCGCCCCCCTCGAGGGCCACGCAGGGAGCCACCACTCCCCACGCCGACGTTCAACCACTTTGGGAGCCTATCCCCGGAGCGCTTTGACACATCCCTCCCCTACGCCAATGAGGTGGGGGATGTCCGGGTCCACCCGATCGGCGATCCATCACAGGGGTTACCGGAAAGAACCCCCGCCAGGCTGCGTCGACACCGCTGCCCGACTCCCCGAGCCGAGGAGCAGGCAATCTTCCTGCCCGCACCGCCGGCTCCAGCCCATCAGACTCGACGCCAGCGTCGTACGTGAGTGGGGGAGAATGCCCGTCCTGGGGCACCAGCATCGGCAACCATTGTGGCCCCAGCCACTGCTGACTCCTGTTCCCAGATCCCTGTGCATGTTGAGCAGGGCCAGCCGCGTGCCCGACTAGGATCGAAACCCCGACTTCCCTACATGCAGGTTGGGTCAAATCTCCCGGTCGCGAACACTGGCAATGGCCACTGCGGACCAATTCACGGTAGCGCCTCTCACCATGAAGGCTCATTCCGTGCCATCGATCTGGGAAGCCGAAAGCTTCTTCGGGACAGCCATGCTCCGAGTATGACTCCTTCCAGCACCCACCGCATGGGGTATGAGTTCACTCCCCCTACCGCCGGTCGCGAGCATGGAGCCGTTGTGTATCCAGTCTCTCACTCACATGGAGGTCCTCCCCATGTCCCTTTCGACATCTGTCCCGGTGCTGCTCGCACCCCGACCTTCGGTCCCCTCTGCCCCAGCTCTATTGTGGACGGGGGACCCCATGAAGGAAGTCATCCTTATCCTGAGGAGCTACCCAGGGGCAGGAAGGCCGGGCATCGTCGCCGTAGGACGAATGTCAGGGGAGTCCGGACGGGAATCAGACCAGTCCGTTTCTCGGATTCTTAGGTAGAGTACGACTCGACGATAGAACCTCCCCCCCAACCTTTCAAGTTGAGGGCAGGGATGGGGACGCGGTGCGTCATTATTGTACTCCCCGAATGCAAGATCCATATGATTCCCTCCTCCCTTCTATGGTATATCCAGGAGGTCGAGGATTTGGCATACCACCAGGGATCAAGCCCGCAGTTTCCACTGATCTCCTCGGAAGCACCTCCTACCCATGTTGGGGAGGGCGAGGAACTTATATGGGGACTGAAGGAAGGATCGCGATGCGACACACCCTCGGCGAGCACCGACGTTATGACAGGAGTCCCATCTAGCGGCCCATCCTATCGCGACGTGGCGGCCAGGGCAATGAAACCCCGGGAGGATGACCCAGGGATCGGCGGCCAATCGGCCTGTTCGCCGTATTCCCTGCCGGCCAGCCCGCCGCCCCGACGGCCTACCTCGACGCCATTGCCAATTCCCCGACTTTACTCGTTGGACGAGCAGGGGCGGAAAGTTCCGGACCCCGAGCCGGAGATGTGGAGCTTCTGGACCATTCTTGCAGCGGGCCACTTCCCTGAGAAGTTTTGGCCGGTCGCAGAATCAGGTTTTGATGTTCCAGAGTCACTCACCCCGGGAGAGTTTGAATGCTTCCGCCAGATTCTTCAAGTGACTCACTCCCGCCTCCGTTATCAGCTAGCGCCGTATCCCGGGAGCCAAGAACATCTCGAGAATATTGGTGAGCAGTGCCGCCGGGTTGACCTCGCAGCACTCCCCGCGGTCCGGCACCCCGAGTCGCTGGGCCTCCACGAGGCCCTTCAGCAACAATGCGTCCAGAGTTTTCAAGTACTCCGCAGAGTTATTGAGGAGGCCACCCCCCACATGCACGTCCGTGGGTGGGGGAAGTACGCTGCTCTACTCTTCTGTGCGATCCGCCGGCAGCCCGATCCACTGGGCGACCCTGATGGAATGTTGCCAAGGGCAGTCACGGTCAACATGGATGAACCTTCAGATGAGGGAAACATTATGGAGCCCCTCTACGGGGACTCACCCTCCGAGTAAAGGCTGTTATTCGACCCATCTAGGAGGATTACTCGCCAACAGAGGAGCCTCCTAGGCTTTCCTATACCCACAGAGGCACTGGCGCTGAGCCGAAACATCGTCAATGGTAAAGAGCCCGTCGGGTCTATCAAACTCGCCGACCCATCTGCCTCAGTGCAGAAGGCAGAGGAAGATCCCGAGAAGGACACACTGCACCAACAGCTAGCCGAGCAAAAGAGGCTGGTTGATGAGCTCCTGGCCGAATGCATTACAGAGCGGCGGCCTGTCTACGGCAACCTTAGACCAAGACAGTAGGGGCAGGAGCATCTACCCCTTGCTGAGATCCCCCCGGGGAACCGTGACCGTGTCGTGTTCGCTGATAGGGGAGACACTGGAGCCCATGGCAAGAGGGCGCTATATGTTTCGCCGAACCCTCCCGAGCAGCGAGGCAACCTGGGAGACCCTGCTCAGTTGCCTCCCGCTGCTCCGAGAGTCGCTCTGCCAGCTTCCCCCCGAGCCGCTGAGCGAGACTATCGTATCGAAGAGCCTGGAAATGCTCTTGTGGTTAGAGATCCCCGTCAGGACATGAATCTGCATCTGGATGATCTGATGGAAGTACTCATCTCTCACTTGGAGGCCCTGGAAACTCGGCAGGTGGCGATCCCACCGGATGGCAAGCCGTACCCCGCATGGGTGGATGACATGCCGACCCCACTGGGATTTGGGAACCCCACTTTTTCCCCCTTTAACGGGACCGGAGACCCTCCACAACACTTGGCCCACTTCAACTCAAGGTGCGGGCCTATGTTGGGGACTCTGGCACAGCAGGAGGCTGCCAAGCTCCGGTGCTTCGTTCAGACACTGGAAGGACCATCATTCGTTTGGTACAGCCAGCTCCCTGTTGGATCAGTGAATAGCTGGGAGGACCTTCGCCAACAATTCCTCTACCAGTTCAGTTCCACAACTTGGAAGACGAACATTGCAGACCTCTTCAGGTGCAAGAAAAGGCCCGAAGAGCGAGTCGCGGACTTCGTCGCCCGGTGGAAGGGGCTCACGTACTCCCTTGACATGACACTGACTCAGGAGAAATTACTGATGATGTGTGTGGGGAATGTCAAGGTGGAGTTGGTTCTTCCCTGATCACACAGAATTACCTTGGAGGGTTCCGGGACTTCTCGGACAAGGCTCATCACCTCGAAGAAGCCCTGCAACAGGACAGTCAGGCACACCCGCTGCCTATTGTGATCTCTGCAAGGAGAGCTACCAGAGCCGAGCTCGCTGCTGTGGCGCAGATAGAGGCCCCCAGACAGCTAGAGTTTCTGCCGGTGAGGCCAGCTCAGCAGGCTCATAGGGGTCCACCCCCACAGCCTCCAGCCCAGCAGCGACCGCCTCAAAATCGGCAGGCACCTCCGCGTAATGCACCGCCACCACCTAGGCGAGGTAATCTGGATCCGCCTCCTCGGCCTTCTCCTCCGGCCCCTGGCCATGGTCAGCCCCCAAGATTCCCCTTTCCAGGTAGAAGGAATCGGGCTTACTCGTTTGGCGAGGCCCAGGTCTGCAGTTATTTCCGTAGCGCCTTGGAGCAGAGGATCGTGCGGTTGCCCGAGTGCCGGAAGCCAGAAGAGGTGTGTCTCACGGATCGCCCTAACTACTTCCCTTATCATCGGTTCCTGGAACACACCATCCAACAATGCTATGTGTTCAAGGACTAGCTCCAAGACCAGATTGACAACAACATAGTCAGGTTGGGACCAGCCCCGGCACAGGTGGCAGGTGTCTTCGTGGGATCAGATGGCAGTAGTGACGACAGGGATGGGTGGGAAAAGGTTTCCGACCGTGGGTCCCAGAAGTACAATGACTGGATGGCCCGCAGGACGGTCGCCCATGCCCATGGCATCATCCGTGCTTGCCTGGACCAGCCAGAGCCCTCAGAATCTCCGAGCGCCGCTTCGGCATCATCATCCCAGCCTACTTCTTCCCAGAAGAGCAGGCGGCAGTGCAAGAAGAAAGAACGTGCCCTACCATTGTCGTCGTCTTCTCGCACGCTTGGCGATTTCATGACCCCGGAAATGGGGATCCCTCCGAGACCTCGTCCGGTAATGGATGAATCCTCGACCGAGAGCCCGGGGTACGCTTCGGTTAACAACGTAGAGTTGGTAAATCCCTTTGTGGCTCCCGACGAAGAAGAGCGCCGGGTGAATCTCCCCAAGAGCCTGGGGTACACCTCGGTTAACACCGTAGAGTTGGTAAATCCCTTTGTTGATCCCGACGATGAGGAGCGCCGGGTGAATCTCCCCGAGAGCCCGGGGTACGCTTCGGTTAATACCGTAGAGTTGGTAAATCCCTTTGTGGCTCCCGACGATGAGAAGCGCCGGGTGAGTCTCCCCGAGAGCCCGGGGTACTCTTCGGTTAACACCGTAGAGTTGGTAAATCCCTTTGTGGCTCCCGACGATGAAGAGCACCGGGTGAATCTCCCCGGGAGCCCGGGGTACGCTTCGGTTAATACCGTAGAGTTGGTAAATCCCTTTGTGGCTCCCGACGATGAGGAGCGCCGGGTGAATCTCCCCGAGAGCCCGGGGTACGCTTCGGTTAACACCGTAGAGTTGGTAAATCCCATTGTGGCTCTCGACGATGAGGAGCGCCGGGTGAATCTCCCCGAGAGCCCAGGGTACACTTCGGTTAACACCGTAGAGTTGGTAAATCCCTTTGTGGCTCTCGTCGACGAGGAGCGCCAGGTGAACCTCCCCAATGTCCCCAGCCGTCGCCAATGTCGAAGGAGCCGTGGCTACGTGAATCGCCGGGGCACGACAGTCGTCACCTCTAGTCAGGTTGTGCACGCTACCGAGACTAGGCAGCAGGCCCGATATAGAGAGCAGCGCTCGCGGCTCCCTCACCCGGTGACAAAAGGTTCGTCTCCACCACCGTTTTTGTTGCTGGATCGGGCGGAATCGCCTTGCCCACGTCGCAACCAGTCCGGCCCTGCCACTAGCCGACTACGGACTTCTGGTCCTAGCATGACAGCCACCTCCCAGGCTTCAGCTGGTGAACAGCGGGCCATGCCTAGTACCAGTTAGTCATCGGTCCCGCCAGCAGGGCCCGTCATGCCCCCAACCACAGAGCGACCCCCTGTAAGAAGAAGCTCGCGTTTGGCATGAAAGTATGATGTCCTGAAGCATCTGGCCGGCATTCCGGCGAAGCTTTCCATCCTTGAGGACCTCCGCCTGTCATCTGAAATGCGTGAGGCGCTCGCCGAGGCTCTAAGGAGCCCCCTCCAGTTTGAACGGAGGTAGCGGCCGCAAAAGCCTTCCACACCGAGGTGGTTGAGAACGCCGAATGTCAGGCGGTTATCTCATTATCCGGAGAAAATGAAGACCCTCCCATATAGGGGCACATCCGCCTGCTGTACATCACCGACCAGTTCAATGGTGTGGAGGTCCGTCGCTGTCTTGTCGACACGGGTTCTGGGATTAACTTGATCCCAACTCAGACACTGCGAAAACTGGGGTTGTCCGAGGATGATTTAACTCCCTCCGACCTCAGAATCCAGGGGTATGACAGGACCGAGCAAACTCTACTCGGCAAGATTCATCTGAAGACCCAGTTCGGTGGCTTAATTGCCAATTCTGAATTCATGTTTGTCTCTTAGGACACTGCCTATAACGCGTTGATGGGCATGTCGTGGCTCCATCTTCACGCAGCGGTTCCCCCATCATACCATCAGTGCCTCAAATACTCCCTTATGGGTCGAGTGGGTGTGATCCAAGGAGATTCGTCCTCGTTTTCCTCTTGTGAAGCTCGTTACCTGGACGCTGACTATTACAAGAGCAAGGACAAGCAGATCCTGGCAGGTGAGGTTGAGCCCGCCGCTGTCACGAGTGATCCCTGGGCAGGTTTGGATGATGCATATGTCTTCCCAATCCATCGGTTGGAGGCCACGACTCCCGATATGGGAGAGTGCTTTGTTGTCTCGGGTACTAGAGGATTTCCGGGTCTAAGCGACGACGGGAAATCACCTCGTACTCTTACACCGACCAGGCCCGGGTGATCCCCGAGCCTCCTACCCCTGTACGATATCGGGACGTTGGGCTTATGGCAACGACAATACGTCATACGTGCCTGTTTCGCTGAGCCGGGATCGACCGGCTCAAGCTAACGCGATACCACTACTTCGATGTCGTAAAGCGTGGCCCCTTGGGCCGCAGGCTGGATGGGATTGGATCAACTGCTTTTGTCGCTACGGTCTCCACGGTGCATGAGTCTCCCGTCGTGACGACCTCTGCCGCCCAAGCCGGTGCTAGCTCCCCATCAGGGTCAAGCAGCTCCGACATGGCTCCCCCTGTGGATGATCCTTCCCCAAGAGGAGAAGAAGACATGGAATATTCTCCCCCTCCCTTTGAGGAGGGCGTCTCCGCCACGTTCGACGAGCTCGTACAGGTGAACCTCGGTAGTGAGGCGGACCCGAGACCCACATTGGTCAGCGCCGCTATGCCTCCTGAGGAACGACAACGGTACATAGACTTCCTCAGACAACATCGTGATGTGTTTTCCTAGAATTATGACGAGATGCCGGGACTAGATCCCTAGGTAGCCGTCCACCGCCTTGGCCTCCCAGCAAACAATCACAGGTTCAAGCAACCTCCCAGAATAATGCACCCCTTTCACAGTGCCATGGTTGAGGCCAAAGTTGATAAGATCATTAAGGACAACTTTATCAGGGAAGTCCAGTACCCCAGGTGGCTAGCCAACATTGTGCCCATCAGGAAGAAGAACGGGAAGATCAGGATCTGCATCGACTTCTATGATCTTAATCGCCACTGTCCGAAGAATGACTTTCCCCTTCCCGTGACAGAGTTGTTGATCGACACAACGGCCAGATTCCAAGCCCTCTCCTTCATGGATGGGTAGTCTGGGTATAACCAGATCCGGATGGCCCCTGAGGATGAATAGTTCACTGCCTTCAGGGCCCCCCAAGGCACTTTCTGCTATCGGGTTATGCCCTTCGGCCTGAAGAACGCGGGTGCCACCTATCAACGGGCTATACACCGCATATTCAAGCCGATCCTCAGGACGCTGGTGGAGTTCTATGTAGATGACCTGGTTGTTAAATCTTGTCAGTGCCAGGACCATCTCAAAGACCTTGAGAAAGTGTTCAGTTTGCTCCGTTCTCGTCACTTGAAGATGAACCCGTTGAAGTGTGCCTTCGGGGTCACCTCCGGAAAGTTTCTTGGCTTCATCGTCAGGTATCGAGGTATCGAGATCGACCCCGAGAAGATCAAGGCCATCGGTCAGATGCCTCCCCCGAGTAATATTCAGGAGCTTCGAGGCCTCCAAGGCCACTTAGCCTATGTACGTCGATTCATTGCGAATCTGGCCGGCAAGTGTAAGCCCATTTCTCGGCTCATGAGGAAAGGCGCCGCCTATGGGTGGGATGAAGAGTTCCAGACTTCTTTTGAGGAAATCAAGCAGTATCTACTTCAACCTCCGGTCCTGATGCCACCCATTCCCGGAAAACCGCTGGTCCTTTATGTGACTGCCCTGGAGCGATCCCTCGGCGCCCTTCTCGCCCAGAAGAACAACGAGGGAATGGAGAATAGCCTCTACTACCTCAGCCTCATGCTCCTCGACGCAGAAGTTAGATACTCTCCCATCGAGAAGAGCTGCCTGGCGCTCATATTCTCCGTACAGAAATTGCGGCACTACTTGCAGCACCACGAGGTACAACTAGTTTCTCGGGTAGACTCGTTGAAATACATCCTGAGTTGGCTTATGTTGACCGGCCAATTGGCACGCTGGGCGGTGATCCTCCAGAAGTTCGACATTAGGTTCGTACCTCAAAAGTTCATCAAAGGACAGGCGTTGGCAGACTTCTTAGCTGCTCATCCAACCTCTGTGGACCAGCCACTGGATTTGGGATTTCTTGATAAGGCAATCCCCTCAGTCGATCGCGCCACCTCATGCTGGTAGATGCACTTTGATGGAGCCTCCTGAAGCCCTACCGTTGGAAGGCTCAACGATCCTAGGTTTAACAGAGTGGGTCTGGGTATCGTCTTCATCACCCCGGAGCAAGCCGTTCTGTCATATTCTTTTTTATTGTCAGAAGGATGCACCAATAATGAGGCAGAATATCATGCCCTCATCACCGGCCTCGATTTGGCTCCAGAGGTTGACGTACCCCACCTGTGTGTGAAAGGGGACTCTGAGCTAGTCGTCAAGCATGTTAACGGTGACTACGCTATCAGGAAGACAGAACTCATGCCGTTGCTGGAGTGCACCCTCCATCTAATGGCTAAGTTACCATCCCGACCAGATGTCATTCACGTTCCCCGGTCGTAGAACAGTTGAGCAGATGGTTTGGCCAGCCTGGCCGCATCACTCGCGGAGACCGAACAGGATGACCTAATCATCCATGTGGCGCACCGAAGAGTCATTGCTCCTGTTATCCCGAAGGGCGATCGTGGCCCGCGAGTGAACCATCTCACCGCTGGTGCCCCCGCGTCCGGACCCCTCGGGGTTCCAGGCGTGGTGATCGAGACGGTTCCTGACTGGAGGACACCTCTGGTTGAATATCTATTGAATGAAAATCTTCCAATGGACCGAACAGAGCGGGAACGAATCTGGCGCCGCGCTCCGCATTTCACCCTTCAAAGCGGTCCCAGTCGTGAGCAGCTATATTACAGGCGTGGGTTTGACGGTGTTCTCCAACGTTGTCTTCAAGGAGTTGAGATCCCGCAGGTCATGCAGGAAGTGCACGCTGGCTCATGTGGCGCCCACCAGGCCGGGTCGAAGTTGTCCCACCAGATTCGGAGACTGGGATACTTCTGGCCCTCCATGATCCACGACTACATCGAGTACGCTAAGAGGTGTCATGCGTGCCAAGTTCATGATAACTTTGTGCATCGGCCACCGGAGCCTCTCCATACTACTAAGTATTCTTGGCCCTTTGTATTCAGGGGGTTGGATGTCGTAGGGCCCTACCTGCCGGTGACGGCCCGCCAGTGCCGGTTAATCATAACCACCACAGATTTCTTCTCAATGTGGGCAGAGGCAGCCTCGCTTAGGGAAGTCAAGGATGGTTCTATTGCTGTCTTTGTGAGTGACAATATCATTCACCGGTTTGGAATACCTCACGTTATCCTCACGGATAACGGAACCAACTTACGAGCGGCCGAGCTGAAGAGATTGTACGCCAAGTACAACATTTGCTCTAACCATACCTCCCGCTATCATGCGCAGGCAAATGGATAGATTGAGGCGTTTAACAAAACCCTCTCTAACATTCTGCAAAAAATGGTTGTTCAGAACAAGAAAAGTTGGCCGGACAAGCTCCCCAACGCCCTCTGGGCTTATAGGACGGCGACTCGCAATTCCACACAGGTGACTCCGTATTCCCTGGTATACGGAGATGAGGCCATCCTTCCCATCGAGGTTCAGCTGCCCTCATTGCGCATGACGGTCTACGACCAGCAAGCGCCGGACAGAGTTGCCGAGATCCGTCTGGACGAATTGGAAGCGCTGGACGAAAGTAGGCTTCGCGCTTTACATAACCTAGAAAGGCATCAGAGCAGGATGGCTCGAGCTTTCGATAAGAAGGTTCGCCTCTGCTCCTTCCTGCAAGGTGACCTAGTGTTGGCTCTCAGAGCGCCAATGATTCCTGGCAGGAAACCACCTAAGTTGGAACCCAAGTGGGAGGGACCTTTTATTGTCCATAAGGTCTTTCCCAATGGTGCGTAATCCCTGGTGACTATGGATGGTGAGCGTATCACTCCTCCCACCATCACCAGGTTCCTCAAGAAGTACTTTGCTTAAACAGGTATGGTCCTGCATGACCTTAAACTGTATGGTCCTGCATTACCTTAAACTGTACGGTCTAGCATGACCTTAAACTATATGGTCCTGCATGACCTTAAACTGTATAGTCCTGCATGACCTTAAATTGTATGGTCCTGCATGACCATAAACTGTATGGTCCTGCATGACCTTAAACTGTATGGTCCTGCATGACCTTAAACTATATGGTCCAACACGACCTTAAACTGTAAGGTCCTGCACGACCTTAAACTGCATTTTCGTCATGCAAGATGATAAACTGCAAAAAGGTCCATGCTCTATGACCTTAAACTAAGATCTTCCCCCTTCCTTACTGCAAGACGTTAAACTGCAAGATGGTCCTGCATGACCTTAAACTGTACGGTCCAGCATGACCTTAAACTGCATTTTTCCCTACATTTGGGCTCTACGGTCCTGCATGACCTTAAACTGTATGGTCCAGCATGACCTTAATCTACACTCTGCCCTACATCTGGGCACCATGGTCCGATCTCTAAGACCTAAAATGAAGATCCTCTCTCGGTTCTGGCCTGTTCATGGTCCGAGCTCTAAGACCTAAAACTAAGATCCATATTTCGTCTCGCATGACGTTAAACTATATGTCGTCTCACATGACGTTAAACTGTATTGCATCCAACATGACGTTAAACTGTATTTTCAGAACTACGTATGGCTTCATTATCATCCTAATGAGATGTGTAGGACCGCCCGAACATTTTGTCTCGGGTCCAGCCCAGGAGTGACCAAACTCTGCCCTTTCTTTTCACGGTCTGAGCTCTATGACCTAAAACTAAGACCTATATTTCGTCCAACATGACGTTAAACTGTATTGCCAGAACTAAGTCTAGCTTGATTCCCATCCTAATGGGATATGTAGAAATGCCCAGACCTTTCGTCTTTGGGTCCAGCTTGAGGTCCGCTGTGACGTCTGTTTCACCTTTGGGACTTCGACCACAGGGTCGCGTGGCGTGGTGTGAGAGTATGTCCCCATTCACGTCGGGTTTGCGATAGCTGCACCCCGCGCACCCTGTCCTCAGGGTTGAGCCCTCCTATGTCTAATGGCGTTTAAAGATGCATATCAAGAACTACGTGTGGCTTGATTCCCATCCTTATGGGATACGTAGGACCACCTGAACACCTAGATTTCAGGTCCATACCCATCTCTTAAGAGATCCCACGATCTCCCGGTGCCTAGGGTGTTTGGCATTACGCCCCCTCTACCCAGGGATCCGCCATCTCTTGGCCACTCTCGGACTGAGCCCTCTGACCCTTTCCAGTGGTCTGATGATGTGCTCAAGGCACTCTGGTCTAGAACTTGGAGTGCCAGATTCAACTTAGGCAAGTTCCATCCACTTTCCAAGCTTCATGTTCCCCTTCATTCGGGCCCCCGTCATCCTTCATACCCGGAGGGACCCCCAAGAGCGGCCTGGATACAACGCCCAAGGGCTCTCCTACCATCATGGGCCAATGCCCCCGAGGGTTTCAGAAAACAAATTGATACAAATCCCGTGTTGCGAACATGGTCAGCGGTTGATGCTCATTTGTTTGTCCCCATGGCTAACACGACAGGATGCTGTGTTGCGAACATGGTCAACAGTAATCCTCAGTCGTCACACCGGTTCCCTAGGCCCTGAATGTTGGTGGCATGGTTCATTTCATGTTCCGCCCCGCCGTGTCAAGTTGGAATCTTGACACTCCTTTTACTAACCCTCAGTACACCGCCACACATCAGACAGACCAAGCTGCGTGACGGTGTCTCTCGAGGCTCCCGCGATCTGAGCGCTAGAGTATGTGCTTGGGTCTCTTATTTACAAGTTGCATGCAGCTTGACCTTCATCCCCTTTGGGGAGTGAGGAGTCTCCAAGACATTGCGTTTCCGGCCCAGCATAACTGGGAGGTAGCATATGTTGCCCCTACCTGATTGTTGAACCCTCGTAGGCCCCTTTGCCCGAGGCTCCTCTCTCGGTTGGTCCAAACCATATGACCTTAAACTGTGTTGTTGGTCCAAACCATATGACCTTAAACTGTGTTTTTGGTCCAAACCATATGAACTTAAACTGTGTTGTTGGTCCAAACCATATGACCTTAAACTGTGCTGTTGGTCCAAACCATATGACCTTAAACTGTGTTGTTGGCCTAATCTATATGACCTTAAACTGTGTTGTTGGTCCAAACCATATGACCTTAAACTGTGTTGTTGGTCCAAACCATATGACCTTAAACTGTGGTGTTGGTCCAAACCATATGATCTTAAACTTTGCTGTTGGTCCAAACCATATGATCTTAAACTGTGCTGTTGGTCCAAACCATATGACCTTAAACTGTGCTTTTGGTCCAAACCATATGACCTTAAACTGTGCTGTTGGTCCAAACCATATGACCTTAAACTGTGTTGTTGGTCCAAACCATATGACCTTAAACTGTGTTGTTGGTCCAAACCATATGACCTTAAACTGTGTTGTTGGTCCAAACCATATGACCTTAAACCGTGTTGTTGGTCCAAACCATATGACCTTAAACTGTGTTGTTGGTCCTATCACACAACCCTAAACTGTGACATTATCGTCCTGGCCGCACGATGAAAAATGGCACTGCATTGTAGTGACCTCGTTGTAGAGGACATGACGTTGGGTATTGGTTTTATGCCATGCCATTTGTCAACGCCTATCAAGGCTTGATGCTTATAGCGACACCATGGTCTGCTACTCTAGGTCTGTCACTTCACAAAAAAGAACCACTCACCTTAAAGGACAAACAAGATTTATCAAATTCTTCTTCTTTTAGTGCAAGGGCCACGCCCGCACTCCCCTTTTCCCTTGGCACTGGTATCTTGCCATGTCACTTTCAGAACTACGTATGGCTTGATTCTCATCCTTATGAGATACGTAGGAGCGCCCGGGGAACTCCCCCGCGGGCCCAGCCAGCCTACCGCCGTGTTTGGCCCCTCGACTAGTGAGTTTCTCCGGAGAGAAAATGTTAAGTAGGGCCTAGGTCCTCCTTTACGTCGGGTTTTGTAACTGCCTGGCCATGTGTCCGTTTCTCCCCTTTCCCTTTGGTCCGAGCTCTAAGACCTAAAACTACGATCCCTACGGCCCGAGCTCTAAGACCTAAAACTAAGATCCCTATGATCCGAGCTCTAAGACCTAAAACTAAGATCCCTATGGTCCGAGCTCTAAGACCTAAAACTAAGATACCTACGGTCCGAGCTCTAAGACCTAAAACTAAGATCCATATTTCGTCCCACATGACGTTAAACTGTATGTCGTCCCACATGACGTTAAACTGTATTTCGTCCAACATGACGTCAAACTGTATTTTCAGAACTACGTGTGGCTTGATTCTCATCCAAATGAGATACGTAGGACCTCCCAGGCATTTCGTCTTGGGTCTAGCCCCAGGGATAGCTAAACCCCGTCCTTCCTCGCTGTCGGCCCCTCGGCCCGACTTCATGAGAAGTGGTGTAATTGGTACGTCCGCCTAATGCGCCTTCGCCATGGTGGCGCAATATCGAGAGTGTTGGACTCTGTTCGAACAAGCCACCACTCCACCTCCCGCGCATTGCATTCCCCCTTGTTCGGACCCTAATTTCTTTTTGTGTTTGACGGGACCCCCTAACAGTATGGATGCTCGACCTATGGTCCGCCTACTGTCTTGGGCCAATGTTCCGGAGAACTGGTCATGTTTGACGGGACCCCCTAACAGTATGGATGCTCGACCTATGGCCCGCCTACTTTCCTGGGTCAATGTTCCAAAAAACTAACCAACGATATTTGAGTTAGGCCCCATGTTGCGAACATGGTCAGCGGTCGGCCCTCATTTATTGTCCTCCCATTCCGGGCCAACGTAATATGGATGTTGTGTTTCCTCCACGGTTGACAGTTATCCTCCATGGTTGTGCCCCACTGGGTTCCGAATTTGGGCAGCGTGATGCACCCTTTCTCTCCATCCCCCTATGTTCGGATGGATTTCAATGCCCCTGGCATTGCCCCGCTCGTGTGTTAAGGCACATTGAGAAGTCTACACATCAATCGGCCTGGGGTCTCCTCAAAAGTCCAGGCCCGATTTTGGATGCCTGAAGCTTGGTCAATGCCCCACAGTTGAACGGAATGATGGTATGAGTATCTCTTGCTTCTTGCATTGGGCATGTCCCACAGGAGCCTAGGGGTGAGTTGTTATTCATTTCGAAACTATGGTTGAGCGCATTAAACCAAGGGTACAAATGAGTGGATTTGGCCATATATTGAATTGAGACGATGAGCGGTACAAGAAAAAAGTTCATGAGATGGGAAAAACAAAGCCCTCAGGGTTTAGCGTGATGAAGCAATCTTTCCAGCGCTGCTACCCTCTGGCTGGTAGCCTCCAAGACCACTTTTCGCTCTTCTAAGACTCTCTCCTCATCGGCCACCACAGAGCGCAGCTCATTAGCCCTAGCTTGTGCCTGCACCTGCTCGCTTCGAAGCACGGTCATCTGGTGACTCGCCTCCACCAGTTGTTCCTGTGCATCATCCAGCTGGGCCATCAGTTGCTCCACAAGCTCAGAGCATGTTGCGATGAAGGCCTCTTTATCTGCCGCATGCACTTCTAGGTGCCAGACTTCCTGCTCCACCCTCAGCAGCGCTTGAGCGCTCGCCGATCCTTCCTGGCACTGGGAAATGTCGGTGCGCCGGTTGCTCTCGCGTATCTTCTCGGCCATGTAATCAAAGACCGTCAAATGAAGACGCTGAGCGTCGGCCCCTCCGGCACACAAGAAGCGCAACCAGGTCTGAAGTGATCCCATCCGCGTCAGTCAATCGGACTGGGGCTGCCTGAGAAAGCGCTGGATACACTTCCACTCCTTGCGCCGTGTCATCCAGCTCTCCTCAGCCGCCTCTGAGTCTGAGTCATCTATCTCCTCAGGGTCAACAGGTCGGTATATAGGGAAGGCCGCCAGCAGATCGGCAGTAGGATACGCCCCATGGATGTCTTCGTGAGGAATATAATCCTTGACGTCCGGGTGACCTTCTATCTCCCCAGTAGCAATGATGCCTCCACCAGCTTCTGATCGCATTTCAGGAACGGCGCCGCTGATGTCCGCCTCCCTCTGTTCATCTATTGACGGGGCCAACTCAGTGTAGAGAGCATGTTCCGAACGAGGTGGTGTGTCCGCCGCTGGTCCACTCACGGACGGCCCGGGCTCCGCAGCCTGAAGTGCCTGCAGTGTTGAGATCACTGCGCAGGGAATACGCTGGTAAGACGGGATCTTTTGACACCAAGAACCAGTAGTGAAGCGTGAGACTTACAGGAATCCAAAGCATCGGTCCCCAGTGTTCCGGCCGCTGCAGGAGCCTCCATAAGGGGAGACCCCTATGTGCTGGTTAATTCAATGATGGGTGTCAGATCCCCATCATGTCCCACTGGATCCTATCCATCTTCCTCTGGTGGGGATGCCCGTCCACCGCTTAGCTGATCCTGAGTAGGATGGGGAAGTGAGTTAGAAGTTGGAAAGTAGAATGGATGAATGAGAGAAATGAATGAAGGCAGAGACAAACCTCGATAATATCGGTTATGTCGAGATCAGAGTCGACAATCTCGCTGCTCTCTCGGAGACTCCCTTGGTAGGTCTCCCCTTGCGAACCCTCACCTTCGGGCTCCTCTTCTTCGTCTTCTCCCTCGCCTTCATCCTCTCCGGTTTCCTCCTCCCCCTCCGGCTCTTCATCACTGTCTCCTTCTCCCGGCGACATCGCTTCCGGATCATGCTCCTGGCCGAGCATCACTTTCACTAGGAAAGTTGGCTCTGCACGCCGCCCCCTATGGCGTGCGTATGCGTCCATGGTCGTCACATAAGAATGCCGCCGATGGATGTTCACTCAGTCGGTAATCTGAACGAGCCCGACCTCCGGCAGTTGGATCCTGTTCTGCATTATCTTCTGCCAGAGGGCTTCGACGCTCAGCGATTGCTGCAGGGTCATCCAGACCGACCATAGTGCCGGGAGAATTGCGTCTTGGGAAGGTTCGAGCAAATATATTATCTGATTCCTGGGCAGTTCCCTGGCCACCTCATGTGACCCCCCTACGGGTAACGAGGACGTGGAGGCACCATGTGATGTCCTCTCTACCGAAGTCCTGGCTTGCGCAGGCCTCGCTGCCTGACGCACCTTTGGTTCCCCCCTTCTGACGTCACCGAGCCTTCTTTCCCGTCACCCGGTTTCCATGCGAGTGACCTCGAGTTGCCGGATGCTCTTGCGTAATAGCCCCTCAGGGTACGCAATGGTCCAGTTTTTGGCATATTCGGTTGCTAGGATGACATCGGCCCCGGTGGGAGGAAGAGTAACAACGTCACCAGAGCCGAAGGTGGTAAACATCAACCACATCTGGCGCAGGACGCATGGATTCTTCTCCTTCCAGACAGCCGTGAATACTTTCTTCGGCATTTGCTGGAGGCACCCGAACTTCCTGGCGAATCGGGATGGCACATATGACTCGCAGATCACCTTCCCGTCGATCTGAGCCACGAGCACCCCGCCCCGAATGCTCTGGAAATATTCTTGCTGTTCCAGAGAGCCTCACCCGTTGTCCACCAGCTGGCCAACCGGGGTGGGGAACGGGCTGAAGTTGAAGTTGGCAGGGTTACCAATGCAGATCCTCACACCCTCCTCATTGAGCGTCAATGGCGCCACCACTGCAATGTTCAGCAAGGATGGTCTCAAGCCATTGCCCGGAGGACGGACGACGTTTGGGAAAGTATACCCACCGAAATGAGCTGCCACCCAGCCATGGATGATCTGGAAGGGACCACAGACTCTCTGAGGCGACCCCCCTCGTGAGATGCGCCCCAAGATGGTATACAGCTTGGACAACACGGGGATTCCCAAGTTGAACCGTTTGTTGGCGGCCATGGAGCCCGCCATCACCAAAGTCGCTGGACGGATGCCCATCCTTGCGTCCCGCACCGGCAGGAGCCACCCGCTCAGAAAGGCGGTAAGGAACCTGGCATACCAGACGTTCGGGTCTCGGGCCTCAATGACGTAGTAGCCCCATGATTGGTATTTCCCTGCCTCCAGGGTCTTCCAGTATGACCCGTCCTTGCTCCTATGAGTGGCGGTTGGGCACCGTTTTCCCCATCCCGGCATCTTGACGGCGGGATCCCTCTCAAGGAACAAGCTGAACCAGCCCTTGTAGGCGATGCCCTTCAGGAATTCCTTGACCCCCAGCCTCTCCTTGGCCAGCTGCAGCAGGTGCCACGTCAGCATGGGCATCCGCGACCTGTCTCCCCAGGTGTTCTTTGGAGGAACGAACTCGTCGTATTGGTAACCCTCCAATGGGATACCGCCGATGTAGTGAACATCCTAAAGACTGATTCCGACTTCCCCATGATGAAGGTGGAACGTGTTGGTGTCAGGAGACCACCGGGTGAATAGCTCCGGTCCGAGTTCAGGCTGACGGTGGAAATGGAACTACGATGTCCATACCGCCTCGAAAAGGCCGATATACCGCAGTTTGTCCCCGAACTGGTCACAGGTATGGTGAACCCAGAACACCCAGGCCCATTCGCTGGTGAAGTTACCCCCGGACCGCAGGTCCCAATCCTTCAGCCAGCCCTTCGTGTCATCTGTGATGCTCTGACGGAACGTGCTCGCGTAGAGGGCCGAAGAATCCTCCGCCACAGGCTCGTCCCCGGTAATGGTCCTAGTCCTTGGGTTCAGGACATATACATCCATGTGTATAGTTTCCCTGGCAGGACGGCCGTTGTTGGTGATGTTGTAGCGAGGAAGTTCATCCTCCCGAGTCACCCAAGACCGCGGCGTGTCCACTTCGAAGCCCGGCAGTGGCACCTCCTCCGGGATGCCAATGTTCCAGAGCGGGAGGTTGTCAGACAGGGGATATGTCTTCTGGGCCGGAGTCAGCAGATTGAACAAGGTCAGATTGTTGGAGACAATCACCTTGGCGCCATAAACCTCCTCGTTTTCCTCCATTTCTGTCCTACGGGCAGCGACTTCCCCCTCATCGACTCGGTTTGCGACCATATCGAATTTTTCGGGAGTTGGGAGAAATCAGGATGCAGTGCGCGGAATTGGAGAGTTAGGCACAAAA
Organism: Viscum album; assembly: GCA_963277665.1. Classification (NCBI taxonomy): domain Eukaryota; kingdom Viridiplantae; phylum Streptophyta; class Magnoliopsida; order Santalales; family Viscaceae; genus Viscum; species Viscum album. The sequence goes on along the minus strand of OY728155.1, from coordinate 593,109,399 downwards.
TCTGAAGGAGTTGCGCGAAATCCGGGAGATGAGCGCGCAATCGGCACGCAAAGCGCGGACGATCCCGGTTTGGCGCGAAATCACGGCCAAATTTCGGAATGAATTCTGCTCTGCCAGAGCGTTATTACGTGCAGCTGCGGAGAAATTTCGCGCATGAGAGCGAATAGCTTATCGTGCGGAAAAAGAGGATGTACGGAGTTGGGACCCAGTGACCATTTTTATAGGCGAGGTCAGGGTTCCGCACCGCGCGGAAAGAGGATTCCACGCGAATCCGGCATTTTGCGTGCCCCATCCAAATGTTGCACGCAATTGGATCAGGGCACTCAGCATTCCGGTGTTTCAGTGTTTCCCTTGGAATCTGATTGTTGCGACCTCTCGCCGATCCAATTCCAAGGGGGGGGGGGCATTTGTTGACGCCAAAAAAAGCCCGTAACTCTCGGAGGAAGTTTCAAAATGACGAAGCGAAGTCATATTCGGAGTCAGAGGCCCGATCCGGAGGCCCAGGAAGTGGTGTGCGAAATAAAGGAGAATCCGCGCGAAAAAATGTTCTGCGCGCGAAGTACTCCCGGGATTCGCGGAATTGGACCGGTGAGGTGCGCAATAATTGTGCACCCCGGTTCTCCGTGGCGCGTTTTTGCGTGCATGCAGTTCCCGGCGCAGAAACTTTCGCACGCCGCCTAGATTCCGCGCCGGAGGTCACCTATAAATATAAGGTGACCCCGAACGGTTTGGGGGTTGATAAATCCAAAGAGACTCTCATGTGCACAATTCGGCTCCCCCCGCGCGAAAGATGACATCCAGGTAATCCCGAATTCCGCGCAACCTTGCCCCAGAGTTCTCCTTTGTGCGAAACTCCACTGGCTTCAGTGACTTTTCCCCTTCCCCCGGTTTCCCCACTTGCGCGCAATCCATGGTCCGTGCGCGCAATAGCCTACATGGCGCGCAAAACCTTGCGCGTAATTCCCTCTTCGCGAACAATTCCATTACTCCGATTGCATGCCGTCCCGTTGTTTTGCGCACAAATCGTCCCTTTTGTGCGCGCAAAGCCGAGGACCCCTCACCTGGACGCCCCTTGGTTGCCCCCTGCACCAGCACCTGATGTCTCCCCTGCCGGGCATGCGCGCCATGCGTTGTTTTCCCGCACGGCCTTCCAGGCTCGTGCGAAGTAACATCAAGGTCCCTTGGGCTGTGTTTCCTGTTGCGTTGCTTTGCCTTATGCTTCTCCGCATAGGCACGCTAACGGCTATTTCTTTTTCGCATAGCCACACTAACGTTGACCCCCCGGTGGTTTGCCCTGCGGCCCCCCTTCACCACGGCCATGACGATGCCTTCCCTCCCACAAGGGGTAGAGGGCGTTGGCCATGTAAGCCCCAGGGGTGTGGAGCAAACCCACCTTGTCCAAGCTGCAGGACATTAAACTGCTAAGCACCTCATCCTTAACACAAGACATTAAACTGTGGTCCGACCCCGTGCTTCGCACGCAGGGTCCCCCCAGCTCGGACATTTTTTTACGCCCACTCGTCTCCACGAGAATGGACTCTTCCTCACATGGAATGAGATCCTCCTTGTTGGAGCGACGTTTGTCCGCGGGGGAAGGGATGCCTCAGAGCGTAAGCCCCTAGCCTTTCTTGCGGATGACAGCACCCGTGCATCTTCGTACTTCCCCCCTGCCAAGGCCAGTGGAGTCCTTCTCCCACTGCGCTTTGTCGCACCATGGGCCTCCACCCTGGAGTAAGCCCCAACACCAAGGGCCACTAACCATGTGTAAGACCCTATTTTCTCTTTGGGCCGCTCAATGCGTAAGCCCCTTTCCGCTTCTCACGGACGCGCCCTTCACGACGTGATCGTCTGGTCCCTGCTGCCTCTTGTTTCCCACACCGAGCATGACTCACGTGGGCTTAGAGTGCGCATCGACCATGACATCCTCTAATGGGCTGCCTCAGAGCGTAAGCCCCATCCCAGCGAACTACATGGACTTTGATCCGTGCTAACTCATGGTACGTAGGAAGCCTCCACAAGGTTCAAGCCCACCACCCGGTCATCCCAACCTCTCCATGTCGGTTCCCCAACCACCTTTGGCCGCCTTAGAGTGTAAGCCCCACATGCCCTCGTCCTGCATGATGTTAAACTGTATGACCTCGTCCTGCATGGCGTTAAACTGTGTTCCTCACCTTGGGCTGCCTCAGAGTGTAAGCCCCAAATATTCCGTCCCGCGTGACGTTAAACCGTATTTCATCCAGCGTGACATTAAACCGTGTTCCTTCCCACATGATGTTAAACTATATTCCGTCCCGCGTGACGTTAAACCCTGTTCCATCCCGCCTGACGTTAAATTGTATTCCGTCCCGCATGACGTTAAACTGTATTCTGTCCCGCATGACGTTAAACTGTATCCCCCCTCTTGGGCCGTCTCAGAACGTGAGCCCCATGTCTCACTCCACCATCCATCCTGATCCTTAGCTGGGCCGCCACATCCCGGTGAGATCATGCCACCCTTTCTCACTCCATGACATATGGGAAGCCACCCACGTGCTGGCCCCAACATCGGTGTTCCCCCTAGGGATCCTTTAACCCGATCCTTCTTCGCAAGACGTTAAACTCGCGGCATACCCCGTGTTAAACATGGGAAGCGGAGGAAAAACTCAAATGGTACACATTCCCCGAGTTCGATGTGGGATGCCTCGAGCTTCTGCACCCTCGAGAAGCCCTGTGATAAGGGACCCAAGACAGACATGCCGACGATGCCCCAACCTGACCATTCTCCTCACTGTAGGTTTCTGTCCCGACAAGACCCCTTGGAGCGTCTTGATAGAAGCAGCATAATTAACTAGCGTCCATGTAGATATGGCACCAGGAATGAGCTTCACGAACCCATCTTAAATCTTTGAGGGAGACCCGGACTAGGTAATGAGCTCTGAGGAGGAATCCATGGAGGGAAGAACCGACATCCCATCATCCCGGTTTCGATCAAGGAGAAGACGTCCCTGAACAAGGAACGGATGCCGCCCACCTTTGGAAAGCGGGAATACGGGGCCACAAGCAGCGCGCCCTCCCCGGCGGACAGACGCGGGCACCCCGGCGAAAGCGTCAGAAACAATAACATCATCATATCATATCTCTATAATGTAACTGAGTTGTTTCTGGGAGCCACCATTTTCCATATGATGTGTATCATATAGTTTTTTATTATACATAAACCCATCAGATCCCACACACCAATTCATTACCTCACACTATAATAGAATGTACACATAATACCTACAGTAGTAATTCAGATACAATATTTGGGGATACATTTGTGTGAATAACCATAGTGAATATATAAGGCCCCAGCCTTAAAACTTACTTAATCGTGAGTTATTACAAGATTACACATTGAGGATCTTTTCAGGTTTAGAGTTTTAGAGAATTAGATCATGAAACTTGCATTACATTCCACATTTAAACAAAGTGGTTACATAAAAGACAGTATTCATTCTTCCCATCAATGGAAACATATTTAAAATAAAACACGGATTATTTCTTGACACATTCTTGACACTATCATCACATCATGTACCTTTCCCTTGACCTGTGAAAAACATTTCAAAAACTTGGGATGAGCATAAAAATCTCAGTAAGAGTTATAAAAATATGGAAAGGAAACATGAGTTCATATATATAGTATAATGAAATCATACTTTACCCATAAAATATAGGCATATCAAATCATGAATAAATCATAGAAATCATAAGACATAAAAGTTATCTTGAAGCATTCATAACATTCTTACGTAGGGAGTAACCCTCTTGGTTACATTGGGATTACCCACCACAGTATATTCCCTAAATCTCTTCGGAGAAACCTTAACGTTTCACTCCTTCACGTTACCCAATGCATTGGAGAGCTATATCGGGCTCACCCGCCCTTAGTTTATCACGGAACCACCCGTTTTCATAACAATGCCCAAGAACCATAACATAAACGTATCACATAAGACATGCATAAAGGAAACATAACATTTCCACATTTCAATCACAATATAACATTTTAGTATATTGAAATAATGAATCCATTCAAAAGAAACCATTTCCAAAACCATTTAAAACATTTAATAAAGAGATTTTTGAATCAAAGTGTCCCATACCACCTTGAAGCTTTTAAAAATTTGAACCATTAATATCCATATAAATAAATCCTTAAAACCATTTTGAAAAAATGGATATTAATAATAACAAATAATTAAAACATTTAAAGCGATATTCTGGTTAAAGGGGTTCTACCAAAATTAGAGACACTTGAATACAATAATTGAGGAATAACATTTAGTCAGAACTTTATAATATCATGAGAATAAAGGGATTCATGATATAATATTCCAAAGGACAGTATATACACCATATAAGAGTGAATTGGTGCATAACAACAATGAAGTCTCAATAGAAATGTCAAATGTGATGAAATCCCTTATAAAGAAGGTATCCTTAAATTAAGGATAATTCAATCTCAAAATTATGTGTGACAAATATAAATACACCCAATATAAGTGGATATTATGTGTAAAACAATAAAAGTTCATTCACACATATTTCAAAAGATGACATATTCAATAACTACATGTTGAACCCAAAGAAATCGAAATTGGGTTAAAAAGTTCCCTTGGTAAAATTCGACAGCCTAACGGCATCACTTCAAAATTCAGAAAATGAGTTGATGAGAGATAAAAAGGGAATATCATCACTTGTACATAAAATTTACATCAATAAGGATATAAAAGAACATATCCCAACATAATAGTATGTGAATTAAAAGTTCTAACAAAAGAAGTCTTTTAAAAAGCGGAGGGTGAAAGGTTCCCTTACCGACATGGGTATCTTTTGAAACATACACCCCATGAAAGAAGGACAATAAAATTGATGTAAATACTCATAAATTAAAGTATATTACACAATGAGTAAAATAATGGGTAGTTCATACACCACTCAAAGGAAATTGTGGAAAATGTAGCATAAATCTCACGGGAAAAAAAGTGAGATGAAAAATCTCTTACGAAAAATCGGCAGCCTAACGACACCACTTAAAACTTACAAAATGGATTGATGAGAGGAAATAGGGTCTCTCATAATATCAACATAATGTTTATAGAAATAGGAATATAAAAGAAAATCCCCCAACATAACAAAGAGGAGCTTAAAAGAAGTGACATAAAGGAGAGTACTTAAAAAGAAAGAGAGAGGTTGGATCTCTTACGAAAATTCGGCAGCCTAACGACGCCGCTCAAAAACTTCCAAAATGGATTGATGAGAGATAATAGGGTCTCTAATTATATGAACATAAAAATTACAGTAAGAGTAATATAAAATAACATCCCAATCACAAGAAAGATGAGCTAAAAAGGAATGACATAAAAGAGTGTACGTAAAAAGAAAGAGAGGAGCAGGATCCCTTACCTCGGGTCCGACTTGACTCGATCGTTCTTTAATCTCCTGAATAATAAAATTAAGTTAATTTCTACATCCTTAAGAACCTTTTTCAAGTTCATTATTCCTTTTATACCACTTATTACCATGTCATAAACATTATGTAATCATTTAATTTAATAATATTTGTTTTGCCGATATTTGGTTCATAAGTCGAAAGTGGACTTCTTACAATTACATGTTGTTCGTGTGGCCAAATGTTCATTATATCAATAATTGTATTCATGATTTAGATATCATATATATCATATATATCCAGTATATTCATGCATTTATAATATTACATAACATTTAGAGTTAAGAAATGAAATTCACTGTTCATGGAGACGGTAAGCCGTACGTACGCATGAACGCTACTTCCATTACTATTTCATATTTAATGGAATTAAAACATAATGATACATAATATTATTTTAATTAAAGTATGTTATCATATATAATATCATTAAATATATCCTTTATACATACCACATATGGTATTAACGAATCAAATCACTTTGAGGGGGCGGTAGTCCGCACTTCCTTAAATGAAGATATCGCGTTTACCCATAATGGAAACCATAAAGGTATTAAATAAATGAAAAATACAGAAGATTAAGTAAAAAATAAACATATTAGATATCATATATAAATATAGTTTCATCTTAATGTCCACCTTTGAAGGTGTTATAAGAATGTTGAACAATCATCGTTTCGGGAGGCAGAAATTCTTCATCAACGGAAACAGTATGTTCTTTAACCATTAGATGTAGGTGTGTGTAAGTGTATATCTAATCCATCTTATAAAAACATCCTAGTATATTGAAGATACTGGAGTTGTTACAAAAGAAAAGAATAAAAATAGTTTAGGGTGTTGGAGAAGTAAAATAAAACAAAAGGACTCAAGTGAAGACATTACCTTAAAATCGGGTAACTTACTTTGATTTGAGATCAAAGGCTTCCTTGGAAAGGATTCTGCACAAAGTGAGGCTTCAAGGAGTTAGAGAGGGATGTGTAGAGACAAAATGGGCAGGGGTTGGCCGAGCCAAAGGCTTTGGAAGTGTGGGTAAGGAGGTAGAGGTGGGGGCCTTTTATAAGAGGAGAGGAGGGGCACTCTTGGAAAGGTATAAAATGTAACATTATTTCCAAATGAGTTTCGGATTATAATGGTCCCACATTGATGTGTTTCGAGGATAAGGTGATAAGGGTTCGAAATCCACCCATCCAATAGGTTTTGGACATTTGTAGGATTTAGATTTTACATTATCTTTCCATTTTATTTAAATAGTTAAATAATGAGGTCATCGCTGCATCATCATGATGTCATAAATAATTTAATTTATTTAATGTCTAAAAATTATAAAAAAACTACTATGATGTAGGAAATAATTTTAGATTTACAATGAATATGTATTTTCCAAAAGATCATTTATGTAGACAAAATTAATTTTTTTTACATAGGTGATACATTCTTTGTCACATTTAACATTTTTTGAAAATAAATAGATAAAAAGTCACTTTCTCACAAAAGTGATTCCATGGGCCCCCCAAGTTTGGCACAAGGCATCCCATGGTCGGCCATGAGACAACCAGTAGCCTTAGGACACATTTTGTTGTCATTTTTTATTATTATGATATTGTCTTATTATCTTTAACTACCCGATTACTCATTAATCAAAATAATTAAAGATAATTACCATCGTTACTATTCATAATGTCCAAAAACAAAAGAGTCTTAATTACATAATTTGGTCCTTCTGATTACAAATATGTAATTCATTTTACCAAATTCCAAACACATAAATTTCAATAATTAATTTAAAAAAACTTCCCGTTGTCAAAACAAATAGCGGGTTTTTTAGAAACAATATTTATGAAAAGTTTGGCACTTGTTTATGCCTAATTCCAAAGTGAAATTAATCACAATGACCATCATTGAATTACATGGTAAAAATATATTATAATTACAATTTAAAAAAAATTATAAAGATAATATAACCATATAATTAAATTATATGAAAAAGCAGTTTTGATGTAAAATGCAGTATTTTTCACTATTCATTGAAAAATGAACATTGTCAGAAAAATACCAAAAATTAACCCAAGGTAAATTTCAATTTCCCAATAATAAATAATATGTTTCTTTTGAAAAATAGAGATTATAAAATTTTCAAAAAGTGGATTTAAAAGGGGTTCTCCATCAAAAGGCGTTTAATCGATCTTTTAAAGAATATTAGAATCTTTTCTCTTAAAAACTGGATTCATTTGCATTTTTAATCCAATATAATTTATTGTAAAGAGTAAAAATATTTTACAAACATATATAATTATTTTGTAGTTAGTTCTGTTAATTCCCACCATTACAACGGCTAGGCATTAACTACCATTTCAAATAATATTATTTTATTATTAGAGTGCAAAGTAAGATTCACAAGGAACTCGTTGTTGCGTGTTGGGTACGCCATCGAGCATAGCATCCCATTTAAAGTAATATTAATATTTTATTCACAAATATGGATAAATATAAAGATGTCATATTCTTTATTTACCTGGTGTGTTACATCCTTCCACCCTTTTGGGAATTGCGTCCACGCAATTTTAAAATTGGGCTTGGAAACATCCTTGAAAGTCCCACATCGGAACAAGAGTCGGTAAAACAATCACTTTAAAATAAAGAAAGATAAGTACAAAGGTCACCCGAGTTAACCCATACTAGGATTCCAAGTATGAAAATATGGACATGGAGGAAAAAAACAAAGGGCCATGTTCTGATGGAGGGTGATAGAAAACATGTTTAGGAGAAAGTTAACCACAAGAAAATCACAAACTTGTGATGGGTTAAACGGTATTCGATTCCCCAGTAGAAAAAGTTAATAGACAACATTTTTGTTTTAATTTACTTTTTATTGAGGTATTTATTCATAAGGAAACATAATCACTTATCATGTTGACTTTCAACTTTTATTAGATTCCTTACACAAACTCATATTTTCTCTAAAAGACGAGTATTTAGGAAGACTTGTTCACATTAAGAGTACTATAATCAGCTTCTAGAGAATCACCTAATCCAAAAAAGAGAAATATATACTTCCCATGTCTTTATACTTTAACAAAAACCAAAACCAAAATGGTTAGTACAAGATCAGATAATCCAGAAAAGGATAACCCTTTATAAAAAGAAGATATATGCTTAATCTCCAAAATTTGTCCAACAAAACCCAAAGTTCAACGAGGACCATTCGATAAAAAATTTGTCCATAAAATTCTTCAAAGTAAACCAAACTAAGGTTGAAACCCAAATATTTAAAGGATTTAGTCACATAGTCTTCCAAGTTAAATTGTAACATTTATCTCCAAACAACATCAGTTGCTCCTAAAGTCTCACATTGAAAAGTAATTAACCTAATCACATATCCTCCATGATAGTTTAATAATTTCCATAGATAACCCAAAATCAGCTCATTCTAGATTCATAAGATCATCTAACTAATAAGAATTAGTTAAACTAACTAGGGACTTCACGTAGTCCAGTGGTAGGCGATAAATACCAGTTGCACTTTGGTTATGGGTTCGATTCCCACAGCTTTGTCCGATGCGAAGGGTTGTCACATGGTCTGCGTGTTGTCCTTTTTCCAAAACTATATAATTCTCAAATCATTCCCCAAAAAGAGATAAAATCATCAAAAATAACCATAACATATTTTAACCTCAAGTTTATCACATGCCTTTTATTTTCTATCATAACATATAATAACCCATAATTACCTCAAAAGTAAGGATCATATAATCTCTAATGGTTACCTTTATAATTATTACCTGAACTTCCACATCGATTGGTCATCTAGTACATGATGCATTATAGATCATACCAAGGTTCAAGTGGTTGATAATGACTCCATGATAGTTGGTTTAGAACAACCACAAGTTTCCTCATTGAATCCCCCATTTTATCAAGTATCTTAATCAGAGAACCATCACAGTTTCCTTCAAACCTGTTGTCACTTTGGTGCCTACTAGATCCATCCATTCACTAAAAATAGAAATGTCAGTGTGAGTATATCAACAAAACCATCATGTACTAATGAGGAAGATAAAAACTAAGATATACTTACTCATTCACTTTATCTAAAACTAGGACTCTTTCTAAAATCCTATCCATTATGGTATAGTCACTTATGCTTAGAGAATACCATAACCTCAAAAGTTATCTAAACCGACCTTTGATACCAAATATAAGGCCCCATCCATAAACCTTACTTAATCTTGAGTTATTACAATATTACACATTGAGGATCTTTTCAGGTTTAGAGTTTTAGAGAATTAGATCATGAAACATGCATTACATTCCACATTTAAACAAAGTGGTTACATAAAAGACAGTATTCATTCTTCCCATCAACGGAAACATATTTAAAATAAAACATGGATTCTTTCTTGACACAACCTTGACACTATCATCACATCATGTACCTTTCCATTGACCTGTGAAAAATATTTCAAAAACATGGGATGAGAATAAAAAGCTCAGTAAGAGTTATAAAAATATGGAAAGGAAACATGAGTTCATATATACATTAGAATGAAATCATACTTTACCCATAAAACATAGGCATATCAAATCATGAATAAATCATAGAAATCATAAGACATAAAAGGTATCTTGAGGAATTCATAACATTCTTACGTAGGGAGTAACCCTCTTGGTAACGTTTGGAATACCCACCATAGTATATTCCCTAAATCGCTTTGGAGAAACCTTAACGTTTCATTCCTTTGTGTTACCCAATGCATTGGAGAGCTATATCAGGCTCACCCGCCATTATTTTATCACGGAACCACCTGTTTTCATAACAATGCCCAAGAACCATAACATAAACGTATCACATAAGACATGAATAAAGGAAACATAACATTTACACATTTCAATCACAATATAACATTTTAGTATATTGAAATAATGAATCCATTCAAAATAAACCATTTCCAAAACCATTTAAAACATTTAATAAAGAGATTTTTGAATCAAAGTGTACGTACGCATGAACGCTAGTTCCATTTCTATTTCATATTTAATGGAATTAAAACATAATGATACATAATAGATTTTTAATTCCAGTATGGTATCATATATAATATCATTAAATATATCCTTTATACGTACCACATATGGTATTAACGAATCAAATCACTTTGAGGGGGCGGTAGTCCGCACTTCCTTAAATGAAGATATCGCGTTTACCCATAATGGAAACCATAAAGGTATGACATAAATGAAAAATACAGAAGCAAGAGTAAAACATAAAAATATTAGATATCATATATAAATATATTTTCATCTTAATGGCCACCTTTGAAGGTGTTAGAAGAATTTTTAACAATCATCGTTTTGGGAGGCAGAAATTCACCATCCACGGAAACAATATGTTCTTTAACCATTAGATGTAGGTGTGTGTAATTGTAGCTTGAATACTTCTAATAACAACATCCTAGTATATTGAAGATACTGGAGTTGTTACAAAAGAAAAGAATAAAAATATTTTAGGGGGTTGGAGGAGTAAAATAAAACAAAAGGACTCAAGTGAAGACATTACCTTAAAATCGGGTAACTTCGTTTGATTTGAGCTCAAAGGCTTCCTTGGAAAGGATTCTGCACAAAGTGAGGCTTCAAGAAGTTATAGAGGGATGTGGAGAGACAAAATGGACAGGGTTTGGCCGATCCAAAGGCTTTTGAAGTGTGGGTAAGGAGGTAGAGGTGGGGGACTTTTATAAGAGGAGAGGAGGGGCACTCTTGGAAAGGTATAAAATGTAACATTATTTCCAAATGAGTTTCGTATTTTAATGGTCCCACATTGATGTGTTTCAAGGATAAGGTGATAGGGGTTCTACATCCAACCATCCAATAGGTTTTTGACATGTGTAGGTCTTATATTTTACATTATCTTTCCATTTTATTTAAATCGTTAAATAATGAGGTCATCGCTGCATCATCATGATGTCATTAATAATTTAATTTATTTAATGTCTAAAAATTATAAAAAAACTACTATGATGTAGGAAATCGTTTTAGCTTTCCAATGAATATTTATAGTCCAAAATATCATTTATGTAGACAAAATTAAAAATATTTTACATAGGTGATAATTCTTTGTCACATTTAACATTTTTTAAAAATAAATAGATAAAAAGTCACATTCTCACAAAAGTGATTCCATGGGGCCCCCAAGTTTGGCACAAGGCATCCCATGGTCGGACATGAGACAACCAGTAGCCTTAGGACACATTTTGTTGTCATTTATTATTATTATGATATTATCTTATTATCTTTAACTACCTGATTACTCATTAATCAAAATAATTAAAGATAATTACCGTCATTACTATTCATAATGTCCAAAAACAAAATAGTATTAATTACATAATCTGGACCTTCTGATTCCAAATATGTAATTCATTTTACCAAATTCCAAACACATAAATTGCAATAATTAATTTAAAAAAACTTCCCGTTGTCAAAACAAATAGCGGGGTTTTTAGAAACAATATATATGAAAAGTTTGGCACTTGTTTATGCCTAATTCCAAAGTGAAATTAATCACAATGACCATCATTGAATTACATGGTAAAAATATATTATAATTACAATTTAAAAAAAATTATAAAGATAATATAACCATATAATTAAATTATATGAAAAAGCAGTTTTGATGTAAAATGCAGTATTTTTCACTATTCATTGAAAAATGAACATTGTCAGAAAAATACCAAAAATTAACCCAAGGTAAATTTCAATGTCCCAATAATAAATAATATGTTTATTTTGAAAAATAGAGCTTATAAAATTTTCAAAAAGTGGATTTAAAAGGGGTTCTCCATCAAAAGGCGGTTAATCGGCCTTTTAAATTATATTAGAATGTTTTCGCTTAAAAACTGGATTCATTTGCATTTTTAATCCTCTAAAATTTATTTTAAAGCGTAAAAATATTTGACAAACATATATAATTATTTTGTAGTTAGTTCTGTTCATTCCCGCCATTACAACGGCTAGGCGTTAACTACCATTTAAAATAATATTATTTTATTATTAGAGTGCAACGTAAGATTCCCAAGAAACTCGTTGTTACGTGTTAGGTACGCCATCGAGCATAGAATCCACTTTAAAGTAATATTAATATTTTATTCACAAATATGGATAAATATAAAGATGTCATATTCTTTATTTACCTGGGGTGTTACAGAATCACATCCCGATATACACATGTATAATAAAACTAACCTTACTACATACCTAAATATGAAACTTCAGCTAAAAGAGAGAAGGGATAGTGGTGGTAGTCAACAATAAATCCACCCACTAGGATATTTGGGAAAACTCCCTCCAAGAGTCCACTAGGATTCAGTCACCTGAAATAACATAGAATGGGTAGAATATTAAATCATATAATATAAAATATATAATATAGTTCACAACCACATTAGGGGTATTACATAGTACTAGAATCAAATATAGATAAATTTTCTTAGACTCTTAGATTTTATAGTGAATACCACATATCCTATAAGAACATAAGTATTTAAAATATCTACTATAATTACTTATTTCATTTTTTATATTCCCTATAGTTTGATAATCTATTATACCATAATTAACATATTTAATCACCTTAAATTGTTATCTATCATTTCATGTCCACCCTTCCTTGAATAATCCTAATAGATTAAATGATTTTTCAAGATTAACATCTTTTCAACATTTCAATTCCATCAACACAAACCCTATGGGTTAATAGTTATTTAATAATTATTAGAATCATTCAATAATACCTGTACTGAAGGATAACCATACTATGTTACAAACAATAGAAAACATGAAACAATACACACCTTGTTTTATAAAATAGTGGTATAGTGAATGTAAATAAATCAAAAAATCCAACCATCATTCATTAAAAAGATTCATTTATATAAAGAATCCAAAATTTACACATAAATGAGTAAGATCAAATTCATCATTTCCATCACTTTTGGTGCCATCCATGACATCCACAATAATATCCAAATGCATCCCTCAATAACATGAATTAACTCCATGCACATCATCTATGCCTACCCACCCACATAACATCATCAATCCAAGGATTATCCATCTTGGGTTCATAACACACTAGGGACTCCACAACTCATCTCACATCACAGTGTGAATCTTAAATTTCAATAACATAAAAAAAAGTTTTAAGGAAGCAACATGAACATCCACTAGGTAAATATAGATGATAAAACCAGACATATATCTTTAACATATAAACGATCTCCCATAGATCTAAACATAATAATCTTTTCTTTCTCAAGAAGATATAAAACCCATACCCCATAAATTATCCTCATAAAAAATGGTTCATATTACTTTTATATTTAACTTATTCATTATTTACCTTTTAATAGTATTGTAATTAAAAGACATAATTTTATAAAAAGATAATAAATTAATTAAATAATTAATTTAAACATTCTCCCTTGTATTCATGACAATCTAACAAATTTGGAATTACACTTCATTAATATTCTGTTATTTATATTCATCAACTAGAATTAACATAAATAACATTATTCACAAAATTCCATCAACCCATTGAATTAATTATCCAACTAATCATTAAATGAACATTAATTTTGTTATTATAAAAAAACATCCATCAGATTCATTAAAAATATATCTTTATTCACAATCAAAATAATTATAAATTAACTTGTGATTGAAATTATTATTCATTTTTAATCATCCAAAACATTCTTAAATGTGTATAAAATAAACCTAGATATTCGTGTCATGGATCTCACATTATCTATAAAATCATGAGTCGAACCATTATCATGGTAGAAAGAAAAAACATGTAATCCATACAACCAAAAATTTATTATCAATGTTAAATATTCATGATATTAATTCAAAAGAAATGTGATATACTAGAAAAAATTTATTACTAAACATAAATTAATAAGAGAAGAAACTAATATCATACTTGGATGAAATATGCACTTTTGGACTCACTGCACCAAAAATAGGGTGTGTGAGCAGCATGGAATCACCACTGGAGAACATGAGACACTAGAAAAAGTTTTACACAACTCCATGTAAAGTGTTATGAAACATCATTAATTGAGTGGAAGAAATAATGGGGTAGAAATGTAATGTAAATTTATTTTCAAGGTGAAATATAGAGGATGTTCATATTTTCCATATCAAAAAATATTTAATTCCAACTATAATAGATCACATTAAACTACAGTTGAATGGATTCTTTAATAAACTATTATAATTTAGAAAATCATGGATATAATTATAGATGATGAATATGGACTTTAATGATTCTAATTCATGCTCTTAGATGACCTTAAAATGAATTTTCAATAAACATGTAGAAATATCTAGATGGATAATTCCCCATAGCCAAAAGCACCAAAAATAGTTATATATAATTATTTCAACCATGTAGTAGAATTAGATATACGATCCCTCATGCATCTGATTTCATTTGCAGATTATCTTTGTTGTACTCAATTTAGTCTTATATAATGTTATCATATATGATCATTTTTTTAGATAATAGTGTATGAATCGGGTCACTTAATTAGTTGTTTCATCCACTGAGTAGATTAATACACATATCCAACCCATTCACATTAGCATTTTTTCATGTACCTGATCTCTATTGTAGCTAATTAATCTATGTTGATAATTAATTCATGTAGTAGATTCATTCATATAGCTTATGGATCTCTATAGCTAAATTGATATATCGTGAATCGAGATACCACCCAGGCCGTGAACTGAACATTCATGATGTGAAACATACTGATCATAAATCCTCCATGCTTCCAGATAATAATATTCAAACACATTCTGTAACACCCCAAGCTTCTATGGTACGCTTCTCTTTGAATAATGTGATAGCGTGTGTTGTACGCAACACCGAGTTCTAACACACCATAACTAATCAAACTAGCCGTTATGAATAGTAATACCTACTTTTTGAAATTATATATATTTTATATTTGAAAATGGACTTCATTTTTGGATTCGGAATATCGAATTTAGCCTAGGGTGAAATTTTGGTACATTTCGGATAACTTTCATATTTTGATGAATAGTGAAAATTACTAAATTTTAATTAAAAACAACTTTTTTAATCAAATTAATTACTAGTGATAAATTATGAATTTGAGTGGTTTTAAAGTATATTTAGAATATATTTTTACCATTTAATATAATTTTGGTCATTGGACATAATTTTACAATTAAACCGAACATAAACAAGTGTCAATCTTTTGATAGTTATTATCTCTTAAAAACACGCTTTTTGTTTTAACAGCGGGAATTAATTTTAAATTAATTTCTGCCACTTCTGTGTTTTGAATTTAGGAAAATGGATTCCATATTTGGAATCAGGATGTTCAAATTGTGTAAATAGGTAACTTTTATTTTTAGACATTTTGAATAGTTACTGTGGTAAATATTTTATTTACCATGGTTAAAGGGTAAATCCGGTAAATAAGGGTTAAAACAAATAATATTATAATAATACAAAATTACCCTAAAACGTGTCTTAACCCTATTGGTTGATACATGGTCGACCATGGGCATCTTTGGGTCGATTTTGGGACCCCATGGATCCACTTGTAAGTGATAATGACACTTTATTTTAATTAAGTCAAAATGAATACAAAAATGACACAAGCATATATCTTTTAGAAAAACAATTGTTACATAGGGTTATAAAAGTTGGATTTTAGATTATAAATATTCATTAGAAAGATAAAAAGATTTTCTACATAATGATATTTTATTTATAATTTTTAGACATTATATAATTTATTTTATTTATGACACAATGATGATGCAGTAATTACTAAAATAGTGAAAAATAAAAATAATTGATCTTATAAATACCCAAATAATTATAATATGAAACTTTTAATGAATTAAACTAATTTTCTATGATAATATGATATATTAGGATTGATTTAATTGACTTTTTTCGAAGTAATCAATCTGTTAGGAGTTTCACAAAAATCAACTATTGAATAGTGTCAAAATTGACATAAAAGAGTTCTTAAAACAAATATTATATTATTAATTGATATTAAATTCCTAAAAATCTAAGGTTCGGCCAAGAGACTTATATTATGATAGGTTCCTCATTAATGGACCACTTGGGGGTCGCTTGGATGTATATAGTAAGTTTATTAACCATATTATATAAAAATACAAAGAGACATTGTAAAAGTGAAACTAATTAACTTAGAGTTAATACTTAAAGATAAGGTTAATATAAGTACCCAAACCTGTCTAAATTCTATTGGATGAGTTGTTTTCGACCTATCCCCACCTCATCCTTTGAATAGTCAACTTTGGAGCCTTTGTAAACCGAATATGAATTTATTATAAATTAATATTTCTAACTTTTCCAAAGGTGCCCCTCACCCCTCTTATAAAAAGGCACTCCTCCTTCTCATTTCTTCACACCTTCAAAGCCTTTTGGTTCGGCCAAACTCTGCCCAAATACTCTCCCAACATCCCTCAATACAACCTAGAGGCCTTAGTTTGATCAGAAAGCCAACCTAAGGAGCCCTTTTGATCAAATCAAAAGGAAGAACCCGAAGAAGAGGTAATGATTTCACCACCCTTTTCTAAGTTCATTTCTTCTTCCACTTCTTCTTCCTTTGTTCTTACCATTCTGAAATAATAACTCCAGTATCTCAAATATACTGTGATGTTATTATAAATATGGTACAATCATATTCAGTATTCTATCCACCCTTTGAATAACATGTCACCATACGTGCGTACGTACGGCTTACCGTCTCCACGTCGTGGTGTAATTGTTATTCAATATAATATTATTTGGATGGGTATAATAATGATGTGTAACTCATGTAAATAATAAATATAACATGTTAATGATTCTGTATATATGATATACCATCCATTTATATATTATTTTAATATCAAAAGAATGATATTGTCGCTCGTGCGTACGTACGGACTACCGTCTCCACGAACGCGATGAGATTCATTCTCCATCGTATCCATTCAAGTATAATTATCATTTGATGATTTAAAAATGATGTTTAAGGACTGTATATCATTCTGGATATGAATAAGATACAACAACCATGGCTTATGTAACAAAACATATAAAAGAAAATGAGTAAGTTAACTCCCGAAACGACGATAATTCTAAGATATTATTAACAAATCAATGTTAAAAGATCATATATGATATCATATTAATATATATGATTCTTGTATAATTTAATAACAACTATTTCACCATTATACAGGAGGTTAACCTACCCCAACCAAGGAAAAGTACAAGGTAAGGGTTATTTCACAATCTCTTCATTATCCGAGGATGTATTATACGTAATAATCTACTGGGATCTCTTTATCATCTACATCCATGTTTCTTCGAAATGTATTTCAAAACATTTTTACTATTTACAAGAATATGGGTTAAAGTCATTTATACCCTTGTTTGACTTTTTATAAGAGGTTTATAAAGGAATCTTTTCGTCATTTTCAAAACAAGGTCCTTTTTAACCTTTTCGACAAAATTGAGGTAAGAATGTTTTTTTTAACTTATACGGCGGGTGCGGTTATTTTACGCCGTTATAAAATCTTCAAAGTTTTCCTTACAATCTTATAAGAATATTTTCAAAGAAAATGTTTTATTTTATATGGATCTTAAATGATTTCAAAATAAAAGGAGATACTTCTTTAAAAAGAATTTTGATTTCATCTATGTCAACATCCTTTGATGGATTTTAAGATTATTTGAAGTTGATTTATTATGATACAAAACTTCTATATTGTATTGAAGGTTTTGTGATATGTTTGACTGTGGATGTGCTATTTTTATACCATTCATTGTTTATGGTGAAATTATTGACATTTCGTATGCTAGTTTTAATACGAATGTTTATGTTATGTTTAAACCTTTTCATATGGGAATGCATTGGACTTAATAAGTGACGGGTGGAGCCCGCTATAGCTCCTCGATGCATCGGTAGGTCTCATGAGACAAACTAGTGTCTTGGCACAAGGCCTTGACAAAATCTTATTTGTAGTCTTGGCACGAGGCCTTGGCTATGTGGTTATGATAGTCTGGCATTATGCATTCCAACATTATGAAAGTGGTTATTAATTTTTGCATGTGATTATTCGATTAGTAGAATATCCATGTGAATAAGTAAATGGCATTATTTCATTTTATTTATGCCATACCATGTTGAAAGTTCATATTTAAAAGGCTTTTGTTTTAGTTATACACTGCCTTAAATGTTTATTCTTATTTATGAAAGTTTCCGCTATATTGTTATCCTTACTGGGCATTTGAGCTCACCCCTTTTCAATGTTTTATTTTTCCCAGGAAGTGAAGATGTAAGTTATGAATGACCTGCAGGGATATTATGAGAAGATTGTAGTGTGGACTATGGAAACATTATGTTGTTGTAGTAGTTTTTGATTTTATGATGTAATGTAAAACTTATGAATATATCTAGTGTTTCCAAGGCTACTAAACCAATCGGTCTTTCGAGATTTGATCTTTCTTGTGATCATGCCAATGTTACGAAGTAATGCACCGACTCTGGGTAGCTGGGGTCGGGGCGTTACAGTTGGTATCAGAGGAAGTTTAGTACAAACCTTGGAAGCTAGATTTAGATAAACTCTGATTAGAGCACATAGACCTAAGATGAAATTTGAGGATCAGTATAGAAGAACTTCCTAGAATTTTGGTATTGTAGAGACTTTGTGAGTTTTCCGAGCAATACACCCCTGTCTGGATACGAGTAGGTAGAGGCGGCTCTGGCACAGATGTACCTAGGGGTAAAACCCGAAAACACCGCTTTGAGCTAGACTCGAACGGGAACTGGTGCACGACAACGGGCCTTGCTGCACTCTTGGTTACGACACTCCCGGGGGATATGCTTAGGATAAATCTCACTTTCTTTACAAATCATTATGAAGGGTTTATGAGTATATACTTCCTCAAAGAAAACATATTTATGATTATGGATTATATCCATAGATAGTTCAATTTATGTTTAGTGTTTTATAAGTATGGGATTATGTATTTTGATGCATAAACTGATCTAGTTTATGCCATTTTTTAGAAATGGCGCCTAGTGGAAGAAATGGAAACCGTATCAATGCACGCACTCCATGTAGGGATTGCCCTCCTGCTCAAGATAATTATAGTGGGGCTGGCGATGCAACTGGTGCTGATCAGCTAATCACCGTACTGGGACAACTTACTCAGGTTATGAATAATAACCTTACCCGTATGGAGCACCCTGATCCGCAGCGTGGAGGATCAATGTTAGATCGATTCATGAGGCAACAACCACCAACGTTCAATGGGAATACAAATCCCGTAGTAGCTGAGCAATGGATATTTTCCCTAGAGAAAATATTTCAGGCTTTGGGGAGCAGTGAAAGGGAAAAAGATATCATGGCAGTTTACCGCCTCACTGGAGATGCTGATCAATGGTGGTCATTGATTCAAAATACGAAGGAAGATGATGAAGTATCAAATATGGAATGGAGGGAGTTCAAAGATCTGTTTTTAGAAAAATACTTCCCTCGCGACCATCGAGCAGATATGGAAAGGCAATTTCTGAGTCTGAGACAAAAGGAGGATGAGAATGTCACAAAGTATGAGGCTAACTTTACAAGGTTAGCGAGGTACGCTGGTGATTATATTCGCAACCCAAGAAGTAAGATTGATCGTTTCTTTGATGGGTTAAAACCATTTCTCCGTCGAGCATTAGTCTCACAATCCTTTTCATCGTACGAAGACATTGTCTCATGTGCTATCAAGACCGAAAAGGAATTCTCTAAGTCTTATGACTTTAAAGAAAAGAAGAAGAGACCTGCTGATCAATCTGGGAATGGAAATAAGGGGAAGAAGGGAAAGGTTGAATATCCATCTTGTGGTAAGTGCGGGAAGAAACACCCCGGTGCTTGCCTGAAGGGAATGGGAGTCTGTTACAAGTGTGGTGAAAAAGGCCACCAAGCTCATGATTGCAAGGGGAAGAAGGAAGCTACCAACGTTCAGTGCTACAATTGCAGGGAGATGGGGCATTATGCAAATGCATGTCCTAAGCGTCAGGAGAACTTACCTCAGAAAAGGCCAAGGGATCAAGGCCAGGCTTATGCTATCACTACTGCTGAGGTAGAAACTCCGAAAGACGTGGTGGCAGGTAATTTAATGGTTTCCTCAAGTTTAGCAAATGCATTATTTGATTCTGGATCATCGCATTGTTTCATATCTTCCCAGTTTGCTAATAAAATTAGATATTTCCAATTTGATTTAATAAGGGAGTTGTCAGTTAAAACTCCTAAGGGAAGTATCGTTGCAACAAAGTTTTGTGAATCAATCCCCATTAGAGCACATAAATTTTCTTTATCTGCTGATTTCATCGTCATACCTATGATTGAGTTTGATATAATCCTCGGTATGGACTGGCTTTCGGACTATGATGTGAAGATTTATTGTAAGAAGAAAGAGGTTACGATTCTTGATGATAATGATAAGGAACACCTTATTTTTAGAGCAGAATCGTCACCACCTAATTCTTATTTAGACCCACCCCCAGTAGCTCAACTTAATTCAATTATTGGGGAGGAAGAGAATGAAGTAACTATCGGTGAGGAAAGGAATGTTCAAATAGAGGGTGTACCTGTTGTGAAAGAATTTGTAGATGTATTTCCGGAAGATTTACCTGGACATCCTCCAGAACGAGAAGTTGAGTTTTCCATTGATTTGATTCCTGGATCAAGGCCTATATCGAAGACCCCTTATAGAATGGCCACTGTAGAGTTAGTCGAACTAAAGAAACAACTAGAGGAATTGAGTAATAAGGGATTTATTCGCCCTAGTGTTTCTCCATGGGGAGCCCCTGTTCTTTTTGTTAAAAAGAAAGATGGATCTATGAGGTTATGTATCGACTACAGGGAGATCAATGCTATAACGATAAAGAACAAGTATCCCCTACCTCGTATTGATGATTTATTTGACCAACTGCATGGAGCTCAATACTTTTCAAAGATTGACCTTCGATCTGGATACCATCAGTTGTGTGTAAAGAAGGAAGACATTCCGAAAACAGCATTTCGAACCAGGTACGGGCATTACGAGTTTACTGTAATGCCGTTTGGATTGACTAATGCACCCTCTGTATTCATGGATCTGATGAATAGAGTTTTCAAGGAGTATCTCGATGAATTTGTGGTGGTATTTATTGATGATATCTTGGTATACTCCAAAACCTACAAAGATCATGAAAATCACTTGCGCATTATCTTGAAGACTCTGAGGAGGCATGAATTATATGGGAAGTTTAGCAAGTGTGAATTCTGGCTTCAGGAGATTTCTTTTCTTGGCCATATTGTCTCTAAAGATGGAATCTCTGTTGATCCTTCTAAGACCAAGGAAATCCAAGAATGGCCAGCACCTACGAGTATAACTGAGGTACGTAGTTTTATTGGTTTGGCAGGTTATTATCGACGTTTCGTCCAGAATTTTGCCCGATTGGCTAACCCATTAACGAAGCTCACACGTAAAGGGGTTAAATTTGTTTGGACAAAAGAGTGTGAAGAATGTTTCGAAGAACTGAAGAGAAGATTAGTCAATGCTCCTATATTGACTCTACCATCGGGGAATGATGGGTTCCTTATTTATAGTGATGCATCAAAGAAAGGACTTGGCTGTGTCCTTATGCAGAATGATAGAGTTATTGCCTATGCATCACGACAGTTGAAAATTCATGAACAAAACTATCCTACTCATGATCTTGAGTTAGCAGCTGTGATCTTTGCTTTGAAGATATGGAGGCACTACCTCTATGGTGAAAAATGTGAGATTTATACTGATCACAAGAGTTTGAAGTATATTTTCTCACAAAAAGAACTCAACATGAGGCAAAGGAGATGGCTTGAATTACTCAAGGATTATGATTGTACGATACACTACCACCCGGGGAAGGCAAACAAGGTGGCAGATGCTTTGAGTAGAAAAGACCATGGAGTTTTGAACAATATGAGAATTGAAAGGGATCCAATTTTCATTGATCTAGTGAAAATGGACATGGGAATAACCAGGGAAGGTGAAACATCAATGCTTTTTCAAATGGTTGCCAAACCATCTTTACTAGAAAGGATTAAGAGTTCTCAGACCGATGATGACGAATTCCAAAAGAAGATTAAAGCTGTGAATGATGGGAGATTGAGAGACTTTGTGTATGAAGATGGAATTTTGAAATTCGGGAAGAGACTTTGTGTTCCCAATATACCTGATCTAAAAAGGGAATTGCTGGATGATGCTCATAGTTCCAATTTCTCTATACACCCTGGGAGCACCAAAATGTATAGAGATTTGAAGGAACATTTTTGGTGGGACAACATGAAGAGGGAGATTGCTGATTTTGTGTCAAGATGTATGGTTTGTCAACAAGTGAAAGCTGGAAGGCAACAGCCTGGAGGAGTCATGCAACCTCTTCCCATACCGGAGTGGAAATGGGACAATATTACAATGGACTTTGTCATGGGGCTACCAAAGACTCCTAGAAGGAACGATGCAATATGGGTTATTGTTGATCGTCTTACCAAGTCAGCACATTTTCTTGCTATAAGAGAAGATCTACCCCTGGAACGTCTAGCAAGACTATACATTAATGAAGTTGTGAGACTTCATGGAGTACCCCTATCGATTGTTTCTGATTGTGATCCCTGTTTTACTTCAAGATTTTGGAAAAGTCTTCAGAAATCCCTGGATACTGAACTTCATTTGAGCACTGCTTACCACCCTCAGATAGACGGACAATCAGAACGGACTATTCAGACCTTAGAAGACATGTTGAGATCTTGCTCACTTGATTTTCAGGGTATGTGGGATCAATATTTACCACTAGTAGAATTTTCCTATAACAATAGCTTCCATTCGAGTATTCAGATAGCACCATATGAAGCGTTATACGGAAAGAGATGTCGTACACCAACCTGTTGGGATGACGTTGGTGAAAGAAAACTTGTAGGCCCAGAACTGGTGGAGGAAACGGTGGAAAAGGTGAAGGTAATCCAAAATCACATTAAAGCAGCTCAAAGTAGGCAGAAGAGCTATGCCGATAATCGAAGGAAGGATTTGGAATTTCAAGTCGGTGATCATGTTTTCCTGAAGGTATCTCCGTGGAAGGGAGTCATACGTTTTGGTAAGAAAGGCAAATTGAGTCCCAGGTACATCGGACCTTTCGAAATTCTAGAACGAATTGGGGTTGTAGCTTACTGATTGGCAATGCCGCCAAGTCTCTCCAAAGTTCACGATGTGTTCCACGTATCTCTGTTGAGAAAATACATGCCTGACCCAACGCATGTACTCACCTATGAGGAATTAGAACTGGAACCCGATCTGTCTTATTGCGAAGAGCCCATCAAGATTCTTGATACGAGAGAACAAGTGCTGAGAAACCGGACGACGCGTCTGGTAAAAGTTTTGTGGAGGAATCATAAGATGGAAGAGGCAACGTGGGAACCCGAGGAACTTATGATGAAGAACCACCCGAGTCTTTTTATGCAGTAATACCCTAGAAATTGCGAGGACGCAATTATTTGAAGGAGGGGAGAATGTAACACCCCAAGCTTCTATGGTACGCTTCTCTTTGAATAATGTGATAGCGTGTGTTGTACGCAACACCGAGTTCTAACACACCATAACTAATCAAACTAGCCGTTATGAATAGTAATACCTACTTTTTGAAATTATATATATTTTATATTTGAAAATGGACTTCATTTTTGGATTCGGAATATCGAATTTAGCCTAGGGTGAAATTTTGGTACATTTCGGATAACTTTCATATTTTGATGAATAGTGAAAATTACTAAATTTTAATTAAAAACAACTTTTTTAATCAAATTAATTACTAGTGATAAATTATGAATTTGAGTGGTTTTAAAGTATATTTAGAATATATTTTTACCATTTAATATAATTTTGGTCATTGGACATAATTTTACAATTAAACCGAACATAAACAAGTGTCAATCTTTTGATAGTTATTATCTCTTAAAAACACGCTTTTTGTTTTAACAGCGGGAATTAATTTTAAATTAATTTCTGCCACTTCTGTGTTTTGAATTTAGGAAAATGGATTCCATATTTGGAATCAGGATGTTCAAATTGTGTAAATAGGTAACTTTTATTTTTAGACATTTTGAATAGTTACTGTGGTAAATATTTTATTTACCATGGTTAAAGGGTAAATCCGGTAAATAAGGGTTAAAAAAAATAATATTATAATAATACAAAATTACCCTAAAACGTGTCTTAACCCTATTGGTTGATACATGGTCGACCATGGGCATCTTTGGGTCGATTTTGGGACCCCATGGATCCACTTGTAAGTGATAATGACACTTTATTTTAATTAAGTCAAAATGAATACAAAAATGACACAAGCATATATCTTTTAGAAAAACAATTGTTACATAGGGTTATATAAGTTGGATTTTAGATTATAAATATTCATTAGAAAGATAAAACGATTTCCTACATAATGATATTTTATTTATAATTTTTAGACATTATATAATTTATTTTATTTATGACACAATGATGATGCAGTAATTACTAAAATAGTGAAAAATAAAA
Source organism: Viscum album (assembly GCA_963277665.1). Taxonomy (NCBI): domain Eukaryota; kingdom Viridiplantae; phylum Streptophyta; class Magnoliopsida; order Santalales; family Viscaceae; genus Viscum; species Viscum album. The sequence goes on along the minus strand of OY728155.1, from coordinate 593,084,254 downwards.
ATAATTGATCTTATAAATACCCAAATAATTATAATATGAAACTTTTAATGAATTAAACTAATTTTCTATGATAATATGATATATTAGGATTTATTTAATTGACTTTGTTCGAAGTAATCAATCTGTTAGGAGTTTCACAAAAATCAACTATTGAATAGTGTCAAAATTGACATAAAAGAGTTCTTAAAACAAATATTATATTATTAATTGATATTAAATTCCTAAAAATATAAGGTTCGGCCAAGAGACTTATATTATGATAGGTTACTCATTAATGGACCACTTGGGGGTCGCTTGGATGTATATAGTAAGTTTATTAACCATATTATATAAAAATACAAAGAGACATTGTAAAAGTGAAACTAATTAACTTAGAGTTAATACTTAAAGATAAGGTTAATATAAGTACCCAAACCTGTCTAAATTCTATTGGATGAGTTGTTTTCGACCTATCCCCACCTCATCCTTTGAATAGTCAACTTTGGAGCCTTTGTAAACCGAATATGAATTTATTATAAATTAATATTCCTAACTTTTCCAAAAGTGCCCCTCACCCCTCTTATAAAAAGGCACTCCTCCTTCTCATTTCTTCACACCTTCAAAGCCTTTTGGTTCGGCCAAACTCTGCCCAAATACTCTCCCAACATCCCTCAATACAACCTAGAGGCCTTAGTTTGATCAGAAAGCCAACCTAAGGAGCCCTTTTGATCAAATCAAAAGGAAGAACCCGAAGAAGAGGTAATGATTTCACCACCCTTTTCTAAGTTCATTTCTTCTTCCACTTCTTCTTCCTTTGTTCTTACCATTCTGAAATAATAACTCCAGTATCTCACATATACTGTGATGTTATTATAAATATGGTACAATCATATTCAGTATTCTATCCACCCTTTGAATAACATGTCACCATACGTGCGTACGTACGGCTTACCGTCTCCACGTCGTGGTGTAATTGTTATTCAATATAATATTATTTGGATGGGTATAATAATGATGTGTAACTCATGTAAATAATAAATATAACATGTTAATGATTCTGTATATATGATATACCATCCATTTATATATTATTTTAATATCAAAAGAATGATATTGTCGCTCGTGCGTACGTACGGACTACCGTCTCCACGAACGCGATGAGATTCATTCTCCATCGTATCCATTCAAGTATAATTATCATTTGATGATTTAAAAATGATGTTTAAGGACTGTATATCATTCTGGATATGAATAAGATACAACAACCATGGCTTATGTAACAAAACATATAAAAGAAAATGAGTAAGTTAACTCCCGAAACGACGATAATTCTAAGATATTATTAACAAATCAATGTTAAAAGATCATATATGATATCATATTAATATATATGATTCTTGTATAATTTAATAACAACTATTTCACCATTATACAGGAGGTTAACCTACCCCAACCAAGGAAAAGTACAAGGTAAGGGTTATTTCACAATCTCTTCATTATCCGAGGTTGTATTATACGTAATAATCTACTGGGATCTCTTTATCATCCACATCCATGTTTCTTCGAAATGTATTTCAAAACATTTTTACTATTTACAAGAATATGGGTTAAAGTCATTTATACCCTTTTTTGACTTTTTTATAAGAGGTTTATAAAGGAATCTTTTCGTCATTTTCAAAACAAGGTCCTTTTTAACCTTTTCGACAAAATTGAGGTAAGAATGTTTTTTTTAACTTATACGGCGGGTGCGGTTATTTTACGCCGTTATAAAATCTTCAAAGTTTTCCTTACAATCTTATAAGAATATTTTCAAAGAAAATGTTTTATTTTATATGGATCTTAAATGATTTAAAAATAAAAGGAGATACTTCTTTAAAAAGAATTTTGATTTCATCTATGTCAACATCCTTTGATGGATTTTAAGATTATTTGAAGTTGATTTATTATGATACAAAACTTCTATATTGTATTGAAGGTTTTGTGATATGTTTGACTGTGGATGTGCTATTTTTATACCATTCATTGTTTATGGTGAAATTATTGACATTTCGTATGCTAGTTTTAATACGAATGTTTATGTTATGTTTAAACCTTTTCATATGGGAATGCATTGGACTTAATAAGTGACGGGTGGAGCCCGCTATAGCTCCTCGATGCATCGGTAGGTCTCATGAGACAAACTAGTGTCTTGGCACAAGGCCTTGACAAAATCTTATTTGTAGTCTTGGCACGAGGCCTTGGCTATGTGGTTATGATAGTCTGGCATTATGCATTCCAACATTATGAAAGTGGTTATTAATTTTTGCATGTGATTATTCGATTAGTAGAATATCCATGTGAATAAGTAAATGGCATTATTTCATTTTATTTATGCCATACCATGTTGAAAGTTCATATTTAAAAGGCTTTTGTTTTAGTTATACACTGCCTTAAATGTTTATTCTTATTTATGAAAGTTTCCGCTATATTGTTATCCTTACTGGGCATTTGAGCTCACCCCTTTTCAATGTTTTATTTTTCCCAGGAAGTGAAGATGTAAGTTATGAATGACCTGCAGGGATATTATGAGGGGATTGTAGTGTGGACTGTGGAAACATTATGTTGTTGTAGTAGTTTTTGATTTTATGATGTAATGTAAAACTTATGAATATATCTAGTGTTTCCAAGGCTACTAAACCAATCGGTCTTTCGAGATTTGATCTTTCTTGTGATCATGCCAATGTTACGAAGTAATGCACCGACTCTGGGTAGCTGGGGTCGGGGCGTTACACATTCTATCCTAATATATTTCTCTTATGGGAACCGCTGGTTTCTAAAACACATAGATGGGTAAGAATATATGGATATATGCCATTATATTAAAGAGCTATTGAGAAATCCACATCCATGAGAATCAAAAACTTACCCAGATAGAATAAAATGTGTCATCCAAAATGCCAAAACATTAGATAATAGTCAAGTATCATTCCATTATAGGATCTATACCATAACATCAAAGGAAACAGGCACAAAACCATATAATTAGAACAACTAGATCCTAAACATTTCCCTAGTGGGGATATCAATCAAATGATGGCCTTGCTATTAACTATCATCAACATTGAACTATCTCAAAAACTATAATTGTTATAATTCAAAAGAGAATAGTGATACAAGGGGGAATATAAAAATAAAATAGCCTTAGGTATTGAGTGTGAATCTACCACTCAAATTTGTATTTTTACTCTATTTTAAAAATCCATGCCCCCATAAAGCTTGAACTAAGGTAATTACATGCGTGTGAAACTCCTTCCCCTAGTGGTATTAGAACACCACAGGTCATTAAATTAAGGTCACATTTTCAACAACATCAAACATGGAACTATCAGTGAAATGATAAGAATCCTAGAGATAACTACGAATCTATGAAAAGTTAAATAAATTATTATTGTCTTTTTTGGAGGATGTGTTATCTGACATACCGTTGATTCAATATAATCCAAAAACTCAAAAGTCCAAACAGACTAGGGAGAAAGCATATTTCCATAACAAAACCATTATTTCTATAGATGAGGTGTCACTTTTTAGAACATTTGGCCTCCACTAGAAATATCAATATGACCCTTATTATTTTCATAGTTCTATTTTTTATGATTATTCACGTCCATCACCATATAGAAAATTATGAGAAACATATATCTAATATTTTGTACCGATTTTGGACTGAGAATTATTGATTCTATGAACCCAATATAACACATAGTAGAATGAAAAGTTTGGTCTTATATGTCATTATTTATTCTCATACCAATAGTGGAGTGAATACTCTTATTATAACAAAAATTAAAAATGGGACATTCACACATCCATGAACCATCAAAATCTATGACATAAGAGTGCAACAAGTTTTCAAGAGTCTGGAATGTCCACTATGTCAACCCTTTTTTTGTGGATGAAATGTTGTGCTATGTAATAAGTGAGAGCCAACAATAGGGTGGAGACCTATCCCCACTAAAAAAGTAAAATGAATATCCAGATAAGACAAGATCATCTTAAAGACTCTGGGGAGTCGAATCGGATCCACCAGATACATTAACGATAAAACCTCCATGTATCATAACTCATTGATCACTGTAATGTGGTTTGAACTTGTCATTAAACCATCTATCATCAAAATAGCATCTAATCCTCCCATGATCTAGGAAAACTGTTATATATTCTTATCAGGATTTACCCTCACTTATACAAGGTGACATCTAAAGGTGACATCTAATGGGTAGAGAACACCACTAGGAACATAGTGCTTGTCCTTCTCATTATGGTAGACCAAATATGGAGAAATAAACTCTATAAAGGCATAGTTCAACCTAGGACGACACAACTAACCTCTCAGAATCCGTATATTTTTCTCATGTTGGGATATTCCACTATAAGAGATATAAATAATTGTTAATGCCATCTCTTTCATCAATGATTGAATGAAAATTATTCCATCAAGAAAATCCACTTACTGGAAATCATTAGTCAAACTATTCTATGTATTTACAAAAAAATCAAATTCAATATACAGAGAAACATCCAAATATCCCAACTGGGAACCCTCCATCATTGAACAAAAAATTTAGCACAAGAATTTTTAAAAAATAAAAAATTAACCTCCAATGGTTCTACTATCTATATAAATATTTGATATCTCTTTGATAACTTTCCAAAAATATCATGATTAATGCATGTCAGAACTACATGATATCCTTCTTAGATTATAAGCCATAAGAAAATACAACAATCTCCAACTGAAGCATTTATGTCCCAATATGTAAATAGAAAAACAACATGCTCCAACTAAAAATCATGGGTGAAAAAATTACACTAAATAGGAAGTTATTAACATGACCATAATAAATAATTTATCACTATAGGTTTAGAACACAACCCAATCACAAATGAAAAGGGATATAACAAACCGTACATTGAAATCCTTATTTTGGGAAAAAATTTACTAAATCACTGATCAATACGTCATTTAGATTGTCGAAATCTTACAAATACAATTCATTACATAAAAAAACCTAATAACATATATTTATAAATGTTATAGGAGTGACAGGGAAGAGTTATTACCTATGAAAATAAAATAATTTCCTAAAATAATAATTAAAATTTGTACCACTTGAGATATCATTTGTGAATCCCAATACAAAACATCATCTATCATAAAAAGATCCACAACTACTCCCTACATGGAGAAAAAATTCACCATGAAACACACTTTATGAACAAAGAATCCACTCCTTTAAAACATCCAAAATAACTCCTTGTGGTGAAGTACTCCTAAAATGAATGTATATACTATTTAATTCTCTACATATAATGTGGAGTACATAAGGATTTTTTTATGAAAACCAATAAAAAAATCTACGATCTCTATGAACACTTTTCACATTAACCTCATGGACACTATAAGAGAATTCATTACATTAAATAGAATTAAATTAATTAATATTGTGAAAAAATTAAATGAATCCTTAGGGATATCCTTAACCTTCACATGCATTTGATAACAGCCAGACGAAATATTTATTGTTTGGAACCAATATTCTCAATTCAACTGATCGAATAATTCATCCATTTGTGGAATATGAGACTAGTATTTCAATGACACGTGGTTCGGGATGTGGTAATTAATAAAAATCCAGAAATTATCATAAAATTTATTAATGAATAAATATGGTACACCCCATGGTGAAACATTTATTTGAACACAGACTCACTACAACATATTATTGAGGTGTAATTATAGTTCTCGCAACATGGAAAGTGAAATCCTGTATAAAGACATTATGCTTAGAAAAAATCACATTTGAAACTCTATTACAAACTAGATCTCCCTTTGAGGGGGTAACCCAACATGTTACTAAATAAGTAAACTATGGTAATCTTATAAAACCTTTGTAAACAATTACTTATGAACCTCAGATGAGATAAAAATTACTTTCTCCACAAAATATGACATAGAAGAAACATACAGATTACCCATCTAAGGGTCTAGCTTGTGAAAAAAAGTAGTGGATATCCATCATCTTTATAGAACTAAAAACTACTACATAAAGATATCCATGATATACAACACCATATAGGCTATATCCATATAGAGTAGGTTGTTATATGACTATATCTATATAAATAGTAATTCTACCCCTGAGTAGTGTTTCCCCAGTACTTTCAAACAAAATTTATATACATCGTTAAATTTATAGCAATATCCAATTGGAACAGTAAATTCTAATTGACTATAATTATATATACCTCGTGTACTGAATAATTGATGATGGAGTGTTATATAATGGATTATATAGATTCTAAACAATAGACATTGAAAAAATGGAAAAATCATGAAAGGGGTACAATGAAAATTGTTTTTATCTCTCAGCGTTGGAATCTCTAAACCCTAAACCATTACACAAACTATTAAATGAACTCTACGAACCTACTTATGACTAAATCCATAAACATAATTCAATCACAGAGGATGTTGATTTTCATAGTGGTGTAATCTTCCTAACCAATCTCTACTACGATGATACCATAATGGATTACACTATTATTCATATCTCTAATGCAACTCCCTTCAACAGAACACCCATCCCATGATAACCTTGACGATTGTTTGATCACTCTCTCTCTCTCGTGAAGACCATGTACTCCCTATGAAAAACATTAATATGATACCTTGCTCTATATATGAGATCTACCACCCCTAGAGAAATTATATTGCGAGGGTTGTGACCTACATCGAGCTAACATAATTTTCATCTCTCTATGATACTAGGAACCTCATTCCATAACTCTTATTCATAATGAATCTAGAAGTATCCCCTCTACTGATTACTCAGTTCGACATAGTTCCCACTCAATAACGTGTTATCTCATTTGGACCTTGATATGTCTTCAACATAATTTGGGTGACCCGAAACTTGATTTTAGGTAGATAATACTACAAAAAATGCCACATGCTAGCATCACCATCAAGAAATATGGATAATGAACATCAAAGACATGTCCAAAAATCGATCAATAAATCTGACACACTGAAACTCAATTGAAAAATGATAATACTAACAAGGTGATTGGAATAATTTTCATCTAATAAAATAATATCTTCTCAATGATGATCTTGAATATTAATTAACATTATTGTTGAATTGTCATGATCCCATAAGAATAAGAACCAACACTTTTTCACTACTCCACAAAACATCATAAAAAAAATATGAAATCTAGTTCCCAATTTAAGAACTCATCAAAATGAATTCCATATCATCATCCTTTAACCCATATATTATGACTGAATCTTAGATATTCCCCTCCTAATTATAAAGAAAACATAATTTAAATACTTATAGTGTCCTCCTCCATTTATCACCATCATCATCATCTACTCAAAGATGATCCACGAACACAACCTAGTGAACATAATCAGTGTAAACCTAACAAGGACATTGACCATGATCCATGCATGAAAAAGTAAAATATGTAATGAAAATATGTAATAATTAAAATTAATAAATTATATATTTTATTAACTTTTTATTAATTTACACTATTCTAAAGTCTACCGAGTTCTGACACTATGAAAAAATGAATGTCAACATTTCCATTCCATTGTTTCTACTAATGAATAAGGATCACTTTATTTTGTAGGTTTTGGTTCAGTGCAATTAATGGTAAGTTCATTAGATCAATGCGAACCCTAAAAACATTTTTCATCATTTATATCATGTTTACGTAGCATATCAATATTAGATAACATATTTCCCTAAAAAAATATGCAACCTCACTTATACCTAAATACAAAAATTATCCTATCCCTCAATATAAAAAATTAACACCACTCATTCATGAAACATCCCCATAAAGGGAGCCCCTACTGTGAATGAAATGTGAAAAGGGACATGGTGACTACCCGAGTCCCACTACTTATAGGCATCGAGTTCCACATAGCATATAGGGTATAATAATCACACATGTAGAGGTATTAACCACTAAAGGGCATAAAATATAGATAAATAAGAATGATATTCCCATAAATACATTCCCATGAATATATATAAATATATATATATGGAAATAACAATTTGAAACAAATAATTTCTTAAATAAATAGAATCATATGAAAGGATAAATACAATTAAGAAAAAGTAAAATATGGTTGTGGCCAAGATTCCCAAATGCCACCTACAAACCATGATCATATAATATCCAATCTAATATCCAATAAGATATGTATATCCTAAAAATATTTCATGTATTTGTGATGTGAGAATAACAAAATACTCAATATGATATTTCCCAAAGCATCTTGAGTAAAAGATTAAGAAATAATGCTGATGCACAGTGATCAAAAGTGAAGATAACTCATCAGATGAAAATATATAATAAGTTCCCAGAATCAGTATGGATAAATATAACCATGTATCACATATTATAGAGCATATAAAATAAAAATAAAATGTAAATGGTTTTTTTCTCCAACTTTCCCACCAGTTTGCATCAGATCTCCAACATTGCACATCTTAAGATATATCTCTCGAAAATATCCCATCCCAAAGACACTTGGGAAATTAATCAAAATATATACATCTTGAATCACATCATCACAACATCTCAACACATATTCATATAGTTTCCATGTAGGCTCTAGGATCCACCACTTCTTATGTGATGTGTATCATCCTTTGGGTATTAAAAGGAAATCCATCACATCCTATACACCATGTAATTACCTCAATATATTATCGTCTATACATGTCAAACCTATAATAATAATACTTTTGAATCTATGTCTAAAGATACAAGTTCCTAACTAAGAACAAGGAATCATATCCCACTATATACCTATATGGTAAAAATAACTATTTTTTATAAAAACACAACTAACTACTAAGAATAGAGTGTTGGGCCAGAGATGGTAGTCAGTTATCCATCCTCCCACTAGAATATGATGTAAAACACACTCCTAGAGACCACTAGGCGTCAGTATACCTATCCAAAATGTCTATGGTAGCATATAAAATCAAAAAATATAAATTATTTAATACTGTTCACAATCACATGATTTTAGTAAACTAGTCATAGACTCAACTGTATCTATTGACACTCATACTCATAGATTTTAATGTTAAGACTACAAATAAAATAAGCACACGAGCATTTAAATGAGCTAAATTATTTACTTCATTAATTTATATAATTACCCTTCACTATTTACGTCATTAATAATTAATTGGCACCATTAGTTCAATTACATTATTAAACATCTTGCAGAGTCCATTCCTTCCAATAATAATCCCAACTGAGTCAATGGTTTACCAAGATTAACATCTTCAATGCAGTTAAATTCCATCAACACCATGCCTATGTGTTAATATTTATTTAATAATTAATATCATTATTCCATAATATGATTTCTCTTATAAATCCCTTATATTCTATCTCCAAGAAGGATCATGGATCTAATCACACACAACTTCCCCTAGTATTGTGGAATAAAATTATAATTAAACAAGAAACCTTTCTATCGACCATTAACCAAATTCATTTCAAGAAAAAAATGGATTTATCAAATCAAGGAAAATGACATGATTCAACCCTTCCCATAATCTATGGTTTCCCCCCAAACACCCATGTGAAAATCCTAATCACCATATCTGATCAATTACATAGTTGATTTATTATATAGTTGATCACTCGAATATCCAATTCATCTATATATGCCAATACACTTATCCAATATCAAATATAGAAAACTTATTACGTATTTTATTTCTCATAAATCTCATTCAACTTATTCTATTATGTAACCAAGTAGCTAATCTAGCCCCATTAACAATTATTGAAATAGAGTAGGACCCCAAGACACCCTCATAGGGGAAGGGTGAATCAGGGTGTCAACTTTTTCTTTTAAAAACAAGGATATTGTTCGCACGTTGGTAGGAACTAGTTAATCTGGTATGATGGATATGATCAGTAATGAAACATTCACATGCAAATATGTGACACAACAATTTTTACATGGTTCACCACTAAGGGCTACGTCTAAGGAGCGTATGCCGACATGTTTCCGGTCGTACCAAATTCTACTAATCATCACTAGCTGTGGATTACAAAGGTTTGGGAACAGTCACTCTGTCCCAAGATCAATACCTTTACAAAGGTTCAGGGATAACTCACTATGTCCCTCGGGTCACTCCTGTTGACTCCCCCTAGCTCACTGCCTTTGGTGAAGTCCCACTCAATTTATAGATGTGAAGGTCTCTTCAAAAGATAGATATAAAGTTCTTTGCCTCATTTTCATCATGAGACTTTTCTAACATCAGGGTTCATAGTTGATGCTCTTTTCAGTTCAATACATCTTCTTTAGTGCAATGACTGAATGCACTAGATCCTCTTGTCTTTGTTTGACTGAATCACAACCACTTATGTGATTTCTCAATAAATGAAGCTCATCTTACATGGCATTGTCAGAATCAGTTCTCCATGTATGTGTGAGATAATGCATGTATCATTTAGAATTCCTCTTTAATCTCACTTTGCACCGAAGGTATCGGGCAATATTTCGGCTTTTGTGAAGCTCTAAAAAGACTGTAGGGCTTCAAAAATACCCAGCGAGTTTCTCAAAGCCCGGTGCACGAGTCTCTTGACGGCGTGCAAGTCCAAACCGGTTTTCATGTTCACCTCAACTACTTGCACGACACCCACTCCTTCAACATCAAACTTGCGCGACCCAATCCCTTTCTCACCCAAAACACCTTGGACATGCAGAAAAAAACTATCATGCATCATAAACTTGCGCGACCTACACACCACTTGCATGACAAGCACAACTGTTTGAAGGGAACTCTTATTTTCTCTAAGTGTTGAGCTCATAACTGAATGAGGAGGGGTCGACCTATATTTATAGGAATTTGAACACCCTGCACGATGGAGCACAAGTCTCCCCTCGATGCGCAAGTCTTCTGTCCCCCTAGACACTTGCGCGAACAACTAAAAAAAACAGGCACCCCTTCTTCCTTTGCCATATTTTGATAATCTGATCATGAAGGACAAATGGCATGCAAGTTTCCAATACTTCTAGGAATCGGTTCACAAGTCCTTCCTCAGCGCGCAAGTCACTTAGGCGACCTACCCAATACATGAGCGCCCCTTTTCCCTTTTCTATTTTTTGATGTTCTGATCTTGAAAAACATTGGGCATGCAAGTTTCATCACCTTCAGGAACAAAGTGTGCAAGACCCTTTTCCAAAAACCAATTTTTTTTATTTGTCGATTTTGAGGCCCAAAAATTTGGCAATCACTAGAAAACGGTGCCACCTTGTATCCATTATTTTTGTACCACCTCCAGATCATCCATTCCTTTGTCAAAGTTCTTGAATAAAACATTGATCATTTACCAAAGATCTAGAACATGACATGCCACCATGGAATCCCCTTTGTCAACAAATTTGTTTGTCATTGTTTTCTTTTTCAACAAGCACAATCACCAAAAATTCCCTTCTTCAGCAACTCTTCTTCTTTCATCACAAACTCCACTATCGTGATATATATCCTTTGATAGATCAGCTTTAGCATCATCATATTTTGATATAATGTGATGTGCATGGCCATCTCATAATTCATATCCATTGCACTTTTTCTTCTTCTTCAACCGTCATTCTCTACATCATCCAAATCATACGATTCTATTCTTCAAGAAGTCTCTTGCATGGTTCTCATGAAATCATGAAGAATTGAATAGTCTTCATCAAATCCCCTTCATCAAATCCCCATTCTTCATAAATCATCCTCAGATGGATTATACCCTACCATTCTTCACTATTGTAAACAATGTGTCACCACTGACACTTGTTCTCTGAACTTATGATCAGTATAAAAATCATCTGAATTTCCATTACTCCATTCCATTTCATTGGGGTACTTCTTGATCTCCTTCATATTGATCTTCATTGACAATTATTGAAAATAAATACAACCTTATACACAAAGTGGTCCCAACAAATAGTTGATCACTCACGTAGCGGATTCATCCATGTATCAGATTCATCAATGTAGTTGATCCCTACATGAAGTTAATTGGTCCCATAGATGAGTTGAATGGTCATGGGAATGGATGTCAACAACTAAGTGACCAAAAAATTCAAGATATGAATCATACACATTTTTAATTGTCCATGAGTCCATTTTATAGTATCCGAAATCATCCAGACCCACTCTATGCCCCTTCGAGCACGACAACATCGACATACAATAAAAAGGTTATGCAACTATAGATTTATAACCATTAAAATTGATCCCTTTGATATAATAATTCTATAGGTGGTTTGAATAAATAGTTTATTCTCATCTTTAAAAGAGATTGGTAAGATAATAGATCACATATACCATATTATATGATGTAAAATATAATAATCATTTTAATGTAATTTAGATAAATAGTATGAAAAAATAGGAATCAAGAACACATGAATATGTAATGAAGAAAAATAATTTAAATTAATATTCCATTTCATTTAGATTTAAATAATCTCGAATTAAACTTTTTGATAAGGTATAATAAAATTTGTCATGTTTCTATTTGAATACATCTTCAATAGAATATATATATTTCTAATTTATATTGTCATATTAACCAATTGAATATGTAAATGTATATATATTTTTGTTTATAATTATAAATAATTTTTTATTATATTCTATAAGATTAATAAAATAATAATTATTCATTAAAAAATTAAATATAATAAAAAGTTCAAAATATAAGGGGTGATGGACATTTAAAAATTCCACAATCATTAACAATGTTGTGGAAATATATCAAAACATTGACAATATTATTTTTTAAAAAAGTAAATATTAGTGTCTTGGATAATAAAAAATGAATTAATATTGATGAAATAATATTTATAGACTAAGTAAAAAGAGGATGTAAATCATCTATTTTTAAGCTCAAATTGGACATTGTCCCTCTTGAGAATTGTTGGCGAGTGGCTCAGTATTTGTTTATTGCAATATGATCATATATAGAATCTGATTGTAGACTACACTGCATTATAGCTTTCAATGAAAATTAAGAACCTAATAACTGTTGATATGGCTAAGCTTCATTGATTGTTTTGGTCTATCATAAAAATTAAATGAAAATATGTTCAATGAGTAGAACCCAAATTGATTGGAAACATTTAACAATGGATGTATAGGAAGATAACTTCATTTATTAGGGGCATTGAAAATACTTTATTAATAATTTATCTATTTTTAAATATTTCAATGTTTCTAGTAATTATTTCCCCACAAATTTCACTATTAATGATGTTTGGAATTTAACATTTATTAGGTGGATTAAATTCATAACTCATGGGGATTCAAGTTGGAACCAAGGTACTGAAGGATTCAGTGACATCTTCATGGATCACAATGTGATGATTAATGGTTACATCTCTAGTTTGTATAGATTCAAACCTTATCATGGAGAAGAAATTCTGATTTTGATGAAAGTGCAAGAGATGGAAAAACAATAATAATAGATAAAAGTATTATTTTTTATTTGTGAAAACTATCATAGTTTTTGTGAGAACTGGTTATATTCATTTTTCATTGAAGATGACTTCTCAATTTATAAATTGATTGATGACACTCTAAAATATGAAATACATCATAACTCATGTCTTGTCCGAGGAAAATTATCTTGTTGAGGTGATGGAAATAAAGGAGATGAAGGTGTGAATCCCAAAAATTATTCATGTTTTTTTGATGAAATTATTTCACTCTTCAATACATAATATTGACAATAACTTCTTTTAGACTCTTGTAATTTGTTAACCCTTCATTAAATTTCATTTAGTAATAAAATATATATGTATATATATATTTTAAATTTAATAATTTTCTTATCATTTATGGGAAACTAACTATTTAGATAGAAACTAGATTGTTGGGAATTAAAAATACCTATTAATTTTTATATTCTAATTAATATATTAAAAATTTTAAAAATTTATAGTATAATATAATTATTTCAAAAATTATTTGACAAAATGTATATATATGTTTAATTTTATCATATCATGTTTCTACATATTTAGTAGATCCTTATTTTTTAAATTGAAATTTAAGTAGTAGATTTACATAAATTTTTATTATATAATAATATGTAAATGGGTTTTAATCAACATATCAATATTAGTGTTGAGTGAATTTTTATATTGTTTTAAAATGAATGCTTTAATGTGAATAGTAAAATCATATGCATTTATTTATAAATTTTTTAGTAAATAATTTTAATGAAAAAATAATGTAATATTTTATAAAACTAATTAAAAAGAAATAAAAAATATTTAATGAGTAATTTAATGTATTTTAATAAAATTAAATTAATATAAAAAATCCATTTTTCAGTATATCTTTTATAATATATTCTCAAGAAACTATATTTTTTAATATACCATAATATAAATATTATAATTATAGAATTTTTTTCATGATAAATGTTTATGGAAAATATATTTTTTTAATGAAATTATATTATATTCCCAAATAATCCATATTATTGAAAAATATTTATATTTTATTTACACAAACCATGATCTATTTCTTATATATACCGTCATTGTATTAGTCAATAAATTACATGTTTTAATGATAAAAAATAATTTTTATTTTAATTATTTTTAATTATATATTTTTTGTTCAAATTAATAATTTTTATGAAAATATGAAATGTACAGGATTTATCATCTAATGGATTGGATTAAACTGATGATCAACCAATCAACAGTTTTAAATTTTTGAGTGAATGTGTGAAGAAATGATATTAATGTAATGGTATCGTATGATTTATTTTTATTAAATGAGGTGGTAGTCGACCAAAAATTATGTAATGTATAAGTATTCCATCATACTATGATTGAAAGATTCTGAATTTTTAAAACTATGCGAATGATCACCAGAAGGCCTTCAATTAAGTATCGATAGTTAATTGACCATATGAACATACTAATCGATCATTCTAATATGAAAAAGGGTATAGAAGAACTGGGAATGGATCATTCCAATATAAGCATATCTAAAAATGATATCCATTGATTCCACACATATATCAGGACACCTCCTTGGATTTAACATCATTTAAAAAGGGAATCTAATAAACATTAACAGTGTGAACTGGTATGTGAAACCATGAGTAAAAGTAATTCAATGATTCATAGACATTCCAAAAGGTAATGTTAACCATTGTAAGAGTACGTATGATCTAAATAATGGTAATTTTGATCTTTGTATGAGTAATATTTCTAGATAGATCATCGTATATTTAATGTCAATAGACTGATATATATTTGTAGATTTACTATGCATTTTATTTAAGAAAAATGTAATTATTTATCTCAAATGGATATATGTTTGTATGAAAATCACAAAAATTAATAAATCCTATATTTCATTTTAAGAAGGGAATTTATTTATTATTATTTTCTAATGGATAATTAGAGAATATTTGTCTATAATTAAAAATAATTCCCACACATGAAAAGAAACCATTATTTCATAATAAGTTTTCTGTTGGTCAGAGTTGATACTCAAGAGGAGGGTGAATTGAGATCCAATTAAAATTTATCATTTAAAATATTTGTATTAAAATCTCCCAATTCATAAAACAAGATAAACTATAGTGAATTTATAAATATTGTAAATGTTTAATTAAATTATAAAAGATTGATTACTTCTTAGTTAACTTTATCTAATGATTATGTTAGCTTTTGAAACTGACTTAATAGTTCACAATATTTACAAAAACATGCTAGTTAAACTATCATAGTAACTTTAAAACATATTTATATTTAAAGTACTTTATAGAAGAATATTCAAAATAGTTTTAACAAAGATGAAATACACAACAATTTTAAAAAAAGAGGTTCAGTCTCTATATGACAATTAGTCCTCTCAAACAGTTTATATAAACAATGATCCACACCCAGGATCAGTGTTTTACAACAGTACACATATTGTTCAGGTCCTCAGTCCTCTACCACAATTCTATGTGGGTAAACAACAACAAAAGCACTTAGGATATCTAGGTCACACTTAAACTCTTCCACAACTCACAGTGGGATACAAAAATGTGTACATAGTTTGGTGTGAGGATTTAGTATCCTCCAGTTCATTACAAGAGTCAGTGTGTGTGTCTAAATAGACAGAAACACACACACCACTCAAAATGTTAATCAATGGTATACAATAGATGAAATAAATGGATATTGAGTTTAGAATGTTCTGATTGATTTCAGATGATCACTGGACTTAATCGGACATTCCATATGTTATTCGAGTCCTTTCATGTGAATATGACACAAAACAAAATGTTGTTGTTCTTCTCATCTATAGTCATTCATCCTTATGCATATGATGTTCAGTAGGGAACAACAACTCAGATTCAGTGTTTCTTCTAGGGGAATGATCATCTTGAAACACTCTGGTTTTCACAGCTGTTCTCCAAGTTCATATTTTGTTTCGCGGGCCTTCACACACCCATAATCTCTCTTCTTCTTGTGTGTCTCTATCTATGTATATTCGTATCATTATGTATATTTCTATCTGTGTATCTTTCACTGCAGATCGATCTTCCTTTTTATTCCATGAAATTTAGCAAAGGGAATGATTAGTTTTTGATAGGTACAAGGTACGATTCCCTGACATCCAACAACCAACATTAATTAATAGAAGGTGCATTAAATTAAGAAAATATGATCATTGGAATTAAATAAGATTTAATAAAAATTAAAACCATTTTCATTACTATAAATGAGTTATGAGATCGGTAGGTCAATTGAAATGCATCAGTTTTGGTAGATCATTCGATCAGCATCAGCTTCAGTAGATAATTTGAATAACATTGGCATTGATAGGTCATTTGATCCGCATCGGCTTCGGTAGGTCATTTGAATGTGAATCAGTATTGGTAGGTCATGTGATCAACATTGACTTTGGTAGGTCATGTGACCAGCATCATCTTTGGTAAGTCATGTGATCAGCATCATCTTCGGTAGGTCATTTGATCAGCATCATCTTCGGTAGGTCATTTGATCAGCATCGGCTTCGGTAGGTCATTTGAACAGAATTGGTGAGAGAGTTGTATCCTCAGTTTGACAGTTGTCATCAGTGAGACCATTGTCATTATTACGACTGCTTTCATTTGTGAGACAGTTTTCATCAGTGCAACCATTGTCATCGGTGTCTCATTCATTTAACTATCGTTGGCTCAAGAATATAACTAACAGTGAGTCAAAAACATAGAATTCTCACAAAGTGTTTGTTTAATCCAGAACACTTCCAGGTCAATAGTAGACCACAAATAATAATAGATAAACATGTGTAGAAATTATTAAACATATATAATCATATTTATAATAGATTTAAAAATTAACTAAATTGACTTATAAATAAAAACTATGATTTGTGATTATTAAAATAATTATCGCACAGAGGGTTCAACAATCTCCCCCTTTTTGATAATCACAAATATTTGGAATAAATGAAGAGAGAAGATGATATAACACCCAATATTCTCCCCCTATGTAAAACAAATATATGTTTAAAGGTAAACAGGTCATCAGAGTATGGTATCATATCATAAACAAGGTTAGAGTATATCAACATAGCATCAGAGGTAGAAAACATGGCATCCGAGCTAAGAATATATAATCTATATCATGAAATTAGTGCAGAATGCTTATTTTGAGCTTATACATTGGTCTCTCCTTTAGATATTTCTTATACTTATATATACTGTTCCTTCCCTTTGATATATATTTATAATATTCTCCCCTTTTACTTTCCCCTTTATGTATACTATTCTCTCCCCCTTTGGGATTATCAAAATGAAAAAGAGAGAGAAGAGAGATAAAATAGAAGAAATTTCCATTGAAATAACATCTTAAAAGATACAAGGAAAATACACCCTATCAAAAATGACAGACATAGCTATTTTTGGGGGTGTATATAAGAATTCCATTTAGCACTGGGAGGAATAGATGGGCCAGAAGGTGGTTTGGTGGAAGGTTCAGCTAGCCGGATGGAGAGAGGAGGTAAGACAAATCTCGCTGGATGCAAAGTGGATGATGTGGTTACATGAATGTGGTTAGAATATCCTCTTGAAGGTGGCTGTTGAATGATGGGACAAATATTGGATAGACCTTGTGAAGCTGATATTTGACAAGGAGAAACATTGGATGGACTGCGAGGCTCAGTAGTTGGAAGAACAATTGCATTTTCTTGCACATGAAGATATGGTTTGAGAAGATTGATAAAATCCTGAATTTCATCACCCCTATATTTTATGGCCATCTCAATATCATCTTTGTTCTGCATAAAACACTCTAGAGTGGGATTCAAATCCTTTAACTATTGGAACTTATCCTTAAAGTCTTGAGTGACTGGAGTTAGCCTCAAATTCTCAACCAGGACATTAAACTGATGGTTCAACTCATGCTTGGTATAAATTTTAGAAAAGTAGTGATCCACTTTTTCATTGATCTTTTTTTGAGCTTTAGTAGCATCAGCTAAATACAGATTCACCATCTTGTGAATATGATCACTATTTTCTTTCATCTTTTTCAAAGAGTACAAGTCCAGAATCTGTACAAGGGCTACTAACTCTTCTTTTATAACATATTTTAAGGCATTAATCTCATGTCCAATGATCTTGGATACTTTGGAAGAGCATTCCTGATCAAAAAAATGATTAATCTTAGCCTTCAATCTTCTCAAATAAGTTTTATTCAGGTTTTCTATCAAGTTACTCAACACTTCCATCATACCAATGATATTTGATCTACATTTTCCAGATAGAGATACTATGTCAATGGTAAAATCTATAAGCGCTTGATTCAGAGAGAAAATGTACCTTCCAATCATCTCACCAATATTACATAGGTCTGTCTTAATAATATTTATCACTATTGAGTTATAGAATCCATAGCAGCCTCAGATAGATTCACAGGAGTAGGAGCAGGAGCATTAGATAATTCCTATTTCATTGTTTCTCTGACTGCGTGGAGCGACTCATATTTAAACTTGTGAAAATTAGATCGAGAAATATAAGAACTTTGTCTTTCTATAGTCACTTTCACTTCCTCAGCAACTGGTTCAGCTTCAACTAGATGGATTAGACTTACAATATTCACTTCTTAATTCTCTTCCTCTGAATAATCCAAACGTATAACCGCAAAACATGGATGGTCATCCAATTCATCTATACAATTACAAAACCAGCTTTACAATAATTTTCAAGAGAGTCTTACCCATCTACATCAGTCATAGTCTGCACTGTCCTTTCAGCCTCAAGAATAGTTTCTTTCTCAACTGATTGTGGATGTAGATCAGCTTGAATAATATCATGATCATCCACTGGTAGAGTACTTGCATTATAATCATCATCATTACTATTTCAATTTTTTTTATATCAAAGTCTCATTGGTATTGTCTTTGTTACTAGATTCATACTGTTCAGAATTGGATACATCAGTGTCAAATTATTCTTCATCACCTAGAAGGGGTTTTGACTCCGGTAACTTAATAGGTGGGCTTGCTGGTCCAAATTCCATTCTTTTCATTGGACTTACTGTATCAGGGTCACTCCTGTCATCAGGAGGAGACTCATGTTCCTTTTCATTATCGAAAATATCATCAGCTTCATCTTCCTCTATTCCCTTCGTACTGGACTCTCTAATGTCCTTAGGAACTTCTGTCTCTTCTTCTTCATCAGAATAAAAAACTTCTTCATCAGGTTTCAAACTAGGATCTCTCATCACCTTTAGTCTCTTAGAGTGTTCAGTAGGATTAAAGGATTTATACAACCTATCTTCATCAGCAACCCATGTCTCCCTCCATGGATTCTAGTTAATTTTTATTCTTTTAAAAATATCCTTGAAAATACAGAAACAACTAATAGATGATATTCAATCATCTCTATCTTCAACACAACTCAGAAACATTATCATGGAAGAGACATTCATAGAATAGAATAACGTTGTAGCCTTCTTAGATAGCTTTACCATCTCAGAAATGTGAACAATAATTTATTTACACAGGTTAATCTTCTCATCATTTATAAATAAAAACAACAATAAAACATCTTGATAATTCATAGAATAAAAATTACCCTTCATGGGACTGATTTTGTGTCGAATAAACTTAAACAAGATTCTACTTTCTCCATCTAACTCAGAAGCTGTTAGTCTTCTGAATTCATACATGTCAGTTAACATCTACAGAGCACACTCATACGAAAAATATTCAGTGGTAGGAGGAATATTACTAGTGTAATCCTCATAATCTACCTCTATGTAGTACCCCCAAACACTCATCCCATTGATTCGATGAAATATTTATCTTTTTCCCGTTGATCACTGATGTTAAACATGCATCTTCTGATCCATCCAATACAATACTAAAATTCAAATAAAACTCATTTACTAGCTTTAGGTAGTAGACTCATTTATTATCATAGAACTCGTCTTTCCATCCTAGCATCCCAAACACTTTTAAAAGAATACACTTACTCGATAATACCATTTAGGAACATACTTCCTTTACTGTGGTGACCACCCGAGTAACCAATTTTGTGTTCACAGACTTTTGAGTCATGCTGCTTGATTCCCCTTGAGCACATTTCATATGTGAGGATCTTACAGATTCCTTGTCTTGTAGCTTTTTATTTTCCATTTGGAGGTTTGAGAGTTTTGAGTTATTTTAGAGGTTTTAGAGGTTCCAAATATTATAGAGTTTGACGGGACAAGGAAGGTCATCAGTTCTTAGGAATTGAAATAGCCACAGGTCATTAATTTATTCATTTGGGGTTTCAATATTAAATATAATATCGACTAAGTAAAAAAACTTCGTTTAGATAAATAGTAATCATTTCACATACTGAATAACTCAATTATTATCATAGGTTGGTTTCATTGATTGGTTTCACAGATCAGTTTCACTGATCGATTTTACTGATCGGCTTCAGAGATCTGTTTCACTGATCAGTTTCACTAATTGGTTTCACTGATCAGTAAAACTGATCAGTTTCACTGATCGATTTCACTGATCGATCATACCTAACTCTTGTTTAATAAAATCTAAACTTTCAGAGCTTAAATTCATGGTGAAAATAACAGCCAATTGATGTTCAGAGTCAATAAGTTCTTGGGAAATATCCCCCTTTTGATAATGATCTCTTAAAAAGTGATGTATGAAATCAATGTTCTTATTCTTAGAGTGAGAACCAAGATTCTTAGAGATGTTAATTGCACTATTGTTATCACAATTTATAGACAAATCTCTCTATTGATATCCATAGTCCAATAAAGTGTGTTTCATCCATAGAATTTGTTCACAACAACTAGTAGCAGCAATGTATTCTGCTTCAGTAGTATACAATGCAATAGAATTCTATTTCATACTACATCAACATACCAGGGACTTTCCCAATAGATGACATGTTCCAGATTCAATCTTCTAATTTGACTTTCATCCAGCTAAGTCATCTTCTGAATAACATATTCTTTCATAAGGTTGTCCTTTTGGATAAAACAATCCAAAATTGGTTGATTTCTTAAGATATTTGAAAATCCTTTTAAAAGCAAGAAAATTAGATTCTTTAGGATTAGCTTGAAATATTGCACACATGCATACACTAAACATGATATCTTATTGACTAGAAGTAAGTTAAAGTAAGCTTCCAATCATACCTCTATAATTGGTTTGATCAACTAGTTTCCCAGTTTCATCATCGTCCATCTTATAAGTGGTTCTCATAGGTGTATCATTTCCCTTATTACTATCCAAACCAAAACGTTTTAAAAGATACTTAGTTTATTTAATTTTATTTAAAATAATACCATAATTATTTTGAAAATTTTGAAATCCATGAAAATACTTGAGTTCTCCCATTAAACTCATTTCAAATTCATATTGCATAATCTATGAAAAATTAGTACATAACGATGTTTAGAAGATCCAAAGATAATGTAATCAACATAGATTTGTAAAATAAAAATATCTTTAGAAATTATTCTAATAAAAATATTGGTATCTTCAATTCCTTTAGTAAATCCTTTAGAAATAAAAAAATTTGTATGTCTATCATACCAAGTTCTTAGAGCCTGTTTTAAACCATATAATGCTTTAAAAAGTTTAAAAACACGATTTTGAAAATGTAGGATTGTAAATTTGTGTGGTTGTTCAACAAAAAAAATATTCAATTATAAAACCATTTATAAATGCACTTTTGACATCCATTTGATATAAAATGAAATTAAGATGAGATTCATAAGCAAGTAAGATCTTAATGGCTTCAATTCTAGCTACAGGTGAAAATGTTTCTTCATAGTCTATTCCTTCTTCTTGATTGTATCCTTGTGCAACTAATCTATCTTGGTTTATAATGATGTTTCAAGATTCATAAATTTTATTCCTAAAAACCTATTTAGATCCTATGGTCAAGGTGTCCTTAGTTCTTTCTACTAATTACCTGACTTTTTTTCTTTAAAATTGATTTAACTCTTCTTGCATATCCAATTCCCAAACTTCATCATTGATTACATCATTTATATTTTTAGGTTCTAGCTATGAAAAAAAGTCTTGATGTTCATCCTGATTTATTAGAGAAGAATTAGTTTGTGTTCCTCTATCCTGATTACCTACAACTGCATCTAAAGGATGGTTCTTTAGAATCCTTGTTGATCTAGTAAAGGTAGGACTAGAAATTTAAGGTTCCTCTCTAGGTTTGGCTTCAAATGAAGATGGTTTTGGTGTATTTCCAGAGCCGGTTGACTTTACAATAGGTCCATTATCTTTATCATTAGGATTCAGAGTACACATGTCTTCTTTAGGATTTTAAACAATATTTTTCGGTACATGTGGATTAGTTGCATCAAATTTGATGTGAACAGATTCTTCAACACATTTGGATCACTTATTAAAAACTCTACAGGTTTTGTTTGTGATTGAATATCCTAAAAGTATTCCTTCATCACACTTAGATGAAAACATGTTTATATTATCTTTAGTATTCAGAATAAAAACATTAAAACCACAAAAATTGAAATAACTAAGTTAAGGTTTCATATTATTCCAAATCTCATAAGGGGTTTTCTTAAGAACAGGTCTAATCAAGAAAATATTTATAATATAACAAGTTTTATTGACTGCTTCTTCCCAAAAGTAAATAGGTAAGCCATATTCATTGAGAATAGTTCTTGCAATTTCCCAAAGGGTTCTATTTCTTCTTTATACTACACCATTTTATTGAGGTGTTCTAGGGGCAGAAAAGTTGTGATTATAGCCATTATGTGAGTAGTAATATTCACACTCATGATTTTAAAACCCACGACCATGATCACTTCTAACAGTTTTAATCTTAAGTACACTATGGTTTTCTACAGACTTGGAGTATTTAATAAACTTAGAGAAAGCTTCATTTTTGTGTGCTAAAAAGTATACCCAAGTATATCTAGAAAAGTCATCTACTAGAACATAAACACAGTGATTCCCATTTAAACTAGAAAATCTAGATGGTCCAAACATGTCCATGTGAACCAACTTGAGAGGTTGAGAAGTTGAAACTTATTTCCTTGATTTATTTGAAACTTTAGGTTGCATTCCCTTTTGACAGGGATTACAAACTTTATCAGCTAGGAATTCAAGTTTAGGTATGTATCTAACTAAGTTCTTCCTAGTCATTTTTCTAAGTGAATATATATTGAAGTGACCTAATATTCTGTTCCAAAGCCATGATTCTTTATGAAAATCATTTAAACAAGTACTTAACATGTTATATTTTAATCTATCTAGAAATAAAACTTTAGAAATTAAAATTGAATCAGTGTTACCAATTTGTCCTAGGATGACGATTTCCCATTGAATTTATTACAAAAGGTGACAAATCATCCATCAACCATGATTAATATTTTGAAACATGAATATTCTCTTATCATGTGTCTTGAACATCCACTATCCAAATACCATGTTTTACTAGAGGAATATATCAAGCAAGTTTCCTACCGAACAATTTTAGATAAGAAAGTATTTTGGTACCCATATTTTCTTGGCTCCGGACAGGTTAGCAAGAAAAACATTCAGTACCCATATTTACCTAATAGGTCTCACATAATTAATAGAATCTAGATATTTTGATAGATAAACCTCATTTGACCAATAACTATGTTAATATGTAGTTGAGGAATAGGAATTTTCAGAACTATGATTAGATGCATACGGTCCATATGTAGGAATAAATTTATTTTTTGTAATTTGTATTTCTCTAGGATAATAAGCAAAACATTTAGTATACTTTAATGCCACCTATTATTCTAGAATTTGTGTAAGTGTGTCCTTTCCATTAGTAAATTTCTCCAAATCATTCATGAGTTGCTCATTAGAAAATCCCAGTTCAGTATTCACATTAATTAGTTAAGAATTATTTCTTTTTTCTACATCAAGTGCAGATTTAATAGTGTTAGTTAAAGCATGATGTTTCTATAAGGCATTATAATTATCTTTCAGCACATTACATGTATCTTATAACATGTTACAATATTCAAATAATTCTTCACAAGACATGTTTTCAAAATCATCTCTAAAGTAATAATAATTTAAATTTGTAGTATCTAATATGACCTCAGAAGTGTTTGTCATGAATCAAATATAAGCTTTTTGATATTTTTCATCCTGAGTAGAATTAGAATCACTTGAACTATCTTCTTAAGCACTCCATGTTGCTTTCATAGTTTTACTATATTTTTTGTCCTTATAGTCATATTTCTTCTTGAACTTTAATTTAGGTTAATTAGCATTCATATGTCCTTCACTTTTTCATTCGTAGCAGACTATGTCATCATTATTATCAGTCCTTTTCCAATCCTTCTTTCAATGACCTTTGTTGTCATACATTACCTTGTAATTGGATTTTATGAAAAAATACTTTTTCATAAACAATTTCATAAAACATCTGGATCTTAGAGCCATTTCAGCATCACTGTCATATGCACTTTGTTCGCAGCTTGAGCTATCACATTCACTTTGAATTTTCCCTTTGTCCTTATTTTTTGATGTAAAATTATTGAAAACTACAGACTTATTCCTTGGTTTATCATCTTTTTCCTTGCTTACTTTCAGTTGTTCCTCACACATCCTTAACATACCAATGAGTTCCTTGACATGTAGAGCACTAATTTCACAAGATTCTATAATTGAAACTAATGTGCCTCTCTATATTTCTGGCAGGAATATGAGTATTCTCATGATATTCT
Organism: Viscum album; assembly: GCA_963277665.1. Lineage (NCBI taxonomy): Eukaryota > Viridiplantae > Streptophyta > Magnoliopsida > Santalales > Viscaceae > Viscum > Viscum album. The sequence goes on along the minus strand of OY728155.1, from coordinate 593,058,948 downwards.
CCTTAGCTGGAACAACCCTTCCAGGTGAGCTCATTGTATTTACAATTTCTTTGTAACTGAGATACATGTTAGAAATAGGTTCACCCGACTTTATTTCAAAATTATCATAGTTAATAGTATAGGTATTCAATCTCATTTTCTTAACATTAGTTGTTCCCTCATGGGAAACAGCCAGAGTATCCCATATTTCATAAACAGTCTTACAAGTAGTTATTCTATTAAATTCTTCATCTCCTAAAGCACAATACAATGAATTCATTTCTTTACAATTATTATTGTAAGAAGCTTTAGTAGGTTCATCCCAAGTTGTTCTAACAGTCTCTGGAATCTTATATTGAGACTAAATGGTAGTCCAAATGTCAAATCCCATACATTCTAGATGAATTCTCATTTTGATTTTCCATTGGGCATAATTAACACCATTAAATAAGAGTGTCTTGTTGGAATCTACACCTTCTAATCTGTTATCCATAATACCTACATTTTAAAAATATATACAAATATATAAAACATTAGAATTAACAGTTGTTTTAATATCTTTAAGATACAACTAAAATCACAGTTGAAAGCTTTTCACAAACAGAGTAGTTTTTAAAACTTTTAATCAACCTCCCTCGGATACCAAATGTTGGTCAGAGTGGATACTTAATAGGGGGTGAATTGAGTTCCAAATAATTTTTTTATTTAAAATATTTGAAATAAAATCCCCTAATTCATAAAACAAGTCAAACTCTAGTGAATTTATAAAGATTATAAATGTTCAATTAGTTTCTCAAAGATTGATTACTTCCAAGTTAACTTAATCTGATGATTAAATTAGCTTTTGAAACTAGCTTACCTGTTCAAAATATTAAAAACACTTTCTAGTACAACTATCAGATTAAATTTAAAACAGATTTATTTTTAAAGAACTTTGCAGTGGAATATTCAAAATGGTTTTAATAAAGACAAAATACATAGCAGTATTAAAACAAAAGGTTCAGCCTCAAGCTGAGACATAGTCATCTCAAAATTTTTATAAAAACAATGATCCACACCCTGGATCGGGGTTTTAAAATAATATTCAGACTGTTCAGGTCCTCAGACCTCTACTACAATTCTACACGGGTAAACAACAACACCAACACTTAGACTGTCCAGGTCAGACATGACCTCTTCCACAACTCACAGTGGGATAAAAAAAGGTGTACAGAGTTTGGTGTGTGGATTTAGTATCCTCCAGTACAGAGCAAGATTCAATATGTGTCTAAATAGATAGAAGCACAAAAACTACTCAAAATGTTAATCAAAGGTATACTATAGGGGAAATAAATGGATAATGCGTTTAGAATGCTCTGAGTGATTGTAGATGAGCTCTGGACTCAATCGGACATTGCAAATGTTATTCGAGTCCTTTCCGGTGAAGATGACATAAAACAGAGTGTCATTGTTCTTCCCTTCTACATTTATTCATCCATGTGCATATGATGTTTTGTAGGGCACAAATACTTGGATTCAGTGTTTCTTCCAGGTGAATGATCCTCTTGAAGCACTCTAGTTTTCAAAATGGTTCTCTATGTTCTTCTTTTTCTTCACGAGCCTTTACACACATGTACGCTCTCTTCTTCTTGTGTGTCTATGTCTGTGTATATTCATATTGTTCTATATATTTCTATCTGTGTATCTTTCATTGTATATCGATATTCCTTTTTATTCCTTGAAATACGACAAAAGGGAATGATTAATTTTTGACAGGTACGAGGTACAGTTCCCTGACATCCAACAACCAAAATTAATTAATAACAGGTGTATTAAATTAAACAAATATGATTGTTGGAATTAAATTAGAGTTGATAAAAAATAAAATAGTTTTCATGACTGTCGGTGAGTCATGAGATAATTAGTTCATTTGAATTGCATCAGTTTCGGTAGATCATTTATCATAATCGGTTTCGGTAGATCATTTTAATAGCATCGGCTTTGGTAGGTCATTTTATCAGCATCTGCTTCGGTAGGTCATTTAAATGTGCATTGGTATTGGTAGGTCATTTGATTATCATCGACTTTTATAGGTCATGTGACCAGCATCAACATGGGTAGGTCATGTGATAATCATCTTCTTTGTTATGTCATTTGATCAGCATCGGCTTCGGTAGGTCATTTTATCAGCATCAACTTCGGTAGGTAATTTGATCATAATCGGTGAGACAGTTGTAGCATCGTTGTGACCATTTTAATCGGTGAGACCATTTTCATCGGTGCGACTATTGTCATCGGTGTGAAAGTTGTCATCGGTGTGACCATTTTCATCGGTGCGACTGTTGTCATCGGTGCGACCATTGTCATCGGTACGATCGTTGTCATCAGTTTCTCATTCCTTTAACTATCGGTGACTCAAGAATATAACTAACTGTGAGTAAAAAACATGCAATTCTCACAATGTGTCTATTTAATCCATAACACTTCCAGGTCAATAGAAAAATATAAATAATCATAGATAAAAATGTGTAGACATGATTAAACATATATAAACATATTTACAATAGATTGAATAATTTACTATATTGACTTATAAATAATAACAATGATCTGTGATTATTAAAATAATTATCACATAGAGGGTTCAACATTTTCATTTCAAGGTCACTCTATGAATCTTAATTTTCCCACAGTAATAATATACTAAAAATAAGTAAAAATATTAACTATAAAATTAATTTACATGTGGATCATTTGGAACATTATTTAACTAGAATATCTTTACTATAAAACATAACTTCATCATATAATGATCTATATCAGAAATTGTTCTCCCTATATTTTCATTTGTTTTTTCATTACCTTTGATTTATAGTTTGTTTTTTTAATATCTATAGATAATTCTTCATGTTTTTTAAAGATGATCACTCAGGTACCATTTATTCTTATATTTGTTACATATGATATCCCATGAATAATTTTGGTAATGGCTAGGTTTGGAATTGACTACCTGTATGCATTTATCCATGTATAACCTGATCATGGATTTGGATAAACTTACCAGATCTAGGTTGTAGATTAGTTTATTAGTATTAATTGAAATTATCTTTATTGACATATATTAAGCTAATGGTTTGAATATCTATCTTGTAAAATATATCTTATTTTAATTTATTATGTTTTTATGATTTTCATTAAGAATTTTTTTGTCGAATATTTTCAAAGTTTATTTTGCAATCATAAACATTGATGGATATAAATTATATGTAATATATACAACCTTTTTTTATGTAAGAATGATATTTTAAATGTTTATGTAATTTCATTTATTTTAAAATGGTATTGATTATGGCATTTAGAATAAACTTTAATGTTTTAAATAATATATAATTATAATATTTATTTATTCTGTAGCATTTTATAAGTGTGGGGGGTTTAAATTAAATAATTATCAAATTAAAAAATATGATATTAGATGACCAACTCACTAGAATCTTCAGTATTCCATTAGAACCAAAAAAAATAAGATCATATTTCTATCAGGCTCCCTACTTATAATATATTTTATTTTTAATATTTATTATATTTTGTTCATTTCTTGATTGAAATATTATAATTTTTGTGTACTTATTATTATATCATTATTGATTTTTGAAATAAAGGTAACTCTAATAATAAATTTCCATTAATTTATTATCATAACTATTATCAGTTAATAATAATGATAAATTATATTTATAAGTAATGGTATTTTATATTTTGTGTATAATGGAATATTAATATAAAATATGTAAAATACCAAAGATAATCTAGATTTATGAAACCAATGTTATGTATTACTATATTTATAAAGCATTGAATTCAATATTTTATGCATTGAATTCATTATTTTATTCATTATAAGAAAATAAATTTAAAAATTATTTCTCATGTTCTATTACATATGAAATTTCGGATCTTGTTGTTGTTTCTCATTAGGATACATCAAATTTTTATGAAATCCATTTAAATTACGATAATGAAAAATATAATAAATTTATGTTGAAACATGATTATTTCATTTATAATTTTAATTATAATAACATTGAAATAATTAATAATATGTTTTCACTTGAACAAATAATTGGTAACATGAAGTATATTCATAGAATTTTGTGATTTCAACTTGAAAATGTATAAAAATGATCATGTAAATATAGGAATCAATTAACATAATTATATTTAATGTAGGGGATATAATGTGAAAACTAATAACGTTATAGGAATAAATGAAACAATATAATCAATCCATTTGAAAAAAAATAAAACTATTTACCATATAAAATCTAATTTTTAATTAGAGGATATTATCCTAGAGGATTCTGGTGGAAGTGAATAAAATCTTGGGTGAAATGAGGATATGTATCATCTATAAAAAATAATTGAGTGGTTATTAGAAATAATATTTTCTAAAAAATTTAAGACTAAAAATTAAAATATATTACTAAGGGAAACTAAACAAATTAAAATTAAAATATTTAAATTTAATTCTATGAGTGTAAATGAAAAAATCATATCATGGCTAATTTTCTAATGACGTCACTGAAAAATAAAATTATGATATTGAAAAATAACTAAGAAAGTGATAATGATAACATTTAATTTTTACGAGGATATGACTATTGATTCATATTGCTTTTTAAATAATGAATGTGAGAAAGAATACATGAAACCATTTAGGGTCATATTTATATATATTTTTATAGTAGTTTTAATCATTGAAGACATAGATTATTTTGAGTTTTAACATTAAAAAATTTGTAGCATTGGTGGAAACATGACAATAGTCAAATTTTGGAACATGGTTTCTTTTTAAAATCTTATAACCGAGAAATGTTTCTATATTGGATCCACTAGAGAATAACATTGTATTAGACATTTGTTCTATCTATTTCAGTATCCTAGGAAAAATTAAATAATTCAAGGTTTTTATTGGTTTTCCCATGGATCAATTATGATTTGTTTAACTATATGAATTTTCCATGGTAAATTTGTGTTTGGTTTTTCATGGTATATTATCTTCAAAAAATGTAGTGAAAAGTTCCTCTAATCAATTTTATTAACGATTCCCCTCATATATGCTACCTAAAAAATTAAACATACCTTAATACCCTTGGATTTATATCTATAATCTATTATTATGTTCTAATTCGTTCCAACCATAATATCTTATATTCTATTGAGGATTACATCCTTAACTCTTTTTTATCTAATACAAATTTGGTAGATCACATTAAGCTACATTAAAATCTCTAATCTATTTATCATCTTATCTATAGATCTATTATTTCTCTCTAATCTCTTTATTTCTCTAAAAACATTTTCGAATCTGATTTAAATATCTAGTCAGTATGATCTTTAATTGATGATTTTTCTTACCTATCTAATCATGTGAGTAATCATTCCCTCTTATTCCAATCGTCACTTTTTGTGGTGACTAGGTTTTCTTCAATATCATGGTAGGAGTCCCTAGACAGTGGTCCCATATATTTATTTACCATCAGTTATTGTAAATTAAATTTTTTTATTGTGAAATTATTTGAATTTAGATATATGAGGGTTTTTATGAAATTTTATCTTTTGTTACATATTATATTGGTTTTAAATGGTATTTAATTTAAAAATATTTTTTTCACTATGATTTGGATGAAATGAATCGATTGTTTTTTGACAATATAGTTTATTTTCAATCATAGGATAAGTGATTAATTAATGGTGAAAAAGAATTTGGCAAATTGGTTATAGGTTTTTGCTGAATGTTTTATTAAAACATTGAACATCAGAACATTTTTTGAACCATGGATGCAATTACATTAATTCAATAGAGATAGTGATTCCATTAAAATATATGAATTTGAAATCTAAAGACCATAATAGGAGTCGATATTTTAGGATTATTTTTATGATAACATAGGGTTCCTTATATGTCATATAATTGAATATACATAGGATATGGAACAATTATGATTGCTGATCAAGGTTTCATTAATGTATAATGTTTCGCTGCTCATGTGATTACCTTTTAAGATATACAAATTTTTAATATTTTTCATTATATTGGAATCCGTGATCATAAACAAAATATTGTGACTTTAATTATGGTTAGTTTTAATAACAACAATATTATAAACTTGTAGGACCCCGGGACACCCTAAGAGGGGAGGGGTGAATCGGGATGACAACTTTTTCTTTTAATGAGAAGTATCTTGTTCCCACATTGGTAGGAAATTGTTAAACCTGTATGATGAAAATGATTAGAAAGATAACAATCACATGTAGATAGATGACACAACAGTTTTTTACGTGGTTCACCACTAAGGGCTATGTCCAAGGAGAATATACCGACAAGTTGTCGGGTGTACAAAATTCAACTAAACATCACTAGCTGTGTATTACAAAGGTTCGGGCATAGTCACTCTGTCCCAGGCTCATTTCCATTACAAATATTCAGGAATATCTCACTGCATCCCTTGGGTCACTCCCGTTGACTCCCCCTGGATCACTGCCCTTGGTGAAGTCCCACTCAGTTTATAGACTTGAAGGTCTCTTCATCATTGAAATATAATGCATCCTCTATTGTATGTAGATGCTCTGTTGAAGTCCAACTCTCACTAGTAGACTAATGTAACATTGCACCAAAGGTATCGAGCAATCTCCCAGCTTTTTTGCAGCTTTAAAAAGACGAGCGTACTTCAACAACACCTAGCGTGCTTCCCTACGTCACAGTGCATGTTTCAAATCCCGCGAGCATATTATAACTGGTGCTCAAGTCCACCTACAAAACATGCGTGACTCAACCTTCTTCAATATGAAACTTGTGAGACCCACACCCTTCCTCTTCCAAACCTCCTTGGACGCACAACAAACAACTGTCGCGCAGCTTATACTTGTGCAACACACACCCACTTGCGCGACCACTACACCTGCGTGATGGGAGAACTGAATTTCTCCAATCTCGATATTCGTTCAAAATGAAGGGGGGTGGTCTTCTATTTATAGGTGAAATGGACACCATTTGCGGTGGCGTGCAAGCCTCATCATGACGTGCAAGTTCAGGCGCGCAGCTCCAACCGCCCTAGCCTCTGTCACGCTACTCACTTGCGTGACCAAAACAATACTTGCACGACCTTCTTTGCTTTTCCATATTTTAACGTTCTGACCTTGAAAAACATATGGAACACAACTTTACAATCCTCCTAGGCACCAGCGCAGAAGTCCTTACTCGGCGCGCAAGTCACTTGCGCATCACATATACAGCCTGCAAGTCTCTTTCCCAAAAAGCATTATTTTCCCCTTTTGTCTGTTTTGAGGTCTAGATATTTGAAAAACTCTAGAAAATGGTGCCACCTTCAATTCTGTTATCTGCTTGACCTGTATGAGTACATAACTGGAACACATTCTAAACTTCCTCTGAGGATTGACAACAAACACAAATCATACTCCAATTCATGCATAGATGACCATGGTTCCAACAATCTCCCCCTTTTGATTTGTTGGAAATCAGTAAATAAATTCACTAGATAACCATCCACATGCAAACCAAAAACACAAGAATCAACTCAGCCAATGCTCTAAATCTACATGAGAAATTCTCGGTTTAGAAAACAAGAGAGAAAGCTTGTATTGGGTTCCCATCCAATGAATTCCATCCCATCCTATCACTAACACTGAATTCTCAATGTGTCACAAAATCATTACATGCCTGAATTTATACCCTTATCTCCCATTAAAAATAAACCTAAAGACTGTTATTTATTCATTATTCAGCTCAATCCAGACTCCCCTTGGACAATAACTCCCCCAAAAACCTGCATCGCATCCATAAATAGATTAAAAACAATTAACATAACTGGGGAGATTGGATTTCCATAACCTCCTTATGAACTAGGAGGTGGCTGAAGACCGAGGTTCAACCGATGCTTCAGAAATAAAGTCATTTACAGAGGCTTGGTAATGTTCTCTACCAATTTCTCATTAGTTCCCACATGATCCATTCTAATCATGGCTTGTTCAACACTCTCTTTTATAAAGTGATACTGGATTTCAATATGTTTTGTATGAGAATGTTGTACCAGATAATTCATAAGATCAATTGTGCTCTTGTTATCATATTACGTCACTTTTTTTTGCTTCACATCATCACCAATATCTGTTAATTGTTGCTTCATCAATCGCAGTTGAGTACATGCCTTTGTGGAAGAGATATACTCAGCTTCAACAGTACTAAGAGAAGTACATTATTATTTCTTGCTCAACTAACCAACACATTTATTCCCCATATAGAATGCTCCACCACTGGTGGAAATTCTATCCACAACATCTCTATCCAAGTCAGCATTAGAAAATCCTGATAATTCATTGTTCCTTCCTGAAGTAAAGTATAAGACACAATTGTGTGTCCCTTGAATATACCTCATGATTATTTTTAATGCTGCCATATGTTCCTACTTTGGATTACTCTGAAAGAGGGCTGCAAGACATGTGGCAAAGAAAATATCTGGCCATCTTACTATCAGGTACATTAGGCTCCCTATTATTCTCATGTACATAGTGGGGTCTACAGATTCCCCATCCTCATGCTTTCCAAGTTTGGTTCCAATTGAAAATGGAGTTGATATTGGTTTGGAGTCTTGAATATTAAACTTCTTTAGCAGCTCTCTTGCATACTTTTCCTGAGAAATGAAAGTGTAATAATTCTTTTGAATCACCTGAAGCACTAATAAATATGTGAGATACACAATCATAGACATTTGAAATTCTAATTTCATGTGATTGGAAAATTCACCCACAGATTTCTACCGGCTTCCACCTAATATGATATCGTTAACACAGACTAGAACCATGAATTGATCTTTTAGAGAATTCTTCACCTATAGATTATGATCTACTCCTCCTCTATTTAATTTCAACTTCTTGAGATAAGAGTCTAGCCGGGAATACCATACTCATGGTGCATTCTTCAAACCATAGAGCTTTCATCAGTTTGTAGAACTTTGTTTCATCAGTTTGTAGAACTTTGTTTCATCAGTACCAAGAACAACACCCACTGGTTGTTCGATGTAGACTTCTTCTTCCATAACACCATTCAAGAATGTTGTCTTGACATTGATTAGATATACTTTTTATCCTCTTTGGAGTTCCATGATAAGAAAAATCCCGATTGACTCCAGTATTGCCACTAGAGAAATAGTTTCTCCAACATCAACACCTTTAATATGGGAATATCCCTTACATACTAATGAAGCCTTGTTTCTAATAACACTACCATGATCATAAAACTTGTTCTTGAAGATCCATTTTCTACAATCACATTGTGACCTTCAGTTCTCTAGACAAGATCCCATGTATGATTCATGGCAATATGATCTAACTCTTCATACTTGTCTTTTACCCAAGATTCATCCTTTGTAGCTTCTTCGAATGAGGATGGCTCCACAACTAACAGAAATACATATTGTGTGTTATTTCTCATCCTCCTTGTTTGAGTGGGTGCACCCTTGTACCCAATTATGTTAGATGGGTCAATCTCAGCTCTACGATTTCTCCTATGTGGTTTAGTTGCATTCTTTCTAGCCACAGTTTCATCATCAGATTATTCTTCTGAGTCAACATCATGATGTGAATGTTGAGTGTTTTTTATAGCTTCCTCTATTTGTGTATTTGAAATTTCTCCACATTCAATTTCTTCCTCACTTTCTATCACATCAGCATATGACTTCCTTGAAGAATTTTTGGTTTTATCTTCAATTATCTTAACATCACTACATTCCACAATCCTTCATAATCTTTTGTTGAAACACTTGTAAGCTTTGATGTTCATTGAGTATCCAAGGAAAATTCCTTCATCTGCATGGTCACCATACATCCCTTGATTTCCTTTTTTGTTCCTAATGATGCATTTACTTCCAAAAACACGAAAATATTTAAATGAGGGCTTACTTCCATGCCACAATTCATATGGTGTTTTCAACTCACCCATATAATGTCCTGTTCGATTTTGAATATACACTATATCTTGAACATCTTCTTTCCAGTAATGTCGGGGAATACGACCCTTAGTCATCATTGTTCTTGCCATGTTGTTTAGTTGTCGATTCCTACATTCAAAAACTCTATTTTGTTGTGGAGTTCTCACAATAGCTACCTCATGTTGTATCCCATGCTTCTCCAGGTAATTTTTAAATTCAATGGATGTGTATTCCCCTCCATTGTCAGATCTCAACACTTTGATTGTTCGTTTAGTATCATTCTCGGCAATTCTGTGAAATGTTTTCATGCAGTCAATCACTTGTAATTTCTTGTGAATGACCTTAACACATGAAATTATACTATAATAATATATGAAGAGGACAATGTACCTTTCTCCATGACTTCCAGTAACATCTATCGGACGACATATGTCTGTATGAATTAGATCAAGAAGACGAGATGCCCTTTTCTTCTTTGCCTGATATGAGTTGCAGACCAGCTTTCCACGAATGAAAGAATCACAAGACATTTCATGATCATGCTTCAGGTTGGTAATGTCCATGAAAATCCTCAGTTTTTATATTTTCTCCATGTCTTGTTGATTGATATGTCCCAGTCTTCGATGCCAAAAATTGTTTTATTCTTCAATAGTCTTGTATAAAATATTTTCTCTACACTCAACCTGTTACAAGATGGCTTATGTTTTGCATCCCTTCATTAGTGTATTGCCAATCTTTCCATTGATAGTGAAACCTTTATGATTAAAATTAACAATGAGTTCCGAGTCACAGATTTGACTCACATTGAGTAGATTATGACGTAAGTCGTCTACATAAAGGACTTAAGTCTTCTTTATCTCTCCATTAGCAAATTCAGTACATCCACTACCTTTGATTTTTAGAGCTCCATCATTCCCAAATCGTATTGTTCCATCAACCTTCCTTTTGATATCTGTTAATAGGACAACATTACCTGTCATATGAGATGAACAACTACTATCCAGAATCCAGGTACTGTTTCTTTTTGTAGCATTGAGGTCCACCTCTACATGGTTGGATTTCTCGATCTTCCTCTTTTCTTTCCAAGAGATATTGGATTGAGTATAAGATATATATGGACTTCTATTTATTTCTTCCACATAATCATATTCTTCATACCCATAAACTTTTTCTAGAGAAGAAAACTTGTTTCTGAGAGCAACACCACGAGTAGGGTGGATATTGACTTGTCTCTGAGAGTGGTATGAATCTCTCCTATCGAATCTCTTCCTGAAATAAATTGATTTATGGCCAAGTTTAGATCAATGAAAATAGTATCCATAGAAACTATTTCTTCTATAAGATGGAGAATATGAAGAATATCTCTCTTGTTGATGTCCCAGTTCTTCCCTATTCAAGTATCTCCTTTCCTTTTCGCAATATGACATGGTATGGCCCGGATTTCCATAGAACTGACACTTCTTGAGAGGAAATGTCTTATCACATAAATTCCTGTTCATGCCTTCTACCTTGGGAGAATAGTTGGACTGCTATTCATTTCTAAATGATTGAGGATAATTTTCAGTTCTTCTTTTAGTTTGGATTGAGGATTTCATTTTCAGCACATCAGGCAATGTTTCACCATGCCCAACTTTTATCTTGTCTTTCTTTGGTCTCTCTCAACTTCCAGCTGTTGAAGTCTCAACTTCACATCCAATTCCACCCTTTCCAATGCAAGCGGTACTTTGATCACTCAAGATTTTTCCAACCCCATCTGAATCACACATGGCTCTTTCCAGTAATTCTGCATCTGAGAGTCATCCAAAATGAATTTTCTTCTCACCCTCATTTGTGGTTGTTTGACATTCAATTTTACTCCTAAGAGTAACAACTTCTTCTTCAAGAATCTCAACTATCTTGGACTACTCTTCAAATAAATATGAAAGGTCGTTTATGGCCATTTCTTGTTCTTCAATTCTAAGCTTTAGTTCCACAACAGAATCTGTGCTTTCAAGGATCGAAGACTGAACTCTCACAAGTTCTTCCAGTCGTTCAATTTCTCCTTCAAGCTCATCAACATATTCTGATGACTCTTCCACCATATCTTTCAACTTGTTGAATCTCTTACATTTATTCTCAAACTTGGAAAAGACATCCTTATTTTTAATATTTGGATCACCATTAGGAGTAATCTGATTATCACTGCCTTTATTGATCGAGGGTTCTGACTTTTCAATGGTAGCCATCATGGAAGCATGGTTTCCTGTTTTAAATTCTGCTTCTTCTTCTTCACAAAATTTAATATCCTCATCTTCTTCATTAGAGACAAAACACTTCTTATATATTTTATTTCCATATTTGATTTCCCCCTTTTTGGATTTTTTTGAGGCTTCTCGATGTCTTCACCTTCACTCTCATCATCATCAAACATTCTGGGGAACTAAGTGTCAATGTGCCCAAATCTTCCACAACAAAAACATACATGGGTAGCTTACCTTTAAATTTACTGTTTCCTTTCTTCAGTTTCATGGCGATGAGAGAAAGAATTTTTTTCCTCATTATCTTCACCATTAATATATTCTGAAATTTTAAATTTTTCCATGGGTTCGTAGCATATTCAGGTTTGAATCTCATCTCATATGCCACTATACTACTTAATAGATCATACAGAGATAGCTTAGAAAGATCTATTTCTTCAAGGGCTGACACCATTTTATTGTACACAGGAGGAAGTCTTCTCATGATTTTCTTTATGATATCAATATCTTTGATTTCATCTCCAATACCTCGAATTTCTCCTACAAATTAAGTAATTCGATTAAAGAATGAATTTTCATTCTCATTGGGATGAATCTTTAGATTGTCAAACCTATTGTGTAATACTTGAAGTTTTTCCTCATTCACTTTGTTATCTCCTTCATAAATGTTTTCAAGTTTATCCCACGTAGATTTTTCTGAGGTGCAACTCATCACCTATAGGTAGATCTGATCTGAAAGAGCCGTAGTGATAGCATTCTAAGATTTAGCATCCGCATAAAAAACATTCATGTATGTATCAGTCATAGCAAGCCCTGTTGGATCGTTAACTTGTATTCCTTGTAGGGTAGCAAAGAGGACTTCCATTATGATGGATCTTAAATGTGATTTCATCCTGCTCTTCCAAATATAAAAATTACTTCCATTGAAGAGTGGTACTCCCCTAGTATTGACTGCATTCTCCATGACAACAAAGGACATATCTAACACTAGTAACCTTTACCCTCAGATACCACTTTTAGGACCCAGGGACACCCTGAGAGGGGAGGGGTGAATCAGGGTGACAACGTTTTATTTTAATGGTAATGATCTTATTCCCATGTTGGTAGGACCTTGTTAAACCTTAATGATAAAAACAATCATAAAGCTAGCATTAACAAGCATAGAGAAGACACTACACTTTTATACTTGGTTAACCACTGAGGGCTACATCGAAGAAGCATACGCTGATAGGTTGTCGGTTGTTCCAAATTCCTCTAAACTTCACTAGCTGTGTATTACAAAGGTTAGGGCACTGTCACTCTATCCCAGGCTCACTGCCTTTACAAAGGTTTAGGAATATATCACTACATCCATCAGGTCACTCCTATTGACACCCCCTGGCTCACTGCCCTTAGTGAAGTCCCACTCAGTTTATTGACTTAAAGGTATCTTCATCATTAAAAAAAATGAATCCTCTGTTGTATGTAGATGCTTTATTGAAGTCCAATACTCACCAGTAGACTAATGTCACTTTTCACCGAAGGTATCGAAAATCTTCCATCATTGGTGCAGTTTCAAAAAGACGAGCGTACTTCAACAACACCTTACGCACTTCCCTAAGCTAGCGTGCAAGTTTCAAAGCCGACGCGCAAGTTATAACTGGCGCGAAAGTCCACCTCCATCATTTGCGCGACTCAACCTTATTCATTATCAAACTTGTGTGACCCACACACATTCTCTCCCAATCCTCCTTGGACATGCATCAAACAACTATCGCGTAGCTTATACTTGCGCGACCCACACCCACTCATGCGACCATTACACCTACGCGACGGGAGCACTGAATTTCTCCAAGTCTCAAACTTCTTTCAAAATGAGGTGGGGTGTTCCTCTATTTATAAGCAAAATGGACACCCTACACAGTGTCGTGCAAGCCTCCTCATGACATGCAAGTTCCAGCACATAGCTCCAACTGCCCTAGCCTCTGTCGCACTACTCACTCGCGCGACCAAACCAATACTTGTGTGACCTTATTTCCTTTTCCATATTTTGAAGTTCTGATCTTGAAAAACATATGGCACACAATTTTACAATCCTTCTAGGAACCGACACAAATATACTTGCACAGTGCACAAGTCACTTGTGAGACACATATACGTTACACAAGTCTCTTTCCCAAAAAGTATTGTTTTCCCCTTTTGTCAGTTTTGATGTCTAGAATTTGGAAAATAATGGAAAATGGTGCCACCTTCGATACTATTATCTGCTTGACCTATATGAGTACGCTTCTGGCACACATTCTGAGCATCTTCTAAGGATTTACAAAAAACACAAATCATACTCCAATTCATGCATAGATGGCCGTGGTTCCAACAAAACTATGAAAAGTGTTTTTTAAAGGAAAATTCAAAAAAAACTTTTTTATGTTAATTGTATAACTAATAGATTTCTGTTTTAAAAAAAAGTACAGATTGACAGAGGTACCATACTAGGTTTTTATCTAACACAATTCAAATTTTTTGGGAATATATATATATATTTATATATTAATTTAGTTTTATAGGATATAAAAAATGTGAATAGATTTATATTCCATGAAACCATCTCTTAGTTAATTTTATAATGAAAGTGGGTTGGGGTGGTGGGTCAAATGTTCATATTGAGTTGTTATTTTTTATATTTGTATAACTTTAGTATTGTTTATAGGATTGACCTTGTTTTGGCTAGGTTTTTATTTTTCATGGTTATGTGATTCTCAATTTTAGTGTCGCTCTACCTTTAAATAACTCTTTTTGTTTACACATGATACATTTTCCACCTTTTATTGATCTCCATATAATTTTTAGACCTCATGGGTGACCTGTTAGCTTAACATGGGGGTTTTGAATATAAAAGTGTACCAAAATGTAATACCCGACCATATGATCCCTGACATTACCATTGTTTTGTTCGTATTTAATAGTATGTTGGATTTAGGACTCTTAGAACATTTTTGTTATGAATATATCAGTTCCCAACCAGCTCACATTCAAATTTTAATTTTATAAACCAATTATGGAATGAGGATTTTTTTTCATGTATTGAGCCTGTTTTTTTGATGTTTAGATGAATATAATTTTTGGGTACACGTAGAAAAAAATTGTATAGTTTTCATAATATTCTCATTGAATCAACCGAGGTCTTAAAATATTTTCATTTAAAATAATTAACATATACTTTTGTAGATTTAATAGATTTATAATTTTTTTCTTATGAAAATTAGGCATGTTATATTATTCTAAAGAGAAAATTCCTCATTTAATATATCTTCTAAATCTCAGTGAGTAATCAATTATTAATGTTTTTCAATAGATCCCTCTAACAGATCCCTCATTGGTTGATGGGGTTAACATCAATAATATAGATATTGGATTAGATGGGATTTATAATATGGGGAGGAATTATAGATAATTATCCAATATTTATGAAGAATAATCCATGAATCACTCGTTTTAATAATGAGATACAATAACATGATGAGTGTAATGATTTTAAAAATTGGATCTCAAACTTAATAAAGACTGCAGTGGAATCAACGTTAGGTTTCTCCGCATATATTCAAGAGGGGTTGAGAAGGGAATGCTCAAATTTTATCATGTATGACATTTTGTAGTCAGATTTTAGATATCTCTTGATCTTGTTTCTAATGAATACCATAATGCTCATCATTTCGTGATCAGTTGGGGGGAGGTATATCTATAAGTGATAATCCTTTTTGGACAAAAAAATTTATCGAGGTGGATGATAATTAAACTATGGGAGAAAAATTCATAATGATGAAGATGGTATTGGTGGATATTTTATTGTAGTAGGGGTATATTGATTGTGTTTTTTGAAAAAAATAGTAATGGATCATAATTTAAATTATTAATTGTTACAAGTTCTTCATTGACACAATAATTGTGTTTTTTTCAGTGAGGAAAACATAGATATACTAGGACTACATGTATTGTACCATTGATGTCTTGAATGATCTATGGAAAATCTATCAAAATTCATTTTTTTGAAATGTTTATCCTTTTGTCATAGAGATATATCTACACTTACCAAATCATCCTAAGATAATTATAATGTTCCAAATTATGGTGGGTCTCATAGTGATTAACATTATGATACAAATATATTCGCTAAAGAAAATGGATTATTTGATGATGTAATTATTTATATAAAATAGTATACACTAATGGAATGTATTGTATGGATGCGCATTTTATGATGTATGATGTTTACTTCTTCAAAAATAGTCCATGATTAATTTCATATGAGAATATTTCATTCATTTATATTATCAAAGCTGATTTAATTTATGGTCTGATATTTAAGGATCAATCCAATCAAAATTTAAATTTTCAATCCATTGGGATAGAAAAAATATATGTTATTTAAATGATATGAGATACTGGTTAATATCACTAACCTTGAGGTCATGTGGGATTGTATAGTTTTTGATATGGACATTTCCGAACTTATAATTAGCATGCTTTGGTTGATTTTTTATATCTATGATTGATTGTTATAATAATCAAGTTCCATTTAATATTATGATTGGATAACTCAAGACATTCAGGGTAAGGGAGATAATGGATCCGAGTGAGAGGGGAATATTAATCCTAAGGTGAGAATGATATCTTTCCATTTTCTCAAGATTTTTGTAAAATTTGTTGACAGATTATTTTGTGTTCCACTTTTGACTATTGGGGATGAGTATCCTGGAGTCTTTCCTAATGAATTTTATTGCATACAAACACATTGTAGGTAAAGTTCACTATTGAAATACTTATGGGTACAGCTCCCGTCAATTTATAACGTTATCGTATGGAAACCACTGAGTTGAGATAGCATAAATATCTGATCAATGATCTTGGGGAAAAAGGAACTATTTATCTCAAAATGTCACCATATTATTTAGTAGTTATATTTTTAAATAAGAAATATAGAAAACTATACATCATTTTTGATTAAAAATAAATTAATTTAATGAAAAAGAAATATCTGTTTTGTAGGATTTGTGAAATGTTTGATCACCTCAGAGATGCTCCGTTTTTTCCATTATTAATCATTTTCTTTGATACAATCAGTTGAGGTTACAAGAGGATGACATTTCTATAATATAAATAAAGAATATGTATAGAATCTATGAGTATATGGTTATTCTATTTGGCTTTATTGATTCTCCTATATTTTTTATGAATATGATGAATCATATCATTTTTTTGTTCATAGAAATGTTTGTTTCCATTCGAATGATATTTTTCTAGTACAATGTGTTGAAGGAGTGTTTTGACCAGAGTTGAGGCATGTGGGAATTTAGGGAAAATGAAAAATTGTTTGATGGGTGACATGAATGTGTCTATTATTATAAATTTGTTCACATCACCATTTTTTTTCTTGATAGAAACTATTAACCTTTTGGGGTTTTAGATTGACCCTGTGGGGACTGGGAAGTTTATTCATTTTCAATTATGAAGAAGGTTCCACGGGTGAATGGTCCCAGCAAGAAATTTTAGGGGGTTAAGTATTTGCGTAATCATCCCTCTTGGGACATGACTTCCTCAAATGGTCTACAACATCTTATTTTTGGATCAAAAAACACACAAATTCTCTAGTATCCATTATTTATGGACCTACATTCCGAAGACAGGTTCTCATTGGATAATGATTTTTCCAACGATACTTTAAATAACCATTGGTTGATAGGATGGGAGTTTGGGCTTATCACACCATTTTGGGGGGAATTATTTCTTCATTTGAAACTCTGTTGAATAGTTAATCCTTGTTCATATATTCATGAATCCTTGGATCATTCCTGAAGATTGTATCCGTAGTATACCTCTAGTTTGTAAGATCATCATTCATATACATGGATTTGATGATACAGATGTAGTGCTGGATTATGCCATGCAATAAAGAACTATACAGTTTATCATCATCTAGGAGGGGTGGATGGTGGTTTGACTGGGTGGATCCTTTTGGAAGGGAACCCCTTTTGAGCTCAGGCCATCATGTAGGAATCATACGTATCATGGTTTGAATAGGAATCATATTTATCGTAGTTTAGTATGGGTTGGAGATTATACATGGAAGATGCTCGTTTAAAGGGTTCATGACTGGGTTGACACATTTGGAAGGTCACCCCTTTTGAGATCGGCTGTTCATGGAGTCCCACGAATCATTGTTTGATCAGAATTATAGTTCTCTTACATCATGATTGGTTAGGTTCAATGGATTTTGTTATCATCAAAAATCTCGAAGATCGTGCGAGTCATGCTTGGAGTGAGAAACAAAATTTTGTGAGATATTCAAGGAACCAGACACTTTATCTGTCGGTGATGGAAGAGTTAGGGTGTAACATCCTAGTAAGTAATGAATAATAGATATTTTTATATATGTCTATTAATGATTAAGATAGCGTTTTAGAGGCTTAAAATGAAAGTAAATACAATCTTATGCATGGAATACACTAATATTCTTAAAAGATTATTTTACTGCCTTTTGATGGAAAACCTTTTTTAATTCTATCTTTTGACAATTTTATACGCTATTTTTGTCCAAATAAACTTATTATTTATGATTGGGACATCAAAATTTACTTTGTGTGAATTTTTGGTATTTTTCTGATAAAGTTCATTTTTTAATGAATAGTGAAAAATGTTGTATTTTATTTCAAAACCTCTTTTTAATCTAATTTATTTATATGATTAGATTATCTTTTGAATTGGTTTTGAAGTGAAATTAGAATATATTTTTACCATTTTATCCAATGGTGGTCATTGGAATCAATTTCACTTTGAAATTGGACTTAAACTAGTGTCAATCTTTTGATACTTATTGTTTCATAAAAACACGCTATTTGTCATGACAGTGGGAATTAGTTATTAAATTAATTAATGAAACTTAAAAGTTTTGAATTTTGTAAAACAGACATAATTTTTGAATTCGGAATATCAAATATAGCTTAGGGTGAAGTTTTGGTATCTTTATGAAAAAATTCAATTTTTGATGAATAGTGAAACCACTAAGTGGTAGTTAAAGAAACTGATTTTTCGTATAAATGAAACTTTTCCACTTTTGTGATTTGATTTTCAAAAATACGACATACATGGTTGTCATTAAGAAGTAAAATGTGGTTCAATGAGATTAAAATAATTTTTTGGTGAATAGTAAATTTTAAGTTCTTAATCGCGATTAGTGGTAATTAGTGTAGTTTAAGGTAAAAATAATGTTTTAATAAAATTAGATGAGCTTGACACATGTCCTACCCTCTTTGGATGTGTCATGGCCGACCAAGAAAATCCATGGGTCAACTTGGGGACCCCATGGAGCCACTTTGGTTGGGAAATGACATAAATAACTTTTTATTTAATGTTAAAGTAAAAATGACACAAACAAGAGATGTTTTACTAAAACAATTTTTACATGGGGTTATACAAGTCATATTTTTGATTATAAATAGTCATTGGAAAGATAATATGACTTCCTACATCATTGTATTTGTTTTATAAATTTTCAACTTTAAATAAATTAAATTATTTATGACATCATGATGATGCAGCGATGGCCTCATTATTTAACGATTTAAATAAAATGGAAAGATAATGTAATATCTAAGACCTAAACATGTCTAAAAACTATTGGATGAGTGGATTTAGAACCCTTATCACCTTATCCTCGAAATACACCAATGTGTGACCTTTAAAATCTGAAACTCTTTTGAAAATAAAGTAACATTTTGTAACTTTACAAGAGTGCCCCTCCTCTCCTCTTATAAAAGGCCCCCACCTCTAGCTCCTTACCCACACTCCCAAAGGCTTTGGCTCGGCCAACCCCTGACCATTTTGTCTCTCCACTTTCCTCTATTACTCCTGGAAGCCTCAATTTGGGCAGAAGTCTTCCCAAGGAAGTCTTTGAGCTCAAACCAAAGGGAGTTACCCAATTTTAAGGTAATGTCTTCACTTGAGTCCTTTTGTTTTATTTTGCTTCTCCAACCCCATAAAATCTTTTTATTCATTTATTTTTTAACAAATCTAGTATCTTAAATATACTAGTATGTTGTTATAAGAAGGATTAGAGATACACTTACACACACCTACATCTAATGGTTAAAGGACATACTGTTTCCGTGGATGGTGAATTTATGCCTCCCGAAACGATGATTGTTCAACATTATTTTAACACCTTTAAAGGGGTCCATTAAGATGTCACTATATTTATATATGATATATAATATGTTTATGTTTTCTTTAAGCTTATGTATTTTTCATTTTGGGCATAACATTATGGTTTCCATTATGGGTAAACGCGATATCTTCATTTAAGGAAGTGCGGACTACCACCCCGTCAAAGTGATTTGATTCGTTAAATACCATATGTGGGACGTATAAAGGATGGAACTATGATATTATATATGATATTATACTAGAATTATAATATACCTTTATATCATTATGATTCTATTCTATAAAATACGAAATAGAAATGAAAGTAGCGTTCATGCGTACGTACGGCTTACCGTCTCCATGAACGGTGAATTTCATTTCTTACCTCTAAATGATTATGTAATATTATAAATGCATGCATGTACTGGATATATATGACATATATTATATCTACATCATGAATACCATTCTGGATATAATGGATACATGAACAACTTGTAATTATATAGGGCTTATTTTTGACTCAAGTACCAATGATCGTTAAAACGACCGTTATTAACTTAAATAATAACATAGTGTTCATGACATGGAAATAAGTGATATAAAAGGAATAATGAACTTGAAAAAGTTTCTTAAACAAGTAGAAATTAACTCAAGTTTATTATTCAGGATATTAAAGAACGACCGAGCCGAGTCGGACCTGAGGTATGGGACTTCGTCTCAATCTACTTTCATTGAGGCATATTTTGTTTTATACACAACCTTCTTTTATACAGTGTATAAACCCCTTTGAAATTTAAGTTTATTCAAAAGGAATCTTTTTTATACGAAGCGTTTACTAAACGACAAAAGGGAATGTTTTTGTCGTACGTATACGGCGACAATGACTTCTCCACCGCCGTGACCATTATTTGAGTTTCGTCTTCCTCTACAAGACATACCTTATTTTTAAAAGAAAAATAAATACCATGTTTTACTTTTCTTTTATTTTGGTATTGAAAATGGTTTTCATAATGTTTTTATTATATCAATGTGTTGTATTGATATCTTGTGATTGAATGGTGGAAATGTTATGTTTCCTTTATGCATGTTTTATGTGATACGATTATGTTCAGGTTCTTGGGAATTATTGTGAAGACGGGTGGTTCTGTGATAGACTAAGGGCGGGTGATCCCGATATAGCTCTCCAATGCATTGGGTAACGCGAAGGAGTGAAACGTTAAGTTTTCTCCGAAGAGATTTAGGGAATATACTGTGATGGGTATTCCAAACGTAACCAAGAGGGTTACTCCCTACGTAAGAATGTTATGAATGCCTCAAGTTACCTTTATGTCTTATGATTTCTATGATTTATTCATGATTTTATGAGGTGTGTTAAAGTGATTATGTTTTATGGGTAAAGTATGATTTCATTCTTATGTATATATGTACCCATGTTTCCTTTCCATATTTTTATATCCCTTACTGAGCTTTTTATGCTCATCCCAAGTTTTTTGAAATGTTTTTCACAGGTCAAGGGAAAGGTACATGATATGATGATAGTGTCAAGGAAGTGTCAAGAAAGAATCCATGTTTTATTTTAAATATGTTTCCATTGATGGGAAAGAAGAATAATATCTTTATGTAACCACTTTGTTTATATGTGGAATGTAATGCATGTTTTATTATCTAATTCTCTAAAACTATAAACTCGAAAAGATCCTCAATGTGTAATCTTATAATAACTCAAGATTAAGTAAGGTTTAAGGATGGGGCGTTATTGTTGGTATCAGAGGCCAGTTTAGATAACTTTAGGAGTTAGAATTCTATTAAATGATTATCCAAATATATATATATATATATTTTTTGAAGTGATATAGCATTTGAAGATTACCATGTTTCTTCATCTAAGACATGTTTGTTCAGAATGGTTTTCTGTAGAGGAAACGGGAAGCAGGGCTAGGAAGGCATACATAAGGAAATAACCTACCGAATCAGCATCCTGAGATGGTCGGAATTGGAACTGAATAGTTTGTTGCAGTAATGGCGCAGTTGACTCAAGCGATAAATGGGGGTGGTATCCATGCACGAGATCAGCCAGATCAACCGTAGAGGAACATGTCAGTGGTGGAACATTTCATGAGGCAACATCCCCCATCATTTAGAGGATCATATGACCCTATTCTAGCTGAAGGGTGGATTAAAGCACTGGAGAAGATTTTTGATGTCATGGGGTGTTCAGACAATCAAATGGTTAGTCTTGCTATTTACCGTTTGAAGGGTGAGGCAGATCAGTGGTAGTCTATGGTTAAAAATATCAGGGACGCCGATGAGATTGATTCTCTTGACTGGGATGAATTTAAAGGTATGTTTCTTGAGAAGTATTTTCCTAAGGATGTTTGACTTATGATGGAAAAGCAATTCTTGGAATTGAGGCAAGAGGAAGACTCAGTGGATACCTATGAAGAAAGGTTCACTCGATTGGCAAGGTATGCTCCAAATTTTATCCGAGACCTTGATAGTAAAATAAATCATTTTTACTCAGGATTAAATCCAAAATACTGAAGGGCATTAGCTTCTCGTGAGTTTAAAAGTTATGAAAAGCTTGTTTGATGTGCTGAGAAGGTGGAAATGGAGTTTGCTGATGATCAAGTGTTCTATAACAACCAGCAGAAGAAGAGACCGAGGTGGCAGGAGAAAGGGATGAATTCTTCAAAAACATCTGATGGTAAGAAATCTAAGTTTCCATTTTGTGATAAATGTGGCAAAAGGCATGCTGGGGAATGTCTTCTAAATTCTGGAAAGTGCTACCGATGTGGTAAGATGGGACATAAGGCTCGTGATTGCACTGAAAAGGATCAAGGTGAAGGTAAGACCAAATTTGATTTACAGTTAGTGAAATGTTTTAAGTGCAATGAGACGGGTCACTATGCAAATGAGTGTCCGACAAAGAGCTTGAGTGATGGGAAGAACTTAGACTACAAGCAGAAAGGGGTGGTGAAATCCTTTGCAACTACTTTAGCAGATGTCGGGCCATCAAATGAAGTTGTATCAGGTACTTTGTTTGTTTTTTATAATTATTCCAGTGCGTTGTTTGATTCAGGTTCCACGTATTCTTTCATCTCTGAAACATTTTCTAGTAAAATGGGAATACTATATCAAGAAATGACTCCTGAAATTTTGGTAAAAACACCTGGGGGAAATGTTGAGGAAAAAAGAATTTATAAGAATCTTTCTATCCTTATCTGTGGAAGGAACCTACTTGCAAACCTTATTGTTCTACCTCTAGTAGAGTTTGATGTTATCTTGGGTATGGATTGGATCTCTATTTACCATGGTAAGATTGACTGTAGATCTAAAGAAGTTTATTTTCAGGAAGACTTTCAGTTTGTTTACAAGAATGAACCCGTACTTTTGATAACATATCAAGAGGCCAAGAAACTTGTAAAAGATGGAAATCAATGTTACCTTGAACACATCGTTGAAAATAAAGGAACTGTTCAGATTAATGATGTGCCAGTGGTAAATGAGTATCCTGATGTTTTTCCTGATGAGTTTCCTGGAATAATACGAGATCGGGAAGTTGAGTTTACTGTTGACTTAGTTTCTGATGCTAAGCCAATTTCAAAACCCCCTTATCGAATGGCTCAAGTTTAACTTTTAGAGTTGAAGGAGCAATTGCAAGATTTATTAGAGAAAGGTTTCATTCGACCTAGCACATCACCATGGGGTGCTCTTGTTTTATTTGTTAAAAAGAAAGATGATTCAATGAGACTTTTCATTGATTATAGGGCCTTGAATAATATCACTGTTAATAACAAATATCCTTTGCCTCATATCGATGATTTGTTTGATCAGCTCCAGGGAGCTCAGTATTTTTCAAAGATTGACCTGAGATCGGGGTACCATCAGCTGAAGGCAAAGGAAGCAGATGTTCCAAAGACTGCGTTTCATACAAGATATGGCCATTATGAATTTGTAGTAATGCCTTTTGGGATAACCAATTCACCTGTTGTATTCATGGACTTAATGAATAGAATTTTCCATGAGTTTTTGGATAAGTTTGTGGTGGTTTTCATTGATGATATTTTGGTGTTTTCTAAAAGTAAAGAGGAGCATGAAAGACATTTAAGGGTTATCTTCCAAGCCTTAAAAGAAATGAAATTGTATGGGAAATTCAGAAAGTGTGAGTTTTTGTTGCAAGAAATTTCTTTCCTTGGTCACATTGTTTCTAAAGATGAGATAACTGTTGATCCTGCAAAAACAAAAGTTGTAGAAGACTGGACAAGACCCACAAATGTAACTGAGATTCGTAGCTTCCTTGATTTGGTAGGCTATTACTGAAGGTTTGTTAGAAATTTTTCATGGTTATCTAGTCCAATGACTAAGCTAACTCAGAAAGGTGTTAAGTTTATCTGGACAAAAGAATGTGATGATTGTTTTCAGGAACTGAAATAAAGATTGGTGAATGCTCTAGTTTTGGCACTACCATCCAGGAATGATGAGTTTGTTATCTATAGTGATGCTTCATTGAGAGGAATTGGTTGCGTCCTAATGAAAAATGATCAGGTAATTGCATATGATTCACGACAGTTGAAAACTCATGAGGTAAATTACACTACACATGATTTGGAATTAGCTGCTGTTGTTTTCACTTTAAAAATTTGGAGACATCATTTGTATGGAGTAAAGTGTGAAATATATACTGATCACAAAAGTTTAAAGTATATATTCACTCAGAAAGAGTTAAACATGAGACAGAGGAGATGGATGGAATTAATCAAGGATTATGATTGTACAATTCATTACCATCCGGGAAAAGAAAATAAAGTGGCTGATGCTTTGAGTCGAAAAAGTAATGATTCATTAACAATGTTGCGTTTGGAACGTGATCCGTTGGTTAAGGATTTGATGAACTTTGGCATAGAAGTTTTTGGCGCAGGATGTTCTTCTGTTTTGTTTCAGGTATCAGTGAGATCATCTCTATCAGATAGAATCAAGCAAGCACAGAAGCAAGTCAGTGAGTTGCAGAAAAAGGTAGAGCTAGTTCAGAAAGGTAAGTTTCCTGAATTCAACATTGATAACGATTGCGTTTTGAGATTTGGGAAGAGATTGTGTGTGCCTTTTGATTCACAGTTTAAGAGAGATTTGTTATGTGAAGCTTATAGTTCTCCGTTTTCAGTTCATCCTGGCAGTACTAAGATGTATAGAGATCTGCGGGAGTATTACTGGTGGGATGGAATGAAAAGAGATATTGCTGATTTTATTGTGAAGCGTTTGACATGTCAACATGTTAAAGTAGAGCGGCAGTTACCGAAAGGGATGCTTCAGCCTTTACCAGTGCCAGAGTGGAAATGGGAGAATATATCCATGGACTTTGTTGTGGGATTACCGAAGATATCTCGAGGTAATAATGAAATCTAGGATATTGTTGATCGATTGACTAAATCTGATCATTTCCTTTCTATACGAGATAATTTTTCCCTAGATCAACTTTCCCATTTGTAACTTAAAGAGATAGTCAGGTTACATTGAGTTCCTCTCTCCATTGTATCTGACCGTTATCCCAGGTTCACTTCTAACTTTTGGAAAGGCCTTCAGAAGTCGTTGGGTACTGAATTAAATTTTAGTACAACTTTTCATCCTCAATCAGATGGGTAGTCGGAACGAACAATTCATACCTTGGAGGATATGCTACGATCTTGTTCAATGGATTATCAGGGAAGTTGGGACCAACATCTTTCTTTGGTTGAATTTTCAAATAATAACAGTTTTCATTCTCGTATACAGACGGCACCATTTGAGGCGTTATATGGGAAGCAGTGTCGAACTCCAGCTTTCTGGGATGAAGTGGGTGAAAGGAAGTTGATGGGACCAGAATTGGTAGAAGAGTTGGCAGAAAAAGTTTAGCTGATACAGAAACACATGATAATAGCTCAGAGTAGGCAGAAGAGTTATGCGGACAACAGGAGGAAGGATCTCTCTTTTGAGGTAGGTGATCATGTTTTTCTCAAATTATCACCATGGAAAAGTGTGATGCGATTTGGTAAGAATGGAAAGGTGAGTCCAAGGTTCATTGGACCATATGAAATTCTGGAGAGAGTTGATATGTTGCTTACCGAGTGGCTTTACCTCCGAGTTTATCACAGGTACACAATGTTTTTCATGTTTCAATGCTGAGAAAGTACATGCCAGATCCATTTCATGTTTTGAGTCCAAAGGTAGTTCAGTTGGAAGAGAACCTATCTTATGAGGAACAACCGGTCCAGATTCTTGACCACAGGGAGCAAGTGTTATAGAATAAGGTGATTAATAAGGTAAATGTTTTGTGGAAAAACCACATTATGGAAGAGGAAATATGGGAATCTAAAAATGCAATGAGGGATAAGTAGCCCCATTTATTCGATAAGTAAATAAATTGTGGGGACACAATTTTCTAAAGGTGGGAAGGATGTAACATCCCAAGTAAGTAATTAATAATAGATATTTTTATCTATGTCTATTAATGATTAAGATAGCATTTTAGAGGCTTAAAATGAAAATAAATACAATCTTATGCATGGAATACACTAATATTCTTAAAAGATCGTTTTACTACCTTTTGATGGAAAACCTTTTTTAAATCTATATTATAACAATTTTATAAGCTATTTTTTTTCAAAATAAACTTATTATTTATGATTGGGATATCAAAATTTACTTTGTGTGAATTTTTGGTATTTTTCCGATAAAGTTCATTTTTTAATGAATAGTGAAAAATGTTGTATTTGAATTCAAAAACTCTTTTTAATCTAATTTATTTATATGATTAGATTATCTTTTGAATTGGTTTTGAAGTGAAATTAGAATATATTTTTACCATTTTATCTAATGGTGGTCATTGGAATCAATTTCACTTTGAAATTGGACTTAAACTAGTGTCAATCTTTTGATACTTATTGTTTCATAAGAACACGCTATTTGTCATGACAACGGGAATTAGTTATTAAATTAATTAATGCAACTTAAATGTTTTGAATTTTGTAAAATAGAAATCATTTTTGAATTCAGAATATCAAATATATCTTAGGGTGAAGTTTTGGTATCTTTCTAAAAAACTTCAATTTTTGATGAATAGTGAAACCACTAAGTGGTAGTTAAAAAAACCGATTTTTCGTTTAAATGAAATATTGCCACTTCTGTGATTTGATTTTCAAAAATCCGACATACATGGTTGTCATTAAGAAGTAAAATGTGGTTCAATGTGATTAAAATAATTTTTTGGTGAATAGTAACTTTTAAGTTCTTAATCACGATTAGTGGTAATTAGTGTAGTTTAAGGTAAAAATAATGTTTTAATAATATGAGATGAGCTTGACACATGTCCTACCCTCTTTGGATGTGTCATGGACGACCAAGAAAATCCATGGGTCAACTTGGGGACCCCATGGAGCCACTTTGGTTGGGAAATGACATAAATAACTTTTTATTTAATGTTAAAGTAAAAATGACACAAACAAGAGATGTTTTACTAAAACAAATTTTACATGGGGTTATACAAGTCATATTTTTGATTATAAATAGTCATTGGAAGGAAAAAAAGATTTCATACATCATAGTATTTTTTTTATAATTTGTAGACTTTAAATAAATTAAATTATTTATGACATCATGATGATGCAGCGATGACCTCATTATTTAACGATTTAAATAAAATGGAAAGATAATGTAATATCTATGACCTAAACATGTCCAAAACCTATTGGATGAGTGGATTTAGAACCCTTATCACCTTATCCTCTAAACAAATTAATGTGGGACCTTTAAAATCCGAAACTCTTTTGAAAATAAAGTAACATTTAGTAACATTACAAGAGTGGCCCTCCTCTCCTCTTATAAAAGGCCCCCACCTCTACCTCCTTACCCACACTCCCAAAGCCTTTGGCTCGGCCAAACCCTGCCCATTTTGTCTCTCCACTTCCCTCTCTTACTCCTTGAAGCCTCAAGTTGGGCAGAAGTCTTCCCAAGGAAGCCTTTGAGCTCAAACCAAAGGGAGTTACCCGATTTTAAGGTAATGTCTTCACTTGAGTCCTTTTGTTTTATTTTGCTTCTCCAACCCCATAAACTCTTTTTATTAATTTATTTTGTAACAACTCCAATATCTTCAATATACTAGGATGTTGTTATAAGAATTATTCGAGCTACACTTACACACACCTACATCTAATGGTTAAAGGACATACTGTTTCCGTGGATGGTGAATTTACACCTCTCGAAACGATGATTGTTCAACATTATTTTAAGTCCTTCAAAGGTGGCCATTAAGATGTCACTATATTTATATATGATATATAATATGTTTATGTTTTCCTTAAGCTTCTGTATTTTTCATTTTGGGCACAACTTTATGGTTTCCATTATGGGTAAACGCGACATCTTCATTTAAGGAAGTGCGGACTACCGCCACCTCAAAGTGATTTGATTCGTTAAATACCATATGTGGGACATATAAAGGATGGAACTCTGAAATTATATATGATATTATACTGGAATTAAAATATACCTTTATATCATTATGATTCCATTCTATAAAATACGAAATAGAAATGAAAGTAGCGTTCATGTGTACGTACGGCTTACCGTCTCAATGAACGGTGCATTTCATTTCTTACCTCTAAATGATTATGTAATATTATAAATGCATGCATGTACTGGATATATATGACATATATGATATCTACATCATGAATACCATTCTGGATATAATTGATACATGAACAACTTGTAATTATAAAGGGCTTATTTTTGACTCAAGTACCAATGATCGTTAAAACGACCGTTATTAACTTAAATAATTACATAGTGTTCATGACATGTAAATAAGTGATATAAAAGGAATAATGAACTTGAAAAAGGTTATTAAACAAGTAGAAATTAACTCAAGTTTATTATTCAAGAGATTAAATAACGAACGAGTCAAGTCGGACCTGAGGTATGGGACTTCGTCTCAATCTCCTTTCTTTGAGGCATATTTTGTTTTATACACAACCTTCTTTTATACAGTGTATAAACCCCTTTGAATTTTACATTTATTCAAAAGGAATATTTTTTATAATAAGCGTTTGCTAAACGACAAAAGGGAATGTTTTTGTCGTACGTATGCAGCGACAATGACTTCTCCGCCGCCGTGACCATTATTTGAGTTTCGGCTTCCTCTACAAGCCATGCCTTATTTTTTAAAAGAAAAATAAATACCATGTTTTACTTTTATTTTATTTTGGTATTGAAAATGGTTTTCATAATATTTTTATTATATCAATGTGTTGTATTGATATCTTGTGATTGAAAGGTGGAAATGTTATGTTTCCTTTATGCATGTTTTATGTGATACGATTATGTTGAGGTTCTTGGGAATTATTATGATGACGGGTGGTTCCGTGATAGACCAAGGGAAGGTGAGCCCGATATAACTCTCCAATGCATTGGGTAACGCGAATGAGTGAAACGTTAAGGTTTCTCCAAAGAGATTTAGGGAATATACTGTGATGGGTATTCCAAACGTTACCAAGAGGGTTACTCCCTACGTAAGAATGTTATGAATGCCTAAAGTTACCTTTATGTCTTATGATTTCTATGATTTATTCATGATTTGATGAGGTATGTTAAAGTGATTATGTTTTATGGGTAAAGTATGATTTCATTCTTATGTATATATGTACCCGTGTTTCCTTTCCATATTTTTATATCTCTTACTGAGCTTTTTATGCTCATCCCAAGTTTTTTGAAATGTTTTTCACAGGTCAAGGGAAAGGTAAATGATATGATGATAGTGTCAAGGAAGTGTCAAGAAAGAATCCATGTTTTATTTTAAATATCTTTCCATTGATGGGAAAGAAGAATACTATATTTATGTAACCACTTTGTTTATATGTGGAATGTAATTCATGTTTTATGATCTAATTCTCTAAAACTCTAAACCCGAAAAGATCCTCAATGTGTAATCTTGTAATAAATCAAGATTAAGTAAGGTTTAAGTCTGGGGACTTATATAGGGCCTATAGAGGAATAATCCAAGGAGATAGTGGGAGAGGGTGGAGAGAAATGAATACTTCAAAGTGGGATGACATTGGAGGTATCATGGATCGCCCCTTGGAACGTTAAGGACATACCTTAATGTAGAGTTCAACGATATATGTTTTGGGAAATGGGAGGAATGTTGTTCCCCATCTAAATAAGAATCGAGAATTATTCCTTTGACTAATCATCATACCACATTGAATATAAAAATAAGTGACCAACATTAATTAGTAGACATTGGGGTTCACATTTGTATCCCAAGGTTGTAATATGGGTTACCATGGGAATGTAGACTTACAAGAATACCAAGAGTCTGGACCATTGTGGGGAATGACATTGTGACTCTACTTACAATGGTTATGTCGACTGAGAGGGGAATTCTGATGTTCTTGATGATCTAGTCATACAGATATGGTGGATTAGCAGTGGGTGGGGCCTAATGTCGATGGACTAGTTCACAGAGGTTCTATTGAGGACTGGGTGATAATGGAGGGGTGATATTAGAGCCAGAGGGAAAGAAACATGAACACACCCCATTATGCATAATATTTTCTCATGCGGGATGGGGGGAGCCCATTATTCCATAGTGATATGCGAGTTGGGGGTCCATCCACGTACCTAAGAAGAATGTGGGCATGGGTGTGGACCACTACATACCAATGTGGTACGTGGTCCTATTTTTAGTTTTATATGACACTTCCGGTTTCATCCACGTACTGATGTAGTACATAACACGAGGATCGTTCCACATAGTGATGCACTATGAATAATGTCATACTGAATGAGGGACCTAGAACCTTTGGTTCGCTAATAGTTTATCCACAAGGAATTTAAGGTTTGTGATGACACCAATTAGCTATATGGTTTATCCATTATAATTATGTTCCTTCTATTTATTCTTTGGAACTTGTTATACCTGGGGGAATGCAATTTGCAATTTTCACATTGTCGATGATTTGAAAATGAAATCAGAATCCTCTCAAAATTATATATTTTGTACTCTAGGGAATACTTCATGCTTTCTTCATCTGTCTAATATTTCTTCATCATATGATATTTTTATAGATAATTGGTGAAATAATAATTGTGGTGGGACACCATTTGTAGAATACCATGAAGATATATCTCAATCCATGGAAGGCTCAATCAACCTGGGTTTGTGAAAGATGTAGTCTAGGGTATGTGGTTCCTTGAACCCCACCGGCTTGATTTATCCATGAAAATCTGAGTTTGTGGGATGGTATGTAGATGGCCTTATTTGGGTTGTTTCCACTTATGACACAGTTTTCATCTTCCTTGTTTTTTGGCCATCGCCCCGTGGGATAACTCCTTTTGGTTCATTCAACGTACATTTGGTTCATAGTTCATGTTCTCTACAATCATTTCCCAGTGATGGTACAAGGGTCACTTACTACTATTGAAAAATTGGATATCTTCAAGTTTCTTCCCATGTTTTTAATTCTATTTTCATCCATTTTAATTTTTGTACATGTATTAATTTTTTATTCCTTTATTAAATTGTTTGTAGACTTATTAACTTCCATTTGTGAAATTTTTAGGACCATAGAAATTATCCCCATCAGAATGGGAACCATCCAGAATTAAGATGAATAAATTCTTATGTACAAATGGTCCTGATTTAATGTGGGTTTCAAAAGAATAGATAAGTTTGGTGGTGAGGGAAAATAGATATTTATTGCGGCTCATGTAATTATTTAACTTCCATTTCTCACTGAAAAAAGGTCCCTCAACCTATTAATGGCTTTCCCTGCATCCATTTTCCAACTTCATTTCACAATTAATGCTCATGATCCAACTTATATGTGCTCAAACTGAACTCTTCACAATTTATTCTCTCTTCAAAACGAATTTTGGTTTTATAATACGACATTTTGGAATTTAAATTTTTTTTTCCGAATTCAGGTAAGATAATTCTATGTGATTTACATGTTCTGCAAACCAAACATAAATTGATGAAATGATAATTATTCTTTATTTAACTGAACATCTTTTTTTAATTATTACTCATTAAATATCGTAATGGGGTGACCTTGGTTGAGAGTTTATTCCTTTTTATACCCCTATGTTCACTAGAAAATTCCCCACAAGATATATCCTTGTGGGACTTTTAGATACAGCAGTTATACAAGAGGTATACATTCTGTGTACCATGTCATACATGGGAAATGATTTCTCGATAATATTTCTGAGAATAGTATAGGGGGGCCCATGCAGAACCTTCTTTATGTCCTTTGGCCATTTATTTCAGGATCTTATCCAATAATTGTCTCATTCTACTGACTTTGTGTGGGCATTTGGATCTTACTATGCATAGTGCAATGGCTATTCCGAAGACAATGAAGAAATCAACCAAGAAGAGGGAAACCATGGTTAATAAAAAAATGGACCATCATTGATCCTACATAATTCCTCATGATATATTCATTAATGTTATCCTTATTCCAAATATTCTAGCTTACCCCTTTTTGGATAGTTTCTACATTAGGTCATTGGTCTTCCTCATGACATTCCATTTCTAGTGGCTGACACTAATACCCCTTTAATTTTCTTGAAATCACCCTAAGGTCATGATAGAGCTAATATTTCTTCAATATGAGATTTTATAGAAACACCAATTTTGGAGAATGAGTTCATATTAGAAGGATCATAGTGGAATTAGGGAAATCCTATTTTTCTTTACTCTACCATTTGACTAGTCGCCCGTGAGTACCCATCCATTATCAAACATTCCTAAGAAAAAATTGATGGTTGATGGAGTAAAAAATGAGACCTTTGATCTAGAGTATTATTTCTCAAAGAATGGGTCTCTGCATTCTAGGTTCACCAAACCTATTATTTGTACCTCAATCAGGTAGAAGTGGTGAACTTATACAAGGTATCTTAGGTCTCCTATTTTGTAGAATTCACTAAAGGAAAATTTTGGCATGAACTACAAAGCCGTTGGTGTTCAAGAACCGACACATTTTATTTTTCACATTGGAGGTGTGGATAAACTTATGGGACATCATACATATCATAGGATTCTACATTCTTGAAACAATGTATCAAAAATTTCTTCTGGTAGCCACTACTTGGCACAATACAAACCACATGTCACCATTTTCAAAGGGCATACTCTTTATAGCAGATGGACTTCATGATCACCCACTCTAGTATTGATCTCTAATCATGATTAAGGATTGTGTAGGGTCATTTATACAGGTGAATGATCCTTGGATGAGAGCCCACCACAATGAAACACGTCCACCCAATCATTATCAACAAATTCCAGGGTCGTATTGTGCACCCCTCGAAGAAGTACGATATATACCAGGGGATTTGAGATCCCACCTGACGTGTCACAAGATCTTATATTAATATGTTTTGATTTCTTTGTTTTTGAGTAGATTGATATCTCCATCCCTTGATATATATATTTCGGTCATAGTATTCACTCTGATTATGGAGACTATGCTGGGATGGGGTCAACCAATTAATCTGGGCACTCCTACTCTAGCCCAAATTTATGAGATGTTTGGGAAGATTCAAGGAGGAAAACACCCTAATTGTCTTAGAAAACTATTTGATTTTCATTATGGTTTGGTAACAAAACACATCCCTTTCTATGAATAACAACACACTGTGAGGGTTCCTTGCTTTGACTTTCAACCTACACATATTAACATCATCGTCGTTCATATTATACTCATAAGCATGGGGTATGTGGTCGGGATGCTAAAAGATGTTTCTTACTTCTCATTTTCTCTGTACCCTACCACTCATGTGTCACTAAGTGGTGACATAGCCAGTTTTTAGAGGATCACTAATATATTATCTTGCACCAGGATGGGATGATCACTTCTTGCATAGATCCTGTGGATATTTCTTTTCCATAACAACCTCATAGGTTCTCCATGAAATCTGGATGCCTTCAATTGGCTGCACTTCATCCGACCACTTGTTTTAGGGGAGAATATCATCCCATAATTATTTTCCATTTTTGGATTATAATGACGCTAGATGGTGCCCTTATGGAGTTTATAAACACTAATACAACATGATCCAGTTTGTATCACTGGAATATGCACAATTGTGGTCTGACTGTTAACCTAATGGGGTGCTAAGAAATCCAATTTGACAGGTCCAAAATCAATTAACCATCGATCACCACGCCATGAAACTGTTGGTAATTCACTATAGACCTCTACCAATGGATACTATGATTGATAAACCATATATTCCTATCCCTATAGTGACCACGATGGATACACCATCTATTGTTGCCCTTATAGGGAGATGACACTCGATATACCGTCAGATGCATCTGGAAGGGGATTCATCTTTGTGTCTTATCTAGGTAGGGATTGATTCAGACTACTCTACTTTTTTGGATACTTTCCATGACCCTAATGTGTTTGGTCCCTACAGAGTGTCACCGGATACCCCAGATTTTGTTCTTAGTCATACGTTTTTGGCTTTAGAGATCGAACCATCTAAGGGGAGGGAGAGCCCCCTACTTTGGTAACCTATCATAGTTCCCTTCTCACTCCTGTAATTACACGTCTTGGATATTGAAATATTGAGATGGGGGGAGTACCATGACCATAGTTCCATAGGAATCCTCAGGATGTTTGAAAATAGGCATGGCATCAATTATGTGTGCTTTCCGTGGAAACAACTATGGCTAGAGTTACTCGTGAATCTGACCACTTATGGTGATTATTTGAAGAATTGGGCTTGAGTGGCTTTGATTTTCAGCATATAAACTTTCTTATCATGTCAATTATCATAGCCTAGGAAGACCACATTTATTTTGGGGATAAATATTCCATATTAATTTATTCCCATCATCATGTAACGACTATCCGTGATGTTTCCAAGGAACTCGATCGCCTAACGGATGAGTAGGCTAAGGATCACGATTTGGTGATCTCCCAAATGGAGGACATGATAGAATTAGAGGCTCAAATAGAATGTTTTATGGATCAACTAGCTTATTTAGGTGCCAATTATGAAGTTATCTAGAAGAAATAGTGGGACCTTAAATCCATAATGAAACTCATACACTAGATGGTCAAATATAAAAAAGATGAGATACCTACTTTAGAGAAAAATCTTGATGGCTAGTGGTAGTTTAGTTCCATTTTTCTAGAATGGGTGGGCTCAGTCCCACTGTAACTTCCAAAATCATAATGTATTATATTTTTTTTGATACTATATAGAGAATATGAACTAGGGATGCTCCTCTATTTTTTTAAACATCATGGAACCTATTTTAATTCTCTAATGCTTCATATTTCCCATTTTCTAGAATGCTAATTATTCACAAATTAACCCCATAATCATTATTTTGATTAGGTATTATTTTTAAATTTTGTTTTGAAACTAGTAAATTGAAATAATCTAATTAGGATCTACGTTTTTCCTGAAATGCGGGACTCTACGAGAAGACATCAAAAATTATTGTGGTTTCAGGTAAAATATCACAAACTTATGAATATTCCCCATTATTAAAATATTTTTTTTCCTAAGCCTAAGTTTTAGGGGATCAGCTGGTACATATTGGATATTTTTTAGGCCTCTCTTTGTGGGTTTTTGACCTTTCAAAATTTTGGTATATTTTTAGTATTTAAAATCTCAACATTCTTTTCACCTAATATATACATAGTATAGGTTTAGCAAGATTATACTCAAGTTTTATCTAGAAGATCCCTTTGCATGTTTTTAGTCTAGACAGTATTGAGTTATATATTTTTCTTAAATAGTATATAGTATTTCAAATTTAACATTTTTCTGATGTTTATGGTCGGAATGTAATGAGAAAACATGAGGTAGAATGTCCCCAATTTGGGAGTTATTAGCTTCGAATTCCCTAATAATTTTAGACATTAATGAGGGATTATTCATGATCTGTACTTTATTTGTTTTGGATTTATATGAGGCGTGAGATCTATTTTAGGCATACATATGTACTAGAGGAATCTTTTGTGGAGGAATTTTCCCCTGGTTGATGGCCTTTTTTCCAGCCACATATACAGAGACACCAGGTCATTATGTGAATTATCAAACAAAGGTGTCTGTAGGAAATTGGACTTCCATTTTCAAATGATTGGGATATTTTTAACACATTTGAATGGTTTTGAGGTTGGGAAACACAAATGGTGGTCTATCTGAGCAATTATTTCCAAAAGTTTTATGGGAATTTGAATACGCTTTGAATGGAAAATAACTTCAACATGAATTTTACTTGTGTATGGGAGATCTGGAGAATGGTACAGTTTAACGTCTTCCACCAGAACACATGATACCTTTAATGGGAGGTAGTTTCACTCAAAATACTAGAGAGTAAGTGACTCATCAGTTAAATTATAAATGATTTTCATCTCAGGGAATTTGAAAAGGGAGAGAAATGTAAGTTGTAATCTTAGGGGTTCTGAATATATGGAGTGAGATGGGACATAAATTTCATGAAGGTATACAGAAGTTGGAAAGGACTCTCTTGGGGAAGAGTTTTCTTCTGGGTGGTGGCTTTCATGCAAGAAAAATATGTAGAGACACTAGGGAATGATATGCATAGTCAAACCAAGGTGTTTGAATGAATGTATGCTTCTATATCTGTTTGTCGTGATGGATTATGGAAATTGGGTCTTTTTGGAAACAAAATATGGAATATGGATAGGGGTGCACCCAAATATGTATGGGGAATTTCTTCAGATGAACTTCTAAAGGAAAATTGAAAATAGGTGTGGGGAATTTCATTTTTAATTTTCATATCAACTTCATACATGTGTATTGGTCATCTAATTTTTTTAAATACTCAAGAGAGACTAGTGGTGGATAGGGTCATTATGTTCTGATATCTCTAGGATGTGGGTAAGTATGATAATGTAATCCATGACACAGAGGGTTCTTGAATTACGATGGATGTATTGAGCCTTGGGAGTATTTAGGCGTACTGAGGTAGGAGAGGACACTCCAAAGGAAGAATTTGATATTTGATTATGGTTGTTTTGGAGGAAACATATTCAGAACCAAAAGGGAATGATGTGCATAATCAAACAATGTGTCTCGCAGGTCATTGGCCTTCCATCTCTGCTGGACGTAGAGGATTATGGGGATTCCAGATTACTCGACAAATAAAGTTTGATGTATGAAAGGTATTTATCTATATAAATTATAAATTACTAGGTTGTAATACACCGATGTGATCCAGTGACCCCCTATGTAGATCTAGATTATATATAGGGAATAACATCTGTATCATTCTTGGAGTACCCTACAATTTAACATCATACGGCCAAGACCCGAGGTTATTTATGGGGAAGGGACCATAACAAGCTGTTAGGGTCATGCTTCTAGGACCACAGTCCTTGACTAATTCTCCATGATTCATGGTGGATATTCAGATGAGGTCCCTTTGCTCATGTGAACTATGTTTGCTGTGAGAAACAAGGGATTATGAGGATTTCAGGTTACCACTTATTAATGGAATAACCAATGGTTGGGAGAATTCTATTCATAGACCATTGAAATTTAGTTTAATTTCATGTAGTAATGATGAAATTACACATAAATTAACATCATTTGTGGTGGACGTAGCATAAAGATGATGTGAAAGAAGGGGAACAATATCTCACTTATGTATCCATATTGATTGGAATTTTCTACGGATTTTATCCTATGATTCAATTTTGTGCAGAGAAGGGTACATTTAAATAATTTAAATGGATGGATTTGTATCATAGAATTCGGGGTTTCCACACATCTTTTCTGAAGGAAACCATGTTACGTTGGATTCCCAAAGAATATTCCAATGGGAGGTTTTCCCTAACTTGGGGAGGGAAGGAATATTTATTGAATTGTTTGATCTAGGATAAGAATCTAATATTTACCATTTTGGGGGGTAGTTAAATATCCTACAATAGGGACACTCCTGGACTTTTAGTTTGTCATCATGCATAAATGATTATAGTTCACAGTTTACCATTATGTTCTAGAGGCAACTCTTCACATAGAATATAAATAGCTTTGAGTTAATCTTGTTCAGGATATTTTGGTTTACCTTATATATGAAAGATGACAGAAGGTGTAAAACCATGTCCTTGGGTGGGGGACTTGGATCAAGAGGAATAACATGGGGAATATAATCCATTGGTTGTACGGGGGTAGGAAAGGACTCTCTAGAGGATGATTTTGCATTTGGTTGATGTTATTTTTGTAAGAGATGAATGAAAAGCCACCGGGGAATGAAATGCATAGTCAAAAAAAGGGATCCTCTTGGAATTAACCCTTCATCCCCGAAGGTCATAAATGTTTGTGGATATCCATTCATTCCTAGAGTATGAATTTTGAAAAATAAATAAATATATGTATAGGAATATAAGAATATCCTGACCGTGATTAGCCGTGAACAACTGAACCATCAACATATATCAGAATCATTTTTAAGGGGAAGCATGATGATTTGAATCATTATATATTTGTAATTCAACCATGTAATTTCTGTATTCACATGTAACATGTCGTGCAAGGAATTAGGGTCAGGTTGGGGAACTCGTAACATTGAGAATTGGTCCGCACATGAATCTTGAGGAACCATGCAATTTAATGTTATGTAGTTTGTACCTTTCATTGATTCCCACATGCTTGCCTAACCTATGTGTTGGTGGAGGGCCATTTTTTTGGTGGATGGACATGGATAGAGGATCCAGGTGTCGCGACGTATTCTTTATGGACATGAATCCAGACATATGTAGCTCAAAATGTTCCTTATAGATGTCCATCTCATGTGTCGGTAAATGAGATGGAAATTTCCTTTAATTGGTGGCTGACCTAGAATGTTATGTCCAGACAACATAACATATCATGCATGGGAAATAATAAACCTTACATAGTTCTGAATGTTCCCTGTACTAATCTGACTCGAGCATTGGAGTATGCGAATTTTTGTATCATCATCTTTGGGTGTCAAGTCTATTTTATTCCTCTATGTTTTTTATGTAATTTAATCCTTACCACCGATCCTATGCCCATGAGAGTCATACTCGATTTGATAAAGTTGGAGAATCGATGATTTTTCTTGTAGTATGGTGTGATAGTGGATACAATAGTGACATTTTCTACATGGTGGTTGGGATGTGATTGAGGGATAAGGCATAGATACATATCCCACTGATGAATGAAAATCAATATGTACATAGTTCTTTAGAAAATGTATAGTTTAACATTTTGCAGTAAGGAAGGACTTCATATAGTTTAATGTCATGTGTTTATGAAAATATTTACATTGTTGTTTATCATCATATGATTACAACAAAATATGCTAAATGGTTGAAAATATTGTGGATAGGACTCTATGATGTGAATTTTAGAGTCATGTAGTGATTCCATATTATTCGCTATTACGCAAAGTAATTCATCAATAACCAAAAATTACTGGGAGTCATGATGAGTGGTATATCCATTGATATTACAGAATACACTCCATTGGAGTAGAACCTATGTATGACATATGGACCCTCCCACTTTGGCACAAGAGTTGGGGGGGGGGGGGGGGGTTCTTCCAAAGTATCAATGGGGTTATGAGGACCAACATAATCCCCCCTTTGATAAATGACCAATGGTGGACCTTTTTGTTGAAGTCTTGTGCAATCCGATGTTGGTAGATTTTTAAATGGTGAAAAGAGTGATGCCTTTCCTCATCTAGCTACTCCTACTCATCAATCTATTTCTGGAATTGCTCATCCATGGACAATTGATCACAAATGACCATGTGGAGTGACTGAACATTAATTTCAATGGGCAAAAACACCTATAAAGTGTATAATAATGATTACAATGATGCTTGGGTGGTAGTGTGGGTTGTGGTATGATAATCACATAAAACTAGAATGAGATTTTCTGGAAAAAATTTCTTATCATTGTACACCATATTCTAGAGTATATTGGAAAAATTATTGTTGAAAGACTCTATTAGCCTTTTCACCACTTTGTGGTAGTAGGATAAAAAGTTGGATTTGATTCCAAACTCTGGTTATAACATATCCAACTCAGTAGAGAATATTTTGGGGCCATTTCCATCAGTAAAGTATGAAGGACACCAATTCTTGTATTTATGTAGGATTTCAAAATGCTATCAATTATTTTTCACTCGACTTCATTTAGTGGTATGAATTTTTCTCATTTGAGTAAGAAGTTGTATTATGTGAGAATGAACATGAATTTTCTAATTGTGGTAGGAGGATATGGTCCCACAACATCCTTCTCTCATACAAAAAATGGAAAGTAGTACATTGATGTGTGATGTATCTCAGGGGTTGGTGAGTGAAATTGGCATGAACATGGAAGGAATTGAAATTTTGTGTTTATGTGGAACAATCTTGTATGATAGTGGGCCAATAGTATCAAAGCATTCAAATTTGATGGGATACTATGGTTTCTGATTCGTGTATTTCATATGCTCTAGAGTGAACATCTTTAAAGACAACAACAGTCTCATCTCCATCAATGCACTTGTAAAGGACCATGTGAAGGCCACGTTTGTAGATAACCTTTTCTTGGTTTTATCTATTGTACCAAAAAAAATTTACTTCCCGCATCCAAAAATGTTCCCCTCCATCCCAATCTGGTGGGATATCCCCCCTCCATATTTATTTTTCAATGGGATTCATCCTTCTGGTGGTGTAATCATATGGCTTCAAAATATGGCTAATATCATCAATTTCCTCTATGTTGTTTTGAATGAACAACAATTCCATCCAATGGTGGGAAATGATGATTACTATTTCATCCTATTTTGGGTCATCCTAGGTTGTGGATGCATTTTTCTACTAAATCATCTTGAGAATATGGTGGCTGGGGGATATTTGTTAGCATTGTCTCTTATGGCAATTCTTCAATCAATACTCGAACGAGGTTCATCAAAGGTATTAATACTTATTTCATAACCGCATAGTCATCAATGACCTTCAAGATTACCATCTCTTAATCACATTTTATCTTTAGGAATTCATCATGTGCATGAAGTTCCAGCACCAAGCCAGTAATGGGGGCCTGATACTCTGCTTCATTATTTGTGCACCCCTCTGAATGAAGGATGAAGTAATGCATGATTAACTTTTCTAGGGATATGAGTATAACACCCAACCATAATTTTTTGATCATGTAATCCTCCAACTATTTCCTTATTTTTATTCTAGAGTTACCATCAGGGAACATTGCTCATGCGTTGGAGCTATCATATTTGTAGAATACTTATTTATATGGATGTTCATTATACAATGGGGTTGTTACTTCTGAGAAGTGATTTACTAGTAAGTCCCTAACTCATGGAATTTGATGGAGTTATGGGGCATGTCCCATATGTAAAACTATTGTAGGATGACTTTCCACTATTATAGGGATCTAGTTAGCATAAAATGGATACAGATATACATGATCAGGTTGTAGTGGAAGAACAGATTGACATGTGGTGCTGCATGTATTTCTTGAATTTATATACTCCAAAGGCCAGGTCTAGGTAGTCCTTTTTGATTCTTTAATATCATGTCTCATCATCAATCACTGTTTGAATAATGTAATAGAGACTATTCTCACTACCGACATCATTCTTCTACATGAGGAAAGTGCCAAATGGCCGTACCAAGGAGTTTACAAAGAAAATGAGTGGTATACCCTCAATTAGAGGCATCTCCATTGGGTGGATTGGAAGATTTATTTTGATATTGTCGAATGCTTCTTAAAAATCATTATCCCACTAATATGACACCCCGTTCTTCAATAACCTGGTGAAATTTTTTCATATACAATCATGTTTAACTATGATGCACCGAATGTAGACTATGTTCCCTTAGAGACTCTTCAATTCAGTGGGAATTAACCATGGAGACATGACATGTATATCTTTTTTATTCTCAAGGTCATCTTCGATGCCCCGATGGTGTACGAAGAAGCCAAGGAATTTAATGGAGGTAATTATGAAAGCACACTTTAGGTGATTCAACATTAGATTGTACTGTAGTAGCTTATTGAAAAAAATTTCATGATCTATCAGGTGGTATGAGTGCTATTGTGATATAACCAACAAATCCTAGACAAAGAACTCGATTATTGTTTCCAATAAATGATTGAAAATGTAATGAATTATTCACTGATATGTATCACAATATTGTTTTACACCAAATGGCGTCTTCTTATACATGAAAACTCTATTAGGGCCCTATAAGAAGTGTTTCCATCATTTCCTCAAGCAATTAAAATTAGGATGTACCCATAATAGCCATACATGAATTAGCGAGCTTCAAATATGATGGCTGCATTTATAAAAAAAATTGATCAGGACTATGAAATCCTCTTTCGAGAAGTGCCGATTGAGTACATGAAGTCAATGAAGACTATAATCTTCCCATTCTACATTTTGATAAGAACGATGCTTTCCTACTAGATCAGATATTGGTCTTCCTGGATGAAGGTATCATTGATTATATTTCCATCTTCAGCCTCTATTTTGGAAGAATTGTTTTGGTGGGTCCTTCTGGCATCCTACTTATAACCACAATGGTTTTCTGACAGAGCTAGTTGATGGGTGGCGACATTAGGATTGAGGCCTAGAATTTCTATGTAGTTCCAGAAAACTCATCTCAATTTTTTTTTTCAGAATACAGTTTATGAATATTTTTCCTAAAAGGGCATATCCATACTCATCAGATTAGGAATAGGGTCATCTTCAGTTCCTGGGTTTATCTCTCTATGTTCATCAATTGTGGGGGATCCACATTCTTCGAATGTGGGAGTAAAAACTTTGAGGTCTTCTTCTTTTTATTATTAGTATTCTTCTTCATCTTTTTCATAATCATTTTCTTTCTATATTTATTGATAGAGGATTCTTGAGATGAACTCTTCGGAATTGAAATAGAAATCATTACTCTAATTTATGGAAACCGAACAACCACCTTTTTCCATAACTGGATGGAGTGAATTCCCTAAAGAGGACGGAATTTCATTTATTTCATTTTAAGAAAAGACATTGTATTTTAACTTATTAAATAAGTAAGGAAATATTTGGGTTTCATAAGATGGGCCAAGATTATCCTTATTTGGGCCTTCCCTATCATCAAAGGGTATAGAATTTATTTCAGTGTCTATGGACTTGGCATTAATATCAGAAATCAGAAAAACCGCTGAGTCTATGCCTATGAATTAACTTATCCACTAAACCAGGTTGATATGTATTTCATACACTTGCCCTGTATATTTAAAGGGATAGACGAGAGCATTTCCAATCTATTTTGGGTGGTGATCCAATCATCATTGTCCAAAAAATACTACTTCTTTTTTAGTTCATATAACCTTACATCATTGTATTTTGACACACATGATTCAAATGGGTAATTATCATCATGAAATGTCCCATTATTTCTGTTATTATAATATTTTTTACATTGATGGTATGAAGAGGGAATCACATCATGCTAATGAAACCAGTGTGTCCCTAATAGGATGTTGAAGATTGTAATTTTCGGTACTACCAGAAACACAGAATCAGACACAAGGTCATAGATCCATGTTATAAACATGATTCTTCCCAAGGTCTTCTCGTTTCATTTTTCAATTCCTATCATAGTTGTAGCGTAGGGTTTCCGATTGTCCTTGTTATAGACTATGCAGCGATGTGTTCGCAGGAGGAGGAGGTTGACTCAAGTCCCATTGTTGATGAATATTATCCAAAAATCAATTCCATTTATTATTGCCTAAACATATAAGGGTTTTATATTCCCTTTAATAATTGATAATTCATCCTTATCTATGATAGAGATTAAAACATGTCATTATTCATGATTGGTTTCTGTCAGATAGAATTCGGCAAAAGCTACTTTAGCCTCGAAATATTAGGGATATAGTAAGCCTTCGATATATTCCTCTATATGGTCTGAGGATAGACTCATGGAATATTTGATTAATAGGATTTTATAGTACAGATGCTAACTTCTTCATAATATAATATTTATTCTCTAATGGCTGGTGCTTCCAGGCTGATGGCTACTTTTTCATGGGTTCTTTAGGGGCATGAGCATTGAACGTTGATGGTCTGGCCTCTATGACTGGAGTTGATCGAGATTTTGTTCTTTACAAGTTTGGATAGATTAATCTTCTTGTATTTCTTTTGATATTGGATATATGTTCTTCCTTCAATAGATACTCCATGATTATTGGGCTCCGATTTTGTCTTGTGAGGGTGTAGAAACACTCTTGCTCCAATTGTGTTTGTTGGAGGGTTCTTCTATGAGTTTTGGAAACATTAAAAATTTGTGTTATGGTGTGGAAATTAATTTGAATCATTATATGATCATTCCTTCCAGAAAAACCATGGCCTCTATGGAATCATCTTCATTATCTCTAGTTGTATGTCCAGAATTCAATTTCATGGACATAGTCTCAATTTGAGAATGGTTCCATCATG
The DNA here is from genome assembly GCA_963277665.1 of Viscum album. Classification (NCBI taxonomy): domain Eukaryota; kingdom Viridiplantae; phylum Streptophyta; class Magnoliopsida; order Santalales; family Viscaceae; genus Viscum; species Viscum album. Next base: position 593,014,078 of record OY728155.1, on the reverse strand, counting down.
TCAATGAAATTAGTTGAGATAATGATTAATTATTGATCTAGTAATGATACTGTCTGAATTTCTTATTTTTATGGAATGGTTTGGTGGGGAAGTGTTTGTTGCGCCATTTGGCAAGGTGGTGTCATTTGAGCCATGTCTACATTCATGAAGTCCAAAAGTGTGAGCATCATCTTTGACTTTGGAGTTAGCACATCTTCTGGATTCCATATTCTGCTCTTCTAGAACATAAATGACTATATGGTTGAGGATGATTGTTGTGACTCATTAGGATCTATTGAGGGAACAATTGGTTGTTTTAAATATTCATGGAGGAAACCATGAGGTTGGTTAACTTTTTCAAGCTACACAACTATCCAAAAAATTCTCCTTTTTCTGGTGACTATTTTCCATTTTTTGTCTCTTAAGTTAATGGTATAAACATACTCCACTTATGATGGAGGTAAACCCATCATGACTTGTCTGGAATCCACTATCTTTTGTATGAGATCCATGGAGACGAATAAATCATGGATGGTGTTCCCTACTATTTGGTGATAGGGACAATAATTTGTATGGTCAATGAAACCCACATGATATCCACTCTATGACTCTAGAATCCAGAGGAAGTGTCAATTCATTGAAGATATGATGTATTTTTGGACTTGTTCATCTCAGAATGAGTGGATTTTATTTTAGTGTTCCTCAATATAATTTTATTTTAACCCCCTTCACTCATAATTCTTTGGCGGAGTTGGTTGTTTCCATCTAGGGGGCCCTGTATGGTTTGGTGGAGGCCTGACAAGTGGATATTGAATTAGGGGTGTCTTCATCATGAAAGAAGTCACTTCATCATTTCTTATTTTTTACATGGGGAAGATTGGTCCACCTAGGACTTGAGATTTAACCACTCCAAGGTGTTTTCTATCCATTGGGTGATGCTGGAGAAATCATAGAAACCATCCGTGTACATTAATGAGATGAGAGGCCTTCACAATTCATCATATTGATTATCGATGGACATAGAGAGCATTTCTTCCTGGGGGAGTGGCTAGTTCTTGAAGTATGTCAGGCCTTTCCATATGGATATGAAGTCTAAAACACTTTCACTCTCTTATAGTTTGTCATTCATGAGATCTGCATATGTTTTCTTGTGTAATGTCGAACTGAATGTGAAGGAAAACTATCATTGTAGGTCCTCCTAACATGTGATTGATTTCAATAGCAAAAAAGTATTTCACACGAAGGCTGAGCAATGTAGAATCATCATGAAGAACAAGAGTATACCTGCTTCTTATTGCAATGTGGTGCCCATCATGGGGTCACAGTAAGAGGCTTAGTGCATTAGATTCTGTTTCGGGTCCCATGAACCATTCATCACTGGGAATGTGGTGTTCCTGATTTTTGGAGGTTTTGGAGCTTTTCTCACCTAATCAGGGTAGGATTTTTCATTTTTAATTATCAAAGACTGTCTCCCTTCCATGGATTTTATTCAAGCTATTAGTTTCTCAATGGTAACCATGATCTATTAGTGAGTATCCTACCAAATGTGAGCTTTGGATTGTGCAGTAGGGGGAAAAGATGGATGTGTCGGCACTACTTGAATTAGGGGAGGACACCCAATCGGGGGTATCCTTTAAGGCTTCACTTGAATGTATTATGGGTTCTTCCCTAGTGGATGTAAATTGTGTGGTCCATTCGGGGGTGGATTCAAGTAGGTTGATGGTCTCAGTGGTGTATTGGATGGGAATCCGAGCTTAATATCATTTATCGAGATGATTGAATGTGTCAAGAGAACCTCTTCTAGGAGCACCTACTGATGTCCTACAATAAGAACACATCTTATAATATAGATCACTCGACACTTCTCAACATTAATTATTATGAGATATTTCATTTCATCCTCAAACATGGAGAATATTTCCTTTAGTGTGAGGGAATCATTCCAAGGGGGACGAAGAAGTGGGCCCTAGATGACCTGAGATTTATTATTCTCTTTGTTGGTGATTCACGAGGGACCTAGTATCGGGTTTGCTGTGGGGCGCCCAATTTTAGTAAAATTAATTGTTTTCGAGTGTTCACACTATCGATCTCGGTGTGGGATGCCTCAAGGATGGAACCATATTAATTTTAATCATATCCATTTGTATCATTTCCTATGAGATATATGTGGATGAAGTTCACCATTTTCACTAATGCATACCACATGTGTGGCGGTGTACCCATCATTGAATGGTATGATAGCTTTTTGTGCTGATTTTTTTATTTCCTACTTCTATTTAGTGGAATCCTTCAGATTTATTGGCAAAGATTGACATGTAGGGAGACATAATATGACCTCATGATATTCCTTCATCTTAGAAGTTATGAAACAAAGGATGTTGTAGAATTGGTGACCTCTTTGTTTATCATTCATCTTAGATAAGAGAAGACAACCATCCACTGTGTGACAACTTGAGGTAAAAATTCCCTCAGCCCTGTGGGATGGGGTTGCTCCAATCCTTATTTTGATACCCCACATCCCAGATTATTTGTTTTTAGTGGGAATTTTGAGTTAAAAAATACACTATCCTTGGATGTTGGGGATGTTACGGTATTTCTGTAGTATCCACCGCTATTGCCACCTTTTTTGTTTGATGAACTCTTGAACGGTTGTGAGCCGATTATGGAACTGGATCCACACCAGAATTTTTTGAATACATAAGAAATTATTTCCGGTTGGATTCCCTTAGGAGTGAATCCTTCATTATGATTTTAGTTTACTGGCTTAGATTATTTTCGATGGCATGATATCATTGGGCCTAATGCTTTTGAGACTTACTCCGAGCTGTTTTTGATTGAGTATTCTATATTTTATAAGAATGTATAGAATTTGATTATTTCATTTGGCTAATGACATTCTATGATGTCATTTAAAATTTTTTATGCTTGACAAGATGTGGGTTGATGTGTAGATCATAATGTTCTCCTCATCCTTGACTATGAACTACTGGTGGGGAGTTTTTTATAATGTAGTGCAACTTGTGCAGTTCATGGATGTAGGACAGTTCATGTTTTTTCTTTCACATGTATGATCATGGACACTTTGTAGTTGAGAGTTCATTCAAGACTATTATATGACATATCTCTCCTAATATATTGACTTCATATATATACCCTTCAAAACGAAAGAATATTTATTTTAGCTGGAAAATAGTCATCCAATTATTGAGCCAAATGTTATGCCAACATTCTTCATACAACTCCCTTTTAATGTCAAAGTGATAATTGGCTATGTGAAAATACATCACTGTTATATTATCCATTTCTTGTTTCCTTCTCACGAGCAACATATAATACTATTGTTCTTTTAGGGAATCCTCTACGTGATATACCCATAATAACTGGTTCTTAATAATTTCATTCCAAGAAGCATGGCTGGTATGATCCTCATCGATTTGTGAGAAGTGAAAGGGTGGCACGAAAGATGAGATTGGCTCTAGAACAGCCTATGGTTGAGAAATGATATCAGTCATCCTAAACAGTGTTTCTGACATGTATGACTCCATTTTTTTGTGCCTCTGCATTGAAGGGATTTCTCACATTTGTCATGGAAATGGGATGGCCTTGTTTCTAGTGTAAATTTTGATTGATGGGAGGACCTTATAAATAATTATTAAAATTGAAAGGGATACCATTTCAGCTTGATACCAGGATACATGAAATGTCCCTATGAAGTATACATTAATTAGGACCTTCAGGGTGGGCTATATAGAGGGGTTGAACTTCTTGATGTGTTGCATGACTAAGGGATGTACTTCTCGATTACTGCTATGATGGCGAGGACTACTATCACTAATCAATTATGGATGAAGGTACAATTTATACAGTTTAAATTTTGGGGAGGGCGATTAGGATGTTCTATAATGATGGGAGGATCTTCTCTTTTCTTGATATTTCTATAGGGAATGTCTTCATAGAAACTATCAATACAAGGAGGTCCTTTGCAATGGATATCATAATGGAAATAAATATAATTATGAAATGATGTCTGATTGCAAGGAGAAGAATATATTCATCATATACCATAGAGAGTACCGTCAGGGTGGAAAACAACAAGGGAAGGACATTATTGATGCATGATCATTAGTTCAAGGGGAGGGTTACCCTAACACACATTAGGAGATAAGATCTCATGATCGATCATTCCTTACCCATGGAGTAAGACCACAAGGATGTTATATGGATGAAATTTTTATATGTTGGTAGAAATATTTCGGGTAGGGCCTTTGTAACCACTACTTCTACATCCATAATTTTGTAATGGACTAATAGGCTCCATATGACTTATTGATATATTCGTGAGGGAATCAAGATCTCCAGCTTCTAGTAGATAAGGATCATGTTTGTGCTCATCATTTTATAATTTCATTTGGCGCATTTCATTATTGGGCACTATTTGTGGGTAACAGATGATGTATGGTATTGTTAGAAACCATCACATACGGGTCCCTGTTTTGTTGGTTATCATGATGCCTTCATGATACACCGGCAGACATATTAAGTTTTGGAAGGGATATATTCCTACCCTAGAGAAGCCACCACATTCGACCAGTGTCCCCAATTGGAATAGATATTTTTTTCCTCATTATTTTGTCCGTGTATTGAGGGATTTTTTAGTGTCCCCTCTTGGACTAGAGTAGGGATTCATAACTACTTCAGAATGACTACCCAGTTTTGAGAGAAATCCATTCCATTCGAGGAAGCTGGGTAATGGGCCTGGTTCCTCACCTTTTCCACCAATGCAATTATTTAATGGCATCTATGAAGGGTATGATAGAGAATTGATCTCTAAAATTCCAACATTTTGTGTATGTGATGTGATAAATCATTTGTTGGAACATGTATAAAGGCCCATTCCAATGTCATGGAAGGAGTTTCTGCCTTATCCGGTCATCAATAGGTTCCCATTGGATATAATAAGTTCTCCTGTGTCAAGACAGGGGAATGAGTCTTCCACTAGTTGACTTCTCTGGTTTCCACCATATTTTAATGGTGGAATTTATTTTCATGAGTAGAAATTCACATCGACTATCATTCTATTGTATCTGTCTCACATCCTTCGTATGCATCGGTAGGAGTTCGACTTTTCTCATCATTTTTTATTGTCTTATATAGATGGTGGTCTTGATATACATCATTAGGAATTTTATCCTTCATATAGATGGTTTCTAACATATTTGTATGATGGTCTTGACATGAATCAATAGGGGTTTTTTCTTTCCTGTAGCTGGTATTCCTCTAATATGGATGATTGTCTTCTTTTTCATTGATAGATATCTGCATATACCTTTAAAATTGTCGCTATGTCTATAAGAAGGGACTAGAAAGTTCTAGGAGGAATGTGAACATGCACATATGGTGACACCATATTTCTGTTGTTGGATTGTGGGGAGGGGTAGAGTTTTATGTATTCCCATTGAATGTTGTTGAATTTATATAGCAAAGTTCCTCCAAAAAAATTAGGGTTATATCTTTTTTATGATTTCATGTATGCCACCCTCAGTGTGAAGCATATGGCACCTGTGTCTTTTGGACTTTAGATGTGGACCTCCACATCAGATCCTCTTCTGAGTAAGGATACATTGTCGCCTGATGTATGCGGTGATGCTCTCCGGTAGGGGCTTGTGAGTAGGACCCATGTAAATTTGAGATGACGCCATCTGCATCTTCTTCATACACCTATGTGAGATAAAAGAGGTATTTGTTGCCCTACTATGGGGAGATTCTTATGAAATGGTTCAAGTTGACCACTGAGGATCCCTTGTGTAGGACTCCCGTCCACGACTGAGAAGGCAGCTTGTGAGATTTTTCACATTGGAGGGCTTGCCTTATGGATTCCACATTAGGGAGAGTACCATTTTGGTGGTATTCATTCATCAGTGTGTTGAATACACAACGTTGAATAATCTAGCTCAGTGTGGGGGTCATGATCTTTATCATGTCCCTGACTACTTGCAAGATATCTGAGGTGCATGTCTCCATTGGTTATCGAGATGCCATTTGGATCCAATGTTTCTTTATTGAAACCTACAATACATGTATATGACATACATAGAAAAAAACCCATAAAGGAAACATCTCTTGAAAATATGAATATATGATGATTTAGATTAACCCCTTCCCTATTTTCGTGTTGCGAGGGGGCTTGAGTGAGGTGAAGTGCCACCTTGGCTGAGGATTCACACTAGGTTCAACATTTTTTTTCAACTTGAAGTGATGCATTTGGGTATTTGGGGAAAATGAAATATGGTCTGACTGGTGACAATAAGGTTTTCATTACTGTTGAGTCTTTATTGTCACAATTTTCAATTCAGCATGATCCATGTCATTATCCTTGTTGGAATTGTATTGAACCCAAATGGAATGTTCAGTTTATCCCATTTGTATTATGAAGTAGGTGTCACAGTTTAGTGGTCACAACTGTTAATTAATGGTTGTTAAGTATTAGTAAAATCGCCCCCCATAGGATATGACTTCCTTAAATGTTCTACAGAGGGTTTATTCATGGATCCAGAAACACCCAATGACCTAGGTATACATTATTCACAGACCATCATTCAAATGGTCGTTGCTCGTTGCATGATGATTGGGCCAATCACACTTGAGGACTTCATTGGTCAAGATGACAGTAGATTGGGCTAATCACACCCTTTTGGGGGGAATTTTGTTTCTAGTCTTGGAATCTCTTATAGATTTAATCAATGTTCATATGTTCATTAATCGTCTGATTTTTCTCTAGGATTGTATGCATGGGTTACCCCTAGTTTGTGAGATCATCATGGATATACATGGATTTGATGCTATGGAGGAAATTCTTTCTTAAGCAATGCAGTAATGTTATATAGAGATCGTCTTTATTTAGGAGGGAAGAAAGGTGGTTTGATTTTGGGATCAGGACCGTAAGATGGGCATATTATGTATCCTCAATCAATTAATTGGATCCCATGATGTTTGGTAAGGTTTCTGGATTAAAAATAGAAGCTTCCCATTTGAGGGGGCATGGCTCGGTTGACCCTTTTGTAAGAGAACCCCTTTTGATCACAGGCCTTCAAGAAAGTGTCCTACGTATCCTAGTTGGAATAGAAATTAGATTTTACATATTTTATGATGTGTTGGGTCTTATGAATTTATGTTATCAATTTGATGGTGTCATGACATAGTGGAACCTTTTGGTAGGGAAACCCTTTTGTGCTTGAGAATTCAAGAATTCTTACTACATATCATGTATTGAATAGGAATCAGAGTTCTAATTGTTTAGGATAGTTCATGTGGTGTTTATGTTATAATCATCAAAAATATCTAAACTCTCATGAGTCACAGTTTGTGGGAGAAACAAGAAGAGGTGAGAGATTCAACAAACCACACACCTTCTATCATAGTAATGGAAGAGGCCAGTCCTACAGTGGAAGAAGCTAAGGTGACGGTTGGTGTGGGAGTGGAGAAATAAACCATTTAATGTGGGATGAAATTGGAGGTAATGTGGATCATCCCTTGAAAGGATAGTTGCATACCATAGTGGGGAGTGTCCTGAAATTAGTTTTAGGAAAATTTAGGATTTTTGTTCCTCATCGAAAGGAGAAGTGAGCATGATAAAATTGATGAATCATTGTACCTAATTGAGTGAAAAATAATGTGATCTCCCTTAATCCATATGACAAGGTTGTACATCTCAGAATCCCTAGGATGGTCTTAGAGTTACCATGTGAGTGTTGACGTACAGACATCCTGATGTTCTGATCCATTGTGGGTACAACTATCATGTCTTCACATACCATGTGTATGTAGACTCAGTGGGGCATACAGTTCTGCCCACTAATTTGGTCATATAGTTTCAGTGGCTTTGTAATACACTTTTTCATAATTTCGGTGGACTGGTTCATGGAGAAGCTATGTATGACTTGACGGTAATGGAGGTGTATGATTGGAGTTATAGGAATGAAACATGCAGGCAATGACCTAGGTGGTGACATAGGTATGACACATGAAGGTAATGACCCAGGCAGTGATGCAGGTAGGTAGTGGTGCTGGTAGCGCTGTAGGCATGTCATAGGAATGATATAGGCATGATGAAAGATTGATACATGTGAGATGTACGAATAACATTTCACTGGGCCATTAGGCCGGATTATGGTCCTTTGGGTCATGTAATCAGCTTTATTCCCATTGGTTTTTTATTTCCTTACTGAATATATAAGTCTTTATGGGTGGGCTTTCCCTTGGGGGCTATGGCCCAAATTTCAATCATGTTTTTGTGGTGTGTGGGTTGGTGTTTAATGTAATTGTACACCAAAGAACCTAATATATATAATGGTCATTATTAAATAATAATATTAATTATATATTGTGGTTTCATAAAAAACATTGTTGTATTCTACATAATAAATCAATGAAATATGATATATTAGAAAAAAGTTTAGGAAAAAATGCAGGGTAACACTTCAATCATAGAAATAATTTTTTTTATTGGATCATCCTTTAATCATCATAATCCATCAAAATAATTAATGCCGTAAGTATTATTAGATCATATCCCCAACAATATATATGTGACACCCAAATATTTCTTCTTATATGAAAATAATTTTAAAATAGTTATGGACTTTTTATTGAGGTGAACTAACTTTTAATTTTGGAATCAAATTTTATAAATATGAATGTTTTCAAATATTAAGGAATGATTTTTCATTGAAAAACTATTTTATACTTTTAAATAAATCATCAATTAATTTATTTTTCATGATGATGGGAAATTAAATTCATGTCATATATATTAATATAATGAATCCATTCACATTTTCAATAAAAATAAAAAATGTAACTCTTTTGTATAATGAAAATAGTATTCCATTAAATTTTTTTATAAAAATTAAAACATGGTTAATAATGAATCTATATAATTATAAAGTAATATTATAATATTTTTTTAAAAAAATATTAGAAACATATATATGAATGAAAAATGATTTTTGGTATAAGGGATAGATGAATTCGACATTCCTTAATAATATTTATTCTTTAAATTTTAGTCATAAATAGTTAAATAGGAATGAAGAAAATAATATTCTAATTAAATAATATTATGAGTATAAAATTAATTAGTTTCCTTAGTTATAGTTTATTATATTTGATCATCGAAATCTTAATCACAAAACATCCATATAAATAATTATAATGTACTAGGAATCAAATAACTCAAGTTTTACTATTTTAAAAATCTATATAAAACCTTCTAAATTGTATTAAAATTTGAATATTTCAATTAGTGAATACTTTACCCACATATCCTATCATATATGATCCCATTATAACATTTGATCACCAATTTATTAGTAATTAATTTTAAAAGCATCTTTTTCTAGGGTAAACATTTTTTTCTTCATTACCATTTTAGTTCGGTAGCTCGTGCCTTTATACATTGTTAGTTGATATATTATATCCATAATTTCATAATGGGTTATTTAGAAGATATACTAATTATATTACAATTTATACTATCTATAAATGGGAGATTTTGAAAAATGGATTACATAATTCATGGATACGGTAAGGTGTAAATGTGAATGAACATTATTTTTAGATTTCAACAGATGTAATTAATGAAATGATAATAATAGTTAACCATTATTAAATTATTTTTTATCACAAATAATTTATATACTCTTTATATATATCATTATTTCTGTCCCTTAAAAATGTAATCTAATAATGAATTGAATCTATTCATGGAGGTGGTAGTCTACACATATGCCTTAGAGATGTTGTCATTTTCAATAATATTTTAGAATAATAAAGATAATGTGATATTATATTAATATAATAATAATTATATGATTAATATAATATAATAACATTAATCCCCTCATAATAAACACCCAAGTAATATGTTTATTGAAAATTAATTACATCATTATACGGATGTGGTAATACACACATACAAACTAGTGCCACATTCACTTCTCATTTGATAAAATATATGATTTTATGTTTGGTTACATAATAAAAAAATAATTTCATTTTATTTTTTATTCTTATTTTTTTATTTTATTTTGAATAAGAATGATTTAAATTTGGTTGAAGAATCATGAAATTGAATAAGGTTGGGTATGATTTTTACCTCAACATCAGTTAACCTCCCTTAGTTCCTTTTCAATGGACACCTAGAATAGTATTTTTTGAAAACAAAACCACAATGTAGTTTCTATATGTGTTTTATATAGTTTTTAAACTATATATGTAAACTTATAATGATTAATGTGTTGATATTAGTAGATATAAGGGGTATCCTTTCATATGTTTGAGAGAGGATACATGTGGAATTTCTTATTGAGAAAAATATTAGAAAATATTTTTCCTAAAAAAATGATTCAAAGTGGAAATATACTTGAACATGCGCTAGATTCTTTATTCATATGAACATATAATATGATTTCTGTAACATTAATTGTAAATAATACCCTTATCAATACATTTAATCCCCCAGTAAATGTTTTCTAACAATAACCATAGTGATGTTTCTTTCAATTTCGTTCTTTTCATTTCTTCAAAAATAAAAGTGGACTCATTATAAATTTTAGACATTGAGTTTTTTAATATAGAACCTATTTTATAAAATTCAACATTCTAAATAACTTTATTTTACATTTAAAATCACTTTAAAAATTTAATGAGAACGGTTCTCAAGAAAATTGTTTTCTTATATACAAAATATTTATTATACAAATTCACCAAAAATTAATTCAAATTCCCATTATTGGATTATATATTTTATTAATAAGATATTTTCCCATGTAAAACCATATTATAATAAATATTAATTTTTAAATTATTTAAACAGATAAGATACATTCAATAAAAAATAGTATTTTTCATTATTCAGCAAAAAATTATTCCTATCAGAAAATTATCAAATCATTTCTGTAACATAATTTGGACATTAAAATTTTAATATAAGAACTTTTTTAATAATATTTTCTATTAAATGAAAAATTAATTATATTATTTCATCTTAAAATAAAATTTTTAGTAAACAAATACCCATCCATTTCCCATTATGATATCTAAACGGGGCCAAGTCTTAACACCCACATAAATTAATCAAAACATGGGAATCCAAATATTATTCAATGGTCACAATAATATCTCTCTTTAATTGAAAAAAATTTATGTTCACATATTCAAATAATGGATTTGTTACTCAACACTTCCTACCTCATCTTTATTTTCTTTATAGGGCAATATCCTTGACTAGTTTCATTGAAACCACAACTTTGTTTCACATGTCGTGGCATGCTTCCATAACCAACATGTCACCCTCAGACACTATCAATTAAGTATAACTTATATTATAAATTATTCCATAACCATATATTAAATGTTATATTTCATGCTCATGTAACATCATTTTTATCACTACAGTGTCTATGGTTACCATAAATATGATCTTCTCATCAGAAGCCCAACAATTATCATCCTACTCCCATATACATTTTTAATTAATATACCACAATCCTATTATTCCCTAGAACCATGTCAAAATCCCAAATGAATAAATGTGACACCAATCATACATGCATCCAACAACCCATAAAATAGTAACCATTATATGGTACTGGATAAAGAAAATTCATAACATGGTTCCAAATATTAATATTTACATCACATGATAAATCATATAAGAATATTATCTCATTATCATTACCTTTATTTCATACCCATCTTACCCAGTGTAGTGAGTCCTATTTCCTTCCTAAAACTAGATATACTCCTCTATCCAAAATAACATTTAGAAGAATTGAATATGAAGACTCCAACTTTAGTAATGTAGAGTTGGTGTCTAAAATATAATATTCGAATTGGATATAAGTGATCAAATACCATGAGACTATATAAATTGTTAGTATTGAAGTACCAAATACATACATGATACCCACATTAAATTGGGGGTTGAAACATAGTGAATAACTAAAAAATGTTCATTATCCATAAAACTAATATAAATAAATCTTCCTCATATCATAGGGAAAGGATATAAATTATGTATAATAAAAAAATCATGGTAAAGGGTATATACATTATAGGATGTTGTGAATAAATAATACATAATCAATATGAAAATTTAAATATCAAGAAATTATTAAATTTAATCAATAATATGACTACCATAATTGGATAGTGAGCAATCAATACAGATCAGGGAATTACTTAATACTCGTGTTATTTCATAAATAAACATAGAACCAAATGAACCCAAATATATTATCACTGTGAAAACTTATTAGAAAATAATAATAAATAAATTCTCATCAAAGGAAACTCATGATTATTTTAGGACATGAAATTAGGAATCATGATTCCACTAATGTCAATATCGTTCACAAAAATGCTTAAAACTATTGGTAAAACCCATCTAATTAGGCCAAGTGATTTGTCTCATGAGGCCTATAAATGAATTGATATGGAATATATAACTATTCCACAATTATAAATTCAAAAAACAATGCATTTAAAAAATATCTAATGAACTATTTTATTCATAAATAAATAATAAATATAACCAAATATCTTTATTGTGTAATCAATGCATATTTATCAATACATCCATATAAGATAACTATTCCTAAATTAGGTATGAATCGTTTATATTTAGGTTTAATTCATTGTTATGGAAATAATATAGATTTCTAATGAGTTAGTTGTGGTTCCAGGTGTGTATAATATTGTTCAAAACACAAAACACTTATTTTCATGTAAAAATGATATGTTGCATGGGTTGTGTAACCAGTGTGAGAAAGGACACACAATTTGTTTAAATAGCACAAGGTTGGAATGTTGGATACAATAGGGTACACTGATTTACCTAACCGTGATATTAGGGCTTCACGACTATAGGCAATGTTGAATAAATATTTTAGAGGCATTTCACATGGTTCGTACATAGTTTCCCTAACTGTATAGCCTAATCATCCAATATGCCGCGTTACACTGATGCTCAATTATGACTTGCACATGGTTTAGAAAATTAGTAAAATGTGTAATGTGATGTGAAATAAATAATTTTAACGTAAAATATAATTAAAAACCCAATCTTTTAGGTTGAGATTTCAAGAAAACATCCCCTCTAAAATCCTTTTTTGAGCCTCTTAAATGAATATTTTAGGATTCAGGATGGAGAATCCATCCATTGTCTGAAATAAAAATTGTTAATCTCTCTAGATCTGCATGGATACGTAATTGATTAATTTTTAACCATTCATCATTATCATTATATCATTGATTCTGAATATATGTAGTACCACATGCACCAATTTTTGGGTATTAGTCTGTTCATCATATCTACTGTTATCCAGGACAATATTGATGTTGATACTGCATGAAGATAGACGTATGGGTGAAATGTAATTGGACTATAACTCATTCATAATTTTTTGGCATTTTATAAGCATTTTTTATCATCTTTATTATTTCACAGTGTATCATTTTCTGCATTAATATGTCATTTGTGTTACTTTTATTATCATATTCGAGCATCATTACCAAATATGTCAATATTTTTTAGTGGTTACGTCTTAAACCACTTCATATAGGATGATATTTTATATTTTGGTTTCATGGTGTTTTGACAGTTTGGAGACTCTATGTTGGTGAGCTATGAAATATCATGGAAAGTACTTTGGATAAAATATACATGAAATGCCTTATGTATGTGCTTAAATATTGATAAGCCAATATTAATTTTAATGGAATGTATATTTTATATGTATCTGTTAGAAAACGTTTGTTGTTAATGATTGTTGGTTACATGTGATAACACCCCATGAAACTTATGATTTAAGGAAAATGATTAAAATAATTAATTAACTATGAATTATATGAATTTATTAATAGGATACATGCCTTAAAATTCATTATCACTAGATTGAGAGGCATATACTAAACATATTTCATGTTAATTGGAATGACTATTATATGTCCTAATTGATTAAATGAATTTATTGTGAGGCACATAATTACATTTGGAACATAAAAAACTAATAAGAGTGGTTTGAATCAAAATTTCCCTTTCATTAAAGGGGGAATTTCATGATAACTCGATGAAACCTTTCCACATTATATATTTTGGTTTCCTTAGTTGATACAAATCTTCTAACTTGATCCCCTTATTTTAATGTATCTTTGATATGACATCATTTAATAACTTATAACTATTAATTGATTCCATTTATACACTCCTTTGATCTAGTATGGATTATACATACATGATATGGAATGGTAAAACACTCGTTCATAGCCATTCCATATCTTATTTTACATTTGATGTATTATTGGGATATAGATGGATCATACTATTGTGGAATTCCTTAGAGGGTCCACCATGGATTACACTCTTACCACTTAGCCAGGCTATAGTTACATCTGAGTTAGTAGCCTATTAGGTCAAGTTTTCATTGGGTTTTACCTTGTAATACTTTTTCATTATAATAAAAAGGTTTCCTTTATTTTTACATGGGAGTCCTTTTATAATCATAATCATTGGATTGCATTGTTACACCATTGGACCTTCACTATTATTTCTATCATGAGTCATGTTCGTGATGACTATTGTCATATGTGCTTCAATATATAAATTTGAACATGATAATTTAATTGATTTAGTTACATTTTCACACACCATTAATGAAAAGAATTTGGTACATGGGAGATTGCATTATTGTATTGATTTAAATTTATAAATATTCATGATTTCACTACGTCAGTTTTTATTATACAGGTTTGATTTATAGCAACTATTGGTGGTGTCCTGTTGAGATATATCTCACACTCATTTTGGGTGCCTTTAGAACATTGAAATACTATATGGATGAAGGTGTTGGAAAAGGTAATATGATAGAATCAGAAAATTAATTTAAAGATGTATTCGGATGAAGATGATAGCATGTGACTGAGCTAGAGATCAAGTTGTTTGGGGTAGTTTTTTAGTTCGTTTTACCAAATTAGTATAAAATTCATGTGTGATTATCTTATTCCTAGTTTATAGATTTATAGACTCACAGAATTACATCATTATCTTTTTTATATTTTTATTAGATGATTAGTAGGTTTTTATATTTATCTACATATGATGTGCCTTGTTTTTATGTATTGCTTCCACTACATATCTCATGTTGTATCATATTTATATTCTATGTTGTACTCTAGTATTGAGGGAATTTCCCCCCCCCCCCATATACACACCCTTTTCAATTACTTATAATTGTTATCCTTTTCCTTTTTGGGAGACGCATATGAGGCCATGTATCCCACTCGACTTGGGGAACCTTCGAAGTGGAATCTAGGTCAGAGACATCACATTACGAATATAGTCAAATAAAAATATAATAAAAATCATGTGCAAAAAAGGTATATAATTTATGAAATAATAATATATGTGATACATAGATTATGGATATTTTAGTGAAATATAATTTCCAATTTAAAATCTTAACAATATTGTTTTTGAATCAATAGAATGTTAACAATCATAAAAGAATTTGATAATGTGATATAATTTTCACCACATTAGAATTATTTAAATTTTAACCCCATTAATAATAAACATTAAATTAAACATTAATAATAATTAATATATATGTATTCATTTTAAATACATTATAGTGCAGGTATATTAAAAAAATTAAAGGGATTTGGTTCACTATAAAAATTATGTCTCAATGAAATGGAAATTGAGTCAAAATCCCATACCACATGCTTCCCATCAGTTTAACAACCATTGATATAATGAATTTGTTATTTAATTTTATTAATTTATAAAATCTTATATTAATATTTATAACATCAAATTTATTAATATAATAACCTTTAAACAATGGTTTATTAATAAAATTACATTATTTTCATTGTGATGGTTGTTAATTGACTTATTTTATCATCCATGTATTATTATGAATGTTCTTAATACGTTTAATATCATATAGATACATTAAATACAATGTGAAATTAATATTATAAATATTATATTTACTCTTTTTATGATTTTTTTGAATCATTAATAAATAATTTCCATGGAAAATGATTCAAATCGCTTCATAGTAATGGTAGGCCATAAATATGCATGAGTGCTGATATCATTACCTTAATGGGTGAAAATGTAATGGATTTTGTAATATATTTTCATTAATAAATATATTTCATGTTTTATGTATAACATATATTTATTAAATTTACCTTGAATTTCATTCCATGTAAATAGATAGTTAAAAATATACCACATCACTTCGTGATGTCGTAGTCCTCCTTACAGACGAGTGTAATTTTAGTATTTTTAACATAATAAAATGAACTAAGGTATATCAGATATTATAATTACATAAGTTTAGTTATTTAATAGATATTATATATATAAATTAAATCCATAATCATATTCAACATTGAATGTTGTCTATGGAAAACGGGTTACATTGGTTCTCAATGAAGTAGTTCATCATACAAAAATTGACAATATCATTTGACATTTGATTGATGTGGGTGTGGATAAATAATATTTAATAAACATAATAAAAACTAAATATATATTATATCTTGGTTTTATTATATTGAAACCTGTAAGACATAGTTGAAGGTGGAAATAGAAGAATGGAAACAATGATTTTTGTTAAGATGATTAATATATCTTATATAAACATCCTTTGGGCATATATTAATGGACACAAAGGTTGTTTTTTTTTGGAATAAAATAACCTAAAAAAATGTTCATAAGTATGTTTTGGATGACCAAAATTATTTTTTAGTTGTTAAGAACCAAGGGTAATGATTACCCTCTAAAATTAGATGAAGAATATAATTTTTTTAAATTGCAAAAACAATTTAATAATAGGAAGTAAATCTCTCCCATATAATATAATATATTTATTAATAATATTATAGAGGTATAATATGGTCTAGAAACACATTTGGTACAAGAAGACATATTTTTTTTTTCATTTCATTCCTTATAATTTTAGTTTTCATAATTTAACCATTTTAATTTTCACATTGATAACTAGTATATCCTTATTTACTTATGTAATTAATCCAATGTTAATAAAATTAAAATGGTCCTTATATTTAGTTTTTTACCTATTGATGGTAAATATTAAAATGAATATATCAAACAAATATTCTATTTTTATGGATAATTAATTTTAACAGAAGTGCTTATATTGAGAAAAACATCCATTTGACCTTAACTAAAATAATTAATTTTTAATTTCATTCATAATAATTATGGAAATAATTATTTAACCTTATAAATTCATATTAAAATTTAGGATTCCTAATATTGAATCCATTTTATTTAATTCAGTAAATAAAATTATCAGGATTTCATTTACAGTAAACCCCCAATTTGTGTCAAAAAACTGTTTTTGATGAAATGCTTTTGTAAGGTATTATATGAATTTTTATTAAAAATATTGATAGTTATCTTCAATAGATGAATTTAAACTCATATATTTTAGCATGTATTATATAAATTAAACACCTATCAATTATTTTTAAATATATTTAAATTATTTAAACAAGACAGTCATTATGTTATTTAATCCAACAGATGCTACCATGAAAATAATCAGTTTTCAATGAAATATTTATTTTTGCCTTAAAATGATCATATCATTATTTCAATTAAATTAAAATTTAATAAATTAAAATTTAAATATATTATAATATTGAATTATTAATAAATTATAGAATATATAATTACTGTAACTTTTATCTTTTGTAATATTTTATTTTTATGGTATAATATATAAAAAAATTGTTTATATGGTTATTTTGACCACGTTCAAAATTGATATTCATCTATAAAAATTTTAATTTTAGACTATAAAATATTAAAATTTATTATTTTCATTTAATTAATATAGAAAATTGACTTATTAAAATTGGTGATTAGGGTTTCTTGTACAAAAAGTTATCAAATTGTATGAATTTAATTTAATGAAAATATATCATAAGGTATTGTTATGTAACATTTTTACCTTGAGCAATACATTCATCCCAAAACATTCATTTCTTTTACCTTATATAAAAATTAGTGTAGTTATTCTTCATGAGATCATATGGTTCCCATATTTCTTCCTCTATTTTATTATTTCTCCAAAGTACTTTTACCAATTGATTTGTGTAATTCCTAAATAAATGATATGTATTATCAATAATTTGGATGTGATATTCAATTTAAGATAGATGAGGTCCTAATTATATCACTTTATGTCTGAAAAAATGTGTTAGAACTAGTATTAATTTCCAAAATAATGATATATAGTACACATTATGTCCATTAAAAAGGGTTGGAAGAGTTTTCCAATGATTAAACACATCTATAATTGATTACATAAATTTAAACAATACAATGTACATCGGTTCAGTATTCCATTCTTAACAATCCTTATGACACCATTTAATAGATGAACATTCACGAAAACATGATATTCAACCTGAAATTCAAAATCATTCTTCCAATTTTCCATATAACTATTTTTTCCTATTTAAATATTATTTTATATGATTCTAAATAATAATTAACATTGTCTTTGATTTGATAAAATGTTACAGTCTTCTTTATTTATGTTAACCATGTTCCTCCCAACATGTTGGTGTATGAAATCTTATTCCATATAATGATTCATACAACACTATTTAAATACTCTAATTGATTGTATTATAATAATAAAATAGTAACAAAGGTAATTTCTAATCCAAACTACTTTTATAGTCTGGTGAGCATGAACTTGACATTTCTTCAAATGTTTGAATACTATATTTTGACTATCCATTAATTTTAGGATAATAGGGGGTGGACAATTGAATTTTATTATGATGATACCTCTGAATACTTATCCAACGATGTCGATGAAAATTGGGGACCACGATTTGAAAAAATTGAAATAAGTGAGCCATAATGTTGGATGAAATTATTAATATAAATCATTGTGAGGTGATCAAGAGGTAAATATTCTATTATGGAATGTAAATTTTATGAATTTATTATGTAATAATCAAAATCCATAATGAATCATTATTTGACATAGACATTTTATTCCTTTTGAGAATGTCTATATTAATGTAATCCTACTTCCTAATAGTAATAGGATGTGATTTATTTAGTTTCGTAGGATATTTTATGTTATAAATAAATTTATGAAAATCTTGGAATCATGAAACATTGTTTCCAATTTTCCCTTGTATATTCTCCGACAAAAAATTCTCTCATAAATCCTTATATATATTGATGATTATATGGATTAATTTCAAATTGAGACTATTAGATTCATTATAAAATTCACTTTTTTTGATCATCTTTATAGGGACTAGATATTATCTATTAAAAATTTATTACACCATTGTAGTAAATTAAATATGATAATTTCTTATTAGTCATCGAATAAATTCTGATCTGAATGAACTAATTGTCATAATAAAATCTTTTTAACTTTTAAATAATGGTTGTTTCCAAATAATTTAAAAAAGGAGTTATTTATCAACATCCTTAATAATTTTAATATCCCTCTATTCTAATTATCTGAACGTAGGATCCCCCTCAATCCTCTTTTGGGTAAGAACTATGTGATCCATCCTCCTTAAAGAATCCACTATCTCATTTTCCTTCTCCAGGTGATAGTGTATTGAGAAATAATAATAATTGAGTATATATATCCATCTTATTTTTTTCATGTATAAATATTTCTATGAATGATGTATTATAGTATCTTATTGACAATGTATATATCACATCCTTCTCTATAGATAAATTAGTCCACAAAAAATAAATATATTATAAAAAAAATTCAATATAAAATGTATTATAGTTTTGTTTGTGTCTCTTAAATTTCATTGATACATATGTAGTAACATAACCACATTGAATAAGGACAAAAACAATCCCCTTCTAAGATATATCACAATATATCAAAAATTATTCATTTTCTGATTGTAGAGTCAAAACGGAATCCTTGAAAAATATCCACATAAATTCTTCAATAAATTATTAACAATATTTTTTCCATATGAACATAACCCTTTAATTAGTATTATTGGTTAATGGGTTAAAATTCATTAAAAATTCTAAATGAATCACCAATATTAATCTAAAAAAATAAATATATATATATATATATGTGATTTATTTTCATTATTATATGTCATTTTTAAAGGATATTCCTTAGTCGGATCAATTGTGATTTCATAATTATAGAAAATATTTACATGAGAAGAAACTTATAGAAATAATATATCACAGTTAAAAAATTTTCAATATAAGTATATTATTCAATGATTCTAAAGGGAAATATTCATGTCATATTACTTTTCATCATAACTATTCTAATACCTGATTATATCATCAATTAATATCACAAAAAATCATTGATATATTCATTGAACACTTTGTTCATTAGGTCTATAAAAATATATGGCGTATTAGTTTATTCAAATGGGATTGTTGTAATCATGTAACTTCATGCCTAATTTAGATTATTTTATCCAAACATTCTTCATTATTTACACGTAGTAAATGAATTTTTTTGAGCTACATGTAGTTGATAAAATAATTCATCAGTTCATGGAATAGAGTATTTATATATTAAAATAATAGAATTGATTTTAGCAATTATCAATTAATTTTTTAGGGATAAATATATATTATCAAAAAAATAATAGGGGATCTTCTTGTTGAAAAATAATTGTACTGACCCCAAACCTTGTCAGCAATAGTAGAAGGTTACATTACTACATTGTCATAAAATTCATATAATCTCATCATTAATGAATAAATAGTTTACAAATATTGATAAAATATTTATATACATGAAATAGACAATATAATTTTAAACATAAAATAAAATTCATGAATTAAAATAGAATTCCATATTCTCTCTCAGTATATCCCCAAATATTTCACCGTTTCTGGCCTGATTTCTCTCTCAACCTATTTCATCATTCCTGGCCTGATTTCTCGCCCAATCCCTTCTTCGCCAGATTGGGTTCCCCACGGTGGTGCGGTGACGGTACGCAGCTGAGATCCATCTCCTGTGTCTTGTGAGTTTTCGCCTCATCTCTGGTGTGTGTTTTGATTTTCTTTGTGGCTTCCGTGGGAATTCTTGTTGGTGGTGACGAGTTCTGATTTTTGGTGGGACTTCCTTTCGGCGTGATTGTTTATGGTTTTCTGACCCTATTTTCTTTCCAGTCATTGTTTGTTTTGGATTCGGTTTGTGGTTTCTTCTGCTGAGTTCATGATGGCATGTGGTTATGGTCTGGTTGAGTTTGTTTTGTTGGTTTCGAGTTTTAGTTGAAAATTTTATGTCAGTTGAGGATCGGTTCCTTGGAGAATGTTGTTCGTGAGATTCTCGTGATTCGCAGTGATCCGAGGTGATGGTTGTCATTGTCCGAGTTTTCCATTTTAGATCTGCTGCTCGCAGGGGTTCCTGGTGGTTTTGTGTTCTTTAATTTCGTAGGGGATATGCATTTTGGTTTTTGGTTTGCTGCTCATGATGGACTTTGGTGTGGTTTGAATTGATTTTGAATTTATTTGAGGATCAAAAATTCAGTGAGATTGAAGTTGCGAATAATTGGTAGTTTTTATAGGTTGGTTTTTCATTGTGATTGGTTTCTCGGGGATGTCTTCTTCTTTGGCATTGATGATATGTGGTTCAGGGGTCTCAGCAATCAGATCGTCTACTTGAGGATGCTCTAGATGAGGTACAAGGGAAAGAATTTCCATTGTACCATCGTTTTATGGAATTGGATGTTTGAGAGGGTATGGCTATGACCATCAGTACCAGGACCATGAATTTTTGCACGGGACAGCTAGCTGATCTCCTATGGAAGGTGGAAGTTGGATTTTATGTGTTTTGATGCAGGTAGGGGATTTTCACATGTAGCGTGAGTTGTTTGGATTTGAATTTTGGATCATCGAGGATTTATTGATTGTTTATGTCCTTGATGTCATGATGGGTTCCCCCTTTATCCTTAAAATGGAGATTATCTTAATAAAAATATAATTTTTAGTCAGTAAATGAAAGTTAATGGAACAAATTTTATTTGAACGGTAACATGTAAATAATATTTAAGGAATAACTGATGATAAAATAAATCAATTTATATTATCTCATGAGATTTAATCTTTTCAATTGATATGATTACTAATTTAAAAATCATAAAGACATAATTACATAATATCATAATTGGGGAGTCCATAATTCTGTCCATCTAAAATATATTGTGCATACCATTCACAAGGATGTTTAAATATTTAGATAAACACAAGTTAATTTGGATAACTGATTAGTCAAATGAACCTACTAATGTAATAGGGAAATATATCATTATGGTCCCCCATAAAATAAGAATTAAAATTATTTATTCATATTAATGATTTCAATCCCAACTAACATACACATTATTATTGAAAAAATATCCTGAAAAATGTAAATATCTAACCTAATCAATAAATATAGTCATAAATCATCAGGAGAAAAATGATGAATGGTAATAAAATTGTACGTCCCCAATCAAACTGGTCACAATAATATCGATAAATAATAATTACTATATTGATACAACTTCTCAAAAGTTAATAATAATTGAAATAATGGTTTCATGTTAATTAAGAATCTAAATACCCTAAAAATGTTATTAAATATCTTTTGACAAAAAATAACCTTTTCACGTTGAATGTATTTATAAAACTAAATTTTATCCAAAATATTTTAAATATACTTTGGATTTAAATTATATGTTAAAATATAAAAAAAATATTAAAAACAATTATTTTTCATCATAACGGGAATTTTGTTTCATGATTGAAATGATAAAATAATGATTTATTTTACATTTTTTTTATAAAATACTAACATGTCATGTTTTTAAAATGAAATGAATATTTATATCAATTTATTACGTAGCAATGTGTGAAAATGTATTTAATAATTTTTTTAAACAGGTCTATATATTATTGGAAACACTATTAGTTATGATGGATTTTTATTAAAAATCATTTTTGACTGAAGAAATGAATAATGTCATGTTTCCATAAAAAACATCTATCCAAATATTTTTGTACCAAAGAGAAGAAAATCAGTAATTTTACATCATAAAATATATTAAATTAAAATTGAGAAGAAAATATATTTAGTTTTTGATATAAATATTAAATAATACAACCAAGGGAGACTTAATAAAAATAATCCTGAGTAATGATAAAATTGTAAAATTAACCCTTATAACATTAGAAACTATTGAATCATTAACCCCATTAAAGAAATATAATCAAATAAAACATTACTATAAATAGGAATTTATTCATGATCTAATATATCAACTGTTTTATTATATTCACCAAACTATGTAGTAAGTGTTGAACGTGTTGTATCTCTCATAGAAGTAAAAGTGATACGAGAAACACTTACCTTTGGTCTAATTACCATTATATATGTTCGAAAAACATGTATAATAAATATAGTATTAATGAATTCTATGAGAAATTAATATTTTTCATTTGTTTTGATTTACATGTATTCTTTTATCTCTAATTTATTATAAATTTTCTTCTTAAAATCAGTAATTTAGGTGATAATTGTCTCTTTCTTCATGTTTGTTTTGGGTATACATTTTTTATTTTTAAAATTTTTCACAGTTCCAAATTATATAGGATGATGAACCATGATTTATATATCATATATATTCATTATATATTTAATTATTATAATATATTAATGTTAGAGATATAAAATTTACTACTTTGATCAGGGAGACGGTAAGCTGTACGAACGACTGAACATTGTTTCCATATTTGTCAACATAGTGACTGAATGAAATATATTTTTCGATTAACTTAATGATATAATTATTATATTATATATATAATTAATATTAATAAAATGTTTCATAATTACAATCCAAGATAGAATTAAATTTAAAACATTTCACATCAGAAAATAGAGGTGGGAGTCCACAAATACACTCAAGAGACGTTATTATTTGATAACCAATTGGAAGTTACTATGATTGATTTTATATAACATTTAAAACAAATATTATTTGAAAAAAATATATAACATATTACATTTAACCTTATTCATAAACCCTTCTTTGTAAATTGTAAGGCAAAAATGAATCATAGTGCTTTGCGAGGTGGTTGTTCGTCGTCCACACGAGTTACATTATCATATTCCCTAGTGGAATTATATGTATAAAGGTATACAATGAATAAAAATAATAAAATATTAATAATTTCATAAATATCGTATAAATAATATAAATCCTACACTCTATCAATATTTATTTGTGCTGATGAAAAATTAATTATATGAATTTGTGAGTTGGTAATCCACCATACACATTATCGATAATTTTGTTTTCCATTTAATGGATATAGATATTGAACTAGATTATTCCATTTAAAAAATAAAACCTTTTTATATAAGTTTTAATATTTTTTATATTATCATATTATTGGATTATATTATATATTTGGATGAATAAATAAAAAAACACTTATTTATAAATTATACCTCTTCTCCAGAGAGTCTCTTTATGTTTTAACCTGATTCCTTCAAATGAAGGATTCATAAAAACAATTAGTACAATTTAATTTAGTTAGGTGAGTATGGATGATAATTGGGTGGTTTCAGAAGAAAATAATGGGTTTGAATGTGTGAATATGGGAGGAGATGGTGTATCCTTTTATCCGCTGAGAGGACACAAATGGGATTTTTGAAAAGGTAAAGTGGTAAAATCATTATTCTCTTGATTAATGCCTTAAAATGGGTAATTATAAAACCATATTGATTAAATAGTATTAATATTTCCAGAAAATTGGGCTTGGAAATGTTTTGGATCATTTTTAAAACTTCTCTTTTTAGATTGACACAATATAAAATTTGTTTTTATATTAATGAATTAATTAAATTTTACTACTTTTAATATTAATAATAATAAAAAATTAACATGAACTTAATTTTAAAACAAATATTATCCAATTCTCCACATACACTATGTTTAATTTAATTTAAAAAACTACCAACGACGCATCCAAACAAAAGTTTTTTTGAAAGAAATCATTCAGTCGTTTATAATGATTGTACATATAAAATCAATAATAAATTGATTAAAGTAAAATAAATTATTTAAATTGAAATATAATATAAATAATTTAACACTAATAATTCTTTAAAATATAAATTATATTCATACGCTTTTTAATTACAAATTCATTTTTAATAAAATTATAATTTTTAAGTATTTATAAAAAATTTATTTTGTTCATAAAAAATAACCAAAATATAATTTGACATGTAGATTATAAAATTAATTTTTCTGAATAAATATGTTACTGTTCTAAAAATATAATTTTAAATTCTCTTCATAATGTGTGATTAATTAACATTTCAAAATAATATTCTTTTTTCGAAAACATTATATTTTCTTTCAAATTATTCACATTTTATTTCTAATCAATAGATATAAAAAATATATATTTTATACATGTGTAAACCATATTATCATCAAAATTTAATTATTCTAAATAAATCAAGGAAATAGAATGGATAGGTTACAATCCTCATGTTTAAAAAATATTATATTAAGAGATTATTGTGTTTTGTTCAAAACTGTTGATTTGTGCATTGCGAGCTATAGAGTGACTAATTTTAATTAAAATTGAATATATCATAAATACTATTCATGTTACATTATCTTACATGATTTTATTATCTATATATTATATCATATAGTATGTTCTTTATAAAAAAATCTTATTGCGTTAAATTATACATCCTTAAATAAATGGTGTCCTTCAAATTTAATCTTAATCTCAAAAATTGAGGGTTTGACATTTAAAAATATAATTTTTTAAACTAAAATAATAAAATTGATTAAAAATGTCTCCTAATAAAATAATAATGTGTTTATAAAGGTAAATATAATTACATGTAACTATATTTCAATATAAGATAACATTAGTGGAGATTTACGATATAGACATTGATGAACGAGATAAATTAATTGGGATAGTTATGGAGATCAAATTTACCTATACAAAAAATATAATGACTTCAAATCCATAAAAAATATGATGAGTTAAAATACCATTCATTCCTACTAAGTAAATGTGATATGATAAAATAGTTTTTTGAAGATACTTTTTTTTTGAAGATGAAGAATTTTATTAATATAATGATAGATATGTTGTGAAAATATAATTACAAAAACATTTATTCACAATTTAATTAATTGGGTGTTCTTAAATGAATTTCCACTTCATTTATTACACCATGAAATAAATATTAATGTTAATTTTTAATTCCAGATGAACTAACATTAAATTTTAATGGTTAATTTGATCCATAAAATGGTAAAAATATATTCCTTTTATAATTATGAAAAAATTGTTGAAAATAGATAAGAATATAATAATTTAATATCCATTACCTCAATATTAACTCTCATAATTATGTATAATACATTTAATAAATGAAAACTCATTAAACCCATCAAAAACATGCAATAAAAAATTAAAAGTCCAAAACATTTGAAGGAATGTCAATAAATCATCATTGTATTCCCTATAAAATATTAAATGTATCGTAATGTTTCTTTCCAAAAATATGTGAGTATATTAATCACTATAAAACCATAACGAGAATATTCATGCTTCTAACAATAAAGAAAATATTTTTTTAGTACATTCTATAAATCCAAACATGTAGTAAAATCTATCAATGAAAACATAAACCATAAAATGACTAAACAATATTATTGTTATTAATATTACCCCATAATAACTCATTTTTATTTTTATATAATCACTAATAACATTTTATAAGTTATCATATATCAATCATGGGTCTTCCAAAAAGCTAAATTTACCATTGAATCATTTTTCCTACCATTAAACATATTAATAAAAATACCAATTGAAAACCTACTAGAGTAAAATAAAAATTCATTATATGATTCTTATAATTGAGAAATCATTGGTAAAATAATATATAAATACATTTCATTAATCCCAATACACAAGTACGTTATTCTAAATTTGTTGTAGTTAAATCATAATATTTTTCTCGATCCCATAAATTCTTCTAGGTTATATTTCCATGTTGTTTGGGGAGTTAATTATTAAATATACCTATATTATTACAGATTATTAATGTCACATTGATTGACTCTTTATTTATATTTTAATCATTAGTATAGTGGCCCTTTTCTCTACACTTTTATAATATTACCATTAACATCGAGCGAGTACCAATGTGTTTTTTCCAAAGTTATCATGTGGGGAAAATCATTCTTTCCCTTCATAAATTTATACTCAATTTGATATAATGTAATCTTATACTATTTATTGAATTTAAATCTATAATCCATTTTAAATTCCATTTCTTTCATGGAACCCATTGATATTATTCAGTTGTATGAAGAAAAAATTTGGCAGACTAGTTTACATTGAATAATTTTCTCAATCTCATTGAAGAAAAGTGAATAATTCTTCTTATGTTCTATAAGGAATATGTATAATCCCTTTCTAACCATGTTATTTTTTACCCATAAAAAAATTAAACTTATTTTTGTCTATGAATATGTAATTATATCTCAATAACAACACATTTCTCTTGAGGGAAATATTTTTCCAAAATGAGTACCATCAAGTCATTCAATTACATAAAATAATTTTTTTTATCATCCATATATTTTTTAATCAATAAACACTATTGATCTACATCCCCATAGATATTTTTATCATCCATGATAACATTATCCCCTCAATTGCTTCCCATTGTGAGAGACCAACTTCTATAAAAAACATGTCAATTTCTCATCTATAAAATTATTTCTTGTCACATTGAATGATGGAGGATTTTGAATCATGAAGTAGTATAAAATTATTAAATTGTGTGGTGGAAAATAGTTTTACTCCATATAGGAAAGGTTATTTCACATAACCTGAGACATTTTCAATAATATGGTAACAATTTGATCAGTTGAAGATGATTCCACACCTCCAACATCATTATGATTATTATTTGGGGATAATTACAGGTTATTGATGAATTTAAATGTTTTTTATTCCATATTATAGGTTTTACTTCTACAAAATATAATACAATATATTAGATCATAACATCGTTAAACATAATTTAAGCTTCCAAATATAGTGAACCCCTTAAAATTATATTAAAAAATTATGCACGAATAATCTAATTTTGATATATATGGATAAATTTGGAAAGTATTAAAATCATATTGAGATTATAAAACCAATCAAATGGGTTATAAAAAAAATATTAAATAAGAACAACACATTTTCATAAGAGTGTAAAACCAGCTGCCCAATAGGGTTATTTTTTATTTACTAGCTAAATCTCTAGTCAATGTCAATAACCATTCGTCAAATCTGTTATATCTATGTAAAATGTTAACTAATCCAATATAAACATGTAGTAGCCACAAAATGATTTATTTCATTGTAAAACTACATAATAACAACATTAAAATTTATTTCTTATTCTTTTATAAACATATCCTCAATGTATATAAAAAATTTATTTTCCCTCATTAATGTTTTCATAAATACAATACTAATTATTTCATCAAAAAATTATTTTATACAAACTATAAAGTCCCCAACCCGAGTAGCCTAGAGTCATTGTAAATTATTTCATATTGGCATAAATTTCAATGAATCAAATCTCAAAGAAAAAAATAGTATATTATTCATAGTAAACATTATACATAGTTGATATAAACCTTATAATATCTAAAATATAATTTTTAGAGATTACACAAGATAGTATAAATATAAGAGTAAAAAAATATATTATTTAGAAAACTGATTTGTATCATAAGACATATTAATGCATCACGGAGATATGTAATTCTAATCCACACACATCAAATAATATATCGAATGAATTAATCATTTGAAATTTTTGAATCATAATAAAAATAATAATTTTTATTTAAAAATTAACATACAAAATGATAATACTTTACCCCATCAATAAACAGTATCAATAACCTACTGAAGTAAATAGTTGTTTGGTAAAAAATTATACATCTATAGTCACACTGATCATGATAAATATATAGAAATAATATAAATTTCATTAATTAAACATATCTATGGTTGATTGTACACACAATCAATTGTAAATTTCATTTATGAATATATATTATAAAAAATCATTATTAACATTTTGAGGATAACAACATTATCATATTACATAATATTCCAATATAAATTTTCAAAACATATTTTGAAAATAATAATAATTTAATATAACATTTTAATATAATAAATTATTCTTAAAAACATTTAATAGTCATTATGGTAGAAAATTCTATCCAATCCTTAAACTGGAAGATAGTAATTCCAATTACATATTTGGTAAATGTTGAACTAACATTATTGTGAAAGAGACATGAATATTCCTTCTAAATAATTTTTTGAAAAGTTAAATTTTCTAAATTTCAATATCAAATTATTTTGATAATCGTAAAAATATTATTTTTTAGAAATTATTGATTCTGATGATTACAGAGTATTGAAAAAAGAGATAAATTAAGTCATTATTTCTTAAAAAAAGTAAACATAATTTTAGTTTACAAATAAATTAACCATTGTACTAGTACAAGATTATATTCATGAATTACAATAATATTACAATATATATTTATTAATTTATGGAAATGGAAAATAATTCAACAATGGGAAACGATAAAAAACTATCCTAAACAATGATGATATGGTGAGATAAACATTTACCACGTTGGTAATTTTTGAATCTTACTCCCCATTGATGAAGTTACATCATGTGAAAATTAAAATACCCTGAAGGGTAAAATAATCATGATATAATATATCAAAATATATTTTAGATTCAATCAAAAAAATAAGTTCTAATTGTGGAATATGTCTCAAGAAAGTAAATGTGAGACGATAAACCCTTACATCAGGTCTAATTTCTTCCATACATGTTCAATAACTATAAAAAATAATTTTTTTTGGAATATAAAAATATTATTTAAAATTTAACATATACTTAATTCCATATATGATTTATTTAATGTCATTAACCACCCGTTTAGTTATATTTCTTTTTTAAAAACATTGTTTCTCTTAATAATTACTTTGTTTACCATGTATATTTTGGTTTGGTTATTTTATTCATTTTATATTGAATATGGTAACATATTATCCATAATGATATAAATTATTTTAATATAATTTAGATTAATTATTAATCTTATTGGGTTATTCTATAGAATCTAGAGTTAGAAAATATATTACACAGTTCATGGAGAGGATAATTTGTTTCTATGTATAAATGTTGATTCAGGTTAACACAATGGGTGGAATGAAAGTAAAAAAATTAATTTTTAAACCACATTTATAGAATATATATATTTTATATATAGATCATATAATAATAAAATAATCCATTATTACCATCCATGAAAAAAATCAATATAAATTCATTTAAAATCACTACATAGAGGTGCTTGTTTTCACATATAAAAGAGAAAAAATATTGTTTTAAAATTGATTATAAAGTAAGAAGTTATATTTGATTTTAAATTTCTTAAAGTATCATTATTTTATGTTTTTTTAAATATTATAATTATGATTATCCATACTAACTTATATATAATGCATGTGAGAGAAATGAATCATGTCCCATCAAGAGGAAGTATATTAGTATACAAGTGAATTATATAATAGTATCCCCCTATTGAATTATTTACTAGAGGGTAAATGTGATATAATAACTCCAGAAGTATAATAATGTTTTTAATATAATATACATAAGTTATGTCCATAATTATTTCCATCCTTACAATATGGTGGTAGATAATGAATTACATTGTATAATGTGTTTTCAGTTTATAATATATAAGATTGACTTTTTTCCCATTAGATTGATATGGAGATAGATCTGGATTATTAAAATAAGATAATAAAATTTGTAAACATAGTAGAAAAATTTGGAATTATATTATGATAGTTTATAATGTATTAAATGTTCTTGAAGAATAAATAAAACAAATACGCACACTTAATATTTTTATCTCTTCTACAGAGTCTCTTCATGATTATATCTGATGATGTCATTGGATGAATTAATAATAAAACTATGGACACTAGGATATGTAGAGTGAATTATGTAATATATTTGAGTAGTTCATTGATGAACCAAATTTTAACTTCCTTCCCATCACCTATTGGGTTGGGAAGAGTATGAGGGTGCCACTAGGCCTTAGGGGGCATCCCCAAGACACCAAAGGCTGAAAATAAATTTAATCGGATGATTATGAAATTGGGGGAATATTTTCACATTTATAATAAATAAACGAACCAAAATAACCATAACAAAAAAACTATATATGATGTATGATTATGAATAATTAATACTCTAATAAACCCAATTAAATCCAAACAATATACGAGTAAAATATAGAAACAAAGGAAAAAAAAATATCGACTACAACGACGACCAACACTAAGAAAATCTCTACATAATCCAGGATCCATAACTAAAATACATTCAATTATATAAAGATTCATTTATAATTATACGAAAATCATTTATTTTACCTTTGTGTTGATATATAATATCTATAAACACAACAATGGTCCCATGTAGAGGGTATGTATAAAACTCTACTGGATTTTCACAATGACATATCATCCAACACTACTATGGTAGAACATGTTTTCATAATTTCAAAACCCATTCAAATAATATTAAATCAATTTATATCATTTTATGTAATATTTTTTTAAACCAAATAGTTTTCCATAAAATGATACCAATGAATTCATTATAACAATTCACAATTTTTTAATATAAACAATACATAACTACACTCATGCACATATTCATTCCCTAATGAATGATCCATACTGATTAGTGCTCTCTTGTGGATCTACAAATTATTCATATCTTTCCCATATATCATGATCTCCAATTAAAAGACCACATATATGGGGTCACATCATTGTACAATGATGTTAAAAAATCCTCATTAAAAAAAATGATATCATCTCACTCCAACCATATATGACAAATTCCCATGATAATAAAAATCTCTAAAACATTTATTTTATTGAATAATATTTTGAAAACATTTTTTCATTTATCTAAAATCGAAAGATAATTTTAAAATCTCTATTTTCAAATCATAAGGAAAAAACATTCCCAAAAAAATCATTGTTTCGTAGAACCATTACTAGAGAGGTTTTGAATTCTGAAATAGACATAAATTTCATAATTCATTTCAACCAATTAAATAAATTTATAATAAATATCTCAAGTTGTAAATAATATGAACAAAATTTAATCCAAATTCAACCCAATGTTTGGAAAAAATGAATAATGGGACAAACGCATCAATAAACCAGCCTGAAACTCCATAAATCATCCTTGAATATTGTGCAAATTAAACTAAATCTCCATATATCATCATGATTTCCATCAAATAACATGAATATATCCCCCAAAAATTTTATCTATGAATCTAAGAGAGATACTATGATAAAAATTATGGATATAGATTAATAATGATAACTTATTAACAATTCCAGACTCTAATTATGATATAATTTCCTTATAATTGATTTTGGATCTAGAGGAATGGTATCCAAAAACCTTTTGATGAAGTGGAATTTTGGTAGAGAATATAATAGAGAGAAACTACTATTTTTATGGTCTAAATATTTCAATATCCACAATATTTAGATCTCAATTATAATCATCCATAGTTAAGTATAATAGATTGGAAAACCAATTGATTACTGTGGGTGAGTCACTTCCTCCAGAAACACATCCCATGGTTATCTTACACAGTTTGAAAAACCATGTAGGAAATATTCTAAACCTATATCACCCCATGTTTTTAATGTGCTTTTTTGGAATAAATTAATTATCCATTTGTTTCTTGTAATGAGATAAGTCCAATATTATTTTCACATGACACCAAATCAGAGTATGTTACACAAAACACCCACTTAGAGTACATCACACCTAACACAGAGTTTCTAAAAATTTTCATTTTAAGGATATAATTTTTTAATTGAAATAATATATCCTATATGATTAAAATAGTAATATGAACATTAATATTTTTTTAAAAAATATTGTAAATAATTTATTTATATAAATAAAACATATTGATAAAGAATGAAATGATTTTTGGTAAATTAATTTTATGTTTTAAAATATATTTTTCAATAATGAACCGATTTTTCTGCTAAAAATAATTTAATAAAAAATAATAATTTTCATTTTATAAAATAAACATCATTATTAAATAAAATTTTCGAAATTATCTTCAGGTTATTTTTTACAAGTTTTTGGAGGAACACCATTTTTCAATGAATAATGAAAATACAGTTTTTTAGTTAAAAAATGCCTTTATTTAATTAATTATTAACATGAAAGAAATAAACGATTATTTTTTTTGTCATATTAGATAAATATTACATATATTAATACAATTTAATTCTTTATAGTCAATTTTACTTTGAAATTGACTATAAAATCGTAACAAAATCTTGAATACATCTCAACTTTAAAAACTTATTATTTCATCCCTTATACAGATTAGCAGTAATCTTAATTTGGCTGATATAGTGTATTGAATTTCTAAAAATTGACATAATTTTTTTTTCTATATAGTATAAATGGTATAAGAAAACCAAGATATTCTTTGACTAGAATAATTACTAAATTTGATTAAAATTAAATACAACAATTAAGGAAAAATTATGCTTACTTAGGGATTAAAAATTCAAATTATCAACCCAAATGATATAAAAACTTTCATAAAAACCATTTTCTATTCGTATTTTGACCAAAAACCTTACAGTCATGATTGGTTTTGTTTTTATGTCTTTTTTATGTATGTGCATGTATACACCTAACTTTTTTAAAAGAATCATGTGATTTCATTTCCTTCCAAATAAAAAGCCAGCACCTATACCACATCCTCAAAAATATTAAACCTATTATTTTCATAAAATATGGGGCAAATAAACTTCACAAAATCCAAATATTCCTCCAAAAATCCATCTCGTGGCCAGAAGGAAATTCAAGGAATCCTTCTGTAACAAACCAAAAGGAGTTACCTGATCAAGATGTCACGTCTTCTCTCATGACCTTTCTTTTATTTTATTTTTCCAGAAAACCATATTATTTTTCATTGATTTTATAAATAAACATTATACTCAATATATTATCAGGTTTTATACTATGGATTCAACCAAAAATTAAACACACCTATATCTAATGGATAACATTATTAATTTTTATGTGTTTGACGAACAATCACATCAATAAAATATAATTGTTAAATGTTCTCTACCACCCATCAAGGTGTAAATTATGATTAAAAATATATTTATATATGTTATTTTCATTATGATTATTTATTCCTTATGACAAAAAATACCTATTACATTCCATTTGGTGTTAATATGACACTTTTGTTTGAGGAAATGTAGACTATCGTCCCTTAAAAGCGATATGATTCATTCCTACTATGAATGGATTGTATTAAGGATGGATTTAGAGAATATATAGGATATATATGATAAAATAAAGATACAATAACAATGATATACATACACACACACACACACACACACACACATATATATATATATATTCTTCTCTTTATGCAGAAATTAAATGAAAATAGAGATCATGCATATGTACGACCTACCTTATCCGTGAATGATGTTTTATGATTCATATTGATATATTATATAGATTATAATAATACACATATAGTTTATATAAATTATATTTCTATCATGATTCACATTCTAGAATCATGATTTATGTATATGGACTGATGATAAATAAAATTGAGACACTTGCGAAGAACAAAGTCAATATTACTCGACGTGAAACCTTAGCATTTGATTATTTAAAAGAGGGAAATATAAAGTCATAATAAAAAAATATATTGTTTTATATATAATCATGTGGTTATGTAAAATATTTCTAATGGATTAATTTTTATTATACTATTTTTTGAGTGAGTACGTTATGAGTCAAGACACAAGGTAGTGGGAATTCCTCTTATTTGTTTTCACAAGATACACCATTTGTTCACCACTATTTACTTTTGTATGGTGTATGTGATGAACATGATTATATTATATATCTATTGTATATAAAAATATTGACATTGACATATATATTTTTTACTTTATTTCATGGGGTATAAGTTTAAAGGTAACCAAATCGGTGAAAAATGTTTTGTCACAAATTGCCAATACTGAGACTCAAGTGTTATTATGCACATATACTCTTTGTTGAGGTGTATATAATTCCTTTTTATATATTGAATCCACATATTTCATGATTTTATGTTTCATGTAATTTACATATAATACATGAACAATAAGGTCCCATGTAACCATGTGGTAAGAGTTTATTGAAACAATCATGTTTCTTTTTGAGATTGTTATTGATTATGCTTCATTGATTAAATATTATGATACATCTATTAAGAAAAATAATGAGTTTTTTATCAAATAATTAATATATATATCCTCATGTGTTAGTATATATTTTATTACACCTCAGTACCCAATATTATGTGATTATGTAAAATTTTAACATCTCTCACTTTGTTGGATGTCATTTATATTCAAAAACTGTGTTTTCAAAAATGCCTCCAAAACTATTTTCAAAATATACTTAACGATAATTTTA
Organism: Viscum album; assembly: GCA_963277665.1. Lineage (NCBI taxonomy): Eukaryota > Viridiplantae > Streptophyta > Magnoliopsida > Santalales > Viscaceae > Viscum > Viscum album. The sequence goes on along the minus strand of OY728155.1, from coordinate 592,978,301 downwards.
AAGGGAAATTTCTTTTAATTGTTTTTTTCTCAAATATTCCTTTATATTTTTTAAAATATATTTTCAATTATTTTTTTTTCAAAATTTTCTATGTTATAAAAATATTTTATTCAAAGATGAAATAATTTTTTCCACATGAAAGTTTTTTAAAGGATATTTTAAATACCATATAAGATAACATCTATTGGTGTATATCAAGAAATTATGGGAAATTTATTCTATTTTACCAATATTATTCATTCCTAAAATGGATTATGTTTTTATTCCATGATATTTATGGAACCCCTTTCACATTCACTAGTTTTTTTATGATGAACACAATATAAAAATTGCTTATTTCCAATGTTTATGATATGATTACATGTATCTAATACCCATATAATTTCATAGGTTATGAAATTATAATTTATGATATTTTTCATTAATATGTATAATTTAGTTATGAGATTTTTGGGACCTATATCTCCCACTAATGCATTGGTTAATGATTTATATCTCTTGATATTGACTACTATTTTCCTAGGAAGATATATTAACTACTAATATGGACATGGGAGTGAACCATGACTACCAAGATTATATGGGGAGTGATCCTATACTACCATTATGGTATTGTATTTTAATCCTTCAATATTATGGAAATCATATTTTTATTTTTTGTTTATGAAACAATTACATGTTTATTCCCGATGTTATTCTTTCAAGTATTTATGTATTTATTTCCTTATTATAATTTTCATACGAACTACTATGATATATTCCATGATTCGTGTATGTGATATTTCATATGCAGGGTATATTAATCTTATTTAATGATCATGTTTTCATACATTTATGTTGACTATTATTCTTAAATGTATCCATTATATACCCTTATTGGGATTTTAAGCACACCCATTTTTATGTTACCATCCCCATGTAATGAAGATATGTATTATTTTTTATGCGTCTAAGAAGGGTGCTAGTCATGAAGAACCTATTGGGAGGTAATGTAGCCTATTTAAGTAGATTTCTTATATATCCATTTTTCAATGACATTATACATGTACAATCTTCAAGAATCTATTTGTACAATGTTTTAAGAATTATGTAAATGTTATGTAATGTTCATTTATGTTTATATTGGTTCATTATAGTTGGTATCAATGGAAATTTTTAGATAACATTAGAAAACTAGGATGAATTAACCTTAGTGAGAACCATAAGAACAATTTTATGGTTAATTATAAGGATGAGTCATCATTTACAAAAATTCACATAAATTTTGGTGAAGAATAGTGTGAGAAGTTTTGCAGTAATACATCCATATCTGGATACTACAAGGGGATTTGGACCAATCAAAGATGTACCATTGGATTACAACTCGAACAAGATGTTATGGGCCCAAATCAGGGTATTCTAGTATAAGAAATTGGGCGTTGGTTCTGAACTTGGTTGACAATCCTGAGGGATATTCTTTGTAAAATAAAAAAACACTTCATGAATAATTATGAAGGATTTAAATATAATTATCCTCCAAAGAATAGAGGATTAAAATATGGTGTCATAGTTTATGAATGTTATTATAAATTATAATATCTATAAATGATTTTTCATTCTTATTTGGTTCCACATTATGATAAAAATATCTTACTTTGTGTTTTTTAGACAATGGATGTAACCTAAAGGTATCGTGGTAATGGTTATTTGGATGGAAAATGAAATAATTTCACTCATGAGAATAAAAATTCATAGGAGATATAATTAAAAATAATCCTTCTAAGCTCACATAGGGTGCACATTCTATAAATCATGGGGGACATCTAAATGAGAAAAGTAGGCAACAATATTTAATTGATTCTTTCATGATGAAATTTCACCGTTATTCTAAAGGGTTTTTGATCCAATTTTTACTAAAAATGGATCAGTACCACGGAAAAAATATTTTCTATTTTCCAGTGTGGGGAGCATGAGAAATAAATTCATGTTTTTTAACGGCTAGAAGGTAAAGCTGATCAATGATGGACTATAATAAATGAACATGAGACAACAATATAATATTGAATACATGGATTTGGATGAGTTAAAAACTTATTTTTCAATAATTACATTCCTTGGATTTATCAAACCAATATGGAGGATGAGTTACATGAATTAATGAAATGGGATAATGAATCTATTGGTACCTATGAGGCTAATTTCATCCGACTTGTGATGTATGCTTTAGGAGTTATCATCTAAAAAAAATTAATGTTCATAGGTTATTTATTGGCCTAAATACAAGTCTCATAATGGTTTTGGCCATATGGTACATTTTGTTTTGATGATTAGATTATGATTTGTGCAATCAATGATGAAATGGCAGTTGGATCTATGTATAAATCTCATGGTTTTGACAATGAGAGGAAGATGGATTTTAAAAGAAAATATAAAAAACATTAAATTAAAAAGATGAAAGATCTATTATGCTCAAAATTTGGGATGAATAATGGTGGAAAATTCATTTTGGGGTCCAAAAAATGGTTTATGTGTGGAAGGGAAGGCAATCAGGTGTTTGACTGGAAAAGCGATTAGAAGAACATATGTAACATTGTGAATGGGGAAAAAGATTCATAGAATAATCCTCCTATGATTCAGTGATACATGTGTAAGGAGAATGTTATTTATTCTACCAACTTCCCAAACCAATGGGTTGGTGATGATGATGGATTTCAAAAATCGCATAAGTATAGGGCCATAAAGAAATCTAATAGAATTAAAAATTATGATAATGGGTGAAATTATGATGTGATTGAAGGTATACTTACAATAATATATATAAATAATAATGTAATATTTTATTTTTTAGCTACCCACTATTTCTTATCTAATGAATTATATATGTGTGTAAAGAATCCACCAAAGCAATTAGATTTCGAATTAGTAGTAAAACCCCTTAATTTTATGATGATTTCATTCTAAAAATAAGATTCATCTAAAGTTGTTGTTTGTGGGAATTTTCTTCTACAAAGTATTTTAATTCATCCTTTTGATGAATATTATGTCATATTAGGAACATATAGTATTTCTATGAAAAAATTAGACATTAATTTTCTAGGAAGGGATGCTTCTTTTTTATAATTCAAACCCACTTATGACCATCCATCCATGTGACGTTATATATGAAAATATTATATATATTAAATCTAGTTTATGGATCCTACATACTATTCAAAAGGGTTTTTTATCTCAAATGGATGGATAGTTAATTGATATCGATGATATGCCTACATTCTATGATTTTTATATGTTTTTTAGAAGAGATCTGTAGTCTTCCGAAAAAATGTGATGTGGAGGTATCAATAGAACTCTTACCTTGTTCCACACCAATTTCAATGACTCCTTATAAAATGTCCATAATTGATTTTTCGGGATTGAAGAATGGAACCCATGAAAACATTGATAAGGGATTCATTTTTCCAATTTTTTCACTATGAGGGAACCACATATTTAAAAAAAATAAAGATAGATAAATGAAACTCTGCATTGATTATCAAGTGTTTATTAAGATCACATTCAAGAACAAGTAACATATTCCCTATATTGATGTCTTGTTTGATCAATTTTGTGCATCTCAATAGTTTTTCAATATTGAAATTCTACATATATAACATCAATAAAGGGTTGAGAAAGTGTATATACCAAAGACTACATTCCATGTAAGGAATGGAAAATATGAATATATAGTGATTCCTTTTGGTATTACTAATTCCCCTTCTATATTCATGGATTTAATTAATAGAGTGTTTAGATAATAACTAGATATTTGTTTCAAAATCATTATAGATGATATTATTTTCTATTCAAATAGAAATAAAGACCCCAGATGATCACATCATAATTATATTAAAGACCCTAGGAAAAGAGATGCACTGTGAAAAAATTTCAAAGGATGAATTTTGGCTATGAATGGTTTCATTTTTCAGTAGCAAAATCTCATGAGATGGTATATAAGTAGATCAATAAATGATTGATGATATTGGAGGATCTCCAAGAACCACCACAGGAACTCATATCTGTATCATTTTTGGTTTTTCTAGATAATATTAATAGTTTATGGATAAATTTTCATGACTATCTAATCCTATAAAAATGTTAACTGATATGGGTTTCATGTACATCTGTACATATGAATATGAGGAAAATTTCAATGAGTATAAGAAAAGTATGGTTGGTTCACCTGTTCATACAGTACTATATAATTCTTATAGGGTTGTAATCTATATCAATTCATCCATAAAAGGATTTTAATGTGTTCTTATAAAGAATAACATGGTTATATACTATGCCTCCCAAAAATTAATGATTTATGAGAAGAATTACCCAAATCATGATTTGTAGTTACATGCGGTAACTTTTTCAACAATGATATTTAAGAAATATCATTATGGGGACAAGTGTGATATATATACTGATCATAAAATTCAAAAATATATATTTACATAGAAGTAGTTGAACATGAACCAAAGAAGATGGTTAATGATAATAAAGGTTTTTTAATTTTCATTACATTACCATAATGGGAAATAAAACATGGTTGCCATTACTTTGAATCAGAAGGATCATGCTAGCTTATCAAGGATGAGAACCCAAAAAGATACAATATTTCATTATATTCAAAGGATGGATATAGAAATCCTAAATGGAGTGGGAAATTCATATCTTCCTCAAATTAATGTTCAACAATTTATACATGTGAAAATTAAAGAGGAACATAAAGAATATGAATAGCATCTGAATAAATCCATAGATTGAATGGTGTTTAAAAATGATTAGGATGGAATGATACTGTTTAGAAACCGAGTATGTGTTCCAACTATATATATTTCAATAAGGAGCTATTAGAGGAATATCATATTTCTTCATTATATATTCATTCTATATATACAATGATGTATTGGTTCTTAAAATAATACATCTGGTGGGATTGAGTAATGAAATATTTAACAGAGTTTTTATTTCGGTGCTTGGTATTCCTGTATGTTAAGGATCAAAGAAAAAATTAATGGGGGATATTGCATCCATTAACTATACTAGAATTGAAATGGTAGAACATCACTATTTATTGTTTTTTTGGACAACCCAAAACCTCTAAATGGCTTAATAATATATGTTTTGTAGTTGATTAACTTAGTATGTCAGAAAACATCATCGCTATTAAAGAATAAATCTATCTGGATCCACTTTCCAAGATATAAGTTAATGATGTGTTAGGGTTGAATGGATTACCACATTCCATTTCATCATATCAGGATCCTAGGATTTACTCAATATTATGAAGAAGTCTTCGTCAAAAAACATGACGTAGAATTGAGTATTGTCACTACTTATCATCCTCAATCAAATTGAAAATCATAAATAATGATCCAAACCATGGAGGATATGTTGATGTATGGTTCTCTATATTTAAGTGGTGGTTGGGATCAACACCTTTCTCTTGTTTATTTTTCATAGAAAATTAGCTTTCACTCAAGAATTCACATGGAACCATATGAATCCATTTATGAAAAGAAGTGTAGAGCTCAAACGTGTTGGGATGATGTAAGAGAAAGAATGATTTTGGGACATTATATTTATGAATAAATGGTTGAGAAGTGTAGAACCATTAAATAGAATATCAAGGTAACTAAATATTAGAAGAAAAGTTATAATGTTAACCGTCGGCATGATCTAGAATTTCATGTTAGAGAAATGGTTTTTCAACGAATCTCACCCTAGAAGAATTTTATTTGAATTGGGAAGAATGAGAAACTAAGCCCTATATATATCATTCCCTTTTATAATCATGATCATATCAGGATAGTTTCATATAACAAGGAAATTGCTCCAAATCAATCTCACGTACATGATGTGTCCCGCGTATCTATCTTCATCAAGTGATTACCTAACACTTCACATGTTAGGAACACAGTGGTCATACTGATGGAGAAAGATTTATCTTCTGAAGAACAACCTGTTGAAATTAGAGACTGATTAAAGAAAGTTATATGAAACAAAACCACTCAACTAGTAAATGTTTCATAGATAAATCACTATAATTAAGAAGCTACATGGGAACTTGAGGATTTGATCAATCATATGTATCCTTATTCGATTATAAATTATTTATGAATTTCATTGATGAGCATCATTTTATTGTTGTTAGAATGTGAAAACCATAGTTTTTTGGATCTTTTTTTCAAAAAAATATATAATCTTTTCATATAGGGAATTAAGTAAATCATTTAATTCAAACTACACCAATGCAGCATACGTTTCACAACATAGAGACTTATAATACATCACATATAATAGAGTTTATTTGAAACATGTTTTTAATGATATAATTATTTAAATAAGATAATTATTACCCAAAAAAATTAAGCATTTTAATATGAATAGTAATATCTACATTTCCAAAACATTTTTAACAATTTCTTTTATAAATTAATTGTATTTATAATGAAATATTTGATTTTTGGTAACATCCATTTATGTTTTAAAATACCATTTTCTCAAATGAACCACTTTTAATATTAAAATTAATTTAAGAAATATTTTTGAATATATTTTGATAATATAAGCATCATTTCTGAATTCACAATGTCAAAATTAGCCTATATTGAATTATGTGGATTCTTATAAGAAACTTTTTTTTCCTGATGACTAGTAAAAATATGTCTTTTTTGTTTCAAATTGCATTATTTTTTATTTTATTATTAATGTTAAATGAAATTTTAAATTAATTTTATGATGACATCAGAAAAATAATTCAACTAATAACACAATAATATTATCAAAAATATATTTCAATTTTGAAATTTAATATCAAATATTAACAACCTTTAGATCAATTTTATACTTTAAAACACCGTTATTTCATCTTATCTGTGGGATTTTCATTAATCCTAATTTTTTTGAATATCTGATTTGAATTTGAAAAAACATATATACCCCATTTTCTTTGGTATAATATTTAAATTCTAAAAATACCATGTTTTTTATGAAAAAAATTATTAGTAAAATTTATTAAAATTAACAACAACGATTGAGGCCAAATTATGATTAATTAAGAACTAATAATTAAATCTTAGGGCCAAAATGAACAATCCATGTGTCCATAACACATTTAATATCCATATTTCATCCATAAACATTACATTCATTAATGTTTGGTTTTTAAATGTGTTTTTTATGTAACAACTTTTTTATAACTAACTTGTTTCTAAAAATTACAAGGGAGTCCTTTTCCTTCCCTATAAAAAGCAACCACATCTACCACTACCTCAAACATCTATAAACTATTATGTTCATAAAATGAAAACCGATAAACTTCCCAACATCATTATATTCATCATATTAGCCATCACCTAGCCCAAAGGAATCCCAAGGAATCCTTTTTGGATCAAATTATGAGGAGTTACCCAATCAAGAGGTAACAACTTTTCTCAAGTCCTTTATTTTTTTTCATTCTCCACCTTTCCAATATCTTTTTTTCATAATTGTATAACTAAACCATTATAATAAATATAATATATTTATTTATTCTAAGGATTCAACCAACAATATACCCCTCTATGTTATGTATAATAAAGTCATTGTTTACATGTATGCAGAACTACCGCCTAACTAAACAATGATTATTCAATTTTCATATCACATATAATGTGGGCCATTATGATGGAACCTAATTTTATATTTAGAATATAATATATATATATTATTTAATTTATATTTTTTATTAATATCTTTAACACATTCCCATTACATTTAATTTGGTGTTAATATGACAATTTCATTTGAGGAAGTGTGGACAATCATCCTCTCAAAGTGATATGATTCATTCATACAATACATAGATTATATTAATGATGGATTTAGTAAATATATATGATATATATGATATCAGAAATCTAAATAAATAATGAGATATATATATATATATTCATATAAGTATATGTATCTTACTTTCTTTATATCAACATGAATATTAAATGGAAACAACATTCATTCATATGTACGACACACCATCTCCATGAATAGTGCATTCTATTTCATATATATATATATTCTATAGAATAGAATAATTAAAATATACTACATACACATGATATTTATATCATGGTTATAATTTTGGAATCATATCATAATTATAAGGACCATTGATAAAAAAAATTAAGACACATGTGAAGAACAAAGTGAATATTACCTGACGTGAAACCTTAACAAATGATTTTTAACAAGAGTTTAATATAAGGACCTAATAGAAAAATATGATATTATATATAATTAATTGGTTATTTATAATATTTATAATAAATTTATATTTATTATATAGGTGTTCTGAGAATGTATGATGCGAGACAAGACAAAAAGTATGGGGATTTTTTCTCATGTTTTATTTTAGTTAGATGCACGCTATGTTCACCGATCTTTCCTTTTGGGTCGTGTATGTATTTAAAATTATTGAATGTAATGAATCCTGTGCTTAAATATATTAGTATTATCATTTCAATTTTACGATCTATCTTGGATGGGGTTTATGTTTCAAAAGTTACCCAATCTATAAAATATATTTCCTCAATTTTCCTTCTTTGAGACTCATGTATCATTATAATCATAAACTCATTTTCATGGTCTATATAAATACATGTTATATCACTAAGCTTTTTATTTTCATGAAATTTTAAGCATAATTTTCTTTCCTTTTAATATATATATAATATGGTCTTCTGTAACCAAGTTATAATAGTTTATTAAAACAATCTCATCGCTTTTTTGAGATTGTTAATGATTATGTTTCTTTGATGAAATCATATGATACATCTCTCACAAACAATCATTTGTATCCTTATCCACTGTTTATTCCAAATATAATAATTTTTCAGTACCATTTTTCCAACTCTTTGGTACTTAAGGTAGTATTTTGAAGTTAAATATTATGGTCTCCCTATCTTTCAGAAATATATTATATTTAAAAACCATGTTTGTGAAAATGTTCTGTAATATTATTTCAAATAATACATAAAGATTAATTTCTATGGAAATGAATATTAAAAATGATTTGTTTTTTAAAATGATTATATTAATTTTTTTGATGATATCTTAAATAAATATGTTGTTCCAATAATTTTTTGTCATAAATATATTTCATTTAATAAATAATGGATACATTACTTAATAAATGTTTTAAAAGATCATTAAAAATTATTTCCCATATAAGATAAAAATATTTTTTGTTACTTGTGCTTTGATGTGGAATTTATTTAGTGTTTCCATTCATATTATTTCTCTTAATGGATTATTTTTACCAGGAATGATGATTATGGAACCTATTTCACAGTCACATGTTATAGTATTTTGAAACCCTCTTCTTTTACGAGTTTTTTTATGATCAAACCATGATGAAACCAATATCAATCAAATGTTTATGATAAGATTTAATTTTTATAATACACATTTAAATTCATAAATTATGATATGATACTTTAGGATATTCTGTAATATGTATGTATGACATTATTATGTGATTGGTGGGACTCATATCTCCCTATAATACTTTGGGTAATAATTTATATCTCTTGATGTTGACATATATTGTCTTGGAAAGGATCCTTGACTATTAATATGTCCTCGGGAAAAAACAATGACTACCAAAATCATATGTGGAGTGAACTTGTGCTACCATGATGGCCATGGGACTGTACCAAGACTACCCAGATGGTATGAGGAGTGAACCTATAATACCAACATGGTATTGGAAGTAATGCCTCAGATACTTTTGAAATAATACTATATGGTTATCTATCTTACAAAATTCCTTATTTCATTCTTATGTTTTTATTTCATGGTTTATGTTACATATTTCCATATAATTCGTGTTTTATGAATTGATATGATTTATGAAATAATTTATGTATATGATCATTGATATGTAGTGTATGGTCTTCCCATTTCATGATAATGTTATCTTACCCTTATTCTCAGGATTACACTAATTTTACTTATTTAATTACACATAATTATCATTATAGATCACCAATTTTATGCTTAATTCCCTAGGTTATTAATATATGTATTATGTTTTATGTGTTTGAGAGGGGTACTAGTCATTAAGAACCTATAATTTAGTAATGTTTCTAAATTATGTACAAATGATTATATTTCCATGTCTCCAATGTCACTAGAGTAGTTTAGTCTAAACACATCTATTTGTGTAATTTTTTATTTATTAATTAAAAGTTATGTAATGTTAATTCATGTAACGACTTTGTCATTATAAAACACTACTGTCTAAAAATGAATCATTTATCTAGTGTGGTTTCACAGTTTGGGGAAAAATTTCTCAAAACTATAGAGCTACCTAGTGCCCACTTTTTCAGTAGCATGGCTTTCTTGTTAGTTCCACACAATTTCTTAAAATTGTGATCAAATAATGGCTGTATAAAAAATCCAAGAAAAACTCAAAACCCCTCAAAACATCAAAATTCATTTCCCATTCACTTTTTAGTTATTTAAATTTTCATTTTATGATCCCTCTTTAATAGAATTTCTGGTCCAAAAGTAATGAAACCATTAATGTAATATTTTCTCAATATTACTTATTTGATATTCATGTTATGTTAAGAATCTATATAATTTTACAAGTCGTATATATTACCAAAATGACATGTTTTGTCATGAATATAATTATTATCATGATAATTTAAAGTTATGATAATATATTTCTATCATCTAGATTATGATTAAATGTTACCAATGTGGTTGATGTTTATTTCAACAATATAATCTTTGTCCAGATCATTTACAATTACGGTTTCATTGATGAAATATTATGATAAATCTCTTAATAAATTTCATGAAATTACTCCTCCTATTTCTATTCATCATATCATGACGTATTAGTATAATTTTTCAACTATTTATATATACGATTATTCGGGGAAAAAATTTAATTAAGTTCAACTTTATCTATCTCTTCAGTATGAAATCTATGTACTTTCAGAAAATTGTTTTCTAAATTTTCAATAAAAAATGTTACACATACTCATATTATCATTTAAAGACAATCTCCCACGTTTTTATTTATATTTTTTTCTAAAAAACATTCATTTAAATTTCTTATGTAGGATAATTAATAATCATTTTATAGTTAAAAGGGAATGTTGTTCATGTAAAAATTTATCCACCATCATGAATATCATATCATTAATCTTTCATTACATGATATAAATAATATTTTTTAATGATTATGTTTTTTATACTAATTTTTGTAAATTCATGTTTTCAAAGTTGTTTATTGTGAAAAACATTTCTCTATCTTATCATTATTTCTTTATAATTATTCAAGGAAAAAGGTTTCATAATTTTTTCATGATTCAATTATATTATTTCATTGAAAAATGTTTTTAAGCTTTTTCCACATTTCCTTTATAATTTATCACGGATATTTTTTTAAAATAAAATTTGAATATATTTTCATAAATTGTTTATATATTTTCAATGAACAAGTTAATCAATAAAATTTCTACAATACATTAAAATTATTCAACTATACTTTCTATAAAAATTATTTCAAAATTATTTCATGATTATTTATATGTTTTTATTGATAATGTTTTAAATTTAATTTATAATATTTTTATTTTATTTAAGAATAATATGTTTTAAAATTGTCATAAATATTCCATTATACAAATTATAAAAAACGATTTAAAAAGGTTTTCAAGAAACATAAAGACATTTTAAAGGAAAATGTATTTTTGTATGTTTTAATTATACCTTTATATTTTTTGAAAGAAAACGTATTTCAAAATAATGTCAAGATTCCATTATATTTTTTCACAATTATTTTGAAACAATTTGGTTTTAAAAGGTTTTATACTTTCAATAATGTTTTGTTCATAGAAAAGGGGTTATTTCATCAAGAAATGTTTTTAAAAGATATTTTAAATTTATTTTCCACATAAGATGACATGTTTTATTTTCAATTATGAATTTATAGGGATATGATCCAAGGGATACATTCATATTCATCCAAAGAATGTTATATGTTTTGACAAAATTATTTTTTCCAAATTAATATCTCTTTCATTGGTAATATTGTTATGAAAGTTATTTCTCATCTAGGGGTTATCTTCTTATGAAACCCAATTTATATCACGATTTATGATTTGATGAAATGATTCAGAAACATGCCCATTCTCAATAGGTTTTCATATGATTAATGTTTAGGATACCCATTTATATTCATGGGTTATCATATGATTCATTATGATCTTGTGTAACACATATGCATGATTTATTTATATTAGGTATAGGACCTATATCTCCATTCAATGAATTGGGTAATGGTTTATATCTCATTAGAAAAGCATGGATGTAATGGGGAGTGATCTCGGTTATGTAAATGAATTTATTTTCTATTATGGTCTTGGGAGTTATCTATGACTACTATGATGGTCATGGAAGTGATCCATGTCTACCATGATGATTGGGGGAGTTAACCCATTCCACTAATTCAGCCTTGGAATTATGTCTTGACAATATTTAAAATAATTTTATATGATAATGTTTTTTCCACAATTCCATTTATTATTCAAATGTTATGTTGTCATGGATTATGCTATTGATTACATTATGATTCATGTATTTTGAGTATTCAATTTCAATTCCATTAATTATTTTTTTGATATTCCATATTTATGATATTATTATCTAATGTTATCATCTTTTTCTCATAACATTAATACTGGAATAATTATTATATATCTCAGTTGTTTACCCTTACTGTTAACCAGAGATCACCCAAATGTATATTTCATTTCCATTGATTGTGAATATATGTATTCTATCTGATGTGTGTTGTAATTTTTTGTGTCATGATTAACCTAGAGGAAGACAATGTAGGATCGTTGTTTATGTTTCAATGTTTCTAAAGGCATAAACTAATACAGTCTTTGGGTGTGTCTTTCTGAAAAGTAAGAAATATTCTGAAAAATGATGTAATATATATGTATGTAATGTGACAGTTAATATAGTTCTTGTTTTCTTGGATAATTCAAGATATGGTTAAAAGTGTCAGGTTATAAACTATATGGGATTGAGTCATGTGGTGAGGGCCATAAAAAGGATCAAGAATAGAATATCACCTACTTTGTTTGAAAATTGGTGAAATAAACAGGATCATAAAATAAAGGATGTAAATTCCATCTAAAAAGTATGATTATTGTGATTATAAATATTGATTCATGAATATATGAGTTAACATGAAGAGGAAATATTTGGGAAAAGGTCAACCATTTTTTATTGTGGAATCCCATATTCCACATAGTTAATATATTAACTCTAAGGGTTAATGGGGGCCTATCCTATAGGGCCAAATAATCCCCTAGGGAAAATACCTATGACAATATTTCATCAACCAATGAATCCTATAATGTTCCCATTTAGACAAATATCTCTCTATTATTATCAAACTAGAGGTAATAAGTAGGAAAAATCACTCAAGGGTATTGTGATCCATGAAAATGGTATCAAGACATGGAATTATTGGTTGTAATATATACAATTGATAAAAGGAATGTTATTTGTGGAATAAAAATTACTCAATGGGGGGGGGGGTTGTCACTGTAAGTTTTTTCTATAGTACTGATCACAATTTCCTATATATGGGATGTGATAAATCATCATTGGGAATATTTTCTAGACTACAGTGTCCAATGAGTGTAAATCATATTTTTCTAGCACCATTAGATGAGCTCCATGAGATCTGTGACTCTTTTAATTGTGATATATCTTTTTTCTAAACACTATTTGTTATGTGATTTCAGAGAGGTGATATAATGTTCATTTAGACAACCCTTTTGGGATTTTAGCCTAACACAATTTTTTTCACCGCCACAAAAAAATTATGGTCTTGTGATTTGGGAACTCATAGGTTAATTGTTATGGTATTAGGACTTTGAACAAATTTTACATGATTTATTTTCCCAATTCATATTGACTTGGTGTATGGGGAACATTAAACAACCTTGGAATTATGACTCCAAAAGCCTGGAGTACTCCATAATTTCATTGAGTAAGAGATAGTGATGTTGTAAATCATTGCTCATGCTTCATGGGTTATGAGTAATGTTATGTGATAGTCATGAAAAAAATATCTTCGATTCACTATATTCCAATGAGAATCATTGTGATAAAATTATGCCTCAAAAGGATGCAAAATTCATTCTTCTAGTTACAAGAGGCTTCCAGTTTATGCCTTTAAGACCCTTATACAGAACCATCGCATATATGGTCAAATTGATAGAATTGACCTCCATTATGAGTGCCATGAATGTTTTGATACAACATGTGAAACTCATGTAATGAAGTGTGATATATATTTTATAACATAAATGATGATGGATACACCCAATATAGATCAAGTTTGTGGATCTATCAATACTTATATAAAGAATGTTGATGTGTTATGCTCTTTAAATTTTAATATCATCTAGTTTTGATTTAGAAATCATATAGTTTAATTTCAAGAGATAAATATGATTTTCATGTTGTTTATGGTCATTTGAAAAAAACATTATCTACTATATGAGTGATAAAATCAAAGCATTTGGGTAATCAAATAAGATGCATACACCATTTGACGGGGTACAAGAATAAGATGATACTCTCATTTATTGATAATAGTTAAAATTCAAAAAATTAGTAACATCTATTATATCATAACCTACATGAATTTTTGGGCTATGAGATGTATAAATCATAACCCAAAAATATATTATTTAACTAGAGGTGGAAACTAGTTGGTTAAAATAAAAAATAAATAATGGTAGAATTCCATATTACATGAACTCAAGAAAATAACTCATGTTTTTAAATGGGGCCACTCTTCCTCATCTAAAAACCTATCTATGGAAAATTTCACAGTCTTTGTATATCTAACCAAATAATCCAATAATTATAACTTTAGAGTTTTCTAGTCTCTATTACATGTTTCCTAAAGGGGAGAAGAAGGTGAAAGGGAGACAAAAGTAAGTGGTTTTCAAATATATTCGTATCCACTCAAGGAATTGGATAGTATAAACATCTATGTCGATGTTACGAATTTTCATGAAAGATAAAATATGAATTATGATTGGTAAAAGAACCCTAAGGTTATGTAGAACACACATTAAACACATTTCCAAGACAAGGGATACCATATTCTCTTCCAGAGTATATAATAATAAAATATGGTTATACGATCACGAAAACATCAAATCATGTAGTTCAATGTCAATAGAAACTAATGTTGTCATGAAATATTACATCATGAAATTAGGTTTCCTAAAAATATATATATAGAATGCATATATATCGGGATATTCCAGGTAGATTCTGAGGTTTCCATGTCATTGATCAGTCATTCTCAATATCAAAAACAAGAGAATTATAGATATTTGATTGTTCCACAAAAGAGTTCAAGGTAGGTAATATGCAGGGAAATCACATTTTTTTGAGTGTAAATCCCCACAAAATTTTATTTCTCATTATTGTAATTAGTTTAATGGGATGAGCACTCATAGCTTGGACTAAAATAGTGGATCTATGCATCCTTATATATCACATAATATAGGAAAGACTCTATTTTATTTTCATTAAAAAATAGATCCCTACACTTATATGTCTACTGTGCATGGAAGGTGAATTTTATAGTCTCACCATGGATTAATCATAGATTGTAAACTTTGTTTTCACTACATATCATATTTAAAGATTAATCAATCAAAATGGAATTATTAAAAAACGAAAATTTCCCTTCATAGGTCTGCCTCATATGCATGGAGTATTTTTATTCATTTATATTGTCATTGAAAATAGGATTGGGGATTATTGTATCGCTATATATATTATGGGAATTGAAATGGTGAAAATTGTAGTTCAGATGAAATGATATCTATATAAGTCTTACCCATATTTAGGGAGGGCTATTTTTATGTATGATGTAGATGGACACAATATATTGAATTTGGGAGTCACTGCATATCCTATAAAAATATGAATCAAGGAACATGTAGTTTGTTAATGGACTCATTAATTTAGATGTTTGACACTAAAGAAAGGAGTGGGATTTTTTTAATTTATTTTTCCCCATAAAAGAGGATTAATGATCCAAGTGTAAAATCATTTCCTATTGAAACTAGGATCTAAACTCATGTAGTTGTATAATGGATAATTTTTCATTTATGTCTTACCAATACAATTAGGGGGAATTATTATCTTGTAAATATAACGTATGGACCAGACATTAGAGATCTGAGAGTTAGTATGTATCATGTGGTAACATGATTCATGTGACATGTAGTACAGAATGAGAAATATTTTAATAATTCTAACCCACAATCCAATAGTGAAGTTATTAACTTGTTTAAATTGCAGTTGGAACATGTATTGGAGGTCAAATATTCACTATATACCATTTTTAATGTAATTAAAAACACATTTAATTAATTATTTTGGAAGTTTTCATTGAATGATTGACCCATAAGAAGGAAGGGGTATTTTTTATATTTTTATCATTGTTAGAACTATTATTGGATATCGAGGAATTGCAATGTATCATATGGGAATAAGAATGGATCAACATGTAGTTCCTGAAGGAAAATTATCCACGCAGGTCTATCCCATACACAAAGGGGGAATTATTTTCCCATTTATATCATATTTGTAAACTTCATTATATATTTATACATTGCTATGTACAGTGTGGTAACATTAATCAAGAAA
Organism: Viscum album; assembly: GCA_963277665.1. Taxonomy (NCBI): domain Eukaryota; kingdom Viridiplantae; phylum Streptophyta; class Magnoliopsida; order Santalales; family Viscaceae; genus Viscum; species Viscum album. The sequence goes on along the minus strand of OY728155.1, from coordinate 592,961,534 downwards.
TAAAAAGTTTGTGGAATAAAAGAATTCCATGTAAATTCGTAAACCATAAATATAGAAAAGAAATTCCATTAATTAATATATTAAATTGGACAAGGATTTAGGATATTGGTGTCACAATGTATCTATCCATAATAAAAATAACTTCATATGTAGTGCTTTTATTAAATTTCAATATGCAGGTTTCACCCATGGGTGGAGAAGGGATATATTTTTATATTTTTGATGGACCTCATATTGGTGATTTTTATTTCACTATGTATCTTATGGTAATAAGAATCAATACATATGTGATTAATGAAATGGAAAACTATCTACACTAGTCTTCCTAATTAATTGAGAGGGACATTTTCTAAATTATATTTCTCTCAGGCCTAGTATTATGTATATGGGCATCACTACATATCCTAAAATGACTATAATCAAGACACACATAGTTCTAGAATTCCCCATATAGTATATATGTATCTTATATTTTAAATGGGTACCTTGGTTTCTCATATTTTGACTATGATATTTTCATGATGTTTAATTTAATGTGACTAGGTCATTGTCATTTTCATTAATATAATGTGACATAGAATTGTACATGATGTTTGCGTTCATAGTATTATAATGTTTTGTGTAGTATAAAATCATTTTACTAGGATGTTTTCATGAATTTTAACATCCCATGACATTGATATTTTCATATGGGTGAACGTCTTGGGACTATGATATAATTACCTATCTATAACATATTTCGATTTTGTAGCCTAGAGGGATATTCCATCATCACTATGATCACAAGTTTCAACCTCGAAATGGAAAAAAGGACATATAGGTAGTATATTATATTGAAGGATAATATGTTCCAAGGAAAAAATGGAGGTATTCATAATTTTACATGTACCAGATTCACTACATGGATCTAACATCCATGGAAGACATCATTGGGATTGATGGAAGTTCATGGATGGGAATAGAATGAAATATCCAAGTGTCATTATATATCTGGTGGTTAAATGAATCAAAATACATGTATTTATATATAATGAATACTAAAATACATGAATTATAGTGTTTCGAGTGGTAATTATAATCATATTACAGATCAGACCAAGATTTCAGATTTGGGAGTCACGATGTATTATTTGATAATATGAATTAGGAAACCATTAGTTTTATAAAGATGTTCTGTTCATAGTTATGACCCATTTGTAGTTATGGGTTAATTTTAAAAATGATGATTCGAAACCTAGTATTTAATGTCAAGTAATCTTGATATATCCTATACTAATAGGAAATAATCTGTACATAGTTATTTAATAGGAAATTCACAGCAGAGGTCTGACCCAAATGTAAGTGGATTATTTTTCCATACATATTGTGTCTGGACCAACGATTGAAAATACTACAGTGAAAATATATCCAAAAAAATAATAATCAACCGACACATAGTTTTAAAAAGTAAAATTCTTGATCCAGGTATTCCATATATATAGAGATTTAGGAATTTAATATCAAATGCACTAATCTAGATCATATAAATCTAATTTCCAATGAATTCATGATATTGGTATACAATGATTTATATATATCAATAATGAGTGATTGATTTCATATTTATATGGGAAACCAACACCCCATCAATGTGGGATGCGGTTAACATGGATCCATCGTTAAAAAATTATGAACATGCTTTTAGGGATCCAATAATTCATGCGGTTGTGACTAAGATAAAAAATAACTTGACCTCTGAGGGATGTGTTTTTTCATATAGTGGGAACCGATTTCAATACTAACATCTATGCGTTCTTTTTCATTATGATAGATTTGGATAAAAAATTTCTTGAAAGGATATGGTATATGATCTCTTCAAGAATACTAACATGGAAAATTCTATTGTGATTCAACTAATCAACTACAACAACAATAGTATATTGTCTTTTAAAAACAGACGTTTCTTATAGATGAAAAATTCCATTAAAATACATCTTGTATTCCATGACATCATTTTCCATAACTATGGTGTATTACCATTTTATTGATAAGACTATCTTATGTGTATTTTGAAATAATTATATCTCTATTGTTTTCGTCTTTGCAAATATGGTGAGTCTATTTTTATTAACAAAATGTCATATGCATTTTTCGATAGCACATTCAATAATATTTAGATGAAAAATATATGATGTTGTATCTAGATAATTTTTCTGTATTTTAGTAATAGTAATATGAATTTCTACATACATCCCCCATTTGCAGATGTGAAAATATAATTTATCTTTGGAAATCAGTCCACAATGAGTTTTCATGATCCATGGAAAAAAATCATATGAATTTTAAATTATCTTCTATGATCTGGTTTTAGGCCAAAGAGAACACGATCTTTTCCTATTGATTAAATGTGTATTTATGATCTACATGTGGCCCTCATATACAAGATAACTGAAGTGTATATCATTGATGTATTAAAAGGTTACCCATATACTTAGGCATATATAAAGCATGAACTTCACTTGTAACACATTTTGGATATTATAATCTGAATTGAAAATGAACATCAACCTTCTTGGGATGTTATTTCTCTAAACCATCCTCTATATATCCTTTTCAGACTCTACTTCTTCAATATATATATGTCTCCACCAGGATATGCTACCTGTGTTGTTTCTCTAGGCCACCTGCTAACCGAGGTGAGAAGTCACTGATGGATGTTGGGGAATTGTATATTGTTTACCACATATGTAGCGCCCCGACCCCAGTTACCCGGAGTCGGTGCATTACTTCGTAATATTGGCATGATCACAAAAGATAAAGTCTCGAAAGACCGATTAGTTTAGTAGCCTTTGAAACACTAGATACATTCATAAAGGTTACATTACATCATAAAGTGAAAAACTAATAACAAAGTTTTCATAGTCCACACTCATATCCTCTTCTGACTATCCCTGCAGATCATTCATAAAATACTTCTTCACATCCTGGAAAATATGAAAACATTGAAAGGGGTGATCTCAGATGCTCAGTAAGGATAACAATATAGCGAAAGCTTTCGTAAATAAACATTAACATTTAAGGAAATTTATAACTAAAACAAAAGCCTTTTTAAACTTTAACTTCAGCATAATATGGAAAAAATAAATTAAATAATGCCATTTACTTACTCGCATGGATATTCTACTAGTGGAATAATCACATGCAATATCAATAACCCCTTTCATAATGATGGAATGCATAATGCCAGACTATCATAACTACGTAGTCAAGGCCTCGTGCCAAGACCACAAATAAGATTTTGTCAAGGCCTCGTGCCAAGACCACAAATAGGATTTTGTCACGGCCTCATGCCAAGACACTATTTTGTCTCTTGAGACCTACCGATGCATCGAGGAGCTATAGCGGGCTCCACTCGTCACTTATTAAGTCTAATGCATTCCTCATATGAACATGTTTACACATATCATAAACCATAACATAATCGTATCACATAAAAAATGCATAAAGGAAACACAACATTTCCACATTTCAATCACAAGATATCAATACAACACATTGATATAATAAAAACACTTTCAAAACCATTTTCAATACCAAAATAAAAGAAAAGTAAAACATGGTATTTATTTTTCTTTTAAAAAAATTTATGGCTTGTAGAGGAAGCCAAAACTCAACTAATGGTTACGGCGGCAGAGAAGTCGTTGTCGCCACATATGTACGGCAAGAAAACATTCCTTTTTGTCTTTTAGTAAAACGCTTCGTATAAAAATATTCCTTTTGAATAAACGTAAAAGTCAAAGGGGTTTATACACCGTATAAATGAAATTTGTCTATAAAACAAAATATGCCTCAATGAAAGGAGATTGAGACGAAGTCCTTACAAAGATCACTTTTAAAATAAAATATATCTATTTTGTGTATTCACTATATGTACACATAGAGAAAGTACAAATACAATATAGGACATAATAATATCATGACATAATTTGAAAGTAGGAGATTAACCCAGAGAATGGAAATTGGGTTAAGAAGTTCCCTTACCTCATGTCCGAATTCACTCGACCGTTCATTGATCTCCTGAATAATAAACTAGAGTTAATCTTTACCTTCTTAAGAACCTTTTTCAAGTTCATTATTCCTTTTATATCACTTATTACCATGTCATGAACATTATGTAATTATTTAAGTTTATAACGGTCGTTTTGTCGATCTTAGGTACTTGAGTCAAAAATAAACTTCTTATAATTACAAGTTGTTCATGTGGTGAAATATTCATTATATTCAGAATTATATTCATGATGTAGATATAATATATATCATATATATCCAGTATATACATTCATTTATAATATTACATAACATTTAGAGGTAAGAAATGAAATGCACCGTCCATGGAGACGGTAAGCCGTACGTACGCATGAACGCTAATTTCATTTCTATTTCGTATTTAATGGAATGAAATCATAATAGTATAAAGGTGTATTATAATTCCAGTATAATATCATATAAAATATCATTTACTCCATCCTTTATACATCCCACATATGTCATTAACGATTCAAATCACTTTGAGGGGGCGGTAGTCTGCACTTCCTAATATGAAATTATCGCGTTTACCCATAATAAAAATCATAATGTATGCCATAAATGAGAAATAAAGAAGAATAAGGAAAACATAAACATAATATATATATCATATATGAAAATAGTGTCATCAAAATGGCCACCATTAGAGGTGTTAAAAGAATGTTGAACAATCATCGTTTCGTGAGGCAGTATTTTGCCACCCACAGAAACAGTATGTTCTTTAACCATTAGACGAAGGTGTGTGTAAGTGTAAACCAAATCCTTATCATAACAACATCCTAGTATATTGTATATACTGGTGTTGTTACAAAATAATGGAATAAAAAGAGTTTAATGGGTTGGAGAAGCAAAATAAAACAAAACAACATTAGAGAAGACATTACCTTAAAATCGGGTAACTCTTTTTGATTTGAGCCAAAGGCTACCTTGGGAAGACTTATGACCAAGGTGAGGCTTCTAGGAGTAAGGGAGGGAAGTTGGGAGAGTATTTGGGCAGAGGCTTTCCGAGCCAAAAGGCTTTGAAAGTGTGAGTAAGGTGGTAGTGGTGGGGGCCTTTTATAAGTGGAGAGGAGGGGCACTCTTGGAAAGTAATAAAATGTTACTTTATTATACAATTCTTTTTGGATTCTAAAGGTCCCAAACTTATATAATTCAAGGATAAGGTGATAATGGTTCTAAATATTCTCATCCAATAGTCTTTGGACAAGTTTGATGCTTAGATTTTACATTATCTTTCATTTTATTTAAATTGTTAATTAATGAGGTAATCGATGCGTCATCATAGTGTCATTTATAATTTAATTTATTTAATGTCTAAAAATTATAAAAAAAATCATGATTTAGGAAATCTTATTAGATTTCTAATGAATTTTATAGTAAAAAATATTACTTGTATAAACCCATTTAAAAATTGTTTTAATAAAACAACTTATGTTTGTGACATTTTTATTTTAACTTTAAATAAAAGTAATTTATGTCATTTTCCTACCAAAGTGGCTCCATGGTGTCCCCAAGTTTACCCATGGATTGTCTTGGTCGGCCATGAAACATCCAATAGGGTTAGGACAAGTGTAAAGGTCATTTCATATTTTTATAATACCATTTTTACCTTAAATTTCACTAATTACCTTTAATCGTGATTAATTAAACTTAAAAGTTACTATTCACCAAAAAAATTATTTTCATACCATTGAACCACATTTTACTTCCTAATGACAACCATGTATGTCGGAGTTTTGAAAATCAAATCACAAAAGTGGTAATGTTTCATTTAAATGGAAAATCAGTTTTTTAACTACCACTTAGTGGTTTCACTATTCATCAAAAATTAAAGTTTTTCAGAACAATGCCAAAATTTCACCCTAAGCTATAATTGATATTCCGAATCCAAAAATGATGTCTATTTTAAAAAATTCCAAACATATATGTTGCATTAATTAATTTTATAATTAATTCCCTGTTGTCACAACAAATAGCGTGTTTTTAAGAAACAATATATATCTAAAGATTGACAATTGTTTATGTCCAATTTCAATGTTAAATTAATTATAATGACCACCATTGGATAAAATGGTAAAAATATATTATAATTATACTTTAAAACCACTAAATATTATATTTTATCACTATAAATTATTTTTATTAAAAAAGTTGTTTTAAGTATTTTTCACTATTCATAAAAAATTGGAAGTTCTCAGAAAATTACAAAAAATTCAACTTTGGATAATTTCGATATTACGAATACAAAAATGAAGTCTATTTTGAAATATAAAATTTCTATAATTTTAAAAAGTGGGTATTACTATTCATAACGGCTACTTTGATTAGTTGTGGTGTGTGTTAGAACTCGAAATTGCATACAACACATGCTACGGTATTATTCAAAGAGATGTGTACCGTGGAAGCTTGGGGTGTTACAACATAGTTTAGAGAACACTTATGTGAATTGGATTATAGGAAAGTGTATAATTTCGATCTCTAGGAGAGATATCAGTGGAAGGTACTTCCATGAGAAATGCTTGATGAAATGTCAATATGATCCATATATTCAATAATATGGTGTGTAAAATCAATGTAATGATCGACATATTAATTATCTAAGGATTTAATAGAACCATGACATGTTTTAAATATTATTCGTACAACCTCATGGATAATTGAATTTAGATGATTAGAGATATGAGCCTTATTCTACATCATGGAAGGAATATGGAGATAAATTTTTTTTGGTTGCGTACGGATATGATAATATTGAATGATATTAACCAAAATAAACTAATATGTGTCTTATGTTGAAAGTATGTGAGCCCACTCCTATGAAGCTTCCATAGTATATCATTGTGATTTTGTGCCATTGGAAGGGATATAAGCCTTCATTTTAGTGGTTTTTCAAAATATGTATTCTATCCATAGTTGAATATGGAATGCAATGTACCATAATTTCCATAATTCATGTTAATTGTATGGAATTATTTCGATACTAAAAAATCTAACGACACGTGAATCCAATGCCTGGGTGCCTAGAATGATCCGCCGAAGTTTTGTTATGCTTTAATTAGCGCGTGTAAGTAGTTTTCTTGAAAAAGTGGAATAATATTAAATGGTTGTCCAGATAAGAATTCCTAGGGGATAGTTTCATTTAAGATGGCGGGTTTATCCTACGCACGAATTATGTTTAGTCGGCACAAGCCTCCTATGGGAAAACCCAAAAATGGAATAATTGTAAATAAAATAATTAGATAACATTGTATTATTTTTCAAATGAATATAACTCACGAATGGTAACTCTGATTAAAAATAATAGACCACTCCTTAGCATGTGATGATATTTTCTTCTTTGGAAGATACTAACATTGGCCACCACGAGTGACCAGTGAATGTTTGTTTTTATCTGTAAATAAAATAATTTAGTGTCAATTATTTTATTGTAATATCAATAAATTCTAAACGGTATCTCAGATTAAAAATATGAAAGTACCATTGAGCCTATGAGGGTGTGTTCTCCTTAGGCCACGCCTAAACATGACTGTCACAAGTCGATGGTGACTGTTAATAATTTTATGAACTTTTTTTCAGGTACATTCAGTTAACGCAAGAGCAGCGTTTTCTATCATTTGAACCGTTGCTCAGATTAAAAATATAGGGGAACCGTTGAATCTATAACACCGAGATTCCTATAAGGGGGGATTTAATTTGACAATAGTAAGTAAAGATAAAATGTTATGAATTGTGAAATTTTTTAAAGAAAGGATATAAAATAATTATTTTATTTTATTTACTTTCTTCTCCACCAATGGACAAGCAGAGTGTGGGTCCAATAATGTGTGAAGAAAATAAATAGATTGACCTGTCAATTTAAGTAATGACATTGTTGGGGAATTTTTTAGGTTCCTAATTAAGGATCTCCCATTAATTACCCTTGTCGTTACATACCCACCCCCTCTTATATATATATAATTTTTGGGGAGTGGTATCGGCCCTAGTTCGCCAAGAAACAAAGTGCTGAAGGACTGTCAAGTTGCCAAACCCTTAGAGGACGGATTTGATCCCAACGGAAGGTTACAGGTGACATCGAACCATGAATAAAAGGACAACGTATGAGTGTCATCATTGGGAACTGGTTATAGGAACTAAGAACATGATCCACATTCAAGCATGGGTCCAATCCAATTGGTTTACGAGGTAGGGGGTTTATTCATTTACACATTTTAAATGTCCTCCTCTTCCCTATTCATGAATAATACGAAGAAAACATTCCAACCAACTAATGGATTGATCCGTGATTCATTAGTTCTTTAAGGAGTTTTTTGCAATGTATATTAGTAAGGTTTTTATTGTTGATTAATTAAATTGATTATCAAACCCTTAATACCCCTCGTGTTAATGAGATGACGTGGAGGGCGTGGGCCAAAAAAACATCTCTCGAACCCTTCGATATCATCCTATCCTTGCACCTCCATGGAAGACCACCAACTTGGAGACACCGACCTGAAATATTGGCGATAGTTCATCGACGAACACAACAAGAGGAGACTGTGACACAATTCCATGGTGGTCATCGAAGTGGACGACACTAGCTGGCCGTGGAGGAGGTGTGACACACCGTAATGCACCACCATTGAGAAAATGGGGCCGTAGCTCGTTAGCCACAACGACTGGAGGAAGGAGGCCGGAAAACCGGATGCTAGTGGGTGGCGGAGCGGCACACCGTCACATGATGTTGGAGAAGTCGGCCAGCACATCGGATGATCGCGACGAAATTGGAAGGAGCTGCTCCAACGGGCCCTGTGTGCCACTAGGCGACCCTACACGACACCACAACTACGAAGAATAATGAACGACCATTGACCATTAGGGAGATTCAGGGTGTCAATACCACCTTGGTGGCTAGGGAGGACCCAATTTGCGACTCGCACTTCACGCGGTTGGGCCGCCTGCCTAGCAGGCTACTTCATACTTACCGGCATCCCCCTTGCAAGTCGGGCCACCCCCTTGCAGGCAGCCCATTGGGGTATGAACCTTTTTCAGGTTAGGCCGGACTTGCGGGTTGCCTCTGTGGGTTGACCCCTTGCGAGCCAGGTCAGACATCTGCTGAGCGGGCCGAGCCCGCCACAGCCCAGCCCATGCTAGGTTAGGACTGGTCGGTTCAACCGGGTTAGACCAGACCTTCACCCAACTGATCCTAGAAACACATAAAGGGTCATATCTTGAGAACCAGTCATCTATTAGATAAACCGTATTCGGTGTTGGAATACTTTGATTGATTTGGTCCTTTTGGTACACTCCACATGAGTTTTGGAAAGAGATGGAGTACATCAGGGTTGGATGAAACACAAATCTAATCATTCCCACGGATCTATAATTCTTATAACACACAGACCGAGCATTCGATTGACACACCTTCTATCACGATGGAAACCTTACGAAATGGAGGTCATTTGGGTTACTCAATTGTGGGTCTTAGTTATAGTCGAGGTATGACAGATATCTCAAGGGTAGATTCTATGGAAATTGAGTGCACCAGGTGTGAGGAATCCTGTGGCAGGTTGCAAGGTGGAGGTTGGAGACAGATCATATGGAGGTCAGCGCTCAATGATCCTGTGTGGGTTAGCACACACCGATCTAGTGTGGTTCATATCTTGTTTGGGTCATTGCATAGTGAACCTATGTGGTTCAGCACATACTGATCTAGTGAGGGTCAGATCCTGTGTGGGTCAGCACTCAGTGATCCTATGTGGGTCAACGCATACCGATCTTCTGTGGGTCTCATCTGGTGTGGGTCATTGCAGGGGTTAGTAAATATTGACTTTTGGTTGGTCAGGTTCTCTGTGGATAATTGCGGAGGTTAGTTAACTATTAATCTTGTGCTGGCTAGACTCTATATGGTCAGAAGCAATGCCTCTTGACAAAATAAGATGATCTAGCTCCATGACTAATCATATGTACTTCAATACTTCACTGAAAAACAAGTTTGAGCTGAGACACTTTTTGAAATAAGTATTTTTCCTATGTGGTAATTTTACCCTCGTGGTACTATCTTCATTGTGATATCTATGTTTTACTATTACCTTTGTGGTACAATCTTCTTGGTGATGCTTGTGTGGTACTTTTACCATCATGGTATTATCTTCGTGGTGATTCTTGTGTGGTACTTTTACCTTCGTGGTAAAATAATTGTGGTGATACATGTGGGGTTATTTTATCATCGTGGCACTATCTTCATGATGATTCTTATGGGGTACTTTTACTTACGTGGAACTATCTTTCTGGTTTTACCTATGTGTCACTTCTACCTTTGTGGTGTATCAATTGTGGTATAATTCTCTCATGTACGAGATGAGAATATCTCAATAACATAGATATATATATGGGAATATACCTATCTGTAGTTTATGTCTTACTTTATTCCTTTTTCATTATGGAACATTAGGAGACCTACACGGTCTCAGGGTCCCTACTGTGTATCGTTATACTCAGCCCTACAAGGGCTTCACCCATACCAGGTTGTGTCTTGTGCCGACGACATACAACATTGATCAAGGCCGAAGGAGCATGTATTGGACAGTGCTCATAGATGGATCATTTGGATTTACATAATACATGGAATAATGATCATGAGTTGTACCTACGCTTCAGGTAGGATCCATGGTGGGTGATCCTGGAGCTTCTTTTCACTTTTCAGCTATTTGTAATATTTAGTAGTACTTGTACTTTTCAATCTGGGCTTGTATTCTATCTCCCTTTACTTCCTGCACACTTTTACAACATCTATTTACTTTTTGGTTGCTTCTTCTTGCGTTCTACTCTGTGTATTTATACCAGATTAAAGACAATTTCTTCCCACTTTATGGATATGCGATTTCAATGCTTGTCACTATCCCATGGCCTATGGATAGCGGGTTTGGGGTAGTCATGGCATGGGCCCTGGGGGACAATTCGTGACAACGTGGTATCAGAGGAGTCAGTTCTACCGATGAACTAAGACTCTGATCTTTTCAATGTGTCCATAGTGTTATGTTTTATGAGTGTGCTTTCAGTTTGGGGAAACTAGTATTGGCGCAGCAGATGACATATCCATACACCAGGACCTTGAATTCTGATTTCTGTCATAATGAATAAAAACAATGGTTGTATGTGTTTTTTTTTGAATAGTTTTTCTTATGATTTTATTTGAGTGAGCTTTCTAGGAATAACTAAATGACATTAGCACACCTATTCCTTATCAGGATGTCACCACGTAGATAGCTTGCCATGATTCCTGAGAGAGTACTCGATGACGGACCATCGAGAGACAAGGCTCCAGTGCATGGACCTCTTAACATGTTGGCACCTTCAGGTGGTGTACCAGCAGCACCCCCACCAGTTGGGAAAAAGTTACCACCCTGGCAGATAGTGGATGTCAACTAAGTGAGTTACACGAGTTCCAAAATCTTAGGAATTTGATTTTTTGAGGTGATACAGATTCCACCGCGGCTAAGGACTGACTTGATGAGGTGGTTGAGTTTCCATCTAGATAGGGCACCATTCGATAAGATGGTAATCCTAGTAGAGAGCCTACTATGAGGCTCAACAGGATGATGACTGGGATTATGTTTCCCCGATCAGGAAAAGAGGTGACTTTTCTATGGAAAATCTTGATGAACTTCTTAAAAAATGGTTTCCCTTTCCATAAATATCTAAGGGATGAGAATTCCCTAGAGCTTCTGCAACTTCTGTAAGATGACATGTCAGTAGGTCTATCTTCATCAAGGCACACCGACCATACTAGATACTTGATTAATTTAATATTATCTATACTTCAAGGCTCATACATCATGGAGAGGTGTGTTTAGGGACATCCAAGCTATAACTATTCCTCAATGCATTCCTACATATGTTAGGGTGCTAGAGAGAACCGTTGTGGTTGAATGTTCTTTGGATGAGCGAATATAGCCAGTGAATGATAGCAGTATGAAAGTAGGAAAATGATGCCAGTCTTAGAGACTTGGGCATGTAAAAAATGTTTCAATGAGAGGAAGTGTTAGGGTTAGATGAATCTACATGGTAGTAAACTTGAAAGTGGTGCAAGTAGAGCAACATGAGCTCGTATTTTTTCGACATGTTACAACCAAAACCCCAATGTGGTCCCAACATACTCAGGGAGATGGAGGACATGGAAAAATAGTATCTATATGTGGTCTAGAATTTTGAAACAAGGGCTCCAAGAATGATTCAAGGTATGGTATGTGTTTGCTACTAGCTGGAATATTAATAGACATAGGTAAAAATGATTCCTTTTTCAACAAATAGTTTTCAAGACCTATATTTTTTGGTTAATCCATTGACTTGACCCTCACATCTAGTGATACCATTGGGAGGATACTTGATAATCACACTTATGTCGATGGTATTATCTAACCCTTGAGGTGATAATTTCAGCTGCAACCAGTTGGTGGCAGTGTTGAGGCCTTACGCCATTAGTTTGGGTATGGATTGGACATCCACAGTTCATAATTAGATTGAATATATTATGAAAAAAGGATGTAGTATATCTACAATGTTGGAATGGGGATTTCCTTTTTCAGAGGGAGAGGAAAAATAGGAAACACATGATCATTACATTCATAGGAGGGTGCAACCAATCACCCTTGATTCGGCCACACTTACCCTCGTGGTAGTGGGAGTTTTGAGTTTTGAGTTTCCAATAAGAGGGTTAGAGTGTTGGGACATATTTTCAAAATATGTTTCCAAGATTACCAACTCAAAGGGAGAGGGACTTAATCTTTGGTAGGGTACTACTAATGTTTGGAGCCAGACATCTCCAGGGTAGTGGCACCCTTGTCAGATTTGACGAAGAAGGGGGAGCCTTTCTTGTGGAAGGAGAAGTTTCAAAAGAGGTTTCATAAGGGCATGAAATTGAGAAAGAGACAATGTCTAGAGTTCCTCCTAAACTATGAATTTGAGGTAGTCTATACTCCTAATAAGGGGAACGTGGTAGAAGATTCTCTTAGCATGAGGTCTAGTCTATATTTGTTGATTGAGGCGACAAAGTAGTTATCCGCATTGCTGTTATCCTTTGTGAATAGAGATGGAAAAACTTACCTCCATTCTATAGCTATCAATCCACCAATGCATCATCCAATTTGGGGGGTCACAACATGAGTTGTTGACTATGAGGCACATTGTGCTCAGTCATCCTTAGGATGGTCTCCTGAATGATTTTCTTAAGCTGGGGAGAACATCATCTATTTCATAGGACGTACCATGGTACCAATGATGCTTCAAAAAGAGGAGTTGAGGGAGATCCATAAATCCATTTAGAGGTACATCCTAGAGTGTTGAAGGTGTACCAGGATGTCTGGCATCAGTACTGGTGCCCAGGGATGAATGAAGCAGTGGTAGAGTTTGTATCATGATGCCTCACTTTTCAGCAAGTAAAGACTGCACAAAGTCGGAAGAAGTCTTATGCTGACAGGAGGAGGGTGATGATGTATTCTTATAGGTCTCACCTTAACATGATTGCAATGATTTGGCATGGGTGGAAAGTAATCTATGAGGTTAATCAGACCATTCTATATTCTTATCAGAGTGGGCGAGGTGGCGTATCATCTATCTCTTTCCCCACAGATGCATCAGGTGCATAATGTTTTCCTTGTGTCATAGATGAGGAGACACATTCATGATCCATCGCATGTTATCGACTAGCATGTGTGGCACATTGATGATGTGGTGATTTTTATAGAGTTTAGAGTGGAAATTGAGGATCGATATAAGTGAGTCCTTCAAGGATGGTCGATCCCTCTGTTGCGAATTCGGTGGCAGCATGGGGACATCCAAGAGAACCCATGGGAATGGGAGGCATAGATTCATTCTCAGTACTCTAATTTTTTTTGATTTTCCTTTATTATGGATTTTGGGTACATAAATACCTAATGTGGGGAGAATGTAATGTCCCATAATTTCTACATATATTGTTTTGATTATATGATATTAATTCGAGATCGTGAAATTTGACGGCACGTGATTCCGAGTCCTGGAATTCCTGGAATGATCCTTCGATATTTTGTTAACCTATAATTATCACTCTAAATTAGTTTTCATGAAAATGTATAATAAATTATTAATGGTTTCCTAGATAAATATTTTGGGGTCACCATTGCATTCAGGATGGAGGGATTACCCTAGGAATGACTTATGTTTAGTCGGCGCAGGCCTCCTGTGAGAAAACCTGAAAATGGCATAATCATAAATAAAATAGTTAAATAAATTTATTTCATTTTTCAAATGCTTATAACTCACAAACGGTGACTTGGATTAAAAATAAGAGACCACAACTGATCTTTTAGAGTATTCTCTCTTTAGAAAGATACTAACATTGGCCAGCGCGGGCCACCCGTTAAAGTTAGTTTTGGGACATAAATTAAATAATTATGTGTCACTTATTTTATTGTAATATCAATAAATTCTAAATGGTACTTTGGATTGAATATAATAGAATACCATTGATCTCATGAGGGAGTGATATCCTTAGGTGGAGCTTACCCTTAACCAGTGCAAGTTTAGGGTGACTATTAATAAATTTCTGAACATTTTTTCTAGTACGTTCTGTAAACGTGCAAGCAGCATATCCTAACATTTTAACTATTTCTCAGATTAAAAATCTGAGGGCACTGTTGAATCTACAGTGCTGGGATTCTCTTAAGGGAGGATTTACATTGACTATAGTAGGTCTGGAGAAATTTTTCTGTTTTTTTGACTTTTTTAAATGAAATGAAAGGAAATAATTATTTTATTTTATTTTCATTCATCTCCACCAATGGAGAAGTGGAGTGTGGGGACAATGATGTTTTAAGATAATACATTGAATGACCTATCAATCATATGTAACGATGTCATTGTGGAATTATGAAGGTTCCTAATTAATGATCCCCCATTAATTCCCCACATCATTACTTACCCCCCTCCTATATATATGATGTTTGGGGAGGGGTATCGGCATATATTTTCTAAGAAACAAAGTGCTGAAGTAGTGCCAAGATGTCGAACCCTTAGAGGATGGAGCTAATCCCAACGGGAGATGATAGGTGACACTGAACCACAAACATAAAGAAGGAGTATGAGTGGTGTTGTAGGGAACCGGTTGCAGGAACAAAGAACCTGATCCACCTTCAAGTGTGGGTGCTATACAATGGGTTTAAAATTTAGGGGGTTTATTCGTTTTTTCATTTTAAATACTATCCTCTTCCGCATTATTGAATATTACAAATAATTCATACCAACTGACTAATGGGTTGATCTGCCACTCATTTATTTTTGCAGGAAGATGTTGCAGGGTATCATTGTAGACTTTTGATTATTGTTTAATTCTATTGATTATTAAACCCTTAATCCCCCTCATGTTTATGATCTAATGTGGAGGTGTGGGCCTAACGAACCTGGTCTGAACCCTCCACTATCTTACTATACCTTCACCTCCTTAGAAGACTACCAGCATGGCGACACTGAAATACGACATTGGGGATAGCGTGTTGATGCACGCCGCAAGAGGAGGTTGAGACACAAAGCTGTAGTGCACCATCGCGCACCATCGGTGATCTAAGGGGGCCGCGGATTGACATCCATGAAGACCAGAGAATGGCGACTGACACACCATCCATTTGCGATGGAATCAGTAGGAACCGCTGTAGTGGATCCCGTGTGCCACCTAGTAGCGCCAAGTGGCACCACTGCTACGAAGAAGACTGACTAGCCTTTGACCGTTCAGGAAAACCGGGTTATTCTTTTCCAATGGTGGCTAGGGAAGACCCCCTTTGTAGGGTGCACCGCACGCGGCCAGGACACCAAACAATGGGCCACCTACTCAGCGGGCCTCCTGCCCAGTGGGACAGCACCTAGTGGGCCACCCCTTTCACGCCACGCCCTATGCTGTTTGGGCCGCCCCCTTACGGGCTGCCCCTTTTCCAGCTTTGCCGCCCTTTTAGGCCTTTTTTGTGGGCTTCCCCATTGGGAATTGGGATAGACCATGGAGAATCCCAGACCGGGTTAGGTCGGGTGAGTCCGATTGGGTCGGACCAGACCTAGGGCTGACCGAGACGATAAACACTTAAAGGGGAATATATTGAGAACCAGATATCTGATTGAAGAACATTCTATTTTGTTGGGATCCTTGGATAGAGAATTTCCTTTTAGAATAATCCACATGAGTTTTAGAGACATTTTGAGTATGGATGGGTTGGATTGAACCCAAATCCAACCCTGCCCCTTGAGCTAAAATGTTTTTAACTCAATGTCTGGGCATCCGATTAACGCATCGTCTATCGCGTTGGAAATATTATAACACAGAGGTACTTCAGGTAACTCCATTTTAGAGATTAGTGGTATTCTATGTACATAAATTATCCCGAGGTTAGATTCTAAAGTACTCGAGCACACTAGGGGTGAGGAATCCAGTGGCAGGCAGTGAGGCAATTTTTGGAGACAGGTCATACGGAAGTCATCGCTCAACGATCCTATGTGGGACAGCGCATACTGATCCAATGTGGGTCTTTACTTAGTGATTTTGTATGGGTCAGTGCAAAATGATCTAGTGTGGTTCATATCCTTTGGGGGTCAGTGCTCAGTGATCCTGTGTGGGTCAGCAAAAACGATCATGTGTGGGTTAGATCCTGTGTGGGTTATTGTAGGGGTTAGCACCTATCGACTATGGGTGGGTCGAATACTGTGTGTATCCTTGCAGGGTTTAGTTACCTATCGATCCTATGTGGTTCAGGATTTGTATGGTTAGATGCATTGATTCTTGACAGAACAAGATGATATAGCTTCGTGACTAATCATATGCACTTCTATACATCATTAAAAACCTAGTTTGAGCTGATACTCTGTTTGAAGAATTTCATTTACCTATGTGGTACTTTTACCCTCATGGTTCTATCATCGTGGTGATACCTGGGTGGTACTATTACCATTTTTTTTACTATCATCATGGTGATGCATGTGTGGTAATTTTACCTTCACGGTACGATCTTCGTGGTCATACATGTGTTGTACTTTTACTTTCAAGGTACTATCTTCATGATGATTCCTATGTGTAACTTTTGCATTTGTGGTAATATCTTCGTGGTGATACCTGTTTGGTACTTCTATGTTCATGGTGCTATATTCGTGGTGTTACCTATGTGGTACTTCTTCCTTCATGATGTTTTCTTTGTGGTATACATCCCTCATGTATGGGATGAGTATATATCGATAACATATGTATATGTATGGGCATATACCTAAGTAGAGTATATCTATTTTTTAGGTTTTTATTTTTAGAACATTAGGATACCTATGAGGACTCTAGGTCCCTATTGAATATCGTTATACTCACCTCTGCATGGGTTTCACCCGCACCTGGTTGTTCCTTTTGATGAATACATACAACATTGATCGAGGATGAGGGAGTAAGGATTAGACAGTGCTTTGAGGACCATTTGATGTGACATGATGTATGAAATACTAATCACGAGCTTCACCCATCCTTCAGGTAGGATCTGTGGTGGACGATCTTGAAGTCGCTTTTCACTTTTCAGCTGTATATACCTTTCAGTAGTTCGTGTACTTTTCGATTTGGGCTTGTATTCTAGCACCCTTTACATTCAGCACTCTATAACTACAGTAGTTCAGTTTGTGGTTTCTTTTTCATAAATTCTACTCTTTGTGTTTGTATTGGTTTAAAGTAAATGTCTTCCAATTTTCGGGATACGCCTTTCAAGTGCTAGTCACTAGCCCCTGGCCTTTGGAAGACTGGCTGGGGGTAGTCACGACACAGGCCCCAGGGGACGGGTCATGACCTGAGATGTGATCCTAATCTCAGTATGAATTACTAGTTAGAATATGCTATTATACATTCTAAATGGGAGAATGGATATGAGTCTCCTCATATAAGTCCTCCAAAGGATTATGGGGGAATCATTCATTGGCAGATATAGGGATTTGATCAGTAATTCTGTAAGGTGTTGGAATATTCTCAGTGACTTCATTGTTTTGTGTATGAGCCCTCTATGTTGTTATTTTCATATTGAAATTTTGAACATCGATTAGAGTAGGGGTAGGAGCATGGTCAAGTTCCTTTTGATTATACCACTGCACATCTATGACGGGAATGTGTTGATGTCCAAAGGAATGTTTTGAACTATTTTGGTAAGACCTGATAAGAATGGGGATATTTCCATGTATCATGCCTATTTTATTACCAGAATATGGAGATATCCTTCCTATATAGGGGAAATGTGTTCTCTCTCTAGAGTATACATATGTTCACACTAATAATTGTGATATCCTTCTCTGGAAGTTGGGATAGGAATGTGTTCTTATCATTATATCATCATTGGAATATGCAGGATGAGGTCCTCTATAGCAATCAAAAAGTATTTTAACTTTACAAAGATTCATATAGGAATATATTCCTACAAGCTATCAGTTTTCACAATAATCTATTTGATGTCATTTAAATAAGTGGAGGAGTTTTCTCACAATTATCCTCCATCTATGGTTAGAATATATTTATGGGATTTATACATGGTGGAACTGATAATTCCTACATCATTCGGGATGGTTTAATAGTATAATATAAATTTTTTGATTATCTGGGATACAATCCCACTCACCAGGTTTTATTGGCATATTCCCACATTATTTTTTAGTGGAGGTGGGTGTATATGGCGTCTCCCATTGGTCCATGACATTCTAAATTATAAATATATATCCTTAATTCTTATATCTAAATTTTTGGGGAAGTTACATATTGGGATACACCATTAATAAGAAACTATTGGATATTAGATATTTTTTTAGTAATGATGGGATTGATATTGAAATGTATCAGGTGTACTTATAGAATTTATAACATCGACTTCATTTTGGTGATATGCAACAAATATTTATTATCCACAAAATATACCATCCTATGATTCAGAACAATAAAATTTAGTTTCACATCATTTGGTATGATATATATCCTAAAATACAATAACATGAAACTAGATGTTTTGATGTTGATTAAAATCATGTGTTTTGGCCATCGTCAAGACGATTAACCACTTGTGTGTTTGATATTTTCTTGATGTTTATATTAATGTTACTTGGACATATCATGTAGTTTAACAACATGCCAATAGGATATAGCCTACATTTTAATAGAATGTTATAGTGATTTTGTTGTACTCTTTTACATCAGGCGACTAGGGTGAATAATGATTTTTTTACATCATGAAACTTTAACGTATCATTCCACCACTCATTAGGAGGGAATCTTTTCAAAGGAATCTAAAATAAATCTTGTTCCTATTATATGATATTTAGGATCCTAAAAAATTTTCTACCCTTTATTTTCCTAATTCAAAAGACAACCAGTCAAGATAAAAGAACTATATATTTTTTTCCGAAGACATCAATGGTAAGGGAAGTGTTTGTCATGGCATTTCAACTACACCCCAGTCGACCACCTCATTGTTGAGTGTTCTACCAAATTATTCTCTATGGGATGGTCAAATTACATTGGTAAATGTTTTTATTGAATGGAATATACTATGTTATGTTTATCAATAAGAGATGGTTTTATATCACTAGAAGATTTGTGGAAGATGTTCTATATAATTTTTTTTATTAGGATCAGATTCAGCACATGACTGGAGTTTGGATTCATGTGTGTGTCTTACCAAAACCCCCTCTTCTACTGGCATTGCAATCCATCACTTAATTGTAATGAATCTCTTTATTTTATGGATGATATGTTGGTGGTATGGGAAGGAATTTTCACTGTAAATCAAATCATATTCTCTAATACTTATCATTATATTCCGTTCTACAATATCATTCACCATGGAATAGTCTGAGTACATGGGGAAATGTTTTATATGCGAGGAATAGCCTTTGATCAATTTTTATTACGATCCAGTTTTTTATCAATTGAGGATATGTGGTCTGTATTTTTGATGAATTTGTTTTATTTTTTGACTAGAGCTCTCATATTATTATAATAGATAACAGAGTGTCAGTGGTTCCAATATCCCCTCATATATCTCCTTATGAATCCTAATAATAATGTAAATTCATTTAACAATTGTATAACTATAACCCTTGTGTTAGGCGTAGTGATAGTCATGAACCGTTAACCATGCCTTACTATGATTCCTCATTATCTAGAGGTCTATAAAATCATTATCCAAGTAAATGTCAAATTATGTGGAGAAATTGTCTGTTGGAATTGATATACCCCATATTATCTATCATTAATATATGGGAGTCCATAATACTTCTCTTATATTCTACCAACACCACTTTTGGATGGGGAACACTATTGATTTTGTTTCCCGGTATTTGGAGCCATAATAATTATTAGTTTTTTGACGAGTTTTGAAACATTGTGTACCTAGGATATATATATATATATATATATATATATATCCCACTAATTGGTGGAACCCAATTCTCCTCGAGGTATTATGGTAACTGTTTATGTTTTTTGGAATCCCTGTACCCTCTATGAGGGTTTTTTTAAAAAGGACAGCCAGAAGCAAAGATTCTGACCAATTTTTATTCAAAAGTACATAAGAGTGGTGAAAGGGTTCAAACAAATAGAATTGACCTCAATCAAGACTAATAATCAAAATATGACATTTCATTTCCATAATCAGAGTCACCAGAAGACCCCCACTCATATTGAGACTTCTCCTGGTTGAACATCATAAGAAGATTTGCATCAATATTTTTTGACACCTTTGAAGATAATTTAGTCGACTCGATCTTCAAAAGATGGGAAAAAACCTTGAGATGTCTCCTCCTTGGTGGAATAGAGGTAAATTATTCACCATCAGTCATCCTTGCCTCACCACTTAAGAAAATGTCATTTAAGCATATAGGTCGAACATTTCCCAGAGCAGGGGTTCTGTTGTTTCCCCTTTCATCATCAGAGAGATTCCCCCATTTCCCAGAAACTTTAGAAGACTGCAAGAGCTTCTTATTTTCTGGGGACAATCAGCGTGCTGCGATGTATCAATTTGATATGAGTCATCAACAATGGAAGGTGAAGAAAATAATTTCTCTATTAAGGTAACCTCCTTAACCAAATCATCTTGAAGAATAGAAGGGCCAGTATGAAATCTTTTAGGGGACACATCAATCATAAACTCTTTTCCATTAAAAACATAGAGTTGAGAATCAGGCTTCCCTAAAAGCCACCTAATAGCCACACTAGAAGGATGTTCTTGGGGGGGGGCTCATAGTCCTTATTTTCATGTTTTGACAACATTGAGTCTTTCACATTTGGCTTTCTTCAACAGAGGGTGGTAGGATGACCTTTCATCTCACACTTCTCACAAGAAATGTTTTTCCGGCATAGCTCCATAAAGTGTCCAATAGCCATACATCCAGAGAAGAAGTGGGGATTTTTTCATACTCAACATCAATATGAATATTATCATATAGATTAGATAGGGTTACCTTGTTAATTAGTGTGGAGATGAGATCAACCCCCATCAGCATCCTAGCAAAGTGCCCAAATCGAACATCCCCAGTCTCCTTATAAGGATGAATAGGAGTCCCAATTTCTATGCCAATGTCATGCAGAATATTCAGATGACAAAGGACCCAGTTAAGACCATGAAGTCAAACCCAAACCCGAGGAAAGACATTTCTTTCATGAGAGACATTGAAATCTAACGACCATTCATGTAAATGAAGCCAACCGGTTTTCAGAGTTAGTGCACCAATACTCCACGCTCGAAGCATCAAGTCATCTGACAGAAAAATATAGTGAAAAAACCACGACCAAGAGACAAGCATTTCCAATTGGAAAATCCCCACAACATCGATTTTCTTCAGAACAAGTCATCTAGCTTCCATGGGTGCACCTTTGGGGAAAACAATGCACGTAATCAATGAGTTTTTTCCCATTTCCAATCTCTCAGCAAACGCTGCAGGATTGGCCTCAACATGCGCAGAAGAACCTTTACAAAGAATTCTTCCACGATGTGAGTCTTTGAGTAAATACCCATCCAGCTTAGGCCCAGAAATCGAGTCTTTCATCACATCCAAAAAGGATCGGAATCCAGGAAGAGCAGCGGCCTGTGATTTTGTCTGTATAACCCACAAAGACTCTACAAACCCGAAATCAAGAGATGATCTCTTCCCCACCACATCAAAACCTATTTGTCCAGAAGAGTTCTGCGTGAAATCCGAATCCTTAAAGGAATGAAAACACCTTGAACCAACCATGATGATCTGTTTAATCCTGGATCCTATAACCATATTTGTTGCAGAGGGAAAGTCGGCCTTGCTGTCCATGTTTTCCATGATCGATGGACCACATCGATGAACGCATATTCACGAGTCACGTGAGTCCACCTTCGTTGGAGTCACCTTAGCACTGGGAGGCACCTTTGTGGGAGACTCCGATGCATCATCTCTAGAAGGCGAAAGGATATTGAATCCAAGAAAATGTCGGATTTCGATTTCCATGAAACCCTAGCTTTGGCCATTATGGGAGAGAAAGGGGGCCGCTCACTCCGCGCTCTTCGCCATCTCTTATGGAAAATCAATCACTTATTTCCTTCTCTATGAGGGGATGAAAATATCAAAATTAAACCTTTCTATTAGGATACATTTCTTGAGAATATAAACCCCAAGCTCTATGTGTAGGGGTTAGTTCCAAAAATAACTAAATTTTACCCGATGAGGGGATTATGAATTTTAAAATTCATCAACAGTGTGGTATGGGAATTCCACTACAAGGTGGACATATAATATAGAGTGACATAATGTCATTTTAGGGAGGAGTTACCAATATCTTTCGCCAAAAAAATTCCTTGAGCTTGTTTTATATAATGTCTATTGAGTGAATAACTATTCCATAGAATTTTTATTTCAATCATTAAAGGGATTTATTACTACTGTTATCAAAACATTATTCCACATCCAATGATATTGTTGGTGGTTGATTATCGGAGTCTCATCATGGTCCACGAACACTGAATAGATTACTTAAATTGTTAATTTAATCCATTTATAATACACATAAAGCTATTACATGGTCGATAATAACTTTTGTAGATGATTTAATGATTCCACAAAGCCCTTCATTTCTTGTGTCAAGGGAATATGGTGAGATAAATAATTATGACTCTAATAGTATTAAAAGTGTATTATTACACTCATAATGATGATTTTATTTCCATTTAAAATGGTAATTCCTCATATTTGGTTGATATAAAATTGATGAGGTTATAGGTGGGACAATTACCATATTCAATAGTGTATCTCATTTGACAGATCGGTACCTGATGTTATATACGGTGGGATTGTACCCATTATATTATTTGGTGTGTCAAAACATGTTATACTATTTTTTGTGTCAGTTTTTACTCAACTCTTTGTTGTTCCAGAGACTATATTTTTGATTATTATAGGCTTTCCATCAATAAAAATGAATCATAACTAATGGGATAGTTTCCTTTATGGGATTCAAATTTCAGGAATGAAGTCTTTGATGATGATAGAGGCTCCTAGGTAATAATGATCTATGATAGATTTGGGGACATTATCTGGATATAGAAGTGGTCCTCATACACATAGGAGGTTAATAGAATATAATCTTACTACAAATTAGTTTTTTTTAGGATTACCCAATTTTATGGTTGGGATATATAGATCTTGTTTTGTATCTCATTGTAGAATTCCAGTCATACATTTATAACAATGACCGAAAGGGGTCACATACCTACAAGGAATCTCTAGAGTGGTTAATTTGAGGTAGTGACTACCCTAATCCACCATCAAGAGGTAGCAAATGTATGTGTTTATGTTATCTTGGGATAATAACTAAAATAAGTTGATTTTGAAAATAACGGTCACCTTATCTCTTATGGAATGTAATTATAATGATGTATGGTGGGGATTAATTTCATAAAGGATTTCAGGTTCTATATATAATGTAATTATAAATCTATTTTCATTTTATTCCAAGATAAATTAGTTAACAAATAAAAAAGTTTTTTTCATAATCTTGTGTGGCATGGCCTCATGGAAAATGATTCTATGGATGATGTTGCATGTGATTAGTGTGTAATATGGTTTTTCAAAACATCTAGAGGTGTTCTATTGTAATTTTTAATATATCTGGTCACATTAGAATCCAATAAAACATTTTAGGATTAAATTTTCATTACAAGGACATTAATAATTACTAGAGTTTGTACATGAAACCATATTATCCCCAAATTATATATAACAATACATCATTGGTCAATTACATTCAATGTTAATAGATAAATATGTGGTCTGAATTTTTATGAATGGTTCTTCATAGTTGAAAGAATTCATAATATCATCACTAGTTTGATTCATCCCAATATTATGGACTAGTTGTTTACTATGGTGTCTCATTATTGTTTCACAATAAATGAAATCCATAGAAGATATACTAACAATCATCTTATGATTACCAAATCCATAATAAATAAATGTATACTTCTAAATCCAAACATACATTGTGGTTTCTTCACCAATGATAATAATGAACACAGATTAGTTTAGGGGATGAGATAATAGTCTTAACACAACATTTTAGAGGGAATTATTTCATATTTCGTGACACTATTATGTATTTATGATATTTTAAAAAAATCCCCCCAATCCACAATATAGGATTGGTTACCCCTATACTGATGACATGATCAAGACCATATTTTGACATGATAAACTATTCATTCATTGGACAAACATTATTCAATAATTAATTTTTTATTATTTAGGGTATAAATATAGTTGGTGACTATGGGGTTTATATCCATCCTTGGATGTAGTTGGTTTCATAGATATGAAAAAAACCTATAGAAGTTTTCATTTTTGTATAGTAATTACATGAATCAAAACACACATTGATTATTTGACATAGTTTATGGCTATATGACTAGACCATACCTTCTTGTTTAATGTCATGTGGTAAGGATATAAATATTTGGATTGATACATTAGGAAAAATCCATTGTACCTATGAAATGAATCAGTGATTAAATAGTTCATATTATAAACACATGATTCATTAATGGTGCAACATTAGAGACTTTGAGATAACTTATGAATACCTGGATAAACAAAACAACCTTACTGGGAGTTTGAACCTTTGAGTAAACATGATATGCAATGAACATTACAACCCAGAGAAGGTATGAAACAGGGGGTATCACATTAAAGCTATTTATACTATCATCATTTATTTCAAATTTCACGTGACTCATGGTACGTGATAAAAAAAGAGGTAGAATAATATTGGACAAACCACACAAGGTATATTTTAAATGTTGCATACACATTAATGTATCACTGAGAGTGGTATGATAACCATTCACATGAAGAATACTATATGTCGTTTGGTCCATAGGAAGTAATCCATAATATCTTGTTAATTACATGAATTATATTTCTCTTAGTTTTTCTATACCTAACCCACTGATTTGTTTTAGGAACTTTTGGTTGTGGTCATCCATTACACTCCCCATGATGGTTGGGTATAAAACCACATTCTAAATGATGATAGTGAGGAACTTTTGGTTGTGGTCATCCATTACACTCCCCATGATGGTTGGGTATAAAACCACATTCTAAATGATGATAGTGAGGATGAACGATAGACTTGTGGGGGTATTTGGGTTTTGTGAGCCAATGTAATTTAAATATGGATGGACATACACCTGGGTGGATTACCATTGGAGCTCATGCCTTAGGAAGGAATATAATATATCCTGTATGGCTAGGAATTATACTTTTTAGAGTTTAAATACTCCCCACATTCTGATGGGTTTGGATAAGTGATTACACTCGAAGTAGTTAATATTATATATTATGATAATAAAATACGGTTACTTATTTCAAGATTTTACCACATGTTACATATTAATTCATCATAAATAGATGGGTAAAGTGGGATGATGTCCAAGAATGGTCATTCAATTGTATTTTTTAGGACATGGATGAACATCCATGAAAATGAAATGAATATGGTTTCCTGAAAATGTAACCCAATAACCTTAAGGAAACCCCAATTATAAAGGGGGTACTTTTAGAGGGATTATACATTACATAGATTAAAATTTATAGTCAAAATGTAATAGTTTTGTGTCTAATATATCTGAGGATTTCTAGAAAAATCTTTTTAGTCTGCCAGATATGTATGAGGATTTCTATAAATGTCATTATTTTCTATCTAATATGTATGTAGACTATCTTGTGATCCAGTAAACATGTATGGGGTCATCAACATGAATCATCTAAATTAACAAGATATCCTTCATGTAATGCATAAAGATTCATTAAATTGATTCACATGATTAGTGATGATATGTCTATGTGATTACACATGACAGTGTCTTATGATAAATAAGAGGTCACGAAATCAATAAATTCCTTCAAATAAAATGCCCTTATTATTCATAAGAACGCTTTCTAATGAAAATGATTTATTCATTTCAAAGGGTTTATATCATGAAGGAATATCCAAATTGATGTAAAGTAAATTCAATAAGGGGTGCAAATAAGGAAATTGATGAGTGATGTGATGGGGTTATGTGAACATGTCTATGGATTTCCAGTTTGAAGCCACATTCATGATTATCATATAATGTGACTGTGTAGTGGGGATTCATAAAGTTCATATAATCATGTGATCTACTAATGAACTCATGTGATACAATGAAATATAATTAGTATCAAGATAGTGTCTTTTGGTTACCAATACAATTACACTAAAGGCATCATCCAACTCCCCCTCATATGTTCTTCTCCACTGTACTCTATTTCTTCTCACTTGTGTGTCCAATATTTCAATGGGGCATGGGATATTGTGTATAGGTGATGGATTATGGTTGTTATTCTATGTACTATAAAGTAACTACATTAAATGAGTTATGGTGGTGGAATTACTTTCATTATCGACATCACATGATCACATTAAGGTTTCATATGATCATTGGTTATTTATGTCATGACCATATAAAAGAATAATACAATAAAATTACCAAAGCAAGAATCCTATTTAAAATTTTGGATACAATGATTTCAATTCAATGAATGACATGTCTAATCAATTTACATCATTTTCATATAAAAATTGAATGATCCAGAAAACATCCTTTAATTTACTATCAGGATTTCATGATCAATTTCATATAGAGGATCAGTTTCATGTCTGTATGGAAGTAAATGACTTGTATTTATTATCCTTCATGTGACCTGGTATAAAGTAACCAAATATAGATTCAAATGATTAGAGTGTGGTATTTACATTATCTTGTTGCATGTTAGTGGATATCCGTTGAACAATAATAAAATGCATTATATGTGATAAATAAATTAAAAAAATGATAAATAAAGAATTCTCTAGCAATGGAAATATTTTTTTTATGTGACATGTATTATGTTTTTAGGTTGATATTATCTACATCACCTTAATGACATTATCCATGATATATCTCATTATGGAATCAAGATGTTCATAATATTTAATTCACTTAATATTGTGATAGATTTAGTAATGGTTGTCTTCATGTGATTATATATCACTACATGATCAAAAAAAATTTATATTATATAGGCATCCCATTTTAGTATTTTTCTTATTCAAACAAACATTGGAATAAAATCAATAGATTGAATAAATAGTGTCTTTGTGGATACGTGATTTCTTCATACAAGACCACTCACATGATTGAAAATAATATTATTGTGTGTCAGACATTACATCAGAAATGATGATACATGGACAGTTTCTGGATTGAATTTATATGATATTGACCTCCTTGGTTTCTTATATCTCTCCTTGTAGATAAAAAAATGATGAAGTTTATTGTCTTATGCTCTAACTGGTAAAGTTGGTGTGTACTGTGGATGGGTGGATGTTTAAGGTGATACACGGGTGTGATCAGAAGGATATACTCAATTTGATAAAGTGGTTGGTATTATATTTTTTTTGGATTAAAATTTCCATGTTCGGATCTTATCACAAAATTAATTAACATTGATAGGATGATCAATTCATAATAATTCATATTTCATTCTCTTCATCGATCCATTATTGTGGTTGACACCAGAAAGCCTATACTGAATCCCTCATAGGTTGATACACTCCCATGTTAGGCCCTATTTGATATAACCTTTATGATCCATGAATTCCCATAGTGGGAGATGTGCTCTCTAACCTTTCAATTTTTAATATGCTGGGTGTTCTATTTCCCAGGATTGGTTGAGGTGACTCATACATGTGCACTTGGTTTTACGAGATATCTTGTTAGCATGACTAGATAATTATTTGGATAAGGTAAAAATAAATAAATTTAATAAAATTTCAATGTATAAAGAGAGAAATTAGGGAAAAAATTTATTCTTTTATAAAATATTTTTAAATCCCAAGACATTATTCTTCAAGGATGCCACACAAAAGGTGTCCATGAATAATATGATTTCTATTTTCATGAGATTCACATATCTTAAATGTCCACCAAAAAAGAGTTAAAAATATGTATTCTTGAGGAAGGTCCTAATGATATAAAAATTATTTAGTTTTTAGGAAGGTAGATAATGAAATTTTATCATTAGAATATATAATAAAAAACACTCCCAATAATGAGTTTGTAATTTAAAAATGTTACCACAATACGAAGTAATTCATACACGTTCTAATCTAATGTAAATAAATATTTATTATGGTAATTATATTCCATAAAAATCATATATATATATCATACCATATATTTTTTACATATATCCTTTACTCATATATTTATTAATAAGTCCTTATTAATATTAATCTTCTTCGTAATAACTACTAAATTTATCATTTCTATTATAGATCAATAATTTTTTTCCTTATACATGGTTCATGGTTCCATAATCTCTATAATATTAATCAATAGATAAATATTATATTTATTCATTATATACAAATTAATAATCATCCATAAATGTTAATTAAAAAAATTAATTACATTTTTCTGGGACACAATAGGTGGTACGTACACATGAACGTTGTTTTAGTTTTTTTATATGGTATAATAAAATAATTATATATAATAATTTAATATTAAAAATTCATTTAAATATAATTTATATCATTTAATTCAAAAAAATTTATAATTATAAATAACCAGGGAAAAATTAAATTAAAAACAATTCATATTACATTGTGGATGTGAAAGTCCACCCATACCGAAAAGTAAAATTATCAATTTCACGAGGTATGAAATGAAATGTGTTAGATATTGTATTATCACCATTAATTAATTTTTATCCTAAAATTATTTTATATAGAAACTATATCCATCATAATATGTGTCTATAAATTGTGATGTTAAAAAATGATTTGTATCACTAGGTGGATACAATAAACATACATACACATGACCAATACTTTCACATCCTAATTGATGGTAAAAGGATGGATATTTTTTTTATAAATTAAAATTTTAAAATTTAAGAGTATATTGGCTATAGATGTTATTATATTATGAAAAAGTGCATTTCATGACCCGTCGACTGGGGCCCATGTCCTGACTACCCCAAGCCCACCTTCCATAGGCCAAGGGTTGGTGACTAGCACTAGAAAGGAATTTAACGAAAATGAGAAGGAATTGACTAAATACCTAAACATACACTAACAACATACTCTACACAAAATAAAAAAATATATAATTGTATGGGGAATCCACAACTAGGTGTAATAGTAAGCACCAATTATAATGTGGCCCTAATACAAGACTGACTGAAAAGATAAAACTAATACAGAAAACATAAAATATCTCATAAGATCATCCACCAAGGATCCATCCATAAGGGTTGGTATAGTTCATCTCCACATCTCTCCACATAAACAAGTCAGCTCCGTGTATCACCTTGTCCTGGTTCTTATAGTCTCAGCTGAGCATCTCGTCATTAGCACAATACACAATATAGATTAAGAGAAGACCGCGTAGGGGTGAGTCTAATAATACCTAGTAGGGACCTAGAGACCCCCGAATGTCTCTCAGAAATATACTAAGGAAACCCTAATGAATTATCTCAATCAAAAAACAAAAATAGAATGACTCATCTCAAACCAGGTATAACTTAAGTAAAAAAGTAAAAATGTTTAGTCATAGAGCTAGATCATCTTATTCGGTAAAGGGTCCTACTGCGGATCCACAAATGATCGCTTGTTGTTGATCCACATAGGTTCACTATATACTAATATACATAGGATTTCTGGGTCCTAATGCACACAATATACCTAGGTTTTGATCCCCACAAGGTTGCTAGGTGCTAATCCACACAGGTTTTCTAGGTGATGATCCACACATGATCTCTAGGTGCTGATCCACACAGGATATCTTGGTGCTAATCCACACTGGATCTGTAGTTGTTGATCCACACAAGATCACTATTCATCCATCACGTCTCAGCAAGCCATTAGATTCTTGTACATAGTACGCCTGATTCTTGGAGGATTCGCTACTCAAGAAATAGGTTATACATTAATTAGCCAGAAGTCCCACAAAAAATTATCCCAATGATCCATCTTATCAATAGGGATCCAAAAAATAGAAGGCGCGTCAATCAGACACTTTGACTGAGTGATATTGGCATTTTATTACAGAGGAACCAGATGGATTTGTGTATGATCCAACTCAGTCATACAAAAAATTACTCCAAATATTAGATGGAGTATCTTAGGAGGAATTTCTCATCCCAATGATTCTAAATACACATAATTCTCATCAAATAGACGTCTAGTTTGTTAGATAATACTTTTTATGTGAAATTGGGCTGTGAATTGTATGGGTCTGGCCTTACACAGCCCAGAACTAACAGGCTGGGCAGGACCGCGATGAGATCAACCTTCTTGGAAGTAGATTGACCATTCCCACCAGCTAGGAATGACCCGTGCAATGGTTCTCATGACACCTTCTTCCATAATGGCTCACGATCCATTCAACTATTCAAATGGCGACACCACGTGATGCCGCCTTAGTGTCCGCATGGCCAGTAGGTTGTGGGTCCCCCTCTACTACAACTTTGAAGCCACTGACTCCAACTGCGATGCATGAATGTGTACTGCCCATATTGCAACACAGCCAACTAAAATCTAGCCTCCCATCTGGTCCGCTACGGAGCCGTGTAGCATCTCCCCCTTCCGAGACCAGCGAGCACTAGCTGCCTCTTTCACTCGCTGGCACGGGTTGTCGGTGCCATTGTGTCGGTGCCATGCTAGAATGTTTTCTGAGGGCCACCATGGGAGCTGTAATGGTCTGTTTTCTCTTTTGAAATCTCTTTTGGGCCTCCCAGAATGTAGCCAACACTGCGTCCCTTAAGGGTTCATCATGCCGCTCTATCATCCGGTTTCCCACGAAGTCCGCAAAAAAGATCAAAGAAGCCTAAGGACCATTTCTTTTTTTTGTCCCACTCCCACCACATTTGCATCATAACAAGGGTGAATTAATTAATATTTAAACTCTTAGAATAAATCAACAAAAACACCATACCTCGTGAACCGTTGGATGATGTCACAGTCATGGGGAGAGAAGAGTCCTTGTTCATTGAAGTTGCTGGCGTTTGTCGACCCCAGATCGTTTCCTCAACGGGTGAGGTTCAAACATATGTTCTTTGTTGGAGGGGTCAAGCATTGGTTCTTCATTAGAGTTCTTCATCTAGTCGTCCAACATATCATCATTTCCAATGATTTAAAATCCAAAGGATGAATTAAAGTGATCAAACATCCTTTCAATTAATGGATCATTAATTGTGTTAATTAATGAACCTATTAATTAAATTAGGGTCGATTGCACATCCTATGTGAAAAAGGGAATTTAATATCCTTTATTAAATTCATGACCACCTCTGTGGTCCCTGCCACTGCCGCTTAAGAATTGGTATGATGTTTAAAATAACATTTTTATGTTATTTTACTATGCTTCCAAATATACCACAAAACTAAATTTTTTACTCGACCTACTATGGTTGATGTTAATCTTTCCTTATGTGAATCTCATAGCTAAAAGTCCAATGGTGACCTCATATTTCAATTCCAAGCACCAATTCAAATGTTAGAAAATATTTCCCACACATTTACTAGATGTACCTTAAAAATATTTCAACTATATGTTCCAGTCTGTCTGGGCCTCAGAATCTTTTGTCGTCAATTTTTGCAGAGTTTTATTAATACAATGTTATTAAAAAAATTATATGGATTTTTTGATTCATTATAGATCATATATACAGAGTTATGTAAATATGATGTAAAAAAAATTAAAGTTACCAAGTAAAGAGATTACCACTTTATTGAGAGAACTCATTTATAACTCCTTATAAGGACCCTATGGTTAGGATTTTTAGGGATAATAGAACCTGTAGAATATTTCGAGGGATGTTTAGAGTAGAATATGCCAAGTTGTTTTCAATATTTAAGTTTCAAGGTAGCTTAAATAAGTGGAAAGTTGAGTTTCATTTTATAAGGTATTTGGATTATACACTTAGAAATTTGAATATAATAAATCGTAACAAATAAATTCTCCAGAATTTTTTTCCAAATGGATATTAATTAAATTAATATTAGTTAATATTTTTAATAATGACATCTAATTAAATTTTGAATTGTTTTCCTTTCATTAGGGGAATTATCATATTGATTAAAACATTCCGCAATTTTTTTTACCTTAACAAGAATCACAACTATTTAAATATTAATGTGATAAAAGAGATACCATAAATTTAAAAAATTAATTAAAAAATAAATTATATGTTAAAAAATTATCAATTCACCTAGATGGTGATAATAACTTTATTTATTTTATAGTATTTAAAAATATTAGTTATTATAAAATATCATTAATTTCACTTTTAGAACAGTTCCATTTATTTGTTTTTAAAGAAACCAATATAATAATATAATTCAAATTAATGATTTTAAGAACCCCCTAAATTTCATATGTATCTTTGAAATTCATTTTATAATAATTTTCAAACAAATTTTAAAATTTTTAATATTATTAAAATAATTTATAATTTTCATCTATTAATTCAAAAACAACTGTCTTGAAATTTTAAAATAATTTAAAGAACTTATATAATTAGTAATAAATTAATATATGTTAAAATTGTTAATATAATTAAATTATTATCAAAATAACTACTATGATTATTTGACAACATTCTTTTACCCATGTGTCAACACATACGATATATTAATGAAATGGTATAAATACATATATTAAATAAATGGAATAAATACTTGCATATAATTCATTAAATGAATTTTTAAGCAATATTAAATACCTTTATACCATTATTTTAATCCCATTTTACTGATTTTTCCTTTACAATGGTGGACAACATTACAATGGTTACAATTCATATTGATCAAAAAATAAAATCTAACAATATATACTATATGGACCTCATGATTCCCAATATTTATAATATATATTATTATTCATTTTCTATTTGTGATAGAAATTAAATTTAAAATACGAACACAAAATGTGATGAAAACCATTTTATGGAAAATAATATTCATAAGACGAAAACCAGGTATTTGTTCTCATCTATTTATATTAATATAAATTAAATGAAATTTAAAAAATTAAATTGAATATATAATATATATATTTCATTAAATTCATTCAATAATAGTTATTAATTTAATTTATTAGGATAAAAATAAATTTAACTCAGAAATTATTTTTTCCAAAAAACTTATCCGTTATTTTCAAATGATATTTATTTTTAATTTATAATAAAATAATAACCAACAGATTTAAATTATTAATGATTAAAAAATAATTCCCTATAATTTAATTATACCTGTTAATATCTTCAAATCTAACATCATGATGATAAATATAACATTAAATAATAATATTCTAAAAAGATATCATAGAGTTTTTAAGACTCTTGTAGTCTGTAACATAAGATACTAAATAAATAAAATTATTTAATGGGAAATATATTGTGAAATGTTGTATTGTTTCATTATATCCCACTAAAAATTATTTCTTCCCATGAAATTAAGTCTCTCAAATACAATAAAATGTGGAAACATATCTTTCATTTCATCATTGGGTTCCCCGGTAGCCTTATCATATTTTTGGATTCCTTCAGAGAACATTTAATAGGTGGGTTATTTTTTTCTTTATAATTGTATCAATATGATCCAACATTCCAATAGGATTTTTAACAAATGGATGACTATTCTCCCATCGTACATCCATAGATTTTATTAAATGTGAAGGATCTGATTTATAATTCTATGTGATAGATTCATGGATGACATCATGAACATGAGATAGGTTTGGATGAAGCACTAGTCAGTAAGATAACATCCATACTCAATAAAAAATCCCAAAATATATAATAGACATATGAATTATCTTTAATTTAATTCTAAATCTCAATATGTTATTATATTTATAAATTTTTAGAATGACCATCGAAACATCCTCAAACATCAGATCTCCACAGAGATTATC
Source organism: Viscum album (assembly GCA_963277665.1). NCBI lineage: Eukaryota > Viridiplantae > Streptophyta > Magnoliopsida > Santalales > Viscaceae > Viscum > Viscum album. The sequence goes on along the minus strand of OY728155.1, from coordinate 592,926,963 downwards.
AACAAAACATTTATATCTGATCTAATCTTCCGTAATTTTATTTTCACTGACACTAAATTTTTCATCCATTTCCACATCTTTTCCAAGTCCAAATATATTTTTATCGAAATTCAAATGAGAGTTATGGATATATAAAGACCTTTTAATTTAGGGCATCATACAGAGCCATCAGAATGCTAGAGTGAATGACATTATATTTATAAAAAAATAACATGATGATGTTGATGATCCAAACCACCATCAAACTCTATTGAACATCATCTCATCATATACACATAGGTTTTAATGGTTCAGTAAGACATAATATATGTTTGAAGATGATACATTATACAAAAACATAATTTTATATCTCTAGAAAAATGAAGACATCACCAATATTTAAATATAAACCTTGGATTCGGTTCCAAAACAATAGAATGTGGTACTCCATGAAACCTTACCACTAACATGATGCAAATTATTCAAAACTAGTAAATATATTAATCCTCTATTATTTTGACAATGTGTGTATACATTCTATAGATTTTTAATACAATAAAAATAACATTATATCATTAAGTTATTTTTGGGAGTTTAACAACAAAATTCATGTTCTTGTTTTCCAATTTATATTTTTGAATGGGTAACGGTTATAGACTCCCATTATAATTATATAATTCAGAAATAACCTCTTAACATACCAAGCATAAATACACAACATATGAAATATCCCTCTTTATATTTTCCCACTATAAATAATCATTCATATATATTTATATCTTTGTATATCCTTGATGAATATAGAATGACAAACAATGTTCATTATCTAACAAATAATGATTTAAATATAGAATGGATGGAACACATTCATGGTTGATTAACTTTATTTGTCCATCTCAATCATGGTAAAAGTAATGAATATTTATGAATGTCTTATATAGTTTAACCATTTATATATACCATTTCAATGTTTAACTCGATAGATAGTTGAAGATTTCGTTAGGCCTAATAAGATTTTATGAATTAATTCTCTGTTTTCAAAATCATTAATAATTTATCCATAAATGTTACATCATTTTTTATCTACATCATAGATAATATAGCATTATCATAAAGACTCAGAGCTTCTTCCACCTTTATGTCTTTTGTAGAGTGATAATGTATTGTGTATTCATTAACACTATTCATACACACTAATATTATTTAGTGAAAATTGAACTATTTTTCAGTGAAAATATACATTAAACATTTTTTATCATTATATATATAATATTTATAAATTTATATTATTCCTCAATATATTTAATTAAAAAATTAATTGAAATAACCCCAAATCCTGAGTTGTGATATTTTTCACAGAACCATTCAATTATCATGTTGTATATGATGTCACTATTACATTATAAATGATAAATAATTGGAGTCACATATTTGACACTTAATTATAAATTAAAAACGCATCGCTACTATAGAATAAAATATTATTAGATTCACTAACTCACCATCACATTGTTTCCTCTAAATATTTGTCACATTCATCTGTCAAAATGATCTTCTATCTTATCCAATTTAAAAAATCGTAGTAGATTATATTGTTTAAGATAGATTCTCTATAATGAGATAAAATATCCTTACAGTCTATGAATATAATATATCTCATTCATCTTAGTAGATTTTTTCCAATGTTCAAAAACATATTTCTTTGACGGATCCCCCAATACACCTTCACGTGAGAATATATGACCAATAATAGAAGTTTATTCAGAAAAAATTCACACATGGAACATTTATTTATATCTATATTTCATTATAGTAATTACTACAATAAACAAAATGTATCTATGAAATTTATTTATATTTGAGTATATAAAAATAATATTGAATAGTTATGAGGGATACAATGTGATATTGACCTGGGGGTAAATCTAGTTTTTCACATCCAACAAACAATTACAATCTATCTAATTTAGAGTCTCAGTTGACTATATGGATCATAACCACTGAAATGTGTATGTTAGTTATTATAAAAAATTAAAAAGATATTATTTAGGTTTTTTCATCTCATATTGTGTGAATGGTTTAATTAAATATATTAATGATCATTCCCATAGTATACCATCAATTGGATATGTCCAAGGTGCTTGCATTATCATTTATTCATGTGAAAAAATATGTAGTAATGCTCACTAAATACACATCTTTTGTCATGGTCAATCATATGTGTAGGATCACTACATTAATTTATTTAGGGATGGATCACCACTTCTGAGCAGTATCAACTTAAAAATATTATTTATTGGTTCACTATAGGAAGAAATAATCACTCAATTCCTCTTTTATTCGTCACTGAATTAGATATTATCCACACATGTTTTAGGGATATATATTTCCATTAAATAGTATCTATATCTTTGATTCTATCTTTAGATATGAATATATGTTTTGAAGATTTTTTTCATGTTAATTATCCTCTAATTATATCACCATGATATAAAATCATATTCACCACTTTTTCGAATTAGTATAGAAAAATTTATCTCCTTAATTATAAAAACTAAATATCAATATAAATTTTTTATAATAATATATTATTTCCAAATATTCATGGACACAACTCCCACTCTAAATAGATCATCTTATATGATCATTATATTCAACATTAACTAGGTTCAAATAAAATATTTTCTCTATTTTATAAAACTAATGAATGTGTACAGAGAAACATTTTACCTCCCTTTATCCCTTATTGTTTTCCCATTATCATTTTCTATAATAAATATAAAATCACATACCTTCCAATATCTATATATTTGAAAATATTTGGACTCATAAAACTTCCCTAAAAAACCATAATGTTCTCAATACATTATATTACATGGGTCCTCTAGGAAATAGTGAAAACATATTTCATCTACATGGTGTTACATCCTATGGTGAACTAACTTATAATTTCTTTGGAATCATCCTCCATTATAATGCATAGAATAAAACATCTTTGCCTGTTCTGTCATACCATAGAGAAACAATATTTCCTTCGGAGTAGAAAACGTCATTATGACAAGGTATTAGATACAATTAGATCCAAAAATTCACATTCATAACCATATAAATATATCCATATAATATCATGAATGGAATCAATAATTTCATCACACAATACTAGTTATGAAATGGAATTGAATGCTATGTCACAGCCTCTTGTATAATATGATATCAAAAACCATTTATTATTCAAATTTTAGACCACCCACACTCTAAAAAATCACTGAATTGTAGAATTAATATTTCAAATAGGGTATGTAGAATAACCCATGTTTTATAGAGTATCAAAAATAAAAAGTTCCATTGGCATATAAAATCAATAATACCGACTTTATATGATTACCTAATTGGATGTGGTGCATGCCAAAATAATAGAGCCTCAAATCAAACTTCTATTATGTTTATATATTCTAAATAATGATTCCAACTACATGGAAGTATTGATCAAGCATTGATATAATCATCTCTACCATATTAAATATAGAGTTAATGGGAAATTGCACACCTACATTGTCCCACCTATCAAATATTATGCACTCTCATTAGAGCCTGGTCATGTGGGATTGATGTAGTTCTTCCCCCATGAAACTACTATTTCTATAGGATCTATATACATTTTGTACACTACTAATATTATAGTTGGTCATCGGTTCACCCTTCAAACCAAATTAGCGGTTACGAGTTCCCTTAAACTAGCTTGGTGGCTTGACACCATTTTCAATTATTCCGTATGGAGTGTTAGTGTAATCATCTAAAATAAAACATATAATCATTCTCCAAAAAATTCACAAAGACATGGTCGTTAGTTCAATGAAGTATATATATCCCAAAAAACCCACTAAATTGTGTTCATTCCTATATTTTTAATCATTCGTGTTGAGATGACATGTATGTATGATATAATCTATAATACCAAATCTAGGATCGAAATAATAGAGATATTGAATCAATTATCTAAATATGCTCAATAAAAAAGAGGGGGGGTGAATTGTATACTTTAAAATTTTCATTTGGAACTTTTAATGATGGTTATGTTTAACAAGGTTAAACATGATAATTCTCAAAAACTCTAGTTCTACACACTTTCTTGAATCTAGAAATTTGATTCCGATAAAATGAAACATAATGAAAGCTTACAAAAACAAAGATTCTACCTTAAAGTGTATATAATCTTACAAAATTAGAGTACACATATAAGTAAGTATAATATAGTTATACTATCCTCAACAAAACAAATCCATCTGAAAACTTGTAACAAAAAAAGTAACAAGTAGTAAATATTTTAACCCAAAGAGAATGGTATCCAACAACCTTGGATAAAGGTCCCTTGATTTATACATTCAAGAAAGTATGTCTTACCCACACTAGGGGAAGCCATCAATACGAAGATCTGAGTCTGTCTTGCTATCCCCACAAGCCCTCAACATTAAGGTAGTCGGCACCTCTGTCTTCCTTAGCAAGGAAGCCCTCAATTCCAAGGTAGTCGGCCCCTCCGTCTTCCTATTCTCGGAAGCCCTCGATTGTACATATCATCAATTGGAGTCACAAAAAGGAAATACGAACAAGATGTTCAGTACGCGCTAGGGATGAGTGTCTTTCTCTAGAAATCACTTCAAGAGCATGTCATCTCTAGAGTCATAGAAAAGTGTTTAGCTCTTTTCAAATGAGCTCCTATTTATAGGAACAACACCAACAGTCATCTCCCTCTTCCAACAGTTATATTTTTACATGAATTTTGGAGTGACCTATACACATGTCACTCAAACAATCGTTAGTTAGTATCTCAATGCACGACATCGTTTTATAAAAAAACAAGTGTATGCAAAAATATGGTAACATTAACAAAATTGAATATTTAGAATGTAAGAAAATACAATTTCAGAGTCTAACAAAAAATTAATTTGGTGTCTATAATAAAAGGATATTCAAATTCTGTTTTCTAGGAATTTCAAACCTGATTTCTATAAAATTCCGGAGTCTGAATTTCAAGGAAATTTGGAATCTGGATCCTCAAGAATTCAAAATCTGAACTTACAATGTTCAAAGTCAATGTTAATGAGAATTTGAAGTCAGAACTCAGAGAAGTCCGTAACCCAAATTCGTAATCCGAATCTGGAGTCAAAATTTAGAAGATCTCGTAACTAGAATTCGTAATCCGAATTCGGAGTCAGAACACAAAAGAGTTCTTAACCAAAATTCATAATCAAAATCCAGAGTTAAAACTCAGAATTGTTCGTAACCATAATTCGTAATCATAATTCTGAGAATTCGGATCCTAAAATAGAATGATTTATATCTATGTAATTATAGGATTCCAAGGTTTTGGTTTCAAACCGAATATTACACTTAGAAAAATTATGATATGAATAATGAACATGGTAAGGATAAATTTCCTTGGGGTGGAAATTTTTCCTTATAAAAGTAAAACATAGGTTAAAAGAGATTTTCCTTGAGATAATGTGTTTGTGATTTTTAAAACAAGAAGGAATAGTAAAGTCATAAGGAAACATTATTGACTTAACAATCTCCCCCAAGTATGAAGGAATGGAAAATTCATAAGGAAAACCTTATTGACTCAACAATATCCCCCCTTTTGGAAAGCATAAACATCATTGCTAAATAGAATATAAGGACTTAGAATAAAATATTTTTAGACATTGAAATAAAAATTATCTCCCTTTTTATATGGACAATAATTAATATGACTAACTTCCCCTTAGGATTTGGAACACTAAGGATCATATTCTAATTTCCCGAATTAGATTTTTCATTTTCTTGAGTAAAAAAATCTCTGTAATGAAAACTCCCCCTTAGATAAACTCTCCCTTACATAGGGATATTTATTATTTACATAGCACTATTTTTCCTTTATCCCCATTTGTTATTTTCGAAAAAGAATTTGAGGGAATGGAGAAGAATTACAGTACATAAAATATTAGTACAAAGCATGAAATCCGAAACGAGAAACCAAAATTTCATTTAAGATTGGATGAATTTGTACAAGGAAGAGAAAAAATACAACAACAGATCAGATTTATATTCCATACTTTTCTGTGGGTATCAATTTATTGAAAATGGTTTTCAGCTTCTTTAGTTATTTGTGTTCTTCCTCTGATTTCTTTTCCAAGATTTTGATACTATCATCTTGAGCCTTCAGTGCCTCTTCCTGATATTTTAACAAGCCATATTTCTTTAATAGATTTTCTTCATTCTCGATCCGGATTTCCCTTTCTCTCTTCCATCATTGAGCAAAAGAGTACAACTTCTCATTCAGATCCTTGACCTCTTGAATCTGAGTATTCTTCACAAGGTATAGCTTTTCCTCAAAGCTATTTGTGATATCCTTGATTTTTCTATCTTCAGTATCAAAGGCTTACTTTACATCATCTTGAAACTTATCAGGTTCTCTCAAATATTTAACTATAGTCTTTGACCAGCTCACCATTTTCTTAAAAGATAATTTGTGGGCTTTATAGTTGATAAGGATGGATTTTAATTATGTTTCTAGGTTGACATAGTTTTCCATCACCATGGACACTGAATCCAATTTTTGATTCAAAGTATTTTGAAGCATCTGGAATCTGGAATCAATGCATGGGAAAATTGGAATTGTCCCATCTTTCTTCTTCAAGGATTAGGCTACGAAATCGTGTCCTTGATAAGATGATTCTAAATCTGACACTTTTCGTGGTGATGGTTCTTCCTCTAGATCGACATGATTCCTTTTAAAAGATCCACCAGCTTCCTTCTTACTTATAAAAACTTTGGTTGGTGTTTCAACAACCACATGCTTCCCTTTGTTAGTTTTCAAAACAACTTCCTCATCCAAAGACTCATGATCACTTTCAGAAAAATGAAAAATTCTATCTTTGTAAATTTTTTCTTTATTTCCTCCTACCTCAATATCTTCAGGATGAATGAAGTCATGATTATGACTCTCTTCCTCAGATAACTTGTTTACTTCCTCTTCATCCTTAAAATCAATTCCAGGAGTAGCAAGTTTTTAATATCCTTCTTGAGAAGTCCGGATTGATAATTTTATAGATGCACTTTCCTTCTCATGAAATTCTTCAACTTGATTTATCAGGTCAATTGTATCATTATTTCTTTTAGCTTCTTGTACTTCTTCCACAACTTCCTTTTCTTTGAAAAACTTTTCATGTACTTTTTTTCGGTGTCTGGAACTTTTTCCTTGGATTCTTATGTAAGGGTTCAACCAAGAAAGATTTCGGTACATGAATGTTCTCATATGCTATTTCAGTGACCCTCAAAAAATATTGGACAATTTAGGCCTCCGAAATTTTCTTCTTAAGCTTCTTCTCTTTGGATTTTTTTCTCAAGCTCATTGATTGCCTACTCTTTCACGGCTTTGGCCACTACAAGATCCAAGCCAAACCATGGATCTCCTTTCTTCCAATTCTTTTTTATTCTATCTATTTGGAAACTACCTCATCCAAATAGTCTTTTTTATTTTTGGGATTTGGATGTGCGTATTGAGTGTTTTTGGCCTTAGGGATTTTCTCTATTTCTTCCACTTCCTTTAGTTTCCTATTTTTTCCACCTTTCATGGACGGTTCAAACTCTTCTTAATTCATCAGAACATCTTCTTATTCTTCCACTGGTAGATCATAAAACTCTATGGAATCTTTAGAAAAACCAACAATCATTCGTTTCAAAGTATCATAGCTTACTAACATGACTTTTCAATTCCTCGTCTTGGAACTGCAAGGAATCTTGAAGGACTCAAGACATCAAACAATCAACATGGAGAGTAGGGGAGGATATGATTATTTATGCCCTCAAATTCCCATTCATGATATTCTCTATCGTAATGAGAATATGCTTCATCATATTGAGAATTCTTAGATTTAACAAAAAAATCCAAGATATAAATATAAATTGTATTCATCGTGTCCTTATCACCATTTCTCGGTACGATAAAACCATGAACCCATAACTCAAGGATCCTATTATTTGTAGAAAAATGAGCAATTTTTGCGATCTTAACATCAGTAAGCCTGAGACACTCCATATCCACCACCTTTACAAAAATTATTTCAACATTTGGAAGCTTGTGAGAATAGAACTCGACGTCCCCCTCATAAGATAGCCCCACTAAGCTAGAAGACTTGGTGTATGAAATGGCATAGTTTTTTACATAACTCTTGATTGAAAACATATCTCTCCATTATTCTTTAAAGAAAAAAATTGACTCATAAAACTCAATGAGTAGATCCGGATACACCAGGTCTTGAGCTCGAGGATTTGATATGCAGACACTTTCCTATCCATCTAGCTAGATGTTTTTTGAGATTATAGAATCATACTTGGAAAAGAAACTCAGATGAACCAACCTCTCTCTTTAAATATGACACTATGAAATGGACTTGACAATTGAAATTTCTTGAGAAGGAACTTCACCTGATATTCAGAATTGAGAAACCATTGAAAAACTGGAATGGGCATTTTAAGTGGGGTAGAGCTTCGACACAAAAAACTTGAAATCCGATGTGAGAGAACCATCGGGGTCCCCTTTTATAGGTGTTGATGTGACATTTCATCTTCCCATCTGAATTAAATGGATGTGAATTCTTCTAATCAGATCTGATGGTTGAAATGATAGCCGCAATTAAAAATTTGGTAGGATCCGATCTTTCGTGGTTTTTTAAAATAAAACATTTGGATTTTAGGAAACTAGATTATGAGAAACGTTAAAAGAAACAAAAGAAACAACCAGCAAGTAAAAGGTGATTGTGAAAACTCAAGAATGAAATCATACCTTTTGGATTACCAGGAAAATTATACATAATATATAATAATCTTATTGAAGAACATTATATTCCAAAAAAAACATGACTATGAAAAAATCTATTACGAAAAAGATATTTGAGTATAAAAATCTTCATTTGGAAAATATTTATTACGAATAACTTCATTATGAAATTTTTCATTACAAAAATCTCAAGTATGAAAATCTTGATTACGAAAAATATGAGAAAGTTCATTACAAAAAATGTGAAAAACTACATTACAAAAAATATGAAAAACATCAGTAGGAAAAGTATGAAAAAACTCATTATGAAAAATATGAAAAAATTCATTATGAAAAATATGAAAAACTTCATTACAAAAAATATATAAAACTTCATTAAAAAAAATGAAAAACTTCATTACAAAAATTATCATTACAAAAAAAATGAAAAATGTCATTATGAAAAATACGAAAAACATCATTATGAAAAAACATTTAATTTTGTTTGAATAATAACAAGAAAATTTTCTCCCCCTATGAAAAGATGTTTTTTACTCTATGGAGATTGATTCAGTAGGTAGTTAACAATGAATATTACCTTCCACTTATCATTCTTAACTTCTATTTAATGTAATAAAATCTATCGGAGGGTAATGATTTTGTGAAAATATTTGCATGTTGATCTTCTGTTCTGATATATTGAAGAATGATATCTTCTTTTTGTGTGTGATCCCTAAGAAAGTGATGCCTAATATCCAATTTCATTGCACGAGAGTGATGTGCAGGGTTTTTACAAAGGGAAATAAAACTTGTATTATCACACAAAATTTGTGTTTTGGTAAAACTAATACCATAGTCTGTGAGTGTGTGTTTCATCCACAACACATGATCCCTATAACATCCAGCAACTATATACTCCAATTCAGAAGTGGAAAGTGCTACTAAGTGTTGCTTCTTGCATGACCAAGAAACCAATGAATATCTTATGAAATGGAAAGTTCCGGATGTACTTTTCTTATCCATTCTACATCCACCAAAGTAAGCATCTGAAAAATCTTTTAGATTAAAATCATTTCCAGAAGTGTAGAAGAGTTCTAAATCCATGGTTACCTTCATGTAGCGAAAAATTCTTTTTACTACCTTTAAATGAGATTCCTTGGTATTGGATTGATATCTTTCACATAAGCATAATGAAAACATTATGTCTGGACGACTAGATATCAAGTAAAGTAAACTTCCTATCATACCTCTAAAAGATTTTTGATCTACCAGTTTCCCAGCTTCATCAAGTTTAAGAGTGTTTGAGGTACTAATAGGTGTACATATACTCTTAGTGTTGTCATATCCTCACTTTTTGAGAATATCTTTAATATACTTATTTTTGGATATATAGATTCCGTCTAGATTTTGGGAGATTTGAAAACCAAGATAAAATGTTAACTCACCAATCATACTAATTTCATACTCATATTTAATTAGATCCACAATGGAATCAGTTAAAGATTGCTGAGTTGAACCAAATATAATGTCATCAACATAGATTTGAATAATAAAAACTTTTTTATTATCATTCATTATAAAAAGAGATAGATCTAAATTTCCCTTAACATTATTATTTTAAAATAAAAAATCTTGTAATTCTATCATACTAGGCTTGAGGGTCTTGCTTAAGTCCATACGAAGCTTTGGTAAGTCTAAAAACCTGATCATGATGTTTTGAATCTTCAAAACCATGATATTGTTCAACAAAAACTTCCTCTTGAACATAACCATTGAAGAAAGCACATTTCACATCAATATGTAAAAGGATTAAATTGAAGAATACTACAAAGTCAAGTAGGATAAGAATTGATTCAAGTCTAGCTACTAGAGAATATATTCCTTCAAAGTATATTAGCACTTGTTGATTATTGCCTTTAAAAACTAATATGGCACTATTTTGTACTATGATTACATTTTCATCACACTTATTTCTGAAGACCCAATTTACTCTAATTACAGAAGTTTCCATAGTTATTTCACCCAAGGTCCATACTTTATTCCTTTCAAATTCGTTTAGCTCATATTGCATAACTTTAATCCAATCATCATCACCTAAATCTTCATCGATGCTTTTTGGTTCTAATTGGGAAAGAAATGCTAGATGTTCTACTTCATTTATTAAGGAACTTCTAGTCCGTTCAGGTTGATTCACATCAAAAATGATGATATCACTAGGATGATTCTTTAAAAACAATTGACTTGTGTTTTTTAATACCTTTTCATCAATAGGGGTTGGAAATCTTATGGGGTAAATGATTCAGAAACATTTGCTTGGGCATTTTCCTTATCAGAAGGATCTTCTAACAATGGTTGATAATCTGTTTTTGAAAACACATCCTATGATGTAGCTTGGGGTTGTTTAAAAACAAAAGGATCAGTTTCATCAAATTTTACATGTACTGTTTCTTAAACAGTACAAGTGTTTTTATTGAAAACTGTATAAACCTTAGAAGTTGTGGAGTATCCTAAGAAAATTACTTCATCAGATTTTGGTGAGAATTTATATAGATTATATTTAGTATTTAAGATGAAATCTTTGAAACTAAAAACCATGAAGTAGTAAAGTCTAGTTTTTCTACCATTGAAGAACTCATTAGGAGTTTTATTAAGAAAATGTCAAATTAAAACTCGATTTATAGTATAACAAGTAGTACTTACAGATTCAGCCCAAAAAATTTTGGCTATAGAAAACACACTCAACATGGTTCTGGTTATCTCTTGAAGAATTCTATTTCTTATTTAAACAACACCATTTTGTTGAGGTGTTCTAGGTGCTGAGATGTTATGAGTAATTCCTTTTCTACTACATAAAGTTTGAAATTTAGAATTTTCAAATTCTCCACCATGATCACTATGAATAGTTTTCAATGAAAGGTTTTTCTCATTTTTGACATGGGCTCTAAAATGTTTCAAATAAGAAAAATCATCAGACTTCATTGCTATAAAATAGACCCACATAAATCTACTGTAATCAGAAACTAAAAAAATACACAATACTTTCCTCCAATTCTTTTTGTTTATGTAGGAAAAAAAACATCCATATGCACTAACTGTATTACATCAGTAGTTGAGACTTCAACAATGGATTTAAAACCATATTTATGTTTCTTTCCATATTTACAACGATCAAAAACTCATTAAGAATCAAATCTAAGCTCTAGTATATTCATAACTAATCATATCTTAGAATTTTTTCATATGTTTCTATGGTTACAGTGTCATAACCTTCTATACCAAATCCATGAATGATCTTCCATTTCACTAAATAAAGGTAGATATTGGCTCCTAATGTCTTCTAAGTTAAGTGTGTATACATTCTCGTGCCTATGGGTAGAAAGAATAAACTCTTCCTTGGAATTGTGTACTAATCACTTGTAATTCCAAAAATTCACATGGTAACCTTCATCACATAATAGGATTATTCTAATGAGGTTGTACTTAAGACCTTTAACAAAGTAAACATTTTAAATCAACATTTTTCCAAGAAGAACGATGTTACCCATATCAATAATTTCTCTCTGAGCATTATCTCTGAAAGTTACTTTTCCTTCTTCTGTCTTAATAATATTTTCTAAATAGTTCTTTTAACCAGTCATATGCCAAAAACATCCACTATTCATGTACAATGTTTTGTTGTCAGCACAATCTCTATTTTCCTGAAAATGAGAAAAAGTTAGTTTTTCGGAATCAAAACTGGCTTGGATCCGGAATTCTCTGAAAGAAAATTTTTAGGAACCCACATACTTTTAGAAAAATAGGCTTTATGAAATCCTAAAGACTGAGTTTTGATTAAGGCACAATTTTTTGCCCAGTGCCCACTGCACTAACCCTTATTATAGAATTGATCACATTGAAGAACTAAATAATTGTAACTAAAAATCGGTTTAGAACCAGTATACCCCAAACAAAAACTATTCATTAGAGGTCGGATTTGTGAATACATTTTATCAAAATTTTCCTTTACTAATGTAAAGTATGATAAAAAATTCCTCGAGGAAAATATTTCGGATTTCAGTTTGATAACAAAGTTCTTGTCTTCTAAAACATTTTATTTTGAACTAGATTTAGGCTCAAAAAATTTATTCTTAGAAATTAAACTTTCTAGATCTTTAAAAAGATTATTCTTCTCATAATTTACTTCCTCAATGATCTTTGAAATTTTTTCAAAATTCACATTTTGTGGTCAAGATATTTAGAAAGATATAATATTTCCATATTATGAATAGTATTTCTAGAATCTTCCTTATCAAGTTTTTTCAGGAGTTTTGAACTCTCAATTTCAAGGAGTTTGGAAAACCTAGAAATTTCTTCATAGGTATGTAAACTATTATCTTCATCTGAAGATGATTCTTCATTATAAGAGTCATAATATTTACTATGACTATAATTCAAATATATATAGGTAATAGATTCATCATTGTGTACCTTAGCCATTAAACAATGATTGTCAATCGGTAGTTTGGCTATTAGACCAAGATTCTTCTGTCGAGAAGATTCATAATCTGAAGATTCACCTAAAGAGTCTCCACCACTGGCACTCCAGGTGTCGTTAGCTTTCAAGACATTCATAGTTGTAATCTTGTAATACTTCTTTCTATTTATCTCATAATTCTTATCCATTATTTCTTTTCTCTTATGCATAGGACAATCAGGTTTTATATGTCCACCTCACATGCATTTATATCATGTAACTTTTGAATCTTTTTTATCTTTTCGTTCCTTTATAATATATCTAGATTGAATGTTCTTTTGCCCAAAAATCTTGTTCATCCTTCGAGCAAGATTTTCTAACTCATTCTCTAAGGATTCACTTCCACTAGATTCATATTGAATAAAAACCTTCATAGATTGGGATCTAGTAACCCTCACAGGAGTCTTGGATTTCATATAATTAGAAGTTGTAGTAAAAGAAAAACTTTCATTCCATTTCTTCTTCTTTACATTATTAGAATCTCTCTTCATTCTAGTCTTATGCGGAAGAAATGTTCTAAAGTGTTCATCAAGAGTAATATGAGTAAACTTTCTATTCTCATCAACTCCCGTCCTCTTGGATTCCCACTCATTGGGCATGATGTCTATGATATTATCAACAAGAGAATCATCATATAATCCTTTCTCACCCATGGATTTTAAACTATTCATAATGGTCATTAATCTTTGTTTCACCTTACATATAGTTTATCGATAAGGAAAGAAGAAACCATGATATTCATCTCTAAGCATGGCTCTTCTTGTTCAATAACATTGGAAGTACCAAAGTGAGTAACATCACGTTTCTTCAATATACAATTTTATACATCACAAGATAAAATTTGGCTATATATATTTCAATTCATGGAACAATGAAATGTATTGAGTACCTCAAAATTCAGTTTATATTCATGCTTTTCTTGATTTGTGAATGTACTAACTTCTTTGTCAGGGATTTTATAACTTCCAGTTAGCATAAAAAAATTGTCAACTCCATTATTGATAATGAATGTCTTAATTAGATCTCTCCAATATTAATAATCAATCCCATTATAAATATGAGGTCTAGTTGGATTGAGATTATATATGGAACGGACATTGATTCCTAGCATCTTAAAGAAATTTCTTTCCACAAAATATTATTAATAGAAATAGTTTGTAAACAAGGAAAATATTCCTATGCAAGTAAAATATAGAAAAAGAGTGTCTCTAAGAAAAAATGAATCCGTACTATTCGAGTATGAAAAACTAATTTTGAGAATAATAATATGATGAATTATCTTCTGAATCTAATAGTGGGATCAATTCATATTGAACCAATGCTCTGATACCAATTTTTTAATTGGTTCAGAGCATGAGGTTTCCAGACTTTGACAACAATTGTTAAGATGGTATGTGAGTATGATATACTATATAATACCAAATGTAGGATCAAAATAATAGAGATTCTAAATCATGTATCTAAAGATGATCAAAATACAAGAGCGGTGGGGGTGAATTATATACTTTTAAAAATTACATTGGAAATTTTAAACATGGTTATGTTTAACAAGGTTAAACAAGATAATTCAAAAAACCTCTAGTTCTACACACTTTCATGAATCCCGAAATCTGATTCCGAGAAAGTGAAACATAATGAAAGTTTACAACAACAATGATTATACCTTAAAGCATATAGAATCTTAAAAAATCAGAGTACAAATATAGAGAAGTATAAGATAGTTATAATATCCTCTACAAAACAAATTCAGCGGAAAACTTATAACAAAACAAGTACCAAGTAGTAAATCTTTTAACCCAAAGAGAAGGGTATCCAACAACCTTGAAAAAATGTCCCTTTATTTATACTTTCATGAACATCTATCTTACCTACACTGGGGTAAGCCCTCGATAAAAAGTTCATAGTCTATCTTGCTGTCCCCTCAAGCCCTCAACATTAAGGTAGTTGGCACCTCTTTCTTCCTCAACATGGAAGCCCTTAACTTCAAGGTAGTCGGCACCTCTATATTCCTATCCCCATAAGCCCTCGATAGTACACAGTAACAATTGGAGCCACACAAAAAAAATCTGAAAAAGAAGTTCATTACACACTAGGCACAAGAGTCTCTCTCTAGAAATCACTTCAAAATCATGTCATCTCTAGATTTATAGAATAGTGTTTAGAACTTTTCAAATGTGCTTCTATTTATAATCACATCACTATCGGTAAGATCCCTCTTCAAATGGTCATAATTTTCCTTGAATTTGGGATGGATATGTACATGTGTCACTCAAAAAATGATTAGTTAGTAACTGAATGCATCACATCGTTTTATAACAAAACAAGTGTAAGAAAAAATATGGTAACATAAAAAATATCCAATATTCTGAATGTAATAAAATAAAAGTTCAGAGTCTAACCAAAAATGAATTCGGAGTCTATAATACAGGGATATTCAGATTCTATTTTCTAGGATATCGAAATCAGAATACTATATAATTCCAGAGTATGAATTTCAAGGAAATTCGGAATCTGGATTCACAAGAATTTGGAACCTGAACTTTCAAAGTTCAGAGTCAGAGTTCATGATAATTTGGAGTTAGAACTGAGAGAAGTTTGTAACCATAATTATTAATTAGAATAAGGATTCAGAACTAAATAGAGTTCGTAACCAGAATTCGTAATCATAATTCGGAGTCAGAACTCAGAAGAGTTCATAACCAAAATTTGTAATCAGAATTCCGAGAATTCGGATCCTAAAACAGAATTCCTCATATCTAAGTAATTATAGGATTTCGAGGATTTTGTTTCAAAACAAATTTTACACAAAGAAAAATTATGATATGAACAATGAACATGGTAAGGATAAATTTCCTTGGGGAAGGAAATATTTTCTTATAGAATTAAAAAATAGGGTAAAAAGAGATTTTCCTTAAGATAAGGTGTTTGTGATTTTGAAAACAAGAAGGAATTGTAAAGTCATAAAGAAACCTTATTGAATTAACAATCTCCCCCAAGTTTGAAGGTATGGAAAAGTCATAAGGAAAGTCTTATTTACTCAATAATACAATATTATAATCTATCAATCACCCATCCAACACATCAACACATTTTTATTTCACAACATTAGATTTATAATTTTTCTTTGTAAAAAATCTATCATGCTTCATCGAGATTTTAATAGTCATCATCATTTTGGTCCTTATCCATGACATATCCCATTGACAAGAAAACCAACATCATTCCTTATGGAATGATTAAAATAACACCCATTATATTAAGATGACAATATCACAAAGATGATATCACCATAATATGTAGTGACCTAAACATCATTATCTCTTCACCGATTGTCACATTGAATATATATCCTTTTGTTCAAGGGAATAAAATATCATTTTCACAACCTCCATAGTTGAAAATAAAACCCATAATGGTTATTCAATGTGATAATAAATTAACTAGACTACTGAACTATATAAGAAATAATATATTGATGTCCTAATTTTCTACCCATATAAAAATTTGTTGTCTCCAATCATTTTTTATGATTTTACACCTTTGAGTATTTGTATAATAAATGAAGAATCTACTACAACATTGTAGAATAAGTCTACACTCATTTCAATGAAAGTTTCATTTTGGTATCAACATAATGTTGATATAAAAACCCATTTTATCCACATATTACTCACAAAAAATCATTTTACCATATATTGTTCATAGTATATTCACAAAGTGTATATACCACATTGACGTTGAGAATTCGTATAAATCATATAAGACTACTATATAGTATATGTGTTTAGGAAACACATGTTTTTAAATAAAATAAAAAAGGTTTTCTAGGTCACTATGAATTCTATAAAATAAATAAACACTTTGGGAATAAATTATAAAAATATATAATGTGATCATTTTCAATTTACCAAAATTTAATTATTAAAAATCTAAATAACTAAGTTTTGAGAATAATACCATATGTAGAAGTAAATTATTTTTCTAGGTAAACATTAAAAAGATGTTTTATAATATATTATACTTATACAAATGACAACATTAAACTATGTGGAATTCATAACATAACTTGTTTGAAAAATAAACTTAATGATGATTAGTAGAATTTTATTTTTTACAGAACTCCCTTAGATTCATTGTCTCCAGAAAATATATTTTAATAATAATTTTTTCTTCCCAATAATGGAGGTACTACCTATTTGGTAAAAATCATCTTTCCACAGTTTCTGAGAAACTATATTTTTTGGGTGTCGAATTCCAATCACAAACCACGTAATATAAAAATAGATAAATGAAAATACAATTATTATTTTGTGATTTTAGTTGTTAATTATTCAATATTATTCAACAAAATTGAAAGCACATTAATTTTGGCCTAATTTAAACTAATATAAATATAACAACATTATTATAAACTATCTATATCTTTATTCAATGTAATTTACAAAAAATTAATTTCCTAAATAAATCCATCAATAGTATTAAGACCAATTAATATAATCAACTATTATTATAAAAAATGGATGAAAATTTAAAACACCACATTCACTAGTCTTTATCAAAACTATATTCTCTATCCTAACCATCTATATAATTCTCAAGCACAATAATATTTTAAAATCTCAATAATACTCACCCCAAGGAATATATCTACAACTTAATTAATCACATTTCCAAAAAAGATATCAAATATAACATTACTTGAGATAGGTAACCCAATACTATTCATGTTTAGGATAATGGTGAGTTATATAAGATGGATATTTTTTCATTTTAATTTAGTTAATATTCTGTCTTGACATCTGAACATTATTTGAAATAATCCAACAACCATCCATAATCATGTGTTCTGTTCTCTTTTGCACAATCTAATACATATAATGTAGTTTTAAATAAAATGGATTCAAATACTAATATATGGATATTTTTCTTTATCTATGCTGTCATTATTCCTTGACATACCCTAATATAATTATCATGATTTAAAATTATTTCTTTTTTTCAAGATTTCCCATTATATTATTCCTTTATGATTTAATACTAATATGATTTCATTTCATTAATAAATTACTTTTCCATATATCCTCATGAAATAGGATGTTAGATGATAGATTTAGCCTTTTCTCTACATCAATTCTCATATAAGATTTTTCTTCACATATACATTAATTTTTTTTTCTCAAGGTCATAGTTTTCCCTTGAATAAATAAAAAACCATACTTAAACCCCATTTTAATTTCTATTAAAAGATAATCATTCTAGATATATAAAAGTTTATTATTTAATGGGAAAATATCCAAACCTCCATTTTTATTCATGGTGACTCAGCCATTTAGGTAATTAAAAATCTTTATTGAATTTGATATATTACCATTCCTCAACAAAAAAACATATGGAGTGTCTACGTATCCCGAAATTGATACACATTCATACATGTCACAATGGGTTCCAAATATGGTTATTTTTACCTCCATTGTGTCCCTTCCATATTTATTTCCCACTCCTTTTAAAATATCCCTTATCAAGTGAATATTCAATGATCTACTCTTCTCATGACTTAGTGTATTTTTTTCATATAAAAGTCTAGATGTACCCATTAATCATGGTATTTATGATAAATTAATCATTTCTTCTTTCTCCATATTAATATAATGCTACTTCATTGCAGCATAATCATAATTCAGTGCGAGATAAAATAAATGAGGTAAATAAATTTTGATATTATGATTACTCATGGAATATAACTAGTACATACCTATAACTAATTATTTTCCAAAATCCTTATCATATTGATGTTGATTCAAGGTGATTATTAACATTTTCCTTAAAATACTTCCCAAAAAACATATTCTTATATTTTGAATCATTCATTCCCCTTTGATTATGAAGAGACTCATCCATTTAAATATTGTAGAGGGAGTTTTTTACCAAATAAATTAGAATGATTAGAAGGAATAAAATCTTAATGGACTGAGAGATTAGTATATTTGGTAAACCAAAATATTAATGTGTTGTATTACATATTAATAAAAAAAATGATAACATAATTTTATTCAAAATTACTTCATTGATAACTTTAATACATCTAATATATCCCTGCATATATTTCATAGTACTATTCATTGATTCCTTAAGAAAGGAATCATAATAAGGGGTATCTCAAATTCTATGTAATGTTATAGTATATCTGATGTAATAATGAATCAATGAGAATAATAATTATTTAATGGTAAATAATTGACCAAAAATAACATATAATAAATAGAATAGGAAAGTAGTTAATAAAAAATATAACACGCAAATAACGGGAAACACATGACATTTAAATAACTAGATAAAGACTAATCAATATGGAAATATATGAAATTAAAAACACATACCATTTTATCAATAAACTAATAATGACTTGATTAAATTGATTTTATCATGTAAAAATCACTATGATAATAAACTATAAATAAAAATAATGGGGACACTAAATTATTGGGTGTCATGTATCAGGAACAAAAAAACCACTACTCTCACGATCCATCCTTCGAATAGCTTAAAACTATGAACAGAACCCAGTTTAATTTTCACTACCTATTTCCCTCATGAGAACCTTTGGTTGTGTTGATGAACTAAATAATGTCTTTCCACGATCTTTCATTGTATGTACAAATATTTCTTCAGATCAAGTAATCAATATAATTTAGAAAATTATCGTATCAAGTATCTGTATTGAATAAAGAATATAGAATTATAAATATTTCCAAAAATAATCAAATAAATGTCAATGTAGACATCGTATATAAAATTATATATAGTTTATTAAATATTAATATCAATGATAAATTAAATGGATAATTTAGGGGAAATTTAATGTTCAATGAATATAGTATAATGACTATTAAAAGGGTACTAAAAATATCAAGGAATTGAATGTGAATATAATCCTTTGTAAAATAATTCATTAACCATAAACATGAAAATAAATTATGGTAACTATAAAATATATCCCACGCATTTTAAAATAATCGTTTTTCATCCTCAAAGTATATAAATACTATAAAATGAACTTTTATAAAAAATCATGATGAAAAATATCCCTTTGATTTGAAAACAATTTTAAATGCATTCAATGAAAATCAATTTTTATAACAATTTATTTTAAATTTAACCTTTAAAGCATGAAAATGAAACAACAACGAATTGAAGGTGAGTAAATCAGGATTTTTCATAAGGCATAAATTAATATTCATTTATCACGATAAAAAGGTTCGATAATTTCTAGGTAATGAAAGAGAGAAGGATGTTCTTTTGAAATCATTGCTAAAAAGAGTAAATGTGTCATTACCATATCAAGTTAAAATGTTTTTTTTATGAAAATATGGTTTTTAGAAGAAAATTAGTTCCCCCACTAAATAAATGAATTAATTAGGGGTTTCTTTAAATAATTTTCTAAAAATGATTGAGTACTACTGACTTGTAAAATGGTATTATTACAAATTTTTGGTCATAAAAAACGAGAGGAGATGAAAATTAAAATTTTAATTAGAAAATGATCAAATTATTTTCTTTTAATGGGATTTTATGTTTAAATAATCACAAAACATTATATTATAATTTAAACTTTGGAAAAAATTATAATGATGGAGTGAAAATAAATCAATGAGTATAGTATTTGTATTAACAATAAATGAAAATATAGAAGTGTAAGAACATCAATAGTTAATAAAATTCATTATAGACATAATAATAGAATATTAAAAAAACTAAGAATTAATATAACCCAATGAAATTATACTGGGTTATGAATTTATTGTCCACTTGGTATCTTATTACTCAAATACCCTAAAATGAAATAATTCAAATTGAAACTCAAAACATCTAGGGGAATGAAAGAATCCAGATATTATATATTAGTGTTGTACTATTTTTACCATCCATAATAAATTTTATTCACAAAAATAATGTGATAAATTAAAAATAAGGACAATAGTTATAAAAATATGTGATATTGAGGTGATAATAATTAAAAACATTATCATGGAGAATACTATTTTGACATTGCAAAGGGTTTCATACATATTGAAACATTCGAATAAGAAAAAAAATAAACGAATAACATTAAATAAATTTTTTATATCTTATCAATATAGAGTATAATGATTTAACATATCAAAGGAAAATATATACACAATTAAAAACCTACAAGGTTCATAACAGAAAAAATAAGTCTCAACGAAATCTAAATTGAGATGAAATCCATTACCTTTCATTTCATTTTGGGGGAATGTATTTTATCTTTGTGTATAATCATATTATGTTAATTATATAATTTATTTTTATCCTTTTTCTATTTTGAACTTAATTTTTTTTCAATAATTAATATGTTATATACAACAACTTGATCAATTATGTTTACGTTGGTAATTTTTACGAAATTTGGTATACGTGTCAAAATCAAAATTTTTTGGTATTCTATGATCAAAGGGGTAGTTATATAACATATGAAGAATAATAATAATGAAATAATTATAAAATTTATAATAAAAATATACTTTTAAAACAATTAATTTAATATTTTAATTAAAAAAAATCGATATTACAATTTTTGAGACAATAAGCCATAAAAATTCAAGGGAAACGTTTTCATTTTTCAACTGTTGTTATGGGGATTTAGTATATTAATTAATATACTTCCATAATTATTATTATATCATAATTAAACTATTATTTAGTAATATATAATTACATATATAATTCATGTGGTGTAAAAACATGCACATCATGTTGAGGAGGCAGTAGTCCACACATTCTTGAACGATGCTATTACTTTTTTTCTGTATGTTAGTGAGTAATAAAGAAAATGATATATTTTATATTTCCATAAAGGTAATTATTTAATTAATATAATATAAATTTAATTTAAATTATATATTTTTAATTAAAACCATCCTCTATATGTTCCTTTTTTACTGTGAATGAATCACATCACATGCTGGTGGCGGAAGTCCAAAATTACTCAAATGGTGTTATCGTATGAACAAAAAATTATTATATTAAATGTTTGATTTATACAAGTATTAAATTAGTACAAATACATAATAAGTATAATTTATAACATGTATAAACATTGTTTTATCATAATTTATGAACCTTAATGATGGTAAATGGAATATGAACAATCGTCATTTCGTAAGCCGTTAGTTCACTGTACACAAAAACAATATTTTCAATTCCCAATGAATGTATGTGGGTATATGATTACTATAAAACATATAATTAAAACAAAAAAGATTATTTATTATACTTTTTTCATTAAAAAACAATGAAATTCTAATATTTGAGGGATTGTAGAATTGAAATCAAACATAAAATATTAAGAAAGTTTATCACCTATTATTTGGGTAACAACATTTGGTTTGGTCCAAATTATTACTTGTATTTATTTATTCCAAATTTTATGCATCAATAATGAGTGTAAGAATTTTTAGAAGATATTTTGGATGATCTTTTTCGAGACAAAGTGTCTTTAGAGGCATCAGGAAGTTTTATATCTCATGCCTTTTGTAGCAGGGCAGGAGTGGAAGTCTTTTAATATTTTGTCAATTGAATTCCAACCTTGTTTTTTAGGTTTCATGATGATCCAATTATAGTCCAGATTCTTGTAATGATAGAATATATTTGATATGATTATATCTAATAGCTCTTGGACATGTTTATTTGTCGTTTTTGTCCTTAATGTGAAGGTTTAGTATGTTATTACACTTAATTTATCATTAATCATTATAATTAATTTTTAATACATTCAAAAATATTATTTTAAAAATAAACCTAAGGCGGTCATATAAGATATTATAAATTATTTTTTTTCATATATGGAAACCATTTTTCAAATTTTTGTCATATAAGTGGTAGACTCTTTTAAAAATTGATCTCGCAGATGGAATGACAATACATGTTTTTAATATGAAATACTACCAATAGTTTGATATGTCCTTTATTTAAATTTCAATGCGAAATTGATACCAATGGCCTAAATTGGAAACACTAAAAATAATATTATATAATTAAACTTCAAAACCAATTTAATGTATTATTTATCCATAAAAATAAATTAGATGAAAAAATATATTTGAACTAAAATTTAGTATTGTTAACCATTCATTTAAAACCTGGTATGTTTCTCAGAAATAAAAAAATCAATTTAAAAAAAAATATTTTTATATATCAAATATGTATTCTCTTATAATGATTGATAAATTTATATATTAATATTCATATTTAAAACGGGTTATCTATTAGAAGGCTGTAAAATAGCAATTATAAAAATATAGGTTTTATGTGTTAAACATGGGTTATTCTTATCTTATACATATCAATCCTAATTGAAAAATATAAAAAATTGATTGAATATATAATGTATATATTTCATTAAGATAATTAAATAACCTTAAATAATTATTTATATTATAAAAAACTCCTTTGAAATCATATAAATAATAATATTTCATTTTATATCTAATTTGGTCTTATTTTGAGTTCTCCTTAATTAGTTTCCAATGAATTTTATTTTATTTTTATATTAACAAAAAAATTTATAATTTAGTAAATATTATTCATAATAGATTACATAATTTATATATAAATTCTTATTTTATTAAATAATAAAATTTTAATAATATAATGTTTTTTTTAGTGAAAAATTCTCTTGTGTGTACGACAAGAAATCGAAGAGAATCAGTCTTACATGTGATGTAATTTAACAAAGTACTTATTTAACTACAAGCTATATGATTTGTTGAAGTTATTTAAAATAGTAAATATGTAGTAGAGTCTTGCAATATTATATTCCCTTACATGCTTGGTGGCACGTGTCATTAACATTATCGAATACAAAATATTATTTTATAATTTCAAGGTGGAAAAAATTAGTTTTCATTTCAATAATATTTTTATCCAGGAAACATATATTTTCATACTAATTTCTAATAATTGAGTACATATTTCATAATACATCACCTTCTCTTTCATCTTTATATTCTATTTTCATTATTTTTAACTCATATCCATTGATATGTTGAAACATCCACTTATGGAATTTTTAGGATCTACTCATCATCGAATGTTTCAAATTCACTAAGCATATTAGGTTCCCCATTAATTCATATTTAATAATTAAAAAGATATTTTAAATTAGAATCATCCAGAATTACTTTTTGATGATGTTGGACTACAAAAATATATTCTTCATATTCCATAAAAATAGTTCCATGATAATATATTCTTCTGGATTTTTGATTCTCCTATGAATTTCATATTAATTTCTTGAAATTATAAAATATATGGTCAAATTGTTTCATTAACATAAAAAAATCATAATAATATCATAAGATAAATAAAACAAAATAAATATACAAACCATTTGATACAAATTGTTTGAAATATACAAGGTACATAACATGATATTTTCATAATAAGAGGTGTAAATCAACGTACAAATAGTAGCATAAAAATTTAATCTCTATCTCGATGCATTATATTAAAATATTATATTAAGGATATTGACCTCCCAATCACATGGATCAAATTTTATTCTATTCTAACAATATTTTCATTATACTTCATGGTCTCTTTTAGTGTGCTTTCATAAATTGAATATGGAAATGATTATCCCCATGGATTACCCTCACTAGGATATGTACTATCTGTATGCATTTTTACTATGTCATGAACCAAAATCCATTGCGAATGTCTCTACTATAAAAGGATTGTGTTAAGTAACTCATATTACCATTCTCACCACAATGAAATATTTATTGAAATCTTAATACATACAAAGGGTCACTCCCTCGATCAATCTTTCGTTAGACCATTGGTGATGGAATGAATTTCCCTTACCCCTCCTTGGATATCTAATTTATAAAAGGTCCAAACACATTTTATATACACACAAATAAATTTAACATAAAAATTCAGGGATTTCATATTCAGATATGAATAAATACTATATTTTAGTTCCATTTGAATATTACATCACCTCTTTTGAAGACACATCATTTTTTCACTTTAATATTCATTATCCATAATAATTCTATATTTCCATTTATCATCCAGGTTGCTAAAAAATTCATAGACTTATATATAATTTTTATTCAATGGTTTCCATATCATTTATCACATAACCCACACTTGAAAAAAAACATATTTTGATATTTGTATCATCAATAATATATTAGTTCATATCAATATTTAATTTTTTTATATGTAGTATTTTCAAATAGATATAAAATTTTATTCTCACTCTATTTGATTATAATTATTTATATTTCATAATAAATAATATATATTATTCCTCCCAATCATCAGAATTATAACCATAATTGGGCTCTAAAAATATCAAAGAGAAACCCAAGAATACCTCTATAAATATTATGAAGTAAATGATCTTGTAAAAATGGTTAATATATGTATGAATCATGTTATAATATAATATTGTGTGGTACAATCCAATATCTATATTGTGATCATACATTATGATGAGTAGACTAGAACATAGAAATGTGATCTAACGTATAATGGTGAAAAAATAAATAATATCATGTTGAACAAAGAACTATGATTCAATATTCTATTTGACTAGATCCCAAAAACATTCACATAAAATTCCCAAAATAATCCCACAAAAGATCACGATTAATATTAATAATATTTTATCACACAATACTAGTAGTGGCATTGACTCTGATACATTGGCGTATACTATTGTATAATAAGACAACTATACATAATTCATTATTCAATTTTTACCCTTTAACTCTTCATGACCTAAATGCGATGTGGACTCCATTTTGTCAAATTGAGGAGGGGGTGGAAAAAATTCATTATGTGTGTAAACGAAAAAAATTATAAGGGTTGATAAAAACCACTCATACATGACCTAAACCATAGATAGTATTATTATAGCACAACCTAAAATACATGAGTCAAACATCCACATTTTCATTTTTTTCTCTTAATAATAATTATCATTCCATAGACCACATGAGATGTTAGTGAGGATCAAAAATATTAACACAAAACCATTAGGTTCTCCAAAACACACCTCACCTATTCTATACCATCTATCTCCTCCAATTAACTCTCACCTAATCACAGTCCAATGGGATATATAAAGATGTACCAAAATTATCTTCTGCTCCCTATCGGAACATCACTCCACATATCCTCTACCTCTATAGTATATAGATGATGTTTTACCCTTCAAAAATAATAAGTAGTTGTGGGGTCTCTGTATCTAGCTCAACTACTAGATACTATTTTGAAACATTCCATATATCCTTGAAGTTCAATCTTCAACACTACTGTATAGTATCATTTACTAATATCTCATGTAAAACAAAGACATGTGATATTTTTGCATAGTAATAAGTCTAATAACAAAATTGGTTCATGTTTTTTTCATTGGATTACATTTAATATATGGATCAAATAATTAATCAAGAAACACATAATTATTTACATCATGATAAACATGTGTTGTCAACAATGGTATTGTAATAAATCAAACTAGTTTCATTGAAAGCTAAAAGCAATCATAATTTTGGTCACTAATATAGAATTCTATTATTAACAAAAAAACTAGTTAATATTCATAATTATTTTTTAAAAAAATATCATTAAATACTACCCAAAAAAATTTAATGTATTCTCTAATGAATATATCTATTAAACCTGTCATGATAACATGGGTTTATTAATTTGACCAAAAAACATCACCATATATTTATAGTGTCCATAAATTATAGTATATAGTTTGTTGGTTATATCTACTGTCATAAAGTTCAATTAATGATATTCAGAACAAAGATTAATCATGGATAAGTATTGAGATCCGATTATTTGATCATCCTAGTAATTACTATGATTTAAACAATATATATTATTGATTGTCATCATGATATGTCACCGATAATCAATGAATAGTGAAATTTATAATTTTTTCTACTCTATAGAAGAATAGGTTCAACCAAATGTGACATACTGGTCCAGAATAATATATTTTCAATATTCTCCAGATGTTACACCATCAATAATTTTCCCCAATCAAGGTTATTCTATATAAAGACTTTTAACTATGTATATCATTAGGTATGTGTTCTATTGAAAATTCAACATCATAATTTAACAAAATATAATTAAACTACTCTATAAATATAGAAAAAACATCTCCACATTTAGAACATCACCGATATTGAGTTTATCTTTGACCATCAGAGATAAAAAAATAATTGAATAAGAGTCAAGACCCATGCAATGCATGTAATTTTTAATGGATTTTTATATTTCTCATCACACTACAATATCATCATTGGTTGTTATGGAATGAAATATGTGACTTCTCTAGCTTTATAATTGATGTGAAGTTTCTATAATGAAATCCAATACATGGCTATGAAATGATCAAATTCAACCAAGGGAGAATAATAGTATTTTCTTTATTGGCATTCATACAAAAATAAATAAGAGATGTATCATAGTTTGGTTATGAGATCATTATAATGTTAGATTTTTCACTTCCAATTAAATATATAAATTTTGAGATAATGAGTTTGTTTACTATAGTAATTTAATGTAGAAATGTAATCCATATAAAAAATCACAACTAATATTCTTCGATATTTTTTCATACCATTCACCACATTAATTTAATTATTCAATTATCAATTTCTATCTTAGGAAATTTCGTTTTCATGACCATAAAGTATCCTTAATCAAATTGATCAATCATATATAAATTAAAACCATTCATATTTAATCAATATATAGAAACCTTATTTTAAATCTACTATACTTTATATTTAACCTACATTGTCCATGTTCATCATATATTCAAATGCATCATGATGGTTTTGGATGATAATATGAATTAAAATGAAAATAAACCAAGGTTGTGTAAAAATGGTTGAGTACTATGGTCATACTCATTATGCACCATAATTTTTTATGATAAATACTCCCCAAAATATTTTCAGTTATTACCTATATATTCATCTGTTAAAAATCCAAACCAACCCTTATTATCCATACAAAGATATTCTACTAGGAAAACCATTGTCATCTCTTTTTCATATCATAGTTAATTTAGTTGCACATATAATTTTTAAAAGTTCTCAAAATATGGTTTTTTATACTAGTTTCCAAATGTGCTTGAGAAATATTATAATGGAAACAAAATAAAGCTATATATTCTATATATAAACATTACATAAAATTAAATGATTTTCAATTATATAATATTCTGATCTATACTTTCATTGTATAGGTTTAAAATGTACTGAAATGAGGACACATAAACAACTGGTTCATAATTAAGTTACATCATCTCCCACTTAGTATTAACAAATATAACCCTTGCCATATATCTTACAATTAGTATCATTATTCATATCAAAGGGAAAGTAAACACATAAACTTCTAAGATTTTATGTTCTTCAAGTGTATGATAAGTTGATATTAGTGATCACATAATCATAGCTCTAGGATATGTGTATAATATCAATGTATTACCATTGAAAAAACATATCATTCATATATGGGAACCAAATATTGTGTCACATAATATTTCTTGGAACATCATAAAACCTGAATATATATGAATCATAGAAAATGATCCATGGGGGCATCAAAATTGAATAAGACGTAGATTTGTATAATTCCAGTACAAGTATAAAATAATTTCCTAGGTTTTTAAAGATAATTTACACGATAATCTCATTATATTAATTTCACACACCAAAACATCATCGTAGCCCATGTTTACTCATAATAGAATCACAATGGATATATTCCATTATTGAACTAATTTCAATCCCCATTCCATTACTATTCATATAATGAGTACTCTATATTTTTCTAATTCATTGGAGTGATATATATGTTTTTCACAAATGGAACGTAATGAAAATCATACATATTTTTTCTATATGATCACTAAAAAATCATAATTTTATCTTTATTGAAAAATAAATGGGATTTCAAAACATATCATTACACTATAACCTATGAAAAAAAATCTATTATCATAAATATTCCTTGAATTCATCATAACACAACCTGTTGAAAATGTATGGGTTTCATAAAAAACATTTCATATTAATAAAAAAATTAAAGAGAATGAATTAATTTGGTATCATTGGATAATATCCCACGTAAATATTTTGTATCATAAAATCATGTCATCATAGATGAAAAATGAATTAAAATGATAGTATAAATATTCATAGAGTAAAATAATCATCAACGTTTGAAAAAAAATTTAAAATAAAAAAATATATCAAATTTTATAAAAAAATTTCATTTAAACTAACTATAAAAATAATAATGGATGTTTAATAAAATTTTATAGTCAATACACTAGAAAATATATTAATTATATATACCATAAAAGAAAACATTTCATTCGTACTTTTTTTTCAAAAAGTCAAAAATTATGTAGTTTAGTATGTTACAAGAATATTTGATTTAGATTGTCATTAAATATTAAAACACGGAAAAAATTTAATTTATTCAATAACTATATGATTTTGAAAAATCATTAAAACAGTTTCTAGAAATGAGGGATAAGGAAGAGAAAATATTTTATGCCGAATAGTGAAATGAAATTAGTTTTCCATAAAAACAATCTTACAAACTCTATAGTATAAAATAGATGAAAAATAAATGAAATAATGTTTTCTTTATAAAAAATTGTATTATAATAATATTCATGTGTTTCATGAGATCTATATCATTGAATTTTATCATCATAAACCATAATCATATGAAATCCCAATAATGAGATTTTAATATAAAACCCTAACCTCAACCCAAATGTACTTTAAATGAGTTCCAAAATCCATTATAATATATATATATATTAAATTATTTTCCAAAAATATAATCATTAAAATCGCATATCATATTATTTTCATATAACCTAGTATCACCTGTTTTCTAACAATTCTTTACTTAATTCATTGTTCAGGGTGATAAGTGCATCATTTTTCAGTTATGTTTTTATTCTATAGTTTTTTACTTATACTTTTATCAATGAAAAATAAAATAATAAAAATTATTATTTATATAAATATAATAATTAGGAAAAATATTTATATATATATAATGTTATCCATAAACATTACATATGTAAAATTAAATTTCATTATTCTTGGTCTTGATAAGTCATATATAGGCCTCATTGTCAATTTCATTTACTAATGGATGAAAAAAATAATGTAAAATGATAGTTAACCTCTATATATTAATTATTATTTCATTTATATTATATATATTTATTAAATCTCTCCTTATTACTATCGATGTAAAACTAAAATGTCTTATGAAATAGATGGCTTCGTGGTGGTGACAGTCAACCCGTACACATGATGGATGTTATCATTTTCCAATAGATTGGAATGTAATATGTTAGATATGATAATTTCATTATTGAAACATATTATGTCATTAATTAAATATATAAATATTATAAAATTTATAATACCGATTAATAAAATGTTTTTAGGAGAAATGATATATATATCTATGGTGAGGTGGTAATATGTACATAAAAATATTCGATACATTATATTACCATTTGATGGAAACTAGGGCATATATTAGTGGTTTATTAATCATAATAAAAATTATATATATTGAGTATAATTATTTTATAATTATATGATAAACATAATAGATTTTTTTGGGTTAAATTAATATGTAAAAAAAATGTAATTAGTTGATGTGATTTTCTATTTATTATAGAAAATCAATTGGAACTCCTCTTAAGAACCCTCGGGTGATTCTTCATTGGTTAAAAAAATCACTAGAACGTATATATAGTATTTTATAAGAAACTTTTATATTATTTGATCAACCTATAAGGCATAATATGATGTAATGATGATACAATAGTAGGTTACTTTTAAAATTAAGGGATAAAACATACAAATAATTTAATAAATTATTAATATATTACAACATAATAAAATAAAATATATCCATCTCCAATAAAAATAAATTATTAGTTAAATTAATTTGATGAAAAATATTATACAATATAAATTATGTCATATAATAAAATTTAGATAGGATTTTGTTTCATTTTAGATTATATATTTTTTATTAACCGCTTAATTAATAATTATTTACATTTACCAAAATAACAACTATTTTAATAATAATTGGTTATGAATTTTATAATAATTGGGAAAATGATACAAAAATGTGAAATATTTTAAATTTTAATCTGAATTCATTTCACATGGAAGAATATATGATTTTTATTAATGTTAAATCATTTAAAAAAATATTATTTATTAAAAATAACTGTAATATTTATTTTAGAAGTATTAATTTTGTGAGAAATTAATGGAATTAATAAAAATATTGACTTGTAATATTATATTCAATCCCAAAAAAATATATCACACACACATATATATAATCATGGAATATAATTGTTCACTCATATTATATTTATTTTTGTATGGAATTAATCATGGATTGGAGTAACTCTGAAGCAGAGGTGTGGCCTTTAGATGATGAGCCTCTCGTCTCCCTACCTGAGGGAACCCCTCCCAAATCATAACCTGGTCCCTCTCTGGCTTCTTTAATTAACTCCCCCTGATCACGGTATGAAGGCTCAATGAGGGGATCCCATGCATTGCATGGGTTAATAGTTAGGTGATCTCTTACCCATTATCACCCTGGAATTCCTACAGACGAGTTTCCTTTCAAGGGTACAGGTGTGTACAGAAGGTCACATACTAGGAAGATAAATGGAAGCGAAGGTTCCCACTTTGAGAAGGCCATGGATTCTGGGGCCATTTCAAGAATACTCATTGTCAGGTAACTCTTATACTCATATGGAATGCTCGTAGTCTTGGAGAGAGAATCAAAACAGACTTCTTTTCCTCAATGATCACTCAATACAAGGTTTTACTGGTGGCCATCCTCGAACACAATCAGCAGTTGAGAAAGATTACAACCTTTTCCCACAAGCTCGAAATCCATGGCTTCATGCACGTGGATCCAACCAACATGCACATATGGATTTTCAAGAGCTGATATTTCACTGTTGATTTTGTCTAGGCATGAGATCAGTTCAGCATGGTTAAGGTGACCCAATTCAATGAGCCATTCTATGTTTCATTCATTTATATAAGATGCGATCCTCAACAAAGGGATAGGTCTTTTTATGATCTTAATATATTTGACCCAAGAAATCTCCCTTGGATAGTCGTAGGAGACTTAAATGTTGTGGAAGAACCTATGGAGAGGAAGGGATGAGGCCCTTTCAATAGGAAAGACAACCATGATTTCTCACAGTTCATGGTGGGTAGGGGACTCATGGATCTTGGATTCATAGGCAACCAGTTTACGTGGTGTGATAACAAGTGAGAAAACCGAAGTTTGCAGAGTCACATGGATAGATGCATGGACAACTTGTAGGCCTTGTCATCTTCATCCAACACTCAGGTCTCGCATCTGGCACTTGGTATATCAGACCACTCCCTGATCCTTCATTCTGTATCTTCCAGGTAGAAGCATCAGGTTTTATTTCGTTACTACCAGCACAGGGATAATATCTCTAGCTTTCAGGACTAGGTCAGTGACTCTTGGAATGACTCTGTCCCCAAGCAGACATGGACTGGCCTTCATGACAAGCTGTGCTGCCTCAAGCTGAAACTCCAGGAGTGGTTGAAGGACGTTCCATCCTCCGACAGAGTGTTGGATTCCACCATGCAAGATGTGGATCATCTTGACATGAGTCTTGAAGAAGATTGAAATGAACATGTTTAAGAGGAGCTGGTGGGTAGGAAGGAATAGATGTTCGTCATGCTTTTAAAACAGGAGTGTCTGGCCAGAAAGGGCTCCAGGGTCTTGTGATTGAAAGAAGGTGATAAGAACACATCTTATTTACACGCATGAATCAGGGAAAGGGGGAGGAGGGCTCTACCGAATTCTTTGATGGAGGATGGTACATATTCAAATAATAGAGGTCGTGGGAAAGATGGAACATGATTACATCTGAGATCTACTTGCTGGCACCAACTCCCACCACCCACACGGGTACCTGAGGGATAGTTCTGGGTTCTTTGAGGTTCTTCCTTTTTGTTTATCTGAACAGGATAAGGAGGCCCTGGGGGCTATCCCCCAAGAGGATGAGATCCACAATTCCATACTTCATCTAAACCCTGAAATCTCTACGGGGCCAGATAGTTTCCTCGACTCCTTCTACAAATCATCATGGGAGACAATGAAGAAGGATCTTATTGTGTCGACCCAAGACTTCTTCAAGGGCAGGAGCTTGCCACACATTTCATGTACCAATACCATTGTGCATGTCCCCATGTCCATGTCCCCTAATAAAATTCATCAGTTTCTCCCAATAATAATGTGTAACGTCCCCTACAAGATCATTTCTTACATTATAAACATCATGCTATCCCTTTCACTTCCAAATTTAATTTCCAAATAACAACATGAATTTTTGTGTGGGT
The DNA here is from genome assembly GCA_963277665.1 of Viscum album. NCBI lineage: Eukaryota > Viridiplantae > Streptophyta > Magnoliopsida > Santalales > Viscaceae > Viscum > Viscum album. Next base: position 592,893,152 of record OY728155.1, on the reverse strand, counting down.
GCTCCATCTAGGGGGCGATCGCACTGGCCCAAGAAATGATCAGGGACCTCAACTACAAGATGTGAGGCTCTAATATTATGATCAAGCTGGATATGAGTAAGGAATATGATCGTATGGAATGGAGCTTCATCAATAGGGTTCTGACAAGTATGGTTCTTTCGTCTGGGAACATTGACATCCTGTTTTTCTGTTTTATCTATGCATGGAACATGACAGAATTCATGGGGAAATATTTTGGGTTCCTCAAAACTCACCATGGATTGAGATAGGGGACACTATCTCCCCATCCCTTTTAATCATTTCCCAGAAAGTCTTTAGTCGGCTCATTCACCGTATCTTAAGTAATGGAGAGATCCTTCCGTATTATAGAATAATGAGATCCCCCTCAGTGTCTCACCTCATATTTTCAGATGAATCTATCATATTCATTAATGCGGCTAATATATCTTTTAATGGTCTGATTAATGTTTTGGAAGATTATAGACATTGGAGTGGGTATGTTATCAATAAGAGTAAGAGTAATTTTTACATCCCAAGGGGAACGTCTGCTAGACGGAATCCATATACATGGAATATTCTGGGCATGTAGCGAGGATATATTCCCATGCCTTATCATGGAACCCCACTATCTTCACGACTCTTGCGAATCCATGATTTCGATTCACTTTTCAGCAGGCATTCCGAGTGAGTTCTTAATTTGATGAATAAGTACTTAACCATTGGAGGAAGGATTGCACTGATGAATAGTGTGTTGTTGTCTACTCTGATCCATGCTCTCTAATCCATTAAATATCCTAAAGGAGTCATTAATAGGATGGATCGTATCATTGCTAGCTTTCTTTGGGACCGAGTGTGTGAAGAAAAAAGACATTGGACTTCTTGGAAAATTATAGATAGACCTATTGGTGAAGATGGAATCAATACTTGGAGTCTTAACTCCACCCTCTCTTGGATGCATGTGAATCCGGAATGGGAGGTGCTGGATCATTAGACCTTATAGGGGCTCACCATGAACAACATCTTTCTAGGAGACATGGCTGCAATGAACGGCCATTATTCCTCCTTATGGGATGAAATCACCTATCTTGTTATCTTCCTTAGTCCCCACTCTTGATGGACCGTTGGGAAGGGTGAGGTTTTATTCTGGAATGACAATTAGAGAGGGGTGGTGCTTGAGTATCCATGCTGTCTAGTCACAAAAATTTCTTTTAGGGAATCTCGGAACTACCCGAACTTTACTAATGCTATTCTCGATAAGGTCCAGTAAGATCAGCTCCAGCTCATTGATCTTTCATCCTCCCCTGACAGGTGCATTTTCACTCAATCTTCATCGGCCTCCTTCTCGTCCTAGGATTACCGCCGATTACTATCCAGGCCAATATTTGAGGATGCCTGGGATGATGTTCATTGGGCCAAGAGAACCCCCTTGAAATATAATTTTCTTTCCTCGAGAATCTGGAACAAAGAAGTACCTACCGACAAGAACATCGAATTGTGTGGCGTGCATCTATCCTCGAGATGTGTCTGCTATAGGAGGAACTAAGAGGAAACATTGGGGAATGTTCTCTTTGAATGTGAATGGGCATCATAGCTCTAGAACTATTACCGATCGTTTACCACTTTCTCCAGTCCAGCCATGTAGGTTCATCCTTTTCTGGAGCGTTGGTTTGATGGTGCATCCGAAGACGGTCCAAAGAAAAGGGCTTGCGTTCTATTGTTACATGCAGGCTGATGGGGTTTGTGGTATTCATGGAACAAGTGGGTTCATGATGGATAGTCCTCAATAGTTAGATTGATTATTACCCACATTAACAATATACTCCTTGACCTAGGAAGGGCTATCACTCTTTGGAAGGAGGCACCCTCACTATAGAGGTTTAAACCTGCTCATAATTTCTCTCATCCTAACAAAAATTTACCTTCAAGAAAATAGGTTCAGTGGTCCCCTCCTACTAGGGGTTTAAAGATGAACACTAATGGATCATGCTTCTCAGGACTCATTCATGGAGGGGACACTATTCGTGATAGAAATGGATTAGTCGTCATGGCTTTTTTCCATCAACCTTGGCCACATGACTTCCCTCATGGATAAGGCCATAAACATTATCACAGGACTTTCAGTTTGCAGGTAGAAAGGTCTGGATATTTTGGAAGCAGAAACTGATTCATTTATTTTGTGTAAGGCTTTGGAATAACTCGGTATTACACCCTGGTCGATAGAGTACATCACAAGGAAGTGTTGGTCCATCCTTGACAACAATATCATAGTGTTCCACCCCTGGCGAGAGGGTAAAAAAATAATCGACTACCTGGCCTCTATTGACTCTCCAGGTTCATGGATAGTCCTCTTTCATGAATTCTATAACTTGAAGAAGGAAGGGATCAAAATCATTTGAGGGGATGACCTCAATCTTCATTACATTAGACCCCCATAGTGGTGTGCTTTCATGACCTACCCTTATAGGGAATCTTTTATGTTTTCCCTCTACCTTGATATTTTTTAATAATGATGTTGATGCTGATAAATGCTTGAGAGAGGTGTTTTGTATTTTTATTTTCCAAAACTAATAAAAATTTAATATTAAATGAACTATGCCACCATGAGACTTTTTTACAAGGAATGAATTGAAAAGGACAATGTACAGTAATAAAATATGATATTGGAATGTTTTAGGTAACTTTTATATCCTTATCCCAAATTTTTTACCATATTTTACCTATTTTACCCTAATATGAAAACATATACTATAGATTAGTTTAATATTGAATAGGAACTGAAGGGACCTATATTAAAATGTTTGAAAACCATATTTCATATAGGAAATCAAATTTTCAAAATTCATTTTCAATAGGTGGAAGAAATTAATTTTAAATTACTGTTTAAAACATTTTGGAAATTATTCCATAGAAATATAGATTCTAAATAAAAAAACAAGACATATATTTGTATATCAAGCATTGAATTTTTGTTCAAATTAATTTAATTTTTTTTTCAATATAAATAATATTAGTTTAATTGAAATCATTTACCAAGGCTATTTAATTTAATTTATTATGATGAAAACTCATTTCACATATTGAATCTGGTTTTTAGAAAAACATCTATTTTATTTTCATTTCCTATCTAATTGTTAACTACTTAATATGTTTTATACATCTGTAATTCTTATATTTTCATTCTTTTTACGTTCTATTCATCATAACCAATCCAAAGTATATGTGATTACTATCACAATATATTATAATATTAATATAACTTATCATTTTTAATTTTACATACTGTTTTCATTAAAACAACTAATCGAAGAAATAAAAAAAATTAATTGGAAAAGTATTTTATAATATTAGGTTTTTTCAAATTTTCTATAATGATCCACTAATTATCCCAATAATCATCACTTGAAAATAGTGAAGTAATATTTTCATCTCGTTTCACCTATCTATATCCCACATAAAGATTTTTAATTTTTCGTATAAGATATCATGATGATTTAAGAAGAAACCAATCATGGTATGTGATTCAACCTATCATCTTTTCCATTCAACCACTTCTTCTATGATAGTCCATTGGATAATCATGTGATTATTTTTTATTCTTTTCTTGAATATTACATTATGAAAAATGCAGTTCCTAAATAATGAGATACTACCATACTATCTCATTTTCCCTTTATATAAACATATAGGAAAACTAATTATAATATAAATAAAATATATTGATTTTCCATTCCATAACTTTTTTTCAAATACCCAAACATATTTATCAATTATGGGTATTTATCTAGATATAAATATCCATAATTTAATGTGTACTTTGATGTTTAAAACAAACACTGATTAATTTTTTTGTAGAAATTTTGAAATCCATTCTCATGTTATATGATTGTTGTCAGACATGTATGGTTATACTTATGAATAGATCCCTATGTTACCACATCAGTGCATTCTATATTGGTTTTGTCTCATGATATACCATGGGTGGTTCACTGGTAGTTGTCATAATTACACTATGTTTTGATTTCTGAAGGGTTAGAAAAAAAATATGCTTATAATGTCATGTATTATGTTTTTTCAACATTCCAATGATTTGATAATTTTTTAATATATTTTTCTCACATCACCCAACCATGTGTATATCTATTATTCTTATATATTTATTTTATCATGATATGCTTCATTAATCACATGTATTATTTATATTCACGCTATGATTTGATTATTCCATTTCATGTCATTAAAGATCATCGCTTCATATTTTTATGTATATATACTACCATGTATCATACTAACATTTCAAACAAAACTATGAAGACAATATAGAATTTTAAATAATGAAAATTTTAATTTAATTTAGGATACTGATTTATATTTTAAATATTCCAGTTACACTATGTATCTAATTTTTTTATGATTGAATATTATAGATTTGTATGTTAAAATAGAAAAAATAAAATGCAATATAAAAATGGCATTTCAAGTTATTCCGAAATTTTTCATATGTATAAAAACATCACCCTTTGTGAAATATTAGCCCAAAATATTTAAATTGACCATAAGATCCTAGTTCATTATCCATAACTATATCAAAATAAAATCATCAAATGTAATAGGGATCACTGAAAAGAGGGTGTCACAAAGGGATTTAAAACCCCATTTATTTTTTTATTATCCTTGTTCACCATCAATAGATTTTTTTCTTCTATTAGAATTAAAATATTAATAAAATTGGGCCAAAATGTATTTTTTAAATACATATAATGGCTAACTTATCAGTCTTTTTAATCAACATTAAAATCATCTTTTAACCATATTAAAATAATAATATCCATCTAAACTATGGTTCACTAATTTAACATTTTCCTTTTATTGATGATATAAAAATGGTTTTCATGTATTTTTATAACATTGAGAATCAATTTATTTTATTTTAGATATTCTTTCATGATAATGATTCAGTGTACCATAAATATTTAAAACTATCTATAATGATTCCTTAAATAACTTCGTAACTAATTTAATGATAATTTACTGTATAACATACACTATTTTCAAATATTCACAACTTTATAGAAATTATGTACTACAATAATGTCATTAAACTATACTATAATACATCTATAATGTTTGGAAACATGGAATAATGAAAATATACCATTAATAATACACTCATGATGTTTTGGTACAATGGTATGAAACAAACATTAATAAATGAAATGAAAAACATTAATCTAATTAATCTATATAATATATCATAAATTGATTAAAAATTATGAAAATTGTTCTTAATCAATAAATTAGTTAATTTATTTTTATTATTATATAGATTTGAATATCCAAACTGAGTGTAGTCACTATGTATGGAAACTCTTCTACAATTTTATTTCAATAAGATTATTTTCTTACAACTCTCTATCTATATCTCATCATTTTTACATTTTTGAGAATTATATATCTATGTTCCCTATAACTTATATAAATCAATTTTTTAAAAAATATTTCTTTATTTGTCATTTTTGATTATTTCATTCAGTGATACCCTACAATATTTAAATAAGAAAAATTTAAAATTTTCTAACCCTCTTCAATTTATCTGTAATTTTTCCAATCCTTATTATTATTTTTATAGACAAAACACATTTTTTTGTTGTCATACTAATTATATTGAATATATAATATGATTTTTTCAGGTTTTATTTATTATATCTTCATGATTTTCTATTTCAGTAAAACTTGTCACATTTTTTATTTAACACATTTATTTCTCATAGGTTAATGTTTTTTATGATTTATGCACTTTTACTTAAAATATGAAAAAAATATGTGACATATTTTTATATAATGGGTTTTCCCAAATTTAACACCCTCAAATTTATTGGGTAATACTCACATCTCATGAGATAAAATGGATGAGATTTGACTAGTGGACCTAGAAATTTATTTTATTTTGTTTATGGACTATTGACTTTTTTTATAATGATATTTCATATATTTTCACTATATTAATATGATTCTTAATATTTCAAATTTCCCTGATATAGATATTTATAATATGTTTTTAAGATAATTTTTTATAACTATCATTCATGATTCCATGATATGATTACTGAAACATTTGATATCTCACCCTTAAATTTACCCCAATATATCATATTTCATGATTTTTTTATAATCTGTTCCTATCATTAATGTGCAGATGTCATCAAATTTAGTGATATAGGAACATTAAGATTAATTATAATTTTATATTGATGGAAATTAAATTCTAGTATGTTTTATATAAAAAAGTACATTATACAAAAAATTTCTCAAAGACAATAAACCTATAGATTTTTTGGTTTGTTTCATTACGTGGTTCTACGTGATTATTGATGCATTGTTTCATGTATGAGAAATGTTTCATAATAAAAAAATCATTTTATATCAATTTATGTGAACTCAAAATTTGGTTTTCTAGCTTGTATCCATGAGAACAAAAATAATGTTTATAACATGGATGGAGAATTATATGTATCTTCAGTTTAAAATAACTAGCATAAATCAATTTGTAAATTTACTATTTTTATATAATATCATAGAGAAATTAGTATCAATTCTCGTAATAATATATGATTAATATATCATTAATTTAACATGCAACCCAAATTTTTCCTGAATAATGGAATAGTATTATCCTATATCAAATAAAGAATATAAAAAATTACAGGTTCTCAAAATAGATCCTATCACGTGGTATATAAACTCTTTTGAAATAGTTTAAAAATATTGATAAACCATTAATACTTATTCCACTATAAATACCTTATATCTTTTATCACAATCAAAATGGTCATTTTACTAACTATATACTCAATCCACCCCTTATATTTCCTTGACCAGGTCTTCCAAATGATTGTCAAATCACCCCCAAAAAATATTTACCAAAATGATTGGAATATATGTGACCCTAATGAGACCATAGAAAAGAAATCTCTGAAGGGTTTAATAAAAAACAATTTATGTGTAATTTAGTTTAAAATAATTAATTATGAATACCTCATACTTTTAATTAGACTAGGTGCATCATTGTTGTCTATATAGATAACATCGATCATGAGGTATACTATACTATATATGATGTGATTATTCCAAGTCCATTGTCCAAAAAAATACCTATCTAAAATAATATTTTATCACTTACTCTTATATCTTATATAGTCCCTCACACATATTCTTTTACCGATATGAAACCAAATAATTCTGTGAATTCCCACATATTTCAACCCTTCTAGTTTAACATTCTCCATAACCCTTAAAAATATAGGTTGATTAAAAAAACCATCATATGTTTACCAAATAGTCCTCCCCTAATATTTATTTTAAAAAAACCAAGTAATATTTAAAATACTTATGTACAATACACATCATTTATTTTTATTTTTTTCATATACGATATTTCATTATCCATATTAGAAAATAAAATTTCACTGTAATGATACCAAGAAAAATTACACTAAAATACCGTCTAATTGGACCCTTTAATCATTATTTTGATCTATCATAACATAATATAAGTGATTTTTAGGACCTTAAATCGTGGAATATTCCCTTCACAAATAATACTATATAGGGATTTCAGTACATTCATGTATATTATATATGTGTTATATACTCTTGAAATGGAAACCGCTATGCATGTGTATCTTTATAAATATAATATATTGTTATGGTTTTAATCCCCAATAGTTAATAATTATTTTTTAGTTTTCTTTTCCCCACATTATAATTTTATGTTTTGGTTTTTGGGCAGTTTTACCAAAGATATTTGTGAGGTAGAATTTTCTGTTATGATACTTGAAATAGTTAGTGACTTCAAAAAATGATGAACGCCTGTTATAATGTATTATAAACTAAATAATTATGGATTTGAGGATAAATATTCAATGATCTGATATATAAAATTATATTTAATATATATTAATATTGATGTATTTTTTATCAAAAAACATCAAGCTTTAATACAGTTGAAAAATATTTTAAAAACATTATAATTTGTAAGTTAGAAATATAACCTATTTATTGAATAGGTAGTTGTGAATAATGGTAAATCATAATAATATATATATATATTTACATCTATATGGTTCCTATAATGTTATGTATTTTAGTGTATTATTCTTAAATATTATATGGAATTATTATGAGACCGAGCGCGAAAACGGCCCGTCATTCCGAGGCCCTATGTGCCCGAAATGGTGGTTTGAAATTTTTTTAAGATTAGTGAGTCGACAATTGTGCGTGGTTGTGGTAGTTTCCAAACGGACGCTTGGATTAAAAATCTGAGTGCACCGTTGGGTCTGAGGCAATGATATTACTTAAGAATGATCCTAACCTCGATTGGCATAGGTCGAGGGAAAAAATATTTTTTTGGACATTTTAAGTAAAGTAAAATAAAATAAATTCACAAGTATTTTTTTCTTTTAAAGAAACATCCGCTGCAGCGCGGAAATGGGGTAGCTGTTTCCATAATAAGTGATGTGTCATAATGACTCAAGAATGTAAAGTTGGGATCATTATTACTATAGCATATTTTGAGAATTTCAAATACGTTTCCCTTTTTATTGGGATAATCGAACATCGGTCATTGGTGAATGATTGAGAGGGAACTATGGAAAAAACATTCAGTGATGAACAAAAATGGATCGGTGCCACAAATCGCTATGCCAACAAAGTTGAAGGATCTTGAAGATGGTGGAAAACTGACACATTCATCAGCAATGGATCTCAATTTTAGGTTGGGGTTATTATTTGAATTATTTTCCCCGCATTTGATTTTTAACGACAAATGCAGATCAACAACGAACAAGTTGATCCACGGATTCGTTCGTTCTTGCTGGAGGGTTTTATCCAGATGATTTGTGAAATTGATCCATGTTGATTTTGTTTTTTTATTTTTCCTCTTTTTAGCCTCCTAACAGGAGTTAATCAACACTGTGACGAATGACGGTGGAGGTTCTTTCCTCAATTGGTTTTATTGGATTTTTCCCTTCATTCTTTATTTTCTTTTAGGGGCGACGAACAAAGGATCTTTGTACATCCTTTCTATGATGAAATTATCCCAAATTAAAGAATCGACACCCCAAAGACCTTACAGAGGTACAACGATGATAGCAGATAACGAATCAGACCAGACCAGGAAGGGTTTTCTTCGACTGTTCTTCGCGTGGATGGATCATTGCATGTTTTTTAAAAGGATCGGAGGACCTAAAACAATTGAATCGACTTCATGGTGTCAGGGTGACCAAAAACTGGGAGTTTTGTAGTGATCAGATGGCTGGATCGACAAACGGAGCATCACCGGAGGGGTGAAGATGGAGGTCTGCATTTTTGGAAATTTCCAGAATACACGTCGTCCACTTCCAAATAACACGTTGTGTAGTTCTGGTGGCGATGTCTAGGGTTTTGGGGGTCATAGAGGAATCACACGGTCTATGACCCTGGTCACATGGCGTGTCAGACTTTTCCCGAATCTCGGCGTGTATTTTGGGAAGTACGCGAACATGGGTTGGACTAAACGGATTCAGGAGAAATGGCGAGTACATCATGGCAGAGGTGGCTATGCGAGACTCGGCGTGTATTCCGGGGGTACACAGACACGAGATGGAGTACATGACCATGTACTCCATCGCACGGTTGGGTGAGGCTAGTAACGTGGGCCACCTCATGTACCGATTAAATGGGATGGAGTACACTTGTTGATGACCGTGTATGGACACACAGATAGCGTACACGGAGCCAACCCCAATCACTTGAACACGACATGTACACCATACTACCCGCAGTGTACTCAGTTTTTCTACACGACCAGCATTACTGCACGGGCCGTTGTACATGGGCTGTACCTGAGGTTAGACAACACTGTGTGTAACATTTCTACACGCTGTGTACATTTTGGAAAATGGCATGGTCCTCTTGGTCACTCTATCTTGGACATCATTCGTTTGGGTTAGTGTCCCTTCTTCTCATCCCCTTGAAGGACATCCATCATTTCCTTTTTCAGTAGTATGATCCCTTTTGCAGTACATTCTGTGATAGAGTCCGAAATCCATCCGAGAGGACCATATCGAGATCCTCTATCCATTATTGACCCATGATAGAGTCCGACATCAATGTGACCATCTCCACCAGGCGTCGATCATCTACCTAGCAGGTGAATTCTGGATGAGTCATGGTATCCACCATGGCCCTAGAAGTGATCCTCATCTATATATCATGATCTTTCCCACTCAGGAGTGTGTCTCCCGTAATGAGTGAATCTATCTATCGAAATCTTCCCACTCAAGAGTGAGTCTCCCATAATGAGTATAACTACCCCTCGTGACGGTTCCCGATGAACAATACTTCTCGGACGGACGTCATCAGAGATATAAGACTCGTGGAGTGTGTTCTCCTGGAATGAGTGCATCATGGAATCGTCGAACTGGACCCCTAGCTGGGGGTATACGGTTGTGTAAATTGTCTCTAGACTATGGGTATAGGTTTGGAGTATATCTGGTTTGTGCTATATGATATGTATACAAATACTGTGCCTAACTGACTGTACCTTTTCTTTGTGTACTTATTTTTGGTTTTCGTGGTCCTCTACTGAGTATTTTAATACTCACCCCTACACGGGAATTTCCCGCACGTGTCATGTCTTGTGTAGATGAGAAGCCTTTTGACAGAGCCCAGGGAGTACCCGGACATGACCGGGGTTTCCGAGTTCCCTACAGGCCGAGGCGTTCCTACGGCTACGAGTGGCAGTCCCATTACCTTTTGTGTTTACATGTTGGACTTTGCAGTTTTCAGACATTTTTTTTTGTGGGCTTGTATTCTATCCCAAATTACATTCAGGACTATACCTTCCGTCATACTCTATTGGGTGGGTTTAGTTGTATGGATGAATTTTTGATCCTTAGTGTTCTAGCATTTCAACATTTGTGGGCTTGGAGATGTGTGTGTGTATACAGGTACTTAGGAAATTCCTCCCATGATTAGTAATATGCCTACTCGGTGCTAGTCACCAACTCGTGGCCTATTGGAGGCAGTCTTGGGGAGTCACGTCGCGGGCCCCACTAGGACGAGTCGTGATAGTTCCTACTCAATTCAAATTTTTTGGTGAATTCTTATCTTATTAGAACATAAATTTAGTGTTGTTTTTTTATTATTCAAAATGCACTTTTTCCCAAATTGATTTTGTTATATTTTTTATTATGAAATTAGAATTATTTAAATTTATTGATTTATTATTAAAATTTTATTATTTTCTAGATGATTATATAATAATTATCTTGCGGTGAAATTTCTTATTTTTCATGAAATAATTGATTTTCAGTAAAGGGTGAAAAATATTGACATTTCAAAAACTACCATGTATTTTTTCCAAATTAATTCATTCAAATGTTCCAGAATATCTTTTAAATGGTAGTAAAGGGAATTATATCCCATTTTATTTTAAAATATATTATATATTCCACATTAATCAACAATATTCATTATTTTGATATATGTAAATTGTTTGCATAAAATATATTTTTTTAAAAATTATTTTCTTTGCCATTTATACATTAAAATTAATACTAATTTTACCACATAAATAGATTGAATCATTTTAATTTAACACCATATTTGGAATCATGAAATTTTATTTTGTGAATATAACCCTTTTATTTTAGTTCATTATTAATAATTAGAGTTGTAAATATTTCACACCATAATACGGGTATAATGGGTATAATTGCGTTAGTACCATGATATAAGGTCTCAAAATCAAGGTTTCAAATTAATGTATTTATATATACTGGTGAAATATGGCTGTATTCATATCAAAATATAATATATTTAATTTCTATTTAATTTTTACTATATAACTACAATTTTATATTTCTTGTAATGAAAATTACAATATTGTCACTCTCTTCTTTTTTGTTTGACATAGGGATAATAATATTTTATTAACAAATATACATTTTTTTAATTATTTTTGTTAAATATTTCCTAATTTCATTATTACCTTAAAATCAGGTTGGATGTTGATATTGTTATTATGAAATATGTAGTAAAATCAAAATAAATTATTTTAATAACGGTAAAAGTAATATTTTTTGGATAACTTATTATGTCGTATGAATTTAGTAATTAATAATAATTTATAATTCATTGTTAAATAAATGGGATATGAATTATTTTGTTCTTTTGATTTACTTATTATAAAAGTAAGAATATAGTGTAAAATTTAAAATTAATTAAATTTTATGAAAATTAATATCAAACAAAATTTTTTAAAAATCATAAAAAAATTCAACCGCACATGTAGGATACAAAATTTGTATGAATTTCATCTAAATTCCATTTATGAGAAAATTTTCCTCTTAAATATAAAATTAAAACCATATCTATTTGTAATACCTGTTATAGCAGTTAATGATACAAATGCCTAATAAAGTGGTTAATATAAATTATATTGTTTAAATATAAATAAAATCATTATTACACGTACTTGGATGGTTTTATTTCTATAAAAAACTTATGACCTTCAAATATATATCATTTTTGTGGAACTTCACTATGATAATTTCATAATAATATTTTAGAACAATAAGAAATTTGAAGTCTCCAACCCACATCAAATACTAAAGGACACCACTCTTTTATTTTCTTTGAACAATATTAATCTATTTAGAATGATCAAAACTTTCATGTTCACTTATCAACAACCCCACACACTATTTTTAGGTTTTTTTCTATTTAAATTCCTATCCCATGGGTACTTAAGTAAACAACAAAATGTGGTTTCATTATGAAAATGTAATCTTCTTCACAAACCCCGTTCTTTTTTAAATTTTTTATAAGCTTAAAGTTTTTCCTATTTGATATTAAATAATAAAAATATAAAAAACCAAATAATGATAAGTTATTATATTTTTTTCATCATATTTTTCCTTCTAGATCTCTATCAAATGGGAAACAAAACCATCTATCCTATATATTGTGGACTACCGCCTTGTGAATTGATGAAAATTGATTTCTATCATAGTGTATAATGGATTCTCATAATGATTAAAATTATTAATATATATATGATAACTTTTTAATATTATTGATTCATTAAATTTATTATACCATTAACATCCTTACCCTTTGACCAATAAAAAATGGAAAAAATTTCTAATGCATATGTTCGGCATACCATCTCTCGGAAAAATAATGATTCACATTCTATGTCTATCATTAAATAATGATTATAAATATGTACATAATGATTAAATATTATATTTTAAAAAATAATAATAATATTATTATTATTAACTATAACCCATCAAAATCAATATAACAGTCACAATTAAGCATACATGAAAACTAATTAGTCAAAAATGAAAACAATTACCATAATGAATGAGTGTTGATAAATGGGTGATAGTATATTATATGTTAATCATATATTGTAATATAAATATGAATATAGTTATTTTATAAACAAATAAAATAATTCAAAACATAATAAATATGGTTAATTTATTTTTAAATTAGTGGAATCATGATTCAATGCGTTTTAAACATATTTTACATTCAATGAATTATACTTTTACATCATTGAATATATTATTTCATAGTAATATGTGAATTTTTCTTCAGTTTTATTATTTTTTCATGCCAATTATTTCATGTTTATATAAAAATTTCACATGCAATCACTTCATTGATTAACTGTCTCTATAATCATATCATATTGATAAGGAATATCATCCAAATTTGAATTTAATTGAGTTTTATTTGGTTTTATAAGGTTATTTTGATTTATTGGGTACATATACTTTTATTTTGATGTATATACCATGATTATTTATTTATTCATATTGAGTAAATTTCCAACTATTTCTCAATCATTCAAAGGGTGATAGTCTAAATATTATGTATGGAAATAATTTATTTTACAATTTCATTTATTTTGGAAAGACTTATATTTTTCATTGAAGAGATATGATAATAACTCATTCAAAAAATAAATTTATTTTATTATATTTAGTATATTTAATGATTTTACATTTCTGTTCTATGTTTTCCTCATTTTTTGCATAAATCAATATAAAATAATTTTGAATGAAAACATGAACTCTTTTATATTCTTGATTAGGTATAATTTTTATCATTATACAAATTATACAAATTTTTTTTATCAAAGAAATTTTTATTTGGTCAAATGATTTATTAATGAACCTTTTTAAAAAAAATGAATTCCAAAAAAATCCTGAAGAAATATTTATATTATTTTAATTACTGTTCATTTTTTTGACATTTTTTATATAAATTCAAATTTAATGTTTCTATTATAACAAATTTTGTGTTATGAGAATCCCCAACACCAAAACTATTTTGTTATAATAAAATCCTTGAATATGTAATTGATTATTTTGAAAATTGATTTATTTAATGAAATAGTATTTTAATGTTTCTTTTCCATTTCAAAATTTTCTCCCAAAAATATTCATTTTTTAGAATACATAACTTCTCTATGAATTTATATCCTTACATGATCCATTATTAATGTTTTTTCATTAAATTTCAATTGAAATAGTCACTTTTTTGGGATCAAATATCCGTCTAAATATCATTTTTCTTAAATAATAATATTATTTGTATCATATATATTATCATTTCATAAACATAATATGATTTCAATATATGTTGTTCTAAAATTAATGTAGTTCAATTTTATAAGGCTTCCAAAATCATTTATAAATATTAATATGTATATATAAGGAACATTATTTATGAAATAAATTTATAAATATATATAATAGTAATTCATTAGACTTGTCATGTAATTGGTGGGGAATGGAATTTCATAGTCTCATGATGTATTTTTTTCAACTAGGACAAAATATGTTTTTTATTTTCCTGACACTATACCCATTTATATAAGATATCATTGAATAAGGCTCTGATATTATTTCTATGATTTATTGAATTATGAATTGTGTAATTAAAAATTTGTTTATTGATTTCCATATTGTTTTTTAACAGTTAATATATCACTAGATAAGTTTCATTCTCATGTTATTATTTCTAGTGAATTATTTTATCATTATTATTTATTACCATATTATTGATCATGACCATGATATGGATTACATTTCATGTTTTTTTAGTTATTTACCATTCAATATATATTTTTCCTTAAATACTAATGATTTCTTATACATTACATTATTCATAGTAAGAATTTTTGATGACATATTTTATATTTACATTCCCATGGATGTAAATTTGGAATCATTAAATGAGTTTAAGGATTTATAATTTTTGTTATTATTATTTTTTATATTCTATTTCCAATATGAAATTAGAAATCAATATTGTATCAATTAATTTATGATAAAAAATAGATCCACCCTTGGGGAAGTAATTTATTATGTCTAATTCCAATTTAATTAAGTTTATATTGTCTCTTGGTTGTTAGATTTTGTGTTCATATAGTTGTGTCAGAGAATGATTAATATAAATAATAATAAAATTATTATTGATGCAATATATTAGTTTACATAATAGTATGATGGACTATCATCTTATTTCCAATTATTTATAAATTACATAGAGGATTTGGTAAGATAGATCTTTTGTGTTTTCATGGGAATGCGTCCCGTATCAGGATACTATAAGTTGATATTATATTTGAACATATTTATATAGTTTAAATAAACAAGAGAATAATTTGAGGAATATATCTTGACCATTCACATGGTGCATAGTGTTGGTTCCCCAACTACAAGAATAGTTTCAATCTTTTTGGGGGTATAGTTTGGTAAAATTAAATTTCATTTATGATCCATTAAAAATTATTTGAAAAAATTATGACTGTGAATTAATTTTTAATAAACATATATTGTAATAGATTTATAAGAATATTCCTTGATTTAATCATCCTATAAATTATTACCATGATTTTTTATATTCTGACTAATCTTAATATCTCTAATTAATATGATTTTAGGTTTATATAAATGGTTTGAACATTAATGAACCATGTTAATTATGAATTTTATGGATATTATAATAATTATTCTCATTAGAAAAAAATTTAAATAGTCTTGGATAAAGAAACATTTTGATTATGACTAATCAGCTATTTTAGTTTTATAATATTCTGTATAATCATGGGTGAGGATTTAGACACTTCTAATGTATGAAAAATAGTGCATCATAAGGATAAACGAATAATTAAGTTACACTTTCCTAATTTTATTTTATTTCGTAAGAGGTTTCCAATAAACAATGATAATTTCTATGGAGGTATATTTATTTAAAAATAAGGGTATATATTTAGTTTAATTTATAAAATCACAGGACATGTGAACTATTTTATTCAATGTTTAAATATAAAGGTTAACTCATAACCCATAGATAGACATATTCTATGATAATAATTTATGATTAATGAATTAATTTACTATGTTTTATCATTCACAAATTATTTTTTAGAAGTATATTTATCTATAATATTCTGTTCAAAAGAATCACGAAACATGTAAGTATTATTTCATAGTAGTTTTCATTTTTGGATTTGAAATATAATGTTAAACGCCACTTCTACCAGAATAAGTGATTTAGTGGCATGTTGATATTCATGGAGAACACACGATTATGTGAAATATGACCCATATTATATTCAAGAAATGGAGTTAATAATTTATTATTTGCATAATGGGATAATTTAAATTTATGAAGTAAATATGACATTTATTAGTAAAAATAAAAAATTAAATTATGATATTTATTATTTCAATTTTTAATTTAAATATTATATTCAATTGTCTGTTATTTTATTTTAGCAATAATGATTCTAATAAATTTTCACTAAAATACATTTTCATTGACTATTTATGGTTATTCATTTTATCATTTTCTTTATAGAGAATATATGATAAAGGTATTCAAAATCATAGTTTGTGACATTATGAGCTACATTATGTTTTCATAGGATAAGTTTTTTATCAAATCATATAGAATTATCGGTTTTGTATTTGGGAAAATAAAATTTAGAGGAGTGTAATAGTTAACTATTTATCAAATGTATTTTTCTGATCTTTGGAGATTATTATTGAGGTAAAAAATAATAATGTATTATATTTAAAAATAGAGGATAAATTTTTCTAACCATTCATGTTTTACAAAATATTAAGAGAAATAATTAATTAATTTCATTATTCATAGATATTATGATTAGTTCAAATGTAATGTTAGCACTTCCATAATGAAAATTTTATATTAATTTTTCATTTAATATAATAATTATGATATATAAATTCCTATAATCATAACCAAAGGATGTCATTTTTGTTATAAAATAGAATGAAATCAGGTAAGAATGTATTCTTATTTTATATATCAATAATGTAAATAATTCCATCACATTTAGGATACTAATGTTGAAATAATTTTTCATTCATTTTACAAAAATTTTGGATTACTATATTTTTCTTTCACCCATAACGAATTTATAGTTTTAAAGTAATTATTATTTTCATGATCATTCTATCTATAACTATCAATAAGTCCATCGATGTTTGTTTTTCTCTTCTATATCTATATTTCATCATCCTATAAATTTTTGGATATATATTAACTAGATTAGGTGTTACCTTGGTTAAAAATTACCATTCCCATATCCCCATTTTAAAATAATGTTTAAGTTACATCATGGACCAGAATTCCACTTAATAGTTACCTCAATCTGAGTGGGACAAATGGCCTCAAGCGCATATCCATGAATGCCAGAGGCTACTGACTAGCAGCGAGGGACTTGGATGTGTCTTTTGGGATACTATTTCCTCATTTACATATTGTATAACAAAAAATAAATATAAATAAATATAAATAGAGGTTTCAATATAAGTAAATATATGGAACACCAAAAAATATAGTCACAAAATAAATACTGGAATAAAATACAATAATTAAAAATGATCTATATATGGAATGCCACTAGAAAACTAGAAAATATGATTAAAAGACAACATGCATAACATGTTCCTAAAAATTATTGTAGATTTCAAAATAATAGCCTAAGAATCCTGAGCTCTATTTCAATCATCTTCTATCTAGAATTATCCAAAAATATCAACCAATTAAGTGTTCAATGTCGTATTCTTCCATTTATCAATACATATATAATGTAATAAATTACATTTTAACTAAATACTAATGTACCTTCTTTAGATCTCGACTTGTTTATGAACTTGTAACCAATCTAATATTTAATCATTACTATTTTATAATTAAGACCCATATTAACAATACTTATGGTACCATGATGATACAAGAAAACTGTAATGATATTTAATAATGAAGGTCCATGGTAAAATACAAGGCAACATAGACTGCAAGGGTAACCAAAATAGTAATGTTTGTGGCCTGTATTAGCGTGGGAGTGTAATAAAATGACTATTGTCCAAGGTATTCAATAATGATATGCATACCAAGTTCAGGGAGTTCATAAAAGGTGATTTGTGGATAACAATTATTCGGCCTGATGAAATTTAACAATGGAACCTATAAATCAATCCTAGATCAAAGGAGTGTATCCAAGGCATATTTTAGTACAACATGATGAATCCTATGGTGTCATACTAGGAATCCAAATTCAGAACAATATCAAGTGCTCAAGGAATTATCTTGGGAATCCAATGAATAGTAAAGTCAAGACACTTTTATTTTGATAATGAAGTCATATATAATTCACATGGTTTAATTAATTACCATTCAATAGTGTTAAATGGATAACTTATCATGAAACCATTTAATAATGACCTAACTAATTTATAAGTCAAATTTGTTCAATCCTTGAAATTAATTACTGTGAAAATCAAAATTAGCCTCAATCTATTAGATTAATCCATTCAAAGAATTTAAATTATCATGGTTCACACTACTACCTTACATAAAAATGGTATGTGGTGCTACAGACGCGAATAAAATTATTTAGTTACATTTAAAATGGTCAATTCAAATACTAACATAATTTATAATTTCCAATTTTCATAAATTCATAAATTGATGAAATTATCCTAGGCTAGTCATGTTTTGAGAATACATACTACATTCCATTATGAAATTAAAAACATAAAATCAAAAAAAATAAATATATAAAATTTTACCTTTATTATGGGAAATCCAATTCACACCCGAGATGTGTTTGAAACATGTAAAAATACTAAAAGGAAAATTATGGAATCACATCATATATGGGATGGATAGTGTTTTGAGTGAAACTACTAATATATAAAATCATATTTGGAAAGATAATAATCATAAAAATGTAATGATTATTATCATGGAATATATATTTTATAAAAATCACCTGATGAAATTAGTGGGCCCCACCCCACAATTTCAAAATCAACTAACTTGAGGGATGAGTTATAGACCACCCTCAATAGGTTCATATGACACTCCTCCTTCAGTAATAGCCATTTCTTTTTCATGTATGGTAGTATAACTATGAAAAATTAAAAAAAAAATTCACACCTCGATTAATAGGTCAAGAGCAACAGAGAGGAATACATGCCCAAACTAACATGATTAGATGTTGTTGCACCTAAAAAATGACAAACAAAGCTCTATGGGATCCTATAATAAATAGATCCTTATATACCTACGTTAGGCCTTAAACCATTTCCACCATGAGAGGAATAGAGGATAATCCCACTAGAAATTAGATTAGGGATAAAGAAGATTCATAATTAGATCATTAAGTGAAAAATGGTTATCCTTCCCAAAATTTCGCCTAATCATGTTTTGTCCACACTGTTTGAAAAATAATGTGAAAGCCATGCACGAGTTCAAGGATAGGAGGGGAACTATCATGGTTAATCTAAATTGTTAGGGAAACTGTGTGCCAACTGTGTAGGTTGGATCTACTATTAGAAGTAGACCATTCACATGGATAGATCTAACCATGCGACTTACCCACACAATTTTCTCTAATCGTCCGACATACGATGTTTTTCTAAAAATATTTTTTATGTCCTTGAATAAGCTATTTCAACCCACTAAACCTTTTATAACTTATTTGGCATCCATATTATGTCAAAAATAAAACATTATTCTAAAATTTAAAAGGATCTATACCTGAGTGAAATATTTCATTCATAAAGTGTTCCCCTTTAAAAAATAAAATCATATTTCACATTTTATGGTATAGAAAAAAATAACTAAGAATAACTATGGATGTTGGGAACATAATTTGGCCTCCTATTCCAAAGCCTCATGTTGCATGTGGTCATGGTTCCATAACACCCAAATTAATGGGACATACCGGCGTCTGAGGCCCATTATTCTCTAGTTAAAAATGAATATTGGACACTCCTCAACTGTAGCATCGACATAAAACTCAACATCATCATGATATAAGGTATGAGAAGGTTCATAAAGAAATTGGTGAAGTTGTGAAACCTAGAAGACATCATGCATTTCTACATACCTCCTATGGTGTAAAAACTAATAGGATATCGACCAGAATCACTCTAGATTATCAAAAGGCCTTACATAATGAAGAAACATATTACCTTTATTTCATTTCCATATATTCCATATCCTGGGTGATTCCCAATGGAGAACTTTATGCCCAAACTCAAACTCTAGAGGTTGTCGATGATGATAGATGTACGATTTTTCTCCATACTAATTAGTATTCATATGCTTTTTAATCATTGGAACCCTCTCTAAAGCCTCATAAAAGATATTAGGAACTAATTGGGATACCTCACCAACCTCTAGAAAGCACAGTGTTGAATGACACCATGAACCATATGATGCCTAAAAAGGTTCCATATGAATTGTCTCTTATAAGCTATTATTATATAAAAACTCAATAGGAGCCACTAAAATCAAGGAAAATGAATAGACATATCCTAAAAACCTATATTTTCAATTCCAATTTCCCATCTTCCGGAGTGTGAATGATTCTCATAGAAGAACTTGGGTTCCCTTATTCGTCTGCAGTCCCCACACGAACTGTGGTGGGAAATTAGCATATCTATCATAAATTAAATAATGTGGGATCCCATGTAGTAGTATTATATCACATACCTACATCTTTCATAGATCATCTAATGAAAATAAATAACAAATAAGAATAATGTGGTTCGATTTTCTAAGTCATTCAATAATTACACATTCTGTATTGATACCTCTTGGGGATCGATATAGGCCAAATTTTCCATCCATAGAAAAATAATCCCATTTACATTATAGGACTAGAATCAATTATAACAAACCTGTAGTCCTCCGGTTCTATACATTCACCTAATTACATGTAGAACACCTAGTTATAAAGCCTAAAATATTATGTTTCATCCCATGCCACCAACACAGAAATATATATATATATATTGATATATCTTGGAGATTCCAGGATGAACTACCAACTGAGAAGCATGGGACTCACACATAAAATACTCCCTTATATATTAAAGATCCTTGGAACATCCATGTATACATAGGATATCATCTCTCTCGTCAATCCATTCTAGAGGTAGGTTATCTGTTAATATACTCTAATGGAGAACCATTCCCTTTGGATCTGAAAGATATCTACCCTTCACATTATCAAAGGGGGAAGATGTAACTGTTAATGATTATAGGTTTTAATTCTCATGAATATCATTAATATTAGTATGAAACTGAAAAATAGGCTTAATAACTTCAATTCATCACTAGCATCTCATATGACATATGTTTTTTTGGACTTAGCGAATCTGAAAACACAATGCCTTTCCCAGTCGTATATACAAGCTCAAAATTGAAGGACTGTAGATATTTAAACCAAATTTTCTATTTTAGGATATTTTAACACTATAAAAAAATATTTGAGTATCTGGTAGACTATTTAAACAACAAAGTGCTCAACCAACAAATAATGTCTCCAACAATGTAAGGGATGAAAAACTATTACTAACTCAAGGTTGTCTGTTCGGTAGTTTCTCTCATGAGGAATCAACTACGATGATTTGTATGAAATGACTCTTTCATCATGCATTAACATTTATCCTAGGACAATTCCTGATGTATTAAAGAATATGGAATAATATATTCTTGGATCTAGAATTTTACTAATAGATTCTGAGACAAACCTCACGTTCATCTCCTTAAAGGATTTTATGCATGCTTATGACCATAGGAACATGACACCCATCCTTTCAAAACCATAGAAAGGTGAAAAAAGGCATGAGAATTCATGTCTGAAATTCATGTAATTTCCATCCCAACCTAATAAACTCTGTATATCAAAACTTTTCATGGGCTCCTCCAATTTTACTATTTCACAAACCATTTAAGGGTCAATAGATATACATGATTATAAGATAAAATTACCCAAGAAGATAACATTTTTGATCAAGAAGAGGTACATAGTGATAATTTCATAAAAATGATGACCTCTTAGTTCTCATTGAATTATAATAAGATGATTTGAATTGTTATTATGAGTGTGGTAATACACAAATATGTAATCCACAAATACCAGAAAAAAGAATCAAGTTAGAATGAAAAAATATATTCCTAAGATCCATAAAAATAGTGGTTTCATTTTTATGAACGACCGGCATAACATGGTAATCATACAGAACATACCTTCAACCAAAAGATGTATAAATTTTTTCTAATGTCCTTACTCACACATGATGAAAACTATGTCTTGGTTTTTTCTTATATAAGACCCTATCTCCTCGGAGGTATTCCAAGAGATCATCTATTTGTGGTATTGGATACATATTGTTGACCATAATTATGTTCAAACTTTTGTAATACATAAATTAATGCATGTTTAAATCAATAATTATTTGAGAAAACCATTGGTGAACCTGATGTGCTGGTTCGTATAAATCTATTATCCTCAATATCCTATAACATCATCTAATGATCTTGGATCTTAGGATATTCAATCCAATATGGAGGAATATACAATGAGTCTCTCCTAGAACACACATGATAATAAAATATACATCTATCAGTATGTAATCCAAATATGTTATCAGGAAAGATTTCCCAAAAATGATCCACTACCAGAGGGAAATATTCTTGATGTAAACCTTGACCCCCTATGATGATACTGGTGATATCAGCTTCCACTCAACCTATACAATGATTCATTGTTTCTATACTATCCTAGACATACCAATCACCTATATTTATATAAATGATGACTTCTGGTGATGTAAATAAAACCCTTCATCGATAGAAGTCTAAAAAATTGTGATATTGAACCAATTAATGCATCCTGAGAACGAAATTGAAGGATTACATTTGGAGAATAGAAAGGTTCTATAAGAAATCATAACTACCTTTCTCAAGGGGAAAATCCATACAATGGCGTATTCCCTCTCACTGTATCCCCATTGATGTATTTTGTGTTATTACACCACATTAATAATTTATATGAATCCTGAGATGTTCGACAATAGATATTGATTTAATAGAGTCCAAAGCACCTACATCCAATAATAAAGATACTATAGTAGATACCACAAGAATAGTAAATTGAACTATATAAAGGTATGCAGCCTGATCCTAGTGTATTATCTACAAATAATTCATTTGTCCTAATCTATGTTCTTGATAAATAGCTGGTCTACCATGATCATAACTTGTTTTTCAGAGTTGATGGTGATCAGGGGTCTAGCTACAATGGTCAAGACCTCATCATAGGTCAGGCCTGTTAGTTCTATTCCTTCTCCCCACCTTACATAGTGTAAAAGAACCCTCTCAAGAAGTTGTAGCTTGTATAGATCCTTTTCTAATCGAAGTTAGTGGAAAGGTTTTCTAGAATCACTAGAGATTCTCCATAAGGCCACAATCTCAGAACACCATTGGGTCTCTATCACAATTTAGCATCGGGTTCCACCATCATCCACACTGTTGAAACACTATGGACCTCTCAAAAAAGGTACTCTGGTAGTAATTACACTACCAAGAATCCTTGATGTAACATTTCCTGGCACTAGGAGGACAACTGGCCTATTGTGGTAGTAATCCTCTATGAATGGTGCTATTTTCATCCCTCGTGAGGAAATTAGTTATATGATCTTGATAAACTATTTCATAAATGTAGGATGGAAGAATACATTCACCTATGTATGGATGATCTCGTGGAACTAATCCTCGTAGCGTCCAGCACATGAAAGATCATCACCAGCTAGAAACGGGGAAAAGTGATTATACTCAATGAAAAGAACTAATTTTTCAATAATTTACACAAATACCTACTCAATATTCATGAACTATATGGATCTATTAGATCTAATCGTTTGAGGAATGAACTAATCATTTAAAATAGATTTACATCATCCAGTAACATGTGTTTATGGCTATCAGCCTAGGTAACCACATCCCTCCAATATTTAGCTAAATCCCAAATAATTTTTATATAAATATTTACCCTCCACTCAAGATGAATTCCCACATGATCAATGATAAAAACGATCTCCACTAGCAAAGGGTTCATATCCTACAGACTGCCATCCCCGGAGAAGTTAGGAGGATGCAACTATTGGAACTCAAAAATCAGATCATCCATTATAAGTGTAAACCATTAACTACTATACATGGACTGCATTAGATGTAAAAATCTATCATGAATTTCGCATCAGTTTCCTTGATAAGTACAATATGTGGTGCCCTATGTGGAACTTGTGGAGGTAATTTTGGTGGCAAAAGTCCCACCACATCAGGATCAGGATCGTCACCACTATTCAGGTGTACGATATAAGGATGTCATTGTGTAATTGTTCTATAAATATCATGAACACACATCAGAACTAGATTTAAATATATATATATATAAACTTATTGAGAATCAATAGTGAAAATATCACTAGCCAAGCTATCCATCCCCAATTACTTACTTATAAGGCCAGGTTCTGGTATGTCCTCAAGTATAAGTTTTATTTCAATATACATTTAATTACCATGTTCAATACTTTACCATTTGTAAATATTTCATGGAGGGATAAGGATGTGAATCATTTTCATATTATATATCATATTTCACTTTATAATGGGTAGTCATTCCCATTGAATTAGTGCCCATACACTTCATCAATTAAAACGAAAGCCATTTATTTATAGCATAATGGATCGACTTGTTAAAATACTCATCCAATCACATGAGGTCCCATAAACATCATTAATTGAGATATGGAATCATTCAACCACATCCAATATTAATAATTTCATATGCTAATAATCACAATACCAACAAAAAATCATAGGAATATAAAATAATGAAAAGTAGTGAAATATAGCAATATTGAATGGCTATATTCATAGAATGTGAATTCTAGGTGCCTAATAAGTATCATGTAACAACACATATTTCCATCATATAATCGATATAAAGATGAAATAAATCCAAAATCATAGGGATAATCAACAACTATACACAATATGTGTGTTACCTAATAGTGAAATGATATCAACCATAATAAAAAAACATATCAATAATTAAATTTTGGGAAACCTGACTTTTTCCCTAAACCTGGGTTCATGACACAAAAAAACCTATAATAAAGAATATGGAATTACTAATCTCAAATCTATTGTCTCTAAATTTTATATCAATGATGAAACTTCATCTATTACCAATTTTTATCATTTATAAACCAGATTCCACTTTATAGGATCCCCAACCTTGGTGGGCCTCATAGCCTCAAGCACATCTCCCCATACACTATAGGTTGCTGACTAGTAGTAAGGGCCATGGGTGTGTTCATAGGTAGACTATAAAATCGTAACTAGAGTGTAGCATAATGTATTAATATAATAAAATTAAATAGAGTAAGTATTATAAGTAAACCAAAGGCACAACATAAAATAGAGACAATAACAACAATATCTAAAATAATACGAATGACACACAAGAATAAAACAATTAATGAAGATATATCTTATTATTTGAAAACTCAAAAACATGGATACACGATAGCAGACATGACATGTTCCACCAAATGTATAACATAAATCAAAATACTATACCAATCATCATGAGATCTAGTTCAGTCATATGCCATCATGATTTATCTTAAATACCAAGTAATCTACAGTTCAAAGTCTTATGCTTCCCTTTATCAATAATAGAATTCATGTAATATACCATGTATACCAAACGACATCTGAATAGGGTGTATGAGTAATATCAATTGGCCACCACCAACAATTTCTATTTCATCAAACCCATGTAATGGAATATTACACTATAAAGGTATGCAAAAATAAAGTAAAGTAGTATAATGTACCAAAATACCGAAGTAATGTCTTTAGATCCTTACTAGTGTATTTACAATTAACAAATCCCTTATTTTGTCATTAAAATTTAGAATTATGTAAAATTTTAACAATATTATATGTTCCTTCGTGTAATATGGAAACCTGTAATGATTTTTAAAAATGAAGTTCCAATGTTACAACAAATGAAACATATAACTCAAAGGTCACCACCTCTGTAATGATACAACCTGTCTATGGGAATGAGTGTAATCCAAAGAGCATTGTCCAATGAATACCCCAATGATATGACTACTGAGTCCACATAGTTTATCCAAGGAAAAATTGGGATAAGTAATGACTAGGCCTGATGGGATTCAACAGTGGAACCTATTTGACAATTTTTTATCCAAGGAGTGTATCAATAGAATCTTATAGTACTTCATGACAGATAAAATAGTGTCATACCGGGTATCCAATGTTATACAATGATCATTTTATAGGTGGGTATCAACCTAAGCAAGATGTATCCGTGAATTTGTAATGTTGTCCCCGATTTCCCAGGGCATTCCCTCATGAATCCAAGGCGAGATTGATTCTGACCACTCTTGATTTGAAAATGAATTCATATATAATTCATAATTTTATAGCCACTAAAATTCATTAGTATGACATGGATAACTGATCATGCCACTATTTAATACATTCATAGTGTATTAGTAAGTCCATTGGATTCATCCATTTCAATCTATAAGTTTGATAATGAAATGTAGCATGAAACCATTCATTTAATCCATTTAATGTCTTTTCATAGTTATGGTTCACTTAGATACCTTCCAAAAACATGGTATAGTTTGATAAATTTGTGAAAACTATGATTCAGTTACATTTAAAATGTTCAATTCATATACATACCATTTTTCCAATCTACATTTTAATTTTATTTATCAATCAATGCACTTATATATGGCTGGTATTGTGGTGATAATTCATTTCACATTAATTTTTTCAATTCATAATTTTAAATCATGCCACATAATTTATAAAATCCTAACCATAGGAAGGTCAAGCCACGACACGCCCAAAGAGTGGCTCAAATATGTTTAAATACAGAAATGAAAATTATGGAAGAATATCATACACGGGATGTGTGGAGTTTATAGATTAACAACTAATAGATAATCCCATAGATGGTCTGATCATACCCATATAGTTTTAATTATTATAATCTTGGAATATAAATTCATTGAAAGATACCCAATGGAATCATCGGTCCTAACACAACAGTTTTAAAATCAAAAAACATGAGGACTGAGTTATAGACCACCCACATTTGGATCATACAACTCTCATTTTCCATTGATATAATTTTATTTGCTTTTTGTCTGAGTTGATTAGGGAAAAAGGGAAGACCACTCACACGTTGATGACTAAGTCGATAGCATGATATATGAGGAATGAATCCAATGGACTTGATTAATTATTGTTGCTCAACCAATGTGATGATCATAAGCTCAATTAGATCCATGATAAAGATGTTCTATTGATCCCTAAAACATGCCATAAAAATGAACCAAAATGAGAGGAATGGTAGATAATTCCACTGAAAATAATTTTATGGAGGAATGAAGAGATTAATTTGATCATTTAGGTTGAAAATTATTAAATTTTCCAAAATTTAGCTTTTCCATAGTTTTCTTGCACTGTCAGACAAACCGGGTGAAATTCGTGAACAATTACCATGAGAAAAGGGGAACTAAAATAGATTTTCCACATTGTTTTGGAAACCATGAGGCAATTGTGTCAGATGGCCCTGCCCAAAAATGTAGACCATCCACACAGTAAGATCTAACTGTGCTATATGTTTACTGTTCCCCAAAATATGGGTTTTAGGCTATGAAGTGCCCCATATACCCTTGCAACCATTGATAAATCCTTAGGAATCCATATTAGGTTGAAAATAATAAATTATACAGAAATTAAAATGATCCATACCTATGTGAAGAATAGAATTCTTAAAGATTATTATCGTATTGTTTAATATGGGTTTTAAATATAAGTATTTTCCAATATGTAACCATTAATGACTGAAAAAGAAAATTTAAGGGTAAATGTTATTCATGGTTGGGAGAATGTAAGAACAAAAATACATTGTTTGAAAATTTAATTATCTTTGTTTTTTTCTTATCACACTACAATGAACATTAATTAAATTTAATTATGTAATAAATTTTAAATTAATTAAATAACACAATATTAATAAGGATGTTTAATTGGTGGTTATTAATATGAAAAAATAAATATATATATATATAATATTGCAACATAATAAAAATATATTAAAAAATATTAGGATATAATGACAATTTTTTTTATGAAGACATTTTAATATTTTAAAATATAGTTAAAATAATAATTTTTTGAATTTTGTGTTTGGAAATTATTGTTAATATACCACAATTTTTTTAATATTATTTTATAAAAATGAAATTTATTTTGAAATTATCATATCAAAATTACCATAGGATAAATATTATGTAATATTTTGATATATTTGTTTATTAGTGAATTGGGAAAAATATGAAATTTTCAAAAAAACCTATTTATTCTCAGTCAATCCGGAATCATAAATGTCCTATTGTATTAATTAAATTTCATTAAAGTAAAATTAAATTGGTTTTATTTAAAATAATATAATTAACTGAAATTTATTTGTCTCTTGGGTATTTTGATATAAACTACAATTTATTGTTAAAAAATATTTTTTATAGTGTTCAATATGATTGTAAATTTTTATATTAAAATTTATTTCATTTACACAAATAGACAAAATTTTAAAAATTTGATATCATATTTTGATTATGGAGATTCCAATTTTCTTAATAAGTTCAATGTTTGGATATTATTTATTGTTACCATGCTAAATATTTTTCACATATGTAAGGTTAAAATGGGTTAAAATGAGTTAATACCATGATACTAGGTCTATATATCAAACCAAAAAATCATTTATTTCTATAAATGATACAATTTTGACATTTGTTCTTTCCCAAATACATATATATTCGACTATTTTCATTTTACACAGACAATAACATTTATCTTATATTAGTAAATGAAATTTTCCAAACATCACTATCTTTTTATTTATATTATATGTTCACATAGGGTTTATAAATTAATATTAATGAAAAATAATGTTTACATTGAAAGTTATTTTTTCATATCTTATAATTTACTATTAATGATCAGTAATGGTATAACTATTTTATTTAATCACATGATGCTGACACAATTATTGTGAATGTATATAAAAATTAATTAAAATGATTAAAAAAACATATGTAATATTTTATGGGATGCATAGTTTTTCATGAAAATTTAATGTTTAATAATAATATATAGAATTTATAATGAATATTTGTATTTATAATTTTTTATCTTCATTTTGATAAAGTCAAATTAAATGAATATTGTTCAAATTTACAAGAATACTTATTAATGAAAGATAATATTTTAATAAATTATTTAAAAATAAAATATTCCATAATTGAGGACATAATGGATTGTAAATGGATGAAATATTCATCACAATTTCATTTGTGATCCTATTATAACATTATGATTAATATTTTTACCATTTATATTTGAAAATATTTTTTTGTGCATTAATGCTATAAATTATTAAGGATCCTATTAAACCAATAGATAATGGTTAAAATGACCTGAATAATAGTTTAAACCAAATTGGATGGTTTTATATAAACCATACATGATAACATTATAATATGGTTATTTTTGTTCCATTTTCCCAACAATGTCACTTAATAATATTTTAATTCTATAAAAAAAGTACAATGCTTTACTATCCTTGTCACGACTCATCCCCTTGGTCCCGTGTCGTGATAACCCCAAGCCCACCCTCTATAGGCGAGGGGCTGGCGTCTAGCACCAAAGGCGTAAATCACTAAACTGGGAAAGAATTGTCTTTATAACTTGAAAATGCACACAACAGAGTACAAGACGGAAACAAAATAGTAAATAATAATTTATACAAAATGAGTTCGAAAGAGTAAAAGGGGGCCATAAATACAAGGCCAACTATTATGTACAAGGAAACTGAAAGTACAAGCACTAGAAAAAAGAGAAAACAGCTTTTGGATCATCCAGTTGGAAATTCTACCTGAAGGGTAGGTACATATAGCCTTCACAACACTCCATATTCATCCATCTCCTCTGTGCACCGTCACGCCGTGTGGTCCACCTCTGAGTACCATCCTATCCTAGTGCTCTTAACCTCAGTCAAAGTTGTCCATCGTCTACATCCAACACAACGAGGTGCGGGCATAGCCCGTGTAGGGGGGAGTATAATGATACTCATTAGGGACACTGAGACCCTCAATGTAACAGCCCAAGATTTTATAAAAAAATATTCTTTTTAATTTTATTAATGTCTTGTGTTGTACGCTACACCAAAAGGAGCTTGCACAACACGCATCCTTGACTTGCCTTGCATTACACGCAATCGCGACCTTCCTCGATAGCGTGTGTAATACGCAATACCGAGTTTCACTAAACAACGATATGCTATTAAAATATTATTAAAACTAGACGGTATGAATAGTAATAACCACTTTTTAAAATTCTGTAAATCTTATTTTTCAAAATGAACTTCATTTTTGGATTCGGAGTATCGAATTTAGCCTAAGGTGAAATTTTGGTACATTTCGGATAACTTTCATATTCTGATGAATAGTGAAAATTACTAAATTATAATTAAAAAACAACTTTTTTTAATCAAAATAATTAATAGTGATAAATTATTAATTGGAGTAGTTTTAAAGTATATTTAGAAAATATTTTTACAATTTATAACAATGTTGGTCATTGGATGTAATTTCACATTTAAAGCAGTTATAAACAAGTGTCAATCTTTTGATAGTTATTATCTCTTAAAAAGACGCTATTTGTTGTAACAGCGGAAATTAATTTAATTAATGCAACTTATGTGTTGTGAATTTTGTAAAATAGAAATCATTTTTTAATTCGGAATATCAATTATAGCTTAGGGTGAAATTTTGGCATTTTTCTGAAAAACTTCAATTTTTGATGAATAGTGAAACCACTAAGTGGTAGGTTAAAAACAGAATTTTGCATAAAACTTAATTTTACCGCTTCTGTGAATGGAATTTCGAAAATCCGACAGACACGGTTGATATCAGTAAGTAAAATGTGGTTCAATGAGATAAAAATAATTTTTTGGTGAATAGTAACTTTTTACTTTTTTTTACCGCAGTTAATAGTAAATAGGGTAACTAAGGGTAAATATGATATTACTATTACCCTAACACATGTCCTAATTCTATTGGACAAGTGTAATTCGACCAAAAACAAGCTTAGGAATAAAATATGACCATTTAGGCCCACTTGGATTAGATTAGGACATTTATTATTATTTAATTCAAAGAAGAGTTAAAAGAGTTAAAATCAAAGTTTATTTACTAAAACATTTTTAATATAGGGTTATACATAAGATAAATTAGATTGTAAATATTCATTAGAAAGCTAAAAAGATTTCCTACATAATGGTATTTTATTTGTAATTTTTAGACATCAAATAATTTAATTTATTTATGACACAAAGATGATGCAGTAATTATCTTATTAATGAAATATTGACATAATTGATGTTATAAACACCAAACTGAATGTAATTTGAGACTTTTTATGAATTCCACTAATTTTATAGGTTACTATGATATATTAGTGTTGATTTAATAAACTTGGTTCGAACATATAATTCTGTTATGACTTTCACAAAAATCATATATCAAATAGTGTCAAAATTGATACAAAATAGTTTTTAAATCAAATATTATATTATTAATTGTTATTTTATTCCTAAAAATCTAAGGTTCGGCCAAATGACTTAGATAAGGATCTATATATTAATAAAAAACAATTTGGGGTTCGTTTGGTATGTTATAGTAAGTGTATTAACCATATAGTGTAAGAAAAGAAAAAGACACGGTAAAAGTTAAATTATTTAACTTAGGGTTAAATCTAATTGATAAGGTTAAAATAATACCCTAAACTTGTCTAAATCCTATTGGATGATAGGATTTCGACCCATACCCACTTTAGCTTCGAAATAAGACCCTTTGGAACCATTATAAACCGATTTTGACTTTAATATAAAATAATATTTTGAGATATTCCTAAGGTGCCCCTCACCTCCCTTATAAAAGGGCACCTCCTCCCCCTCCTCCTCACACCAAATTGAGCACTCAAGCTCGGCCAACCCCTGACAAAAGATCTTCTCCACTTCCCTAGAAACATCCTAGAGGTTCTGGTCTTCCTCAAAGACCAATTTTAGTGCCCTAAGAGGAGGTCTCAAAGAGGCGCTTCAAAGAAGAGGTAATTACCGTTACCAATTCTTTCATCTTTATTTCTTCTTCCACTTCTTCTTCTTCGGTTGTTTCATTATGAAGTAATAACATCAGTATCACTCATATACTGATATGTTATTATAAGTATAAAACAACCCTATTTCACCATCTATCCATCCTACGGAAAAAGAAATCACCGCGCGTGCGTACGTACAGAATACCGTCTCCACGCCGTGGTGTAATCTATTTTCCACCACCACCTTACATGGATGGGTATAATGGTGTAAAGAATAACTATACATAGTTATTACAACATCATATTGATTCTGATATATTGTATAATCCACTCCAATTCAATTCAATATTTATGGAAATGATATCATCGCTCGTGCGTACGTACGGAATACCGTCTCCACGACGCGATGAGATTCATTCTTAATGATTAACCATTCATGAATGATTATAAAGTATATATAATAAGTACTAAAGAAATATATGACATAATAATGATACTGGATTTATGTATATATATATATGTATGTCATCTACTTACTTCCATTCAAGACAATAAGGAAAGAAAAACAGCGTTCATGCGTACGTACGGACTACCGTCTCCATGAATGGTGTTTTTCATTTTATTTATCTATCTATTATATATATATATATACTGAATATATATGATATATAAATCATATTTTATATTCTGGAAGTAAGTAAATAATGATATAAGTAATAATGATGTCAAGAACAACAAGTCAAAACACCTACGATAAATGAAACGATTTTACCCAAAACGCTTCTTTAACATGGAATTTACAAAAGAACGGGTAATATAATGTCATAAGTGAACCATATATGATATCATAACAATTAATATGATTCTTTAATAAGTCAATGACATTATTTAAATCATTATACAGGAGGTTCGGACACATACGAAGCAAATCGGACCTAAGGTAAGGGAAATATCACAATCCCATTTTTATCCGAGATTGTTTATACATTGGTATTTACTGGGGTGTATTTTATCATCCACATCCATGTTCCCTCAATATGTAATATTTTTTCCATCCACTTACAATTTTTTAAATCAAATTTTACCCTTCGGTGAGTTTTTAGTAAAGAATATGAAAGGAATCTTTTATCATTTTTCGTAAGAGGTACTTTTTGACTTTTCCGACAAAAGTACGAAGAATGTTTTTTTACTTAAACGGCATGAATGGATTTTTATGGTTTTATAAAGCCTTATTTTCATGAAGCTTCCTCCAAAAGATTTCATGACTATTTTTAATAAAATCTCTTTCTTTTAAAATTGCATGATGTTTTGTGAAAAGAAATTGATTTTGAAGAAGAAAGGATATTTTCCTCAAGAATTCATTTCAAGTGTTTTATCAAAATTATTTTCCATCTAAGATAATAAAGGGTTCTGTTTCTATCCATATTTTTACATTTATTTGACTATGTTGTGATGGAATTATGTTTATGAATTCCTTTATCTTATATGAATGGTTTTATGATGTCATGTTGTTTAAGAATCCCATTTTTTATTACATGGGTTATGAAATGATGTATGATTTATGATTTTGTGGCACACATAAGAATGGTATCATTATGAGATGGGTGGGACCTATATCTCCCTCCAATGCATTGGGTAAAGATTTTATATCTCATGAGATAGACATGGCTGGAATGGTAGGTTATACCGGTTCAGTGAAACAGGACTGAAACGAGGGTTACTCGATTCAGAAAGGGACTTTGTCCACTAAGATAGTCTTGGAAATGAGTCTTGACTAATAAGAAATGATTATCTATGATTATGTGTGAATGTCACAAAGTTTCATGTTTTAAGTTATGATTATTGTGACTACATTTCACTGCCATGATTTATCCCATGTTATGAAATTATGCTCTCTTTTACAGGTTATGATTTCCAAAATGTTATGTTCTTATGAATATGATGTGATTGATATTTATTTTGTTTACCCTTACTGAGCATTTGAGCTCACCCTTTTATGTTTTCTTTTCCCCAGGATATAAAGAAAGGTTTTAGGTAAAAAAAAAGGGAAGATCTTTATGGGAGATATTGAAGATCTTTCACCACGATTAGAAGATTACGTTCCGAGTTTCCAAAGACACTAAACTATTGCGATCCTTGTGTGTGTGTTTTTTGTTATGTACTAAGTATTCCACAAAAGTAATGTAAATTCAATGTACGTCAGGCTACGGGTCTCTACACTCAAGGTCTCACAAAATCCAGCAAGGATAAACCACAAATTATTAATTCAACAGATAAACTCACATAGGTATATGACCATAAATATACCAAAGTTATCATGTAGTCCATCTAAATCAGGAGGTAAAAACAAATGTTACTGACTCAGCTCAAACTAGGATTTTATTCTAGGTGTAGTATCAAGTAACATTCCCAAGCACAACATCGAACACCTCAGCTGCTGGATAACTCCTCCTCTATCGAGTACAATGGGAATGATGCATCACACAGAGGTGCTTTCCACTAACCTTGGACTACTGAGATACTCCTCTGTTCGAGTACCATGGGTCTGCCGTGTTACATAGAGGCGCTCCCCACCGTGGGTTTACCGGGTCATACCGAGGCACTCCTCCTCATAGCATGACGAGGTATTCCTCCAATCGAGTGCCGTGGGTATGCCACGACACCAAGTCCCTCCCCACTGTGGGTCTTCTGCGACACAAAGATCCTCCCCACTGGACTAGTCTAATCAATCCAAGTCAAATCGGTCTGCAGTCCTCAAGTCTCAGCAAGCCACTAGGTTCCCGCACTCTGCTCACTCGTCTCTGGGAGGATCCACTCCACAATCTACTGGTCGATACTCCAAATTCCATGAAGTCCCATGAATAATTATCTCAAAGGTCTGCCACGTCATAGTTGTCTCAACGCAACAGACGGCGTTCCAATCAGATGCTCGGTGTGTATGTTATTATCCTTTTAGTTCCTGGGGCCCGATTGGATTCCTACACGATCCAACCTAACCATATCTCAACATTTACCCTGAACTCTAGTGGGGTATACTCAATGGGGTAGTCACCCTAGAAGGAAACTAGTGCCACTAATAGTTAATCAAATGATAGTCTGGTACTATAGATATGGAAAAAGAATGTAAAGGGTCGGTAGTGGGATCAGGTTCGGTCCGACTAGGTCAGACCGACCTGGTCCCATCTAGTCTGGGCTGTCCCGGTCTGGGTCAACCCGATCAGACCAGTTGGGTCTGGCCCAGCCCATTGGGAGGGCTAGCCTGTTAGGTTCGGCCAGGGCTCAGGGCCAGTTCGGCCAGGAGCACTGTGAGGGTGCGGCCTGGTGTGTCTCAACCTGGAGGCCACGACCAGGCCAGTTCGTCCAGGGTGCTGCGAGGGGAGTCACAGGTCGGCAGGACCAGGGTGCTGGTTTGGTCGTGTGGTAGCTCGTTAGGCCGAGAAGGCTAGACGGCGGGACATCGGGTAGACGGGTAGGCTGGGATGTGGCCGGGTAGCGCGGGATACGGCCGGGCAGGCCGGGAGGCAGCCAGTCAGGCCGGCAGGTGGGCCGGCTGGTGGCCAGGTAATCATACCACGATTCACTGTTTCATTTTCAACCTTACATCGTTGTGCTAAACATATTTTGTATTAAAAATTATAAAAATACTATCAAATTGTGCTTCATGTTTGATTCAATAATTTTGTGTTTATCACTGTTTAATAGGCCAATGATACTTGTTTTGAAAATTACAATGTAAGTGGAGGTGATTTGGAGGGCCCTTGATGAAGTGAAAGAAAAATGGGCCAAAATTGCATGGATCCATGGACATCTGTCCACAGTTTTGAATAGTAAACGAACTCCGTGCATCCAAATGGGATGAAATTTTGTGGTCCTGTCCAAAATTCAATATTCTACATTTCCTATTAAGGAACCCAATCCTGATTCGGCTTGAATGGGGCCCATCCGAACTGATCTGTCCAAGCCACCGAATTTGGACCAAGTCAAATGCGGTGTTATGTATTTTATCAATATCATGAGCTCTATTTGTCCAAAAGGTGCCACAAATTCGGTGGATACAGTCAAGAGGTAGCGCCACAACATTTCTATTTTCTCCAAAGCGAGATAAGACTGTCTGAAGGCCGAAACGCGTCGTGAAAGTGGATTGATGAAATCTGTTTTCCCAAAACCACCTCCCACATTTCCTATAAAAGGACACCTTGGGCTCCTCATTTGGAAGTTCGGCCAAGGAGTGAAGTGCTGCCAATTTGGAGTCCTAGAAGAGTCTCCTAATCACCTTGGAGGTTCTGGAGGCCCCTATCCTCATAGGGGGATCAACAATGAAGAAGGAGTTCCACCCGAGCTTCCTCCTCCTCCCGATGTCGAGCTAAAAGTTGGGTGTTCGTTGTGAGGGAGATACACACATGTCAAGGGAGTTAATATGCATACATTATCTACTGGTTTGGATTAATTTGGGTGTTTAAACATTTCATTCTATGTATCTTATTTTATTTCAGATTTGAATGCTTGATTTGATACATGTGAGTGATATGCTCTTAATTTCTAACCGATCGGTGTGAGGTTTTGAGTGCGTGACTTGTGTTGTTTCGATTGGACATCACAAGAATCCTTTTCATACCCACCTTATTGAGATTTAAATATTCTTTGGAAGCTCTTATTCCATTCATAAGTACTGGACCTTGACAATACGATAGTTACGTCATGGTTTGGTCCTTAAAGCATTGAAATAAAATCTTAGGAATTAATCGGGATTCCAATTAACTCCAACCAAAGAATTACTCTAAACCTGAGATGAATCTCTATGAACAATGAACTTGATATGTGTGTAGTGAAATCACATCGACCCTTTTATCTCATATTTCTCAAAACCCACTTGGTCACTCAATTTTTAAGCCATTTCAACTAAGTCATTGTTTTAAACTGTTTTCAAAACCACCCCCTCTCTTAGTCATTTTTATTTAAAATACACACTCTAAACCTACCAACGCTCCTTGAGAGACGACCTAGGGTCTTCCCTAGACTATAAATAAACCTTAAATATATAATCAATTTGACGTGTCACGAAATCATGGTCAAATTGTGGCGCCGTTTCCGGGGAGCGTTTTGGTTTTTTGTGCGTGTTTTTGATAAAATTTTTGTAATTTTTGTGAATTTTTGTTTGTTTTATCTTCTACCTTTGCATTTGTTTTTGTGTTCTAATTTATTTATTGTGTATGTTCTTTGTATGACGCGTTCTACTTCGGGATACCTACAAACTTTCGAACCCGAACCAGTGAGGATCCTATATCAACGAAACCGAGAAATACAAGACCACACTTTGAAGGAGGAGATATCAAATCTTAAAATTCTTCTTGATCCTTATTCTTGTTCTGAAACCAAAGTTAAAATTGAACATAACTTTTATAACATGGATGAAAATAATAGAAAACTAAAATAACTAACCTCACCTGATGTTGATATCCAACCCACTTAAATTCAATTACAAGGTGAGGCACCCAATTTTGAACTAAAATCTGGTTTAATTCATTTATTACCAAGATTTCATGGACTGCCTGGAGAAGATCCACATAAGCATTTAAAAGAATTTCATACTTGGTGTTCAACATTAAAACCTGCTAATGTGGATGAAGAACAAGTAAAACTTAGTGAATTTACATTTTCATTAGAAGACACGTCTAAAGATTGGTTGTATTATGTTAATTCACCTATTAGAGGTTGGGCGGACATGAAATGACTTTTTCTTGAAAAATACTTCCCAGCCTCTCAAACTGCAACAATAAGGAAAGAAATATGTGGGATAAGACAATCTCAAGGAGAAACCCATCATGAATATTGGGAATGATTTAAAATATTGTGTTCATGTTGTCCACATCACCAAATAAGTGATCAACTTTTAATTCAGTATTTTTATGAAGGTTTAATCCCTATTGATCGAAACATGATTGATGCTGCTGCAGGTGGTGCAATAGTGGATAAAACCCCAATCGCTGCAAGGACCCTAATTGAGACCATGGAACAGAACACTCAACAATTCAATTCAAGGTCCAGTGTACCCATTCGAGGTGTCCATGAGGTGCAAAGTACTGAGTTTGAGAAGAAGGTGGACATGATGTTTGAAGAGGTAAGTACCCTTCTACGACAACTTGCTCTCTCCCAAGGGAAATATCAATCTCCTCCTCCCATCCATTGTGGAATCTGCTCTTCTGACACCCACTATTCTTACCAATGTCCTCAATTGAGAGAAACTTCTGAGAGTTGTGAGGCAATATTTCCAGGACGCCCCTTTAACCAAACCTTTAGGCAAGAACCATACTATCCATCCAACCAAGGGTGGAAGGACAACCAATCCTATAGGAAAGGGGGGTATTCAAACCAACCTCAACAGTAATGGAACCAACAGGTTCAGAGTAGTCATCCACCACCACCCAGAAATCCCCAACCACCCCAAAGGCCATTCCAACCACCCCCTCCAAAAACCGAGCCTAGCCTAAAAGATATGATGAAGCAAATGGCTTCCAATAATATCCAATTCCAACAAACCACCCAAGCAGCCATACAAGACCTAAAGACCCAACTAGGCCAACTTTCCAACTCGGTGGGGGAAATCCAAAGTCATGGGTCGGGTAAACTACCATCTCAACCAGTAGTAAACCCTAAGGATAGAGGAAATGTTAGTTCCATCACCCTTAGGAGTGGGACACAACTCAAAATCCAAATGACCCCTCCATTAGAGTCCTCCCATCCAAAGGAAACCACCATCCCAACTACTGAAAATGGTCCAAGAGAAGAAAACCCTTTTCCTGAGAGAATCCCTTCCAAAGGAAAGACTGTGGTTGTTGATGAGCCACCTATCCCAACCATTCCTCTTACATTTCCTCAAAGGGATGCCCAACCTAGGAAACAAAAAGAAACTGAACTTGATAAAGAAATCTTGGAGACTTTAAAAAAAGTGCAGGTTAACATTCCATTGATTGATGCCGTCAAGAAAATTCCAAGATATGCCAAGTTTCTGAAGGAGATGTGTACACACCGAAGGAGGCTTTGTTGTGATGAGAAGGTGAGCCTGGGGAGGAATGTTTCATCATTGATAGAGCCATCACTTCCCACCAAGTGCAATGATCCTGGAACATTCTCGATTCCATGCACCATAGGGGAGTATTCTTTCTCCAATGCTATGATTGATTTGGGTGCTTCTATTAATGTGATACCTCACTCCATATACTCTTCTTTGCAGGTCGGTGAACTAAAGCCCACAGAAATAGTTGTTCAGCTAGCAAATCGGAGTACGGCACACCCTTCCGGTGTGTTAGAGGATGTTCTTGTGAGGGTGCAAAATTTAATTTTTCCTGCTGATTTTTACGTGCTTAAATTGGAAGATGATAGGATAAATGGACATGCCCCAATTATATTGGGGAGACCTTTCTTGAAAACTTCCAAAGCCATAATTAATTTCCATAATGGTACATTATCTATGGAATTTGGTGGTGACATAGTCCATTTCAACATCCTTGATTCCATGAAGCACCCCTCAGAAGAACATTCCTCTCTCTCGGTAAATTCAATTGATGTACTCCCTTCCCCTAAAATAACTTCATTTGTTTCCCCTGATCCCCTTTCTGAATTTTCCTCTTTGATAGAAATTCTTGGAAATGAATCATGCATTGATTGTTGTATCGTTCTAGAGAAATGTCATGCATGTTTGTTAATTGATGATTTCTTGAACACAGAGGATCACATGACCATCGATGATACTGATAAGCATGTAAAAGATCATTCCTCATCTGAGGATGTTACCATTGAGAAGTTAGATGAGATCAGTGACTTCTCACTTTCACACACACTTCCGTCAATCCAAAATCCCCCAGAATTGGAACTGAAACAACTGCCTCAAGATTTAAAATACTCATTTCTTGAGAATGGAAACAAGTTGCCCGTCATCATTGCTATTTCACTCCCTCCTGAGCATGAATTGCGACTTCTTGATCTTTTGAGGAATTATAAACAAGCTTTGGGATGGACACTTACTAACATTCCTGGCATTTTCCCATCAATTTTTACACATCATATTTTATTAAATGATGAGGCTAAACCAGTGAGGCAGTCACAACATCGACTGAACCCAAACCTACTTGATGTTGTTAAAAAAGATTTAACAAAATTGTTGGCTGCTGGAATCATTTACCCTATCTCTGACAGCCAATGGGTCAGTCCTGTTCAAGTAGTTCCTAAAACAACTAGCCTTACTGTAGTTAAAAATGAAAACAATGAATTGGTTCCAACTCGTGTGCAGAATAGTTGGCGTGTCTGTATAGACTATCGCCGGCTAAACCAACACACTAGGAAGGACCATTTCCCAATGTCATTCATTGACCAGATGCTAGAGAGGCTAGTAGGGAAGTCCCATTAATGTTTCCTTGATGGGTATTATGGATACTTTCAGATCCATATTTCCCATGAGGATCAGGAAAAGAAAACCATTACTTGACCCTTCAGTACATTTTCTTATAGAAGGATGCCATTTGGTCTGTGCAATGCTCCAGGTACTTTCCAACGATGTATGGTTAGTATTTTTTCGGATTACCTGGAGAATTGCATGGAGGTTTTTATGGATGATTTTACTGTTTATGGATCCTCTTTTGATGAATGTTTGAGTAGTCTTGCTTCTGTCCTACGTCGCTGTATTGAAAAGAATCTCGTATTAAATTATGAGAAATGCCATTTCATGGTGCGACAAGGCATAGTTTTGGGACATGTCATTTTTGGGGAAGGTATCCAAGTGGACAAATCAAAAGTAGATATCATTTCCTCCCTACCATTCCCTAAAAATGTTCGGGATGTGCGGTCTTTCCTGGGTCATGATGGATTTTATCGTCGTTTCATTCGTGACTTTAGTAAAACTGCACTCCCCCTCTCCCGATTACTCCAAAAAGAAAAAGAATTTTTTTTGATAAAAAATGCGAGGAAGATTTCAATAAGTTAAAATGGAGTCTCACGTCACCCCTGGTAATCCAACCACCTCGGTGGGATTTACCATTTGAGCTCATGTGTGATGCCTCTAACTATGCAGTTGGGGCAGTATTATCACAAAGGGTCGATCGAGCTCCACATGTCATTGCCTATGCCTCACGTACTTTGGACCCTGCCCAAGAAAACTACACCACCACTAAAAAATAATTTCTTTCCATTGTGTTTGCCTTGGATAAATTCAAGCCATACCTTCTAGGGTCCAAAGTTATTGTGTTCTCAGACCATGCAGCCCTCCGATATCTCCTAAAGAAACCAGAAGCCAAACCACGTCTCATTCGCTGGATGCTCCTCCTTCAGGAATTTGATCTAGAAATTAGGGGTAAAAAAGGAGCAGAGAATGTGGTTGCTGACCATATCAGTAGGATTATCCCATCCTCGGACATTGACTAATCCCCCTGTATTCCCATAAATTAATTGTTTCTTGATGAGCAATTGTACCGAGTGCAAGATGCTATTCCTTGGTATGCTGAAATTGTAAATTATTTGGTAGCGTCTTGCATTCCTGCTGATTTCACCAAAAACCAGGCTGACTGTCTAAAACATGAGTCTTGTTGGTACATTTGGGATGACCCCTACCTCTGGTGCACATGTAGTGATCAAGTTATTAGGTGTTGTGTTCCCGATAGTGAGTTTCAATCTGTCCTTAGGTTCTGCCACACACTTGATTGTGGGGGCCAATTTGGTCCCCAACGGACTGCTCGCAAGGTCTTAGATTCTGGTCTCTTTTGGCCAACATTATTTCGGGATGCCCACGAATATTGTAAATATTGTCCTCACTGTCAAAGAATAGGGAATGTCTCTAAAAGAAATGAGATTCCCCAACAACCCTTACTCTTCCATGACATTTTTGATGTTTGGGGCATTGACTTTATGGGACCATTCCCCAATTCATTTGGGAACCTTTACATTCTTCTGGCAGTGGATTATGTTTCAAAGTGGGTAGAGGAACGAGCCATGAGGAAAGATGATTCCAAGACAGTTGTGGAATTTTTGAGAACCCAAATATTCTGTAGGTTTGGTTTACCTAGGTTTATCATCAGTGATCTGGGTTCTCATTTCTACAACCGCACAATGCAATCTCTTTTGTGCAGGTACGGGGTTGGACATCGAGTGTCTACTGCTTATCACCCACAAACAAATGGTCAAGCCGAAGTATCAAATAGAGAGGTAAAACAGATTCGTGAGAAAACGGTTCAGCCAAATAGAAAAGACTGGAGTCTTAGACTCGAGGATACGTTATGGGCTTACCATAATGCATTCAAAACTCCAATTGGCATGTCACCATATTGGCTAGTTTTTGGGAAGAGTTGTCACCTCCCTGTTGAGGTAGAGCACCAGGTCTACTGAGATATTAAACAATGCAATTATAATCTTTCTGGTGCAGGTATTCAAAGGAAGTTGCAGATTCAGGAGTTGGAGGAAATGAGAAGAGATTCATATGAGAACTCCTGAATTTATAAAGAGCGAACCAAGGCTGCCCACGACCGTCTCATCCTTCATCGTCAATTCCACATCGAGCAGAAGTTCCTCCTCTACAATGCAAGGTGGAAGTTGCACCCTGGTAAGCTTCGTTCCCGTTGGTTTGGACCTTACATTGTTACTAATATCTCTCCATTTGGTGTTGTCCAGGTTCAAAATGAAGACACCAAGAAAACCTTCACTGTCAATGGGCAGCGGCTGAAGCACTTCCATGAAGCCATTCCGGAGTCCCCAATGGAGGAACTTGATGTTCAAGAAGAAGTCTATGAATAACACTCACCAGGTGTTATGCTTCCTTCCCATAGTCTCTTTTATTACAGTGAGGACACTGCATTCTCTAGGTGTGGGGGGCTGGATAAATTCCTGGGTTAGTTAGGATTTTTCACCATTTTATCCTTTGGTTTCTCTTTTTGGACTTCTTTATGGTATTTTTATTTTTCCCCATCAAAAATTTCTAAATTCCATGATGTGGCGACCATAAATTGGGGAATGTAAAAATACCATAACAAAGGCTAAAAGGAATATTTGTATGAATTTAACATCAGGGAGTGATTTTTAGTGAATTGGTTTTGTGTCAATGATATAAATGGTCGTATCTATGTGAAACCTTTGACATAATTGATGCCCATTGTGTGAGTTGTTTTTGAGAAAACTGTGTCCCTAGTATCTCCAAAAAAAATTCACCAAACCACAAAGTGTGATTATTTCTTACTTAATATAAGGTAAATATATGTTGGGTTGATATTTTTCAGCTTTAAATGATATTTCCATACGTTTGTTCCTTATCCGATCTGTTTCATTAATGTATTAGATTGACCTATGCGTGTGTACCTAATGTCCGACTGTTGTACGCCCTCAAAAAAACTGTTGTGTCTTGATCAGGTCAAAAACCACTCATCCTCAACCTTTGATCTTATTATAACTACTGCAATTAGTGTCGTGAGGAGATCAAACAAGGTTTGAGAGATGAGTGTGAGATTTGTTCCAATTGAAACTTCAAAAAAAATGAGGGGAGTGATGAAATGTGAAACATATGGGGATATCTAGGTCGGGAGCTTATGGTTTGACTTCTGGGAATGCTTAAATGAGTGGGTCTTGAAATATGATTGCAAAGGATGTAGGACAGGTTCGGTGACAAAATCATTTAAGCTGAAAAATGATAAAATAACATATATTTATTGGATAGCAAGTGGAAATAATAGCATGGAATGGTTTTCACACACACACATGGAGAGTTAATGTCATGATTTACTTCTGAATTCCTTTCTCAATTGGGTATCATGAACCTTTTTGAATTTTTCTATGATATGATTTATGAGACATCCTTTTCTATTTTCACTAGGAAGAACTCCTCGGTGTGATTCGTGCATTGATCAATTTACTTTAAATAAAATTCCCACAAATGTTAAATCTTCATGATGTTGTATATATATATATATATATATATGCATCATTGTATTTGGATATGTGACCTTGCCCAGGAGTGCAAATGTTTAGGTGTGGGGGTGTGATCGTACCACGATTCACGGTTTCATTTTCACCCTTACATCGCTGCGCTAAACATATTTTGAATTAAAAATTATAAAAATACTATCAAATTGT
The DNA here is from genome assembly GCA_963277665.1 of Viscum album. Classification (NCBI taxonomy): domain Eukaryota; kingdom Viridiplantae; phylum Streptophyta; class Magnoliopsida; order Santalales; family Viscaceae; genus Viscum; species Viscum album. Next base: position 592,848,371 of record OY728155.1, on the reverse strand, counting down.
GCTTCATGTTTGATTCAATAATTCGGTGTTTATCACTGTTTAATAGGTCAATGATACTTGTTTTGAAAATTACAATGTAGGTGGAGGTAATTTGGAGGGCCCATGATGAAGTGAAAGAAAAATGGGCCAAAATTTCATGGATCCATGGACATCTGTCCACTGTTTTGAATGGTACACGATATCCGTTCATCCAAATGGGATGAAATGTTGTGGGCCTGTCCAAAATTCAATATTATACATTTCATATTAAGGAACCGAATCCTGATTCGGCTTGCATGGGGCCCATCCGAACTGATCTGTCCAAGCCACCGAATTTGGACCAAGTCAAATGCGGTGTTCTGTATTTTATCAATATCCTGCTCTCTAGTTGTCCAAACGGTGCCAGACGTTCGGTGGAGACATACAAGAGGTAGGTCTACAACTTTTCTATTTTCTCCAAAGCGAGATATGACTGTCTGAAGGCCTAAACGCGTCGTGCAAGTGGATTGATGAAATCTATGTGCCCAAAACCACCTCACACATTTCCTATAAAAGTACACCATGGGATCCTCATTTGGAAGTTCGGCCAAGGAGTGAAGTACTTCCAATTTGGAGTCCTAGAAGAGTCTCCTAATCACCTTGTAGGTTCTGGAGGCCCCTATCCTCATAGGGGGATCAACAATGAAGAAGGAGTTCCACCCGAGCTTCCTCCTCCTCCCGATGTCGAGCTAAAAGTTGGGTGTTCATTGTGAGGGAGCTACACACATGTCAAGGGAGTTCCGATGCATACATTAGCTACTAGTTTGGAGTAATTTGGGGTTTTAAACATTTCATTCTATTTATCTTATTTTATTTCAGATTTGAATGCTTGATTTGATACATGTGAGTGATATGCTCTTAATTTCTAACCGACCGGTGTGAGGTTTTGAGTGCGTGACTTGTGTTGTTCCGATTGGACATCACACGAATCCTTTTCACACCCAACTTATTGAGATTTCAATATTATTTGGAAGCTCTTATTCCATGAATAAGTACTGGACCTTGACAATACGATTGTTACGTCAAGGTTTGGTCTTTAAAGCATTGAAATAAAAGCTTAGGAATTAATCAGGATACCAATTAACTCCAACCAAAGAATTACTCTAAACCTGAGATGAATCTCTATGAACAATGAACTTGATATGTGTGTAGTGAAATCACATCGACAATTTTATCTCATATTTCTCAAAACCCACTTGGTCACTCAATTTTTAATCCATTTCAACGAAGTCATTGTTTTAAACTGTTTTCAAAACCACCCCCCCTCTTAGTCATTTTTATTAAAAATACACACTCTAAACCTACCAATGATCCTTGAGAGACGACCTAGGGTCTTCCCTAGACTGTAAATCATCCTTAAAAATATAATCAATTTGACGTGTCATGACAGAACGGTCAAATTTTGGCGCCGTTGCCAGGGAGCGTTTTGGTTTTTTGTGCGTGTTTTTGATAAATTTTTTGTAATTTTTGTGAATATTTGTTTGTTTTATCTTCTACCTTTGCATTTGTTTTTGTGTTCTAATTTATTTATTGTGTAGGTTCTTTGCATGACGCGTTCTACTTCGGGAGACCTACAAACATTCGAACTCGAACCGGAGAGGATCCTACATCAACGAAACCGAGACATACAAGACCACACTTTGAAGGAGGAGATATCAAATCTTAAAATTCTCCTTGATCCTTCTTCTTCTTTTGAAACCAAAGTTAAAATTGAACATATCTTGTTTAACATGGCTGAAAATAATAGAACACTAAAAGAACTAACCTCACATGATGTTGATATCCAACCCACTTACATTCAATTACAAGGTGAGGCACCCAATTTTGAACTAAAATCTGGTTTAATTCATTTATTACCAAGATTTCATGGACTGCCTGGAGAAGATCCACATAAGCATTTAAAAGAATTTCATACTATGTGTTCAACATTAAAACCTGCTAATGTGGATGAATAACAAGTAAAACTTAGGGAATTTCCATTTTCATTAGAAGACACGGCTAAAGATTGGTTGTATTATGTTAATTCACCTATTAGAGGTTGGGCGGACATGAAACGACTTTTTCATGAAAAATACTTCCCAGCCTCTCAAACGGCTACAATAAGGAAAGAAATATGTGGGATAAGACAATATCAAGGAGAAACCCTTCATGAATATTGGGAACGATTTAAAAGATTGTTTTCATGTTGTCCACATCACCAAATAAGTGATCAACTTTTAATTCAGTATTTTTATGAAGGTTTAATCCCTATTGATCGAAACATGATTGATGCTGCTGCAGGTGGTGCACTAGTGGATAAAACCCCAATCACTGCAAGGACCCTAATTGAGACCATGGCACAGAACACTCAACAATTCAATTCAAGGTCCAGTGTAACCATTCGTGGTGTCTATGAGGTGCAAAGTACTGAGTTTGAGAAGAAGGTGGACATGAAGTTTGAAGAGGTAAGTACCCTTCTACGACAACTTGCTCTCTCCCAAGGGAAATCTCAATCTCCTCCTCCCATCCATTGTGGAATCTACTCTTCTGACACCCACTATTCTGACCAATGTCTTCAATTGAGAGAAACTTATGAGAGTTGTGAGGCAATATTTCCAGGACGCCCCTTTAACCAACCCTTTAGGAAAGAACCATACCATCCATCCAACCAAGGGTGGAAGGACAACCAATACTATAGGAAAGGGGGGTATTCAAACCAACCTCAACAGCAATGGAACCTACAGGGTCAGAGTAGTCATCCACCACCACCCAGAAATCCCCAACCACCCCAAAGGCCATTCCAACCACCCCCTCCAAAAACCGAGCCTAGCCTAGAAGATATGATGAAGAAAATGGCTGCCAATAATATCCAATTCCAACAAACCACCCAAGCAGCCATACAAGACCTAAAGACCCAACTAGGCCAACTTTCCAACTCTGTGGGGGAAATCCAAAGTCATGGGTCTGGTAAACTACCATCTCAACCAGTAGTAAACCCTAGGGATAGAGGAAATGTTAGTGCCATCACCCTTAGGAGTGGGACACAACTCAAAAGCCAAATGACCCCTTCATTAGAGTCCTCCCATCCAATGGAAACCACCATCCCAACTGCTGAAAATGGTCCAAGAGAAGAAAACCCTTTTCCTGAGAGAAGCCCTTCCAAAGGAAAGACTATGGTTGTTGATGAGCCACCAATCCCAACCATTCCTCTTCCATTTCCTCAAAGGGATGCCCAACCTAGGAAACAAAAAGAAACTGAACTTGATAAAGAAATCTTGGAGACTTTCAAAAAAGTGCAGGTTAACATTCCATTGATTGATGCCGTCAAGCAAATTCCAAGATATGCCAAGTTTCTGAAGGAGATGTGTACACACCGAAGGAGGCTTCGTGGTGATGAGAAGGTGAGCCTGGGGAGGAATGTTTCAGCATTTATAGATCCATCACTTCCCACCAAGTGCAATGATCCTGGAACATTCTTGATTCCATGCACCATAGGGGAGTATTCTTTCTCCAATGATATGCTTGATTTGGGTGCTTCTATTAATGTGATACCTCACTCCATATACTCTTCTTTACAGGTCGGTGAACTAAAGCCCACAGGAATAGTTGTTCAGCTAGCAAATCGGAGTACGGAACACCCTTCCGGTGTGTTAGAGGATGTTCTTGTGAGGGTGCAAAATTTAATTTTTCCTTCTGATTTTTACGTGCTTAAAATGGAAGATGATAGGATGAATGGACATGCCCCAATTATATTGGGGAGACCTTTCTTGAAAAATGCCAAATCCATAATTAATTTCCATAATGGTACATTATCTATGGAATTTGGTGGTGACATAGTCCATTTCAACATCCTTGATGCCATGAAGCACCCCTCAGAAGAACATTCCTCTCTGTAGGTAAATTCAATTGATGTACTCCCTTCCCCTAAAATAACTTCATTTGTTTCCCCTGATCCCCTTTCTGAATTTTTCTCTTTGACAGAAATTCATGGAAATTAATCATGCATTGATTGTTTTAGCGGTCTAGAGAAATGTCATGCATGTTTGTTAATTGATGATTTCTTGAACACAGAGGATCACATGACCATTGATGATACTTATAAGCTTGTAAAAGATCATTCCTCATCTGAGGATGTTACCATTGAGCAGTTAGATGAGATCAGTGACTTCTCACTTTCACACACACTTCTGCCAATCCAAAATCCCCCAGAATTGGAACTGAAACAACTGCCTCAAGATTTAAAATACTCATATCTTGAGAATGGAAACAAGTTGCCCGTAATCATTGCTAGTTCACTCCCTCCTGAGCATGAATTGCGACTGCTTGATCTTTTGAGGAAGTATAAACAAGCTTTGGGATGGACACTTGCTGACATTCCTGGCATTAGCCCATCATTTTTTACACATCATATTTTATTAAATAATGAGGCTAAACCAGTGAGGCAGTCACAACTTCAACTGAACCCAAACCTACTTGATGTTGTTAAAAAAGAAGTAACAAAATTGTTGGCTGCTGGAATCATTTACCCTATCTCTGACAGCCAATGGGTCAGTCCTATTCAAGTAGATCCTAAAACAACTGGCCTTACTTTAGTTAAAAATGAAAACAATGAATTAGTTCCAACTCATGTGCAGAATAGTTGGCGTGTCTGTATAGACTATCGCCGGCTAAACCAACACACTAGGAAGGACCATTTCCCAATGTCATTCATTGACCAGATGCTAGAGAGGCTAGCAGGGAAGTCCCATTACTGTTTCCTTGATGGGTATTCTGGATACTTTCAGATCCATATTGCCCATGAGGATCAGGAAAAGACAACCTTTACTTGTCCCTTCGGTACATTTGCTTATAGAAGGATGCCATTTGGTCTGTGCAATGCTCCAGGTACATTCCAACGATGTATGGTTAGTATTTTTTCGGATTACCTGGAGAATTTCATGGAGGTTTTTATGGATGATTTTACTGTTTATGGATCCTCTTTTGATGAATGTTTGAGTAGTCTTTCTTCTTTCCTACGTCGCTGCATTGAAAAGAATCTCATATTAAATTATGAGAAATGCCATTTCATGGTGAGACAAGGCATAGTTTTGGGACATGTCATTTCTGGGGAAGGTATCCAAGTGGAAAAATAAAAAGTAGATATCATTTCCTCCCTACCATTCCCTAAAAATGTTCGCGATGTGCGGTCTTTCCTGGGTCATGCTGAATTTTATCATCGTTTCATTCGTGACTTTAGTAAAATTGCACTCCCCCTCTCCCGATTACTCCAAAAAGAAAAAGAATTTGTTTTTGATAAAAAATGTGAGGAAGCTTTCAATAAGTTAAAATAGTGTCTCACGTCACCCTCGGTAATCCAACCACCTTGGTGGGATTTACCATTTGAGCTCATGTGTGATGCCTCTAACTATGCAGTTGGGGCAGTATTATCACAAAGGGTCGATCGAGCCCCACATGTCATTGCCTATGCCTCACGTACTTTGGACCCTGCCCAAGCAAACTACACCACCACTGAAAAATAATTTCTTTCCATTGTGTTTTCCTTGGATAAATTTAGGACATACCTTCTAGGGTCCAAAGTCGTTGTGTTCTCGGACCATGCAGCCCTCCGATATATCCTAAAGAAACCAGAAGCCAAACCACGTCTCATTCACTGGATGCTCCTCCTTCAGGAATTTGATCTAGAAATTAGGGATAAAAAAGGAGCAGAGAATGTGGTTGCTGACCATATCAGTAGGATTCTCCCATCCTCGGACATTGAATCATCCCCATGTATTCCCATAAATGAATTGTTTCCTGATGAGAAATTGTACCGAGTGCAAGATGCTATTCCTTGGTATGCTGAAATTGTAAATTATTTGGTAGCGTCTTGCATTCCAGCTGATTTCACCAAAAACCAGGCCGACCGTCTAAAACATGAGTCTCGTTGGTACATTTGGTATGACCCCTACCTCTGGAGCACATGTAGTGATCAAGTTATTAGGCTTTGTGTTCCCGATAGTGAGTTTCAATCTGTCCTTAGGTTCTGCCACACACTTGCTTGTGGGGGCCACGTTGGTCCCCAACGGACTACTCGCAAGGTCTTAGATTCTGGTCTCTTTTGGCCCACATTATTTCGTGATGCCCACGAATATTGCAAATCTTGTCCTAGCTGTCAAAGAATAGGGAATTTCTATAAAATAAATGGGATGCCCCAACAACCCTTACTATTGCATGACATTTTTGTTGTTTGGGGCATTGACTTTATGGGACTGTTCCCCAATTCATTTGGGAACCTTTACATTCTTCTGGCAGTGGATTCTGTTTCAAAGTGGGTAGAGGCACGAGCCACGAGGACAGATGATTCCAAGACAGGTGTGGAATTTTTGAGAACCCAAATATTCGGTAGGTTTGGATTACCTAGGTTTATCATCAGTGATCAGGGTTCTCATTTCTGCAACCGCACAATGCAATATCTTTTGTGCAGGTACAGGGTTGGACATCGAGTGTCTACTACTTATCACCCACAAACAAATGGTCAAGCTGAAGTATCAAATATAGAGGTAAAACAGATTCTTGAGAAAACGGGTCAGCCAAACAGAAAAGACTGGAGTCTTAGACTCGATGATTCGTTATGGGCTTAGCGTACTGCATTCAAAACTCCAATTGGCATGTCACCATATCGGCTAGTTTTTGGGAAGAGTTGTCACCTCCCTGTTGAGGTAGAGAACCGGGCCTACTGGGCTATTAAACAATGCAATTCTAATCTTTCTGGTGCAGGTATTCAAAGGAAGTTGCAGATTCAGGAGTTGGAGGAAATGAGAAGAGATTCATATGAGAACTCCCGAATTTATAAAGAGCGAACCAGGGCTGCCCACGACCGTCTCATCCTTCATCGTCAATTCCACATCGGGCAGAAGGTCCTCCTCTACAATGCAAGGCTGAAGTTGCACCCTAGTAAGCTTCGTTCCCATTGGTTTGGACCTTACATTGTTACTAATGTCTCTCCATTTGGTGTTGTCCAGGTTCAAAATGAAGACACCAAGCAAACCTTCACTGTCAATGGGCAGCGGCTGAAGAACTTCCATGAAGCCATTCTGAAGTCCCCAATGGAGGAACTTCATGTTCAAGAAGGGGTCTATGAATAACACTCACCAGGTGTTATCCTTCCTTCCCACAGTCTCTTTTATTACAGTGAGGACACTGCATTCTCTAGGTGTGGGGGGGGGATACATTCCTGGGTTAGTTAGGATTTTTCACCATTTTATCCTTTTGTTATCTCTTTTTGGACTTCTTTATGGTATTTTTATTTTTCCCCATCAATAATTTCGAAATTCCATGATGTGGAGACCATAAAGTGGGGAAAGTAAAAATACCATAACGAAGGCTAAAAAGAATATTTGTATGAATTTAACATCAGGGAGTGATTTTTAGTGAATTGGTTTTCTGTCAATGATATAAATGGTCATATCTATGTGAAACCTTTGAGATAATTGATGCCCATTGTGTGAGTAGTTTTTGAGAAAACTATGTCACTAGTATCTCCAAAAAACATCACCAAACCACAAAGTGTGATTATTTATTACTTAATATAAGGTAAATATATGTTGGGTTAATATTTTTCAGCTTTAAATGATATTTCCATACGTTCGTTCCTTATCCGATCTGTTTCATTACTGTACCAGATTGAACTATGCGTGTATACCTAATGTCCGACAGTTGTACGCCATCAAAAAAAAATTGTTGTGTCTTGGGCAGGTCAAAAACCACTCCTCCTCAACCTTTGATCTTGTTATAACTATTTCAATTAGTTTCGTGAGGAGATCAAACAAGGGTTGAGAGATGAGTGTGAGATTTGTTCCAATTGAAACTTCAAAAAAATGAGGGGAGTGATGAAATGTGCAACATATGGGGATATCTAGGTTGGGAGCTTATGGTTTGACTTCTTGGAATGATTAAATGAGTGGGTCTTGAAATATTATTGCAAAGGATGTAGGACAGGTTCGGTGACAAAATCATTTAAGCTGAAAAATGATAAAATAACATATATTTATTTGATAGCAAGTGGAAAGAATAGCATGGAATGGTGTTAACACACACACATGGAGAGTTAATGTCATGATTTACTTCTGAATTCCTTTCTCAATTAGGTATCATGAACCTTTTTTAATTTCGCTATGATATGATTTATGAGACATCCTTTTCTATTTTCTCTTGGAAGAACTCCTTGGTGTGATTCGTGCATTGATCAATTTACTTTAAATAAAATTCCCTCAAATGCTAAATATTCATGATGTTGTAAATATATATATATATATATATATATATATATATATATGCATCATTGTATTTGGATATGTGACCTTGCCCAGGAGTGTAAATGTTTAGGTGTGGGGTTGTGATCGTACCAAGATTCACTATTTCATTTTCACCCTTACATCGCTGTGCTAAACATATTTTGTATTAAAAATTATAAAAATAATATCCAATTGTGCTTCGTGTTTTATTCAATAATTTTGTGTTTATAACTGTTTAATAGGTCAATGATACTTGTTTTGAAAATTACAATGTAGGTGGAGGTGATTTGGAGGGCCATTGATGAAGTGAAAGAAAAATGGGCCAAAATTACATGGATCCATGGACATCTATCCACTGTTTTGAATGGTACACGAATTCAGTGCATCACAATGGGATGAACTTTTGTGGGCCTGTCCAATATTCAATATTCTACATTTCATATTAAGGAACCCAATCCTGATTCGGCGTTCATGGGGCCCATCCGAACTGATCGGTCCAACCCACCGAATTTGGACCAAGTCAAATGAGGTGTTCTGTATTTTATCAATATCTTGCGCTCTATTTGTCAAAACGGTGCCAAACTTTCGGTTGACTCAGTAAAGAGGTAGGGATACAACTTTTCTATTTTCTCCAAAGCGAGATAAGACTTTCTGAAGGCCGAAAAGCGTCATGCAAGTGGATTGATGAAATCTGTGTGCCCAAAACCACCTCCCACATTTCCTATAAAAGGACACCTTGGGCTCCTCATTTGGAAGTTCGGCCAAGGAGTGAAGTGCTGACAATTTGGAGTCCTAGAAGAGTCTCCTAATCACCTTGGAGGTTCTGGAGGCCCCTATCCTCATAGGGGGATCAACAATGAAGTAGGAGTTCCACCTGAGCTTCCTCCTCCTCCCGATGTCGAGCTAAAAGTTGGGTGTTCGTTGTGAGGGAGCTACACACATGTCAAGGGAGTTACGATGCATAAATTAGCTACTGGTTTGGAGTAATTTGGGTGTTTAAACATTTCATTATATGTATCTTATTTTATTTCAGATTTGAATGCTTGATTTGATACATGTGAGTGATATGCTCTTAATTTCTAACCGATCGGTGTGAGGTTTTGAGTGCATGACTCGTGTTGTTCTGATTGGACATCAGAAGAATCCTTTTCATACCCAACTTATTGATATTTCAATATGATTTGGAAGCTATTATTCCATGCAAAAGTACTGGACCTTGACAATACGATTGTTACGTCAAGGTTTGGTCCTTAAAGCATTGAAATAAAAGCTTAGGAATTAATCGGGATTCCAATTAACTCCAACCAAAGAATTACTCTAAACCTAAGATGAATCTCTATGAACAATGAACTTGATATGTGTGTAGTGAAATCACATCGACCCTTTTATCTCATATTTCTCAAAACCCTCTTGGTCACTCAATTTTTAAGCCATTTCAACTATGTCATCGTTTTAAACTGTTTTCAAAACCACACCCTCTCTTAGTCATTTTTATTAAAAATACACACTCTAAACCTAACAACGCTCCTTGAGAGACGACCTAGGGTCTTCCCTAGACTCTAAATCAACCTTAAAAATATAATCAATTTGACGTTTCACGACAGCACGGTCAAATTTTGGCGCCGTTGCCGGGGAGCGTTTTGGTTTTTTGTGCGTGTTTTTGATAAAATTTTTGTAATTTTTGTGAATATTTGTTTGTTTTATCTTCTACCTTTTCATTTGTTTTTGTGTTCTAATTTATTTATTGTGTAGGTTATTTGTATGACGAGTTCTACTTCGGGAGACCTACAAACTTTCGAACCCGAACCGGAGAGGATCCTACATCAACGAAACCGAGACATACAAGACCACACTTTGAAGGAGGAGATATCAAATCTTAAAATTCTTCTCGATCCTTCTTCTTCTTCTGAAACCAAAGTTAAAATTGAACATAAATTGTACAAAATGGATGAAAATAATAGAACACTAAAGTATCTAACCTCACCTGATGTTGATATCCAACCCACTTACATTCAATTACAATGTGAGGCACCCAATTTTGAACTAAAATCTGGTTTAATTCATTTATTACCAAGATTTCATGGACTGCCTGGAGAAGATCCACATAAGCATTTAAAAGAATTTCATACTGTGTGTTCAACATTAAAACTTGATAATGTGGATGAAGAACAAGTAAAACTTATGGCATTTCCATTTTCATTAGAATACACGGCTAAAGATTGGTTGTATTATGTTAATTCACCTATTAGAGGTTGGGCGGACATGAAACGACTTTTTCTTGAAAAATACTTCCCAGCCTCTCAAACTGCAACAATAAGGAAAGAAATATGTGGGATACGACAATCTCAAGGAGAAACCCTTCATGAATATTGGGAACGATTTAAAAGATTGTGTTCAAGTTGCCCACATCACCAAATATGTGATCAACTTTTAATTCAGTATTTTTATGAAGGTTTAATCCCTATTGATCGAAACATGATTGATGCTGCTGCTGGTGGTGCACTAGTGGATAAAACCCCAATCGCTGCAAGGACCCTAATTGAGACCATGGCACAGAACACTCAACAATTCAATTCAAGGTCCAGTGCACCCATTCAAGGTGTCCATGAGGTGGAAAGTATCGAGTTTGAGAAGAAGGTGGACATGAAGTTTGAAGAGGTAAGTACCCTTCTACGATAAATTTCTCTCTCCCAAGGGAAATCTCAATCTCCTCCTCCCAACCATTGTGGAATCTTCTCTTCTGACACCCACTATTCTGACCAATGTCCTCAATTGAGAGAAACTTCTTAGAGTTGTGAGGCAATATTTCCAGGACTCCGCTTTAACCAACCCTTTAGGCAAGAACCATACTATCCATCCAACCAAGGGTGGAAGGACAACCAATCCTATAGGCAAGGGGGGTATTCAAACCAACCTCAATAGAAATGGAACCAACAGGGTCAGAGTAGTCATCCACCACCACCCAGAAATCCCCAACCACCCCAAAGGCCATTCCAACCACCCCCTCCAAAAACCGAGCCTAGCCTAGAAGATATGATGAAGCAAATGGATGCCAATAATATCCAATTCCAAAAAACCACCCAAGCAGCCATACAAGACCTAAAGACCCAACTAGGCCAACTTGCCAACTCGGTGGGGGAAATCCAAAGTCATGGGTCGGGTAAACTACCATCTCAACCAGTAGTAAACCCTTGGTATAGAGGAAATGTTAGTGCCATCACCCTTAGGAGTGGGACACAACTCAAAAGCCAAATGACCCCTCTATTAGAGTCCTCCCATCCAAAGGAAACCACCATCCCAACTGCTAAAAATGGTCCAAGAGAAGAAAACCCTTTTCCTGAGAGAATCCCTTCCAATGGAAAGACTGTGGTTGTTGATGATCCACCTATCCCAACCATTCCTATTCCATTTCCTCAAAGGGATACCCAACCTAGGAAACAAAAAGAAACTGAACTTGATAATGAAATCTTGGAGACTTTCAAAAAAGTGTAGGTTAACATTCCATTGATTGATGCCATCAAGAAAATTCCAAGATATGCAAAGTTTCTGAAGGAGATGTGTACACACCGAAGGAGGCTTCGTGGTGATGAGAAGGTGAGCCTGGGGAGGAAAGTTTCAGCATTGATAGAGCCATCACTTCCCACCAAGTGCAATGATCCTGGAACATTCTTGATTCCATGCACCATAGGAGAGTATTCTTTCTCCAATGCTATGCTTGATTTGGGTGCTTCTATTAATGTGATACCTCACTCCATATACTCTTCTTTGCAGGTCGGTGAACTAAAGCCCACATGAATAGTTGTTCTGCTAGAAAATCGGAGTACGACACACCCTTCTGGTGTGTTAGAGGATGTTCTTGTGAGGGTGCAAAATTTAATTTTTCCTGCTGATTTTTATGTGCTTAAAATGGAAGATGATAGGATGAATGGACATGACCCAATTATATTGGGGAGACCTTTCTTGAAAACTACCAAAGCCATAATTAATTTCCATAATGGTACATTATCTATGGAATTTGGTGGTGACATAGTCCATCTCAACATCCTTGATGCCATGAAGCACCCCTCAGAAGAACATTCCCCTCTCTCGGTAAATTCAATTGATGTACTCCCTTCCCCTAAAATAACTTCATTTGTTTCCCCTGATACCCTTTCTGAATTTTCCTCTTTGATAGAAATTCTTGGAAATTAATCATGCATTGATTGTTGTAGCGGTCTAGAGAAATGTAATGCATGTTTGTTAATTGATGATTTCTTGAACATAGAGGATCACATGACCATCGATGATACTGCTAAGCTTTTAAAAGCACATTCCTCATCTGAGGATGTTACCATTGAGAAGTTAGATGAGATCAGTGACTTCTCAATTTCACACACACTTCCATCAATCCAAAATCCCCCAGAATTAGAACTGAAAGAACTGCCTCAAGATTTAAAATACTCATATCTTGAGAATGGAAACAAGTTGCCTGTCATAATTTCTAGTTCACTCCCTCCTGAGCATGAATTGCGACTGCTTGATCTTTTGAGGAAGTATAAACAAGCTTTGGGATGGACACTTGCTGACATTCCTGGCATTAGCCCATCAATTTGTACACATCATATTTTATTAAATGATGAGGCTAAACCAGTGAGGCAGTCACAACGTCGACTGAACCCAAACCTACTTGATGTTGTTAAAAAAGAAGTAACAAAATTGTTGGATGCTGGAATCATTTACCCTATCTCTGACAGCCAATGGGTCAGTCCTGTTCAAGTAGTTCCTAAAACAACTGGCTTCACTGTAGTTAAAAATGAAAACAATGAATTGGTTCCAACTCGAGTGCAGAATAGTTGGCGTGTCTGTATAGACTATCGCCGGCTAAACCAACAAACTAGGAAGGACCATTTCCCAATGTCATTCATTGACCAGATGCTAGAGAGGCTAGTAGGGAATTCCCATTACTGTTTCCTTGATGGGTATTCTGGATACTTTCAGATCCATATTGCCCATGAGGATCAGGAAAAGACAACCTTTACTTGCCCCTTCGGTACATTTGCTTATAGAAGGATACCATTTGGTCTGTGCAATGCTCCAGGTACTTTCCAACGATGTATGGTTAGTATTTTTTCGGATTACCTGGAGAATTGCATGGAGGTTTTTATGGATGATTTTACGGTTCATGGATCCTCTTTTGATGAATGTTTGAGTAGTCTTTCTTCTTTACTACGTCGCTGTATTGAAAAGTATCTCGTATTAAATTATGAGAAATGCCATTTCATGGTGCGACAAGGCATAGTTTTGGGACATGTCATTTCTGGGGAAGGTATCCAAGTGGAAAAATAAAAAGTAGATATCATTTCCTCCCTACCATTCCCTAAAAATGTTCAGGATGTGTGGTCTTTCCTGGGTCATGCTAGATTTTATCATCGTTTCATTCGTGACTTTAGTAAAATTGCACTCCCCATCTCCCGATTACTCCAAAAAGAAAAATAATTAGTTTTTGATAAAAAATGTGAGGAAGCTTTCAATAAGTTAAAATGGAGTCTCACGTCACCCCCGATAATCCAACCACCTCGGTGGGATTTACCATTTGAGCTCATGTGTGATGCCTCTAACGATGTAGTTGGGGCAGTATTATCACAAAGGGTCGATCGAGATCCACATGTCATTGCCTATGCCTCACGTACTTTGGACCCTGCCCAAGAAAACTACACCACCACTGAAAAAGAATTTCTTTCCATTGTGTTTGCCTTGGATAAATTCAGGCCATACCTTCTGGGGTCCAAAGTCGTTGTGTTCTCAGACCATGCAGCCCTCCAATATCTCCTAAAGAAACCAGAAGCCAAACCACGACTCATTCGCTGGATGCTCCTCCTTCAGGAATTTGATCTAGAAATTAGGGATAAAAAAGGAGCAGAGAATGTGGTTTCTGACCATATCAGTAGGATTCTCCCATCCTCGGACATTGACTCATCCCCCTGTATTCCCATAAATGAATTGTTTCCTGATGATCAATTGTACCGAGTGCAAGATAATATTCCTTGGTATGCTGAAATTGTAAATTATTTGGTAGCGTCTTGCATTCCTGCTGATTTCACCAAAAACCAGGCCGACCGTCTAAAACATGAGTCTCGTTGGTACATTTGGGATGCCCCTACCTCTGGCGCACATGTAGTGATCAAGTTATTAGGCGTTGTGTTCCCGATAGTGAGTTTCAATCTGTCCTTAGGTTCTGCCACACACTTGCTTGTGGGGGCCACTTTGGTCCCCAACAGACTTCTCGCAAGGTCTTAGATTCTGGTCTCTTTTGGCCCACATTATTTCGGGATGCCCACGAATATTGTAAATCTTGGCCTCGCTGTCAAAGAATAGGGAATGTCTCTAAAAGAAATGATATGCCCCAAAAAACCTTACTCTTCCATGAAATTTTTGATGTTTGGGGCATTGAATTTATTGGACCATTCCCCAATTCATTTAGGAACCTTTACATTCTTCTGGCAGTGGATTATGTTTCAAAGTGGGTAGAGGCACGATCCACGAGGACAGATGATTCCAAGACAGGTGTGGAATTTTTGAGAACCCAAATATTCTGTAGGTTTGGATTACCTAGGTTTATCATTAGTGATCAGGGTTCTCATTTCTGCAACCGCACAATGCAATCTATTTTGTGCAGGTACGGGGTTGGACATCGAGTGTCTACTGCTTATCACCCACAAACAAATGGTCAAGCCGAAGTATCAAATAGAGAGGTAAAACAGATTCTTGAGAAAACGGTTCATCCAAACTAAAAGAATGGAGTCTTAGACTCGATGATTCGTTATGGGCTAACCGTACTGCATTCAAAACTCCAATTGGAATGTCACCATATCGTCTAGTTTTTGGGAAGAGTTGTCACCTCCCTGTTGAGGTAGAGCACCGGGCCTACTGGGCTATTAAACAATGCAATTCTAATCTTTCTGGTGCAGGTATTCAAAGGAAGTTGCAGATTCAGGAGTTGGAGGAAATGAGAAGATATTCATATGAGAACTCCCGAATTTATAAAGAGCAAACCAAGGCTGCCCACGACCGTCTCATCCTTCATCGTCAATTCCACATCGGGCAGAAGGTCCTCCTCTACAATGCAAGGCTGAAGTTGCACCCTGGTAAGCTTCGTTCCCGTTGGTTTGGACCTTACATTGTTACTAATGTCTCTCCATTTGGTGTTTTCTAGGTTCAAAATGAAGACACCAAGAAAACCTTCACTGTCAATGGGCAGCGGCTGGAGCACTTCCATGAAGCCATTCCGGAGTCCCCAATGGAGGAACTTCATGTTCAAGAAGTGGTCAATGAATAACACTCACCACGTGTTATCCTTCCTTCCCACACTCTCTTTTATAACAGTGAGGACACTGCATTCTCTAGGTGTGGGGGGGGGGTGGATACATTCCGGGGTTAGTTGGGATTTTTCACCATTTTATCCTTTTGTTTTCTCTTTTTGGCCTTCTTTATGGTATTTTTATTTTTCCCCATCAACAATTTCGAAATTCCATGATGTGGAGACCATAAACTAGGGAAAGTAAAAATACCATAACGAAGGCTAAAAAGAATATTTGTATGAATTTAACATCAGGGAGTGATTTTTAGTGAATTGGTTTTCTGTCAATGATATAAATGGTCATATCTATGTGAAACCTTTGAGATAATTGATGCCCATTGTGTGAGTAGTTTTTGAGAAAATTTTGTCAATAGTATCTCCAAAAAAAATTACCAAACCACAAAGTGTGATTATTTTTACTTAATATAAGGTAAATATATGTTGGGTTAATATTTTTCAGCTTTAAATGATATTTCCATACGTTCGTTCCTTATCCGATCTGTTTCAATACTGTACCAGATTGACCTATGTGTGTGTACCTAATGTCCGACTGTTGTACGCCCTCAAAAAAAATGTTGTGTCTTGGGAACGTCAAAAACCACTCCTCCTCAACCTTTGATCTTGTTATAACTATTGCAATTAGTGTCGTGAGGAGATCAAACAAGGGTTGAGAGATGAGTGTGAGATTTGTTCCAATTGCAACTTCAAAAAAATGAGGGGAGTGATGAAATGTGCAACATATGGGGATATCTAGGTCGGGAGCTTATGATTTGACTTCTGGGAATGCTTAAATGAGTGGGTCTTTAAATATGATTGTAAAGGATGTAGGACAGGTTCGGTGACAAAATCATTTAAGCTGAAAAATGATAAAATAACATATATTTATTGGATAGCAAGTGGAAAGAATAGCATGGAATGGTTTTCACACAAACACATGGAGATTTAATGTCATGATTTACTTCTGAATTCCTTTCTCAATTGGGTATCATGAACCTTTTTGAATTTCGCTATGATATGATTTATGAGACATCCTTTTCTATTCTCACTAGGAAGAACTTCTTGGTGTGATTCGTGCATTGATCAATTTACATTAAATAAAATTCCCTCAAATGCTAAATCTTCATGATGTTGTATATATATATATATATATATATATATGCATCATTGTATTTGGATATGTGACCTTGCCCAGGAGTGCAAATGTTTAGGTGTGGGGGTGTGATCGTACCACGATTCACTGTTTCATTTTCACCCTTACATCGCTGTGCTAAACATATTTTGTATTAAAAATTATAAAAATAATATCAAATTTTGCTTCATTTTTGATTCAATAATTTTGTGTTTATCACTGTTTAATAGGTCAATGATACTTGTTTTGAAAATTACAATGTAGGTGGAGGTGATTTGGAGGGCCATTGATGAAGTGAAAGAAAAATGGGCCAAAATTGCATTGATCCATGGACATCTGTCCACTGTTTTGAATGGTACACGAAATTAGTGCATCAAAATAAGCTGAAATTTTGTGGGCCTGTCCAAAATTCAATATTCTACATTTCATATTAAGGAATCCAATCCTGATTCGGCTTTCATGGGGCCCATCCGAAATGATCTGTCCAAGACACCGAATTTGGACCAAGTCAAATGCGGGGTTCTGTATTTTATCAATATCTTGCGCTCTAGTTGTCCAAACGGTGCCACAAATTCGGTGGAGACAGTCAAGAGGTAGGGGTACAACGTTTCTATTTTCTCCAAAGCGAGATAAGATTGTCTGAAGGCGGAAACACGTCGTGCAAGTGGATTGATGAATCTGTGTGCCCAAAACCACCTCCCACATTTCCTATAAAAGGACACCTTGGGCTCCTCATTTAGAAGTTCGGCCAAGGAGTGAAGTGCTGACAATTTGGAGTCCAAGAAGAGTCTCC
Organism: Viscum album; assembly: GCA_963277665.1. Taxonomy (NCBI): domain Eukaryota; kingdom Viridiplantae; phylum Streptophyta; class Magnoliopsida; order Santalales; family Viscaceae; genus Viscum; species Viscum album. The sequence goes on along the minus strand of OY728155.1, from coordinate 592,830,843 downwards.
TAATCACCTTGGAGGTTCTGGAGGCCCCTATCCTCATAGAGGGATCAACAATGAAGAAGGAGTTCCACCGAGCTTCCTCCTCCTCCCGATGTCGAGCTAAAAGTTGGGTGTTCGTTGTGAGGGAGCTACACACATGTCAAGGGAGTTACGATGCATACATTAGCTACTGGTTTGGAGTAATTTGGGTGTTTAAACATTTCATTCTATGTATCTTATTTTATTTCAGATTTGAATTCTTTATTTGATACATGTGAGTGATATGCTCTTAATTTCTAACCGATCGGTGTGAGGTTTTGAGTGCGTGACTTGTGTTGTTCCGATTGAACATCACAAGAATCCTTTTCATACCCACCTTATTGAGATTTCAATATGATTTTGAATCTCTTATTCCATGAATAATTACTGGACCTTGACAATACGATTGTTACGTCAGGGTTTGGTCCTTAAAGCATTGAAATAAAATCTTAGGAATTAATCGGGATTCCAATTAACTCCAACCAAAGAATTACTCTAAACCTAAGATGAATCTCTATGAACAATGAACTTGATATGTGTGTAGTGAAATCACATCGACCCTTTTATCTCATATTTCTCAAAACACACTTGGTCACTCAATTTTTAAGCCATTTCAACAAAGTCATTATTTTAAACTGTTTTCAAAACCACCCCCTCTCTTAGTCATTTTTATTAAAAATACACACTCTAAAACTACCAACGATCCTTGAGAGATGACCTAGGGTATTCCCTAGACTATAAATAAACCTTAAAAATATAATCAATTTTACGTGTCATGACAGCACGGCCAAATTTTGGCGCCGTTTCCAGGGAGCGTTTTGGTTTTTTGTGCGTGTTTTTGATGAAATTTTTGTAATTTTTGTGAATATTTGATTGTTTTATCTTCTACCTTTGCATTAGTTTTTGTGTTCTAATTTATTTATTGTGTAGGTTCTTTGTATGACGCGTTCAACTTCAGGAGACCTACAAACTTTCGAACCGGAACCGGAGAGGATCCTACATCAACGAAACTGAGACATAGAAGACCACACTTTGAAGGAGGAGATATCAAATCTTAAAATTCTTCTTGATCCTTATTCTTCTTCTGAAACCAAAGTTAAAATTGAACATAACTTGTATAACATGGCTGAAAATAATTGAACACTAAAAGAACTAACCTCACCTGATGTTGATATCCAACCCACTTACATTCAATTACAAGGTGAGGCACCCAATTTTGAACTAAAATCTAGTTTAATTCATTTATTACCAAGATTTCATGGACTGCCTGGAGAAGATCCACATAAGCATTTAAAAGAATTTCATACTGTGTGTTCAACATTAAAACCTGCTAATGTGGATGAAGAACAAGTAAAACTTAGGGCATTTCCATTTTCATTAGAAGACACGGCTAAATATTGGTTGTATTATGTTAATTCACCTATTAGAGGTTGGGCGGACATGAAACGACTTTTTATTGAAAAATACTTCCCAGCCTCTCAAACTGCAACAATAAGGAAAGAAATATGTGGGATAAGACAATCTCAAGGAGAAACCCTTAATGGATATTGGGAACGATTTAAAAGATTGTGTTCAAGTTGTCCACATCACCAAATAAGTGATCAACTTTTAATTCAGTATTTTTATGAAGGTTTAATCCCTATTGATCGAAACATGATTGATGCTGCTGCAGGTGGTGCGCTAGTGGATAAAACCCCAATCGCTGCAAGGACCCTAATTGAGACCATGGCACAGAACACTCAACAATTCAATTCAAGGTCTAGTGTACCCATTCGAGGTGTCCATGAGGTGCAAAGTACTGAGTTTGAGAAGAAGGTGGACATGAAGTTTGAAGAGGTAAGTACCCTTCTACGACAACTTGCTCTCTCCCAAGGGAAATCTCAATCTCCTCCTCCCATCCATTGTGTAATCTACTCTTCTGACACCCACTATTCTGACCAATGTCCTCAATTGAGAGAAACTTCTGAGAGTTGTGAGGCAATATTTCCAGGACGCCCCATTAACCAACCCTTTAGGCAAGAACCATACTATCCATCCAACCAAGGGTGGAAGGGCAACCAATACTATAGGTAAGGGGGGTATTCAAACCAACCTCAACAGCAATGGAACCAACAGGGTCAGAGTAGTCATCCACCACCACCCAGAAATCCCCAACCACCCCAAAGGCCATTCCAACCACCCCCTCCAAAAACCGAGCCTATCCTAGAAGATATGATGAAGCAAATGGATGCCAATAATATCCAATTCCAACAAACCACCCAAGCAGCCATACAAGACCTAAAGACCCAACTAGGCCAACTTGCCAACTCGGTGGGGGAAATCCAAAGTCATGGGTCGGGTAAACTACCATCTCAACCAGTAGTAAACCCTAGGGATAGAGGAAATGTTAGTTCCATCACCCTTAGGAGTGGGAAAAAATTCAAAAGCCAAATGACCCCTCCATTAGAGTCCTCCTATCCAAAAGAAACCACCATCCCAACTGCTGAAAATGGTCCAAGAGAAGAAAACCCTTTTCCTGAGAGAAGCCCTTCCAAAGGAAAGACTGTGGTTGTTGATGAGCCACCTATCCCAACCATTCCTCTTCCATTTCATCAAAGGGATGCCCAACCTAGGAAACAAAAAGAAACTAAACTTGATAAAGAAATCTTGGAGACTTTCAAAAAACTGAAGGTTAACATTCCATTGATTGATGCCGTCAAGAAAATTCCAAGATATGCCAAGTTTCTGAAGGAGATGCGTACACACCGAAGGAGGATTCATGGTGATGAGAAGGTGAGCCTGGGGAGGAATGTTTCAGCATTGATATAGCTATCACTTCCCACCAAGATCAATGATCCTGGAACATTCTCGATTTCATGCACCATAGGGGAGTATTCTTTCTCCAATGCTATCTTGATTTGGGTGCTTCTATTAATGTGATACCTCACTCCATATACTCTTCTTTGCAGGTCGGTGAACTAAAGCCCACAGGAATAGTTGTTCAGCTAGAAAATCAGAGTACGGCACACCCTTCCGGTGTGTTAGAGGATGTTCTTGTGAGGGTGCAAAATTTAATTTTTCTTGCTGATTTTTACGTGCTTAAAATGGAAGATGATAGGATGAATAGACATGCCCCAATTATATTGGGTAGACCTTTCTTGAAAACCTGCAAAGCCATAATTAATTTCCATAATGGTACATTATCTATGCAATTTGGTGGTGACATAGTCCATTTCAACATCCTTGATGCCATGAAGCAGCCCTCAGAAGAACATTCCTCTCTCTCGGTAAATTAAATTGATGTACTCCCTTCCCCTAAAATAACATCATTTGTTTCCCCAGATCCCCTTTATGAATTTTCCTCTTTGATAGAAATTCTTGGAAATGAATCATGCATTGATTGTTGTAGCGGTCTAGAGAAATGTCATGCATGTTTGTTAATTGATGATTTCTTGAACACAGAGGATCACATGACCATCGATGATACTGCTAAGCTTGTAAAAGCTCATTCCTCATCTGAGGATGTTACCATTGAGAAGTTAGATGAGATCAGTGACTTCTCACTTTCACACACAGTTCCGTCAATCCAAAATCCCCTAGAATTGGAACTGAAACAACTGCCTCAAGATTTAAAATACTCATATCTTGAGAATGGAAACAAGTTGCCCATCATCATTGCTAGTTCACTCCCTCCTGAGCATGAATTGCGACTGCTTGATCTTTTGAGGAAGTATAAACAATCTTTGGGATGGAAACTTGTTGACATTCCTGGAATTAGCCCATCAATTTGTACACATCATATTTTATTAAATGATGAGGCTAAACCTGTGAGGCAGTCACAACGTCGACTGAACCCAAACCTACTTGATGTTGTTAAAAAAGAAGTAACAAAATTGTTGGCTGCTGGAATCATTTACCCTATCTCTGACAGCCAATGGGTCAGTCTTGTTCAAGTAGTTCCTAAAACAATTGGCCTTACTGTAGTTAAAAATGAAAGCAATGAATTGGTTCCAACTCGTGTGCAGAATAGTTGGCGTGTCTGTATAGACTATCGCCGGCTAAACCAACACACTAGGAAGGACCATTTCCCAATGTCATTCATTGACCAGATGCTAGAGAGGCTATAAGGGAAGTCCCATTACTGTTTCCTTGATGGGTATTTTGGATACTTTCAGATCCATATTGCCCATGAGGATCAGGAAAATACAACATTTACTTTCCCCTTCGGTACATTTGCTTATAGAAGGATGCCATTTGGTCTGTGCAATGCTCCAGGTACTTTCCAACGATGTATGGTTAGTATTTTTTCGGATTACCTGGATAATTGCATGGAGTTTTTTATGGATGATTTTTCTGTTTATGGATCCTCTTTTGATGAATGTTTGAGTAGTCTTGCTTCTGTCCTACGTCGCTGTATTGAAAATAATCTCGTATTAAATTATGAGAAATGCCATTTCATGGTGCGACAAGGCATAGTTTTGGGTCATGTCATTTCTGGGGAAGGTATCCAAGTGGAAAAATCAAAAGTAGATATCATTTCCTCCATACCATTCCCTAAAAAAGTTCGGGATGTGCGGTCTTTCCTGGGTCATGCTGGATTTTATCGTTGTTCCATTCGTGACTTTAGTAAAATTTCACTCCCCCTCTCCCGATTAATCCAAAATGAAAAAGAATTTTTTTTTGATAAAAAATGTGAGGAAGCTTTAAATAAGTTAAAATGGAGTCTCACGTCACCCCCGGTAATCCAACCACCTCGGTGGGATTTACCATTTGAGCTCATGTGTGATGCCTCTAACTATGCAGTTGGGGTAGTATTATCACAAAGGGTCGATCGAGCTCCACATGTCATTGCCTATGCCTCACGTACTTTGGACCCTGCCCAAGCAAACTACAGCACCACTGAAAAAAAAATTCTTTCCATTGTGTTTTCCTTGGATAAATTCAGGCCATACCTTCTAGGGTCCAAAGTCATTGTGTTCTCAGACCATGCAGCCCTCCGATATCTCCTAAAGAAACCAAAAGCCAAACCACGTCTCATTCACTGGATGCTCCTCCTTCAGGAATTTGATCTAGAAATTATGGATAAAAAAGGAGTAGAGAATGTGGTTGCTGGCCATATCAGTAGGATTCTCCCAACCTCGAACATTGACTCATCCCCCTGTATTCCCATAAATGAATTGTTTCCTGATGAGCAATTGTACCGAGTGCAAGATGCTATTCCTTGGTATGCTGAAATTGTAAATTATCTGGTAGCGTCTTGCATTCCTGCTGATTTCACCAAAAACCAGGCCGACCGTCTAAAACATTAGTCTCGTTGGTACATTTGGGATGACCCCTACCTCTGGCGCACATGTAGTGATCAAGTTATTAGGCGTTGTGTTCCCGATAATGTGTTTCAATCTGTCCTTAGGTTCTACCACACACTTTTTGTGGGGGCCACTTTGGTCCCCAACAGACTGCTCGCAAGGTCTTAGATTCTGGTCACTTTTGGCCCAAATTATTTCGGGATACCCACGAATATTGTAAATCTTGTCCTCGCTGTCAAAGAATAGGGAATGTCTCTAAAAGAAACGAGATGCCCCAACAACCCTTACTCTTCCATGACATTTTTTATATTTGGGGCATTGACTTTATGGGACCATTCCCCAATTCATTTGGGAACCTTTACATTCTTCTGGTAGTGGATTATGTTTCAAAGTGGGTAGAGGCACGAGCCACGAGGACAGATGATTCCAAGACAGTTGTGGAATTTTTGAGAACCCAAATATTCTGTAGGTTTGTATTACCTAGGTTTATCATCAGGGATCAAGGTTCTCATTTCTGCAACCGCACAATGCAATCTCTTTTGTGCAGGTACAGGGTTGGACATCGAGTGTCTACTGCTTATCACCCACAAAAAAATGGTCAAGCCGAAGTATCAAATAGAGAGGTAAAACCGATTCTTGAGAAAACTGTTCAGCCAAATAGAAAAGACTGGAGTCTTAGAATCGATGATTCGTTATGGGCTTACCGTACTTCATTCAAAACTCCAATTGGCATGTCACCATATCGGCTAGTTTTTGGGAAGAGTTGTCACCTCCCTGTTGAGGTAGAGCACCGGGCCTACTGGGATATTAAACAATGCCATTCTAATCTTTCTGGTGTAGGTATTCAAAGGAAGTTGTAGATTCAGGAGTTGGAGGAAATGAGAAGAGATTCATATGAGAACTCCCGAATTTATAAAGAGCGAACCAAGGCTTCCCACGACCGTCTCATCCTTCATCGTCAATTCCACATCGGGCAGAAGGTCCTCATCTACAATGAAAGGCTGAAGTTGCACCCTGGTAAGCTTCGTTCCCGTTGGTTTGGACCTTACATTGTTACTAATGTCTCTCCATTTGGTGTTGTCCAGGTTCAAAATGAAGACACCAAGCAAACCTTCTCTGTCAATGGGCAGCGGCTGAAGCACTTCCATGAAGCCATTCCGGAGTCCCCAATGGAGGAACTTAATGTTCAAGAAGCGGTCTATGAATAACACTCACCAGGTGTTATCCTTCTTTCCCACAGTCTCTTTTATTACAGTGAGGACACTACATTCTCTTGGTGTGGGGGGGTTGATACATTCCTGGGTTAGTTAGGATTTTTCAGCATTTTATCCTTTTGTTTTCTCTTTTTGGCCTTCTTTATGGTATTTTTATTTTTCCTCATCAACAATTTCGAAATTCCATGATGTGGCGACCATAAAGTGGGGAATGTAAAAATACCATAATGAAGGCTAAAAAGAATATTTGTATGAATTTAACATCAGGGAGTGATTTTTAGTGAATTGGTTTTCTGTCAATGATATAAATGGTTGTATCTATGTGAAACCTTTGAGATAATTGATGCCCATTGTGTGAGTAGTTTTTGAGAAAACTGTGTCCCTAGTATCTTCAAAAAAAATCACCAAACCACAAAGTGTGATTATTTCTTACTTAATATAAGGTAAATATATGTTGGGTTAATATTTTTCAGCTTTAAATGATATTTCCATACGTTCGTTCCTTATCCGATCTGTTTCATTACTTTACCAGATTGACCTATGCGTGTGTACCTAATGTCCGACTGTTGTACGCCCTCAAAAAAAATTGTTGTGTCTTGGGCAGGTCAAAAACCACTCCTCCTCAACCTTTGATCTTGTTATAACTATTGCAATTAGTGTCGTGAGGAGATCAAACAAGGGTTGAGAGATGAGTGTGAGATTTTTTCCAATTGCAACTTCAAAAAAAATGAGGGGAGTGATGAAATGTGCAACATATGGGGATATCTAGGTCGGGAGCTTATGGTTTGACTTCTGGGAATTCTTTAATGAGTGGGTCTTGAAATATGATTGCAAAGGATGTAGGACAGGTTCAGTGACAAAATCATTTAAGCTGAAAAATGATAAAATAACATATATTTATTGGATAAAAAGTGGAAGGAATAGCATGGAATGGTTTTCACACACACACATGGAGAGTTAATGTCATGATTTACTTCTGAATTCCTTTCTCAATTCGGTATCATGAACCTTTTTGAATTTCTCTATGATATGATTTATGATACATCCTTTTCTATTTTCACTAGGAAGAACTCCTTGGTGTGATTCGTGCATTGATCAATTTACTTTAAATAAAATTCCCTCAAATGATAAATCTTCATGATGTTGAAAATATATATATATATATATGGATCATTGTATTTGGATATGTGACCTTGCCCAGGAGTGCAAATGTTTAGGTGTGGGGGTGTGATCGTACCACGATTCACTGTTTCATTTTCACCCTTACATCGCTGTGCTAAACATATTTTGTATTAAAAATTATAAAAATACTATAAAATTGTGCTTCATGTTTGATTCAATAATTTTGTTTTTATCACTGTTTAATAGGTCAATGATACTTGTTTTAAAAATTACAATGTAGGTGGAGGTGATTTGGAGGGCCCTTGATGAAGTGAAAGAAAAATGGGCCAAAATTGCATGGATCCATGGAAATCTGTCCACTGTTTTGAATGTTACACGAAATCCGTGCATCCAAATGGGATGAAATTTTGTGGGCCTGTCCAGAATTCCATATTATACATTTCATATTAAGGAACCCAATCCTGATTCGGATGGTATGGTTCCCATCCGAACGGATCTGTCCAAGACACCGAATTTGGACCAAGTCAAATGCGGTGTTCTGTAGTTTATCAATATATTGCGCTCTAGTTGTCCAAACGGTGCCAAACATTCGGTGGAGACAGTAAAGAGGTAGGTATACAATGTTTCTATTTTCTCCAAAGCAAGATAAGACTGTCTGAAGGCCGAAACGTGTAGTTCAAGTAGATTGATGAAATCTGTGTGCCCAAAACCACCTCCCACATTCCTATAAAAGGACACCTTGGGATCCTCATTTGGAAGTTCGGCCAAGGAGTGAAGTGCTGCCAATTTGGAGTCCTAGAACAGTCTCCTAATCACCTTGGAGGTTCTGGAGGCCCCTATCCTCATAGGGGGATCAACAATGAAGAAGGAGTTCCACCCGAGCTTCCTCCTCCTCCCGATGTCGAGCTAAAAGTTGGGTGTTCGTTGTGAGGGAGCTACACACATGTCAAGGGAGTTCCGATGCATAAATTAGATACTGGTTTGGAGTAATTTGGGTGTTTAAATATTTCATTCTATGTATCTTATTTTATTTCAGATTTGAATGCTTGATTTGATACATGTGAGTGATATGCTCTTAATTTCTAACCGATCGGGTGAGATTTTGAGTGCGTGACTTGTGTTGTTCCGATTGGACATCACAAGAATCCTTTTCATACCCACCTTATTGAGATTTAATTATTCTTTGGAAGCTCTTATTCCATGCATAAGTACTGTACTTTGACAATACGATTGTTACGTCAAGGTTTGGTCCTTAAAGCATTGAAATAAAAGCTTAGGAATTAATCGGGATTCCAATTAACTCCAACCAAAGAATTACTCTAAACCTGAGATGAATCTCTATGAACAATGAACTTGATATGTGTGTAGTGAAATCACATCGACCCTTTTATCTCATATTTCTCAAAACCCACTTGGTCACTCAATATTTAAGCCATTTCAACTAAGTCATTGTTTTAAACTGTTTTCAAAACCACCCCCTCTCTTAGTCATTTTTATTAAAAACACACACTCTAAACCTAACAACGCTCCTTGAGAGATGACCTAGGGTCTTCCCTAGACTATAAATCAACCTTAAAAATATAATCAATTTGACATGTCATGACAGCACGGTCAAATTTTGGCATCGTTGCCGGGGAGTGTTTTGGTTTTTTGTGCGTGTTTTTGATAAAAGTTTTGTAATTTTTGTGAATATTTGTTTGTTTTATCTTCTACCTTTGCATTTGTTTTTGTGTTCTAATTTATTTATTGTGTAGGCTCTTTGTATGATGTGTTCTACTTCGGGAGACCTACAAAATTTCGAACCCGAACCGGAGAGGATCCTACATCAACGAAACCGAGACATACAAGACCACACTTTGAATGAGGAGATATCAAATCTTAAAATTCTTCTTGATCCTTATTCTTCTTCTGAAACCAAAGTTAAAATTGAACATAACTTGTATAACATGGCTAAAAATAATAGAACACTAAAATAACTAACCTCACCTGATGTTGATATCCAACCCACTTACATTCAATTACAAGGTGAGGCACCCAATTTTGAACTAAAATCTGGTTTAATTCATTTATTACCAAGATTTTATGGACTGCCTGGAGAAGATCCACATAAGCATTTAAAAGAATTTCATATTGTGTGTTCAACATTAAAACCTGCTAATGTGGATGAATAACAAGTAAAACTTAGGGAATTTCCATTTTCATTAGAAGACACGGCTAAAGATTGGTTGTATTATGTTAATTCACCTATTAGAGGTTGGGCGGACATGAAACGACTTTTTCTTGAAAAATACTTCCCAGCCTCTCAAACTGAAACAATAAGGAAAGAAATATGTGGGATAAGACAATCTCAAGGAGAAACCCTTCATGAATATTGGGAATGATTTAAAATATTGTGTTCAAGTTGTCCACATCACCAAATAAGTGATCAACTTTTAATTCAGTATTTTTATGAAGGTTTAATCCCTATTGATCGAAACATGATTGATGCTGCTGCAGGTGGTGCACTAGTGGATAAAACCCCAATCGCTGCAAGGACCCTAATTGAGACCATGGCACAGAACACTCAACAATTCAATTCATGGTCCAGTGTACCCATTTGAGGTGTCCATGAGGTGCAAAATACTGAGTTTGAGAAGAAGGTGGACATGAAGTTTGAAGAGGTAAGTACCCTTCTACGAAAAATTGCTCTCTCCCAAGGGAAATCTCAATCTCCTCCTCCCATCCATTGTGGAATCTGCTCTTCTGACGCCCACTATTCTGACCAATGTCCTCAATTGAGAGAAACTTCTGAGAGTTGTGAGGCAATATTTCCAGGACGCCCCTTTAACCAACCCTTTAGGCAAGAACCATACTATCCATCCAACCAAGGGTGGAAGGACAACCAATCCTATAGGAAAGGGGGGTATTCAAACCAACCTCAACAAAAATGGAACCAACAGGGTCAGAGTAGTCATCCACCACCACCCAGAAATCCCCAACCACCCAAAGGCCATTCAAACCACCCCCTCCAAAAACCGAGCCTAGCCTAGAAGATATGATGAAACAAATGGCTGCCAATAATATCCAATTCCAAAAAACCACCCAAGCATCCATACAAGACCTAAAGACCCAACTAGGCCAACTTGCCAACTCGGTGGGGGAAATCCAAAGTCATGGGTCGGGTAAACTACCATCTCAACCAGTAGTAAACCCTAGGGATAGAGGAAATGATAGTGCCATCACCCTTAGGAGTGGGACACAACTCAAAATCCAAATGACCCCTCCATTAGAGTCCTCCCATCCATAGGAAACCACCATCCCAACTGCTGAAGATGGTCTAAGAGAAGAAAACCCTTTTCCTGAGAGAAGCCCTTCCAAAGGAAAGACTGTGGTTGTTGATGAGCCACCTATCCCAACCATTCCTCTTCCATTTCCTCAAAGGGATTCCCAACCTAGGAAACAAAAATAAACTGAACTTGATAAATAAATCTTGGAAACTTTCAAAAAAGTGAAGGTTAACATTCCATTGATTGATGCCATCAATAAAATTCCAAGATATGCCAAGTTTCTGAAGGAGATGAGTACACACCGAAGGAGGCTTCGTGGTGATGAGAAGGTGAGCCTGGGGAGGAATGTTTCAGCATTGATAGATCCATCACTTCCCACCAAGTGCAATGATCCTGGAACATTATCGATTCCATGCACCATAGGGGAGTATTCTTTCTCCAATGCTATTCTTGATTTGGGTTCTTCTATTAATGTGATACCTCACTCCATATACTCATCTTTGCAGGTCGGTGAACTAAAGCCCACAGGAATAGTTGTTCTGCTAGAAAATCGGAGTACGAAACACCCTTCCGGTGTGTTGGAGGATGTTCTTGTGAGGGTGAAAAATTTAATTTTTCCTGCTGATTTTTATGTGCTTAAAATGGAAGATGATAAGATGAATGGACATGACCCTATTATATTGGGGAGACCTTTCTTGAAAACTGCCAAATCCATAATTAATTTCCATAATGGTACATTATCTACGGAATTTGGTGGTGACATAGTCCATCTCAACATCCTTGATGCCATGAAGCACCCCTCAGAAGAACATTCCCCTCTCTCGGTAAATTCAATTGATGTACTCCCTTCCCCTAAAATAACTTCATTTGTTTCCCCTGATCCCCTTTATGAATTTTCCTCTTTGATAGAAATTCTTGTAAATTAATCATGCATTGATTGTTGTAGCGGTCTAGAGAAATGTCATGCATGTTTGTTAATTGATGATTTCTTGAACACAGAGGATCACATGACCATCGATGATACTGCTAAGCTTTTAAAAGAACATTCCTCATCTGAGGATGTTACCATTGAGCAGTTAGATGAGATCAGTGATTTCTCACTTTCACACACACTTCCGTCAATCCAAAATCCCCCAGAATTGGAACTGAAACAACTGCCTCAAGATTTAAAATACTCATATCTTGAGAATGGAAACAAGTTGCCCGTCATCATTGCTAGTTCACTCCCTCCTGAGCATGAATTACAACTGCTTGATCTTTTGAGGAAGTATAAACAAGCTTTGGGATGGACACTTGCTGACATTCCTGGCATTATCCCATCAATTTGTACACATCATATTTTATTAAATGATGAGGCTAAACCAGTGAGGCAGTCACAACGTCGACTGAACCCAAACCTACATGATGTTGTTAAAAAAGAAGTAACAAAATTGTTGGATGCTGGAATCATTTACCCTATCTCTGACAGCCAATGGATCAGTCCTGTTCAAGTAGTTCCTAAAACAACTGGCCTTACTGTAGTTAAAAATTTAAACAATGAATTGGTTCCAACTCGTGTGTAGAATTGTTGGCATGTCTGTATAGACTATCGCCAGCTAAACCAACACACTAGGAAGGACCATTTCCCAATGTCATTCATTGACCAGATGCTAGAGAGGCTAGCAGGGAAGTCCCATTACTGTTTCCTTGATGGGTATTTTGGATACTTTCAGATCCATATTTCCCATGAGGATCAAGAAAAGACAACTTTTACTTGCCCCTTCGATACATTTGCTTATAGAAGGATTCCATTTGGTCTGTTCAATGCTCCAGGTACTTTCCAACGATGTATGGTTAGTATTTTTTCGGATTACCTGGAGAATTTCATGGAGGTTTTTATGGATGATTTTACTGTTTATGGATCATCTTTTGATGAATGTTTGAGTAGTCTTGCTTTTGTCCTACGTCGCTGTATTGAAAATAATCTCGTATTAAATTATGAGAAATGTCATTTCATGGTGCGACAAGGCATAGTTTTGGGACATGTCATTTCTGGGGAAGGTATCCAAGTGGACAAATCAAAAGTAGATATCATTTCCTCCCTACCATTCCCTAAAAATGTTCGGGATGTGCGGTCTTTCCTGGGTCATGCTGGATTTTATCGTCGTTTCATTCGTGACTTTAGTAAAATTGCACTCCCCCTCTCCCGATTACTCCAAAAAGAAAAAGAATTTGTTTTGGATAAAAAATGTGAGGATGCTTTCAATAAGTTAAAATGGAGTCTCACGTCACCCCCGGTAATCCAACCACCTCGGTGGGATTTACCATTTGAGCTCATGTGTGATGCCTCTAACTATGCAGTTGGGGCAGTATTATCACAAAGGGTCGATCGAGCTCCACATGTCATTGCCTATGCCTCACGTACTTTGGACCCTGCCCAAGCAAACTACACCACCAATGAAAAAGAATTTATTTCCATTGTGTTTACCTTGGATAAATTCAGGCCATACCTTCTAGGGTCCAAAGTCGTTGTGTTCCCAGACCATGCAGCCCTCCGATATCTCCTAATGAAAATCGAATCCAAACCACGTCTCATTCTATGGATGCTCCTCCTTCAGGAATTTGATCTAGAAATTAGGGATAAAAAAGGAGCAGAGAATGTGGTTGCTGACCATATCAGTAGGATTCTCTCATCCTCGGACATTGACTCATCCCCCTGTATTCCCATAAATTAATTGTTTCCTGATGAGCAATTGTACCGAGTGCAAGATGCTATTCCTTGGTATGATGAAATTGTAAATTATTTGGTAGCGTCTTGCATTCCTGCTGATTTCACCAAAAACCAGGCCGACCGTCTAAAACATGAGTCTCGTTGGTACATTTGGGATGACCCCTACCTCTGGCGCACATGTAGTGATCAAGTTATTAGGAGTTGTGTTCCCGATAGTGAGTTTCAATCTATCCTTAGGTTCTTCCACACACTTGCTTGTGGGGGCCACTTTGGACCCCAACAGACTGCTCACAAGGTCTTAGATTCTAGTCTCTTTTGGCCCACATTATGTCGGGATGCCCACGAATATTGTAAATCTTGTCCTCGCTGTCAAAGAATAGGGAATGTCCCTAAAAGAAATGAGATTCCCCAATAACCCTTACTCTTACATGACATTTTTGATGTTTGGGGCATTGACTTTATGGGACCATTCCCCAATTCATTTGGGAACCTTTACATTCTTCTGGCAGTGGATTATGTTTCAAAGTGGGTAGAGGCACGAGCCACGAGGACATATCATTCCAAGACAGTTGTGGAATTTTTGAGAACCCAAATATTCTGTAGGTTTGGATTACCTAGGTTTATCATCAGTGATTAGGGTTATCATTTCTGCAATGGCACAATGCAATCTCTTTTGTCCAGGTACGGGGTTGGACATCGAGTGTCTACTGCTTATCACCCACAAACAAATGGTCAAGCCGAAGTATCAAATAGAGAGGTAAAACAGATTCTTGAGAAAACGGGTCAGCCAAACAGAAAAGACTGGAGTCTTAGACTCGATGATTCGTTATGGGCTTACCGTACTGCATTCAAAACTCCAATTGGCATGTCACCATATCGGCTAGTTTTTGGGAAGAGTTGTCACCTCCCTGTTTAGGTAGAGCACCGGGCCTACTGGGCTATTAAACAATGCAATTCTAATCTTTCTAGTGCAGGTATTCAAAGGAAGTTGCAGATTCAGGAGTTGGAGGAAATGAGAAGAGATTCATATGAGAACTCCCAAATTTATAAAGAGCGAACCAAGGCTGCCCACGATCGTCTCATCCTTCATCGTCAATTCCACATCGGGCAGAAGTTCCTCCTCTACAATGAAAGGCTGAAGTTGCACCCTGGTAAGCTTCGTTCCCATTGGTTTGGACCTTACATTGTTACTAATGTCTCTCCATTTGGTGTTTTCCAGGTTCAAAATGAAGACACCAAGAAAACCTTCACTGTCAATGGGTAGCGGCTGAAGCACTTCCATGAAGCCATTCCGGAGTCCCCAATGGAGGAACTTCATGTTCAAGAAGCGGTCTATGAATAACACTCACCAGGTGTTATCCTTCCTTCCCACAGTCTCTTTTATTACAGTGAGGACACTGCATTCTCTAGGTGTGGGGGGGGGGGTGGATACATTCCTGGGTTAGTTAGGATTTTTCACCATTTTATCCTTTTGTTTTCTCTTTTTGGCCTTCTTTATGGTATTTTTATTTTTCCCCGTCAACAATTTCGAAATTCCATGATGTGGAGACCATAAAGTGGGGAAAGTAAAAATACCATAACGAAGGATAAAAAGAATATTTGTATGAATTTAACATCAGGGAGTGATTTTTAGTGAATTGGTTTTCTGTCAATGATATAAATGGTCGTATCTATGTGAAACCTTTGAGATAATTGATTCCCTTTGTGTGAGTAGTTTTTGAGAAAACTGTGTCACTAGTATCTCCAAAAAAAATTACCAAACCACAAAGTGTGATTATTTCTTACTTAATATAAGGTAAATATATGTTGGGTTAATATTTTTCAGCTTTAAATGATATCTCCATACGTTCGTTCCTTATCTGACCTGTTTCATTACTGTACCAGATTGACCTATGCGTGTGTACCTAATGTCCGACTGTTGTACGCCCTCAAAAAAAATTGTTGTGTCTTGGGAAGGTCAAAAACCACTCCTCATCAACCTTTGATCTTGTTATAACTATTGCAATTAGTGTCGTGAGGAGATCAAACAAGGGTTGAGAGATGAGTGTGATATTTGTTCCAATTGCAACTTCAAAAAAAATGAGGGGAGTAATGAAATGTGCAACATATGGGGATATCTAGGTCGGGAGCTTATGATTTGACTTCTGGGAATGCTTAAATGAGTGGGTCTTGAAATATGATTGCAAAGGATGTAGGACAGGTTCGGTGACAAAATCATTTAAGCTGAAAAATAAAAAAATAACATATATTTATTGGATAGCAAGTGGAAAGAATAGCATGGAATGGTTTTCACACACACACATGGAGAGTTAATGTCGTGATTTACTTCTGAATTCCTTTCTCAATTGGGTATCATGAACATTTTTGAATTTCTCTATGATATGATTTATGTGACATCCTTTTCTATTTTCACTAGGAAGAACTCCTTGGTGTGATTCGTGCATTGATCAATTTACTTTAAATAAAATTCTCTCAAATGAGAAATCTTCATGATGTTGTAAATATATATATATATATATATATATATATTCATCATTGTATTTGGATATGTGACCTTTCCCAGGAGTGCAAATGTTTAGGTGTGGGGGTGTGATCATACCACGATTCACTATTTCATTTTCACCCTTACATCGTTGTGCTAAACATATTTTGTATTAAAAATTATAAAAAAACTATCAAATTGTGCTTCATGTTTGATTCAATAATTTTGAGTTTATCACTGTTTAATAGGTAAATGATACTTGTTTTGAAAATTACAATGTAGGTGGAGGTGATTTGGAGGGCCATTGATGAAGTGAAAGAAAAATGGGCCAAAATTACATGGATCCATGTACATATGTCCACTGTTTTGAATGGTACACGATATCCGTGAATGCAAATGGGCTGCAATTTTGTGGCCCTGTCCAGAATTCAATATTCTACATTTCATATTAAGGAACCCAATCCTGATTCGGCTTGAATGGGGCCCATCCGAACTGATCTGTCCAAGACACCGAATTTGGACCAAGTCAAATGCGGTGTTCTGTATTTTATCAATATATTGCGCTCTAGTTTTCCAAACGGTGCCAAACTTTCGGTGGAGACAGTCAAGAGGTATGGATACAAATTTTCTATTTTCTCCAAAGCGAGATAAGACTGTCTGACGGCCGAAACGCGTCGTGCAAGTGGACTGATGAAATCTGTGTGCCCAAAACCACCTCCCACATTTCCTATAAAAGGACACCTTGGGCTCCTCATTTGGAAGTTCGGACAAGGAGAGAAGTGCTGCCAATTTGGAGTCCTAGAAGAGTCTCCTAATCACCGTGGAGGTTCTGGAGGCCCCTATCCTCAAAGGGGGATCAACAAGGAAGAAGGAGTTCCACCCGAGCTTCCTCCTCCTCCCGATGTCGAGCTAAAAGTTGGGTGTTCGTTGTGAGGGAGCTACACACATGTCAAGGGAGTTCCGATGCATAAATTAGCTACTTGTTTGGAGTAATTTGGGTGTTTAAACATTTCATTCAATGTATCTTATTTTATTTCAGATTTGAATGCTTTATTTGATACATGTGAGTGATATGCTCTTAATTTCTAACCGATCGGTGTGAGGTTTTGAGTGCGTGACTTGTGTTGTTCCGATTGGACATCACAAGAATCCTTTTCATACCCACCTTATTGAGATTTCGATATTCTTTGGAAGCTCTTATTACATGAATAAGTACTGGACCTTGACAATACGATTGTTACGTCAAGGTTTGGTCCTTAAAGCATTGAAATAAAAGCTTAGGAATTAATCAGGATTCCAATTAACTCCAACCAAAGAATTACTCTAAACCTGAGATGAATCTATATGAACAATGAACTTGATATGTGTGTAGTGAAATCACATCGACCCTTTTATCTCATATTTCTCAAAACCCACATGGTCACTCAATTTTTAATCCATTTCAACTAAGTCATTGTTTTAAACTGTTTTCAAAACCACCCCCTATCTTAGTCATTTTTATTAAAAATACACACTCTAAACCTACCAACGCTCCTTGAGAGACGACCTAGGGTCTTCCCTAGAATATAAATAAACCTTAAAAATATAATCAATTTGACATGTCACGACAGCACGATCAAATTTTGGCGCCGTTTCCGGGGAGCGTTTTGGTTTTTTGTGCGTGTTTTTGATAAAATTTTTGAAATTTTTGTGAATATTTGTTTGTTTTATCTTCTACCTTTGAATTTGTTTTTGTGTTCTAATTTATTTATTGTGTAGGTTCTTTGTATGACGTGTTCTACTTCGGGAGACCTACAAACTTTCGAACCCGAACCGGAGAGGATCCTACATCAATGAAACCGAGACATACAAGACCACACTTTGAAGGAGGAGATATCAAATCTTAAAATTCTTCTTGATCCTTCTTCTTCTTCTGAAACCAAAGTTAAAATTGAACATAACTTGTATTACATGGCTGAAAATAATAGAACACTAAAAGAACTAACCTTACCCGATGTTGATATCCAACCCACTTACATTCAATTACAAGGTGAGGCACCCAATTTTGAACTAAAATCTGGTTTAATTCATTTATTACCAAGATTTCATGGACTGCCTGGAGAAGATCCACATAAGAATTTAAAAGAATTTCATACTGTGTGTTCAACATTAAAACCTGCTAATGTGGATGAAGAACAAGTAAAACTTAGGGCATTTCCATTTTCATTAGAAGACACGGCTAAAGATTGGTTGTATTATGTTAATTCACCTATTAGAGGTTGGGCGGACATGATACGACTTTTTCTTGAAAAATAATTCCCAGCCTCTCAAACTGCAACAAAAAGGAAATAAATATGTGGGATAAGACAATCTCAAGGAGAAAAACTTCATGAATATTGGGAACGATTTAAAAGATTGTGTTCAAGTTGTCCACATCACCAAATAAGTGATCAACTTTTAATTCAGTATTTTTATGAAGGTTTAATCCCTATTGATCGAAACATGATTGATGCTGTTGCAGGTGGTGCACTAGTGGATAAAACCCCAATCGCTGCAAGGACCCTAATTGAGACCATGACACAGAACACTCAACAATTCAATTCAAGGTCCAGTGTACCCATTCGAGGTGTCTATGAGGTGCAATGTACTGAGTTTGAGAAGAAGGTGGACATGAAGTTTGAAGAGGTAAGTACCCTTCTACGACTACTTGATCTCTCCCAAGGGAAATCTCAATCTCCTCCTCCCATACATTGGGGAATATTCTCTTCTGACACCCACTATTCTGACCGATGTCCTCAATTGAGAAAAACTTCTGAGAGTTGTGAGGCAATATTTCCAGGACGCCCCTTTAACCAACCCTTTAGGCAAGAACCATACTATCCATACAACCAAGGGTGGAAGGACAACCAATCCTATAGGCAAGGGGGGTATTCAAACCAACCTCAACAGCAATGGAATCAACAGGGTCAGAGTAGTCATCCACCACCACCCAGAAATCCCCAACCACCCCAAAGGACATTCCAACCACCCCCTCCAAAAACCGAGCCTAGACTAGAAGATATGATGAAGCAAATGGATGCCAATAATATCCAATTCCAACAAACCACCCAAGCAGCCATACAAGACCTAAAGACCCAACTAGGCCAACTTGCCAACTCGGTGGGGGAAATCCAAAGTCATGGGTCGGGTAAACTACCATCTCAACCAGTAGTAAACCCTAGGGATAGAGGAAATGTTAGTGCCATCACCCTTAGGAGTGGGACACAACTCAAAAGCCATATGACCCCTCCATTAGAGTCCTACCATCCAAAGGAAACCACCATTCCAACTGCTGAAAATGGTCCAAGAGAAGAAAACCCTTTTCCTGAGAGAAGCCCTTCCAAAGGAAAGACTATGGTTGTTGATGAGCCACCTATCCCAACCATTCCTCTTCCATTTCCTCAAATGGATTCCCAACCTAGGAAATAAAAAGAAACTGAACTTGATAAAGAAATCTTGGAGACTTTAAAAAAAGTGCAGGTTTACATTCCATTGATTGATGCCGTCAAGAAAATTCCAAGATATGCCAAGTTTCTGAAGGAGATGTGTACACACCAAAGGAGGCTTTGTGGTGATGAGAAGGTGAGCTTGGGGAGGAATGTTTCAGCATTTATAGAGCCATCACTTCCCACCAAGTGCAATGATCCTGGAACAATCTCGATTCCATGCACCATAGGGGAGTATTATTTCTCCAATGCTATGCTTGATTTGGGTGCTTCTATTAATGTGATACCTCACTCCATATACTCTTCTTTGCAGGTTGGTGAACTAAAGCCCACAGGAATAGTTGTTCAGCTAGCAAATCGGAGTACGGAACACCCTTCCGGTGTGTTAGAGGATGTTCTTGTGAGGGTGTAAAATTTAATTTTTCCTGCTGATTTTTATGTGCTTAAAATGGAAGATGATAGGATGAATGGACATGCCCCAATTATATTGGGGAGACCTTTCTTGAAAAATGCCAAATCCATAATTAATTTCCATATTGGTACATTATCTATGGAATTTGATGGCGACATAGTCCATTTCAACATCCTTGATGCCATGAATCACCCCTCAGAAGAACATTCCTCTCTCTCGGTAAATTAAATTGATGTACTACCTTCCCCTAAAAGATATTCATTTGTTTCCCCTGATCCCCTTTCTGAATTTTCCTCTTTGATAGAAATTCATGGAAATGAATCATGCATTGATTGTTGTAGAGGTCTAGAGAAATGTCATGCATGTTTGTTAATTGATGATTTCTTGAACACAGAGGATCACATGACCATCGATGACACTGCTAAGCTTGTAAAAGCTCATTCCTTATATGAGGATGTTACCATTGAGTAGTTAGATGAGATCAGTGACTTCTCACTTTCACACACACTTCCATCAATCCAAAATCCCCCATAATTGGAACTGAAACAACTGCCTCAAGATTTAAAATACTCATATCTTGAGAATGGAAACAAGTTGCCCGTCATCATTGCTAGTTCACTCCCTCCTGAGCATTAATTGCGACTGCTTGATCTTTTGAGGAAGTATAAAAAAGATTTGGGATGGACACTTGCTGACATTCCTGGCATTAGCCCATCAATTTGTACACATCATATTTTATTAAATGATGAGGCTAAACCAGTGAGGCAGTCACAACGTCGACTGAACCCAAACCTACTTGATGTTGTTAAAAAAGAAGTAACAAAATTGTTGGCTGCTGGAATCATTTACCCTATCTCTGACAGCCAATGGGTCAGTCCTGTTCAAGTAGTTCCTAAAACAACTGGCCTTACTGTAGTTAAAAACGAAAAGAATGAATTGGTTCCAACTCATGTGAAGAATAGTTGGTGTGTCTGTATAGACTATCTCCGGCTAAACCAACACACTAGGAAGGACCATTTCCCAATGTCATTCATTGACCAGATGGAAGAGAGGCTAGCAAGGAAGTCCCATTACACATTTCCTTGATGGGTATTCTGGATACTTTCAGATCCATATTACCCATGAGGATCAGGAAAAGACAACCTTCACTTGCCCCTTCGGTACATTTGCTTATAGAAGGAAGCCATTTGGTCTGTGCAATGCTCCAGGTACTTTCCAATGATGTATGGTTAGTATTTTTTCGGATTACCTGGAGAATTGCATGGAGGTTTTTATGGATGATTTTACTGTTTATGGATCCTCTTTTGATGAATGTTTGAGTAGTCTTGCTTCTGTCCTACGTCACTATATTGAAAAGAATCACGTATTAAATTATGAGAAATGCCATTTCATGGTGAGAAAAGGCATAGTTTTGGGACATGTCATTTCTGGGGAAGGTATCCAAGTGGACAAATCAAAAGTAGATATCATTTCCTCCCTACTAATCCCTAAAAATGTTTTGGATGTGCGGTCTTTCCTGGGTCATGCGGGATTTTATCGTCGTTTCATTCGTGACTTTAGTAAAATTGCACTCCCACTCTCCCGATTACTCCAAAAAGAAAAAGAATTTGTTTTTGATAAAAAATATGAGGAAGATTTCAATAAGTTAAAATGGAGTCTCACGTCACCCCCGGTAATCCAACCACCTCATTGGGATTTACCATTTGAGCTCTTGTGTGATGCCTCTAACTATGCAGTTGGGGCAGTATTATCACAAAGGGTCGATCGAGCTCCACATGTCATTGCCTATTCCTCACGTACTTTGGACCCTGCCCAAGAAAACTACACCACCACCGAAAAAGAATTTCTTTCCATTGTGTTTGCCTTGGATAAATTCAGGCCATACCTTCTAGGGTCCAATGTCGTTGTGTTCTCAGACCATGCAGCCCTTCGATATCTCCTAAAGAAACCAGAAGCCAAACCACGTCTCATTCGCTGGATGCTCCTCCTTCAGGAATTTGATCTAGAAATTAGGGATAAAAAAGGAGCAGAGAATGTGGTTTCTGACCATATCAGTAGGATTCTCCCATCCTCGGACATTTACTAATCCCCCTGTATTCCCGTAAATTAATTGTTTCCTGATGAGAAATTGTACCGAGTGCAAGATGCTATTCCTTGGTATGCTGAAATTGTAAATTACTTGGTAGCGTCTTGCATTCCTGCTGATTTCACCAAAAACCAGGCCGACCGTCTAAAACATGAGTCTCGTTGGTACATTTGGGATGACCCTAACTCTAGAGAACATGTAGTGATCATGTTATTAGGCGTTGTGTTCCCGATAGCGAGTTTCAATCTGTCCTTATGTTCTGCCACACACTTGCTTGTGGGGGCCACTTTGGTCCCCAACGGACTGCTCGCAAGGTCTTAGATTCTGGTCTCTTTTGGCCCACATTATTTCGGGATTCCCACAAATATTGTAAATCTTGTCCTCGCTGTCAAAGAATAGGGAATGTCTCTAAAATAAATGAGATGCCCCAACAACCCTTACTCTTCCATGACATTTTTGATGTTTGGGGCACTGACTTTATGGGACCATTCCCCAATTCATTTGGGAACCTTTATATTCTTCTGGTAGTGGATTATGTTTCAAAGTGGGTAGAGGAACGAGCCACGAGGACAGATGATTTCAAGACAGTTGTGGAATTTTTGAGAACCCAAATATTCTGTAGGTTTGGATTACCTAGGTTTATCATCAGTGATCAGGGTTCTCATTTTTGCAACTGCACAATGCAATCTCTTTTGTGCAGGTACGGGGTTGGACATCGAGTGTCTACTGCTTATCACCCACAAACAAATGGTCAAGCCGAAGTATCAAATAGAGAGGTAAAACAGATTCTTGAGAAAATGGTTCAGCCAAACAGAAAAGACTGGATTCTTAGACTCGATGATTCGTTATGGGCTTACCGTACTGCATTCAAAACTCCAATTGGCATGTCACCATATTGGCTAGTTTTGGGAAGAGTTGTCACCTCCCTGTTGAGGTAGAGCACCGGGCCTACTGGGCTATTAAAAAAATGCAATTCTAATCTTTTTGGTGCAGGTATTCAAAGGAAGTTGCAGATTCAGGTGTTGGAGGAAATGAGAAGAGATTCATATGAGAACTCCCGAATTTATAAAGAGCGAACCAAGGCTTCCCACGACCGTCTCATCCTTCATCGTCAATTCCACATTGGGAAGAAGGTCCTCCTCTACAATGCAATGCTGAAGTTGAACCCTGGTATGCTTCGTTCCCGTTGGTTTGGACCTTACATTGTTACTAATGTCTCTCCATTTGGTTTTGTCCAGGTTCAAAATGAAGACACCAAGAAAACCTTCACTGTCAATGGGCAGCGGCTGAAGTAATTCCATGAAGCCATTCCGGAGTCCCCAATGGAGGAACTTCATGTTCAAGAAGCGGTCTATGAATAACACTCACCAGGTGTTATCCTTTCTTCCCACAATATCTTTTATTACACTGAGGACACTACATTCTCTAGGTGTGGGGGGTGGATACATTCCTGGGTTAGTTAGGATTTTTCACCATTTTATCCTTTTGTTTTCTCTTTTTGGCCTTCTTTATGGTATTTTTATTTTTCCCCATCAACAATTTCGAAATTCCATGATGTGGCGACCATAAAGTGGGGAAAGTAAAAATACCATAACGAAGGCTAAGAAGAATATTTGTATGAATTTAACATCAGGGGGTGATTTTTAGTGAATTGGTTTTCTGTCAATGATATAAATGGTCGTATCTATGTGAAACCTTTGAGATAATTGATGCCCATTGTGTGAGTAGTTTTTGAGAAAACTTTGTCACTAGTATCTCCAAAAAAAATCACCAAACCACAAAGTGTTATTATTTCTTACTTAATATAAGGTAAATATATGTTGGGTTAATATTTTTCAGCTTTAAATGATATTTACATATGTTCGTTCCTTATCCGATCTGTTTCATTACTTTACCAGATTGACCTATGCATGTGTACCTAATGTCCTACTGTTGTACGCCCTCAAAAAAAAATTGTTGTGTCTTGGGCAGGTCAAAAACCACTCCTCCTCAACCTTTGATCTTGTTATAACTATTGCAATTAGTGTCGTGAGGAGATCAAACAAGGGTTGAGAGATGAGTGTGAGATTTGTTCCAATTGCAACTTCAAAAAAAATGAGGGGGGTGATGAAATGTGCAACATATGGGGATATCTAGGTCGGGAGCTTATGGTTTGACTTCTGGGAATTCTTAAATGAGTGGTTCTTGAAATATGATTGCAAAGGATGTAGGACAGGTTCGGTGACAAAATCATTTAAGCTGAAAAATGATAAAATAACATATATTTATTGGATAGCAAGTGGAAAGAATAGCATGGAATGGTTTTCA
This sequence comes from Viscum album, assembly GCA_963277665.1. Taxonomy (NCBI): domain Eukaryota; kingdom Viridiplantae; phylum Streptophyta; class Magnoliopsida; order Santalales; family Viscaceae; genus Viscum; species Viscum album. Next base: position 592,806,480 of record OY728155.1, on the reverse strand, counting down.
CACACACACATGGGGAGTTAATGTCATGATTTACTTCTGAATTCCTTTCTCAATTGGGTATCATGAACCTTTTTTAATTTCTCTATGATATGATTTATGAGACATCCTTTTCTATTTTCACTAGGAAGAACTCCTTGGTGTGATTTGTGCATTGATCAATTTACTTTAAATAAAATTCTCTCAAATGCTAAATATTCATGATGTTGTAAATAAATAAATAAATATATATATGCATCATTGTATTTGGATATGTGACCTTGCCTAGGAGTGCAAATGTTTAGGTGTGGGGGTGTGGTCGTACCACGATTCACTGTTTCATTTCAACCCTTACATCGATGTGCTAAACATATTTTGTATTAAAAATTATAAAAATACTATCAAATTTTTCTTCATGTTTGATTCAATAATTTTGTTTTTATCACTGTTTAATAGGTCAATGATACTTTTTTTGAAAATTACAATGTAGGTGGAGGTGATTTGGAGGGCCCTTGATTAAGTGAAAGAAAAATGGGCCAAAATTGCATGGATCCATGGACATCTGTCCACTGTTTTGTATGGTACACGAAATACGTGCATCCAAATGGGCTGAACATTTGTGGACCTGTCCAAAATTCAATATTTTACATTTCCTATTAAGGAGACCAATCCTGATTCGGCATGCATTGGGCCCATCTGAACTGATCTGTCCAAGCCACCGAATTTGGACCAAGTCAAATGCGGTGTTCTTTATTTTATCAATATCTTGCGCTCTAGTTTTTCAAACGGTGCCAAACTTTCGGTGGAGGCAGTAAAGAGGTAGGGATACAACTTTTCTATTTTCTCCAATGCATGATATGACTATCTGAAGGACTAAACGCGTCGTGCAAGGGGATTGATGAAATCTGTGTGCCCAAAACCACCTCCCACATTTCCTATAGAAGGTCACCTTGGGCTCCTCATTTGGAAGTTCGGCCAAGGAGTGAAGTGCTGCCAATTTGGATTCCTAGAATAGTCTCCTAATCACCTTGGAGGTTCTGGAGGCCCCTATCCTCATATGGGGATCAACAATGAAGAAGGAGTTCCACCCGAGCTTCCTCCTCCTCCCGATGTCGAGCTAAAAGTTGGGTGTTCGTTGTGAGGGAGCTACACACATGTCAAGGGAGTTCCGATGCATACATTAGCTACTGCTTTGGAGTAATTTGGTTGTTTAAACATTTCATTCTATGTATCTTATTTTATTTCAGATTTGAATGCTTTATTTGATACATGTGAGTGGTATGCTCTTAATTTCTAACCGATCGGTGTGAGGTTTTGAGTGCGTGACTTGTGTTGCTCCGATTGGACATCACAAGAATACTTTTCATACCCACCTTATTGAGATTTAAATATGATTTGGAAGCTCTTATTCCATGAATAAGTACTGGACCTTGACAATACGATTGTTACGTCAAGGTTTGGTCCTTAAAGCATTGAAATAAAAGCTTAGGAATTAATCGGGATTCCAATTAACTCCAACCAAAGAATTACTCTAAACCTGAGATGAATCTCTATGAACAATGAACTTGATATGTGTGTAGTGAAATCACATAGACCCTTTTATCTCATATTTCTCAAAACCCACTTCGTCACTCAATTTTTAAGCCATTTCAACTAAGTCATTGTTTTAAACTATTTTCAAAACCACCCCCTCTCTTAGTCATATTTATTAAAAATACACACTCTAAACCTACCAACGCTCCTTGAGAGACGACCTAGGGTCTTCCATAGACTATAAATAAACCTTAAAAATATAATCAATTTGACGTGTCACGACAGCACGGTCACCAGGTAGGCCAAGGTGGCACAGCCGGAGGGTCTCCATTCAGTTGTTGCACCAGAACGCCGTAGGGACAATGCTATTTGCGGAGGCCGCGAGAAGCACGACTTTTGCATGTTGCCTTCTTCGCCTTCAATGTCGCTTCATTGTTACATCGCCATGCAGAAGATCGTCACAAACAGGAACAGTTGATGGGTCAGGCCATGTTGGTTTGGCCCCCACCTTATGCGTTTAGGGTTGTAACACTTGGCTTATCAAGGTACGAGAAGGATGAACAACTCAGCCGAAAAAAAGAATTACCTCATTCTTCATTTTTAATGAAAATAAGAACGTGGAAGAAAAAAATAAAACAATGATAATGTTGATCGTTGTTCGCCGATGAAGTCACGGAAAAATGTCAAAGGAAATTTTCATTCTTCGCCTCTACCACACACTTCCAATCCCAATTTCACACGTCATTCATGGAAGACACTTCACATTAGAAGGATTCCAAGGAAGAGGATCAAAGGAGATCGTTTTCGGTGTTCTTCATTGGAAGAATGTGTTCTTCATTCTTTGTTGGGAGACAAGGTTCTTCATTGGAGAACTCTTTTTCTCCCAATCTCTCCTCTACATGCTGCCACCCAAATGAACAATGCCAAGCAAAATAATAATATATTTGTTTTTATAAATTATTTAATTGGTTGGAACAAAATTCAAAATTGTGAATTAAATTAATTGGCTCCACCTAATTAATGTGGAGGATTTGGAACCATTAAATTAGGTGAGTTGGAACCATTAAAGGAGGGGGTGTAGAGAGACACTCCCTCATTAATGATGGTAGTTGAGAGGTTTTCTTCTCCCATCATTAATGGGGGGTTTTAGTCCCATGTGGTCACCACGTCGTAACCTCTCATAGGATGTTAGGTTCGGGTGGGCCCCACCACCATAACATCTCATGGGAGGTTAAGGTGTGGTGGTCACAACTCCAACTTATAGGAAGAGTTTTTAGCCAACAAATAAAAATTAAGCCACACACTTTATTTTTATTTAATTCATTCTCTTAAAAAACAAAAACTGTGTTTTATTCTCGACCAACTACCATCAAGGTGATAGTCTTCTTAAACGAATATTGGTGATGCGAGTTCAACAGTGTCCTCAGATGTTAATTCCGATTACTGGTTCAATATTTATAAAAACCCACTCATACGTTTACTGAACATACCCAAAGAAAACATCAGAAATTGATTTTGGGCACACCGGGCTTCAGAATCATGCCCCGTCAATATTCGCGGACTCGTAAAATTCCCATGTATTTAAGAAAAAACTTTTCCACATAATTATCGGGTGATTACATTTTCCCAACCTCAGGGATTTATGTCCCCATATGCTAAAACTAGAACTAAGGGAACAAGTGGGGGTAGTGAGCACGCATCTGAGCCTCCCTCTCCCATGTTCTCTCCTGGAGGTTCTCGAGCTGCCAGTGAAAATGCACTAAACGTATCGATCATCCATATAGGACCCAATCCTGATGATCCTCATTATCCACTAGAACGTTTCTGAAAGTCTACCCATAATCGACGTCCAACTCTCCATGGTTGATGATGTTAGAAGGGTCGGGCATGTATCTCCTCACCTGAGATACGTGGAAGACATCGTGCACCCGGTGCAACTGAGTTGGAAGAGCTAAGCAGTTGGCCAACTCACCTACACTTCTGAGGACCAGTAAAGGTTTGATGAACCTTGGAGATAACTTTCCTGTAACGCCCCGACCCTAGTTACCCAGAGTCGGTGAATTATTACATAACATTGGCATGATCACAAGAAAGATCAAATCTCGAAAGACCGATTGGTTTAGTAGCCTTAGAAATACTAGATACATTCATAAAGTTTTACATTACAAAAAAAACATCTTGTCTTCATATCCCCTAATACTATCCCTGCAGGTCATTCATAAATTACTTCTTCATAATCCTGGGAAAAAATAAAACATTGAGAGGGGTGCACTCAGATGCTCAGTAAGGATAACATTATATCAGAAGCTTTCATAGATAAGCATAAACACTTAAGGCAGTTTATAACTAAAACGAAAGCCTTTTAAACTTGAACTTCAACATAAAATGGAAAAGATAAAATAAAATAATGCCATTTACTTACTCACATAGATATTATACTAGTCGAATGATCACATGAAATATCAATAACCACTTTCATAATGATGGAATGCATAATGCCAGACTATCATAACCACATAGCCAAGGCCTCGTGCCAAGACTACAAAGAAGATTTTGCCAAGGCCTTGTGCCAAGACACTAGTTTGTCTCATGAGACCTACCAATGCATCTAGGAGCTATAGCGGGCTCCACTCGTCACTTATTAAGTCCAATTAATTCCTCATATGAACAGGTTTAATCATAACATAAACATTCGTATTAAAACTAGCATACGAAATGTCAATACTTTAACTACAAACCATGAATGGTATAAAAATAGCACATCCACAGTCAAACATAACTCATTTTATACAATATGGAAGATTTTATTGTATCGCATTAACCTCAATCAAGAATAATGAAGGATGTTGACATAGATGAAAATAATCATCAAAACTATTTGAGAGAAATATCCCCCTTTTTTCTTGAAATCATTTTAAAAGTCACACTATTTGTCAAGAAGCCATTTAAAAATAGATTTTTGAATCAAAGTGTCCCATACCACTTTGAAACTTTTTAAAAGGAGTTTTAATTTTAAAACTTTAATGTCCATATAAATAAATCCTTAAAACCATTTTTAAAACATGGACATTAATGAGAATGATTTAGATGAATAAGTCTTTAAAACATTTAAAAATGGTATTTTAGTTAGAGATTCTAACCAAAAGAGAGACAATTGAATACAAATAATTGAGGTAATAAAAACATTTTAATATCATTAGAATAAAGGTATTCATGATATACTATGTCAAAGTACATTATATACACCACATAAAAGTGATTTGGTGTATAACAACAAAGAAGTCTCAATGGAATTTATGTTGAGATGAAATCTCTCATAAAGGCTGTATCCTTAGGTTAAGGATAAATCAACGACATAATTATGTGTGAAAAATATAAATACACTAAATATGATTGAATATTCAGTGTAAAACAATCAAAGGATATTCAAACATAATCTTGTAAAAACAACACCAATTAATTGGATGTTTAACTCAACAAATGGAGAATGAGTTAAAATGACTCTTATCAAATTCATATCGATGACTTGAGAAATTATCAATGGAGTGATTATGTGTATAAAAGGTATATCCACAGGAAGGGGAGTGAAAATTATGACATAATCAAATGAATAGTGATTCCACACATAATATTGGGGTAATATAATCAATGAAATATGCATAAAGCCAAATGAGTGGAAATTGAAAATTGGAATTCCCTTATCGATAAGGTAGCATACGAAACATACACCAATGAAAGAAGGATCATACAATGATGATGTAAATACCCAAAAATTAGATTATACTACACAATGAATACAATCATGGGCAGTACAGATACACCACATGCAATAATTAAGTGGTGAACAATGGAATTCTCAGGAAATTAAGACTGAGTTAAGAAATCCCTTACATGTACTTTTCCTTGGTTGGGGGTAGGTTAACCTCCTGGATAATGTTGAAATAATTTTTATTAAATTATTCATGAATCATATACATTAATATTATATCATATATGATATTTTAACCTTTATTTGTAAATAATATCTTATAATTATCATCGTTCTGGGTGTTAACTTACTCGTTTTCTTTTATATGTTTTGTTACGTAAGCCATGTTTTTCATGGATACGTTGTATATTATTCATACGCAGAATGATATAAATTTCTTAAAAATTATTTTTAAATCATCAAATGATAATTATACTTGAATGGATATGATGGAGAATGAATCTCATCGCGTTCGTGGAGACGGTAGTCCGTATGTACGCACGAGCGAAAATATCATTCTTTTGATATTAAAATAAAATATAATTGGATGGTATATCATATATACAGAATCATTATCATGTTATATTCATTATTTAAATGAGTTACCCATCATTATTATACCCACCCAAATAATAATATATCGAATAAAAATTACACCACGACGTGGAGACGGTAAGCCGTACGTACGCACGTATGGTGACATGTTATTAAAAGGGTGGATAGAATACTGAATATGGTTGTACCTTATTTATAATAACATCACATTATATTTAAGATACTGGATTTATTATTTTAAATGGAAATAACAATGAAAGAATAAGTGGAAGAAGAAAGGAACTTGAAAAGGGGTGGTGAAAACATTACCACTTCTTCGGGTTCTTCCTTTTGATTTGACCAAAAGGGCTCCTTAGGTTGGCTTTCTGATCAAACTAAGGCCTCTAGGTTGTAGTGAGGGAAGTTGAGAGAGTATTTTGGCAGGGGATGGCCGAACCAAATGGTTTTTATGGTGTGAAGAAATGAGAAGGAGGAGTGCCCTTTTATAAGAGGGGTGAGGGGCACCTTTGGAAAAGCTAGAAATATTAATTTATAATAAATTTATATTCGGTTTCTAATGGCTAAAAAGTTGATTATTCAAAGGCTAAGGTGGGTATAGGTAGAAAATCATTAATACAATAGAATTTATATAGGTTTGGGTTACTATATTAACCTTATCTTTTAGTTTTAACTCTTAGTTAATTAGTTTGACATTTACCATGTCACTTTGTATTTTTATATTATATAGTTAATAAACATACTATATACATCCATGAGACCCCCAAGTGGTCCATTAATGATACAGCTATCATGATATAAGTCTCTTGGCCTAACCTGAGATTTTTAGTAATTTAATATCAATTAATAAAATAATATTTGTTTTAAAAACTATTTTATGTCAATTTTGACACTATTCAATAGTTGATTTTTGTGAAACTCATAACAGAATTATTACTTCGAACAAAGTTAATTAAATAAATCCTAATATATCATATTAACCTATAAAATTAGTGTAATTCAATAAAAGTCTCAAATTATATTTATTTGGGTATTTATAATATCAATTATTCTTATTTTTCACTATTATGGTAATTACTGCATCACCATTGTGTCATAAATAAATTATTTAATGTCTAAAAATTATAAATAAAATATCATTATGTAGTAAATCGTTTTATATTTATAATGAATATTTATAGTCTAAAATCCATCATATATAACCCTATGTAAAAATTGTTTTCCTAAAAGATATATGCTTCTGTCATTTTTGTATTCATTTTAACTTAATTAAAATAAAGTGTCCCTATCACTTGCATGTGGATCAATGGGGTCCCAAAATCGACCCAAAGATGCCCATGGTCGTCCATGTATCAACCAATAGGGTTAAGACACGTTTTAGAGTAATTTATTATTATTATAATATTATTTTTTAACCCTTATTTACCAGATTTACCCTTTAACCATGGTAAATAAAATATTTACCGAAGTAATTATTCAAAATGTCTAAAAATAAAAGTTACCTATTTACACAATTTGAACATCATGATTCCAAATATGGAATCCATTTTTCCAAATTCAAAACACAGAAGTGGCATAAATTAATTTAAAATTAATTCCCGTTGTTAAAACAAAATGCGTGTTTTTAAGAGATAATAACTATGAAAAGACTGGCACTTGTTTATGTCTGGTTTAATTGTGAAATTATGTCCAATGAAAAAAATTGAATTAAATGGTAAAAATATATTCTAAATATAATTTAAAACCACTCATGTTCATAATTTATCAATATTAATTATTTTGATTAAAAAAGTTGTTTTTAATTAATATTTAGTAATTTTCACTATTCATCAAAATATGAAATTTATCCGAAAAGTACCAAAATTTCACCCTAGGCTAATTTAGATATTCCAAATCCAAAAATGAAGTCCAATTTGAGAGATAGCATTTATAAAATTTCAAAATTTATGTATTACTATTAATAATGGCTAGTTTGATTGGTTGTGGTGTGTTAGAATCTCGAAGTTGCGTATAATGCACGCCATTTCATTATTCGAAGGGAAACGTACCGTATAATCTTGGGGTGTTACATTCTCCCCTCCTTCAATAAATTGAGTCCACGTAATTTTTAAAATTCTGCTTGGGAATATAATGGAAAGTCCCACATTAGAAAAAGAGTCAATAAAACTATCACTTTAAAAGAAAGAAAGAGAGGTATAAAAGTCAACCAAGATAACCCATACTCGAATTCCATGTAGGAAAACATGGATATGGATGATAAACTAAGTGTCAAGTTCTTATGGACAGGTATAGAAATCATGATAAAGAGAAAGTTAACAATAAGAAAACCACAAACTTGTGTTGTGACAAACGACCATTAGTCTCCTAGTAGGAAAGTAAATGTAAAACATTTTTGGTTTTAAGTTACATTACATAAGGATGATGAATTCATTTATGATATTGACTAAGAATATAAAGATATATACTTACATTTTAAGTATAGTTTCATTCTTTAATAAGTTTCCACCACTAACTCATTTTTTTAAATGATGAGTATTCAAGAAGACTTCGTCACACTGGAAGAGCTAGAATAAACTTCTATATAATCACATGATACATGCAGGATGAACTATATATTTACATTGTCTTTAGAGATTAATCAAAACCAAAATGGTTAGTACAAGATCTAATGATCCCCCAAAATGATATTCCTTGAGAGAAATTAACACTAATCTTAATTTACAAAATTAAACCAACAATTCCCCAAAGATAGATAAATACCATTCAATAATCAATTGTCCTTAAAATCCTTCAATATAATCAAAACTAATATTGAAAACCAAAACATATTAAGAATGTAGTCTTCCACGTTAAATTGTATCTCCAAATGACATTAATTACTCTTAAAGTCACATACTTAAAAGTAATTAACCTAATCATTTCCATAAATAACCCAAATCATTATAAATCCACAATAAAAACATAGATAAAAACCAACCATTACTCCTCAAATGAAATCACATACTACTCCATTTTCCTTGGGTATATAGTGTTCACACCAAAGGGAACAACTTCCAAAATAACATTTATCACTTAATCACCAAATCATTTTCCTATACTAAGGGTATTCATTTGATAAGACATAAGATCCCAAATCAAATTATTATTGATCAATAAAATCATTTAACTAAAAATAATAGTCACAGTAACCAGGGACTTCACGTAGTCTAGTGGTAGGCAATAAATCCCAATCGCACTTTGGTTGTGGGTTCGATTCCCACAGCTTTGTCTGACTCGACGGGTTGTCACACGGTCTGCGTGTTTTCCTTTTTCAAAAACTATATTTTATAATATTACCAAAATGAAATAAATTCCTCAAAATAACCATAACATAATTTAACCACAAATCTTATCTTATACCTTGCATTTTCATCCCAAATTATGATGACTTATAACTTTCTCAAACCCAACGATCATATAAAACCAAATGATTATTTATAACTATATCCACAAGAAAATAGATAATTCTTCCTCAAATATCATTCTCACATGGCAAACTACGGGGTTACAAATACAAGAGAAAATTATTCCAAAGTAAACCCATCAACGAGGAGCAATAATACTTTTTAAACATTTCTCTAACCATTTATTTCCACATAGCTTCTTCTTTGACCAAGAAAATATCCTATAGAATAAGGCATTCACTCGGGTAATGGCCAGGTCCCCTACATTTACGGAAAATGACTGTAAATGGACTCTTGGGACCATTTTTATCTTCTTCCATAGTACTCTTCATTATTCTTCGGCAATTGTTCACTTTATGTCCTTCCTTCCCGCATGTGAAGCATTTCTTTGTCCCATTGAGACACTTTCCTAGGTGTCTCCTTCTACATTTCCTGCATAATGGAAATTGAGGATTTCCTTCTCCATGGTCTCCACTACTGGATCTCTTATCATTCATAAACTTTCTATTATTTGTTGAGTCCGGTAATTAGTTAATATATATATTGTTGATCATATTTTTGCAAAATTTATTTGGCATAAAGACGATATCTTTTACGTCTATCAACATTACATTTTGTTGCTCATTGCCACCACCATTCCTACCTTGTACATCATTCTCAAAGTCACTATGACTTCCATGGAATCCAGCCATTGACTAAAACCAGAAAGTATTTTGTGAGTAATTGTAGTCATACAATCATTTAGAGATTAACATGTCACAATATTCTCAATTTGAAACACATTAGGATTAACCAAGGTCATTTACTCTCATCTTATATATATAATACTTTGAATCGGTTTGTAAAGAAAATGTAAATTATCCTAAGCATATCCCCCGAGAGTGTCGTAACCAAGAGTGCAGCAAGGCCCATTGTCGTGCACCAGTTCCCGTTCGAGTCTAGGTCAAAGCGGTGTTTTCGGGTTTTACCCCTAGGTACATCTGTGCCAGAGCCGCCTCTACCTGCTCATATCCAGACAAGGATGTATTGCTCGGAAAACTCACAAAATATCTACAATACCAAAATTCTAGGATGTTCTTATATACTAATCCTCATAGTTCATCTTAGGTCTACATGCTCTAATCAGAGTTTATCTAAATCTAGCTTCCAAAGTTTGTACTAAACTTCCTCTGATACCAACTGTAACGCCCCGACCCTAGTTACCCAGAGTCGGTGCATTATTACATAACATTGGAATTATCACACGAAAGATCAAATCTCGAAAGACCGATTGGTTTAGTAGCCTTGGAAATACTAGATACATTCATAAATTTTACATTACAAAAAAAAACATCTTGTCTTCATATCCCCTAATACTATCCCTGCAGGTCATTCATAAATTACTTCTTCATAATCCTAGGAAAAAATAAAACATTGGGAGGGGTGAGCTCAGATGCTCAGTAAGGATAAAATTATATCAGAATCTTTCATAGATAAGCATAAACACTTAAGACAGTTTATAACTAAAACGAAAGCCATTTAAACTTGAACTTCAGCATAAAATGGAAAAGATAAAATAAAATAATCCCATTTACTTACTCACATGGATATTCTACTAGTCGAATGATCACATGCAATATCAATAACCACTTTCATAATGATGGAATTCATAATGCCAGACTATCATAACCACATATCCAAGGCCTCGTGCCAAGAATACAAAGAAGATTTTGACAAGGCCTTGTTCCAAGACACTAGTTTGTCTCATGAGACCTACCGATGCATCGAGGATAGCGGGCTCCACCGGTCAATTATTAAGTCCAATGCATTCCTCATATGAACAGGTTTAAACATAACATAAACATTCGTATTAAAACTAGCATACGAAATGTCAATACTTTAACTACAAACCATGAATGGTATAAAATAGCACATCCACAGTCAAACATAACTCATTTGATACAATATGGAAGATTGTATTGTATCACATTAACCTCAATCAAGAATAATGAAGGATGTTGACATAGATGAAAATAATGATCAAAACTATTTGAGAGAAATATCCCCCTTTTTCTTGAAATCATTTTAAAAGTCACACTATTTGTCAAGAAGCCATTTAAAAATAGATTTTTGAATCAAAGTGTCCCATACCACTTTGAAACTTTTTAAAATGAGTTTTAATTTTAAAACTTTAATGTCCATATAAATAAATCCTTAAAACCATTTTTTAAAACATGGACATTAATGAGAAAGATTTAGATGAATAAGTCTTTAAAACATTTAAAAATGGTATTTTAGTTAGAGATTATAACCAAAAGAGAGACACTTGAATACAAATAATTGAGGTAATAAAAACATTGTAATATCATGAGAATAAAGGTATTCATGATATACTATGTCAAAGTACATTATATACACCACATAAAAGTGATTTGGTGTATAACAACAAAGAAGTCTCAATGGAATTTAAGTTGTGATGAAATCTCTCATAAAGGCCGTATCCTTAGGTTCAGGATAAATCAACGACCTAATTATGTGTGAAAAATATAAATACACTAAATATGATTGGATATTCAGTGTAAGACAATCAAAGGATATTCACACATAATCTTGTAAAAACAACACCAATGAATTGGATGTTTAACTCAACAAATGAAGAATGAGTTAAAATTACTCTTATCAAATTCATATCGATGACTTGAGAAATTATCAATGGAGTGATTATGTGTATCGAATGTATATCCATAGGAAGGGGAGTGGAAATTATGAGATAATCAAATGAACAGTGATTCCACACATAATCTTCGGGTAATATAATCAATAAAACATGCGTAAAGCCAAATGAGTGGAAATTGAAATTTGGAATTCCCTTATCGATAAGGTAGCATACGAAACATACACCCATGAAATAAGAATCATACAATGATGATGTAAATACCCAAAAATTAGATTATATTACACAATGAATACAATCACGGGCTGTACACATACACCACATGCAATAATTAAGTGGTGAACAATGAAATTCTCACGAAATTAAGAGTGAGTTAGGAAACCCCTTACATGTACTTTTCCTTGGTTGGGGGTAGGTTAACCTCCTGTATAATGTTGAAACAATTGTTATTAAATTATTAATGAATCATATACAATAATATTATATCATATATGATATTTTAACATTGCTTTGTTAAAAATATCTTAGAATTGTCGTCGTTTCGGGTGTTAACTTACTCATTTTCTTTTATATGTTTTATTACGTAAGCCATGTTTGTCATGGTTAGGTTGTATCTTATTCATATCCAGAATGATATAAAGTTCTTAAAAATTATTTTTAAATCATCAAATTATAATTATACTTGAATGGAAGTGATGGAGAATGAATCTCATCACGTTCGTGGAGACGGTAGTCCGTACGTACGCACGAGCGAAAATATCATTCTTTTGATATTAAAATAATATATAATTGGATGGTATATCATATATACAGAATCATTATCATGTTATATTTATTATTTTAATGAGTTACCCATCCATATTATACCCACCCAAATAATAATATATTTAATAACAATTACACCACGACGTGGAGACGGTAAGCCGTACGTACGCACGTATGGTGACATGTTATTCAAAGGGTGGATAGAATACTGAATATGGTTGTACCTTATTTATAATAAAATCACAGTATATTTAAGATATTGGATTTATTATTTTATAATGGAAATAACAAAGAAAGAAGAATTGTAAGAAGAAAAGAACTTGAAAAGGGGTGGTGAAAACATTACCACTTCTTCGGGTTCTTCCTTTTGATTTGATCAAATGGGCTCCTTAGGATGGCTTTCTGATCAAACTAAGGCCTCTAGGTTGTCGTGAGGGAAGTTGAGAGAGTATTTTGGCAGGGTTTGGCCGAACCATAAGGTTCTGATGGTGTGAAGAAATGAGAAGGAGGAGTGCCCTTTTATAAGAGGGGTGATGGGCACCTTTGGAAAAGCTAGAAATATTAATTTATAATAAATTTATATTCGGTTTATAATGGCTAAAAAGTTGATTATTCAAAAGTTAAGGTGGGGATATGTCGAAAAAAATTCAACCAATAGAATTTATATAGGTTTGGGTTAATATATTAAAATTATCTTTTAGTTTTAACTCTTAGTTAATTAGTTTGACATTTACCATGTCACTTTGTATTTTTATATTATATAGTTAATAAACATACTATATACATCCATGTGACCCCCAAGTGATCCATTAATGATACAACTATCATTATATAAGTATCTTGGCCGAACCTTATATTTTTAGTAATTTAATATCAATTAATAATATAATATTTGTTTTAAAAACTCTTTTATGTCAATTTTGACACAATTCAATAGTTGATTTTTTTGAAACTCATAACAGAATGATTACTTCGAAAAAAGTTAATTAAATCAATCCTAATATATCATATTAATCTAGAAAATTAGTTTAATTCAATAAAAGTCTCAAATTATATTTATTTGTGTATTTATAATATCAATTATTCTAATTTTTCACTATTATGGTAATTACTAATTCATCATTGTGTCATAAATAAATTATTTAATGTCTAAAAATTATAAATAAAATATCATTATGTAGTAAATCGTTTTAGATTTATAATGAATATTTATAGTCTAAAATACAACATATATAATCCTATTTAATAGTTGTTTTCCTAAAAGATATATGCTTGTGTCATTTTTGTATTCATTTTAACTTAATTAAAATAAAGTGTCCCTATCACTTGCAAGTGGATCCATGGGGTCCTAAAATAGACCCAAAGATGCCCATGATCAACCATGTATCAACCAATAGGGTTAACACACGTTTTAGGTTAATTTAGTATTATTATAATATTATTTGTTAACCCTTATTTACCAGATTTACCCTTTAACCATGGTAAATAAAATATTTGCCGAAGTAATTATTCAAAATGTCTAAAAATAAAAGTTACCTATTTACACAATTTGAACATCTTGATTCCAAATATGGAATCCATTTTTCAAAATTCATAACACAGAAGTGGCAGAAATTAATTTAAAATTAATTCCCATTGTTAAAACAAAAAGCGTGTTTTTAAGAGATAATAACTATCAAAAGATTGGCATTTGTTTATGTCTGGTTTAATTGTGAAATTATGTCCAATGACAAACATTGAATTAAATGGTAAAAATATATTCTAAATATAATATAAAACCACTAAAATTCATAATTTATCAATATTAATTATTTCGATTAAAAAAGTTGTTTTTAATTAAAATTTAGCAATTTTCACTATTCATCAAAATATGAAAGTTATCTGAAAAGTACCAAAATTTCACCCTAGGATAATTTCGATATTCCGAATCCAAAAATGAAGTCCATTTTGAGAGATATCATTTATAAAATTTCAAAAATTAGGTATTACTATTCATAACGGCTAGTTTGATTGGTTGTGGTGTGTTAGAATCTCGAAGTTGCGTATAATGCACGCCATTGCATTATTCGAAGGGAAACGTACCGTAGAAGATTGGGGTGTTACATTTCTGCCTCGGAAAAAATCACCATAGACCTCATCACGGTGAGACCCATATAAAGATGTGGTCACCATCCTCGAACTCTAGATGTCTCCGTCTCCAATCCACATATGACTTTTGTCTACTCTGTGCAGACTTCATCCACTCCTGGATGATCCACACCTTCTTGATGGTAGCACGTACCATCTCTCGTCCTAGCAGCACTAACAACCCTGGGTCTGTCCAACACAAGGTTGATCTGCAAGGATTCCCATATAACGCCACAAAAGGCTCAATCCTTATGGTGGAGTGATAGTTGTTGTTGTATGAAAACCACACCAATGTTAAGTGATCCTCCCACCTATGACCAAAGTTTAAAACACAAGAACAGAGAATGTCCTCAAGGGTCTGACTGGTCCTCGTAGTCTAAACATCCATTTGAGGATGGAAGAAGTTGCTCAGATGATGCTACGTCCCAAATGCCTCTTGCAACCACATCCGTAGTCAGGAAGTAAACTATGTGTGATGATCAAAGACAATAGAAGAAGTTACTCCATGTATCCACACAATCATCTAAACATAGAGGAGTCCCAAGAACTCTATTGAACACTTCTCTCTGATCAGTAGGATGTGAGCCGACTTGGTGAGTCATTCGATGATCACCTAAATCGAGCACTGACCTGGTTGAGATGACTTCAATAAAACTTTTGAAAACACACATGCAATCAATGTTTTTGTGCACTAAGTCGGGAATTAGTGGTCAGGGTCCGGGTGTATGGATATGTCAGTCACCGCACCAACACTGGACTCCCTGAACTGAAAGCACACTCAGTACCCATAACACAATTTCTTCATAGAAAATATCAGAGTCCTAAGATCTGTGGTAGAATCAAATCCTCTAATACCAAATGTGAAAACTGAGAACTTGCGATAGCACAACCACCCCGCCTTAACATGGACGTCCGGTCCTGGCCCACCAGGTACCACCAGTTGCCTCACAGACATGTGGTCCCCACCCAAGGGTCCGCCCATATGCCCGAACAGTTCATCTGACTAATGACAGTCCCTACAGGCCAATACATATCCTTTCCAGTATTCATTGTTCTCACTCACACACACCTGAAGTGCCCAGATCAGTGTGAATCACTGAGAGGGGGAGGGGGTGAATCAGTGATCCTTTAAAACTTTTTACTAATTGATTCTTAATCAATTAAACCTCTATGGCTGGTTAAAGCCTCGATCCACTCTTCTTGTATCTCTCAACCTTTCCCGGATAATGCAGTAATGAAAGGGCACAGGACACAAGGATTTACAAGGTTCGGCACCAAAGGCCTACATCCTTGCCATGCTCTCTCAGCATGGATTCTCCCATTATAATCGGTTAGTATTACAATGGTCGATACAGAGTCCCACTGTATCTCTCCTGAGTCCCACAGGAGGGTCTTTATACTGCGTCCCACAGTGTTACCAGAGTCCCACTGGCCTGCTCCAGAATCCCACTGAAGACTTCTTCTCCCTGAGTCCCACAGGGTCTTCTCCTGGCTCCTCGAGTCACACGAGTAGCTCTTCTTCACTTTAAGGTCTTCAAGTAACTTCAGCAGCCTGGGATAAAGGCTGCTGGCCTTGCTCTGTACCTCTGATCACTTGTGATGATCAGGTCTTCTCGCCTTGCTCAGGATTTATCTCCTTCTTCTAAGGATGACCTGGCTTCTCTCCAACTACTGAATGCTCAGACAAATAATATCTTTATCTTCGGTCTGGTCCAGTCTCACTACACTTCAACATCATGCACTGAGTGCAAGTAAACTCTTCAAGATCTTCAAGTCTTGGACTCCTCAGATGCACACCACTGATTTAACACTGTTCACGTGTGCACGTGCATGCATGCATGCATGCACTTTCCCTTTCCTCTTCTTGGTGCAGTAGACCCACAAAGGGTGTAATCACTTTTGAGCACACACCTACTTCTCAGACTTCACACACTTTATGCAATTTGCTTACACACTAGAATGTGTGTTATACTTTAGTGTGGATGTCCTCCCTTTTCTTCTTCTAAGTGTGTACACACTTCTTAGTGCACACACCTAGGTTCGGCCTTCTTGTCTCTTTGCACACAAAAACTTCTTCACTTTGGCACACACTTGAGCTTGGCCTTCACACTTCTTGTTGCACACTCTTAAATGGCCGTAGGGTGTTCCTCTTCAATTTGCACACACACACACTCAAATGAGGTGTGGTCTTCACTTCACCCACACAAGGCTACGGCCTTTCACTTGTTCAATTTGCACACAAAGGCACAAAAGGCCTCGACCTTACTTCTTCACCTCTCACACACACAAAGTGTGGTATGCTTGGCCTCAACTCTTTTGCACACACTCAACCCGTAGGTTCTTCACTTAGCACTTGTGCACACACTTCGGTTCTCCTTTATTTGCACACCTTCTGCCCGTAGGGTCTTCTTCTTTATGCACACACAAAATGTATGTCTCGGCCAAGGGGTGTTCAACCCGAACTCCTACTCAAGTGAGGCGCGCAAGGGGTGCGGCCCTCCTTCTCTTCACAGCCGCGCTAATTCCACTGGCAGTGGGTCGCGCAAGCCACAAGGCACGCAAGTGCAAGGCACAAGGCAGCACACCTCACTGCCTTCTTCAAAAGCACAAGCACAAGGTGCAAGGGCCACTGCCGTGCAAACACCTCCTGCCACGAAAATCCGCGGACAGAGAGGGATGCAACCTCGGGCGCGCAAGAATGCGGCCTCGGGTTCTTCCTGTCGCGCAAGGGAGTAGGCGCGCAGGGAACTCCTCCTCCGCCTTCACCTCTTTCGCGCAAGAGATGCGCGAAAGGAACCTCACGAAGCAAGAGTTGCTCCGGGCTTCACTGCCGCGCAGGGGGCGCGCAAAGCTTCGACTTCGTGAGGCAGAGCACTCGCGGGTCTTCCAAGTTCTTCAGCAGCGTTTCAGCAAGCATCTCGAGGGCTCGGCCTCTCTTTATATAGGCAGAGGAATACCCCATATCTTCCGCGTGATTTAACTTCAAGATCCCGAAGTTTTCGGTTCTTTAAAATCTTCCAAATATTTATATTTATCCTCTGTTTCACGCGGGATCTTTCTTCTTCGGTTTCCTCCACATGCATGCGATTTATAACGCATGCACGGCCTTCGTTAAACCTTATCCATGAAAAGGCACGAACACCGAATGGCCTCGCACCTCCGGTTGCTTCAGCCTCGCTCGAAATCCTCCTTTCATCGTATGCATGCTTATTTTATTGCATGGTCCTGTTCGTTATGGCCAGACGAGCACGAGGGTGCCTTCGGATTCGGAAATGGTGGCCGGGAGCTCAAGTTTTGTCTTCGGGGAGGCTCTGGTTCAGCGGCTGCTCGCGGGTGGTCTTCGTTCGAGCTCGAGGAAGAGGACGAAGCCACGGCCGTCGGATCAGATGATGGAGATACATTGGACGGCTGGATCAGATCGCGGCGCCGCGGGATTAGATGAGCGGCTCAGATCGGCCGCGAGATCAGATGAGCGGCTGGGATTCGCTCCGGGTGAAAAATGCGCGTCCCACATCGAATTCTCTCGCGGAATTTCCGCGGTTTATTACCCTGCCGCTGCCCGCAACTCCTCAGTTGCATCTTCTCCCTCCACGGTGCCGCCCCGCACCGTGTTCTCCCTGCGGGCGCGCTCTGCGCCCACTCTCTGCTCCTGCGGGCGCGCTCCTAGCGCCCACTATGCTCCTCCGGCGCGCGGGTTTCACCACCGCGTGCCCTCGGGGGCTTATACACGGCCCCCTGCGCTCCTCCGGGCGTGCCCCAGCGCCTCTGTGGTGTCTGCGGGTGCGCCCCTGCCGCCCTGAGCTCGCCCCACAGGTTCCCCCTTGGGCGTGGCGCCTTAGGCCCACATGAGCCTTGGGGTTGAACCCACAAGGTGCTCACGGGCAGGCCAATTTTTTGGCTAAGTCTTGAATAAGACTTTGTAAAAACAAAGTCCTCCATGTAAAATATCAATTCTAAATGCCAAATGCCTCCTCCTCTTCTTCTAAGCCATTCTTTCCATTTCTTCTTCATCCTTCTTCCACAAACATCCTCAACTCCTTTCAATCATGTATTCTAGACTTATGAGACATTTGTAGAAGGTTCTTCATCAGCCGAATCACTTGATCAATTATTTCTTCTTCATTAGAATTCCTTCATTCTTCTTCAACATTTATTCATCACTTTGTAATGGAATTCACGAAGGGTCTTCATCTTCAACTGATCTCCTGAATCACTTAAATTCTTCAATGTGCTTCATTGATCTAATCAGAGATCAATTGGATCAACTTCAAATTTACATGCACTAAGTGATAGTGCATGGACTTCATTAATGCACATCATCCACTTAGTAGTTGTGGATGGAACTCCTTTCAACTCCTCATGCATTGTCACTACAATGCATGGTCTTCTAATCATGTTGTGACTTTGTATCATCAGGATACAAGTTCTATGAACTTATAGAGCAGCTCAACAATCGTCAGATGTTCTTAGAGAATGTTTCAACCATCATCTCCTATGTCACTTAGTGAATCTCCTAAGTGACATGCATCTGTGTACCATGGTCATTCTCCTTCATCACCATCACCATCACATCCTTTGACATTCACATCTTGACTCCTTGACATCCATTCATTCCAAGACAACTTCATGCCTCATTGACAACAAATGCAACACAATGCACTTCAATCTCCCCCTTTGTATTTGTTGTCAATACACTCCTTCAGCACATATGAATGGGTCAATATGTGTGCCCAATCTTTTCTCCCCCTTATTGGCAATCAAATGCAAAGGTGTGGTGTGGTACTCTTTCACAAATATCTCTTCCTCCCTTCGAATAGCATCTTCTTGAAAAACACTGAGAGAGGGATGATGTCACATGTTCTTCTTTAGCAAAGAACCTTTAGTTGATCAAATCTAAGTCTACTTGGGCTAACCCGGTGTAGAAAACAAGAGTGATATGACCAAGGAATTCAAAGCTGTCCATAATTCTCTACACATGTGAGATCATGCTTAGGGGTTTGAAATTTTTTCAGATATAACAATGAATTGCTAAATCCTGCACATACTTCACCAAACACATTAGAAAGTTCAAGTGCAAAGATAAAGCTCCCACTTTCATCCATTTGTCTTCAATCCATACTCCCCCTTAATTGACAAGATAAACTCAATTAAGAAACAAGGGATGAAAGTATGATTGGAATACCTTCCCTTTTCTCAAGATGGTATTAATCTAAGAATGCCATCTTCTTCAGATTAGCTCCCCCTCAAGGGGTGCACTCCATTTTGTCCAAACCATTCTCCAGCTGAGAAATGATCATCATCTTCAATTCCCTGCAATGTTAGCACATGTAAATACCAATGTATAAGGGAATAAGATGGAACCTCCTTGGTTCATCAATGTGAACAACAAGGTTGAGAAGATTCTCTCAACCGAGATGTCCCATTTTCACCAGTCTTCACACTTGCACATTTGATCTTCATTGATGATTGTGCTGGTGTGGATCTCAACCCATCTTCATGTGAAATCTTTTTCTTCCCTTTTGCTTTAGCAAATGCCAGAGCTTCATCTTCAGCTCTTTGTAGTTCTATGGCAAGTTGCAACTGATGTGGCCATATGACAAGTAAATCATTTGGAAGAGTGGCCTCAGTTTTGGAAGTTCCACATGGTTCTTTGGATGCTGCTAAGCTACCTATCTTAGGCAACTTATTTTCAACCAATCCCTTCTGCTTCTTCTGGATTGATTGTCTTTTTAAGTACAGTTGGCTTCTATTTAGTTTCATGGCTTCTTTACAAAGGTCCATGATGTGTCCTTTCTTTCCACAGTAGAAGCATTTCTTGGTGGTCCTTCTGGATGCATCACCCTTCTTGGACTCAGACTCCAAGGACTTCTCTTCATTTCTCAAACACTTCTTGGGAGCATCTTCCACTTTCTTCTGCTTGCTTCCCAAGGAATCTTTCTGAGCCAGGTTCTGTGATCTTTTCTTCCTTTGAGCTCTGGATACAGTTGGAGACTGACATGTATCTTTTTGACCACTTTTGCAATCATCCCAGATGTTGTCAAGTAATCCAAATCTGTTAGCAGTAAACAGATATCTCTGGACCTGTGGATGCTCCTTCTTTTCTTCTGGCTTGCTCCCCCTTGGCATGGGCTTCCTCTGTGCTTTGGCATTCAGTGGATTGTACCAACAATCCTTTGCACAATGCCCATACTTGTTACAACACCAGCATTGTCCCACGAATCTTGACCTCTTCAGTCCTTCTGATTGTTGGGTACTTTTCTTGACTTGCTGTGTTGTTTCAGGAGAGCTCTGCTTCTTCATTGTCTTCATCCATATTTGTTTGGATTCATTCTTCCATCCTTCACTTTTAGTAGAAACACTTTTAGAAGCATGAGTACAAGATGGTATGGATGGTACCTTCTTTTTAGAAGTTGTTGCACTTTCACAAGAGGATGTCTTTCTTTTAGAATCATCCTTCTCAAAGCTCACTTGAGTGGCAACATTTCTTCTTCCAGCTGTCTGGGAGGCTTGGGCTTTGGGTGATTGCTGATTTTTCAATATCACCTCCAGTTCTAAGCATTTCATGTTAAGGGAGTTCTTCTCATCCTCAACAGCTCTTAGCTTTCCTTCCCAACTTTCTTTTAGCTGATTCATCTGGTCATCATGCACTGTCCTCAATTCAAGCAATGAATTGTCAAGCTCCTTCACCCTGTTTACTTTGTCTTCAAGTTGAGCATCTCTGACATTCATTGAAACTCTATGCCTCTTCTCCAGTGCATGGTAAACATCTTTGATTATTACTTTAAAGATTCCTTTCTCAGAAAGGCTTCTTTGCAATTCTTCAGCAATGTCTTCATATCTTTCATTGCAAAGGGAAACAGTTTCATCTTTGGCATTTACCAGCTTTCTGAGAGTGTTGGTTATGCCAACCCTTTTTTCCAATTGGACTTCCAGAGAATTGGATTCATCTTCTAGCTGTAATTTTTCTTCTTGAAGATCAAGGAGGCCTGTAGCTATACACATTGCAATTTCCTTGGGGACTCTCTTCTGAAGATATTTGATTGCATTTAGAAGATCATTGTTCCTTCCATCTTCATCACAGCTAGAGCAGGCTTCATCAGAAGAATGATAAAAGGAATTGTCATCTGATGTGACTTTCACATTTCTTTCCATAGAAGGAGTTTCTCTGATTGCAGCAACCTTCTTCCTCATCTTCTCTGCCTGTTTCTTCATTCTGTTTTTCAGAGTCTTGGCAGATATCTCCATTTGAGGCTGTTCTTTCATTTCCTCAAATCTGCACTCCATATAGACTCTCTTGGATCTTTTAGAGGTAACCTCCCTCTGATACCAATTGAAGTGCCCAGATCAGTGTGAATCACTGAGAGGGGGAGGGGGTGAATCAGTGATCCTTTAAAACTTTTTACTAATTGATTCTTAATCAATTAAACCTCTATGGCTGGTTAAAGCCTCGATCCACTCTTCTTGTATCTCTCAACCTTTCCCAGATAATGCAGTAATGAAAAGGCACAGGACACAAGGATTTACAAGGTTCGACACCAAAGGCCTACATCCTTGCCATGCTCTCTCAGCATGGATTCTCCCATTATAATCGGTTAGTATTACAATGGTCGATACAGAGTCCCACTGTATCTCTCCTAAGTCCCACAGGAGGGTCTTTATACTGCGTCCCACAGTGTTACCAGAGTCCCACTGGCCTGCTCCAGAATCCCACTGAAGACTTCTTCTCCCTGAGTCCCACAGGGTCTTCTCCTGGCTCCTCGAGTCACACGAGTAGCTCTTCTTCACTTTAAGGTCTTCAAGTAACATCAGCAGCCTGGGATAAAGGCTGCTGGCCTTTCTCTGTACCTCTGATCACTTGTGATGATCAGGTCTTCTCGCCTTGCTCAGGATTTATCTCCTTCTTCTAAGGATGACCTGGCTTCTCTCCAACTACTGAATGCTCAGACAAATAATATCTTTATCTTCGGTCTGGTCCAGTCTCACTACACTTCAACATCATGCACTGAGTGCATGGCAACTCTTCAAGATCTTCAAGTCTTTGACTCCTCATATGCACACCACTGATTTAACACTGTTCACGTGTGCACGTGCATGCATGCATGCATGCACTTTCCCTTTCCTCTTCTTGGTGCAGTAGACCCACAAAGGGTGTAATCACTTTTGAGCACACAACTACTTCTCAGACTTCACACACTTTATGCAATTTGCTTACACACTAGAATGTGTGTTATACTTTAGTGTGGATGTCCTCCCTTTTCTTCTTCTAAGTGTGTACACACTTCTTAGTGCACACACCTAGGTTCGGCCTTCTTGTCTCTTTGCACACAAAAACTTGTTCACTTTGGCACACACTTGAGCTTGGCCTTCACACTTCTTGTTGCACACTCTTAAATGGCCGTAGGGTGTTCCTCTTCAATTTGCACACACACACACTCAAATGAGGTGTGGTCTTCACTTCACCCACACAAGGCTACGGCCTTTCACTTGTTCAATTTGCACACAAAGGCACAAAAGGCCTCGGCCTTACTTCTTCACCTCTCACACACACAAAATGTGGTATGCTTGGCCTCAACTCTTTTGCACACACTCAACCCGTAGGTTCTTCACTTAGCACTTGTGCACACACTTCGGTTCTCCTTTATTTGCACACCTTCTGCCCGTAGGGCCTTCTTCTTTATGCACACACAAAATGTATGTCTCGGCCAAGGGGTGTTCAACCCGAACTCCTACTCAAGTGAGGCGCGCAAGGGGTGCGGCCCTCCTTCTCTTCACAGCCGCGCTAATTCCACTGGCCGTGGGTCGCGCAAGCCACAAGGCACGCAAGTGCAAGGCACAAGGCAGCACACCTCACTGCCTTCTTCAAAAGCACAAGCACAAGGTGCAAGGGCCACTGTCGCGCAAACACCTCCTGCCACGCAAATCCGCGGACAGAGAGGGATGCAACCTCGGGCGCGCAAGAATGCGGCCTCGGGTTCTTCCTGTCGCGCAAGGGAGTAGGCGCGCAGGGAACTCCTCCTCCACCTTCACCTCTTTCGCGCAAGAGATGCGCGAAAGGAACCTCACGAAGCAAGAGTTGCTCCGGGCTTCACTGCCGCGCAGGGGGCGCGCAAAGCTTCGACTTCGCGAGGTAGAGCACTCGCGGGTCTTCCAAGTTCTTCAGCAGCGTTTCAGCAAGCATCTCGAGGGCTCGGCCTCTCTTTATATAGGCAGAGGAATACCCCATATCTTCCGCGTGATTTAACTTCAAGATCCCGAAGTTTTCGGTTCTTTAAAATCTTCCAAATATTTATATTTATCCTCTGTTTAACGCGGGATCTTTCTTCTTCGGTTTCCTCCACATGCATGCGATTTATAACGCATGCACGGCCTTCGTTAAACCTTATCCATGCAAAGGCATGAACACCGAATGGCCTCGCACCTCCGGTTTCTTCGGCCTCGCTCGAAATCCTCCTTTCATCGTATGCATGCTTATTTTATTGCATGGTCCTGTTCGTTATGGCCAGACGAGCATGAGGGTGCCTTCGGATTCGGAAATGGTGGCCGGGAGCTCAAGTTTTGTCTTCGGGGAGGCTCTGGTTCAGCGGCTGCTCGCGAGTGGTCTTCGTTCGAGCTTGAGGAAGAGGACGATGCCACGGCCGTCGGATCAGACGATGGAGATACATCGGACGGCTGGATCAGATCGCGGCGCCGCGGGATTAGATGAGCGGCTCGGATCGGCCGCGAGATCAGATGAGCGGCTGGGATTCGCTCCGGGTGAAAAATGCGCGTCCCACATCGAATTCTCTCGCGGAATTTCCGCGGTTTATTACCCTGCCGCTGCCCGCAACTCCTCAGTTGCATCTTCTCCCTCCACGGTGCCGCCCCGCACCGTGTTCTCCCTGCGGGCGCGCTCTGCGCCCACTCTCTGCTCCTGCGGGCGCGCTCCTAGCGCCCACTATGCTCCTCCGGCGCGCGGGTTTCACCACCGCGTGCCCTCGGGGGCTTATACACGGCCCCCTGCGCTCCTCCGGGCGTGCCCCAGCGCCTCTGTGGTGTCTGCGGGTGCGCCCCTGCCGCCCTGAGCTCGCCCCACGGGTTCCCCCTTGGGCGTGGCGCCTTAGGCCCACATGAGCCTTGGGGTTGAACCCACAAGGTGCTCACGGGCAGGCCAATTTTTTGGCTAAGTCTTGAATAAGACTTTGTAAAAACAAAGTCCTCCATGTAAAATATCAATTCTAAATGCCAAATGCCTCCTCCTCTTCTTCTAAGCCATTCTTTCCATTTCTTCTTCATCCTTCTTCCACAAACATCCTCAACTCCTTTCAATCATGTATTCTAGACTTATGAGACATTTGTAGAAGGTTCTTCAGTAGCCGAATCACTTGATCAATTATTTCTTCTTCATTAGAATTCCTTCATTCTTCTTCAACATTTATTCATCACTTTGTAATGGAATTCACGAAGGGTCTTCATCTTCAACTGAGCTCCTGAATCACTTAAATTCTTCAATGTGCTTCATTGATCTAATCAGAGATCAATTGAATCAACTTCAAATTTACATGCACTAAGTGATAGTGCATGGACTTCATTAATGCACATCATCCACTTAGTAGTTGTGGATGGAACTCCTTTCAACTCCTCATGCATTGTCACTACAATGCATGGTCTTCTAATCATGTTGTGACTTTGTATCATCAGGATACAAGTTCTATGAACTTATAGAGCAGCTCAACAATCGTCAGATGTTCTTAGAGAATGTTTCAACCATCATCTCCTATGTCACTTAGTGAATCTCCTAAGTGACATGCATCTATGTACCATGGTCATTATCCTTCATCACCATCACCATCACATCCTTTGACATTCACATCTTGACTCCTTGACATCCATTCATTCCAAGACAACTTCATGCCTCATTGACAACAAATGCAACACAATGCACTTCAACACCCTTATAAACTTTCCATAATGTCACCCATCCGGATCACTACTCTAGGCCAATTATGGTTAACAGTTGAGTTCTAATAAGCAAAACTCCCAAAAAGTAAGATGGACCTTGTTGACATGAGTCATATCATTTATCCATTTATCCATTTATCATTCTGTGGTGTTACGATTACCCCCTTAGAGCAGAACGTCTTCGTTGTGGGCCCTACATCACAACCCAGGTAGTGTGCTACACTTAAGGCTGGGTACCACCTCTGATACCAATTTTTCATGACCTGTCACCCAGGGCCCCTTCCATAACTACCCCATGCTCGCCTTCCATAGCCCATGGGCTGGAAACTAGCAGCATAGGCGTAAATATCTAAACTGGGCAGGAATTTCCATTAATACATGAAAACACACACAACATAGTACAAGCTGGAAACAAAACACTTAATAAAACTGTATGAAAAAGGAGTGATGAAAAGTAAAAGGGTGCCAGAAATAAAATCCCAACTATATAGTACAATGAAACTAAAAGTAGAAGCACTGTAAAAATGGGAAAACAGTTCCTGGATCATCCACCAAGAAATCATACCTGAAGGGTAGGTACAGATAGCCTCTATCGCCCTCCACGTCTATCCGTCTCCTCCGTGCACCGTCACACCGTGTGGTCCACCTCCAGGTACCGTCCAGTCCTGGTGCTCTCAGCCTTGGTCAACGTTATCTGTCATCTGCATCCAACACAACGAGGTGCGGGCATAGCCCGTGTAGGGGTGAGTATAACAATACTCAGTAGAGACCCCGAGACCCTCACGGTCTCACAAATTTCATGAAGGATAAACCAACAAGTTTGAATTCAACAAATAACCTAAATTAGGCATTTTACCATACATATACTTAAGTTATCAAATAATACATCTCAATCATGAGGTAAACACAAAAGATGCTGACTTAGCTCAAACTAGGATTTTATTTTTTGGGTAGTATCAAGTAACATCCCCATACACAACGTCTAACACATCAGCTACTAGAGAACTCATCCTCTATAGAGTACAATGGGCCTGTCACATCACACATAGGCACTTCCACTGACCCTGGACTGCTGAGGTAGTCCTTTTGTCGAGTACTGTGGGTCCGTCATGTCACATAGAGGTGCTCCCCACTGGGGGTATATTGCGTCAGACAGAGGCGCTCCCCCATGTAGCCTGTTGAGGTACTCCTCTTGTCGAGTACTGTGGGTCTGCCGCAACGCCAAGATTCTCCCCACTGTGGGTTTTTTGTGACACCATGGTGCTCCCCACTGGGCTAGTCGAATCACTCTGAGTCGAATCTGTTAGCAGTCATCAAGTCTCATCCAGCCACTAGGTTCCTACATTAGGCTCACTCGTATCTGGGAGGATTTTCTCCATGAGCTACTAGTCGATACTCCACTGCCATGAAGTCCCACGAAAAAGTATGTTAAAGGTCTTCTAAATCATATGGGTCTCAACGCAATAGACGACATGTCAATCAGACACCCGATCTACAAGTTATTAGCCTTTTAGGCCCGGGGGCCCGGTTAGATTCGTGCGCGATCCAACCTGACAATATCTCAAATTTTACCACAAATTCCAGTGAGGTATACTCAAAGGGACCATCAGTCTCGAATAAAAACATCATCATTGACGGTTCATCCAACGGTCGTCTGGTGCCAAAGATATGGCCAAAGAGAGTAAAGGGTCAGTAGTGGCCCCAGGACCGGTCTGACCATGTCTGGGCTGACCTAGTCTGGGTCGACCCGGTCAGACCTGTTTGGTCTAGCCCGAACCATTGGGCGGTCTAGCCTGATAGGTTCGGCCTAGCCCAACAGGCTGCATTGGAGGTTCGGCACGGGCTCGGGGCCAGCTCGGCCTGGAGCACTGCGAGGGTGCCACCCGGAGTGGCTTGGCCTGGAGGCCGCATCTGGGCTATCTTGGCTAGGGAACCACGAGGGGGGAGCGGGCTAGCTCGGTAGGCTAGCGTGGCCAGGGAGTCGGTTCGGTCAGGTGGTGGCTCGGGAGGCCAGGCGGCCGAGAGCCGGGATGCGGCCGGGCATGCTGGTAGGCGGGCCGACGGGGGGCCAAGGAGGCCCGAAGGCGGCCGGCCGAGCCGGTAGGTGGGAAGGTGGCCGGTCGGGAAATCCTGGAGGGGGCCGGGCATGCTAGTAGGCAGGGAGGCCAGTGGGCGGACTGGCAAGCCCGAATGTAGTCGGGCAGGGCGGCTGGCTGGCCGGCGGGGTTTGGCTGGAGGGTCATGGTTTTGCCGGGGCACTGGAATGTCCCGGGGGTGGCGTTGTTTTCAGAGGACACGGGATGCGTGGATTTTGCTTGTTTCCTTCATCACCTTCAACTCTGCTTCGTTGTTACATCGTCATGCCTATGATCGTCATAAACAAGAACAACGCAGGGGTCGGGCCATGTTCGTTTGGCCTACACCTTCCACGTTTAGGGTGGTAACACTTGGCTCATAAATGTAGGGGAACTATGAATACCAACTCTCCTGCAAAAAGAATCATATCCTCGTTCTTCATTTTGAAAGAAAAGAAGAACATGGAACAAAAAGGAAAACTACCCATACTTTGATCGTTGGTCATAGATAAAGTCGTAGAAAGAATAAGAACGAGATCATTGTTTATCGCGTCTGCCACACACTTCTAATCCTGAGTTCCCACATCGGTCGTAGAAGACACTCCACTTTGGTTGGAGTCTGTGGAAGAGGATCGAAGGATATCACTGCCGGTGTTCTTCATTGGAAGAACGCATTCTTCGTTCTTTATTGGGAGATGAGGTTCTTCATTGGATAACTCTTTTTCTCCAAATCTCTCCTCCCCTAGCTGCCACCAAAATGAATAATTCCAACCAAAATAATAATAGATTTGTGTTTATCAATTATTTAATTTGTTGGCACCGAAATCAAAATGGTGAATTAAATTAATTGGCTCCACTTAATTAATGTGGAGGATTTTGCACCATTAAATTATGGGAGTTGGCACCAATAATGGAGGGGGTGTAGAGAGACTATCCCTCATTAATGAGGGGATCTGAGAGGTTTTTCACTCCCATCATTAATAGGGGGTTTAGTCTCATGTGGTCCCCATGTCGTTACCTCTCGAGGGAGGTTAGGCTCGGGTGGGCCCCACCACCATAACAACTCATGGAAGGTTAATGTGTGGTGGTCCCACCTCCAACTTCCCTGAGGAGTTATTAACCATAAAAAAAATTATGCCATAATCTTTTTATTAATTCATTCTCTAAAAACCCAAAAAACTGTATTTTATTCTCGACCTACTATCATCAAGGTGATAGTCTTCTTAATTGAATACCGACACTGTGAGTGAAAAGGTGTCTTCAAATTTCAATTCATATCACCAGTTCAAAAGTTATTAAAACCCACTCGTATGTTTACTGAACGTATCCAAAAAACTTCCTAAATTTATTCGGGGAACACCGGGCCTCAGAATCATGCACCGTCAATTTTTGGGACTCATAAAATTCCCATGTATTTAAGAAAAAAAATTCCACAAAAATTTTAGGTCTTTAGAATCCTCATATTATTAAGGGACGACACTCATATATCTTTCAAATAATACATTAAGCCATTTATATAGACCATAACCATCAATTTAATATTACTGACTTCTCTATCCTCTATGTAGTGGATTTTTTCTTCTTATAAGAAAATTCCAAGGGTTCATGAAAACAAATCTAATGGATTTTTATTTAAGAGAAGATAATCATCTTCTCCAATCCCTTTCATTTTAATTCTTCATTTACAAACATAAATTGTTCCCTAAAATTACATTATAAAACACCATTTTATACCATATACTGAGCTATTATTATGTTTATTACATAATATTTATCCATATCATTCTCTATCCAATTGAAAAAAATCCCTCATTCATATGTATAAAAGATTACCATCTCATGAATAATGAAATTTATTTTCCATCATCTCCAAAAAAGGATGGACATAATGATAGAAGTAATGAATAATGATGATGATTATTAGAAAATAATTATTCTGAAAATCTAATATATCATCCAATTCCTTAGAATTTTTCTACTAAAAATCATTAATTTTCTAAGGAATAAAATGGATTATCGTCTCCATGGAGTGATGCAATTATTTTTACTTGTATAACATTAATAAATGATTCTAGAAATGAATTTAATAAAAAATATAGTTTTTATAAAATTAATAATATTTTGTAGATGATATAACTCCAACAAATGAAAATAAACCAGATCATTAATTATAAAACATACCTGAGATATAAAGTAGTTAATAGAAAAACAATAAAAATAATAAATTATTATTGTTGAAAAATTGATAATATTTCATAAAACGTTTATAAATTACATTATAAATCTGAATATGGTTCTGTTATAAATTAATAACAGCTTTAAAACTATTACATTGGATTTAAATATCTTTCAAAAAAGTAGTGGTGTGATGTAATATGGTTCCTAACAAAATATTAATTAAATAGGTTGTACATCAACTTCACTGAGTATATACTTCAAATATTAATTGTGAATTGAAAACTTATTATATAATATATATTTTAGACTTTTATGGATTTTAAATTTTAAATCGTAATTATATCATTAATTAATTATCACATTAATTTTATGACCATGGAATGGATTTCAAATCAATATTCATTCCATTGGAACATATATTTAATTATTCAAAAAATTTATATTATGTTGTGTTTTTAAATAATATTTTATTTATTTAACACAAATATATATTTATACATTATGAACAGTGTTTCTATTTGTGTTTAAATATTCACTAGGTTACACATTGAACATTCCAAATGTATTTATGATATATTTTACAATCTCATTTATCTGGGATTCCTTATAACATTCATTAATGGAATGATTTAATATATCCATCCTAAATCCTATAAATTTTATACTAAAATTGATATTAAATGAGTTTTATTATTTCTTAAAGCTATATTTATTCTTGTTAAAATTATCAATATAGGAATTGAATTAAATATAATCTCTTCTAATTTATTTATTTTTTAAGGTTCATTATTCATCCATGTCACTATTTTTTATAATAGTTTTTAATTTATTTATTCTCAATGGAATTTTAAAGGAAATTATTTAATACCATTGACAATTAAAAATTCATGAGATGAATTTTTATAATTTTTCAAAAAGGTTCATTATATAAATTTTTTAAATATTATAATATAGAAAATATTAATTTTTAATATTTACATTTTAATGGAAATTACTTATTCCACAATAGTTTTATTAGATCAGTCGCTTAAATTAATTTTTCAATGGTTTATAAAAACAAATCATTAATTAATTCTTTTAAATATTTGTCTTTCATTTTCATTTATTCTCCAAAATGGATTAATTTATTATTTAACCAATATTTATTATGAATTGATAGTAATATTTTATTTCATAATTAATTTTTGGTCCTTATATATTTCATGAAATAACAACATCCTTTTTATAATATGTCATTATAAATTATAATTTTCTTAATAACCCATAATCTTTTCATCTTGGATTGAATTATGTCATAAAACATATACCATTTTATAAAGTGGTGGTTTATAATAGTGTTATATTATAGAATAGAGAAACAGTGATATTCCACGGTCATTAATCAATATAGATATTTAGTTATAAAGAATATTTTTTATGATGTAAATTGTTAATTTAATATATGATAAATGTAGTGAAACATTATGTGAAAAATTGAGAAAGTTATTACTTATTCTTACAATAGATTAATAGGTGTTGGTAGAAAAAGAAGTTGTTTATTTTTCCGTAGAAATACTCATTTAATTAATATGTTTTGGTAAGAGGAAAAGATGTCCAATTTATGATGTCTATAATTATGCATTCAATAATTACTAAAATTGTTCCTATTTTTAATGTTATTATTTTAAATGAAATTAATACAATGGAAATTTATCTAGGTTTTTTTATTTAAACAGAATTATTTGATAATAATTTATTCTTATTATTTATTATTTCTGGTAAATATCTTGATTAAATTACTTATTTCATTTCTTATTTACCATTGTATATTGATTATTAATTACTTACTCATTAAAGATTCAATTTTAGTGACCCCCTCTATGTATTTAATATCACCCTTTATTTTTATAACTATTCTCTGTGATATGAAGAATAAATCATTAAATTTGTACAAGGATGTATAATGTCTATTATCCTTGTTTTTTTCATTTTATTTCCACATTTAAATTATAATCAATTATGTGTATACTAATTCAAGACTACTAATGTGATAAATAAATGGATAAGTGATCCATGGAATGTTAAAATTATGTAAAAATTAAAAGTGAGGATCTATTTTTATGGATTTTGGGTTTCGATAAGAAATTTGTCAAAAATCACAAGATAGTGTGTGGGATAGTTTTGTTCTATTGAATAAATACTACTGAAGAATCATTACATTGATTTGGTTGATAAAAAATACATAATTTAGTAAATTATATAATATTTCATGGAAATGCTTGGGATCCCTGTTAATAAAAATAACAATATAGAATTTTATAATTTTTAGGGGGGTTATATAAATAAAAATTATATTTAAAATGGAAAATCTTGTGTTTAAATCAATAATTATGTGGGGTGCAGTCCAATACCTATGTTATTATTTAGGCTAATGTTTTTTTATTTAATTCATATCACTATTTATGTATTATAAAATAACAATGTTTTATATCCATTCCATTATTTCTTGTGGTCTGAGAACAAACTTGAACATTAGTGAATAAAGATTATATAAGTCTCATGAAACATCTTCATTGGTGGCTTTAAAATGGAAAAAATAGTATCATAGATCATAAAATAATTGATTCATTCCCTTTTGGACAAGGAGGTAGATGTATAACCATATAAGTGTAGTATCCTCATTTACATTCTATTAGATAGCTTAGAGTATTTATTGAGTGACGTAGTCTATAATAATGTGAATTATTACATAATTATAAAAATAATAATATGAATTATATTAATTAATGGAAAAAATTATATCAGATATTACAAATACCAAAGAAATTTTAATAATGAACTAATTTTTATTTCACTTTGAATCTTGAATAAATATATTCATGAATAATTATTCAATTTTTTACCAAACATATCATCTCAAAAGGTAATAATGTTGTAAATTTCCTATCCATATCAATCACTTGGTGGTTTATATTCATTAGTTCATAAATTATAAGTAGTTATGGGTACATTATTTATTATTCAATTTGTATAAATATTTAGGAATATCTATAATATATTAATAAACATCTATTCAAGAAACCAAAAGTATAAAATTTCATAGTTTCTTATTTGTTCCTAGTAATAAGTCATGGGAATTTAAATAAATATCTATTAATCACAAAATAAATTCTAAAATGAATCTAATACTACTTTATATGAAAATACAACCACTATAATTTATTGGAATAATTATTTTGGAATACTAATTTAGTCCCTAAAAATATTGACAATTTTCTGTCCTCAAACCATTTACCT
This sequence comes from Viscum album, assembly GCA_963277665.1. NCBI lineage: Eukaryota > Viridiplantae > Streptophyta > Magnoliopsida > Santalales > Viscaceae > Viscum > Viscum album. Next base: position 592,773,216 of record OY728155.1, on the reverse strand, counting down.
CAAAGGTTCATAAACAAATATTTAATGAACATGTCCATATGAAAATTTTCAAATTAATTCACCATAAGTCCTTATTAATAATTACCCACTCATTTTCAGCATGATGTAATATATGAAAATACATACTTTCAATAATTTCATTACATGGTGATGTGTATTGATTTTTAATATTTATTAATTGGAAGGAGATTTTGTTCTGTTTTAATGATATATATTATTTTTTTGGAGGTGTAATGTATAATATTAAAAGATATGTTTTAGTTGACTTGTAAATTTTATTTAAAGTATATAAAATACTCCTAACACTTTATTATATAAAAAATATACCTTTTATAAAAAATATTTGTATCATTTGACTGGTTTTTTTATTAAGAGGCCATTAGGTTTCCCTAAATAATTAGTAGGATATCATGTGTTTGATGAATGGAAATGGGATATCCAATAAACCTGAAATATAATGACAGGAGAGAATAATGGATATTTCATATATTATTTTTCATAACCCATCTTAATTTTCTATTTATTTGGATGAATAAAGAATAACATGGTTGAAATTACACTCATTCTTCCTCCCCTCTTGGTTGTCACGACCCGTCCTCGGGGCCCGTGCCGTGACTACCCCAAGCCCGCCTTCCATAGGCCAGGGGCTGGCGACTAGCACCAAGGCGTAAAATCCCAGTAAACAGGGAAGGCATTGCCTTTATAAGTAACAACCACACAGAGTCAGCAAGCGGAAAGTAAAGTGCAGAAAAGTAAAGGGGGCCGGAAATACAAGCCCAACTGTAAAGTACAACTGAAAAGTAAAGTACAGCAACTGAAGAAAAGACGGCGGCCTCGTGTCGTCCACTGGAAATCCCACCTGAAGGGTGGGTACAGATAGCCTCCAGGCTCCTCGGGTCCCACGTCCGCTCCGAGCACGTCCCGCCCAGTGGTCCACCTCCAGGTACCGTCCTGCTCCACGCCCCAACCGTGATCAGCGCTGTCCGTCGTCTGCAACCAACACAACAAGGTGCGGGCATAGCCCGTGCAGGGGTGAGTACAAGCTACTCAGTAAGGACCCCGAGACCCCCGAAGGTCTCCCGAAATCCACAAAGGATATAGCACAAAAGAAAGATGCAATCACGAAGTAACATATGACTCGACTTAGGTATATGCCCATACATATACCTAAGTCCCCATTTCTAGCTCTGCTCACGAGCTCGAGAACAACTCAATCCACAAAGGAAAGCAAGACTCAAATCCACAAGGAGAGTAAACGGTAAATCCACAAAGGATAGTTCAACACAATCCACAAAGGAGAGTAAACAGTAAATCCACTTAGGATAGTTCAACACAATCCACAAAGGAGAGTAAACAGTAAATCCACTTAGGATAGTTCAACACAATCCACAAAGGAGAGTAAACAGTAAATCCACTTAGGATAGTTCAACACAATCCACATAGGAGAGTAACATAAGATTCAGCTCAACCAGGATTTTCATTATCGAAACCGTAAATGTTGAAGAGCCCCATCTCTGAAGTGTACAGTGGTCCTGTCACGACTCCGGGGTACTGCTCACTAACCTAAGACTGCTGAAGTACTCCTCCTGTCGAGTACCGCGGGTCTGCTGCCAACTACCGGGCGCTCCGTCCGCTGAGGGTCTGCTGCCAAATACCGGGCGCTCACCCAGATAGCCTACTGAGGTACTCCTCCTGTCGAGTACCGCGGGTTTGCCGCCAACTACCAGGCGCTCCGTCCGCCGTGGGTCTGCTGCCAACTACTGGGCGCTCCGTCCACTGGGCTAGTCGACTCACTCCAAGTCGAGTCGGTCAAGCAGTCATCAGGTCTCAGTCATTTACACGGTCTCCGTACTCCGCACGCACATCTCCACTGTCGCGGGTCTGTCGCTACAACCAAGCGCACACACTCCGTAGAGTATCGCGAGTCCGCCGCTACAACCAAGCGCTCCACCGCCAAGGGTCTGCTGCTGCATCCAAGCGCACCACTACTGTCAAGTACCACGGGTCCGCCGCTACACCCAAGCGCTCCACCGCTCAAGGTAAAAAAGAAGATTCAGCTCACACAGGTTCGGTAGCACTGTTCCACGTAGGATCGCTGAGTGCAGTAGTCGACGCAGTCCACTGCGGATCTCTTGCACAGTCGTCGCCGCAGTCCACGAAGGATCTCTGCTCTGCCGTCGTCGCAGTCCACGGAGGATCTCTGCTCTGTCGTCGTCGCAGTCCACGGAGGATCTCTGCTCTGTCGTCGAAGCCACAGCCAGCACTAGGGTTCCCGCACTTAGCGAGCTCGTTTAGGAGGGTCCGCTCCACGAGCCGAGAGGCTGATACATCAACTGACACGTAGTCCGAAGTTGATGTATCCAAAAGTTCCGTATCGACAACAGGATCTCAACGCGACAGACGGCGCGTCAATCGGACGCCCGGTCTGAGAGTTATTGGCATTTTCGTCCCAGGGGCCCGGTTGGTTTTTTTTAGGGAAAAACCGACCCGACCGTACTCCGCCTGTATCCGATCCTCGGGCGGAGTATGCCAAAAGTTCCGTCTCACTTAGATGAAACTACCACAGCTGACGGTACGTCGTTCGGACGTCCGTAGCTCAAGTTATGAGCGTTTCCGCTCCGAGGGCCCGGTTGGTTTCGTGTACGAACCAACCCGGCCGAACCCAAAGTCTTCCGAAACCTTGAGTATAAAATACCGAAACGACCATCTCAATCCAAGGATCGCGTAGCCGCTGACGGTTCGTCATTCGGAGGTCCCAGGCCCAAGATATGGGCAAAAGACCGAAGAGGGCCCGAAACGGGGGTTCTGGGTCCGGGGCGACCCGGCCCGAACCCCCCCTGGGGTCGGCCCGAACCGGGTCGGCCCGACCCGGCCCGACCCGGCTAGGCCGGGTCCGGTCCGGCCTGGGCGCGGCCCGGCCGACCGGACCGGCCGGCTCGGCCTCGGCCGAGCGGCCGAGTGAGCCGCCGCGGGTCAAACCCGCGGCTTTGGAGAAACGCGGCCCACGCGGGCCGCGTGCTGGACGGCCGGACCACGGACGCGGTCCGGCGGTTCGCCGCCGCTGCGGCTCGGCCGCGGCGGACTCCTCCGGCGGCGCGCCGGGCGCCGCCGCCGCCACCTTCCGCGGGCCGCCGGAGTTGCTCCGGTGGCCCGTTTTGCCTCCCGTCTGCGCCGATGCTCCTCCCGGGGGCCGATCTTCACTGCGGGATCAACAGATCGCCCCTGCCGCGCGGTTCGTCGTCGTCCGTCATATCCGCACAACAAAAGAGATCGGCGGAGGGTTGCCGGGTCTTGTTAGTTAGACCCGCACCCTCCGCGTTAGTCATAATCAACGGGAGGAAAGGCTACAACAATTTTTAATCAAAGATAAAAATTGTTCACTCCTTTTCTTTAAACGGCATTTCAATTTTTAATTAATTGAAATTATTCATGCCGGTTCTTTATTTAAAAGAAATAAGAACACGGGAATGAATCATCAAGGAAAAAATAAACCCCTACCTTGTCGTCGTCGTCGGACGAGAGGTCGTCGCGGAATCGCTCGTCGCGGAAGAAGGGGGGATCGTTGCGTCGTCGCGGTATCCGACGTCGCGTCGCCAAACTCCGGATCAAGAACAAACGGATTTAATTAATTAAATCCGTTGCCATGAAATTAAAAAGGGAGAATTAACGATCCGGTTCTTACCTTAGTTGCCGAACGAGGATCGGCTGCGGAAGAAGAGGCGTCGCCGAAGAACGTCGCGGGTAAAGCTCGTCGACGTCACAGATCTCGGTGTGCGTCGTCGAATTCCGGTCGCCGGCGTTCTTCGCGTTCTTCGCGTTCTTCGCGTTCTTCGCGGAGAGGGTGGAGGCTCAGAGGAATTGCACAACGATAGCAATCCTCCAAAATAGACAAGTTTGTCTATTTTATTATTTTGCCAACAAACGTAAAACGCATAAGTAACGACCCATTTAATTCATTGAATTAATTCAACGAATGAAACAGCCCATTTAATTCACGAAATAAACCGCCCAATTAAATGGTATGTTAAGAATTAAAGAAAACGCATCGGTTGACTTTTCAGTTACTTTGAAGGGTTTTCGCGGGTGCGTTACTTAGCGAAAGAAACGGCGGGGCTCGTGCGGGCCCCACCTCACAAATATCCTACCAAGGGGGTAGGATATTTCTGGATAGCATCCTATCCAGTTCAACTCAGTTCAAGCCTCCCTTAAGTGGCTTCAAGTGGCTTCCAAGCAGCTTAAGTGAAATAAAATAAAGTTGTCACACAAACTTTATTTTATTTCTGACTTAAAGCCGCAAAATTTAAAAACCACGTCTGAGCAAACGCAACTCCGGAAGAGGCGTTTCTAAGCAAATACCGGCGCTGCGATTTCATCGGTACCCTCAGAATTCGATTCCGGGCACCGGTTCAAAAGATAGAAAAACCCGCTCGTCCGTTCACTGAACGTACCCGAGCCAATCTTCGGAAATTGATTCCGGGCACACCGGGCCTCGGAATCAGGTGCCGTCTGAAGCTGCGCTCTTGTAAAATTCCAAAGAAAATTAAGAAAAAAAATTTCCTTGAAATTTGCGGGTCTTTACATTGGTTCCCTCTATAACCGAGTTAACTGGGATATTGTTCACATGTTTATTTATTGTATTATAATGTCCTACATAACACTAACGTAATGTAAAAATAGTTTCCCTCATATTAAATATAAATCACAAACATAAATTCATAGATCCAATTTTTTTTATGATTGGTTAAAAAATAAATAATTTTTTTATTAACAAAATTATTTTTTTGTCCATATTCAAAATATATTCACATAGATCATCAAGATATATTAGTGAAATATAGAAAATATTATTTGAACAATGAAGATGTATAAGGGGTTAAATAAGGATTAAAATAATTTTAGATATCATATGTGTCCATATTCGTAATATTGAATCATAAATTGGATGAATCATAAACCATCACATGGAGATAAAACATAATATACCATATATTATAGAATCCTAATAATAAAGAATCTTTAAAAAATATCGATAAATAAATTTTTTTTATAAAAATGATATGTGGAGGGCTTATCAATGAAACTGTAACATTATTGAAATGTTAATGACATTATATCTGTCAATAATGTATTCTTCAAAGATAAACATACCAGGCCCTTACATAATGATCTCATGTGATTTAAAGATATATTCAATCTATTAAGGGATATGAAATTCTTGCATAACCCATTAAATTATTTAAATAAATAATTATATATATATATATATATTCTAAATTGAAATAGAAACAATACATTAAGAAGATATAGGAATGAAATCCTTTTGAAATAAATGTGATATATAATAATTTCACAACCATAGTCCAATGGAGAATAATTTTGGTACTTCAAATATAAATGTAATATATCAAATAATAAATTTAAATATTATAATAAATAAAATATAAAATGACAAGAACTTTTATTTTTTGGAATTTGATTTATGGTATAATAGGAAATTATTTAGTAGAGGAATAATTAAAGTGGAAAGGACTACTTTAATAAAAAAATAGAGTTTGATAAAACAAAATAGATAAAACTAAAACAAAAATACAATCAAATCGAATGAAAATGAAAGGAAAAAATTTATAAGAAACATATATTGAGCTGGTAAAAATTATATAATGATAATTTGATAGGTATCTATAGTGGTAGAGATTACTATGACCTGAAATTTCTCACTCTCGTTAATAAAAGAACTTATGTCTCATAGTACATTTTTTCTATGTTTAAAAAAATATACATATAAGGATTATTGAATTTTTTTACCCATTAAAATATAATGTTGACTATAATATCATTGAATAGTACCTAGAAATAAATAAAAAATAATTTTACAAACACAAATTTAATGTCTATATTATTTATTTCCTTACAATGATCAGGACTATAATAATGAAATTAAAACAATATAAGTGTTCATTAAATGATTTTCAATATCATGAAAATTATAGAAAATGTATGTTTGATTTATTGAATGATGATGTATGTGAATGGGGGAGAATATATATAGTGTTTAATAAAACAATTCAGAGTTAGGATGTGATGATTATACCGTCGTTACATAGTCGTTGGTCAATATAATCATTGGATAATATGACGAATGTGTATTATGAATAATCATAATAGTTCTCATATATAAATTGTGTATATAATTTGTAATGGAAAGAGATAATTTATTCATATGTGAGAATGATATCCTGATGAAGTTGAATCATCCTTATGAATCTCATTTATCAATGGTTATGAGATATGTAACACCCCTAGTATTTACCATTGATTAAATGATGGAAGATCATTAACATTTGAGGATCTAGGGGAACTAGCTAATAGATATGTTTAAGTTAGTATACATCACCCCATATCATGGTTAATATAACCAACACATTTATATTCCATAATCACAAACCAAACCCTTGGGGCATATACTATTATTATAGTGGGTAATATATATAAACCCTAAGATTTATTTAGATATAATTTTTTTAATTGAAATAAATTTAGTATCCTTCCCATAATTTTATTTAGTATATTAACCCTATTTTAATGATAAAATTTATTTCATTAGAAAATGAAAATGAAAATCTGGAATTTTGGTACAAAATCACCAAATTTTTATTTTAAATGAAAATATATGTCTATATATCTTTCATGAAAATATATTTTTATGGTAAAATTATTTATTATTTTCATAAATAATTTTATATAAATATTACTTATTGAAACATAAATAGGCGGGATAATTTAAAATAATCATATGCAGATTCTATAAGAGTTTGATAGTATATTATATAATATCAATTTGTTTGTTGAATAATGATATATTATATTTATCATGTAAAATATCACATATTTAAGTACTTTTATTTTAGATATAATGGAATTCATTTTTGATACTAGATTACAAATTTTTTTTATTGAATATGTTTTTATAATATCCTAAGACAATAAAATATGTTTCTAAATGATAAAATAATGTATAAATAATCGATATGTATTGTGACATCATATTGACATAATTGTGAATTAATGTATTTAATGAATTATTTTATTTAATCATTAAAATATTTTAAGGAGATAATATTAATTGTCTAAACATAAAATTTTTCATTAAAAATAGAAAATGAGTTTAGAGATTTCAAAAAAAACTAGTATGGTTATAAAATGCATATACATCTGAAGCATGATTATTTTATGTAATTCATGTAATAAAATATAAAAATACTAATAAAAATCTACCATATCAAAATAAAATGGCATAAAACCATTTAAATTAGAATAGATATTCATTTTTAATAATAGTTTCCAAAAATATTATTTAGTAATTAATAAACAATTTCATAAAATATAATACATTTACTAACCCATCATCGCATTCATATTCACAACAATGAAAGTATTCATTATTTAAACTTAATTTTTCATATATCTTTTTTTTTGAGAAAAGTGATGACATGAACTAGTTTCCTAGTTCATGCCATCAAAGGAATTTATTAAAATAAAACAGTTTCAATACAAAACACGAGGAGTAATGAGCTTACTCCAGCGGGGAATTAAGGGTTACAATGATACTCAAACTAGAACAAAACCAACAGCCAAAATGAGCACCTTCAAAATGCAGGGGGATCTTCCATCCAGGATCAGCCATCAAAGATCTTCCCATCAAGAAATAAAAAGATGCTCCATCAAGGGCATATATTAGCATCCTCATCAAAGAAAACCACCAATCAAAATGTTAGATTCTGATAAAAAAACAGAAAATGAAGTAGTGTGAATAGTATATTCCATCCCTTCAAAACTTCTTGAGAGAAAACAGGTCCCAAAATCATCAAACCAGGCAGGAAAAGCATCTAATATTCTGAGAAAAATCCAAACCAGCAAACAGTTTGAAATCCAAGCAGCAAGTGCAAACCAGCCGAACCAAACCATATTGTAAAAGTCACCAATCTGCAACAGAAACAAGACATGAGCCCATCCTTGAAGCAATCATCAGCAAGAAACAAGATAAACCAGGTAGAGAGTGCACTTTCCAAACCAAAATGCAGCATTATAAAGTTGTCAACCATAAAATAAAAGTCACCAATCTGCAACAGAATCCAGAAAATAGCCCAGCCTTGAAGCAATCATCAGCAAGAAGCAAAATAATCCAGGTAGAGTGTGCATTTTCCAAACCAAAATGCAAAACTAAACCAGCTGTCAACTCAGAATCATCGGCAAAGCCAAACAGCATGAGGTCAAAACTCCAAGAGTGCAGAAATAATGAAACCAAATTCCAAGAGGAAACTGTCTTTCAATTCAGAACAGAATCCAAAGCGGCAGCCTGCAGTTCATCAAAGTGAACAAGTCTCCAGAAAAACAGAAGAACAGAGATGAAACTAGCCAGATTCAATCAAACCCTTAGAAAAGGCTCCTCAAAACATCCAAAGAAATCCACTAACTGTACCAACCAGGAGATCTTCTAGGAAAAAAACAGCATTTAAATGCCAAAGAACCAAGATCAGCAGATAGAACACAGCAAGTCTGATCAGATAACTCCAACCGCATCAAGGATAGATAATCATCATTAGAGGAACACAGATCAGCTAGAACAGCAAAAAGTTGTGACCAGTAAACCAGAAACAAAGACCACACAGAATGTCTACAAACAAACATCATGAAAGTGGTGCTTTCAACTTCAATCTCTCAAAGTAAATGAATTTCATAGCATTCTCGAATTGATCCTCATTGATAATCCCTTTTTGTCTCTCCTGTTTCAACAAATCTTGTTGCTTTCTCGTATGATCAAGCCACCCTTGCATTTCCTCTTCCGTGAATTGAAATGAGAAGTAATATAAAACAATGCTGGATTTCTCTCAAATTAATTCTCTTTGCTCTTTTCCGGGGTAAACCATTTTATTAGCTTCAGTCAACCTAGTGGTGATGGTTCTTTCCACTTGAGAATATTCCTTACGTCTTCTAGTCTTTTTTGGGTTCGGGGTGATGAAACCATCAGCATCTACCACTTATTTTTTTCCTTTCCTAGCCATGGTTTTCAGGTATTCTTCATATAATTTTCCAGGATTATCCGCCTCTTCAGATGATGATCCACTACAAATGGATCCATCTTTTTGAACCTTTTCAGCAACCTCTTGATCTGTGTTAACAGAGATAGGGTTCTCTTGTTGTTTGGAGACATCAAGACCATCCTGAACGAATTCTGAAGGCTGACATTCAGGTGCTTGCAACTTCAAACCCATTTTATCTACATCCTCTCCGTTCCTACAAACATCTCAATCTTTATGAAACGACTTCATGAGTAAGCTGTTATCTTCTTCTCTATTTATGTTTATGTTCTTCGTTATAATAAATCATTTGATTTTAAATTTTTTTGGTCTCATTTGTTTATAATTATTACTAAAATTTTCATTATATTTACCAAATAATTAGTTACATCCATGCCCTCTCAATTTTTTATTCATTATAACACTTTTTATTGACGTTGTGATGGTGATATAATTTTTTGATTTCCCATACCACACTGTTTTTGTGAGTATCGTACACTGTTGTCATTAATGTATATTTTCACATATATAATTATACATAATTGAATAAATATTTCCCTATATAAAATCTACATGTGGTTAAGATAATTAAATCTCCTTTTATTCAAGAACATATGAACATATCGAGATTTATATAAAATGGGATACTATTTCTAGATGTGTCATTAATAAAATACATTCTTATGATAATTAGTAAATGTGGCACACATGAATCTATAAAAACGTAGGGTGTTACATGAAATAAATATCATTCAATTATAAAATAATTATTCTCTACTGGTAAATTAATTTAGTTAAATTTGGTAAATAACCATAGTATTATATTTTACAACACCTTGGTTATATGAATATAAATATCAAATATTTATATTTTTTCAAAAACATTATGTTATTTTTTTTAATGATAATTATTCTCATTATTCATTTCAAATGTTTTATACATGTTGATTCCTCACGTTCTTTTTCTATTTATAGTCCATATCTAGGTTTTATGATCTCACATTCCTTTGATGTATCACCCTAAGAAATTTATTTCATTGAAGTGAACAAGAATATAATGAATGATGACCATAAAAACGGAATAAAAAGTTTATTTACATTATGTATTATTTTCATCAATTCTACAACACCAAACCTCAAAACAATATTTTATAATTTTTTAATTAAAATTATTTTAATGAAATTTAGTTATAAAAATGTATTAAAAGTAGTGTATCTATAATAGGTATCATAGAAAAGTTTTATTATTTATGGAATTTAATATTAAAAAAATATAGAAACCCCTATATATATATAAATCTATAAAAAAAATTAATGTATAGAGTGTTTCATTTCCTATAAATTACATATCATCTTAGATATTGGGAAGTGGTTGAAGTTATGGAAAATATGTGCCTTTAAAAAATATCATAGAAATATGTTTTTTGGAATCAACTCATAATTAAATTTGATCATAATAAACAGGAATATTGGTATACACCATTATAGATACCCATTTGTTATATTAATTTCTTAATAAAATTATTTTCACAAATAATTATGAAATATGTTATGTTATTGTAACTAATTTACGTAATATTCAACTATGACATCGTAAAATAATGTGTTTAGAAAATATTTGGAATGTAATTAAATTTTGAATTATTATTGTAAAATGTCTAATAGTAAATTTTTTTTGGTCCATTATAGATTTATTGATGGAATGGAGAGGTGGGGTTGAATAATACTTTATGAATATTTAAATTATATATATTTATAAATGTAATAATTAGTGCTTTGATGTAAAAATATTGTAATAGAAAATAAAATAAAAAACATATGATATTAATAGTTGTAAATATCATTGTTATCCAACACCAACACCTAAATATTATATTCCCATCATGATAAATAGTAATAAACTTGAATCTAACTTTTATAAGGGTTTATAAAAAGTTTTCTGACATACCTTTTTCTTAATTAATTTTCTATCCCAAAAAAATGTTATAGTATTATCCACCCAAGAGATACTCAAAATTAGTTTGGGAGTCAAAAATAAAAATTATTTTTCAATATAATGAATAAACAAGGGAAAATGATTTTTGATTGGAAAGGATTATACAGAGGTGAAAATCCATATAATAGAATGAAAATTATTATAACAAAAATATGAAATCTTTAATGAGAATAAGTAAATGTTATGTTATTTACTATTGAGGCAACTCAAAAATAGTAGTCACATCATTATTAGAATATCGACTGATGAAATTATATCATGATTTAACAAATTAATCAAAAAACATAATAGGTATCACTAATTCAAAATTATCACATAAATATTATATTTTTTTAAATATATATACTGAATAAACTATTTTAAATTTATATAATCATGTTACCCCATTGTCTAATTCTATTGGACAATGTATTATCATTGTCTCTATGTTCTTCTCAACCAAATGGATGCTTATTGGAAACAATATCATATAATTCCCTATTGGAATATAATAAAAATATTCATATAAATTTATATTATTTATTGAATTATTGATCCCATTATCAGATAATGTTTTTTAATCCTCTATTCGTATATGAAATATCCTAAAAAATACAATATGATCATTATGAAACAACAATATTTTTGTATAAATTATTAAGAATATTTGAGAATTTTATATCAAATTGAAGAAATTCAAAATATTAAAATAATTAAAAAATATGGTATCATAAAATATATTAATCTTCTTTAATACCAATTAAATTATTTAATATAAAACAATAATCAATGTTTTTAGAAAATTAATAAACATTAATTAATAAATTTTATATTTATAACCACTTAGTATAATGTTTTTGGCATGAGATATCTAAAATATTAACCAAAATTTAGTGTAGAATGACTTATAGGTCTAGAGACCATGTTCATTATTTATTATATTAACCAAACATGGTATTTGAAAATGATCTACTGAATTTGAGAAATGTAGAAAAATATACTAAATTTTTTTTTATAATATCCATGGATTTTGATAATTTGTCCATTTTTTACTGACCATTGTGAATATGATATCAACTTGGGAATGGTATCTTTAACATCAGAATATGAACATAAAAGTTTCTATTCATAATAAAATTATATATATAAATAAAATATTATATTTATATAGGATACCTATCCTCCCTTGCAGGATATATATTAATGACAATAGTATTATTAGTTTTATTGAGTGATAGGAATTGTGTCACTATAAATAAACTAATTACCGACATAATTTTTTTTTGATGAACCATGGATGAGTTAAAGATTCGATACATTATATTACATAAATAAATCTCATATAAACACACTTATTATACTATAAAACATATATATTGTGGAATAATCAGGAAATAAAAATAAAAATAATGAGACATTTTTAAGGTCATGTTTAATTCTCGGTGGTGAGTTATTCATAACATGTTAAACATTGCATACACCGAATCCAAAATTGGGTTCTTGTAAAATAGTTGTCAAAAATAGAATAATAACTTTTCATATCTATTTATTTTTATGAATTATATATATATATATATATATTTATTTATTTAAAAGGCACACTTTTCAGATAACATACCCAACACACATCAATGGGTTTCTCTGAAATAGGGTAGTTAAAGGTAAAATTAATATAATAATATTATAAAATTACCCTGGAACATGTCCTAATATTATTAGATGAGTTAATATTGACCATTAAAATCATTGGGATGAAATGTTGACCTTTGTAATCCCTTCGGGGTGTATACAACATTTATAACATTTATTTTAAAGTAAAGGAATATAGGTCATAAATATATATCTCCTTGTAAAGACAATATTAATAAGACAATATATAGGTGATACATCACTCTATTAATAGTATATATAAATTTAAAAAGACTTTATCTAGCATGGAAATTTATTTATAATTTTTATAAAATAAATAATAAAATTAAATTTTAACACAATGAGGATGAAATAATTGATTTATTAATGAAAGAAACAATTAAAAGATAGTAATAATATTAAGATTGATATAATTTGAAATATTTGAATCTATACACACATTTTATGGACACATATTAAAATTATAATATATTTAATGTAACTTTTTCGAAGGATTCAAGTTGTTTTGATATTGTTTTAAAAGAATTTATGTAATGATTTTTTTCAAAATTGAAATAATTAATAACATAAATTAAAAAATATATCATTCAATGATATGAAATGCATAAAAATAAAAAAAATAGATAAAAAATATATTACAAATTTAAATATTTCATTAATTCCACATTCATTGGTCTTTTTGTGTGATTTGGTAACTATGTGACTCTCAAAGGGTAAATTATGTGAAAAAATAATACGAGTTAAAAACGGGTAAAACAAAACGATAAAGCTTAATAATTATTCAAACACTATATAATTTTCTTTAGATGAATATATGTCGACCTATATGGATGAAATTGTAGAACTAGAAAAACTTGGACCCATTTTGTATTGAAATTATGTTCATATTAATTTAATACTTTTTATAAATCAAGTGTTCCATTCCCACTCCTATAAAATGGAAATCATTATTCTCTATTTCTCACACATAAAAAATCTTTTTTCCACCCATTATCTAGAAAATAACATCCTAAAATCTCTCCAATATTCTTGAGGCCTTATATTATGAATTACACCCTTCTTAGAGGTTTCACAGTGTTCAGAAGTGTGATGATCCGAAGAAAGGGTATTGTGTTTATTTAAGTGTTTCTATTTTTATTACTCCACTTCTTAGATGTCTTTAATCTATGAAAAAATAATATATCCAATATCTAAAAAACAATTAGATGTTTTTATTTTAATATCGTTTCCTAAATCTATCTTTTCTTCCATTAAATGGGAAATGAATTTATCATTGTATTGTACGTGTGAACTACTGCCTCCATGAAATGATTTAATTTTTTTATAAAAATCTCTAATGATTGGTTATAATAATGGAATTAATGTTAATCTGTAATATTAATTACATATTAATCATTCAATGATAATAATCTATGAATTATGTTATTCTTTAATATGAACATGAAAATGATAACGTCTGCGTACGTGTGAACTATTAACTCCACAAAGTGATTAGACTCCTTTTTATTCATTATATCACATGTATGATATATATAAGTATTTTTAAAATATTAATATGATATTAATAATTTTATAATAATTCTAAAATGTAAAAAATATCAATAATTGTTTCCCAAATTATCAATGAAAAATGGAAAATGATTTTTATGTGTATATATGGATTACTGCCTCAATGATTATATATTTTTTCATTTTTCATAACCACATGTAATTTTTTGATTTAATGTTATATTTTATTTATTATTATGATAATAATTTGGTTAATATTATTTTGGAGTTGAAGGAATAATCACCACAATGACTATTGTTACCATTGTAATTTCATTTTCGACTAATGTAAAAAAAATCATCAAAAATTATGATATGAAATTAATTAATTATGAAATTATTTTTATGAAAATAATTGATATAAAGGTAGTAATAAACATTAAAAAGGATATAAATCAACTATAAATTAACATAAGATTATTATTAAGGAATATAATGATTGTATGTGACAATTCCTACTAATGGTTAGGTAAATCGTCCCAATATCCATTCATTGAGGCATATATAGATAATATGAACAGACCTATTTTATAAATTTTATAATTATCCTATTTTACTTTAAATTACATTATATGTTTTTTGAATAGAATATTTTTCAACATATAATTTAACCAAATTGAAAATTGATTTTTTTACGTACGTGGTAACAAAAACTTTTCCCCCACCATTACCATTATTTGATATATTATTTCAACTATAATCCGTATGGTTTTTAAAAGGAAAGTAAATATAATATTTCATTTTCATGTATTTTTTATCGAATATGAATTTGAGGATAAAATTATTATGATAATATCAGGAAAGTTTATCCAGTGATTGCAACATGTAAATGTTATTTTTCTTTTATGGTTGTAAATTTGTTATTATTAGGTTATAGTTATTCAGAATTGATTATGTGTATGGGCGGTTCCATGTTAAACCAAGGGAGCAAAAACCAATAGTAGCTTTCCAATGCATTGGGTAATGATATGAAGTAAAACGATATGGTTTCTCCAAATATATTTAGGGAATGTACTGTGATGATTATTCCAAACATAACCATCAAGGTTACTCCCTATGTAGCTGTGAAATACACCTAGTAAGTATGATATAGATACCAAAAGTTATATTTATTATTTATGATTACTTGGAAGATTTTCAAAACACATATTGTTTTATAAGGTATGTTAATGAACTAATTTTTTATGGCATAAAAGTATGATTTTCTGAAAATATTTTCATTGGATTAAAATAGTCATGGTCTAATGGTTTCATTCTTTATTTATTTCCCCTACTGTGATTTTTCTGCTCATTATGTTTTTTTGAAATGACATTCACAGGGTGTTAGAATTTTTAAGAGAATGGAGGATGACAATATTAATGTAATGAATAATTTTATCAATAAAATTATTCATGACTTTTTCTAAATGTTTTAGATTATGAAAAAAATTGATACTGAGTAGACTTGTTTACTTTGTGATATTTGAGATGTTATTTAAAAGATATGGACTATTTATCTAAAAATATACACCTGAAAAAACCATAAATTTGAATAAATATAAATTCTTTAATTAACTCAAGATTATTTAATGCTTATGTAATGGACTTATAGTTTTTATCGGAGGTTGGTTTAGATAACATTAGGTATAAGGATATAATTAAATGAATATATATTAATTAATGTTTTTTAAAATTATGATCTAATATAAATGATATATCATTTAAATATTACCATTTTTCTTAATATATAAGATTTTTTTGGAATGGTTTTCCATAGAGTAAACAAGAAAGTAGTGTTGGGATGACATCGAGAGGAAAAAAAATCCATCCAAATACACATCCTGAGATGGTCAGAATTAGAACTGAATAGTTTTCTATAATTATAGATTATTTTAATTAAGAAATAAATTTTGGTTTTTTCCATACATGTCATCATCGCAATTATCCATAGAGGAAAATTTTTGTTGTGGAGCATTTTATGGGGAAAT
The DNA here is from genome assembly GCA_963277665.1 of Viscum album. Classification (NCBI taxonomy): domain Eukaryota; kingdom Viridiplantae; phylum Streptophyta; class Magnoliopsida; order Santalales; family Viscaceae; genus Viscum; species Viscum album. The sequence goes on along the minus strand of OY728155.1, from coordinate 592,756,999 downwards.
ATTCCTTATCATTTAGAGGATCATATAACAACGTGCGAGCTAAAGTGTGGATTAATTAACTAGAAATATATCTTATTTCATGGGGTGTATAAATAATAACTTGTTTACTCTTATTTTTTTACCATTTTGAACGTGAAATAGATAAGTGGTGGTTGATGGTTAAGAATATCATGTATAGTGATGAGATTTATTTCTCGAGTGGGATAAAATCAAGAATATGTTTATAGAAAATATTTTCCTCTAGCGGTTTGATATAAGATGGAAAAAGAATTTGTGGAATTAATGAGAAATTAGGATTTAGTGGCTTTATACGAAGCTAAATTCTCCTGGTAGAAAAGTTATGCTCTAAATTTCTTTAGAGATACTGATAGTAAAATGAATAAATTTTACCCAATATTATTAAGAAACAACCAATGGGTGTTGGATTATTGCGATTTCATAAGTTACGAATAACTTGATTGATGTGTGGAGAAGGTGGAAATGGGGTTTGAATATGATCATGTGTTAATTGATAAATAGAATTCCAAATGTTTGAGGTGGAAAGATAAGAGGATAATTATTCAAAAAATTATTATGGTAAGAAACATAGATTTACCTTTTTAGAAAATTGTTGTAAAAACAAACTACAGGATACCTTATGAATTCTGGAACACTCTTTAAATGTAGATAAATTGGATATAAGGATCGTAACTGCACATTAGATGATCAATGTTGTTTTAAGACAATATCATTGTAACATCCCAGTTTCGAAAGCCACCCCAAGAAGCCACGTACCCGGCTAGTCACATGTCCTCAATCCCATTTCCCAGAATTCCAGAGGTTACTAACTAGCAGCGCGGGCCTTGGGTGTGATAGTGGGAAAACTATTCCCTCATTGGCCGAGTACCCAGCGCAAGTAAACAAATACATACAAGTTTGGAAGCAGTAATAATATCATACTGAAATATATAACAGAAAACTAATAGAAATAACTGGAACACACACACACACACACATATATATATATTGATGAATGATACATATGTCTAGGAAAAAAAGTGAAAAAAGTACAATGCTGAAATACAATAATAAACCAAGTACAATAGAAAAATAGTAATAAGCACCATAGCATTGCAAGCCTATGCTTTTTCACGTGCTCTCTAGCTCCACAGCATATCAAGTACCTCATGTAGAGTGGTGTTTTCCCTTATCTATACCTACAAAAATATAATCTATTTGGGCCCAAAATAATGGCCCAAAAGGGTGTGATACTAATCCTAGTAGGAAAACACTGCGAGATCCATGCCTAACTATCAACGAGTATATGGTAGGTAAAATTACAGGAAATAGTAAACATGAGAGTACTCAATAGTAAAAAATCCATAGTTTCAATACCAATCAACATCTAAAAAAACAGATAAACACAACAGGTAACCCTATAGGAATCACACTCAGACTAACCCCTCTAGTCCTACCTAATAGTTACAAGAAACCCTTTTGGCAGTACACTCAGTCTAACCCCTCTGTTTCAGCATAAGCATATAATCTCTAAGGAAGCACTCGCTATCAATTACCCCTATAGTCTTGTATCATAACTAAAGGTGTTATAGGGAAGTAATTATGTCACATTCCCTATGGGGCCTGTGTCGAGAAACTACAGAAACTCTGAGGAAGCACTCAACGTTAATTCCCCATGTGGTATCACATCGTAAAATTATAAAGACACTCTCGAGAATCCCTCAACATCCATTCTCTCTATGGTTTATACACCAGGTTCTCACGACCCCATGTAATTCAAGCAAGTGTAGCAGCACGTATCAGCCAAGGTAAACCTCAAGATATTCTTGGCTAGTATACTACAACATAATAGCATAAAAGCATAACCGAACAACAATCATACCATCCTACAATACTAGTAATGGGAATGTAAACATCCACCAATCATGAAACTAGACCCAAAGGTCATAATAGGAAAAACATGCATGGAAAACATATCCAAGGCACAAAAAATATCCCTATAAATAATCAATTCTCATCTACTCAAGCATACAAGCATAGCAGGAAAACAATAGGGCTAAAATGGTAATATCACAATATCCCGTTCATGTGTATTGGGAAATTTTGCACATAAAACTCAAGGACCATCAACAGAATGGCACAAACCACCAACCTTGGTGTTAGGAGATCGATATAAGTGAACCTAGAATCTTAAACATCCATAGAATGTCAGAGATCTACAAAACATCAATAATTTTCAACCCATGATATCCCACAAGAGAAGAGAAATCAGAAGATGGTTCTCTAGGAAAATATATAACTCATTAATGCGATTCCAATGCGAAAGATAGTGTTTGATTTGGAAGATGGACGCATGCTCAGGGGTTTATCAAAGATCTATGGCCGTACGGAGCTCTCAGACGAACGTGACCAAAAATAATAGTGTTATGGTGTTTAGACGCAACTCAGTGTGTTTAATGACAAAAATGTAAGTACATGGATTGTACTTTTGAAGTACATTCCATGTACTAGTTATTTCCATACTCTTCTTTAAGTGGCCAGAAAGTCACTCCCAAATGGCCATGTGTGTGTATATGACACATCCAGCACACTGCCTCTTACACCAAGGCAATACAGGGCGTGTACTCCTAATGTACATGGCATGTACATAGAAAATTTACATAATTTTCACTTTTTCCCAAAATGACTAGAAAAGGAAAACATGCCTGAAAGGAATATATGGGTTCCTAAAAACTTCCCCCTTAAATAAATCCATCCCCAAATTCCCATAACGTGGTGTAAAAGAAGAAACCCCAAACAGCTCTGGCCACTGGGCTCGTACATCGGCCTCCCTCTCTATAGGTCGTCTCTGTTGAGCAGCATAAGTCATCTATTGAGACTGTGTAGTAGCCATCCAATTCTGAATCATCTATATCTGCTCTGTGGTCTCTTGGGAAAGATGAGGTCCCAGCATAGCTACCTCCCCTACCTCCAGCAAATATAAGAGTGATCGGCATGGCCTACCAAACAAATCCTCATATGGTGTCATATAAAGAGTTTCTTGAAAACAATTTTTGTAGGAAAACTCCATAAGAGGTAAATGATTCTCCCAAGAACCTCCAAAATCTACAATGCATGCTAGGAACATATCCTCAAGCACCTAAATCGTACGCTCAGACTGGCCATCAGTCTGGTGGTGGTAAGCTGTACAGAAAATTTCTTACGTACCCAAAGCCTTCTGAATCCCCTGCAAAACCTGAGTGGTAAAATGAGCATCTCTTTCTAAAACCATGGAGTGTGGAACTCCATGTATACGTACAATCTCACAGATGTACAATCGTCCTAGCTCATCAACACATAAGGTCTTCTTGATCGGTAAAAAGTGAGAAACCTTCGTGAGGCTGTCAATGACAACCCAAAATACATCATTCCCTCGAGTAGGCCTCGATAAACCTTTCATGAAATCCATCGCGACATCGTTCCACTTCCACTCGGGAATAGACAGCTGTTGTAGAATCCCTATTGGTCACTGATGCTCGGCCTTCACCTACTGACAGGTGGAACACCTCATGACGAAACCTGCAACATCCCTCTTCACACCCAACCACTAATACTGGTGGTGTAGATCATGATACATCTTGGTGACACTAGGATTTAAAGCCCAAACTGAGGAATGAGAGTCCCACATCAGCTCCTTGAATTTTACTATTTACACCCATATGCACCCCTATAAATTCAATATCTCATCCTCACCTTTGGTCCATCTAGGAATAGGGTCCTCTCCTGACATGATCTCCTGTAGGACAAGGCCTTCAAAATCCGATAGCTTCCTCATTCGTACTCAATCTAGAAGAGTAGAGATAACAGTTACAAAAGAAATGAATGTCTGCCCCTATCTATCATGCACCACCATATGCATATCAGAGAATAGAGCCATAATCTCCCACTCATTGCTAGCCTCTTGAACTTCTTCTATTTGAGACCTCATGCTCAATGCATTAGCCACTAGGTTTCCTATCCCAAGAGTATAGGCAATCTCAAAATCGAAGGACTATAGGTACTCAACCCACCTTCACCATCTCAAATTTAGATCACACTAATTCAATATGATCATGAGACTCTTGTGGTTAGTGAAAACCACAAAATGCTCCCCCAAATGATAATGTCTCCAACAATGTAAGTCATGAACATCCACATCCAACTCAAGATCATGTGTCAGGTTGTCCTTCTCATGTTACCTCAACTGAAGAGACCCGTATACAATGAATCAATCCCCCTACATAAGCAAAGCTCCTATCATGATACCTGAAGCAGAAAAATACATTGTATATATTTTTTCCGGCTCTGGAAAGACTAGTATTAGTGCGTATGAAAAACTCCCCTTCAGCACCAGAAAGGATGAATCACAAGAATATAACCACATGAACATCAAACCCTTATTAGTCAAACTCATCAGTGGTGCTGCTAAGCGTGAAAAGATTTGTATGAAGTTTTTGTAGTATCCAGCCAGTCCTAGAATGCTCCGCACCTCAAAGAAGTTATTCGGCTGCTCCTATGAGACTATTTCTATAACTTTCTCTGGGTCTACTTACACTCCAGTCTCTAAGATGACATGACCTAATAAGTGAACATGATCCATCCAAAAGTGGAATTATGAGAGCATAGAATATAACTGATGCTCTCTCAGTGTACTCAAAACTATCTCAAGATGGGTAGCATGGTCTTGTTGAGTGTGAGAGTACACGAAGATATTGTCCACTAAGACCACCACGATGGAATCCGAGTATTTATGGAACACTCGGTTCATCAGTGCCATGAAAACTGCAGGCGCATTCTTGATACAGAACGACATAACCATATACTCGTATAGACAATACATTCTCCGAAAGGCTGTGACAGGTACCTATGATGGTCTAATATGCAACTGATGATAATGAGACCTCATGTCAATCATTGATAATACACGTGATCCTCAAATCTGATCAAAGAGATCATCAATCCTTGGTAAAGGATATCAGTTCATGACAGTCAACTGGTTCAACTTCCAATAATCCACACAAAGCCTAAGGGCACCGTCTACCTTATTCGCAAAGAGGACAGGCGAACCCCAAGGAGACATTCTAGTTCAGATGAAACCCTTTTCCTCTAACTCCTCCAATTTCTTCTTGAGCTACTACAACTCTGGAGTGACAATCCTATAAGGAGGAATTGAACATCGATGCTGCTCCTGGCACAAGATTAATAGAAAAGCATACCTCACACTCTAGAGTCAAACCTGAAAATTCCTCTGGAAAGACGTCTCTGAAATGATCCACCACTAGAGGAAAGTCTAACATTTATGTCCCCAGATAATGAATATATAAACTAGAAATATGGGTTGTAACTCCACCCAAAACATGATGCTCTTGACCCCTCTTCTCCCCTCGACATCTCACTTGACCTTATGAAGAAAAGATACACCCTCTGGTGATGTGAAACTCACTCTGCGTTGATAACAGTCGATGACTACCTGGAAGGGAACAGGACAGTCCATTCTGAGAATGAAATCATAGCCTGTCATCTCTAGGACATAGAGGTCCCATAAAAAGTGACACACACCGACCTCTATAAGTCACTCCTTACACTGGCATACACTCTTCGTTCTAGTCCACAACGAAGTTTCTAGTGTGAAGATATCAGCAGAAGAAAAGATGCAGAGCCCTAGGCTCTCCACAACTGGAAAATATATAAAACTATGGAAATCCCCTATATCGAAAAGTGAAGAAGCTGAAACTGAGGCAAATAAGATCATACTTAGAACTGTAGAAGGTTCAATATCTTTCTCCTACTGGATCTGCTCCACTGCAAAGGTCTGGCCTACTCCACGACCCTATGACCTTCATGACCACTTTGAGTTGATCCACTATATTTTCCCTGAATGTCAGGTAATTAAACACCATGACCATAACCTCCACCTTAGCCTGAATGTCTAGAAGTACTCTAGTTCTCTGACTAGTGAGAAAATGGTGGGGCTACACCTGAATGTGGAGTCATATAAGAAACCATTTCACCAACTGTTGGTGAGAAGATATGATAGAAGTGATGAAGGTGTCCCAACATTACGCATGATCGACACTCCACTGGGTCTTTCAGGATGTGTTACCTCGTATTCCCACTATTCCCACACTAGTATCAAACCACCTGGCTACCAAAAGAAGTGTCTCTCCTCCTTGTATCACTACGCGAAGACAACCTATGTCACCTCCTACTGTCAGTAGGAGGGATGATAACTCTAGAAGCTGAGACTCCCTGGCTCACAACTCCGACATACCTAAGATTACACTCTTTGATCTGCTCCTGGTTGATAATAGAAGAGATAGAAGTCAACCAGAAGATGTTCACATGCGATCAGATGTGGTGCCTTAGACCATCCTCAAACATCCATTTCATGAATAACTGGTCACCTTCTGAAATAAGTGTGAAGCGGTGCAACTCTGTAAAACTAGAGGAATAATTCATAACGGAAAGAGTACCCTGCTCTAGACTCATAAACTCTCATTCTCGATTGTCCCTCACTTTCTTTGGATAGACATAGTAGTAGAAGATGTGCTGGATCTAATCCAATACCATAACCTGCGGGTGTCCCGCCTGTGAGATCACATCTGACCACCTCTTGGCGAAGTCTTGAAGCATATCAGAAGTGAGATTGACCCACCTCTATGGATTCATCTCCAGATGCTCAAATATTCTTAGCATGGATACTAGCCACGACTCTGCATCCTGGGGTCCTCCATCCACTGAGAAAGTTGGAGGATGCTGCTGCTGGGAGACACGCGTCAAATCAGCCATCGACGGGGTAGGAGGCAGTGCTCCTTGAAAGGTCTACATAATCCTCATAAATCCTTCCCTAAACAGTGCATTAGCACCTATTTCTAGTATAATGACTGGTTCAAAGGCTAGCACAACTTGAGGATCTATGGGTAGTCCCGGATCAGCCACATCCAGTGTCTGATCACTACCCTGCAACTAGCGCTCAACTGGAGGACGTCTGGGTGGCATGAATCTACAAGGTCAAATGAACAACTTAGGTCAAGATTATCAAGGACTGAAAACTATAAGTACAAGAAGGGAATATGAGAAAGAAAGAATTCATTCTTAGAAAAACATGACTACACGACATGTATGTCCCCTACACAGCGTTTTCCCCTAAGTCATTCACATGGGCGTGTACTTCTCCCAAACTGATCATGTAACACACACACATATGATGTGTTGTTCTAACAAACAAAATATACTTGAATACTCCTCCACAACCCCAGGCCTTCTACCTGGATAAGCCACACGACCCTCTTAAGATTAGACTACATGAAATTTTCATAGTAGACATAAAGTGTACTAGAAAAGCTCCACCTAGACCATGTTTTTAGCAACATGGCCTCACACACAGCTCACTCTACACAGTGTGTTCAAGGAGGACATGGCATGTATATCAAAGGATAAGACCGACCTGTGCTGTTAGTGAAACAGTTGGGTACCTGGGTCAGACTACAAGGCATGTTCAATCCTGACACGATGTTTGTAGCTTAAGGTTTATCTGTCTGTGTTGTGAGTTACACGGGCGGACACATGGTCAACACTACACGATGTGCACAACCGGTACACGACATGTTTCCAATGAATTTACCTATCTCGTGTCTCTTCCCACATGACCTATGACATGGTTAGAGATTATACGGTATGTACATACGGTACACGGTGTGTACTTAAGAAAAACTATTTCTTCCCGAACAGAAGAACACATGGCTCGTATTCATAACTACATGGAATGTATTCTAGGTTTTTTCGAACATTAAGCCTCAAAAACTACTCTGTAAACCAGAAAACACTGAAATGAACATTGAAAGTGCCAACTTCTGATCTGTGAGGGCCCATACTCCACATGAATCAATGATTGGCATCTTAAATATGTTATAATAAGGTAAACCAGTCAATGATCAACCAAATTCAGGTCCATGAGGGCCCATAACACCTCAAGAAACAAATATTAGTGTTCATCAGACAATATTTACACAAACAATACCCTATCAAACAACAGGTATTCTTATCAAGGAATCTTTCACAACAGTATGAATATTCTATAAAACATCTATCACGACAACATGAAATCGTTAATCCATCCTAAATGGAATGGAAATAATACTTGACATGTGATTTCAAAAAAGTTCCTATATGATGCATGAGATGGAATACCCTCATCCCATCGAGTTGAGACAGAAATAGAACCTCAATAATGTCAATATTAATAAGAAAAAACATTTGATTCACCCAACGGGGAAAATCAGATCAACCATAAACATGAAAAAACCAGAAGAAATTGCAATAAATGAGGTAGATTCACTTTCCCATGTACACAAGTTAGAGACTCCCGAGTACATATTATTACCAAGTACCTATTTTGTCCTATCCCTAACTATAGACTACAAATAGTATGTCACAAGAAAAGAATTCCACTGATACCACTTTATAACATCCTTGTTCTGGAATCCACCCTGAGGCGCTCTATACCTGGTTAGTCACATGGTCTCAAGTGCATTTACCTGAACGCCAGAGGTTTCCGACTAGCAGCGAGGTCCTTGGGTGTGATATTAGGGAAACTATGTCCTCAATGGCAGAGTACACAGTGGAAGTAAACAAATACTTATAAGTGCGGAATTAGTAATAATATCATACTGAAATAACCAGCAGAAAACTAATAGAAATTACTGGAGCATATATATATATATATATATATATATATAATGATGCATGATACATATGTCTAGGAAAATAGAGAAACAAAGAAAAATTATGAAACACAGTACTAAACCAAGTAAAAAAGAAAAAGACTAATCAGCTCCACAGCATTGCAAGCCTAAGCATGGTCTCGTGCTCTCCCACTCTACACCATGTCAAGTACCTAAAGTAGAAGGGTGATTTCCCTTGTCTATACCTGCAAAAATATAATCTGTTTGGGCCCAAAAGCATGGTTCAAACAGGGTGTGAGACTAATCCTAGTAGGCAACCACCACGAGATCCATGCCTAATAGTCAATGAGTATATGTTAGGTTAAAGTACAAGAAATAGTAAACAATAGAGTACTAAACAGTAAACAGTCCACAGTTTCAATATCAAGCAACAACTAAACTAGCAGATAAACACAATAGGTAACCTTCTAGGAAGCACACATTGTCTAAACCCTCTGGTCCTACATAATAGGTACAAGAAACCATTTGGGTAGTACACTCAGTCTAAACCCTCTGGTTCATCTTAAGAATAGATATTTTGAGGAAGTACTCACCGTAAATTCCCCCTATAGTCACATATCGTAACTAAAGGTGCTCTGGGGAAGCACTTACGTCACATTCCCTCTCTGTCCCACATAGAGGAACTATATACACTCTGAGGAAGCACTCAATGTCAATCCCCCCTATGGTCTCCCATCGTAAAATTATAAAGTCACTCTATAGAAGACCTCAATGTCCATTCTACCTATGGTTTATACACTAGGTTCTCACGGCCCCGTGGAAGTCAAGCAAGTGTAGCAGCACGTATCGGCCAAGTTAAACTTCAATAACTACATGGATAAAATTTAATAGCATAAAATCTTAACAAAACAATAGTCACACTATCTTACAATACTAGGCATGTTAAAGTAAATATCCACCTACCAGGTAACTAGACCCAATGGTCAAATCAAGTAAAACATTCACGGACAACAAAACAAAACCACAAATATTCACCCTATTTACAATCAATTATATTCTACTCAACTATACAAGAATAGGATGAAACAAAATATGTCTAAAATGGCAAACCCGCAATACCCCGTTCAGGGGTATTGGGTAATGTTTCACATAAAACCCAAGGACTTTCAACAGAAACGCACAAACCACATACCACGACATTAAGAGATCAATATAAGTGATCCTTGAAGATTAAATCTCCTTATAACATTGAAGATCTACAATTACTTCTATAAATATTAACCCACAGTATCTCATGAGAGATGAGAAATTAGAATATGGGGTTTTAGGAGAAGAGAGAACTCACTGATGCAATTACAACGCAATAGACGGTGTTTGATTCGGAGGATGGATGCACGGTTGGGGGTTCATTGAAGATCTGCGGGCGTACAGAGATCTCGGTCGAATGAGACCTTAAAAAAAGTGTATTTTGACAATTAGAAATGACCCTGGTGCATTTAATGAAAAAAGAAAGTACACGACATGTACTTTTGAAGTACACAACGTGTACTCGCCATTTTTATAATCCGCTTTAAGCGGACTCTAAGTCACTCCCACACGGCTGTGGGTGTACCTAATACACGTTCAACACATGACCTCCTGCAGGGAGGTAGTACACGACATGTACTCATAAAGTACATGACATGTACTTATAAAATTATACTAATTTTCTCTTTTTCCCAAAATGAACATAAAAGGAAAACATACCTAAAAAGAAGATTCATGTTCTTATAATATTATTTTTAGTCAGTTTGATATTTTAAGTGCGATGATATGGTTCACTATGAAAATGAGGGTCTGATGAATAACTCAAATGATGGGATGTAGCCTAACTATAAATAGAAAGGTGTGGTGAAGTCATTTACAAAAAATTTAGAAGTTGATTAGACATCAATGAAGTGGTATCTGGTATATTGTTTTTTATTTATATTATGATAATATTTATATTGACTAAGGGTCTAAATATTATTTAATATATCATAATTTCTCTGATAAATTAGTAATTCCACCTAAATAAATGAATCCAGATCTTATAGTAGAATTACCTAGGTGAAATTTTAAGGAAAAAAATTATAAGAATATTAATATCCTTCTATGTGTAAATAATTAAGCCGAAAACATACTATATTTCCTCAATTAGAGTTTTATGTTATTTTGGGTATGATTTGGAGTTCTATTTACAATTTTGTGATTTATTCTAGGGCTATAGAGTTTTCTTTTTATAAATAAATTCAGTTTGTGCACAACAATGAACCCTTACCATTAAAAACATATTAAAAAATTGAGAATATATTATAAGATGGAAATGAATTTTACCGTGCACATATTTCTAAAAACAAATTTATGTTTGATATTAATGATGTTTTAGTTGTAAAAGAGTGTCTTGACATTTTTCTTGATGAGTTTCTAGGTATTATACTTGACTGAGATGTTGAATTTATTGTTTACTTAGATCCTAATGCTAAGTCAATTTCAAAATCCCCTTATCAAATTGATCAAATTGAACTTTTATATTTGAAGAAGAAATTGAATGTGCTATTAGATAATGTTTTCATTCAATATATAACATTACCATGGGTGTGCTAATTTCTTGTCGGGTAAAAGGAAAAATTGTTCTTTGAGATTATTCATTAATTATAGACCCTTTAATAACATTATTGTTACAAATAAATATCTATTTACTCATATTAATGATTTCACTGATCAGATATGGGGTGAAAAATATTTTTCCATGGTAATCTTGAGGGTTGGGAACCATTATTTGAATGTAATGGAAGAAAAAACACCAAATATTGTGTTTCCTAATAGAAATGACCATTATGAATTTTAGTTATTCTATTTGGATTTAATAATTCGCATAATATATTCGGAGATCTTCTAATCAAAATAATCCATAAGTATGTGGATAAAATTTTGATTTTATTTATTGATAACATTTTGGTATATTCTAAAGGTAATAAGTATCATGAATTTCATCAAAGGGTTATTAGAAACAAAATTAAATGAAAATAAATTTTATGGGAGATTTAGAAAGAATGAATTTTGGTTGAAATTTTTTTTGTACATGGTCACATTGTTTCCAAAGAAGGCATAACTGCTAATCCTGCTAAAACTAATGTTGTTGAAGATAGGTCATGACCCAAAATTATAATTGAGATTCTCAATTTTCCAGTTTTAGTAGGCCATTACTGATGGGTTTTTGTAAAAAAAAATCAATGATATCCAGACCAGAAACTGCGTTAACTCTAAATTGTAATAAGTTGATATGTACAAAATAATGTGATGATTTTTTTCATCAATTTAACAAAAGATTTGTGAATGCACTAGTTTTTGAACTACCTTCAAGATATGATGAATTTGTTATCTAAAATGGGGTGCCATTAATTGAACAATGTTTTCTACTAATAGGGATAGATTAGGTAAATTTTAATTATTCAGGTCAGTTGAAACATATTGAGTGAATTTAGCATACACATTATTCATAATTAGATGATGTTGTGTTTTATTTATAATTATAGAGGAATAATAAATATGTAGAAAAATGTTATATATAAATTGACCAAAAATGTATGAAGTATATATTCACTGTGAAATAATTGAACATGATAAAAATAAGATGGGTTGAGCTAACCATGGATTATGATTTCATTATTCATTACCATTATAGACAAGAAAATAAGTGGTTGATGCATTGATTTAGAAATGTAATGTTGTAATAACCATGTTATGTTTTAACGTGGAACTTTTCATAATGATTTGTTGAACTATGGCATGGAAGATGTTGGTGGAATAAATTACTCTATTTGTTCATCATTCAATATTATCATCAATAGAAAATAGAATTATGAAAGCACATAAGGAAGATAGTGAATTGTAGAAAAATGTATATTTATTTCAGAATGGTAATGTACCTTAATTTATGATTGATATTGATTTTTTTTGATATTTGGGAAGAGATTATATGTTCTTTGTGATTCAAAATCAATGAAATAGTTTTTATGTGAATTTCATAGTACTATGTTTTCATTTCATCCTTGTATTACTATGATGTATAAGGAACAATTTGAGTATTATTGATATAATTTAAGGAATAAAGATAGTTTGAATTTACTGTAATGTGTTTGACTTGTCACCATGTTAAAAAAGATAGATAATTACCAAACTGGATGATTTAGCCTTTTATAATACAAGTGTATAATTGGAAAAATATATATTGTGAACTTATATTGGGATTACCAAAATCATCTCAATGTAATAATTTCATTTTTGTTATTATGGATAGTTTGATTGAATTAGGTTATTTTCTTATTATTGGAGATACTAGGTCTCTAGACCATATTTCTCAATTGTATATTGAAGATATATCCACGCTATATAGATTTAATCTATTAATTGTTTTAGATCATTATCCTAGGATCACTTTTCACATTTCAAAATGCCTTTAGAATTCATTGAGAACTAAATTAAATTAGAGTACAGCTTTTAATCCACAATTAGATGGGAGAATAAAAAAACAATTAAAACCATAGAGGATATGCTACATAATTTTTAAATGTATCACCACATATGTTCTGATTGACAAATTTATTTTGTTCATTTGTTTTTATAATAACAGATTTCATTATAGTATAATGATTGCACTATTTGAGGCATTATATGGAAGACAGTGCTAAACTCCAACTTATTCAGATGATGTTGTAGAAGGAAGCTGATGGGACTAGAGTTTGTAGATGGGATGGTAGAAAAAGATATTCTGATTCAAAAACACATTCAAATAGCTCAATTTAGAATGAAATTCTATTCAAAAAACAAGATGAAGGATCTTTCATTTGTGGTAGGTGATCATGTCCTTCTTAAAGACTCATTATTGGAATGTGGGATGCATTTTGGTAAGAAGTGGATGTTATTTCATGGTTTGTTAGACCCTATGAAATCCTAGAGAATATTGGATAAACTGCCAACATAGTGGATTTACATGTAATTTTATCCGAGTTAGACAATGTTTTCTGTGTCTCAATGTTATGAAAGTATATGTCGGATGCAACTCATGTTTTTAGTCTAGAAGTAATTCTTATTGGAAGAGAATATTTAGTATGAGGAATACAAATTAGAGATTATTTAATGCATGGATTAGGTGTTACGAAATAAGTGATTAAGAAGGTTATGGTTTTATAGAAAAATCATATGGTTGAAGAGGAATCATGATAATCTTATTATACAATGAGAAAGAAATACCCCACCTTATATGATTAGTAAATAAAAATGTGAAAACCAATTTATAAAATATGAGAACGATGTAACATCCCCTGTAATTATAGAATAATATATTTTCATATACAATAATATTTATGAATTAGTTCATAATTATACTTTATAAGAGATTCTTTTTTGGATAGCATACCCGACACATAACAATTTCTTTCAATGAAATCAAACGTTTACACAAGTTTTTGATAATCAAAAAAATAAGACATTATTAATACTTTTATATTAAATGGTAGTAATTAACTATTTTTTTTGTTGGTAGGACTGAACAAAACTAACTATATTATGTTTTCACATATTTATTATTTTTTTAATTTCTTCCAATAAATTTAATGACTAAAAATAAAAATAAATCTAATTTTAAGTATAAAAGGGTCTAATATTTTTAAAAGGTTACATTACTATCTATTGATAGAGAACCCTTTTTAATTACAAATTTTAATAGTTTTAGAAATTTTATAATAAAAATTTATCGTATATTTTGGAATTGGGACATAAAAATATACAGTGGTTTATTTTTTGAATTTTTTTGACAATATTCATTTTTTAATGAATACCTATTAATATTGAATTATCATTAAAAGCTTTTTTTTATATTTTAATTATATAGTTATTTTATTGTTTTTATTGGTTTTAATTTACAATTAATTAATGTTTTTATCATTTAATCCAATGTATGTCATTGCAATGAATTTCATATTGAAATTGGATATAATAACATTGTGATCATTTGAACGTTTGTTTTTTGAAGAAAAAAATTTATTGATCTGTTAGTGTGTTTATGATTAAATTAATCAAATCAATTTGTTGAATTAATTTTTTAGTAAATATATGCATGGTTTTAATATGTATGAAAATTTTAATTTAATATGATCAAAATAATTTTTGGTAAATGATAAATTTTAAATTATATTTCCAAGGTTAATTAAAAATAGGTTAATTAAAAATTAAATTAATATTATAATATTATAAATTTAGAATAACACTTGTCCTATTTTTATTTGATGATTTATTCTCTATAATGACCATCTATGCGAAGAAATTTTAACCTTTTTAAGCCACATTGGTGTGATTATAACATTTATAACATTTAATATATACTAATGGAAAATATGTCAGAAATATGTATCTTTTTTATAAAACAATTTTAATAAAAGGATACATAAGAGATATAATCAAATTTTAATAATAATTATAAATTAAATGCATTAAATAAATTTTGGTAATTTATTAATAATTTTTACGAAATAAATAATTAAATTAAATAGTGAAACAATGTTGATGCAATAATTAATTTATTACATAAAGAATCAAATAAATGATATTAATAATATTAAAATAAATATAATTTTAATTAT
This sequence comes from Viscum album, assembly GCA_963277665.1. Classification (NCBI taxonomy): domain Eukaryota; kingdom Viridiplantae; phylum Streptophyta; class Magnoliopsida; order Santalales; family Viscaceae; genus Viscum; species Viscum album. The sequence goes on along the minus strand of OY728155.1, from coordinate 592,741,638 downwards.
TTTATACAATTAATGATATTTATGAATTTGTTAAAATTTTATAAATGATTTAATTTATTTTATTTAATAGAATTATGTTTGGATGAGTATTTTAAAAAGTCGGGTAATGAATAGTGTCAAACTTGGAATAATATATAACTATAATTATAAAATTTCTAATTCAATGATTTAAAATATAAAAAATCCAATATTCAACAAAAATTTATAAATACTCTAAAAAATTCATTAACTAATCATTAATTGGTCATTTTTCATGGTTTTGTAATTATTTTAAATCTCAAAATGTAAAATACATTAAAAACCTGTAACATTTGAAAAGGATAAAAAAAAGTTAATGAATAAAAATTAAAACAATCACGTCTAATTATCATAGGATGATTTTATTTCTTCAAAATATCATCATATATCCTAACTAAATCAAATTGGAAACATTTAGAATCAAAATTAATGTTATATTAATTTAATATATTTAATAATTCAAAGGGTTCCCCTCACCTCTCTTATTAAAAAGGTAAAATTTCTCTTTATAATACACACATCCAAAACATTTTTGATTATCCATGATCTTCCCAAAAACATTCCTAGAACCCCTCCCCACATTATTGAGTCCTTATATCAGGTACACCACCCTTATAAGATGTGTTAAGGTGTAAATAATTGTGATTATCCAATGGAAAGGTAATTCTTTTTTAAGTGTTTCATTTTTATTTATTCTTCCACATACATTAAATATATTTCTTCCAAGGGTAACTAAAAACTATAGTATCATCAATATAATACGTTTTTATTTTTTTTAATATATTTCTCTTATATCCATATCCACTTTTATAAAATGGTAACAGAATTAATCATTTGTGTGTTCGTGTGAACTATCCCTATAAGAACCAATCTATTTAATTTCTTTTAATAGTCTCTCATAACAGGTTATAATAATGTAGTTAATGTTCATATGTGATAAAAATTTTATATTTTTCTTTCAATGATAATAATATATCATGTATGTTCTTATATTCAATGAACATATAATTGATAACATCATTAATGGTTACATTTGAACCATCACCTCCACGAAGCAATGTCACCCATTTTTATTCATTATATCACTGGTATGATATATATTACTATATTTAAATGAATAATATGATATTAATTATTTCATGATCATTATGGAATTATTAAATAATATATAAATTATTTTTATGACAATCAATAATGAAAGGAAAATGTTACAACTGCATACATACATCTTACCGACTCCATGATTATAACATTGTACAATTTTTATAACAACACTTCATCATATGATTTAAAGGTAAAATTTATATATAATGATGTTAATAATGTCATGATTATTATTATGGAGACGATGAACTTATGACCACATGGACTATTGAAATCATACAAATTTCATTTGTGACTCAGCTTCCAATATCAAATAAACGTCTGATACGGAACATAAATAATTTTTTATTTATTATTATTGAAATATGTGATATAAATTATATAATAAACATGAAAAAGGTTCTTATGAATGTAGAAATTGAAATATGTTTATCATTCAGCAATATATATATTGTACATGATGAGTCATATATAATGTAAGGGACATTATCTCAAACTCCTTTCATTGAAGCATAATTTGATTATATAAACCATTTCATTTATATAGTGTATAATTAACCCCACTTAATTTTAATTTAATTCAATGTTTTTTGAAATGAATATTTTTCTATGAGTCATTTTAGTAAATTAATAATGGAATGTTATTTATGTTCATGGTGACAATTACTTCTCTGGAACCATGACTATTATTTAATATATAGCTTCTTCAATAAGACATAATTATTATAAAAGGAAAATAAATACTATATAAAATTTTCATTTATTTTTGGTATTGTAAATGATTTTGAGGATGGAGACATTAAGTCAATATCTTGAAAAGTTATCTTGTGTTTTCAATGTGGTGATGTTATTTTTTCATTATGCTTGTAAGTTTGATATGATTTTTTTATAGTTTCTGGGAATTGCATATGTATACGGGTAGTTAAAAAATAATATAATGGTAGGTGATCCCAAGATAACATTCCCGTGAATTGGGAAAATAGAAATTTTTAAATGATAAATTCTATTCTATGCTATTTATAAAATATACTATTATTAGTGTTCAAAATATAACTATAAAGGTTACTACCTATGTAAGTTTGGATGAAATAATGTGAGTGTGAAAGGGATTCTGAAAGATACCTTTATGATTTATGATTGTAAAGATGATTCTTAAGTGTACTATGTTATCCTGATTTATATTATTGACCTTTTTTATGGGTTAAAAGTATGAATTTTTTAAATTATTTCATTAGTTTAAAATATTCAAAGACTAACGACTACATTCCATATTTATATCCCTTACAATGATTTTTGTGCTCATACCTTGTTTTTAAAAAAATTTCCACTGCTTTTAATGAATTTTAAGATAATTAAAGAAGATAATATGAATGTTATGAAGAATTTTATATTGTAAATGATATCATGTTTTATTTGAAAATGTTCAAGATTATAAAAAAATTAATAGTATAGAATTTTCTATATTATATAATTTGAGATGTTATGTTATTGTTGTGGAATAATTCCATAAAACTCTAAACATAAAAATATCATCAATTTTAATGAATATAAATTTTTTAATTAACCTATGATTATGTAATTTTTATGTTTGGGGCCTTATAGTTATCCCTTTGACAATAGGGAAAAATTGTGCTTTAGAACTTGAAGAGTTCCATATAAGTTGGTTATAATTAATATATAAGTATCTAATATCCATGAAATATTTATAAAACAACTCTTCAATGGATTATACATACATTATGATGTACTAAAACATTTTTAGTTCAAAAAAATTCTCTTGAGATACCATGAATAAGATAATTTATGATTGTGTAATCTATTAAAATATATATTTTCCGGACATGGGTCTTGTGAAAGTTTAATTAATTCATAAAATGATTATTTTAATCATATGGTCGTCTATCCATTTGAAATGAATGATTCCCAGCTTCAAAATATCTTGTAGTGGGTAATTATAAAAGCATGATAACTTAATGTGGTAGGAAGAAGACCACAACATGGTTTGTAGCAGGGTAACACAATTTATCTTCAATAATTAATTGGAATAAAGGTATGGTAGATACAATTAATTAAAATAGATATCTTGGTATCCATTAAATTATTGAAATAACAAAATATTAAGTTTGAATAAGAGAAAACTATGAAGTGACCATAAATGAAAATGTATGTGACTCCATGAAATAATATTAAGTGACTATAAGAAAAACATTACAGTAATGTATGATGAAAAAAGTGACCACATGGAAAAAAATTAATCAATTGACATAATAAATACATAATACTAATCTTTTAAAATATAATCACATAAAATATGAGAAATTTTAGTGAAAAACAATTAAATTATAGAAATTAATTGTTTCAAAAATAAAATTCAATCACCAATCTCTAATATTATCCCCATTTTTATGAATTAAATATCTTAATAATTAATTCACTAATTTATCCCATATTTGAAATTTATTAAATAATACCATGTGGGTATTTTTAAATTAAAAATAAATTTAAAAATCCCAGTATAAATTCATGCAAAAAATATAAAATTTTTCTCAAATTTATTCAAATAAATATAGAATACTAAAATATGAAAATAATTAGGTAAAATATCATTTTGGTAAATAATAAAATTAATCTAATGAAATTATAATTTTTTAAATAAAAATGTTGAAAAATAACTCTTATAATATTAAATAATTCTAATTATTGATTATAAAATCTAGAAATGGACAAGATTTTGTTTTTGAAATTAGATATTATGATTCATTATTTTATTAAATTATTTAGTTTTACTATGTGACAAACCAATCCTCCAAAAATCATGACATCACAAGACATGGAAATGAATATTTGAACACATAATTGTTATAAAATATATTACATTTGAAATTACTACCACATTCTATATACATATTTTTATATCAAATAGTATTTTAATATAATATTAATTATTTTGATATACATTAGTTATTATAATTCTCTATCAACCACAATTCAATAATTAATTTAAAAAACATCTTATAATATATTGGATTACTAATTATATCATCAAGTTGAATATATACGTAATAAAATATGAGAATGATATATCTTTTATAATCCAGATCACTAAAAAAAGGAAATTTAGTAATAATATTTTTTACTTATGATAATGTAGTATAATTTTAGATATTGATATAGATTATATATTATGATAATACAGATGAACTTTTTCAAAATACACATTGAAACTATATATTGTTTATAGAATCCAAATAATTTTAGCACATAAATTTTCTACATTAATGTATTGAATCATGGCTCTAGATAAGGTTTCTAAATTTTGTTTTTGGAACATGATGATATTAAAATTTTATGTTATAAGTGATATATATTTACCTTTTTTTCATGTCAAATTTAACGCAAATAATATTAGTGTTATAATGAGATAAAAAATTGAAAAAAAAATATTTATAGTAAAGAAGTATTCTATTAATAGTTCCTTCTACAAATATGATTAATCTATTTGCTGAAAAAAAATCTGAAATCTATTTTTATTTGGCTAAAATAAATAACACATGTAGATTAAATACATATTTTCTGGGCATGATTCAGAATTATAATTTATGATTCCTTTCATATATCAATTAATGGTATCATTACCATATTTTTTAGATTCATTCAACTCTATTAATTAATTGTTGCATATTTAAGTTCCCAATGTATTACCAGAATCGTGATATAATTTCATTAAAAAATTCTTTATAATATTTTCATTGATTTAAAAATATTTTTTATTTACATTTTATATTTTGAAAACCAATAATAGATATTAATTCCTTAATTAAGCTCATGTAAAATCCATTCTATATTGATTTTAAAAATTCATCATTATAGAAATAGTTGTTAAACCCAAATAAAATATAACCTACATATATTTTTACAATTTTAAAATCATATAAATTTTGAAAAATGATTTGGATTAAAAAATTTTTTTTTTAAATTTTTTTTTATAAAAATATTGTTAGTCTATCATACTATGATATTACTGATTGTTTTACCATATAATTCATTAAATTGTTTATTAAATTGATTCTAAATTAATAATTTTTTAAAAAACTAGGATGATTCACATATAAAACATTATAAATTAAACCATTTAAACATTCACATCTTAAATCATTTTGAAAAAAAATATATTTGTTTTTTAAACTATAAAATAATAGTAGAATATAATTTTTTTTATAGAAACTTGTAAAAAATATCTTCTATGTCAATAATTTTTTTTATATTGTTATGAATTAATCAAATATTTATATCTTCATATATTACCATATTATTACATTTTATTTCAAAAAAATCCATATGGTTTTAATGGATATTTTTACACTAGTGAATTAACCAAATAATAATAATTTATTTTATTTAGAATTACTAATTTCATCATGTTTATAATTTTTCAAATTTGAGATATTCAAAACATCATTAACATTAATTGTCAAAAAAATTAGTGAAAAAGATATAAATAACCTAAATACAAAAAAATAGTATTATTTTTCGAACTCATTATTAAATATTTAAATAACATTTTGTAATATGTGTACTATACATGTTTTATAATAAATATGAACATGTTGATAAAACATAATCTATCCCCATAAATTATTCACTATCATTTTTAGGTTTGTTATGAAAAAAAATATTCTTCTTAAATTCATCATTGGTATTATCAAAATAAATATTTTAGTTTTCATTATTTTCAGTTAACATCACATTCATAGATTCCTCTATTGTCTTGTTCTATTCTTATATACAATGTATTGTTATATATTATTTTAATGTTTGAGAATAATTCCACCATCACACTAAGCATCACACTTTTCAAAATTATCTTTGGTATTTAAACATTAACATTTCAGTCCAATTCCTATAAAAGAAAAATTATTAGTTTGATTTTTTTAGTAGTTCATAAGGATTTTTATTAAAAAGTAGCATAATAAAAACAACATTTTAGATATAACATATTATATTAACAAGACCAACCAAAATATATTCTTTAAAATTAAAATCATTAATATATATTTTTTTAAATATCCATTTCTTTTATTTCTCTATATCAACGGTAATGTATTTAAAAAGAAATTTGACATTTAAATTGTAATGAGTGTTGGAAAAAGGGAAAATAAAAAATAGATTGTTCAAAATTGAAATAATAAGTGAAATTTAAGTATCATAATAAAAATCTAAAATGTGCATATCATTCATAAGGGGTTTCAATGAGGTATAAAAATACAGAAATAAATATAATAATTGTGGAAAATAATAATATAATATATTTTTTGATAGTTAGAAAAATGGATAAGGAACACAATGATTTTAATTATATATTGGGTTGTCGGTCATATAATGAAAATAAAAACATCCTTCATATTAGATTTCATTTGAATAATATTTTTGTTTGTGATTTTAGTGAATCTGTCAAACATCTCATTGATTCTCTCTTAATGGATTATTCATAATTCTTGAATCCTAGCCCTATCAATGATCATATTTTTCCTATTAAAAATATCAATTCCATGAAAATTTTCCATTAATGTTCTCTATATGGTAGATGTGGTTCTTCATGATGAAATATTTTAGTTAGTGTTTCTTATTAAATAAAAATAATGATATATAGTTTTTTTATATTAATTAATTTTATATCATCATTAATTATTTGATTCTCAAAATCACCCATTTGAAATTTCTAATTTTTTTGGCATCATTTATAAAGACACACAAACAATAACTTATAGAAATAATCTATATAATACTTTATGTTTAGATAATTACTTTTATTAATATGAGGTTGTCTAATTGGATTTATCAATTGAAATTATTTACCTTCAATAATAAAATAATGGTCCCTTCCTTTAATATTTTTGTCTAGGATAGTAGTTAGAATAAAAATCATAATGAAACAATTGTCACAAAATAACAACAGAAAAGGAATTACATGTTATGATACAAAATGTTTTATCAAAGTGAGATGTTTGGATGATCAAAATGGGTGAAGAGTACTTTTTAAAAATCTATTCAAATGACATTTACCAGAGTAATATATTATGAAAAAATGATAAAAAATAATGTAATGGAACATAAAACAATATGACTATGATATTTTATTATAGTTTATACAACCAAGATTCTAAATAAATGATAAAATATTCTATCATCAGTGAAAATGATTTTTTACAAAGAAACCAAATATTGATAATGAGTGATATGCTATTAAAATATAATTTTTTTCTCTAAAACATTATTAACTATATTTTATATTTCATGGGTATTAACTGATGAAAAAATGACATTATTTGAGATTCACAACCAAAAAATATTTTGGAAATAGATGAATAAACATGATTGAATTTTTTGTTTGGGAATATAATAAATGAACATGAAATGTAATAAAATAATAACAAATAAAAAAAATTAAAACCATAGTCAGTTTGAGATGAAAATTTGACAGGATGGGAATAAATTTTGGTGCATGTTAAAAAAAATATCTCTTTAGTAGTAGATTATAAAATGATGATGATCCTTCACTACCCAAAAAATATATTATTAATAATTTAAATGTTTCAATTATTTTCAATTCATTTATGAATATAAATTTTTGTATTTTTCTTGATTAAATGTTGATGAGTTTTTTTAATAGATTCACCAATGACCACATTTTAATGTCTAATTCCATATCATTAATTGTATAATATTCTCAAGAACCTAATTTCTTACTATGAAATAATAACATAATGGACCATTATAAAATAAAAATTCAGAATATATAAATGATACATTTTAAATGAAATATTATTATCATTATCAGAGATGTTTCATTGATATTTCCCCAAAAAAACATCCAATATATACAATTACACATCTATTTATTTTAATGTCAATAAAATTAGCCGAATATATCATAAAAAACATTTATAAAAATAATTATAAAATATTTAAGAAATTATTATCAGAAAATATATTAAATATTTTTATAATCTAATAGATTTTTTAACATAAAAAAACAATAAATTATTTAGATGTTAATTTTTAATATTAATCAGAATGTAAATCAATAAAAAAAATTATAATGTTTTAGTAAATATGATATTTATAAAAGATTAAATTAAGAGTATAGTATGTCGTAGAGGTCTAGTGACTATGGGAACTATATAGAATCATATAATAATTAGTGTATGTATAAAAGATCTAGTGATACTATGAATTTTAGAAATAAATAGTAAATCAAATGAAATTATCCATAGAATTATATTATTATTTTATCTTTTATAAAAATAACCATGGTGGGGAGAAATATATATATCCTTAAAATAGTAATTTTTAGAAAAAATTATCATTACTATATGAAAATACTGACTTCTATATATCGTAACATTATATATCTTTCATAAAATAATATTCTAAAAGGTAATTATTCTTTATTGAATAATATATAACAATAATTCATGTAATGTAGTTTTGAGGTTGGTATTTTGAATAACATATTACATACTAAAAGAATCAACTAAAGTGTTTTATCAATATGTATCATTGATGTGTTTAAGATTCATTTTATTCTTCATCACAAATTCCATTAAATTGTGTAGTCTTATTCTTCAAAACAACTTAAAAATTGAGTAAACACAAAAAAATGAAAATATAAATTCAGATTCAATATCACTATCATCATTAGTTATATATGATTAGTTATCGATAATGTGTTTCATGTTGAATATTGATTCTTGAGTGTATTCTACATAGGTGGATTCAGGTAAAATGATAGATTTTACAGAGAAAATATTTCTAATGCCCTTTACTATATTTTTGTCAAAAGTATAATGTCTTTAATAAATATTTAGACAAAAAATATCTTGAAATTGATAACTAAGTCATGTATATATACCAATTTATAGTTTTATTGTGTTACTATTGGTTTAGATACCATTCAATATATTATGTATGAAGGTTCATTCTCTTAGACTCTATAGTTAATTCATATATATCATGTTGTGTGTAATACATTAATGATATGATTAGTTTGGTCATCTGAATATGTCATTTGCTATTGTAATATCTTAATTTTAATATAGAATTATGAGGTGGTTTAGAATAATGACATAGTAGCTTCATGACGTAGGTTTGATACCTCATTAACAAATATTATGGTTTCACGTACTATATGTTTAATAAATATCGAAATACTGAAACTTTTCTTCAATAAATTAAATAAATATATATTAATATAGAATAATATACTAAAACATAAAAAAATAATTTCATGGTAAGAAAATAATATTAATTTGTTCTAATAAAAAATAAGTGACATCACAAACCTAATATATGATAGCTCAAGAAAAAACTAATAGGTGTCAAAAAATAATAATCTCATTACATCGTCTATTTTATGAATCATAATCACAAAATAGTTGAGAAATTATGATTTAAATACCTAAAATAAAAAACTAGTAATGAGAGTAATTTTAATATCAAAAAAACAATATAATAAAAATTAATGTCAAAATAGTTTCAAAAAATTGTTATTTTATGTTTTTAGTGACCCTTACCTTAATATCCTAGATCTAGTGTCTAAATTATTATATTGTAATGAAATACAAGGAATCACATCCTAATGAACCAAATAATTTAGTATTCTCATTAAATAAGATAAATATAACGGTATTTCATTAAATGTGATGACACAAAATAAAACATGTTTTTTTATTTTTTGAATTTTATTATTTTGTATAACACATCTATTCATATAAAACAATGTAAATATAATGAATTACTAAGATTGGAAACAAAATAAGGGTTCTCTCAAATGCTCAGTAAGGGATAAGTATAATAGAATCTATCAAGAACAAATCAACCAAGTCAATAGAAAAGGTAAATAACTAGCCTCACATACCATTTAAATAACTAGAAATGATATAATAGATATGGTAAATTAAATAAAAGATAAAAAATTACATTTAATCAAAAACTAATAATGAGATCCATTTAGTGATTATACCATTGAAAAAATAACTCTGACAATTAAAACTGAATTTTTAAATATGGAAATGATTAATTATTGGATGAATCCGGGGGATACAGAATATTATCCCCCACTGATCACTAAATGTCCATATAATTATTTATTTTTGAAAATTTAATTTAATTCACAAATAATATGAATTATCATCAAATATTCATATCGGGTAATGGATAACGATGTATAAATATTTTCCTAGTTAATAATATAACAATCTATGAGAAACATCATTTGTTGAAATGAGATTTAGTTTAATAAATAAATAAATCCATGATAAATAATATGAATATTTAGAGTAATTTTATATTTTAATGTTCTTATTAATGTGGATATTTTATGAATAAATCAACAAATCCAAAAATAAAAATATACAGGGAGTGTATATACTATCCATTGACAAAATAATCATAAATAATCCAATTGAAGAACAATAGTGGTAGAAACATATACCCATTGGAGTATGAATAAATTGTCTTTTCATGGATGAATAAACATAACATAAGATATCTTTAGAAAAATCCATTTAAAAAAAGTCTTATTTATTTTGAGAATAAATTTTATAACATAAAATTTCTTTAAAATAGTTTTTAATGAATTTTTTTAGAAAAATGAATTTCCTTAATATTAGGAAAGAAAGTTTAATGAAAAAAAACTATATAAATATTAAATTGAACTTTCAATTAGTGTATGGTCATAATAGAGGGTAACTATGTATATGCCATGAAATATCAAAAAGAAAATTCCTTTTGTAATGTAAAATTTTAGAAAAGTGCCTTGGTTCAAAAATGATATTATGAATTCATTCAAACAATTTTTTAAAATTTATAAATTATGAAATATTTCATTAATAAATCATTTGGAATATATGAGTAACATTTATTTAAAAAATTCTATAAAACATATTTTTGGAAGAAAACATCCAAAGAAAAAAATGATGTGTTATTTTTTGAAAACATTTTATAGTTATTTTCAAAATGAATGTGTGGTATAATTCAAATATTAAAAGAAACTATCAGGAATTACTAGTGGATAATTAAATTAATTCAGTTTATTTAAAATTGTTCAAATATTTACTTCAACTAAAATTTAATCAAAAATAATCTATATTAGAATTATATTATGAAATAAACCCTTACAGTGATCATAAATTTGATGTGAGAATAAATCAATGTAATATATTCATAAAATATTATTCCTTGTCAAAAAGGTGAAATACAACATAATTTATTCAAAATTCATTATAGAAACAATGTTTTAATTTAAACAACAATGAATAAGTAATATAAAACAATGGAAATAATTTGAGTTACTAAATTTATTACCACATTGTAACTTAAAATTAAAATCCCCCAAAATGAAATAATTAATATTGAAATATAATTTCCCATTAAATATTGTTTAATCATGATATTACTTGTCAATGGTTCAGTATTTACGCAACAAAAAAACAATTAGGTGCATAACATTACAATATTCCAACAAGAAATGAAATTGAGATGAGACTTCCATTTAGTTTATTGTTCGAAAAAATATAGTATATTTAGGATAAAAATAATATTATGTAATTATATAACCATATTAATATTTATTACATAAAATGTGATCTTTTTATAAAATCTTATCATATTTACATTATTAATATTTAATTTATTTCATTGTTAGAGGTGTTAGTTTCCAGGTATTCTCATGAATTCCCCATGTCACCACCAGTCTTCTCCTCCTCGGGTTGGCTTGGCTTCCTTTTCTGTGATCCTCCTTGGCGATTTGGTGGTGTGTGATTCTCGGTCCAATAGCGGCGTCGACGACATCGTGGGCTCAATCATCTCGAAAATGATCATTGTTTATCGGCATGTCCTAGCCCTTCCTTCTTATTTGTTAGGGTTTCATTTGGTGGTGCGGTGAAGATCCAGTGGTCAAGACCCAGCCTAGGTGGTCGGAGGGTTGCGGTATCCTTTTCAGTCAGATGGGAGTGCGGGAGGTGGGTTGTTTTGGTCTCCACAGAGGATCTGATGGAGGTGACAAGATTTTCAGATCTGACTTGCGGGGAGGTGTTCTTGGGTTCTGACGGTCTTCGTGACAACTAGATTTGATTTTTCAGTTCCTTAGTGATGAATTTTTTATCTTGCGGAAAGTGGGTTGATGTGATGGATTCTCAAAGGGTTTTTTTCTGTTTCTCTTTTGTTGCTGGATATACTGTTCATGGTTGTGGAATTTCATGGCAGTGGAGGGTTTTTTGGTTTGGTGTGCTAGTGTTTATTTTTCCTCATGGATTTCTTCATTCTGGTTGTTGTTGGATTTTATTTCTGGACTATGCAAATAGATTTCTGTCTGTTTTTTCTGATGTTTGATACTGAAATTAAGAGTTACAGGCGGTGGAGAAGAAGCTTGGCGCTTGAGGTTCAATGTTCCTCTAGTTTTTGGATAGTTATGAGTTTTTGATTGTCAGGGTGAGCCAGATTGACAGTGGAATAGATGGATTAGAATGGAATTCCTGATGTAACCATGGAATATAGCTATTCAGTGGCTTACCTCACGATGATGGTGCATCAAATGCATGGGGTCTAAATTAGGTGAGAAGGATTTTTGTTTGTTTCATTTGATGGTTTGGTTTTTGGGATGATGTTTTGGTCTAGAAATTCTATAGAAAATCTCTAGATGTGGATTTAGAGAAGGTAGTTTTCACTATGAAAGACATTTCATATTCGGAAGACTGAGAGGGTATGGCCTAGCCATCGGTACCAGGCCCATTGATTTTTTTCACTAGACGCTAGATGAGTACTCTTGAATTGATGGAGGCATGCCATAATGATGTTTATACTGGGAGGGGAATTTTTGTAGTTTTGTCTTGGGATTGAGTCAATTAATGTATTTATTTCTTTAAAGCCATGTGAGGTTTCCCACATTATCCTTAAAAGGGGGCTTATCAAAAATAAATAAAAACTACGACATTCAAGCCATTCAGTCAGTTAATTCAAATATAAAAAACAAATAATGTAATATTTAAAATATTTTTAAATAATTTATAATTTTAAAATGATTTATGATTGATGGTTATGAAAAATGGAATTTTCTACAATCATGGAGATGGTAGGTCATACCCACACAAGATTAATGTTTCCATTTTTTATTAGTCATTAGGAAAATGATGAATGAAATATTTTATCATTATAGAATTAATTTTTTTTTAATTTCTTCCATATTAAATCATTAAATATACTTATATATAATATAAATGTTATTGGTGATGAAAATATAGTCACATCGCTTAATTTAGATTTTCGTCCACATATACATGAATGACATTATCATATATCATTAAGTGATAATGTTATAAAGAAAATGATATATATCTTCATTTTATAATGATAAATATTTCATTAATATAACAATTATATCAGGTAAATCACATATAATCATTAAATATATCCTTATTACATTCCATGTAAAGCATTTTTGATATAAGATAAACATCGCTTTGCAAGGCGGTAGTCATCCATAAATATGAGAAACATTATTATATCACATACTTAACATAATTTGATACATATATATGTGATATATTGATTCTAGTTGTACAATTATTCTATAAATATCTTATATATATATATATGCAATATATCCAATATAATATCCAACTATGAATTGTGGTAATGGAATGATGGATGATATCAGTCCATGAGGCGGTAGTCCTCTGTATGCATGAATAATGATCTCAAAACCTATTTTATCGATGTGAGAATGGTTATAGGTAATTAAATTAATAAAATGCATATATTTATATATAATATGTTGATGTTATTATATTATCCCAGTTTAGTAAGATTTTATGAATATGGGTAGATAAATAGTATTAAGAATCTCGTTGAAGAACATTATGACTTATTCGGGTACCCCTTCATGTTTTCACAAAATACCAGCCAAATTTAGTTTTTTGTAAATAATAATACCTCTATGATTATAGTATAGACAATAGGAATTTATTTTTTCAGTTAATTTATAACACAATAACATATTAATGTTTCATGAAGAGATGATAGTGGTGGACTATAATAAGTGAGGTGAAAACACCCTTGTAATGATTTTGAAATAATTCAATAATAACATCCTTTTTATAATGAAAATTGATCCAAAAAAGGTAATTAATAATCCTATAAGATGTAAGGTGGACATATTTCTCAAAATGGGTGTTTTAGACTATTGAAGGACATTTTTTACCCATATCCACTTAGTATCACACTTGGATAAAACCATTTATAACACATCTACGATAATTTATTTTAACTAGTTTCATTATTCATTTTAGTCAAAAATTAATTTGAACATATTAGAAATTATAATTCATTATTATTTATTATATGCAAGCAGTTTTTCGAATTTTAGTTCAAAAATGTGTTAAAATTTAATTTAAACGTATTCCCACAGGTGGGATGAGAATGTGAGTTTTTAAAGAGAAATTATTCAAAATGCTACAATTATTTTATTTAGAAATTCCATATTAAAATAAATTAAGTGCTATAAATTACATTAATTTATATATAATTAAACTTAATTTATTTATATAAAACGAAAAATATTATTTATATTGATATAATATTTAAATTAAATGGCATTGTTTAGTGAAGATTCATATTTTTTCTATATTCATCGAAAATAAAAGCATTTTTGAAAGATACCAATAATTCACCATAAGATAATTATTTATAATGATTCAAAATTTGGTTTTTAATTTCTAATATAAATAATCTATGATTATTAACAATTATTTTTAAATTACTTTCAAAGTTCTCAACTAAACAACCTTTTCTAATAAATTTAGTTTTTCCAATTACAATTCATTTCCTTTTAAATTATTTATTAACATTCATATTTTATTTTGAATTATTCATACAAACTTATTTAGTGGCTAGTTTATAATGGTGTATTATATATAAATTCAACTAATCACAGGTTTATGTTTCGCATTATATGATAGTGATTAATTTTATATAAATAATTTTTGGGTAATTTTTGTTTGGTGTTTCATATCCCATGTACTACCAAATAAAATGATATAATTTTATAATTTAATGATGCTACACTCTCCCATCATTATTTAAATTTTTTCCAAAAAGTTTAAAAAAGATATTTGTTAAAAAGTATTCATATTTGATGATTATTTCATTTAATACCCACATTGTAAAAGGTGTTCATAAACAATACACTTAATAAGAGATAAAGGGATGTTCCATGGTCATGAAAATAACAAAAAACTAGGTTTTCTTTCAAGATAACATTCGTGAAATGTTAATATATTGATTTGAAGAAATTAATAAATAATTATATATTTTGATTTTCATAAAAAATCTATGAAATTGAATAATTAATGGAATACTAAAAGCACAAAAAACTTAAATATATAATAAAATAAAAGTCCATCAGAATCATTGTATATGAATATAATATGAATTTTTTCAATTTCATTTTTATAAAGATGAAGAATGAAGTTAAGGTCTAAAATTATATATGAAATGTACATAGTTAAATGGTTTCTATTTCATAATAAAAATTTCAATTTTTTTGTTATTAGTTAAATTTCTAATTAATCACATGCTCTAAAATTTGAATAATAAATAATGAATTTTTTCAATGCATAAAGATATGAAATTATATATTAATAGATCATAAAATTCATAAAAGGGTAAAAATAATTTTCACATATATCTTACTATTTTAAAAACCAATATGTTTAGTATATGTTGTAGAATATAATAAAATAATTTCTAAAAATAAAATTTAATTCCAATGGTTCATAATTAATATTTATATTTTTTCAATATCATGTAACATAACAAAATTAAATATTAAACAAGACATTGTGTATTCCATTTGTAGGTGATAATCCTTTGGCATTCTTCTGTAGTTGGTCCATGCACCATGGTCTTACTTGATGATTTGGTTATAACCCAGAATGAAAATTTTTCCTTTTTAATACAATTTTAATAATATTCTTATAACATTAACCAAGAAATTTAGTGGACATCCTTGAAAAAAATTTATCATCAAATAACCTTTTTACTATGGTTTTCAATGCAACCTATTTTTCCTTAATGTCTAATAATATTTTTTGATGTTATTATAATTTCATTAAAGATCAAATTAATTATATAGTTTATCATTTCTTTTATAAACATTTGTAAACTATTTAAATACATTCTTACTTAAATTAATGTTATAAAAAAATATTAAATTACATCAAATCTCTCACAAAATATCCTTAACCATAGAAGACTCAATTACATAAAACCTTCAAGGGGGGTTATTGATAAAGAAAAAATGAAAAATTTTAAAATAATAATACAATTATGGTGTCCATACTTACAATGAATTCATATATTAATATAAAATTTAATATAATCCTTAATTGTTTTCCTGATTCATATACCAAGATTTAATTAGTAATTTTAGTTCAATATTATAATTCTGATATACCAACTAATACTTCAAAAATATTTTTCCAATGTAAGTCCTCTTTTCATGTATGAGTAAAACACATTATGAGGAAATTTACTCTACTAATTTCTAATATCTCCACATTTATGATAATTAACAATAAATGTATATTTATAACGTTATTTACATACTTATATAACAATATTTATTTTTATTAGAATTTGATTGATTCATTTGTTTACAAAACATTATAAATTTTCCCATACATTAGGGACTTGTTTTCACTCTAAAACACAATATGTATAACCAATGTTGTTTTTTATCATTATATATTCAAAAAAGTAATAATTATTTGTAAATAAAATTTGAATTATCCAATGTATATCTCCCAATATTTTCAAAACTATGGCATTGTACAACTCGTTGTCAAGCACTATGTGAAGATCCAGACAATCCCAATGTAGTATTTTCAAAGATAAATCCACTATGTATATCTATTCTAGAACCCAGTCTAGTTTTAGTAACAATGTTGGTATGTCTTTCTATGAAAACACATATAATATCTAAAATACCAAAATAGTAGGATGTTTTTCTATTCAAAAAATAATTATCTAACATATGGTTGTGATCCCTAATCTATGTTTTCCTAAATCTAGTTCCTATAGATTACAATAAACATCCTATGATAACAATGGTAGGGACCCCATTTCCAATACCCCAGAGTGAATGCGTGATTTATTAAATTATAATAACATATAAGGAATCACATCTGGATTGACTGAATATCATATTATTCTTTTACACTATATACATTCTAGAGTAAGGTGTTATATTTCAAAACAAGTATAACATTATATTTTTTTACTGTTCAAGAATAACATTATCCCCAATATCATATCGTAGATTATTAAAATAGAAAAAATCATGGTTCATGCTAATGTGAACAAATAAGGACGACCTCAAATACTCAATAAGGTGTACTTATATAAGAATATATGAAAAATCGATGG
Organism: Viscum album; assembly: GCA_963277665.1. NCBI lineage: Eukaryota > Viridiplantae > Streptophyta > Magnoliopsida > Santalales > Viscaceae > Viscum > Viscum album. The sequence continues at coordinate 592,724,034 of OY728155.1, read as the reverse complement.
GAATAGTAAACATTTCAAGGTAAATAACTAAACAAATTTATTATTTCATTAACTGGATGTGGATTTATCAATATTTCAATGTTAATAAATAAAAATACATTCTATTTAATTAATAAATGGAAATGAGATTCATCTATGGAAGATATCTTTGATAAAAATACCATGGATAATAATAAAACATTCTTAACGAAGGAAACCCATTATTATTGGACTCCATGTTCTCATGTTTAATGATACATCTAATGTCATGAAATTTCATAAGATAGATTAAACTAAAGGTATAAACCCATTAAATTCAACCCAACTTATTTATCTCATGAGACTAATTGATTCTTCATGAGGATATAAAATACCAAGACCACTCACCAATATAGGTCCAAATCTATAAACATAATCAAATAATCAATTTATATAATCAATAAATATAACATATCCTGAAATATAGTTATTGAGTAAAAGATATATATTTATGAATATTTTCCCAGTGAATCAAATATATTTTAATGTAAGACTTCATATTTATAAATGAAATACAGTTTAAGAAATATGAATAACCATGATAATTTATATATATATTTATGTGAAATGTAATACCTAATAATCACATGAAAGTGATTATTCAAAATAGATGTTATTGAATTTACCAATGAAACATGGAATTTAATGTGTATAATATCTTTCATCAAAGTAATCATGAACCATATAGAGGAACAAAAATGATGATATTAACATTTTCCCATTATAGTAAAAATAAAGGGTGTTTTCATCGATGAATATATATAACATAAATATATCATTACAATCATGATTCATAAAATTATTATTTTAATATTGAATATAACAATTTGAAACATAATTTTTTTTAAATAATTTTATTTTATAATTACATTAAAAAAAATAATTTAACAAATACTAGGAATAATATTTTCATTAAAAATAACATTGTAAATTAGAAACTGAAGCTTCGGCGTAATTATGGTCATGATAGAGGATAATTTCAAACATATTGTAAAAGGTAAAAAAGAATATTCTATATACACTGAAAAATGTATGAAAAGTGAATTTTTGGGAATAATGAAAAGAACATTCCATTTAAAATATTATTTAAAAAGTTAAAAAAGAGAATATTTTCCTTAATAAATCACTTTTAATTAGTTAGAATTATTTTGTAAAAACATTTATAAAACATGTTTTTGGATTAAAATGGATATCTGACCGAATAAAAAGATTAAGATGGATTCTATGATATAAAGTTTTATCAATTATTTTAAGTATTAAAGAGTAGGAAAATGTTGATATTACATTATACTATAATATGTTAAAAGCATTGGATAAAAATAAATCAGTTTTTTAGTCAATGATCAAATAGTTTCCTTTTTCTAAAATTCATGCATAAATAATCCTAATTAGAATGAGATTATGAAAAAAAAACGTACAAAGATCATAACATTGAAGTTAGAATACATCAACAGATTATGCGAATCAACATTAAATCGAAATAAAATATGTTCATATATAACATAATACAATAATACTTCATTACACACATTATATTATAATATCGATCACACTAAGTTGTTAATTAAATGAATGATAATTAAATTGAGTTATGAAATTACTTATAACATAGTAACTCTTATTTCAAAACACCATAAAACTAATAATAAAAACTGAAACATAAAATAAAACTAATTGTAAATTATTAATATATGACATGTTAATGGGGAATTATATACACTTTATAAAAACAATTATCAATAGAACATTACTATAGGACTCAAGAATCATATATTAATATGAAATCCATTAACACCTATTTCATTTTTCTTGAAAACGATTTTACTAAATATATAGTGTTTATAAATATATTAGTAACATATAATATAACCATATTAATATTTATTAAATGAAATTTCATCCATCTAAAACTTATTATCACCCTTCCATTTATAATATTTCGTAATTTTCATTGTTTTTGGTGTAACTTGTTTTGTTTTTTCATGCATGTGTTGTCATGAATGATACGGTTCATGTACATAATCTATACTTTTATCTTACCTAGAATATTAATAATGACTAATTATCATTTTTTAGATCAACTACACTTCAAAAATCAACCATGAATAATTGTTATGAAAAATACACTTTTTTACAATTGTGGCAACGATATGTTGTACGTACACATGAGTAAAATTTATATTTTCCAACTATCATTACAGAAATAATGTAGGAAATAATTTATATTTAGAATTTGAATAAAATATTATATATATAATATTATTTAATTAAAATAATTATATATATCACCCATGTTTTTTAGTGATGATAAGATAGTCACATAAATTCGTGATGGTGGTATTCCACATATAGATGAATGACATGAAAGGGGGTAATGGAAAAATGAATGACATTAGTTTGGGAGGTAGTAATCTGCCATGCACAAAAACAATGGTTTCAAAACACATTATCAGGAACATTGGATGGTTTTAGGTCATGAATATAACATAAATACACAGAATTATTTGTAATATTCTGATTATATTATATCATCATGCTTTAATAATATTTTTTGGAGATGGAAGAAGAAATAAAATAAAACAATTATTGGAGAACTCTACTACTTCGTCCAGTATCCTATATTTGTTTTCATAAAAAGATTTATTAGGGTTTATTTATGAAAAAAATAAGGATAACAGGATTCCAGTATGGAATTTATTATGTGATTTTGGAAGGTTAGGTCTGAAACAATGTGTTTTGATGGGGTGAAGAAGAAATAAGAGTTTCTATACTTTTAAAAGATAGGCGAGGGGCACAAATGTAAAGTTGAGAAAATGTTATTGCTTTAGAATAATAACATATAAATATCGAGGATATTATTTTGATTTCATTTAATCATGTTTTTATATGACTTATACATGATAATAAATAATTAAAATGAAATCACATAATAAAGAACTACACATCCTCTTGAGATATCCACTAATGGTTTACCCCAATAGTATTCCTAAAGACGTTTTTATATAAATCAAATGACTATATGATTTGGGGAGGGATTTTATAAATCAATTTGGGAATTTAATGGATATAATTAAAGGTTATTTATGTTATATATAAAGATAATAAGTGGTAATATATTATAAGTGATGGGAGAGGTAGACATTGAATTTAGAAAAAAACATTAAATAAAATATTTTATATTTCAAATTGAAATTTATAAAAATTTATATTATTCATAAATAAGATTATGATGAATAAAAATATCTCATAAAATTAATAATTGGATAATGTTATGTTATTTTTTCACCCTTTTCTTTTTTTCTTTAACCAGTTTAACCTGTTTGGATAATAAATGTAATAATATTTATTTTAAACATTATGGGTCATGAAAGTTACTAAAAAAGAGATATTGGAAAATAAATTTCAATTAGTATATATTAAAAATAATATAATTAATACCTTTATGAACATATATTTTTCATCTGTAAATCATTTCATAACATATCATTTAATAGAAAATAAAATTACTGTCAATTTCACAAGCATTATTTTTTTAACTTTTAAAAGTAACTGATGATAATGTAATTAAATTATAATAAATTAAAACCTCTATAAAATTTCATACTCATCAGAATATCTTGGAACACTATAATTCATTTAAAATATATCACTTTGATTTTTTTTAAATCCATTGTTTTTTAATTATGAAAATAATTTGTTAGCATTGTGTATGAATTTAATGTTATTATTTTATCACTAAAATTAATTGAAAAGTTACATGTATAAATACAAATAATATATAACTTAAATTAATATTGATAACCATAGAAATAAGTATTTTAATACCATTTTTTAAAATATTATTATAATAAAACTAGGAGAATGTGATTTTTTGTTTTTCATTATATAAATTATTAAATGTTAAAAACATGGAACTATTAAAAAAGAACATATTATTGAAATTTGGATGATTATAAATGATAAATTATATTCTGTAAAATTAAATATTTTTTAGTGTTATTTTAGTGCTTCTCAAATTATTTTTATCCTTAATTAACTGATTTCAACTTTACCACTGTTTAAAAATTTACTATGATTACTATTAAATATCACTAAAAATAAAGGGGAAATATTTCAAAAAATTAACCTCTTTATTATAAATATTTAATAAATGTTTTATTTTTTAAAAAATAGAAGTGGAATATTATAATACAAAATTATTTCACCAAAATGTGATGAAAATTTTCTTTTAATAAAAATACATTATAGCAACAAAAACTGTTTAATATTAAATCCAACCATAATATTATTTTGAAAAATATAATTGTACGATTTCTAATAATATACTAATAAAATTTTAAAACTAAATATAAATATTTTTAAAAAAATTATAAAAACATAAAATTAATATTAATATTTCAATGATTTTAGTATGTTGTTAGTATTACTTGAACAATCAAAGTCTTAAGAAAAATATAAAAAAATATTAAATTTTTATTATTTTATTTTTTCAAAAATAGCATAAATTTTATAAAATACTATTTCATATAAACAATACAGTTTATTTATATTATATAATAAAAAGTTATTTCATAAGGATATTTATTTTCGAAGAATAAAAAGACATACCAATTTTTTAGGGATTATTTTAAAATTATATATAAATATGATTATATTCAATAGTATATTTATAAATATTTTAGAAATATATTAATCTTATTCATACATACATATTTTATGGATATTATATAATTGTAATAATTATTTAAAGGTTTTTATAGTTCCTTAGGTCTCCGGGTCAAATTTTATGAATTCAATCAAACATTTTTTTTTCTTATCTATTAATATTGTGCTGTTAAATTATTCCCCATTTATTAATTTTCATCCTAACTGTTTGTACATGATCATAGTTATTATATTATTAACATAAAAAATTACATTCAATGAAATACCACATTTTATAAAGAACTAGTAAAACAACAACATTAAAATAAGGGAAGGTAATTCAATCTTCATCTGACATAACATATAACAGGGTTCCAAATAGGAAAAAAGTAGTAGGATGTAAAAATATGATCAATGAGGAAAAGAATATTGTCTAATTTTTTATGAATATTGATAGATGTACTTGATCACTGAGAAGTTATGGAACCAAAAATTCATTGAAAAAAAACAAACTATAGTGGTGTTAATAGACCATAAATTCACCAGATATAAGGATAATAAGTTAACATATTTGGATCAAGATCTCTTCATTATAATTACAGAATTACATTAACTTATAGAACAAATTTATATATACCTACTTGATAATTATAGTTTCATCCACTAAAACAATTTGAGACATATTTAATATTGTTTTCTCTAAATTATGTCTTCTAATGGTGATTTTTTCTTGAATAATAAAAATTAAACACAAATGGATAATATATTTCCACAAAAATATGTAAATTTATTTCTCTTATATTTATGAATTAAAAAAAATGTATTTTTTAAAATTTTATAATTCAAAAAATTTATAAAATATAATATGATGAAATAAAATATTTACCACTAAAACCTCAACAGTAACACAAAATTTGGAAATTAGATATATTGTCAAAATTATCCAAAATATTCCAAAGCATGTTTACTACCCATAATATTAGAGGAATATGATTACATATTAAAATCATATTATATTTACATATTTTTGTGGTCCAACGTAGTCCCACATAAAGTTTCATAACCAAAACATAATTTTCCTAAATCTTATAATTTCCAAAATATTAAAAAAAATTAAATTAATAATATATATCACAATAATATTCATAAATTATTTAAATTATTATTTAATATTATTTTCAAAAATAAAATCATATAATTTTTTGTTTACATTAATCATACAATTTTTCAAAAATAATGAACTTCATCTGAAATATAATTAATAACTCGATACCCAAGTCTGCCCTTAATCACATTTTTCTCTATATGATAAACAAATGTTACCAAAATGAATATAATAATTATTTGTTTTAATAAAGCATGAAATCTGGATGATATTATGATTCAACTTGTTGTCTCCCATCCATTGTCATTTCATTTTAATAGAATTATATAAATAAAATTATTTTAACACTCCCATTAAAATTATAAGCCTTCTTTAAAATTTCATTAATCATTAAATCACTTTTTAATCTCAAATTTTTTTCTTTTTTTTTAGAGAATAAAAATATTAAATGATTTTAATTTTCTCTGAAGATAAAATAATAATAATTGATCATTATTTCATCACCATAAGAACATATTGACCAAAATGTTATTTATATATTTGTTAAATGGCCTAAAATGTAATTGTAAAAAAAATTAATATTTTCTCTCCATTAATTTTTAATGGTATTGATTCCATATAAAAATGTTTTCAAAATATAAGGACAAATTGTACTAAAGAATAATATTTAGGTATTTCGTGATTCACATAATTTTTAGAATATATAAAAATATCATTTATAAAAACCCACTAAATTATAATTATTAAAACTCGATAAATAAGCACATCATTCATTTCACATCCTTTATTAACTATCAATCATTCCTTGTTAACCAATTCCATAATACTAACCCTACTAGAAATTAATTATATAACAACAGTTTGAAACTATTGGTATAGGCTGTAGAACCGTTGTTATAACATATACCAACGGTTTGGAAAACCATTGGATAGTAAGCCGTTGAAAAAAGCATATACCAGCGGTTTTCCTATAACCGTTGGTATATGGTGCTATGACCGTGAAAACACAAACAATTTTATTGAAACCGTTGGTATAAATATATACCAATGATTTAATAACAATTAGTATAAATAGATTAAATGTAGTTAAACAACGGTTTGAAACCGTTGGTATATAGTATTTCCAATGGTTCCTTAAAACTGTTGGTAAAAATATTCTAGAAATGCAGTATACCAATGGGTTTGAATTGTTTGTATAGTGTATTACCAACGGTTTAGAACCGTTAGTATACTGTTTTCTAGAAAACAGCACAGTAGCTCCTTCCCTCCACTGTATAAACCTGCAAACAAAGATTTTGAATACATACACCAGCAAACAAGGCTTCAAACAACACTTAAAATAGAACACATTTCACTTAAAATAAAAACAAAAAATACAGAACACTTAAAAAAGAACAATTTCAAGTAAAATATATAAAAAACACCTTCAATATTGCATAAAAAATGTATACTCATCTAACCATGACATGTATGATGACATAGTTTACCCCATTTCAATCTTCACATGACAACCACTCTTCCGAATAAACCATTTCAATTTCATTGCTGGAGACATCTCATAATGGTATGAGGAAAATCAAATTTCGGAGAGCCCATAATAATCAATGTTACAAATACCATTAACAGAATTAACACATAATTCATAAGGTAATTTCAAAAAGTATACACAAACAACAAGTATACAGAAATTCCATTAACAAAGAATTTATATGTTAATTAAATACATAAAAATTAAATTCATAATTCAGGGGATGAAGGGTTGTTCTGGGGTTTGGGGTGGATGTCTAAGAGGGTAGGGGTGTCCAGATGGGTGGGGGTGTCTGGGGGATGGGCGTGTCCTTGGGTGGGGGGGGGTGTCCATGGGGCTGTCCAGGGGGTGTGGTGGTGTCTCGGTGGTTTGGGGGGGCTTTTTGGGGGGTGGGGGCGGTCCAGGGGAAGCTGTCTAAGGGGGTGGAGGGGTGTCCATAGGGGTGGGACTATTAAGGGGGATGGGGGATATCTAGGGGTGGAGGCTATCCATGGGTGGTTGGGCGGTCCACGGGGGGTGGAAGGTCATTCCGGGAGGGTGGGGGTGTCAACAGTGGTGGGTGGTGCTATCCCTAGGGGGGTCTGTTTAGGGGTTGGGTTTTCCACGGGGGCGGGCGAGGCTATCCAGGGGGTATAAGGTGTCCAGGGGGTGGGAGGGCTGTCCACTGGTGGTATGGGTGTCCAGGGGGTGGGCTGAATGTCCATGGGCGTGCAAGGCTGTCCACAGGATGAGGGGCTGTCCAGGGGGTGGGCATGACTGTCCCGGGGGGTGGGCGTTGCTGTCCATGGTGGTGGGGGATGTCTAGGGGTGGGTGGATATACCTAGGGGGGTGGGCGGGTTTGTCTAGGGGGTTGGTTGGGATGTCCATAGGGGTAGGTAGGGCTGTCCAGGGGGTATGGGGTGTCCAGTGGTTGGGTGTGGCTGTCCAGGGGGAACATGGTGTCCTGGGGGTGGGGAGGCTATCCATAGGAAGAGGGGCAGTCCATGAGTGTGGCCAGGCAGTCCACGGGGGTGGCGGGGCTGTCTCGGGGGGGGGGGGGGGGGTACGGGTGTCCTGGAGGGTGTGTAGGGGGGGGGGTGCTGTCCATGGGGGAGTCCAGGGGTGGGTGGTTGTTCGGGGGGGGGGGGGGGTGTCCGTGGGTGGGGTGTTGTCTAGGGTGGGTTGGTGTCCAAGGGGTGGGGTGGTGTTGAGGGGGTGGGTTGGTGTATCAGTGGTGGGGGGGGGGGGATTTCAAGGGGGTGGGGTGTCCAGGGGGTTGGGGGTGTCCAGGGGGGCTGTCCACGGGGGTGGCCGGTCTGTCCATGGGGTAGGGGGTGTCCAGGGGGTGGGTGGGCTGTCCATGGGGATGGTCGAATGGTCCAGGGGGTAGGGGTGCATAGGGGGGTGGGCGGGCTGTCGACGGGGGTGGGCAAGGCTGTCCAGAGGTTACAAGGTGTACATGTGGTGGGGGGCTACCCACTGGGGGATTGGCTGTCCAGGTGGGTGGGAGGGCTGTCCACGAGGGTGACAGGGTTGTCCAGGGGGTGGGGGTCTATCTAGGGGAGCAGTGAATCAATCATAGAAAATCATCAAGTCATGTTTTATTATTTATAGACAAAATAATAAAGATAATGTGACCTACCTAATCACACATATATTCATCCACAACAAATCATCAAACATCAATGTTCAACAATATCAGTAAAAAATGCAACAGATCAATCTGTACCATATCACCATCACTATCATCATCACCACCATCATAACCCCCCCTCATCCTCATCATCATCCCCATCATCATCCCTACCCTCCTCATCACCATCACACTCAGCCTCGGCCTCCTCCTCGCCCTCTTCCTCCTCTTCCTCAGCCTACTCCTCACCATCATCTCAGCCACCACTAGAACTTCCACATGGTGCAATCTATATAGAACTAATATATGACATATATTCACCATAAGTAGTGCAGGGCTTTAGTGGATGAGTTGGATGTAAAAATTCTATCAGTTTCATAAATGCAGTGTTTTCCCTATCAGACTGTTCTGCTGTCAATGTGGACCTCTTTTCAGAATGTTATGCATGTTCCTTAACCTATTACAACTTAGTGGCACAAAAACATCGTACCTGAGTATGTCCAATACCTCGTCATAAATATACTCTTACAAGGTCGGCAGTGTACTCTACCAGGGTGATCATCGCCCTACACCTGATGTAAGTGATTGTTAGGTCCAAAATTTTCAGGTTCCTTGGAATCAAGGTCCCCTGAAGCATCCTGTTAGAAATATAAAAAGATTATTATGTTAAAAAAATATAGATTAAAATTTTAAATATACAATTTGAAATTTACAATCTCCTACTTAGTCGGTTCATTAACCACACATCCATCATTATTCTTTCCACTCGAACAAAATAGTATTGCTCGAGGCACACGTCCTATTATATTTAATTTGTGACTCTACAATGAAATTGAATGTAATAAACTATAATTAAAAGTATGATACCAAAAAAACATTATTTACAGAACTAAAATTATATTACAACTTTAGCATTCAAATAAATTATAGAGGAAGCAATATAAAGTACAAGTCATAAAGAATGATTATAAATTGTCTTTCCTGTTTCCTCTCATGATCTGGCATCGTAGTACATCCCAAATGTGTGGACGTATATCATAACATCAACGTTTTTTATTTCTTCCAGAATAATCCTAAATAAAATTCAATAATTATTATAAAAAAACATAAAAATTTGTTATTTAAAAACATCTAATTTTATTAATACTATAAATTGGATAGTCATCCAATAAGTAATCATATGTTGGAACTGTTATAACAGATAATCATCCTTGACAGGGACCACTTATAAATATGTTCGCACTCTAGCATGCCATCTAATGTACAAATCATGTATATAAGCTCTCCAATGCTCGCCTAAATCGTTTAGTTTTGCTGGCTGGGCACCCTCACCATCAGGGAAAATAAACAGCAGCTGACATCATAATATTAATTCATATAAATTAATAAATAACTATATTTTATTAAATACAATAGATTTTTACCCATATCTATAACAAGTATTTATCCATAACTTCATTTGGTGGCTATCTCAATGAGAGAGGGCTTATAGAAATGATGTCAGAGTATTTGAAAACTGTTACTAAAAAACTCCAACATTGCTTCCCTGATTTTTAAATCATATGACTATCTTCATTATACTCCCCCATCAACTGTGTGCGAACGTTCCACACCACACGCAAGTGTGTACTCCCCCAACCACTCTTCTTATTAGTAGATTTATATGTTATGAAAGAAAATAATATTTTATCAATACATGCTATAATGAAACTAAATAATGGTTTAAAATTTTGTTAGGGTTCTACAAGTATACATGCACAAGTCTGATCAATGGGCGATGCAGAATCCGCAGAAACTGAAGGAACACCTTGTTCAGATGGAGTGAGTCCCGATGAATTCTTTGCAGGTACAGACTCTGGTAGAGTAGGAGTCGAAGAAAATGGAATATAAAGTCCCAGAAAGAAAGAGTTATACATAAAAGAAGATGAAAGGGCTGGCTGGCCAAATGCTGGATGGGTGGTGGGAATTATCGTTGGATATGTTACAGATGGGTGAGGAGGCTCACATGTAAATAGTGGTAAAAATAATGGGAGGCATAAATGTCTCATGTCTCCCTAACAACACACCAGGATCAGCATGTGGGGTGGAATGTATGTCTGTGGGTGGGGCATGGTCTAATTGGGTATGTCGACCAGATCATCTAGATCTCATACCACTGCCCCTCGTATGAACACCCTCACTACTGGGAAAACTATTAGGCTGCTAATCAAATAACTGTCTCCTAATAGATGAATCCTGAAAAAATGATTAAAAAATAACCACATGAAATTATATATTATTTAAATATATATATTTGAAATAAAATACTCACTGCAAGAACTAGTGGTGGAATGCGCAGCTCAGTCATGCGACGATTATTGTCCATTATCTGTTTTCATCAACTCTCTTCAATTGGTTTCATTTTATGCATTTGAAAAAAAATGAAATTAAATAAGAAAGGATAACTAATGTGTAACTGAAGAAACAAAATAAATGAGATGAAATAGGGGGATTCATGTATTATTTAACTAAACTTTATTTTAGGTGAGTTTGAACAAATATATAATGAAGACAATAAATTATACAAGATGTAATAAAGAAATTTAATTTTTAGCAGGATGGTTATTTACTAAGTGTCATCAATAAATTAAAGAGTGGTCTTAGAGCCATAATATTTTTATATAAATCAAATTTGAAGCATTGAAATGTTCACAAAATTAGAAATGTTGGTTACATAGGTTTGAATACAGTTCAATTAAAAATTACAAACTGCAATTCAAATAAAATTGTAACCAATAAAAATTGAAAAATCACGTAACAGTCAAGTTGGATACATCATATTTGTAATCAATATTAAATCAATTTTAATTGTACCAATCCTAATAGCCCATGTTGAGGTAAACCAAAATAATTGAGAACATGAATGGGTGATTTTTATAAATTTCCCACAACAAATTCAGGTTCACATTCAACTCTATAATTGTGCTATTAGAGTCAGAAAATGTAATAAATGGATCTTTTCCAGTAGTAGTAGGAATGGTTTCAATTATGTCATCACCATCATAAAAAATATGTCCTGTAATTACTTCAATAATGACACCAAATTCAGGTAGAAGATGGTCTTTGACCAAAAATATTTGTGTCATATTTGATGACAATACATAAGGTTAATCAGTAGCAAGAGGATGAGTCATATAAATTACTCGAAATCCACAATCATCAATAAATGTTCCATGCCTTTTCATTGAATCAAACAACTAACATTTCATCAGTGTAACTCATCCATGAGAATAATAAACCAGTATTATTATTTTTTCAACGACTCCGTAATAACCATCATTTTTAAATCGCGGTGTTTAATCTGATGCACTAGAATAACAGTCTGTTGTGGCAGTATGCATAACAACATCATGTTTTGTTCTCATGTTCTTTTCTCATTCAGTGATAATAAATCAGTACCCATTGATAAAAATTGATTTACAGTTCCGAACCACGATATTAGACCAAAATCCAAAGCTCTTATTTCCTCAGAGATAGAGTTAGCAGGAAAAATCAATTCATGAAATATGAATAAATAATAATCTTTATTAATTTTCGTTTTAATTTTTTAAATATTAATATTATTACCTTTAATTTTATCAAAGTAGAAAACTCTTTGCTATGAAGAGTCTCCCACCATCTCAAAGATAAAGAATGATGCTTTCTATTTATCATCTCTTTATGTCCCCTGTAGATAAAAATATGAATACTTTAACAGATATAGATATATATATATATAAAAGATATAAATATACAATTTACATACAAGATGTAGTCATTAAACAAGTTACAGTTGAAAAAAAAAACTGTGCGATTTGACATCTCACACTCTTCAAGGCTTAATTTCGTCAATGTATATGATACATGAATTTATCCTATTTGAGGAAGTGATGGAAAAAATTATTCAATTATATCATACTATTCTTCTTCATTTTTCCTTCGTATGTTCTTTCTTGTAGTAAGATCAGAGAAATATATAGAGAATAAATCGATACTTTCTTGATCCATGTTACCGTTCATGATAGAACCTTCGAAAAAATTCCTGAGACAGACATAATACTTTAATATGTACATATTCCTTTCAGTTGGATACATCCAATGAACATGAAATATGTCCTCCAAGAAGTATTTCAATTGGAATATGGATAGTCAGATGCAGCATGCATGTGAAAAATGATGGGGGAAATATTTTCTCTAACTAAAAAAAAATTAATTGTGCATCTGTCAACATTTTTTGTAAAACATACATGGAAGAATTCTTATAAAAAAGATCTCTAATGAAATGGAAAAACCGAATAATATCCACCTCTACATTATTGTAAAAAATATGACAAATTTCTATTGGAATCAACTCATCAAAAAAGGATTTGATAATCACGAGTCTTTAAATATTTTAGCTTCAACTCTCTTCAGTTGACCCATTTGGATATGATGATTGAAAAGACATTAAGAACATTAATAGTCACTAGTACTTATAGAAATTTCTTTTCTTTCTATAGGTGTCATCACATAAGAAGCACATGGATGTTTCCATTTATTTTCACTAATAAGCACAAAATGTAATTCCGGTCTGATGCCCCATTCTACCAGGTCATGCCAAGACCGTAAATCATCTTTTTTCTTTCCATTAAAATTTAGAATAATCGAAATCAAAATTTCACAAATATTTTTTTCAATGTGAATTACATCTAATCAATGACATAACAAATTGGTTGACCAATATGAAAAACAAATATGATACTTCTCTTCTTCTAATTGTAACATGTTTTAGTGGAAACATTCTTTCTCTTTCCAGATTTAATTTGACCCTTCCCATATGACAAAACTGAATTATTTCAATTCATTAAGCACATCATTTCTAGACATATGCTGAGGTGGATCATCAGTCTCCATGGTATTGTGAACTCTTGGATGATTAATTCTATTTGGATGGTCCATTGCCAAGAATCGTTGATGTCTCGTAAAACCAAAACTACCACGATGTTTCAGTCATCTAGATCATGTATTCTTCATACAAACATGACATTATAGTTTTTCCTTCGTGATCCTTATAGGCATCATTTCCTATGCAGGGAAATCATTGAACATCCACATAAGTGTAGTACAATCTGAAATATGTCTTTCCAACATGCATCATATGTGTTCACACCCACATCACAAAGAAGTGTCAACTCATTTATTAATGGTTGCATGTATACGTATATATCATTTTCAGGATCAGAAGGGACATATATGAGTATAATCATGATTGCGAATGGTTTTTTCATACACAACCATGGGGGAATATTATAAATGTGCATAAAAATCGGCAAAGTGATGTGCGACCTAATAAACTACCCAAACGGATTAAAACTGTCACATTAAAGACCCAATGTCACATTACGAAAATCAGCTGCACAATAAAGATATCAAGTGTCAAATCTCTTCCATGAAAATCTATAAGCAAGGTGATCCATCTCATCATTTGACTTCTTTCTCTCAGTATCATGCCATCACATATTTATTGGTATTTCATCATACATAAAAAGATTATGGAGTCTGAGGATTAATGGAAAGTTCCACATTACTATCTGTGGCACAAAAGATGGTGTTCCATCTACTTTTGGCTTCTAGCGGGATGTTACACATTTTATACAATCATTTTGTTCAACATTTTCCTCCATGAATAAACTGCAATCTTTTGCGCAAGAATTAATTTTTTTCTTAAAAATCCAAGTTCCACAACTATCTTTAATTCCATATAGTGGTTTGAAGGAATATCTTCATCATCTATAAGTAATTAATTCATGAAGGAAAGAATTTAATCAATGGAAGTATTATAAATCCCATACATAATTTTTACATGAAATAATGGGATTAAAAATACCAGATTTTTCAAGTTACCACCTTGTCGATATATTGGATTTGAGGCAGCATAATTCAATTTTTTCACCATGACAACATCGTCATTTTCATTAGATGCATCATGTGTTCTCATATAGAAATCATCTTGGTTCGAAATGCTTTATTTATCATGATGATGAATAAATCGAAACTAGTCATATACCAAATTCTCCAATCTAGTCCCCTCATTGGGAACATCAACAATTTGAGATGTCATTTTCTCCCCATTGGAATACCATACAAAGTTGTTTTCATGAGATTTTTTTTATGTGGTAGCTATCTTCTTCATGGCTCAACCAAGGTCTTACAACACACTTGTAACAGGGGTAGTGTAACACCCCAGGTAAATAATGAATATGAAATTTTCATATTTATCCATATTTGTGAATAAAATATTAATATGACTTTAAAGGGGATGCTATGCTCGATGGCGTACCCAACACGCAACAACGAGTTTCTTGGGAATCTTACGTTGCACTCAAATAATAAAATAATATTATTTTAAATGGTAGTTAACATGTAGCCATTTTATTGGATGGAATGGATAGAAATAACTAAAATATGATTATATATATATTTTTTAATGTTTTTACATTTATCCAATAAAAGATAAAGGCATAAAATACGGAAATAATTCGATTTTAGGCGTATATGCCCTAGTTTTCATTAAAGGTTCACTTATCGCCTTTTGATGGAGAACCATCATTAAATATAGTTTTGTTCACTCTTATACATCCTTTTGGACCAAATAAAACTCTTCTTAAGAATTGGGACTTCAAAATTTACTTTGTGTAAATTTTTGGTATCTTTCCGATAAAGTTCATTTTTTTAAATGAATAGTGTAAAATGTTGTATTTTAATTCAAAACCTCTTTTTAAAATAATTTATTTATATGATTAGATTATATTTTGAATTGGTTTTAAAGTGAAATTATAATATATTTTTATCATTAAATCCAATAGTGGTCGTTGGAATTAATTTCACTTTGAAATCAGACTTAAACCAGTGTCAATCTTTTGATACTTATTGTTTCATAAAAACACGCTATTTGATCTGACAGCGGGAATTAATTATTAAATTAAATAATGTGACTTATATGTTTTTAATTTTGTAAAATAGACTTCATTTTTGAATTCTAAATGTCAAATATAGCTTAGGGTGAATTTTTGGGATTTTTTTGAAAAGCTTCAATTTTTGATGAATAGTGAAACCACTAAGTGGTACTTATAAAAACTGATTTTTCCGTTTAAATGAAAATTTTCCATCTTTGTGTTTTGAATTTCAAAAATCCGACATACATGGTTGTCATTAATAAGTAAAATTTGGTTCAATGGGATAAAAATAATTTTTTGGTGAATATTAACTTATTAAGTTTTCAATCGCGATTAGAGGTAATTAGTGTAGTTCAAGGAAAAAATAATGTTTTAATAATATGAAACAAACATGAAACATGTTCTAACCTCATTGGATGTTTCATGTCCGACCAAGACAACCCATGGGTCAACTTGGGGACCCCATGAAGCCACTTTGGTTGGAAAATGAAATTAATATCTTTTTATTTAAAGTTAAAGTAAAAATGAGACAAACATGAAATGTTTTACTAAAACAATTTTTACATGGCGTTATAAAAATAATATTTTTGACTATAAATATTCATTGGAAATCTAAAAATATTACCTACATTATATTATTTTTTTATAATTTTTAGACATTATATAAATTAAATTACTTATGACATCATGATGATGCAGCGATGACCTCATTATTTAACGATTTAAATAAAATGGAAAGATAATGTAATATCTAAGCTCTACACATGTCCAAAACCTATTGGATGAGTGGATTTCGAAATCTTATCACCTTATCCTGGAAAGAAATCAATTTGGGACCTTTAGAATCCGAAACCTTTTTGAAAATAAAGTATCATTTTGTAACATTACAAGAGTGCCCCTCCTCTCCTCTTATAAAAGGCCCCCACCTCTACCTCCTTACCCACACTTCCAAAGCCTTTAGATCAGCCAAACTCTGACCATTTTATCTCTCCACTTCCCTATCTTACTCCTTGAAGACTCATGTTGGGCATAAGTCTTCCCAAGGAAGTCTTTGAGCTCAAACCAAAGGGAGTTACCCAATTTTAATGTAATGTCTTCACTTGAGTACTTTTATTTTATTTTGCTTCTCCAACCCCCTAAACTCTTTTTATTCATTTCTTTTGTAACAAATACAGTATCATCAATATAGTAAGATGTTTTTATATGAATTATTCGAGCTACACTTTCATACACCTACATCTAATGGTTAAAGAACATACTATTTCCGTGGATGGCGAATTTCGGCCTCCCAAAACAATGATTGTTCAACATTCTTTTAACACCTTCAAAGGTGGCCATTAAGATGAAACTATATTTATATATGATATATAATATGTTTATGATTTCCTTAAGCTTCTGTATTTTTCCATTTTGGGCATACCTTTATGGTTTCCATTATGGGTAAACACGATATCTTCATTTAAGGAAGTGCGGACTACTGCCCCCTCAAAGTGATTTGATTCGTTAATACCATATGGGGTACGTATAAAGGATATATTTAATGATATTATATATGATACCATACTGGAATTAAAATACTATTATGTACCATTATGTTTTAATTCCATTGAATATGAAATAGAAATGGAAGTAGCGTTCATGCGTACGTACGGCTTACCGTCTCCATGAACGGTACATTTCATTTCTTATCTCAAAATGTTATGTAATACTATAAGTACATATATATAATGGATATATATGTAATATATTACATAAAAATTAAGGATATAACTCTGGAATTATAACATATATATATCTCTCTCATTTTTTTTAATTCCATTAATATGACAAAAAATGAAAGTAGTGTTCATGCGTACGTACGGCCTACCGTCTCCATGAACGGTGATTTTCGTTTTTTTATCTCGCAATGATATGGAATATTATGAAATGAATATTTACTGGATATATATGATATTTTAATCATTAATACTATTCTGGAAATTATTTACTTATAACTACATGGGCAATCTTTTTTCAAACAAGTTCATTTTTTACTCATGTACCAAACATCGGCAAAAACGTCTGATATGAACTAAAATTATTAAAAAATTATTATAACATTATAATATGTGATATGAACTGAATAATAATATCTAAAGGAGGTACTTAGTCAATTATTAATTGACCAAAGTTTATTATTCAGGAATATAATGAAACGAACAAGACAAGTTGGACTTGAGGTAAGGGATCTTACTCCTCTCTTTCTTTTTAAGTACACTCTTTTATGTCATTCCCTCTAAAGCTCATCTTTCTTGTTATTGGGATGTTATTTTATATTACACTTACTGTAATTTTTTATGTTCATGTGATGATAGACCCTATTCTCTCTCATCAATCCATTTTGTATGTTTTATGTGGCGCCGTTAGGCTGCCATGTTTTCGTAAGGGATTATTCATCTCACTTTTATTCCCGTGAGATTTATGCTACATTTTCCACAATTTCCTTTGAGTGGTTTATGTACGGACCATTATTCTACTCTTTGTGTAATATACTTTCGTTTATGAGTATTTACATCAATGATTTATTGTCCTTCTTTCATGGGGTGTATGTTTTGAAAGATACCCAAGTCGGTAAGGGAACCTTTCACCCTCCTCTTTTTTTAAAAGACTTATTTTGTTGGGTATTTTAATTTACATATTGTTATGTTTGGATATGTTCTGATATATCCTTATTGATGTAAATTTTATGTCCAAGTGATGAGATACACTTTTTATCTCTCATCAACTCATTTTGATGTGACGCCGTTAGGCTGCCAAGGGAACTTCTTAACCCAATTTCGATTTCTTTGGGTTCAACATGTAGTTATTGAATATGTCATCCTTTAAATATGTTTTAATGAACTTTGATTATTTTACACTTAATATCCACTTATATTTGGTGTATTCATTTGTCACACACAATTATGTAATTGATTTATCCTTAAACCAAGGATACCGTTTTTGTATGGGACTTCGTCTCAATCTTCTTTCATTGAGGCATATTTTATTTTATACACAACTTTCTTTTATACGGTGTATAAACCCCTTTGACTTTTACATTTATCCAAAAGGATTCTTTTTTATACGAAGCGTTTTACAAAACGACAAAAGGGAATTTTTTTGTCGTACGTATGCGGTGACAACGACTTCTCCACCGCCGTGACCATTATTTGAGTTTCGGCTTCCTCTACAAGCCATAACTTTTTTTTAAAAGAAAAATAAATACCATGTTTTACTTTTATTTTATTTTGGTATTGAAATTTTTTTTCATAATGTTTTTATATCAATGTGTCGTATTGATATCTTGTGATTGAAAGGTGGAAATGTTATGTTTCCTTTACGCATGTTTTATGTGATACGATTATGTTGAGGTTCTTGGGCATTATTATGAAGACGGGTGGTTCCGTGACAAACTAAGGGCGGGTGAGCCCGATATAGCTCTCCAATGCATTGGGTAACGCAAAGGAGTGAAACGTTCAGGTTTCTCCGAAGAGATTTAGGGAATATACTGTGATGGGTATTCCAAACGTAACCAAGAGGGTTACTCCCTACGTAAGAATGTTATGAATGCCTCAAGTTACCTTTATGTCTTATGTTTTATATGATTTTTTCATGGTTTGATGAGGTATGTTAAAGTGCCTATGTTTTATGGGTAATGTATGATTTCATTCTTATGTATATATGAACTCATGTTTCCTTTCCATATTTTTATAACCCTTACTGAGCTTTTTATGCTCATCCCAAGTTTTTGAAATGTTTTTCACAGGTCAATGGAAAGGTAAATGATGTGATGATAGTGTCAAGGATGTGTCAAGAATGAATCCATGTTTTATTTTCAATATGTTTCCGTTGATGGGAAGAATGAATACTGTCTTTTATGTAACCACTTTGTTTAAATGTGGGATGTAATGCAAGTTTCATGATCTAATTCTCTAAAACTCTAAACCTGAAAAGATCCTCAATGTGTAATCTTGTAATAACTCAAGATTAAGTAAGGTTTAAGCCTGAGGCCTTATTGTTGGTATCATAGGTCGGTTTAGATAACTTTAGAGGTTAGGGTATTCTTTAAGCATAATTGACATTACCATAATGGTTAGGATTTCAGAAAGATCCCTAGTTTTAGATAAAGTGAATGAGTAAGTGTATCTTAGTGTTTACCTTACTCATTAGTACATGATGGTTTTGTTGATATACTCACACTGACATTTCTGTTTTTAGTGAATGGATGGATCTAGTAGGCACCAAAGAGACAACAGGTTTGAAGGAAACTGTGGTGGATCTCTGATTAAGATACTAGATAAAATACAGGATTCAATGAGGAAACTCGTGGTTGTTCTAAACCAAATATAAAGGAGTCATGATCAACCACTTGAACCTTGGTATGTTTTGTAATGCATCATGTACGAGATGACCAATCCATGTGGAAGTTCAGGTAATAATTATAATGTTAACCATTAGAGTTTTTATGATCCTTACTTTTGAGGTAATTATGGGTTATTATATGATATGCTGGAAAATGAAAGGCATGATATAAACTTGAGGTTAAAATATGTTATGATCATTTTTGATGATTTTATCTCTTTTTGGGGAATGATTTAAGAATTATACAGTTTTGGAAAAAGGACAACACGCAGACCGTGTGACAACCCGTCACGTCGGACAAAGCTGCAGGAATCGAACCCACAACCAAAGTGCGACTGGTATTTATCGCCTACCACTGGACTACGTGAAGTCCCTGGTTAGTTTGACTGATTCTTTTTAGTTATATGATTTTATGAATTAAGAGTAAGTTTATTTTGGGTTATTTAGGAAAATGATTAACCTATCATGGAGGATGTGTGATTAGGTTATTTACTTTTCAATACGAGACTTTAGGAGCAACTGATGTTGTTTGGAGATAAATGTTACGATTTAACTTGGAACACTATGTGACTAAATGCTTCAAATATTTGGGTTTCAATCTTAGTTTGGTTTACTTTGAAGAATTTTATGGACAAACTGTTTATCGGATGGTCCTCGTTGAACTTTGGGTTTTGTTGGACAAATTTTGGAGATTAAGCATAGATTTTATTTTTAATGGGTTATCCTTTTCTGGATTATCTGACCTTGTACTAACCTTTCTGGTTTTGGTTTTGGTTAAAGCCTAAGGACATGGGATTTATATAGTTATCTTTTGTAGATTAGGGGATTCTCGAGAAGTTGATTATAGTACTCTTAATGTGAACAAGTCTCCCTAAATACTCATCTTTTGGAAAATATATGAGTTTGATTAAGGAATCTAGTAAAAGTTGAAAGTCAACATGATAAGTGATTATGTTTCCTTATGAATAAATTCCTCAATAAAAAGTAACTTAAAACAAAAATGTTGTCTATTAACTTTTCCTACTGGGGAACCCAACACCGTTTAACCCATCCCAAGTTTGTGATTTTCTTATTGTTAACTTTCCCCTAACCATGTTTTCTATCACTCTCCATCAGAACAATACCCTATGTTTTCTCCTCCATGTCCATGTTTTCCTACATGGAGTCTTAGTATGGGTTAACTCGGGTGACCTCTGTACTTATCTTTATTTATTTTAACGTGTTTGTTTTACCGACTCTTGTTCCGATGTGGGACTTTCAAGGATGTTTCCAAGCGCAATTTTAAAATTGTGAGGATGCAATTCCCAAAAGGGGGGAAGGATGTAACACCCCAGGTAAATAAAGAATATGATTTTTTCATATTTATCCATATTTGAGAATAAAATATTAATATGACTTTAAAGGGGACGCTATGCTCGATGGCGAACCCAACACGCAACAACGAGTTTTTTGGGAATCTTACGTTGCACTCTAATAATAAAATAATATTATTTTAAATGGTATTTAACATGTAGCCATTTTATTGGCGGGAATGGATATAAATAAATAAAATATGATTATATATGTTTTTAATGTTTCTAAATTTATCTAATAAAAGATAAAGGCACAAAATACGGAAATAATTCGATTTTAGGCGTATATGCCCAAGTTTTCACTAAAGGTTCACTTATCGCCTTTTGATGGAGAACCGTCATTAAATATAGTTTTGTTCACTCTTATAAATCCTTTTGGACCAAATAAAACTCTTCTTAAGAATTTGGACATCAAAATTTACTTTGTGTAAATTTTTGGTATCATTCCGATAAAGTTCATTTTTTTAAATGAATAGTGTAAAATGTTGTATTTTAATTTAAAACCTATTTTTAATCTAATTTATTTATATTATTAGATTATCTTTTGAATTGGTTTTAAAGTGAAATTAGAATATATTTTTACCATTAAATTCAATAGTGGTCGTTGGAATTAATTTCACTTTGAAATCAGACTTAAACCGGTGTCAATCTTTTGATACTTCTTGTTTCATAAAAACACGCTATTTGATCTGACGGCGGGAATTAATTATTAAATTAAATAATGTGACTTATATGTTTTGAATTTTTTAAAATAGACTTCATTTTTGAATTCGGAATATCAAATATAGCTTAGGGTGAATTTTTGGGATTTTTCTGAAAAACTTCAATTTTTGATGAATAGTGAAACCACTAAGTGGTACTTATAAAAACTGATTTTTCCATTTAAATGAAAATTTTCCATCTTTGTGTTTTGAATTTCAAAAATCCGACATACATGGTTGTCATTAATATGTAAAATGTGGTTCAATGGGATAAAAATAATTTTTTGGTGAATAGTAACTTATTAAGTTTTTAATCGCGATTAGAGGTAATTAGTGTAGTTTAAGGTAAAAATAATGTTTTAATAATATTAAATGAACTTGACACATGTTCTAACCTCATTGGAGGTGTCATTTCCGACCAAGAAAACCCATGGGTCAACTTGGGGACCCCATGAAGCCACTTTGGTTGGAAAATGACATTAATATCTTTTTATTTAAAGTTAAAGTAAAAAATGAGACAAACAGGATATGTTTTACTAAATCAATTTTTACATGGGGTTATAAAAATCATATTTTTGACTATAAATATTAATAGGAAATATAAAAAGATTTACTACATCATTGTATTTTTTTTATAATTTTTAGACATTATATAAATTAAATTATTTATGACATCATGATGATGCAGCGATGACCTCATTATTTAATGATTTAAATAAAATGGAAAGATAATGTAATATCTAAGCCCTAAACATGTCCAAAACCTATTTGATGAGTGTATTTAGAACCCTTATCACCTTATCCTCTTAATACATCAATGTGGGACCTTTAAAATCCGAAACGCTTTTGAACATAGAGTATCATTTTGTAACTTTACAAGAGTGCCCCTCCTCTCATCTTATAAAAGGCCCACACCTCTACCTCCTTACCCACACTGCCAAAGCCTTTGGCTCGGCCAAACTCTGCCCATTTTATCTCTCCAATTCCCTCTATTATTCCTTGAATCCTCATGTTGTGAATAATTCTTCCCAGGTAAGCCTTTGAGCTCAAACCAAAGGGAGTTACCCGATTTTAAGGTAATGTCTTCACTTGAGTACTTTTGTTTTATTTTGCTTCTCCAACCCCCTAAACTCTTTTTATTAATTTATTTTTTAACAAATACAATATCATAAATATACTAGGATTTTGTTATAATAAGGATTCGAGCTACACTTTCACACACCTACATCTAATGGTTAAAGAACATACTGTTTCCGTGGATGGCGAATTTCGGCCTCCCGAAACGATGATTGTTCAACATTCTTTTAACACCTTCATAGGTGGCCATTATGATGAAACTATATTTATATATGATATATAATATGTTTATGATTTCCTTAAGCTTCGGTATTTTTTCATTTTGGGCATACCTTTATGATTTCCATTATGGGTAAACGCGATATCTTCATTTAAGGAAGTGCGGACTACCGCCTCCTCAAAGTGATTTGATTCGTTAATACCATATGCGGTACATATAAAGGATATATTTAATGATATTATATATGATACCATACTAGAATTAAAATACTATTATGTACCATTATGTTTTAATTCCATTGAATATGAAATAGAAATGGAAGTAGCATTCATGCGTACATACGGCTTACCATCTCTATGAACGATACATTTCATTTCTTATCTCAAAATGTTATGTAATACTATAAGTACATATATGTAATGGATATATATGTAATATATTACATCAAAATTATGGATATCATTCTGGAATTATAACATATATATATCTCTCTCATTTTTTTAGTTCCATTAATATGACAAAAAATGAAAGTAGCGTTCATGCGTACGTACGGCCTACCGTCTCCATGAATGGTGCTTTTCATTTTTTTATCTCCCAATGATATGGAATAGTATGAAATGAATATTTAATGGATATATATGATATTTTAATCAGTAATACTATTCTAGAAATTATTTACTTATAACTACATGGGCAATCTTTTTTCAAACAAGTTCATTTTTGACTCATGTACCAAACATCGGCAAAAACGTCTGATATGAACTAACATTATTAAACAATTATTATAACATTATAATATGTGATATGAACTGAATAATAATATATAAAGGAGTTACTTAGTAAATTATTAATTGACCAAGGTTTATTATTCAGGAATATAAAGAAACGAACAAGACAAGTTGGACATGAGGTAAGGGATCTTACTCCTCTCTTTCTTTTTAAGTACACTCTTTTATGTCATTCCCTCTAAAGCTCATATTTATTGTTATTGAGATGTTATTTTATATTACAATTACTGTAATATTTTATGTTCATGTGATGAAAGACCCTATTCTCTCTCATCAATCCATTTTGTAAGTTTTATGTGGCGCCGTTAGGCTGCCGAGTTTTCGTAAGGGATTTTTCATCTCACTTTTATTCCCGTGAGATTTATGCTAAATTTGCCAAAATTTTATTTTGAGTGGTGTATTTACTTCCCATTATTCTACTCTTTGTGTAATATACTTTCGTTTATGAGTCTTTAAATCAATGATTTATTGTCCTTCTTTTCATGGGGTGTATGTTTTGAAAGATACCCAAGTCGGTAAGGGAACCTTTCACCCTCCTCTTTTTTTAAAATACTTCTTTTGTTGGGTCTTTAAATTTACATATTGTTATGTTGGGATATGTTCTCATATATCCTTATTGATGTAAATTTTATGTCCAAGTGATGAGATACACTTTTTATCTCTCATCAACTCATTTTGATGTGACGCTGTTAGGCTGTCAAGGGAACTTCTTAACCCAATTTCGATTTCTTTGGGTTCAACATGTAGTTATTGAATATGTAATCCTTTTAATATGTGTGACTGAACTTTGATTATTTTACACTTAATATCCACTTATATTTTGTGTATTCGTTTGTGACACATAATTATGTAATTGATTTATCCTTAAACCGAGGATACCGTTTTTGTATGGGACTTTGTCTAAATCTCCTTTCATTGAGGCATATTTTATTTTATACACAACTTTCTTTTATACGGTGTATAAACCCCTTTGACTTTTTCGTTTATCCAAAAGGAATATTTTTTTATAAGAAGCATTTTAGAAATCGACAAAAGGGAATGTTTTTGTCGTACGTATGCGGCGACAACGACTTCTCCGCCGCCGTGACCATTATTTGAGTTTTGGCTTCCTCTACAAGACATACCTTTTTTTAAAAGAAAAATAAATACCATGATTTACTTTTCTTTTATTTTGGTATTGAAAATTGTTTTCATAATGTTTTTATATCAATGTTTCGTATTGATATATTGTGATTGAAAGGTGGAAATGTTATGTTTCCTTTATGCATGTTTTATGTGATACGATTATGTTGAGGTTCTTGGGCATTATTCTGAAGATGGGTGGTTTCGTGATAAACTAAGGGCGGGTGAGCCCGATATAGCTCTCCAATGTATTGGGTAACGCGAATGAGTGAAACGTTAAGGTTTCTCCGAAGAGATTTAGGGAATATATTGTTATGGGTATTCCAAACGTAACCAAGAGGGTTACTCCCTATGTAAGAATG
Source organism: Viscum album (assembly GCA_963277665.1). NCBI lineage: Eukaryota > Viridiplantae > Streptophyta > Magnoliopsida > Santalales > Viscaceae > Viscum > Viscum album. The sequence goes on along the minus strand of OY728155.1, from coordinate 592,698,171 downwards.
TTATGAATGCCTCAAGTTACCTTTATGTCTTATGTTTTATATGAATTATTCATGGTTTGATGGGGTATGTTAAAGTGCCTATGTTTTATGGGTAAAGTATGATTTCATTCTTATGTATATATGAACTCATGTTTCCTTTCCATATTTTTATAAACCTTACTGAGCTTTTTATGCTCATCCCAAGTTTTTGAAATGTTTTTCACAGGTCAAGGGAAAGGTACATGATGTGATGATAATTTCAAGGATGTGTCAAGAATGAATCCATGTTTTATTTTCAATATGTTTCCGTTGATGGGAAGAATGAATACTGTCTTTTATGTAACCTCTTTGTTTAAATGTGGAATGTAATGAAAGTTTCATGATATAATTCTCTAAAACTCTAAAGCTGAAAAGATCCTCAATGTGTAATCTTGTAATAACTCAAGATTAAGTACGGTTTAAGGCTGGGGCCTTATAGGCAGGGTATGTGACCACTATCTAATGCATTTTGAAATGAAAAATCTAAAAATCACTGCAAATGTTTTTTGAAAATCGCTTGAGATAAGATTAGTTTCATACATCCAACATCTATCCCTTATGTATGAAAATTTTTAATAATTCATTTCGTCAAAATCAATTTAATAAGATTAAAGTATCATCAAAAATATTTTTATGTAAACGTGAATTTTTCACTTTTTATAAAACCATAATTTACATAGTACTCTATATGAGAATCATAATATAAAAGACAAAAAATACTATATTTGTAACAAAATATCTTTGAAGAACTGTACATGAGTTTACAAGATCAAGTACACATGTGAAGGAGAATTATTCAGGGGTTGATTAAATTTTAGATCGAAAAAAGTTTATATTTTAATAGATAATTTGATTGATCACATACATTTCTCAAGGGGGAGGGGGTGTCCAATGTGTGTGGGGTGTCCAAGGGGTGGCGTGGCTATCTAGGGTGGTTGGAAGTGTCCTGGGGGAGGGGGCTATCTCGGGTGGTCGTCATGTCAAGGGTGGTGGGTTGTCCAAGGGTGTTGGTTAGAATTTATAGGGGTAGGGGCTGTTTAGGGGGTGGGCGGGCTATCTCGGGGGGTGAGAGGGGTGTCTAGGGGGTTGGAGGGGCAGTGTAGGGGGTACGGGTTGTTTAGGGGGTGGGTGGGATATCCATTAGTGTGGTGGGGCTATACATGGGAATATGGGGTGTCCAGGGGGTGGGTGAGCTATCCAGGGGGTTGGGCAGGCTTTCCATAGGGGGTGGTCGGGCTATCCACGGGAGTGGTAGTGCTGTTCAGTGGGTATGGGGGTGTCAATAGTGGTAGGGGGCATTCCAGTGGGGTCAGGGAGTTTGGGTGGATGGGGGTGGCCGGGGGGAGGCGAGCGGGTGTCCGGGGGGGGGGGGGCTGTCTACGAGGGTTGGGGGCTATCCAATGGGGTGGGAGAGATGTCCACGGGGTTGGAGGGGATGTCCATGGGGTTGGGGTGTCTAGGGGGTGGGGGCCTTCTAGGGTCGTGGGTTATCCATGGGTACGAGGTGTCCCTTGCGTGGACAGGCTGTATGACAACCTTTCTTTTATTAAAAACTTAAACATGATTTATAACATAAAACATTAACTTGATAAAACATGGTTGATCAAGAGGTCTAGTGTATTTGGGGCTTAGGATCATTGCATAACAACTTAAAACATGAAGTACAATATCTTTATTTAAAACATCCTTTACATGACCACTACATTCCTTCGTACTTAGCATTGCATTGGATAACCTGAGGACATGCATAAGAAAAGGGGTGAGATATAAATCCCAGTAAGGGAATAAACATGCAATACATGTGGAGTAAAATACATGTTAGACAATATACATATCAATAGAGCACAATAGAAACATGAACATAAATGCATGATAATGAAAGATAATCATAACAAGGAAATGTGGCAACAAAACTTAACATGGAATTAGCATGAGCCAAGGCTCATTGCACAAAGAGGATGAGTAAATCCTCATTGCACATGGAGCACTAGTAAACCCTCGTTTCACTTGAATTAGCATGAGTCAACACTCATTTCACATTAAGTATCATGATACTATACTTTACCCAATGCATTGGAGCACTATAAGTGTCCACCCTTCTTAAATATTTATTTTCATGCATAAGTCTGCCACATAGATCATAAAAAATGGATTCATAAAACATAATCATTTATTCCATGATAAAGGAATGTATAATTTATACATGAAACTATATAATCAATAAGTAAATGTATATAGAGGTGAATACTCTTGATGGAGAAATGGGCATGGTATTCACTACACAAGGACACTGTCTTAGAAAATCGGTGCGATTTCGGTAGCATAACAACGTGACATAAGAATTCATAAAAAATGGTTAATGAGAGAGAAAGGGGTTCCTCATAATATTTACATGTAATGTACATTAAGGAGGTCATATACATACAAGTCCCAACAATTGTAATGGAATTTATATTCATGATACAAAAGTATTGCTTGAATGTAAAAGAGGAGAGAGAAGTTCCTTTTGGAATTTCGGCATAGTAACAGGTGTACATGGGAGGCATTTAATGAGGGAGAAAGGGATATCCCATCATTAAAAGATAATTTGGGTAGTATGAGGGAGGTGAGAAACCATACTCCAACATTCATAATTGAATTTAAAAGGGCAAAGCAACTTAATTAAAATTGGACAAAAATGAGAAAGGAAGAAAAAACGCTTACTTGGAAGTGTGCTTCCAAAGGCTTGAGAGAGTCTTGAGAGAGGCTTCATGGGAGATTGGGGAACCTTGAGAGGATTCTAGAGATATTAGGTCAGAGGTTGGATGTACCTCAAACACTCTGAGTGAGGAGTAAGTGGGAGTTTGGGTGGGTTTATATAGGAATGGTGAGGGAATTCTTTATTATTTAGGTTTGGGACCCCTTATATTAAATTAGTCCAAAACAAAAACCATCTCATGGTTTTTACCAATGGGTTTTGAAAAAAGGAAGAGGAAAACAATATTTTAAAAGTCCAAAGTCCAAAATGCTTAAAATAATAGGGTTTTGTAGGTGGAGGTGAGTCACACTCCCATGGAAAACAATTTTAAAAGTCAAGATGTTTAATAAGTCTTGAAGGGTCCATTAATGCTTTGAAAAGTAAGTCAAACAAACCCAAAATCAAATTACTTTAATGTTAAAACTTATATTGGCCAAACATAAAACTTAAAATATTTTATTACATCACTATTGGGTCATTAAGATGTCATAAAACACATTATATTTTTAAATAGTATTTAATTTTTACCCAACATATTGACTGTCTCAGAAAATTATAAAAGATTCACCATTGGATAATTTTGACATCCTGATTCTAGAAATAACATTTATTTTATCTAAATAATTTTATAAATATGTTAATTTTCACTTTTAAAATAAAAATCGACCTTTATCTAAAATTCACAGGTTTGGACAAAAATAGCTTTGAAACCTTAATAAAAATTACAATTGCATTCATAAAATTATATGATCATTTATATAAAATTAATTTAATAATAATAATAATATTTTATTAAAATAATATTTAATTCAAAAATCCCTTAATTAAATAAAATATAATTCTTAATTAAATAATAAATAAAAAAACACTTTTCACTTTAAAAACTATTTACAATGTATCAATAATGACAAGAAAGTATATTATTTATTATATATAAAAAATAATGTACATGAACATAGTAATAGTGATTTGTTACATAACCCCTTAAAAGGGCCACATAAGACATAAGGGTAATGTGTGTGATGGTGACAGACTCTAGGGGTGGCTCGGATAACATCGCCCAAGTGATAATTTCTATCAACTTCCACTTTTCCCGTAGACGGTCACGTTCAAGCATGAAATGATGAAGCTCATCTTAGGCATGGGGAAGAGTGAAGCCCAAAGATGCCACCTCTTTTCCGAGCTCCGAAAAATGGGCTTTGTTTGGAGAAATTCTACTGGATGAGGCCATCACATCCTTTTTCCGAATAAATTAGGTTTGTTAATGCCCTATATTTATACTAATCATGTGATCACTGTTCAACGAATAAAAAAGCAACGGTCACAATTATTAACATAAAATCAAATAATTTTACATTTTATATAAATAGTTTTCATAAAGAGACATTTAATTATATCAAGAGGGATTTCCAATAATTAAACATTGGGTTGTTACAATATTCCCCCCTTAAGAAATTTCACCCTTGAAATATCCTTTTTCCCACACTAAAATAGATATGGGTAACTAAGATTCATCATTACCTCTAATTCCCAAGTCACTTCTTCAAACTTGTGGTTTCGCCACAACACCTTGACAAGGGGCATTGTCTTATTTCATAAAACATTTTCTCTACGATATAAGATCTTCACTGGTTGCTCCTCATAAGAAAGATCATCCTCCAACTGTACCACCTTAGAAGAGAGTGCATGTGAAGGGTCCGACATGTAAATCCTTCATAGGGATACATGGAAGACATCATGTACTTTGGCCATGGTAGGTGGCAGTGCTAGTCGATAGGCCACAGCCCCAACACGATCAAGAATCTCGAAGGGGCAAATGTACATAGGACACAACTTCCCTTTCTTTCCAAACCAGATGAACTTCTTCCACAGAGATATACATAGAAAAACCATGTCTCCTACTTTAAACTCAAGGTCTCGTCGATGATTATCTACATAAATATTCTATCAACTCTGGGTTGCCTTGATATACTGATAAATGGTTTTCACCTTCTCCAACATTTCCTAGACCATTTCTGGTCCAAGCAGCTTATGTTCACTGACCTCATACCAACACGCCGATGTTCTACAACCTTTCCCCTAATGGGCTTCATATGGTGCCATTTGGATGCTCGAGTGGAAACTATTATTATAAGAGAACTCAACCAGAGAAATATGTTGATCACATTCTCCTTTAAAGTCCATTGATCACGCTATCAACATGTCCTCAAGTGTTTGGATAGTCCGCTCGGATTGGCCATCAGTTTGAGGATGATAGGTCGTACTGAAGTTCAGTTCAGTATCCAGATCATGTTGAAGACTCTTCCAAAACATAGTGGTGAGTGTTGGATCTCAGTAAGACATAATAGATAGTGGTAATCCAAGCAGCCTTACCACTTCCTTGATATATATCCGTGTGAGTTTATCCAATGAGAAATACTCCCAAATAACAATGAAGTGTGCAGTCTTTGTAAGACGATCCACCACAACCCTGATTGCATTGTTTCCTTTGGATGTCCTCAGAGTTTTAGGGACAAAATCCATGGTTATGTTCTCCCATTTCCATTCTGGTATGGGAAATGGTTGCATCCTCCCCTTAGACTTCTGCCTCTCTACCTTCACTTGCTGGAACACCACACACTTTGATGTATATACAATGATCTCTTCCTTCATATTATCCCACCAAATGTTTTCTCGGAGATCTCGATATATCATTGTGCCCCCTGGGTGAATAGAGAAATTTGAACTGTGTGCATCATCCAAAAGTTCCTTCTTCAGCTCCAGACTTGATGGAACACGTATTCTTTTCCCAGATCACACAACTCCTTCTTCATTAACATTAAACTATGTGGATTTCCCTTTTTCGATAGCTTCCACTTTTTCTTGAATTCCCACATCATCCTTTTGAGAATCCATTAACCTTTCCAAAAGAGACGGTTGAGCAATCATTTGTCAAAGGATTGATGATGTTCCCTTCTCTATGATTCCCATGTCCATCTTCATCTAGTCTAAGAAGATGATATCCTTCTCAATTCTCATCATTGATAGAATCACCGGATCCTTTCTACTTAGGGAATCTTCCACCTTGTTTACTTTCCCAGGGTGGTAATGTATTGTATAGTCATAATCCTTGATGAGATCTATCCATCTTCTCTGGCGCATATTATGCTCTTTCTGTGTGAATATATATTTAAGACTCTTGTGGTCAGTATATATCTCACATTTCTCCCCATAGAGATAATGTCGCCAGATTTTCAAGGAAAATATCACTGCCACCAACTCCAGATCATGCATTGGATAGTTTCTCTCATGGATTTTTAACTGTCTTGAAGCATAATACATCCCTTTATCATTTTTCATCAGCACACAACCTAAGCCCTTCTTTTAATAATCACTGAATACCAAAAAAAATTCCCCACTTGTGGGTAATGTGAGCATGGGCGCAGTGATAAGCCTCATTTTCAACTCCTTAAAGCTTTCTTCGAATTAATTACTCCAAGAAAACATTACTCCCTTCCGAGTTAGCTTGGTAATAGGTTTGGACAATCGTGATAAATTTATCACAAATCGTCAATAATATCTAGCTAACCCCAAGAAGCTATGGATATCTGTTACTGATGTTGTCCTCATCCATCCCTCAATTGCATCTTTTTTGGAGGGATCCACGGATATACCATTGCTTGTGATGATATGGACCAATAATGAGACTTTCTTGAATCGTAACTCACAATTTTTGTACTTTGCATAGATATTCTCCTTGCGTAAAGTCTCTAATACAGTTATTAAATGATCCTCATGATCCTCTATGGTTTTGTAGTATATTAGAATATCATCTATAAATACTGCCACAAAATTTTCTAGGTAATCTCTAATGACTCTATTCATAAAGTCCATGAAGTTTTCTGGAGCATTGTTGAGTCTGAACTGCATTACTATGAATTCATAGTGACCATATCTTGTACAAAATGCAGTCATGGGGACATCTTCCTTCTTCACCCTTACTTGATAATATCCCAACTGCAAATCTACATTGGAGAAGTATTGTTCCCCACGCAGCTGATCAAGCAAGTGATCGATCTGTTATAGAGGAAAATTTTTCTTTATTGTGATTTTTCTATGTTCACGATAATCGATGCAAATCCACATTGACCCATCCTTCTTCTTGATGAAGAGGACGGGTGCACCCCATGGTGAAGCACTTAGGTGTATAAACCCTTTATCTAGAATATCCTGTAGTTGTTTCTTCAACTCTTCAAGCTCCACAACAACAATTCTATATGGATTCATGGATATTCGTAGCACCCCTGGTATAAGTTCAATTGATAATTCAACATCTATTCTAGGAGGAAGTCCAGGAAGTTCCTCGGGAAACACTTCCGTGAATTCCCTCACAATAGGCATTTCATCAAAGAGGATTCTTCATGGACTCAATCATCTAAGCTAGATACGCGTTCTCAGAGGGAAGTAATATCCATGCTTGAGATGATGGATATAAAGGTGATTCATCTTCCTCCTTACACATGTAAGGAATCCGGGGTTGATTCTCCATATAGAGTGTGATTTCCCTATCGCGATAATTTATATTGTCTCTATATAAGGAAATCAAATCCATGCCAATAATTGCATCAAATTCCACCAGAGGGAGTATGATGCGGTTCCCCGGGAAATTCAATCCACATATTAGAATAGGGGAGGACTTATATTCATGGGATGCAATAATTGTCCCATTTTCCGTACTCAAAGACTTCTTCACTTCAATGATTTGTGGTGGTGCTGGGATTGTTCTACTAAACTTTCGAGATATAAAAGAATTTGTAGAACCTAAATCAAAAAGTATGTTCACTATTCTTGAATGAATAACAAGAGTACCTTTCACCACTTCATTGTCAGGGTTCTCTTTGGCTGAAGTGATGGAAAAATCTCTTCCTTGCTTCCTTGGAGGTTGTTTGTTGCCTCCGAAAACCATTGGTTTAGGGCACTGATTTGAAAAGTGTCCCGGTTCATTGTTGTTGTAGCAATGAACAATATTTTGAGGTTCGAACAGAGCGTTCCTCTCCTTTTTCGCAGCCGCGGATCTTTATTACAGATAGTTAACATCTAGGTGCCCTTCTCTTCCACACCTAAAGAATTTCCTCGTCCCCTTGAGACAATTTCCAGGGTGCTTCTTTCCGCAATTTTGGAAAGTGGGGTGCTGGATCTTCTTAGCACCATTGGATTAATCCCTCGAACCACCAAATTTTAAGTCAACCTTACACTTCTTGTCCCCATGATACCCATGTGATTCACCAATCTCTATTTCGTCCTTGAGGGAACATCAGACAATTTCCTCATAGTTGTCGAAGTCACAGATCGCTAATGCTTTCCTCAGGCTAGGCTTCAACCCACCAAAGAAGCGGTAAACCTTGCATTCAGGGGTAATGACAAAGACGGGAGCGTATCGTGAAAGCCTTGTGAAGTTTTCCTCGTACGCTCCAACAGATTCTTATTCTTTTTTTTGAGGGTAAGGAAGTCCCTTTCCATATTAAGCCGGAGGGTGCGTGGAAAATATTTATGAAAAAACATCATACAGGAATCCTTCCATTCCAATGCCTCGATCTCCTCCCCAGGCTTCGTATCTTTTATCAACTTCCACCATTGATCAGCTTCACGCTCCATATGATATGACGCCAGGAGAACCTTCTCTTTTTTAGAACATTGATGGATGTAGAAGATATTTTCAATAGAGTTGATCCACTATTCAGTGATCGTGGGATCAGATGATCCACTAAAAGCAGGAGGCCTTTGTCTCCTGAAGCTCTCGGTAGCGACATGTTCTTTAATATAGGGGGTTGAATGTTCTTCTTGACCCATGTTTCTATTAAAATCTTGAGTTAGATGAGAGAGAAGCGTGACAAAGCTCACGATTCCCACTCCCATTGGATTGGGCATCTCATTAGTACAATCATCACAATGATCTTCACATCGGTTGTTAGCCTGATTCATCCTATTACCGACCATTGGATGGAATAAAAGAAACGTTAGGTGGTAACACATAAAGGGTAATCCATAGACAAAAGTTGATGACTTATAAATAAACTTTTTTTTCCTTAACTCATGAGTCTATAGTCTTCAATCTAAGATTTTCATGATCTACTTTCTAACATATATTATTTGGGGAATTTTTTTTAATTCCCTTAATAAGGGTTCATACTAAGATTGTAAATTTTACAAATCATATCCCCCTGGAGTGTCATAACCATGAGTGCCGCAAGGCCCGTTTATGTGCACCAGTTCCCGTTCGAGTCTATCTCAAAGCGGTGTTTTCGTGTTTTACCCCTAGGATGCATCTATTCCAGAGCCGCCACTACCTGCTCGTATCCAGACACAGATGTATTTTCTTGATAAACCACTTACTCAGTACTTACCAAAACTGGGGGATGTTTTTATTATACTTAGTCTTGTCTCTAAGGCTTTACTAGGGTTTTATAATCCTAATAGCAAAAATAACTAAACCTATCCACTGATAGCAACAATGACAACCCTTCTTTTATTACAAATATAAACATGATTTATTACATAAACCATTAACTTGGAACAACATGGATGATCAAGAGGTCTCGTGTCTTTGGGGCTTATGATCATTACATAACAACTTAAAACATGAAGTACAACATCTTTATTGAAAACATCCATTACATTACCACTATATTCCCTCTTACTTACCATTGTATGGGATAACCGGAGAACACACATAAGAAAATGTGTGAGCTATAAAGCCCATTAAGGGAATAAACATGGAATACATGAGGAGTAAAATACATGATAGACAATAGGAATATCAATAGATCATAAGAGAAACTTGAACATAAAGTCATGATAAAGAATGATAATCATAACATGGAAATGTGGCAACAACACTTAACATGGAATTAGCATGAGCCAAGGCTCATTGCACATAGAGAGTGAGTAAATCCTCATTGCACATGAAGAACAAGTAAACCCTCATTTCACTTGAATTAGAATGAGTCAACACTCATTTCACATAACGTATCATGATACTATACTTTACCCAATGCATCAGAGCGCTATAAGGGCGCAACCTTCTTAATCATTTTTTTTCATGCATAAAGTGTGCCACATGGATCAAAAACATAGATTCCTAAAACATAATAATTTATTCCATGATAAAGGAATGTGGAATTTCAATAATGAAACTTTATAATCAATAAGTAAATGTGTATTAAGGTGAATACCCTTGATGGAGAAATGGGCATGGTATTCACTACACAATGACATTGGCTTAGAAAATCGGAGCGATTTCGGCAGCGTAACCGAATGACATAAGAATTAATAAACAAGGTTGATGAGAGAGAAAGGGGTTACTCATTATATTTACATGTAATGGACAGTAACGAGGTCATATTGATAGATTTCCCAACAATTTTAATGGAATTTAGATTCATGATACAAAAGTATTGCTTTAATGTAAGAGGAGAGAGAAGTTCCTTTCAGAATATCGACATTGAAATGGGTGTACATGGGAGGCATTTAATGAGAGAGAAAGGGGTCTCCCATCATTCAAACATAAATAGGGAAGTATGAGGGAGGTGATAAACCATACCCCAACATTCATAATTGAAATTAAAAGGGCAAAACAACTTAATGAAAATTGGACAAAAATGAGAATGGAAGAAAAAACCCTTACTTGGAAGTGTGCTTCCAAAGCCTTGAGAGAGGATTGAGAGAGGATTCTTGGGAGCTTGGGGAACCTTGAGAGGATTCTACAGAGAGTAGGTCAGATGTTGGACTAACTCCAAAGGCTTTGAGTGAGGAGTAAGTGGGAGCATGGGTGAGTTTATATAGGAAAGGTGAGAGAATTCTTTATTATTTAGGTTTGCGACCCCTTATATTAAATCAGTCAAAACCACAAACCATCCCATGGTTTTTGCCCATGGTTTTTGGGAAAGAGAAGAGGAAGAAAATATTTTATAAGGAAGAATTCCGAACTTCTTAAAATAATAGGGTTGCTTATGTGGAGGTGAGTCACACTCCCATGGAAAACAATTTAAAAAGACAAGGTGTTTAATAAGTCTTGAAGGGTCCAATAATGCTTTAAAAAGTACTTAAAAAAACCCAAAATAACATTTTTTAAATGTTAAAACATATATTGGCCGAAAATAAAGCTTATAGTATTTTATTACATCACAATTGGGTCATTATGATGTCATAAAACACATTATATATTTAAACAGTATTTAATTTTTACCCAAAAAATTGATTGTCTCAAAAAATTATAAAAAATTTACCGTTGGATAATTTCGACGTCCTTATTACAGAAATAACATTTATTTTATCTAAATAATTTTATAAATATGTTAATTTTTACTTTTAAAATAAAAAATGACATTTATCGAAAATTCACTACTTTTGACAAAAATGGCTTTCAAACCTTAATGAAAATTAAAATTACATTCATAAAATTATATGATCATTTATATAAAATAAATTTAATAATAATAATATTATTATTTTATTAAAATATTATTTAATTCAAAAATACATTAATTTAATAAAATATAATTCTTAATTAAAAAATAACTAAAACACTATTTCACTTTAAAAACTATTTACAATGTATCAATAATGACAAGAATGTATATTGATTATTATATAAATTTTTTTTGTACATTAAAATATTACTAGAGATTTGTTATATAACCCCTTAAAACAACCTCATAAGTCCTAAGGGTAAGGTGTGCGATGGTGACGGACTGTTGGGGTGGCTCATATAACATCGCTCGAGTAGTAATTTCTATCAACTTCCACTTTTCCTGTAGACGGTCACGGTCGAGCTTGAAATGATGAATCTCATCTTGGGTTTCATCAAGTGTGAATCCCAAAGACGCCACCACTTTTCTGAGCTTAGACAGATGGGCTTCATATGGAGCTATTCTACAGGATGAGGCCATCACTTTCTTGTTTTGAGTAAATTGGGTTTGTTAAAGCCCTATATTTATAATAATCATGTGATAACTGTTCAACGACTATAAAAGAAATGGTCACAATTTTTAACATAAAATCAAAGAATTTGACATTTTATATAAACATTTTACATAAAGAGACATTTAATTAGATCAAGAGGGATTTACATTAATGAAACATTGGGTCGTTACAGGCTGTCATAGGTGTGGTGGGGGTGGAAGGGTTGTCCAATAGGGTATGGGGTGTCCATGGGGTTGGGAGGGCTGTCCACGAGGGGTGGTCGAGCTGTCCACGGGGGTGGAGGGGCTATCCAGTGGGTTCAAGGGTGTCAAGGGGGTGGGGGCTTTCCATTGGTGGGACCGTCCGGGGGGGATGGGGGGTATCCAAGGGTGGTGAATGAGTGTCTGGGATGGTGGGATATCCACAGCTGTGGGGGTGTCTATGGGGTTCATGCTGTCTAGAGGGGTGTACAGGCTGTCCACGGGGGTGGCGTGGCTGTCCTGGGGGGTCAAAGGTGTCCAGGGGGTGGGGGAGGGGGTTGTCTTTCCGTGGATGTGGGGTGTCCTGGTGTTACGAGGTGTCTAGGGGCTGGGTGGGTTGTCCAATGGGGTGACAGGGGTAACGGGGCTGTCTCGGGGGTACAATTTGTCCAGGGGGTGGTTGAGCTATCCATAGGGGGTGAACGAGCTGTCCATGGGGGTGGCGGGGCTATCTAGTGGGGTCAAGGGTGTCATGGGTAGTGGGGGGGATTTTATAGGGGGAGGGGGCATCTGGGGGATGGTGGTGTCTGGGGTTAGTGGAGGGTGTCTGGGGGGTGTAACACCTCGAGATTTTATGAGATATATATTTTTTTAATTTCATTGATGTATTCTATTGTACACTACACCATGATTAGCTTATACTATATGCAACATTGTATTATCTTGCAGTGTATGAAACTCTATTTTTGGCTCGTGTTGCACACAATTTCAAGTTAGTTTTGTGAAAATTATTCAACGCAACATTAATTATAGATTTTGTTTGATGTATAAATGAAATAATTTTTTATTATGTTATCGCAACACCAAAGGGAGCTTGCACTGCACACAGCCCTAACGTGTCTTGAATTACATTAAATCACGACCTTCCTCGATAGCATGTGTAGTACGCAATACCAGGTATCACTAAACAATGATATGTTATTAAAATATTATATAAAATTTCTGTTATGAATAGTAATACCCACTTTTTGAAATTATATAAATTTTATCTTTCAAAATGGACTTCATTTTTGGATTTGGAATATCGAAATTAGCCTAGGGTTCATTTTTGGTATTTTTCTGAAAACATTGAATTTTAGATGAATAGTGAAAACACTGAGTTATTGGTTTAAACTCACTTTTTATTTAAATAATCATTTATTTTATTTAAATTTATTTTAGGTCAAAATAGATACATAATACCTATATATGTTCAATGTAATTAATTGGAGTCATTTTATAATAATATAGATATATAAAAATTTTATTGAGCTTTTTGACCGTCTTTTACCTATATCCTAAGAGCATTTGCAATTGTACATAAAAATTTTTTTACCGCTTCTATGAGTTGAATTTCAAAAAACCAAGAGACACGGTTAATATCAAGGAGTAAAATGTGGTTCAATAAGGTAAATTTTTTTTGGGTGATTAGTAACTTTTTAATTTTATTTACCACGATTAAAAATAAATAGGCTAATTAAAGGTAAAAATGATATTATTATTACCCTAACAATTGTTCTAATTATATTGGATAAGTTTAATTCGAGCAAAAACAATATTAGTAATTAAATATTACCTTTTAAGTCCACATGGATTAGATTATGATAGTAATTTTTATTTTATTAAAAGAAGAGTTAAAGGAGTTAAAATCAATGTTTAATAACTAAAACATTTTTAATATAGGGTTATAAATAATATAAAATAGACTATAAATATTCATTATAATGATAATAATATTTCCTAAATAATGGTATTTTATTTATAATATTTATACTTTATGTAATTTAATTTATATTTGACACAATGATGATCCAATATTTACCTTATTAATGAAATATTAACATAATTGATGTTATAAATACCCCAATAAATATAATTTTAGACATTTTATGAATTCCACCAATTTTCTACATTAATATGAAATTTTAGTATTGATTTAATTAACATTTTTCTAACTAATCATTCTGTTACAATTTTCAAAAAAATCAATTACCAAAGCGTTTCAAAATTGACATAAAATAGTTTTTAAAACAAATATTATATTATTAATTGTTATTCTATTTTTAAAAATATAAGGTTCGGCCAAATGACTTAGATAAGGTTATATATATTAATAATTAACCTCTTGGGGTTCTTTTGGATTGTTATTCTATGTTTATAAACCATATAGTGTATGAAAACAAGAAGGCACGTAAAAGATATATTATTTAACTTAGAGTTAAATCTAAATGATAAGGAAGAAATAGTAACATAAACTTGTCTAAAACCTATTGGTTGAGAGGAAATCATCCCATACACAATTTATCTTCTAAATAAGTCACTTTGGAACCATTATAAACGGAATATGTCTTTATCATAAAATAATATTTTATGTTTTTCCTAAAGTGCCCCTCTCCTCCCTTATAAAAGGGAACCTTCTCTCTTATAAAAGGGAACCTCCTCCCTCTTCTCATTAAACAATTTTGAGAATTCAAGCTCTATCAAACCCTGACCACTTCTCTTCTCAAAAACCCCAGAAACATTATAAAGGTTCTGGTCTCCTCAAAAGGCCAACTCTAGTGCCTTAAGAGGAAGCTTAAAAGAGGTGCGTCGAAGAAGATGTACTCTCTTCTATCGATTCTTTCAAGTTTCTTTCTTCTTCAACTTCTTCTTCTTTAGTTGTTTCATTATAAAGTAATAAAATAAGTTTAAATAATATAATTATATGTTATTATAAATATGAAACAACCCATTTTCACCTTCTATCCATCCTACGAGGAAAAAAATCACCGCGCGTGTGTACGTTCAGAATACCGTCTCCACGCCGTGGTGTAATATTTTTTTCCACCACCACCTTACTTGGATGGGTATAATGTTGTGAAAAATAACTATATATTGTTATTATAACATCATTCCAATTCTGTGATATAATATCATCCACTCTAATTCAATTCAATAATAATGGGAATGATATCATCGCTCATGCATACGCACAGATTACCATCTGCACGACGTGATGAAATTCATTCTACATTTCAACCATTCAAAAATGATTATAAAGTACATATAATGAATAATAATGAAATATATGACATGATAATTCCAATGGATTTATGTATATATATATGTTATCTACTTACATCTATTCAAGTCAATAAGGAAAGGAAAACATCATTTATGCATACGTACGGCGTACCATCTCCATGAACGGTGTATTTCATTTAATTTATCAATCAATTATATATATATATATATGTACTGAATATATATATTATATATAAATCACGATTTAAATTCTGGAAGAAAGTAAATCAAGACATAATTAATAATAATATCAACAACAACAAGTCCAAACACGTACGATAAAGAAAATGATTTTACCCAAAACCCTACATTAACAAGGAATTTACAAAATAACAGGTAATGTAAAGTCATAAGTGAACCATATATGATATAATAACAATGAATATGATTCTATAATAAGTCAATTACATTATTTTAGTCATTATACAAGAGGATCAGATATGTACGAAGCATATCGGACCTAAGGTAAGGGATAATTTTTCAACCTCATTTTTATTCAAGATTGATTATACATAATTATTTACTGGGGTTATATTATTCATCCATGTCCATAAAAATGTTTTTCATAAAGTTTTTAATATTATAACATGTATGTTTGAAGCTATTTTTACCCCTCCTTGACAAGTACTTTGTGTTATGGATGAAATCATTCTTTTGTCTACCATACTTGGCACTTTTTGAATTTTCTGAAAAAAGTAAGAGGAGAATGTTTTTTTAAATTATGGAATGAACAAATTTTTACGGTTTCATAATGCATAATTTTCATGATGATTCTTATAAAAGTTTTCATGATTATTTTGAACAAAATCCATTTCTTTTAAAATTTCCTGGTATTTTTTGAAAAGAATATTATTTTGATGAAGAAAGGATATTTTCCTCAAGAATTTATTTCAATTGTTTTATCAGAAATATTTTTCCATCTATGATGAGATTATTATGTATGTTTATGTTTCAAGTATAATGTATCTATTATTTAAATGGTTTGATTTTTATTATGATGAAATTATATCCATTTGTTTTATATGCATTATGATTTGATGGGATGATGTTTATGAAACACATTTTATTCGTTAGGTTGTTATGAATGATGTATGTTTATTTTGTGTCACACGAAAGAATGATTTAATTATGACATGGGTGAGACCTATATCTCCCTCAAATTCATTGGGTAACGATTTATATCTCATGAGATATACATGGATGGAATGGTAAGTTAATCTACTTTAGTGATATAGGACTGGAATGAGGAGTGAACTCGATTCAGAATGGAACTTTGTCCACTAAAATGGTATTTGCAGCAATGCCTTGGCTACTATGTAAATCATATCATGTGATTAATGGTTTCCACAATTAAATGCTTTATTCCCATGCTAATTTATCATGATTGATCATCTTTTATGATATATTCTTTACGTACACCCAAGATTTATTTCACGACTCATGATTTTAATGTTTAAACATTTTGATCATGTTTTTAAGTTAAAATGTATATGGTTTGTTTTATTTTCTCCATGCATAACCTTACTGAGAATTTGAGCCCACCCTTTATATGTTTTCTTTTCCCCGGGATGTAAAGAATGTTTTTAGGTAAAAAGAGGGAAGATATTTATGGGAGATGTTGAATATCTTTCACCATGATTAGAAGATTGTGTTCCAAGTTTCCAAAGATGCTAATCTATTATGGTCCTTTGGTGTCCATTTTGGTTATGTATTCTGTATTCCACAAAAGTAATGTAATTTCTATGTACGTTAAGTATGGGTCTCTATAGTTGGTATCAGAGGAAAGGTTTAGTTAACCATTGGAAACTAGGATGTAAATACTTTAGTGAGATCCCTATAGATATTTCTAAGGTATGTCTAGGGATGTCCGTAAGGATAAGAATAAGTATAGGTTATAGTCCTAGAATTATGGTAACAATATTATAATTAAACCTAAGATGTTAGATATTGAAGGTAATCCGCCTTGATTATGATTTTTTCCTCTCACAATATTCTTTTTGGGTTTTATAAAATTTCTAGAAACAAGATGATTCACGATAATGGATGATATGATGGACAATGGAATGATATTCTTCTTGAGAATCCAAATGAAATTGGATATGCAAGTCCACATATCATTATTATGCCTAATGAGCAATCTCATAATATGATCAATAATCTCTACATTGGTATGCTTTCAGACTCAACTAATAAGAGAATTATAGAGTTTCATGATGATCGTAGAGGAAAGAAAGTCCAATTTTGCTCATGTAAATCATGTGGGAAGAGGCATCAAGGAGATTGTTTCAAATGAATAGGACGTTTCTTTGGGTGTGGAAAAGAAGGAAACAAATCTACTAATTGTAAAGGAAAAAGTTCTGTTAACACCATGGACAAGGATAATTGTATTTCTAAGACATCAAAAATGGTTAAATGTTTTTAATGTGGAATTTACAGGAATTATGCAAACCAATGCCCTAAGGGAAAATCTCATGAAGAGAATCAACATGGTCTTATGGGCAGTATTTATGTGCATGATGATGAAGAGACTACAAATGATATATGAGACGAATGAAATGATGAAGCTCAGTCAGTGGTTTAAGAAGGTAGTGGAATGATTGTATGTTTATCAAGAATAATGTATGATACTACAGAAAAAAGAAATATTTAAGGATTGTTACACTATTGTCATTATTTGAGTTTTTTAAAGTATATGATGAATGTTACCAGTAACCATGAAAGGTTATTCAAATATTTTTGGAAGGAATATGATATGAACATAATGAATGGATAAGGAGAAAATAATATTTTGGATATTATTAATGAGCTCATGACTAATATAAGGACAAAGTGATATCATGGTTTGAGTATATAGAAATTTTGGGATTTTGTTATATGGAAAGAGTTAGCTTTTAACAACATTCATTTTTTCAATAATGTTCAATGGGTACTCATGTTTCAAGAGAATACAAGATTAAGGAATTCACATGTTTGTAAGTTGACCAACAAGATATATATCTTATGATATACGAGCGATAAATGATTGTATTCAATGATTGGTAGATGAACTTTCTAGTAATCGTTTTATTTATACTATGAGATTGGACAGAAGTATTTTAGATAAACATAATGATTAGAATAGATTAAGTTAGACATAAGATATTATTTTTTAAGGCTAGAAATATTTGTTATAATAGTATAGTTTTAGAAAAAGGACAACCCGTAGGACGGGAGACAACCCGTCACGTCGGACAAGGATACAGGAATCAAACCCACAACCAAAGTGCGAAATGCCTTTATCACTGGCCTACAGGAAGTCCCTGGTTATTAGAAGCAAGTTTTATTTTATTAAGCTCTATGATAGATGACGTAGAAGTCCATTTTATCGAACATATACAATTAATCTCATCATATATGGACTTCTTTAATAAATTGTGCTAAACTTTTTGCAATAGAAACAGATGGAATTAACTATAATTCTATCACATGTTCTATTAAAACTTCAAAAATGGAAAATTCAACTTCATTTCTTTAAGATATGAAGTGGAAATTGTTCATGGAATGAACAATGGTGAGATTGTACCACAATAAAGTAAGTATTTCTTATAATTCAACAATTCTTCAATATTAGGGAAATGATCTTGAGAACTAAAAACGTTGTCCTAGTACCCTTATACCTGATGAATTAGATGGTACCTTAAATCATCACAAATTTATGGATTTGTGATTTATGGCTTTTTCATAGCCATGTTATCTACCACTCTACATTAGAACTTGATGGTAAGATTTCTCTTCTATATCCATATTTTCAACTATGTTGTCCTACGTGGAAACCTAGTGTTGAGTTACTTTGGGTGACCATTATGATTCTAACTTTCATTTTTAAAAATAATTTTTAGTATTCCTTTTTACGATGTGGGTTTCTACGAAATAAACTTTTGAGTAGTAAAACATTTATAACCTCGATGAATTTCGAGGGAAAAATTCATTTTAATGGTGCTAGAATGTAACACACCGAGATTTTATGAGATATGTATTTTTTAATTTCTTTGATTTTCTATTGTACAGTACACCAAGATTATCTTGTACTATAGGAAACACTGTATTAGCTTGCAGTGTACGCAACACTATTCTTGGCTCGTGTTACACACAATTTCATGTTCATTTTGTTTAAATTATTCTACGCAACATTAAGTATAGATTTTGTTTAATGTATAAATGAAATAAGTTTTTATTATGTTATCGAAACACCAAAGGGAGCTTGCACTGCACACAACCATAACGTGTCTTGAATTACATGAAATCATGACCTTCCTCGATAGCGTGTGTAGTACGCAATACTGGGTATCACTAAATAATGATATGTTACTATAATATTATATAAACTTGCCATTATGAAGAGTAATACCCACTTTTTTAAATTTTATCAATTTTATCTTTCAGAATGGACTTCATTTTTGGATTCGGAATATCAAAATTAGCCTTGGGTGAATTTTTGGTATTTTTCTGGAAACATTCAATTTTTGATGAATAGTGAAAACACTGAGTTATTGGTTAAAACCAACTTTTTATTTAAATAATCATTTATTTTATTTAAATTTATTTTAGTTCCAAATATATAAATAATACCTATATAAGTTTAATGTAATTCATTGGTGTCATTTTATAATAATATAGATATATAAAAATTTTATCGAGCTTTTTGACTGTCTTTTACCCACCTCCAAAGAGCATTTGCAATTGTACATAAAACATAATTTTACTACTTTTGTGAGTTTAATTTTGAAAATCCAAGAGACACAATAAATATTAAGAAGTAAAATGTGGTTCAATAAGATGAAAGTAATTTTTGGTGGATAGTAACTTTTTTACTTTAATTTACCACGATTAAAAGTAAATAGGGTTATTAAGGGTAAAAATGTTATTACTATTACCCTAACACATGTAATAATTCTATTGTATAAGTGTAATTAGACCAAAAAAAATATTAGGATGAAATATTACCCTTTAGGTCCACATGTATTAGATTATGACACTTATTATAATTTTTTTAAAGAAGAGTTAAAAGAGTTATAATCAATGTTTAGTAACTAAAACATTTTTAATATACCGTTATACATAAGATAAATTCGACTATAAATATTCACTAGAAATCTAAAACTATTTCCTACATATTAGTGTTTTATTTATAATTTTTAGACATTAAATAATTTAATTTATTTATGACACAATAATGATGCATTAATTACCTTATTAATAAAATATTAACATAATTGATGTTATAAATACCAAAATAAATGTAATTTTAGTATTATTATGAATTCGAAAAAATTTCAAGGTTAATATGTCATTATAGTATTAATTTAATTAACTTTTTTCTATCTAATCATGCTGTTATAATTTTAAAAAAATCAATTAACAAATAGTGTCAAAATTGACAAAAATAGTTTTAAAAACAAATATTATATTATTAATTGTTATTATATTACTAAAAATATAATGTTACAAAAAATGACTTAGATAAGGATATATATATTTATTATTAACCACATGGGGTTCTTTTGGCTTGTTATACTAAGTTTATTAACTATATAGTGTAAGAAAACAATAAGACACTGCAAAAGTTAAATTATTTAACTTAGAGTTAAATATAAATGATAAGGTTATAATAGTAACCTAAAGTTGTATAAAACCTATTGGATGAGAGTATTTCGACCCATAACCACTTTATATTTAAAATAAGTCACTTTGGAACCATTATAAACTGAATATGACTTTATCATAAAATAATATTTTATGTTTTTCTTAAAGTTCCCCTCTCCTCCCTTATAAAAGGGAACCTCATCCCTCTTCTCTTTACACAATTTTGAGAATTAAAACTCGGAAAATCCATGTCCATTTCCCTTATCAGCTTCAATAGAAACATTATAGAGGTTCTGGTCTCCTGAAAAGACCAACTCTAGTGCCTTAAAGAGGAAGCTTAAAAGAGGAGCATCGAAGAAGAGGTAATCTCTTCTACCGATTCCTTCAAGTTTCTTTATTCATCAACTTATTCTTCTTTAGTTTTTTCATTATAAAGTAATAAAATAAGTATAAATAATATATTAATATTTTATTAAAAATATGAAACAAACCCATGCAATCTTCTATCCATCCTACGGAAAACGAAATCACCACACGTGCGTACATATGGAATACCGTCTCCACGCCGTGGTGTAATCTGTTTTTCCACCACCACCTTACTTGGATGGGTATAATGGAGTGAAGAATAACTAAATTTGTTATTATAACATCATACTAATTCTGTGATATTATAACATCCACTCCAAATAAATTAAATAATTATGGGAATGATATCATCACTCGTGCGTATGCACGGATTACCGTCTCCACGATGCGATGAGATTCATTCTCCATGTTACCCATTCAAGAATGATTCTAAAGTATATATAATGAAGAATAATTAAATATATGACATGATAATTCTACTGGATATATATATATATATATTTCATCTACATACCTCCAATCAAGTCAAAAAGGAGAGGAAAACAACATTCATGCGTACGTACGACCTACCGTCTCCATGGACAGTGTATTTCATTTCATTTATATATCTATTATATATATATATACATATATGTAATGAATATATATATGACATATAAATCATTATTTACATTCTAGATGTAAGTAAATCAATATATAAGTAATAATAATATCATGAACAATAAGTCCAAACACGTACGATAAATAATATGATTTTACCCAAAACGCTACTTTAACATGGAAATTACAAAAGAACGGGTAATATAATGTCATAAGTGAACCATGTATGATATCATAACAATGAATATGATTCTGTAATAAGTCAATGACATTATTTAAATCATTATACAGTAGTTTTAGATACGTACGAATCATATCAGACCTAAGGTAAGGGATAATTTTTCAGTCTCATCTGTATTCGAGATTTCTTATATATAAGTATTTACTAGGGTTATATTTTTCATCCATGTCCATAAAAATGTTTTTCATAAAGTGTTTAATATTATTCCATTTATGTTTAAAGTCATTTTTACCCCTCTCTGACTTTTAATTTGTGTTATGGAAGGAATCTTTCTTTTGTTTACCATACGTGGTACATTTTGACTTTTCCGACAAAAGTACGAGGAGAATGTTTTTTTAACTTATATGGAATGAAAGGATTTAAAAAGTTTCATAACGTATAATTTCCAGGAATATTCTTAAAAAAATTTTCATGATTATTTTTAATAAAATCCTTTTCTTTTAAAATTTCATGGAATTTTGATAAAAGAAAATTATTTTGATGAAGAAAGGATATTTTCCTCAAGAATTCATTTCAAGTCTTTTATCAAAACTATTATTCCATATAAGATGACATTATTAACTATGTTTTTGTTTCAGGTATAATGTATCTATTATTTACATGGTATTATTTTTCTTATGATGAAATGATATCCATTTCTTTTATATGGATTATGTTATGATGGTATGATGTTTATGTAACCCATTTTATTAATTGGGTTATTATGAATGATGTATGGTTATTTAGTGGGACACAAAAGAATGATTTCATTATGAGATGGTTGGGACCTATATCTCCCTCTAATTCATTGGGAAAATATTTATATCTCATGATATAGACATGGCTGGAATGGTAAGTTAATTCGGTTCAGTGATATAGGACTGGAACGAGGAGTGAACTCGATTCAGAATGGGACTTTGTCCTCTAAGATGGTCTTGGCAGAAATGCCTTGGCTACTATTGAAATCGTATCATGTAATTAATGGTTTGCAACAATTAAATGTTTTATTCCCATGCTATTTTATATTTATTGATGTTCTTTTATGATCTTTGCCTTACGTACTACCATGATTTATTTCAAAACTCATGACATTGATGTTTAAAAATTATGTTTATGCTTTGAAGTTCAAATGTATATGGTTTGTTTTATTTTCTCCATGCATACCCTTACTAAGGATTTGAGCTCACCCTTTATATGTTTTCTTTTCCTTATGATATAAATAATGTTTATAGGTAAAAAATGGAAGATCTTTATAGGAGATGTTGAAGATATTTCACAAATATTAGAAGATTATGTTCCATGTTTCCAAAGAAACTAAACTATTACAGTCCTTTGGTGTCTGTTTCTATTATGTATTAAGTATTCGCAAATAGTAATTTAATGTATATGTACGTCAAGTATGGGTATCTACAGGGGGTGTGCGGGCCATAGACGGTGGTGGGGGCTGTCCTGGGTGCTACATACAGTCCAGGGGATGGGCGGGTTGTCCATGAGGGTGGTAGGGTTGCCCATGGGGGTCGGAGGTGTCCAGGGGGTAGGGGGATTTCCAAGGGTGGGGGTTGTCTAAGGGGTACGAGGTGTCTCGGGGTGGGAGGGATTTCCATGGGGTGGTGGGGATGTCAATGGGGTATGGGGTGTCCGGGGGGTGGGGGGTGGGGGGGGGGATATCTACGGGGGTGGTTGGGATGTCCACAAGGGTAGAAAAGCTGTCGAGTGGGGTTGGGGGTGTCTAGTGGGTGGGAGATTTCCAGGGGTGGGGGTCCGACGGGATGGGGGTGTCCAAGGTGTGGTGGGAGAGTGTCCAGGGGGTGGTATCTATGTACACGGGTGGTGGGGTCTGTGCACGGTGGGAGGGGGTGTCTAGGGGGTTGGCGGGGCTGTCCAGGGGGTACAGGGTGGGTAGACGAGCTATCCACGGGGGGGTGACAGGGCTGTCTAGGGGTGTACGTGGTGTCCAGGGGGGTTGGTCGGGTAGTCCATAGGGGTTGGGGGGTTGTCAGGAGGGTACTGGGTGTCCATAGGGGGTGTGTGGGATGTCCACGGGGGGTGGTGGGGCTGTCCTGGGGGTCAGGGGGGGTCTAGGGGTGGGGGGGTTTCTCTCGGTTGGGGGCTGTCTTGGGGGTACGAGGTGTCCAGGGGTGGGAGGGCTGTCTAGGGGGTGGAAGGGCTGTCCAGGGGGTACGAGGTGTGTGGGTGGTCTGTCCACGGGGGTGGAAGGGCTTTCGAGTGGGTACATGGTGTCCTGGGGGTGGGCAGTCTATCCACGGGGGGTGGTCAGGTAGTCCACGGGAACGGCAGGGCTATCCACGTGGTTGGTAGGGATGTCGAAGGGGGTGGGGTCGTCTAGGGGGCGAGGGGGTTGTCCAAAGGTCTGGGGGATGTCCAAGGGGTGGAGGTGTCTACCCCGAAACTACGACGGTAAAATACAATCTTTATCCAATTGTAGCGTGGTTTCAGAACTATTGTAGATCAACGAGAATACTATTGGTGTAAACCATGAATATCATAAATAGAAATCACACCACACCAAATTGTAAACACACCACCCTATATCATATGTGGATATGATTTTATGTGCCATGTTTCGATGGTACACTACTCATAGAAGTATGAGACTTGTTATATCATTTGGTGATATGGAGTTATACGAATGTTAAATTTGTATGAGACCAATATGGATAGTGGAAAAGAACCTGAGTGAGATTTATTTCCATAGATCACTTCGTCATGCAAGGGTAAGGCTGAGTGTTGGTATAGGACTTCTAGAAAAGACATAATGTGGGAAATAAAGTATACATTGGTTATATTTTATTCCTTTTTTGTAGAGTATCAGATTGGAAAACCCACCCCCCTCCCAGGATAGCCCACCCCCCACACCCCTACAACCCCTAACCCCAGTACCCCCACCTGGATACCCCCCACCCCACCTGGACACCCCCACCCCACCTGAACAGCCCACCCCCTCCTCCCTAGATAACAAATACCCCCTTCCCCCAAATGGACACCCCACCATGACAACCCACACCCCCCTCCCCCAGTTGGATAGCCCACCCACCACCACCGCTCGAAAACCCACCCCCTCCCTGGATGGCCCACATCCCCCATACCCTAGAGCCACCTAGCCTCCCCCACTACCCCCTGGATAGCCCACCCCCAACCTGGAAAACTCATTCCCCCCCGCCTCCACTAGACAACCCCCCTCCATGGACTACACATACCCCCCACCCACACCTGGATAGCCCCCCCCCCAAGACAACCCACCCCTCCCTGGAGAGCCTAGACCTCGCCCCCTGATGCACCCCCCACCAAGACAGGACACCCTAAACCCCCACATGGACAGCCCACCACCCAGCCCTACACGGACACCCCCAACCTGGACAACCACCACCCCACCTGGACAGCCACCACCCCACCTTCCAGCCACCACCCCCACCTGGACAACACCCCCCCACCTAGACTGCCCAACACCCTCCCAGGACACCCCAAACACCCTCCCCCACCTATACACCCCACCCTATCCCCCTGGATAGCCCACACCACTTTTTGGGGCATCCCATACCCCCTACCCCACACCACTATAGCCCCTGGAGCCCCCACACCCCTGCACAACCCACCCCCACCTGGACAGCCCCCCAGACCTGGACTGCCCCCACCCCTCCTGTAGCTCCCCATTGGGTATTTTCATTTCAAATCATTTTATTCATTAAGAATTCCAAACTATCAGTCATAATCCATTTCATTCCAGAGAACCCATTCAATTTCTCAAAACATGACAAATTCAATTTATCAAAACATGACAAATTGAAAATTTTTAAAACATGAAAAATTCAATTTATAAGGCCATATGGGTCACTTATAAAATTCCATTGGGAAAAGGATAAATCAACTACATTGTTAATTCCAATTTAAAAAATGGGTCAACCACTTAGGAGATGTGGTGATCTCTATGAGGTGTGGTGGTGTCCAGGGGGGATATCTATGGGGGTGGGGGGGGGAGTTCCAAGGTGGTAGAGGGTATCCAGGGGGTGGGTTTGTCTAGGGGTGGTGGTAGTGTCTAGTGATGGTGGAAGTGGTGGTTGTGGGGGGACATT
Organism: Viscum album; assembly: GCA_963277665.1. Taxonomy (NCBI): domain Eukaryota; kingdom Viridiplantae; phylum Streptophyta; class Magnoliopsida; order Santalales; family Viscaceae; genus Viscum; species Viscum album. The sequence goes on along the minus strand of OY728155.1, from coordinate 592,672,275 downwards.
TTAGGGGGGTGTTTTCCATGTGCGGTGAGGGGTGTCCAGGGAGATTGGGGTGGGGGTTTCCAGGGGGTGGGGGTGCAAGGGGGTGGGGCTGTCCAATGGGGGGTATCCAAGGGGGTCGGGGGGGTGGGGAATCCATGAGGTGGGAGGTGTCCAGGGGGGTGGGGTGGGGGTGTTCACAATTCAAATCCATAAAAAACAAACCCTTTACCCCCTAGACTAAACATAAAACATAAAATTCCACTGAACATAAAACATAAAACCAACATAAAACAAAACCTTTACCCCACTAAACAAAAAACATAAAACAAACCCTTTACCCCTTGTACTAAAAAAACACTACTAAACCAACCCTTTACCATGTATGATGTCTAGAACAAAAAAAACCTAAAAAAAACCAAAGGGTTCGGTACTCCAACAAATGTAAATTTAATTTATCCAAAATCAAATCATCAAACAGAAATAAACAAAGAATAACACTACAAATATGGTAACACTTACTAATTTGAAGTGTATAAATAAAAATTTGTTTTATTGAAGATGGTTATTTGGCTAGAAGGTGTTTTGTGGCTGAGAAGACTTTGAGAGGAGCTCGGTATTAGGTCTACAATCGGGCAACTTAGAGATGGGGAGCTTGGTATGTTGGGGAAAGCATTCCCAATGGTTTTTAAAAACCATTGGGAAATATTCTCTTTACCAAAACTTTTTATAAACAATTGGTATGACATGGGGAAAATAGTTATTTCACAAAATTTTTCCAAAACTGTTTGGAATTTTTAAGAATATGTACACATTTCAAATGTTTGAACAAACTGTTGGAAAATGTTTCCTTCTTTTACAATATAGAAATGATTTATTTAAACAATTTCTATATTATCATTTGGAAAACATCGTATTCCAGTAGTGTTAAATAAATGATATAAAATAATGAAACAAGATTCATTAATATAAACACAATTAGGGTTTATATATATAATGTAAAGAATAATAGCATCAATCAAAATATAAGTGTCTTATTTTTTTCTATTTATATCACCATTATCTTTTAGTATGATGTCCATGTATTTATAAAATAAATTGTGAGGTCCTTTAAGACTTTACCATAGTGAATTAGATGAATGAGTTGGGATATTAGAATGATATAAAATATATTATTTTTTCCATTGAATATTTATAGAGTCTAAATGATATCAGATTGATCAAATAATTTGTTCCAGGTGATTTGGATTTTAAAAAACCTCACAAAATCATTTGAATAATATTTTATCATGATAGTTATTTTTAACCATTTTGAAGGGATGTGATGGTTATGTTATTTCATTAACATTTAATACTGAAAAATTATTTTTAATCAAAAAAAAATTACATCATTAAACCATTAAATTAATTATTTTATAGTAAAATGAAAAATTTTCTTGTAAATATTTTACACATATAAATTAAATGATACATTAAACATATAATATTTAAAACTTACATTAACATCATCAAAATTAGTGAATGTCCTAGGGTTACGAGGTGTCAAGGGGCTGGGCGTTCTGTCCAGGGGGGGTCCTGGGGTAGAAGGGCTATCCAGGGGGTATGATGTGTCTAGGGGGTGGTTGGGCTATCCACGGGGGGTGGTCGAGCTATCCATTGGGGGTGGCGGGGCTGTCTAGTGGGGTCACTGGTTTCATGGGTTGGGAGATTTCTAGGGATGGGGGCATCTGGGGGGATGGGGGTGTCCGGGGGTAGTGGGCGGGTGTTGGGGGGGGGGGGTGGGTGGGGGGTGGGTGGGCGGGCTATCCATAAGGGGTGGGGGCTGTCTTGGGGGGTATAAGATGTCTAGGGGGTGGATGGGATATCCATGATGGTGGAAGGGTTTTCTATGGTGGTCGGAGGTGTCCATGGGGTGGCAGGGGGCCTTCTAGGGGTGGGCGTTGTGTTGGGGGTACGAGGTGTCCAGGGGTGGGTGGGATGTCCAAGGGGGTGGTGGGGCTGTCGAGGGGTATGGGGTGTCCAGGTGGGTGGGCGGGCTATCTACGGGGGTGGACGGGATTTCAGCATGGGTAGAAAGGCTATCAAGTGTGGTCGGGGTGTCTAGGGGTGGGGGGATTTCTAGGGGTGGGGGTGTCTGATGGGATAGGGGGTGTCTAGGGTGTGGTGGGCGGGTGTCTAGGTGGGTGGGCGCAATGTCCACTGGGGTGGGGGTTGTCCACTGGGGGAGGGGGTGTCTAGGGGGTTGGCGGGGCTATACAGGGTGTACGGGGTGGGTGGGCAGACTGTCCACGGGGGGTGACGGGGCTGTCCAGGGGTGTACGGGTTTTCCCGAGGGGTTGGGCGGGCAGTTCATGGGGGTTGGGGGGCTGTCCAGGTGGGTACTGGGTCTCCAGGGGCGTGTGCGGGTTGTCCACGGGGGTGGCGGTGTTGTCCTAGGGGGTCATGGGGGTCTAGGGGTGGGGTGGGGGGGGGGGGGGGGTTCTACGGGTTGGGGTTGTCTTGGGGGTACAAGGTGTCCAGGGGTGGGCATGCTGTCCAGGGGGTGGTGGGGATTTCCAGGGAGGTATGCGGTGGGTGGGTGGGCTGTCCATAAGGGTGGCGGGGCTTTCCAGGGGGTATATGGTTTTCAGGGGGTGGGCGGTCTATCCACTGGGGGGGGGTAAGGCTATCCACTGGGGTGGCAGGGCCATCCACGAGGGTGGCTCGGCTGTCCAGGGGGTGGGGGTGTCTAGGGGGTGGGGGAGTTGTCCAAGGGGTGGGGTTTCCACCCCCAATCTATGTTAATAAAAACCAATCTTTATCCAATTGATGCATGGTTTAAATACTATTGAAGATCAACGAGAAGACTGTTTGCGTAAACCATGAATATCATACATATAAATCACAACACACCGAATTGTAAACACACCACCCAATATCATACGTGGATATGATTTTATGAGCCTTGTTTCGATGGAACACTACTCATAGAAGTATGAAACTTGTTATATCATTAAGTGATATGAAATTGTACGAATGTTAAATTTGTATGAGACCAATATGGATAGTGGACAAGAACCTGAGTGAGATTACCTTGCAGAGATCACTTCTTTATGGATGGGTAAGATTAAGTGTTCATATATAACTTCTAGAAAATTCTTAATGTGGGAAAGAAACTATAAATTGGTTATACTTGATTCCTTTTTTTGTAGAGTATCATATTATACCACCCACCCCCTCCCTAGACAGCCCACCCTCAAACCCATGCGGCCCCTACCCCCAGCACCCCCACCAGAAAATCCCCCCAACCCCACCTGGACACCCCCAACACACCTAAACAGCCCACCCCCTTCTCCCTAGATAACCAGCACCCCTTCCCCCACATGGACAACCCCCCACCATGACATCCCACACTCCCTCCCATGGTTGGATAACCCAGCCACCACCGTTGGACCCCCCCCCCCCTCCATAGATGGAACACATCCCCATCCCCTGCATCCCCCTACCCTCCCCCACAGCCACTGGATATCCCACCCCCAACCTGGACATCACATGCCCCCTTCCACCACTAGACATCCCCCCCCTCATTGGACAACACATACCCCCACCCCACCTGGATAGCCCCCCCCAGGACAGCCCCCCCTCCCTGGACACCCCATACCTCGTCCCCAACTGCACCCCCTCCTAGATAGCCCACCTTCAACCCCCACATGGACAACCCACTGCCCACCCCCACCTGGACATCCCCCCCCCCACCTGGACAGCCACCCCCCCCCAGACAGCCATCAACCCACCTTCTAGCCACCACCCCCACCTGAACAGCCCCCCTGGACTGCCCACCACCCTCCCAGGACACCCCACACCCCTACCCCACATGGAAACCCCACCATAACCCCCCTAGATAGCCCACACCACTCCTTGGGGCAGCCCATACCCCCTCCCCACACCACTACAGCCCTCTACCCCCTGAATCCCACTCCCCCTGGACAACCCACCCCCACCTGGATAACCCCACACACCTGGATTCCCCCACCCCTCCTGTAGCCCCCCATAGGGTATTTTTTATTTAAAATAATTTTATCCATTATGAACACCAAAATATCATTAATTATCCATTTCATTCTAAAGAACCTATTCAATTTCTAAAAACATGACAAATTCAATTTATAAAAACATGACATATTGAATTTATCAAAACATGAAAATTTAAAATTATAAGGATCTATGGGTCACTTATAAAATTTCATTGGGAAAAGGGGAAATCACATATATTTTTAATTCCAATTTAATAAATGGGTCAGCCACTTAGGAGGTGCGGTGGTCTCTAGGAGGTGTGGTGATGTCCATGGGGGGCTGTCTACAGGCATGGGGGTGGGGGGTTCTAGGTGGTAGAGGGTGTCCAAGGGGTGGTGGGGCTGTCTAGGGATGGTGGAAGTGGTGGGGGGGGGGGGCTATCCAGGGAGTGTTGTCCATGTTTTGAAATGATAAAAAAATATCTATTACTTTAATTTTATTAGTATTTTTTATAAATTTTGATATCATATCATTAGCATTCAAATATTATAAAATAGATATATTATTAGAATAAAATGGATTTTATTAAAATATATATATTTATCTAAATTTTATTAAAAAAATTATATAAAAGGAATTTCACATTCAATAAAATCATTTTAAAAAAATATTTAGAAAACACTATTCAAAAAATTTCTATAATCATATGTATTTTTTCTGTGGTTATGTAATGAAAATATAAATATATATTTTTAATTTTAAATTAATTAAAAATGTTTCAAAAGAAATTAAATTTCATATATTCAGATTAATTTCTTTTGAATAAGTGTCTTATGATATAAATTTTCACCTCGAAATTATCCAATAGTTATTATTTCAATATATATATATATATGTGTTTTTTTGGGTAAAAAATTAAAATATAATTTTAATATATGGATTGCATTATGAAATCATAATGAAATAAATGAGACATAATTACTACATTAATGGAATTATTGGAAAAAACTATTCCCTCATTAATTTTTTTTTTTAAAAAAATATGACTAATTTTCCAATGAAATATTGATTCTTTCAAAACTTACTGTGAATTTCATGTTTTTAAAAACCAATTAATTTTGAAAATGAATCACCTAAACATCATGAATACAATTATTTTAGGTATTTAGGAAAATAAAAAATAAAAAATACTAAAAACCATTGTATGTTGGAAAATTACATGGGATATATTCCTTATATGGGAAAAGATTTTATAATTATATTGATTTATTTTATAGGAATTTTTAAAATAACTAACAAACAATTTTACCTTTTTTATTTAAATACCATCCAATTATCATATTCCTATTGAATCCCAAGCCTATTAATACATATTTCCTCTATATTTATCTCTTCTAGTCCATTCAAAATCTTATTAATGGATCCAAATATCACTTCACATATTTTAGGAAGTCACATTTCAACCAAGCTGTTATCATCATCAATTCTTTTCTTAATTTAAATCTATCCCATAAAATGTTTATTATTAATTAATTAATACCACAATTATTTAATCAGAACTTCAATAATATATTTTATGATATTCTAATAATAATATACATATGTTCCCTCCTATTAATAAAATTATATAAACCACTGGGTATACTTGTTATGTTGCAAAAATCATTATTTAATACTCACACCACCAATTTATGTTTTAAATATAATAAAATATTTACATTAAATGGTATTCATATTTAATTAATTAAAGTATATCTATTTTTTATTTCCATATATGATACCTACATTCCATTATCATGGGTTTAAAAGAATGAATAATCCTTGTTGCTAAGAAATTATATACTAATTAAATATTATATTAATCATTATTGGGATTTTACATAGGATATTTATAAAATTAATTCTTATGATAATTGATCTATAGGGAACACATTAATTTTACATTTTAATGGATGTCCTTATGAAGGGTTCAATGTGTTCAGTATTTATTTATTCTCTATAGATTACATGTGTATGTTACCTTGCTGAATAACCTTGGTAATATGTTTTATGAAGCATTTGTGATAAACTATGGTGACGTGATTATAAATATGTCATTTTAATTTATTAGAAACATTTCCATGTTATTCCTAAAATTATTATAGTTATTCACTAACTTTATGCATTAATTTTTATCCATGACATTCTCTCTTGATAAATTATAATTATTTATTACTTATTGGTATTTAGTCTCTCCTTTCTATTAATGTCTGTTCCAAGGGAATTATATATAGTATAGTGAAATATTGTGGAATTAATGGTGACCCAAAATATAGTTAAACAAATTTAATATACTTTTTTATTGTGTGTAAATATTTCAGGACACCAAACCTCAAAATATTTCTTCTGATTTTTCAATAAACTAAAATTTAATTGAATTAAGATTAAAATAAAATATATAGATGGTTTTTATCAATATTGAAAATGCTAAAATTGATAAAAAGTGTTAGAGATTTCCTTTATGAATATTTTAATGTATTTATTATATGTTAATATAAAAGATTTTGGGAGAATTAAAAAAATTAATGAAAATATTATAATGTAAAATCTAAGGATATTATTGATGAGATATAGAAGGGAAATTGGGAAATCTATAATTAAAACATACGTGGAATAGATATTTGGAAGATAACCCTATTTTATAGAAATAAATATTTTTTGAAAGGTAGAAAAAACCATGCCAATAATACCAATGATCTAAAATAGTCTATCCCAAAGGTGTTCCCACTAACAATTAACATACGATTAGTTACGAGATATCTAATAAATAATTACATGATGAGATTTTAATTCTACTTACAATTATATTACATGATATCAAAATCACAATTTACATCACAAAAATGTGTTTTGGATCATCAGTTTTTATTTCAATAAGTGACAACATCTTCTAATTTTATATGAAATGAATGACAAATATCTTGTTCGGACACATATAAGATAGTTCATGAACCTCTTAAATGGTAAAATTAAAAAATTTAATAAATATTCGCCAAAATTGTTCATGTTTGTTTCATCTATTATATTCAATTTCTTATCCTATATTATTACTTTCATAGAACATGATTTCATGTGTCATTCATTTTAAGACCTCTCGAATCTGAATTAAAAAGTATATTTGAAGTAATAGTAATTGTGTATAGTCTCCATACAACATTATCATATTCCTTAGATGAGAAAAGGTATGTGGTTGATTTAATTCCAAATGTTCAATATTTTTTAATGTATACTATATAATTTAAAATGGATACAGATAAAAATATTTGTATGTTAACATATTTTAAATGATTAAACTGAAGATAAGTTTTTACATTTAATAACCTTCATATAAAATATTATTTATCATTAATGAATCATTAAAATTTAATTATATTATTATTAATTGTATATTTATATAGTAAATAAATTTTAAATAGTATTTTATAATGTTATAGGTAAAAATATTAGACCAACATTAACATAAATATTATTTAATTTTTTAGGGTATTAGATTTTTAAATGTGTTTACACGAGGGATATATATTCAACATTTAATTTTCATAAATAAATTATATTTTTTATTATTCTACTCTTGTCATATTAATTTATGGATATCTTTTCTTATGAATTGTTTAAGATGATATAAAATGAAAAATTCTTGGGTTTGAAACCAAAACCTTTCCCTTTGGGGTACTTCCCTTAGATTTTGTCCTAATAGATTAGAGGATGGACATTGGGTAAGACAAAGGTATAAGATACTTAATTAGGAGTCTTTATATGGGGACATTTTTGTACATTGATTAAGGTATTAAATTATTTACTTGATTATAAATATGTGTTTTCTATCTTTTATTACTAGCGTACATGGGTAACATTGAATAAAATATTTAATAAATTATTATTCTGGATTAAAACCTCAATATTAATGATATATATGATTATTGAAGTTATATGCATAAAATTATATATTTTATTGATATTTAATCACATATAACACATAATGGTATCATATAAATATATAAATTAATAAAATTAATAAAATTATTATTTTTTAAATTAAAATAAAAAAGATACATTTCATTTATTGATTTTTAAATTATGTTTATTATTTATAAATACATCATTATAATCCCTAAATAGTTTTTTTATCTATAAAATTTTTAGTTTATTGAGATATTTTGAAATTATAATATTTTATTGTCTTTTAAAATATAATAAACAAAAAAAATTTAACAATAAAAAAAATTAATGTTTTTTATTTTTTATAGTTAATTCACCATTTGATAATTTCTTTTTGATGAATCCCAAAATGATATCAATATTACCCAAAAAGTTTTCTAAATAATGTATTTAAGATATATATTTTTTTAATTTAATAATTTAGTTTTTTCAACATCAACTAATATATGACCTGTTAAAATATACAATTATTCATACTTTAAGTAACATAATATTAGAAATCATTTATTATTAATCTTGTATATATTTACTTATTTTACACTACATAAATTTTAATTATTAGTCATTTTACTACTCAAAACATACATGATAACAAATCAATGATTATTTAATATTCACATTGTCATATAATTATTATTAATTTTTTAAATACATCTAATTTAAATATTTCTCATTAATTATATTTTTTATAAATTCCCAATAGATTTAGTAAATTTAAAGAATATAGTCACTACTTATTTGTTCTTTTATATTGTTATTTAAGGGTTTACTAATTTTATTGGACTACATCCAAATGGATTTCTAAATATTGTTTGTATTATTTACTTTTATTTATTGTCTAGTCAAACATAGACTTGTCATGTGGGGTATATTTATCATTTCATTATGATATTAATATATTGATTAAAAGGTTTTCTATTTTTTCCTCAATATATTTGATATTATCCCAACGAATCACATAATATTTACATGTTATTCAATAATAAATTAATATGGGAGTTCATAGAAAAAATATTACTATTCACCCTTATTAGAGATTGACTCCCTTGTTAAGTATTATAATTGAAGATGATTGAGATTTTAATTATTCATATTGATAAGGAATAATTTAATAATGTTTTTTGTGATGGATTTCATGTGTATTATATGGAATAGGTTTCATAAATAAGGATTATTTTTATCACAATCTATTTTTTAATATTCTATATTATGTATTTGGATAAAACCATACATTTTCTATTGATGTCTCCAAATATTATTATTTAACTATTTTTATAACATTTTATTGGTTTTGGTACAACATTGTTTGAAAATATTGATAATAAATTGATTTAATTAAAATTTCTGAAATTACTATTTGGATTATATTTCTTCAATATATTTCCTTTTTATTTATTTTATTTTATTCAATATTATTAATTTAATGAGTGTTATTGAATAACATGGTATATTTTCCCATAATAAATGGTAAGTTCTAATTTTGGGATAATAGACAGAAAATGAAAAATATATTATTATATAGTTCATTTGTTATTTCGCTTATCACATGATTGTCATCATCAAATCTTATTGATTTCATAATGCCCCGAGTTTTTATTTTACATAGTTATCTAAAGAATAAACATTTAACAACTATTTTAAAAGGGATGGGTTTTACAATTAAATTTATAATATAAAAAGGAATGGATTAAATAAATTACTATTGTTAATGGATTTAAATTTTTTTTCTTAGTGAAATATGTTTTTATGATATATTTTTTTTCATGATTATAAATTTTTTATTTATGTAGGTAAATTCTAACATGTGGTACCCTTTACATATTTTATTAAATATGATTTTTATTTTGGTTTTATATTATAAAAAAACAGAGATGATTCCTCAAGGGGTTTCTCCCTGTTCACCTTATAATGGAAGTGACCAGTTTCCCAAAAGATTGAATGATTTTATGATATTCATGAGGGATGGTTTCCATTAATATTGTATTTTTCATATTTTTATTTTTGATAATATAATAATTATATTGAAATAATCTATTGTGTGGTTGTTTAAAAATTTTTCATTTAGACACTAATTATGTTACTCATATCTTATATAAATTGGAAACATGAGTTATCCTTCGAGGGGACTTTCATTCTAAAACTTGTTAGTAACATTAAATTATTTTAACAAAAAAATGTAGTTAGTGTGAAATGAAAACTACCCAAAAATGTTTTGGTATAGGTAAATGTTAATATCTGTGTTTTTACATGGATAATTGTCTAATTGATTATAGTGTGAGATCATTCACCAACATACTTTGGGTTAGTTGTTTGTATGATTTAGTGGTGTCTTTTCTCCATAGTTAGTTTTAGGAGTTCCCTCATGATTTAACATAGTTCTTGAGGTGGGATGTAGTCCTAGTGTAGTTATAAATTCATTTTATGGACTTGTATTTTTGACAAAGAATTGTAAGCATGATACCATCATATAACATTAATTATTAAACAATGTTTGTTATATTTTCTAGGAGTGTTTCTTATGTGGATATTCAATAGATTGAAACACATATTTTTTAGTATTCGACATCATATGTTGTGTTTTCATTGATTTAATCATTGGTTTATATCGTACTTGAGGATCATTTTATATATATCCAGTGTGGTAGATAACACTTATTTTTATTCCTTGTTAGGATATTAAACTCATTTCAGTTATTCTCTATTCATCGATGGACAAGTTGTGGCATTGAGAAATGTTAAATCTAGGTTAAAAAATTAGAATAAAATAGTAGAGTTGTCAGAAATATTTTATAAATCTTAACTTCTCTCTTTTTTGTTCCACCTAGAGAAATGTCATGCTAAGGTCATAAAATTATTGATAATGATATTGATGGAGAATTTGAGGTACCAATGTGTAAAAAACCATGTTTTATGATGTTTTGGGACACAACCACTATAAAAAATATAGATATTTTGTATTGAGGCTAAGGGTCTCTACATGTAATTTTTTGGATGGGTCCATTGAAGATCATGGATATAATATTGGATGTTAAGTGAGACATGAAAGTTTTATATTATATTTTTTTAGGGATTCTTTTTTCGTATATTTTTCTTAATGGGATTTTTATTTAATTTTTTTATTATTTCGGTACTCATTGTATAATATTCTTTCTAATTGATATTATTTTAATATTTTTATCAATATCTTAGTTTTATTTACTTTATTATAGTTTATTCAGGACATTATCATTACGTTCCATGTTATATATGATTTGGTTATTTAATATGAAGTGTAATAACCCATGTGTAATTTGGGGCATTGAGGGTCTATATATTAATTGGACGATAGTAACACATGATGATATCATCTTATCAGACAACATTGAATGTATGATATTACTTATTACCACATGAATTCATACAAATCATCAGTTATAGGAATGTGGAATGAGGATGAGTTATGTGTTACAATATGTAATATCAGGTTGTTTGTATCCCTTATATTAAAGAGAAATTATGGAATGAATTATTAAATACATACATTGGATATGATTCAAGGAGGTATGATTTACGCACCTATATACATGAATGCACGTCAACATAATCAAAAGAGGTCAATATGACTTGAAAAATGGGGTAGTCCTAATGGGTCATTTGATGTACCCATTCTTATATAAATGAAATTAATTATAATATATGTGGATATACCTTCTATTTTATTGAGGGTCTAGGTGTATACCTCTATATGTAGTCATGGATATATATTAATAATGGTGTGGTGGAGGTTGGTTTGACAATATGTTAGCAAGTGAGTAGAGACCAGTGAAACTATATTTTATTTAATTATTTTCATTTTATTTTTATTATCTAGGGGGAACCATTAAATTTATATATATTTTAACCATTTTTTTTAATTTTTCTACATCTTTGATATTTATATATTGATCTGTCATATATAATATTATTATATATTCATTTACTTATATGTTTGATTTACTTGTAGAATCTAATTTTGTTACAAGAAATATTTTGTATGTTAAATGTTTGGATAAGACATGTCGAATTGGAAACTATGTAATTACATTAGGGGTATTTTAAATTGAATAATAGAAACATTTTTTATTTATTCCCTCATTGCTAGTCATCTGAATATGGAATAACAGAAGACATGCACGATTTAGATGAGGATTTTTCATGGGTTTTGTTTTGGTGTTCACGTTTGATAAATTTCACTAATAATATATATTGATCCCCATAGGATGGTCCCATTATTGGGTGGATAAATAAATGTTTGTATATGATTTACCCTCAATTCACATTCCATTATTCCTATATATAACACTAGAGTGACCATATCAAAAATATATCGATTGGTTTTGTATTAAAAGAGTTATAATATGAATTTAATTGAATAAATAAATAAATAGGAGTTGTAAATGTATATTTAATGTTATTTGTATGTGATGAAATACATATAGAAGAAGTGAGATTATTCGGAAAATAAATTTAAACTCTAATATTACTACCATAAAATTAATGGAAATACATTAATGAGAAAAATAATCCAACTAAATCATTGTATATTTATACTTAGTCATTAAATTGTATTGAGAAACTATAATTGATCCACATTGAATTCTCCCCCAAGAAATTCAATGTACTTCCTAAAATGATTTTTTGTCCCCTAATTCTTTCCCAACAATGATATATTCATAAGGATATAGTTTTCAGTCAATATATTGATAAATTTTTAATTTAATTTCATTATGTGATCAGATAAATGAGACTAACTAATGTACCAAAAAATATTAATTAATTTCATCTAAAAAATCATCCGAAAAATTTATCATACAGAACATTCCATGAAACATGGTAATAGCATATATAAACGAGGACAAAGAGAATTATAGACAATAAGTAATATCTAGGACCACTTCACACCTCATCCAAATAACTATTTGTCTCCCCAAGTAGAATAATATTGTTAGGAAACTTCTTTTTGTTTAGCTCCACTACAAATCAATATTGAATACCACCTCCCTAATTTCTAGTGTATGATTCATCATTTATTGACATCTTTAAAACCATATAATATATTTAGAATATTTGTTATGTTATTTGTCTTTTTTAAAAAATATTAAACATATATATTCTATATCATGATTCTATCAAATTATTAGCATCAAACATTAATATTCATCATCATTTAATTTGATACCATTAGTGATTAACTGAGTTTATGTACTCTACAACACTTCATAGCTAACAGACATTTCATGATAAATTCATAGAGTCACTATTCATATTATGATAACATATAATGTTTACAAATCACTTCCCTAAAATTTTTATTTTTTTACACCACCCAATATTAGGGTTTAAATAAGCACTGATAAAAGGGGGTATTTTTACCAGTATTAGACATAATAACTAAAATAGTTCTCCATTATTATCACTAAAAAATAAATCATAGATTTACATCATTTATGAGAGGTTTTTGTTATGGATTATAAAGGGTTTGATCATTACTGATTTTTTGTAGAACATATAAAATGAGAATTGATAACACTTTTTACTATAATTATAAATATCGTCTTTCAGAAAAATTATTATTATAAACTAATTTTATTATAAAAATATAAACATTTATATATATATAGTATGTAAATTAATATTATTTATATATATTACTAAAAATGATTTAGTTTCAAAAATATAATATATTAAATGAAAAAGTTATTAAAAATTAATATTTGTTAAAAAAATTAATTAGTATTTAATAATTCAAATATAATTACAATTTGGTGATATGATATATAAATACACTAAAAAATGTACTATGATAAGGTGGAATCAAGAATTGCACATAAAATGGGTGTAACACATCAACATGTTTTCCATATGATCTCCTCGAGATATTAAATCCAACCCAATGTTATGATCTACACTATCAAGGAATGGGGGTTCTATTCCCATTTTTAGAGAAAAAATATCCAAAATTTATATAAATTTTTAATTATTATACATTTATTTTTGAACATTTTTCGGTGCTTCATATTCATTCAATATGGTATTTTTCACCTATTTATTTAGTTATTAAATTTATTCATATTGCTTAAATTCAAATTAATTTTATGGTCATAATTTTATTTAATTTACAGTGTCTTTTATATTTATATAAAAACACACATATATATATATATATAAACATTTTTAAATATTTAAAAATTAAAAGATAATTTCATAAGTAAATATTTACACCAGTATATATATAAAATATATTTTAAAATATTTAAACCACATCTGAATAAAAAAAATTATCGATTTTATTTAAACCATAATTTAATGAATGTATTTATAAATATATAAATGTATATACAATGATTGCACAACAAAAATTTGGGTCGATATTAACAAATAAAAATTATATATATTTATATATTCTGATATATATGAAAACAAAAATCATTAGATAATATATGTAAATAAATATATACATATATAACTTAATATAAATAATTATTTACAATATATATATGTTTTTGTGTGTATATGAGAATAATTATACATATAAACACACACAGTCACACATCAATACTGACAAAAAAATAATGATTAATTTATTTAAAAATAGTTTTGTAAATACAAATAAATATATGAATAAATAAATATAAATATAATAATAATAATATATATTAAAAATTCATGAAAATATATATAAAAAACATTTATCATAAAATATAGATTAAAATACATGGTGAAGTGATAGGGGGACATGGAAATGTAGTTGGAGGTCACAGTTTCAAAGACTCGACATGTATGAAAAGGTTACAATAATGGGAGAGTGCCAACAAAGGGAGGTGTGGGTGAGGAACTACTGATCAAGATATTGTGCGATAATTGATTTATGTATTGGTTAGTAGAGGAAACGTCTTAAAATTTTGGTGTGTCAGCATATATTAAGGGGTTTGTAACACCTTGTTATGCTTTCTAGGTACTAATAGATAATGCTTTGTCTATCATCTATGGATTACAGTTTTGATAAAGAAAAGGTATTATTTTCAATGTATTTGGAAACTAAATGATGTGTAATAGTTATAGATCCACTAATAATCACTAATAAGTTTCCATGTATCCATTTTATGGTGTGAAAGGATTACATGCAGTGAGAATAGTTCACGTCATGTATTGGTAAAATCTCTATTCTAATATCAAGAAAATAAGCTATTCATTGTTTTTGTTTTAAATGGATTAGATCAAGTAAAAAAGTATTACAAATTGTGTAATTTTTTGAGATAGTGTTATTAGGTCAGTACATAGTTCATTTTTAGTTAATTCATTCTACAGTCCATGCTCTCAAACAAGTAGGAGCTTTTTAAGGATTTTATTAATATTCGCACTCTCCATGCTATTCAGTCACTGATTGAAAAAAATTCTACTTGTGGGGAATAGTTTTTGTTTCATATCATGTCTTGTCTTTATAGGGTTTATTAATGGTTTTCCAATCCTCTTATTCAATTGTAGACAATGTTTCATTATTCATTAGGTAGTTTTTTCAATGAAACGCATTGGATCTATGAATTTTTTTAAATTGCTATAATTTTTCATAAATTTTTTCATTGAAATGATGAAATATTTAGTTTCATGTGATTTATGGAGTCATAAATTTTTTAAAATGGTTATTATTTAAGAAGTTTTTTTTAGAAAAAAATGGTTTTATCACTTTCTTGAGCATGTATTTCGGTATGAAAATTTTAATTCAAACACCAAATTATATTTGATTTTCTATGAAAATATTTTATAAATAGTGAGAATTGTTTTGAATCATATTTTAAAAAACATGAAACATTGGAAGAAGTTCTCTGAAACATAGAAATTGCTAATCATATTTATTGTGGGTCTACTAGGGTTATAAATGGGATATAGATGGACTACAACTGGACATGTATTTTTTGGTACCAAAAAATTCTGTATATACTAAATTTTATGATATATAAATATTCATATAGGTTGGGGCACAATATGTAGTTTATTTCATTTATGGTCACTTATATAATATTTTTTATCATGCATTGTTTCTCATATGTTTTTATATGAAATTTTAACACATGTATTAATATGATATGTTTTTCTTGGATATGTGTCTATTAGACTACCTACTTGTATAAGGATATGATTCCTTATTTTATCACTTCTACTGGTCATATTTCAGTAATTGTTATGATGAATTTACACAAAAAAATTTAAAGTAAAATGAAATACCATTGGTTATATATTTACTAAAATTATTTGTAAATAAATTATAACATTGAATTATTTAATTCTATATATTTTTCCTCATATAGACTCTTGAACGGTATAGTTCTTATCATTGTTCTGATAGATTTATTTTGAAATTGGGAAGTTGTTTTATAGTGTGATATTGGTAAAGGGAATACCATAATGTAACCCGATGGATTCTCTAATTGTTGAAGCCATTGGTTCTAGACAATTTTGAGGTGACAGTTTGTCTCATTGTGACTCTTCAGTACAGTCTATTCATAGAATTTTATTTATCCATGTTTTCTTTGATTTTATAGTTATTCATGGGATATATCTCTTTTTGAATACATTTTAATCTAGTTTTATTTTATGATTTTTCATTTATGGGACTTGCTTTCATTATATTTTGTATACATCACAATGATAGAACTACTATTATGGAATGTATTGTTTTTATTGGGAGTTCTATTATATTTTTATATTATATTAGGATTCTCATCATGGCAATTAATGAATGATTCTATGTTATGTTATTTATCCTAGTTAGACAAGAGTGTGGAACACCAACATTCTGTTATCAGTTGGAGGACAGTTACTAGACATCTAATTTACATCTATGAACTTGTTTTACTATTGGTGGATAAAATTCTATAGTGATGAGTGAATACCCTGAGGTTTTGTAGATGATTTTCAGGGTTTATCTCCCTATCAATATTTATATTTCATCATAGACCATCATCACCATTGTATTCTATTTTTATTTCAAACTATCAAATGGAACTTGTTGTGTTATTAGAATATAATTTTCTAGTTGAGGGGCTACCATCTAACATATATATTCATCCTAGTATATCTATATGTTATTCGGATGAAATCATTCCTATGAAGGTAGAAAGCTGCCTTTAAATTGAAATGACTATCAGGAGTTTAATCAGTTGACATATAATAACATATATTATTGTCTTGTACTGATGAAATTTTTTGAGAGATTCATGGTGAATGTTTTATTTTAGATATTTTTCTATGGTCAAGGTACCTAATGAAGGGAGTTATAAGAATAATATATACATAATATAGGATTTTGGATCCATAATGACCGTCTTTAGTTTATTGATATTCTATTTGGTCCCACCAACATTCATATTTTATTTATGTCATTGATGAGAAAAATAATTATTTAATTCAAGGAAACTTTTTGTGTGTGTTTATCAATGATATTTTATTGTACTACAAGAGTTATGGGAATAATTCATGCTAATATGATATAAATAATTAAACCCTGAATAAAATAGTATATTTATAATGATTCATAAATTTTATTTTTGTTTAGGGGATGTGAAATTTATAGAGATTTAATATATGATACAGGCTTCTCATTAGATCTTGAAATGATACAAGATGTTATACCTATAAAGAATCCATTAAATGTTTTTGTGATTTGAATTTTCTTGGGGTAGGATGGTTACTATATACAATATCTATTATTTGAATAAATCCTTAACCCAATAAGGTTGTAATGTTTGAATGAAATGAAAAGTGTAAGATGTATGTTAAGGACCAGAAGGTGAGGTTGAAATCATCTCCATTTATTATTATTATTATGGAAATTAGTTTCAGATATGAGGCTTTTTTTGATTCTTATTGCATGGGTTTGGGATGTATCTTGTTATTGTGGTAATAAGTTGTGTCCTATGGATTTATCGAATTATTACCTCTGGATATGAAATATCCTATCCATGATATTGTGTATGAAATAGTTATACATAAACTCAAATCATGTTACTACTATCTATTTGTTGAGTAGTTTATTTGTATATTCTAATCATAATATACAAAAATATATTTTTACTTATAGGGATAAGAAAATGTGGCAAAGAAACTAGGTGCAGTTCCTTAATACTTTTTACATTGATTTTCCCT
The DNA here is from genome assembly GCA_963277665.1 of Viscum album. Taxonomy (NCBI): domain Eukaryota; kingdom Viridiplantae; phylum Streptophyta; class Magnoliopsida; order Santalales; family Viscaceae; genus Viscum; species Viscum album. The sequence goes on along the minus strand of OY728155.1, from coordinate 592,654,167 downwards.
ACATTCCTAGGATTAAGAATGTTTTTTCCAATATATTGAGAGAAAAATTACTAGGATAATCCATGGAGAAATATTTGGAGGGATGTTTTTTGCTGAGTTGGTTTACTAATAATAGAATCAGTGTAGAAACTTTTTGGTGAAGGGTGTTATTGGATTCGATGAAATCAAACTCATATTTTTATGAGAGTGTTTTTCATGAGCATGGGAAATACACCTAGTGGAAACACATGGGTAAGAGACTTTATAGTGGAGAGACCTTGGGTGAGTGTTCTTCGTAGCATAGTGGAACATTGAGTATCTATAGAAGGTTGGTTATTCCATTTTCCATGATGAAGGAGTTGATGGATAATTGATACAAACCATACTCGCATATTCACCTTGGGAATATTAAGATGTATCATTATTTTTTGTGTTAGTACTGGTGGTTTTTTATGATTTGAATGATTTTGGATTTGTTTTCATTATGTCTAGCATGTCATAAAATCAAGGTATAATACTAGATTCAATGATGATTATTGTATTCATTACCCATATTGATATGGATGTGGGATATTACTCACATGGATATTATCATTGGATTACCAAGGATTCATATTATAAATTATTTTCTTATTATGATCAATGATTGAGTCACGAAATTGGTGCATTACTTACATAAAATGGATGAGATAAATGGGGAACATCTCAAAGAATTGTATATCTAATAGATTGTGTGGCTTCGTGGGGTTATTTCAATTATTTCATCTAATAGGAACCGGAGGTTCACAACTATGTTATAGAAAGGATTATAATATTTTATGGGTTACTATATTAAATTGAGAACAATATATTATACAAATATTGATAGAAATATAAATGGGTTTATCAGGATCTTGAGGATGTGCTCCAAGCTTCTGTTTATGAATTTAGTTGTTTTGAGGAAAATTATTTTCCTTTTTTCATGTTTCCCTATTACAATTTTAATCATGCCTCAATAATAATGGATCCCTTTGGAGCCATATTTGGGTGTCCATATAGATCTACCTTTTACAGGAATTAGGTGTCAATGCAATCATTATTTGGGACAATTATTTTTCAGGATATTAACATGGGCCTAGTTTATATAAAATATATCGATCCTACCACAATGTCATTATAAATCATTAGTGGAACATCAAAAATAGACTCTAGAGTTAAAATATGGTGATCATGAGATTCTAATTATTTCCACATAGTTAACAAATTATCATTTGGGAAAGAAGGGTTTGTTGGAACCATGATTGTGTCCCCCTTTGAAATTGTTGGATGACTGGGGAAGGTGACATGTCTATTCGACAAACCATTTCACTTCAGTTTTATCAAAAAAAATTTTTTTATATTTTTCAACTCATAATGTATTGACTAACCTTCCCATATTTTTGGATAATTGGATTTCAATCATATGCTAAAAAACTATAGTTTAAAAATAGTTCATATTATGAAATTTTTGGATAAGGAATTATGTTTTAAAATTTATCATCTGGTCTTGGTAAAATGGAAGTCCATGTATGGTAGCTACGGGATTTGGGACATGGAATCATTAATGAGGTTAAACTTGTATTCTATTTTTTAGATATGCATTATGTAACGAAATTATGGGGATTGAATGAGTCTATAGAGATTCCTTAGTTTATTGCTTTTTTAAGAAACAAAACATATTAGATCATTCCATGGCTAAATCCGAATATATTGCAGCTAGATTTTGTTCTACTCAATTGTTGTTTGTACAATACAAACTTACTGATTATGGAACTTTATGTACTGAAACTCAAATACAATGTGATAACAAATTTTCCATTTAATTAAGTTCAACCTCTTCACATCAATCTCGTGAAAAGAAAATTCATATTATGAAGAACCTTTTGAGAAATCACACACAAAAAAATCCATGTCATTTTATAATTTATCATAACACAGAAACAACATTCTGACATTTCTAAAAAAAACGGTTATCTTATGATATATATGAATAATGTAAACAAAATCTAGGAATTATCAATGAAATGTAATATTTCAAATCCACATCATGTTGAATCCATCTACATATCTTAGTATACTAATTGTTAAAATGGAAGTAGATATAATTTTTTTATTTTAATAATTTTTTAATAGAAATAATTATTTAGACATAAAAGTTTGCATACTGAGAGTTTTTCTTACTCAAAATATTTTTTACTAATAATTTTTTGATTGCAGAATTTATTGTACTCATAAATTTCTATTGTCAAATGTATTGAACACCAAAAAATTTCCTACTAATTATTTTTTCATACACAATTTTTTACATATTCATAAATTTATTTTTTCTGATTTATTTAAAAACTTACAATATGAATAAATTGTTTACAATGAGGAAAAATTCAAACTCTAAATGGTAAGATTTACCAGTTTCTATATTTTACACTATAATAATTATTTTCATATTGTTAATGATCTAATTTTTTTAACGATATATTTTTTTTATAAAATATAGAATACTCAAATAATATTAACATAAAAATTATAAAAAAAATCAAACGATTTTAAAACATAAAATAAGAAGTCTTTAATCACAACTATATATGTTGAAACATATCCTTCGACATTCAATATAAAATGGGGCCACCTATTTGTGTCCCCTATTGATCTACTTCATTCTTCTGCCTCAAGGTGATACAACCATTAGATGTAAAATTGTATGTTTTTTTCTCTAATCCTAAAAATCATAATATATGAATCATCAATATCCTCACTAAATTCGATGACATCAAATGATTTCATAAAGATAGATATTTTCATAAAATGTTGGAAACATTTTTTTATGATAAATATGATTCATTATATAAAAATAATTATAATGTATCAAGGATGTGATTCTATTTATATTGAGAAAGATGGTATAAATTATAACTTTGTACTCGATGATGATATTAGACAATTTTAATATTCTGAAAAAATATTAATGAAACATGAGTAACAATAATTATCTTTTAAATTTTATGGAATGGAGTATATTATGTTTATCAAAAAAATTCATATCCTTGTTGGTGTTCCTTTAGAAGGTGAGGCATGTTTTCCTTATCATAATCTTCTTGAATGTTGCAGATCCTAGAATAAAAAAAGAGACATGGATTATTTTTTTGAATCTTATGAATAAAAAATGAATGATTTAGATTTATCTTTGGATAATAGTCTAAAATCATAATGTACGTGAGTTTTTGTTAATAATAGTAAAGTGTGAAATCGAAACCATTAAGCCTATATATATTTAAGTTTTGGATTTACTGGAAAACATGATAAAAATAAATCTGATGGATTACATTTTCCTCAATATCTACTATATCAAGACTGGATTCATTAGTTCGCTAATTATATTATATCTAGTGATATTGATTAAATTATTTATGATGTGTATGGAGTCAATGCATATTATGATAAAATCAACCCCATGAAAGGTAAATATTCCTTATCTGAGTGATGATACAACCAAAATGTTTAAATTTAGTTTTGATAATGACTCAATGAAGTTTTTTGAATATTATTCTAAAGTACAACTATCTAACAAATGTGATCATGGTAATGATATGCCTTCACAGCCAATTGTACTCGATGTTAATGAAAAGAATAAAATAGATGATTTCACTTCTGTAAAAATATTAATCAACCATAATAAACTTGTTTATTATGTTTGTTTTGATTAAAAAAGAAAAATAGATAGGAGTTCCATCTATTAGACTTTAACGAGCCAAAACACTAGTAATTAATCATCATGGCTATGATGTTTTGTAAGAAGATAAAAATATAAATAAAATAAATAAAATGTTATTAGTAGATGAAATTAATTATGGTTTAATGATGGAAATTGGAAAGAAATCAACTAAAAATCACTAACCCTCTTTTTATAATGGAAAACAAAATATATATACTGAAATTATACTTAAAGAAACTGTTGTTAATGGTGCGATAATTTCCTAAATTAATGATATGGAAAATTAAAAAATATGTTTTTCCAGTTCAATATGAAGTTCATGTAGATTGATAAATTTTAAATTCTAAAGGAGATGAATATAATATATCCCACTATGAGAAAATTTCCCATATATCCATAAGAACATCCTCATTAAAGATTCATTCTCAAGAATTTAAAAACATGAAGTCATACATTTTGGAAAAGAATGAATTATATTTGGTATTTTAATTTCAATTGTCTTCATATAACGAAAAAGTAATAATATCATGAAATATAACATTGAAATTTTGTTTTGTTATACGATACAAATAATGTTGACAATCAATCGAATAATTTTATTGAGAAGTGATATGCCATAAATGTTTACAGTAGTAGTTCAAAACCACCCAAAAATAATCAATCACTGAAAGATTCACCCAATACAATCATAGTTCATGGACATGAATATTTATTTCATAAATTTAATATATTAGAGAAAATAATTACATACAATCCAATAATATAATCTATCGTTAATCTGATTACTAAAAGTAGACTTGAAAAATCTATCTCAGTGAATTCTATAATAGATAATTTGATAATGTTAGATGTAGATTTCAAGATCATTAAAAAATAAATGAGTCTTAGATGAAAAGTATCAATAGTATAATAAAATGGAATCATCATGGTGATAATTATTTAACAATTATGGGTGAAAATTTTGAATATTTTAATATGTCGTGGAATTAAACTGATATTGCATTTATCATTTTTTTGTTAATAAATTTTCAATATAATAAAATTTATTTATCAGATCCTAAGATCATCCAAAAAACTCAAGATATCATAGAAATAGAAGGGAATTTATTGTATGTAAATTTTGAGATATCAAGACTAATGTTCGATAATGATGAAATTATTATTTTGAATAATAATAATGATGTCTTCCCAGACATACTTGAAACTCATGAAGATCATAATAAGTTTTTGGATGAATCGATTAATTCTCAAGATGAGATAATACAATCTCAAGATGTAAATATTGAAAAAAAATTAAATACATCAATGATTTGAAAAATAATCGGATAATTTTCAATGAACTGATATCCATGAGGGAATAATTATTTATGAACCCTTTTTGTAACTTTTCCATCATTTTCTATGACTAATGAAATAAATATTTCACAATACTATTTGGTGTTTCATTTTTCTAACCTTTTTTCAAGAATCTTACGAATTTTCCCCAATATTTTTAAAAACAAGAGGATGAAGATGTTTCAATTGAGGAACATATATCTCATTTTAGGAGAGAATATGATCATGAGAGGGGGATTTTATCTTTTTTTAGGGCATAGTTAGTCATATTTATCATTATATTTGGATATTTTTTAAACTCATTGGGAGATAGGTATGATTTTTATTTCTAAATATGATTCAATATTAACATTTTATTTATGTATTGTTGTTTCTACACTCAAAAAATGGGGATAATTTTGCGTCAAGATATTCACCTAAAACCATATTCAGTAATTTTGTTTTGAAAAAAAATCATGCTATTAGCTTATTAATTAACTTCATTAATTTTTTTAAACATTTTTATAAGAAAACATAGTTAGTTTATCTTATTTATCAAATTATTTACAGAAATATGGAAATTATATTTTTAATATTATTTTTATAATGATTTTTGATACAATAATTTTCACAGGATGATTTTTCAAAATGATTATTAGTTTTTTCCTTTCGTACTAAAACAATCATTTTACTCAGGAAGTTAAAAGTTTCGATTAAAGTCATAATAAAATTAAAATATTTTATCACAATGACATTTTATTATGTTTACTAACATAATCTAAAAATAATATTTCTATAGTAGAAAATATTTTTTACACTATAAATAGTGTACATAAATAATGAAGTCGTACATTTTATTATAATATAACCATTGAAATTATGGGTTTCAAAGTCATCATGAAAAAACACAGATAAATACGTCCATTATAGGACCAATATGGATTTAGGAAGAATTATTATAAATATGAAACCATTAAAAGTCATTTTTGAACTGTTCTGATCATTTCGTTTGAAAAAGTCATAGTGTGGAACAATTATGAAACCTATAAGAGTTAAATATTTGTTCAATGTACCTTTAATCATATTGAGATTGTTTTCATAATCTTAAAAATTGATCATAAGAATATGAACAAGGGATCATTCGGATCACAATATAGAGAATATGATCCTTGTATAACAGGCTCATTGGGGTAAAGAGACAACAAATATGATCATCATATCAAGGTTTCAAAAGGATAAAGAGATAGAGAGGTCGATCATCATATCGATTGAACATGAGAATTGCGGGATAGACTGATCAACATATCAAGGAATTTTCTTACTGAGGGAATGAAAAAATTTCTTATAAGTATAAAATAATGGTCATTTATCCTACATTATTGGATAACATACCCTTTTGGTTTAATGAATTGACATCATTTATATTACATGTTTTGTTATAATCCTCTTATTTCCGTTACAATTGTAATAAAATGTGAATCAATTTATATTCATCCTTCTATTTATATATTTATTATCCTAATAACATTGATTATTATAATTTTTTTTGACTATAAATAATTATGTTATTATTATTCTTTCTATATTACTCTTATAATTCATAACCCTTGTGATTGCTATTCATTTTGTATTACACTAATGTATCGTAATTTTTGTGACTATTATTATTTCTATATTACACTAATATATTGTAACTATTGTTTTTATGATTCCTTTTCTATTCGTAAATACATTTATACTATATATATTTTACTGTTTCTTACAAATTATGATTATATGTACTATTAAGAAAAAATCATTTTCTCATTACGCATTGTAGAGTACACATCAAAAACTATATGATAATGAGACATTGTTTATCAGAATCAAGGACCATGCTATATTATCATTTAAATTCATAAGCGTAATTGTGAATATGGGTTTTTAACCTTGTTAAAATTTGTTCATATTAATATTAAAAATGAATATTTTTCAACTTATAATTCACCCCAATCTTATAGTTTTCTTCTTCTAATACATTATGATCCATAATGGACATAAATATTGGAATTAATAAGATAATTATCATATCGAAATCATGTGGAATAATCCTTGTTAGGATTAAATATTCATAAGAAAATTAATTATAGAAAATAATAAAAATAGAGAATGATTTCCATAGTATTCAATACCCACTACCAATTTAGTCTTAGTGGAATCATTTCACTACACAAACCAAATTATTAGTCAAGGTTGTATAACAATACCATCATATTAAAAATGTTATTTATGGATTTTTGTTAACTCCCAATTACAGCCATTACTAAATCTTTAGATATAAATCTTTACCAATTGCATTTATAGAATATGTTGGTTCGAACTCTCACATAATGAAATAAATTATAGGTGCATGAAAAGATCATAAATATTAAAATAAAATTAATACATGTAATTTAATGGGTTCCATAGATATTTCATCATATCATATCATATTGAAAAGAAACATTTTTTTAATCATAGGATAACCCATGAATAAAAGATGTAGTTAGAAGCATAGAACATAAATAAGGGAAATGAGTTTCATAAGAATATAAAACATGGAGGATAAACATGTTTCATAATCATTAATACATTCAAACATAAACCATTCGGATAATGAATGTAAATATTACCCTTGGATCATATCCCTTGAAATAAAGATGTTGCACCAATAAAATTCATATTATATGGAAAATAACTTGGAATGATCATTTAAATCATTGTCGTAGGAAAATAACTTTTTTATTTGGAAATCCATTTTTAATAAATAAAAGAATTTGAAAAACTATTTCTATGATAATAATTTTGACATTCCCGGATTAAAGGATCAAATAATTTATTAGTCATGATGTCAACCTATTACTCTGATTTGATACATATAAAAATAAAGGTTACTTTTACATTTTCATAAATAGCCTAAAATGTATGGTTTTGGAAAACAATATGATGATTCAATTTATAAAATATTTTTAAAAATACATAAATTGTTAAAAGGAATATTTTAAAAACAATAGTAATTTAATAAAATATTTTTAATGCATTTTTAGCAAATATGGTTTGTAAAAAAATTTATTTCTATACCAATATAATGATAAACTTATATTTTGATAAAAATATTACATAAAAATTATTTGAAATAAATAGTGTAAATGGTAATATTACATGATAATATTATCAATAAACATATGATAATAAAAATTTATGATTGGTGAGATATTTCATCAATGGATGAAATATCATAAACCAACATGAAAAATGACGAGATAGTAGAAATTAACTCTGATGACATTGGTATATTTGAATTATTATCACCATGAAAGAATAAAATTACATAAGACTTTTAATTTCATGAAATGAAGGATATTAATGATATAACATGTCAATGTGGTAGTACATACATCTCTTAAAAGAATATAGTTGGATATCATTAAATCATTCTCAAAGATGTGTCATTGTGGTAATGTTCCCTTATAGCATTCATATCATTTTAATTGTAATGATAACTAATTATATACCGTAAATTTATAATTAAATCAAATAACTATAATTATAATAAACATTAAATAGAACCATTTTAATTATACATATCTCATACATGAAATTGTGTTAAAAATGGCTTCTGTCTGGGCGGAAATTGAAATTTAGATAGAGATACCATACAGTAAGTATTAAATTTTATTGCACTGGTTAAAAAAAAACACACACACACACACATATATATATATAATAAATATAAGTTTATTATACATCATTTTCATAACCATATTCATTTATATCTGGACACATAGTTTTTTTAATGGCCATTAATTCCCCATTTATTAAGAATTCCATGTTAATGTTACATTTTTGTAAATAACCACATTATTTTTCATATATGATTTAATATATTATATTTTTTATCTTTTTATATTGATAACGATTTCTTCATATCATGAATTCATTTCATTATATAGAATTCAGATATATTCATTATATATTTCTTTACAACTATCTATAAGAGATATAAATGGTATATGAAGTACAATGTTCATTGAGACTGTAGGTCGTACATATGTATGAACGATGTTCTAATTTTCATTTCAAATAGATATAATTTAAATTAATTAGATATTATCATTCATTAATAATTTTTATTTAATATACTTCACATAATTTATTTAAAACCATCTTTAATATATTCCATGAAATTTGTGACTGAATCATATAGTTTCATGATGTGGTTGTCCACTGTACACCTGAACGACATTATCATATTCCCAAAAAATGGAAAGTGTTAAAGTATGTGTGATATAAATCATATAGATTAATTATTATGTTACAAAAATAAAAAATATATATTCTATTTACATTCCAAAATTTATTTAAAACCTTGATAAGTGGTAATGTAAAAACTAATGACATTGGATCTCCTCACGGTAGATCGTTGTAAACAGGAATGATGACTGCATAACCCATTTGTTTTATTTTTGTGTTTGTAGGTTATAAAAATATCATAAAAACATATTATAATATTTACAATAAATAAGTTATTATATTATAATGATATAAAAAATATTTAAGGGGTTTGGGGATGAAATTAAACAAAAATGTTCATTGGAGAATGTTTCATCATCTTTGGGTATCACCTTTTGGGATTCACCAGTGTCTTCATTGGATCGATGTATAACCATATTATTAATATTATTATGATGGGAGGTACTATTGAATGATATTTTGACTAGTATTGTCTGATAAAAATGGATTTATATGTTTAGTGGGATGAGCAGTGTTGGTGTCTTTTTATAAGAGATGAGAGTGTAAAAAAAATTATATTTTTCGAAATATTATTCAATCAAACATTTTAATATTCAAAATGTGTCCAGATGGATCATATTTAATAAATATACATGTCACGACCCGTATCTCGGGGCCTGTGTTGTGACTACCCCAATCCCACCTTCCATAGTCCAGGGGCTGGCAACTACCCCTGAAGTCGTATTCCCTAAAACTATGAAGGTATTTCCACTGTAACCTGTAAACTCACATAACCAAGCAAACAAAAAGATATGAAAACGAGTAAGAATTATAGAAAAAATAGTGTGTATAGTAAGAAAAGGTGGCCAGAATACAAGCCCAATTGGAAAGTACAGGAAAACTGAAAGGTACAAGTAAACTGAAACAACTCCAATGAACACCCTCCAAGTATCCTACCTGAAGGGTTGGTACAACTCCCTAATTGTTGTCTCTGTGGTATTCCTCATCTAATGTCCACCTCCGAGCTACCACTAGTCATAGAAACCTCATCCTCAGTCAGCGCTATCCATCGTCAACACCAAACACAACATGGTGCGGGAAAAGCCCGTGCAGGTGTGAGTATAACGATACTCAGTAGGGAACCCATGACCCTCAAAGGTCTCACAAAATCCACAAAGTATAAACAAAAAATCATGGAAATAGAATTAAACCCTACATATGTATATTATAATACATATACCTAAGTTATCATGTATACCCATCATATTCATTATGAAACACAAGGCCAACTCAAAAACCTAAAGATCAACAGTTCCACGAACAAAAGAATACCACTAATGTAACCCCAAAAAGGTAGGTACAAAAAATGTAACATCACAAAAGTGAATACCACAAAGGTAACACCATTAAGGTATGTACCACAAAGGTAACACCAAACAAATGAATGCCACAAAGGTATCACCACGAAGGTAAGTACCACAATGGTTCGCCACATAGAAGATTACCTCAATGGTATCACCACAAAGGTAAAGACTCATCTCACACCATGTATAACTTTGGTATGGTAGTAATGATGATTAAATTTAACTATTGAATCATATTACACTATTAAGAGGTATACCCATGAAGGATCCTAATTCATCAGACCCACAAAAGATCCTATTATAGTTGACCCATGTATGATCCTAGAGTAGTCCGACATAGAATCCTAGAGTGGATCCAAGTGAGAATCTCTAACACAGACCCACCTAGGACAAAAAAGAACATACCCACATACAATCCCAATGTACAAAACAACATAGGATCCTAATGATCAGACCCACATAGGATCATTTTCTCATGATACAACCAGCTACAGGGTTCCCGCACTAAGCTCACATTATTCCGGGAGGGTCCTCTCCACAAGCCACTGGTTGAATACGGCATCTCCCTTGAAGACCAATGAAAATTTATACCAATGGACCGTCACTTAAAAGGAACCTCAATATAGTAAAAAGTGCATCAATCGGATGCCTGGTCTGTAAGTTATTTTCCTTTTATTCCCGAGGGTCCGGTTGGATTCATGTTCGATCCAACCCATTTGTTCCCCAACTTTATCCAAAACTCATGTGGGGTATACCAAATAGAACCTATATATCCAAGGATTATGACGCCGTAGATGGTTCTTCAAGCAGATGCTCGTAGCTCTAGATATGGCCGAAAGAGTGGAAAGGGTCCATATTGGTCCGGGTTTGGTCTGACCTGCCCAGGGCAGACCCGGGTCTGGCCCTGTATCGGGCCTGGCCCGCTGGTGCGGCTCGCAGGGTAGTGGCCCGTTGGGTATGCTGGCTGGCTGGATGGCCAGCCTCCTCCTCCGCATAGCACGGTTGCATGCCTCGCCTCCACCGGCGGCTGGTTCTACCGTCCACCCTAACTTCGTCGACGCGGCACAAGGCAATGGCATCTGAATTTCGAGAGGTGCAGAAGCGTGCCACCATCCCCATCACGTGGCCAATCAATGTGTCGGCCACCGCCCTTACTCTGTTGTGGTAGACAGGTCACGACCCATCTCCAGTGGCATGGTGGTGCTGACACTATCATCGCGGCCGGCTATGGTGCTGGCTGCCGCTCCTGAGTCCCACTGGTACCAATCTTCGACACTAGTTTTTTTTCTCCATATAGGAAAACACAACAAAAACCAGAAAGGTTTTGGAGAGTTAGGGCCATGTTCGTTTGGCCAGCACCCTCCTCGTTAGAGCGGTATCAAGAAGCTCATGGTGAGAGGTTCAATGTAAAATAAAAAAAATTAATGAAGATAAATACAAATCACTCCCCTACCTAGATGGTTTGTTGGAGTCAGCGAGGAGGGAAAGGAAAGCGTTGGTTCATTTCTGTTGAAGATGTACTTCATGGAGAGGGTATTCTTCATTGGAGATGGTGTGTTCTTCGTTGAAGATGGAGCATTCTTTGCTAGAGAAAGAGTTTCTCCATGGTCTCTCCTTTAAACTCCTATCCCTTTTCCAATGGTTCCCCCACCATGAAATGAGGATACAATATTCATTAAAATAAGATTAACTATCAATTAGAGTTGACACATTTAATTAATTCTATTTGGCCCCATTGATTAATTTGGGAGTTGAGAGGTTTTCCCCCTTTAAGAGGGTTTGGGTAGTCCCCACCACCAAGAATTTAAATTGGGGTTACATTTAAGTTTATTCGGTCCCAACCTCCATAAATCTAATTGAGTGGTTTCAAAAGAAAAAAAAAGTCAAATAATTTTATTTTTCTTTTTTTTCATGGAAAGGTGAAAAAATAACATCCAACTTCAACCTAATATGGTCGATTTTAAGGTCTCCTTAAGTGAATATTGGAATTGCGTGTTCAACGGTGCCCTCATATACAAATTTCGAGCACTGGTTCAAAAGATAAAAAAACCCACACGCACATTTACTGAACATACCTAAAAAAGTTCAAAAATTCATTTAGGGCACACCAGGCCATGGAATCACGTGCCATCAATTTCTGCAGACTTTCAAAATTTGTATATAATTAAAAAAAATTGAAATTTGGGGTCTTTACATTCTCTCCACCTAAGGGATTTTATTCCTCGAAAGCCACATCACAAAAACTAGGAAAACAAGTGGGGCTACTAAGAACGAATCTGAGCCTCCCGCTGCAATGTTCTCTCAATGAGGATCCCATGCTGCCAACATACACGGAGTAAGGGTATCGATCACCTGCAAATAAAACACTCCTATGAATCCTCAATCTCCACTAGATCCTCTGTACATGTCACCCCATCGTCGATGTCCAGCTCACCGTTGTCGATGATGTGAGATGGGTTGTGCATGTATCTCCTCAGCTAAGAAACATGGAAAATGCCACGCACCCAGTGCAACTGAGGTTGAATAGATAAGCAGTAATCCTCCTCACTAACTCTACTGAAGACCTGAAAGGGTCCTATGAACCGTAGAAATATTATTCTGCCCAACCAAATAACTGCAAACCTCGTCAGGTTGACACCTTTAGAGAGATGTGGACACCCTCCTCGAACTCCAGAGGTCTCCGTCTCCTGTCGGCTTAAGACTTATGCCTACTCTGTGTAGTCTTTATCTACATCTAGATCATATGCACCTTCCCTATGGTATGCAAGACCATATCTGGTCACATGAGTGCTAACTCACCTGGTTCAGTCCAGTACAAAGGTGATCTGTAAGGTCGTCCTTACAAAGCCTCGAAAGGTCTCATCCCAATGGTGGAGTGATAACTATTGTTGTATACAATCTCAACCAAGGTAAAGTGATCCTCCCAGCTATAACCAAAGTCGAGGACGCAAGCACAGAGCATGTATTTGAGGGTCTAAATTGTCCGCTCAGTCATTCCATCTGTCTAAGGATGGATGGCGGTGCTCAAACAAAGATATGTCCCGAAAGCTATTTGAAACCCCTTCCATAGCTGGGAAGTCAAACATGCATCACGTTCAGAGAAAATCATCAAGGGAACTCCATGTAGCTACACAATATCATGAACATAGAGGCATCCCAAGCTCTATACTGAACCCTACTATCTGATCAGTAGGAAGTGGGCCGACATGGTGAGTCGGTCGATGTTCACCAAGATAGATTCATGACCCTTAGATATAAATGGATGTAACATCACAAGTTCCATATATATCTTGTCCCACATCCACTTTGGGACCTCTAAAGGATGAACAATGCCTGCTGTTTCTTGATGCTCTGCCTTCACTTGCTGACAAGTGAGGCTCCAAGAGACAAACTCAGCTACATCTTTCTTCATTCCTGGCCACCAGTGCTATCGTCGATGATCCTGGTACATATTTTCCACTCATGGATGTTACTCTATAGAGGATGTGTATAACTCCCTCAACACATCCCCCCAAAGTGACCCTGGAACCATGGTACATTTTTTGAAGAGGATGACGTGCTCCCCGCCTTCAGAAAATCCTTCAGGTGCATATCCTATAGATATCTGAGCACGTCAAGCCTCACAGTAAGTGTCCCCATGCTGTGCCTCCCTGACCCATTGAAGAAGTGGGGGAGTGATTATAGGAGATTGAAGAAAAGCTGCTCCATCTCAATCCACAAATGATATCTGCAATGTGGTCAGTTCCTTCATCACCTCACCTAAGAAACTGTATACCAGATCTCCTACTATGCGCATATTCTACAATGTTCCCCTTCCCAGGATTATAGACAATCTCAAAGTCATAGTCCTGGAGGAACTCAATCTCGCATCGATGTCTCAGGATCAGTTCCTTCTACGAGAAGATATACCCAAGACTCTTGTGATCAGAGTAAACTGTAAAATGTTTTCTCAAGTAATGTCGCCACATATTAAAGGCGAAGACCACTTATGTGAACTCTAGTTCAATGGTAGTGTGGTTCTAATCATGTTGTCTCAACTGAAGAGAATCATACGCGATAAATACTTACTCCTGCATCAGGACACATCTGAGCCCGGTCGCTGATGTGTCTCAGTATACTACGTAACCAATTCCCTCCTCCAGAAGACTCAAGATGGGGGCACTAGTCAGCCTCTGCCTCAGCTTCTGAAAACTCCTATGGCATCTCTCTAAACACACAAAGGGTTTCCCTTTATTTTTTAATGTTAATAATCGTGTTGTAACTCTGGAGAAATATGGAACAATCCTCTGCTAGTATCCATCCAATCTCAGGAAACTCTGTAACACCAACACAATATTTGGTGGCTTTTAAGAAAGTACAGCCTCAATCTTTGCTGGATCCACCGCTACTTCAGCCTATGATATGACATGTCCCAGAAAGAAAACCTATCCGATATAGAATTAGAACTTATAGATCTTACCATAAAGCTTGTGCTCTCAGAGTGTGTCGAAAACTATCTCCAAATGATAGGCATAGTCCTCCTCAGTAGTCGAGTTGATCAGAAATACTTCGATGTAGACTATTTCAAAGAGAACAATGTATATATGAAATATCTTATTCATAAGTCCCATGAACACTGCTAGAGCGTTGGTCACAGTGAAAGACATCACCGAAAGCTCACAATGGATTGACCAACATCTTTAAGCCGTTTTCTGCACATCCTCATATTATACACTGAGCTGGTGATATACTAACATAAGGCCTATCATCGAGAACCACCGTGCTCCATTCAGCTGATCAAAGAGCTCTTCAATCCTCGAGAATGGGTACTTGTTCCTCATAGTCACTTGGTTCAGGTGCCAATAGTCAACACTAAGACTCATGTTACAATCCTCCTTCTTGGAAAACAATATCAGGGATGCCCAAGGGGAGAAACTAAGTCAGATGAACCCCTTCCCCTGTAAGTCCTCCAACTGTACTCGCAGCTCATGAAACTCCAAAGGAGCCATCAAATACAGTGGTGTAGGTATTGGTTCCATCCTGGGGTATAAATCAATGTATAAGTCCACCACTCTATGAGGAGGTAGACTCGAAACACCATCAAGAAATACAACCACATACTGTTCCACCATTACGGGATAACTCAGACTCTCCACATCAACTACTACGAGGGTAAGGCTAGCCAACTGATGAGTGATCAGCTGCACTCTCCTCCAGGTAAGTCCATCATGTGCTGTAAAGGCTCCCTTATCACAGGTGAAGGTAAACCTAGTCATATCCGTGCAGACACATCGTACATTGTTCCTAATATAGTAAATTAGTGCATGGTCCATAGATAACCAGTCCATACACAAGATGACGTCATAAGTCATCGACACCGCTACAAGGAGATCCCACCTGAAGCTCTCGCCTCTTAGAGTAAGCTCACACTACAAGAACCAGTTTCTTATCATCGAATATTCTCCAGTAAAAGTCTCTAACTGTATGGATTGTGCCAACATCTCAATCGGAATATCTGAGCTCCGAATGAAGGTTGTGGAAATAAAAGAATGCTAGGCACCTATTTCTATAAGTACTATAGCTATGGTGGAGTAGACATAGATCGTACCTCGTATCATCTCGGGACCTCTTTGATTGTAGGCCTCAACTTCTTGGAGCTGACCTCACCATGTTCCACCTATTCCATGTTGTTGGGGCGGACAACCTTGTGGTGGTAGTGCTAAAATCTCAAATCATCACCCACAACTAGCTCTATGAACATCTCCTCTTCCACGTCTGCCAACCCTCTCCGGACCTCCCGGTGGAACCTCTATTTATGCCTGGACAGTCATTCTTCCATCTTCTAATCACCCATATAGCTGGTCGAGCAGTGATGATCTATGTGACACTATACACCGCATGCGCAACACTCCTTACTCCTCACATGAATGGTTCTGCCTTTAGTTACCCACACGACCTACCTTGAATCCTGCTATTGTCCACCTGTAGTTCTGGTCCTCTTGGACATCTATGAAATTTGTCTATTACCAGCTGCAGAATCCTCCACTACGTGATTCCCGATGGTGGGTCTCACTGTTGGTGACTTATTATCTCTTCAAAGAGGGTATTCTCTAACACCCCTGACTGTGTCGGGATGCTGAGAGAAATCATCGAAGCCCTGATCTCCCGCCTGAGCCCCTACTAGAAGGTCAAGGCCTAGAATAATGGGTCACGAAACATATCTGTGGGGAGGCATGAGAGGTCGGTGAACCTTGCTGAGTACTCAGCCACATTCATGCTGCTGAGCTGCAGATTGAGAAGCTTCTATATGTGCACTGTGTGAAGGGTCACATGGACACACTCTACCCTAAATAGGCTCTCAAAGTTTTACCAGATAAGTGTCACCTCATCGTGAACCTTGGGCATCAAGATCCACCATCATCTTATTGCTGCATGTAGAATACTGGCAGCAAGGATCACCATAAGATCACCTGGTGTCCCTATAGTCAAGAGACTCTCACCATGACCTCCAGCCAATCCTCATCCACCTATGGGTCCATCTCTCCCCGGAACCTGGGTGGCCTCTAACAATGGAACTCATGCAACACACTCAAGAGGCGTGCTCCCTATCCTTCTAGGTTTGGTGGCATCGGTGCCCCAATGGGTAATGGTACAACTGCTTCCCCCTCTGGTTCCATTACTGAAAGATGTCCCTACACTGAGGCCTCATCGCTCGATCGACCATCACCACTTACTACAACTTGAAACCTAGATGGCTGTATGCGTGGAGGCATCTTGAAAATAAACAGTTGTTCCACAGTCATAAAGTTATACCTAGTGAGCTAACATAAAGAGATAACAAGGAAAAAATTTAAGAACACACAAGTAATCGGTTTTTTCATGCACTGAGTCAGAAATCATAATTCAAGGTCCTAGTGTATGGGTATGTCAGCCTCTTCAACAACACTAGATTCCCTAAAATGATAACCACACTCACTAAATTATCAATATTTTCATCAAAAAGATCAGAGTCCAATGTTATACAGTATAACTGACTACTATGATACCAATTTATCATGACCCATCCCTTGGGGCCCATGATGTGACTACCCCAAGCCCAGCTACATAGGCCAAGGGCTGGCGACTAGCATCGAAGGCGTATTCCCTAATACTAGGAAGGTATTGCCTTTATAACCTGTAAACTCACACAACTAAGAACGAAGAATGATATTAAATATAGTAAATTGAATAGTAAAAAGACTGTTCATAATAATTAAAAGGGTTCATAATATAATCCCAAATAGAATGTATAAGAAAACTAAAAAGTACAAGTTAACCGAAACAACTCCTGTGAACACTCACCAAGGATCCTAATGAACGGTAGGTACAACTCTCGAACGGTAATCTATGGGGTATGCCTCATCTAATGTCCACCTCTGAGCTACCTCCAGCCTTGGTTACCTTGTCCTTAGTCAGCACTGTCCATTGTTTCCACCAAACACAACAAGGTGCGGGTGTCGCCCATGCAGGGGTGAGTATAACAATACTCAGTAGGGACCCCAAGACTCTCAAAGGTATCAAAAAATCCACAATGAATAAACCACAAACCATGGAAACAACAGTCAACCCTAAATAGGTACATGCCAATAAATATACTTAAGTTATCACATATACCCATCATATTGATGAAGAAACAGAAGGCCCAACTCAAAAGCCCAAAGCTCAACAGTTCTACAAAAGATAAAATACCACGAAGGTAACACCACAAAGGTAATGTCACATAAAAGAATAAAACAATGGTATCAACACAAAGGTAAGTACCAAAAAGGTAATGCCACACAAAATAATACAAAAATGGTATCACCATGAAGTTATGTACCATAAAGGTTCGCCACACAGAAGATTAATATAATGGTATCACTAAAAAGGTAAGGACTCTGGCCACACCTGGTATAAATTAGGAACGATATAAAAGATGATTAGATGTAACTACTGAATAATATTAATCTGTTAAGAAGAAGTCCCGTGAAGGATATGAAATTATCAGACCCACAAAGGATCCCAGTACAGCAGACCCACATAGGATCCCAGAGTAGTCCCACATGTATTCCTTGAGTAGATCCATGTGAGACTCTCAAACACAGACTCACGTAGGATCCCAAAGCATACACCCACATAGGAAACCTATGTAAAGACCCACATAGGATCCCAATGTACATACCCACATAAAATACAAAAGAACAGACCCATATAAGATTCTTTTATCATGTTACAGCCAGCTACACTATTCTCGCACTATGATCGCTAGATTTAGGGAGGGTTCGCACCTCAAGCCATAGATAGAATACTGAAACTACCACAAAGTCCCAAGAATAAGTATCCCAAAGTACCGTCATGTAAAAGGGGTCTCAACACATAAGAATGTGGGTCAATCGGATTCCTGGCCAGTATGTTATTAGCCTTTTAGTCCGGAGGGCCCGGTTGGATTCTTGTTCGATCCAACCCAGCAGTACCAAAACCCTTTCCAAAACACATGTTGGGTATACCAAATGGACTTTCAATATAATTTTTTATATTCCATAGATTTTTCTTCAAATGAATTCCTATAGATCATTATATTTCTAAAAGAGTGAAAAGGGTTGAAGTCCTGTCTGACTCGACTGACCCGGGTCTGGCCCTGGGTCATACTATGCCAGTTGAGTCCAGCCCAGCCTGCAATGTGGCAGCCCGCTGGGTCTTCTGGCTGGCCAGATGGCCAACCTCCCCCTCTATGCGGCCAGTCATGCACCGCACCTCCACCGACGACCGGTTCGGTTCCTACATACCGCGCAGTGCGGACACACGCCACTATCCCCATCACGCGGCCAACCGGAGTGACAGCTTCCACCCTTGCTCCGCTATGACTGGCGGGCCACGACCCTTCTCAGTGGGCGCATTTGCACCGCCGTTATCAACGCGAGCATCTGCAGTGCTGGCCGGGACTCTCAAGTCCCACCGGTTCCAATCAACGACACCAATTTTCCTCCTCCTCCATCGTGGGGAACATAACAAAAACCAAAAAGGTTGTAGAGAGGTTGGGCCACGTTCGTTTGGCCCGCACCCATTGCATTCGAGTGTAGAAAGCAGCTCATGGGAAGAGGTTTAATGAATAGAAACAATTAAAAAAGATAAATCAAAATCAAACCTCTACCTCGAAGGTTGGATAGCGTCAGTGAGGAGGGAAATATAGACATTCGTTTGTTTCTACTGAATTTTTCCCTCATGGAGATGGCGTTCTTCATTGGAGATGGCGCGTTCTTCATTGGAGATGGTGCTTTCTTCGCTGGAGAAAGGTTTTCTCCAAGTTCACTCCCCTAAACTCCTCTCCCTATGCCAATGATTATCCAACCCTAAAATGAGGAGCCAATATTAATTAAATAATATTAACAATTAATTAATGTTGACACCATTAATTAATTTCAGTAGGCTCCATTAATTAATTAGGAAGTTGAGAGGTTTTCTCCCATTAAGAGGGTCCGGGTGGTCCCCACCACCAAGAATTACAATTGGGTTTTTTTAGTTCGGGTGGTCCCCACATCCATAACTCAAATAGAGAGCTTTTAAAAGAAAAATAAAAAAATTTATTTTTATTTATTTTTCTTTTTTTTCATGAAAAGGAGAAAAAATAACATCCACACTCAACATACTACGGTCTAGGTTAATTTCTTCCAAAGAGAAAATTACTGATACGAGTTCAATGGAGCCATCATATTTCAATTCCGAGAACCAGTTCAAAAGTTACAAAAACCCGCTTGCACGTTTACTGAAAGTACCTTAAAAACATTCAGAAATTCATTTCGAGCACACTGGGCCTCGGAATTACGCGCCGTCAATTTCCGCAGAATCGTAAAATTTCCATATAATTAAAAAAATTAAATTGAAATTTCAGGTCTTTATAATACATGGAATGGTAAAAACAATACCCATCCAATAGGTGTTGGACAAGTGTGTAAACAATTTTGTTATTAAGATTACTTTTTAGTCCAATGGTAAACTGGTATTTTTCTTAATCATCATGATTAATTTTACTTTTTTAAAAAAATCACTTTTTAAAAAAATTGAATCGGACTAATTATGAATTATATATTATAATTAGTCAATATATGGATTACATTGTTTGAAATTAAATTAAATAAATAAATAAAAATAATTTAATAATAATCTTGCTGATTGGACGACATAATGAGTTATTATAGTTAAAATTTATCAAAGCTTTAAATGTTTTTATATCTAATATCAATGTTATTTTATTAAAATTTAATAAGTTAGATTAATTTAGATATAAGTGTTTCAATTATATATTAAAATAAAATTAAAATATATCTTATATATATTAATAAATTTAACGAAAATTTAGTCTTAAATATAAATTATGTATTAATCACAATTCATCAAAATGTTTTATTTCAGAAAAATAGAAAAAATTCAACATTAGATATTTTTGAAATTAAATATTCAAAAATGAAGTTTATTTTATGTAATTAATTTTCTAAAATTTTCAATAACTAATAATATTATTGCTAACAAAAAGTCAAAAAAATGTAATTCTTTTTCAGAAAATACAAATATGAAAACATATAAAGAATTTAAGAAAATATTTATTTTATTATAAATGTGTATTAATTTTATAAGTCTATTATAAATAATATTTAAAAATTACTTTTTAGTTTCTATATTATTATGTATAGAGTTTAGGTAATAGTGATCACAATTAGATTACTATATTGACAATATTATATTTTTTTAGTTAAAACATAATTTCTCTTCTAATTGCAAGATAAGGCGGTGTTTTTTATAGCGCATGCTTAACATAGTGTAGTGTATAAAAAAATATGAACATGTAATAATGTTAAATTAAATCCATAAATTAAATAAAAGTTATTCAAAATTAAATTCATAAATTTGAAGGGTGTTAAATTCTACCTCACTTAAAAGAATTACTCCGTTGAAAATCATAACTCTAATACAAAAAAATGGGGACTCTTCTGCATAATTTTATTCTCGAGTTCTCCTGGAGTTTTTCAAAACTGGTGATATCACTACAAAAAAATACTTGGTTAGTGGCCTCATTTCGTAGAATATTTTGTAAAGAATAAATAATCTTGAATGGTTGTTCCTCATAAGAGGGATACATTTCTAGTTGTATGAACTCTGAGTTATGTACATGTGAAGGGTTGGTATATACTTCTTCAAAATTATCACATGGAATTCAACCTGGGAATAAAATAAATTTTGTGGAATCTTCCTCCATAGGCCAACATCTTGAGATAATTATGAATCTAAAAGGAACTGATATAAAAATGTCTTAGTTTTATATTTTTATTGAATATCATAACCATTATCTATAGAGAAATTAATAAAAAATCATACCGACAACCTCAAGTTATATGAAATCTTAGATATTATATGCTAAATTATTTTTTCTAACTTTGAGCCACTTAAATGTGTTGATCAATGTAACTAACTGTCTTGACCATTTCATTAGTTATATTTATTACCATTAAATTTATGTCTCTAACATCATTTCAACATGTTTTAGATGAATATTTATTTAAATAAAGGGAATAATAAGGATCAATATGAATGATGGGGTGAAAAATATTTATTTCTGAAAATTCATCAAGAGGAAGTTATTGATCGCTACGACATTTTAAATATAATGAACAATATCTCAAGATACCCACCATAGTTTCTATTTTTTATTCAAACATAATATTAATTTGGGGATGAAATGCAGTGATGAAACTCAAATAAGTATCATGAGATTTCCCATGAATTCACAAGATCATTGTGGTAAACCATAGATCCTGAGTAGATAAAATGGAATCCGGTACCCATAAAACCTTACCAAGTCCTTATTTTATATCTTGTAATGACAATCTTGGGATAATTCTTCATGGATAGTGATGTTCTGTACTAAAATAGTAATGAAATTAAATTCCACGTATATAAAATCATTCCCATGAATCCTTTTGGGGATTATAGTGAAACATTATAAGGTGACGCTCTCTCATTTTCATTCTTTCATGGGTAAAGGTTATAAAATCCCATTATAAATTAGTCATTCATCCTTAAATAGTTGGAATGACAAACACCTGGATACATAAATTGCCTTATCTCCCTTCATTCCATCCCACCAGATGTATTCTTCCAAATCTGTATATAACTTCAAACATCCTGGATGAATATAAAACAATAAACTGTGAACATCTTCTAATATATATTTCTTAAAATCTATTATGGAATGAATATGTATGTTGAACAAAAACCTTATCTATCCATAATGATTATAGTCAGACATAGGAACATTTCTATCCTTCTATTATAGATTTATATAGTCTTTATTCCCATATATAATATTCACATAGATAGATAGTTTAACATTCAATTGGAGAAGATATGATTTTCCACCCTAAAACATTATTTAAATATTCATCATTGAAAAATCTATAATATTGTATTTTTTGTTATCCATATCATGTATAAGCTAGCATGATAATTATTACTCTATAAATTATCCTCCTTTTTCTCTTTCCTTGGGTGGTAATGTATCGGGTAGTCATTATCATTTATCCTCTCTTTCCATCTTCTTTACTGAATATTCAACTAATTCTATGTGAATATTTACTTTAATATTTTGAAATTATATATCACACTATTCTCCAAAACATTAATTCTTCCATAAAATTCATTAAAAATTTACAACTATTAACTCAATATCATGATTATGGTAATATTTCATAAACTATCAATTATTGTGAGGAAAAATATTTAACTGTACCATTTTCAAATAGAATGCATCAAAATACCATCGTTAATGCATCACTGTAGGATTTATACCATTTTCCACATTATGGTAATATATGTACATGGGTGCGAACTAACATTATCTTTAACACCAAGAATATTTAATCACATTCATCTTTCCAAATGATATTTTCACCTTTCCTAGATAACAAAGTTCATTAATTAGATAGTTATGATAAAATATTCACAATAAAAAAATAATATACAGACACCCAAAGATACTTGAGATCAAAACCTCCATTATTGGTCTAGGACAATTATCAATAACCACACTCATTAATGGATCCATAAATATACTCTCTCAAGAGATTGTGTTACCCAAAAGTTAACCCTCTTGTAGCCAAAATCATCACTTTATAATTTTTATATATAGTTTATCTTTCTTTAGATTCATTAGAATAATTCTCATGTGGGAATCATTCTCTTCCTTGGTCATTTAATAATCAATAAATTCATTTATAAATAGTAATATAATCAAAATGAGGTAATATATAATTGCTATATTAAATAAATCCTTTAATATAGGGGGATATTTCCCTAGAAAAAAGGACACCACTGTATATTCCTTGTTTTCAAACCGTTTATAGAATGTTCTATTAGTTATATCTTCATTATTAATACTCAAATGATGATATCGAGATGAGTTTTATTATTGGAAAAGTAATGAGCTCTGCATAGATGATAAAACATGACACAAATACAGGGAAGAGGATGCACGTTATTATTTAATACCATGTTAATCTCTCAATAATCAATTCATAATCACACTGATAAATATTTGTTTTCAAAAAAATGTATTTTTTTACCTATAAATGAAGCATTTTTCTAGTTAAAATTCTTATCAACAATTTCATGGATTTCATTCTGAAATTCTATAAACTAAATATGGGCCTTTATATAATGATTCATTAAAATTGGTTTTGAACCTGGTATAAGTTCTATTAAAAACTCAAAATCAGTTTTTGGTGAAATTTTAATAAATTATCCAAAAACGATATCCACAAAATCCTAAAAAAATAATATTATCAATGTTGATTTTTACCCAACAATTTGAGTTAAACACTCCTTATTAATTGGAATTAAGACTCATACTATGGATGTAATATCTATTTGATGTTTCTGAAATTCATCACATTGATAGATGATCCCTAGTTGGTCTGTAATACGAAGCATAATTTCCCATACAAGAAAATTGATGAGGTATTTTTTATAGAAAGTCAATACATTATTATTAAGACATCATATTCAACAGGTTTAATTACGATATGATTTGAAGGAATCAAATTACCACCATATTCAATTTGAGAATATTGATATAAAAGATATGTGATAATAATACTCTAATAGGTTTTTAGAGATTATCCAACATCAAATCATTTTTGGGATAGTTTGATAACATTATAAAATTAATTATATATATAATAATGGATGGATCTGTAGTAAAATAATACATTATCCATTCTAGATTGAATGGTATGTGTGACTTTTTACTCATCATTATCATTCACCTCATATAAAAAAAGAAATTACATGAGATAAACCATTATTATAGATTATGAGTTTGATGATGTAGATCATCTTTAATAACCATTTGATTCGATCACTGAATATAATAATTCCAATTATCCATACAATTGATGCACTAAAGTGTGGATTGTGCATTCTATGAATATTTATCTCTATTTTAATAATTATGTAACATACCTCCACAATATAAGGTTTGAATTTATTGATGTCTATCCTTCCCACACATAAATAAATTTCAAGTTATGTAAAGACAATTCCCACCATTTTTTATACACATTTAGAAAAATGGAAAATTGTTCATCTTTTCTCCATTGTTTTTAGATTATATGTTGAAATCCATCATCCTTTTCCTCTCAATACCAAGATATTGATACAAAACTCCATCATCTATTTTCAACATGATTTCACATCAAACATTAACTTTATAGCTACTGATTTATATTATATCCAACACCCTTAGGGGACCATGTTTTCAACCATAGAATAATCTATCAATATTAAAATCATGATGAAGATTATATCATATTTATTCATGAAAATTAATGAACAAATATCTCCCTATTTGCTAATGGATTCATTAATACTTTTCAATAAATCTAAGAACTCAATAATTATCATTTTCTAATGAACACAATGAATTTACATATTAAAAGAGTAGTTTTTACATGTCCAAATCTATATTCAGTTTCATCTTTCGTAACCCATTATCTTGACTAGGGTCCACCTTTTTTCGACTTCAGCTTCTAATTGATAAACAAATAGAATGAATATCTCATGTTCCGAACATAAGGGAACATGAAATATCATTTCTAGGATATTGATTCATTATTTATTGACTAGTGGATCAGAATACCAACTAAAATAATATGTACATTTCATCATGAAGGACTCAATAAAATGTTATTCCCTTAATTTCTCGTATGGGATTCCATCATAATTCGTATCTTAATAAACATGTTTGGGAAAAAAATCATTCAGTACTAGTTCCCATAGTATTTGGTTTCTTTGGACGAAAATATTTTCATATTCCATCACATTAATCATTAACATGATTCCATCAAATTCCATCAATTGAAAAAAAACAAAAAACAATGTTTCAGAATCAGTTTTCATAAATGGGAACCACAAAATACTAAAACTCACTTATCGAAAATATACATTTTTAATCCTTATTAATCTATAATATCATATGATTATACTTGTTCATTAAAAATATTCTTATATTTAAATCCATAATTACAATTTTTAATCTGCTTGGGAATATCCAAAGCATATCCATCAGTTGTTTCCAAATATGTGTGCAGTAAGGCCCTTTATCGTTTAGCAGTTCCCAATTAAGACTACCTCAATAATTTGTTTTCAAGGATTTCTACCCTATATATATATAAATATAAATATATCATACCCACATTAGTATGTTATATCCACATAAGGATGTAATTTAATTGGATCCACTCACTCTATACTTTACAAAAATAATCAGACATTTTCAAATACATATACTCATCCTTGACCTTATCCTTAGACATTCCCTTAGGGATCTCACTAAGGTGTTATCATCACAATTTATAAATATTAACAACAAAATTATCTAGTAGAAAAAATAATTACCCAAGATTGTCATTTATAATTATTACATCATTTTTTGATGAATATTTATTATATTACACAAAAACCACCCTAGAGACCATATTAGTTTAGTTCCTTTTTATGTATGAAAAAAACTTATTCCATATTTGAGCTAAATAAAATCCCCCTATGTTATTTATAATAAAACCATTGTTATTTATATCATAAAAAATACATGTACTCAAAACTTATGGAAAGGCGTCATTATAATGGGTGAAATCAAATGAACAGTGAGGGTAAACAGGGGAGATAAATTAGAATAATCATGGGAATAAAGGTATAAGAACATGAAAATAATATTAAAAGATAAAAACCATCATATCAAATGTCATAATTTTGATTCTTAAAATAATAATTTGATTTCATTAGAGATAAATCATGATTGAATAAATGATAAAAATACATGTGAAAATATCATAAGCATAATGCATGTAATTTTGGTAAAAACATAAACATATAAAAAGATTCATATAGTCATCAAGAATTGCTTCCATGACTATCTATGGAGAATGGGATCACTCCCCATATTATCTTTGTAGTCAAGGACCAAACTCAAAACAATCGTAGTGGAAGAAGAACTTTATGGATTCAAGTTATCTCCCTATTAAAACCACTATTTTCTCATGGTATATAATTCATTACCCATTGCATCATATGGAGATGCATATCTCCCCCGTCACAAAATGAAATAAAAAATACATGAATTACAACAAATAACGATTTATCATATCATAAACCATAATATTATTTGTTTATAATAAACATTTCTTCATGTAATATCCTATTGAAAAGAGATATGTTTCATAATCACAGAACAACCAATGAAAATAAGTAGGTTTAATAAGCTTATAACCCTTTGAAAATAAATTTTATTCATAAGAGTATAACTGGTGGAAAAGAAACAATGTTCGTAAAAATATTTCCAAAAAAATATATTCAACATTGAGAATGAATGTAAATGGTACCCTTAAATTGCATCTCTTGTAAATAAGGATTAACACCAACTAATTTCATAATTGATTTAAAATAATTGTGAAAGAACATTGAAAAAAATTGTTGAGGAAAATATATTATCCTCTTTGAAAACCATTTTTCAAAATATCAAAAGATCTGAATGAATTTTTAATTGAAAATAGTTTTCAAAATTTACTAGGTAAGCGACAAGGAAATTATTTTTCATAACGTCAAAAAATTCTCTTCATTCATCATATATAAATATTAATGTTCATTTATTATTTTTTCCAACATCTAAATGCGAACTCTTTAAAAAAAAGAAAATTCCTTCAATAATAATTTGGTAAAAAATTAAACATGCGAAATTTATTTTTTTAATTATTATAATTGAAAAATAGGCCTTTTTAAAAAAATTATTTAAAACATGGTTTTCAAGGATATCAAATGTCTGAATGGAGATATGAAGTCATATTTTTATAAAAACTTTTTTATAATAATAAGACGCTCCAATTAGGGGAATAATATTAATATTATTGGAATATATCATGAATAAGCATTGTAGAATGATAATTCAGATTATTCATGAGATATTTTTTCAATGGAATTATAATGATAAATAATACCAATAAATGATGAGATTATAGAAATAAACTCGTACCACTTTGGTAATATTGATGCATAATACACTCAAAATGATAACATTAAATGAAGTGTAAAATATCTTGAAAATAAGTATAATCATGACATAACATATTAAATGTGTAGTACATATAACTCATAAATGAAAATATGTTCATAACATAACATGCGTCTCAAAGAATGAAAATTGAGACTAAATTACATTATCATATTGGTAACTTTTTAAAAATAAACCCACTAAAAATGAGATTATATGATGGATATTTAATTCCCAATAATAATCAATATAAAATTATATAATACATCCATAGGAACTATACTCACCGCATAATAGAAATATGTGGTGATCAGGGCTAGTTTCTAAAAGTAAAAAATAGATATTTTTTACATTACAAATACAAAAACGAAGCTTATTTTTTAAATTAATTTTCGAAGAGATTCAAAAATTAATTTTATTATTGCTAACAGAAAGGAAAAAATTAAGTTAATTTTTAGAAAATACTAATCTCAAAACATATAGAGACTTTAAGAAAATATTTATATTAATATAAATGTTTATTATTTTTATAAAACCATTATAAATAATATTTAAAAATTTGTTGTTATTATATATATTTTTATGTATAACATTTATGTAATAAAGATCACAATTAGATAACTATATTGACAATATAAATTTTTAATTTAAAACGTAATGTATCATATAATGAAAGATAAGGTGGTGTTTTATGTACTGTATTCTTAAGAGGTGTGGTGTATAAAACAATTTTGACATGGTATAATGTTAAAGTAATTCCATAAAATAAATAAAATTTATTCAAAAAAAATCATAAAATTTTAGGGTGTTACATTATACCTCCCTTAAAATGAATTACTCCATTGAAATTAATCACTCTAATACAATAATAAAGAGGATACTTATTACTAATTTTATTCTCATGTTCCCATGTAGTTTCTTAAAACTGGTGATATCACTACAAAAAATATACTATGTTTGTGGCCCTGTTTCAAAGAGCTTTTTCAATACGATCCAGAATCTCCAATGGTAGTTCCCTGAATGAGTGATATTTTTCTATTTTTATGACCTCTAATTTATATACTTGTGGAGGGTTTTTATGTACTTCCTCAAAATTTACACATGGAATTCAACAAGGGAATGGGATAAATTTTCTGGAAGCTTCTCCAATAGGCTTCCAGGTTGATATAATTAAGAATCTAAAAGGTACTGATATAAAAATATATTATTTTCCCTTTATTATTGAATCTCATAACCATAATATATAGATAAATTTAAAGAAGAACCTTATCAACAATATCAAATTATCGGTCATCTTAGATAATATAGGTTTAACTTTTCTGCTAACTTTGAGCCACCATAATGTGTAGATTAATATAACGAACCTTCTTGACCGTTTCATTAGTTATATATATTACCATGAATTTTTTTTAATGTCATTCCAACATCTTGGCGATTAAAATTTAATTAAATGTTGGGAATAATAATGATTAATAAGAATGATTGGGTGAAAAATATTTCTATTTGAAAAATCTTCAAGAGGAAGTTGTTGATCCCAACAACATTTTAATTCTAATTAACAGTATCGCAATATACCCAATATAGTATCTATTATTCATTAAATCATAATATTTACTTGAGTATGAAATTCAGTGATGAAACTCAAATAAATATTAAAAGATTTACCAGTAATTCACCAGATCATTGTGGTAAACTGTAGATTGTGAGCAGATAAAATTGAATCGGGTACCCATACAACCTTACGAATTCATTATTGTATATCATGTAATGATGATCATTGGATAATTATTCTTGGATAGTGATTATGTGTACTAAAATAGTAAGGAAATTTACTAACTCCAAAATAAAATTATTCCAATTATATGTTTTGGGGAATCTAGTGAAAAATTCTATGGCGACATTCTACCATTTTCATTCTGGTATGGGTAATGGTTGTAAAATCCCTTTATAAATTAGCCTTTCTTCCTTAACTAGTTGAAATTCCCAACACATGGATACATACATTTCCTTATCTCGCTTCATTCCATCCCACTAGATGTATTCATCTAAATCTACATACATCTTCATACTTCCTTGATGAATATTAAATAATGATCAGTGAACAACCTCTAATATACCCTTCTTCAAATCTATTATGGAAGGGATACGTATGTTGTACATGAACCATATCAATCTTTCATGATTATTTTTAAACATAGGAACGTTTCTATCCATCTATTATAGATCTATATATTTATTATTCCCATATTTAATCTTTTCTTGGATAGATAGTTTATCATTCAATTGAACAAGATATGATTTCACCCCACACCACTTTATAAACTGATGCATCCTTAGAAAGTCTATAAATATTGTATGTTTTGTAATCTATATTAGGTATAAACTAGCATGGTGCGTTTAACTCAACGCATCAGCCTCCTTGTTAGCTTTCCTTGTGTGATAAATTATTGAGCAATCATAATCATTTATCCCCCGTTTACAAATTATTTGGTGTATATTAAGCCAATTCTTCGAGAATATTTACATTAATCTTTTAAGATCATTTTATATATATCAAAATATTCTCTGTATTGGTAATTATTCCTTAAAATTCTTTAAAAATTTACAGAAACTA
Source organism: Viscum album (assembly GCA_963277665.1). Taxonomy (NCBI): domain Eukaryota; kingdom Viridiplantae; phylum Streptophyta; class Magnoliopsida; order Santalales; family Viscaceae; genus Viscum; species Viscum album. The sequence continues at coordinate 592,623,328 of OY728155.1, read as the reverse complement.
TCTCAAAATCATGATTTGGGTAAATTTTCTCATAAAACATCAATTATTTTTTTGGAACAATATTTAATCATCCCATTTTCAAATAGAATTCATCACAATACCATTGTTAATGAATCAATATATAATTTATACCATTCTCCACATTATGGTAATGTGTGTTCATGTGTATAGACTAAACTTACCATTATCTCCTTGATTTTTTATTTAGATTCATATATCCAGAGGATATTTTCATCTTTCCTAGAAAACATGGTTCATTAATTATGTAGTCATGATAAAATATTCACAATGCATAAATAATATCCAGAACGCTGAAAGATAATTCAGATCCCAATCTCAATTATTGGTCTCGGACAATGATCAATAACTCTATTTTTTAAAGGATCTATAAATATACTCTCTCATGAGATTGTGTTACCCAAAATTGAACCCTATTGTATCCAAAATCATCACTTTATAATTTTTACATATAGATTCTGTTTCATTATATTCATTAGAATAATTCTCAAGTGGACATCATGATCTTCCATGGTCATTTAATAAAAAATATTTTCATTTATAAAGAATAATATAAACTAATTGAGGTAATATCTAAGGACTCTATTAATTAAATCCTTTAATATATAAGGATATTTTGTCTGAAAAAATTACACCACTATATAATCATAGTTTTCATACCATTTACAGAATATTGTCTTTGTTATATCCACATTATTAACACTCAAAAGATTATATCGAGATGATGTTTAGTTTTAGAAAATTAATGAGTTATGCATAGTAGATCAAACAGGTCACAAATACAGGGAATAAGATAATTGTGATTAATTTTTCCGATGTTAATCTCTTGATAATCAATTCATAGTCACACTGATAAATATTTTTTTTCCACAAAACTTATAGTTTTTCACATAGATGAATCATTTGGCCAAATAAAATTCTTATCAAGGATTTCAGGGATTTCATTTTCAAATTTTATCAATAGAATTAGGCACATTCCATAATGATTTGTTGAAATTGATTTTGTACTAGGCATGAGTTCTACTGATAAATCAAAACCCATTTTTGGTGGAATTCCATGAAATAATCCATAAAAGATATCCCCAAACTCCTAAAAATATTAATATCATCAATGATAATTTTGTCCCTAACTATTTGAGTTAAACACCTCTTATTAATTGGATTTATGGCTCATACCATAGATGTAATATCTATTAGATGTTCATGCAATTCATCACATTGATATATGATCACTAGTTGGTTTGTAATATGAGGAATAATTTCATATCCAAGAAAATTGATGTGGTATTCTTTTTAGAAATCCAATACATTCTTATGATGACATCATATTCAACTGTATGAAGTATGAAAATATTTTAGAGAAGAAAATTACCACCATATTCAATTTGGATGAATGATATAAAAAATTTGTGATAATAATATGATTATTGGTTTTTTGAAAATTCAACATCTCATCATTTTAGTGATAGTTTGATAACGTTATAAAATTATTTAGATATTTAATAATGGGTGGATATATAGTAAAATAATACATTATCCATTCTATATTGAATGGTAATTTTTCCTTTAAACACATCATTATCATTCCCATCATAGTAAAATGGATATTACATGAGATTTAATATATTGTAGATTAAGAGGTTTCTGATGTCGATCATCATCAATAACCATTTCATTCTGTCATTGAAAAGAATAATTCTCATTATCTATAAACTTAATTAACTGAAATGTGGATTGCGAATTCTATGAATATTAATCTTTATTTTAATCATTATATAACTTCCCTTATAAATACAGGTAGTGAATTGATTTATGTATAACTTTACCACACATAAAAAAATTTCAATTCACATAGATACAATTTCCACCATTTGTTTCTACTCATTTAGAAAAATGTAAAATTCATAATATTTTATCCATTTATTAGATATTATGTTTATATCCTTATTCCTTTTCTTCTCACAAACATGATATTTATACATGAATCCAACATCTATTTTCAACATGATTTCACATCAGACATTAACATTATAACAATAGTTTTATATTATAGATGACACCCTTAGGGGACCTGGTTTTTAACCACAGAATAATCTATCAATATTACTATCTGGTTGATGATTATATCATATTTATTAATGAAATTTAATGAAATAATATCTCCACATTTACTAATGGATTCATCATTACTTTTGAATAAATCTAGGAACTCATTAAATATCGTCTTATAAAGAATATGGTGATATACATATTAAAAGTGTAGTTGTTTTACATGTCCCATTCTAGAGTTAGTTTCATATTTCATAACCCATAATCATGACAAGGGTCCACCACTATTCATCTTCACCTTCTAACTGAAATAAAACTAGAATGAATATCTCATGTTCCGAACATAAGGGAATAGAAAATATCTTTTATCTACTATTGATCCATTATTGATCGACTAGTGGATAAGAAGACCAAATAAAAAATTGTGATAGTTTTCTCATGAAGTACTCAATAGAATGTTGTTCCATTAATTTCCCATAAGGGATTCCATCATGATTCATGGATTAATAATTTTTTTTGAGGAAATAGAAAAATATTTTAGTACTAGTTCTAATAGTATTTGGTTTCTCAGGAGTAAAGTACTTTAATTTTCCATCGAATTAATCACTAAAATGATTCCTTCAAATTCCATCAATTTAATAAATCAAAAAAACATTGTGTCAGAATCAATTTTCATAAATAGGAACCCCATAATACAAAAAATCACTTATAATATGTATACATTATTTATCCTTATTTAATCTATGAAACCTTATGATTATTCTTGGTCATTAATTACTATAATATATTTAAATCCATAATTTTAGTTTTTAATATTCTTGGGAATAACCAAAGCATATGACTCGACAATTCCAAAATAGGTGTGCAATAAGGTTCATTGTCATTTAGTAGTTTCTAATTGATTTTACCTCAATAATGTGTTTTCTGGTACGTCTCCCCAATGTGCGTGTGTGGATATATATATATGTTAGACCCATATCTACAAGTAGTATCTACATAGGGATTTAATTTAATTGGATCCACTAACTCTATAATTTACAAAAATTATACGACATTTTCAAATACATCTAATCATCTTTGGCCTTATCATTAGACATTATCTTAGGGATATCACTACGGTTTTATCATCAAATTTTCTAAATATTAACTATGCATCTCTCTAGTAGCAACAAAAATTACCCAACATTGTTATATATAATCATTAATTCATTTTATGATGAATATTTACTATATTACAAAAAAACCGTCCCAGATACCATATTAGTTTTGTTCTTTTTTATTTATGAAAACTAAACACATTATTCCATATGTGAACAAAATCATATCCGCCAATATTCTTTTGAAATAAAACCACTATTAGACATATCATATATAATACATATAGTCATAACCTATGGAAAGGAATCCTAATAATGGGTGAAATCATATGCTCAGTGAGGGTAAATAAGGGAGATTAATAAAAATAATCATGGAAATAAGGGTATAGTAACATGAAAATAATATTAAAAGATAAAAAACATTCATATCAAATTTCATAATTTTGAGTCATGGAATAATAATTTGGTTTCATCAGAGATGAATTGTAATAGAATAAATGATTATATTCCATGCGATAATAACATAAGAATATGGAAAGTAAATTTTGGAAAACACATAAACATATAAAATTATTTCTATAGTATTCAAGGCTCACTGCCACGACTATCTTAGAAAAATGGCTTCACTCCACAAACTATCATAGCAGTCAAGGATCACACCCATAACAATGTTAGTGTAAAAAGACCTTTATATATTCTATTTATCTCCCCATTATAACCATTACTATCTCGTGGTATATAAATCATTACCCAATGCATTGGAGGGAGATGTAGATCTCGACTGTCACAAAATGAAATCACACAAACATGAATCACATCATCATTAACATTTATAATATAATTAACCTTAAAATTAATTATGTATCATAAAAATATCTTCATATCACATCATATGGAAAAGATATATGTTTCATAATCATAGACCAACTGATAAAATTATGTAGTTTTAATATGTGTATAACCCTATGAAGATAAAATTGATTCATTAAAAAATAACTGGTGGAATAACAACAAATTTCTAAAAAAAATTATATGAAAACATAATCAACATATAGAATGAATGTAAATGGTTCCCTTGGATCATATCCCCTGTAAGTAAAAAGTATCACCAACTAATTACATCATAGTGTGAAATTAATTTTAAAATATCATTTAGAACATTTTATGAGAAAAATATATTATTCTCTTTGATTTTTTTTAAATTTTAAATAATTATGAATGAATATTTAATTAAAATAATTTCCAAATTTTTTAGGGAAGCTATAAGGAAATTATTTTTCATAATGTTGAAATTTCCCTTCATTATGTATAAATAAATATGAATGTTCCTTTATAATTTTTTCCTACATAGAAATGGGAACTCTTTAAAAAATGTAAATTCCATCCATTTTTTGTAAAAAAATAAAACATGGGTAATGTTTTATTTTATTTATTATAATATAAGAATAATCCTTTTTAAAATAATATTTAAATCATGTTTTTTAGTGAAATCCATTTTTTGAATTGAGAGATAAAGTCATATTTTTGTAAAAACTTTTTTATAATAATAAGATGTACCAATGAAGAGAAGAATATTAATATTATCTAAAAATATAATGAATAATCATTTTAGAATTAAATTTTAGATAATTATTGAGATATTTTAGCAAAGGAATCATAATGATAAATAATCCCAATAAATTATGAGATTGTAGAAATAAACTCTTTCAACTTTGGAAATATTGATGCATAAAACACACTAAATAATAACATTAAATGAATCATAAATTATCCTGAAAATAAGTATAATAATGATATAACATGTTAAATTCATATTAAATATAACTCAGAAATGAATATTTGTGCAGAACGTAACATGTGTCTCAAAGAATGAAAATTGAGACAAAATATCATTAACATTACGATATCTTTTTTCATAATAAACCCAATGAAAAGATATCATATTATGGATATTTAAATCCCAATAATTATCAATATAAAATTATAAAATATATTAATGAGATCTATAGTCACCACATAATAGAAATATATGCGGATCATCGCTACTGTCTAATAATAAATAACAGTGAGAGAGAAATCTATTACTGAATTGTACTCATTGAATCCTCCTGTATAATAAATAAATTTTAACGATACATATGTTATGGAACCATAATCAATTATATAATGTGTTATGTTATTTTATTATTCCTTTTTATTACCCATTTATTATAAATTTGATGTTAATGTTACCTTTAGGGTAATAACCACACAGTTTCTTATTTATTTTCATTTGTTATTTTATTCCACTTAATTTTATCATAATTTTAAATATAAAAAATAATAATAATGATATTATATCATGTATATTCCATATTTATGTATTTATAATAATATATATTAAATAGAAATATGAAATGAAATACACTACTCATGGAGACCGTAGAATGTACGTACACATTAACATTATTTCAATACTTTTATTATACTGAATGAAAGAATATTATTTGAGATATAATCATACTATAATAGATTTTATTTCATATGTATAACATTTTATTATTAAACTCATCCTTACTACATTCCATGCAATGTGTGAACAAATCGCATCTCCTCCTAAGGTAGTAGTGTGTTGTACACATAAAAGACATTATGATATTCCAAAAAATTGGGATGCATGAATGTATGTTAGATATAAAAGTTAAAAATAATCATAATGAAATAAAAATAATAATATAAAATATAAAAATAAATAAAATCATTATTTACAACAATGATATTTGTTAATGGAAAAACGAGTGACATCGGTTTGTGTTGTAGTGGTCAGTTGTACACACAAGTGATGATTTCATAACCCATTTAATAGAAGACTGTTTAGATTTACATCATAAAGATAACATAATAAAATTATAATATTGAAAATAATAAGGTTATTATATCATATAAAAACAATTTAATGGTTTAAATTATGTAAAAAACATATACGTTTTTGGATTAACGTTGCATCTTCATCAGGTATCTCTTGTTGGTTTACACCGTAGGCTTTCCATGGATGGATTTATGACCAAATTATGTAGTCTAGAAAGTGTTAAGAAAATTGGGGTGAAATTTTTACTATTTATATCAATGAAAAAATCCTTGATATTTGTATAGAGAAGAAGAAAATTTGAGGTGTTTTATAATAAAGGTTAGTGTAAAATGTGTTTATTTTTAAAACCCAGAATTACAATAATGTTTTCTATGTGGAAAAAGATTCCAAAATGGATAAAATTAGAACCAATATTATTATAAGTTATGTATATAGCCATAAATTTTTTTGGACATGTATCTAGGGAATTTAACCTATTATTAAAAAAATTATTCTCTTGGTAAACATAATTTCCTCTCTGTCAGCGTGATTAATTATAATATTTTTTCACTAATAACATTGGTTAAAAAATAACATTGACATATTCAAAATTGTAATAAATAGTGATAAAAAATATGGAATAAATTTCACCAAATTTATTTAACTTTTTCGAGAATGATTTATTTTAAATCAAATACTACATACAAGATTAATCAATATATATTTAAGGTGAAAATGTTAAAAAATTTGAAATTTTTATCTATCAAATTTCAATGTGAATTTGATAAAAATGGCCATAATTAGATTAATGGATTTATTAAAGATCTAACTAATCATTAAGTAAAATTTATATATAATTATAAAACATAAATAAATTTTATTAAATTGAGATTAAATTAAAATTAAGTATTTTTCTATTCATCCAAAAATGAAATATTTTACAAAATTCCCAAGAAAATCAGTGTACGATAATTTTTTAATTATTAATTCAAAAATGATCTTAATTCCAACCATTTATATTTATATAAATTTTAAATCCGGATTTTATTATTGTTCACAAAAGGACATAAAAGCTGTTATTTTGAAAAAATTGTATTTTGCAAACATAAAAATGCTTTATATATAATTTTTTTATTTTATTGTAACTTATTTATTTATATAAAAAAAATAAAAAAAAATAAATTATTCATAGCAATTATTATAGTTATTTTTTTTATGATATAAATGTTACATTTAATTAATAATATAATTAACATAACATTGTTTTGATAAAACATAGTACTGCCTATAACACAATTTATGTCGACGTTAAGTGTAGTAAAATATTATATTACACTGGAATATAATTAAATACATAAAATATTGGTTTCATTGAAATGAAATTCCATAAATACTCTAGATGATACATCCACTCCCTCCAAAACTTTTTTTTGGTGATTTATCATCATTGTATTTGTCGTAAGTCATTCTGGTTTCTTTTAATAACATGTATTCTAAGGGTCGTTCTATAGTTTTATAATCACAATGCTTAGAAGAATATAGGGTTCCATCACTCATGATATAATTGATTCAATACAATGGACTATTCTATGAACATATTATAATTCATTTATATTTACATTATGTTTTTCATTGAATGTAATTGATATGTGGTTTCATGGAATTTCATAAAGTGATTAATGTCTTAAGGGGGTTCCCATTGAAAAATGGATTTTTGAAACAAATTTTGTATTACATTCTTGAGTGGTGATTTATATTTTTAATGGGTATTCCAACACCAATGTGGATTATAATGTATTTGGATTGTTTTATTAATGTTTAGATTGGTTTTCAAATGCATTGTGATAGACAAGGAAAATTGGGAAACATGGGTGCATCATAAAATATGAATGGGTAACATTAGTGATTGTCAAATGACTGAGTGTTAATTTGAGATATTGATGGAATGTGTCAGCACTCGATATTGGTTGGTACCAATATATTCCAAAAATATAAATATTTATGTCTAATATTTAATATTACAGGCTATGGTCTAATATGCAGTGATTATTTATTTATGGTTCTTTACCATGTGATCATTTTTACAAGGATTATTTCCCATAGATTCTCATACGAGGTTGTAACACTTTGATTTAAATTGTATTTTATTATATTAATATGTTTTATTTTTCATTCTATTTCGTGTATATATAATCATTCATATTTTTTATTCTTACTTGAATTATATATAGATTTTTAAATATGAAATGATTTTATAAAAACAATAGGTAAATATCTAATAAAAATGTATGGATTTATTAAAATTATTTTTAAAACCCTTTTTCCCTTATAATATATTATTATTGCATTCCTGATATTATACCTTTTACAGGCTCTATGGTTGTAACCTATCATTATGTTTTTTTATGCTACATTGTGTTTTGGGTAGTTTTAGAAATTGTGTTATTGGAATATGGAAAAGTGAAGGGAATCACATAGCATGTTTGATTAGTTTTCTATACATCCATTATTTAAGGTTGTTTTGAGTTGATAGTTGTTCACATTGAGAATCATCTATCACTTCCATTCTTTTATTCTTTTTTTTGTGCAATTACCTTGGATTGTATATATTTTATTTAGGCTTTCCCCTTTGTTTTTCCTTTTAATCTTTTTTTTTCTAGTTTTTTATATACAAGGATTTATTCCTTTTCCATTGGTATACCTCACCATGTTGGGCCGACTCATGTGACTTTTCTAGTTAACTAAGTTTTTTCTTTTGTATGGTTCTATTTGAAAATTTGTTTTGAAAAAATTATTTGTATAGAAACCAATCATCAATTAGTTTTTTATAACAATGATACAAGTTACATTTTTGAGTGATTAAATATATCTTCATAATATTTGAACTCAAAGGAGCCCTATTATTACTAAGCAAAACCCACTAATAAATGAAATCATTATCAGACAATTTTAATGAACTATAAAAGCTACAGATTATTAAATAAACATAAAACATAATTTTTGTAGCATTGAAAAAATATTTATTTATCACTTATAAATTATCAATTTATCGTAAAATCAATCTTGAATCGTGAAAATATTAAATCCTTACCTTTCTATGTATTAACTGAACTTATATACTCTTCGAAATAGTTCAATATGTGACATTTTTATGTGGAAATTATATCAGTTTGTTTTCTAATCTATTGAAATAGCTTGTGTATGAAGATACCTATTCCATTCATGTCTTTAATTTCAGTATATAATAAAGTTTAAAACATCCATAAAATATTTTCCATAAATTCACAATATTCATGAACACCCATGATGCTTATATCTAATCATTAATGATCAATGGAAACATGGGTGGTCCCATTAATCAAAATATAGTTGGTATAGATTATTTCGTGGAGTTTCAAAATTTATTAAAATATAAAATTATTTAAAATTAAAAACATTGAATCTAAAATTATTCTCTATAGTTTTGTATATCAAATAAATGGAATAATACTTTTCATCATGGGATTTATTCTAAAAGAATGTTAAATGGGACAATCAATGTACATATTGAGGATCGATAGAAATAATTAATGGTTACACCACCTATATTGGTGTGACACTATCAATGTGAAACTATAGCATTATTTTTATGGCTAACATTAATATTGGTTATTGTGTTATTATGTCACGACTTCTCCCATGGGTCCTTGACGTGACTAACCAAAGCCTATATTCAATTGGAAAAGGGTTGGTGACTAGCACCTGAAAGATTTTCCCAAAAGGGAAGGCATTTCCTTAGAAAATATTTACACACTCAATAGGGAAACTGAATTAGACATCCAACAATAGTATGGTATAACCACCAGAGTAATCTACAACAATAAGTACAACTATAATTTAAAAAATGTGTGCCGTAATAAAAGACCTAGAAACAGAAAATAACATAACTAGCTATCGCATATGTCCAAGAGTTCTACCAAAAGGGTAGTCGTTTTAGGTATGATGTTGATCAAGAGAATGTCGACTGCTTATATCTCACCATGCCCCACTATGTCTCATACATCCAAATTCTACCTCAGAGTGTAAGTATTCTACACATGACATACACATGTGGGAAGAGCCCATGAAGGGGTTAGTATAATAATACCCAGTAGGGAATCCCGAGACCCCCGAAGGCCTCTCAGAAATCCACAATGGAAAACTCCACAAGATATACCACAATGGTAATATCACATGAATGATCAAAATCATGAAGCAAAAGCAAAAAAGTCAACTCAGCCTGACAGTATAACATCAAGGGTACTTGAATATGGATGACTAGTCATACAACCAGATCATCCTATCCATAGTAACTCCACTACTGACCTGCATTGGTCATGATATGATGAACCGTATTTCTAGCTAAATGATGACTCATATTGGTCATTGGTGCTGGCCTGTATTGGTCGCCAGATGATGACGCGTATTGGACGCTGGTGATGACCTATATTGGTCACTGGTGCGAACTCGTATTGGACGGTGGTGCTAAACTATATAGGTAACTATTACTGAACTTCCTTGGTCGTTGATACAAAGGTACGGAAGATTAGTTGTACAGTTAGATCATCCCACTTTAGAGTTTCGTATGCTGACCCATATTGGTTGTTTTTCTTCTTCAGGTCATAGCCAGCCATTGAATTCCTGCTCATTGCACGCTTGACTCTAAGATAATCACTCCACAATCCATTGATCATATTTCAACAAGTAATATTTCTGAAAAAAATAATACCCAATGGATCACCCCATTACAGGGGTCCCAATGTGAAAGATGACATGTCGATCGGACGCCCAGTCTACGAGATATGGGAATATTTGTAAAAAGGGCCAGGTTGAATTGAAGTCTGATCCATCCTTGACCAAACTGTAGTCTCTTACAAAACTCACATATAGTATATCCACAGAACTTCATTGTCACAAGGGTCCTTATTCCACAGACGGTATGTCGATCGGATGCTCGGTATGTTAGTTACATCTCTTTCTATGAAATAGGGGTTGATCACACCTTGGTCTGGCCCGACTCGGTTGGGTCTGCCGGAATATGAAAAAGGGACTGTTTCCCAAAAGGGATTCCATTTCCATTAATTTTGTGTCAAATGGAAACCTAATTTTTCATTAACGAGCATTTCTTTATTCAGGGAAGGGTAGGGTCTGGGCCACGTCTGACTTGGTTAGGCAGGCCCGACGCAAGAGGTCATGGGGTCTACCCGACCCTTCCCAGGTCCAGCACATTAAGGGTTAGCCTGGTTCCAATATTTTTGGCCCATCAGGGTTTTCCATATTAGTTCGTGGGCCTGGGCCGCTATTGGCCCAGCCCACCATCTGGGGATCTACCCACCCTTGCGGGCCTGCTAGGCAGCTGGTTCAACCCACTGGGTGGGTCCAGCCTATTCGGTTTTCCCGCATCCATCTCGGACCCCCTAAAATCATACCACTTCGCCCAGTTAAGCCCACGAATGTGGGACCATTATGTCTAGCATGGCATGGTGTCCATGCCGCCCCCTTTGACAATGGTTTTCTGGCGGCAACTACTGTCACCAGCGCCACCCACCTCCCACTCGACTAGCTCGGGCTGGCTGCCTCTGGCCTCCACGGTGCGCCATAGAGCACTGCCTTCCCTGAATTGTCTCTTATGGCCACCATCAGCCGCCACAGGCATGGTAGGCTGAAAATTGGATCTGCAGGGCACCAAAATGATGTTGTTGTTTTTTGGCCCTCAAACTCCTTGCGACCACATTAATTGCTCTGCCACGAAGAATACACCAATGAAATGTTCAACAGAGGGCCCATGCCTTGTTAGTTTCATCCCACAGACTTCACATTATCATTTTAAACACAAGAAAAAAAATTAAAAATACCAAAAGAAAGATTAATCCTGGAGATTATGATCCTGTAACATCCAACCGCATGATTAGATGATATGATGATGAACCCATTAATCTGTTAGTCTATGTTTGTTATGTTTTTATAGAATGGGAAGATAGGGAACATCGAAGCACATAAACCCCCAACCATTTATGACATTTTTTGTCACACATTCATCCTCAAAGGATTACGGGGACGATGATTCTTCCCGGTTTCGACCATCGAAAGGAATTCTCCATCATTGTTCATTCTTTGTTGGGGTGGAAGTGTGTTAGATTTTTGTTAAAGAATACCCCAAATCAATCCTCATTATTTTTTCTAACACGGTGAACTATTTATAGAACCACGCTGTGGCATTTCCATGATGAAATGATTTCATGTCGTTATGATGCCCCATTTTTTAAACAACATTACTATGTTGCACCATTAAATCCACTTTTGCATTGGGGAATATGGGTCATCCATGTGTTTCATTAATGTGGAACTTCGCCACAACGTTGATTCCCCCCAGCGTCACTGTCTACCACACAATTGATTGAATAAAATAAAATAACTCTTTTATATTTAAAAAAAAAATTCAAAAAATTAACTTTTCCACTCTGCCCTCTTCCGGCCGATGTGAAGTCGTTTTTAGGAGAATCCTGGTGTTCTATATTCAATGGTTTCCATAGATTTTTAATCTGAGTACTGTTTCAAAAGATTGAAAATTATGCTCGCATGTTTACTAAATGTACCTTAAAAAATCTTCATAAGTTCATTCCGGGCACCCCAGGCCACAAGAATCATGTCCCTTCTTTTATTTTCATACTCATAAAAATCCCAAATAAATAAAATAATAATAATTTTGGTGACTTTAAATTCTCCCCGCCATATGGCTTTTACATCCCAAAAATCCATACAAGGATACACAAACAAAGAGGGGTATTGTGCACACACATGAGCCCATCACTCCCATGTGCTCTCCTAGAGATTCTCGTGCTCCCACAGAATGTGAACTTGAGATATAGACTTCCCACGATGGATATGATACTATTTATCCACTATCACCACCTGGTACTCCACAAAAGTTACCCCATCATTAATCTCCAGCTCACCGTGGTCGATGATTAGATATGGGTCATGCATGTATCTCATGTGCTAAGATACATGGAATACGTCATGAACCCTCTCCAACCATGGTGGTAGGACCATGCGGGACGCCACCATGCCAATCCTCCGATGTATCTGGAATGTTCCGATAAACCTCTGTGGGAGTTTTTTTCCTTAGCCAAATCTTTTTAATCCCCATTGAGGGGAGCCTTACAATAATATGTGGTCCCCCACATAGAACTACAGTGGTCTTTTTCGCCTATAAACATAGGACTTCTGTCCACTCGGTGCTGTCTTCATCCGCTCTTGGATGACCTTCCCCTTATCTGTTGTAGCCTGTACCATTTTTGGGCCCATGAGTACTAGCTCTGCTGGATCCGTCTAGCATAAGAGAGATCTGCACGGTCATCCGTACAAAGACTCAAAAGGGGCTATACCAATGTTGGAGTGATAGCTTTTGTTGTACGTGAACTTCACCAATGGTAGGTGGTCCTCCCCAATACGACCAAAATCTATTACACATGCACGAATCATGTCCTCAAAGGTGTAGATTGTCTTCTCACTCTGACTATCCTTCTGTGTGTGAAAAGCCGTTCTCAAGTGAAGTTATGTCCAGAAACCCTCTTATAAAATTTTCCACAACCGGGATGTGTAGCATGCGTCATGGTATTAGACTATCATTAAAGGAACCCTGTGATGTATCAAGATCTCATGAACCTAGAGACATCCCAAGGTCCCTACCATCCCCTTTTTCTCCAATAGCAAGGAAGTGGGCTATCTTGGTGAGTCGGTCAATGATCATCCAAATGCTATTGTTCCATTTCGAAGTACGTGGTAACCCTGCCATGAAGTCCATCGATATCCATTCCCACTTCCACTCTGGTATCTGGAGGGTTTGTCTCATTCTTTCTGGTACATGGTGGCCAACCTTTACTTTTTGGAAAATGAGGAATCTAGAAACTAACTCTGCCACGACTTTCTTCATCCCCGTCCACCAGTACTGATGATGGAGATCTTGATACATCTTCATCATTCCTTTATATACTTCAAAGGGGGATGTATGGAACTCCCTCATCTCCTCCACTTGTAAAGTCAATGGTATAACTTTACATCCTCGGAAAAGGATAGTGTGTTCCCCACTTTCAGAATATTTGTTTGGTGCATGGCCTGAGGATATTTGAGCACATGCAGTCTCGTAGCTGCTGTCTCCGAGTAGTGCCTCCCAAAATCACTAAATCATTGGAGGGGAAAATACCATTGACATTAGGTATATTGTCTCATATCTATCCATTTAGGATATTTTAAGTGAGTCTAACTACTATGAAGCCTCATTCAATAGCTTCAAACACAATCTTTGTCTAAGTGCATCTTCCACTAAGTTCCCTTTACTAGGAGTATACATTATCTTAAATTTATAGTCCATGAGGAATTATATCCAACATATTCGACTCGTATTCAGATCATTATATGTGAAGATATATTCGAGACTCTTTTCGTAAGAGTAAATAATGAACTACTCTCCCATTATGTAGTATAACCACATCTTCAGTGAAAAGACTACTACTTCTAACTCCATGTCGTGAGTCACATTATTATTCTCATGAGGCCTAAACTATCATGATCCATAACCAGTCATTGCATCATCCTATATCTGTATGCAACCGAGTTCAGTCCCTGATGCATCACAATAAACCACGTAGTCAGTTCCCTCCTCTAGCAACATCAGGATGGGAGCGCTGGTCATGCTCTGCTTCATTTGTTGAAATCTTTGATGGAATGTCTTTTTTCCACATGAAGGGTTTACCCATCTTTTTTAAGGCATTCGAGGTTCTTCTAGTTTGTAGAAATCAGGTATGATCCTTTGATAGTACGTTGCTAATCCAAGGAAGCACCGCACCTCAGTAACACTCCTAGGTGGATCCAAAAAAAGTACTAGCTTGATCATTATTGGATCCAATACAACTCTATCCTCTAATATGATGTCCCCCAAGAATTGGAACTTCCGTTTCCATAACATACACATAGAGAGCTTCCCATATAACTGGTTCCCCCAAAGTGTGGCTAGAACTATACTCAAGGGTATAATGTGTTCTTCCTTAGATGCTGAATACAGAAAGATGTTGTTGATGAATACCAGTACAAAGCGATTGAGGTATGGATAAACAATCATTTTCATGAGACCCATGAACATTACTAAAGCATTGGTATCACCGAAAGGCATCACCATGAAATCATAATGGCCATACCAACATACAGAGGCCATCTTCAGTACATCCTCGTCCCATACACTGAGGTGTTTATATCCTGATTTATGTCCAATCTTTGAGAACATCTAATCTCCTTTAAAATGATCAAATAGATCATCATTCCTTAGTAGAGGATACTTGTTCTCCATGGTCACCTATTTTAGGGACCATAAGTCTACGCATAGCTTCAAAAATCATTATGACTTCCTAGAAAACAACAACAGGGATGACCACAGAGAAACACTAGGCCTTTTGAATCACTGCATTTTTAAGTCCTCCAACTATACCTTCAGCTCCCAGAGCTCCCCAGGGGCCATCAAATATGATGGTGTTGATATCAGTGTCTTTCATGGGTAAAAGTCAATTAGGAAGTCTACCTCTCTACATTGAGGTAGTCCTGGTACATATTTAGGAAGGACTTCCTCCTAAACTTCCACCCCCGTAGGGAACTTTGGACTCATCTCATCCACCAAATCAAAGGTCATGCAAGCCTACATATATGAAATCGGTTGCACCCTCATACGAGCCAGTCCATCTCTTGCTGCTCTATTTTTCTTCTCACCAATAAATGAAATTTGGCCTCCATATTTGTGCATACATCACAAATTACATATTAAGAAGTCAATATGTGCATGAACTACTGATATCCAGTCCATGCCTAAAATGACGTTGAAGGTATTCCACACCACTACATGATGATCTCATTTGAAACTCTCCTTTGAGAGTAAGATCACACTACTGGAACCAGTTTGTGATAGGTGAATCTCCTTCTGTAGGAGTATCCAAATGCAATGGTTGAGTGAAAATCTCAATCTGAATTTTAGAGTTCTAAACTATGTCCATGACATTGAATAATTTCTATCACCTATGTCGATAAGCAATGATTTTAATGTATAGAAGATAAATATTTTAGCTCATATCATCTTAGGGACATCAGGATTGTGAGACTCTACTTTCTATAATTGGGGTTTTACATGTCCAAAAACTCCCTAAGTTCATGGTGGACCACCTGGGGTGGGGATAGAAGGGCCTAGTGTCCCCGTCTACCTCCCACTGCAAGTCCCACTCCCCGGCCTTGTCTTCCGCCTAGATGATGCTCATGATCCTACAGTTGTCGATGTCTCCATGTCCCTCCACCATCTATTGATCATCCGTGCTGGGAGTCAGATAGCCACCAGCTCTGTGACCTTATCCCTAGTAAGAAAAATACATTGTGCCTCACGAGTGGATCCCTTGGACTCTCGAGCCTTGCACCTCTAAACCTTTATCCCATGGGTCTCCCACTAGATAGTCGAACCCGGTTAGGATTTAGAATCATATTTCAAATACTAGCAGCAAATGGATCTACTACATGTCAACCAAAATTGGTTCTCATGGTCAGTTCTTACTCAGAATGGAAGATCTCCCTTAGTAATGATCTCTCTAGCACCTATCCCGCGTCGTGATGATGAGAGAAACTGTCTCATATCTGATCTCTAGTCAGAACCCCTTGTCAATGGTTTGGGCCCTGAAGTAAGTTTCTCATACCATGTAGGTGGAGTATCGAGAGTGGTCAGTAAATCTTGTCGAGTACTAATCCAAGGTCTCTCCCCCATGCGGAAGATGCAACAACTGCTGAATACACACAGAGCATTGTGTGGCTGGCATGAATTCTCCCCTGAAAAGGCTCTCAATGACTGTCCAAGTTAGGGTCCTATCATCATGATCCTAGAGCATCAAGCTCCACCATTGTCTTTCTAAGACCTGAAGAAGGATATCAGCCACGATATCGATCTGCTTGGTGGGTGTACTTACTATACAAACGAACCGCAAAACAGCCTCAAGCCTGTACTATGTTAGCTAGGGGTCATCCACTCCTCGAATTCATGGAGGCCTATGTTTTTGGAACTCAAGAAACACACTTAGACAGCATGCATGATCCACTGGTAGAATCTTCTTCTCAATGGATGGTGGTGCTTCTGGTACACCAACCAAAGGTTCTATCACTATGAGTGGTCCATGTACCAATACCTTGTCTCTCAGTGGGACACTACCATGATCTCTAAAAAAAATATTGACTAGTTTTCCAAATAGAGTCATCCTTTAAGAAACATATGTCTCATGGTCAATATGTTATACAAAGTTATCTAACTTAATAATGACCATGAAAACATTTACAAACACTTGAAACTGTTGTTTTTATGTACTTAGTCTAAAAACAGAATTTAGTGTTCTAGTGTATGGATACGTTAGCCACCGCACCAACACTCGACTCCATATACTAAAAACTAAACTCAAGAAACATTACATTACTGCTTAATTAAAATTTTACTTTTAGTTATTATGGTAGAAATGACGTCCCACTGATACAAATTTGTCACGACCTATCCCATGGGGCCCCGATGTGACTATCCCAATCCCTCCATCCATAGGACAGGGGTTGGTGACTAGCACCTGAAGGATTTTCCCGAACAAGGATGGAATTTATCTAGATAATCTGTATGCACTCAAAAATAAAAACTATAAGTAAAAACCCAACAAAACTAATGTATAACCATGAGAGTAATGTACAACCACATGTACAATTGTAAACTCAAAACAATTACAAGAATACATGCCCTAGAAACTGAAAATAAAGTAAACATTTGTCGCATCTACCCCAGAGATCCCTAGGGAGGGTAGTAGATTTGGTTTTGATGATGAAGAGGAGAATCATGATTGATCCCATTGCACCAAGTTCCACCATGTAATGATCCTCCAATGTATTCCTCAGAGCGTCAGTAGTCTGCACGAGACACACATGTATGGGTGGGGCTATGCAAGGGTAAGTATAAAAATACTGAGTAGGAAACCTCGAGACCCCCAAAGTCCTCTTCATAATCAACATCAATAATACCACATAAATTACCACCATGGTAATATCAAAATCATGATCTAAATATTGAAGCACAAGAAAAATGAATGCTCAATCTAATAGTATAACATCAAGGTTACTGGGATAGGGAAGACTAGTTGTACAATAAGATCATCCAATTCATAGTAACTCTACTAATGAACAATATAAGTCATTGTTTTTTGACCCGTATTGGTTTCTAGATGGGGACCAGTATTTGTCGCTGGTGTAGAACCGTATTGGTCAGTGGATGCTAACCCATATTGGTCGCTAGTGCTGACCTGTATTGGTCGCTGGTGCGGACCTGTATTAGTCAATGGTGCTGACGTAACATGGTTGTAATACAGAGGTAGGGATGATTAGGCATACGTCTTGATCATCCCAGTCTGGAGTTTCTGATGGTGACCCATATTAGTTTCTCTTCTTCTTCAGATCACTACCAGCAACAGTATTCCTGATCAAAGAACGTAAGTTTCTAGGAGAACCACTCCTCAAGCCATTGGTCTTATTTATGTTGGTACTATATCTTGAAAAATCATACCCAGAGGTCCACCTTGTCATAGGGTTCCCAACGTGACAAACCGTGCATCGATCGGACACCTGGTCTGCGAGCTATGAGCACTTTTGTAAAATGGGCCTGGTTGGATTCTAGTATGATCCATCCTAGGTCACAAATAAATACCAATCAAAAATAAAACAGTGTATCTTCAAAGTACCACCTTGTATCAAGGGTCCTTAGACCATAGACGACACGTCGATCAGACACCCGGTCTATTAGTTACACCCCTTTCACCCCTTTCAGTGAAACTGGGGTGATCGCACCTCAGTCCAACCTGATATAGTTGGCCTTCCAGAATAAACCAAATGGACTGCTTCCCAAAAAGGGGTCCCAATACCACTAATGTCATGTCAAACAAACACCCAGTTTTCTTATACATGCATTTCTTTATTTGGGACCAATTGGGTATGGGCCTAGTCCGACTTCGCCAACCCGGATCAACGCAACAGGTCTTGGGGACTAACTGACCCTGTCACGGTTTTTCCCATTAATGGAGGGCCTAGTTCCACTGGGTCCGGCCCATCAGGGTTATCCTGACTGGTTTTTGGGCCCATAAAATAGTTGTCCATGCCCATAGGGTGGGGCTCGACCCACACGTGATGGCCCGCTGTGACGTGGGTGTGGCTCGGCCCGTTCGGCTGGCCAATGCCCGACCCTATCTTCTTGAAGGAAGAACACTTCACCTAGCTAGCCCCGCAGATGTGGGGCCATTTCATCTTCCATTAAATAGATTGATGCGGGTTCTGCATTTCCCCCTCCTTCCGTGACCTGCTAGCCGCGGTTTCTGCCACTGGCGTCGCCTGTGGGAGCTCCCCATCTCCTACGCGGCCAGCTCGAGATGGCCACCTCCCGCCACCATGGCGAACAACAGTGCACCACCTTCCCCCGCCTACGGCTTGTGTCCACAGGTCTCCTCCAGCCACCACCGGCATGGCATGCTATCCATTGTACATTTCGTAGTCCTGAAAAGCCACGTCAAACTGTTTGTTTCTCCACCATGAAGAACGCACCAAGGACTATTTTTGTGGAGGGTCCAGGAGTAATAGTTTTTGTCATGCGCCCTCTATGTTATCATTTTAATCATGATGAATAAATTAATAATAACAAAAGGAAGAAAAATCCCCTAGTTTAAGATCCCATAACAACCATCTGTAAGATTAGACGAGACGTGGGTTATCCCGTTAGTCGGTTGGTCCACGTTCATTAAATTTTTCATGAATGGAATGTGTGAAAACATTAAAGGCCTAAGCCCTCTATCTTTTATGATTTGTTTTTTGCATATTTGTCCTCGAGGGATTACAACATTGACCATGCTTCTCTGTTTAGACCTTCAAAAGGCATTGTTTTTCATTTTTCATTCTTTCACAGGGGTGGAAGTTATTCCAATAATAACCAAAGAATCCCCCAAGTCCTTCCTCCTTATTATTCTTGACACATATTAATATTTATAGAATCACACTGCAACATTTACATAATGATGTGACATTTCATCGTTACATTGTTTCATTTATGGATCATCATCACTGTTTTGCACCATTAAATACACTGTTACGTTGCAGAATAAGGGTCATCCATGTGTTTCATTAAAGTGCCCCATCTCCTCATCGTCATTGCACTGCATCATTGTCATCTATCATGTAACATTGAAAAAGGAACAAAATAATTCTTTAATATTATTTTATTATTTTTTCTCGAAATGTCTAAAAATTTACTTTTCTACTAGACCCTCACCGGCTGATGTTAAGTCATTTATAAGAGAATCCCTCTGTTCAGGATTCAACGGAGCCCTTATATTTTTAATTTGAGAACCTGTTGAAGAGATAGAAAATTCCCCCATGCATTTAATGAAGAACAGTAAAAAAAATTCATAAATTAATTCCAGGCACACCAAGCCTCGGAATAACACAACGTCAATTTTCACAGACACGTAACAACCCCATATAATTATAAAAAAATTAAATGGAATTTTAGGGTCTTTACAGATCATATCCATCATGCACATTTCAATATTTTGAATATGAGAAATTGGTTTCATTTTCAACAATTTTCTTAATAAACATGTTAGTTGCTTAACAATTTCTATATTTTATTGTAAATGATATAAGAATGTTGTTATGTAGCCTTTCTCCTCATAATTAAAATACATAAATAGATTTTCATATATTATACTTCATTGACATTAAATATTGAATAAATTTATCCCATGATTTGTATTGCATAGAATATTATTCTTGTAGATATCACTTTAACTCTTTTTGTTCCTTATATTTCCCATAATTTACTAAAAAGAAATTAAATTTTTATGAGATGAACAATATTTGAGAATATATATAAATCATATAATATTTATGCATATATCTACTATGTAAATAATAATAGTATACTTCTTATATTAAAACATAATAAAATAATACAAATGAAATAATATTAATTAAATAATTAAAATTAATTTCAATTAGAATTTATAATTACATATAATTAATTGATTCTAAATTTCAATTAAAAATATTATATAAAAATAATATTCTTAAAAAAAATTCTTCAAAAATATTAAACAAGTTAATGATTGTATTTTTGAATAAAACAAATGCCTAGATTTTAATTAACCTATATATTAACTTGTATCAGATGATAATTTATGCTAAAAATTTTATTATGATGAATATCACAAAAACTAATTATACAAAATAATCAATATTTATTTAATTTATTATTAATCTATTTGACTGAATAATTAACAAGTTCAAAAGAATAAATAATTATATTATATAAGTTATTATTAGAATTTAAATTTAAAAAATATTATACAAATATATAAATAAAAAACATAATCAAATAACTAATTAAATGAAATATAAAAAAACTATTATTATTTACCTGATAAATTAAAATTTCAATTTTTTTTACAAATTTACAGAAATTAAATATATTAGATTGTAAAAACAATATTCTGATAACAAATTGAACTTTTAGAATAAAAATTGACTCAAATTGATAAATAACTACCACATTTACAAAAATCTAACTGTAAAAATATAAAATGTTTTAATTGAATAAAATATATGTATTTTGAGATTTGAATGACATTAATAACACGTCTAAAACTATACAAAATATTAGTATAAATTTTTACAAATCATTGATTTACTAATAAATTGAAAAATAAATAGTTTTGAAATATATTTTGTTGCTATCAAATACATAAATATATATATATACCCAAGTTATTGGATCGATAACAGAATTATCCATAGAATATATAGGATGAAAATAAAACATGAATAATAAATGATATTTGGAATATCCATAAATAAAATAGAAAAATAGAAAAATTAAAAACCATAGTACCATATCATGAATAAACCAATCAACCAAATTTATCTCCCTAACCACAATGTTTCCTATCTCCAAGACATATCAACCATAAAGTTTCATAAAATTTCCCTTACCTGGATACTAACATGTTGATCTATGATTACACAATTTGATACATCTAGTTGAATACAATGTAAGTAGTATTCATTCACCACCAAATTCGGAAAAAATAACCTATATTGAGTTTTTTTATTTTAATAACATTTTATGTCGAATATAATATATTAAAAATCAAAATCAAATCATAAAAGGGACAAAACAAAAAATGAAATATTTACCTTTTATTTTAGTTCATACATGTTGACCAAACTATTATGGAAATTAACATTGGGTGCTTCGAACAAAAAAAGAAATCCATTATGAAATAACTAATCATTAACATGGGATATATGAATATGGGAATGTGACACTTAAACAACCTCTATAGGTTATCTATTATGAAGAATAATAAAAATAAATGTACATTATGATACATCTACATTACATTGCATTTTAATCATTGAATAAAAAACACTCAACTTTATCCATGGATTAATAAAAACACACAAGGTTTTTACAAGCATAAAATTATTATATTTTAATACATTAACAACGACATATCATAAATACACTACAAATAATTGAAAACTAAATTTAAAACCCGAATGAATTATATTATTGAAAAATAAAATTCACAATTAAGAGAAAATTATATTGTAAAAATTATTTGAAATTAAATTTGTTTTTGAAGGATTTTTTTAAAATTTATTTTTTATATTAATTTCATTTTTTCAAATTTATGTGGAATTTTTTTATCTGATTTGTTAGAAATCAATCATAATTTGAAACTCGTTAACAAATTTAGACATATTCAACACAACTAAAATTGATAAAAAATGAACTAAACAACATCAACTAGAAGGAAATATAACAATTTTTTGTTTAGGTGTATCAGTATTTTTGAGAATAATTTATAATGCATAATTTAATGTGTTTTAATAGTCAATATTCTGTTTAGAAGAAAAAAAATATATGATTTGAAAGTATTTATTAAAACTATATTTTTCAAATTTGATTTAGAGAATGACAATTTAAACTTATAATTGATGTTCTTCGTTGTGATATCTCAAACAAACATCTTCAACCACTAGTATACATTCCATTGATTTAAATTTTATCTAAAACTATATTGAAGAAAAACATTAATCACATGAATAATTATAATGAATATACCAATTCATTTATACCAAAATTTACCATGTTTTACAACTAATATTAAAATAAAGAAATTATACTAGGGAGGAGGGTATGACTAAAATATAATGTGTAAATTTATATAATAGTCACTAGAGAGAATGTTCTTCCAATGATTTGGTGAATCAAAATTCCATATATGTGAATAAATATATGATTTTGAAATCCATGAAAAGTGATGAATGAGTTAGCAACATTGCACATAGATACGTGAATGTATATTCATATAGGCTATTTGTTCAACATTGCAGTATAGACTTCTCTAATGAAACTAAAGAAAGTGTGTTAGTGGGGATAATATGAGGTATAGGTGTTGTGCGACATTTTCAGCTTGGGTGATGCACTAGAGGGATAGTCGGAGGATGGTTGGAAGCAGATGTTGTTCCATGGAATGTTAATTGTTCTAGTAACGGTTCCTTATGGAGTTCTTAATTATTTTAATAACTAATTTATAGAGGTACACTCAAAAATTTATAAAATATATCATGTCATGAAAATGAATTTTTGGTTTCTTCTGATGAAATGGAATTTATTAGATTTTTTGGTAAAATTCATGTTCTTCAGTCAGGTTAAGAAACATGACTATATTCCCTGTGGGTTTTTGAATCCCTTGGATGTCCCCGAGTGGATGTGATATTATATATTGATGTATTTAATCATATGGTTACCCATGGATAAGGGAGGATAGGTTTTTATCTAGGTATTATTGTACCAGTTGATGAAATTTTCTCACTACATTAGCGATCAAGCAGTGAGATGCAGTAGATTCCTTGGAAAAGATGTATGTGGATGAGGTGGTGTGACTACATAGATTTTCAAGATCCATTGTCCCATATCAGGAAATAATGTTTACCTCACGAGTCTAGAGGGGATTACAAAATTCATTTGGAAGTCAGTTATGCATCAGTATTGCATTTATCCATTTGATATATGGGTAGATTTAACAGAATATCCATATGCTGGAACATATGTTGCGAGCATGCATCATGGACTTTGCTGGATCAAGGGTACAACACATTCCATTGGTTGATTTCTATTATAATAATAATTATCACTCTTCTATTGTCATGGCTCTATCTGAGGCATTCTATGGGGGGCCATTTAGTTCATTGTTGTGCTGATAGAGGTTGGTGAAATAACTACTCTTCGACCAGATATGGTGTAGAGCATGACTGATATTGGTAATATTTTTTCCAAAGGATGAAATAAGTGAAATATCAGAAATATTCATATGATGATCTATGGAGGAGGCCCTTATAGTTAGAGTTTTAGGACTTTGTGTTCTTGACAGTTTCTCATCGATGTGAGTAGCAGTCATTCGGTAGAGGGATAAAGCTTTATTGAAATTTTTTGGACCCTTCAAGGAGATGGGATGAGTTTGGAAAGTGGTTCAATATTTTTAAATTTCACTATAGTTGGATAGGATCCACGATTTCTTATACGCCACAAAAATTTATTGATATCTTCATGATGACTCCCATGTCATTTACTAAGAAGAGTTGGATATCAAAGATGATGCAACATGCGTGGAGTTTTAAGTAGTGATCCAAGATCGTCAGGATAAGTTGCTTCATGGGTGGACCATACATTTCGTTCATGTGTTTCAGAATCATGTTTTCTATAGGAGAGTACATAAGAGTGAGAAACACATATGTTTTCCTAGTACACAATGATATATTGAGTTCTTCCTTGTTTTTTAGAAATGTAATGTTTGAACCTAGTTTTAGGTGATGGGTTGTTTTCCTTTGGGAATACATGTGTGTTGGAAAATGTGTAATGGAGTCTAGGAATTTGGAAAGTGGATGACTATATTCATAATCGAGACACACTAAATTTGGTGTGATTAATACAATGCAGGTGAGTCAGTGCCAACCAGAGTAAATATTATCATGATATAAAGTTTGTAACTCTTTATTTATTGTATTCAAACAAGTTCAATTTTAATTGAATGTTTATGTGTTTGATTGGTAACAGTGTGTCATGTGTAGAAAGATACATGAGAGGTATCTCATAGGGTGGTTGTTTGGTACCCTCTTTATTTTGCAATTGTTTTTCTAATCTTGGGGATGAGAATCATTGTAGAGTTATCAATGTATGAGCCAGTGCCTTTAATGTCCATTACATAGTGTATCTGGTCATCAGATGTTCTTATAGGAGGCCCATAGGATGTTTTAAAGTCATTAAACTATCAAAATACTTAATAATTAAGATTACACATTGATTAACATGATTTCTAGGAACTATGTTTGACTTATCATTTAGTCCATGAATGATTATTTATTTGTAGACGTTTACATGGTGTTAAAGTGGTATTCACAGAACGATATTCTTCAGGGTTTGAAAAATAGGTTAAAATAGAAGGCTATGAGTTTTATTAGTGTAACTAGACCTTAAAGAATTAAAAAGTGTGAAATGGTATTACACATTATATAATACTCCACTAATATAATGTATTAAACTTATATCCCACCATTCTGGTTATCAAACCCAATGACTGTAGAAAATTCTTCTCAACCCTAGTCAACACATAGAACCATCTCTATCATTTTGAATGTTTCTTCACTGTGGATTAAATCATAGCTTTACTCCTTCAATCTGTAGAAATTTGGAATCATTATTATGTTCCTTCTTCCACTCTTCTTGATTTTCTACAATTTTGGACTATTTTTTCACCCATTATAATTTCTATATAATGGTAGATGTTCTTCCTTATTACTATTGTTCCCTTATTATATTTCTTTGGTGCAGTAGTGCCACTTCATCCTTCGGTGGATGAAAATCATTTGGGATGGATAATCATAGAACCATTACATGATTTGTTTCCATGAAATAAACATTGACACCTTGGAGTTATAGATTTTTCCATCATTTCTTTAGTATGGTGTATCATGTATGAGAAATATACTATTTGTTACTTTGGATCATAATTTCAACACACAATTCAATTTTAATAACTGATCAATGATTAATAAATTTTATAGGTATGTGAGGCACATGTTCTTCTGGATTTGATATTTTTGTGATGCTGTGAACTATAAGAGATGAACGGCCAAAAGAAAATCAAGCCCATTGGGTGTCCTTTTTCACACTAAGAATTGGATTTCAATAATGATGAATGATATTGTTTTCATGGGTGATAAATGGGTAGGAATGTGAAGTTGGTTAATTTACAATGGTTCTTATTCCTCTATGTGACTTTTTTTGTGACTTTTGTTGTGTGTTTTCATTAATAGTTTCATGGATAGAGATATAATTAATAATGAAATTTGTTAATAAGGAATTAGAACTAATTAATTGAATAGGTTGGGTATGAATTGAGTTTTTTTATTTTTGTGTGGTTGCGCATATAGAGGTAGCATTAATATTGGTAATATTGTGATTTTTTTGTTTGTTTAAGAACCAATAGGTTGGGTTGTTGTGTTTGTTATTATATCAATATATATATATGTATTTGATTTTTTGATATCTATAAGCACCCCAACCTAGTTTAGAAATATGTTTCAAACACCCCCATCATCATGGGTGAGGGTGTCTCCCAAACATCCTAGTGGGAGGATGGATGGCTAGTAACCTGTTCCACCATGCACAATCATCCATGTTGTGTTAGCCCAAGATTCATTGGTTAGGTTGTGGTTTGAGGGGTCCAGGTGTGTGTGGGTGAGGTGTGTTATCCCAGGTGTCTTCTCAATGATATTAGTGGTGTTTTTCCTATGTATTTGTGATGAGATGTATAGTTTTATCACGTTGTTTTTTGGGTTCTGACGTAGTATGTGGCCCAAGAGTTTGTGTGTGAGATGTGATGTGACACATGGACTTGGTGATTGGATAATGTTTTACTATGGGTCCCTAGTGCCTGTCGGTGGGATGTAATTTTTATCATGGCCATAGTAATGGGATGATGTGTGGATGTAGGGAATAATTGTGTGTGGTTTGGTAGTAGTGTGGTTGTTTCAGTAGAGGTGGATGTGCAAGGATGTTTTCTATTAGGAATGGGTGACTAAACCAGGGAAACTGGTGCAGGGTACCCTATTGTTGATGTAAATTCTAAAGCATTACTTATCATGTGTTATTTGTTTAGTGTTCTTTAGAGAGGATTTGGTGGTTATTATACATTTTAGGTGTTGTTTGGCTCTGTTTTTTTCCATATGGATCATTAGTACACTTCATTCACATGTGCATGAGAGACATTGTTTTTCATACTAAATATACCAATTTAATCACCCAACTTATATAAAATTGTATTCTGCTTTTTGATAGGAAGTTACGGATAGTACAAGACCTTAATAGTTCATTTCTAATAACTTTTTTAGTTTTTTCCAAGAATTATAGTTTATACATGTGTTGGAGACTCTTTTGTGTTCATTTTATTCTAAACTGAATTTGTGGTGGATTTGGAATATATATAAATATAATTGAGTTTTATTAGCATTAAACATCATATCTCTCGATGTCGTTTCATTAAAAAGGGTAATGTCTCCCATTTTGTGATATTTTTATACCCTTAGTGTTGGTCGCCACCCTATGGCCAACTGGATGTGGGATTTAGTGGATATTATCTCCCTTTCTTCATTACCAACTGAGGAGGGGTATCATAGGAGGATTTAGGTCATTAAAAACAATGTAATATGTTAAATAAAAGTAATTATAAACATCCAAAAGGTTCTTATGAAATTTAATAGTTATCATACGTATATTATCAATGAATAAAAAGGCACACAGGACACATCAGACTGAAAGTAAAAAAAAATCATCTCACATTTAACTTCTGTGAGGAAAATGTCATATTCTCCACTTACTCCTTTTTGTGTAGTGTATTTACAGCCCCTTTTGATATATTATAACATTAATCTCATTATCGTAATGTTATTTAAATCCCTCATTTAATTTCATTCCATCATTAGTATCATGTTTGAAATTTATTGAATGTGATATGGGGCACATTGGAATGGTGAAATAATATATTACACATTGATATATTTACTAATATTTCAATGGTATTTCTGTTCTACAATATTATAGGACCATTGTTCAAAAAAACCATTAATTTTACTCTCTATAGGTAATTAATGATTATTTTCTTGTTTCAGTATAATATATCCTCTCATTGATACATAAAATGTTTTAGAAAAGGTTTTTTTCAAAAAAATAGACAATATCTCTCTCTTTAGTCAGAGAACATATTGTCCTCAAAAAAACATGTTTTATTAAAATGATTTCATATATTTTTTTAATTGATATTTTAAATAAATTTTTACCCTTTTTTTCTTCAATAAATGTTTTGAAAGAGTTCTTATTATTGAATTCTGAACATGTTATTTTTCTACGCATTTTAATGTGTGAAAAGAGTTTTTTTACATCTTACGAAACGTACATATTTACCCACCATAATTTTTTTTGAAAAATCCATTTCATTTTTAAATGAATTCATTTTAATGAAATTTTTTGAAATGTTATTTTAAAATAAAAGATTTCTTAAAAGGTTATTAAGGGTTATTTACACAAATAAGGTTTTTAAAAGATATTTTTTTAGTATTTATATTCATCAATGAAAAAATACTTATAATTTTTACTAATCATAAGAGTTATTTTATTTATATTATCCTTATTACTCTTTTGGATGGGTTATTATTGATTTTTAACATGATAATATTCACATATAATTCATTTAATACTTTGTTATTACCTTCTAAATATTCAATTTCCTATGATAATTAGACATTGAATTCCATTAATTATGCATATCATTTATCACGGATATGTTTATTTCATAAACATTATATTATTTTTAAAAACAAATTTTAACATGATAATTATATGATTATCTACATAAATATTGATAATATCATATTCTTTAACACACACAGATATTTCATAATTCATATTATTTATTTTTATTATTTGATATGTAAAATTCATTGGAGTATAAATTATGGGTGTTTCTAAGACTTTATATCTCACATCGATGAATCGATCAATTCGTAAGAGATAAACAAGTTTTATAAATTAGACTTCTTTCAATGAATTGTTTTAAACCATATTGTGAATGGCTTTGATTGTATAGGTTTTCATGTTCCTGATACATGACATCCAATAAGTAAGAATTCACTTCATTTTTATTAATTGTCATTTACCCGTGATATTTTTCTTCAACATATCTATGGATTCATTTTACTCTCAGGTAAAAGAAAAAGGGTCATGTTTTATTAGTTTATTATCTTGGCATACAGATTTTTTCTTATCATGTTATTTTAATTGAATGCATTTTTGGTATTAACAATCCATATTAACTATTAACATTGATTCATTATTTATTATATACTTATTGTGACTATGAATTTGTGCTCATCCTTAATATTATCCCTTTCTATACGAATCCATGAAGTGTACTTTGAAATATATGTAATGATACATTATATTTCGAAAATTTATCATCCTTGAAAAATACAAATTATTTGGTAATCATTATATTAATTTTTAATACAATATGAATATATATATATATATCTTCTTTACGATGAATACTATGATTTTTGGTCCCTTGGGATGAATATTTAATATATTTTATGAAAATATAACGGTATTTGACAGTGGCCCCAATCGTTTTGGGGTCGGGGTGCTATAGTTGGTATAAGAGAATATTTAGTAGCAGCCTTAGGAACTTGATTTAAGAAAACATAGATTAAAGGACATAAACCTAAGGTGAAATTTGAGGATGAGGATAATATAACACATTATAATTTGGTCAAGTATTGATCTTGTTGGGATTATAATAAATACATTTCATTCTAGATACTAAATACGGATTTGGTTCGGGGATTGATTTAATAAGGAGTAAAAACTATGATGAGGTGTGTTGGTCCTGACTCACTGTCACCAAGTATATAAGAATGGGCCTTACTGCGCA
Source organism: Viscum album (assembly GCA_963277665.1). NCBI lineage: Eukaryota > Viridiplantae > Streptophyta > Magnoliopsida > Santalales > Viscaceae > Viscum > Viscum album. Next base: position 592,593,179 of record OY728155.1, on the reverse strand, counting down.
CCTAGTTTGAAACAACTGGGGGATATGTTTACGGTAATTAACTTTTTCATTACAAAAAATATGATAGAATTGAATATGTGATGAACAAGAATTGCCAGGGTTAATCCAAAGGTGTTTTATATTTATGATAAGGTGTCATAATTTATATATACTATAAATTATTATTCATTTTTCTATCACTACGGTAACTCACTCTATTTTTTTATATTTTAGTGAATGGTTAGTACCAAAGGATTCAAATTAATGATGAAGATAAATGAAAATATGTATATAATGACAAACAAGGTGATGTGTTGATTGAATTTAATGATATTGTGTTTATGCCAAATCAATTTTTCATAAATAGTAATAAAATCATATACCTTATCCAACACCCCAACTAACCACAGAATATAATGATAGAGTTTTCTGAGTGCATGAATGGTGGAAACCATGGGGAGAAAAAAAATATTTATTTCACTCATGAAAGAAATGTGGAAGGAGAGAACCAGGAAAGGGTCATATGGAATTTATAGATGATATATTTCTGTGAAAAAGGGACATAAAGCATATAAGTTCTGATAAAAACGAATATTAAGAAGAAAGAAAATGAAACTCATAAAAATGATTCTATTATTGTTCATTACCATAAACGTGGGGAACATGGACATTACTCAAGTCAATTATATCATCTATTGGATAAAACCAAGACCATTGAAGGACATAGGTGAAAATAAATTTATTAACAATTTATGTGTTCTTATAACCTTAGTTAAAAGGAAATTTAGTGATTTTCATTATTTCAAGGATGTCCCTCATATTAATTTTAAAAATTATATTAATATGGTTTTAGGAAATGACATCATGTATGCTAGGTGATAACAGATCAAATCTGAAATGGTCACATTTCGTGATCCCCTAACCGAATGGTGATAAGGGTTTCACACCGACCACATATATTCAAAATATCCAAGATAATATTCTATTGTTTAGTTAAAAAACTAAAATAATTTACATTAATGATGAACCAGTAGTGATAATTTTTAGGTATAGATATAAATGTCATAACCATTTTGGATTAGTATATAATTTATAGACAAATAATTAGATTGGTCACCCTTTTATGGGCCTTACAAAACATAAAATGTGTATTTTAGTTTGTCATGTATCAAAGATATTTTCTAGATGAATTGGAAGTTGATCACATCACAAGAGAAGGGTGAAACATTTTATAAATTAATACATCCTCCAATTATATTTCATTAGGATTCTATGGAAGTAATGGAATCTCTCAACATGTGGAAAATGGTCTTCAAAATAATATGGTCATAATACCATTATTTGGGGGGGGGAATTCTATTTTAAATTATCACATATTTATTTAATTGAGGCCATCAAATTTCCATTATTCATTCAAATTGTTTCATTGTTAACCTCAATCACTACCTATAAACATTTAATAATTTCATTCAATTTCATATCTCTACTTCCAACAAATGTTCTCCAACAAGGATAACTAGTTATATGTTAGACCTTGCGAACATTGTACTTACCATTTTCTATTTTCTAGTGGATATTATCATAAACACTTATCATGGTGTCTGATTTAAACATTATAAATAAAAAAACATATTACCTTGGTCGAGATTAATTTGTAAGGATGCAATTTAATTAATTTCATGGGAATGTATCACATTGAAAATCTTATGGAAGAACATTGTATTAGATATTGTGAATGAAACACAACACCAAGTTCATAAGGGAATATAATATCATTATAATTTATAATATATTTACTGTATTAAATAAATTAAATATATTATATAACATGTAATGAAAGAAAAAATGAGTTAGATTATTTTAAACCTAATAAAAACTCCCTTAAAAATCACATAGTAAACATAAGGCTATGTTTTGGGTCCATTATTGGATCCACTTTTAAATAAAAAATGCCTTTGTAATTTTCGTTTCCAAATTTTACAACAGTGCCAGTACTTTTCTAATATAAAAAGGCCTCCTATCCTCCCACATACTCTCATATCTCAATACACATAGGTTTTTCAATTATATGAACTATTCACTTACCAAAAACCCTTTGTTTCACTTATAATCCTCCATTTTTTTAAATCCATCCAAGGGATCCCTTTGGTGCAAATTAATAGGTGTTACCTGAATCATAGGTAACTTTAATCCTCAATCTCTATTGATTTGTTTCGCTTCTCCACCCCATAAACTCTCATTATTAAATGATTAAAAAAATTAATCTCATAAATAAAAAAATATATATGTATCTAAAGTTATATAACTACACTTTTGAAAAAATCCATATAATTGGTAACAAACATATTATTTATGTGTAGGTCGAACAACCACCTCACTAAATGATGGTTGTTAATTTTTCATTTACCAGCATTCATGGATAGGATTTGTGAAGGACAGTATATTTATATATGGAAAATATGATATTTTTAATGCCATTATTCTTTTTTTTCTATATAACATAAAAATATTATTTCCATTTAATATATATACATTAACATCGTTTGTGACACTATGAACTACCACATCCTAAAAGCAATGCGATTCATTCAAATGATATATGTAATGTACAGTGGATGTTTATAGCTAGAAATATGTTACATAAAAGACAACTATATCATATTAATGAAATAATTATAATTCAATATATATAATATATATGAATTTCATTATTACCATTCAGACACTTAAAAAGTGATAACGTTGTCCATAGACGTACGGACTGGCACCTCCTTGACAAAATGTGAGTCCTTTTACAAAATAATAATTTAATATATAAGTATATATTATTAATTAATATGGTATTTATTATATAATTATCATTACTTAATGATATAACATTTTAAACATTTTTCCATAATGATCATTTAAAATTGTAACTTTAATCATATGAACATATGATATAATGTCTCCATGATTGTAATGTTGGTTCTTTTTTCTTCAGAAGCATTTTTGAAGATTTTTTTTAAAGTATAATTTAGTTATACATATTATAATTTTATTAATATTATTATTATGAAAATTTTAGAATATGACCCCATGGAAAATAGTTCACATACCAAAGTTATTCTTGATGGATAAATTAAATTTGTTCCAAATAGCCGAAGTAAACATAATTACATAAGTTGTTTTATAACACATTTATAAAAAAGTGAAATAGAATAAATTCTCAATAATGATATGGTTAAAAATAAAATAATTAATTAATATTATTTTATTATTTATGAAGATAAAGGCACACGGGACCATTCTGTCTCATGGTAAGGTATTTTTATCTCACATTTAAAATCAGTGGGATAAATTTCTGGTTCAGTACTTTCTCATTTTTTTTGTGGTGTATCTAAATCCCATTTGGATACATTATATCATTAGTAATGTTATATTATTTTTTATTTATTTCAATCATTTAATTTTATTCCTTCAAGAGCCTTATGATTTAAAATGTTTCAATTTTGGATGGTGTATTTTGGAATGTTTATAGTGTACATTATACATTAATATTTTTAATGATCATTCAATAGTATTTGAATCAGTGGAAATTATATGACCATTTATCAATAAAACATTTCATTTTCCTCTCATCTGGTTATTTATGACATTTTTCAGATACTCTTACCATTTTTTTCACTCACTGGTACTCATAATATTTTTGAAATGTATTTTTTAGAAAACATTACTTTATTTATATCATTATTTTGATGATCTATTTTCTTATAAAATATTTTTTTTTAAATATTTTTTAAAATTATTTTATAATGATTTTTTAGATAAATTGTTACATTTATTTCTTTTATAAATGTTTTCAAATGAATCTTATTTTCCATTTTTGAACAAGTAATTTTTATAACCTTTTACTATGAAATATAAATGCATATTTTTACCTCATATGGAATGTATGTATTTTCTGATTATAATTCAATAAAGCATAGTCCTCATGTCTACAATTATTATTTTAATATAAATTTTTTTCAAAATTGATTTTACGAGAAAAGGTTTTTCAAATAGGGTATTATAAACAAAAGTAAAGTTTCCGCAATATTGATTGTAAATAATCATTTTATATAATTTATATTATAAAATTAAAACAACCCTTTAATTGTTACTGCAATATATTATATTGATTCCATATGTATTATTCCTCTAGATGTTTTCTTATTTAATTTTTCAAGGATTGTATTTATATTCACTTCATCCTTCCTTATACCCCATGAAATATTTAATTTCTTTTGATAATTAAACATTTAATTTCCTTTAATTAACCATATAATTTTCATGGATATGTTTATTTCCTAAATTTTATATCAATTTTAAATATGGGGATTAATTTTATATTTATTTGATTATCTAGTGAAATAATGACAAGACTAAATTATTTATCCTATAAGGTTATTTGGTGATGCATATTATTTATTTTTATTATTCCATATGGGTAATGCTTTGGAATGGAAATGATAAGTGGGGATATATATTATATACCCCTTCATGAATTGATAGGATCTCATTTGATAAATAAGTTACATAATTTTATTGAGAATCTATAAGTGGTTTTTAACAATACTGTCAAATGTTTTTACGGTATAGGTTTTCATGTTCCTAAGACATAAAATCCAATAACTAATAAATACCTTTATTTTCCTTCATTATTTTTTATCCATGGTATTTCTAATCAATATATATATGATATGTTCCGTCAATATGTCAATAGTAATTGATATTCCTGTATGTTCATTAAGTTTTTCTTTTTTAATTCTCATACTGTAAGATTAACCATAATCTATATACCAAACTTGTGTACATTTAATACTAGTACTCATAATGTAATGATGTGAAATTGTTAAATTAAATTGTTTCTGCAAAAAATGAGTTTTAATATAAAAAGTTAATAAATCATTTTAAAAAAATTATTTTTTAACCCATAGATTTTCTGAAAAGAAAATGTTATCTGAAATATATTTTAATATAAATCTATTTGGATAAGTTTTTAATAAAAAGCATAAAATATTAAATTTTACTATATTCTAACATTATATTTAGATTGAATTATCTTATATTAAATATTTATTTCTGATATATTTTTCTTTGAATGATATCTTGTATAAAAAGAAATTGTCATACATTTTAGGTTTTTGTTCCAATTATTTGTTCTTTAATTTCACTACCATCCATGATATTTTATTGAATTTTTTTTTAAAAAAATTATTTTTATAAAAAATTAGAATAATATTTTGAAGGCAATTTGTGGGGTGATGAATAGTTAATAAAGTAGATGGATTAATATTTTTTTCAAATTTTTATTTAACATTTTCAAAAAAAATTCTATAGATTATTTTTCCTCATGGTCATTTAATGTGAATTAAAGAAAATAATTATACTAAATAAAAACTTTTTTATGCATTAAATATTTTATAGCATCTCTATGAAACTCTATATATACACTAGAAATTCTAGTGTTATAAAATTAATTATCTAAATAGTATTATTGATACCATTTGGGGTAATAAAATATAAAATTTCTTAAATATGACATTTGTAATAAATATAAAAATATTATCACATTAATCAATAAACCATTTTTTATTGTCTTTTAGATATTTTTTGATGATAAATATAATTATTAGGAAATTTTAACATTTATTCACAATCAAACTCCTCTGAAATCAATTATAAACATTCAATATGTTATAAATATATTCATGTACATGAGAATTGAAACATAAGTGAAAGATGATATTAAATTGTCAATAAGGGAAAAGATGTTAACATGTCATAATAGTGTAGGGAATCAACTTTTCAAAAATATTAGTAGTAAATATATATATTATTATAGAGGGCATGACAAATTATTAACAGTGATTAAATCATAGTACGAGGAAATTTATTCTCAAATTATAATAAAATTAGAATTGAAAACATCTATGGAATCATTAGACATTATATATTAGCATATGAGTGTAATCATGATAAAAATATTTTGTAATAAATTTTTGGTCATAATGAAAGAATATAAATTATATTTCTATACTACACACCAATGAATTTATCACAAATTTGACATCGGATAATCACTCTTGTAGATTTTTCGGATTCAGTTATTCATCTCGTGTAACCAGGGGACATGAATAAAACCTCTTGTATACCCCTTTAACGTGGAATAAATCCTTACATTAACATTTTTGATTAACTTGAATATTCACATTTTTTTCATTCAATAAATCATTTTATACACTCTTTATATATGGATTAATCTTCTTATGTGCCCTTTGTGTTGGGTTAAATCCACTTATGTATCTATTTCCTTTGGAAATCCCTCCCATATAACTATTCGATTTGTAGAAATGTGTATATGTATACTTTTTATATCATGATATACAATCATTAAAAAAAATTATGGGGGATATATGAACCCATGCTTCATTAATTCACACATATTTTTTCCACTTGAAAAAAAATCAATCAATACAACATTTAGAAATCATTCAATGAAAAATGGGTTTAATATAATTTTCAAATAATATCCCCAAATTTGACATCAATAATGTGAATGGTTGATACATTTAATTGAGTCAAAAAACTATTATTCCATATGGACATATAAATTTTGTATGATGAAAATAATATCAAATAAAATTATGTCATTAGAGATAAACTATAAAAATATTGTAATCATAATAGTGTTTTTAGAGAATTATTATATAATTATTATAAAAAAAAGTGTGATTGTGAATTTGAAATATAATTTTTTTAAATATTTATTTGAATATTTTCTTTAAAAAATTACTTATGTTATGACAAACAAAAAAAAATTTATCCTTTAAATTATATAATAATTAAAAGAATAATTTTTTCAGGGATCATGAAAATTTTTATTTAAAAAGTATATAAAACATTATTAGTATTTTTGAATTCCATATATGAAAGCTCTTCTTGAAAAAAGATTAAAAAAACATCCTTATAAACAATAATTAGAGGAATATATAATATTCACATAAGATAATAATAAATTATATATTCAATTATATTTCATATTTAAAGACCCAGAAATTATGTGGAAATTTTTTCATAAATACAAGGGATTTTTACAAGTCCTTTAATTTTTACAGCGCTTGATTCCAAGGCCCGGGTTGCCCAGAATCAATTTCTGAAGTTTTGTTCAGGTGAATTCAGTAAGCATACGAGCGGGTTTTAATAAATTTTGAATAGGTGCTCAAAACTGAAATCTGAGGGCAACATTGAACTCGCAGCACCAATATTCGCTTAATAAGACATTCAACTCAACAGTGGATGGTCGAGAATAATAGTTATTTTTCAGCATTTTATAAAAAAGAATAATAAAATAAAGTGTACAACACATTATTTTATTTTTAAGCTGCCATGCGAGTGTGTTGGATAAAACCTCCACTTGGGAGTTAGATGTGGGATCACCACACCCTAACCTCCCATGAATGGTTATGGTGGTGGGGCCCACCTGAACATAACCTCCCAGGATATGTTACATTGTGGGGACCACACAAGACTAAACCCCCCCAATTAATTGGAGGGTGTAAAATCTCCCAACTCCCCGCATTAATGAGAGGGGAGTCCCTTGACCTCCTCTACCATTAATTGGTCCCACATCTCCCATTTAATAAATTGTGCCATCACATGTAATTTATTAAGGGGAGCCTCTTAATGTATTCCTCCATTTTGAAATTTTTGTGCCAATAATATAATAGATAACTTATATTTTTTTGTCTTTGAAATTTTCATTTGGTGGGAGCTTGAGAGGGGAGATTGTGAGAAAAGAAGTACTTCCAACGAAGAATGAAGAACGCGAAGAGCGCCACCAACAACCTTCTTCGACTACCTCCCTCAGATCCTACCGATGTGGAGTGTCTTCCACGGCCGACGCATCTCAAGGTTGTGAGTACGTGACGAACACGGTGAATGACGAACTTCATCATATTCATTCCGAAACACCGTCAACGAATGACGATCGTCGATCAGTGAATCAAATGTAGGGGGTTTACCTTGTGTTTGATCCCTTTTATTTTCTCATCATTGTTTGAAAAGAAACCATTGCATGGATATAAATATTTGATGTTCTTCTTTCATATTTCGATGAACCAATTGATATCACTTTAAATGCGGAGGATGCGGGCCATCCTCACATATCCCGCCATCCCCCGTCGATTTTTATTTCTCTGGCGTTCTACAACATGGTGATGTAGTGAAGGAGACGAAGGCAGCACGATGAAGGCCAACGACCACCGCCCTGAGTGGCGCCCGGCCCCCCTCCCCGCGGCCTCCCGGCGCCCTACCCGACGCGCGGACCACCTACCTGCGGCCTCACTGCGGCCTTCCCGGCGTACGGCCTGCCTGCCCGTGGCCCTCCATCACCCTACAAGTGCACCCGCACCCAGCTCGGCGCCCTACCGGTGCCCCCGCGGTATGCGCTGCCCCTACCGAGGCCTTCTCGGCCCCTACCGCGACTTTCCTGGCGCCCTCCGCAACATGCCCGACGCCCCCGCGGCCTGCCCGACCCTTATCGCGCCCTTCCCGACACACCCGCAGCCTGCTCGCGCTGCGCGTAGCATGTCTGCTGGTCTTCTAATCAGCCCAACCTCCCGGACCGGGTCAACCGAGTCGCCTGAGCTGCGCCCCTCACGGCGCTGGCCAAACCAACATCGGCATTCATGCAAAGTCGCTTATGTGGAGACCTCAGAGCCAAACCGCCCATGTAGATTGTAGAGATGGGCCAAGTGGAATGGGCCAAAATCTCAGTGGGATTACCCATACAACATGCTTGGTCAGACACAGCGAGTCTGACCAGGTCTACCCAGACCGGGTCGGCCCAGACTGGGTTTGGCTGATTCGGTCTGACCGGGTCGGACTGGACCTGGGCCCATTACTGAACAATTACCTTATTGGGCCATATCTTTGGCAATGGACATCCGTTTGACAAACCATCAGCGGCGCCAAAATTCTTGGAGAAAAGCCGCCCCTTTGAGAATACCCGCAGGAGTTCGAGGTATAGTTGAGATAAGTTAAGGTTTTATCGTACACGAATCCGACCAGGCCCTTAGGACTAAATGCCTATAATTAATAGACCAGGCATCTGATTGATGCGTCGTCTATTGTGTTGAGACCCTTCTGACATAGAGGACCTTGCGATAATTATTCGTGGCACTTCGTGATAGTTGGAGTATTTCCCAGTAGCTCATGGAGCGGATACTTCAAGTGACGAGCAGACAGAGTACAGAGACCTACTAGATAAAAATCCTGACAACTTCTTGATCGATTCGACTTGCATTGATTCGAATAGCCCTGTTGGGATAGCCTGTTAGTTGGAAGCAGACCCACGGTGGAGGAGCACCTGGTAGTTAGCAGGAGACCCACAGCGGAGGAGCGCCTGGTAGTTGGTAGCAGACCCACGTTACTCGACAGGAGGAGTACCTCAGCAGTCCATGGTTACTGAGAAGCACCGTGGTGTCGCGACATTCCCACTGTACTCGACAGAGGAGTACTTTGCTAGCAGCCATGGATTCGATAATAAAAATCCTGGTATTAGCTGAGTCACTGAATTTTGTGTTTTCCTCGTGAATGAGATGGGTTACTAGAAAAATTAGGTATATTTATGCTCATATACCTATGTAATGGTTATCCGTTGATTTCATACATTTTGGTTTATCCTTGTTAGAATTTGTGAGACCTTGAGGGTCTAAGGGTCCATACTGAGTATCGTTATACTCACCCCTGCACGGGCTATTCCCGCATCTCATTGTGTTAGTTGTAAACGATGAACATCCCTGACTGAGGTAGAGAGTAGTAGGATTAGATAGTACCTGGAGGTGGACCCTATGATGAATTGGTACATGGAGGAGACTGATGGATAGGGGTGCTCAGGAGGCCATCTGTACATACCCTTCAAGTAAGAACCTCGGAGGATGACCCAATAGTTGTTTTACATTTCTACAGTTGTACATGCTTTTCATTTGTACTTGTACTTTACAGTTGGGTGTGTATTTCCAGCCCCTTTCACTTCCTGCACTTCTTTTGTATAGAGTTTTACTTAGTGTTTTTCTTCCAGTTGTGTACTCTGTTGTATTTTTTTTAGAGTTATAAATGCAATGCCTTCCCAGTTTATGGATTTTCTCCTTTGGTGCTAGTCTCCAGACCCTGGCCTATGGAAGGCGGGCAGGGGTGAGTCACGATACGGGCCCCGGTGGACGGGTCGTTACATCATAACCTATGCATGAAGAAAAATATGGAAAATATGTGGAAGTGTCCAGTGGATAAGAATTATTTTTAAAATGATTCACTATTTATGGTGTGGAAGTTCATAAATAAATAATATTTGAATAAATGTCATCATTTTCATCAGAATTAATGATAAATTAGCCATTAAAAAAATCAAAGGATTGATGAAACTAGTCTCGGAGGAAATATGGTCATAAAATGAGAATAATAACATAAGGATGGGGTTGAATTAACAACAAAAACATATAATATTTTGAAATTCAGAATCAGATTCCATGTTTAAAATTAACACAATAAGTCTCTTCAAACCCCTTCAGTTTATGGAATATTATAAAAATGAAATAATTTTGATGAAATCATAACATATCCATGATATCATAGGGTAAAATGATATATATATGTCTCAATTAATTTAATTTTGGATAACGAACTTCTTCTGATATTAGAAACATTTGAATTATAAATCCTTGAAAGATATGATTTAAAATTAAACATAAAATATAATGAATTAGTTTTGGATATTTATATAAAAAAAATTTATGTGATATATATTCACTATTGATAAAAGATACATGGTTAATAAAACAAATTATATCTCATGAAATTATATTTTAACCAAGGAGTTCATATAATTATTTTCAACACACATAAATAGACTATAGCCTCAAGTATAAAAAATATAAATATTTTAATCATTAATTTATATATATACTCAGGAATATAACTTCTTAATGATATTTTTTAATTATTATATATATAAATATTATTTATATATATTATATTTTATATATTGGGTGTGAGTAATCATCATTATTTTAAATAAATTTTGGAATAGCGAATTTATAATCATTATTAATATAAAGTTAATAATTTCTAGACTATACATGGAATTATATTTTATGTTACATGATATTATAATTTAATAATATTTTATGGTATTATAATTTTATTTATAATTCGTGATTTTTTTTGGAATTAATCATGCATTATTGATCATTAAAAATTTAAGGATTGTATTTTAATTAATGAGTTTAACTATAATGTTACCATTATAGAATCAAATGGAATAAATTATTTAAATAATTATATCCTATATTATCAATTTTTAATTTTTCATCTTCATCAATAACAATATTTTATAAAATTGTTCAAGTATATGTTTAGACTGAATAACATATGAGAATTCCAAAACCAATGGATATATGATTGTATTAATGATGGTTATTTTGGAATAATATCATTATTATAGAAATATAATCAAGTTATTTAGTTATAATTAATGTGGATAGTAATATTTTATTAATGTTAACAAAATAATAATGAAACTGAAAAATTAGATATTGTACTTGGTGGTTGCAATAGTCTTCACACACACATTTGAATTTTTTCTCTTAATGGAAAAGGGGAAAGGTTGTTAATAGTTATTACCATATAAAAAATAATAACTAGTAAAAAACAATACTTTCAATCTGTAATAAGGGGGAAATTAGATTTCGGAGTGCTTGATATGAAATAATTGATGAATGGGAATAATTAGTACTTAAGTAGTGGAAATTTTCTTTCATATAGATATCTCCTTATTAATTGAGTTTCATTGAAATATTATCATGAGTTTAATATATTTGAATATAATCATGATTATAGGGGATGAATAAATGGTATAATTAGACATGGAGACCAAAATGTTGGAGTTGTCTTAAATCAGTGGAGAGGGAAACATTTTATAGGTATTGATTATTACATTTTTTTAAATATTTGAACGTAATGTATTATGATAACATGTTTCTACACTAAATAATTTTAATTAAACTAATTAGGAAAACTATACCATTCACCATATATGGTGCTATCATGGTGAGTTAAAATAGTGACAGTAGAAGCACTTCTTGAATATAATAAAAACATGATGTACAGTAAAATTTAAAATCCAAGGAAAGGGATAGAAACAGATCTATAAAACCCATGAAAAATAGGCTATGTTATAGATGTATGGAATTATAGGATCAAAATTTCTCCATTTTACCAAGAGTCTCCTCAAAACATTCTGACTATGAAGGAAAACGATGATTAGAGAACACGATATTCAACTATATTCCCTTCAATTTCCCTATGTCTTTCAGAACATGGCATATAACCACTAAAAATAAAAAGTAGGGTTTGATTAAAATTCCATTTATGATATGAATAACGAATCTATATATGTTATAATATCAAGAATTCAAATGCAATAGATTTAAAAAAATACAAATTATGTTCAATATTCATATTTAAGACCATTTGTAGAAATTCCATTTGTCTTCCCAAAGTTCACAACATATTCAATAAATCAAGGTAAATATATGTAATAAATGAATAATTATGATATTAATCATGTGAGAAAATATCCATGAAATAAACCTTCATTTTATTAACTAGGGTAAAAAGAAAAATAAATCCATTTTAGATCTTACTGAAAGGGATGTGTACTTTATATAAAAGAATACTCAACCTAGAATAAGCTTGTTATAACCCATATCAATTCCATACAAAACCTATATATCAAAATATTTCCAAATTCTGCTACACAAACTAGGGTCACAAATTATATTTTCCCAAAACACACATGGTTCTCAAAATGTTCACTATTTTCGTAACCATTTTCAAAATCAGGGTCACATTTTTTAAAATCCACTTTTCACAAAAAAAAATTATTTCAATGAAAAACCAATACTGATCCAGATGAGAACATAGAAATTCAAGAATTTGAAATAGTTCGATAGATCTATCTACTTTATGAATGAGGAAAGCCTATATACCATTAATAAAGGAAATCTAGAAACTATGTATCAACCATAAAATGACAAGGAATGATATGAAATAATAATGTATTGATAGAAAAAACAAAAAATTATGAATATGAATGAAAAATTTAGCTAACACTTCCACTACACCCAAATGTAATGAAATATTAGAAACATTGCTTATTGGGGATATGTGGTGAAACCACAAATAGATGAAAACACCAGATATAACAATATAGAAGGAGGGGGGTCTCCCAAAATCACTACAAATATCATTTGGTATCAGGAGTTAAGTCTATTACCTTGAATTTAAATTATTTAGCAATAAAATTTGTATAAAACTATGGGTCACAGAGAATTATCATCGTGAAACCATTTCATAGTGTGAAATTTCCCAAAAAATTAGTGAAAAGGCATCACCTCAAATAAGAATCCCAATTTTTTACTTTAAAATGATGTGAACCATATACATGGGAAAAATTATTAACTCACTGAACCATTTCATAACATTTTCATGAATATGGATTCAAATCCTATAAATATTTTAGGGCATGAAAACTATCATCAGATATACAATAGTACAGCTTTCAACCAAAAACATCTGAACCAAAACCAGTAAAGATCCAACCCCACAGAGAAAAATTTAATTTAATATACACAAATATACTAAGAAACTATTTATTATAACACAAATACATCACCATTTTTTTCATTTAGACCAAAACATTATCTCATTTTCCATTAATCCTAGATTGCATCTACACAAAAATGGAAACTATAAACAATAGAAAAGTCATACTTCAATGAATGTAATAGGGTTATAAAGGAACCCCAAAATAATTAATTTCTGTCACCGTAACATCCTCAAGATATTATAATTGAAAATTTTAATGTACAATTTTTTTTCATCCACTTTTATAAATCCCACATCTAATGGTTATCACGTCAAAAATCCCACAATACATGAAGCAGTGATATAATTTTAATATTATTCACTGTCTCTGGACAATCCATTATCATAACTATTTTTAAAAACAGTTTGATTTCAAGATCAAGATCAAAATTCCCTAATGAAATCACATGGGATGGATATGTTCAATACCTACTAAGTGGAAAATCATAAAACATGTCAGAAGAGGATGTCAATAAATAAGTTAAATTTTATCAATATGAAACAATTCATACTTTTCCAGTGATCTCAAATAGTCCCAAAAAATTTATTCCTAACTAACCATACATGAAAAAAAAGTATTAATGAATTGAGATAAATTTTGAAAGACCTGAAAAGACACACCAATCTCTAACAACATAAATACATGGTTCACAAAATATATATGATGACTATGTTCAATGATCAATCTCTTCCTAATTAAAAAATTACTCTTCATCATATCCTAAACAAGACTCATCCCAACCATGCATGAATGTCTCATAAATTCATAGATAAAGGATATTTATAAACCCACCAATAAAATGCCTAATTTGGGAAATTATTGTTCAATGAATGATATCTATTTCTAGATGAAATATAGGATAAATGAAAATGATTTCCCAAGATCCACTAAAATCATGAATATATCCATAGAGCATATCATCAAAAAATAAGGTATCCCTATCGATCTTTTCATCTATCTAATTATGAAATTATTTTTTCAATTTCAACTAGGAAAACATCACATCCTATAAACCATTCCAAAACAATGAAATGAACCTCAGGTCCCTCTCATAATCAACAATAGATGGAACCCCATGATGTGTCACAATTTATCACACATGAAATTCTACAAGATGTCACAACTTTATAATCTACATGTTTGGTAGGAAAGTTGTAAATTTCACGAGCCTTTAAATGATCACCCAAACAACATCCTTCCCAATACATGACCATGTATAACAAAAGATAAAATCCATCAAAATTAAATCCCATTTCAATACTAGAATGAGTAAAGTCCAAAAAAATTAACAGATCCCTCACGCACTTCATTAATTAGTTGAAAATTTTGTTTCCATGATACTAAAAATTCATTTGACCATATAATTCGTTCTCACCAATACCTATGTATCATATCATGATTCATATTGGTATCCCTTGTGTTTATGGACAAACATGACCAGTTTCCACAGTCACTCAACTCCTGTTATAGGGAAAAAGGAACAATAAGTCTATTTTCAAAACATAAAGCATCCATATGTGAATAATAAATCTCATCCATCTTCACCCAACTATATATAATTTTACTAAATATATATCACTCAAGAATAGACATCATCTTGATAAATAACTTCTCTTTGATTTATTTTCTATATTTGTTGAAATACAGGGACACGTGTCCACCAACCACTTATACTCCCAAAATCATCTTATCAATATAAATCACTAGTGAAAAATCATTAATATATTCCTTCACAACATGTTTCTTTAGTTTTATGATCAATGTTTTAGAGAAAACATTCCATTCCCCTCATATGAGCATAGTAATAGGGCATGAAGTCTGGGCTCATTATATTTCAACCATTTATTTCCTATAATCCTATAACGAGAGAGTAATTTTGACTTTTCCATTATTCGGTCAAAAATAAACATGTTTGGATACACATATGAAATATATATTGGCTTGGTTTGCACTTACTACTTCATTGGTACATTTCATCCACTGTTAAAAACCATTTAAAAATGAAAAAATAATGATAACCCATGATTCAGACATTAAGAATGAATCATTGTTGAAGTTGACATGTCTAAATCTGTTATTTTTGATGTGGTATTGACATAAATAGATGACATAATTACTATAGATATTCAATTTGAGTGAAGGCCTTTGTTTTTATGGGATGCATGTTCATTGGAAACATGATATCTTAAAGTAACAGAGATAAGGAAATATTATTTTGAAAAGAAAAACTGCACGATGATATCAATAGCTTAAGCAGGAAATGTAAAAACAATGTTCTACCATCTAATTTGATAAATAAAAATAATCATAGAAATTACAAGGGTCGGGATAAATTAATGTATGTGTATGTAAATATGGGAAAACCAATGTATATAAGAAGGTAGGGTGATGAATCTGTTATAATCTCAACACATGAAAACCAATGGTGGAAAGAACCCATTCATGAACAATCAGACTGTGCTCACATGGGAACATTCATCCCACCTGAAAAATATGAAATCAAAGATGAAAAGTATGATTTTCTTCTATAGGGGGAAATACTACTCCAATCTATACATGAAAAATTACCACAATGTTAGTTTTTGAGGACAATATGATATTGAAGGAGGGAGGTCCTCAAGATTGTGATGGGAAGGATAATTTAATTAATATTGATGGGAATACATAAAAAATTTATTGAATATTATCCATCCAATTGATTTGATAATTTCTATCCAAGCTACTAAAAATAGTCCCTTGGATGTTTCTTTCCCTTCAATACCCTACTTTATGGGATCTAGAATAAAATCTCTTCATATAAGGCCATTGAACACAAAAAACCTACAAATCATTAAACCCTCTAAATGATATATTTTGGTTTGATGAGACAATGGTTGATTTTCATATTGTAATTGATCAAAAAAATTGGATAGGTGGAGAACATTTTTGAAGGGATGAAGATATATATGGTAACTAGGAAGGAAAAAAATATATAGTTGGTATAACCTTGAATTGAAGAAATATTATGGAAATAGTAAAAGGAAAAATGGACATAAAAATAGTCATATAATAAAGGGACCTTAACAATGAGAAAATCCCATAACCAATAATGCTCTTATATTGGGACTGTCAAGGGCTATGGAATCACCCAACAACCAAAGCCCTTAGAGACTACATCACATCCTATAAAACTATACTTATTGGAATTTCAGAGACAAAAATTATTATTATTTTTGAAATGTAAGTCTTTCAATTATACATCACAGGGTACATCTTTGTTTCCCAATACATGAATGATATAAATAGATAACAAATTTGTTTCTTCGGGCATAACAAGAGTCATACCCTCTCATGCACTAGGAATTCACAACAAATTTCAGTGTATCTCAACTGTAGAGAGAACGACCTATTTGTTTCCTTTGAATGTGAATATACATCATATAAAAGAATAATATGTAGTTGGAATGCTCTTGGGGAATTCTATAGAAGCATATGATCCAAACATATTGTTGTTCGGGACTTCAACAAAATTTTGAAGTCTATTAAAATATGGATTGCATTCCTGCTGTGAACCTCAATGGAATTCTCCTGATACATTGATCAGTGAAATAGCCCCAAAGTACCAATAGTTGGACCATAATTGACCTCAAACAAGTGTATATTGAATTGAAGAAAATAAAGTAGGTTGGATAGATTATATCATCAAAGGGATAATAGGAACGATGCTTCTGGTGTCTCAAGATTAACCCTTCCTAGTCATCATTAAAATAATAATCCTCTTATTTTAGAGATTTATACTCCAACTGAAAGGTGATCCTTTCTTACCATATGATTTAATAATGGGTGGATTGTTATGTCTGGATTTAGATACACTATTTTGGAATCATGGATGTTGTATTTCATTATAGTCTCACTATTTTTCATTTATATTAAACATAAAAAAGAAAAACATTGTTTTATGATATTGGAGTAGGAAATCATATTCCATGATATATCTTGATATTAATGTAGATTAAGAAAAATATAAATTTTTTCAAATTAGAAATTGACACAAGAATATCACTTATTGGGTGGAAATATATTCCCCTTTTAGGCTATGTGGAATCCTAACTATGAAGTAATGGTTTTAAAAGATTCATCTAAATTAAAAATTCCTCAAATATAATGATTCTAACATAATTACTTTTACAGGTTCAATATGAAAAATCTTTTTGAGTATGTTATTAATGACATCAAAATTAATGAACAATTATGAACATATGAGATTAAAATTTGCACTGATGTAGTCGAATATTTCAATGGTCCATACATTTATGATTGATTGGACAAAACACAAAAACTGATTGAAACCATTACCAAATACATTTCGAAATAACAAAATCATTCCGTCATCATAGAACCCTCTATTGAAGAATTAATGGTAACTATTTTCTCTCTAAATATGGATATTGCAAGTGGCCATGATCGTATAACAACAAATTCTACATGTTACACTAGGATATATTTCAGGATGAAATTACCAATGTCATCAGCAAATTCTTCAATAATCATTCTCTTCCTTATGAGATCAGAAATAATTTTATATCATTGACACCCAAAAAGGATAATGAAATTGACATCAATGATTTTATGATTGTTTCCCATAGGATCACCATTTCTATGACCATATATAAATTATCCTGATCATATGGGAGGAATTATTAAGTATCACATCACACAATATCAATTTGGTTTCTTCCACGGTGGGAATATAAAATGTTGTTTATTTGATGTATCAGAATTTGTAAAAATCATGAAAACATAAATAATTCATGTGATCTTTTCTCTCTAAATTGATATGTCAACAAGTTTTGACATACTGAAATAGATATTTCCCTTTTTTTCAAAAGGTATGGATTGTGACATGCCTTAGTTAGATTAATTATAACTATCCTCAGATCCCCAAGGCTATCTATCTAATTAATTGGATCTCCCATAGGATACGTCTAATTCACAAGGGGTGTTAGAGAAGGGGAAAAACTCTTAGAACATCTCTTTGCAACAGTAGAGGACTATGTGAGATGTTTCATCCATGAAGTTTCTCAAATTGGGTTTTATTCAAAAATTAAATCAATAATAGAGGGATTCATTCCATCAGATCAAATATATATGAGTATGAAATACTTTTTTTATGAAGGAATTTTAGAAAACTATCTATGTAAGTAATAACTTTTTGTAACAATATGAATATTAGGTTTACCAATAAATAAATTGGAAAAAATTTTTGTGGTTCATGATTAGTGATTTTCCACTGGAAAACAAATTATAATCACTAAAAAACACAGAGTATTAATGGATTCACTCCCCGTCAATTATCTTGGTGTCCCATTGTTTTAGAGAATGATGGAGAGTCACAATAATGGTTGAATGTGATCAAGATTTATAAATTCACTGGACAAAATAAATGGGATGTCCAAGTCACAAACATGAAGGGTGGGACATAAAAACATGGTTATCACATCTATATTTGTGTACAAATTTTCTCTTTATTTATAGACAAGAAATCTCATGAGTGTTCTATAAGTAATTTGATAAATCATCATATAGATAGAATGAGTGCATCGATGGAATTTGATTGCATTTTATTAGAAGGAATCTATTAAGCTCATTAAAACAGGGGGCCCTGGACTCAAAGACATCTTAATTTTCAATGATCTCCTCATCATTAAATTTACATGGGGCCTATTGAATTCTAATTTCTAAAGACATGAATTACTTCTAAACATTTTAAATGGATGCTAGTGAATTTTCATCAATCTTACTTTTCATCATCGTTGTTGGAATCTATCAAGCATTCCTTCATTAATATCACAGAATATTAAATATGCATGTTTAACATTTAATCGGTTCTTAATATCTGGAAAAATTCTATGATGGAATGTTCCCTCAAAAAAATAAATTTACCCTCACAAAAGGATTAAATGACCATTAACGAGTTCATTTTAGAAAACAACCTTGATGAAATTATCCCAAATCTTGTTGAATTGCAGATCCTGACATGTCACTTCATCGATGCTTATACACTAATTTATATTACCTATAGGAATGGTCAACTCAATTACAAGAAATAATATATGATGTAGATTGATGGATCTATTTCACCATTATAGTGGCTGCTGAACATCAATGTACCTTTAATACTACCATCAATGATCATTATTTTATGGATACTCTGGAAAAATATGAAACATAATAATGATCATCATAATAAAACTAAAAACATGATTATTTTAGAATTCGAATTTTTTAATAGAAGGAGAAACCACTATAATATTATTTATGGAGTATGAATTTTCCCAATAATTTGGAAATATTTCATCTACCATTTCAATTTTGAAACATGCTCATGTTGGATGATGATTAATTCTTTTTGACTATACATCTTCATGGCTAGATAGAGTGACTAGATTTTTGGTCTCCTACTTACCTCTACGACCATAATCTATACATCTATTTGAGCTGATAAAAAGGAAAATATATTTAAAAATAGGCCCCCATCCATCAATGTGGGGATGTTTCCTAGGAATATGGATTTTTAGGATGTTTTAGATGTGAAGGTACTTGAAATGCATAACCAAATTAATTATCTGAAACGTTTGAGAGTACAATGTGTTTTGGAAATCCTAGGAAGACCCTGTTGATGACATAAATTTGATGGATCCTTTATATCTATTCATGGATGAATGTGAATGTAGATTGTCCCTCCTTTCAAAAGAAAGGACCCTCAGGGTTTTGAGGTGTGTTCTCAACACATTGTTTCATTGTCAAATACTGATTTTAATATATTATCAAACCTTAAGTTACATACAATGAAGAAATTTGGGAAATGATATATTCCTTAGAGAATTGTTTTCCTCAAAATTGAAATCTCATATGGATTAAATAGTATTCATAATGTTCTAATCCAGACCCTAATACAAGAACAATAAATTAACCTTATAGAGTGATACCACATTGGATTGACTATATCAAGTAGGTACATCACCTCCACAACAAGGATTACCTTGTATATAAGAATTGAAATCAAGTGATTAAAATGTTTTAAAATAGAGTGATAATGGACATGAGCACCATCTTGTTATAAAAAGATCCATAATATTATGATCTTTTTTTGAATTGGATATAAGTGGAGTGAGTTACTCCCAATTAGGTAAAAATCCATGTAATTAATGAATTTTCTATTGATTTTTTATATATTATATTTACAGGATAAAGCTCTCATTTATAGATTTTCCTAGAAATCTTACCATTAGTTCTTCAAAATACTCTTGACAGTTATCATCAGTTGAAAAATTTTCACCCTTATAGGTTAAAGAGATCATCATATATTCATTCTTGGATGACATCCAAACAAACCACCTATAATATAAATCCAACCCCAAGTATCTTTATAACTCTCTCATCTTTCAAGTATTCTCCCAAAACATAACTACCTATAAATTTATAGGATCTACTAAGATCACCCACCATGTTATTACATTCCCAATAAACATGACATCTCATATCAAAAAATAGAATTCTAATGTAGTCCTTACTTTTGACTTGGTCTCAATGTTCAATGAATGATATCTAATGTGTCTGTGTGTACCTCCACTAAATTGGAGAAAAAAATAATCCACAAAATCAACAAGATAGTAGTCCATAAGCCGGTGAAATTTCTAGATAATCTATTCCATAAAACATAATAAGAATATTCGAAAATTCAAATTTCATGGAAAATTTTTTGAAACGTACATCTTAGATCCTAAAAAATATATTTGATATATCATATTCTCTGAAAATCCACTTTTCGTACTCTAACCAATAGAGGTTCTTAGAAAACCAATGATCAAAATTACAATAATCCATGATATCATCCATCAAGGTAAAGGGTTATTTTTTCATGATGGTTACATTAATTATATTTTGATTTTAAATATAAATTCAGTGGGTCAATTATTCATTATTAGAAAAGTGGAAAATAGAATCCAACTATGACATGTTGTAATGAAAAAATCCACTAACCATGAAATCAGAAACATTTACCTCAAGCTATATTTTCTCATATGGCTTTATATGGAAATATGGAATAGATATGGTAATAATAATAAGGATATATTAAAGTGAAATATTGACCTCTCATATGTTATAATTTTTTTTAAAGTCCTCAGTGTACTCGCCCACTATAGTCGAATGATGACCATGCACACAAGAGTAAACATCATTAAGAAACATTTTTTAAAACTGGTAAGTGTATATTGCAACAAAATTAACAATATTCCACATCTTCCTAATATAGTGTACCACACACCCTAAACTACATGAGTGAAGCCATTAGAAAATAATATCTGAAACTGAGGGAGATGATATTCATTTTGGTATTAACATTAATAAACTAATATATACATTATATGTTGTGAAGGATTTCATGATCGATCACTAATAATCCCCAAATAACCTTATAGTTATCCGACATCACCCAAAAAATGGGACACAAGGAAAATTGATCAGACATCCTCCAAAATATAAGAATTGATCCATTAAAAAATATACAAGCTTTGAACACAATCCAAATATTTCAACTAACACTGAAATTATGAATGTATTATTAACACCTATATAAAACATATTTCTCCATTGAAAAAAACCCACAACTCTAAATGTGGTTGGCCCTAAATTAGTTCCCCAATAAGAGAATCTACTTCATAATGATATCTGGTCTCAACTACTCTCTATATTTCCTCGCCACATGATTAATCCCTTTGGCCTTAGGATAAGATGAACCACCCTTGGAATCATTTATATAAACCCGATATCCCTATTATAATATAGATGATTCATTACTACCTATATAACTCCCATCCCTAAAACATTTTAGATGGAAAAATATTAATAATGATGAAATGTATTGGGAACCACTAATAATTGGGCTTGGTATGAAAATTACAACCTTATTGTTAGTAAATAACATGATATTGTCAAGAAAATTCCTCTGAAATGAATTGTAAATAAATATGGATACACTATGATTCGTTTTTGTCCAATAGATAAACCATAGTTAATCGTATTTTCAACAAAATATACCAAAAAAAAATTTTGGTAGCTATGTTACCATATTTCATGGTTTCCTTATTAACAAAATAAACAATGCATGGAAGGTACATGAGAATAATCAATGACTGAAATTCATCCCTTATCCTCAACTCAAACCTTTTAGCATTCAGGGAAACATTGTTGAATTGATCTAGTTCTAAGTCAACAATCTTTTCAACATATGTTCAATAATCTAGAAGGCTATCGTCTCCCATCTATACAGTCAAATAATCCATGATAAATTTCAAACATAATGTCTTAGGGAAACAAATTGGTGGATAACCTTCTTAAAATAATAATAGGTTAAATCCTCATGAGAAATAACTTGTAAACTAGATTCATTTCTTCTCATTCTCGATACATCAATCATATAAGTGTAAAACTGACTTTAGATTCATTCAGATTCATAATTTTTTTTAATAAATTTCAATATTCTCAATCCATAATAAAAATTCTTACAGTTCATTATCACAAAAAGGAATGTGGATGCTCATTTAAATATTTTGGGTTATGATCTACTACTCTTACCATTTTTAGACACCCTTCGGACCCAGATTCTGAATTCTTCGGATTATAGCATTATAAAATAACGATGGATCTGATTATTTTCTTACAAAACATCTAATGATGCTTCTTCACTGTGATTTGTAAGATATTACCTTGGAGGAATTGTCTATCAATCAACAGTAAAAAATATATCATTCATGAAAAGATTGAAAAATCAGAATACTAACCCACATTATTGATATAAAATATTTAAAACGACATGTATATAATGAAATTATGAATTCTCGTAACAATAAAGATGCATATGAAATGAAAATCATCTTTTAATTGAAATTCCAATATAGATCATTCAAATGTACTCAAAACCCATGTCTCAAACATTGAATAAGAATTCTAACCACGCAAGGTGGCATGAGATTAATCATTGAAGTGATCTATTCTGGCTATTTCCTATACATACTACAAGAAAACAAATTGTAATAACTATTATCTACCAAAGACACAATTCCAATATCAGGTATTGTAACAAACATCAGGGTGAGAAACCTCTCAGTGATAAAAACATGTATCGAATCAACTGAGTATACTTAACCATAAACCTGAGATGAGCATCACAAAGAGATGTAAAAAATGGATAGATGAAACAAATCATGAATATAACTAAAAGTTATATAAAATTATAATATAAATTTTAGGAATTATACACTACAAGATCCATAAAACCCATATATAACGTGATAATCAAGAAAAGTAATACAAGACAAGACTTAAAAGTCTCAATGTGACTAACCTCAATTTCCAAACAATCCCACTATGATATAAGCATATAAAAAGAGCTTAAAGAGTGATAACAAATTATCCTCCCTTTACATAAGTCTTGTAGAAAATGTTCAACAGTATCTAAAATGATAAATTACTATGTGATCACAAAGCCATGTAGGATACCATTATAGAGTCTACACAAGATATAATATCAATAATTTAAAAGTTCTTCCTTTAAAACAAATTCATGTTCAAAAATAATTTACATAAATAAGACCATATGTAAATATTCACAATTTTTTAACTAAATAAATTCTATAATCACAAATACAAGAATATAAGAGTTATTAAATTAATAAAATAATATTAAACACTAGTGAAAATATCCATGAAATAAACAATCATACAATTCACATGTATAAATAAAAAATAACACCATGTGGGATCTTGTATATGAGAAAATTTACTATAAATAAATGAATCATAAACATGGAAGAAGATGTTTCCAAATAATATCAATTCCTACTATAGTTAGTAGATATCCAAAAAATTATCACCTATGTGTTCCATAATCACTTTTTCTACCCATGCCTTTTTCCAAACACATGCAAGGATCAAAATGTTTTTTATTTCAAAAACATTTCCTACACACCTAGTCAATTTTAATTATATCCATTTTTTAAATAGATAGACCACTATAACAAACACACTACACTATTTGAAAATAACAAATATGAATTCATGAATTAAAAAAAATTCATAGGTCCACTTATCATAGAGAACAAATAAACCAGTCTGCCTTCATCTATGAGAGTCACGAAACCATGCATCAGAATTAGGAAGCAAAAGAACAATAATAAATGATAAAGGATATATTGAAAACAACATTCGATCATGAATATGAAACACAAATTTTTCCAACACCCTAGTCATGACCAATAGAAATGAAAAAACAGAATGACCACTTACTAGTGATATGGAATGCAACCACCATAGGATACCAAAACATATTAGAGTGATCTCGAAGGAGGGAGATCAAACAATTTTATTAAAAATCACTTTAAAGTTTTAATAGATTAGTCCATCATAATGACTGAAGAAGATTAAAATATGAATCACATTCATTACTATTGGTTTTGACAAATTCATGTCATTAATCATTTTCACGCTGTGAAATTTCATGTATTAAAATAATTTCATAAAATGTGTCACCTTATATTAAAAATCTGAGAATTTGACTATTTCACGATTTGATGTCTATTAATGTTATTAAAACCATTAATTTAAAGAACAATATTGATGATACATACCATATTATATTGTCTTATAGTGTAAATTTCTCATGAAATGATGAATTCAAGTAGATAGAATGTGGAGAAGTTCTCTGTACAAAACAATTAAATTGAATCCAGTGGGTTTCAGATCATAAATAGATAATTATAAGATCATTTACCCATTTACATACAAGTTCCACAAATCAAAAAAAAACATAAATCACCAAAAATTGACTAAATTTCCTCTTAAAATTCTCTATATTCACGAGACACCAACTTTGCACCCAACCAAAATGGTATCCTTGAAAAAGAGACAATTCATTCTTGAAGGAAGATGACATGGTTATTTCATAAGGATAAAGATAAACCATAATGTAATGGAAATATTGTTTTCCATAAACACCACATACACCAAGTTATAGTAATTATTTAATCAATATATGTCTTTTACTAATTTATGTAACCTTTTTTACCATTTTTTCTTCTACTATATATCTACTTTTCAACTATGTAATTCAGTTTTTATTTTTAAATTAAATTAAAATTATTAAATAATATAGAGCTATGATTTTAAAAATATGAAATCCATTTTATTAGAAATTTAAAATATTTTTATAAGATATTAATTTTAATATTACCACATGTAACAAATAAATAAATATTTTTAGAGAATATATATCATCAATCAAATAAATTATATTTAGAATAAAATTAACAATATCAATTATTTTAATGATAAATTTTATTTTATTTTAATCTTAATAAATGTTATTTTTCATTAAAATAAATCCAAACCCAATTTAAAAAGAATTTGATGAAAATAAAAGATAATAATAGATTGTTTTAATAGAAAATGTTATATATTTTTTTAATAATATTTATAAATCCATAACATTATTTTAAGATAAATTTTTTTAATACATTATAATTATTTTATCACGAATTATTTTTTAATTTTATTTAATTCTGATTTACATATTGATATATTCGTAATCTCAACTACTTTAGAAAAAACATTATCTTTCAATATTCACATTAAAATGATTTATTTTAGAATTATATAAATAATTCACATTATTCATATATTGATTATAATGTATTCAATGAACTTAATTTTGGAAAATTTTGAATTATATAAATTTATAATTTTTTTATTTAAAATATCCTTAAATATTAGAAATTATTAATTAATTAAATTCAAAAAATACTTTTTTTAAACCATAAGTTTTGGTTATCATATTTTGTTTTTATTTATAATTTATTAAATTATAAAGATTTATTGTAGAATTTTTTTATTGTAAACTTTTATTACTAATAAATATGGTCTGAATCATTTAATTATTGTCATTTACAGAGAATGTTATCTGACATAATATTAATTAAAATGATACATAATATCTGGTTGATTCACTATACACCATTAAGTAAATTATATATCCTCAATTTTAAATATTTTTCAATAATAAAGTAATGCAGTGAATTGTTATAATATTTATGACTGATGATGTAACTTCTAATATGATATTAGGATTAATCTGTTAAGATGCTTGAAGTTACTAATATTTACTCAATCAAATATTAATCATCTATTCAATGATTTACAAAACTATAGATACACCCTAATAATTTATTCTCAAACTTATACTATTCCAATAACCACAATAATCTCCAAGACCATAAACCATTGTGAGAAATTACATTCTTCTAGAAATTTACAATATCATTTACACTAAAACTATATGGATAACTAATTAATAACATCACACCCCGAGAAATAGATATCATGATCATGAAAAGATAGACAATCCTCACAAAAATAATCATGAAGAAATTATTTAATAAATAACCACATAGAATTTTATAAATATTATATAACCCAGAATTAAAAAATCCAATCTTTTTTTAATCATAAAATTATTCATCCAGAAACAATGTTTTCATAAAGAGATATACAAAAAAATATGAACATGGCATGAAATCCCTTTTTATGGTTATTGAAACCATTTAATATATGTTTTTTAATGAAATAAATACAAAACCTAAAAGAAATATATTTTCATTGTTTCTGATGATCTCTATATTAATTAAAATATTCAAAAGTGTCATTGATAAGTATCACTCATAAATGAAAATATCTAAGAGTATGGAGTTATTTTTTTATAATTTTATTAACCATACCACCTTAGGAAATATTTTAAAACTTTCAATTTTAAACAAAATTAGTGTATATTAAAATTATATACCATTTAATAATTCTCCAATTTTAGTTGTTAGTTATAGTGGCATCTAGATAAATACCTTTCCCAGTTTTGTTTGTGTGAGCTTCTTTAAACCAATTAATAAAACATATGAACATATACAATCTAAAAATAAATATAAAGATGTATAATATGATGAAACCCTAATTTTTATAATTTGGCACTTTCAATTCATCCAATTACTCACATTGGAAAATATTATTATTTCCCATTTTATTTATAATTAGGTTCTCTAAGATAAATAGAAACAATATATTCACTTCCATTATAATTTTTTGTTGAGATTATTGGAATTATCCAGTTTATATCGCTAGGTACTGTCAAACCATTTTAGGATTGAGATAGTATTCCCCCTCCACCCTCGCACATCAGGGTTATTACACATAGGTACATATATGTTCGATCCAACATCATAATTAATTATCATGAATGAGTGTTTATTGATATTAAAACCAAAAGGAATATATATTTTCCCTATAATTATCAATGATTTCTTATACTTTTTATTATCCTCAAAAAATTCATATATATTATTTATTTTTGAAAAAATGTAATGTAACAACCAACATATCAAAAAAAATCATTTATACAAAAGTATAAACATTAGAATTGAATTACATGGCCTTGTGATAGAAAAACATACTTTTACAAATCATATTTGATACGATGTGGGGTGATCCATAAAAAAACATACACAAATTTAACAATAGATATACATCTCATAATAATATCACATGACTTGGAGCACATGTTTTGATGAAGCTGATGTATCGCTATATAAAATATTTTTTACAATAAATGAAAAAAATTACCAATAATCATTCTCCAATATAACCCCTTATAGACATCCAATAAGGAAAAAAAATGTATAACATAAAAAAATAGATACACAAAAAGGATGAGCTCAAATGATAACTATTGGAAAACTTATCAGAATGTAATTAATGGTAATATCATGTAAATATGATAAGTCATGGACATGGGAGACATTATTTATTTAGGATAGCATGTAAATTTATTATTTTTTATAAATCATGAAACAATCAAATATATTATCAATTTAAAAGAATTCCTTTTGAAAAGTAAGGAAAATTATGACACAATAAATATATTTCTTGGATTATAATGAATTGAAAAATATTAATTCATAATATAATTGAATAAAAATAAGATTATAAATCATATGACATCGCTACACATAAATTCATTCCCCATATATAATGGTTTGGTTAGTCAACCATTTACTATGATGGTCTGTAAATAATTATCCAATTTACAATTAAGTTAAGTATATAAACTCTTTTGAACCCCCCCCCCCCATAGATTCAGATAAATCAACCCATATACTCATTAACTAGGTATAAATTCCCTCATTTACCCTTTTGAAATGGTTAAAACATCATTTATACCCTTGATTAAGGGATAAATTAACTTTTACTCCTTTTATATTCTCATTAATCCACTCATGGACCCTTCAATATGGGATAAATTTTCCCATATACAACATGTATTATGATAAATCCAATCATGTGACATATTGTTCTCATTTAAAATTAACCTTAATAATTAATGGAAGGGCGATATATGACAAAACACATCATTTTTCCATATATAAGTGTTTTCTTGAAAATATTCATTCATTGAATAATTATGAACCATTGGAATGAAAAATGTTTTTCATAACATTTATTTATTATATCAACAAAATTTATCTAAACAATATGAATTGTTGATACTCATAGATCAATAACATAAAATGATATTTCAAGAGATATTTTACAGGATTATTACTATAAAATAATTTCAAATAAAATAAAATCTATAAATATAATGAGGATAATGGTGGTGAAATCGTAACATTGTTAATAAAAAACGATTTATTATTTACATGAAAATAAATATGTTACGTTCACTATGAAATTCATTTTTGGAAATGGATAGGTAAAAATATTGACAAAATTATATTGTTATTAATGAATAATTAAAAATAGATCAATTAAATAACTTTTTTTATAATATTAAGTCCTAAGTGGATGATAAAATCATTGATTTTGAATAGATGGATATCATTTTTAAAATTTTGGAAAATCATTATTAAAAAAATATTATAAAAATAGTAAAAATAGCCTTTTAAAATGTTGGAGTTGGTAAATATGAATTTCAAATGATTTAATTTATAATTAAGATTCTAATTATAGTAGGTAAAATTTTTTGGAAGGAAAAAATTGTCGTTGAGTTTAATCCATATTTATAGGGGATTCATATTATTATTATTAATTATATAAATTTTAGAGAGAATACATCTTTCAAAGAGGTATATTTTAAAAAAAAGATTCATTTTCCCTAGAGAGAATTTTTATATTCAATAAAATAATATATGTAAATAGGAAACTGATTTTTCTACAATTAGATTGTGAATTTGAAATATGACTCAATAATTGGAGTCTAGTTAACAAAAAAATTACAAAATTTCTATCATTGAATCCAAACCAGATTAAAAAAATGAGACAGTATAGGTCATAAATCGATATTAATATCAATTATATAGATAGAGAAATTAATTTTATATTAATAAAAACATATCAAATATATAGGTTGGAAATAAAAGAAATATTTTATAAAAATGTTAATTTGAGACAAGGACCCTCTTACGATACACATTAATTTTAATAACCCTTGATTAAAATGATTGAAAATGAATAATTTAACACCATAAATAATAGTAGGATAATTATAGAATATATTTAGGGTTATTTATAAACATACATTAAAATATGAATGATATATCAAGAAATTATATTTGACCCACAAAACCTATACCATATATTCCTTGTCACACTAATACAATGTAACCGCCCATATAATAAACATAAAAATCATAATAACATATTAAAAATAATCTATGGCTATTATTATTATTTTAAATTATTCTCTATATATATCACATGGTTAATATATGTTTTCAATATTATGTGTGTGTAATCGTTATGTTTTTCAATTAATCTTGCAATAGAAGTTATGTTCATCAATCTTATCATAAGGTGAATCATTCCCATTTCATAAATACTAAATATTAATTTTTAAGATATTTTAGAATAAATTAATTTCATTATATGAGATTTAAAATATATGTTCATCTTGGGTAAAATGTTGACAAGAATATTTCAT
Source organism: Viscum album (assembly GCA_963277665.1). Lineage (NCBI taxonomy): Eukaryota > Viridiplantae > Streptophyta > Magnoliopsida > Santalales > Viscaceae > Viscum > Viscum album. The sequence continues at coordinate 592,562,412 of OY728155.1, read as the reverse complement.
TTACTTTTTACAAACAAATGATGGTTTATTAATTAATGAGTTTAATATTAACAAAACCATTACAGTAAAAAATAAACTAATTATTTAATTATATAAATAGTATATCATCATTAATTGCATTCTAATAGGGTTATGTGATTTTGTTTTATATTATTGTCAATGTAGTTCATTTGATCATCCCAAACAATAACATATTCTAACAAATGTATGATTACTATTGTGAATGTTTTTTCGGAATAATATCATTATATTAATAACATCTTGATATTTATTATTTTTTATGGTGTTAGATTACTTTTTTTATATTTTAATTAATAATATTGAATATAAATGTAAAAAACATTCTATACATTATGTACGTTATAGTCCACACAAACACAAGTTCTATTTTCATTTTCCTTAATGAAAATTGAGGAATCATTCTAGTAGTTATTTTGTTAGGATAATAAATTTTTTTATTAAATAAACTGTTATTTTCTAATATATTAATTATCATATAAGATTATTGATGAATTTTTTTGAATAAATGATGTTAGGGAAAAATTTAGAAGTCATCTTGAGTACTTGAGTAATCCCTTAGAGGAATCCCTAGAAATGGATGGATTAGATAAAATTATTGTGATCAAATGATAAAGAAGTGATATGGGATTATTTTTTAATTAAATACTGTAGTGTTTCGATGGGTTAAATTTTTTTTCTCTTCAAGGTGTTGTGAGATACTCCATTTAAATGTCTTAAGAGTAATATATGTGTAAATATTTCATCATAATTTAATGTGACCACATATTTCACATATAAATAATAATCAAAAAATAAAATTTAATTTTTAGAGATAAGTATTGTATATATTTATTCCTAAAAAATTATTTATTAACATGATTTTTTCATTTTATGTGTCTTACTCATTTGGTTCACTATTTTTTTCACTTCTTGGCATTTACTGATGTAACTCATGTTTTCCTATGAAAGTAATTTTTTTATGTGTTTGTAAAGACCCAGAAATTTCAAGGGAATTTTTTTTCCTAATTTTTTTTTGGAATTTTACAAGGGCGCATTTTCTGACGGCACCTGAATCCGAGGCCCCGTGTGCCCGGAATCATTTTCCGAAGTTTGGCTCGGGTACGTTCAGTGAACGGACGAGTGGGTTTTTATAAATTTTGAACCAGTGCTCGGAATCGAATTATGAGGGAACCAATGGAACCGTAGCGCCAGTACATGCTTATAAATTCCTCTTCCGGAGTTGCGTTTGCTCGGGTGTGGTTTTTTAATTTTTGGGCTTAAAGTTAAGAAATAAAATAATTGTACGACAAACGTTATTTTATTTCACTTAAACCACTTGGAAGCCACTTGAAGCCACTTAAAGTGGCTTAAGCTGAGATGATCCGGATTGGGTGATATCCAAAAATTATCCTACCCTCTTGGTAGGATATTTGTGGGGTGTGGCCCGTATGAGCCCCACCGTTTCTTTTCCGCTAAGTAACGCACCCGCGAAAACCCGTCATTATGAAAGTCAACTGACATGTTTTCTTATTTTTTTAACGCACCAATTAATTGGGCAGTTTTCTTCGTTGAATTAATTGGGCAATTTATTTCGTTGAATTAATTCTACGAATTAATGGGTCGTTACTTATCTCTTTTTCGTTTCTTAACCGGTTTGAAATCCGTTGGCGTAGTAATAAAATAAGACCAATGCCACATCTTGAGGATTACACGTTGGAAGGCTTTGATATAATTTTTGTGCCTTCACCCTTGTTCGCGAAGAACGCGAAGAACGCGAAGAACGCGAAGAACGTGAAGAACGCTGGCCTCCGATGAAGAACGCTGAAACCGCAGAAATCGACGACGCAACGTCGTGTTCCGCGACGACGTGACGCCCTTCCGCGACGACGTGACACCCTTCCGCGATGACGCGATGCCCTTCTGCGATGACGCGACGCCCTTCCGCGACGACGTGATGCCTTCCGCGACCCGACGATTGCCTCCTTCCGCGGTGATCATATCCGCGAAGAACCCGCGTGCGACGACTTGACGAGGTAGGGGTTGTTGTGAATATTTTATATTTCCGTGAACGTTTCTTTAAAATTAAAGAACCAGTTTCATATGAACAATTTTAATTTATTAAAATTTTTGTTTCATGTGTTGAATAAATTCTCCCGTTGATATTATCTAACGCGGAGGGTGCGGGCCAAACGAACACGACACGACAACCCTCCGAAGATTGTTTATTGATGTGGGGATCGACGGGCGATGACAAATGAGGCCGCAAGGTGATTTTGAGGCCTCCGCAGTGAAGGTCGGGTCCTGGGAGGACCATAGGCGAAGACGACAGGAGAAACGGACCACCGGAGCGCGTCCGATGGTCCGCAGAAGGCGGCGGCGGCGCACCTCCAGAATGGAGGCGGCCGGCGGTTCGCCGCCAGCCTCAATCAGCGGCGAAGGGCGGGGGAGCCGCGCACCCCGCCCGCGGTGTCCGCTCGGCCGCGCTGGCCGAGCCGCGGCCAGCCGGTCGGGCCGGACCGAACCGGACCGCGCCGGGCCGGGCCGGGCCGGGCCCCGCCGGATCGGACCCGGGTTGGGTCGACCCGGTTCGGGCCGACCCAGGGGGGGTCGGGCCGGGTCGGCCCGGGCCTAGACCCCCGTTTTCGGACCACTTTCGGTCAAATGCCCGTAACCTGGGCTACGGGCCTCCAAACGACTCGCCGTCAGCGGCAACGCGATCCTTGGATCGAGATGGTTGTTTCGGTATATCGCACTCAAGTTTTTGGATTACTTTGGGTTCGGCCGGGTTGGTTCATCCACGAAACCAACCGGGCCCTCGGAGCAGAAAAGCTCATATCTTGAGTTCCGGACGTCTGATTGACGTGCCATCGACTTTGATGGATTCATCTAAGTGAGACGGATCTTTTGGCTTACTCCACTCGAGGTTTGGATTCCGTTGGAGTGCGGTTAGGTTGGTTCGCTCACGAAACCAACCGAGCCCCTGAAATGAAAAAGCCAATAACTTCCAGACCGGCGTCCGATTGACGCACCGTCTGTTGCGTTGAGTTCCTGTTGACGATACGGAACTTTTGGCATCCTCCGCCCAAGTTTTGGATGCAGTTGGGTTATAGCCGGGTTGGATTGTGCCCAAAATCCAACCGGGCCCCTGGAACGGGGAAAGATGATATCTTTCAGACCAGACGTCCATTTGACGAACCTTCAGCGGCGTTGGTGATCACGTTGAGAAACGGTCCCTATGAGTATACCCTATGAGTGTTCGGGGTATAGTTGAGGTACGTCCGGATTGGTTCGCACACGAAACTAACCGGGCCCCGGGAACGAAAAGGCTAACAACTCACAGACCGGGCGTCCGATTGACGCGTCTTCTGTTGCGTTGAGACCCCTATGACGAGGCGGTCCTTTGAGATATTTCTTAGTGGTACTTTGTGATACATGGAGTATCGACCAGTAGCTCGTGGAGCGGGCCCTCCCTGAGACGAGTGTGTGGAGTACGGAGACTGTGGAGACGACTGAGACCTGACGACTGCTTGACCGACTCGACTTGGAATGAGTCGACTAGACCAGTGGACGGAGCGCCCAGTATTTGGCGGCAGACCCATGGTGGACGGAGCGCCTGGTAGTTGGCAGCAGACCCGCGGTACTCGACCGGAGGAGTACCTCTGTAGGCTATTAGGGAGAGCGCCCGGTATTTAGCGATAGACCCTCAGCGGAAAGAGTACCTGGTAGTTGGCCGCAGACCCGCGGTACTCAACAGGAGGAGTACCTCAACAGTCTTAGGTTAGTGAGCAGTACCTCGGAGTCGTGACAGGACCACTGTACACTCCAGATACGGAGCTCTTCAGCATTTACGGTTTCAATAATGAAAATCCTGGTTTGAGGTGAGACTTTTTGACCTTGTGTTTACCTCATGATTGAGATGGGTCACTTCCTAACTTAGGTATATGTATGGGAATATACCTGGGTAGTGGTTATCCGTTGATTTAAAAATCCTTGTGTTTCTTCATGATTGAGATGAGTTACATGATAACTTATGTATATGTATGGGCATATATCTAAGTAGAGTTTATCTGTTGAGATCTTCTTTGTGGTTATCCTTGTTGGTTTAGTGAGACCATGAGGGTCTCGGGGTCCCTACTGAGTATCGTTATACTCACCCCTGCACGGGCTATGCCCGCACCTCGTTGTGTTGGTTGCAGACGACAGGAAGTGCTGACGGAGGCCGAGTGTTCGAGGACTAGACGGTACCCAGAGGTGGACTACACGACGAGTCAGTACACAGAGGTGGACTACACGACGAGATGACACATGGAGGAGGTTGAAAGACGAGATCGTGGAGGAGGCTATCTGTACCTACCCTTCAGGTAGGATCCGTGGTGGACGACTAGGAGTTGTGCCATCTGTACCTACCCTTCAGGTAGGATCTGAGTGGGACGACCCAGGAGCCGCATCCGTCCTTCCAGCTGTTATCTCTTATGTTGTACTTGTTCAGTTGTAGTTGTACTTTCTTTTGGGTTTGTATTCTGGCCCATTTACTTTTCATAACTTCTCTTGTACTTAGTGTTTACTTTTTCCGCATTCATACTCTGTGGTTCTTGTTTCCTTTTATAAAGGCAATGCCTTCCCATTTATCAGGATTTACACCTTCGGTGCTAGTTGCCAACCCCTGGCCTATGGAAGGCGGGCTTGGGGTAGTCACGGCACGGGCTCCGAGGACGGGTCGTGACAAATTGGTATCAGAGGGAGGTTCGGGTCTACCGCATAACTTATTACTCTGATGTTTCTTTCTATGAAGAAATAGTGTTAAGAGTACCGAGTGTGGTTTTCAGTTCAGGGAGTCCAGTGTTGGTGCAGGCGGCCGACGTATCCATACACCAGGACCCTGAAAACTGATTTCCGAATTTGTGCACGAAAACACTGATTGCGTGTGTGTTTTTCAGAAGTTTTATTTAAATGTCAGCTCAAACCATTTCAGCTCACTAGGGATAATCTTTCGACCTTGTCACGTTGTTTCTTCCAGGATGCCTCCCCGTGGACGACCAGCTAGAGCCCCGAGAGTGGTACGTACTGACAGCCCACCGAGCGACGAGGCCTCAGTACAGGGCCCTATCCCAGTTGAGGCACCAGCGGAGGCACCAGCGGTACTACTACCCGTTGGGCCACCGATGCCACCAGCCCCAACAGAAGAGGATGCACGTCGCTTGAGCGCACGACATGTGTTCCAGCGCCAGAGGCCACCCAGGTTCCAGGGAGGGATGGACACGAAGGCGGCTGAGGATTGGATGGAGGCTGTGGTGAGAGTTTTCAGGCTAGTGGGGACATCGATAGAGTTTATGGTGATCCTTGCTGCCAGCCTTCTTCAGGCAGCAGCAGGCATATGGTGGAGCCTGATGCTTCAGATGCATGACGAGGCGACACTTTTATGGGAAGCCTTCGAGAGCCTGTTCCAGGCAGAGTTTGTACTATCCACCCTTCGAGCGGTGCGTATACAGGAGTTACTTCAGCTGTGGCAGGGAAGCATGTCTGTGGCGCAGTACTCAGCGAGATTCACAGACCTCTTGAGCTACTCCACAGATATGGTACGAGCTCGTTCTTCAGGGCCCGAACCTTCGAGCAGGGGATCATGTGAGAGATTAGAGCTTCTGTTGTTTCTCACAGCATCCCGACGCAGACAGGGCTGTTGGAGAGAGCCCTCTTAGTGGAGAGTTTCCTTGCTGAGCAGTCTCCAGCAGCAGGATCCCCCACCAGCCATCTTGCGGCAGAGTCTTCTGCAGCAGGCAGTAGACAGATGACGTAGAGGTCCAAGGGGACCAGACCTACCGATGGCCGACTGCACGACTCAGGTTCAGTTGTGCGGGAAACCGGGGTGGAGTCAGAGCCAGACATTCCGAGAGTGGATAGTGTTACTCCTGCAGTGGAATTGGTCACATGGCACGTGACTGTCCGACCCTCCATGCAGATGACCAGCAGTAAAATGAAGAACCTCTGAGGCAAAGGCAGAGGTTCGATCACTGTGGACCGCAAGGAGAAGGCGGCCATGACAGAGGAGCTGGCTGTCCAGCTGGAGGTGGACGACGCTTCGGGATGTTGCCACCACCACCACAAGGAGGCCCACCCCGACTGCAGGGGACAGGAGGACATGGGAGAGCTCATCATCTGGCTGCTGAGGCCTATGTCCATGGAGCTCCGGAAGTAGATGTATAGGATTGGGGCTAGCTTCCGACCTGGTGGCTATTAATCCTGTTGCTTCTAGTTTTGTTGATGTTTGTCTGTAGTTTCTTTGTGTCTTTGTACTATGAGATACAATAATGAAAAGACACTTATCTTTGTAATGTTTGCATTCCTGTCCTTTTTGTTTGATACTGAGTGGTCCCGATTAAGACTGTTGACTTGAACCTCACTTTTGAGTTTTCTACTAAAGGAGACCTACTGACCACACACTGATGCCGATAGTGTGACTCGACCCTTGGAGGTGAGAGTGACAGTTGGTTCTCTTGGTAGTTACATCGAGGCCTTACGACGTCATCCATGGAATGAATGCATCATTCATGTCAGGATTGACTGTATTAGGCAACGAATGTGGTTCATCCAGGGGATGAGACCATATTTCTCTTATCGGAAAAGAAGAAATCATAGCAGCTATTGTGAGACTAGAGAAGGTCCAGGTCATCCATGAGTGGATGAGGACAACACAGGGCCGACAGAAGCCTTATGCTGACAGGACTAGGAGGCCTCTAGAGTTCGAGGATGACCATGACGTCCTTATACGAGTCTCACCTCAACGAGGTTTACAGAGATGTGGCCAGGGAGGCAAGTTATCTCCGAGGTACAACAGACCTTTCTAGGTCCTCAGCTGGGTAGGGGAGGTGGTTTACCGCTTGACCCATCCACCTCAGTTGCACTAGGTGCACGAAGTTTTCCAGGTATCTCAGCCGAGGAGATACGTGCTCGACCCTCTGCAGATCATAGACCATGAGGAGCTGGACGATGGTGATGGAGTGTCTTTTAGAGAGGTTCTAGTGGGGATCGAGGATCGACAAGAGCGGATCCTACGAGGACGATCGATTCCTTGGGTGTACTTTCTTTGGCCGTACGGGAACCTCCAAGTGAGCACATGGGAGCAGAAGGCTCAGATGCGTTCTATGTACCGCTTTTGTGACCCTAGTTTATGTTGAAGCTTTACGGGGACGTAAAGCCCTGTGGTGGGTGTAATGTAAAGACCCGGAAATTTCAAGGGATATTTTTTTCCTAAATTTTCTTTGGAATTTTACAAGGGCACAGTTTCTGACGGCACCTGATTCCGAGGCCCGGTGTGCCTGGAATCATTTTCTGAAGTTTGGCTCGGGTACCTTCAGTGAACAGACGAGCGGGTTTTTCTAACTTTTGAACCGGTGCTCGGAATCGAATTCTGAGGGAACAGATGGAACCGTAGTGCCGGTACTTGCTTATAAACGTCTCTTCCGGAGTTGCGTTTTCTTGGGTGTGGTTTTCTAATTTTTGGGCTTAAAGTTTAGAAATAAAATAATTGTACGACAAACTTTATTTTATTTCACTTAAACCACTTGGAAGCCCCTGAAAGCGGCTTAAGCTGAGTTGATCCGGATAGGGTGCTATCCAAAAATTATCCTACCTTCTTTGTAGGATATTTGTGGGGTGGGGCCCGCATGAGCCCCACTGTTTCTTTTCCGCTAAATAACGCACCCGTGAAAACTCGTCATTATGAAAGTCAACTGACGCATTTTCTTATTTTCTTAACGCACCAATTAATTGGGCGGTTTTCTTCGTTGAATTAATTGGGCGATTTATTTCGTTGAATTAATTCTACGAATTAATGGGTCGTTACTTATCTCTTTTTCATTTATTAACCGGTTTGAAATCCTTTGGCGTAGTAATAAAATAAGACCAACGCCACATCTTGAGGATTACACGTTGGAAGGCTTTGACAAAATTCTTGTGCCTTCACCCTTCTTCGCGAAGAATGCGAAGAACGCGAAGAACGCCAGCCTCCGATGAAGAACGCCGAAACCGCGGAAATCGACGACGCAACGCCGTGTTCCGCGATGACGCGACGCCCTTCCGCGACGATGCGACGCCCTTCCGCGATGATGTGACGCCCTTCCGCGAGGACGTGACGCCTTCCGCGACACGACGATCGCCTCCTTCCGTGGCGATCAAATCCGCGTAGAACCCGCGTGCGACGACTTGACAAGGTAGGGGTTGTTGTGAATATTTTATATTCTCGTGAACGTTTCTTTAAAATTAATGAACCAGTTTCATATGAACAATTTTAATTTATTAAAATTTTTGTTTCATGTGTTGAATAAATTCTCCCGTTGATATTATCTAATGCAGAGGGTGCGGGCCAAACGAACATGGCCCGACAACCCTCCACAGATTGTTTATTGATGTGGGGATCGAAGAGCGACGACAAATGAGGCCTCAAGGTGATTTTGAGGCCTCCGCAGTGAAGGTCGGGTCTCGGGAGGAGCATAGGAGAAGACGGCAGGAGAAACGGACCACCGGAGCGCGTCCGGTGGTCCGCGGAAGGCCGCGGCGGCGCGCCGCCGGCCTCAATCAGCGGCGAAGGGCGGGGGAGCCGCGCACCCCGCCAGCGGTGTTCGCTCGGCCGCGCTGGCCAAGCCGCGGCCGGCCGGTCGGGCCGGACCGGGTTGGTCCAGGCCCATCCGGGTCAGACCCAGGTTGGGTCGACCCGGTTCGGGCCGACCCGGGGGGGGGGGGGGTCGGGCCGGGTCGGCCCGTGCCCAGACCCCCGTTTTCAGACCACTTTAGGTCAAATGCCCGTAACTTGAGCTACGGGCCTCCAAACGACTTGCCGTCAGCGGAAACACGATCCTTGGATCGAGACGGTCGTTTCGGTATATCGCACTCAAGGTTTCGGATAACTTTGGGTTCGGCCGGGTTGGTTCATCCATGAAACCAACCGGGCCCTCGGAGCGGAAAAGCTCATATCTTGAGTTCCGGATGCACGATTGACGTGCCGTCAACTTGGATGGATTCATCTAAGTGAGACAGATCTTTTGGCTTACTCCTCTCGAGGTTTGGATGGCGTCGGAGTGTGGTCGGGTTGGTTCGCTCACGAAACCAACTGGGCCCCTGAAACAAAAAAGCAAATAACTTCCAGACCGGGCGTCCGATTGACGCGCCGTTTGTTGCGTTGAGTTCCTGTTGATGATACGGAACTTTTGGCATCCTCCACCCGAGTTTTGGATGTAGTTGGGTTATAGCTGGGTTGGATTGTGCCCGAATTCCAACCGAGCCTCTGGAACGGGGAAAGATGATATCTTTCAGACCAGACGTCTGTTTGACGAACCGTCAGCGGCGTTGGTGATCACGTTGAGAAACGGTCCCTATGAGTATACCCTATGAGTGTTCGGGGTATAGTTGACTTACAGCCGGATTGGTTCGCACACGAAACCAACCGGGCCCCGGGGATGAAAATGCTAACATCTCACAGACCGGGCATCCGATTGACGCGCCGTCTGTTGCGTTGAGACCCCTATGACGAGGCGGTCCTTTGAGATACTTCTTAATTGGACTTTGTGATACTTGTAGTATCGACCAGTAGCTCGTGGAGCGGACCCTCCCGGAGACGAGTGTGCGGAGTACGGAGACCGTGTAGATGACTGAGACCTGACGACTGCTTGACCGACTCGACTTGGAGTGAGTCGACTAGCCCAGTGGACGGAGCGCCCGGTATTTGGCTGCAGACCCACGGCAGACGGAGCGCCTGGTAGTTGGCAGCAGACCCGCGGTACTCGACCGGAGGAGTACCTCTGTAGGCTATTAGGGAGAGCGCCCGATATTTGGCGACAGACCCTCAGCGGACGGAGTTCTCAGTAGTTGGCCGCAGACCTGCGGTACTCGACAGGAGGAGTACCTCAGCAGTCTTAGGTTAGTGAGCAGTACCTTGGAGTCGTGACAGGACCACTATACCCTCCAGAGACGGAGCTCTTCAGTAGTTACGGTTTCGATAATGAAAATCCCGGTTTGAGCTGAGACTTTTTGACCTTGTGTTTACCTCATGATTGAGATGGGTCACTTGCTAACTTAGGTATATGTATGGTCATATACCTGGGTAGTGGTTATCCGTTGATTTCACAATCCTTGTGTTTCCTCATGATTGAGATGGGTTACTTGATAACTTAGGTATATTTATGGGCATATCTCTAAGTAGAGTTTATCTATTGAGATCTTCTTTGTGGTTATCCTTGTTGGTTTAGTGAGACCATGAGGGTCTTGGGGTCCCTACTAAGTATCGTTATACTCACCCCTGCATTGGCTATGCCCGCACCTCATTGTGTTGGTTGCAAACGACAGGCAGTGCTGATGGAGGCCGAGTGTTCGAGGACTGGACGGTACCCGGAGGTGGACTACACGACGAGTCAGTACCCGGAGGTGGACTATACGATGAGACGACACACGGAGGAGGTTTACGGACGAGAGCATGGAGGAGGCTATCTGTACCTACCCTTCAGGTAGGATCCGTGGTGGACGACTAGGAGCTGCGCCTTCTGTACATACCCTTCAGGTAGGATCTGAGGAGGACGACCCAGGAGCCGCTTCCGTCTTTCCAACTGTTATCTTTTCTGTTGTACTTGTTCAGTTGTAGTTGTACTTTCTTTTGGGTTTGTATTCTGGCCCATTTACTTTTCAGCACTTCTCTTGTACTTAGTGTTTACTTTTACCGCATTCTTACTCTGTGGTGCTTGCTTCCTTTTATAAAGGCAATGCCTTCCCAGTTATCGGGATTTACGCCTTCGGTGCTAGTCACCAGCCCCTGGCCTATGGAAGGCAGGCTTGGGGTAGTCACGACACGGGCCCCGAGGAAGGGTCGTGACAGTGTTATAATAATATCAGCTTTCATAAATAATATATAACTAATGATTATAAATATTAAATGAATTGTTTGTGAGAAAATATATATGTTTTAGAAAAAAATTTACTTTATATCATCTATACTATAAAAATATATTTTATAATTTTTTTTAAAATTAAATTTATGTGTATGATAAAATTACTATTTTCACAAATTTAAATTATATATATAAATTTATAGGAAAAAATATTAATTTTATGTTTCTTTAATATAATTTAATAAAAGAATTCAAAAAAACAATTTAAATAAATTATAATATTAAAAAATTACATAGGAAAATATTAATTATATTGTTAAAAATAGGTTTTTGAAATTCTTAATATTATTTAAACTTTTATATTTTTTATTAAGTATACATATTTAATCATGAAAATTATTTTCTATATTTTTATGATACCCTTACATCTGGAAATACTTTTAATGTAAAGTGTTTTTAAATTTTTATTGATAAATATTAACCTAAATATAAATTATCAATGATGTTGAGTATTTTCCATGTAGTGAAAGAATAATGGAATATAAGGAGGTACCTAACCATGACAATGGTCCAAAATATAATCTATCTACATTAAATATCATAAAATATTATTATTTCTCCTCTAATGATGCGGCATTTATTCACTATGTATACATGATTTATGAATTATTCATAGAATTTAAAATAGAAGAGGCAAAATAACATCATGTTGATCAAACCCTTATCACTTGAAGAAGAATAGGGGTTAAAAATTACATCTAAATCATGGTCATGATGTTTTTCCTTCTAGTAAATATGGAACCAATAAATCTATAGATATTGGGGTCTGGTCCAGATATGGGGTTCATTAGATAATGAAAAAATAATTTTTCTAAAGGTTAATCCATGTCTTCTTGAGCCTCCTATCTATAATCTAGCTAATTCTTATGTGTATTTGTTTTTTATTCTCCTACCATTCAGGTATCAAAGGACCTTGATTCCATTTTTTATCATATGGTTTCTTTAGTTGTTCAGGAATTTTTATTTCTTATCAAGAAACTAGTAGTGTTTCTTTACCAGAGTAACTATATAAGACAGGATGATGGAGTTTCCATAAATATGAATCCCGAGTTTATGACCCCAGAGTTACCTATTGGATGAGTTGGAAATATTTCTATTTAATTTCAATTTTTTGATTTTTTTCCTCAATAATCGGTGATTGTAAAACATACATTCCATTAATTATATATAGGGATGTTAATTTTTAACCTTTTATTGTGGAAGGGTCCATATGTATTTAGATTCATCATACAATTAGATCAGAATATGGGGCCGAAATAGGGTGTTATCAAAATTGTTTTTTGTTTATTTTAGAGGACTGTAATATTCTATATCTTGTACTACAATTAAATTTTTTCTATTGAATGTTTTCTCTAAGGAGGTGAAGGTGTAGGTAGTGATCACATGGAATAATGGAAAAATATAAGGATTTTAGTAAGAAGGTCATATAGAGGTATGAAATTGAATGGGTGTAATTGATATATTGTAAATTCCTTCATATGATTTTCATGAGACAAGGTAGAGAGAAAAGTCTTAGAAGAATGGTCAATATCATAATGGAAGATTTCACAGAGGGAGTTGTATGTGGGGTCCTAACCATATGCATGTGGTTGATTTTTTAGACTGTTAATATCATCTTATGTTTTTTTATATTGGGGTATTTTGGAACCATTCTATTTTTATGTGGGATGCCTTATCAAGATATTTATCTACATCCTCTATGTTTATTTTCCATTAATAATATAGATTAGGCTGTTATTACTTATCTTCAACCATTGAAATATAATTATTTAATAAAGATATCAAAAAATCAACTAAAGATAATATTGATATATGGAATGCAATTTTTTTTTTATTTTTTATATTTTATTTATTTTATTTTTAAATTCAAAAACTATATTAACATTTAATATATATATATAAATAAAATTTTATATTAGCTAAGAATTAACTGTTAAAAAAATTATGTCTTCCTGGTCATATTTTGAATAAAATTTATAATTTTTTATAATATTATTATTTTCTATTAATATTGTGATTTTTAATTTTTTTATCAATAAATATATCATAGAATGTTTTGGTTTATTGTAACATGTTGACAAATCTGAAAAAAAATATACAAAATTCAAAAAATGATTCCAAATTTATTTTTTATTAAAATTATTTATATTAATAAAATATAATGATTTAATATAAATGGAGTGATTAATACATTCCATTATAATACAATATGTAGAGTCCTAGAATATTTAAATCCTTTTGTTTTCATCACACTTTAACTGACATAAAATTATTCTTGTTGATAATCATACTAACTGTTTTAATTCCTTATTTAATATTTTATTTTTAAACATTATTATTTCAACTTTTGTGTATAAACATAATATTAGTTTTTATGAATTAAATTCATTCATTTATAGGAGATTAATTATACTTTTTCCTAAAAAATTTATTTTTATACAAATTTATCATAACATGTATCTCCACTACACATAATAATTTTGGAAACTCAATATTATGCGTTCTGCATAAATAATGTATTTTCATGATCTATGGAAAATCATTGTGTTTAAATAATTTATTTCTTAATATTTCAACACAATTATTTTCTGAGGTAAATTATATCATTAAGATGTATCTCATGGATGGAAATATTGTAATATTCTATCATATTTTGGTTGGTAAAGTGGAAAAAAATTTACTTTAACATAAATGGTCAAACATTCTTGATCCCATAAATAAATCTTTTCCTGTGAATTATAAATAAATAAGGAAAACAATTACATGAATATTTCCTCACGGAAACATGAGAAGAATTGAATTTCATAAATCATGATTCAATATGTTCATGTCATTATCGATTTATGAATACAGATATAAGTTATCATTCACATGTTACTAATTGTATGAGATTATGAAGTCTTTATATGGTTTATTTTATATCACAAGATGTTCAAGATAATTAAATATGTGTGGTATGTGGGAATAATTTCTTCTAATACATTTGTACTTAGAATTGTATTTTCCAAATTATAACTATTACACCATGACCATAAATAAATGATAGTCAATATAGATATGGATAACGAAAAATTCTTCGAAAAGATTAGTTATAGGATATGTATATGTTATTTTAGTCTTGGTCAAATGTTATAACATTGTAATCCATTATCACCTATAATGATATTATAATATATAAATATTCAATTTAGGAATAAATATTATATAAGATTAACAGAGTGAAATAATTTTTATAATCTGTTATTTTATGCCAATATATATTACCACATGATTATTGGACAGTTAATGTGAAATAAGTAATGGAATATCATGGTTCTATAATTTCTTTCTAGGTTACATAGATCTAGTGAGTTTAATATAACTTCATGGACAAATGAGGTTCTTATAAGTAATATACTCTTATTTTTTGTTTTCATTATCCTTTTCATAAAATATGAAATAAATTATTATTTTTTGATTAAATATTGAAATTTTATATGGTATGTTCTTGATCAGTTTTTTGGAGTTTATTTTCTCTTTTTATACCATTTAATGTATTAATGTATAAATAATGTGATATTCAAAATTTAGGGATGTATGGGTTCGACTAATTTTTTTGATGTTTAAATTCATATATTTTGACCTATTTAATTCTATGATATTTAAATAAAATATTTTTTAATAAATGATATTTAAGATTAATTACTGTGATACAAGTAACCTAGGGCTGTATTGTACTTGTAGTTCATGATCATAAAAATATGAAGAAAATGTGTTTTATTGTAATTTTTTTTATGATGTCATAAAACTAAATGGATATTAAATGTCTCTCAATTTTAGTTCATATAGTTTATACAAAATTGGGATCTTGAAATTTACAGTTATACAAAAAAATATAATTTCATAATGTTTTAGATCATACAATATTTAAACATATATTTTTCATAGATTATGTTTTTATAGTCCATACAAAATTTGATTTTAGAAATTTATGTTCATATAGATTGTAATTAATGTTTTTTTATTATCATGTTCATTCTTATTAGAAATAATGTTCTTTAATTTAATTTAATACAAAAATTATTTAAATATTAATTTTATTTTTGTTAATGTTTCGTTGATGGATTGATTTATCTTTGTATATAATTATGTAGTTGATACAAAAATGATATACAATTCATTCACATAAGGTGTGGAGTATCATTTACCTCAGAATAGTGTACCACCAAAAGGATATCACTTATCTAATGTGATCACGGTTTAAAGACATGAACGAGGAAAGGATGTTAGACAAATTTGAACAATAATTTTCAATATAAAATGGGTAATTTGTTGGGGAAAAACTATTTGACCTGAGTTGTTTCTACACCTCCTATGGTTATAAAAGATATGAATGTTTTAATTTCATTTTAATACGACATGTTAGAAAATATAAATCCAAACATTGGATGAATCTATAATAAATATTATAAACATCCAATATGAATTTTAACTAATATTGTTGTGAAGTTATTAATATAATTCAATACCAATTCATCCACATATCGACCACTTCCATTTCATAAGATTAAATAAGAAAAATTCCATTGAATTTATTCTTCATCATAAAAACCATTTGACAAAAAATAATTTTATCTATGATTTCACATTCAAATATACATAATTAAAAAGTTCATCTAAATTCAATAGTTTCTTGAATTGTGTTGATTGGTTACATCATTTATTTTTAATTGTGTCATTCATTTCCACATAATCCACTAGAACAATAAAATAAATTACAATTAGTATAGTTAATTCTAAAATTTCATTTTTGTAAAAAAAATGACCGTAAAAATAATCATTCTAATACTAATGAAAAAACTATATAGTTATTCATTAAATACAATAAAGTTAACATTTATTACCAATATAATTGTGAAAAATCAATTTTAAAAGAGTATCAACATATTCACATAATATTAATCAATTAATCTACGAAATATTGAATGAAAAATTTTATATAGATCACTGAAGACAATCTAAAATCAGATATAATGTTATCAAAAAGAATTTAGGAATCTATAACACACAAATATTAAAAATATAATAATATACTCACTACTAAATGATGGACACACATCTATTCAACAATAATCATAGAATATTCCCCATTCAATTCTTCTTTCTTCAAGGACTTCTAATCATTGGATACTCATTCTCTAGGGTATATCCAATTCTTCTATATCAACAAACGCCTCTTAGGCATAATTTTTTTTGAATTACTTAAAATATTACCCTTTTTTCCTTCATTCATTTAAATACAAAAAAAATTAAATGTCCAAAATTAAATTTATCTTCCACAAACTTTTTTATCATTCTTGTCCAACAGATAACCATATACAACTAATTCAACAATTATTTTAATTAGGTATCTAAAATTTTGAGTTTCCCAATCACATTAGCTAACCAAACATAAATATTATCAAAAAAACTTCTATCATGGTTTTATCAATGCCCATGACATAGTTTTATTTAAGAAAAATAATAGTAAACTCAACTACCCAATATTTTTTTGAATTCCATTTTAATTAATTATTTAGAAAGAATGAAATGAAATAAATTACATGTTATTTTTTAGATTGTACCATAATGACCTCTAACATGGGGTTTGAATAAGGATGAAACATTCACTATAAAACCCTGTAAAAAATCAATAAACCACAACATGATTACTTTCCCATGTTATATCCCTATTAAAGATCATAACCAAATCATTGGTTTCTTACATTGTAATTGAGTCGATACCATTTCATCCTTCAAACCAATATAACCCTATAAATACATGATTTAATTAATTTTTTATTTTCCTTCTTATTCAAATTACTAAATATATGTCTTAAATAAATATAATTTAATGATTTTCCCAATGGAAGATGGTGATTTTTTATAATATTGCAGTAACCACCATAACAATTATATGATCTCCAATCACAATATTTTTTATTGATGAAAATATTATGCTCTCTATGCCTATTTCTATATCTCTGCATTTGATTCCCTTAATAAATTAAACCAATATATTATTTCGATATCAGGGTGACTTATTTTTTTTTCTTCTGTTATAATTTATTGTATTTAATTCCATTCTTCAACATCAATCCTTTTACACAATATTATAAATATACAAATTATCTTTATATCAGGTAAAACATATTATTTAATTTAAAACATAATTTTATTCATAATTTTAATAAATATTCATCAATAAAAGAAAACAATATTTTAACAAATCATATTGCATTAAATTCACTATTAACAAAAAAAATCATTTAATAGATAATAATCTATTTTTAAATTTTCAATATAAAACACATTCATTGATGAATAAACCCCCCTTTTAATTTTTTATCAATAATAAAATATTAATCAATATCAATAATATAAATTAACCATTAGTCAATCATTTTAAACCTACAATAAAAAGTAAAAATTGGAAGAAATAATAAAGAATAATAATTGTATTAGTAGCTATAAATGTAACTCTCTTCAATAAATCACATTCATTTGTAAACAAAAACACACTTTTCAATTCTACATTCATCATGCAACAAATACTCATATATATTTTTCATATATTTCCCTTGAAGAAATACTCAAAAAATATGTTTTAAAATAAGAAATGTTAATTAAAATGCATCACTAAATTCATATTTTTCCATTTTTTAATCTAAATATAATATATAATTCACTATATAAATATATTTCCCCTATTATATAGTAGGTACTATTATATGTATGTTTCTATAAATCACATATTTGAAAATATACATCCATGTAACATGTGATATTTGTGAGAAATTCATATTCTTTACCATTTAGTATGATGATATTAAACTCCCAAAATCACCATTACCATTTTAAATGAATCCTACAGGACTGTTCTGGTAAGATAATCCCTGATAATATATTTTATAATTATATAATAATTATAGAAAATCATGTACACTCCTTCTACTATATAAAATCATTCATTATATCAGCATGATACAATGGATAATTCGGAAGAATATTTATGGATATATTTATGTCACATTGATTCTGGAATCCCACACTTATAGGAAATACCCCTTAACAATTTTAATCATCAAGTGATATCTTAATCAATATTAAGTAAATTATCTTTTTTGTTTAAAAAAGATATAAAAATTCATCATTCAAAGGGTAATATAATTATGATTCTATGACATCGATGAAACATACCTCTCCTCAAATGAAAAAATAGGTTATTAGGTGTGGACGCCCGATAATAAATACTTCCATTCTAAAATACATAAACATAACTATGAAGATTATTATTCTATTTATTATATTTTTTGACAAAATTTATCTATTACAATTAACAAACCATCAATTAATTAAAGTGATATCCCATAGGGGAACTTTGATAATCCTGAAACAATGTGAAAACATGGAAAACATATGTTGTTGAAGATTTCATGTAGAAAAATCTACCATGACATGGTATGAAATCAGTTTTTTAAAAACACATTTCAATCTTTATCAATTTAATATTTCATGACAATATAGATTTTGGGTGAAACCAGCATAACATCCTTTAATCCAATAATATTCAGAAAAACTCAGGAATAATTCTATTGAGATTATAAAATATTATATGTCCCATAAATAATATGACATTAATAATGATAAAATATTTGAAACCCATACTCATGTAATATAATTTTTTCCAAAATATTACATTTTCAACCTTGAAATATATATTCTTCAATATTTGGGAATATGCTTAAGGTATCTCAATATACATCACCTTGTCAAATTTCCATAAAAAATGATGAAATAACATCGACTTGTAAAACAATGTATCTCTATTGAGAATTAATTAAAATTAAAATATGTTTTAGTATAAATTCTAGAAACAAGAGGTATTGTTCAATCAAATAAAATATATTTATCATGAGAGTAATATTTTCTATAATCCTTTGATTCATTCTCACCACTACTCATTTATCTATGAAAAATAACAAACTAACCTCATTAATACATTTATTTTCTTATTTATCAAAATGGTATATAAGACCCATGAATTAATCATATTAATATGATGTAATTCATCAATCAAGGAATGGATTTAACACAAATAGTTAATTACACCGTCTATTTTGAACATTTTAATTTGTCAAATAAATGAATTGGGATATGTTATCCCAAATTTTTATTACTAATTAACAAGGAAAACTAATGTTTTTCAAGACTGTAACAGGATTCCCATATATTATGTGAACTAGAATTATTTGATAATAATCAATAATAATAGTTTAATAATCATATCCTTTATTCTCATCACATAAATATTCTACATTTCAGGAAAACTAAACATGTTGTTCGGTCAATGCTTCATCCACTCTATTGATATTGTAAAGTGATTCTTTCTTTTTTAACACAATAACTTATTTGAAGAGAACATTAATATATGAATCACTTAAAATACTTCATAATTCCTTATTTATATCAGGATATCCTATCATATTTCAAGGATATCAGTGGTAAATCGTTGTGTATACTCTTAACTCAAATATTATAAAATTTAATTCTGTAATTATGATTATATATTGGTCACAAAATAAACTTATGTGGATAATGAAATAGATTTTCAGGAATTCAATCCCTAATAGATTCATATAATATTTTAGATTATATAGAAATCACTTTTTTACTTTCTACTATAGTTCCAATAGTGATCCACAAAAAGAAATAATAAGAATTATATTCCTCCTGTATGGTTTGAGATATCTCAAGAGTTTTTTATTATTCTTATAAAAAAACTATCATATTATCTGTTTTTTTCCACAATATTTATGAAGAAATAAATTTTTATATGAGAAATACTAAAAACATTCACTTCTAAATTCACCAAAATTATTAAAAATTTTATTTTTAATAAAATATATAAAATAATTTTTTACATAATTTGTAATACACATTACACTCTTCAATGAATTTAATTAAATCATTAGTATCATGAATCTGGTTATATTACTAATTTTATAAAATAATGAGATTAAATATTTTTCACCAAAAAATTCTTCTTTCTCTTCAAACAATAAATATCATAATAGACTTATTTTAAGGTTTTTGTTTTGTGAATATCAACTCAATGGTGTGAATAATTAAAAATATTCCATTTTTGATGTGATTGATCACAAATTTGTTTTCTATAATAATAATATAATATAAATTTAATAATATCAATTATTGAAATTTTTAGTCTCATTTAGACAATGTGTGAAAGTCGTTAATTAAAAAAACTCTTTATCATTCTTTATAAAAATGTAATTGGAATTTTCATGTTCTCTAACAATAAATAACATTCCTTTTGTTCAATTCCATTTACTCATAAAATATGAATCCTTTAATATATTACCCACACATCCTAATATCCAAAGCATTATTTCATTATCGTCACTACATATTTAAAACCATATTATATGTTTTTTTTAAATCATTTACAAAGATATTACTTTTATACTAATAATTCTCTTCCCCGATCCCAATCAATCGAAATCCTTTTATTCATAATCATCTAAATAATTAGTATTAAAAATAAACTTACATGGAAAATTTATTATTATTTTCCTTTCCCTTAAAATCAGTTATCTTATAATTTATATGAACAATTTTCAATTAGAGTGAGACATTTAATGATTTAACTGAATTTTCAGAAAATTTTATCTCTTACAAGTCATCCCACTACTCTTTATAATTTGAAAACATTCCTAGATAAATATTTTAAATTTGATCATGGTCATATAAATTGATATTTAATAATAATTAAATTTTATTAAAATTAATAATTTCTTATTTTTTTATAATGTTTATTTTCTATTCATTATTTGGCATGTTCTTCCTAGTATGAAACAGACTAAAATACTGTACATAATTCCATAATAACTACTTTATTTATCTTGGAGTTTTTAAACCACATTTGGATTTTGAGGTATCCTAACAAACTTATAATTTCTATTCATGAATATAGATATTTAAATTTAATACAATATTATGTGTTTTAGTAATTAATTTATTTTTTATTTCATGTTTAATTCCTTTAGAAACCAATTTTCATTTCACCTTTCCAATTCAAATTTATCACAATGATCATGATGTTATTAATCATAATTTATTTTTCTATGATCAATATTTTCATCTTACATTATAGATAATTATCTAATATTTTATGTTTATAATAATTTCAATTCAATTAAAAATAAAATTTTTCCTGTTAAATTTATAAATTCTATTTATATAGAACATTATTTATGGAATATATTCCCCTTCACTATCCCAATATTTATGTTTTCATAAATTTTTTTAAAATAAAAAATTACTTCTTCGTACAGGGACAAATGAAATTTTACCATAGTCTCTACCTTTTATATTTTATAATCATATTTAGGTAACCTACTTTCTCCTATAAAAAATTAAATAAACATCACCATTTGAATCTAAAACATTATCATCTTTCTCAAACTCCCAATATATTTTTTATTATTCAATAAATTTAAATTTCATTCCTTGTCACAATTAATTTTATTCATTAATGAATTAAAATTTATAGTTTTATAGACCCCAACACACAATGCATTAAATCTAGTTTAATTCAATTGAGGTCATGAACATGAAAAGATAAAAACATATCATGATACATTTATGGTATGATATAAGTAACATCATGAATATCATTGAGCCCGCTATATTTTCTATAAAACAATAAATATAACATATTATATCATATATTCTAATGAATAAATAATCAACGAGTTATCCAAATAGCATAAATTGTTTTGGAATCGGAATAAACATATTTTAGGTCCTTATTCCTTTATGTTGATATTTAATTTATAAATATTTCATATATTCCCCCGTAAAGTTATTGGGACCTTTCCCATTAACATTATTAGTAAATTCTATAATATTTAACTTATGATTGACATAATTTAACATACATTAATATCTATTTATTTTATATCATATAATATTTTCACTGAACCTTCCACAACTTCTAAAAATCCAAAATCTAGAATGTTTAATACTTTAATACCTAATGATATAAAATAAAACATCATTAATTCATATATTAAATTTAAATTTTTTTTCATTAGAATGTCAGATATCAATTTTTTTGATTAAATTTTGATGATCCATGCTAAAAAAATATTAACCAACAACAATATTAAATTAATATATCATCACTCCCTCAAAATGAAAAAAACTTGATGTGTCTAATGGGAACCCACAAATCCTATAGAAATTTTAAAATGAACTATAATAAAGAGTTGTAATGTTCCACAAGAATATTAATTATTACATGGATGAATTTGTGAATTGATATATTTAATAATTCCCTTATTAATAAAAATGTACAAAATTTAATAATAAATAGATTATCATTCATTTAATATATTTTTCAATAAAAACCACTGCTGATTAAAACCTATTTTTCTTTCTCATTTTATTGAACCTTTAATATATCCATATAAAAAATATGGATGCATATACATTATCATTCAATATAAGATGAGATTTACTTTTCATAGAATTTTATTTTATATTTACTCGTGATCCATTATATCACTAAATCGATTAAATCAAAAGGGATAATCATGAAAAATCATGTATGGAAAATTTTCTCCCTACAAGTATAATTCCTTGAGACATAAAAGCATAATTTTTTTGTAAAATAATAAGATAGATATTACATATCATATTAGAATCATTGAACTCAATATCAATATAGTATAACTACTTCTATATCACATAAATAACAGAGACAATAAAATTATAAAATAAAATATTTCATACAGACCCCTAATCATGTTATTAAATCAATAACTAGGACATCATAAATCATTGATAAAAATATTATCATCAAATAATCTTAATGAATCAGTAAATAACTATAAAACTGATATATCCCATTGATCATCATAATTATATAATTCATTCAATTTAATCATATTATATTCTATGGATAAACATATTACTAAATGTATCTTACTATTTCCCCACATGATACTTATCTTATTCATGTCACAACTTTGTATCATTCTTAATATTACATTATATTCATATCAATTCATATAATTTTTTATTTAATATTAAAAAACCAAAAACAAATTCATCTTTATTTAATTTATCATCTTTATGAACCATAAGACAAATTAGTCTATCATAGATTCCATTCGTGTGCATTGGGTTCATAAATGATTATTTTGGAGTATCCCATGAGTTGTCTATATGGAAATATCATTAATTAATTCATTTCCTTTTTGGGTTATCTATAATCCATTTCACTTTTGTAATTAAACAATTACATATATTAAACAACAACATGAAATAAAATTATCATCCTTCATTAAATTTTTAATAATCTAATATATCCAACATAAATCCACTTTATAACACATCAATACCTTAAAATGGACACCACATAAACATCACCATCCAAATTAATATTATTTTTAATTTTAATTATTTTATAACATGTTTATTGATAAAAATTTCAAAATAAATTTCCAAAAGTTGTACCACTTCAACTACGCTGCCAAAAGTAAATAACCCCGTTATTAAAAAACTATCACTTATGGAAAGTTAACTATTAAATATCAATCTTATGATAATAAAAAAATTATTCTTTTTAATATATACATACGAAGAATAGGTGGATAGGTTATCACAACCACGAAATATTTTCAAATGATTGGCATTCAAACAAACTACTAAATGGAAATTACAATAATAATTTTTGACAGTGTTCAAATAACTTGATTCATTTTGACTTTATTAACAAAAAAATAAGAAGATTGACTATATTGTATGTTAAAAAGTATAACCTAATTGAGAAATTGTCTTACAATATATTCATAATCATTTACCATACTATGTGGAACTTTAATATCAGATACATTTTTTTTCCAATATTCATGTTAGATTTCTCTTGTCTCTAATAATGAAAGTATGTCAAATCGTATTTGGAAAATTGATTTTTCAATTGAGAGTTGTGGTGTTATGATGCCACACTCTTATATATTATTATATTATTTTTGAGAAAACAATTCTAGTGGGGAATATAAATGGGGTAAGATTTTATATACCCAATTAAAATGAATAATTTCATTATTCTATGGTTAGGTATGATATTAAATAGTGGCTAATCATATTTGGGACATAGATAGCTATTCTGAGAATCATGGTGTAACTTTTTGAGATAATCTCTATGAAAATTGTACTTGTAGTGAATGTGGAATTTTTTTCATTGTATATATGAGTCTTGGAATTATTGAGATAAAATATAGACAATAGTATGGTAATAATGTTCCATAAAATTAGATAAATAATAGATCTATCTCCCATGACATGAGGGTGGGATCGTGCGAGGTCATTTGACATAGATCACTCCATGAAATCATAGAAAATGTACATTGAAGTATGTTGTAATGTTGTTATTTATTAAATATTTTTTCAATCTTTTTTCAAGATCTGTTGACTTTGTATACATAGAATAATCTTCTTATGAGAAGTTGATTGTAACATATAGATTTATATCTATATAGATAATGGAATTTAACTTCATATAATTAAATATTGATTCAGTGTTTCGTATGAAATTAAAATAATTTTATTCACATTTTTTGATTTGAATCATATATGTATTGAATTTTATGTCTCGTGAATCATTCATCAAATGTGAGAATTTAGTAATTAAAGGGTTTAATATATTTATATGCTATGTGATATAAAAAATATGGGGAAAATAGTTTATGATCATAGATTAAGGACTGTGATGCGATGTAGTTTATAATCTACTGACATAATGTAATCATATTCAAAATTATTTTCACTTAGTTTTTTATGAACTAAATCTATACTGAAATATAAGATTTTGAGGCACCCAGGTGAATAACCATGGGGTTAATAAAAATACATATCATCAGGAATATATTTATGGTTGAGTTATATAATGATGTTATAGAAAAATATATATATGAAATGAATATTAATAAATAATTAGATATTTCATTATATGGTTATGATTGATTTGTATGAGATGCATGATGTGAATTTTTTATATCACCAAATGATATCCCATTTTCATGAACCATGTAAACTAACACAATGTGTCTCACATAATACCATGGATTCCCACCAAGAAAACAACTTGGTGTTACATTCTTGGGTCACTGGATAGTCTAATGAATGTTCACACATTCCAAAACATGTTCATTCTATGCAATTCCTTCCATAATCAAACACACTATGGGAAAAATTATATGATTTCACCCATAATAAAACTAAGTCTAGAAAAACACTTATAAATATGGAATTTTTATTTGGTATAGTCTTAAAAAATGCGATCCATGTTGACAGGTGTTATAACATGCAGTGTATTAGGGATCACATTTCTGGGGGTGTTACTCTCCCACTAACCAAAACACCATTTTTGTGAACACACTATGAAATAAAAATTAATGTCACCAAACTACATGATGAGTATTGGACATCATACCACCTTTCATAACATAATATCTCCATTCAATTTACCTGGACATTTTTCCTTAGGGTAAAATGAAATTCCATGGTTTTTATTCCATATCACCAAATGATATTACACACAAGAATTACAAAGTAGAAAAATGATTTTCCACATAATCCATCTCATGTTATTTTAGTGTGGTTATATCCTGACTCACACACACTCTAAGAAATATTTTATATGTCCAGAAATCCTAGAACTACTACAGAACAAAAGGGATTAATTGATAAGTTCTAATCTGGTTCGATCTTGAAAATAATGGTGCACCTCGATGATATGCGTAGTAATTTTTATTATTTTTAATCCATTATTTCGTGGTCTATGATAGTTTTGGATATACATATGGTTTGTAATGTAACATTAATCATTATAAATTGAGAAAATTTATGGAAATAAAGGGGTTTCATAGCATTTATATGATCATAACCTTCTTAAAATGTTATATCGATATTATTGAATAAATAAAATATTTCAAAATTTTAAAAGAATAATTTTAACAATAATACTTTTTCTAAAATTAGGGAATCTCATTTGTAACAATTTAGTAGGGTATCAACTCAGGAGAAGTGACCCATTCATTATTAAGTACATAAGGCAAACAATTTCCTCTTCTTATATGTGTGAGGTGATATATTTCATAGATGAAACCACATCTATTCTTTTGAACAATCATGTAGTAAATTTCAATGATAGATTAATTATACCTTTTCTTGTAGCTTGAAAAACTATAGTGTAATCACACTAATGCCTCAAATTGAGATATCATTATTGTTTTTCAATATACACCACATTGATAATATCAAGAATTTCATCTTAATGGGAGGTGGTGAGACCACAAGGACAATAAAGTCATCCCACTTCTTTAACATAATTATTTCTAAAAGTCTGACCTAACTAGTATGAATAGGATTTCCTCTAGATGAACCACCTTTGAGGAATTTAATCCCAAAAAAAGTGTAATACAAATAAAATATAAGGTAACAAAATGAGTAATATAGTTACTAATAGTTACAAATTTCTTATGTTTGAAAAAAAACGGATTGAGTTATCAAAATATCAATTTTGACCATCAGTTACATGTTTCATAGTAGAGAAAATAATAAACATTGTAGATTGTATAATGAAGGTAGTTCCCCCAAGAATCCTATTATAATTCATTCTTTAAATAGAACAAATAATATCTAGGATGTCCAAAATAAGTTATATTCATTCTTTTCGTGTTAGAGGAATAAAAATAATATAAAAAATTGATATTGAGTACTTCATGGTTTGGGAATACTTATTTCCTAACAACCCCCTATTGTGGTTATAAAACTAGAGGTATCAGAACATCCTAATAAGTGGTTATCAACGTACTCTCTATTCTGACAGCATAGTTCACATATCGACAAAATATTAATACCAAAACACTTCAAAAACCCATCAAAAAATAGTTTTTAGTGCATGACTTTCCACAAAAAAAAATATAATGATGAATAAAAATCTTCTAAAATCATTAGCCAAATTGTTTTCATGAACATTAAAAATATCATGATAAATGTTGTTTTTGAATTTATACCATTAATGGTAGGTTATAAATAAATAGAGCATCAATATTGACGAAATTATAGATCAAAAAAATCCTTGATATTTTTTGGAATCACATAAAAGGAAAATTTGAATTAATCTATCCTTAAAAAACTTGTGTGAAAATAATTATGATTAGAGACAATGTAGATAAATATAGTTATAAGTATTTTAATATTCAAGGACTGTACAGTCCATTTCATTATGAACATATGGTGTTTAATTTGTTCAGGGAGGTCAAGGTGACTCAATTGCACACTTTAAAGAATTACCTAGTTTTCCTTATTTTCTAATGGTGCCTCATGGAATCAATGTTACACTAGAGGTTTCACCCTAGTCATGACTCAATCGCAGTAACATGATAGTGATGACTCATCAAAAAATTACTCGTTGAATTGTGACTCAATGAATGGAGACTCTCCAAATGGTTACATGTCAAAGAGTGACTCACAGAAAAGTGACTTGCTGAATAGTTATTCGATGAATGGTGACTCTGTGAAAGGTGACTCCCTGAATGATGATTCAATGAATGGTGACTATCCAAATGGTTTCTCTCCAAATGTTATCTTGTGGGAAGGTCGTCCTTGAGAGGTGACACACCTTAGAGTGACAAGTGAGCAGTGCCTTGTATGATTTTTCCTATATAAAGACCTATAAATCATATGGAATAATATTTCTTAAAGGCTTGGGAATTTTACGAGTCCGTAGATTCTAACGGTTCCTAGTTTTGAGGCCTGGTGTGCCCAGAATAAATTTCTGAAGTTTTGTTCGGGTGCGTTCAGTAAAAATACATGCGAGATTTTATATATTTTGTACCAGTCCTCAAAATTGAAATATGACTAAACCAATGAACTCGTGGCACCGGTATTCGCTTAAGGAGACCATTACCGCAGTTGCATTTTATCATGGATGGAATTTAATTTTTTTTGGATATTCCTAATAAATTAAATAAAAATTATGTTTGACATAATTTTTATTTAGGTGTTGGTTATTTTCTCCAAAGGAAAGTTGTAGGTGGGGCTCATCCCCACATAACCTCCCATGGGAGGATATTATGTGGCGGGGCCCACACGAGCATCATACTCCTCAACTAACTTGGACCCCCTTTTAACTCTTTAACTCCCAAATTAATGGTGGAGCTTCTCCACCTTCCCTCTTAATGTCCCAAATCACTCCCAATTTATTAACTATGCTTGAAATTAATTAATTTGCTCTTCTATTTTGAATTATTTTGAATTCATTATGTGAGCACAATAATATGTGTTATATTATTATGGTTGTAATATTTTTCCTGGGTTGGGGAGAATTAGTGGAGATTTGGGAGAAACTTGGAAGAACAATATCCTCTCAAAGAAGAATTCCATTTCCACCGAAGAATGATGACACACCTTATTCCTTTCCAACTAGGGAAAGAAAGGGAAGACTTAGCCCACAAAGACCTCCGTCGACGAAAACATCATCCCCTCTGACGTTGACAGAAGGACGTCCATCTTCCACAATGCCCGCCTTCCGCGACTCATCAATGTTCATCAACAAATACGAGCTAAAGAGTTTTTTATTATTTTAAATGTATAAATAGTACCATCGTTCCTCATTATTTGTTTGGGATCATTGATATCCACTTGTTATTGCCTAATGCATAGGGTGCGGGATGAACCAACACGACCCGATGCCCCTCTGTTGATTTTTGATTATGGACGTCAGAGGCAAGGCCAAAAGGGTGCGGTGTTGTCGCACCGCACTGAAGAAGAACCATGGGGCGGAAGAGGCGGTGGAGTCAGTGACTGGAGGCGGTGGTGGTAGCGGCGGCCAAGCGCCGACTTCATGGAGGCAGACCAGTGGCCGCTCGGGCCACCCAGACTGCGGGACAATCGGCATGCCGATCCGGTCGGTCCATGTGTAGGAGTTGCAGCACATGAAGGACTCGCATGGAGGGAGAACACAACCCTAATCCGGAGGCCACTCGACTGGAAGAACTGGCTGACCGCTTGCCAATGGGGCTGGAGAACCGCGGCGCCTGCGGGTATGACAACCCTGCTTTTGTTACAAACATAAAAATGATTTATTACATAAACTATTACCTTGATAAAAAAATGTAAGATCGAGAGATATAGTGTCTTTTGGGATTAAGAACATTACATAACAACTTAAAAAATGAAATACAATGTCTTTATTGAAAAATTCATTTACATTACCACTACATTCCCTCGTATTTTTCATTTCTTGGTATAACCTGAGGACATCCATAAGAAAAGGATGAGCTATAAAGCCCAGTAAGGGAATACACAAGGAATAACATGATGAGTAAAATACATGTTATACATTAGGCATATCAATATATCACAAGAGAAAAATGAACATAAATTCATGATAAATCATGATAATCATGACATGGAAATGTGTCCACAACACTTAACATGGAATTAGCATAAGCCAAGGCCCATTACACATAGAGCATGAGTAAATCCATATTGCACATGAAGCTCGAGTAAACCCTCATTTCACTTGAATTAGCATGAGTCAAAACTCATTGTACATGACGTATCATGATACTATACTTTACCCAATGCATTAGAGCGCTATAAGGGCGCACCCTTCTTAAACATTTCATTTCACGCATAATTGTGCCACATGGATCATAAAACATGGATATATAAAACATAATAAATTATTCCACGATAAAGGAATGTGGAATAAATACAAGAATCATTATAATCAATATGTAAATGTGCATAAAGGTGAATACCCTTGATGGAGAAATGGGCATGGTATTCACTACACAATTACATTGGCTTAAAAATCGGTGCGATTTTGGCAGCGTAACGACATGACATAAGAATTCATAAAAATGATTGATTAGAGAAAAGGGGTTCCTCATCATATTTAAATGTAATGTACAATAAGGATGTCATATATATACATGTCACAACAATTGTAATAGAATTTAGATTCATGATATAAAAGTATTGCTTGAATGTTAAAGAGGAGAGAGAAGTTCTTTTCGGAATTTCGGCATAGTAACTGGTGTTCATGGGAAGAATTTAATGAGAGAGAAATGGTCTCCCATTATTCAAACATAAATAGGGCAATATGAGGGAGGTTAGACACCATACCCCAACATTCATAATTGAAATTAAAAGGGAAAAAACATAAATAAAATTCGACAAAAATGAGAAAGGAAGAAAAAACCCTTACTTGGAAGTGTGATTCCAAAGGCTAGAGAGAGGCTTCTGAGAGGTTTCTTGGGAGCCTGAGGCACCTTGGGAGGATTATAGAGAGATTTTGTCAGAGGTTGGATGAACTAGAAAGGCTTTTAGTGAGGAGGAAGTGGGAGCATGGGTGGGTTTATATAGGAAAGGTGAGTGAATTCTTTATTATTTAGGTTTGGGTCCCCTTACATTAAATTAATGCAAAACACAAACCATCCCATGGTTTTTGACCATGGTTTTTGGAAAAGGGAAGATGAAAACAGTATTTTATAAGGCCAAAGTCCTAATTTCTTAAAATAATGAGGTTTCTTATGTGGGTGTGAGTCACACTTCCATGGAAAATATTTTAAAAGGACAATATGTTTAATAAGTCTTGAGCTATCCATTAATGATTTAAAAAATAAGTCAAAAAACCCCAAAATCACATTATTTTAATGATAAAACATTTATTGACCTAAAATAATGCTTATAGTATTTTATTACATAACTATTGGGTCATTATGATGTCGTAAAACACACTATATATTTAAATGGTATTTAATTTTTACCCAAAAATTTGACTGTCTCTGAAAATTATAAAAAATTCACCGTTGGATAATTTTGACATCCTGATTCTAGAAATAACATTTATTTTATCTATATAAATTCCTAAATATGTTAATTTTCACTTTTAAAATAAAAACCGACATTTATAAAAAAATCACGTGTTTTGATAGAAATGGCTTTCAAACCTTAATAAAAATTATAATTGCATTCATAAAATTATATGATCCTTTATATATAATAAAATTAATTTAATAATAATAATAATAATATTTTATTAAAATATTAATTAATTCAAAAGTACCTTAATTTAACAAAATAGAATTCTTAATTAAATAATAACTAAAACCACTATTTGCGCTTTAAAAACTATTTACAATGTATCAATAATGACAAGAAAGTATATTCATTATTATATACAAAAAATAATGTACATGAACATATTACTATAGATTTGTTACATAACCCCTTAAAACAGCCACATAAGACCTAAGGGTAAGGTGTGCGATGGTGACAGACTCTTGGGGTGGCTCGGATAACATCGTTCGAGTGGTAATTTCTATCAACTTCCACTTATCCCGTAGACGGTCCCGTTCGAGCTTAACATAATGAATCTCATCTTGGGCTTGGTCAAGAGCGAAGCCAAACGACACCACCTCTTTTATGAACTCCGACAAATGGGCTTCGTATGGATCAATTCTACCAGATGTGGCCATCGCTTCTTTTGTCTAAGTAAATTGGGTTTGTTAAAGCCTCATATTTATACTAACCATGTGATCACTGTTCAATGTCTATAAAAGCAACAGTCACAATTCTTAACATAAAACCAAAGAAGTTGACATTTTATTAAAAAAATTACATAAAGAGGCATATAATTAGATCAAGAGGGATTTCCATTAATGAATCTTTGGGTCGTTACAATATTCCCCCCTTAAGAAATTTCATCCTTGAAGTTTTGCTTCTCCCACACTTAAATAGATATGGGTAACTCACCTTCATCATTTCCTCTATTTCCCATGTCCCTTCTGCAAACATGTGGTTTCTCCACAACACCATGACGAGGTGCATTGTCTTATTTCGTAGAACTTTTTCTCTATGATCTAAGATCTTCACTGGTTTCTCCTCGTAAGAAAGATCATCTTGAAATTGTACCACCTCATAAGAGAGTACATGTGAAGGGTCTTGTATGTACTTCCTTAGGAGGGATACATGGAAGACATCATATACATTGGCCAATGTAGGTGGAAGTGCTAGTCGATAGGCCACAACCCCGACATGATCAAGAATCTCGAAGGGGCCGATGTACCTTGGACTTAACTTCCCTTTATTTCCAAACCTCACGACCTTCATCCACAGAGATATGCGTAGAAAAGCCATGTCTCAAAATTTAAACTCAAGGTATCATAAACGGTTATCTATATAACTCTTCTGTCGACTCTGGGCTACCTTGATATGCTACTGAATGGTTATCACCTTCTCTACCATTTCTTCGACCATTTCTGGTCCAATCATCTTACGTTCACCGACCTCATCCCAACACGCTGGTGTTTTGCACCTTTTCCCATAAATGGATTCATATGGTGCCATTTGGATGCTTGAGTGGAAACTATTATTATAAGAGAACTCAACTAGAGGAATATGTTGATCCCATCCTCCTTTAAAGTCCACTGAGCATGCTCTCAACATGTTCTCAAGTGTTTGGATAGTCCGCTCAGATTGGCCATCAGTTTGAGGATGATAGGCTGTACTGAAGTTCAGTTCATTAATCAGAACATGTTTAAAACTCTTCCAAAACATAGAGGTGAATCTTGGATCTCGGTCAGACAAAATAGATATTGGTACTCCATGAAACCTTACCACTTACTTGATATATATCTGTGATAGTTGATCCAAAGAGAAATCGTCATGAATAGCAATGAAGTGTGCAGTCTTTGTAAGACAATACACAATAACCCAGATTGCATGGTTTCCTTTGTATGTCCTTGGAAGTCTGGTGACAAAGTCCATAGTGATGTTATCCCATTTCAATTTTGCTATGGGAAATGGTTGCATCGTCCACTTATACTTTTGACTCTCTACCTTCACTTGCTGACACACCAGACACTTTGATGTATATTCAACAATATCCTTCTTCATATTATACCACCAAAAGTTTTCTCGGAGATCTCGATACATCTTTGTGATCCCTGGGTGAATAGAGAAATTTGAACTATGTGTATCTTCCAAAATTTCCTTCTTCACCTCCGGACTCAATGGAACACGTATTCTTTTCCCAAATCTCACAATTCCTTCTTCATTAACATTAAACTCCGAGTATTTCCTTTTTTTGATAGCTTCCAATTTTTCCGGAATTCCCACATCATCATTTTGATCATCCTTTAACCTTTCCAAAAGAGATTATTGAGCAATAATATTTGAAAGGATTGACGATTTTCCCATCTTCATGATTCCCATGTCCATCTTCCTAAAGTCTAAGAAGATTAGATCCTTCTCAATTCTCATCATTGATTGAATTGCTGGGTCCATTTATCTTAGGGAATATGCCACCTTGTTCAATTTCCCAGGGTGGTAATGTATTGAACAGTCATAATCCATGATGAGCTCTATCCATATTCTTTGGTGCATATTAATCTCTTTCTGTGTGAATATATATTTAAGACTCTTGTGGTCAGTATATATATATCACATTTCCCTCCATAGAGATAATGCCGCCAGATTTTCAAGGCAAAGATCAACGCCTCCAACTCCAGTTCATGCGTTGGATAGTTTCGCTCATGGATTTTCAACTGCCTTGAGGCATAGGATATAACTTTATCATTCTGTATAAGCACACAGCCTAAGCCCTTCTTCTAAGCATCACTCAATACCACAAAAATTTCCCCACTTGTGGGTAAAGTGAGCACAGGAGCAGTGATAATCCACCTTTTCAACTCCTTGAAGCATTTTCGCATTCATCACTCCAAGAAAACATTACTCCCTTTCGAGTTAGCTTGGTAAGAGGGTTGGGAAATAGTGAGAAATTCTTCACAAATCGTCAATAATATCCAGCTAGCCCCAAGAAGCTACAGATATCCATTACCGATGTGGGCCTCGGCCATCCCTCAATTGCATCTTTTTTTGAGGGATCCACATATATCCCATTGCTTGTGATGATTTGGCCCATGAATGAGACCTACTTTAACCAGAAATCACACTTTCTATACTTTTCATAGAGCTTCTCCTTGCGCAAAGTCACTAGTACAGTTCTTAAATGCTCCTCATGATCCTCCTTGGTTTTGGAGTACATTAGAATATCATCTATAAAGACTACCACAAAGTTGTCGAGGTAATCTCTAAAGACACGATTCATTAAGTCCATGAAGATTTTTGGAGCATTAGTGAGTCCGAAAGGCATTACTATGAATTCATAGTTCCCGTATCTTGTGCGAAAATCACTCTTGGGGATATCTTCCTTCTTCACCCTTACTTGATAACATCCCGACCGTAAGTCCACATTGGAGAAGTACTGTGCTCCAGGTAGCTGATCGAACAAGTCATCAATTCACGAGAGAGGATACTTGTTCTTTATCTTGATTTTGTTAAGTTCATGATAGTTGATGCAAATCTGCATTGACCCATCCTTCTTCCCGACGAAGAGGACTGGTGCACCCCAGGGTAAAGCACTTGGGTGTATAAACCCTTTTTCCATATTATCCTGTAGTTGTTTATTCAGCTCTTCAAGCTCTACAATAGTGTTTTTATATGGTGCCTGGGATATTGGTAAAGCCCCGGGTATAAGTTCAATTGATAATTCAACATCTCCTCTAGGAGGAAGACCATGAAGTTCTTCGGGAAACACTTCAGCGAATTCCCTCACAATAGGCATTTCTTTAATGACGGTTTCTTCCTTGGACTCAATCGTCGGTGCTAGATACGCATGCTCATAGGGAAGTAATATCCATGTTTGAGATGATGGAGCTAAAGAATATTCATATTCCTCCATACACTTGTAAATAATTGGGGGTTGATTCTCCAAATGGAGAGTGATTTCCCTCTCCTGGAAATATATGTTGGCTCTATATAAGGAAATCCAATCCATGCTAAGAATTGCGTCAAATTCCACCAGAGGGAGTATGACGAGGTTCTCTGGGAAATTAAATCCACATATTATAACAGTGGAGGACTTATATTCATGAGAGGCAATGATTTCCCCATTTTCCATACTCACCAATATCTTCACTTACATGATTTGTGGTGGTGTTGGGATTGTTCTACTAAACATTAAACATATAAAAGAATGCGTAGAACCTGAATCAAAAAGTACGTTCTCTATTCTAGAATTAATAACTAGCGTACCTGTCACCAATTCATTGTCGGGGTTCACTGCGGTAGAAGTGATGGAAAAATATCTTCCTTGCTACCTTATAGGTTATTGGTTTCCTCCATAAACCCCTGGATTAGGGCACTTATTTTCAAAATGACTCGGTTCTTTGCATTTGTATCATTGAGCAATGCGTTGAGGTTCGAACGGAGTGTTATTCTCCTCTGTCGCAGCCGCGGGTCTTTCTTGTCGACAGTTAACAGCTAGGTGCCCTTCTCTACCACACCTAAAACATTTCCTCGTCCCCTTGAGGCAATTTCTAGGGTGCTTATTTCTATACTTTTGGAAAGTGCGGTGGTGGATCTTCTTAGCACCGATGGATTTATCCATCGAACCACCATCATTAAATTCTACCTTACGCTTCTTTCCCCCATAATACCCTTGTGGTTCTCCGATCTCCATTTCTACCTTGAGGGCACATCAGACAATTTCCTCATAACTGTCGAAGTCATGGATTTCTAATGATTTCCGTAGGCTAGGCTTCAACCCACAAAAGAAGCGGTCAAATTTGTATTATTGGGTAACGACAAATCCGGAAGCGTATCGTGCAAGCCTTGTGATGTTTGCCTTTTACGCTCCAATAGATTCTTCATCTTTTTGCTTGAGGGAAAGGAAGTCCCTTTCCATCTTAAGTCGGAGGGTGTGCGGAAAATATTTATCGAAAAACATCTTCAAGAAATCCTACCATTCCAACGCCTCGATCTCCTCCTTAGGATTCGTATTTTTGATCAAATTCCACCATTGATCGCTTTACCCTCCATATTATAAGCCACCAAGAGAACCGTCTCTTTTTCAGAACATTGAAGTATAGAAAATATCTTTTCAATGGTGTTGATCCATTGTTCAACGATCGTGGGAACAGATGATCCAATAAAAGTAGGAGGCCTTTGTCTCATGAATCTCTCGATAACAACTTGTTATTTTTTAGGAGGGTTTGGAAGTTCCTATTGACATGTGTTTCTATTCAATAATTGTGTTAGCTGAGAGTGAAGTGTGACAAAGTTTGCGATTCCTGGTCCCATTGGATTGGGCATCCCATTAGTATAGTCATCACACTGATCTTCACATCAGTTGTTAGCCTGAGTCCTCCTATTACCGACCATTGGCTGGAATAAAAGAAATGTCAGGGGGTAACACATAAAGGGTAATCCAAAGACAAAAGTTGATGACTTAAGAATAAACTTTTATTTCCTTAACTCACGAGTCTATAGGATTCAATCTAGGCTTTTCATGATCTACTTTCTAACATATATTCTTAGGGGAATTTTTTTAATTCCCTTAAAAAGGGTTCATACTATGCTTCTGAATTTATCAAAACATATCCCCCAGGAGTGTCGTAACCAGCAGTGCATCAAGACCCATTGTCGTGCACGAGTTCCCGTTCATGTCTAGCTCAAAGCTGTGTTTTCGGGTTTTACCCCTAGGATACATCTGTGCCAGAGCCGCCTCTACCTGCTCGCATCTAGACATGGATGTATTTGTTTGATAAACTACCTACTCAGTACTTACCAAAACAGAGGGTTGTTTTTATTATAATTAGTCTTGTCTCTATTTTTTTACTAGGGTTTTCTAATCCTAATCCCAAAAATAACAAAACCTATCCTTTGATACCAACTATGACAACCCTTTATTTATTACAAACTTAAACATGATTTATTACATAAACTATTCACTTGATACAACAAGGAATATCGAGAGGTATAGTGTCTTTGGGGCTTAGGATCATTACATACCAACTTAAAAGATGAAATAAAACATCTTTATTGAAAACATCCTTTACATGACCACTACATTCTCTCATACTTAGCATTTCATGGGATAACCTGAGTACATGCATAAGAAAAGGGTGAGATATAATGCCCAGTAAGGGAATACACATGGAATAACATGAGGAGTAAAATACATGTTAGAAATTAGGAATATCAATAGAGCACAAGAGAAACCTGAACATAAAGGCATGATAAAGAATGATAATAAAAACATGGAAATGTGGCAACAACACTTAACATGGAATTATCATGAGCCAAGGTCCATTGCACATGGAGCATGAGTAAATCCTCATTGAACATGAAGCACGAGTAAAACCTCGTTGCACTTGAATTATCATGATTCAACACTCATTGCACATGACGTATCTTGATACTATACTTTTTCTAAAGCTTTGGAGCGCTATAAGGGCGCACCCTTCTTATACATTTCATTTCATCCATAAGTGTGCCACATGGATCGTAAATCATTGATACGTAAAACATAACAATTTATTCCACGATAAAGGAATGTAGAATTCATATATGAAACTTTATAATCAATAAGTAAATGTTCATAACGATGAATACCCTTGATGGAGAAATGGGCATGGTATTCACTACACAGTGACATTGGCTTAGAAAATTAGTGCGATTTCGGCAGCGAAACTGCATGACATTAGAATTCATAAAAATGATTGATGAGAGAGAAAGGGGTTCCTAATCATATTGAAATGTAATGGAATGTAAGGAGGTAATATAAATAAATTTCCCAACAATTGTAATGGAATTTAGATTCATGATATAAAAGTATTTCTTGAATGTAAAAGAGGAGAGAGAAGTTCCATTCGAAATTTCAGCATAGTAACGGGTGTACATGGGAAGAATTAAATGAGAGTGAAAGGGTATACCATCATTCAAAAATAAAGGGGGAAGTATGAGGGATGTTCTAAACCATACACCATCATTCATAATTGAAATTAAATGGGAAAAACAACTTAAAGAAAAATTGGAAAAAAACGAGAAAGGAAGATAAAACCCATACTTGGAAGTGTGCTTCCAAATGATAGAGAGAGGCTTCTGGGAGGATTCTAGGGATCTTGGGTCACCTTGGGAGGAATATAGAGAGAGTAGGTCAGAGTTTGGATGGACTCCGAAGGCTTTGAGTGAGGATGAAGTGAGATCTTGGGTGGATTTATATAGGAAAGGTGAGTGAATTCTTTATTATTTAGGTTTGGGTCCCCTTACATTAAATTAATTCAAAACACAAACCATCCCAGGGTTTTTGCCCATGTTTTTTTGGAAAAGGGAAGAATAAAACATTTTTTTATAAGGACAAAGTCCGAATTTATTAAAAAATGAGTTTGATTATGTGGAGGTGAGTCACACTCCCATGGAAAATAATTTGAAAAGACAAGATGTTTAATAAGTCATGAGCGGTCCATTAATGCTTTGAAAAGTAAGTCGAACCAACCCAAAATTACATTATTTTAATGGTAAAACATATATTGGCAGAACATAAATCTTATAGTATTTTATTACATCAAAATTGTGTAATTATGATGTCATAAAACACATTATATATTTAAATAGTATTTAATTTTTACCCAAAAATTTGACTGTATTAGAAAATTATGAAAAATTCACTGTTGGATAATTTTGATGTCCTGATTCCATAAATAACATTTATTTTATCTAAATAGTTTCCTAAATATGTTAATTTTCACTTTTAAAATAAAAACTTACATTTATCGAAAATTCACGGGTTTTGACAGAAATGGATTTCAAACCTTAATAAAAATTATAATTGCATTCATAAAATTATATGATCCTTTATATATAATAAAATTAATTTAATAATAATAATAATAATAAAATATTATTAAAATATTATTTAATTAAAAAATCCCTTAATTTAATAAAATATAATTCTTAATTAAATAATAACTAAAAACACTATTTTACCTTTAAGAACTATTTACAATGTATCAATAATGTCAAGAAAGTATATTCATTATTATATAAAAAAATAATGTACATGAACACATTACTAGATATTTGTTACATAACCCTTTTAAATAGCCGCATAAGACCTATGGGAAAGGTGTGTGCTTGTTACAGACTCTTGGGGTGGCTCGGATAACATTGCTCGAGTGGTAATTTCTATCAACTTCCACTTCTCCCGTATACGGTCCTGTTCGAGCTTGACATGAGGATGCTCAGCTTGGGCTTGGTAAAGAGCGAATCCCAAGGATGCCACCTCTTTTCCTTGCTCCAACAAATGGGCTTCTTAAGGAGCAATTATACTAGACGAGGTCATCGCTTCTTTTGTTTGAGTAAATTGGGTTTGTTAAAGCCTTATATTTATACTAATCATGTGATCACTATTCAACAGTTATAAAAGCAACAGTCACATTTCATAACATAAAACCAAATATGTTTACATTTTATATAAACATTTTACATACAGAGGCATATTATTAGATAAAGAGGGGCTTCCATTAATGAATCTTTTGATCGTTACAGAAGGCACCGCGCGGATACATAAATGAGTTTTCTAATAATGTATAGTATTATTTTGGTTGTTTTGGATAACGAAATTGAAAAAGTAAATAATAAAATATGAATGGGTGTTATACGTGGGATAAAGGAGATGATAAATTAATTTATCAGGCTTTTGACATTCTAAAATGCATGGTTTGTGTTGTTCAGAATTTTAACGATAACATAATGAAGTTTGTGATTTGGAGTTGGTTTTCTTTCATGAACCCATAGAATGGGCTTGAGTGTTTTTTATCATATAGTTATATACTTGTATTTTCCTTTAGATTTATTATACACGCACCATAGTTGAGAACTATTTAATGAACACCCCAATCATAATGGTGGATGGTGACATTCCTAAATAAATTATTTAGAGGACGGATGTCTAGAAACCTACTCTTTAATAATCCCTCTTCAAGGTAGTGGAATCCAAATAATATTATGGATTGTTTACGGTTTTTTTGTCCAAGTTCTTGCAGGCGAGTTGTGCTTCCCAGGTTTCATTGGGATGATATATAGTGTGCTTTCCATGTGTCTTCAAGATGAGATGTTTTTTATTCCCATGTGTCTTTTAGATGAGGTATGGTTTATGGACCATTTTATGTGGGTGGGATGAGGGGTGTTTTTTTTCCTTGGATTCTATGTGCAAGGAGTGTTTTTTTTTGTGGGCTAGGAGTCTGTAGGTGGGATTTGATGTGGTTTTATGAATATGTGGTTTCATATATGTTATAATAAAGTATGTGTCATAGGTGTTCTCAAATGGGATGTAATGTTTCTTAAGGCGTAGTTGACGAGATGCGATGTGGTGTTTGGGGACCATGTGTGTGTGGATTGGATTTTGATGTGTTTCCTTAAAAAGGGGTGGGAGTGAAAGAGCGTTTTCTATTATACAGAAGAAGAAAACCCATTAGTATGTGGTTATTAATAAAAAAATTGATGGGATTACTATATTACTTTAAATTACTTTAGTTACTTGGTGAGTATATGTTGGTGAGGTTGGTTTTGATAGTATACTTTGTTAGGTGTTGTTTGGTTGTCATGTTTTATCATATAGGAATTATTATGCTTCTCTCACTTGGGAACAAGAAAAATTGTGTTTTCTATGGAGTAAACTCATATGCTCAACCTATGAATATAAAACTACATTCATGCTTCTAGGTGGACTATGTTTTCCGTTGTTAATCTTACTTGCTTGGACTTTGA
This sequence comes from Viscum album, assembly GCA_963277665.1. Lineage (NCBI taxonomy): Eukaryota > Viridiplantae > Streptophyta > Magnoliopsida > Santalales > Viscaceae > Viscum > Viscum album. Next base: position 592,521,745 of record OY728155.1, on the reverse strand, counting down.
GACAATAGTTGTGTCGCTGTATAGCCTTAAATTTAGAAAATACCTTATAGTTTTATTGATATTGTAATAGTTCCACATTACAAATGCTTTTGGGATGTATTTGGATTTCATTTATATATATATATATCATGGAGTGGATCTTATCTCCCTATCTAGTTTATTTAAAAAGAACATTTCCTCTAATTTTTAGACTTGTATACCCTTGGTGTTGGTCTTCACACTTTGTCCCATTGAATGTTTTACTTGGTGGTTAATTATCTAACTTTCTTCAATTCTCACATAGAAGGGGAATCATTGGATGGAGTAAGTCATGATATAATGGTATCAGAGGTGATGGTTGAGTGATTGGATGGATTTTGGATTTAGGCATATTGATGATTTCATGGGTTAGTAGAAAAACAATGTAAGGTGATCATGGTTCATGACATTAACCTATGAATACTAGATAGGAAAAAGTATTTATAGACCCAATATTATTTGAATAAAGGACTCTAAGGAAAACGAATAGAAAAGTGAGGCTAAAATGTTTGCAGGGTATAGATCCTTGAAAAGTTATATTCATCCAAATAGCTTCTGTTATTTTTTGAATTTGTTTTCTTTTCGTAAATTTCAAATGCATAACGAAATTGGATAAATGAGACCAAATGATTATAAAATAAAATTGTTATACTAATCAAGATTAGTAATTCTTTGATTTACTTTCAAATATTCCAATTGGTTGTCGTCCCCATGTTCCTTAGGCAATTGAGGAACAACATGTTGATATCGTTGATCAGTGGAGGGTTGATCCAGTCGATGTGGACAAACATGAAAAGATAATGTTACATGATTTTCATCAGTAGTTCTTGAGAATGTATGAGGTATTTTTTTTTTCAGAAATGGAGATGGTGATATTGCTCATGGAGTTGGAGATCACCTTCAGTTTGATCGAGGCTCCGACAGAGTACTAGGATCCTCTAGATGTGAGTCAGAAATGTGGAGATACACATTAGTGGTAGAAGATTTACATTTGGGTGAGGAGGGATGCTGGTGTTTTCATGGTTGAAATCAAGATGTTTCTATTGTAATTCCTTCCATCCACTATGAAGGATTAGAAGCGGCATGATGAATAATCCCTCTTTCTGGTGAATATGTTGTATGGGGGATATTTTTCATGTTCAAGGATATCATTAATTTTCCACCGTTATCATTTCAGATGACATGTCTTGTGTGAGACATCTAGAGGAGGTATTTCATCCTTTTATCTAGTACATGATCTGACACTTCATGTTACAAAAGTACATTGTGGTTCATAAGAATGATGAGGTGACTCAAATGATTTACTCCTGAGGAGGTCTACCGAGAGAGGGTATCCAACATAATTCATTAAAGGAAAATTTTATTAGTATTAGGTCCCATGTGTCAGGGCCTTTGACATTTCGATTGGTTTGGATTTGACCTCTATATATTCTTTTACACAATCCACATTGATGATGTTATAATTCTATTGCAATAAAATGTGGTCCATGGTGTTTTATATATGGAGTATATGACAATCTTTAAAATCAGTGTCCAGTGGCCTTTTGTGCAAAATATTATAGAGGTGGACATGTTCACTTCTAGTATGAGTAGAAGTTTCCAGCTAGGTCATTTCATCAATTATGGGAACATGCTCATGCACCACCAAGGGTATATGGAACCGGTTGAGGAAAACCACAGGATATTTCTTAGGATACTCGACCTTGGAATCATTATTGAAGAAAAAATCTATAGAGGGGAATATAAGCTGGGTCTGGTCAGTTTCACATAGAATATGTAGCAGTATTTGTAGGAATAGAGACCGTTAGAGGTACAATAATCTTTTTTATTACCCTTTCTTGTTATTTTTTTATTCAGGAGAATCACACTCATATTCTTCATGTCACACCTAGTTTTTTTTCTTTTCATGTCTTTGTTTTGATCCGGTTCATTGAAAATCCGATTTCTTTTTTTGGCTATTTGGTTAATTTAGTTTTTTGAAATTCCATATATGTATAATAACCAATATTTGGGTTCCCCATTTCTTATTTAGGAGTTTTTGGAACAAGGGTGGATATTTCATGATTTGGGCCAACCGTGAGCGCATTTACAGTTTTAAAAACCAAATTTGTTTCTTTAAAATATCCTTTTATTTCTAAATTTTTAATAAATTACACTTCCCACTTGGCATCCAATTACATAGTAACACTAAAATATCTTTTTTCTCCATATAAATTCATAAACACAGTGAATTGGGGTTACTTATTTAGGTATTGCGCCAGCCCAAGGGCCCATTTCTAGTTTAAAAAAAAAATTTGTTTCTTTTATATCTAATTAAATTTGTAATATATTCTTGTGATTACACCTCACAATCAAATACAATATCCTTATCCTCACCCCCATTATCGATTTCCCCTATTTGGAACTCATATGAATCGCGGATTAGTGAAATCATTCGCAATGTCTCTCAAATCGTACAGAATTGCGAAGGTAAATTGATTCATAAATATATCAATCCATTTATACTCTATTTATCACAATTATTCTTTTCCTGGTTCTTATATAACATAGGAGACATTGAAAGATGATTCAGGTTATTCCCTTACATCTAAGGGTCCAGATCTAATGGAAGATGAAGAGTTTTCTTGTTGAAAATATCAGATTCCTTCTCCTTTCTCATCCCTCTTCTTCCTCCTTTCATTATTTCATAGTCTTATAATCTTACCTAGTCATGATCGACCTAGGGTTCTATTTTCACACAATTTTTATGGGGTTTTTGTTCGGTTGGGCATGGTCTTCATAGGTTTATGGTTTGTAAACCCTTAGATGGTGATTTTGGGTGTGTGTTTCCATTACGCCAAGGATTTGAGGTAGGATATCCTTTTTACATTCCATTATCTTATAAGATTCACCGTTATCATAATTTTTTCATCTTTTATATATGCTTATTATTATTTTTCCGAATTTGTATAATTTTATTTGAGTGATAAATGGTTGTTTAATCCTTGTTTTGTGAAATGTAATATTGTTTTCTCATAAAAGTGCACACCAAGTGTTTGTTTAAATGTTACAGTTTCTTTCGACACTAATTTGTGAGTTTTAGAACCTGTTTTGTGGTATTTCTAATATATTACAGTATCTTGTATAAAATATTTCATGACCTTGATGCTTTATTCTATGTCATGTTCTTAAAATAAATTGTTATGTTTAAAAGGGCATGTCTCCTATTTGGAAAATTTCCCGGTTGGATTTTATGTGTTATGTTTGATTCTAAAAAAATTTGTTTGGATTTAAAAATGAATTGCAAGAATTATAAATGGTATTTTTGGGTCCTTATATGGCTTTCCAATTTGTATTTGGTTTTACAAACAAATGGGTTTTGGTTTATAACATGTTTTGGACCAAGTTGTTGGAAAATGTCATGTTTCACATCCTTTTGAAAATGGTTGTGTTTTGAATATGTAACATGATTGTTTTAAGGGATTTATGAATGTATTTTTCTACTTTAAATGTTGTGTGTTAAAATTATTAATAAAAGTGAAATTGATACATTGAAAAATGATAGTTTTGAGAAAGGATTAAAGGCCCGTTTGGCATTAATTTATTTTGTAAAAATGGTTTTCATGTGTATTTAATGTTATATCTTTTGGGACAATTTTATGGTCCATGAAATAATTATTAATTGGTTTTGGGCTTCAAAATCACTATTCTTATGTTATTGATGTGTTTTTGGCCGTAAAAGCGCATTATTGAAAGGATTTTATGTGAAAGGCCTCGTTATACTCCTTGAAATTGTAAGAATATTTTTAGTGGTTTCTTAATTTGTTAATGACATGTCAAGAATGTTTGTGGGATGTTTGTGTCTTTATGGTTTGGTAATGAAATTTGTATTTGAAATTTGGATTTTATAATATGCGTAACTTGATTTAGCACTAAAGGTAATCTTGAGTATCTAGGTTGGCGGACTTGTACTACTATGTTAGTGATTCCATGGGGTTTGGCCCCTGTTTCACATAGAAAGTTTGATGATGAAAACACTAAATAAACTATGATGATGATGATGTGGGGAAACCACTAGGTTATGGGTATTCTCCCTACAAGAGGCTCATGTGCACGAGAACAGATATTCATTATGCTTACTTTCACCAAGATACATGGTACCTGGGTCTCACAACTAACTAGTGCCAAGGGGTGTTCCCTTGACTTGTGATCATTTTCTATTTTGAACACACTGTTGTATTACGGCGTGTTTTGTTAGTAAATTCTGTAGGGTATGTGATTTATTTAAAAGTGTAAATTCTTTAAAGCATTCCTCTTGAAAACTATTTTCATTTTGATGTTTCACCTCTGTAACACCCCGATATTTTTTGAAAAATGTTTTTTTTAATTTCATTGATGTCTTGTGTTTAAAATTACACCAAAATGAGCTTTCACTACATGAACCCCTGACATGGCTTGCATTACACTCAATCGCGACCTTCCACAATTGCGTATGTTGTACACAATACCAAGTGTCACTAAACAACGATATGTTATATAAATTAGCCGTTATGAAAGTTATAACCACTTTTTGAAATTTTATTTTTCAAAATGAACATCATTTTTTGATTAGGAATATCAAAATTATCCTAGGGTAAATTTTTTGTATTTTTCTGGAAATAATAATTTTTTGATGAATATTGAAAACACTAGGTTACTATATAAAAACCTACTTTTTATATACATAATTATTAATTTTTTTTAAAATTTATTTTATGTCAAAATTGATATATAATACCTAAATAAGTTAAATGTAATTTAATTGTGACATTTTATAATAATTTTAGACATATAAAAATTTCATTGAACTTTTCACCATCCTTTACCCACCTCCTAGGAGAGTTTGAAAATTTACATAAAACTTAATTTTACCACTTCTATGAGAGGAATTTAGAAAATCCCAGAGACACAGTTAATATCAAGGAGTTAAATGTGGTTCAATAATATAAAAATAATTTTTGGTGAAGAGATACTTTTTACTTTTATTTTCCACGATTAAAAGTTAATAGGGTAATTAAGGGATATAATGATATTATTATTACCCTAACACATGTCCTAATTCTATTGTATAAGTGTAGTTCGACCATAAACTACCTTAGGGATAAAATATTACCCTTTAGGTCCACTTGGATTAGATTAGGACATTTATTATTATTTTATTTAAAGAAGAATTAAAATAGTTAAAATCAAAGTTTAATAACTAACACATTTTTAATATAGGGTTATACATAAGATAAATTCGACTATAAAAATTCATTAGAAAGATAAAAAAATTCCTACATAATGTTATTATATTTTTTATTTTTAGACATTATATAATTTAATTTATTTATGACACAATGATGATGCAGTAATTACTTTATTAATGCATTATTAACATAATTGATGTTATAAATACCCAAATAAATGTAATTTTAGACTTTTTATGAATTAAAATAATTTTCTAGGTTAATATGAGATGTTTTTATTTATGTTATTAACTTTTTAGAACTAATCATGCTGTTAAAATTTTCAAAAAAATCATGTACCAAATAGTGTCAAAATTGACATAAAATAGTTTTTAAAAATAATACTATATTATTAATTGTTATTTTATTCATAAAAATCTAATTATTTTCCAAATTACTTATATAAGGATATATATTAATAATTAACCACTTGGGGTTCTATTGGATTGTTATAGTAAGTTTATTACCCATATAGTTTAAGAAAACAAAAAGACATGGTAAAAGTTAAATTATTTAACTAAGAGTTAAATCTAAATGATAAGGATAAAATAGTAACCTAAACATGTACAAAACCTATTGTTTGAGAGTATTTAGACCCATACCCACCTTTTCATATAAATAAATCATTTTGGATATATTAAAACAGAATATGACTTTATAATAAAATAATATTTTATGTTTTCCTAAGGTGCCCCTCTCCTCCCTTATAAAAAGGGCACCCCTTCCCTCTTCACTTCAAACCGTTTTGAGCCATGAAGCTCCAAAAACCCCTTCCAATTACTCTTATTTACCTCTCTATTTATATCATTGAGGTTATGGTCTTCTCAAAATACCATATCTAGTTCCCTAAGAAGAAGTTTGAAGGAGGTGGGCCGAGGAATAGGTAATCTCTTCTACCGATTCTTTCAAGTTTTCTTTTTTCTTAAACTTGTTCTTATTTATTTATTTCATTATAAAGTAATAAAAAAAGTATCACTAATATTATTATATGTTATTATAAATATGAAAAAACCCCATTTCACCTTCTATCCATCCTACGAAAAAAAAATTACCGCGCGTGCGTACGTATGGAATATCGTCTCCACGTCGTGGTGTAATCTGTTTTTCCACCACCAACCTCGTTGGATGGGTATAATGGTGTAAATAATAACTATGTATGATTATTATAAAATCATTCTGATTTGAAGATATTATATCATCCACACCAATTCCATTCAATAAATATGGGAATGGTATCATCGCTCGTGCGTACGTACGAATTACCGTCTCCACGATGCGATGAGATTCATTTTCCATGTTAACAATTCAAGAATTATTATAAAGTATATATAATCAGTAATCATGAAATATATGACATAATAATTCTACTATATTTATGTATATATATATATATCTATGTCATCTAATTAATTCCATTCAAGTCAATAACGAAAGTAAAACAGCGTTCATGCGTACGTACGACCTACCGTCTCCATGAACTATGTATTTCATTTCAATTATCTATCTATTATATATATATACTGAATATATATGATATATAAATCATGATTTAAATTCTATAAGTAATTAAATCATGATATATGTAGTAATAATATCAATCACAACAAGTCCAAACAAGTACGATAAATAAAAGGATTTTACCCAAAATGCTACTTTAACATGGAATTTACAAAAGAACGGGTAATATAAAGTCATAAGTGAACCATATTTGATATAATAACAATTAATATGATTCTATAATAAGTAAATGAAATTATTTAAATCATTATAGAGGAGGTTCGGATACGTACGATGCATATCAGACCTAAGGTAAGGGATAATTATTCTAATCTCATTCTTATCCGAGATTGTTTATTTGTAAGTATATACTGGGGTTATGTTTATAGTCCATGTCCATGTTTCATAAAAATGTTTTTAAAAAATGTTAAGTATTCTTTTATGTATGTTTATATTCGTTTTTACCCTTTTATGACTTTTACCGCAAGGTTTGGAAGGAATCTTTCTTTTGTTTACAATACGAGTTACTTTTTGACTTTTTCGGCCAAAGTATGAGAAAAATATTTTTTAAAACATATATGCCCTGATCAGATTTTTACAGTTTCATAACTACTTATTTTCAAGAATCATACTATACAAGATTCTATGAATATTTTCAACAAAATCCTTTTCTTTTAAAATTTCATGGCATTTTGTAAAAATAAAATGATTTTGAAGAGGAAAGGATATTTTCCTCATGAATTCATTTCATGTGTTTTATCAAAACCATTTTCCATCTATGATGACATTATTTCATATTTTTATGTTTCAAGTATAATTTCTCTATTATTTACATCGTTTCACTTTTCTTACGATGAAATGATATCCATTTATTTTATATGAATTATGTAATGATGGGATGATGTTTATGAAACCCATTTTATTCTTTTGGTTGTGATGAATGATTTATGATTATGTTGTGGAACAAGTAAGAATTATTTCATTATGAGATGGGTGGGACCAATATCTCCCACCAATGTATTGGGTAATGATTTATATATCATTAGATAGACATGGCTAGAATGGTATGTTAATCTGGTTCATTGTTACAGGACTGAAATGAGTAGTAAACTCGACTCAGAAAGGGACATTGTCCACTAAGATGGTCTTGGAAGCAATGCCTTGGATAATATGGAAATCATATCATGTGATTAATAGTTTTCCACAATTACATTTCTTCTTCCCATTATATTTTATCATGATTGATGCTCCATTATGATATATTCCTTACATACTTCCAAAATTTATGTCGTTGCTCATGATTTTGATGTTTAAATTTTATGTTCAAGTTTTTGCATTAAATTTTTTATGGATTGTTTTATTTTCTCTATGTTTACCCTTACTGGGAAATTGATATCGCCCTTTTTATGTTTTATTTTCCCTAGGATTTTACAAAAGTTTTAGGTAAGAAAATAAAAGGGGAATATCTTTGTGGGAGATAATGAAGATCTTTCACCGTGATTAGAAGATTATGTTCGATGTTTCCAAAGACACTAATCTATTACGGTCCTTAATTGTTTGTTTTTGTTATGTATAAAGTATTTCGCAGAAGTAATGTAATGTCCATGTACATCAAGCTTTGGGTCTCTACAACCTCTTTGAAAATCGTTACCAACATTCTTGTTTATATGACTTGAAATTTGTTGTCTGGTAATTTGTTTTATATAGAATGGGCCTTAATAAAAAACATTCCTTTATATTATGTAATTAAAACTATAAATTGATCTTTCTTTTTAATTTATACACTACTGGAAAAGGGACCTTTCCCAACAGTTGTGTACCAACGGTTCAATGAACCGTTGGGAAAAACCCCTCAATGCATAGTTTTCCCAACGGTTTCATACAACCGTTGGGAAAGATAGGTTTTTCCCAACGGTTCCTAAGAACCATTGGGAAAAGTGGTGAAAAATCTTCTTTTCCCAACGGTTCTATGGAACCGTTGGGAAATGTTGGTCATTCCCAACGGTTTTTAATAACCGTTGGGAAAAAGAAGCCCCAAATACCAAATCGAGCCAGCGGCCTCCCCACATTCAAGAAGCATTCAGTTCGTGTCCTCCTGGAGCGATTCCTTGCAGAAGGACCTCCCAATCCCCACATCTTCCATCAGATCAGCACCTACCAGGTTAGACTCCTATATTTTATCAACGATATAGTTCCAGCTCTTATAAATCATATACTTCTATTCTTGATTTCGTTATTACCAATTATTAGGGTTTTTGTAAAAATTTATGATTGTTTCATGGTGGTCATGTGCACCACTATAGGTACATTGATTCACTAATTTATTTTGGTATTTCCATAAAATTCGAATACAATTTATTAATGAATCAATGTTGAGTGTTAACATGGCATTCATGTTCTTTATTTAAAGTGTAAACAAATACTTATATAGAATTTCCTTGTAAAACCTGATGGTTTAACTCTAGTTAAATGGAATCATAATTTTGTATGTTATTAATATTTAGTAATTGGTGAGGTGAATCATATATGTATATGAAAAATGGATCAAGATCATTTAGTATTGGATAGAATTATTCCCTAGTAATGTGAGACCCTTATGTTGTGGGGTGAGTATGGAGTAGTGAGATATATTGCTTGTTACTTACATTTTTTCTATTCTATGAGGTAATGATGGCATGCACTAATTTTTTGAGATCTGTCAATGTTTTTATGGTTTTGATAGTGATCCATGATGTGTATCCTAGTATGTAAGATCCTGTTGGGTATTAGACCCTAGATTGGGTGAATTTGTATGCGGTAGGGTGCTTTCTAGGATGGGTTGTAGTGATGTGATGGTAACATATGAGAGGGGTGGGTCTTACTAATGTGGATTCATTCTATATCATAAGAATGTAAATATAATTTGTATTATGATAACTCAATGTGAATGATGTGTGATCAAATATTGTCTTATCCTGGAGAATTCCTTATGATATATTGATATGGTGGCATGAGTGATGATGCATGTGGTGACATGACCAACATACATGTGTTTCATGGTTAGTGATCAATTAGGCTAGTGATCCTATGATCATTGGGATGTGACTCTCAATGATTCAAGAAGAGTTATTAATATGATAACATGAGGGTGTGTTCCTATTTGGTTTTATCTAGACTCGTAGTATAGTATTGGAGTTGAGTTATTTTTATATATTATCTATTTTTATGGATGTTGTCTTTTAGTGGTTGTGTGTTTGGGAACCCCCCTCCTTCCTAGACCCTGGAACCCCCCCCCCCCCCACCCTCCTCCCTGGACCCTGGACAGCCCTGCCGAATAGCCCCCCAGACAGCCCCCCGGATAGCCCCCCCCCCCCACCCTCCTCCCTGGACCTCGGACAGCCCCCCAGATAGCCCCCCGGACAGCCCCCCACCCCCACCCTCTTCCTTGGACCTCAGACAACCCCCCGAATAGCCCCAGACAGCCCCCGGACAGCCCCCCGAACAGCCCCCCCACCCTCCTCCCTGGACCCCAGACAGCCCCCCCAACCCTCCTCCCTGGACCCTGTACAATGCCCCGAACACCCCCCGGACAGCCCCCACCCTCCTCCCTGGACCCCAGACAGCCCCCCTACCCTCTTCCTTGGATCCCGAACAACCCCCCGAACATCGTTCGGCCAGTTTGGACCCCCCCCCCCACACGCATTAATCAAGCGCGCGGAACGCTTAAAGAACACATAATGAGCCCTACCGCGCAGACCGCACGTTCGATTGATGTTCCGTCTACGCGTGCACGTCGCGAATAATAATTGGATTGTTTTACTGTGATTTCAGGTCAATCCGATGTCGTCCGCTATGAGTTTGACCGTTAGACGCACGTTTTGGCCCTTTATGATACCATAACGGCGTTCCCGGTCACCGCGGGCACACGGCACGTCCGATTGACGTGCCGTGTGCTCGACCACATCACAATTCACTCACCCTTTTATGTCGTCCGATTTCAGGCCATTCGGACTTCGTTCGGCCAGTTTGGACCCACCACGCGCTTTTATCAAGCGCGCGCAGCGCTAAAAGAACGCATAATGAGTCCTCCCACACAGACCGCACGTCTGATTGACGTGCCGTCTGCCCGTGCACATCGAAAATAATAATGGGATTGTTGTCCTGTGATTTCAGGTCAATCCGATGTCGTCCGCTATGAGTTTGACCGTTAGACGCCCGTTTTGGCCGTTTTTGACACCAGAACGGCGTTCCCGGTCACCGCGGGCACACGGCACATCCGATTGACGTGCCGTCTACTCTAACACATCACAATTAACTCACCCTTTTATGTCGTCAGATTTCAGGCCATTCGGACATCGTTCGGCCAGTTTGGACCCCCCCTCCCACCCCCACGCGTGTTTATCAAGCGTGTGCAACGCTTAAAAAACGCATAATGAGCCCTACCGCGCAGACCGCATATCCGATTGACGTGTCGTCTGCTCGTGCACGTCGCGAATAATAATTTTATTGTTGTCATTTGATTTCAGGTCAATCCGATGTAGTCCGCTATGATTTTGACCGTTAGACGCCCGTTTTGGCCCTTTATGACACCAGAACGGCGTTTCCGGTCACCGCGGGCACATGACACGTCCGATTGACGTGCCGTCTACTCGACCACATCACAATTCACTCACCCTTTGATGTCGTCCGATTTCAGGCTATTCGGACTTCGTTCGGCTAGTTTGGACCCCCCACGTGCGTTTATCAAGCGCGTGCAACGCTTAAAGAACGCATAATAAGCCCTCCCATGCAGACCGCATGTCCGATTGATGTGCCGTCTGCACGTGCACGTCGCTAATAATAATGGGATTGTTGTCCGGTGATTTTAGGTCAATCCGATGTCGTCTACTATGAGTTTGACCGTTAGACGCCCGTTTTGGCCGTTTATGACACCAGAACGGCGTTCCCGGTCACCGCGGGCACACGGCACGTCCGATTGATGTTCCCTCTGCTCGACCATATCACAATTAACTCACCCTTCGATGTCGTCCGATTTCAAGCCATTCAGACATCGTTCGGCCAGTTTGGACCCCCCCACGCGCGTTTATCAAGCGCGTGCAACGCTTAAAGAACGCATAATGAGCCCTTCCGCGCAGACCGCACATCCGATTGATGTGCCGTCTATGCGTGCACGTCGCGAATAATAATTGTATTCTTGTCCTGTGATTTCAGGTCAATCCGATGACGTCCGCTATGATTTTGACCGTTAGACGCCCGTTTTGGCCCTTTATGACACCAGAACGGCGTTCCCGGTCACCGTGGGCACACGGCATGTCCGATTGACGTGCCGTCTGCTCGACCACATCACAATTCACTCACCCTTTGATGTCGTCCGATTTCAGGCCATTCGGTCTTCGTTCGGCCAGTTTGGACCCCCCCACCCCCACGCGCGTTTATCAAGCGCGTGTAACGCTTAAAGAACACATAATGAGCCCTACCGCGCAGACCGCACATCCGATTGACGTTCCGTCTGTGCGTGCACGTCGCGAATAATAAATGGATTGTTGTCCTATGATTTCAGGTCAATCCGATGTCGTTCGCTATGATTTTGACCGTTAGACGCCCGTTTTGGCCCTTTATGACAACAGAACGGCGTTCCCGGCCACCGCGGGCACACGGCACGTCCGATTGACGTTCCGTCTGCTCGACCAAATCACAATTCACTCACCCTTTGATGTCGTCCGATTTCAGGCTATTCGGACTTCGTTCGGCAAGTTTGGACCCCCCACGTGCGTTTATCAAGCGCGTGCAACGCATAAAGAAAGCATAATGAGCCCTCCCATGCAGACCGCACGTCCGATTGATGTGCTGTCTGCGCGTGAACGTAGCGAATAATAATGGAATTGTTTTCCTGTGAGTTTAGGTCAATCCGATGTCGTCCGCTATGAGTTTGACTGTTAGACGCCCGTTTTGGCCGTTTATGACACCAGAACGGCGTTCCCGGTCACCGCGGGCACACGGCACGTCCGAATGACGTTCCCTCTGCTCGACCATATCACAATTAACTCACCCTTTTATGTCGTCCGATTTCAAGCCATTCGGACATCGTTCGGCCAGTTTGGACCCCCCCCCCCCCACGCGCGTTTATCAAACACGCGCAACGCTTAAAGAACGCATAATGAGCCCTACAACGCAGACCGCACATCCGATTGACGTGCCGTCTGCGCGCGCACGTCGCGAATAATAATTGGATTGTCGTCCTGTGATTTCAGGTCAATACGATGTCGTCCGCTATGATTTTGACCGTTAGACGCCCGTTTTGGCCCTTTATGACACCAGAACAGTGTTCCCGGTCACCGCGGGCACACGACACGTTCGATTGACGTGCCGTCTTCTCGACCACATCATTATTCACTCACCCTTTGATCTCGTCCAATTTCAGGCCATTCGGACTTCGTTCGGCCAGTTTGGACCCCCCCACGCGCGTTTATCAAGCGCGTGCAACGCTTAAAGAACGCATAATGAGCCCTCTCGTGCAGACCGCACATCCAATTGATGTTCCATCTACGCGTGAACATCGCGAATAATAATGGGATTGTTGTCCTGTGATTTCAAGTAAATACGATGTCGTCCGCTATGAGTTTGACCGTTAGACGCCCGTTTTGGCCGTTTATGACACCAGAACGGCGTTCCCGGTCACCGCGGGAACACGGCACGTCCGATTGACGTGCCGTCTTCTCGACCACATCACAATTCATTCACCCTTTGATGTCGTCCGATTTCAGGCCATTCGGACTTCGTTCGGCAAGTTTGGACCCCCCACGCGCGTTTATCAAGCGCGCGCAACGCTTAAAGAACGCATAATGAGCCCTCCCGTGCAGACCGCACGTCCAATTGATGTGCCGTCTACGCGTGCACGTCGAGAATAATAATGGGATTGTTGTCCTGTGATTTCAGGTCAATACGATGTCATCCGCTATGATTTTGATCGTTAGACGCCCGTTTTGGCCGTTTATGACACTAGAACGGCGTTCCCGGTCACCGCAGGAACACGGCACGTCCGATTGACGTGCCGTCTGCTCGAACACATCACAATTCATTCACCCTTTGATGTCGTCCGATTTCAGGCCATTCGGACTTCGTTCGGCCAGTTTGGACCCCCCACGCGCGTTTATCAAGCGCGCGCAACGCTTAAAGAAGGCATAATGAGTCCTCCCGCGTAGACCGCACGTCTGATTGACGTGCCGTCTGTGCTTTCACATCGCGAATAATAATGGGATTGTTGTCCTGTGATATCAGGTCAATCCGATGTCGTCCGCTAAGTGACTGTATTTTGTTTAAAACGGACACCATTTTAAGTACATACGGAAAACCGACCAAACGGATTCGGTTTCCATTGAAACATTAGGAGAATGATCCATGGGTCATATGTGACGTGTACGAATCAACCCCGCCTCAATCGGAGACGCGGTGTGGCCGACACCACTCAAAGTGCCCGTCTTTTGTTTCAAAAGGACGTCATTTTAAGTGAAAAGCATCAACTGACATACGAAAAACCGACCAAACGCATTTCGAATCTATTGTTAATTTATCCCTACAATCCATGGGGTCATATGTGACGTATACGAGCCAACCCGGGATGAATCCGAGTCGCGGTGTGACCGGGATCAGTCTAAGTGGCTCTCTTTTGTTTAAAAGGGAAATTTTAAGTACATACGGAAAAATGACCAAACAGATTCAGTTTCCATTGAAACTTTAGGAGAACGATCCATGGGTCATATGTGACGTGTACGAATCAACCCCGCCTCAATCGGAGACGCGGTGTGGCCGACACCACTCAAAGTGTCTGCCTTTTGTTTCAAAAAGACGTCATTTTAAGTGAAAAGCATCAACTGACATACGAAAAACCGACCAAAGGCATTCGGACTGTGTTGATACTTTAGCACAAGGATCCATCGGTCGTATGTGACGTGTACGAGTCAATCCCACCTCTATCCGAGGAGCGGTGTGGCCGAAACCGCTCTAACTATGTCAATTTTGTTTAAAATGGACAGGATTATAAGTGAAAAGAACAACTGGCATATGGAAAACCAACCAAACGCATTCTAAATCTGTTGATAATTTATCCCAACGATCCATGGGTCATATGTGATGTGTACGAGCCAACCCGGGATGAATCCCAGTCGCGGTGTGGCAGGGATCAGTCTATGTGGCTCTCTTTTGTTTAAAACGGACACCATGTTAAGTACATACGGAAAATCGACCAAACGGATTCGGTTTCCATTGAAACTTTAGGAGAAAGATCCATGGGTCATATGTGACGTGTAAGAATCAACTCCGCCTCAATCTGAGACGATGTGTGGCCGGCACCACTAAAAGTGTCTGTCTTTTGTTTCAAAAGGACGTCATTTTAAGTGAAAAGCATCAACTGACATACGGAAAACCGACCAAATGCATTCGGATTGTGTCGATACATTATTAAAATGATCCATGGGTCATATGTGACGTGTACGAGTCAACCCCGCCTTAATATGAGGCACGGTGTGGCCAGAATCACTTTATGTGGCTCTCTTTTGCTTAAAATGGACAACAATTTAAGTACATACGGAAAACCGACCAAACGCATTCGGTTTCCATTGAAACTTTAAGAGAACGATCCATAGGTCATATGTGACATGTATGAGTCAGCACCGCCTAAATCTGAGGCGCGATGT
The DNA here is from genome assembly GCA_963277665.1 of Viscum album. NCBI lineage: Eukaryota > Viridiplantae > Streptophyta > Magnoliopsida > Santalales > Viscaceae > Viscum > Viscum album. Next base: position 592,506,312 of record OY728155.1, on the reverse strand, counting down.
GGCCGGAACCACTCAAAGTGTCTGCCTTTTGTTTCAAAAGTACGTCATTTTAATTGAAAAACATCAACTGACATACGGAAAACCGATCAAATGCATTCGGATTGTGTCGATACATTAGCACAACGATCCAGGGGTCATATGTGACGTGTATGAGTCAACCCCGCCTCAATCTGAGGCGCGTTGTGGACGGTAGCACTCCAGGTGTATGCATTATGTTTAAAATGGACATTACTTTAGGTAAAAATATATGGTATACAAAAAACGGATCAAATTATGAATTGACTTCCAGATTCCACATATAATTATCATCTATATTTTAAATTGAATTCTAAATGAATTATGTATGTTTATAATTACGTTATCAATTCTAATTTAATTATGGATGTGTATAGTTCTACCATTATATGTTAAACATGTTTGAATTTGTTCTCTATATGTAAGTGTTAGTTGGTTATTGCAGGTACAATAATTTTATATATGTATGTGTTAGTTTATTGAAGGTACAATAATTGGATTGAAAAATGAGAGGGAACCCACAAAACTAGACCTGGTGGTTGTCAAATTGGAGACCTGGAGCTGCTGGCCAAATTGGGGAGCTGCTGGCTGATTTGCCCAGCAGAGGCTATGCCAACGGTTCAAAACCGTTGGCATAGAAACTCTAGGATTAGTTTTACCAACGGTTCATAAAACTGTTGGTAAAAAACCTTTCCCAACGATTTAGAACCATTGGGAAAGAGTAGAGTTTGGATTCTACAAACCGTTGGGGAAAAGGTTTCCCAACGGTTTTGAAGAACCGTTGGCATAGGGTAATCTTTCTCCACCATATGCCAACGGTTCAGTGTAAACCGTTGGGAAATGTTTTTCCCAACGGCTTACTTCCCTACGGCTGGAAGAACCGTTGGTATATGTTATACCAACGGTTGTCCAGCCTTTCCCAACACTTCTCAACCGTTGGTAAATGTTTTATTTCCAGTAGTGATAGGATCTTCATTGGGAATAGAATATAGGGATAACCTACTAAGTTTTAATACTCACATCTATAGTCTTCTTCTGTTATTAGCCATTTTACAGGTTTCAACTTGAGTTCGATTGCCTTGGGTGACGTGTGTTCATTGTTTTAGAGAGTGACCAGCCAGGTAACATGGAGTTTGTAGGTTATCGGGTTTAGTAAGTTGAGTTATTAGTTTAGTTGTACTTTTGGTTTCTTGTACAAATAATGATGAGTTCAATTATTTTTTATAAATGTATTTTGGGTTGTCCATTTCTTTCTGCAATTTGTTTGATTGTTTATATATGGGAGAAATTGTTCCCTCGTGTAGTCTATTAATTCCATTGGTGCTTATCACCATCCCAGTAGGATTAGGAATGCCTCTCGGGCTTGTCTATGGATGGCCTAGGTGACCCGTTCAGGGTCGACTTGGGCTGGTTTGTGACAGTTCACCTACTCCAGCCCATTCTCTAGAACTAGACCTAGAGCGGATTCTTGTTCCCCTATTGTTGTGTATGCCATTAATAGCTCATCCAACTTGTATGATGTGTTATTTTGATATATACTAATGATGGGACCACATCATTTGGGTGGGGATATTTTATTCCTATAGATGAATCCATATGATGTAATCCCCAACTTTTACTAGTTGTATTATTTGCATGCCATTGTTGACTTCTTCTTGAAGAAAATATATTTTTTGATATGGATGACTGGTGTGTGGTTTTCATTGGTGAGTATTGATTTCAAGTGGGATGTCTATGTATGATGAATCATTTTTCCATGTTGTTCGACCTGTTAGTGGAATAAATTATCATTGGGATGTTGGAGGTTCCCATAGTTGTTGGGGAATTCTTGGATGTTTTACCCAAGAAGGATGTGATGCTACCCTATGATGTGATGTTGAGTTCAAGATAGAATTTTGGCCTGAGGATTAACTAATTTCTATGGATCCTTATTGGATGGAACCTAATATGTTATGTTAGCATAGTAATTAGATAAATGATCTAACCAAGAAGGGTTTTATATTGATCAGTGTGTCTCCATGTGGTGTTGTTGTGTTGTTCACCAATATATATTATGCTAGTTAGAGGTTGTGAAAAGTCTATTAGACGGTGAATCATGTAATGGAAATGAACTGTACAATATCCCAAGGATATATGATTTTTTCAACTTGATGAGAGGGAGAAATTGGTTTGCTTAGATTAACATGTAGTCTAGATACCACTAGTAGATGGTGAAGGAGAGAGATATTTGGGAGACTACATTTAGGTGTAGGTTTGGGTACATCCTATTTGTAGTCATATCATTTGATGTTACGAACACTCCCTCTATGTTCATGAGGCTCATGAAATTTGTTTTCCATAAGATCATGGATTGTTTAATCATCATGTCACTCAATAATATATTAATTTTCTCGAAATAATATCAATATGATTCTATGAATACCAGATTTTTCATGTATGTTCTTCGACCCTGCCAGCTCTATGGAAATTTTCCCAAGTGTTGGTTTTCAATTCGGGAGGTACACATCCTTATGATTTTCATGTATGAAAAGGGTGTGGTATTGGACCCATCGAATGTTTAAGTAGTTTTTTCATGGGAAACAAAAATAAATATTGAATTTGATATCGGTTTCTTGGCCTTTTAGAGTATAATTGGAGGTATATACCCGATATATCTCGAGATGAAAACACATTGATATATTTGACATGGAAGGACTATGATTTCTCATTTATTGAGTAGTTCTAATCAACGTTTCGGTATCTGAATGGAATGTTCTTGACTGATGTAGTGATCTTTTTTCCGATGAAAGGATTTTTGTTTGATGTTTTTACGATGCATACCCTTTGGTCTTGGGATGAGTCTTAATATAGAAGTAGGAGGAGACTTAGTGGGATGAATATGGGTCGATGTGTTGCATGATTATATTATCCATGGTGATGATCTAGATCTATGGTCGATGGTTAGTCAAAATCAGATTTTGTTCCATGGAAAATAGTTTGATTTGATAGTAGTTTGTGAGTTATTTCTTTTTGAGTCCAATAAATCAACTTTAGTGGTACACCCATGAATTTATAATATGTGCTATGGATTTTGGATGCAGTTTTAGTTTCTCGAATGAAATGGCTAATGGTGATGTTCGGGGATGTTACTATTTTTTTAGCTAGTGAAGGTTGACCATCATGTTCCCAGTGGTAGGTTGAAGCCCTTATATTTCCTGGAGTGAACGTGGGATGAAATATTGATGGATTTAATTTGAGGGTTACCCAATCATCAGGGAGGGTACAACTCTATCTTGGTAGTAGTGGATCAGATTAAAAAAATCATCTCACTTATTTGCAGTCAAGGATTTGGGCATATTGGATGAAATGGAAAAGACATATGTATATGAGGTCATGATGTTTCATGGATTTATGAGACCCATTGTCTCAAATTAGGATACATATTTAACCTTGAGAGTCTAGAGGGGATTATAGACTTATTTTGGAACCAGGATATGCTTCATCACTTCCTTCCTCCTAGTGAATAATGGGAGTATAGAAAATAATATCCTGACATTGGAGGATATATTGTAAGCATGCATCTTAGACTTTGGAGGATCTTGGTTATGCCATATTCACTTGGCAGAGTTCTAATATAATGATAGCTATCACTCTTCCCTTGTCATTTCATAATTTAAAGACTTGTGAGGAAGACCATGTCATTCCCCTTTGTGCTGGAAAGATGTTGGAGAGAGAGATATTCATGGTCCCAATGTAGTGTAGATCACAATAAAGAAGGTTTAACATTATTGTGAGAGAAAGAAAGTTGTTCATTACCAAAAGTTTCATTATGCCTATGGAATGTGGGAGCCTGTGGGGGTTTCAAGATGGAGACTATGTGTTATTGAATAATTCCACACAATGTGGTCAGTGGAGTTTGGGATGTAGGATCAAGGTTTTTATTTGGTTTGTTGGACCCTTTGATTTGTTGGGGTATGTTGGTGAAGATGAATACTAGTTAGAGATACCTCTATAGTTGGATAGGATCCATGATGTCATCGGCATATGCCATCTTCATTGGTATTTTCATGAAGACTCTAAAATACTTGACTAGAGAGATTTGTGTATTGAGGAATAGGTGACATTTGTGGAGTGGTTAATAGATATTAAAGATCTACAGGAAAAGGTGTTGTGTTGAGAGACCATTTATTTAGTTCACTTGTTGTGGATGCATGGTTGTCGAGAGTAGAGTACTTGGGTGCGAGAATAATAGATTTTCTCCAACCACCTAGTGAGTTTTTTTCTGTGGTCCTTATTCTATTTTTCCTTGTGATGTGTTATTTGAATATTTTTTATGAAATTACTTGATTTAGTCTTTTGATTTGAGATGTGTGAGATGAAATGTGTAACTAACATGTGAAAAGGGGATGAAAAAAAATTCCAAATCAAGATGCATTAACTATGATCCAATTAATCATGTGTGGTTGAGTCAGTGTTGTCTAGAAAGAATCATATCTTGATATGGAAGATGTAATTCCTTGATTCATGTCATTAGGATGGCATGTTTTTTTTGCTTTCGTGTTCTATTTGATTATCACTTATATTAGTGTTTTTAGGTGGGGGTAGTTGTTGGGGAGTGAAAAGTGTCTTGAGAGGTATCTCATTGGGAGGTTTTTTGGACTCTTATTCCCATCATGGATGGGTTTTTAATACCTAAGGGGGTGAATATGTTGAAGGGTATCAAATTTATTTTTCTGGACCGCTCTGGTCCATTACTTTGTAAAAATTAGGTGTTTAAGGAGTTATGGGAGATCAAGGAGACTCAATTACAATCTTTTGAAAATTTAAATTATTTTTATGTCATAGAACCTTTAATCATACTAATGGGGTCACCATAGTTGTGTCTTTAGAGATGTGTCACCAAGGAAGTTCCATCTAGGCAGTGAATCGCTTGTGGTGACTCACTCGTAGTCATTCACCTAGCGCTTCCTCTTCAAATGGTGACCCACAGAATGGTGATCCTTCGAAAAATGTCTCTCCTAATGCCATCATGTGAATGGTTCCCCATATAACAGTGACTCATGAGTAGTGCATCATAAAACATGGCATCATACAATATTGTTTCATCAACAGTGTCTCAAACATCCAATATTTTCTTCAATATGACATTTTCCATGACCTAAAATGACATTATATCCTTATTTGAAGGTATTTGAGAACAAATAAAAGGCCATTCATCCGACACTTTTTTACTAAGTGTTTAGAGGATATTTTCTTCTCAAAATAATATATCTAGAACATATCTTTCTTTATTAGAAAATATAAAGCATATCTAAACTACATCTCCATTTATGTTTTCTAAATTTTGAGATTTCTTCATCCCTTTTTCCTTTTTTTCCTTTTATGAGATTCCATATTAATTTATTCCATGAGGATTCATGAATTTGTGTTGTTGATTTTGGTCGTGTATTCACAAGGGGATGTTCCAGCTTCATGAACACCCCCCTTCATTGGAACAATATGAATGTTCTAATTATATCTTCTTCCAAATAGTTTTCCCTTCACCCCTCTATTCTTTCTGAATCATATGGGGTTGGTGTATGAATGTTTCTTTTGATATGACATTTTTATTCAGATTAACAAAACCAATTTAACTAGTTAAAATGAATATTCGAGGTCTTGGGAATGTGAATTATTTTGTTTTTTTGTTTCCTATTATTTCATGTGATATATTATTTTTTATTGGCTAATTACCCACTAAAAATAGTGTCATTCGGGGGTCCATGGTTGCAGAACATTATATTTGGATGTATTATTGTCTGCCCCTCATGAAAAATATGCATGGAATATGTTAAAAACATATATTCATCTAAAATAAATGGATTCTCTAGGATTATGTGGTTTCTATGATAACACACTACATTATGTTAAATTGAATGACGAATTCCTCATAATTTTAATGTATTTTTTTTATTTGTTGTAAAATGGTTGTGAGCACAGTTGTATGTTATGGGTTGGATAGAGTGATTTTTTGAATGGAATATGAAGGTGTTCTGATTTATGGGTTAGTTGATGATATGATTGATTCCCTGAAGCTATGATGTTTGTCATGATACAGTGGTGTAGTGGGGCTACGATGGTGGGTCAGATATGGTTATGTAGTGGGGTTGGGAAACTAGTTGTCTTTATAAGTAGACATGGATGTGGAATTTTGATGTGGTATTTTTCTTTTGAGTTAATTGTTGGTTTTTTTGATACATGGATAGAATGGTATGAGGTTTATTAAATATATTATTGGTTGGTATGGGTGATTTCACTTTAATTTTATAAAGAAATCATTCCATGTTCCTATAAAAAAATTGGGGGAGCTGTGCCTTTACTATGAAGTGGGGTAATTGAACATGGATCTTCATCTCATGTTTGTGTATTACAATGTTTCTTTCTAGTTTTTTTCATGTTAATTCCCTAGGTAGTAATTGGACGAATAAATGAGTTTTTTTAATAAATTATGTAATGATTTTTGATGGTTTGGATAAAGAAATCGAAATAGTAAATATGACAACATGAATGGGTGTTAAATGTTGGATAAATGTGTAGCTAAATTAGTTTATTAAGCTCTTTACCTTCTAAAATCATTTTTATTGATTTTTGTGCATTTTAATGGTGGAATCATGAAGTCGTTGGTTCAGAGTTGGTTTCTTTCACAAACCCAAAAGTTTGGATTGATTGTTTGGTTTCATATATATATCTACTTTTATTGACCTTGTGATTTATATAAACACCCCAACATAATTCAGATCTATGTTCCAAGCACCCATATATTCATGGGGGTGGGTGTCATTTCAAAAAACCCTAGTGGGAGAATGGATGCTGAGGGACCTTTCATTCCATGGTCCCTATTAAAGTTAGTGGAATCACAAGAATATTTAGGCAGGTTGTGGTTTCTGAGGCCCATGTACATTTTTGGTGAGTTGTGCTTCCCCAGTGTAATTGGGATGATATGTGTTGTTCTTTAATAGGTGTCCTTGGTATGTTGTGTTGTTTGTGTCCCCTATGTCTATATGAGGGTTGATGTGTTGTTTTTGGAATGTTTTTTACAGGAAGGTTGTGATGTGGTTTGTGGCCCAGGTCTATATATGCGGGATGTGATGTGGTTTATGGTTAGGTGATTATGGGTGGGTTATGATGTGTTATGTGGAATAGGTTTCTATGGGTAAGATTTTATGTCGCTCGGGGCCAGGTGAGGGGATGATAAGTGTTTTGTCGAGACCAAGTGTGTGTAGTTAGGTTGTGAAGTGGTTCTCTTTGAAGGCGTGGGAGCACTGGGATGTTTTCCATTATGGAATAGTGGAAAACAATTGTTAAGTGTTGAGGGGTACCCCAATAATCAATGTTTTCACTGCATTACATTTCATGAGATTAATTACTATTTGATTGTTCCTTGGAATGTTGGGATTTCTAGTATTCCTTGTTTAATATGCTTTTTTCTACTATTTTCCCACAAGATAATTAGTATGATTCAATTACTTCTACATGATAGATTATTATTTTCATACTGAGTATACTTATATGCTCACCTTGTATATATAAATCATGTTAAGGTTTCGAGGAGGACTATGTGGTATGTATTGGACCGTACTATCTCATACTTTGAGATAGACACGGTGTCGCTTCATAGAATTAAAATTTGAAATTAATTTAGAGTTTTATTATTATTGCAACAGTTATAATCTAAACATTAATGTGGTATTTAATTTTCTTTCTTATATATATAGATAATGGATTTGTTTTGAGATAAAAAATATTATCTCTAGATATTTTTTCTTAAAAAAGGAAAATGCACCCATTTTGTGATACTTGTATACCCTTGATGTTGTTCTCTAACCCGAGGCCTGCAAGATGAGAACTCAAGGGACATTATATCCCTTCATTAATAGAAATACTAGGCGGGAAATACCAAATAAAATAAACAATGTAATTTAAATTCCTTGATTAATCCAGTTTAAAAATCTAGAAGTTAAAAAATGGACTACTAAATATATTTAATAAGTCACAAAATTACATTTTCATAAAACAATTTCAAGGAATTTACAGATATTTTCAATGCTATGAAAACCACAAAAAAATTTATTACATCCTTGATTTAATGGAATGGTAACATGATTTATCTAATGGATACTTCTACTATAGGTGTTTTTTTTATAATAATTTATTAATAAGTTAGGTGATCCATTTATAAAAAATACTAAAGTAATGAAATTTTATGTTATCATTACCTTGAAAAGGATTACCCTCCCATCCATCATGAGTGTCTTTCACATTTATGAAGTCAAATGATTTCTAAAATGGAAAGCCATTTGAGAAAATTTACAACATCTAGTTTTACCAAAAACATGTGGATTGGATGATATGTGAGAGGAAACAAATTTATTTAATTCCTAACTCTATAATTATATTTACATTAATTTCTATAGTGACATGTTTTAAAAAATATAATAACAAAATATTCCAACTATCTTTTATCCCTGAAATAATATCATAATGAATATGACTATCTTTGGTGTTCATGATGTATCATTTGATAACCTATGTGAAAATAATGGCTTCATCACTATATGATAAATGTGTGGGAGTAGAAAGGCCTCTGTATGAATTGATGGATCTGTGTTGAGTATCACATTCTATATTAAGAATGAGTCTAATTATGTAATATTCCATAATGGAGAAGATAATGAAAAAGAGATGATCACCATGCCTAACACCTCTGGTACATGTGGAACAACCCTCAGGGGAGCCATTGATATGTAATCAAATATGTGTTGAGATCAATGGAGTTTTAACAAAATTAATAAATATGTTAACAAATATAAAATCTCATATAACGTTATAGATGAAATCCCCGTCTAATGTATCAATGTATTTTCTAACATCAAGTATGAGAGATATTTTCCCCAATATGATGGGTTTTTTGAGAAGACTGATGCATTCAACTGAAGTAATAATGAAATCATGAATACTTATAAAATTCATGAAAACATACTATTTTGGACCCAAAAATATTTTGGAAATATAATTGAACCAATTAGAATTAATTTTATGAATAATTATATAAGTGATGAAAACAAGTTCTATAGGTTTGAAAAGTTTAATATCATTCAAATTGACCACATTGGTAATGATTACAAAAAATTTAGCATTATTTCAATTTTAAAACATCCCATTATTGAAAAAGATAATATAATGTCTACAAGAATCATAATGAATAATCTTCGAATAATCATGAAATCATGGATTTTTGAACCCATATTGTCAATGAATACATCTGATGTTTTATCCAAAAATATCATCCATAATATCAAATTCAAGGAGAATAAAAACAAGATTTGATATTTCTACAATACTAACATGTATGGAAATAATATCTTCCGTAAGATCAATACTAGAAATAGGCCAACAAAACGTTCTTGTTGAATGAAACAACATGGGTAGGTAATGCATAATTTTTATTAAGTAACACTACATTATAATTTTAATAGTTTGGAGACTATGGAGAATCATCGTTAATTGATGTATGCAAAAACATTTAGTGTTATCATGTCATTCCTTGAGACATTTTAATTTAAACCCCACTAGTTACATGTATTCTTTGAGGTTCATAATATTTTTGAGATCATTTGTGATCATTGTATTCTAATAAAAAATGGATGAATAAGAGTCACAACAATCAATCAATTGAGTAATAAACAATATGGATCCAAAATGAGCTATATTTACTTATAGGGGGATAAACTGCACATGAATCCATATTTTTAATATTTTATTAATAAATTTTATCTTAGGAAAACAATATTAGTCATATTCTTTATATTTTATGGAGTTTTGTGTATGTTGGGACATTTTTTCACATTAGGAATACAATTTACATGAATTATTGATTCCATATTGGAAGGGTGGTTTAACATATCTAATAAAATGATTTACCAAAATATGATAGAGATATTAGTTAATTATTCCATATGTAGACTTTAAAATGGATACCCAGGCATAAACGGTCACCTAATTATAAAAATCCATATCCAATATTATGAGAACAACATTATTCATATTATTCAGAAACCAAGTATATTTAGTTCCCAAATGATTAAATTGTTTTTGATATCTATTATCCATTTTCCCCAAAATTCCCTTGTTTATGTAGGTCAATAAATCATGCCAAATTTATCATTTGGATTGAGAATAACATTGAAATTTAAAATAATAAGTTACGAATCATTAATTAACATTCATAATGAATATATATAATTCCATATTATTTTCCTTTCTTGATTAACATTATATGAGAAAATAATATGGAAAATTGAATTACTCCCAAAAAATACAGTTATGTGTAACCATCCCCTCTAGAGAACTGGTAAGGGAGAAAACATAAATTCTCAAATGGGAAACATCCCAAATCCTATTTATTTCTATACTATACTGATTACTTCCAACATTATAACACATTATTTGTTAATAATAGATATAGTATTATAAAAACCCTATTTTTCTCTACAATACCTAGACAATCAAGATTTTTCATATTTTCAAAAAAATACTATGTGAGATAATTTCCTTTTTATTGGAAAAACTGACATTTCCAATAATTAAACCTCTCTTTAATTATATGTTCCGATATATAATCTCTTATTCTTACTACTAGAATGTTTATTCCATGCTGATCTCATGAATAAAACAACATGTTTATCAACCCTAGATGGTATATTCGTTTCCCATTATAGATATTATTTATTGGAATTGCCTATTACATTTTAATGACAGACGGTGTAAAGGCTCTTTGGACTATCCTCAATAGTGGTAATTGAACTCTTATTTACCTAATTAGTGTAGGAACAAATAAAAACATTTAAAAATTGAAGTCCATAATTCACGTGATGATTATAAATAGATAAAATAACATGTTATAATTTTCTATCATGGTGTGATCATTTTTTTATATTGAGAACGATCTGGGATTAAAACATGTTGGATGAATCCAACATGAGATAATTTATTGTATTTGATATTGTCCCTAACGAACTATTCTAGATCTACCACCTATATAATATTAATCAATAACATAGTCTTCTTAGACCTAGATAAAATTTGATGACTTTAATATTCAATAGTTGGATTGATAGATTTAACCATATCCTTATAAAGGGTTTTTATATTCTCACTAGAGGTATATGAATGAAAACTAACCATAACAAAATTATTGCAATTAATTAAGTATTTTCAATAGAGGTAGATAGATTTTGAAATTTCTTATTAGAGAATGGTCCGTTTTTAGATTTAAAACAATAATACTAATCAACCTACTGGACAAAACCCATATTAGATAATGAATTATTATTCATATGTTCGTAAAATAATTCAATGGGTGTTCCTCCTCCAAAATACCATTAGATAATAGAGTCATTTTATTCATAGTGAAAAAATGGATACATATAGATTTTGTAATTGGTCATTTGGTTTCAAAAATAACCTTGTGATGTGTGTCGTTGTCTTCATGAAATAATTCAAAACATGAAAATTACTATTCATAGAGATTAAAATGGGTTCTAGGGAGGAATATATAATACATAAATTGTTACCCTATAATTAATTTATAATAATTTTACTCTCTTGAAAAATTTAAATATATATGGATTCGTATTCACTATCTATAATGCATATACCTTCCACATAGTAATAATCAATATGAAGAAGATTATCATAATTTTATTGAGCCTCATCTCCCTCATTGTTTACATGGAAATCCAAATATTTTGTTATGGAGTGGTTTAAATCAAAATTCCTTATTTGTCTCTATCCAATTAATAATGTTTATTTATTCCAACAAGGATAACATTATCAATAACAATAACTACACCTTTTTTATATTAACCTCTTTCAAGGAATTAACATGTGAATGAGGTTTTAGTTGTTTTTGAATAACTCTAAATTTGGAAATGGCATGCCCAATAATCCTCTATATTTCCAAAAATGGTATAATATCTTTATATTCATACTTTACCATAGATTTATTAATTTTAAATCAATATAATCACATATAGTGGTTTCATGTCTAAATTCACATCACCAAAAACAATAGCATATGAACCCAACTCAACATTAAGAGTTTATTGATCAGTTTTTAATGGCAGTCCAATACATAAAGAAATATCATTTTGGATTCTAGGATTCCAAAAAACCTAATTCAACCCATACTATCTAACCTAATAATGATAAGTCAGATTACTCTAATGGAAGATATATAAAGTGATATCCCACTTAGATATCATTAAATTTTTAGGAATCTAATGGATATTTTTAATATTTCATTCCGAGTAAATACATTTAATATTACATATAGCTATATGAAAGACTCATCTTAAAATCCGAATCATACTCAAATTTCCCCCCATCAATGTGATATATTTAATTTTATATAGGTGTATGAACATGTGTTAGCCCCCATAGAGTATGTTACATTCCCAGGAATAGTAAATTTTTATAAATCAAGTCTTTGATGTAGGGCCTCTAGATCTGAAATAATGCGGAACCCCCATCCACCTTTTATATAATCTATAGGTATAGTAAACACATTAATGGAAGGGTCTTAACCACAAAGAGACTCTGAAATAGTTATTCTTATTTATTTATAAATCAATGAGTCCCCTCTAGGATTTATATTTCGAAAAGATGCTTCTTTTTTGTAATTTTTCTCAAATAATTTCCTTGGATAAACACACCCAATATGGATGAAATTAGTCCTTAAACTAAGTGAATAATTAAAAAAGGGAATAATCATCATCCATTTCCACAAAAATGAATGTAGAAATGCATATATGAATCACCATCACCATGATATTGTTAGGCATACTTTTCCAATTTTTATTATTAATTCCATGAAAAATATCGAATTTAAGAAATGATGATTTAAATAATGGTGTTAGATGGTTTATTGTTATATTAATAGTATATGGTCTCATGTAGTTTATATACATATGAAAATGAAAAACAATTTCTGTTCATTATAATGTTAGAATGTTTGTACATATTATAGATTATGATCATAATAACTGATCGTAGTCTTTTTATAAAATTTATGATAATTACTGTAGGACAACATATCAAAAAACATAAGGTTATGTTGTGAAAAAACCAATAATGATAATTATTATAATAATGTCATGAGCTCTAGATATTGGAAATATAATTTATGAACTATCATTTATGAGGTTGTTAGTAAAGGTTTGGTTATCCACCCAATTAGTATTATGTTAGAAGCATTATAGTATGTAAAAGTATTCTTCCAAGGTAGATTATCATAGGAAATGAAATATTATCCAAATTTAAATTAAAAATTAAATTGAAAGTATTGATTAAATACGTAACATGAAAGGAGAAATTATCATTACTTTGATTAATATTGGAACATGAATAAAAAATATATAGGGGTGAACAGATGATAGGAACTATTCAGATTATCTATAGGAAATAGCTCGTAATATGAATTTGTGAGAGAAAAATTCATAGATGGTCTAAATTATAATTGTTTAGAGAATAAGTGTGGAAAACATGACAAGAATCACACACAATAAGATATTTGAATTGAAGTAAATGTTAAAAAAATTCATGATTGAACAATGAATAGTATATTAAAAATTAACATATATCATATAGGAATAGTAATATATCATTATCTAATTCACTTAATTGTAATATATCAATAAATTATTATTAGAGAATGACATAAGTGGATTTATAATCCAACACAACAAGATTCCCAAAAAGATGATTCTTGGGTTATTATAGCCTATATAATGACATTGAAATAAAAATTTATTCCATATAGATGGATTGGGAATTAGATAAGGGTTTTTTGGGAATTGGGACAATAGACAAGATAAGGTTGTCCCTATGTGTTCAATGTGGATAAGAATAAATCTATACACAATTCTATTCTTGTAATATAACTATGTGTATGAGGAATTAGCAAGGATTAATGTAAAATAGTTGAAGATCCATAAATCAAGATAGTGAGAGAAATGAATTTTTGACATTGGATATAAGATATTGATGAATATATGGTCAGATTCTAGAGTCACATTATAGAATGGGATTTGAATGATGGAACCCATTATCTTTATAGAAATTTCTTGTACATTGGTAAAATTAAAATAATATGAGGTATTGTTTAAATGTAATTTGAGGAAAAAAATGAATCATAGTGTTTAAGGTTATTTAATATGGACATATGAATCTAGCATAAAATTATATGAGTGTGATCATAGTTGATACTAATAGAAGACACATAATATATCGATCACATATAGAGGAAAAATATTTTATCATTTTTTATTTCAATGTATAAGATAAAAATCATATTAAATACGGTCTTGGATCATTTACAAATTCATTTAGTTAGATTTATTTTTGAATGGTTAGTATTTTATGATTTTTTATGTATTTTAATAAGGACTTGGGTGTTATAATAGTTATTGTGATGTAGAATAGACCTCATACAATATATCAAAAGGTTATATTTTAAGGACCATTCAGGAATTAATCATTAATTTATAATATAAAATATTTAATGATACAATCACATTAGTGGGATTTTTTAAAAACAATCTATCTAATGTTTTGATGGAATAGTTTCCTCTTGATTAGATTATATATTTATCAAAAATCACAATATATTAATGATCTATTTTAACCATTCTTAGTATCATTGACCTCCTAGAAAAAATATAAATTATCCTTCATCAAATTTACCTAGATGTATGTTCTTTTTAAACACCTCATCCACTTGTTTTTTATCAACCACAAGAATGTATACTGTTTATATTATACTACTGTCAATTATTTTTAAATATTTCTAATGAACATATTTAAAATTCATCTTCATTCAACTGGTTGTCAATAGTTTTTCAAATTAAATGGTGATGGACATTAATATGAAGTAAAATATCTATTATATATATTAGTTAACAAGGAATCTCTTTATTAATAGTGAATATAGAATAATGACATTCCCATAATGAATTTAATATCATATTCATCCTCAAATTATAATATTTATACTTCAATAGTGGTTGAATGCTTGTTATAGAAATTTTTACGCACATAGTGTTTCCATTAGTAGGTTCATGATGGTGGATATTTTTTTACATTGGATATTTTAGTATAAATGTGAAATTTTCCCCTGATACACATATAAATGTTTTTCCGTATCCATATATATATAATGAAAAAATCATGTTTATATTAAAATTACCGATTTTCTAAATGTGGTCATCATTTTAGTCTGTTTTAATTTTATTTCATATATTAAACTAAATTTAAGAAGAACTAAAATGTGATTATATTATATTTACACATTCCAATAAAAATTCAGATTATGGACCCCTGACATCCATTCACTAAAAAGATAATTTTTAGCATTATTTTGAATCATATAAATTCATGTAGGGTTAGTGAATAAAAATAATATTCATTTAATATATAAGTGTAATTTTATGTTAAATATAGTCAAACATCATAAAGGGTTATACAATACAAAGCCTAATAATTTTATAGGAGATAATAGTTTCTAAATGATGGGTTACATATTTTCCTATTTTGAATTATTTGATTAAATTGAGGCTTTTACCTCCTTTATGGTACTAGATGATGCCTCCATAAAAACCATGAATGTATATTTTTTTAAATACCAAATCCCAATTATTGGATAGTCGTCATAATTCATAAATGATTATAATCTCTTTAAGTATTATTTTTTAATGGAGTAGGTTTCAAATATATTTTATTGTATGAAATATTTAATTTTTACCCTAATGAATGTTTTGTGATTAAAAATCATCCTAGATATGTTGGTTGTGATTTATCCCACTTCCTTTAAAAATTTAAGATGAATGAAGTCCTAAAATATACAATGAATCATGTTAATAAACATTCCATCATAATATTTATTACCGAGAGAGGCACTAAAATTGGGTCATAAAATAACCCAATCCACCCACAATCAATATATTCATTGTATTGGGGAAAACATTTCGATAATTTTTTTTCCATAGATTAATCTTTAAAAATTTCTCATGATGAGTAATATATGAACACGAATATATATAGGGGTGGTACATTTTCCTCCAACAATAATGTAGGAATTCCATTTCCACCCCTATAGGGTCCATCATCATCACTATCACATATAAAAGATATTATATATGATTAAGTTTATAAAAATGTATACATTTATCAAATGCTAAAAAGGGTTGATGTTGTTTCATAAATGACTAGGTATAAGAAAATATAGATGACTTGGATTTATAATTACTAGGTCTCATATTATGTATTCTTTTTATGTATTCACTCTCATATAAGTTTGACAACAGAATTTCCTAGTGAAATAGTTGTTCAATATCCATTGTTACTGAGAAATGTATTTGTCACCTACCTATAACCCAACATGTATTGTTCTTAGATTAATCTCTCATAAATGTTATGCACCCAACTCCAATATATTTTTAATATTACTTTATATAATATTTTCAGATAATAAGAAACATGAATTTCATATTTTCAGACTATACACATCATTCTTAGTATAAAAAATCACAAAAAACGAGGGTTATATATATCCCCTTATAACTTATATTATATGTTAATAATAAATACAAATAATATAAACAAATATAATAATTTAATAAAAATTAAAATAAAATAACTTGAATAGGATCATGATGAAGAATAAAAATAACACATATAAGAAAATATTATATAACATATTATTGAAATTTCAATAGATACAACCCCACAACATATTCCGAATTCCAATAACATATAAGTTCAAAAATATCTTCTGAATCATACATGTCATTTATTACACATGAACGCACACCCACAGGCCACCGTAAGAAAATTATAAAATTTTAAACTTTAAATCAACCATCATATTCATTAAATATTAAAAAAAATGACATTTTAAAAACATGAACAATAATCCCAACCCTTATAAAATTATATTTCAATATAAAGGGGAAAGAAATTCATAATAATAAATCTCATCTCAATTTCCTACAAATTTATATAGATAAATATCAATCACAAAGTGGAATTCTTTTTATAAAAATAAGTAATAAAACATTATAATTATCCTACATGATTAAATCTACAGTTAAAATGATAAAACAATACCCTATATATTAGGTAAGAAAATTTGAACATTAAAAATAATTACATATATCCGAACATAATGTTTCTGTATCAAATGGATTTCAATCAAATGATATATCCATATATAAAGAAATCACATTCTATAATAAAATGTGAAAAATTTATAATTGTATGCTATATTTACAGAAGTAATTAGTATTTCCACAAGGGATAATTATATACAAAACTATTTAAATGAATGAATTAATGGAAAAAAAATTACGGGCATGAGCCACCTATGGGCCCTGTATAACATTCCAACTACCTAGCCAACTAATCCATCAACCATAAACAAGAACTCCAGATTTATATACACGGTTATAAATTTTGTGAATTTACATAAATTCTCAATCCATATATATATTCTTAATAATAACCCACCTTCAATAGAGTCTCTAAATATATAAAAATTATATATTTTTAGGCATAATTGTATCATTAAAAAAGTAAATAAATAACAATTTTGTTATCAATTTAACGCCCAAGTGCTAAAAACCAACGAAATGAGTATACATACCAAGCTCAGCTAGTGATAGTGTCAAATAAAACATATCAAATATAACATATGGATCTACCCAATATGTACGTAGATTTCAAAAATAAAAAAAAATCATGTCAACATAACCATCAATGTAATTGAACATTCAGGATATTCCAATAATTAGTAATCTACTACTTACCATGTACTATATATTCTAATCCTAGATTTCATACTACCACATGTAATGCTAATGCTCTTCCACATCGATTTTCTCAAATATTTCATTTCTCCAATCATCCATATTTCCCAAAAATAACCATTTCTCCCTAAAAAATTGGGATCCATCTCACGCTACACCTCCTACAAACCAATGCCTACAGCCTCTCCCTATACAGTAGCTAAGGTTCCCGAAAACTGCTCACTCTGAACCTGAAGCCCACTCGATTGTTAAATCCTTTACTCTAGTATTTGGTAATATTTTTCCACCCCTCATCCATCTCTTCCCAAAAACCACTGTCATCCTCCTCCTCTCCATTTCACTCATCCTTTGTATTTGTTCATCTTCTACAATCTACTCAAATCTTCAAATGGTTCTAGCATCTTAAATATTTCCTCCCATCTCCTAGGTTTCTTCATACTATTTTTATTCTATGAGCTCTACTATAGTCATCCAGTAGTCTAATCTTCCCCATGCAGCCCTCAATCCCTCCAACCCACTCTCCTCCAATTCGTGAAATCCCTCACCATCATCTAAGGATATCATTTTTATCTGTCTCCTCTAAGATATACCGCAGGGAAGTACAAACCTCACCATCTTTATGATTTAATTCACCATAATAAAAACCTTATTTGTTTCATTGAAAATCTATCTCCATATTCTGTTCTATTTCAGAAATAGACAAGTATTCGAAATTTTCACTAAGCATAGATCCATTCAGCTCTAAATGCATCCAGAATATGGTATTTTCTCCTCAATATATTATTGGTAACAACTGTATATGATTTATAGATTAGTATTTCACATAGTTCATACTAATTTTGAAGGCTATAATGTGATTTATTTCTTCAAAAATGCTGGTTTCACATAATTTTCTGAAAACGTTTTCAGAAATAGAAAAGGGTTCGATATTTTCACTAAGCGGAGATCCATACTGCTCTCAACGCATCTAGAATATGGTATTTCATCCTCCATATCTTATTGGTAACAATTGTATCTACTTTATAGTTTCTCATTTCACAATGTTCATACTAATTTTTCATGCTGTAATATGATTCATTGCTTTAAAAATGGTGGGTTCTCATAATTTTCTGGAAAAGTTTTCAGTGCTCTCCAAGAATTTGTTTTTCTAGTTACATATGGATTATTCAATCATCAATACAATAAATATCATATTTCGATTCATAAATCATTTTCTATAATTCTTTTTTCATGTCAATATTTCTTCATCTAAAATTTTTTCCATGGTAAATATAGATGTCCTCCTCCATATAAATGTGTTCTCCATTTTAGGTATGCATGACTAATTTGATTCGATATCCAATTTTTTAGTTTCAAACATGTTGATTTACATTGGTGTTTTTTAAAAGTATTATATTATTATAAATGTATTTGATTAAATTCATAGTGGAGTCCCAAACATTGGTTATGTTATATAAAAAATGAATATTTCATCCACTTAGTTATATAACTTTACTCATTATTGAGTATTATTTTTATAGAAATTTTATAATTGAAAATTTTACTTTTTTCTCATATTTATTTTTTATATAATTCAAACATATAATTAATTTATTATTTTCAATTGTCTATAAATTGAAATTATTTAAATATTTATTATACATAAGTGTCATAAGGGTTTCATATATATGAGTGCATCAATATTAAATATTTCTTAGAAGGATTCAATACATTATTTTTTGAAGATTTCATAAATATAAATTTTTTCATATTTCAAATTGCATATCTCTTATACTTAATTATTTGAAGATTTCTTATACATAATTGTTTTCTTACACAATGTTTTTTAGATTTCTGTTAAATATCAAATATTTCTTTACAGAAACTATTTTTTTGTGTCAGATTTTTGTTTTGTTAAATTTCATAGCAACTATCTCTTTTCTGGATTACTTATACAACTATTTCCTTCTTTCTCAAATATAATGTTTTTATATTTTTCTTATATATGACTGTTTATAGATTACATATGAAAACCTCTTTCTAGATTGCAAATGGTAACCAATGTAGGATGATATTGATAAATTCATATCTAGAATTTGAATGTACTGAATGAATCCATGTATGATATCTTGTATGACTACTTAATATGATCATGATAATCTTCACAAACCATCAATATAAATATTTTTTGAGATTTTGTTTTATTATGTTTTTATTACTATGTTGATGTGGTGCATCACATCTTTAGGTGTTCCTAATTTATAATTATGTTTAGGTAGAATTTATGTTTTAGTAATAGTGGAGCTTATGGGAATCATTGGGGATGTCAATGAAACTATACTGGGAATTTTTGTTCATCCTCTATATCAAAAATCATTGATGGAGGAATGTGTTTTAGGAAAACATTTTTTCCTGGATACTGCTACGTCCCCAATGACTTCTCTATATAGTTCTACTTACCATATCATTGTATTACATGGATATAACAATTAGGGTCACCTACATTTAGATGGCCATGAAATTTACATAATTTCTTCAACATTGTGAAAATCTAAGTGTTTTAATATTTTTTATATGTATCAATTTCTATATTTGTTATACATAGTTATTAATGGATTAATTATTTAACTATTTCCCAACTACACATGTGTAGTCCAACAAGGTATTTATAATAAGATTCAAATACATTCTCCCACTATTTATTAAACACACTCTGAGGATAAATTTTAATATATGATATGAAATCAATAGGGCGATGATGATAGTATATAAGATAGTTTTTTTGAATGTTGGGAACCATGAACATCCCCCAATTGGGTTTATATAATTATTATCAACAGATATCTTCTGTTTTTTATAATGTAATAGAGTGTATGTCTATATTTATATGTTCATTAACCCTTAGGTGATTTTACATTATTTTACATCATTTTTATGATTTATTCTTATTCTTTCCCTGTGTTTTTATTTTAATGTTAAAACTAGACATTAATCATTCAATGTATAATAACAAAATACCATCTAAATGGAGATTTATAAAAAAATAATAAATTTTTAATTTTTTAGTAATTAGGTTGTTTATGGACTACTATAGGGATGTCTCATTAGGTAAAAGAGGTTTTACTTATACATTTATCATCAAAACTAGAGTCTCCAACAAAAATTCTTCATACTGTTGAATGAAATTTAGAATTAATCTTTACAGTATATGATATAAAATCAATATTTGTTTTATTAAAGTAATACACATAAAATTAAGTATCGTAATAGAATTGTTGAAATTGGAATGGTTCCTTTGGTGTCTTCTCATCATTTATAGATTATATGTATTAGGAATATCATATAACACATTGGTATTTTAAGGTAATTCTCAATTAATTTTCATAAAAAAAAAATATAAATAATTTATAAATGGTGAATGTCTTATCTGTAATATAATGTCACACACATTTCCATTGATTCAATGTTAATTTTAATATTATATATGTTAATAAATAATAGAAACATTTCTCCATTCTTGAAGAAGGATAAAATCTTTAATTTATATGCCACATAAATAATCACACACCATGACTTAACGAATCTTTGATAATGATTACATATCCAGTGAAGTGGTATATAGAACCTACCTCTCAGTTTATTTTGTGGTCCCCTCATATTATTGAATAAAGGGTTCTGATGTAGAAAAAAATTATTTTTGGGGTATTGTAGGAATTTTTACTTGTAAAATAACATTATAGTGTTTATACATCATAGCCAGTGGTGTAGTTATTACTAATAGATTTATATTAACTTGTTTTGGAGCTAAAAAATATGGGCATATGTTATATAATTTTTAATTTGGGAAGAACTTATGTCCAATTCACCCATGACTATTTTCCAAGCCATTATGTACAGGTCTGATTCTTACCTCACCAGTGGGAAATACATCCCCTCAGCAACTCATATTCATCAATTTAATAACATTGTTTTATATATAGTCATGATGCATTATATTATTTACACACTAACTTGAATGAATATGTGAACCAAATAGATAAAATCTCCATATTTCATAACTATTCTAGAACCCACAACTTCAACGAGACATTTGGGTCATCCATGTGGTTGAACCAATTATATGTGACTCTACATGGGTGACCATTTCCTGTAACCAATTCAAATATATGTTTAGTTACTCGTGGACCATGATATAGGAAGTCATCCATCAAAGACCCCTTATTAGGGTGATCCTTTTTACATGCCCCTTAAATTGGGAAACCATTAACATAAGCCCTTTCACATGGTTGACCATTCACCTTAGGCCCTATACATATGTGTGCCTTTTCCCAAGAATATTCTATGGGAATAATTCACCATTGGCCTATTTCATAAGTTTATTCCTTAGTAAATTCTCACAAGGTATCCAAATCAGGTTTATCCCATATATGAGCTTCACTCCGCCTTGGACTCACACCTGTGCACCATTTCACCTTCGAATCCCACATAAGAACCAATCTAAATAAAATTCATTTATGTTGGAGGATCACTATTGGATTTCATATTCCCCATGATTTGGAATATTTTTCATTGATCCCCAGAATGAATATATTCAATATTCTCCTCTCAACACCCAAAACCTACCTTCACTTGGCTCCCTTACCAGACTGAACGATATTTGGGCCACCTATTTAGTGTAATACAGAACCTTATCAAATACCTTTCCTCATCCAATTATTATTACGTGGGATTGAGGTATATTAAATTATATATGGTATTCTTAAATGGTTTGATACACAATCCTTCTTTCCTTCATCAAAGTCACATAATAGGTTAGACATATCACGATGGATCATTTGTATGCCACACTATATGACCTATTTTCACCAAAATTATAGAAAATGAATATTTTGTGGTACTACATGATGATTTAACACAAAAATCTATCTAAAATCGATCCAGTAATACATAATACTCACTAACTCTCCAGTTTTCACCCCATATAAGACCTTGTAATCTAGCTAGGAGAACTCATGAGTGTTTTCTAATTAATCACATGTTTTTTATACAGTAAAATATCATTGATATATTGTTTCATATTTCAATAACTAGGAATATAAATAATAGTATTAGTGGTTCAATTTATTTTTTTATTTGCATAACTGAGATGCATCACATTGATCAACTTCTATGTTATAGGTGGATCACTGCAAATTGTATAGCACGCGTCTTTTATAACATCAATATATATTGATCAGTATAACATAAGATAATACACACTATCATCGAAACTACATGGTCTTTAATTTATTTTTACAAAAACAAATATTCTACTACTCAATGTATTGAAACCAACATAAAAAACATCCCTATTTTCTAATGTGATTATGATAAGGTGAATAATTTATAACATGAGTCTAAATAAGGATTATTATAATTTTATATACCCTTTGAGTTGATATTCACCATTTTATTCCCCAATAGAAATAAATTATAAATACATTTCTTGGTCTCCCCACATCAGGGCCTCCAACTAAGTGTAATCCCAGTCAAAAGAAATATATGACCAATTTATTGAGTAAATGAATGTATATTTCTATGTAATACGAGTAGTATATTTTTTCACTATTAACGATCTAGGTATTCCACATGTAATTAGACCGATGGGATTTTTACCCTCATACTTTTAGTTATTAAATATGCATAATGTTGATTTGACCAATCATTCATAAATCCTACACCAACCATTTCTATTAGTACCGAATTTATTTATTTCTAATCATGATGTAAAACAAAATAAATTCGGTTCTTCTCCAATTACAATAAAGGGTCTAACATAACTCGATTAGTGGGACTAACATTGGTTTCAATTATTATTTTGATAGGATACATAGTAAAAATTATCCATGTTCAATCCCAACATCACACCAAATTCTTCATTCTTTTATAGATGTGACCTTCATTGTTCATTTTTACGTGTCTTTAAATGGTTGAATAACTATTTGATAAATTTATAAATAAAACCAAAAACATACAAATTTTTTCTTATCTACTATATTTGGTAAGGTAATTTTTACACAATTAACCAAATCAACAATATGATTTGTGATGGAATATGGAAAACATCATAAATGTATTAGAGATTCCAAGAGTATAAAATAACACCCTAATAACGGATATGATGATCCCAACATCCCATCCTCTGGAAAAATTCACATTGTTATGATTCAATGATAATAATCTCAGAGACCACATGTCTTTGGAATTAAGGAGAACAATAAAATTTATTGTCACAGATATTTGAGTCATTTTATTTTCAAATAATTTAGAAAATTATTTAAAATTGAATATATAATTTACATAAATATAATATGTTATAAACTAAATATTAATACAATTTCTTCATAATATATTGAAAACCAAAACAATTTTGGAAACTGGACAAAGAAAAAAAATAATTTCACTACTGTTTCTGATGCTTTCACTGGGGCATGCACATCCGTCTGTGTGGGACATGTAGTTGTTTCCCCACATTACCACTTTCCAATGTCATGAAACATGCATTGCTAATTCAGGGACATTTGTTCCTTGATCGAAATGGGATGATTAGATGTCGGTTCTTCCTTCCAGGGATTCCTCCTCGGAACACATCACCTTGTCTGGGTATCCCTTACTAATTAAGTCATGGTTTGTGAATCTTTTTCCTCGTGACATATCATTGTGGATTCCGATTAATTACTCTAGTTCCATCTAGACATTCAATGGGGTATTGACGTGATATCAACCTTTGGTCGGAGTAGACGGCAACATCAAGATTGTCGGGGCATATCTGGATGCGTTGATATTGGGGAACCTGCATTATTCATCATAAACAAGAATCTCAAGGGAATAGAACCCGAGGCATCCCAAATAAGTCACAGGGTATCATATTCCAGCAGCATGTCTCATAGGATTTCCTCACCTTCAAATTTTTATCAGTGGGTACTTCACGAGTTTAATGTCTTGTGGAGACGGTTACGCCAAATGCATGTATTCTAAGGTTTTCCTCATTCATCTCATGATGAAAACATGGTATGATGTATGTTTATTGTTTTAATGAGATGTAATGAGTGTGATTAGAACATCTCATAGAGATGAATAGATCAGTAAATCCTTAGGAGGGATCTCTAAGAGTGTTTACCAGGTACATGGATCAGAACAATCAATCAGAGTAGACCCTAGATGGTGTGTCCCATAAAGGGAAGATGTCACACATTGAAGGCTGACCTGGACACCACTGAGGGTGAATCAAGGAGTTTGCTTCCTAGAATGGGGAAATACCTAGGTTTACCATTTGTTGGGATTGAACTTCATAGATGATTCCTCCGTACCCTATGTAGAAAAAAGGGATCAAAACCCACATAGTTCGAAGGGGTGATGAATCAGGGTGTACATAAAGGAAAATGACATAGGGACATTCGGGGGCTTACATGTGGATTGTGGCCTCGGTACTTCAAGGAGGAGTGAAGAGGTGGATGACATCATTCCACTGGGATGGGTTGGCCTAAGTAATAATCTGGATGTATGATGGTGACTTAAATGAAGTAGAGAGAGAATTATATGGAACTGACATTAGGACGATGGTGATGTAGGGATTGAGACTTGAATAGACTTCCTATGTATCCCCATGGTTGTGAATCAATGTCTGTGTAGTTTTATGGGATGATGGGACACCAGAGGAGGTGACCCATGAGAATGGATGCATGGATGGGATCTAGAGGAAATAAAACCTTCATGTTGGGGAATGATCTTCTTGAAACACAAAGGATTGAGGGATATGTTTGGATGAGACCAGGGTGATGGGATTGAACCTCAGGGAGGCTTCCAAGGTATCCCTGTGGCTGAGAGTCAAAGTCCATGTAGTTCTTATAATGACGACTTATCACCGATTAGGGAATTCAATAGTTTACCGCTGAATGGGGTTGATAATGTCTTACCACTGAATGGGGTTGGAAACAGTTTACCTCTAGATGGGTTCTGACAACGGTTTACCACTGGATAAGTGATTTAAAAGAACTTACCGCTGGAGAGGGGACGATTTAGTGTCATGTGGGACAAAAGGGGCGTATAGTTTAACATCATGGAGGATGGGGGTGGACAAAAGTTATTCGGATTGAAACCAATGGATTGTGGGATCGAACCTTAGAGAGGCTTCCTATGTACTATTTCTTGGCAAGGGTGAAAGACCATGTATATGGAATCCCACCTTTTAATTACATATCTTTTCTTTACTTTTTACAAACAGAGGATCGTTAAAGTCAAGTGTCTTGGAAATCAGGAACATAAAACATAAGAACAACATAAAAAATTACTCTAAACAACTTTTAATGCTTCATTATAGGTTCATCCTATGTAGATTTACTGCATCTCATATCCTGGAGACAGAAATCAAAGGAAAGGGTGAGTAGAAGTACCAGTAAGCGTAAACAAGGGAGTAAATGTACCTGTGATATCAATAAGAACTTGAATAAAAACATGAATACATGGGAAATGGAAGAATAGGAATGTCATAAAGAAAAGATATTGGAACATAAATTGAATAAGTGGTTAAAACATTCCATTTATAAATTCTCGAACATATCACCAAGGTCCATCCCCAAGGTGTCATAAAAATTACCATGGTTATTCACCAAGGTATCGCAAAACTTGTCATCTCTAGAGAATAATTTTTTACCCAATGAATTGGAGCGCTATTAGTGTGAACCCTTAATATTTCATTAATTTAATGTGATCCACATATATCATAAACAATAATTTCATAAATAAGCCAAATAGATTCAATGAAATTTCTTTCATGTCAAAATCGTGATGTTTAAAAAGAGATAAAAATTGAGATCATTATGTAATTTATAACCCATGGAAAGGGAGTGAGGGTTATATGTATGTCAATTAAAAAATAAAATAGATCATATTTATATATTTATGAACACCCAATGAAACAAAATATTTTTGAGTATTCACATAAAAAAACCATAGTATTTCTGGAGAGAAGGAGATATAAATTTTGAGGAAAAATTTCCGTAGCATAACAGCTATATAACAAGGTTTTAGAATACATTGAAAAGAGAGGTTACACGAGTAACCCACTCATAAATAACTTATAAAACAATATAAATACAAAATTACATGGAGATATTATCAGTGTATGGAAATTTAAATGACATACCACATGAAAAGGAAACATGAAAGGAAAGAGAAGATGTGATTCCTTTTACGAAAAATTCGGCAGCATAACGACATCACATAAAAATTCCAAAAATAAAAATTGATGAGAGAAGAAAGGGTCTCTCAACAATTAGACATGAAATGAAATGTAACGAGAATATATAAGAACATACCCTTAAAAAATATATGTGGAAACTAGAAGACACAACATAAAAGAAGTCATGGCTTAAAAGAGGAGGGTGAAACGAACACTTACCTTGAAGAGTAACTTTGATAGAATGAAGGTTGGGACCTTGGGAGGATTGAGGGCACCTTGGGAGGACTCTTTGGGGGAAAAATAGACCAGAACATCCTTGGGGAGGATATGGAAATGATAACAATGAGGTAAAGGCTTGGTATTTATAAGAGAAGTGGCAGGACATATCATTAATTTCCATGTGACACCTCATTAGTGGTATTGGAAAAACCACGGGCTTGCCCATGGTATTTTCTTATGGTATTGGCCACTTGGGACACCTCATACCTTATCATACTATTCATAAGTCTACCAGAATTATTGCATAATTATTACATCCTTAATGAAATCATTCAACACATGACACTCAAAAACTATATTTTCACAATTCACCGAAAATTCATCTTTCACAGAAAAATCCCAAAAATTCACCTTAACCAAAATCGATGCTCTAATTTCAAAAATGATCTCCATTTTATGAAAATAATTTTCTAAATAATTTTTATTTAATTTAAAAAAAACAATCCACAGAAAATTCAACTGTTTCAGAAAAATCCCAAAAATTCACCTTAACCAAATATCGATTCTATGATTTTTAAAATGAACTACATTTTAATATAATAATATTCTAAAAAAATTTTAATTTAATTTTTAAATAAAAATAACTATTCACCTGAAAAACTAGTACTTGACTAATAATTTCTAAAACAGTCATTTACATATTTTATTATATCTCATTAATTTCAAGGTGCATAAATTATATTAATAGTTTGTTTAAGTGGGATTAGTAATCCATTGGGTCACATTACTAATCCTAAGCGTAAAATCACTATTCATACTTTACAATTCAATAAAATTTAAGTAGATCTTATTATATTCTAAATTTCTTACTGCACACATTTACAGAAGACCATTTTTCGAATATAATTACACGTAATTAATTATTTAAGGTTTACATAAATATTTTAAAATATCCCCTATTTCCAAAATTCATCAATATACATCCTATATTTATTCAAAAATCTGAAAAAAAAAACACAGAATTCTCCATAAGAAGAAATCACAATATTTATTTAAATCAAAGTATTAAAAAAGGCAGTTACAGTCTCGTTACATAGCCCCTTATAACACTAGCATAGGACCTAAGAGTAAGGTTTGATAGGGCGATTGAATCTTAGGGAGACTCAACAAACATTGCCCGAGTAGTGATTTTTATCAGCTTGAACTTCTTACGAACTCGATTCCATTCTTGCTTGACATGATGAAGTTCGGCTTGGGTTTGGTCCAGAGAAAAGCCCAAAGGTCCTACCTCTTTTACGAGTTCCATCATATGGGATTCGATCGGCCCGATACTACTAGATGAGGCCATGAAATCTTCTTTCTCTATTAATTAAGATCACTTGTATTTTTAGAAAATTATTGCAACAATTACTTTCCAATGGTCTTATTGTCCAATGATCATATAATTGTCGAAACCAAACGGTCTTATTTTAATTATACTGATTTTTTAAATGGGTTAGTTTTGTTGAGCATAAAAGAAAATAACACACTAAGTTAGGGAAAAAAATATTCAAAATTTCGGGTTGCTACATTCTTCCCCCCTTAAGAAATTGTGTCCTTGAAATTTTAAAATTGGGCTTGGAAATTTTGTTGAAAGTCCCACATTGAAAAAATATTCAATAAAAATATTACATTAAAAGAATGAAAGGGGAGTAAAAAATGACACCCGAGTTAACCCATACTAGGATTCCATGTTGGAAAACATGGATATGGAAGGAAAAACAATGGGTCAATCTATGATAGAGAGTGATAAAAAACAAGATTAAGAGAAAATTAACCACAAGAAGATCACAAACTGAAGATGTGTTAAACGATCTTTGATTAACCAGTATGAAATGTAATCCAACAACGTTTTTGTTTTACGTTCCTTTTCATAATTTTGAGGATTTCATTTACTACATTGAATAAAAACATATGGAAATATACTTACCATCAAGGAGAGTTTCATCCCTTAATAAGATTCCACTAAGACTAATATTTTCTCCAAATAATGAAATTCAAAATGACATGGTCCCATCAAAATCACCAGAATCATATTCTAGAGAATCACATAATCCAAAAAATAATAACTACAATTTCCCATGCCTTTATTCATCAAAAAACTAAAAAGGTTAGTATGAGATCATATAGTCTACAAAAATGATAATATTTTATAAAAAAATTCGACTATTAATCTCCAAAATTCAACAAAAGTACCCAAAGTTCCAGAAAGACCAGTCAATACACAATCATCTTTAAAATTCTTCTGAATAATACAAACTATGATTGGAACCCAAAACTCTGAAGGATTTAATCACACAGTCTTCCCCAAAAAATCTTA
The DNA here is from genome assembly GCA_963277665.1 of Viscum album. Taxonomy (NCBI): domain Eukaryota; kingdom Viridiplantae; phylum Streptophyta; class Magnoliopsida; order Santalales; family Viscaceae; genus Viscum; species Viscum album. Next base: position 592,476,641 of record OY728155.1, on the reverse strand, counting down.
ACATTTATCTCTAAATAACATCGACTACTATTAAATTCTCATACTAAAGTGTAATTAACATATTCAAATTTTCTCTATTCTAGGTTCATCGTTTTCCAGAAATAACCCAAATCACCATATGTCCACAAAAAATGTAAAAATTATTACAAAAAAAAATTCAACCATTCCTCCTCAAATTAATACCTATAGTATTTTATTTTCCTTAGGCATATAGTACTCCATAAGAGAAAACATCATCCAAAATAACCTTAATCATTTAATCACCAAAATATTTTCCTATACAAAGGATATCAATTTGATAAAACATAAGTTTCCAAAATCATCTTATTCTTTATCAATATAATAGCTTGTGCATTAGTCAGTCCACGACGGGAAAAAGTGGTATTAGCGACGGATTATTTGGGACGAGAATATATCCCGACACAAATGGTCTGGCGCGAATGCGCGCCAAATCGCGCGAATGATATTTGCGACGGGATCCCCTTCCCGTCGCAAATAACCGGCGGCGGTAACAACTTATTTGCGACGAGAAAGGGTTTCCGTCGCAAATAACATGACAGCAGGGGTTATTTGTGACGGGGCCCATCGCAAATAATCCCTTTTATTTCCGCCCATAATAAATGCGGCTGGTGTTATTTGCGACGGTCCCATCGCAAATAATACCAATTGCGATGGAAATACCGTTGCAAATAAACGCCATCGCAAATAATCTAACCTATAAATACAGCCAGCCTTGACAAGATTTCTGAATCAGAACTACTTTTTACTAGTTTATATGAGGTGAGTGAATTTCGTTTTGCAAGTCGTTTTCAAAGAGGTTGCAGGGATCATCTTACATGAACAACAAATTGAAAGCTCGAAAACCAGTTTAAGGTTTTTTTCTAAATTTTAATTTAATATGTATTTAATGTTTTTGTTTTATATTTTTACATTAGTTTTTATTATTTCTTATTAGATATAATTATGTTGTATTATGGTATTAAATTTGATTTGTTAGATTTAATTAATAGTAATTAACAATATTTAAAAATTAAGTGATTGTAATTAGTAATTACTAACTTTAATTTTAATTAAAGATAGTAATTAGTAATTAATGAATGTAATTAGTAGTTAATGAATGTAATTAGTACTTAATGAATGTAATTTGTAGTTAATGAATGTAATTTGTAGTTAATGAATGTAATTAGTAATTAATGAATATAATTTGTAATAATTGGAATAATTCAAAACAAAATATTAATAATTAGAAAAAATTAACAATAATTAGTAATAAGTAATATTAATTAGTAATAATTAGAAATAATTAATAATAATTTTAAATAATTACCAATAATTACCAATAATTAGTAATAATAAACAATAATTACCAATAATTAGTAATAATTAGTAATAATTATCAATAATTATCAATATTTAGGAATATTTACCAATAATTGCAAATAATTTTCTATATTTACCAATAATTAGGAATAATTACAAATAATTATGAATAATTACCAATAATTATGAATAATTACCAATAATTCGGAATAATTACCAATAATTAGGAATAATTACCAATAATTAGGTATAATTACAAATAATTAGGAATAATTACCAATAATTAGGAGTAATTACCAATAATTAGCAATAATTACCAATAATTACCAATAATTACCAATAATTAAGAATAATTAGTGATAATTACCAATAATTACCAATAATTACTAATAATTATCAATAATTACCAGTAATTACCAATAATTACCAATAATTAGGAATAATTAGTAATAATTACCAATAATTACCAATAATTACCAATAATTACTAATAATTAACAATAATTAGAAATAATTAACAATAATTAGAAATAATTACCAATAATTAGGAATAATTACCAATAATTAGGAATAATTACCAATAATTACCAATAATTACCAATAATTACCAATAATTATCAATAATTACCAATAATTAGGAATAACTACCAATAATTACCAATATTTACCAATAATTACCTATATTTACCAATAATTACCAATATTTGCCAATAATTGTCAATATTTACCAATAATTAGGAATAATTACCAATAATTACGAATAATTACCAATAATTACGAATAATTACAAATAATTATGAATAATTACCATTAATTAGGAATAATTACAAATAATTAGGAATAATTACCAATAATTAGTAATAATTACCAATAATTAGGAATAATTTCCAATAATTAGGAATAATTACCAATAATTAAGAATAATTACCAATAATTATGAATAATTAGGAATAATTATAAATAATTACCAATAGTTCCCAATAATTAGGAATAATTACCAATAATTAGGAATAATTATTAATAATTACCAATAGTTAGTAATAATTTCCAATAATTGCCAGTAATTAGGATTAATTACCAATAATTAGGAATAATTAGTAATAATTAATAATAATTACCAATAATTAATAAAAATTAGTAATAATTACCAATAATTAGTAATAATTACCAATAATTACCAATAATTAGTAATAATTAACAACAATTACCAATAATTAGTAATAACTACCAATATTTACCAATATTTACCAAATTTTATAAATAATTGCCTATAATTAGGAATAATTACCAATAATTAGGAATAATTACCAATAATTAGGAATAATTACCAATAATTAGGAATAATTACCAATAAATATTAATTATATAATAATAACATTATTACATTATTAGTATTTTTTATTATTAGTATTAAAATAATATAATTTTTTATATTATGTTACAATTCACCTTTCATCTGTGTGTTTAACATTCTATCTCCACATGTAATATTTGCATTCTTTTTCAAAATTATCAACCTACTCTCCAATAGAGAGGTGAAAGTGAATGAAAATATTACCCATGGAGACAGAATGGTAAACACCCAGATGAAAGGAGAATTGTAACATAATATAGATAATTATATTATTTTAGTATTAATAATAAAAAATACTCATAATGTAATAATGTTACTATTATATAATTAATATTTATGAAAAAATAATATTAGTATTATTAAAATAATAAAAAATTTATATATTATTAAAATTATCAATATTTGTAACAGGTTTTGCTTTATTCTTAACATGTTCAATTCTTAAAGGGTCAATTTTTAGGTCTATTCCAATAAAAAGTTTGTGTTAGTCGTGTCTGATGTAAACTCTATAATTATCCTTGCTTGGGTGTTTTTTTAAACAAATTATTCAAACCCAGTAATGCTTTTATATTTTATAGAAAAATATGGAACAACGAGGTTGTCAACAGTCATTATTAGATGACCGCATATGGATAAATCAACGTAGAAATTCAAATGGTCCAGGTTTAGATCCAGTATATATAAAGGGTGTGGAGACTTTTGTTTAGAATTTGCGGCATCAAATCCAGAATTTGTTTCAGAAGGCACAATAAAATTTCCTTGTAAAAAATGTGCACTGAGATCATTTGACACTTTTGACAAAGTTGGGAGACATCTATTGCATTTTGATTTTCAAATGGATAATGTTTTTGGTATCCACTTGGTGAACACAGTTCTACAAAAGGTGATACTAACTTGATTCCGGATCCATCCCGATTTCCAAATTTAGTACAAGATGTTGCAGGTCCATCTATTCAACATATAAAACCTCAAGATGATATTGATTCAACTCCTAAGTTGGCACACTATGAATTTTATGAGTTGTTGAGGTCTACTGAGGATGCGTTATATCTTGGTTGCAAGATAAGAAAATTAGAAGAAGTTGCAAAATTTATGGCTATCAAATCAGATAATGGAATGTCAAACATGTGTTTTGATCAAATATATTATTTGGTTAAAATGTTGTTAACCAAAGGAAATTTTTTTCCTGCAAATTACTATGACAGTAAGAGGATGGTTTGGAATTTAGGACTTAGTTGTCAGAAGATTCATGCATGTTCAAATGATTACATTTTATATTCTGGGGAAAATGATCCGTTGGATAGTTTTCCCACTTGTGGGAAATCGAGGTATAAATAAGCTCAACATGAGAAGTCTGGCTTGATTCCTGTAAAACAGTTGAGATTTTATCCTCTTACATCCAGACTTCAGCGTTTATTCATGTCTAAGAATACAGTGACAATGTTGTCATGGAACAAAAAGAATATTTCAACCAGTAAATTCTTGAATCATCCGACTGATGGTGATTCATGGAACCATTTTGATATAGTGCATCCATCCATTGCTTTAGAAGCCTGAAATGTGCGATTGGGTATTTCCACTGATGGTTTTTGTCCATTCGGATCTTATAGTAGTCAGTATTCACGTTGGCCTGTCTTTTTAACTCCGTACAATTTACCTCCATGGATATTGATGAAGGACCACTATATCTTTTTGACCTTACTAATCTATGGACATCTGAAGAAGAATATTGATGTTTATTTGAAACCATTGATTGATGAATTAAATATATTATGGAGTACTGGTGTTAGAACTTATGATGTTGCTGCGAAACATAATTTCATACTAAGAGCAGTATTGATGTGGACAATCAGTGACTTCTCGGCTTGTGGCATGTTATCTAGCATGAGTACACATGAGACAAAATCATGTCATTACTGTATGGGAGAGAACAAGGCATTTATGCTTGTCCATGGAAAAAAACCTTTCTATTTTGACTATCATCGCAGATTTCTTCCAACTGATCATCCTTTTCGCAGAAACATATCTCATTTTAGAAAAGGCATAGTTGAATGGTATGGACCTCCAAAAATGCTATCAGGTACAGTGTTAAAATCAGTTTTATATTTATTACCTCCAATCACATTTGGACCCACAATTAACCAAAAGAAAATTTCTGGTTTTGGGAAAGAACACAATTGGCTAAAACGTAGCATATTTTTGGATTTTCCATATTGGTCTGATTTTCTGGTCCGCCACATGTTGGATGTCATGCATATTGAGAAGAACTATTTTGATAATTTGTTTCATACAGTTTTGGACACACCAGGAAAGAGAAAAGATAATGTAAATGCATGATTAGATCATGATCAAATTTGCAGGCATCCAGAACTTGAACTGTTTGATAATGTCAGAACAGAAAGGTTAATGAAACCAAAATCATATTATAAATTTTCCAAAGAAATCTGTTTATTATTTTGTCAATGGATTGTAGATTTGAGACTTCCAGATGGATGTGCTTCCAATTTGGGTAGATGTGTAAATAATGGTCATATTACCGGATTAAAAATTCAAGATTGTCATGTTTTAATGGAATGACTTCTACCCATTGGATTAAGAGGTCTGTTGAATTCTATGATATGGGATTCGCTAACAGAGGTACCATATTTTTTTCGGGACATTTGTGCGGTGACAACAGATTATGATGATCTATGAAAACTTGAAGAAGATGTTGTTGTAATTATGTGTAAACTAGAAAAAATATTACCGTCGTCTTTCTTCGACTCAATAGAACATTTGATATTAAATTTTCCATATGAAGCAAAATGTGGAGGTCCGATACGGTTTTGATGGATGTACCCATTCGATAGATGCATGTAGAAACTGAAAAAAAGTACGTAACAAAGCATCTGTTGAAGGATCTATTGCTGAAGCTTATTTGCAAGAGGAGATATCTTTTTTTTGCTCCCAATATTTTGAATCTGAGTATCCTTCAAAACAAAACCACATGAGACGGAACGAGGGAAATATTGATGAAATTGATAATCAATTAACTTTTTTTAACCAATCAGAGCTTGGTTTTGGTGGAGTTCATGAACGATGGCTTTCAGATGATGAACATCACATAGTTCATACGTATGTTCTTCTCAACTACGAAGAGATGACATCATTTTTAGTGTAAGAGCTTCTATTACATATTATAATATTTTTGCTACAATAAATAACTTTGTTTTTTATATGTTGTATGATAATAATATCAAGAATCAACTTCCACAAATTACAGGAGCTTCTCTTGAAGAACGCAGACAAAAAAAAATTTCTCAGTGGTTTCAAATACTGGTAACATAAATTTTCCATACTTTAACATCTCCTTCAACTTACAGTTTACTATATTGATAATTTTTTCACAAATTTTATAGTGTCTCGACATGATGATAATATTGAAAAATGACTTTGTATATTGAGTAACCCACCATCCAAAATGGTGAAATATTATAATTCATATGTGGTGAATGGTTTTTGATTTCATACACATGCATATAGAGAATAAAAAAACAATGAACAATGGAGTTTGCTTGAGAGGATATCATCATAGAGAAAATGAAGTTGACTTTTATGGCATACTTGATGAAAACATTGAACTCTGTTATCTAGGATACCATTATATAATGATGTTCAAATGTCAGTGGTTGGATACTGAGAGAGGCGTGTCTGTTCATCTAACTCATGGAATAATCGATATGAAATGTAAAAGTGTTCTTGTAGTAAATGAACTATTCTTACTGTCTCAACAGGCACATAATGTTTATTATGAAAAGTATTGTGCTACGTCAAGAGACTTGACTGATTGGTGGAGCATAATAAAAATGAAAATTCAAGACAATCAGTTTAGTCAAAGTGAATGCTATTTCAATGAAGTGCATGTAATTGAAGTTTTTCAAGATAGTACTCAAAATCCATCTTTGTTACGAAGAGACATGAGTATCGATGATGACACCCCTCAATTAAGAGTCAGTGATGATTATGATGATGGTAATGATGTCACAAATGAATTTGAAATGGTAAGAGATGAATCAACAGGAACTCAAATGGATATCGATGATATTGAGTTGGAATATGAAGATGACATTGAAAGATATGAAGATGATGATGAAGCTGAACATTGATACAATTCAATGGTAGTTATATATAATCATAACTAATATATATGTATATATAATAATAATTATCAATTATTTAATAACAATATTCGTTTTCTGTTTTAGATGGACGAGGACACATTTCGTGAGTTGGCGGATACTGACCTATCTTTCGATGCGGACGAGTTGCTGGCACCTGACCCTTAGCCTGAAGGCACTTCAGGGAGTATGTGGAGGGGGCGCAGTCTTGCACGACTGATGATTCCTAACCCCATCCCCGAGCGACGTCCACGTCTTGGATGTGATCCACGCACCCGGAGGTGTGATAACCTGTTCATTTTACTAAGATATAATTAATCTATTTAATTAATAAATGTTTGATTATTGTTTTTACAGTTTTCTGCATATAGAAGTCGGACAGGGCAGTGCTATTTTGCGCAACTATTTTTCTCATCCATGGACGACATGGGAGCATATTCTTGTTGATGTGCAGCAGGCCATGTTTGGTCATTGGTTGGTACGTACGTAAATAATTAATTTTTATTTATAAATTCATTTCATTTATAACTTGATATTTTGAATTATTTGTAAGCTTTATGGTATCCGATCGAGGATACCATGCGTGACGCCATCCACGAGGCATGGGAGGTGGCCATGACTGATCGCTTTCTTCAGGTTTTGCACAATTTAAGAAGAGATACCATGAAGAAAACAAAAGTGTTAGATTTTGACGAGTCATGGAGAGCACACCGACCAGAGTACATTTCATCCCATGTATGGGATGGATTATGTGCACACTATTTGAGTGGTGGCTTTTAGAGGAGATCATATGTGGGGAGGCAGAATCGGGGGAGACAAGAGGTGACTCATCGAGCTAGGAGTCGTACTTTCAGTACTCATAGAAAACATTTGGTATGTACATTTTTTATAAATATTTTATATAACATTAAAAATTAACAATTTATTTTATATGCTTATAGGCTGTCGAGAACCCCGATATTACGGAGTATGACGTACATCGGAGGATGTACAGTGATCCAGTTACTTGTGAGCTCAGAGGTGATCGCCAGTGTCACATCGTGGTCAGTGATATTTGTTTTCAAGTTTAAAAATTAACTGCATATAATATACTCACAATTTTAATTTTAAATTGCAACTAGATGAGTCATATGAGACCGCAGCGCCATAGACCCGGCCTGAGGGTCAGGCTGAGGCATCAGATCAGACTAGTGGCCATCAGTTTGATGAGGCGGCATGGATGCAGGCGACCCAATATGCCTTCGAGAAGGGCCGGTTAGTTGGTATCGACTCTCGACTGACTCCCAAAGATTATTATGGAAGTGCTGCGATGTCGGCATCCAGCTCGAGAGGAGCTCATGCATCTTCTTCCGCTACACAGTATGAGGATCGGTTGTGATCTCAAACTGAGATGATAGAGAGTCTTCAAAAGGAGCAGGAGGAGATGCATTGGAAGCAGCATCAACATGAGGAGGAGCGCCGACAATAGCAGCAGGTGTATGAGGAGCAGATGAGTCGGTGGCAGCAGCAGCAGCAGGAGCAGATGGAGTAAATGGGCCGACTCACTCATGTCTTAGGGATGGAGTTTCCTCCACCAGTAGACCCCCCCTCCCCCTTCAGATTTTTTATTGTCTAGATGTTATAATGTTTGTAAATTTAAAATATGACCTTTTTTCTATTAAGAGTTTCTGTCTCTCTTATACTGGTGTCAATATTGTATTATTTAATTTCTATTTATTTTTAATACTTTATTATTTATTATTGGTATTTATTTTAATGTTTTTTATTTTATTAATAATAATATTTCTCTTAGTATTTTATTATTTGTTTATATTTCTTTTTTCAAATGTTGATAATTTTCATATTTTTATTTTCTAATTATTTTAATAATATTATATTCATTATTTTTAATACATAAAAAGTTTCAAAAATTTTAATTAAAATTATAATTTTTTCATTATTTATAATAATATGAATTTGGTATATTATTATTATTATATTATATTATATTATTTATATTACAATATTAATATGATTAATAATATGATTACTATATTATAATATTAATTTTTTATATATATTTAAATTTGTTAATATTTTAATTTAATTATAATTTTTTAAATATTTGAATGATTTTTTGTTATAATATTTGAATGAATTATAATTGTATTATTACTATTATAATATTAATTTAAATTTTTTATTAATAATTTAAGTTTTTTATTTTTTTATATATATTTGTGACGAGATAATCATCCTGTCGCAATAGGTAATTGTGACGGGACGGTATCTCGTCGCAATTAAATTTTTTTTAATTTTTTTTAAATTTCCTATTGCGACGGGGAAATTTTCCCGTCGCAATAGGAAATTTCAACGGGCCCGTCGCAATTACTTATTTTTTTTATAAAAAATTAACTCTTTCACGACGGGCCCATCACAAAAGTGATAATTAAAGTTTTTAATATATATATCGATTAGTATTTTTGACGGGACATATTACCGTCGCAAATAATATTCTTAGCACCGGACTCATCGCAAATAGTGTTAGTTGCGACACCATTTACCACAACGGGTTATTTGGGACGGACCCCCATCACAAATAGGCTTTTGCGACAAGATCCTGTCGCAACTGACCCGTCACAAATGGGCTTATTTCCAATAGTGGCCGGAAGGGAATAAAAACAAACTCATAATGCCCATATCTTGATTGGAAGGTAGTTTTTGGAATATCATCATTCTTCACCCTCAATTGATGATAACCAGAATGAAGAACAATATTAGAGAAGAATTGAGCCCCAAAATGTTGGTCAAATAAATCCTCAATTCGTGGAAGAGATTATTTGTTCTTAACTGTGATCCGATTCAGTTCTCTATATTCAATGCATAGCAGCATTGATCCATCCTTCATATTCACAAAGAGAGCCAGTTCTCCCCATGGAGAAACACTTGGTCGGATAAACTCATTATCCAAAATATATTGGAGTTGTTTCTTTAAATCCACTAGCTCCCCATTTTCCATCCTATAGGGGGTCTTTGACATCAGATGAGATCCAGGTACGATTTCAATGGACAACTCTACCTTTCTTTCAAGGGGAGGTCTGGGTAACTCCTCAGGGAATACGTCAACGTATTCCTAGAAGAAGGGGACATTTCTTAAAAGAATATATCCTTCGTGAGAAACTTATATCATTTAAGAATATTCTAACTAAAAAGAATTTTATGTCTTAAAACATCATGCTTAGAAAATTACATTTTTTTATAATTCCTCCATAATGATCCACAAAAAGATTGCAATTAACCAAAAATATCTCCTAGGAGTGTCGTATCCAAGAGTGTAGCAAGTCCCATTGTCATGTACCAGTTCACATTTGAGTCTAGCTCAAATCATTTTTTTCGGGTTTTAACCCTATGTACATCAGTGCCAGAGCCACCTCTACCTGCTCGTATCCAGACTTGGATGTATTTGCTTGATAAACCACTTACTCAATACTAACCAAAATACCAGGAAGATTTCCTATATTTAATCTTTTTATAGGGTTCTTCCTAAAATTTTCACAGCCTAATTTCCATAAATAACTAAACTCTTTATTGATTCCATCTATGGAATCCCGCCTTTTTATTACACAACATTTCATTACTTTTTACAAACATAGGATCTTTAATGTCTAGTGTCATGGAAATCAGGAAAATAATACATGAAAAAAATATAAAAAATTCATCTAAACCACTTGTATGGATTCATCATACGTTCATCCTATGTACATTTACTGCATCTAATATCATGGAGACAGACATCAAAAGAAAAGGGTGAGAAGAAGTCCCAGTAAGGGTAAACTAGGGAGTAAATGTACTTTCGATATCAATAAGAAAATGAATAAAAAAATTAAGACATGATAAAAGGAAGAATATAAATATCATAAATAAAAGAACATGGGACATAATTTGAATATGTGGCTACAAAATTCTATTGAGACATTCATGAACATATCATAAAGGTCCATCACCAAGGTGTCATAAAAATTACCAAGGTTATTCACCAAGGTATTATAAAATGTGTCATCTCTAGAGATTAATTCATTACCAAATGAATTGGAGTGATATCAGGGAATGCCCTTAATATGACTTTAATTTTATGTGATCCACATATATCATAATCAATAATTTCATAAATAACCCAAACAGATTCAATGAAATGGGTTTCATGTCAAAATCATGATGTTTAAAATGAGAAAAATATGAGATCGTTCTGTTATTTATAACACATGGAACGGGATTGAGGGTTATATATATGTCAATTATACAATAAAATAGATCATATTTATATGTTTATGAACACCCAATAAAAACAAAATAGTTCTGGGTATTCCCATAAATAAAACCCGAGAATTTCTGGAGAGAAAGAGAGAAATTTTGAGGGAAAAGTTTTGCAGCATAATAGCTATATAACAAGGTTTTAGAAAACATTCAAAAGAGAGGGTAAAAGAGTAACACACTGATAAATAAAATATAAAATATTATAAATACATAATTACATAGAGATAAGAACATGGTGTTGAAATTTTAATGACATACCACATGAAAAGGAAACATGAAAGGAAAGAGAAGATGCAATTCCTTTTACGAAAAATTCAGCAGCGTAACAGTGTCACATAAAGATTCAGAAAAGAAATTGATGATAGAGGAGATGGAATCCCAACAATTAGACATTAAATGTACAGTAATGAGAACATATAAGAACATATCATCAACAAAAATAGATTGAAACTAGAAGAGGCAACATAAAAGAAGTCATGGATTGAAAGGGAACGGTGAAAGGATCCCTTACCTTCAAGAGTAACTTTGAAAGCATGGAGTTTGGGACCTTGGTAGGCTTGAGGGATGCTTGGGAGGAATCCTTGGGAGGTAAAGAGACCAAAAATTCTTGGGGGGGGGGGGGGTAGGATTTTGAAATTAAATGAATGAGGGAAAGGTGTGCTATTTATAAGAGAAGTGAGGGAACAAAGCATTATTTGCCAAGGGACACCTCATCGATGGTATTGGAAAACCCATGGGCTTGACCATGGTATTTTCTTATTATATTGGCCACATGCGACACCTAATACCTTATATTACTATTCATAAGTCTACCAGAATTATTTCATAGTTATTACATCCTTAATGATGTCATTAAACACCCGAAACTCAAAAACTGTATTTTTACTATTCACTGAAACATCAACTTTCTCAAAAAAATCCCAAACATTCACCTTAACCAAATATAAATGCTCTATTTTCAAATATAAACTCAATTTTATTAAAATAAATTTCTAATATTTTTAATTTAATTTTGAAATAAAAAAACTATTCACTGAAAATTCAAATGTTTCAAAAAATTCCCAAAACATTCACATTAACCAAATATCACTACTCTGATTTCAAAAATGAAATCCATTTTATGAAAATAATTTTCTAAATAATTTTTAATTATTTTTTAATTATGAAACACTATTCACCTAAGTAAACTAATACTTGACTAATAATTTCTGAAATAGTCATTTACCTATTTTATTGAGTCACACCACATAATAAAGGTGCCTAAATTATATTAATACTTTATTTAAGTGAGATTACTAATCCATTTGGTCACATTACTAATCCTAAGCGTAATATCACTATTCATAATTTACTATTCACAAAAAATGAAGTTGATCTTATTAGATTCTAAATTTCTTACTGCACACATTTCCGGAAGACCATTTTTTTAAAATAATTACACATAATTAATTATTTATGGTTTACATAAATATTTTAAAATATCCCATTTTTCCAAATTTCATCAATTTACATCCTATATTTATTCAAACATCTGAAAAAACACACAATAATCACCATAGGAAGAAATCACAATTTTTATTTAAATCAAAGGATTACACAAGGCAGTTACAATATCTATACATAGCCCCTTAAAACACCAGCATACAATCTAAGAGTAAGGTGTGCTAGGGTGATAGAATCTTGGGGAGGCTCGGCCAACATTGCCCGAGTAGTGATTTCTATCAGCTTGAACTTCTCACGATGGTGATTCCGTTCTTGCTTCACACGATGAATATCGGCTTGGGTTTGGTCCAGAGAAAAGCTCATAGGTGCAACCTCTTTCCCCAGTTCCATCAGATGGGCTTCGATCATCCCGAGACTACTGGATGGGGCCATTAAATCATATTTCTATATTAATTAAGATCACTTGTATTTTTAGAAAATAATTGTAACAATTAGTTTTCAATGGTCTTATTGACCAAAGGCCATATAATAGTTGAAACCCAATGGTCATATTTTAATTATACTCATTTTATTAAACAAAGTATTTTTGTTGAGTATAAAATAAAATAACACACAATGTAAGGAAAAAAAATTTATTCAATATTTCGGGTCGTTTCAATGTAGTTCAGGTTGGGTTTGGTGAACTGGTGTGAAGGTGGTCAGGACCAATGGTTGGTGGTCTTAACCTCAAGAAGGTTTCCAATGTTCCTTACCTTGGCGTTGATCAATGTCCACAAGTTCAAGTGGAGTGGGAACCAACATGAAAGAGGTTTAATCCAAGGGATGGTGGGCTTGAACCTTGGGGAGGTTTCCTACATACCCTACCATGGAAATGATCAAAGTCCACATAGTTCGGGATGGTGTTTGGGCTTGGCGCTCTAGGCTTCCCAGAGTGGATGTCATAGTCGATGCTTTCTCTATGCCCACATGAGTCGTGCTTAGTGTGAGAAACAAGAATCTGCAAGGACCAGATGATCACTGCGCAAAGCTGTGACCATGAAGGGTGGTGAATTGGGCATACACAAGAATGTTTCACGGGTGCCGCTATGGTGTGGCAATGGTGCATGGGGCTTATGCAATGGAGATGCATGGGTGCCGCTATGGAGAGACAATAGTGAATGGGGCTTACGCATGGAAGCTGCCCGAGTGCCGCATTGATGCCGCAACGGTGGATGGGGCATACGCGAGGAATCTTCCTTGGTGCTCTTATGGAGTGACAATAGTTGATGGTGCTTACACAAGGAAGTTCATCGAGTGCTGCAATGGAGCGGGAATAGTTGATGGGGCTTACTCAGGGAAGCTTCATGGGTGCCACTATGGATCGACAATAGTGTATTTGGGACTTATTCAAGGAAGCGACACATGTGACGCTAAGGGGAGACAATGTTTAGTGCGACTTACGCAAGGAAGTAGCCCGAGTTCTGCTATGGAGCGACAACGATGCATGTGGATTACGCAAGGGAGTATTCCATGTTCCACTAAGGTGCATCAATGGTGAATGGGGGGGCTTACGCATGGAAGCTGACCATGTTCCACTGAGGAGTGGCGATGGTGAATTGGGATTATACAAGGAAGCTTCCTGAGTGCCACTATGGAGAAAAAATGGTGTTTGGGGATTACACAAGGAAGCTGACTGGGTTCCACTATAGAGAGACAATGGTGCATTGGGATACGCATGGAAGATACCTAGGTGCCACTTTGACATGAAAATAGTTGATGGGGATTACGCAAGGAATCTTCCAGGGTACCGATATGGAGTGGTAATGGTGAATGGGGCTTACACAAGGAAGCTTCCTATAATGTCTTCCTCATGTTTGGCCCTAAGGGCATCCCAACCAACTAGTGGGTGAAGGCCTTAACCTATGTGCTAGTGCCTAGGAAGGATAATGCCAAGGGAATTAGAATTAGTCCAAACAAAGGGATATGAAAACTGTGAATCACATGACCGACATTTAGAACACAATGAAGGTGGGGTTGTGATGGATGATAACTATTGACTATGATCAAAACACAGAATCCATATCATGTTATCTTGAAATAGGGAAATAAAAATGAGGTTTGACTGATGACAGTGTTCGAAACATAGTACCTAACACAATGTATTGTCCTGATTCATAAGGGGTTTTGTCCAAGGACAGTAGGTGAGCCGATGCAGCATGGGAGTAGGCTATTAGGGTGTTCCTTCAGATGAGGAAGTGGATGAAGATCCAAATTAATTACACAAAAAGAATGTATTAATGTGATGGAATGTTTGAACGGATTCCAACGCTCTTGAAATTACGTCATTGTAATCATGGCATTAGGCATCTTATGCTTGGAGCATAAGGAATATTTTGTCTGGAGTGAGAGGCATCCTATGTTTGGAACATACAATGTACTATATTTTATAGTCTTTTAGATAGGATTTTTATAATATTATTCTTGTAGAAAAATACATCTCTCTTATAGAGCAAGAGGCATCCTATGTTTTTCACAAAGGGTGTACTACAGTTAATAGTCATGTAGATAATACTGTTATCATCTTATGCTTGGAGCATATGGAATCTCTCTTATAGAGCAAGATGCATCCTATGTTTGGCACCTAGGTGGTACAATAGTTTATAATCATGTAGAGAGGACTATTATCATCTTATTCTTGGATCATAAGAAATCACTCGTATAGAAAAAGCGGAATCCTATGTTTGGAAAATAGGGTGTACTATAGTTTATAGTCATGTAGAGAGGATTATTGGCATCTTATTCGTAGCGCACAAGGAATATCTTATATTGAGTAAGAGGGATCATTTGTTTTTTCAAACAAATATTATTACATTTTAATGTCATATAGATAAGACTATTGGCATCTCAAGCATTGATCATATAAAATCACTTATTTGAAGAAAGATGCATCCTATGTTTGGGACATCGAGTGCAATACAGTTTATAGTCATGTATAGTGGGCTGCTGACATATTATGCTTGGATGATAAGGAATATCTTATATTGGGTAAGAGGAATCCTATGTTTGGAACATAGGGCATAATATAGTTAAGATTAATATAGATAGAACGCTTAGGAAGATGGTGCCTAGAAATGGCTGGTGTTGGGTCTTACGCAAGAGCGACCCTTTCTGGTTCAACCTGGTATAGGGGCCAGGTGATGGGGTGTGGATGAGTTACATGAGGAATGGTTAAACAGAAGGTTCTCAGGAGGGAATTGATGATGAAAATCTCAACTCAAGACATAGGTAACGAACCAAGAGGAATATACTGACTCAAAGTGTTTCATGGTTTGTAGAGGAGACTCTCAAATCATGGTATCCCATAAGTGGAAGGCAGAAGAACATAAGAGTGAAATGGAGATTTTTGATGTCCAAGAATGAAATGTTTATAGTGAGACCCTCTATTTTTCATGGGGTTTAGTGACGGTGGGTGTGATGGTGGGAGCCTCCCAAAGGATAAGTCATCGTGAAGGAGCTTCTGGGAGAAAAGGGGATTGTGGAGCATGGGGTCTCGGGGAACTTATTCATGAAGGAAAGGTGGTCAGGGAGCATGAACTCCTGAAGCAGGCTCTCGAAGGAAATATGCTCGCAGATCATGGACATGTAGGGTAGCATCACGAAGGATGCTCCTCATGGAACATGAACTCACAGAGCATCTTCATGAAGGAAGCTCCTCTCAGAGCATGGACTCACGTAGCAGCTTCACGAGGGAAGCTACTCACAGACCAGCACTCACAGAGCTGCATTGGAAAGGAAAGCAGAGCTCTAAGATATGGGAAATCATCCACCCAAGGGGAAGAGTGACCATCGTATAAAGGGTGTGATCCGAGTATTTATAGGCGAGAGACTCTGCAAAGTAGATCCCACTCAACGCGTATCCAGAGCTCACCCTGTGGTTGATCGTGAATGTCATAGGGGTTCATGGAGTATCCCGCCTCCTCATTCCGCGATGGATCGCGAACATCAAAGGGTTCCCAAAGCATCCCTCATCCTAGATCCATGGTGGGTTCGTGAACATCAAATGGCTTCACGGAGCATCCCTCCTCCTCTCTCTTAGGTGGATCACGAACATTAAAGGGGTTCGTGGATCTTCCCGCCTCATAGCTCTGCGGTAGGTTAGCAAATGTAAAAGAGGTTCACGGAGAATCGAACCTCATTGCTTCATAGAGGCTTCTTGAAATAGGAACATTGCACAGGTGTGGGTCCCCAGGGGCTCCGGTCAAGTTACCACATTCTGTGATCATAGAGGAAGCTTTGCGAATGGGTTCCACAGACCAGTTTTCTAGCACAGCTTCAAATGTCCAAAACTCTTGATCCGTAAATCCGTTCGGTCCCTATGAAAAAGTAAATAAAATATTTCAAAACGTGATATGTTCATAAATCATGTATAAGAGAATTTGTTATATTTTGGGGATGTGTATTTTGGTTCCAACAACTACAAATTCATAGGCATTCCAAATATCTATTCATTATAAAATATATTTCAAAATATGATGTGTAACATGATTAAAATTGTATCTATTTTTATTTCTAAATATGGAAATTAAATAGAATAAATACAACCATTAGGATCTCTAATGGCCCTAGCATCAGTTTTATAAAGGGAAATTACAATTTGACATTATATTGGGTGACCACCCGTGGAGAGAGAAGAATGAAAACTGGTAATTTCATTAACTACTCATTCCAAGATTATGATAATTATATCAAACATTCTATAATATTTATTTTGTCACAAAAATATTATAGAAACAATTACTTGAACATTAAATTCTTAACCAATGTAATTTTGGACCAATATATTATGTACTAAAAATTCTAGATGAAGTAGTTAAGGAAAATATTGTCTATATTCATCTTTATCATGTTGTCATTAGAATTATGTGTCCTTCACCTATGTTTTTTATAATATATATATTTTAAAAGTCTGACGTGATAAATGGAAAATTGGGATTACATTCTAGGAAATTGTTTTTCAATTCAATAAAGAGTATTCCATGGATCTTCTCAAAAAATGAAATATATTATCTATATTACTCAAATGATTTGGATTAGTGTCACAAATATTCTTTAGTAATTATATTAATTTTTTATCTCTTTATATATAGTATAAATTAAATTTTTATTGCTAGTTGATAATTATTGTGCTCTTCCACATCATGAATTATGTAAATGATTGTTTTATTTATTTTCATAGTATCAAATGAGTAAAAATTTTTAAAATCACATTGGTTAGATGAATTATACTCAAGGTTGTATAGAGTTCCCTCTAGGTTTATAAAAATGTTATGAATAGAATTAACCTCCCATGTAATATCTATTATTTTAGAAAGTACACTATTCTATAAAAATTATATATTTTTTCGATGAGTAATAGTCACCCAAATTTTATGATAGACATATACCATGATAGGATATACTCACATGGGACTAATGGGATTAATTATTTTCATCCCTATTAATGTTATTGGTTGATAAATAAGAATAGATAACCATTTTACGATAAAAATAAAGTTAGTCTATCATCACATATTTATAGGAAAATGAGATTACATTCTAGGTTGTCAAATAATTTCACAATGAAATAGATGAGGAGTAGAAGTCTAACATTCACTATATTTAAAGGGTCAATGTAGATTGTTTTCAATGAATGTGGTTCTAAAACCTATTCTATTTTATCAATTACCGGTACCTAAAAATTATTGAACCACACATCAATTCTATGGGAATTATAGTTGTTTAATATATAATTATATTTCTTATAAACAACAATTTACTTTTTAGTGAAATAAATCAATCATTATTATCGATTGAGGGAATACTAAATTTACAATAAATTCCACACATTCTGGGGATGTTTACATTTTTTATTGATGAAACACATGACATATTATTCTAAAAAAAATTCCAATAAAAAGATATTTCTGTAACCTTTCTTAAGGTATTTTCATTCTTTTCTAGTTTCCCAAAATTTACTTATAAGGAAGTGACATGATAGATTATTATTTTTTGTGTTTACAGAGGTTCTCAATCTGATAAGATTAATACCAATTTCATTTTCCAATGAAAATCATTGGATTTTCAAGATTTTAAGCTATTTAGATTAAAACATGTGTAAAATTTATCAATTTAATATGACTCGATGGACATATTTAATGACATATGACACCATTTTGGTGTCAACTATATCCTAAAAATCCTTATAATTTATTAGGTACTTTGTATAGGCTTTTATAGTGTCCATGCATATGAAAATGAAATACATGATTTAGATTAATAAAAAATATATATGTAGGATCTTAATCATGTTAAAAAAAATTATTATGCATATGAGAAACATGATATTTTTATTCTAAAATGATTGAGTTTGGGATGGTTGATGTGAATATGAGGATAATTCCAATATAATTTTTTGATGTGGTATTTGTAGTAGAATGACTAATTCATCTAGGTCTATCTAGACCCCTTGATTTGTATGTTGATAGTGATCCAAGAAAATGTATATCTAGTATAATCAAAATAGGGATGAAATATAAGTTTCATAGAATATAATATTTATCTTTTCATGATTTCTAAACGAAATAGGTAAATATTTTAATTGTTTTAATGATTTAATCTGGATTGTATCTATAACAAATCAATGTTTTATCAATGAAATTCATAACTTATAACTACATAAAATAAAATTATGAAACACAATATCACATAATTAATAATAGAAAATATAAAATCTATGTGGCCTTTAAACATAATTTTTTAACTATTGTGATTTGAATTTCGAAATTCTGACATACATTGTTGCGAACACTATGTTGTTTCAAGTCTAATAGGAAAAACCCAGTTTTTGTAAATAGTAAAAATCCCTTATGAATAGGAAGGATACCCTTATGAATAATAATGTTTCCATTAAGAATTTTATATCAGCCAAGTGAATAGTAACCTAACCAATGATAGTATAAATAAAATTTATCCATCATATAAGTGATAATTTGTTATAATTATATTACACTGATGGTATGTTTATTTGTCATTAATATTTATTAATTAATATAATAATTGAAAAAAATGTCTTTTAAAAAAATTAATACCTATAAATGTATTTTTATGTCTTTTATTGTATGATAAATTTATGAGACCTTAGTTAATTTTTCAATGTGTTAGAAAAATAGTTTTAATTTTAAAATTTGTATCTATATGTTAATTATGATTTTAATTAAAAATTAATTTATACATATTTACAAAGATATTTTCATAAAATTTAGTTCATTTATCTATTATACATGTTGATAAATTATTATGGTGTTTTTTGGGGATTTTTATGAAATACTTGATTTTTGTGGATAGTGAAATGTGATAATTTACAAAATATGCTAAATAAATGAATTCCTGCATTATGATTGAGTCATTACTGATGTAAATGGACATTGGTACTAACTCAATTGACTTATTTTATGACATTAGTAATTAAATAAATACTATTTATAATATGTATGGAATTTAATAAACTAATGAATTAAATATTGATAAAACACCCATCCCCTCTAATATAAATACCACCCCTCATAACATCAATTTTTACATGCCAAAAAATCCTTGTGCCTACTAAAAATTCAGCTCAAATACCTTTTCAACTCCTCCGCCACATTTAGTAACCATTGGTATCATAAAAATACAAAATACCCTCCTTTATAATGAGGCTCCCAAGGATGATATATTCAATAGGTAATTTCCCACTCTCCCAATTTATTCAATTTCCATTCAAATTTCATTTCTTTTTTTCTTTTATCCTCCTATTATATTATCCAAATGTAATGAAAACTCCATTATTATTGATATAATGGAATTTTATCGTGTTAATGAATGATTATTCATTATACTCATACATCTCCCCCTTTTTTATAAAAATTAATTCATCACCAGTGAAGTGACAGTTTTCCTGCATCTTGGGCAATGCACTTCCAATTTCCTTAAAAACCTTCATGGATTCCAATAAAAGAATAAAATAGTTAATGAAATATTGTATTATTTATTTTTTAACCTATTTTATGTTCTTTAAACAACTTCTATACATAATAAAAAAGGATAAAACAAAATATTATTGTCGTGAACAATAAACCACCAAAATTAACCTAAATTGACCATCATTAAATTTTATCTAATGATTTATCTTCATGTTATTGAAAATCATAAAAAGAAAATTTAAACTCCTGGACAATCATTAATAACCTGTAATAGGGATTCTGGATTTTTATCTACGTTGTACATGAAATTAAATTCATGTGTATAAGTGACTGACTAAAAATTTACTTTTTTATTATAAAACACTTTTAAGGGAAAAGCAAGAAACCACATACAACCAACAAAAAATATTGGACTACACCATCCTAGAATGTGAGTCAACAATAATCCTTCCCTGACATAGACCCCTCAGCATGTAGTCCCATGTAGAAGCATGAGCACAGAACTGATGGAGAAGTCATACCCTTTTAAGCATCCAATTCCAAGAGTCCTGCATCGATGAAGAATTAATTATCTAATCCCCTTCCAGGGAATGTCCCAGTAGCATGATGAAAACAAGAAAAAACTTAACTGTAGTGAAAAATAATAGGTGGCCCGAAGAAACCATAGCTCACACAACTGATTCACTCACACCCACCGACCAAAATCACCAGCTTAAATTATGTCACTAACATAAAATTTAATATTACTAGAGTCTATCTCCTTAAATAGTTTCCATGTTAAGGATGATAAATTTATGTCTTCTTCTTCCAATATCATATTCTCATAAAAAATAGACACTAGTTGGTCCTATGTCTTAATTTACTCCTCAACACTAATCTTTCCATTATTTAAACCCCCTACCAAAATTGAGTCCTATTTGTAAATCCAAGAATCTTTCTCCTCACTAAGGGACACCTCAAGAGACCTCCCAATCATATTATCCACCTCCTCCTTAGTAGAGTTGAGAAATAGGATCTGTTATATCACTTCTTCTTTGGAGCATAAATGTAGAAACAATGACTAAAAATCATGCTTCCCTAGCATCTGATGTGTCAGAGGATCTATAGTCATCCTATTATCACTCATCTTCTTTGTTGATCGAGTCTTCAGAGGAGGAGGTAGCCATGAATAGTCTTTCCTCCCCTTCCTCATCATGGAATCCCATATACTCTTTGGTCTTCGAGCCTAATCATCAGAGTGTTCATGCACACTCCCTTTGTAAAATTTTCCACTGACCCCATGTCCCTCACCTGGAATAGAGAAATCCAAACTAAAAACATCCAATGAAAGGCCTTCAAACCTGTTGCTCAATACAATTGTTCTCAATACCACTTCCTTCCAACCTCTATTTGGAACAGTCTTATCCAAATCGGGCCCCTTCCTCCCCTTAATCATATCCATGCTTCCCACCCATGTCCTCTCATCCACTGAACTAGATAGGTTCACCTTCCCTTCCAGGTATATATATTTCTAGAATTTTTCATTAATCGTTATTAAGTCATTATAAAAGACATTAATTTGAAGAATCTATTTGGATATAAGGTAAGGTGAATTATTGAACAGAACTTTATTTCTTCATATTTCCCCCTCTTCACTCCATTTTTGGTATGGTAATTCCTTAAAAATAATTCTTCATTATTATTATTTTTATTTATGGGATATACATGTCTTCCACTAGAGTCGATGTCAATGATAATGTTTTCCAAAATTAGTCTTCTTTAAAAATCACACCATTTACTTAATAGTCAATGTTGATCATTCATGTATCTAGTATGTTATTCCCTCTTTCATTTTGGAACACAAATATTATTAATGTATGATTTATGAACTAAATCCCATTCCATTCCATTTTTTATTTTATGTTAAATATTGATATATGTTCTATGTGTCATGCATTATAATGAAAATATTATGAGGTGATTTGTGCACCTAGAATTATATATCACAGTAATGCATTGGGTAATGCGAAGAACCACATGAGTTCAGAGACGTATTCATGAAAATGATGCGAGCTTTTTGAAAACATTTGTGTGGTTGATGACCACTAATATGTGTTGTTTCATTTTTATGAATCTCTACATTCCATGTTATCATCTCGTTCTTCTTCTCATGATTATGATTAGGATGTTATGATTATGATCAACACATGTTACATTGTTCCATGTTCTCATATATACTATTACGGGTATTTTGGCACACCCATTTTGATGTATATGCTCAGGATACAAATTTTACTATGGAGAATTAAATATCAATTAATAAACAAGAGAATAAATAATTAAATAATTTTTTAGTATTGTAAATGTTTTGCATCATTCCAGTTTTCCCAAGACACTAAACCATGGGATCCTCGATTTGTGATGTTTTTATGTCATTTATCATTAAAATGATGTATATGTTATATACTAAATGAAATGTTTCTACATTTGGTACCATATTCATAGTTTATTTAACTAGAGAATAAAGATTAGAGAACCTTATTGAAACCCCTAGTATGATAATATGTATATTTATGCACACAAGGATCCTTTCTAAACATTGGGGTCTTATAAGATATGTTTTTTCTATTAATATCACAAAATAATGAATTATTTATTCCTAACTTATTTACTTATGTTTTCTTTTAACCTTCTCTATTTTAAAAATTGGGTGGAACCGGTAGAAACCATGCCAACAACCTGTGTGAGGGACAATGTAGCAATTTCTGAAATGACATTCCCACTGCTTTTGGAGGTGGAGTTAAAACATCATGTAAATTCTTACCCATTTATCCCATGTTATGAATAAAAATATGAATAATGAGGAATTTTCACATCAAATATGATTGGGAATATAGTTATCGTGTGTTTTATTCCACAAAAAACACATTCATTTAGTGGACCTTTTGATCCACTAATTGTGGAACGATGGGTAAAATTCATGGAGAATATATTTTATGTTCTTAACTATTATGATAAAGTGATTGTGAATATATAAATTTACCATCTTGATAGAGAGGCCAACCAAAGGAGGAATTTAATTAAGAACATCAAGAATATTGATGAAATTGAAGAGATGGAATTGGAAGAATTTATTATAATCATTCGTAATATGTATTTTCAAAAAACACTTCATACAAATATAAAGAGAAGATTCATAGAGATAAAAAAAGGATTGATATTCAATCATAAACTATGAATTGAATTTCACAAGGCTTTCAAAAAATTCTTCGAGTTTTGTTACCAACAATTATAGAAAAATTTATATATACTTTAGTGGATTAAAACCACATATTTGAAAGAACCATTCAAATCGAGACATTAGGAGTCATGAAGATGTTTTTCAATGTTATATAAAAGAAGAGATGGAGTTTGGAGAATTTTTACATGGGTATATGGACATGAAAATAATCATGAGGTTTCATGATAGAGAATCTAATGAGAAAGGTGGAAAAGAACTCATCCACCCACATGATAAAAATGTGGGGAGAAGCTTTTTAGAAATTTTCATAATGGGACAGTGAAATGATTTAATGGTGGGAGAGAAGGCCACCAAGATCAATATTGTATAAAACACATTATAAGGTTGGAGAATTTTGTGGATAAATGGAGATCCACAACCATGATCTAATGCTTCAACGGTAGATATTAAAGGAACTATGCAAGCTAGTGAACTAAACATTGATCCCTCGATGGGAATCAACGTCTTAAGAAACCAAAGAAAAAGGAACAAATAAAGTCTTATGCCATCAATACTGTGGGTGTTTAGAAAGAAAATGATTTTGTATAAGGTAAACGTTATATTCAATAAATAATGGAAAGTGTCTTATTTGATATTGGATCTACATGTTCTTTTATATCATGCATGTTTTCTTGAACAATATAATTGAACCCTCAAATACATGAAACTGACTTATCTTTAAAAATACCAAGTAGTGCAATCATTGAAACCAATGTGTTGTATTCGTATCATATTGTTGTATGTTGGGAGATAATTTAGGTGAATCCCTTGTTAATTTCCTTGGTGGAATATGATTCTCTAATGGGAATGGATTGTATTTCATTATATAGATCATATATCAAATGTCAGGAAAAGTAAAAAAAATTCATATTCTGTACCATCCCTTTATCCTCTATAAATTAATGGAATATCATGAATTTACTTGTAATCTTCCATCCATGATGTGGGTGTTGACTCAACGTAAATAAGAAGACCTCACTCAAATGGATGAGTCAAAGGAATGTGTCAACCTAGCAAAAATTCCCATCATGTGGGAATACAGTTATGTATTTCCTGAAGAGTTACCTCGACATCCCTAGGATCATGAGATAGATTTCTCCATAGAACTCATACCTTGAGGTACTCATATCTCAAAGTGTACATATATGACCTCTCCTATCTAAATAGAGGAGTTATAGATGAATTTTTAAGAGCACTTGGACAAAGGGTTTCACACCCTAGTGCATCACTGTGGGGTGCACCATATCTATTTTTGAAAAATAAGGATATATAAATGCCACTATGTATCGATTATAGGGAACTCAACATGATCACCATAGATAAAATGTATCCTATCCCAATGATTAAATTTTTTTTTGATCTACTAGGATGAGCTCAGTACTTTTAAAAGGCGGATCTTCATTGTAGATATCATCGACTAAAGGTGAAGATGGAAAATAATCAAAAGACTGACATCCATATAAAGTATGGGCAGAATGAGTTCCTGGTGATTCCCATGGGAGATAAAAATTTACCTAGAAAATTAATTTATTTGATGAATATAGTCTTTAGAAATTACATCTACAAATTTGTTGTGGTGTTTATCGATGATATTCTGATCCACTCCAGGAGAAAGGTAGAATATGAAGAATATCTATGACTTGTGTTGGAGACATTGATAAAAGATAATTTTCATGCCATATTTAGCATGTGTTACTTTTTTTTATGAAAGTCACATTCTTGTTGAATGTGATCCCACTTATAGGAATTTTAGTGGACCCTTAAAAAAATATGATTGAGTAATGTCCAAGACACACTAGTGTCATAGAAATCTTAACTTATCTTAGATTAGATGCGTTCATCCAACATATTGAGATAAACATCTAATGATTTTCAAGATCTCTAACTACGTTAACATTGTAAAGGTAAATTATGCATCGACAAGAGAATATGAGGAATTCTCCATGGAGTTAATGATAAGGTTTATCATTGCAACTGTACTCACATTACCTAAATTTGGAGAATGTTTTGTGATATAAAATATTTCTTGGAAGAATGTATTGGGATCTATACTCAATAAAAATGATAATTTTATATCCTATTCTTCACGAATGTTGATGGTCTATCAGAATAACTACCCAACAAATTATCTATAGCTAGAAGCTGTGATTGTTTCCATGAAAGTATGGTTACATTACCTCTATGGTGATAACTTTCATATATACAACAATCACAAGAGCCCAAATTACTTATTCACACAAAATGATCACAACATGCATCAAAGGATATGGTTAGAGATAATCAAAAATAATTACTTCTCTATTAATTATCATTTTCTAATTGGAAACAACATAGTTGATGCTCTAATAAGAAAATAACATGCAACTCTATCGATGATGTGGAATGAGAAATACCTTTCTTCATTGATACGAAAATGATTGATTTGATAATCCTAACGATTGGGAATATATCTTACCTTGAGAAAATAATTTCCCAACCCACTATCTGATTAAGATTATGGAGGAAAAAAGTGATGAACTAGAATTACAAATGATGGTGAATACAGTAAATGAAGGGAAGATAAAATAGTACCATATTGACAATGATAGTGTGATTCGGTTTGGAAGGCATCTTTCTGTACATTCAACAACCAAGAAAAAGGGGTTATTTGGGAATTCATATAACTCATATTTAACTCTCAATCATGGTATCACCATGATGTACCATGATATCTGAGAACAGTTCTGGTTGGAAAACATGAACTAATATATTTTAGACTATATCTCAAGGTGCATGATATGTCAGCATGTTAAAGAAGATACATATAAGTCTGAATGTATTGTTAAAGCATTTCCTATACACATACATAAATTGGATAATGTCACTCTGGAAATTATCATAGGTCATAAAAATCCATCCAAAGGAAAAAAAATGCAATATTTTTTTGGTGGTCCGACACACCAAGACTACCAACTTTATCACTATTTGAGAAGATATCTCACATGAAAAAAATGAAATGATATATGGGAAGGAATTTTCAAGATAGTATGGTTTTACACTATCAATTTTCCTTGATATTTATTGTAGGTTCACATCTAAATTCATAACGAGCCTTAAATATGTCTTCAGAACTAAATTATATTTCAGCAAGACCTATCACCCCCAAACCGATGAACAATCTGAAAAAGACTATTCAGATGCAAAAAAAGATATACTAAGAGTATGATCATTAGAATTTATTTATGTATTAGATCTACATAACCCATTGGTTGAGTTCACATATTAAAATCACTTCCTCTTGAGTATTTAGATGACTCTATATGATGATTTGTATGAAAGGAAATGTTGATCTCCAATATATTGGGATGATATAGGAGAAAGAATGCTACTTGGACTAGATCATGTACATGTGATAAACTATAAGGTTCAAACCATCCAAAAATATATCAATGATTATCAGAGTTGAAAATTTAGCTATGCGAAAAACCGTTGAAGGGACATGGATTTAGGCATTGGAGATAATTTCATCCTTCGAATATCACTACTGAAGAGAGTCATGTTGCATCAGAAAGAAAAGGAAGCTAGGAACAAGGTATATTTGCCCCTTTGAGACACATGAATGAATTAGAACCATGGCATATTGGATTTATATTCCCCTGAATATAGATCTAGTTTATGATTTATTTCATGTATCACTCATGAGGATGTACAAACCGGATCCCTCACATATATTGAACATTAGTTTGATACCATTAGTAGATTATCTCTTTAATGAGGAGCAACCAATAATGATTCTGGGTATGAGATATCATGTTACAAAAAACAATACAACAAACCTTGTCAATGTGTTATGGAGTGACCATAATTATAAAGTAGAAACATGGGAACTAGAGGAGGTGATGAATGAAAAGTACCCTCAACTGTTTATGTGAATTGAAATTTTGAGGGTGAAATTTCAAAAGGTCGGATGAATGTAATGACTTGGTGATTTATCAATTGATTTCCCTTATTATAACAACATAAAATCACAATAGGAAACCCAATACCACATCATTTATAAATGACCTTCTAAATTCTATGTTACCTTAAAAAAGTATTTTTCTACTTCTATGATTTGAATTTTGAAAATCTGATAAACATGGTTGCGATCAGTTAGCTGTTTGGAGGGTCTAATAGGACAAACATAATTTCTTGTGAATAGTTACATACCCTTATGAATTGTACATATACAGTTATGAATAGTAATATTACACTTATGAATAATAAATTGGCCCAAAAAATAAGAACTGTACCAATGATAGTAAAAATAATATTTATCCATCCTAAAAGTGATAATATTATATAATTATATTATAGTGTTGGTATTTTTATAAGTCATGAATATTGATTATTAATTTAATAATTTAATTGAAAATTTATTTTCATAAAATTTATTCAAAAAAAATTTACTTATGTGCCTTATTATTATATGATAATTTTATGTGACCCTAATTAATATTTCAATGTTCTAGAATAGTAGTTTTAATTTTTAAATTTGGATTTTCAATTAAATTTTGACATTAGTTAGAAGATAAATTACACATATTAAAAAAAATATTTTAAAAAAATGGAGTTTATTTTTTTATTCTACATGTTGAAAAAACATTAGCGTGAATTTTTGGAATTTTTCTTATATAGTTTGATTTTTGTTGAATAGTGAAATTCTATAATTTACAAAAAATTCTAAATAATTTAATTTCTGCATCATGCATGATTTATGGCTAATGTAAATGGGAATTGGTTCGAACTCACTTACCCTATTTACTTTATTTATTCATGGAATCATCACAATTTATTGTCATGAGGGATATTAATAAACTAATGAATTAAGTATATAAAAGACACCCCCCCTCCTTTAAAAATACCACCCCTCACAACCTCATTTCTTTCACACAACTCAACACTTGTGACTAATACAAATTTTTAAAAAATATCATACCAATAATCTCCCCCAATTCCATCATCCATTGGTCTCATTAAAATACCAAATCCTCCACCCTAAAAAAATGCTCCCAATGAAGATATATTCATGCGGTAATTTCTATTTTCTCTTTTCATTCAATTTCCATTCAAATTTCATTTCTTTTCATCTGATTTTGGAAATTTATCCTATTAAAATGTCATGATAACTCATGTATTATTTATATATTGGAATGATATATTGTTATTTTAATATTATTAATTATTCACATGCTTTAACTCTTTGTTTGTAAAAATATGATCGTAACCCGTGATGGGTAAATCTACCTACATCATCAGATACACACATATATTTTCAATCAAATACTAAATGGATGAAAATAAAACATTAAATGGATAAATAAATAATTTAATATATATTTCTATATATTTTTTTAGAATAAACTATTAAAAAAAATTTCATGAAAAAAACATGTTTTTTGTATTCCAACAATAGCCCAAATTAACCTAAAACAATCATCATTAAATTTTATCAAATACATTATCCACGTGGTATATAACCAATACCAATTTAATATCATTGAAACTAATTTAATATAAATAATAAAATTTAAATGTTATTCTTGATGTTTTTCAATGTTCTATATGAACATTAAACCATTTGTACAAGTGAACCGTTCATGAAATCTATGAAAAAGAACACTCATGAAAAATGAATATAAACACTATAACTCATCCAATGTCGCATAAAAGTACGTAACAAACCCATAATGGATAATTTAATTATATAAAATGTTATGGAATTGTTAATTAATGAATATAATATAATTAAATAGTACATTAATGTGATGAAAGTGTTCATATACAAGGTAAAGTGAATTCTCAAACCCATCTTTCATTCTCCGGCTTTTCCATTTTCACTCTATTATCGGCATGGTTCTTCCTTAAAAATAACTTATTCATCATTATCATACATTTTATTGGATATAAATGTTTTCCACTATGACTTAGTTCAAACATAATGTTTTCCAAATGAACCCTTCATTCAATAACAGACCTTTTACTTCTTACAAAATATTGATGGACCATGTATCAAGTAGGTTATTCCTTCTCTAATTTTAGAACCCAATGTTTATGAATGTTTTTTTTTGAATTAAAACCCATTTCATTAAATTTTTTTGCGTTTAATATTGATATATGTTTGGAATGGAATGCATGATAATGAAAATATTATAACGTGACAGGTGTGGAATGAATTATATAGTGCAATGAAAATGTTAGGATTGATGTGTGCGGCTCAAATTATATTGTTCTCCAATAAATTTGTTAATGTGAATAACATCTTGAGTAATGTGATGTATGTATGAACATGATGCTAATTTTTTAAAAATCTATGTGTGGTATAGAAAAAATAATACAATATGTTTATTTTTTATGAATTTCCATATAACATGATATTATCAAAAACTTTTTCTCATGATTATGGAAAGCATGTTATGATAATGATCACTCATTGTTACATATTTTAATGTTCTTATCTATCATTTTACTTGGATATTTTCTCACCCATTTTAATGTATATCCTCAGGTAACTACATGTACTATGGAGAGGTCAAGTGCCAATATGAAACTAGAGAATTTTAAATTAACTAAATATTTTTTATTGTAAATGTTATGTATAGGTCTAGTTTTCCCAAGACACTAAACCATTAGATATTAGATGTGTAATGTTTTAATGATGTTTACGATTAAAAGGACGTGTATGTAATTTATGAAAAGAATGATCACTATAGTATCCCTTGGTAACATGATTCTATCAAAAAATATTCATTCCCATATTCTTAAGATAAAGATGAGAAAATTTAAAATGAATCATTTGTTTAGTGTCATTGGAAAATTATGTTTACAAAACATAATAAATTAAAAGTATTAAAATTTACCTAATTAAATTATTATCTTCCATATTTTGGATTTCAAATTTATTTTTAATATATTGATGCACCGAGTGACATATATAATGGAAATAATTAAATAAAATAAATGTTATGGGATATAAAATAGAGTTGAATTTAACATTCGGTGTTTTTAACCATACCAAAATCCTATGGTTTTTAGTCTAATGGAATCTTTAGGATGTGCCATTTTATAAACTGTTCATTGGGTCATTATTGTAATAGTATGAAAATTGTGATTTGTTTTTGAAGAAATTATATTAATATATATAAAATAAACTATTAATAATATTAAAAAAAAGAAAAAATGTAATGTTTTTATAATAATAAATTTATTATTATTATTATAATATTTACGTCAGTTTTTAAGAGATCGCATATGCGTGAACCCTCCTTACGGCCTCCTGAATTTTTCAACTCCACCACTATTTTATTCATCATCCATCACTGATTTGGTGAGGTAAGAATAAATCTTCCTTCTTTAATCTCTTTTGGTTGTGTTTTGGTCTTCTTTTCAACCTATATAGTTTTTCCAAATCCCTAGGAGTTGGGGTTTCTTCATTTTTTTAGTTCTACCTTTAATAGGGTATCTAAATGGCCTCTCATGTCATGTTAATGCATAATAAAAATTTCAAAACTAAAGGTGAAGTATATTGGTTTATTTAGGCTCTCCATCATCGATTTTAGGTGAGGGTTTCATCCGAATTATTGTTTCACACCCCCTTTATTAGGGAATTTATGTGTTTTCAATCCCTAATAATGTATTGGTTTTGGGTTTGGTTGTACCAGGTCGTTTTAGATTTCCACCATTGTATGAGTTAAGCTATTTCATCTTCTACTTTGTTTTACATATTTTTTTAGGGTCACTAAATTTTTAGAGGTTTCTATTCTTTATTTTTTTGTGCGTCGGACCATACTATGTAGTATAAATTCACTCGATTAAAAGTTGAATTTCCTATATGTGAATAGTTAGGAATGTATATATATATATAATTTCCCCTTTTATGTGTATATTCACTCATGGATGTGAAAATATATATGTATGGGGATAGGTTCTTCTCTTTATATGTATGAAAAATGAATAGGTAGGTACGTGGAGATGGGTGTATGCATATAAGTGTGTATGTATGGATCCACATTAATTTATTCTTGGGACATGTAAATATGTTCATAGGTTCTACGTGTCCTTTTATGTAGGTGAATTTCCATATTCTTGATGTGGGTTGTAGTATCTTCTAGATGGAATGCAACAAGAGTGGATGTGTTCAGCTTTGTTCCTCCTTGGGGTAGGATCCCATTCCATTCCCCATTAAATTTCAGAATTATTTTATTAATTTATTATATATTCTTATCACATTTAATTAATACTTTCCTATGTATGGTGGTTTTTCTGAACTTCATTCCTTGGTTAATTTGAAGTAATTATTAAATAAGATTATTTTTTTTAAACAGGGTCCTGATTGTATAATAAAACCCGCCCATTGGTGGTGTGATGTTTTCAAACTAAAAAGTAGTGAAATTTGTTAATTCATCCTAAGACATGTTTTGAGATTTTAATCTTCATTATTATTAGTGCTGGTTATGGAAAAATCATAAATTGATAAGTGGATATGGGTATATGCATATAAGTTTATATGTAAGGATCCACATGCACATATTCACAGACCATGAATATATGTGCACAGGGGATAAAAATCATTATATATAGGTGAAAGTGAATATACTCAAAGGGGGTTCCATCATATTCATGTTAGAATGAACCATGAACCAAAGTGATCATCTTGGTTCCTCTTAGATAAAGGATCCCTTTCCTTTCCATTTTAAATTTGAGGATGCATTAATTAACTAATAGCAAGTTCTTAAATCTTTTAATATATTATTTTCTATATATGATGGATATTATAAACTAAATTCATTATTTAATTATAATAAATTATAAAATAAGATAAATGATATATTTGATATATTATTTCTAGATTTTATAACACACCCCCTCCATAGATGGTTAGATGTCTTCAAGATAAAAACAATGATAATTGTTATATCATTCTTAGATATGTTATGAGTTTAAATATTCCTTCTTCTTATTTATTTTTGAATGGAATTTTTGTATTTACCACTACACTCCATTGAATAATGTGAATTGATTTTTCATTCCTGATTATTTTAAATTAAAAAAATAAATGGTTTGATTGAAATGGATCTCAATAGGGTGGCATGACCACACTTCTAGTTATTTTAATAAGCACCACATTTGATAATTAAATTGTTTTATATTGTTAACATATATGAAGGATCATTAAGCCACACCTTTTGTTATGATTAATTGAATACATTTAAATGATATTGATGGGGGTGGTCTAAACAAATCACCTTTTTCTCATTTAATTATTTTAAGTATATTCAATTTGATTGATCAAACTGGTAGGCTATATGAGACTAAATAAATTGAATAAAACATAATAAAACATAATTGTTTATTTCAAACCATCAATTGGATTCCTTTGGATCTATAAGAAAAGAGAAAGAGAACAATAGAAAACTGATAGGTGTACTAGCCTTGGATTTTTTTATTTCTAGGTCTACTTGACTTTAAATCCCTGTAATAAATTGGATACATTGTTTGACTACATGCTCGGATTTTTGAATTAGCATAATAATAAATTTTGTGATTTCATATGGTAGGATCACCTTTCATATACTAGATAATTAATTATTATCCTCTATGTGGTCAATGGATTAATTAAAATGGTTTGATAGAATTATGCTGATAATTAGAACCTGGATTAATGAACTGAACATGTTGTTATATGGTAATTTTTTATAAATTGGACATTATGTCGATAAATTTAATATGTTTGATACTAGAATTAAAATTTTATATTCCTAGATTTTGAGAATAGGTTTATAACTTTTCACTGATTCCTAAGTCTTCGATACTATTTGACATGTTGAGTTTGACTAGATATGACTCATCTTAAATATTACTAATAAGGGATTGGTGCATGTTTTCATACATCCTGAGGGCTAGGATCATTGGTATTGAATTCCTTATTTAATATTTTATTTTTATGTCCGATGTATGAGTTCTAGATGCAATATCACATGATGCATGAGTGATAAATTATAGTTATTCATGAAATAGAGATTTTGGATAGTCTAAGTTTGAGATTCTAGTTATGCGTGAGGGTGAGGTTTTGGTTACCCTAAGGGAAGAAACCATATATTAATGGTATATTTTGAGTGATTTATCCTAGCTTGATATTATTCTTCTATTTGGGTGATCCTTCCTGATGTATGAGTATATACCAACTAAAACTGATATCCATCGTATATTAAAGCATGTTATATAGGGAGGGTATTAGTTTAGGGCCTCAGACCCTGTTTATTATTTAATTTTTTATATTGATAAATTTTAATGTTTCTCGATATATTATTTATTATTAATTGCATGAAATGGTTTGGGATACAAATTTTGGGTGATGTTCTACTAATATTTATATCTCACATCCAACTCGAGCACCAATTAGAACCCGACCATACTTTATGTTTATCGGAATATGAATTCATGGCATGTGTTCTGTTGTGTACCTTAGAGCTATGAAGAATAGGACTATGCGAGTCCTCAATATTCCCATGGCGACATTCATTGGGTTAATTTTATTTTATTATTTGTTATTGTGATTTTTTTATTTTCTATCTTCTATAATCATCAATTAAACATGAATTTGTTATAAATTGGTGTTGGAAAATTTTATTTAGATATTAAATTATTCTTATACTATATATTTTACTTTAATTATTTAGTACTTATATTCTATACTATAATTTATTATTTCATAAAAATATTGTGCTACCCTAATCATGATGTATAATATTTCCACCATATCAACAATACACTATTTGTTAAAGTCTGTAGCTTTTGGGTAACGAGGAAGTGTGCTTGTGTAATTTTCACCCACCTATCTGGCCATTATCATAATCATGAGCCTAGTTGGGGCATTCTAATGATGATGAAAAGTGAATCAACATTAGTATAAGGGTGAAAATAATAATCATAAATATATCATAAGTAACTAATCATAAGAACCATTTGAATAATATTGGTAATTATTAATGTTCATTATGTTGATTCCAAATAATCATTAGTCGTGTATTACAACCATGACCTCATAAAATTTTAGAATAATATAAATTCATCATTCCCATTAAATGATATTATTAAAAGATAAATTTTTCTTGTATATGTATAATGATCTCATGAAATATAATACCATACCAAATTTTGTATATGGATATATTATTTGAGATCCACTCCTAACATACTAAAATTATCATAATCATGTATTCTATATATAATGAAAATACATATCATCCATACACCCTGAATATGCCTATAGGAAACTGAATTCAAATTATATTAACATTTAAAGTAATTTTTTATAAATTAAAATTGAATTTCCCTGTAGATGAACGAAAAATTTAGATATATAAGTTTATATAAATGATTATAGTTCATGAATATATTTTGAATAATAACAATAATAATTAATTTAATTTTTCTAATGGAATAAATTTTTCAAAATAAATATCGGAGGATAATAACTCTTACTAAAACATTAAATCTATGAATATGCCAATAATATAAATAGGGAAGGAAAAATTTTTGTCAATTATATAAGATATTTGATTATTTATAGGAATATATTAACGATGAGACTATAAAACCTATAGAAATAGTCTATCTCATGTTTTAAAGTAACTTAAGACCCATTTATAACTATAAAACCAATGCATCTAATTTAATCAAATTATGTTTTTAATTATATAAATATATAATTATATTATAATACGTTTTTTATTAATGATATATTATAAAAAGTTTAATTTATTTATTAACATGTCAGTGATGATAAAATTGTTCGACGAGATGTTTGTATTAATTTTGTATTTTCTTCTTGATTTCATGGTTTTGATTGATTTTTATTTATTCAAAAATATCATTTCATCAGAAAAAATAAATAAAAATAAAGAATTAAAATTTTAATATTTTAATTATTTAAATTTGACCAACTATGATGGTGATCATATGTAAACATACAATGTTTTCAAAGGTGGTTAACTAGCCACTTATGGGGCATGTCAAAAAATAGAATGATAGGTAATAAATATAAATGAAAATAGTTTATAAACAAAATATAGTATCATAATAATGATTACCAATATATAATTTACACTAAATAACAATAAATTCCATTAAATAAATGAATGGGTAGTACCCTCTTATGAAAAAATGATATCATAAATAGGTCACTGTTAAAATGGGGTAATTATATGGATTACATATTGTAAATATTTTATAACAACATTATAGGGGAACAAAAAATGTTATGGAATGTTGATATAATAATAAATATATTTTTAGTGGATTGGCATATAATATGGAATTTTAATTAATTAGTAGAATAAGATAAATTGAATATAAGAGGAATGATTTCTACCCCATATTTGATGTCTAATTATATGATATAAAAATAGTGACTTGTTTTTTTAGAGTTGGATAAAAAAACATCTCTAAGGTCCCTTGGAGGCTTGATATTAAAATTGTATAAGATATATGGAAAATAATGTATTTTATAATTTGATTTTACATTATTGTAGGCTATGTATTTATATGTCAATGGGAGGTGTATATTGGTGAAATAATGTATAGAATATTATGAATGTAGTAAGACAAGTAATGGTTTTTATATTTAATAACATGCTTTGTATATGAATCTTATGAAATATTTTCTATGATTTTGAAAAAATTAAAACAAAAAAATTATATTTAATACAAAAAAAAGATTTGAACAAAAAAATAATTAATGTCGAGACTATTTTATCAATTCAGAAATTTTAAATAAATTGATTTCTGTTGATTTTGAATTTACTAATTTTTCTTGTTTCATGTTTTTTTAATTTATTTTTGATCAACTAAATCATTTTAAACTTATTAAATCAATTCTATTTAATAAAATATGTTCTGTTTGAAAATAAATATTTTTTCTATAAACTAAAATTTCGTGTTTTTTATATTGTTTCCACAAAAATAGTGTGGGGAAATTTCAATGTCCTGATTCATAGAAAGAGATTATGTTTATGAAAATAACATTAAATCATATTTTATTCTAATATTTAATATTAATCATTACTATTAATTTTTTCAATTTATATATTAATATAAGATTTAAAAAATACATATATAGTCCTTTATTTTCCTAATTTTAATACTTTTTTGACATTTATATAATATTAATAATTACATAATGTATCCAATTTATATATTATTTACAAGTCATCTAATTTTCCAAATAATTATATTTCTTTTGTATATTTAGGTTATTATTCTTGATAGCCATGTTTCTATTTTATTGTTGATATAGAATATATACATTCAATACGTACGACTTATTTCATCTATTTATAATTAATAATTTTTTATTTAATGGTTCGTGATATTTTTTTAAAAAATACAAATATATTTCTATTTTTTTCTTTAATGTTCATAGATATGATATTTCATTGTGACTTAAGACTATATGAAATTTTAAAATCTACTTCAAGTTTTCAGTGTTTTTATAATTAAATTGAAATTTTTTAATACTATTTTATAGATGATATTTATTCCTCATATGTTATGTTCTATATTTGTGAAATAAATAATTTTTTTTTTAGTTTGTTTTTTTATACTATACATTTTACCAAAATATTAAAAACATATTTATTTACAATGAAAAAACTAAAATAAAAATATTTGCACATTTATGTGCATCCTCCCATTCAATGTTTTGTCTTTTAAATATTAACTCACATCCTTAGTCAATAATATATTGGGTAATATTGATCATTTAATCCATGGGATTCCATGTACTCTATTTATTCTAGTGGTTTATCCAAATTACATTGATGTTTGAAATTTTATTAATTCATTAATGTTTCAACTTACAATCCATGATACTCATTATCTACTCCTAATTTCAATGATTTTTCTATAATATTATATCCTCAGGATTTAGTATAAGTAAGGTGCATGGTGTGTACGTCAACATAAGAGATACATAGAAGATTAAATTTACTTGAACAAGGATTTGTGGTTGTACTAATATTTAATCAACATATCACATTTCATTTAATATCTCAAAGGGCCCAAGGTATATTTTTTGGAGAAATCCAATATTTCGAAACATAATTAATCTAATTCATAGTTATATTAAATGGAACACATTCTATCCAACATCAAATTCTATTTCTCATTGAAAATTTTCATCATATAACATATGTTTGTTTTTTCTATTTATTTTATTATTATATGGATTTATCCTTCTTTTTCAATTCATTCACATCTAATGTTTCTAACAACATCAATTCATAAAAATCATCTCTAGAAACCCGAGCCTTTTACATAAAACATTTCATGATTTTATGCATAATTAATCATAAGTGTACAAGCCAAGGATAGTTATTTCTATTTTCTTGGAAGACTAGGTACCTATAGCATAAAACATGGGGGTAAAAAATATTCTTTATTTAATCTTCATAAAGAGATTCTATCTTCTTTTGATCCCTTAAATCTACATAGTGTACCCTTGGGAACACATGAACGAATGGATGTTCTAAAAACAGAGTAAGGGAATGAACATAAGGATACATCTCAGGAACATGAGTTAGGAGAAATGACATAAATATATCCAAAGCATGAATATTATAAAATAAATTAATATGAGAATGGGATAATATAAATATGGAATCATAAAAATGTGTTAGAATCATAAAACATTTCTTTTGTACGGGTCAAGGATAATCTCCAATCCCATTTCCCATTTAATTACGGGTCAAGGTTAACCGCCAATCCCGTTTCACATTGAATCTCGTGAGACTTATCCTTAACCAATGAATTGAAGTGCTATCTGGGCTCACCCATCACAACATTTTCATGAATTTTATTTCCAAATAAATCTTCTTAACACATAAATCTTCTTTCCACATGAGTAATCATACATAATCATTTTTTCATAAACATTAGGTTACCCATTGAGAGAATTGGGTACCACAATCATGACATAAAGCATAACCAATGTGTGTATCATTAAAGTGTCCATGAAAGGAATGGATTAGAACATACTTGGAGGTTCATTAGGTAATTTAGGCATAAAATATGTAAGTTGGTAACTAATAAATGTGACACCACATAAGAAATGTATTTGAGAGACATTAGCATTAAAACATTTTTTTGAAATTTTAAAGAAAATACTGTAGAGATTTTAAAATAGTAAATAAGACATTCATTTATATAAAACCAGAATTTAACCAAGAAGGTTTTCATTATTAAAATACTGAATTTACAAAGAATATGGTGTTTTTAAATAAAATATAGAGTGCAAATGAAATTGTGTAAAAGTTCAAGATGTTCCTTTAAAATGAGTGTGCTTATTAGGAAGCATCGAGGAGAGATTCACTTAAAATCATTTAAATCTCCGAAAGATAATGAGAGATGGATCTTAAAACATGATTGTTGATCATATAAAAATATTTTTTAAGTTCTACATAAAAATAAAAGAAAAAATATTTTGGTAAAAAATATAGATCATCCCGAAGGAATAAGGGAAGTTCCGGTAGAATCCATTATGGTTTATCGACATGGTATCAGGTATAACTAAGAGGGATTTATGAGAGTGATAAGAGGTTTCTCGTCACTTATAAAAAATTAGGGAAGTATGTGGAAGGTGTATAAACATACCCCATCACATGGTTTTACACAAAAAGGCATACCATCGAGAAGAATCTTGATTAAGAGTGAAAAGGTGAGGATCCCTTACCTTAAATCTGTTGGTGTTCTCCTCATGTTTTTAACGATATGAATATACAAATTAGTCGTATTAATTAATAATCACATAACCTCTTATATATTCAATTTATTTATTATAGCACTTTTTAGTTAATAAAAATCCTTTTTGATTAGTAACAGGGTTCATTTTCATTGTTCAGGGCTCATTTGTTTTCTTGGCTTTAAAAGATCGTTTCACTTATATTCATGTTTTGATTATATGCAAGATGAAAGTGGTTGACCAGAATTTATGTTATATTCTTCAGTTCATATCCAATATATTACATGGATTTAATTTTAATTAGTTTACTTATAGTGATGTCAGATTATTATATATATAACAAAAGTGATAACAGTTTTTGTAAAATTGTGGATTTGATTACAAAGAATGTGTTTTTCTTTATAACTTAATTCCATTTGTACCAAAGGATTACAGAACAAAAAATAGGATATATTTGATATATAATAATCTGGTTCAACCATAACACAAATGGTTTCATGAACAGAATTAATGATAATTATATAAATTGATAAACTGTTGTCCTTGAATGTGCTATATTAGCACATCTCAAACGGTGATTTCATATCTTTCAAATAAAAGGGCGGGGATAGAAGATAAGATAATGAAATATAACAGTAGCATGAAAAAATTCTAGTACATGTTTGTTACTGTATTTATAATAATATTATGGTGAAGGGATGTGAGGGAGGAAATAAATAAGAAAAGAACTTAAAAA
The DNA here is from genome assembly GCA_963277665.1 of Viscum album. NCBI lineage: Eukaryota > Viridiplantae > Streptophyta > Magnoliopsida > Santalales > Viscaceae > Viscum > Viscum album. The sequence goes on along the minus strand of OY728155.1, from coordinate 592,436,344 downwards.
AAGAAGAAATTGGGAATAGGAATTTACCTCTTGAGACTTCCTCTTTTGAGAACCACTTATGGGAGAGGTTTTGGTATTTTTATGAGGCTGAGAGATTTTAGACGTGGGGGAGGACCTTGGGGACATATTTGGGTAGAATAATGGCAAGGAACAAGTCTTGATAAGAGTGGAGAGAAGAGGGAGTGAAGGGGTGTTTTTATAGTGGAGAATAGGAGAGATTTCATAATATCATAATCATTAATTTATTATTTATTCCAAATACAAGGAATAGTAAGTATTCCATTATCAATAATAGTGATTTAAAATGTGATCCTAAACCAAGTGGGATTACATCATAAAAACATCATCGATGACTCAATTAAACCATTATTTAGTATTTATTATGAATTATAGGATTCTATTATTCATCATAATTTTATGTATTTCAGAAAAATCCCAAAAATTCACCTTAAATATTTATTGATGTGTAGAATCCACAAATGAATTCCATTTTTCAAAAATAATTTTCTAAATACGATTATTTTAAAATTTAATTAAAATAATAATTTATTATCAAAACCAGTTTTAAAACATTCATTAACACATTCTAAAATATTGGTATATTGTACTTCCAACGTGAATATTATTTGTATATAACCATAGGTGATGTTACTATTCATTAGGGTATATCACTATTTATATGGGCATGTTACTATTTATTAGGGTAGGTTACTATTCACCAAAAATTATGTTTTCCTTATAGGACTCCAATTAACTTATAGATTAAAACAGTGTATGCCGGATTTTCGAAATTCAAAACACACAGGTGACGAACGTATGATTTAAGGTAACATAGAACTTATTAGTTCACTATGTTGTGTTTTCATGTGATTTTATGACATACATATGGGAAGGGAAGTTTCATTGAAAAAAATTTGGTCGTTACATTCTCTCTCCCCTTATGAAATTTTTCCCTCAAAATTTCATTTTACTTTCTAATCCAAAAACAGGTGTGGGTACTTTTCATTCATTTCTTCCTCCGATTCCCATGTTTCCTCTTTGTAGTTATGGTTTTTCCATTGTACCTTGACCAGATGAGTGGTCTTGTTGCGTAGAAATTTTTCTCTACGATCCAGGATCTTCACAGGCTGCTTCTCGTGAGAGAGATCATCCTCCAAATGTACCACCTCTGAAGAGAGTACATGTGAAAGGTCTACTATTTACATACTTAAGAGGGATACATGAAATACATCATGTACTTTCGACATGGTAGGTGGGAGTTCTAGTCGATAGGCCACATCTCTAACTCGATCATGGATCTCGAAGGAGCCAATATACATAGGACATAACTTCTTATTCTTCCCAAACCTCATTACCTTCTTCCATGTGAGTATACATAGATATACCATGTCTCCAACTTTAAACTCATGGTCTCTTCTACGATTATCTGCATAACTCTTCTGTCAACTTTGGGCTAAGTTGATATACTGCTAAATGGTTTTCACCATCTCCACCATTTCTTCGACCATTTCAGGTCCTAGCAGCTTACGCTCACCAACTTCATCCTAGCATGCTTATGTTCTACACATTTTCCCATAAAAGGCTTCATATGGTGCCATTCAGATGCTCGAGTGGAAACTATAGTTGTAGGACAATTCAACTAGTGGAAGATGTTGGTCCCTTCCCCCTTTGAATTAAATTTAACACGCTCTTAACATGTCTTCAAATGTCTGAATAGTTTTCTCAAATTGGAAATAAATTTGAGGATGAAAGACCATACTGAAGTTCATTTCAGTGCTCAGATCATGCTAGAGACTTTTCCAGAACATCGAGGTTAATCTCATATCATGATCGGATACAATAGATATTGGTACTCCATGTATACTTACCACTCCTTTTATGTAAATCCATTCAAGTTGATCAAATGAGAAGTCCTCTCGAATCGCGATAAAGTGATCTGTCTTCATAAGAAGATCCACAACGACCCATATAGCATTGTTTTCTCTAGATGTATTTGGAAGTCCTGTGACAAAGTCCATGGTAATGTTCTCCCACTTCCATGCTAGTATGGGTAGTGGTTTCATCGTCCCCTTAGACTTTTGTCTCTCAGCCTTCACTTACTGACATACGAGGCGCTTTGATGTATATTGGTCAAACTACCTTTTCATATTGTCCCACCATAAGTTTTCTTAGATATCTCGATACATCTTTGTGCTCCCTGGGTTGATAGAGAAGGTCGAGCTATATGCATCATTCAATAGCCCCTTAATTATCTATTGATCAGATGGTACACATAATTGTGTCACATATCTTACAACTCCTTCCTCATCAATTTTGAAATCAATGGATTTCCCATTTTTAATAGATTCCACCATTTTTGAATTTCCACATCCATTCATTGAGAATCCTTTATTTTCTCCAAGTGGGATGGGTGAGAAATCATTTGAGAAATTATTGATGATATTCCTCCCTTAATGATTCCCATTTACATCCTTTCCAAATATAATAAGATCAGATACTTTTCAATTATCATCATTGATAATGATGCATGCTCCTTTCTACATATATCATTTTCCACCTTGGTTGCCTTACCGGGATGGTAGTGGATTGAACAGTCATAATCCTAAATGAGCTCTATCCATCTTCAGTGGTGCATATTATGTTCTTTCTGTGTGAATATATATTTGAGACTGTTGTGGTTAGTATATATCTCACATTTTTCCCCATTGTGATAATGCCGCAATATTTTCAATGAAAAGATCACAACTGCAAACTCCAGATCATGCGTGGGATAGTCGTTCTCATTGATTTTTAGTTGCCTTGAGGTATAGGCTATTACTATATCATTTTTCGTTATCAAACAACCAAATCTTTTCTTATAGACATTACTATACACCACAAAGAGTTCTCCACATGAAAGGAGTGTGAGTACTGGACTAGTGATAAGCCTCATTATCAAATCCTTGAAACAATCTTCACATTCATGTGTCCAAATGAACATTACTCCATTCTATGTCAGCACGATCATTGGGTTTGACAATCATGATAATTTCTTCACAAATCATTGATAATACCCAGTTAGACCTAAAAAGATGTGGATCTCCGTTATAAAAGCTGGAATTGGCCACTCTTCAATTTCCATCATCATAGAATAGTCCACAGATATCCCTTTTTTGGTGATAACATTCCCCAAGAATGTTAATTCCTCTATCCATAACTCACATTTACTGTACATTTCATACAAATTCTCCTTTCTCAAAGTCTTTAACACAGTTTCCAAATGCTCTTCATGTTCCTCCTTGCTCTTGGATTATATTATAATATCATCAATAAATACCACCAAAAATTTGTCGAGGTAATATCTAAAGACTCTATTCATTAAATCTATGAAAATTACTGGATAATTAGTTATTCCGAAGGTCATAACCATGAACTCATAGTGTCCATAGCTCATTCGAAAGGCAGTCTTGGGAATTTCTTCTTTCCTCAACATTAGTTGGTGATATCTCGACCGAAGGTCCACCTTAGGGAAATAACTGGCCCCATGAAGCTGATAAAACAACTATTATATCCAGGGAAGGGGATACATGTTCTTTATAGTGATTTTATTGAGCTCCCGATAATCAATGCAGATGTGAAATCTTTCTTCTTGAAAAAGAGGACTAGAGCACCCCACAGTGAAGCACTCGGGCATATAATACCCTTCTATATATTCTCTTGTAACTGCTTCTCCAGCTCTTCTAGCTCAATGGTGGCCATTATGTAAGGTGTGTTTCATATTGTCATAGATCTAGGGATAATTTCAACTGAGAACTGAACCTCTCGGTCAGGAGGAAGACTAGAAAACTCTTTGTGGAATACATCAGTTTAATCCATCACAATGGGCATGTCTTCTAGAATGATTCTATCCTTTGTCCCACTCATTTGAGCTAGATATGCATTCTCACAAGGAAGAAGTATAGAAACATGAGATGAATATTCTAAAGGAGACTCTTATTCTTCCTTACACTTGTAAATAATCGGAGGATGCTTCGAGATGTGAAAAGTGATCAACCTTTCCTGACAATTGATGTTTTCCTTGTAAAAATATATCCAATCTATACCAAAAATATCATCGAACCCCACAAATGGAAGTATGACAAGATTTGTTGGGAGGTTCAGTCCACAAAAATTAACTGGGTTGGAGTTATAAAACCTAGATGAAATAATTTCCCCATTCACAGTTCTCACAGATAACTTTTCCTCCAAATTTTGAGGTGATGTTTGAATATTTCTACAAAACATGCACGATATGAAAGAATGCTTAGAACCAGAATCAAATAGTATGTTCACTATTCTTGAATGAATAACATGTATACCTTTCACTACATCGTTTTCCAGCTCCACCTCAATAGTAGTGATAGCATAAGCCCTTCTTTATTTCCTTTGAGGATGTTGTTGATTGAATCTGGAAACCCTTTTCTTGGGGAAATTGTTTGCATAATGCCCAAGCTCATTTCAGTTATTACAGTACACTACAGGCTGAGTGTTGATCTAAACCTTTCTCTCTCTTCAAAATTAGTGGGATTTTTAATATCCCTTCGGCAGTTCTTGGCCAGATGACCAAGCTTTCTGTATTTGATCAAATTCTTAGTTCCCTTGAGACAATCACCAAGATGCTTCTTCCCACAATTTTTGGGAAGGGGAATTTGAGGTTTCATTCCATCATGGGATTTGATAGATGAACCACCCATGTTGTTCTCCATTTTCTGCTTCTTGTCACTTGGCCCATAAGACCACTGAGAGTCTCTAATCTCGATTTCAACCATGAGGGCACATCGGACAATCTCCTCATAGCTGTTGAAGTCTCAAATTGCAAACACTTTTCATAGACTCGACTTTAGTCCGCTAAATAAGTGATCAACCTTGCTTTTGTTGTTCATGAAAAATCCAGAGGCATACCTTGAAAGCCTTGTAATGTTCAATTAAAATGCCCCGAGGGACTCATATTCCTTCTTCTTGAGTCCAAGAAACTCTTTTTCCATCTTGAGATAAAGGTTTTGTGGCAAATATTTTTTGAAAAACAGCCTCTTGAATTCCTCCCATTCCATGGAATCATTTTTCTCCTGGGACTTTGTATTCTTGTTCAGTTTCCACCATTGATCAGCTTCCCCAACAAAATGATAGACTGCGAGTACAAATTTCTCTTCTTCTGAGTAGTGGAGGACATAGAAAATCTTTTCAATGGAGTTAATCCATTGTTCTATAGGGAGGGGAGGAGAATACCCGCTAAACCTGGGAGGCCTTTGCCACATGAAGGATTCTAGGGCAACTTGCTCTTTCCTTCGAAGAGGGGGATTTTCACCTGATTCATGTTATTATTCATAACTCTAGCCAACTGAGCAAGTACCACAATAATTTTTTGAGCACCCAATTTCGTCACATCAGGCATGTCATTAGAGAAATAATCACATTGGCTATCACATTTGTTGTTGGAACGTGTTTTTCTATTTCCCGCCATTAACTAAGAAAAAGAACGTATAACTAGAGGTCTTGAATACTTAGCTATTGAGCATAAAAATAAACTTTGATCATAAATTTATAAACTTATAAAGAATAATTATTTCTTGAATTGTGATTCCTTAGGTTTATATCTAGGTTATCCTCAATCTATTTCATAACTTATATTATTAAGGGATTATTTTTGTCCCTTAATAACAGTTTGTACTAAGCTCTTGAATCAACCAAAGCATATCCTCTAGGAGTGTCGTAAACAAGAGTGCAGCAAGGACCATTATCATGCACCATTTTTCGTTCAAATCTAACTCAAAGTGGTGTTTTTAGTTATTACCCCATGATACATCTGTGCTAGAGCCGCCACTACCTCCTCATATCCAGAGAGGGATGTATCTTCTTGATAAACCACTAACTCTTACTTAATAATATTTTGGACTGTTTTCTTATACATAGTCTCATCCATCAGGTTCTCACTAAGGTGATATATTCCTAATCTCCAAAAATAACTATACCATCCTATTATTCCAAATATAGAATCCCAAGACTTATACATAAAATAGTTCATGATTTTATGCATAATTATTCATCAGAGTACAAGTCAAAGATTTTTAATTCTAGTGTCATGGAATACTAGGTATATATAACATAAAACATGGGGCTAAAAAACATCTTTATTTAATCTCTATAAAGAGATTATAACTTCCATTGAGCCCTTACATTTGCAAAGGGTACCCTGGGGAACACATGAACAAAGGGATCATCTAAAAACCCCAACAAGGTAATAAACATAAGGACACATCTCAAGAACATGAGTTAGGAGGAATGACATAATGATATCCAAATCATAAAACTTATAAAATAATTATATATATTCAAGGGATTATATAGAAATGGAATCATATAAATATGGAAGAATAATAAAACATTTCTTTAGTACGGGTCAAGGCTAACCGCCAATCCCGTTTTCCATTTTAGTACGGGTCAAGGCTAACCGCCAATCCCGTTTCACATAGCATCTAATGAGACTTATGCTTACTCAATGCATTATAGTGCTATACCAGTGCACCCATCTCAAAATTTTCATGAATATTCATTCCACATAAATCTTCTTCCCACATGAGTAATCATACATAATCAGTTGTTCGTAAACATTAGGTAACCCATGGAGAGAATTCGGTACCACAATCATGACAAAAAGACTAACCAATGAGTGTATTAGAAGGGGTCAATGAAATAAAGGGATTAGAACATTAATGGACGCTCATAAGGTATTTTAGGCATAAAAAACGGTAGGTGGTAACAAATATAAGTGACATGACATAAGACATGTATTTGAGAGACATTAGCAAGAAAACATTTTTTGCGGTTTTAAGGAAAATACTATAGAGCTTTCAAAATAGTAAAGAAGAAATTATTTTATCTCAATCCAGAATTGAACCAAGAAGGGTTTAATAATTAAATTAGTGAATTTACAGAGATAATGGTGTCTTAAAATAGAAGATACAGTGCACTCAAAATTGGTTAAGAGTTCGGGAAGTTCCTTTAAACGAGTGTACTTATTGGGAAGTATCGAGGAGAGATTCACTTAAAAGCAAGTATATCCCCAAAAGAGAATGAGAGATAAATCTTATAACATTATTTTGGAGCATATAAACAGAATGTTGAAGTTCTACATAAAAATAATAGATAGCTATATTTTCGTAAACAGAAAGATACAACATCGTGAAGGAATAAAGGAAGTTTGGGTAGAATCCATTATGGTTTATCGGCCTGATATCAGGTGTAACTAAGAAGGATTGATGAGGGAGATATGTAGTTTCTCATCAAATATAAAACATTAGGGCAGTATGGGGAAGGTGTAAAAACATACAACATCACATTTTTTTACAGAAGAAGGCATAGCATAGAGAACAATCTTGATTAAGAGTGAAAAGGGGAGGATCCCTCACCTTAAATCTGTTGGTGTTCTCCACTTGTTATTAATGACTGGAATAAAAAAATTAGGCTTATTAATTAATAATTCGAGAAACTCTTCTATATTCAGTTTATTTATTATAACCTTTTTTAGTTTATACAATACCTTTTTTATTTGTTACAATGATCAATTTCATTGTTCGGGCTCGTTTGTTTACTTGGCTTTAAAAGATTGGTTCACTTATATTAAAGATTGGATTATATACAAGATGAAAGTGGTTGAACATAATTGAAGTTATATTCATTAGTTCATATCATGAAAATTACATGGTTTTAATTTAAATTAGGTTAATTAGAGTTAAGTCGAATTTTTATATATAGAACCATAGTGATAACCATTTTTTTCAATCAGTTGATTTGATTACAAAGAATGTGTTTTTCTTTATAACTTAATTCCATTTGTACCAAAGGATTATAGAACCGAAAATAGAATATATTACATATATAATAATCTGGTTCAACAATAATGCAAATGGTTTCATGACCATAATTAATGATAATAATATAAATTTATAAACAATTGTCCTTGAATGTGGTAAATTAGCACATCTCAAATGGTGCTTTCATTTCATTCAAATAAAATGGTGGGGAAAGGAGAGAAGATAATGAAATATACCACTAGCATGGGAGGTGAGGGAAAAAATAAAAAAGAAAATAACTGCATGGAAAAGAAGAAATTGGGAAGTTGAATTTACCTCTTGTGACTTCCTCCTTTGAGAACCTCTTATGGGGAGAGGTTTTGGTATTTTGAGGTGTCTGAGAGATTTTGGACGTGGATGAAGACCTTGGGGAGAGATTTTGGTAGAACTATGGCAAGTCACAAGGCTTGAGAGGAGTGGAGAGAAGAGTGAGTAATGGGGGGTTTTTATATTGGAGGAGAGGTGGGATTTCATAATATTATAATCATTAATTTATTATTTCTTCCCAACACAAGGAATAGTAAGTATTAAATGACCATGAATTGTGATTTTCTAATGTGATCCCGAACCAAGTGGGCTTACATCTTTAGAACATCATCAATGACTCAATTAACCCATTGTTTAGTATTTATTGTGAATTATAGGATTCTACTATTCATAAAAGATTCAAGTATTCCAGAAAAATCCCAAAAATTCACCCTAACCATTTTTAGATGTGTAGAATCCAAAAATTAAGTCCATGTTTCAAAAATAATTTCCTAAATAGGATTATTTTAATATTTAATTAAAAAAATAATTTTTTTATCAAAACTAGTTTTAAATCATTCATTAACTTATTCTAAAATATAGGTATATCATACTTCTAATATGAATATCATTTTTATACCAAAATAGTTGAGGTTACTATTCATTAGGGTATATCACTATTCATAAGGGTATTTTACTATTCATTAGGATATGTTACTATTCACTAAAAAATTATGGTTTCCTTATCGGAATCTAAATAACTTACTGATTACAACCGTGTGTTACAGATTTTCGAAATTTCAAACACAGAACTGACGAACATATGTTTAAAGGTCACATAACACTTTTTAGTTAATTATGTTGTGTTTTAATGTGATTTTACAAAACTTATGAGATGAGATATTCCATTGAAAAACATTGGGTTGTTACATCATCCTAATTTAATGGTATCTTAGATATCATTTTATATAATGATTTTAATGAGGATATACAAATACAAAATTAAAACTATATATAAATATTAACTTAGCTAATGGATAATGTTGAACCAGCCCTCCTTTTTTGTTCATCAAGTGAGAACTCAACATTTCCTCATACATTTTAAAATCCCTTTCGGATTTTCCATTAGTTTTGGAGTGACAGGTTGTACTGATGTAAAAAATTATTATTACATGATGTTAATATCACCCATATAAAATAGAAGAAACACTCATATATTTATATATATTATTTAATATTGTCCATAATATATCCTTCCCACATTGTTATAATCTTTCATTGAATATTTTCCAATGTATAAATATTCCCCATAAGTAATGAAGTGGGTAGTCTTATAGACATGATCCACCACAAAAAAAATGAATTTATTTATTCATATGCATTTAGATGGTAAACAATATAGGTCATGTTGATATTCTCTCATTTATATTTTGGTATCATTTGTGGTTTTACGGTCTCTATGTACATCAGATTATTAACCATAATAGCCAAAAAATCATGCACATTTTGGGGAAATTTTTATTCTCATTTTTCATGTTTTCCAGACCAATGTGCACTTGATGATATTTTTACACATTCATACATCCATAGTGGATATATAAAGATTAGTTATGTGTATTATCAAATATATCATTCATTATATATAATGATTATGGGACATAGATTATTTTTCTGAATTTATGGAATCCATATTTTCCGATAACAAATTCATAAATCCTATCTTATTTTGTTTCTAAACAGATATTTATGTACTATATATTGTATTTTCACAAATTTTATATTGTCTTGAATATATGGTTGGATAATTATATGTGAAAGGATGGATTTATTCAGTGAAATTATTATTTTATGATCTAATATTTATATGTCCTTACTGATAGTGGCCTGCTAAATCTTTATCATTGATATTTCATTCAGACAATTTCTTCAAAAACAATTCTCTATAATAAAATAATTTCATAGATGGAAGTGGATTAAGAATTCATATCCCATGATTAATTTATACAATACACCATAATCCATGTTCAACCCTTTCAATGTTAATATATACTTTATCATTATCTAAAAATTATGTATGTATAAATTTACTAATTTGACGTAATTTATCAAAATATAAAATAAAATAAGTATATAAACTAACTTTATATATTGAAACAAATATTTATATAGATGTATATTTAATTATATGGCATCATATTCTATCATGTGATCATTTTACGTGGGTAAAAATCCCATTAACATATTCAAAAGACAATATATTTTATATACCCTTCCCCACATTTTTGTAGTGTGTGTATAAGTATTGCTAAAATCATATTTAAAAACTCTTTATTTCAATATTTTTATTCTTCCTTCCAAATATACATTACTAAATTATATATTTTCTTTTCTATTATGGTAAAGACCTGGATAAATTTATTGTAAATAATAAATAGTACCATGATAAAAACAATCATTGGATATATATTAAAATACTATATTTAGGATATTCTATAATGTCAATTATCATTGAGGGATAAATATAAATTACTTCTCTTTTGGTCACATACTACATGAATATGAATTATTGAATAAAATTTTTATACTTGAAAAAAAAGATTATAATTTATCATTTTAAAAAGAATTAGATCAAATCATCGATATTTCTTATATTATTTCATTCCCTAATGGTATATTTAAATGTAATCAATAAATTACACAAAAATTCATTGATTCTTCCAATAGAGACTATAGTAATCAACTAAATAATCCTTGTATATAATTTTTAATTCCATATGGAATAACTATGAACTTATATTTTCTATTTATTGTATCTAATTTTGTATTTTGAATATATTCTCTCTAAAAATTCAACAATGGATCTCTATAATGAAGATATACTATTGAAAAGTATTTAGATCATTACTTTATATCAAATAATTCATAAATATATTGATTTTGATACTTTTTGATCATTATGGTATGGTTGATCTCTTTGATAATCAATGTAAAGACACATTGCCTTATCATTCATCGTTACAAAGAGAGACATGTCACACCTAATGATAAACATTAAGGTGAATGAACATTTTCTAAAAATGATCTCGAATTATCTTATTTAACTCTTACAGGTTACTTGTATCAATATTATAATTGATTTTTGATATAATTGTGAGTCTATAAATAATTTCTAATGAGGATTATAATTCACGATCATTGGGAAGGCTATGAAATTATTCAAGAAAAACATTTTTAAATTTTCCAAAATTGGTCATGACATCAAGGAAATTTTTTACCTTTACCATAAGAATTTAAAAAAAGATATGATTCTTATTTATGTGTCAATATTATAATTTTAAATTAAATTTAGCATTTTTTTTTATTTTCATTGTATTTGTGTAGGATATTAAAATGGACTGATAATTGGAAATAGATATAGTTTTCTTAGTAAATAACATGGAATTTATATAAGTAGGGAAATTATATACCCAGTATAGAGTAAAATTACACTAAAAAAGAATTTATAGGTTTCATTTGGAATAGTATTCCCACTTTTGATAATTTTGAATTGTCTAATACTTTGGATGTAATGATTGCACCAAAATGTGTTTTTATAGACATATCTACATAAAATTATCGATGTGGTGAGTCATTTTTTCTATAAAATATATATAATATAATGGAATTATTTAAACTCGTATAAAATAATAATTTTTTCATTATCGAATTATTAGTAAATATACAATTCACCAAACAAATGGTTTCTCCAACACACTATTTTAAAAAAAATAAGTGTTTTATTGCTATAATAGATATAGTAATTATCAGATTTTAATACCCATTTTGTCCGTTAATGTGGTTTAATAGCTTTATTATTTCTCAATTTCATTATATAAAAATGATAGAACAGTAATTTGGGTGTCACATTTTAGATTTCATTCAATCATGATATTATTTTTCATCTTCATGTCTATTTATAATCTATGAGCATAATTCAGTCATTTTCATCTCATGATGAAATTCCTCATTTAATAGAGAGAAGCTCTAGATATATTATTACCACATCATTGACATATGGGAAAATGGATTTCCTTACCTTGATGGAAACTTTCATTTTGACCTATAGTATAAAACTCAGTCAATTATATACATTATCAATTTACATGGGACTATACACCAATATCCGTCACAACTTTATGAGAAAATAGAAAAACATATCGAATATAAAGAAAATTATTTCCATATTTTTTCACATTTGTGATTAAAACCCACTAAAGTATATATCAATTTTTTAATAGTAATTGATCAAAAAATTAAGAATAAATTTCATTCCATGTGAAATTAGCCTTATATATTTAAATAGATTCAATATACATTTTCTTATGGTTCAGAAAAATATAACTGTCTCACCACATTGCATTCATATCAAATAATTTCATGAAAATAATTTCATAATGTGACCTAACTAAATTAATTAAACTACTTCCATCATCATAATATTCTAGATCAGATTACATCACTACATATATTATTGTTATAAATATTAGACAACTTAGAGAAAACATTCATGACCAAAACAAAAACAAATTTGAAATATTTTTCCAATGTAGTAGACCACTTAATAAAAATTAAGAGGAATTGAATATTTAATAATTTATCATGTAAATTTTAGTGAAATGTTCAAAAAAATTATTCATTTTATTTTAATGTAGACGATATATTTTTTAGATTAATTGTATTTACACTGTACAGGTATTTAAGAATGTCGATAATGTTTGGCATACAATCAATCGTTATATATGGAATAATTTTAATAGTTTAATAACATTTCCCATTACATTTTTTATTTGAATGGTTTTACCTTCTTCCAATCATTTTAGAAATATAAAATGTCAGAAAATTATATAAATTTACAATATCTGTAAAACTAACATATTAAGATGATGAAATGGATATTATGTTCTTTAAATGATAAATCTCTAAGTTTAACATATTTATCCTTGTTCAAAACCAATTCTAAAATTGATTAAACAATTATCTAATAATATTTATAGTGACTTATTAAATTCATATATTATTTCTCAATCATTTTTAATAAAAAAGTATAATATTATGAATATAAAAATTGAGAGGTTAGGTGTCATGACTAGATTCAATTATTAATACATAAAAACAAATAAAATATAATTCATTATTCATGTCCATAATTATAGTCATGTAATTTTATTATATAATCTAATTTAGTAATCCTAAACACCATCAGAAATACATCGAGGTACAGGTGAGTTAAAGGCCACTAAGGTGGAGAATAATATGTCTAAACATGAAACAATAATCAATATCAGTACACGGGTTCAAACAATAATCATCATAATATCATTTACATATGATCAAAATAGTCATTTAATAAGGAATAAAATGGAGACTATGAATAATTATAAATCACCATTAACATGACTATAAAATAACTGGAATGTCATTGCAACGATATAAGAAAAGATAATTGTGTCATGGAAATGAAAATATTATCGATTAATGAAACTTTATCATATAAATACATAATTATCGCATGATAGATATTAATTTACTAAATTTATTACTGTCAAATACAATTCTATCCTAGCATTCACATTATGTTATACTCATGAACATATATGAATCATTGGGGGAAAATTTACATCATATATATAAATGGAATAAACTCATGGGAATATAACGTGATTCATAATAATTTCAAAAGGAATATGTTGATGAATAATCACAGAGGATCCAAAGGAAGAAATAAAATTACTATAGAAGTTTATAATACGATTGAAATTATTTTCATTATAATAATAATTAATATCAGAAATATAAAATTCTGATTTATGATTAGAAAGAAATATGTTTTCAAAAACCATTGTAGGTGTCTCAGAATACAACCCAATAAAGTAAAATAAAATTAGGTTAATATCTAACAATGATGATATTTTAAAACAATCTAATATTGGAGAAAAACAAACAATTTAATATTTTTATAAGAATCCAATGATTCTTGTTGAAAGAGAATCATTTAATGTGTAATCATTTATTGATATAAAATGTCTTTGGGACCAGGTTTCCCTATAAAAAACATAATGATTCATTGTACAATCACCATTTGTGTAGGTGAGGTGAGGTTTTTACATATTCTTAGAACCTATTCATGAAATAGTACTATCTTAGGTAGTCTATGATTTATTTCATTCAATATATCATAATAAAATTTCCTATCAAGAGTAAGAATCTTGACAACAGTTTTTTTGATAGACAATTGCATAATTTCATTAGGCGATTACCATAAATCAAAAATAAATATAAAACACAAACATAAATATCGTAACCTTATCAAGAGTAAGTTAACACATTAGAGACAATTTATTAATTTTATTTCTTATTCGACTATGGGAAAAAATTAAAATTTGGATTAGTATTTTTATACTAACCATCGAAGAAAAATAGAGTGCTCGTTTAGGATTATTCCAAAGATGAAAATGGGAGGAACATTTTGAAATTGAATCTTGAAAATAATCAACCTCCATATAAACCTAATGGGTCCATCCATATATTCTATTCATAATATTCTCCATTGATACCCATTAATGTATATATTCTCATGTATAGACCATCATGAATAGTACTAAAATATTTCCTTTATAGAACCAAGTACCATTCACATAGATCATTAATCATGTATGATATTGAGGATTCATAAATTTAATTAATTCTAGTTATCATTGGTCTATGAAAATAAATGATTCATGTAATTGTGGATCACTTCTCAATGGAACACTTTTTTTGGTAATCCAGCTTCTAAACCATTATTTTGGTGACCAAGGTCATCATCCCGAGTTAGATTAACCATAATTTACCCATTTCATTCAATTAAAAAAAGTAAATAACAAAAAAAATTATTCAATCAAGTACTCTATCAGGGTCTCCCTAGATACTAGAATGGATCATTTATGTTTGAGTGGTCCTGTTAGGTCATCTGTTTCACAAAAAATGTTTTTTTTGCTCAGAAATCCACCCTATCTGAAAGGTAAGTTAGGGTCATTAATATAAGTTATTTATTTTAAAATTATATACTTATAGTTAGAACATTGGGGATGCCCCTCCTAGGTCAACAGGCTAATCCCTGATTCCTCTAAATGATCATCCTATGGAACACATTATGAAATGGGCCCCATTAACCCCCTCAATGATCAATGGATTCATATGGGACTCCTACTTGTGATAACATCCCACCATACCATATATGGTGGAATCACCCCTTTACACCAAAAAAATATTATAGGATGAATCTAGAACACTAATATTTTGTATCAACCAAATCCTTCATTCCCCTGAGTGACCCATAAGATAAAACACCCGCGGGGAATAATTTCCATATTCTTCAAATATAACCTTCTATTTCACATATACAGATAGACCTTCTTGAACGTAAAATCCCCAGAATTCCCCACATTAGTCAATATTCATCATTATTATAGTCATTATTCACTTCCTAGCTGTCAATGGAACTGAGATAGATATCAAAATATGGATTTGTAATAAACATAAGTCTCGAATAATTTATCTATTAATGATATTATCTTTATAACTAATTTATAATGAAATTATAAACATATGTTCATCCCATTCTTTTTCCATAACTATTACTGAATGGACAATATTCCCTATAAACCAATACTCACCTCAATGGTTTGTATTCCTTGGAGTAATTTCCAATCCCAATGAAAAGTATTTACTAATATAATAATTGATCAATTGTATATATAAAAAGTGATTCATCCTTACTCAATTGTGCATACTCTTTTCAAGAAACGATAACTTATTTAGATATATTTTAAGTGATACACTTTTCATAATTGTGTTATATGAAGGACCCTGTATCACCCTTCGAGGGCAGTGTTGAATCAGGGTGTCAAATTTTTCATTTAAACTGAAGGATTTTGTTCCCATGTTGGTAGAAACATGTAAATCCATTCTGATGAGCAATATCAAAAAAAAATCACATTAAAATCCAATACACCACAATTTTACATGGTTCACCCTGAAGGGATAAACCCAAGGAGTATATACCGATATATTATCAGTAAAACCAATGACCACTGATCTTCAATAATTTAGGACTACAAAAGATCAACAAAATAACTCTATTTTAGGAACACTAACATTCTGAGGTTTTAGGTATTTCACACCACATACCTTGGATCACTTCTGTTGAATCCCCCTATTTCACTACATTGGGATAAATATGGAATCAGTTTATCGACTTGAAGGTAACTTCAATGTATTTCCATTAAATCATGATTTATTAACTATAGATGGATGATCTGTTGATGTTATGTTTTAACCCACTTATGAAGATCACTTTTCCACGTAATGATTTTTCGTGAAGTGGTCTTATAAAAACTGTTCGTTTTCCTTCATTTAATATTATTTTTCCTTCTTATACTACCATGATCGATGTATTGAGAATGCATTCTTCACGAACCGTGATACTCCACATACTGCCCTGATCTGAAAACCGCCTTCTACGAACATCTCTTAATCTACATACTTCTTCCACACCACGAACTGTCTCCACTCTATGGTCTTTCCCTACCTCATATCCCAGTACTATAAGAAATATTTGGACCAATTTCTTCCTCTCCATACATTTTCTCCACTGTGGACTTTTCTTCCATCAAAATGTTCTTCACCAAATTCCATTTTGATTTTTAATTAATATCTTTTTACGGTCTTCTTATTGTGAACTACTCCCTGTTTTTTTTGAATTCATATTGATTTTTTAATATCATAGACATGCCCTAATGAAATGATTATTTCTCCTCATAGAGGAAAACTGATCTTCATAATTTTCTATAAAAAGATTTATTGAATCTTTATTATAGTAATACCTTCACCATGTAATAAAAATATCTCAGAAACCATTTTATTTACGTGGTCAACATTACTTCATTCTACATACACATTGAAACAACATCACCACCTCATTTTGGATAATTACACCCATCATGTTTTCTCAGAAATCCACCTTGAGTTAACTAATTTCACATCATCCAGCGAACCATTATACCTTCCGCGTACAATGACTTCTCCTGTGAACGACTAGTCTTCACCACGAACCTCCTTTACTTTGTAAATCGTTACTCCTACATAGTATTCATACCATATCCACATCATATTTCACATTTCCCTATGCTATGTACCAAAATTATTATTCCCTGAACTTTTTCTGGAACACGGTGTCCAGTCTGTAATTCATTTCTCAAAACATTTCCTTTTCTATACGAACAAACTCTTTAGTTTCAGACCCAAAAATTTTGCCAACACAGATAATTTTCATCGAACTCAATATTTCTATTTGAATCTATCATTAACTATATTCATTGGAAACTTTATGATCAAACCAATTTGTACTGATAAAAAACACAAACCATTGTCCATTTCATGGAAATAATAGCCTTTGTTCAAGCTATATATTACACATGATCCACACTTCCTCAATAGGTCATGTATAATGTGATTGTAATCATAAATTATATTATATAATTACCAATATTTAGAAGGAACTATAAAGGTATAACAATTTATAATACTAGCGTAATCACATTTTTTTCATACCGTTAATGAAATATACTATAACAGAATCAAAAAATATTCTCAAATCTAGTGCTCAAAACATAAGAAATTAATTTTATTTATTGATAAATGTTACCATATTTTAGAAATCCAATCAAATCAATATCATCTATATATAATAGATCCATTACATTCCCATTGAAATATTTGTATACTAGTTTTGGGTAATTAGTTTAATCTCTGAAAATATTACTCCATCCAATAAGTGTGATTTTTTCCACTATAACCAGATTTTATTATTCCTCGTTATGTCATCATAATCAACAATTCTATATAAATATTTATAGATATAATTTAAAATTTAAAATTTTAAACTATTGTAAATTAATATTATATTGTTGATGTCAAATCCTCAATAAGGGTAACATTTTTCATTGTATGATGAATACATTTAGTGAGAAAATATTTTGTATAAGGGTTTGAGAAAAAATCCAAGGTGATAGAACATTACATAAGTATCATTGTAAACATAAAAACATGGATCATTAATAATATTAAATGTAAAAAAATGAATAACATAGTATAATTGTCATATAAGAACACATTTTTTATCTAATTGATACAATCATGGAGAAAAGTGTCCTTTAGAACAGATATCAATATTTGAAAAAATATTATGGTATACTGGAACACCATCTATTCATCAAGGAATCAACTATCTGGATTAATATCATACTTATTATGAGTAAAATCTTACTAATAAATGTTGTTGTCTGATTAGATTATCTAAAAAATAGTTAACTATATCTCCTCATAGGATTAACATAACAATTTCATCTATTAAAAGTAACTTTCATATATTTAATTTTCTCTCAATACCCATTTCATTAGAAGGAAAACAATATTACACATATGACATATTATATTATGTATTATAAATTTTTTTGGATCACTCAGTAACCCCAATTCAGAAATAATTCCCAAGTACAAAAATATCTAACAAAATACATTGATATTTTAAAATTATCAAAATTACTATCATTTAATCTACCTATGAAAATTATATGGGTTTCCTAACACAATATTTTATAAATGATAATAAATTATTAATATAAAATAATTATGTGGTATCATAATAGCATATATCCAATGAATAATATGAAGCCCTAAAATATGATAACATAAATTATTACACTATTAAAATAACAATTGAAAACATTCATCATAAAGATGGGAAAATATACATTTCATTCTACACCATTTAAAAATAAAAAACATCAAAATATTGAAAAAAATATATTCTTATAAAATATCATAGAAATCATACAAAATTATCCTGAATGAAAATAACTATTAAGATAATTTTAAAATCTATTCATGTAATATATATAAATAAAAAACATTCCTTTTATAATTCTTTACAAACTAAGATAACCATTTCAAAAAAAATTATGGAATGATTCCTTTTGAAATCATGTTATATAAATTTATAATAATTTTAAATTATTTTTTTGATATATCATGTATATTCTGTATCTTTCCTTAAGTAATTTTTAGAATAATCATCTTTGATGATAAAGTATGTTGATGAATGAGTAAATAAGGTCATATTTTAATTAAAAATATCTCTAATAGTATTATGTAAAAAATAGATAAAAATGATTATAATACATTAAAATTATATTCATTACCATAGGATAATAAAATTTATAATTTTTAAAGGAAAAAATCCATATAATTTCCATTAAGGGTACATTATCATAATAAATCATGAAAAGAAATGATATTGTAACATAAATCCTTACCTCTTTGGTAAATTTTTTAATTATAGACATTATTAAAGAAATAATATAACAAGTAAATTTAAATACTATGAAAATAATTATATTAATGATAAATAATATAATATGGTACATAGAAATACATTTTAATATATGAAGGTTTATAAAATAACTTCTGTCCCAATAACATCATTTTCAAATGATAAACACTTACCACTTGGTATCAATAATGTCAGATACCCTTGGATGATAGACTTTATATGTAATATTAAACAAATAAATTTTAGAAGGATCCTTCCTATAACAAGTAATAGATGAAATATGTATGACTCAAAACAAAAATAAGTCCATTATATTAAACATTCCTCAATATAAAACCATATTGAAACAAAGAATCATTAGAATGATAATATCCGAGATCTTAGAACCTCTTATTGAAGTAATTTTGTATAAAAATTATAATGACATATTAAATAATAATAATTATAACATTATAAAACAATATTTTGTTTCAAGAATTATGATTTCATAATGAAATAAGTGAATTATATTTATAAACCAAAAAATTGAAATTGACTTTAGAAACCCCTTATAATATTTATTGTCTAACATGTTATTAAATTTAACTCTTGAATAATGAATTTTTCTAATATATATAAATGATTAAGAACCTTTTACATGGTTTATTTTCTTATTATTAATCAATATATTTATGTTTTTACAATTAAATAATTAATTATATAATATTTAAAGTCCACATCAGGTTTTCTTGGGTTGTGTGGATCATAATTGAAATAGGCATTTGGTATATTGATAATTAATAAAAGGGTTATTTCCAAATTATTATTCATAATAATAATAATTATTTAATTATAATATTTATAAATAATTTTTTTTGTCTAAATCATCAAAATAAATTATGGAAGAAACTTGCATTGGCTCCTAAGGCGGTAGTCCACGCATACAAGCATGTGATGTTTTGAATCTTTTTGAATGGAAGATAAAAAATTTATATAAAATTACATCCTTGTATAATAATTATATTTTTATATTAATCAAGTTAAATTATAATATTATTCCACATGACCTTCTTTTAGAGTTAGTTTTCATAATATAATGGCTATCACAACATGGATAGGATAAATTGTTTGTATGCACAAGTGAGATCTGATTTTTAAAATTTATAATTATAAGAATATAGTTGTTATGTTATCTTTCCATAATAATAAATATATCATTAATATCACATATATATAAGGGAACATGAAATTTATCATTATAATTGTCCATGAGTGGTGGGGATGAAAACACTACAAGATCCATTTGTGGCGGTTGTAATAAACATATACACAAGAACCATGTTTGCATTTCCCATGGGAGGGAAATGAAGATGAAAAAGGGTTATATAATTTTCAAGATAAAAAAATATTCTATTTATGTTAGGTTGTTATTATATCATATTTATATAGACATAATTTCAGGTGTTATAATAAAAACTAAAATGAAAAATCCTAGTTACTGGTTTATACTCTTCCTCATAAAACCACCATTGGTTAAAATCTTATAGATTATATGAAAACACCCATAAATTGGCTCTACCCCTTCAAAAAAGATGTGAGACATAAGGATTATTCTGTGGCTCTAATTTTTATATGTTGGATCACAAAGGTACGTCATGAGAAAAATATTGAGAATAAATGATGTTTGTGACTAACTGAAAAATAAATTAATTAATTTTTTATTATTATTTCAAAAACACATATAAAGGAAAAAGTGGGAAACCGCAGAAGAACCAAATACAAGACAACCTGCCCAAGGGGATCCACCATTGGAGACACGAGTCAAAACAATCCCATAGATCACATTTATGGTTGAGTGGGAACTGCAAGTTAAACCAAAAAATCATCCTAAAACATGCCTTCAAAATAATCATATTCCCTCTCCAAATCAAGAGCTGACTCAGACACGAGACCATATTGGTGGATGATGGATCGAGTGTGCATTCTACCCAACCTGCCTCCCACCTCCTGTTAACCAATGACCTATGAGGAAGCACCCAAGTTGAAGAGTTCCCTTTCCCTCCCCTATATTTTAGGTTTGCTTTTTGGTTGATTGACGTTACCAAGAATATCAAACTTGTTATGAATGGCCATCGAGTTATCCGGTATAGCTTGAATACCCATTCCACAAATCCACCCATCATTAGGAAAGTGAGTCATAGAGATAGCCCCCACTTGTTCCCCAGCTGAACCGATAGCAGTAGTGCCACTCCCTTTGGCTCTATCGACCATTGGGATACTTTGCAATGTTGGGTCATCCCTTATCCCATCAGGAACAACCATCACACCATGAACATCATTCAAATAAGAAGGACCGACACTTCCAGAAACCACAACAGCATTTACCATACCTTTATTGTCTCCCTCTTACTTGATCGCCTTTGGAATAAAGGGAGGTGCATGAGATGCAGAACCTGGTTGGCTAGAAGCAGATGAGGAGGGTTTGCTAGGGATTTAAGTGGAAGCCCATTGGATGCCCAAAGGGGAGCGATGACCACCCGATGGGGATCTTCGACTCATCCTGACCCCATCTTGAGGCACTCCAACAGCAACCTGAGGGACTCTGGAAGCAAGGGTTCAATTAGGCTGAGTCGCCAATCCTTTGTGACCTTGCCTCCAATGTCGAGAATAGAAAGAGGCCCAATAGCCTCGTTGACAACATAGAGAACAAAAACTGAAAGTTTCATCATAATGAATGTGTTCTCAAAAACTAAACGAACCATCAACCTAAGGACGAAGTTGATTCATGAGAGCCACCGATATGTCCATCTCAACACAATGGCAAGAAAATCATAGTTTCTTCATGCAAAGAGTATCATTCTCAATTCAGAGAAAACAACTGATCCTATCACCGATCCCTTTGGGGACAGATGGGTTCTAAATGGGGAGTGGAAGGCGAGGAAGCTGAATCCATACTTCCGCACTCCGGAAATCACGACCAGGATCGAAGTCAATTTTCCAATGAATAAGAAGGAAGTGTCAATTATCACACAATTGCGACTCTAACGACCAGAAACAGGAACAATCATCATCAGAGAAAAGTTGGATGCTCATATTTCATTGATCCAAAGCGCCCAATACCTCCCCGGAATGAAGACCCCACATTGATTTGATGAAACCCTCAGACAACTCCAACGATGGTTGATATCTACTAAATCTTTACAGAGGGGATCTGTAGTAAATGGTTACAGCATCCACAAACATTGATGTCAATAAATAAATTTCTAGGGATCTCTTAAATGAAGATGGTTCCTTCTGAGAAATTGGGATCAGAGGAATGTTAGGAAAAGTAATGGGAGCAATAACATCTGGGGGAAGGGGGCACGACAGATCTGAAGTAAATGACCAGAGGGGTATCATCGGCCTAACATTATCCCCAAAAGTATATAAAGCTCCAATTCCAATGCCTGGATTTGGAAGAGTAGTGGTCTTGTCTCGCTCCTCATCTCACACCACGTCCCACTAGAGGTTGCATGCATGAGGAAAATGGATACACCGCATGATGTCGCCCTCCTGAGTGCCTAGCTGACCTTCTCCACCCAATTCCTGCCTAATATCATCTCCGACCCGAGGCTCCCAGTTGATTAGGGTTTCACACCACGCCTCACACCTCAACCCGCCACTCTGTCCTGTATCTATAATAAATGACGTTCTTGAAAGAAATTAAAGTCAACCTATATTTGTGACCATCTAAAAATTTGGGAAGATCACAGTGGATGTAAAAATGATGAATAATATTCGTGTGATTTATTATTTTTAAGAAATAATTGAATGAATATATTAGAATTGTGAAAAGAGGTGACTCCGTGAAGGCTGGTTGATCTTCATGAAAGAGGCTATCATTGAGAAGTAAATTATATTCATGAATGTGTTTAGAATGGATTTACATATAAAACGATTGTAATGTTATATTAATCAAGTGGAATGAGGTGAAAATTCAACAAATATTGTACCTATATTATAGGATATATTTATTAGTGAAAATTAAGGGACCTACAAGTCAGTAATTTAAGTGTGGATACTTTCCAAAGTAGTTAGAAAAGAAAGGGGAAGAAGGTGACACTTACCACTGGCAGTGATCCAGAGAAAGAGACTCGGGGAGAGACCCTTGTGAATTTAGTGAGATGACATTAAACCTTGTAAAGTCAGCGAGCCTATGAATAGTATTCATCAAGCGCAAACAAAATTTTTGGATGTGAGCCTTCGTGGATTTGATACGTAGTAAAATTCCCATTTTATCCTCCATGGATGTAGTACAGGAGCGGTGAACCATGTTAAAATGTCGTGTCTCTTTCATGCTTTAATTTCAGTTCATAAATAGATATAGGAATGTGTGAGAAGATATATTTTTTAAAGATGAAACAAGATATGAGATGGGAAGTTTGTTTAATATTTCATACCATTAATAACCCATTTCTTTGTGCATTTAAACAAGATAGGCTTACAATTGGATTTAGATCTTTAGGATGATATTTAGTGATTCTATATCAATAGATGAAATGGAATTTGTTAATCATAAATATAATCCAAATATTACTTCAATTTTTTTTAATGGAATAATCTGATGAAACACTACTTTTGATCAATATTTATGGATGTCATTAATGTATTGATGCATTGAAATTTTGGCCAATATTGATGGGGCGGAAATATCAGAAGCTGAGAGAATTTAATTTGATGTTGATGATAAAGGAATCAGTACATTAAGAGTATTACTATAAAATAATATATATATATATATATATGATTTCATGAAAGTCATCACAAGTGATGTGAAAAAATTTGATGAATATTTTTTAGGGAGACTCAATATTCAGAGAATAAAATCTAAATGTTTTAATAAAGAATAATGGGGATCTCATAATTCACTTGAATGAGTGTGTTGATATATTTTTTGATCGAGTAAATGTTATTGTCGAATACATGGGTCATCTTAGAGAAATTATTTATTATATAAATATTTTTAGGCATATATTGTGTCAAGATACACCAATGATTAATTTGAATGTTTCAATATTGGAAGATAATGATCTGAAGTAGATTTCATTATATTACAAGCACAATACTCTTTTTTCACATGAAATTAGAAATGAGGACAATAATGATTTTAACATAGACAAATTCTAATGAAGTGGAATTAAATCCCATGAATAGTTCCACCATTGAATATGGATTAGAAAGTGAAGATAGAGTTGAGTTGATGTCATTTCATTCAATAAGTCTTCAAATAGGAAAATGAAATTTCAAAGGGAAGCCACCAAATTCATGTTTTTTGATGAGGAATGTTAGGACATCTTGCATCTAGGTGATCTAAAAGGATTAAAGACAACGAAGAGGATATGTTTTAAATTCCCTTTAAAATTTCTTTATCCCACATGAATGGTATGAATATTATTATGAAAAATTTATTTAAAAAGAATAGTATGCTCTCAAAAGAAGATGATAGTTCATTATTATTGGAGTTAGTAGGGTTGGAGGACTTCAAGGATCCTAAAGTAGATTCTATGATAGAAATTGTGAAAAATTATATAATAAGTGAAGTGTAAAAAATGTTTGATAACTAAATTTAATAGTTGAACTTCATGTTGAATTAGAAGATTCACATGAAGATATAGACATTTGGATAGCCAAAATATTTAAATCCATCAATGATGTTCAAGGTGTAAAAAAATTTATAAAAGAGTATGAGGAAAATACATATCATATTATTAATTAAATTTAAAATGTTAAGACTTCAAATCTAGTGAACATATATATGACCTTCGAGTACATGATAAATGTCGAAGAACAAAAAAGAGAGATCAAATTATTGAATAATAAATCAAAAGTTCATGAAAAACTCATCAAAAAGAATAAGGAGGAAATTTTCTGCCAACGAAAGAAAGAAAAATATTTGGGGAATAATTTAAATCTATAAAATCTTGTCAAAAAGGCCGTAAAATGTGGATAATTTGAGACTAGATCTATAATAAAATAGACAAAGTATTTTCATGTGTAAAAAAAATATATATAAATGTTACATTTGATATTTGGAGTAACCAATAATAGAATGTAGAAATTGTTGATGTAGGATAACACGCACCAACTCTGATATTAAATATTTATTTGGGTGTAAATTAGAACCAAATGATCCAGGGAACCCAAGGGAAAACTTGTAGTTCATTAATGACAAATAAGAATGCACGACACATTAGATTTTACTATTGTGGAATGATGAGACACTAAAAATATATATTCCAAATTCAATAGGTATCGAAGGGAATGATACCAACAGAGATAGCGATACTAAAATAAATATTATAGGGTATCATAAAATGGACATTGTTTTGCGATTGCATTAACTAGATACATAGTAATAAATTTCATATCAACAATGCGATAGAATGTGCTGAGGTAGAATGAATATTGTCATTAATAGCAGATAAATGTTTAATCAAATGAGTTAAAAATGAAAAATTTATTTTCAACTATGTGGGATGAATCAAGTAAATCATACATCATGGAATATAAATATTATCAATATGTGACATGTATGATGTCGAAAACAAAGATAAGAATGAACATAGATGAATATGCAATGGTTTCTAATATTGATTTCCATGTATTAGTCCACATTGGAATATAGGTCAATGATATTGGATTCACCTCCCATATGGGAGGTTATGAAGAACATGTGACAAAAATTAGATACAATAAGAAAGGTATTGTGATATTTTGTAATGATAAAGGCATAAAATTTATTGGATCTATAAAATAATAATTGGGGAAAGATATGATATGTGTAGATTTCTTGGTTTTTGAAGTTCTTAGTAACAATTTACAATGTGTCTGTAAATTATGGGACACAATAAATTTCAGATGATTTTCCTAAAAAAATAGGTGTCATAATAGAAAAATATAGTACATTTTTTTAGGTAATGCATAAAAAATGGAGAACTGCCTTGTATGTAGAGAAGAACATAATTTATTTCTATGCAAGGATAGAGAAAAAAAGTTAAGGAATAAATTCCTTGGTCATTTGAGACAAACATCATTGAATAACCTAGTGAAATGTGATTATTATCAAGACATCCCTAGATTACTAAGTGATCATACCCACATCAATAGTGATTTTCAATAAGGTAATATAATTTAAAAAAAATATTTCAAAAGATAAAAGGTTAAAAAATGTATATTATTCGGTGAATATTGATGTCTGTAGACCTATTTCACCAAGAGCTGTCAATGGTAGGATATATTATGTTCTCTTAATTGATAACTTTAGTAGAATTGCATGGGTTTTAGGGATATCTCTCACGTTTGAGGTGTTCATTTTCATAAAAATTTATTAATGTGATGTAGAAAAGATGTTTTTTCAATGAACCCAAATGATATAAATAGATAATGGAGTTCAAAAATATCAAACTGGAGGATTATCTTGAGAAACATGGGATACCATGTTTCAGTAGTAATAACTCTTCATAAATATAGTTTAGTAAAGATAATAAATTGAATTCTCAAAAAAAATGCCATTAAAATGCTTACTGAGAGAAACCTTCAAGATTTGTTTTGGGAAGAAGCAGTGATGGCATTAGTTTAAACATTAAATAGAGTATAATTATGTCAGAAATAAGAGAACACTCATTATGTGATATGGTATAGAATGAATCCAATTTTGGAGTAATTTTTAGTCTGAGGATGTAATATTTTCACAATTATTAAAGAGAAACATAGGAAGTTTGAATATCATTGAAATGAAAGGAAATTACAAGACTACTAAAAATGGAATATAAATTCTTCTCTATTTCTTTGGGAAAGGAAGTTAGAAGAAGTGATTTAACTATTGTAGAAAATCACCAAAATCTATTTCATGTAAATGATCAGTCTTAGAATGAATGTGATAAAGAATTAAAATATGACTGTATGTTCTAGTTCTAGAGGATTATTATAAACATATTTAGAAAATTAAAAGGGTGAGAATGAATCAGTACTTTCAAAATGATTATATTGAAGATCTGAATTTGACTGATAGAACATAATTGGAAACCAGGCAAAATTAGTGCATATTACAATGAGAAATTTTCAACATAAAGAAACATTCTTTTCATACGTAGAGACAAAATTATTTCAGAATGTTTTAAGAGATAAAAATTTGGTCTAAGATAGGATTGAATACCAGGGCCATATTGAAAAAAATCTGTCATGGCATATTACTTCATGGACAACTAAAAATAATTTCATTATGAAAAAATGTGTATTTCACAACAAGATGAACACTGATGGTGAAGTGATATGGAACAAATAATGACTATTGTGAAAAGGGTTCTCCCTGATAGAGGGTATCGATAAGAATGAAACATTTTCACCTGTTTCAAGGATAGAGACAATCAGATTTTTCACAGCCATAGAAGTGAAAATGATGTTTAATGTTTTCTAGATTGAAGTCATGTTTTCATTTCTTAATGGTCATCTGGAATAATAGGTTTATATTGAATATTTAACTTTTTATATCATTCATGATGATTAAATAAAAAAAAATTAGACAGATAAATGAACTATATGGGCAGTCACGTGACCAAGATCAAGGTAATCAAGGCTTAATCAGTTTTTGTTGTAGGTCGGTAACTAGTTTGTGAGAGTTGATTGCAATCAATATGTCAAAAATTGTAGTAATAAATGGATTATGGTGATGTTATATCCTCCAGACATAATATTTGATGAATTAGATGATAATCTATTTAAAATTTTCACATAATTCATGTAAAATAAGTTTGAAATGTCAATGATTATTGAACTGACATTTTACGTTGTTTATTGGATAGACAAAGAATTAATGGAACATTATTTCCACTATATAAATATTCTAATGAGGTTTTGAGGAGATTTCGAAGGGATAATACCAATGAGATTATATATTTGGTGGATTCCTAAATGAAGCTATTATATGATGATGAGGTAAATGTGATTAATGTCACAAAATATAGGAAAATCATTGGCACTTTATTGTAATTAACAATGAAAAGACCTGATATTGTTTCTGACACATTCCATGTAGCAAGATATTAATTAAATATAAAATAATTAAACTAGATAACGATAAAATGTATAATTTGTTATTTCAATAGCATGATGGATTTTCATTAATGTAAAATTAAAAATATATGTATAATTTATTGGGTTATACAATTGGTGACTATTTCGATTCAATAGATCAAGGAAAAGAAACATCATTTGGTTCATTTTCTCTTCAAAGATTCTGTATTTCATGACTATGAATGAAACAAGATTTAATTTCATTGAGAACCACACTAGATGAATAAATTGTTTCAACTAAAGCGATTATACATTTACTGTCAATAAAACAACAAATTGATTATGTTGGAGGTAAAGTTAAGTCTTTAGATAGAATCCGTTATGATAATTCTAGATTAATAAATATTAAAAAAAAAATATCCAAAATTTATGTAATCAATATCATTAAAATATTGTAAAATTTTATCATGGATAATGTGGAAGAAGGGTTTTGAAATATAGGGAATGTGCCTATAGAAATACAGGTTTTCAACATTCTTATAATTGACATAACTAGAGAATTTTTTGAATGGAATCAACTAGCTCACAGATTTCAGTCAACTCCTGACGCTTGAAAAGAATATATGTTGGATCTTCTATCCCAATGGTATGTTGAGTTTTTAAAAATTTGATTACATTTGTTCTTTAAATGAATGTATACTAAAACGAAGTGAACAATGGGTTCATCTGCAAAAGGGTGAGAAATTATGGCTATAAAAGGGTAGAAAAAGTCTTTGTTAAGATAGAGGGGAAAAAATTTCTTAGTGGATATGTGTAGAATATTATAGCGTGATAAATAATGTAGGTGGAGAAATATTAAATCCTTAAATTTTTAAGGTGATTGATCAAAGGTTATATATCATGATTCATAATGTTCTTGATTGATGTAGATGAGTGGTTTTGGAAATAATTTATTTATTAATGACCATTGCATGCTACTCTTTTTTCTTACATAGGTCGTTGAAAATTTTTGTTTATAGTATGTGTTTACTAAATCATTCATCACTATCTGAATAATAAGAATTGAATGGTGATTGAATGTAGAAGAATTATCAATGAGGTATCAAAATGTGAAGAGTTTTCAACAATCCCATGTGGGGATTTTTTGGGGAAAAAATTATGTAACATTATAGTATTTTTGGGTTGATTTGGTTTGTTGAAAATATGAGTTCCTGAAGAATGTTGTTTTGTTTTAGATATATTTATACAATAAATGTTGAAAATGATCCATGGAAAATGAATGGATTTCCTATAATATATATAGACAATTTCATACCCAATGTGTCGTTGTTATTAGTTTTTTACCAAATTTATGGTTTTTAAAATTTTATGGATAAATATCATCATGAAAAATTGATTTCCTTGATGACTTTGTACAAAATGGAAATGAATGTACATTTGAGATGATTGGGTGTCAAGAAGGATATTTTGAAATGATGTGAAGGTTATGATTGTAATATCTACCACTCAGAGAAACTTTATGAATGTAAAATTTTCATTAATCTTTGTAGGATAGGTAGAATCACAATAGAAATGGGGTAGATTCAATATAATTCATTAATGTTTATGGAAGCTTCTATAATTGGGTGAAACTCCTAAAAATAGGCATCTACCACTTCATTAAAGTGGGAAGACTTATTAGAGAATCTATATCTATAGATTCATTAAGGTGGACCGTGAAGTTAGTTCTTATGAATAAGATATTGATGAAAATAATTTTGTGAAATCTAGGAAAGTTGACCCATATTTGTGAGTGTCATGAAATTGGTGAACATAGAGAAGGATGTAAAAATTTGATCCAAAGTAGTGTGCTTTTTGAATGCTATGTATGTTTTGATAAAGTGTTTTAGAATCACGAAATGTGGTTTCTTTTTGAATACCGATTGAGCATTGAAAAGGAACTAAGAATCACAAAAATGATCAGATATGAATTCTCAGAAAAACTCTGGGAAAGTGATATTCATCAATGAGAGGAATTTGGGTCTTTAATAATGCATCTTCCAACAATTTTTGATAGATTTAGAATTTTTTATGTAGGTATCTAAAAGTTTAATAAATATTTGTTCTTCCCTTACATAGTAGTGAGTAAATTCTGAGGAATAATTTGATCCTTCCCACTGATAGTGATCCAAACAAAGAAACATAGGGAGTGACCCTTGGGAAAGCAGTGAACTAACTCTAACCCTTGTAAAGGCTGTGATACAAGGAATAGAAGTGAACTATACTGAAAAACATTTTGGTGGAGACATTATTTGAATTGGTGAACGAGAACATTTCCATATATATTCTCCATGGAAGTATCCATGTTAGGGGCATCCCATTAAAATTAATCTATCTATTACACGATTTGATTGGTGTTCAAACATTTCTATGGAAATAGTGTGAATAGTGATTCGTTTAATGAGAAAACATGATCTTAATGGGGAATTTTTTATTCTATCATACCCTAATTCACCCCCAGTGAGAATTCAACCTAGTTGGGATAACATATTTAATGTTATTGAAGAGATCTCATTTGATCTATGGACATAATGGAAGAAAACATAAACTTTCCTGGCTATGATAAGTGTAGTTTTCTAATGTATCAAAAGCTGTAATAACATCTACATTTTCAAATATTGGATAAGAAGATTTGTTTTTTGATTCATTCATCGAAGGATAGAGAGAACCAATGCTTGAAATATTGGAAATGAATAAGAACACTTGAAATATCACTTGTTTTGTTTCTCATGAGGTTAAAAAATATTCATCAGATATGAAACACTGATTCACTTGTTAAAATGTAATTAAAAATCAAAATGGCTAGATGAGACTATATTATATGGAAATAGTACTTTCCCATGCATTCACAGGGTGATATAAAAAAATTCTTATGTCATTCGTTCACACAGTGATATGGTTAAATACTATTTTTATGAAGAAAATACTACATTTCAATGTTACTAATGAACATGAATATTTTATAGTTTCAAATTACAAAATAATGATACTTATTATTAGAATACAATTAGAAAAAATATGGACACATAATTATGAAAGTAGAATAAATTTTGGATAAATACATTTCACAAGATAATGATGAATCTATAATCAATAAGAAATTATTTTCATCATAATGACTTTAATTAAATGAAATAATGAGAACATAGAAATTTGACATTTTTAGTTCGAAAAATTATGATAAATAATGTTGTAATTGAGGACATAGTAATGTAAACAAAAAAACATGGAATAATTGATTAGATTGAAAAACATATAATGTTATAGTAAAATTGAATACATTTTTCTTGAAGAATATATAGAAAACTGTAATAAAAATAATGAAAAAATAATATTTATTACAAGACAAACTTCATGGAAGTAAATATTAGTATATAGATCAGAAATACTTGATACAAATTAGAATCAGAGAAAAGGTTCACATAATAAGTTCCTTTGAGAAAAAATATATCCTTGACAAAGGAATGGAAAAAAATCCATCATGTTCAAATACATGAGGTAGTACACTGTGAACATCATATGGATGCTGGTCGGGGTATCAATACAGCCAGTGATCCCATGCACATGGATTAGTCATTAGAGTCAAGACCGATGTTAGAATCTGAACCAGTAGATCATTCTGATTCAGTTTGAGGTGGTTTTAATCCCCTATACATGGAATAATTATTAGAGTCAGGACAACAGCATCCATTGAATAACAAAAATAATAGAGGTGCTCTCAGGAATTATGAAACAATATTTTCATGTTACATAAAATTTAATATTTTAGTATAAATTATAAAGTATCTATGAAATGAAATGGTATTTTATTGTCAACATAATGAAATAAAATACATAATGTATTATTCAAATAAAATAATAAAATTTAATACAAAATGAAACATTCAAATTGAAACAGTAGTTGTATAATAGTTGATTTTGAGTTGAACACATGGAAATAAAAATGGATTGTTTGGAAAGATGGTTTATTTATTAAAAAAATGAGTGAAAAATACTATAGAAATTGAATACATTTATAGTAGATATTACCCCCCTTGGAGTCAAACAAAATTAAGAAAAATATGATAGAACTAGCCTTCAAGAATTTGGTTTCTATGGCATTGTAGTGGACGATTATTGGTGGTTTCAAGTTGATAGTAATATGCTACCCCTATACTAGTTACTAAAGTTGAGAAAATACTAGTAAATATGTAACCTTTTCGTTATTTAATCATCAGAGAGGGTCTAATGGTGTCTTATATGTGTTCATACACCTCTTTTTTATACTTAATGTATTAAATATAATTATTGAAGTAAAAAATGTAAATATTAATTATAAAATAACAAAATCATCAATGTTTTTAAAATAGCTTGGAATTATATCACTGCATTTTAGTCATGTTTATCAGTTATATTTTTGATGATTTCCATTAGACGGGGATGCAGTTCATAGCTTGTTGTTGCCTCTGAGTCGTGAGGTGTAAGATTTCATTGAACCACATCTTCAGCATCAAACTTAGTCATTATATTTTTCAACATGAATAACTAACATCAATCAATAAGTTGAAAAAATTACTGATAACTGCATGTAGATTAAAATTAATATGATATTTTTTAATTTGAAAAATATATGATCAAATTCAGTCAATGTTAATCACGTAAGGTAAATCTAAATAAAAAATATATGTAATGTCAACTACAATCATGCAATAAAAATAAAAGATAATGAAGAAAAATAAAACATATCCATGAGTTGTTTAAGCGGCCAACTGGGCTTGGGTAAGAGTTTCCTAGAGAACTCTTGACTTTTCATTTCCGATTTCTTCTCTTCTCCTCCTCCCTGTTTTTATCTCTTCTCTATTTTTCATCTCTGGTTAAATATATGAAGGTTATCTTCTGTGTGATATTCATAATATTCCCAGGATGTATTCTATGGTTGTTGGTGGTGTGAAAGAATCCTCATCCTTTCTATACCGATACTGTCTCCATTGGGAATATTAGTATGTACCATAATAGTTAGTGTATTCTCCAACAAAATATTCCATGATTTAGAAGAAAAAACTACAACATTATAAGGACACAAACATGGTCGGAAAGATACCAAAGTCCTAAGAGCTTAAAATTAGCGAAATATAACATTATGCAAGAAATGGTACCTGGAACCTCTTCATTTAAAATGAAATTGAAAAAAATCATGTTTCTCTAAATATTTTGTTATTTCAAACTAAAGATATTCATATTATTGGATAACTTTACATGGATCCGGATTGAGTGAAATAATTGAAAATGAAATCATTGGACCGTTGGGAAGCTTATCGCGTGCATCTATATGCTCCTTATTGCTTACAAATTCATAGGGCCATCACCTTCTCTTCCCCTGTAACCATGCCATGATGATATGGAATAATATTTAAGATATATTTGAAATTGAATCCATCTATTTAACAATGCATGAGACATAATGTGAATGTGACACCCCAAGTAATCATATAGAATCTATATTTATAATTAACTATTTCTGAGATAGAATGTGGTTTGAAAGTGACACCATATAGATGGTAAATATTCTTAGGAGAAAATAAAATTTTCTCCCGTGGAACATTTTACTAGGAGTGGGCGGGTGTACTTACCTAGAGGGATAGTATCTAGTTCTTGGTTTGAAAGCATATTATAAAGCATCATGTATAACTGCATCATAAAACATCATTTTGTTTCTACAGGTTTTTCTGCATAAATAATAAAGAAGCCAATAGGACTGCATCATATTTAAGTGCATATATTGCAAAGGTGAATAAATTATAATCATTAATCTCAAAAAAACCAGAATAATCATGGAACAATAATATATATAATTTGGGGTGAAATAAAAAGTAATATGACAGGTATATTTGGAAATAAATATGATAACTATAATTACAAAAGCTAATAATGATAGGTGCATACCACAAAAAAGTTGATTCTAGAAAATGTTTAAGTTCTTCACTATTTTTTTTATATAATTGGAAAATCGTTTTGTGCTGAAAATGTACGGAAAAGGTTTATTATATAACAGGATAATCTAGGAATTTTATTGAATACATGGAATCCTTTCTGTAAAGACCAAATTCCCATCATAGTTTCTTATATTGGTAAAATAATTGATAAATCTGCTATAATGCTAAACATTTTACTTGAAACCAATGTTTTCAAAATTCTAGTGGGTTTTTTCTTGATGTAAGTTTCACATATACTGAGAGAGAAAATGATAATGTTAGACAATAAAAAACTGAGTACCATAGAGAAGGGATTATGGGTGTATTAAAAGCACAACAGTTAAAAATATATCATTTATTTTTTCATTGAGTAAGAAGGCTCAACCAATTGTGCATCAGTTGTTGCACCATATCTGCATCAAATTAGAAAAGGATTAAGAAGATGTAATTAGAGGAAAAATGATATATAAGGGAGAAGAATAGGTACAATATAACTACAGATTTCTTGTCTTAGCATCAACCTGGGTCTTTGCTGGGAGAATAGAGGTGGAACCTGAAGTAATTTTCTTCTCCATTCATTCTTCATCTTCCAATTGCAATTCTTGTTAGTTCAACTTCAATACAAAAAAATCACCCCACTCAATGGGAATAGTTGGTTAGCTAGTGTGTAGTTCTTATGAATCAGTCCAACCCGATAACCTCACCCAACTAATACAATTGAAAATTGGTTGAGTGTTACATGAGTCTTTATTTGTTTTCATGAAACCTTGTTGTTAACATAAGGTGGTGTTTGTTTCAATGCACCATTTATGCACAAAATTTGTACTTGTATAGACTTAAAATAGATTTTACTAAAATATCATTGGTAAATATGACTATATGCTGGTAAATGTCCAATAGATGCTATTGTGGAAAACATGGAAAACATATAAAACATGTAATGTCATGAAGAAATCATGGAATATCTACAAAATGAAACACTATGATAGTTATA